>OV281358.1:5000000-10000000 GCA_923062675.1 Marasmarcha lunaedactyla
ACAGATACACATAAAGTTTGAACATCAACACAACATTTTAAGGTTGAGAAAGATAGTGTTGCTTTACTTTATTTTTGAAAATTGGTAACGATTTTGCTTCACTTATTTCATAAGGAAGTGAGTTCCATAGTCTGACGGCATGAACAGTAAAGGAGTGGGAAAAGAAATTGGTCTTAAGAGGTTTAAGGTAAAGGAGAGTGCGCTTGCGAGTTCTGCACAATTTATCTTGGGAAACCATAAAAGAGAAACGCTCACTAAGATATCGGGGAGAGGAAGGGTTGTAAAGGACATTATATAGTAGATAGAGAATGCGAGTGTTCCTACGTAACCGAATCGGTAGCCATCGGAGTTGCTTTCGATATTCTGAAACGTGATCATATTTCTTAAGACCGAACACGAACCGAATGCATATGTTCTGCGTCTCGCGACGCTCCAGCTTATTTAAAAGTTCTTCTGTAGCATCTAAGTAACACACGTCTGCATAATCTATGATTGGCTGTATGAGCGCCTGTGCAAGGGTGATTTTGGTTGGATAAGGCAAAAAACTTTCAAGACACTTGAGAGTGTGAAAGGAGTAATGGACTTTACGACCAATTTCACTGACATTAGCTTGCCACGTGAGGTTTGAGTCAATTATCACGCCTAAGTTTTTTACAGTAACGGTGAAAGCAATCGAAGTACCATCTAGTATTACAGTTGGAAGAGCATCCATATCAAGGCAACCCTTCATATATCGGCTGCATACAATTATTGCTTGTGACTTGCTAGGATTTACATGGATTCCAAAAGATGAAGCCCATTTACTAATGTGGCCAAGATCTTTATTAATCGCGGCAATGGCAGAGCCAACATTGCTAACAGTGTAATGGCGGTAAACCTGTAAGTCGTCCGCATAGAGGTGGTAGTTACTTGAGATAACTTTAGTGATAGAATTAATGAACAAAGAGAAGAGTAATGGAGAGAGAACGCCACCCTGAGGTACACCCGCAACGAGATCACACCACTCGGAGAAGGACTCCTCGCAGCGGACCCGCTGAGATCGACCTCGAAGGTAAGAACTAAACCAAGCAACCGCAGAGGGGGAGAAATTCAGTGATTCTAGCACTCCAAGAAGAATATCAAAGTCAACACAACTAAAAGCATTACTGAAATCAAGTAGAACTAACAATGTAAGCGATCCACCCTCCATGGCCCAACGTATATCGTCAGTCACGTTAACAATAGCAGATACTGTGCTGTGCCCTGACCAGAAACCGGATTGGTATTTGCTGAGGAGATTATTAGTGGATACAAACTCTAGTAATTGTTCATGGACAATGTGCTCCAGAACTTCAGACAAAAAGGACAGGATAGATATTGGTCGGAAATGTGAAAGAGAGGTATGGTTTGTAACTTTAGGTAATGGGATTATATGTGCGAGTTTCCAGGAATTCGGAAAAGTACCGGTTGACAGGGAATAATTTAATATATGGGTGAGTACGGGTAATAAGACGGGTAAAATTAAGGTGACCATTTTGGAGCATATCTTGTCATCTCCTACAGCTGCTGACGAAATGCAGATGTTAAAGACAGAAAAATCGTTTTTTTTTCATAAGTAAGGACAATTTTTTATAACTATCTTATTTATTATTTACTATATGCTATACATTTCGTAAGTCGTAAGTAAATTTTGAAACAGTTAAAAATGCAACGCAACTGAACAACCTGGTTTACAGTTTTCCGAAGCCACTATTTATTTATTAGTTTCGATTTGATCGTCGTAATCAACGCAGGTAGGGTACCTGTAGGAACCCAGCTGTGTACTGTTCAATTTACAAGTGAATTAGCAGTTTCGGAGTTATGTTAATTAAACAGACTTTCAAATATATACCGATAAGCCTAAATAATACAAAACAAGCATCCTTATCCATCCCCAGTTCGCTGTATGGTCATCCATAACACAAGCTCTGCTTACTTTGGGGCCATACAGTTGGTGTGTTTGTCTGGGGGTTTATTATTTATTTATTATTATTATTATTATCTTTACTTTCTAATGTTACAGATTCGGAAGTGAGTTCTATTGTTCGTTTGCATCATGTTATGCCAAACATAATGAAATATTGCATACATTGTTAAGGTTATAAAAAAAGGACGTAGGCACGCATGCGTAGCTGCGGGTAGAGAGCTAGTAAACAAATACAACGACTTCGAACTCAACAACACTGCAACTACACCCCAAAGGCAATCAAAGTGTGCGCTTTTCTTAACAATTATAGAGCTCGTATAGTTTCAAGAGAGCCAGTTCGATTCCCGACCACGTGCCACTCTACGTGACAGGAATCCAGAGAACAGCCTATGCCACTGGATCTAACCAACAATTTTCTAGTTAATTTTTGACAGTAAAGGCAGAAAGGCAAAACGCGCAAAAATTTTTAATTTTGGTAACAGTGTTTTACCTTCGTTATTTATTTTGTAAAAGATATAAAATATGTTATATATTTTAAAAAACACACCCCGCGAAGTTGCTGCCAGTTCCTTTTTACGAAATTATTTTACGCGCTAATGGTTCGGGATGTATAAACGAGAGTCTCGATACTTATAATTTGAAAACTACATGACCAACATTTTTTATAATTTTCTGATAGCTGTCACGACTTGGCTGTTACCTGGTTCTGGCTTGACGAAGCTTTCTAGAACACCATGTATACCTAATTCTAAGTTCTCAGAAAGTCGTTGACTAATCACCAAAATCGATAATTAATTTTAAAATGAGTTGACTTCTGATAATGTACAAGCCTTTTGGCACCTCTTATAGAGGCGTGTTACATCCTCTCCACTAGCGTGTCACGCTATGCGCTAGCCTTCTGTCAATGACAGAAATTAATGAAAACATTCCAAAGAGCTTAATAGTATTAAGTAATAATATGTTTTAAAAAATACTGATAGCCTGGAGGGTCGATGGTAACTTATAGAAAAAAGTGCATCTGCTTATCCTAATTTTATATTGTATTAGCTGACAAAGGGGTCTAACAAAAAACAAATAAAATTTGTCCTGTTTTTACAAAACATAGGTATTTGGGACCATAATGATTGTAATGTAATTATAAGGTTTTTGATTAGAACTTTTTGAATTTTATCTTAATTTTATTTATTTTTTACATTTTTGTGCCATAACTAACTAGGGATTGTTATCTAGCTTCATCTTCAATCCGAATTGATCAATTAAAGACGACTTTGTCTATTCTGTCCAACTTTTTAATAAGCAATAAGATAAGATGGTCAGCTCAATCTTCACACATGGTTCTTCACAGAATCATATTTAGTTACTAAAATTATCAAATATAATAACGTTTTAATGCATTAATTAAATTGTACATTTGATGGTACATTATATGAGTATCAAACTTACGTAATTACAAATCTTAGACAACAGTTACACGGAGCGGGTGAAAAGCGGCACCCACTTCTGTTGGTTTTACTCTATTTACCTTCCATACGCTCCCGGTGCTGTGTGTGTTGGTCATTAAGGGTCTATGGAATAATTTAGGTTATATGCCCTAGAATATCAGACTATCGAGTGACCTAGCAACTCTTTTGTTTTAACAAAGAAAATAATCCAAAGATGTATCGCTTTGAAAGCTTTTTAAAGCGTATAGGAATGTTTGCTTTTACCTGACACAAATACGACTTTATACAGATAGTTTGATATAGTTTGAAGTAATACATGTTACGAAACCATAATAGCCAAGAGCATAAACTTTTAAACGTCCCACACCGCGCTCGCTCGACACACAATAGGTGGCACTGAATGCCAGCACTTAACAGAGGTTTTAACCGACAACTCACAAAGAGGAGTACGCTATTGTATAAAGATTTGAGCTTACTGTATTATGACTCTGTTTCTGTTGTCGCCGTATGTTTGATTGTTACAATGTTAAAGTTGTTAAGTGATGTGTTTCATTGTTAATGAGGCTACTTTAGAATAAAAGTTGGAGAGAAATGTAGAAACCGAGATGCACATTTTATTTTTGTTAGACAATATTATTTATTCATTTGACAGTAACTACATCTAACCCACCTATTGTGAACTTAACGGCCACATTCTTAGACGTTACATTGATGGTTAACGCTCCCAAGTACAGACTTGTATCCTTTGTTAGTTATATACTTGATCTATCTAAGTCTGTGTTTGCAGCAAAATCTATAATTTAGAGCACTTATAGTACTCACTTAACGCCCTAAGACCTTTTGTAGACAACTACTGATATGCTGAACTGTGGCTTCCTTCTATGAACTCTAAGTTTTGTTCAATGAGTATGTTAGATATATTTAACATGTTGCTAACACGGTTGACTTCCATTACATTACCTACGTACTGCTGAGCGCTGCGCGCTTTCCTTCCATTTCAACGCAGTTGAGCTCATATATCGCCATCACTAGAAGTGCCAAAATGAAGATATATATGGGTTACCAGATTTGTATCTCTCATTCCAAAACAATACTGGATTATAAGAAGAATTTATTATAAATAATATTTAAAAAAAACTTTTCTTATCGACATGTCTGCACAAAAAAATAGACAAGCAAAGAATACCTAAAAACAGTTTTTAAGGAAGCACATTATTAAAATCTGACAAAACTGATTAGTTATTATTCTGTTTTCATCACAACCTACACAGAGCTGTGTATTCAATAAACTGATCTTTTAAATGGCGTCCTCTAGATCAACCTCGGTGCCTCACTATCGGCTACTTCAACGCCGATGGTCTTGAACATCAGCGTAATGAAATTCATGAACTCCTTCGAGAATTTCAAATCGACATCTTACTTGTGCAGGAAACCTTTTTAAAACCTAGTCACGAGGACCCGAAAACTACAACATCGTTCGTAACGATGGGATTACCGCCGATAAAATTGATACCCTCATCTATTAAAGAAGGTCTCTTCACTGTATACCTGTCGATCCCCCACAGCTCTAGAATATCGAAGTTTCCTGTTGTAGAATAGCGATAAGCGGCGGATCAGCTAATCGCGCCGGCCCCCTTCTACTAACCGTCAGATAAAGTTATACTTCAAAACCACCTTCAGTCGCTACTCGATGATTTCATGTCCCTACGTAATACTAGCTGGTGACTTTACCTCGAAACATTCAAGTTGGTACTCCGTAGTTACCAACCGGAACGGCCGTCGTCTTCATCACGACTGTAGTGGGTCCTCGGGAACCGACTCACTAACCTTATAACACAAATCATCGCCCCGATATTCTCGAAAAGCAATCCTACAAAGTGTTAACGTATCGCTCATTCGAAGTAATCCACCAGTTTATTTCAGATCACCGACCGGTAGTCATGCAGCTAGGTATCCCAAGTGACCCCACTCCCCAAAGAAGTCACACATCTATTGGATCAAACTAACGGAAGCCTTTAAGGCTACTGAGAGCCCCAATCTAAACACCCGATTCGTTGTCATCCATCGAGAAGACCAATGCAGCGATCGGTGCTTTCACCAACCACCTTCAAACTGCTATCAGTGCATCTTCCAAGCAAGTTTCGATGGCTAATGGTCGCCGCTGGATCCTGCCTGAGGATGTGAGCCAGCCAATGCTATAGGCGCTTGGTTTAGGAAAAAGAAAATAGAAGTCAACTCAGAAAAAAATGCAGCAGTGTACTTCTCTCTCTCAACCTGCTGTAGGACAACCTATATCACTCTATTTATTTGGTATTCCGATCTTTGGTACTCCGGGCTACAAAAGTCAAATACTTAGGAGTCACTTTAGATAGTGGACTTGCATTCGCGGATCACATAAAACGCGTCCGGGACCGAGCCACCTTTGTATTGAGCCGCTATACCCTCTGATCTGCAAGAAGAGTAGAATATCGCTTAGAAATTAGCTTACACTTTACAAAACTTACCTCTGCCCCATCATGACATATGCCAGTGTGGCTGTCGCTCACGCCAGCAAGTCGAACCTAAATCACTTGCAGGTTACTCAAAATAGTTTCTTACGCATATGCGTTGGGGCCCCGCCCTATGTCCGCAACTTAGATCTGCACAAGGATCTCGAGCTGCCCACCATTTCCGCATTCATGAATTTGGCGTCTAGACGCCACTTCGACAATGCTCCCCACCATCCCAACCCGCTGGGCAATAAGTCAGCTGAATACACAGCCAACCCAGACGCGGCGGTTCGTTATAGGCGTCCGCGTAACGTCTTAACAGATCCCGATGACGCTATTACAACAAGAAACACCGGTGTTCCAGTCAGAAATAGGGCAACACGGCACTCGAATCGCCTAACCCACCGGTGGACCAGGCTATCGCGTCATACACATTCCTTATGAGTTTCTTGCTGGTTCTTTGGCAGTAGATGATCCTTCCGAATCAGTGCTAGTTTCAATAGACGACGTTCTAAGCCGAGGTCCGTGACCTCTCGGGTGCCTTTAGGCATATCGTATGTAGGAGTAGTCTAAGTTCCAGCTAAGCGCCGTCAGCGCTAAGCTACAAAGTCCGGTGAAATTAAAAAGGCCCATAGGGCCATAAATAAATTGTCGATTTCGAAAAAAAAGCTCCCAGTAGTATCTAAATATTTTCATAACGTTTCTTCACAGTTACATACAATTGAAGAGTAATTCTGCTTAAATTATGTTATAAAATAATTTACAATTGTTTTAACGATTTCTTAATATTGAAATAAGTGTGAAAATAATACGTTTTTAAAAGTTTGACATAAATTATACCTTTATATCACTATGGCCAAAATGCATAAAACTGAATTAGTATTCTAACTTGGTGTTAGCTGACACAGTCAACCTTTCAAGGTCCATCGACATTAATTATGATGGGAGGACATTTTCACTTACACTTACTAACACTTCTTCCAATTTATTTATAATACAAAATTAGACTAATTAAATTTGAACAATTAAAAAAACATTGCTATCTTTGCCAACGCGGGGTTACAATCCTAATGTTTGGTTTTCAGAATGTAGAAATAATATTGGTTTATATTGGGAATAGTAGGATGATATTTCATAGCAGAGCGATCAATTAACGTCTTATATGATTTAAATTTTGTTTGGCTGTATACAGGCTGTACACAGTCAGTTTGCATATTAAATTATGGATTTAAATTATCATTCAGTCGTTTATTATTATACAACTTCTGAATTTTACTTGAAAATAACGGATTGTTAGCTTTATCTATACAACTTTTAAATATTAAAATTATTTAAATAATCACATCAAAAAATAAAACAAAATCTTTTGATTACAGCAGTCCAATGATTTTTCACATAGTTGGCTCATTATATTGATAGTGGCCAACTATTTACAGAAACGTGAATAAATGTCTACTTGTTGCTGGGTGATAATCTACCATAATTTAAGAACAGGGATCCAGCAATATTCATTGGTATCATAAATAATGC
Source organism: Marasmarcha lunaedactyla (assembly GCA_923062675.1). NCBI lineage: Eukaryota > Metazoa > Arthropoda > Insecta > Lepidoptera > Pterophoridae > Marasmarcha > Marasmarcha lunaedactyla. The sequence continues at coordinate 5,007,407 of OV281358.1, forward strand.
AGAAACCGCGAGTGAGACCAGAAAGAAGAAATCCGCTAATCGTTTGTCTTCCATATCAGCCTAAGCTGACCATCAACTTGTATGGCACTAATTTGTGTATTAATTACACAAGTGCCTGTTTTGAGTTCTGCTGTAGGTGCTGAGTGAAATTTGATTCTTAACTTATCTGATAGCCAGTTTCATGCCAAATACTAAATTTAATGAATTTCGGATATAATCAAACACACACAGCTTAGTTCACAGTTTCACGCACTAATTGTGCCCTCATTACGATGCCTGCAAGTTTACAACATAAACAACCCGACTTCTTCAATATCCAAAATAGTAGGACCAAATTGCGTCTCCCAAAGGATGTTGTATATGAATGGTGCCCAGGCAGCGTGTATTTTTTAGGTAAACGCTCGCCATTATGATAATGTCGTCTTTAAAAAACAATATTTCATTACAGCGGCAGCACAACTTTCCTAAATGGCTTTTCCGCTACAATAAATTGTGACGATGTGACTTTGTTTATATATTCGTGCAAACCTCTTGACGAGGTGAGTGCGGTTGAGGAGTGATAGAAGATAAAGTTAAGAGCCAGTTACTTTAAAGAGCAAACAGCTTAGATGTCGTATATACTCATTATACGTAGTTAGGTTAAGGGAACTTAGAGATAGCGGTAAAAATGTAAATCATAAGAAAGAGCTAAAAGTGGTGAAACGCGTTTTGTATAAGTTCAACGGAAAGCAGTCCATTTTATGAATCAGCCTTTTTGAAACAAAATGAATGACTTTTTGCATTTGAGACTCTTTTATAATGTAACAGTTCCAACCTTTTTCTCATATAAGCATTAAGAGCTAGATTGAAGCCTTTTTTTTAATTTCTGAATTTTAATTCAAAGTTATTTAATTAAAAAGCCAAACCATAAGAAGTTTTATTTGTTCTACCTTATTTAGATCTTAAGTTTTCCACGAAACAGGTTTTTCAAACATAACTGGCGACATTATCAAACTAAACGATACTTAAACAATAATTAAAACAATGAACATCAATTTAATTCAATATTCTATTCAATAATAGATTATTAAATTAGTATTAAATTACTAATTTAAAGATTAATGAAGGCCAAAAAATAACGTTATGATTGATTATGATTAAAACATTACTGTGACAGAGGACAGGTCTCCGTGACATAGTTAGTTCTGCTTGAAGCTTCTCGCTGTATCTGTGGAACGATCTATTTTCAAAGACATTAGGATACCAATAAATGGTCGAATGTGTCTTACCATTTTAAGCAAAATAACCGACATCTAGACATACAAATACAATTCACATAATTAATAATAAAGCTATTAAAGAAACGATCATTAAATTAATATTTCAGAAATGCATATGCATTACACATGTATATGTGTCAACTGCGGAGTGAGAATGCAGTTATATAAATTTTTGCTTTGATATTATTCATAGTATTTCAGTTTCCATTAATTAATCGCAGCAAAGTATCTGCTAAAATACAAGCTGACTGTTTCCGCGAACTGATTGATTAACTAAGATGAATTGGACGTAGTTTAGCAAAATGGATCCAACCCACAAAAAAGTCAAAAATGATTCACCAATTGATCGACCGTCGATCGACGTCAACCGGTTTTTTTTCTTTTGACTTTTTTGTGGGTTGGATCCTTATTGCTAAACTACGTCCAATTAACGGTAAGCTAATAGGTGAATAAAGCGTTGCTGGTCTAAAATTAATAAGCTGATAAAACAGTTGGTAAGCGCTGAATATAATGTAAATAGAAACGTTACGGGTAGTATATGTTTTTATGGCTGACTTGCTTTTCTCCACGACTGCAACTGCGTTTATTTAATTTAATGGAATGGAATTTCAAACAATTATTCTCTTTTTCGTATGTTGGTTGCAGTTGAGAGATCTTAACTTCAAAAAATCCGAAAAACGCCGTTTTACCGTAAATTCCGTGATATGTGATAGTGACGCCCTCCACTATTTCCACAATCCATCCCTATCATCATTCTGCCGTAAAATTAAGGACCACCAAAGAGTATGTGCAAATCAAAAACAATTTAGCTAAGTATACTGGATTTGCGTCAAATCAAGTTTTATTTTTATTTTGACCCATATTTTTTAGTGCTACCCACCAAGTGTTGTACCATTTTGGAATCCTGATTAAAAGCGCCAACTTTTGATGGCACTTTTAATACCTAAGAACTTGGGATGGACTTTTTTTCTGATTTTTCTGATGATGGTTACCGTCTATCCTATCGTCCCGTTTCGTCATGACGTTGAATTTCGGGATACCCAGTGTATGAATATTTGGGAAAAATGCCAATTGTTTCTACAATGCTTTGAGAGTAGCCATTAATATTTGAGCTTTAAATTTTTTTTACATGTGGGTAGATTAAAAATTAACGAATCAATTGATTTTTAAGTTTCCTTTTTTTATCTTCAATGCTATCAATTAAGAGAAACGTTAATTTGATTTATGTTTACCGAAATTCGTTACAGGTGGAATGTAGCAAAATCTAAACACGACTATCTTCTTCCTCAAGTAACTCTTGGGAAAAATTTCAGACTTCTACCTTTCGTCGTTTCATAGCTAGTACCACAACGTGCGAGTGCTGCAGAATTATTTATTTCTTTGTTGATACCCAATTACTAAAGGTGTTACGTTTTTCTAGAAACCCTATTGCTTTAATGTAGTTTGAAACAATAGAGACATCTTACTTTCTTAAGCCATTATACAAACTATTTTTAACGCGCCCATATACAGGGTGTACAATCCAAATGGGTCAGTATGGAGAAGTCAGAAACTATGAGAGATAGCGAAATCTGTTTTTAACTCTTAAGAGAGTTAAGAAAAAAGTTTGAATGGCATTATTATTAAATCTAAAATTGACGCCATGGTTCCTAAGAACAGATTTCGCTATCTCTCATATTTTCTGACTTCTCCATACTGACCCATTTGGATTGTACACCCTGTATACCTACAGAAGTAACGGCTAGTCGAAATAATTAAAATAATGTGTTAAAAAGTGCAATAATTAAGTTATGGCCAGAACAATTAAAATGTTGAAGAGGTACTGGAAGAAGAAAAATGAAAATTCCAGTTCCATTCCAGTTTCCTTTGTACTGAATTCTGAATTTCAAAGTAGCCAAAAGAAATGTAAGTAACTAGGCAACAAGCGAATGGAACAAATAATTGTAGTAGTGCACAAATTGCGTCACAATAAAATATTGCCAGGAAAAGACAGGTGACAGATAAATACAAAACCGCCCTTTATTTTCCTTATAAAATTCGTAATTGAAAGCAATCTATATACAAAATACACGTATACAGAAACTCCACGTATCGTTTCAGTACAAAAAAGTGGTATCTGCTGCCAAAAAAAGAACAGTTAGACTAGTAAAGGTGTTGTTACCTTTTATATTTTTTACACCATTTTGTGGTTCAAATCGTATTTTAACCCCATGTCGTGTAAGCTTATAATAAATAATTTTATACAATTTGTTCGTAGTTACATGTATTTGAATAGTGATTGTGATTAAATTATGTTTTTTATTAATTGCCACTTAGTCTAAAATGCTCAAACTTGAGTTGATGTTCCAAATTGGAGTTAGCTGACTCAGTCAACTTTTGAAGTCCAAAAGACATCAACAATTATGGAAGGACATTTTGACTTACTAACTTCCAACTTAATTTGTAACTCAAGTTTACGTTACTTATCTTGATAAGTTATGTCTGAGGCACGAGGAGAATGAGCTAAACACTTTGTAATGTCGATTGAAAATTGCGTGCAAAGTAAATGGCTAATATTACCCTTTACTTTCTTAAATTGATATATTAACTCTGATGTCCCTTCCCATCACATAAGATGAATGACGAAATTAAGACTACTAAATATAAGGCTAATTAAAAACGAAAAACAAATTGCTATCACTGCTAAGGTGGGGTTAAGTTACAATAAAATATACGTCATTAAATAGTATAGGAGATGAATATTATCTATCACAAATGACGAGGGCGGAGGAGCTGATGACGGTTACTGGATGCAAGCGGCTGCGATTACAATCCTTAAGTTATGTAGGTATATTAATTAGTTTCAATAAATTAATGAACGTTTAGTTTTCGGAACAGTTTCAGTAATATTAGTTTATTGTAAGTATTTCGATGTTCAATTGTCGATAACTTAAAACTTTGAGTACAATTTGAAAACGGATACAGCGAAAAGAAAAATTAAATTAATACAAGTTTAAAACTAGAACGCAGCCCTAGTGTAGGCTTTTGTTTTTTGAAACGTGCTTAGTTCTTTCTGTGTGGTCTAAGTTTTCGGACATGGTTAACAATTGCGGTTATTAATTGCCTTCTATCCGGCAGGCACAAGCAATTGCAGCAAATTTTTGGGGCTGCTACATGCTTTGTGCGGTTTGTAATAAATCGTATAGATTTTTTTAGTGCGCTACTGTTGTACTTTCTAGAAAAAGTCGCTGATTCTCCAATGCTCAGCACTATTTTATAAGTACAATACTTGACGAGACTTTTCATAGAATTAATGTTAAAGTCTCAAAGTTATTCTACTGATAAAATGTATATAAGCATTGAATTTTTTAACTTGATTGTGTACGTAAGTAAGTGTTTAGTGGATAATGGATTGTGCAGTGAATACTCAAGGCAATTCACGCTATGGCCTTGTACCTGCGTTGTCATCATTAACATACATAATATCATTATCATCATAATAAAAGGAGAAAAAATTATAATTACGACAGTAAAAGAAAAAAATGAAAAATCAGCCCTAAGTCTTGCTTTTTTAAAACTTGCGTAATAGGTTTAGCCCAGTCGGGCTCAAACAAAAATTCGCCCTTCAATTCGAGATGGCAGATGACGCAACAGGGTGCGAGTCCCGAAAACCGAAAAGTAGACTGCCAGTAACCCCCCCAAACGATTCTCGAAGGAAAATTGCAACTTATAATTTTTTCGGTGTTAACCCCGTTTTTCATCTAATTCGACTGGGCTAGTTTGTTTGGAAGCTTAGAAAGTTTAACAAAATGATGCGGTTTTAGACGACACTTTTAAGGTATGAGAATTTTACCATAACTCACCCATAACTCGCTAAAGATAGAAAATGATGCAAGGTGATAGAAGTAGATTTGAGAAGATGGAAGAATATACGATATGAAAAGGTGGAAGAAGATGGAAAAGCTAAGAAAAAGATGCATGATGATATATGATAATGGTAGAAGATGGGAAAGAATATAAGATGTAAAAGGATAGAAGAAGACAATGATGAGAAGAGAAGATGGGAATCTTTGGAGAAGTTAAGGAAAAATTGGCAAAGATGGGAAAAACACAGGTTAAGCTTTAATTTAGTCAGCTCGTATTCCTCTAGGCACCACAGGTAAAGCTGTAACTTCGTCAGATCGTATTTCTCGTGGCAAATATTTAATTGTTTGCGTCTCAACATTGACAATTACTTGTTCTTATTGACGTCAAATAAAGCACAGAAGGCAAAAGCAAAGAAGGTTTTTCCGAACTGCGGGTAGAGTCATGTTTTGTTTGACGTCAATAATAACAAGTAATTGTCAATGTTGAGAAATAAATATTTGAATTTGGTTTATTACAAATACTAGTAAAAACTGTGAATAAGGGGAATATACCCAAGGGCTTTTATCGTCCAAATAATTTGATAGTTTATATTAAGTTTTAGAACACAACTTTTGCTTTATAGGGTCGTTGAATTTGTCAATAAGAAAACCTTGGATTTCCTCAGGAACCTTATTATAAAAGCATATACATTGACCCATGAATGAGTTAGTGACTTTATGAAGCCTACTATTACGAGCAGCTAGCATATTTTTTCCTCTTGTGTTAACATTGTGCAGATTTTTTTTCTTTTGAACAAGGTTATGTTCTTTTTTAAATACATTACATTTTCTAAAATATATTGCGAACGGAAAGTAAGAATATTTATTTCCTTAAATTTAATTTTAAGTGACACTCTTGGACCAAGCGGACAGATTGTGCGAACGGCCCTTTTCTGCAGAATAATTAATATAGTATCGATGTCGGCAGCACTCCCCCAAAACAACATGCCATATGTCATAAGCAGTCGTTGCATTTAAAATTTGTCGCATTAAATTTTTTAACAGCAAGCTAACCCATCAACATGCGACCCCCACTAGAGTTTGGCGTCTAAGTTTATGCCCAAAAATACAGTTGAGTTTACAGGAGTCAGTTCCTGGCTCTTAACTACAATGTTTGTGTTTACCTGTTCGACATTTGGCAAGTAAATAAAGTTTACAGAATCATTTACAAGTAGTCGGACTACAACGCACGCTATCACCATAGAAATGCGTTGCGCCGCAGCCAGGTGCACCCGCGGGGCGTGGCGACCTATCGAGGATGTTTTTGTCATCACTCGTAGAGTTGCATTTCTAGTTGCCTTGGTCAAAATGTCAATAAACAACAAGTGAGTTCTTGGAGATCACTAACCAAAAAAATATGTGTAAAAAGGACCGCAGTTCTAACAAGCTACAGGGTTTTTAGTTCATTAGCAATATGTAACACTCGCATATCATGCTCGATGCAAGTGACCTACTGACCGTGTTCCCAGCAGGGCAGAAACACGTCATCAGGCTATCACAAAGAGCGCAAACCTGCAGAGAATACTACATCGCAGCGAAAGGGACAACTGTCAATTTTATATGTAAGTATTGCTAGTTTAAAATGTATGAACGACTGCATATTTCAGTGTGACGCGCCCCACGAGTTGCAAATGTTTGTCATGTTTAAATTCGTATGTTGACGTCTCAATTATGTGTGAGCGAGTCGAATAAAATAAATTCTAGTGAAGCGGTGAGTTGTAGCCCTTTTTCTTAATTAAGTGCTCGGGTTCAAATCCTACTAGATGTTTTTGGTAGACATCTTGTACTGTCATCTGTTAATTAAATTCATGACGTGTATCAATATTTAAATTTTAATATTTTTATGTATCCCATTACCAAGTTACTAATGAAAAAATTGCTATAATAATCCCAGTTTAAAAATGTTACCTAATGTAGATTAAAAATAAATAGCATAATCAATTAATTAATTCGAATAACTTTATTTTATTTTATTTTATTTTATTATTGTAGGAAAGCTTACAGCTATGTTGGTACAATAAGTTTTTTTTTGTTTCTTTTTTTTTTTATTAAATTAATATGACAGGTACTAAGGCTAACAAGAAGTTTTCACGAATAAATTATATAACAATAAATTACTTTATATCAATGCCAGTTGTAACCAAACTAAAAATATATATATTTTAGAAAAAATTTTCACAAATCAACTTCTTTGTCTTTTCTGAACTGGTATAAAACAAATCAATGTCCAACTCTCCGCTAACGTTGTTAAAAGTTTCACATGCTCTCAATAAATATGAATTTTGCCTGTAATTCGTAGTGACAGTGGGAACAAATAGGAGTTTAGGTTGCCTGAAGGATTTATTATGCGTACGAATTGATATTTTACTAAGAAGCTCCGGCGTGTCCACCACATTCTGCGCAATCTTTAAAAGCAGAGATACATCTAACATTTGCCTTCTGAGATGCAAAGGCAAAATATGGTGTCGCCTGCAGCGCTTTACATAATCCTCGTCATATATTTTTGATTTGAATTGAAGATACCTTAAGAAGCGCTTTTGTATTTTCTCAATGCGATCGATATAAACATTGTATATGGGGTTCCAGACTGTGGAAGCGTACTCTAAAAGGCTGCGAACATAGGAGCAATACAGAATTTTGAGAGTTTTTATGTTTTGGAAGTCAGCTGAGGTTCTAATCACAAAACCTAGAGATGTTGAAACACAAACAAGTTTCTCTAATATTTTAGCGAAATGACAGAGTTTTGAAATAGGTCGATAATTCTCAACGTCATTTTTCGGCCCTTTCTTGTGTACCGGAGTAACGAAAGCACTTTTCCATATGTCTGGGACTCGTCCAAGTTGAAGTGAACGTCTAAACAAAAGTGTCAAAGGTATAGATAATTCATCGGCACAGGAAGCTATGAAGGTTGCATCGATGTCATCTGGGCCTGCAGACTTTTTTGGATCCAGCCCTTTAAGGAGTTTACGAACATCATCTTCTGATATCTGAATATCGCCTAAATCTCCAGTGGTATCAGCGTCAAGACTATGTGCAAACCATGAGGTGGGCAGGGTCTGATGTCGAAAGGAAAAAAACTCACTAAAGTAGCTGCACATACTATATCCAGAACTCGATGATCTTTGTCCATATTTCATGATAACTGGATAGCCAAATGATTGTTTTTTAGATTTAACATATGACCAAAATGATCTAGGATTTTTAGCGATACCGTCCTCAATTTTTTTTACATATTCTTCAAACATTTGCTCCTCCAGGAGCTTGGCCCGTTTGCGTAATGTAGAAAAGCCCTTATAATCCGCTAAATTTCTATATTTAATATATTTTTTTATGAAATTTGTTTTTTTCCTTAATAACTTTGATTAAAGGCAATTTTTACCACGGTGGGTAGTTATTACTTGGCCGCACAGTTACTTTTGGAATAAATCGCTCGCGGAGGTTGTAGAGTGTGTCGTAAAAGAAAGAAATAGAGCTATCAAAAGAGAGTGTCGAAAAGGTGTTAGACCAGTCAATAGACTCAAGTTCAGAAAGAATACATCCATAGTCACCGTTTTTATACAAATATTTAATTCTAGGTTCTGTGGCCAAAATATGCACCTCCACAAAGTTTGCAGTAATGCATGCTGCTTTGTGATGCGGGTCAAGCGGTACTAGCGGATCAGTGCATTCAGTTATATTAATGTCGTCATTGCTCAGTATTAAGTCTATTATTAATATTAAGTAAATAATTAAATTGAAATAAATTGCATAAGCTCAGGTTATCTATAAAATCAAATTGGCTAGAATTAAGAGCTGATGGTTCATAATGACCTGTGTCAATAGACATTGATCAAATTATATTGGGCTGGTTAAAATCACCTAAAATAATAAATTTATCATATGGGTTACATGACACTTTATTTGTTAGGAACTCTGAGAAGTTTAGAAGCTGCGTGGCTTGTGAGTTTCCAAGTTTTTGTTCGCAAATATACACAACACAGAGATGAATTTTATATGAAACCCGTGGGTGCAAGTGTTGTACCTTCAACGTTACCCAGAGATCCTCAGCGGAAGAACACCAATCCCTACGAAGTTCTGCGATCAGGTCTCGGCGCACAGCGATCAGGACGCCACCACCGAGGGATTGGCCAGTCAAACAATAATCTCGGTCCCGCCTCCACACAATATAACGATCATCAAAGAGTTCAGTGCTGTGAATACCCTCAATTAACCATGTCTCAGTCAGGCACACCACATCATAACTATTCAGAAGCAAATTTCTTGTAAAGAGACTCGACTTAGTTCGCAAGCCCTTAACATTCTGATAATAAATAATAATCATTTTAAATACTTAAAATATATAGATAAATTATGGAAATGAATAATTAAAATTGATATATTAAAAATGAATAAATTATTATAGGAGTAGCTAGTACATTCTGGAGAATAAGTATAAATAGAAGTGGAAAGATGGTTAGTAATAAATATATTAATAAAGCCATAAGTAAATACTATTGAGAATTTCAGACCAAGGTAACTTAAAAATCGATATAAAACAGTACTTATAATATTAAGATTATGAAAGTATATATACTTACGGTACGCTGTGAAGATTATATAAGCATAGCAATTATGAAAATACAAAAGCGTGGTTATCAAATTCAAGAGCACAATCTGGGTAGAAGGCATTTTCAAAAGCAATCATACACATATTTACAGGCAGGTGCATAGAAGCAATGGGTATATAGAGTAGTGGGGCGGTAAAGTAGGAATAGGTATAGGTCCTATATAGATAAACAAAGGCAAAAGGGCAATTGATGAAAACGGCAAAATAAACGTCTGATGTCGGAAGGATCAGAGAGCTGTACAAAGCAATGTGGTACGTACCTGTATCTATGTATTTGTCGGGGAGATTATCTAATAAAGAATTAAATTTTAGGAAAATAACTTTTTCAGGTCTATTTCTGATTTGATTACTTGCGTCGGCGATGTTGCATTTTTCCTTATAAATATTCTGCAGTTTTTTACCCACACAAACTGGTAATTCTTTTCCTTGCATAGAGACTTAGTTTTGTTCAGGAGAATTTTGTTATCAATGGTAAGGTGGTCGTTAACGAATATTCGAGTATTGCCTTGCATTCCAATATCTTGGGTTAGTAGTCCTTTTCGAGCACGGGCCGCAGCAACGAAATTCTCCTTCTGGTGTCTGTTATTGAATGAGGCAATTATGGTTTTATGATTTTTGTCGCTACGCATTTGTTCTCTAGCCACATAATTAATGTGATCCTTTGATATTTGACAGTTAATGGCTGTGCCTATCTTCGTTAGGATGTCGCACAGGTTTTCAGATTGTGTCATCGGGACGCCTTTGACTTCGATATTGTTTAGGCGTGACCGCTGTTCATTGTCCTTTATGGTGAGCTCCAGGGTTTCGATACGAAGATGTAATATTTTTGTGTCCTGTTTAGTTTCTTCTAACTCACGTAGACGGTCTTCGAAACCCGACAACCTGTCACTCAAGGCTTGGATCGTAGAGTGTGAGAATTCCACGGAGCCCTTTAATTCAGCGATATCTTCCCTAACAAGCTTCAAATCTTGCACAAGTTTAGGTAGGGCTGCCATTTGTAAGGAGAGACGTTTTAGTTAGGACATTACGCTCTCAAAGTCGGTAGGTTGTGGGGTCCTAGAATCTAAACGCTGCGGATTCGCAGGGCTGTTGGATTTTGTATTCTTACATGTGATGCAACGCCAGTTATTCCTCCTGTCACCGAGCTTACGATATACGGTTTCTGTTATACCAGCGCAAGGAAAATAAAAAAAAATTTCGCAGGTGGTGCATTGCACTCCGTCATTTACATTGGCATCACAACGACAGCAAAAAGGCATTGTCAAAAAGATTGCAGCAGTAGATGAAACGAAATTTTTTTTTAAATTTTTTTTTTCTTTTTTAAAAGCCTATGTTGCCTTTTAAAGGAATCGCTTCAAGGAATCACAGGCCTCATGTAAATTCCACTAATGGTCTTCGGTCGGCAGGCGTCAAGGAGGTGACGAATTGAAGTAGTGTATGAACTAAGCGCAACGAATGATTGACAGGTAAGACAAATGTCAAAGTCAGCTGTCAGATGGAACTGCGCTGTCAGTCTGTCAGACCATTACACACAAAATACCTTGTTTATCTTAGTTTTTGTGATGAACGACCCTCCTTTATGCTTATTGAAGCTGCCAAATGTATTTTTAAACGGCGAAAAATTTCTATATACTTTTGATTTACTCACAGCAACGTACGCCAACTATGGAGCGTGGTCCTTTCCACAACGTAAACACGAAACTAGGCACTGATACACAAAAAACTCAACGACAAAATGTGAATAGAACAAGACGTAGTTTGCGTTACAAGAACTGGAAGGTAACTGAAATAATAATAATAATTTAATTTTAATAATAATAATAATAAAAACTCGTTATTGCACACAAACACAACCTAAACAATAATGTGTGTAGACAACACTTATAATACAGAGGGGACAAAGGGGAAATTCTAAATTTATAGAATAACCATACAGCAAATTGGTTTAAATAAACACAATTAAAGAAAAGAAAATCATGTACGGCAAAGTTTTCTCCTAAAATGTTCATACAACAAATATAAAAAGAATGTGTGTCTACATGTGTGTTTGAATTGTGTGTACGTGAGACTGGAGCTGGCGCAGCATGTGCCGCAGTGGAGGCTGCGCCGCTGTGTTCTGCCAGGAGCGGCTTAAGTAGTGCACTGTAATGATAAATAAAATCAATAAAAAAACAGTATATAATAATGATGCGTTAGATGTAATACATTCTCGCTCCGATCGCCACGCGGTGCGGACGTGCAAGACCCAGTTCTCCGTTGATCGGTCCCTTCCCGATATTCCGTGGCGCTTAGTCTACTGACGTCACGGTTTAGCGTGTTGGTTCCGTGCTACGGCTTTCAAGGTTTTTCTACTCCCTCTGAGTGCTATTGAAGTGCAATTTTTCTTTGCGACTAAGCCCCTTAGTCTTCAAAGTGCTGTGCTAAGTTGTGTTGTGCTTGTGCTGAGTGCAGTGTTGTGCCCAGCGTAAGTAGTCTGGTTTCAGTACAAAGGATACTTAACGGTGACAACGAATTTGTACTGAACCAGTCCTTTTATTCTTATTTTATTTCTCTTCTCTATTTTATTTATTTTTCTCCTATTTCATATTTAATTTTATCATATCTGTGTGTTTTCGTGTGTATCTGTCCTTTCTGTCGGTAAAGGTTGACCCTAACGCGGTCAACTCATTACCTGCGTACCCTTTTTAGGTTTCTAGGTAGCGGTAACAACGAATTTGTACTGTACCAGTCCTTTTATTTTTATTTTATTTCTCTTCTCTATTTTATTTATTTTTCTCCTATTTTCATATTTATTTTTATCATATCTGTGTGTTTTCGTGTGTATTTGTCCTTTCTGTCGGTAAAGGTTGACCCTAACGCGGTCAACTCTTTACCTGCGTACCCATTTTTTTAGGTTTCTAGGTAGCGGCCTTCGGCGTACTACGGTTAGTTTTCAGTTATTCTCCCCAGCCCCCCTACCGCTGGCAGGGAGGTTAGCCGCTAGGGTTCGCTAGGTTTTTAGAAACTAGGCATCCTGTGACATACTTATTTTATACTTATATTTGTCCCAACCCTCCCTAATGGATTCGCTAAGCGTTATTAACTTCGCGAACGCGTTCACCCAGGCGCTTGCTGCGGCAGGCGTCTCCATCCCGAAAGACATCCTAACGCAGGCCTTGCAGGCATCAATCGCGTCCCCGGCCCCTCAGGCTCCAACCCCAGCCCCTCAGGCCTCCAACGCCCAGACCCCTCAGGTCTATAGCTCTCCCGCGTCTCCCGTTCCATCCGATATGGACTGCGCGTCGGTCTCATCCTCGCGCTCATATCGTAGGAAGCGTACCGCTCCCGGGAGCGATTCAGACTCCGCCGCGCCCGAAGTTTCGTCGGTCGCCGCCACCTTAACCGGCTCTCCTGAGCCCGCGTTCCAATTAGTTACCGAACGCTCTAAGAAGCGTTCGAAAAAAGCCGCGGTGTCTTCAACACCCGAACCAACCCTGGTGTCTTCTACACCCGCCCCCACGCCGCTCATGTCACTCGAAGTGACCGCGTCTCCGTCGGTCCCGTCTAAGCCAGCGACGCGCTGCGCTCCCGTCCCATCGAAGCCTCAGCTCCCTCCGCCCGTCTTCCTCCGTGAAAAAGCGCGCTGGACCGCGGTTTCTAACTTGTGCAAAGAGCACAAAATTAATTACTTAAAAGCTGCCAACGCAGGCGATACAATAAAAATTCAGGTCGCGACCGTCGACGACTTCCGCGCGTTCACCAGGTTACTTTCTTTAAAACAAATCGCTTATCACACCTTCGCCCTCCCGGAGGAGCGTAAGATCCGCGCAGTACTACGGGGCGTCCCGTTCGAGCTCGAGGACCTTAAGTCCCAGGGTTTTCCGGCCGTAGCAGTGCACAAGATGCACTCTAACCGCGGTAGGCGCTTTCCGTTAGCTTTAGTTATCTTGTCTAATACTCCCAACTCGAGGGAGATCTTTAGAGAGGCTCGCACAATTTGCGGACTCTCAAATATCTCTGTTGAGCGTCCCAACCCCCGCGGTCACCCTGGGCAGTGCCACCGCTGCCAGCTCTACGGCCACGCAGCGGCTAACTGCTCAGCTCCCCCCAGGTGCGTTAAGTGCCTGGATCCACATTTTACGAAAGAGTGCACTCGCACTCCCGAATCCACTTCCCCCCCTGCCTGTGTGCTGTGCGGCCAGTCTGGTCACACAGCTAACTACAGGGCCGGGATCCCCCGGAAGCAAAGCCCGTTCAGCCAACGCCTACTCCGGCTCTGTCTTAGAGGCAGCGTCTGGCTGTCCCGCCTGCACCTTCCCGACCCATCCCAGCACCCGTAGCTTCCGTAGGGCCGCGCCCTGCTTTGTCATCTTCACCTCAGTCGTCGCTGGCTAAGGACATGAAGACCGTGTTCGACGTCATTCAAAACGTCGACATTACGGAAATAACTGTTATCGCACGCAAACTGCGAGCCGCCCCCTCTCCTCAAGAGCATTTATTTGCGTTAGCCGAACACCACTCGCTAATAAGTTCGTTATAAATTTTATTTTCTTTTTTGTATAAATTCGTAAATAAGCAATATAATGTCTAGACCCGCAAATCCCGCGTCCGGTCGTATCAAACCCAAGGGCTTATCCCTAGTTTCTTTTAACGTTCGTAGCCTTAATACTAACCTTCCTGAGCTCAAACTGTTCCTTCAGAACAACGAGCCAGACTTATTGCTTCTTCAAGAGACGTGGCTAACTCCAAACCGCTCCAGGGGATTCGCTATACCTAAGTACGCGTTTATTCGTAACGACAGGCCCAACTCCGACGGTTTCGGTGGCACTGCTATTTATTACAAAAGAGGATTACATTGCTGCCCTCTCCCTACCCCTCCTCTCCTCAACATGGAAGCCACTGTGTGTAGTTTGGCTATGACTGGTCATCCGACCATCATCATAGCTTCAGCCTACATACCTAGTGGTACCAAACCAATCCGCAGCGACTTTGAGGCCATTCTCGCCCTCGGCCATTCAGTCATTATGTTCGGAGACTTTAACTCCAAACAAACTGACTGGACGTGCCTATCAACCAACACCAGCGGTATCGCTCTCCTCGACATCACAAATTCACTTGACTTAGATGTCATCTCCCCCATCACTCCCACTCACTATCCCGACAACCCGAACCACTCGATGATCTAGGTTCTGACCACCGCCCCGTCTCCCTCGTGCTAGGACTGCCCAACGATAACGTTACCTCTTCTAAGACCTTTACCTACTGGAAAGGCTTTAAAAATACGTTAGTTTCAGCCTTAGAGGCTCCGAACTCTCCACTCGTGATCTCTCCCGAACAATTAGATAGCCCGGATAAAATTGATTCATTAGTAAATTCTCTCACTGATGCTATCAATTCAGCCATCAGTGACAACGAAAAGGTTGCTAAGCAAGGCAAACCCACGCTTCCCGTAGCCGTTAGCAATCTTATTAAAGCTAAGATCGCGGCTCTCCGGAGAGCCAAGAAATATCCCACGCCCGCCTATAGAACAGCTGCGAATCAGCTTCAACGTAAAGTTAGGTCTTGCCTCGCGGAACTCCGAGACGTTTAGATGAACGATCTCATGGAGAATATCTCTCCGTCCCACCAAGCGTACTATAGCATGGCCCGAGCCTTACGCGTAGACACCGCCTCTCACGTTCCTCCTCTCACTCGTCCCGATGGCACTACTGCCTTTGAAGTCGAAGAGAAAGCCGAATGTTTCGCTGACAGCATTGCCGCACAATGCTCGCCCAGCACGCAACCTGCTGATCCTTCACACATCCAGGCGGTGGAGGACGAAGTCCTTCGCAGAGACTCTCTCCCCATCACCGCCGACCCTGTCACAGTCTCTAATGACGAAATCTTGCTTCTCATTAGAAATCAAAAGTCCAAAAAGACTCCAGGTGCGGATGGAATTTCCAACCACGCACTTAAGCACCTACCTCAACAGATGCTTACCTTGTTAGCTATCATTTTCAATGCCTGCTTCGACCATAGCTACTTTCCAAAAGCTTGGAAAGAAGCGACAGTCATAGGCATTCCCAAGTCAGGCAAACCTCTGAACGTCCCGGCTAATCACAGACCCATCAGCCTCCTCAAGGCAATGTCTAAACTTCTCGAGAGAGTCATACTCTCTCGAATGCGGAACCATCTGTTTCCAACGGATGGCGATCCTCTCATTATTCCCCATCAGTTCGGCTTTCGCGCTAAACACTCCTGCCCTCAGCAAGTCCATCGAATCGTCGAGTATATACTTGATGGTTTCTATCCGCGTCGTTATAAAACAGTCGCGGTTTTCTTTGACGTAGCCAAGGCTTTCGATAAAGTCTGGCACAGCGGTCTCGTTTATAAACTCTACAAGATAGGCTTACCGGGTCGCCTAGTCAGGTTAATAGCGTCGTTTCTCAAAGACCGTACGTTTCGATTTAAACACGAAGGCACGCTTTCTGCGCCTCGTCCCATAAAGGCTGGAGTCCCTCAAGGCTCAGTCCTCGCCCCTCTGCTGTACACCGTGTACACCAACGACATTCCCATCCCGCCGAAAGGCGTCGAACTCGCCCTCTTTGCCGACGACACCGCACTCTATACCAAAGGCCACAGTGTTCCGCACCTTGTAACCAGATTCCAAAAGGCCGTAAACGCCTTTGGTGTATGGTTTCAAAAATGGCGCATCGATATGAACCCTGAAAAGAGTTCTGCGATGCGCTTCGACCACAAACGCCGTCGTCCCGCTGGCGATCCCCACGTTCGAATGTTAGGCATTCCCATCCCCTGGAAGCGCAGTACTAAATACTTAGGCGTCACATTAGATCCGACGCTTTCCTTCAAGCCACACGTCGAAAGAGTTTCGAAACTCGCTCTTCACTACTTAGGCCGCCTAAATAGCATGTTAGGTAGAAAAAGTAAAATGTCCTTCAGAAACAAACGTACACTTTACAAGGTCTGCGTTAGACCCGTCATGACATATGCCTCGCCAATGTTTGCCCACGCCAAACCCTCCCTCCTGCACAAACTGCAGGTAGTTCAAAACCTCTTTTGCCGCAGGGCCACAAACGCACCGTGGTACGTGCGTAACGCGGACTTGCATAGAGATCTTGAACTGCCTACAGTACAACAACACCTCAAAACACTCTCTGAAGCGTTCTTCAAACGCTCTGAAACCCATCCCAATCCTCTAGTTCGCGATTCAGTCTCATATACTACTCCTGTCTTAGATTCGAAGTTCAAAGTCGCTAGGCCTAGGAATGCGCAAGCGTACTCATCCACCAGACTGTCAGCCGATCTCGAAGCCCTTCTGGCCGCAAATCCTAATTCTAACGTAAATGCGAATTAATTCAATTTTATTTTGCAATTTTTTAATTTTTGTTTTAATTATTGATTTTCATTTTGAGCACCTTCAGTGCTATGTATTCACCTTCAGTGCTTTGAGCACCTTCAGTGCTATGTAATCCCAGCGGGTGACCCCTTCTGGGCCCCGCTACCGCGGCGTCTTTCTCCAATTGGCCGTCGCTCAGATGAAGGCTGAGTGGCAAAAATGCACGAGCCGACAGGGGGTTTTTAGTGGGTATAGTTCTGGTAGGCGTCGGGACGAGTCCCACATAACTCTGGAATCGCGCCAGAGTATGCGTCAGGGCATTTTTATCCTCATGCCCTTCCCGCGGAGGGGAACAAAAAAAAAAAAGATGTAATACGAATATACTATATATATGGCCAAAAATAAAAATATGGGAATATTGTGCAGGGTAAACGGCAAACTAAATACCAAGAAAATTACTAAACTTTCATGAAAAAACTTTTAGAATAAACCTAAAACTTTAAACTACAATATCCCAAAATGACTGCAATTACATTACAACGTCAACTTAACATTACCACTCCATCCTTCGCCGAGATGGAAGTTTTCCATCAAAACTTTAAATTCCGGATCGGGAAGCGGTACATCTTTATTATTATTACATTAAGCATGTTTGCTTGTCGCATCCGCATATTGCTTATAATATACCCTAAACCATAACTATGAGCATATTTAGTTCGCAGGCCCGGCAGCGTAGTAAGTAGTAGCCCTGCTCTTTTGTCTTGGTCCATTGGATAGCAAGTAGTAGTCTTGGTCGGGGCATTCATTTGTGTGATGACCACAGATGCTTGTTCTCGGGTCATGGTTTTTCTGGGTTCCGCCCTAGTTCGCTCTACAACAAAAACACGAGCTGTGCTTACTTTGGTGTCATACAGTTGGTGTGTTTGTCTGGGGGCTATAGCAGTACTACGTTAGCTTTGATACAGCAAGTTTAATGTTAATTGAAGCATTTCACAGAGTAGCGACAGTAACCCCGAGCGCACTCATCTTAATACAGTAAGCCTTGACGCAAGCGACTGTAACGCAACAAACAACAATATCACTTCCTTCCACGGTGTTTCCGAACCGACGGAAGCACGCGAATTGATTTCGGAGCTGCACTGCACGAGTCCAGATTGATTTGTGGTGTCTGCGGTATGAGGGTATAAGTAAAAATATAGCAACAGTATGTTTCTTGTTGTTAAAAAAAACCGCTTTGAACTTAGGCAATAAGTATATTTTGAAGAAATTATACATTTGCTTGTTAGCTAAATTAGATAGAAGTATTGTTTTGGCTTGTATCGTAAACTATAATCGTAAACTCAAAACGCGTTAACTGTGAAATGAAAAGCTGAAGCTTAAATAATAAAATATTTGCTTTCGAATGAATGTTTTCTATTTATGTGTATTCAGATTCTCGTCCGTTTACAGTATGAAAATCCATTATACATGTCATGTATATGCTGATCAAAGGTTCATTAGGTATTGTTTGTCAACAGTATTTAACACAGTAAAAGGAAAGTTTTTAAAAATTTTACGAAATACAAGTATTTTACTTACTCTAGCAAGGCGTTAAAAAGGGATAGTTGATTGATATACACAACTAATATCGGTCCCACTGGCCTCGCCCGGAAATTTTATTAGATGAACAATTTGCATATATATAATGACTTCAACTTTAACCCGGCGGGTTCACAGGCCAGAAAATTCTGTTAAACAAAATTTTTTTAACTCTATTTTTTTTTGACCTAAAACTTAAATGTTACGGTCTAAATAAGAGGATTTTGAATGGGAAGTTGAGATTTTTATAGCTTCTTATAATTGATTTTTATGTACACTATCTGTATATGACTTTAGTAGTAAAAGATATGCTCCAAAGTCTTTTACGATATTTTCACTATTTTAAATACTACCTTAATACCACTACGAAGCAAACTGTGTAAGCCTACAGTTTAATGTAAGCTTACATATAACTAATTAATATTCAAACATCACAAGTAATCAATAGTGATAAGCTAACGTCGAAGTCAATCTCTAGTAAATCAAATAACGCCGGTTAATACTCCTTGGCGATTGCAGGGAATGACAGAAGAGTTGGGCGTGCAGGTACTGGTGCCAGGAAAGTCTCTCGGAGGGTTGATTATTAATTTAGCTTTGAGCTATCTATAGTTCGCAACCTCAGGATATGGGTTGTAGAAGTCTTATGTGATAAATTTATTATTCCATGGTCTTTACTTTATGACAGTAGTTTATTTCTATTTGTTATATTTTCATAGATTTTGAATTCCAAGAAGTTTGCTTAATTCTCGGATAGATTTCTCGGATTGGTGTCAAGTGGTCTAGATGTGGATCCAATTTTTATGAAAATAAAAACATCCTGTATGTAGATACTTTTTATTTATTTATTAAATCCACAGCCCTAAGACATAAGAAGAATAACAATTGTGAAAATACTGACGGCCATTTATGGACTTGCAATTTTTTAATATTAACCTTAATCAGACTTACCCAAAAAATAAATAGCAATACACCAAAAAAAAAATACTATCTTAATTCAACAAAGGCAAAAAAAGACAATTACTTTATAAAAAGAAGAATTTAAAAAAAATTAAATTGAACGATAAGAAACCTTGCATTTAGCAGGTTTAAGTACAACAAAAAAAAATTATATAATATAATTAACACAATGAGGGTGTTTAGTGTAAAGTTTGTGTTGTATGTATTTGTGTGTATGTGCGCGTGTGTGTGTGTGTGTGTATGTATGACTGTTTGTCACTTGCCAGTAGGGAGGGAACTTAGCATCTCATACCTGAACTTAGGTTTGCTATCATTAAATATATCCGAGACATGTGAGAACTGTTTATTGTAAGTGTTGATTACATTTTAACAGAAAACGCATGTCACATTTCGTTGAAACGTTTAATGCAGAAACTTCTAGATAAAGAAATGGAATATTATAAATAGGTCAATCAGTAGCCTTTACATTATATTTGATAACGTATAAAATCTCCAAATTCTACGTCAAACTGATATGTGTGGATATGCATTGTCTCACAGGATACTAAACCATGATGAAACGTAACAAAACTTTTATCATAAAAATTAATTTGAAAACTTCTTGTTATTGTATCTATTTGGCAACATCTTTTTTTTTTGAGACCTTTCGTATATTTACTAAAATATTCCTCGAACTCAAATGCATTACAAAATAGTCACAAACGACGACTTGTTGCTTTGCTCATAAGCAAAGTTTTTGTTGATCATGTAAGAGTTTTTAACCAACAAAAGGCGAACGGTTGTCGTTAACTACACAAAATTATACCAATGAGTAACTCGAATTAGAATTCAACCTAATACTTCGAAGACAAAACAAACACAAAATCTCATTTATTCATCATTTTACAGAGCCGTGGGTTCGTTGTGTTCATTATTAAAGCGTGCCATGTTATAATGTAAGAAGTTTAGCAAACTGTCGCAGGTAACCGAGATAGTTACTTGACACTGATTATGGCAGGATATTTGGCTATGAGTTTATGTAGCTAATGTTAATATGTCGCTAAGATAGATTTAAATTTATTACAAGATTTAGGGTACTACTAATATCAGCCACACTACATAAATATGGTATAAGCCCTCCTTCCTGCACCATTTTGCATCTGAAGTAAAATCAAATGCAACTCCTTAACATATGTTTATTTATCGCATTTTTTTTATAATTAGATAAAAGGATTTTTTCAAGGGAGGATTTTACAACGCGATTTGAACTTTAAGCAACCATTAAAAACTGCTCGACCAATTTTGTATCGAACTGCAAGTCACTGCCTCACTAAACAGAAGTAATAAAATTTCGTGTTTCGACGTTCAATGACGTTAATAATCGTTAATAAACGTAAAACGTAAAATGTTAATAATCAAACTACACGGATGATTGTAGATGTATAATTAGGAACTTTCTTGTTTATATTGATGTTTATTTATAAAAAGAATATAATAATTTTTATCTTAATGATTTTTATACTGCACTAATGTGCAGCGTTCATTTGCGGATATTCCTGGAAAACTTAGTTTCCTTTAGTTACAATATTTAACTATTTTTGATTTAATGATGACCTGATGAATTTTGTAGCCTAACTTTTTTAGGATTTTGTAACAAATCTTTTCCAAAATAATTGACACATCTATTTGGAATATGTAAAGCAATAAATGTGAGGCAATCACTCTAACTTGCTTCTTTTTAATTTTCTGCATTTTACAACTATCAGTTTGTGTTATTAGGCATCCAGCAGAGAAAATCATACTTAGCTGGTTAAAGAATTGAACAACATCCAAAGTAAATCAACAAAAAAGATTTGCTTTACTTATCGTAACAATATAATCGCCAGAATACATTCAAAAGCGATCCATCCTGCATACGTCCCACTACACATTGTCAATTACAAAATGATAGATAGCATAATGCCAATGTTTCGAAAGATTGATCGATCTCGTCCCCGTTAATCATTGGAACTTAATTTCCATTCGATTGACTTTTTTTATTGAGGTTGAATTTTTTTGTGAAAATTAAAGGTGTTTTTTTCTACTGTACTGGTTGTATGGTGAAATATACTAACAAAGTTGACTTGGATAGCTTGCTGCATTACTTTCCATAATATTGTGGTTTGGTTGGTAGCTGTCGCGTCGTACCAGAAATGCCAGGTTCTAATTGTCGAAGGTTAGATTTTTCTGACTTAAATATAACACGAAATGTGAAAACCTAAGTCTTTTTAGTATAAAAACTCTTTACTGCCATTAACAAAACAAAAACAAAATACAATAAAAAAACAATTAAAAGTAAGAGTTGATCAGAAATAAATTAAACAAATTTGTTCGTTTCAAACCCACTTAGACGTTATTTCCATTCTAATGAAATATTTACCTTGTAGCCCTTATTGGAGAAACTGATTTTTCAAGTTCAATAGTAAGAAACTAATAAAATCGGTATCGCAAACCAGGTTCGCATCTGTGTCAATGCCCTACAATGTTAAAGAAAGGAATACTAACAAACGCTTTGAAATCTAAAACTATCCTTAAAGTTCATGGCTTCATTGTGGTGACGCTCTGAGTTATTATTTGTGGACCTATTGCGAGGATTTTGAATGAAGTTTATTGTAGAATTAGTATTATTTTACCTATACGAGGGAAATGGTAGTGTTTGCTCCTTGACAAGCAATTCACGAGCAACGAGTAAAGTTTATAACTTATAATCGACACAACTAGACAAATTTAACTTTGTTTTCTTTAGAAAAGTTCGTTACCTTTCGGAATTCAGAAAAGGACAAAGGAGTGATGTTATAGATATGTGTGTGATATACAAGTATGCGTTATTGTTCACGAGTGATTGATACTTTCTACTTAACTTTATTTTATTTCTTAGACTTACAGCTATGTGGTAAAATAAGTTTTTGATTAAAATAGCAGCTACAAAAGCTAATAAGAAGTTTTCACGAAAAAAAGTATATAGTTACTGTTCCGCAAGGTTGGAGTACAGAAGAGTATCATGATCTTTATATCACGTGTGGCAATTTTTTTCTTAACCAGCTCATAATTCCAAAGTCTGGTTCTTAATTCCTCAAATAAAATGACCAAAAAAACGTCTACTATATTTAATGAACGGTCTCGAAGGATTTCTCAAAGTATTTGGAATTTAAAATAAAAACACATATTATTGACTTCAAAGTTCCCAATGTAGATAGTTTTTATTCTTCCCGTAAAAGCAAAAATAAAGAGGTTGTTTTCTCGTTGTATTATTTCTCAATTTCAACTTTGTATTAAGGAACTGTAGTGCTGATCCCAAAAACTCTCGCCTTAGATTACGGGAATAAAGTTTCATGCAACAAGGCCTTTAGTTTTTTTTTTTGCCGCCGAAACAACAACCTCTCTGGAGGGAGGTGGAAGATGCGTCATGCATACCACCGCAGACGTACCGGCTACTGCGGGGTGATGTGGGACTCACCAGAGTGGCACCTACCCACTAAAAACCACCTTGCTGGCTGTGGCATGGGAATGCGGAGCGCCACCCGGTTGGGAGGTTGGTGCGCAAGCGGCGCCCCTTTAGTGGGTCACCCGCTGAGAACAAAAATCACATAAGGTGCAAGTGACAGTTTGGCTGACGATTATTCGGCCTGGGCAGCCTTAAGCTGGTCCAGATTAGCCGAGAGCTGATCGGGTGAATCTGAGAGTGCATTTCTCGGTCTACGGACTTTGTACCTTGACGGCATGGACGGAGAAGTGTAATTTACTGACTCGCGAATGAGGTTAGGATGCTCTTCGGATTGCTTGAAGAAAGCGGTAGATAGCGTCCTAATGTGTTGTTGTATAGTAGGTAAGTCGAGATCACTGTGCAAATCTTCATTCCGTGGCCCTGCGGCAGAAGAGATTCTGGACTACCGGCAGATTATACAGAACGGAGGGTTTGGCATGGGCAAAGATTTGGGCGGCGTACGTCATGACTGGTCTGACGCAAACCTTAAAAAGCGTTCACTGGTTCCTGAGAGACATTTTACTGTGCCTGCCTAACATACTGTTTAGGCGGGCCATAAACATACGGGCGAGTTTGGTAACTCTAAGTATGTGAGGTCGTAATGAAAGCGTACGATCGAGCGTTACGCCTAGATACTTGGTGGTTCGTGCCCACGGGACGGGCGTACCTAGCATTCGGATGCGGGGGTCGTAAGGACGATGGCTTATGATCGAAGCGTATCGCAGAGCTTTTCTCTGGATTCACGTCCATACGGCATTTTTTAAACCAGGGTCCGAGGTCGTTGACGCCCTTCTGGAGTTTGGTGATGAGTGTGTCGACTTTAACGCCCTTGGCGTACAGGGTGGTATCATCGGCAAAGAGGGAGAGTTGGACACCTTTTGACGGGATAGGTATGTCATTGGTGTAGGTGGTGTATAAAAGAGGGGCGAGTACGAGCCCTGAGGGACTCCCACCTTGAGGTAAACAATAAAGTATACATGTAAAACATAACAGAAGTTCGCTGCGCGATATAAAATACACCATACGCCATCTATTGGCATATGACTCAACAACACACTTAGAAGTTTGCTAGTAAGGGCCTTAACACAAAGTCTACAGCTCCTTGATATAAACACTTTACTGGGCCTTGGCGCGATAGGAAACGCTGGAGAGTAACTAAAAAACTAGAAACTAAAGAATCCAACATTTTCAACATGAATGACATGTGAATGTTATTCATAACATGAATCTCCTGTAAATCGCTTACCATGAATTTCGTGGTGAGCGTTTGATATATTATAAATATAAACAGTAGTGAGTAAATATTTTAAAAATGAAGAACGGCATGTACTGGTACGCACCGGTAATGATATATATATATATACAAACGCGGAAAATATTGTGCATTGATATTTGGATTCATATAACTCATATATTTTAACAAACATGCTTTAAATTTGAAAATTCTCACTGTCAGAAATGTTGTCTCACACGCAACAGTCAAAAAGCAATTGTTATAATACAATACACGCAATAAGAGCTTATAAATTAGTGTTAATAGTGCATTAATACTTTCAGAAACCTGCCAATAACACCATTTGGTGTACTTAGCTATCCCTCTAAATGAAATATCAATCCTTCTTTTTGAACAATCAAAAACTTTCGATTCTAATAACAACAACTATCACTATTTCAACTAAGTGAATCGTAAAATTCTATTTTTTTAATCTCATGATATGAGCTTTTTGTTCAGGATTACGTAGTACGAGTACCCGCGAATTAACTCAATAAATACATCAAAACATTTTTATACATTAACACAAGCTGATTGTAGTCGCTTACAGTTTTGTTACAGAAAAAATTATGAACCAGTATCTAGGAAAAATTAAACAACTTTATTTAATTAAAAAGTTGGATCGTTTAAAAATTCAATATTGTTTTAATGTTTAAACAAAGGTGCCCTCAGTTTTTGTTTGTTTGATCTGCGTTAGATTAGTTTTACTCAATTGTTTCGCAGCTACCAAACACTTTGCCTCAGACGTTGAAAAATAAGCCATCAATAAATATTTAATATTTTCCTTTGTTATTTTTCTTTCTTGGGTACAAGATTTATTATATCTTAAAATAATAAGACAAAAATAACAAGCAAGCGCAGGCATCACCTCTCCATTTGGATAGATTAAAGTGAGTTTTGGACGGCTGCACAAACGTACAGGTTTGTTATAGAAAAACTTGATAAGCAAAGACTTAGGGAAAGTATAACACATTTTTTAAGATGAAAAGTGTCCTTTATAATTTTAAAATACATTTAATGTTCCATTAAATTTCTTACTGTTATGTCTACCGTCAAAGCTTCTTATTTTTTATTTCAAACACAGTAGCAGTGAAATTCTAGTCTGGAACTTATTTTAAAAGATACATATTAGCTAAGAAATAGTATGAAAAAATGTGCTTAATTCTTAAGTAAACACTGTACTACATTTGGTAGTATACCACGCTGCATTGAAGCTATTTATTTATTTATTTAACAGTTTTTGTACACACATATGAAAACAATATAAAATACCTTAAAGACTAAATATGTACAAAGGTACGGCTTATTTCTAAAAGAAATCACTTTCAGCCGACCTGTGAGAGCTATTTTGGTTTCTTAAGGGAGTCGATACTAAATACCCCGTTAAGGAGAAAAAACTGGAGATCACAATTTTTCCAGCGCTTCTCGATCGTGCTAACTTTGTAGGCGTTGGTTCAAACTGACATCTAGCCCTACGGACTCGTGTAGCGAATTGCATTAATTGCAGTCTTAGCTTAGCAGAGCCTTGTCTTCCAAGCCGTCAGTTGGAATCTTATGTCTTTTGTTATTTCATTGGCTCACCTCTTCTTTTATGCGATTAACTTAACAGAATTTTTTGAGTTATCATGAACTATGACAGCCTATATATGTTAATATATAGAAGCCTCCACTCCTGCCAAGTGTATATACAGGGTGACTTTTTTACCATTCGGAAAATGGGCGCGGGGGCTCAGCCATAATTAAGAGCAATTTTCCCAAAGGATTATTTTTGTTATATAGCGAATGCAAAAAGATAAAACACGTCTTGTTTGTTGTAACAAAATTTAAATAATCAGTTCTACGTGATTAAATCACCAACATGTTTTTATTGAAGGTTATATAGCCTAATAGACCAAAAATATATTTATAAAAGGCTTTTATACACATTATTATTACAAACAGCTTCAAAGAAGTTGGGAATCATCTCGAAGGTCCGATGGTACTTCAGCCCTGAACAGCTACTTAATTTGTATACAGCTCAAGTTCGATTTTGTATGGAGTACTGTAGCCACCTTTGGGATGGTTCTGCAAAGTACCAACTAGAAGCGACGGACGCAGTTGACGGAAGAGCCCGAAAAATTATTAACAACTTTGACCTCACCATCAAAAAACTGCAAAGCCTCGAACATCGTCGGAAAGTTGCCAGTTTAGCAGTCTTCTACAGATTACATTTTGGAGAGTGCGCAAATGCTCTTTTTGATCAGGTTGAACCCACACCCTTCTTGCATCGGACTACTAGATGCAGACAGACCTTCCATCCCTTTATGGTAGATATCCCAAGAAGTCGAACCAAACGCTTCGATAGTTCCTTTTTGGTGCGGGTCGCCAAGGTGTGGAATGAACTGCCTGCGTCTGTTTTTCCAGAAAACTATAGTCCTAGTTCTTTCAAGCGTCGAGTGAATAGGTATCTCGTGGATAGACGTGTAACACCTTCGTCTTCATCGTCACTTTCCATCAGGTGAGATAGAAGACAAACGTCTAATCCTTTTTCAATAAAAAAAAACACTGTTGTACTTAGTATTTTTCCAAACAATGAAACCCGACAGTTTGCAATCAGTGACTTGCCTCTGAGGAATGTTTTAGATTCAATCAATTCAATTAAATCTGGTTGTTCATCTGTACTGAAATAAATAGAATAATTGGATTTGTGTGTTGTTCACTTATTTAGATGGAGCTTATTGTGCTGGTGATTATCTAACCTATTCTTGTTAGCTGATAATCTTTTAAGAACTTCCGTTCGAAATCAATTGCCATAAAAATTTACAGACCTAGCTGAGTAAAAGACCTATTAAATTTAAAGAATAAATTCAGGATTTTGATTATTTGTAACCATTTGGTCAACGTTGTACTACCACATTAAGCACTAACTGCAAAAACAAATGCTAACAAGAATTATATTTCGTCGCTTCATTCTTCAGATAGTATATAATTATGTCATTTGACTTATTAAAAAAACTTTCCACTTAGTGGCGCCATCTGTTTACTTGATCCACCCCGGTCCCGGCAAGTCTTTATTCTTTTTTCGTGCGTGGTAACAAGCACACGTCTTATACCAACGAGTAACTTAACAGTTTAATATTAATATGCTGTAAAAGTTGTACTAAAAGTGTAATAAAAGTTGTCGGAAATAAGTCGACGGTTCCAGATTAGGGAACGTCTGCATATCTGTTTAATAAATTAATATCTGAAGAATGAAGCTTTCGTAAAATAATTACGAATTGATAATACTACCGCTATTAGTTACGTCAAAGGATGGGTGGTATTCAATTTCCACATTTAAATACTCTAACCATTTGGCTATGGGCATTTGGCGAGGAACTTAATTTATGGATTTTTGCTTTAATGTTATGATTCAAGAAAATCGCGCAAAGGTGGAATCTAGGAAGTTGAACCCTAAACATAGTGGGCTCTTTTGGATAGTGCTTTCAAAACGATACTCGATCAGTTTAGACACCGGACTAACCACTAAACCGCCGCGATATCGAAGTTTTTTTTCTAGTCGTACCAATAACAAATGTGACACATTTGTAACCAGAAATCCTGAACCGGATGCAGTCGCAGTCGATGCGTTTACAATTAATTGGCCCTCTACGTATTTTTAACCATTTCCTCCATTTTCCCTTGTCTTGAAATGTGTTAGAAAAATAATTGATTTGAACTGAAACAAAAGATTTAATTAACTCCCATGACAGCCCCAAAGCATAACACTTCAGCCTAACCACGGGTGCCTTACTCCGGGCGGAGTTCGAGAAGCGTCAGAGAGCCTGACGTTGATGCTCGCTTCTCTGGCACCCATGACTATTTGTCAATACAACATCACGTTGAGGTTCTGGTGGGAGTTTTGTACGTTACGTAATACAGATATATTCAATAACCTGTTTTATTAGTTCCTTGTTTTTGAAATGAACAATTTAATAAGGGTTGTTCATTCGGTTCATTCAATTCACACCGTTCAGTCTTGTCTCTATTGTTAGGCGAAAATATGCGCAATAATGAGGCACATTTTACAAAAAGCCTATAAAATGAAACCAACTAAATCGAAGTACACATTTTCTTGGGATCCAAATTTAGTTCTTAATCAGCTTTCTCTATGGTATCCATTAATTTAACTTTAGAAAAAATTACCAAACAGTTACCGTTACATCGTTATGCACCGGTAATAGGGTCCAGACATTATCTTTAACTAAATTAAAAAATAAAGTATTTGTATCCGTACACATAATCATGTACTTAATAAAGGTACAAACCACTCAATGCCTTCCGATAAAGAGATTAATTAAAATTAAACTATTCTGTTTATTGATTTAATTAATTTGGCAATGCCTAAAGGTTACTGAATTCTTAAATTATGTACTA
The DNA here is from genome assembly GCA_923062675.1 of Marasmarcha lunaedactyla. NCBI lineage: Eukaryota > Metazoa > Arthropoda > Insecta > Lepidoptera > Pterophoridae > Marasmarcha > Marasmarcha lunaedactyla. The sequence continues at coordinate 5,036,176 of OV281358.1, forward strand.
AAGTAAGCAATTTAATGAATAAACGTAATTAAATAAATTCTAATGTGTAAAGACTTAATATCTAAAAATCTACCTGATTAATTATATACTATCTGAAGAATGAAACGACGAAACATATAAGACGATTAAACGAACTTCCAAGTGAAGTTCTACCGCTATTATATGAGTCGCTTCATTCGAAGATATAGACCCGTCCCTCCCGGAACCCACACAAACGTTTTGTTTCTTCTCTATAAAATGAAGACTTGCCGGGACCGGGGTGGATCAAGTCAACAGACGGCGCCACTGTTGAATTGAAAGTTTTTTGAATAAGTCAAATGACATACTCTAAAACTGTGCGAAGTTACCTAATACCTTAAAAGGACTGCCTGTTTAATTAAATACTATCTTCGAATGAAGCGACTCATATAATAGCGATAGAACTTTACTTGGAAGTTCGTTTAATCATCTAATATTGTCAACATCAATACAAATAATTGGATAACTATATTTTAATGAATGAATTCAGCCAGGTTCATATGAGAAACGTCAATTAAAACAACATGAGGTCTTCAATATTCTATTCAATCACAGAAGTTCCACTCAAAATAATAAAATTAATTTCATATCAACAGATATGTCAATCATAGTCTATCAGAATCGTTAGACGAGGGTCGTGCGATATTAGGACTCGTACATATCAGAGTTAACTGAATTATTTTTTGGAGACATTCAGTTGATATTTGTGTTGTGTGTTATGTTTGATACTTACACGTAATATACTTTAGGAATACTGTGTAAAGATTTTTAGACGAAATCAATGAATATATTTGTTAAAATAGAAGCATCAACTGTTAACCAACTGCTTTTTCTAAACAAATATTTTTCCTCCCTCGCCAGGATGCAATACAGGGCCACTAAATATATGAATGAATTGCTGTGCGAATAATGATGAGGTCAGAAAAATACTAAGTTATAAGAATTTTTTTGATGTATAAACTACGAATTTTAGAAAAACAAGCGTATTGGGAAGTTATTCGTCCAAGTTGTCCTGAAAAATTAATGCGTGCAAATCCAAACCTCAATGACAGTGTTCAATGAGTCGCAGGGCTGCGTGTGACGCCGCCATGTTGACAAGAAGATCCTGCCGCCGCTGTGCAAGCTCTGTACTCACTGTCGGAGGATTCATATTTGTGGATTCGGATACTTGTTTCTCAATTATATTTGAGGGGTTTACGTTCATTTAAATATTGACGAGAGACGTTGAAACGATTATTTAAAGCACTTTTAATTATAGAATTTGCTAAGCAAATACAGAATTAGATGAAGTATAGATAAAGTAAAAATTCGCTAAGCTATACACTCAGCTAAATCTTTACTAACAAGGGCCTTTTTTTCAAAATAATTTTACAATGTCTCTTATGTCTATACTAAATTATTCTTATCTGCATCTGTTTGCTTGGCAAGTCTCCTACCCCCCAACTATCCAAACAGCGAACACCTTCAAACGGCACCCATTCACGAGTTACCGTGGGATCGAGCAATCTCCCTCCTCAACCATATTAGAGGGAAGTTAAGTTAAGCTTCATTTGAGCACCTAGATTTGAGTAAAGTGATTCATTTAGGTTATTGTGTGTCAAACAAATGACTAAAGCCAACGTAACAATAGAGTGAACAATAGTCAGTCTTTGTCAAGCACTTATACGGGCAAGACGCGTGTTACTTTACTCGAGTACTCCAGAGATAGTAAACATTTTTCTATCTTGTGAATTGATTTTTGATAAATCTTAAATCTTGTTTCTGTATTTTTTGTCATTAAAATGTTAAAGTGCGCTAAATGCAATGTTTTGTTCAACGATGGTGTTCAGTGTGCGGGCTGCAACAGTGCCCTCGATTTTGGATGTGCTGGGATTACGGAACCTGGTTATAGAAAACTGGGTGCGGACAGACGTGCCAACTGGCGATGCTCCACTTGTAAAACCACGGGTCCCTCATCACCTCAGCCACAGACCAGTGATGTAGTAACTCTCGATTGTATAATGAACTAGCTAAAATCAATGAAAAAGCATTTGACATGTCTTCTTGCTCTAGTTGAGGATATTCGGCTTATCAAGTCTGAGATTGCTGACCTGAAGACTGCTCGCGATTATGCGGATCACCAAGTCAAAGAACTCGAGGTTAAACTGGATTGTGCACAGGGTAGGATTGCCTCACTTGAAAAGGAACGCAATTCCCTCTCTGCACCTAAAAATCAGTTCGCTGACCTTCTCACTGAAAGCGTTGCAGCCGAACGCAGGAACCGACTAAGTAACGTCGAAATCAAAGGTGTTCCCCTGAGAAAGGATGAAAATCTTTTTTCCATCGTGGATAAAGTTGAGATGGCTGTGCGCTACTCTTTTCCCAAGGACCAGATCAATTATATTGCCAGAGTGCCGCTGCGGAATTCTGCCAAAAAGTCAATCGTTGTTAGCTTCATCAATAGATATGTCAAGGAAGAATTTATTGCAGCTACTCGTGCCAAGAAGGGTCTTGCGGCCAGCGACATTGGATTCACTACGACGAGTCGTGTTTTTGTCAACGACCATCTCACACCCGAACACAAGAACCTTCTCACAAAGGTTAAATCACTTGCAAAATCCAAAAACTATAACTACGTTTGGGTGAAACACGGTAAAATACACGTACGCAAATCAAATGACTCCAATGTATTTATCGTACATATTGAAAAGGATTTAAACAAATTAGTTTAAACCAGCGGTTACTCAACTTTGATCCACAAAATTTACTTGTACTTAACTTTCTATTTTATTTCATTTGTATTAATAATTTTAATGCAACGTTTAAAATGTTCTCAACCTCTGCCTTACCTACTGCGCATACGCTTCGCCTTTGTTCGCTAATGACGGCCTTTTGTTTGCTAACGAGCTCCTTTGTTATTGCTTATAGCAAAACCATTCAATTTGACGAGCGGCTTGAATGTTCTATGCCCATCTCGCTCGCACTGCCGCGAGTTTCTATACACGCTATGTCACCTATTTCTTACTTGTTGGATTTGCTACAGGTTATTTTTATATTCAATATAATAGTTCTAATAGTTATCAATCTACATTCCGTTGTTCCATTTTTTAGCCCGTTATATTTTGCTAATGTTATTTATTATATTACATACGATGATTGCACAATATTAATGCGCCTATTACGCTATGGGAATGCTTTATTTTTTTCTCTAACTATGATTTTTAAACATTCAAAAAATTATTATTCTACTTTGTTTATTTGGTTTAATGGCTCCTAATAGTCGTAATTTATTGGTCTTTTATCAGAACGTGCGTGGTTAGGACTAAAACGCCTGATTTCTATAGCGGTGTCTGCGCGTCGGACTATGATATTATTATTTTAACCGAAACATGGCTACTTGATTCAATTTCGGACAGTGAGTTATTTGATAATCGATATGTAGTGTGGCGCCGTGATCGTAATTATGCTAAAACGGTCCAAAAGTACGGAGGTGGTGTATTAATAGCAACGAGGCGAGAATTATCCGTCACGCCCCAGTTAAATTTCAACTCTTCGGCCGAAGATTTGTGGTTGACACTGCTCTTGAAGGGACTTTCAGGTCAGTATAAACTTATACTATGTGTTATTTATCTCTGCAATGAAAACCGAGGCTTATCTTTCTCGCAACAGTTAAATAATTTCTGCACTCAATTAGAAAATACTTTCCTCCAAAATCCTAACGATAAGTATTTAATTGTCGGGGACTTCAATCTAGGGAAAATACAATGGCAAACTGATTCTTGTAGCTCAAATATTCCTGTCTCGGTCAATTCGAAGGATGAGGAAACTTTATTTGATGTTTTCAATGTTGTCGATCTTAAACAGTTCAATTTCATTAGAAATAAAATGGGTAGAATTTTAGACTTCGTCCTGAGCCATGAAGTGGTCTCCTTATCTCAGTGCTCGAATCCCTTGGTTCCTATTGATCCCTACCACGAAGCACTAACGATATCTGTAGATTACTTAGAGATTGACACTTTGGAACCTCAACCTCGAATCAAATATCTTTACAATAAGGCTGACTATGATACAATTAATACTAAAATTTCTGAAGTGGATTGGGAAGTGGACCTACTTTCTCGATCTCTAGCCGACGCTTCAGATTTCTTTTACGGTTTTATTAAAGAAGTAATAGAAAAACACGTACTTAAAAGGAGGCTCATATCTGATTCATTCCCTATTTGGTATTCGTTGCCACTCAAAAAAGCCACTAAGGAAATGAATAAATATCTACGAAAATATAAAATTTATGGAAATAAATCCGATGAAATGTCTTTCTGTGTACTACGCGACAGAGTGAATGCAATAGAAGCAAAGTGTTATAATGAATATATTCAGCACACCGAAAATTGTATTGCTTCTAACCCGAAGCACTTTTGGTCGCATATCAAACTACGTTCTAAATCAAATGCAATGCCTAGTAGTTTAACCTTTAACAACAAAGTCAAAAATAATGGTCGCATGATTTGCGAAGCGTTCTCAAGCTACTTTGCCTCGTCATTCTTACCAAATCTTTGCTCCTCCTCTCAGTCACCGGCGGTGGTTGGTGAGCAGAACCCAGTCTCTGAGGATCCCAGTGTTTCATCGCATATTTCAACTATTGAAATAAACGCTAAAGAGGTCTGTAATTTGCTTCTTAAACTAGACCCTTCTAAGGGAACAGGGCCTGATGATCTGCCTGCACGGTTTCTTATTTCTACAGCTCCATCTATATCTGTTCCCATCACCATCCTGTTCCAGTATTCTATATCGTGTCATTCTGTGCCTGATATCTGGAAGCGTGCTTTCATCACACCAGTTCACAAAAAAGGTATAAAAACTGAAGTTTTGAACTACCGACCGATTTCAAAATTGTCTATAATATCCAAAATCCTTGAAAAAATCATCTTCACTCAATTACACGAGGCCCTTAAGAATGAACTATCTCCGGTTCAGCACGGATTTCTGAGGGACCGATCAACCGTTTCAAATTTAGCTGTTCTTAGTGAATTTCTGACAACTGCAATGGACAACGGTGATCAAGTTGACTTTATTTACACCGATTACAGCAAGTGTTTTGACCGCATTGATCACACATTGCTGCTACAAAAAAAATTTACAGATTAGGTGTTCGTGGTAACTTGTTGCGTTGGTTTGCATCCTACATCGACAATCGATCCCAAGTGGTCGTAGTAAGTAACTACGTATCTAGCTGGGCTAACATCACTAGCGGCGTACCGCAGGGATCTCTTCTTGGACCACTGTTGTTCCTCATTTTTGTGAACGATATTCATCTCCAACTAACATCTTCTAACTTGTTGTGTTTTGATGACGACATGAAGTTGTATGCTCGGATCTCGTCACGCGTTGATGCTCAGGCGCTGCAATCCGACTTGACGAGATTAGAGCTTTACTGCAACACGAACAGGTTGGACCTTAATCCTGCAAAATGCCAAGTGACTACCTTCAGTAGAAAGCGTAACCTCGTTAAATACAACTACATGCTGTATGGTCAGTCATTGAGTAGGTCTGAAACAGTGAGTGATCTTGGCGTCTACTTTGACAAAAAGCTTATCTTTGAAGCACACATAAATGGCATCGTGGCTAAAGCTTCCCGCGCGTTAGGATTTATTATTCGGAGCTCCCGAATTAAGCAGCAATATCTAGGTAACACCTACTTGCAAATGTGTGAACACCACCACCTGCCTCCGTTGTTCATTCGCCGCGACATAGCAGACTCCGTCTTTATTATTAAAATAGCGCAAAGTATCAATGATTGTCCTGATTTGCTTTTTAAACTAAACTTTGTAACTTCCACATTAAATTTGAGAGCAAAAACAACATTTTTAATACCGTTGGCCCACTCGAACTATCGCCAAAACTCATTCCTATGGCGAGCTTGTAACGGCTTCAACAAATTAAGCAATGAATGTGACATTGACGTATTCAACACAAGCATATCTGAAGGCGAAGCGCATGCTGAACAACTATTTGTTAAATAAGGCTAAACTGTAATATATATTTATTTAGATATATTATTTTGCACAGGTAAAAGTAGATTTATTTAGATATATTAATTTGCACAGGTAAAAAGATGTAACTTAGTTTTATATAATTTATGGTACTTAATGAATAATTTGGATTCGAGTAACAGTATAATCATTGCCCTAATGTTTGGCTCTAACTTAACCATGTTACATCTATAAGTGTGAACTTGTTCTACCTAGTTTAAAACTTTAGAAATGCTGTATAACTATCGATTGTAAGTTTGCCATCAAAATAAAATAAAAAAATATTTTACTGTATAATAGATCTCACATACTTACATGGAATTTGATTCTGTTGTTGTAAACTTAAATTAACATAAATTATTATTAAATACAAGGACAAACACCTCGGTTGTAAAGACTCCTAAATTAGCACTGCTTCTGTAATTGACAGACTGTGCGTCTATTACTGTAAAACTGCAAGCTTTAAACCACAAAATAAACTTACGAACGATATTAATGAAAAAAAGAACCGTTCTCGTAAAAGTTACGACCTAAATTTCTGTGTTTATTGCGCAAATGGATGTCGCTATCAGAATACATGCTGTACACAACTACACCATAAATTTCTTTGATAACACTATACAAAATTGTGAATTATAAAATAGATGGAAACTTAATCCAGAACCTTAATTTCAAAGTTAGGAATAATATATCGCATTTTGTTTGCGATACCATCTGCGAATAATAATATATCTTACAACTGATTTGTTTAATGATACTTTATTTTATTTTAAGAATAAAATCTCGATAACGTTAGCTGATTAGTTATTAGCATATAGTTATTAGTTATATTGTTATTCCTGCTTACTTCTTCTTTTTTTTTATTGTTTTTTTTTTTTGAGAGTCTTTTTTTAGTTTTTAAATGTAGTGCATAATTTTTATTGAATTGTAGACCAAACCTGAATTGTTATAAGGTAATTAATGTATATTTAATATATATATGTATACTATACAATATATATTATACGGGTTTACAATTTGTTATTGTGCCATTAAATAAATAAATAATCTTGGTGACTGAAATGTCATAGATATTGTACTAGATTTTAGCCAAACTAGAGAAAGACTAAAAAAACTCTTTAAATCCAAGCAAATTTCATATTTTTTACTCGTAGATAGAGATTTTCTCGATACACTCTACAAATATTAGGCTACATATTAAATTGGCGTTTGTCGTACTGGCCATTTTGATCTGTATTATCTTCTCTTTGGTTGAGAATTCTACTTTCAAATTTATACAACGATTTACTCAAGCATTTGTGTTTCGAAAACTTAATTTATTAGTTTTTTCCTTTTTAGGGTTTTTCTTTGCGTCACTTAGTTTACAAAATGGAAAACTTGAACTTTATTTACGAGTACGAGTTCCACCGAGGCACCAGTGCTGCAGAAATTGCTCGAACCATTAATGCCGTCTATGGCGGCGGTGTCGCAAAAGAAAACACAGTGCGTTTTAGTTCCAACGATTTCGTTCTGGAAATTTCGACCTGCAGAACAAGCCCCGTGGATGGCCGGAGACCATAGTTGATAATGAAGAATTGAAGGCTATTGTGGAAGCGGATCCATCGCAAACCACGTCGCTATAGGCTGTGGTGTTAGTGACAAAACTGTTTAATCAACTTGAAGCAAATTTGGAGGGTGAAAAAGCTTGAGATGTGGGTACCTCATGAATTGCGTACAACAAACCGACAAACGCACGTCGACTGCTGCGTTACATTACTCAACCGGCACAATAATGAAAGGATTTTAATTCAAATCATTACCTGTGATGAAAAGTGGATCCTGTACGACAATGGAAAACGCTCATCGAACCTTGGCGAACCAGCCAAATCCTGCCCCAAGCGAAAATTTACTCAAAAAAGTTACTTTTGAGCGTTTGGTGGACTATTGCCGGTGTCGTTCACTACAGCTTTCCTAAATCTGGCCAGACGATTACAGTAGATGTCTTTTGTCAGCAGCTGCAAACAATAATGGAAAAGCTAGCTGCTTAACAACCGAGGCTGGTCAATCGCTCTAGCCCACTGCTGCTTCAGGACAACGCTGAACCACACACTGCACAAGAGACGGCTACCAAATTAGAGGAGCTTTAATTGGAATGTCTAAGACATCCACCGTACTCCCCGGACCTTGCTTCAACAGATTACCATTTTTTTCGAAAGTTGGATAATTTCTTGCAATGGAAAAACTCAACTCCGATGGGGCAGACTAAAGCGCCTTCAAAGATGTTATTGATTCCCGTCCGAATGTTTTTTGATAGCAATATTTTTTAAATTGACTTTATTTTCCTCCCTTACAAAATGCCATTTTCATATGTATGACCTAATAATTTTTTAGCTCCGAGCTGATTAATGGAGTAAGAAAACGGTCCTAAAACCTGCCGCCGTTCTTAAATATAGAATCGTGAGGAATATCCTTTTGACGGGCAGAAGCGTTTTTGGAAACTAAATACTTAACTGTTGTTGGATTTTGAAGACAAATTTTGCAGTTGAATCAAATATTAAGGGATGAGTCATAAAAACTAAAGAACTGTTCGATGTAATATTGTGTTGCGTCTTTTTGTATTGCTTGGATATCTCATTTGTTTTGTTGATTTATATAACTTGTGATTAGTTTATAGTTACCGTCAATACAATAAAACTCTATTATGATCTCATCATCATAAAATTGGTGGATGGAACTCCAATATATTATTGAAGCTCTAATACCATGTATAAATAAAAAGGCTTCAATAATTTAAGCGGTAGCAGAGTTTTTCTCACACAGTCGTTCCTATTTGACCGCCATAGTAACCATGCTTAGGTATGTAGTTATGTTCCAGTGAAAGAGAAAGAAAATCCAGCAAAATTTCTGGGACCAAGGCAATATAAAATTTAGCCTATGGTCGGCAACGCATCATTAATCAATACATCAATAAACAACAAGATGTCCAATCAAAACAACTACAATTAAAGTTCCTTTGCCAGCTATGACGAAGTAAAAAAACTTAACTAAACTTCCGAAATTCATAACAATTATATTTTTTCCCTTTATGGGTAACAAAATACTTTATTTAAGTAACGTTTGTATTGAAATTTCGTAAAGTAACGCCTGATCATGTCAGTTTCATCTAACAATCTCTTATTGCGAGCCCCACCGAGTCCTAACCCCCGAATTGCCCTCTTCTTAGTAATTTGAGTTTGAATCGGAGAAGTAGCTATTAACCTCGATAGGGCTGGAGCACACATGTGGGAATTTATATTGTTGCAAAGCTCACATTGCTGAAGGATTATAAAAGTAATTGTGAATTTGTTGAACGTTGTCGAGTCGTAACGAGCGTTGCTAACGATAGAATGACATAAGTCAACTATTTGTTCACGTTTTGTTGCGGGTTTGTCAGATCTTTGTAGTATAATGGACATGAGTTGGTTCTCATGTTAATACATTGTGTATACCTATATCAATCTCGTCATTTAAATCAAAAAGAAACTCAATAATAGCGTTGCATAGTCGTCATTGTCGTTATGCGCCCCATACCAGTGGCAAATCCGAGTTTGAACCCTGATCGAGATTACTATTGAGTGATTATAACATATTTCTGTGGCAATCTACATATATTAATTTATTTATTTCGTTTTCATAGAGCAAACAGCACAGTCTGATAATATGTTGATATATTGTTTGTTTATCTTCTATTACTTGTACAAATTAAAATTAAAATATTTATTTCTCAACATTGACAATTACACTTGTTTTTATTGAAGTCAAATAAAGTATGAGTCTACCACCAGTTCAGAAAAACCTTCGTGAATAAGAACTGGCAAGAAACTCCACGGGTATAATTTCAAATATCTCGAAAACGGTTACACTTAGGATAGGGTGTATGATATTCAAATCAATCAGAAACGATTTATGGGATTCCCCTTAATGGGAATAGGTCGACTTAACCTGTAACCCTGTATATACAATTTTGTTCTTAAATTAACTATAAGGCTTAGAATTGTTCAGTAAGGCTGATCATTAAAATTAATTGTATAGGATATAGCAACTACATATGTTACCAAATATTATAGGAGACAATTTAAGGTTTGTCCATGTACACAAGAATAGTTTACTATTTTGAAGATCCATAAACAAACATTTTTTAAAACAAAATCAATTCTAGATTCAATATAGGTTATAAATATACCAATAAAGGTTTTACAGATGAGATTCATTCTTCTACTCTCTTGAAACATTTTATACAGCTAATTAGTCAGTATGGAATTGGTACATTTTTTGTTTTAAACTGATTCTAAAAAGGAAATTTGCGGAATGTTAACTTTATCACTCTACAAAGAATCTACGGCCAGTAGACTTAAATGGCGGCTGGCGAGTGCCTACGTTTCTCAAAGCACACTTCTGTTTTGTTCCGAGGGCGCTTGTATTATGAGTCGGTGATTGTGTTCCTAGAAATATTCATATTAAGTCTGTTTCAATGGAATCTAACAGTCAAACAGTTATTGTTTATTGTTACTACGGCTGATCCGGAATCACAGATTTAAAAAAATATATATTTGTTAAATAATGGTTAAAGTTTTTTTTAAAGTGTCTTCAGTATTTATTTTATATCTTCGTACCAAAAAACGAGCGCACGTCTATTGCGTTGTGAGAGGTGTCCAACTCGTGACTTACGGCTGAAACTTATTTGTCCGTTGCGCTCTACCACGGCACTTCTGCCAATCTTTTAGCCAGTATACCCCATGTACCAATTTCTGCGTTATATTATTTTTTGTTAATTTTCTTTTTCTTTTCTGCTTAATTTTTTTTATATACAAACTGCTATTAAAACAATTATACATAACTCAACCTATAAAAAAAACACTATCCTACAATACAAATAGTTACATTTTTATTTTCACACAAATTTAATAAAAATAATCACAGATTTAACCTCAGGTGGGCAATCTGACAATGGGTGTGGGCAATCAACGTGTTAAAATCTGAAACAGCCATTTTGTAATCAGTTGATTATTTTGGTGTCTGTAAGGGGCGCTCTGTAGTGAGCAGCACCCGACTGTGGCCCGTGCCCACGCTGCAGACGCAATAATACAAGATTATACTTGGTAATGAAAATGTATTTGCTTGACAGATTTGGTAAGTGCCGGTCGGCCTGATAAATACGTCATGATGGCTGCTTGCTGACCGACCGAATATTATTCATGTTTTACAATTTAAAAATACATAATTTTGTGCATTCCCCTAAGTGACCATGGTGCGTCAATATCGAAGTCAGCAAATTCATTGCATTGTATGCTGCACAAAGCTAGTAGATCACGTTAGAAAAGAACAATTTACGGTTGTAGACCGTACAATGTCAATTATTTGAATAGTGGTTTAATTTATTTAAGAGACATGTGGCCTTGTTCTTCAGACAAAGTTATCTAGATTAAATGTACCGATTAAGAAACCTAACGAACTTGTTGAAAAGTAGATGGGTAAGAAATAAAAAAAAGTACTCATTGACCTAATAAACAATATAATTTAAAAACGGCAAATACGGTGAATATTGTATGGACCAAGTACCGTTAAATTATCGCTGTCTATAAAAAAAGGAATAAATATTACTCTAACACATAAAATCTGCCACATTTAAATTACATAGACATTTCGGCGAAGCAAGGGCGACCCTAACTTGATAATCAAAATCATGTTCAGTGTCGTATCTAGACCAAGTTTATCCCAATCCCAACAGACAACAGTGAACAGAGACCGTAATCTGCAGCAAACTAATTAAAATGGACGCTCGGCCAGTACAAACCATTTAATGTAGTACAACGACTATAGACCACAATTTATTCTCAGTTGAATAGACTTACAAATTAATCTGACCGTCGTAAACAGCCAGGCTTGTTACCAGTCTGGCGTTTTTTTTTTTATTATTATAACTATTATTTTATACGTGAAGTTTATTATTCACTGGATTCACAACACTCTATGAGCTCTTTTAGACTAAGCATACTGAGAGCATTTAAAGTTATGAACGTATCCGTGCGATTTTCAAAGCACTGTTGCCATCTTATTTGTTTATAAATCTCTTTTTGTACTGCATATTATGATAACGTAAAGCAGATTATCACACAGTAATTCCACGACAAAATGTCTACTTCCATGTTACCACTAAGAATTTTTAATCATGACATTGTAATTGTAATGGCATTTTGTTTTTTTGTTTTTGTTATGTTATTGAATTTAATAATAATAATAATAATATTTCTAACAATCACACCACATTATCTAGCCCAAATTAAGTATCATTAAGAACTTGTTTTATGGATACTAGATAACGGATAAATAAGCTTAAGAAATATATAAGCAAACCTAGATATTTTTTTTCATGTATAAATATTAGAAATAAACTTAAATATACATACATACACATCCATGACTAGAAAACAAATATAATAAAATATCTGCATCTACCAGGATTCGAACCCGGGACCTCTGGCATGGCAAGGGTACTTACCTCCACACCAAACAGGCCGTAATTATTTTATGTTTAAACTAATTTAAAATTCTTTTATCTTCCAGTAAACCTACGTGATTGGTCTTATCAGCGCGTGCTTTGAAGTTAACTGAGATTGTTGAAATTGCATAAATAGCTTGATGTAGTCAATGGTTGAAAACAGAATTTGAAAGAGGAAAATATATTTCAGAAACGAAGTAAAGTTTCTTAAGTAGGCAAAAATTATTAAATTTTATTTCAATTATACAACTGTTTGTTATTGTATTCTTAGCTTTTTTTATGACTAATGGCTGATTTAATGATTAGATAACTTTATCAGTAGAATAATTTTGAGAATTTTACTTTATCCTATGAAAAGTATTGTCAAGTATCTAAGTTACTACAATATAAGTGAAACCACCATATGTCAAACAACAAACAATTGTTTTAATCAAAACTGCGGGTTATAATCTGTTACAATTTAAAACTACCTACAACATCCCCATTTTAATATATTTTACTTTACTTTAGCGATTTAAAAAAAATATGTACTTATGGCTATTTATTAAAAGCAATCAAATAACTAAATACCTAATTTTAAATGTACTTATACATAGAAATTTCATATTTGTAAGAGTTTGTGTAAACTTTTGTCTTAATTGCGTTATTACATTTAGATTGGCAATGTTTTATATATTTCACAAGTATGTTCGTAATGACTTTACCAAATTTTGAAAATTCGGCGGCGCGGCGTGACTCACGCTGAACCGCGACCTTTTTCCCTGCTGTTAAATTGTTTATAGGATATAGTTTTGACATTTTTTTTTCTTATACGCAATGTTTTTCATTTGTTCACCATATACGGGTATCGTGTCACATATATCTTTTGTCAAAATGTATGAAAAAAAATTATATTTCTCTCTCTATTTCAAAACATAATGAAATCATATTAAAATACAATGAAATAGATTTTAGGGACTGAAGTCATTGTAGAAACTAGTGAGATTTCTTTTAGTCCTTCCTTTTTAATGTTTTAAACGCGTAGTAAAATACATGTAAACAGATATGTATGTCAATACTCACCGTCTTGACCGTGTGATCACAATTGTGTACCGTAATGCTGTAACCTCAATTTATTTTAAATAATGTGAGCAACAGTAAGAACTTTCGAAACACACATTTTGTAAAGTGAATTAGCTCTCCATATAAAGTTTTCTTGAACCATGCTCACTATTTTAGTGTCAAAGTATTTTTTGTTGTGAGCTTCACAGTGATTTTCAAGCATACACAACCTTTACATTATTTTAGGGAACTTGATGGTAAATATCAAAACTTTTCACATATAGATTCGTTCATTAAATTTAATGAACGAATCTATGTGTGAAAAGTTTTGATATTTACCATGGTTCAAGAAAACTTTATATGGAGATGTATGTCTTAAATTTGTTGTCGTCATTTAAATTTGAGTGAAATTTTAACGACATCTTATTTCTCAGGTTTGCTCCTCCAGGAAGTATTTTGGACGCAAAAAAATGATCTCTTGATAAATTAGTTTCCAAGGTGTCCAAAATAATATCAGAAAAAGATCTGTATCAAAGTTATTTAGATGGAGAAAGTATTATTACTACAACAACGCAGTCCATGACGACCTCTGTGGTCTTTGTTCTGCTTTGAATAACAAGACGATGATGAAAAAACGACAGTCGTATAAACATTTTAGACGCTGGTGGTTCCCTGATAATCAAAATTACTGTAAACACCATTGACAATATTATGTTCTTCAAAATATGAATACGAGTATCGAATTCATGAAAAATCATGGTCTAATAATTGCTCGTGGCAGTAGCAGCGTCGCGTAAGATACAAGAGATAATATTATTGAGAGAATATTATATCTGCTGTTTACTAATAATTTCGGTGAATTTAATACGTGTGCGGTAAATCTGTGGCTAAACCGATCTTTCTCAAACAGGTCTGTACCATTTGTTTAAAAGAAAAATATGAATATAGATAGTCACTTTACAATACTTCGAGTAAACTGCAATAATTGTTTCATATAAAGTAAAAAATATTACGTTGATATAATTCCAATAAAGTTGTTATTGTGTAAAAAAAGAATGTGGAAAACGTCTGCGGGGTATTATTCGTAAGTGGGGCTCCTGCTAAAACCGGGGTAAAAAATTATTTCTACATTTTGTATGCATAAAGAACATGAGAGGAAGCAAAATTAAGGTGGCGCGTAGTTATGTTGAGTCTTGAAAGTAACAAATAATATTAGGTGCGACGACGAGCGTAGCGAGGAGGAGCAGGTTAGTAGTTCACGCCAGGAGGGGGCTTGCATACAGAAGCTCATTGAGTTACAATAAAATAACCAGAATTGCGTTACAGTTAAATTTAAAATTATGTTAAACAAATTTTGTCAAATTTAGAAATTTTTATTTGCGGATAAAATTTTTTTTGCTCATGCGCCACCATCATATTGTGAATTACAATGTTTTTTTCCTACAGGAATGCATAAAAAAATTTACACCCTGATTTTAGCAGGAGCCCCACATATATTTTTGCAAAAAATGGACATCCGTTTTCCGAATATCTCAATCACTAATCTTTAAAAATTCATCTCAGAATTCCACGAAATCTTCACCCAGCAATAAACTTCTAAAAGCGGCACTAAAAACTGTTCTTTTACAAGAAACTGAGCATCAATAACAATCTACCAGCAGCTGAGTTACAACTTAGCACTACAGCTCCTTCATTCAAAGTTAAAAGTTGCGAAAACCTACAACGCAAATACAACCTTACTTCTTTTGCTTTAAGAGTTAAAAATTCTTTAAAATGCGAACTTACTGCATTGCTTTAAAGCTTTCAATTCGATAATATATATCTATCTTTTTAGTTTCATTTACCTTTCTTTAAATGGAAATTCCTTCAAGACCGTTTACTGGATTAAATAGATATTTTTTGTCATTTTATTGTAGGCTTTCTAATATATGTGACTAGATCTACATTGGAATATTTTAATTTCTATAAAACCTGGTTTATACTGCGTTGCCGGCCGCGGGCTTGAGTTGGAAATACTCCCGTTCCAGTAATTGCATCAGCAGTTCCTTTCCTTTGACTGGAACACGACCACGTAAACATGATATTATGGCGGTTAATCTTATCTCAGGAAACTCTACGATAAGTAGGATATCTGTAAAATGGTCAATCGCTCTAGCCCACTGCTGCTTCAGGACAACGCTGAACCACACACTGCACAACAGATGGCTACCAAATTAGAGGAGCTTTAATTGGAATGTCTAAGACATCCACCGTACTCCCCGGACCTTGCTTCAACAGATTACCATTTTTTTCGAAAGTTGGATAATTTCTTGCAATGGAAAAAACTCAACTCCGATGGGGCAGACTAAAGCGCCTTCAAAGATGTTATTGATCCCCGTCCGAATGTTTTTTTTTAGTAAAGGGATCAATGAACTACCTATAAGATAGAAAAAGTGCATAGATAGCAATATTTTTTAAATTGACTTTATTTTCCTCCCTTACAAAATGCCATTTTCATATGTATGACCTAATAATTTTTTAGCTCCGAGCTGATTAATGGAGTAAGAAAACGGTCCTAAAACCTGCCGCCATTCTTAAATATAGAATCGTGAGGAATATCCTTTTGACGGGCAGAAGCGTTTTTGAAAACTAAATACTTAACTGTTGTTGGATTTTGAAAACAAATTTTGCAGTTGAATCAAATATTAAGGGATGAGTCATAAAAACTAAAGAACTGTTCGATGTAATATTGTGTTGCGTGTTTTTGTATTGCTTGGATATCTCATTTGTTTTGTTGACTTATATAACTTGTGATTAGTTTATAGTTACCGTCAATACAATAAAACTCTATTATGAGCTCATCATCATAAAATTGGTGGATGGAACTCCAATATATTATTGAAGCTCTAATACCATGTATAAATAAAAAGGCTTCAATAATTTAAGCGGTAGCAGAGTTTTTCTCACACAGTCGTTCCTATTTGACCGCCATAGTAACCATGCTTAGGTACGTAGTTATGTTCTAGTGAAAGAGAAAGAAAATCCAGCAAAATTTCTGGGACCAAGGCAATATAAAATTTTGCCTATGGTCGGCAACGCATCATTAATCAATACATCAATAAACAACAAGATGTCCAATCAAAACAACTACAATTAAAGTTCCTTTGCCAGCTATGACGAAGTAAAAAAACTTAACTAAACTTCCGAAATTCATAACAATTATATTTTTTCCCTTTATGGGTAACAAAATACTTTATTTAAGTAACGTTTGTATTGAAATTTCGTAAAGTAACGCCTGATCATGTCAGTTTCATCTAACAATCTCTTATTGCGAGCCCCACCGAGTCCTAACCCTCGAATTGCCCTCTTCTTAGTAATTTGAGTTTGAATCGGAGAAGTAGCTATTAACCTCGATAGGGCTGGAGCACACATGTGGGAATTTATACTGTTGCACAGCTCACATTGCTGAAGGATTGTAAAGTAATTGTGAATTTGTTAAACGATAGAATCACATAAGTCAACTATTGTTCATGTTTTGTTGCGGTTTTGTCAGTTCTTTGTAGTATAATTGACATGAGTTGGTTCTCTAGTTAATACATTGTGTATACCTAAATCAATCTCGCCATTTAAATCAAAAAGAAACTAAATAATAGCGTTGCATAGTTTTATGTAGGATGTGATGTTGTCGTTATGCGCCCCATACCAGTGGCAAATCCGAGTTTGAACCCTGATCGAGATTACTATTGAGTGATATAACATATTTCTGTGGGAACATATAGTAACATATTTATTTCGTTTTCATATAGTAAACAGCACAGTCTGATAATATGTTGATATATTGTTTGTTTATCTTCTATTACTTGTACAAATTAAAATTAAAATATTTATTTCTCGACATTGACAATTACACTTGTTCTTATTGATGTCAAATAAAGTATGAGTCTACCACCAGTTCGGCAAAACCTTCGTGAATAAGAACTGGCAAGAAACTCCACGGGTGTAAATTCAAATATCTCGAAAACGGTTACACTTAGGATAGGGTGTATGATATTAAAACCAATCAGAAACGATTTATGGGATTCTCCTTAATGGGAACAGGTTGACTTAACCTGTAACCCTGTATATACAATTTTGTTCTTAAATTAATTATAAGGCTTAGAATTGTTCAGTAAGGCTGATCATTAAAATTAATTGTATAGGATATAGCAACTACATATCTTACCAAATATTATAGGTGACAATTTAAGGTTTGTCCATGTACACAAGAATAGTTTACTATTTTGAAGATCCATAAACAAACATTTTTTAAAACAAAATCAATTCTAGATTCAATATAGGTTATAAATATACCAATAAAGGTTTTACAGATGAGATTCATTCTTCTACTCTCTTGAAACATTTTATACAGCTAATTAGTCAGTATGGAATTGGTAAATTTTTTGTTTTATACTGATTTTAAAAAGGAAATTTGCGGAATGTTAACTTTATACAAAGAATCTACGGCCAGTAGAAATAAATGGCGGCTGGCGAGTGCCTACGTTTCTCAAAGCACACTTCTGTTTTGTTCCGAGGGCGCTTGTATTATGAGTCGGTGATTGTGTTCCTAGAAATATTCATATTAAGTCTGTTTCAATGGAATCTAACAGTCAAACAGTTATTGTTTACCTATTGTTACTACGGCTGTTCCGGAATCACAGATTTTTTTAAAAATATATTTGTTAAATAATGGTTAAAGTTATTTTTAAAGTGTCTTCAGTATTTATTTTATATCTTCGTACCAAAAAACGAGCGCACGACTATCGCGTTGTGAGAGGTGTCCAAATCGTGACTTACGGCTGAAACTTATTTGTCCGTTGCGCTCTACCACGGCACTTCTGCCAATCTTTTAGCCAGTATGCCCCATGTACCAATTTCTGCGTTATATTATTTTTTGTTAATTTTCTTTTCTTTTCTGCTTAATTTTTTTTTATAAACAAACTGCTATTAAAACAATTATACATAACTCAACCTATAAAAAAAACACTATCCTACAATACAAATAGTTACATTTTTATTTTCACACAAATTTAATAAAAATAATCACAGATTTAACCTCAGGTGGGCAATCTGACAATGGGTGTGGGCAATCAACGTGTTAAAATCTGAAACAGCCATTTTGTAATCAGTTGATTATTTTGGTGTCTGTAGGGGGCGCTCTGTAGTGAGCAGCAGCCGACTGTGGCCCGTGCCCACGCTGCAGACGCAATAATACAAGATTATACTTGGTAATGAAAATTTATTTGCTTGACAGATTTGGTAAGTGCCGGTCGGCCTGATAAATACGTCATGATGGCTGCTTGCTGACCGACCGGATATTATTCATGTTTTACAATTTAAAAATACATAATTTTGTGCATTCCCCTAAGTGACCATGGTGCGTCAATATCGAAGTACGCAAATTCATTGCATTGTATGCTGCACAAAGCTAGTAGATCACGTTAGAAAAGAACAATTTACGGTTGTAGACCGTACAATGTCAATTATTTGAATAGTGGTTTATTTTATTTAAGAGACATGTGGCCGTGTTTTTCAGACAAAATTATCTAGATTAAATGTACCGATCAAGAAACCTAACGAACTTATTGAAAAGTAGATGGGTAAGAAATAAGAAAAAGTACTCATTGACCTAATAAACAATATTATTTAAAAACGGCAAATACAGTGAATATTGTATGGACCAAGTACCGTTAAATTATCGCTGTCTATAAAAAAAGGAATAAATATTACGCTAACACATAAAATCTGCCACATTTAAATTACATAGACATTTCGGCGAAGCAAGGGCGACCCTAACTTGATAATCAAAATCATGTTCAGTGTCGTATCTAGACCAAGTTTATCCTGATCCCAACAGACAACAGTGAACAAAGACCGTAATCTGCAGCAAACTAATTAAAATGGACGCTCGGCCAGTACAAACCATTAAATATAGTACAACGACTATAGACCACAATTTATTCTCAGTTGAATAGACTTACAAATTAATCTGACCGTCGTAAACAGCCAGGCTTGTTCCCAGTCTGGCGTTTTTTTTATTATTATAACTATTATTTTATACGTGAAGTTTATTATTCGCTGGATTCACAACACTCTATGAGCTCTTTTAGACTAAGCATACTGAGAGCATTTAGAGTTATGAACGTATCCGTGTGATTTTCAAAGCACTGCTGCCATCTTATTTGTTTATAAATCTTTTTTTGTACTGCATATTATGATAACGTAAAGCAGATTATCACACAGTAATTCCACGACAAAATGTCTACTTCCATGTTACCACTAAGAATTTTTAATCATGACATTGTAATTGTAATGGCATTTTGTTTTTTTGTTTTTGTTATGTTATTGAATTTAATAATAATAATAATAATATTTCTAACAATCACACCACATTATCTAGCCCAAATTAAGTATCATTAAGAACTTGTTTTATGGATACTAGATAACGGATAAATAAGCTTAAGAAATATATAAGCACACCTAGATATTTTTTTTCATGTATAAATATTAGAAATAAACTTAAATATACATACATACACATCCATGACTAGAAAACAAATATAATAAAATATCTGCATCTACCAGGATTCGAACCCGGGACCTCTGGCATGGCAAGGGTACTTACCTCCACACCAAACAGGCCGTAATTATTTTATGTTTAAACTAATTTAAAATTCTTTTATCTTCCAGTAAACCTACGTGATTGGTCTTATCAGCGCGTGCTTTGAAGTTAACTGAGATTGTTGAAATTGCATAAATAGCTTGATGTAGTCAATGGTTGAAAACAGAATTTGAAAGAGGAAAATATATTTCAGAAACGAAGTAAAGTTTCTTAAGTAGGCAAAAATTATTAAATTTTATTTCAGTTATACAACTGTTTGTTATTGTATTCTTAGCTTTTTTTATGACTAATGGCTGATTTAATGATTAGATAACTTTATCAGTAGAATAATTTTGAGAATTTTACATTATTTTTATGAAAAGTATTGTCAAGTATCTAAGTTACTACAATATAAGTGAAACCACCATATGTCAAACAACAAACAATTGTTTTAATCAAAACTGCGGGTTATAATCTGTTACAATTTAAAACTACCTACAACATCCCCATTTTAATATATTTTACTTTACTTTAGCGATTTAAAAAAAATATGTACTTATGGCTATATATTAAAAGCAATCAAATAACTAAATACCTAATTTTAAATGTACTTATACATAGAAATTTCATATTTGTAAGAGTTTGTGTAAACTTTTGTCTTAATTGCAATATTACATTTAGATTGGCAATGTTTTATATATATCACAAGTATGTTGTCTGTATGAAGTCATTGTAGAAACTAGTGAGATTTCTTTTAGTCCTTCCTTTTTAATGTTTTAAACGCGTAGTAAAATACATGTAAACAGATATGTATGTCAATACTCACCGTCTTGACCGTGTGATCACAATTGTGTACCGTAATGCTGTAACCTCAATTTATTTTAAATAATGTGAGCAACAGTAAGAACTTTCGAAACACACATTTTGTAAAGTGAATTAGCTCTCCATATAAAGTTTTCTTGAACCATGCTCACTATTTTAGTGTCAAAGTATTTTTTGTTGTGAGCTTCACAGTGATTTTCAAGCATACACAACCTTTACATTATTTTAGGGAACTTGATGGTAAAAAGTTTTGATATTTAGGTACCATGGTTCAAGAAAACTTTATATGGAGATGTATGTTAAATTTGTTGTCGTCATTTAAATTTGAGGGAAATTTTAACGACATCTTATTTCTCAGGTTTGCTCCTCCAGGAAGTATTTTGGACGCAAAAAAATGATCTCTTGATAAATTTGTTTCCAAGGTGTCCAAAATAATATCAGAAAAAGATCTGTATCAAAGTTATTTTAGATGGAGAAAGTATTATAACTACAACAACGCAATCCGTGACGACCTCTGTGGTCTTTGTTCTGCTTTGAATAACAAGACGATGATGAAAAAACGACAGTCGTATAAACATTTTAGACGCTGGTGGTTACCTGATTATCAAAATTACTGTAAACACCATTGACAATATTATGTTCTTCAAAATATGAATACGAGTATCGAATTCATGAAAAATCATGGTCTAATAATTGCTCGTGGCAGTAGCAGCGTCGCGTAAGATACAGGAGATAATATTATTGAGAGAATATTATATCTGCTGTTTACTAATAATTTCGGTGAATTTAATACGTGTGCGGTAAATCTGTGGCTAAACCGATCTTTCTCAAACAGGTCTGTGCCATTTGTTTAAAAGAAAAATATGAATATAGATAGTCACTTTACAATATTTCGAGTACGCATAAACTGCAATAATTGTTTCATATAAAGTAAAAAATATTACGTGGATATAATTCCAATAAAGTTGTTATTGTGTAAAAAAAAGAATGTGGAAAACGTCTGCGGGGTATTATTCGTAAGTGGGGCTCCTGCTAAAATCGGGGTAAAAAATTATTCCTACATTTTGTATGCATAAAGAACATGAGAGGAAGCAAAATTAAGGTGGCGCGTAGTTATGTTGAGTCTTGAAAGTAACAAATAATATTAGGTGCGACGACGAGCGTAGCGAGGAGGAGCAGGTTAGTCGTGTGTAGGTCACGCCGTGCCGAGTTCCAGAAGGGGGCTTGCATACAGAAGCTCATTGAGTTACAATAAAATAACCAGAATTGGGTTACAGTTAAAATAATATGTGAAACAAAAATTAGGTTAAACTAATTTTGTCAAATTTTGTAATTTTTTTTGCGGATAAAATTTTTTTTTGCTCATGGGCCACCATAATATTATGAATTACAATGTTTTTTTCCTACAGGAATGCATTAAAAAAATTAACACCCCGATTTTAGCAGGAGCCCCACATATATTTTTGCAAAAAATGGACCACCGTTTTCCGAATATTTCAATCACTAATCTTTAAAAATTCATCTCAGAATTCCACGAAATCTTCACCCAGCAATAAACTTCTAAAAGCGGCACTAAAAACTGTTCTTTTATAAGAAACTGAGCATCAATAACAATCTGCCAGCAGCTGAGTTACAACTTAGCACTAAGGCTCCTTCATTCAAAGTTAAAAGTTGCGAAAACCTACAACGCAAATACAACCTTACTTCTTTTGCTTTAAGAGTTAAACATTCTTTAAAATGCGAACTTACTGCATTGCTTTAAAGCTTTCAATTCGATAATATATATCTATCTTTTTAGTTTAATTTACCTTTCTTTAAATGGAAATTCCTTCAAGACCGTTTACTGGATTAAATAGATATTTTTTGTCATTTTATTGCAGGCTTTCTAATATATGTGACTAGATCTACATTGGAATATTTTAATTTCTATAAAACCTGCTTTATACTGCGTTACCGACCGTGGGCTTGAGTTGGAAATACTCCCGTTCCAGTAATTGCAACAGCAGTTCCTTTCCTTTGACTGGAACACGACCACGTAAGCATGATATTACGGCGGTTAAAATAGGAAGGGCTGTATACCCCCCCCCCTCCCCGTGGCGATCTTATCTCAAGAAACTCTACGATAAGTAGGATATCTGTAAAATCACAAGATTTAAACCATGTAAAGCTATTTACTTTAGATGTGCTGTTAAACCTAATTGTATACCAATTTCAAGACTCAATTAATAAAGGTAGTGTTGATTCTTTATTAGATTCTTAACTCGCAATAGAAAGGAAAGAGCTTTTAAAGTATCTCACAGTCCGTTTTACGCGATGGGTTCAATTAAACAGATAACTTAAATTTTTTTATCTAGTAAGAAATAATTTTATTTCACTTTAAAAAACCCGAAATCTGTCCAAGCGAAACCTAAGTGATTCATCGACCTATCAGCCTGTGAAGTAAAGTATGTATAATGCAGTGTGTTTAAAAGGGCAGACTGTGTTTGTTTTCAGTTTGTGGAACTTCGATTAGAATGCTTTAAAACTTGCTATTACTAGCAATTGCGCTTGTTACCATAGGAATATCATAGCTACTGATTATATTATAAAGTTGGTACATAGAAAATCTCATACAATAACAAGCTTTGCCTTCTTAATCAGAGATACCGGATTTTATTGATCAATACAGATTTAAATTTTCTAGTTTTCATAACTATACAAATGGCGATGTTGTCTTTTTACTGCCCAGCAACAAAACAAGCTATATACTATTACTAAGCGAAAGTCTGAATTCCATTAAAGCCCCGCCGACAGTTAATTGATACACAAACATATTGGAGCGGCAAAACAACTTTGTTTTCAAGCCATTAACTACGAAAACAAAAACGGTCTCCCAAACAATCCATTAGAAAATATTTACCAATAAAAAACGTCTATGTCATTTTAAATTTAAAAATGAGATTCGATCGACTGACAACATTACTGTGTACGAGACATGAGAACAGGTTAAGTAATCTTTCGCTATCACAATCGGGTTGCGTAACGGTCAGTTTGTTTGCGTATTATTATTATTATCCCCTCTCATTGGCTTTACTCTTTATTATGGTAAAGCGGTGTTTGATGGAAAAATCTATACAATAAAATAATTGTGTATAAAAAAAGTGAACAATTTACAATCTCTCATTTTCAATTTAATTCACGGCTAGGCTGTTACCCTACGTAACTCTACATAAATATTTAGTGCCCGTTAAGAAGATAGAGCACCTTGAACATTTCCAAATAGAGGTTTGTGTTAATGCAATGTAGTAATTACTTTTTATTCCATTTGTTTGAAACAAGGGACATTGTCTAATAAAGCGACTTATATTTGATAGAACCAGGCGTTACTTTGTAGAAATCCATTGCATTTGTTATAATTTATAAAATGACTGCGTTAATACGACACTTGATTATAAAGAAGCAAAATAATGAAGTAGCAAAATAATTTTGTAACATTAAGATATCCATGTGTATTTTCTAAATGTGTAAAGTCGTCTTCATCGTCACTTTCCATCAGGAGAGATAGAAGACAAACGTCTAATCCTTTTTCAATCCTTTACATCTTACATACTCTTTGCATCTACATGCAGATATATTTTGGAATTCATGCAAGGGAAGAAAAGTCTTAAAGTATCGACTGATAATACGTTCTTAAAATATTTTAAGTATTCATATTTATTATGAGTATTTATATGTAACATTTGTTGTACACATTAAAATATTTAGCTCCTTGCAGTACCTGGGGGCCTCGGAAGGCTAAAATGGGGTTTTTGAAGTTCAATTGAATAAACTTGGAATGAAAATATGTTTCGTAATTTTTACTTCACAGTTAAAATTCAATAATTTTGTAAAACATTTTCTTTGTAAAACACTAACATATTCGGATCGATTTTTTATCAGCATTTCTTCCACTGTTTCAGCAATTCATAATATCCATAGCCAAAATACGCTAGAAATGTAATTTACTTTATTGTTTATGTCAAAGTCGACCGAGTGGTGTAGTGGTAAGTAGCCTTGTCGCATACGCCGAAGGTCTCAGGTTCGAATCCTGGCCGGGGCGTTCATTTCTGTGATGAACACAGATGTTTGTTCTCAGGTCATGGTTGTTTGTATTTGTATATGTATGTTAATGTTGGTTTCTTATTTCTTTCCAAGCTTAGCAAGATAGCTATAGTTATAGTTTTAACCAGCGAATAATAAAACAAAAAAGTTTGTGACTCAATCGACCTTTAACCGCTAATTTGTAACTTTGTCCTGAATAGTTTTTACAAGATTAAAGATTTCAAGGCACCCACTTCTGACTATAAAAGTCGCTGTTATAATTACATGTAAAAGTTGTCTAAGAGGACGAGTAAGTATAATTTCAAAATAGTTTCAAAACACCAACCAGAGCCTAAGTTGACAACGCAATTTTAAATTGGCTTATTTCAATCTACGATTAACGGTGTCTACCGCGATCAAATCAGTTTTTTTTTTCTTACATTTCAGTGCCAATTGCACTGAAACTAATTCGCTCCAATTCCCCGGCATAAAGTTAAAAAATAGCAACAGACAGAAAGTACCGCGTGCTGTCGTCACAGTATAGACCTGACGCCTGCTTTGTGTCGCAGTAACGCTGGCCAGGGAATGCAAAGAAATTTTGTTACATTTTTAATTTCCAAAGAATGATCATCCGAATTTAAACTTAAAATAAAATATTGATAACATCTTTCAATCTTAAGATTATTTAATCAAACGATCTTGCCTTATTTAAGGAGTAAAGTCTTGGAGCTGTTTGTCGTCTGATCTTATAGACTCTGCGTATTCATCTATGATATATTGTTGAATTATAATAGGAAATTGGACATGTGTTGATATGAACCAACAGTTATGTGGTAAGCTACCTTTGCTACACGGATCAATTCTAAATTCTTCTGTGCGCCGCTTGTTTCGTGGCCCCGCTATTGTTGGTTTTCCATTTCAATCCGAAAACGTTTCCACAAGACAGCAAGTCAAACGTTAAGAAAATTGTGTGTCATTACTGGGTTTCTTTTTAGCGTTCACTTTTATATCTTATATATCTTATGTAGTAAACAATCAAATATATCTAATCGGTGGCACAAAAATCGTTATTATATCGTTAAAAAAGTCTGGTGTTTTTTTAGTTTGCTTCCTTGAATTAAATAATACCAAATTAGATATTAGAGTCCTTAGTTTCTTACTTTACGTTCACGAGTTATAATCATTTTATTTCGTTTATAATTTTACAATTTTGGTTTATTTTATATAATATTTTGTTTGATTTGTAAGACAAAGATGTGCTACTACTATTTAATATATAAATAATATGATTATATTGGCGAAACACAATATTTGTAGAATGACAACCATGACATGACAACCAATGAATCCACTTTCGCTTAATGCAGCATCATTGTATGATAGAGTTATGTTTCAAAATTGTTAACACCTTCTTTGCGGGAGTTCAAATGGAGGTTCTTACAGCAGTGCGTTTCAGGGTAAAAAGACCCCTTCATAAGCTACACTACTATACTTGCTTTAAACCCCAATTCTAGGCTGAAAACAAATCAAAAATATTTAAAAAAATTATTGAAAGGTAGCGAAAGATTCAACACATGTAAATCTGGCTTCGCCTGGGGCCCAATTTATAACGACGGTATAAATTGGGATAAGTTGTTGGGAAATAAAATTGTCGATAAAGTTTTTAGTATTTATTTAGTGAGTTTCGATAATGCATGTGACGTTCGAAGCTTTATTACTTTGGCGACAATGGCTCTAAATTATTTTTAACTATATTATTTGCAACACGGCTAAATTTTGTAAGTCAAATTTTTTTGTAGCGTTTTCTTGCACTATTTGTTTCTTAATTGGAAACAGTACTATTTTATATAACAAATTAAATAAACTGAAAGGAAAGTGTTACTGTCACTTTGCGGGTCATTAATAAAACTAATTGCCCTTAAAAGCTTAAATTTACGCCCTTATTTTACTAACAAAAGTTGTATAAATGTAATATCGATCCAACATATCGGGACTGTAATTTAGGCATAAGGTTTTTTTTGTATATATATATATAAAAATTAAAATAAACATTAACTTCAAATGCAGGCAATGGTAGAAGTTCAAATTGTGTTCCATTTGTAATGGATGAGTTTAAATTTCTATTTGTATTTTCTATAACATTATTCCTAACCCATAATTACATCATATTACTTAGACTGCCGAAAAAGAATAAGGATGTTCTGTGTTTATCAGGTTTGTGAATTGTTAAAAAGCGTGAGTAACCTTCATACTGCTTCCACCAATCACATTTTGTACAATTTACAAATAACGTACTGACATTGCGAATTTAAAATCTCTGATTACTCTTAAAAATAAACTATGTCAATCTGCAGCCAGCTTCAAACTCTCGATTGTGTGGCAATGATCTATAATCGGGAGCCCATTCGGACGCATAATTTTTATTATTATAATGTAGTTTGGCATAACAGTTTCAGCATAAAGTTTTTTCGCATAAATTGAGATAAGCAGAATATTATACACGCAGAATGGTTGCATTGCCATACCTAAGTTTCACTTACTCTAATTTTCTTTATCATAATTTTATACAGCATAAATGTAAAGCAGATAACTGTATTACGTCTAAAAATAATTATCATAAAATACAAAACGCATACTAGAAGTATCCATAACCTCCAAAGTCAAGAACTTAAAGTAAGAAAAAAACTTTTGGTGCCTAATTGATCAAGTATAGATCATATGTTGAGTCTTGAAAGTAAAATAAATAATATTAGGTGCGACGTCGAGCGCAGCGAGGAGGAGCAGGTTAGTCAGTATGTAGGTCATGCCAAAAAGTGACTTGCACGTGAATAATAAATAATAACATTTGACCAAGATGCTTTTAAGAAATGATGATGATGAATTGTAAATAATCATCTCACTATAATCAAAATATATAACACAATAATACAGAACCGAATAGGAACCACGCAACTTTTCTGTCCCGTCCTATAGTGTTTTTATAAACCCGGAGGCGTGGAGGGAGGAAACTACGCAATGAGACGCACCCGTTCAATTGGGCTAGGTTAGGTTTGTATGTAGTTAATACACGCGCGAGCCGAGCGGGCGAAGCGAGCGTGGTGCGGCAGCACCCGGCGAAGCGCCAGGACCAAATTAAGTACCACTTCCAGCTTTTCACGAAAAGCGACTTCGGTTCAATTTGGTTCAAACAAACATCAGTTCATCAGTTCAAACAAACAACAACAAACGTCTGTCCCTTCAGAAGTTGTTATTGTGAGAAGTTGGCATTATGCAAAGTTGGCATTGTGAGAAATTGGCATTTCGAGAAATTGGCATTCTGAGAAGTTGTCATTTTGCGAGCGGTTGGCATTTTGCGAAGTTGGCATTATGAGATGAGAGGGTTTCCTTCATCTAATTCGAATGTACTCAATACTTTAGGTGTGAAAATAGGTGGCGATGTTGATAGATGAACGGATTTCCATCAAACCTAGCTAAGAACAATCTCAATTCATATCTATCTTTAGCGTTAACCACTAACTTTGCATGAGGGTAGGATATTTCTTTTTCGTTTTGCTATTGTTTGGGGAAGCTGTTCACAGGTGTCACCCAGATAGCTCTGGCTCACATACACGCATCCATTGCGGCATATCGAGGTAACACAAATAATACAAAAACAATCAACAAAAAATAAACAACAATGCCCATGTTTCATATATGCAATGACCTGTCAGCATGTTTTTTATCGATCTAATGTATAAATATAAAACCGATGCGGAAAAAATAGTGTTATATTCCTAAACTTAAGGTAACAGCTTCATGCAATTTAGCAATCCAGAAAAAAAGTTACATTGAAAAATATATTTTGAGGTTATATGTCAAATTCAATTAATTTTCATAGCACATCTTGGCAATTTTTAACTTGGAAAAACGAAAGTGCAGCTCGTTTCAGGATTTTGGTATCAGATTCTCACGGATATGGTATTTTTTTCAAGCAAAAGAAGTAAAACGTCTTTCAAAACCTGAAATTGCTAAGTATTCTCAATAAGTATTTCGAAATTCATGTATGAGAACTCATATTTGTTTAAAATGTAGACATACCGTCTATCGCTGTCACTAAATGACATGAAAGACATCGATTTCAAATGAGTTCATTGATGTTTAGTAAGCCTCGGCATTTTAATGTAGATAGTGAAACACCTGTTCATTTTATCCAGTTAGATTATAGATTTTTACACAGATAGGTAGGTATGTGTGGATTTTAAAATAAAAGTCCTCAGACAACATGGCCCCAAAGTAATCAAAGGCTTGTGTTATGGATTACCATGTAGCGAACTACGAGGATCCTAGAATATACATACAAACCCGGACCCGGAAAACTTTTTTGTTGTTCTGTGCGGGAATCAATCTTGCAACCTTACGAGTCACATAGCTGGCATCTTAGTCACTACGTTTAATTTTAAATTCTCAGAATTACACAGGCCTCCATTACGATTTCTACTTGTATGCATGATTGTGCTTTCAATACAGGAAAGATGAACTTAAAATACAAATTTGGGATTAGCAATATTGCAAGTACTCAACTCAAAAAATAATTATTTCTTAAAACTACTTATATGAACTCAAAATAATGTGCATAACAAAAGCTATAATTTATATCAGTAAAGACATGTTAATTTTTATTCCATCCAATTGGAGTCACCAATTGAAGATAAAAATAAAATAACAGGATTATTTTATATTAAACTTCTCTAACTACAACTTCATCTAAAAAGGCTGCTGGAGGAGTTATGCTAGGCTGGTGCCTGGCCCAACCCAGAAACCATACCAGCGTCATGGTATGAGCACAACACCCAACTGTTCGTTGTCCTACAAGGCAACTGCAGCAATACTCCACAGTGGCTTCTCGTCCATTTATATTATTAGTTATTAAAATGTAGACATAATACTGGCATCTGCTTACATGTCTAGATTTAATTTTGCCTCGAATTAACGAATCTCCTCTACCTATCAGATTAAATTCATTTAGATTATTTTCACTACACACTTCGATTATGTATCCGCCATGGAACTGTATATGCTCGCCATAATAAGAGCGTGCTTGGCGTATTTGGTACGTTTCCACGGCAAATAAAATAAAATTATTGTATTCAAGACGAGGGAACAGTATATTATAATTGTTTGGAGTTTTGCTTCTGAAAAAGGATGTCCGTCTATTAAGATTAAGGTGAATCATTGTTATGGACAAATTATTATCTAAAGACATCCTTTCTCTCATTATATTGACATTTGCCTCCCTTCTATCACGAAAGTGAACACCAAACTTGTTAATTAATGCCGCAGCTATCTGGAAATAAACTATCATATAAGGGATGGATTTATTACATTGTTTAAATCTTAACAACCTAAAATCCCTCTTAAAATAGCCATTTACAACTTCTATAACCCATCTGCATGCTGTTACACATCTACTTCTGTTAGCTTGGGCAGAAGTTAATGGTGTTCACCTTGTAAAAGTGATTATGGCATATAAGCTTTATAATTGCATCTTTATCAATGCATCATAATTGCATCATATAATTTTCTTGAAAATCTCTTCTGATAGGTGCATTTTCATCATGAAATAGGGAATTCATTATTTCAGCATCTGATGTAGTAGCCTTGTATGGACCGAAAAAATCTAATATGTACCCATCAGTTAAAACGATCGAAAAAGGTTTTAACAAATTCCTATATTTGTGTAAGGGATAAGAGTCCTTTTGGAACATGTAATTGCTGCTTTTGTTTGAATACACATATGTTCCATCACATATAACAACAGCTTGGTTACTATTTTGATTATATAATCCATTAGGTATTGTTAAATTGTGTTCATGTATTTGCTCCCTTCTTAGGTGGATTACACCCAAATCATTGGGAATCTGGGAATTGGGAAAATCTTGAAGTGTTAATTCCCTGGCTTGGGCTAGAAGTCTTTCAAGTGTGAAACGTGGTACGCCTAATAAAGTTGATAATCTGTCATTAGATTCTCCCGTTCGCATTTTAATCAACAAATTGCCCAATCCCAGTGATCCCTGTTTCATCTAAAAATTGATTATAAATTGTGGTAAATCATACAACATTCTCATAAAGTTCTCTTTTGTTAACCCCATCCAGCACTTAAATAAATGTTCATCCATTTTCTGTACAGTTTCCATACTTGAAAAGTTTAAATAATGTATTATTGGTTGCACAAATGAAAATATGTGCTCTATTTGTTGGGCTGTAAAGCTTGATGTGCTATTTTCTGTTTCTTATAGTGAATCCCAAGAATTTTGTTCCCAAGGCTTGGGATATAAAAATGGTATGATTTTAGAATAGTGACACAAAGTGGATCTGAAATAATATGTAGATCCGAAACTATCACATCTCATAAAAACGCAGTGAGATGCAGTATTTGCACTGCGACGATAATTTGGCAATATTATGTCATCATTATTCCTTTCCGTCAGTCTCTGAGGAGCAGTAGGTTCTGGACTACTAGAAATACTACTTATAGTATCTTGAATGATTGAACTATCATCTAGATTTGTAGAGACTTCATCAGCTTCCACACGTCTTTTCTGGTCGACTTCATGAATACGTATAGCATCCCTTGAAGCTCTTATCCAGCAGGCATGGCATGTGTGATCATTGGGAGCTATCTGCAAACAATACACTAAATTAGTTAAACAGTTAAACTTTATTAAATAAAGAAGATAAATATGACATATAATAATTTAAAGTATTAGAACTTATAACAATTTAGGAAAAAAAAAGACTTTTCATACTAAAATATATTATGTTACCTATACAAAAAATAAAAAGATAAACATTAAACAATGTAGTGAGGTCAACATTTGATGAATCTCACGCAAAGATTGCTTGGTAAAACATAAAAGTCAACAATCATGGGTTGTATTAATTATTAACATACAAGTCGTAGGTACTCTAGCGTACCGGGACTCTTTATTTACTTCATTGGAGACAACACAGAAATAAAAGATAGAACAGATATAAACAAATTTCATACTAAAAATAATTACAATTATTTGCTTAGAACGTCTCACTGAGGACATACATAGATATAGGAAAATGGTAACAATAAAAAAATTAAGGGGCAGCAGTGTCTTATATAAAAATAAAAACAAAGAACAGTTAAGAATTGTACAAATAAATCGCTGTTTATTATAATATTAAATTTTTTATCTTGTTGCTTTAGAGGGTATACGAAAATCTATTTTTGATAACAACTGGGAACATTTTATATCTCCAGTGCAAATTTTTTTTAGCGTAAGAGTGTCAATTAGTACTCCTCTGTCAGTCAGGGATAATGTATTGTGTTTAGCTAAGAGTTCATTGTATGAGCAGCGAGGGATGCGCATTCGATAATTAAGCGATCTCAGGAACTTCTTTTGCACCATTTCTATTTATCTATGTAGACGGTGTATAGTGGGTTCCAGATACGTACTCTAAATGCGATCTAACTAGACTCCTAAAGAGGGATGCAAATGTTTCTTTGCGCTTAAAGGATTTCGTAACTCTTGTTATAAAACCTAGCATGTGGTATGATTTTTCCAGAATATTTTCTACATGCCTATAAAGTGTGAGTTTAGTGTCAAGATATATTATAACAAGATCCCTGATTGTTTTCTTATTGTTCACAGTGTGACCACCTAGTTGGAAACTAGTAGGTAGTAAGTTAATGTTTTTTGTAAATGACACGTGAATACATTTATCATGGGCTAAAAAAGTTTATAAGTTCTGCAGTACTCTACAAATCTATTTAGATCATTTTGTATTGATGTAACATCATTTCTATCACGAACACTTGAGTACAATGTTTAAGTCATCAGCGTATAAAAGAAAGTTGCAGTGTTGGAAGCAAGATGAAATGTCATTTATGAAGAGAATGAATAGCAATGGCCTTAATATCGAGCCTTGGGGAACGCCCGATGTGGTAACTATGGAGGAAGAAACGTACCAACAGACTGAACGTGATTTTTAAGGTACGAGCTACACCATCGCAAAAGATTGCCTTTGATGCCGTTGCAAGCTAACTTTTCCAAGAGTAGCAGATGATCCACTTTATCAAACGCTTTTCTAAAATCTGTGTAGATAGTTTCAATTTGGTGTTTTCAATCTAAGCCGTTAATGAAATAGTTTGTGAAGACAAGGAGGTTAGATAAAGTGGATTTTCCGCTTACAAAACCATGTTGTTGATCTATAATATTATTTTTTACAGCTTTCGCAATTGCTGAAATCATGAATATAGGTCGATAATTTTAAATGTTACTTTTCGAGCCGGATTTGAAAATAGGTGTTATATAGGCCGGCTTCCATTGAAGCGGAAGTACTCCAGCTGCCAAACATTTGTTCAATATAATTTGTAAAGGGATTGAAATAGTTTTGTAAGTATTCCTTAAAAATATTGGGCTAATATGATCGGGACCGGCACCTTTGTTTAGATCTAAGTTTTTCAATGCTTTAAAAACCTCAGAACGGGTAAATACGATTGTATTTAAATGCACGGGACTGTCAGAATCTTTTTCATTCATTTTACTAGTGTCGTTTGCCCAGAAGACGCAGGTTCAAAACTGATTGAAAGTAAGTAGAAACCATCTCGGTTATAGTAGTAGGGTTATCTGAAGATTGATTGTCTAGTGTCATTGTTTGAGAGTATCCTGAGTTTATTTTCTTAAGGTCAGAAGTATATTTCCAGAAGAATTTGATATTTTCTTGCATTGATGATTCGACGTTTTCAATGTACTTTTAAAAGCATTGGCTTAATAATCTCTTGGTAATAGCTTAAAGACTGGCTAACTTCCATCGTGACCAAAGTTTAGATTTACGCCGCATTGTACTTATCAAAACTTTTGAAAACCAGACTCAAATCTCAAGACCTGGACGATTTGTTTTTTTTTTAGAGGAATGTGAAGTTCAATAATGTTATTAATAATGGTGTAGAAATTATCTACTACGACTTCAGGAGGTAAAAAATTCATCTCAAGAAACCAGTCAATATTAGAAATAGCTTCGTTAATTATGTTATAGTCAGCTTTAAAAAAGTTTCTTTTTATTTTAGGCTTTGGGGACATAAATAAGTACGTGTTTTCGAATGTGAAATATCTATAGGGGGGTGGTGAGGTACAAAATTCAACAGTGGATCGTCTGAGATGTTGACCGTGCAGTTCAGCATAGTACATAACACTAAGTCTAGTATTCTATCATTTTGGTTCTTGATAGTATTTATTTGTTTTAAATTCATAAAAGCCATGGTGTAAATTAATAATTTAGAAGGTTCTGTGTCACAGTTAGATGGTGGAGAGGATGGATGGAGGATAGACCATTTTAAATATTTTAATAAAATAATAAAGTTATTTAGGCATATTTTACATAAGTCGTCGTCACAACGGATCTGGATAACACGCGAATCATCGCTCTTCTGCAGTAAAATACAACCATTTTTAATCCATACAAACTTATATTTCTTTATATTAGCTTTTTGTCTTGCATTACTAAATAAAATTTTATTTTTGAGTGTTAAATGTTCATTTATATAGAATCGTGTGTTTTGTTTTTGAGTGATGGTGGCCGCAGAGGTCGGGACGCCGCTGAACAGCTGGTCCGATGGTCTATACCTACTACCAGGAGGGCTTTCTAACTATTAAAAAGAACAACTGTTTCACTCAATTCAATTTCTTTATTAAAGATGGATAGACTTAAAGTAATACAATTAATTGTTATATTGGTATTATTGGGGCCAATGCCTATGATAGAATGGCAGAGAACAATCTTACATATTCTGTATGTTAAGCACATTATAAATAATGACAGACTTGTAAGTTGCCAGTTGTAGTTGCCAGTTGTTTTGAGCGATAACCTCTTTTGTTATATACGGCACAAGCAAATGTTGCAATCGCCCCTCTTATTTAATTTATTTAATCAGTGAAGCTGATTAATTTTAAATTAATAACAATTTAACAATCAAAAATTGTTCTAAGCTTCTTAAACTATTTTTTGATAAAGTGCACAAAGACCTGGCCCAGACTTCTTGCATTTTAGGATATTTCTTTATATTTCTTGTCGCATAGTTGCAGTTCCTAAGGAAGTGATTAATAAAGATTTATTCCGTTATGACCGTGCCGGCTTTAGTTGCGCACATGTCCAAAGCATATAAAAGGTCAATATATCCGAGTCGGTTTGTAGCTTCCGTGAGTAAAATATTGCAACATGATCTACTTCTCTATCAAATTCACAAATTAATTTATTCTTTAGATCTTCGTATGTTTTACACGACTCGGTGATCTTCTTGTAGAAATACAGCGCCGGCCCGTCCAGATACGCTTCCAATACGATCTTTTTACTTTCTTCGTCATACCGATTGATTGCCGCGACCATTTCAAATTGTGATACAAAGTCACTTACTGCAATAGTACCGTTTCCCATCTATTTTTGTACATTATGGGCCACTTGAATCTTTACTTTCTTGTATTTTATTTTTGACTTTACGCTTTTTTCTTTATTTGGAGAATCTGAAAAAAAATTATTAACTACCTGGCGCCTCCACCATCAAGCGTACCGGGACTCTTGATGGTCTATCCCTACTACCAGGAGGGCTTTCTAAATATCAAAGAGAACAACTATTTCATTCATTTCACTTTCTAGATATTATTTCTTAGGAGATATCCAGCTGCAGATAAGAGATATAACTGTGTGGTCAAGCTCTATAACAAGGTGATGACGAACTGTGTTACAAGTATTAACACATATGTAACAGTTAATACACAGCATACGTTGCGCCATCCCTAGTCTCGTAGATGTAGTCGAGATTTTAACGAACAGGAACACACTACGTAAATCCAATAGTTCAGCAAAATCCGAGATCCGTGTAAAACTAGCGCAAGTAATCGTTGAAGCAGAAGCCAGAAACGTTAACTGGGAGGAATGTCAAGGTGATCAAAAGTTAGAAAAATCCAGAGTAGTATCACACATTACACAAAGTCGCAAATGCAAACGAAGGACTGCAAACGTTTAATTCAAATCTGAACTGACGTCGTATTTTTGCCATTGACAATATGACAGTTAAGTTAAGCTGTATTGTACATTTAAGAAAAACATTTGATTATTTCATTTTGATGTGAATTAATTTCAATAAATTAACAAAAAGAATATTAATTTAATTTAAAAAGTCATAATATTTCTATTAATTTACAAGCAAATACAAAATATTGTAAAGTTCAAGCTTTACTTGGAACGAAACGTGTATTTACTGGGTGCGTTCGTGGCAAACCAAATGTCAATAAATGACTATAAAAAGAAAACCCAACACATTTTTTTGTGGATTGTTGTTTTTGAGTTGAAATATATTTTATGGTTCAGCTAAAAATTAGTAATTTTTCGTACTATATTACTTATCTATACAAAGTAAGAGGTGTCAAAATATTGACAGGTCAGGCATGGTCTTTCGTCTTTAGGTATAGTTTTGCTTTTCTAGTAAACATTTTTAGTTAAAGGTTATCAGAAGGGCAACTAAATCATCCCTTCTAAAAGTGATATTTTTATATAAACCATCAGCTTATACTCCGTACCATGCCTCTAGCCATGCCCACACTCCGGGGAATTCCGCGGCGTGAACTGTTATTGAAACCTATTCAAGTAATAGCGTGACACCGACTAATGGCTTCTTGTATTGAGTCAATTTAATTCTTCATTGCATTGCGTCGCATGTCTAATCAATACTTAAGGCACTTAAATGACGCCTATGTATAACGGTTTTTACTTTTCGATAAACCAAATTTCATCTATTGAAGCGGAACGCTCAGTTTTTTACCACTGAGATCGCTTCCCTCAAATTAACCTTTTTTTTGGTTCTGAAAGGTACACAATTTTTGTAATGAATAAAAGTATTTTGCCATCTTTGTTTATTTATTTTAACATGTTTGTTATATGTGGCGTCCCTAGACGTGACCTACAGAGATGAGTTTATCTGTCCAGTAAACATGCGTGATAAAAGTAAGATCATGAGATGATTAAATATTACTGTATTTTACACGTTAATATCTAGTTCTCATTCAGTAAGCTCATTAATTGTGTCCTAATTTTCAAGCCTTTTCCTGGTCGTGATATTATACATTACTTAAAAAATTTAGTAATAGTTAAATAATTTAGGATAGTAATATTTTAACACTTAATTTAGATAAAACAAAATTTGTTACTTTTAGTATCTATAACAATAATCAACCATCTCAGTTCACCATTCAAGCACACACAAATACCTGTAAAAATAAAAATTCATCTTGTAACTGTATTAAGCTTCAAGAGGTATCGTCCATAAAATATCTAGGGGTCACCATGGATCGCAATTTGAACTGTAAGTCACATATTGATGTATTATGTAAGAGATTAAGAAAACTTATATGCATCTTCAAAAAAATCAGACACACCAGAGAACCTACTACCATCAAGATAGTATACTATTCATTGTGCCAATCTATAGCGACGTATGGTATTACAGTCTGGGGGAGTGCTGCTAAATCCCATCTTATTAAAATAGAACGCGCACAAAGAGCCGTAATAAAAGTATTAAATTTTAAAAGGTTCGATTACCCAACTGATAAACTATATAAAGAGTTTTCAGTTTTAACTATTCGTCAGTTATTTATAAGAAACTTAGTCTTGCGGCAACATAAGATTGAACCACCACAGGATGTTATTTTAAAAAGACGCTTTTTTACTGTTTATAGAGTACCCTGTTTTAAAACAATCTTCGCTCGTAACTGTTTTTCATATTTGGGTCCTTGGTTGTATAACAAACTCGGCAAAATAATAAAACAATCACTTAGAAACATAACTTTTCGTACTTTCAAAGTACTAATAACAAAGTATCTATCCACATTGGACTATGAATCCACTGAGATGTTGATGAGGGTGTGATTTATATATAACAAATATACATTTTATAGAATATATCTTATGGAATATATGTGTATGTATATATATATATATATATATATACCTATATATATTCTATTCTATTATTATATCATCTATTATATTTAGTCATTATGGTTTATCGATTTATAATTATTGTATTTTTCTAATTGTTTATATTGTGATATATAGTATAAATAAAAATATAATACATACTATAATGATATATAGTATTCTTTTGTATTGCATTTCTAAGTATTCATAATCCCAATTTTATAAATTTCCTTTTAAATATGCTGCAAGTACAATACTTACTTTCTTTAAAATACTTCAAATTATTATAACAATGTAAAATCGTATTTAACACGTGCTACATTTTAGTTTTAATAAATAATGTATCATAAGAAACGAAAGATCTGAATATTTGCATATACTGTATCCATACGTCATATTTACAATGCTTGGTCACCTGAGACGACGATACTACGCTGCCGCAACACAGTTTGTACTAGTGCGGGGGTAGTTGCCAATGTCGACTGTTGCCATCAATACTGTGCAACATTTTAGAACGTTAACTTTGAACAATAACGGATTACCCATACATGAGTAGGAAGGGTACATTTATGTTTAGGTTTCCCATTACTTTGTTTTACTGGTTTTTTAAATATAATGTGCCTGGTTAATTTTGCTCAATTTTACGCATAAAGCCGTTGAATATGTATCGTTAGATATAAAGGTAGGAACTTATTGTAATCTATATGCAAACTTAGTCAAAAATGTAATTGTGTGCAAATTTGTTTTTATTTTTTTCGTTTGGATTTGTTTTGGATCATTCATTCAATCATACTTACCTATGGGTTAAAATAGAATATAGAAAGTATTAGGGATTTATCAAGCATGAAGTAATGTTTTGTTGGGTTTTTTGTTGGGTTAGGTTAGGTATTTGTACATTTATTTAAAATAGGTAATTCATTGACCTATGTTCGTTCACTATGTTATTGGGTAGAATGGTTTTTGTAAAACTTTACTCACCTGGAGAACTAGATAATTAGAAGAATTGTGCCTTTTTAAATTATGTTAAGTAACAGTATGTTGTAATTAAGTTCTCTTTTGTTTGCATAAGAAAAATAAATGTTTACTAAATGTTTACTAAATATGAAGATGTTATCTGATGACGTTAATTTGAACGCAAACAAAGATGTTGATAGAAATACTTTTAAAATGTCGGATACAAAAGCGATAAAATTTACTAAAGATTTAAAGATATACCGATATCAGACAACTGGTCAGTAGCAAAAATTCGAACAGGCCGTGTTGGTAATAAAAAAAGAGTGAAAGATATCACATTGAACCAGCTGTACAACGAAAACTTACCAATCCCTAACCGAAAAACGAAGACATCGTCAATTGATATCCTCAAATACAGTTCCAAAGTTTTATGAACAATATTTGAACAACCTATTTTAAAAATAGGACAGAGAGTTATGACTGATTTGGTAGTAAGAAAGATTAAACAAAAAAGATGTTATGTAAAATTACCTACAGTTTCGATTGATATTTTAAGTACGATTCCAAGGAATTTTATTACAAAACAGTGAAACTGGTTAAAAAGTGTTTCATGTGTGACTCTAAAGAGTTTTACTAGAAAATAATAAGAATTTAGCTAAAACTTCCTTAACTAAAGGATTTTTTTTTAAATGTTATTATAAAACAGTGTTACTGATAAAAAATAAGAGATTAGTTTGTTACGTTTATGTTACTTTTTTATAATATTATCTTTAAATTTACTATTTTTAAGTGTGCTTCTAAGCAATATAACTGTTTGGAATAGTAGTTACAAAAAAGTTAACGAATGATTAGTAAAAAAGAAGTAATATTTTTATGTTTTGATAACTCGTTTTCTTGAAAAGTTACGGCGCCCTTTTTAATTTATAAGAAAATAAGAAAATAAAATTTGTTATTGCCCGACCATGCACAGGGAAAAGCATACAATATTGTATTATTTTATAACCAACCCATTTCAAAATGGCGTCTATAATTAATATAGTTTTTATTTTTAAATTATCGAATATATCGAAATTTTATTAATACAACGGATATACAGCGGTATATTATTTTATGACATTGTAATCTACGGTTTCTGCGCCGAAAAATATATGGGTGCTCTTGATAAAAGTGAGTTGCAGATTTTTTAAAGCTTTGTACTTTAGTGAACGTAAAGGACTTATGTAGTGCAAAATTTGCTGCAGCAGGGTGAGATATTAAATTTCCTTATGTTTATTAGTTATTGATGAACCGCGTTACCTAAGGGACAAAAGGATACACGGTAACAATACAATGGACATACCTGTTCTAGGACTTCAGCTTTAAAACGAAATGAAATACACATACACTTTTAAACTCATACAGCCAGGAACATCATTAAGATCGCAAGTCACAAGCACAAAAAAACCACACAGCCTAAATGTCTCATTTTGCGTCGCTTCAAAACTTCCACAATTTTCTGCTTCAATATTATTCTTTGGGTAATTGTTTAGTGTGACATCAAATTTGTTTAATTTGAAAAAGGCTTTTTGCTTTAATTACGCCTCTTGAGTTTACAGGTTTTCATGCAATTCTGACAGATTTAGTGCAATTTTCCTAAACTTTATTTTTTGCCTTTGTTATTTGAATAAAGTTAAAGTTTGCTATGCATGAACATTATGTCGTAGGTTCACACTTCTGGCAAAGTTTTTTGTGTGTGCTGAGGTGCTATGTATGTAATGTATTTTTATATAATGCAGTTATCAAGTGGAGCATTAACCAAAATGTCCTTTTGACTTCACGATTGCAACCTTTCATTAAAGTACGTGAGAAATGGCTCTGGTACTAAATGCCACAGACACATTTAGTCACACAAATTCAATTCCTATCCGACAGGTATAAAAGAGATAGAATAATGGTCTTCCGAGCAAGACCAAATGTTTCAACTTCGTATAATTTCGTTGGTATTCGTATCGTTTTGTTCGCGAAGGGACTAAATTATTTGAAGGGACGGACAAATAAAAATCCGGCAACTGAGAACAAGATTCTTGCGGTCTGTTTTTGAGGAGTTTGTCGCCTATCTTCCGCTATATTACTTCAATCAAAGTTGACAAGCCTTGAATTACTCAAGCCTTGAGTTTTGACTCTACTCTCACAACAATTTAAATTTTAAATCTGTAATATCACCACTAGTGTTTCAGCATCTTATAAGTCTGCCATTCTTAGATTCCACACCACCATACACCACCTTAATACAAACCCTGTTGGTAAAGATGAATTAAG
Organism: Marasmarcha lunaedactyla; assembly: GCA_923062675.1. Lineage (NCBI taxonomy): Eukaryota > Metazoa > Arthropoda > Insecta > Lepidoptera > Pterophoridae > Marasmarcha > Marasmarcha lunaedactyla. The sequence goes on from OV281358.1 coordinate 5,077,490, forward strand.
AACTAATTATTCGAGACCTACAAATACGAAGGTTAAACTGTTTTTCACTAAAGGTGTTATTTTGTCTGCCATGTTTAAGATATTAATGGTTTAATTTTTAAATGGTAGATATAATTACGTAGCATACTTAAGCGTTCAGTAGAATGTGATGCAACATTCAGTGATAAGATGAATTCAATTTCTAATAAATATCGCAAGCCTGTAATTTTAACTGTAGGTACATTTCCAACATTTGCTTTAAATAAATAAATATCTCTTATATTTTATGTTTAGTATTATCTTAAAGTTAGCATGGTAAAATTCCTAAGTGCCGGATCGTTAAGAATATTTAGACGGTATTGTATATTAAGGGTGGCGAACAACTATGATTCCTTTATTCCTAAGCTATAAATGTACATTTGTGTACATTGTACATGTACAATGTACATTATTAATGTACATTTATTTATATTGATTACCAAACAACACAATAATACAATGACAACACGTGCGTGTCCTTTAATCACTCTACGTTTACGCTTCTGTAGTTCAAATCACAATATTGTTTTGTTACTACGATACTCGGTATTATAATTATAATAATTTGATATGAATGAAAACACTACAGTACTATTGCAAAGAAACTTCCTACATGTTACCTTAAAAACAAGAATGTGTCGACCCATACAATCACAACACATATATAAATAACAACGCTAAAATTGTCATTGCATCAAATTGTATTTGTTTGGGGGCGTAAAGAGAGTCTTACGGAATTTCAAGTAAATTAATGAATGACTGATCCACGCGCCATTGTGGGTAACCATGGAGCTCAGGCCTATTCTTTAAGCATAATGTGATAAGAAACGGAAAGGTACGATGTCTATACACCCGTTGGTAATAAAAGCGTCAGTGGCACGACCCTTTCAAAATTTTAAACTCTCAAAGACTTATTCGACAAAAATGTACGAGAAGTTAGAGTTAAGATAATAAAGTCAAAGAATTCCTAGGATAGTTAAAAAACACAAAAACATTTATGAGTAAATATGGATGATTTTTACTCCCCACTACTACAATACTAATCGACTAGTATTATGATCTAGCTAGAGTGTCGTGTGACTTTGACGTGTAGAAGAGACTGAGTAACTGGCGTTGTATGTTTTCAACAAAAAGTTCCACGGGCGCTGTACAGTACAGTCCTACAATTTATAACTCTTATTTTAATTTTAAAAAAGTAGTTTTTTTTTTTTATAATCATGTGCAGAGAATTCATGACTAAAGAGATTTCTATCCATCTAATAACCAAGACGAAAAACTGCGAATAAATTGCCACTGAACCCTAATTGTGTCACACAAAGGTCACGATAATACTACCAGTTAAGTAACAGGGAATGAGGAATACAATTCCAGAGAAAACGATCTTTGATATGGTAGCCCACAATTGTACACGTGAATTAGGTAAATTAGATTAAAATTACTCGGCAAATAGAATATGTGCTGGGAACGTTATCGTCTGGGAATCACGTTTTCGGAGCTTTGAGTAAGAGTTTATCAAAGTTGGTAAGGAAATAAATTAGCCGATGCTTTTTAGGTAATCTGAGCGTGTAATCAGACACTCGGAGTTTGAAAAATAAAATAAATATGAAATTTGTTTACCAAAATAAAGCTCGATGAAAACTGGTACACCTAAGAGCGTTGCTGGCGCAGTGGTTAAGGAGCTGGCCCTTTGATCATAAGGCCCCGGGTTCGATTCCGGTAACTGCTAAATGCACCTTTCACTACTCAAGTACATAAACCGACTGCTCTGACGTCGAAGGAAAACATTATGAGGAGATCCACATACCATTAGAATCTATTACGAAGGTATGTGTAGAGGCTGTCAAATTTTATTTACAATTTTTTATTAGAAAAGCTCAAATTCAAATTCAAATTCAAATATTTATTTCTCAACATTGACAATTACTTGTTCTTATTGACGTCAAATAAAACATGATTCTACCACCAGTTCGAAAAAAAACCTTCGTGAAGAAGAACTGGCAAGAAACTTCACGGGTATATTTTTTTTTTTTCAAAATAAGTTTACAGAGTCTCTTTATGTCTATACAAAATTATTCTTTTCTGCATCTGTTAGCTCGGCAAGACTCCCTCCCCCCAAGTATCCAAACGACGAACACCCTCAAACGGCACCCGTTCACGAGTTAACGCGGGATCCAGCCATCGCCCTCCTCAACCATAGCTTTGGTGTGTCATAAGAATAGCAACCGAATGAATAAGAATATTGCTTTCTCATTTTTGATTTAAGTAAATAAATAAGAACTAAGCATGCTATCTAGACTTCAATAAAAAAAAATTTTTTTTTTCATATAAACACACATTACATAGATTTTTTGTTTCTTATCTTCACGTGTAGCACCGCCTTTATACAAAAAGTTCCTGAGAAAGGCCGTAAAATGTAGGTCGCGTGTTTGCGCTAAACATAAGTGTTACAAAGTGATATATGAAAAAGCATGGTACCAACGCGCGGCGCGGTTTTTCGGAAAAACAAAAAAACTCAGAACAAAAAAATATCTGGTTATTTTCGTCTTGATAAAATTCAAGGTGACATTCCTAGAGGTGTTTGTCGCTGCAGCCTTGAAAAATGTAAATGATTAATTTAATGTAGAAACTGGGCAGGATAAGGGTCTTATCAAAATATGGCCATATTGTTCGGTCATTAATAGCCCGTAAATATTTTAGTCTGGTAGCATTGAGCAGCCAGATAGCCAGGTAGCCAGCCAGGTTGGTGTTAAATTTTTCAAGAGCCATTTATTCTACAAAGCTTGTCTTATGTAATTGAAAAATTTAAATAGTTTAACTAGATCACTTTAAAGATGTTGTCAGTCTTCATGTGTGTAGAAATAAACGTGGTGTACGTGTAAATACAAAACATCGCTGCTGACATACGTCATCCAGCTGTCAGACAGAATGCAAAGTTTGTAATAAAATATCACTGGTTTAAAATGTACACAAACGACTGAATATTTCGCCAATATTTTACATATACACGTTGAACTGCGCTAAACACTCTTCAATTAAATTGGATTTTGGGTTTCACAGCTCAACGTGAACTGCCGAACTGTTTTTCTAACTGCCCATTCCATCATTTAAAGGGCCTGATTATTTACCACTTGAGTATTTTTTGTACAAATATTGTTGGATGAAATAACCGATCCATTTCAATTTATTGGTGGTCAGACTGTAATTATGACATATCGTTATGTTTTAATAACAGTTGCAATTATAGTTTGTAAATATATACCTGAAACATGAATAGATCCCAGAGTAACAGCACCTCCACCTCCTTCTATCTTTCCGTTATTATTCCTTCTTTGTATTTAAATGGAATTCTTCCATCAACAAGTTAAAATCCCGGATCGGGAAGCATTGCATCAGTAAACGTGTTAGATTGTCCCATCCCTAGATGTAAAAATCTGACAATTTATTTTTAGGCTTCATTTTTGCGGAGAGCGGAGGTGAAATATGGGGCATCGTAATGTTAGTGTACTGTTACATATGCTCACACTATGATAATGTATATTAAACTGCTGAGTTGCATTCCCACGATGCATCTCTTACAGTAAACAAAATGATCATATTTCAGTTTTGTCATTTTAGATTTAATTAATATTTTTTCAGTCTCGGTTCATATCTCGAAGTAACTACACGGGTTTATATCTAAAGTCAATTTCTATTTCTATTTCTTGGTGAATTTTCCGATATTTTTTATTCTTATAAATAAACTTTATTCTAGTGTCATTAATTTTTTTTTTTAAACACTTCTCCGACCCGCGCCGTAACAGTACGCTAGAAGTATGGGTGTGTTCTAAAGTTTAGTTGCTAAATGCATTTATGTAGGAGGATATGATAGACGAGGTCTCCTTTTCGCAATAAAATAATAGTTGTGATTTAATATGTTTAGGGATAGGAACCTAATTTTAATTTATTTAGATTTCACCTTATTAGCTATATTCATTTAAATGTTTGAAAAGTTTGTTGTTATGTTATTATATTAAGTTTGTAAATGTTGTAATTTTGAAAAATCTTTAAAAAAACGGGAGTCAATTATTTTTTTGAATAAACAAAGTAATGTATCTTGTAAAAAGAAGTTACAGCGCCACATAAATGAAGTATGGAGGTCGATTAAATAACTAACTAAATAACTTAGACGGTTTTTGGGGCATTTATTTAATTTAAAAAATCGAAAATGTTTTCATCCATCGCTAAAGCTATTTATTTATACATTAGAAAACCAACAGCGTTAATATAAAGTTTGTTGAACTATAACTATATAACTTAATATAAATCCTATTACAGGTTTCCATTAAGGTAACAATAATAACAGTAATTATTAAAAGTGAAATACTCAAAAAAAAAGTCATTCATACAAAAATATTGAGAATAAGAGTTATATTATAGAAAACGCTTAAACCGCATACACGTGAACTTGTGCCGTTCATATTCTAGTTTTCAATTGCTAAATGAGTTGCCTTATAAGATAAGTAGGTGACAAATTATTTTACGCATGAAAGGCGCCAAAAGGTGATATTTAATAAACGTGTTAATCTTGCTTGTTTCAAAATAACTAATAATGTGACTTTTTTCAAAATGATGTTAGTATATGATTGCAAACGTAGTTTTATTCAGAGACTGAGTGTTACATCGATAACTGGAGATCAACAGAACTTACATCTTTCTTACAAAAATCAAATAAATCAACTGAAATTTAAAAAAAGATTTTTAACCCAATACGAATAAAAAAAATCTTGAAAAACTTTCGTCAGCAAATTTCGATAGAGCGGGGTTTTCTAAAGAACCGATTACGTTCCAGCCAGCGTTTTGTTCCCACAAAAGCCTTCAATACTACGGAGGGTCCACCAAATTAGTACATCATACGGTTTGATAGGTGCGTTATTGCAAAATCAAGGGGCGCTACCCACTTATTCTATGTTCGTAATCGAATCACTAGTAATTCTCTAGCAAAACTTTGAGTTAAAATCGTATGCCAAAATGTTCTTAAACTATTCTTATTTACGATAATCAGCTGCCTCCGCGTTATTCCACAAAGTTACATTTAAAATACACAACGTGCTCTCAAACCGTAGTAAACGTTCCCTTGGTGCACGTTTTGGTCAAAAGCCTGTAATCCTTAAATGAACTCTTTTGTCCCAAAGCAAACTGACATTCTATAAACAGGAGTTTTATCAATAAATCCTTAGGATTCTCGCTCCGCTCGCCACCCGGTACGGACGTTCCAAGACCACTCCGACTGATCAGTCTCTTCCCGTTACTCAGTGGCGCTCAGTTTACTGACGTCATAGAATAGCGTGTTGGTTCCGTGATACGATTTTTCTGGGTTTTCTTACTCCCTTCGTGCGCTATCAAAGGGATTTTTCTTTGCGATTAAGGTTGACCCTAACGTGGTCAACTCTTTACCTGCGTACTCTTTTTAGGTTTCTAGGTAGCGGCCTTTGGCGAACTACGGTTAGTTTTAAGTTATTTTCCCCAGCCCCTCTATCGCTGGTAGGGAGGTTAGCCGATAGGGTTAGCTAGGTTATTAGGAATTCTAGGCAACCTTTATATATTTAAGTATTCTTATAGTTAGTCCCCACCCCTCCCTAATAAATTCGTAGAGTTTACTAAACTTTGCGAAGGCCTTCGCCCAGGCACTCACCACGTCGGCTGTCCCCATCAAAGATGAGGTCATAAAGCAGGCCTTAATTACTTTAAATGTTTCGCCAGCCCCTCAGGCCCCGATCCCGGCCCCTTAGGACACTAACGCCCAGACTCCTCAGGTCTTTAGCTCTGTCGCGTCTCCTGTGCCCTCCGACATGGACTGTGTGTCAGACACGTCTTCGCGCACATCGCGTAGGAAACGTACCGCTCCTGGGAGCGATTCAGACTCCGCGTCCGAAGCTTCGTTGGCCGCCGCCACTTTATACGGCTCTCCTGAGCCCCCATTTCAGTTAGTCGTCAAACGTTCCAAGAAGCGGTCAAAGAAAATCGCAGTGTCTTCAACACCCGCCCCCGCGCCACTTATGTCACTCCAAGTGACCGCGTCCTCGTCGGTTCCGTCGAAGCCAGCAACGCACTGCGTTCCCGTCCCGGCTAAGGCTCAACTCACTCTTCCCGTCTGTCTCCGCGAAAAAGCGCGATGGACCGCGGTCAATTACTTGTGCAAAGAGCATAAAATTAATTACGTTAAAGCCTCCAACGCAGGCGAAACCATCAAAATTCAGGTCGCGACCAGACGACTTCCGGTCTTAAGGCCGATCATCAGGATCGGTAGTGACTATGGGTGAGCCCCATGGCTCAGTTCTTGGTCCTTTCCTATTTTTAGTATATATCAATAACCTGCCATCGGTCGTTAAGAATCAATGCGAGGTCATATTGTTTTCTGACGATACTTTCGATAAAATTATCGAGTTTAGAGGTCAATTAGCACACGCGGGCTTGTGACAGGCTGCCTGGCTTTCAATAACTGGTTTAGAACAGGACGAGCTGTGCTATGTTCATAGTTCAATCTTTATCATAGTTTGGAGTAAAAAGTAAAGGGTTGAGCAACAACCAATGGAATGAGACTTAATATGTTTACGTTCATTAATTAAATATACACCAATAAAATCACAATAAAAAAAATTAAGGAACCTCCATTGCTCCGTGCGAATCAGCAATACTGTGTATTTAAACACATGTGGCTGTTGACGCGAACCTAGATGTATATTTGAATCGAATGTCGTAGTACGGTGTTACCCTCAATGCCTACAAATAAAGGACGAAGCTGTGCAATGAAAAACTCTAACTATATGAGTACTTGATTTATTTTTGTCTTTTTTACTAAGAAACTGCGGCAATTTCGTTCCTTACACATTATTAGTAGATTTAGAATAAGGTATTGGCGACAGTAACATACATAAAAACAAACTCTTAAATTAAGGAGTGTGGTCAAATGTTCATTTGTTCATCAGTATCCAGGTATGGTTATACCTCGAAGAGTATTTGATGGTGGCTTGAGGACATTCCGTCCATGCTGGCACATTGGTCGTGGAGTCAGGGCATCGCCTCGATACATTCACTCTGATCACTATATTCCAATTGATTTTCGTGAGTTACATATTTCTCAAAAAAATTTATGAATATGAAATTTGGATCTCTCTTTAGGTCTCTAGTAGTAAAAGAGTAGTTTGAACTTCCATCAACTAAATATTATCTTAAGATTTATTTTAAATTAGATACTGAGCGCAGGGGCAGTCGTGAAGACAAGCAAGTCAGACATACAAACAGTTTACTTCCCGTAACGTTTCTATTTACGTTATATTCACCGTTTATCATTTGTTAATTGCTCACAATATTGATTTAAGAACAGCAACTCTTTATTCACCTAAGGGTTTATCGTTAGTTCATCTTATTTAATCGACCCTTTCATGGAAATAGTCTGCTAGTATTGTAGCAGATACTTTACTTCAATAAACTCGTAGAAAACTGACATGCGATGAATAACATACTTTTATGAACGTGTATTTGATAACTTTATTATTATTAATGTGAATTCTAATTGTATATTTCTTTGTAAGAAACATTAGCACAATAATTGCATACACTTATTGGTATCCTACATATTGGATATATATGAATGAACGTCTTTGAAAATAGTTACATAGTTAATTATAAAATCGTACGAACAGCACCACCGCTGCCATCTATTATAGGAACAATTGTAGATAAAATTTTTCTCTCAATTGTATCTAAGCAGTAAATATAACTTAATTTTATTTTTATAAGACAAACAAACGTACGATTGTGAAAAACAACAATGAAACAGACAAAATTGTTATGCACAGACAGGCTAACTTTTATCCAAAAAAGTTGCACTTAGCAGTCGTGGGTGAGAGCTATGTATGAATGTAATTATATTATTCTAAACTAATCATAAAACGTAAATTATAGTTTCAATGCCAGCAATTAAGCCCTTAACCAATTCCCTAAAGATACATAATATGAATTTCAGCTCAGAAGGGCTGAAATTACTTCGCGGAAGACTAATAATAATATATTGAACTAAATTGATGTTCACTGTTTTCAAGACATTTGTACAAAAAGAAAAAGAACATCACACCGTCACAACTTATTGTAGCTCACGCGCGGATCCGCTATTGAGGCAAATTGTGCCGCCGTGTCGTAGAGAAAGATTGTTTCTTAAAGACGCGATTATCATAATGGCGAGCGTTTTCCGTAACGCGCTGCGTGGCCACAATTCGTTCACATCCTGTAGAGTCGCACTTTGATTCTATTATTTTGTATATTGAAGTAGTAGCGATGGGTTACCTTTTAAACATGCAGGCGTCGTACTGAGGGCACGATAAGTGCGTGAAACTGTGAACCAAGTTGTGTCTGTTTGATTATCACCGAAATCCATTGAATTTAGCATTTGGCATGAACCAGCAAGAAACTCAATAGGGAGTAAAACGGACGGAGTTACTTTATATGTTTTTGTATATAGATTGTTTTCAAGCTATGAATTATATTAGGAAAAGAAAGGATGGTTTTGTATTAAAATTATTCGTTTACGTCACGTGTCTTTTCTAGGCAACATTTTATTGTGACGCAATTTGTGCACTAATACATGGGTAAATTACAACAGGTCCATTAAAATCTTCATTTCCGTGGAATCTTTTATCTTTAGGTTAAAATTTTTGATAATGTATGTGTTTTTGCTAAATATCTAGCAGAAAACTTAAAAAAACTAACGAGATATACAAGATTAAATATGTTGTGTCACGGCGATGACACATGCGTGCACGGCAATGAAAGAACTGTGCCACGGGAATGAAAGACCTGTGCCACGGGAATGAAAATCCATATAAAGCATAATATTTTATATACTACTGAGTATTAAAATTACATACAAATGGTGTGCATTACGCAATTATATACATCATTTTGTAAGGTTAACATGGAAAAATCTTTTTGTACACTTGCGAGCTTTCAATTGGAACTTCTTCATGAGCTCCAGTGATATTTAGGACTGAATACCAATTTCGTAAAAGTTCGCTTTTTATAGGTTTTTTGGACTACTGAGCGATATGGTTTTTTTGTGATGAAAATTGATGTCTTTTGTTTTCACGTTTCATGAGATAGAAAAAATTTTTTTCAATTCAAGACATAGTTTATTACATTTAAATGGTAAAACTTTGTCTTTAACAAAGCGATGAAGTGATTCCAACTTAAAGCTCGCAAGTGTAGTTGACTGTACAGTAAAAAACTCATCAAGTCTATCTTTAGGTCTTGCATCGTATTGCAGTAGGTTAACTTGACCACCCCGGTACTGTCAGTATCGCAGGTACCTGTATGGTACCTACAGGTAAAGATGTTTTGTTTGCCTCATCATACCATGGCGATGAAAACATAAGTCACGGAAATGAAACACCTGGCCACGGCAATGAAACTAAATTGCTTTACATGGCATGGCAATGATATTTTTTTCATTGCTGTGTCTTTTTTTTTCATTGCCATAGCAAATTTTGGCCACGGAAACCACGGTAATTAAGATATGGCGATGAAAATTACGGCAAAAATATAAAATAACAAGAAATATATTAATTATTCGAATTAATAAACACTTCACAAATAAACATAAGAAAAATGGCGTTCTGTCAAATGCGCAATCAAGAGAATAAACTTATCTAAATAGAAGTTATACCTATCCACGGCGATGAAAGAAAATATGTCGAGTAACATAAAAACGGAATACTTATATTCATGGAGCCAAAACGCAGGCAAGTGTGCACCTCTTTCCACGTCGAGCACTTAGCAGCGCTAATTTGCAACGTTTTGCGCACAAGGGCGGGGGACGCAAGTCGTTAGATAAAACGATATTCTTAAACATGTTTAGGACATGGCGATGAAAGGTACTTCTAGGACAAATGAGTTTTTGATTACCAGTGGTTGTATTGTTAAAATTTTTGAATAAATGTATTCCATAACAATACTTTAACTATTCACGTATGAAATAAAACTCGGTTTTAATATCAATAACCAAAAGATTTTTATCAATGAGGTATAATATACTTCAAGGTGACGTGTGGACAAACACGGCAATGAAAGATTTCGAGGTTCAATTGATTTTTTTGGAGTACCTATAATCCATTATATCAAAATATTTAGTGCTACACATAGATTACTATTCCATCGAACCAGAAAAAAATGTTAGAACATTATAACTATGTTTTAAGTACCGATTTCATCGTTGTCACGTAATTTTTGGCCCTGGGAAATTCACCGACATAGGTAACTGTAACTCGGAACCTCTGGTTACTTTTAATAAATATTTTGTTCTTTGTTAACACCTTCATTACTAATCAAGTTTTTAAACCTGTAAGTATCAACCAAGTTAAACCATCTAATCTTTTCAGGTCATATTCAATTTTGCAGACTTAAACTTCAACAGACGATCATCTTTTGACGGATCGAATGAAGTACTTACCGAAACAACATTACGAAGCGACCCACATAATCTTTCTAAAGTCTCATCAGATCTCGTCCGTTATATCTGTGACAGTGTGACGCATCAACATGCTCGGGTATGAAAGCATCGCGGTATCTCAAACGTGTGTTTTTCGAATAATCCGAACAGATGTTGGCATGTTCTTTCCACCCCATATCTATAACTTGCTAACTATTTGTTTACCTCTACAAAATTTTTGTCTTAAGATTAAAAAATATTATTTATAAGTAACAGTGTGTTGACCAATTCAAACCCTGATACATAAAAAAGGAGTAGTATTGCGCAGGCGCTGTTTATTTGAAAAGGTTTTTAACACTCATTATGGTGGTAATGCAATATGTAAATTGTCGTTATGGTTATCTCAACCACCTTCGATAATCCCTTGAATAAATATATAATTTTTTAGGTAAATCACATGAAACTGTTTCCGTGTCATTAAAACATATACAAAAAAGGTAAAAACCGAGCCCATCATTTAAATCAATCTATTGATTCTTCATCTCCTTCTTCCAGTGCCTCTTCAGTATTTTAATTACTTTGAACATAAATTAATTACTGCACTCTTAACAGTGTTTTGTAATTTACTTTATAAAACATTATTTTTTTATTTTGGCAAAAAACTTTTTGAGAGAAAAAGGTGACTTATTTTTAATTGCTATATGAATACACTGAAACCATTTTGTACATCATTTATCTAATAGGTACCTAATACAAGTTAATAAAAAGGTCTATGGATGTTTTTTTTAATGTTTTATAAAGAAGACTAAAGTTTAAAAAGGACAGAAAGAGAGAGAGAAGGAGAGAGTTACACTTAGTTCATGCTATTTTATCACGACGACAACGCCAAATAGTTTGCTGAGTTTGAACTCGCATTCACTTAGGTTTTTATTGGAATAAAAACATTGGAACTTCGCGGGAGCGTGAACTTGTCACTCTCTCGGGCTAGGGTTTTTTTTTGCGTCAAATTATATTTTCAAGTCATCGAAACAAAAACCTTAAGATTGTAGAGTTCTTTGCATAAAATATAGTCGTGAAACAAAGGTAAGTTCATTCAGAATATAGTTCTATTTTATTATTATTTCTTATTAGAAAAACTGAACTTCTTGCCCTATGCCAAGAAATTAAAAGGTTGGTAAATTCGGTGATGATAGGACTAACCCGACAACTGTGCGTGTCGAATGGCACTGAACGCAGGTAAACGCATTTCTCCGAATACTGTGTTCAAGGAACCTTGCGGTGGTCAATGTGAACCAGCTAGTGTCGAAGGCACTGTAATTGTAATTTTTTGACCAACTGTCGTGTGTTCGGGTACAAAGCATATTATGTGACTATTAAGCGCATGTGAATAAATTTCGTCATTTGTAAAGGATACCAATGTGTTAACAAAGCAATAGCCATCTCTTTAAGTTCTTAAGAATTCAGAAAGATATCTTTTATGCACGTGCGCATTATTCAGCTATGAAATACAATTTTGCGTTTTTTATCATTTATATATATTACATATTTATTTAATTATTTAATTATGATTTATTATATATTAATAATTTAATATAAATATCATTAAATTTTATTTTTATTTATTTTATTTTTCAAAGTAAATTTGCATATGCGAGTGAATACTGACAAAATATATTTTAGAAACGAGATATCTCCAAATGGCTATCGAAATTGAATTTGAATTTTTTTGTTAACATACCGAACTGTAATAATGTCTTAATGTCTTAAGGGTCTAATCTATCAGGACATATTAGGTGGCATAGGTCTCTTTCTGGATCCGTGTCACGTAGAGTGGTACGTTGCCGGGAATCGAACCTGCTCTCGTAAAACTACACGAGCTCTTTTATTGTAAATAAAATCGAACATTTTGATTACCTTTGCGGTGTAGTTAAAGTAATGTGCTTGAATCTCTTCGGCTCGAATAAAAGCCAATTTGTCTACATATTGTAACTAAGAATACAAAAGAGTGTGAATACAAAATTGTGCCTGTGAAGTGGTTAAAGAATATATAACCCAATATCCAACAAGCTTAAGACCCTTTCAGCACTTTCTATGTTAATTCTGCACGCTTTACTCGCATACTAAGAAACAGATGGAGATGATTGAATGCTTTCATAACTGTCAAGACGCCTGTCACGTTAGTCACTTGTGACCACGGTGTCTGTAAAGGCATCGAAACGTCGAGTAAAAATGTCAAAAGATAATTAAACGCGATAAAATCCGTTTAGAAAGTGCTTTATTCAGTTAAATAATTGTATGCAAATCATATTTTAATTTTTGGTAGCGTTGGGTATACAAAAGATACAAAAGATCTTTTTCCCTTATTCATCCATTCATGTTTTTAATACTGAACAGGTGAGGGTGAAAAGGCCTTTTAAATAATTTTATTTACAAGAATTTACGACAGCGTTTGGTTGTGTAATAAATTAACCTGATTTAATTTTAAATTTAATTTTCTAATGATAATTAACTAACACCAGACAACACCATGTTAAGGGTTTAAATTCAAAACTAAACACAGCAGCTCGCAGAACTACGACACGCAGACCTACTACGGAGACTACGGCGCGTAGTCACGCGTAGCAAAGCTGATGTTTTATTTTCTATTGATACTAAAATTGTTATTATTTTATGCATTTTGTATTGTTCTATGAGTTTGTCTACATAACGATAGCTTGTTCAAGCTCTTGATTTCTTATTTATTTCTTTTATTTATTACCCACTTATGCGCTAGTAATGGACACTAATGTAATAAATAAATTCCAAAGATCTCATTTCGTTTGAATCATCGTATTAATAATTTGTGAATTCAATGTATAATGTTTAGAATCAGCAATAACTGTACATGAGGGATGCATTCGCTATATAAGTGAAACAGCAATGTTTGAATGAGAAATCATCTGAAAAGAAATAGTAAATTTTAGTAAGTTTTTTTTCAATTTCAAAACAAGCTACTCAAGGGTATGTGGTATGGGGCCGGCACCAACATCATCAGACTGAACCTTCCTTCTCTCAGCAATGTCGTGTCCAGGCAGTTATTGTGGTGGGTAAACTACACAACACCGAAATTAGATGATCTAATCAGGAAAATAAGTGTTCTTTCGTTAATTATCCAAATGAAGTAACATGTAGTTCATTGTACGTTATTAAATAAAATAAGTAGTGATTCAAGATGCTAGCTTGATTTTCAGATTGATGCTGCAATATTATTGGAGTAAACGCAAATATAGCGGCGCCGTCTCCAACAAGCTACCAAGCTTAAAATAGTAAATGGAAAATTCCAATTCTCTATCAATCCTTTACTATACAAATACCCACCTTGTTTGTATAGAGCGCATTGTTAGATCAACGATGTACTGTAGGTAACTTAAGGCATAATCAAATTAATGATTGTCCAGTATTTTAATTGATAAAGGTTGATTTGGTACCTTGTATTACTTCTTAGGTAAAACAGGTGTTATGGTTTAATAGGTAGTAAAAAGACTCGTTAAATAAGTAATTGATTGTTATCCATATAGTTTAAGGTAAATTAGATACATTGAATTGTTTTTATATAGCAGCAGGTATTTGAACAGGTGTTATGAATTATTGTGAACAGTTATTGGATTATTAAAAGGCACAAAATAGTCGCAAATTAGACTGACGTCATATTGTTCGTGATCCACTTTTCGTAACGAGTTTTGTGGACAGAAAGAGTCAGTCTGAGTGGAAACTTCACTGAGTGCACATCAAATAAAATAATTGTTTTATTCAATAAAAAACCTAAACTCTGAATGAATGAATACTCTAACATAGATGTAAAGTTTTATTACACTCAACTAGAAAAAGCCTTAAATTTATAAGCGATAAGGTGTAAAATGTCCCATCATAAAAATGTTATTTCCCTTCATTTCGAGTTTAGAACATTTTATTTATTTTCAATGCGCAAACCTGCTGGCGTCCAGCCAGGACGGAATATGTGTATCTTTTTGTAACTTTGAATACGTCAAGTCCGCGAGATGACGATGTTCCACGCACTTGGCAGAGACTTTAGAAAAGCAATTTACACTGTTTTGGTTCGAGTTATGAATGTTTTGTTAAGTGTTTTACGACGAGAACTATTTACAACGATGTTGGTACGAGGGAGATAGGAGCTCCACCATATTTTCGTGTACTTATTATATCACTAACAATTTTAACTCACGAACCAACCCTGGTGGTGGCCTGAATCACTAACTTCTTCTATTTTATTTTATATTCTAAAATGCACTCACCTAAGTATATGTTAACTCATTTTGGTAAGAACCGAAAAAATTCTCTTTTTACTAAAATGCAAATACTACATGCAGTCTTTGTCTCATGTTTTTATAATTCACCCTTATAACTACGAATGTTAATTAAAAAATCACACTATAACTGCCCTTTTAAAATTGGAAGGCAGTCAGGCGCCCGGCGGGAATTAACCAAAGCTGAGCGGAGGGCTGATTTTTGACGTAAATATTTAATAGTTTTGATTTGCATATAAGCAGTCACAGTTTTCGTTATTGAAAAGTAAGGATAAGTGAACCGTAAACATGGGATTGTTTCAGTTTGCGCTACTTATTTTTATATTATATCATCTTTTATCCGTAGTTTATTAATTAGTTCGTTTTTCAAATAAAATGTATGGCAAATTATGAATTTGCTAACAATTCGTTGTCCACAAGCTCTTTAAATAATTATAAGTAGTCTGGAAGAGGCTATGGAATTGATTTTCTACAAAATGATGAATGAGAAAATTTTCACTTAGGGTTCACGAATCTCTTTATTATTTTTGTTAATGTTTTCCTGTTTCTGGGAGGCTAAGGAACTTAGCCATACATAAAACATAAGTTCTAACAAATATAATAAAAGAAGATACATAGAGTGCTAATAATGTGTTAATCCCAGACCAACACACCAACTTAATGGCCCCAAAGTAAGCAGACCTTGTGTTGTAGATGACCATATGACATATTATGGTCATCTATATCTATATATATCTATCATATATCTGTATATGATGATACAGAGAAGTAAAGGGAACCCAGAGTAAACATATTCATAAATGACCATGGCCCGCGAACAAACATCTGTATTCATCACACAAATGAATTCTCCGAACAGGACTGGAATCTGGGACCTCTGGCGCATAAAGCAGGGTAGAATGTCTTCGTTAGAATGTAGCAACTTGTTTTATATTGCATAAACACAAAGTATAGCTTAAATAAAACAAGGACTTATCACTGAACAGTTTTGTTACTATAAAGCACTGAGAGCCATCTATGAAGACGTACTCGTACCCCTCTACATTGTGGGTCTATGTTTGCACACTGTAACGTCCTAACGGTGAAATCATTTTGAATCGGTTCGGTAGTTTTAAAGTTTTTCATTTACTTATACACAAACAAACATAGAAATATTTCTTGTGTTTAACGTTCTATATATTCTGTTTTCCCTCGCGTATTTGTACACAAAATTTTTTAGAAGTAAACTAAAGAAGAAACTTTAGAAGTAAACTATAAAACAATTTAGAAATATGTTTATGGAACATCTGAAGCTGGGTTTACATTTAACACTTTACCACTTGTGGCACAAAACTATATGAGCTACATATGACAGCACGTAAAAATATGTTTGCAAGAAAGCTTGCAGAGCATGCATATATTATAAAAACTTGTCCGAAAATAAACTAGTCGTTACGCCGAATCAGTTTAAGTTGTGGTTCACAAGGGTAAAGGACCTTTTTTTGAAATTCGACCTCGTAACCCTCAGTAAAATATAAGTAAATTTGGTCCATACTTTCTAACACGTTCAAGCCAGAATATATTTTCGACAATGCTTCCTGAACATCACTTGATGACAGAACTGGATCTTCAACCGGTTTCTCACTTGATCGTTTGAAGCTCTATTAAATCTTGGTTGTTGAGGGGTTCACCGTCGCTCGCTACAAATTTTTCCAATCCGAACTGCACTCGCGTAAACCGGGGCAGTTTTGCGCGAAAATTCAAACACCACGTTATAGTGAATCCCCGTTTTGCGGGGTCGCGTAAACCGGGGTGTTACTGTATGTTGTTTTAGTTGTTTCTATTAGGAGTTTCATTTCTTTGTCTGATTTTGAGAATAATTTAATATCTTCCATATAAATTAGATGTCAAAAAGGTGCGCCGTTTGTTTTGACGGTGTAACCAGCACCTGCCACGATAAACAGCTCCGTTGAGCTCCGTTAATTTATTCACGAAAAATAATTATAACAGTGTAAATAAGTTGAAAATTGAATAAATGTATGTGTTAAGTGACTGTGTTATAGTGCAAATGTTATCCATGGTAAAAAATCATGTTTAAGTGAAAAAAGTCACTAAAAGTGAAACTACTGTTTGACCATTGGTTTGTTATTATTTCATATAACTTTTACTTAATATGAACTCTTCCTATATTCACCCCAAATGACTATATAAGTGCAAACAAAATCAATCAATGACATACACAAATACTGTGTCAGTAATTGGTTATTCGATCTTTAAACTTGTATAATAGCCTTTCATACAATATAAATAAAATACATATATTTCGGTTTAACTTTATATAAATCTACTTGGCAAAGAACAAAAGAAAGAAAATTGTTGCCTCGCTGGCCGGTTGAGCCGTTTTTGTATATAACGTTACGATAAAAACCTCCCTGATTGGCTGTCATTGGTGTGAGTTGTGCTTATGTGATTGGCTGGCGATTATGTGACGTCGATACCTATACCGGACAATCTGGGACGCTGCAACGCCATCTATTCATAGTAACAGTGAACTCCTAACATTCTCCCGGCCTTGGAAGTAGGTACAACTTCCAAATTACAAGTTCATTGACTGGCAGTGGACAGATTTTTGAGAAGGCTCGTCGAACTACTCCGTTTGCAGTCTTAATATATGCTACTCTTGAGATGCCGTCTCGTCCTGGATATGTTTTTATGATACGACCAAGAAGCCATCGTAGGGGTGGCGAGTTGTCGTCTTTAATAAGTACCATGGTATGTACCTTGAGGTCAACTGTGTGTTTGTTCCACTTAGTCCTTACTTGGAGTTCTGACACATACTCCCTTGACCACCTTGTCCAGAAATGTTGTCGCATCTGCTCCACTCGCTGGTACCGAGTTAACTGAGGCGTGGGCCTTTCACCCAGGTCCTGGAAGACTGGAGCTGTCAGGGGCCGGCCGACTAGGAAATGCGCCGGGCTGAGTGGTTGCAGGTCTTCCGGATCTGCTGACATAGGACTCAAGGGACGAGAATTCAATACAGCCTCAATTTGTGTTAAAACTGCATAAAATTCTTCGTAATTTAAGTATGCATTGCCAACAACGCGTCGCTAATGATGCTTACAACTATTGACTTCTGCCTCCCATAGCCCTCCAAAATGACTAGCGTACGGTGGAATGAAATTAAATTTAATATTTTGAGAGGCTGCAAAATCTTTAATATATTCAGAACATGATAATAATAATTTTGAAAACTCATTACACAAACCTACAAAGTTTCTCCCATTGTCTGAAAATATCTCGGCTGGTTTACCGCGATGCGAAATAAATCGTTTAAGCGCCAGTAAATAAGCGTCTGACGACAAGTCTCTGACAAGTTCGAGATGAATTGCGCGTGTAACAAAACAAATAATTAAACAAATATGCGACTTTATAGTTTTCGCTCCCCTACCTTTACGAATAAGGATAAGCACTGGGCCTGCGTAATCAACTCCGCATTTAAGAAAAGGATAGCCGGGCTGTAATCAACCGGACAGTCTCGGTTTGCGTGCGTTCCCAGCGCATTTTCCGCTCCATTAGCCCCCGCGCTAATCGAGCTTTCAATTTTCTAAGGTCGTTACCGTTTTAAGCAATTTCATAGCCGTACCGTATTAAATTTCAAACGCCGTTTTCACGGCGATTAGTGGGTTGTAACCGTACTTCGTGTTTCGTCGAACGCGAGCTACGTCGACGGGCTTCGACGTTCCAGGTGTTCTTCGTGGAGTAAGTTCACCGAGTTCAAGACTTCGAGGGCTGGTGGATACGCGTAACGGTGCCAACGAAACCAGTCGGCGTTGCCCCGGTGCGCATAGTTTTGCCCTTCAGGCAAACAACAAACCGGAAGTCCCGATCCCATTTGCACTGGGCCTTACCCAGGGTGACGGAACCAGCGCTGTCCGAATTAGGGGCACCGCTGCGGCCGTCCCGACCCCCCCTACCGCCGGTAGGGAGGCTTAGTTAGGTTTTTGTACTAGGTTGTTCATAGATTATATATTTATATATTCAAATATAATCGATAGCTCCTCATTCCCTCCCCCGCCGTACGCAATGGCTTCGTGGATGGCGTCGCCGCTTCAGGCGCCCCCTTCGAAGCAAAAGCATTCCTCCGAATGCTTTGTGCCATCTCGCCCGACTTCGCCACCTTGCTGGCCCCACTGGCCCTTCAGGCCCTTCACACCCTCACCGGCTCCCCTGAGCCTACCGTCACTTTTACGCTCGTAGAGCGCCGCTCAAAGCGGACAAAGAAATCCCGGGTGTCTCCGACACCAACCGCCTGCCCGGCGACACAGTCGCCCCCTCCCGTCCCCCTGATGTCACTCAACGTGACTCTCCCAGCCGGCTCAACCGCCGCCCCCACCAAGCCAGCCTCGCGCTGCACGCCGGTCTTGGCCAAGACTAAGACCCCTCCCCCCGTGTTCCTACGGGAAAAGGCCAAATGGCCTCTTGTCTCGAGCTTATGCTCAGATAATAAAATTAATTACTTAACGGCAACGAACCTCTCGGAGTCCGTTAAGATTACAGTCCACTCGATTGACGACTTTAGGAACCTTACTAGGCTCCTAACTGGCAATAAATTCCCATACCACACATACGCTCTCCCAGAAGAGCGTAAAACAAAAGCCATCCTACGGGGAGTCCCGTTCGAATTCTCGAACGAGATCATCCTAGAGGATATCAAAGCTCAAGGCTTTCCCGCCGAGGCTGTGCACAAGATGCACAGCAAAAACGGCCGCCGTTTTCCCTTAGCCTTGGTCATACTGACCAACTCGCCTAAGTCGCGAGAGTTCTTCCGCGAGGCCCGCACTATCTGCGGCCTCTCCGGAATCTCCGTAGAGACGCCACATCGCCGTGGCTATCCCGGTCAGTGTCATAGGTGCCAATTATACGGGCACGCGGCGCTGAATTGTACCGCCAGCCCCAGGTGCGTAAAGTGCCTGGAGCCGCACTTCACAAAGGAGTGCAACCGCACTCCGGAGTCAAACTCTCCCCCTTCTTGTGTGCTGTGTGGCCAGTCCGGCCACACCGCCAACTATAGGGGCTGCCCCCGCGCTCCCCGCACTTACCGACCTGTTACAAGGAGGGCGGCACCCAGACAGGCCCCGCCTCTTCTAAGTAACATGAACTTCCCGCCGCTGCACCACCGGGATTCCCCGGCAGCAAAGCCCGCCCAGCCCACGCCCACTCCAGTGCTTGCCTGGAGACAGCATCCGGCTGCACCCACCCGCCCTGCTCCACAAGCAGGGCCCCAGATTTCTCCTCAGCCTTCTATGGCTGAGGATCTTAAACTAATCTTCAACACCATAAGAGGTGTTGACATGACCCAAGTAGCGCAGTGCGCTAGTAAACTACGCGCAGCCCGCGACTCGCACGAACGATTACTCGTAATCGCAGAGTACCAAACCCTAATTAATTCATTATAGGTACATCTATAATGAATACTCCTCTAAGCGCCACGACTGGTCGCATGAAACCCAGGGGTTTATCCCTGATCTCGTTTAACACCCGAGGTCTAATCGACCAACTTCCGGAGCTCAAACTGTTCATTAAGAACATACAGCCCGAGTTAATCCTTGTCCAAGAGACATTCTTAAAACCCCAGCACACCAGGGGTCTCAATATTCCTAGATACTCTCTTGTACGTGATGACAGGCCCGCTTCGGTCAGACTAGGCGGCACTGCCATATACTACAAGAGAAGTATTCACTGCACACCGATTCCCATGCCTCCACTCACCAACATGGAGGCCACAGTATGTGGACTGGCTATGACAGGTCACAGGACCATAGTCTTGGCCTCAGTCTACATACCTAGTGGTACAGCGCCCCTTCGTTGTGACTTCGAGGCCTTACTAGAACTGGGGCAATCCGTCATTATGTTCGGCGATTTTAATTGCAAACATACTGACTGGACTTGCTTGTCGACCAACACCAGAGGTGTTAAATTACTAGACATCACGAAGTCACTCGATCTTGACGTCATTTCACCGGTCACACCGACACATTACCCGGACAACCCGCTTCATTCCCCTGATATCCTTGACTTTGCCATCGTCAAGGATATCAATCTCGACCTTAAGACCATACAGCCGCTAGACGACTTAGGCTCTGACCACCGTCCGGTGTCTCTAATATTAGGACCCCAAAACGAACCTCCTGCTCCGAAAACCTATACCGATTGGGAAGGTTTCAAGCACACCCTGTCTTCGGCCTTGGAAGCCCCAGACTGCCCACTCGCGATTTCATCCGACTACCTCGATAGCACGGATAAAATCGACTCGATAGTCGATTCACTCACTACCGCCATCAACTCGGCTATTAGTGAGAATCTAAAGGTTGCTAAGCATGGCAAGCCCAAGCTTCCCTTGGACATTAGCAACCTAATCAAAGCTAAAAACGCCGCTCTCCGCAGAGCCAGAAAATACCCTACACCCGACTACAGGCTAATCGCTAACCGGCTTCAACGTAAAGTCAAACGTACCGTCGTGGAATACAGAGACTTTCAAAGGAACGATCTCATGATTAATATTTCCCCGTCCCACACAGCATACTATAGGATGGCGAAAGCCCTCCGACTAGACGCCCGTACCTACACCCCTCCGTTATCTCGTCCCGATGGCACTACCGCCTTCGAGGACGACGAAAAAGCTGAATGCTTCACCGATAGCATTGCTTCACAATGCTCCCCGAGTACCCAACCCACAGACCCAGCTCACATCCAGGCGGTGGAAGACGAATTCGATTTCAAAGACTCCCGTCCCGTCACCGCTGACCCCATCACAGTTTCTAACGATGAAATCCTACTCATCATTAGAAGACAGGAATCCAAGAAGGCCCCGGGTGCGGATGGAATTTCCAACCAAGCACTTAAGCAGCTGCCTCGCCAGGTGCTTCCCTTACTTGCGATTATCTTCAATGCTTGCTTCGACCTAAGCTACTTTCCAAAAGCTTGGAAAGAAGCTATAGTCATAGGCATTCCCAAGCCGGGTAAACCTTTGAATAACCCAGCTAATCACAGACCCATCAGTCTACTCAAGGCAATGGCCAAACTTCTCGAGAGAGTCATACTCGCTCGAATGAAGGACCACCTGTACCCAGCGGACGGTGACCCTCTCATTATCCCCCACCAATTCGGCTTTCGAGCCAAACACTCGTGCCCTCAGCAAGTCCATCGAAACGTCGAGTACATACTCGACGGCTTCTACCCCAGACGACTGAAAACAGTCGCGGTCTTCTTTGACGTAGCCAAGGCTTTTGACAAAGTCTGGCACGCAGGGCTCATTTACAAGCTTCACAACACAGGCTTGCCCGACCGACTAGTCAAACTAGTCGGCTCCTACCTTAAAGATCGCACCTTTAGTTTCAAACACGAAGGTACGCTCTCCACCCCCCGCCCCTTCAAGGCGGGCGTCCCTCAGGGCTCGGTACTCGCCCCGTTATTATACACAATATAAACCAATGACATACCCATTCCGTCTAAAGGTGTTCAACTCTCCCTCTTTGCCGACGACACTGCCCTATACGTCAAGGGCGTGCACGTCGACACACTCATCACCAAACTCCAGAAGGCCGTAAATGACCTCGGAGCCTGGTTTAAAAAATGGCGTATCGATGTAAATCCAGAGAAAAGCTCTGCGATGCACTTCGATCACAAACGCCGTCGTCCCTACGACCCCCACATCCGAATGCTAGGTACGCCCATCCCGTGGGCACTAACCACCAAGTACCTAGGCGTAACGCTCGATCGTACGCTTTCATTCCGACCTCACATTCTCCGAGTTACCAAACTCGCCCGTCTGTACATGGGTCGACTTAACAGTATGTTAGGCCGGCACAGTAAAATGTCTCTTAGGAACAAGCGAACGCTTTTTAAGGTTTGCGTGAGACCAGTCATGACATACGCCGCCCCAATATTTGCTCATGTTAAACCCTCCGATATGTATAAACTACAGGTAGTTCAGAATCTCTTCTGCCGCCGGGCCACGGATGCTCCGTGGTACGTGCTGTTATATCCTACCCTAGTATGGGTATATTGCTGAACAAACATTTTTAGTTGTTTACTACTTAACGTCCTACTTTAATTTTGTTTGTGCATCATTTTTTGTTTATGTAAATTATAATTTGTTTTTAACGATCAGTGCGCGTTTAGACTCCAAACTGACAACACTAATCAACATCCCTAATTAAAAGTTGTGACTCTGGAAAGTTTTACAATAAACAAGTGTGTTTCGAATAAAAGAGTTTTTTTTTAAAAACTCTCCAACCTCCTGCCTCATAACAAAATTGGTGGCAGCGGTGGGATAGAGTAAGCGGTGTCCGAAGATACCCATCTATCTCGAATCTACGCGAGGCAGAGAAGATCGACAGTAAGCCACAGCTCAGCCTAGTGCCTGCATCTTGAGAAGCACCAAGATCGACGGTTAGTCTCGACACCTCGTAGAGCCCGCATCATCCAAAGGAAGATCGACGGTCAGTCTCGACACCTCGTTGAGCCCGCATCATCCAAAGGAAGATCGACGGTCAGTCTCGACACCCTGTTGAGCCCGCATCACAAAAAGGTCGACGGTCAGCCTTAGCGAAACCCGCTAAGCCCGCATCTTCTTACCAGAGTTTGGAGCAGATCGACGGTCAGTCTCCGGCTTGTCGCCGTGAGCCCGCATCTCAAAAACGACGCCACTCATCTCCATCTAGGACTAAGGTAGTCCTGTTCCTGAATCGACGCAGTATGTTCCGGCTCGTTATTCTGTGAGTTCTTTTATTATCAGTGCAAATATCAATTTTTAAGTGCAATTTGAAGGTAAAATTTTTGCGGTTATTTTACTATTTTGAACGTTTTTTATTTTATTTTTACTTTCTCTATTTTAAACGTGTTTTAATATTTTTGTTTTCTAAATCACTGTTATAAATTATTTTAAAATATGTCTCGAAAACAAGAAATCGAGAAAGATAATACCGAGAAGGTTTCTTTGAATGTTCTTACTAAATTTATTAAGCCATATAACGGTGATAGAGAAACCCTTACAGCGTTTCTCACGAATTGTGATAATGCTTTCAGTCTAGCTAGTATTGAACAACAATCTATTTTATATAAATATATCATATCACAACTCGAGGGAAAAGCGCAAATTGCTTGTTGTTTAAGAAATTTTACGTGTTGGAAGGATCTAAAGGAATTTTTAAAGGTTACTTTTGGTGATAAAAAGCATTCGACACATCTTTTAATCGAATTACAAAGTTGCAAGCAATTACCTACAGAAAACGTTACTCAGTATGCCCTTAGATTAGAGTCATGCTTAACACGTATTCAAGCCGATATTCATCATTCCTGTAAAATTAAAGAGGAATTAGTGGGCCGTATAGCTTCAATGGAAGATCTTGCCCTTAATACTTTTGTTTTAAATGTTAATCCTAGTTTTGCAAATAATGTTCGGTGCAGACATCCAACCAGTCTCTCGGAGGCGATAACGCTTGCCGTGGAGGAGGAGAAACTTTTTAAGCTATCTAAGTCAAATTTTAAAAATATCAAAAGTTGTTCAGTTTGCCATAGGCAAGGACACTTAAGTTCCGAATGTTTTAAAACAAAACCTAATTTTCACACTTTTCATTTAAAAAATCATAATACTTCTAAACCGAATTCATTTGATTCTAATTATAAAAACAACATTTCTAATTCCCATGAGAATAAAAATAAGTATTTTTGCAGTTATTGTAAAAATCCTGGTCACACGGTCAAGTTTTGCCGTAAGCGGCATTTTCAGAATAGTCAGTCTAACTATACACAACACGATACCAGGGCTCCAGTTACAGAGAGTCCGCGCAGTGTTCACAATGTTTTAAATGATCATAACGATAGCGATAATTTAAACTAAAAAAGATTTCGGTCTCGTGCCTGCCGAAATCAAGCATTTTAAATGGCACTAATTCTAATAGTGAGATTTTTAAAAATTGCACTGATACGAAACCTAATATCGAAATATTGCACAGGGATTCTAATAATTATACTAAGTTTTTATCTCGACCCACAAAAGAGGCGAGTCATATTAAAAATAAAAGTTTTGCACCTCGTACTGATAAACAGACGAGTCGTGGTAATTATAGTTTTTCATCTCAACCTGAAAAGCAGGTGAGTCGTAATGTTAATTTTTCGTCTCGAACTAAAAGACAGTCGAGTCATAATAATTTTGCATCTCAGCCGAAGCCGCTGAGTCCTTTTTCATCTCGCTCCAAAAGAGAGTCGAGTCCTTTTTCATCTCGCTCCAAAATAGAGTCGAGTCATAATGTTAAGATGAATATTTCTCAAGAATGTGAGAATAAAATTAAGGAAGACATACCTATTTTTGAAACTAAAACTTTATTTAAGAAAGTGTCTTTACCACATGTTTATATTAATGCCAAGTCACATTCTGACAAGCAATTATGTTTTTTAATTGACACAGGTGCAAGTGTTAGTTTGGTAAAATTTTCTAGTTTAACTAATAGTCCGAAACTTTCTTCGGAAAAAATAAAAATAAAAGGTATTAATGATAAAAATAAAGATATTTTTTATGAAACTTTAGGTTCTCTACGTTTAAATTTTGATTTTTCAAATAATATTGTTTATAAATTTCATGTAATAAATGATGACCTTAATTTACAATATGACGGAATTTTAGGTAACGACTTTTTTCAATTCTTTAATTGCAATATTAATTATAGTTCTAATGAAATATGTATACACGGTTCAATTTTACCTATTCATTTCAATCAGGTTACTTATGTCATTCCTGCACGAAGCGAAACCGTGATAGAATGCTGTGTTAGTAACGCTGATTCCGAACTATTTCAACTTAAGGAAGCGCTCATATTAGATCAAAAAATTTGTGATGGTGTTTATTTAGCTAATTGTGTGGTATCTTTAAAACCAAATAAAAGGGTAAACGTTTCAATTTTGAATACGACGGAATTTCCAGTCGAAATAAATAATTTTAAAGTTCACTTATCACAGATTGATTACCAATGTTTTGAAAATGTTCATAATTGTTTTGAAAGTATTAATCATACATCTATTAATTATACGGACCGTAAAAAACGAGTCCTTGATTTAATCCGTCACGAGCATTTGAATTACGAAGAGAAGAAATTACTTTTTGAATGTTGTAGTAAATATTCAGACATTTTTTATCTTGAAGGAGATCGGTTATCGTATACTAATGCGGCCGAACACTCCATAAATACCGGTAATTCTCCACCGATTAACGTGAAATCCTATAGGTTACCAGAATGTCATAAGGAAGAAGTTGATAAACAAATTAAAAATATGTTAGACCAAAATATTATTCGTCCTTCAACTTCCCCGTGGAGCGCCCCAGTGTGGATAGTTCCTAAGAAGTTAGATGCATCTGGACAGAAAAAATGGCGCATAGTTATTGATTATAGGCGTTTAAATGATGTAACAGTTACCGAGGTTTTTCCAATTCCATTAATTAATGATATTTTAGACCAATTAGGTCGTTCTAAGTACTTTAGTACCCTAGATTTAGTTTCCGGGTTTCACCAATGTTTATTAAAAAGGGAAGATGCAGCAAAGACTGGCTTCACTATTATCAATACTAACGGCACTTCAGGTCACTTTGAGTTTACTAGGATGCCTTTTGGGCTCAAAAATGCCCCTTCTACGTTTCAACGGTTAATGAATACCGTTCTGTCGGGTTTACAAGGCCTTCATGCTTTTATTTATTTGGATGACGCCGTAATATTTTCGGAAACCCTGGACAAACACATTGAAAAACTCGATATAGTATTCAGTAGATTTAGAGAATTTAATTTAAAACTCCAGCCCGACAAGTGTGAGTTCTTGCGGCGCGAGGTCGCTTATCTAGGACACATTATTTCTGATAAAGGTGTACATCCTAATCCAGACAAGGTCAAAGCAGTTTCTAATTTTCCGATTCCACGTAATGATAAAGAAGTCAAATCATTTTTAGGATTAGTTGGCTATTATCGCCGATTTATAGATAATTTTAGTAAGATAACGAAACCTTTAACTTTACTTTTAAAAAAGGACGCGAATTTTCATTGGTCTCATGAACAAAATGAATCATTTAATATTTTAAAGGAGAAATTAATTTCAGCTCCACTTTTACAGTACCCAGACTTTACACAACCTTTTATTGTCACAACCGATGCGAGTAATTTTGCGGTTGGTGCTGTACTTTCACAAGGTCCTGTAGGCAAGGACAAACCTATCGCGTATGCGTCTAGAACAATGAATAAAGCAGAATGTAATTACTCAACCACAGAAAAAGAGTTATTAGCTATCTTATTTGCAGTTAAAAGCTTTCGTCCTTATTTATATGGGACTAAATTTAAGATCGTAACGGATCATCGCCCATTAACGTGGCTTTTTAATGTAAAAGACCCCGGCAGCAGATTAATCCGGTGGCGCCTCAAACTTGAGGAATATGATTACGAAATAGTTTATAAGCCCGGCAAATTAAACTCAAACGCCGACGCTTTATCCAGAATTCCCATTAACATTATAGATTTAAATAATTTAAATAAGTGTAGTTACGAAGACTATTGGAAAAAACAATTTACAAAAAATTTACCCGACCTTAATACTAAAATTGAAGAACATTTACAAAACTTACATTCATGTAAGTATAATGCGATTGCGTGTCCTATCTCTTTAGATTTCGATTATTCTATGCCCAACTGTGAAGAAATATTATCACAGTTCGAGAATTCTGCTGAGCTTTTAAATACCGAGCGCGAGGCCGGTTCGTTGTTATCGATTGATAACAAAAATAAAACATTCTTTTTTCTATTTACGAAGGTGCATCATTATGATGAAACTAATTATAAAGATATTTACAATTTATTAATTAAACTTAGAGATAAAATTTTACAAGAATATCCTGATTTAACCGACTTAGCAATTTCAGATTTTTCTGAACCTTACTCTAAAATATCTTTTATTAAGGTTTACAATATTATTAATTTTGTATTTCACAATACTAATATAAGAATTCATATTTACAAAAATCAATTAATTTATCCTACTCCAGCAGAAGTACAGAAGATTTTAAAAGAAAATCACGATTCAACCATAGCGGGCCATCCCGGCATGAATCGAATGTTTAACAGGATTAAAGCTTCTTATTATTGGAAGTCGATGCGATCGGACATCGAAAATTATGTTAAAAATTGTAGGCTTTGTCAAGTAAACAAACCTTTAAGAAAAAGTAATAAAGCTCCGATGGTTATTACATCTTCAAGTACGAAGCCTTTTGAGCGCCTATCTTTAGATATCGTTGGTACTTTACCAGAAGCAGGTTTTCAGAAATTCAGATTTATTTTAACCTTACAAGATGATTTAACAAAGTTTTCATGCGCATATCCTATGATATCAGCTACAAGTGAGGAGGTAGCTCGCAATTTAGTTCATTTTATGTCCCTATTCGGAATACCGAAAATGATTTTAACAGATCTCGGGACTTGTTTTACGTCAGAGTTATTTAAGCAAATTACAGAAATATTTAAAATTAAATCTTTATTTTCGACTCCGTATCACCCTCAAACGAATGGAGCACTCGAACGGGGTCATGCTACATTGAAAGAATATTTAAAATCTTTTGTTAACGAAAACCAAAATGACTGGCACTGTTATCTAGCCACAGCCATATTATGTTACAATACTACTCCTCATAGTACTACTCAGTACACTCCTTTCGAATTATTATACGGTCATAAACCGAACATACCTAATTCTCTTTATGAAACAAATGATAATGTTACTTATAACGAATATGTAAGAGCAGTACAATATAGGATGAGATTTAGTAGAGAAAAAGCTTTAGAAAATATTTTGAAAAGTAAGGAAAATTCCAAGCAATACTATGATTCTTCCAGTAGATCAGTTCAATATAAATTAGGAGATATGGTGTATCTTAAGCAACACCATAGGTTACGTAAAGCACTTTCCCCAGTGTGGAAAGGCCCTTTTAAGATAGTTAAGGTTAATAATAAAAATAATGTAACTTTGAGTATTGGTCGTAAACACGTTAAATATCACGTTGATCAAATAAAACCAGCTCAAACTTAGTTTAATAAGTTGTTTATTTTTCTATTCTAATTTTATTTTCAGATTACTATTTCGTCATTGTGTAAGCGAAAGTAAGGTGACGCCGATAGTTCATAGTCCTGGGATATACTTTGATCCCACAACTTCGATTAGTTTTTATAACAATTTTTGGAAAGTCGTTACTCATGTCGACGTTATATCTTTTAAACCTCGTCTTGAAAGTATTGAAAATTTATTGATAAAAACCAGTAACTTATGTTTTAAAACTTTACCTAATGATTTTGCTGATTGTAAGGATATTACAAATTCTATTGAAAATTTGTTACAGTCGAATTATGAAAAATTAAACTCTTTGTCGCATGTTATTCCGAGAAACTCAACTAAGTATAAAAGATCATTAGAGTTTGGAGGAGAAATCCTTAAATTCTTTTTTGGCACTTTAGACGCCGACGATGCGCGAAAATACGACGCAGCTATTGAAGTTTGTCAAAAGAGCGAATCTGAATTATTTCATTTAATGAAGGATAATATCCATGTAATTAAGTCTAGTTTAAATACTTTTAATTCTACTATACGTAAACTTAACGATAATGAAGTTAAACTAAATTCTCATTTATCAATTTTAAATAATATTCTTACTCAAGTTACAGATCAAAACAATAAATTATCTTATGTAACAAGAATAAATAGCTTAGTTAATTTAGTGGAGAGTTCTTTAATAACTATCTCTAACTTTTTAGATGTAATTCTTAACTCTATTTTATTTGCGAAGGTAAATATTTTACACCCTTCTGTATTAAGTCCAAATAAGCTGTATTCTGAATTAGTTAACAATGGTCATTTCATAAATAAACTTACTGACTTCCCAGTATCGTTATCACTTGCAAACATTAACACGATAATTGATGTGTCCAAACTAACTTGTTTTTATTACAATGAAAAGATTATTTTTACATTAGAAATTCCTTTAATTTATAATGAAAGGTATATTGTTTATAAAAATATACCTTTACCAACTCCTCATGATCAGAAGGTCAATACATTTTCGCTGATCCAACCTTCTAAGCCTTATATAGCCTTATCAGACGATAAGCTAAGTTATGTTCTTATTGATGATTTTAATAATTGTAAATTAATAAATGACGAACTTTCTATCTGTCCTTTAATAAATATCCGTTCAAGTATAAATAATCCTTGTTGTGAAAGTAAATTATTAACAGAAGTCATCTTATCTTTGCCAGCTGAATGCAATAGCAAACTTTTGTATGGTCTAATTGACATATGGCAAATTTTGAATAATAACAAGTGGATCTTTGTTCAATCCAAACCATGTAAACTAACAATTAAATGCGATGATAAAATGTATGACCAGACTTTATTAGGTACAGGTATTGTGAAACTTACCGACAACTGTATCGGTTATTCGAAAACAAACCAACTTTTACCTTCTAGTTCTAAGAAATTATATGTTAAAAGTAATATTAATATCAATTTTAATATTTTGGACGACGAATGTTGTAAAAAGGAAAATTTTAATCATACTTTACCGCACTTATTGCCTATTAAATTGTCGAATATTAATTTAGATAATTTACAATACACTTCGCATAAACTTGATTATTTAGAAAATGAAATAAATAAGGCTCAACAGGAGTCACATTTTATACGTTATGGTACATATTATTCTTCTTTTACATATTTTCTAATTGTTTGTATTTTACTTTACATTTTTTATAAGGTATTTAGATATTTTTATTGTTCTACTAATAACCGAAGTTTATGTTGTATAAGCATCTATAACCAATGTAATAATAAAAAGAATATTAGAAATCGGTCTAAATTGTCAAACTCTATTGAAATGACTTCTGATGCATCTTCTGAAGAAGATCATAAGTCTATTGAATCTTCATGTAATCTTAAAAAACTTAATTTTAGTTCATCCTCTAGAAATATTGATAATTTTTAGTTTTATAACAAATGTGTACTGTTTCTTTTGAATTTTTATTTCATGTTTTATGTTTAAATTGTAAAATTTAAAGCTATGTTTTGTGTTTTTAATTTTGAAGTTATTCTCATGTGTCTTTGTTTTATTTATAGTTTTGTAAAGGGATATTGATTATTTTTGGAATGTTTTATTAACTTCGCTTTTCCATTTTAAGGGATAAAGCTCCGTCTTAACCGGGGGGCTGTTATATCCTACCCTAGTATGGGTATATTGCTGAACAAACATTTTTAGTTGTTTACTACTTAACGTCCTACTTTAATTTTGTTTGTGCATCATTTTTAGTTTATGTAAATTATAATTTGTTTTTAACGATCAGTGCGCGTTTAGACTCCGAACTGACAACACTAATCAACATCCCTAATTAAAAGTTGTGACTCTGGAAAGTTTTACAATAAACAAGTGTGTTTCGAATAAAAGAGTTTTTTTTTAAAAACTCTCCAACCTCCTGCCTCATAACAGTGCGAAACGCAGACCTGCACAGAGATCTCGAACTGCCTACTATACAACAACACCTTAGGACGCTCTCCATCGCTTTTTCAAGCGATCCGAAGAGCACCCTAACCCCCTTATACGAGAGTCAGTAGCTTATACTGCTACGTCCATGCCGTCGAGGTACAAAGTCCGTAGACCGAGAAATGCACTCTCGGATCCCCCCGATCAACTTTCGGCTAATCTGGACCAGCTTAAGGCTGCCCAGGCCGTATAATCACCAATATATAAATGTCATTTGCACCTTAAGTGATTAAGTATTCTCAGCGGGTGACCCGCTAGCGGGTCCCTGCTTGCGCGCCCACCTCCCTACCCGGGTGTCGCTCCGATGAAGGCTGACAGCATTCCCATGCTACAGCCATTTGGGTGGTTTTTAGTGGGTAGGTGCCACTTTGGTGAGTCCCACATAACCCCGCAGACGGCTGCGCAGGTATTCATGACGAATCTTCCACCTCCCTCCCGAGAGAGGGTGCTTCGGCAGCAAAAAAAAAAAAAAAAGGACTGTAATCTTTCAGGCGGTAAGTTTCCCATGAGCAGGCCACAGGCTTAGCCCGCATGCGCGCGCATGTGATGCATTTGTGAACTACCATTTTTGCCAGATTCCGACCACCTACTGGCCACCACACTTTCCTGAGTGAATATAAAAGTAATTGTGGTGCTGCGTGCAATAATAATTTGTGTTGATATGTAAATAATAGTAAAGTAAAATTATGTTTAGACGACAGTAAAATTAGGTGTTTTCTATCAAAATTAAAATTAATTGAATCTACTATACGACCACCCACACGAATTATATTTTGTTTATCAAGAAAAACATTAAATTTTGACAATTGATTCGTACTACGTAGTTTTTGTAATCTTTCAGCAGCATCACAATCACCTGGATACGCTTCGTGCTGCGATAATGCCGCCAACTTTAGCATGGATTCATTCAGCTCGTCCGCAGACAACGCGCCCATCCGCGTGTGTTATGTATAAAGCGAAGTACATAGGCGGCGGCGCGCTACA
Source organism: Marasmarcha lunaedactyla (assembly GCA_923062675.1). Lineage (NCBI taxonomy): Eukaryota > Metazoa > Arthropoda > Insecta > Lepidoptera > Pterophoridae > Marasmarcha > Marasmarcha lunaedactyla. Next base: position 5,109,846 of record OV281358.1, read on the forward strand.
TGCGACCGGACTGAGAGAACCTGGAAAAGAGGAAATAATGAATCGTTACTGACTTGATTAGACATTAATGATTGAATAGCGCTTGATTTAGTCTCCGGTAATTCTAAAGCAGTCGGAACTGAGTCTGCGTAAGTGTAATCGTAATTAAATTTATTTAGGAATGCAGGCCCGCTCCACTAAATGGACGTTTCACAAAGTGAGTCAAGGTGAACCCAACGAGACACTAGATCTGCCGGGTTGTCTCTGCCTTTTACGTGCCGCCACATATGATCCCTAGTCAGGTCGTGTATTTCCGAAACTCTGTTTTGTACGTTAGTTTTAAGTAAATTCGGGGACATATGTAGCCAGCCAAGCACGATGGTGGAGTCAGTCCAGAAAAATACCTTATTGTAAGTACCTGTGAGCGAGTCCTTAATTTTTAAATAAAACCGTGCGCCTAACAACGCACAGCACAATTCCAACCTAGTTATAGTTGTGGGTGTCAATGGCGCCACTCTGCTTTTCGAACATAGTAACCGCACAACGATAGCTGACTCGCTGTTTACACTACGAATATATGCGCACGCGCCGTACGCTAATTGTGATGCGTCTGTAAAAATGTGCAATTCTTTGTATGTAGCGGAGGGACAAATAACATAACGTGGAACTTGTAATTTATTTAAATTTGACAAATTGTAAATGAATTTAAACCGGGCTTGTGCTATTTCCTGCGTCACCTCCTGGTCCCAATCTAACTGGATGAGCCACATTTTCTGTAATAAAATTTTTGCTATAATAATAGTAAGAATTAACAAGCCGAGGGGATCAAAAATCTGCGAGGTTATGGATAATATTGTGCATTTTGTTGGAAACAAACTGCTACTCTCTAAGTTTGTATGAAAATGTATATTTTCAGATTTATTATGCCAACCTAATCCCAACGATTTACTATTTGTATGCTGACCTAAGTTAAGTTCCCTAGTTACACTGTTTGTGTATTTTCGTTTTCAAAATTGAAAACCCATTTCCTGAGAGTGAAGCATCCCTTTTTTAAAGTTTTAGCCGTTTCCTCGCATAAAAACAATAATTTTTCTATGCTATCCCCACCACATATTAAATCGTCGACGTAGAAATTAATAATACCTACGACTCTGGATCGCTGCATTCTTGCGCTAATTGTTTTAAACACCTACAACTTAAAAATGCCGCAGAGGTGGTGCCGTACGTAACGGTGTTTAATTGGTAAACACCTAGTTCCTCCGACGCGTTTTCAAGCCATAAAATTAGTTGTAAATCACGTTGTTCAGCCTTTCGAATGAATGAACTTCGAATCTAAGACAGGAGCAGTATATGAGACTGAATCTCGAACTAGAGGATCGAGATGGGTTTCGGCGAAGAACGATTCTGAGAGTGTTTTTAGGTGCTGTTGCACTGTAGGTAGTTCAAGATCTCTGTGCAGGTCCGCGTTGCGCACGTACCAAGGTGCGTTTGTGGCCCTGCGGCAGAAGAGATTTTGAACTACCTGCAGCGCTTCTTAGAGCGTTTGGCGACTAACTGAAACGCGGGCTCAGGAGAGCCGGTTAAGGTGACGGCATCTGATGACGCATCGGACGCGGGTTTGGAGTCGGTCCCGGGAGCGGTACGCTTGCGACGCGAAGCGCGAGCGGATGTGACCGATTCACAGTCCATCTCGGACGGGACGGGAGACGCGGGAGGTCTAGACGTTGGAGGCCTGAGGGGCCGGGGACGCGATAGTTGCCTGTAAGGCCTGCGTTAGTATGTCATCGGAAATGGCGACGCTGGACGCAACGAGCGCCTGGGCGAACGACCTAGCAAAGTTTACCAGGCTGTGCTGGTCCATTGGAGGGCTTGGAACTACAATGTATAATATATAAATATATAATAATGCCTAGGTCCCTAACAAACCTAGCACCTAAACCTCCCTACCCGCGGTAGGGGGGCTGGGGCGACGCGAAGTAGTGCCCCTAATTCGGACAGCACTGTACCGTCACCATGAGAAAGGCCCAAGTGCAATGGGATCGGGTCAGCCGGTTTCTCCTTAGCCTGAAAGGCTTTGGAAGCGCACCGGGGTAACGCTATCAGGCTTAGTTGTCACCGTTAGGTATCCACCTGATCAAACGCGAGTCTACTACGGAGTGTGTTGTCAATAAACTGACAACAAAAACCGGCCGTAGACCTGACGAGGTTGGGTTGCACTGAAAGTGCGGGATTTACTACGTTACGACCGGCCGGAGCCGGCCACAGAGCGAGTCTCTGACTACGTAACAAGCGCCAAGCGTCAAGTACGTAGCCAGAAAAACAGCCCGAGCCTTGCGAACTACTATCGAATTTAATCGACCGTAGTAAGCTCAGCTCTGTTGTTGCTGCGAGACCGACTTAGTTACAGCCGATCGAAACCGGCCGCAGCGTAAGTCCTACAGAGGCTTATCTCAAGTCACCGAGGACGAAGCGAGATATTGTACGAATCTCAGCGTATGAGTATTGCTACGAGTTGTTGTCGTAAGACAATCGTGACTCAACGGCTGGTGCGACCGCGAACACGTCGGAGCGGGGCCGGACGCAGAACGGATCTGAGAGTGGTGTTTGAGTATTGCTACGAGAGAAGTCGTGAGCCAACAATCGTAACTCGGCAGCCGGGAGCGACCGTCAACACGTCCGAACGGGGCCGGACGCAGATCGGGTCTGTGTGTGCCTCGCTGACCGGTTGAGTCGTTTTTGTATATAACGTTACGATAAAAACCTCCCTGATTGGCTGTCATTGGTGTGAGTTGTGCTTATGTGATTAGCTGGCGATTATGTGACGTCGATGCGTATACCGGACAATCTGGGACGCTGCAACGCCATTTATTCATGGTAAGAGAGAACTCTTAACGAATACATTTTACATCGAAAACAGTTATATACCGTTAGAAACTGTTTAACTAAAGAACAAAGAACATTTTGAATTTTGACTTTATAAACAACGCCATCTATGATTCTTAAGATGCACTAAATCCAAAAGGAGCATCTTCATTAACAAAATCAATCAGTGGTTATAAAGTTCTAAACCGCTACCACTAGGTGGCGATTGTCGCTAAAAGTGAATGAAAGCATCAACTCTAATATTACACAAAGGAAGAAACAAAACGTTCAAAGACGCAGAACACTCTCAGAATTAAATTTAAACACATCGAATTACCTAACTGACGATTCAGAAACCTCATTTCAAGTAAGTAATAGAAGCCTTACGACCGACATTACATTGGACTCATCTCTCATACAAGACCTAAAAGAAAACTGTTTACAATTAGAAATCTGTAAACAATTAAAATCTGCACATAATGAAATAAATGACCTTAACTGTGAAATAAATGACTTGAAGAAAAACTTGGAAGAAAAAGACAAAACAATTATATTACTGAAAAAAATTATGCTGACACCTACAACAATAAAATCATACACACTCATGCTTCTTCGTCACCTATAGCACACAAAAAACTTATATTCAACAGATTAAAAACACCGCGACTGTCACCGTTGTTCACGATAAAAGTGTTTGAATCTACAAAAACACCTGATCAAACACCTTCCCGTCCAGACATTAACATTAACAAACCATAGAAAACTTTAGACAAGCCATTTATAATCAACCAGCTAAAAACACCCAATGAAAAAACACCAACAATATTCATTCTAGGAGATGAGCAGGTGTGTGGCCTCTCACTCCAGCTATCGAAAAGCAGAAGAGGAACATGGAACGACATCTACAGCGTCTCCTCATTTATGAAACCAAAACAGTTCACAAATACTGAATAGCTGTATTGCAATGAAAAATGAAATAGGTAAAGAAGACATAGTTCTTATAAGAGTAGCCAAACCCGACAAAAATCCTTTTAAATTATTTTATGAGATCAACAATAGCTTAGAAATTATTAGACATAAACCAAAGTTTAAATTTAAAAAAAATGCCTACTTAACTACAACATAAAGATGTTAACAGAAAATTATAAAAATAGTTAAGTTATTTTAGTAATTATTTCAATAAATATAAACCGAGCTTTATGTACTATTATCAAAGGAATATTTGAAATAAACTTGATATCGAAATTGACCTCTTACAATATAAATGTACTTCTAGGAACAGAATCATTCCGATAAATAAAAATAAATTGGTTAATATTAACACTCAGACGGAATCAAGCGATGGTAAGAGTTTTTATGTACAAAAATCTCCTGAGCAGTTTTTTCGGTAATGAACATGACCTCGTGTTGTTTCACCAGAACATAGCCGGCATACCAAAGAAACGCGATATATTTGAAGCGGCATTAAATGAACTTCATAGTGAAATAGGGCCGGTGGATGTCATATGTCTTACTGAAACCTTCATAAAACGTGGTTCTGCATCAAACCTTAGCTTAGCAAACTATAAGTTAGCGGCACATTACTCCCGTTCACAGGAACGACGAGGTGGCTTCTGCATTTTAATAAAAAATCATCTCAACTTTAAAACTATTCCATATATCGAATCCAAACCGTACTTATTTGAATGCTGCGGCATAGAACTGATTAATTACAATATTTTAATAGTGTGTATATACAGAACTCCATCTTCCTCTGTAGACATATTTTTAAAAGAACTAGAGAAGCTACTACAAAAATTATCAAGTAAAATAAATAAAAAAATCATCATCTGTGGTGACTTTTATATAGATATACTGAAAAATAACACTATTACAAAAATGTTTCAAGCAATTTTACTAAATAATAAAATAGAATGTCATATTACAAAGCCAACTAGGAAAAAGGCATGTTTAGATCTAATTTGTAGTAATTTTGAAAATATTCAGTCGAATATACATTGTCTAGCGTTATCAGATAATGAAACTGGACAAAGTTTGAAAAAAAAAGAGACTTTGTGGAGGAAAATGTTGTTAAATTCATCGAGTGCTTATCAGCGTTATCATTTGACGATGTTTACGCTGAAACTGATACGGACATTGCATTTAACATTTTTCACGACTATTTGACCCTATTTTTTAATCTTTGCTTTCCTATAATAGACGTAAAAATGACAAATAAGAACGCGGTAATGAAAAAATGGCTAACCAAGGGGTAAAAAAAGAGTTGTTTAAATAAAAGACGACTTTATCTTAAATATTCCTTAAGCGAGGATAACAAAAAACAAAATAAAGCAACATGACAAATATAACAAAATCTTGAAAAAGTGTATGACCGCATCATTAAAATCATGTAATATTAAATATATTCAAAACGCAAAAAATGCATGCAAGGCTTCTTGGAATATAATTCCGCGACATCAAACTCTACCCAAAATCAAAATATTGAAAAAATTTAATTAAATATCATTATTATTTATTTATGTGTAGTGTACACACTGACCCGAAAAGTATCTGTGAAAACTTCAATGATTTCTTTATAAATATGACTAATAAATCGAATTCTGACATTTTTAATTATACTCCACAGACTCAATCTCAAATAAATAATCATTCGATATTTATTACACCAACTGACGAAAATGAAATAAGTAAAATTATAAAGACTCTAACAAGCTCTGGATGTACAGGATTCGAGCACTTGACTACATCAATAATAAAATGATGCGCATACGTTTTGAAAACGCCCTTGGCTCATTCGTCATTAGTTTATCACTCACGCAGGGAAAATTTCCTGAAAGATTAAAAAAGTTCATAGTCAAACCCATACACAAAAAAGGTGACGTAACTGACATGAATAACTATCGCCTATTAACATTAATACCAATACTATCAAAAGTTTTTGAAATTTCAGTGAGAATAAAAGGCTTTTTAAATAAACATAACATTCTAGCAGAAGAACAATTTGGATTTCGCGAAAGCAGCTCAACCACCTTAGCTTGTTTTTCTCTAATAAAGGAGATATCAGAGATCTTAAACAACAAACTATTTCCAGTAGCACTGCTATTAGATATGAGCAAAGCTTTCGATTTTGTATCGCATATAATTCTATTAAAAGCTCTAGATAAATGTGGCATAAGAGGTAAAGCAAACAAATGGATCCGAAGATACCTATAAAATAGATCCCAATGTGCGAAACTAAGCTATCTTAACGGTAAATATAGAGACACAGTATGCTCACCTTATCGTGAAAACAAATACGGAGTACTCCAAGGTAGCATACTGGGTCCACTTTTATTTTTAATATATATAAACAACGTTCCATACGTAATAAAAAAACAAAAATCTATATTATTTGCAGACGACGAGTATGATACTACACTTGTAAAAAAATCGAAAAATAAAAACGAATTAAAAAATGAAATAATTAAATCAATGACAGATGTAGCATCATACTTAAATTATTTAAATCTCAAAATCAATATCAATAAAACCAATATCATACAATTCTTGACATATAATTCTAAAAATGATCCAATTGACATAACTTTTGACAATCATAAATTAAACAATGTTGACGCGACAGTATTCTTAGGCATTACTATAGACAAAAATCTAAACTAGACAGCACACATAGACAGCTTATGTGAAAAAGTAGACCGATTCATACATGCACTTAGGATATAGATATAGCAGGACAAAAAACTTCCCTGCTCTCATAGCACGGATACGTAGCATCTATCTAACGTTACGGAATTGTATTATGGGGCAACTCAGTCGACATTGAGCTCTCGTATTTAGAATACAAAAAAATGCGTACTGGGGTTAGTAAGTGCCGATCATACAGATAGTTGCAGACCGATTTTTAAAAGCTTAAAAGTTCTCCCAGTGCCTTGCCTTTATATTTACGAGGCATGCTTGTTTGTTAAAAAGCATCCAAATTTGTTCCCCAAAAATCGGGACATGATTTCTGGACATAGTAGACATGCAGAAATGCTTTATACTCCAGCCCAGGGCTATGCATTTTTCAAAAAAAATATAGTTTTCATGGCGGTAAAAAAATTAAATAAAATTCCACTAAATATTAAAAACTTACCAATGACTTTATTTAAGAAAAGACTTTTTGACTTACTTCTATATAAACTCTATTACAAAGTAACAGATTTTTTAAAGGACAAGTCCCTTATAGACATTCACATTATATTATTTAATCTAATTGTATCTAATTGTAACCTTTTCTTTTTGACATAAAGTCGAACACAATATTAGGAAATTTTTAAATTACATTCATTTTCACCAATTTTTGCACACCGACACTCGTTGGTAGGATTTTGTGAAACTTACTTTATTTTTTAAGACCTAAAATGTACCAACTTCCTAGCAAATAAAAACATTTCATTTCAACAGATATTGTCATACGAGTTAATTTTTATTTATCTATACTTATTTATTTTTCATTAAGAAAAATAAATTTCACTAAGAAAAATAAATTTCCTTAAGAATACGTATATGTTACAAATTTGTGGTAGGTACAGGTTGCCCATCATTTCCTAGCTTTTACTTATATTACAGCATTATATAACCTATTTTGAAATATATTTTAACCGCTCAACGCGAACACGGCCTAAACAAAATGCAATGTCATTACTGACGTCCGCCGGGCGTCCGAGACGCGCTACGCTCGCGTTCAAACTTGTACCTGCCGACATACTTGTATTGAATTTATGTTATTCTGATATTGACACTTTTGGCAGCAAGAATGTTTTTATTAAAAAAATTCCAATTGAAGATAAGTTGTGAAACACAGAGGCAGTTTATTATTGTAGCAATATTAAAAGAAAAATGTATAATAAAATTATGATATGATGATAAAATAACATCTACTACTTTTTAGTTAATACTTTTTATTTCAATTCTTATTATTCTCTTTTTAATCATATGTTGTCAATTGAAACTTTGGGCGTCAGGTGTACAAAGCCGGTTTTTAAAAATTGTTCCAAAATCCCATTCAGTTATTAATACACGGACTTTGCTTTTCCGTTTTTATTGTGAGCCTGTTAGTCTAAGCTATGTAAGGTGAAAGTTGTTTAAGAAAAATTCAGCGGTAAATAAATAACACGATTCACATTTTAGTTTGTATTTTATTCATTCAAATTAGGACACCTTTTGTTGAAAATTTTGTATTAGACATATGTTGCTACTCCAATTGGAAAGTAAATTTTCATCCTGTGTTCTCATTGTTATTGAGAACAAGGATTTTATTGTATAACCTTATTATTTCTCAACAGTAGTATTGCTACACAATAAAGATACAATTAAATGAGTTCCCCTACATTTGTCGCGGAAGCTCAAATCGGAAAATGCCGCGAATACTTTATTTCCTTCCTCATTGCGCGCAGGAATGCAACATCTCTACCGCTGGGAAGGAGAATCTGCTGAGAGTTTTTACAAAATGGATACTTTTTTTGAGTTTTCGCTTGTGGATTTAAATATTCTTAAGCGTTTTTTCATTGTACTGAGCTCGTCGTACCAAGTCAGATTGTATATTGGAATTTTGAATTATCGCACGGAAACGGATATGTAGCAGTTCTGGTTAGTGTCGTTTTAGTGGTTATTTCTGTACTTTGAGCCTTTCTGTTTTCCGAAAAAATCAAAAGAGGAGCCAGTGAAATGACGAACACATAGTCTATTTCAACATAAACCCCGGGGTAGCGAGGTTAACATACACAATACAATCTAAGCAATAAATAAATTCTGTACTTGCGTGCCCTGGACCAGGCTTCTGTCACTCGATATACTTGCGCGCGTCAATACCTAGCGGCCGCAGTGTCGACGGCGAACCTTAGCAAAGAAAATTGCGGTCAGCGCACAGACAGACTAGGTTTAATTTAAAACGCGGGAATAGCATTTTTGTAAAGCAGTCTGCGCCTGAACCCTATATACACATCGTACCAATATATCTAATAGGGGGAAAAATCAGTACTTGGAATTCGCGATATAACTGAAACCAACGTGCACTCAATACGTATATTGTGTTGTATTTATTCAAATTACTGTTTTACAGTCTATTTAAACTCACATTCTAATATGAAACAATAATGTTGTTTTTCATGCTTGTTCGAGGATTTTGATCATTTTGATTGACCCTATCGAATGACGCTTATCGTTAATAGTACAGGGTGTTTGTTATTTGGTGTGGACTGCCTGTTTCTCGGAAGTGCTTATAATTTAATCTTAGACGAACTCACTCCAGGCTTTGTTTAAAAATCAAGGCTAGGTCACAAAATGCAATAAAAAGCTTTTTTGTTGTCAGAAACTTTATATCAAGTTGTATCTTAACTGCTTAGCGTAAACAACAATTTAGTACGCGGAAAAAAGAGTAAAAGATGTCCGGGCCCGGTGTTTGTGCACTGGCGCTGCACTGACTTGCTATTTATAAATGCTGTGACTTCAATGTATGGATTAAAATAATACAATGTGCCTGGATTTTTTTAATAGCGAGAAAATTTATTTAATTTAAATATACACATATATATTTGTAGGATATATATATATATATATATATATATATATATATATATATATATATATATATAAATATATACAACCAGTGTACCATCTGGTTCGTCTGCCAAAAACGCTGAGAGCCTAAAACATGAACATATGAGAATTTGGATATTGGATATATTTTTGAGACTTTTTGCGTTGAAACCTGGGGACAAGGGGCTCATCGCCTTTATTCGGACTTAGCGAGGCTATTGCTGAGTGAAACTCGTAACCTTAAGACTGGCACCTACCCCACACAACGAATTTCTATTGCGGTCCAGCGTGATGATTCGACCAGCCTTTGTCTACGTTGCCTTCAATTCATTCTAGTTAAGGTGTAGCTTTTTATTTGTAGCGTATTGTTAGCGCTTATAAATATTAGTTTAATACATTTATATGTACATTCTAGATTGTTAATATTTTTAATGGTTTGTTAATAAATTTAAAACAATTTAACATTTAATATTTAACATATTAAAAATTTTATAACATTTCCTGACCCACTCCCATCTCCTAACCCTGATTCAGCGAAGCGGAACAATTAATTTGGAAAGTGCACTTCATCATCACTATCAATATTGGTCAAAGGGTTATTCTATAGGGTTCTATACGGGCGTGGTGTCGGCGTCTCTACGCGGGTATCGTGAGATCAATGGCCCTGTATGGTGCCACTGTGTGGGCCGACAGCGCCCTGACTCGCAGCAATATCGCCCGCTTGATGCGAGTCCAGTGGGTGATGGCAATCACGGTGGTACGGGGTTATCGCACGATCTCGGGTGAGGCATCTTGCGTGCTGGCGGGTACTATTCCCTGGGACCTGGAAGCGAGAGCCCGCGCGTCGCTCTACGAGTGGCAGCGCTCTGGGCCAGGGGTCACCCGCCTGCACTGCAGGAACTGGAGGGGCACAGAGCTGAGCTGCGACAACGGGCTACCGAAGCGTGGAAGTCCAGGCTGGCGTTTCCAAGCGCCGGACTCTGGACTATCGAGGCAATTCGTCCGGTCTTCCAGCAGTGGTTGGGTAGGCGATTCAGTTTCCTGACCTACCGTATGACTCAGGTGCTCTCGGGGCATGGCTGTTTCGGGAGTTACCTGTTTCGGATCAGTCCGGAACCGACTGCCAAGTGCCACCACTGCGACGATTGCCTCGACGAGGTGGCCCAGCACACGTTGGAGGTATGCCCGGCGTGGGGTTCTGTATTGGGTGTCGACATTTCGCTCCCGACCGTGGTTCGCGCTATGGTGCAGAGTGAGAGGTCGTGGCAGGCAGTGCGAACCTTCTGCGAGGCCGTAATGCTCGCGAAGGAGGCGGCGGAGAGGGCGATTGAAGATGATGCATCCTCCCTTCCACTTCGTCGCCGTCGCACGGGACGCCGGAGGACGGCTTTCATTGCCGAAAGCCTCCCTCTCCCGCAGTCCCATGAGCCTTCGGTGGCGGGTTCGGGGGAACCCGCCTCCAGTCCAGGGCTCGAGATGGTGCGTGCGCTTCCTGCGCACCATCTCATGAGGGACGACTAGAGTAGGACCCCTCCCTCTCGGGACGTCGCCGGCGCTGCACAGAGCGCTGGCCAACGCTGTCGGGCCGCGAACGAATGCGCAAGCTCCTCGTGACCCGACTCCGTGCATCCAAATGGAAGCCGCAAGTTTTTAGCCGGTACGACTCCGGCATAATCCAACTTCGGCCCCCATTGGGGACGGGTATCCATGAGGATTTTCCTGGGTCAAAAAAAAAGGTATAGTTGTGTATATCTATTTTACTTACACTTGGGTAAGTGGAGGTTACAATATTTGCACTTGAGGTGGCGCCATAGTATTAAAACCATTATCCGTTATCATGTTGATAAAGTAACACGAATTTTAACGTTATTTTGGTACTCAAAAAGGTAACTTCCTAATTTCACTAAACCCTGCAGCAAAACTTTAGCCTCATACAATGCTGTATACATCTGTTTAATACACCTTAACATAAGAAAGCTACATTCTAAATTCAGCGTACATATGTCCCATATTTCATCGCCGCTTTCCGCAAAAATGTTAAAAGCAACTGTCAGATTTTCAAATGTACATTTAGGGGTGGGACAAGTAAACATATTCAATAGTGATGTAGCGCTTCCCGATCCGGGATTTAAGTTTTGATGAACAACTTCCATTTTGTTACGAAGAATGGAGTGATAATGGAAAAATGGCGCAAAAATGTTTTGCGAACTGTTTTAGTGCAGTTTTTAGGTTTATATTTCATGTTTATGGTGAGATGTTTTGTTTTTTATGTTTTAGGGTTTCTGGTAATTTAATTTAAAAGTGATTTAGATTTATTTATTTATTTTCCGTAAACAAGCTTTTGCCCGGGTTTATGTCGATAGAAGTAGACCTGTTCAGATCAATTTTGACTATGGTATAACTGATGCTTCGTGTACCTGCGGTATTTCTCATGAATAGTGTATTTTTTACGGATTAAATGTATCCAAAATCCTTTTCTGAACCCCTCGCAAAATGTAAAACCAAATTAGAAAAGTTTCTTAATTTTAGGTAAATAAAAATATTTAAAAACCAGACCTGATATGGCTCTCAGATAACACCTCAAAACCCCAAAGCATATCTTATGATTGATCATTACTAACCATACTGCATATCAAAGCGTGAATGCAGAGTAAACATACGTGAATAAATAACAAATTACGACTTGCTAATAAACGTCTGTGTTTATAAAAATATTGTTTGTCCCGAGCTGTATTAAAACGTAAAACGCAGAGCATGCAAATATACGAAACACCCACTAACTACGAGTGCCACATCATGAGGCAGTTGTATAGTCTATTTGCTTATACATCATTGTAAGGCGTCCACATAGGCATTGAAACTTCGCAAATATTCGTAACTCAAGCGTCGCGTCTAGCTGAAACGTTTTAAACCAGCGATACTAGCATCGTGATCATTACATACAAATACAACATCCCGCTCTGTAGCGAGCGCGAATTACATTTGGTTTGCGTTCTGTTTGGTAGCTTGATGATATGTACTTAACCTAGGCGGTTCGTAGGTCTCTCGCTCCGAGCGTGCTGCGCGGTTATTAGATATTGTTACTAATGCTGTTACTAAAGTTTATTACTAGACGCCTGCGACACATACACCATAAATAAGACCTAATTTGGCATATGAAATAATTGACCAGGTTTGTAAAATCCGAATAGAATAGTAAATAGTAAATAATAAGTTCTTATTTTTAGGAAGTAATCTCTGTGAGCCAGCCAAAAATAAAAAATAAAAAGGAGCGAAGAGATTGGTAGCGCAAGCGCTACAAAGCCACTTATGGCAAAAATAAATAATATGACAAATAAGAAAACTCATACTGCAGTTGGGTAACCAAAGCCTGTGGCACTCCCACAATTAAAACTTATTCTACAGCCACAGTAAAAAAATGGTTTTTTTTTTTATCAAACCGTGTAGACCATTACGCACAAAATATAAATAAGTATATATATATTTTGTGTTTTGTTAAGTATTTGCATAAATATTTAGTATTCATATAAAGTATAAATATTTATGTAAATGTTTCAGATGCAGATATTTCATAAAAATGCAATTGGTTAAAATGTCTGCGGTCTGCCATAGACCACTTCTTATACTACGTTAGTTTGCGTAACACAATACATGCACTTGAAACACGCCTATTTATCAATATTTTTGTCCTATGACGGAATAACATTAAAATTGCATGACAAAATCGCATTCAGGTTCATACAATTTACAGTCGTGACTCTCTGTGCCTTGTAAAATAATATTGATGGTAAAGCAGCACTGAAAACTGCGTTATACTGGCATAGAGTCATGAGTATTAAATCTGACAAACGCACTCTGACGACATACGGACGCAACAATTAATTAATTGAGCCGTCTCCTTTTCTTTCAATGACTTTTGCGTAGTTTTTTTTCGTTCTAAAAATATATGGTGACTGGCGCCAATGAAAATCTTGTTCATAATTGCAAATTGCAATGTTGCAGTATCTTTAGAACGCAAGTATCCAAAGGACGAACACCCTCAGACGGCACCCGTTCACGAGTTAACGCGGGATCCAGCCATCGCCCTTCTAATATGCCCGCCTAATATGGTTGAGGAGGGCGATGGCTGGATCCCGCGTTAACTCGTGAACGGGTGCCGTCTGAGGGTGTTCGTCGTTTGGATACTTGGGGGGAGGGAGACTTGCCGAGCTAACAGATGCAGATAAGAATAATTTTGTAAAGACATGAAGAGACACTGTAAATTTATTTAGAAAAAAATATACCCGTGAAGTTTCTTGCCAGTTCTTCTTCACGAAGGCTTTTTTCGAACTGGTGGTAGAATCATGTTTTATTTGACGTCAATAAGAACAAGTAATTGTCAATGTTGAGAAATAAATATTTCATTTCATTTCAAACAAACTTTACGTAAAAATAAATGTACCGTGTGAAAAGACTGCTGTGCTGCCATCTGTCTGACAGTGACAATAGCGTGGAAACTTCGCTTAGTCGATCGGGTTACTTTTATGAGTATTTTACCGTGAAAACTGCATATTTTTGGAATTCACTGCCGTCGGCCATTAGACATGCCAAGTCTATTGGTATCTATAAATCAAAACTGCACAATCACCTTTTACAGAAATTGTAGATTGTAACTGTATTATTATGCTTAATAAAATCCGCTTGTTAAAATGATTTTAATCAAAATGACCTTTTTTTTACTTACTCGAGGGTGATAGTTGCTTGTTATACGTCCGATGAATGCAACGCAGTCTGTAATAAGCTTAGTGTTTTTTTTCTCATTACACCAGCTGTTTCTTAATCTGGAATACAACCAGGTAAACAAGGTTATTACGGCAGTTTCAGTAGGAAGGTCTGCAGTACCGAAACACTGTACTATGGGAATATTCCACATTCAAAAAATCATTTGTAATTCACAGAGAACCGTATATATGTATACAGGTATAGTTAGAAATATCAGTTATAAACCTGATACGCTATGACCCCCGTGTATCATTGTACTCCACGAGGTACTGGTAGCGGCAATTACTGCAGTGGGTACTTTTAGAACGTAAAAAACTCAATAATAACAGCTCGGAAATATCATTGTACCGAGGTACCGAGTGTACGCTGGTGCACTCTGTTAATGTTATACGTGAACGCCACTACACGGCTCTGAGTGTAATAAATTAAATCGCGCCAGGAAGGCTATCAAAGAGCATTGCTTATAGTAAATCTTGCTCACGCAATAAAAAAAAATTTTGACATCTGCGAATATGTATTTGGTATATGTGTTCAGTTCGTTGGTTTATTGAGCGAGAAAAGGTTACGTTTAAGAAACGAATTTATATCTTAAAAATCATTAAGTTAATATGTACTACGTACTAGAGAAGCTATTAAAAACAAATTTTGTGTCACATTCAATTTTTTCCTATTCAGTAATTTTTTTATTAGATGCAGCGCTACAAAAACTTTAAGTTGTCTTGTCAAACGATCCAAACATGCAGCGCTTGGACTGCTACAATAATATGTAATACCTCTCGACCAATCAACGAATTGCAATGTGTCATACCAATAGATTATACGAGTGGTACAGAATGGACAAAATATTTAAATTTTACCTAACTGCATAGAAAATTAATATATATTTTGTTATATAAGTAAATAAACATTAAAGTGGATAAAGATCCACTTTTTATACGACAGCTTAGGCGTAATTAAGTACAAAGATTATTTTAACTTAACTCATTAATATATAAATTGATATTATACACAACTAGCTTTTGCCCATACATTAGATTTTTTGAGATAAAAGCAGGCCTCCGTCACTCTTAGGACTATTTTTGCCCGACTGCAAAGAGGGTTTTTCACGCCTATCTATGTATCTAATATTCTTTATTACCTCGTATTGGAGAATCGGCTCGATGGATTTTATGATCAAGGCATCGTTAGATTTGTTGTGGCAACCCAAATGTTCTTAGTTACATATTAAAGAAAAAAGAAACAAAATGTGTGTAGCAGGGGTACCTATATCAATATTAGGGATACCTATACCTATTATTCACTGCTTTATCTATTTTAAATTTATTTATGTGTAGTATATATAATGGTATTGTACTAATGTAATATTTCAAGTACTTATTAACATTTAATATTAAGTTATTTTATATGATAGTGACATTTAGTTTGTATCTATTTAATATTTTGTATTTATTTAGTATTGTATTTATTTATTCAACTAGGGCAAGTCGGAAGATCAGCGCGGCGGCTGCCGCTGTAGCATAATGCTGAGGCGTGTCCTTTTTGACATGTGCACTACAGCGCGATTAGTTATTTGACTTAATATTTTTATTTTATTCTTTATATTTTACTCTCTATTCTGTTAAAATTGTTTTCATCGATTAATCAAAGCAAGCTTTATAGTTATCTAAATTGTATACAATGGTTTCTTTTTTATTTTTCTCTCTTTCTTTCTCTTTTTTTTTGTATTAAATCAAATACTGTAAATATATTATATAACTCTTTGTCTGTAACTTTTTGCTCCTTATGTTGTTTTTATTTCGTGTTGTAGTGTAATATGTTGAATAAATGTGTGAATTTGAATTTGAATTCGAAAATGGCGGCTAGTGGGCTCCACTAGTTTTCCTAGTACCTAATTTTCTTTTCATTTTCATCGTATGGAGTATGAAAGTAAATAACTTTAAATATATAAAACTTGTATAGTTAGATTTAATCTGATAATTATTTTTGATAAATAATCTGATGAGTATTTAGCGGTCTATGGCAGACACCGGCGATTTGTTGCAGTCAACAGATAAGCTATAAATAAAGTATAAAAGGGGAGGTCTTCGCTCAGCCCAACAAATGGAGTAAATAAAATAACGCTAAAAATCTAAACATAAAAGAATTATTACAAAATAAAAATAAAAACATAATGCCTAGTGTTCCACTAAAAAGTGAAAAACTAGTAAGAAACGAGTAAGTTAAATTGCAACTGAGGGACACACCTATGAACACAATAGGATAGTTTATAGATCTATAGTTCACAGGGCAATAAAGTTTTGTAGGATTAATGATAAAAAATATCATTACCATTTCATTACTATTTGTTTCATATAGAAGTATTTTAACATTTCCTCAAAATATCCTTCTTTAAAACTAAACTCTGAAATTAAAAAGGAAAGCAAATTTTTAGACATTGATTGAATTTCTCGTAAAAGAATAGGTATTTCAAATTTCTATTACTTACTTTAATAACATAAAAGGGTACTTTTGGAGTTGGCATACAGTGTACAATACAACAAGAATTTTTTACTTTTATATAACCTACCACCGAACTTTAAATATTATAACCATCATTTTAATATTACACACGGTGCGTCTCTTGGCTGGAACTTGACACGCTCCCGCGTATGTAGATATATGATGATCAAATCTAACCTTTGATCAAAATGAGACAAATCTCGCAGTAAAAAAAGAATTATCCAGATCGATTCATAGATGAAGGAGAAGTGGGGTTACAAACTTTAAAAAAACTATCCAATTAAGTATTGTTGAAAATGCTATTTATTCTTTATTTGTTGTAGCTAAAACTACACTTTAAGACTGATAGCTGATATAGATGATAGCTGTTGCTGCTGCTGCTGCTGATGCTGATAGATGCTTCTGATATATAGTGATAGATTCTTATGATGCTGTTACTGATAGGCGATGATGATAGGGATGTCAAATGAAACCCGTTGAGTGCGTAATGATCACTGTTTTTATTGTAATAATGTCGAATTGCTTACTCAGGTAAACGCGGTGAACGAGTGCAATGACACATTGGCTCGTACATCTTGCGAGTCTCAAAAAGAATACAAAACAAAATTAAATTAACTTGTAAAAGTGTATAAAATCTATATCTTAATATAATATAATTAAAATCAGTCTATTCGTGGGATTTTTTGAAAAGAAATCGATGACGTTGGCCGATTGAAGGTGACGGATCGCCCGGGCTGGTCATAGGTCCTGGCGCCAGTGGGTGAAGGGGCGGGGTCCTCGCTGCGGGCGCGCTGCGCGGGTATCGCGTACACAGGGCAGGTCGACGCCGTCTGATGTTCTTCTCCTGTGCTGCGTGCTGCGGACTGCGGTGAACTTGTACACTCAGGACGCTGCCTTCGTCTGAAAATAAAACAACACATCGAAACTGTTAGGGCAATTATAGTTGAGGCTAAGATGTATATCATGACGTAGTAGTGATGTTGATGGTGAACCGAGACATTATTTATACTCGCTTCCTTAAGAGTATGGATCTGTTTTTTGACTGTCTCGTAAATTTCCGAGTCTGCTTTTATTTCAGATACAGAGACTGACGTGTTTATGAAGTTATTGAGTGCTGATACGGTCGGCATTGTTTCTATATATGCATTGTTGATATTTATTTTGCTGCGATAGTCATGATGGCCGAACAAGGTAAAGGTGTCTCCTTTCACGTTACAGTCTTGGCCTAGCGCAATGACGCCGCTCCCTTCGAATGTGTGTGACGTCACACTTTCCGGACACATGATGCGCACATGGCACTGCCCACAGCAAGTGTATAGCCACGCTGCGTCAGAATGTAATTTAAGCTACATATCCGCGCACTGCATTGTTTTTATTTTGCAAAAGGTTTCTTTGTTTTCTTTAATTAATATTTGAGTATCGCAAATCGAGTGTTGTATTCTTAATTGATAGATAGGGGCATTTAGAGGGCATAATAATCCGTCATCATGATACTTAATGCAGGATAAAATATCCGTCTGTGACATCGGAATGAATGTATCCTTTCTCACATTAAAGGCCATGAATTCCATACTTGGTATTGCGTAATAAGTTGTATTATAATTTTTTGATATAGGTAAACGGATGACGCGACCCAACTCGCAGTTTTCACTCGTGGTCAGCGGTATTTTTATTTCCATTATTAGATAATTGCTTTTAATTTTAGTTCGGACATGTAGGATTTCATACAGGTATTTTATGTTTTCAGGCTTCACAGGAATTGATAATTCGCCGTTTATCTGTCCGGAAATTATGTTCAGTTGTTCCTTTAATTGATTGGGTGATAAAATGTGGGTATCCAATCTTCCTTGGTAGATGTCTGTTACTGTGTTCAGCAGGCTTTCTTGAACTCAGCGGATATTTGATATCAAGTTATCGGTGTTTATGGTATTCATCATGATGTAAACTGATACTTTAAGGACGTTTGATTCTCTTGAAAAACTTTGTAGTTGATTGTTTATAATTTCAAATTGTTTGTTCATGAGTTTTTCATTGCGATGAATAATGTTACTTTCGGTTTCGAATATGGAGGTCTGGTTTTTCATTAATTGTAATAGATGATATTCGTTTTTCTGCACTTTTTCTATGTCACTTTTGTACTGCTCGGCGAACTTATCATCGAGTACTCCGAAGAGAGAGTTGGCTATGTTGCCGATTGCGTTTATAAGGCCTCTTTTTGGTCGATGATAGTGCTCCGTGCTCAGAAGCAGGTCGTTATAGTGACGGATTTCTTGAAGTTCATTTTCAAAATGTGATAATGTCGGGGAGCATATGTCCAATCTTGCTTCAATACATAAGTCATGTAAATTATTTATATGATTTTCTATATTTTCCATATTTTGCCAGTATGAGGTCAAATTATAGGAGGCCAAAGAGTCCATTGATCTTTGATGGTTTGCATTTCGGCGATCTTGTCAAAGTATAGCGACTTATTTTGATAAATTTTTGTAATGTTAGAAATTTGCAGACTCGACGGAATGATAGTCATGATAAATAATATATGCATTAGAAAGTTTTGTAATATGTTTCTTCTGGGTCTCAAGGTTCTTTTCATTTCTTCAATTTTTGGTTTTTCAGCCTTTTCTTCTTGATTTTCATTTTCCTTTTTCATTTCATGAACTGGTAGTAAAATTAATTTGCTGACAGGTCGTTTAATGATGTTATTTTTGGTTTTCAGTGTGACCACCCGGGTGTGCCCATCCTTGCCAGGGTGGAGTTCAAGGACACGTGCTAATGCCCATTTTCCTGGGGGCATGTTGTCTTGCGTAATGATAACAACGTCGTTCAGTTCGATATCTTTGCTTGGGGTTTTCCATTTCGATCTAGTTTGTAAGTTTTGTAAATATTCCCGAGACCAGGACTGCCATATTTGCTTGTTCATAGCTTGTATTAATTGCCATCTTGATGATAAGTGAGTGATATCTGGATCTGTCTGGGGTCTTGCTAAGATGGGACCGCCGACGAGGAAGTGTCCTGGAGTGAGACAGTTATCGTCAGGATTTTCTGTAAGAGCGCAGAGTGGACGGGAGTTCATACATGATTCTATTTGGTGAAGTAAGGTAGTCAGCTCTTCGTATGTGAGTTTCTGTTCTCCCATCACTCGTTTCAGGTGTTTTTTGAGGCTCTTGACGGCTGCTTCCCACAGGCCCCCTGCAGAGGGCCAGGATGGGGCGTTAAAATGCCATGTTACGCCCATCTCACTGACATGGTCGATGACGTCACGATTGATGGTGTTGATGATTTCTTTATACTCCTTTTTCAGGAACTTCGACGCACCCACAAAGTTGGTACCGTTGTCGCTGTATATATGTTTAGGGGTGCCGCGGCGGGAGCACAGGCGCCGAAATGCTGCTAGGAAAGCGTCAGTGCTCAAGTCGGAGACCAGTTCCAAGTGTACAGCCTTGGTAGCCATACACACGAAGACAGCGATGTATCCTTTGGTCGTACGGACCCCTTTTCCCTTGTTTAGTCTCACGTCTACATGTCCAGTGAAATCCTCCCCCACGTTGATGAAGGGTCGTGCAGATGTTACTCGGGAGGGAGGTAGGTCCGCCATGATCTGATTTTTGTTCGTCTGGCTAAAGCGTCGACACCGGATACAGTTGCGTAATTGTTTTTTCACGGCACGCACACCACCAACGATCCAGTAGGTATCTGATATATGATAAGGTAAGTTTGGGTCCACCGTGTAGAGTCGTTAGGTGTGCTTGTTCTACAATAAGTTCGGTTAGTCTACTTGAAGTAGGTAGGATGATAGGATGCTTCGCAGAGTAGCGTAAAATGGAGTTCTCAAGCCTTCCACCCACCCTTAGTATGGCATTTTCATCCAGATAAGGATTTAAGTTCAAAATTTTGCTGTTCGATTTCAATGTTGCATTTTTCTTCAAAGTTAAGATTTCTCCATAAAATTCTATGTTCTGCACTGTCTTGATAATTAAATTGGATGCGTTTTTTAATTCACTTGATGATAAAATGTTTGTATTGCAATTTGCTTTATTGCGCGCTCTGTTTATGAAACGCAACACCCATGCAGTTGTTTTGATACTACGAGTAATAGAACTCATTTCATTTAATAGTTTATAAATTATAAGTTCAGAACTTGATTGTAAGGCTGCATGCACACTGTGGATTTTTTTATATTCGATTAATGGTTCTTGATATGTCTCAGACTTTAAAAGGTGATAATCTTCGAGAATGAATTTAGGGCCTTCCCACCATAGAGTATGGGTTGATAGACAACTGCTGCTTAGACCTCTAGTCGCGCAGTCTGCGGCGTTTTCTTCGGACTTCACACGCTTCCAATATTTAGCAGGAATAACATTTATGATTTGGTGTACCCTGTTTGCAACAAATTGTTTCCATTTTGTTATATCTCCGTGTAACCATCCCAACACAATCATAGAGTCAGTCCACGCATGAATGCTGATGTCTTGAGATAATAACATGGTGTCTAGAACTTTCTTCATAAGTTGAGATAACAATAATGCTCCTAGCAATTCCAATCTTGGTAGTGATATTTGTTTTTTAGTTGGCACTACTTTCGTTTGTGCGCTCGCCTTTATCGTTTTCTGTCACTAAGTATATTGCGCACGCGTAAGCTTTTTCAGACGCATCGAAAAATCCATGTAATTGAAGTGAATGTCCGCTGTGACCTAGATAGCGCGGGATTTCAAAAATATGTAATTTTAAGAGGTCCTTTTTTAATTCATTCCACTCATTTTGGATTGATTCTGATAATAAGTTATCCCATGATAGTTCTGACAGCCATGTTTGTTGAAAAAGGATTTTTCCTCTGATTGTGAGTGGTGAAAGCCAGCCAAGTGGGTCATAGATTTTTAGTCTGTAATACACCGTTAGTACTACGTGTCCATTCTGTGTGGTTAATTTTTCTTAGTCTATGACCGTTTTCATACAAAATGTCTGGCTCAATTAAAAATAATATACTGTGTAAAAAATAGTTTTTATTGATTTAAACTAAATATTTTGTTTTATTTCCGATGATAACTCACTCCACTGTCTTTTTTATTCACAGTAGATTGGTTTTTACAAGATTTTAACACGCAAGACGGCATTTTAAATATTTGTTTTGACATTAACTCGGCACCCGGTCGCTAATGCGCGGTTTACATGTATTAAGTAGTTAAGTTGGTACCTAAATTTTTACTAAATTTTAACTAAATTTTAAGTTACTGCATGTCACTTGTGTGTCCAAACGGATTAAGTAGTTAAGTTCATAAGTTCAATGAAGATGAGCAGTGATGAATCTCAAGGAATTCGTCAATTCTGTACTTAGATATATGGTAAATGTGATTTTGCTTTTTACTTAAAATTTAGTTACCAACTTAACCATTTAACTCGTGTAAACCGGCCATTATGGGTATTTTATTATGGGTAACTTAAAATTTAGTACGCAAGTGATTAAGTAGATTAGGATTCGTTCTATTTTTCGTATAAGTGGGTGGGCGGGGCTTCTCACTTAACACGTTTGGACGTGATTATTTAGTTAAGTGCATAAGTTGACAAACCTGGTGGCGGCAAGAGCTCGTATTTATTTCGCATTTACTCTTTCTTTTTTAAATGTCGCAGAGGAGCTTATTTTCAACTTTAAAATTTGTTGAAGAATATTTAAAATAGATACGCTTGTAGAATAAAAATTTAGAAAAAAGCATATTCTTGTAAATATTTTAATTTCTGAATAAAATTCTTCTCTGAATTTGTCCAAAATCACATTTACCATATATCTAAGTACAGAATTGACGAATTCCTTGACATTCATCACTGCTCATCTTCATTGAACTTATGAACTTAACTACTTAATCCGTTTGGACACACAAGTGACATGCGGTAACTTAAAATTTAGTTAAAATTTAGTTACCAACTTAACTACTTAATACATGTAAACCGCGCATAAGAGCGGTAGCGAGTGACTGAATGAGTTGTTGCCAGTTGGCAACAAAACTGGTTCGCGGTGTCCGTTCTATACGCTAGTAATAGTAGTTCAATGTTAAAAATTTACTTGAAACGTTTGCTTCATGACCATACGAGCACATCTAAATTAGCACCACAACTCTGACCACAAGCCATCTATCTCAGTAGCCCATGAACCCGGCTGAAAAACAGCGTCGCTATTGTATGCGACACTATGCTGAGTATTTTTTAGGAATGAGTTTTAAGTTGACTAATTCATCCAATTTTATTTTGTAAGTTAATGAAAATTATAATTCTATAAAATTTTCTTTTAAAATTTTTGTTGCACCTTCACAGACACATAACCTTTACAACATGCCTCTTAGTTATCCTTCAGTTTTATTGGTGCTAAACAAATCAAGGCACACAATACCTACTGAACATACTTAACAACTCGGCCAGGCAGTACATTTGACCATCCTAACTTGGTTATAACACAGCTTTTATGACAAAAAGACATGCGATCAATATTTTTATCACTTTGAATTTTTGTAAAAGACAAAAATAGAAAGCTAATCTATGAGAACTATCTTGAGAAACACCTGCCGAAGCTGTGCCGCAAACTCAAAGGCTTTATTTAAGTAATCCTGTTTCAAGCGGCATGATTATTTGTTCGAAACAATTCTGATGTCTCGTTAAATACCTAGTTGCCCAAGTTTTGTGTCAACAAAATTTTATGAAAGAAAGTTGAAGCTCAAAATTTTGAAGTTTTTGATGTTACGCCAACTTTTTTAAACTTGAAGCGAGGAAAAT
Organism: Marasmarcha lunaedactyla; assembly: GCA_923062675.1. Classification (NCBI taxonomy): domain Eukaryota; kingdom Metazoa; phylum Arthropoda; class Insecta; order Lepidoptera; family Pterophoridae; genus Marasmarcha; species Marasmarcha lunaedactyla. The sequence continues at coordinate 5,133,282 of OV281358.1, forward strand.
TGCCTGCCTCGGACATATTTGGGCTGCATTTTTGTACATCAATGGCATAACCCACGGTTTCAGGGAACTTTCTAGCCTCAAAATTAATACATTAATAATCAAAATTTTCCCTCTACTTGTGAGTGACGTACTGGGCAGTAGCTCTGCCTTATACGCCGGAAGTTCCAGATTCATGTCCTGGTTGAGGCATTCATTTGTGCGATGATTCTAGATGTTTGTTCTCGGGTAATGATTGCCCGATTATATTAGTATATTATAAGAGAATCGAGAATGTTTTATTGTGGGCTACTTCAGTTTGCTGTTTAGTCATCCATTACACAAGTTCTATTTACTTACACTTACTACAGATGGAGATTTATTATTATTATTATTAATCAAAAAGCATTCAAAAAAAGAACCACACGTTTTTACACAAAAAGCAACCATAGTGGTGCCGCCACCATGAATTTCAATTGACACCCCACCAGTTTTGAGCGTAAGTTTATTTAGCATTTAAATGAATTTTAAGTAAATTCCTTTTTGATAACCCTTTCAAAACAAAAGGTGTTGTTCAATACAAAAGTAGAGTTGTACTCTACTTGTAATACTTGACAGTGGAATAAAAACTGTTTTTTTTTTTATTACTCTTACTATTAGTCTTGTTTGTGGACGAATTTATAGCAAGCCTCTTGTATAAGTTATTTAAATTGTACCATTTTTAAATTCATATACATATATGCTCGTATACGGTATATGCTTGTACACCCTGACAACACATAGACAACTGACAATAATAAATAACAATATAATGAATCTATGGTAAATGATATCTATGGGCTCGTGCGCCAGTTACCATCAGGTGGGTCCCATGCCCGTTTGCAGGATATGACAACAAACATTTTACTTCGCTCAACAATCCCTTCCTATTTTCCAGTTCAAGCACAAAATGCAAGTCATGCTAAAAAGAACACACTCTACAAACTAACGTTTAACTCCGGGCTGATTAATGGAGCAAGAAAACGACCCTTAAACCTGAGATGGCAGGCGTTCTTAAATATAAAATCGGTCGGAATATCCTCATTTCCGTTGTCATCATTGGAATGAGTTATGGTGCGAGTTTAGTGTTGACAGAAGCGTTATTACAAAATTGTATGATGGTTAGTTTTTAAGAAATCATCTGGATAAGAACAAAGTGGTACTGGTTGATTCGATATTGAACAACAAGTTACTCGATTATATTATTTTGATTTAATTAAAAATTATAAGTACGTCATGTTTTCATAGTTATCATTTTTATAATAATAATAATTATTTATTTCTGAAAGTAAATCCATATGTGGTTAGTAAAACATACAATTCTAAATATCTATGTTAGTGACACGTAAAATAAAATGGAATAAAATTCAAATAAAACATTAAAAAATACAAACAAATACACGCATGTGAGATCAGCGCGAGGAGACCGTATTGCAGTGTACGCGCTGCCAGTGCGCCAGCATCGGGCTGTCCCACCTGTCTGCTATTGCCTTGATTATGATTGATTATTTATGGGTGACTTGTTTTCGTTTTGTTTCAGCTAGGGAAAATTGTGACGCATTTTCTTCTAAATTTTAGAGAGTAAATCATAAATTTTGCTTTGAAACAAATTGCCATAGCTGACGTAAGTAATGTAGCTGTTTTTAAACGGTTCTTTTTAGCTTACCGTGTTTGTGGGTCAAATGTATTAAACAAAATAATTTACTTATTTCACCCCAAATATTGCACACGTTAAATAAATTAAGCCGCTATTAAAATGTCAATTTAATCTCGTGTGTTTTAATATAACAGATAAATATTTTTTCACTATGCATTTGTTAATTTTTATAAAGGTAAATATTTTAAACATCCACTTACTCGTACTACGAGATAAGCAATTCCCGCCAAAATACGTGCAGAATATTCTTCTTCGTGAACGTCTTCACCAAAACTTACTAAATACTTATTATTCATATAAAAAAATACAAATTCCAAATGAAATAATGACATAGCGTTTCAACATATACTGTTACGCGTCCCAGCGAGCCCTAACCCTTAACATGCCCTCTCCTTAGCAATTTGAGTCCAAATCGGAGAAGTAGTCATTAACCTCATTAGGGTGCGTGCACACGTGATGAAGTTATTTCTCTGCTAGTCGCTGCTACAGCTGGCATTACTGAAAGCTTATTCAAGTTACTGTACATTTGAAAAAGGAAAATTATACCTGTGACGAATATCATCTTTTACTGTATCTTCATAATTATCATAGCAAAAATATATCTTCAACTTTGACTTTCAAAATGTATGTGGTGGTAATGTGTGGTGTCCCGTAATTTGCACGACTAACTGAAATGAAAGAAAGATTAAGTGTGCTCTACTAGATAAAAAAATGACCTCAGTAAAAGTGTCACCGTTTTCGAGATATTCCCGACTTTTCATTTTTTTCAAAAAATGCGTGTACAAACAAGCAGATACTTTTGTATTTTTTTTTGTAAATATTCTAGAATAGTAGATCTACTATATTCAAATATAATCTTGTTACATATATTTGAAAAAGGTATCTTTGAGAGAAAAAATATTATTCTCATTATTATTTTCTTCAAAAATTATTTACTTCGGCTTTGGCATTCGGTGGCGAAAAAAAAATGTACTGGACTGTCACTGCATATTTTACAAATTACGTATTTTTTTTTTAATCTCCATATATTTATTATATTTATTAATTAATAACTACGTATTTAATAAAATTTTTAGAAAGGTATAACACAGGCCATATTTTTATAGAAAAAAAAAGAAATTGGTGAATTGGTGATGAAATTAAGCTGGTCCAGATCTTGCTGCATCATTTCACAATTATTTATATTGTAATGAATTTGAAAATATTCTTGTCACAGACGAAAATAAGTTTTTTTGTATATTTAATTACAAAAGAACATCATTCATATATAAATATACGGTAGGAATGATAAACAGAAACCTTTAATTGCCACAACCTGACTACCTTGACGAAGATATGAAGTGATCCACTGTAGGAGACTGCCGTGTACACCAACCAGTTCCAACTTTGAGATACAAAAGAAATGTCCCAAAATAATAATAATAATAATAATTTCCAGACAAACACACCAACTGTACGGCCCCAAAGTAAGCAGAGCTTGTGTTATGGATGACCATACAGCGAACTGGGGGGGAACCCAGAATAAACATAAATATATAAATGTCAACAACCATGACCTGAGAACAAACATCTGTGTTCATCACACAAATGAATGCCCCGGCCAGGACTCGAACCTGGGACCTCCGGCGTATAAGACAGGGCTACTGACCACTACGCTACTCGGCCGTCAAGGAGTCTGAGCCAGGTCGTTGTACACTTTATCAAAAAATAGTTTAAGGTGCCTAGAACACTTTTTGATTGTTAAATTGTTATTTAAACACTTTGTTTATTGGTAGGAAATGAAATGTTGCATTATTAGTGTGCAACACAAACAAAAAACATCATGGCGGAAAAAAATGTCATTTTGACAGCTAAGGTTTACTTATAACCCTTTGTTTTGTGTATCGAGTAGTATCGATGGCTGGTTGCCATTAAGCCCAAAGAATTTAATTTAATTTTTTTGTGTATTTTTTTAGCTTATTTAACTGTTGTAAAGTAAAGAAACTGACTATCAATGTGATGTGAGTGAAGTGTGCTGTCAGTGAGGTGTCCCCTCAGCTTAGTGAACTAACTTCACTTGACAACTTCCGCCATAGAAAATACTTATCGTCAATGTTGCCCGCTAAAACGAACACAAGTAATGTTGCTTTTTCATTTTCTTACCATCTAACTACTAATTAAATCAAAGTATTTGTATTTTTCCTTTAATTACCATTTATTTGTAATTTTTTTAGATGGTGTACAAAGACCTAGCCCAGGTTGTGACATTTCTTTTCACCTAAGAATATTCTCTATACACGGCATCCGTTTGATACCCTGCATCTGTAGCATCATAAATAAAGTTAATGTATTTATATTATCGTTGCTCTCAATAGAATTATTGTTATTTGAATTATTGTTGCTCTCAATCTTTGTGTGAGAAAACCATGCTACTGAGTTAACAAGACTTATATTTTATTTTTAGAAACAAAACCAGAACCCACTTGTTTAGATCTCAATTCCGCGCCGTTTTGTCTTCCAAATAATCTTGAATTTATAATAAACTTTTTGACATAATGTGTCCTTAACAGTTTTCTAAAATTTATGGTAGGGCCGGGATTCAACTGATTTCGGAATTTTACTATAACAACGTAATGACCTTAAAACATTACTACTACATAAACTATTGAAGACCATAAATACTGTTATCGTTTGGAAAGTGCAGCGTATAGTGCTTGTGATCATATTAGTATAGTTTGTTTTGAACGTCATTTTCATAAAATCTCAAACAACCCAATGACATTATTACATATAGACAAGTCATACCCGAACATTACCGCACAAAAAAACGGCGTTAACATAACATAAATCACATTACATCTCAATCTTCGAGTTTGTTGAAACGAATAGCCATATCAATTTTAAAACGTCATTTTAAATAGCAAAATAAAATAATAAATAAGATAGTTATTAAAAAATAATACCTACTTACGCATGAAAAGAAACGTTTATTCTATCTTTCAGTAACAGTGTAATTAGTACACTGTCTAAACACACAAGAAGGCATTGTACGGTATTAAAAACACAGAATAGGGAATAAGTTTTGTTTGACGTTTAGCCGTGACACTGGGTTGCACAAGACTGAGTCAAATAGCCGGCTACTGCCTTGCATTTGCGTTGCCGTTTTTGAGAGCGGACAACCTGTCTATATGTAATATGTCATTGAAACAACCATATCATACAAGCATACATATTTACTGTGACCATGAAAGCGCTCTGAATTGTAGCACACAAAACTATTTGAAAATAAGTTAAACTTGTGACATGAATAACGTAGATAAATTAATTGTGTTGTAGTCTGTACTACACTACCACAAGTTACGATTTCGTGCATCGTGTTTCATCACGTCAACGAGGGAGTAACGTGAGTTCGAATCCACAAAGAAATAACATTATTTAATTCTGTTCGTAAATCATAAATCGTTTTTTACCTTATGTTAGATATATTACATATCTTTTTCTTACATTTTGTGTGGTAACATTTACATAAATTATTTTTGTGTTTAACTCTATTGTGGTATTCTAAGGCTATTTGATATCTCACTTTATTATCTACTGACAAGATTTTACAAATAAGAAATACTTTCTCGTAGTCATTTTTACATCCATATTTGTATTTTTACCAACTAAAAACGACATGGAACAATAGAAACCTGTGCTACATATCTGAATATATTTAGACATAGCACAAATGAATCTTCAAACTTAGACCATTTCTCCTAATTGCAGTAAGACATTCCGTTTCACATTAGTATTAAGTTTATCCCAATTTGTGCTTGTCTTTGCATAGATTGTATGAACTCTAGTGTGCGCTGCTTTTGAGAGAAATGTATACGTTATGTTTAACTGTTGAATTTAACTTCTGTGCTTAATTGTTACGGTTTTCGTTTTCAAAGTTAAAATTACCATTCAGGTTAATACTATAAGGCAAGCGTTCCTTAGGATTTGATTGTCACAACCACAACCTTGGAGGGAATAAACGTTTTCCCGGAAAGAAGCAACTGTGGATATAAAATCTGCATTCTTATTAATTAATCGCAATAACGGTATTTTATTTAAAATAATCGAGTTTTTATTTTATAGTTTTACTTAAGTAGTACTAAGTGGACTCTGTGGTACAGTACTTTAATAAGAGAATGCCATAAATTTTAAATGATTATTCAGTGAAGCATATGTATCATCGACCAAGAAATTGGTTTAGGTTCGTTTGTGTAATGCCAGTTATGTGTTTCTCTGACATGAACTTAAAACAAACTTTACTAAAGTACGGACGGACGTAATTCGTAATTACAACTCGTATTTCCGACTTATTTTCGTATTATTATTCGTAATACCAACACAACAAATAAATAATAAAAATTAACAAAATATATTTCATTGCTGAATTAATCTGATACAGCCATTTCTTAGTCGCCCAAATTTAGTTCCCTGTCATCTAGCGCTGAACGTGACTAATCAGACGTACGGTTACAAAATGTTTGTGAAACAATAGCTTCCTAGGATCTGATTTTAGTATCTTCATTTTATGTGCGTAAGTAAACATACGTACGTAGGTACATAAATAATGACATTCTAATACTTTTAGTCTTTGTAAGAAGTAATTGTAATACTTCATACCTTAATTTTCGAAGCCATTTTGTCCAAGTTACAAACTGAAGTCATTTTTGAGCAATTTAAACAAAAGAAACTCGCCTTTCGTATTTTACACACGAGCAGTAAACGCAGGCCATTTAAAAATCAACTCTGAATTTCAATGTTTTTAATTGCTATCAAAACAAGACTTATATTTTTCTTGCTACACAAAAAAAATTATGCTGGTTCAAGGGGGCATAGTCAATTATAATTAATTATAAAAACAGTTCTTTATAAAAGTTTTAATGCCTTCAATAATTGGACAAGCTATTTATATGTGTGAAGCATTAAACATTTAATTTAACTACGCAAACTGAAATTTATTATTTACGTTCTATGGCACTGGCACACTAAATATATACGAGTATAAGCAGAAGTGAAACTTAAGAGAAATGCTTAATTTGCCGTTATTGCGTCACACGCAAGCTTCCATAAGAGCTCTAAGCAGACCTGGCGCTCCTGTCAGTTGCGCTAGCGAGCGAAATATTAAAAGTATTTTAAACGATTGTTTTAGTTTTTTTTAAATAATATTTCAATAAAATGCGGAAACTTTCGTTTGGTTCCTCGAATGTTTGTTATATCATGATTTCGATTTTATAATTGTTTTCGTCGATATGGAATTAATAGTAATAGTCAACATAAAATTATTGACTACAAAGAGATTTATCGAAACAACATATTCGTAAACACACATTCGAAAGCGATCCATCCTGCATACGTCCTACTGCACATTGTCAATTACACTGGTAGAGACTACGATGCCGATTTTCCGAATGATTGATCGATCTCATCCACATTAATCAATCGAATCTAAGTTCGATTCGATTGACTCTTAAATTGGGGCTCAATTGTTTATGTAAATTAAAGGAGTTTTTCTTCACCTTTTTGATATCGAATTTATCAAATGCTTCAACACTTAGTTTGCCTGCTACGTTAATTACGTTTTGATGGCTTTGTCATATAGATATTGTCATATAGATTATTGTCCTTTGATAAGATTCACATATTTGTTACAGGATTATTATGCCCCATCCACATGCTTGGTGTTTGCCACGAATACCAAACACAACAAACAAAGTCCCAAACATCGACCACAATCACCTGACACAAATAGTCGTCCTCACGCTTGGCGAACATGTCAGTATTTTCTGAATCGGCAAACATGGCAGACGACGAGCTTGTGGCAGCTATCACTTTTGAGTTGACCTATTTTTATTTTAAATTGCTCAATTTTTACCTAATTATGCTAATATCTCTCAAAACAAAAAAAGCTGTCTTGAATTCCATGTAATGAAAATAAAATCATAAAAGTCATAACGAACCTGCACCAGAACGAATCGAGTCATGTTTTTTTCTGAAGGGCCTCCTGAATGTAGCCATTAATATTTATTTTTTATTTTTTAATTCTTTCACATTTTTTTTCATTATTACACTAAGGCGGGTCCACGCATCTTGTACCTTCTGCCTATTTTTGTGAGTAATATCTTTGGAGTTCCAAATGCATGGCTAATTTTGATAAGCTTCTAAAAAGCAAAGAATAGTGTCTTCTGACCAATCAGACATCATTACCTAAGTGGGAAAAAGTGCTGCTCCAATAAAGAAATATCGACGTGACGTCCACCATCCGTAAGCTTGCGCGCAATACTGATGCAATACTGAGCGTGTGGATGCATCGCAAACTGTTTGCTAAACAGCCTTTGATCTGTGAAGAAAAACCGACACCAACGCCGAACAGTGGCGAACACAAACAAAAACAGGCAAACACATACAAACACCTATCCACATATTCGTGTTTGCTGTTTGTTGTTTGCTGTTTGCCATTGTTTGCCAAGCATGTGGACGCGGCTTTAGGAGTTCTTATTGGAAGATAAGCCTAGTTTGCAATATAAACAATATTTCCAACAATAATTTATTGTAATTTTATAAAAACATATACAAGAAATCTAATTTCTATAGCCATTAAAAATATATGAAAAATAACCCTGTTTATATTTCGTCTAAGTTGAGCACCCTAAGCTAAGAATTACACTCACTTTCATGTTCACAAGCTAACACCTACATCGAGCTCACAGAAGTCGAAATAAATATTCTGAAAGTCTTGTGTAATATACACATTTACAGAATTGTGAAAAATTCTTCTCGTAACCTAATCAACAGCATTATTTTAGTAATTTATTTATTTGCAATAAACCTCATTTCTTTTTACTTTTAACGATTGCGATGTTTAAAATCTTAAGGGGGTACTGTTTTTGTGTCGGATTGTTTGGGAGATGTTATTTTGTCTTGGTCTTATTTTCTGAGTTTTAAAGATGAGTATATTTGGTGAAAGCAAAATTTAGGCATTAATTTAGCTCCTTGTAATTAAACAAGGTAACAATGTAAACAGCGGTGTGAAAGTATATTTAGTTATTACCTTCAGTCAAAACAGTAGTGATTGAAAGTAAGTACTAACAGAGACATACCCTCAAACGTAACTTAAGCAATATCGAATATACATTTACAATATAAACATAATATTAAAATTGGACAAAAACTTAAGTTAATTGCTCGATTCCTTAACGTTTACTATCTTGCAAAAAAATCTATATAAATTAGATTCTTAAATTTCATTTAGCATTGAAATTTTTCCTTTGAAGTCTTATAGTCTTCTTATAGTCTATATAACAAAAAAAAATAAACCTTTTTGCATTAAACTTCTACTTTGACCTGCAATTTATATCAGAGATTTACGAATCCCATAAGCAGATGTAAATGTATATTTTTTATTTCAACATCTTAAAACATATTCAAATAAATTAAACTTATATCTACAAGAGTTTTTCCGTTTTATTTCAAATATAAAAAGCAAACTTTCTAAACCTGAGCATTTATTTCACCAGTATTTTCAAACAATATAATTTCTTTTCATTTTTTTATGTTGATTTATTCAATTGAGCGTCCAGTTTTGACTCACAAAATACTATAAATATATAACTGACCATGACAACCGACATCTTACCCTCGACTCTCTCGCGCCTACACAAAATTGAAAATTTATGTAACTATGCGCTTTCACCCAGACCGCCTCTGCAGCCGTTCTTCACACGCAGTGAGCCGCTGAACTACTTGCACGTTACTCGTCGTCCTCAGAGCCTCGTGCCTGCACGACGTTGAAAATGTATGTTCCTACGAGCTGTCACCCAGACCGCCTCCGCAGCCATTTGTCTTCACCCGCAGGAGCTGCTGAACTACTCGCACGCCACTCGTCGTCCTCAGAGGCTCGTGCCTGCAAGACATTGAAAATGTATGTTCCTACGAGGTGTCACCCAGACCGCCTCCGCAGCCGTTTGTCTTCACACGCAGGAGCTGCTGAACTACTCGCACGCCACTCGTAACCTCAGAGGCTCGTGCCTGCAAGACATTGAAAATGTATATTCCTACGAGCTGTCACCCAGAACACCTCCGCAGCCGTTTGTCTTCACACGCAGGAGCTGCTGAACTACTCGCACGCCACTCGTCGTCCTCAAAGGCTAGTGCCTGCAACACATTGAAAATGTATGTTCCTACGAGCTGTCACCTAGATCACCTCCGCAGCCGTTTGTCTTCACACGCAGGAGCTGCTGAACTACTCGCACGCCACTCGTCGTCCTAAGAGGCTCGTGCCTGCAAGACATTGAAAATGTATGTTTCTACGAGCTGTCACCCAGAACACTTCCGCAGCCGTTTGTCTTCACACGCAGGAGCTGCTGAACTACTCGCACGCCACTCGTAACCTCAGAGGCTCGTGCCTGCAAGACATTGAAAATGTATGTTTCTACGAGCTGTCACCCAGAACACCTCCGCAGCCGTTTGTATTCACACGCAAGAGTTGCTGAACTACTCGCACGCCACTCGTCGTCCTCAGAGGCTAGTGCCTGCAAGACATTGAAAATGTATGTTCCTACGAGGTGTCACCCAGACCGCCTCCGCAGCCGTTTGTCTTCACACGCAGGAGCTGCTGAACTACTCGCACGCCACTCGTAACCTCAGAGGCTCGTGCCTGCAAGACATTGAAAATGTATGTTCCTACGAGGTGTCACCTAGACCGCCTCCGCAGCCGTTTGTCTTTACACGCAGGAGCTGCTGAACTACTCGCATGTTTAAAACTAAATTAAAGTTACAGCAGCTCCTTAAATGGGTATATAGATTATTTTAATAAAACCTCAAAACTTTTCAATTTTATCGTAGAAAAAGTTTATTGAAGTATTTTAGTCACATTTAACACATCTGCATTTATGCAGTACCTTAAGGTACCTTACAAATTCATGTCTATTCACTATACCAATATGTCTATGTATGACTTTCAAATACTTTAGGGCACGACAGTAACCTTCCGCCGGAGTCCGGTATAATTAAGATGACGTTGGACTGACTTAGTCATAGTTATATCATGGAATTAATGTATATATGTACTATTTCCATATGTTATATCGACAAAACGTTTGACAAAAGGTACATCCCTGTCACTTACTACTGAACGTTATAAAAGTGTCAAGCGTAGATGCGTTTTAACAAATGTTGTTTTTAATTCGAAGATGTTTTCACAGAATATCAAAGTAATTGAAAGTAATGTTTTTACCTAATCTACTTAATTCATAAACGAAGTTTATTAATGTTCAAAGTTATATCTGGAGTTATACGTCAAAAATGGACTATCAGAAGGCCTTACTGTAGGTTAGCTGCATAATATTATACAAACTCAGAAACAACGCTCTTTTTCCAGTTTGAACTGATATAAAAAAATACAAATAAATTAGCAAAACTGGCAAGTATCATAAAACCAAAAAAAAGATGATATGTTTTAAATAATTAACTTCTTAAATATATAGAAAATAAAGCTGATTTGAACTTCAAAATGGTGATCTACGGTCTATATACTTATTTATATATTTTATTTTTATTTTCACATTTTTGGGAAACTAGCAGCTAAAAATAGTACAACATTACACATAGAAGGAAAAGGCCAATAACAAGTTTCACATATAGGATACAGAGAGATAAAAAGATCACAACAATAACTTATACATAGACAGATTCAAACAAAAATCAAAAGACACAGATAAAATAAGTAAATAACATCTATACATACAAAAACAACGTTCACAAATGGAGACACTTAACGAAATCGTATAAATGTAAACATGATTTTCTTCTCATTTCTACGAATTTACATAGCGTTATTTTGTGTGTGGATAAATTAAAGCGTAGTATAACATTGTTTCAATTTAAAAGTAAATAGTTATTCGTTTGAACATAAACCTAAGCACTGTTTAGGAGATTCAATAAGTTCTTTTAGACAGAATACTTGCGTACTGTCACATTTTAATGCATAAATGTGAAAGAAATTATGTCGAAATTTGTTAAAATCAGTATTTTTTGAAATATCTGGAAATATACTCCTAAATTCAAGCACTTTCCCGAATTCACTCCATGTGCACTGCCATAGATTAGATGCCCTATCTGTGTAATACTTTCACTGATTCCAAAGTGAACTCACTTTCTATGTTTCTTTTAAGTCATTGTTGTTGTACATCGAACGAAAAAAATTTTTCCTATGTATCTGTCTTAAAGAGTACATAGCTTTTTTACATGTGTACAAATAAATAACCTACATATTGCACCAATCATGACGTAACACATCAGTGAATATTGCATCCCAAACAATATCGCCGTTTGCGAAATTAGCGTCCACAAATAAACAGAGAAAATGTCATGAACTTCAAAAGTTCTATGTTACCTTCCACTAAAATTCATATAGCAACAATATATACACTTTTTTATTCTAGAGCAGTCCGCGTCTTACCATAAATCCCATTCTGTTTTTCATATTGTTCATTCCTGTTGAGTGAAACGTGCCATCGTCTCAACATCACGAAGTCTGCAGCTGTTCGACGCTTACGTTCACTTCGAACAGGTTTCATTACACTTGGTCAGGCAGATCTTCGCCTTTTAATTGCTTTATGTCTCTATCAGTTCAATAGAAATAGAAAGTGACGGAGGGACTTTTATCTATCGGCTAGTAGAGGTGGTCGTTATTACAATAACTAATAATATAATCCATTATTCCTTCGCAATTTAAAACACATTATTGAATACTATCATTATTAGTTATCCGATAACAACCTCAACTTCGCACAACGCAATAACATCAAATTCATTACGTTGTTGTCGCCGCGAATCGCGGCAACCGACTAACTGCATGCATGTTGATTATTGCTGTCGAACGCCAATAACATGATTCACAAACAACAGCGAACCTTGGATTACGAATACAGTCTTAAAGTCCACCACTTAAAGTTCAAATTTCTTTTTAGAAATGCCAATAACGGAATAACAGCATGACATTAATCACGCTAGATTATAATTACAGTCTTAAAGTAAACAAAATAAAGTACAATTTAGCTCTTCAGATCTGCATAATTTACTCCTACCTAGCAATAGTGTCGCTTGGTGTCATCGCGTTACTACATTTAGTCGTCATAAGTAAACATCTTAACGTACGAATTTGTGTTTCCGGCAACTGTAATAAAGTCGGTTTTTGATTGCGATAATGAAAAGTACTTATTTAATACGCATATTACTATACGCATACAAATTTTATTAGTAAAAGATAAAATTATGTTAGAATTCAGATTAGTTGCATTTCGCGCGCTTTCGTGAAATAAAAACAAAATCTCTGATTTTCTATTTTTAGGTGTGAAGTACCTAGGAGGACTTTTTAAGTGATTTTAAGATTTAATGATAAGATTTTAAGATTTAGTGAGTTATACTTGTATATAAATACTTTAGTTTCTGATTTTTATTGTGTTTGACTTTTAGTGGTTTTTGTAAATAAGTTAGAAAATTAACTAGGTATTAAAATGCCGAAAGTAAGGGCGACTACCGCTTCAATTTGGAACTATTTTTCTATTAGTGATGCTACAAACAAGAAAGCCATTTGTAATTACTGCAAAAATATTTTCTCGTACAAGAGTACGGTAACTAATTTAAAACTACATTTAAATAAAAAACATATTGGTGTGTATGAGGAATATTGTCGGTCGGAAAATAAAAATGGCGGTAATCGAAATCTTCAAATTTTGCATGGCGGTATGACTTCTGATATGCGATGTGAAAAAGTGGAGACGGGTGTTCGTAATGAATTTTTGTTTGGTGACGGTACTATAGCTATTGATAGTGAGACTATACCTTCAAGCTCATCTACTGTAATAGTCACTAACCCAAATTTAATAGAGCCTATCGCCATACCTTCTACTTGTACGCGTTCCATGGAACATAGGCCTGTGAAAAAAGTGCAGAGAATGGTGTCCTCATACATACCTAAAAAATTAGGAGTAAGTGAGAAAAATTACATTGATAAATGTTTATTAAAATTAATAACTAAAGACTTTCAACCATTCAGTGTAGTTGAAAATGAAGGATTCAAGGAGTTCACGAATGCCTTAAACCCATCCTATGAATTACCGCACCGAAAAACTTTAGCTAATAGACTTTTAGGAGCAACCTACGAAACTCACCTGCACGCGGCTAAGGAAATGATAAACGCATTTTGTAATTCGATCTGCTTGACTTCAGATTGTTGGACCTCTCGAAATCTTATACAGTACATAGCTATCACGGGACATTTTATTCACACTGGCACTTTGGAATACAAATCGATTTTATTAGAGTGTAGCGCTTTGGAGGGATCCCATACTGGTGTGAATATTGCAAGAGTGCTAAGAAGGATAGCAGAAGATTGGAAAATCACCAATAAAGTAAACTTTTTTGTGACTGATAACGCAACCAACATGGTCAGCGCTGCCAATTTATTAGGATGGGAACATTACGGCTGTTATGTTCATAAATTAAATCTCATCGTGCAAGAAGCGCTTAGTATTACCGAAGTTACTGCAACTGTACAAAAAGTACAGAAAACGGTTGCACATTTTAAAAGGAGTGCTCAAGCAAAGGAAAAGTTAATTAAGTACCAGGTCAGTGCACAAAACATTTCACCTGGATGTGCAAAGAGTGTACTTTTAAGTTTACCAACCAGATGGAATTCTACGTACCTAATGCTGCAAAGGTTTTCTTAACTGCAAGAAGCCCTTAGAGCAACCATACCCAATTTACCTGCAGATTTGCCAGTAATAACAATGGAAGAGTGGCAGTTCATTGACCAATTGGTTCAGGTACTAAAGCCCTTTTATGAAGTGACGACCATCATGAGCACGGAAAAATATCTGTCGGCGAGTAAAGCGGTGGTAATAACGCACGGATTGTCAGGAATATTTGAGCGGCTGGAAAATAGGCAATTCTTTTCAACGATTAAAAAAGTGCTTTTAAGTTTAAAAACTGGAGTTAAAATTAGGTTCAGAAATTTAGAACATAACGTGGCTGTGGGAATGTGCACATATTTAGACCCTAGATTTAAGGAGCATGCGTTCAAAAATAAAGACGCTCTAGCAACGTTGAAATGTATTCTTATCGATAAAGCAGCTGCTTTATTACGAGATGATGACAATATAACAGTTCTCGCTTCAGAAAATCTTCCCGAAAACGACTCAATTTGGATGGAATTTGACCGAAAAGTGATATCTGTCCAAACCCCCAAATCTGCTGCAATGAAAGCAATTGAAGAAGTGGAAATGTACATCAAAGAAGCAGTGATCAACAGAACCAACAATCCATTACAGTGGTGGCAAGAACATCGACACATTTATCCATCCTTGTTTGCGCTGTTTGTTACTCACTGCAATATTATGATAACATCAGTGCCGTGTGAAAGGGAATTCTCAAAAGCAGGGTACATAATTTCAGACAGAAGAACTAGAATTACTTCCTCTAAAGTGACCCAAATTATGTTTCTCAATGCTAATAGTCTGGAATAATGTAAATAAAAATAAGTAAAAACTGTAAATATATTTTATAAATAATGTACATAGAGATCAATGAACTTCTAAATACGCCCGAATGAAAAAAATCATAAAAATTTATATATTTATGTATTTTTTTTTACAAAATATGCATTCTGACAGTCCTAAGCCTGTGTGAAGTATGAAGGGAAGTTCATTAATCGATACCTTGTGAATTTATTTTGCATGATTTCATGATTGGTTGAGTGAACCACCAGATCACTTTCTCATATGTACTTAAAGAAGCCGTCAATAAAACAAAATTAATTCAAATTACGTTTCAAAATAATTCTCCTTCAATGCAGTTCAATCCTGAACAAGAAAAAGAAAATATTAAAATTGTTAAAACTCCTTTTCCGGCGGATCCCAATATGTCCCATGGGATATATAATCACAATAGATATACTGGGAATCGCAATTTTTCATAAAATTATCTCAGTATACCCATTTATGCAAGTGCGCCGCAAGTTTTCAGCCGCTTTATTAAACTGACCACTGAAATTGTTAAAGAACGTGATGGGCATAGTGGGTTAAATTGTCCTAGTATGTACATCTATGCACAATCGCAATGGGTGTACTGGGATTTCTGGTTTACAATAATTCCAAGACCTAACGGAGTAGTGCATTTAGAATAAAAGCTTCTTGCTTGTTACCGACAGCAATATAACTAACAGCAATTTAGAATAACAGTTATTAGTTAGTAACATAACAGTATAATTGGTTATGGAAATACAGCCGTTATTGCCATCTTTATCGGCTAGCTAACTAACTTAACGAAACTTACGTGATTAAAAGCGTTCTGTTTCCATGTGTTACTAAGGGACATTTCAAATCGCATAGTTTTTTCCGATAGTCGATTTGTTTGATGAAAAATTTTTAGAAATATTATTAAGTGTTTGTTTGCATTAATACGTCTTATAATGTCTGGAAAATCTCTCAGAAAGTTGGATAAAAAGCTCAAACTATTTTCAAAATCTCCGAGCAAATTACCCGTCGTCTGATTGATTGGACCAAACAAATTAAAGGGCGAGTGTCTAGGGCTAGGGTAAGTCCGACCTCGCATAGTGAGGGGCTTGATATTAACAAGGTAGGTACTTCACTTTCGAATAGCCATTCAATGTTTACGTACAGGTTATTTACGTAAAATTTATTTAATCGTGATTTTGGAGTAAATCGTATTTAGAAAAGTGCTTTCTTTTGTTGATATTCGCATGATAGGCCGAATAATTGGGTCTTACCTTATATGGGTTCCAATCAATACATTTTCGATACATTTTCTGTTATGGTTGGGTGAACAAAAGGCTCCTTCAAAAAACAGTGTTTCAGATTATGTACAAAATGTGGTTTGTCATGATTGTTTAGTAAACTTACCAAGTCTGTAACGACTATCTTTATTCATTTGTTTACAAATTTAACAGTAGTTTGTAAAATAAAATATCAAGGTTTTTTTTAACAAGTTCGTATTGACTCTTCTTTTGGTACTGGTATAAATGTATCCATGTGACATCCGTTTCTTGTTCAGTGTACGAAATCCAAACAAAAACGATGAAAGAGGGATGTTTTGTATTCTTATTAGTAGAATATTCCTCAAACTTCGCCAAGCTTCCTCGTGCAGCTGTGGTCTTGGGAGTAGTTGCTGAGATTCTCCTAACCAGAGAACTTATTGTGTTTGTTGTAGACAATCAACCATTTTTTACGTTGATTTCACAGTACCTTTATGTTCAAATCTAGTATAATGCGAGCAAATAAAAATTATAGTAGTCCAGTAATTTCAAGTGACATTGTTCAAATGTTTTGTTAAATAACCCTACAAATTGAACAACGCCTTATTGTTAGTTATTGTGTGACCACTTCAGTCCTAAGGTATGAATTTAAACTGTATGGTGTAAAGAGACAAGAAATACTTGAAGTAACTAACGTATTTAATTTGATAAGGATTAATATCGTATCCGTCTAAAAAGCTTTTTAATTACCACATTTAATTTCACAATTTTTGAAACGTTACAATGGGTAGAGTAAGCTATTCGTAAACCTATAAAAAACGAACATTTCCACCGTACATTGTTTTATTGTATCTAAAAGGGTTTAGGCAGTGTTTTCGTCGAAAGCTTCCAGTTCACTAATTTTAGAGATTATCACGTTCAGACAGACGCGGCCGGGAGACTTTGTTTTATAATATGCATTGTTAATGAATCGTGAAAACTTAAGTCAATGTCAGAAACAAATCCCAGTATTTGACTTTAACTTAAAAAACAATAGCCTACGTTCATTTCACAGACAACAGTCCCTAGTACGATTTGAACCCTCTACGATATTAATTTGCAAAACTTTTGTGAATATTTTGTAAATTGAGTATCGGCATTTAGTGTGTTCATTTTAAATTTCGCAATATCATGTCCATCCAAAAACCAATAATAAATCAATATAAGATATTTTGCCATCATCAGATCCTCGAACATAATTATCAATTCAGATAACATTACCAGTTAATAAAAACAAAATACAACAGATAGTAGTACTAAGTAACATTTTAATCAAAGCGTTTAATGAACGCGTATACTCAATTCTTTTCATCATAATCAACGGAAACCAAAAAAATATTGCTTTTCAAAATTTTAAAGTGGAAATGTAACTTTTTTTTTTGACACATACAAAAAAGGTTTGGAATTATTACGGGCGGAAGTTCATTGTTTACTAGCAGACCTAATTGCCGCCACTTCCTCTTCACACGATACGAAGAAGATCATGCAAACGTCCAGTTTCAGACGTAACCTTCCCGCCATATTCAGTTACTGGCGCGTCATATTTGACGCAGGACATCTGAATTCTGAAAAGCGGTTTTGTGAATGACGGCGGCAGGTACGCGGCGCAGAGTTACCAAATATGGGAGCCTTTCGTGTTGGAGTTACAAAACTGGGATTTGTTTTTTGATGTTTTATGTTTACGCTAAATCGTGTTTGAAAAAAGATACACCTATCATTTATTAAACGTAGCAACAGGGTTTGTACCGGAATAAGAATCATTTTTACGGGAAATCACAAAATGAAAGCAAAGTTGTTCACATTTTTTTTGTCTTACAGAATACATATTAATCATTCATTAATATTTATTTTAGATTTCGACAGATTCTAGATTATATAATCCATAAAATCGATACCCTTCGTCCATGTCCCTATGACCCATGGGGGTTTGTTAATTTAAAAGTTAATATGTAAAGTGTTTTTCATAAAGAAGGTTCTAGTAAACGAACGGAACCAAATCAAATGTGCACTTTAATCAAAAAGATAACAAAGATACTTAAACTGATGATTTAACGTAAAAGTGTTGTACAGAAAATCGTTTAAGTCAAATGGTGAAGTTCAGTTAGTAATCTTGAAATGTTCAAATAAATGTGCTTGAGACCCGGCCCGGCTTCGCACGTGTAACACGGTGACACGAGTGACAGTGACGGTGCAAATAAACCGTAACGTCATTTCTGTATTTAAATATTTCTGATTTCCCATCCTGCGAGTATTTGAAAACGTAAAGAATCGCTACACATTATTTAAAAAAAATAACAAAATTGATGAAATGACCTAAGATGAAACTTACTGAATCAAAACTAACTATCAATAACATAACTATCAATTTAAATTTTTAATCAACAAGTAAAGACCGAACACAAAGCATAAAATGCGACCTTTAACTTTAAATTGATTCACCACGTAAAACCAAACCAACGCAACCGCAAGCTTTCATAAAAACACGAAATGTAAAAAAAAATAATATTGGGCTACCTCAGACTTCGATCACACATCAGGTGTTTATACAATGATCGAAGACCTAATTAGTCACCAATCTCCATAGGTAACATTAAAAAATATAACAATTAAAGTCTGGTAAAGCCCTTAGGGCAGGTAAACCCTCGGCTTCTACTCGTTTAGCAACAGTGAGCGAATTTATTTTATCGATATTTATTTATAGGATTTTAAGTGTATTGTGTAAAGCGCAATTATAATGAAAATTAAATATATATTTCAAAAGAATGAGACGGCATTTCGGTCACAGCAGGAAACGGGACAGCAGTCTGCTTGATTTCTTCCAACATCTTGAACAATTACCGTCACATTTGAACAAATTAAGAAAAAAATATATAAACACTGTACATTAACCCTTTCTCCCGACCAACGGCCCGGCCATTCGGCCGTTCGGCCCGACCTTACTAAAGCAAGTTATTTTTGAGCAAGCCACACATTATGCTTGCATACACATTTACAGATTTCGGAGTTCAGAAAGCCAGCGTCTTAACCTTTCGTAACGTCTTCTTGTTTAACACTCTTAAATATATTTAAGTCATAACTTGTGCGGAAATATTCGAATCAAAGACGCGATCATTAATTTCATCTCGCTAGGGTTCCGTGGACTTAAAGGAGAATTGGTTTGCGTTAATGTTTCGAAATAAATCATTTTGACTCTTTTAACGATTCCTCTAACCTCTTCCGACCTTTTTGGGAACGTGGTCAAAACTTTGTTTTTATAATAAATTTAACAATATTGTGTTATTACGCGTCCAATCACTAAGTTAACACGGGGGTTGTGTCGTCTGGATTTGAAATATTTGTTTAAGCGCTAGTAGAGTGGGCGTAAAGATTTTTTAGAGTTCAGATCTCAAATAAGGCGGTACTACAGTCATTCCAATTTTGAATGCTATAATATCACGTTTACTTGGTTGTGTCCCGGTTAATTTTATATTTCGTCTAGAATTCTGCGGTCACTTTGTTACTAAATGTACAAATTCAAGCAGGAAAAGTTTTAAACATACTTATATAACACTGTAACAGTGTATTAAAAGACCGCCTGCCCCATGACTCGAGTAGGAAGTACGAGAAGTTAACTGCGTAGGTTCGCCCGTGTGCGCGTTTCTCGGCCTAGCGACTTTGAATTTCGAATCTAACACAGGAGCAGTATATGAGACGGAATCTCGAACAAGATGATTGGGATGGGATTCGGCGCGTTTGAAGAACGATTCTGAGAGTGTTTTGAGGTGCTGTTGCACTGTAGGTAGTTCAAGATCTCTGTGCAGGTCCGCGTTGCGCACATACCAAGGTGCGTCTGTGGCCCTGCGGCAGAAGAGATTTTGAACTACCTGCAGCTTATACAGGACGGAGGGATTGGCGTGGGCAAAGACTGGCGAAGCATATGACATGACGGGTCTAATGCAGACCTTATAGAGCGTACGTTTATTTCTAAAAGACATTTTACTTTTTCTACCTATCATACTATTTAGGCGGCTTAAGTAGAAACGCGCGAGTTTCATTACTCTATCGACGTGTGGCTTGAAAGAAAGCGTCTGATCTAAGGTGACGCCTAAGTATTTAATACTGCGCTTCCAGGGGATGGGAGTACCTAACATTCGAATGTGAGGATCGTTGTAGCGATTACGACGTTTGTGGTCGAATTGAATAGCAGAACTCTTTTCCGGGTTGACATCGATACGCCATTTTTGAAACCAAACACCGAGGGCGTTTACGGCCTTTTGAAGTCTGGTGATGTTAGACGGGATCCTTTGACCTTTAGTGTAAAGGGCGGTATCGTCTGCAAAGAGGGCGAGTTCGACGCCTTTCGGCGGGATGGGGATGTCGTTAGTGTACACGGTGTACAGCAGAGGGGCGAGGACTGAGCCTTGCGGGACTCCAGCCTTTATGGGACGAGGCGCGGAGAGCGTGCCTTCATGTTTGAATCGAAACGTACGGTCTTTAAGAAACGACGCGATTAATCTGACTAGGCGAACCGGTAAGCCTATTTTATAGAGTTTAAAAACGAGACCGCTGTGCCAGACTTTGTCGAATGCCTTGGCTACGTCAAAGAGAACCGCGATTGATTTTTTACGATGCGGATAGAATCCTTCGAGTATGTACTCGACGATTCGATGGACTTGCTGAGGGCAGGAGTGCTTAGCGCGAAAGCCGAACTGGTGGGGAATAATAAGAGGGTCACCATCCGTTGGAAACAGATGGTTCCGCATTCGAGAGAGTATGACTCTTTCGAGAAGTTTAGACATTGCCTTGAGGAGGCTGATGGGTCTGTGATTAGCCGGGACGTTCAGAGGTTTACCCGGCTTGGGAATGCCTATGACTGTCGCTTCTTTCCAGGCTTTTGGAAAGTAGCTATGGTCGAAGCAGGCATTGAAGATGATAGCTAACAAGGTAAGCACCTGCTGTGGCAGGTGCTTAAGTGCGTGGTTGGAAATTCCATCCGCACCCGGAGCCTTTTTGGACTTTTGCTTTCTAATGAGAAGCAAGATTTCATCATTAGAGACTGTGACGGGGTCGTCGGTGATAGGGAGATATTCTCTGCGAAGAACTTCGTCCTCCACCGCCTGGATGTGGGAGGGACCCGCGGGTTGCGTGCTGGGCGAACATTGTGCCGCTATGCTGTCGGCGAAGCATTCGGCTTTCTCTTCGACTTCGAAGGCAATAGTGCCGTCGGGACGAGTGAGAGGAGGAACGTGAGAGGTGGAGTCTACGCGTAAGGCTCGGGCCATTCGATAATACGCTTTGTGGGACGGGGAGATATTCTCCATGAGACCGTTAAACTGAGTGTCTCGGAGTTCCGCGAGGCAAGACCTAACTTTACGTTGAAGTTGATTCGCAGCTGTTCTATATGCGGGCGTGGGATATTTCTTGGCTCTCCGGAGAGCCGCGTTTTTAGCTTTAATGAGATTGCTAACGGCTAAGGGAAGCGCGGGTTTGCCTTGCTTAGCAATAATTTCGTTGTCGTTGATCGCTGAGTTAATAGCATCAGTTAGAGTATTGACTAGTGAATCTATTTTAACCGGGCTATCTAATTGGTCGGGCGAAATCGCGAGCGGAGAGTTAGGGGCCTCTAAGGCTGAAACTAAAGTATTTTTAAAGCCTTTCCAGTTGGTAAAGGTCTTAGGAGATGTGACGTTAACGTTAGGCGAACCTAGCACGAGGGAGACGGGGCGATGGTCGGAGCCTAGGTCATCGAGCGGTTCGATAGACCTTAGATCAAGATTGATTCGCTTGATATTTGCAAAGTCGAGGATGTCAGGAGAGTAGGTCGGGTTGTTGGGATAGTGAGTGGGAGTGATGGGGGATATGACGTCTAAGTCAAGGGAGTTAGTGATGTCGAGGAGAGCGATACCGCTGGTGTTGGTCGATAGGCACGTCCAGTCAGTATGTTTGGAGTTAAAGTCTCCGAACATAATGACTGAATGGCCGAGGGCGAGAATGGCCTCAAAGTCGCTGCGGATTGGTCTGGAGCCGCACGGTATGTAGACTGAAGCTATGATGATGGTCGGATGACCAGTCATAGCCAATCCTCCATGTTGAGGAGAGGAGGGGTAGGGAGAGGACAGCAATGGAAGCCTCTTTTGTAATATATAGCGGTGCCGCCGTAACCGTCGGAGTTGGGCCTATCGTTGCGAGTAAACGCGTACTTAGGAATAGCGTATCCCCTGGAGCGGTTTGGAGTAAGCCATGTCTCCTGGAGAAGGAATAAGTCAGGTTCTTTGTTCTGAAGGAACAGTTTAATCTCGGGAAGGTTGGTGCTAAGGCTACGAGCGTTAAAAGATACTAGGGATAAGCTCTTGAGTTTAATACGACTGGACGCGGGATTCGCCGGTCTAGACATTATAATTTATTATTTACGAATTTATACAAAAGTAAAAGAATTTACAACGAACTTAGGAGCGAGTGATGCTCGGCTATTGCGAATAAACGCTCTTGAGGAGAGCGGGCGGCTCGCAGTTTGCGTGCGAGTACGGAAATTTCGTTAAAGTCGACGTTTTGGATGACGTCGAACACGGTCTTCATGTCCTCAGCCAACGACGACTGAGGTGAAGATGACAAAGCGGGACGCGGCCCTACGGAAGCTACGGGAGCTGGGATGGGTTGGGAAGGTGCAGGCGGGACGGCCGGAGGCTGCCTCCAAGACAGAGCCTGAGTAGGCGTCGGCTGAACGGGCTTTGCTTCCGGGGGACCCCGGTTGCGCAGCGGCGGGAAGTTAGCGGGAGTGAGCGGCGGCGCCGGTTTAGGCACGACCGTCTTGACGGTGGAGCGCGGAGCGCGCGGGCCACCCCTGTAGTTAGCTGTGTGGCCGGAGTGGCCGCACAGCACACAGGCAGGGGGGAAGTGGATTCAGGAGTGCGAGTGCACTCCTTTGTTATATGTGGATCCAGGCACTTAACGCACCTGGGGGGAGCTGAGCAGTTAGCCGCTGCATGGCCATAGAGCTGGCAGCGGTGGCACTGCCCAGGATGACCGCGGGGGTTGGGACGCTCGACGGAGATGTTTGAAAGTCCGCAGATTGTGCGAGCCTCTCTGAAAATCTCCTTCGAGTTGGGAGTATTTCACAGGATTACTAAAGCTATAGGAAAACGCCTACCGCGGTTGGAGTGCATCTTGTGCACTGCTACGGCCGGGAAACCCTGAGACTTAAGGTCCTCGAGAATGTCTTCGTTACTGAGTTCGAACGGGACGCCCCGTAGTACTGCGCGGATCTTACGCTCCTCCGGGAGGGCGTAGGTGTGATACGCGATTTGATTGATCGACAGAAGCCTAGTGAAAGACCGGAAGTCGTCGACGGTCGCTACTTGAATTTTGATTGTATCGCCAGCGTTGGCGGCTTTTAAGTAATTAATTTTGTGCTCTTTGCACAAGTTAGAAACCGCGGTCCAGCGCGCTTTTTCACGCAGGAAGACGGGCGGAGGGAGCTGAGGCTTCGGCGGGACGGGAGCGCAGCGCGTTGTTGGCTTCGATGGGACCGACGGAGACGCGGTTACCTCGAGCGATTTTAACGGCGCGGGGGCTGGTGTTGAAGACACCGGGGAGGGATCGGGTATTGATGATACCGAAGCTTTCTTCGAGCGCTTCTTGGAGCGCTTGGCGACAAGTTGAAACGTGGGCTCAGGAGAGCCGGTTAAGGTGACGGCATCTGACGACGTATCAGACGCGGGTTCGGAGTCGCTCCCGGGAGCGATACGCTTGCGACGCGACGCGTGGGAGGATGCGACCGATTCGCAGTCCATCTCGGACGAGGCGGGAGACGAGGAAGAGCTGTAGACCTGAGGGGTCTGGACGTTTGAGGCCTGAGGGGCCGGGGTTGAGGCCTGAGGGGCCGGGATTGAGGCCTGAGGGGCCGGGGACGCGATAGATGCCTGCAAGGCCTGCGTTAGAATTTCTTTTGGGATGGAGACGCCTGCCGCAGCAAGCGCCTGGGTGAACGCGTTAATAACGCTTAGCGGATCCATTAGGGAGGGTTGGGACAGTAAAATGTATAAATGTAAGTATAATAAAAGATGCCTAGTTCCTAAAACCTAGCAAAATCCTAGCGGCTAACCTCCCTACCAGCGGTAGGGGGGCTGGGGAGAAAAACTTAAAACTAACCGTAGTACGCCGAAGGCCGCTACCTAGAAACCTAAAAAAAGGGTACGCAGGTAAAGAGTTGACCGCGTTAGGGTCAACCTTTACCGACAGAAAGGACAAATACACACGAAAACACACAGATATGATAAAAATAAATATGAAAATTGGAGAAAAAATAAATAAAATATAGAAGAGAAACAAATAAAAATAAAAGTAAAATAAACTGGTTCAGTACAAATTCGTTGTCACCGTTAAGTATCCTTTGCACTGAAACCAGACTTCTTACGCCGGGCACAACACTGCACTCAACACAAGCACAACACAACTTAGCACAGCACTTTGAAGACTAAGGGGCTTAGTCGCAAAGAAAAATCGCACTTCGATAGCACTCAGAGGGAGTAGAAAAACCTTGAAAACCGTAGCACGGAACCAACACGCTAAACTGTGACGTCAGTAGACTGAGCGCCACGGAATATCGGGAAGGGACCAAACAACGGAGAACGGGGTCTTGCACGTCCGCACTGGGCGGCGATCGGAGCGAGAATGATGGGCGTAAAGAAAACACCTTAAGATATTAACCATCAGTCGACGTCGTCGACGGACGATCGATTGATGTGGTAACACCCTAATCGTGCGCCCGCAATGTTCGTCAGCACATAATGTTGAGGACTCTAGATAAATATTTGATATGGTTCCAATATATCTTACTGTTCTACTTTTAAAATATATGTGTATCTGTAACAGTTCGAAAGTGTAGGTCTCTAACCTCCTGAAAGGCTGAGCGTTTGATAAAATACTTGTTTTAAGTGTTTTCAATGCAATGTTTTACTGGAAAACAAACAAACGTCTCTCATGTATAAAAAGTCTCTCGCTCTTGTACTCAGTTTTTATTTGGATAATTGAGTAACACAGACATTTTACTTACTATGATTTTTATTATTACGACGTATCGTAAGCATTCAACGACTCACCTTGTGGTGAATCGTCAACCAAACCCTTTGAGCTTGGTATTACAAGTTTATCTCTGAACATGTACGATCTATGTAAAATATACGTAACTATATATTATCTCCACAAAATCTCCGCAGCGTAAAATACGATATCATACAAAATGTCATATTTGGGCGCGTCGCTATACCGTTTCGCGCTACTACTATAACAAAATATTTGTACTGTTTTCATCTTGCCTAAAGACAATTGTTGTCATAGCAAAGTCTGGATAATTTTTAAGTGTATGGGATATCTCAAATATAAAGAAACGGATCTGTCACTTGGTAAGTAAAGTAGTAAAGTTAATATATATTTTGTGGCAAAGTTTGTCGCAGAGAGATCTAACTTGGCGTCGCGTCGGTGGCGAAATCTCGTTCACACCAAAATGAGGTATTTTCCTCAGTACAATGAAGAAAAAAAATGTTTTAACTACCTCGATAGATAGAGATTAGAAAAGCTGATCTAAATATATAGTATAATATAAGTAGGCTGAAATGAAAACGAAGTTTTGGTAAACTCAAATAATTTTTAATAAATAAATAAAAAATACTAAATTATTATTTAGGACACATCAAGCTTGATGAAGAATGACGTAGATCTTTGAATTCCCTATACGACAAATAAGTTATCTGCAAGCACAAATTAAAAAACGCACGGTTGACAGCAAAAAGCTCTGAACGACTTTGAACGGCTAAACCGTTTTTTTTCTAACACACAAACACACGAACATAGAGACAGACAAATCAAACTCATAACACCTTTCTTATTGCGTCAGGCATGTTTGACATTACCTACCACACTAAGGCATAATATTTGCTTACATTATGTGCAAATCTATGATAAATTTTAAATTGAGTGGGCCATTATAACTTTCAGTTCTCGTAACTTCCAGACAGTCTAACCGATTTTCATCTTACGTTCAGTTTCGTAATGTGCACATCATTCCCTTTAATTTGATACTCCACTTGGGTATATTCGAAAACATTCGATTGTTTACCTCATTTTTTACCCCCTCCCCTAATCTTGTAAATGGCTTAATCGATTTCGATCAGATATAGTTAAGAACACTATCGATTGAATTACCTTTCAAACCAAAAAAAACCTGATCAAAATAGGTTCAGTCTTTTGGGAGCCATGGTGCCAAACACAAACACACAAACAGGTCATACTTATAACCCCGTCTTTTTGCGTCTAATTTTAAAAATAGAGTCATCTTTGTCTGTTTCATTATTAACTTTGCCTGTTTTGTATTCTTTATTCATTTAAATTTTGATTTAAATGTTTTCTTTTTTTCGTCGGTGAATTCGTCGGGTGCTGCTGCACCACGCCCACTTCGTTCGCTCGGCTCGCGCAAATCGCTGGATATCAACTAGGTTGTAAGAAAAACATCCATAATACGGCCAATCGTCGAGGACCAAATCGTGTAAAATATATTGTGCAATTCTATGAAAGGAGCGATTTTTTGATATGGCCACGACATATACATCTGACATTAAAACCACCGCACCGGATATTTTAATCTGTGTTCTCTTACAGCAAAACATTATTTCCATTCACGTCACTGTGAAAACTCAGCGCTGTTCCTACATTAATTCTGCTTTTTTGCAAATTTGGCCCACTTTTCCTTTGATGGTCGCTATAATAAAAGGTTTGAGCCTTTTTTATCATAATACCTTGGTAATAAAGGTATATTGCACTAATTTTACGTAATTTCTATGTGTAAGGATGATCGTTACTAAACAGTGAGCGAAGTAAGAGTTGGATGATTTTGAAACAAGTTTTATTTAGATAATCCTTGTTTGAAAACTTAATTAAAATACAACGGATGTGAGAGGA
Organism: Marasmarcha lunaedactyla; assembly: GCA_923062675.1. NCBI lineage: Eukaryota > Metazoa > Arthropoda > Insecta > Lepidoptera > Pterophoridae > Marasmarcha > Marasmarcha lunaedactyla. Next base: position 5,160,710 of record OV281358.1, read on the forward strand.
CCGCCGCAAGCGTAGTTTTATAACAGTAGCGTATAAACACCATTTGGGCCTGGACCCTAATAAACGAACAAATTAAGGTTCTGTACAGTGTGATATCCGTTATGTAAGAGTTTTCTATTCTAAAGAAAAAACTGATTCTTTGTCTTGGACGTATGAGTATGATTCAAAAAATGTTTTGTCCTAGGAATAATTGTAAAGCTTTTTAAAAGTTATAATAATAAGTTAAGTATTAAGTAACAGTATTTAGTTATCTGCACAAGTGGTGTAAATAATTTGATTTGGTGGATTTTATTGTTAAATTAAGGCAACTCATAAGTCGAACCGTGATATCTTCTTTCGTAATATATCGTTATAAATTACTGTTAATGTTTCTGATAAATAAATAAACAAATATAAAATCGGAAGAACCATTTTTTTTTTTTGACTAATAGATATATTGACGATACGATACAATTAAGTCATGAAATATTTTAGTCATTTACTAGTACGTATGTTTTATTTTTGATAGTACATGTATATTAAATTTGTCATCACGGAGTCAGATGAAGACGTTTTCTAAAGTTAATTATTTTAATGTACCTACAATAATTTATTTGCCTCTTCGTTCATGAAAATTCCTGTTTCGGTAAACATTTTTTGAATAAAAGCTCGCCAATGTGTTATTGTTTGGTTCTCTACTGACACAAAATAAACCTAAAAATGACATCCAATATCGGATCAACAAAGTAAATCTACCAATAAATAGTAACTCGGCAGTTCCAGTGAATGTCTTCCTCAGCAGAAGAGATTGTCTCTAACCCAGATTAATGCGGGTTTGCGTGTAATAAATTGCGTACGGATAAACCCTTTTGAAAAAAAATTGAATAGAATATGTATATTTTTTAAGCGTTGGTTGTTTGTATCATTTCTGTTTAGACACCCGTTGGTGATCAAGCGACGCGAGTTCTTTTCCTGCCTGGTACACAAGACAGGGCGATCGTTGGAAATGGCTTTAAGATGTATCAGCAACTATTGCACCGACGACGCCTGTGCCAACGTGCACTAGATACAGCTGACCCCGGTATTTTGTTTCGCAAAATTTCGCTAAATATAAACTTTGTGTTAGAATAAACTAAAATGGCTAATGGCGGGAATCGCTTAGACGTTGTTCACGTTTTTTATCTGATACTATTTCTATTTAATACTTTTAATTAAGAAGTTATCTGAAATATGAAGGACTATCACTGCAATGTATTTCAGTAGTTTATGTGAAGTATTTTACACGCGTAGTTATTTAGGTATAAGTGTGAAATGTTAGATACATTTAAAACTTAAAATTGATGATTCTTGAAAATAAATTAAACCAATTCTCTATCAATTTATCGTGCATTTTTATTTTACAATGTTTTTCTAAAAAAGAATTTTACTGAATAACGCTCAACTTTACTTAATTTTACAGTATGTTGTGGGATTACTTGCATACATTTAATGTCCTTTGAAAATATTTAAACGTTATGTTCTCGATTCGAATCAAATAACTTAGGTGAAAAAAAAGCAAGAAAAAAATGTTTTAAATGTTTCTTAGGCAAAATAAAATTACTTAACTTTTAGAAATCCTATTTGTTCAGCAAATTAAACATCTAACATTTGTTTCTTCAACAAAATAACGTTATTTTTCTAATTAAAACTTTTTTCATAAAAGACTCAAAACAAATATCTGCATTGACTTGACGTTTCAGAAATAAATAATTACACGCAGCGTATTTCTTCTTCCTTTAAAAGTATTATATATAAAGGAACAGTGAAAAGCGAGTACTATAATTTGTACTCGTATATTTTTTCACTACTTAATGTAGTAAAGGCGAGCCGTATATGTGTAGGAGATTTATTTGTGATAGTTTATATTCCTAAAACTAAATAATAAGCAGCGCATACAGAAAATTCTCGCCAGCAGTGATCGATTTCACAATTGGTATTTGCATGAGAAACACTTTTTGAAATTTCTGTTACTTGTCAGAGAGATATTGTTTGTAAGAAAATTATTTTGTAGTAAGTAAGATATATTTAAGGTACATAAAAAGGTTTTACGCTCAAAATACGTAATTAATGTAGCTAGTACTTGAATTTGACTATAATTAATTCGTTTAATTAAACATTTCACTGTAATGTATATTTATGCTGATCAAATTCTTAATCTACAAGACATGTTTTATTAATAATATGATACATAAACGTTGCCAGTTTTTTTTATATCGACTCGAATTTTTTTTTAAGAATTGGCAGGCGTTTGTCTTCCATAGCACCTGGTGGAAAGTGATTGAGGATGGGTGAGGAGGGGTGGGCCAGCCTCACGTGCAAAGTTTTTGACAACCCGACCCATGACGTGGCGTGGTGGTACACGTTAAAATATTCTTGAAGTGAAAGCTTGTGGATAAATAAATTTCAGTGTTACAGATAACACAATTGATTTAACTCGCTGGGTTCATCTCAATTGTTCACTTTAGGTACAGCGACAGAGAGAACTACACATGTGTGGCAGAAACCCTTTGTATGAAAACAGGATATTCCTAAAATTATCAAGATATATGAAGACATAATATAAACTAGAACTGTGTTTTCACTTTTATTAACGTTTTGGCACAAAGTACTGTCCCATTAACATCGATGTCGTATTATTTTGCTTACCCAAAATTACATTTTGTAACTTATATCGATATGAGGGAGATAATTTTTTTACTCATGAAACTACAGTTCATGAGTACGAAAACCAGATAGAAAAAATTGAAATCACTTCGTCAAATGATCGTTCAAAAAAATATGCTTATATCTCGGAAACTATCAAAAATCGCTGAGCTTACGTGGGGCTTTAGTAGATAGTTATGGTCCTTCATCATCTGGCAACTTAGGGTGTTACCACACCAATCGATCGACGTCGATCGATGGTAGCATGGAACAGGCAAAGTCGATCGATTGGTGTGGTAACATCCTTAATCGTCCGAATTTCTATTTAAGCTAGGTCAAGTGCATAGGTAGAAAATTCATTTATATGCAACATGATAGACAGAGTGACTCAGAATTCAACGTTAAAACATGGACGGTTGACTACGCATACAAATATTGCTTCAATAACATTCATGTTATGTATCTTAAAAATTATTGCAAGCGCTGCTGGTATTCGTCAGACGTGCTCCATCACTCGTTTTCATTTTAAAGTCGGTTTTTAGTGACTTTGTGCATGAGACTTTTGGACTGTTTGGAACTTTGAATTCTAAATTCATCCATAATGCATAATTTCTACAAAATTATGAAATGAAACAAAAAATTTACAGTTCCGTTTTGTTCGCAGGTGCGTCCGGTGGAGAAGCCGTGCGTTCTCTAGAATTTAACCTTTTAAAACGATTACAAAAAACTGCTTAAAACCACCAAACATACTCAAGATCAAGAAGAAGCAAGATCTCCTGTCATTTGCGAGGAATTACGCCTATATCTGGGCATATTTGTAAAATACGCATATAGTATATTATTCGACTAAGAAATTCGACGTGCCCCACGATTTTATACCGATTCCTGGCCCATGACGCACCTAGCACGTCATGAAGAAACATTCAGGGAGGCCCATGACGCGACGAGCGCGTCATTAAAAAATTGTTGTAAATCACATTTTTATTCAATTCAAACAAAAAATCCTTTCATTTTATATAAAAATTAACACATTCGAGTTACTAATATCTGTGGCCACGACATTTTTTTGGAAATTTAATTGTCAGACGTCGTCAACCGCATGCAATAATTGTTTATTAATCCATAATTCATACACTAAAATATAAAAAAAATGTCCAATAAAAGTGCCATCTACCCAACTCTTTTATGGTACATAGCTATTTGATTCAAAATTCATAAGTAATTTGTGATAATAATAAGAACATTCATATTATTTCTGTACAATACCTCAGAATAACGATTGGTATTGATAGAAAACTTAAAGCAACCTATCAATTAAAATATTTACTGCATGGAATAATTTTAGCTCATCAAGGTCAAGAACTAATAAACAAATATCTAGAACGTCTCCTGCCCAAAAAAACCCTATTCACACGCTCATCTTCGTTTTAATACAAACAAATGGTCGCGTGGACCTAGAACTTATTACGTTTACTAACAGAAAAATGTTTATATGCTGGCCACTCTATTTATGTAAATAATTATTATGCAGGCTATGATATGTATGGCCAACGAATTCTTTAATAATAACACATAAGTATTTGACCGGCACTTTAAGGGTCAAATAAGGATTGGTGTGGTAGAAACCGTCGAAACTTTTTTACTACAAATTGACCGGTCGACGTCGATCGATTGGTGTGGTAACACACATACGCCAGCCAATCTGTAGTAAAAAAAATTCTGTTGAACAGGCAGATTACATTCTTTAATATTATAAACACTGTTTTATTCATGTCCACTCATTCATGTTAATAAATGCGAGTTGATCTCCGGTACCTATAACTAAAGTAATTTTGTTGTACAATAAGTCACCTTATAAATTTGTATGAAGGTATATGTAGTCTGCCAACCCACAGTAGGCGTGATGGGCTATAATTGTCTGATGCCACCCTTGAGTTGGTAATTTAGTAGTAAAATAATCCCATGCACCTATTAATTTATATGAAGGTATGTGTAGTCGGCCAACCCACAGTAGGCGTTATGGCCTATAATTGTCTGACGCCACCCCTGAGTTGCAAATTTAGTAGTAAAATAATCCCATGCACCTATACATATATATGAAGGTATGTGTAGTTTGCCATTAGGCGTGATGGCCTACAGTTGTCTGACACCACCCTGAGTTGGGTGAGGCTGATATCCCTCCAGTGATTATTAAGGGTATTACCACACCAATCGATCGTCCGTCGACCCGTCGACGTCGATCGATGGCAGAATAGAACAGTCGACGTCGATCGACGGTTTCTACAACACCAATCGATCGACGGACGATGGGTTGGTGTGGTAACACCCTAATATGTTACACTACCAGGTTCCAAGGACTGATAGTTCTGCTTGAGTGGTCATCGTCCCATTGTGTTTGTATTTCCGATTCGGGAATGTATCTGCGTTTTCTAATTAATTCTGATTCAAAATTATAAAATATATATATATTTAACTAATTAATCCAGATTGATGCGATATTATTCCTCAACAGTAATATCTATAGCTATTTTACCACCCTATATCAACAATAAGTTCAACAATAAAGTATAGAAGGTTTACAACTCCTGGTGGAAATCTGTAACTTACCTACCATTTCCTATAAAACGCATAGAGACACTTTAAAACACACTAAACTAATAAATACAACATAATACACAGTAAAAGGTTTCACGTTGTATTATTATAGCTAAAAATGCTAAAAATAGCGTAAAAACATTCGCGACTCTCGCGTCATTGAGATTTGTATGGGGCTGGGGCGGAAAGGCTCGAAAAATTATGGTGGCAAGGAATCGGTTCTTAGATCTTAATTTGATGAGGTGAGTGTTGTGATGACTGGTATCAACCTAATATTTTTTTATGTTTCTTTACAAACAAAACCATATTACTAATAAAAATGGGATTATTTTATTTAAATCTTAATTTCGATTTAATAAAATCACTAAAAAGTGGAAGGATATATTAATCGATCCGTTTTCAAAAATTAAATGATATGCAACCCTAGTTAGGTAGATAGGTTTAGTGGTGGTGTTAGCTTCTTTGTAAAAATCTCGTCTGGGCGGTACCACAGTCACTCCTATATTGACTTGATTGTGTTCCGGTCACAGGGAAGGAACAGTCTAGAACTGGAACTTACTGGAACAAAGGCAATTTCACCTGAAGCCTGCGGTCGGCGACGATAGCTGTGATAGGCACGTCCCAGCTTTCATAGTGTCCATAGGCACGGATGCCTCTGACCATTAGGTGAGTCGCGTGCTCGTTTGCCGGCTGGGAATACAGTAATCAAAAGGTTCTTAGCTTTGGTGTCGGGACCAATCTGGGTGAAGGATTTTTATTTTCAAATTAAAGATAGTAGGTGATAATTTTGTAATGTTTTTTGTTATTTCAGTGTGATGTTCAACTCGGAGCTTAGTAAAATGAAAGTTTGAAGTAAAAAATATTAAAATTTATTGGACATATCTTCAGCACAATAATCATTTTCAATTGATATTTACTTGCAGACGTAAAGGCTTGGTAAATTGAACTGCATGCCTAATCTCACGTACAATTTGCATATTTTAGGAACTACCTGCATTTGTTTCAAAAACAGCCGAGCAGGTAGCTCTTTCAGACGGTTTTATTGATCGCTTGCATTCAACGTGGATCATCAATAATTCTGTATCATATCGAACTTAAAGCTAGGTTAAATGATATCAAAAGTAGAGCGTATATACAAGGTGTCTCAGAACGGGACGATATATGTAATACTGTATAAAGTGCAATCATAATATGACGTACCTCACTATAACGACTTCTTCGATTTAACAAATTCTTCGTAATCCCCTTGAATTGTCCATAAGAGTCAAACATTTTTGCGGACAACCTCTTTATAACGAATTTTCGACTATCAAGAAAAAGTATAAATACCTCTAATTAACGAATTTTGTCACCCCAAACTAGCGATGGGTAACTCAGGAGTGATAGATAAAAAAGATATGCATCACTCCGTTTGAATCAATCACTCTTTATATCCGTTCATATCCAAATGTATCACTGTATCTTTACAACTCACTCGCTCACGCACGCGTCGTATGATGATCTCGCTCGCACAATGCTAGGAAAAGAAGTCTAGCAACTCGCAACAAATAGTTTTCAAAATACATAGTTTCAGAACCCTTTATTGGGTACCAATAAATAGTTTCGTTTAGATACCGCAAAATGGCGCCATCACTAAGAAACAGCTGCCGATTAAACCAAATCTGTAATCTTTCATTTCAACATATCTTTTATATCTCTGATAACTTTAGCGGCCCAAATTCACCTATTTATGTATCAGAACATCTATCCCCGGCAAATAAGTCGCTACATGCTATTGCTAGAATTAAAACTAGAGAATTGACTTACAAGTTTGTATGGACGAGGAACGGCCGCGTATTCGTGTGAAAGGATAAAACATCGCCATTAATTTACATCAAAAATGAACAAGTAATAGAATCGTTGCGCTAGGAACAATTATTTTACCGATTTTTGTTTGCGTGTAAAAAAACCATTATATGAAGACTTTATGTATCTACTTATGGATAAATTGTTTACTGTTTACTATCAAAACATTAGAGGTACGAAATCTAAAACTTCAGACATTTATGGTTCAATATTGTCCAACAACTATGATGTTATTTGCTTATGCGAGACTTGGCTTGACGAATCCGTGGCGTCCTCTGAACTGTTTGATTCGAGGTATATAGTTTATCGTAAAGACCGTTCTCTTACTTTTATGAAATCTTATAATAAATCACATGGCGGAGGCGTGCTAATTGCCGTTAAAAAAAGTTTGGTATCTATGGAGAAAAAAGAATGGAACTCTATTCTTGAGGACATGTGGGTTACAATTAAATTAAAAAATGTTACGATAAATATATGCACTTTATATTTACCTAATTACGTCCCCTTTGAATACTTTCAAAACTTACTTGACCATTATGAAACCACCATTCAGTCTTCTCTGGATAAAACTATTATAATAGGCGATTTTAATTGTCCTGGCATCAATTGGAATAATAAATATTCTACAAACCTAAATCAAAAGGATCGTGCTTTGTGTGAATTTATTGAAAGAGTAGACTTAGTCCAATCAAATACCGTTGTGAATGTTAAAGATAAAATTTTAGATCTCGTGTTACACAATTCTCAGACGTCTTGTACTATTCAAGAAACTGCCGAGTTAAGTCGTCGCGATAATTACCATCCTCCTATAGAAATAACCTTTAATTATTCTAAATAATCACGTTTGAAAATGAATCAAGGTATCAGATATAAATTTCATAAAACAGATTTTGATGCTTGTACCTCTGAACTACGTAAAATATGTTGGGATGATTATGAAAATCTAAGTTGTGATGATTTTCTTCAAATTTTTTATAATCATCTGTGGAAAATAATTAAAAGGCATACGCCAATTTCTAAATCACATAATTCATGGCCTTCATGGTTTTCCCATTCGTTAATCAAAATGATGAAAGAAAAGCACAAATTTCATGTTAAATATAAAAAGTTCGGCAACCCTCGTGATTTTGATACATATTCTCTGCTTAGATCTAGAGTTAAAAATGAATTTGACAAATGTTACAAAACTTACTTGCATAATACAGAAGAAAACATTAAAACTGATCCAAGGGCATTTTGGAGATACACTAAATCGAAAAAATTAACACATGACCTGTTAAACCAAATTAGCTATAACTCAGTGACAGCCAATAACGGCGGCGATATAGCCAACTTATTTGCAATGCACTTTGCCTCTGTTTACAGTGAACCATCGTCAAATACCTATATCCCTGAACTTCCAGAAATAAATAATAATAGTATTTCCTCAATTCATATAACAGAAAATAATATCGTAACAGCAATCAAATCCCTGGACGTTTCAAAAGGTGCTGGACCGGATGGAACACCAGCAATATTTATTAAACATTCTGGATTGGCTTTAGTAAGACCCCTGTTTATAATTTATAATAAAAGTTTACTGACCGGCAAATTTCCGGAAGTATGGAAAATATCCAAAATTGTTCCCATATTTAAATCAGGGAGCAAAATTGATGTTAAAAATTTCCGACCTTTTAGTATAATTAGCTGTTTTGCAAAAATTTTTGAAAGCCTCATATACAAACATTTATATTTTAACCTCAAATCAGTTATAAGTAGCAAGCAGCATGGATTTGTCACAGGTCGATCAACTACCACAAACCTTCTAACATACACTCATCACTTAAATATAGCATTTAATAATCACATACAAACTGATGATTCTCTATACACAGATTTTTCCAAAGCTTTTCACAAGGTAGACCACAACATTCTGTATTTGAAATTACACCGCTTAGGCATACATGGCACACTCTTACGTTGGCTTTCTTCATATTTATCAAATCGGTCCAATGTAGTTACTGTTCATGGCTTCGAGTCAGTGCCCTATGTATCCATTTCTGGTATTCCTCAGGGATCAAATTTAGGACCGCTTTTGTTTAACATATTCATTAATGATCTCGTAGTACAGGATATCGTAACCCACGAAGATGCCTTAAAACTACAAAGTAATATTGATAAGTTACACGAGTGGTGCGATAAAAATAATATGTCTCTAAATATTAAAAAATGCTTTGTCATTAGTTTTACAAAAAACAAAAATCCGGTACATTACTTATATAACATCAATAATGTTGCTGTTAATCGACAAAATGTAGTTAAAGATCTTGGTGTGTGGCTAGATTCCAAATTAAGTTATACACGTCATTATGAATACTTAGCATCCAAGGCTAATAAACTTGTTGGTTTCATTATCCGGACTGCTGAACCCTTTCGGAGGTCTGAAAGCTTATTAACTTTGTATTATTCACTTGTGAGAAATATACTGGAATACAGTACAATAATCTGGTCTCCTTTTTACAATATTCATATTGACAGATTAGAAGCAATTCAAAGACGTTTTCTTCGTAGCTTGTGTACTAAGTTCGGTATGAGGCGCGAGCTACCGACATATGAAACCAGGCTAGAGTTCTATCGTGTTGAAACACTTCTGTCAAGACGGAATAACCACGAACTGGCCGTGATTCATAAAATGTTTAATAAATGGGACGCCTCAGATTTGTTACGTCAGTTTTCACTGAAAGTGGGGGTAGTCAGAGGGTTAAAAAATTGTTTTATATACCTTTTTGTAATAATAATGTCACTTATAATGATGCATTGTATCACATGTGCAGATCATATAATGAGAAGTGTAAAAATGTAGAAATTTTTTCTCAAAACCTCAATAACTTTCTCAAATTTTCAAAAATGTAAAAATATTTTTGTTTCTTGTTTTAGTCGTCAAGTTCAATGAATTGTTGGTTTTTTTTTGTATAAAAAAAAGACATAGTTAGTTATTAAGTTAATATAATTGTTGTAGCCTACTAAACTAAAATTATATAATTTAAATGCTGTGCATAGCAATAATTGGGGTGCAATTTATAAAATACTATAATAATATGTATAGTTCTAACCTAATATTAAGATTGTACTCTGTTTGTTGTGCCATTAAATAAATAAATAAATATCTCTCATTGATATATTTGATCGAGTTGAGCAGAGCAAATGTACTGAGTAGCGAGAGTGACGCGCGGGCATGAGCAACTGATACATTTGTGATAAAGATAGAAAAGAGTGATACATATCACAGTGATCGAAAGATACATATCAATCTTTTCTTTTCAGTGATACATTTTGCCCATGACTGCCCCAAACCTTTATATTAAGTTTCCACCAATGTATAACTCTTAATCTCATAGTATGTGATTCATATCGCGACAGGTTTCGACACGCTTTTGTTCGTAAAACAAGATGAGTACGTAATGTTGAGGTGAATACAACAAATTTTACCTTTTTATAACGAATTTTAGACCAACTTAACCTCAACATAACAAACCTGAGTTCAACGAATTACTTGATATAACGAATATTTACTTGTTCCCTTCCGATTTGTTATATCGAGGTTGCACTGTATAATACTGAAGATACTCGAGACTTCAGAAAAAACCTCTAAAAAGTATTATTAAGAGTTTTTTAGCTTTCGTTATTTTTTTTATAAGGTTTGTTTCAGACCTTAATAACAAATGTTGTTGGTTCTATTATTGCAAAGTTTTTACATATTGTATTATATTCGACACTCGAAGAGCCAGCAAGAGAACATTCAATCATTAGTTACTTGGTACACGACCAAGTGATTTGATTGGAGCGAGACACGTTTGACAGTCGTCTGGTTGGCTTCGTCCTGTAGGATTTTTGGTCCTTATGAAAAATAAAACACAAAGCGTTTTAAAAAACATTTTATTGACAGAATATATTGAACTGTGAACATGTAAGTCAATTCCGTAGTTAAAATATGTAATTTTCGATAGAATTTCATGCAAAACACTACTCTAAAAATGTATAGATAAGTAGGTAACATTTGAAAAATTGTGATTCTACAAAAATATAAAACTTATGCACTACGGAGTTATTACATAACCGTGATTTCTTTAAAATAGGTATCTAGGTATATTTAATCTATAATCTATGGATTACAGTTTTAGTGCATAATGCTCCCAAACGGCAATTCTAAAACGTTAGTTAATATCGTGTAACCTGAAGTTTCATAACTGCTGTTCAGAAGCACTTTTAGGGCCACAAATAGTTTGGCACTACGCTAATAACGAACGAGCCCTTTATTACTTATTTAAGATAACTAAATAAGAATTTGACTAATAAAAGTACGAAAGGCGGCAACCATCACATATCACAGCTCTCATCTCCAAACACATTACTTAGGCTAAAAACCTATAAAGCCCTCCTAACCTGAAACTTATCTCAGCTAAATGATCAAATAAAATACGACTTTGTTTTGCACTACGTAGAGTACATATTTTGGAAACATGTGACACTTATCTTGTAAAAAATTGTCAAAACCGATTTTCGTCACTTCACAGTATGTATTAAAGTCACTTTTCATTTGTCTGAGACAAGTCTAAGCACTCTATAGATTTAATGGTAATATAAGTAAATACCACTCAAATCTTGCTTCATTTTGAAATATTATCTTTACAGACACCGCGTACAGAAACAGAAATATCGTTCTTGCTCTTTCGAACTTCAGTTCAGAGAGAGCACAAAAGAGAAAGACAGCTTTGCCGTTTTTGTCTCACATCTTGCGACGATGCATAATTTAAGAGAGGTTACGTACACGGTCCTTAAAAAAAGATTTTGTAACCGCGCATGCGCGCACCCACCTCCCGATACGGGTGTCGCTCAGATGTAGGCTCCACAGCATTCCCGTGCTACAGCCGGCAAGATGGTTTTTAGTGGGTAGGTGCCACTCTGGTGAGTCCCACATTACCCTGCAGAGCCGGCATGCCTGCGGCGGTATGCATGACGCATCTTCCACCTCCCTCCCGTGAGGGTGTTGCTTCGGCGGCAAAAAGGAAAAAAGAACCGTGCATGTACGCAAAGGACTTATATGCGTCATCAGTACCGGATCCTCAAAGTTTTCAGGGTTTGACCTCCTTTAAAATATTAAGAAGCCTATTATTATAACTTGACCAAAAACTTGGTCTTAACCCTTAAATGCATCGTGATGGAAATTTCCATCAACCGATTCAATGCCATTTTTTCGTTTCTACAGAGGTCGGTAGTCACATATTTTATACATGGCAACTTTTATGATACATTAACAATGTTTCTGAACGAAAAAAAAAAGTTTATCCCTCAATGTCAGCTGACAAATGTCATTCGAAAATGTGAAGAGCCGCTATGGTGATTTCGAAATTTTCGATATATGTAAATGTGAAAAAGTTAAATAAATGCTCAATGTTTACATTCTATTTTATTCCTAATTGATAGATTTGAGGTAAGTTTAGCGATTTATATCTTTATTTTTGTTCGTCAAGAAAGAAATAGGTAAAATAAAACTCAAAATAGTGTTGATGTAAATTTACATCATCATGTCATTACGGCTATTTAGTTTGTATGAAAAGCTAGTAACTAGTGTTTTTTATTGGTTTCTTGTTATTTTCTGTTTTAGGTGTTGATATTTTACGAAATGAATAACAGAGATATTGAACGATATTTAGCATCCTTGGAAGATGGGTTGCTGTCGGAAGATGACATGGAGGCGTCCGACCAAGAGGAGGAACAAGTTCCTGATTATAACGATAAAGAACAGATGCTGAATATGTTAGAAAGTGATGAAGAAGACACAGAAAACCCACAAAGCGCTGAAGATGACCCTCCATTAATTGAAAATGAGATAATAGACATCCAGGTTGAAAACATTAGTGTTCCTACAGGAGATACATTTTCAGGATTACTAGATAAAAGAAAATTGATCTGGAAAAAAAGGAATATGGAGTTTGATGATTCTAAAATCAAATTTCTAGGAAGTTCTGATTTAGGACCTGAGATATTAGAATTAGATACCCCATATACTTGTTTCAACTACTTTTTTACAGAACATTTCATGAAAAGTATAGTGGAACAAACAAACCTCTATGCCACACAACAAAATCCTGAAAATTCTCATACAATTTATCGGACTTGCGGAAGTTTTTTGGAGTACTAATATATATGTCGGTGCAGCATTTCCCTAGTATAAGGTCATATTGGTCTCCAAAATATGGTTATGAACCAATATATTCAGTGATTACCAATAACAGGTTTGAACAGATAAAAAAGTCATTACATTTTAATAATAATGACCTCCACAAGGCAGTTGGTGAGCCAGGCCATGATCGTTTATTCAAAATACGTCCTGTTATTGATGAATTGAATAATAAATTTTCATCAGTTACTATGGAACAACGACTTTCCATAGACGAGCAGATGTGTGCAACCAAAGTTGCCCACTTCCTCAAACAGTACTTACCTAATAAGCCCCATAAATGGGGCTTTAAACTGTTTGTTTTGTGTAGTCTCCAAGGATTTGCATATAAATTTGAAGTATATGCTGGCCAGGACCTTACTAATAAACCTGAAAATGAGCCAGATTTGGGCCCCACCAGCAATATTGTACTCCGTTTAGCTCGAGGTATACCAAGATTTGTAAATCATATTGTCTATTTTGACAATTTTTATACGTCTGTACCATTGGTGTACTATTTGGCAAATCAAGGAATCCTGTCAGTAGGTACAGTAAAATAGAATACCGAATGTAAAGTTACCTGATAAAAAACAATTTATGAGTAAATCTACTCCAAGAGGTTCATATGAAGAAAGAGTGACTACGTTTCAGAATGTGGATATGAGTGTAGTTGCATGGAAGGACAACAAAATTGTCACATTACTTTCGTCATATGTTGGAGCTTTGCCTTTGAATAATGTGTCTAGATATGACAAGAAAATAAAAGAGAAGGTACAGATCCCATGCCCTAAGATTATAAGTGAATACAACGCCCATATGGGTGGTGTAGACCTAATGGATAGTTTCCTGGGAAGATACAGAATAAGGGCCAAGTCAAGAAAATGGTATATTCGTATTTTTTTTCACCTTTTAGATCTGGCAGTAATAAATGCCTGGATACTTTATAAAAAAAATTTGATTGCCAAAAATTTACCGAAGAAAGATATCCTTAATTTAGGTGCATTTAGAAATGAATTGGCCTTCACTCTCTGTAACTTAGGACTAGTGCAAGAAAATAAAAGGGGTCGTCCAAGTTCTAGTGCTCTAGAGCATGAAATACAATCAAAGAAGAAAAGAAGTGCTGTTGCAGTTGCCCCACCAAAAGAAGTTAGAAGAGATGGGCAGGGTCATTGGCCTCTGGTTGGGGGATCTCTGCGGTGTAAATACCCTAACTGTAAGGGATATTCAACATTACATTGTTCAAAATGCAATGTAAACCTTTGTTTGAATAAAAACAATAATTGTTTCTTTAAATATCACAATGAGTAAAATTATTAACCCAGTGCTCTTTTGTTCCTGATAGGTTACTGCTAATAACATAATGATGTAAATTTCCACCAACCCATTTTTTTTAAATATAGTATTGTCATTAATGAATATATTTTTTTTATTATTTTTCCCTTGTTATAGAGCTAATCCTACATCCAAAAAAAAAATGTTTGCTCAGAAAGCAAAAATCATGCATTTAAGGGTTAAACAGAAACAGCATTAATTTGAATCGGAGTCCATAACTGATTTCGTCTTTCTACATTTCGATTTCCTACCTTCTTCATACAGCAATGAGAATCTAGCGTTATACCGTCTTAAGTTTCAGTTGAAATGAAAGGCCTACAAACATGTACGGTTCAAAAATCATCCAATACATTAGATTGTAATAAAAAACACAACATTTAATATACGTCCTTAATATAAATTGATTAAATTATTTTCTACGTGGGAAGATCATATAGTTCCATTTTAGAAAACATTTTGCGCTTATACTATACATTGTTCTTACGGTCTTTCTGAGACCCACTGGCCCAGACTTGAGTTCCAAATTCAAATCGGAGTTAGCCATAAGTTGTTATTAAATTTACAAACTAAAGAAAAGATAGATGGTTCAATTCATTTCTGCGCTTCACCCTATGTGTGAACATATAGCGGCTGTGTGTGCGTGACAATAATGTACAGATTGTACACGCACACCGCAGCGAGGAGAACATGGTTGGACAAGATGGCGGCTGCCACACAAAGTTATGTTGTATGTTTACAAGCACACAGAACCGCGCGCACTAACGACTTGAACCGTCTGTGCTTCGTATAAAATGGTTAAAATGTCACTCCGGCGATATTAATTTCTATCGGACTGAGATTTTAAAGAAGATTAGCTAACAACTTTAAACTCAGTTGTGCAAGTGAGCCGTACATTTATACAAATCTTTTTTACACTTCAGGAATGAAAAACTTCTATAGTTACAATATGTGCTCTAACAAATGCAATACGTTTTGCGATTGAACATCAGATCAAAATACAGACTTAACGATTTCCATGTTCTAAAATTAAACTTTTTTCTAATTAGAAAATGCTTTAGTGTTTAGCAACATAGCTTTTACTAACCTTAACTCATTTGATCAATATCTAACTACCTTATTCTTATTGACATTTAAAATATACTTACTACCGCACTCTGAGACTTAACAGTGACTAAAGGTACTTTTTAGTATTGATTTGGCCAAGCAATTTTTATGCTTTATCAATACGACATCTAAGTCGAAAATTGCATAACAAAATCTTTAATTTAGAGCACGTTAAGTAACCGCATGGAAGTGTCTGAGATTCGTCTTATAACAATATTTCAATTACAAAAGAAATTAATTCATTTATTTACGTCAGATCAAGGTTTTAAATTTTTTGTAATATTTTTCAAATATATACGACATGCCAGTGTATCACTGGGAGCGAAGCGGGCACATGACGGACTCCGTTGGACTCGCAACCTTTGATGAAAGTAAAAGCGGTAGGTAGATGACAAGCTCCAAGGGCTCCAAAGTCACGAGCCTCCAAAATCTCGGTCCCAGTCACCTAATATTATTCGTCAGTTTTAGTCACTACGCGAACCGAAGCGATATATGATCCGATTACAAACAAAATAATACGGGCAAAAAATATTTTGTCTTTCTCGCATGCCCATGTTATGCATATTCTATCTCTTTCTGTCGGGGAGCAATATGTGTGAGTAAATTTTTTATTGCTTACTATTGGACATGGAGATAAAGATAAAGGTAATTTATTTATGAATAGTAATAGTGATTATTATATCGACTAACGATGCGTTGCCGGCCGGAGGTTTCCGTTGAACTTGCCTTTGGTCCAGTAATTGCACTGGCTGTACCTTCCTTGGACCTGAACACAGCCAGGCAACGTCAGTATTGTAACGGTCAAACTTTAGTACCGCCCCATACGAGATCTTAAAAGAAACTCTACTACCTGATCAACTAAGGTTCGGTCCCCCTTTCACGCTGCTGCTATCGTCATGGAACTAATACGTGCACTACTGGAAGGTTCAATTCTGTAATGCCAGCCTGACATGCTAGTTTGTAGTTTGGTATGCAGATTCGATAATTAAGGCGACCATTATTTTTGGGTATAGTATAGACATATACATCAATAAAAGTTATAGTGTATCCGTTTGTTCTCTTGATTTATGTATTCCATAGTTAACTTCAACTTAGACGGTGCGAATAGAAAAATAGCTTATTTGATTGAAGTACTCCAAATTAGTGTTACACACCCGAGATTCGCTATTCAACTCTGACGTACCCACTAAACTAGCAAGCATTCAGCCACATTCGAGACGTCAAGTGGTACCGTAGATTTTGCTGTTCCAATATAGAATTTGACGAATATGAGTAAAGTTTAAATTGGCTAAGCAACATCTATGCTTGGGAGCGCCTTACAAGTCTGTGAGTGCGGCCGTAAGAAACTTGCGTGTGCGACTTCTACTCGCGCCAACTGGAAGAGTTTCGGACTGGAAGTGACGTTATATTTGGGGCTAATGTTAACACGAGGATGTAAGGCGGGACTTAGCACCCGAAGAATCCGAATATATTCGAATTTCTCCGGAAGCATCTTCTGTCTCCCGTCCTGAAAGAATAATATTCATGTCAATTATTGTTTTCCTTATTTGAAAAATGTGGTTTTATCGTATTTTATGCCTGCTATCTTACAAATCCGTTATTTATAAACGTTTGAAAATATAAAAAAAAACAATGCATTATGAACATCAATCTAGCAGGGTTAATTTACAAACAAGAATTTCGCAAATTAATAATAGGAAAAAGAAAAAGATTGGGATCGAAAAGTTTAAACAAAACACTCTTTAACATGTGACAGTCAAGTGGGCGCCTGTGACCTTAGATACTCGTGACCACGGTGTCTGCACAGGCACCGTGCAGCACATGTCGAGCTAAAATGTGTACTTATATTTGAACGCGATTCAATACGGTTAAAAGGTGTTTTATTTCATATAATGAATCATGGAAACTGAAGGAAATATCATAGAAAACTTTCCTAGAAGAAAAGTCGAAAAAGGTAAGTCAACGATTTTCGTAATGTAGTTATGCAAACAGGTACATAAAGAGGAATAACTTGAAGGTACATCTTGGAACCCACAACACATTCTTCATTTTATAATCAATTATAAGTTACTACAGTCCCAATTATAAGCAATGTACCCATTAGTTTTTAATAACACGATCGGTATATGTTATATAAATATGTAAATAAAATTAAAAAGGAGTTAAGTTCATAAAAAAGGTAATTATATTTAAGTGCGCTGTTAGTTTTGTCTCTTCTACTTAAATTGATAACCACTGTTGCGTATTTAAAATGGCGTGATATAAATTTTTATAAATGGCAAGGCACCCAACCGTTTCCGGATCCCATCCTCCTCCCCTCCCTAGTAATAGTTTTTGACACTTCTCGTTTTGCAACAACAAAAAATATATCTCGGAACGGCCGTTCAGTAATAACTTTCGTGCAGTTATCTAAAAGTGTAAACTGTGACAATGAATAACTAGTGTACCTTCATTCATACTCTGGTAAGTGCTTTAGCCATTATTCTTAACAAAAGTTGGTCCTTTCTCGCCAATATTTAAGCCAGCTCACGCAACACGCGTCGCCGCCATATTTTTTATTTGTAAAACTTTTTAGAAAAACTTTTCGCTATGTCTAAATCTAAGCAACAGTTATTGGTATCAAAGTATGATTTTATGTTGGAAAAGGTTAGCATATTACATCATTCAATCCAAAAGTTAGATTTTAATATTTCATCAAACTTAGAAAAGTTCAAATTACGTTGTTCCGATCTCGATTCAATCAAAGTAAATGTAGATGAAATTTATGTTACGTTGTCACAGTCACTAGAGCAAGATGAATTACAAGATCATAAAGTTAGGTATTTGCAATTTGAAGAACAATATTTCGATATTAAACTAAAGTTACAGACTTTAACATCTATTTGTGAAAAGGGTGAGGTTAGTTTGCCAAGCATGCCGGCGGAATGTAACGTAAAATTACCCAGTATAAGTTTGCCTAGTTTTAGCGGTAATTATTGCGATTTTCCCAATTTTATAAATATGTTTGATAGCTTGGTTCATCACAATCAGTCATTAGGTTCCGTCCAGAAAAAGCACTACTTACTAAGTTGTCTTTCGAACGAACCATTAAATCTAGTAAAACATTTGTCCAATACTCCCGACAGTTATGAAGTGGCCCGGAGTATTCTTATAGATAGGTACGACGACAAGCGCATGATTGCCGACTCGCATCTAAGTACAATGTTGTCATTACCTACCGTGCCCGCTAAGAACACGAATCAGCTGAGAAACTTTGTTAATATCTTGCAAGAGAATACGCGGGGCTTGACTAGTTTAGGCTTCCCAGTTAAAGAATGGTCTCTCTTGTTGTTACATATATTTACGCGACGGCTAGATAATGATTTACGGTCTAGATTCGAACTAACCTACCAACACCTCCACATACCTACTTTTGATAATTTACTTACATTTTTAGATACTCATTGTAAGACATTAGAAACCACGGGTCTATGTGCATCTATTAGTGGTAAACAAAGCAATGTTTCCCCTACTTCCAAGCTTAGTAAGGTGTCGCATACGTCCAGTGTACATCAGCAAAGTTGTTACGACTCTAAAGCAACGGCCAAAATTAGCAGAAGTCTAACTACGTGTCCTAAATGCCGCAATGAATCACATTATCTGTATAAGTGTGACAAATTTATAGCTATGGGTATAGATATGCGTCGTGAATTCGTGAAATCAAACAACTTGTGTTTCAATTGTTTTCGATCTCATAGGGTTATGAATTGCAATTCACGATCAAGTTGTAATATTTGTCATAGAAAACATCATACATTACTCCACTTATCTACAAGTAACGATACGCAGGTGAATCCGCAACAACCTAATACGAATCAATCAATTAGTAATTATGCAGATAAAAGTTCATTGACATCCACGCCGGTCGAGCAAATTCCCGCTGAAAATCAGACGCAGCAATCGCAACATTCTTCCGGAAGGTCCGCCGTTATATCTCCATCTTTGTCTAACACAGTCAGTGCTTCGGTTGGTAAGGAGGAATCAATCACACGTCATTCATTGCTAGCTACAGCTATGGTAGATGTCGCTTTTGGTAGAAATGGTAGAATTCATCGTGTTCGTGCATTACTTGACCCCGGAAGTATGACTAACTTTATCTCTAGTTCTTGTGCACGCCGTTTAGGGGCGCGCTACTCCAAAACAAATGTTTCGATTTTGGGAATCGGTGGTTCGAATATGACTAGTGTTGTTCCTACAGGTAAATTATTTTTGTATTTACATTCGGATGATGAAATATCATGTATTGAAACATATATTTTACCACAAATTACCGCAGAGATCCCTACAGTAACCATTGATAGTAGTTTTTTGGACAATTTTAGGAATTTGAAGTTAGCTGACTACACGTGTCACGAAAGGAGTCCTGTTGATGTTTTATTAGGTGCGGGTGCTTGTGCGAACATTTTTAAGGGTGGTAAAATTAGTTTTGGGAGTAATTTGCCTACAGCTTTCGATACAATATTCGGATGGGTTTTGATGGGTGATTTTAGTTGTAATGATGACAAATCGAACGAGTTGTCTGCTTTTATGTGAGTTACGGATTTGGATAGTTCCTTAAAGCGTTTTTGGGAAATTGAGGAGGTGCCCTCTACTAAGGTCACTGACCCTAACGATTTAGTTTGTGAAGGCCATTTTAAACAGACGCATACGCGTACACCTGAGGGAAGATTTGTCGTGCGCTTGCCCTTCAAACAGGGTGACCATAATTTGGGTGAGACAAAATCTTTAGCGTTTTGCAGACTACAATCTTTAGAGCGGAAATTGAAACGGGATAGTGCCTTGGCGAAGAAATACAATGATTTCATGCGAGAATATGTCTCTTTGGGCCACATGCAGCCAGTCGATGCTTCGACTGCGAATTTTCCTAATTTTTATATACCTCACCATGGAGTTTATAAGAAGGATTCAGACAAAATACGGTGTGTCTTCGATGCTTCTATGAAGAGTAGTTCAGGAAAATCTTTAAATGATGTTTTGTTAGCTGGTCCGAAGTTACAGAAGGATATTGTCGACATAATTCTCCACTTTCGCTTGCATGAAGTAGTTTTTACAGCGGATATAAAGCAGATGTTCAGACAAGTTTTGGTTTTTCCCGACGATAGGAAGTTTCAGGTCATCGTTTGGTTTGATGACGACGGGAATTATCAGGATTATCAACTCAACACGGTTACGTATGGTGTTACTTCAGCTCCATATTTAGCGATGCGCTGTGTTCATGAACTAGCATACCAGGGTGAAAACACTCATCCTCGGGCTTCAAGAATTTTACTTAACAATGTATTCGTAGATGACATCGTGACGGGTGCTAGTTCACTAGAGGAAGCTAAAGATATTAAGGCTGAGGTCGTTGAACTTTTATCAAAGGGGTGTTTCGAACTACGTAAATGGACTAGTAACAGACCAGAGCTGCTTGATGATCTTCCTACAGATCACTGCGAGTTGAAGTTCACTGAACAGGGTCACCATTCTTCGCTGAAGGTCTTGGGACTGCAGTACACTCCTGTTACAGATATGTTTACTTACCAAGTTTCTCTCGACTCAAAGGAATGTACCAAGAGGATTATTCTATCTAAAATCAGTTCCATTTACGATCCTAATGGTTGGTTAGCACCTTGTGTTGTTTTTGTAAAGATTCTTATGCAACGTTTATGGAAACTCGGCTTACAGTGGGACGAGGTTCCACCTGAGACTATCTTGCATGATTGTAAAGAGTTTTGTTCAAACATTGATTATCTTAAGAATGTGTCTATTCAGCGTCAAGTTCTCTCTAGATCGGTTTTATATTTTGATTTGCATGGTTTCAGCGACGCCTCCGATGCTGCGTATGCTTCATGTGTCTACTTGCGATGCGTCCAGAGTGATGGTAGGGTGACCATACATCTTCTCATTTCTAAAACAAGGGTTGCGCCGATCAAACAGAAATTGACCATTCCAAAACTCGAACTCTCTGGAGCACATCTTTTGGCTAAACTTCTGAAAAGGGTTATTACTACATTAAAAACAAATACGGACTTACACAGACTTACTTTCGCGTGGAGTGATTCTTCTATTGTTCTTTGTTGGCTTCGCACTGAACCACACTTACTGAAGGTCTTTGAGTCTCATCGAGTTAGTGAAATTCAATCAATAATTCCTCCAGAGTCTTGGAGATATGTACCTACAAGCATGAACCCAGCTGATCCTGCGTCGCGAGGTATCACACCCCAAGAACTAGTGCATCACAAATTGTGGTGGTGCCCCTCTTGGTTGCTCGGCGATGACAAAACTTGGCCAGCATCGTGTGAACAACTTTCTTCAGACTCACTTCCCGGATTGAAATCAGTTAAGAGACTTGCAGCAAGTGTATCTACTAATATTGAGTATAGTGAAGAAATAGTACACAAATTTAGTTCTTTCAGTAAACTGGTTCGTACAACTGCTTGGTGTTTACGGTTTGCCTTTAATTGTAAAAATAAAATGTCTAGGAAGATAGGTTCTTTGTGCAGCGATGAATTAAGAAATGGTTTGCTAAAGTTAGTTAAGATTGTCCAACATAACACCTTTAAACAGGACATACGACTTTTAAAAGATAAAAAATATTGCAGTACAGGCTTAAGACGACTTAATCCTTTTATTGATGAATTGGAAATGCTTAGGGTGGGAGGTAGATTAGTTAACTCAGCTTTACCTTACACAGCTAAGCATCCTTTGGTACTACCGCGCTCACACCACCTAACACACCTTATCGTTGACTATTACCATCTAAAATACTTACATGCAGGTCCTAATTTACTTATGTCTATTCTTAGGGAGAATTATTGGATATTGTCAGCACGGCAAGTAATTAGGTCTCGTATTTTTAAATGTTTGCGCTGTTTTAGATTAAAGTGTCAGCCCTCGGAAACGTTCATGGGAAATTTACCTGCTAGTCGCGTAAATGAATCATGTCGTCCATTTTTGTCAATTGCTATTGATTTTACGGGTCATTTTAACCTAAAAACTAGTGTGCTTCGGAATGCTAAAATAGTCAAGTCCTACTTATGCGTTTTCGTATGTTTTACAACCAAGGCGGTCCATTTAGAATTAGTTAGTGACCTGACCGCTGAAGCTTTTCTTGCAGCGCTTAAGCGCTTTGTAGCTCGTCGAGGTTTACCTAAAGAAATAACAACTGATTCCGGAACTAACTTCAAGGGAGCTTGTAGAATTTTGAAACAATTTGCTAATAGCATAATTAGAGACCCTAATATTAATTCCTTTTTGTCGGACAATTTCATCACTTGGAGGTTTTCTCCCCCACTTAGTCCTCATTTTAATGGTTTAGTAGAAGCAGCGGTTAAGTCGAGTAAAGGTCACTTAAAGAGAGTTATAGGTGATCGTAGTATGACATTTGAAGAATTGGTTACCATATTTTCACAAGTTGAAGCCATAATTAATTCTAGGCCTTTGTACCCCATGTCAAATGATCCGAATGACTTGTCAGTCTTGACTCCAGGCCATTTCATAATCGGTGCTCCTCTTGTATCAGTACCAGAGACACCTGTCGACTACAGTTTGGCTCCTTTGTCGCGTTGGCATTTACTTAAGTCAATGGTTATGGATGTATGGAAGAGATGGAGTCAGGAGTACCTTCATACTCTGCAGCAGAGGGTTAAATGAATAAAGGGATTTGTGACATTAATATAAATGACTTAGTTCTTATCAAGGAGGATAATGTACCCCCTCTCCAGTGGAGTATCGGTCGAGTGACTAGCGTTTTTCCCGGACGAGACTCAGTGACTAGGGTAGTAGAGGTTAGAACTGCTAGAGGCATATTTACTAGGTCTTTATCAAAATTGTGCCCTCTACCAGTAAATAATACCCAGTAAAATACCATGATTTGATTCAATTTATGTTTTAGTTTAAGTTTTTTTTTGTTGTTCACGTTTGTCAGCATAAGAAGTTTATGTTATTAGTTTTAAGATACAGTCCACATTTATGGTTGTTTATTGGAGGTACACATGTTTGCATGTACCTACTCAGTTATCGAAGAACATATCACTTATGTATATTCCTTTGTTTAATTTCTTTGGTTGATCTGAGATACCAATAACTGTTCGATTTTAGTGAAAAGGGGTAGCCCCCTTTTGGGGCGGGGTATGTTGCGTATTTAAAATGGCGTGATATAAATTTTTATAAATGGCAAGGCACCCAACCGTTTCCGGATCCCATCCTCCTCCCCTCCCTAGTAATAGTTTTTGACACTTCTCGTTTTGCAACAACAAAAAATATATCTCGGAACGGCCGTTCAGTAATAACTTTCGTGCAGTTATCTAAAAGTGTAAACTGTGACAATGAATAACTAGTGTACCTTCATTCATACTCTGGTAAGTGCTTTAGCCATTATTCTTAACAACCACAATTCAAAATAATCATATAAATCACTCACCAAACTTCATATTCACTCCACCGCCACAGGCCGCGGCTTTTCACAACTGCTCACAGACGCGGTTACCGCGGCCGCGGGCGAAGCCGGCGTGGTTTCTGTCCGTGGTAAGATGGCCGACAACGCTAGGAGAAGCTGGGCTGCGTAGTACGTTGACATTACTGTGAGCTGTAGAACAATATGTATTATTAGATGGATCCCGCGTTAACTCGTGAACGGGTGTTTGAGGATGTTCGTCGTTTGGATACTTGGGTGGAGGGAGACTTGCCGAGCTAACATATGCAGATAAGAATAATTTTGTATAGACGTAAGGAGACACTGTAAATTTATTTTGAAAAAAAAAATAACCGTGAAGTTTCTTGCCATGCTTCTTCTTCCATTTTTCCGAACTGGTGGTAGAGTCATGTTTTATTTGACGTCAATAAGAGCAAGTAATTGTCAATGTTGAGAAATAAATATTTGAATTTGAATTGTTTATGTTAATATGTACCTATTATTTACTTATTTCATTGTGTTTACTTTAAGCACAATTTATTTTTAAGTATATTCGAAGTAGGGGAGATTAGTACAAAACCGGGTACGGGGGTAACACCGGGACATGGCCCTAACACTCTTAAATTAATTTCAAGTTTTTGCGCGCTTTGTGCCATGCAGTTAGCCAACTTGAACAGTTTGTCAACAGAAGTTTGTTGACCTTCGCGCGTGCGTCTAGTAAATATTGAAGAAAGAATTTTTTGAGATAGTTTGATCTAATTTTGGATGAATTTCAAAGCAGTATTCGTTTATAGTGCGTTCAAGTAAGTGAATTTTGTTTTTGTAGTAAAAATTAAGTATATATTAAGGTAAAACGAACATTGGTTAAATACTTGGTGCGCTCGGGGTAAAACCGTACGGGGTAATACCGGGTGGTACCCGGTATTGTACCATTATTAGGTATTTTATTAAATGATATTTTGTATATTTTATTGTTACAGTTATTAAACAAAATGCCACGAAATTATAAAAGGACGACTAATCGACAATCTGACAAAAAGAGTGAAGAGGGTATGACAAAAGCTATTTTAGAGGTAATAGAGGGAAAATATGGTTATCGCGTCGCTTCCCGAAATCATTCTGTACCACAATCAACACTTGAAGACAGAATAAGAAAATATAGAAAAAATACCAATATAGAAAATGCTGCTCAAAAAGGTCTAGGACGCTTTAAAACAATTTTAACAGTTGACTAAGAAAATTTAATTTATTAGCACATAAAAGATCTTGAAGCTCAGTTGTTTGGACTTACCTATAGAGATGTTCGTCAATTCGCATTTCAAATGGCTGAAAAAAATGGCTTTAATCATAATTTTAACAAAAATACCGGATTAGCTGGAATGGA
This sequence comes from Marasmarcha lunaedactyla, assembly GCA_923062675.1. Taxonomy (NCBI): domain Eukaryota; kingdom Metazoa; phylum Arthropoda; class Insecta; order Lepidoptera; family Pterophoridae; genus Marasmarcha; species Marasmarcha lunaedactyla. The sequence continues at coordinate 5,186,264 of OV281358.1, forward strand.
TTGGCTTTACGGTTTTCTACGTCGTCATCCTGATTGGTCGTTACGCCTTCCTGAGCCTGCTTCAGTTGCACGTGCGATGGGATTCAACAGGGTCAATGTCTCTATGTTTTTCTCCCTACTAACTGAATTGCAAGACAAATACAATTTTAGACCAACCAATATCTATAATGTCGATGAGACAGGCATCACGACCGTCCCTAAAAAAGATCAAAAGTAATTGCTGTAAAAGGTAAAAAGCAGGTCCTTATCTCTTCAGCTGAAAGAGGACAATTGATGACCGCAGTTTTATGCATGACTGCTGCTGGTGTCTACGTTCCACCACCATTAATTTTTCCGAGAGTCCGTATGAAGGTTGAATTGTTAGATGGTGCACCGCCTGGAACTATATATGTCATCCTAGTGGATGGATACAAAGCGAGATTTTTGTTAATTGGCTAGGTCACTTCATTGAAAGCGTCAAACCCACTAAGAATAATCCTGTATTGCTTTTGCTCGACGGACATGCCACGCATACCAAAAATCTTGCATTGATAGAAAAACACGAGCAAATGGGGTCATCATAGTTAGCTTTCCACCACACTGCACTCATCGTCTACAACCCCTCGACGTTAGCTTCATGGGTCCACTAAGTACCTATTACAGCTAAGAAGTGATGACATGGCTGCGTAATCATCCAGGTCGGGTTGTAACTCAATTTCAAATTGCACAGCTTTTTGGGATTTCATATGCGAAAGCAGCGACTCTTCAAAATGCAATGAGTGGTTTTTCTAAAACAGGTATTTATCCACTGACTCCGAATATCTTCTCTGATCATGATTTTATTTCTGCTGCTACAACAGATATTGATGTCACATGTACTGACCCTGCGACGAACTCTTCTGAACCAGTTATAGTTGAAACTCCAATTGGAAACACTGTTGTTAACACCAACTAAGCTTCGTTTAACACCGTGCAAGAACACCAGCATCAGGTTTCAGAAGCTTTAGTATTAAATCCACAATCAATCCCATCGCAGCAGCCACCAAGTAGCCCACAACCAAGCACCTCCCAGGAATCGCAGTCCTTAGCTTTTTCGCCAGCTGATATTTTACCTAAGCCTCATGCTCGTCGAGGTAAAACTGCTATTATTACTTCGTCTCCTTATAAATTAGAACTCAAAGAAAATGCCAAAAAATAAATAAGAAATATATTTTTAAACTTAGAAATGACTTAGAGAATCCCAAAATCTCAAAAAAAAAAGAAGTTTCGGATGACATTTGCATTTATTGCACAGAAATATATGGGAACATCAGATCCAGTGACGATTGGGTGCAATGCCTGACATGCAAAAAATGGGCTCATGAAGGCTGTACGGGCTGGGAACTCGAGGAGCTGGACCAATTCAAGTGCTTGAAATGAAATGAAATATTTATTTCTCAACATTGACAATTACTTGTTCTTATTGACGTCAAATAAAACATGATTCTACCACCAGTTCGAAAAAACCTTCGTGAAGAAGAACTGGCAAGAAACTTCACGGGTATATTTTTTTCAAAATAAATTTACAGAGTCTCTTTATGTCTATACAAAATTACTCTTTTCTGCATCTGTTAGCTTGGCAAGTCTCCCTCCCCCCAAGTATCCAAACGACGAACACCCTCAAACGGCACCCGTTCACGAGTTAACGCGGGATCCAGCCATCGCCCTCCTCAGCCATATTAGAGGGAAGTGAGCGACCCGTCACCTGCTTCAGATGTTAGGGGCAAAGTCGGGTATAAAATAAGAGGTTTAGAAGTATATATTTTTTTTAATATTCATATTTGTGAAACAGGTGATCTCATTGTTAAACTTAAAAGAGGATTAGTCTTACTAAACGAATTTTAATAAATCTGATTTGTAATAATTAAAATGTACTTTTTATTGATCTTTTCCCTTAGCGTCCCGATTTTACCCCACTTTCCCCTATTTATAGTAATTCATTTGCTTCATGGCAGTGATTTCCTAGGAAATAAGCACAACTTTTGTACCAATACTTTCTGATTGCTGTTTTAGCAATAGTTCCAAGACGTGACAGCAATCAAAAATTTAAGAAGAAGATCATGTACTTTTTAAATTATAAGTATCAAAAAGTAATTCGGAAAACATGACTCCCAGTGCTGATCTTTCCTGCGACTACATATATTGCCTTTTCTACGATATTTTTTTGTAATCTAACCATGAATAACAATTAAAAATTATATCATTACCGCCTTAGTTTTATATAAAATCCCAACATTTAATTCAGAATATTTACATCACCCACCATAAACCGAGTGGACTGTAAAAAATATACAACGAATCACTTGCCAAGTATGATTTGGATTTGGCTGGTTCGCCAGGGTTCAACCATTGCGATGAGCGTTTCCGATTGTCGTACAGGATCCACTTTTCATTACAGGTAATCTTAATCAGGTAATCGATTTAAAATCCTCATTCATTATTGTGCCGGTTCAGTAATGTAACGCAGCAGTCGACGCGCGTTTGTTGGTTTGCTGCACTCAATTCATGAGGTACCTCTCAAGCTTTTGCGCCTTCCCAATTTGCTTCAACAGTTTGTCACTAACACCGCAGCCTACAGCTGTCTCGGACGTTGTTTGCGATGGATCCGCTTCCACAATAGCCTTCAATTCTTCATTATCAACTTTGGTCTGCGGCCGCCCACGGGGCTTTTTCTGCAGGTTGAAATTTCCAAAACGAAAACGTTGGAACCAAAAACGCACTGTGTTTTCTTTTTGTGACACCACCGCCATACACACCATTAATACTTCGAGCCGTTTCTGCAGCACTGGTGCCACGGTGGAACTCGTATTCGTAAATAACGCGATATTTCAAGTTTTCCATTTTGTAAACTAAGTGACACAAAGAAAACACCAAAAGAGGAAAAAACAAATGCGTGAGTAAATAGCTGTATAAATTTGAAAATGGAATTCTTAACCAAAGAGGAGACAATACAGATCAAAGTGGCCAGTACGACAAAACGCTAATTTCATATGTAAGAACCAAATTTTTTTTTTCGATTGCAATTCGAGGCAGATTTTACGCCTATTTTGTTTCAGTACTAAGTTAAAATGTTGGTATGCAGTCAAGCTTCTTTGAGTCCACAACTAAGCAGATACCAGTATACGCCATTTCGACACGGTGAGTTAAACATGTAGAGACGCCAATGGTTTTGTACTTTTTGTAAGTTTTTCATTATAATCAAATGTTCTGTATTTTTAGTTTTATAGAAATCGTATAGAAATGGTTAGTGAACTAGGCTGTGGAAGAGCTGCTGCTATGGGCCGGATCATATCTATTCAAAAATTACTTTTCATAGGTTTATGGAGTTATGTCTCACGCAGTTATAAAGCACTTAATAAAAAGCCTGTATTGCCAACACGTATTAAGATTATTTTAATAATGCAAGCTTCGTAATTAAAAAAATACTTTAAAGACATTAGTTAATAGTTTGAGTAATTAAACCGGTGCACCCTTGAGTAAAGGTGCTTTAAATTGAATGTATAAGTTAAGATTTCATTGTGTCTCTCTCTAATCACTTGTTTATTGGAGAGATTTGATCCTTGTAACTGACTCTATTGATTAGTGCCATAAAAATACAGGGGTTTTGTTATATTTTTTATTTATCCGATACGGTTCGATGTGAATGCTGTTTTTCTTGTTTTAAAAAATAAAGGAATGTTTCCTAAGACGAAATGTAAACCTTGCTACTTCCAGTATTTAAGAGTACCGTCCTCCAGGTGGTATTGCAAAATTCTCGTAGCTATTTTATATAACAATTTAAGTAGGTATTTACTCCAATGTTTTAAATCTAAGTGGATGCATCATATAACGTTTAGTATTTTGAATATTATGTTTCTTTAGCAGACAGACTGAGATGTTTTTTAGATCCTAGGTGCTATAGAAAAGATGGCGTTTATATACTCAGTACCACGTACCTTAGGCCAAGGTATCCTCACACCGAACATGTGGCACCCCAACGCGGCGTCCGACAGTACAAACAGCACGCCGCCGCCGCCCGCGCACCGCCCCGCTCCACCCGCGCGCCAACACATGCCGCAGAGTACGCAAGTGTATACGGGGACCAGGTAGACGTATATACCAGGTGGGTTTAGCTGCGGTATGTAGATACTGGGTGAAAGGAAACGTTAGATAGTTAGAAATAACAAAAATTACAGTGGGAGAAAACTATAAATTTGAAGAACAATAACCGTTTCCTGACAGTTTCGACAGATTCAAACGATTCACGACAACTTTGACGATGATTCGTTGCAGGCTGACCCACGTATCTAAATCGAGTATGAAAGTGATGTTCTATAAACTTGTGAAGGTTTAGCGCTAAATCTACAAAAGTTCTCTCATTGAACTTCTTGTAACACGGTGAAATAAAAAATACGTAACTTTATCGTTACACATTTCATTGTTACGTTTTGGATAATTAAGATCCAAGATTCAAGCAGTGTAAATGCTTTCATCATAAAAGTATCTCGTTACAACTTCCACAGCAGCACAGTTAGATGCCCATCAATGTACAGCACTCACCAAGCCACAAAGACCAGCACAATGCTCTAAGATTAGTTGTAGAGTTTGTTATGGTAATCTCATTTGGGGCGGTACTACGTTCCTTACCATTGTAACTGCCGTAATAATCACGTCTACGTGGTAGCGTTTCAGATAACGGGAAGAAACAGCCAGTGTACATTTTGGTATAAAGTTGGAATATCTTAAGTCTATAATCGGCAACGCATTATTAGGTAATTTATAATCTATGAATACAGTATCAAATTTATTAATTATTAATCAATAACATCTACGATAAATCAGGAGCATCGCGTGTTCGTTTGCCGACGATGATAAAGTTACAAAAGTAACAGTCCCTTCGTCTACGAGAAGGACAGCTATATGCGTCTCAGTAAAAAAACATCCACGTAACCCACTCACCAAGCTACAACCACTAGCACAGCGGCTCTTGTCCACAGGCCCTGCGTCCTCGGGAAGGCGGTGAGGTACCCCACATGCGCGGCCGCGAAGCACGCCATGCCGGCGGCCAGCTGATCCCAGAGCAGCAGCGCGTCGCCACACGCGCTCAGCAGCAGGCCGAGCGCGATGCGTGTGGAGTACGCGCTGATGAATAAGCAATCAACGTCATGCACTTGTATCTATAGCTGTAATTAATCTCCAGACGAATCCACCAACTGTACGGCCCCAAAGTAGGCAAAGCTTGTGTTATGGATGCAGCGAACTGGGGGGAGTCCAAAATAACCATACATATAAAAATACATACAACCATGACCCGAAAACAAACTTTTGTGTTCATCACACAAATGAATGCCCCGACCAGGACTGGAACCAGGGATCTCCGGCGTATGAGGCAGGGCTGAGTTACTTTATTTTTCTGATCGAGGGAGTTTATTTTGCTAGCCTCTTTATCCACATATAGTATGTAAAAGATATGTATTTATAAAATGTTACCGAAGGTTGGAAATGAATGCATTTCTTAATTGGATTATTTATAAGTTTGTGTGATGAATATAAATGTTCTCGGGTCACGGTTGTTCATATTTATAGATGTATGTTTATTCTGGGTTCCCCCCAGTTCGCTGTATGACCATCCATAATACAAGCTCTGCTTACTTTGGATCCATACAGTTGGTGTGATTGTCTGGGGATTTACATTATATTTATATATAACGCTACGTTCTATATTGTACTATAACTATAAAAGGGGAGGAAATTATTTCACCGTTAGAGAGGCACATTATCCTGAGGCACAGAGATTTACTTGCATGAAACTGAGGCTCGACTTCTAGCACAATTACTTCCAAAACTGACTTTGGTATGTAATAAACATAAACGGTAATTATAATTGCTATTACTAACATAAAACTGCTCTTCTGCTAATTGTTTCAGTCAATAACCTAAACATTCAACATTTACTTTTCCGGTAAATGAAATGAGTAATATGCGATATATATCGGTCAACATTCCTTAAGTTCAATAATAACGTTAATGTATATGAAACCAACTTGGAATTTGATCGAACTCGCGTTGTTATGAAAGAATATTCAATTGCGTGCACCGCTCGGAATATTTTTCTTTGCATATAAGAAGAATATTAAAAATTAGTATTTGTACAGAATTGTTGAACCAACTTGGCGCACAAAAGCACCTTATTTACCTCCAAAGCCAAAATAAGCAAAAGTATTTACGTCGGGAGCTTCTCAAATTCTTAACCTCATATGACAAGAAGAGGATGGAGTTGACCTTTCTCAACGGCTTTAGCTATTCATTAAGGAACATAAGGCTTTAGGGATCCTACAGTAATGCTTTTTAACCTCTCTAAATTATACTAAGTGAATTATAACACTTAACTAAATTTTAGTTAGAAGAAATATAGCAAACTATCTGACGCTAAAAAGCTTGGTATCTCTTATCAAAAGGAAGAGCAATGATGCGTACGTCATAATACAAGCCGTTAGACCTTATAGTTACTATGAATTTCACAGTCTTATTTATGTACTATCTGTGAAACTTGTCAAATAAGTACATTTTATTATTATTCCTCAGTTAGAACATATCAAAGGATGTTTGGGAAGAGTATGTGCAGTATGCTCTGAATGCATCAGTTACCCGGAGTTTGCATTGGCCAATGGAACCGTACGACAAAGCCCACACTCTCCATCTGTCTGCCAGCGACTACCATTTCGCACAGCTAGAATTTTCAGGGTGTTCTATGTTCTATTGCTTCTTACTATAATAACAAACAAATAGTAAAAAATTAATAAACTTAAATGGTACGGATCACCTCGTGTTCCCAACTCGCTCATCTGCACCAATATTATAGAAAGGAAAGATTTAATTTTTTTGTATTTTTGTATATATCTGTATGTTTTTTTTTTTTGTAATGGTTAACCACAAAAACTACAACTGCTTTTATCTATAGAAAGCTACATTATCAGCTAGTGACAGGCAATATTTTGTTTGCAAATAAATTATAGATCCCACGAAAATTACAATAATGTAACCCAAGGTATCAAAATACAGGGTGTTTGGTAGACGATCCCTCAAAATTGGCAGGGAGGTAGAAAGGATCATTTCTAACATATTTGCCCTAGAAACTCCTGTCTTAATGTTGATGGATTATGGTATTTTTTATTATTTTTTTTTAATTCCCAGAATTGGGCCTATTTACCTTTGAATCTATAAATTTTTGTATAATTTAGCGATTTGTTTAAATGTTTATTTAGTTTGTCGTATGTATTTCACCGATCAAAAACCCAATTACACGCTAAGCAAACTAAAATAACTTTTTATCGGCTTTAGAAAAGCAGAAACTGTGTTGAAAGATCTGAAAATCTTTACTTTCAATTTAATTTAAAAAATAAATAAAGACTACTAATATCTTCAAATGCTTTTAAAAACTTCTCTTATTATTGCTCTTCACACCAGTATAACACATGTCAAGACAAATTGACTATTGTCGTTAAAATTTTAATATTATTACTACTAGGGTATATTCTTTAAACAACAGAATAAGGGTGGAGTTTTCGGTAGCCAGATAAAACTTACTTGAAATTTAAATTTGATGTATATAATATAAATATAATGTATAATATCTTTTTTTTGTGTTTAGTAGTTACTTATAACAAGTTACTTCATTTTTATTTTTATTGCAAATTTTAATGCCAAATGCCACTACTATTTTCATGATGTCTTTACGAATGCCGCCTTCATTTGACGATGAACTCGCCAGGCGAGTCGCTTGCACTACAATATGAATTAAATGGACTCATTACGCGAGTTCACTGGCTTGCAGGTAAACTGTTTATTTTGCTATTTTGGTGACCGTCAGTCTCTGTAATGTTTAAATTAGTAAGTAGCAAGTAAAGAGTGCTTGACTTTTAAATGTGTTTTCAGTCAGAAACACGGTAAAAAATCACCAAATAAAATAAATGGTAAGTTTGTTTCGTAATTTAAGCAGAGGTTCTCAATCTTTTACACTAGTTGTTATTTTTTAAGTCGTGAGAGTAGCAAGAGTCGCAATCCTTATAAATATTCTTGAATAAAATGTCTGCTAATGACACCGTATTTACTCACATAAACTCAACTTTATTGCTCGTGGATATAAAAGAGACAGAATGACACAAAACATGGTCATGCGAGCAAGACAAATTATTTCATGTACGTATAATTTCATGTGTATTCATGTCTTGTATTGTATTGTGGGTTCGGTTCACGTTGTGACTAATAGAATTGGCAAGTAAAAAACAAAAAAAAATTGACAGGCGACCTGGAACAGGATTATTGAGGGTTGAGCATCAGGAGCTTGTCATCTATCGTCCACTTTTTTACTTTAATGAAAGCTTTCTAGTCGTAATAGTTCTATTTTCGAGTATAGTATATTACGGTTATATTAAAAAAACGCAAAGAACTTCCATAACACAAGTAAATAGTCCCTCTACTCTTCTTATTCTTCTTGTCTAATATAAAGCTTGAGGACCTTCGTCAGTGAAGTCGTCTGGCGAGTTGGCATTGCAGAATGACTTTATTTTTTCAAATATAAAAGTAGTATTTACATATGGGCCACTATGTAAATCTTTAAGTTGCCGTGTATTTAGTCTACACTGAAATTTGTGAGCAGAAATATGGACGCGTTTTAAAAATCTTATCGAAATCAACTGAACGCTACGCGCGTTTCCGTCACTGGAATGAAATTCGGGTGGACACGCAGGGCGAGACGGTGGCACTGGACGTGTTAAATATGCAGTTATAAATTATAATAAATGTTTTTGGTTTTATTTTGAATATTATTTCATATTTACTTTACTTGATAATTATTTTATATACAAAGAAATTATTACATTCAAGTCGGTACAACGGGCTCTTCTCCCAAAACCAGAACGGCATAAGCTGGTATGCTTATTTCGTAACTTACATTGGCAAAGCTAAAGTTAGCAAAGATCGCAAAATCGCGCGCTTCAATCACTTATTGTCAAAAAACTTATGACGTACCAGCAAAAGCCATGCGTAATATGAAGTTTTTTGAAGTTCAGCGATGATCACTCGGTAACTGCGCAGTAATCACAGATCGCTTTTCTTACGTAATACCGCAGAAGGCAGCTTTTTTTCGAATATTCATCTAGACACATGTAAAAATGCATACATTATGAAAAACTATGCTCTGACTGCAGAGCAGGTCCACGAACCGACTCATTTTTAAGATTTCACACACTCTAGAAGACACGCTTGAACCAGACCGCTGAGCGTCGGATCGACCAGACCCAATACAATTTTTTTGTCATTGATTCATCGCCACGGCAAAATGTTTGCCCGCATTATTATACCTTGTTTGTGATAGTTGATCGCAACGATGCCACGGTTAATGAACTACAAGGACGAAGGGACGTCGCAGCTTGTCGGTCGCATATCGCCCCCTTTGTTTCTAATCTATGTAGATAAATAAAATTGCACTGTATGTCTGTAAAGTTATGAAATGCTCAGACAAACACATTAATAGTATGGCTTCAAAGTAAGCAGAGCTTGTGTTATCATGATATCTCTTAGCTGATGCCTTAATGACATTAGTGGTGATGACATTGATACTGACCTGTTTAACGCCTCGATAGCGACACTTAAAATAAAATAAAATAAAATAAATTAAGTTGCAAGTTCTTCGTTCCAAATTTAATCATACCGATTAATTAAGTTATCAATGTCAAACTTTATTTCATTTATTTAATGTACTCGTTTTTTTATATGTCAGTTGTGTTTAGTGTAAATATTGCTGTTTATCAATTGTACTGTATACCGGTGGAAGCTTTTAAATGGCCATCAGAATGATGTCTTACATGTCAAACTATGTCTTCATACTGTAGTGTTTTTTTAGCTGTAAGCTTTCAAAAAATTGTAAACATAAAAAATAAAAATAAAAGTCAACACAGTGAAGTAGGGGGGGTGGCAGAGTGAACTTAGCCAGGGCTGCTACCACTGACGCTATCCGGCCGTCATTATTTTAATATAGGTAGGTATATTAAATATATACAGTTGGTTAACAAATATAACCGATTGCTTTTCACGACTGGTATGATCAAGGTAACATACATCAGCACAGTCGAGAATTGGAAGAAACAGACTGTGCTATAGAAACTTTAGTTCGCATTGGCAAAAGATTGCGCAAACGTTTACGTGAGTTAGTTGTGGCAAACATCTTCCTGCTCACTGCTTCATTTTGCGAACTCCAAGAGAGTGTTTTGTCAAACCATATGGGTATATCGGGGAAGTCGGCGGAGGATCATATTCGCCCCGAATCCCGAATCCCGAATGCAGTGTTGTCGTCCCTTCGTAAGCGGAGCGCCAACCAAACCAGAATCAGCCGAGTTCCCAAGCCGTACTTAATTCAATAATGAGTATTTTTGACTCCTAACAAAATTACATAAATTAATAACAACAAAGACCCCCAATTCTAAGTTACGTTTAGATTTAATGTCTATTGTTATCTCTAGTCACTATTCTACACGGTGGAATAAAGTTACTATAGTATTAAGAAGCCTTTCATAAAGATAATGTCTTTAGACCTGCTTGCGACATACACATATAGGTACAGTAAGGTTATAAATAAAAAAAATCAATGCATTTCTAAAATTATCAAACCCAGTTGTAGTGAAACTTGAAATACTCGTAAATATATGATGCATGTCTTTGTTTGTGCCGATGTCGCCACGCAAATATACTGAAAAGGTGGGAAATAAAGAAGTGCATGCTTATGGAGTTGTTCAGATGAGACAGTTTTGGTAGACTATAAAAATTAAGGAAGCGTTGGTGGCGCAGTGGTCAAGGCGCGAAAAGTTCTCGAACTTGATGTGTCCAAGTGTAAAAATGAGTTTTTAGAACTTAAGTACATAAAGCCGACTGCACTGATGCTGAAGGAAATCATCATGAGGAACCCACATGCTTAAGAAATTATTTCGAAGATATTATGTGTAAAAGTCTGCCAACCAACAGTAAGTACGCGTGGTGGACTATAACAATAATGATAAATTTCTTTATTGTGGCAACAAGGCCCTCTTGTTAATATTACAAAGCTTAAGAACTACGTTAGTGTTACAAAAATGTGCTGAAAATCCTTATCATTAAAATTAACACATATATCAACATCACACTCTAAGCAGTCTATTACGGACAATATTCGTTGACGCACGACAAAAAAAATTAAAACACAAAATCCAATGCAGGTTTATTTCATTATTATTTCAAAACAAAACTGTCAATTAAATAATAAATTTAGGCTGTGATGGCGGTAAAGGGCTTTTATTTTTTTATCTTTTACAAGTGATGAATACCTAAATTAAATAATATTCGATTATTGACTATGTTTATTTAATAAATAATATATATTGCCTAATACTTCGTAATTGGGAAAGGTTGATGTCCGTGCAGAGGGATTAAAGCTGTCGTGATGATGAAATTAATAAATTATCGATGCCTTTGTTTGCTGACTATACAATATAAATGTTAGACAGATTTGATTCTTCTGCTTAAATCTATTGGTTAATCCCATACAATCCACTGTTATTTTTTCGGGTTTCAGCCGGTTCATATGTCGAGCGAAGCAAGGTTATTTTCAAATATGAAATAGAGGAATGTTTCCTCTGAGTAGAACTTGCTATCTCAAGTAGTTTGGAGTACTTTCCCTCCAGGCGGCATTGCATAGTTCCATTCTGTATATTAATGTTAACATTTCTATGGTTTCAGTTAGGTAAACGAACCGTTACATACCTTTGTTTGCAGTAAATATTTTGCTAACAAAAAAGGAGATAATAAAGTTCAAAGTGGCCTGTACGACAAAACGCCAATACCGTCACCGTACCGGCGTCGTAAAGGGCGCTCACTATAGACAGCTTTTAAACGTGGTGCCATTTATTTAGGTATTATACCTAACCAAATCACCACATTATTGAGTACATACTTATTCTAAAGCGCTTTATGTTTAGCAGTAAAGGACTGAAAGGGGAAATGCAATCTAAATTCTAGTTCGCTTGGTAGATTATCTTTTTCGTTGATTCAAGTTTCGTTGTGACTCACTGTGTTAAGACCATTCAATTTTAAGTCAAGTTTTATATCAAATGTTAAGATACATCGCATATTTTACAAAGGCGTACAAACAAATGTACGGTGTTTAATACATGACGTAAACAGTGTCCCGAGTTAACCCACACATGTACAAAATTAGCACAATAATAAATCACTTGAAAATTATATTGGGTATTATTAGATTACAACTGATTATTGCAAACCACAATTTTTCGCCTTATGCAGCTACAACTACTTCTAGCGTTCAAATTTTGACAGTTTTCACCGTGCAATGTGACATTTTGGCCGTTTTGTCAGGCGGGCGAGCAAATCAAGACGATACATTTCATTTTTGCACTTTCATTCCACTTCTGTTCGGACGCTATTGAACGCAGACCTGAAGTCCACTTATTTGTAAATCAATGACGTGTAACTCTCAAACTATTGAACTAATTTTAAAACTCTTTCACCATTAGAATGCTACATTATTCAGAAGTAAAAATAGTTCATATTTTATCGTGAAATTGTACCGGATTCAAGAGTAACGCGAATAAAACCGCGCTCGGACCTCGAGCCATCGGGTAAAGTGTATAAAGTGTCGAATGTTTTTCATTTTCGCTGTATGGTAAGTTGCTCAGAATTACCGTCAACGCCGATGAGCCCATTTTCTGTACGGTAAAAAAGTCGACCGGTAGTATGTAGTATTCTATGTAAATTTACCTACTTACTTCAAAGGTTAAACTGAAAATCAAATTACTTCTGTATTACCTTGATACACTTTGACTGACGACGAAAACAACCTATTCCCCACTACAGTTGAAGGTTCAGATGTAAATTCCACCGCCAAGATAAGATGCACGAAACTGATTTAGAATAAGCGCCCAGTTAAGTTTATGAGCCTTTAGCAGTTTTTTTGTAATTACGGCCTTGAATCAACTGATCCCGATAAGAAATAAGCTCAGTTAATAGTGATTTTAGAAAGAAAGAGGAGAAAGAAATACATTTTATTCTCAACTACAGAAGATACAAACAATAACAAAGACCCACAAATAATAAAATAAACCTAAAAGTAAAGAAAACAATATACGAAGAGAAGTGAAAAGAGAAAAATTTGTCTTTTGTGGCTTTTATAGAGGAGGGACCAATCTTAGTTATTTTTTTTTTTTTTTTGCGGAGGGTTTGATCGTGTATGAGTGTGTAAACGATTGGAGAAATCTGTTTGAAAAATGTTCTAAGATTCAATTTATATATTTAAGATTATCGTCAATACAAAATTGTGAAATTCAATATATAAACACATAAAAAAAAGTTTGAGATTACTTTGAAAATACGAAATCTTTTTTGTTACAGTAGAATAAAAGGTTTTTTTCTGTTTCTTCTAAGATTCTTCACTTAAAAATCAAATCTTTTAATAACAAAAGATTTTAAAATATCATTTGTTGTCTGTATAAAAAGAGATTAAATCCTTGTTTACGCTCATTCAGGAATCTGACCAACTTGATTCAAGCGTTTTTCTGACTTTTCGAAGAAGGAGTTCATTCAAAAAGATGCCGAGGGGATTATCAGAAGTTTTACGAGCAAGAAATGTTACTTTGGGGGAAGAAAGACATTCTACGAGAGAAATAGCACGCAGAGTGGCTGTATCCCAGTCCTGTGTCGTGAACACGTTACGGATGTATCGCGGCGTGGATAACTTTGCTGATCGACCTCGCAGTGGTCGGCCAACAGTTCTTACTACTGCTCAGAAGCGTTAGATCACCTACGACTAGACTACGCCAAAATGTAGAAGACGACGAGGAAAACATTTGGCGGAATTGTCTCTTCGTTGACGAGTCCAGAATTAACACTCATCCGGACCACCGACGTCTCCGTATCTCGAGTAAACGTGGGAACGCTGAAAGACAAAGAACTGCCACCGGAACCGTTCAACAAGGCGGGAAATCGGTATCCTTTTGGGGCGGTATAATGATTGGTGCTAGAATGCCGTTGATCCCGTATCGTGGCTGGATACTGGTACTGTGGCTTTGACCAAACCATTGCTATTTATGGAATTGTCAGGTCATTTAGAATAAACTATGGCCCTCGATGCGTATTGGTTGACGATAATGCACATTGAGCTCAACGAATCAACGCTGCTGAATAATGTGTGAATACGACATTACCAGGTTAGGCTGGACTGCCGGCTCGCCTGACTTAAACCCGATAGAGCACGCATGGGATGCTGTCAAGCAAGCTGTTTGGAACCGTCAGCCACCTCCCCAGACAGTGTTAGAGATCAGAGTAGCCGTTATTCAATAATGGGACAGGTTACCGCAAGAAATGCTGGATAACTTAATTCTCAGCATGCCCAGAAGGATTGCCGCATGTGTTCGAGCCAGGGAAGGAGTTATCATCTTATACTAAATAAAAACAATTTCATAATAAATGTTGATAATATTTAGTTAAATTCTTTTTAACTTTTTAGGACGTCGTATATTGAAACTACCACTGGTTCGGAAGGGTCAACTACAAGTGAAGCGAACGTCTCTTCGTGAGATAATTTTTGTGATTGCATTTTTTTTGTAAATATGCTATCTAGCTGCCATCATAATATACCTACACTTTAACATCGCTACGGATAAACATGCGAATCCCCTGTAGTGTTGTCGCCCCTTAGAATGCTGAACACCTACAAAAGTACGCAAAACGCGCAAGCGATTTTCGCCTTAGCCTGAGTTCCCCGACTGCATCTAGTTTCAGTACAATAATTTTCTGCAATTGGATATGGAGTAGGGTAAAGAAAAGGGACACTTCGTTAAGTCTTATCACTACTCACTTTATTAAAGATCGTTTGTATCACTACATGTAATCGATATACTCAAAAACTAGAAAACCGATTTAAAATTTATTTCAGGTATAAGAATTTACAATATCCAAGAGTGACATACGCTACATTCTATCGCGGAATTCCCACACGATCTGGAGCTACACAGTTGAAAAACGTGCGGAACTTCTAATAACTCTCCGTTGTCCACGAGACTCAATTTCAAAAAAAGAATATCTAGCATTTTTATGATTGTGATGTGGGACTCACCAGTGTGGCACCTACCCACAAAAAACCATCTTACTGACTGTGGCATGGGAATGCTGAGCAGCCTTCAGCGGAGCGACACCCGGTTGGGAGGTGGGCAAGCGGGGTCCCGCTAGTGCGTTACGCCTAAGTACTTGGTGAATCGTGCCCACGGGATGGGCGTACCTAGCGTTCGGATACGGGGATACCTCTATCCAAAAATAACGTATAAGCGCAAACACACTAGCCCACCCGTCGCATTAACTCAATACTTATTTATTCTTGGTACTGTATTTGTTACCTTTTATTGAAATAAAAAGCTTTATTTTCTTCAACAGCTAAGTTTTTTATTATCTTTAGGGACAAGGTTTAGGGGTTCGCGTCATATTAAAACTTTAACAAGGGTACGTGGAGCCATATGTTTGAGAACCTCTGGTATAGATTATGATGCGGTAGTAAGTACAGCAGTACCCATTCAAACATAAAACAAAACATAACCGTTTGTAGTTAGCGTGCCGAAGAGCGGAACTAAACGGTTCGATAGCTCATTTTTGGTTCGTGTTGCCAAAGAGTAGAACGATTTGCCTGCGTCTGTTTTTCCAGACAAATATAACCCTGGAGCTTTCAAGTGTAGAGTGAATAGGTACCTCTTGCACAGGCGTGTATGATCCTCGTCTTCATCGTCACTTTCCATCAGGTGAGATGGAAGACAAACTCCTGCTAATTATTAATAAAAATTAAAAATAAAAACATCTCTAATCAAAGGATGTTAGAGGCGCTAACTACATTTTTGGGTCGGTACCTACATAAATGTTTTCAAAGACAAGGCAGGCCTAAAATAATTACCACACATATCGGGTAGCCGAGTCGGGCATTCCGTTCGGCTCGCCAAAACCCGATTTTTCCCGAACATTCATCCACATAATATATTCGATTTTGCCGCTTAGCAGTAGGTACCGAATAATGGCGGCCCGATATGTGGGATCGACGTCGATCGACGGTCGATCGATTGGTGTGGCAACACCCTGACGCGTGTTACTTTATGAACAACATATGCTTTTATAATTATGAGCAAAAAAGGAGTATATTAATAAGACTTACCTTGGCTTAACAAACAAGCAGCACAGAGCCAGCACAACAATAGGCGCGCATTTAGCCACCGTGTGCGTTAGGGAAGCCCCGCCGTCGCCACAGAGGGCATACAGACACACACATTTGACGAATACCAGCAGGTAGCCTTCCAAAGCATAGCCGTTTTGATGGAGTTGTTGTAACTGTGAACAATAGAAGGTGTAAGGTAAGATTGAAAAAAAACGAGAATTTTAATTGTAGTCAAGACTAATAAAAAAACTGTTAAAAATTGTTCTACAGAAATCTGCAGCTAAATCTGCGAGGTCAGATTTGCAAATTGTGTGAGAACTGGGCTTTAACCGTAACTTTAATACCAACTCTGTGATAGCGGACTTAAAAGGCTAAAAATATTTGAGTAGTAGGTAACAAAAATGTTCCTAAATAAATATTCCTACCTATTTTATAAGTCCCATAATTTTTATAGAGACCCTGCCACATAATTTATTACTGATATAGAGTGTATACCTATGTAGAAACTGAATTTAAAAAAAAAATTTATTCTCATAACTTCACACTTATATAATAATCTTCATCATTATTCTATTTTAATAAAGTAAAAAAATTACGAATTGTTAATTTTTTATAATTAGTATAGATATGTAGTCAACAGCTTATCAACCTACCAATAAATTTAAAATTTTCTCAAATGATCTTCAACCTAGATTTCACTATATAGAGTTCAAAATCAATCAAGCAAATTTGACACTTTGTGGTAGCCGGTAGTTGATGAGCCGTTAACTGTACATAAAATTCAAATAAATAAATCACAAGGTCATATTTTAATCCAATTATATTCTTATAGTTTTATTGGACTATTTGAAATGAAAATGAGCCCTTACAGTTAGTTCAAATATCATATTTTCTATTGAGTTATTGGTCAGAATTTTCTATTTTGTAGTAAAGAAACATTTAAAATGTTATTAAGACAAATACCTATTTTGGTGGACACAATTTTAAAAATATAGTTTTGGCTGAAATGAGAATTTATAATTACCTATTGTTAATTTAATTTCTTTAAACCATACACTGTAGCTAAACTGGACAAAAGAAACAAAAATTGTCGGCATAATTGAATTGATTACTTTTATGTAAGATCTTATTTCTGTTTAAACATTCTGTTTAAAATTTACGTAGCATAAAACATTTTGATAACTGTAACAAAACTGTGCTTATTGACAACAGTAATTAAAATAGACACATGATAATAATATTAAAAAACATCAGCACATGATTTTGGAAAGGTTGGAAAGGTTAATGGGGGTTTGACTTTTCGTAATTTTTTTAGCAATGAATTTGGGTCACCTCCTTTGAGGGAATTTTACATCACACTTCATACATAAATTCAAGTACAAGAGATAACTTTACATGAATTATTAATGCCTTTCATGTTTAAACACGAAGTACACTTGTAAATAAAAAAATAAATAATTAGTCAGATTTGAGAATGGAAATTTTTAAAAGACAACAAAGTTTATTTTCACTTGCAATTCAATTCATATATTTAAGTTCATCTTAATAAAACTATTCAGTTCTTACTAAATTAGTTAGTGCACAAAATAATAAAAATCTTAAAACTCCACTTACAAATTTAGTTGGAAAACTCATGATGCGAAGACTTGGAATCTGGAACTCTTGTTCCACAACGATTCAGATTAATTTATACAACGCACTCGCTTGTTACGACGTTAACACTGGACATCGATATCATGAAAAACAAAAGACTGCGCGACTGAAGCGATACTATTGCATTATAAATACATTTCAACTGTTTTATTTTGTTTTGAATATTTTTATCTCTACGGACGTTGCGCACTACCGCACCAAGAGGGATATCATTTGTTTTGATAACAATTTTTGACGAACGAAACGTAAACACTGTTGCGTGCTTTTTGAATATATGACAATTTGCTTTTCAAAATATTAGATTTTCATTTAAACATGAAAATCAGAGTCCAATAAGATATTATGAGCTTTTTTCAATATTTTAAAAACATACGAAGAAAGAATACCTTTGAAAAAAAGCTACTCTTTTATGAGTACGTTCCATTTTTCGCAAACGGTTATCTATCATACGTTTATTGTCAAAGTCACATGCAATGTCCCACGTCACGTCACAGTCGCTCACCTGTCATTCATTTCCATTTTACAAGTGGTTCGATTTCCCTTTTTTTTATTCAAATTAGTTTTAAAAGTAATAAGCTTAAATTAAAATCTATTCAGTTTTGTAGAAACTAGTAAAATGCCGAAAAAGAAGACCGGGCAGCGCAAAAAGGCTGAAAAACAAAAACTTCGCCAAAAAGAAATCCGAAATGCAAAGGGTCAAGTAGACTTGGCTCAACATCCTTGCAATATAGCCATGGAATGTGATAAATGCCAAAAGTACGTTAAGTTACTATTTCAACTCCTATTCAGGGTGTTTTAATCAGTTGTTATAACTATATAGATTTTTGTTTTGTTTTGAAGGAAGCAGAAAAGCAGGGCATTCTGTTACTTTTGCTCGGCGTTGCAGCGTTTACCAGCGTGCGCTCAGTGCGGCAAAATTAAGTGCATGTTGAAAACTGGTGACTGTGTGGTGCGCCATCCTGGCGTGTACACCACAGGCCTTGGCATGGTGGTAAGTATTGATTTATCTATGAAAGAAACATTTAGTTCAGCCACAAAAAGCTCAAAATTTGCCTTGTTGGTCTTATTGACAATAACAATAAAATGAGTATCATCATAAAGTCAATCTGTAGTTTTCTACATGGAGAAAACTTATTATTAAATCATTTCAGGGTGCTATTTGTGACTTTTGTGAGGCATGGGTCTGCCACGGGCGTAAATGTCTTCAAAATCATGCCTGCACTTGTCCTTTAGCCGATGCAGTCTGTATGGAATGTGAGAGAGGTAATGCTAACTTTTCTATTAATAAATACTATTTATCAATGATTCAGTAATCTCAACAAATATTAAAGAGATATCTTATAATCTGCTGTCTTAGCTAATATTATGAATGATATATTGTTTGGCAATATAGTATATGTGAATCAATAATTACAGGTGTGTGGGAGCATGGAGGAAGAGTCTTTCGCTGCTGTTTCTGTGCTGGATTCCTGTGTGAGGATGACCAGTTTGAACACCAAGCTTCTTGTCAAGTCCTTGAGTCTGAGACATACAAATGTGAGTATCTAATTATAAGATGCATTCATTAACATGCAAACTGTAAGAAATAAGACCTAATAAAAAGCAAATTCTCGAAGGCTATAGTTACAATACAAGAAAATATCTTATGTTTTTTATTAAAATGGTTTATTTTCATTTTAAATGGGTCATATTGCATAGTCAGTAATTCTGGTTTTAAGTATAAACAATTTGATTATATTAACTGCTGTTGTAATTCATTTTTATTTATATTAAAATATTAGCAAATATAACAAAGCCATACAAACAAATAAATGTTCAAAATTTGATCAATAAATTTTATGATAATTACGAAGTTCAAAGACTGGCTAGTTTTGTGACCATAAACAGGTCAGATAAAGTACAGGACATTTGGCTTTATCTGGTTGTACAAAACACTGAGTTATTGTTTGAATTATTTGTTGAAGCCAAAATACAGTAGTGTTTAAATGAAAAAGTGAAATCTAAATACAGACCATCAAGAAATTCTAGTACAAAACTACAATGGGATAAGCACCAGATCTGAACAAAAATGATGTGATCAAAGTTATCCCATTTTAAGGCAAAAACATTATTGGAAAAATTTACAATAAAGCAAGTTCACTGGCAGTTTGAATGCATGCATAATCCAAGGGGAAACAAAAATTTCAGAATATTATTAGAAATGAGTTATTTATCTTAAAAGAGAACCACCAAATATTTGTTTAATAATACATATTGTTATTATACTGAGATATTTAGAAATGCCAAACAAAATTATGGTGGGAAATCTCCTTTGTCTCCGAAAGTAGATAAATGTATATCTCTTATATAATTTTTTTATTTTGACTCCCGTCTTCCTTTCATCTTTAGGTCAATCCTGCAACCGTCTTGGGCAGTACTCATGCATGCGTTGTAAGACATGTTTCTGTGAGGAACACGTCAAGCGAAGAGGTGCTGCCCATGATTCTCGAAAAGGCCCACCTCCTTGTCCGAAGTGTCAGCAGCCTACGCAGTTCACCTCTGAACTTAGTGTTTCTAGTGAGTATAACCTTGCTTTTATTAAGATAGATTTTTCTAATCATGTTAGGGATTAAAAAAATTTAAGACTTACATAAATTTTCTTGTTTATGAAGGGACACATATATTAATTTTGCAAGTGGTTCGTGTCTGTTTTACTTGAACCCATAAGTAATATTTTTTTATTTAAACTTTATATTTTGATGTAGAGTTCTGGAGATGATCATAAAGTGATTGATGAAAGCAGGTTCGAATTTATTATTTATTGATCAGTGAAAGTTTCTGCAAAAAATACAGGCAATAGTTAATTTCAAATGTTATGTAGCCATGAGTTAATGATTCATTAAAATGAATTATAAATCCAATTCCTCAGCACGTTCGCATCGCTACGGTCGCCAAGGCGCAGTGCCGGCCGACGATGATGACGATTACGGCGGTTACTCTGCCTACAGGGAAGGTATGTTTGTCTTTTATTATAATATTTATAATTAGATTTCACACATGGGGTGGTTTGTGGTGGTCACTCCAGAACAGTAAATTTTCTCAATGTACCTATCTGGTTTTCTAAACTCTTGAAAAGATCTATGTGAAATTATAAATCGAGATGAGATTAGGTCAGAACGCTGTTTCTAGTTTATAAACTGTATGTAGACAGTGTCAGATTTATCTCAACTAAATGTTCAAACAAAAAGCTACTTAGTTCAATACTACATAGTATTCGAATTCTACAAAATTATAAGAAACTTCACAGGTATAATTTTTTTTTTAAATTAATTTACGACGGCTCTTTTCTCTATACAAAACCTTTGTTTTAATTATTGTCTAAACAAGAATTTATACATTTCTCCAAAAATGCATAAACTGCAAGTGGCCAAAACAAAAAAAAATACATTAAATGAATTGCTTGTCAGAATCTTGAATAGAAAAAATAAAACGAACAACTGTGTGGTCCCAAGATAGGCCTTATGACTATTTTGTAGTCAGTTTTGTGTGTGTTTGCGAATACATCAAGAGCCAACCTTAGGATATACAAGAGGAAGAAATATGCTGGCTGCTCATAATAGTAGGCTTTATAAAGTCACTAACTCATTCCTGAGAGAGACTTGCCGAGCTAACAGATGCAGATAAGAATAACTTTGTATAGACATAAACAGACACTGTAAATTTATTTTTAAAATAATATACCGGTGAAGTTTCTTACCAATTCTTTTTTACGAAGGTTTTTCCGAACTGGTGGTAGAGTGATGTTTTATTTGACGTCAATAAGAACAAGTAATTATTGTCAATGTTGAGAAATAAGTATTTGATTAGAACTTCTTTAAAGTTTATAATAACGATTTATCGGCGTGACTCCTGACTCACAACCTTCCTACTGTGATGCAAACTAGTGCAGAAGGTTTAGAACTTCTTTTTGGTTGACCAATAAAAAGTTTTTTTTATTATATTATTTGAATTACCTACTTATTAAATTACTTGATTTTTTTAAATTGCATTTTAAGTCAAAACCCTTGTATTTGTCAACTGTTATAATGGAAAACTGGATTGATGTTAATTCTGTTTTATAATAAAGAGAGAAATAAATATATTTTCAAAATAAAAACTACGTTTATTTCTAATATTTAACTTATTCATTGGTTACTGTGATGGTAGGTTGTCATAAAGTAAGAGAGGTTGAGCTATTCTTTTAATGGAATAATGTCACTAAAAATGTTTTTCTGAAAATCAGATATTTATCAACACATTTAAAACAAAAAAATTACACACTTCGTCATGATTGTTACCTACAATAAAAACTACCATTCAATATCATTTAATGTTTTATTTTGATAATAAATAGCAAAAACTGTTTTGTAAAACTTTTAATACTTCTACTGAAAAACTGCTTTTTTGCATAATGACGGTATTCTTATCAATGTGCGACGTGTAGTTTGATTCGTCTCAGCTCTGAGGGTAACGTAATTTATATTTTTCACGGCATTACCCGGGCAAATAACTGAAGCAGTCAGATTCTTTGATTTGTCAAATTCAGCTCTATGTATAAGGGTTGTCGCAGTGGCACTTTATTCTATGATTTGTTGAGCCTATAACATATCTTAAGTGTATCATATTATTTATGAATGCGTCTTAGTCATGCCAAAATAAATGAAAAAATTGTTTAAT
This sequence comes from Marasmarcha lunaedactyla, assembly GCA_923062675.1. NCBI lineage: Eukaryota > Metazoa > Arthropoda > Insecta > Lepidoptera > Pterophoridae > Marasmarcha > Marasmarcha lunaedactyla. The sequence continues at coordinate 5,208,846 of OV281358.1, forward strand.
TTCGCAATGTTTTCAAAGAAGATATATAACTATATTTGTTTTTCAGTGGACGAAGATGGCGGTGGCGACTCGGGCTCGGATTATGAAGACGATGAAGATGATGATGAAGAGGAAAGTGACGAGGACTCCCAACCCGAAGATGCCGCTAAAAATTGAATCAAATATATCTCTTTATATTATTTACCTTCTTTTATTTCAATTTATTCGCGAATGCTACCGCACCACGCTATTTAATTGGCTCGACTCTTGCAAATTTATGTAACGTGCATATATGCACTATTACCCGTGCGAATGAAATAGTGCATATACTATGCGATTCAAATGAAAATAGGAACGTCAATGACCTCTATCTGTCAAATTTCACTTGAAAATTATGGTCTGCAAAGAAAACTTTTTGCATAAAAATAATGATTTATTTTACTTTATTTATTAGAGTATTATATCAAGAAGAAATTTTTCAAAATAAAACAGTATTAAAAAAAGAACTGTTTGTGTTAATAAGAAGACACAAACCACCAAAAAACTATGTAAAAAATAACATTTTCAACTCTCACGGTTTTTCTACTTACTACACCACTCTCAAATTCTAGTTTATATTGAATGGCATGCCAAAAGTTAGAAAGCCAAATTAAAAGTTTGACGCTAGAAGCTTGTTTAAATAAATTCTATTTTTTAAATTTCCCTTTTTGCTCACACTACGTAACGTACGGTTCGAATTGACAGCACAGCGTCACAACATGGCGCTAATAGCCGGTTTACACGCGTTAAGTAGTTAAGTTGGTAACTAAATTTTAACTAAATTTTAAGTTACTGCATGTCACTTGTGTGTCCAAACGGATTAAGTAGTTAAGTTCATAAGTTCAATGAAGATGAGCAGTGATGAATGTCAAGGAATTCGTCAATTCTGTACTTAGATATAATGTTTTAAACGTGATTTTGGACAAATTTAGAGAAGAATTTGATTCGGAAATTAAAATCTTTGCAAGATTATGTATTTTTCTAAATTTCTTACGTCGACGGGTCGACGTCGATCGACGGACGATCGATTGGTGTGGTACCTTTACTAATTAGGTACCCTTAATAATCTCTAGAGGGATATCAGCCTCTCCCAACTCAAGGGTGGCGTCAGACTATTGTAGGCCATCACGCCAACTGCGGGTTGGCAAACTTACCAACTCAGGGTTGGTGTCAGACAATTGTAGGCCATCACGCCAACTGCGGGTTGGCAGACTTACCAACTCAGGGTTGGTGTCAGACAATTGTAGGCCATCACGCCAACTGCGGGTTGGCAGACTTACCAACTCAGGGTTGGTGTCAGATAATTGTAGGCCATCACGCCAACTGCGGGTTGGCAGACTTACCAACTCAGGGTTGGTGTCAGACAATTGTAGGCCATCACGCCAACTGCGGGTTGGCAGGCTTACCAACTCAGGGTTGGTGTCAGATAATTGTAAGCCATCACGCCAACTGCGGGTTGGCAGACTTACCAACTCAGGGGTGGTGTCAGATAATTGTGGCCATAATGCCAACTGTGGGTTGGCAGACTTACCAACTCAGGGTTGGTGTCAGACAATTGTAGGCCATCACGCCAACTGCGGGTTGGCAGACTTACCAACTCAGGGGTGGTGTCAGATAATTGTGGCCATAATGCCAACTGTGGGTTGGCAGACTTACCAACTCAGGGTTGGTGTCAGACAATTGTAGGCCATCACGCCAACTGCGGGTTGGCAGACTTACCAACTCAGGGGTGGTGTCAGATAATTGTGGCCATCACGCCAACTGCGGGTTGGCAGACTTACCAACACAAGGGGTGGTGTCGTCGACCGGTCGACGGTCGATCGATTGGTGAACACCCTTAAATATTCTTCCACAAATTTTAAAGTAGAAACCCAACTCTACTCCATTATAAAAAAAACGATTAAATGCAACATAAATACGAGCTCTTGCCGCCACCAGCTTTGTCAACTTATGCACTGAACTAAAAAATCACGTCCAAACGTGTTAATTGAGAAGCCCCGCCCACCCACTTATACGAAAAATAGAACGAATCCTAATCTACTTAATCACTTGCGTACTAAATTTTAAGTTACCACTTGTCACTTAATTGACTGTTTACACACAACTTTTAACTTAAAATTTAGTTAAAATTTAGTTACCAACTTTGGTTAAGTTTGGTTAATTATGGTCTGCAAAGAAAACTTTTTGCATAAAAATAATGATTTATTTTACTTTATTTATTAGAGTATTATATCAAGAAGAAATTTTTCAAAATAAAACAGTATTAAAAAAAGAACTGTTTGTGTTAATAAGAAGACACAAACCACCAAAAAACTATGTAAAAAATAACATTTTCAACTCTCACGGTTTTTCTACTTACTACACCACTCTCAAATTCTAGTTTATATTGAATGGCATGCCAAAAGTTAGAAAGCCAAATTAAAAGTTTGACGCTAGAAGCTTGTTTAAATAAATTCTATTTTTTAAATTTCCCTTTTTGCTCACACTACGTAACGTACGGTTCGAATTGACAGCACAGCGTCACAACATGGCGCTAATAGCCGGTTTACACGCGTTAAGTAGTTAAGTTGGTAACTAAATTTTAACTAAATTTTAAGTTACTGCATGTCACTTGTGTGTCCAAACGGATTAAGTAGTTAAGTTCATAAGTTCAATGAAGATGAGCAGTGATGAATGTCAAGGAATTCGTCAATTCTGTACTTAGATATAATGTTTTAAACGTGATTTTGGACAAATTTAGAGAAGAATTTGATTCGGAAATTAAAATCTTTGCAAGATTATGTATTTTTCTAAATTTCTTACGTCGACGGGTCGACGTCGATCGACGGACGATCGATTGGTGTGGTACCTTTACTAATTAGGTACCCTTAATAATCTCTAGAGGGATATCAGCCTCTCCCAACTCAAGGGTGGCGTCAGACTATTGTAGGCCATCACGCCAACTGCGGGTTGGCAAACTTACCAACTCAGGGTTGGTGTCAGACAATTGTAGGCCATCACGCCAACTGCGGGTTGGCAGACTTACCAACTCAGGGTTGGTGTCAGACAATTGTAGGCCATCACGCCAACTGCGGGTTGGCAGACTTACCAACTCAGGGTTGGTGTCAGATAATTGTAGGCCATCACGCCAACTGCGGGTTGGCAGACTTACCAACTCAGGGTTGGTGTCAGACAATTGTAGGCCATCACGCCAACTGCGGGTTGGCAGGCTTACCAACTCAGGGTTGGTGTCAGATAATTGTAAGCCATCACGCCAACTGCGGGTTGGCAGACTTACCAACTCAGGGGTGGTGTCAGATAATTGTGGCCATAATGCCAACTGTGGGTTGGCAGACTTACCAACTCAGGGTTGGTGTCAGACAATTGTAGGCCATCACGCCAACTGCGGGTTGGCAGACTTACCAACTCAGGGGTGGTGTCAGATAATTGTGGCCATAATGCCAACTGTGGGTTGGCAGACTTACCAACTCAGGGTTGGTGTCAGACAATTGTAGGCCATCACGCCAACTGCGGGTTGGCAGACTTACCAACTCAGGGGTGGTGTCAGATAATTGTGGCCATCACGCCAACTGCGGGTTGGCAGACTTACCAACACAAGGGGTGGTGTCGTCGACCGGTCGACGGTCGATCGATTGGTGAACACCCTTAAATATTCTTCCACAAATTTTAAAGTAGAAACCCAACTCTACTCCATTATAAAAAAAACGATTAAATGCAACATAAATACGAGCTCTTGCCGCCACCAGCTTTGTCAACTTATGCACTGAACTAAAAAATCACGTCCAAACGTGTTAATTGAGAAGCCCCGCCCACCCACTTATACGAAAAATAGAACGAATCCTAATCTACTTAATCACTTGCGTACTAAATTTTAAGTTACCACTTGTCACTTAATTGACTGTTTACACACAACTTTTAACTTAAAATTTAGTTAAAATTTAGTTACCAACTTAACCACTTAACGCGTGTAAACCAGCCATAAGTCGGTCTTATTGTTATTTGAAACGCATAGTATGCCTAAATTTCTTTTCTGTCATAGCGTCGCATCCGATTGTTGCGTCGAGCATGAAGCTGCATTTAAAAGTAAATAATTTCATTTTACGAATTATTTTTGAAAAAGTAACCATTTGTCAAACTGTTCATTTACTAAACTGATCGTTTTATAAGCGATTATTTAAAAAACAAATTTTTTTTTATTACAAAGTACCTATTCGTTTTTCAAAGTCGCAATTTGACAAAATGTTGGTTAATAGATGGGTATTTTATAATTGATACTATCGACTGTTATATGTTATATAATTATAACTGTTATATTATTACGGCGATATAATATTAATGATATGCATTTTATCATTATTCACACTTACCAAACAATGCATTTAGTCAAAGGTTTTTATGCCCTGCTTTGTTTTACCTATTAACTTATATAATAAGTGAATCGTTCGTTAAGTGATGTTTTGAAGAAAAAAACTTTGTCTCTTAATTGTTTTGCCAAATGAATTATTTATAGAACCATAAGTTTGTACAAAGATGAGGTTATGAATAATAATTTTGCCAAACATTGTTTCTGAAATGAAAAAACACAATTTGTTTTTTATCAAATGACGGGATACCACTTTAATTTGCTAAGACTAACTCAAAATAGTTGACTTCTAAATCGATGCAAAAGAGTTCTTCCATGTCTCAATTCTACCTGATTAAATTGAAAAATGAGTAAAATTCGATTTGAAAATAGAAATAATCTGCGCATGATGCGTTAGGTACTGTCATTTCCAAACATATAAAAACCATTTTACGCAATTTTGTGATTATTTACAAACAAAATGGCTCGCGGGGAACCTATCGCCGACGAAGTACCAAAATCAATTATTCTTAGCCACATCATTGGCAAATCTTTTTACCAAATAGCCAAGAACTAATCCCTACCAAGATCGAGAGACAGTTCAGACCATCATCGAACATCACAGGAAACATGGCACGGTTGAATGTTTGAAGAACCCTGGTCGGCCGCGAATCACAAGCGAAGCTGAAAATGGAGTTTTAAGGAAAATCATTAGGTAAAAAGAATAGTCGTGCCCGCGCAAGAGAACTTACCTTGAAGTGGATAGAGATGATTCACAAAGATGTATCTGTCGATTCCTGCAAGAGGGTCATAAAACGATTGGGCTATGGGTTTTATACTGTTAAAGAGAAACCTTTACTCACGCATCTCCAAAAAAATAAAAGGCAGAATGTCAAGATCATGAAAATTGGATTGCAGACTCGATAACTACACAACAATGTGAAGAATTGGTAGCAACGATGCCAAGAAGAATAAAGGCCGTGATCGATGCTAATGGTGACGCCACTCAGTGGTAGACGAACTATTTTACTCCGTTGAATGCGATGGGCGAAGTTTATTGCGCGGATGATTCCCCAAGAATTTATTATATTTTATTTTAATAGGGAAATATTTTGTTACTTTTTTTAATTGAAAATAAATTTATGACATAAACTTTACTAATTTATTAAACTTTCACAAGTTTTTTCGCAAGAAAAATATTCAATAAGGACTGAAATTGATAATAAAAGATAAAAATTACCGGGGGAAATTCGGAATTCTGCCTGGAGGGAAACTACTCTGAATAGGCACAGGAGAAAAGCAACTTTTAATTTTGAGAAACATTCCTTTATTTTTATAAAGCAGAAAAAAGTATTAATAAAGTTATTTGGAAATAAGAATGCCCCGGAATTGAGCTAGCTAAAATCTGAAATTTAACACCCTGTATTTATATGGCATCCATCAAAAGATTCAATCATAAGGAGCTCGCTTACAAACGTGGTGATTTAAAAGAAAGAAAAATCTTACCGTTTATCTTACAAGATAAAGCACCTTTGCTGAAGGTTTCAGCAAATTACTTATTTTTATAACTAACTATCTTTCACGTATCTTTTTATTGATGTCACGAAGAGCTATTTATTTATTCAGGTAACTAAATTGCCGATTTTCAGCTCTCAAATAAAAAGTGATTTAAGGTGAAGGTGGCAAAGTGCGCCTAGCAAGCAAGTGCGCCTACCACAACTGTCTCAAAAACTACGGATGGGATACTAGTAGTGACATCTCACATCGATTCTACAAATTCAATCAAAGGTCTTGGTGATAGTCACAGATGGCTCTAGTCGTGTGTTTTTGACACACGTGCCATTTTATTTATACTGTTATTCAAAGTGGTGAGGAGAGATGACTATGCGGTAGTCATTGTGATAAATCTCAACAATTTGAGTTTTTATCGACATGCGAGTGAAGTGTGCACAATTTTAATATTTTGCTTTATGATTCTGGCTTAACCTAACTTTTTTTTTTTTTTTTCGGGGGGGGGAAAATGCATTACGCATACCACCCGGGCGCAGGGGGCGCCCGAGTGGTTATGTGGGACTCCCGTATAGGCTAATGAGACCCACGGTATACCCACTAAAAACCCCCCCATCTTCCTCCTCGCCGCCTTGTGACGGGGCCACGGGAACGCTCTCGCACACATCCGCGACCCCGCCGGCGGCAGCCGCCCACAAGCGGCTCCATCAAACAGCCCGAAGGCCCTCCACGATGGGCGCACCAGATGGTAAGGTGCGCCTCCCTCCTCGGCCTCCACCAGTACTGTAGCAGACTCCCCCCAAGTCTGCTACTAGGAGGCCATGGGTACCAGATAACTGGTACCCGGTGGCAGATCGGGTCTGTGGTTCTGCCACCGACCACACCTCGGCCGCAGAGGATAGGGCAAGCGGCGCACCGCAATACCGACATGCCTCTTCCTCTGCGGCCCCACCAGTGCCGTTTCCACGGAACGGCCCCGCCGGTTCGCAGGGGGTAGGGAGAGTGGCGCACCGTAATACCAACACGCCTCTCCCCCTGCGATCCCTCCACGGCCGCAGAAGATAGGGAGAACGGCGCACCGTAATACCGGCACTCCTCTTCTTCTGCGGTCCCATCTCCTAGCGCGTCCACAGCGGACTTCTTCAGCCCGCTGGGAGCGCCCTCCTCGGGCCAGCCGGCGGCCCCAACAGGCCGGCCCTGGTTGCCTCTTAGTTCACCGTGGGTGACCAGTCCACGGTTACTAAGCCCCCCCGCCACGGCAAGGCGGGCAACCATCGGGGGGGGGCTTAACCTAACCTAACCTAACCTCAAATTTATATAGTAGGGAAAGCGTGCCAAACTTCTAATCTAGCGCAAATCGCCGTAATTCAGAGGTTACAAACCTTTTTAAACGTATCTTTTTATAAGCTTTTATTGAACTTGCAATGTTTGTTTGCTTATTTGTATGGTTGGGTCAAATTTTGCAACTGAATTTTAAAGAGTTATCTTCAACCGATTGAGTTGTAATTTGCAAAGATGTTTATTAGTGAAATACATCTAAACTAAGTATTTATTTATTTTTTGTCTAGAATAACAATACTTATAGAAGAATAACTCTCATACAATACCGCTTTGATTTTGGTTCCATTTACGCCAACAAATTAACAGCAATGACAACGAAACATGCATACTCTTTCAAAGGCGTCGCGCCAAGGTCACATCCCGTGAGGTGGACTCAGGTGGATATTTCTTGGAACCATTTTTTTGGGTCAGCTACGCTTCTTAAGGTATTGTACATAGTTTTTTGTACATGACTGGTTCGTGTTTGTATTTTTGTTTCTATACTGTTTCTATACTATCCACTGTAAATTTCCAATTCATAATCCTTCGAATCCCAATGTCGTCCGAATGTCATAGAAACCTTAACTGTCAAAATATTAGTAGTCGTGTTTTATGGGGCTACCCTACATACACGCAAATAACACACAAACACAATAGACCAGTAAAAGTCACAATAATTAAATATTATTCTACCTGTTTAAGATGGGGCGCTAATTAAGAAAAACTGAAGGTCTTTCATGGTCCAGAAATGTATTGAATGAAGCAGTCGAAGCCGTTCGATCAGGTAGGATGTCTGGGGGCAGCCGCGTCAACAAGCTATTGTTATCCCAAGAAAGACTATTATGGACCGCGTTACTTTCCATCAGGTGAGATAGAAGACAAACGTGTTATCCTTTTTCAATAAAAAAAAAGTCACAGGTCGAAAAGCCCAAAATCCATCAATTCTAAGCAGACCACCAGCCTATAAATATGAGATGGAACAAAGGATGGCAAAAAGTTTGCATACAATGGAAAAAATGGCTTAAGCCTGACTCGTACAGAGTTTCTAGAGATTGTTAAGATTTAACCCTTTGATTTAGCGTACCCTGGGACGTTGTATACAGCCACATGAAATGGTTGGATAGAATCGCAAGCATTTTTGGAATATATTGATAAAAGTTTTATTCCGATGATTGGTGATACAACTCAGCCAACACTTCTCATCTATGATAGTCACAGTACTCATGTAAATATTGCTGAAGTCGAAAAAGCCTTACAACACAACATAACAATCTTAAAATTACCACCCCATAGCAACCATATTCTGCAACCGCTGGATTTGGCGGTTTCCAAATCTTTTAAAGATACCTGGCACCAGGAAATGGTCAAGTGGCAAAGAACCCACAACAGGCAAAAACTCTCAAAGATGAGTTTTCAAGGATAGTTGGAAAAGTGTGGGCAGCCCTTAACACTGACATTATTAAAAAAAGATTTGCAAAAAGTGGTATTTACCCATTTAACAAGGATGCAGTTCCTGAACATAAATTAGACCCCGATGCTGAAAAAAGATGGAAAAAGATGATGACAATTAAACAAACACCTCCTCCGCACGCTCCGATGAAATTAACGAAATTGTGTCTGAACAAAATAAACGTTTCATTGAACTTAAACACAACTCTAATCAAAACCTCAGCAAGCAACATAAAGTCAAATAACACAGAAAAAGTATCTTTCGAAGATTTATTACTAGAAACTATTAATATATATTTAGAACCAAATGCAAAAGTCTCTCGTGAAGATATATTTTTTTGGCAAGAACCTGTTCAACCGAAAGTATATATTATAAAAACTTTTAAAAAAATGAAACAAATAGAAAAACTAAATGTGAAATTAAACAAACCAAACCGAGAAAGAACAAACAAATAGAAGAAGATTTGTCTACCGATAGTGAATTTAGCCTACATGATTCAGATAATTCTAAAGGTGAGAACTTAAAATAGTATTTTGACAATTACTTAAAACAAAATGATTCAGAGGAAGATATAGAAAATATGTCATTCGGGTTTACCGACATCCAGTATAATGAAGAAAAATTCCACAAATTTACAGAATAGGACTGGGTACTGGTGAAATTTTCGGCACAAAAAAGCCTTAAGCACTATATGGCGCAGATTGTCGAAATAAATAACGAGATTCCTATCGTAAAATACTTAAGAAAAACACAAACTAAACAGGGATTACTGCATTTTTGTATACCCCAATGTTGACGATATATGTGAAGTGCTGCACGTTGAAGATATTATTTCAATTTTGCCAAAGCCTATAATTTCACTTCGGGGCCAAATTTCATTCAGTATTGATTTTCGTGGTTTCAATATACAGTAAAGTATCGTTTTTAGTTAGCTGTTTTTACAAAAAGTATTTTTTATGTTTAATTTAGCTTAGTACATTTAGTATTTCATTTATGACACTATTTTTTATATTTACCAAAGTTGAAGTGCCATATCTTAGATTACATTTATAACTTATTTAAATGATAGGTCCATTGAAACTTTGAGACTGAAGTCAATGAAGACTGAATTTACGTCCATAAGTAATAGTTAATATACCTAGGTACAACAAAAAATTTCTCAAAAGTTTATGTTTAAGCATTCAAGTGATCCTAGCAGTAAGTTATTGCGATGTAGCTCGCTATAGCGCTGTTGTTACTAATTTTTCATACGTAATAACATATTAATACTTAGTTTATAATCTTTTATCTAATATTAAATAAATGAGGTAATCTGACTGAAATAGATATGTAAAAGTGCTGAATTTTATTATGTACCAAAGCTGAAATGCCATTTCCAAAACATAACGTAAGTTAAAAAGATATTTGCCTATTGTTAGTTAATGCTTAATCCACTCTTTCTCTTTCACTGTTGTTAAGTTGTAGTTAGCCTTGATATATTTAGAAGATGTTTTTCATTGATTTTCTTTTTGTTCACCTAGTTTTTTTGAGAATTTGTAATAAATATTATATATACTATATAAATACTTAATAACAAATTTACAACAACTAACTTTTTATTTCAGTCCTTTTTTAATCATCATGTTAACAGCCATTAAGTGGGTCCATGCCAAAGTATTTCATCGTAAACAAAAGAAAAAATATACTTGACACTCAATTATCAATATTGAGAAAAAAAAGGTTTAAAGCCCCTGATCTAAGATTGTATGGCGCACTTAGCCGAAATTTGATTTGAAATACATAGATGTGTGTAGATTGTGGCTATGAAAAATAATGAAATGTTTTGCGTTGCTTGTTCTTTTGTAATATTAGGTCTTTACCTATGAAATTGCCGTTTTTCACGAAATAAATGAAGCGTAATTTTTTAATATATTTTTTATTTCTATTATTAAAAATAATCACCCATGCAATCAATGCATCTTTGCCAACGCATTGGTAGCTTATTGATGCCTTTCTTGAAGAAATCAGCTGGACGGGAGGCAACAAATTCTTCAAAGGCATTTTGTACTGCCTCTCGGGTATTGAATTTTTTCCCGCCAAGAAGTTATACAAATTCTGGAAAAAGTAGAAGTCTGTAGGCGCAAGGTCTGGTGAGTACGGCGGATGACGGAGAACTTCCAACCCCAACTCTTGTAGCTTGGAGACCGTCTGCTGTGCAGTATGAGGTCGTGCGTTGTCGTGCAGGAGCAGTGGAGCCGAACGATTGACCAAAGCTGGTTGGAGACGTGCGAGCTTCTCCACCATTGTGTTCAGTTCTTCACAGTACACATCTGCAGTAATGCTTGTCCCGTTTGGCAAGAAGCTGTGATGAATTACACCCGCGTTAGACCACCAAACAGTGACCATCACTTTTCTAGGGGTAAGTTTTCGTTTAGGGCATTGTTTGGGTGCTGAACCAGGGTCCAACCAACTTGCTGAGCGCTTACGATTGCAAACAGGTTCCATTTCTCGTCACAAGTAACAATGCGGTTCAGAATTCCTTCATTTGTATGCCTGCTGAGCAGTGCAAGGCACGTCTCCACGCGTACTTCGCGCTGGCGGTCATTGAGTTCGTGGGGTACCCATTTGTCAAGCTTTTTTACCTTGCCAATTTGACGCAAATGGACCAATATTGTTTTGATGCTAACGTCGAAAGCTGCTGCTAATTCAGCCGTGGATTGAGTTTCATCAGCTTCCACAATTGCCTTTAATTCGTCATTGTCGACCAAAGTTTTCGGATGACCACGGGGTTCATTTTTCAGGTCAAAATTTCCAGAACGGAAGCGGGTAAACCAATTACGGGTGGTGCGTTCGTTTGTAGTGTTCGCTCCGTAAACGTCGTTGATGTTGCGTGCCGCTTGTGCCGCTTTGCTGCCACGACGGTACTCATACTCCATAATTACTCGAATTTTTAACTTATCCATGATGATGAAAAATGTTCGAATGCGTTAAAAACAAAACACTAACTATTAAACAAATGACGATTTTAGAAAAAGAATTCCATGTTTGTCAAATAAAATTAATTTGAAATTAGAATTATCAGACAAAAAAAAAATATTTACATTTTAAATGGCCAGTACGGCAAAACGGGCAGTTTCATAGGTAAAGACCTATTATTATGTTGCTGTTTTTATTCTAATGCTTTATAATTATTATGAATAGCAGGCGCACTTCCTCAATTCAGCGGCAAAGTGCGCCTGGTGTCATGTTTTCTAATTTTTTTCTAAAAGTCATTATTTTAAGGGTCACATTCTAATAACATGACATTAGTTGTAGTTGCAAAACATCACAGACCCATTATGGTTCCACGGTAAGTGTCATTCGTGAACTTAAACACAAGTTACATTCCACCAAAGTCATCTATGTAAAAAGTATGGCGTACTTTGCCCCTTTCACCTTATATTAATGCTTTTTAAAATACACTATGTTCCAAGGCACTTAGCAAAGAGAATGTGGATTTTTGCATATTACAAAGCAAATTTTAAACAAAGCTTACAACAATTCGGATATGCGGATTTGAAAAATAATCTGATTTTGCATTCCCTAGCCTTAACAGAACAAGCAGTCAACGTATTCATTGTCATGTTATCATATGCTGCCATATCAACAACTACACAATACGGCGCAGTAACAATAGTACCTAACAGTAAGCTGATGCTTACGCTATCTGTAAAGTAAAATAAAATCCGGTTAGTAAATAATAAATAATAAATATTTCTAACATTCACACCACATTATCTAACCCAAATTAAGTATCATTAAGAACTTGTGTTATGAATACTAGATAACGGATAAATAAATTTAAGAAATATATAAACACACATAGATGCATTGTTTACATATAAATATATGAAATAAATAAACGTACATACACATCCATGACTAGAAAGCAAATATATTAAAATATCTGCCCCTACCAGGATCCGAACCCGGGACCTCTGGCATGGAAGGCAAGGCTACTTACCTCCACACCAAACAGGCCGTCGTTTTTTAACCGCATTAAAATACGTTGCATATTTAAACAGATCTAAGCGTACAGAGGGACAGACGGCGGGAGGCTACTTTGTTTTATCCTATTTTAAAAAGACTGAAGAAATTTTCTTGTATTTCAAGGAGATTTCAAGAAATCTAACTTAGTCGTCAGATGGCTCTGAGCATGGCCTTGTGGGTGTGGCAGCGGCGGCACAACTGGGAGCAGACACTCTTAGTTATTCTAAAACGCGCGATCCTGTGCTCTAGTGATTCACGACGACGCTGTAAGTAAAACACAAAAATGTTAATAATCTTATTGATGAAAGCATGTATACTTGTAAATTCGTAGTTAAAGCTCTCACGAGCGTAGCCGTTTTGCATCTGACAATAAATCAATGCAAAATGCTAGCGAATTTATAAAAATTCATTACCATAATAGTAAATTTCTTCTTTATGCTGACGATCTTAAAATTTATAAATCAATTAGTACTATAGATGATTGTATAAATTTGCAGCAAGACCTTGATCGCCTTTTTAGTTACTGTATAACTAACAAGCTGCAATTAAGTTTGCCCAAATGTAAATCAATAACATTTACAAAAAAACATAATATAATTGATTGCTCGTACTCTCTCAATAATTATCAGCTCGAAAAGGTACCCATGATTAAAGACCTCGGAATACTTATGGACTCAAAATTACACTTTGATAGTCATGTAGATTTTATACAGGGTAAAGCATTTCAAATGTATGGGTTTGTCATGAGAATGGGAAATCAATTTAAGCGATCTGAGACCCTTATTTATCTATTTAAGACTTTAATAAGAAGTCAACTAGAATATGGTTCAGTTATATGGAATCCGTTTTACGCCAAATACACAGTCTTGAATCTGTGCAAAGAAAATTCCTACGTACTGTTTGTTATAGATACTTTCGCACTAAATTATCCTATGAACTAGCATTAAAAAAGTTTTCACTAATTTCCTTAAAGCATAGGAGAACGATACAAGATCAACTTAATTTGTACAATATATGCCATAATCAATTTGACTGTACTTCTTTAACAAACAATGTATGCTACAGAATACCTAGTAAATCACAACGCATTCGGTACACCTACCAACACCCAATATTTATGCCAAAGTTTTGCCGTACCAACGCGGGGGAACGCGACCCCCTTAACAGAATAATGAAAAATCACAACGAAATGTTTTGTAAAATTGATATACTTCATCTCAAAAAACTACAATATAAGAAATGTATAACAACTATTTTGTCAACAATAAGTAACCCAGCTGTTATAGGATGAACTGCATTATTTATTTTGTTTTGTCAACTATGTAACGATCATCTCTGTAATTACCTTTTGTTAATGATATTTTTTTGCCACTCACTTATTTGAGTTAACTTAACTTATATGTGGATAATGGTGCTGGTTACATGGTTAATTCTTATTTAATGTTTCATATGTATAAGCTAATCTATTACTGTGTAACTGTTTTTTATCCCAAAAAAAATAAAATAAAAATAAAGGATAGGAACTTAAGGATTACAGAGATTATATCTATGAATCATGCCGATTTTCAGTTACTAACGTTTCGAAAACGCCCTATAACTTTCAAGTTTTCATTTTAACTTTATATCATTTTTGTTTACTCTATAAATATAAATAAGTGCGCAAAAAAAAAAATACGCCGTAAAAATAATATTAATATGTGTAGTAGTTTAGTAAGGTTTTTAGGATATTTAGTAGAATTTACTGGGCGTTAGGAGCGGCAACACAGTCAGTGTCGATTTGACAGCTAAGCGACGAGGTACGTCTGTTACATATCAGTAACAAAATATTGCCCTTTTAAATGTTTTTGATCTTTTTACTAGCCGTGCAGTGTGATAAGTGTGTCAATTATTATATTTTGAACGTTCTCCGTCCTCGTAAGTGAAGTGTATCGATATGGTGTGGTTGGAACGCGGGTGAAAGTGTGTGTTTTGTGAACATGGGATGCGAGGAGGCCCCTGGTGTAGGGCTACCGCCGCTTGAGTTTACTGAGTGTCTTGCTGACTCGCCACAATTCCGCGAGAATCTGCAGTGTCATGAAAAAGAGCTGGAACGGACCAGCCAGCAAATCAAACGTCTCATCAAAGAAGTTAAGGATGTCGTATCAGCGGCTAGAAGTAATTATATCTATTGTCCTTTACAACTAGTAGATATTGTTATGATAATAATAAACGTATTTACAACATATAAAGAACATATATTTTGCATAAGAGCGCAAGGTCCCGCGACAAAGCGCAGCATTCACTTCCTAAAATAGTGTCTTGTATACACGATCGGATCTGGTATTGCGCTTATCATTTTATGTAATTCATGTAATATGTCATTCACTTAAAATCATATGATTTAAGGTTTTATTCCTTTCATACCACTTTAAAATGTTAAA
This sequence comes from Marasmarcha lunaedactyla, assembly GCA_923062675.1. Lineage (NCBI taxonomy): Eukaryota > Metazoa > Arthropoda > Insecta > Lepidoptera > Pterophoridae > Marasmarcha > Marasmarcha lunaedactyla. The sequence goes on from OV281358.1 coordinate 5,223,913, forward strand.
TATGGAGTCATGTTTAATTTGAAATAAAGCTGATAGCAGCGTAAATATTATTTATTTGAATCATAATCTACCATTCAAGATTCTTTTGTATATATATGTGAATTTCAAATGAAAAGGAAAGATTATTGTATATATATGTATATATGTGTGAATTTCAAATGAAAAGGAAAGATTATTGTATAATCCTAAATATATTGCTTCTATTAATCAAAGTGAAGACAAATATAAAACAATTACATTGTCGAATTAAGTTAATCAAGTGCACTTGTCTCATAGTGGCTGGTTGCTAAGCAGGAGTTGATAATTTGATGGCACTTGAGTAACAGATGCTAATTTTTGTCACATTGCATAGCGAGGATACTGAAGGTCTTGAATGGTCATTGGCAACTACAAGTAGGTGTAATATATGACTAAGTGTCATCTTAAATGGGCAAGCAGTGGGTGTTGATGATTTGAGTTCTGGCTGTATTTTGGTTGCACTATATCAGTGGGCAGGCATTTTATCTAATGTGTACTTGCTAATGACTGTGTTTAACAGTCATTTTGAGTAAACTAGGTAAAATAAATATTATGTTCAGTCTGGAAATGTTTTTATAGACTGAGACATGTTTTGAAATATTTTTAATCTACTTAAAAATGACATTCAAGTTCATTAAATGCTATGAGAATGTTGCAGTTTCATCTACATAAATCACAAACCCATGGGACTAATAAATGATATCTCTAGCCTATGAATAAAAAAAATGCCTATATTCCTTGTTATCAACTGTCAATAAATAAACAAAATGTTCCTTTTTATCGTTATTAGTATGATTATAGTATAGGTCTCCCTTCATTTATTATAAAAAATGATCTCATTGGGTTCCATTATACAATAATCACATTCAAGGGTATGTTATCAATAGACTGATAAGTGATTACAGTATTTGATAACAAATGTGTACATACACATTTTAACATGTGCTTTCGAAAGTGATCATTAATATTATTTCTGCTGCTTATCTTAAAATATATTTATGAAATTGTTCAAGTCTAGTTCAACTTATTTACTAGAACCACTGTGGTCTTATTACTGTGTCTTTATTATTTTAAAATTATGACATAATTTTATTAGTATTATATATACATATGTTGACATGAAAGACAGGTTGCAGAATTAGTTAATTTAATTCTTGTGATAATTTTGAGAGTTTGCTCCTTACTGCTTGGCATATTACACCTGTCGTTATTCAGTTTGAAGTAAGTTTGGTAATGCACCTTTTATGTTACTGAACTACATAACATAACTGTATTAAGATTTATACTTCTCAGACGATATACATTAATTACTTATTGGAACTGAACAAAGTAAATGTTTAATTACTTATAAAAGTAATCAATTTAGTTACTTATATTGGCAATACTCACTTTCAACATCAGTAATCAAGCTAGAAGTTTCATAACTAATTACATTTAATTGATAAGTCATTGATAAACTGTACAGATAGCATCTTCTCTCATCTTTGAGTAGGTAGATCTGATGGTCATGGAATGATGCAAACTTAGTGTGGGATGCATTAAGTCACTAGGTACTTTTATCCTTCTAATTATTTAAGTGGAGAAAATTTTAGTTTTATATGTATAATAAAAAAACAGTATTTAGAATAGTTACATAATTTACATCCTGACAATTTTAAGCATATCAATGCAATGAATATAAAACATGACCAGCTTAATAAAAATACCTATTCTAAAACAACAATATGCAATAATTTCTTTTAATCTTAAATACAATAAAACAACATATTGTTATTTAACAATACATTAATTTATAACTAATTATGATTAATATAAATTTCAAAAGTTTTATCCTCCAAAACAGTACGACACTTTTTTTTTATTATTTTTGTTGAAAAAATAAGTATGCTTGAAAGTTCTGCTATACAATCTCTTCTTCTTTATTGTGCAATCATAAAATAGCAGGCTGAAGCTAGTGTATGCATATTCTGTGGGAATTCATCTACATAGTGGTATTATATATCACCTTGCGTTTGCTCGCAAACTTAACAATGCAGAACATGCTTTTGGAGTGGCCTTGCCTCAACAATACAATTCCAGCCTTGGTGATTGTGACCAAAATGAGTTTAAAACATTGATTTAAATGTACTATTGACAAATATTAACAAAAAATCTAATCTACATTTGGTATGTCACTTTTAATAGTAAGTATGTATCTAATACACAAATGTTTTGAATAAACATAAATGAAAATGTGTGTATATTTAAGTCTATAGGTATTGGAAGCAATTGACCTAAGATAGACAAATTAGACTTTTTCACGGTATTGTTTCATAAGAACCAAGAGAGTCAAAGAGAGGGGATGATTATTTTTATTTAATTTCATTTTAGAGTTTTAAGATTGTGTCATATTTCACTTTTGTTTCAATACTTATTTCCTTACTGAATAAAAAATATTGTATATTTTTGCTCTTTTAAGTTAAATACAAACAGTTTGAGAAAACACTTGAAAATAAGAATATCTTCAGGAACATTTCCAAATCTACAATTCTTTTGCAAAGATCTGTAGATTTGGAATGCACATGCCTGGGAACGTATTTCAGATCTGTGCCCCGTCTTATCCATCAATTCATGACTTCCTGAGTGTTATTCAATCAGTGTCATTGTTATCATGCCAATGACACATCATATTGTGTATGATATTGCAGCCAGTCCTCAAAAAAGAATTACTTTTGTAATAGTAGCGTAAAACATATTATGTTCACGGCGTTGGATGCCGGATTTTCGATTTGCTTCATCAGTACAAGAAAGCTGAACATTTTTTTTGTGTGGTGTCATCCGTGTAACTACTTGTCCCTTGAAAATTTCGACACAACTATAACCTATGTAACTACCATGATAATGGAACTATCTGATAATATAATAGTTTTAAGAATTGGTTTAGTTGTTTCAATAATGTATCGGTTACATACACACAAACAACATTTTTCGTCTTGATAATAACAGTATAGATTTAAAAGAACATGAATGAAGGAAGCAGCTTATTCAAAAATGTTTCCAAACAGCTCGCGCAGGAATGTGATGTTCGCGCCAAACCGCAAGACTCCGTGCTGAAAACGTCTGAGCGGAATGTCATTTCGTAACTTCTACCAAGAAATGGCTTTAAGGTAGACGGCGTCGTGGTCGTGGCCGCTTCAATGAATTTAGTTTGTAAATATATGTTGGTTAAGTCACGTAGAAAACGGTGGATAATTGGAGACGGATTAGGTATGAGTTTCTTAATGGATGTGACTATTTTCGCTTTCGATGATATTATAAGCGCTGACCGCGTTAAATTACAAATGCGTTTAATAACAAGAAATATTATCGTAATTTTTTATTTATTTATGAACATAATTATATTGTGCCAGTGGCTGTGGGTTGCGAATCCCTTGGGCGTGCGTTCAATTCTTGTTACAAAACGTAACCTTTATTCTATTTGAGATCATAGTTTATGTGTCAAAGTAAACAATATACGCTAGTTACTTTTCTTGAAAAAGATATTAATAATTTTTTTCATTTATCTTCGCTAGGCGTTGTCTTCAATTTTACCAAATTGAAAGTGACAATCAGGACTTATCCCGTATCTTTAGAAGTTTGCTCGAAATTTCCGTCATTCGACTCAATCTCAGTTATGCCGCCTCAGTTGAGTATTTATGGCATTTTTAGGAGATAAACTTGTCCTCGACTAGAGTACTTTCATTGGAGTTAAGGAACCAAACAAGTCGAAGTTCCCATGAAGGTTCTCTCAGTGCTAGTCAAAATCTTGTCAAAGTTTGTTTGCATGCCTTGTTGACATACACACATTTGAATATTTTTTACCTAGTTTCGCACTGGATAGTTTTCATTTCACCCAAACTGATCGTCTATTTGTCATTAAACAAAGTAAAGATCAGCCGATCCTATATTAACAAAATTACATCACTATTCCTCTCAGCCTCACTGGAGGAAATATTGAGTTATACTATTTCCATTTCTTTATTTTCTCGATGACAGCTCCTGTGAAAACTTGTGCGAGCGTTTTTTTACATTATGTATGCATTATTTTATAAAAATATGACGTTTACACACGTACAAGGTTATATAATACCAGAGTCGGAGAAACTGATTGGGATGGAGCTATATCGATAAACGTAACACGATAACAGACCCGATATTTTTTTACAAAATGTAAGAAACTAAACTACTGCCGGATACTTTTGTACAAAGGACATTGGCAGATTGCCATACATGGTTTTCGTTGGAGTTCAAGTGCAGCGTTTAGAAGTCAAAAATATCTAAACTATAGGACATGAAATCCGGATCCATTTAAAAAATATATATATTATGGAGTATGTCTAGGAACAATAATAATTGCATTTTCATTAAGTACTAATTTTGAGGTTTTGATTTCAAATTACCTACATTTACATAGGTAATTACTACTATCACCAACCGAACATGATAATTTGACACCTAGTCCATCAATATCTTTAACCTAATCAACTAGTCCAAAAACCACAGCAATAAGTTGTCGTAAGCGCAATCTATCGGAATCCTTAGGCACAAAGGCTTATAAAGTCACGTTATATAAAATAACTAAAAGAATCGCAAATCGTCAGAAAAAAACCAAGGCAAAGTGGAAAGTCCAAAAGTAACGAAACGGTTTCGTTTTCAAGTTATGTTTTTTATCTCAAACTCCCCTGCTAGGCAAAAGCTATACAGCCAAGGATAAGGATGAGTAATAAATAATTTTAACTATGAGGAATATAAAAAAAAATATTCTTTCATAAAAATGAGTCCTTACATTCTGAAGTGATTATAATTTCCTATATTTAAAATCTATATTACAAAATCAAATACTTGTGCGCTTTTTGTACGCTGTGTGCGTACTTTGTGCGGTCACAATCAATCCTATGTATCGTAATAAAAAATTACAGGAGCTAATACAAACTGATTAAGTCAAATCAAGCTTTATAAATCAACAATTTTTTGGAGACTTCTACACATGAAGCTAATATTATGGAAATTCATTTTAAACAAAAGTACTAGTTTTCTAAACGCTCACTGTTTACTTCAATAAGGATGCGCCAATATTCTTTATTAACTAATATTATATTTCATTACTAGATGTTACACGTATTAATTCTTGATTGATAATGCCAACTTCTTTAAAATTTTCGAAGTTGTTGTAAAATAAGTAGGTATAGGTAGGTACTCGACAATGAAACGAAATAATTATAACGACAGGTAATCTTTATTTATTTATTTTAATATATACATACATATGTATACAAATATATTTAAATGTTTTTGTTGTATTTGTCTTTGTTCAAAATATAATAAATATATGCGATCGATATAATAATATATCGATACTTATTTGGTCACAACACTACATTATATCCAATTAGAACTGTCATCGAGAAAATAAAGAAATGGAAATAGTATAGCGACTGAGAAAACCGCGTTTGAATGAGATTTGAGTAATTCCTTGAAAGTTGAACAGGTAAGGATACCTGAGGTTGAGTGAAGGAAATATCGGCCAATACGACCGTCTCTTTCGAATCCACCTTAAACATTTCTCCTACTTGTTACATACTCAATTTTAGCTATTTAATTGTAAAACTTATATATAGCAGAGCTGCAATTTAATTTGTATAAAACAAAGAATATATCATCCTCTTTCCTTCCGAAGGACTCGGCACCGCCCAGATGGTCCTCGCGAACAGCCTGGAGCAGTTCGACTTCGCCTGCATCGGGGCTTCCATGACGGAAGACGAAAGGGCCATCTCTGGCTCTTTGCGGCATCTAGCGGCCATCATTAAAACCGTCGAGGATGAACGGGGGAGAATGGTGAGTGAGATTTTTGCTGATGTAAAGTTTGAGGTGAAGTCAACTGCTCAAAGCTAGGACTTCATTTAAGATAAATACTATTTAATTTGGCTAAACTGTATATCTTTTGAGTCATATCGTTACGTCCTCTTGTAACACCCTGAATTTTTTTATATCAAACCCTTTCATATCAAAATATAAGACCAAAGAGACCCTATGATAGGATACGGATGGGGTATAAACCTTGAATTCTGACTCCAAGGGTGCTACATCTGGCATAGACCGTTCGTGCTAAGGCTTCGCTTTTTAACAAACAAAACTAATTAAGTCTTTATCAAAACAAAACATTGCTAAAAACTCGACCGTTATCTTAATATTCTAAACTCGAGCATATTATGTGAAGCTGTTAACCTCAATTCCTAAATACGTTTAACTTAATTTAGTATGATGACGGTATAGGTACCACTGTACTATACCATGCACGACCGTTTTCGTACCAAAAAATCTATTGTTGTTTGTCGTTTGGTCACACACTTTAGAAAACTATTTATTATTTTTAGTTAGAAATATGTAGGTTTGCTATGAATTATTCATTTGAGTGGTAGTAAGTTAAAGGACTAGTTTTAATTAGTTGCTTTGCTTGCAATATTAAAAGGTTTTTTTGTCAGATAAATAAAATAATAAAACTTGAAGTTTGAACTCAAGATCTCGTGAGAATTCCATGGAAAAAAATATTACCTATACAACTATTCCCGGATAATAAGCTTTCCAATATAAAAAGAACTATTAAAATTGGTTCAGTAGTTATGTAATAATAGTAATACATTTATTTATTTCAGAGCAACGATCCCTGCAAACATTTTATACATAACTCAATGCTTATCATAGCTTTAACCTAGCGTCAGATACACATTTATTTATTCATTTAGTCAGTCTTTCAAAACCTATATAGATTTTGGAGTTTAAGAGTTTATCTCACTTATCATGTTTGTTAGAGAGATTTGATCCTTATGATTGACGTCATAAAAATATAGGGTATACGTTTTTCGAGTTTTAGCCTATTCGGTTCTCGGGCGTGGCAAGCTTATGGTCAAATAAGCTTGAATGCAATTTTTCTTTTAAAAAAAATAAAGGAATCTTTCCTTTTAGTAAAACTTTTATTCCTAGCATTTAGAGTACTTTCCCTCCAGGTGCCATTGCAAAGGTCCACCCTGTACAGGGCCACTCAGAAAGTTTTTCGAAAAAAAGTTTGTATGTATGCAATGGTGGCGAGTTATAATTAATTTTGAAAATTCGGTAAAAGAAATATATAGTTTAAATATATAGTACGTCTTTACCGCTGGTACAACGATTTTAAGTAAGGTCGCTTAATTTTGAAGGATGAAAGGAGAAAGAAGTGGTCGTCCTTGAGTTCTGGAACGAAACCGTGCTAGAAGTTAAAAAATTTATTCAACAAAACCGACCAATTACATACGAGGAGATTCAGCACATCCTGCAGATTGGATGGGGAAATGTTCATGATGTTCTACAACCACCTTTGCGTAAGGAGGATGTCGCGGTGGTTACTCCACAACCTGGCCGATGCAGAGAAGCAGGCCCACGTGGAATGGTGCCATGGTAGCAGGTTCTTCCCGCCGTGTTTATGATATCATAATAGGTGACGAATCTTGGATCAATCAATATATCCAGGAACAAAGCACCAGCCAACGGCTGTTTCAAAACGAACCAACGCCTAAGAAAGTGATGCGAGCAACAAGCGACCGAATAGGGGACTCCAAGGCCTTTTGCTCCACCACGACAACGTGCCCGCGCACTCCGCGATCAAGACGAAGGACTTCCTAAACACCACACCGGTAAAACTTTTGGTTCTACCGTCTTACAGCCCAGATTTCGCACCGTGTGACTTCTTGTTTCCTGAAATTATAAACCAGCTCAAGAGGATACAGTTTTTATCGGCAGAAGATGCGTTCGCTGCGATGCTCGCACGTTCGAGAAAGCCGTTGAGGAAGTACCTGTTACAGATTGGAAAATGTGCTTTGAAAATTGGCTCAGACGCATGAAACTTTGTATAGGTGCTGATGGAAAGTTCTTTGTAAACATGTAATAAAAAAAATACAACAATAGAGCATTTTATTTCTTAAAACTTTGTGAGTGTCCCACGTATATATATCAATTTAATACTCGAAAGTACGGTCGGAAGCACTGGCGCATACGAATCTCCTGTGGTGTCGTCGTCCCATAGTGAACCGGGCGCCTCCAAAAGATCCAAGAAAGCGCAAGGGATTCTTGCCATTAGTCTGGGTCTCCGCTCAGTCCAACGATTGTACTTACTCGAAGGGGTATAAACTGAATTGCTCCACACTTAATATTATTATATTATTATTATTGAGCTCATTAAGCAACGGTTGAGTTATTGCTTGATAAGAATGAACAAATTTATTGTTTGTTAATCCAGTTTGGTGTGATAAGAAATAAACTGTATTGTGAATGCTAATTGCTTGCATTGAGTCAAGTATTATTACGTAAAGCAATATATATTTTTAGGTTTTAAGTATCTAAACATTCTTAGTTCTAGTCATTATGCGTTATTATATGTGTGCGTGTTGCTGTATACAGGGTAGTAGAATTTTGCAATGCCACCTGGAGGGAAAGTACTCTTTATACTGGAGATAGCAATTTTTACACTAAGGAAACTTTCCATTATTTTTGAAAAGAAGAAAAACTGCATTCAATGTAATTTGAAATAAGACTTGTCACGCCCGAGAATCGAACCGTCTTAAAGCGGGAAAAAAAACCCTGTTTTTTTACCGCATCTTTGACGTCGGTTTTTGCACAGAGATATTCTATGGATCGGAGAATGCCAAAGGTAAATTTTTAGACCATAAAAACATACGAGTGTAGGTTCTTAATCTGCGAATACAAAGGTATTGCGAATAAACGTTTATAGATTTAAATTTATGTCAGTACTAAAACTACTTGAAGTATATTTTTTACATTTACACAGAAAACTCCTTTATGGTAACCTGACGGTTGATTGGCTGGCAATAGATATCAAAAACTCGGCTGAGTCAATTTTATAGACACAAGTTCAATTACGCAACGATAGAAATTACATATCTAAAACTTGATAGGTACATAACTGTTGGGCAATGATAAAGTAAAGAAAATAACCATTATTTAAATATTCTTTATTATATTCCATTTTGCAAACGAACCCTTTGACAAAAGTACGTTTAAAGTATTTCAAATACCTACATCTACTATACGCCTCGTTGAATTCGTCAGTAGCAAGTTTCTCTATGAACAATGGTAGAAAAGAAACAGCAGTTTACATTTGCTGCGCACCGATTATACCTAACCTATCTACACATAGATTGTACCGATCTAGTGTCTAGACTCTGGTCTTTGGACATGGCATTATAGTAACAAGGCTTAAAGCAGAGTCAACAGCTTATCAACCGTACTCAAATATTCTCAATTGATTTTGAAGTCTTTTTTGATGAAATTTAGGTTGAAAAATGATTGAGACAATTATATACATAGAAAAAAGTTACTTTTGTTCTGGCACGGGCGGGGGTGCTTGTGTAGTTCCAGATTCGCATCCGAAACCTCTGTAGTGAGATCCAGTTTACGCGTCTACCTTTCGCCTGGACCTCCTTGCGAGTTCACTGTTTGTACACTTATGGAACTCGACGGAAGGTTAAGGGCGAAAATCGCTTGCGCGTTTTTCGGTCTTTTGTAGGTGCTCCGCATTTTAACGGGCGACAACACTGCAGGGGATTCGAATGTGAATTTCAGCCTGCACCCGACTGTATCTAGTATTTAAAAGTACTGTGTGTTACCAGGTGTTCGGGATCTCCCTGTGTGTTGTCCCTCTTAAATACATAAAATACCAAGGATCAGCCTTAATGTTTCTCAGTCTTTTTTTATTAATGGTCCTTGGTCTACTTTAATTTTCATTGAATCGGTTAAAATAGCTTTCATTTAATTTAACTTTTATAATTTCGGCGCTGTAGTCTTTGTTATCATGCTGTTAGTTCGTTATAATATAACCGGGTCAGTAATAATAATAAAACATTTTTCACGCTCTCTCAGTAAATCTTAACAACTAAGTAGTAAACATATACATAAATATTTTTAAATGTTTAATCTAATTGGCTGAGCCAGTGACTTAAATACAAGTCCCTACCCATGGCTAGAATTTTGCATTTATTTTTTCTTCTAAAAATAGTAAAAATTTATTCCTGTTCTTATAATCAAATAATTTTTTAACAAATTCTAAGTTGGTACATAATCTAAGGATTTTAGCCAAGACTTTTTTACATGTATCGGGTGTTTGAGCTGTATAAATTTAATATGTTTTTTATTTTATTATTGAAGAATGGGCCGAGAAACGATTGGAATTTATTATTAAAAGAGTTGTTCATGTTAGAGGCGGGACAAACTGTATTTCTTCTTTAAAGTTCTAAGAGTTTGGGTAGACAAAATATTTTTCTTGTGCTGAAGCATGAGTTTGTCCAGAATGGTAGACTCACAGTCATAATGTCGTAATCGCAGTATAGTTGTTTTCTTGGATACCTGAGAGGAGAGAGTGATGCTCTTTAAAGAGCATCACTTCAAGCAGAGCTCTCTGTTCTGCTGTCTTTTCTAATTTTAATAAATGTGTGTAAACCTGCCACCCCAAGACTTGGCACAGTATGTTATTTAAACTTTCTTGCCCTCCCCGATAGCACGTCAATTTACTGTCAAGTAAGTAACTGTCACGCCTCGTGTGAGACAACAGTGTAAAACAATTGGTAAGTTCATAAAATTAAGCCACATACAGGTACTTACGGATCTAGTTCGGACTGTATTAAAATTTACCGTATGACGCACGCGCTGTGTCAATGTGTCACGGTGCATAGAAGGGTGTTTGACGTCCGTACCTCGCTTGGTTGCCTGAATAGCTGGAGCCCTGGCCAAGTTGCAATCTAGTAAAACTCGTAACTTGTATGTAGCGTATCGTTTTATCACGTGATGCTCTATACAGTTGACGAGTTGTCTGTAGTAATGATCATGGATTGCAATTTGGCTAGGGCCCCCGTTCCGTTGGCACGATTGTCTTTCTATTTTGTTCAATAGTCCCACTAGGTAAATGAATGAGTTGATCTATGAGAGTCTCTTCGTTCATTTAGAACTCACTCGGATCATACTTATTTTTTCCTTCGTTCAGCCGATACACGTCCTCTGCTGTTACCTGTGCTTGGCTTGACTCCCCCAATCTCCACAACACTCGAAAATACATTTTTCATTTAAACGCAATTTCGCCATAGTTTCAGAGATTAGTACGTTTTGGTAAAAAGAAAACTCTCTAGTTTTATTTCATTAGTATAACAATGTCGGTAACCTTAAGGTGCTGCGCAGACGTTTACAACTTTTTGTTTCCGACGCAACACACCAACACACGAAGCCGTAGTTGCTGTGTACAGTGTCGGCAACCGATCAACGTTTTAGGGTGTTCGTCGTTTGGATACTTGGGGGGAGGGTCACTTCGCGATGCAGATAACAATAATTTTTTATAGACATAAATAGACACTGTAAATTTTTTTTGACACTGTAAAGTTCTTCTTCACGAAGGTTTTTCCGAACTGGTGGTAGAGTCATGCCTTATTTGAAGTCATTAAGAACAAGTAATTTTCAATGTTGAGAAATAAATATTTGAATTTGAATTTGATCAGTCGCCGGTTGCCTGTTAACTGACACCCATTGCAACTGACAAGGAAATTTATTAATGTTGCTTTTGTCTTCAATTGACGACTTTTAGCTTCCATTTACTTATGACACCGAACACTTTTTGATGCGCGATCGTTATGTGTCCGGTTCTAGCAAAAGGACTCAAAAAGTCTCTGTCTGCGCAGAAACTGGCTGATTTCATATAAAAACACAAGACACAAAAACGTCTACGTTTGCGCAGCGCTTAGGCAACGGAAGTATAAGCTTAATGTTTTCACATTCAGCCCGACGTTGAAATGGCAGTCCATCTCGGAGTTAGTCAAGCGTAGCGCAAATGCCAAAAATAAATGTTCAGTAATTTTAGCAATAACATTCCCTGCACTTGTGAGTGACATGCATTTGCATATGAAGTCGAAAGCTCGTATAGATAGATGGTTCATCTCATTTGTGCACGCTGCCCTATGAAACTTATATAGTGTGCGTTCAGCTATATATATATATATCGTCTTCCTTTCGTCTACAATAATATCGAAATGTAATGCTAAATACCTACGTGACAAATTCATGTATAAGAAATATTTAGTAATCAATAAATAGAATAAACCTGAATACTTATTAAAACAATGGTGTAAATTGATGAATTAATAATTATTAAACGGTTCAGCAGTTACACGCTCTTTTTATCGTGTAATGATGCCGGCCGTAGGCTCTAGATGAAATTGCTCTTGTTCCAATAATCGCACTGGCTGGTCCTTCCCTTTGATCGGAACACAACCACGTAAATGTGATTGTTATTCAAATTCAAAAATTCAAATTCAAATATCTTTATTTACAAAAGCTAGGGTACATAAAGTTGTTACAAATGAAAATTATTGTTGAGTCACATTGTACCACAACAGTGGTGCGTAAACATGTCAAATTTATAATAATAATTGATAATAATTATAAAATTGAAGGAAGAAAAAAAAATACTTTTTACGTTACAAGTTCATAGAAAGATAATGTCAAATAAATTAAAAAAAAATTTCATTTAAAACTCAATTATATAATTAAAATTGTTATTAAGCAAAGCATCATGTAAAATTATTGTAATTTTTAGTAAATTACAACATTAGTTTTCCTTAGATGTCATATATTTCTGTAGAGAATAGAAACATTTATCTCTAAGCCAAATTGTTATTTTCTTTTTAAACATTAACACAGGTAGTTCTTTAAATCTAATTGGTAATATATTGAATACGTCAATTGCTCTTTAACATAATAATGTTTTTGAAATATAACTAAATGATTTCTGGGTCTGTACAGGTTAAATTTGTTCCGACAGTTCCTACCACTAACCACTGAGTGTTTGTTTAAGTAATGTGGATGCTGCTTAACAAAAACGCAGAGATCTCTAATTCCATGCAGGCCAGAGGCAGTACATTGACGGCACTTATGGCGGTCAAATAGGAAGACTGCTACATGTTGAAAAGAAACTTTACCACCACTAAACTAAATTCTTCGAAATTTCGTAATTCAGAACGTACGTTATCTCATAGTTTACACGAAAAGCCTATAGGCGTATCACTCTGAACATGTAACTACTTTTTTCCTTCATGTTGGTAGTGCCGAGATATCGCTAGTGATTCATGAAGCTAATACGACAACCATCTTTTGTTTATTCCGTGACGTAGACAGAACGGTATAGCGTTTGATGCTTTGATGGCACTGAGCGTATAGTTTCGTTGCAGAGGTGAAAGATTGAAAGAACTATCTGCTACCTATGTACTAACCTGAAGAAAAGAAAGACCCTAAGTTTTGTCAAAAAATCTCAAATTAAAGTAATTAACTGGTGATAGTAATAACACTTTAGAAAACGCTCACTGACTGACTGGTCAAACCTGCTGAAAATATTTATTGTGAAAACTTGTCTCTGATTCGTAACTCGGAAACGTGACGCATTACGAGATTTGTGATTCTGCGATTTATGTTTTTACTGGTGTGAACTATCGATTTATGCAGGTGTTATGCGTAGCCGCCATTTTGGAAAAATATCGAAGTGACGGATGGCACCTGGGAGAAAATATAACACTATATTAAACGGCAAATCTTTAATTAGAGAACTAAAAGTAAAAATAAATAAATAAATCTCCAGACAAAAAAACCCACTTATGGATGACCATACAGCGCACTGGGGGGGGAGGGGCAAGAATAAACATATATATATATATATATATATATATATATATATCACACACATGAATGCCCTGGCCACGACTCGGACCTCGGACCTCCGGCGTATGAGGCAGGGCTTAACACTACGCCACTGAAAAACAGTTGTTACTAGATTTTTATAAAATAATTAAAGTAATCGACGATTCTTCAAATTAAATACAGCCTCGTATCCATACAGCCAGTATCGCGTCTGGATAATTTTTTAAACTTATTTTTGAAATTGGTAGAAGTTTACGAATTTTTTAAAATATATATAGGTAAACAAAATTCGTAAAATCTTTCCTCTTTCATGTTATAGTATAGAAACATTAACGATATCATTTACATTAGGTTATTTAAGCTAATTTTAAATGTTTACTGTTACTATTGCGTATTTAAGAAATAACAAGACATTTGTATCATTTTCATCAATATTATCTGATAACAAATAAAAATGTTATCAGCGCGGAATGTGATTATTCACAATGCAGAGTGAGTTTGAGAATTAAACCTACATAGGTATGTTACAATTATTGTTCCATTAAAGCAAATTAAAAATGTACCCATTTTAAAATACCTGAAAATTACGGATGGTGGCGTGGGACCTAAGTTAACAATTCTATAATAATTCATAATTCAATAATAATAATAATAAATCCCTAGACAAACACACCAACTGTTTGACCCGAAAGTAAGCAGAGCTTGTGTTAAAGATGACCATACAGCGAACTGGGGAGAACCCAGAATAAACTTACATATATAAATACAAACAACCATGACCCGAGAACAAACATCTGTGTTCATTACACAAATGTAGGCCCCGGCCAGGACTCGAACCTGGGGCCTTCGGCCACTACACCACTCGGTCGTCTATAACTCTGAGTTGCCCGGTTAAGCACTATCATTATATCACTGTCAATTTCTATTGTTCTGACAGAGACGGACAGATACATTTTAACCCGAGTTAGCGTTAATTTTTAACCCAGGTCTGCAAGTGGCCCTTCGGAGTTAAGATGTCACAACATTGTAAACTTGGCTTCGAATCCTGGGCTGAGCAAGTAGGTTTTTAAACTATATAGTTTCGTTCTGTAAATTGTCTCAAGTGACATTACAATAGATGAGTCTTACTTTTCTGTCTTTGCTACTCACCTTCAGACTTGGTTGGTTATCAACCAAAGTGCGTGGGAAATCTCGTTGGTGTGCGAAATAATAATCCACCAATAACAGTACTTTAATTTTCCAACCAACAATAAATGACGTTATTCTATTGGTTGGTATTATACTCATATACGCTTTTCAGCTTGCTTGGATTCGCGAGCAATAAACTCCGTATTAATTACTCGCACTAAAATGCTTGCGTTGTCTTGAAATAAGGAATTAGCAATATACTGTTTTAGAATTTTTTTAAACTTGAGTCATGATGGTGAGTGGCAACCGTGCCCATAAACATTTTTATTTTATTTAATTTTAATACTTGATTAATTGAGATGTAAGAATACATAAAGATTGCTAGACAAAATGTTTATGAAAAACAAACTATATCAGCTAGACAGAATTAAGAAAAAAAGATCTTGTAATTGTCGCGCGCACGCTAGGAATACCAGTATTGAAAATGTCTATATCTTGTTCGCGGTTGAGTCGGGTGTAGAAGCTGAAAGAAATATAAACGAATGCTGCTTGTAACTACTGCTAATAATAATCATAGAGGTTGTTGATTAATTGTATTGTTACTTATTGATTATCTATTAATGCCGTTGCCGACCGTAGGAGTTAGAATTGCCGTTGTTCCAGTAATTACCCTAACCCTTCCTTCCCTTTATCTCGCTATTACCACTAAATATAAACTAATAATAGAGATAGATAGTTTGAAAACAATTTCTGTCTCGCTTTAGGAGAACGAATAATTTGAGTGAATTTTGTTAATACAGGCCTGTGTCGCGTGCGGGATTCCAAGCAAATTGCACATTTATACAAACTGTCGGGTCCGTCATCGCGTGACGATCAAACGGCGATCTAGTTGGAAAGTGTCGCTTTACTCGAACGATGACTCGTAGTTAAGTAAATTAACTTGTTCCGCGTGTTTTATGCGTGTGAGTTTAATTATTAAAAATTAACTAACGGCTGCGCTCAGACAGGTCAAATATTCCGGTAATTAAGGTGAATCCAGATTTGCTAAGCAAAATCGATAATTAAGAGCAAATCAATATTTGACTATTTATTTCTAAACATTGACAATTACTTATTCTTGTTGACGTTAAATAAAGTATGACTCTACAGTCAATTTGGATAAACCTTCGTGAAGAGGAATTGGCAAGAAACTGCACGAGTATAATTTTTTCAAAATAAATGCGCAATGGCTCTCTGTACAAAATAATTCTTGCGTCTGTTAGCTCCGCAAGTTTCCCTCCCCCAAGTATCCATACGACGAACACCCCCAAACGGCACCGGTTCACGAGGTAACGCGGGATCCAGCCATCGCCCTCCTCAACCATAGCGTCTCATGTAACGAACGGTGTGATGTGCACGAGAACGGCCGTTAGTTTATCCCGAACATCGGGATGAAAGGTAGCCTATGGCACTCCTGGATAATTCAGTCACTATTGGTTGATTTAAAATGGCTGGATGTTGGTGCATAGGTGCTGAGTATGTTATAATTTTGTACTTTTTCTCAGCTTATTTCCGTATTTGGAATTTAATTGTAAACTATATTTTACTGTAAATTATAACTAACTATTGAGACCGGAGGGATCCCAGAATAACCCAGATTTTATTTTGAATAAGAATGCGTTTCATTATTATTCTATTCTTAATTATTCTCAATAATGTTAAGGTACAATAAGGAAAAAAATTAATATTTAATTTGTTATTATCACAAGATCAACAAAAATATATCAAATTTATAAATCAACATTCCTGACCAATGAAAGCAGTCACCCATCTGTTTCAGTAATTGTACATCTTCAAAACGCAATATTTCTAATTTCCGTGCTACTTACTTCGCACTTCACGGTGACATCGACCATCTTGCGCACACGCAACGAATGAACACGCACGACGTCAATGAGTCTCAAGATATTCGTTCTGTTTAAGATTGCGCGTCTGATTGTGGTTATACGATATGATCGTAATTTACGATGGAAGTTATAGTTTTTTAAATTGAAATATAAAGGCTAAATATGTTTAAAAAAATTATAAAGTAAGGTTTATTTGCGTGGATCTATCTTACAAGAACCCTACTAAGTTGTCCCCCCATCACTTTTAATGGGCAAAATGGCTCTCCTGATGTTTTTTTTAAAGATATTGGTTAGTAGTAGATAGTAGTGAAGTTATTTTCGTTGTATTGTATTGTAAACACTTTATTGCACAAAAACATGGTACAGGATAATTTATAAAATTAAAAATAAATTGTACAAAGGCGGACTTATCCCAGTTTAATATTAAACACACAATAAACAGTTTACAATCATCATAAAATATTATTTTATTCAACGTAATAAAAAAAAATTGAAAAGTAAATAAATAAATCTAATCAAAATATATATATAAATTTAAAACTCAATAAACAATATAATAAACATATAAACAAATACATACAAACATATACATATACCTACTTGTATACATCTAGAATCGCAACCATTTAGCGGTTCAAACGAAAACAATTTTATCAAATTAGGTTTGAAAGAGGACACAGAAGGAGACTTTCTTATATGCTCAGGGAGACGGTTCCACAAATGCACAGCATGCACCGAAAACGATCTTCTATAGGTATGGGTACTGTGTGATGGAGTTTCAAGAGAAAAGTTAGTACCAGATCTCAGTCGCTCACCCATAATGGTATGAAAATTAAACCTCTCACGGAGATATACGGGTGCAGATGGATTAAAGACAACATTATACAATAAGCGTAAAATATGTATATGTCTGCGGTTTCTGAAAGGTAGCCAGTTGATTTTGGAGCGGTATTCGGAGATATGGTCAAATTTTTTCATACCCAAAACTGTATCGGATGCATTAATTTTGGAGGCGTTCCAGTCTATACAGCTGCTCCTCTGTGGCATCGAGAAATGTCACCATAGTCCAAAAGAGGAAGTAGCAAAGCGTTAGACAACATGATTTTGGTTTTAAGAGGTAGAAAATTTTGCAATCGCCTCAAGGAGTTCAATGACCAGTAGAGCTTGCGGCTGACTTCATTGATGTGTGCTGTCCACGACAGTGTCTGATCCATAATCACACCTAAGTTCTTAACAGTTTTGGAGTACGGGATGATGTCGTCATTAAAATAGATACATGGAAGTGTGATACTTGGACTGATGATGACGTGATGTTGGACTGATGATGACGTGATGTTGGACTTTGAAATAAAATGGGGACTGCCAATAACAATAGCCTGAGATTTTGATTTTCTGATTTTGATTTGAGATTCTGGCCCAACATGCAATTGATTTTAAGTAATTATTAACACCATCCACGGCCTGCGTTAAGTCTTCAGTATAAAGCTGTAGGTCATCAGCATATAGATGGTATGATGATTTAAGAGAGGAGGTGATACCGTTAATAAAGATAGAAAATAAATTGGCGAGAGGACTCCTCCTTGAGGTACACAAGCGACGAGACGGCACCAATTAGAACGACCATTTTCAGATTTTACAAGTTGGAAGCGATCAAAGAGATAAGATCGAAACCATGCATATGCCAAAGGTGGAACATTTAGGGCTTTGAGCAAACTCAGCAAAATGTCAAAGTCAACCGTGTTGAAGGCACTGCTGAAATCCAGAAGAACAAGGAAGCCAGTTTTTTGTTTTCTATATTGAGACGAATATCATCAGTAACCTTCACCAAGGCCGACACAGTGCTATGCCCCGAACGAAAGCCGGATTGAAAGACATTGGATAAGTTGTTACGTGAAAGGTGCTCCGTCAATCTCTGGTGTACATAATGCTCTAAGATTTTCGACAATAGAGGTAAAACTGAAATGGGCCGGAAACCAGATAGGGAGGGGGGTTTAGTTTTTTTAGGAAGAGGGATCACATGTGCTCTCTTCCAGGCATCCGGAAAGATACCTGATGTTAGGGAGCAGTTGAAATATATGGGCTATGATCGGAGAAAGGAGATCAATAATCGGTTTGAGCATGCCCAGATTTATATCATCATTGCCAATGGCATTTGATTTGATGAACTTGACCAATTTAACCACCTGACCAGCTGTAATACGACCCAAGTCCAACGGATCAGTAGCCAATATGGGTGAGCTGTTTAGCATGTACAGAGTTTTTTGCTTTATAATGGGATCTATTGTTGAGAAAGACTAAAATGAGCGTTTAACGCATCAACATCCACATCAACAATAGATTCTGTTTGATATGCACCAACTCCCAAGGATTTTAGATACTTCCATAGTTTAGATGGCGGGCGAGAGTTAATGGTGCAATGTATATGACTGACTAGTAGAGCCAAAAAAAATTTACAGAACAAAAAAATTCAGATCCCGCAAACTAAAAAAAAAATTTCTTTTGTGTTGTGTCATGCAAGAAAAGGGTAGTTTTGGATTGTACTAAAATGTTTTTCGTTTGTAGTAAAATAATATTCACCGAAAAATTAAATTTTCACTTGAAAATTTTCTAATACTAAATTTACCACATAAGTTCGATTTCAAAGAAAATCAGGTTACTACAAACGCTGGAAATGGCTGCAATGCATGTGCAGAGGTTATAACTAGATTGTAGTGTAATGATTTTCGTTTGTAGTAAAATAAAAATGACAAAAAATTAACTTTTCACTTGAAAATTTTCCAATACTAAATTTACCACATAAGTTCGATTTCAAAGAAAATTAGGTTACTATCAACGCTGGAAATGGCTGGAATGCATGTGCAGAGGATCAAACTACATTGTAGTGGAATGATTTTTGTTTGTAGTAGAAAAATAATCACAGAAAAAATATTTTTATACTTGAAAGTTTTCCAATATATACTAAAGTATCACGGCAGAAAAATAGTTGACAAAAATTTTTGCGTCTACAAATGTCTTTTACATAAATATAATTTACTTATTTTTTATGATTTTTCAAATAAAAATATTTTTTAGTAAAAGCCTAGATGCATAGATTTTTGAGAAAATCAATTGGCTATAATAGTAATAATATGTACCTCAATGCCTCCATCTTATTATGACAACACTTACAAATGAAACGTCGCTGTCGACGAAGCTGACATGCCGCTGTCAGCGGTCAGTCCAGTCACTAATGCTTCTGCGCCATTCGTGTCGGCTGTGTTTGTGTTGTTTATGCTGTTTGCTTATTTCTATTTGACTAGGACTGCCTACGGACTGTCTTGTTTTTCGGATTGTTGAAGTGCGTTTTGAACGACAATGGGAGATCGTAGCAGATAAACGCGAATCATATGTGTTCATTGCAACATTTGCGTTAACACGTTGCGCCGCTATCCTGCCCTAACAGTCGATCCAAGAGTCACTAGTTAACTCTATAGCTGGGTATACCCTCTGATACTACGTACCTATCTACCTTATAACGTAGTAAACCATTGCACGACTCTCACTTATCTTATTCTATATAAGTAAAAAGTCAAAATTCACTGTATTCTCATATATGTTATTATAACCAAGTAGCTGGTGTGTTACTGGTGAACATAAAGGTTAATGTTCACCTAAAGTATTGTCAATGTGAGTATTGTACTTATTTACTATTTTTTAGATTACTGAGCTTAAAATTACGTAGGTATATTATGTTGAGAATGTGGCTAACAATACTCAATATACTTACGTTGACTGACTAGGTACAATTGCCAAAAACCATAGGAATATTTTATAAATATATAAAGGACCAATAATCTAAAAAAGCTTAATTACGTAGGTATATTATGTGGAGAATGTGGCTAACAATCATAGGACGCACTTTTTCCAAGTAACATAAGTTATAACCTAAAAAAGTTCAAATTAAAATATCTTTTTTTTGAAGCCCTCCCAAGATCAATTGTTTCGATTTAGTTACTCGGGGACTCACGCTTAACATTTTAAGATATTTTTGACGTGTAGACGCTGCCATTTATTCTCAACAAATTTTCTTAATTTTCTTTTCCATATAAGTTCGATTTCAAAGAAAATTAGGTTACTACAAACACTGGAAATGGCTGGAATGGATGTGTAGAGGTTAGTAGTGGATTTAAGTGCAACTGATAACTCTTATGACTTTTGAAGGTACCTGTTCATAATCGAAATGTATTGATATTAGATGTGTATTAGATGAACTGAATCACCTAATCGGCCTCGCAAATGGATGACTACGTCTGAAACAATCCTCTTCACGTAAATCTGAGCCTTGAGGTTTCTCCTGATCCAAATGAGATCAGTTCTTTCACCCTTCCAAATACCGGGCCATATCATTATTGTTCTCCAACCATACGAATGAATTTCCTGACAAAATCTTAAACGTTCAAACGATGATGACAAGCGGCTTGTATCCGGCCTCATCCTGAAACGAGATTCATCAGAAAAGCACGCACAACGCTAGTCTTGTTCCTCTCAAACTCTACGCACGAGCCATTGTAAACGGGCCCTAAGATTACAGAGTGCTATGGTAAGGACTCTCAGCGGCCTTGGGAACACAGACCAACTTCTCATAAACGATTTCGAATGGTTTCACTGGTTAACGTAAACGGTTGGATCGCTTATAAGAGCTGTGGAGCCTCGTAACCAACTTATGGCGGCCATGGTACCTTTCCCTCTAGCAGTACTTTGGATGTGCCGGCCCTGTCTGCGAGTGGTAATGCGAGATCGTCCTCCATGTCGCTCGGCTACGCTGCGCGTGTGTGATGCCATAGCGTGTCCAAAGGCGACTTACAAAGCTTTGTGTAGTGCCAAGAGCAATAGCCACAGTACGTTGCCTGGAGCCACCTTCCAACATTCCGATGGCTCTCATAATCTCTTTTTTTTACAGTTCCGATGCAGAAATTGGAAAGGGATTTTTTTTAAATGTCATGACATAGTTTGATAGATATGCTAATTGACAATTGATTTTCTTTTTATAATCGAAATATAAACAAAATTCTTTATTTAATTTGTGAAATTCACTAAATAGAATCAATAGCGATCCAAAAAAAGTCAGCATAAGTAATCAACCTTACTTGCAGAAATTAGTCCAGTCAGTCAAGACAATTAATTCATTATAATTCCAAAAGTTTTCAAATTTTGATGTAAGGTCGGGAGTGGTATTAAAACAAACTATAAAATTTTGCAACCTGCTCTGCGGTCCGGAACATTGTTAAAAATGCAATAAATGATAACTTGCTCAGTTCTTGAGACCAAAATTCCAAAAGTTCTGCAAAGTTGGAGTGGTGTTAAATATATTATTTTACATCACGTGTCAAATTTGCAACCAATTTAAGTGTACGGAACATTTTTTGTTATTAAAAATTAATGTTTTTCTTTATTAAACTGAAGGAAAACGTTCCAAAAGTTCTGCAAATTTGACAGATATATCGGAAAAATATACCGAACGATTGTATAAATTTGCAACCTTTTACGTTGACCGGAACATGTTTATTTATAATTCTTTTTAATTTGTGGTCATTTTTTATACAACCGTGCGGTATATTTTTCCGATATATGTGTCAAGTTTGCAGAACTTTTGGAACGTTTTCATTCAGTTTAATAAAAAAAAACATTAATTTTCAATAACAAAAAATGTTCCGTACACTTAGGTTGGTTGCAAATTTTATACGTGATATGAAATATTATATCGAAAACTTCCCCAAGTTTGCAGAACTTTTGGAATTTTTTTCACGACCATACAGCAAAAATTAATTTAATTGCAATTTTAACAATGTTCCGGACTGCGGACAAGGTTGCAAAATGAGATTTATTGTCGTCCCAATGTACCATTCACTTGACCGAAGTTTGAAAACTTTTGGAATTATTATCAAATTTTCGATTTCGAATGTCTATAATGACTGGACTAAATACTCTAAAACGTACGTAATCCCTAGACACTTTTGAAGTGTGTAGTTAGCCGAAGTATTCCTTTTGGCACTATAGGTATATTTTTATTTTCAAGATTTGGATAGCTATACTATTTCCATTTCTTTATTTTCTCGATGACAGTTCTAATTTGATATAATGCTCTCTAGCTCCATCCCTATCAGTTTCTCCGACTCTGGTATTATATAACCTTGTACGTCTGTAAACGTCATATTTTTATAAAATAATGCATACATAATGTAAAAAAAAAACGCTCGCTCAAGGTTACACAGGAGCTGTCATCGAGAAAATAAAGAAATGGAAATAATATAATATATTAAATAAAACACTTTCTTTACCCGGATTTTATCGCGTCTAATTATATGTTTGCATTTTATCTCGACGTTTCGATGCCTTTACAGACACTAATATTAATGTTTATTGCCAAAAAATAAAAATAATGCACATAAAGTAAACAACAAATCTCTAGAATCTAACAAAATCTACCAATGTTGAGACTATTTTGCTGATGTACCTAAACGGAGTTCCTAGTAATCCCATGAGTTCCCATTTCTTCAATTTCACGTGTCCTAGATTACCGCAGTAGGCGGCTGGCAACGGGTCGGTTTTCATAACGCCATTTAATTAGATTAAATCCATTATTAGGTATTTTACTCGGCTGTCTCGCGCCCACAACGAAACTTTAACGGATAAAACACATAAAATAATGGAACCAGGTGAACTGGATTGATTATTTGGAGCGGATTTCTAATAGGTTTTTGATTTGGTTAATGTTTTTGTTGCCTTTTCAAAGTAAATAGTCGCTGATTTTCTACGCTTGTTGTGCTTTGTAGGTGCTTGTTTGTTTTTTTTTGTAGCTAATCGACAGAAATATCCCGCGTTTCCATCCGCATATCGTGGAATTTTCTGGATATAGCATGGCCTATTCTACTTGTAGATAAATTGCGGCCATACAATTTGTATTCTTTTCTCGGTGTTGCCTCGTATATTGTATGGTCACAAATACATTGTTGGCCTCGTATCAATACGTATAAGCCTATATATAGAATTAATATCATATATCAGATTATTTAGTGGATAGTGAAACAATAGCTTTCTTTACTGAGATCTCGAATCGACAATATCCATTACTCTGCGTAATTAATACAACTCACGACCAGGATAGTAAAAAATTAATACAGTAAATAAATAATTATAACCCTAGACAAACACCAAATGTGTGGCATAAAATAAGCAGAGCTTTTGTTATGGATGACCATACTGCGAACTCGGGGGAAACCCAGAATAAACATACATATTTATAAATATCAACAACATCTGTGTATACATAAATGAATGCCGCGACCACAACTCGAACCTAGGACATCCGGCACGTGGCCCAGGGCTACTTCCCACTTGACAATTCGGCCGTAATCATTCCTTTTATTTTGCCACGGATAAACTCTCTATAGCTCGAGTATACGGTGTTAAAAGAGGGAGGTTATACGTAGTCTTGTGTCACTCATAAAGCTTTACCAAAAAATAAAAAGATACACTCCCTACAGCTATTAATACATTAATCAAACATTGCATTATGTCATCAACCCAAGCCACGACAAATGCTAACACGTACATATATTTATGAGTAATGTAATGTAATGTAATGTAGAACACGTCCTGTACAATCAGGTGGCGTGTGATCAGAATGCAGGACAGGTAGAAGGCCGTTGAGAGTAAAAGTTTTGCGCCATAAGGGTTATAGACGGCGCTTGAAATGCTCTAGACTCTATTTAGGTGTGGAGTGTAATTACTTTACTGGGGACTATTCAGTTGAATTTTTCTGTTCTGATAGTATTATTTTACAGTATTTGGTGATGCATTTTCAATGTAATTTGGTGACTTAAAAAATTCGATGCTTAATATAAGGTGTTCATTTTTTGTCTTTACAGTTTATTTATGGCCCTATAGGCCCTTAGGCGGAAGTTAAGCAATATAGGGTGTATATACTCTCGTTTATATAGTTATCTGTAACAATAGCTTTGGGTAGTTTTATAATACAGTGGACCCCCGGTAATCCGGCCCCTTTCTCATACGGCGCACCCTGTAATCCGACTTGCCTATCACTGTTGATGTACATAACATTTATTTAATTTGATTGGTTCATATTATTTTTTGCATTCATTGATAACATTTGACGGCCTGTTTGGTATGGAGGTAAGTAGTCTTGCCTTTCATGCCAGTGGTCCCGGGTTCAAATCCTGGTAGGAGGCATATATTTTATCATATTTGCTTTCTAGTCATGGATGTGTATGTATGTTAATTTAAGTTTATTTCTAATATTTATAAAGAAAAAAAATATCTATGTGTGTTTATACATTTCTTAAGTTTATTTATCCGTTATCTAGTATATAACACAAGTTCTTAATGATACTTAATTTGGGCTAGATAATGTGGTGTGTTAGTTAGAAATATTTATTTATTTATTATTTATTTATTCATTTTTGATTTGACGGCCGAGTGGCTTAGTGGGTAGTAGCCTTCCTCATACGCCAGAGGTCCCAGGCATGCATTTGTTTAATGAACACAGATGCTTGTTCTCGGGTTATGGTTGTTTATATTTATATATGTATGTTTATTCTGGGTTCCCCCCTGTTCGCTGTATGGTCATCCATAACACAAGCTGTGCTTACTTTGGGCCCTACAGTTGCTTGGGATTTATTTTTTTATTTCATAGTATCCTCTGAAACACTTAAATTTTTTGTATATTATGTACTTATGTACCTTTGTTTGTACATAATTATTTCCTCACGTACATAAGTTTCGTTATTGTTTTTTCTAAGTTCTGTAGCATATATGCTGTTAATTTTATAATTAAAAATAAGCTGTCTTTTGTTATGATTATTTTAATAAATTCCACATACATATTATTATACATAAGTAGTAGGTTCAGTTAGAATCTTCATTTAAAAAATTCAGGACAAATTCGAGAGTCCGACATCGCCCTGCAATACGTTTGTTGGATTACGCTCCGCTGTGTATTGTGTGCATGTCTTAAGGGACGTTTCTGAAGTAAAAGTATATTATGATTCCTTTTCATGTTTACTTACTTATAATATTCATAACAGTATTTACTTATTAATAAAATGGTTTCTGTGTTCGTCGAGTGGCGTTGAGTTTAGTTTTTGAGTCCTGGCTGAGGCAATTATACGTGCGACGAAAACGGATGTTTGTCGAGCTTGGTTGTTTATATTTGTATATGTTTGTATATTGCCCCCTCCCCCTCCCCCTAATTCGCTGTATGGTTATCCATAACAAGCTCAGCTTACTTTGGGGCCATACAGTTGGTGTGATTTTAACAATAAAAAGAATGTGAAAACGAAATAGGCTTCAGCATTTTTTTACACAAAGAAACGTGTTTTATTTAATTTATCAAATCAACTTTCACATGACAAGGGAGACAAAAGTCAAGCCAGATTGCATTCGTTTCTAAATAAATTATCGGAATCATAAATACCTAAACTGATCCTTTCTTTGAAATCTATATTTGTAATTCTCTAGCGTAGGCACAACCAATTGTGGGAAGAACGACCCGTGGGTGCCAAAGTTTCAAAACTGATTTGTATTAGTTAATTAGCCTTTTAACAAAACATGGAAATAAACAAAACGGTGTAGGTCAAGTTATATGCTATAAATAAGTGATACAATCGATACTTAAGCTGTAGTTAAATGCGATTATGTTAAACTGTGAGGTGTTGAAGGCCGGTTACGTCATTAAGTCGAGTTATAGTTTAATTTAATGTATACTTAATCTGTACTTATTTATCATATATGTGGCCTTGTTGTGTAAGTGGTACAAGTTGATCACCTTACAACGAAGTCACAGGAAATTGTGACCAATAGTTTATTTTGGACCCAAATATAAACTATTGGTGAAATTTTTTAAAAACCTTTATTAAGGTAATTATTAGACATTGTTTAGACATTTTAGCAAAAAAAACTGAAAAAAAATATATTCCTTATATTTAAAAAAACACCGTCCTCAAATGGGGCCAATGGGCTCATATGTGGTACTTTTCAAAACGTCCTTTTTGAATGTACAAGGTTTTCACACATTTTTAACATTGCCGACGATAGCTGTTATAAATAATGTGTAATTTGAAAAGTGTCCCCGATTGGGGCCAGTTTTTGCAAAACTATTGACACTTAAAAACAAAATCTTGGGTAGGAAACAAACGAAAAACAATTTTCCATTTGAATTTAACCATGTGCATTTACAATACTGTAGATTATTGTTAAGGAATCTTTATCCCCAATGCCGCTTTGACTAGCAGTTTTATACATTTTTATACTCGTTTGGTTTGGACAGTATAGAATGCGGCCGCGAAGTCCGTTTCTTTATTCATCCAAGGAACAAAACAAATAATTCTGGATATATTTGAGGCTGTGACGTAGGCTTGTGTGGCTAGCATGACTGATGCTTTCGGAGTGCTACACAAAGCGAAGTTATTATATTATGCCATGGTCTTAGGAAGGTTTCAACAAACATGTTATGTAAACCATCCATTCTTACGCAAACTTTCGTTTAATAATAATAATAACTCCCCAGACAAAGACACCAACTGTATGGCCCCGAAGTAAGCAGAGCTTGTGTTATGGATGACCATACAGCGAACTGGGGGAGTCCCAGAATAAACATACACATATAAATATAAACAACCGTGACCCGAGAACAAACATCTGTGTTCATCAAACAAATGAATGCCCCGGCCAGGGCTCGAACCTGGGACCTCCGGCGTATGAGACAGGGCTACTGACCACTAAGCTACACGGCCGTCGTATAATATTAGCATGATCGTAGGATCGCGCCTTGTGGAATTGAAATTAATTATTTATGCATAATTACAAGACGTTTCGATTTTTGTCCAAACCTTTTTTTGACATTCTCACATCATGTTGGTTTAGTAGAGTTATCCATTGTTATTCATTAGGGCAATGTCCACTGTCAGTTTGATTTCAATCGCGGTGTGAATTATTTATGACTAGTCGATTCCCGCGTTTTTATTTACAACAATGTTCCCGTTGACATTTGGCAAACAGTGTTCTAGTTAGAAATAGGACATTCGAATCGCATAACCCACCGTTGGGCCAGGCTAACGCGTCGTACGCATTCCTACTTCATTTCTTGCATACCTTCACATACGGGTTTCTTGCTGATTCTTTGGCAGTAGATGACCAGTGGTAGTTTCGATATACGACATCCTAAGCCGAGGTCCGTGCCCTCTCGGGTGCCAGGTTTGGTGCCCTTAGGCATATCTAAGCGTCAGCGCTAAGCTACAAAGTCCGGTAAAATTTAAAAGGCCAAACTGTCCATTTTGAAAAAATAATAATGACATTTGGCAACGGTTGACATGTTGACGTCAGTTAGGTTCCATGGTATTTCAGCTCGTATTCAAACTGTATGCCAAAGTAAAAAAAAAGTTGCAGCCATTTTTGTGTGATTGAGTAATAGACATAAAACATTTTAACATTTCAATTGATATGATATTAAGGGTAAAAGAAAAGAAGGATCTACCTTATCGTAGTGTACGTATTTAAATTTATTTCGAAATTTCCAAACATTGTTTATTTTATAAACAGTCCATCCCCTATACGGTTTGTCGATTAAATACATTGTCATCGAGTCGAACAACGTCCACCGCCGATTCGATTAAAACTGCGTGTGAATGACTAACGATTCAGTAAGTATTAGTAATTCGTGAATTATTAATTAGATGTTCGCGTTGAATTGGACACTTGACTGATGTAACGTGTTCTTGAAGTGTTCTTTGGAGTACTTATTTGGCGAGTATAGTTGAGTTTACCAGAATTATAAAAAATATAAGTACGTATACAAGTTTACTTAAATCCAAAAAATTTATAGTTTTTAAAGAATTAATATTTTTTATGATTATTATTATTTTCTATGGTTGAGGAAGAGGAAAACTTCGGTTTTTTGTTTGGAGGATAACTTTGTAGACAATTTTCAATTACCGTGTAGACTATTGCTGCGTTCCGTTTGCCGATTACAGTGCTCACAGCGCTCATATACCCGTTCCGATTGCCCGTGAGCGCGCTCACAGCGATATCGATACGTCATCAATGACGTCATAAACGCCGCCATCTTACTGCTCACAATGCCCAAGCTACGGAGCATGGTCGCTGTGAGCGGCCTGTCAAAACTGACACATAACGTTACTTTGTTGATGTTTTTATTAGTCGATTAAAGATTTTAAAAGCTTGCTTATTAATTTTCTTTTGTAATAATATAAAAAAATGGCTCCTGCTTCGTTCAGGGTCAAAGATCGTAATGAAATTGTAACTTTAGACTTAAGCGACGAACAATCAGAATGTTAGCGCGATATTTAGCGTTCCGATTGCAATAGCACTAATAACACTTTTAGCGCGCTCAAACGAATCGGAACGGTTTTGAGCACTTTTAGCGCTGTGAGCGCTGTAATCGGCAAATGGAACGCAGCATATATATTCGTGAAACTGATAAAATTTCCATGACGAACAAGGGCTAAGATGTGATTGTATTGTAATGAATACACTCTAAATATTTTAAAAATCGGTTCTGGATTATGGAAATTAACAATTTAAAAATTCACTGTTTTTTTATTTTATTTTTATTTTTAATATAACAGGAAGGTCAACAGCCAAAATAATAACAATAAATAACACAAGTTGCTAAAGTGGGCCAATTATAGATCCTCGCCAATAATAACAAACAAGAAACTAACTACGGCGATTAACAAATACGCGATTAAATTCGAAACTCTGTTACTATAACTTACTATCTCATACTGTTACTATAACTAAGTACAAAGTGATTTTAATTTTTTACATTATTATTCTTAAGTACAAATTTGTTGAATAAAAGCTCGTGAATTTTAGTGTTCACTAACGTTATTAATAGGTTTTTATGCGTTATTAAAGAAATCGTTACTTAGAGCACGCCTCGCAGACGCAACGCTAGTATTGAATAGATCGAGATCGAATTGAATTATTAATTTATTAAAGTTGCTACACGCACGCCATAAAAAGGTATTTTGTCTGTAGTTTGTGGTAGCTAATGGGAGATGTAATAGTGCATTACTTCTAATGGGCTTGACAGGACAATTAAGATGAAGTTTTTGTAGGAGCTCGGGGCAATCTAGATGGCCAGAAGCTACCTTTAGCAAAAAAGTGACGTCAGCAATATCACGCCGCACAGCAAGGGGAAGAAGGTGGTGCTTCCTGCAATAAATCAAGTAGCTATCTGAAGTGTAATTGTCTGCAGTACGATGAGCGAGATATTTCATAAACTTCCTCTGTATCGATTCTAGTCGGGAAACATATGTTATGTACCTCGGGTTCCATATTTGTGATGCTTACTCCAAGTTACTTCTTACTAGTGAACAATACAAAATTTTTAGAGTTTTTATTTGTTTAAAATCTTTAGAGATACGCATCAGAAACCCAAGAGCCTTAGAAGCTTTAGTTATTATGCTATCTAAGTGGGCGTCAAATAGAAGTTTGCTGTCGTGAACAACGCCAAGATCTTTTATATTTAATTCTTTTTTTAAATGAGTGCCTCCTAATTTGTAGGTGTAGAGTACTGGATTGCGCTTACGACTGAAAGACACATAACTACACTTCAAGGGATTTAAGTCTAAGCAATTGGTGGCGCAATATTGTTCCAGGCGCCTCAAATCCTCTTGCAAAGCCTCGGCATCAGCTGGTGTTGATATTCTTGAAAAAATCTTCATATCGTCAGCAAAACATAACAAATGACAGTTTTGGAAGCAGTGGCTTATATCATTGACAAATAAAATGAAAAGTAACGGCCCGAGCAAGGACCCCTGTGGCAAACCGCTAGGGATGGTTACCCAACTAGATATGTAATTGCTAACGACAACTGCCTGCGACCTATTGTCTATGTAAGATGAGAACCACCTAAGAAGATCACCGCTTATACCTACTTTGAATAGCTTCTTTAAAAGCAAACAGTGCTGAATTCTGTCGAAACATTTAGTATAATCGGTATAAACGACATCCACCTGGCAGCCCTCATCCATAGACTCAGTTATAAACGTATTTAAAAGCACAAGGTTTGAAACCGTTGAGCGACCTCCTAAAAAACCATGTTGAGACGGGCTAAATGTGTGGCTAAGTGATACGTAAAGCTGATTATATATGACTCTTTCAAGAACCTTGGAGACTATGCATAGCTTAGAGATCGGACGATAATTAATAACCTCAGTTTTGGGGCCTTTTTTATGAACAGGTGTAATGTATGCTTTTTTCCAAATTAGAGGGACTATACCTGTACACAAAGACTTATCATATAATATGGCTAAAGGCACACATATGGTTTGGGCGCACTTAATCAGAAAATAAGCTGGAAGGCAGTCCGGTCCTGCGGTTTTAGACGGGTCAAGCGATTCAAGTATTCTTTTTACGATATTTACTTCTACAGAAACTGTTGTGATATTAGAAATGGTCGCGTTATGTGAGGAACTGCTGGAATGCTCCGCTGTTTGCTGGACCTGGATGTTATTTTCACTTAGATCCAAAAAAGTGGAGTGGAAATATTTCGAGAAAGCATCGCAAATTGCTTCGCCAGTATTTACGGTTGCACCTTCAAATTTGAGACTACTTGGCATGCAATGTGACTTTGATTTTTGTTTAATGTAAGACCAAAAATGTTTAGGATTCTGTATAATCGAATTTTCAACGCAAGATATATAAGAATATATATAATGCAGATTGTTCTAATTTCCTTACCCGTTCACGCAAGATTTTATAAGATTCTTCGTCCGACCTGTTACCATAAGTCCTATATCTACGCAAATATTTGTGTTTTTCTTTAATTGACTTTTTAAGCGACAGAGTGTACCATACATGGCCATATGTACCATATGTGGCCCTAATAACACAACCGATTTTAACCAGAGATCCTAGAGTCTAATTGGAGTATAGTAACTGTTGTAACATGTATTCCAATAACTCATTATCTTCGTAAATCTCAAGTATAACCTAGATCCATGTAAACTACGGAGGGTTTATACTATCACATATCTAGAATCATAGATCTTTGAGTCATATTAAATATAAATATTATTAGATATAGATTGACTTTTAATATAATAATATATAAACGTCACTAACGATATTTAAAAAATTGTAATAAATATAAAAATAGATAAGGAAACAGACATTATATTATAACTTATTACATTAATCATAAATACACATATATTATTAATCATGATTCCCTGAGTGACTTTAAAAAATGAGCTCTATTTCGCTGCTTAAAAGAGAGTTATAGTCTTTGATCAAAAAATGCTGACCTTTGCTGTTGAATAGGGTAATAAAAACAGGTCTTGCCGTAGTTAATATTGAATGTTCACATTATTTTCTTCATTACCTGAAACAAAATCCATTATGTTGTTAATTGTAACGTAGTTAATTAATGCAACGGTTTAATTGATGGATAAAAAGCAAGAATAAAAACATTTTTGGCGTTATTTCACAATATGCTTAGTAGTATTCTAAAATTATTGTTGGCAACACTGCAACACTGATTGTTGGCGACACTAATCTTAACCACTTTTGGCTTTTTATTATTTTCCTCTTATTATTCTTGTTTCTTAATAATAACACAAAAAACACTGCTGGAAAGATATTAATATACATAACCAATTCGTGCTCCATTGCAGCCACACATGGCAACAATAGGATCATAGAACTATGATAATGTACTACACAGATATGACTCTAGTGGTCATGTACGTAGGATCAGAGATGTGGTCCTGTGTATCATCATAGATATAAGAAGAAGAAGAATAAGAATTTATTCATTTGCCAGAATGTGGTACATGATAGTGTAATACCCGCCTTCAATACGCAGAGGCACTAAGTGCATGCTTTTTGACCATTTTCTGTAAATGACTAGTGTGACTTTTTCTTACTCATTTAAACAACTAAAGATTTGTTCACAAGGAAGTGCGAAAGTAATTTGCTTTATTTTGTTTTAAAAATAATTTCAAACAACGTACATAATTTGACCTACATATAACAACGTATTATATAAATACGTGGTTAAAATCTATCGGGTTATTAGGGCCCACGGTGTATATACATATTTAATATTACCAATGTGTTTATACGTATAATGAATTAAATGTGGTCTTTCCCTCAACTTTAAAGATAATTCAGTATCTTCTCCAATTCCTGATTTGTTTTGTTTTGTGTTACATAATTTACAATAATATTTATTAATGTTGTTAATTTGTCTAATTTCAATCATTCCAAAACTTTTAAGTAATGTACTTGATTCACAGTACTTTTCAAATTGCATGCGGTGCGAACCTACCTCAGTTCCCATTTACATTTCTGATATTTATGTATGAGAATAAGTTTAAGAATTGCCATAAATAAACTAAATAAACAAAGGGTACATTGTCTAGAAGAAATATAGGCTAATTTTTATCCCGA
The DNA here is from genome assembly GCA_923062675.1 of Marasmarcha lunaedactyla. NCBI lineage: Eukaryota > Metazoa > Arthropoda > Insecta > Lepidoptera > Pterophoridae > Marasmarcha > Marasmarcha lunaedactyla. Next base: position 5,257,158 of record OV281358.1, read on the forward strand.
AAATTCCACTGGGTGTCACGGGTTACGCACAGGCAGGGGTTTCTGTAGACAGTCAGTCAAATCCCGAAACGCACGCAACATCCACGCTTGTTCATGTTGTTGTGACAATTTTTAACAGAAACCGAAATATTTCTTAACAATGCTGGTTCCAGTTAAGTTTTCGGTCATTTAAATTGTTAGATGCTTAACTTCTCATCAGTCTTATTACTAGTTGTGTTAGGAGCTAAAATGTCCTTTCTCGGTATGTCGTCGACATAACAAAGACGTAGAGAAAAACCGTCTTGTGGTAGATTTACGTGTTATTTGTCACAGTTCTTGCACGTGTGTGTCGCTCGCTTCTAAAGGCGTTTTTTCATTGTACACGTACATTCTCACAGGTTTTGCAAATATATTTTTAACTTAGACAAATGTAAATATGTATTTATATGGCTCTAAAGGTGTTACGTTTAGTAAACTCATTGATATATCTCTGCCCATCACTCAAGTGTCTATCAATACCAACAGCCGTAGCATGGCGTGCCATTACAAGACTTAACCCATGAATTATATCACAATACGGCCGATACAATTGATATAATCGAAATCATTCGTTCCTTTTTATATCACGCCAAGTCAGCCTAAGTTACCACATAAGTTGTCCCCTTGTAAAAATAAATTCCAAGACTGGTACTGGGCAACTCCTCGATTCTTTACAGCTTGACCGAGTATTTTTCAAATATGTATACCTTGAGAATTAGCTGTGGCTTAAGTGCCACCGCGCCTAGTCAAGCAAAGCAAACTACAGACTACTATACAATCCTTTTCTTGAATCTGTTTATACCCAGTTTTTCTGTACTTATTATACTTTTATTATAATAAAGTTTTATTTTAATAGTAAAATTTTGTTTTGTAAAGAGGAAAATCCGTTTTTTTTTAATTTTATCGATTAATTGTGAATTTACTCAATCGATTTAAAAATATATACCCTGACGTAACATAGACTGTTTTTATCCAAAATTTCCACGGGATCAGAACTTATTCGGATGAAACCGCGCGCACTAGTATGTTATGGTTCCCCAATGAACACGCGGCTTAAAGAACATGAGTCGTCTACAGTAGGGACGTGCTTTATCGTTCTCGGACGTGGAAAGTTTCCTTCCGAAGTTTCTTGAGAAAACTTGGTAAAAAATCTTTCCAACTATTGTTTTCAGTGCATGTAAGGGTGACATGTTGGTTTAGATTTATTGTTTTTGGGCATACATATAAAGAGAATATTGTTAATTGTCATAATGATAATTGTTTAGTATTAAAAACTATGATTTATCTACTATATACTGAAGAGTTTATTTTGTAGCGCTAATATCAGAAAGTACCGGTCCGATTTGAAAATTGATATATTTTTTTAGATATATTTTAAACGAAGTTTTGAGGTGTTTGCTTTTTTTTTCGAAAAATCTTATGGTATCAGCTGTTTCGCCGATGATAATTATTTTATTTTATTTATAAAATTTTAAATGGCGCTGTAGGTACAGATGAACTGATTAAAAATCATTAGCTCATGCTCATTGTATTGAGCCATTTATTATAATATATTATTTAGGTAACGTAGATATCTTTTTATATTCAACAATGTCTGGGCCGGATGACGATCTATGTAAGTCTCTACTGAACCTACCTTCTCTTGAATAGATATCATAATCAGATTATAATTTATGATCCATTGTTAGTTCGGTCTGTTTTCGGTTTTGTCTGAGCAAATAAATTTAATGCTAATGTTACAAACAGGAAAGATTTGTTTGGTTAATTATTGTATTCGGTAGACTTTGGAGATATTGAACCGGTTTTTATCATTTTTTCATCGTCAGAAAGAACTGCTCGGTTTCACCCGCCTGACTACCGATCCTTTTTTTTGGCCGCCTAAGCAGCACCCTCCGCGGGGAGGAAGGTGGAAGATGCCTCACGCATATCTCCGCAAACCACCGATGCGCGGGGGGATGTGGGACTCACCAGAATGGCACCTGCCCACTAAAAAACATGGCATGGGAATTATATGCAGCCTTCATCGGAGCGACACCCGGTTAGGGAAGGGGGTGCGCAATCTACTGATCCCTTGGGAGTTCCTTTTGATACTGTATTCATACACGGCAAGAAAGTACGTCACCAACCTGATGGTTAGTGGCGTCCGCACCCATTGACACCATAAGTAGGTACTTTACATGTTAACAATGAATATGATTATTATGTCGACTAATGATACGTGGCCAACGGCTTCAGAAAAAACTCCATTTGTTCCAGTAATCGCACAGGCTGTTCCGTCCCTCTGACCGGGACACAACCACGTAAATGTGATTATTATTAACGGTCAAAATAGGAAGGGCTGTAGTCCCCCCCAAGATGTGATCTTACAATTAGCAAAGAAACTCTACTAGCATTGAATGAAAGTATGACGAGATCTTAACAAAGAAATTCTCCTGCCAGTTCTTGCAGAGTTCTTGGATAAAATATAGCCTATATTGCTACTGAATAACGTCTCTTTTTAATTGTTAAAGAATTTTGCATCATTTTAAAACTTTTTGGAATTAGTCAATGGCTAGGTAAAAACAGATGAACATTCTTTTTTACAACGTGGTCGGCATAGGTATCTTTTAGCTCCGATTTTGTCTACTGGACAGATAATTTGGTAGCGCTGTACAGAGAGTTTGAGTCAATGACAAACTAAAACTGGTAATGTGTTATTACGCTGTCAGGAAGTTTTTACAGATAATTAAACTAAGTATATGGTTCAAATTGAACTTCAAATTAAATTCAAATTAATTCTCAACATTGACAATTACTTGTTCTTATTGACGTGACATAAAGCATGACTCTGCATGTGAAGAAGAACTGGCAAGAAACTTCACGAGCTTTTTCAATGTTAATTTATTTAATTCGGCAAGTCTTGGGAGCCCCCCAACTATCCCAACGACGAACACCCTTAAACAGCACCCGTTCAGGACCGTCCGTTAACGCGGGATCCTCTCATTGGCGCCTCAACCATATTAGTGGGAAGTGAGGGTTTTATCACAAATCCGTATTCATTCGTATTGATTAACCTTAATGCACTTTTCATGACGCATTTATTCATAAACATGTACACATTCAAGTAAGCAGCTAAGCACAAAGCGCTTTAAGCTACTTGAACGTGACGTGTACACATTGTGCAGGATTATACGCGGCGCACCAGAGCTCGCATTATAAACAGATTTGCCTACCGACAATATAAAAGAGATTTGTACTCGTTACGTGTCCCCCCTCTCCCCTCTTGTTGAGTATTTGTATGAAGATGCCTTGTATGAAGAGACAGGGTTAGTGATAAGTCGTCGAATCGGAGATTTTTGGTGATTTGGTTTGCCATGTGTGCCATCTCACCTAATATAAAGCGGTGAACACGAGGAGGTTACCCGTCTACGCATGTGGTATGCGCACTCTTCTGTTAAAAGTTCCGGCTGTGGTATACGCGTGACAAGCGATCAGCGATCATCGCTGAACGTTTAAAAACTCCATTGTACACACGGCCGAGTGGCTTGTTGGGTAGTAGCCCTGCCTCATACGCCGGAGGTCCCTGGTTCGAGTCCTAGTCAGGGCATTCATTTGTGTGATGAACACAGATGTTGGTTCTCGGGTCATGGTTGTAAATGTATGTTTATTCTGGCTTCACCACCCAGTTCGCAGTGTGGTCATCTATAACACAAGCTCTGCTTACTTTGGGGCCATACAGTTGGTGTGTTTGTCTGGGGATTAATTATATTTTTATTATTATGATAAAATTGGTATAGACGCATGAAATTTCATATACATAGATGCTGGTGGAGAGTTCTTTCAACAATGTAACAAAAAACATAACCTATACAATTTTTTTTCTCAAAACTTTCTGATTATCCCACGTATAGTAAACATTGACATGACAGTTTATACAAAGAGTAATAATTAGAAGTTGGTGCCCCTCGATGACGTCATATAGAGGTTGAATGAGAGTCAATTAAGATTGCACATTATCGTAAAAATAAGCTCAACTCCATTATCCTGCAAGCGATTGTGCTCCAAACGGTTTTCGAACTAGAATCTGGTTTTTTTTGTACATACCGCGAATTGACGACATACTCGTAGGACTGGCGTCAATATGCTAGGCTGTCGCTTTTAATTATTTAAACAATATAAATAATATTACTGGTATTTAATTGCAATCACTGTGCACATTTTTAACAAATTCTCCATTGTCTTTAATTTTTTACGTTTTTTTTTACGACGGGTTTTAAATACCAATCAAGCATGAGCTATGTTGTAAGCTGAGTCTAACTCAGCAATATTAGGTAAGATTCAAACGCGGAAATAAATACCATTCCTTATAAGGCAGTCGTGTAAATACAAAAAAAGGAATGAATGTAATAAATAAAAACTTTGTTTATTCTCATTGCGGATGTATACTCCATGTCAATCAAAAGTCGAATTGATGTAAATATTTATTTAAATTTAACGTACCTAGATTTAACCGGCTGGGTATACCATTTTTAGGTGGAAGATAAACATTGCATGGGACTGTTGTCTTGTTTGTTGCGGCTTCGTTAGCTATGCCCTCGGGTGCAGTATTTTTTTCTTGGACGAAAGGTACACATTATGTAATTTCTTGACCCATTTCAACATGTATGAAAAATTACGTGATGATCAGTTGCATAGTTTAGGCGTCAAAGCGTAATAAACAAATTAACTTTTTGGCCCCACAATTTATTATAAATAAGGATTTGATGCAGTTCTTAAATTTATGAATTGGTTGATGCGCTTTTGGGGGCGGTTTGACGTACTAGCCTAGTTTTAGGACTCAATAATGAGTCCTGGTAGAGGCAGATATTTTATTATATTTGCTTTCTAGTCATGGATGTGTATGTATGTTTATTTAAGTTTATTTCTAATATTTATACACGAAAAAAAAAATCTATGTGTTCTTATATATTTCTTAAGTTTATTTATCCGTTATCTAGTATCCATAACACAAGTTCTTAATGATACTTAATTTGGGCTAGATAATGTGGTGTGATTGTTAAAAATATTATTATTATTATTATTATTAAATCAGCTGTTGGCGCTATCAGGGTTGGCACGGTAAACTTTTTAACTGAAACTAAAATCGAAAACTCTTAATTGTTAAGCTATTTTTAACTTTATGACATTATTTTGAGTGTCTGGATACTTTATTTGGTTTATTATAAACACACATATATATATATATATATATACATATATACATATATAGGTATATATATATATATTTTTTTTTTTTTGAGTAATTATAAAGTAATGAGATGAATGTCTAATATGCTCACCTTTGGTTACATCTAAAGTTTGCTTAACTAACAGAAAGCGGCAGATGATTACTACTACTAACTACTTACTTACTAACATAGCACGCGTATATACTTGGTGGTTTCGCTCGACTTGTACAAATTGCACGGCTGTATATTTGCTTTATACATAAATATACACACACGGTTGGCAGGTGCTTTTGCGAAGAACTAAAATAGTTCACCGAAAGACTCTGACCAGACCGTTCTACGTTTGTGTTTTACGATACAAAACGGTTGAAAACTATATGCCAGTTGTACACTTACGCTGTATACTTGGGAATTTATTTGTGCACGATTCTTATTAAAAAAATATTTTTTTTAACAATTGCATTTTTATAATAAATTCAGATACAATATCGTATAGTTTTTTCTTGGGATATCTACTATAAAGGGATGGAAGGCCTGTCTGCGTCTAGTAGTCCGATGTAAGAAGGGTGTGGGTTCAACCTGATCACAAAGAGCATTCGCGAACTTCCCAAAATGTAATCTGTAGAAGACTGCTAAACTGGCAACTTTCCGACGATGGTCGAGGCTTTGCAGTTTTTTGGTGGTGAGGTCAAAGTCGTTAATAATTTTTCGGGCTCTTCGGTCAACTGCGTCCATCGCTTCAAGTTGGTACTTTGTAGAACCATCCCAAAGGTGGCTACAGTACTCCATACAAGATCTAACTTGAGCTGTGTAGAATTAAGTGGCCGTTCAGGGCTGAAGTACCGTCGGACCTTCGAGATGATTCCCAAGTTCTTTGAAGCAGTTTGAGGCTTATTATTTTATAATGAAAGTACATTTGTGTTTTGAGCGGGATAATTCTATTGCTTCTAAATTTTAATTATAATAATTTTAATTATATGTATATTTTATTTTTCCTTATAATGCACTACCTCTCTTTCTTTTCGTAGTTTTCCGTCTAAACAAAGGTTGTCTGGAAGAGATCGCTGCTAGCGACATGGCCGCCTTTGCCCACATTAGTTTTAAGTTTTCTATTGTAAAATTGTTCTCTGTTTTTGTGAGCAGTCAATTGTTTTTATTATTATTAGTGTTTAATGGCTGCTCTTTGCCTTTAGTTGGAGAAGAAATAGAAAGAACTGCAGTACTGCCTAGACGAGATCTTTACTACTGTTATGAATGAATCAAGTATGCAATATATACTAAATAATATATATTTAGTATATACTATATACTTAGTCACGAACAGTGTAACCTCGTGCCATCACGAGCTATAAGTTTACGCGATAGAGTAACCTTTACTTGAATGCCGATTCAGAAAGTGATAGCAAGGAGGCTGGCAGCAAGCAGGTTGCATAGTTCAAGGTCCCGCATTGTAGCGTAGTGCGTAGAATGCAATTTTATACATATCAACTAAGGAAACAATTCAAATGATGTGGGTAGGTACAGTCTGGTGACACGGTGCAGGCTGAAAAAAGTTTATTACCTTGATCGAAGGCAGTTTAAGTTAATAATAAAAATAAATTAATTAATTAAGCAGGCCACAAAGTAAGCAGACCTTTTGTTATGGATGACCACACAGCGAGTTGGGGGGAACCCAGAATAAACATACATATACAACGTTGATAAAAGCGAGAGGCATTAAATGAAACCACATATTTTGTGTGTCATTATCAGGCTACACAACAAAAATCAGATCAATGTAAGCAATAGTTTAGTCACAGGAATGTTTTTTAGTTTTTACTTAGTTTCATTTAAACACTCTGTATCTTCCCGATCACCTGATCGTAAGTTTGTACTTTAGGCATACATAGTTATCTAAGGGTCACAGCAGATACCTACTGCGCGCGAGCAACAGATTCTCGACTATTTTGACCGCAACCCCACATCGAGTCTGCATAGAGCCGCACGCCAGTTTAGAGTTTGCCATAGAACCGTGCATAACATTTTAAAAAGGAATAAACGCAAACCGTACAAATTTAAAAAAGTTCAAGCCCTTTTAAGAACGGATTTGCCAGTCAGGCGTACTCACTGCCAGTGGATACTTGACAAAGTTACTGACGACCCGAATTTTTTTATTAAATGTCATGTGGACCGACGAGAGCACATTTACACGCAATGGCATATGGAACCGACAAAATCTCAGATACTGGAGTATTGAAAATCCACGCATGATTCGGGAGTCGCAGTATCAGTACCGCTTCTCTGTTAATGTGTGGGCTGGTATACACAGGGACCAAATTATTGGCCCTGTTTTTATTGACGGCACCCTTAACGCGGCTAAATTATTGGAGATATTATTCGGTCCCGTTGCTGATTATACCGAAGAACTATCCCTAGCTAATCATCGGCATTTATGGTACCAATTGGATGGAGCTCGTCCACATTCAGTGATGGTTCCAGAGAGCGACTCACCGAAATCGTTGGACAGCAGTAGATTGGTCGATTTGGACCAGTACGATGGCCACCACGGTCCCCGGATCTCACTCCAATGGACTTTTTTATCTGAGGGTTTGTGAAAGGTGGAGTGCACACGACAGACGTGAATACCGTAGAGGAACTTAAGAACCGGATTATTTTAGCGTTTAATAAATTAAAAAGTTTAACAACAAACAGTGACCTTATTGCACGATTAAATAACAATATTATACGTCGTTATAATTTGTGTACCATTGCAAACGGCGGACATTTCGAACAATTGAAGATTTAATGCGTAAGTGTTACAGTGAATTATTATTGTTTATTATGTTCATTGATCATACCGTCCAACGTTACCTACAACACATGTTTACATGAACATCCACATCAAACCCGGGCGCTCCGCTGTGTAGGTAGGTGTGCGAGCCGGTGAGCCTGCCGCCGCACGCGCTATGTGATTCAAATGCGAGGTTGCAAATTTGTCACGCAGGTGGCGGCAGGCTACTCAACAAAGGATGTTTACGTTTTAACTTAATTATTAAGCTATTTAAGTTCTTTGGAAAAAGTTTTTCGTATACTTCTCGTAAACTTCTTTTTAACAGTTTCGGATTTACAGTATATGTGGTTTCATTTAATGCCTCTCGCTTTTATCAACGTTGTATAAATATCAACAATCATGACCCGAGAACAAACTTCTATGTTCATCACACAAATGAATGCCCCGGCCAGGGCTCGAACCTGGGTCCTCCGGCGTATGAGGCAGGGCTACTAACCACTACGCTACTCGGTCTCCGTTAGTTCCGTAAAGACTCTTTTATTTTTTAGCTTTTGCCGTCAGCTGTTTCCGCATAAGCTTTTTATTTCGTTTATTTAAATTTTGCACACATTATATTGTAAGTACAGGGTGGCTAAATACCACAAGGCATCCTCTACCAGCCAACCTTTAGGCAGTAGATCCGGTGTAAACAAAGTTTCAAAGCAAGTGAGTCATGACAAAGAACACAGGTGAGATAGGTTAATTATTATTAAGTAACAGTAAGAAGAAAAAATAATGAACCGAACCGAACACACCTACGTACATACATAGATATAACCATTAATAATAAATATTACATATTTATATACATACATAAAATACAATTGAAATTTGGGGATTACATAATAACTTTTCAAAGTTAATATTAGAGGCAATCATTTCCTTTTATTGTTAGCACATAATTCTGTAGCAATGCGAATTATTGACGTCAGGGGCGCTACCCACATGGTCGGAAATATCTCTTGAACGTCAATGCCGACCCGAACCAACTACTGCTCATATTTGGCAAGTGTTGATAGGTTACTCCATTCGGGCTTTCTATACGTCGGCTCAATTTGGGTGTTACTACACCAATCGATCGTCCGTCGATCGACATCGATCGATTTGTGTGGTAACACCGACCCTTTGCTCGTCTCGCCAAAACCCTAACGGCAGTAGCCGGGCGGTATTTCTTACGTACGGTCATCCACAAATATACTGACTCTGCCCCCCGGCAATGCCGACTGATGCCGGTTTGAATTTGTTGGGAGCAATTCTTAAAATCACGTAGTTTTTTGTCTTAGTTATATATCTATACAATTTAGATTTGTTTTTTGTATGTGTCTGTATAAATGTCTTTCTTTTTTAACGGATTTTTAACAGAGGCAATGCGAATGTCCGAATTTGGACTGAGTGTTCTAGATCAGATTAACGTATCCTGATCGGATGTAGTACTAAATTGCTTTAACAGGAGAAATCTGCCACCATTGGAGTTGCCCTGCCAGCGTTGCATGTCAGCGTTATTATTAGCTTAATTAGTTGTGGTTAGGCTTGTAATAGAAAATATACAGCTTCTGTTTTCCTTGTACGAACCTAAGAATGTAATTTAATTAAATTCAATAAAATGGAGGTTATTAATCTAAGTATTTAAGGACCACGTAAGGAAGTTCGTAGTTCGATCGTCAGGCGAGACATTTATGTATCTGAGGGTCTAGCCAAGTTGCAGTATACAATCGCGAACGCTATCGAAACCGTTTTCTATAGCGTTAACGATCTTAGTTGCCACATCGTAGATTGCAACTTGGCAATGTAAAGGGCAACCCCCTGCAGAGTGAATTCTGTGTGTTCTTTTATGTTTATTTATTCGAATTACAGACGTCTTATAAAGGTAATGTAGTCATGTTACGTGTCGTGTACTCTATCTATAAAATGGTGCAGCATTACTAAATATGGTCAATCATTAAAGAGGAATGTGGTACTGAGTGCAATGCACATTGCGTGCCGGCTGGGCGCTGTTGTGTAACTTGGTACTATTGGAAGAATTATTTATATTTATTTTTTGCCCAATCCACAGCTGTATAACAGATTACAGGTTAGTATATTGTGATAATAAACAAAGCCAATTAGAGATTAAAATTTTTTTGCTGATTACCACAGATGGTAGACATTAAGTAATAAAAAATAACTTGGGATGAAGATATAAACTTCACTATTTATCAAAATTAACAAAGTGAAATGAATGTAGGATTGTGCGTGGGTTCGTTTGTGAGTCAGTGAGTGTGTAGTGTGTGTGTATGTGTGTGAGTGTGTGTGTGATTCAATGAATTTTTGTTTAGTTTGGTGTTTAGTGATCTGATTACATTATTATATCTCTGATCTGATTTGAAACATTAATACTAGGTGTTGTTTAATAGTTGATTAGGGTCACTACGCATATACTTGGTCTGGCATCATTCGGAACTGCCGGGCGGCAAAGCCGAATGTGTGTTGATGAACGGTCGGGTAAAATACAGCGCAACCTGTGACGTACGGGTTTAAAGTATTAAATAATAAGTTTTTTTTATTTTATTTATTTAATAGGCATAACAACAAATTGCAAACATATAAAACTAACATAAAGTATAACATTTTAAAACAATTTGTCTAGTTTACAATTCAATTAAGTATAATTATGCACAACATGCTTAATATTAAAATCTTAAATTACAACTATAAAGGAAAATGAAAAAATAAAAATTAAGTTACACATCAATTATGCTGAATATTTTGCGTTTAAAACTGTTCAATGAGTCATTAAACAAATCAGTATCACTATTTATGTTATTATACAGTCTACACATTCTGTGGAGAGGACTATTGTATGAAATATTATTATTTGCCATTGGTATATCAAATAAAACTTTGTGCCTTACAGACTTACATCGAAGTTTAAAAGAAAGGTTATGAATTATATTTCCATCTGAATGATTATTTACAATTTTATACAAATGTGTCAAAGATGCAATAGACCTACGTGAGTGTAAAGACACAAGGTGGAAATGTTTTAATCTGTCATTATAGTCTGGGAGAGTATTTCTCAGTTTTGTTTTATTACAAAGATATCGGATAAATTTAACTTGAACAGATTCAATCCGGTCTCTATGCACAATGTATATAGGATCCCAAATAGGACTGCAGGACTCTAATATGCTGCGCACGAGTGAAGTGAACAGAATTTTCAAGCTTTCAATATTTTTGAATGGTTTTATGTCCTTATAACGAATCCCAGCATTTTGTTTCCTTTTTTGACAATGTTGTTAAAAATGTTATCAGTTAGGTAGGGGTGGCTTTGTTCAACAGATAAAGCCGACCCGAATTTGCCTGGGTGAAAGGTACCGTGAACCAGAACCTCATAACATATTACCTATACAAAAATTAACAAACAAAATAACATACTTATTTTCGCATGTATAAGTTAGTGTCCTGGTTATCCATAACACATGATTTGGTTATTAAAATTTGTGGCTCATTGGTGATTCATTATGAAATTTATTTACTTATTACGAAAACCAACAGCATTTACAGACAGTCAGTAGTTATAAATAGCACTTCCTTAAAACAAAGCTTATAACAGGTTTTCCTATTAAAATACTATCAGTGCAATATTATGTTCAAGACTGATCGATAATAAGGTAGTCATTCATATTTATGTATAAGGAGAGTTAGGTGAACGGAGACATAATATAAAAATAGATATCAAGGAAGTATGAAGTATATTAAATAGATGATGGATAAATATTAAGGTAATATGATATATCAGAATTATTATGAATATTATTATCTAATTTTACTACTTTTGATAGTTATGGTTTGAGTCACATGCCACATTAATAGCGGAAACACAACACCGACACATAGGTATTTCAGCTGCATATAAGTTATTCCGTTCCAAATGCACCCAAATGTTATTTTTGCAACTCAGATTCGTTCTATATATGTGTTAGGATACATATACTCCTTGTATTTACAATAAAACACTGTCATAAACTAGGATATTATTAGATATGTATATTATCTAAAAATCGTAAGTTATGATATATTTTTTTATGTTACAGACCAAACTTAAGTTAATGTAAAAAGTTATAAAGCTCTAAGATCTCACGTTATTCTCATTTTTATAGACTAATACTTTTAGCGTAAGTGGCGCTACCCACGTATTCGGTTCGGCATCACTTTTCGTCATTTCATCGTTCACAACGTTCGGGAATAATGCCGAGTGAGATAACCTGTGTCGGACGGCACACAGCAACATCAAATCCTGCAAACCCGAATATGCTGGCCCGAAAATATAGGTAGCGCCATAAGTGCCGCATATTCTTTGTTTCCGTAAAGATTTTGTAGTACCTACGCTAAAAGCAAGAAACAAATATATCCTTATATATTTTTAGAAATATAGGTAAATGCTCATATATTGTAATGTTTTTAGTAACGAAATATTTTCTTGTTGCAGTTAAGTCGAGCGCACGACCAGATAATCCAACCTCTAGAGAACTTTCGGAAGGATAACATTGGCGCCGTCAAGGTAAATCAATTAGTTTGTATAGAATATTGATAAATCTCCAGACAAACACACCAACTGTGTGGCCCCAAAGGAAGCGGAGCTTGCGTTATGGATCACGGCATATATAAATATAAACAACCATGACACGAGAACAAGCATCTGTGTTCATTACATAAAAATGAATGCCTCGACCAGGGCTCGGACCTAGGACTCGGCCGGCTAAGTGCCATCCGAGTCCATGGGCATAATTTATCGTGGGTGTGGAATTTATTATTATACGTATTAGATTAACATCTATAGATTTTGATAATGATGCGTTGCTGATTGTATACCGGGTTGACATAATTGTTATGATTATTCTACTTACTCATGGCACTAATTCTGCAATGATATTCCATAACACGTCATTAATTATACAGAATAGAAAATCACTAGTCGAAACTGGTCATTTGTAATTTAATTTCTAATTTAACTCATAAACTAAACAGCACATACAACATGACGTTTTAATATCAGACGACTCTTTCGATTGAACAAGGACTGATGCGTTAATACGTATTGAAGTATACCTTGGTTGGATGTGGGAGTTCATGATGCCACAAGTATGTATAATGTAAATAGTTGTGGTGCTTTAGCAGATAGAAGAATAATCAAGTCAATGATTATTTGTGGTTGTTTTATATATGAAAAACTAGTAAATGTAGCTTAAGCCAGGGATGTAAACAATATAACTCTTCTTCTATGCTTCTGTTCAAAGCTTTTATGACTCATATCTGACCCTCCAATCAATTTTTTTTTTCAACATTGACAATTGCTTGTTCTTATTGACGTTAAATAAATCATGACTCTACCACCTATTTGGAAAAAAACTTTCCTGAAGAGGAACTGCAAGAAACTTCGCGGGAAGAAAATAAATGTAGAATGTCTCTTTCTGTCTGTACAAACTTAATCTTATCTGCATCTGTTAGCTCGCCAAGTATCAAAATGAAGAATGACGAAGAAAAAAAATTCGTGTTATTCATCGAAATATTATACCTACATAGATTACCTAATGCATAGACTTGCACTACAAGTTTAAAAATTCCAGCGTTATATTTGGAAATCGGCACCTTTATTGCCTTTTTCATATGTTTATTTTCTATAATTAGACATCGGAATATATGCACTATCAAAATATCAAAATACTCATGCAAACACACTAAAAAAAGAGGCAAAACGTGCACAAAATATCAAAATAAACATTCACAATATAACCATATTACATCAATCAGAATTCAAAACATCGCAGATCAATCATTCGTAAATTCTTAGGTGGTTTTTTATCCAAAACTTCATTGAATTTTGGGTATATTTTTTTAAGCGGTGGCTTATTTCAACAAAACTAATACGCCACCAGTTATTTTCGTTGGTACAGAAATACAACGAGAAAATAGTTCTCCGGTCTCCGGTAAAATTTATATTTATAACGGCACAGAACTGACTCAATATTCACTGTCCTTTGCATAAAAACAAATATTAAGTACTAAAGTGTTATTTAAAAAAAATTTACGATCCACGATCCAAAGACCACACTTCCACCAGACACCTTACTTGAGACAAGGCGACGAATTATATCTGACAAAATTACTTATCTGTGTAAAAAATAAGTTAAATGATAGTTGTCAATTTGTTTGCTATGGCAGTCCCGAAAACCGTACCTAACCATCTGACAATGTGGGCAATTAGTTGGCACTTTTTAGGGTTCCGTAGCCAAATGGCAAAAAACGGAACCCTAATAGATTCGTCATGTCTGTCTGTCTGTCCGTCCGTATGTCACATGTCCTTTTTTTTCCGAAATTTAAAGAACTATACTGTTGACACTTGGTAAGTAGATGTATTCTGTGAACCGATTAAGTTAAGATTTTACACAAAAATAGAGAAAAAACAATAAATTATGGGGGTTCCCCATACTTAGAACTGAAAATTATAATTTTTATTTTCATCAAACCCATACGTGTGGGGTATCTATGGATAGCTTTTCAAAAATGATATTTAGGTTTCTAATATCATTTTTTTCTAAACCAAATAGTTGGCGTGACTTCAAAATGTGTTTCGCCCCCCCCCCCCCCCTGTAAATACTAAAAAAAAGGGAATGATAAACTAAAAAAAATATATGATGTACATTACCATGTTAACTTCCACCGAAAATTGGCTTGAACGAGATCTAATAAGTAGTTTTTTTTTTAAGTCATAAATCGTAAACCACAATTTACCTTTCATACAATTAAGAACTTTTATGTTATGTTACTTGCTGCTTCGGAACCCTTCATGGGTGAGTCGCGACTCGCACTTGGCCTTTTTTTATTATCATGGGGACACAACGGATGTTCTTGTATGACAGTTGGATGCATTACAGACCATATAGTGTGCCATTAATTAATGATATTGTTTTTTTGTGATCGAAGCGAACTATGCGAGCTTTCAAAACTTTAAACAACGCCAATTTATTTTACAATGAACAAAACGAAAGTTTATGGTAGCTTACATTGCGTTCACCCATATAACGTATATTCATGTAATTGCAACAGATCATACATCATAGTCTTGAGCAAAGCCAACAAAGATAAAATACGATATAAAACTGACCGTTACTTAGGTACATTTCGATAGGATTCATCGATTCGAAACGAGCGATTATTATATCTAGCGTTATCTATCGTACGCAATAATGTTGAGAGATAGTCGACGACGGTTGCTGTTGCGTGATTCTTAGTACAGGAATGCTGCCCGGAAAGTACAGAAATTATCAACCTGTTCATAAGGTTAATAATACTTTAAACTCCTGAAAAAAAGTTTACGTACAATATCGTCACGTTGACCTTATTGTATGTTCTTCATTTATACAATATAAATTCAACAACACAATTAGAATAATTACTAAATTATGACATAATTTGTCATATACCTAATAGCCCTAAATAGGAACAAATATTTTTTTATTTTATACGTCCGTCTACTATATTCAATGTCGTTGTATTTAACTCAAGCGCACGTAATTTTTTTTTTATCAAGGAGTAATAGGCGCCTGCTGAGATTCACTACGCTAGCTGGCCACGGAGCATTTCATAATTGATCATCAGTTCTTAGATGATGATAGTTCGTGGAACCATTATTCGAAGACTAGTTCTGCCTGCGGCTACTCCCGCGTATTGCGTCTGATGGGGCCGGTATCAATCATTACTGCTGGGCGGCAAAGTAGTAAATGTGTAGATAAGCGTTCGTGTGAAAAGCCGCCCGGCCAATGCCGTTCGGTCAATGGTAAGAAAACTACCCGAATAATTCCCGAACGGACTAATGGCTGGTTTACACGCGTTAAGTGGTTAAGTTGGTAATTAAATTTTAACTAAATTTTAAGTTAAAAGTTGCGTGTAAACAGTCAATTAAGTGACAAGTGGTAACTTAAAATTTAGTACGCAAGTGATTAAGTAGATTAGGATTCGTTCTATTTTTCCTATAAGTAGGTGGGCGGGGCTTCTCACTTAACACGTTTGGACGTGATTTTTTAGTTAAGTGCATAAGTTGACAAAGCGGTTGGCGGCAAGAGCTCGTATTTATGTCGTATTTTCTCTTTTTTTTAAATGTTGGAGTAGAGTTTGGTTTCTACTTTAAAATTTGTTGAAGAATATTTAAGGGTGTTACCACACCAATCCATCGACCGTCGACCGGTCGACACCACCCCTGAGTTGATAAGTCTGCCAACCCACAGTTAACGTGATGGCCTACAAATGTCGGACGCCACCCCTGAGTTGGGAGAGGCTGATATCCTTCCAGTGATTATTAAGGGTACCTAATTAGTAAGGGTACCACTCCAATCGATCGACCGTCGGTCGACGTCGATCCGTCGACGTCAAAAATTTAGAAAAATACAAAATCTTGCAAAGATTTTAATATCAGAATCAAATCCTTTTCTAAATTTGTCCAAAATCACGTTTACCACATATCTAAGTACAGAATTGACGAATTCCTTGACATTCATCACTACTCATCTTCACTGAACTTATGAACTTAACTACTTAATCCGTTTGGACACACAAGTGACATGTAGTAACTTAAAATTTAGTTAAAATGTAGTTACCGACTTAACTACTTAATACATGTAAACCGCACATAAGCGCTTTGGACTTGCCGAATGCGTGTAAAACCTAGGTGGCGCGAGCCGTTCAACAAATCCTGTCAAGTCGAATGTACTGGTCCGAACGTCTGGGTAGCGGCCCTTACATAATACCCTACAATGGTAGAAACACATAAGTATTCAAAACATATAGATCAGATAAACATATACATATGCGCAAAAAAAAAATTGTATATCACATATGGCGATTCACAATATTTCTGACATAACTTAGAAGTATTGTACATTAGCTTTTTACCGCGGCTTTTGTTTGCGTGTTCTTCGGGAACAGTTGGCTTTCTTTTTTTAACGGCCGAGTGGCATAGATAGAGGCATAGGTAGTAGATCGGCCTCATGCGCCGGTTTCGAGTACTGGTCGGGGCTTTAGTTTTTGTGATGAACACAGATATTGTCTTAAGTTTTCACGATACATACTTTAAATAAAACACTTTTTACCGGATATTATCGCGTATATTTTAGTTAATTTTAAAATTATTTCGACGTTTCGGCATCTTTGCAGTTGCCGTGGTCACGATAGACTAAGGTTAGTTAGATAACCTTAGTCTATCGTGAATTAACTAAAATATACGCGATAATATCCGGTAAAAAGTGTTTTATTTAATGAACACAGATGTTTGTTCGGTTCATGGTTGTTTATATTTATATACGTATGTTTATTCCGGGATCCCACCAGTTAGGTGTGGTTATCAAGATCAGAAGCTCTGCTTCCTTTGGGACCATGCAGTTAGTGTGTATACCTGGGCATTTATTTATTTTTTATTATTCTGCGGATGAAAGTCTTAACTTTAAGTTATATTATATTTTTGTACACCGTGTACGCGAAATTTCTTTATGGTCGGATGAATAGTTTAGGCGTAAAAGCTAAACAAAAAGCTGACTTTCGGTTTTATAATAATAGTTGGGATGATCAGATTTGATATTGAATGGCTGGAATGGTTTATAAAGTTATTAAAGTGGTCGATGTTTTACAGTTTTGTCTTGTTGTTTGTTTTACATTTTTATTATTTTGAATTTTATTCAAGATAAAGTCCGATTGGCGTAAGTTATTCATGGGCATAGATTTGCGTGACGAAATGTACTGATTGTACACGCACGCACACCAAACGACGAAACGTCCTATGTGTGCGTGTGCCTTACTGTTTCGTATTTTAAAAATGTACTTCTGCAGTAAGACGCTTTATTTCAGTAAAATAATTGTAATTCCTCAAGCGTATAATTGTCAAGCTCACTTGAACCAGTGCGTCGTACGTGCGGATTGGCGTAGTAAAAACATGTTATTTTTATAATATTTCACTTGGTTAGGTTTCCTGTTCTATTGAGGTTGTAAGGGCTAAGTCATTACTTTATTGATAAATAATGATAGAAAAATAGCAGATACTTAGTTTGTAAAGGTGAGCGGAGATTTTACAAACGCTGTCTTACTGCGTCACCTTTGTTCGGAGTTATAAACTTATTGTAATGGCTCATCGTAAAGAATTTCAAATAGGTTGTATTCCGTGCGGTGTAGCATGGTGCGTGTGACACAAACTCATTTGTTCCATTTTTACTTTAAAAGTAAGTCATAATAGTCACCTAAGAATCACAGTTGTAAATAAATAACCATTTTCGTTTCAGTTTCATCATACAAATCGAGTAAATAGTTGAGTTCATTCCAGGCCCTCAATAAGCTTTTGATTTCAGTACTTTACGCAAAAAATTACTATACTTTAATTTTTATAACATTTTATAATAATTACTAAAAAGAAAGTCAGAACCAAATTATGTACTTATATAAATATATAAAAGACATAAAAGCAAATCAAAGAATATGTACCTGCGTGCATCTTTACCGACACAGACAAGGTTCTCGAACTATAGGTTATGCAAAAAGAAATACTTGAGGTAATCTTTATGATTCAAAATAGATGACATAGATATTCAGTTGAATTAATTACTTAAAAAAATGTCAAAATCATAACATGTTAAATAATATCACTAAAAATATATTTATGTGAGCTTTATAGTCAAATATTTTATTTTTGTGCTTTTTATTTGCTTGGGTTTATGTGCGAAATTATTTTCTTTGATCGGTAACCCTCAAAAAAAAGGCTGGTTTTTGTGCAACAAGTAAATGCAGCTTGCTTTCTAATGAGATAGCAAACTAATACAATAAATAATTAATTAGTAGTTAATTGTTCATTTTTCCTTTTTTCCCTATTAAATAAAATAACAAATATTTTTAGATTAAAGAATTTGTGGTGCAATACAATATAGTTATTATAAGTTTACTCTAATGATGGCTATTTTAACACTAAAAATATAAAAAAACTAATTAGTATTTAGCTCATGTGATTATAAAATATGGTATAAATCTTATTGATTATTATAATAAAAATAATTATAACTGTATATTTTACTGAAACATAAGTGGCCGACGGCACGAACATTTTGAATTTAACCGTTTACCCCGGCAAGTGTTCATTAAATTAATAAACATGAACTTAAGAAGATTTGTGTCTAATTTGTATTTTGTGTGTAATTCTGACAGCTGTCACTTGCACATCTTGTTACATCGCATGGAATATTAGAACAGATATTTCTATCAACATTACAATTAACACAATTTGTTCCTCGCAATCCGCAAATAAAAATCTATGTATATTTACACCTGCTACTGCTAAGCAAGAATTCGTAAACGAAAAACAAACCAGCAATGATTAGTTCCAATTGTTCCTCTGCCGCTAACAACTATTTTAAGATCAAAGCAACAAATCATAATAGCAAGCTATTTAAACAGCAATCACATATCGTGATGGTCTCGCATGATCTACTCGTTGGATCGATATCAATCAAACAGCCATTACGTTGATTGCTTTACATTATCGCTGGGTGAGCCACCGAGGAGCGCACGCGATCTGTAGAGAGTCATATGTATGCGAGTTTGATTTGTCTGTTGCGGGTTTCTAAATGTTAATTATTAAAAAAAGTTTTAAGGAACTAGAATTTAATTAACAGTAAAAAAAAGACAGAAAGATACAATCACAGAAAAAACACAACGCTTTAATTAATTACTTTTTTGTATGGTAAACGAGGTAATTGAATTGGGTGGATGACTAAAAACATTGCATTCCATATTTGTATAGTAATAGGTCTTTACCTATGAAACTGCCGTTTTGCCGTACTGGCCATTTCAAATAAAAATATTTTTTTTTTGACTGATTATTCTAATTTCAAATTAATTTTATTTGACAAACATGGAATTCTTTTTCTAAAATCGTCATTTGTTTAATAGTTAGTGTTTTGTTTTCAATGCATTCGAACATTTTTCGTCATCATGGATAAGTTCAAAATTCGAGTAATTATGGAGTATGAGTACCGTCGTGGCAGCAAAGCGGCACAAGCGGCACGCAACATCAACGACGTTTACGGAGCGAACACTACAAACGAACGCACCACCCGTTATTGGTTTACCCGCTTCCGTTCTGGAATTTTGACCTGAAAAATGAACCCCGTGGTCGTCCGAAAACTTTGGTCGATAATGACGAATTAAAGGCAATTGTGGAAGCTGATGAAACTCAATCCACGGCTGAATTAGCAGCAGCTTTCGACGTTAGCATCAAAACAATATTGGTCCATTTGCGTCAAATTGGCAAGGTAAAAAAGCTTGACAAATGGGTACCCCACGAACTCAATGACCGCCAGCGCGAAGTACGCGTGGAGACGTGCCTTGCACTGCTCAGCAGGCATACAAATGAAGGAATTCTGAACCGCATTGTTACTTGTGACGAGAAATGGATCCTGTTTGACAATCGTAAGCGCTCAGCAAGTTGGTTGGACCCTGGTTCAGCACCCAAACAATGCCCTAAACGAAAACTTACCCCTAGAAAAGTGATGGTCACTGTTTGGTGGTCTAACGCGGGTGTAATTCATCACAGCTGCTTGCCAAACGGGACAAGCATTACTGCAGATGTGTACTGTGAAGAACTGAACACAATGATGGAGAAGCTCGCACGTCTCCAACCAGCTTTGGTCAATCGTTCGGCTCCACTGCTCCTGCACGACAACGCGCGACCTCATACTGCACAGCAGACGGTCTCCAAGCTACAAGAGTTGGGGTTGGAAGTTCTCCGTCATCCGCCGTACTCACCAGACCTTGCGCCTGCAGACTTCTACTTTTTCCAGAATTTGGATAACTTCTTGGCGGGAAAAAAATTCAATACCCGAGAGGCAGTACAAAATGCCTTTGAAGAATTTGTTGCCTCCCGTCCAGCTGATTTCTTCAAGAAAGGCATCAATAAGCTACCAATGCGTTGGCAAAGATGCATTGATTGCATGGGTGATTATTTTGATTAATAGAAATAAAAAATATATAAAAAAAATTACGCTTCATTTATTTTGTGAAAAACGGCAATTTCATAGGTAAAGACCTAATATTATAATAATGCATAAAATTTAACGGGAAAATAATATGTCTAAAATGAATAGTTAACAGTCGACTACATTGTTATGTAGGTAAAGCATTTGCAAATGCGTGGAAAACGCTTCATAGAAAATGGTAGTGAGTTGTGACGTCACAACTCAGTAAAGTAGACGTGTGTATGGGAATAAGCGCAGTTTTATGAAAATCTGAAAAGATTTAGCTTTTAGAATATATAACGTGATAATAAATGTTGTTATTTTTAATGACTCTGATGTGTTACTAATGCTTTTTACAAATTTTGTAATAAATTTTTTGCTGTACCTATTTCTGGTTTTTCGAGGCCATATATCCTTATTATATCATTATTACTACTTTATTTTTCAAGCATTTTTGAGTGATAATTAGGTGTTTTTTCCAGATATGCACATACGCAGTCTTATTTACAAATATCTTATAAATTCCAAAGCTGTCTAGCGTCTTCGCAGTTCTTCCACGCTGGATCACAAACGTTAAACATAACAGTTTAAAACACCAATCGTAATGTTTGATTATCAAATAGAAGAGTCCCTGTGTATATATAAAATTCAAAAGATATAAAAGAATGAAATGTGATCCTAGTAGGTCATTTAAAAAATTATAGCGGATCATTTTCCATTTTTGAATTCGGTTAAAAAGAGATTCAAGAGTTATAAAGCAACTCCACCTGATACCTAAGTCATCATTAAGCTAGTAACTCCTAAATGCTGTCCATAAGCGTGGGTACCACCAAAGGCATGTTCATTTTCCTAATGTATGCGTACGTAAGAGTAAAGAGAGAAATATCAATCTTATAAATTTGATTACAGGAGGGCAAGAAGAAGTTCGACAAGAAGACTGCCAAATTTTGTCAGACACAGGAAAGAACGCTGTCCCTTTCAGCCAGGAAGCCGGAGAATGTGTTTAAAGAGGTATGGTAACAGAACTCACTTTTCGACTAAGCCGAATTTCGACGAATGCAATCGTGACGTCATTTACTTGGGTTATGGATAACGGCAGTGTTATTGTTTATTTCCGTATTTTAAGCCAGTGTTTATTAACCCGACTAAATTAACAAGGTTTTGAGTTTTCTTTCGCAGCGCTTCTTTTGTTTATAAGTAGTAAAGGGTTGAAAGAGATGCCACATCCGCTCGTTCCTGTAGGACGCTCGGCCCAGTAGTACATATATTACTGTTGACTGTTTGCAGTCGCCTTGTATAGAGCTTCAAAGTAAATGCTGATTAAGTTCAGTTACACACACAGTCACGACCAAATTGTTACATTAAATTAGTTGTATTAGTGCCGAACCTTGCTCAACATACGTCAGTACATCACACCTTCTATGTTTTTTTATTGTATCGTAACATCGTCGCTATCATTACTACATATGACATATTTTTTTTTATTAAGACCTACCATCAAATTCTTATCAAGGTATTGTTTGTACATTATATATTCAAAATATTTTTTTATTTTTATCGATACAAATAAGAAGTTCAATATGTAATTTCTGTTTTAATACACTGCTTACATTAAATAGAAATGAAATCTGCGTGGTTTAGATATCAAAGAAACTCTCTTCCCACGAAAACTATGACATAAAAATAAAGACATGACATTTTATGTTTGATTTTCAATTGTTTTCGCTGTCAGTTGATAGGCGACCGAAGCCGCGGCAAAACTTTGGCATCTTTGTGTTGTAGTTACCGCAAAAAAGCCTGTTTCGAGATGCTTTTTTTAAAGCCAGAGGGGTGTTATGAGTTAAATTTTTTCAGTGTGTAGCTTTCATACGAATGTACCGATTTTGAAGCGTTTATTTTTTTTTTGTTTGAATAATGTATTAATCGAGTTTTTGTACCGAAATGGAATGTTTTTAAGGCCCTTGGTCTTTTACATTTCACCGGAATTGGTTTACATACGATTCACCTAAGGATATCCAAAGGTATTTTGTGTATTGAAATTTCCTCTGGCTTGGACTTCCCGGTTATTAATAGAGTGTGATCTTGGCTATGTTTGAAAGAAATCAGTTCAGACGGTTAAAAGTTAAAAACGCTTGTCGCGTCATAACATTCTTTGGTTTGAAAGCAGCAACTTTCAGTATCTGTAACTAATAGACAAATTGCACTATTCCAGGCCGACGCAGCCCTAGAAATGGCATCCCGAGATTTCTGCGCGGCCTCCCTAGAATACGTTTTCGAGTTGCAAGCGCTACAGGAGCGCAAGAAGTTCGAACTGGTGGAAACGTTGCTGGGATGGCTGCTGTCTTGGGGCACCTTTCATCATGCGGCTCAGGATGTACACCATGATGCTGATCCGTTGCTGAGGGCCTTGCAGTTGACTGTGCAGCGGGTGAGGATAATCTTATATTGACATTTGTGCATACCTTGTTCGTTTGGACACCTTTAAGCCAACGCCATGTCCATTCAAACGTCGATCTACGACCACTGAAGCAAGTAACTACATATTTTATTTTGTGAGTTTGAATTTATAATTTAACGTTCTTAATGGTCGCACTTCACATCACTATTCGTGTTCGCGTATTTGTTTTATTTACCCAAATACGACGATGTGACTGTATTCGTCTATATTCGCTTATTCTCACGAACAAGACGAATATGCAAATACACAAATACCCGTATCCGCCAGTATATGTGGACGGCGTGTGCGTGTTATTCGGACTTCACACAAATTGCTTATGAAAGTAAAGGCGAATAGAAATTGCGAATCCGAATCGCGATGTTAAGTGCCGTCTTAATGTTAACTGGTTATGAAATAAAGTTGTATCATTAAAAATTCTTTAAAAATATGTTGTACGCAATTTAGTTTATGTTGTAATCTATAATTTACAATTATGCTGATTTCAGCTTAAATCTAGAATCTAAAATAATTATTGCTGATTTAGACTGCAAGTGGTACGATTGAGAAAAATCTTCAACCCTTGTCGCGTAAAGTTGAGATAAATATCCCTAGCTTTATCCGACTGTTGCACATACGAGGAATAACTATTTCAAACTTTTAGCACGTTAATTTATTTTATTAGTAAGGGGTTAAATAAAAATTATATCTTTGTTTCTATATATTTTATGTTCAATAGACTTGATAGGGTTTAATAGCATTGAAGCGTTTTTAAATCAATTACACCTGCGTATATTATTCATGGTATTATAATATTGCATTGGAACAACAAAATTTGATTTTTGTATTAGAACTTAAACAAGCTTGTTTACTTAATTATGTATTTTATATGAAAATAACGTGACTGATTGTGAATGTTTGTCTGATAAAATTTAGTTCTTAGTTCATTGACAAACTATGTAAGAATCGAAGAGTTGAGGTCGCTTATTAATGTCTTAAGCGTCATCGTCACTAAGGTCTTCTTACGGTAGCGTCAGGGATGAGCCGTGTATTTCTCTGTAATATGGTTGAGGAGGGCGATGGCTGGCTCCCATGGCATTAAGCCCGTGAACGGATGCCGTTCGCGTAGGTTTAGTTGTTTGGGCAGTTCGTGGGGTCGAAGTCTTAAGCTAATATGCAACGATGCAGATAATAATTATTTCCTATAGTAGTATATATTATATATATATATAGTAGTAGTATATAGTATATATATTTAAAAAAAGACTCCCGTAAAGTTTCGTGCCAGTTCTTCTTTACCCAGGTCTTTCCGAACTTGTGGTAGATTTGATGTCAAGGTGTACAAACGGTTAGCGATATTGATAAATAAATATTTGAATTTGTTGTGTAAAAAAAATTACGTGTTAAATGCTTAAGACATTTTGACGAAACAATTTGCAGCATCGGCAAAAATTTTGGGATGACGGACAAGTGTGAAATGAAATTAAAATGAATATTTATTTCTCAACATTGACAATTACTTGTTCTTATTGACGTCAAATTAAACATGACCACCACCAGTTCGAAAATACCTGAGAAAAAAAAAGTGTCGTAGTTGTAGCCCTGCCTGATACACCGGAGGTCCCAGGTTCGAGTCCTGGTCGGGGCATAAATTTGTGTGATGAACACAGATGTTCGTTCTTGATTCATGGTTGTATAAATATACATCGTACTTTGGGGCCACACAGTTGGTGTAGTTTTCTGCGGATTTATTGTTTTTATATTATTATTACTGTAATTAACTTAAACAGGAAAAAAGCAGAAAGGCCATTCGACCTACCATCCCCGCCTTTCTACTATCGAAGGTTGTCCAGTAAGATTTATAATAAGATTTTATAAGGAATTTTAGTGCTGTGATCGCTTTGCAAATATGAAATGAATACATCACTAATATAATTACTAAAGAATCATCAAAATTAATTTTACCTGTGCTTTTATGCAACAAAACTTTGGATTATAAGCTGTATTCAGAACTGTTTCGCGATAAACGAATTGCATTTAAGTTTAAATGTTTGTTGTTTGAAAGTACAGAATTGCTGAACAGAATAAAGCATATTTTTTCATATAAGTGCGAAATTAGGCCAGCTGTTATTTGTTTTATTTTGATCCTCGATCTATTTAATGATAGTCAAAGCGATAATACGAGGGTGGATTGAAAAGTTCGCGGCCTAACATAGATAGCGTTGTCATATTGTTATAAAACTACCCTCATATGAAACCTAGGTTCTTTGTGACTCTCTGTGCAATTTTTTCTCTGAGATACATGCGTCATTATTTATTATATTGAACCTTAAGTGAGAGTAAGTTTCATTTATTTTGAAAATGGATAGTTTAGAGCACCGTGCCGTGATCAAATACCTTTACAAGAAACACTTAACTCCAAAGCAGATTCATGAAGATATGGTGGCTACTTTAGGAACATCTGCTCCGTCGTATACAATGAAAATAAAGTGGATAGCTGAATTTAACCGTGGACGAGAGAGCATCAAAGATGACCCCCGCTCTGGACGGGCTTCTACAGCTACGACTTCGGATAACATCGAAAAAATATGTGATCTCATCATGGGAGACAGAAGATTTAAGGGATCTGAGATAGCTGAAGCTCTAGGGATTGTATATGAACATACACAACACATGATCGTCAACGGATTAGGGTTCCACACGGTGTCTGCAAGATGGGTTCCGCGGCTCCTTTCAGTTGAACAGAAACGAACTCGGCTCAACGATTTCTAGGGACTGTTTAGAGCTTTTTCAAGCTGATCCAAACGAATTTTGGCAAGGTTTGTTACTATGGATGAAACATGGGTTCATCACTATACTCCTGAATCCAAACAAGAAACCAAACAATGGAAGAGACCCGCATCTCTGACCCCCAAGAAAGCCAAGGTGTGTTTTTCAGTAAACAAGGTAATGGCATCGGTTTTCTGGGATTCCAAGGGTGTCATCTTGGTTGATTACTTAGAAAGAGGTCCAACTATAAATTCTGCATACTACTGCGCACTATTACGTCGTTTACGCGAAGAAATAAAGCCTAAAAGACTAGAATAGTTGACCAAGAAAGTTTTGTTTCATCAGGACAATGCTCGTGTTCAAACAGCTGCAGAATCTCAAATAGTGAATGGTGGTTTCGAATTGCTTCCTCGTCCCCTTTATTCACCTGACTTGGCACCTTGTGAATTTCACCTATTTCCAAAACTAAAAAAACACTAAGGTGGAATGAAATTTTCTACCAATGAGGAGGTCAAAGTGGCCGTAGATGCCATTTTTTGACGAGACCTTCTATTTAAATGGGTTCAAGACTTTGGAGGGCTGCTGGACTAAGGAGGAGAGTATGTAGTAAAATATATGTAAAAAAATTTAATTATTCCTGTGTTGTCTTATTTAGGCTGCGAACTTTTCAATCCACTCTCGTAGTATCCGAATTGTATCGCGTTTTCGTTTGCTTTTTGTGTGCAAATACATAAGTCAAAAAAAAATATTACGCTTACAAAAAAGACATACAATTTTTCTTGTGACTTCGAAAATTCCATGATTTTAATTAATTACAGATTTTTTTCTCACCATCATTGAGGGGTTTTCGAATTATCGTTTTGTAAGCATATATTTGAATCCTCAGTTCTGTAGATTGTGACTTATCTACAATAACTTTTAATTTACCAATAAGCTCCTTTGTCTTTTGGTATATTACATTCTAATTGTTTTAAAGAATTAACGGGATTTTATTAAAGGTAATTAACAAAAATTAACCACGATATTGTCTGCCTTGTAAGGATCCAGTTAATTCCTTAAATATTATTAAATAATATTTCCTATATGTCGATCGACTATGGCAATTAATTCCCCTTATTGCTCAAATCATTTTTTCGAATTCTAATGAAATATTTTTCCAGAACTACCCATTTCACTACCTGTTTTCCTCATTTAATCACTAAGTAATTTGACAATCCTTGCACGAGTTTGGCGTTTTTGCGTGACTAACAGCGTGGTGTACGTTTGTCTATCTTTAGACGCGGAGTAATTTCGAAGAGACGAGCAAACAAACGGAATGCCTTATGAAAAAGATGCTGGAGGTTCGACAGGCGGTGAGTCAATGTTGTTATATTAATCTGCTCGTGGAAGTTCCAAGTAGTTCCGAAACAACCTTTATTATCCCAATGTAGAGACATTAACATAACAAGATTTTTTTTTTCGAAATGGATAGTTTAGTAATGGCCCTATGGGCCTTTTAAATTTCACCGGACTTTGTAGCTTAGCGCTGACGACGCTTAGCCCGATCTTCAACTACTCCTACATACGATAGGACCTCACCTGAATAACAGAGAGGTTTCAGGCAATTTATAGTCCACCACGCTCGCCTACTCCGGGTTGGCAGAGTTAAACATACTTTCGAATGAATTTCTTAGGTATGTGGGGTCCTCGCGAAGTTCTTCTTCGCCGTCAGCGCAGTCGGCTTTATGTACATTCGGCTGTAGCCGGAGATCGAACCAAGGACCTTGAGATCGAGTAGCAAGCGCTTATACTACAGCGCCATCGACGACGCTACAAGCAATCTCATGAAAATGCTGGAGTGTTGTTATGTTCTGTTACTTGTTTATAATGTAGTACTCCTTCTAACTCCTGGGGAAGCACCTTTTTTGACCGCCATAATAACCTGGTATATTTAGTTCTGGACAAAAGGAAAATGAGCTAGTGAAATTATAGCAGCAATTCCAACTCAAGCAAGCTCACAATACCTATATCAATCAATTTAAAATCTTCAGTTAATGAGGCCACCTGCCACCTACTATCAGATGGACCGCGTACTCGATTGTCGACTTTATAAATATCAACAAAAGAACAGATTATACAAAGCCTCGATTGTCAAAAATGACATTTGTTAGTTTATGTTAGTCTTCCATACATTTGTGATGCTAATTCTGTCAGAAAACAGATTAAACTAAACTCTAACTAAAAATTTACCAATTAGGTTTAATTTGGTCCAAACGCGTTTTTAACTTTGAACTAGTTAGTTGAACTCTGGTGTCTGCAATAGTACTACGCATTTGACGCAGTGACCTTTCGTTGGAACTAATAAATACCGAAACTATAAACTCTTCCATCTTTACTAACAAATTACTCGTTCGTCGCGACAGTTTTCTACATAGTTTAGTTTTTTCCACAACTCTCGACAGGTAGATTAAAATAGATTTGCAATTCTAATTTTAGTCAGAATTTGATCTAAAATAGATGCAACAGAATACCAAATGTGCAGCCTGAACTAAATTGAGTAACTAAAGTAATTATAGTTCTGTCAAACGAAATTTCGGTCTAGTCCTTCGTTTTCTGAATAGCAAACAAGAATAAACTTAATTTAGTTCAAGTTTGGTCTAGTTAAGTTTATTTTGTAGAAACAGAATTGGCATCATTGGCTCCAGAACTAAGTACCTTCTTATATTATTATTATTTATACCGCCATGGTAAAGATACAGTAAGTGGGACCATTATAACCGTTCACCTTAATCGCTTAATCATTCAGTTCAGGGTTAAAATTCCATATTGTTTCCTAATGTTAAAAAATATAAGACTAAATTAGCACTATATATTCATTTATTTATTAGACAGCCAACAGAAAACATATAACGCCTCTTCGTTCCCCAATTTTATTTACGTGCTTTGAAATAAGTTCTTATCTTTCCACAAATATAAACAAATTAAAAGCATATTACTAAATGGTTTTGTTTGGAAAGTTTCAGTAGGCATTACGAATGTCCCATTGTCTTTGATTCATTATTTATTTGTGTTTTATCCAAAATCGTAAAACTCATTAACCATTTGACATTTGGTGATAACTATAGACTTGTTGCATTTTTTTTTTCATAATTTCAGCATAAAGAGGAAGAACCGACGCCAGAAGAAAACGGAACTTCAAACAGTGTCACAAAGGCAGGGTATCTGTTCCTATTTGAAAAAAGTAAGTCGAACATTTTATTTGATTTGTCAGTAGCATAATTTTAAGAATTTGACATAATTTCTATGGAGAGTCCTGTCTATAAAAGTTATCAGATCATTGAAAAGTAAATCCTCAAATCATTATTTATTTATTTGATTGAAAAATGTTTGACAACCCGTATAGCGGATGACAATTTATGAAACATGTGAGCTCTTTGAATCACTACTATTGTATGTTTCAAAGAGCTCACATGTAGATGTACTCTCATACATCTTAGTACGCACACATGCATAGATATAATTTTGACACCATCAGCAGTTTAAATAACTTGTATAATAATATGTGAGTTTAGCAGTTTGGGTCAAGTTTGTGAGTAATAGCCGGTTTACACGCGTTAAGTGGTTAAGTTGGTAACTAAATTTTAAGTTAAAAGTTGCGTGTAAACATTCAGTTAAGTGACAAGTGGTAACTTAAAATTTAGTACGCAAGTGATTAAGTAGATTAGGATTCGTTCTATTTTTCGTATAAGTGGGTGGGCGGGGCTTCTCACGTAACACGTTTGGACGTGATTTTTTAGTTAAGTGCATAAGTTGACAAAGCGGGTGGCGGCAAGAGCTTTACGTATTTATTTCGCATTTACTCTTTTTTTTTTAATGTCGGAGTGGAGTTTAGTTTCTACTCTAAAATTTGTTGAAGAATATTTAAAATAGATATGCTTGTAGAATAAAAATTTAGAAAAAAAACATATTCTTGTAAAGATTTTAATTTCCGAACAAAATTCTTCTCTGAATTTGTCCAAAATCACAATTACCATATATCTAAGTACAGAATTGACAAATTCCTTGAGATTCTTCACTGCTCATCTTCATTGAACATATGAACTTAACTACTTAATCCGTTTCGACACACAAGTGACATGCAGTAACTTAAAATTTAGTTAAAATTTAGTTACCAACTTAACTACTTAATACATAAAACCGCGCATTAGTTTAGCATGACCAGGCTGATAAGAAGAGCCGTTACGATGGCTCGCCCCCGTTTCGATTACCTCCTGACAGCTATGTGCGGTTTAAGCAATTCGACAATTCTGTACTTAGATATGTGGTAAACGTGATTTTGGACAAAATCAGAGAAAAATTGTTTTGGAAATTAAAATCTTTGCAAGATTATGTATTTTTCAAAATTTTTTACGTAAACGGGTCGATGTTGATCGACGGACGATCGATTGGTGTGGTACCGTTACTAATTACGTACCGTATAATAATCTTTGGAGGGATATCAGCCTCTCCCAACTTAGGGGTGACGTCCGACAATTATAGGCCATTACGCCTAATGCGACGTCTACTGTTCTATTCTGCCATTTTTGTTTTTTGCCATTTCAGTTGTTTCGGAAATTAAAATCTCTAAAGGAATATGTTTTTTTTTGCTAATTTTTTACCTCTGTTTATTCCACAAGCATTCCTATTTAAAATATTCTTCAACAAATGTTTAAATAGACTCTAAACTCCACTCCGACATTTAAAAAAAGGGAGAAAATGCGTCATAAATACGAGCTCTTGCCGCCAACCGCTTTGTCAACTTACGCACTTAACTAAAAAATCACGTACAAACGTGTTAAGTGAGAAGCCCCGCCCACCCACTTATACGAAAAATAGAACGAACCCTAATCTACGTAATCCTTTGTGTACTAAATTTTAAGTTACCACTTGTCACTTAAATGACTGTTTACACGCAACTTTTAACTTAAAATTTAGTTACCAACTTAACCACTTAACGCGTGTAAACCAGCCATTAATGACAGTACCCACGGGACATTCTAGCCCGTAAAACTATCATATTTTTCTTTACAAAAATCAAGCTTGTATTTATTCCAAACCACTGAAATTTGTTTTTATATGAAATAATAATATAATGTTAAATATTGTTATTTACAGTACGTTAAAGTATGGCTTCATTAATGAAATATTCGTAAATAATACTAATAAATGTAAAATTTGTAATTTACAGAAGCGTTCGGAACAACGTGGACGAAGCACTACTGTACATATGACCGAAGCGACAGAATATTAACCATCATGCCGTACAACCAAATAAACGTTAAGACGGTATGTAAATTGCACGAATCCCACTGTACGGAATTCTCTCTCACGCAATCAACAAGTCCCAAAAACCCTCGCCTTAGGTTACGGAAAACTAAAACTCCACGATATTAAACAATAAACTATATCACATAAAACATAACATAACTTCGCTGCGCGATTTAAAATACACCATACGTCATCTATTCGCGAATGGCTGAACGACACACTTAGAAGTTTGCTAGATAGGGCCGTAACACCCAACTTGCCTTCTGCGGTTTAACAGATTTTACTCATACATAAATAAGATAAAATTATTATTTTCTCCTCAGACATGTTTAGGGTTGATACGATGTAAATATGCCATTAAGAACAACACAAATCGGTGTTACCTTTCATTCGTTAATTTAGATTAACTTTATTTTAAATTAGATTTAAAAAATTAGTTGCTTATGAAATCAATCCCTATTGAAATCTTATCTATCTATTGAAATCTATTGAAACCAAAAACTTAATATCAATGTGTAAATGATAAATGAAATCAAGTTTATAGTCCGACCAACATATCTGTGAACTGACAAGCGTCGCTAGCACGGTTTCTACTATATTAAACTGCATATTAATTTCCGTATAACTAACTATACGGAACAAAGCTAGTAAATTATAAAAATTACAAACAAAGCTTAAAATGACAGCCGAGTTTAAAAAAAGATGTGTTTTCACTATGTATGACAATATTGGTCGGATTATAATAATTTTCTTGTCAAAATAACATCAGTTGAATAGATTTGCTTTACTTTTGTGTGAATCTGTAACAGGAATGTTAACTCACATAAAAGTTTACTAGAATAAACATTGGCTTAAAAATAAATGAACGGTGACTTTAACAAATAGTGTCCCGAGTGAACTGAACATTTCATTTGCTGATGCGTTATGTGCTATTTACAAGACTGCCCATTTTTCGACAAGCGAGCGCCTTATTTCAATTATTTAAACCAACTTCATTTTCATACCCTTAAAGGACTTGTCACACTGAATGCGCCCTTTGATTCGATTAATTCGCAAGTCGCACCCTTATGTGAACATTATTTGCACTTTATGTTTATTTAATTTAATTACTATCTGCCCGTGCCAGCATATGTACAGAACGTAGGGAACGTACTGGGCAGGCGGTTTGGGAGAAAAGGGCGTGGAAGGCCTGCCCGGCTTAGGTACGTGGGCGCTGGGGCGGTTAAACATTCTCCTCAATTGAAACTACACCAGAACTCTCCTCCACTATACACAATAATATAAATGGGCCACTGTTGGCCCTGCCCGTCGGATCGCTGACCCGAAGCCATGACAAATAATGTTCACACTGAGCTGTGTTCGATATGACCAGACCATAGGACGCAGAACGTGTCCAGTGTGACAAGTCCTTTGTGGGTATTCATACCTGTTAGGTTCGGACAATCTTAAGCACGGACGCGAAGCTCATTTTTACGTACATACATCACTGAAAAAGAGAAGCAATTTATTTGAAATTATACCTTTAAATCAATTCAAAAATTAATATCTATTTAACTATTATTCCTCACAGGCGGGTTGCCCAGAAACGTTCGAGGTTATAAGCGGTCGAGCGGCCCCTGAAGCGGAGCGGAGATTCTGTCTAGAAGCCATCTGCGTTTCTCGCGGCGCGTTATTGTTGCAAGCAAGATGCGCAAATGACCGGTCCGCTTGGATTGAAGCGCTGCAGGCGCATGCGCCGCATATTGCTACGCAAGAGGTAGGTAGAATAGATAAATATTAATAAAATAAACAAGAAGTTTCGGATTTGTAAGGTTCTGTCTGACTGCGTAACCAGGCCTAGGTCAGTGTACTTGTTGTACTTGCGCCCGCTAACCTATCGGCGGCTGGGTCACCAGCGGCACTTAACAAATTTGGTTGCCGTGCTGCGGTCGCTTTTATGTTAAGTTTTTCATGCAGTAGTCAGCGCGCGAAGAAAGTAGGTTTAGTGAAAAAGGCGGGAGCGCCATTTTTGTACAGAGTGATTTATCAGTTACGAAGTAACTCAGTAATCTGTGGCGTACCCAGGGCATTTGCAGGATTTTCGGAATAATGGTTGATCTAGTTGGTATTTCAGGTTGTATTCTACCTGTATGATGCCAACTTACGTTTAAATCCGTGGACCCGTTTTTGTGTGATCGTACAATAAAAGTGCGAACACACAAACTTTTACTTTTATAATATAAGCTGGATTTACAATCAACTGTGGGAAGTTTTGATTGAAATACACCCTATGTTACTCCTCAGTCATGGTGTCGCTGAGTCATTTTAATGTTTAAAGCGGTTTGCTGCGCAAGAGTTGAGTACAATAAAAAAGACTCCTTTTATGGTAATTACATGATGCTAATAACTCTGTTCGCGTTTAAAATTGTAAAATAAAATAAAATTGCATGGATTATTATTACATTAATATATAAATATATGTTAATTATAAAGTTTGTTAGGTTTGTGTGTTGTAAAGATTTTATTTTAAAAAAAGGAAAAGTCGTTTGTCTATTTACTGTAATCGATCAACTTTGAAATTTCTGGTCCGATTTTATTAATTATTTTACATACAAAGCTACATTAAGTACAACTTACATACTAAGTACCAAATTATATTCTATACAAAAACTCCCATGACGTCAAAAACCTTAGAAAGCATAATATATAACAAATTGGTCGGTATGGAACCTTTATTTTATTTCCTCTCTAATAAGACCATTAAATAAAAAACTGGTTTGTAAAAATATTTCAGGTGTTCTTTAATAGGCGTTGTTTGGTTACAACTGGCATTGATAAAAATTAGTAGCATTAACTTAAATTATTCGTGAAAACTCCTTGTTATTATTAGTACCTACTATGTTAATTTAACAAACTTATTGTACCAACAAAGCTGTCAGTTTTCCTAATAATAATATAAAATAAAACGCTTTGATCGCTTGTGACCACTTTGTCTATAAGACACGTCGCGTAAAAATATACAAATATAATTTAACGCGATAAAATCCGGATAGAAAGCGTTTTATTTAATATAATCTAATAAAGTCGCGGAACCTTATGGCAATAAGAGCATTTAAATACCTGAATGAATAAATACATAATGTTCAACAGATAATCCCTGTATCTTGCGGAGTGGGCGGGGCGGCGCTCGACGAGCGCGGCTTCCGCTTCGTGTGCGCTGTCATTCAAGAGGTGGAGCGACGCGGCCTCACCGACCAGGGGCTGTACAGGTGCGTTGAGACTGAACGGTGGAGTTCGCTAAAGCTAAAACTATAAGCTAAAACACTCGAATGAAATTGCAACTTGGAAAGCTATATTGGTAATATTTTAGAGGATATCTGTCAATTTACTTGCAATTTTTTTATATTGGAGTTTAAAGTTTTTTGAAGCCAAATGTTAAATTTCCATTTGGTTTCGCTTCTCCAATGATATTTCATCGAAATTGAAAACAGTATTTCTTTCGTATCAAAGTATACCAACTATTTCATGTACGTAACAATATTGACAAGAGAGTGCAAGACCATTTAAGCCGAAATGAACTTGAAGTTGATGGTGACGATGGAGAAAAATAAGGCATCCATGAAGTATAATTTTTTTTGTTTTAATGAAATAATATATATTGAATTTTAAGTTATACATAAAATTAAAATTTAAAAGTATCAATATATTTTCACTCTGCATTCAACCTAAAAGTTGTCCTTTATTAATGTACTATACAAATACCCTGCGCTTGGTCAGCCATCCTAATATAATCTGAGTAGGAAGCAATTTTAATAAATTAATTTTTAATAAAGATGTTAAATCTTTTTGTTGATAAAAGGTTTCCTTGGTTGATTTTAATTCTTATTAGTTTAGTATTTCAGAAATAAAAGATTGTAAAGAAACTTGAGGATTACTTTTATTAGCGTTACACACATGATGAATGATACAAAAAAGGATTCCGTAAGATTTTGTCAATCAAGAGATCTTTTATATACTTTTGACATGTGACAGTGACAAACAGATAATTTAACACATCCCCTCAATATAAAATGACATGTTCATACAAAAAATTGAATATTGCAACTCAAACAATTTTCTTGAACAGTAAACAAAAATTCCAAAAATTTTAAGCAGTTAAACTTACATTATATACTTAAGCTAATAACATTAGCTATTACTTAAAAATAACATACATTTTGTTTATTGTTTTCTTTCATATAACATATCTTAATTAAAAGGAATGTTTACAAAATTCCCATTTTATTAATGAAATAGTTATGTTTAATTTTACATAGAGCTTTAGTAAAAATATCAGCAATGTTGTCATTTGTTGGAATATAGGTTAAAGAAATTAACTTTTTAGTAACTAGATCTTTTATGAAATAAAACTTAATATCTATATGTTTTGAGCGTTTACTATTTTCCTTACATTCTATTATTTTCATGGCACTTTGACTGTCCATGAACAGATTTGCATGAATAATACACTGATTAAAATTAGACACTATACCTTTTAAATGCATTAGTTCGGATGCAGGCATAGCAGCTGCAACAAACTCAGCTTCTGCTGATGACAAAGCAACTGAAGATTGTTTTCTAGAGAACCACGATATAAGATTATCATTATAGTATATTATACCACCACTTACACTTTTGCGATCATCTTTGTCTCCAGCCCAATCAGCATCGCGGTAGGCGACCAAATTATTGTTTTTATTCGACTTTTTGAAAGTTAAAGATTTATTAATAGAAAATTTTAGATACCTGATAATCCTTTTTGATGCTTTCCAGAGTTGGGAAGTTGATCTATCTAAATACTTACTTAGAAAGGTAGTTGAATACATAATGTCAGGTCTTGAGTTAACAGCAATATACATTAGACTTCCTACTATTTCCCTGTAAGGTACATTTATAATATCTTCTTTTTCATCTACTGTAAAAGTAATTATCTTTTCTATTAATTTTTTTTGGTTTATTTTTATTTGATTATCTTGTCTGAAAATTTCCATGCCCAAATATTCTTTTAATTCACCTAAGTACGTTGTTTTAAATTCTTCTTTTAACTTCTTTATTATTTCATCTGAGTGTTCTACTATTAATATGTCGTCAACAAATATAAGCAACCGTATATCATTCATGATGTATAAACATACATCATACATTGATTGCTGAAATCCCAAATTAATTACATAATTATGGAACCTCTCATTCCAGCATCTAGGTGCTTCTCGCAACCCATACAAAGCCTTGTTCAGTTTTAGTACTTTTCCTTCTGGAACTGGCACTCCTTTGGGTGGTTTTATATATATCTCAGTATTAAGTTTCCCATTCAAAAAAGCAGTTGGTATATCCAGTTGTTTCATTGGATAGTCTTCTTGTAAGGCATGGCTAATCATCATTCTCAGTGTTGACATTCTGGCTACAGGGGAATAAACATTGTGGCTACTCTCAATTTGATAACCCTTTGCTACCAATCTGGCCTTCTTTGCACCCTGTTGTTTTGTTCTGAAAACCCACTTTGTTTCGATAGCAGTCTTTCCTT
Organism: Marasmarcha lunaedactyla; assembly: GCA_923062675.1. Classification (NCBI taxonomy): domain Eukaryota; kingdom Metazoa; phylum Arthropoda; class Insecta; order Lepidoptera; family Pterophoridae; genus Marasmarcha; species Marasmarcha lunaedactyla. The sequence goes on from OV281358.1 coordinate 5,294,248, forward strand.
TTGGTAGTGTAGCTTCTTTCCATGTTTCCATTCTCTCATGCGCTTGCAATTCAATTTTAATAGCTTCTTGCCATTCAATCCCACCTTTTATAGCCTCGTCATAATCAATAGGATCTGTATGAAAACAGCATACAATATTAACTTCTTCATTTTCATCGTCCATTTCATAATCTTTTAGATATGTTGGTTTTGTTCTATTTCTCTGTGGTCTTGTCCTTGATTCTTGATTGTCATTTTCATATTGTTTTTTGTTATATTTTCTTTTGGATCCCATAGTCTGTATCCATTTGGAGAATATCCCAACATGATCACTTCTTTTGCTCGGCTGTCAAATTTTCCTTCTCTTGGTATTATTACTGCCCACGCTCGAGAACCAAATGTTTTCAGTTTTGACAAATCATTTGTTCCATACATAATTTCCATAGGTGTCTTGAAATTGATAGCAGCAGATGGGCATCTATTTAGCTGATAGGAGGAGCACATGATAGCTTCACCCCATAGATGCTTTGGTAAGTTGGTCTCAATCATCTGTGCTCTGGCTTTGTTGTATAATGTTCTGTTCATTCTTTCCGCAACACCATTACTTTGTGGAAAATAAGGCTGAGTATACTGGATTACAATACCATGGTTTTTACATAAGTTTTCTAATTTATTATTTTTGATTTCACCTCCATTATCACACCTAATTTTCTTTATTCTTATTCCTTTTTCATTTTCCATTTTGTTTATGTAATTTATTAAATTATCTGTAGCTTGACCCTTTTTTTGCATTAAGTATGTAATACAATGATGAGAATAATCATCTACTATTACCTGATAATAGAGCTCGCCATGTATTCCAGGTATATTGGCTGGTCCTGCGACATCAGTGTGGATGAGTTCTCCTATGCAGTGTGACCTAGGTCTTGGCTGGGATGGGAAAGGCAATCTAGTAGACTTACCAGTCATACATGGTCCACACACCTTCTCACTCGCCGGCAGATTCATATGACGAAGTCCCCTGTGGTTCAAATGACCTAGTCTCCTATGCCATAATTCATTATTGAGACAAGTAGCACTTGCACATGTGTCATTATTGATGCATATCTGGCAATTTAATACATAAAGTTTTCCTACACAGTTACCAAAAATTCTCTTATTTTGACTATAAATGAGTACCTGTTCTTTATTAAATGTTACATTGTTACTTTTTTGTACAATCTTTTTAACTAATCTTTATAGATTCTTTTTTATTGGATGTTATATACTGTCCATTTGCTACATAGATTTTCATTTCCTTTGGTAAAATTTTGATGTTATACATGTACTGTTCATATTACTTTTTGATCAGGTGCTCCGTACAACCTGAATCAATTACCCAATTTATGTCATTTCCAGAATTGATATTGGTTAATAAATTATAAGTCAGTGTACCTGAAAGAAAAGGAAAGTTAGATTCACTTTTATCACTTGTAGCACTTGCAGCCGTTGAATATCCTCCATAATGACCAGCTCGTCCTAGTCCACGTCTTCTGAATTGTCTCCGTCCTCTAGACTGTCCCCGGTAATGTCCCTTTGTTCTACATTCTGAGGCAATATGTCCCGGTTTATTGCATTTGTAGCAGGTAATGGTAAATGCTGTTTCAATTGGATTACTAAGTACTTGCATTCCAGACTTTAATTCTTCATCCAGTAATCTTGACTTGACAAATTCAATTTTGACATCTTTGTTTAATGTGTCTATAGCTGTTATAACTGGCTCATAGCCCTTTGGTAAACCTATTAGTAGATAACATATTTTGTCTTCTTCTGTTATTTTTTCATCGCTTGCGGTTTCTAGTTCTTTGACTAATTTGTCAATCCTCATGAAATAATCCCCTATCTTTTTTGTTTCAGTACAAGTTAAGGTTAACAATTTTCTACGCAAATTTATTTTAGACACAATAGATTTCCTTTGAAATTGTGCTTTTAAAGTATCCAGCATTTGTTTTGATGTAGTACAATCTTTTACAATGCCTAAGTATTTGTCTGATATACATACGTCTGATATATATGTCTGATATGTTGAACAATCACTGATTTCGCCTTTGCATCTTTCAAATTGAAATCTTTGATGTTTTTATCATCTCGACTTGTTTCGTCCAATACTTCTAATAACTGTTTCTCAGCCAATAAACACTCAACTCTAAATAGCCAATTACTAAAATTTTCTGCTTGCAGCATTGGAAAATTACCACTTGTTGTAATTAACACCATTATCGCCTTTTTTATTTTTCATCAGTCTTTATTTACTTATTATTGCACTGTAAACTTCTTCAGTCTTTTGTGTGACTGGGCCCATAACCTTTTGATTCTTATTAGTTTAGTATTTCAGATATAAAAGATTGTAAAGAAACTTGAGAATTACTTTTATTAGCGTTACACACATGATGAATGATACAAAAAAGGATTCCGTAAGATTTTGTCAATCAAGAGATCTTTTATATACTTTTGACATGTGACAGTGACAAACAGATAATTTAACAGTTGAGATCTAGCCTGGGGTGGCACTACAGCCCTTTCTGTTTGAACGCCATAATAATCAGACTAATATGGTTGTATTACGCTTATGGCCGGTTTACACGCGTTAACTTACAACTTAACTATGTTTGTAACTAAATTGAACTAAATTTTAAGTTACTACTTGTCACTTGTGTGCCCAAACGGATTAAGTAGTTAAGCTCATAAGTGCAAAGAAGATAAACAGTGATGAATGTCAAGGAATTCGTCAATTCTGTACTTAGATATATGGTAGCCGAGATTTTGGACAAATTCAGAGAAGAATTTGTTTCGGAAATTAAAATCTCTAGAGAAATACCTATGTTTTTTTCAAAATTTTTTACCTAGTTAATTCCACAAGCATTCCTATTTTAAATATTCTTCAACAAATATTAAAGTTGAAACTAAACTCCACTCCGACATATGGAAGAAAAAAGAGTTAATGCGAAATAAATACGAGCTCTTGCCGCCACCCGCTTTGTCAACTTATGCACTTAACTAAAATATCACGTCCAAACGTGGTAAATGAGAAGTCCCGCCCACCTACTTATACGAAAAATAGAACGAATCCTAATCTACTTAATCACTTGCGTACTAAATTTTAACTTACCACTTGTCATTTATCTGACTGTTCACACGTTATTTTTAACTTAAAATTGTGTTACCAACTTATGTGCTTAATACGTGTAAACCGCGCATTAGAGACAAGAAACAGCTAGTGACATTACAGGAACAAAAACAGTCGTAACTAAAGCCTTAGATGTCGCAATATAAGAATCAAATTTCAACAATTAAAACATCTAAGATTATTCATGTCCCTAATCCCCCATCAGATGAAAGCTCGTTTGCTGCGTATATAAACAGTAATAGTTTTTAAGAACAATTTCTCTAAACTAGTTTTATACGAGTTTAACAATGTTTCATATAATCAATTAAAACAATCTCGTTTCTTACAGAGTGGGCGGCGTATCCTCTCGAGCGTCCCGCCTAGTATCCCTCGGGGCCTCCGGTAACCTCCCGCCACTGGGGGACGCGGCGGAGTGGGACACGCGGGCCCTCACATCGGCCCTCAAGCTGTTCCTCAGAAGTCTCCCGAGGGCCTTGTTAGCACCCAAACATCACCAGTTTATAGCTGCTGCTAGTAAGTACCGATGATTTTTTTGGTTGTCTTTTAAATGATAACACCACTGGCATTTCAAGCAAGGAGTTTGACTTCATCAGTAGCTAAGGTGTGTTTGGGGCAGATGAAAAGTGAATTATGAATTAACATTCATGTATTTCTGGAATTTTCTATTTATGCTAGAAAGTACAAATCTAACTTAATGAATATTTTTTTACAATCTCAAAAAGATACATAAGTTCGAGTGCCGAATTTCAATTTAATAAAATTCTTTTGAAACTGGACTCAATTATTTTCTATGCTGTATCGGTAGCCATTAAAACAAATCAAGTTCGCAGCGCACCTTAAAGCCTATAATTAATAAATAAATATATATATATATATATATATATATATATATATATATATATATATAATAAATAAAGAGTATATTTTTTAACATTACTAGTGCTGCGTTCCGTTTGCCGATTACAGCGCTCACAGCGCTAAAAGTGCTCAAAGCCGTTCCGATTCGTTTTAGCGCGCTAAAAGTGTTATTAGTGCTATTGCAATCGGAACGGTAAATATCGCGCTAACATTCTGATTGTTCGTCGCTTAAGTCTAAAGTTACAATTTCATTAAGATCTTTGACCCTGAATGAAGCATGAGCCATCTTTTTATATTATTACAAAAGAAGATTAATAAGCAAACTTTTAAAATCTTTAATCGACTAATAAAAACATCAACAAAGTAACGGCATGTGTCAGTTTTGACAGGCCGCTCACAGCGACCATGCTCCGTAGCGTTGGCACTGTGAGCGGGAAGATGGCGGCGTTTATGTCGTCATTGATGACGTATCGATATCGCTGTGAGCGCTGAAATCGGCAAACGGAACGCAGCATAGAATGAATCAAAATACGATAGAATCCGCGCAATATTATACAGAACCCTATGATTAAGTCTTTGCTGCTTGCTTGTATATCTGTCAGACCATAGCTCATGAACTGAAGTAGGTAGACAGGTAAAACTGTAAATATGTATTTCTGAACCGATCAAAAAAATATATTTTTTTAATGAAATGAATAATTATATTCCTTCGATGGTGCGAAATCCTTTCCGTGCGAGTCAGCGTCGTAAATTCAAGTTAAAAAAATTATGCTGGCTACTCTTAGTCGCACATCCTGTGTTTTATCAGCAGTCGTTCATAGAGGGAGCCACTTCTCTTAGAATCTCGCTTTTTACCTCTTTACATTCTGTAAAAACGCTTGACGCATTATAACTAACTTAATCATGACGTGTTGGTATACTTTAAAAATGTTTATGAAATTCATCTAAAGACAGTGTTAATGCAATCTTTTAATCAGGATATTGAATTGTTAGTTTGATATTACAAAGATCTATATTTAATATTTATGTATATATGTATTTATCAATTAAATAACTTTAATATTTATTCTTAAACGCACTGCCCTACAACTAGCAACCCGATGGATCTGTATAATCTTTTTCAATTTTAAAATTTCTGTGTTGTCTGGAAGAAATCACTTTTTCAGCGACAAGGCCGCCAAAATTGTAAAAAAATTTTAGGCTTAATTGGCTTGCCAATATATTGCCTTTTATTTCATTTTAGTTTATTACTCGTGATTTATCAAATCGTGATAATAACTGAAATTGTTTTTATTAATCATAAAAAAGACGTTTTTTTATCTATCCTTATTGAACCGTACACGTCAACAGAACTGGAATGCCGCGCGTCGCGGCAGGCGGCCATCGCGCAGCTAGTGCGACAGCTTCCGTCGGCGCACAGAGACATGCTGGCCCTGGTAGTCACGCATCTCAGGAAGGTTGCCGCGCAGAGCCATGTTAATAGGTGAGAATATTGCTTCCTGTTTACTTTGTCATGGCCGGGTAACGGAAACGCAATCCACCTGATGAGAGCCTATCGACGTCATCAGTAGTAGATTTGAATGTAAATTACACTGTTATTTATTGGTTATCGATTATTGAATTAATTATTATTACATATTATCCCAAACTTAAATTAAATTTGATCAAAATATTATACAAAAAAATTACCAACACATAGAAAAGATACAATATTTATATAATTAACAGATATAATTTGTACACTAAGTAATCCATTATTTATTATTTAACTCTATTATCATACTACTAAAATTATACGAAGATGTCATAATATTCGTATAATCCCTTTCACTTTGTAAATATTGTAAATATCAGACTTTACACCTAACTTTAAAAAATTACACAGACGCCGAATGACATCTATAAAATCGTACCACGAGAGCCTTTGTAATGCCACCACAGGAATTTCAGTATAAACGATTTCTGTATTTGGCAGTCACAGGGATCAAATCCGGACCTTGATAAAGACGACCAAAAATTTAATCTACCACCCAACGATTGTATATGTACATTAAACAATAAGTTCGATTTTGCTATTTCAACAATATTTATTTAAATATCAGGTGTTTCAGATAACAAAAAATACCTCATGGTGTTCTTTTATTTTATTATTTAAAAGGTCTGACTATTTTGAAATTGGTCAAAAATGGGTGACTACTTTGATGATCAGCTCTGTTTTTGTTTGCCCGTATTTACCGTGTTATTAACCTATTAATCACCATTATTTTCTCTAGGATGTGCGCCTCAAACCTAGCCGTATGCTTCGGTCCCACTCTAATGCGAGCTGAGAAAGAAACGGTGGCGTCCATATTGGATATAAAGTTCTACAATGTTTGCGTTGACGTCATACTACAACACCCCACGCTGTTGCGGCCGCCCAATGAACAGTTGCCGACTGCCCCGTGAGTAGATTGCTTTATTTATGTAACAGGATTATATTTTTCAGTTGCAGTTCTATTATTTCAAAGTGATAATTATATTATTCATTACCTTTCTCATGAAGTGTTATTTCATGAGATTATTTAAACTTTAAATAATGATTGAACAAATTGTACAGAAAACATTGTTTTCTTTAAAAGTGCCTGATTAACACCAATAAGATGGAAAATTTTACCTTATACTATTTTTTTCCAAAGGCCTGTTTGATGAAAATGTAGTTAAGTTGAAAACAGGCAACCTTTGCAATATATGACTGGACGAACTTTTTTGCATTGGGGCTGGTATAATCAAAACATCTTTATCTTATGTATATTACATACTTATATCTTAACATTTTGTAATTCATGGTAATTATACAATATTTCCGACTAGACTGACCTTAAAAGGTTCCATTGTCATTTGTTACCCTTACACGGCCTTGAACAGTTACGTCCTTGCAAGCCGTAACAAGAGTACAAGGTCGCACATGACACGGCACTTTATCTTAAAGCAATAAGACTGGCATTATCTTGATCGCTGCAGATGATTCAATGCACTACTATTTGCCAAATATGAATATTAAGGACGTAACTTTTATGTACTTTATGTTAAGGGTATATGGACGGAAATTGATTGTTGGGTTTGATTGTATAAGCTGCATTCTATTTGTTTAGCAGCATTGTGTTTTATATCATATGGCGAAGTCGTTGAGTTGACTTTAGCATGTATATACTATTGTTGAATTAATACATGCATTTGCTACCTGTTTGTAGAATCTATTATAAAGTTAATTGTTGTACATTAGCGTTTGGCGGCTTGTTGTTTTGTGCTGTGTTGTCGTTTATAAATGCAGTTTTTAACTTTAATAGTTGGATTTCGAATGATATGAAATGTTCTTTTTTCATAGAATATCTTTTTTAACAAATTTTCGTTATCAGTTATAATATTTTATGGTCTTTTGAACCCAGTGTAAGATTTGGAAATTTTAAGGACTTATTGAAGTACCTGCATAATTTTTTGAATATCGATGTGTGGAAGAACGAGTGATATTTCTGAATGTAAAATTCTAATGGTGTATATGATCTAAACAAAATAAAATTATACAAAAATGAGCAAAATTATAACCAAGATTAGAAAAATTACTAATATCCACGACTGAGTCATTTTTCGTATTTAAATATCTAAAACAATATAATTATGATACTGTTTCTAAGTCTTTTATTGTATTGTATGGAATGTTTCTATTATATACAGTAAGTAAATGTAACTTTTTTTAAACTTCTTACTTAAAAAGCCTAAAATAAAGTTATAAATACTTTAGACTTTAAAATAAATCAAAGGAGTTTATGTATAATTAATAGTTATATATAATTATAATATAGGTCCACATAAATATTTCATTACGCTTCTTTCTCCATATAAACTTTCACTTTACTTCGCGAAATACTCGTATCGCCAATATTTAACAAATTTTCTGGTCAAATGTAACAAGCCATACATATACATACTAAATATTTAAGTCGACAAAACTGCAAAACAGAAAAACATTGTCAAAAGGTTACTAAATAATGTTTTTAGTACTAAGAAACACCATGACATAATAATAAATGTACTTTTTATTAAAGAAGGTTACTATAAGTCGCCTCGTTACTTAAAATAAAATGAAAAACCATTCCGGTTTATCCATAGTGTTAAAGTATATGAGTAAAAATCAAGTTTTCAATTGTGTAGTTGTTTTTTTTAAAGATAGAGAAGACAGGTTACGAATCTCAGTATTCGGATTTTATTACGAGTACGTCAACATTGAACTACATTCTGGAACACACTCTGGAAATTTATGTAAATGACACAAAAATCAAAAACTTACATGTTATTTCAAGTCATACCGTTCTATGAGTTCGTGAATACTATTGCGTAAATAACATTCTTTCAATTTTTTTGGAAAAATAAGTGGAAACAATTTTTGATCAAAAAAAATCCCAAATGTTTAGCGATATTTCAAATATTAAATTGTTTCCCCTGGTTTATGATTCAAACAGAATCTCGATAAACTTAGTAGTTACTTTTAAACGCACTCTTTCACTTTTTTCTAAGGCGGGAAATGTCTTATACGTCTTCTTTGTAATTGCTATGATATTTTTCTTTATCTTTAAGTATTTTATAATTATAAAAAAGCAAGGTTTGTTCGTTTTTAAACGTAAACAATAAATGCTGAAACTACTAAACCTATTTACTAAATTAGATTTCTCCCTAAGGAACATTATCTAAAAGTAACACATACTCTGTTTCATCCCGAAATCACAATACATCAGAAGTTAAAAACTGCAAGGGATGCTACCCTCATGTTCCGGTATGCATTTGTGGAACGACAAGGCCGGCCGAGACCATCACTCCACATATTTGGCTAGTGCCGATCGGGTAGCACATTGCGGCTCCATGCCTTTATTCGGCTCGTTTCGCCAAAACTGCCAAAAAAGGAAATGCCGATCCGAACGTATGGGTACGCTACCCAAACAACCCATTCACTTATTGCTGAGCATCTTTACAGAAGCAAAAAAACACTTAACTCCCATATTCGATTAACACTCCAACCAGATACAGATACATCAAACCCAAAAGACGTTAAACAACAAATTCTTAAACCCATATAAATGTAATTTAAGATTGGTGAACTATTGGCGACCGCGTCTTTGTCCGAAGAACAGCTGCCTCCTACTATTTAAGATAGTTTTTGTTTAAACTAAGAAGTTGCAAAAGCTTTAAGCCGCGTTCGCAAGGGGCAAGTTGATGGACGCTGTGTTCGAGAAGCGAGCAAGTCACATTTTGTACGAGCTAAACATTCGCTTTGTAACACGACGTAGATTATGTTGTAGTTATTTTATGATTTGATATGCGCATTCCCGTGCATCATTTGTGGTTGGTATTTTTACAAAAGTAGATAACTAAAACGTCTTTTTTAGAGACAAGTGAAGGTTGAAGTCCATGTTGAACTAACGAAGCTGAATTTAACGTTTAAAGGAGAATAATTCAAGAAAAGGTTTGTAGGTTCCAAAACTTCGGAACGGTCGAATAGGGACTGTTTTGTTATAAAACCTATGTTACTAGTTCTGAATAATAAAAACTGTATAGTGACAAAATTAATGATAAGAATTTAAATTAGGTCGTCTCAGTAGAAATCTGCGGTCTATAAAAAACAATTGAAGGTTCATATAGACAGCATGCTCCATTAAAGCGATGTATTAGTATATTTTATTACATCTTGTATTGCTAATGTAACGTCTTCTTCAAATTTCTTTATAAAATGTGTAAACTAAGATTTTTTTTTTTGTTGTTGTTGTACATAATATGTTAAGACAAACAGAGCTCACATTTTCTTTTTTGAACAAGCTCTTTAAATAAAGATTTAAAAGAAACAATTGCAAGTGTTTATTGCTCTCATGGCAACGACGCATCAAAGCAACAGTTGCACACTTATACTAACGCGATCGCCTGCAGTCTCGCACCAAACAGACAATATTTATCGCGTCCTTCACAACTCCATAGAATTTCCAACTTTAACAGAAAGGAATATAGTTCATATTTGTAGTGTTCTTGCTGACCAGGTGTAAGGCACCAGGTGTGTACAATTAAGGCTTCTCTGTTATCTGCCGCGTGACGAAACTTGCGGTTATAAGAATTTTAAACTTGTATTTAATATCTTTACTTATAAATAAACGAAAAAGTGAGTTTGTTTGTCACTCACGTCTTAACTTCTCAACCAAACATCGTTTCGATGGATACGCAATTTTATACGTACAGTAAAGGAGATAGGTCAGTTTACGCCAAGAAAAAAACTATTTTTACCAAGGGATGCAAAAGCGATTACGCCTCAGAAACTAGTATAGAAATGAATAAATAAATGTTTTGAGGACGAAGTAGGCTGTAAAAGTAGGTTCAATAATTGCATATAACAAGTTTTGTTGCTTTGATCTGAACGCGATAAGTGAAGGAACTACATTTTGGAAATCCATATAGCGATAGCAAAAGTGTAATACGTTTATAATCACAGAAATGTACCTTACACTCACTATTTACTTATTTGATACCTTCTTCAAGTTTACAGTTAAAAACCTTACGCAACACGAAACTTCCTTTTTCAAAATCAGCATTTGAAAATCGAAGCGTGCGCGCACGTGCCTCCATTTTTTTTTTGATGATCCCAAATCTTACCGGCAAAGGAGCAAATCCTTAACGCCGCACACCTGCCTCCGCCATACGTCCTATGTATTGGACTGATACAAAAAATGGGCAGATGTCAGATTTTTACATTATATACTTGAACACATGTTGAGTGTATGCAGTGCGTGATGGTGGATTGGTTTGTCTACTTAAATATTTGTGTTGTAAGCTGACAAGTTTAGCAGGTAATGTTATTTTGATTGAATTTTTTTGCGATTACATTAGATATACATTTAAGGCCCATTGCAGCTACATCGATCTAGGTTAAGTTTAAAATTGAATCCGTGTTTTGTATTAATATTTCTTCTCGCAGGATACATAGGCTGTAAACTACTGCTGGGTAAATGTTTTATACGTACTTACTATTTGCATTTAAAATTTCTCAGCCCAACTTAAACCCATTGTTAAAGTTCAACGGAATGATCTAACATTCTAAAATATTGTATATTGTGTTCAAAAGATTTTTCTATTTTTTATTTGACTATTAGGAACACTACATAGGTGTACGGTATTCACAATTTTCTCTTTTTAATAGCTGGTGTTCTTCATCGTCATCAAAAATATTAGATTGTAAAAAAAATTAAAAATGTATCATAACGGAGCAAAATGATATTTTTAAGGGGTTATTTTGATTCCCTAACGTAATGAAGGATTCTAGGATTCATTTAAAGTATTCCCCCCGAGGCACAAATAATTTAGCGACCGAATGATGCGCTCTACCATTTTATTATTCTCTGTGAAAAAATAAGTAAGTGCAACTTATGAATAGTATAGTATGTTTATTTCATTCTCACAAAGACACACAAACTTTTCGTAAAACTAAGTATAATGCGAATTTGAGTAAACAGTGACCCTTTGGTGATTGAAACGTTTACTAACAATATCCACATTCCAAATTCAAATCACTGATAGTCCCTAAAGCTACTGATACACGACGACACCAGGCACTTGACACTCAGTGTATACATCGAATGTCCGCGTGTGTCATCTGCCGCGACACTTAGTTGCAGAACTACCGGCGCTCAGGCTCAGTGTCGTGTGTCGTGGTTATAGAGCCTGCGCGAAATTTCTAGCTAGAGCAACATGACTTCACGCACGTGGAGTGCAGACGAAACTAAGTCTTTAATCGTATATTAACACAAAATTATTATTTTTAATTAACACACTGTGTAGTGACGGCATAGAATTTCACTACCCCCTCTCATCCCGTGGGTGTCGTAAGAGGCGACTAAGGGAAACTTGATCCAAGGAAATGGGCAGCAGCGTCTCCATGCGTGGGCCGCAGAATTGGTCCATACTGCGATCGCCAACCCGCCTGCCCAGCGTGGCGATTATGAACATATCCCCCAATGAAGAGGCACAGTAGGCCACGGCCCTCAGTTCCCGGCGGCCCCGCTATTCCTGGTCATGGTGGCGACCATGGTAACGGCAGGGCAGGGGGTGCGAAGAATCACTGGGCTACGGGAGGCCACCACAACAAACTGACCCTGGCGACGTACAACAGACGCACGTTACGGCTTGACTCGCATCTGGCGCAACTGGAGGTGGAACTTGGGAAGATTAGGTGGCACATATTAGGATTGTGTGAAGTCCGAAGAGAGGGGGAGGACACCATAACCCTCGAATCAGGCTACCTAATGTACTTCCGAGAGGGAGACCAACAATCCCAAGGTGGCGTGGGGTTTCTGGTCAATAAGTCCATTTCTGACAGCGTTGTGGAGGTTTCCAGTGTGTCGAACAGGGTAGCGAACCTAATTATAAAGCTCACCGATAGGTACAGCCTAAAAGTGGTGCAAGCGTACGCACCGACCTCGACACACTCGGACGATGAAGTGGAGGATATGTTCGATGACATATCGAGGGCCCTCCACTTCACTACTAAGACTCACTACAGCGTTGTCATGGGGGACTTTAACGCTAAAGTGGGAGTACAGAATTGCGGCGAATCGGTAGTAGGATCCCATGGATTTGGAAGCAGAAATGACAGGGGGCAAATGCTCGTCAACTTCCTCGAACGGGAGGGGCTGTTCCTGATGAATTCTTTCTTCAAAAAACAGCCCCAAAGGAAGTGGACGTGGCAAAGCCCCGACACTGTGACAAAAAATGAGATCGACTTCATCATGACGGACAAAAAGCACATATTCAGAGATGTCTCCGTGATCAACAGGTTTAACACCGGTAGCGATCACCGACTTGTCCGAGGCTCTCTGAATATCGACTTCAAAGCTGAACGTGTCCGCTTGATGAAGGCCAGGCTCCGACCTACTCCGCTCCAAACCATGGCGGAATCTGAAAAGTTCCAGTCAAATCTGGAGAACCGATTCGCTGCCGTGGAAACCACAATGGACGTTGACCAGAACCTTGAAAATGTGGTTCGAATCCTCAGGGAAGAAGGTACGAGATTTTGTAAGATGCAGCGTAAGGGCAGGAAGTCTAAGCTTTCGGATAGGACTTTAGGGCTAATGAAGGAACGACGTGAGAACCCACCCATCACTTCGTCAGGAAAACGAGCTCTAAACCAAGAGATCAGCAAGCGCGTACGACACGACCTCCGATGCTCCAATACTCTCGCTATTGAAAGAGCGATCGAGCAAAACCGGGAGAGCAAACCGGGCAAAAAAAAGGTGTTCGTACAATCTCTTGGAAGAAGCCACTTGACAGAGCTGACCACAGCAAGTGGAGAAGTCGTTGCTTGGAAGCCGGCAGTCCTTTCAGAAGTGGAAAACTTCTATGGCCGGTTATACGCTTCGCATGCATCTCGACCTGATCCCGAAAATGATGATCCTAGAGCCACATTAACACGCCATTACACCGAAGACCTGCCAGAAGTCAGCATTGGCGAAATCGAGATCGCTCTTGGGCAGCTTAAAAATGGAAAAGCCCCTGGAGAGGAAGGTATTACGACAGAATTATTAAAAGCAGGAGGTAGACCCGTACTGAGGGAGCTCCAAAAGCTTTTCAACGCTGTCCTCTTCGAAGGGAGAACCCCGCAGGCGTGGAGTAGGAGTGTAGTCGTCCTGTTCTTCAAAAAGGGAGACAAAACCCTGTTGAAGAACTATCGACCCATTTCCCTCCTAAGCCACGTCTATAAGCTGTTTTCAATCGTGATCACGAACCGTCTTGCGCGGAGACTTGACGAGTTCCAACCACCGGAACAGGCTGGGTTTCGGAGCGGATACGGCACCATAGACCACATCCACACAGTGCGGCAGATTATACAGAAGACCGAAGAGTATAATCAGCCCCTGTGTCTAGCATTTGTGGACTATGAGAAGGCCTTTGACTCGATTGAGATCTGGTCCGTTCTGGAGTCCCTGCAGCGATGCCAAGTAGATTGGCGATACATCCAAGTGATGAGATGCATTTACGAGGCCGCCACCATGTCCGTCCACATACAGAATCAGCAGACGAATCCCATACCATTGCATCGAGGAGTGAGACAAGGAGACGTAATATCTCCCAAATTGTTCACTAATACAATGGAGGATATGTTTAAGACGCTGAACTGGAAAGGACGTGGCATAAATATCAATGGCGAGCATATCTCTCACTTGCGATTTGCTGATGACATCGTCATCATAGCAGAAACGCTGCAGGACCTACAACAGATGCTGAATGACCTGGCTGACTCTTCTATACGCATCGGCCTACGGATTAACTTGGATAAAACCAAGGTCATGTTCAACGAACATGTACTACCGGAACCGATTGCAGTGCACGGAGCCGTTCTCGAAGTTGTTCAAAAATATGTTTACCTCGGGCAGACATTGCAGTTAGGTAGAAACAACTTCGAGAACGAGGTGAATAGAAGAATTCAGCTAGGTTGGGCAGCGTTTGGGAAACTACGTCAAGTCTTCACATCCACGATTCCACAGTGCCTAAAGACGAAAGTCTTCAATCAGTGCGTCCTACCCGTCATGACACACGGAGCCGAAACTTGGACACTAACGGCACGGCTGGTCCACAAGCTGAAGGTCGCACAGCGTGCTATGGAAAGAGCTATGCTCGGTGTTTCTCTGCGGGACAAAATCAGAAATGAAGTGATCCGGCAGAGAACCAGGGTCATCGACATAGCACACCGGATTAGCAAACTGAAGTGGCAGTGGGCTGGCCATATTAGCCGCAGAACCGATAACCGTTGGGGTAAACGAGTTCTTGAGTGGAGACCGCGTCTCCGCAAACGTAGTGTAGGACGTCCTCAGACACGGTGGAGTGATGATTTGCGCAGGATGGCTGGCAGGAGCTGGATGCGAGCAGCCGAGGATAGACCACGATGGCGTGCAATTGGGGAGGCCTATGTCAAATTCAAATTCAAATTCAAATATTTATTTCTCAACATTGACAATTACTTGTTCTTATTGACGTCAAATAAAACATGATTCTACCACCAGTTCGAAAAAAACCTTCGTGAAGAAGAACTGGCAAGAAACTTCACGGGTATTTTTTTTTTTTCAAAATAAATTTACAGAGTCTCTTTATGTCTATACAAAATTATTCTTTTCTGCATCTGTTAGCTCGGCAAGTCTTCCCTCCCTCCAAGTATCCAAACGACGAACACCCTCAAACGGCACCCGTTCACGAGTTAACGCGGGATCCAGCCATCGCCCTCCTCAACCATATTAGAGGGAATTGAGCGACCCGTCACCGCCAGCAGTGTCCAGCAGTGGACGAATATGGGCTGATGATGAATTAACACACGTTAGCAATATAACGAAAAAATCCTATATAGATACTAAATAATGTCCATGATAACAGCCAGAGCCCGGTAGCTTAGTTGCATTAGTTGGTGAGAGCACCCGCCCGGCAAGCGGGAGATCAGTGGTTCCAATCCCGGTCGGGGCGATTTTATTTAGTATTTTTCTTATCTATAAAAGTTATAAGCACGCGATAAAATCTAGTTCCCCCAGATGTGCTCTTCTCGTAATCCAATCCTTAACCCAAATCTATCTCTTTTTACGACGACGCATTTTGATTAAAACGCATACTGTAATAATCGCGGCAACAGCATGTCAATTCATGGTGATGGAATGACCGACACTGAATTGCACATCGCTCCGTCGACGCTCGAGCCGCGACACTCGAGATTGCTTACCGTGTGGACGCATTAGACACTTGTGTCAGGTGTCAGTGTCTGCGTGTATCTTAAGCATAAGTCTGAATGAAAGAGCTATTTTAGTTACTGCTTACGAAGAATAAACTAGCTATTTTTGAATAGATGTAATAAAAATATAGTTTTCATATTTAAAAGTTAATACACGATCTTATTTAATATACCTAATTTACATACTATAAATCGCTTTCAAATCGTATCACAGCCTGTACTTCCGTCGCGAGCTCATCAATACTCCTCCCTCCATACCTCAATCAGGTGACAGACGTAATTCAAACCAAATGAATTAAAAAAAAACATCCGCGCACCCTTCATCCTGCCAGTTGTTCTCGGCACATGTGGATCTGTGGATGCCTTACAATGTAGGTGGAAGCAAAGGAATATATCTACACAGCCCCTTTTGTTGGACGTTCCGTTGATTGCAGGTTTTCTGTACACATCTGTCCGTCTGTACACTGGTTGAAGGTTTGGCAAATGTATTTGATTTATTGATAACAGTTATTGTTGTTCTCTTTATTGTATTTAATGATGATTTATGCCAGGTTGCGAGTGTCATGCTAATGGTGCTTAGTTAATGGTAATATGTACTATGATATTGACTATTATACCTACATAGTAACTATTCATAAAATTAGCTTTTAAAATCGATATTTATTAAAATAACGACTGTGAAAGCTAATTTATGTATTATCTTGATTTATTAAAGGTAACGTCCATCTAAACGACTACGTAATTGGTCCGTCATTCTTCGTAAATAATAATAGACCACTCCATAATATATCAAATCTAAAAGTAATAATTGAACATCCAATGGTTTTGGCCGTTGCCTTATCACAAACAAACTAATAAAAACCTTTTGTACCACTTCTTTTGTTACGCTAACGTCTTATAGCTGGCCGGCAACAATTTCGTTTGACAGATAAAGCGCGGGCTTCGTACTTCATCTCGAGTCCTCGAACTGTTTTGTCGCGAACGAAACAGCTGTCCTGTGCATGCTAAAAAAAACATGCACAGGTAAGCAGGGCTGTACGGTTACAACGAACGATCGAGACATACCTCGACCAACATACGTGTGCGGATGGTGAAAATGGGAGCCAAAAGATTTGTATGCACTCACGCTTCACAGCATAATTAAAGCGCGACACTAAACCGCACAGATAAGTTGGTCTGTCTATAGATTTTTTTGCCAGATAGGTTGGACTGCGGTCATTGTACAACGTTGTTACAATCGGTGGGCTCAAATCATTCGTTTGGTATTATTGCAAATGTTTTGAATTCGTGTGTTTGATGTTCTTTTATATTTTAATTCCATTATAACGAAATATGAAAAAGTAATTAGGTATATTTCAATTTCTGATTTAGTTTTATGTCATTTGTGTCTTGCAAATTAGATACCGTGTTGCTTAATGGAAGGATTTTAAATGGTGACATTAGTATCTAATCATAACTTTGCCTTAAAGTGAGTCTTAAATACTTTGGACGTAATCGGATGAAGTTGAAATGAATTTCTGTAATTTAAATGCTTACCTAAATTATCGAAAACATCCTCAAAGGTAAAATTCTCTTCATGTTACTAGCGACAGCCCTACAGCAGATGAGGTCCAGGGCTACCGGGCTTTTACAGCCGCGGGCGCACCACACCAAGAATGCATCTCGACGTGTTTGCGAGCGTTCCCGGCAGATGCTGACTCTGTGTTCTTAATGCGATATATCGACTTGTAGATGCATGCAAGAATATTTCAAATTAATTACAGGGAAAACATGTTTTAAAAAGTTTACGTCGACAGCTGGCGTGTGTGTTGGTGAAATCGAAGTAATAATGGTTGATTGTCAGTTCATTAAGGTTTATAGCCTTGTTGTTGTTGAAGGTGTTTATTTCGAAGAGTATTTAGTTTATAAACTGTAAATAGTTAAATAAATATTTAAGATTCAAATATTCGAGCTACTTATCCCAGTAGGCATTGCATGATTCAAGTTAGTCATTGAAGTTTCTGTGTACTGAGCATGTAGGTATATTTTATTTAACATAAATATTATGCAAGGACTAGTTATTTAAAACGAAAATTTTATAGTACGAGAATTTAATTTTTTTTTTAATTTTTCGACTTCAATTAATTTCCATAATTACGTTTCGCATCAAATTTCTAAATCTATTAAAATCTAGGTTATAATACCCCACATGCTAAGGTGGTAGTAAGGAATAGTAAAGCTCATTCTAAAAAATATACTTTACTAAAAAATATAAGTTCCCACTAGTCTAATCAAACCTGGTTTACAATGCTCAAAATATAACTTAGAACTTTGTAACAAGTATATTTTTAAAATTTATGTTATCTCTTACTTTTTAAAATGCTTTTATTTTTGAACTATTTGAATTTAAATACTTCATTGCTATTAAGTATTGCTAATTTGTGTTGTATGTATTTCCTTTTTCGCTAATTTTCTTATATGTTACATATACTAATTTAAGTTCATCATTGGTTTATATTTATGTATAATCTGGCATACATTTTAAAGGTTAAACTACATATTACGTGTCGTGTCGTTTTAGTCATATCTATTGTAGTATTAAATTTTAATTATAGTCACACTATATTTTTGACCTCTAAAATAATAAATAAATAAAATATAATGCACTGTTTACCCCTTCGTTGCGTGGCCATGACCGTGACGCGTTAGTAGGTCAGCAATGCGCGCGCGTTTTTGAAGTTTACGTCATAGTTACAGGAAACGCGGGGTTAAGTTTAGATTGAGGGGTCTTCGAATTTGCATCGTAAAAGATTTGGTCAGTTTTTATTAAATCACATTTTTAAGAGCGCTATTCAAATCAAACACTAACCGTGCAAACTAATAAGTTATCAAATAAGTAACCAGTATTTACTATTTATTTAAATCCGGGAATTACGCCATTATAGTTTTTTTTTAAAGTTAAGTTCACTTTTAGATACAAAATCACAAATGCAATTCGGGACATCCTTTTCGTAGTGCAAGAATATACAGAACAGACAGAAGTCCTTTTGTAAAAAAAATCAAAATTGAATTCGAAAGTCTTGTAGCGGCTCGCGTACAATCTGTGGCGTCATTAGTGGCAGATGCGCGCACACCTGTCAACGCGGAATGCGCGCGTAAAAAAAGTAACCTAAAAATAAAAAATATATAAAAGAAAATCTACTTATAACAGGCGGGTTTTTGCCCTGGCATGATGCTGTGGAGGAGGTCAGTTACTGGTTGATTCTTCTAGGAATATTTAATGGCATTATAGATTAAATTAATACAGACTTTTATTGGTGGAGAGAATTGGCTATCAAAGCGGATAACTACGCAGTATATATGAAGTTATTATTTTTATAGTTATGTTTCATTTGCTTGTGTTTAGTGTTTGAAAGATGTAATTGAAGTTTGTTTGAGTAAGTGATGCTACACTGTATTAATTAACCCAGAACCTTTTGCTCTTTAAATTGGGTTATTTAAAATCGTTGTTAACATACGGTTCTTCTCGTCTTTATGTAATAAATAATTATTTATAATTAAGAATATCACAATATGAACCTGAAATTAATTGCTCAAAGTTCTTGATAGCTTTATCTGAAACAATTATTTATTGCAGCATGTACCGTTTTTATAATGTGATAAAATTCCTTAGCAATGAGGTAAAAAATGTTGATCATTTTATACGAGCATAACCAATTTAATCTCATTTATAAGGCTTTCATTGGATAGCATCTGTGCACTTGCAAGGTTTCCACCACATTGATTGCCCACATCCAGAAAAGTGCATATGTATGCGTGTGTGTGCGTGTAAGTGTGTTTAGACAATGGCCCCCATAAAGGTTTATAGTATCGTGACCAAATACCCATTAATATATTATCTGCTTTAATCGAAATAAAAAATATAAGACTAAAAATCATATACACGGCAAAAGTTATTTATAAAATGAACAATTTGGAGAAGGTATTTTGTCCAGTTTGGCCGTTAATTATGAGAATAATTTAGATACGTAATTTCTTACATAATCCTTAGGTAACAATTTTAAAAAGAATTAAATTTTTTCTTAAGTTTAAATTACATTAACTGTTTTTGTCTTAACGACTTGCAATAACCGAATTTGGAATATTCTTGTACTATTTTTGTAGAATTCTGCTTAGTAATCAACTATTAACTTATTAAGTACTCTCTTAACACAGCAGACACTTTACCTTTTTGACTTATTTCACCCCTCGTGTCCTCATAAAGTGTACACAATATTATTGGTACTGTCCATTCCTTATGATAATCGCGTAGATAATTAGGCTGCGCGGGCGGCAGGTGCGAAACGCACGTGTGTTCGCGGTTCCCCGCCCTCCCCTCTCATACATAAATATCGGCGTCCCGCTCCCAAATAATCAGTTAGGATTCATCTCCACTCGAGATCAGTCATCCTGTGAGTTGCGCGTGCAGTGATTGTGTCGTGTCCCTTTGGATTTTTCAATTTTATTCTTTGCAAAAATGATCATCTGCCTTTCTGGATTTGTTATTGCTGGGTATGTATATTTTGTATGTGTTGTTTTGAATGATGTACTTTTTCTGAGCAAGGCTTTGTTTGTTTACAATGTCAATAGGTGTTTTGCATTATAAATTTTTTACGCTTCACTTAGTAAGTATTATATTATTTTGGTCAAATAAGTTTTATGTACACCAAATGTTGTTCCACTTACTTAAGTAGAAACAAGGATTTGACTGATTCTAGTTATATCCTTGTAAATATTATTGCGTCAAATATTTATTCTTAGGAACAGTGCTGTTAGATAAATATAACATATATTTTGTTACGGGAAATAATTTGTTTATAAAGTTTCAAACTCTTGAACATCGTCTTCATCATCGTGCCAACTTTGAAATCTTTGAGGTTGTGACCGAAAGGTTTAATTTATGTAAATGTTGCTCAATAGAACTGTTGATTACTACATAGATGTTAAAATAATAATATATCGTACAATGTACTCTAACAGCCTAAGGACTGCAAGAGGCCTTAAGGTGGTAACTTCTGCTGACTGTTATATTAACCTTGTGTTTATCGTTACAGAGCTTCGCCTGCGGGTTCTCTCGCGGCCGTCAGTTCTCGGGACGATATGGTAAGTGTTATTGTTAATGGTTAATACCCATAAGCGTAGTAACGAATTTACGGCGGGTCTAACGAAACAAAAATCGTTTTATTTTAAATAATATGTTGAATGATATTATGTTGATTATGCTTGAATTTTTCTCAGCTTCGTATATATGCAGTTTTGTTAATTTAAATAAAATCTGAAATTTAAAATCATAGTGAATATTTTATTGAATGTAATTCTGGACTAGCTAAATGAGTTTTTTTTTTAATAGGACTAATACATTAATCATAATAATAATAATGCCTTACCCTTCTGAAGTTTAAAAGGGATTTGTGGCTAATCATTAGCATTCATTACCGTAACTCGTATAGCTAAGCTTCCACACATTCAGATCAAAATTTACTAGTTAGTTCACAGATAGATTTTAAATTGAAAAAGCATCATAGGCAGCGTCCTGCGAAGTGAATTAAACTGATTACGCCTGAGTTACTGGGTTCGAAGTCTGGTTGGGCGACGAACACATATATTTAAGTGTATTTGCTATACTAACAAAGTTTGTTTTACTAACAAATTTTTATTTTGAACATTCTTATTTTAAAAAATATATAAAGGCATGTACAGGTCTTATCCACTTATGTAAAGGCCAGCAAGATCTGATTATAATTGAAACGTTGATATTTACAAACATCTCTCATTTCCACAGAGCATAATCGACCGTCCGTCCCGCTACTCGCCGCAGCACACTCAGTTGCTTCGCGCGTACCTTCCCCCCGCGTCCCCCTGCCTGTCGGATTCCCCCCCGCCGGCGCTGCCGCCCGCGCCGGCGCAGCCGTCTCTGATCTACCCTCCGAGAAGAGTGAGGACGTTGTTCGCGTGCGTGGCCGAGGCTGAAGGCGAATTGAACTTTGAGGCTAATCAGGTGAGACTACGTTGTGAATCTTAATTTTTTTAAACTGTATTATATTATAGCTGCTGGTTAATGGCATCTGTGCTCATATAAATTTATTAATGGTGCTTTGCCGACCGTAGAATTCCATTGGAGTTGGCATTGACAATTTGTATGGCTGTTCTGTCAATGTGTTATTTAGATAAATAAATACTCACCAACACGGCTAGCTATTTATTAGAACTTATCACAATTATATTAAGTATATTAATTTATTTCCAACTTTCTAGGTTATTACAGACGTGCGAGCAAGCGCGGAACCGGGTTGGTTAATCGGCACGTTAGCCGGTAGAACCGGGCTCGTCCCACTGAACTACGTCGAGGCGCTGCCGTAGCACGCCGTAGCCCGTAGCACGCCGTAGCAAGCTGGACTCAAGCTAAAGCATCGCGAGAAACAGCGATGAAACTACTCGTCTCAACGTCCGACCGTGAGAGTTCGGAACTTTTTGAGAAACTGTACACCGACGTCTTTGTATTTTTATTATCGTACATAGTGGATTTATTGATCATATTTATATACCTTTTAGAGGATGTATTTAAAAGAAACAACGAAGTAAATTTAGCTGCGTTTTTGTGCGTCGATGTTAGATACATTCCATTTTTTTGTGAACATTCCATTGAGTACTCCCACCGTGACAGTTTGTTAGCAACGCAGTCTTCTATATCCCAAATATTGCCCATAAAAATGTGTTCCTATGTCTTATATAATCATGATTTAACTTACGAATAAATAAACTCAACTTTATTTAGAAGAATCCAAGAATGTAGATGACCTAAGGTCGTATGAGGTAAAATTTTCTGTACTTTATGTGAATATTTGTTCGTGAATGTTTATTACTCTGAACAAAAACATGGTTACCATGTGTATTTTAAAGAATATTCGAGTAAGCGAGCAGTTTTACGTTTGGATCCTCCATCTTTGTCACAGGTTTTTACTTTGACATATGGGAAAAGTCAACGTCACGCTCTGTCGACTCCTCCCCCGTGATGTTTGACGTAATTTATGTATAGCCCATAACTCGAGATCGTAAAGGATGTCGTTTGCTTGTTCGACACTGTACGACTTCGACGCTCGTTTTATTTGATCGAATAATAACAGATTAAGTAGCCGTTCTTCCCTTAATTAATTTTACTAAGTAATTTTGACAGTAATTCTTCAAACTGGTTCAACCGCATAGTTATAAGATATATGTATATTTAAAAACTTTACTGTTTGACGAATTAATGTATAAACTGCTTGTTATCCAGCAGACGACTATTGAAAAGAATGGTAAAATGATGCGTCACTGTTGCTTAAAAATAATGCTTAATTTGCAAATGTACATTGTGTAATTAGCCTTGTATATAAGAACTGTTTGTATTTTAACTATTATTTTATTTGTTGTGAATTTTGTACCAAATATATACTGTAACGTATTACTAGATGTATTGTAGTTATACAAATTAATTATATATTAAGTTATACAATTATATTGATGTTCGTTTTATATTGCCTTTTATTTTTTCCTTAAATGTTCTAGTCGTGATTTTAAGTACGTCTTATCAAATACTCATTTAGTGTTGACTTTTTGTAAGACTAATTTATGAGATAGAAACAAATAATGTGTTTTTATGGAAATATCTACTTTATATTGCACATAAAGAACTTGTCTTTTCAATTTCCTCGAGCGAAGTTGTCTGGCAATCGCGCTAACATCCTGGCAATGACCGGCTATCGTATGGACGTCCCATCTGCCTTAGTACCCATTTGTCTTTGTCTTTATGTCTTGGTGGAACTAATTTGTTGGTAGTAGAGCTAATTGTGTGGAGATCTCGTCCGTAGACCCGCCTTACCTACTACTTCCTTGGTCTAAGCATCGTAGCTTGCGACCATAGAACAAAGTTGTGGACATAGCGATCTTCGTAGATGACACTCTCTGTGCGTGGTTGTGTTTTCCGGTCGGGGAAAGAATCGCCAATTACGTCCAAAACCAGGTCCAACTGGAACTTACGGTCGGCAGCGCATGTTTCCTCGACAATAACAATATTCTGAATGTAAACATTTACCATCAATGCTGGCGGTGTGGATCGCTGGCTGTGGCGGAGTTAAAAAAATTTTTGGAAATAAAAAAAAATAATTTATTTCATTAAAATCTTATTCTAATACAGATGTAGATTGGGGTCCCAAATAATACCAGTATTTTGAGACCCCGCTCTTCCTTAACTTACAATAAAATTTATTCTAACTATTCTAAAGACAATTTTTATTTTCATTTCAGAACGTTTCTAACAATTTTTGCAATTTAATTTTTTTAAATACATTCAGAATCTTAGGTAACTCACATGGATGTGTGTAGTGCGTGTACAATAAGTGTGTTTGTATGTGAAAGTGTTTGTTCGTGTGTATGTGAAAGCGTGTGTCTGTGTGTTGATTGACTACATTTCTTTCAGAAACTATCTAAATCCATAAGACTATATCTCGAAGGTAAATATTTTTGTGTCCTGTTTTGTTAATGACAGTTGAGTTGAACTGTCACAAAGGTAGATAAAGTAAGGATAGGTACTTTATACAAGAACCCTGGTGACGTTATCAAAAATTAACCATTTAAGTCGATACAGATAGCATACTTACTTTTATTATAAGTGGTATAAGAGGAAGAGCAATCTTTAGCACTTAAGTATTTTAATTCAATAATATGCCCTCTGTAGCAGCTCCTCGCATGTTCATTTTAGTATTGAGTTGTAGTGTTAGTTCATTTAAGAATTGAGAACATATCATGAGGTGAAAAAATTGCCAAAATAATTTAACAATAACATCTACAAAGTAAGGCAACAAAAAATGAAAAAGAAACTGTAGTGACGACTTACTACGGAGAACAGAAAACAAACAGACCCGAACAATTGCCGAGAAACAAAACTTGGCTTATCAGCTTTATTTACATGGTTTACTTTGATAACTGTATTTATTCAAGTCTACTTGAATAAAGAAAAACATAACTATGATATTCAATTTCTCATAGAATATGTCTCAAAATGTATGCTCCCTGCAAGCCCTTGTATTGGTTTGGTTGTACAAAGTACTAAAAAGGATTTCTTATGCTAAAGTTGCAGCATGGATGCTCATATCCCCGTATGTGATTTTTGCCAATGCTTCTTTCATTGTTTCATCTGTATAATTTCTGAAATGGCATATACCAAGGGTGTAAAAAATCGTGTTGTGACCATTATGAGTTTCACAGATATTTATTATCATAGGTATTTCAATAAATGTTAAAAAAATTTCATTTTGTGAACCTTTACATGAGCAACTGCAAGATCAGTTAATGAAATTTATAACAAATAGTTATTATTTTCATTTTTCGGCAATACTATTAACCCTTCAATGCGAAGCATCAGAAACTCAATACGCTCTCACATAAATATTTAAATTTATGAATCAAATTTATAAATAAATATTCTTCCTTTCCATTCACAATATATTTTAGACAATTTAATGTATGTAAAAAAGAACATAACCTTGTTCAAAAGAAGAAAAGATCTGCACAATGTTAACACCAGAGGAAGAAATATGCTGGCAGCTCATAATAGCAGGCTTCATAAAGTCACTAACTCATTCATGGGTTAATGTATAAGTTTTTATAATAAGGTTCCTGAGGATATCCAAGGTCTTCCTATTGACAAATCCAAAGAAACTATAAAGCAAAAGTTGTGTGCTAAAGCTTATTATAAATTATCAGATTATTTGGATGATAAAAGCCTTTGGGTATAATCCCCTCATTAACAGGATTGTACTAGTATTTGTAACAAAACATGTGTAATGTGTTTGTATGTTCGTTAAGTTCTTCGTTCCGATGAATTGAGGATGAATTCGTTGAGGAGGGCGATGGCTGGATCCCGCGTTAACTAGTGAACGGGTGCCGTTTGAGGGTGTTCGTCGTTTGGATACTTGGTGGAGGAAGACTTGCCAAGCTAACAGCTGAAGATTTTAATAACTTTATATAGACATAAAAAGACACTGTAAATTGATTTTGAAAAAAATATACCCGTGAAGTTTCTTGCCAGTTCTCCCTCACGAAGGTTTTTCTGAACTGGTGCTAGAGTCATGTTTTATTTGACGTCGATAAGAACAAGTTATTGTCAATTTTGAGAAATAAATATTTGAATTTGAATATTGGCTCATCGAAAAAAAAATGTACATTCGTGTACTGCTGTCGAGATAACTCTTCAAAAAAAAATATTACCGTACAAACTGCTGCGGAGTTAATTCGTTGGACCAAATCGCTTTTATGAAGCTAATATCTAAGTTAACTCGTCATAAAAATTTATAGTTAATACTAAATATTTGAGGGTGTTATTGCCATAATCGAAATGGTCAACTGTACATCATAAATAACATGCGGGTTCCGTGTACGATGGAAGCTAATTCTCCAGCACGGGCGAGACTGTCAATGTTGTACTAGGGAAATATTTTTAAATGCATAATGCAAACGCGTCTGTCATGGTTGAATCCTTCATTCGTTTATTGGGATTACTTAAATAAAAATAATGATGCATGTCGCAGTAAACTGTTAAAATTGCAATAAATGTACGAGTGTCTCGTACATACTGCCACTGTCAAATTAACAAAATACAAATACAAGAATTAAAAAAGATTAAAACATAAAAATATAATATAAAAAATGTGAATAAAACGTAAAGTGAATTTAAAATAATTATTGTTCCAAATACTTATCTGCACTGCACTAAATAAAGGTTACGGGTTACGTAAATTGTCAAAATGCACTGTTCTGCTAAATGTAGGCGAGGTGGCCCTGTCGCGCCGCGCCGCCGCCTGGGCGGTACCGATGTAACCTAATCCAGGAGTCGGCGCAAGGTTCGATTGTAGACCGACAGTAGCGTTCATTGCTGTTGTTTAGTTTTATTGAGCACTAGCTGTACCCGCGACTTCATCCGCGTGGAATTTAACAAAAAAGTTAAATAGTTTATCTAATTAGTTAATACGTCTAATAAATAAATAAAATACTTAGGTTTTTTTTTTTTGGTTTTTGCATTTTTATTTTTATTATATCATTTATTTTCAGTTTTTTGTATTAGCTTTATTGAAAAATTTCTTTATATACAATATTTGGTGTAAGATTTGCTTGGGTTAAAACAACAACACTACTGGCATTCCTCGCACGTGAACACGCCACGTATAGTTGCCCATGGGTAAAGCAACCTTTAGTTAAATCTATACCAGCTTTGCTTAACGTTTGTCCTTGGGACTTGTTGATTGTCATAGCAAAACTGACATTGATCGGGAATTGTAATCTTTTGAATTCAAATGGAAAATTTGATGTCATTATGGGAATCCGTGGTATAAATAATATTTCACCTTTTCCGCATTCGGATATTATACGACCTTCTATAACGTTTCTTTGCAACGACACTACTCGCAACCTAGTACCATTGCAAAGTTTCGGCGCGTTTAAATTACGCAATAGCATGATGCGCACGCCAACCTTAAGTTCTAGTTTGTGGGGTGGTAGACCAGGCACAATTATACTGTTGAAAAATCTGTTGGGTAATTAACCACTTCATCCGGATTGCAAACTGTATTGATGGAAAGATATGTTTCTGATTCACCAGATAGCTTATCTAAAATGCGCTGATTCAGCGCAGTAACTTGGTCGTTCGTAGGTGCTAAAATTGATCTGTCACACAACCACGAATCTTCTTTGATATTAAAATTGTGAATATCATCATAAATACTATGTATTAAAATTTCAGTGTCCGCCACAACCTGATAAAGACTGGTAGGTAGCTCTATATCATGATTACTACTCACTTCTGGACACTTTCCTTCTCCAACATCAAGAAGAATTTTACTAAATTCTGAATCAGCTGAATGTGCTCTCATGTTTTGTTTTAAATTAAGTTTTTTACAATGTTTCCAAAGTACTGAACGTTTTAAACAGGCGTTAATTTCATCTGCTCGCGTACCCTTAGTTACAACCGGTAAAATTTGTCTAAAATCTATAGCGAATAAGAATACGATTACTCCAAATAATAGATTATTACTTCTTATATCCTGCATCGTCCTATTCACGGCTTCTATAGAAATTTTGTTTGCCATAGTGCATTCGTGCCATACTACACATACACAATCTTGTAGTACTTTGGCTTTGAGACTATTTTTGGGTATGTTGCAGACTGGATTTTCCGTACAGTCTAAATCTAGTGGAATTTTAAACATAGAGTTTGCCGTTTTTCCCCCAGGAAGTAAGGTTGGCGCTATGGACGATGCGACTGCTATGGCAATCTTCTTTTCGGCACGTATTTTGGCCAGCAAAAGATTAATCAAAAATGTTTTGTTAAATTTTCATCAATTCCATCAGTCGCTTGTGGAGATGGTAAACCATAATGAGGGAGAGAATTGCCGCCTATCGAAAGAAGAACGTCTTGTAATGCAAACAAAGCTCTATTTGTAAATATGTCTAAATTAGTATTTATGGCTGCATCCAGGTAATGCCGTTGGAAGTCTCTTAAATAAACATCCGTAAAATGATCCTTGAACTTGTCCAATAACTCTGTGGGATTAGAGACATTGCAGAAAACTAAAATAATGGCGAATAGTTCTCGTAATTTAGATGCGCTGTTGCTTATACTGGCATCTGTTAAATTGTCGCACCAGTGATTATGCCTTCTAGTGGGCCAAGAGCAAGGCATGCCGCTTGATATGTAGGATGTAAAATACCATTCACCCTTTTGAGACTTTCGAAAGAAGTTGGTCCCTTGACAAATGTTAATAACAACCTCAGATATTGTGTTGATTCTCCCAAGTGTTTGCTCATAAAATAAGCCGGGATGACCTTCCACAGGAGTACCTCGACGTCCCCGTTGGAATGTTCCATTTTGTTTATTAAATGTGTATTAACCTGGTATTTCTTCGTACAATAAAGAAGCCGCGAATTCGTCGTTATTACATAGATCGAAAAATGCCATCAATGTCGTATTTCTCGGATTTTCTACCACTCTACGGGCGTTGTTTGGATCAAAATAAACTCTCTGACCATTTTCTTAGTGGATATCCAGATGTATTACTGCGGGAAAACGTTCGTGAATTGAAAATGATAACATGTGCCAGATTGCCTCGGAAGTACTAATATAATTTCCATTTTGATATGACGTCACTTCATCGTTAGCATTTTGTATACCAAATACCGAACCATGTACCTTTATTGACATATTTTCAAATGTACTTTATGGACTTTATACTGCTACAGAGTTCAACGTTTATATGTGCTTTAAAAGTGCGCGATAGAACTGGTGAAAATGGAATAATCCAGCGATTATTGACATCGAAAGAGTTAGTTCGTGATTGGATTGTCATTCTTTTACCACCATTTTCAGGTGAACGACATCTGTAAAATGGATAACCATCCTCACCTGTAAAAGTATCTGTGGTAAAAGATTTAGGGAATCTTTTGCTACAGACACCGTTCTTCATACACGGAGATCGGGGATTGTAAGAGCCACATGGACCGTGATCCATGTGGGGTTTCACAACATCAAATAGCTCTGGATCAACTTCTTCATCTGGCAATTCTGTTAGAATTACATCATCGATTTGCTCAGCTCTTATTTTTGTTTCTAACCACATCAAAATGTGGGCATGGGGCAAACCACGCTTTTGCCACTCTATACTGTACATAAAACAGCGACCGCAACCGAAAATTTTTCCTTTCACCAGGAGATCCATCAGCTTTTTTAATTTTTGTTTAAAAACTCTTGCTACGACATCATGCCGATCAGAAGCCAACTGCCCCGTAAATAGTTCATTGGTAATTTTATCCCATTTAAGGTTGGTCGTGAACGTTATAAAAAGGTCTGGACGCCCATATTTCCTGACATAACAAAAAGCATCCTGTGTGCGTTGGCGCATATATCTAGGTCCTCCCGTAAACGATGAAGGTAGAATTACTAACCGGCCCAAGTCCTCTACATTCTCATTCTGATGAATTGCGTCTTGAAGGGGAATATAATTTTCAACTCGAAGCTTCTTTTGATTAGTTCCTATAAAAATAAGCCGATCTGTTTCGATTTTAGCATATACGTCAACTAAGTATTGATTAAATAATTGTTTGTTTTTAATTAAATAATTTTTTATTTTATTTTTTATTTTATTTTTTGATTAAATAATTATGCAGATGATTGTACTCATTTTCTCTTATCATTAATCGGTAACAATAATATTGTAGAGCAGATACCTTTATTTTGGAAATTTGGTTGGCCTGTGTTGGGCTCTATTTGATAGACCGCAAAATTATATCCATCTTCCCCACAAACAAACATTAGAGGATACTGCAAAGCATCATACGATCTATGAGTTTCTGAGATTCTCTGCAATTGATTATCATGTCTGCGAAGTATTATATCTCTTTTATCACAATCTTGATTTCCCAGTTGCACAGATACTTCGTTTGTTATCGGTTCATTATGGCAACCTGGATGCTCTGCTGAAGGTCGTCGATCTGCATTTATAACTATTTTTTAGTGATTTTCGTTAGAAAGTGGTAGAAGGGAACCAATCAAATGGTATACCCCTGTATTTTAAATGTGGGCATATAATTTCCTTCGTGTATTTCTTTTGCCCCAAAAGAAGTCATTTGAAAAGCCGAGTTATAATGTCAAATATTATTTAGGAAAGGGTAATATATAATATTATTTAGGTTGAGATTGATCATGTTTGCCACATAACAAAGACTTAAGCGGCTCAGGTGCAGTTGAATAGAGTTCAAGCGTACTTTTCCAGATGAACAACAAATGCCTTTTGACTCATCTTTCCACCTTAATGCTTTACAGTAGTTGCAACATACATTCATAGGGCCTATTTCAGACGCAGCAGAATAATTTATTTGGGCATCATAATTGAACCCACTGTTATGCTTTTCTCGCCATGCAATATTACGTCTAATAGTTCTTCTTATTTGGTCATTATTTAGTCGTTGTCGTCGGTTTGCTTCAGTTTCAATATCCCGCAGAGCACGTGTCGTTTGTCTAGCACTATCCAGACGCCTTTCTCGATCAAAATTCGTTTCTGATTGACGAATGATACTCACATTTTCAGTTAGCTGACATAAGCGCTCGATTCTTTGTCTTTGTGACTCTTGATATCGATCGCATTGTTCTGAAACGCGGATGTCATGCTGTTCTTGACTTTCCAATTCACGTTGATTTTGGTGATGACGACGATCATTCTCTAATCTTTGCTCTCTAGAATGAGGTGATTCTAGACTTCGCGAGATAGCGTGTCGAATACGACCATTTTCTAGACGGTGATCTCGCGATTCCAATGATTCTTGAGCCCTTAACAATGAATGACGCGTTCTGTTGCGGAGTTTTGCGCCGGCTGGAGAAGATGCCGCCGTAGTACCCTTTGGCCCCGAAGACACCACGACCTGACGAACCACGGAGTGACACCCGACTTGATCGAGTGCAGGTTGGAGCGCAGTGAAAACAACACTTCTTCAAAGTAAGAACGTTTATTGCGGATACCAAAATAAACCTTAAGTTTAAACAAGCCTATGAACCGCAATCGTTCCTGTAGTTCAGTTTCTTTCTTCAGACCTCTTCACTGGCCTCCGGATACACCGAACAGCGCTTACGTCTTCTTGGGTCTTCACTGGCCTCCGGATTCACCGAACAGTACTTTCTTTCTTCTAGTTGGATTCTTCTGAACTTTTCTTCTTAGACTTTTTCTTTCTTCTTGTAGTTTTCTTCTTATTAGATGTTGTTTTCTTGCTTGTAGGCACCGAACTATTTCTTTCTTCCTATTAGATGTTGTTTTCTTCGCTTGTGGGCACCGAACTGACTTCCAAAGCTCGGCGTGCGTCTTTTATACAAATTTTGCCCTAAATAATTCCAGCGCTCTGATTGGCTGGCGCGTTTGTGCAATTTGCACCTAATTACACTTAGTTTTACTTGGATTCTAAACTTTACATCGAATTATCTTTCAAACTATTAATCAAAACTATTACAATATTATATTCAAATAATAGAGCGAAACGATTCCTATATGTTTACATAAATATCAATTTGATAAAATTAAATACAAAAAACTTTCTAGAACAAAGACTACCTCAAAACACCGTTTGCGCCGGCAGACTACTTACTTAGCCTAACATTGTACCTAAGGCGAAACGGTTACAAACATAATTTTATCATTTTACATTATTAAAATATGCAAACATTCTAATTACAATTAGATTTGACCACAATCAAACAAGATATAACTACCAATTAGGAACATATACCACAACAAAGGTTTTCTCGTTATTCTCTTCAAATACGTAAAACACCATGAAAATAATTATTACATTTCAATAAAAGAAAGCAATTTACACATTATTATCAAAAAACCATAACAATAAACCCTATAATTACGTAGTTATTCAACGAGAAAATCTCTAACCATATTACGTCATTTATTACTTCAAATACGTACTTTATTATATGAACCTATATACAATAACGTTATATCTACCATTATGTACCTAATCTGATATGAAATAACCATGAAATTACTACAAATATGACAAATCTGAACAAATCAGTATTTTACAAATAACCTAGGTCTAATTTCTATCCAAAACATACATAAAGCTTCTCATATTATGCTTATATTATACCAATGAACTCTAAGAACTTTATTAAACACAAACATCATCAATTCAACCATAAATCAACGTTATAAAATAGAATTCAAA
This sequence comes from Marasmarcha lunaedactyla, assembly GCA_923062675.1. NCBI lineage: Eukaryota > Metazoa > Arthropoda > Insecta > Lepidoptera > Pterophoridae > Marasmarcha > Marasmarcha lunaedactyla. The sequence continues at coordinate 5,326,797 of OV281358.1, forward strand.
ATATACCTATACCTAGGTTCCTATAACATCATAATTTCCTATAAGAATCTTATTAGTACTTGCTTACGTCACACTCGAAAATAACCACCTATCCGAGGACGGGCGCAAGTAGTGAGGGCGTGGACTAGCGTTATTTACAAAACTATTTGTATGGCTATGTCCCTATTATGCCGAATCCATTTCATGTCGCGTCGCTAACAGTCTCCCCCGCAGTGCGTAGCACTCCATCCTGCGGTTGCGACGCTGCAGCTGGAACCAGGATGACGATCCGTCTCGTTGGCCGCCTCAGGATCCCCCATGGTGTCTGCACGTCCAGAACTCGAACTCTCCCATCAGGTCCAGGGTAGACTCGGTGAACTCTTCCTCTCGGCCAGGTGTTCCTCGGCAGTGTTGCGTCGACGACCATGACAATGTCGTCAACGCGCGGATCCTGCGTTGCTGCTCCGTTGATCTTCTTCGGCAGCAGGGTAGGTAGATACTCCTTGATCCACCTGTTCCAGAAGTGATCCGTCAGCCGTTGTGCCGTCTTCCACGTTGCCCTCCCGACGAGCTCGACGCCTGCAAACTCTCCAGGCGCCGGTGCTCCACAACTTACACACTTATAATGCCACACAATATGTCATGATGGTGCGGATGCACGTTTTGTAAAGTTTAAGCTCATTTCTAAGCGACATTTTACTCTTTTTGCAGATTAATGGGTGCAGCTTACCCATGACGAAGGCGGCTACGTGGGTCCACAATCTAAATTTACTCGTAAATATATGTGACTTATTAGCCCAGGGGATCGGAGTACCAAAATAGAGTGACCTAATCTTTTGGAGGGTTTCTTAAAGGTTGTCCTAGAGCAGGTTGAGAGAGAGAAGTACACTGCTGAACTTTTCTGTGGGTTGGTTTGTATTCTCCATTTCTTAAACCAAGCGCCTAATGCGTTGGCTGAGTGTTGGAGTATTCTAACCTACGTAGATTCCTATTAGTGATGCATAGCGCGGTTTCGTCTGCGAAAATCGCGAGCTCTTCTTTTCTCTTTTGTCACTAGAGTATAGTAAAAAAATTGGAAAAAGTACGGAAAAGTTCGAAAGTGTAAAAAGTATCGTGTGATGTGCACGAGGTCTGGCACAACGGCTTGTTATGCAAGCTTTTCGACCTAAGCGTGCCAGACCTTGTAAATTTTCGCCACATCAAATAAAAAAGCACCCGTGGCTATCCACCTATGTTACAAGTTGTGCTCCGCGATGCGGTGCTCCGTTGGAAGCAGGAGTGACGGGACCTAAAGCCGAACTGTTCGGCCGGTAACAGGTACTTCTAATGGAGGACCTCTCAGAGCCTGTTCAGAATGATCCTTTCGTATAATTTGCCTATCGCGTTAAGCAGGCTAACAGGGCGGTAGCTTGTAGGTAAATTAGCTGGTTTGCCAATGACAATCTATGACAATCGCTTCCTATCAAGTATGCGGAAGGGAGCTTTTTGTTATTAAGTTATTGCATACAACTACTAACAGCTTGTGGGAGAGCTTTCAGAACTCGTTTGGTATTTTGTCTGCACCTGGGGCTTCCTTCCATCTTGAAAGACTTGGCCAAGCTCTGGTAACCCATATGCGAAGGCGACATTCCTTCAAGAAGCGCGTCCCAGTTGCTAGACCGCAGTTCGCGTATGTGAGATTAAACATCTCGTTGCAGGGCCCTCATACGCCGCGTTGCCTCAGTTGGAACGTAATCGTACGCCCGGATAGCTGTGTTCTTTGCTCTCAACAATTCGCTCACATCCTCATCCTGGAGGATGCACTGAAAGCAGTTCGAAGGTGGTTGGTGAAAGCACCGATCGCTGCATTGGTCTCCTCGATGGATGACAGTCGGAAATGGTGTTTAATAATAATAAATCCCCAGACAAACACACCAACTGTATGGCCCCAAAGTAAGCAGAGCTTGTGTTATGGATGACCATACAGCAAGCTGGGGGGAACCCAGAATATACATACAAATATAAATACAAACAACCATGACCCGAGAACAAACATCTGTGTTCATCTCACAAATGAATGCTCCGGCCAGGACCCGAACCTGGAACCTACGGCGTATGAGGCAAGGCTACTTACCACTACACCGCTCGGTCGTCTAGGTCGGGGCTATCGGTTGCCTTAAAGGCTTCCGCTAGTTTGACCCAATTGATGTAGGACCTCGTTTGAGGAATGATGTGTGGAGATCAATAATTACAGTTATATCAACAAATTATGTCATTCATAATCGTAGTTAATACTTAGAATTTTATTCCATATTTAATTGAAAAGAAGGAAATGAAATATTACTTCCTTGAATTCAATATGTTATTTTATTGCTTTTGTTGCTAACATTAAAGCATTTAAATTATAAGTCTAGAACAAATAAAACCAGTAATAAGTAATTAAAAAAAAACAACACAGGAATACAGTATATCCACATATTTATTTCAGCAAGGACAAATGCGATCACTTATATTTCTATGATTACATAAAATTACAACTTCGCTTAAATAACAGTGAGTATAAAATATAAAGTCGTCGACGCGGATTGCGACAAGCGAAACGTAACAACCGAAGCCACAAATATACAGCCGCCTCACGCGTCCCAGTCTGCGGCGAAGTCGAGCGGCTCGTCGGCAATGTCGGGCGCCAGCAGGGAGGCTGCGGGGGGCAACGCAGCGGGCGCGGGGCGGGGGGCCAGCGCCACTCGCGCCGCTGCCCGCGCCGCGCTGCGCAGCGCCGCCAGCCGCTCGTCCGACGCCCGCGCACGCGCTGCCGCGTCCTCAGCCGCCGCCCGCGTCGCTCGTCGCAGCTCCGCTAGTGCCGCGTCTTTAGCCGCTAGTTGTGCTTCCAAATCAGCGGCACGCGCAGTCGCCGCGTCCGCGCGGAGCGTCGCCGCGTCAAGCTCGCTCTCGGCACGCGTGAGCGTGGTGCGTAGGGCATGCAAAGCCGGATCTGGGGGTGGAGGAGCGGGCGGCTCGCGCGCCACGGCTATTAAGCGAGCCTCGCGTTCTGTCGCCAGCAGCAGCTCGTGGCGCAGGCGGCGCACGGTGTCAGCGCGACGCTCGGCGGCGGCGGCGGCGCGAGCTAGGCTGTCGGCAGTGCGCGTGGCGTCGAGCGCGTCAGCACGCGAGCGCTCCAGCTCCGCTCGCGTGCTGGCAAGTTCGTCGCGGGCGTCGAGCAATGCTGCCTCAGCTGCCAGGCGCGCGTCTTTCTCTTCCTGCAGTTGCACGGCGAGCGCGGGCGGAGGAGCGGCTGGTGGTGGGCGACGAGCGCGCAGCAGGTCACGCTCGCGCAACGCTGCCCGTAGACGGTCCTGCGTGGCGGCGGCGGCGAGGCAATCCGACCGCGCGGCGCGCACGCGGCCCAGCAGGCGGCGGTTGCGCTCAGCATGGGCGAGGCGGCGCCAGCGCTCGTACTGTAGCGCGGCGTGCGTGAGACGCAGCGCGTCAGGCAGCGCGGCGGCAGCTGGTGCGGCGCCTTCATACAACTGCGTCAGGTAACGGTCAAGCTGCTCGCTGGGCCGCACCACCTCGTCGCCCTCCTGGAAAAATAGAAAGAAGCCGTTTAAAATAATAAAAAAACCACGTTACTGAACGATTCACAACGGCCAAGAAACCAAAGTTAGGAAAATGAAAATTGTTACAAACTAGTCGTTTGATAACTGCAAAGAAAATTACGTTGATAAATTTTGTTTATACCGCGTCGACGCCACTAAAGAATTCTTGCAAAATTTTTTAACACCAAAATATATTAATTCTCGATGTTTCGAAAAGTGTGATCAGTGCACCCACATTACAACTAACTTTAGCAAATGACACACGGGTCTCTCAGCAGTCCAACGAATACAAATTACATACTAGCTTGAAAATAGATACAGTTTCGTATCCATTGGTCGTTTGATTATTTGTCATTGGATGAAGAAGCGCAGAATAAGATAAGTTATTCAAAATAAAATACGGTTTTAATTATTTGCGTTTTATGGAAAATCTGCGACCTCGATGCAATTCTATAAATTGGACATTTTTATACGATAACTCAACGCACAATCCAGCAGCATCAAGACATTGAAAAGTTTTGTTGGGGATAAGATTGAAAGCCTTCCTGTATTCGCTTAACCCTTTCGTGCAGCATATCAGCAGTTATACTTATCCATTTACAGTGTTTGGAAAGTTTACAGTTACACGTAAAAATCACAATTTATTTTACACATGTGAGAACTTTGTAAATGGCTTTCTTTATAATTATATTTTGTAACTTAATCGATTGTACTTAGCTGTAGTTTTCCAAGATTAGAAAATAAAATAAATAAAATTTTGAGCTAATTAATGGTGGTCTTGTTATAAACCTTGAACCTTTTGCCAGAAATAACAGTAAAATTGTAATAATCATAAAACTGACCTCATCTGGAGGATCGGTCAACATTGACTTGTAGTAATCTTCTAATATCAGCTCAACGGGCTCCGGCCAGGTGTCGTCCGTCTGCACCGCCACCGAAGCTCGGCGCGCCGTGGGCGGGCACGACGCCGCTCGCTCGCGCTGCACGCGGCCCGTGCGTGGCGCCCGGCTTGGCAACGCCCTCCGCACTGGCCGCGGTGCCTCCAGCAGCTCCTCGGGGGAGCCGGCGCGCGGCACCGTCGCCAGCGCGGCGACAGGCCTCTGACGTGGAGGGGAACCGGATCGGACACCTGGAGGCAGCATAGCGCCGGGCCGGGGCTGCGGGCGCGCCACGCCGTCCGGCGCCGTGCCACCGAACGTGACCGGGGACATGGCCGCCCGGCGATCCGCCGCCTGGCGATCCGCCGCCACGCGCCCCAGCCGTGCCAGCACCGCCTCACTGGCACCAGCCAGCACTCCCGCCGGCGGCGATGCCTCTTTGCGTAGCGGTGATGACGGTTGCGACGCGCGGCCTAGAGCTCGCACCGCGGCAGACTCCGTCGGGAAACGGAAGGCAGCGCGCGCTTCGCCCACCGGAGTGTTCTCAGGCGTGGCCTCTACCGCAGCCTCGGGCGGCTCGCCCGGGTCTTCCTCCGCCGGCAGCGGTGTCGCTGGCGCCGAGAGCTCACCGCAAAGGTCAGCCAGCGCGCCCGCGCGGCCCTCCGCCGCCGCCGCCAACGCCGCCAGAGACGCGGCCTCAGCGCTGCCAGGCGGGGGTGGACGCGGCGGCGGCGGTGCGGGCGGTGGCGGGGGGACGGCGGCGCGTTGAAGAGGCGCTTCCGGTAGTTCCAGGCGCTCAGAAATCTCGAGCAGATCGAGTGGTTCACGTGGCGCAGGCGACTCGGCTAGGACGAGCGCGGGGTGGAGGCGCACGGAGGCGAGCAGCGGGCGCAGCGACGCGGCGACATTAGCTCGGGCTGCGGGCGCGGCAGAGTTCAGCTCGGCACGCAACGCAGCCAACAGTGCAGCGGGCTGCGCGGCGTAGAGTGCGGCAAAAAGAGCCCGCTGTGCTAGACGCAGGTGAGCGCGCGCAGCGGGTGGCGCGGGAATCACGGCGGCCCGCAGCAGCGCAGGCAGGACGTCGGTCGGAGGGGCTGCGGCGGGCGCGGCAGCTGCTAGCGCGGCCAGGGCTAGCAGCGCATGCAACATGTCAGCGGGAGAGCCGGCGCGCGCGGCAGCGCTGAGCAGGTCTCGCACCAGGCCGTGCGTGACAAGGCGCGGCAGCCAGGTGGGTCGCGCTGCCAGCAGCGGCGCCAGCGCAGCCAGGGCGGCGCGCGGCGGCAGGTCAGCCAATGCGTCCAGCAGGTGGCGCGCATGCGGCTCGGGCGCGGCGGCTAGCAGCGCAAGCGCGCGAGCAGAGCCGGTGCGCGTGTAGTAGGCGAGCAGCGCCCTCGCCAGCCAGGGCTCGCGCACGGCGGCGAACAGCGCTGCACCGAGCTCTGCGTCGCCCGCCTCCAGCTCCGCCAGCGCCGCCTCGCCGGACATCGCCTGCAGGCCAAGGAAACATTCAGCGTCAGTTGCATACAGTTCACCGCATGAGTTGATAAAAACGAAGTTGTTCATAAGCTAGGAATTAATTGAACCAATTTTAAAAATTCCGAAAGACAAAAGATCGGGTGTTTACACGATTGAAACCGCACTGTTTCTACATTCTGCCATGTTGAACGAGAATATGAAACAGCATGCCTGTACCATTGAGTCTGTGGTTTGTCTTGGTCTGTTTCTCAAATTAGAGCTGACTCTGTATAGTTTCAAGAATCGATATGCACATTGTTACGGTAGTATATGTAACCACTTAGAAAAATATAAAAAATTAAGGTAAATAAATATATTAAACATTTGAATGACTTTAGAGGTGTTTAAACATAAATTGCAAAGATCAATCAAAATCTTTGTAGTTGTTATATCAATTGTAAATAATAATAATGGTTATAGTAGAATAATTACATCAAACAAAAAACTCTAAAGGGGGTCATAAATTGGATGAGAAACAAATTGGAACAATATTATCAACAAAATCAACATGAAATAAAAATAAAACATCAACATGACAGATGTTATGCTTTAATTATGTAATGTGGCTGTTTTACGTATCTGAATATGTTTTCCTTAGACAAAACTTAACTAATTTATACAATATTGGCATATAATACTCAATAATATTTTATGGAACCCTGGCAACACCCATACAAAAGCAAGCCAAACCCCCCTTAAATACGGAAATGTCTCCTTTATTTACACTAATTCATAATACATGCATGTTTAAACAATATGGTTGAGTAATTGTTGCAATTAGTTTATGGAATGAAATTTACTAAATGGATAAGTGTTAAACATTTGTATTGTGACCATTTATTTCCTAAATAAATGAAATATAATTAAAAATCAGACTTTACCTTAATTAATTTAATTGATTCTTTGACTTTGTTGGAACATTTAAAACCACATGTATTCATCAAGGTCCAAGGATACAATCTACATACCTTTTTGACACAAATTATACAAAGAAATCTTTTTCACATGAATTTATAATTAAAAAATTTTGTATGAAGCTTCCTCTTGTAATGATCCAGATTCATTACCTTAATGTTCCTTGTTATTCTAGGCTTAATTGAATATTGTATAAGGAAACATTTTTTAGATTATTATAAGCTTTTTGTAACCTAAATAAATAAAATATTTTTATGCCACAAAAACAAATTCAATCAGAAATTAAAAAGTAAATAAACCATTTTTCTAAATCCAAGAGACTTTTCAAAAATGTCTTTAGTTTTTAAATCTAATTACAAAAAAATGCACAATTATATGCCTCATGATTATTTGGATACTTATTTATTGTAGCAACTGAATATTCATACACAACATATTTTTACTGGCTAAGATAGTATCATTCAGACACTCGCAAATTGTGGCTGACTTAGTAATATAGTAGGCAATGTAGAATTTAGAGGCAAATAATGCTATTAAAAAGAAGTCTGTTTAATTCATAAAAAAATGTCAATGTCACTTATTTGGTTATTGCAATAATTTAAAGTTCACCTAATAAATTGTTTACCATAATTAGTATATTTGCGATACTTTAAAGCCTGTAATAAGTTGACAAGGAATTAAGAGGAATGAGAACCTTCACACATGCAATAGGTTCTGTCAATGTTGCAACTTTTAAGCAATGCTATTTTGTCTGGAAAAAATCAGATCTTGTTAACATAATGCCAATATTAGCTAGAACATGTCCATCCTTTTACCATTTTCACCGTAGAAACAAATGTTGGTTTCTATAGCACCATTCCATGGATATGCCGCAAACACAATACCTTTTTTAAAAAATGCTCATGTTGACATTCTGTTTTGTATCTATCTTTTTTTGAATATGTCTGTAAAAGTTGATCTGTTTTTATTTGTTAATTCTTATAATATCAAACATACAAGTATAACATAGAACTATCTATCTTGCATTGTAACATGATTATTGTTTATAGTTATTGTTGTTTTATATAAGTTAAGTTGTAGCTGCCTATAATTGGGTGTACACAATGTTTTTTTTATGTTTAAGTTACATATTGTTTGCTAAGTTTAATATCTGTTGGCAACTCTAAATAAATAATACCAAATGCAAAGAACAGATACTATCCCATATTTTTTATCCCTAGTACAAATAATAATTAAGACCATCCTTTTCTAACTGTAATATAGAAGTTTATTTTCTCTATATGTATATATATACTTTTCATATCTTCACATGATTTGCTGTTAATACTTTATGATTGTTGATAAATTGTTTGATAAGAGCAGCTAATTTACCTCACTATTCAACAAGAAAAGGTGAAATAGGCCACCCAAATGTTCAATTTTAGTTTGTTCTTGAGTAACTACAAATATGTATAAAAGAACAACAAGCACTTCATTTTTAGCAAAACAACTTACAGTGACTGCATACTTAATACACAGTTTTAATAGGGCTTTGCTACAGTTTCAGTGCTTGAATAATTTTATTGTATACTATAAGATATTAGATAAGGGTACCAGAATCAGATCATCTAAGGCAAAATTTGTAGGCAAAGGAAGTGTTTGGAGTCCAGAGATCCTTTTTATTGCGGTCCACATAGTAACGAGTAGACGTTGCGCTTACCTAGCGGAGCTAAAGGAAGACTTACAAAAATAATATATTGTGGATGAAGACTACGGGAGTTGTAGGGACCTTTGAGACTCACCGCAACGCGCGGAGTGGCCGGCGAGTGGCGGACGGCACACACCCAGCGGCTCTCTGCTACCGTGAGCCGCCGCTCTCACACACCGCAGTTATCCTTATTAGATACAGTTTGACCGAAATCCGCAAAGCGGTAATATTGTTAGCTACCAAAATAATGATGAAACCAATTAGGAAAATTAACTGCACATCAAAAATCCGAGTTGAAACATTTGACAGTAGACCGATTGGCACTGACAGTTGACAGATTATAATACCCATCAATGTCAATATGACGTGTCAAGAATTTAAAAAAAAATCGTTCATCTACATTCTTTTTAAGAATAAAGAAAAACGAGAGTCAAGCACTTAAAAATTAATCCTTTCGGTACCGATTACTACACATCAATAAACCATGCGTTTCAAATTACAATTTGTTTTTAGAACTCAATCGAGTTTTGTCTTCGTCATTATGCACGGGATACCATTAACTTAAACTTAAATTAATTATTTGCCAAGAAGCAAAGGGTTGAGTTCAAAATGTTCGTGTCGTCTGCCACTTATGTTTCAGTAAAATATATAGTTATAATTATTTTTATTATAATAATCAATAAGGTTAATACCATATTTTATAATCACTTGAGCTAAATACTAATTAGTTTTTTTTATTTTTTAGTGTTAAAATAGCCACCATTAGAGTAAACTTATAATAACTATACTGTATTGCACCACAAATTCTTTAATCTAAAAATATTTGTTACTTCATTTAATAGGGAAAAATAGGAAAAATAAACAATTAACTACTAATTAATTATTTATTGTGTTAGTTTGCTATCTCATTAGTAAGCAGGCTGCATTCCCTTGTTGCACAAAAACCGTAGAGGGAGTATTAAATAGAGAAGACATAAAAATGACAGCTTGAGCGAAAAAGAGACGCGTTTATATCAAAGAAAACAAGAGTGAGCGAGAAGATGATTCTATCTTTTATCCTTATTTGCGTATACGTTTTTTTTGTTTGCCAATCGTGCACGATTGGCAAACAAAGCTCAAGCTGTCTTGTGCGCTCCGGTAAATTTTGAATTTTTGTGTAAATAGTGAACTGTGCGAATTAAAACATTTGTTAGTAGTGTGGTGGATACTTCACAGAATTAGCCAAAATGGTGAGCTGCTGTGTTTTAGGGTGTAAAAATAGAAGCGAGCACAAAAATGAAAACATAACTTTTCACAGGTAAGTGGTCTAATTATCACTGAATCGTTCACGTTTTTGTTTTCCTATGAATAGAGAAAGTAGTTTTAGCATGATTTTAACGTAAACTATCAATAAATTCATTGAATGCATTGTATTTCTTCGAAAATATTAATCGGCTTTTTTGCTTCCAAAATAATATAATGCGTCAAAATAGTAAACATTTTCAAACGTCAAGTGAGTGAGATGTGTGTATACAAGTCGCGTGTGAGAGAAAGAGATATCGAATAAACGATGCGCTTCTGCATTTAGTAGGTTAACTTACTAGATAGGGTTGCTAGATTATTAAAAAAAAATCCCCGATATTAAATAAAAAATGTTGAATGAATACCTACATAATTTTAATTAGTTAGTCGTTATGGAGTTTGTGAACGTGATTAGACTATTACACTAATAAAATAAAGGCTAAAGTTTGTATGTATGTTCGTTATTCTTTCACGTTAAAGCGGTTGAACTGATTTTGATAAAAGTTGCCATGAACATAATTTACACACTAGATAACCATGCGCTACTTTTTGTACTGGGAATGTAGGAATGTATATATAGCTTAAGTTAAAAATCTTTTAAATTATCGAGTAACACTGTGGGGCACTGCTAGTATAAAATTAAAGCTAACTTGTTTCACATTTCTGGTTTAAGCTTCCCTAAAGATCCTATTATGAGAAGTATATGGATTAATGTTACTGGTCGTCAAAATTGGACCGCTACGAAGTACACTAAGATGTGCTGTATACATTTCGATGCTAATTGTTTCCGAAGAACTGGAAAATTTAAAATTATTCAACCTGGTTCAACTCCAAAATATTTTGTTCATGTGAGTGTTTCGATATTTTATACCTACTCAGTGTAATTTCGAAAAGTGTAACAACCAATGCCTTTTTTAAATTACCCACATGTAAAATGAAAGTTATAATATTAAGTAGCATTTCAGTAAACAGGAACTTATTATATTATTGCAGGAACCATCGATTGACTTGGGAAGAACTAGCAATATTGGCACATCTAATAACATTTCCCGACGAGAAGACATTTTAATGGTAAAAATCATTTTAATTATAATTTTAATTATTGTGTTAAAATATTATTTAAGTAAAAAGTATTTTAAATGTTTTATTGTTACAGGAATCCATAAATAATAATAGAGAAACTAATATACCATGTAACATTTCCCAAGCGGAAGTAAATACTATTAAGGTAAAATTCTGATCATTCTTTATTTTGATTCTAGGGTTTTAACTATAAGTGCAAACTTGAATGGTTATTATAATTTCAGGAGACATTAAATGACATGGAGGAAGCAAGCACCTCAAGTAGAATCCTAAAGTCGCAAGTTGTTTTTGAGGTAAATGCTTGTTATTTCTAATATTTAGGTATAATCACATGAAAAGGGGTTTTTAAAAAAATAACTACAAGTTGTTAATAGAGCTAAATGGCTCTTACGAGTTCATATTGTGATTTAGACAGCATTTTTTTAAAGTTTTTACATCTTGGTTATATTCTTATTTTTAGATTATCAAATCATTTACGCGTGAGTATACATATGTATATCTGAATATATCGGTTTTCTTTGCAGTCTCCCAGATAAAGGAAGCTCGCATTACAACTGCGTCAAAAATCCACACTTGCCGAAAAAAGAAAAAAGCAGATCGCTACGCTTAGATCGAGGAATTGGCGGCTTGCTAAGAAAAATGTTGAACTTTCACACGTTTTAGAAGTACTTAAGTCCAAATCTCTTATAAATCAAGAAAATGCAGATGCTTTGACGTCAATAGATCCTATGAAAAAAGATTTATTCAAACGTATAGTTGGAGCTTCTTCGGAAAAAAAATATTCACCAGAATTGCGTAAATTTGCACTGACGTTACATTTTATTAGTCCTCGTGCTTATAATTTTGTACGTAAAAGTTTTGATACCTGTTTACCTCACCCAAGCAGTTTAACTCGCTGGTACCAAAGTGTTAATGGTGAGCCAGGTTTTACTAAGGAATCACTTGAAGCCATTAAAATGCTTTCGAAAAATTCTGAAAAACCACTTATAGGTGCATTATGTTTTGACGAAATGGCTATTCGGAAATGCGTTGAATTTGATAGGAGTAATTATGTGGGATTTGTTAATTGCGGCAATGACCTTGATAACGCCGAACAAGCAATAGCAAAGGAGGCGTTAGTGTTTATGCTCACTTGCGTAAACGGATCATGGAAAATTCCAATAGGCTATTTCTTAATTGATGGGATCACGGCTGATCAAAAAGCCACATTAGTAAAGCAGGCCCTAGAATTAATTGAGACCTCTGGTGTGAGAGTTATCTCATTGACATTTGATGGATGTCCAGCAAATTTCTCCATGTGTAAGCTGTTAGGGTGTTCATTCGAAATAGAGAATTTTAAAACTACATTTATATACAATAATCATCAAATAGCTGTTTTCCCTGATCCATCACATATGCTCAAATTAATTAGAAACACATTAGGTGAAAAACTAAACCTAAGAGACCACGATAACAATATTATATCTTGGACTTTCATACAAAAATTAATAGAGCTGCAGGAGTTGGAAGGGTTTCATTTAGGTAATCGTGCAAGAAAAGCTCATTTATATTTTAAAAAACAAATAATGAAGGTGAAGCTTGCAGCACAAACATTCAGCACATCGGTAGCAGATGCAATCGAACACTGCAATCAGAATCTTGATTTACAAGATTTTAAACAATCTGAAGCTACGGTAAAATTCATTCGCCTAATTAATGATTTATTTGATATTATGAACTCCAAAAACTTGAATTCATACGGTTATAAACAGCCTCTTTCAAAAAATAATTTTGAGAATCATCAAATATTTCTAGAAGGTATTTTCAAATATATAAAATCTTTAAAAATTGAAAATATTCCTATCATAAATTCCAATAGGAAGACAGGATTTTAAGGTTTCATGATATGCATCAAAAGTTTAATACATTTGTACAATGAAAATATTAAAAATAATGAACATATGAACTTCTTATGTTCATACAAATTGAGCCAAGACCACATCGAATACTTTTTTTAGCTCGATAAGGGCTAAAGGTGGATTTAATAATAATCCTTCAGCGAGACAGTTTAAATCCGCTTATAAAAGATTGATTGTTCATGGTGAACTTAAACACCTTACCTCAGGGAACACAGTTCCACTCACAGATATTAATATACTTACATACACAAAGCCAGAAATATCTATAAACAATTCGTTAGATCGAAATAGGTTGATCAACAATAAAGAACCTGTTGAACATAGATCCGTGGTCATCGACAATGACCACGATTATTTATCCGACCCCTGTAGACTCACCGAGTTTAGTAAAAGTGTGATAACATATATAGCTGGTTTCGTGTGCAGAGGGGTGAAAAATGAAATCATATGCCCACATTGTGTATCTGTCTTGTGTCGTGATCGTTTTGAAAGTCTACAGTTAAAGAAAGATAGAGGCGGTCTATTATATCCATCAGCAGACATAATTAAACTTTGTGAACTTGCTGAAAAAGTTTTTAGAAGAAATAAAATTTTCAATGAAAAATATCCACTGCATCGCCTTTTAGACCAATGTCTGAAGGAATGCATAAATATAAAATTATTTTCTCAAATATCAGCTCATTTTTATGAACAAGGTTTTATAGACAATCATTATAGTTTGCTCATAAAATCTGTTTGTAATAAATATCTCAAAACCAGAATTCATTATACGACCAAAAATATGATTGATCAAAAAGAAAAGGTTCGAAATATGTACACTAAATTGATACTTTTTAAAGGACAATAAATATTGATTAACCCAGTAATTTGGTTTGGAATATTTCTATTCTAATGAATCTCGACCTCCGCTGAGTCGCGTTGGAATAGATCTATTCAAGGTAGTAACCGACTCAAAAATATGGTTACAACTGTTTTGTGTCTCTATGAATGAATTCGTTGCCTGTGATTGATAGAAATTGTATAAATTGTCTGTATGTTGGTACCATTCAATCAAAGTTTCACTTGCGTAGTTTGTAAGTTCGCGCACGTGACGTCATAATAGTTTTATTTTTTTGGATTTTAGGCATAAATAAGGCCCGTTTTCTACGATGTTTCTTTCAAATCTATTTCTATTTATTATCCATCTGTTTTTACTGATAATAATAACATTTTTTTACGTGTTTCATTTACTTTGTACGTGGCGGACATGTTATAACTGATATAAATCTTGGTCTCATGAAATTTGAACAATTTTGTTATTTTCGCATATTTTATGTCATAAAACAATGTAAAACAATGTTACAATAAATATTTACAACCATTTTCTATGTTTTTAATTTAAAATAAACTAATAGAAGCCAAAAATATGGTTACAAAATTCAGACTTGGAAAACTCTGAAAAACTTGGAAAGTCCGTCCAGTTTATTTCGTGATTACTTGGAAACTGTATGGGCTGTAAAAAATAAAACAAATGAATTATAAAAACCATTAATAGAGACATATTTTTACTTATGTTTGTAGAAATAAGTCAACTTTTCATAATTTATATACATTTTAATAAAAACAAGAGAGTTTTTTGCGTGCTGTGATTTTAAGTGAGTTTTTTTTGTAATAAATGTATAAGGCAAACAACTACAAATAATAATAATAGATACCTAATATATTCAATAACATCCTCACAAAATTTCATCAAATTTCACAAAGGTTTACAAAAAAAGTAATGCGAAAGTATTTTACAAAATTGCAAATTTTCGCGAATTTTCCGCCAAGTTAAAGGTAGGTTAGAAGTTACGTCAGCGCTGGACCCAGAAGGAGGACTATCTATGTTCTTTCATTTAATAAAATTAAGTATAGGTATGTAAAATAAAAATCATCTCATCATCGTAGGTCTGTAAAAGGAAGCCAAAAAAGTACCAAAATTTGGGAAATTATGCACAAGATGGTAACCCTGGAATTTTACGTACTTTATATCTGTCTCCTTTTAGTATACGGGAACAGGTTGTCTATTCTATTCTCTGTCTACGACAAAAACAGAGCGAATGTTTTTTTTATTGAGGGTTGCCGATCAAAGAAAATAATTTCGCACATAAACCCAAGCAAATAAAAAACACGAAAATAAAATATTTGACTATAAAGCTGACATAAATATGTTATGATTTCGACATTTTTCAAAGTAATTTATTCAACTGAATATCTATGTCATCTATTTTAATCATAAAGAATTACCTCAAGTATTTCTTTTTGCATAATGATTAACCTATCGTTCGAGAACCTTGTCTGTGTCGGTAAAGTTGCACGCAGTTACGTATTCCTTGATTTGCTTTTATGTCTTTTATATATTTATTTACATAATTTGGTTCTGACTTTCTTTTTAGTAATTATTATAAAATGTTTTAAAAATTAAGGTATAGTCATTTTTTGCGTAAAGTACTGAAATAAAAAGCTTATTGAGGGCCTGGAATGAACTCAACTATTTGGCATTAATGCTATGATTTTTCTGAGAATAGTTCAATTAAATTAACACTTGTGTTGTACTTTTTGTTAAAACCTTACTTAGGATGCCTGCAAATTCAAAGATTGCACGGCGATTGTAGCAATTGTATACATTTTTGTAGCCATACCCATAAAGCAGTTATGCCATATACAAGGCGTCCCAAAAGTCGACGATGAACATTTATAAATTTTTGTTGGGAGAAACGACACTTTTTCTTCTGAACGAAAATTAAAGCTACAATTGATAGAAGCATTGCTCAGGGCTATATTCAGGTAATAAAACCAAGCAAAAGTTACAATTTGTAGCAAGAAGGTTGAAATGATCATCACATGATGTTGATTTTTTGTTTTTTTAAATTACCTAAAGTTTCATAACCACAGGGTCGAGAATTCCTTTTTTATTTTTCTGATAGCTGTTATGACTTGCTGTATCTCCTGTATTTTTGAGACACCCTGTATATAACAATAAAGCACAATGTTAAACTAGAGACGACAGCATACATCTCTTATGAATAACAAGCTTTTATTTAATAAAGAAACAATTATATAAAAAGGATAAAAGGATAACAAAACCTTTTAAGAATAATATAGTTATAAAAATACTATACTTCAGTTGAGTATGCTCTTTTTGGATTATGGATGTATTATATGTCAACCTTTTTATTTCAGTACTGTCAAAATTAGGGATTTTCTAACAGCTTGGCAAAACTGTGAATAAAATAATTCTACTATGACTATCGCACCTCAACAAGTGGCACCCAAATTATTTATTAAGACAGATCTACGCCCTATGTCACCCACGTTCAACGTATAGAAACTTCGTCCAATAGCGGCACCACACTCCACCCCATCAATTTTGGTAACTACCTAAAAAAAAAAACAATTTTAAAAATATAATAAATGGCAGTGTAAAAAAACTAGGTCGAACAGAGATCCACTTAGCTTTTCCGATTTTACAGATGCAAATTCATTTTTAAATTCAGAGTGTTTAGGAAAGTAACAAATCAAAGCTTCCATCTTAATATTCGTATCGTAATATTCCATCTTATAATATTACAAGAATTGGTATTCTAAAAGGGATTCCAACCAACCTTAGCTTGGAGGAAATTAAAGAAATGGTGTATCCACCTGGAACCTCTCACAATCAGTTGTGGCATTAGGGGGTTAGTTTGCCAGCCCGCCACAGGAAGTGGATTCGAAATAAAAAGGTGGGAGTGATCTTCACATACGATTTATTTAATTCATGTTAGTTGACGCCTCACATCAAGATACGTAAAAATAGGTAGGGGACACTGGCCTGACAGTACGGTCCTTCCTTAGGTGCTCGTCTTTCTCTAACCGGCTCCAGATAGTATTATTACTGATTCCTGTGGGTACGTACTGAACGTCCCGAGTTTGGTGCTAGTCCGCAGGTTTTTCCACAGGAAATAAAAATGCCCGTCAGTTTCAGGCAGGTGAATAGATATAATAGTAAATCCTGGGATGCCAGAGAGAAAAAGCGTCAAGCGTCGGTTTTAATAAAATGACCGTTACGGGGTGGCGTTTAGAGGTCACAGCGCCCCAGAAGAGGAAAAAGAAATAGTACTAAAGTTAACCAACGTTAAAAACTACATTAGAAATACCTTACACTTAAAACACTTAATGGGAACAAATTAGAACTCACCTCAGCGGGATTAACTTCCAAATCAAGATTAATTATATACTCTTAAATGCGTCTGAATTACGCAGCGGTCCAGTTTGTTAGGCTGCTGAAATAGAAATGGCCGTCGTGTCGCGTTTTGTACGGCGACGTCCGGGCAAGCTCGCTGCTGAACAGGTCAGCCGGCGTTCCATTGTCTAATTAGGAATGCGCGCGGGCAAAATAAGATTTATTTTCAACTGGCGTACTTGACGGTCCCGTATATTGAATTTTATTATTTAGTTGTTTGTAGAGTTTTGATTATTTATGTAGATAGTTTTAGTACTTATTAATTTTTATTTGTATTTTTATTTTATTAATTAAATTTTTAGGTTCAAATAGGCACAATGCTAAACATACCCAGGGGAATACCCAGGAGACTACACAGGAGATATCTGTTCTGTGGAAGGAAACCTAGTGAATTGTTGCATGTGCATAGGATCCCACTTTGGTACAAGTTTGCCCAGAATTTAATAGAAAAAAGCAAATTAAAACTTACATGACTGAGAACTGCGTTGCATATTCAGAAGCCATAACAGTTTTCCCAACGGTATACAAACTATATTCTGAGGTTCTTAATTTACCTTCTACTCCTAAACACAATTCACAAATGTCATCCAAAAACTCAGTTCAATTCCAGAAACTAAATCTTATAAAAAAAACTGTTTTTTAAACACAAAGCACCCCAAAATTGGGAAAAGGTTTTAATACCAATGCATAGTTCTATAATTAAAGATTATAATATTCCATTACCCTCTAATGGCACTAGCCTAATGAACAATCACAAAACTTCAAACAATAAATAATAATAATAATAATAAATAAATTCCCAGACAAACACACCAACTGCATGGCCCCAAAGTAAGCAGAGCTTGTGTTATGGATGACCATACAGCGAACTGGGGGGGAACCCAAAATAAACATACGTATATAAATATAAACAACCATGACCCGAAACAATCATCTGTGTATATCGCAAAAATAGATGCCCCGGCCAGGACTCGAACCTGGGACCTCCGTCGTCTGAGACAGGGCTACTGACTGACCACTACGCCACTTGGCCGTCAATATAATTAGGATTTAATACAATATTTTAATGAAACAATCAAAAATTTACAAGATGTTATTATGACTACAACAACGTCCACCGTTGCACATTCAAACTTGATTCATGATAATTTTTCTGATTATGGATCTCAAGACCCAAGTGATAATACAGTGGAACTGCAGAAGTGCAGTTAGTAAGAAGCATGAACTAATGTACATGATTAATACCTGGAAACCAAAATTTTTTTGTCTGTCTGAAATTTGGGTTTTGAAAGGTTCTTTTTTTAACCTTCCTGGATTCTCATGCCTAAGAGAATACAGTTATGATGGTCATGGTGGAGCCACCATTCTAATAAAAAATGGCCTTTTGTATAAAATTGTAGACCTCTCTCAAATACTCACTGAAATCAAAAACATTTTAAGCAGAATTTCTCAAGCTATTTTTATATTAGGCGACATTAACTGTCAACATGTTTAGGGCAGTGAAATAACAAGAAACTATGGTGAAAATTTATTAGAAATTATCAATGAATTAACTCTGTATATTTTGAACACAGGTGTCCCCAGTCGTCGCGCAGTCCCAGGTGATAACCTTAGTAGAGTTAATTTAACCATTTGTTCCCCTCTATTATTAGCATCCTCTCTAGACTGGTCTGTAGGTATATAAACCCATGGTAGTGTTCATTTTCCAATATGAATCACCATACCCTCAGCGAGATTCAACTTAAATACACAAACCAAAACCCCGTATTAAATATAGGTTACTTGAAAATGAATGGCCCAAATCCACAAATGTTAACAATAAAATACCGACTTTACCAAATATCTCTCCAGGTGAAGAAAATACTTGTTGCAATAAACTTTCAGAAATTTTAAATAACATCAGCTGATGAAATCTTTCCATTAAAGTCTGATAATTCAGATAAAACACCATCGCCACCTTGGTGGGATAGTGAATGTTCTCAAGCCATAAAATACAGGAAACAAGCAGAAAAAATATATGACTGAAACATGACACAGGAGAATTACTAAAATCTTATAGATATAACAAAACAAACTAACAAGCTTTTGAAATCCAAAAAATCAACTGATTGGAAATCTTTTTGTTTAAATATTTTTCCTAATACACCTTTATCTAAAGTTGGCAAAACATTAAAAGAATTCGATCAGCTATTTCTCCCCGTAAATTAAATTTTATTCCAAAAGACTTAATAGAGCCATTTCTTGATAAACTAGCCTACGTGCTGAAACTACGTGCCTGAAAACAACATTATTAATGATTTTAGGAATTGTGATCCAAACCCTTCAGGTTTATGTAAATCTTTTACAGTACCTTAAGAGTGTATTAAAACATTTACTGGATTTTTCACCTGGGGAAGTTCCATCTTCCAACCAGCCATATTCTTTTATTTGTAATTTAAATGATTTTTTACATGCTATATTATTTTGATCTTATAAACAGTATATTCGAGACAGGTAATATTCCAGCAGCCTTGAAAACACGCACAGTTCTACCAATTCTGAAACCAAATAAACTTCCATCTGAGATATCATCGTTTCGGCCAGAAATTCTTTCATCAGTATTATCAAAAATTTGCGAAAATTTAATAAAAAATCGCTTAGAATGGTACATAGAAAAACACAACCCACTAAGTAACAACCAACACGGGTTCCGAACAGCCAGAAGTACTATCGATAATATTGCATTACTCATCACTGATATTCGTTTAGGATTTTCTATGGGCCATTCTACGGTCGCATCTTTTTTAGATTTATGTTCTACCTATGATAATGTTCTCAATCCTGTTTTAAAAAATAAGTTAATCGCATTAGGCGTGCCTATCAAAATAATCAATTTCACTTTACAGCTTATTTCTGAACGCACTATCAGCATAACTTTTGATGATTTAACATATAGTAATAAATTATACAACGGGTTGCCACAGGGATCTGTTTTAAGCCCTCTGTTGTGTAATATATATACATATGATTTGGAACAATCCGTAAAAGAGGCTAATATTTTACAATATGCAGACGACTTGGTCTTGTACGTTTCCGACACATCGATCGAGGATGCGAATTTTAGCTTAAGCCTTGCATTAAGTAATTTAAAACTATGGCCCCATAATATTCAGTTTGAACGTTCGCCTGATAAAAGTGTAGTAACTATATTCTCCCAAGAAAGATTAATTCCATCTATGAATGTAGTATATGAAAGCAAATTCCCCATTGCGAAAATGTAGCTGAAAATGGTGTAAAATGGATTAACGTTCTTAGGTGCCTTTCTGGGGTCTGGTGAGGTGCGCAGAAAGCGCTAAGAATATTCTGTGGACCAATGAAAACTCAAAGCAACTCTCCGTCGTAAAGAAAAAATTTGGATAAAGTGGCAAACATATAAAAGTTTACAGTATTATCAAGAATTCTCTTTATTACGTTCTAGATGTAAAACTCTAGGGGAAGGGTGGGAATGACGGATTGGGTGGGCATGATGGATATCTGTCATAACTCGAAAACAAACTATTGTGTTAAGTTTTCGAACGCTCGCTCAGCTCCCGCCACTTGACCGACACGTTTTCAATCAGTAGCGCGCGACGAACAGCGCATCTTCGACGTACAGTGGGGCACGGGAAATTTTTAGCGCCAAAACATTGATGTATGCAAGGTAAGCAAATCATCATATTTCTTGTTCGTGAAAGTTAATTATAGCAATAAAGGCATTTTTTTATTCAGTATTTATTATTTATTTTATTACTATTCAGTTTTTTTTTGTGATTCGCTTTTATAACGTTTTGTTCACATCATAAAATATTTCATGTACCTACCGGGCATCATGGATTAATCCATCTTACCCGGGTATCCATTTTGCCCTCCTGAAAATGCATTAGTTTAATTTAAGCATTTGATTTCATATTAAATATTTTGCAATGCAGATGGTGTACAAATATGTGAGGAAATCTTCGAGAGGCGCCTGGTCAGAGGAAAACTTGAAAAAAGCAATGGATGAAGCTAAAATGTCTTCAATAAATAAAGCCTCAAAATGTATGGCGTTCCCTACGGAACTTTGCATCGCCATATAAAACATAAAAAACAGAAAAAAAACTGGGACGTTATTGTAAATATATTTGATGAAGAAGAAGAAAAGGAGTTAGTATCATACATCCAGGATGTGGATAGCCTGTTTTACGGCTTAACTAGAAGAGAGTTCCTGGTGTTGGCAGCACAATTTGCAAAGGCTAAAAACAAGGCATTCTTCGCCTTGAAAGGTGACATTGCGGGTAAAGACTGGTTTCGCAATTTTCGAAGACGGAATCCCCAAATAGTTTTAAAGACTCCCGAGCCTACGTCAATTGCAAGGCTGCAAGGATTCAATAAGAACCAGGTAGGACGTTTTCACGATTTACTAGAGGATCTTATACAAAAACATAAATTTGATGCCACAACCATTTATAACATGGACGAAACTGGAGTTAAAACAACCACAACTAAGCCACCAAAGATATTGTCTACCTATGGCAAACGACAAGTCGGAATGGTCTCAAGTCTGGAAAGAGGAACGTTAACTACGGTCATTGTTGCAATGAAGCGGGGTCATATTTGCCTCCTTTTTTCATTTTTAAGAGGAAGAAAGCTTGCCCACGTCTGCTTGATGGAGCTCCTTCTGGATTACAAGCGACTTTTACGGAAAGCGGGTGGATTACAGCAGACAGATTTTACGACTGGATGGTATTCTTTGTCGAACATATAAGGCCAACTGCAGAAAAAAGTTTTACTCTTATTGGATTATCACATGTCACATAAATCTCTTCCCGCAATTCAATATGCTCGTGATCACAATGTTGTCATGCTTTCAATCCCACCTCACACATCGCATAAGCTGCAACCATTAGATGTTGGCATTTACGGACCCCTCAAAACATATTTTGAACAAAAAATATATACATTCCAAAAGCAGCACCCAGGTCGAATTATAAATCAAAGAGATATATCAAGACTCTTATCCCCAGCTTATTTAAAAGCTTCGGTTCCCCAGAATGCAATAAGCGGCTTCAAAGCAGCCGGTATATGGCCTTTTAAGAAATTCATTTTCGGAGAAGAGATTTACATGACGTCATCACTTTTTCACGATATAAATGAACGAGAAGCTGAAGGAAATGAACACACCCTCAACAACAATCCTCAAACTATTGATCCTTTACGTTTTGATACATCTGAAACAAATGAAAATATTGATTCGCTGCAACAACCGTTACACCAATTTTCTATCTCATCACCAAGGATGACCACTCCAACACCTGCAAAATCTCCTTGTCAGCTGCAAGTCGGAACACCACCATCTCAGATAACTGTCCTAGAAAATATAACACCAGCTCATCTCAGACCGCTTCCACTTTACACAAAAGACAAAATTACCAAAAGGTAGAGAAAACTTCAAAAGGCAGAGATTCTTACGAGCACTCCAATAAAAGAAGATCTAGAAAATAAGTTAAGAAGATATCAAAGGTTACTAAAACTATACACCAAAAGAAAAAACCAAAATTAAATCTCGAAGAAACTAAACCAAAACCTTCAACAAGTGGAACCAAACAAAAGCCAAAAAGTAAACCAAAAAAAGAAATTGAGTAATAAAGAAAATAAAGAATATTTTTGTTCTGTTTGTAACGAACCTTATGAATATCCTCCAAATGAGGATTGGATCCAGTGTAGCCAGTGCGAAGTGTGGACACATGAACTTTGCACAAGTTATACGGGTTTTGGATCATATTTTTGTGATTTTGCATGAATGATTAAGTGGTAAA
This sequence comes from Marasmarcha lunaedactyla, assembly GCA_923062675.1. Classification (NCBI taxonomy): domain Eukaryota; kingdom Metazoa; phylum Arthropoda; class Insecta; order Lepidoptera; family Pterophoridae; genus Marasmarcha; species Marasmarcha lunaedactyla. Next base: position 5,349,661 of record OV281358.1, read on the forward strand.
ACCAAAATTTTTACTTTATAGGTGGATCGTAAATGTTAGATTTGTTTTAGTTTATAAATTATTAAGTAAGGAGAAAAATACTTATATAATTTGTTTTTTTTTTAATTTGATTTTATGGAGTCTATTTTTGTTTGATTTATGTTTTATTTTATTTTTTTAAACTAGATATATTAGGATTTTGATTTTGTATTTAATTTAATTATTTCGAGCAGTTGCTGCCGTGATAATAGTACTTTAATAGCAATGTCCGTTTTGCCCTACGATAGAATCCATCTTACCCACCCCTATTCGGGTAAGATTGATAATTCCCACTTTTCCTTCTTTTTCTAAGACTGAAAAAAATATTTAAGACTGATGAACGAAACTTGCTATAATAAAGACTGATGAAATACTTTACTAGTTTCATTAATTAAATACTTAATATTGTGTATAATATAGAATTAACAGGTGTTTAAAAAGATTATTATCCGTCCTGCCCACCCTTCCCCTACTACAAGAATGCTTTCGTGGATACACTCACAGCGCGGAAGTAGGCATCAAACACAACATTAAACACTTCTGGTCTTAGGTTGATTCACTAAAAAAGACTGATAATGAATACCCCAAGACAGTGAAATTGCAGAAAATACCAGTGAAATTTGTGCCCTCTTCTCAAAAATTTTTAGCTCAGTTTATGAAACTAAGGACAATTTTCAAAGTTTTAGTACTGCAGACACTAAAACTAATATGACGATTACTGAATGCGCCGTTATGAAAAAAATTAAACTGTTAGATCCCAATAAAGGTCCTGGCCTGGACAAAATTGCCCCTCTCTTCATAAAAAAAGTAGGTCACGTTTTAACAGTGCCCCTGTGTTCTATTTTTAATAAGTATCTATCACGTGGGATCTTCCCGGATCGATGGAAGTTGGCTTTCATCACTCCCTTACACAAGTCAGGTCCTAAAAACCTAGTTTCCCATTACAGACCAATAGCTATTCAGTCAGCCATCCCAAAATTATTTGAATCAGTTGTATACGATATTCTATATCCTACCCTTGAAAAAAATCTGATAGCTCAACAGCATGGCTTTGTTAAAAAAGTCAACGCTCACCAACCTCTTGCATTATACAAACTTCCTGTTCAAGACCACTGACCAGCGAATACAACTTGATGTTGTATACACTGACTTTAAAAAGGCATTTGATAAAATAGACCATTTGATACTCCTCAAAAAACTGTCATTTAATGGAATAAAGGGTAGCCTCCTGAGGTGGTTCGCTTCTTACCTTTACAAGCGGATTCAAATGGTCGTGATGTGTGGGTATGAGTCTAAGCAGGTTCTTGTGCCATCCGGGGTAATTCAGGCTCGGTGCTCGGACCCCTCCTCTATATTATATTTATTAATGATACAAATAAATGTTTTAAAATTGCAAATTTGAATTGTTTGCTGACGATTTAAAAATTTACAAAAGTATTAAAAATGAACATGACGGATTGCTAATGCAGCAGACTTAGATCGATTTTACAAATACTGCTTAGATAATACACTCTACCTAGCCCATGACAAATGCCAACAAATAACCTTTGGCAGAAAGCACACATTCGTGCGTTTATACTTCAAAATAAGAACTGTACCTATTGCTGTAACAGAGCCTGTAAAAGATTTAGGAATAACCATCGATAGCAAACTGGTATTTAATGAACAAATAGATAATTTAATCAACAAAGCGTATAGGATGTCTGGGTTCGTACTACGCTGTGCAAAGGCTTTCAAAAGTACCACCTCGTACCTGATCCTTTATAAAGCTCTTGTTCGTCCTTGTCTTGAGTACGCCTCCACTATCTGGAATCCTTTTTATGAAATATACAATAAAAAATTGGAGATGATTCAAAAAGTTTTTAAGAACTATGCACTATTGTATGAAAAAAGAAAAACTCTCTTATAACGAATTGTTAAGTGAATACAAACTAATGTCACTGAAAGAGAGAAGAACTACTGCTGATGCTATCATTCTATTCAAACTACTTAGTAATATGCTAAATTGTCCTGAATTGCTGAAACAAGTCACATTCAATGTCCCTAAGCGAAGGACTCGGCGCACACATTTGTTTTGGTTGGATAAACAATACATACAACAAGAGGCTTGAATCGGTAGATTTATTCAGTCCTACACTTCGGGAATTTAAAAATAGTATTTATGAGTTACTGTCTGGTTTGTCGAATAATTCAAGTTAAGTATTTTTATCATTACTTATTATGTTTTTGATTTTCTCTTCTGCTTGCATGTTTAAAACACTTCATAATCAATAGACTTTTGTTTCTTTTATTGTTAAATATATATTATGATGTAATAACCTCATTGAGACACTGACGCTATTTTAAACTGATATAATTTTTTGCTGCTAGATCTTTTATATCTGTACGCATAAATAAACATCCCTTTGCTCAATAACATAACATATCAATGTGAGAATGTTAAGGGTATTTCAATTACTAACACTAGATTATAATGTTTTTTTTTTATGTACTAACCTTATTGTAAACACCTGTTTTGTCTCCAATAAATAAAATAAAAAAAAGTCGAATGATTTTTGAATTAGTAAAAATGGTTCATACCTCTTGTGTTGTAAGAACCTTCATCCTCCTTGTCCAGGCCGTTGTCTATAAATGAAACCCCTTAGAACTGCTGGACACGTAGTTTATTTGATGACTTTCTCTTGCTATTACAATTAATTACATTGATTGGTTTTGGTTGACGATAATTCACATTTGCCCTGCGCTCGGGCGCTGAGGGACGTTAGAGCAACGCGCAGCGCGTACGCCGTCGACCGGATGAGAAGTGTCGGCTCGAGCGCTTCCAGAACGCGGGCAACTGCCGTGCGTGGCCGCATGGCGCGCAGGACCGCGGGCGCGCGGGACAGCGGGCGCGCGGGACAGCGGGCGCGCGGGACAGCGGGCGCGCGGGACAGCGGTCGCGCGGGGCAACTCTTCACTGCTCCCCGTGACCTTTCCCCTCAGCGTCGCTTGTACGGCGCAAACATCCTCCGCCCCTTGAGAGACGAACGTCTTCAACCTTTTCTTTAGCGAGTAGGGGCACGACGTTGTGAACAGCACGGCGTATGGTGCCTCTCGCAGTGTACACGTCGACCACTCGACACTCCTCCTTTAAAAATAAGTAGTTGAGGTTTCATCAGTTTCCACGTAAACAGGATAGGTGAGATTTTGCTATAAATTATGAGAGGTTATTTCAATTTCTACTTATGTAAACAAAATGGCGAATATCATTAGAAAATGTTTGGTTTTAGAGAATTTTTAGGTTGCTTAGGACATATGTGATGAAATTCAAGATGGCGGCTGTACAAAATGTGTATATTTCTAATATGGGTGTCGATTTAGAATATTTTTAGAAAGGTATATTAATTAGTGTATGTCAGGTACGAATTTATTGTTATTTCTGAAATCAAAGGTGGCGGATGCGCATATTCCTAATATGGGTGTTTTAGAGTATTTTTGGGTAGCTTTGTACGAATTACGTTCTATCAATTACATTTTATAATCTGTAAGAAATGTAATTAATATATGTTGGTACTTGTCAGTTTAAATTAATGGAAAACGCAATTAATAAAAAATTCCAAAAACTTCAACATTTCTTTCTAACACTTTTATCTATTGTGACAGATGTGTCGACGATTTCGGCGTTTTCGCCAACATCAAAGGTGATTGCTGATTGTAGATAGTTAGATTGTGCAATTACTTTAATTTCCAAAAAAATTTAACGAAAGGAAAAAACTTGACATTGGCACAATGTACAGCCGCACTATAGCCAGAGATAGAATAAAAAATAAAAAAATATATACAACGTTGATACAAGCGAGAGGCATTAAATTAAACCACATATTTTGTGTGTCATTATCAGGCTACATAACATAAATCAGATCAATGTAAGCAATAGTTTACGTATTTTGTGGAAATGTAGAAACTTGAGTCTTCATTTCGGGCTTCTTCTTTATATCTTGAATATATCAAAAATTAAACCCTTTAACGCTCAAACTTTTTGTAATGAACTATATAAGTAACTAATATAGTTTATATTCTTTGGTTTTGTTTAGGTTTGTTCAGAAATTTGGTTTACTTATATATACTTTGAGTACTTACCTCAATTTTAATTGCTTTTGCCCTTAAAAAAAGTTCACATTAATAATATTTTGGCACTATTTGATTTATCTTAATGATTAGAAACCTAAATTAGTATATAGTTTTTGAAAAGGAATGTCAATGCAAAATAAAATAAAATAAAAATAAATAGGAAGTGTAGCTACGTCACCAAGATCTGTATTGTGAACACGCAAAAGTAAGGTAATTGCCGTGGTTGACTTCAGTGCAGTGACTCACGGCACTTCAAGCAAATTTAGTTAGAGTGCATTTGACGAAAGCTGGCTTAGCACAGAAAAGATTGTATGATAGAAAAGCCAAGGAGGAGAGCTTCAGAGTAGGTCAAATAGTTTTGCTATACTCACCCAAAAGAGTGACTGGTATAAGTTGTAAATTATCACGCCCATATACAGGTATTTATAGAGTCATTAAAGTATGAAACAATAAGAATTATATTATAAAGAAGATAGGAACTCATATTAGGACAAAAGTCCATGTAAATAGATTGGAACCATTTAGATTAAGATAGGAATGTAAATAGTGACAACTTTATAAAGATAAAAACTTATATTTTTTTTCATGCACCTTTGACAACATGGCGAGATGACTTTACGGCGAAGTCAATGCGGCTCTACAAAGCTGTATCAATTAATATATTTAAGATAGTTTTAAAAACCATTCGTCATAATCCGGACTATTAGTCTAGTTTGGTCTGACATCGAGCACTTGGGACGGTGTAACCCGAAACATGTCAGACATTTGGGGTCATTCTTATTGGATGATACGCTTTTCCTCGTTATGGTTTGAGAAACAAATTGAATGATTCAAAATTATTATTTATTTTGCATATACGAAAAGTTGTACATGCAGTACATTTTCAAATTTTATTTTGAAACTATGTTGATATCGATAAGATTCTCATATATATATCAAGTGATTTTCTACTAATAAATCTTTTATTTTTACAGCTACGCCCCCACACTCATTTCAGTACTTAATGTGTACGCTTACCAAGGGATTTATTATTTAAAGAAGTGGATTAAAATTCACGCTTAACCCACTGAATCGATTTTGTTGAATTTGGTGAGGAGTGAGTTTGAAACTCCGGAGTCGTCATACGATAGTTTTTATCCTGTAAATCATCCCTTAAGATGGTGAAATGGGGGTTGAAAGTGTGTATGGTAAATTTTGTTATTTTTGAAGCTACAACACATCTTTTAGGTTCTTCTGGAACATAAATAATTCAAAAATCAGCATTTTTAGAAAAAGGGTTTAATGAGGGATGAAGATATTTATTGGATTTTTTTATATTTTTGTAGCTAGAGCCATAAAAGTTTGTTTGGGAGTTAGTTTAAGACCCCGAAAAGGACATACTTAGGATAGTTGTTGTCCCGGAAATTATTTGAGCTGTATCAGAACTTAGTTATTTTTGACGCCTTAGGCAAGAAACTTATATTTTAGGATTTTTATAAAACATGATGAACCTGAAAAATTCTACCATTAAAGGGATAAAATCATGGATTAACCTTCGAGCCCCACACGATATGTTATTTTTACTTTGGATACGAAATAAATAAATACGTATTTCAAAATCTCATTCATCAATGTGAAAAAAATAGTTTGATGGGAAATAAAATGTCCCATCGGTACTGACTAGGGTGAGGAAATGAAACAAGTCAACTTGTGCATATGAACTAATAAGTTTATTTACAATGAAGTAGATATTAGGTACTTGAGTGTGTGAGTGCTCAGGACTCTCGCGTGTTAAACAGCTTGGCCACTTCCACAAGGTCATCGAACTCTCCTTGGGCCAGAACCTGGTAATAAAAACAAGTTTAACTCTCTTTCAATCATGACTCCATCAATCATGTATCATGGGTATAGTTATTGACTCTATTACTAAATTAGTTTGAGGGTGTTCTTCGTTTGGATAGTTGGGGGAGGGAGACTTAAGGAGCTAACAGATGCAGATAAGAATAATTTGGTATAGACATAAAGAGACTCTGCAAATTTATTTTGAAAAAAATATACCCGTGAAGTTTCTTGCCAGTTCTGCTTCACAAAGGTTTTTCCATGCTTTATGCCATGCTTTATTTGACGACGTCGATAAGAACAAGTAATTTTCAACGTTGAGACAACGTTTCAGTGGAATATTTAAGCTTCGTTTTATGAAGAGTTGAGGTAAAGAGAACTGTCTCATATGAGGAAACAGTTGCAAAATGTCTCAGTTGCCAGCTGATAATACAAGTTCTGGATCCCTTCAGAATGGCGCTAGTGAAGCAAAAAGGAGTTGAATATATTTTGTAGTATTTGTAATACTATTTATTTTTAAAAATATAAGCTTTTCTTTACTCGTGTACTTCTCTATCCTACTTAAATATTTTTTGGAAAATTGTTTTACGTGTACCCACGTGCTACAGTAGCGCAACCCCCATTTAAAGCTTCTCCGTTTTCAACGGACACTTTTAGATAGGTACACAGAGACGGTAATCTTTATCCTCCGCACAGAGAATAAACAAATCTGTATCGATCCTCTTTGAACACGAATAATTAGAATGTAAATCACTTTTTATTCCCTTCTTTAGCCCTTAATTGCCCTTGATTTCATAAAAGTCAGTGAAAAATTACATTTATTTCCATACTATTTCTAGCCAATGAACAGAATCCAGTTTTATTTTTAAAATCACGAGGCAAATCTATCCTTCTTTGGCATACATTAACAATAATACCTGGATTAAGGCAAAGCGCAACCTTTATCCCAAAAACAAGAACGCGATTTCACGCCGATGAAGTAATGGAGTAAACATAAATTAGAACCTACCTCATACTAATAACACAAACCTGAGTAGCCATCTGAACACGATTGAAGACATTCCACAGTAGAACTCCAACCACCATCTTCCCGTCCATGTAAAACACAACACCACGTGAATATTTACACGGAGACGGCGGCAACTCGGGCTCCTCTGGCTCTTGCGCCAAAGGAGTCTCATTAGGCGCGGCAGCAACAACAGGGGTCAGGTTTCTGGTTGACTTGACACCGGGTTCTGAAGAATTGAGGGCCTCCGAAGCACCGTCTCTAAGGTTCGAAACGGCATCGTCAGCGAAAACCGAAACCGTGGGTAGTCGAGAGTCTATAATGCCGACTGCCTGGAATGTTGAATTAAGTAGTATATCAATAACTAATAATAATAATCGAAACCTGAGTTCACGAGGCATGAAATTAAGTTACTTTAGAGGCTTAAAAAAAACTGATAATCAAAAGACTGAGCGTACATACGATTTTAGAAATAATTATAATTAAGATGCATTCGAGCCGATACTCACATGTCGTTCAAGAATTACTGCAGATCCGAATGCACCACATTCTTGAACGACAAGGCCGGCTCGAATAAATTACCAAACATCGTGCCGATCGGGCACGAGCCGATAGTCCATCGGGCGTTACATAAGTCGGGCCACTCCGTACATCTCGCCAAAATTCGAACGGCATAACTTTTCTTGAACACCCATCCAATATATTCGAATTTGACGCTCGGCAGTGCGAACGTTTCCGGCCCGTATATGTAGGTAGATCCCTTTGATTAAAATATACAAACAGAAAATGAAGACCCTAAACAGCGGATGGCTAAACGAACTATTAAAATCGTGATAAAACTCCGAAAATCTTAAAACCAGTAACAACAGAAGATCGTTCTGACCTCAAATCCGACATCAGGTCCAAGATCGGTCCAAAACATGGGTTGATAATCATATGGGGTCTCAGGCAGTTGTCCGGCCATATTAGTAGCGGCGGCGCGGCCTGACCTTACTGCGTGGTCGTGGTGCGCGGCCAGGACCCGTGAGCCCGTGGGTCCCCTGACCTCTCCCGTCACCGCGTTCGTGACCCCGCCGGCGCGACGCCAGTAGAAACTGGCGGCATCGCCTGCTACGTAAACACCGGGGTAAGCGCGAAGACTCGCGTCTACTACGATACCACCTGTAAGGGAATTAAGCGATGTTTTAAAAAGATTGATTTTGAATACCAACTCTATGAAAATTAATAAATAAAAAGATGTAGGAGGATTTCCCTTTAGTATAAATGACAGGAAATTAATTATTGTGAAAGTTTTGTAACAACCATACAAATAATATTATTGCCTTTAGTAGTTTGGTTTGATGAAACTTGAAACTATGGTAAGTACTGCCCCAATCATAAAATATATAATATAATATATATATCACATATGCAATATCAAAAAAGTTATACGAATGTCACAATGTTTTACGACCAGGAACAATACACTTAACATTTATTAAGTAAACTGCTTAATTTCATAAATTAAGAAACCCCGATTGCTTAAGTTATGTTCCCTTCTTATTGAACAGGAATAGGGTATGGGTCTTTCGGGAACAACATATTCTATGGTACCCACAGACCAGGACCTATAGATATAAACATAACCCTCCTTCTGACTCTGACAGGTGGGGAAAATAGCCAGTACCTACATATACAATGTGTCCGGTTATGAACTGGCGATATTCCAGGTACGTTTAATACCACTATTTTTATACACAAATACACTACTAAGTGGGGCCCAAACCCCCCTCTCCCTTAAAGCGGGAGCCATTTTGTTTTTCTTTTTAAATTTCTTTGCGCGTGTACAAAAAACGACATATCTCTCATAATGTTGGTCTCACTGAGATAAAAATAGGCTTATTCAAAGGGCAAAAAAGTGCAACTTTAACGAAACTGTTTAAAAAAAATTATCTCATAAAAATGCTCCATAAAAATTGCAATTTAGTAAATTATAGTAAATTACTGTAAAAATTGCTCGTATGACCACTTCATTTTTTGTACTAGAATAATAGATTTTGAGCTAAGCTATAATTCAATACTAAATTTACTGTTGTATGACCATTACTTTAAAAGTTATTGTTGTTTGAAAAGTCCTATCAAAAGATCGTTGATTATAGCTGCCCACACTTTCACTTAGTAGTGTATTTGATATAAATAGTGGTATTAAACGTACATAGAATATCGCCAGTTCATAACCGGACACACTATATACAACGTTGATAAAAGCGAGAGGCATTAAATGAAACCACATATTCTGTGTATCATTATCAGGCTACACAAAAAAAATTCAGATCAATGTACGCAGTAGTTTAGTCACAGGAATGTTTTTTAGTTTTTTCTTAGTTTCATTTAAACACTCTGTATCTTCCCGATCACCTGATCGTAAGTTTGTACTATAGGCATACGTAGTTATCTAAACGACAAAATTCACCCGAGCGATGCGACGTTGCCAGTTCGCATCGTAAGTTTGCAGTACACAAACAAGGAAGTACTTGTACTAAATCTTCCCTTAAAAGAAAGTACAGATCACGGTTATCTCACTCTAATGTAATAAGCGTAACAGAAATAGAAATAGATCAGTATGTTGCTATGGCGCCGGCGGCGACTCGGCTAATTAGGTCAAGGGCACAATTTTTACTTTGTTTAGTGCGAAGACGCGTTGCATCCGGGGTGCACGTTGCGCAATTCAGCACGGATTATTGTCGCTCACGCGTCCCATTTACTAATGTTGTTGTTTTTATTGTGATAGGACACCAAACTTCTTATTAGTGATAGTGCATTTTATGCTGTGTCAGGACACGGAATTTATTTGGTTGGTTTTCTTTTGTGACATGACATGTAACTAAGTGTTTTAGGTTTAGTTTTGTGAGTAGGCTTTAATTATTTTGTAAGTACGTAATACATCCACAATGCCTCGTGCTACATACACGGCGTCAGAATACATTGACATTATTTTTTTTCTGAGGTATTGTGAAAGATGAAGTGTACGCGACAGACGTGAATACCGTAGATGAACTTAAGAACCGGATTATTAATAATTAAAATATATATATATATATAGCGTTTAATAATTAAAAAGTTTAACAACAAACAGTGACCTTATTGCACGGTTAAATAACAATATTATACGTCGTTATAATTTGTGTAGCATTGCAAACGGCGGACATTTCGAACAATTGAAGATTTAATGTGTAAGTGTTAAAATTAATTATTTTTGTTTATTATTTTCATTGATCATACCGTCCAACGTTACCTACAACACATGTTTACATGAACATCCACATCAAACCCGGGCGCTCCGCTGTGTAGGTGTGTGAGCCGGTGAGCCCGCCGCCGCACGCGCTATGTGATTCAAATGCTACGTTGCCAATTTGTTACGCAGATGGCGGCAGGCTACTCAACAAAGGATGTTTACATTTTAACTTAATTATTAAGCTATTTAAGTTCTTTGAAAAACGTTTTTTCGTATACTTCTCGTAAACATTTTTTAATAGTTTCGGATTAACAGTAGGCACGTATAGTAAATGTGGTTTCATTAAATGCCTCTCGCTTTTATCAACATTGTATATATATATATTAAACTTGATAGATCGCCATGTAAATTATGAAAAAGTACAACATCTTACCGGTGTTAGGATCTATTTCAAGGCCGGATTTCTTGGCAATGCTCACATTTGGTTCCGCTCCTATACATTGAACCACCAGATCCGCTTGCAAAATGTCTGCATCCTTCATTATCAAGTCGACACCAGATGATGTCAGTTTGCAGTCCTTTACGTCACTGTTTGTAATTTATTGTAATTTTATAAATGAACGAAATCATTAACAGGGTCCATATGTTGAACCTAACACAAACGTTAAAGTAAATATAGTCTGTACGCGTCACATAACTCGGCGGCTCTGAACTTGCTGCGAGCTGTTGTACAGTACAAGAATATAGCGTGTGCGGGGTGCAGTCCTGAGACACCAACTGCAACTAAATGCAGAGCCACCGAGTTTATTGCCGCGTAAAATTTCAACAACCAAACCTTACTATTTACTTGATAGATTTTGGCATGGGTTAAATCCCTTTATTGTTGGGATGCCAAAAAGTCAGTCCCATGTTTATTGTGATAAGGTACCTCTTGGGTAACCATATAACATCGTCGCCGTTGTTTTCGTTACTTCCCACAAAAGGGAATCATCCCGAAGCACAAATTCAACAACTCTAGGGACATGAAATGGCAAAGTTTCGAAAAAATTTCAAGATCCTAAAACACCATCATCACTTCTATGGACTAAAATTGTTATATGAAAACAAAACGCATAATTTAAATACCTGTTCGGTCGCAAAATAACACCCGAAGCGGTGAGAGCACGACTAGCGTCCGCCGCTAAATGGCGCGGTAGCAAATGTTCTAAAGGCGCGTCTCCACGAATAGCAAGTGTCACATTAGCGCCCGTACTCGCCAACGCAGCGGCTAATTCGCAGCCTTCTAGACCTCCCCCTATTACGGTAACATTCCTAGCGCTTTCTAAAGCCTTGGCGATGTTCGACGCGTCCTCTAGGCTGCGTAATGTGAAGGCGCGGCCGGCCGAAGCCGCCGCTTGGAGGCATGGAAGTTCCTTTGCTACAGAACCGGTTGCTAAAAGGCAGCTGAAAAACAAATATTTTAAATTTATTTTATTTACATTTTATATTGTTGTATCAGTTGATTAGGAACTATTTACACTGCCTAAACTGCTAGCTTATAGTGAAAACGTCATTTGTAACGGTGTTTATTAATAAAGGAATCATTCATTTATTGAAATACAAGGAGGGATACTGAAGGGTATAGAAACGTGTTAAAATAATGATTTGAGTGAAGTCCCAGGTTCGAGTCCTAGTCGGGGCATTCATTTGTGTGATGAACACAGATGTTAGTTCTCGGGTCATGGTTGTTTATATTAATATATGTATGTTTATTCTGGGTTCCCCCCAGTTCGCTCCATAACACAAGCTCCGCCTGCTTTGGTGCCATACAGTTGGTGTGTTTGTCTGGGGATTTATTACTATTTCCTACTATAAAATATGTTTAGCTACAACTATCGCCCTAAAATCGACATAAATTAACTGTACCTGTATATATAATGTGTTTATATTATTATTATTATTATGTAGATAGTAATAAAAGTAGTAAAATCAGAGTAGCAAATATTTATGGGTGAATATACAAAAGTTGTCCAACTCGCTGTCATCAGCGAATAAATACGAAAATTTTAAAGCACTCTATTCTAAGACAATATATTATAAAAATCTTTAACCCTTTTGATGTATCCACTCGATTTAAATTACATACTATAAAAGCTAGTTTGTAAAATTATTCAAAAAATCCTCATAACATCAGTCCTTTGGCGTGTCACAATCACTAAAACGCTTAATCAAGTGGTTGTATAAACAAATATCTCATGTTAATTGCTAACCTTTTTATTTTTATATACTCTTTAATATGTGTTTAAAATATATTTTACAGATTTATTAATAGAATCTGTAATAATCTGTTTTAAAAAAATGAACAAACTTTGTCATCGCTTTCACCCATCAGTCCTTTGTGCCAAGTTAAAATTTGAAATTCCCGCAAAATATTGCCGAACGTTGATTAATTCACTGTACAGTTTAAATGTTAGTAGTGAAGTTAGATGCAGAGCGCGCTACATTGACGGCAGCCATTACGACGTCAGTGCTAGCGACAGTTTTACCGCGTGTGTTTATGCTGGTCCACTCAAGTTTTCAGTACTCTGGTGAGTCTTTATTTTCTTTAGTGGCTATGTTTTCTTTTTATTTATGCATGATTACATGTGATTTGTATAGATATATCATCTTAATCATTAAAATTGAAGTTAAGACAAAGTTTTGATTATAACCTCAAATTAATGTGCAATTCATCAGTCCGCTGTCGTCAGTCCGTTGTCTTGACTTGCGCCAAGGGACTGATGTATTTCCAGGGTACTGATGTTCCATGTATTTCAAGTCTTTCTACTACATGTTAAAGTATTAAATAACTTAATTTACATATTTCAGACTAAATACATTATGCCGCCGCTTAAAAAGAAACAAAAATTGTCGAGAGAAGAGGTGTTAAAAAATAAAAGAGAAGCCGAAAAAGCTCGTTTGCTGAGAATAAAAAGTGATCCCAATAAATTAGCAGAATACAAAGAGAAACAAAGGTTACAGTATTTAAAAAAAAACGAAAAAAATCAAAGAAAATCGATTAAACAAATGACACCTCGAGAGCAGCGGATAACCAGAAAAAATTGGAAACAATATTCATTAAAATACAGGCAAAAGCTAACTTTGAACCAAAATACAAATCAGTTTTTATGTCAGAATACACCTTCAGCCAGTGACGAAGAAGGCCCACCGGTTCTTGTAGAAAATAGACCTGTCATCATTAACGAGGACCAAAGAGCAAAAGAAGCAAGAAAGAGAAGTCAAAGACAAAGAAAAGATAGAAACAAGCAATTACAGGAAATGAGTACTGTTATTACAAAACTTAAAACTAAATTGAACACAGAACGACAAAAGTATAAACGGATTAAAAAAAAGTTAAAGAAGGTCAAGAGATCGGTTGAAAAAACGCCAAAAACGAGACTTGAAGAAATGAGTGAGGATGTATCTAAAAGGAAAGAATTAGTAAAGAAAGCTCTTTTTGGTGAAGTCATAAAAAGTCAACTAGAAGCAAACTACGAAAAAATTAAAAGCCATAAAGAAAAAACTAAATTTAAACAGGCGTTATCTGGAAGTTTAGTAGAGAAATATAAACTATGGAGATTTAAAAACAAAGTAGTCACCTTTAAAAAAACTCGGAAAAACATTTCAAAATTAAAATTCAATTATCGCAAATTTCATTTGCAAAGATTGGTTGAGGAATTTTTGGAAGATGATGCTAATAGCCGTCTTGCTGCCGGAAAGAAAGAATTTATATCTCGGCGACAAATTAAAAAGCAAAAGCGGTATTTGCTTGATAGTATGAAAAATCTTCACAAGAGGTTTTTGAAAACTGTACCATTTGCAATCAATTATACCCTATTTAATCGGCTACGGCCATTTTGGGTCGTACCACCTACTTTATCAAATCGTGATACATGTGCTTGCACAATCCACGAAAACATGGACCTCAAACTTGCGGCTTTAAAAAATGCAAAAATTCTTACATCAGTCAGAAATCATCAAACTATGCTAGAGACTCTTTGCTGTAATCGATATGCTGAAGGATGTTTGGAGAGAACGTGTGAGGATTGTTGCGTCAAGACTTTAACATACGAGGAATTTGATAATTTAAAGCCGATTCTTTTGAAACAGTGGGTACATAAAAAGGAGGCATTAATTGATCCCAAGACAAAAAAAGAACGGTTTGTGACGAAATACAAAAAAGAAACACAGAAAATTTTACCCAGAGAACTTATTTTAAAACTTGAAGATGATCTGCAAAATTTTTTCCGTCATGTTTATTACATAGTTCACCAGTACAACCAAATTAAACACCTAAAGGAGTCTTTATCGGAAAATGATGCCGTAGTACACATGGATTTTTCAGAAAATTTTTGTACTAAATACAACAAGGAAATACAATCCTTTCATTTTGGCGGTTCACGTGCCCAACTTTCGCTACATACTGTTGTTGTGTACCTCAAAAACTCAGTTACTTCGTATTGTACAATGTCATCAAATTTGTCCCATATTGTGGGAGCAATTTGGGCCCATCTGCAGCCCGTGCTAAACTCTAAGTCCAAATGTTCACCATGTCAACTTTCTCAGTGATGGTCCGGTAACTCAATACAGGAACAAGACCATGTTTTATGTGTTGGGCTGTATGTTGGCACAAATGTATCCAAACATTATGAGGTACACGTGGAACTATCATGAGGCCGGTCACGGCAAGGGGGCACCGGATGGTATAGCGGCCACCTGTAAGCGAACTGCCGATCATGTAATCGCTACAGGAGGTGATATAACTGACTTGAAAGAGTTCGTTGCTGTTATTCGCGAGAGATGTCATGGTATACGCGCATATGTGATTGAAGACCGTGAGATCGAGCAAATGAACTCCGCAATCAACGCGAATTCCTCTAAATTTATTGCTTTTAAGGGGACCCTTAATGTGCATCAGATTACCGGTTCTGTTTATTTGCCAAACCAACTTACAATGAAGTCACTTAGTTGTTTCTGTGACCCTGACGGATGTCACCACTACAAAAGCTAGGATCTATTAGGTATGAAAGAGAACTGCCCGATACATATTTAAATATTTCGACCGTATTTTCTGACTCTGACGACGATACTCTGCCACTATCTACTTACGCAAAAAACAATGGTAGCAGCTCCAATTCCAAATGTGATCTATCCATGCCAGGAGTTAGTGACTACAGAAAATAAACTCGAAATGATTATAGCAGTGGTGATTATGTTTTGATTAAATACAAAGTCAAAAGAGCAGAGTATAATTATGCAGGGATCTGTTCTTCTGTCGATAATGAAGATGGTGAATTGAGAGTAACTTTTCTTAAAATTTGTAATGATGATGGTACTCTGTTTAAATGAGACGAAAGCGATGTGTCAGATGTACCAATGGACCAAGTAATAAAAAATCTTCCTGTACCAAACCTGATTACAAAAGGAAAAAGGATATTTTATCGATTTCAAGAGAAGGTTGATGTTTTTGAAAAGTAATATGTGTTGATATGTTAACAAATTTGAATATTTAAAAGCATTTATTACTGTTGCAGCATAAGAGCTGATTTTGTTTATTTTTTGTATCTAAGAGTCATTACATTCCGCAATTTTATCTAGTGATAGAAAATACAATATTATTAATAAGCAGCTTTATATTTGTTCTAACAGTATTCTATAGATTTAGAAAGACCTAATCTTAATAGTTACACTGTGATTTCATTCATAAGATTGCCTTAGTAAGATTTTAAGATATTTTTATTTGAAAGACTCGAAAGTTCAATGTGATTTAATTATTAAGAAATGTTACTTATTTAGATTCTTAGCTATTTGTACTTGAAAATACTCAAAGTTACAATAAATCTTATTTTGTCTTATGAATATGTGTTTTTAATCAGTACTCTGTCTTCCCCGTCAGTCCTTTGTAGTTAGGGAGGCGAATAGGGGAATTTTCGGTAATACTCGAGCGTGGCAGTTTAAGATATGAGAGATACCTTAGACCTAATAGAACAACCTTGTAAAGTATTTAGCTCTATATGTAGTGACGCGCGCCTAGGATAGACGATCAGATTAGTAAAAAAAAATCGATAGTCTGAAATACTCTAGCGCGCCAGATCAAGATATTGGGGGTTGATTTTAGTGTTTTAAGACTAAATTTAACTAATCTGACGATAAGTCCTTGACGCCGCCGAGTTATAGGGTCGGGAACTTGTAAAAAAAAACGTTAATCCGGCATTCTCGAGCGCGATTTTTTTATTTTTATTTTGAAGAATATAATCTAAAACATACTAAAAATACAAAATCTGCCGGTTTCCGCATGACCGGAAGTGTGGAGGAGCCATTTCGTCTTCCGAAAAACGCGTTGCGGCATATAAGTCGCGAACGATACATTTAAAAAAATATATATAAATAAACAAAAAAGGTAATTTTATTTTACACAAAAAAGGTCTTCACATTTTTGTCCAAAGTTAAAACTTTTTGACTTGAAGCATCATAAAAACTCAAACTCCCGGTTTTTTGAGTATATCTCGAAAACTGAGGGTGTTAAAAAAAATTGATATGAAATAACGATGATTAAATTATGTGACTTTTATTATATCTTAAAATTTTTTTTTCTAAAGCTTCTCGACAATTTTCGTGGACTCCGAAAAAGTTACGCGTATGTGTATACAAAAGTATTATTGACATGTACAGTTCCATATATGTATATTATTCAATAGCCTGTTGATCCTCAAATTGTTTTTTGGACGTACCGTAAGCAAAACGAAGTGAAGAATTGAAGCAAAAAAGAGGAATTTGCCATAAACATGTAATACAGACTGAGCACTTCGCGGAAATATGCCGTCCTACCAGTATTTTTCCTTTATTTCGCAACATTGATGGTGGGGAAATAAGCGGTAGAAGGGAATTTTCGGTACACCCTATATATTTATATATATATATCTACATTTACGTTGGTTGTATCTATCGCTTTATTGTCATTCTTAAATTCCCCGTTTTATCAAGGAGAAAGAAAGGAAAAAAAAGGAACCATAAAACCTTTTTCGGTCAGATTAAGAGAACCCACCAACATTTTTGTCAGATTAAGAAAATATGCTTTCAGGATACCTCGGTACCTCGATAAACCTCCCCTATGAAAATCTGACGCGCTCGAGTATTGCAGAAAAACTTTTTTTTTTTGCATTTTCAAAAATTCATCGTAACTTATCGTCACGCCGAAATCGTCAGTTTTTTTAAAGGGAGCTTCCTTGGGGCCTACTTAACACCCCTTCCGAAAATCTGACGCGCTCGAGTAAATTTTTTTTTTTTGCATTTTTGACTACTTTATATACCTACCCCCACCACGCAAACCGGCAGATTAGTATACCGTTGTTATCAGAGGCACTTGGGGCATACGCAGTATGAATATCTGACGCGCTCGAGAATGCCCAAGTAACTGTTTTTTTTAACATTTTTGAAAAACCGTACACGCCAAACCCACCGCTAAAATGGTTTTTACCATACGAGCTTTTCTTTTCGAAATTATTTTATCTTTCGATTTTGATAGGTCTCGACGGCGCCGTTGAATTACGCCATTTAGCTACCTCGCCTCCCTAACTATTGGCAATCAAATTTGAAAAAATGCAAATAACTCACAAAATATTAAAAAAATTGACTGGCCTTGCATATGTTAGTATTATAATAAAATAAAATGTGCATACAAACCAGTTTATGTATATATTATGGTTAAAAATTATGTTTGCAAAATAAGGCCAAAAGTTGTCCAACTTTTGTATATTCACCCTTATGGTAAATAAATTAGATTTATTAATTTGAAATTAAAAAAAATTTTTTTTTACATGTGTCATACACCATATTCATGTACGACCCATATGTTAAGTGGTATCTGCACAAATGGACATAATTGGTAGTAGGTGTTTTGTTTATCAATATTGAATGCGATTGTAGCATCGACCAATGAAGCGTCGCCGACCGCAGGTTGCGGTTCAACTGGCCTTTGTTACAGTCATTACACTGGCAGTTCCGTCTCATCAACTAGAACGTGACCATGTAAACGTCGGCGGTCGAAATTGGAAGGACTGTAGTACCACTTCAAACGAGATCTTAACAAAAGGAACTCTACTTCCACTATAACACAAATAAATAGCAAACAACTTACTTTTCATATTTCACAGTTGCCAGTTGATCCCCAGCACGGAGATATGCAATTTTCTTATCAACATCAAGTACATCGACCTTCCAGCCCAAAGCTAGTAAGGCAGCATGTGGTTTTGTCTGCTTAAGATCTTCCACCGCCGAGTAAAACTCTCTCGGTTCAAACAAAAGAGCTCTTCGACGGCCTGACCACTGTCTAAAGGTCACCGAGTCCACAGGCTGGAGTATAGCGTTGGGTTCGCGCCAAACTTCTTTGCTCAATGGAGGACGCATGTATGGTGGGGTCGGTTCTTGTGCTACTACAAGTATACGGGAACCGGGGCGAGCGGCGCGTAAGGCCCGAAGTGCCGCAAAACCTGCGGTGCCGCCGCCTGCCACTAGAAACTCCACCCTCTCTGGTAGCAAGCGCGCTTGGTCGGGATCAGGTTTGTGCACAGCGGTAGCTGCTGCCGTCGCCGCCGACGCAGCTCCTTTAGACTCTGTAACCAACATGAGAGTGTTTATTGTAGTTTTTAGATTCGGAATACGAGATGATATATGGCTCAAGTAATAATAATAATATTTCTAACTAATACACCGCATTATCTAGCCCAAATTAAGTATCATTAAGAACGTGTGTTATGAATACTAGATAACGGATAAATAAAGTTAAGAAATGTAGGAACACATAGATATATTTTTTTTTAAATATAAATATTACAAATAAACTTAAATAAACATACATACACATCCATGACTAGAAAGCAAATATGATATGCCACTACCAGGATTCGAACCCGGGACCTTTAGCATGAAAGGCAAGGCTACTTACCTCCACACCAAACAGGCCGTCATAGTAATGGTAAGTGTCATCCTTGCCTATGGCTGTCATTAATCGCCTTGTGACATAAATATATCAAATAACATTAATCGATGCGTTTCCTACAGTACTACAGAAAACCAGAACAATATTGAATATCATGTTTATAATGGGGTATGTTGAGGCTCTTAACATGACAACACAGGAGAGCGGGGCGGAAGGCGCGGGTGCGGGTCCTGCGCCGCGTCAAACTAGTCAACCGTCGATCGCCACTGCGACGCATCGTACGCGCACGATTATTGTTATTACGTATATTGTTAGTCGAATACACAAGAACTTCCATACAGTCCACGGGTTTTATTTGTCGAACTGCATCTCAAACAGGGTATTAAAATCAAAGGCAAGCTTTTAACAACATAAAATGTACTACAACTAAAAATTTGAAATAAAATGCACTAAAAATAATATTCGGCCTAGTGGCGTAGTGGACAGTAGTGCGTCCAGCAGCTGCACGCAGCACGGAGCACGTCTTGGAGCAAAGGAACGTAGGTCGAAAACCGATAGGCACGGATGCGCTTTCCTTTAACGTGGCAAAAGCCTTTCGACAAGGTCTGGCAGAATGGCTGGTTACGAGACTTACTACTCTGTCGAACCTTTCGCTACCGATTGGAAGGTGCAGTCCCCGTATTACAAGGCTCGGTGCTTTCTCAAATTTTGTTTTCACTATACACTAGTGACTTGCCAAAGAAGGAGAAAGTAGATCTTGCACTCTTCGCAGAAGAAACCGCGGTATCCACATCTGACAAGAATCTACGTAGGTTAACTAGAATGCTCTAATCCGCAGCCAACGCATTAGATGTCACTTCGACAACGCTCTCCATCATCCTAACCCGCAGGTTCATTACAGGCGTTCCCGTAACGTCTTAATAGATTAACTCTCGACGACGCTATTACAACAAGGAACGCCGGCATTCCAGTCAGAAATAGGGCAACACAGCATTCGAATCGCCTAACCCACCGGTGGGCCAGGCGCGTACGTACGCATTCCTACTGAGTTTCTAGCTGGTTCTTTGTCAGTAGATGACCCTTCCGAACCAGTGGTCGTTTCTATATACGACGTGCTAAGCCGAGGTCCGTGCCATTTCGGGTGCCCTTAGGCTGTATGTATGCCCTCAGCGCTAGGGGCCACAAAGTCGATGACATTTAAAAGGCCAATAAGGATAAATAAACTGTCCACTTTGCAAAAAGAAAAAAAATTGGTTAGTAGTCCTGCCTCATATGCCGAAGTGTCAATCCCACATTAGAGTCCTGGCTGGGCATTAATTTGTTTGATAAACACAGATGTTTGTTCTCATGTCATGGTTTTTGGATATTAATATGTACATATACATTTTTTCAGGGCCCTCCCAGTTGCTGGATGGTCATCAATAACACAAGCTCTGTTTACTTTGGTATACAGTTGGTGGGTTTGTCTGGGGAATTACTATTATCATTAAAATTTTATTGCTTGCTTTTTACAAAGTTTCTAAAAATGCTAGTTCTATAATAATTCTGTTAAACAGTTTAATTTAATTATTGTTAATCTTAGAATATAATGTTCACACATAATGTTTATCAACTTTAGATTACCATAGCTTTATATTATAATTTAACTATCACAAATAATAGGTCTTTACCTATGAAACTGCCGTTTTGCCGTACTGGCCATTTCAAATGAAAATATTTTTTTTTGACTGATAATTCTAATTTCAAATTAATTTTATTTGACAAACATGGAATTCTTTTTCTAAAATCGTCATTTGTTTAATAGTTAGTGTTTTGTTTTCAACGCATTCGAAAATTTTTCGTCATCATGGATAAGTTAAAAATTCGAGTAATTATGGAGTATGAGTACCGTCGTGGCAGCAAAGCGGCACAAGCGGCACGCAACATCAACGACGTTTACGGAGCGAACACTACAAACGAACGCACCACCCGTTATTGGTTTACCCGCTTCCGTTCTGGAAATTTTGACCTGAAAAATGAACCCCGTGGTCGTCCGAAAACTTTGGTCGACAATGACGAATTAAAGGCAATTGTGGAAGCTGATGAAACTCAATCCACGGCTGAATTAGCAGCAGCTTTCGACGTTAGCATCAAAACAATATTGGTCCATTCGCGTCAAATTGGCAAGGTAAAAAAGCTTGACAAATGGGTACCCCACGAACTCAATGACCGCCAGCGCGAAGTACGCGTGGAGACGTGCCTTGCACTGCTCAGCAGGCATACAAATGAAGGAATTCTGAACCGCATTGTTACTTGTGACGAGAAATGGATCCTGTTTGACAATCGTAAGCGCTCAGCAAGTTGGTTGGACCCTGGTTCAGCACCCAAACAATGCCCTAAACGAAAACTTACCCCTAGAAAAGTGATGGTCACTGTTTGGTGGTCTAACGCGGGTGTAATTCATCACAGCTTCTTGCCAAACGGGACAAGCATTACTGCAGATGTGTACTGTGAAGAACTGAACACAATGATGGAGAAGCTCGCCCGTCTCCAACATGCTTTGGTCAATCGTTCGGCTCCACTGCTCCTGCACGACAACGCGAGACCTCATACTGCTCAGCAGACGGTCTCCAAGCTACAAGAGTTGGGGTTGGAAGTTCTCCGTCATCCGCCGTACTCACCAGACCTTGCGCCTACAGACTTCTACTCTTTCCAGAATTTGGATAACTTCTTGGCGGGAAAAAAATTCAATACCCGAGAGGCAGTACAAAATGCCTTTGAAGAATTTGTTGCCTCCCGTCCAGCTGATTTCTTCAAGAAAGGCATCAATAAGCTACCAATGCGTTGGCAAAGATGCATTGATTGCATGGGTGATTATTTTTAATAATAGAAATAAAAAATATATAAAAAAATTACGCTTCATTTATTTCGTGAAAAACGGCAATTTCATAGGTAAAGACCTAATATAAACTAGAAAACAGTTTCATACAAATATTTAAACTATCTACAATGGTTTAGTTAGACGGTGGTGAAGAAATGACAATCGGTACATAACAATTGATGTAATTGCAAACAAAGCCATACATGAATAATTTAAAATAAAACTTATTAGAAAGCCGAAAAATATATGTTAATGAAAGCCAAAACTATATAAAAAATTATTCATTATTTTTTAGAGAGAACTAGACATGTAAATTTTGCAAGTCGTTCACAGGTTTACAGTCAAAGTGACTGAATGCTACTTCTTATTCTTTCTTTTCTTCTTTTAAATTGAAAGGTAGCTCAAAAACTAAGTTGACTCTGATCCAGTTTTTATATGTAATTGACGGATGTTAGCTATTTTGTTGTATTTTCTCATTTAAAAAATGATAACACTTTATTTAATCAAATTATTTTATGTTACTAGCTTTTTCACTGCTTTTTCATTCATCACTGAACAAACAGTTATTTCTGATCAGAGCTAAGTGTTTCCAAACAGACTCTTCAATTATATTATTTAGACATATGTCAATATAACACATTTAAATAGAACTCAAAACTCACTATCACCCGGTGGTTGATCATTCTTCGGCAGGTCTTTTTTATTGTATAAGTAGGCGCCTCCCAGCGACGCAGTTAGGGCTAATGCCGCCGCCAGGGTCCAGACGGGCTTGGAGCGAGGCGGCGGCCCGGAGTTTACCGTCGGAGGATCCTCACCCAGCGGGGGCACGGGTAGCGCAGCTCCAGAGACAGGAGCTGGTGTTGCTGCCTCCCCCGCTGAACGAGGCGACATCAACACCGTCTGCATTCAAACATTTGAGTACAGTTATTAACAACAAATTTGAGATTGATCTTAACTTAAACAGAGACAATAACATTTTTATGGTAAAAATATAAACTCAAAAGGCTATGGGCAGATTGAAACCAGAGTCTTTGTTAAATGAAATCTGTTTACCCTTTCGCCTTTTAGATAAAATAAGGGTGAATGCCTTAAAAACTGAAAGATAAAATAAAGAACCTTAACATTTTTTAGACTTGATGGAGTTGGCCTTTTCTATAGAAGTACCATAAGAAGGAAATTACACTACAACAGAAGCACAAATAGAAAATTGTATTTTATGATAAAACATGCATTTAATCACACCATGCATTTAAAAAAAATATTACCGTTCTATATTTTTTGGTTTTCCTTGGCCGCTTGTAATAAAGTGTAAAGTATTTTAGTTAAATAAATGTTAGTGAAGGTATTACAATAATTTCAATAATTGTTATAAAGATAATAACAATTATTGAAAATTATATAATGAAACATTAATAAATGTTATATTGTTTCTACTAGGATTGAAATTTGTATCAAACCTCTAGTATCAAAAACAAGGCTGCTAACTCAATCAAGAAAAACATATAAAAAAACAGCACTTTTTGTCACATCCACAAAAGCATAAATCTAAACCTAAGGATAAGCTGGCAGTATAGCAATGTAAACCTCAACATACATTAGATTAGTTGGACATTTTATATGCTAGAAACAAAAACTGATAAGCCTAATAATTCTCAGTTGATAGGATTTGAGAAAGATTAGCTAATATTGTTTAGTTTCCTAACACACTTCACAGGTGAAATAAAGAACAAATGGAAAATTAATAATACCTGTGACCCTGGTGCTGATGATTTATGAACTGCTACACCTGGAATGAGATAACAATCCGAAAGTTGTAATTAATAAAAAGAAGATAAATATATGAAACAAGAACTGTATTATCTAACAGAGATTGACTTAGAGTAAACCTGAAAACTAGCATCCCTTTTCAATACGAAGTTATTTACTTAATAAGTAGGAAAACCTATGAAGTAGTAGTTTGTAACGTAAGAAAGCCAACTTACGGAAAACTTTCAAAACATCTCGTCTTTTACTAAATAATAGCTCCGGCACTTGGCACTCAATATAAATAGTAGACACAGCTCTCAACATGTTGGACTAATTAATAATTATTACTAGTACGAAATAACTTTTAACAAATTATTAGTCCATAAATGCATTTCAATACATATTGGTTATTATCAGGTTTACGAATTTCTTTCAATGCATTGTTGACACTTTTAGGTTATACAGAAATACCTAAAAATCCTAAAATTCATGGATGAACAAATTGATTTTTTTGAATGAATACATTTCATTCTTTCAATCTGTCAAGCCATTGTCAGAGACCTGTCAAAATGTTTAGTGACTTCCTTACATTTTAAAACTTGTTTATTTGAGCCAGCTGTTTCATCCACCATTAAGAGAGTCTATGCTATTAAAAGAGTTTGTCATTGGTTTTTCGTTTAGTACCGGCGTTTATTTTTTGGTACCTTTTTTTTTTTCGATGGGTGATTGCCACATTTCAGGGTAGGATTTACTCAATTAAATTAAGAAAAAAAAAGTTTAAGTGACCTCGATATATAGCGCTTCGAAAAGCTAGTTAAATTATAACTATAAACTAGTATGGCTAAAAGAAGACGAAAGTTTGTAAAATATCTTAATAAGCCTATGCGGAATGTAAAAATTATACACTATAAATATTTACGAAAGACCAAGCTTATGGTGTAGTTCTTTGCCTTTCTTATGCCTTATACTTTAAAGAACAATGCCCATGTTTCATATATGCAATGACCTGTCAACCTGTTTTTATTGATCTAATGTATAATTATAAAAACGATGCGGAAAAAATAGTGTTATATTCTTAGGAATAACTTTAAGTAACAACTTAATGCAATTTAGCAATTCAGAAAAAAAGTTTCATTGAAAAATATATTTCGAGGTTATATGTCAAATTCAATCAATTTTCATAGCACATCTTGGCAATTTTTAACTTGGAAAATCGAAAGTGCAGCTCATTTCAAGATTCTCATGGATATGTTATTTTTTACCAAGCAAAAGAAGTAATTACCAAGTATCCTCAATAATTATGTTGAAATTCATGTATGAAAACTCATATTTGGTTAAAATGTAGACATACCTTCTATCGCTGTAATGAAATGACGTAAAAGACGTCGATTTCAAATCAGTTCAATCATGTTTAGTAAGCCTCGGCATTGTAATGTAGATAGTGAAACACCTGTTCCTTTTATCCAGTTAGATTAAAGATTTTTACACAGATAAGTAGGTATGTGTGGTTTTTAAAATAAAAGTCCTCAGACAACATGGCCCCAAAGTAAGCAAAGGCTTGTGTTATGGGTTACCATGTAGCAAATTACGAGGATCCTAGAATATACATACAAAAACGATAACAAGGTGATGACGAACTGTGTTACAAGTATTGACACATATGTTGCAGTTAATATACAGCATACGTTGCGCCATCCATAGTCTCGTAGATGTAGCTGACATTTTAACGAACAGGAACACACTGCGTAAATCCAATAGTTCAGCAAAATCCGAGATCCGTGTAAAAGTAAATGTGAAGTCAATATGACAGTTAAGTTAAGCTGTATTGTACATTTAAGAAAAATAATTGATTATTTAATTTTAAGTGCATTAATTAAAGTAAATTAACAAATTTATTAATTTAATTAAAAGTCATATATTTCTTTTAATTTATAAGCAAATTCGAAATATTTTAAAGTTTGAGCTTTATTTAGAACGGAACGTGTCATAGACCATATATTTACAGGGCGCGTTCGTGGCAAACCAAATGTCAATAAATGAATATAAAAAGAAAACTCAATAATTTTTTTGTGGATTGTAGTTTTTGACATGAAATAGGTTTTATGGTTCATCTAAAAATTAGTAATTTTTCGTACTATATTACTTATCTATACATAATACGAGTTGTCAAAATGTTGACAGGTCAGGAATGGTCTTTCGTCTTTAATAAATTGGACTTACTTTTACTCTATTACATATCGCACCCTCGGTGCATCAAAGTCACAAGTAAGCAAATTTTCAAAAATGAGATAAATATGCAGAATTGTTTGGAATAAGGGCCTTCATTTGATGAAACAAAGACATCTGCAAAAACATTTAAATTCTATACAAGATGGCGCTAGTTTCTTTGTGGTTCTGACGACTTTTTTATGTGTCTTGGGACGACGGAGTCTTATTGGTCAGTAGGACCCCCGCCCCCGCGTGAGTTTGTTGTGTCTTGGAGCTACAGCTGCTTTAAGGTATTTATGACCTTTTTTACTCTCACTATTTGGAACAACAAAGTTCCATGTATTTTTGTAACTTCAATATTTATACAACATTACTAAAAATCTTCGAGCAACAAAGTCATTGGTAGACATTGGTTCTTGTTGGTCCAACATTAAGATTTTATATTGATATAATTGGAACTACAAAGTACAGAACACAAAAGGGTCTTTGTAAGTCCAACGACATAGTTTTTTCTATTTTATTGATGGTATAACAAAGCCAAAAATTATAAAGAGGTTTTTTAGGCCCAACATTACTATTTAAGACAAGACAATAAAAATACTTGCTACCTTGTTGTTCCAAATGTCTTTATTACATTATATTACGGCATGCTTAAAAATAAAATTGCAATTTTGTTTCTCCATAATATTGAATGATTTCTACAGTGTTAATTTTGGTGTTGGTAAATTAAATTTTATTTAATGTAAAATAAAGAAAGATCGAATGAAGTACTTGATAATCTACCTTTTATTCTTTTTATTAACTTTTACCGTTTTATTTAATATCTAATAATTTTAAACTAAATTATATTTATACCGTTTACAAATGCATTTAGAATTAATATTCTAAGCTTATTAGAATATAATTATTTATTGCAGAGAATAATGGGTTCCCGCAGCAAAAAAAATATTTCTATGGTTGAAAATAAAGATGTTTCATCAGAGAACAAAGCGTTGGTTGAAACTTGGTTAGATAATTTAAATCCTGAACAACAGGCTAATGAGTACAATTTAGAAGATTCCTGTATCTCACCAAACAAAATAATCCCTGAAGTTTCACCTTATACTAAAAATTATCCCCCAGTTACCGAAAATGAAGTACATAATGCAGAAGTAGTCCTAACCGACAGTGCTTCAGTTGATTTATTGTTGCAAAATAATATCATAACACAGGAGAATCATAATGATAATGTTATCACCATTGAAGACAGCACAATCCGTAGTGATTCGTATGACAGGGAAAAATATTCGTCCGATGCTGTAAATATTGATTTACCACTAAAAGACATTGCTGAAAAAAATGTAATGGACCAGAATTCCGACATGAACGACTTTTCAGGGAATATAAACCACCTCAAAAAAAACGACCTAGAACAAAAGTTTTTCAGCCAACCCGCCGTGAGTCCAGTGCTAGCAGTAGCTCGTCCAGCTCTAGCAATAGCTCATCCAGCTCGAGCAGCAATTCGTCCTCCTCTAGCACCAGTTCAAATGCCTCCAATAGTGAACCGAATGTATTAAATACAGAAAATATTGCAGCTCCAGAAACTACAGAAACGAGTATTGAACCGAAGCCTAAAAAGCGAACCAGAAATCCAAAAATGGAAAAAACACGAGAGACAGCATTTCAAGAACACTGGTCAAGCATACACAACAAGCAGGGGAAAAACCATGTCGAAAAAATGTATTCGTCCACCATGCAAGAACACTTGCCGCCTGTCTTGTTCCAACAAATTTACCAATGATGACAGGAACGCAACATTTAAGACATATTGGGAACTTGGCTCTTTTCAAAGACATCGAGATTATCTTGCTTCTTGTGCGAAGCAAATCGAACCTACTTTCCGTACTATTAAGATTCCAAAAGGTGGAGACGTGAACAGAAAATGCAGAAATCCAAACACAAGCTTTTATTTGGTAAATCAAGGTGAAGTGATGAGGGTTTGCCAAACGTTTATGTTAAACACACTAGCTATAAGTGGTAAGCCATTACGTACTATAATTGCTGGTAAGTTTGGAAGGGTCAGTTCCATTCCAACAGACAAACACGGAAAGCAAGCAAAGCTAGATGCTGAAGTGATACAATCTGTCCGAGATCACATAAATTCTGTCGCGAGGATTGAAAGTCATTACATTAGAGCAAATTCGACCAGAGAGTATATAGACGGAGGTTTAACTGTAGCCGAGCTACACCGTAATTATAAACAGATTCGCATATCAAATAATAAGGAGGCAGCAAATTACGACGCATATCATAGAATTTTCAATACTCAATTCAATATTAGCTTTTTTATTCCTCGTAAAGACCAATGTGATGTGTGCGAAGCATATAAAAATGCAATAGATAAAGAGCAGTTGAAGGATAGCTACCAACTACATTTAGAAGAAAAGAGTCTTAGAATAGAAAAAAAACAAGATGTAGAAAAGTGCAAAAATTCTGACAACAAACTGATTATAACTTTACCATTTCTGATCTAAAGGATGAGAAAACCTTTTGTTTCTTTTGGCACGAGGGCCTGGGCAAGCGAGGTGCTAACGAAATAGGAACTTGTTTGTATAATTTTTTGAAAGAATGCTCTTCAATCAAACAAAATTCAGATATCATATTTTTCTCAGATAACTGCTGCGGTCAGCAGAAAAATGAATTTTTATTATGCTTGTATCATTATGTCGTTTCAACCTTGCCAATTAATTCCATAACACACAAATTTCTAATTCGTGGACATACTCAAAATGAAGCAGACTCCGTCCATTCAATAATAGAAAAAAACATTCGTCGAGCGAAAAAATCGGGCCCAATTTACACCCCAGATCAGTATGCATTAATCAGAAATGCCAAAAAGACTGGTAATAGTTTTGCTGTGAAAGAAATGAACTTTAGAGATTTCTATGACTTAAAATCACTATCCAACCATGTCAATTTGAACACCATGAAAGATATTGATGGAAAACCAATCAAACATTCTGAGATAAAATCCGTGCAATTTGTTAAAGATTCTGACACCTACAAGTTCAAAACCACGTACAAAACTGACCAATGGAACGAAGCTAAACTTAAACTAACTCGTACGGGTAAGAAAAATATTCAAGATATTAACTTGACTTCGGCTTATGATTCTAAGTTACCTATTGCGACCAATAAGCGGCATGATTAATCAATTAATTAATGAAAACATTGTTCCTAAATACTATGATACAACAGTTTATTTCAATAACTATTTACAGAAAAGATAAGATTAATAGAAAAGTACAAATTGATTTTAAGATTATGCTAATGAATGTAAAAATATGCGAATGTGATTCGCCAAGGGTTAAAGTTTAAATTATATCTACCTGTTTTTTGCTCTTTTATTATTATTTATGAAAGATTTTTTTATAAGGTCAATTGAGAATTGAGAAACTTGTATGAATATGATTAAAGTTATTGATTATAATTACTAAGAAATTATATTTCGAATAATTACTTGGATTTATTTGTAATAATAAAAAATGTAGACTTAAGACTGCTAAGATAAATTAAAAACTTTACCTAAGACTGAGTGTTAAGTCTGCATAACTTAAAATCTGCTTCTTACACTAGGATTTAAAAAATGAAGACTAATAATTAGGAAGTAGGTATTTTTTTACTAGTTTCTATTGTTGTGAGATCTTTTTGTGTTATTAAGTTAATTTTATTGTTGATTTTATTAAAATAAATAATTAAGAATGAAAAATATGAGCCTTAAGACTGTCAAAAGTTAACGTATAAGCGATTAGTCTGTATTACCTAGAATTTGTTCTGAACTAGTATTAAGATGGTCGTTCAGTATGACGCTATGTTTTTATTAAGCTTAAGTTTTCGAGTTTTTTTATGTGCTTTGAGATACTTTTTTATATACTTTTTGTCTGAGTTGATTTTGTAGGAAAAAATAAACGAAATTATTATTTAAAG
This sequence comes from Marasmarcha lunaedactyla, assembly GCA_923062675.1. Classification (NCBI taxonomy): domain Eukaryota; kingdom Metazoa; phylum Arthropoda; class Insecta; order Lepidoptera; family Pterophoridae; genus Marasmarcha; species Marasmarcha lunaedactyla. The sequence goes on from OV281358.1 coordinate 5,379,563, forward strand.
TGTTTTATTTTATTTAAAACTATATCATAAATTATAATTGCAATTAAGGCACAAATCATTAAACTATATTTTGTTCTGGTGCAAGAAGATCACAAGTTGGGACCTATTTTTTGTTTTCCTTTTTTTCCACCTTTTTAAAATAAATAAAAAATATGTTTTTTACCTGAAATTGTAGCTAACAGTATAAATAATATAATTTTATGGAGATTTTTAGAATATTGTAGATAGTTATTCAGTAATAAGTAAAACTGTGTGAAAAAAAACTAAAATCTCAGTTCCTGTAAAATTGCAAAATGACCTGTTGTGACTCTGTTGCACCGAGGGTGCGATATATTAATGTATCGTGTAATTTATTTACAATTTTGTCGAGCTGTCAGAAAATACCTCATTAACTAACTACATATATGAAATGATTGACGAATTTATATATTATAAACAAAGGAGGCAGATACCGTCCCATACATTTCTGGGCTACGGTGTTAACAACTTGAAAATTGTGTTTTCTATAAGAAGCATGCATTTGAAGTGTTCACCTAAAATTTGAAAACATTTGTACTTCTAGAAGTTAAGATATATGATATTTTAGTAGTGTCATATAAAGTTTAAATAGGTTATGAAATGTTATTTTAAATTAATTCGTTGGACTTACATATCTACCTTGAAGCCTCTACCTAAATATATGTTTTTGTGACGAGATTTATTTATCAGATTACTAAAGTTGTTTATACATATTTATGTACAAATATGCTATCAAGATAAACATAAAAAATGTATACAGACAAACATAAACATGTTATACAAAATTCATCATACTTTCAAAAGTAAAACTAAACTGAATGATAAAAATAATTCTGACTGGGAAACTAGTAAGTGGTTTAATACTGGCAGTCTTTAATCAGACCACATGGCATCTCCCTTACTTGTTTTCCATAAATATAAGAATATATATGGGAGTTTATAAATAAATTGATAACTCTGTGTAAATAAAACCATAACAAATTCATCTTTAAATTATTTAATCACCTTAATAATCATCAATTATTATTAGTGCATAATCCAAGGATTAAGTTGATGGTACAATATTATGATGGTACTCTGGGGGGTCGGTACCCGGGATGGACCTAATCTAACCTAGGGTGGTCTTCCTAATCAACAAAGGAAAAAAACACACTTTTAACTTTAAGTTACTTTTATTTAAGATGAATCTATTTTATAGGAAAATACAATGATAATTATTAGACTATTTTGGGGACGAAGCCCGCAATAGAATTCCGTAAAGGAATCCCGTCAAGGAATGCCATGGAACAATCTTCCATATTCTATATATTTTACATTTTACAAATAAATTAAATAATGACAGACTTATAAGTTGCCAGTTATAAATGTCGGCAAGTTTGTTTGTGCAATAACCTCTTTTATTAAATACGGCACAAGCAAACGTTGCAGTACCTAGCCCAGCTGAGGTAACATATAATCTAAATCACATGGGCGCAGCAGCCTACAGCCCTCCTACCTACAATACAATTACAATAATGTGGGGTTGGATGAACTCTCTGCCCCTTATAGAGCTGTCAACTAATATATAAATAAAATGTGTCTTTCGGCTAATGTGTCTCGATTGGATTCGACCCCGAGAAACCATGATGCATTTGAAGTCGACAGCTCTAGCAGAAGACTGCTGCTAATTTCCTTACAAACTTTAAAAACATAACCATTATTACCCCTTGTACGCTCCCCGAAATAGGATTATCATTTATCTAAATCACTATCTTGTTCACTTTGAAATTATTCGCAAGAATAGATTACTTACTGTTTCAATCATACGCCATTGTCGATTCACTTAAAAACTCGTCTGCCAACAGTAGCACAGCGACCAAACGCCATGGCACAGTTAACACACCGATCCATGTCAAAATGCAAAATCGGGTATCCAAGGGAACAAAACCAATATTCGTCGTGTAAGGTCGGGTTCTCGGGATCCGGTAGGCAAGCAGAAAGTATTCGAGTAAAGAAGAATCGTAGTTAGTCCGTATAACAAACGTAAGGGTGGTAACACCCTAAGTCATGCAAAACAACTCAAGCGCATGGAACAAAGCCAAACAAACGAGTATCAGAATGGCGGCCATTTGACGGCATGGATGAGTGAGTGACTCGAAAATTAAGTACGTGTCGTTCGTTCTTTTTGCTCTTTATTGGGGGAAAAATCAGTTTTGCCGACGTCAAAACTAAATTCCACTCTTAAAAATCACAAAGAATTTACATATTTCGAATTTATTTCATTTCCAGACATTAAATCGCTCGCAGTTTATTATATTTTATTATTTTTTTTTCGGGGGTAGTAGATTAATTCAAACGTTTTTTTGAGGCTCTTCAAGAGTAAATTCAATTTTAATTGTAAATCATAAGATATTTGAGCAATTTATGAATTATTTAATGTATATTTAGTTAACAAACCTACCAGCAATCCAACTCCCCAATTACAACACAATTCTACACACTGTTTACAATTACAATGGAGGACACAATCAAGCAGTCTTTTAGCAGTTTACAAGAAACACTCCTGGCAAGAATGTCCAAATTTGAAGAGAGCCTGCAGGCAAGTAAGGATCCCAAGGCAACAGCCAGCATGACACAAGAATTTGCAGAGTTTAAAGTATTTGTGAAATCTTCATTTATGCTTTTGCACCAACAAATTGACTTCCTAGCTAGAGAATGTGACAGACTTGAAATGCAAGGCCGCAGGAAGATTTTGCTTCTCAATGGAGTTACTGAGGAAAAGAATGAGGATGCTATATCAGTTGTAGTTCAGGTCTTCCAGAAAAGAATGAAAATAAACTATGTATTGGCATCTTGTATAGTGCACATCGCTTAGGTAAGCCCAAAGAAGGGAAGCCAAGGCCCCTGTTAGTCAAATTCAAAGACCTTAGTATCAGGAACAAGGTCTGGCTAAGCAAAGCCTCACTGAAGGGTTCGGGTGTGACGTTGTCCGAGTTCCTCACTGCACTTCGACACGAAACTGTCATGGCAGCTCGACAACGCTTTGGCGTCATCAAGTGTTGTACTCGCGGCGACTGTATATTCGTTCTGGGACCTGATGACGCTGCCATCAAATTGTCACAATGGCAGACTTGGATTCTGTTCCGAATCAAGTACCCGTCACTGGCAGTCTCGCTATACCGGCAGCTCAACAAAATAACAAAACGACTGCTGCTACGAAAAAGCGAACACTGAGGAGGCAGTGAGTTAACTTCTTCTTCTTCAATTTCCTACTTTGTGTTTATTTTGTTCTTCCATTTTTCAGATTCCCTTTAAAATTACCTTCATATTTTTCAATATTGTTAACATTTTGTTTTTAGTATCAATCATCAATAAATAATCATATGCTTTGACAGCTGCCAACAGTCAAATTCACATTGATTGAGTTGCGTTCAGCTTGCTTTGCCAATGCATTTTTTTTTGTTTTGATATAAATTGTTTTTTTTTCTATGTTAGTTTTAGTGTTTTTCTATTTGTTTCTTTTTGTATAATTAGTAATTATGATTTTGTGTTCCTTTCATTATTTGATTGTGTGGTTCATTTTAGAATTCTTTCACTCAACTCGACTGGTGGGTGACATTGTGATAACTAAGTGAAGGTATTTGAATAATAACAAGTGTTATTATTAATTTACAATTTAAGTTTATTATAATCATTTATTACATTTCTATATTATTTATTATAAATCATGTCTTCTATATGCGATTCTAGTAGTTCTGACAATTCCTCAGATTTTGCTTCATGCTCGTCGTATGAAACGACCAGTATCGATAGCTATCACTGCTCGTCTCTTCCTTTGTCATTCAATCTCGATTCTCAATTCTCAGACTTTCTGAAAAAATTCAACGTCATTGAAGGAATTTACATGCAATATTGGTATCCGAAATGTGGATGAAACCTTGCCTTCCGTCTACTTCCTACGCCTTGCATGGCTTTCAACTGCTACGCAATGATCGAACAGACCGCACTGGTGGCGGGGTTGCTATCTACTTACGGTCTCACATACCTTGCAAAGTCGTTAACTTCTCAACACAACCAGCAAACCCACAGGGCACGGAACACCTATTCGTAGAAATAATGTTTGGAAAAGCAAAGATTCTTCTTGGTGTGGTGTATAGTCCTTTTTCTACGTCTAACTATTTCCCTGCCTTTGAAAACCTCCTGGAAGAGCTCGTACCACTTTATAGCCATACTATAATAATGGGGATTTCAACACCTGCCTATTAAAAAATGACTCTCGATCCAGTAAATTACTTTCAGTGATCAATGGATGTAATTTAAATATCTTGCCAATGTCTGTGCCCATTTTTTTCCTAATTCTTCTCTTTCAAGATTAGATTTAATGATAGTCTCATCTTTAGATCACGTTGCCCATCATGGGCAGTTAGAGGCTGAAGCTTTTTCCTACCACAATTTAGCATTCCTTTCTTATAAGATTAAGCCCCCAAAAGCTAAGCCTAAAATTCTTCTGCAAAGGAATTTTGGTGGGATTATTTTGGTTAACCTATTGCGTGATGCACAGGAAGTCAACTGGTCTGAGGTCATAAATGCCGACTCCATTGACTCACAAATTGCTACATTCAACAATCTCCTCCTACAGCTTTACGATCATCTTGCCCCAGTTCGGCCGGTCAAAGTCAAACATCTCCCTGTTCCATGGCTTAATGAAGACATCAAATCTATGATGGTTAAGCGTGATCGTGCTCTCAACAAGTTCAAGCATCATCCCACGGACGAAAACCATGAAAAATATCGTCTGCTTCGAAATCGCTGCAATACCATGTGTAGGAATGCACAACGACGCCATATCCACAACTCGGTTTCAAAGGGGACTCCAGCAAAGGTCTGGAATTTCCTCAAGTCCATAGGTGTCGGTAAAAACAAAATATCATCAATACCTGACCACTTTGATCTCAACTCCCTTAACTCCAATTTTATTTCTTCTGGAGTAATGGATGCCAGTTATAAATCCAGAACTTTACAACACCTTTCTTCTTTACCAACACCTACCTACCAAGAATTTCATTTTACTCAATTCTCTGAATGTGACGTTAAGAGAGCTATAAACTCCATCGACTCAAACGCTGTAGGGTCTGACAATGTTAGCCGCAAAATGTTAACTATCCTTCTTGATTTCCTTCTCCCCATCATAACATTTATCCTCAACAGTTCAATTTCCTTTAAACAATTCCCTACCACATGGAAAGATGCCCATGTAATCCCACAACCCAAAAAGACTGTCCCTGAAACCCCCCAAGACTTCAGACCTATCTCCATTCTTCCATTCCTATCAAAAGTTTTAGAGCGCCTTGTCTTAATGTATCTCCATCAGTGTTTGATTGGTTTCAAACTTACTTGTGTGGACGCCGACAACGTATAGCATGCGATGAAACTTTTTCAACGTGGGCTAACATCGAGGCTGGCGTTCCGCAAGGTGGTGTGTTGTCCCCACTCCTCTTTTCAGTATTCATCAATTCAATATCTAATAATTTAACTTCTTCCTATCACATGTATGCAGACAATCTCCAAATTTATACGCAGTCGACAGTAGGGGACTTATATGACGTTGGTAAAATACGTGCCTGGAGCAACGAACATGGTTTAATTGTAAATCCCAAAAAAACTCAAGCTATACTAATAGGTAGTTCAAAAGTCTTAAATCAAATCGACACACAATCATACCCGCAAATTGTATTTAACGGCATCACAGTAGAGTTAAGCAAAACTGTGAAAAACCTTGGTGTGCTATTCGATACACATTTTTCGTGGAAAGCACAAGTTGACGCTATGAGCAGGAAGATGTTTGCAGCCACAAACACTTTTATAGTACCCACTAAAATTTCTATCGCACATTCCCTCTTCCTGCCTATTGTTGATTACGCTGACGCTTGCTATCTGGACCTTACTGAAGATCAACTTAATAAGCTTGAGCGCCTTCAAAACTTATGTATAAGGTTCATATTTGGTTTACGCAAATATGACCACGTCTCAGAATACCGCACTAAGCTCAAGTGGCTTCCTATTCGCCTTTGCCGGAATACCCATTTCCTCTGTCTGCTGTATCGGATACTGTTCAACCCAAATACTCCACAATACTTGAAATCCAGATTCCATTTTCTACACAGTACCCACCAAAGACAACTGCGTTCGTCTAATAATTTGCTGTTAGCTACGCCACCACATACCACATCACACTTCAGTAAATCATTCACGGTGCACGTAGTATCGCTATGGAACGAGCTCCCGTTTAAGATTAAATCAGCTCAAAGTGTATATTCTTTTAAAAAGATGGTTAAAGAATATTATCTTTCTAAATCATAGAAATTCTAGTACACTATAAAAGAAGACTTGTAGCATCAAATATCACCTTAATCAATGTTATATATTATGCTTATGCATGTATATGTGTGTATGTATTTAAATATTTGTATTTATATTATATTTATATTAGTATATACTATTTTAAGCGTCATATTTATACTTATATTAAGTTACACCCTAGTGCAAGGTTTCCTATGTCATACCTAAGGTTGTCTGGAAGAAATCACTATGTAGTGATAAGGTCACCTTTTGTACATTCTGTATAAGCTTCTTTGTTTTTATTTCCTGCTGTTGCATATTTTTTTGTATTTGTACGATGTGCAATAAAGAGTATTATTATTATATTTTTAATAAGGTTAAAACCTAATTTTTTGACACTAATTTTCACCTTTTAACTGTCTAGCCCACGACTACCCAGCCTCCTTTGTAAGGAAATGAATATATACGAGATATGGTATATACGTTTATCTTATTCTCATATAATAATAATAATAATAATAATAATAATCAATTTATTCATAACAATAACATTCAAATAATTTAGTCAGTCATACAGAGTAGGCTTAACGCTATACAATTAACAATTTTTGGGCTGTATAATAAGTTAGGAGCACATGACAAGTAGACCCCTGACTCCGAAACTATTTTAAATGTATTATCAGAGCCAGTGATTCCTCCGGTATGATTGCATTGTTTTCTTTAGTAGGAAGTAGCTTATATAAGGAGTTATTTACAGTAAATTAGTTATTCGCACTAATTGGTCGCAAGCGTACGTGACGTAGTAGGCAAATTGTCGCAACTCTATAGCGTTGTCTCTTTTACTCCCACATACAAAATCATATTACATCTTGCTCTTCGAGTTTGTTGAAATGAATAGCCATGTCAATTTTAAAACGTCATTTTAAATAGCAAAGTAAAATAGTAAAGTTATGAAAGAATAGTACTTACGCATGAAAAGAAACGTTTATTCTTTCTTTAACAGTAACAGTGTAATTAGTACATTGTCTAAACACAAAAGAAGGCATTGTGCGGTATTAAAAACACAGAATAGGGAATAAGTTCGTTTTGACGTTTAGCCGTGACACTGGGTTGCCTAAATAGCCTATATAGAAAGTCAAATAGCGGGCAAATGCCTTGCATTTGCATTGCCATTATCGAGAGCGGATAACCTGTCTATATGTAATATGTTATTGGACGTAGGCGTATTTAGAATCTATACTTTCACGCAACGGTCATGACGTCAGAGACAGTGTTGCGATCGGGTATGTTTTCAAATCCAGAAAGTGAAAATCTTTTCATTAAAGGTTTTCTTTATCTAACATTTGTGACGTCACTGGTGCGGGTTGACATCAGGTATACTTTCAGAAGATACGCCCGCGCAGTTATTTAAAAACATATCCGATCGCTACAAAGCAATCGCTGGGTACTCTTTTATCGGGTAACTATGTTAATCGTTCTTTCTTTTTCGCCCGCTGGCTGACGCAATATTTCGTTTGTTGCATCATTTTGTTACCACGTCCGAGTCAGTACCGTTAAACTCTGTGATTTCATGTGTTTTAATTATAACAATAGGAAATATAGTGCATAGTTTAGTGCGAAGTATATTATCAAGTGATAACTATATTAGTTTGTGATTCTATTAGTGTAAAAAGTGTGTAAAATGATAGATAAAGCCGGTTCAGAGGGTATTATAACTGAACATTGTGGACTTATCGAAAAATTGGATTTTGAATCGGGGGAAAAGTACTAATAAAATTGGTTAGCCTGGAATTTTTCATAGCTTCAATCTACATATCTAGTGGCACCAGACCAATCCGCAGTGACTTTGAGGCCATTCTCGCCCTCGGCCATTCAGTCATTATGTTCGGAGACTTTAACTCCAAACATACTGACTGGACGTGCCTATCAACCAACACCAGCGGTATCGCTCTCCTCGACATCACAAACTCACTCGGCTTAGATGTCATCTCTCCCATCACTCCCACTCACTATCCCGACAACCCAAACCACTCTCCTGACATCCTCGATTTTGCAATTGTCAAGCGAATCAACCTCGACCTCAGGTCTATCGAACCGCTTGATGACCTAGGCTCTGACCCCCGCCCGTCTCCCCCGTGCTAGGACCGCCTAACAATAACGTCACCTCTCCTAAGACCATTACCGATTGGAAAGGCTTTAAAAATACGTTAGTTTCAGCCTTAGAGGCCCCAAACTCTCCACTCGCGATCTCGCCCGATCAAACAGATAGTCCAGATAAAATAGATTCATTAGTCAATTCTCTCACTGATGCTATCAACTCAGCCATCAGTAACAACGAAAAGGTTGCTAAGCAAGGTAAACCCACGCTTCCCTTAGCCGTTAGCACTCTTATTAAAGCTAAGAACGCGGCTCTCCGGAGAGCCAAGAAATATCCCACGCCCACCTATAGATTAGCTGCAAATCAGCTACAACGTTAAGTTAGGTCTTGCCTCGCAGAACTCCGAGACGCTCAGATGTACGAACTCATGGCGAATATCTCTCCATCCCACCAAGCGTACTATAGTATGGCCCGAGCCTTACGCGTAGACACCGCCTTGCACGTTCCTCCTCTCACTCGTCCCGATGGCCTTCGAAGTCGAAGAGAAAGCCGAATGCTTCGCTGACAGCATTGCCGCAAAATGCTCGCCCAGCACGCAACCGGCTGATCCCTCACAAAGCGGTGGAGAACGAAGTCCTTCGCTGAGACTCTCTCCCCATCACCGCCGACCCCGTCACAGTCTCTAATGACGAAATCTCGCTTCTCATTAGAAATCATAAGTCCAAAAAGGCTCCGGTTGCGGATGGAATTTCCAACCACGCACTTAAGCACCTGCCTCAACAGGTGCTTACCTTGTTAGCTATCATTTTCAATGCCTGCTTCGACCATAGCTACTTTCGAAAAGCTTGGAAAGAAGCAACAGACATAGGCATTCCCAAGCCGGGTAAACCTCTGAATATCCCGGCTAATCACAGACCCATCAGCCTCCTCAAGGCAATGTCTAAACTTCTCGAGAGAGTCATACTCTCTCGAATGCGGAACCATCTGTTTCCAACGGATGGCGATCCTCTCATTATTCCCCATCAGTTCGGCTTTCGCGCTAAGCACTCCTGCCCTCAGCAAGTCCATCGAATCGTCGAGTACATACTTGACGGTTTCTATCTGCGTCGTTATAAAACAGTCGCGGTTTTCTTTGACGTAGCCAAGGCTTTCGATAAAGTCTGGCACAGCGGTCTCGTGTATAAACTCTACAAAATAGGCTTACCGGCTCGCCTAGTTAAGATAATCGCGTCGTTTCTCAAAGACCGCACGTTTCGTTTCAAACATGAAAGCACGATTTCCGCGCCTCGTCCCATAAAGGCTGGAGTCCCTCAAGGCACAGTCCTCGCCCCTGTGTTGCACACCGTGTACACTAACGACATTCCCATTCCACCGAAAGACGTCGAACTCGCCCTCTTTGCCGACGACACAGCCCTTTACACCAAAGGCCAAAGTGTCCCGGGTCCCACCACCAGACTCCAAAAGGCTGACGCCCTCGGTGCATGGTTTCAAAAATTGCGTATCGATGTGAACCCAGACAAGAGTTCTGCGGTTTACTTCGACTGCAAACAACGTCGTGTCGCTGACAATCTGCACATTCGAATGTTAGGTACTCCCATCCCCTGGAAGCGCACTACCAAATACTTAGGCGTCACCTTAGACCAGACGCTTTCTTTCAAGCCACACGTCCAAAGAGTTTTGAAACTCGCCCGTCACTACTTAGGCCGCCTAAATAGCATGTTAGGTAGAAAAAGTAAAATGTCTTTCAGAAACAAACGTACACTTTACAAGGACTGCGTTAGACCCGTCATGACATATGCCTCGACAATCTTTGCCCACGCCAAATCCTCCCTCCTGCACAAACTGCAGGTAGTTCAAAACCTCTTTTGCCGCAGGGCCACAAACGTACCGTGGTACGTGCGTAACGCGGACTTGTATAGAGATCTTGTACTGCCTACAGTAAAACAACACCTCAAAACACTCTCTGAAGCGTTCTTAAAACGCTCCGAAACCCAACCCAATCCTCTAGTTCGTGATTCAGTCTCATATACTACTCCTGTCTTAGATTCGAAGTTCAAAGTCGCTAGGCCTAGGAATGCGCAAGCGTACTCTTCCACCAGACTGTCAGCCGATCTCAAAGCCCTTCTGGCCGCAAATTCTAATTCTAACGTAAATTCTAATTCTAACGTAAATCCTAATTCTAACGTAAATCCGAATAAATTCAATTTTATTTTGCAATTTTTAATTTTTTTTTATTATTTACTTTTCATTTTAAGCACCTTCAGTGCTATGTATTCACCTTAAGTCCTTTGAGCACCTTCAGTGCTATGTAATCCCAGCGGGTGACCCCTTCTAAGCCCCGCTAGCGCGGCCTCTTTCTCCAATTGGCCGTCGCTCAAATGAAGGCTGAGTGGCAAAAAATTGCACGACCCGACAGGGGGTTTTTTAGTGGGTAGTGCTCATTAGGAGCTAGTCCCGGATGCCTTGTAACGCGCGCCAGAGGCATGCGGAAATGCATTTTTTGCCTCCTGCCCAAACGGGGAACAAAAAAAAAACTAATAAAGTCAGTCTTTATCCAGCATTCGATTGTTTAATTACGAACCTCCAACACCCAACCTTACATGGCGATCCTGCGAGGATGGTGTCGCCTGTCGAGAGTGATTAATAGCGTGCCAAAAATGAACTGATTATAGTACACATATATATATCGTGTCTTAATAATATTTTATAATGAATTTTAAAAACATTTCGAAGTGTCGGGACGCTACTTATTTTTTGTACAAAGCTGAAAAATGGGGAAACTCAATACAAAGAGGAAGTGATTATCGCTCAAAACGCGGCAGACGGTACCAACAATGCCCACACCGGTCAACTTCAAGATCACATATCAACAAGTAATATTTTGTTGATGGTAATTGTACTTTGCATCCCCCTCTTCATAATATACATAGCCGTTCATATTTAACAAAAATGCCACCTGCGATGGATTCGCGAGGAGTTCCAGCAGAGGAGTAGCAGGGGCTCGTTTTTACGTCGTCGCTATATTCGTCAAGATGACGCCCACTTTGAAGAAAGTAAAGTGTAAGTGCAAACAGTTCCTATTATTCCTGACAATCAGTGTTTTTTTGGTGTAATTAATTACCTATTGTGTATTATTATAAGTGCGCGGAAAAATAACCAAAATGAATTTATGGACATTAAGTTTCAAACTAGGTAAATGACTAAGGTTATATTTTTTGAAACATTTTATAAGGTCATTTACAATTTTATTAAGGGCACGTAAAGGTTTTAGATAATAATAATTAGCATTTTTTATTTTTTAATGTTTATGGCAGAATATTTAAAATAATTATATAATGATTTATAAGCTATAAATACATATTTAATAAAAATTGGTCCAGCTAGGAGACAAGGTGATATTTTAAATAAAAAACTTAGTGAGGGAAATTTAATCTTAGAAAAATATAATAGTTATTTGTATAATATAAGTTAAGTTACTAGATCGAGCAAAGAGGAGGATTCTTTAATACAATTGCATTACGATAAATTTGATAAGCTGAGATTCTTAACTTGTGTCAGCAAAATAAGACTATAGACGATTTTAAAAATATGGAAAAGTTCGACTTAAAAGTTGCTCTGAGTTTGTTACCGGTTATGACCGAAGACATTTCTTTTTTAAGACAGTTAATTAATGGGATTGAATACTATAGTTCGATAATTGATGAAGACTCTAAAAAGAAATTAATAAATTTTGTTTTAAAAAGTAGATTACACACACTGCAAAGTCAAAGTTAGGTTGCGAATATGGCACCGTTTCTGAACTTTGGAAAGATATGAAAAATATGTTATTGGCACAAAAATCCGCAAATTCCGTTCAAAAAGAGATGCTTAATTGTAGACAAAATGACATGTCGATTGATAATTTCGGTAAAAAGCTCTCCGAAATGTGTGTTGACGTTACGATATCGTAATCCGAGGGAAATATTCAATAATATAATATTTTAAAGCAAATTAACGAGAAACAAGCAATAAGACAATTTAATGACGGATTACGAAACCGTAAAATCAGTACTATTATTTCAGCCCAGAGGTTTGATTCATTAAAAGACGCGTTACAAGCGGCCATCGATGAGGATGTGGCTTCGACAAACACAAATCCCGAAATTTTGTCAATAGGGTATAATAATAATAGTTTTAGATCCCAACAGGAACACAACAACAGAACCTATGGACACCAACGTGGCCGAGGTCGGGGATCTGGTCGCGGTGGTCAAGCTTTCAGAGGCGCTAGGCCGTGTGTGGAACAGCCTCCCGCCCTGCCCAGGGGATCGTATAGAGGTAGAGGCCAACATCGAGGTAAGTCCTTTAATTTTAATAATAATTATAGGGGTAGTAGACCGATCCGAGGACAACATCAGACTGTAACAAATAATTCACAACCAATGCGAAAATGAGTTTTTTCGTGCCCAATAATTATAATATTTTAGCTTTTGAAAGTAGTTATTTCGTAGAACTTAATTTTAGAGATAATTAATCATTTAGTTTTCTTTTAGACACAGGCGCATCCATATCTGCCTTAAAGTATAAACATGTCCTTAATTACTGGAATTGGGGGCAAAGTCCAAGCGATCGGATTCGTTTGTTTACAGTTATCTATAAATGAACAGTTTATTAGTCATAAGTTTTATGTTTTTTATTCATTGCCTTGGAAAATAAATGGAATAATAGGGCAAGACTTTTAAGTAAACATAGATGAACTATCAATTTTCAAAATGATACTTTGTTATTGCGACACAATACTACCGTAATTATACTAAAATTAATTAGTTCGAAAGATTTACTATTGACTTTACCCGTTAGGTGTGAGTCAATTCATTATGTTGATTGTAACTTAACAGAGGATTACGTCGTATTAACAAATGAAATATGTGAAGGAATTTTTGTTGCGAGTACTTGCGTAGCTTCGCGTAATGGCAAAATACCCATATGGATTTTGAAAACAACTACAAAGGACGTGACATTATCTGAGATTAATCTCGATATACAGAGTTCTAGGGATTATGATATTTGTGTTTCTGATAAAAATGTGAAAAATGCATCAAGAGTCAAACAGTTGTTTTCTTAATTAAATTTAAATCATTTGAATACAGAAGAAAATATTAATTTAGAGAACTTATGTGCTAAATATTTGGATATTTTCTATTTGGAGGGTGACAAATTATCAACTACTAATATTTACAATCATAAAATCGATTTAAAGCCAAACACTCAGCCAATTTATTCAAAGCCGTACAGATTACCGTATAATTTGAAAACTGAAATAAAAAATCAAATAAATAATTTATTGTCGCAAGGGGTTATAGAACCATGCCAAAACGAATGGTCCAGCCCTATATTATTAGTACCTAAGAAACAAGACAGTAATGGAAACAAAAAATGGCGACTGGTCATAGATTACCGAAAGCTTAACAATGTAATCCATGATGACAAGTTTCCACTACCGAATATTACAGAAAAGTCCCAAAATGCAAGGAGTCTGGGTCAGGTCTTTGTAAACTTTATCAAAAAATAGTTTAAGATGCTCAGAACACTTTTTGATTGTTAAATTGTTATTAAAACACTTTGTTTATTGGTAGGAAATGAAATTGTGCATTATTAGTGCATATATAACACAAACAAAAAACATAATGGCGGAAAAAATGTAATTTTGACAGCTAAGGTTTACTTATTATCTATACAAAATTAAAATATACCAAAAACAATGAAACGTCAATGACCCTTTGGCATTTTAGTGATGTTACCCATTCTGATTATTGAAATATTATTTCTAATCGCTTTGGCCAAGCGATAATCAACATCAACAAATCAACAAAATTATTTTCTTATCAAAAACATAATTTATTTTTATTAATGTAATAGAATTAACAATCAATCAATCTTCTTTAAATTTTTAACATAGTAGAATTACACAATCAAAACAAAAAAACAAATTAAATGCACTTCTAAAATCAATTTATATATTTTATTCCTATTATACAAGAGTTACTCTTTAATCAGTCTTTGTATTTCTCAGAATCAGTCACATTTACTACATAATTAGTATGACATTCCTCAAAACAAGCAGGGCAAAGACGATTTTTGCAAATTATACCTAAACCTCGTTTCCTTGCGCTTTTTCTTTTTGCTACACAGAAAGCAATTAAGGTATTTAATGTTCCTCTTTGAATTTTCTGTAGTCGGAATGTCTTCAGGCCAGTAACCATTGTAAACTCTCTTTGCTGCTGGCTCTTACCTTGGCTTGGACCTTGCCTTTCGATTGTAGCAATATAATTTGTGCCTATATATAATAATATATAATAATATATATAATATATAATAATATATATAATAAATACTTCCTATTCTGATAACATCTTTGCCCTTTAAGTTACAATCGACTTTAGTCATCTGCATAATTAGCTTATCCCGATAGCTCTAAAAGTTTGCCTTTCTAGGTAGTTTGCAATCAGGCAATAAAGCTGACCCCCCTGCGAATGAGGGGTATGCGTACTGTTATACCCTTACTATGTTAACTGTATAGCTGACCACGATACCGCATCAGCAACTCTGTACAAAAGGAAACCTAAACAATATTAATGAGTAACAGTTCATAATCCGTAAGCAGTCAGTCGTTCCTAAGCTTTCGTCATGGGTCGATCATCCCAGATTTTTATACTATTTCTAGTTCTAATTCCTATTTCTATATCAAGTTCAATTTCCAAGTGTAAAGTGTTACTATTTCTTAAACTGAATATAATTCTAATTGTAGTGTAAATAAATAGTTTTTTTTTAAAACCTATTTCAAGTTTCTCGCATAACATAAATGGTGGCAGCGGTGGGATACGAAAATCCCTACCTACCCGAATACGTTTCCGAAACAATCAAATGCAGTGAAGTTATTCAAAGCTACAAGTAAATAAAAGGAAAAGTGAAAGTGCAAGTGCATAAAATTTACGAACTCAAGCCTCTGCATCAATCGGTCTCCTGCAATTGCTGGGAGCATATAGCCGCATCTTTACTAACCGCTGTGTTTGCAAGAGGACAAGCACGACTTGCTGATCCTGCGCATCCTGTATCTACAAGTTCCTGTACCTGCCGAGTGCCGGCAAATCGTCTGGCGTAGACCGCTGGAGGCGATTATGCTGTTCTACATCACCACTCTACTGGCGTTTCAGCAGTAAGTGATTTTACGTTCAAAAGAGAAAGCCAGTGAAAAGCTATCAATTCCGAACTCATACGCCCGGTTTCTGAAACGACAATCAACTTAAAAATTAACTAACAAGCTGTCAAATCTCTTGTCAACTGTCAATTGGGTTGCTGAAAGCCCGGTCAACTACTTTGATTTGAACATCTTTGTTAGTTGACAGAGCTGTTAAATATCACTACAAATATCTATGTCAATCGCCGTCTTGGGTTTCTGAAACGCAAGTTAACGCCTAATCGTAGATTAAACTACTGTCAAAACCTGTGTCAACTAATTCGTGATTGTTCGCAAGTTTACTGTTAAATATTGTTTGATAACACAAATTTACTCTTTATTTTAATTTCGGGTATAAGAATCATGCTCACCATTGAATGTTTGTAATAAGTTTTATTCGATTTATCAGATGTTACTTGTAAATATTTTTTTACTGAAAAATTGTTTATTTTTAGGTTTTACCATGTCTCTTTCCGATATCAGCGTCAGCTTGAGTGATTCTAGCAGTGAATCCTTTCGAATTCTACAGCAACGAAGAATTCAAGAATCGCTATAGAATGACGAAAGCCGTTTTTATGTTACTGGTGAACATGGTAGAACCAAAACTAAGGCCCTTAACATTACGGAACAGAGCAATAAGTGCCTTGGAACAAGTGCTACTGACCATAACTTATTTTGCAACAGGAGCATTCCAAATTACTGTTGCTGACAATGTAAGGGTACACAAGTCTACAGCATGTAGAATCATAAAAAAAGTATCTGCTGTGATAGCGGAGCTCAGGCCACAATTTATTTCAATGCCTAGTACAGAAGAAGATCGCAATAGAGTGAAATGTGAATTTTATTCTATTAGTTTGTTTCCAAATGTTATTGGAGCAGTTGACTGTACACATATAAAAATACAATCTCCTGGTGGTTCACAAGCTGAGCTTTACAGAAATAGAAAAGGATATTTTTCTTTAAATGTGCAAATGATATGTGATGCAAAATTGAAAATACTAGATGTCATTTGTCGGTGGCCTGGGTCTGTTCATGATACCACAATTATCAATGATTCACACATAACAGCAGACTTTGAAAGTGGAGTGTATGGCACTGATTATCTACTGGGGGACAGTGGTTACCCTTGCAGATCATATTTATTAACACCATTCTTGCATCCCACTACTCGAAGTGAAGAATTATACAACCAAGCTCACATCAGAACTAGGAATACTGTGGAGAGGTGTTTTGGTGTTCTCAAGAGACGTTTTCCTTGTTTGTGCATGGGCTTGCGGGTTAAGCTTGATACTACCATGAACATATTCAATATTCGTCCAATATTCTCCTACCAATTCTTATGTTCTATTTTTAGCCTCAACGCAACATAGTTGCAAATCTCACCTGTACGTAAGGTGGTTGACGTCAAACAATAGCCACTGTTCTTAAACGCTCACTGTTCTTTGTTAAACCATACATACAAAGACGCCTTGTTCTTATTCCTATTTCACTATTTCTTTGTTTTCAATTCTGTGATACATTGTATTAGTCCTAAGTTCCTAAAACCATTATTTAAACAATGACTTCTAAATACGAATCGAAAGAGGAAACTCTCAGTGTTTCTAGGACTACGTCAGCACGTCATGAAATCGAGGAAAAAGTCGAACTTAATGTACTTCTGAAATTTATTAAAACTTTTGATGGGACGAGGGAAAAATTAAACCCGTTCATCTCAAATTGCCAAAATGCATGTAATCTAGCAAACAAATCTCAGAAACCTATTCTATTTAGATACGTATAAAGTTAATTGGAGGGTCGCGCTGAATCGGTATGCAGCATTAAGGAATTCAAGTCTTTCGAACAGTTCATCGATTTCATAAAACAACAATTTGGGGAGAGAAAACACTACGCTAATTTACTATCCGAACTCCAAGACTGTGAGCAAAACTCTCTAGAACCGGTTAATCAATTTGCCCTCCGGGTTGAAACGTGTCTCGCGAAATTACTAACGGAAATAAATATTTCTATACCAACAAAACGAAAAACAGAATTAACCGGGCGTATTGCAGCAATGGAGGATCTAGCATTGCACACATTCGTTATAGGCTTACAACACCGAGTATCTCAAATAGTAAGATGTCGAGATCCAGATTCCCTAAATTCAGCGGTTAGTTTCGCAGTAGCCGAAGAAAAAATTCTCTTAAGTCTAAATAAAAGAATTACCCAACTAACACAAGGTCCTTCGGACAGATCTAGGTTCACATCGCGCCGTGAGTCTCAAGCTTGGCAATATCATCCTCAAAATTCTTTTAATTACCCAACAGATACAAGGCATGTTAACTCAAATGACATGGTCTGTCGGTATTGCAAAAATGTTGGACACACAATAGAAAATTGTCGCAAACGACAATATACTAATTCTAACCGTTATCAAAACAACACCTCAAATCCTCAAAATCAAGAAAATACTTTTACTAATCCTATTCCAAGTTCATCTCAAACGGTGTTTACGTTCAATCCAATTAATGATGATGGCGTAGACGAAGTAGACAATTTAAACGAGTAAGATTTCCCGATATGCATCGCTCTGGAAATCACAGACGCAAAGTCAAAGCCGATGCCAAACATTCCACTGTATTTACTAAATCCACTGTATCCAAGAAACCCACTGTATCTGGTATACGCAAAGCGTCCAAAGTATCCACTGCATCCACTGTACCCACTGAATCCTCTGCATCCACTGTATCCGGTATACACAAAGCGTTCAAAATACCCACGGTATCCACTGAATTCACTGCATCCTATATACCCACTGTATCCGCTGTATCCACTGAATGCTCTGCATCCACTGTGTCCACTGTATCCGATAGACGCAGAGCGTCTAAAATACCCACTGTATCCACTGTACCCACTGAATCCTCTGCATCCACTGTATCCGGTATACGCAAAGCGTTCAAAATACCCACTGTATCCACTGAATCTGTGCATCCACTATACCCACTGTATCCGCTGTATCCACTGAATCCTCTGCATTTACTGTGTCTACTGTATCCGATAGACACAAAGCGTCTAAAATACCCTCTGTATCCGCTGTATCCGCTCACAGATTCCTCTGCACCCACTGTTCCTACAAATCAAAATCGTTCAAGAATTCACTCGAAACCATCTGTTGCTTTTAGTTCAATATCGACTTCAAAATCTCATTTTTTACCTAACCCGAAATCAAAACAATCTGGACATACAAAAATATATAAAAAAAATTATTCAAATTCTGAAATCAGATACTTACCTCACATTGTTATTAAAACTTCCGTCTCTAACCAACCTTTGTCCTTTTTAATAAACACTGGTTCCTCCGTTAGCTTATTGAAACTAAATTCCATTACAGAAAATTCTAAACTTAATAACGAAATCATTACTATGAAAGGCATCGACCCAGGTGACGACTCCACAGCTACAATCGGTAGCTTAGAAATGAACATTTATCTTAATTCAAATAAGACATTTTCACACACTTTCCATGTAATTGAAGATATATTTTCTCTTAGCCATGATGGTATTATTGACAACGACTTGCTTAAAGAATTAAAATGTCAAATGGACTATTCTAAAGGTACATTAAAGATTCAAAATTACCTCATTAACCTTAAATTATCTTCACCAGTATATATAATTCCTGCTAGATCCGAAGCCGTAATTGAATGCACAATCAGTAATCCGGAAATAAAAGAAGGCACTGTACTAGATCAACATATCTCTAAATCTCTTCTTGTCGCTGACTGTATAGTCAAAGTGAAAGAAAACAATCGAGTCAATATCACAGTCGCAAGTACCTCCGATAATCAAATTACTATTCATCCTAATCTCAATTTTAAAATAGAACCATTATATACTAAACCCTTTTCCACTCTCTGTCCTATTCCTATGTTCAATATCTCTTCTAGAACCGATAAAGTGATAGACCAACTCAGACTCTCTCATCTAAATCACGATCATCGAAAACCAAGCCCTTGTACAAATTTGTTCCAATTATTCTGACATATTCCACTAACCAAATGACCAACTCTCTCATACAACCTCTACTGAACACAGAATCAGAACAACTACCGATGTCCTAATTCAAACTAAATCGTATAGATTTCCAGAATCCCATAAGCGTGAGGTAGAATCCCAAATCAATAATATGCTGGAACAAAACATAATAATTCCATCCAATTCTCCGTGGTCTTCACCCATTTGGGTTGTCTTCAAGAAGCTAGATGCTTCGGGCCAACAAAAATGGAGAGTCGTGATCGACTATCGCAAACTAAATGACATCACCATAGGCGAAACCTATCCAATTCCTCAAATAACAGAAATCCGAATCCGAATTTCATCAAATTCCTATTTCCACAGAAGACGCTGCTAAAACTGCATTCTCTATTCCTCAAGGTCATTTCCATTTCACTAAAATGCTATTTGGGCTGAAAAAGGCCCCTTCTACTTTTCAAAAACTAATGAACACATGTCCCTTTGGTCTCCAAGGATCCAGATATTTCGTATATTTAGATGATATAGTCGTATATTCCCCTGATTTATCTAGCCTTCCTTCCAAAATCCTTCTTCGGACTCGTTTCATATTAAAGAAGATTCATCCCTAATTTCTCAAAAATAGCAAAACCTCCTTAAGAAAGACACAGCATTCAATTGGAAAAATGAACAACAACTCGCTTTCGAAACCCTTCAAAACAAACTTGCTACTTCTCCAGTCCTAGCTTACCCTGATTTTTCCCAACCTTTTATTCTTACGTGTGATGATTCTAATTTCGCTGTATATGCAATCCTTCCACAAGGTCAAATAGGAAAAGATCGCCCTATCGCTTACGCTTCCAGAACACTCAACAAAGCCGAGTGTAACTACAGTGTCACAGAAAAGTTTTGAATGTTTGGCAGTCGTTTTCGGTACTAAAGCTTTTCGCCCTTACCTCTACGAAAATTGCTTTACTATAGTCACAGACCACAAACCATTACGATGGTTCTTTAATTATAAAGACCCAGGGTCCAGACTTGTACGCTGGCGTCTGAAGTTAGAAGAATTCGAATATAATATAATTCATAAGAAGGGTAAGATTGATACTCTCTGTCAAGATATCCAGTTATGCCTATAGAAACATCTCCTAAATTCTTAACTCAAAACATATCCAATGATATCGAACCCATTTTGGAAGACCCTCTCTTAGAATCCCCAACAGGAATCCCATCCTCTCTTGAGCAAGAATTGCCAAACATTACAAATCTCTTACAAGATCAAATCCTAAATCCTGTAACAGATCAAAGTATACAACCTGAAACTACCTCTGACCTCATCGAATTAGGACAACTTGACCTTAGTCCTCGAAGTATTGATACTAACCTCGATCTTGAAAACCTTACTATGCCTTCGCCCATAAACGAAAAAACTAATTCAGACACTGTTCTTAATAACGACGATCATTCCAAATTCTTAAAATCTACTATTTCCAAGCAGAACATTGCGAATACTATATTGAAAGAACACAACGAAAATCTTCTTAAATCTCCATACCAAGTCCTAATCATTCCTACTTCAATCGATTTAGACGAATCTAATCCTTACGTTGCTGAATTACTTTCAAATGTTGAAAACTCTGAATTCATTCTTAATTCCGAAAAGGAATTATATCAATTTCTTAAGATTAAATATTAAGATAAAAACATTTACCTTGTATTTACTAAAGTTTACCATTTTGACGAATCTCCTTATCCAGATATCTTTAATACGTTAAAACACGTAAGAGACGAAATCCAGAGAACTGAACAAACCTCAGATATTGCTATATCCGATTTTAAAAATCCATTTGAAAAACACTCTTTTACCAAATCTACAATATCCTTACCCATATATTCCACAATTTAAAGTTAACTCTTCATGTTTACCTCAATAAAGTAATATACCCCCAACCTTGAGCGAAATTCCTAAAATTCTTCGTGAAAATCATGATATCCCTGTAGCTGGACATTTAGGGTCTACCCGAATGTACCACCGAATTCACGACCAATATTACTGGAAAGGTATGAGAAGCGACGTCAAAGACTACGTAAAGAAATGCAAAGCGTGTCAGGAAAATAAAGCTCTTAGGAGAGTAAACCAAGCTCCAATGGAAATAACTACCACTTCCACTATGTTGCGTCCACGAGTGAATGACCTCGTGTGAATGGCGCGTGCAAGTACCGACCCAACAAGTTCTAGAACCTTGGCGAACGTCTCAGCTCGCTACCGACTGCTGCGCAGCATAGACGCGTTCGCAATCAATTTTTCATGTACAAATCGGTAGCCTATACATATTATTTTATTGTAAAAAGCTCATTGAGAGATTAATATAGTTCGTTCAGTAAAAGCAAATCTTTTATTGATATCAATTCATCTTCTGAAAAGAAACATTGGTGACCCCGACGTGATAAAGATTCAGGACCAGTCTGACGCCCAGCCGACCATCCCACATCTCCACCTCTGAGAAAGTAGTCGCAGCTACAGCCAGCGTGTCCAGCCTGAACCTCAGCCAGCCGGCCACTCCACACAGAACGGAGCTGCAGCCGTAGCCACCAGACACAGATAACATATCCAGGGAAGTGCCCAGTCCTATCTATTCACTTATCCACCTAGTCTAGTATATTTCTGTCCAGCCTCCTTTGCCTGAATTGTGCCGCTGGGTGCTTATTTCGTCATATTGAGTGTCACATTTTGCCTTTTCCTTTGTTTTCACGTAACGGTCTTTTAATTTTTTGCCAGGCGTGCCTATTGCTATACACAAATTGTCAATTTAAACTCGATTATTGTTTACTTATTGCTTCCTATATATTGGTCTTTATTATCTATGTGATAAAGCTATCCTATATTATTAAACTTGTTGCTGTTACGCATCCATTGATTCTAAGATTCATGAATCCTTTCTTTATACCTACTCTTGTATACAGCAGCACTTACCTACATTGCAAGGCTTCATTTAAACCTCATCAATAAGAACAAAAATAAAAAACAAATAAAAATAAAAACTATCTTCGATCTAATTATACAATTATCTAATATTTTGCACAAACTCGCATTCCAGCTCCGAGCGAGCGGTCATTCACCGGTGACCGTTAATATTTAATACCGAGCTCCATAACCTGGCGCGCTCGTCACCTTTGTCTCGGTTGCTAACTGTGCAAGAGAGCTAGCGGACTGCGTGTGAATCACTCTGCCATTGTTACGGTGCGCCGGGGCATTGGCCGGCTGCGCTTGCTTGTATAAGTTACGTATAACCATTTTTAACTTTACTGTTTTTAAATTTTATAATATTTTTATTTGAAGAGATTTATTTTCGCATTGTTGTGTATTTTGATATTAATTTATCTAAAATGACTGAAGCTAGTGAATTTTCAAAGTCAAATGTGCCATCTAATGTGCAATCAACTAGTAATTTGAAAGATTTGTTAATTAAAAGAAGTTCTGTCAAGGGTCGTATAACTAAATTCAAAACATTTATCAATAACTACACTAACTTGGACAATATTACGCCAACAGATGTGTGTTTAATTAGTCAAAGATTCGAAAAGTTGCGAGAATTGAATTTTAGTTACGAAGATCTACAATCTCAAATTGAACTTTTGAATCCCTCTAGCTTGGAAACTGAGCTTGATATTAGAGAACAGTTTGAGCAGGAGTTTGCATTAATCATTGCTCAAACTCAAATATTTTTAGAGAATCACCAGAAAAAGCAAAATGATTATAGATCAGCACACTCAAGCGGCTCCGGTTCAGGTATTAATAAAATTAGTTTCAAATTACCTGTGATTCAAATAGCAAAATTTTATGGAGCCTATTCTAAGTGGATTGAGTTCAGGGACACCTTCAGTTCACTTATACACAACAATGACGACTTAGAATCGATTCATAAATTTCACTACCTTAATTCCTACCTTGAGGGAGAGGCTTCGCGTGTCATCAGTAACATGGAGATAAGCTCTGCCAACTATCAAAAGGCCTGGGATCTTCTCTACGAGAGATATAATAATGAAAGGCAATTAATAAAAAACCACATGAATTCCTTGTGTAACATACAACCTCTTCCTCGCGACTCAGCTAAAAGTTTAAGGTACCTAATCGACCATATAAGCAAAAACTTGAGAGCGTTAAATTCACTTGGTGAATCTACTGACTGTTGGGACACAATTATTATTCATTTAGTGTCGGCTAAGCTCGACAACAGTACTAACTTCAAGTGGGAGGAGTACAGAAATGGACTTAGCTCTAAGCCTACATTAACAGATTTTTATAGCCATCTAAAGGGCCGTGCAGACATTTTAGAGTCGATTCAATATAACAAGACTGATAAAAATAGTACTCCTCAAACTTCTTATCAAACAAATAACTACCAAATTAAACAAAAATCTCACTCTAAATCATACATGATTTCAGCTCATGATGGAGAGCCCGTCTCATCGTTTGCTTGTGTCTTCTGTAACGGGAACCACCGTGCATATGACTGCGCGTCGTTCCTGTTCAAATCCGTAGAAAATCGAATCTCAGAAGCGTCGCAACTGAAGCTATGCATGAACTGTTTGCGGAAGGGGCAC
Source organism: Marasmarcha lunaedactyla (assembly GCA_923062675.1). NCBI lineage: Eukaryota > Metazoa > Arthropoda > Insecta > Lepidoptera > Pterophoridae > Marasmarcha > Marasmarcha lunaedactyla. The sequence goes on from OV281358.1 coordinate 5,403,805, forward strand.
CCAAGTCGTGACTGCAGGTTAGGTCCGTGCTCTAAACGCAAAGGACGACACAATACTTTGTTGCATAGAGATCCCGCCCAGGTACTAGCTAAATCCAATGTTCACACTACCTTATCCGTTAGCGACGCCGAAGTCGAGCAGGATTCAGATGATAATGTACAAAGTTTATCACTCTCTGCAAATAACGGCGTATTGCTCTCCACCGCTCTAGTTGAGGTTTATAATCCTAATTTAAAAAAATATTTAACGATACGCGCCTTGCTAGATAGCGGGAGTCAGTCTTCTTTAATAACCATTGATTTATTACATAAATTACAGTTGACTTCTCAGCCAACCAAGGTCGATATCGTAGGAGTAGACAACGTCTCTCTCACTAATTCTATACAACGTTGCATCGTTAAGATTAGATCGAAACAGAATAAATTCGAAACGGAATTATTATGTTTAGCACTAACACAAATATCGGGTAACTTACCCAATAAATCATTTGATATTTCTCAAATAAATTTGCCTGCAAATATAAAACTAGCTGACTCTAACTTCCACCAGAGTGCGCCTATTGATATGCTCATAGGTGCCGATCTGTTTTGGAATTTAATTGAAGGTGAGCAGATTTATTTAGGTCCTACTCAACCTATCTTGCGCAAATCTAAATTAGGTTGGTTATTGGCCGGCCCATTTTATAATAAAAACAATGCTCACAGTTCACGTACTATTCTATGTAATCATGCTGAAATTGTAAATAATAATGATATCGTTACTAACGAAATTTTAAATCAAAATTTAACAAAATTCTGGGAATTAGACCTCAGTCTTCTAAAAAATACACAGACGAGGAAATTGAGTGTGAGAATCATTTTTTAATAAATACACATAGAAACTCTTAATTTTGATTAAAGATTGCTTAGGTGATTCATTTAAAATTGCAAAGAGACAATTTCTATCGTTAGAGAAACGTTTGAATAAAGATCCAGAGTTAAAGCAATCATATTCAGAGTTTCTTAAAGAGTATTCTGACTTAGGTCATCTTTCAGAATCTCCAATTTTAATTCCAAGTCAATCCTACTTCATTCCTCATCATGCTGTTTTAAAGCCCGCAAGCGAGTCAACTAAATTGAGAATTGTTTTTAACGGAAGTCAAAAAACTACCTCTGGCTACTCCGTTAATGATATTCAGATGGTAGGTCCCCATATACAAAATAATTTATTTGATTAATTTTGAGATTTCGTCAACATACATATGTTTTATCAGGGGACGTAGAGAAAATGTATAGGCAATGTTAAATACAAGATAGTGATCGTAATCTACAAATGATTTTGTGGCGCGATAAGGATGGGGAACCCATTAAGTCTTTGAGGTTAAATACTGTAACCTATGGGTATGCTAGCTCTAGTTTTTTAAGTACACGTTGTCTTTGGCAATTAGGTGAAGAGTACCCTGATGAAAAAATAAAGCAAATTATTCAAAACGATTTTGTAGTTGATGTTTTATTGACAGGTAGTGACGACAAAAATGAATTGTTATTTATAAAACAATCAATCGAAAAGGCGCTATTTGCCGGATGTTTCAGTTTGCGTAAATATCGATCTAACTTGCCATCTCTTCTTTTTAATCCACAAGATGTTCAACGAGACCTAGTCATAAGCTCTTCATCTCATACTTTTGGGGTGGGATGGAATCCTAACGAAGATATTATAAATTTTCCTACAAACTACACAACTAGAGTCGCTACAGTTACAAAGAGGAGTACATTGTCAGATTCTTGCAAAATTTTCGATCCTCTGGGTCTTCTTAGTGCAGTTACAATAAAACCGAAGATGTTAATTAAACAATTATGGTTAGAAAACCTGGGGTGGGATGAACCCGTTTCTAACGAAATTTATCAGTCATGGATAGGATTTGTAAACAATATTGAGCATTAAGGTAATTTGCGTATCCCAAGGCATGCATTATGTGAGCTCCCCTCTGATATAGAGTTGCATTGTTTTTGCGATGCCTCGAAAGATTCCTATGGAGCCTGTGTTTATCTAAAATCTAAAAATAATCGGGGTGAGACCACAGTACGTCTTCTGTGTGCGAAAGCTAGGGTAGCTTCTGTAAAGCCTACGACTTTTCCAAGGTTAGAGTTGTGTGCGTGCCTTCTAGGAGCGCAGCTCGCGGAGGTCGTATGTCGCGCTCTACGATGTATCGTTACACGCAAGGTATTTTGGACAGACTCTACTATAGCCTTATGCTGGTTAGGTATGAAGTGTGACAGATTAAAAACATTTGTTGCTAATAGAGTTGACGTTATCTTAGAATTAACAGCGGGCTCTACCTGGCGTCATGTACCCACACATCTGAACCCTGCTGACTTCGCGTCACGCGGTATTAATGCGAAAATAATTCATAATATTGATTTATTTTATTTTTATTTTATATTTATTTTTTTATTGATGAATCTACTTGGCCTTTTCTTGATTCTAATAAAACTTTAAATATTGATACTCTACCGGAAATAAAGGTCAACTTTGTTGGCATAAGTGCTGTCGGTGATAACCATTCTTTAGTTAAATTCGATAATTATTCCAATTTGTCATTTTTAAAAAACACTTTTGCATATGTATTACGTTTTATACATAATTGTAAACCTACCAAAAATAAGTTAAATGGGATTTTACGGTCCAAAGAACTAAAAAACGCGTTTGAAGCCCTAGCAAAGTTTTCCCAGCGGGAATCATTTCAATCAGAATTTAATATTCTTCAGGCAAATAAAACATTAAGTTCAAAAAGTTACTTACTACCTTTAAACCCGTTTCTTGATGAAAATAACATTTTAAGAGTAGGAGGTCGGCTGGAATTTCCTGCTACCCCTTTGAAAAACGTCATCCTATATTATTGCACGGCAAACATAAACTAACAAAATTATTGTTTTAACAAGAGCATTTACGTCTTATCCACGCTGGTCCGCAGCTTCTATTATCCTGAATTCGAGAATTTGTTTGGCCAATAGCTGGAAGGGACTTAGCCCGTACTACTGCGGGACAATGTGTCGTATGTCGAAAAGCTAGTGGAAAAACGCAGGCACCTATCATGGGTATGTTACCTAAACAACGTGTTGATCCGGGTTATCCATTCGCTAGCACTGGATGTGATATGGCTGGCCCTTTTTTAATCACCGATCGTAAAGGAAGAGGTTGTAAGATAACTAAATGCTATCTTTGAATTTTTGTGTGTCTAAGATATAAATGTTTAAATTTGGAAGCAGTTAGCGAATTATCTAAGGATGCATTTATTTTGTCTTTGCATCGTTTTATTTCTCGTAGAGGCAGACCAGCTGAGATATTTTGCGACAATGGTCGTAATTTTGTAGCCGCTGCTAAAGAAATTGGAGAATTCTTGCTGTTATGTTCTGATGACATTCATAGCTTTTCGTCGGGGGAAGGCATTAAGTTTAACTTTCGACCGGCCTATGCTCCGCATTTCGGTGGCCTATGGGAAGCGAGCGTAAAATCAGCGAAATATCATTTGAAAAGGTCATTAGGGAACACTCATTTGACGTTCGAGGAACTTTCGACACTTTTCAGTCAAATAAAGGCCATCCTTAACAGTAGACCTATGTGTCCCTTGTCTTCCTCTCCAAATGACTTTCAACCCTTAACTCCAGGGCACTTTCTTATAGGACGACCACTAGTGGCTCTACAATCTCTAAGCTACGATTATGTCAAAATAAACAGGCTCGACCGTTTTCAGCGATTAGAGCAACTGCGCCAGCACTTTCGGCGTCGATGGCAATTGGAGTACATTACAGAACTCCAGCAGAGGCAGAAATGGCGCTTACCACAAAAACCACTTCAAGTTGGGGATCTTGTACTTCTAAAGGAAGAAAATTCACCACCCATGAGCTGGCGGCTAGGTCGAATAGCTTCTCTGTTCCCAGGTAGAGACGGTGTAGCACGATTAGCGGAAGTCAAGACCACTACAGGCGTGTTTCGAAGAGGGGTCAAGTATCTCTGTCCTCTACTTGACGCTTAAGAAGATGCTTTGGAACCTGGCAGTTCCAAGGCCCCCCAAGATGTTGCGTCCACGAGTGAATGACCTCGTGTGAATGGCGCGTGCAAATACCGACCCAACAAGTTCTAGAACCTTGGCGAACGTCTCAGCTCGCTACCGACTGCCGCGCAGCATAGACGCGTTCGCAATCAATTTTTCATGTACAAATCGGTAGCCTATACATATTATTTTATTGTAAAAAGCTCATTGAGAGATTAATATAGTTCGTTCAGTAAAAGCAAATCTTTTATTGATATCAATTCATCTTCTGAAATGAAACACACTACGTTCCACACTTGGATAGTGTAATTTGGAAAAATACACAAAACAATTCAATTCAATTCTTTGGACTTAATGGCAACCAGCCATCGATACTACTCGATACACAAAACAAAAAGATGTAAGTAAACCTTAGCTGTCAAAATGACATTTTTTCCCGCCATGATATTTTTTTTTGTACACTAATAATGCACAATTTTATTACCTATCAATAAACAAAGTGTTTCAATAACAATTTAACAATCAAAAAGTGTTCTAAGCGTATTAAACTATTTTTGATAAAGTGTACAAAGACCTGGCCCAGACTCCTTGCATTTTGGGACATTTCTTTTAATTTAAAAAAGGATATTTTTTCTCCGGATTTGGACTTATTGTACCAAAAAACGACACATTCTAGTAGTACAATAATTCACGGAACTATAAGCAGAACGAATTATGCTCAAAACTCATAAAAGATTCAGTAACAACCACAATATTTTTCCAACGGCAAAAAGTCTTTGAAAACTATAATTTTACTACATTATACTGATAGCAGACACTGTGCCGGACGATAAGTATAATAAAGAAACATTTATTATTACATAAACATATTTATCAGAGCGATTTAGTCTTATCGGATCTTGTATCGATACATCAAAATGTCGATACGAATAAGAGATCGATATCTATCATTCATTAATTGTCATACAATGTCGATGGGTACCCCTAATGTTTGCATTAGAAAAAAAAGAAATAACCTCAACATTTTTTATCTAATTGAATTTTTTGTAGTTTTGCAAGTTTTAGCTCCAATTACTACTTAAAAGTTGTTTAATAATAGGGCGGCAGTGTTGTCTAAGTTACTGGTGTGCAATTTTATTGTATTGGAACTGAGATTCTTGATTAAATTGACGAATTTGTATCCGGCAATGATTTGTTTAGAAAGTTTTTTTTAAAATTTGGTATAGATTATACATCTTTTTGTTTTGTGTTTCGAGTAGTATCGATGGCTGGTTGCCGTTAAGTCCAAAGAATTGAATTATATGAATATATAGGAATAATAATTGTTTTGTGTATTTTTAGCTTATTTACAAGTGGTAAAATTAAAAAGAAACCGAAAGAAAGAACTCAAGCGCAAAGAACAATCAAACACTCAGATCAATGTGATGTGAGAGAAGTGTGCTGTGAGTGAGGTGGCTGTCCCCTCTGCTTAGTGAACTAACTTCACTTGACAACTTCCGCCATAGAAAAGACTCATTGTCAATGTTGCTCGCTACAACGAACACAAATAATGTTGACTTATTTATTTTCTTACCATCTAACTTCTAATGAAATCAAATTATTTGTATTTTTCCTACAATAACCATTTATTTGTCAATTTTTTTAGATGGTGTACAAAGACCTAGTCCAGGTTGTGACATTTCTTTTTAGACTCTTTGTCTGGTTGCATGTATTTTTCACATTTAGATTATTACAATGTAAATTTAGATCAAGATAGTCGCAAGTACACAGCTTTTTGTTCTGGCCAGTTTCAAATGACTAGGATGCCTATGGGCCTTAAGACTAGCCCTAGCTCGTTTTCCCGTATGATGACTATGGCCATGACAGGGTTAACATACGAAAAATGGCTAGTGTACCAAGATGATTTGGTTTGTTTTAGTAGAGATTTGCAGAGCCATGTAAAAAACCTTCAAGATATTTTCGAGCGATTACGTTAAGTTAAATTAAAATTAAATCCTTTAAAATGTAACTTTTCACAGAAAGAACTTCTTTATTTAGGCCACATAGTTTCCTCGGAGGCTGTAATACCCGACCCAAGTAAAATTAAAGTAGTAAAAATTTATCCTGTTTCCACAAAAACAGATGAGGTTAAGCGTTTTGTTGCATTCGTAAGCTACTACCGAAAATTTATTCATAATTTTGCTACACAAGTAAATCCACCTGATTGGACGAGGAGTGTAAGAAATCATTCGAATTATTAAAACAAAACATTATTTCTCATCCTGTATTGCAATATCCCGATTTTTCAGTAGAAAACCAATTTATTTTACAAATTGACGCTTCAGGTTATGGCATTGAGGCTGTTTTATGTAATAGCGATGGAGGAACTTCAGACGAGTTAAAAGAAATGACTCAGTGTGATATCAATGTAATGACACGAGGTCAACGGTCTAGACAGGCTCAGGAGGCTATTATTTCCAAAAACTATTGGCTTGATCACCCAAAAGTTGTGGAAATAAATAGTAAGCCGAAGAATTTCACGGAATTACGTTTCATTAAATCGATATCGAAACTTGAATGAAATTAAACACCAAAGTGAGTGTTTATGTTATGCACCTTCAATGAATACGATTTTTATAACTCCAGCTTCTCGATCGCAATAATCGCCAGACGAATTTGCGAGAGAACTGAATAAAAAGGAGAAACTGATACCGATTTGCGGCCCTGTATATGTTACTCTTCATTTTAATTAGTAAAAACAAGTCTAAATTATCGATTGCTTTCAGTTGTGTTTATAAAACTGATTATCAAGTGTTAAAGTAAATCGGGAGTGTATCAATAACTCGTTAATTCTGAGAATTTATAAACAATAAAATGTATGAGCTGCCTAAAATACTATGACCTTGATTGCACTAACGTGAAAATTAAATTTAAAACTCTTAAGAAAGAATCTAAGCGTAATTGGATATGCCCCAACTGTTTGAGTTCTAAACCAAAAACAGATAACAGCAACACGCCAATTCACGCTAGACAACATTTTTCGACACCTAATTCTTCATCACTATACGCACTCAACCAAGACCAGTATCCGCAGATGAAGTGAGAAACATAATGCGTTCGGAGCTCGATAATATTATGAAAAATGTAGAAAAAAAATTACGGATATTGTGAGCAATAAATTCAATGAATTTACGATGAAATAAATGACCTTAGGAAGTCATTAAATTTTATAAGCAGCGAATATGAAGAAACGAAACAGGAGTTAATACAATAAAAAAAAAGCCTTAAGGTTGTACAGGAGGAAAACGCTGCCCTTCAAGGCACAATTAAGGATATTAGCGCTAGATTGATATCAATGGAACAATATTCTAGGTGTGCTAATGTGGAAGTCCAATGCCTACCTGAAAAAAGATCAGAGAATCTTATTACAACGATACTACAAATTAGCAAGAACACAGGAAGTAATCTAAAGGAGGATCATATCCACAACTGCACAAGGATTGCAAAATTAAACGCTGATGGTGATCGCCCACGGTCTGTAATCGCAGAATTTGCAAATATTCGGATTCGAAACACGTTTATGGCTGCTGTGTTGAAGCATAATAAACTGAACAAAAATAATAAACTGAACACCAAGCACGCTGGGATAGATGGAGAAGCTAAACCTATCTATATTATGGATCATCTTCCACCGATTATGAAGCAGTTACACGCTGCGTCTAGATTAAAGGCAAAAAGTTTGGGATACAAGTACGTTTTAGTGAGAAACGGACGTATTCTATTACGTAAAACGGATACATCTGAGTACGTGGTTATCAAAGATGAAAGTGTACCTAAAAAACTGACTTAAATATTTAATTTACCATCTCTGTATTATATTTTACATTGTGCTAGCTAAAAAATTCTATTGGTGTAGGCACAATTAAATTCTTAATGGTTTTAAGGACTTAAAGTGTTATTATCAAAATATAAAAGGCATGAAAACTAAGACTTCTGATATTCTGTGTAATATTTTAAAATGTGAATATGATGTTATAGTGCTTGTTGAAACATGGCTGAATGATGGAGTGCTTGACGGGGAGTTCATTGATAACAGTTATGTAATACAGACGTGATCGCAATTTCGAAAGTACTAAAAAGTGTGATGGAGGGGGTGTCCTTGTTGCTGTACATAAAAAGTTTAAATATTTTATGATAAATACAACTGAAACTAAAATTGAGGATATGTGGGTTAATATTGTTTTAAGAGATAATCGGATCTTGACTATGTGTTGTGTTTATCTACCCTCACCCTTAAAATACGAATTATTAGATAGTTTTGTGGATAGAGCAAACCATATGTTAACAGACAAAACTAATGAGGTACTGATTTTGGGTGATTTCAATATGGCTTATCTGGATTGGAGCGTAGATCTTAAAAGTGAATACGTAATACCTATCTGCTTCAATAGCAACATCCGTAGCTGTTTTGTTGATTTCATGTCGCAAAATAACTTACTTCAATTTAATGGTGTAAGAAATAGTTATGGTAGGTTGCTTGATTTAGTTTTATCACAAGTATCCAGGTGTAGTAATCCTATAAGTAAAGAGGTAAAGCCGCACCCTGCTTTGGAGGTAGTACTGAATCTTCTAACTCTCTATCTTCAGCCCACGTGCATTCCTAAGCCTAATTTTTTTAAAGCAGATTATGATCAGATTAACGCCTCATTCGCGCAAATAAATTGGGACAACGTTTTTAATAAATGCATAGGTGTCGATGATAAATTGTCAGTGTTTTATTGCAAACTTCATAAAATAATTGAAAATTTGATACCAAAAAGTAAACCTAAAAATAAAAACTACCCTGTTTGGTATTCACGAACATTAAGAAAAAAGTTAAACCAAAAAAATAAATTACGAATTAGATTTAAGAAATATGGAAATCCTATGGATGAATCTTGTTTCCAATCTCCTCGTAAGGAGTGTGGGGCCTTAATTGAAGATTGCTATAATAGATACATTCAGTCTATTGGAGATAGTGTAAAGATTAACCCTAAGGGTTTTTGGTCTTATCAAAAACAGCTGAGCGGTAAAAAATCGGAGTATCCTGCTGCTATGTACATAAATGATAAAATATTTACAAACGGTATTGATATAAGTAATCAGTTTGTTTTGCATTTTTCAAGTATATATGGTGATTATTCAACTGGAATGCTTAAATTAGATAGCACGCATAGTTTTTATGAACAAAATTTTTTTAATAATCTACAAGTAAGTGAGGATAAAGTCCTATTAAAACTAAAGCATCTGTATATCAATAAGGGGGCAGGTCCTGATAATATCCATCCTTTTTTTTATTAGGAATTGTGCACATAATCTTTCTAAGCCTTTGTGTATGATAATAGGTCTTTACCTATGAAACTGCCGTTTTGCCGTACTGGCCATTTCAAATGAAAATATTATTTTTTTGACTGATAATTCTAATTTCAAATTAATTTTATTTGACAAACATGGAATTCTTTTTCTAAAATCGTCATTTGTTTAATAGTTAGTGTTTTGTTTTTAACGCATTCGAACATTTTTCATCATCATGGATATGTTAAAAATTCGAGTAATTATGGAGTATGAGTACCGTCGTGGCAGCAAAGCGGCACAAGCGGCACGCAACATCAACGACGTTTACGGAGCGAACACTACAAACGAACGCACCACCCTTTATTGGTTTACCCGCTTCCATTCTGGAAATTTTGACCTGAAAAATGAACCCCGTGGTCGTCCGAAAACTTTGGTCGACAATGACGAATTAAAGGCAATTGTGGAAGCTGATGAAACTCAATCCACGGCTGAATTAGCAGCAGCTTTCGACGTTAGCATCAAAACAATATTGGTCCATTTGCGTCAAATTGGCAAGGTAAAAAAGCTTGACAAATGGGTACCCCACGAACTCAATGACCGCCAGCGCGAAGTACGCGTGGAGACGTGCCTTGCACTGCTCAGCAGGCATACAAATGAAGGAATTCTGAACCGCATTGTTACTTGTGACGAGAAATGGATCCTGTTTGACAATCGTAAGCGCTCAGCAAGTTGGTTGGATCCTGGTTCAGCACCCAAACAATGCCCTAAACGAAAACTTACCCCTAGAAAAGTGATGGTCACTGTTTGGTGGTCTAACGCGGGTGTAATTCATCACAGCTTCTTGCCAAACGGGACAAGCATTACTGCAGATGTGTACTGTGAAGAACTGAACACAATGATGGAGAAGCTCGCACGTCTCCAACCAGCTTTGGTCAATCGTTCGGCTCCACTGCTCCTGCAAGACAACGCGCGACCTCATACTGCACAGCAGACGGTCTCCAAGCTACAAGAGTTGGGGTTGGAAGTTCTCCGTCATCCGCCGTACTCACCAGACCTTGCGCCTACAGACTTCTACTTTTTCCAGAATTTGGATAACTTCTTGGCGGGAAAAAAATTCAATACCCGAGAGGCAGTACAAAATGCCTTTGAAGAATTTGTTGCCTCCCATCCAGCTGATTTCTTCAAGAAAGGCATCAATAAGCTACCAATACGTTGGCAATAATGCATTGATTGCATGGGTGATTATTTTGATTAATAGAAATACAAAATATATAAAAAAATTATGCTTCATTTATTTCGTGAAAAACGGCAATTTCATAGGTAAAGCCCTAATATTTAACGAATCTCTAAAGAGTGGTATATTTCCAAAGGCTTGGAAGGAATCCAGAGTTGTACCTGCTTTCAAAGGGGGCAACAAATCTGATATAACTAATTATAGATCCATCTGTATACAATCAGTGTTTCCAAAGATCCTTGAGTCCTTGGTTTGTCCTTTTATAAATTGGCATATGGCAATGATGATAATAAACTACAGGAGGATATTTTCAGATTGTCAGAATGGTGTACTAATAACAAAATGAAACTTAATTATCTAAAATGTTATCAAATTTCGTTTACTAGAAGGTTAATCCCTATATATTTCAATTATAACATAGATGGGAACTCATTGACTGAAGTATCTGTTGTTAGAGATTTGGGAGTATTAATTGATACAAAGTTTCAATTCGTACCACATATTGACAATATAATACAACGATCGTATAACATTTCGGGATTTATAAAACGTACAACAAAAATTTCAAAAATTCTTATAGTAGACTGATCTTATTCTACTCACTTGCACGCAGCGTTTTAGAGTACTGTCACATTGTGTGGAACCCTATATATAAGATACACTCAGAGAGAGCAGAAAGAGTGCAGAAAAAGTTCTTTAGACACGTGTGCTTTAGAGAAGGGGCTCTGAAGAAATATTTATTTATTTATTTATTTATTTATTTATTTATTTATTCGAAGGAAAACCAACAGCGAAATTAACAGTATAAGCACATTACAGTAGTAACAGCAAGCAAATTACAGGTTTTCACGTTTAGAAAAAAATTTACGATACATCACAGTCACACAGAAAAAATCAAACAAACATTATTACTAAACCTAATAATAATAAAAAAAAACTCAACAAGAAAAGAATTCTTTGCTCAACTGCTGTCTAATTGTATTGACACTCGTACAAAACAAGTCAAAGTCAAATCGCTTACACAACCCATTAAAATCACTGCCCACTCGCCAAATGAATGAGTTCTGTCTAAAATTCGAACCAACTACTGGAGTGTAAATGGGAGGATTCCACCTAAGCAATCTCGATGGAGTATTTAGGGTTATTTTAGCAAGTAGGTCAGGGCTGTTGATGGTGCTTGAGGTGATTTTTAATAAAAAGGTAATGTCAGCAATTTGACGTCTTCTGATTAGAGGAAGAAAGTGAAATTTTTTGCAAAGGGTTTCATAATCAGAGGATGAATATGGCACCTTTAAGCGAAAACAAAGATATTTAACAAACTTAGTTTGAATACGTTCGAGCCTATTGATATAAATACCATAACGTGGGTTCCATATTTGTGAAGCATATTCCAGTATACTACGGACAAAGGTACAGTAGAGAATCTTAAATGTTTTAGTTTTATAGAAATTTGCTGAACTCCTCATAATAAAACCTAAAGCCTTAGAGGCTTTAGTGACAATTGCATCAATGTGGTCTTTGAATAGTAGTTTCGAGTCATGAAATACGCCGAGGTCTCTTATAACGGAACATTTATGAAGTTTGTGTTTTTTGAGTGAGTATGACGACTGAATTATATTAAGTTTACGAGTGAAGGTAACAAATGAGCATTTCAAAGGGTTAAGATCTAGTTTATTTTGGCAACAATAGACATCAAGTCTCCTTAAGTCAGCTTGCAATTGAGAAACATCATCGAGAGAATCTATAATTTTATAAATTTTCATATCATCAGCAAAACATAAAATATGGCTGTTATGAAAACAATTAGAAATGTCATTAGTAAAAATTAAGAATAATAGCGGTCCGAGCAATGAGCCTTGGGGGATACCACTGGGGATAGTAATCCAACTTGAAACATAATTATTAATCACAACAGCCTGAGATCTGTTTTTAATATACGAAGTAAGCCACCTCAACAAATCTCCTCTTATACCCATGAAACTAAGTTTAGTCACCAAAAGATTATGGTCAATTCTGTCGAAGGCTTTACTATAATCTGTGTAGATAACATCGACTTGATGGCCGTTATCCATTGCTTCTGTAAGAAAATCATTAAATAAAATAAGATTGGAAGTAGTGGAGCGACCTTTAAGGAAACCATGTTGGGATAAGTTAAAAGAGTGCTTAAGAGCTGCGTAAATTTGATTATAAACAATTCTCTCAAAAAGTTTCGCAATAATACATAGTTTGGAAATTGGCCTGTAGTTAGTAACTTCGGTTTTAGCGCCTTTCTTGTGGATAGGTGAGACAAAGGCTGATTTCCAAATGGATGGGACTATATTATTTGAGATTGATTTCTTAAAAAGAAGAGTTATCGGAACATATATGGTTTTAGCGCAACTTACAAGAAACAATGGGTGTACGTGATCAGGACCGGCAGACTTGCAAGTATCAAGATTAGTCAATAGATTGAGAACCTCATCCTCACACACCTCGATTGAGCTGATGTCATGAGCTAGATTGCAATCACTGAGATCTGATGTTTGGCCAGACGACTGATTGACCGTAGGTAAAAACGTTGAGTTAAAGTAGTTGGCAAACAAATCACAAATCGACTCTCCGGTAGTTGCTTTACAATCTAGATAATTAAGACATGTAGGAATATTGTTAGACTTAGAGCGACTTTTAATAAATGACCAAAATTGCTTCGGTTGTTTTTCGATTCCAGTTTCTATGAGGGACATATAGTTTTTGTAGCAACTACTCTCTAGTGAATGAGCTCTGTCGCGAAGCAATTTGAATGTCTCTAGGTCTGACGTCATTCCGTATGTTTTAAATTTTTGAAAAAATTTGTATTTTTCTTTAATAACTTTAATAAGAGCATTAGGATACCATTTGGGATATGAATTTGAAGTAATTAATTTTGTAGGTATAAATTGAGTTTGAAGCTCATTAATAACAGAGTAAAAGTAATCAGTTGCTTCATCAACAGAACGAGACGAAAATTGCGCACTCCAATCCACTTCCCCTATTTTTAGATTAATAGAATCATAATTGCCCTTACTGTAAAGATACCTGAGATAGGGCTTTGGCGATAAATATGATACGTTTGCAAAGTTAACATCAACAATTAAGGCTTTGTGGTGGGGGTCAATTGGTACAAGGGGATCATGGCACTCGACAACAACCACCTCATCATTTGACCAAATTAAATCAAGAAATCTGCCATGTGCGTTGCATACACCGTTGAACTGATGGAAATTGTGTGTGTTCATGTCATCTATCAGTTGGGTTTCAATTGAGCTAGAATAAGAAGGTAAGAAGTACGTATCGGAGCCTTTAGACCAATTTATGTTAGACAAGTTGAAGTCTCCAAGTATTACAAATTTATCACATGGGTTAAAAATTACTAAATCATTAAGTTTATTCAAATAGTTATTCAATTGATGACAAAATGTGAACCCATAACTCTCATCGCAAAGATATAAGCAACATAAATGAATATTTAAATGAGATCTATCGTTTTGCTTAATTGATATAGTTACCCATATGTCCTCAGCTGATGATTGGAAACTTAGTGGAGAGTTAGCATTTAATTCTTTACGTACAGCAATAAGTACCCCTCCTCCATATTTCTGTTTGGTTATGGTATAGTTTCGATCTCGGCGCCATACTACGTACCTATCGTCAAAAAGTTCTGACGATGCTATACCATCCAAAAGCCAAGATTCCGTCAAAACAACTACGTCGTACGAAGTCTGACACAGGTTACGAAAAAAAACCGCCGTTTTAGTACGTAGACCCCTGACGTTCTGGTAGTAAATATTTAATTTATTTAAATTTAAATTTGTCATATTTGTCATCATTTAACCTACTACATAACATTAAAATAAAATAACAATAAACAAACATCTTATTACATATATTTCTTGTTAGAATAAAGCCTCTCAATTTCATGATAAGTAATTTAAAGAATGAATGAACTAACGTAACACAACAATAGATATACCCTATTACGTCATACGGATTCAGACACAAAGCGCGATAGAAAATAGCTGTTTTAGTACGCAGACCCCAGATGTTTAGGTAGTAAATAATTATATTAATTAACTTTGTCACATTCATAATTGAACCTACCACGTAGCATTATAATAAAATGACAATAAACGAATATGTAATTAAGAATGTATAGAAATAAAGTTATGCCCTTCGAGTCTATGCTAAGTAATTTAAACAATGAATATACTAACTTAACGTATTGATAAGTATACCCCAACATTAACCGTGTCACACGCCACTCTATTAAGATATAACAGTAATATTGTATATAATAAATGCATATATTACTCCACCAAACAAATAAAGTTGTATTATACTTTAAATAATTATATGACCATTCGAATCGTGGATATTTAGTAACTAAGATAAGCGATGATAAGAAAAGATAGTAAGCGCGAGAAGCGCATAGGCAAAATATTCGAGCGTTGATTCTATAGCATAACCGGTTTATTATAAAAACGACGACCCATGCATGTAAACAACATCGAGTAGGGTGGACAGCAATATAATAAAAAATAGCAATATAATTCAAGTGATGAGCGATTATTATGAGTTCTATAAGCGATTGGAATGCAATTAAACGTGCTATAGAAAAGAGGTGTGTTGAGCAGATATAAACAGGAAATGAACTTTGAAAACTAGCATAAAAACAGTCTATAATATTTTGTTTAAATCTGTCGTTTGGCTAATAATAAATACGGGTGATGTGTCATTTTTACGGACATGAATTTTACCGTACTTTACCCAAATATAACTAAAACCTTTCTCCCTCACCATGGATTTTGCTTTATTAAGCAGCATTTTCGATTCAGTGTTTAGATGATCGTTGATATAAACACGACGAACAGAGTCCCGGAATCCGATGTCGGGGCCAGCCAGAGTTTTGCGCGCCCTTGCCGCGGCTACGAATTCTTCCTTATTGTAGCGGTTTGTAAAACTCACAACAATAGACTTATCTTTAGATCCGCGGAGCGGTACTCTGTAAAGGTAATTAATTTGATTTCTCTGCAAATTCACATCTAGCTGCTTGCTAATATTCTCCACGATTGTGAATAAATTTTCGTCTTTTCGTACCGGAACTCCCTTGATCTCGACATTATTTAGCCGCGATCTCTGGTCGACAGCAGATAATTGAGACTTAAGTTCCTTATTATCTTTGTCCAGGAGATCGACGGTCACTTGCATACTTTCGACTTTAGAAACTCTTGCCTCCAACTCAGTTACTTTAGCCGAAAAACCATCTAGGCGGGATCCTAGGAATTCACAGCTGGTCTTTAGTTCCTCTAGCTCGTTCCTAATAGCCTTCACGTTCTCAAAAAGGGCTGGAAGACCCCTGAGCTGGAGCTTCAAGTCACGAAGCTCTTCAAGGATCTGATCTATAGAAGTAGGTTCTGATACAGCAGCTGCAGAGGGTGTAGGTGAAAGGCCTCGGCACGATGAACACTTCCACAGTAGTCTCCTGTCGGCACCCAGTTTGCGCCACCCAGTTTCCGATATTTGTGCACACCCGAAATCCAGGTGCCTACGGCACGTACCACACTGCACCCCATCATTAAAACTTGAACCACACACTGCACACTTCATATTAAGTAGAAGAGGAAATAAGTTTAATAATACTTATTTAATTAACAAATACTAATAGGTAACTTTAACACTTATGATGCTTATCGTTTCGATTTCTATCATTCGACGATACGTGTTAACTCGAACGATGCGACTGACTGACTGTATATACTGTAATATAATTGATATGCTAAGCAAATTCAAAAATACAGGACACTCTCTCTATCCAATCGGCGCGAGATGATGATGATGATGCAAGTCTTTGCACATTACACAAAATCATTAATAATACATTGGACTCCCCAAAACTATTGGAAAAAATAAACTTTTGTGTACCCAGACGTAATGCCAGACCAAGCAATTTTGTCATGTTTCGATCAGCCTTGTCTAGGACTAATCTAGGCAACAATGCTCCAATTAATAGAATTATCAAAAGTTACAATATATCGGAAAGATCTATGCAATTGGATATATGTAATGATGTACTTAAAACCTATAAATGTAAAATGAAAAAATACCTGTTTGATCCTAAACTTAAAGAAAAATATAACTTTTGTCTAAAAATGTGTATTATCTCCTGAATTAGTTTTACTTA
This sequence comes from Marasmarcha lunaedactyla, assembly GCA_923062675.1. Taxonomy (NCBI): domain Eukaryota; kingdom Metazoa; phylum Arthropoda; class Insecta; order Lepidoptera; family Pterophoridae; genus Marasmarcha; species Marasmarcha lunaedactyla. The sequence goes on from OV281358.1 coordinate 5,420,581, forward strand.
TATTGTACATTATATAAAATATCTCTATTGTCTATTATTCTGTTAATTGATTAACTAGCATGTTGTGATAGCCTATAAGTGTGTTACATACAATGTTTGTTACATTAGGTTGTAAAAATATATACATGTAAATGTATTGTAATGTGTTGGCTGTCCTAAATAATAAAATAAAATAAATAAAAATGTTATAGTGAAATTAATATAAAAGAGATTTATTTTATTAAACATGATAATAATAATATTCTTGTAAAAAAATTAGTAAAAGTAATTCAAAATAACAAAACGTGGTTCGGGCCAAGGTTATGTATTTTAAATGATGTTAAGAGAATAGAAAATAAAGATGACCAAAGAGTAATTTTAAACGATTTTCACCTTCTGCCCAGTACTGGCCACGCGGACATAAGGCGAATGTTATCTAATATTAAAAAATATTACATTTGCTCAGGACTCGAAAGAGATGTTATAGAATTTGTAAGAAAATGTGATAAATGTCAAAGGCAAAAATATTCATCCCATTATACTAAAGAGCCAATGAGTATTACTTATATTGAGTTATATTGAGTTACTACGGCAAACACAGCGTTCGAAAAAATATATTTAGATGAAGTAGGTCCATTAGATAAAGATATTTATAATATATTTTAACCCTACAATGCGAGCTAAACAAATATGTGGAGGCTTACCCATTACGTTCTAAAACGTCAGAAGAGGTAGCTAGGAATTTTGTAAATAATTTTGTTTTAAGGTACGGGATTCCCAAAGAAATAGCGACTGACAGGGGCACCAAGTGTCTGTCGTCCACTATAAAAGAGGTATGTAAACTTTTAAATATAAACCAACTACAGTCAACGGCGTACCGTCACCAGAACATCAAGGCACTGGAGAATTCTCATAAACACTTAGGTAATTATTTACGCATCCAAACAGATAATCACCCCGAGTCATGGATCACCTGGCTTCCCTATTGGTGCTTCTCATACAATACGTCGGTACATACAGAAACTAGATTTACACCTTACGAAATAGTTTATGGAAAAAAAATGATTTTACCATCTAATTTAAGTTCTGGGCAAGTAGATCCATTATATAATTATGATAACTATCCTTTAGAGTTAAAATATCGTATTCAATTGTCTCAAAACGAAGCGAGAAAGAATTTAATTGCAAGTAAGATAATTAGAAAAACGAAGTATGATCGTTACACGAACCCTGTATCGTATTAGCCTAATGACTTAATATAATTAAAAAATGAACCTAGTAATAAGATAAGAGCATCTTTTCTGGTCCTTGTAAAGTAATTAAAGATATGTCACCTAATGTAGAGATAATGAAAGATAATAAGCCTTATATAGTACATAAGAATAGAACTAAATTGTATGTTTCAATTATTTCTAATACTTTTAAACCTAGATAGAGAAGAAAATAGATTTTTTTTTACATATTAAATTACACTTTTTTTTTGTAATTAATTTTGTGTGTAGGTATGTGTTGTTTTAATGTAATAAAATACCTATAATATTAATACCTAATACTAAATAAATAAAAAAAATTAACACAAAGTAATTGCCCCTTTGGCTACAGTGTACATATGTGCCATTAAATAGATACTTATGCTCGGTATCGGTAGGTCGATTCCGCACGATCATCAAATAAAAAGATTTGCCGCTTTCAAGGCGAGGATTTTAAAACTTTTTCGGAATGTTTTATTACTTATGATAAGTACTTAGTAATATTGCGACTTAATTTTGTGTTAATGACAATCCAAAGTTTCGTGGAGTAAATTGATCATCGGTTTTCTGATAGTTAAAAATCGTTAGCATCAAGTTTGAGTATTAAAAGCCGTACAATTTGATTATTTATAAAACGTGATATTGAAATACTTCAAATCTATACAGAAAAACCAACAAAAAAGGTTGGTGACCTCTAACTTTTTGAAAAAAGTTTGAAATTTCGTACCTATCACTTCCAAAAAGATATTTTTGGCCAAAAATGAAAGAATCTATAACCAAATTCATAAGTGAATGTGAAATATGCGACCAAGCCAAGTATGACCGTAACCCCGTTAATCAAAGATTGCATATTGTTCCACCCCCGACCAAACCATTCGAAATTGTTCATTTAGACTTACTGACTATTCAAGGTAATAAATATCTTACTATGATTGACGCATTTTCAAAATATGCCCAAGCTTATTATGTAAAAGATGGAACTGCGATTAGCGTAGTTCAAGCTTTGTTTAAGTTTAGCACTCATCACGGATTACCCTTAAGTATTATATCAGACAGAGGTCCCGAATTTACTAACCAATTATTTTCAGAATTTTGTAGACTACATAATATTTCTCATCATAAAATCTTGGCTCATACCCCTAACGAGAATGGAATGGTAGAAAGACTACATTCCACCCTAGCTTCACGAAATGCCGCCCAATAGATATTATAATTGGTCACTTTGACCCCGCGACCCTCTAAGTGTTAATTTAACGGAACACGTTTTACGACAATATATTTTAGATCACCGCGAAGAAATGAGTAAAGTCTACAGTTTAATTAGTGAAACAGCGTTGCATGAACGTACCCAACTAATAGAAAACCGGAATAAAGATAGAGAGAAGAGTACTTACCAGAACAACCCATTTTTATTCGAAACCCCCTCGCAAATCGACAGAAATTAGCTCCGCGATTCACCCATGATACAGTCTTAGCAGACCCCCCTGTACATATATATACTAAGAAAAAGCGTAAACCGATAGCTAAGTCGCGTCTCAAGCGAGTCCCTAAAAGCGCTCGTTTGTTACAGGACACTGATGACCATCTTACTTCTACCATGCAGGCCGTACGACCGGGCAGGAGATCACACTTGATAGCCTACAGGACGGCCCTGGACTCCTACCTTTCAAGCTAGGCGACACGCGCCTTATTACGCATTATCATTCTTTCCTACAGTACATACCTATAGACGAAATTAGATCTAGGATAAAAATAGTTAAAGGTCAACTGACTAGTTTAACTTCTCAGGCTAATAGTAACCAATTATCCATATACCTACCACACCTTGACTACCTTAAAACTAAATTATTTGAAGTATATGACCAGCTAGATACTTTTGAACCTACTCGTATTAAGCGAGGCCTTATAGACGGACTAGGGTCAATAATCAAAAGCATTTCCGGAAACTTAGATTATACTGACGCTATAAAGTACAATAATGCCTTAAAATTGCTCCAGGATAATGAGAATAAATTAACATTAGAATTAAACAATCACATTAGCTTAGTTAAAACATGGGTATCAGAAAATTATAAAGTATTAGATTCCATTATTCAAAATCAGCACAAGATTGAACAAATAATTAATTTTACGATTTCGCAGAATAATTCCACGAGTGTCAAATTAGCAGAATACATGGACTTTGCGCAATACCTACTCATTCTTGGTGTCAACATCGACACCATTTTTGATGAGTTGGTGAGATTGGAAAATAACTTAGCTTTTATTCACGTTTCAAGTAGTCATCATTCTTTACTAAGCATCGATCCTTGAAATTTATGTTGCAACGATTGGAGTTAATTTTCAAGATACCTTTTGTTTCGGCTTATGTATATAACTTTTATAAATTATCTATTATCCCTAATAAATATAATCAAATGTTAGTCCCGTCCTATCCCTACATAGCGATACATGATAACGATTACGTGTACATAGAGGCTGAATGCCCGAAGTCCAATAACTGGTATTTGTGCGAAAATAAGTTGACCTACCAACACCGAAAACAAGTTGATTGCGTCCACCAACTCATTACGACTCAACACCTGGATCCAAGCTGCAAACTCACCACGATCATCTTAACCAGAGAAGCGCTCGAGCGGTTAGACGACAAACAATACACCATCAGCTTTCCTGTACTACAAAAGTTGAGACTTCATGCGAACTACAACAATTCATCACTCTCCAAGGAAGCTACCTCGCAAAAATGAAGAATTCCATGAAGACTCCCGAGCTGACGATCGCCAACAGCAACGACGAGGTCAAAGGTCAAGTCATGAATATAACAAACCTACCCAGTACGACCGCGCCACGCCGAGATGAAACCATATTTCGCTTAGACACTATAAATCTAGCCGGCCTCCACTCTGCTAATACTAAGATTGATCTTCAACCACCTGTGAAACTTAACGAAAACTACGTCATATACCATACCACGGTGCCTATGTACTTACTCTTATTTAGTGCAGGTGCACTCATACTTGCACTACTTTACCGGAAGTATCGCAGGAACGACAAGGCAAAGCCTAAGGAAAATACTGACAGCTTACCTACGCCTGTTGAAGATACCTTTCCTATAACGAAGGGGAAGAAAGAAGAATAAGATATTCTACGTTCAGCAACTTTCTCGACCAAAGTCTTCTAATAGTTGCTGATCTGCTGCGGGAGGTGTTAACCAAGGAGCCTAAAAGTCAACGTTCCCACGGTGAAGACACGTGTAAGGATTGCCGACGCTGCAGTTTCCACGCGCTTCGTCCGTCGCATCAAATTTATTCCACTTTTGGTTCTCACATCGGCCATTAGACACATTATTTTAGTAATAAGTTAAATTGTAAACCTTTTAAATCGAAATTAAACTAATATTAATTTCAATTTTTGTATTTTTTTGAATCCTACGGCTGCAGCCTTCGTAATTAGATCGTTGTTTTGTTGTTGTTTTTTTTCGCTCGTAAAAGCAGGAGGAAGATCGTCCGAGCCGAGCTGAGACGTGAAGCTGCTAGTATTACTAAGAATGCCGATTATTTTAACCCCAGATTGAAAAAACGATCGCCGATGCCGATCGCCCAAAATGTGTCAAAAAACGATTTTTGACACATTTTGTACTTAGAAGATAATATTATTTCGTAACAAATAATCCTAAGTTATTTGCTTTTCTGTATACTCAAATCTGCTATTCAAATATTGCAAAATATCTTTAATTCAATAACACTTGAAAAAATGTGTGTTTTATCAATTATTTCCATAGATTAGTAACATTAACTTGATGTTTTATGAAACATTATGTCAGTGACAAACCTGACATTGACATTGTCATTGACGGGTCTTAACTTATGCCAGGTACTTTAGTATTGCTGTAATCAAGTTAACTAAAACATTTTATAGTTTATTATAATAACGGCAGTCAACAAAATCATAACAGTTAAACCAACTTAATAGGAATAATTTTAACTTCGATACTTTGTATAAAATATATAGGTTCGAGTTACATAAAGTTCAGTACCAGAATGTTTGCAGTATCTTATGTCCCGTTTAATTAAAAAAAAAATTTTTTAACTAACTGTTATTTATGTTTTTCAGATTTGATGCACCCCTCAAGGAATTAGACTTTCTAATGAAAATTTCGATGACACCGTTCTGCCTAACAGTATTGTCAATCCAAGGGGTATAAAACAAAATATAAAAGAAGAAATGTACAGCCTGAATCACAATGGGCAAATGTTTGAAGCTGAATAGCTGAGAGAAGCTAGAGACTTTTAATATTCATTGTCTTTTTGCTTTGGTTGATTTTGTTAAGAAGGGCAATAATGTCTGCATTTAAGAATTTTAATAAAAAGAGTAGAACAGTACCACACTTCTGAAAGTGACAACAACATACCCTACGTAACAGCGTCTTATTGCTTGACACTTGCTGACTGCACACACACTGCTTTATATATGCTACTTCCCCTGCGCATACGCATATTACTAACTCCGCCTACTTACTGTAACTGTGTGTGTGCATTGCTAATTGCGTTCGCAAACCCAGCTAATCGCAATAAAATGTCCACTGCCCAGCGGTCTCCGCCAAAAACGGCGCAAAATAGGCCTGCTTTGATTTTGCCTTCTACATCTTTAACCAGTCATGGGTCAGATTCTTAATAAAATTTGTTGGCTAATCGGAATAAGGAGATGGATGATAAATCAGATGCCTACCTAAGGAGAGTTCTGCGTAAACCTACTATATAATGCTAATGAATCACCAGAAAAGATTAGTAGTATTGACCAAATTAACGATTTATTTAAGTCTTTTGAAAGCAAACAAGACATTAAATTTGAACGGCTTGTAAGTAATATGTCTGAAATAAAACAACAAAACTTGGAAATGCAGAAAAGTCTAAATTTTGGTTTAGTCCATGTTCAACCCCTGAATCTCTACCCCCGGCCACGTTCAACCCCTAATTATTGTCCACGTTCTACCCCCTATCGGTTGAATATGGACTTTTTTTTTACGTATTTTTAAATCCACGTTCAACCCTCAATGGACAATAAAACACAAAAGTTTTTTTTCTTATCTACCCTCAGTTTATTTTACTTTATTTTTAATTATTTGGGAAACATACAGTGTTCTTATAGCTAGCTTAATACTAGAAAATTAACTAGACACCAATTATTAGTTTTCACATATCATAAACTGTATAACTTGAGATAGAGCTAGGTACATATATAATACACACAAAATAAAACAAAAAACACAAATACACAAATATTACAAAACAAAAACAATTAAAAACTCAATCAAATGGATCAGCCATTGATGAAGCCATTGATTAGTAATTTTAAGCCTGACTCTTTCTACGGAAGAATTAAAAATGTCAATCTCTGGTAAATTTATTTTACTTATCAAATTTGAGGCCCTTACAAAAAATTAATTTTGCCGATAATTAGTACAGCTATGAGGAACATGCAGAGTAATATGTTGTCGGGATGACCTTGTTGGGACCTTCAGGCCCAATTGGGCAAGGAGGTAAGGAGGAATCAATCTTGCATTGTGCAATCTTGATAACCGTGACAATATCCGCGATTTGGCGTCTTACGTAGAGGGGTAAAATGTGATAACGCCTACATCTGGACTCGTAGCATACATCTTGGACTCTACTTTTGAATTGAAGATGTCTCATAAATTTACGCTGTATGGTTTCAAGCCTGCCGATGTAAATGTCATACAATGGACTCCAAACTTGTGAGCAATATTCAAGGATACTACGCACATACGAACAGTAAAGAATTTTCATAACTTTTATGCTATTAAATTGGGAACTAGAGCGTAAAATAAATCCGAATGCCCTATTAGCCCGATTAGCAATATCATCAATATGTCTATCATAAATTAATTTGCAATCGTGAACAATACCCAAGTCGCGTATTTCATTAGACATTTTAAGAACTTTGCCTTTCAGTAAATACTCGATACGTAACGGGATTTTCTTCCTAGTAAACCTGACCACATAACACTTTGAAACATTAATGTCAAGTCTGTTAATATTGCAGTATTGTTCAAACCTAATTAAATCCTCCTGCAACAATGTACAGTCCCGGCGATCCGGAACACTCTTAAAAATTTTCATATCATCCGCGTATAACACAAATTTTGAATATATAAAACAGTTGGAAATGTCGTTTATAAATATATTAAATAAAAGAGGGCCCAGCAAGGATCCCTGTGGGACACCAGAAGGCACATAGTTATATGCGGATGAAAAACCATTCAACACTGCTATCCTTAATTTTTACGTCGGTCTACCATCTATTTGTACTATATTTTCACTATTACTTTGCATTAAGTAAAATAAGTAAGTAATACTGCATCGAGTAGAGTTCTAGCTCATAAAATTATATTAGAAAGTGAAAATAACTTGATTTAAAAATGTACCAAGTACAATTGTAAAATTTTAAGATATATTTTATTTCCTTTTTATTCAGTTTATAATTCGAGTAGGTATGTAAAGTAAACCTGTCTAATATAAGTTTTCTAAATTTCCAATCATTATATTTTGAAGCTGCTATGTCCTTCCTACCATCTAAAACCGTCCTTAAGCGGTCTTAAAGAAAAGTCCTGGTCATTTGTTAATTCCCGGCCTGCGAGTATGCCTGGGTAGACTCTAGGTAGCGCTAGTTGAGTAGCTGAAGGATGTACGATTGATTAGTTTGAAGTTGGCTTTCTTCTCAGTTAGATTGATATTGTTCTATGGGTTGTTGTCAAGTGTATTACTTTATCCACAAGTACTATTTGTTATTTCTTATCATAATGGCTGATATTCCGTCTACGAGTACTGGTCTATTTCATTTTGATTTCGTGACTTCAAAGCGTGGAGGACGTGTATTACTCTTAGAAGGCCATGAATATTACAAGAAAAAAGAATATAAGAATGGTTCTTCGTACTGGCGTTGTGTTTTTTGGCCTAAATGTCATGGAACTACTACCATCATGGCAACAGAAAATAAAATCGTCAATTCAAGAATGCATAAATGCCAAGAAAGTATTGCGATAAATGAAGTTAGAAAAGTTATTTCGATTTGCAAAACAAAAGTTAGCGAAGATTTCAAGAAGAATATCCCATCCGTATATTGTGAAGCTGTGATTTCTTTAAAAGACGCGAGTGATGCTATTATAAAAGAATTTCCATCGTATAAAAATGTGAAGTCTGACCTATATAATAAAAGGAATAAGGCGGTAGGTGTTAAAAAACGAGGTATTATAGAGCGACTGATGTAGAAGTACCCGCCATCTTTGAAAAGTTTCTCTTCTTTGACTATAATTATAAGAATAACAGAATAATAGCTTTCGCATCTGATACGATGAGGGAAATAATAAGCAGAGAGAAACACTTTTTCGGTGATGGGACATTTCAAACATACCCACGTCCATTTTTGCAACTTCACACGTTACACGCTGATGTAGGAAGTTCTGAAACAGAAACGAAAGTAATGCCGGTGTTATACGCTTTGTTAACAAACAAAAAACAAAGTACATATAATTTGCTTTTTACCTTATTAAAAAAAATTATTCCGAAATGGAATCCAACAAAATTCACAGTTGATTTTGAAGCCACTGTTATGGCAACATTAGAACTGTAATTTCCTGAAGCATCAATAAAAGGCTGCTTTTATCATTTCAATAGAGCAATATGGAAGAAAGCAGAACAACTTAATCTGAGCAAAAACAAGATTACACGTAAACATGTAGCTTTATTGACAGTATTGGCTAATCTATCCCCGGAAGCTGTAAGCGACGGATATCTGTATATTATGGAGGATAGTCCTACTAATGAATCTGTAACTAAATTTAATGATTATTTCGTTAAACAATGGTTCGAGAACAACCTAATGAAAGATAAATGGAGCTGTTATGCTGAAAGGCACCGCACAACAAACAAGTTAGAAGGTTGGCACGCTATGTTAAATAGGACGTTAGGTAAATCCTCTAATCTGGTTCAATTTTTAAAAACTTTAGAGGATGATTCTATTCATCAAAAATTTATAAGTAAAAAATGTAATAAAAGAAAAACAGAACAAATTGAAAATGACAAGCGGATAAATGACATTGTAAATCGTTTTACAAATGGTGAAATAAGGGTAGACGTCTGGAGAAGCTGTGTCCATTTATTTTTTAAACTTTTCTCGCTTGTCAAGTAAATTGCCTTCATCGTCATTTACCGAGTCTTTTGAATAGCTTTAAAATATCAGCTGGAGACCAAAGTTAATAATAAAGAATTGAAGGCTATTGTGGAAGCGGATCCAACGCAAACCACGTCCGAGTTAGCTGTAGGCTGCAGTGTCAGTGACAAAACTGTTTTAATCTACTTGAACCAAATTGGGAAGGAGAAAAAGCTTGGGAGGTGGGTACCTCATGAATTGAGTGTAGCAAACTGACAAACGCACGTCGACTGCTGCGTTACATTACTCAACCGGCACAATAATGAAAGGATTTTAAATCGAATCAGTACCTGTGATGAAAAGTGGATCCGCCCTTCGCAATCGTTGAACCCTGGTGAACCAGCCAAACCCTGCCCCAAGCGAAAATTGACTCAAAAAAAGTTACTTGCGAGCGTTTGGTGGACTAGGGCCGGTGTCGTTCACTACAGTTTTCTTAAATCTGGCCAGACGATTACGGCAGATGTCTGTTGTTAGCAACTGCAAACAATGATGAAAAAGCTAGCTGCTAAACAACCGAGGCTGGTCAATCGCTCTAGGCCTTTGCTGTTTCAGGACGCTAGACCACACCCTGCACTACAGATCGTACTCCCCGGACCGTGTTCTAACAGATTACCATTTTTTTTGATTTTGGATAACTTCTTGCAAGGAAAAAAAATTCAACTCCGATGGGGCAGTCCAAAGCGTCTTCAAAGGTTTTATTGATTCCCGTCCGAATGGTTTTTTTTAGTATAGGGATCAATGAACTACCTATGAGATGGCAAAAGTGCATAGATAGCAATGGTACATAATTTGATTAAATAAATATATTATATTTAAAAAAATTACTTTATGTTCCTCTAATATTAATGGATAAAAAAATAAAAACTCTTCTGTTTTCACTTATACTTTTCTTTCATTATTAGATACCTAACCTGTTGGGGTTGAATATGGACAACGAAAAAATGACTAATGTATTGAAATCGGTTTAGTCCATGTTCAACCCCTGAATCTCTACCCCCGGCCACGTTCAACCCCTAATTATTGTCCACGTTCTACCCCCTATCGGTTGAATATGGACTTTTTTTTTACGTATTTTTAAATCCACGTTCAACCCTCAATGGACAATAAAACACAAAAGTTTTTTTTCTTATCTACCCTCAGTTTATTTTACTTTATTTTTAATTATTTGGGAAACATACAGTGTTCTTATAGCTAGCTTAATACTAGAAAATTAACTAGACACCAATTATTAGTTTTCACATATCATAAACTGTATAACTTGAGATAGAGCTAGGTACATATATAATACACACAAAATAAAACAAAAAACACAAATACACAAATATTACAAAACAAAAACAATTAAAAACTCAATCAAATGGATCAGCCATTGATGAAGCCATTGATTAGTAATTTTAAGCCTGACTCTTTCTACGGAAGAATTAAAAATGTCAATCTCTGGTAAATTTATTTTACTTATCAAATTTGAGGCCCTTACAAAAAATTAATTTTGCCGATAATTAGTACAGCTATGAGGAACATGCAGAGTAATATGTTGTCGGGATGACCTTGTTGGGACCTTCAGGCCCAATTGGGCAAGGAGGTAAGGAGGAATCAATCTTGCATTGTGCAATCTTGATAACCGTGACAATATCCGCGATTTGGCGTCTTACGTAGAGGGGTAAAATGTGATAACGCCTACATCTGGACTCGTAGCATACATCTTGGACTCTACTTTTGAATTGAAGATGTCTCATAAATTTACGCTGTATGGTTTCAAGCCTGCCGATGTAAATGTCATACAATGGACTCCAAACTTGTGAGCAATATTCAAGGATACTACGCACATACGAACAGTAAAGAATTTTCATAACTTTTATGCTATTAAATTGGGAACTAGAGCGTAAAATAAATCCGAATGCCCTATTAGCCCGATTAGCAATATCATCAATATGTCTATCATAAATTAATTTGCAATCGTGAACAATACCCAAGTCGCGTATTTCATTAGACATTTTAAGAACTTTGCCTTTCAGTAAATACTCGATACGTAACGGGATTTTCTTCCTAGTAAACCTGACCACATAACACTTTGAAACATTAATGTCAAGTCTGTTAATATTGCAGTATTGTTCAAACCTAATTAAATCCTCCTGCAACAATGTACAGTCCCGGCGATCCGCAACACTCTTAAAAATTTTCATATCATCCGCGTATAACACAAATTTTGAATATATAAAACAGTTGGAAATGTCGTTTATAAATATATTAAATAAAAGAGGGCCCAGCAAGGATCCCTGTGGGACACCAGAAGGCACATAGTTATATGCGGATGAAAAACCATTCAACACTGCTATCCTTAATTTTTACGTCGGTCTACCATCTATTTGTACTATATTTTCACTATTACTTTGCATTAAGTAAAAGTAGTAAGTAATACTGCATCGAGTAGTAATTTTAAGATATATTTTATTTCCTTTTTTTTCAGTTTATAATTCGAGTAGGTATGTAAAGTAAACCTGTCTAATATAAGTTTTCTAAATTTCCAATCATTATATTTTGAAGCTGCTATGTCCTTCCTACCATCTAAAACCGTCCTTAAGCGGTCTTAAAGAAAAGTCCTGGTCATTTGTAAATTCCCGGCCTGCGAGTATGCCTGGGTAGACTCTAGGTAGCGCTAGTTGAGTAGCTGAAGGATGTACGATTAATTTGTTTGAAGTTGGCTTTCTTCTCAGTTAGATTAATATTGTTCTATGGGTTGTTGTCAAGTGTATTACTTTATCCACAGTTGCTATTTGTTATTTCATTATGATATTCCGTCTACGAGTACTGGTCTATTTCATTTTGACTTTGTGACTTCAAAGCGTGGAGGACGTGTATTACTCTTAGAAGGCCATGAATATTACTAGAAAAAAGAATATAAGAATGGTTCTTCGTACTGGCGTTGTGTTTTTTGGCCTAAATGTCATGGAACTACTACCATCATGGCAACAGAAAATAAAATCGTCAATTCAAGAATGCATAAATGCCAAGAAAGTATTGCGATAAATGAAGTTAGAAAAGTTATTTCGATTTGCAAAACAAAAGTTAGCGAAGATTTCAAGAAGACTATCCCATCCGTATATTGTGAAGCTGTGATTTCTTTAAAAGACGCGAGTGATGCTATTATAAAAGAATTTCCGTCGTATAAAAATGTGAAGTCTGACCTATATAATAAAAGGAATAAGGCGGTAGGTGTTAAAAAACGAGGTATTATAGAGCGACTGATGTAGAAGTACCCGCCATCTTTGAAAAGTTTCTCTTCTTTGACTATAATTATAAGAATAACAGAATAATAGCTTTCGCATCTGATACGATGAGGGAAATAATAAGCAGAGAGAAACACTTTTTCGGTGATGGGACATTTCAAACATACAACTCTAGATCCTTTAGAAAGCCCGCCTTACTACACGTACCATTCAGCAGGACGAGGTATAAACAAAACTCGTATATTATTAGAGCAAGCAGATGCTTTAATGACATTAGTGGTGATGACAACGATATTGACTTGTTTAACACATCGATAGCGACAATTAGAAATAAATTAAGTTGTAAGTTCTTCGTTACAAACTAATTAATTTAATCTTACCGATGTAATGTCACACTTTATTTCATTTACTTGATTCATGTATGTAATGTACTCTGTTTTTATTTTTTAGTTTTATTATATCAGTTGTATTTACTGTAGATACTGCTGTCAATCAATTGTACCTACTGTATACCGGTGGAAGCTTTTAAATGGCCATCAGTATCAATTGCCTTTATACTTTAGTGTTTTTTTCAGCTGTAAGCTTCCCTAATAATAAAATAAATAAATAAATAAATAAATACCCACGTCCATTTTTGCAACTTCACACGTTACACGCTGATGTAGGAAGTTCTGAAACAGAAACGAAAGTAATACCGGTGTTATACGCTTTGTTAACAAACAAAAAACAAAGTACATATAATTTGCTTTTTACCTTATTAAAAAAAATTATTCCGAAATGGAATCCAACAAAATTCAAAGTTGATTTTGAAGCCACTGTTATGGCAACATTAGAACTGTAATTTCCTGAAGCATCAATAAAAGGCTGCTTTTATCATTTCAATAGAGCAATATGGAAGAAAGCAGAACAACTTAATCTGAGCAAAAACAAGATTACACGTAAACATGTAGCTTTATTGACAGTATTGGCTAATCTATCCCCGGAAGCTGTAAGCGACGGATATCTGTATATTATGGAGGATAGTCCTACTAATGAATCTGTAACTAAATTTAATGATTATTTCGTTAAACAATGGTTCGAGAACAACCTAATGAAAGATAAATGGAGCTGTTATGCTGAAAGGCACCGCACAACAAACAAGTTAGAAGGTTGGCACGCTATGTTAAATAGGACGTTAGGTAAATCCTCTAATCTGGTTCAATTTTTAAAAACTTTAGAGGATGATTCTATTCATCAAAAATTTATAAGTAAAAAATGTAATAAAAGAAAAACAGAACAAATTGAAAATGACAAGCGGATAAATGACATTGTAAATCGTTTTACAAATGGTGAAATAAGGGTAGACGTCTGGAGAAGCTGTGTCCATTTATTTTTTAAACTTTTCTCGCTTGTCAAGTAAATTGCCTTCATCGTCATTTACCGAGTCTTTTGAATAGCTTTAAAATATCAGCTGGAGACCAAAGTTAATAATAAAGAATTGAAGGCTATTGTGGAAGCGGATCCAACGCAAACCACGTCCGAGTTAGCTGTAGGCTGCAGTGTCAGTGACAAAACTGTTTTAATCTACTTGAACCAAATTGGGAAGGAGAAAAAGCTTGGGAGGTGGGTACCTCATGAATTGAGTGTAGCAAACTGACAAACGCACGTCGACTGCTGCGTTACATTACTCAACCGGCACAATAATGAAAGGATTTTAAATCGAATCAGTACCTGTGATGAAAAGTGGATCCGCCCTTCGCAATCGTTGAACCCTGGTGAACCAGCCAAACCCTGCCCCAAGCGAAAATTGACTCAAAAAAAGTTACTTGCGAGCGTTTGGTGGACTAGGGCCGGTGTCGTTCACTACAGTTTTCTTAAATCTGGCCAGACGATTACGGCAGATGTCTGTTGTTAGCAACTGCAAACAATGATGAAAAAGCTAGCTGCTAAACAACCGAGGCTGGTCAATCGCTCTAGGCCTTTGCTGTTTCAGGACGCTAGACCACACCCTGCACTACAGATCGTACTCCCCGGACCGTGTTCTAACAGATTACCATTTTTTTGATTTTGGATAACTTCTTGCAAGGAAAAAAAATTCAACTCCGATGGGGCAGTCCAAAGCGTCTTCAAAGGTTTTATTGATTCCCGTCCGAATGGTTTTTTTTAGTATAGGGATCAATGAACTACCTATGAGATGGCAAAAGTGCATAGATAGCAATGGTACATAATTTGATTAAATAAATATATTATATTTAAAAAAATTACTTTATGTTCCTCTAATATTAATGGATAAAAAAATAAAAACTCTTCTGTTTTCACTTATACTTTTATTTCATTATTAGATACCTAACCTGTTGGGGTTGAATATGGACAACGAAAAAATGACCAATGTATTGAAATCCACGTTCTACCCCTGGGTGTTGAACGAAGAAAACGTTTAGGGGTTTAACGTGGCCGGGGGTAGAGATTGAGGGGGTTGAACATGGACTAAACGTAAATTTTTAACCGAAAAATATGATGAGGTTTTAAAAACAACATTCATTTTGAAACAAAAAAATAAGCTTGAATCCAAAATTGTAATTATGGAAAGAAAATTTGAAAATTTAGAACTTCATTCACGTGTGGCTATGGTTGAGTTAAGAAATATTTCTTGACTTAATTCTGAACATAATACCATGCTTCGCTCGATTGTTAAAATTTTGTTTAAAAAAAATGTTTGAAGTCAAAAAATAATCTCACTATGGTAAACTTTACCACCGCTTCGTGTAAAGATCAATTTTTCAAGAAAACTGGACATTTTAACAAAGTAAATAAAGTAATAAATAGAGCTTCTGGGCATTCCTGGAATAAGTTGCCCTGTCTACATTGGTGAATCGTTGACGGCCTATGGAAGAAAACTATTCTACATTACTCGTAAATTCACTAAGGAACATAAACTACACAGTTGTTGGTCTACATACGGGAAAATATATATGTATAAGAATACTTGAAAAGGGTTGGCATTTTGCGAAGTTGGCATGAAAGGATGCAGAAGCTCATTCAGTTACAATAAAATAACCAGAACAGATCTAATTAGACTTAAAATTAATTTTAAGGTTAAGTTTTTTATTTGCATTTTTTTCATGAACTATCCATCAACTTGTATCGGGAGTTTTTGGGGGCGGATAAGGTCCTGCCCCTTCCCCCTCCTCTCCAAACCTCCTTATCTCGGCTGCAGGATTCTAAATTTTACCTCTTGAAAACTCGCCCGCTATTCGTATTGAACGTAAAGAAGATCTTCATTAGATTTTATTTAAATTACTAGATACACGTAGTTCTCACCTATTATACTTTTCATGTCATTTTAAAATGTGTAAATCCTTGTTTATGATAAAAATCTCATTTACTGACATTTTGAACAAACGATTCTACTATATCCTTATTACACTTAGTATTGAAATGAAATGAAATGAAATGAAATGAAATGAAATATTTATTTCTCAACATTGACAATTACTTGTTCTTATTGACGTCAAATAAAACATGATTCTACCACCAGTTCGAAAAAAACCTTCGTGAAGAAGAACTGGCAAGAAACTTCACGGGTATATTTTTTTTCAAAATAAATTTACAGAGTCTCTTTATGTCTATACAAAATTATTCTTTTCTGCATCTGTTAGCCCGGCAAGTCTCCCTCCCCCCAAGTATCCAAACGACGAACACCCTCAAACGGCACCCGTATACTAATAAATCTGCATAATAATTTACTTAACACACTCCCAGTTTTATACAAATATAATATAAACTGTACATTTAGAAATATACGTAAAATAATTTTGTTAAGAAATGTATCTATTGAATACTTGCACGTTCTTAAAACTGCGATATTTCGACCCGACGGCAAGACCTCGTATAGGTAATAACTTCTTTGTAAACACTTCTCATTGTATCATGCTTCACGCCATAGGTTGCTATTTAATACTCACTATTTTAAACATATCAATTTTAATTCATACAAATAAAAATATAAACGACATTATAAATTCTACTGTAGCGGACATAATTCATTGGCTTTGCGTAAATAATTTGAATGTTAATACTAATAAAACAAAATACATCCAATTTTCTAACAAAGGAGCAAATGATATGGACGTTGCATATGACGATAAAAAGATTCAAGAAACCGAACTTCATACATTCCTTGGCGTAGTATTGGACAAACATTTCACCTGGATTGACCACTTAGAAAAAGTGTCCTCAATAATAAACAGATACGCTTACGCACTCTGGCGGCTAACAAAACTAACTAATCCAGAAACTGCTCTGAAAGCATATCACGGTTATGTAGCCTCAGTATTGAGATATGGTATTCTTTTGTGGGAAAACTCTGTAAAATTGATTAGGGCCTTCATAGCACAAAAACAATGTATCAGAGCTATAGCAAATATGAACTCTTGGGAATCATGTAGGCCTTTATTCAAATCTATGAGACTATTGACACTACCTAGTCTGTATTTATATGAAACTTGTTTATTTGTAAAAACAAATCCTAATTGTTTCAAAGGAAAAAAAATTGTGGTTATTTTAATACAAGGTTCCCTGATAGACTATGCCTTCCAAACATAAAAACAGACATCTGTAAAGTGTAAAAACATATAAACTATTTAGATTGCATGCTGCACGACAGTAAAATATGAGATCCTATTTTATATTAAGAACTTGACCTGTACCGTATTTTTTGCAATAAAGGATTTTGATTTGATTTGAATTTTGATTTTATAATTCGATAAGCCATGCAGTATATCTGATCATCTTGATGACTTTGGAATAGCGAAACCTAGTACGTGTGATATGCGGGTTAACCTGAGTTCAAAATAAGTAAATGTCGTCGGTTTTCTACTGAGGAAAAGCTAATAGCTTTATCTATCATGAAGCAAGCCCGAAATGTTAACGGTTTTTACAGAAAATATTTATATTGCCATCGAGATCGACTTTAAATAAAATGATAGCAAAGTTTAATATGAATGCAGGAATTAATCCACAACTTTTCAGCTTATTAAAAAAAGAGGTAATCTTCTGTATTAATTCCAATTCTTTGGTGACCTTCGGGCACATCATAAAACATTTCGTTTGTTGTGTACATTACTTTACCTACATATATAATAACTTTTTTTACAGGTAACATCATGGAATGAGAAAAAAAATATGTTCAGTAATATTTGATAAAGTGGCTTTGGATAGTGCACTATCTCATGATAAAAACAAAATGGTTTTGTTGAGCTGACTGAAAAAGGGCCAGAGTTTGCTGACCATGCACTTCTGTTCCTGTTGAATGGTGCAGTGTACAAGTGGCAGCAGCCGATTGCATTCTATTACTGCCAAGGCTCAACAGCAGGAATTGAACTAAAAAAAATTTACATATCTCATTTCTGCAGTAATAGCCCTTATTTGTGATTAGGGAGCAGCGTTTCAGTCAGCCCTGCACAGTCTGAGAAAGGAAACTGAGCGAGAACAAACACTGTCTAATCAAGTACCAGGTCATTATATTATAAAAGTATTTTATACAAAATATAATCAAATACAAGAGCTATTAATTATGAATAATCTGTAATAGACCGGCTTTGCTAATTAAAAATTATCATTCATAGTATAATAATTAATTATTATTCATTAAATAAATAAGTATAATATTTCTTTCGACAGGCTATACTAACTTGCTTGATTTTTTTTTGAAGATTATTATTATTATGTTATAAGATTTATATGGTTAAAGATTAAAATTAAATTCTATACAAATCATGCTGCATGATAAATATTACTTGAAATAATTTCAGATGGATTTGTCACAATAGGCGGAATAAACATGAACATCATATATGACCCATGCCATTTGATCAATGGCATAAGAAATAATTTTTTAAATAAAAAATATAAGTATTGACGGAAAAGTCTCAAAATGGAGTGACATCATAGATGTTTATTAAACAGGTTTTGACCACACGAAAGTAAGGCTTCTTCATTAATTAAATGACACTCATATTATACCAGAAAAAATTAAAAAGATGAAAGTGAGTATTAAAATTTATTCAGTTTAACTAGTACTAAAGGTGTGAGGATTATGCATGTTTCATTATCTCGTTTTTCTTTCAGGTTCAAAATTGCGTAAGGGTATTCAGCAATACTGTTGCTGCAACCTTGAAGTATACAGCAAAATATCGTAAGTTTTTCTATAGTAATATTGTTTATATATTTGTTTATACTTGCATAGGGTCATATAGTAACAGTTGGTGTGATTGGCTGATATAAAACTGCGTGCATGCGTAGTTATGTGCCGGATAAAGAGTATTAACAGCCAGAGAAATTACGAGAACAAATGGTTTGACCATCATAAACCAATAAAATAAAATTACCATGAAAAAAAGACATGTCCATAAAAAAATTACCAATTGATATTGATATTAAGTATTAATGTATGTATTTATCTTGCAAATACAATTTTACACCATTTTATACTTTTGTGAAACATCTGCCACAGAATATTGATGGAGCTTTGACAATCGATGTTTTATATTAAGTTAAGTAAGCCTAATTAGTGGTATGAAAAGAATGACTCAACTTAATACCTAATTGTTTTTTAATTTATTTTTAGCTTAATATCCTGATGGAAGACCAGTCAGTGCAACTATGAAAAACACATCAGAAATTAATTGTTTTTCGATAAACTGTTTGACAGCTTAAATGGTTTAGCTGTTTTTTCAAAGAAATCAAACGGAAAAATTTTGCGGACGGCAGTAACACAAAATTCAAAACAAGTTGGTTTTCGATAAGTGCTATCAAAATGTTAGTAAAAATTAAATTATTAGATTTAAATGGAAGACAAAAATCAGTGCCTTCACTAAAATAGTAAGTAACTGTAAAAAGTTTTATGGGGCTGTGGCAGTTTTTCAAGACTCAAAACATTAACCCTGAACTTGATTTTGTGAATCCTAATGCACATTAAGTTGAGAATTTTTTTTTGGCCGTCGTAGCTATATTAATTTCTGTTTTTATACGTACCTAATTTCTGAATGTTATACAGCCACGCAAACAAAAAATATCGCCATCTTACTCACGCACTGGCGAACCGTCCGAGAGCGTCTATGCAGCTCAAGGTAATTAATTATCCTATTTAATTTCGAATAATTCATATGATTGTAATGAAATTCGATTGAATTTACTTATTTCTTATCCTAAATTATTGGTTTGTTACAATATTTTGCTTGAATATATTTAATTATGCATAGTAATCTGTGATTTTTGGTTTGCGTTTAAGTTCACACTGCCAGCTGCACAACGATTAACGTAATAATTTGCTTGTGCATTTATATGCACACTGCTAGTTTCTAAGTTACTTAAAATCTTATTTTATTGTTTCTTTAAATACACATTGCCAGCTTAACTAACTCGTTTTTACTTTTTTTTTCATGATATGAAAAGTAAGTATATTACACTTACAATAATAAAGCTTGGTTTGGCACCGAACTAAAGACGCTTATAAGCTATTTGCACTCCTAACATTTTTTTTTGTCCTAGACGTCAAGATCTCGCAAAATACTAGTTTTGATACCTAAATCTGGTGCAAGGTCTGATATTTCATCTGAAAAATCTTCTGGAGATGAACTCGATATGTGCTGACCTCATAAAAAAGATTCCGACGACAGTTCCCCTCGACTGTCGTTGTCGACTGTCGGTGTTATGTTAATTGATACAAATCAAATACATTTTTATTAGTAAAACAATGGTTTTTTATAAAATTTTTACAATTAAAAGAATAATCCTTTGCTCAGTTTTGAAAGCAGATTGATATAATGTGCAAAGTTATACACAAATAAGATATTTTTAATGTAATACCTCATGATATAGTTATTCAAAAGGCATAATTTTTATAAATAGCTCTGCTACAAATTTTCAAAGAAATAATGACTTAAACCGCACGCGCCGTTTTCGCGGCAACTTTTGGCGCAGGCCGTGCCAGACATGACGTATTTCGCAAAATGGCTGCTACCAGACGAGGGGATAAGATAAAAATAAAAAATACATCCCGCCTGGTAAGAAAATCAAAGTTTAAGACGACTTAATGATCCCATGATCCCATCACGTTCAGTACATTCTACATCACCTCAGCCATATGCATTTCACCAGCCAATTACAAGTAAACCTATAAATCCATGACCAAGTACGTATGAAAGTCCTTCTACTAGCTACACATATGAGGATGTTCAAGTGAGGTTGGCCCACTAAGTGTTTATCGTATAATAATTTATTAAAATACAATTGCAACTTGACACCAGAATCTATAAAAGAATTATTATCTACGCCAAAGTCAATTATCGAGTATAAAAAACAGCAAACTTTAGCCACTCATCATAAAAGTACTTACCCTAAACAGAGCAATACGTCTTGCACAATTACTTCGAAATATTTTACTCAAGACAATAGAAATGTAGTTACCTCACCTTCAATACATTTATCATTATCAGCTACTAGTTCGAACCTTGCGCGAAAAATGTAATAGTTCATCATGCAGGGACCAATCAGCTTGTCACATAATCACATAAGTTTAGCGACATAAGTACAGGGAGTGACAGCAATTATGAACTTTGTTATTCAAAAAATTCTTCTTCCGTTGATTACATCAAAAGATAGCGAGTTGGTACTTCTTCTGGGCCAGATATTGGTAATTTTAAAAATGATACTATAATTAATATTCCTCCCGACGTGTCATCACCATTTCAAATTTTTAAGTTATTTGTTACTGATGACATTATAAATGAAATGGTGGCAGAGATAAATAATTACGCGAATAATTGTTGTCGTAACGAAAGTTTGAAACGGAAAGCTAGGTTGAAAAAAATAGGACACAAATTTTAAAGAAATGTGCTTTATTATGGGAATTTAGATGACACTGGGAATTGTCAAACTACCAAGCTTGAGTAACTATTGGTAGAAAAAACATGTTATAAAAACGATTCCATTCAATTTTTAATGACACGAGATAGGTTTATATTATTTTTGAAATGTTAGCATTTTAGTAATTATACAGTTGATCCAACGGATAAATAAAAAAAATGTTTTGATTATGATGAACAACATGCAAAAATCGTGTTGCTACCGTAATAGATACAGGCAAAAAAAAGTTGAGGGATTATTATAAGCCAGAATGTATATCTTTATATAATTCAAACAAGAAAACGACCAAATGACAGCATATTATTGATCTTTAAGGAGAGGGAACAAATGGTACTGAAAACTTATGACGAGTTTCCTCTTCAGTACCTGTGTTGTCAATGCGAGGATCATTTATAATAGCGTAACCAAGATAAAAAGAACATTGATAGATTTTGTTGAATCTGTTATACAAAATATTACTGGGCATACATTTCACGATCATAATAAAGCCTCAGAAAAAACGAAGTACCATAATTTGTAAAAAATACAAATTGAAAATAATGCACACTTTGCTATCAAGAATTACGAAAAACAATGACTAGCCGGAAAGCTGACAAAAAGGTACAAAAAGTTTAATTGATGTGTGTTGAATGTCAAAAAGCTTTTTGTCTAGCTTCTTTCAAAAAGCTCATGAAAATTATTTGAATATTATATTTCGTCGCTTCATTCTTCAGATAGTATATAATTAAACAGTCCTTTTAAGGTACTAGGTAATTTCGCACAGCTTTAGAGTATGTCATTTGACTTATTCAAAAAACTTGCCGTCTGTTTACTTGATCAACTCCGGTCCCGGCAAGTCTTCATTCTTTTTTCGTGCGTGGTAACAAGCACACGTTTTATACCAACGAGTAACTTAACAGTTTAATATTAAATATGCAGTAAAAGTTGTACTAAAGGTGTACTTAAAGTTCGAAAATTAGAACTAACAGTTAAGAAAAAACGATAGCGACTCGTTATTTCTTCAGATGAGGTAAGCCATTTTTTGTTTTTTTCGTAAGTGATCGCGGGTATCTATAAACAAACTATAATTTCGCTTTATCAGAAAGATGCAGAAAGCACGTGTTATCTATAATAGATATATCACGTTATCCGCATAAATTCCTGGTAGTCTTCTACCTGATGTTTTTTATATAAAATAAAATTTCGTTTTAGCGAAAAGATGCACAAAACACGTGTTATCTATAAAATATATATCACGTTATCCGCATAAATTCCTGGTAGTCTTCTACCTGATGTTTTTTATTATAAACTAAATTTCGCTTTGTCGAAAAGATGCAGAAAGCACGTGTTCGTAGACCCGTGAAGAATGAGTATAAGGTTAAATTGCAACACCTTGTTCAAAATCTAGAAGCAGCATAACCACTTTTTTTACATATTAACACTATAGCATATCAATATCAAGCCATTCTAAATATAAAGAAAAATTTTACAATAAACGACATTCCAATTTATGTCATTTACAGTGAAAACTATTGCTGCAAGTATAATGAGGAAATACAAGCTGTCCACTTTGATGGAGGAAGAAAGCAGATAACAATGCATACAGGAGTGCTATACTATACTATACTTCGCAAGGATAATGCAATCAAACCTGTATCCTTTTGTTCTCTCTCTAGCAACAATAGACATGACACAATGGCTGTTTGGCCTCACTTAAAACCCATATTTGAGTCAGAGACTAGTAAATAACTATAGACTGACCATCTCCATACAAAAATTCGTGACGCGGAAAAAGCTCAAAATCCAAGCTATTACTAGATGTCGCTCTCAAATAGCTTGGACCAACCTTGTCGTCTTTAATTTTTATATGAATTATTGACGAGAAACGTAATGCAAAATATTTGTTTGTATATTAATACGGACTAAAACTGCTAGATGGCGTTGTCAAATAACCTGAAACCTTAGCAAGTAAATAGTTGAGTTCATTCCAGGCCCTCAATAAGCTTTTGATTTCAGTACTTTACGCAAAAAATGACTATACCTTAATTTTTATAACATTTTATAATATTTACTAAAAAGAAAGTCAGAACCAAATTATGTATATAAATATTTAAAAGACATAAAAGCAAATCAAAGAATATGTAACTGCGTGCATCTTTACCGATAGAGACAAGGTTCTCGAACTATAGGTGAATCATTATGGAAAAATAAATACTTGAGGGAATCTTTATGATTTAAAATAGATGACATAGATATTCAGTTGTATTAATTACTTTAAAAAGTGTCAAAATCATAACATATTAAATAATATCACAAAAAATATATTTATGTCAGCTTTATAGTCAAATATTTTATTTTGTGCTTTTTATTTGTTTGGATTTATGTGCGAAATTATTTTCTTTGATCGGCACGAGTCACAGTAGGCGAGCAGAAAAATTGAGAATTCAAAGAAATGCAGGGAAAAGTTCCAAAACAAACACACACCCATAGCAACAACAATAAACGACAAAGAATTCAAATTGTCAAACAAATAAAATGTTGTCAAGAAAAGAACAAAAAAAGTTGATTTAAGTTATAAGTGTCTAAATACAATATTTACAAAATATTTCAAAATCCATCCAGCAAGAAAATATTTTTTTAACTACTGCAAAATAGTTATGAGTTATATGCATAAATAAAAATTATGCACTTATTAAGACATAATTTTTATCGATATCAAGAAATAAATTAAAATATAAAAGACCTATTAATTAAATGCACTGAAATTCGTTTTATTATGTTAAGGCAGATAAGAACAAACTGTGGCGATGAATGCTATATTTTTGTGGTAAAAATTATATACTGGCAATACAGTAATCCAGTAACACTACAAATAATATCCGGGGTGGTGTAAAGATTTCTGTTACTGAATTATAAGAGCGGCAACATAGCATCAAATAATATAATGCACTAGCTGGCAACGTCTGTTGTCGCCTGATACCTACGGATAGTACTTGCAATGAAATATCAAATGATTTTGTAAACAGCTCCATCTTAAGTTTTTTTACGCATTATTTTGACTAATTTTAAATAACTTGTAAATCTAATACAACTAACGTCATCTCTCTATCTTAAAAACAACTATTTTTCAAGTCACAAAATTTTGTTAGACATGGTTAGTCTATAGTTATTTACTAGTCTCTGTTTGAGTGGATAAAAACACTATGAGTATGTTACAAATTAATGAAGCGCCGCATTTTGACAATTCTATTGAGAGTTATGAAGTTCATTCCTATACTCCATACACTAATAGCTTCAAAGAAAACGATGAAATACGAATACCGATTAATCAACAAGACATTTATTTACTACCTGCGAGCAGTTCCATTTACATTGAAGGATGTATAGAAGTATATACGAAGGATACCACAGGAAAACTTACGAAAAAAGGGTTTCAATTTAACAATAACCCTATACCGTTTCTTTTTCATGATATAAGGTATGAGATAAATGGAGTAGAAATCGATCGTATTAGACATGTTGGTATTACTTCTACAATCAAATCTTACATCTCGATGAATGAGGGAGAAAGTAAACAGGCTGCTCTGTGGGGATGGAACTTGAAAGGAACAAAATCTGTAAATGGTTTTTTTAATGTTATATTGCCGCTTAGTAAACTATTAGGATTTGCTGAAGACTATAACAAAATCGTATTAAACTGTAAACATGAATTAATTCTAACGAGATGTAAATCTAATGTTGATGCTCTTATACTTGATAATAATAATGATCATGTGTTAGTAAATATTGAGAGAATTCAATGGCGTGTACCACATATTAAAGTATCTGATCGAGAAAGATTACTACTCTTGAAACAGAAAAAGATAAGCCAATACAAATGGCATTTCGAAATTGGGATACATATGAATATCCACTTTTACCTAAAACAAAGAAGCATTCGTGGTCAATCAAGACTACCTCCCAACTCGAGAAACCTAGATTTGTAATATTCGGTCTTCAAACAGTCGACCAAAATTTAAAGAATAGAAATTGTTCTTTGTTTAATCATTGTAACTTAACTAACGTTTCATTATATCTAAATTCACAAACATATCCGTATGATGCACTAAAACTTGATTTTGATAATGATAAATATCATATATTATATGAAATGTACATCAAATTCCGTCAGTCTTATTACAACGCTTCAGTTGACCCGTTGCTTAATATTATTGATATTAAAGAAAAGGCACCTTTGTTTGTAATTGACTGTTCAAGGCAAAATGAAACATTAAAAACTGGCCCAGTTGATGTAAGACTAGAAATAGAGAGCAATAAAGATTTTCCTGACAAAACGAGTGCCTTTTGTCTTATCATCAACGATCGCATTATATTGCCGCTTAGTAAACTATTAGGATTTGCTGAAGACTATAACAAAATCGTATTAAACTGTAAACATGAATTAATTCTAACGAGATGTAAATCTAATGTTGATGCTCTTATACTTGATAATAATAATGATCATGTGTTAGTAAATATTGAGAGAATTCAATGGCGTGTACCACATATTAAAGTATCTGATCGAGAAAGATTACTACTCTTGAAACAGAAAAAGATAAGCCAATACAAATGGCATTTCGAAATTGGGATACATATGAATATCCACTTTTACCTAAAACAAAGAAGCATTCGTGGTCAATCAAGACTACCTCCCAACTCGAGAAACCTAGATTTGTAATATTCGGTCTTCAAACAGTCGACCAAAATTTAAAGAATAGAAATTGTTCTTTGTTTAATCATTGTAACTTAACTAACGTTTCATTATATCTAAATTCACAAACATATCCGTATGATGCACTAAAACTTGATTTTGATAATGATAAATATCATATATTATATGAAATGTACATCAAATTCCGTCAGTCTTATTACAACGCTTCAGTTGACCCGTTGCTTAATATTATTGATATTAAAGAAAAGGCACCTTTGTTTGTAATTGACTGTTCAAGGCAAAATGAAACATTAAAAACTGGCCCAGTTGATGTAAGACTAGAAATAGAGAGCAATAAAGATTTTCCTGACAAAACGAGTGCCTTTTGTCTTATCATCAACGATCGCATTATAGAATATAAACCTCGCAGCAGTATTGTTCGCAAGATATCATGAAGTTAATAGTTGATGTTCAAGGTTTTAAAACCGAATTAAATCAGTTCATACTTAAAGAAATAGCTATTCTGGATGATAAAGGAATACAAAGTTTTTTAATAAGACCACCATTCGCTTTCTATAATTTAACTATAAAGGAAATGAGGCAGGTTGGGTGGATCGAGAGAAATAGAAATATTTATTGGAAAGAAGGATTTATTTGTTTTTCAAAATATAAGCCTTTAATTTCACCTCTACTTGAAAACAATTGTATTTATGTAAAAGGTGAAGAAAAAGCAAAATGGATTAAGGAAATGTTTGTTGATTATAATGTGAATGTGATAAACTTAGAAAATTTTAAGTGTCCAAATTTTTATACCCTGTATGAGCTTTACAGCAAATGTAATGATGTCTATAGATGTATCTATCATAAGAATATTTGTGGTTTAAAAAATGTAATCTGTTTAAATAAGTGGTGTTCTGATAATAAAATTATATGTTAACCGAATCATGTTTTATTTTCAACCGAATGTTTACCTCTCGTAGAATAAGACTAAAATTATTATAAAAATAATGATGCTAGTAAAACTGTTCTCATTACAAAGTTTGGAAGTAAAAAAAGTTATTGACTAGCGCTCGCTTTCAATATTGTATCTAGAGATCTATCCGTTGAAAACCACCAATGACGATTCGTTATTTGGTAATCGTTGCAAAGTTCAAATAAAAATATGAATCAATATTGGTGGTTTTCAACGGATAGATCTCTAGATACAATATGAAAGCGACCGTACATGAACGGGTTCAATAGATCTTTACACTGTTAAATGGACTGGATGAATAGACTGAATCATGAAAATTCGAAAGTTATTGACTAGATTAAATGATTCATTAGATGGTATTATGTAATGTTTGAATAGGTCATAGTACTGGTGAATGAATGAACACTGAATGATTTAGATGAACAGATTGAATAGATGGTATGAATGAATAGATAATATACAGAACCCCCATATATCCACTACTTACCGGAAATAAAGGTCAACTTTGTTGGCATTAGTGCTGTCGGTGATAACCATTCTTTAGTTAAAATCGAAAATTATTCCAAATTGTCATTTTTAATAAACACTTTTGCATATGTATTACGTTTTATACATAATTGTAAACCTACCAAAAATAAGTTAAATGGGATTTTACGGCCCAAAGAACTAAAAAACGCGTTTGAAGCCCTAGCAAAGTTTTCCCAGCGGGAATCATTTCAATCAGAATTTAATATTCTTCAGGCAAATAAAACATTAAGTTCAAAAAGTTACTTACTACCTTTAAACCCGTTTCTTGATGAAAATAACATTTTAAGAGTAGGAGGTCGGCTGGAATTTTCCTGCTACCCCTTTGAAAAACGTCAACCTATATTATTGCACGGCAAATATAAACTAACAAAATTATTGTTTCAACAAGAGCATTTACGTCTTATCCACGCTGCTTTCCGCAGCTTCTATTATCCTCAATTCGAGAATTTGTTTGGCCAATAGCTGGAAGGGACTTAGCCCGTACTACTGCGAGACAACGTATCATCATATCATATCATGGGTATGTTACCTAAACAACGTGTTGATCCGGGTTATCCATTCGCTAGCACTGGATGTGATATGGCTGGCCCCTTTTTAATCACCGATCGCAAAGGAAGAGGTTGTAAGATAACTAAGTGCTATCTTTGCATTTTTGTGTGTCTAAGATATAAATGTTTAAATTTGGAAGCAGTTAGCGAATTATCTAAGGATGCATTTATTTTGTCTTTGCGTCGTTTTATTTCTCGTAGAGGCAGACCAGCTGAGATATTTTGCGACAATGGTCGTAATTTTGTAGCCGCTGCTAAAGAAATTGGAGAATTCTTGCTGTTATGTTCTGATGACATTCATAGCTTTTCGTCGGGGGAAGGCATTAAGTTTAACTTTCGACCAGCCTATGCTCCGCATTTCGGTGGCCTATGGGAAGCGAGCGTAAAATCAGCGAAATATCATTTGAAAAGGTCATTAGGGAACACTCATTTGACGTTCGAGGAACTTTCGACACTTTTCAGTCAAATAGAGGCCATCCTTAACAGTAGACCTATGTGTCCCTTGTCTTCCTCTCCAAATGACTTTCAACCCTTAACTCCAGGGCACTTTCTTATAGGACGACCACTAATGGCACTACAATCTCCAAGCTACGAAAATGTCAAAATAAACAGGCTCGACCGTTTTCAGCGATTAGAGCAACTGCGCCAGCACTTTCGGCGTCGATGGCAATTGGAGTACATTACAGAACTCCAGCAGAGGCAGAAATGGCGCTTACCACAAAAACCACTTCAAGTTGGGGATCTTGTACTTCTAAAGGAAGAAAATTCACCACCCATGAGCTGGCGGCTAGGTCGAATAGCTTCTCTGTTCCCAGGTAGAGACGGTGTAGCACGATTAGCGGAAGTCAAGACCACTACAGGCGTGTTTCGAAGAGGGGTCAAGTATCTCTGTCCTCTACTTGACGCTAAAGAAGATGCTTTGGAACCTGGCAGTTCCAAGGCCCCCCAAGATGTTGAGTCCACGAGTGAATGACCTCGTGTGAATGGCGCGTGCAAGTACCGACCCAACAAGTTCTAGAACCTTGGCGAACGTCTCAGCTCGCTACCGACTGCCGCGCAGCATAGACGCGTTCGCAATCAATTTTTCATGTACAAATCGGTAGCCTATACATATTATTTTATTGTAAAAAGCTCATTGAGAGATTAATATAGTTCGTTCAGTAAAAGCAAATCTTTTATTGATATCAATTCATCTTCTGAAATGAAACACACTACGTTCCACACTTGGATAGTGTAATTTGGAAAAATACACAAAACAATTCAATTCAATTCTTTGGACTTAATGGCAACCAGCCATCGATACTACTCGATACACAAAACAAAAAGATGTAAGTAAACCTTAGCTGTCAAAATGAAATTTTTTCCCGCCATGATATTTTTTTTGTACACTAATAATGCACAATTTTATTACCTATCAATAAACAAAGTGTTTCAATAACAATTTAACAATCAAAAAGTGTTCTAAGCGTATTAAACTATTTTTGATAAAGTGTACAAAGACCTGGCCCAGACTCCTTGCATTTTGGGACATTTCTTTTAATTTAAAAAAGGATATTTTTTCTCCGGATTTGGACTTATTGTACAAAAAAACGACACATTCTAGTAGTACAATAATTCACGGAACTATATGCAGAACGAATTATGCTCAAAACTCATAAAAGATTCAGTAACAACCACAATATTTTTCCAACGGCAAAAAGTCTTTGAAAACTATAATTTTACTACATTATACTGATAGCAGACACTGTGCCGGACGATAAGTATAATAAAGAAACATTCATTATTACATAAACATATTTATCAGAGCGATTTAGTCTTATCGGATCTTGTTGTATCGATACATCAAAATGTCGATACGAATAAGAGATCGATACCTATCATTCATTAATTGTCATACAATGTCGATGGGTACCCCTAATATTTGCATTAGAAAAAAAGAAATAACCTCAACATTTTTTATCTAATTGAATTTTTTGTAGTTTTGCAAGTTTTAGCTCCAATTACTACTTAAAAGTTGTTTAATAATAGGGCGGCAGTGTTTTCTAAGTTACTGGTGTGCAATTTTATTGTATTGGAAGTGAGATTCTTGATTAAATTGACGAATTTGTATCCGGCAATGATTTGTTTACAAAGTTTTTTTTAAAATTTGGTATAGATTATACATCTTTTTATTTTGTGTTTCGAGTAGTATCGATGGCTGGTTGCCGTTAAGTCCAAAGAATTGAATTATATGAATATATAGGAATAATAATTGTTTTGTGTATTTTTAGCTTATTTACAAGTGGTAAAATTAAAAAGAAACCGAAAGAAAGAACTCAAGTGCAAAGAACAATCAAACACACAGATCAATGTGATGTGAGAGAAGTGTGCTGTGAGTGAGATGGCTGTCCCCTCTGCTTAGTGAACTAACTTCACTTGACAACTTCCGCCATAGAAAAGACTCATTGTCAATGTTGCTCGCTAAAACGAACACAAATAATGTTGACTTATTTATTTTCTTACCATCTAACTTCAAATGAAATCAAATTATTTGTATTTTTCCTACAATAACCATTTATTTGTCAATTTTTTTAGATGGTGTACAAAGACCTAGTCCAGGTTGTGACATTTCTTTTTAGACTCTTTGTCTGGTTGCATGTATTTTTCACATTTAGATTTACACCAAGGTTATTACAATGTAAATTTAGATCAAGATAGTCGCAAGTACACAGCTTTTTGTTCTGGCCAGTTTCAAATGACTAGGATGCCTATGGGCCTTAAGACTAGCCCTAGCTCGTTTTCCCGTATGATGACTATGGCCATGACAGGGTCAACATACGAAAAATGGCTAGTGTACCAAGATGATTTGGTTTGTTTTAGTAGAGATTTGCAGAGCCATGTAAAAAACCTTCAAGATATTTTCGAGCGATTACGTTAAGTTAAATTAAAATTAAATCCTTTAAAATGTAACTTTTTACAGAAAGAACTTCTTTATTTAGGCCACATAGTTTCCTCGGAGGCTGTAATACCCGACCCAAGTAAAATTAAAGTAGTAAAAATTTATCCTGTTTCCACAAAAACAGATGAGGTTAAGCGTTTTGTTGCATTCGTAAGCTACTACCGAAAATTTATTCATAATTTTGCTACACAAGTAAATCCACCTGATTGGACGAGGAGTGTAAGAAATCATTCGAATTATTAAAACAAAACATTATTTCTCATCCTGTATTGCAATATCCCGATTTTTCAGTAGAAAACCAATTTATTTTACAAATTGACGCTTCAGGTTATGGCATTGAGGCTGTTTTATGTAATAGCGATGGAGGAACTTCAGACGAGTTAAAAGAAATGACTCAGTGTGATATCAATGTAATGACACGAGGTCAACGGTCTAGACAGGCTCGGGAGGCTATTATTTCCAAAAACTATTGGCTTGATCACCCAAAAGTTGTGGAAATAAATAGTAAGCCGAAGAATTTCATGGAATTACGTTTCATTAAATCGATATCGAAACTTGAATGAAATTAAACACCAAAGTGAGTGTTTATGTTATGCACCTTCAATGAATACGATTTTTATAACTCCAGCTTCTCGATCGCAATAATCGCCAGACGAATTTGCGAGAGAACTGAATAAAAAGGAGAAACTGATACCGATTTGCGGCCCTGTATATGTTACTCTTCATTTTAATTAGTAAAAACAAGTCTAAGTTATCGATTGCTTTCAGTTGTGTTTATAAAACTGATTATCAAGTGTTAAAGTAAATCGGGAGTGTATCAATAACTCGTAAATTCTGAGAATTTATAAACAATAAAATGTATGAGCTGCCTAAAATACTATGACCTTGATTGCACTAACGTGAAAATTAAATTTAATGCCCCAACTGTTTGAGTTCTAAACCAAAAACAGATAACAGTAACACGCCAATTCACGCTAGACAACATTTTTCGACACCTAATTCTTCAGAAAATATCACTATACGCACTCAACCAAGACCAGTATCTGCAGATGCAGTGAGAAACATAATGCGTTCGGAGCTCGATAATATTATGAAAAATGTAGAGAAAAAAATTACGGATATTGTGAGCAATAAATTCAATGAATTTTCAAATGAAATAAATGACCTTAAGAAGTCATTAAATTTTATAAGCAGCGAATATGAAGAAACGAAACAGGAGTTAATACAATAAAAAAAAAGCCTTAAGGTTGTACAGGAGGAAAATGCTGCCCTTCAAGGCACAATTAAGGATATTAGCGCTAGATTGATATCAATGGAACAATATTCTAGGTGTGCTAATGTGGAAGTCCAATGCCTACCTGAAAAAAGATCAGAGAATCTTATTACAACGATACTACAAATTAGCAAGAACACAGGAAGTAATCTAAAGGAGGATCATATCCACAACTGCACAAGGATTGCAAAATTAAACGCTGATAGTGATCGCCCACGGTCTGTTGTCGCAGAATTTGCAAATATTCGGATTCGAAACACGTTTATGGCTGCTGTGTTGAAGCATAATAAACTGAACAAAAATAATAAACTGAACACCAAGCACGCTGGGATAGATGGAGAAGCTAAACCTATCTATATTATGGATCATCTTTCACCGATTATGAAGCAATTACACGCTGCGTCTAGATTAAAGGCAAAAAGTTTGGGATACAAGTACGTTTTAGTGAGAAACGGACGTATTCTATTACGTAAAACGGATACATCTGAGTACGTGGTTATCAAAGATGAAAGTGTACTTAAAAAACTGACTTAAATATTTAATTTACCATCTCTGTATTATATTTTACGTTGTGCTAGCTAAAAAATTCTATTAGTGTAGGCACAATTAAATTCTTAATGGTTTTAAGGACTTAAAGTGTTATTATCAAAATATAAAAGGCATGAAAACTAAGACTTCTGATATTCTGTGTAATATTTTAAAATGTGAATATGATGTTATAGTGCTTGTTGAAACATGGCTGAATGATGGAGTGCTTGACGGGGAGTTCATTGATAACAGTTATGTAATACAGACGTGATCGCAATTTCGAAAGTACTAAAAAGTGTGATGGAGGGGGTGTCCTTGTTGCTGTACATAAAAAGTTTAAATATTTTATGATAAATACACCTGAAACTAAAATTGAGGATATGTGGGTTAATATTGTTTTAAGAGATAATCGGATCTTGACTATGTGTGGTGTTTATCTACCCTCACCCTTAAAATACGAATTATTAGATAGTTTTGTGGATAGAGCAAACCATATTTTAACAGATAAAACTAAAGAGGTACTGATTTTGGGTGATTTCAATATGGCTTATCTGGATTGGAGCGTAGATCTTAAAAGTGAATACGTAATACCTATCTGCTTCAATAGCAACATCCGTAGCTGTTTTGTTGATTTCATGTCGCAAAATAACTTACTTCAATTTAATGGTGTAAGAAATAGTTATGGTAGGTTGCTTGATTTAGTTTTATCACAAGTATCCAGGTGTAGTAATCCTATAAGTAAAGAGGTAAAGCCGCACCCTGCTTTGGAGGTAGTACTGAATCTTCCAACTCTCTATCTTCAGCCCACGTGCATTCCTAAGCCTAATTTTTTTAAAGCAGATTATGATCAGATTAACGCCTCACTCGCGCAAATAAATTGGGACAACGTTTTTAATAAATGCATAGGTGTCAATGATAAATTGTCAGTGTTTTATTGCGAGCTTCATAAAATAATTGAAAATTTGATACCAAAAAGTAAACCTAAAAATAAAAACTACCCTGTTTGGTATTCACGAACATTAAGAAAAAAGTTAAACCAAAAAAATAAATTACGAATTAGATTTAAGAAATATGGAAATCCTATGGATGAATTTTATTTCCAATCTCTTCGTAAGGAGTGTGGGGTCTTAACTGAAGATTGCTATAATAGATACATTCAGTCTATTGAAAATAGTGTAAAGATTAACCCTAAGGGTTTTTGGTCTTATCAAAAACAGCTGAGCGGTAAAAAATCGGAGTATCCTGCTGCTATGTACATAAATGATAAAATATTTACAAACGGTATTGATATAAGTAATCAGTTTGTTTTGCATTTTTCAAGTATATATGGTGATTATTTAACTGGAATGCTTAAATTAGATAGCACGCATAGTTTTTATGAACAACATTTTTTTAATAATCTACAAGTAAGTGAGGATAAAGTCCTATTAAAACTAAAGCATCTGTATATTAATAAGGGGGCAGATCCTGATAATATCCATCCTTTTTTTATTAGGAATTGTGCACATAATCTTTCTAAGCCTTTGTGTATGATATTTAACGAATCTCTGAAGAGTGGTATATTTCCAAAGGCTTGGAAGGAATCCAGAGTTGTACCTGCTTTCAAAGGGGGCAACAAATCTGATATAACTAATTATAGATCCATCTGTATACAATCAGTGTTTCCAAAGATCCTTGAGTCCTTAGTTTGTCCTTTTATAAATTGGCATATGAAACCTTTATACACTGAGAATCAGCACGAATTTTTAACTGGCCGATCCACCATATCGAATTTAACTTTATTTGTAAATTACATAATTGAGAGTGTTGACAAAAATGGCCAAATTGATGGAATTTACATAGATTTCTCGAAGGCATTCGATATGGTGGATCATGTAATATTACTGGCAAAGATGAGGTTTTATGGATTTGGCGGTAACTTTATTAATTGGATAGAATCATATCTAAATGACAGAAAACTTAAGGTTGTTATTAGTGGATATCAATCAAATGAATTTACAGCAGTAACAGGTGTTTCCCAAGGATCACACCTGGGGCCTGGGCGTTTTTCAAAATTTTGCTCCAAGACCGTTTTGCTGTGTCCTACGACTTCGACTATTGATTAATAAGGCAAAAATACAGGAAGTGAGTATGATATTATTTTTATTAGGGTCAAATATTATCATTATTGTTAAAATAAAATTTAACTAAGACTTAAACGGAACACATAATTTAATATTTAATAAATTTCTAAATAATTATCCTGCTTTTTTACGTGTCCTCCATCGTACCCTGGATTTTGGTTACGTAAATTGGAGAATATAACAGCTATATTTGGATATTTTTAGTTTTGCTCGAATGAAATAACTCGTTTTATTTGTGTTTCCATAAAATATAACTGGGTTGTAATATATATTTTTCGAAAATAAATAACGAAAGTCAGATTAAAAAAACTGGCCACTGCGGACAGTCCTGTACGCAACGATATGTTTTTTTAAAGAATCACAAAAATATAATCTATGGCTCTAGCAATTTTATGAAGTGGCAATATTTGACAATGTTTTTATCATTCATTCGCTCTTTTTCATTGAAATAACTGATTGAATTCAATCATTCAACAGTCACGGTACGTGACGGGTGTGTTTTGTTTGTCCGGTACGAATCTTGATTTTGAAAGGTAAGATCTACTAATTTTATGTACTTCTAATGTTAAATTATAAGTAAATATATTGTAGTAATGAATGTGTATTTGTAAATTCTATAATCAACTTTGTTTAAACCAAAAAACATGTGACAACAAGTCTAGGTCGTTATACGTAACGTCCAGGACGTGACGTGATGTATTATGTGGACTAAAAACGTTACGTACTGGACTTATAAAGACGGGTTCATATAGTCGTGCAATTTTGATGTAAAATCAAAAATACAATCCACCCAGAGGGGTAAATTCAGTACCGTTATAGGGTCTACTCACTTCATGGCGTGCAGGTTTCCTCAAGATGTTAAATATCCGATATTTTTCATAACCGTAGCACTGTGTTGAAATAATATTTATCTATGCTT
Source organism: Marasmarcha lunaedactyla (assembly GCA_923062675.1). Lineage (NCBI taxonomy): Eukaryota > Metazoa > Arthropoda > Insecta > Lepidoptera > Pterophoridae > Marasmarcha > Marasmarcha lunaedactyla. The sequence continues at coordinate 5,456,672 of OV281358.1, forward strand.
GTCCGGAACTACTCACTACCTTTCGGTAAAAAGTCTAAAACACTGACTACTATACTAAACATCCTTCCATTAATATGAGTAGGATAGGATGAATTATCATACATGCTCACTGGCATTTCTTTACGAATTAATTTATTTTTAATCAGGTAAAATATGCCGTTGACTGGAGCCGAGAGAGCTCGGCGATACAGACAAAAACTCAAAGAAAATGAAGAAAAATACAACAAACACAAACAGAAAGAAATCAAAAGACTGAAGAAACATAAATCCAAGGTAAGTGAACTAAATGAAGAAGAAAAAGAAAAAAAACGAAAAATTTGGAGAGAACAAAAAAGAAAGCAAAGGGAAAACAAAAAGGTAAACAATTCTAAGCCAGCTGTTCCAGCGAAGTTGCCAGAAGGGCAATTTAATACAAAATTAAAGAAAAAACAAAGACTGAATTACAGAAATCTGTGCAAAAGATATCAAAGGACATTGAAAATTTGTGAAACGTCTAAGAAAGTTATTAGTAGTTTAAGGAAGAGTAGATTTCGCCTAGAGACTGCATACAAAAAAAAGATTGAGCTATTGGAAAAAGAAAACGTTGCTCTAAAAGAAGATCAAACAATTACAGAGACTTCGATGCGTCAGGTTTACGCAAAATGCAAAAGTAACAAGGAAAAAAATATTGTGAAAGAAATCGTTTACATAAAAGCTGAGAAGGCTAACAAGGTCCCGGATGGAAAAATTTTGGGTATCAAAGGAAAAATAAGACGTAACACAAAAAAAAGATTCATGGTAAAAAATATTAAAACGGAAATCTTAGCTTTCTTCTGTAGAGATGATATTAGTAGATCTACTGCTGGCATTAAGGAAACCAAGAGTAAAAATAAACATAAAATGCAAATTAGATATTTAACAGATACACTTCAAAATCTTTACCAAATATATAAAAAAGAGGGAGGAAAGTACAGCTTTACAACATTTTTCAGATATAAACCGTTTTACGTGTTGTCACCAACTCTCAGATCAAGAAATACTTGTCTTTGTATCAAACACAGTAATGTGGAATACATGTTTATGGCTCTAAAAATGAATAAGGCGATATCATATAAAAATATGGAAGAACTTTTATCCGCCATATCATGCGACATTAATTCTTACACTTGCATGCACAACAAATGTAACAAATGTAAACTAATATCTTTTGACTTTGACGACAAATCAGAATTGGTTGTTAAGTGGTACAAGTGGGAAAGAGTGCCCCACCAATATGAAAAATCAGGAAAAATGTTATCCACAAAGAAGATGGTGAAGCAGCAAGTTACTGGATCCGTTGCTCATTTGCTAAATGAATTGAAGCTAATGTTACCTGCATTTAAAACACATTTTTTCAATTGGAAAGAACAACAGCGACAATACAGGAAGTGCATCAATAATATGTCTGATAAAGAAATAGTAGTTCTCTGTGATTTTTCAGAAAACTACGAATGTAAATATACAGATGAAGTTCAATCTACGCATTTTGGTGCTTCGAAAAATTCTATTACATTGCACACGGGGGTAGTCTTTTTCAAAGAGAGATCTCAATCATTTGTTACGATATCTGACAACAACTGTCATGAACCTAATGCCATTTGGGCTCATTTACTTCCCATCATTAAATTTGTCAAAGAGCAAGGTGATATTGAAACCATCCACTTTTTTTCTGATGGCCCATCGAGCCAATATCGCCAAAAGAAAAATTTCTTTTTATTGAATTTGTTCACAGAAAAGTTACGTTTAAAATCGTCGACGTGGTCTTTTTCGGAATCTGGTAACGGAAAAAGTGTGGCGGATGGGATTGGTGGTGCGGTTAAAAGAAAATTGGATGCCCTTGTGACTTATGGTCGTGACATAACGAATGGTTTAGATGCATATAACAATTTAAAAATGTTCTTAAAAGTATTAAATGTTTTTATGTATGTGATGGCGATATCAAACGCTTAGCAAAGCTTCTGACTAAAAATATTAACCCCGTTCCTGGCACCATGCAAATTCATCAAATCATTTGCGACTTGAAGAAATCAAATACCATTTTATATCGACCACTTAGTTGCTTTTGTGAACGGGGCATGTGCACATGCTATCAACCGAAACATCATACATTTACAGCGCATAATGAGCTACAAAAATCTGAAAAAAGTTTGACTTTAGAAAAATCTCTCGAACCTGAAAAAATAATACCTGCAGCAGAATTACCAAATACAGAAGTGGCTTTACCGAAATCACTCCTAAAAAATAACACTTTCATTTCTATGGATGACGTTACATTAATAACTGATTTTGAAATTGACGAACGCGAAAATGTAGTGACTGCGGTATCACCTGAGCTACACAGTTCTATTTCGCTTCAAAACGAAACTTTTATGACGGATTTTGAGGTTGCTCATTACATGAATCAGAATATGTGTGATGGTACAGAGCCTAATTTTGCAAGTACTCCCTCAAGGCTCTGCTGGAAAAATTTAGACTTTCAACTTGACCCGGAAGAAATTATTGAAGATTGTTGCGTTAGTTCATTAAATCCGCTTAGTGCTGTAACAACTGCGCCAAGTCATACACCAATTCCGTCCACGTCTACTTACATACACAACATACCCAACAAAAGCTCCACAAAGAAGCAGGCAATCAGAAAAACCAAATTGCTTCCCATTGAAAACTTGATCCAACTAAAAAAAATAAAAATTTCTTCTAGAACGTATATTTGTGAAATGTGCAAATTAAGAAAAACATTTAATTTAAGCGAAATGACCACATGCGATGTTTGTAAGAAATGGGTGTGTATTCTTTGCAGTGGGACAACATCTAAATTTGACTTTACATGCTATGCTTGCAACTATGCTACATTTTAATCCCCTTTATTTGAAGTATGGGCTTACGGCACACATACAATCGCCAAATTTGTAAGTATTATTCATATAAAATGTCAAGATCGCCGGGAAACGATGGATGAGGGCAGCGCAGGACTGATCGTTGTGGAGATCTTTGGGGGAGGCCTTTGTCCAGCAGTGGACGTCTCCGGGCTGAGATGATGATGATGATTCATATAAAAAATAATTAAAAAAGCATAGAGTACCTACCTAATTGTTACCTATTTTATTTTACTTGCTACCTAATCTAAGAAGTTACCTACTTATTGTGATAATGAAACTGAGACTGACTAGAATTCCCAAAGTTTTTTGCTTAAAAGATTTTTAATTAGTAGTAGACAAAAATCAAAAGTTTACGTATTATTGACTAATTTAACAAAAATAAGTACCGCGCCATCGCCAAGCGAGTGGATATATTATAATAATATGTTACTAGACTCTTTTGATGTGTTCGTATATTACTTAGCAAATATTTAATATTATTGTATACATAACGTTCTTGAAATTACTAGAACGTGTGCTCGTTGTAAACATAACTTTAGAGTTCCTAAACGTAACGACTGTTGTCTACGTACGTAACTGTCCTGTTCTGGCTGTCATAGTTTATTCTTTTTTATGAAAATACTTGTGTAAGTTATGTTTTCGTTTATATATAAGTATTACTTTTTGTTATTTTTTGTATTAAAAAAAGATGTACCTATAATGCTAGTCTTTAATACTTGTTATATTTTGTTTAAAAGTTTGATAGTAAAGATTGCCATTTAGTTACGTACAAGACATATTTTTAATTAAAAACAATATTGAAAGGCAAGTTTTCACAAAGTGATATTAAAATTTTAGAAGATTTTTATGTTGTTAATTAATTATAATTAAAGCTGATTGACTTTAGTATGACTTGAGTTATTATTTACTTTGAGTGAAAATGCTACGTATAGGACCCCAGTATTGGCAACTCTCACTTAACATTAAGTTTTAAATAAACTATACTCATTTAATATTGTTTGATTACTGTCTTTTTCAAAACCTTATTTCATTGTAAGTGTATATAATTCATTGTTTATTTAATATATAACAATCAAAATAAATGGACATCCTGTACGTAACGGAGCAAAATTTTGAAAAACGCCCGCCTGTTCTTTTTAATATTTTTATCAATGATATAGCCCACTGTTTCCACAACAGTCAGTTTCTTTTGTATGCGGACGATCTAAAAATATACAGAGAAATAAATTCTACTTATGATGATTATAAACTACAGGAGGATATTTTCAAATTGTCAGAATGGTGTACTAATAACAAAATGAAACTTAATTATCTAAAATGTTATCAAATTTCGTTTACTGGAAGGTTAATCCCTATATATTTCAATTATAACATAGATGGGAACTCATTAACTGAAGTATCTGTTGTTAGAGATTTGGGAGTATTAATTGATACAAAGTTTCAATTCGTACCACATATTGACAATATAATACAACGATCGTATAAAATTTCAGGATTTATAAAACGTACAACAAAAATTTCAAAAATTCTTATAGTAGACTGATCTTATTCTACTCACTTGCACGCAGCGTTTTAGAGTACTGTCACATTGTGTGGAACCCTGTATATAAGATACACTCAGAGAGAGTAGAAAGAGTGCAGAAAAAGTTCTTAAGACACGTGTGCTTTAGAGAAGGGGCTCTGAAGAAATATAATTGATATGCTAAGCAAATTCAAAAATACAGGACACTCTCTCTATCCAATCGGCGCGAGATGATGATGATGATGCAAATCTTTGCACATTACACAAAATCATTAATAATACATTGGACTCCCCAAAACTATTGGAAAAAATAAACTTTTGTGTACCCAGACGTAATGCCAAACCAAGCAATTTTGTCATGTTTCGATCAGCCTTGTCTAGGACTAATCTAGGCAACAAAAAGTTACAATATATCGGAAAGATCTATGCAATTGGATATATGTAATGATGTACTTAAAACCTATAAATGTAAAATGAAAAAATACCTGTTTGATCCTAAACTTAAAGAAAAACATAACTTTTGTCTAAAAATGTGTATTATCTCCTGAATTAGTTTTTACTTATATTGTATATTATATAAAATATCTCTATTGTCTATTATTCTGTTAATTGATTAACTAGCATGTTGTGATAGCCTATAAGTGTGTTACATACAATGTTTGTTACATTAGGTTGTAAAAAATATATACATGTAAATGTATTGTAATGTGTTGGCTGTCCTAAATAATAAAATAAAATAAATTAAAAATGTTATAGTGAAATTAATATAAAAGAGATTTATTTTATTAAACATGATAATAATAATATTATTGTAAAAAAATTAGTAAAAGTAATTCAAAATAACAAAACGTGGTTCGGGCCAAGGTTATGTATTTTAAATGATGTTAAGAGAACAGAAAATAAAGATGACCAAAGAGTAATTTTAAACGATTTTCACCTTCTGCCCACTACTGGCCACGCGGACATAAGGCGAATGTTATCTAATATTAAAAAAATATTACATTTGCTCAGGACTCGAAAGAGATGTTATAGAATTTGTAAGAAAATGTGATAAATGTCAAAGGCAAAAATATTCATCCCATTATACTAAAGAGCCAATGAGTATTACTTATATTGAGTTATATTGAGTTACTACGGCAAACACAGTGTTCGAAAAAATATATTTAGATGAGGTAGGTCCAGTAGATAAAGATATTTATAATTATGTTTATATTTTGACCCTACAATGCGAGCTAAACAAATATGTGGAGGCTTACCCATTACGTTCTAAAACGTCAGAAGAGGTAGCTAGGAATTTTGTAAATAATTTTGTTTTAAGGTACGGGATTCCCAAAGAAATAGCGACTGACAGGGGCACCAAGTTTCTGTCATCCACTATAAAAGAGGTATGTAAACTTTTAAATATAAACCAACTACAGTCAACGGCGTACCGTCACCAGAACATCAAGGCACTGGAGAATTCTCATAAACACTTAGGTAATTATTTACGCATCCAAACAGATAATCACCCCGAGTCATGGATCACCTGGCTTCCCTATTGGTGCTTCTCATACAATACGTCGGTACATACAGAAACTAGATTTACACCTTACGAAATAGTTTATGGGAAAAAAATTATTTTACCATCTAATTTAAGTTCTGGGCAAGTAGATTCATTATATAATTATGATAACTATCCTTTAGAGTTAAAATATCGTATTCAATTGTCTCAAAACGAAGCGAGAAAGAATTTAATTGCAAGTAAGATAATTAGAAAAACGAAGTATGATCGTAACACGAACCCTGTATCGTATCAGCCTAATGACTTAATATAATTAAAAAATGAACCTAGTAATAAGATAAGAGCATCTTTTCTGGTCCTTGTAAAGTAATTAAAGACATGTCACCTAATGTAGAGATAATGAAAGATAATAAGCCTTATATAGTACATAAGAATAGAACTAAATTGTATGTTTCAATTATTTCTAATACTTTTAAACCTAGATAGAGAAGAAAATAGAATTTTTTTTACATATTAAATTACACTTTTTTTTTGTAATTAATTTTGTGTGTAGGTATGTGTTGTTTTAATGTAATAAAAATACCTATAATATTAATACCTAAAACTTAATAAATAAAAAAAAATTAACACAAAGTATATGCCCCTTTGGCTACAGTGTACTTATGTGCCATTAAATAGATGCTTATGCTCGGTATCGGTAGGTCGATTCCGCACGATCATCAAATAAAAAGATTTGCCGCTTTCAAGGCGAGGATTTTAAAACTTTTTCGGAATGTTTTATTACTTATGATAAGTACTTAGTAATATTGCGACTTAATTTTGTGTTAATGACAATCCAAAGTTTCGTGGAGTAAATTGATCATCGGTTTTCTGATAGTTAAAAATCGTTAGCATCAAGTTTGAGTATTAAAAGCCGTACAATTTGATTATTTATAAAACGTGATATTGAAATACTTCAAATCTATACAGAAAAACCAACAAAAAAGGTTGGTGACCTCTGACTTTTTGAAAAAAGTTTGAAATTTCGAAACATACCTATCACTTTCAAAAAGATATTTTTGGCCAAAAATGAAAGAATCTATAACCAAATTCATAAATGAATGTGAAATATGCGACCAAGCCAAGTATGACCGTAACCCCGTTAATCAAAGATTGCATATTGTTCCACCCCCGACCAAACCATTCGAAATTGTTCATTTAGACTTACTGACTATTCAAGGTAATAAATATTTTCAAAATATGCCCAAGCTTATTATGTAAAAGATGGTACTGCGATTAGCGTAGTTCAAGCTTTGTTTAAGTTTAGCACTCATCACGGATTACCCTTAAGTATTATATCAGACAGAGGTCTCGAATTTACTAACCAATTATTTTCAGAATTTTGTAGACTATCGATAGACTAGACTAGCGATACATGATAACGATTACGTGTACATAGAGGCTGAATGCCCGAAGTCCAATAACTGGTATTTGTGCGAAAATAAGTTGACCTACCAACACCGAGAACAAGTTGATTGCGTCCACCAACTCATTACGACTCAACACCTGGATCCAAGCTGCAAACTCACCACGATCATCTTAACCAGAGAAGCGCTCGAGCGGTTAGACGACAAACAATACACCATCAGCTTTCCTGTACTACAAAAGGTGAGACTTCATGCGAACTACAACAATTCATCACTCTCCAAGGAAGCTACCTCGCAAAAATACCTAAAGGATGTTCCATGAAGACTCCCGAGCTGACGATCGCCAACAGCAACGACGAGGTCAAAGGTCAAGTCATGAAGATAACAAACCTACCCAGTACGACCGCGCCACGCCGAGATGAAACCATATTTCGCTTAGACACTATAAATCTAGCCGGCCTCCACTCTGCTAATACTAAGATTGATCTTCAACCACCTGTGAAACTTAACGAAAACTACGTCATATACCATACCACGGTGCCTATGTACTTACTCTTATTTAGTGCAGGTGCACTCATACTTGCACTACTTTACTGGAAGTATCGCAGGAACGACAAGGCAAAGCCTAAGGAAAATACTGACAGCTTACCTACGCCTGTTGAAAATACCTTTCCTATAACGAAGGGGAAGAAAGAAGAAGAAGATATTCTACGTTCAGCAACTTTCTCGACCAAAGTCTTCTAATAGTTGCTGATCTGCTGCGGGAGGTGTTAACCAAGGAGCCTAAAAGTCAACGTTCCCACGGTGAAGACACGTGTAAGGATTGCCGACGCTGCAGTTTCCACGCGCTTCGTCCGTCGCATCAAATTTATTCCACTTTTGGTTCTCACATCGGCCATTAGACACATTATTTTAGTAATAAGTTAAATTGTAAACCTTTTAAATCGAAATTAAACTAATATTAATTTCAATTTTTGTATTTTTTTGAATCCTACGGCTGCAGCCTTCGTAATTAGATCGTTGTTTTGTTGTTGTTTCTTTTCGCTCGTAAAAGCAGGAGGAAGATCGTCCGAGCCGAGCTGAGACGTGAAGCTGCTAGTATTACTAAGAATGCCGATTATTTTATCCCCAGATTGAAAAAACGATCGCCGATGCCGATCGCCCAAAATGTGTCAAAAAACGATTTTTGACACATTTTGTACTAAGAAGATAATATTATTTCGTAACAAATAATCCTAAGTTATATGCTTTTCTGTATACTCAAATCTGCTATTCAAATATTGCAAAATATCTTTAATTCAATAACACTTGAAAAAATGTGTATTTTATCAATTATTTCCATAGATTAGTAACATTAACTTGATGTTTTATGAAACATTATGTCAGTGACAAACCTGACATTGACATTGTCATTGACGGGTCTTAACTTATGCCAGGTACTTTAGTATTGCTGTAGCCAAGTTAACTAAAACATTTTATAGTTTATTATAATAACGGCAGTCAACAAAATCATAACAGTTAAACCAACTTAATAGGAATAATTTTAACTTCGATACTTTGTATAAAATATGTAGGTTCGAGTTACATAAAGTTCAGTACCAGAATGTTCGCAGTATCTTATGTCTCCTTTAATTAAAAAAAAATTTTTTTAACTAACTGTTATTTATGTTTTTCAGATTTGATGCACCCCTCAAGGAATTAGACTTTCTAATGAAAATTTCGATGACACCGTTCTGCCTAACAGTATTGTCAATCCAATGGGTATAAAACAAAATATAAAAGAAGAAATGTACATCCTGAATCACAATGGGCAAATGTTTGAAGCTGAATAGCTGAGAGAAGCTAGAGACTTTTAATATTCATTGTCTTTTTGCTTTGGTTGATTTTGTTAAGAAGGGCAATAATGTCTGCATTTAAGAATTTTAATAAAAAGAGTAGAACAGTACCACACCTCTGAAAGTGACAACAACATACCCTACGTAACAGCGTCTTATTGCTTGACACTTGCTGACTGTTTTTTTTTTTTTTGGTTCCCCTCCACGGGAAGGGCAGGAGGACATAAAAAATGCTCTGACGCATACTCCGCGCGCGCGATCGGAGTTATGTGGGACTCGTCCCGACGCCTACCAGAACCATACCTACTAAAAAACCCCCTGTCGGCTCGTGCATTTTTGCCACTCAGCCTTCATCTGAGCGACGGCCAATCGGAGAAAGAAGCCGCGCTAGCGGGGCCCTTAAGGGGTCACCCGCTGGGATTTACATAGCACTGAAGGTGCTCAAAAAAGAAAAGTAAATAAATAAAAAACATTAAAAATTGACAAATAAAATTGCATTAATTCGGATTTACGTTAGAATTAGAATTTACGTTAGAATTAGAATTTGCGGCCTGAAGGGCCTCTAGATCTAAAGTTAACTGCGTGCGTTCGCTCGTGTGCGCGTTTCTCGGTCTAGCGATTTTGTAAATCGAATCTAACACAGGAACAGTATATGAGACTGAATCTCGAACAAGATGATTGGGATGGGATTCGGCGCGTTTGAAGAACGATTCTGAGAGTGTTTTGAGGTGCTCTTGCACTGTAGGCAGTTCAAGATCTCTGTGCAGGTCCGCGTTACGCACGTACCAAGGTGCGTTTGTGGCCCTGCGGCAGAAGAGATTTTGAACTACCTGCAGCTTATACAGGACGGAGGGTTTGGCGTGGGCAAAGACTGGCGAAGCATATGACATGACGGGTCTAACGCAGACCTTATAAAGCGTACGTTTATTTCTAAAAGACATTTTACTTTTTCTTCCTATCATACTATATAGACGGCTTAAGTAAAAACGCGCGAGTTTCGTTACTCTATCGACGTGTGGCTTGAAAGAAAGCGTCTGATCTAAGGTGACGCCTAAGTATTTGACAGTGCGCTTCCAGGGGATGGGAATACCTAACATACGAATGTGCGGATCGTTGTGGCGATTACGACGTTTGTGGTCGAATTGAATAGCAGAACTCTTTTCTGGGTTGACATCGATACGCCATTTTTGAAACCAAACACCGAGGGCGTTTACGGCCTTTTGTAGTCTGGTGATGTTATACGGGATCGCTTGACTTTTAGTGTAAAGGGCGGTATCGTCTGCAAAGAGGGCGAGTTCGACGCCTTTCGGCGGGATGAGGATGTCGTTAGTGTACACGGTGTACAGCAGAGGGGCGAGGACTGAGCCTTGCGGGACTCCAGCCTTTATGGGACGAGGCGCGGAGAGCGTGCCTTCATGTTTTAATCGAAAAGTACGGTCTTTAAGAAACGACGCTATTAATCTGACTAGGCGAGCCGGTAAGCCTATTTTATAGAGTTTAAAAACGAGACCGCTGTGCCAGACTTTGTCGAAAGCCTTGGCTACGTCAAAGAAAACCGCGATTGTTTTTTTACGACGCTGAGAGAATCCTTCGAGTATGTACTCGACGATTCGATGGACTTGCTGAGGGCAGGAGTGCTTAGCGCGAAAGCCGAACTGGTGGGGAATGATGAGAGGGTCGCCATCCGTTGGAAACAGATGGTTCCGCATTCGAGAGAGTATGACTCTTTCGAGAAGTTTAGACATTGCCTTGAGGAGGCTGATGGGTCTGTGATTAGCCGGGACATTCAGAGGTTTACCCGGCTTGGGAATGCCTATGACTGTCGCTTCTTTCCAGGCTTTTGGAAAGTAGCTATGGTCGAAGCAGGCATTGAAGATGATAGCTAACAAGGTAAGCACCTGCTGAGGCAGGTGCTTAAGTGCGTGGTTGGAAATTCCATCCGCACCCCGAGCCTTTTTGGACTTTTGCTTTCTAATGAGAAGCAAGATTTCATCATTAGAGACTGTGACGGGGTCGTCGGTGATAGGGAGAGATTCTCTGCGGAGAACTTCGTCCTCTACCGCCTGGATGTGGGAGGGTTCCACGGGTTGCGTGCTGGGCGAGCATTGTGCCGCTATGCTGTCGGCGAAGCATTCGGCTTTCTCTTCGACTTCGAAAGCAATGGTGCCGTCGGGACGAGTGAGAGGAGGAACGTGAGAGGCGGTGTCTACGCGTAAGGCTCGGGCCATTCGATAATACGCTTGGTGGGACGGGGAGATATTCTCCATGAGATCGTTAAACTGGGTGTCACGGAGTTCCGCGAGGCGAGACCTAACTTTACGTTGAAGCTGATTCGCAGCTGTTCTGTATGCTGGCGTGGGATATTTCTTTGCTCTCCGCAGAGCCGCGTTCTTGGCTTTAATGAGATTGCTAACGGCTAGTGGAAGCGCGGGTTTGCTTTGCTTAGCAACCTTTTCGTTATCGTTGATGGCTGTGTTAATAGCATCAGTTAGAGTATTGACTAATGAATCTATTTTACCCGGGCTATCTAATTGGTCGGGCGAAATCGCGAGCGGAGAGTTAGGGGCCTCTAAGGCTGAAACTAACGTATTTTTAAAGCCTTTCCAATTGGTAAAGGTCTTAGGAGGTGTGACGTTAACGTTAGGCGTACCTAGCACGAGGGAGACGGGGCGATGGTCGGAGCCTAGGTCATCGAGCGGTTCGATAGACCTTAGGTCAAGATTGATTCGCTTGATAATTGCAAAGTCGAGGAATTCAGGAGAGTAGGTCGGATTGTTGGGATAGTGAGTGGGAGTGATGGGGGATATGACGTCTAAGTCAAGGGAGTTGGTGATGTCGAGGAGAGCGATACCGCTGGTGTTGGTTGATAGGCACGTCCAGTCAGTATGTTTGGAGTTAAAGTCTCCGAACATAATGACTGAATGGCCGAGGGCGAGAATGGCCTCAAAGTCGCTGCGGATTGGATTGGAGCCACACGGTATGTAGACTGAAGCTATGATGATGGTCGGATGACCAGTCATAGCCAATCTACACACCGTGGCCTCCATGTTGAGGAGAGGAGGGGTAGGGAGAGGACAGCAATGGAAGCCTCTTTTGTAATATATGGCGGTGCCGCCGTAACCGTCGGAGTTGGGCCTATCGTTGCGAGTAAACGCGTACTTAGGAATAGCATATCCCCTGGAGCGTTTTGGAGTAAGCCATGTCTCCTGGAGAAGGAATAAGTCAGGTTCTTTGTTCTGAAGGAACAGTTTAATCTCGGGAAGGTTAGTGCTAAGACTACGAGCGTTAAAAGATACTAGGGATAAGCCCTTGGGTTTAATACGACTGGACGCGGGATTCGCGGGTCTAGACATTATAATTTACTTATTTACGAATTTATGCAAAAAATAAAAATTTATAATGAACTTAAGAGCGAGTGATGCTCGGCTAACGCAAATAAACGCTCTTGAGGAGAGCGGGCGGCTCGCAGTTTGCGTGCGAGTATGGAAATTTCATTAATGTCTACGTTTTGGATGACGTCGAATACGGTCTTCATGTCCTCAGCCAACGACGACTGAGGTGCAGAAGACGGAGCGGGACGCGGCCCTACGGAAGCTACGGGAGCTGGGATGGGTCGGGAAGGTGCAGGCAGGACGGCCGGACGCTGCCTCCAAGACAGAGCCGGAGTAGGCGTCGGCTGAACGGGCTTTGCTTCCGGGGGACCCCGGTTGCGCAGCGGCGGGAAGTTAGCGGGAGTGAGCGGCGGCGCCGGTTTAGGCGCGACCCTCTTGACGGTGGAGCGCGGAGCGCGCGGGCAACCCCTGTAGTTAGCTGTGTGGCCGGACTGGCCGCACAGCACACAGGCAGGGGGGGAAGTGGATTCAAGAGTGCGAGTGCACTCCTTAGTGAAGTGGGGATCCAGGCACTTAACGCACCTGGGGGGAGCTGAACAGTTAGCCGCTGCGTGGCCATATAGCTGGCAGCGGTGGCACTGCCCAGGGTGACCGCGGGGGTTGGGACGCTCACCGGAGATGTTCGAGAGTCCGCAGATTGTGCGAGCCTCTTTGAAAATCTCCTTCGAGTTGGGAGTATTTGACAGGATTACTAAAGCTAAAGGAAAATGCCTACCGCGGTTGGAGTGCATCTTGTGCACTGCTGTGACCGGGAAACCCTGAGACTTAAGGTCCTCGAGAATGTCTTCGTTACTGAGTTCGAACGGGACGCCCCGTAGTACTGCGCGGATCTTACGCTCCTCCGGGAGGGCGTAGGTGTGATACGCGATTTGATTTAACGAGAGTAACCTGGTAAACGCGCGGAAGTCGTCGACGGTCGCTACTTGAATTTTGATTGTATCGCCAGCGTTGGCGGCTTTTAAGTAATTAATTTTGTGCACTTTGCACAAGTTAGAAACCGCAGTCCAGCGCGTTTTTTCACGCAGGAAGACGGGCGGAGGGAGCTGAGGCTTCGGCGGGACGGGAGCGCAGCGCGACGCTGGCTTCGAAGGGACCGACGGAGACGCGGTTACTTCAAGCGATTTTAATGGCGCGGGGGCTGGTGTAGAAGACACCGGGTAGGGCTCGGGTATTGATGATACCGAAGCTTTCTTTGAGCGCTTGGCGACTAATTGAAACGCGGGCTCAGGAGAGCCGGTTAAGGTGACGGCATCTGACGACGTATCAGACGCGGGTTCGAAGTCGCTCCCGGGAGCGGTACGCTTGCGACGCGACGCGTGAGAGGATGCGACCGATTCGCAGTCCATCTCGGACGAGGCGGGAGACGAGGAAGAGCTGTAGACCTGAGGGGTCTCGACGTTGGAGGCCTGAGGGGCCGGGTTTGAGGCCTGAGGGGCCGGGGTTGAGGCCTGAGGGGCCGGGGTTGAGGCCTGAGGGGCCGGGGACGCGATTGATGCCTGCAAGGCCTGCGTTATGATGTCATTCGGGATGTAGACGCCTACCGCAGCAAGTGCCTGGGTGAACTGGGTGGTGGGTTTGAGGCCTGAGGGGCCGGGGTTGAGGCCTGAGGGGCCGGGGACGCGATTGATGCCTGCAAGGCCTGCGTTATGATGTCATTCGGGATGTAGACGCCTACCGCAGCAAGTGCCTGGGTGAACGCGTTAATAACGCTTAGCGGATCCATAAGGGAGAGTTGGGACAGTAATATTAATAAATATAAGTATAATAAAAGATGCCTAGTTCCTAAAAACCTAGCAAAATTCTAGCGGCTAACCTCCCTACCAGCGGTAGGGGGGCTGGGGAGGAAAACTTAAAATTAACAGTAGTACGCCGAAGGCCGCTACCTAGAAACCTAAAAAAGGGTACGCAGGTAAAGAGTTGACCACGTTAGGGTCAACCTTTACCGACAGAAAGGACAATACACACGAAAATACACAGATATGATAAAATAAATACGAAAAATAGAAGAAAAATAAATAAAATAGAGAAGAGAAATAAAATAAAAATAAAAAGGACTGGTTCAGTACAAATTCGTTGTCACCGTTAAGTATCCTTTGCACTGAAACCAGACTACTTACGCTGGGCACAACACTGCACTCAGCACAAGCACAACACTACTTAGCACAGCACTTTGAAGACCAAGGGGCTTAGTCGCAAAGAAAAACGCACTTCGAAAGCACTCAGACGGAGTAGAAAAACCTTGAAAACCGTAGCACGGAACCAACACGCTAAACTGTGACGTCAGTAGACTGAGCGCCACGGAATATCGGGAAGGGACCAAGCAACGGAGAACGAGGTCTTGCACGTCCGCACTGGGCGGCGGTCGGAGCGAGAATGAATGAGCTGACTGCACACACACTGCTTTATATATGCTACTTCCCCTGCGCATACGCACATTACTAACTTCGCCTACTTACTGTAACTGTGTGTGTGCATTGCTAATTGCGTTCGCAAACCCAGCTAATCGCAATAAAATGTCCACTGCCCAGCGGTCTCCGCCAAAAACGGCGCAAAATAGGCCTACTTTGATTTTGCCTTCTACATCTTTAACCAGTCATGGGTCAGATTCTCAATAAAATTTGTTGTCTAATCGGAATAAGGAGATGGATGATAAATCAGATGCCTACCTAAGGAGAGTTCGGCGTAAACCTACTAAATAATGCTAATGAATCACCAGAAAAGATTAGTAGTATTGACCAAATTAACGATTTATTTAAGTCTTTTGAAAGCAAACAAGACATTAAGTTTGAACGGCTTGTAAGTAATATGTCTGAAATAAAACAACAAAACTTGGAAATGCAGAAAAGTCTAAATTTTGGTTTAGTCCATGTTCAACTTTTTTCCTTTTTTTTTAACCGAAAAATATGATGAGGTTTTAAAAACAACATTCATTTTGAAACAAAAAAATAAGCTTGAATCCAAAATTGAAATTATGGAAAGAAAATTTGAAAATTTAGAACTTCATTCACGTGTGGCTATGGTTGAGTTAAGAAATATTTCTTGACTTAATTCTGAAGATAATACCATGCTTCGCTCGATTGTTAAAATTTTGTTTAAAAAAAATGTTTGAAGTCAAAAAATAATCTCACTATGGTAAACTTTACCACCGCTTCGTGTAAAGATCAATTTTTCAAGAAAACTGGACATTTTAACAAAGTAAATAAAGTAATAAATAGAGCTTCTGGGCATTCCTGGAATAAGTTGCCCTGTCTACATTGGTGAATCGTTGACGGCCTATGGAAGAAAACTATTCTACATTACTCGTAAATTCACTAAGGAACATAAACTACACAGTTGTTGGTCTACATACGGGAAAATATATATGTATATAGAATACTTGAAAAGGGTTGGCATTTTGCGAAGTTGGCATGAAAGGATGCAGAAGCTCATTCAGTTACAATAAAATAACCAGAACAGATCTAATTAGACTTAAAATTAATTTTAAGGTTAAGTTTTTTATTTGCATTTTTTTCATGAACTATCCATCAACTTGTATCGGGAGTTTTTGGGGGCGGATAAGGTCCTGCCCCTTCCCCCTCCTCTCCAAACCTCCTGATCTCGGCTGCAGGATTCTAAATTTTACCTCTTGAAAACTCGCCCGCTATTCGTATTGAACGTAAAGAAGATCTTCATTAGATTTTATTTAAATGACTAGATACACGTAGTTCTCACCTATTATACTTTTCATATCATTTTAAAATGTGTAAATCCTTGTTTATGATAAAAATCTCATTTACTGACATTTTGAACAAACGATGCTACTATATCCTTATTACACTTAGTATTATACTAATAAATCTGCATAATAATTTACTTAACACACTCCCAGTTTTATACAAATATAATATAAACTGTACATTTAGAAATATACGTAAAATAATTTTGTTAAGAAATGTATCTATTGAATACTTGCACGTTCTTAAAACTGCGATATTTCGACCCGACGGCAAGACCTCGTATAGGTAATAACTTCTTTGTAAACACTTCTCATTGTATCATGCTTCACGCCATAGGTTGCTATTTAATACTCACTATTTTAAACATATCAATTTTAATTCATACAAATAAAAATATAAACGACATTATAAATTCTACTGTAGCGGACATAATTCATTGGCTTTGCGTAAATAATTTGAATGTTAATACTAATAAAACAAAATACATCCAATTTTCTAACAAAGGAGCAAAGGATATGGACGTTACATATGACAATAAAAAGATTCAAGAAACCGAACTTCATACATTCCTTGGCGTAGTATTGGACAAACATTTCACCTGGATTGACCACTTAGAAAAAGTGTCCTCAATAATAAACAGATACGCTTACGCACTCTGGCGGCTAACAAAACTAACTAATCCAGAAACTGCTCTGAAAGCATATCACGGTTATGTAGCCTCAGTATTGAGATATGGTATTCTTTTGTGGGAAAACTCTGTAAAATTGATTAGGGCCTTCATAGCACAAAAACAATGTATCAGAGCTATAGCAAATATTAACTCTTGGGAATCATGTAGGCCTTTATTCAAGTCTATGAGACTATTGACACTACCTAGTCTGTATTTATATGAAACTTGTTAATTTGTAAAAACAAATCCTAATTGTTTCAAAGGAAAAAAAATTGTGTTAATTTTAATACAAGGTTCCCTGATAGACTATGCCTTCCAAACATAAAAACAGACATCTGTAAAGTGTAAAAACATATAAACTATTAAGATTGCATGCTGCACGACAGTAAAATATGAGATCCTATTTTATATTAAGAACTTGACCTGTACCGTATTTTTTGCAATAAAGGATTTTGATTTGATTTGAATTTTGATTTTATAATTCGATAAGCCATGCAGTATATCTGATCATCTTGATGACTTTGGAATAGCGAAACCTAGTACGTGTGATATGCGGGTTAACCTGAGTTCAAAATAAGTAAAGGTCGCCGGTTTTCTACTGAGGAAAAGCTAATAGCTTTATCTATCATGAAGCAAGCCCGAAATGTTAACGGTTTTTACAGAAAATATTTATATTGCCATCGAGATCGACTTTAAATAAAATGATAGCAAAGTTTAATATGAATGCAGGAATTAATCCACAACTTTTCAGCTTATTACAAAAAGAGGCAATCTTCTGTATTAATTCCAATTCTTTGGTGACCTTCGGGCACATCATAAAACATTTCGTTTGTTGTGTACATTACTTTACCTACATATATAATAACTTTTTTTACAGGTAACATCATGGAATGAGAAAAAAAATATGTTCAGTAATATTTGATAAAGTGGCTTTGGATAGTGCACTATCTCATGATAAAAACAAAATGGTTTTGTTGAGCTGACTGAAAAAGGGCCAGAGTTTGCTGACCATGCACTTGTGTTCCTGTTGAATGGTGCAGTGTACAAGTGGCAGCAGCCGATTGCATTCTATTACTGCCAAGGCTCAACAGCAGGAATTGAACTAAAAAAAATTTACAAATCTCATTTCTGCAGTAATAGCCCTTATTTGTGATTAGGGAGCAGCGTTTCAGTCAGCCCTGCACAGTTTGAGAAAGGAAACTGAGCGAGAACAAACACTGTCTAATCAAGTACCAGGTCATTATATTATAAAAGTATTTTATACAAAATATAATCAAATACAAGAGCTATTAATTATGAATAATCTGTAATAGACCGGCTTTGCTAATTAAAAATTATCATTCATAGTATAATAATTAATTATTATTCATTAAATAAATAAGTATAATATTTCTTTCGACAGGCTATACTAACTTGCTTGATTTTTTTTGGAAGATTATTATTATTATGTTATAAGATTTATATGGTTAAAGATTAAAATTAAATTCTATACAAATCATGCTGCATTATAAATATTACTTGAAATAATTTCAGATGGATTTGTCACAATAGGCGGAATAAACATGAACATCATATATGACCCATGCCATTTGATCAATGGCATAAGAAATAATTTTTTAAATAAAAAATATAAGTATTGACGGAAAAGTCTCAAAATGGAGTGACATCATAGATGTTTATTAAACAGGTTTTGACCACACGAAAGTAAAGCTTCTTCATTAATTAAATGACACTCATATTATACCAGAAAAAATTAAAAAGATGAAAGTGAGTATTAAAATTTATTCAGTTTAACTAGTACTAAAGGTGTGAGGATTATGCATGTTTCATTATCTCGTTTTTCTTTCAGGTTCAAAATTGCGTAAGGGTATTCAGCAATACTGTTGCTGCAACCTTGAAGTATACAGCAAAATATCGTAAGTTTTTCTATAGTAATATTGTTTATATATTTGTTTATACTTGCATAGGGTCATATAGTAACAGTTGGTGTGATTGGCTGATATAAAACTGCGTGCATGCGTAGTTATGTGCCGGATAAAGAGTATTAACAGCCAGAGAAATTACGAGAACAAATGGTTTGACCATCATAAACCAATAAAATAAAATTACCATGAAAAAAAGACATGTCCATAAAATAATTACCAATTGATATTGATATTAAGTATTAATGTATGTATTTATCTTGCAAATACAATTTTACACCATTTTATACTTTTGTGAAACATTTGCCACAGAATATTGATGGAGCTTTGACAATCGATGTTTTATATTAAGTTAAGTAAGCCTAATTAGTGGTATGAAAAGAATGACTCAACTTAATACCTATTGTTTTTTAATTTATTTTTAGCTTAATATCCTGATGGAAGACCAGTCAGTGCAACTATGAAAAACACATCAGAAATTAATTGTTTTTCGATAAACTGTTTGACAGCTTAAATGGTTTAGCTGTTTTTTCAAAGAAATCAAACGGAAAAATTTTGCGGATGGCAGTAACACAAAATTCAAAACAAGTTGGTTTTCGATAAGTGCTATCAAAATGTTAGTAAAAATTAAATTATTAGATTTAAATGGAAGACAAAAATCAGTGCCTTCACTAAAAAACTTTATAGTAAGTAACTGTAAAAAGTTTTATGAGGCTGTGGCAGTTTTTCAAGACTCAAAACATTAACCCTGAACTTGATTTTGTGAATCCTAATGCACATTAAGTTGAGAATTTTTTTTTTGGCCGTCGTAGCTATATTAATTTCTGTTTTTATACGTACCTAATTTCTGAATGTTATACAGCCACGAAAACAAAAAATATCGCCATCTTACTCACGCACTGGCGAACCGTCCGAGAGCTTCTATGCAGCTCAAGGTAATTAATTATCCTATTTAATTTCGAATAATTCATATGATTGTAATGAAATTCGATTGAATTTACTTATTTCTAATCCTAAATTATTGGTTTGTTACAATATTTTGCTTGAATATATTTAATTATGCATAGTAATCTGTGATTTTTGGTTTGCATTTAAGTTCACACTGCCAGCTGCACTACGATTAAAGTAATAATTTGCTTGTGCATTTATATGCACACTGCTAGTTTCTAAGTTAGTTAAAATCTTATTTTATTGTGTCTTTAAATACACATTGCCAGCTTAACTAACTCGTTTTTACTTTTTTTTTTTCATGATATGAAAAGTAAGTATATTACACTTACAATAATAAAGCTTGGGTTGGCACCGAACTAAAGACGCTTATAAGCTATTTGCACTCCTAACATTTTTTTTTGTCCTAGACGTCAAGATCTCGCAAAATACTAGTTTTGATACCTAAATCTGGTGCAAGGTCTGATATTTCATCTGAAAAATCTTCTGGAGATGAACTCGATATGTGCTGACCTTATAAAAAAGACTCCGACGACAGTTCCCCTCGACTGTCGTTGTCGACTGTCGGTGTTATGTTAATTGATACAAATCAAATACATTTTTATTAGTAAAACAATGGTTTTTTATAAAATTTTTACAATTAAAAGAATAATCCTTTGCTCAGTTTTGAAAGCAGATTGATATAATGTGCAAAGTTATACACAAATAAGATATTTTTAATGTAATACCTTATGATATAGTTATTCAAAAGGCATAATTTTTATAAATAGCTCTGCTACAAATTTTCAAAGAAATAATGACTTAAACCGCACGCGCCGTTTTCGCGGCAACTTTTGGCGCAGGCCGTGCCAGACATGACGTATTTCGCAAAATGGCTGCTACCAGACGAGGGGATAAGATAAAAATAAAAAATAAATCCCGCCTGGTATGAAAATCAAAGTTTAAGACGACTTAATGATCCCATGATCCCATCACGTTCAGTACATTCTACATCACCTCAGCCATATGCATTTCACCAGCCAATTACAAGTAAACCTATAAATCCATGACCAAGTACGTATGAAAGTCCTTCTACTAGCTACACATATGAGGATGTTCAAGTGAGGTTGGCTCACTAAGTGTTTATCGTATAATAATTTATTAAAATACAATTGCAACTTGACACCAGAATCTATAAAAGAATTATTATCTACGCCAAAGTCAATTATCGAGTATAAAAAACAGCAAACTTTAGCCACTCATCATAAAAGTACTTACCCTAAACAGAGCAATACGTCTTGCACAATTACTTCGAAATATTTTACTCAAGACAATAGAAATGTAGTTACCTCACCTTCAATACATTTATCATTATCAGCTACTAGTTCGAACCTTGCGCGAAAAATGTAATAGTTCATCATGCAGGGACCAATCAGCTTGTCACATAATCACATAAGTTTAGCGACATAAGTACAGGGAGTGACAGCAATTATGAACTTTGTTATTCAAAAAATTCTTCTTCCGTTGATTACATCAAAAGATAGCGAGTTGGTACTTCTTCTGGGCCAGATATTGGTAATTTTAAAAATGATACTATAATTAATATTCCTCCCGACGTGTCATCACCATTTCAAATTTTTAAGTTATTTGTTACTGATGACATTATAAATGAAATGGTGGCAGAGATAAATAATTACGCGAATAATTGTTGTCGTAACGAAAGTTTGAAACGGAAAGCTAGGTTGAAAAAAATAGGACACAAATTTTAAAGAAATGTGCTTTATTATGGGAATTTAGATGACACTGGGAATTGTCAAACTACCAAGCTTGAGTAACTATTGGTAGAAAAAACATGTTATAAAAACGATTCCATTCAATTTTTAATGACACGAGATAGGTTTATATTATTTTTGAAATGTTAGCATTTTAGTAATTATACAGTTGATCCAACGGATAAATAAAAAAAATGTTTTGATTATGATGAACAACATGCAAAAATCGTGTTGCTACCGTA
Source organism: Marasmarcha lunaedactyla (assembly GCA_923062675.1). NCBI lineage: Eukaryota > Metazoa > Arthropoda > Insecta > Lepidoptera > Pterophoridae > Marasmarcha > Marasmarcha lunaedactyla. Next base: position 5,478,471 of record OV281358.1, read on the forward strand.
ATAGATACAGGCAAAAAAAAGTTGAGGGATTATTATAAGCCAGAATGTATATCTTTATATAATTCAAACAAGAAAACGACCAAATGACAGCATATTATTGATCTTTAAGGAGAGGGAACAAATGGTACTGAAAACTTATGACGAGTTTCCTCTTCAGTACCTGTGTTGTCAATGCGAGGATCATTTATAATAGCGTAACCAAGATAAAAAGAACATTGATAGATTTTGTTGAATCTGTTATACAAAATATTACTGGGCATACATTTCACGATCATAATAAAGCCTCAGAAAAAACGAAGTACCATAATTTGTAAAAAATACAAATTGAAAATAATGCACACTTTGCTATCAAGAATTACGAAAAACAATGACTAGCCGGAAAGCTGACAAAAAGGTACAAAAAGTTTAATTGATGTGTGTTGAATGTCAAAAAGCTTTTTGTCTAGCTTCTTTCAAAAAGCTCATGAAAATTATTTGAATATTATATTTCGTCGCTTCATTCTTCAGATAGTATATAATTAAACAGTCCTTTTAAGGTACTAGGTAATTTCGCACAGCTTTAGAGTATGTCATTTGACTTATTCAAAAAACTTGCCGTCTGTTTACTTGATCAACTCCGGTCCCGGCAAGTCTTCATTCTTTTTTCGTGCGTGGTAACAAGCACACGTTTTATACCAACGAGTAACTTAACAGTTTAATATTAAATATGCAGTAAAAGTTGTACTAAAGGTGTACTTAAAGTTCGAAAATTAGAACTAACAGTTAAGAAAAAACGATAGCGACTCGTTATTTCTTCAGATGAGGTAAGCCATTTTTTGTTTTTTTCGTAAGTGATCGCGGGTATCTATAAACAAACTATAATTTCGCTTTATCAGAAAGATGCAGAAAGCACGTGTTATCTATAATAGATATATCACGTTATCCGCATAAATTCCTGGTAGTCTTCTACCTGATGTTTTTTATATAAAATAAAATTTCGTTTTAGCGAAAAGATGCACAAAACACGTGTTATCTATAAAATATATATCACGTTATCCGCATAAATTCCTGGTAGTCTTCTACCTGATGTTTTTTATTATAAACTAAATTTCGCTTTGTCGAAAAGATGCAGAAAGCACGTGTTCGTAGACCCGTGAAGAATGAGTATAAGGTTAAATTGCAACACCTTGTTCAAAATCTAGAAGCAGCATAACCACTTTTTTTACATATTAACACTATAGCATATCAATATCAAGCCATTCTAAATATAAAGAAAAATTTTACAATAAACGACATTCCAATTTATGTCATTTACAGTGAAAACTATTGCTGCAAGTATAATGAGGAAATACAAGCTGTCCACTTTGATGGAGGAAGAAAGCAGATAACAATGCATACAGGAGTGCTATACTATACTATACTTCGCAAGGATAATGCAATCAAACCTGTATCCTTTTGTTCTCTCTCTAGCAACAATAGACATGACACAATGGCTGTTTGGCCTCACTTAAAACCCATATTTGAGTCAGAGACTAGTAAATAACTATAGACTGACCATCTCCATACAAAAATTCGTGACGCGGAAAAAGCTCAAAATCCAAGCTATTACTAGATGTCGCTCTCAAATAGCTTGGACCAACCTTGTCGTCTTTAATTTTTATATGAATTATTGACGAGAAACGTAATGCAAAATATTTGTTTGTATATTAATACGGACTAAAACTGCTAGATGGCGTTGTCAAATAACCTGAAACCTTAGCAAGTAAATAGTTGAGTTCATTCCAGGCCCTCAATAAGCTTTTGATTTCAGTACTTTACGCAAAAAATGACTATACCTTAATTTTTATAACATTTTATAATATTTACTAAAAAGAAAGTCAGAACCAAATTATGTATATAAATATTTAAAAGACATAAAAGCAAATCAAAGAATATGTAACTGCGTGCATCTTTACCGATAGAGACAAGGTTCTCGAACTATAGGTGAATCATTATGGAAAAATAAATACTTGAGGGAATCTTTATGATTTAAAATAGATGACATAGATATTCAGTTGTATTAATTACTTTAAAAAGTGTCAAAATCATAACATATTAAATAATATCACAAAAAATATATTTATGTCAGCTTTATAGTCAAATATTTTATTTTGTGCTTTTTATTTGTTTGGATTTATGTGCGAAATTATTTTCTTTGATCGGCACGAGTCACAGTAGGCGAGCAGAAAAATTGAGAATTCAAAGAAATGCAGGGAAAAGTTCCAAAACAAACACACACCCATAGCAACAACAATAAACGACAAAGAATTCAAATTGTCAAACAAATAAAATGTTGTCAAGAAAAGAACAAAAAAAGTTGATTTAAGTTATAAGTGTCTAAATACAATATTTACAAAATATTTCAAAATCCATCCAGCAAGAAAATATTTTTTTAACTACTGCAAAATAGTTATGAGTTATATGCATAAATAAAAATTATGCACTTATTAAGACATAATTTTTATCGATATCAAGAAATAAATTAAAATATAAAAGACCTATTAATTAAATGCACTGAAATTCGTTTTATTATGTTAAGGCAGATAAGAACAAACTGTGGCGATGAATGCTATATTTTTGTGGTAAAAATTATATACTGGCAATACAGTAATCCAGTAACACTACAAATAATATCCGGGGTGGTGTAAAGATTTCTGTTACTGAATTATAAGAGCGGCAACATAGCATCAAATAATATAATGCACTAGCTGGCAACGTCTGTTGTCGCCTGATACCTACGGATAGTACTTGCAATGAAATATCAAATGATTTTGTAAACAGCTCCATCTTAAGTTTTTTTACGCATTATTTTGACTAATTTTAAATAACTTGTAAATCTAATACAACTAACGTCATCTCTCTATCTTAAAAACAACTATTTTTCAAGTCACAAAATTTTGTTAGACATGGTTAGTCTATAGTTATTTACTAGTCTCTGTTTGAGTGGATAAAAACACAAAAGATGAAAGACCATTCCTGACCTGTCAACATTTTGACAACTCTTATTATGTATAGATAAGAAATAAAGTACGAAAAATTACTAATTTTTAGCTGAACCATAAAACCTATTTCATGTCAAAAACTACAATCCACAAAAAATGAATTGAGTTTTCTTTTTATAGTCATTTATTGACATTTGGTTTGCCACGAACGCGCCCAGTAAATATATGGTCTATGGCACGTTTCGTTCCAAATAAAGCTCGAACTTTAAAATATTCCGAATTTGCTCATAAATTAATAGAAATATAGGACTTTTTAAATTAAATTAATATTATATTTGTCAACTTATTTTAATTAATGCACGTTAAAATGAAATAATCAATTATTTTTCTTAAATGTACAATACAGCTTAACTTAAATGTCATATTGACAATGTCAAAAATTACCACGTCAGTTCAGATTTGAATTAAACGTTAGCATGCCTTCGTTTGCATATGCGGCATTGTTTACTGTGCGATACTACTCTGGATTTTTCTAACTTTTAACCTCCTGGTTAACGTTTCTGGCTTCTGCGTCAACGATTACTTGCGCTACTTTATACGGATCTCGGATTTTGCTGAACTATTGGATTTACGTAGTGTGTTCCTGTTCGTTACAATGTCGGCTACATCTACGAGACTATGGATGGCGCAACGTATGCTGTATATTAACTGTAGCATATCGACACTGTCATAAAACAAAGACGGATCTGCAAAATACGTACTTTACAGAAGTGCTGTTAAAGTTTAGAACTTACATTTTTCATTAAGACTTTTCACCTAAAAAACTTAATTAAAAATAATTGAGTAATAGCTTTTTGTCATTTACTAAAGGTTTTTAGTACATTATAATTATTTTATTTTTATTTGAAACAAATTCGTTTGTTTGTAATGATCCGACGTTGTAAGTGATTACTTCTTACGTTTGTTGTGATTTTGCGACGTTATTCTACGGAAAGTACTACAGCGTATGGGCACATGTCACACTGTTCCATGGAATTTCATATGCAATTTTATGTCGTATACTAAAACTAGGTATGTGAAAAAATAATACACTTATATAAAAAAATCAAATATATATATTATATACGTATATATCAAAAAAAATTATTGCGTAAGAATACATATATATTTTATTATGTATATTAACAGACAAGGTCTAAAAGAGAACAAATATAACTGATTTTTGTGGAAAATGCACAAACAATGAAATAACTTTTAAAATTATTTTAAAACATGAAAACTTCTGAGATATCACATAAAAAATATTTAAGTTTTTAAACAAAAAGACTTAATATATATAATATGGAATAGATTTGTCCAATAGAAACAAATTAGTTTCAATCGCAAGTCATAGAAAACAACTAATAGAAAACAATGTGTAACAAAGTTGAGATCAATCAGACAATTATATTTACCTTTGCACAAAATATCACAAATTTGTTTAAGTTACTTGTTTATACTTTAATCTACTTTTTATATAGGAACATGATTAAGTTTTCAAAAGTATAATATTAAAGGAAAGTTATATTTACTTAAAAATTATAATATAAAATGAAGTACTCCGGAAAATAAAAATAACAAAAACATTAAATCTGTAGTCATATGTCATCTGTTAATATTAAGCAAAAACCTAATATTCGAAACAAGTAGCTACCTAAATAATTTATATTGCCAATATCAAATCTTACATATTGTCCTAAATGGTGAAAATGAAAATGAAATGAAATTTTCGTTAAAATAAAATTTCAAAACAAAATAAACTGAAATGTCGTTAAATAAACATTAAAAATATAGAGATGGGATAAATAAGTAATAATGGAATGAAAATTATTATATAAACATTATCTACTCATCATCTGTACCACTATCATTGTTATTGGTACCAACATTTATATCATCAAATGGTAGGGATTTTAAATAATTGATATTTTCAGAAATATTTACTCCAGTATTGCACATATGAATGAGATCATTAAATTTATCTTTTGATATTTAATACAAACTGTTACATATAGGTGTTAAATTAGATAATAATGAAGAGTTCCTGATACTAGATACCACGACCAGACAATCGTAAGTATCACTTTCATTGTGATCATATTTGTAGTATAATTTATAGGATTAATTTTTATTAACATGGACTTATGTTATCTTATTCCATTGAATTTTTACATTTTTGTTATTTTTAACCCATAATTTATAGTCAACTTTATTTTTAAAATCAAAGAAATCTTTTTGCTCCATATTTTTTACTCGATACTCGCGACTTGGATACACGCTCTATGAGGGCATGGACACTATACCCCTTATTTTGCGTGTGTCCCTTTTATAAAAACCGATGAGTAATTGATATTTTATACAGTTTTGCAGCATACATGTAAAAATAATAAACAATTCTGTTTCGTTTCTGGCCGGCACAATTGTCCGACCAATATCGGATCTCATCTACACCATCATTAGCTTTTTCCTTTATACAATATAATAAGCAACTGCTGACTTCATTGGCCCTCTTTTTTGAAATGGTTTCATCCCACATATTGCTTATTTATGTCCTATATCAAATATAGTGAAGTTAAAACACGATAACTTTCTTTTATATTAAAATATATTTATTTGAACTCGAGGACAAGAAATCACCTTCTGAAAGTCAAAAACTGCTGTTATTATTAAATTTACGAGCTAGGTTTTTGTTGCGAAAATGTTTTTCATACAAATCAACCTCGTTTTCAGTAGAGTTATTTTTATTTTTTAGGTATATATGACAGGTGTCACATGCATCTTTTTAAGGATATGAAATCCAAAATATTTGGAAACAACGTCTCTATATTTCCGCTTAGTAGAAACCACGGGTAGGGAAGCCTCAAAACTAGTGTTGGCATCTTCTAAATCAAATGGTACCGAATCCCTAACAAAATTTTGACTTTCTTCGTTATAAAAACTTCTTACTCTATTTTACTTAGTTGACTGGCTATGATTTCCGCTCCTGGTGATTCCGGTTTTTCATTGCTATAACTTGCAGAGTAATGAAGCATTTAAAGCTACATGTAACTTAAATAAAAATAAAACAAAATTTTTTATAAAACTGTATAGGTTTTATTAGCATTTAAACTCGCTGAACAAAGGCGTATGTAATATAATACCGAAGAATACTGTCGGTTCTCAATATGCTGCATAAAAATGTTATAACACTTCGGAGTACTACGTCGAATGTGCACAATCCACTTGTATAGTTTAAATAAATTCGGAAGAAAACCGGAACTCCCAAACATACGACGACAAAAAAACAAATATTGCTAAATAGGTAATAAACTGCGTGAATACATTACATCAAGATAAACAGCATTAAAATAATAACGCGGGAAAAAATTTAAACTTTTTTATTTCCGTAGAATAAAGTCGGTTCTTAACATACGACACAGGATTTGAATATTTCTCAATAGAATTTTATCTAGTGGTACGTAAACATGAAAATTATACTAAATAGTACTATGATATATCATTAATATATCAAATTAAGTGCATTTTCGCGTGAAATATTTAAAATACTGGCGTTCTCCACAAAGTCCTCAGTTATGTATTCGTTTACCCTAAGTAAATTTAATATTTTTTGTGATCAGGATATTTTACATTTCACTTTCACTTCAGAACGTTAAAATAATAACCATAAAATAATTAATATATCAATAACACGGTGCGGGAAGTTTCGATGAGCTACAAGTCCGCTTACCGTCGAACATCGGCGCCAATGACGATATTTAAATTTTTCTTGATTGTGTCGATAGATTATGGATCACAGAAGTTTATTTTGCAATAATAACAATTTCGTTGTATTATCACATCTGACCATGTTCTAGGATGGTGTCGATATGTGTTAGTACTTGTAACACAGTTCGTCATCACCTTGTTATCGGTTTTGTATGTATATTCTAGGATCCTCGTAGTTCGCTACATGGTAACCCATAACACAAGCCTTTGCTTACTTTGGGGCCATGTTGTCTGAGGACTTTTTTTTTTAAATCCACACACTATTTATCTTTGTAAAAATCTATTATCTAACTGAATAAAATGAACAGGTGTTTCACTTTCTACATTACGATGCCGAGGCTTACTAAACATCATTGAACTCATTTGAAATCGACGTCTTTCATGTCATTTCATTACAGCGATAGAAGGTATGTCTGCATTTTAACCACATATGAGTTTTCATACATGAATTTCAACATATTTATTGAGAATACTTAGTGATTTGAGGTTTTGAAAGGCTTTTTATTTCTTTTGCTTGAAAAAATAACATATCCGTGAATTTTTTATAGCTGAAAATTGCCAAGATGTGCTATGAAAATTGATTGAATTTGATATATAACCTCGAAATATATTTTTCAATGCAACTTTTTTTCTGAATTTCTAAAATGCTTTAAGTTGCTACCTCAAGTTTAAAAAAATAATACTATTTTTTCCGCATCGTTTTTATATTTATACATTAGATCAATAAGAAACAGGCTGACAGGTCATTGCATATATGAAACATGGGCATTGTTTTTTACCTATTTCCCGATTACATATGTTGAGTGATGGGCCTGTTAATCAATATAAAAACAAATTCATGTTCGAAATGGTGTGTCGCCATTTAAAAGATCTCTATCCAGAAATTACACACTTTTTATAGCATTGTCCTGAACCCGGGCACGGTAAGGGAGCGCCTGACGGTGTCGGTGGAACGCTGAAGCGGACAGCTGATAAAGTCGTGGCTGAAGGCCATGACATCGTAGACCTGAATTCATTAAAACCTATCCTTCAATCAAGGTGTCCTTCTATTGTATTGTTTGAAGTTACCAAAATAGATATTTCACTGATGGATGATCTCATAAAACAGTCCAGGACCTTTCCTACTTTTCACGGAACACAAAAAATACGCCAGTTCGTTTTTTTTTAACAACACCTTACAGTACAGAAGACTTTCATGCACTGACACTGACATTGTTAAAACATTGTACCCACCATCATTTGGGATATTTTCAACAACACCAAAGTAATCGATTTACTAAGGGGCGTAACAAATCCCCTCAAACGAAAATGGAATTTTATATAATGAAGGATAATCACCGACGAAGTCTTTAATCGTCTTCGCACATTCAGAATTACGTAATTACAGAGTTAGATGACTCTACAAGTGATGTTAAAATTAAGACCGAATAATTAATTGATTTTTGGTTTTTGAGCCAAAACTTTAATACAAGAAAAGACTAATACAGATTAATATGAATAATAATTAATGCTTAATAAGTAAATATGATGACGTTTTAAGTTTTGGAGAAATGCTAAGTACAAAGTTTAAAAATAAATAGTAATAAGTATAAAGATTTTCATTTCTTACCTCTATAATATAATATAGTATATATATATATAATAATATAATATATATATATATATATATATATATATATATATATATATATATATATATAATATAATTTATATTGATTATAGGTAAAATTTTAGAGTTGATTCTCTTAACCCTTAAACCCTACCCGGGGGTCCAGTAAACCCAAGTGTTTCATTTTTTGAAAATATTTTTGCGGAAACGAAACGCACGGTCTCGTGACTCAAGCTAATCCACGAGGAGGCCGGTGGCAATCTTGTCATCAATAGTGCGTTCGCACTGGTGCTTTGTAGACGTAATTATCGTTGTTTTGGGGTCCATCAGACCCCAGGGTAGGAATAAAGTAATATTATTTTCATTTCTGCTCTTTTTGTTAATTGATATATGCTGTTGTTTTGGATCAAAAAAAATAAAAAGGTAAGTAAAATTTTGATGACATGCGATGCCAAAACAGCCTATATAGATATTAGATTCTTACTTAAATTTCGTGTCCTACGAATGTACCCTCTGCTCATTTTATTGGTTTGAAATTGACTGAGACAATTCATGGCACAATCCGTAACCTCACTTGTGATAACTGGTTCACGTCGATTCCAGTTGCATGAGCAAGTTACACTTGTAGGTACTCTACGTAGAAACAAAAGAGAAATCCCTCCTTGTTTACTTGAGGTCAAAGATCGCGATCGCAACACGGCAAAGTTTGCCTATTTAGAGGAACTTACTCTTTTGTCTTATTGTCCACCAAAGTCCAAACAAAAAAAAAATAGTCCCCATGTGCATGCTATGCATGCAACAGCAGATCTTGATGCAAAGAATCATCTACCGGAGATAGTGGAATTCTATAATAAGGTAAAATTATGTCATAAGCACAGTGTGTCTAGGAGGACAAAGAGATGGCCAATGACAGTTTTTTTTGGCCTTATAATTATAGTGGGAGTAAACTCATATGTATTGCTAAAAATTGCCACAAAAAATGCCATAAAAAGACGTCTTTTCCTAAAAAAACTTGCCTTGGACTTGATCACCCTTCAAATGGAGGAAAGATTAACATGGCCTTCTTTGCCCTCAAATCTCCAAGAACTCCTTAGAGGAATTTTACAAAAAAGCGTCCGTTAGTGGCAAAAAAAAAGATGCGCTGTCTGCCCAAGGGGGAAGGGCCGAAAAACTAAGGTTTTCTGTGGCATGTGCCATAAACCTCTCTGCGGTGAACATACTGCATAAGAAGTGAGGAATGTGCCTTCCCAAAAAATAAAATATTTTTTTATAATGCCTATAAAGCTATCTTTCTAAATAAATAATATTTTTATTAAATTAGTGTTTAATTTATTTCTATTAATGATTTAAATATTGGGGTCTATGAAACCCCTGGGTAGGAATAATGTTTCTCTTAGGATGGGTAGGGTTTAAGGGTTAAATATGATATTTGAGGCGTTTAATATAATAAAAATCATTACCTTTCTCTGTTAATCATTCATTTATTAAATTTTAAATACCTCATTTTTTAAAGATAACAAACAAAAATATGGAAGACCAGTACTCCTATATAGATCCCCTAAAGCATCTTTTTTTGATCTCTGCAAAAAACCTATATTTAAATTGTTTAAATTCTTAGTTTTGTTACTTAGATATTTATAACATTGATTTACTTTTTTTATGGTACAGAATTGTACAATGTTTCTATTGTACATTGTAAAACAAACGATTATATTTAAACGTCAAAGACAAGCACACTAATATAACAATTCTGCTAAGTGTATAACAAATTAATATAGGTAGGTACTTAAATTTATCTTCTAATAGACAATTTCTTATTTAAACTTACACTGCCTGAGAAAATGAATAGGTACAGAGAGAAATTGAAAAAAGACCTTACTAGATATGAAGATTATAAAAACAAAGGATTTAAATTGGATTAAGTTAAAGAATAAAAAAAGTTGGAGAACTATCAGAAAATGAGAAATTAGACCAAAGTAAAAGTTTAGAAAACATAAAAGAAGACAGAAAGAGACAAATACAAAGAACACATCTCAAAGTCAAGATAAACAGACTGAAAACGAAATAACAATGAGTGACAACGAACAAGAGATGCCTACCTCTTCAATAAAAGCACCCACTACTATAAATAAATGTTACAACAAAAATCATATACCCACTATCAGTAACTTGAGACGTGTGGTCGAAACTGTTATTAATAAGAAGACAATAGTTCGAAAAAATATTAACAACCTAAGAAAGAGATGTTATCGTTTAAATAAACCAACTTCAAGAAATATCGATAACTTACAAAATAACATTGATGAAATGAAAGCACTCCCGTGGAAGTAATGGAATTTTGCTCTACGAGAAGCTTATAAATCTACGAACCAAAAAGAAGAACGTACCCTTAAGAGTGTAATTACTACTAAAGTTGTAAACATAAATAAATGTAAAACGTATGTTGCAAGTTTGTTGAGTTCTAAGGGTCGCATGCGGATAAAACGCCTAACAAAACGCATAACTACAAAGATTAAAGAAATTATTTTACATGAGAAATTGTACAAATCATAGTACTAGTGGGAAAAACAATGCAAAATGGTCAATAAAAAGAAAGACCAAATTCGCTATCTCACCAACACATTATTTAATTTATACCAAACATTTCTTTTCGGTTTTCGGTGTTTCGGTTTTGCTACATTTTTTAGAGACAAGCCAGCATTTATATTGTTACCTACTATTCATACACGAGGAACCTGTTTATGCATAAAACCCAGAAACATGGATATGATGTTTTTAACTTTGCTGAGATACAGATTTCCCAACAGATATAAAATCCCTTATAGACGTAATTTCAAAATTTACCTGTAATTCACATTCATTTGATTGTATGTGTGGGAAATATGCCAATTGTAAGGCATCAAAATTCTTATATCTATGAGCAGGAGAAGCTAACTTAAACAAATGAAGACTAAAAAGATGGTAAAAAATCGAAAACAGGGAATTATTTCAGAAGTAATGCAAAAGAAAATGCCCACTTTTATGATACAAGTCACATTAAACATAACTAAAACAGATGATGATAATCATTTAAAATTAAAACAATCATCAAAACATTTAACTTAAAATATGGCGCAGTCACAGAATAGACTGTCTCGGTAACGGAGTATAACTCTTAAGGATATTATACATATCGCACGCTTAATAAAAAACCGGCCTAATTAAAAAATCACAGAAATTTTGTTTTAACATAAAAACGCTATATTTCTCATAAAACTAGCAGTTCTCTCTCTTACAACGGTCAATTTCTTACGTATGAAAGAGACAGCATTAGTTGTTGCATTTTACTTTTAAAATTTCGTCGAATCACTTCACACGTAAATCGGCTAGCTTCAGTGTTGTTCTGGGTATGTTTAAGGCCGCACCTTGTTTCTTTGGCGTAATTGGAGTTGCACCGATATTACATTATAGATCAGGTAAGTTTCGTTTTCATTTTTTAACTTTATACGAGCGCATTGAGAGTTACATCGTTTTAGGCTTAAAAACACGCATTATTGAGTAAATAATAGGTCTTTACCTATGAAACTGCCGTTTTGCCGTACTGGCCATTTCAAATGAAAATATTTTTTTTTTTGACTGATAATTCTAATTTCAAATTAATTTTATTTGACAAACATGGAATTCTTTTTCTAAAATCGTCATTTGTTTAATAGTTAGTGTTTTGTTTTCAACGCATTCGAACATTTCTCGTCATCATGGATAAGTTAAAAATTCGAGTAATTATGGAGTTTGAGTACCGTCGTGGCAGCAAAGCGGCACAAGCGGCACGCAACATCAACGACGTTTACGGAGCGAACACTACAAACGAACGCACCACCCGTTATTGGTTTATCCGCTTCCGTTCTGGAAATTTTGACCTGAAAAATGAACCCCGTGGTCGTCCGAAAACTTTGGTCGACAATGACGAATTAAAGGCAATTGTGGAAGCTGATGAAACTCAATCCACGGCTGAATTAGCAGCAGCTTTCGACGTTAGCATCAAAACAATATTGATCCATTTGCGTCAAATTGGCAAGGTAAAAAAGCTTGACAAATGGGTACCCCACGAACTCAATGACCGCCAGCGCGAAGTACGCGTGGAGACGTGCCTTGCACTGCACAGCAGGCATACAAATGAAGGAATTCTGAACCGCATTGTTACTTGTGACGAGAAATGGATCCTGTTTGACAATCGTAAGCGCTCAGCAAGTTGGTTGGACCCTGGTTCAGCACCCAAACAATGCCCTAAACGAAAACTTACCCCTAGAAAAGTGATGGTCACTGTTTGGTGGTCTAACGCGGGTGTAATTCATCACAGCTTCTTGCCAAACGGGACAAGCATTACTGCAGATGTGTACTGTGAAGAACTGAACACAATGATGGAGAAGCTCGCACGTCTCCAACCAGCTTTGGTCAATCGTTCGGCTCCACTGCTCCTGCACGACAACGCGCGACCTCATACTGCACAACAGACGGTCTCCAAGCTACAAGAGTTGGGGTTGGAAGTTCTCCGTCATCCGCCGTACTCACCAGACCTTGCGCCTACAGACTTCTACTTTTTCCAGAATTTGGATAACTTCTTGGCGGAAAAAAATTCAATACCCGAGAGGCAGTACAAAATGCCTTTGAAGAATTTGTTGCCTCCCGTCCAGCTGATTTCTTCAAGAAAGGCATCAATAAGCTACCAATGCGTTGGCAAAGATGCATTGATTGCATGGGTGATTATTTTGATTAATAGAAATAAAAAATATATAAAAAAATTACGCTTCATTTATTTCGTGAAAAACGGCAATTTCATAGGTAAAGACCTAATATATTGGGAAAAACTCTTTTTATTTTTATGTTGTATAAAACGCCAACTGTAATATTTGAATATATTTCGGTGTATTATCAGAAAAGTTTATATTTGGTTATGTTATTAGTTGATGACTCTTTATTATAATCAAATGTTTGCAAGTAACGTGTTTATTTTGATATAAATTGATATTTTAGAAAAAAATTTACTTTTTCCTCAGTCTATTAAGGCTTCGTTCATTTATACAATAAATTAGAATATTAAACACTTTGTTATTTTTAGCATGAACAGAAGAACCAAAGAAATAATGCGGCTCGCTACTGCTGCCGATAACTGCATTTCAGACGGCGACTTAGTTGTCCAGCATGATGTTGCAGGTGTAAGTACTATGCTTAACTTATTCTTATTAGAACTTGACGTACGTGCTTTTGACGTGATATATGGAGTTACAGAGGTTGAATTTCATAATAATCTAATTATTTCTTTTATAGATGTTAAAATTATTTTTAGTAATAAAAAGTAATGTTAATAGTTAATATTTATATCCGAAGTTGATGTATATGAAACTAAATTCTGAATTCTTCTTATTTATTTATTGAAATCACCATTGTAGATCACAGATGAAGATAATCAAGAATTACATAATAATCCGATGTTAGAGAGCACCGTTCTACAAGATAGCATCGTGGAAGATTTAGAGGTCATAGAGAATTCCGATAAAGAGGTAGGTATTTTAATGTTTAGGTTTCTTTATGTGCCATGGTTATGTCGGCCCTATTGCCATAGTTGGATTAATACCCTTAGCTATTAACATACTATTTAACTTATTTTACAGAACATGGAATATAACACAAAGCAACTTGTCAGTAGTCGGCAGGATCGAAACAGTAGTTGTTCAAGCCTTCGGAATTATAGAATCTCACCAATCTTTTCTAACGAAAGTGACGTTGATTTGAGTGATAATGATTCTACCTTCATGGTCTCTAAGCAAAAAAAGCCCAGGTACTCAAAATTTGTTCCACAATCATCAACAAGCGGATCGTCAAGCGGCTCGTCAAGCGAAACATCAACGTCATCTTCAAGTAGTTCCTCAAGTTCTTCCAGTGATTCGGACAGCTCTGAACAGGAATCAGAAAATCTGGTGCCGCAATCCAGCAATGTTCCTAAACGAGGCCGAAAGCGAACAAAACATGAAGAAAATTGGAAACAAAATATCACAAAAAGGTTGAGAAATAGTGGTATGTCATATACAAGCACTTCTCTGGGGTCTAAGGTGGTTTCGGAGCGCAATATAAAACCACCCTGTTCTGAAAAATGTCGGCTAAAATGGTCAGAAAAAATGGACTTTGAGTCACGATCAAAACTGTTTAAAAATTTTTGGCAGTTAGCTGATCTTTACAAACAAAGAGCTTACGTTGGTTCATGCTTAGTAGATGTTCAACCAAAATATAGGTATACAAATGCTACAAATCCCAGAAAATTCAATAAAGCGTTCTATTTCACAGTAGACAGTAAGAAGACACGAGTGTGCAAGACATTTTTAAAAATACATTAGATAAAACGGACAGAATGATCCAAACCACAAAAATTAAATATGACGAGAACGGGATTCTACAAGATGACTTCAGAGGACGACATGAAAACCACACTAAAATATCGGTCGAGTTGCGTAGTGATATTATAGATCATATAAATTCCATTCCTCGCATCGACTCACATAATCTGAGGGCGAGAGTAGTGGATATATGGGGGTTCTGTATATTATCTATTCATTCATACCATCTATTCAATCTGTTCATCTAAATCATTCAGTGTTCATTCATTCACCAGTACTATGACCTATTCAAACATTACATAATACCATCTAATGAATCATTTAATCTAGTCAATAACTTTCGAATTTTCATGATTCAGTCTATTCATCCAGTCCATTTAACAGTGTAAAGATCTATTGAACCCGTTCATGTACGGTCGCTTTCATATTGTATCTAGAGATCTATCCGTTGAAAACCACCAATATTGATTCATATTTTTATTTGAACTTTGCAACGATTACCAAATAACGAATCGTCATTGGTGGTTTTCAACGGATAGATCTCTAGATACAATATTGAAAGCGAGCGCTAGTCAATAACTTTTTTTACTTCCAAACTTTGTAATGAGAACAGTTTTACTAGCATCATTATTTTTATAATAATTTTAGTCTTATTCTACGAGAGGTAAACATTCGGTTGAAAATAAAACATGATTCGGTTAACATATAATTTTATTATCAGAACACCACTTATTTAAACAGATTACATTTTTTAAACCACAAATATTCTTATGATAGATACATCTATAGACATCATTACATTTGCTGTAAAGCTCATACAGGGTATAAAAATTTGGACACTTAAAATTTTCTAAGTTTATCACATTCACATTATAATCAACAAACATTTCCTTAATCCATTTTGCTTTTTCTTCACCTTTTACATAAATACAATTGTTTTCAAGTAGAGGTGAAATTAAAGGCTTATATTTTGAAAAACAAATAAATCCTTCTTTCCAATAAATATTTCTATTTCTCTCGATCCACCCAACCTGCCTCATTTCCTTTATAGTTAAATTATAGAAAGCGAATGGTGGTCTTATTAAAAAACTTTGTATTCCTTTATCATCCAGAATAGCTATTTCTTTAAGTATGAACTGATTTAATTCGGTTTTAAAACCTTGAACATCAACTATTAACTTCATGATATCTTGCGAACAATACTGCTGAGAGGTTTATATTCTATAATGCGATCGTTGATGATAAGACAAAAGGCACTCGTTTTGTCAGGAAAATCTTTATTGCTCTCTATTTCTAGTCTTACATCAACTGGGCCAGTTTTTAATGTTTCATTTTGCCTTGAACAGTCAATTACAAACAAAGGTGCCTTTTCTTTAAAATCAATAATATTAAGCAACGGGTCAACTGAAGCGTTGTAATAAGACTGACGGAATTTGATGTACATTTCATATATGATATTTATCATTATCAAAATCAAGTTTTAGTGCATCATACGGATATGTTTGTGAATTTAGATATAATGAAACGTTAGTTAAGTTACAATGATTAAACAAAGAACAATTTCTATTCTTTAAATTTTGGTCGACTGTTTGAAGACCGAATATTACAAATCTAGGTTTCTCGAGTTGGGAGGTAGTCTTGATTGACCACGAATGCTTCTTTGTTTTAGGTAAAAGTGGATATTCATATGTATCCCAATTTCGAAATGCCATTTGTATTGGCTTATCTTTTTCTAACTGTTTCAAGAGTAGTAATCTTTCTCGATCAGATACTTTAATATGTGGTACACGCCATTGAATTCTCTCAATATTTACTAACACATGATCATTATTATTATCAAGTATAAGAGCATCAACATTAGATTTACATCTCGTTAGAATTAATTCATGTTTACAGTTTAATACGATTTTGTTATAGTCTTCAGCAAATCCTAATAGTTTACTAAGCGGCAATATAACATTAAAAAAACCATTTACAGATTTTGTTCCTTTCAAGTTCCATCCCCACAGAGCAGCCTGTTTACTTTCTCCCTCATTCATCGAGATGTAAGATTTGATTGTAGAAGTAATACCAACATGTCTAATACGATCGATTTCTACTCCATTTATCTCATACCTTATATCATGAAAAAGAAACGGTATAGGGTTATTGTTAAATTGAAACCCTTTTTTCGTAAGTTTTCCTGTGGTATCCTTCGTATATACTTCTATACATCCTTCAATGTAAATGGAACTGCTCGCAGGTAGTAAATAAATGTCTTGTTGATTAATCGGTATTCGTATTTCATCGTTTTCTTTGAAGCTATTAGTGTATGGAGTATAGGAATGAACTTCATAACTCTCAATAGAATTGTCAAAATGCGGCGCTTCATTAATTTGTAACATACTCATAGTGAAAATCCCAACTTTCTTAAAAATTCTTTATTAATCTCACTGAGAGCTGGTACAACGCGTGTGTGTTTACCGGAGTCGTGAATTGAACTATAATTTTTTGTTGGCTTACTCCCAATTTTCTTACTTTTTTAAATATTGAAATCAATCATATTTGATTACAATTTATATTGGTAGCACAAATAAATGCTGCTTGTCCATTCGAAGTATTAACTGATACTGATCGTTTAACGATTCAATCATACAATTTATTTCATATTAAAGCATACAGTTTTCAAGATATTTAAGACATAGATGACCACAGTTATATGGATGACTACCCTGATAATTGATATAGTTATACTGAATGTCACCCCCTACATATTTAATAAATTCTTTTGGTGGTTTTAGATCACCATAACTATCAAAGTATTCAATATAGTCATTTTTTTTAACATAAGCTACCCAATGTGTACCTTGATTTTCAGAGCTATCCAAATTAATTATACCACATTCGATTTTGTGAGGGTGTTTAGGTAGTTGATCTCTCATGAAGACCCCTCGAAAATATGGGATAGTTTTTGAATACCTCATTATATCAATATTGGTAAGAGGACGATCAGGTAGCTGTTTATTCAGTTTTTTGATGAAGTATAAATACCTAAACCACTCTTGTACGGTTTGAGCTGTAATCCTCCTCCTAAATGCACTGGCTCAAAACTTTGATTGAGTCTTTTCATCTCATTCCATGTTTTCTGTGCAGTTTGAAACGTTTTTACCATTCGCGCTATAGCAGATGTTTTTTTAACAAGAGCACCAGCAGCAGTTAATCCAGTAATGATTGGTATCAGTGGTAAGAATCCTCCGGTCTTTGGTAATGGTATCACGCGCGGAATTTTTACCTCTGAATCAGAAACAAGATCTTTAATGGCAGCAAACGCTAAATCTATGGCTAGTTTTTTACATTTTGGTTTTGCTTGACGAATATTTCTTTTTGCATAGGCAACAACATTTTTAAAACTTTTTTTAAGCCCCGATCCATTTGAAAGTTTCATCAACATTGCTTTATTAACAATATTTGCTGCAAGCTTTTCTCCTACACTCGCTTGAGATGATGATGATGTTCTTTTCTTTGCCATTTTCATTAAGATCTTATCTGCTGCGTGTCTGGCTTGTAAGTTTTTTGTTTTCATATATGCAATATCGTGTTGTTTACAATACTCATCAAGTTCATTAATTCCTTTGTCACCTCTGATAAGTCGCTCACGTAATCTTGTTCCTGGTCCACAATAGTTATAGCCTGGGAGATGTAACTCGAACGGTAGATGATTTATAATACTATTCACAAGACCTTTTCCTTTCATAGGTAAACGAAGAATGGTAAAATTTCAAATGTAATTTATAATATATTGGTTTTGCTTATCCAACTATTGTCCTGAGATGACAATCCTAACCATTTAACATACATTTTATTCCCCTTTTTCTTAAGAACTTTTTCTACTAAATACACGTCAGGATTTTTGGTTTTCTGAAGCTCTTGCGCATAAAATGTTCCTTGAATTTTATTTTTTCTTGAGTCTTCTAGCAAATAAGTTGCTGGATTGGTATTCTGAACCACGATTATTTTAAATAACTCAGTCGACCAATTTGGAGTGTAGCCTTTCTCAAAATTTGCTTTATGCTTACTTATTCGCACTACATCGCCGACAACAAAAGTACATTTTCTTTTAACTTTTGGTTTATTTAGTATGTTGTATCTTTGCATCACAATGTGTTTCGTATGTTTATTTACTTTAACCGGACACATCTGAATAGTCGTATGCTTGGTATGATTGTAATTATTCACAACTTCGTCTAAAGTTCCATCAATCCATTTAAAGTTTCCCTTCAAACTAAACTTTTTGTAAAGTTTGTTTTTTATAGTACGTATTACTCGTTCCACTATCGAAGCCTTTTTAATAGAATATGTTGAATAATGATTTATTGAATGCATCTGCATAATTTTCTTAAAACTTTCATTATAAAATTCCTTACCCCAATCTGTCTGCAAATTCAAAGGGAATCTGCCATCACATAAAATTGATTGAAAAGCTTTTGTAACCGAATCTTTAGTTTTATTTTTTAATGGTTGGACCCAAACATATTTAGAAAAACAATCAATCACAATAAGTATAAAATTAAAATTAAAATTTATACTCGATATCTTTTGCATATCTATTAAATCAGCTTGCCATAGATCATCTATATCTTTGAGTAGAACACATCTGCGAGGAAAATTTACTCTTGCATTTTTATGTATTTCGGTCACCACATCTTCTTTACTCATTTTTAGCTTGTTTCATCATTCACAGCTATTTGACAACTAAACAACTTTTAATATCACTATGCTTTTTATGATTTTATTATATTTGCTTCTTGCAGTTCTTCTATGATTGATATTATTTCATTATCTTGATTAGTATTTCCAGCTTGTTTGGAAGCAATAAGAAGTTTCAATCTTTCAACTAGCTCATTAGGATCATCCCAATAGATGAAATCAGTATTTTTTCTATATCTTTTCAAAACATTTATGTTGCCACCAACTTTTTTAGTACTCTCAACTTCCGAGGCTATGAACATAGGTTTAATAATTTGTTTATATTTTTCACCTTTGTCTCCTTTTAACTGACCTTTATGATCATAGTCACGCTTATGAGCATTCGTTTTTATCAAAATGTTTTTATAAGTGTTTCTATCATTTTCAGTAACTAGTTCTAGATTCGGTTTTTTATGTAATAATACTTCTTTTAGTCCTTGAGTCAATTGATATTCATCGTTATCAATCTTGATTCTACATGGTTCCATGTCACCATCGACTGAAGCAATTATCTTAACCGGAAAATTACCCATCATTAACTGATCACCTACTTTCCGAACTCCGAATGGAATATTTATATCGTAGAGACTATTAAGATATTTTTTTGTAACAGATATGTCTTTCTTATCGATATTATCTGCATCACTATAGTATTCTGAGCCCGAAGCAAATTTCTCTGAGTGTAAATCATCATCCAATGATTGTTCATGTACTCTATATGGTGTAGAGGTTATTGCATCATCTAATTTGACAGGCACTCGTATAGCGCTCACATTAAAATCACAGTTCATATTACTTTGATTTGATTCTATCATTTGTGATAAAGGTTTGGTAACTGGCTTAAATATTTTATTGAGTTCATAGTTGTTTTTATCTTCAATATCTTTTAACTGTTTAAGTTTATTTTTAATGATGTCTGATGACATGATTATTTGTTCTTTAATATTGAGACTCATTTTTGTCTTGCCTCTATCACTTATTTATCACAAATGATAACATTCTATTTTAGGATAAGTATATAAAGGTGTCAAGATTTTTTCTATAACGACCTTTATTTAATTCTGATTCTTTATTTAAAGTTAAAAAATTATGCCTTTCTCGCCAAACATTTTGACAGATTTCTCTAAATTCATTCCATGACATATCCGAATTGACGTGCTCATTGTATACATGTTTCAAGTTGACTTCATCTTGTTTGAAGAGTAATAACAAATTTGCATTATCACGAATCAGCTGTTTTGGAACTTTTGAATATGTTTGTGAGAGATAAAAGCAATCGACTTGACTATGTCTTCCCATGGCAAAATAATTACGAATGTTAGTCTGATTTTCACAAACCACATCATCAAAAATTATAATTGTGTTTGGTAACACATTATTCGGATGTGTAACTTCGCTGTCATCACGCAACACATTGTATTTTACTTCAGAAACCTTTGAAAGCACTTCTTTAAGATAACAATATTTACTTTGAAATGGAGTCTTTGTATATAAATACAAATTTTTGAATTTTAGCCCGTTTTTATGTAATAGCAAAGTAATCATCACATTAGTTTTACCACAGTTAGATGGCCCGCAAATTAAACACCGTATACTATTTGGTAACAATTCACTATGTCTTATGGGCTGTGATCTCTCTTCAATACCAATAAGATTGATGTCCAAGCTTAGCGGGTGCTTTTTAAGCTTCATTATTAACAAATGAACATCATTGCTACTTGATTGTCATTTTATAGTATTGTATCAGTTATAATCTAATAGGAATAAAATAAAACAGAAATTGGAAAGTCATATAATTTTTTATTAACATATTACATATATAATTTCTTATATCTATTTAATAGCTACATGTAAGCATAGTGTCCCCAAGCTACAGTATCAATTTGATTTGGTAATATTTGACGTTTATCATCATTTCTATTTAATACTAACATATCTACTTCTTGGGAATACAAATTATGTTTTAAAGACTTAATCATATTCATCTTAGATCGTAAATCTTTGTCATAAAATAAACAATCTGAATAATGTTTATGATTCAAAGATTTCGTTACAGACTTAGATACACCTTTAGCCTTTTTAATCTCCTCACTAGTACTCTTTATGAAGTAAAGTTTGGCTCTTAATCCTACAAACTCAGTTATTAATTGACCTCCCATTTCATCCTTGAATAAACCAGGTATTTTGTTGTTGACTCTTGGGATTTTATATGGATTATTTTTTTCAAAATTACTGGTATCAAACTCTTGAATGTCATGTTTTATGTCTTCATACACATCATCTGTTTTAACTAAATATAGCAGACTATCTGTATCAGTATAACAAAGTTTCACATTTTCTCCATACTTTTGTTTAATAAAATTATAATGGAATTGATACATATGTAATTTTGCATATTCTAAGACTGTAAATCCTACATATATTGGTTTATCTAGAGTTATTTTATCTAAACTTAACTGAATAGCAAGAAAATTTTCTGAGAATATTGACACAGATTTAAAATTCGGTTTAGCAATTAGTTTTCGAGCACCGACACATTTATTTGTTAAATTATTATTATCCTCCCAGTGAGATACCAGTTTAACATTAACTTGTTTTCGCTTGTTCTCTATAGTTTTTCCAAAGACTGAATTATTTAACAATTTGAAAAAATCCTTTTCAAATTCAGATTTTGAGACTTGACGCAAACTTGTATTCAATTCTATATATTTCTTTAGAAAATATTCTTGTCTAAAGGTTATTACGCGATGAATCTTTTTTAATCGTAATCCTTGTTTTAAACATTCTTTTAAATAAGTATAATGAATAACGTAAAAAGTTTTATCTTTAAGAGTTGCAACTAATTTTGGTGATTTACTACCTGGTGGAATGAGTTTCTCAACAGCAAAGGGTAAGTCACAATGTGCATCATGTAAGTGATAAGGATACTCTTAATCTACTTCTAGGATAAATCCGAAATCACTGTCATCTGAAATAGTCTCAATATTTAGACATCTAATTTCTTCAGACGATAAAAATCTAAAATCTGATATCGGAATTTTTTTCATCATAGCAAATCCATATAGGTTGTTAGAATCAAGATATATAAGAAAGCTTGATGGTTTTGAACAATCAAAATTTGGTAAGTATTTATTATTCGCTTGAGCATGTCTCAATGTACATTGTGCCAAACCTCCTCGAACTCCTTTTTCTAACATTTGATAAATTTCAAGATCATGTACCAACTCTAATCGAACATCGGTATAAAATAGCATTGCATCCCAACTGAGCCCCGGTGCGGTTACATAATAGGCTGGGTCAAGCTTATAGTGCTGTAAGCTCATAGTTCTAAAGTTCTCGAATACATCAGTCAATAACAAAACGTCACATTTCAAATATAAATCAGTGTATTCACCCATGTCGCTTATACCAAATTGTTTCCAAACATTTTGCGCATGTGTATATTCACTATCAGATATATGCTGTTTAGTTAAACTATTATAAAAGTTATGTTTCGGTGGTAAACATTTTTCCTCATATTTAGAGAAACTATTCATGTAGTCATAAGGATAAATGCCTTTCTTTCTCATCAATACAAATTGACTGGGAATAGTAAAAAAATTTGAGGTGTGTAGAAAATTATCATCATTTAAGCTTTTACTTAATTTATCTAGACTTGCACTTAAAAATTGAAATGAATCAATAAATTTCACATTCACACAAGATTTGTTCTCATTTATTGTGAATGATTTCGTGATCGTTATGTAATTTTCTTTAGTCTTTGGTATAACATTAATTGAACCATCATATTTCGATAGTTCCATTATGAATAAATGTAAATCATAGCCAGATAAATTATGAAATACAACTGGTACAAATGGATATATTTTATAATTGAGGTTGCAATATGAATGAGCTGCGCCTCTATACTCGCCGGTCATGTGATCATGATCACGTACTTTATCACCAAACAATAAATGTTTACAAATATGACAGTGAACGCTTGAATCATATTCATTTTGCTGTGTTTTACTTAATTGTGTCATTGGTTTAGCAAACGAAATTAAATCATTAATATACTTCACATCTTCCATCAAATGTTTAATAAATTCTTTAGGTGCATCTAAGCCTCGATAGGAAACCAATTTGTTTAATGAGTTGTCAAATGTACAACAAACATAATAAGCAAAGCATGAAGGTTTGTGAATCTTAAATTTTATAGTGGTCGTGCTCTGCGAATCGTCTGAATAGTTTTCTAATAAACTCTCAAAATCAGCGTATATGATAAAAGGAACCTTTTGTTGTCTCTCGAAGTGTTTAAACATTAAATGAGTATTAGGCTTTGGTATTAATTCTAAAACTTTGGAACAATAATGATTTCCATATTTTTTTTTTGCTACTGAAACATTGTAAACATGATTCACACAAATAAACATTACCTTTATGCTTTGTTATTTGTCTTCGCACTAACTTAACCAAATTTTTTATTAAACAGTAGTGACCTTTTTCATAATTTTCGATAAATAGTAAATTAAAATGATTAATTCTTTTTTCAGCTGTTAAATACAAAGGTCCAGTTACATATTTATTTTTTTTGTCTAAACCAAAAACATTTATGCTTATATTCAAGTTATTCTTTTCAAAGATCTTTATATCTCGATATGATGGAGGAAATTTCATGTCAGTTATATTAAACACATTTGAATAATGAGGATAGGAGCTGCATTTATTCGGGTTATCAACACATGGATAAAGCCCAGCTAAAATACTCCAAAGGAAACAAAACTCATCATCATTTTTAACATTCATACAGCTTTTAGTATTAGATACGCGAGGTGGTAGTTTTATATATGTACCTCCTCGCAAAGCACAATACTTATTTAAATTGATTTCTAAATGACTGAGTGATAAAAATGTCCAACCGGATGTAGAGTGTTCAAATTCAGTAAGTTTTCTTTTGATTGTATCAATAGTTTTTATTCTAAATATATCTTTCAATTCATTAATATCAGTTATAATTTCATATTTGGTATTAAATGATTTCAATTGCTTTTCTAGAGTCTTTGGTAATAAATAAAATGCATATAATTCAAATTGTATCTTAAGACATCTGTGTTTTTTTTAAATTCATTTCTATAAGTCTATAAATATCAGTTTCATAGTCATATAAAAAATTCTCTGGTATACAATAATTTTTATTTTCAGCTTTCAAACGATAACTTATTACACGATTATTAAATGCTGTATTAATTATATAAATATTGTCAAACTCGCTCATAATCAAAGAATTCAATTTATGTAATTCAGTTTTCAAATGATACTGATATTTATTTCTCATTATTCTTATATCACAATTATCACATTTAACTATTTCATTTTTATTGAGAGGATCTCGGGTAGGGTCTATGCTGATAACTGTAAGAAAAAAACATTTGCTAAATATAAAAGGTATATTAAATATCAACACATTATAATAATAATATAATATTAAGGAAAATATTATTTACTTTCGCACACCGAGTTAAAGTTACTTAGTCTAGCACACTACATTGATATAAAAGTGTTTAGACATCTTGTTACTGCATGCTAAAATTTGAAGTAAAAATGTTAGGTGTGCCTCGGAATTCCTTCCTGGCCACCAGTACTAGATTGGCAAGATGTTGCCAAAGATCGGTGTCCATGTCCGTCCTAATCTTTAGGCTGGAAACCGAGTGACGCCATCTATTAATAGGCATCACATGCTCGATGTCCGCGGACCTATACACTTTTACCTCAATGTAGTGGCTGCCTTTCTTGTCTGGTAAAACCTGCTTCGACAGGCCGCTTGCCACTCTGTTTATGAATATCGATTGCAAAGGTGGCAGTGTTGGAGTTGGAGTTGGTGATGGCTCAGAGTCATCCTCACCCTCACTATCCGTCCCGAAGAGATCGTGAGATGTGATTTTCACGGGTGTTATCGGTGCGATAGTTGATGATTTTTTCTTGGATCGATGAGGGGTCGGAGTGTGTTTTTTCGACACCCCTTCGTCTCCAGACACCGTCGTGTGTGATCTGTTAATAAATTGAGAAATGTTGTTAACATAATGTAAATACCTATGAGTTCTTTTACTCTAAATCAAATATTATAACATTCATGATTCAAAAATACCTATGAGTTCTTTAACTCTAAATCAAATATTATGACATTCATGATTCCAAGAATAAACCTGCAGATACAATAAAAACATGTAATACTCACTTTTTTTCATTTTTCTCTGCGTCGTTTCTTTCGTGGCTGTTTTCTTTCATCCTCTTTGACGCCCGGTGTTCCGCGCCCCGGGAACTCGGTGAATGTAATCTGTGAACAATTGAAAAGCTATAAATATTGACTCAACTACGTTGACGAGTTAATGAAAGAAATAAAAGTGAGGAAAAAAAATAGTTTTAATGTATCTTACCTCTTTGTAGTTTCTTTTTTCTTTTCAACCATTTTCACCTCGTCGTCTGAAGGAGGAAACACCTCATCAAAGAGCTGTGGCATAGATCTAGACCTATAAAAAATTATGAACAAAAATTAAAAATATAAGTTTACTTAGGTGAATGAATATATAAATATATTTAAAATAAGAATACTTACATATTGACAGTTGAGAATTCTTCAGAGTTTGTAGTTTGATTGCCTGTATTGCTTTCGCTAATGAAAACCTGTACGGAATCATCTGATTTATATTGAAAGAAAAATTAAAGTGTGCGTAACATATCGACAAGAAACTTGCTT
Source organism: Marasmarcha lunaedactyla (assembly GCA_923062675.1). Classification (NCBI taxonomy): domain Eukaryota; kingdom Metazoa; phylum Arthropoda; class Insecta; order Lepidoptera; family Pterophoridae; genus Marasmarcha; species Marasmarcha lunaedactyla. The sequence goes on from OV281358.1 coordinate 5,504,673, forward strand.
GTGCATAATAGCTGACTTTGTTAAAAATCCATTTTAAGAACACTAATAGATATCGGTAACATCTAATTAGGAAAATCATCTACACTAATATTATAAATAGGAACGTTTTGATTTTTTTGTTTGTTTGTAATAATAATGTATGTACTTAAACAATACTGAATCGATTTTAAAAATTCCTTCACCTGTCGAAAGCTAACAGCACGTGACATAGACCGATATTCACGCTGGTCCGCAGATTTAGATCGACGCTTTCGCGGATGAATCCACGGGCATAACTAGTAATTCACAGTCGTGAAATTATATCAATTTTTACTAATGGTTTTACAGTTTTTGCCATGGGGATTTGGTTGCACTAAATATGAATTTGAACATGCTTTGAAAAATAGTTTTTGAGTAGGTATCGATTAATTTATTATGAGGTATTCAAGTAAATCATAGTACCTAATAATTTACCTGCCTGTCTGTTTATTTTCATTCTTACTAACCGTGAGGTGTAATAAATGGAATAAGACCTAAGTGAAAGTAGACATCAATCAGGAATACTTTATTTCTGAAGTCGGTTAATAAATAAGAATAAAGAGTTTAGGTGTTTAATGAGGAAGTGCGAAGCAGACCACACAGCGCGCGACGTAGCCGTATAAGGATGTGTGAGCATTGTATTGCAAAACTTATTCTTGCATTGACTAAATAATTTCATGTTCGATTATGAACTTTATAAACGATATATGTGAGGTATAAATAAAATATAATTATCAAGTAAATCCTCAAAAAAAAACAGAATTTACGAGCGACTACACTTATTGTTCAATGATGTCCGTGAGTAATTAATCAATAATCTTAATATAATATTCTTAACTTAGTATCTATTCAATTTTAACCTTTTTTATCTTACTGTATATTTTTAATTTCAGGATAGCGAGAGTGATTTATTCAACTTCCTTCCTAACGATGTACGAGGCTCATCTATGGATATGCGTAATACTGGAACACTGAATCTTGTTGGCCCCAGCAGTAAAAAACAGAAAACGGACTTAACTACATTTTCTTATATAAAAAAACCTAAACGGGGTGTGAAAGTAATTAGAATTGAAATATACGATGCTGCTCAATTCCCTGATGTTGCCGGTTCAATTTGTACGTGTGATGCGGAATTATGTGTACAGCATGTCGTGAAAAATATTTTACTCGATGACATTTATAAATCAGTTAAAGAAATTGCGGAAAAAATTTCGTCCACTAAACTATACACTATACTATATAAACGAATCGTTGAAACTGTAACCTGTTTAAATAAGTTGTATTCTTATTAAAAAAAATATGTTAACTGAATCATGTTTTTAATTTTCAACCTCTATAAGTTAAGACTAAAATTATTTTTTAAATAATGATGATAGTAAACTGTTCTCGTTTAATAATATAATAATAATTTATTTATTCATATCCAGACATATACACATCACTAGAATTACAAACTTATAAAGTACATAGTTTTTTAAAAATAACATCCTAGTAAAATTAAGTAGTATTTAGGTGAATAGAGACTTCAATTCATCTGAAAATGAGATTCATAGCAGGTAGAAGGTATTTTATCACAACGAAGAGTAGATAATATATGAAATCTGAATTGGTAGATCGTAGCACCGTTGAACGCAGTCGAGTCGCTGTGTGAGCATGAAAATTCGAAAATTATTGGCTAGATTAAATGATTGATTAGATAGTATTATGTAATGTTTGAATAAGTCATAGTACTGGTGAATGTTTTAGATGAACAGATTGAATAGATGGTATGATGTTGTGATTAAATAGATGGTATGAATGAATAGATAATATACAGAACCCCCATATATCCACTACTGGCGAGGAAGAGAATACATTGAAGGATCGAAAACCATAACTGATTTATACAGAGACTTTCAAAAACAGCAAGCTGAAAAAGGAAAAGAAGCCGGCAAGTTCTGCAGCTACTATAAGATAAATAAATAAAACACTTTTTACCGGATATTATCGCGTATATTTTAGTTAATTTTAAAATTATTTCGACGTTTCGGCATCTTTGCAGATGCCGTGGTCAAAATTAACTAAAATATACGCGATAATATCCGGTAAAAAGTGTTTTATTTAAAGTATGAATCGTGAAAATTTAAGAAAATATATACTATAAGATATTTACCACAGAGTTTAACTTGGGTTTCTATCAACCTAAAAAAGATCAATGTGACTTGTGTACGGTCTACCTCACTAGTACAACAGAGCAGAAAGAAAATTTACAAAAAGAGTTCGATACTCACACTGCAGAGAAGCGGTTATCACGGATTGAAAAAGAATCCGATCGCCAAAATATATCGAGCAGCAATAAGGTTGCTGTATATGATTTACAAGCTGTTATGCAGACTCCGAATGGCGAGGTATCATCGTTCTACTATAAGTCAAGGCTAAACAGTTACAATTTTACGATAACTGAACTTACCAAAAAAGATACCGATACGCGAAATCGTAAACCGAATAATGAGTACACTGCATACGATAACGAAATTGTTACTTCTGGAACGAGACTGATGCCAAGAGGGGAGCCAATGAAATTGGTTCCTGTGTTTTTAACTACATTGAAAACGTATGTAGCAGTTCTGAGGGTCCTGTGAATATAATTTTTTATTCAGACGACTGTTGTGGGCAGAACAAAAACAAATACATAACTACGCTGTACTTGTTTGCATTAAATTTTTTCCAAAATCTGCAGTCAATCACCCACAAATTCCTCATTAAAGGACACAGCCAAAATGAGGCTGATAACGTGCACAGCCTAATTGAGAAAGAAATTAAAAAAACCTCAAGTCTGGTCCAATCTTTGTGCCACATCAGTACATTTCGTTGATAAAAAATGCAAAAAAGAATAAAAATGTATTTATTGTCCACGAATTATCCTATGATTTTTTCAAAGACTTGAAACTATTGCAAGAGCAGTGGGGCTATAATTACAACATCAACGACGAGGGAGATAACGTTGTATGGAACGACATAAAATGGTTGTATATGACTAAAGAAGATCCGTTAACTATCTTCTACAAGATTTCATATTCTGAAGAAAACTATCATTTGATTAATGTACGAAACAAAAGAAAGAAAATGCCAGCGCTTTCCGAAATTTATTTACACAATCTATACTCTTCAATTTGTGTCTTTTCTTCAATTTTGTCAATTTGAATCTTCAAGTTGTGTTGAATTATTAGTGTCATTTAAAATTAAAATTGGTAGGTTTCGAGTAGTGTTTCAAAATCGTTAAGCTCTTCTAAGTTGTACCAGGTTTTCAATACATCTGATTCGTCCGGGTTTAAGGACAAATCAATTAAGTCAGTGTTATCTAGAACTTCAGAGACAAGGTAATGCATGTTGCTCGTTGTCGATGGTATTAACTTGGTCGATGGATTACTTGACTTATTAATAGCGGTATCGTTGGTGAGAAACTGTTTTTTTACGGCTAAACATTCACAAATATGCTCCCTATCACAATTCAGCAAAAACATCTGAACACCCTGTGTAGAATCACTTACAGGAACTTTGTCCCTAATGCATCGCAGATTTTAAGCCAGCTATACAACTTATATAAAAAGAATAGTAAATGGCAATATACACTGCAACAAGCATTTAATTCTGTTAGAAAGCGTCTAGGATTGTAGGCTCTGACGACGTATTTCGTGCTGTTATGTTCAAAAATAACATGTATTTAATGCTTAACAAGCAATGTACTTGCAAGATGCATTTATTCAACAATAACATGTTTTTCAGTAAATATGCTGTTATACATTTTTAAATTTAAATTTTTGTAGCAGTTTGTTTGTTGTTAATAATTAATCGGCAGCGAAAAATACTGTTTTTTTAAGGACCTACAGACATCCATCCTAACAAATTGGTGTCAGAATGGGATGTTTTTGGGAATATTTGCCGCGTGTTTTCGGAATCCCTCGTCAATACTTATTGATTTGGCTCTGTGATAAAAAGTCCGAAGTGTTTTATGGTCGACGATAAGCCTTGGGTATCCATAGTCCAAGCTCACACTACGATTCCGCTGATCGACGATAAGTCTCCACTGTTAAGCGAGAGCCCGCATCACCACGTTCCTGCCGCTCTGTTCCACAGGATGCCTTCACTCTGGAGTGCCTGCATCAGACCTTCTCCATCAGACCTGTTATCCATCTTCCTTTTTCATACAAAACAAGAGTTTATCTTTTCCCCACGGTTTGAGCGACGCAACTGAGGCTCCCGATACCTCCCTGAGTCGCCAGCGCCTGGTTCCCGCAATGCTGCATTATCCAGTAAAGTTTATGGAAATGATCGTGTTTTTTGCCGTTTTCTTGTAAGTGCTTTTAGTGTGTGAAAATTTTTGGTGTTGTTAAGTTTTCTTACAATACGATACTTTTACATAAATCCGTAATCTCAACTTAGCAGTATTGATTCATCTAGTCAGTTCAGTTCTCATGTTCCAATCAAACACGTACTGAAAGCAATTTGGCTTAAAAACTATAAAGCATCAAAACCTTCAGTGTGGGACGTTAATGAGTTGATTTTGTTTTTAAATAACATGCCAGATGATTCTAATAACCCATTTCAAACTCCTAGACACACCGCTATATTGCTGTTATTAAGTTCCGGGAGGCGACAACGTGATCTCACCTTACTATCAGTTGATCCTGATCATTGTATTATAACAAATGGGTCGATACATATCAAAAATGATGAAGTCCACTATAAGGATTTTTTATGATCTGTGGATAATATGGTACTCTGTGCTTTACTTAACACCCTGATATTGTTCAGCCACACCAAAGTTCAACGATTCGTTTAAAAATAAGACTTTAAAATCATACCAATATTAAAAAATTCCTAAAGTAACTAATCGAGCTCGTGATTTTTAAATTAATTATTGTAAGCTTCATTGTTTGACCTGATAATCTTTTGTCGGAAATCTAATCCTAAAATCGCCATGTGGCATGTGGCATTTTTCTCATGTCAAATTTACTCATTTAAAGTTATAGACATCCGGTACAGATATCTCTTGCCTGTGTTGGCATTATTGTTTGATTCGATATCAATTGTCCAAGAATCTAGTTTTGTTTAAAAAAGGCCACATGGCGCTGTTGTGCTCATTGGCGCTAGATACTTACACTGTTGGCTTCAATTAGTTTCTATAATGCCACTATGCACAACCGCGCCAACTTAAACTAATTTAAGTAATTAAGGACTTCTGAAAAGGGACCGCGAGGAGAAACAACGGATCGAGGACACAAGCCGACGTGGCTCGGAGCAAAGAGGACAAAAGTGTTCGCTTCGCTCACTCTGGTTGGTCAGAACGCCCAAAAACACACTACAAATTATCCATGGACATGATTTAGACTTTTCTCGCGCCTTCGATTCAATAAATATACCTCTTCTGCTTTCCAAATTGCCTTTTTATGGTATCAGCTGTCGAACAGTGGCTTGGTTCAGCAGTTACCTCAGCGAGCGATTTCAATGCGTGAAATGAATGATCTGATTTGCTTCCGGTTGAAAGGGGTGTCCCGCAAGGTTCTATCTTGGGACCGTTGCTTTTTATAGTTTACACAGCTGACATCACTACTCAGATACAGCACTGTAATTTCCACCTATATGCAGATGACACTCAGATATCACACCTCATGTCATCTACATAATACATACTCTGCTGTAAAAGCTCTGAATGAGGATCTTTCTAGAGTTGCAGATTGGGCAGAACGCAACTCTTTAGTGCTCAATCCATGTAAGTCAAAATAAGTGATTGTGGGTTCCAAATTGCACGTCGATGAAATAATTAATAAAGATCCCTGTGTAATGATCAAAGATTAAAGTATACCAAGGGTAGCTGAAGCACGTAATTTGGGCATCCCATTCGATAGTAGGTTAAAGTTCGAAAAACACACAGAGAACCTTGTCAAGCCTTTCTTCTTCCGCCTTAAGTTACTGTATAACATCAGAGAGCTACTTACAACGGATATACGTGTGCTATTGTGTGAACTCTGGTCTTATCTAGGCTAAATTACGCTGATGCGGTGTATCGTTCTATGGCTACATTTTCCTCCAAGAGACTTCTGCAACGGGTCCAGCAGGGCCCCAATTCTGCTAATCTACAAATGACTCAATGACAATTGAATCGTAATAGGATTATTTGACATATTCTGCTAACGATCGAAGTTCCATTTTCATTCGACTGAACTGCAATTGTAATATTTGCTATTAAAGAAGAAAGAAAGAAAGAAAAATGTTTATTTGATACCATACACAATTTAACCTTATAACTAATAGAAACCAAAGTAGTCTATTCTATTCTAACTATTCTGCTCTTCAATCGTGTTACAGTTGAATTCGATTGTAAACTAAAACGGTATTCTACTCTTATTTGACATTCGATTCAATCGTAATTGAGTGAGTATTTTGACGATTGGACTACTATTCTGCAACAATACATATTGTGAGGATTTTTGTGCGTCGATTGTGATTTTGTTTTTAAATATATTTAATATGAGGCCTTTAGTTCTTCGTTTACTGGATGTTTTCAAAAGATACATTGTCTGGCCGATGAATATTCAAGAGCGAAATAAAGTTAAGGCCAAGTAAGTAGACATCTTCTGTGAGGAATCGAGTAGGGGAGAGGGGGGCAGCTTTGAATAGGAGAAGCTTTGAAAAAAAAAGTTTTGTTTTCCGAAGCTTACGCAATGTTGGTAGAAACCGGTTTTATAAAATAGCAACACCATATTACTAAGCTTTCATGTCAATCTGTCACGTTTTGACGTGTAACATTGAGGTTATTCGCGGTAACCGTTACTGATGCTGAAAAGTAAACATTTTTTGAGAAAGTTGTAAGGAGTTTGTGGATTATTCAATAAATTTATGTAAGTACACATTATCTTAACTAAATATTGCTTATTTACGCGTCCATCTCAGTTAAAAAATAATACTGTTTGCTTAGATTTTATTTCCAATATTAGTCAACTTTTCCATACGCGTCGGTTGGGGCAGTTTTGAAAAATATCACATTTGAGTTTTTTTTTTCAAAACTGCCCCACATGTTAGTTAAGAAGTTGCATGATGTTTAATTAAACTTATCATTTATATTCATATATATGCTTGCCTACAGAAAAATGGTTCATAACTACAAAAAGAAACGAGAGAAGGAAATTGACGAAAATGATATAAGTAATGCCGTTTCTCAAGTAGTAAATGGACATATGAAACTCTCAGAAGCTGCAAGTGCTTTTAATATAAGAGTAAATACTTTATTTTGCAGAGTTAAACGCTATAAAGAGCAGGCTATACCGAAAAGTAAAGATTTTACGTCAAAATATACAGTAGCACGTCTTTACTAAATTAGAAGAAAATATGCTCTCAGATTATCTTTTAAAATCATCTAAGATGAATTACGGTCTTACTTATAAACAGGCGAGATCTTTAGCCTACCAGTATGCTACCACGCTAAAGAAATGTCCACCGCAATGGACAGATAAAAAAGAAGCGGGAACTGACTGGTTAAAAGGCTTTATGAAGCGGCATGCAGAGTTGTCCTTAAGAAAACCAGAAAATACCAGCTTATCAAGATCCACCACCTTCAATAAGTATAACGTCAGTCAGTTCTTTGACAATTACGCTAAAGTTTTGGAGAAGTTCAAGTTTGAAGCTCACAGAATATATAACTTGGATGAAACGAGCATTATGACAGTAGTGCAAGCCCCAAATATTATTGCGAAGACCGGGACAAAACAAGTTGCGCAAGCTGTGTCAGCTGAGCGTGGACAACTAATTACTGTATGCGGGATAGCCAATGCTCAAGGAAACACCGTCCCGCCCGTTTTCATCTTCCCGCGAGCAAGGTTCCACGACTCTATGCTTCAGGGCGCGGTTGGATGACCGGAGCTTTGTTCCTAAAGGTGTTAGAACATATCAAGAAGCATACAAGGTGCTCAGAAAACGATCCGATTCTAATTCTCATGGATAACCATTATACCGCTTCAAGAGTGGAAATGTTTGGAGCAGTTTTGCGAAGTACTGAATCCTCTTTATGAAGCTACTTTGATTATGAGCGCGGAGAATTATTTGACGACCAGTAAGGCCATAGTCATTACGCAGGGTCTACTTAAGGTTTATGAACAAATGTCATCTAATACTAATTATTACGCACCCGTCTAAGCATTAGCCAGTAATATTGATTATGGGCTAAAACAGCGATTTGCCAATATTAATAAAAACTTAAATATTACTGTGTGCACATTCTTAGATCCACGATTTAAACACTTTGCGTTTGACGACGAAACGTTGATTTCTACGAAAATGTTCATAGTTGAACAAATTTACGACTTAATTGGCGAGGGTCAACCTATTCCTAATTTAAAAAGAAGAGAAGCAACACAGTCATTTTCATTATGGAGCGTGATAGACCGAAAAATTTCTGTATCACAGCAACCCCGCTCCACCCTATACTAAAGTCTTTTTTTTTTCAATATTTCCTCTAGAATATAACACATCAACCTTTACTAGAGGTTACACACACATACACTTATATTTAATATAGTAATGTTCAACGCAACGATTATCAAAACATATCGTTCTACGAAGCGAAATTAACATATTAAACTAATATATTATAGCGTAAAAAATAATAGGCGTTTTAAATATAACGTAACGTTATAATCGTCTTCAAAATATAGCCGTTGCGAACACTCCTACTATTGAGTCTGTATAAAGATTTAAGTTATTGATTATCATAGGCTTTAATGAGACGATTAGTTTATGAAAGAATAATGATGATTAGTTTGTTGTAGTTATTTCTAATTCTTCAATTTCCAAAGGAAAGATCCTTTTGATGAATCTTTAAGAAAACATATTAGTTTGAAAGTTAATTTTGAACTCTTTGCTATTTTTATTTTATTTAAAAATAACACGCAGGAAATGAAATCTTTTATTACAAAAAATTTTATAATTTTTATAACTATAATTTTAACAACATAGTTTCGGAAATAGAGAGTATTTCAAAAAAGAAAATTGAAGGGTTGAAGATTGAAGTTGAAAAATAATAAAACTAAACTAGGTCTTTTGTATAAATCTACAAAAAAATTAAAAAAAAAAGCTACTCATTTGTTGCTGTTAAATAAAGGGGTAACTTCACATTATTGTCTTTCAAAGACTTGTCGCGGCTTGTAAGGCGTCAAATTACTTTACGCCATGGCAAGATTTATTTTTGTGATACATGTTTAGTATTTTTTAATTCATAATTAGAACTTGAAAATCATTTATGCAGTGGTACTATTACAGTATTGCCAGAAAAGGGCTCTGTATTAAGTTTAAAAACTTTGACCGTAAACAAAATGTTCCATTTGTAACCTATGCAGATTTTGAGACAATTTTAGAAAAAGCTCATCAAAATAATTCTGAAAACACGAAAACGCTGCAACTTCATATTCCAGCAGCGTTTGCATGTAACATAGTATGTTCTGATGACACAAGTTATAATCGCTATGTATCATACCGTGGTTTTAACTGTGTTACAAAGTTCTTGAAAATATTTATCGCGATGTTCGCCAAATTCATGAAATATTATCCAAAAACTGTCCAATCATTTTTACGGAAACAGATTTTGCTAATTTTACTCAAGCCACTTTTTGTCATTTTTGTAACCATTTTCTTTTTTCCGATAAAGTGCGTGATCATGTAACAGGGTTGTACAGAGGTGCAGCACATAGTTCTTAATAATCAATCACAATTTATCAAATCATTCATATATATATATATATATATTAATGATTTGTTATAAATAACTTATATTTAAGTTTTATATTTATATTCAATATTCTTACTAGTAGTTAACATATTAACTTCGTTATTGCTGCTAGTGTCTCCGCGTGCACTCGCATCGGTGGTAACTGAAAATCAGTGGTTCGCATTATTTGCAAACGTGAACAAACTGACTTGCTACCATTTTGCATCATCATGGCTGGCATGTTACTATGCAGACATATACTTAGTCTAAATGTACAATGATTTAATCGTTTTATTGTGTCTTTCTTTATTTTTTTGTATACTTTCCTTTCTGCTTGTCATCTGAATTTGTTTTTGTCTTACCTTTGTATTTGATGCAAATAAACGTTCTATCTATCTATCTTCTTGTAATTTACAATATAAGACGGCACAGTTTATACCATTTTTTTTTTCATAATTTAGCAGGTTATGACTGTCATCTATTTATTAAACAATTAGGCGCGCTCCCAGAAAATATAAAGATAATCCTTAAAAATAAAGAGAGTTATATATCATTTACAAAATTCATTCCAGTTACAGGAAAAGAATTTATAGGTACATGTATAAAAAAAACATTAAAAAAAGAGGAATTCCAACATTTACGTGCTCATTTTCCTATTCAGAGTCAATTCGATTTACTTACACGGAAAGGTGTTTATCCTCACGACTATATGGATTGTTGGGAACGTTTTAAAGAATCTTGTATTCCTAAAACAAAAGATTTTTAGCACTCTTACAAATGAGCATATTACTGATGAAGACTACGTACATGCAAAATCTGTTTGGACTCAATTCAATATTAAAAATTTGGGTCAATATACAGATTTGTATTTAAAAACAGATGTTCTTTTACTGACAGATATTTTCGAACAATTTAGAAAAACTTGTAAAATACATTATCACTTAGATCTATGCTGTATAAGACGGAAGTCGAGAGCTCATTGACGACCTAGCAATAGTTCGTATGATTCAATCAAAAATTAGGCGTGGGGTTTGTATGTGCTCAAATAGGCACGCTCAGGCTGATTACAAATATATGCCTGAATATGACAAGTTAAAACCGAATAATTTTATCGTTTACATACGTGGATTTAGCATGCGTCAATATTTACCGATATCGAATTTTCGTTTCATAAGCCAACGAGAAATTGATATACTGGATATTGTTACCTTTCCTAATGATTCAGAATTTGGTTATATCCTTGAAGTTAACTTGCATTATCCAAAAAAATTACACGATGGCCATAATGTAATATAATGTAATATAATGTAAAAATAATGATCTTCCATTTTGTCCAGAAAAATGTATTCCTCCTGGATGAAAGCATCACAAACTTGTTCCTAATCTTAACGATAAATACTTTTATGTCATTCATTGCGTTCATTTAAAAACTTGTATGAAACATGGGTTGAAACTCTGTAAAATTCATCGTGCAATAACGTTCCGATAAAAGTCCTTATATAAAAATTATATATTGATCTGATTACCGCTTTGAGACGAGTTCAGTCTACGTTTGAACAGGACTTGTTCAAATTGCTTAGCAATAGTATTTTCGGAAAAACATTAGAAAATAACGAGAAAAGAGTTAATGTCCATTTAATGAATGAATGAAGGGGTCTTAATACTAAAACAAAAAAGATTACGTGCGGATACATTATTTACCAGGTATTTTAAGTAGTTTTCAAAGTGCTTCTATTTTCACAGAAAATTTAGTGGCAATACAAACAAAACCAGATCGAGTTATTTTAGGTAAACCAATATACATCGGATTTACTGTGTTAGAATTGTCGAAAAGTCGTTTGTATGATTTTCATCATTCAGTCATTGAACCATCACATAGAAATCGTGTACGTCTGTGCTACACGGATACAGATAGTTTTGTATACCAAATTGAAACTAAGGGCTTTTATAATGACGAGCTACATTCATTTATGAATTCTTTTGATACCAGTAACGTCCCAGAAAAAAACTTATGACTTGCCACTTTAAATAAAAAAATACCCGGACTTTTTAAAGACGAAATGGGTGGAAAAATTACTGAGTTTATAGGATTGCGGTCTAAATCATACTGTATAAAAACAATAACTGATACTATTAAAAAAGCTTAAGGAGTAAAAGCATGTGTAGTTCGTGATATTACAATATCTGAATACAAAAAAAGTTTGTACGATGGTGATGTAGTCCGCAAGACAAATGTATTATTTAAATCAGTAAATATGATGTATACACTCGTAGCCTAACAAAGTTACACTATCCTGTAACGATGACAAACGGTACGTTTTGGGAAATCAAGTTTCTACGAGAGCTTGGGGGGATTATTGTATCTATTCTAAACGTTTAAAATATTGTATTTAATTTAACCTCATTGTCTTTGTAATTCTGAAGTATCTTATAGTTTTTATCTAATGTACTGTAATTTGTGACAAATATGGGTGTAATTTTTTTATTTGTATTCTTTTTGTTCACAATAATAAAGTATGATTATAATTGTTACTTTGTTAATGTTTAAAATGTTGTATTTAATTTAAATTCATTGACTTTATTTATTGCTGTTATAAGGTACGTTTTGTTTTAAATACCTATGTGTTTCATCATATTTTTTTTGTTTACAGCACTAAAGTCCTACTGTTATTATTACATACTTGTGTTAATAAATGATAAGTACAAACTTTTTGATTTTAATTAAAAATAATACGTATGTGTAATGCAGGCAGACGATTACGCAATTCTCAACTTAAATATCATGTTCACTTTTTAGCAAGCCTTGCAAGATACATTTCATATACCTAAATACCTATTTACATGGAAACAAAACACTTCTTACAAAAGCTTTGCATCGTCAAATCGTCTTGGAATAAATTTATTTTCTTGTAATTATGGAACTTTTTAAATTTTATTGATTATAAATAATTTGAAATAATAACATATATTTGCTATTGTTACAGGCGATGAAGCGGTTAATTTTTGAGGAGGATTTGGAGATTGAAAATTACATTCCAGATTTTGTTCCTTCGCAATGTGCTCAGGATCCACAGCGAAGAGTTCCCTGAATTTATTTCAAAAAGTCAACATAAGGATAAAAAATCAAAAAATGAAAGGGAAGTGAAAAGAAGTGAAATGAATAAAAAATCATTTAAAGCAAAGAAAAAAATAAGGGACATAATACAAATTAAAGTGTTATACTTATCACCTCGTGAGAAAGAAGACAGCCTAGTGCTAAGTGCCCAATATGAGGTGAAAGACATAGTGGAGGAATAATTGAACGACACCCGAAATATTCTAAAAAAAATTTTAGAAAAGCTTTGTGATGATGATTGTTTGTACTGAAGTGTTTGTGTTTAGTTTAAGGGTAAGAAATAATTAAATTAACATAAGTTGTTTTTGTAAATACTTTTTAAGATGTGAATAGCATAAATAAATGTAAATATTTGATATTAATTGTAGTTAGTTTTGTAATTATTTTAAGACATAAAATAAAATCATTTGAATTTTTTTTAATAAACTTTTATTCAGCCTCATTAAAACAATCCTTTAATATTAGAAAATTGTAATATATTTTATTAATAACATGTTATTTCATATTATAAGTTAAAGATTTTTAAAATATATAATACTAATTTTTACAAATCAAATAGAAAACATTAAAAATTAATTAAATAGAGAGAACATATACATAGAATTATCTCAATACAATTTTTTTAAACACAGTACGTTATTTAAAGCACGTTGTTTTAAATGGTATACACAATTATAGTTCTTATTTGTTTCACAATATGTTTTATTAATTGTGACAAATTGGGGCATCCTTTTTCGCCTATATCAACCACTTTACAATCAGTACAAAGTTCTTTAATCCTTTTAATTTTTTCTAACCCATTGGTTAAAATTTTTTTGTTTGCTAGGTACGGTACAATAATGCGTTTAAATTCTCTATAGTCAATATATCCTTCACTCCAACGTACTCCTCGATTTTTTGCCAACCAAATTACTTGTCTTTTCTCAGAATTTGTTTAGTTGTTAAAGGGATACGGAGGTTCACTAGAAATGTTTGAGTATATTCTTTTGATTCTATTGCAAATTCTTTTATGATAAACATTTTTTTTTAAATCTAGAAATCCTTGAACGTCAACGATAATAATACCAGACTTCATTATATTTTTTTCACAATATTGCTTAATGGTTTATACTCAATAATACAATCGTTTAGGATAAGGCAACAAGCCGTTGTTTGATCTGGTATTTCTGAATTACTTTCTAATTTAACCCTTATATTCACTACTGGTCCTGATTTTATATTATCACTTTGCCTTGAACAATCAATAACAAAAAGTGGAGCTCTAGTTTTGAATTCTTGCAATCCCAACAAGGGTTCCGATCTACGGCCGTAGTAAGACTGTTGTTTAGCGTTTTGTTCATATAATAAAGCATATTGATCTTTAGAAAAACCAACATTAAGGCTTTCGTAAGGATAGTAGGTAGAATTAAGAAAAACTTTAACGTCACGTAAATCGCGTTCATCAAACTGGGCCATATCTTTGAGAACATTATTTTTTCTATTTATTTGCTAACCTATGATTACATATCTCGGTTTCTCTATTTGAGATGATGCTTTAATAGACCAAGTATGTATGCTAGTTTTAGGTAGTAAAGGATATTCGTACAAATCCCAATTTCTGAACGCTAATCGAATGGATCTCCTTCTGGCAATGCTACGACTTGATTTGATCCGTAGTGAAATTTGATATTACTGAAATCTATATTTGGAATAGAGTTAAGAGTAGATAAATGTAAAAGTGCGCACTCATATTCACCATTTAGTTGTAAACTGGGAGTATAGGATGTTAGCAAAATTGGCTTGCTGCCTGGTATGGATAGAGTAAATGACATTATAGGTATGATTAAAATAAGTCAAGTACATCTTAATTTATACATTTTTTATTCCAAAAGTTTAATAAGAATTTACAGATGTCCGCAAATTATGGTATTAAATGATTGGTATCTTTTGTAGTTATATATTATATTACAATTTTTCTAATATTTTATTAATTCTTAAGGTGGTTTGAAATCACTTTAACTATCGAAAGATTCACAACAGTCTTTATATTTAATATAGGCCACCTAATGTGTTCCCTCTTTCTTAGCATCATCTAAATTAACTATGCCACATACAATTCGATTAACCTTTTTAGGCAAGTTATCTCTCATGAATACCCCTCGGAAGTATGGTATACGACGTTGAGCAAATTTTTTTATATCAATATTAGTGAAAGCTCGATTAGGCAGCCTATGATTCAGTTTTTTGAATATTTAACGTAAATACCATGACCATTCTTATAAGGTTTAACATACAACCCTTTTCCTATAGCAATCGATTCGGTTGGATTATGGCGAGAATTATCTGATAAAGATTTCTGACTGACTGATGACTGATGACTTAGCAGCAAGATAGTCATTAACAGTTTTTGCAATGGCTGAAGCACCTCCCGCCAAACTGCCCAATGCAGATAGCCCAGCAAAAATCGGTATCAAAGTTAAAATACCTCCTGATTTTGTAACAGGTATCATTCGTGGTATGCGAGTTTTGTTGGTTTTTTTGGCAATTTTTTTAGCAGCTGTATAAGTATACGTAATGGCAGTATTGGTGTTCTTATTTTTAAAATTTTCAATACCACGTCGTAGTTTCGAAACAATCGCATGAAACCTTTTGATACCAGCACAGCTTTTATTTTTGCTTTCATAGTTTTGTTGACTAACCACGATGCAACCTTTTCTCCCTTACTTGCATTTGGTGAACGTAGTCGATTTTTAGCTAGCTTCATTAGTTCAATATCCGCTTTGTTGCGATCGTCTCTGCTACCAAAATTAGCGAAAGCAATATCGTGCTGTTTGCAAGCTTCGTCCAATAAATTAATACCTTTATCTCCTCGAGCTAAACGTTTTTTTAATTTAGTCCCTGGCCCACAGAAGTTGTGTCCAGGTAAATGTAACTCTATTGGTAAATTATTTATCAATGTATTAACAAGTCCACCTCCTTTCATTGCTATTATTACAATGTTATATTGGTATGCACTACATTCTTATACAATTGCATGTTTATCAATCCAACTATTTTCTTTTTCACTCAATCCTAACCATTTAACGAATGATTTACTACCCCTTTTTTCATAATTTTTTCAATTAATTATATGTTGGGATATTTGGTTTTATGCAATTCTTGTTCATAGAATGTACCAGATATCATTTGCTGGTTTTGATCTTTAATATGATATGTAACTGGACATGTTTTATTCAACTTTAAAATCGTAAATCCTTCAGTTGACCAGTTCGGAGTGAAACCTTTCTCGAAGCAACCCTTGTATTTGCTTATTCTTACATAATTACCAATTTTAAATTTAGGTTTGTAAGTAACATTACATTTTTGGGACGTTTTTTTATATTACGTTATACATTTAAGACATTGCTAGAATTTACATCAATTGGTTTGTATTGAGTTGTACGGTGAACAGTATTATTATATGATGCAACAATATCTTTAAGCGGTTTACCTAACCATCTGTAATTTCCTGCTGGACTGAAGTATTTGTATAGTATATTTTCAAGAGTTTTGATAACTTTTTCAACAATAGAAACCTTTTAGTAGAATACGAGGAATAATGGTTAATATCGATTAAATCGGCTTGCCATAGATCGTTTATGTCTCTAAGTATAACATGTCGACATTGAAAGTTCTTTCTAGTTTGTTTATGAATTTCTTCAACAACCTGCTGTTTATTCATGTTTAGTTAATGATTAAATGAGACAATCTATTTCAGACTTGGTCCTTTTGGACAATTGTTCTTGAGTACAGTACTTTTTGAGATTTTCATCAACATAATGCTTATACATATAGCAATGTGAGGTTCTGATGGGGATCGCATATCTTTGATTATTGATGATTCTAGGTAGATTATACCATTTTTCAATTTTGCACCTTTGTTTGACTCAATAGTTTTATTGAGTTTATCAATTAAATTATCAACTTAATCTTTATTAACTAATTCTGGCATGATCACCTAATTTTGGTAATGGAAGACCTTTCAAGCGATTCGATTTGAGATCAATATCTCCTGTTTCTGTCTTTTTTAATATGTTATCAAAATCAAATAATTCTGACATACGTAAGCGTTTGTAAACATTATGCCCGAATTTATCTATATTCATAATGATCAGGTTTGATTTATATGAAGGCTGTTATGATACTATTGCAAGTTATATTTTTCTAATATTTATATACTAATTAATATGTAATACCATTTTCCTTTAGTTCTTCAATTATTGATATAATTTCATTATCAATCCAGTATTACCAGCTTGTTTTGAAGCCATTAAAAGTTTCAGACGTGTAACCAGTTCATTAGTGTCATCCCAAGATATGTAATCAATTTCTTTTTAACTACTTTTTTTAGAGGCAAACCTTTGCCGGTTGATTTTTTCTTATTATCAGATAAAGAAGAAAAAGTTATTTTATTACGTTTAAATATTTTTGACCTTTATTACTTATGATCGGTTTGGCTGGATCGTATTCTCGACGATGTGCATTTGTCTTTAGAAGAATTGATTTATAGCTAGATAAATATTCTTCGTTAATCAAAGGAATGATAGGATCCTTACTAAATAATAATTCATTCATCCCAGGTGATCTTTTATACTCATAACCATCAATAACGATTGAATCATTGTTAACTTTGATGTATAAGACCTATGTAAGGTTAACCATTATTGACTCGTACGCCAAACGGAATATCGTAAAAATTTTCAGAAGACAGTGACCAATTAGATATCTCATTATTATCACTAACGGACTCATATGTTGTATTGCAGTCTTCATCGTCAGAGCCCTGTATCTCATCACTGCGATTAAGGTAATTTCATTGAAAAAGGGGTACCATGATTTAAATTCACACTTAATGTCTGTGTCTGATCTAAAACTTTCATATTTTTCTTATTTACCAAGCGATTAAGCGGAGTCTTAATAAGTTTTAAAACTGATTGCAAATTTGACCGTTTCATTATGCATCTCGCAATAGCTTAACTTTCCTTTTTACTGCTTTAGATGCTTTAATGATCTGATCCTTGATCTCACGTACCATCGTATAATTTTCATATGAGTGGTACGTAAGAATGCTTTTAAATTAATGAAGTAGTTCTACAGCTCTCATAAATATTTAAATAAGACTTTAAAATTATAAAAAAATTAAATTAATCTAATATAGTAAATGTGTCAAATAATTTTCTATAACCACCATTATTTTTATCGCAGTCTTTATTTATGACTAAATAACTGAATGGTTCGTTCCACAATTTTGAAGACATTTCACGAAATAAAGCCCAAGACATGTCGGTATTTACATGTTCATCATAAACATGTCTTAAGTTTATATCATCTCGTTTGAATAGAACTAAAAGATTTGCGTTATCTCTCACTAGCTGCTTAGGAATTTTAGTATACGTTTGGTTTAAATAAAAACAGTCGACACTCTTATGTCTGCCCATTGCAAAGTAATCTCTAATATTGTCTTGCTTTTCGGAAGCTACGTGATCAAAAATAATAATAATTGAATTGGATTCAGTGTTTTGCGGACTCAAGACTTCTTCATTGGTAGGGTATTTGAAGTAGTTTACATAGGGAACTAATTTTAAAACATTTTATAAAAAGGCGTATTTCGGTTGATATAGCGTTTTTGAATAATCGTACATATTTCTGAATCGTAATCCATTGTCATGTAAAAGGAGCCCAATAACTAAATTAGTTTTTCCACAATTAGACGCTCCACAAACTAAACAACGTATAGTGTTGAAGAGTAATTTGCCATGACGTGGTAAGGTGTTTTTGTATTCAAAACTAACATTTCTCAATGAAAGTGATTGAGACTACTTTTCGAATCTCATATGATGTAATTGAAATGACAACTTTAACTGAAGTAAGTGCTAAACGAAAATATAAGGTTTATTTATATGTGTAATTTGTAGTGTGTTTTTGGGCATTCTGACCAACCAGAGTGAGCGAAATGAACGGTCGGTAGCGAAGCGAACGACTGGTGGGACAGAATGCCCAATAACACACTACTTTCGGAATATTTTTGACGTTATTGTTATATAAAATTGGAAAAGTGAAATATAAGAAATTATTGTCAAATAAGGCGTTTCTATAATCTCCACCGGAACTGGCCTTTCAGTTCAGAAGTGGGATCTGCCGGGAATTTGTAATAAATCTCCCGCTTTTACGTCCACAACATTTTCAGAAGCAACAATGGATACGACTGATGGATTTAATGATGTGGAACATAAGGAAGAGCGTGTGCGTTACAGGTCCTAATGGATGTTCAGCAAAAATCCCTCATACGACACGCTAGTAGTACCTCTCCAAGCTTAACTGGTGAGCATGGGCACAGTTATGATTGACATAACAATACTTTAGGCGGTGAGCATGAGCAACGACCATGTGACTTTAGAAGTGATGAATGTAATTCAGTCGATGAGCATTTGTGCCGTCTGGAAACTCTATCTAACAGCACAAGTGTCCTAGGTTCAGTTGATGCGCGTGAGCGACGACTGGATCGTGGAAACCGTAAACCTCATCATGATTGGCGTAGCGGGGAGCAGGAATGAATGAGGTTTAAGATATTCACCTTTTGAAACGGAAATCAATAAAAATAGAAATGGCAGGGCTACAGCTAGGTCAATTCACCAATCACGAGGCACAATAACGATCATGAATGCTCAGATCACCAACCCGGAAATTCAGTTCCACTGATGTCCACGATAGGGCAATCATACCAGGTGCTCAGGCGCTTTGCACATGGAGCAAAAGTTGCAGCAACTGGCAAACTGGGACGGATCCTTCAGGACTTATAAAATAGTCTTTTAGTATATCCCTAGTATTAATTGATCTCTTTTATACGCACGACTGGTTTATCGCGACTGTTCGAACCAACTCAGAGGTTGTCAAGATCTATCGGGAGACGCTTGCGTCACTTCGGTAAGTGTCGCCATTTTGTCGTAACAGTTTATCGTATGATTGGGCTTTACGTAACTTATGAAAATGTTTAACGTTCTGTAAGATTTTTTTAAGTTAATTTTCGTTGTGATTCTTTGTTTGATTTTTGTTTTAATTTCTTATATTTCTCAAATGATATTTCTATTTTAGTGACTACGGGACTCGGGATCGTCTCGTCAACAGTTAAATGAAGATGAAAAAGCATTTATAATGGAAAATAAAGACGATTTTTCTCTGAACGATACCGACTCTGAAGAGGAAGATTTTGTAATTGAAGACGATGTGAGAAGTGACACTGGAGACGAGTTTGTGGACTGTATAAGTGATACAAATCTGAGAAACAGTCTAGAAGAGAACCTCGAGAACCCAAAATCTTCTTTAGGAGCGACTAATCTTGAAGTCCATCAACTTCACGCAGAATCAATATTTTACCTCAGCGTTCAATTCGTGGAAAAAATAATCACACATGGTCAACAACTAAAGGACGGTTCACTGGCAGAACCTCAGCTATAAACATTGTGCGGACAAATAGAAGACCCACTCGGATGTGCAGAAATATTGTGTACACTTTGCTCTGCTACCAACTTATTCTCAAATAAGAGATCGTTGAAGAAATTGTGAAGTAGACAAACGTGGCAATAAGGGTGCCAAAAGTGTCAATTTGAAGGAAATCTCAGCAATGAACAGGGTTACCAATGTAATGGAGATCTGGGCTCTAATAGAAATACTCACATAGACGGCTGTAATGAAAGACAACCATCTGGTTACTGACGAGCTGTTCAACGCCTCAATCTCTGGCACTCGGAATGTTTCTGTAATGGGCCGCCACAGGTTCGTATTTTTATTGAGGTGCTTGAGAATCGACGATAAATTACTAAGATCAACTTTACGTCAAGAAGATGCTTGCATACCTGTGAGTAAAAATATGGGAGATTTTCATCAACCAATGTAGAATATCATACGTAACTGGCTCTAACTTGACAGTAGATGAACAGCTGTTGGGTTTTCGCGGTCATTGTCCTTTTCGGATGTATTTATTTATTTATTGAAACAAAAAAAATACAATGGTTACATATGCATACATGGTGGACGCTATACATTACCTCAGTAAAAGCACAAAGACAAGTGATCTGCCATTAGACGAGTTTTATGTAAAGGAGTTAGCTAAAACGGAACACGGCACAAATATAAATATTATCTGTGACAACTGGTTTACGTCTGTTCCGCTAGTTAAGTTTGCTAAACTAAAGTTTGCCACACAACCTAACTTTAGTGGGAACCATCAGGTCAAACAAGAGAGAAATTTCAGAAGAAGTATATTTTGTTTTGATGGGCTTTTAACATTGGTTTCCTATAAAAGCAAGCCATCCAAGATGGTATTCTTATTATCATCATGTGATGAAGATGCTGTAATTATTCAAAGTAGCGAAAAGCCGGATATGATATTATTTTATAACCAAATAAAAGGTGGCATCGATTCTTTCGACCAGATATGTTCGTCTATGTCTTCTAAAAAAGACTAATAGGTGGACAATAGCTGTATTTTACGGCATGCTGAATATGGTATTTGTGAATTCTTAAATTATATACTGTCACAATAAGCTATACAAGAAAAACCACTAAACCGAAAAGATTTTATGAAAAAATTTTGCAGACTTTACGGCACCGTGGACGCAAAAATGTCTGGAGGCCCCGACATTGAAGCGGACCCTCCAAATGCAAAAAAGCAATATACGGAGAACATGACATAGATATTTGTCAAGACTGCATATAAACACTATTTTTTTTAATATTTTATATTGATAAGAGATAATTTGGACTCTGTTAAGCAGAAAAGATCCAACCCACATTTTTTGTAAAATCGAGTTAACAACGTATCCATAACTTACTCATCAACTTTCATATATGCACAAAAGATCCAGGCAGTTTGATCACATTTACTTAACAAAAGTTATCTGTGTTAATGATACCATCATAAAAAGAATACTTTTAGTACCATGCGGTTTGGATTTTTTCACTTTATATCAAAAACCTATGAAGCCAAATGCTTTGGATCTAGTTTGCAAAATGTCGAATGTGACGTTTGCCTTTATTTGGCACATTCATGATGTTTGGATGATTTCTGCATATATATTTTTTAATGAACTTTTGGTGAATCATAAATATTTTAAGATTCAATGTAATATTAGAATTGTGTTTTGTTTAGTATTCTACAATGTTAAAAAAACACAATTTTTGAAATATATTAATATCGATACAACACCGATGACACTAGAATCTGTCAAGCGAGTCTAGTCCTATGAAAAAGGCGGTAAATTCAAAAGTCTTTGAGGTGTCAACACTGATGTAACAGCTGAAAATT
This sequence comes from Marasmarcha lunaedactyla, assembly GCA_923062675.1. Taxonomy (NCBI): domain Eukaryota; kingdom Metazoa; phylum Arthropoda; class Insecta; order Lepidoptera; family Pterophoridae; genus Marasmarcha; species Marasmarcha lunaedactyla. Next base: position 5,526,867 of record OV281358.1, read on the forward strand.
CTTGATACTTGAAATTCTAATAAAAAAAAATTGTTAGGTAGGTATTTATTTGTCACTATCAGAACTTAGATCAGAATCAAGAAATTCAATGCCTTCATATGAAAAATCACTGTCAGTATCATCATTACGTACAGAAATTATGAAGGGTTCCAACTCTGTTTCTGATATCATGTCTCTTACTTTGTACTTATTTTCGACACTAATAGTGTAATCTGTGCATTTTTTCCAATCACTGGCTGTGACACTATGAAAACATTCCTTTATAAGATTCTCCATTTCTTTACCAGGAATTCCTAAATTTTTGCTGGTTATTTTTCTTTTAGCCAAACTCCATATCAGTTCAATTGCGTTCAGGTCACAGTGATATGGTGGAAGTGAATACGTCTGAATCTAAACCAAAACCGAAATGCTGATCACATCACTTTTAAAATACATAAAATTATACAATTGTGCTAAAAGTATCAACATGTTGTAGCCAACCTGCCTGATGTTGAAACGATTTCATCCAAAAGTCGTCGTTTTTCCAATAACTCGTTGTCAATTTCATTCTTTACATGATTATATTTATTAATCATAATAAATAATAGGCTCCTGATACTACTTTTAATAGGTTTCGGCATTATAAAATTAAAAATTCAACAAAAACAGGAATATTTCGAGGTTAACAACAGAATTTGTGACAATTTGTTTGACAGATAATAGTGTTGCCATTATAAGAAATCAGCAAAATGGTTGTGGACTAGACTCGCTTGACAGACTCTATTCGATGCATTAAATCGAAAATCAAATCGATTGATTTTTTCAATATCCATCGCAACCCTGCTCTACGGCTGGCCGTTACTACAATATTTCTACGCCACGTCTGTGTAGTGTTGGTGTTAATTTGTTGCAAAATTATTAATAAACCTATTATTCGATATGGAACGTGCAAACAACGTTTTCAGAGGTGCCTACTTGGCATATAGTTCCGAATCCGAAAACGACGATCAAAATGAAAACAAAGATAGTAAGTTCCAACTTTTTATAACCTCAAAAATACATTCCAACTTTATAAATGCTGATTGCTTAAAGTATGATTGCGTTGATAATAATCAAAATGTACATCTTTTTTTTACACCTTAGTATTATACTAAGGTGTAAAAAAGGTTAGTCTCATAATGTCTCTAAATTTGGAGCATGTTGAAAATTAAGTGTGAATTTTTCACCAGATTTGAGTAGAGCAAACTTTTACTATAGTGCGCACAACGTAACTTTAACTTACGCAGTAGTCGATTTTTAGAGGTTGCCAAGGATACGCTGGTGCGAATCCGCATATAGTACGATCGCAACGAAAAGTATTTTTTGGCATTGAGTAAGTGTAAAAATTGTAATGTTATTTGCAACAAGACTTGCCATTTTACTTCATGATACATTGCGCGTTATACGTACGTACGTTATAGCATAGAAGCCCTGCCATATTCCCCTATATGGCGTCCTCAGACGTGACTTACAGAGAATCAGTTTATCTATTTAGGAACATACGTGATAAAAATAAGATCATGAGATGATTAAATATAACTGTATTTCACACGTTTACATCTAGTATATAAGCTCATTATTTTAACAAATAAATTGGCACTCAACGGTCACTCAACATGATGTCGTATCTTAATTTACAAGCCTTTTCCCGGTCGTAATAACTGGTGACCCCGACGCTAGTCACGCATCGGAAGCAAGAAAATTTGAGGACCCGACCGAAATACAGGAAAATGGCTCTACGTGCTCCAGTCAAAGTTGTTACATCGGAAACTGAAGTTGCCGCCATAAGCATATCGGATCGTATACCACCAAAATTATGGTTTACCCAGTTTGAAGCTTTAGTCGCTGCCCAGAAACAAGGAGATGACTACAATCGCAAATTTATCGAAGCATAAAATACGCGAATTCAGAGACATCATCGTTAACCCTCCAGAAGAGAAGCACTCAAAGACGAATTCTGCAAGTAATTAAGTTAACAAGGTCACTAGCCTTACAAACCAGCTGACACAGATGAAAATTAAAATCACTGTACTCCCCGCCGAAAACGAAAAGTATCAACGCAGTAAGTTCCGTTTCAAGATCAAGCTCAAGAAGTGCATCAATTTATCAAGGTCCGTGTCAGTACCATAGGCGATTCAAAGAAGAGGCATATAAATGGCAACCACCATGTGCTTGATTATGCATGATCTGGGAAAACCGGACCTTCTGTGCTCTGCATGGCGCCTCTTTCGAATGGGTAAAAGAAAATCGTTCGCGAAGATATTGCGGGGAGGTAGGATTATAGAGAACATTAAAAGGAGGCATAGGATTCGCATGTTTCTACGAAGTCGGATAGGAGGCCATAGAAGTTGGTTAAGGAACTCCGATACATGATCATGCTTTTTTTAGACCGAATGTTAAACGTATGGAGAGATTTTGTAATCGTTCCATTTTTCCATTTATTTAGAAGCTCCTCAGAGACATCTCAGCAGCAGACGTCTGCATATTCGATGATGGGTTGGATGAGACTTAGACCAAGGGAGATTTTAGTCGAAAAGGGAAGGAAAGTTTGTTTTAAGGTATGTATTGAATGATGAACTCTACGACTGATTATATTAACATTAGGTCGCCAAGAGAAAAAAGAATCAAATACTACACCCAAGCTTTTAGTTGCGTCAGTGAAATCAATCTGAGTACCAGCAACCGCGCATGTATCGACTACCCAAGATCATGGCTTGCGACATGCTAAGATTTACACGTAATCCAAAAGACTTAGCCCAGTCACTTACGCGGCTGAGATCGTCCAGACCCGATTTTTTCAGAAAACCGAATTACTCGGTTTTTATATTGAAAAACCGGGGCATTCGGATTTTTTGGCTTTTAAGTTTAATATAACAAAAAGGGAAAAACATTGATACTAATTTTTGTTAGCATTTTCAATAATGCTTATGCTCATAATAACGTTTTAATAAATGTAAAAAATAAAGTAACACACTTTTGCAACAATTTTCTATAAAAACTTGAAATGAATAATAATTATATTGAGTCTTCAAAATGAGATCAACTAAAGAAATATTCATTATTAATTTAACGAACTAAATTAAACGTTCTTTACGTAAACATTAAACATATTTACATAAAAAACAATCATAATAATTGAGATCAACATGTAAAAATATTCATTATAAAAAAATTGAAGAAGAAATATTAATAAAAATTTACCTTTGAGAATTATAAAATGATTAGAGTATACGTGTTACACTACTCATATTTCAGTTTGTTAATTTATTTTTATTGTCTTATTATTTCTTATTTATATAAATGACTTCCCCAGTATAACTACACATTCCATGGTATTATTTGCAGATGACAGTACATTAATTTTCTACAATAAGGACATAAATATACTCAAAAATGACATCCAAAATACATGACTTCAGTAATTAACTGGCTAATGACACATAATCTAACAATTAAATTGAATAAAACCCATACAATGAATTTCACAAATAGACATGATAACTCAACATCATTTAATATTGACTTTTGCAGACAAGAAATAAAAGAAATTAAATGTACAAAATTTTAAGGTTTAATATTTATTATGTTTATTCTGGGATCCCCCCAGTTCGCTGTATGGTCATCCATAACACAAGCTCTGCTTACTTTGGGGCCATACAGTTGGTGTGTTTGTCTGGGGATTATTATTATTATTATTATTATTATTATAATATTGACTCTAATCTGAAATGGAAAGAACATATAGAGAGTGCGTGCAGCAGAATTAAATAAATTACCACTAACACTACGTTATTTGTCGAAAGTAGTCAGCGAAACGTCCGTATTATCAGCATATTATGCATACGTCGAATCGGTGCTGTAATATGGAATAATATTTTGGGGGTATTCGCCAGATAAAGTAAAAATGTTTAAACCCCAAAAGCCACAAAAGTCAAATGCCACAAGTTGACCATGCCACAAGTTGGCATTCGAAATGTCATTGAAAGCATGCCAGATCGAATGAAGGCAGTCGTCAGAGCGAGAGGAGGCTGTACACGTTATTAAAACGTAAAAAAAAAGGTGAAACAATAACAATTCGTGAAATCTTTACCAGTGCGACATTATAACGTAGATTCCTAAGTTATGTGTTGTTAAGGAAAAAACTTTATAATAAGGACTTTAAGTGTAGAAAATCATTAAATCTCTCATTAATCACGTCATAATAATAATTTTTACCACCCTTAATGTTTAATATTTTGAAACGATCGAAAATACGTCAAAAATAGCAAAATTTATAAGTGGCCAAGTTTCCGTGCCGGTGAGTGTATTTGCCCTCCACCTCGGAGTAGCGCATTGTTTGCTGAAAGTTTCTTCGGGGTGGGCCCAAATATAAATTACAAAAATCCATTAAAGAAATTAATCATTTTAATAACTAAGAACAGAAGAAGAAAGAACTAAGAAATAGTTTTTACTAGATAAAATGTTATTACACTGTTCTCCATTATATCAATGACAAAGAATGTAGGTATGACTATTTATCATGTATGGACCAATAAATAAATTGTAAATTGACTGTGTGTAAAAATAACTCTCTGTAAATACATAAATTAAAATGAATCTGTGTACAATGACATGCTTCGAGATATAATAAAAATGACTGTGTAATACTAGTTATGTACATGCCACAATGGTAGAATATGGCACGAGCTCAATTTATGTTAACATTATCAAACATCTTATGTTTTGATTTGATTTGATGTGACATGCATGATACAAAAATCCGAAAAACACGAATGACCCGGCTTTTTGTAGAAAAAAGCCGAGTTTTAATTCTGTCGGTTATTCGGGTTTTTCGGTTATTCGGTTAATCGGGTTGCAAGCCCTAAATCAGCAAGTCGTCAGCGTATAGATGAAAGTTACATGAAAGGACACTAGTTAGAATGTTAGTAAAAATTGATAAGAGTAATGGAGAGAGAAAGCCACCCGAAGCACGCCCGCAACGAGATCACACCAGTCAGTGTAGGACTCATCGGGGCGGATCGTTGAGACCCGCCTCGAAGATAGGAAGTAAACCAAGCCACCGCAGAAGGAGAAACGTTAAGTGATTGCAACCTACCGAGTAGGATATCAAAATCCACAGAGTTATTAAAAGCACTACTGAAATCCAGCAGAATCAGCAGTGTGAGAGATCCATTCTCCATTGCCCAGCGTACGTTCTCTGTCACATTGACGAGTGCTGATACTGTGCTGTGACCCGGTCGGAATCCATATTGAAAACGGCTTAGCAAATTATTGCTAGTAACGAATGCCAACAGTTGACTATGGACAATGTGTTCAAGGACTTTGGACAGGAAGGATAGGATGGAAATGGGACGAGAATGGGTAATGGAGCTAGGGTTAGACACTTTAGGAAGTTATAACGTGAGCTCTTTTCCAAGCGGTAGGGAAAGTATTGATAGCTAAGGAATCATTCAAAATATGGGTGAGTGTAGGTAATACAGTAAGTAAGATCAAAGTGATCATTTTGGAGCACACATTGTCATAACCAACAGCTAAAAAGGAAAGAAAGAAAGTATAAAAACTTATCTTACGTTAATTATAAGAAAAATGAAGTGATTTTTATATGGATTATAACTGTAATTGTGAAAAAAATGTTCTGAAAGCATTACAATTCAAGACCAGGCAAGCTGAATTTGAGAAATTCTCTGAATTAGGTTCGCATTAGCTCAAAACATGTTCATTGTAACGAGAGTTAAAGAAGATCCAGTCAAACGACGCTACGTATCACAATCACAAAATAGTTCCAATCACAGGTCATTTTCACGACAGTATTTCCTGAAATGCAGGGAAGTGCAGGGAAATGTTTGCAAAAACAACTCACACTACTCCAAAAAGAATTGACACAGCACTTACAAAGATGAAGTCGGGTTCTATTTCAGACAAACGTGGAATAAATAGAGGTCGTAATAAAACGAATGAGGAAAGCGAACAAATTTTCATTACTATTGATAAAAAAAAACTCCCTACATATATTTCGCATTACTGAGGTGAGAAAGTAGGAGCTGCGAATTTCTTGAGATCAGAAATGACGAAAGCAAAACAGATTTTCATAACCAAATTTAATATTTGCACCAAACCCCTCAATGAAGATACTTGTTACGGATGAAGAAGCTAAGTTAAAGATTATAGAGGAACATAACGCCCATTTTAAAACCGCAGAAGATCTTAAAAATGACATGGCTCTCGTAAAAAGTGATAGTAACACAGATACGATTACGTTTGATTAAGAGAAAACGTTGCCCCTTCTACGCATTCCTACAAATATCGTTTTCTACAAGAGGCAGTTATGGGTGTATAATATGGGGATACGTTTAAGATCAGATGATCAAGGGTACTGCAACATCTGGGTAGAAGGCCAAGCTGGGAGAGGCTCCCAAGAAATAGGTTCCTGTATGAAACCACCTGTCTGAAAGATTAAAAGGAGGAGTGACCAACCTTATTTTGTGGAGCGATTCCTGCGGCGGCCAAAATAGGAATATTAAACTCACCCTTATGCTAAAAGCTTTTTTAATTGATCATCCAATATTACAACAAATTTATATTAGATTTTTAGAGTCCGGACATAGCTGCCTAATGATACTTCTGGAAAAATAGAGTGTACTCTGAAACAAGTGCTTCAAGTGCACAGAATGGAAGCAAAAGATTTCCTCGGATCAATAAATCTTGAAAATTTAATAACTAATAGAAAAAAATATATATTACCGGCAAAAAGATATCCTGGCTTAAAACTATTGAAACAGGAAGCAATGTTTTCCTTGTTCATGCGAAAAAGTTTAGAGTATGAATATGAAGAGGTAGATCTGAAAAAAAAACGTCAACGTGGAAGACAACGCTTAGTCTCCATGGGTATGATGAATATATATATAATATATTTGGCAAAATGGTAAACCCATAGCAGCTGCAAAATTGAACGATATCAAAAGCCTAATGCATTTAATTCCAAAAGATGCTCACGCCTTTTACAAAAATCTAACGGGTGACAATACTGTAGAAGACGACATTGAAGGATTTTGTGCCAAACCTGATTTTGAGTTACAGTTTGAAGCTGCAGATTAAGTGGCTAGTGCCGATTAATTTTTTATATATTTTTTCCTTTTTTTCTCATAAAAACGTTTTATATTACAACAGACTTTAATTTCCTTCGCCTTTCTAAAACACTAAACTAATAATATTGTATTTTGCATAAAAGATCCACCCATAGTTTTTCAGGAATTACAAATATTTTAAATATGATAATATAAAATAACCTACTTTCAAATAGGTACAGTGTCATATGATTTTTTTATTCTATGCCTAACTTTAAACTGCATATACTCAAAAGTAATGACGCGTTGGCTGGATCTTTTCTGCTTTCATTAGGTCCATTTAATTTTAAGAATATGGTTATTTTTTTATATTAAAATATAAGGAAAACTAAGAAGGATCTCATTATTTATAATTTTTTTTATGATGCCAAAGTTATTAATGTAAAACTGTAAATAAAATGCTAACTTTCTTTTCTTGATATTGTTTTATTTTATTAGACTATTTATCAAATATATAATACAAAAGCACTATATTTCCAGTATAAAAAAATAAAATATATCGATTTCATTATTATACGTCATTTTTACGTACGAGTGGGCTTCTAAGGTCATTACGTCGCAAGAACGAGGCACCCTGGTAACCGTATGTTTAGCTGTTAACGCAATAGGAAATGTTGTACCGCCCTTTATTGTTTTCCCACGAAAAAAAAATTCATCCTCTTTTTGTGAGAGATGGTCCTACAGGCTGTGACGGTTCTGGAAACAAAAGTAGTTGGACGCAAGATGAAGATTTTTTACTATTCATGAAACATTTTGTGATATTTCCCAAACCTTCTTGTAGTTAAGTTAACCTGTTGTAGTTAAATTGACAACCATTCATCACAAATTAACGTATCCGTGATTGAATACCGCAAAGATAACTTCATCTCTTTACTATCATTTCCTCCACATATATCACACAAGCTGCAACCACTCGATAGGACAGTTTTGGACCCTTTAAAATAAAATGTGATATAGCCGCAGATCATCAGATAAAAATCATCCAGGATGACGAATGACAATTTATGACTTACTAGGGCTTGTTAAGAAAGCGATTTCTGCCAATGGCACACCGAGCAACATTACTCAAGCTTTTCATTCACTGGCATATGGCCATACAAAAAGAAATATTTTTGAAGTTATTGATTTTGCTCCAAGGCAAACTCAGGCAAACGAATTACCAAAAACTTTACCAAAAAATATAATTGTAAGTGAACCTCCGTCAGCAGCTGAACCTCCATACGCACCCGAACCACCATCCGCACCTGAAAACCTATCAGCACCGCCAACATCACATCAGATTGTACTCCAGACTTCAGTTAACAAGCTTCACTTTTCAGACCTCGCCGCGCTGAATTACCCTTTCAATACTGTCGCCGCTACCAAAAGCACCACCTCGACTGATATCCAAAAATGGAAGATCAAAGGGTTAATGTGCTATTTATACAGATACACCAGAAAAGAAGGATGGTGAAGAAATGAATGAGAAAAAGATTTCAAAATGTACAAAAAATTATGACTATCATGAAGAAAAAAGTGGCAAGAACGATGACGACAGTTATTGTTTTGTATGTTTTGAAGATTATAAGTGCAGGAGTGACGATTGGTTGCAATGCAGAATGTCATAAATAGGACCACTCCAGCTGTGCTAAAAATAATCCATTTTGTATGAACTGTTAGGCGGAATAACTGGTACATACGTGTAATATAATTTTGATAGTATAGTAAGTTTGTAGCGTCAACTATTGTTATGTTTTTGTTTGCATTGAAGTTTATTGTTTTAATTTTAGGTGTTACATTTGAATCCTACCACTGTAACAATTGGTCCCCTTGGTGTTAACTTGGTGTTAACAGTAGGACTTGATCTAAGTAGGCGCCATATTCTCGAATTTTGTTTATTTCTATGTTCTTTTTTATAATTTGCTATGCAGAAGAACAACTAACTTTCATTATGACCAAAAATTATGGTGCTATGATTGATAGTTAAAATGTTGAGAATGTTTGTTTTTTTTTATTACTATTGACACACCTCTCACCTACATTTATTTTCTAGAACATAAATGGTATAAAAGAAACCTGCGACAACGCGTCGCCTAGCATTCATTGTTTACTGATACACATATCTGAAAATAAAATTAATGCATTTGTACAGATTTGATACGACATAGTTATTATATTGTCATAGTTATTAAAACTATACAATGTATTCACTCATACTTACTTGACATAATTTAAATAGAAAAAAATATTTTACTTATCACTAGGTAAAGCCGTGGTACGAAATTTGTACAAAAAATATTGACATTCAGCAATTCATCCGTGAGTGTAAGCTAGGTTTACATAATCACGTCTTGACGAATACTCCGTATGCCTTAGAACTTCGAACGCGCTTAATAAAATTACAGTATAGACTTAAACATAATAAAACTATTTAAATAATACTATTTGCAATAGGGTAGATCACTAGTCGTTGGACACGTGCAGTGGTTGGCCACATATAATTTTTACGAATATTATAAGAACTACAAGCAGTTTTTGAACGATACAAGTATGCGTTAATCATCTTTAATCTTTAATCAATTTATTATAAAAACAAATACTTATTTCTATGCTTAAAACAATGTAACATAAACTTAATAAAGTTTTACCGTACATCACTTAGAAACGGACATCGTCGGTAGGTAATTGTTTTAAAAGAAACGTACTTAATATCTTGAACAAACAAGTTCACGAGTTCTTACTAAATATTTTTTTACAAGCCGAAAAACTGGTTTTGTGCAATTGTGATCGAGTTTCTGTGTATTTGTACGCGTGTGCGTAGGTCAAACTTGGTTTTTGACTAGCGTATAAAGGGTGTTGAATGCTTGTAGAATTGCTACGCTTTTTTTTTTCAATTATATTTCATACGCTTCATTCTTCGATATTATATTAAACCAACATGTAGTACTTCCTTCCGGTTAGCAACTACGCACGTTTTAGAGAGCAGGTTAAAATCCGAACCGGCTCGACCCCTCCATCGATGGGTCATATTATTCATATTATTCATTCTTCTTTCGTGCGTTGCAACGATAACACGTTTACACCTTATACTCATCCACATTCCCATTTTTTAAGTATCCATATTTTATCATGCCTAAAAGAAGCGCTGAAGAGAAAATTAAATATTATAATACTAAAATTAAAAAGTTAGAACGAAAATCAAAGAAAAAGCCTCGACATGTGATTATCTACTCATCGTCGGATTCCGAAGATATTTCGGGTAAGGAACTTCTACTGTTACACCATTAAAGTGAAATATGTCTTATTTATTACGCTCATGTATGCGCTTAGTAAGCTCTCCTGGGGGTTAACTGCGAGTTAACACGATGGCTGAGTGTAGCGCTTTAAGACTAGCCTGGGGGTTCGACTGCGAGTCAACACAAAGGCGTTAACACGAATTGATATTTTCGATATAGTGATATAATACATTGCTGCCTTTTACTACAATATCTACAATAACTTTTATTTGTTTTTCTATCTGATACAGATATAGGCTCAAAAAGTCGCGAGGTCGATAACCAGACGGCTCAGTTAACGTCACGTTCGTCGACACCAGCGCCGTCACCGGAACCAATAGACGAAGTAATGTTACCATCAGCGGATGTAACCTCAGAACCTACACCTGATATTGACCCCCAATTACTATCGGCTTTAGGAAATGCTTCACAAGAGAAGCCAGCTTATGGCCCTGACATTCATAACACCCTAGCTGAGCGTTGGTATCCTATTCTTAAAAAAGGATTAACTCCAGATACGAAAGAACAGCTTTTGAAGGAATATAGTATCCCATCTAATTGTAAACTTTTGAAAGCCCCAAATCTGAATCCTGAAATCTCGGCCGCTGTTTCCGAAGTTGTAAAATTGAGAGACAAGAAAATTCAAACTGAACAAGACCAACTGGGCTTGGGCGTAACAGCCATTAACCGAGCATTAACATCGCTTCTTACCAATAACGACAAAGTTTCCGCGGTCAAGCTATTATCAGATGGTTGTCGCATACTGAGTGACCTCCATTACGTCCAAATACAAGTACGAACGAAGCTCGTCAGTCGCGGATTTGACAAACCTTTCCTAAGTGTTATTCAGGGTCAAGACCGAGACGAAACTCTCTTTGGGATATCATTACCTGAACAAATTAAAGCATCCAAAGTGATCGAAAGACAAGGTCTCCAAATTAAAAAACCTATTACTTAGAAATCTAATTCTACTATCATCACCCCATCAACTTCTCGACCTCGCTACCAGGGAAACTGGTTGGGCCCCTCTCGCTACCACTCAACAAGCAGGGGGGGGCGGGTGACAACACCCAGGGGCCAGTATCGCCGCAACCCACAGATAACGCAACAATCATCGACGCGCCAAGCGAGTTCGACGATCGGCAACAAACGTGCCCCAACACGGCAGTAACACAGGTACATGCTGGCAGGTTACATCACTTTTATAACTGTTGGTCAAATGTTACACAAAATCAAACTGTACTTAGTTGGATTAATAAAGGCTATTGCATTCCTTTTCATCCGATGTTGTGCAACACCATGTACCTTATAATCTAATAAACTTAAAACAAAAACGGGAAATAACAACAGCTATTGATAAATTATTACAATTAGGAGCCGTTAGACTGTGCAAACCGGAAATTGATCAATTTATTTCGAGCATATTTTTAGCACCAAAATCGAACGGTAGTCAGAGATTTATACTTAATCTTAAAGAATTAAATAAATTTGTATTAAACGAACATTTTAAAATGGAAGATTACAGAACCGCGTCAAAGATGATATCTAAAAGGAGTTTTATGGCTACAATAGATCTTAAGGAAGCTTATTTACTTGTTCCTATAGACTCTAAGCATCGAAAATATTTACGGTTTGAATTTGAGGGTATTTTTTCACAAAATAAGCTGACCTATGAATTTACCGCTTTACCTTACGGTTTATCTTCTGCTCCACGAACATTTACTAAGATTATGAACGAAGTGATTAGTTATTAAAGACGTCGTGGGTTCAAATCAGTAAAATTTTTAGATGATATTTTGTGTATAGGCGATTCCTATGAGGAATGCGTTAATAATGTAAATGAAACAATTAGGCTTCTCAAATGTTTAGGTTTTGTGATTAATTTTGAAAAAAGTAAGTTAACCCAACAGCAAACCTGTAAGTTTCTAAGATTCATCTTCGATTCGGTGAATATGACAATATCATTACCCTCAGAAAAACGGAAAAATATTCTAAGTTTAGTTCAGAAATTTTTACATCTACCTAGGTGTAGTATTCGGGAATTTGCTCATTTAATAGGTGTACTCATAGCTGCATGTCCAGCTGTGAACTATGGTTGGATATATACGAAACATCTCGAAAGACAAAAGTTTCTAGCCTTAAATTCATGTCAAAATTATGATAAAAAATTCACTCCGTCAACCGATATTTTAAACGATCTAGAATGGTGGGCCCAGAACATTAACTCAGTATTTAAACCTCTTGCAATGCCTAACTTTGAATTAGAAATATTTACGGATGCCTCTAAGACAGGCTGGGGTGCCTATTGTAATAAAGAAAGAGCAAACGGTGGATGGACTGATGCTGAGCGTAGTTATCACATAAATCATTTGGAACTACTTGCGGTTTTCTTTGGTCTCAAATGTTTTGCCCGCGATAAATCAAATTGTCATCTACTCCTTCGTGTCGATAACACAACAGCCATCAGCTATGTCAACCGAATGGGCGGAATCCAGTATCTTCATTTAAATGAAGTCGCTAGAGATATTTGGCAATGGTGTGAGAAGCGAAAGATATTCATATTCGCATCATATATCAACAGTAAAGACAATGTAGAAGCTGACTTTGAATCTCGTATAGTCAACCCAGATATTGAATTGCAATTATCTAACGTTGAGTTTCAAAAAATAGTAGAAACCTTTGGTAAACCAAGTATACCTCTTTGCTTCTCGCACGAATGCCAAATGTAAAACCTATGTTTCATGGAGACAAGACCCCGATGCTCAAACTGTGGATGCATTTACCATCAATTGGAGATTCCTTAACTTTTACGCATTCCCACCATTTACATTGATTTTAAAATGTTTACAAAAAATTGTAAATGACGAAGCTCAAGGTATTGTTGTATTTCCCTATTGGCCATCACAACCTTGGTTCCCTATGTTAATTAGTAGACTTAGAACTGAAATTATATTTCTAAAAAATTGAAAATTTCCTTGCTCCTCTTCCAGCCACTCAAACTATACGAAACAATTTACCCTGGCTGCAGCAGTGCTTTCCGGGCGGCATTCACCGCAAGAGGAACCCCTATACAATCGTTAGACTTGGTCATGTCATCCATCTCAAAAAATACACTTTCACAATATAATAGTACTTATAAATTGTGGTGGCAATACTGTAAAATTAATAGTATTAATCCTACCGAATTTTCGCTCTCGCTTATCATGATATTTCTAACCGAACAATGTAATAAAGGTATTTCTTTCGGTACACTGAACAGTCATAGGTCAGCATTATCTTTACTGATAGGTAGCGATTTGATTAATAATGACCAAATAAAACGATTACTTAAGGGCGCCTATAAACTAAGACCAAATGCACCAAAGTATACATTTACGTGGGATCCCCAAACTGTACTAGATTTAATTGCGAACTGGGGCCCTAATGTAAACCTTTCTCTAGAAAATATCACGAAAAAACTAGTGATACTGTTAGCCCTAACCACAGCACATCGTGTGCAAACGTTGTCTCTAATAAAACTATCAAATATCCGGGTTAGTTCTACTTCAATTCAAATCGGTATTTCGGACATCATTAAAACATCAGCTGTCAACCGTGAACAACCAGTTCTATCATTACCATTCTTTAATGAAAAGCTATATGCCCAGCTAATACATTACAAGATTATATCACAAAGACTAAAGACATTCGACCTACTATGACAGACACACTTTTACTGACATACAAACGACCATATAAGCCAGCCACATTTCAATCCATCAGCAGATGGATCAAACAGGTTCTTAGCATCATGAACATATGCTATATGAACATATTTAGTGCACATAGCACACGGCATGCTTCCACGTCCAAAGCATACTGTTCCGGCCTGTCGCTAGAAACCATCAGAAGGTCCGCTGGCTGGACAGAAAGATCCCATTCATTTGCTAAATTCTATCATCGCCAAATAATTTCAAATGATGATAACTTAGCTCGAGCTGTCCTTTTACCTAATAACACGTAATACTGTAACTAATGTAGTTTAAGACCAATTACGATGTTTAATTTCATGTAATTTTGATTATAAAGAGATATTTCAAGAAGAAAAATATTCTGTTCATTAAAGTGTCATTTGAATACCTACTTAATATTTTATTACACAAATTTTCCACTCTAAACATCTACATGTTGGTTTAATATAATATCAAAGAATGAAGCGTATGAAATATAATATAAGATCAAACGAACTTGCAAAGAGAAGTTCGATCGATATTATATGAGTACGCTTCATTCAAAGATATACAAACCCTCCCACCCAGGCCCAGGTTTTAAAAGAAAATTTGTGCTATTATCCTAAAACTTCTCTAAAAAAAATGAATAATATGACCCATCGATGGAGGGGTCGAGCCGGTTCGGATTTTAACCTGCTCTCTAAAACGTGCGTAGTTGCTAACCGGAAGGAGTACTACATGTTGGTTTAATATAATATCTTTGAATGAAGCGTACTCATATAATATAGATCGAACTTCACTTTGCAAGTTCGTTTGATCTTATATTATTATAATTAATTTTTTTTGTTTTTTTTATTTGTCTGTTATTTGTTTAGTTTGTTTTGTACATGTTATGTAGATGTATTTAATACTCAAGTTAATTCAAAGAAATGTATTTTCAATTTATCCTTCATATTTTTAGGTATTAAATTAATTTTCACTTCTTTGAGCAAATTATTGATTAAATATGGAATTTTATACCCTAGTGTTTTTACCGTAGAGATTGTTAAATTTTGGTATTGCTAGTTTTTTGTTTGTGGTGCTGCGAGTTCGCCCTTCTTTGTTATACGGTATTTGTATATTTATATTAAAATAATTTTCGAAGAGTAAAGTGTATTTGATTTTATCATGAATGGGTAGAATATTGCAGTATTGAATTAACCTGCTGTTTTTTGTGGTACTATCTTTTTCGAAATTCTAAGTTGTAGTTCATAGATCATATTCAGATGGGTCTATGGGCGATTATAGATTCTCCTAGTGACTTATACAGTTGTATTAATATCGAAGTTGGTACTTTATGTTTCAAAATACTAAATTTGGCATAATGGCTTTTAATTTATCACAAACATAGTTAATATGTTCTGTCCACTTAAGGCGGCTATCTATAATTGGACTGCGTTACGTAAGAATGAATTAAGCGACAAAATTGAAAAAAAAAATTGTTTTGAATGCAGATCGATTTCAGGCATGATAAACTATGCATTCGGCTATTTTTTGTTCAAAAGTCACTCCTACTGCCCTATAATAAGGAGTGAATCAAGCGGCATGTCAAAATTTGTTAGAACGTGTGCAAACATTCGTTACGTAATAAAGAATTATGCGCCTAAGTTACTGTTACAAAATACACAAAAAGGATTTGAAAATGCATAAACGAATTATATTCACAAAAGTTGTAGATGATCCGTTTAATTTATTTATTAAAAACGCAATAACGAACTAACTGCCCAAAAATGGCAGTTAATTCGAAAAATGCCGCCCATTACTGACTTGATTCGTTATTACGATATACATTGCTCGGGTTCCTGGAAGAGGGGCGGGAGGGTCCCAATAGCTCGTCTAACGCCCATGCCAGCAGGTTGTGTTGTTGTCACTTGTTGTTGTTCAATAAATGAAGTGAAAAGCAGTCTTTAAGATGGATGGATTTAAGAAGAATACACGTAGTTACCGTTTGATTGCTTCATTAGATAAGAATGATGCTATGCAAAACGATTCGTTGCAGGTATGTACAACTTAAATGCTTTGTTAGTAAATACTTTTGGTTAAGATGAATAATTACTTCGATGATGTTATAAGCTTTCCCTTCTTTTCAACATTTTCTATAGTATTCTACATATTAATCAGTACTGATATTATAAATGCATTAGAAATACTGTCTGTTTGTATGTTTCTTTGATTGATTGTTACTTCTTCACGCCTAAACTCTTGAAATTTAGCAGAGGTAACTTGATCAGGAGATGCACATGGGAGGTTGGGGGGGGGGGTATAAAGTGGGGGAGGGGGAGAAAAGGTCAGGAAAGTAATAATATTAGGCAGGCAATTATGTGGCGTAGGGGGAGGTTGGCAGGCAGGACCAGATAGTTGAGATCGTGGGGGACGGTGAAACTTTTATTCTGTCGAGATAAAATCAAACTCGAATATCAAGCAGTATTAGAGTTTGATTTTATTTTTTTTTTTTTTTTTTTTATTAATAATTAGCAGGCGTTTGTCTTCCATCTCACCTGATGGAAAGTGACGATGAAGACGAGGATCGTACACGCCTGTCTAAGAGGTACCTATTCACTCTACACTTGAAAGCTCCAGGGTTATATTTGTCTGGAAAAACAGACGCAGGCAAATCGTTCCACTCTTTGGCAACACGAACCAAAAATGAGCTATCGAACCGTTTAGTTCGGCTCATCGGCACGCTAACCACAAACGGGTGAAACTTCTGTCTGCGCCTGGTTGACCGGTGGAGAAAGGGGGAAGGTTCGATCAACTGAAAAAGAGCATTCGCACACTCTCCAAAGTGCAATCTGTAAAAAACCGATAGACTAGCAACTTTTCGACGATGCTCGAGACTTTGCAGTCTCGAAGAAGTAAGTTTGTCGTCACTTATGAGTCTACGGGCCCTTCGGTCGACAGAATCCAACGCTTCAAGATGGTATTTTGCGGAATCATGCCAAAGATGGCTGCAGTACTCCATACAAGATCGAACCTGGGCTGTGTACAGGTTGAGCAGCTGTTCGGAGTTGAAGTACCGCCGGACCTTTGCGATGACTCCCAATTTTTTGGAAGCTGACTGTGCCATGGTTTCAATCTGTTGACCGAAATTAAGTTTCGACGTGATGGTCATGCCTAGAAGCCCTAGTTGGTTTGTGATCGGTACAGATACACTTTGGAAAGTGGGCGTCAAGTTGAATGTGCTCTTTTTAGCGGAGAAGAGACACGCCTGGGTTTTGGAAGGGTTGAATTTGACAAGATTGGCTTCACCCCAATCGGAAACCCTACAAAGTGTCAAATCAACCCGTTCGATCATCGACTCTCTCTGAAATTGGATCTGGTTTGGACTCGCTCGCGCATTGGAGACATATCTCTCTACAACAGTGCTGTCATCGGCGTAACCAATAATGCCATCCGATAGAAGAAGGTCATTAATGTGCAGCAGGAATAATGTTGCAGAGAGAACAGATCCCTGAGGTACGCCGGCGTTGATCGCCATTAGGTCCGATGAGAAGCCATCGACGACAACTCGAATTGACCGTTCCCTCAGGAAATCAGACATCCAGTCGCAGAGTCCAGATGGTATGCCATACGCAGGAAGCTTGCTCAAAAGGGCTTCGTGCCATACCCGGTCAAAGGCCTTGGAGATATCCATTTTATACCTAAACAGTATATTTAGGTTTCCATTAAATTTTAAGTATAACGAATGGCAGTTTAAATCATCATCATTATCAGCCGGGAGACGTCCACTGTTGGATAAATGCCTCCCCCAAAGATCGCCACACTGCTCGGTCCTGCGCAGCCGGCAGTTTTAATACATAAATTTATTTATGGAAACAGCAGTTGACTTTACTTTGATTGACGCCGTAAACCGCACACGGAATAAATATCATTAGCTTCACAATGCTTCGAACCTGGGACCTTCATCGTATGAGGCAGGGCTACTTACCACTACACCATTCGGTCGTCGAATAAAGGTTTATGTTGCAATGAACATTTCTTGTTTTATGGTTTTAGATAACCAAAAAATCAGAAACTACCTACTACAGTGTGTTACCTGAAGATGAACCAAAGGAATATAATGGACAAACCGTATTACTAGATATATCAAACTCAACAAATTTAAGAAACATTAGGGGAGAAGGAGGCACTTTAGCACAGGGGCAGATTTGAATTTGTTGATTCCTGAACGCAGCTTTGTATTAGAATATGCCATAACTCTATTTTCATGTTGGCAGCATTGCGTACGGCAAGCGTCAAGTGTCAAAGCGCACGTGTTTATCTGTCAAACCGAATTATAACCACCACATTGTTTTAGTGTCGTCGAAATTATAAACAGAAATAAATGTTATAAAGATTTTTCATTCACGTGAGTAAACATTTTGCATAAAGTTATTTGCCATAGTTTTTCGGTGCTTATAAGTTTTTTATTCACATTGTAGTTTTTGCTTACCGGTTGTTTCGTATATTTTTTTTGTAAATATTTTTCTTTTGAGTGACTATGGGGCAGATTTGATCAAAACGAAAGGGGCACATTTAAACATAGCGTTCAAATGTGCCCCGGCCCGATTTAATGTGTATGTTTTTATTATTTAATTTATATATATTGTATTTTTAATAATCTTTAAATGTTCCTCTTAATGTGTTATAAATATTTTATATTAAATTAATATTTATATTTTATTTTCAGAATGGTTAGAACATATAAAAAAAAACGGGAAGGTACAGTAAAAGAAGAAGACGTACAAAAAGCTGTTTCAGAGGTAATGACCGGAATGAAACTTAGGAGAGCTGCTGATTTATATGGATTGACGCCAAGCACACTTTTTTATCGAGTCAAAAAGTATAAAGAAAATATTGGTCCTAGGAGTGAGCTATATTCAAGTAAATATACTGTTGCTCAGGTATTTACTAACGACGAAGAAAGTATGTTAGAAATTTACTTCTTGACAAGATCAAAAATGAACTATGGCCTCACTTACAAAAATGCACGTTCATTAGCTTTCGAATATGCAACAGCTCTAAATAAATGTCCAGAAAAATGGACTGAAAATCGACTGGCGGGCATAGAGTGGATGAAAGGATTTATGAGAAGGCACAAAAAGTTATCTTTGCGAAAACCTGAGAATACCAGTCTATCCCGTTCAACAAGTTTCAATAAACACAATGTATCAATGTTTTATGATAATTATGAAAGGGCTCTGCAAAAGACCCATTTTACTGCAGACCGAATTTACAATTTGGACGAAACTAACATTATGACTGTAGTGCAAGCACCGAATGTAATTGCGCAAACGGGTACAAAACAGGTGGGACAGTGTGTTTCAGCAGAAAGAGGCCAGTTGATAACAATGTGCTGCATAGTCAATGCAACAGGAAACACTATTCCACCTGTTTTTGTTTTTCCGCGAGCACGATTTCATGATGCTATGCTTAATGGAGCACCACCAGGAAGCGTTGGTTTTGCTAATAGCCCAAAAAGTGGATGGATGACCGGTCCTTTGTTCTTGAAGGTGCTGAAACATATTCAAAAATTCACAAGATGTGGCAAGGATGACAAAATATTGTTACTATATGACAACCATGATAGCCATTGCACTATAGATGCGATCAATTACTGTAGAGAAAATGGCATTGTGGTTGTCACATTTCCACCCCATTGCACACATGAAATGCAACCCCTAGATGTTGCTGTTAATGGGCCATTTAAACAAAAAATTTCAGTAGCACAAAATGATTGGCTGCTCCAACATCCTGGTAGAACAATAACAATCCACGATCTGCCAGCCATTGTGGCTCCAGCTTACACTGCTTCTCATACGCCTAATAATATAATTTCAGGATTTTTAAAACCAGGAATCTATCCATTTAATCGCAATGCATTCACAGACGATGATTTCCAATGTGCAGAAGTCACAAATCGCCCGCAAATCGAGAACGAAGGCCCCATAGCAGCTAATGTTATACCTGGAACCCTTGACATTAATGAGCCAAATGTATCTTTACGGAGACAGTCTCGTACGCCACAAACTACACCAAGTCCAAGTATTTTTGATCAGGTTCTCATGGAGTCTCGTGCTTTACTTGAAATGCCCGATATTATCCAGCCTTCAGAAGCTTCACAAAGAGGTTTACGTACGCCACAAACTACTTCTCCTAGACAAGAAGACGCTAATCAGAAAGAAGCTAACTGTGACCAAAGTGAGTACAATATAAATGACACTACTCGCAAATTACCCGGCCTCATAACTCCTGAAATGATTGTACCCTATCCTAAAGCCCCTCCACGTAAAAACTGCACAAAAGGGAGAAAAAAAGGAAGTTCGAGAATCTTGACTGACACCCCAGAAAAAAATTCAATAGAAGAAGCACATTTAAATCGGCTGAAAAATATTGATAAGTCTGCTATTCGTCGACGTACAAAAGAAGGCAAGCAACATTTCAACGTGAAGCGACCTACAAAAGGCAAGCAATTTATTAAAGGCAAACAGCTTTCAAAAGGCAAAAAAAAAAACAAAAAAGAGATCCATATTCACATCAAGTTCTGAATCTGATGAACATGATGGTATCGTCTCCATGAATGACGATACAGACTTAGATGCAACTGATGCAAGTGACAGTCACAGTGAACATGAAGAACTGCAGGATCCAGCACACAGTACGCCTTTTACTATTACAGATCTGAACGTTGGCGACTTTGTACTAGTTCAATGCCCTTCAGAAAAAAGAGCCGAATGTTTAGCTTTCGTCGCTAGAATTGAAGAAAGAGACCTAAATACTTTTATTGTCAATTACTTGAAGAGAAAAGGAAATCTGTTTTATTTTCCTGAAAAAATTGATAGATGGCCTATTACTGCTTTGGATATAGTTATAAAGCTACCAAAACCTAATAATGCACCTGGCACATCTAGAACTGCAGCAAAATTGTCTTTTAATTTCAATTTTTCTTTATTTTGTATGGGATAGGCATCTCTGATATTAATTTTAAACACAAACCTTAAATTTAAGTTCCTTTTTTATTTTAAGTGAAATGTGAGTGTAATGTCTTTTTTTATCAAAACTGCCCCACGTCGAATCAAATGTGCCCCAATATTGGGGCACATTTGAACAAATTAACCTTTTTAAAAAATGCAAAATTTCATCATGTAGATTTTATCAAAATGAAACGTTTCGTTATTTTCGTACTTATGAAAGACTAAAAAAACTGAGAAAAATATTTTGTTTCCATTTCTCTTTACAATTGTTTTGTTATAAGTCAAAATATGAAAAATGTGCCAAGGTGCCCCCTTCTCCCCTACTACAGAAATTGAAGAAAATATAAGCATATGTACCGAAGTAGATGACGCTTTCCGAAATTTAATTCAAATAGAGGGTAATGAGTTAGGCTCAGGGTATTTCGATTATGTTCAGTTTAATATCACAATCAATGAAATTCAGGATTATAATACTACATTAAATAAAAATCAGGAACAAGAACGTCGAGATAACAATTTAAATAATGTTGAATGTTTTGTGCAAAAAAATGTTAATGTTACAAACACATATTTTTCTGAATCCACACTCACTCAACGTATCTAACTTTAATAGTACCCCAAGTTTACTAAGCACTGATATTCCTGTATCTCAAGTTAGAATTTCAACTGTTAAAAGTCCACCTCAAACTATAACAGAAATATGCAACTATGGTGACGTACAGAGCCCGACGACTTCTGAACCAATAATAAATGAAAATAGAACTGGAAGACCAAAAAAGGGTAGAAAAAGAAAATAACCTGATCAGACAAGGGATATTCGTAAAAGGCTATGTGAAACTAACAAACTATATATAAATCAAAAAGGAAAAGTAATCAACTGTCGGGAATTTATTGATGTTAGATGTAATGATAAATGTTACGAAAAAGTATCGGTGGCAAAATTTTGAGACTTAAGTTTTGAAGGCAAGTGCTTGTATATATCTTCTAACGTCAAAGTGATACCGATATAAAGGAAAAGAAGCAAGGATTCAGATAAAAGAAACAACACTCGTATTTATTCTTTAAAAAACCTGATAGTCTGTGCCAAAATGTTTATTAACACCTTAAAAATATCATCGGCAAGGATTGACAGATATTTAAAAAAAAGTTCAGGTCCTGATAAAATTGAGGACAAAAGAGGGAAGATTTCAGGAAACCTACGTAAAATACCTCAAGACGTAGAAGCAGCTATTATTGAACATATTGATAAGTTTCCGAAGTACAAATCTCATTATTGTAGAGCGCAGATAGACAGGATGTATTTACCACCAGATATGACCTTATCAAAAATGTTTGACTTATACTTATCGGAAGCAAGTTGTGATGAATTAAGAAAAGGAAATTCATTTGCAACATACAAAAAAATATTTTATACCAAATTTAACCTACAAAGACCTACTGGCAATAAAAATAAGAGATACCACTTCACAAGAAATTTAATTTAACTTAATTTAGAAAAGGAAACAGAGCAGCACTACAAAGAAGCAGAAGACGCACGAATAATGAAAAAACACGACATGACTTTGGCCATGACCTGTGATTATCTTGAAACCCTTATTTTCGATATGGAAAAAACCTTACCGTTACTGAGAATCCCAACCAATATAGTCTTTTACAAACGCCAACTATGGCTGTACAATTGCGGTGTTCATTCAGGCAAAACTGGTAAAGGGTTTTGTTATGTGTGGGTGGAAGGTACAGCAGGCAGGGAAGCTCAGGAAGTCGGGTCCGCTTTGCGCAAACATTTATCTCTAAATCTAGTCTAAATATCAAAGAGCTAATCCTTTGGTCAGATTCACGTGGAGGTCAGAATCGCAACATCAAGTTGACTTTATTACTATTTGCAATACTCGAATAAAATGAAAATTTAGAGAAAATCACTTTACGATTTATGGTTCCTGGTCATAGCTTTTTAGAAAATGATAGTGATTTTAGTGATATAGAATCAGCCTTAAACCCACACATGGCTATATATACCACAAGACTACATGGATGTGAAGACTACTTGTCGCAAGAAAAACAAGTTGACAGCTATTAAAATTAAAAAAAAAACGACTTTGTCGGAGTTTCTAAAATGATGAAAACAATAGTAAACAGAAAAAAAGACATTGAAGGAGCCGCAGTGAGCTGGTTAAAAACGAAAAAAATATTATGAGTTTAAATTTAAATAGAGATTAAAAACCGATTAAAAGAGATTTCGTTGTGTAGCAGTAAGTACCGCAACCGTGTTGCAAGCAACAACAAGCAATCATGAATTTATTATTGAGGCAATGACTAAAAAAAATATTCAAATTAATGTGTATCTCATAATCGGCAATTACATTCAAGATCATTTTAGAAAAATGGTATGATTTTTGTTAAATTTGAGAATTTTGCATTAAAATGTTTGGATTTATTCTTATACAGCACTTTATTTCACCTCAAACAAATCGTATAAGAGAATCAAACGTCAGTAATGTCGTATTGTACGTCTGAATATGGCTAAAGTACATTAACGAATTAAGCGGAAAAATGGCTATATCTTTCAAAGTATATTCTGCACCGTAATACGAGGGCAATTCACAAAGTAGGTTACGTTTTTGTCTAGCGTCGCAGAGGGCGCAGCTATCGCGGCCATCTTGGTGTGTAAGCGTTCGGCAGCTCAGTCGGCATCTAGCCGTGCAAGGGAGAAGGTCGTAGTGTCGTTCGTTCCGGGCAAAAAAACTTAAACCCATAGAAATTTATCGGCAACTGTGTGAAGTTTACGGGAACAACGTGATCAGTGAAGGAGGCGTTCGCCAGTGGTGCATACGTTTCAAGAATGGACGGAGTAATGTTCACGATGAAGAGAAGAGTGGGCGGCCAAGCATTGTGACCGATGAACTGGTGGAAAAGGTCAATGAAAAAATTAGAGGAAACCGTCGTTTCACCATAACCGAACTTTCCTTCAGTTTTCCGCAAATTTCACGCACTTTATTGTACGAAATTGTTTCTCAAAAGTTAGGCTACCATAAGTTTTGTGCCAGGTGGGTACCAAAGCTTCTGACAGACCAACACAAGGGTCAGCGAATGGCTGCCTCTTTGTCATTTTTGGAGGCCTACGAGAAACAAGGTAATTCATTCTTTGATCGAATCGTAACGGGAGACGAGACTTGGGTGAAACACGTGACGTGTGAGACAAAATTGCAGTCTATGGAGTGGGGGCACACACATTCCCCCAAAAAACCTCGAAAGTGTTTGCAAACGTTGTCTGCCAGAAAGTTGATGGCAACAGTGTTCTGGGACAGAAAAGGTGTGATTCTTGTCGATTTTCTGGAACGTGGTGAAACAATAAACGCTGATAGGTATTGCCAAACATTGCGAAACCTAAGAAGGGCAATTCAAAACAAGCAAAGAGGGAAACTCAGCTCAAAAGTGTTGTTTTTGCACGACAATGCGCGACCTCACACGGCAAATGTCACACAGAATCTCCTTCAGACCTTCAAGTGGGAGGTTTTCCCTCATCCGCCGTACAGCCCAGATCTTGCACCAAGTGACTTCCACTTGTTTCCAAAGATGAAGACCTGGCTTGCAACGCAGCGTTTGGATGACGACGACGATCTCCGCGCGGCCGTGACTCACTGGCTCGACACTCAGGCGGCGGATTTCTATGAGGAAGGAATTTCGAAGCTCATTCATCGCTACGATAAATGTCTCAACCTTTTTGGCGATTATGTAGAAAAATAGTATTTTAGTTGGTCTTTCAAATGTATATAATAAAAATATTTTCCTGTACATAGTTTTGTCTTAATTCCAAAACGTAACCTACTTTGTGAACAGCCCCTGTATATTCTTAATGAATCTAGACTACATACACATCTCACCTTAACGTGAAAATATCATACACGTAATATAAATAATGAGCACACAGCGTCAAATTTAACTATAAAATCTTTGAAGCTCATTTCCTCAAATTCTCTCCCGTGTCGCTTAATCTGCTCTTACAAAACGCTGTCCAATTAACCCGAGATATTTGTGTTTATCGACCAGTTCAATTGAAGGACATCCGCAGTTACTTATACTTATGTTTTTATTCTGATGCATGCAGGCATGTGAATGAGCTATCAATTGTACCTGGTGTTTTTTTCTGTTGGTACTAGAACGAATGTATATTATTTTAGTTTTATCCGTGTTAATATCTAGACCAGCGTCGTGTGACCATTGCGTGAGTTTGTCAAAATCCTTTTGTAGATTTTCAAGAGCAGCCGAAATGTTATCGTGGGAAGCTAATAGACATGTGTCATCAGCGAACTGATAAATCTGACATGTTTTTATAATATTCATGACATTGTTGACGTACACCAGGAAGTGCAACGGCCCGAGGACGGATCCATGCGCTGTGCCCTCACGTACCGGAGTTTTCTTACTTATAGCGTTTCCGACTTTGACACAGAATGCGCGATCGTTCACGTAGTCAGAACACCAGCGCAGAAGTGGACCTCTTATCCCGCATTCGTTTAGCCTTTCCAAAAGTGTAGAATGTCTGAGTGTGTCAAAGGCTTTACTATAGTCTATAAATACAATTAGTACATGCTTTTTATTATTAAGGTGTTCATTAATCTGGTCGGTAAAGGCAGATAAAAGTTGTGTGGTGTTTTTTTAGGTTGATAACCATATTGTATTTGACTCAAGATACAATATTTATCTAAAAATGAATGCATTTGTTTGCTCACATATTTCTCAACAACTTTGTCAACTGTCGATAGTATAGTTATTGGTCTAAAGTTTTCATAATTTGTTCTTATACCATTTTTAAAGATAGGTCTTACGATTCCTGTTTTTAGCTGTGAAGGATACCTACCAGATTTTATACTTGTATTTATTAATTGGGCAATAAGAAAAGAAATTTTATTGCATACATATTTAATGTCAATAGTGCGAATACCGTCTACACCAGGTGCTCTGTTGTGATCGAGATTATTTATAATTGTTTTTAGCGTTTTATTGTTTGCGTCCTGAAAGGGCATGGAAACGTTACAGCTTTTTTGATATGATTTTGGATCGAGAAGATTTACATTGCATTTAGGTATAATGGCTTTGACACTGTCAATGAATGTTTTAGCAAAACTATTTGCGATGTCTATTGGCTTTGTGTGCTGGTTTTCAAAAGCATCGAGAATAACTTTATCAATTGATGGTTTAATTCTACCCGTGAGTGTATTTAACAAGAACCACCAGTTCTTGGGGTTGTTTTTGTTGTTTAGAGTGTAGTTATTTTTGGCCTTTTGTATTATTTTATTAGCGTAGTTACGAGCTTTATTGTACTTTTGTTTTATTATGTTATGACTTCGCGCGTTTTGGCTTGTAAACAGCTTTTTTATTTCGCTCCGTCTCAATAATCAATAACTTTGGTTTTTCTAAACTCATATTGTTGAAATTTGTAATTATAGTTACGTTAGAGTATTATCTATTCTAATATCCTTTCAAATATAGTGACAAGTTACTAGTGACAGTGTTAAAACAAAATACATTTCGAAAATAAGAATAACCGTCCCTGTGCCAGTGACTCGTTGACAAAAACGCGTAAGCGACGCGTATACCGCGGCGCTTAAGCCCTTTTGTTCGCGACCTTTCTTTCGTGACCTTCGCTCGCTACCGGCCGTTGCATGCTGCGTCGCGCCTTCGCTTGGATGCAATAATTCAAATAACTACTAATTAACAACTAATTAAAATGGCACCGAATAACGGTAAATGTGCGAGTTGTTCTAACCCTATAGCTAACAAAGAATTTGTGACTTGTGCAGTGTGTAAGAAAAAGATCGACATTGGCTGTGCAAAAATTACATCAAATCGCTTCTACAGCTATTACTCAGCCGGTTCAGACCGAAAAAATAGCTGGCATTGCTCTTTGGAATGTACTAATAAAGGGTCAAAATCTAATGCTGTAATTAAAACACCGCAACTCCCGCCAAACCTCAACTCCTGTGCCATTGCTGCTCAATCAAACACAAGCCCGGATGTTGACGAAAATTCATTCAATTCCATCGAGAATTCCAACATAACAACAAGGTCTAAACGCAGTCAAATCTCCCAGTTAGCCTACGCTTTTAACGAATTATCAACTTCACCGGATTCAAAAACTGCGACAGATCGTACTTTTCTCATTACTGAGGAGCACTTAAGAAATATTGTGTATGAAGAACTGCATAAAACCATTAAACAACATGTGACGGCTGAACTTAAAAGCATCACGGAGCAGTTTAGTGGTGTTAAGGTATCCATGGACTTCTTTAATACACAGTTTGAAGACATGAAGAATAAATTGGATGAAAAGAATGCCATAATAAATGACCTGCAGGAAGACAATAATAAATTAAAAAGTACAGTACAAGAATTATCAAATCGTCTTAACCTGGTCGAGCAAAACTTAAGAGAGACAAACATTGAGATCAACGGTATTACAGAACATAAAGAAGAAAACTTAAATAACACTATCTCCCAATTGGTGAAAGTAATTGGAGAACCGATAGCTCCTGAGGATATAGTTCACGTGACACGAGTAGCGAAACTTGTCAAGGATAATAATAGACCACGCACCGTAGTAGCTAAACTACGAACATCGCGCCATCGTGATGCTGTTCTCGCGGCCACCGCAAAATTTAACAAGAGCAATCAGCAAGATAAACTTAATACTAAGCATCTTGGTCTGGGTGGAGCTCGTAGTCCCGTGTTTGTGGCTGAACATTTGTCCCCTACGAATAAAGCTCTGCATGCGGCGACACGTTTGAAGGCAAAGGAGTTAAAATATAAGTTTATTTGGATACGCAACGGTCGCATCTTTGTACGCAAAGATGAATTCAATGAGTCTAAATTAATTAGAAATATGGACAGTTTGAGTTTACTCATTTAAGTTTTCGTTTAATCAAAAATGATGTGGCATATTATACCTAAAAATTCGATTTTATGTACTATCAAAATGTCCGTGGTATTCGTACCAAAACACAAGATGTCCTTAAAAATATTCTTTGCAATGATTATAAAATAATAGTTTTTACAGAGACTTGGTTAAACGATAGTATTTTGGACAGCGAATTTATTGATACGCGTTATTTAGTTTATCGTAGAGATCGATGTTGTACCAAGGAAACTAAGGTTGATGGCGGTGGTGTGATGATAGCTGTGTCTCGTGATATACCTTCTAGTCGTGCTAAAGAATGGGAAAGTTTTTGTGAAGACATTTGGGTAAACGTTAAACTTAAGGTAAATGGGAAAAGTCAAACTATTTCAATATGTGCTGTTTACTTGCCGCCACCAGCTAAACTAAAGCATCAACAGAAGTTTCTAGATAATGTTGATATAATTTTAAACCAAAGTGATAGTGTCATAATACTAGGTGATTTTAATTTAAGCTTTATTGATTGGCATCGCAGTGGCACACGTCTATTGGCAACTAACTATAACAAAAGTCTCGGCTATTCACTTATTGATTTTATGTCACTGAATGATCTACATCAGATTAACAGTATTACTAATTCTAACAATAAGATTTTAGATCTTGTCATCACTAATATTAGCGGCACATCTGTATCTACAAGCTTAAATTCGATTAGTAAATTAGACCATTACCATCCTAGTATACTTGTATCAATACCGACAAATAATAATTCAACACCAAATTATGGTTCAGTAAATAGCCGCAGTGATTATAATTTTTATAAAGCCGATTATAATAGTATTAACTTGTACCTGAAAAACATTAATTGGACTGATTTGTTACATAATTGTAGTGATGTTAACTGTATGGTATCGTCTTTTTATAGTGTTCTTAAACAAGTGATTAGCGAATTGGTTCCTAAACGCAGGTCTAAATTACAGAAATATCCAGTCTGGTTCACCAAAAACTTGATTAAGTTGATTAAAGAAAAATATAAGCTTCGTAAACGGTTCAATAAATACCAAAATCCACGTGACAAATTCGAATACGACTTACTACGAGAACGGTGCCATAAACTATATGATACATGTTATAGCACATACACTCAATCAATGGAAACCAATATCAAAAGGAATCCTAAATTGTTTTGGAGCTACATTAAAACTAAGCGAAAGAATTTAGCTTCTATTCCTGATTCTATGAAAATGAACGACGAAGTTGTTTCAAATAAGTCACAAATCGCGGATCTTTTCGCTAAACAGTTTTCTGTGGTTTATTCTTCTACCAGTATTTCAAATATCAATACCACCCATCACTTACCTGATCAATCTCACAGTATAACTACTTCAGTAAAGTTTTTAGAATCTGATATTCATAAGCAGATAAAAAGACTAGACGCACAAAAAGGATCCGGTCCTGATAATATACCTCCACTTTTTATTAAACATTGTAGATCTGCTCTTACGTTACCCTTAAATATAATTTACAATTACTCATTAAAAACAGGTCAATTTCCGGACGAGTGGAAGAAAGCGAGAATTGTACCAATTTACAAGAAGGGTGATGTATGCGACGTGGCAAATTATAGACCAATATCTATCTTATCGTGCTTTGCTAAACTATTCGAGTCACTTATCTACCCTATTGTTTACCGTCAAGTTAATATTTCCTTGTCTGATTTCCAACATGGCTTTAGAAGTGGTCGATCTGTGGATAGTAATCTGGTTTCCTTTGTATCTGAAATAGCTGCAAAGCTTGACGCAGGAGCACAGGTCGATGCAATTTATACTGATATGTCTAGTGCATTCGACAAAGTCAATCATGTCATTCTGCTTTCTAAGCTAAAGGCATATGGTATTTGGGATAACTTATTACAATGGTTCAGTTCATATCTTAGCAATAGACCGCAATCAGTTGTCGTCAATGGATCTCAATCACAAGTTTATTATGCTAGATCAGGTGTTCCGCAAGGCTCCCATTTAGGCCCTATATTATTTTTAATTTTTATCAATGACATAGTTACCCACATAAAGCACAGTAAAATCCTTCTTTTCGCCGATGATTTTAAGATATATAAATGCATAAACAGTTCCGAAGACGTTTTAGGTCTCCAAAATGATTTAAAAAGTATGGCAGAATGGTGCTTACATAATAGTATGGTCCTCAATCCAAAAAAATGCTTCCAAATATCATTTACAAAAAAAATTAATCCCATAGTTTATTCATACCAAATAGATGGTGAATCACTGACTACAGTCCATGAAATCCGTGATTTGGGAGTAACTATCGACAGCAAACTTAAATTCACAGCACATGTAGATAAAATTGTTAAAAAATCAACAAAAATGCTGGGTTTCATAAAACGAAATACTCGTGACTTTAAACATCCAAATACAAAAATTATTCTTTATAATTGTCTTGTCCGTTCTCGTCTTGAATTTGCATCAGTTGCTTGGAGTCCAGTGTACAATGAGCCATCGCAGCGGTTGGAAAGCGTACAACGTGCATTCACAAGACACCTTGCCTTTGTCTCACCCGGCATCTCTTATAGATGTCCCTACAATCACAGACTTAAATATTTCAAAATATTGACTTTACGAAATCGCCGTACTATAGCTGACCTATCTTTTCTGCATAAATTACTAAGTGGAAACATTTCTTGTCCATCTGTACTCGACCTAATAAGTCTTTCCGTCCCATACAATTATCCTAGGCATCGCATCACCAAACTGTTTAGCATTTCTCCGTGTCGCACTAATCTGGGTTTCCACTATCCTACTGCTAGGATGTCATCTTACTATAACTCTATGTGCGTTAATGAACCAAATCTGGATATATTCAAAGATTCTTTAAGCACTTTTAGAAATAAACTTCGGAAACTGTTACCATCTAATTAGACTTATTTTTTGTTTTTTGCAACCTATTTTTAAACATATTATGTATGGATTGGTTATTGTAACGGAAGTTGAATTTAAGTTGAAGTTATGTTATTATTTATTTTATAAATTAATGCTTTTTATTATATAGTATAAAAAACTATAAAAGCTGTGTATACCTATAATAGGCGTATATATATATATAAGATTTAAAAAAATGTAAAGTACTTATAAGGGATTTTGTATATATGCTGTTGGTGTACCTAATAAACAAATAAACAAATAAATAAATAAACAAATGACTAGTGTCTTTTACCCATTGTCTAAAAAGATCATATCTATATTGGCATGCATTATTAGTTTTTTTATTCATCTAGTTGTTGATGTTTCTCTTATTATTCAATATTTTTATTTTTATTTCGGCATTTTTGTAAGTTTTTTGTAAATTTGTATATTTTTAGAGGACATTGAACATTATCAACTTGACTCCAATTAATTTCATTCAATTATTTTTTAAGTATGGTGGGTCATAACCCAGTCTAAAGCATGGAGCATCCTTTATATGATTTTGCGTTTGGTCTCCAATGCACGCGACAGCAACGGCTCGGTGTTCAGCCAGAACAGTACCTAGTGCCGCGGTGAAAAGGTGTTGTGTGCGGGATCTTGCGTATATATGATCAATACAACTTTTAGTAAATCTGTTCTTAATCAACTGAATTCGTGTGTATTCTGTTATCCCGCACGCAAGACCTAGACCGTGTAACATGCAATTATATTTATGTTTTATAGGAGTGTTCCTCAAAAGATCTATATTTGTGTCTCCTAATACATATAAATCGTTTTTTGAACTTACGTTTCTCAGAAGATCGTGTAATTCTTTTATAAATAAGTGTTTACTCGTATCCGGGGGGCGATAGACAGCACAAAAGGTAGCGGAGTAGCCGTAATGTGTTTTAATTTGAAATAATAAGGATTCATAGTGTAACGCGTTTGAATTAATTACCGCGCATTTGTGTTTATTGTTAACATGTACAAGTATTCCTCCACCCTTTTGAGTTTTACGTAGCTGGGAATACATTTCGTAGCCTTTGATTTTATATAAGCATCTCAGGGGATCTTTTATATTTGCTTCTGTCACTATAATAATAGTTAAGGAGGCGAATAGGGGAATTTTCGGTAATACTCGAGCGTGGCAGTTTAAGATATGAGAGCTTAGACGTAATAGAACAACCTTGTAAAGTATTTAGCTCTATATGTAGTGAAACGCGCCTAGGATAGGCGATCAGATTAGTAAAAAAAATCGATAGTCTGAAATACTCGAGCGCGTCAGATTAAGATATTTGGGGTTGATTTTAGTGTTTTAAGACTAAATTTAACTAATCTGACGATAAGTCCTTGACGCCGCCGAGTTATAGGGTCGCGAACTTGTAAAAAAATAACGTTAATGCGGCATTCTCGAGCACGATATTTATTTTTTCATTTTGAAGAATATAATCTAAAACTTACTAAAAATGCAAAATCTGCCGATTTCCGCATGACCGGAAGTGTGGAGGAGCCATTTCGTCTTCCGAAAAACGCGTTGCGGTTTGCAATACATTTTACAAAAAAAAAGTTTAAATAAACAAAAAAGGTAATTTTATTTTACACAAAAAAGGTCTCTACATTTTTGTCCAAAGTTAAAACTTTTTGACTTGAAGCATCATAAAAACTCTAACTACCGGTTTTTGGAGTATATCTCGAAAACTGAGGGTGTAACTATACAAAAGTATTATTAACAACTTCCCTGTCCCCATACAACTCATTTTGAAAAGGCCCCACGTCCACTACCTTTTTAAATTTTTTAGCTAAATAACATAATTATTTACTTAAAAAAATACTTTTTAAATAAAAAAATAATAAAGTAATCTAATTTTCGTTATTTTATTTTGTGAGTCACATGTGCCTCACGAACGTAGGACGATAAATTTTCTTTCCCACGTCCAGTGAGTCACATGCGAACACATTGGCCATAGTGTTTTTCCCTTTATTCTTGGTTTATCGTGCGACTGTCAGTGTCAAGTGCCATGAATGAGAGACGGCTTGAAACATTTAGGAAAAATGTATTTGAAAAAACATTTAAATTAGATTACTGTGCAGATCCTATTACTCAATATAACTCTATTCATAATATAATTAGAAATGAATATGACTCTGTTTTTAAAAAAAAGAAAATATGTATAAATAATAATTTATTTAGGTTTAGTGACTGGGCAACAGTGGGAATATGCAGAAGTAGAAATAGATTATATGAATTGTACAGTGAAAGAACTTATAATCATAATAAGACATTTTATGAATATGTTAAAAAGTATTCAAAATTATTTAAACGAGTTTGCAGTGTAGCTAAATCTAATTACATTAATAATAAAATTAAATATAGTACTAACATTTCAAAAACTGCATGGAATATAATTAATCAGGAAACTGGGAAAGCAAAAGAACCACACACCAAATATAATTTAAAAATTAATGATAAAGTGTTGTCAACTGACAAAGAAGTTGCTGAAGCATTTGAAAATTTTTTTACTGCCATCCCTGTGTCAACTACTTCGAGTATTAATTCATGTTCCACTCTTGCACAGTCACTGCTAACGGAAAATGTAAATTCATGCAATATTGATTTTATTTTTAAACATGTTACTGTTCCACAAGTTTTAAATGCATTTAAAAGCATTAAAGTAAAAAATACTGCCGATTTAGATGGGATTTCTGTTAAAATTATTGAATCTGTCATTGATGGTATAGCCCCGTACTTAGCCAGTATATTTAATGACTGTGTTGATAATGGTGTTTTTCCTGATTTAATGAAATTGAGTAAGGTCATTCCAATATTCAAAGCAGGTAGTATGTCTGACCCTAATAATTTTAGACCTATATCTATACTACCAACGCTCAGTAAGATTTTTGAAAAATTAATTTTAAATCAATTACTTTCTCATTTTTACGGTAATAGTCTAATGAATTTTAAGCAGTTTGGTTTCACGCGGGGTCGCTCAACAACCGATGCCGGTGTTGAGCTCATAAAACACGTATTCAGCGCCTGGGAGGAGTCGTGTGATGCTATTGGTGTCTTTTGTGACTTGTCCAAGGCGTTCGACTGTGTGGATCATACTACTCTACTCATGAAACTGCACCATTACGGCATTAAAAACCGAGCGCTTGCCTTGATTAAATCATATATTTCTAATAGAAAACAGAAAGTTGCAATAAATGGAGAAAAATCATCAGGATCGGCAGTGACAATGGGTGTGCCCCAGGGCTCAGTTCTTGGTCCTTTCCTATTTTTAGTTTATATTAATGATCTGCCATCGGTCGTTAAGAATCAATGCGAGGTCATATTGTTTGCTGACGATACTTCCTTCTTGTTTAAAATCAAAAGACAAGAAATTGACTATCGAGCGGTGAACAAATGCATCTCTAACACAGAGCAGTGGTTCTCAGCTAATAATTTGCTCGTCAATGAAAAAAAAACGAAATGTGTTAAATTTACATTGCCGAATGTCAAACAGGTAAACACAAACATTGTAGTTAAGAGCCAGGAACTGACTCCTGTAAACTCAACTGTATTTCTGGGCATAACCTTAGACGCCAAACTGCAGTGGGGACCGCATGTTGATGGTTTAGCGAAAAGGCTTGGCTCTGCCGCATATGCTGTTAAAAAAATTAGACAAATTTCAAATGAAACAACTGCTCGATTAGTCTATTTTGGTTACTTCCACAGCCTCATGACATATGGTATTCTGCTGTGGGGGAGTGCTGCCGACATCGATGCTATATTTATTCTGCAGAAAAGGGCTGTTCGCGCAATCTATCAGCTCGGTCCAAGGGTGTCACTTAGAAGTAAATTTAAGGAAATAAATATTCTTACCTTCCATTCACAATATATTTTAGAAAATTTAATGTATGTTAAAAAGAACATAACCTTGTTCAAAAGAAAAAAAGATCTGCACAATGTTAACACAAGAGGAAGAAATATGCTGGCAGCTCATAATAGCAGGCTTCATAAAGTCACTAACTCATTCATGGGTCAATGTATACGCTTTTATAATAAGGTTCCTGAGGATATCCAAGGTCTTCCTACTGACAAATTCAAAGAAACTATAAAGCAGAAGTTGTGTGCTAGAGCATATTATAAACTATCCGATTATTTGGATGATAAAAGCCCTTGGGTATAATCCCCTCATTAACAGGATTGTACTAGTATTTGTAACAAAGCATGTGTAATGTGTCTGTTTGTGCGATGAGTTCTTCGTCCCGATGAATATCTAAAGCGTCATTGTCACTAAAGTACGTCTTCTTATGGTAGCGTCGGGTGACGGGTCGTTCACTTCCCTCTAATATGGTTGAGGAGGGCGATGGCTGGATCCCGCGTTAACTCGTGAACGGGTGCCGTTTGAGGGTGTTCGTCGTTTGGATACTTGGGGGGAGGGAGACTTGCCGAGCTAACAGATGCAGAAAAGAATAATTTTGTATAGACATAAAGAGACTGTAAATTTATTTTGAAAAAAAAAAATATACCCGTGAAGTTTCTTGCCAGTTCTTCTTCACGAAGGTTTTTTTTCGAACTGGTGGTAGAATCATGTTTTATTTGACGTCAATAAGAACAAGTAATTGTCAATGTTGAGAAATAAATATTTGAATTTGAATTTGAATTTGAATTTGAAGTCATAGGCCATACTAATGTCATATTCATTTTTGAGTAACAATAACGATTAATCATCCATCATATGTCAATCAGTTGGAATAATCGATCTAATTAGAAAGTTATTTGTTTGAGGTTATAATAATAATTGATATAATCCGAGAAAATGTCTCATAGAAATTATACGACTGAAGAATTGATGCGATATTTGGAAGATTCAGATGAAGATCTAGATCCATTTAGTGATGGAAGTGTCGAAGAATATCAGCCCAATTATGACGAAGGCGAAGAAAGCGAGGACAATGAGGTGATTGCAAATTTTATAGCAAGTAGTGCAGACAGACGTAGTGAGGGTCCTTCAGCAACACCAGCATCTTCATCGGTTTCGAATGTATCTGATGCCCAGTGGAAACGAGACGTTTTGCTTTTGGGTAGGGAAACATTTATAGGTAATCACGGCGTACAAAACCTTGCCGCTATTACCGAAGATGGGGTAGTTAGTTTGATAAAAATCTATGATTATTTTGTACCTGATGATTTAATTGATGAAATGGTCATTCATACAAATAATTACGCTCGGTTGTTGAAGGAGATACGTACTGCTCAATTCAGTCGAATGACAAGATGGAAAGACGTCACTAGAGAGGAATTAAAAACATTTTTTGGTGTCATAATCTACATGGGTCTCAATCCAAAGCCGTCAATTGAGCACTACTGGAAATTAGACGTGCTATATTATAATCCTCTTATGCACAGAATAAATATGTCATATAACAGGTTCAGCTCCATTCTAAGATGCTGGCATTTTACTGAAGTGCAAATAGGTGTTGTCGGCGAACAAAGAACCCATAAAATAGACCCACTTGTACACAAAGTTATCAACAATTTCCGTAGTCTTTATATACCTTCCGATGTTATTGTGGTAGATGAGTCCATGGTAAAATTTCATGGAAAGTTGATAATAAGGACCTATAACCCAGCGAAAGCAGATCGCTATGGTATGAAGATATATAAGGCGTGCACAGTAAATAGTTACACATGGTCATATCAAATATACTCAGGAAGCTCGCAGCAGTTAGAGGGGCTAGATAAGCCTGGTTCAACAGTTATCCAGCTCACAGAGCCACTTTTAGATGCAGGCCGTATTATAGTTGCTGACAACTATTATACCAGTTTGCCATTGGCTGAGTATCTAAAAGCTCGCAATACCGATTTGTGTGGCACTTTACGTAAAAATAAAAGAAATTTGCCAAAAGAAGTAGTGAAAGCGAAGCTAAGAAGGGGAGAACAAATAGCTAGACAGAAGGACAATCTCTATACAGTACTAAAATGGCATGACAAACGAGATGTACTGATGATCTCAACCTGTCACGGAGACAGTATGTCTAACGTGACAACAAAACGAGGCGATGTCTTGAAACCAGATGCTATTATAGACTATAATGATGCCAAAGAAGGCATTGATATTTCCGATCAACTAGCTTCGTTTCATTCTCCGTTACGTAAAAGTTTAACGTGGTACAAAAAGATAGCAGTAGATATACTGTTCCAGGTCGCCATTATCAATGCCAGATGCATCTACAACGAGGCGGCTAACGGCCCTAAATTGACAGTTTTACAAGTCCAAGAACAATTAGTCCGACATTTACTTGGACCTGCAGCATCAACCACAGAAAGTAATCACCCCCCAAGATCTTCAATCTCCTGTATCTCTTCAAGATCTTCAATTGCTTCTTCAAGCTTTTCTGGACACAGTCTGCAAGAAATTCCAAGAAATGCAAACAATAAACTTGTACGTAAAAGATGCACTGGGTGCTATATCAAATTGAAAAATGAAGGGTTGTTGGCTAGAAAAGCCAAGCAAGTACACACTGAGTGTAAAAGGTGTGAAAAGGCATTCTGTTTAGATTGTTATAATGAGAAACATACTTGATTTTTTATATTTTCGTCTTATAAATAAAAACCTTATCGCTAGTATTTGCGTTTTATTTATTGCTAATTTCTTATAGTGATTAAATAAAAACCATAAAAAAATCACGATTTTTTTTTTATTATCATTAACATTAAGTATTTTGCTATACGTCCACATATGATTTAAAAAAATATCACATCACGTTCATACCAAAAAATATGCCTTAAGTTGTATAGAGAAATGAGTCACATGTGACTCATGAACTTATTTCAATACGTTCTTATGAGTCATATATGACTCATTGGACAGGGAAGTTGTTAACATGTACAGTTTCATGTATGTATATAATTCAATAGCCTGTTGATCCTCAAATTGTTTTTTGGACGTAC
The DNA here is from genome assembly GCA_923062675.1 of Marasmarcha lunaedactyla. Taxonomy (NCBI): domain Eukaryota; kingdom Metazoa; phylum Arthropoda; class Insecta; order Lepidoptera; family Pterophoridae; genus Marasmarcha; species Marasmarcha lunaedactyla. The sequence continues at coordinate 5,564,754 of OV281358.1, forward strand.
CGTAAGCAAAACGAAGTGAAGAATTGAAGCAAAAAAGAGGAATTTGCCATAAACATGTAATACAGACTGAGCACTTCGCGGAAATATGCCGTCCAGCAATGACGAGACGCTTGATTCAGGTAAATTTTTGTACTTCTATAATATTCTCTAAACAAAATTACTGAATAGAAATAATTGTTACGGATGTTACAGGCACTCAGCAGGAAAAAATTGTGGATGAGGAGCCACAATATGAAAGTTCCAGTGAAGAAGAAGAAGATGAATTGTATTGAGCAAAATGTAAAGGTCATACATAACAATACAATTATAATACAATTTTTATATCATTTCATTTTTTTAAACTATAAATAATACAATTCGTACTACATTTCATCTACATTTACGTTCGTTGTATCTATCGCTTTATTGTCATTCTTAAATTCCCCGTTCTATCAAGGAGAAAGAAAGGAAAAAAAAAGAAACCAAAAAACCTTTTTCGGTCAGATTAAGAGAACCCACCAACATTTTTGTCAGATTAAGAAAATATGCTTTCAGGATACCGAGATAAACCTCCCCTAAGAAAATCTGACGCGCTCGAGTATTTCAAAAACACTATTTTTTTGCATTTTCAAAAATTTATCGTAACTTATCGTCACGCCGAAATCGTCAGTTTTACCGAAAAACCGTACACGCCAAACCCACCGCTAAAATGGTTTTTACCATACGAGCTTTTCTTTTCGAAATTATTTTATCTTTCGATTTTGATAGGTCTCGACGGCGCCGTTGAATTACGCCATTTAGCTACCTCGCCTCCCTAACGATAATATCAATACATTTTTTACTCGAAATTATGTTTTGTTCTAAAGAACAAAAGTTTTTAATAAGAGTTCGTATATTAATATGCAAACATAATAGACTTACTGAGTTAGGGCTAGGCGGTAAGTTGTTTAAGTATAAACGAATAAAAAATTGTTGTGACATGGCCACTAATTTTCGATAAAAATAAATATCAGTTGAAATAAAAATTATGAACAGGTTTACAGCAGTGTGAAGGAATAAGTGCTAAGTTATATTGAAGCGCAACGATATTTTCGAGATAAACGTGTAGTATTTATAATTTTAGGTTGTGTTATAACGTATCCAATGACTGTAACAAACTTACGTTCGGTATTCAGTCGTTGGACACGGTCCAATGACTATCATTGCCATTCATATTTAGTCGTTGGACACTGTTGTCCAATCACTGTATAAGCTATGTCCAACGTTTGATTTCAGATTTATTTGAAAATGACGAAAAAAACAATAATTGCTGTATACTATCCCGACAATATGCGAAATGCTCTGGATGAAGTAAGGAAAGGCGGAAAGATAAGAGAAACAGCACGAAAATATGGAGTCCCAAAATCAACCTTACAGTTTATAAATAAAAACCCTCATCATGAATCTACTTTTGGACCATCACCTTACTTAACTGTTCTAGAAGAAACTGTTCTCTGAAAATGGATAATCGGACTAGTGAAAAAGGGGTTTCCTCTGAAAAAAGAGTATCTGCAATCTAGTGTTCAGAAATTTTTGATAGAGAATCCCAGAAAAAACCCTTTCAAAAATAATTTTCCTAGTGATGGGTGAGTCAGATGGTTTTTAAAAAGACATAAAATCGACTCAGATTTGACTCGATCTCCAACAATTCTCAATAACTACGAAGACTTTTATGGCGGCTGTACACACTCGTCGAGACACCCCGAGACAGGCCGAGCGCGAGTGTGAACAGGATGCTCTCGTCTCGTCTCGCGCTCTCGTTCTCGCCTCGGACGCTCTCGGCCGCTTGTCGGTTTTTTGCGCCCGAGTCAAAGGGCCTCGTTGTGTCTCGCGAGGAAAACGAGAGCGAGCATGTACACGCTCGTTCTGTAGTTGCCCGCTGACAGTGACGACGTGTAGACGTGTTTCGCCATGTGGTCCAACGAGCGCGAATTGGAGTTTTTGGAGTGCTACCAAAGAGAAGCCTGTATATGGAACGCCAAAGATGTAAAACATAAGGATAAGCAATTTATCCATGACGCTTGGGTGTGAATAAGCGAGTATATTGGAATTCCTGTCGCTGAGTTAAAAAGGAAGCGGGATTCGCTTATGGCTACCTATCGCAGCCATAAAAGAAAGGTTGTTGCGTCTATTCAGTCTGGAGCTGCAGCTGATTCAGTTTATAAACCGATATGGTTCGCATTCGAGTTAATGGACTCATTCTTAAACGATATTTTCCAGTGTAGAAAAACTTTGAACACGGATACACAGGTAAGAAAACATATACTCGTTTTTTTTAAATGTATTTATTTATTAATATGTATGTATTTAGAATGTAGGATTATAAGTAGATAAAATAATTAAACAATATTATTATAACTGTTGACGAAATAATTTGTGAATTCTTCCCTTATCTGATTTGCATCTTGTGTTGGTCTTCTTGGTACTTGTTGCAAGGGTCTGATAGCAGACGTGTCTTCAATTTCATTTCTCCATAAACCTGGTGTAACCAGCTCATTGTTACTGTCGTATACGTCAACTGTACCTGGAGGTGTATAAATTGCCAATGAAGTCCTACTCTTCCTCAAGAAATTGTGTAGCAGTACACAAGTCATAGTAATAATAGTGGTTTTCTCTGGATTTAGTAGTATGGGTTTCCGAAATACTCTGAATTTTGAGGCTAGTATCCCAAATACATTTTCAACAACTACGCGTGAGGAAGAAAGTTTCTTATTAAAGATACGTTTCGGCGTCCATTCATTATGACTTCCTGGGTACGGCTTCATCACATGTGCTGTCAATGCAAATGCTCCATCTCCCAGAAAAACATATGGAACTTCTCTTGTACTTCCTGGTAGCGGTCTTGGCATCGGAAAATTTAGATTATTTGAGCAAATTCTTTGCCATAGTTGACTACTACGAAAGACACCGCCATCACTAATTCTTCCCTGGCTTCCAATTTCAGCAAATATGAAATTGTAGTTGCTGTCGACTAAAGCAAGAAGAACAATACTGAAACTCTTTTTATAGTTATAGTACTCTGAACCACTATGTGCAGGAGATTGCATAACAATGTTATATTTTCTTAAATTTTCACGATTCATACTTTAAATAAAACACTTTTTACCGGATATTATCGCGTATATTTTAGTTAATTTTAAAATTATTTCGACGTTTCGGCACCACGGCAACTGCAAAGATGCCGAAACGTCGAAATAATTTTAAAATTAACTAAAATATACGCGATAATATCCGGTAAAAAGTGTTTTATTTAATGCATAACAATGTGTTTTCCATCTATTGCTCCTACACATCTTGGAAAATTTCTAAACCCTTCTTCTATTTGTAGCCATGACTGTGGATCCTGAGGAATCGGTAAAAAAATGTGCTTTGTTATTATTTTCAGAATCCACCTACACCAGAAAGTGGAATATCGAACGAAGATGTAGCTGAAAATTCTCATCATTCAGAGCCTGCCCCTACGACTTCCTCTCCATTGCCAACAATACCGCGGCGGCGAAAGAATCCCATAGAACTACAAGAAGCTGGGAAGTCGATGAAGGAAGCCATGAATTCACTGAATAAAGTCTTGAATAAACCGGAAGTACCCGAAGACGATTTCGATCGTTATGGCAAGATTCTCGCAAATAAGCTACGTAAACTATCTGAATCAGAAAGTTTAAAAATGATGTATGAAATAGATGGATTATTTATAAAGCGCATGAATACTACACCCTCATATTTCACACGACCTTCACCGACGTACAGTTCACATTCAGAACCAAGTCAAAGACTAATTCATATACCACTTCCAACTACATCACCAACCTACTACGTACGGCCTGAATCGACATGTACTTCTTATTCAGATCCAGGGCTTCAAGCATCACGTTCATCCAATAACGTTATCCAAATTTTATCTGACGAGATTTTGAGCCCACCAACAGATTCAGAACACAATACCGACATTGTAAGTCAGGCATATTATGAAGCATAGTATTTTTCTTTTGTAATTACGACAAGCTGTGCCTTATTAATAAATAAATATTTGTTATAGATAATATTTTACTTATATTGTTTTTACTCACCCTAATTTGATCCTTTAAAACTTGGTTTAGTGCAATACAAACTTCCGGTACTATTCTGGAAATTATTGAACCGGAAACTTTAAATAGAAAATGTAGACTTTCAAAGCTATCTCCACTGGCTAGAAATCTTAAAGTAATTGCAAGGCGAATTTTGGCTGGTATTGCTTCTCTTTTAAGTGTGTTTGCTTTACTTATCATCGGAGAAACTTTTTGCAATAAATATTCAAAGTCTATTAAAGACATTCTTGTAAACTTGTTAAATTGACCAGAGGGTTCCGCCACTAACTCAGCCAATTGATTTTCCATTGTGCTTCTGAAATAAAGATACATAGATTTAATAACACTATAAAATACCTATATTAACTGTTCGAAATGTTTTAATTTGAAAGTATTTACTTACCTGTTTCTGTTGCGGTGCATAGTAATCATCCACCATCTTCTTTTCCTCCAAGGCTTACTAATTTTCTTTTTATGGTAAATTTTTAGAAAATTATAATAGCTCACGACATAGAGACTAACAGCAGCAACAGTTTTTACGTCCATGCTTGCGGAAATCTTTAGTTCAAATGACAGAACGAGTGTGTACAGGTATTCTCTCGACGAGAGTCTTCTCGGGCGAGACTCTCGGCGAGAGGCTCTCGTCGAGTGGGTACAGCCGCCATTATGACACTTTGATTTCCCAAAACGATGAGACCTACGCAGTTGCGACTTCACAGACTGGATCTCAGGCCAAGCCAAAAACTTAGATTGCTATTCTCCAGGATATTCTGATGACGAAGCAATTAGACTCGAACTCAAGCTGCGGCCTATGTCCTTGTAACACTACCTTATCTAAAATTATTAAATTAAACCGTAAATTAATAATAAAATAAAATAATCTTACCTAACTAAATAAAACAATAAATAAAATAATCTCATAAGTAAATAATTGTTGAAAATATAAACTTTACAAATTTAAACCTAGGCAATTTCAAAACACCGCACACTATCCTAGTTTGGCAGTCTAGCTGCGACATCCAGTTGGGCAGTCTGACTGCACCATTCCGCCAACTCACGCGCCGAGTTCCCGGAACCGCATTCCACGGCCAGCGGTCGCTCACTAGCCGAATTACGTTTGCGAAGTGAGGACGTCGTCAAATTTTAATCTTCCATTATATTCACATCTAGTTTTCTACACATTTAAAATAATGAAATGTACTATTGTATTTAAATAAATTATTAAGTTTTATAAACATTTAAATCTATTGTGTATTGTATTTGTTGACCCCATACTACTGGGGAAGTGTTGTAATATATGTAAAAATAAAAATATGTAAATAATAAATAATATAAAAATATGTAAATAATGTAATAAAAAAATAATTAACAATATGTCTTTCTTTATTTTCAAATATTCCACATACTAATAGGCTGTAGATATATAGTTTTATAGATGTGTAACTACAACTATGCCTGTACTGCCTCATCTGGACCGCTGCTTTTAACCCTTAAACGCATACTGGGGCGTTAACGAGACAAACACTTAAACTCGTTTTTTTTTTAAATGAATGACGTTTTACTTTCTTTGGCTAGTTATTGATGTCATGTAAATATATTTGACATAACATTCAGGTGATAATTGGTGTTTCTGGATCATTTTAGGAATGCTCCAGCTCCACCAATTATCCCATTGAGAATGATAGAATGATTGAATATTGAATAAACGTATATAAAAATAAATTAATGGTAAATAAATAGTGGAATGGTAGAATGGATGATTATTGGTTAAAACTAAGTACCTACATAAAACAGTGAATTATAAAAACCTAGCTAACACCAAATACCACGAAAATCTAAATACATTCCTTTCGAACCTTTGTTAACGTTTTGTCATGAGAATCATTACATCATATATGAATATATAAGGACGAAGTAAGCATTCAAACTTTTTATATTCGTATATCGTCGAATTCTCAATCTATTCTCAATAATAATATCATAGCGAGCTCGAGCATTCACTGCACGACTTTTATAAAGCAGTATTGAAACAGAAAAATTTAGAATCTTTTAAAATTTATGAAGTAGAAATAAAAGAACTGTTTCTCAACAATATAATATATTCAAAATGCACATTTTATTAATATTATGAATTATAAACGAAAGTGATCTTCAATTTTAGATATTAACTCTTGTGTGGTATCAAGCTTTAAATTAAGTATTCAATTATTCATTAATTCAAATTCATGCCTTGACGTGTTTTCAACCATTCACTTCATACTTTCAACGTATAATGGAACTAAGCAAATATGAATATATTTAATAAATTAATTCAACTTACTTCATGTAGGCAGGTTATTTTTATGTAAACACCATATAATCGTAGGTTATCAAATCATAGTGCTTGATAGGTAGCATCGATCTGATCTCACTATAGGTATGTGCAAGCGTGACATTTTGTAGCGTTAAGTTGCTATAGGTACTCGTATTCAACATAATAACAAAGTATAGAAATAAATAACTGAGATCACATTTACGGTTGTCGACAACTTCGAGCGTTGCTATGCTTTACAACAGGTGCAAATAAAACTTATTCCAATGTTGCTACCTATTTTGATAAGTAGCTTCATTTCATTAAAATGATTGAATATTGATTGATACTCAAATCAATTATCAAAATTAAATTTTAAATTAAAAATATTGAAAACATGATAGGTGAATAACATACGTATGTAACATCTTACAAGATATTTTATAGAAGTAAGGCGATATCATTTTGTACGTGACATGCTTTCCAGACTTTATTAATCGACTGACTTATCCTAGAGACAAGGTATATTTTTCATTGCACATTTTGAAATCCAGGAGGTAATGGAATAAAAAACTTAAATGTAGGTATTTTCAGCACTCCTTTATTCACGTAACTAGATATAAAACAGTTTTGAGACAACTAGTTGTTTACTCACATATTACTCACGTATTAAAGGTTGTAAAAATTATTATATTATTTATTATATAGGCATCTAAACAAATGACTTTGAAATCACAAAATTAAATGCAATATGTAATATAATTTAAGATGAATTACGGGTTTAAATTAAAATTAACCAGTAACTAACTCGTCTTGTATTTTATTAATTTATACGTCATCAAACACCGAAGATTTCACAACATGCTGAACGCACACCTCAGCCTCGCAGCTGCACATTGAATCCCCAAGTTTTGCAAAGTTCTCGGAATCATAAATTTCGATTTTGATTCCATTTCTCACTGGTTTTTTTATGTATGAATTTATTGGTTGCCCGTTCTTTGCCCTTTTGCGTGTTGTTTCAAGACCAAGGGTTCTTGGAATAGTAGTTTTCGGCTCCATGGGTATAAAGTTAAATAGTTCCTCTGAGTCCTGAAAACAACATAAGTTGTTTAAAAGAACGTACTTAAGCTATTATGTTCAGATGAAGAGATTTTAATTTCATGATTTTATATTTTTAGATTTATTATTGCATTTAAAATACTTAATATTTCTTTATACAAATTAGAAATCAGAAAAAACAGTAAGTGTAAAAATACGCGGTCGAGAGGTCGCGGGTTCGAGTCCCACTCTGAAAGCTGAGTCACGAATTTTTTTTTCTGATATCTTATTAGTAGAATCATAAATTAACCTACCCTCTCTCAAATAATATACTGTTAGTAGATTAAACAGTAATACTTAATATTTTAAAATAAATTACAATCACTTACCGACATTATAGAAACAGGATGCTTCTTGTAAGCGCCACCAAAATCACTAATTATTATTCTTATTTTACCTTTTTATATAGAATTTTCAATGACTTAATAAAGTTCAAAATGCAAGTAAAAAATAATGTCATTGTATGTTTACATCTTCCCAAATAAGTAGCGGCGTCGAAAGTTATACGATCCGTGTATGTTTTGCTGCTTATCATATACATACATGGAACGTGGAGGTGTCGATTAGTATGTTGATAATTTTACTACGCGCGACTTGTCCTAAAAATAAATACAAACGTTTATATAAAAAAAAATACAACACGTGGGGTCAGGCGATATAATTTTATCTTAATACTATTATATTTTGCACATATACCATGTCAGCATTTTTGTTAAACTTATTCTATTTTTGCTTTTTTTATTTTTTGTTGTTATTTTATGTTTCTGTAATTAATACTTGTGTCTTTACTTTTTTTTGTGTGTTTTGTATATATTGGTTTTATTGTAAATATTTGTATGTGCAAATAAACGTATATTCATTTATTCATTCATATTTACAATGATGAATTTCGAACCTTAAATTACAATGTAATAGGACATATAATTAATTCTAAGGGCGTTTTATTCTCATAGTACGGATCTCTGTTACCGTTTAATTTCAATACCTTAATTATTGACCTAATGTACATTTCTATAAGATTGTAGTAAAAAAGTTCATAGTGATGCAACTGATCTAACATATTGGTCTGGACTTAGCTGACGATGCGTTTTAGCCAGGTATTACAAATATGGAAAATGGTCAACGAGAGACTGGGTGTATTTAAGCCGGGATGAGGCTGAGAATTTTACATTCAAGTTCAGGAAAGTATAAAGTGCTAGATTGTGTGCCAGAAACATTTAAGTTTATACTACTACCGTGTAAAAATGTAAGTATCGAGTAAAAATCAATATATTCAATTGATTCCTCTTTTCTTATTACTTATTTATTGTCTAATACAGTATTCATTGTTCACTATATACTGTGCACCTTATTAAGTATTCATAGTTCTCTAGTAATCTATAAAGAGTATTCATAGTTCACAAATAATATTACGTAGTATTCATAGCTCTCTAGTTAACTATAAACAGTATTCATAGTTCGTCAGCCTAATCTTTATTATGGCATATTTATTTTAATGTATGTGTATTCTTTATATCAGGTCAGCAACACACCACACCTTGGATTATTGATATTAAATCGTTTCTCTTTTTCAGGTCTCAAGAAAACGCAGATGTTCTCTTTCCGTCTGACGAGGAGTTTCAACCTCCAGTTCCAAAGAAAAATAAGAAGAGCAAACAAACACATCGGGCAGAGCCAGCGCAGGCCTCGTGCTCGTCGTCGAGAGCGAGCCCCGCGCCGACAGCAGCGTCGCGATCTGCCGCTCTGAAGAAACCTCATTTCAAGCCGATTCCCGCGAAGAAACCCACAGCGTACGATCTCTTCGGAACTGACAATGAAGACAAGGAGAGGGGGGATTTAGCTACAACCGGTAAAACACCAGCTCCGTTAATTTCATACATGACACGGCGCCTAGCAAACGGCCATTCACGTCAAACATTCGATCGTAAGCCTGGAACTCACTATATAGATTTAAAAATATACCGGTGCGACGAAATTGAAAAAGTTCAGCCTATGAATAGATGGCGCCAATCAATTCGTCGCCTACGCCGCAAAGGGGCGAACCTCATTTTACAAAGTTTAACAGCAGAGCAAAAAAACGTTTTTTTCTTCCGGATGGCGCTCTTATTTTAACCGTATTTCAAAGAAAAACTATTATAATGATAAAAATCAAATGTAATGGTTCACTTTGGAAACGTGGCTAATAATTTAATACGGAAATAAAATTTTACAATGCTGTGATTTCGTAGGAAACACCGGGAAAAAATATACGCCTTTTTGTTACGCCTCTTTTCCGTGAAGACGATCTGTTTATGTATTACTTATAATATAGTTACGCCTCATGCATACCGATAAGAAAGGGTTGTTGTAATGAAACAAACTACTTAATACAAACTAATATTTATTTAAAATTGGTAGTTCAATGAAATCACATAGTTCGGGCTTAGCAATAAACATCCTTAATAACTAAAAAAAATCATTTGAACATAATCTCTTACTCGTGGAGCAAACTCTTATAATATGTTTTATATTCATTAAACCTTATAATGGCGGTATCTCCATTACAAAGACTCATCAAGTCGTCATATTTTGGCTTAGAAATCTTTATTTTTGAATTATTTAAGGGCCTTATAGGCTCTTTTAAGAACTTGGCTTGTGTTCTTTTAACAGAAATGGACCGGTAAGTAGCGTCAGTGTGACTTGTTTTAAAATACAATGTGTTTGGCGTTTCCCTGTCCACCTTAAACTCTACTACATTCGTCCAGTTTATTGAACCACCACATTCATTGTCTTTGCGCAGGCTGAGTATCTTTAATTTTTGAGAAAGCTCTTTATAGTCCTTAAAATCTGTATATTGTAATGGTCGAACAACGTATGGATGTGAAGACCTAGCCATGTGAATAATACAGGGGATACAGTTGGGACGGTAGGAATACATCTCCAGCCTTTTGCACTGCGTAACTTATGGCACTATGTGCAGAATCTCCTACATTCTGACAATTGGTTCGGAGCAAAAAATCTCAAAGTTATAGTTTGTAGATGTGAAACATTATTAACACAATATAGCAAAGCAGAAGCGACTATCGAATTTTTATTTTGCCCTGCACATCCATCTGCGTATAGGCTTATTGATTTAAAACCCGCAATGTCATGTTCATTAAGAAACATTGATAAAGCGGTAGCAATTTCGGACGACCCTCGTCTACTTTCCGTTTCTGGCCAAGTAAAACAATAATAGTCACGATCTGCTATATTTTAAATGGTGAAATTGTAGACCGAAAGCCGTCGTTTATAAAATATTGCTCCTTCTTTTGTTATCGGTAAGAACATTACTTGTTGCAAATCAAAAGATGCACAAACAATTTGAGGTCTTTTGGCAGAAGCTTCTTGCTTGTCTGTGTCTTTGAGTTGGCGAACAGTTTGCTTTTCTTTGATATGCTTCTCGTACTTTTCTTTTAACTTTAATTTAATTTCAGGTGATTCACTGTGGTAAGCAGCACAAAGACTGCATTGATCCTTTTTTGGCCGGTGAAACGCCAAATTCATGGATTTGAATACTTTTTTATAGGTTGTCAAACCTGGAGTGTCATCATTAACGCCAATTTCTTTAATTAACATACTATACATCTTTTTTACAGATAGATCTGAATGTAAATATTCTTTAGTGGAGCTCTCCCGGCAGTAATGAGATTCTACTCGTGGGAATCGGTTTATATGTTTTCGTATTAGATTGTCAATCTTGTTGTCCCTTAGTTTGAGGCTTTCTACAAGACCACCACGAGCGTCTTGGCGAAGAATTCCTAACTCATTAGGCTAGCTAAAGAATTTCGAACAAATTTTTCTGAAACCGCAAGTGTATGCAAAAAGAACGTTCTGCACACTTGGTATTTTTTCCCATCAAGAGTAAAATAATATTTAAGTGATCTTTTACGTCTTGAAACTCTACCTTCGGGTAATTGTGTTCGTTGCCTCGGCTCAGGACTCTCTCCAGGCTCGGACATATTACACTCAGTAATATGTCGAAGTATAAAATCTATTTTTAAAGCAGTTTCTCATGTACTATAAAAATTGGTAAAAATCACTTTCCTGTCAATGTCTGACAAGCGACAACAATGTCGGTTATTGTCTTTACAATTTGCTACATTACAATATCTACCAACAAATTTTGCAGGTATTATGTTTTTTGTTGCAGATGAAATAATTGTTGGCCAGTGTTTCGTAACATTTTACTTTCTTTACGTTTGTCTAAATTTTTTTCCTTGGCTAGTTCAAATTCACGTCTTGAACCATCAACAGCATACTTTCCTCAATATTATTATAATGGTGTTCATGAATGGGAAGGTTTTTCTTTGAAGGTAATTTGGAGTTTCTTGCAGAATCAGTACGGATTATTTTATTGGGTTGTTCCTTTTTTTGTGTATTTTACATGAAATATCTCCTTCAAAATGAGCCCAGCACAAAAGTATGTTGCATCTAAAACATGAGCTAAAAACTTCGTCCAAACACTCAGGTACTTCACATGTTTGTAGTCTGTATTCGTCAGTGTTGAAACTATTACGTGTTTCTAATTTATCCAAAAAAGACATGGTACTCACTTCAGCTGAGTGTTTATTGAAAGCTTGCGTTTCACCAGGAAGAATATTACTATTGGATACTGAGGCGGTTTCTTCGGCAATTTGGCCATGCATAGTGCAGGATACGTTTTCAGAAAAATGTTCGAATCACAAAAATAGGAAACAATTTTGGCAGGAATTAAAAACATCGTTTCCACAATCAGGTACTTCACATGATATCGTAGGATGATCGACAACAGTTCCCCCGTATTCCTGTAAAATCGTAGGTGACGAATCTATTTCAGGCTGGTAGTCCAGATCATCACAGTCAGTCGTATCCATGTATTCAACGACTCCCAAGGTATTTTGATCGGATGCAGAGTAAGTAAGATTACTTTGATCGGAAGCACGTTTAGTACTTTCAGTGTCTGGTGTCTCTTTATTGTCACATGGATGAATGAAAGTAGATAGCGGAACATTGTCTTCAGAGTTTTCTGATTCATCTGATTGTCTTCGCTCAAGCGGTGTCAAAGTCTTAACCTCACCTGTTTCCTCATCTTCTGTAGCTATAATAGTTCCATAATACCACTTGGATTCGAAAAGCATTTTGACTTTGGTTCCTAAAGTCATGGGGTCATTTTTTTCAATTGGTTTCAGATCAGATGTGTGAACAGTTTTTTGATTGATCTTCCCACTCCACTATGACGTCCATGCTTTAACAAAACAATTACGTACTATAAGTAAACTGACAATATAAGTAAATTCATGAATAGTATACGGTCAATAAGAGGTATGACTTTATTTAGTAAATTGAATTGAATAAGATTGACTTATCAAAATTGTAATATTTCACCAATCGACTTGGACTCAAAGCAGCGAGTAGTTGAGTTCTGAACTATCGGTAGAAATTGAGTGTACACTAATAAATCGATAAGGAATGTACCTAATATAATACTAATAAAAACAACACATTCCTAGCAGCTAGCTTTGTGCTAGACAAACATTTTCAAATTAGGTATACAAACATAGCTTCACTATATTATATATCTCTAGCACTTCAAAACAAAAAAATTATTATATTAAAGCTACATTTTGGTACATAAACCGTTTCATTTAATCACTAAAATAATTGAATATTTAAAGTTTTTAAAATAAACTAAAAACTGAAAATTACATTAAAAAGTTCGGATTGGATTAGCAAATTGAGATTTCTGTTGTTTTATACAATTATGATAAATTAATACACAATATACTTACGTAGCTTTGTCATAAACACAATCACACTGTTGAACTTTAATTAGATTCGCAATTACTTATTAAAAACTATTAAACTGATGAAATTCGCGCATAGTCAATTTAGCCGGGGGCGTATCAGTGAAGTAAACAAATGAAGCGGGCCGGCACTAAAGGGCGAAATTGATTTAGGGCTTCTGCATACCCGAGAGATGTCGCCAATAGAAGGCGAACTTCGCGTTTCGTCTTTTCGTGAAACTTTGCTAGAAGTGATTTTGAGATACGCCATCAATCTATTTTCTTTATTATTGGCGTTAGAGCTTTGCCCTTTTGTGATGACATAGTGCGTGAAGCATGGAGCATTTCTGTATACTTAACTCATTTTTGATCGTTTGTATGAGGTTCGCCTCTATGCGGCGTTGGCGACGAATTGTGACCGTGAAAAATCAAACATTTGATAACGCGGATGCTTGGAAATACCTAGCTAATTTCATGATAGCAACCAGGAAAGAGTTTGCGAATTGCCCCCCAATATTTGTCAGTAATTATTATTGAAATATTATACGTTTTTATACGCATATATTATACCTTTAATTTCTATAATTTTATTTTATTTTTTTATCAATAAAAGTTACTATTAGGATATTAAGTCAATATTATAATTAAACTTAGGCATTAATAAAATGCCTTTGCCATTGTAGGTACTATGCTCATCTTCTTACTTATATAATAAAAAAGTTTTATAACAGTTTAATATTTGCTTTTTTTTCCCTTTCTTACAGTTTCATCGATACCAGATAATACAAATAATAATTAATAATAATGAAATTATTATTTGTGAAAGCTGTCGCACTGAGATACCTAAAAATGAATATCACTATCATTTGAGAACTAATTTACATAAATCTAATTGCATTTCAAAAACGAATTACGAAAATATTGATATTATAGCTACGGCTTTTAAAAAGAGAATAGTAACTTACAAACTGAATCCATCGATGGAATACCTTACACCTGAGGATTTCCTGATGGATAATCAGTGTCAAGTTTTAAAGTTACTTAATCTGTCTAAACATAATTGTGTTAAGTTGAACTTTGAGCTCTTTGCTTACTTCATTCTATCACGATCTGGTGAGCAACAGCTTAAATCTTTCAACACGAAATATGAAATCATATATAATAATAATGATATAAATGAATTATATTTGAAAACAATAAACAAATTTGAGAGAAAACTCTCGGAGTTCCAGCACCGTGAATCTGGTTGGTCTTGTTTCTCTATAAGCCACCTAGAAATTAATATTAATAAATATTCCCCTTTGAAAGGTGGTTCTTACATTGACTTACCTGATGATATAAAAAAAACGAGGAGTTTAAATAAAACACTTTTTACCGGATATTATCGCGTCACGATAGACTCTATCGTGACCACGGCAACTGCAAAGATGCCGAAACGTCGAAATAATTTTAAAATTAACTAAAATATACGCGATAATATCCGGTAAAAAGTGTTTTATTTAAAGTATGCATCGCGAAAATTTAAGAATAGAATTAAACGAGGAGTTGCATAAATATACAAAACAATGATAACTATTGTTTTTATGGAGTATAGTTGCAGCATTATATCCAGCAAAATGTAATGTTTGCAAGACATACTCATATCCACATTTTACAACACTGTTTAATATACATAGTTTATCGTTTCCTCCATCTAATAATGATATTAAAATGTTTGAAAAGATGAATCCTAATATAAGTGTTAACATATATGGATTAGATGATAGAAACACGGTTATCGGTCCTTTAAATGTATCAAATTTAAGAAAAATACAGCATGTGAACTTACTATATTTCGAACGAAATGGTAATGGTCATTATTGCTTAATAAAAAATCTATTGAGATTAGTCAGACGTCAAATAAGTAAACATAAAGGAAGGATGTATCTGTGTGAGACATGCTTACAGGTGTGCACGAGTGAAAAAAAATATAATGAACATACTAAGTGTCCCTATGTATTGACAGTACTACCTGAAAAAAACAGTATTCTTCAGTTCAAAAACTTTGAAAGAAAACAAAAAATTAATTTTGTTATCTATGCAGACTTTGAAAGTATTTTGTTAAATTGCAACTTAAGTAAGACTGAAAACACTCTTTCTGATGTATTTGAAAAATTTTGAGACTTGTTTGAATCATTATCAACTTGACCCGGCCTATTACCGCACCTAGCTTAACCTGGGATGCGATGTTACTATATACAGAAGTCAAATTAGTATTAATAAATGAATTAGAAATCTATGAATTATTGGAAAAATGAATCCGTGGAGGCTTGGCCCAATGTTCTCTACGTCATGCTAAAGCTAATAATAAATATTTACCGGATTATGATGCCTCACAAACATCAACTTATTTAATTTACCTTGACTGTAATAATTTATATGGCTATGCAATGACAATGAAAATTCCTATTTCAGATTTCCGCTTTCTGACCATCAACGAAATTAATAATATAAGCTGCGATACCTGATGATTCCGAGTATGGATACATTCTAGAAGTAGATTTGACTTATCCTGAGAATGTACATAATGCGCATAGTGATTTACCATTTGCTGCAGAAAAATTCATACCTCCTGGAGGAAAAACACCAAAATTAATACTTAATTTATATGACAAATATAAATATGTTATACACTACGTTCATTGGAAAGAATGTTTACGAAATGGACTCATTTAAAAAAAATTCATCGTATCCTAATTTTTAAACAAGAAAACTTTTTACAAAAATACATTGACCTGAATACTAGGTTGCGTCAAGCTTCGACAACTGCATTTGAAAAAGATTTTTTTAAACTTCTTAATAATATCAGATACGGAAAAACTTTTGAAAACAGACGCAAACAAGTTAATGTTAAATAAGGGACCACGTGGGATGATGATAATAACAAAACAAACAAGCGCCTCGGTGCTGAAAAGTTAATTGCAAAACCAAATCTAAAAAGTATTTCAATTTTTTCTGAAAACTTTGTCGCTTTGCAACTGAGTTCCGCAAAAATTATCTTATAGGGTTTATATATGTATATATATATAGGGTTTACAGTTTTAGAATATGCAAAAAAACATTTATACAAGTTTCATTATAACTTCATTAAAAATAAATATAAAAATCGAGCACGATTATGTTATACAGACACCGACAGCCTTTTGTATTTCATAAATACTGACGACTTTTACGAAGATATAACAAATCATCTTCACAAATTTGATACCAGTAATTTCGATGTTCACAATTGCTATAACATACCAAGAGTAAATGCTAAAATTCCAGGTCTGTTTAAAGATGAACTCGGAGGTGATGTTATATGTGAATTTGTAGGTCTGAGAGCGAAGCTTTATTGTATAAACAGTCTACAATAAAAAGCGAAAGGTATTTCTAAAGCTGTAACTAGTCATTTAAAGCTTTCACATTACAACAAAGCTTTGACAAGTGAAGCAAATTTTAAATGTAAAATGAATACAATTAAATCTGAAAAACATGTACTTTACTCCCAAGAAATTAATAAAGTAGCATTGAATAAATGTGATAATAAGAGACAGATACTTCCAAACCAAATATAAACACTGCCTTGGGGTCATTGTAAAACATTGTTTTAAAAGTTTTGGTGGATTATGTTCATCATACGTTTAAGTAAAATGATATTCAATTATTGTAACACAGTATTATTGTAAGATATATTTAATAAATTGTTAATAAAAGTTAAAAATTTATATAATGTAACAAAAGCTGTTGTTTTTAATACCCTTTACCTTTACCTGCCTATATAAAGCCATACGTAACATATGTAAGTCTTATTTGCAATGAAGTTCATTAAACAAGCTGAGACTTTAAAAGTGAAATAACATAAAAAAATAAGAAATAACATAAACATGTGCTTTATTTGCTATTATTCTCAATCTGATGACTTGACAATATTTCGTTAGAATAATGTACCAACATAAAAAGATTTTTGCTTGAAACTCTTGCCACTTTTTACTTACTTCACGCGGTAGCCTTTTCTATAAAGTGAGGGTCAAGTTAAAAAAACAATCATTTGGTTACAATGAAGCTAAAGAAACAACCGCTAAGCTTAGATATCAGCCCTTTTGATATTGAAGCAAAAACCCAAATTGCAACACATAGTGATTTGTTACCAAATAACATTCGATGTTTGATTTGTGGACCATCAAATTGTGGTAAAACTAATGTTATGTTTAATTTGTTGTTACATAAAAATGGGCTTAAATTTGAAAATTTGTACTTATAGACAAAAACCCCATTTCAAAGTAAATATTGTTTTCTAAAAGAAGTGCTTTTAAATGTTCCCGAAATCAAGTATCACGTGCTGAATCAAAATAATGAAGTTATACACCCAAATGATGCGTTAACGAACTCAGTTATAATTTTTGATGACGTAGTTTGTGAAAACAGGCTAATATCCGTAATTATTTCACGATGGGAAGGCATAAACAAATAGACTGCTTTTATTTATCACAAACGTATTCAAATGTGCCAAAACAGTTGATTCGTGATAACACCAATTTATTAATGCTCTTTAAACAAGATGATATCAATTGGAAACATATATACAACGAGCACGTTAATTCAGATATGTCATGGAATAAATTTAAATCTATTTGTTCGCATGTTTGGAGTGATAAGCATGGTTTTTTGACGATAAGTAAAGACTGTGAATTGAATAAAGGGAGGTGTAGAAAAAAAATTGATATATTTATATCTCCACACTAAATCCTAAACTGTCATTTGCTTTCGATTGGTGTGAGTGAAAAGACTTAACATGAGCGCTGATTTAAAAAAAAATACCATCTTACTATCGAACAACATAAAAACAAAATTTAAGCAGTTGAGAGAAATAGAAAATGAAAACAACAATGAGTTATCTAAAATATTTAAACCGGTCACTGAACATTTGAAGCAAATGTTAGAGGGGGATCAAGACATGGATAATCGAAATAAAGTAAAGTGTGACATTAATGTGAACACTGTAAGAGTGCCAGTCAAACTAAAAGATCATATTACTTCTACACCATCAATGTCAAAAAGTATAACAGTAGATGCCGATTCAGAAATTTTTGATTCTTTCACGGAATGTAATAGTGATACGGATGCTAAAGACGTTTCTATAACGAGACGATACCTGAGTACGCTTTATGATGTAAATGTTCCTTTTGGAGTAAGGAAAGTGGGAGACAATTTAATGATGGGTAACTTACCAGTTAAAATAATTTCTTCACAAGATGGTGACCGGGAACCATATCGAATAAAGATTGGTGACGATGAATATGAATTGACTGCAGGACTGAAAGCAGTATTATTACATAAAAAACCAAATCTGACATTAGTTACAAATGATGATAAAAATATTTATAGAAGTATATTGATCAAAACGAATGCTCATAAGCGTGATTATGATGTGCACGGTCAGTTGAAGGGAGATAAAGGAGAAAAGTATCGAACAATTGTTAAACCTATGTTTGGTGAATCATCTTTAGATAGTACCTATAAAAAACTTGGTGGTAACTTAAAAGTTTTGAAGAAATATAGAAAAAATACCGACTTTATCTATTGGGATGATCCTAATGAGCTTGTTGAGAGATTGAAATTGCTTATTGCTTCTAAACAAGCTGGAAATACAAATCAAGATAAAGAAATAATTTCAATCATAGAGGAATTGAAAGAAGCGGGGATAATAAAATCAGAAGTATATAAATGGTTCGATTAGTTATTTAAAAGCAATCAAGAAGACTAGAACCTAAAATGAGTAAAGAAGACGTTGTTAGTGAAATACATAAAAATGCAAGAGTTAATTTTCCTCGCAGATGTGTTTTACTTCGCGATATAGATGATCTTTGGCAAGCTGACCTTATTGACGTACAGAAAATATCCAAAATGAATTCCAACTATAATTATATATTGATTGTTATTGACTGTTTTTCAAAGTTTGTGTGGGTAAGACAACTCAAAAATAAGGATAAAAATTCTGTGTCAAAAGCATTTCAATCTATTTAATCCTACGGTAGAGTACTTATAAACTCGCAAACAGATTGGGGGAAGGAATTCTACAATAAAAGTTTTAAAAATATGATGCAGGCGCATTTTATAAATCAGCACTCTACATATTCAAGCAAAAAAGCTTCAATTGTTGAACGAGTAATACGCACTATAAAGGGTAAACTTTACAAAATGTTCAGTTTGAAAGGTAACTTCAAATGGTTAGATGGAACTTCGGAGAAACTCGTGAGGGAATACAATGAAACGGAACATAGAAGTACCGGCATGAGACCAACTAAAGTAAATTTAAATACAAAACACATTGTATTACAAAAACTAAGCAAACGAAGCAAAAGAACAAATAAAAAAATAAGCTGTCGTTTTGTTGCTGGTGATGTTGTTCGAATAAGTAAATATAAAGCTAAATTTGATAAAGGGTACACTCCGAACTGGTCAACCTAGTTCAGTTACTATACTAACTAACTAAAAAATAACAGTTCAAAATACTAATCCACCATCTTATTTGCTAGAAGATTCAAGAAAAAATAAAATTTTACATCATTTTATGCTCAAGAGCTCCAAAAAACTAAGAATCCTGACGTGTATTTAGTTGAAAAAGTTCTAAAGATAAGAGGGAACAAAGTTTTTGTTTAGTGGTTGGGATTGCCGTCTACAGCGAATTCTTGGATAAGCCAAAGTATTATATTGTAAAACTGAAGAATATTATTGTCATTATTTGTTTGTACATGGAGGGGAAAGGTCTTGTAAATACTATTATAAACCATCTGCCGTATGAATTACATCTCCCTGGCTACAACTACTGCGATCCAGGAACAAAACTGAGTGACAGGCTTATCAGAGGTGATAAGGTTGTCAATAAACTTGACGAGTACTGTAAAGAACACGATATTGCATACATGAAGTCGAAAAACTTAGAAGCTAGACATAGAGCAGATAAGATTTTAATGAAGATGGCAAAAAAACGTGCAAATTCATCCCAAGCGAGCGTTGGAGAAAAACTTGCAGCAAATATTGTTAACAAAGCAATGACATTGAAGGTTTTCAATGGATCTGGATTAAAGAGATCCTTTAAAAAATTTGTGTCCATTACAAAAAAGAATATTCGTAAAGCAAAACCAAAATGCAAAAAGCTAGCTATCGATTTAGCTTTCGCTGCTATTAAAGAGCTTGCATCAGATTCCAAAGTGGAACTTCCTTGTGTTATACCACTACCGAAAACTGGAGGATTATTACCCTTAGTAGCGTTAGTTAGTTGAATATCTGCAGCTGGTGCACTCATCAACAAGTCATCTGCGATAGCGAAACTTGTAAAGACATTTCAAACGGCTCAAAAAACATGGAACGTAGTGAAAAGAGTGAATCAAAATTTTGAGCCAGTATGTCTTGGAAAAGGTCTACAACTCAAACAATATAAAAATGTTTTGGGTATTTACACTTCAACAAAAAACTAATAAAGCAGCTACCTAATCGTCCTCTTACCAATATACATATAATGCAATATGCAAAATATATTCCATATTTTCGAGGAGTATTCATGAGAGATCAATTACCTAAACGTCCACGAAAAGTTGAATGTGGTGTAATTAATTTAGATAGCTCTGAAAATCAGGGAACGCATTGGGTAGCTTATGTTAAAAAGAACAATTATATTGAATATTTTGATAGTTATGGTGATCTAAAACCACCAAGAGAATTTATAAAATATGTTGGAGATAACATTCAGTATAACTATAGCATTTATCAAGGCAGTCACCCATACAATTATGGTCATTTGTGTCTTGACTTTCTTCTTAAATGTATGCTCTAAAATATGTTTCAAATAAATTGAATGATGAATAGTAATTTGCCAATAGTCGTAGTTTTCCCTTTCAATACATAAGTACTTTCAGAAGTAGCTAACTCATTGATTTAATAATTTATTATTATTGTTGTGAAATATAATCGATTTCAATAATAAAGGAAGAAAGAAAAACTATGGTATCCCGGTAAAAAAAAGATAGTTCAACTTGTGACTTCAATAAACACACACGTAAACTACCAAAGGCTCTCAGTGAAATTAACAAACAATTTTTGAGAAATTTGGGATTCCAATTATGAGTATCCTACATATTAATGAAGTACCTCATTTCGACAATTCTTTTGAAGGTTATGAAGTGCATTCCTATACACCGCACACCAACAGTTTCCAAGAAAATGATGAAATTCGTATACCTATCAA
The DNA here is from genome assembly GCA_923062675.1 of Marasmarcha lunaedactyla. Taxonomy (NCBI): domain Eukaryota; kingdom Metazoa; phylum Arthropoda; class Insecta; order Lepidoptera; family Pterophoridae; genus Marasmarcha; species Marasmarcha lunaedactyla. The sequence continues at coordinate 5,586,273 of OV281358.1, forward strand.
CCAACAAGACATATACTTGCTACCTTCAGCGAGTTTTATTTATATTGAAGGACTAATAGAAGTGACAACAAAAGATGCTATGGGAAAAGCAGTAAAAAAAGAATGTAGCCTAAATAATAATCCAATACCATTTCTTTTCCATGACATAAGATATGAGATCAATGGAGTAGCAATAGATCGTGTAGGACACGTTGGTATAACCTCAACTATGAAGTCTTATGTTTCAATGAATTAAGGAGGAATAAACAAGCTGCTTTGTGGGGGTGGGACTTGGATGGGTCAAAATCTAAAACCAGTTTTTTCAATGTAATATTGCCTCTTAATAAATTGCTGGGTTTTGCTGAAGATTATAATAAAATATTATTAAACTCTAAACATGAATTAATTTTAACTCGAAGTAAGTCCAATATCGATGCTGTAATTCTTGACAAAGATGATTCTGTATCCTTACGTATCGATAGAATTCAATGGCGAGTACCTCATATTAAAGTTTGTGATCGTGAAAGGTTGGCACTATACAAGCAATTAGAAAAAGATAAACCAATACAAATTGCATTCCGAAATTGGGACACATATGAATATCCGCTTTTGCCTAAAACAAAAAAGCATTCATGGTCTATTAAAACCGCAACCCAGCTCGAGAAACCTAGATATGTAATTTTCGGTTTACAAACAGACAAGAAAAACTTTAAGGGGAACTGCTCATTGTTTGATCACTGTAATTTGAGTAATTACGTTGTAATTGAATTCACAAACATTCCCATATGATTCAATGAAGCTTAACTTTAATGACAATAAATATAATATATTATATGAAATGTACATCAGATTTAGTCAGTCTTATTACAACGTTCCGATAGACCCATTGCTTAGTATCAAAGAGTTTATAGAAAAAGCACCGTTGTTTGTAATAGATTGCTCGAGACAAAATGATACATTACAAAGTGGACCGGTAGATATTAAGCTTGAAATAGAAAGTGATCAAGATTTTCCTGACCAAACGAGTGCTTATTGTCTTATAATCAACGATCGAATTATATTAGGTTGTTCATACCAAACGTGTGGAGACTTGTCGCGCACTATTTTTTGAACGGATGCATGTTACGACTTGTAGTAGTGCGATTGGGTTAACAAAGAACAGACGTGTTTGTTGTTGAATTTTGATTTAAGTTATTGTGAGAAATGGATCAAACACAATTAAAAAACTCAATCGATGATTATAAGCAAAGGGTTTTTATCAAGTTTGGCGTGGGTCTCGGCTGGACTGCAAAGCAAATCCATAAACAGCTAGTGCAACTGTTAGGTGGACAAGCCTACAGTCAACGAACAGTGGAATCGTGGGTAACTCGATTTAGGAAGAACCAGTTTGAAGTGGAAGAAAGAAGAGGAGGTGACCATAGAGAACCAACTAATTGGAAGCAGAGAACGCATGATGTAGAGGCGTTATTGAAGAAAAATAAAATGTTTAAAAATTATTCAAAGACTTCCAGAGCGCTGGCAGGCGGTAATGGAAAGCGAACGGGATTATATATAAATTATATGTATTTAACAGACTCTCACATTTGAAATAAAGTATCTTTTTCTTACCACATGTTTGGTGTGAACAACCTATTAGAATATAAACCACTCAGCGATACTGTACGGAAGATATCATGAAATTAATTGTTGATGTTCAAGGTTTTAAAACTGAAACAAATCAGTTTGTACTTAAAGAAATAGCTTTAATGGAAGAAAATAAAAGAATACGAGCCTTTTTGATACGACAACCGTTTCTGTTCTATGAATTAACTATAAAAAAAAGAGGCAGGTTGATTGGATTGAGAGAAATAGAAATATTTATTGGAAGGAAGGATTCATTCCTTTTTCAGATTATAAACGATTGATTGCACCTTTGTTTGAAAAGAAATGTATTTATGTAAAAGGTGAAGAAAAAGCAAAATGAATTAGAGAAATTTTTAATAATTATAATGTGGTAAACTTAGAGAACTTTAATTGTCCTAATTTGTTTAGTTTGTATGATCTTTATAGTGAATGTCCTAATTTACACACATGCATTAATCATAAGAATATTTGTGCCTTAAAAAATGTAATTTGTTTAAGTAAGTGGTGTAATGATAATAAAATTTTATGCTAATCAAAATTTTTTCATGTGTTTTATTCATAACAAATAGAAGCACTTTACCATATAAGTGAAAAAGATAATACAGCAACTTGAGTCACACATGGCTTACAAACAAAAAATTATAATAATAATAATAGAATAGCTATGCTTGCAAATACAAAAATATATTTTTAATTATTAATATTTTTCTTTGTTATCAAATCAATATTCATCCATTCAACTATTAATTTCAAATCAATACTTAAACCTGGTCATTCATAGACGTATTTCAATATTAAATAATTCCATCATTCGCATTGATAATTGGGGGAGCTGGAGCAATCTTAAAATGATCCAGAAACACCAATTATCACCTACTACATTCAAATAAAAAAACAACTGTCAAGAATCCACGACTTTTTAAACTTGAACGATTGCGCGAAAGTGTTGCAGGTGTGATTTTTGTTAGTAAATAAGATTTTGTCGTGATGTTTTTGGTATAAAACATCTAAATACCCCAAAGGAAAAATATACGTTGTGCAGGTATGTTTGTTATTATGACATGTATTTACTTATTTTCCGTTTTTATTTTCACTAACCTAAAAAAAAACCACAAATATCTTTGTTCCGAAAAGGACCCAATATGCATGTAGCACTCAAAAAGTACCTTTGTTATCTTAGCATATTTTGCTTGTTCTTTTATAAAATTTATTGTATTTGGGTGGTGTTTAAGTAAGCTTTTTCGCTTATTTCAGCTATGGTAAGGCACGCTAAAAAGGAAGAGCTGTTGCGCATGCTTGAAAATGGTGAACTGCCGAAGCTGACAGTGTGTCTGAAATCGATCATTATGAAAATATCAGAGATTTTTTTAATTTTTATAAATTGTTGTGGTAACACACTCAGGGGGAAGGAGTTTGGTTGAAAGTTTTGCTGAATACGGTGTAAAAATGTGACTCTAATAATGAGTTTATTACTTGTCTGCCTGTAAATGTCATGGCCAATTACCTAAATTTAGCAAAAAATAACAATGTTCTATGGGTTATTGAGATTTTAGAAGCTGAGATGGCAAGTCGTTCCTTGGATGATGATGATAAAGTTGAAGACGAAGATACTTCCCATAATATGGATTTGCCTGTGGCTAGCCCAGCAACTGAAGATTTAGAAGACTCTCCACTAGTTATTGTCAATCAGCCCCCCAGGTTGCATCAACAGTTTTCCCTGAAACTGTAGCTGTCGGGTGAAATTTTCTTTGGAAAAGTCAGTCTATGGTGTTTAACAGAAGGAGCATAATGTTTCATGGTTCAGAAACCCTACCTTCTAATCTAACTGAGCTTCAGGCACCCTATCAATTTTTTTGATAAAGTAGTCAGTTAGTCTAATCTATATAAAATTAAAACACAACCAGAGAGTTTTGTACTATTTACCAAAGAAGGTTTACGCTTGTATTTTGGAATATTGATTTTCATGTCGGTGTATCAATATCCCAATGTTAGAACCTTTTGGGGTAAGTTTGGGGTTGCTCCTATTTGACAGGCCATAATCGTGAATAAATTTGAATATAGGTCACATGGCTGAAGTCGAGGCGTGTAGAGCTGGAAGTGGTACATGAAGATTTTCTATCACTTATTGGGCCTCACTGTGATTAACAGTTGGGTTCGGTGTAAAAAAGTGATGGTGGCGAAAGGAGTAAAAGCAAAAGATATCATGAATCTTGCAGATTTTAGGTCTGAGCTTTCTGATACTCTCTGTAAGATAAAGACACCAACATGCACGAAGGTAAGACCAAGTGACAGTATTGGAAATGATGGAATATTAGAAAAGGGAAGCAATGTCAACATTTGCCATCAATGGACATAATGGAGGGTATGATGGTGTTGGTCATGAGCAAATAAAAATGGATAAAATAATGAGGTGTATGTTCGAAAATTACAGCCTAAAAACTGATTGATTCAATATTTTTCACGAAAAACAATTTTTTGTACTTATTACCCTACTTTTATAAGCCTCAAGTGCGTACTGTCCCGAAAATGTCACAAGGACGATGTTTTTAAATAAAACGAATGAAAAAATATTTGGATTTTTTCAAATATATTTCCATCATTCTAAGATCTAAGATATATCACATAATGTTCATATCACATATCACAAATGTTTTTCCCGATGATTTTGGTGGCCTGATGTATTTAAGGGTTAATCACTACTATTTATTTTTATTTTGTATTTAGTCTGTTATTTTTAGTTATGGAACACTGTTTTCCGCAAAAATAAAATACCTGTGCTTAGCTGTTGATAGCTTCGGTTGGTATGTTGCAGTTACGTGCTCATCCGGGCAGAATGTAAAATGTCTGGTTTGACATTCCAGGGTTCAAGTAGCTCACAGCTACGTCACTGCACCATCCACTATTTCCTGTGCCGGACACCCACGGGATACCTAGCGGATACCTTGGAACGTACGGCGGCATTCTCCGACTCGCACTATCTCAGCTGCTGGACTCCACCCTGCGTCTCCTGCATCGCCAGCTACCAAGATAGGAGTTTTTTGATTTGATAAGCCAAGATAATACAGTGTGCGAACCCGACTTGTACTTTTACCTATTAAATACTTGTTCATGTCACTGATTTCTTTTATTCACTGGAATAAACTAAAGCATCACAGTAGCGCCCGATAAATAGCAACACACTGAGTTATTTTGGCTAAAGTGGCGTTCTCGGTGTGGCCTAATTGATTTTGTATGCTGTTTTATAAAATAATTTAACTGTGTTAATTCAATAGATGTACAATATTTTGATATAAGATACGCCTTATTACTTGCTTATATATATTCTAGATATTTTTAACTGGAATATTGTAGATTATAATTAGTCCTTATTTTTTTAAAAAACAACGCTATTGTTCACCTATTGATTTTATTTCATTAGCTTTTCTTTATTTTTTTGCTTGTAGGTATATTATTTGAACGCTGTATCCTGTAGTAATTTAAGTAAAACTTACAACTCTTAGCCAGATCAGTTAACTATAAAGATGTCTTACCCTATCAAATTGTTTTTCGTTACAAAAATACGAGTTAGAATATGAGGTGGCTGTTCGTGGAATAAAACCGGGCGAATCGGTCAAGAGCTGCGTAAGGAGATCGTGGAGATATCTAATAAAATACCTTCCGAAGACATTTTAGAATCCTATATAGATGATAGTAAAGGCGTTAAAGATTATTTAAATAAAGCCCAAACCAATATGCATGTACTTAAAACTGGATTCGACAAAAGTTTATTCCTTAGGACCGAGAATCTCTTAAACCATATATATCATAGAATTAATAGAATAAGTGCTACTCCAAAAACTACAGATATATTTAAATCTAGCTATACAAACTTTAATTTAATCTATAAAGAAATTCTATCTATTAAACCTCAAATATCTAATACCTCTTCGGACAAACAGAGTGATTCCACGACGTTGTTGGTAACTTGCGAACGAAATGTATCGTCCGAACTAAGCAAACTGAGTGCTGATTCTGAGTTCCATCGAATGCGTAACCATCACGTTCATCGTACAAACTTTAAAAATGGTCGAGCGTCGAAGATTTGCGAGTACGAGTTACAAATGTATAACTTTTACGATCTGCGTGTGCTCGAAAAATTCGACAATATAAAATAATTTTATAATGTTGGCTTTACGCATACGTCAGGAGCATACCCGACTGTGTTTAAAAGAACATCTTTATAAGATTTATTAATAGATGCTACAGTCTATTAAACTGATAAAGTTTGATGGTTGTTTTTGTTTTTGTAAAACGAGTTTTTTGTGTCTGAAATTATAGAAGAATTTTATTTACTCTTTTCAAAATGAAGACATTCGGTCCCATTTATTGGTGACTTATGGAGCAGTAAGTTATAACTTTCATTATGTAACATTGCATGCATGTGGTACTTTTGGAGGCTGCTTACGAATCTTAGAATTTTCATGAAAACAATACACTTGCTTTTTAGCATCCAAAAATAGATGTTAACTACTTCAGTTTACTAATTTACTGATTTTAAAACACGGAGGTCTAAATAAACTATTGGCCGATGCCAACAGATTTGTGAACTCGTATGTATTTTCCATACTAAAATGTACCTAGTTATAATCGGGGTCGCCTTAGAAATTTGCATCTCGGTATTAAGGTTTTTGGGGTGATGGGGGTAACCCTTAATTCCTCCAATCGCGGAAATAAGTAAATCCCACAGATTTTTAATTTTTATATATGATTTTGAGGTTATGTTTATAAAACAAATTATCACTTACCCTGTCGCCATGATCAGATGCGTATCTTTAACGCCAATTCATATAATCACACTACTGTAGTAGTTCTATATGATATAATAATAATGAATGATATAACGGGTGCCGTTTGAGGGTGTTCGTCGTTTGGATACTTGGGGGGAGGGAGACTTGCCGAGCTAACAGATGCAGAAAAGAATAATTTTGTATAGACATTAAGAGACTCTGTAAATTTATTTTGAAAAAAAAAAAAATATACCCGTGAAGTTTCTTGCCAGTTCTTCTTCACGAAGGTTTTTTTTCGAACTGGTGGTAGAATCATGTTTTATTTGACGTCAATAAGAACAAGTAATTGTCAATGTTGAGAAATAAATATTTGAATTTGAATTTGAATTTGAATATAGGTCATGAACAATTTTTAGTAATATAGACTCCTTTCTTGTTACAGCTTGTCCATTTTGTGAATCATTGCAGTTCACCCAAAATGTATCAATGCAGGACCCCGCCCAAAATCACCTGATTATGTTATGATACTATGTTATGTTATTATGAAGTATCAGGTAACTTTTCTTTGCAATTTAATTATTGTTTTTCAATAAGTATAAGGTATAGTTTACTGATTTAAGCATTTTTACAGACCTGGTGAAGAGGGCCTCACCACTACTACTAAGGAAGCTGCCCAACATGCCAATGAAATATGGTTCAAATTCAAAATGCAGCAGGAGGGATAACATATAGCTAAGAAGAGAGCAGAACAAAATATGAACTACGGAGGTGCAGGCTCAGATTGAATTGCAGTGCTTAGATACATTTTGTGAAAAATTAATTAAATTTTGTTTGAGTTTATATGTAAAATTTTGTTCTATACTTATAATCATAAAAGTGTTAGATATACTATTTGTTGTCACTTTGACTGATGTTTACTGTAATTGATTTATATTGAAACAACATTCTACACTTCTTTATTTATTTATATTATTTTGGTATTTAGTATTTTTTATGTCCTGAACACATACACATCACATACTCTCAACGGCAGATCCAGAGGGGGGGTCATGACCCCCCTGAGCTGGTTCCAGGACTTAGGTGGACCACTAATTGAACATAATGATTTTATTTATATATTTTGTCACCATACAGATTTTATGTAACTACCTACCTTCAATATTTAATTAATTTAATATAATAACTTTGTATGATGGCAAACGTTTGGGAACCAACGCATCGAAAATTTGAATTTTACCGTGCCACACTTGCGCGCGCTTGTCGATTACGTAACGTCTAGCTAGACCTAACCTCTATCGGAATCGGAACGACTAAACTTCAACATATCATAACATAGTTCTAAGTTAAAAAACTAAAATTTGTTCCTACCTATAATAATTCTTTATAAGTATTCTTAAAAATAGTTGCTGCAAATTCTTTAATTACAAGAAATTGTAAGTAAACAGTTTCTCATTATTCCAGTGCGTGTGTTTTAACTTAAATGTTATTGTTGTTAATGCTCATAAAGTACCTCATAGGTAGATATGTAGGTACCTACTTACTGAAAGAGTGCTGCGAGACTTATGTACCTACTTATATATTTTTTTTGGACGAGGGAGATTGAAGAGCATTAATCTTACTGACCTAACCTAAAATCTTAGATAATATAGCAATGAAATCAAGTGTATCGTCGTGACCACACTGGTTTTAATGCTCTTTAAAAATAAAATAAGAGAGCAACCAATTGTAGCTACCTGTCACACAAATGGCATACTACTGCGCACGACAGCGCGCGCCGCGTTCCCGTAGCAGACCGGTCGCGGCGCCGGCGGCCGCAGTATTTATGTGAGGGCCAAGCCACACGGGCGGCGCGGCTGCGGCGCCGCTGCGGTTTTCTACATACAAAAATGCATTGTACCACATGGCGCCGTGCGGTGTGCTCCGGCGCCGCGCCGCACGCGCATCGGAATCGAGACGAGGCGGGGAGGGGTATAAGCAGAGCGGAGCCGGAGCGGCGCCGCTCGCAGTTGTTTGTTTGCGCAGCATAGGGAAGGACGCATGCTGGATTAAGTACGATCACGCAACCTGTACCTATCAAAATGAGTACCAGTGAGGAAAATATTGACATGGACTACCTCATTTCTTTAGTTCAAGAACGGGAAGTACTGTGGGATAAGTTTCATGTGGATTTTAAAAACAATAATTTAAAAGCGAAGGCATGGGCAGAAGTTACAAAAAATTTATTTCCAGAATATGATAGCTACGCTCCCGATCGAAAGAACAAAATTGGTGAGTCCTTATTTTTCTTCATACTAGTAACATGACTAAATTCCCTTTAATTGCCACTTCAAAGATCCTGTGATGCTCATAAAATAGTTTCCAAATTCATCTCTAATACCATTATCATCATCATCACAAATTATCGCCAATTTATCTTTTTGACGAACACCTTCCCGATCGGCCACAAAATTGTGTAGGACACAACATGCTTTTACAATGGCAGTAGCAAAATCATAGGATACGTTTATCGGTCTGTGAAAAATGCGCCATTTGTTTGCCATGATTCCAAAAGCACATTCGACATATCTTCTTGCCCTGCTAAGACGATAATTGAATACCTTTTGTTTTACATCGAGATTTTTACCACCATAAGGACGCATAATATGTTTGCTTAATCCAAAAGCTTCGTCACCCACTAACACATATGGGATTGGTCTATTAAAACCACATAGTGGCTGGGGATCAGGCAATGGCAGCTTCTCGCAAATCATTAACTCGTACAGTTTTGAGTTTTGAAAAACAGTTGAATCGCACTCTTTTCCGTATGCGCCAATGTCGACAAAAGTAAATTTATAGTTAGAGTCCACAACAGCTAGCAACACCATAGAAAAAAAAGATTTGTAATTAAAAAAGAGGGAGCCACTATTAGCAGGATTACACATGCGTATATGCTTTCCGTCGATGGCCCCGATGCAATGAGGAAAATTTGTTCTGACATCAAAATCGGATGCTATTTTTTGGAATCGGGCTGTTGTCAGTTCAGGGATGTTGTCACGAAGAAGATGTTTCCATATAGCTTCGCATACTCTCAATATCATACATGCAATCGTAGATTTCCCCCGTTTAAATTTGAATTCTAAATCTTGAATTGTATTTCCGCTTCCTAAACATTTTAAGATTATTAAATAAAAGATATATAAACAGTACTCACTCAGGGGTAGATGCTTTAAAAAATATATACGTTTTTGAATCACCCCTTGAAAGTGACCACATACTGGTGTTAATTTGTAGTCACTTTTTAGAGGTGATTCAAATACATTTTATTTTTCCCAAAAAATTATGATTCGAAATAAGAAAAAAATATTTTGCCTTCTCATGCATAATCCGCAATCAGTCTGGGAGTGCTAATTTTTTTTTCCTATTTGACCGACGACCCATGTTTATTCGGCAATATTTTCCCTTATATTTATGAAATGCATTTCTGAAGTTTTCGATTTAAGGCTCTAGTTACGCATCTATAGGATCTTAAAAAAAAGACGCGATAAACCTACAAATATACATTTACAGCCTTACTTATAAACGTTACTTAAAATTTAACGATTACTTAGTAGCTATTTAGGAATATTTCTTACTCATAAACGTTATTTAACTTTAATCAGTTGCTTAGTAACGTATTTAAACAGCTGTCAAATTAAACAACAGTGATCCCTTGTTTAAGACGCTAAGTAACAAAATGGCGGTTGTGTAGTTTGTTTGTTTAGGTTGTGTAATGGATATTTTTGGAGAAGTTAATGTATTAAGCGCGTTTCGCAATGATTTAGCACTAATAAGACGGTCGGTTAGAAGATCAAAAGTATATAATGTGAGAAAGGATCCGATGCAAGATTTGAGCGAAAAAGAATTATATATATAATTAATTATAAGAATTATAGAGTGAATAGGTACCTCTTAGACAGGCGTGTACGATCCTCGTCTTCATCGTCACTTTCCATCAGGTGAGATGGAAGACAAACGCCTGCTAATTATTAATAAAAAAAAAAAAAAAGAATTCAAACAAAGGTATAGATTTAGCAAGGAAAACATGCTGAGAATAATTGATATTTTAAGGGCTGATTTGCATGTAGACAACCGAGGTGGAAGTATACCTGTGGAACTACAAGTCATGGCTGTTATTAGATACTGGGGCAGACACGAGGTAGGCATCTATAACATATTTATCATTATATCTAAGTACCTATATCCTTTGATCTGTACCATGGTGGTTGTAATAATGACCTGAACTTTGTTCCCTATTATTGGTTACTTATACCTATAGATAGGTACAACTTATATATCATTGCTCTTTACTATCAATTTTTATCTTTTAGATTCAACAAGACTGTGGTGATATCCATGGCATAAGCCAGCAGACATTGTCTCGTCTATGCAAAAAAGTGGCTATTGCTTTGGCGGAAAAAGGCAATTTTACATAAAAATGCCTTCAAATTTAAGTGCTGAAATAGAAACAATCCGTAAATTTGAAGCTATTTCTGGATTTCCACATGTTACTGGAGCTATAGACTGCACTCATATTAAAATAAGAAAAGTCAGTGGAGATGCTGGCCAGTACTATGTCAACAGAAAAAGACATTATTCCATAAACACTCAAGTATGTAACTATTTTTAATTATATTCTAGTAGATTGGATAGAACTAATTTTATTTTCAGTCATTTTCTTATAATAAAAATAATGAACATTAGTGACAAAATTGTTCCAAAGAAAATCTTACTTTGTCATACTCTTATCAATCCTATCTACTTTATTTTGAAATTGTTCTTTATAAATTAATTTTGAATACAACACTTCTTTGCTTACAGGTTGTTTGTAATGCTGACTTAAAAATATGTGACATAGTTTGCCATTGGAGAGGCAGTACTCACGATGCTAGGATATTTCGGGAAAGCTCTATTAGACGGAGGTTTGAAGAAAATGAATTTAAGAGGAAACTTATAGGGGACAGTGGTTACCCATGCACCCCATATTTATTTACCCCTGTTCTTAGGCCAAGGACTGAAGCTGAGAGGCAGTATAATTTCAGGCATATCCGAACACGGAATGCCATAGAGAGATGTTTTGGCCTATTAAAACAAAGATTTAGAATATTGCTCGAGGTTATGCGAGGATCTTATGACACCATAAAAACTACAATTGTAGCATGTGCAGTATTACACAATTTGGCTATTGAATTTAATGATGCTTTAGATTATGGTATGTATCATTACTTTAAGAAATCAATTCTTGTTTAAGGTTTCTCGGAAACGACTCTTAATGATTTAGATGAAATTTTACATTCAGAAGTTTTATGTTCCAAGTTTTTCTAGATAGATGTCATTCCTAATAACACTTTGTATTAATAGTAAAACTATGAAATATATATATATATATATATATATATATATATATACAGTGTGGATACCACTCATGGGCAAAAAATGAAACCACAAGTAATAATAGTCCACAGAAGTATAACACAATCGAATATTACACGAAAAACCGCAAATTAAATAACTTTCATTTTCAAACAAAATAAATAGCGAAATAAATGCAGTATCAGTATAACACTCTGTTTAGACAACGTACCTTATGCGCGGTTTACATGTATTAAGTAGTTAAGTTGGTAACTAAATTTTAACTAAATTTTAAGTTACTGCATGTCACTTGTGTGTCCAAACGGATTAAGTAGTTAAGTTCATAAGTTCAGTGAAGATGAGCAGTGATGAATCTCAAGGAATTCGTCAATTCTGTAATTAGATATATGGTAAATGTGATTTTGGACAATTTCAGATAAGAATTTTATTCGGAAATTAAAATCTTTACAATAATATGTTTTTTTCTAAATTTTTATTCTACAAGCGTATCTATTTTAAATATTCTTCAACAAATTTTAAAGTTGATAATAAGCTCCTCTCCGACATTTAAAAAAGAAAGAGTATATGCGCAATAAATACGAGCTCTTGCCGCCACCAGGTTTGTCAACTTATGCACTTAACTAAAAAATCACGTCCAAACGTGTTAAGTGAGAAGCCCCGCCCACCCACTTATACGAAAAATAGAACGAATCCTAATCTACTTAATCACTTGCGTACTAAATTTTAAGTTACCACTTGTCACTTAACTGACTGTTTACACGCAACTTTTAACTTAAAATTTAGTTAAAATTTAGTTACCAACTTAACCACTTAACTCGTGTAAACCGGCCATTAGCCTCAGCAGAAGAGTGGCAACGCTGCACACGCATGGCGCGATAGGCAGCACAGCGCCGCCATCTTCGATTGTTGTTTTACGGTTTGCGACGTAATGAGACAAAAATCACTTACTTTCATGTTTTTACTGCGCTTTTTTATTTCGTCACGATTTAACTGAACTGAAAATAAACCCAATCATGGCGCACTATCCTATACATTAAAATCATGTATGTATACTCTGCAGCACTGTAAAAATGCTGTTATCGCGGCATTTTGTTAAAACACACACACACACACACAAAAGTAAAGTACCTAGTGTCAATTTCACCATAACAAATAAATACTGAATAAATTAAACTACCTAATAACCACAGTTTACAATAATTACTGCACAATGCGCGAGCGCGAGCTGAGTACCAAAATCTCTGCAATAAGCACATGCGCAGTGGCCCGGAAGTCTAGCGGTGAACTGACGTGACGAGTGCGAGTGAGTGACAAAACATGACTTCCCAGTTGGCAAAAAAACATAAGTCATAAATAGTGCAATTGGTGCAATTGTTGGTATTTAATACTTATTTACAATTACGTACCTAAGAAAAGGAACTATGATAATCATCAATGCACTAAAATAAGAGTATGTTTGCGTTATTAGAGTTTTTATTATTATTGTTATTAACAATTAACAAATTATTTTAAGGAAAGGTCTATGTACCTATTATAATGAATGTTTATTCTTTTTGTTTTTACGATTGAATTTATGAATTTTAACAGGAGCGATTCGACTCGTCCAGTCTAGGCGTAACACGTAAAAACAATTCATAAGATTTCACTGTCTACTTCTTTATTTATTTTATCTCTAATTGCACATAATCATTTTTAATAAGAACGCTTTTAAGTACAGTTATGATAATTTAAAAAACACTATGTACTGAGTGATTAAAGCTAAACATTATAAACATAATCTCGAATCATTTTCTCTTTCAACTTATTTATTAACCGATTATTATTCCCTTTACAAAACAGTGGTAACTAACTGATTATAACATGCTATCTTACATACAACTTTAGAAAACAAGTTTGTCGGGTTATTGTCATTTTTCTCAAAAATATGATTTTGTACTTAGCATCCTTTTACGGTAGGGCGGCAGGTGTGTCCACCCTGCACGCGCCCCGCTCAGGGGAATTCCCGCGCTCGGCAAATAACGCACTACGTGGCAACGTCGCATTTCTCCAACTAAGTACCTAAATAATGTTAATTCAAGTTCATTGACTCATTGACCTAGTGTAGCAAATCTACAGAGTGTGTCTCTACGAATTTGCTCAAAATTAAAACTCTGGTTTTTGACCAAATTACTGGACCGATTTCTTTCATTTTTTGTATACTGTTAGAAAAGGCGATAACAAGTATGAGGTTTCATTTATTGCCCATAAGTGGTATCCATACTGTATATATATATATATATATATATATATATATATATACATAACTCGACACAATATATTGCAACATGTAACTGTATATTTCTTCAGTGATCATGATTATTGTCAGGGATGATAATTGATAACCCCCATGCTTTATTTTTCAGATGAGGAATACAGCAATGGGGACAGCGAAGCAGAAGATATTGAAAACATTGAGCAGGATTTAAATAATTTGACAAACATAGCCAGAAATATATTTATTGAAAATTATTTTTAATTATAAATAAAAGATAACTATTAATTACATGTTATTTAATTTCTTCTTCCAATATTCTGCCTCATAATTTAAAATTAGCATTCTTTTTTGATGTATTTCTTCTGCCCGTTCATTGTCTCTTTCTTTTGACATTTTGGCCAATAAAAATAACTGGTATTCATAGTCATCATCTTTAGTCTGAAAGAAAAACTAAAATTGAGAATCCAGTAAATCCATGTGTAACAATGTCATAAAATCAAGTATGTAATGTATTCAAAGTTATTAGTTTTCCTCTCAAAATAGAAAGAAAACAGGATAGTTTACCCTTTTTTTTAGTTTTTTTACAGGTCTGCATCTTTTTCTTAGTGCAGACACTGGTGTTGCAAATTGTCCATCAGGCTCGGGCTGTTTTGATTCCTCCAGTGTCTATAAAATGAATAAAGTAATACACAATTGAAATCTCTACCACACCACTATAATATTGTATGTATTGTAATTTTATTGAATACATTATGAATATTATACCTGAATAATTTTCTCGGATTCACTTGCGGGCAGTGATGGTGTCTTGGGCTCAATTTTACAGTCAGTCGTATCACTCTGACTTTCCGTTGTCTGTGACTGTAATATTTAAATATTTGATTATAAAAGTAGTATTTTAAAAGGCAATTCCAGATTAAGAAAGCATAGTCAATACTCTCATCTCAACCTGTGGTTGAAGGGAATAAAAAATCTGGCCGTTGCGCCATAGCATCCACTTGTAAATGTGATATTCACTGCGAGTATTCATTCACTTACAAAAATAATTAAATCTAAGGTATAATTAACATTTGTTTTAATGTTAATTAATGTTCGATTTTGAAATATTTATTTTTTATATTATATAAAAAATTAATATTTCAGATTCATATAGTCATTCAAATGACTGGAGGTTCTATAGTTTTAGTTAAGTTTACCTTAGTTACAACGTTTAAAGAGTTGTATTTTTTATATTATACAGGGAGTAACATAAAGGAAGCATAATACTTAAGGGTCTGAAAATATACCATTGTTAGAATATACTGTAAAAGAATTGGAGTTAAATAGGGGCTGGTTAAGACTTCCATAATTTTTTATTTAAATTTTTTTACTCAACATCTTTGACAGCCCTAAGTGGTTTTTGCATATCTACCTACGCATGCATATGCATGGTATTTAAAATTGGATATTTGACGTTATCAATAACATGTATTTTTATTATTTTGCTCTTTGTTGAAAATTTGTGTTTGTTGTCCGTAGGCTACATTGACGGATAGGGGTATTATTGTGTGTGTAGATGGGTGTTATATCATGTTCCAGGTCAGTTCAAAGCGTCCTCTTAGAGTCATTTTAGAGGAGAATATTAACTCGGTGCTGCAGAATGGTAATGATAGTCAGTGGTAGTATATTATAGAAACCTTACAAAACAACCATGATAGCTCAGTTCCATCACCTCTACAAGTGGGGGTTACAAGATTTACGTGTTGAGGCGTTTCTGATTACGCCTATAAAACAGAAATAGAAACTGGCAAAGAAAACGTTATGCTTTCAGAAGAGCCAGATTTGGGTGCAGCATCCAATGTTGTCATGAGGTTTTCCATCATCCTCAATGAGATAATTGTCACCTGCACCCAATTATCACCTACTTACAGCTCGCTTTAACGGAACTAACGACACATCTGTTGTGGAAGCCTTTCTATCGACAATAATTACCTATAAAAATATTCAGAACGTCACAGAAGCTAATGCAATAGAAGGGCTAACACTTCTGCTGTCTGGAGGAGCATCTGTACTATGGATGGGAGTCATGGAGGGTATAACTTCTTGGTCGGAAGTAATACGTCTTCTCCGCACCACGTTTGCTCCTAAAAGCCTGGCGCACAAAATATACGAGGAAATTGTGACCATCAAACAAATCGAAGCAAAGGGCACTGAACCTAGTATCACTGAAAGTGGGGTTCTATGCACTTAATAGTACCCTTTCTGCCATTACTCGCCTATGACCTTGGTGTAACCGTCGATATCAAGCTTAGTGGCGTCACATCGGAGCTAAACTCAGTGTATCTTCCTACGGTCTGCACAAAATTCTTGAGGACACGGGAACAAATTTTATTACCGAATCGGCGACAATTACGCTGGCTGATTGACTACGTCGCCGAAAACTTGTGAGAAGGGCGTTAGTACCAGTCACCATTAGTGGGAGAACTGTAGTAACTAATTTCATCGTGCTAACCGAATCCTACGATAACAGAACCTTGCTAGGAGTGGACTTCATTCAGGATACAAGCATCATTTTTAACTTGCTCTTGCTACTTCCTCTCTTGTACCAGCTCTTGTACCACTTCCTAAAAGCCTAAAAAAATTTAACCTCATCAATGAAGTTGACGAGGTACCTTCAGTAGCCGCACTCGACGAGGACTGACAGGACACATATGAAAACTGAAACCATGATCGCCAAGCTCATCAAGACTACAGCGTTGGAGCCAGTAGTGAGTCCAACGAAGTTAACACCGAAAACAGGTACATCACTGCCAGGCGAGGGGGTGGAAATTTCTTACACAACCCCTCCGTTGCTCGATTTTAGGACGCCTTCAGCGTCACCTGCACGAAACAGCCTGAGACTTGCAGATTATACACCAAGGTATGTCAGATGACTCTTCAGAGAAGCCCAGATGTCAATTAATATAAGTGAAGTGCAGCTTGCGCCGAAGAGTTACAAGATTTTTGGCCAAAATGTCGACATTGCTATGATTTCTCTGGAATGTGGAACAGATCTCAACATCGAACAACGGGAAAAACTCGAAGCTATCCTAAACCAAAATGCCGATGTTACCTCTAATGGGGGGCCGGCTGCTTTAATGGAATATGTTATAAAACAGGAAAGCATGCACCAATCGCCGTTCTCCCTTATCGTGTGTCACCTTTTCGCAGGGAAATTCTAAGGTAAGAAATCAATCAAATGCTTGAAGAAGGCATTATCAGAGATGATAGGGGTAAAAATATCTCAAGAAAGCCCATAGATCCCACTCTTAATTAGAGCATTAAAGATCATATCAACTCGATCCTAAAAATAGAAACACATTATCTACGAGCTTCTACTTCCAGCGAGTATATCAATGGTGATAAAACTATAAATGAGCTCTGGAAGCATTTTGACAAAGATAGGAAAGAAAATACGAAACCTACGTGCGATTATTGGTTGTATTAAGAAATATTTAACAAAGAATTTAATATCGGGTTTTTTCAGCCAAAAAAATATATCTGTGACTTATGTTATGGATTTTAAAATCGCAACTCCTGATCGAAAAACCGGCATAAAAGAAAAATATGATACTCACCTCGTAAAAAAGATTTGTGTCGAAAAGAAAAGCTTATTGATCGCACCTTTAGAATTATAGGGACTAAATCGTTTTTTATTAAAACATGGACCGATTTTGGCGTAGAGCTACATAACGTATGCTTCGGTCTCTTTCTCTCCCCTCCAAGTAAAAAAGAAGTTAACAAGCTTAATATCAAATCAAGCTTGCCTGCCACTGTTAACGACTGTAGTACGGAAAGGGATATAGCTGTACTACTGAAAGGCATATAGCTAAAATATTTAAACATCATTTCAAAATTTATTCAATAAAAATTTCGAAGTCCCAGAAGGGAGAGTCTACAAAGATGAATCAGAGTAACTTATTACGCTTTTCACCTAAACAGGTAGCACGTGAAATTAAAAACATGAAAAGGGGAAATCGCCAAGGCATGATGCGCTCAGTATAGAGCATTTGAAGTCTGCAGGTACCTGGTTTGCGAGCACCCGCTCGCGATGTTTTACTCTTTGTGCATCGGTCACTCTTACTTACCAAAAGACATGTTGCGAACGGTTATTGTTTCTATAGTTAAAAATAAAACCGGAAACCTTTAAGACCACACTAATTATAGGCCTATATCTCTTGCTACGGTTATTGCAAGGGTGTTGGATAGACTGATAGACAAGGAGCTGGAACGCTATTTAACACTTAATGATGCGCAGTTTGGGTTTAGGGCAGATGCATCGACTGGGAGTGCAATACTATGCCTAAAGCAAACGGTCCGTTATTACACTGATAGGCACACTCCAGTCTACGCCTGCTTTCTAGATATGTCGCGGGCTTTTGACATGGTGGATTTTGACATTCTCTGGGAAAAGCTTGAAAAAGAAGACGTATCTGAAGAGATTATTAAACTTTTTAAATACTGGTATGGCAATCAATTGAATATTGTTAAATGGGGAAATGTATGTTCTCGTGACTATGGTTTGAACTGTGGAATGAGGCAGGGTGGTGTAACCTCACCGAGGCTTTTTAATATTTACATAAATGATCTTATCAATAAACTCAGTAGCAAACCAGTAGGCTGTAGAATTGACGATGTAAATATTAATAACTCAAGCTACGCGGATGATATGGTGTTGCTGGGACCAACGGCCGGCTCGATTAGGACACTAATAATTATATGTGAGGAGTACGCAAGTTCACATGGGATTGTTTACAATTGTAAAAAGAGTGAGTATGTGATCTTTGGAGTCTGTCGAAAGCCGGTTAAGTACGAGCCCATCATATTACTCAATAACTCACCCTTAAAGCGAGTATCGAATTTTAAATATCTAGGCGTAGTGGCCTCTAACAGGAGACCTTAACGATCGTGCCGATATTGAGAGAGAGCGTAGAGCTTTAGCGGCGAGGTGCAACATGCTGGCGCATTGGTTTGCCCAGTGTAGTTTCGAAGCGTTTTTTCAATCGTTTTACACGGCAGGCTTGTAGTCGCACGGGAGGGGTTCGCGATCAGGTCTAAATTCTATTAAAGTGCAGTATAATAACGGGCTAAGAATGTTGTTGGGTTTACATCGGAGCTGTAGCGCTTCTGCCATGTTCGCGTTGGCCGCAATAGATGACTTTTTCGCCATTGTTCGTAAAAAGAATGCATCTTTAATGTACAGAATGCGCTCCAGTTCCTATATGGAAGCAATTTATGTCAATCTTGGTGTAACTGTGATGTATGATTTCTATTGTAATTTAAATTTCATTTTGATTTTATTTTAATTTTACCTTGATTTTTATATTATGTGTATCAATTTTTTATTTTTATTTATTTTGACATGAGTTTATAATATGTGACATTAATAAGAATTTTATTATAATATGTGACATTTTACAATTAGTGACAGTTTTATTATGATTTGTTTAACTAAATTAATTTCACTTAGACATTGAACGACTGACATACTATTTGAATGTATAACTATTTTAACGTTAAATATAAATTGTGTTAAAAAGTTTATTTGTAATACTAACAATTGGGCCAGGATGCCATAATAAATAAAATTTATTATTATTATTATTATTACCGCGTTCGTTCGGTTCGAACGAAACAGACGCAAGCAGTAACGTGCCGCGAGTGTCGTCAGCACATCGTTGCGTGTTTAGTTTTATAGTGACCTTACCCGAAATAGGCCCGTACAGGATTGAATCTAAAGGTAAATAAAAGTACGTTTTTCAATTAAATAAAAGCCTAATTCAGCCTATATCGTACTAAACATATAGAATAGGGGTAAGACGGGGTAGCGAGGTAAGACGGGGACCCTACCAAAAAAGATAATGCAGTGTCACTAGAAAATTATTTTAACGCCGTCTGAAGGTACTGCGTCTAAGGCGTACGCTGCGTTAAGCGGGTGCACGGCGCGGGCGCCCGCGCGACGTGCTGTTTCATTTCATCTCATAGAGCGGCGCAGCGTGAGGCGGATCAGCAACCCGCCATGCGGGCGGCAGGGCACTCTTGCGTATGCACGCGACGGAGCACGCGAGCGGAGATGTTACTAGAAAATCAGAAAACGCCGCTGCGTCATCCGTGTCGCACGCGCCCTGTTTCTACAATTGTTTGCACAAGTTGACAAAAATGAGTGTTATTGATACGAAACGTGTTATTTTGGAAGTACAATATCGTATATATATATATATATATATATATATATATATATAGTTATATGGGATATGTCTAACGACTTGTACAGACAGGGATGCGCGTAAATCTGCATGGCTTGAGATTTGCAAGGAATTATACAAAAATTTTAACGACTTCAGTTAGACAGAAAAAAAGTCAACGGGCAAATTTATAATTTTATATATATTTTTTTTTACAGCGATCTTGCCACGGCACCCTACCGTTTGTAGCAAAGTACCCGGCAAACTGATCTCGTATTGTATAAGAGTTTTTTTGTACTATATGCATGACATATTCTTTTTATTAATGTTTGTTTATTTTACCATTCTAAACTCATTAATTCGTTCCGGTTTACAACTTATAAGTTCAGTTTGGGAAAGATGGAGTACCTACTTGCGGGCAAGATGGACTTGGTACCCCATCTTATCCGCTGATTTGTTATTCTTTTTGGAATTAGACTTAAGTCAAAATTATCGTTATTAGTTGGGTTAATTTAATTAAGTCGCAGATTTCTTCCCAGGCCTTCACTTTTTCTCCTCTATTACTATAACTATCACTTTTTGAATCCCAAATCGCAGGACGAAATTGTATCTCTGATATTAATAATTCTACATCTATTTTTAATGAACCACAAAGTACGTGCGTGCGTTAACCGTGTGCGGCGAATCCATATAAAATGTACGAAAATTACAGGAAATATGCCAGTGGCGGCGTTTTGTGGTTGTGGCCGGTGGCCCGTGTGCCAAGCACAACCAAGCATAAAAAAACAGAGAAGAGTGTACTTAATGTCAAGTTTTTCTTGGGTCCAGTTACAACAGTGTTTTCCGATGAAGAAGCACAAAAACTTGAACTATTTTAAGGAAATGGAAGGAAGGTTATTAAGTTTTTCAACTTCCGAATTCCAGAACTTAGCGTATTAGTTCGTAACAACAAACAACATAAATTTAATGATCTCAAGGAAAAAGCTGGTAAGGACTGGCTGCATGGATTTCTAAACCGTCATCCTGACTCGAGTTTACGAAAGCCAGAAAATACGTAAACGGCTCGCGCTGCTGGGTTTAATAGAGTGCATGTTGGAATTTGCTTCTTTGAAAATTGTTCGAACTTTTAGGGTAACGATAACCCTTTTATTCCAGACAGGATTTATAACTGTGACGAGTCAGGTGTTTCTGTGGTGACAAAATTACGGTCCAAAGTGATCGCAGCAGTGGGTAAAAAGCAAGTGGGAGCTTTGACATCGGCCAAACGAGGCACAACTATAACGATTGAAATTTGTTTCAACGCTGCAGGGACTTACCTTGCTTCTATGTTTATATCTCCCAGAAAACGTATGAAGCCCAAACTATTCAATGGAGCTCCACCGAACTCATGGGCTGAATGTTCAGATTCTGAGTGGACCATTGCAGACATTTTCTTAAAAATGTTTCAGAAGTTAGTGATACTCACCAACACTTCTAAACCCAACACAGTCATGCTGATTTTAGATGGTCATGCCTCTCACATTCAAAATTTACAGTTAATCGATGAAGCACGTAAATACGATGTGACAATAATATGCTTCCCACCAAACGATGATGACTTCATAGCTGTAGAGGCCACCGAAATCGAATTGAACGCTGAAAGGAAACCCGCTTCGGGTTGATACAACTCCAACACCATCGATAGCAGTAATGTCACAACGAACACTGACAGTTCCACCAACAGTAACATCGTCAGCTCCTGATACTGAAACAGCCACCTGCACCACCTAATTCTTCAGCAAACACTCTACCTCAACCAACAGCTACAACCTCATATCTAGTACAGCAAGCAACAGTAAATGATTATTTGGATAATGCAAAGCTATGATCGCTGCTTATCTAAATAAAACAGAATTAGAGGAAAGATAAAACAGTATGAAACCGAAACCAAATGTAAAGTACAAAAAGAAAATGAAAAAATCAATTAAGAGATCTCAAAAAACCAAGAAAGCTGACGAAGAAGCTCAGATATGAGAAGAAGAAGATACAGAATGTCTGTACTGTCACGGCTTGTATTCCGAGTTTACTGAAGGATGGATCATTTGCCAGACTTAAGTGGGCGCATTGTGGCTGTGCAGGAGTGGAAGATAACGATGACGAAGCTGTCCGTATATGCCCGGTTTGTGAAGATGACGACTTTTAAATATTCTATACCCCATCATAGCCATCACCGTCTTGCCCTATAGTTGGGGTAAGATGAAGAGAATTCGTTATTTTTTTAAAGTTGATATGAGAAAAATTATATTTTTTTTGTTTTGACTGATAATAAAAGGAAGAAAGACTGATTATTAGGTCCTACATTGTATAATTAAAAACGGAGGGTTTTACTAATGAAATACCTTAAAGTCCCCGTCTTACCCCCATCATCCCCTAAGTTTAACTTTTTTGTCATTGAGACCCTCTTTGAGTGAAAAGCGATTATAATTGACGACCCATTTTCCCCTTGCGATCCCCTTACCTGCAGCAAGCCCTGGCGTCGGTTTCACAACAGTAGCCAAATACAGCCGTATGTTTAGCGCTTAGGATCGAACCACAGTACAAGAGTTGTGCACCTTCCATCAATACTACCGTGTAGAATTGTTTTTATTCTATTTTGAACTCTATCACGCTAGGTATACACAAAATGAACGGAAAAGTTTTCCTTTGAGTCAACTATTTGTGTTCAACGAGTCAGTAAGACAAATTCTGCAGTCCGTAAACCAGGTCCCCATCCCGTTCTACAATATTATACGTAGCTTAGGATAAATTGAAGGGTCCCTCGTCTGGAATGCTTTTCCAGTCCTCGAAGCTCCAAACACTGCAGAGCAAGCGGCATGTTACATCTACCCGTCAAACATCGCAAACACACTCCAAATAATGAGTGATCCAGGTACTCCATTTGAGATGCGTCAAGGGTTTCGCAACCTGAATCCAATTCCAGGAGTTAGATGGGAGAATGACACTATTGTCAACCAACATGAAGTGTGGCCGGAGAATTATGGCGGCCCGCAACTGCTAGAGGATTGTCGTGCCTTTAGTGATCTACTAACTAGAGCAGGAAACCGACTACCAAAAAGCTTCCTTTTGAATTTTACTTGGATATCAACTGCATCCAAAACTGGAACCGTCAGTAATAATCCAGCCCCCTCGAGACTAGAAGCCAAGTGGCGTGTACGTGCGCCCATAGTCCAGCGGCGTCAAAGAAGAGAACCAGATGGCTAAGCAGTGCCGATCGAGCATGTGTTACCGCAGCACGAATACATCACCGACGTTATGCATAACATCCTTTACGTTGCAGAAGTGTGGTCACCAGAACACGAAATAACGGGCTTTAATGAACGATGCGAGCAGCCAGTTTTGTTGGTGAATGTGCTAGGTACGCAACACGCCTGCAGGTTATGCGCTTATGCGGTTAATGCGCGCCGATTGAGTTCTGTATCACCAGGTACAGTACTCTACAAGATGGAAGGTGCATTTAGGTCGTTGCAGTCTCTTTAGTTATGAATGTTATGATTATGACTGAAATTTATTAATTATTGTGTCCCTCTTATAATATAAACGTTAATTATTTATTGACTTTTTTAGATATGGGTCTTAAACTATTCTGATGTCTTTCGATTTATGACTCAACAAGTCCAATGTTTTTTACATTATTTTCCAGATTTCCAGACCTCAGTATTTAATTAAGAGGCAATAACATACAAAAATGAAGAGACGTGATGATTACATTTTAGAGAAAATAAATATTGACATTAAAACCCATAGTAACACTGATAAACAAAATGTGCCATGTAATTCATCAGATGGAAACGATTCCGATGACATACTTGAAAGTCCGAGGAACCAAAATATTATTATTGAAGATACGCCTGAAAAGCAAAGTAACCTTTCAACAAGTTTTTCTGTTATAGAGAACTTGCCTAATGCATCAATTTCAAATTATAATCAAAAGACTTTATTCAACACAAGCATAATTGAGGTGTTCATAATTTAATATAGTTCTAAATTTTTTTGATTTTCGTATTTCAATTAAACATTGCATTTCTTGATTCAGTGCAAACTAATTTTTACTACATATATTCCAGACACAAATTATGAATAACGCTGATAAATTAATTCAAGAACCAGGAACTTCTCAGCAAGCAATTCTACCAAGGGAAGACTCCAGCAGCAGGACCAGCAATTCATCCTCTAGCAGATCATCATCAACATTAACGTCATCGTCTTCTTTTAGCCGCGGTTCTCGCGTAAGAAGGGCATATTCTTCTAATGTAGAAGATAATTACTAACAGTCACCAATGAACTCCAATGAGACTGGTGTGGATTTAAGTGACAACGACCCTACTTATACAATCCACAGTTCTCGATCACATGTTACAAAGACTACTCAGTTATCAGCATCCAGTTCTTCACTTCCTTCTAAAAAAGATTTAAACACAAGCTCTGTCAATACTCCTCCTGAATCTACAAGGAGATCTAGAAAACTTACCCGAAATCGAAAATTACGAAAATATTTATTATAAGATTTAACGTATATTTACAAAAAAACATTATTTATTTCTATGATTTCACATCGCAATATGAAATATAAAAACACAAATGCTTAATCCTTAAAAAAAATAAAACATTTAATTAACCATCAAAATAGATAACATATCTACAATTTCAGTATTTATTTCTATTTCTATTCCTCTTCTTATTTGGATTCTTATTAATTTTCTGTTTCGGCAATTTTATTCTTTCTCTCCGCGCCATTTTGAGTCTCAGAGCTCGTTTACTTGTTTTCTTTTCAACTTTTACAGTTTGTCTATGGATTTCTGCCTGAGCTTTTAGTTTGAAGTTGCTTCTCATCTTATGCTGTGCGCCTTCTCTTGCTTTCAACCCAGAGTATTCTACACCATCATTATTTTGAATATTAACAAATTTATCATCTTCATGTTTATTCTTTATCTCTTTTCTTTCTATACGAGCTTTTTTAGCATAATTATCTTCTGGTTTTTGAAGTTTTCTTTTACGATTTCTATGTTTATTGGATACAACGTTGCCGGTTTCATCTTTTTTAACAAGTGGATTGTTAGCAATTGATTTTTCTAGACGTTTTTTGCGCGCGTTCAGTGCTGTTCGGTCTTCAATTGAAAATGAAACGACCGGTCTCTACAAAGAGAAAAGAAATTGATTAAATTTCGAGCAGAAATATATTGATTTTATTTATAATGAAGCTATAAAAGCAGCCAGAAGTATACATATACAGCCTCAGTTACTTCTACTATATATATAAAAAATATTTGAAAGCTAAGCACGACTACAAAAAGTTCTCCCTCTAAAGGATAAAAATATTCTACTCTTGGACGAACATCTATGGAACTCGGAATTAATAAAAGAAAGCTTACATTGTTTTTATCAAATATATCCGGATTATTGTTGAGCTTTCTCAAACAACACAATGCTTCTTCATGTTTCATGAACATCACAAAACCAAAGCCTTTTGAGCTGTAAACAAATATAGGAACATATAATTAATAGGAACATAACCGCTAAAATATGTGGATTAGTCACACTTAAAATAGGAAAGATTTTTTCGATTGTTTGTAATGAATAAACTTGGTCAACGTTTCTCATTAATTTATTATCATAAGGTTAACAGATTTTCACAAGAATATATGTCATTTTAAATAAGTAGAACAACTTATATAACAAATCATTCTCAAATAATACTTACGGGTGCCTTCCATCTTTGCCCACTGGCGCCCTCAAATCACGCATAACTCTGCATTCGGTAATTTGTGCTTTATTACCAACAGCATTAGAGCATATCCTGCGTAGCTTGCCGTCGTCGAAGTGGGCCGGTAGATTTGAAACTACCAGTCGATATTTTGACACAAATCTGCAAAAAAAAAGTTGACATTAATTTTGCTTTTAAAGTAGCTAGCTATATGTAACATAACTTAGTATATTCGACTAATCAGATCAGACATCGTAAATACTCTCGAATTGTACTAGAATTATTAATATTTCATTCGTTAAGGTATGTTTTAGTATCAAATAGTAACAGATAAGTACTCCGTTGTTACTATTAATTCTAAGATAATCGTGTATCGTTATTCTTTAAACTAATCTAATCAGTCGTTTTATAGGGGTAATTTTCTAGAAATGGTAGATTGGTTAGCTAAGTATGATGGAAATTTTGAACACATTGACAATCTACAAGGAAACTTTTTTATGGGTTTATCAAACAGGGCAAATGATGAAATCCCTGTGTTGCATCTGTTCTATACAATGGCATAAAAGAGATTTTGTTGCTGTTATGGTATTCGAAACTCCTGATGTCAGCGGTCGTGCACAGCTACTCTTAGTATTGAGATATTTTCGGAGTTCGGAAGTAGTCGATCGATTTATTAAATAAATTATGTTAGTACCGATCGAACAGAAGTCACATCAAGCGCAATTATTATCAATGTTTTAAAAAACTTTAATTTCTTACTTAAAGTAATTGCTCAAGCTTATGATGGTGCTGCAGCATTGTCTTCTGAAGTTAAAAGCCTTTAAGCGAGCTTCTGAGACTAAGCATTTTTTCAGTAAAGGTAGGTCATAAACAATATTTTTCATACTAGAACAAAAATAATCGCGCACTATAACCAATATGCTAAAATATGGAAATTACCTAGCTTTACCAAGACGCGATGGACTTATCACGGTGTTACTGTGATTGCTGCACAACTTGATAACTTAATTGAAGGCACACAGCAAAAAACGTATAAATAAGTAGTTTAAAAGAATACGAAATAATTTTTTTTAAACGTTTTCTGGAACTATATGTCCATGTTAAACCCCCTTAATCTCTACCCCTGGCCACGTTCAACGTCTAAACTTTGTCCACGTTCTACCCCCTAAGTTCAACCCATCAACAGACAATAAAACACTACAGTTTTTTCTCTCATCTACCTTCAATTTATTTCTGCTATCCTTAATGTTTACGTCTTTATATACCCTCTATTGGTACTATATTTCTACTATTACTTTGCAATGCAAATGAGTGTAGTCCGTTCATCGTAAGATGTCCCCTGGCGTTATGTTGGCACTATTGCTTGTCAAACTGTTGTTGTCTGGTTGTTATAGTGTCAAGTGTTCCTCTCGTTTTTGTGTTATTTTTTAAATATTTCTGAGTCAATTATGCCAAAGTCATTTAAAAGCAGTGCAAGAGAGATGGTGTTGCAGGCACGTGCCTTTCGTGGGCGAGAAAGGGCAAACCACGCCCCTTTAATTCCAGTAAATCAAGTTACGAACTCGCATTGCCGCTATGACAGGTTAGTGAAATAGAGATACCAATTTCAGACAAAACGCCTTTAGTATGGGTAATATAAAGAAAAATGCCCCTGTTTCATATATGCAATTACCTGTCAGCCTGTTTTTATTGATATAATGTATAAAAATAAAAACGATGCGGAAAAAATTGTGTTATATTCCTAAACTTAAGGTAACAACTTAATACAATTTAGCAATTCAGAAAAAAAGTTACATTGAAAAATATATTTTGAGGTTATATGTCAAATTCAATCAATTTTTATCACATCTTGGCAATATTAAACTTGGAAAAACGAAAGTGCAGCTCGTTTCAGGATTTTGGTTTCAGATTCTCACGGATATGTTATTTTTTTCAAACAAAAGAAATAAAAGCCTTTCGAAACCTCAAATCACCAAGTATTCTCAATCAATATGTTGAAATTCATGTATGAAAACTCATATGTGGTTAAAATGCAGACATACCTTCTATCGCTGTAATGAAATGACATGAAAGACGTCGATTTCAAATGAGTTCAATGATGTTTAGTAAGCCTCGGCATTGTAATGTAGATAGTGAAACACCTGTTCATTTTATTCAGTTAGATAATAGATTTTTACAAAGATAAATAGTGTGTGGATTTAAAAAAAAAGTCTTCAGACAACATGGCCCCAAAGTAAGCAAAGGCTTGTGTTATGGGTTACCATGTAGCGAACTACGAGGATCCTAGAATATACATACAAACCCGGACCAGGAAATTTTTTTTGTTGTTCTGTGCGGGGATCAATCTTGCAACCTCACGAGTCACATAGCTGGCGTCTTAGTCACCGCGTTTAATTTGAAATTCTCAGAATTACACAGGCCTCCATGTAGATTCCTACTTGTAAGCATGATTGTGCTTTCAATACAGGAAAGATGAACTAAAAATGCAAACTTGGGATTAGCTGTATTGCATGTACTTAACTCAAAAAATAATTATTTCTTCAAACTACTCTTAAAAACTCGAAATAAAATGCATAACAAAAGCAATAATTCATATCAGTAAAGACATGACCATTTTTCATTCCATCCAATTGTTGCTCCAGTTGACGATAAAAATAAAATAACAGGATTATTTCTTATTATTTATTAAAATTTGCGCAAGTAATCGTTGAAGCAGAAGCCAGAAACGATAACCAGGACGAATGCCAAGGTGATCAAAAGTTAGAAAAATCCAGAGTAGTATCGCACAGTACACAACGCCGCAAATGCAAACGAAGGACTGCAAACGTTTAATTCAAATCTGAACTGACGTTGTAATTTTTGACATTGTCAATATGACAGTGAAGTAATGCTGTATTGTACATTTAAAGAAAAATAATTGATTATTTCATTTTGATGTGCATTAATTTCCATAAATTAGCAAATAGAATATTAATTATATTCAAAAAGTGATATATTTCTATTTATTTATAAGCAAATTCGAAATATTGTAAAGTTCGAGCTTCATTTGGAACGAAACTTGTCATAGATCATATATTTACTGGACGCCGTTGTGGCAAACTAAATGTCAATAAATGACTATAAAAAGAAAACCCAATACATTTTTTGTGGATAGTAGTTTTTGTTATGAAATAGAATTTATGGTTCAGCTAAAAATAAGTAATTTTTTCGTATAATACGAGTTGTTTATATTATATTTATATAAATATATATTTTTTTAAGGAAACAAATTTTATGTATCTATTTCAGGCTTTTCTGAAAAAACCGTGAGTAGAATATCAAAAGATGGTGAAGTTGCTGCCTCTACATCTCAAAAACTCAAGTCTCCTGGAAAACATCGTCAAAACCGTAAAACGGTGGATCTTTATGATTTCGATTTATGCGCATTAAGAAATAAAGTCCATGACATGTATACTGTCAGAAAAATTGTTCCTACCTTAAATAAATTACATGTGGAATTAAAGAATGATATAAACTTTGGTGGAGGTCGAACGACTTTGTGGAAAATTTTAAAACGTATTGGATTTCAGTACAAAAAGTGTGGTTCAAAGGGGAAAATTTTAATGGAAAGATACGATATAATTGCATGGAGACGCAAGTATATCTGAACGATGAGACAAAATGGTGAAGAAGGACGGCCAATAGTTTTCTTAGATGAAAAATATATACACGCATCATACGCAGTGAAAAAATGTTGGCAAAAAAATGAAGAGGACGGAGTACTAAGTGATTCTCCTGGGACGCGATGGATTATTGTTAATGCAGGTGGAGAAATGGGGTGTATTTAATGCTAATAATGCTCAATTAAATCTCAGGAGCAAATCAGGGGACTACCATGACGATATGAATAGAACAAATTTTATGAAATGGCTTTACCCAATTTGCCTCCGAACTCCTTAGTCATTATGGATAACGCTCCCTATCATACCGTACAAATAATTAAAGCACCCACTATGGGTTCCTCAAAACTGCAAATGCAAAATTGGATTACAAATAAAAGATTGTCTTATTTAACTACAATGTTGAAAGCAGAACTATATGAAATCATAAAAGAACACAAAGAAGCGCTGATTTATGAGGCTGATCAATTATTAAAAAATCATGGCCTCAAAGTGGGTAGGTTGCGACTGTGAATTAAATGCCATTGAGTTCATGTGGAGTCTTTTAAAAAGGCAAGTTGCTAGCAATAATGCCAGTCAAGAAGCTGGAAATATTGTGAAATTAACTGAAGAAGCTTTTTCATCTATAACCCCTCAGGATTGACAAAAACAGTGTAAAACACGTAAAAAATTTAGAAGACAAATTTTATGAGCGTGATGGCTACATGGATTCTATTACTGAACAATTTATAATTGAACTAGGTAGTAACAGCAGCCCAGATTTGGATACCACAGATCATGACGTGTATGCAAGTGGCAGTGATACAGATGGTGACGTATATGCTAGTGGCAGTGATATGTCTGGAATCGTTCCATTCGACCATAATTACTAAACAATAAAAGCAATAAATAAATTATAATTTAAATTGTGTCGTCATTCACAACCTTCCTAGTTAAGACTAGGAAAATAAACTATAAGTAGTTTATTATTTACAAATAAGCAAATGAAACATACATTTATTCGTGGTAGGTACACACAAAGTTAAATTACGGGGTTAAAATGGACATATATGATTGGCAACACTGCTGCCACAATGCTGCCAACATCAGCAGGCAGGGGACATCTTATAGTGAACGGACTGTATCTAATCAGTAGTTGTCCGGTTGTTGTCAAGTTCATTACTTACTTGATTAACAGTTGTTATTTGTTATTTCTTATCATAATGGCTGATATTTCGTCTACGAGTAGTGGTTTACTTAATTTTGATTTTGTGACGTCAAAGCGCGGAGGACGTGTATTACTATTAGGAGGCCATCAATATTACCAGAAAACAGAGTATAAGAATGGTTCTTTATACTGGCGTTGTGTTAATTGGTGTTAACAATAAACATTTTCTTTTTGTTGTTGATTGTTCTATTTGCTCGTAAGAGCAGGCAAGGAGCTAAGCCATAGAGCCTTGTCATAAATAAATTTGTCATTATTTGATTTCATTTTCTTTTTGACTTAAAATACAAGAAATTGATTGATCAATACTACGAACAAGGAAAAATAAAATGTAAATAAAATAAAATAAGCTAAATTAGCTACTTTTTAATAATAAAATAAAAACTTCAAACATACGACATAACCGTATAAGTATAGTCCTTTGCCTTTCTAGAAGGAATAAATATGAATGAGGTAAACAATTAAAGAATTAAAAAAAATAATAATCATTGCGTTCGCTGTGACGTTCGCGAATACTTATCCTTTGTGTTTCTCTGCTATTTCGATTCTTTTACGACTGCTTCTGTTTACTGGTACCCGACTTAGCAAGCCTTCCTGGACAATCGTAGCTTACCGTTTTGGATCTTGTTTATTTACGCCTGTGACATGTCTTCGCGTTGTGTTAATTGTTTTTAACCCTTGATCACTAACCATTCGTATAATAGACGACGCGCACCTAGCGCTTTCTCCATTTCGCCAACTTCCCGTTGCCCCCCGCCCCGCACTCTTTTAGTACCTTCCTGGATAGTGAAATTAGTGGCCTGCAAGGCGGCATTGCGGATGCACGATAATTAGGTGGACGTATTCGCTCATTCGGAGCGACAGTGACACAATTTCAAAAAAGTGCTAAAACGACCTAATTATACCAAATTCAATAGTTAATTATAATAGTTTAGATTTATATATTAAGACTGTAGATATAAGTGACACCTGGCACGAACTTTTGCTGAATTATCCAGACATAACCAAACCTGCTTGTTATAGGGAAACACCTAAGAATTCCGTACTTCATTATATCGAAACTACGGGGCCCCCGGTACACGCGAAATCGAGGCCGCTTCCACAAGACAGGTACAAAAGGGTGCAGGATGAATTATTCGAGGCCATGTTAGAATTAGGTATTTGTCGACCATCTAAGAGCGCCTGGGCAAGCCAGCTTCATTTTGTGCTTAAAAAAATGGCCATATTATAGGAAGTTAAACTCGGTAACCAAACTGGATAGGTATCATGATGGCATGATTTTACGTATGCACTAGCCAATAAAAAATTTTTTTCTCGTTTTGATCTCAATAGAGCGTATCATTTTTAGCCGTGGCCCCGGAGGATATCGAAAAAAAGGGGGTTGATCAGTTGCGTAGATTTTTAGGCATGTTAAATTTTTACAGATCGTACATACCTAAGGCCGTAAATTACCAAATCGAGCTGAATAAATATTTGCAATAATACCCACGCCAGCCCAATTAGAGGAACACTTACAAAATAGCAATTTTTTAAATTAATGTTGCTCTTTTTTTTTTAATGGTTTATACTTTAACATTTCTACCCTCTTGAGTAAAAAATTGATAACAAAAGTTGTCACCAACCCATGTTAACAATTGGTTTATACTCTCGTAAGTGGTGTTTTGAATATTTTTCATTAATAAGTGGTTTCTAGCAATATTGTCAAGTTTGTTTTACAAGAGTGGTTCATTTTACTGTTTCGTTTCGGTGAATATACATTGTGTTCTTTTAAAAATGAGTGGTTTGGATGCTACTCAGGTGGCCATAGCCGTGACCTTGATCGAAGAAGGTCATAGCTTCCGTTCAGTCAGTAGAGCACTGAATGTGTCGGTTTCTGTGATCCATCGCAATGTTCAGCGGTACAGGCAGACATGGTCTTACGTGCGGAGGAGGGCACAAGGCAGGAAACGACGTCCTGGATAACCGTTTCATCAACCGTTTCATCGTCACAGTGCAGGCTCTGTTATGGTCTGGAATCGTATATGTTTAGGAGCACGTACGGAGTTAGTTTTCATCAAAAGTGGATCCCTGACTGCATCCCGATACATTGCTGAAATCTAGGAACCCCATGTGATGCCTTTTGCACCATTCATAGGTAATACGCATTCTCTAAGAATAGTTCGGATAAAGAGAGTTCTCGAATAACTCGTCAATTCATACATCAGCGAATTTACAACGGATATTCGTCATATTAAAGGCGAACAAAATATTCTAGCGGACGCACTTTCGAGAATCGAGACAGTAACATGTCCAACGTTCATCAATTATGCGGACTTAGCAGAAAGTCAACATAGTGACAACTTGCAAGTGTTTTAAACCTACCGGATACCAATGTGATACCTGGCCTGATACTGAGAAACTGATCTACTGCGAAATTTCAACGGATAAACTCAGACCTTATTTGACCGAAAGTTTTAGACCGGCAATTAGCATTTCATTCAGTACAGTACTTAGTCATCCTCGCATAAAAACGACAAAAAGATTTGTTAAAGATAAATTCTTTTGGCCGGATATGGATAGGGATATCGGAAAATGGGCAAAAAAGTGCATAGGCTGTCAAAAAGCTAAAGTAACTAGGCATACTATTTCAGATTTAGGGCATTTTAGTACTGTTAATTGTTTTCAACACTTACATATCGACATAGTAGGTTCGTTACCTATATCGGATAATGAGTTTAGGTATTGTGTAACTATGATCGACAGATTCTCTGGTAGACCGAAGCTATTCCCGTGTGCGATATAACCGCCGAAACCGTAGCCAGAGTAGTTTTTGATAACTGGCTTTCCCGTTTTGATTGTCCTGTGAAGCTCACAAGCGACCAGGGTAGGCAATTCGAGGGTAACATTTTTATCGATTTAATTATATACCGATAATATTATAGTCGATTAATGAAATATATAGGAATACAGAGAATACGAACTACGCCATACCATCCGCAGAGTAATGGTATGGTAGAGCGATGGCACAGATTTTTTAAAGCCGCTCTTATGGCACGCTTGAATGGTAGCAAATCCTGGGTGTTATTAGGTTTGCGATCCACGACTCGAAGCTACACTGGTATTAGCGCCGCCGAGACGTTTACGGTACGGTACTACGATTACCAGGTACGATTTATAATAAAACCCGTAGTTTAGACTCGGATTCGGAATATTTGCAAAAATTGAGGGACGCTATCAATTCTTTGAAACCGAATAATAAGAATATTTTTGTGCATAAGGACTTAGAAAATTGTGAATATGTGTTTGTTCGTAATGATATATATGGTCAAGAAATCACTTGAACCTCCTTATCATGGCCCGTATATATAAGGAATTTTTTATAAAGATCGGAAATAAGGAACTTTTATATCGATTCATAGGTTAAAACCTGCCCATATAATTACAGAATGCCAACAAGATAGTTCAACATTGTCTAATTTGCGTAGAAATTATAGTAATGATAACAACGTCAGTACACAGTTCGATGACGCATGTTGTCAAAATATAGCCATTCCGCGAACAACGCGTACAGGCCGTGTTATTAAGCTACCTGCACGTTTTGCACAGTAAGCTAGATATCATTATTATAAAGTCTAAGAAAGCAATTAGGTTATTTAATAAATGCACGTATGTTTTATTTTTTCTCTATTCTTTTATTGTAAATTTACTTTTTTTTTACCACTTATTTTACACTGTTATACACTCATCCTATACATTGTAATGGCATTAAGTTTTGTAATACAAACATTTTTATACAGTTACGAAAAATATTATAAAAAGTTACAAAATATTATACTAACAGATATAAGAAGAAGCATACAGACAAAGTTACTTATTTTTGTATATTTAGTTACTTTAATCGTGTTATTAATGATGTTTGATTTAAGATGATTCGACAATTTTATACATGTACAATTTGGTATATTAAGTTCATGACATAGTAAATACTTAGTTACTGTTGTGATTTTTATCTGAAATTACATTTCTTTTGTTTTTTTTTTTGTCATATAAACTGCCATAATGGGTGTTGGTCAGAGCAAGGATACAACCAACAATGTGGTAGCCCAAACGACGGTGAACAACCACTTCGAAGCCAGACTAAATAACATTAGCTGGATATTGATTACCATTGTAGTAGTTTTGAGTTTAGTACTCATGTACGTTATATTTTGGCGTTGTCATGGCAAAGCGAAGAAATGGGTGAGGAACCAGCAAAATCCAGTTGGTCAGCAATCAGTGGCCGCTGCGAGTTATGCGTGACGTAACTATTATTGTAATTACTACCTATCAGTGTTTTAAGCGTAAAGTGTTAGTATGTAATAAGAATATATATATATATATATATATATATTTTTTTTTTTTTTTTTTTTTTTGTGTTTTCTTGTGTAATAAGATTGGGTGTGAGATTGTTTTGTACTACAGTACCTATGTATAATATTCACCTAAAATACGTTTTTGTATGAGGCGGGAATGGTGTAGGGAACAACACTTATGCGTTTATAGTTTCTATGTGTAGTATGTACAGGT
Source organism: Marasmarcha lunaedactyla (assembly GCA_923062675.1). NCBI lineage: Eukaryota > Metazoa > Arthropoda > Insecta > Lepidoptera > Pterophoridae > Marasmarcha > Marasmarcha lunaedactyla. The sequence goes on from OV281358.1 coordinate 5,621,634, forward strand.
ACTGACGGTTGCGTACGTCAGATAAGTAGCAGGTCACAAAGAAATTTCAGTAATAAATCGCTACTTGAATGGACACACGTTTATTAATTACTAGTACATATTGTCTTTTCTGATCATATACCCCATAAAAGGTATAAACTAACAGTTATCTTAATAATCATCTACGTTAGGTGTGAAAATGCCACATTTGTTAATTCAAGAACCGCTAGAGGGCAAAAAGTCGTTGTTGTCGTATTCTATTTTGGCGCGCAAATACCGAGCAACAACGACAAAAAAGTCAGTTGCGCGGGGTGCCCCGTAATGAGTGCAAGTGTCAGAGTGCTACATCGCCGCTAAGGTAAATATGACATTTTTTTTACGCCGCTACAACGAAGCAATTGTATTTTATGACGTTATTGACTTGAATTAAAAACAATTTTATGATTACAATGACATATAATACAAATGCGTCACTGTTTCACCAAACATTTTTGTGGTTGTGATATTTATTTTAGACGTAAGTATGTGGCTTATTGCAATGACTTGAATAGTAATGCTACTGAATTATTATTTTTTTTAGATTTTAACCGTTAAATGGCAAGCCGAGGACGAATGGTAGTCAAACTTTGTGATCTAGAATGTTTAGAGATGGATTCCACTTCGTCCCTAATGGTCCCCAATCGTTCGCTTCAAAATCAGTTATTGCTAGTTGTGCAAGTAGTAAATATAAGACTCAGTTAATTATTATACGTATATAAACATTTCAATGCAAGAATGCTTTCTGAATTCTCATGTTTTTTACCTTAGTTTCAGAGATATTATCTGTAGAACCAAAAGAAATTAGTGTCTCTAGTAGCAGTACGAATCGTTATATTCAACGCAAGTCATTTTTTCATAATTACTATATATACATTACATTGATTTGCAGGATCTGATTTGTGTAGTTGGACCGTTAAAGTAGTATTCATATTTATAAAATATGTAGTTCAATAAAAATCACATCGGTACATTCTAGCTCCAAAGTAAGGTTTTTATTATTGTGTCATGGAATCCAAAAACTACAAAAATCCAACAAAAATATTTTTTGAGCTAATGCAGGAATCGAACCCTTGCTTGTGAGTCGGCGCTCATATCCAATCCTCTAAACTGGAATTAATGAATTATTAAACTGACATTTCTCTTATTTATTCTAGCATCGACTGAATCGACTGAAAAGCAGGATTGTTCGTAACATTTCCACTTATTTTAAGATGTTTAAAAACAAGAGGACTAATTGTTATTTCTGGCACAAGGGTCTTGGCAATAGAGCAGCTGTAGAAATTGGCTCCTGTGTATATAAATTCCTGAAAGAGACCTCAGAGCGTCATCCTAATACTCATATATTTTATTCCAACAACTGCTGTCGCCAACCAAAGAACAGGTAAGTACTTAAAATGTCATTAGCTCCATAAAAGTAGTATGTACCTTCTTAAATTATATATTTTAATTGACTATTTATTCCTACAGATTCCTGCTCGGCATGCTACTACTGCCGTATATACTACTACTATATGCCGTTGAAACTCTTCCAATAAAGTCAATCACACATACATGGCCATGCGCAAAATGAGGGTGACAACGCTCATTCGCTCATCGAAAAGTCAATCAAAAGAGCAAAGAAATCGGGTCCTTTATACACTCGGCGTCAAAAATCTGATTTAAGCTAACATAGACTTCATAATAATTGCTTAATATTATGGATACTGATATCAAATAAAAGCACGTTTAATAACCTTTCAATTAAAGTTCGTTAATTTGAATAAAACCACGTGGTTTCCAGGTAAAAGCGTTAAAAAAATGTGTCAAAAATCTCGTAAAAAGCGTCGCGACTTGAGCCTGTTTCTTTGGGTATAAAAGGTCCGGATAAGGTCAAATGTCAACCACCCGTTACCCAGAGCTCGAAGAGAACACATCTAAGGAGCTCCAGTGAGAATTCAACCTTCAAAGATGAAACCACCGCCGCTAAATCTGCTCAAGTCGTCGCACTACTGCAAGCAGGAGTTCGTTAGTATGATGTCACTCGGAAACTGAATTTATGCTGTTATGCAGTCCGCCGAGTATTTCAACGGTTCCAGGAGACTAGGGGCTACATCAGGAGACGTGGAGCTGGTCGGCGACGCTGCACATCCGAAAGAGATGATCATTTCATTGTGACATCTTCTTTACGCAGTTTCTCCAATGCTGCTCAGGTGCAACAACGTCTCAGGGAAGCTCGGACCATAGCAGTTAGCGTCTCTACGATTAGAAGCAGACTACGGGAGAAGCAAATCGTGGCTCGTAGGCCTGCTACTGGCCCCATGTTGACCGCACATCATCGCAGAGATCGCTTGCAATTTGCCCATGACCACGTCGATTGGACGTTTGAGCAATGGACACAGGTTCTCTTCTCCGATGAGACGAGAGTCTGTCTTTATTGCAACGACGGACGTGCCAAAGTGTACAGAAGACCGGTAGAATGATTTTCTCAAGCCTGTATCAAAGAAACCGTTGGCTACGGAGGCGGCTCGGGTATGTTCTGGGGCAGTATTAGCATGGACAGCAAAACCGACTTTGTCTGCGTTTCCAGGACTGACGGTACTCGCGGCCAAGGGTCCCTGACTGCTCGACGATACATTGCCGATATCCTGGAAGAACATGTGGTCCCATATGTGGGATACGTTGGCCTTGGATTCATGTTAATGCACGACAACGCTCGCTCCCACACTGCATTGATTGTTCGAGATTATCTGGAGGAGGTTAAGATCCCTGTTTTGCCTTGGCCAGCCAGAAGTCCTGACTTGAACCCGATCGACCTTTGGGACGAGCTGAAGCGACGGGTTCGGTCACGAGATGCCCCCCAACCACTCTACAAGACCTTTAGGATGCAGTCATTAAAGAATGGGGCAACATTCCACAAGAAACCATTGTTAGGTTGGGGCGATCGATGAAGGAACGTTTAGAGGCTGTTATAAGGGCTCGAGGGGGTAACACTAGGTTTGAAGCTAATTTCAAGCACTTTTTATAAAATTTTTAGTATCCATTTATTGTTTCGACGTTTAGTTTCAATAAAAATCTTTCAACTGACTATTATGTTTGTTCTATGATTTTTTGACCCAATAAAAAGTCTATTTTTTTTGTTTTTTCTAATAAATAGGCTTTATTACCTTTTAATTGATACATCTCATTCATGCCTTTGCATTTGGTCAAATGGCATTTAAAGTCGGTTGAAACTATTTTTCGTGGAGGGGCGATATTTTTGTAGTTAATGAGTTAAACTTTGACGATTTTTATGGTTTGAAAAAGCTCTTTGAGGATATTGCACTAAATATTAATAAATATCCGCAAGGTAACCCAATTAAACTATCAGAAATAGTTCTATTCGATTTGTTAAATATATTGAGACTTACGATCTAAAATATTCTTACGAGAGTGAATGGGTACCCGTAAAATCAAAGACAGCTATAAATACGCGTAAAGCTCGATCCGAGAATAATTTAAATATTACAGAGGGTACGCCTGAGATCTGCTTATAATGCAAACTCTAAGCAAGTTAAGTACAAATATTTATGCTGTTGTAAAACTACTTAATAAATAATTATTTTTGTTTTATAGAAATAGAAATAGAGCTTTAACATTCCGTTATTTAGGCTAATAATAAACTTTAAGTAACTCTTAATTTAAAAATATTGATATCTGTGATTTTTCCGAGCCATAAGAGATAGCAGATAAGTGAGGTATCAAGAAAAGTAGTTTTGTAATGAAAAAAATGTGACATTTTTACGGCAAGGGTTCAAACTACGAAAATAAAATATAAAAATACACATAATATACAAGCTGTATGAAAAGTTAAGAATCCTTATTAGTGGACTTCATATGTCACTCCTGTTATGAGCTGATGAGTTACAATTATAACTAAGGGGAACCGTCTCAAGTTCAAGTTGGTCACCGTAATATATGTATTGGTTGTGGGAGTTCCACTTTGAGAATCCGAAAAAGATTAGTAATAAGAAAGAAAGGGATTTAGCAGTTGTAGCAATTTTGGCAGAGTGGATACGGCCTCGTCAGGTAAATGTGAAACCTTTGTATGTATATTTTTCCTACTTATTTTATTACAAAATGAAATAAACAAATGTGAGACACTCATTATGTTTCTATGTATATATAAAATGTACAGGGTGGGCCATAAGGGTGTTGGCGATTTAATTGTTCAATTTCTCGGAAACGAGTGGCGCGGGGCGGCGGGGGGATATGTTGCTAGCTGCGCCGCTTCCTGGAAATTTAGTCGCCATGGAGCCGTACACGGGAGCGCAGCGTGCATTTTGTGTCCGAGCGTATTACGAAAACAATAAATCAGTGATTACTGCACGACGTTTGTATCGACATGAACACGGTTTACGCGATTTAAGTGAAGTTCCAAGCGCCAATGTGATACGGAAATGGATCAGAATGTTCGAAACAACCGGCTCAACAGTACCAATTACGGCTCGTGGTCGCCCAGTTTCTGCAAGATCAGCCGACATTGTGGAGCGTGTTCGTGTTTCAGTTCAGCGAGATCCGCAACAGTCAACACGTAAGAGAAGTCAGTCTTTGGACATCAAAAGAACGACTTTGCGACGAATTTTGAAGCGTGACTTGCATTTGAAGGCTTATAAGATTCAGTTAGTCCAAGAATTAAAACCACACGATGCCAATAACCGACTTAACTTTGTCAATTTGATGCTCGAGCGGTTCAACAATTTCAACAACGTGATGTTTAGTGATGAGGCCAATTTTCATCTTAATGGCCATGTAAACAAGCAACATTGTCGGTTCTGGTCCGAGACTAATCCCCGACGCTTGCATGAACGTCCACTTCACAGCCCTAATCTTGTCGTGTGGGCTGGGATAACGTCAACCGGTATTATTGGGCCATACTTTTTTGAGGACGAAAGAGGGCAAGCGATGACGGTTAAAGCTAACAATTATTTCAGCATGATAACAGACTTTTTGGTGCCAGTTTTACAAGAACTTCAAAGCAATACCTTGAGGATGTGGTTTCAACAGGATGGGGCCACATGTCATACGGCTAGGGTATCCATAGAGCTGCTGAAAAATGTGTTTCCCGGAAAACTCATTTCGAAAAGGGGGATATTGAATGGCCACCACGTAACCCCGATCTCTCTCCATGCGATTATTTTCTATGGGGCTACCTCAAATCGGTAGTTACGAAAATAATCCGACCAATTTAGAGCAGCTGAAGAGGAACATCATTCAGGAAAATAACAAAATAACGAGAACAACTTTTCAACGGGTTTTCCAAAATTTGCCCAGGGAAGTCATTTGGACAACATTATTTTTAAATCTTAACCCTAAACTTGATTTTGTGAATTCTAATGCACATTACGTTCAGAAATTTTTTTCACCATCATAGCTGTATTATCGTCGGGTTTTTTAATACGAAATTGATTTCTGAACGTTATTTAACCTATGAAAAAAAAACTATCGCCATCTCACTCACGCGCTGTCAGTAGCGATCAAAATGGCGAACCGTCCGAGAGCGCCTACGCATCTCAAGGTAATTATCCTATTTAATTTCAAATAATTTATGTGATTTCAATTGAAATTCGATTGAATTTACTTATTTCTAATCCTAAACTATTGATTCGTGATAATATTTTGCTCAAATATGTTTCATTTTGCATAATAATTTGTGACTTTTGTTTGGTGTGCATTTAAGTTCACACCGCCAGCTGAACTGGGATTTACGTAACTATTTGCTTGTGCATTTAAGTTCACACCGCCAAATTCTGAGTTAATTAAAAACTTATTTTACTGTATGTTTAAATGCACATTGCCAGCTTAACTACCACTTGCATTAACTTTTATTTTTCATACACTTGTAAAAATAAAGCTTGGTTTGGCATCGAACGAAAGACGCTTACAAGCTATTTGCACTCTTTTCGCAATTTTTGCACACAAGCTATTTACACTGACCTTTCTTGACAACCTCCGTGGCGCAATGGTCGAATAGCCGGTTCCGGCACGAGATGTCGCGGGTTCGATTCCCGGAGCGGGGCAAATGTTTGTATGATCTACAGATATTTGTTCCGGTGCTAGGTGTTTTCTATGTATTTATATATTGTATTCTAGGTTCCTCCCTAGTTCGTTGTATGGTAACCCATAACACAAGCTTTGCTTACTTTGGGGCCATGTAGTCGGTGTGTTTGTCTGAGGATTATTATTATTATTTCTTCCGTTTGCTGCAGATGACAAGATCTCGGAAAATACTTGCTTTAGTACCAAAATCTGGAGCAAAGTCTGATATTTCATCTGAAGAATCTTCCGAAGATGAACTCCAGATGTGTAGACCTTATTCTTCAGACTCTAACGACAGTTCCCCTGTTCGTTCACTGGCGTCATCCATTGAGAACATAAATCTTTCAGACAGCGATGACTGTGAGTTTCGAGAAATATACACTATAGTATCAGGCCCTGAAGAACTGTATCCTCTACCTAATTTGCGACCAAATATCACGATTCAATCCGGCTCAAATTCACCTGCACTTCATAATGATCCTGATATAATACCTCCTTCTCCAGTACTTTACATTCCACCGTCACCTTCTATTGAGTCTGAATACAGCCCTTCACCTGCAACTCCTACAACTTTAAGTAGACCTCCCGAAGCTGCCGTCCCTGGACCTTCGACTCCTTCATTGGCGATTCGTGCATCGCTTCGAGTGAACCGTTCCAGAAAACCAAGGCTAGTCGTCAAAAAAACAATATTAAAACTAGAGAAAATGGCTCCCAAATGGACAAAAACGAAGTTTCTCGGGAGAGCTGAAATAGAAGATGATTTCTTTGAGTGTACTAAACTGAACAAGTCACCTCTCGATTATTTCAAATTATTTTTTTCGGATGATATAATCGACTTGTTGGTAGAACATACTAAGCTTTATTCAGTTCAAAAAAAAGGCACCTCTATCAGTGTGACCCAAGATGAAATTAAAGATTTTCTGGCGATAAACATACTCATGGGAGTCGTCAATATGCCAGCGTATACTGACTATTGGTCTAAACAATTTAAGTACTCTAAGATAGCCGATGTCATAACACTAAAAAGGTTCCAGACTATACGACGCTACTTTCATTTTAACGACAGCATGAAAGATGATGGTGACAGGTACTACAAAATAAGGCCATTAGTGGAAAAAGTCCGTCGCAACTGCGCAGCCCACATTCCAGAAGGAAAACATTTCAGTATAGATGAGATGATGGTGCCCTACAAGGGTACCAGAGCTGGCAGCAGGAAACAGTATGTGCGAAATAAGCCAAAGAAATGGGGATTTAAGTTGTTCGTTCGTGCTTCACCAACAGGCCTTGTCCATGATTTTCTAATTTATGGAGGAGAGGACACCTTCCGTCACCACACTTTTTCTAGAAAAGAAAACGGAATGGGTCTCGGTGCTAAGGTGGTCCTTGCTTTAGCCAAATCCATAAAAGAACAGCCATGCTCCGCGCTATATTTTGACAACTTCTTTACATCAATCGAATTGATGCATCATTTGAGAGAAGAGTATGGTATATTCTCCCTTGGGACAATAAGATCCAACCGACTTCGAGGAGCAGAGAAGAAATTGCCTACGGATAAGGAGTTAAAAAAGAAGGGAAGAGGAGCATTTGCACAAGTTGTTTCAAACGAAAATAATCTCGCAATAGTGAAATGGTTTGACAATAAATTTGTTTTGGCTGCAAGTTCTTACGTCGACGCTCACCCTGTACAGAATATACAACGGTACAAGAAAGAAGAGAAGAAGAAAGGTCCGGTCCCATGTCCGAAACTGATAAAAGAATATAACGCATACATGGGTGGCGTCGATCTGGCGGATATGTTAGTCGCGTTATACCGCACGGAATTAAAAGGCCATCGTTGGTATCTAGCACTTTTCTCGCAGATCTTAGATATATGCGTAAATAACGCCTGGCTTCTTTATCGGCGCGAGAACAGTGGTAAAAAAAAGTTACTACGTCTCAAACAATTTCGTGGAGCTTTATTCAAACAACTGCGTTGTTTCGAAAGAAGTTCTTCTCAATTGAAAGCTGATGCTCTTACAAAATCTGTTCCGAAAGTGAAGCATCCTGTGGCGGAGAGGCCTGATGATGCTACTCGGTACGATTTGGTTGGACATATTCCAACTTTTACGACAAAGGGTCGGTGTAAGAACTGCACCAAAAATCAAACTAAGTTTTACTGTCAAAAATGTAAAACTAGGTTGTGTTTGGTCGAAGGTCGCAATTGTTTCTTGGACTTTCATATAAAATAATATTATATAATAGATTTTATAATTAGGTTTTTTTTAGTGTTGTAAGTGAAGTGATTTATTTTTATTTTTTATAGCGGTTTATAGGGTCAAAGCTACCTTTGTTTTTTAATTAAAGGAAGTTCCTAAAGTATTTCATACTATTATTAATACTTTTATTGTTTGATACAGGTAAGGAAACCTAAATTATATTACTTGTTTTGAAGTTTTTTGTTTAATTTATTTAAATGTATCGTGCAGTGTAAACATGGCAGTGTGCATGTAAAGACACATACTTTTTATTGACTTCTTTCTTGACTACTTGGCGATGTGTACTTAAAAACACATAAGAAATCCTAAAAACTAAAAAACATAGATTTTTTATTTTATTTTTCCTGGGCTCTACACACTTCTATTAACATACTAAAGTAATTAAAATTACTTTTTTTTACATTAAAATTGTCTGCCAAGTATAGGGTTAAAAATTCCTATGTTTCCACTTTTTAAAAATACAAATATATTTTTGTTATGTTTCTTAGTTCTTTCTTAATTGAATATTGAAACCGCCAACACCCTTATGGCCCACCCTTTATTATAAAGCAGGATAAATATAGTTCTAATTCTTTATACCTAATTATTATTATCTAACATTCTTATTTTGCATTTAATATATCAAGAATCAAAATAGAGTATTTTTTTATATAAATAAAATAGGTATGTGTATATTCTGTGCTTTGTTAGTCAATTCCAAAATAGTAAAGTTTTTTTGCACTTTTACTAGAACAGTTGTTGTAGACTGTGTGTATTTATTTATTTCGCTCTAACATACTTAATTATTTTAAGACATTTTGTCTCATAACACTTTGTCTATAAAATAAAAAATATGATTTAAAAAATATTAAAACTGTTATCCCTATTTTTAAATACTAAATATGTAGATATAAGTATTAAAGATAAATTTTTAATTAAATTACAAATAGGCAACGAATTTAAATAAATCCAGAGGTGTTTTTATTATTTACCGAGTTGTGAATAATTCTACAAACATATTTGTGATGACTGTGTAGCGCAGTGGTAACAGTGTCTGCCTCCGACTCTACAGGTCGCGGGTCCGATTCCTGCACGGTGCAAACATAGTGTTTGCATTGGTCTTGGTGCATTTATTTTGAGTATTTAAAAACAGTCATACTAATTTATAGTTGTATTCTAAGGAGAGAGTAATAAGTTTTTTTTATTTCAGGTGACACCTGCTGATGAAGTCTGTATTCCTTGTTGACTAAAAGCTCAAAGAATATTAAACCACTCTCAGGGTCCTCAGATACCTACATCATTAAGGCAGTCATCAGACTCGGAATCTATGAATGCTGAGGAGGTTACTGCGCAAGCTGACATACAAGTACATAGTCAAGAACATTCTCCTGTAGAAGCTACAGCAGTGGAGGCCACTCAAGAAGCTGTGAAGCAAGAAGTAGCAGAACCACTGGTTTACCAATCTGAACCTAATACTATTTCTGAAGGGTACATAAGATTGCCAAATATTAAAAGGGCAGCAAATACTGAAAGCCACTTATCTATTGATTGTAATAATCAAGAAAGGCGTTGTTACAAATACAATACGTAGAAGAGTGATTAAAGATTATAATTTTTATATACCAACTAACTGCCGTATTTGTTTACACCATTTATCAAACAATTTATTTTATGAGCAATATGGAGCTGAAAATGCCATTCACTGCATCGCAAATTAAAAAAATGGTATTTTTGTTGTCGCAAGAAACTGTTTCAACTAATTTCAAATGTCGAGAGCAAATCGAGGAAAACCTATTTAATTATTGGTTCGGCCTAACACATGCTCAATACAACCAAATTATTGTAGAATGTCCCCGGTTAAATAAATCAAATAAAAAATGTGGATTAAGTGCACAACTGTGTAAAATGAAATCCGGGGAATCAGATCAGCGGATAGCTAATTTATTTCAAGTCCCACAGAGAATTTTGGAAGGGTATATGCAAGAAGCTTTAGAAATTCTTGTTCAGAAATTCGTTCCTCAACACTTAGGCTTTGCACATTTTAACAGGAGAAGAATTCTTAAACAAAAATTCAGTTCTTGCTGAAAATCTTTTTGGAAATCCGCAAGATTCAATAGATGAGAGACTAGCAGATGGCACATACTTGTATAGTCAAAAGAGCTCGAACTATGCGTTTCAAAAAATACATATTGCCTGCACAACTACCACAATTTACTAAAGCCTTTCCTAATTGTTTGCTGCAATGGGCATATAGTTGAAGTTGTTGGACCATGTGCAGCAACGAAAATTAACGCTGAAATTATGTCTGATTTGCTAAAAGAAAACAGTTTCTGCAATTTCTTTAAAGAAAATGATATTTTTATTCTTGACAGAGGTTTTAGAGATTGTGTAGTAAAGATTCCACAAAAAAGAATATCAAGCACACATGCCTGAATCTATTTCAGTGGGATAAACAAAATTGAATACTTTACAAGCAAATATTACAAGATGTGTCACCACGAATAGATGGGTGGTAGAAGGAGTAAACAGCCGTTTTAAACTAGATTTTAAGATCTTCCGGGAAAATAATTTAAAAAAAAGAATTCCAAACATGATGAAAGAATTTTCGGTTGCAGCAGCACTTTTGAACTGCTTTGCACGACAATACAGTGAAAGAACAAATGAGAATGAAGTCCTCAATCTGATTCAAGGAAATTTTTCCTTTTATTTGATGAAAATATTTTATCTCATATGGTGAGACTAAATAATTTAAATAGGCTCCACACTTCCTTTCAAGTTTCCTCAATTAAGTGAAGAAGACCTGCAACTGATCGCATCGGGCACCTACCAGATTAGACAAGCAAAATCTTATGTTGGTAAACATTTAAGGGCCCATGGTTTGTATCAGTTGCAGGTTTGTCGTGATGAAAGCCAGTTATCTGTTTTTGGAGGTGTGGACCCATATCTTAAGGGAAAAAATAAAGTCTCGCCATGAGGGAAGTAACACATATTTTATAAGAGGTGTTGTTACACCTTTTTTTTGTTAGTCAAATCCTTTAAACCGTCTTTATATCTTTTTTCATTCGTTCGAAGCTTAGTGCAGGGCTGTATAGCTTTTTTCCCAATATTGTGGAAATTTAGGGATAAAAAAAGTGAATGTTGAGCTGGCTGACAGTGGAAGTTTCAAGAACATTCGGCGAGAAGGAATTTTGCAGTCGACACCTTTGAGTTTTTTACATTGAATGGAGATTTTTGACGACTGATATCGAGTGACGGCGTGAGGAAACTTGTTGGGGTGTGCGGGCGTGTAGGACTGAGGTCCGGCCCGTGGGCTACGTGGCGGCCTCCGGAGCCTAAGTTGTTACAGCCTCCTTGAGGTAAGTTCAGTGTTTTCTTGTTAAAAATAGGTTAGCTCTTGCTCGCGTTTGCATTCCGGTGATAATCCGATTAAAATATGTTGAGATAATATGTTTTCTTAGGTGTGGGCCTCGTGGCGGGATTTGTACTGTTGGCGGGCCACACCCTTATTGTATGTTGCTGCTAGGGAGCTTAACTCCTAAAATACAATTTAAGGACAGGATAGTGTCTTACTGTATCCTATTATTGTGTATTTTTGTTTAAAATGAATCTTTTCATACTTTGTCTTGAAACTTAACCTTGTACTAAGTAATTTATTGATAAAACTATGCTCATCTGGGTGAAATACTATGATAATTGTGTTGTTTTGCTTGCTTAAAGTAATCCTAATCACAGAGAGATGTTGCACAGTGTAAAATATTACCATGTGGCAGTCCACATGGTACAAATATTTGTAATTCTTTGTTTGACTGTGCCGCTTACTTATTTAAAGTGATTTTAACCACCCAGAGGTGTTAAATTATGTGAATTATTGCTCAGTGGCACCCCACATGGTGCAGATAGTTATAAATAATTGTCTTTTCTTTTGGTATTACCTTTTAAACATAGTAGTAAGTTCTTTGTAGTTATTCTGGTGTTGTAAAAAGTAAATCTTATAAGACTTTAAGTGGTTCTCCTAAAGCAGAGAGTTACCAAGTAATGTAACGTTTTGAATTCTTAGATTCTAACTAAGCCTTCAGCTTTCATTTAAACTCAGTGATTTGTTTCGCGAGCCCTAGTTGTACAGGCTGAGTTTGAACAAGTATTTACAGAGGTTTTTATTGTGAGCCTTTAGGGACCCAAGCGTGTTCTCTGAAGACATAATGCTAATTATGGTTTAATGTGGTTTTCAGAAAGGAGGCTGTTTTCATACTACCAGCCTCATCGGCTGCTTTTTTGTGTTGCACCGTGTTTTTGGACGCCAGCGATGCGGAGGTTTGGCTGAAGCGTCGAACCTCCTTACTTACCAAGTAATATCAAATTTTTTTATGGGGCCATAAAATGGACCGCCCTTGTTTTTTTGTCATTTAATACGAATTATTTTAAAGGAAAGCTCCTTCAGAGTACCCCTTTGTTTAAGGGAAGATTTTAGTTCTTTACTGTGGATGTGGGAAACGATTGCCCCTTCAGAAAACTTCGGTTCGCGGACGGAGTATTACAAATAATTTAAATATAAAGTAATTTTATAGACTAAACTAAGGATCAGCCAAGCGACCGCAAGGTTCCCTAATTTAATTTTAATACCTTTTATATTACAATACAATACTTTTGTGTACAATAAACGACCGGTGTCAACATTTCACTTTCGTTTGATTTGGCCGTGGTCTAAACCCCACGCAAACCTTTTATAGGGGAAAACCCCCCTAACAGCGGCGCCCGAACAGGCACGTTGCGGTCGTTATTCTCGCCACTGGTCTTTCGCTCAGCGACGGTTGGCTGATCCATTTGACTACTTTTTATTTATTTTTACTGTAAACTGTTGAACTTTTATTTTGAATTAAACTATTTTATTATGATGAAATTGTGAGTGCATAGTGTATAACTATAAATTTTACCATGTGTGAAGAACGGCCTATCCGTTTTCACCTTCTTAATAAAGATGAACTTGTATATGAAGTGGCTATTCGGGATTGTATACCCGAGTCAACAGTAGATAAATTGCGTGCCCAAATACGGCAGCTGGAAGTGCAACTACCCACCGACGAGGTACATTCTTATGAGGGCGAAATTAAACCGGAATTGAATACCATAGACTCGAAGTTAATCGAATTAGAGACATTGTGCGATACAAAACCGCTTTTATTGAAAAAATTATTAAGGATACAATCCTTGGGTAACCACCTTTTCCACCGTTTGAGTAGGATTGAACCGGTAGAGGAAAAGGATGTTTTGTTGAAGACCGATTTGGATAGCCGCCTTTTAACTATTGTACAGCGTATGGATAGGATGGTACAAACCTTCCGTAGTAGTTATGAGTTTGTTCCCGAAGTAGAGCCAGGCCCTTCAGGTGTAGGTGTTACCGTATAGCAGTAGCTGTACGCATAGGTATTTCAAAGTTACTGAATTAGTGTAAATGTATAAAAAAGTTAGGCTTTAGTCATGAACTATACGTGCCAAAATAAATATAAATACTTATAAAAAGGTGTTATTCAACTTGTAAAGCCCCACCAACTGTTTGTTGGACTATGTCCCCACATCGACTAACCTATCGCCTTATCGCGAAAACTTCTTCAAGTTCAACAAGCAACAAGAGATTCACTGATGCATTTAATCTTCATTTAAACCGTTACAATTTACCACTTGAATAACCGCTTTTAATAACCATCTTTACTCTAAATGTGTTATATTTACTATGTTATATATAATAAGGCTTGTTAGAAAACAATCACTTCACACTGTATCAAACGTATACGGTATGAGGTTGCCTCTCCAGTGAGACAAGTGGTGACGTGCGACCGATCCTCGAGTGTTCATTCTCTCAATATTAAATATAATGGAAAGGGTAGTGTTATTTCTTTCATTCAGCAGTTGGAGGAATTATGTCTGTCGCGTAACATCTCTGATGAGAAGTTACTGAATTCTGCGGTGGAACTCTTTGCTGATGAAGTCCTGTTGTGGTATAGGGGTGTAAAGAATGAGATCTCGAGTTGGAAGCAGTTGAAGGATTGTCTTTTGGAAGAATACCTTCCGGTGGACTATGACCATCGCTTGCTGGAGGAAATTCGCAGTAGGACTCAGGGAGCGGAAGAGTCTATTTCGCAATATTTCAGCGTTATGCAGAATTACTTTATTTTGTTAAGGCGTCCCTTGTCTGATACGGAGAAGCTGGAGAGTCTCCAATTTAACATTAGACCATTTTATTCCACTAAGTTGGCGTTGGAAAACATTAGTACATTGAGTGAGTTGAAGCAGCGTTGTCGACAACTGGAGGCGGCAAAGCAGAGAGCGGAAAGTTTCCGTGAGCCGGGGCGGAACTCCCCATCGTCTGTAGCCCCCGATTTAGGGTATAAAGGTCGTAGCAAAACTTCTCAGCCACGTTACGAGGTCGTCTCTGCGCCGAGGAATAAATTTTGTGTTAGGTGTCGCGTGGAGGATCACACGCTTTTAGATTGTACTGCCCCGAGAGTTATTGTTTGTTATCGGTGTGGAGAGAAGGGAGTTACGTCGCGTAACTGCCCTAAGTGTTCACCTAAGGTTGAGGAATCACTTTAGTCAAAAAACGCGTAGCTGACCATCGCTATGATGCTGCAGAGTGGAGTTCGTGGTGCGAGAGGGTGCGTGATGCCTTTGAGACGTATAATTCTAATGTAGCGATGGTCTGTTCGGATCGTAAAAATTCCTGTCCTTATTTAGACGTTAAAATTGGTGATCTGCCTAGTTCTGGGCTTTTGGATTCGGGATCGGAGATTTCTATCGTGGGAGGTCCCGCGATCGAGCGTTATTCCAGCGTAGCCGATTTGCATCGGGTGAAGCCTGGAGAAGACATAACTTCAGTAGTTACCGCCAACGGCACGACTTCTCCTGTCACTGGCTATGTGTATCTGCCAGTCACAGTTAATGAAGTGTTCCGTGTGGTGAAGTTTTTTTGTATCCCGGGAGTGTCCACGCCTTTAATCTTTGGCATTAACTTTTGGAAGGAATTTAATATTGCACCGGACGTGCTAGGTTTGATATCCCACAAGAAAGCCCCGCCGCAGACCCCTGTTGAGACCGTTACCCTGCAGATTAACAAATTACATTCTTTTGACGTTTTGACTGAGGAGCAGCAGAGGAAGGCTGACGCGGTGTGTGGCAAGTTCCGTGAAATTTCGGCTGGAGAGAAAGGGTTGGGTAGGACCCACCTGATTTCCCATCATATTGAAACGGGAGATGCCCCACCAATTAAGCAGCGTTATTATCCGCTTTCCCCTGATAAACTCCGGGAACTTAATAAACAGTTGGACGTGATGATAAAGTTGGACGTAGTGGAGCCCAGTTGTAGCCCCTGGAATAATCCCATCACGATGGCCCCGAAGGCGAATGGAGAGTTGCGGTTCTGTTTGGACAGCCGGAAACTAAATGCGGTGTCGAAACATGATGCGTACCCTCTTCCGTACATCCATAGCATCTTGGATCAACTTAGGGATGCGTGTTTCCTCTCGTCCATTGATTTAAAATCCGCGTTTTGGCAGATTCCCTTGACAGACTCTTCTAAAGAGAAGACAGCGTTCACCGTGCCGTTGCGCGGTTTGTTTCAGTTTAAAGTGATGTATTTTGGGTTGACCTCAGCGCCTGCTACCCAGCAGCGGCTGATGGATCAGATGTTTGGGCCCGAGTTTGGCGGGCGTGTTTTTATTTATTTGGATGATATTGTCGTGGTTAGCCGGACGTTTGACGAGCATCTGGAGCTCCTGTTGAAGGTTCGGGAACGGTTGCGTTCCGCTAACCTTACTATTAACCTACCTAAATGTAGTTTTTTTCGGAGACAGCTGAGATATCTTGGCTATGTGGTGGATGAGTTAGGTCTAAGGACGGATCCCGAGAAGATCCAGGCCATTTCCGATTTTCCGACCCCAGCGAGTCCGAAGGACGTCAAGCGTTTCCTTGGGACAGCGTCGTATTACCGAAGGTTTATCCGAGGATTTAGTACGATCGTTGCACCTTTAAGTGCTCTTACTTCTACGCGCAAAAACAGACCTCCGTTTGAGTGGTCAAAGGAAGTTGAGGCCGCGTTTGTGGGTTTGAAAAGTGCCTTAACATCTGCACCTATCTTAGCGTGTCCAGACTTCTCCCTTCCGTTTGTAGTACACACTGATGCGTCCGAAGTGGGAGTGGGCGGAATGCTAACGCAATTCTTTGACGGAGAAGAACATCCGATAGCTTACTATAGTCGCTCCCTTAGCCGACCAGAGCGAAACTATTCTGCCACGGAGAGGGAAGCGCTGGCTGTGGTGTGTGTTTTTCACATTTCCGACCCTTTTTGGAGGGCCATAAGCCTTTTAGGATCATAACTGATCATGCCAGTTTAAAGTGGTTCCTTAATCTTAAGAACCCTACCGGACGTTTGGAGCGTTGGGGATGTCGGCTTTCCCCGTACAACTTTGTGATAGAGCATCGGCGCGGCTCGGAAAATGTGGTACCAGATGCACTTTCCCGTTCCGTACCAGTGTTTGCTGTAGGTGAATCCTTGGTTTCGAAACATTTATTCTCGTTGCGTGGAGAGACCACAGACGTGCCCAAATTACCAAATTATCGATGGGAAGCTTTACCGTTTTACCAAAAGTAAGTCTTCGTAGACAGGCGATTTTGATTGGAAGGAGGTTGTTCCAGCGGAGATGAGACAGCAGCTTATATCGGAGAACCACGACTCTCCCTTGGGAGCCCATCTCGGGATCGAAAAAACTTACAAGCGGCTGCGCCTTCGTTTCTTCTGGCCCAGTATGTATACCGACGTGGAAACCTTTGTTTCAGGTTGCCCGACTTGCAAAGCGTACAAACACCCGAACAGACCCACCCCAGGATTGATAGGTAATCCGAAGGCTTGTCGTAGGCCGTTCCAGTGCATCAGCATCGATTTGGTTGGTCCACTGCCGAGGTCTAGGCAACTGAACGAGTACCTTCTTGTTGTGGTGTGTTGTTTTTCCAAGTACTGCTTGTTGTTTCCCTTGAGGCGAGCTACTAGCCAAGCAGTGGCGCAGCGCCTAGAGGAGAAGGTTTTCTTAGTCCATGGTGTCCCGCAAACAGTTATCGCAGACAATGGTCCCCAGTTCATAGGACGCGAGGTGAAAGCATTGTTTGACAAATATAAAATACCTCAAGTACATTATACCCCTACGTACTGCCCTCAAGTGAACACGGTGGAACGATATAATCGAACCCTCGTCACGGCTGTGGCCGCGCTTGTTGGTGAAGACCAGCGTAGATGGGACATGAACCTTTGTCAAATACAATTTGCTTTGAATACCGCTGTCAATGACTCGACTACTTATACACCATTTTTAATTGTGCATGGCCGTGAAGCTGTGGTGGATGGCCGCATTTATGGTGGTAGTGAGGAATTGGATGAGATTGCGGTGAGTTCCCGAAAGGACTATGTAAATGTGCTGGGAGAATTAAAGGATGTATTCCTCAAGGTAGATCAGGGGTTAAAGAAGTCTCATGCCAGAAGTGCGAAATATTATAATCATCATCGCAGAGATGTCGAATTTGAAAAAGGGGATGTAGTTTGGCGTCGCACCCACATTCGAAGTGATGCATCGAAGTACTTTTCGTATAAGCTGGCGCCTCGCTTTGAAAAGTGTCTGGTGGTGGATAAGTTGTCAAAGCTTGTGTATCTTCTGGAAGACGAGCAAGGTCGGAGGACCGAATGCCACGTCAAAGATATCAAATGTTCTGATTGATGGATTCGCTTATCGTGTAGCTTCATTGCGTGGTATGTAAGTGGGGTAGTTTCTTCTTTCGTTGTGATGCTGGAGGGCCAGCGCGAATTTTGTTCGTTACCCTCGCAAAATTCTGGCGAGGAGGGGGATACTGTTACACCTTTTTTTTGTTAGTCAAATCCTTTAAACCGTCTTTATATCTTTTTTCATTCGTTCGAAGCTTAGTGCAGGGCTGTATAGCTTTTTTCCCAATATTGTGGAAATTTAGGGATAAAAAAAGTGAATGTTGAGCTGGCTGACAGTGGAAGTTTCAAGAACATTCGGCGAGAAGGAATTTTGCAGTCGACACCTTTGAGTTTTTTACATTGAATGGAGATTTTTGACGACTGATATCGAGTGACGGCGTGAGGAAACTTGTTGGGGTGTGCGGGCGTGTAGGACTGAGGTCCGGCCCGTGGGCTACGTGGCGGCCTCCGGAGCCTAAGTTGTTACAGCCTCCTTGAGGTAAGTTCAGTGTTTTCTTGTTAAAAATAGGTTAGCTCTTGCTCGCGTTTGCATTCCGGTGATAATCCGATTAAAATATGTTGAGATAATATGTTTTCTTAGGTGTGGGCCTCGTGGCGGGATTTGTACTGTTGGCGGGCCACACCCTTATTGTATGTTGCTGCTAGGGAGCTTAACTCCTAAAATACAATTTAAGGACAGGATAGTGTCTTACTGTATCCTATTATTGTGTATTTTTGTTTAAAATGAATCTTTTCATACTTTGTCTTGAAACTTAACCTTGTACTAAGTAATTTATTGATAAAACTATGCTCATCTGGGTGAAATACTATGATAATTGTGTTGTTTTGCTTGCTTAAAGTAATCCTAATCACAGAGAGATGTTGCACAGTGTAAAATATTACCATGTGGCAGTCCACATGGTACAAATATTTGTAATTCTTTGTTTGACTGTGCCGCTTACTTATTTAAAGTGATTTTAACCACCCAGAGGTGTTAAATTATGTGAATTATTGCTCAGTGGCACCCCACATGGTGCAGATAGTTATAAATAATTGTCTTTTCTTTTGGTATTACCTTTTAAACATAGTAGTAAGTTCTTTGTAGTTATTCTGGTGTTGTAAAAAGTAAATCTTATAAGACTTTAAGTGGTTCTCCTAAAGCAGAGAGTTACCAAGTAATGTAACGTTTTGAATTCTTAGATTCTAACTAAGCCTTCAGCTTTCATTTAAACTCAGTGATTTGTTTCGCGAGCCCTAGTTGTACAGGCTGAGTTTGAACAAGTATTTACAGAGGTTTTTATTGTGAGCCTTTAGGGACCCAAGCGTGTTCTCTGAAGACATAATGCTAATTATGGTTTAATGTGGTTTTCAGAAAGGAGGCTGTTTTCATACTACCAGCCTCATCGGCTGCTTTTTTGTGTTGCACCGTGTTTTTGGACGCCAGCGATGCGGAGGTTTGGCTGAAGCGTCGAACCTCCTTACTTACCAAGTAATATCAAATTTTTTTATGGGGCCATAAAATGGACCGCCCTTGTTTTTTTGTCATTTAATACGAATTATTTTAAAGGAAAGCTCCTTCAGAGTACCCCTTTGTTTAAGGGAAGATTTTAGTTCTTTACTGTGGATGTGGGAAACGATTGCCCCTTCAGAAAACTTCGGTTCGCGGACGGAGTATTACAAATAATTTAAATATAAAGTAATTTTATAGACTAAACTAAGGATCAGCCAAGCGACCGCAAGGTTCCCTAATTTAATTTTAATACCTTTTATATTACAATACAATACTTTTGTGTACAATAAACGACCGGTGTCAACATTTCACTTTCGTTTGATTTGGCCGTGGTCTAAACCCCACGCAAACCTTTTATAGGGGAAAACCCCCCTAACAGCGGCGCCCGAACAGGCACGTTGCGGTCGTTATTCTCGCCACTGGTCTTTCGCTCAGCGACGGTTGGCTGATCCATTTGACTACTTTTTATTTATTTTTACTGTAAACTGTTGAACTTTTATTTTGAATTAAACTATTTTATTATGATGAAATTGTGAGTGCATAGTGTATAACTATAAATTTTACCATGTGTGAAGAACGGCCTATCCGTTTTCACCTTCTTAATAAAGATG
Source organism: Marasmarcha lunaedactyla (assembly GCA_923062675.1). NCBI lineage: Eukaryota > Metazoa > Arthropoda > Insecta > Lepidoptera > Pterophoridae > Marasmarcha > Marasmarcha lunaedactyla. Next base: position 5,641,800 of record OV281358.1, read on the forward strand.
AACTTGTATATGAAGTGGCTATTCGGGATTGTATACCCGAGTCAACAGTAGATAAATTGCGTGCCCAAATACGGCAGCTGGAAGTGCAACTACCCACCGACGAGGTACATTCTTATGAGGGCGAAATTAAACCGGAATTGAATACCATAGACTCGAAGTTAATCGAATTAGAGACATTGTGCGATACAAAACCGCTTTTATTGAAAAAATTATTAAGGATACAATCCTTGGGTAACCACCTTTTCCACCGTTTGAGTAGGATTGAACCGGTAGAGGAAAAGGATGTTTTGTTGAAGACCGATTTGGATAGCCGCCTTTTAACTATTGTACAGCGTATGGATAGGATGGTACAAACCTTCCGTAGTAGTTATGAGTTTGTTCCCGAAGTAGAGCCAGGCCCTTCAGGTGTAGGTGTTACCGTATAGCAGTAGCTGTACGCATAGGTATTTCAAAGTTACTGAATTAGTGTAAATGTATAAAAAAGTTAGGCTTTAGTCATGAACTATACGTGCCAAAATAAATATAAATACTTATAAAAAGGTGTTATTCAACTTGTAAAGCCCCACCAACTGTTTGTTGGACTATGTCCCCACATCGACTAACCTATCGCCTTATCGCGAAAACTTCTTCAAGTTCAACAAGCAACAAGAGATTCACTGATGCATTTAATCTTCATTTAAACCGTTACAATTTACCACTTGAATAACCGCTTTTAATAACCATCTTTACTCTAAATGTGTTATATTTACTATGTTATATATAATAAGGCTTGTTAGAAAACAATCACTTCACACTGTATCAAACGTATACGGTATGAGGTTGCCTCTCCAGTGAGACAAGTGGTGACGTGCGACCGATCCTCGAGTGTTCATTCTCTCAATATTAAATATAATGGAAAGGGTAGTGTTATTTCTTTCATTCAGCAGTTGGAGGAATTATGTCTGTCGCGTAACATCTCTGATGAGAAGTTACTGAATTCTGCGGTGGAACTCTTTGCTGATGAAGTCCTGTTGTGGTATAGGGGTGTAAAGAATGAGATCTCGAGTTGGAAGCAGTTGAAGGATTGTCTTTTGGAAGAATACCTTCCGGTGGACTATGACCATCGCTTGCTGGAGGAAATTCGCAGTAGGACTCAGGGAGCGGAAGAGTCTATTTCGCAATATTTCAGCGTTATGCAGAATTACTTTATTTTGTTAAGGCGTCCCTTGTCTGATACGGAGAAGCTGGAGAGTCTCCAATTTAACATTAGACCATTTTATTCCACTAAGTTGGCGTTGGAAAACATTAGTACATTGAGTGAGTTGAAGCAGCGTTGTCGACAACTGGAGGCGGCAAAGCAGAGAGCGGAAAGTTTCCGTGAGCCGGGGCGGAACTCCCCATCGTCTGTAGCCCCCGATTTAGGGTATAAAGGTCGTAGCAAAACTTCTCAGCCACGTTACGAGGTCGTCTCTGCGCCGAGGAATAAATTTTGTGTTAGGTGTCGCGTGGAGGATCACACGCTTTTAGATTGTACTGCCCCGAGAGTTATTGTTTGTTATCGGTGTGGAGAGAAGGGAGTTACGTCGCGTAACTGCCCTAAGTGTTCACCTAAGGTTGAGGAATCACTTTAGTCAAAAAACGCGTAGCTGACCATCGCTATGATGCTGCAGAGTGGAGTTCGTGGTGCGAGAGGGTGCGTGATGCCTTTGAGACGTATAATTCTAATGTAGCGATGGTCTGTTCGGATCGTAAAAATTCCTGTCCTTATTTAGACGTTAAAATTGGTGATCTGCCTAGTTCTGGGCTTTTGGATTCGGGATCGGAGATTTCTATCGTGGGAGGTCCCGCGATCGAGCGTTATTCCAGCGTAGCCGATTTGCATCGGGTGAAGCCTGGAGAAGACATAACTTCAGTAGTTACCGCCAACGGCACGACTTCTCCTGTCACTGGCTATGTGTATCTGCCAGTCACAGTTAATGAAGTGTTCCGTGTGGTGAAGTTTTTTTGTATCCCGGGAGTGTCCACGCCTTTAATCTTTGGCATTAACTTTTGGAAGGAATTTAATATTGCACCGGACGTGCTAGGTTTGATATCCCACAAGAAAGCCCCGCCGCAGACCCCTGTTGAGACCGTTACCCTGCAGATTAACAAATTACATTCTTTTGACGTTTTGACTGAGGAGCAGCAGAGGAAGGCTGACGCGGTGTGTGGCAAGTTCCGTGAAATTTCGGCTGGAGAGAAAGGGTTGGGTAGGACCCACCTGATTTCCCATCATATTGAAACGGGAGATGCCCCACCAATTAAGCAGCGTTATTATCCGCTTTCCCCTGATAAACTCCGGGAACTTAATAAACAGTTGGACGTGATGATAAAGTTGGACGTAGTGGAGCCCAGTTGTAGCCCCTGGAATAATCCCATCACGATGGCCCCGAAGGCGAATGGAGAGTTGCGGTTCTGTTTGGACAGCCGGAAACTAAATGCGGTGTCGAAACATGATGCGTACCCTCTTCCGTACATCCATAGCATCTTGGATCAACTTAGGGATGCGTGTTTCCTCTCGTCCATTGATTTAAAATCCGCGTTTTGGCAGATTCCCTTGACAGACTCTTCTAAAGAGAAGACAGCGTTCACCGTGCCGTTGCGCGGTTTGTTTCAGTTTAAAGTGATGTATTTTGGGTTGACCTCAGCGCCTGCTACCCAGCAGCGGCTGATGGATCAGATGTTTGGGCCCGAGTTTGGCGGGCGTGTTTTTATTTATTTGGATGATATTGTCGTGGTTAGCCGGACGTTTGACGAGCATCTGGAGCTCCTGTTGAAGGTTCGGGAACGGTTGCGTTCCGCTAACCTTACTATTAACCTACCTAAATGTAGTTTTTTTCGGAGACAGCTGAGATATCTTGGCTATGTGGTGGATGAGTTAGGTCTAAGGACGGATCCCGAGAAGATCCAGGCCATTTCCGATTTTCCGACCCCAGCGAGTCCGAAGGACGTCAAGCGTTTCCTTGGGACAGCGTCGTATTACCGAAGGTTTATCCGAGGATTTAGTACGATCGTTGCACCTTTAAGTGCTCTTACTTCTACGCGCAAAAACAGACCTCCGTTTGAGTGGTCAAAGGAAGTTGAGGCCGCGTTTGTGGGTTTGAAAAGTGCCTTAACATCTGCACCTATCTTAGCGTGTCCAGACTTCTCCCTTCCGTTTGTAGTACACACTGATGCGTCCGAAGTGGGAGTGGGCGGAATGCTAACGCAATTCTTTGACGGAGAAGAACATCCGATAGCTTACTATAGTCGCTCCCTTAGCCGACCAGAGCGAAACTATTCTGCCACGGAGAGGGAAGCGCTGGCTGTGGTGTGTGTTTTTCACATTTCCGACCCTTTTTGGAGGGCCATAAGCCTTTTAGGATCATAACTGATCATGCCAGTTTAAAGTGGTTCCTTAATCTTAAGAACCCTACCGGACGTTTGGAGCGTTGGGGATGTCGGCTTTCCCCGTACAACTTTGTGATAGAGCATCGGCGCGGCTCGGAAAATGTGGTACCAGATGCACTTTCCCGTTCCGTACCAGTGTTTGCTGTAGGTGAATCCTTGGTTTCGAAACATTTATTCTCGTTGCGTGGAGAGACCACAGACGTGCCCAAATTACCAAATTATCGATGGGAAGCTTTACCGTTTTACCAAAAGTAAGTCTTCGTAGACAGGCGATTTTGATTGGAAGGAGGTTGTTCCAGCGGAGATGAGACAGCAGCTTATATCGGAGAACCACGACTCTCCCTTGGGAGCCCATCTCGGGATCGAAAAAACTTACAAGCGGCTGCGCCTTCGTTTCTTCTGGCCCAGTATGTATACCGACGTGGAAACCTTTGTTTCAGGTTGCCCGACTTGCAAAGCGTACAAACACCCGAACAGACCCACCCCAGGATTGATAGGTAATCCGAAGGCTTGTCGTAGGCCGTTCCAGTGCATCAGCATCGATTTGGTTGGTCCACTGCCGAGGTCTAGGCAACTGAACGAGTACCTTCTTGTTGTGGTGTGTTGTTTTTCCAAGTACTGCTTGTTGTTTCCCTTGAGGCGAGCTACTAGCCAAGCAGTGGCGCAGCGCCTAGAGGAGAAGGTTTTCTTAGTCCATGGTGTCCCGCAAACAGTTATCGCAGACAATGGTCCCCAGTTCATAGGACGCGAGGTGAAAGCATTGTTTGACAAATATAAAATACCTCAAGTACATTATACCCCTACGTACTGCCCTCAAGTGAACACGGTGGAACGATATAATCGAACCCTCGTCACGGCTGTGGCCGCGCTTGTTGGTGAAGACCAGCGTAGATGGGACATGAACCTTTGTCAAATACAATTTGCTTTGAATACCGCTGTCAATGACTCGACTACTTATACACCATTTTTAATTGTGCATGGCCGTGAAGCTGTGGTGGATGGCCGCATTTATGGTGGTAGTGAGGAATTGGATGAGATTGCGGTGAGTTCCCGAAAGGACTATGTAAATGTGCTGGGAGAATTAAAGGATGTATTCCTCAAGGTAGATCAGGGGTTAAAGAAGTCTCATGCCAGAAGTGCGAAATATTATAATCATCATCGCAGAGATGTCGAATTTGAAAAAGGGGATGTAGTTTGGCGTCGCACCCACATTCGAAGTGATGCATCGAAGTACTTTTCGTATAAGCTGGCGCCTCGCTTTGAAAAGTGTCTGGTGGTGGATAAGTTGTCAAAGCTTGTGTATCTTCTGGAAGACGAGCAAGGTCGGAGGACCGAATGCCACGTCAAAGATATCAAATGTTCTGATTGATGGATTCGCTTATCGTGTAGCTTCATTGCGTGGTATGTAAGTGGGGTAGTTTCTTCTTTCGTTGTGATGCTGGAGGGCCAGCGCGAATTTTGTTCGTTACCCTCGCAAAATTCTGGCGAGGAGGGGGATACTGTTACACCTTTTTTTTGTTAGTCAAATCCTTTAAACCGTCTTTATATCTTTTTTCATTCGTTCGAAGCTTAGTGCAGGGCTGTATAGCTTTTTTCCCAATATTGTGGAAATTTAGGGATAAAAAAAGTGAATGTTGAGCTGGCTGACAGTGGAAGTTTCAAGAACATTCGGCGAGAAGGAATTTTGCAGTCGACACCTTTGAGTTTTTTACATTGAATGGAGATTTTTGACGACTGATATCGAGTGACGGCGTGAGGAAACTTGTTGGGGTGTGCGGGCGTGTAGGACTGAGGTCCGGCCCGTGGGCTACGTGGCGGCCTCCGGAGCCTAAGTTGTTACAGCCTCCTTGAGGTAAGTTCAGTGTTTTCTTGTTAAAAATAGGTTAGCTCTTGCTCGCGTTTGCATTCCGGTGATAATCCGATTAAAATATGTTGAGATAATATGTTTTCTTAGGTGTGGGCCTCGTGGCGGGATTTGTACTGTTGGCGGGCCACACCCTTATTGTATGTTGCTGCTAGGGAGCTTAACTCCTAAAATACAATTTAAGGACAGGATAGTGTCTTACTGTATCCTATTATTGTGTATTTTTGTTTAAAATGAATCTTTTCATACTTTGTCTTGAAACTTAACCTTGTACTAAGTAATTTATTGATAAAACTATGCTCATCTGGGTGAAATACTATGATAATTGTGTTGTTTTGCTTGCTTAAAGTAATCCTAATCACAGAGAGATGTTGCACAGTGTAAAATATTACCATGTGGCAGTCCACATGGTACAAATATTTGTAATTCTTTGTTTGACTGTGCCGCTTACTTATTTAAAGTGATTTTAACCACCCAGAGGTGTTAAATTATGTGAATTATTGCTCAGTGGCACCCCACATGGTGCAGATAGTTATAAATAATTGTCTTTTCTTTTGGTATTACCTTTTAAACATAGTAGTAAGTTCTTTGTAGTTATTCTGGTGTTGTAAAAAGTAAATCTTATAAGACTTTAAGTGGTTCTCCTAAAGCAGAGAGTTACCAAGTAATGTAACGTTTTGAATTCTTAGATTCTAACTAAGCCTTCAGCTTTCATTTAAACTCAGTGATTTGTTTCGCGAGCCCTAGTTGTACAGGCTGAGTTTGAACAAGTATTTACAGAGGTTTTTATTGTGAGCCTTTAGGGACCCAAGCGTGTTCTCTGAAGACATAATGCTAATTATGGTTTAATGTGGTTTTCAGAAAGGAGGCTGTTTTCATACTACCAGCCTCATCGGCTGCTTTTTTGTGTTGCACCGTGTTTTTGGACGCCAGCGATGCGGAGGTTTGGCTGAAGCGTCGAACCTCCTTACTTACCAAGTAATATCAAATTTTTTTATGGGGCCATAAAATGGACCGCCCTTGTTTTTTTGTCATTTAATACGAATTATTTTAAAGGAAAGCTCCTTCAGAGTACCCCTTTGTTTAAGGGAAGATTTTAGTTCTTTACTGTGGATGTGGGAAACGATTGCCCCTTCAGAAAACTTCGGTTCGCGGACGGAGTATTACAAATAATTTAAATATAAAGTAATTTTATAGACTAAACTAAGGATCAGCCAAGCGACCGCAAGGTTCCCTAATTTAATTTTAATACCTTTTATATTACAATACAATACTTTTGTGTACAATAAACGACCGGTGTCAACATTTCACTTTCGTTTGATTTGGCCGTGGTCTAAACCCCACGCAAACCTTTTATAGGGGAAAACCCCCCTAACAGCGGCGCCCGAACAGGCACGTTGCGGTCGTTATTCTCGCCACTGGTCTTTCGCTCAGCGACGGTTGGCTGATCCATTTGACTACTTTTTATTTATTTTTACTGTAAACTGTTGAACTTTTATTTTGAATTAAACTATTTTATTATGATGAAATTGTGAGTGCATAGTGTATAACTATAAATTTTACCATGTGTGAAGAACGGCCTATCCGTTTTCACCTTCTTAATAAAGATGAACTTGTATATGAAGTGGCTATTCGGGATTGTATACCCGAGTCAACAGTAGATAAATTGCGTGCCCAAATACGGCAGCTGGAAGTGCAACTACCCACCGACGAGGTACATTCTTATGAGGGCGAAATTAAACCGGAATTGAATACCATAGACTCGAAGTTAATCGAATTAGAGACATTGTGCGATACAAAACCGCTTTTATTGAAAAAATTATTAAGGATACAATCCTTGGGTAACCACCTTTTCCACCGTTTGAGTAGGATTGAACCGGTAGAGGAAAAGGATGTTTTGTTGAAGACCGATTTGGATAGCCGCCTTTTAACTATTGTACAGCGTATGGATAGGATGGTACAAACCTTCCGTAGTAGTTATGAGTTTGTTCCCGAAGTAGAGCCAGGCCCTTCAGGTGTAGGTGTTACCGTATAGCAGTAGCTGTACGCATAGGTATTTCAAAGTTACTGAATTAGTGTAAATGTATAAAAAAGTTAGGCTTTAGTCATGAACTATACGTGCCAAAATAAATATAAATACTTATAAAAAGGTGTTATTCAACTTGTAAAGCCCCACCAACTGTTTGTTGGACTATGTCCCCACATCGACTAACCTATCGCCTTATCGCGAAAACTTCTTCAAGTTCAACAAGCAACAAGAGATTCACTGATGCATTTAATCTTCATTTAAACCGTTACAATTTACCACTTGAATAACCGCTTTTAATAACCATCTTTACTCTAAATGTGTTATATTTACTATGTTATATATAATAAGGCTTGTTAGAAAACAATCACTTCACACTGTATCAAACGTATACGGTATGAGGTTGCCTCTCCAGTGAGACAAGTGGTGACGTGCGACCGATCCTCGAGTGTTCATTCTCTCAATATTAAATATAATGGAAAGGGTAGTGTTATTTCTTTCATTCAGCAGTTGGAGGAATTATGTCTGTCGCGTAACATCTCTGATGAGAAGTTACTGAATTCTGCGGTGGAACTCTTTGCTGATGAAGTCCTGTTGTGGTATAGGGGTGTAAAGAATGAGATCTCGAGTTGGAAGCAGTTGAAGGATTGTCTTTTGGAAGAATACCTTCCGGTGGACTATGACCATCGCTTGCTGGAGGAAATTCGCAGTAGGACTCAGGGAGCGGAAGAGTCTATTTCGCAATATTTCAGCGTTATGCAGAATTACTTTATTTTGTTAAGGCGTCCCTTGTCTGATACGGAGAAGCTGGAGAGTCTCCAATTTAACATTAGACCATTTTATTCCACTAAGTTGGCGTTGGAAAACATTAGTACATTGAGTGAGTTGAAGCAGCGTTGTCGACAACTGGAGGCGGCAAAGCAGAGAGCGGAAAGTTTCCGTGAGCCGGGGCGGAACTCCCCATCGTCTGTAGCCCCCGATTTAGGGTATAAAGGTCGTAGCAAAACTTCTCAGCCACGTTACGAGGTCGTCTCTGCGCCGAGGAATAAATTTTGTGTTAGGTGTCGCGTGGAGGATCACACGCTTTTAGATTGTACTGCCCCGAGAGTTATTGTTTGTTATCGGTGTGGAGAGAAGGGAGTTACGTCGCGTAACTGCCCTAAGTGTTCACCTAAGGTTGAGGAATCACTTTAGTCAAAAAACGCGTAGCTGACCATCGCTATGATGCTGCAGAGTGGAGTTCGTGGTGCGAGAGGGTGCGTGATGCCTTTGAGACGTATAATTCTAATGTAGCGATGGTCTGTTCGGATCGTAAAAATTCCTGTCCTTATTTAGACGTTAAAATTGGTGATCTGCCTAGTTCTGGGCTTTTGGATTCGGGATCGGAGATTTCTATCGTGGGAGGTCCCGCGATCGAGCGTTATTCCAGCGTAGCCGATTTGCATCGGGTGAAGCCTGGAGAAGACATAACTTCAGTAGTTACCGCCAACGGCACGACTTCTCCTGTCACTGGCTATGTGTATCTGCCAGTCACAGTTAATGAAGTGTTCCGTGTGGTGAAGTTTTTTTGTATCCCGGGAGTGTCCACGCCTTTAATCTTTGGCATTAACTTTTGGAAGGAATTTAATATTGCACCGGACGTGCTAGGTTTGATATCCCACAAGAAAGCCCCGCCGCAGACCCCTGTTGAGACCGTTACCCTGCAGATTAACAAATTACATTCTTTTGACGTTTTAAATTTAAATAAGTGATATTCGTAAAAACCTAACCTAAACGTATGAGTCTTTTTAAAGTAAATTATCTTTTTTCTCCCATCTTTCAATGGTATTATTCAAAAGATAATTTGATATATTTAATTCGCTCTATCAAAAGACACACGTTTCATTATTGCATGCCGTTTCTTAAGCTTTTTTATATAAGGCAGAAAATCTATTGAATTTGCCATCACTCTTTGGAAGACACGATATTAAAATTTTTTAACAACTGGAAGAATATCGAATTTCGTTAGAAAATTTAAAGCAAGCGTATGGTAATGGTTTATTTTATCCGAAATTGGCGGCAGCCGTTTGTGAAAGATATTGTGTTAATTTCTCCGTTGAATATGTTTTTTGTGTGATCTACAATATTGCTCGTAATTCGGAGTTGTTTAAAGAATTTTTTTATGCCCGGCCTGGAGATAAACTATGTATGGATCCCACAATGTCTAAATTTAAGTAATTCTGTTAGATAAATATTACTCAGGATATGATGGATAGACATCCGTATATTCTGAACTTATTATTCAAATACGACATCTACAATACTATTGACAGGTGCATTAAACAGGGTGTATCAAGACCGCTTCCACTAAATTTGGGGTATGATTATACTGCTTATTCTCATTACGAAAAAGTACTTTTTACTCATTTTAACGCCAAAAATTTGGACATTTTAAAAAAAAATTCTTTTTTTTTAGCTTTACGTATACAACGTTGATAAAAGCGAGAGACATTAAATGAAACCACATATGTAGTGTATCATGTTATCAGGCTACACAAAAAAAATGAGATCCATCTAAGCAATAGTTTAGTCACAGGAATGTTTTTTAGTTTTTTCTTAGTTTCATTTAAACGCTCTGTATCTTATCAATATAAACACTCAACTCATTAACACTAAACATGCAAATAATACTATTTATTATGTTTATGATATATTTCTTCAACCGACATATCGGCTGCATGGAGTGCCAGTGTAGTTCCCAGTAATGGAAACGCGCCGCCTAGTAACCGGCCGGACCGCATTCTACAGGCCGCGTTTTCGCCTGCGCGCGCGCGTCGTTCGTTTGCCACAACCAGTGCGCACAGAACTGCCGTACGTGAGACCCGCGTCGCGTCACACGTACGATACCTACCGCTTGCTTTCACATTATCTATCGCGCCTAATTTGCTTATCGTTTGTATCGTGTCTGAACTTCTTTAGTGTTCATGTTTATGAACTATCTTACTCATCTGTGTTTCTTCTAATGCTATTTAATTCTGTACTGTATGTGTGTGTTTCCTTGGAATTAATATACAGGGTGTTTGGTGGTCGGGTGCACAAATTTGAAGGGGTGATACACTAGACCATTTAGAACATATTCATCCAAAAGAAATATTTTTCTAGCGCGATTTAGATTTTTTAGGGGACTTTTACGATTTTAGCACGAAAAACCCAAAATTGGTCAATTAAATGCTAATAACTTCTAACCTAAACAGAAATGTCCGATTTTTTTATTATTCTAGTAGTCCAATGTGTCCCCGATCGTACCAAAGTAGTTTTAAGCTCCATTGTGTCCAAAAAAGTTATGTACAAAGCATTTAAACTTTACAAAAAAAAGAAGGAAAATAAAAAATGTGAATTTTGATGTCATTTAAAAAAGTAAATAAAATACCTACAGGTGTTCAGACAACTTTAGAACATGCTTACTTATTGCTCTTTAATTTGAGGTATCATTTACGTAGCTGAGTCTAAAACTTTTCTAATAAGGGCGCCTGAACCACTTAAGGGTCATGATATGGTATTTTTTTGGAATTAAAAAAAACTGTTTTGTACTGATTTTTTTTATGATTCGTGTTCAAAATGACGTCCACCATTGCGAATACACTTTCTGCAACGATTTCGTACTTCAGATGTGGTTATTTTCATTTGAATTTCCTATTTTTACTCCAAAAGCTGCCATTATTCGCGACTCTCGTGGTGATTTCTGTGTGAAGCTAGTCATTATTCGGAATGCATTCTTTTGTTATAATTAAGACAATTTAGACCTTATTGCCGAGACCATTTAGGTACCTGAGTTGAGTCATCATCATGGACCCCTCGCCGCGTCGGTTGGCCAAACAAAACAAGTTCTCTAGTGACTGCTTTGCCCTTTCGAGTTGCGAGTAGACGTTTGGTGTTGTGTTCCTTATTTTTGTGATTCACCGTGTTCAGTTGTAGCCTTTCGCTCCTGCATGTGATCATCATAAATTTTAGACTATTTACTTGTGTTGTGTGTTAGCATTTTGGACTATTAGACCGTGTTCAGTTGTAGCTCTCCCTCCTGCACGTGTTCATTATTTTGGACTATTGGACTTACTTATTGTTATTGTGAACTTGCTGCCATGGCTGAATTTACGAGTCGGGAACAAGCCGATATCATTTTTATGTATGGCAGAGCTGATGGTTCTGCAACTTTGGTACGTCGTTTGTACCAAGAACGTTCCCCGGACCGCAGGTAAATTAATTTTTAATTAATTTACCTAACTTCCGTGTTTTTTATAACACATATCGCAGGCTTTCTGAATCTGGTACCTAGAGTAACTGCAGGAAGACATAACGCCAATGTTGAGGAGCAAATTCTCGCAGCCTTCGAAGCGGATCCTACTACCAGTGTCATAGCTGTAGCGAGAGACCTTAACCTTTCGATATGGAAAGTTGGAGTACGATGCACAACGAACATAAATATCCGTTTCACGGAACAGGCGTACAAGGATTGGAGAAAGGGGATCCGGCTAGAAGGATGCTAGAAGGATGCTAGAAGGATGAATTTTGCCTTTTTCTGCTAAACGCAGATATTGACGACGAGTAGTTCTTTAAGTCCATCCTCTGGAATGACGAATCAAAGTTCTCTAGGAAAGGAATTACTAACTTCCACAACCTCCATGAATGAGCTGATAAGTACAGCAATCCACATTGGAAAAAACAGGCATTTTTTTATTATTCATGTTCAACACGAATTTAATTACAATTAGATTGTTATTTTGAACCAGGTTATTACCGCCATTGCATTTATTATTTCGGGGCTGTTTCAAACTCCATGGTCACGATAATTGTAGTGAACCACCGTGAAAGTCTCAAAACTTACATGTTTAATTACCAACATTAACAAATCTTATTGCGTTTTTGTTTCAGGATTCTTTCCAAAGAGAATTTTCAATAAATGTGTGTGGGCTGGACTCATCGGAAACAAATTGGTTGGCCCACATATTTGCCCGACAACTTAAATGGGCAAAATTATCTAGAGTTTATGATAAACGACTTGCCAATGTTTCTATTTGATGCCGGAGTGATGGACACGGACAGGCCGATCATCTTTCAGCAAGACGGGTGCCCAGCACATTGGGCTATAAGCGTCCGCGAGCACCTGGACAACTGTCTTCCTGGCAGCTGGATTGGGAGAGGTGGACCCATCCCCTGGCCTGCCAGATCGCCCGACCTGACGCGCTTGGATATTTTTGTATGGGGTCGGGCAAAAAAGTTGGTTTATACTAGTGAAATCATGTCCAGAGAAGAATTACATCAAAGAATCATTCATTCATTCAAGCAGCATTCGAAATCATTAAACAAGAAATGCAGATGAAAATTACAACGAAGGAAGTAAGAAGACGTTGCAGAAAGTGTATTCGCAATGGTGGACGTCATTGTGAACACGAATAATAAAAAAATAATCAGTACAAAACAGTTTATTTTTTAATTCCGAAAAAAATCATAATCATGACCCTTAATTGGATCAGGCGCCCTAATTAGAAAAGTTTCAGACTCAGCTACGTAAATGATATTTAAAGTTATCTGAACACCTGTAGGTATTTTATTTATTTTTTTAAATGACATCACAATTCACATTTTTTTATTTTCCTACTTATTTTGTAAAGTTTTAATGCTTTGTACATACATTTTTTGGACATAATGGAGCTGAAAACTACTTTGGTACGATCGGGGACACATTGGACTACTAGAATAATAATACTAGAATAAGAATAATAAATAGTTTAGAAGTTATTATCATTTAATTGACCAATTTTGGGTTTTTCGTGCTAAAATCGTAAAAGTCCCCTTAAAAATCGAAATCGCGCTAGAAGTTTTCAAATTTGTGCACCCGACCACCAAACACCCTGTATAAACAATTAAACCCTAAGTAACAGTGTTTGTTATTTGCCACCAAAGACAAAAACAGTGCTACATCATCATGGGCTGCATTCGTTACCCTCGAGTACCCATGTATTGGAGAGCTGGTACTAAGTTAGGCTTAATTTGTGACCTGATGACAAGAGACAGATTTCTTACACTTCGTAATGCACTCCATGTTGTTGACTCTGAATCTCCAGCTCCAGATGAAGAGGGTAACCCGTTATTGAAAGTACAGCCCATGATTAATAAGGTGAAAGAAACCTGTAATAAACTATAAAGAGTTCCAGGATACTACTCTATTGACGAGCAAATGATCCCATTCACTGGCCGTTGTAAGCTACGACAAGTTGTTAAGAATAAACCTCGACCTGTAGACCTTAAAAAATTTGTTTTAACAACAAGTGATGGATTGATGCTTGATTTTGATATTTACAAAGGTGCAAGAACAACTTTCGGTGATATAAATCTCGGTCTCAGACCATCTGTAATCTTACATTTGATCAGAAATGTTCCACCCGGTAGTTGTGTTTATCATGACCGATATTTCACCACCATTCCTTTGATTGAGGAAATGGAAAAGTTACGTCTGCATTCGACAGGTACCATTATGCAGAACCAAATTCCTGACCGAGCGACTGTCATATTTAAGAAGATTCACAGATGGAGCGTGGTGAGTCTCAGCAATTTGTTTGTAAGCCTGCAGCAATAGTAAAGTGGAAGGACAATAAGTCCGTATTGCTAGCATCAAACTGTACTGCTGCTGAAGAACGATGTAGCGTGAAAAGGTGGGATAAAAACCAGAAAGTGTACGTCGATGTTTCAGCCCCAAAAAAAGTGAAGAATAATAATCAATACATGGCTGGTGTTGACGTACTCGATCAGCAGATATAATACTATCGAGCTTTTATTAAAACAAAAAAATGGACTCTAAAAGTTCTGATACACTTTTTAGATCTGTCACTAGTTAACGAGTGGAGATTTTACAAAAATGATTGTATAGCTAATAAGTTACCTATGGGAAGACTCAATGCCATTACTTGAACTTCGTATGAGCGTTGCCGGTAGCTTATCCTGTGTACCGGGTCGTTCTCGTAGGGAAGACTGCGATGATGATTAATCTCACGTTCCTCGTCGTGATTGTAAAATTTATAGACCAGCTATCGCACCATCGGAGGCAAAAAGATATGACGGTTATGAACACTACCCTACGAGTGATGATATAAAAGCACCCAGATCCTGTCGCATGGAAGGTTGTGGTAGTCGTTCCAAAATTAAATGTGAGAAATGTGATATTTATTTATGTTTGTCTCGTGACAAAAATTGTTTCAAGTCATATCACACTACAAAGATGTAGTCCAGATATTAATTAGGCTGATTATTTGAATAAATACAGTTCCTATATCTAATGATAACCAAAAATTATCACTAGTGTCTTAACTCTTTTCTTCATAGTGGTTAGTATAGTTGACCACCTGTTTATTCACTTGTTATTTGATATAGCGACATCTTTAAGTGCCGATTTGAATGACTAACATTTGATTAGCGCCAATTGTCAGTGTTTTGACGTCGAGAAACAGAACTAAAGGTCATTGGGCGGAATCCGACCCGGTCAATGAAATATTCCGTACAATGATCAAACTAAAAAAAATTACAAAAAATTACAAACTAGCCTATACCTACTTTTCATTTCCCATATATATATATATATATTTTTTTTTAAACGGTGGGAGTGAAATATGATCGACTAATGAATAACCAATATTTTGTTTAGGATATCCTTTTACTATTGTAAACTAATTTATTTACTAATAAGAAATTATTTTTGTTATTGCGGCATCCTGTTAACAGTTACGTACGAGGTTTGCGGCAGGTATACAATAAACTGTCTCTCTCTCTTACAATTAGCCAAGAAACCGGTTTGGTGAACGTTGTTGCGCACGCGCACTGATAATCCCACATCGCAGTCCCTCGTCATTTCTCGTTGCGATCTGTGCATTCGTTGAGATTGTATTGTTCTTATTGATTACTTTAGGCGTGTTTACTGGAATATGTTTGCTTTTGAATTGGATTATATTATTATTACGTTATATATTATTATTACGTTAATATGGAAAGACAAAATAGTTGTGTTTTGTGTGACCGATCTGTGCTACGTCGCAGGAAACATGTTCGCTCTGGACTATTTCTCAAAAGATACCGAGATCACGCCGAGTTATTATTACAAGAAATAATACCACATGAGGTAAGTAGGTACCTTCACTTTTTTTTAAATCAATTTATAAACACTCTTTAGCAAGCATGATTGATTGATTGATCGTTATTATTGTAAAATCTATTAATTAATTTTTATAAATATCACAAGAAAATATAAGTTTTTCATCAACATATTATTAGAAAAAAGTAATAAGTAGCTCCATCGAAAATACAGTGTAGAGTCTGTCAAGCGAGTCTAGTCCACAACCATTTTGCTGATTTCTTATAATGGCAACACTATTATCTGTTAAACAAATTGTCACAAATTCTGTTGTTAACCTCAAATATTCCTGTTTTTGTTGAATTTTTAATTTTATAATGCTGAAACCTATTAAAAGTAGTATCAGGAGCCTATTATTTACAATGATTAATAAATATAATCATGTAAAGAATGAAATTGACAACGAGTTATTGGGAAAACGACGACTTTTGGATGAAATCGTTTCAACATCAGGTAGGATGGCTACAACATGTTGACACTTTTAGCACAATTGTATAATTTTATGTATTTTAAAGTGATGTGATCAGCATTTCGGTTTTGGTTTAAATTCAAACGTATTCATGATGTTGAAATTTACTGGAAAACTATAAGTGAAAACAACTTTATGAGATTGTTGTCATTTTTTTCAGCCACCTTGGAGGATGAATTAACTAAAAGCTCAATTGTTAATTTAGTTAAGCAAGTCATAGCCATAGAAGACAGTAAAAAAATGTAATCTGAAACGGACTATCTGACAAAAATTGCTGCTATGACAGGTTAGTAGGTACAGATTTATTTGTTTACACTTCATTTTCAACATATGTTATCATAAAATTAGTGCCGTTGTTTGAACTGATATATTGAACTTTCAGATTTAAGTGTGAAAACATTGCGGAGAATAAAAAAGGAAGGTGCTATTGACCAGGGTGAGTGGAATACACCGGGGAAAAAGCGTCCACGACAACCAACTGTTGCCAACCTGGATAGTTTTGACTTATCAGCCATAAGGAATAAAATTTATGAATTTTACTGTCTTAAAGTTGTATTTTTGACAAATTCATAAATTTTTTTGCTACATGTAGTATACCGATGTAAAGAGGGATGACTAGAGATTTTTTTACAAGTACTTGAACTCCTCGATCGTTAATGGCTTTTTTTTAAAAAGATATAAAGTTGCCTTTTTTAACTAATGTTCTTTATTTTTTAACTATAGGGCCTGTAAAGTTTTTTTTGCTCGTTATTTTGAACCAAAAACGTCTTTGACAGACGAAGGGTACATCTGAGACCAAATTTACATAAAAATTCGTAGCAAAAACATGTTCCAAAAATGTTGTACGGTTGGAAAGGTAAGATTTCGGAAAAACTTAAAAAAATACAAAAAAAATCATTGAAAAAAAATTATAACAGTTAGGGTCTTTTACTTCAATTTGTATTTTACAATTAGCACCACCTACACACCCATAGGGTTTGGCTAACCCTGCACCAAACACCCTGTATATATATGTAGACAGGATATCAAAAACAGAGTTGGAACCCTTCATAATTTTTGTACGTAATGATGATACTGACAGTGATTTTTCATATGAAGGCATTGAATTTCTTAATTCTGATCTAAGTTCTGATAGTGACAAATAAATACCTACATTAAAATGCTTTTTCTTTTATTTATCCTTAACAATTTTTTTATATTAGAATTTCAAGTGTCAAGAATTTTCAGCGTGTTACATCAGTGTTGACACCTGAAAGATTTTTGAATTTACCGCCTTTTTCATGGGACTAGACTCGCTCGACAGACTCTATTTCATTTATAACGTCCTCTGTTATAAAGACTTTTTGGTTGTAGCGCGTTACACTTAAGTCCCTTGAATTCAGAGTATACTTTAAGGGGAAAATAATGTGGCTATAGCGGCTTTCTTTACTTTGTTTACTTTACTTTATTAATATAACGCCGATTTCCGATATAGCGACTAGTTTAAATGAACCATTTGTGACTAGTTCTTAGAAATCCCTTGCAGATATTGGGACCGAGTCTGTACACAAAGGCCGCGGCTACCAACAAACGCACAAAGATTAATTCATAGCATCATTAAGCTTTCTTATCTTTTGTTTACTTGCACAGATGGTCAGCAGTTTATGTCAGGTAGTTAAAGTAACAATTAAAGAAGCTTTGTACGCTATAGCAATACTTAAGAGATATTATTTATTTGGTGAAGGAAAAGACAATTTAGAATCGTGAACAACTTGAGAAGGTAATTAGCATTTATTTATAACTTGTTTCAGATTAATTTTGATGGCTCACGATCTTTATGCGGTTGCGGATGCGGTTGGATCGTATTCAGCACAATCAACCCGACCCAGAGCCACTGCAACATGTACAAGACCAGCCACCCCAGCAAGTAAGAAATGATGATGAAGAAATGCAAGACGCGGGCACACAAGTGGACCCTGGTTTGATTACCCTTCAAGGGTATTCTCGTGCCGCAAATACAGCACGACGGTGCATATTTCGTAACTGCAGAAATATCGCTTCGCATGGAGTACCATCGTATGTAAAATTCCACCTTTTGCATAATGATAATTTTTATATACCTCCACTTGCCAGAGTTTGTCAACCTCATTTGGTAAGAAATGATTGGGGAGATGTGAATGCCCGCCCACACGCTGATGCAATTTAATAGCGCGCATGTGCTTGATATAATTAATTTGTATAAGTGGGGGCTGGAACGGAACCACCAATTGGATTTCGAAGAAAGTGATGGCATTGATGACAATGAACTGCACTTCTGGACAGGCATTACTAAAATTCAGTTCAACAACATTTTACAAATAACACAGTCTCAAGTTGACACAACCACTGCTCATGCCACAGTGTTAGGAATTTATTTAACAAAAATAAGGACTGGTGCACCAGATAAACGTTTAGCTGCTAAATTCAATATTTCAAGAAGGACGTTAGAGGGTTAAAAATTGCAAGAGAATGTTTAACAAATGATTTTGTGACCCATTATCTAGGATTAAATCACATAACAAGAGAAGAGGTCGGAATCTGTCTATCCCAGCTCATATTTTCGGAGCCGAACACAATCCAGCCATTTTGGTGTTTGACGGTTCATATTTGTATGTGCAAAAGAGCTCCAATTTCCTTTTTCAAAGGATAACATATAGCTTACATAAGTTCCAAAACCTTGCGAAGCCTTTTTTGGTGGTATGTACTGACGGTTACGTTTTAGATGTGGTGGGACCATTTGCAGCAACAACTTCGGACGCCACAAATATGCGCAGCCTGATGGAAGACCAAACATCTGAAGGCATGGATTTCTCAGGCCTAATGACGTGTTTATACTAGACCGTGGCTTCAGGGACGCAATTCCTTATATTGAAGAATGTGGCTAAAATCCTCACATGCCACCAACTAGATCCAGAGGAGAACATTTGACGACGGCAGATGCAAATAAGTCAAGACTTATTACAATGGTCCGATGGGTGGTTGAAACCATAAACGGTCGATTTAAAAAAGACTTTAAAATATTTCGGCACGTTTATTTTAATGTTTCTTTGCCAAACATGATGACGGACTTCAGAATTACAGCGGCAATCATAAATGCTACTCGACGCCCTTACAAGGACAGCACATATGCAGAGCAATTTATTAATATCATCAATGAAAATATTCATAGAGAGAACGAACTGACGGAATATGTAAGGGAGCACAACCTAAATAGACAAAGAGTAGCTTTCGTGCCGATAGATGCAAATAATGATGCTTACGATGATTTCCTACAACTCACTTATGAAGATTTGATTTTATTTACGTTGGGGACTTATCATTTAAATGAGTTGAGACAGCAGTCCTTGAGAATAGAACACGTTTTCCAAAACTGCTTTTTAATTTGTTCATTCATATAAAACATTATGATTTTTTACTGGCATACAATAAAAGTAGTATTTTGATTGCTACTTCGGATTCGGATCTTTCATGGTTGATTTTGACTCGCGCTATGCCATTTTTTATTTTGTGATCGATCAAATCATCAATCATCAGTCATCGTCAGTATTTGGTTTCCACGCGAGCCGCTGGCGCAGTTGTGTAGGTACATGCTGTTTTTGCGGTTGCACGCTAGCAATAATTATGGGGTGAGTAGGTTTTATTATTTATATACATTCTTGTTTCAAAAGAATTATTGTAAAGTTCGTACGATACTTGGACAGGTCGTGATTTGTAATTAATTTACTTTTCAAGCAACAATTTGACGATGGAGCGGGTTATTGGGGCCGTGCTTGTCTCCTTGTGGTATGTTTCCGTATGTATATTAAAGTGACAGCTAATTTCGAAAGATTTACTCATTGAAACAAAAGTTGTAAGCTGCAAGCATACATACATCATTAACTTAACTTATCATGACAAAATTTTGTATGTAAGATGCTTTTTATTTATCTCAACTAACTAAATGTAGGTGGCTGCTTACTAATATTACTAACTATACCACATTTTCCAGGAAATTAATGACGCATAAAAAAAAATTGACAACGTCTTTGAGTTGGTAAGTGTTGAAATCTTCTTACTTAAAAATATGAATAAGCCTGAATTTTTAAGTAATTTATATAGTTATAGTTATACAGTTATGTAGCTTAAGTGTGTATAACATTAGCCAAGTATTTTAAAAAAATTATAAAAAGGGTGTTCGATCGACAGTGCGATAGTGCTGCAGAAATGATAACAAGACTAAACGATGTTTTTAATAAGTTACGCGCAAACAGTTTAGGAGATCCTACCCCTTTGCCTCGACATCGAACTGGAAGGTGCGCAGTTCGAACCACACCTCATAAGGATGAGAAGGATTTAGTCAGGTTAGTGAGTGTATTTTGCGATGGAGCGGAATAATTGTAAAACGGCATTAACTGTATAGTAGGTATGTCATTTTATTGTATTTTGACACAATTTCAGCTTACATGTTTTGCTTCTAAGTTATTTTAAACCCAACTAAATATGAAGATTTAAAATAACATTTTTATGATAATTATTTTAATGTTTGATGAACCTACACGCTTTTTACCCGACTGACTAAAAAGGGAAGAGCGCTTTTTTTCGTATTTATGCAGAAAAAAATAATCTATTTCATATGGGTATTGAAAAACAAGGTGTCATTCGAATCATCTTGAGTCTTGACGAGGAGTGGCATAGGCTTTAAAATTTACCCGATTGTGGAATGAGGTTAATGTTTTACGAGTGTCCAGGCAGTCGGACCTTTTGTTCTGTATTTATTGTTCTTATTAGACCAAATAGTTCGATTGATTGTGACAAACGAGGTAATTTGAATCTTCTTAGCGGTCAGACTCGTAAGCTATAAAATTTATCGGCCGCGGCATTTCGTAATGAGCTTAATTCTGGACAAAAAGCAAGAATTGTTACTTTCGGGGAATAAAGACATTCTACAAGAGAAATAGCACGTACAGTGGCTGTATCCCAATCCTGTGTCGTGAACACGTTACGGAGGTATCGCGGCGTGGATAACTTTGCTGATCGACCTCGCAGTGGTAGGCCAATTATTCTTACTGCTGCTACGAAGCGTAACATCAGATTGCTCTCTGCCCGAGACCCAACAATCAATGCCACTAAAATAAAAGCTGAGTTGCGGGCTGCTACTGGACTAGAAATCAGCACTCAGACCATGAGGAATTGCTTACACCAGGTTGTATTACGAACGAGAAGATCCTGGCGAGCACCCCTGAACTCACAACAACGACAGCGACGCAGATTACAGTGGGCTAGACTACGCCAAAATGAAGAAAACGACGAAGAAATCATTTGGCGGAATTGTCTCTTCGTTGACGAGTCCAGAATAAGTACTCATTCGGACAAACGACATCTCTATTTCTGAAAAAGACGTGGGAACGCTGAAAGACAAAGAACTGCCACCGCAACCGTCCAACAAGGCGGGAAATCGGTATCCTTTTGGGGCGGTATAATGATTGGTGCTAGAACGCCGTTGATCCCGTATCGTGACTGGATGACTGTGGCTTTGTACCAAACCATTGCTATTGATGGAATTATCAGGTCATTGGAGCCCATGGCCCTCGATTCGTATTGGTTGACGATAATGTACCCGTACATCGAGCTCAACGAATCAACGCTGCTCTGTGTGAATACGACATTACCAGGTTAGAGTGGCCTGCCAACTCGCCTGACATAAACCCGATAGAGCACGCGTGGGATGCTGTCAAGCGAGCTGTTTGGAACCATCAGCCACCTCCCCAGACAATGCCAAAGATCAGGGAAGGCGGTATTCAAGAATGGGATAGGTTACCGCAAGAAAGGCTAGATAACTTAATTCTCAGCATGCCCAGAAGGATTGCCGCATGTGTTCGAGCCAGGGGAGGAGTCATCTTGTACTAAATAAAAACAATTTCATAATAAATGTTGATATTATTTAGTTAAATTCTCATTTTCTTTCAATTATTTAAAAGTCGAAATTGCATTAGGACTTTTAAATTAAATTTTTGTTAGTAAAAAATAAAAGATAAATAAATTTTTCAACAAACAAACATCTTTTTAATGAAAAAATCTTACCTAAGCAACATTATTTATTTTAATAAAATTTAAAAAAATGCATCTTTAGCTAGTGACCTCAAACTTTTTTTGAAAGTGTGTACAACCAGAAGACTTATGAAGCAACATTTCATATGACGTAGTGTGTTTCTACGCCAGTGATGTTCCGAATATTCACATCCGCATCCGCAAATGCGGAGCTTCCGCATGGATTCGGACATCTGCATCTGCATCCGCATCCGCATCCACAATAAATCAAAGCGAATGTTGATGCGGATGCGAATGTTACACGACGAATGGCAAATTACTTTCTTACCGCACTAAAAAGAGTCATTCTCCACTTAAATTGTGGGGTGTTCATGGAGAGGAATTTAAGATATTATCACCCATAACACGCAGATTTTAATCCTCTTCACCAAGCAGTGTTCCTAGCGAACAATTATTAGCAGGTTTGATTTACGAACCTCTACGTACCGCTTTGAAGCAGACAAAGCGGCAATATTGCTTTTTATTAAGTATAATGCTCCTGTTTTGAACTTCAGTTACTAATTTTCATATTAATTTCATATAAAAAAATATGAGCATCATACTCTAATAATTTTCATTAATAAAAATGTTAATTATTACTTTATATTTTGAAATCTTCATTTCTTTAATTTTTAACAGATCTCTAAAGACTGGTATATTTCCGTCAAAGTGGAAAATAGCAAAGGTAGTTCCGATCCTTAAATCAGGTAATGACGACATAGTATCTAATCATAGACCAATTTCTATTTTGAGCACAATTGCTAAAATTTTTGAATCTTTGATCTGTCCTGTTGTTGAAAATCATCAAAAACTCTACTTAAGCGAATATAAACATGGGTTTGTCCGCGCTCGGTCCACAACCACGAATTTAGTGCCTTTTACTGAATTGTTATCAAAGGCGATCGATATGGGTTGCCAAGCAGACGTAATCTATACCGACTTTAGCAAAGCCTTTGATAAAGTTTCTCACAATATCTTAATAAAAAAATTGGATGCTTATGGTATTACGGGTATATTGCTGCAATGGCTGACATCATATTTAAAAAATAGATCGTTCTTTGTTGTTGTGAATGGTTTTCAGTCAACTACGTATAATATATCTTCCGGAGTACTGCAAGGGTCCCACTTGGGTCCAGTTTTATTTAATTATTTCATCAATGACTTACCAACTAGTTTTCACTACTCTGAAATTTTTATGTCTGCGGATGATCTCAAATTTGTTAGAGTGATTAAGACCATAGAAGACACAATCTATCTTCAGCAGGATATAGATAATTTAGTGCAATGGTGCCATAGTAATGAAATGGTTTTGAATTTAAAAAATGTTATCATGTCAAATATTCTAGAAAACATCACATATTAGATTTCTAAATATATATAAATATATATATATTTTTTTTTTTTATAAATCCCAAGACAAACACACCAACTGTATGGCCCCAAAGTAAGCAGAGCTTGTGTTATGGATGACCATACAGCGAACTGGGGGGGATCCCAGAACAAACATACATATATAAATACAAACAACCATGACCCGAGAACAAACATCTGTGTTCATCACACAAATGCATGACCCGGCCAGGACTCGAACCTGGGACCTTCGGCGTATGAGGCAAAGCTACTTACCACTACACCAATCGGTCGTCTAAGTATAATGTCTAAATATAAAATTAACAATGAAACCATTCAAGAAGTAGAGCAAATTCGCGATCTTGGAGTCCTTTATGATAAAAAACTTACTTTTATTCCACATGTGGATAACATTATTAAGAAATCATCCAAAATGCTAGGGTTTGTTATTAGAAACTGTAGATCTTTTCGCAAAAGTAAAATCAAAATACTACTTTACAACAGTCTGGTAAGAAGCATTCTGGAATATTGTAGTGTGGTGTGGCGTCCACACTATGCTATACACACATTGCGAATTGAACGAGTTCAAAAGCGTTTTCTTTGGCATGTTGCATATTCAACGGGTATTGCTAAGCAAGTCCCCACCTACGCTTTTCGTCTAAATTATTTTCACATGCATACCCTTGAAACTCGAAGACGCTTTAAAGACGCTCTTTTTGTTTGCAAAATTTTTAGACATAAAATTGACTGTCCAATACTATTGGCCCATTTTAACTTCCGCGTACCATCTAGAATTTCACGACACGCAATCACTCCACTTAGCAACCCGTTTAGACGAACCGTTCTGGGTGCCAATTCTCCCTATGCCAGACTCTGCAATGTAATAAATAGCTGTAGCGTTCAAATTGATTTACATTTTGATACAATACCATCACTAAAATCAAAGATTTACAAATGTGTGTGTGGTTCAGAAAAATGAGCCTTTAAATACGAGTGCGATTGCTTTGTAATCTCAATTATTGTCTTGTTACCTTTTCGATGTTATAATTATTATCTTACAATTGTACACTCATCATATAGACTTAATGTTCCTATGTCAATATAAACTCTAATTACTGTTAAGTCCAATTAATATACTGTTGTGAAGTTTATTTGCTTATGTAGTGTTTACCTATAAGTGATTGTTGCACCGAGCTTGTTTACCTTTATTTTATATTTATACGCATTTGTATTGTGTAAACAATTGTTGGTGAACCATTTAAACAAAAATAAAAAAAAATAAAAATTCATTTATATACTTTATTTATATAAAATCTTAAACATCCGCATCCGCATCCACATCCGCGGATGTCAGCCTTCAAAACTCCGCATCCGCATTTACATCCGCGGATGTGAGAAAATCGGCATCCGCAACATCCCTGCTCTACGCTATAAAATATGAAGAAATTTATTTTCAACTTTGTATATTTATTTTGGTTCTCCTGATGGCCTCCACGGCTAAGGGGTGATAACAATGCTTTATGCCAGAGATCCCAGGAAAGGGTAGATTCTTTTACAGTATATTCTAACAATGGTATATTTACGGACCCCCAAGTATTATGCTTCCTTTATGTTATACCTGTGTATACTAAAGACTGAGTCCCGCTTCGCACGGTAGCAAATTATATAATCCTGCATAGTTTATTTCTATTACTGAAAACCGTTTCCAAATCTGTTGTGTGATTTAGAAGAAGAAAGCAGACAAACAGACATGGGCAAATCCGACTTTACGAGAGCAATTCAGAAACTAACCTCCGGTTGATTGAAAAAAATACACCAAGTTAAGTAAAAATATTTTAATATATACATCTTACAACTACATCTTTGCACTATTTTTCGACATAGTCTCCATAACGATTGAGGCACTTATCGTATCTCTTCACAAGCTTTGAAATTCCTTCTGCATAAAAATCACCCGCTTGTGCCTTGAGCCAGCCTGTGACCGCATCTTTGAGCTCTTCGTCGTCATCAAACCGCTGGGACCCGAGCCATTTCTTCATATGCATGAAGAGGTGATAATCGCTTGGCGCCAGATCTCAGAACAAACGCCGTGGTATGCTGACTTCCGGTATCGTTTTTTTGCACGATAACGCCCGTCCTCACTCTGCTCGCAGAACAACAGCCCTTCTTGAGTCCTTCAAGTGGGACGTTTTCAACCATCCACCTTACAGCCCAGATCTGGCGCCAAGCGATTATCACCTCTTCATGCATATGAAGAAATGGCTCGGGTCCCAGCGGTTTGATGACGACGAAGAGCTCAAAGATGCGGTCACAGGCTGGCTCAAGGCACAAGCGGGTGATTTTTATGCAGAAGGAATTTCAAAGCTTGTGAAGAGATACGATAAGTGCCTCAATCGTTATGGAGACTATGTCGAAAAATAGTGCAAAGATGTAGTTGTAAGATGTATATATTAAAATATTTTTACTTAACTTGGTGTATTTTTTTCAATCAACCGGAGGTTAGTTTCTGAATTGCCTACGTATATTATACTATTCAGTCTTGGCTAACTTTTGACTTTTTTACCTTAAAACATTACTATTTATCCCCTAAAGTTTGCCATCTAAGAACATTATTTTAAAGTAAATAATACTTGTTGACTTTAATTAATAACATACATATAACTCCTTTAAAGAATTATAACAATATTTATCAGTTATTCCTGGTTGTGACGCACACCCCTTTGACAGTATTGTCCCCTAATATGATGAAAAACACTACGAGCTTTTGCCCGCAACTCCGGCCGCGTTAAGTCTATTGCGTTTGTAAAAGGTATTGCTTCGTTGTTTTATATAGGCACTTACATATTAACTGTCATTCCCTATTTCAACCCTTTCAAGCTTTCACTTCAATTTTCACTTTCCGGGGCCATTTTCATTAGACCCATCTTCGACATCATTAACTGGTATATATCATATGATGGCGTGCCAATTTCATACCTATAAGAAGAAGACCAATACTTATAAGACTTATGAAGGATAGTAAAGTTCATATAAAGGTGAATGTTGTTGCTCACTGTACTTTTCATAATTTTCGTGGAGCCGCTGCAACCACTAGTATGGAGTTTTAATAACTGTCGTGGACCCGCTAATTTATGGAGCGCTGGGAACTTGCCGTCGATTCACATTAGATGAGAAAATCTTAGCTTTGTCATTGTACAAATCAAGCCCAAAGGCGTATCGCTTACTAAGCCAGATATGTTGTGTAGCCAAAGAAAAGCACATTAAATAAATTGATGTCTAAAACACTTTGCCCTGGGTACAATGATATCATACTTGCTCATTTAAAAAGAGGGTGGAAAAAATGCCATCCTGTCACAAATTTTGCATCCTGTTATTTGATGAAATGGCAAAATCTGCAAATTTGTCTTATGAAAAGCATAAGGATAAATGGCTTTTGCGATGATGGAAATGAACGCACAAAAAAAATTGCTGATTATGTGCTAGTTTTTATGGTGCGAGGCATTTTCAAAAAATACAAGCAACCCGTTGCATATAATTTTTGTGCCGGTACAGCGAAACACTCGCTACAAAATCAAATCCATAGCTTTAAAAAAAGTTATGGCTACGGGACTCAGGGTGGTAGCCACTAAATGTGATCAAGGATCTGCAAACATGGCGGCTATAACATGCTAATGTCTGACACCCAAGAAAATATATGAGAAGATAAAAATAAAATAATATATATAATAATATGAGAGATGTCAGAAAATATAAAGATGGATTTTTCGGAATTGATGATGAGACAATATACCCAATTTACGACCCACCTCACCTCATGAAAGGTATCAGAAACAATCTTTTAATAAAAGATCTACAAATCAGTATGGACTGAAAAACATTTTTGGCAATATGGAGCCACATCGAAACATTTTATAAGAAAGGTCCTGGGTTCGAAGGAATGCGTTTAGTCCCTAAATTGACTGCTCGCCACGTTATTCCTAATTTAATACCGAAAATGCGGGTCAAATATTGTACCCAGGTATTTAGCCAATCAGTCGGTATTGCCACGGGATTCACATCAAGTTATTATAAGATGTATCGGGTGTCATCCAAATACATTGCATAACGTGGTATTCATTCTGTATAAAAACTACTTGCCTATTACAATATTAAAACTACTGAAGGTACGAAATAAACTTTTCCACACACAAATATACCAGTACTTTGTCGAATTGGATGGCACCCCTTTTATTGATTTTATTATTGATATATATGACCTAATTCAGTTTTGATTAAATCATCTGTTTTGTTTATTTCCTCAGGAACTGGCAGAATACCTAAAGAGTCCAGTGACACGGCAGAACTGTTGTTGTTATTTGACAAGCTTTTCGACCCTGCCAATGGAAGTTTTAGCAAAATTACTAAAGGAAAAATCTACAGAGCAGCAGTATCTCCCAAATCACCACATAAAAAATTGTGGCAAAAAAGTAAAAAAAATTAAAAAAGCATGAAATATATTAGCGGACTAGTACGGGTCGTACCATCTTTATCGAGCATGATTAAAACCATTGAATAATTTCAAAAAATAACAAAAAGATTGCATACCTTAGGTTTGCGTTCGCTGCTGCTGTGTAATTTTAACCAAGATCCTCTGGAAAATTTCTTTGGTGCCATAAGAGCTCATGGTAACCGGAATTTTGCCTACCTCCGTGGGATTTGAAAGCTCTTACAAAGCTCTTTTAATAAACAATATGGTGACATCTAAGTCGGTAGGGGCTAACTGCGAGGAAGACAGGAGCTTTCGTCTCCAATGTTTTAAATATTTTTAAATCAAAATATATCTTTGCCACTACCTTACAATATTGAACTTAGTTTTGAACACTTCCAAATAGAGTTGCTTAATTTAGAACGACTTTTGGCTAGTCAAATACTGAGGGATATTGAAAAGTGCGCGGCAGCAGCGTATTGCAGTGGCTGGATAATTCAGTTAATTAATAAATGTGTAGCCAAAAATTGTATGTGCTGTAAAAAAGATTTGAAAGGGGATACTTAATAAATACACAGAGAAATGTCTCCTACACTATCCCAGTAAAAAAATGTTGGAATGCATTCTCCAAGTTCAACATTAAAAATTATGGAAACAAATTGCGAATCCGCGCAAATAGGGGAATACATTGAATTGGTGGTCACCTCTCTTATTTCAGTCAATTTTGTTTCGTGTATAAAATACAGCGAAAAAGTAAAAACAATAATTTTGAGTAAAAGCATAACTTTATTACTGAACGATTGGTGTCGGGAGGTAAACAATTCTTTTATGTGGCAAAAGCATAGATTGGGTTGAAGGAAGTTTGATGAAAAAAAGTGCGTATGAATATTGTGTACGACACCATGTACGACATAAAAGGAAAATAATATATTATTGAAACAAGTTTTATTTATCAAGCCCTAAATATAAAAGCGTAGTCTTAATAAAGCTAGAATAGATTTTATTTTAAGGATTTCAAACCATTTCTTATTGTATCAAATCTAAGTTAACTAAATAAGACAGTAGGAAAATATAGATTTTCCAACTGTCTTATTTGGTACTATTTGTAGAGGATAAACTATACGACTAAAACGTTATTTGTACTGAAATGCTTTTAATGTATTTGATTATATACTCTACTAGTTCAAAATATAATTTGCCAACCAAGACAAGTAAGAAAGAACGGAATTAAATTAAGACTGGGCTTATGTAAACTAATTAAGAAAGTAAACTATTTAAGACTATGTTTTTATGTAAATAATGTAAGTAAGTGTACTTGCAGAACTTAATTATTTCCATTTAGCCTCTATACTTAAGTACGACGGCCATCTATGCTTTAGTACTTATTTTCATCTATGGCCAGTACGATCCATAACGCTGTCGTCGTCGCTATCTTACCGGTGTTGTTTTGTTTTCGTACTACGTTTTTTGCTTGGAACTAGGACTCTGATTTGCCTAATGATTTGGACTTTGTTAACTGTGATTACTTACGACTTGGCGCTTTTTGGATTTTGTTTTGTGTATTGAATTGAACTGTGACCAGCTGTGCTAGTTCGCCTAAACTTTAAATATGACGGCGAGCATGTACACGTCGCATGAGTATGCACATATGCACTTAATTTATATTTATTATTTTATTGGAGAATTAACAGATATATACATCACAAATACATTATGCTACTAGAACTAAACTTTGTTACTATAATATACATCCTTCAACATTCTCACTAGGTGAATATCTTTGTAAGTTGCTCTTAAGCTTCTTTGCGTATAAAGTTTAAATTTATACAATACCAAAATAGAGAAAAGTACTTATATCAAAACAAAGACAGAGTTAAGAAATTTTTGTTAATTACATCAACTAGAGAACTATTTAAGACTATGTTTTTATGTAAACAGCATTTATTTAAACAATAAATTCCCTCGTCGACGGAGCGGACGAGCAGGCACAATCACTCGGCCTGCTCGATCCCCCGATCTAAATCCGTTTGATTTCGTTTATAAGGTGCTGTACAGAGAGGCTATCCAAAGCTAAGAACGAATTGCTACAGCAGCCCAAGAAATATCGCAGTTAAGTTTAAGAACATTAAAAAGGGCTTTTATAAAGACGGGCAATTCGAGCACTTACTAAATGTACTCAATGACTAAATAATAAACAAATAATGTTTTTACTCAAACATGTGTATTTTATTTTATCTTTTATTTATTCAAATTTAATATGAATCAGCCCCTTTGGCACAAAACTGGCAATTTCTTTCTTTTCTACAAAAATATGCCCAATATGGCTTTTTGAAATCTATATTAAATACATAATTTATTTGTAAAATGTGCAGTGACAGTCCGGTACATTTTTTTTCCACCACCATTCCAAAGCTGAGGTAAAAAAATTTGTAAAAATGTTTTTTCTCAAACATACCTAATGATATTAAACAAAATGATATTTGAATATGGTAGACTTACTATTCTAGAATGTTTACAAAAAACTATTAAGAAGTATTTGCTTGTGTGTACACACAGTAATAAAAAAACTGACCAAATGCAGCATTTTTCGAAAAAAAATTAAAACTCGGAAATGTCTCGAAAACAGTGACAATTTTACGAGGTAGAGCACACCTCAATCCTTGCTTCATTTCAGTTTGTCGTGCAAGTTACGTGTTAGATGAATGGAACAAAAACTATTAACTCTTTGGTAGTACGACCAATCTAAAAGAACATTACAAAGAGTTCACCCATTAATTCAACTTCGGAATGACACAGTGGAGCCATTTGATCATTCTGAAAGTAGCTTTAGTTAGACAGCCAACTACCCAGATTAATACGACAGCATCCTCAATTCAAGATACTCCTGCGACTTCGACTACATCGATCAACGATGTAGAGTAAAACCTCCATTACCAAAGAGAAGCAGAAAACTCCGGCTGACTGCACAAGAGTGCTAATTGACATAGACTAATCTTTGGTTGAAATGATAGTGACAGACTACCAGCGAATGTCCATAGTTGAAGATAATGAAAAAAGCAGTTATCAATGTAATTAACAAACACCATGATGTGTGCGTGGCACACACGTTAAACTTGTCAGTCAACAAAGTCATCAGCCAACCACTCGAAGTCTCAAATATACTAGCGAAGTCCCGAAGTATAGTGGGTCACTTTACAAGCATAGTGTACTTGCATTAATGGGTCTACCCGACTTAAAGCCCAAGCAAGTTGTAAATACGAAGAATTCAGCATACATCATGCTGGACAGATTGTAAGAGTTAAAACAACCGTCATATGTTGCACTAACCGAGTTCTCTCCTAACTCCACACCTGATAACTTATCTGGAGCGGAATAAAGTATCGTATCGGACTGCATGATGGTCTTAAAGCAAACGCCATAATGAGTTTTTATTTTAAACGAGCAGTTTTGTGTGTAACTTGTTTACAATTTTACAATGATTTTTGGGATTAGCGTCATTATGTCTTACGTAGTCTTTAATGTACGTTTAGTAATACCTACATGTAAATTGAACGATATATGTTTTTTAACAGAATTCTGAATACTAACAAAATGTGTCCCGCTTCACGAATTTAGTGAATTTACAGAGTAACTAAAAGATTTTATGACATGGCATATCGTTAGAAAGAGGATAGACTAGAGAAGTTTTTAAAGAAATTGGAAGATCCCAGTCACTATTCTTTTTTTTATAGCCATGTACAACCAAACTTTTAATTAAAATTTTACACATTTCGAAACTTTAAAGGTAAATTTAAAAAAGCTAAATGACAAAGGTAAATTTTTAAGAATCTTACAACAATACACATCAAAATTAAATTAAATTTCGGCGTCTACGCAAGTCAGTTTTTTTTTAATATGTTTTTGAATGAAGGATTTCCAAAGGGCAATGGAGGTGTGTTAAGGGGTCTAAAAGGATAGCAGGTGACCCCTTCAGTCCGCAATTTCAATTTGGCACAGGACGCTTCAAACACCCTGTATGATAAGGAGTGCGTTTACTTCAGGAAAATAGAGTAATACCTATGTCATTAAAAGTTTTTTCTATATATGATACTAATGCTCGCCGCGGAGCAAACGAAATATCCTCATGTATGCTAAATTAAATACACAACATAGACTCCAGAGGAAGTATCAAAACTCTGCTTTTTTCTTCAGACTCGTGCTTTGGGCAAAATAAAAATAAAACTGGCCTAAGGATGCTGCGCTATGCTATTTCTAAATGCGAGAATTTGGTCATACAAATGAATTACCTCCTTCCTGGGCCTACAATTTGGTCATACAAATGTCATACATATAAATCATGCTCACAAATTACAATGAATGTTTGTAAGAAGTTTAATTCGATTTATCAGTTGTTACTTGTAAATTTTTTTACTTAAAAATTGTTTATTTTTTAGGTTTTACCATGTCTCTTTCCTATATCAGCGTCAGCTTGAGTGATTCTAGCAGTGATGATGAACAATCTTAACGCCAGCGTATTTTTAAAAGGAGAATAAATCCTTTCGAATTCTACAGCTACGAAGAATTCAAGAATCGCTATAGAATGACGAAAGCTCTATTTATGTTACTGGTGAACATGGTAAAATCAAAACTTAGGCCTTTAACATTACGGAACAGAGCAATAAGTGCCTTGGAACAAGTGCTACTTACCATAAGTTATTTTGCAAAAGGAACATTCTAAATAACTGTTGCTGACCAGCATGAAAGCATGTAGAGTAATAAAAAAAAGTATCACAATTTATTTCAATGCCTAGTACAGAAGAAGATCGCAATAGAGTGAAATGTGGATATTATTCTATTGGTTTGTTTCCAAATGTTATTGGAGCAGCTGTCTCTACACTTAAAAAAAATACAATCTCCTGGTGGTTTACAAGCTGAGCTTTACAGAAATAGAAAAGGATATTTTTCTTTAAATATTCAAATGATATGATGTGATGCAAAATTAAAAATATTAGATGTAATTTGTCGGTGGCCTGGGTCTGTTCATGATACCACAATTATCAATGATTCACACATAACAGCAGACTTTGAAAGTGGAGTGTATGGCACTGATTATCTACTCGGGGGCAGTGGTTAGCCTTGCAGATCATATTTATTAACACCATTCTTGCGTCCCGCTACTCGAAGTGAAGAATTATACTATCAAGCGCGTATCAGAACTTGGAATACTGTGGAAAGGTGTTTTAGTGCCCTTATTTTCTACAATGTGTTTAAATCAAGAAAAAGAAGGAAGAGTAAAGTTATCCTATATTGAATGCTCCCATTATTGTCTTCTGGTTATAGTTGTTCTTTTGATACGTACTTACTTCACAACTAGGTCCAAAAGTTTACACTTTTCTCTTTCAGTGAAGTTTTTGCCTTTAGAATTCATTGTTAAGAAAAGAAAAGAAGTTTCAACATGTGTACAACTCGATAATAATAAAGAAACGTTGCTCTGTAAACTGAACAATTCAATCAATGAATCTAAGTATTCCTATGTGAATCAATATGATCACTGATTCTAATCAGCGTTTCAGAAACTTGATATGTTTTGACAGCAATGTTAACAGGCGCGTTAGTTGATTATTGATTTGATTGGCCTTTCAGAAACTGGGTGTTAATGTAAATAGTCGGTGCAAATGAGTTATAAAATATGCCACACACACACAATCATATAGGAGGCATCGCCATAGATGAGGTCTAATGTGAAAAAATTGCCATTGAAAATCTTACATGAGTGATTATTTAGATATGTGTATTGTAACGTTTTGGTAAGTTATGTTTCGTTAAAAATGTACCTCATCATTTACATTATAAAATCATTAAATCGAGTGTAACATTATCATAAAAATACAAAACCGGGCCTAAGTGTGCGCGTGCGATCGCACAAACAGACTCTTTGTTCTATTGTTAAGATTCGCCGAAAACTCTGTCACTCATGCACATAGTAATTCCATAGCGACCACTCACCGTTAAGCGCGGCAGGCAGGTAGTGTGGTGCGTGAAGTCTTTATCTAGGAAGATAAAGCGTACTCTATCTCACTAACTCATCTCAGGTTTGCTCACTTTCGCCTGGCGAGGGTCGTTGCAGCACAGGGTGCAGTTCTTCGATATCTCTCGTCGTGTACTGTGCGTTCCGTGCAACATATGCATTTTTTATATCTACCGATTACCAACGTCTTTTGGCTATTCTTTTTGACTCTTTTGCTCAATGATTGGTTAGGCAGTAACAAAAATGGACAATTGTGTGAAGAATAATTATTACATCAGACGAGCTCGCAAACATGTTCTATCAAAACGTTTTTTCCAATATCATCGAGATTTAGTTGAGCTTGTTCGAGATTTACAGCCATCTCAAGAAGTAAGTTTTACTTTTTCTTTATTTTAATACTTTGAATAATCGTACGTTATCATGGTAACCAAATGAATTGGCAGTATTTTACTATTAGCTAGTTAGTTAAATCTTTTATTTTATCAGCAAAAGATAGTTCAAATCATTTGGGCGCGCGGCGATATGTGTCACATAACAAGCAGTTAAATAGAACCTCAATGCTAGTAATAATCAACACAATATATGGTTTATCTTTACAGGTGGCGTTTGATGGGACTAGAGCAATCTATCACTTCTGTTGGCATAGAATTAACGGATAAATAAATCGTGATCAAGCATTACCTGTTGCTCCTCAAGCTGCTTGCTGTCCCAGGGTTGAGCAGAGTAAAAAATACAAGTCGGCGTTGCATGATAAACAATTGCAATAACTTGCAACTGCAACTAGTCTCTGTGTCAAGGTGTACCTTTTGAGTTACTACGACTTGTTCATAGTTACTCTAGCAAAAATATGTCAAAACCATTTGATAAACTTACAAATTCCTGATATTGCTGAGAATACATTCTCAATATCAGCATAAGACAGTTTTTAACTACAATCCTGATAATTTTCTTCACATGATACATGTATCGTACGTCCGAAGATTAGAACAAATGACCGCTCTAGATTTCGAAAATACAAATGATATAGCCGCAGAGGATTAGCATTTTTGGGTTGGCTTGAATCAAAATCAATTCGACCAACTACTAAACGAAGTTCCGAGTTTGAGTCGAATTTCGAATACACCAAGAACAGATTTAGAATATATCTTGCTAAAATGAGGACTTGTGAGCCAAGCATACGTTTGAGTACTGTTTTTTCGAAGTCTCGGCAAACAATTATGAAAACTGCATAATACAAGGGAGTGTTTGATTAATGACTTTGTTCCCATGCACCTCGGTTTCGATCACATTACTCGAAGAGAAGTTATAGATAGAAACAGAGTACCTACTACCAAAACAAATTTTTGGTAACGACAAAGCCATAATATTAAGCGACGTTGAATCTTACATTTTTATATAAAAAAGTACGAACTTCCATTTCCAAAGAAAAAGTTATAGCGTACACAAATATCAAAATCTAGTAAAACCATTTCTTATTGTCAGTGGAGATGGATACATTTTAGGAGTAGCAGGGCCATACAAACTCAAACTGATTTATTTCACAAATTACTACAGCAACAAAATATAACAATAAAAGCACTTAGACACACACAGTAAAGTACAGATTTTTAACATAAAACAATGATCAAGACCAGAAATACAAAAAGAAAAAAAAATGCAATCTAAAATATAAACACACAGAAAAGAGATAGAAAATAATAATAATAATACGATGCCTCGACTTCAGATGCGACGATAATGCAACGAATATTAGAAAATAATGGCGGTCCTATGGAAGAAGCCCCTATCAACTACTTTCTAGAGAAGGCCACGTATTCCTCAATTTTTTTTTTTTGATAGGTGTTTTAGAGACTTTATTCCACTTTTGGAGTCGCGTAACACTTTGTAGATGGGTCGTTGAAGCAGTCAACGGTCGCTTTAAACGCGATTTTAAAATATCCAGTCTTCAATCGCAGCTTACCAACTACTATCCATGATTTTCGGATAGCAGCTGCAATAATAAACTGTTTGAAAAAACATACGAAGAGAGTACACGAATAAATTCATTCAAATAATCGATATTGTACCAGAACAAAACACAATAAGCGAGAACGTTTTGCAGTCCGTTTTTCACGCATACAAGCCAACTATACTCCGCACGCCGAATGATGATCCCTATGACGTTTCAACTGACAGTTGTATTAGTTATGCGAAACAATTTCGATAAAATACTGTTTTTTCAGGCAAATGTCATGTCATTCAGCCAGGTCATTCAACATAATAAGCAATATTTATTTATTTTGAAAAAAAGACTACGCGCATTGATGGACATAAAACACTAGATAAAAAAGTAACAGCCTTATTATATTTTATTTTACTATACTTTAATTTTTATTCAAATTGCATAATTTAAAGAATTTAAAATTCTTTTTGAATTGAATTTTAAAGAATTCATAATTAGCTGGCAATTATGGATTACATGGAAAAGTATTTAAAAGGAGGCCATAGACCTACCGTATTTTTTTAATTCAGTCATGTCATGTCTTGTCAGTCTGTTTTGTCTTCTTGTCACACCGCATCACATCGCGTCATACGAGTGCTCTAACGCCTTGTATGCGCCACGTCTTTCTTTGTTAGCTGAGTTTTGTTTCTGTTTTCGCTGTTTTGTGTTATTTGTTGATTTTCTGTTACCTGTTTGTTGATTTTCGGTTTTGCAAAATGCCGAAAAGACAGCGGAAAACTGTTCTCAACAGTGAAGTTCGCGAGTTTGTAGTTCGCTTGCGAGACTATTTTGCTCGTGAACAACAAAATGGCGGACCCTTGTTACCGCTTGACAATGTTCGCGATCGTGTAGCCGATGCTCTAGGAATCGGAAAGGCTACTGTTTCTCGAATAACAAAGGAAAAATTTGGGGAGTCGTCCATGGAGGACAATAAACTATTAACACCAAAGAAGAAAAAGAAAAGGTTATGTCATATAACAGAACCTGATGAATTTGATTTAGATGCTATACGCAATCATATTTATGGTTACTACCTACGAGGTGAACTACCGACCTGCCAGAAGTTATTATCTTCATTAAAAGCTGCAGAACTCTTCAAAGGCGGTGCTACTTCTCTTAGAATTGTTTTGAAAAAATGTGGATTCCGCTATAAAAAATGTGACAAGAGAAAAGTATTAATGGAGCGTACTGACACAGCTTTACTACGATGCGATTTTCTTCGCAAAATCAAACAAATTGATAACTGGGAGACTGGGATAACTGGGAACGCCAATCATACTGTAGGTAAGGCATGGACGGATGACACAGCCAAATCCAGCACAAAAACTCCTGAAGGAAAGGGCCAGCGCTTAATCATTTGCCACGCTGGCACAGCTACAGGTTTTGTGCCGAATTGCCTGTGGGCTTTTAAGTCAGTGACAACAACGGAGTACCACGAGGAAATGAATTTCGAAAACTTTAAGACATGGTTTATAAAACTATTAGAAAATTTTAATGAGCCTCACTATATTTTAATGGACAATGCTTCATATCACTCAGTTCAAATTAACAAACCCCCCAGCAGCAATAACAAAAAAGCTGAAATTATAGAGTGGTTACACGGCAATGGTGTGGAAACTGACAGTCAGATGTTAAAAAAAGAGTTGGTTAGACTGTTGAACTTTCACAAACAACAGACGCACCCATCATATTTTTTGGATGAATTGGCCAAATCAAATGGACACACGGTAATTCGGTTACCGCCCTATCACTGCCAATATAATGCAATCGAGTTGATATGGGCGCAGATCAAAGGTATCTATATTTTTTATTTATATAATATTATGTATATGCATATATTTCTAAAAATAATTACTAAATGTACAAATATTTTCAGGTCATGCAGCTAGGCATAACACAACTCCGCTATTCACGGCAAATAAAATGATGGTTTTATTGGAAGAAGCTTGCGCTCAAGTGACAGCTGACGATTGGCGAAAAGTGGTCGAAAGAACGAAGAAAATTTGCTTACAAGACTGGGATCGAGATGTACAATACGACAATATCATTGACCAACCGTTAATAATAAACGTCACGGATAGCTGCAGTTCAGACTAGGAGTTTGAAAATCCAATTGACCCTGTATCAGATTCAGATTGATATAAATAAAATACAAACTCAAAGCATTTGTTTTATATTTCCAACAAATTATCGATATTTTGTTTATCGATGTGTCCCTTCTTAGTCGATAACAGCTTGACGACGTAACTTTTGCAGCACGTACCATGTACATTTGCATTGAGTTTTTTTCTATTATTTCCGAACATTACGTAATAATTTCTTAATATTCATTTTTATAATTTACAATTGTACACAATTATGATTTTTTCGTCTTTTTAATGGACCTCTAAAGGATTTGATGTGATAGGACGTCAGTACAATGTTAAGCGCTAACGAACTGTCATAGGGATCATCATTCAGCGTGCGGATTATAGCCATTACTGGACACATTTCCTGTGTTGAGTCAAGAAGATATGATTCTTTTTGCGGTTGGAACCGACCACCTTAAATTAGCTGCATTTTACTGCAGT
Source organism: Marasmarcha lunaedactyla (assembly GCA_923062675.1). Lineage (NCBI taxonomy): Eukaryota > Metazoa > Arthropoda > Insecta > Lepidoptera > Pterophoridae > Marasmarcha > Marasmarcha lunaedactyla. The sequence continues at coordinate 5,680,182 of OV281358.1, forward strand.
GAGCACATCAAGCGGACATGAGTCGATGAAATTGAAGCATACCAACCGCCTGTAGATATTAATATAAACGGCGACCTCTGTGAATTTATAAGGTGTCGCACGCAATCTAGGCATTTACGAAGCAAACAATACAAAATATACATTTGATACAAAAATGGAAATGGACGACATGGCATAACGGGGCCTTACTGTAATGTGTACATGGCAAGAGAACAGTAGGTTGTTATGCTCATGTCATGAGCATTCTTTATAACTTGGGATGGGCTAGACACTAGCCAATCTTTGCCCATCCCGCTCCTTTCCTGAACCATGTCATAATAGATTTAAACAATCAATGAACTTGACACAATAAATATTTTTGAATAATAATGTAATTGTTTTATTTATAGTTTTACGTTTTAGTTACTGAGGATTTTTAGAAACGCTCAGTTATTTACAGTTTAGGTGCTGAACCTAACCTCTGAGTTCGAAAATTTTTATTCCTATAGGAGTTTCTATTGTTTCTATTTTTTCATGTTAGACCTGCCCCTTGTGGCATATTTTATTACTCATTTATACCTACTATTTGCATTAATTTTCGTTCGTCGCCAGGCTTGTGTTTTTTCCCCATACAAAATGAGCACTCTCCTTTACTTAAGTCTTTCTTATGATCATAATTTCGTTTCACTGGTCATATACAGCATTTCAAATATTTTAAAATAATGGAAATTTGCTCTCGCCACAGAGATTCGTTAGTTACTTACAACATTTTTACATTCCGAAAATCTAAATTGAATTACTAGGTAAGTAATTATTTTAGAACAGTGAATATAATTTGAGTCGATCGGTACTGTTATAGTGTGCTCATGAACTAAAAACCACGGCTGCGTTGCTTGTATTAACATAGATATGATTTTTTTTTTAACTTTAAGAAAGTTTTTTGGTTTTATTGAAACTGTTACTTTTTTACTAACAGCAAATACGTTTTCTGTCGTCAGTATATAAGTAGTTCTTAAAGATCAATATCATAAAAAGAATTACAAGGAGAGTGCTTGCTGCAACATGTGTGATAAAGATAGACCTCAACTGTGTGAAAAGCAAGAGCTAGTCCAGATATGTAAAGAAGTGGAGCGGAAGTTTTGCGAGATACTCGAGCCCAGACCCTCCATTAATTGACAAAAATAGTTAGCTACTCAATAGGCAGAAAATGACATGACACATGTTAAGGCCTTATTTTTTTTAATCCTACCCGATGCTGATATTAAATCCAAACAAAAACAGTTTTTTTCGATACAAAAGTTACTTCAAAACCGACTTGACGGAACAAAAATGGTTAAATACGATTTTTTCTTGAGTATTTGAACAATACTGGTTAATTTCTATACAAAGTGTGCATATTTATAGCGGACCAAATTTGGCTAAGTGCATTTATTTTACGATTTTAATATCTTTTTCTAGGGAATTTTACAGTGTTTATAATCTGGCACCGCAGCACCTTTTTTGCGTTTTAATGAAAAAGCAAACAAATAAAAAAAACTTGACGTTTCTGTCATGTCACTGTCAGTCAGTTTTCAAATTCTTGTTCGTAAAACTGGCGGGACGTGATAAATTTTCGAAAGAAGTTGTACTTTTAGCTACAGTGTGGAAACAGCAACCGTTTGAAACATAAATAGAGGGAGTAGACAACGTAAAGATTCTGTTCGAAAAGCATCTGCCATAAGGATTGAAAAGTAAGTTCAAACTTGCCAAATACTTACAATGTTTGTAATGTTAGTTGGATTTTAATGTTGTAGATGTTAAGATATTATTACGTTGTTTTTACAGGTATAAGGACAAAAACCCTTTATGTATTGGATTCCCAGCCACATGCAAACACAGGGGTCAGAAGGTAAAATGTAGACAATTTACTGCTGAAGACTTATTACCTCTGCGTAAAAGTTTCTTCAAGAATCAGACTAAGCAAAAGCAAGACATGTTCCTGACAAGATATATAGCTCCATACCATCCAATTCGTGTTCGTAGTACGGCTGTGAAAAATATCTGATAAAGGTATCTGATATAAAAAAGGACGACTTAGAACCATTGGAAAGCTACTACATGAATGTGCAGTACCAAAAGAAAGTCGAGGAGGTGACAGGAGGTCTAGAAAAAGTATTCACAAAAAAGAAAGTGTTAGAAAGTTTATTAATAATCTCCCTGCACAGGAAAGCCATTACAACAGGGCAAAATCATGTCGAATATATCTAGCTGCAGACCTATGTATGAAGAAATTACGGAATTCATATAATAGTTCAGTTCCTTTTGAATTACAAGTGAAACGCACAATGTTCATTCAAATTTTTTTACAAGACTTCAATATTGGCTTCTCATCTCCATCCTCGGACACATGCTGTGTTTGCACATTGTTACACAACAGTCTGAAAAACGAAACAAATACAGATAAAAGATCTCAAATAATAATTCAGAAAAGAATACACAGGCATCGTGCCAATGCTTTTTACACCCACCTAAAAAAAGATGTACCAAAAAGTAAAACCCTTTGTTTTGACTTGCAACAAGTCTGGGCTTTGCCTAAAACACCAATACAAGAGGCATTCTACAGTCGCCAAATGAGCCTATATAATTTTTGTATTGTGAACACTGATTCAAATAATCCGGATTTCTACTGCTGGAATGAAACTAAAGCTGGCCGAGGATCAGAAGTTATTGGATCTGCTATCCTCAACCATTTAAATTCTCTTGAATTTCCAAATGATACTGAAATGCTGCGACTCTTCTGTGATGGTTGTGGAGGGCAGAATAAAAACTGCCATATAATCCATACCCTAGCATTTTGGCTTCGAAACAAATCACCAAAATCAATCAAAGAAATTCATATATTTTTCCCTGTCCGAGGCCATAGTTTTCTGCCTGCAGATAGGGCCTTTGGCAGGCTTGAGAAAGAGCTTAAAAAGCACACCGTTATAACTACGCAGGAAGAATATTTCAATATTTTTGAAAAGCATGGAAAAGTGCATAAATTATATAAATATTGGAAGCTATATGACATCAAAGATATGGAGCAAAATAATTACAAAAAAATTAATGGTGTTCAAAAGTTAAAAAGAATTCAATTGAGAAAAATAGCTGAACGGAATACAGATGTTCGAATGAGGGGTTTTGAAAATTTTGTATTTGAAGGTAACGAACAATATAATACTTTGCTAAAACGAGGCAAAACACATCCAAGAAATCTGAAGGAGAAATGTCTGATGAGAGTCCTAAGGCAGGAAAAAAAAAGGATGTAACAAATTTATTAGTAAAGCAATTTGGCGAGGATTGGACTGAACTACAGGAGCTACACTGGTTCAAAGAAATCTTGGGCAGGACTGAAGGCGTTGTACTTAACAATGACAGTGAAGAAGATAATGTGATGAATGATTGCGAGTGTCTTGAGCCAGAATTAAAAGCTATTAGAGTATAATGAAATTGTAATTTTCTGTATGTTTCTTTGAAATAAATAACATATTTTCATAAAATAGTGTTTATTTGAAAGTCTATCAAAACTAGTAAAGTACTAAATGTTAGAACAAAATTAGTTAAGTTCATGTTTGTTCATAACAAAATTGGTTAATTACACTGAGTTGGATCAAAATTGGTTAACTGCATTTTAAAAAACTCTATGTATAGTATATTTAAATAGCTATATTTTTTTTTAGAGCATTTTATACAATGATTTTTTTTCTACTATTTTTCCTATCAAAAAGTTAAACTGATTATTATTATGGTATGTATTAAATAGTTTTTTGCATTTTGCCCAAATGTAGACATTTAGTACTTAACTATTTTTGTTCCGTCGCTCCTCAATTATGGATCGATCTTGTTACCAATTAGTCATCTTAACTGGATTGGAGCAAGCAAGAGTTGGAGGAGGAGTACGAAGAATGTGAAACATCTACTGTCACCTTGTCTACACAAGTGTACTCATCTGGTTATTAAGTTAGAAATGTTAGGTTAAGATTTAGTGTGTAAGATACAATGTAATAAATACTTTTGTTGAGGAACCGACAAGCGATCCATCCACTAGTACCAATCTACAAAAAAATATGGTTAATAATAATCAACAACTGATGATGAAATACAAGGAAATGCAGCCTTATCAGGACCATCGACTTCATCTGGTAGTAATTCTCGGCCAAGTGCTGAGATTTTAGTACTTCTCAAGCCATCTGAATTTATATATATAAAATCAATAAGTAGGAAAGGTAAGAATATTGACGGACAATCATGAAAAACAGGAAGTGCAGCTGCAATGAAGAGAACGAAAGTTGTTACCGTCAAAATTAAAGCTGTTAAGAGGAAGGTTATTATGGAAGACAATATCAGCAGAACAGAAGACGAAACTGATTTGATCTTGGAAAGTGATGAAGATGATAATAAAGGCGATCATGATGAAAATATTTATGTGAAACCTTGATGTATTACGGTATATAAAGACGAACAAGATGAATCACTATACCCAAATATGTGACGACACAAAAAACTCCATTGTTTATTTTTTCAATTTTTCCATTGCGGCAAGACAAACAAATAATTGCATTACAGTTTTATGTTTTGATGATAACAACATGCCAAGGTAACGAAATGACCGATATTTCGTCCAGGAGAGGAGTAGCAACAAAACCACACGGAATTATTGATTATAATGATGCAAAGAAAGGCAGACGTCGACTTTGCATACCAACTGGGATGCTAAGAAAAAGTCTAAAGTAGTATTAAAAAATTGCATACAACTAACTATTTGAAGCCGCTATTGTGAATACCCGCTTAATATATAACGAGTATGCTATCCCGTCTATTACTGTTCTAGCAATTCAAGAAAAAATTTTCGACATTGCCTTGGCTGGAGAAGAAGGGATTAGAACAGCCAGATCGAGTTGTACAGTTTCTAAACATTATTTAACAGAAATCCCGCGCAAGGACGGCAAGCTCATTGGTAGGCGTTAAATGTGTTCCTAGCTATGCCAACAAAAAAATGGATGGATTGGATCCTTTACAAGCCAAGTTAGTACATACAGAACACCTGACATGTCTTAAATGTTACTTGCTGCTTTGTTTCAACAATGCAAATAAATAAACATACAATTCTATGAATAACGTCCCCAAAAACCATTTTTTCAAAGAAAAAAGATTATATACGTCCTATTCATTTATCTCTCCAAAAAAATTACTTATCATGTTTATTCAATAGTCACGCACCTATAAACCTATAACCTAAAACCATACTTCCAAAATAAAATGACTTTATTCACCTATTGTGAATAAAATCAATTTTATGTTAGGTACTATAAGGAATTTTATGTTTTTTTACAAAATATATATTTTGAGGTTATGTTCGATACGTCCCAATACTAAAATCGTATTAACATTGCCACGTCCAAAAGAAAAAATGCATCTAAAATTACCTTTAATATTGTTCATATGTGATATATGATAATGTGATTAATAAACATATAATCAAAACTATTTACAAACCACTTAATAATAAAATTCAATATACGGAACCGTCAAGTACGCTAGTTGAAAATAAATCTTATTTTGCGCGCGCGCATTTCTAATTAGAGAATAGAATGCCGGCTGACCGGTTCAGCAGCGAGCTTGCCCGAACGTCGCCGTGCTAAACACGACGCGACGGCCATTTACATTTCAACAGCCTAATAAACTGGACCGCTGCGTAATTGAGACGCATTTAGAGTACATAATTAACCTTGATTTGGAAGTTAATCCCACTGGGGTGAGTTCTAATTTGTTCCTATTGAGTGTTTTAAGTGTAAGGTGTTTCTAATGTAGTTTTTAACGTTGATTAGCGCTAGTACTATCCCTTTTTCCTCTTCTGGGACGCTGTGACCTCTAAACGCCACGCCGTAACGGTCATTTTATTAAAACCGCCTCTGCCGCTTTTTCTCTGTGGCATTCCAGGATTTACGATTTAGATTTACGATTTACTATTAAATCTGAAACTGACGGGGATTATTACTACCCGAGGAAACCTGCGGACCAGTACCTGACCCGGGACGCTCAGAATTTACCCACAAGGATCCGTAATAACAATATCTGGAGCCGGTTGGAGAAAGACGACCGCCCAAGGAAGGACTGTACCGTCAGGCCAGTGTTCCCTACCTACCTACCTATTTATATCTGCATATCTTGATGTGAGGCGGCAACTAAGAAATAATAAATATATCGTATGTGAAGATCATTCCATCTTTTATTTCGAACCCACCTGTGGCGGGCCGGCAACTAACCCCCGAGCGCAGCACACTTGAAATTAAAAATTGACCATGTATCCTATCGTCTCATTTCGGCTTAACGTTGAATTTTGGGATACCCTGTATAAAACTTCCAACAATAAATGCAGTACGGATCTACAATTACTTAATACTACACATTAAGAGAAGCAATGATCTCTATTTAGAAATGTCTTGTTCGGGGCACTACAACCTCTCTTACTTTAACCACTAAGTAACACGTTTTTATCGTATAACCAATGGACACCAACGATTGACAATAGCAATGAAAGGCTCTAGGGTTCATATAACAAACGTCATCCCATTTCAACAACATTAAAACGATTTAAATTCTGTACTGTGCCTACTAAGTTGGGAGTCACCTTGAATACGTCTCACAAATTTGGAATCCAGGATAGGTTTCTCAGGTACCTGGATTTTAAAAGTAGGCAGCATTTGCCTGACTACCATCACAGGTGCGGGAAGTATCACTTTTTACCACTTGCAATTAGGAGGAAAATTTGTGATATCTGTTTTTTAATAAAAATTGCTCAGAGTGAGGTCGATTGTACGGAATAATTGTCTAGAATCAACTTCAGGACCAATGCCCTACGTTTATGGCAGCATTAAGTACTGGATAAGTCATGTCAAAACCAGATACAGAGCTAACACATTAATGTTGCGCGCTTTTGCCTTATTTATTAAACTACCGCATTACGTGGACTTATTCTGCTCAAGAACAGCATCGGAAGAATACTGATAACCAGCTCTAATTTTGAGAATGACAATTAAATAGGATGCAGGTTATAAATTTTTTTTATATATCAAATAATCTATTTTGTATCTTAATTACATATTGTGTTAATGAGACTGCAAAAAAAAATTTAATTGTCACCTAACACTAACAATGTGATCTTATTATTTATTATTTATTAAGTATACATAATGTAAACCTATGTTTAAGCTGTTTGTAATTTACTAACAAAATATAATTTAAACGCATGTCACTTACCATCGGGTCGATGAAGAGCATTCGCCTTCACATTTTCACATCTTTTACATCTGCTCTAAGTACATACCTACACTTATGGATACGCTTACCTGTTCAAATTCTTCAACATTTGAGTTTTGCTCCGTTCTAAGGCTAATCTTTTGGCCATATCCGAAGCAGACACACCCACTGCAGCTTTAGTACCGGCGATGACAACTAAAACAAAATAAAAAAATAAATGACCATCATCCGACAGATGACCCGTCGCACTGAGCAGGAAAGGTTAGTATAAAACAAAGGCGCTTGCCACCGTCTGTGCCTCTGTACGCTTAGATCTTTTAAACTATGCAACGGATGGTTTTCATTAATAGATAAAGTGATTCAAGAAGGTTTAAATGTGTAGTTTATTATTGTTTTGTGATAATTGGTTGAAATATGATGGTAATTGTTAAGATGTCAGAAGAAATCAAGCCGACTGAGAACTTATATCGAAAATGCTGTCTTATTCTGCTGAAATATAACAAAACAACATATGATTGAAAAGTTCTTTTTTTATAGGTATACAGATAAGTCCGCGATGGTATATGTCTCGTTAACTGACATTTTTTAATGATACTTATGGCGATGGGTGCTTAAATAGATATTTAAGTCTTCAAACATTGTATAAACACGTGATGTGTGATCGAAGACTCAGGTAGCCAAATATTAAAATTGTTTGGTAAGTTTAATTTTTAGTGTTTTTATGGAGGGTTGGAGATGCATTGGTTTTGTTTTAGATGGTGAATTGCTTTTAAGTTTAAGCTCACATTTTGCTTTGTGGTGTTACTTGCTTATTTTAAAAAGGTCATTTTCATCAAATTAGTTGTATGTTTTAATAATATGTAGGGATTTTTTAAGTTTTTTCTTATTTTACTACCTTATAATAGGTTGAGAGGCCTTGTAAAGCATGCCTTGTGCATTGTATAATGTATACAAATCATTCGCAAAACAATTTTATTTATTTATTTAATAATTAATGTAAAGTATAAAAAGTAGTTGCTAATATATGTACAAAGGTACCTACTGCTTATTTCTAAAAGAAATGTCTTCCAACAGACCTGAGACTGGAGCGTGTGAATAATAGCAAATTTGGTGTGTACTTAATTATACATAAGATGTTATACATAAGATAAATACTATAAACAAATGTTACAGATAGATACATACCTCCTTCCTTAACGAGATATAGATTTCGATTATCTTTTGATTGTTTCTTATCGTCTTTTTGTAAGTTTTCCTTTTTAAGTGCTGGTTTCACTTGCATAACTTGACCTTCTAAGGATAGCTCTGAAGGTGTCAATGATAAAAATTTGTCAGTATCTTCTTTATTCTGTAAAAGAGACAAACAAGAAATTATTTCGTTAATTCATAAAATAAGTTACTTTCAGCAAGGCACTACATTGATGGCATGTCGATATGCCGGCACAGATATAGGTATCCAAAAGAGATGTTCTTTTTTTTTTGAAATGGACAGTTAATTTATGGCCCTATGAGGCTGTTAAATTTCACCGGACTTTTTGGCCTAGAGAGCGCTTAGCCGGAACTTAAACTACTCCTACATAAGAGGGCACGGGCCTCGGCTTAGGACGTCGTATATTCAAAGAGATGTTCACAATCACAATCACAACCCACATCACATTTATGATGAAAAACTCATACATGAATAAGCTACAAGTTTAAGCCAGATGTTAAGAACGCAAAACCATAAAAAGGAAAAATGGCATATACTATAACGTTCCGGTAAGTTAATGGAAGGCTTACTGAGTTGTTTTTGTCATCAAGCACAAATTGCAAATGTTTTATCAAAGAGACAATAACCATATCTCAATAACCTCTTTTATTCACATATAAAAGAGGTATAAATACCTAAAATGGTCGCAACATTGTAATGACATTGCACCAGGATCATGTCCTATTACCAAATCAAACAAGGGTTGTTATCTATACTATGTAAATCCCCACTGTTCCAGTCAAGTTCTGGCACAACAAACTCCTTCCCCGTGTTGAGGAAAGTCACACACCCCGGGCTAACATGCATTTAGCCCTGATGCCGGGCACTTAAAAAGATACAAGATTTTTAGTCTTTATCATCAGATTTAGTTTCGTTTCTGAACTTAATATTCCTCTTGAGGATAAATAAATAACTCTGTAGTTTGTTTGGTGAAAATGAATGGAATGAATACTCATGAATGACTTTCACAATTATCACAGTTATCATGAGATTCTAGATCAAGGACATGCTATACTATATAGCTTCATCTACCAATTTACTCAGACCTGCCATTAATCTTAAGTGATGCTGTAGAAACCCGTATTATCAAAGGATACGAAATACGAGTTACAATTCAATATGGCAGTCATCAACCCCTGAAAATGACCCAAACCTTAGTTGTGGCCCCAGCAGTGAGCCCAGTTAATGTGGGGTTCTATGTTTAACCGAAGTGTATGTACATGTATAAATTAAAAAATTGTTTTCGATAGCAGCTTATTAAAGCATGGAACTTGTGATATGCCTACACATTAGAATGAACTTAACTTTTTTCATGGCAGAACGTCATTCACACATAGAATGTAGAGCTACTTTAACCAGCCCAAGCTAGCTCATATAAATACCCTCACTGTGGGTACCAACACTACTTCATCTCACAAATTTCTCAGAACATAAGTAAGTTCTGGAGGCCATGGGATCTTGTACTTACAAGACCAAAATATGATACACCTGTTTGAAAGGTGTCTTTTAATTATTGTTTATTTCAATTAAGTCATTTGTAAATTGTTAATATTATTATTCACATTTATTAAATTATTTGATTACTAAATAGACATTTTGTGGTATTGGAATTTAAAGTATCCTATTTTTATTTAGAATAGTTGTACTGAATAAACATCTTAATTAACAATTAATTATGAAATGTCTGTCAATATCAATCTTAATTATTAATTGTCTATTAAAAACAAAATTAGAAAAATATCTAAAAAGTCCAGTGTGTTTTGTTTAGGAGAAACTATGTCTTCTTGGCATCCATATATTAATTTTTTGCGTCTCATGCTAGGAACAAAGAAATCTGTTCTACTTAAGAAATTTTTTATCTCTTGAAGATAGGTATAATAATAATAATAATAATAATAAATTTCTTTATTGTGGCAACTAGGCCCACGTGTTAATATTACAAAGCTTAATCACTATGTTAATGTAACAAAGATGTTCTGCAAATCCTTATCATTAAATTCACACACATATAACACACGACAAAAAGAATAATAATAATAATAAAACACCAAATCCAAAGCAGGTTTATTTCAAAACTATTTCAAAACAAATTTGTAAATTAAATAATAAATTAAGACTGTGATGGCGGTAAAGGGCTTTTGTGTAATTTAGAAGTGATAACTACCTAAATTAAATAGTATTCAATTATTGACTATGTCTATTTAATAAATAATATATCTTATATTCAATTAGATTAGTAAATAATAAACAACAATTATAAATAAATAAATATAATTATTTGCTATGTCAATAAGATGTCAGAAAACTGGAAAATGTCAATTAAAATTCAGTTATTCCATATAAACAATTGTATTTCAAAATTTATAAAATAATATGTCATTAAGAAAATTATATGTCATTAAAAATGTATGTCAGATGGATTATTATGAAATAAAAATACATAAATTATTTGATTTAAAAATTCCATTCATATTAGTATATTAGTAAATTGCTGCCATATTGGTAGTTCTAATTTAGATGCGAATAGTTTTAATACCGTGTTAGTACTGGAGCGTAGTCTGCACATAAGTGACAAATTTTTCTTCCTCATGACAGCGTAGTAGTCATCGACTCCTGCTAACGCGAACATGGCCGATGCACTACAGCTCCGAGGCAACCCCAGCAGCATTCTCAGGCCGTTGTTGTACTGAACTCTAAGAGTTCTCAAAGATGACTTTGAGCCGCGACCATGCGACCACAGACCCGCCGTGTAAAATGATTGGCAGAAAGCCTTAAATAGTGAAATCTTAGCATCCACACTACAACGTGCGAATCTGTGTGCCAGCATGTTGCATCTCGCCGCCAGTGCTCTTCGCTCTCTATCAATATCGGCATTGTCACTGAGGTCCTCTGATAAGTAGTGTCCTAGGTATTTAAATTTCTTTACTCTAACTAATGGCAAGCCGTTAAGTAAGATTTTCGGCTCGTAGTTAACTAGCTTACCAGGAACCCCAAAGATCATGTACTCACTTTTTTTGGTGTTGTACACGAGGCCATGAGATCTTGCATACTCCTCACATGCACTTAATAGCTCCCTTATCGAGCCGGCGGTTGGACCCAGCAGTACCATGTCATCAGCGTAACTCAGGTTATTTATGCTTGTGTTATCTATCTTACAGCCTACTGGTTTGCAGCTCAGTTCCTTAATTAATTCGTTGATGTAGAGGTTAAATAGTCTCGGCGAGGTAATCCCACCCTGCCGCACTCCACACTTCAAACCATAGTAACTGGAGCACGAGTTACCCCATCTAACATAATTTAACTGATTATCGTACCAATGTCTAAACAATCTAATGATTGACACTGGGACACCCGCCTTCTCAAGTTTCTTCCAGAGCATGTCATAAACCACCAGGTCGAATGCCTTAGATAGGTCAAGGAAGCAGGCATAGACTGGAGTGTGCCTATCTGTATAGTACCTAACAGTTTGTTTTAAGCATAGTATGGCACTCTCAGTTGACAAGTTTGCTCTAAATCCAAACATGGCCTCATGTAGTTCCACAGCTTGATCCAGCTCCCTGTCCATCAATCTGTCTAAGATCTTGGCAATAATTGTTGCCAGAGAAATAGGTCTGTAATTGGTATGGTCGGCTATATTTCCAGTTTTGTTTTTTAATATAGGAATAACAACAGTCCGCAACATTGCTTTTGGTAGATAAGAATGATTGATGCACAAGGAGTAGAACATAGCTAGAACTCGAGGCAGGTGAGGACCCGCGAATTTGAGGTGCTCGATGCTCAGCCCATCGTACCCAGGCGATTTACCCTTTTTCATATTTTTAATCTCCCAAGCCACTTGCTTGACAGAAAAACGAATCAAGTTCCCATCAGGAACAGTCTGACCATCAGGGTTCGTTTCCTGTTGCGTCGAACCCAAAGGCGATTCTACATTAAAATGCGATTTAAACATTTCAGCGATTTCTTTTTCTGAAGTGCAGTTGTTTACAGTGGCAGGCCGACTCGGCCTGACATTCAGTTTATTTGTCTCTTTCCAAAACTTATTAAAGTTATTTGTAGACCTCTGATATGAAATTAGATCCATTTTAATTTGGTCTTGATGTTTTTGACACCACTTAAGTTTGCCTCTAAAACGTTTTTGGCTTTCACTCATTCTGTCCCAAAGCACGCCTGCTCTAGGCTTATTGTTCAACAACCAATTCTGATGGTCAAGCCGAGCCTGCTCATATGCCTCACGCACGTACCTGTTCCAACCTACAATCGGTTTCTTCTTTTGACGAGTTCCCTCCGTGTTTACACTAACCTGCGCCGCCGCACCTGCGAGAATACCTACAATGTTTTCATAAAGTCGATCTAACTCAAACCTATGCGATTTCTCGGTACATATGCTCTCCTTGCAATAAATAAACATTTCTGGAAAGTGTATATCACGTAGCTTTGCATTGCAGAGGTCCCGGTACCTACCTACTTGCTCCTCAGACCTATTACGCCAAGAAACTTTATTATCTGACGACACGTCAGTTTCAAGTTTAGGTAACACAATATTTAAATCGCATTCCAGTATTAAAGGGCGGTGATCAGACCAGTAAACGTCTCGACCCACCCACGCATTAATTATTGTATGTCGGGCCGACTGCGTCACAAAACAATGATCCAACCAACGCAAACTACCATTTTGTTTACTGACAAAAGTGTGTGTGTTGGAAAGCAAGCCTAGTACTTCAGTATCCGCACACACCCATGAATTCTCCAAACAAAAATTACATGCTTCCATCCAAAACGGTTCCCCAGGATGCGCGTTAAAATCACCTAATAAGTATGCCACCTCAACATCATTACTTGCCACGATCGCACTCATCTGGCTTAAACAATCCGTAAACTCTGCGATATTGCGTGCCTCATCCGTAGGCATATATACGTTACAGATAATGATATTGCGGCCCAATCCTATATGCACCTTTATCGCCATCACGCGGTCATTACTGGAGGGAAGAAGTGTCACAGATTGAAATAGACCTTTCCTCCATAAAATACCTAAGCCTCCGTAGGGTCTACCTATCAAGGGACCCATCGATATATCAACCGAGGAATTCCCAACGTATTCAAAATTGTTATCAATCGATCCTAATAGTGGAATGTCAAAAGGCAAAAGCCAAGTTTCTTGTAACACAATTACATCGTATTTACTTGTCATAACTCTAATATTTTCTAAAGATCGCTTTAATCCCTGACAATTGAAAGTCACAATTTTAACGCTCGGACATACATCATTAATATTATTTATCTCACTATTTGTACCCATAAGTGTGTTAATTATATGTACATATTTTTTTTTATTTACTCGTTTTAGGAGAAACTTTCCCCTTCCTACTATTAAAAATTACAAACTTACGGAAGTTAACCCCTACGGGCCACAAGCTATCATTTAGAAATAAATGCATTTTATTTCTAGGTACAAGCAATTTAAAAGAATTATATTCCCTTTCTCGAGTAAATTTAATTGTCTCTAATTTCACAACTACCTGTAGCTTGTGACGTATATAGTCTACTATGTCTTGTTCACTTGTCTCTTTAGATACGTTAGAAATAAATAAGGGCACTTCAGATTCCGCAGCCCGAAACTTAGCACTGTGATTTGCGGTTCCCGTTGAACTGTGAAACCTATACTTTTTCGATTTTGCACGCTTTTCTACCGTTATCCAACGATCACTCTTATTTTCCGCACATTTTGTGACATTCGAATTCATTTTAAGCACTTCTGCCATTGTAACCTGTGAACTATATTGAGTACGGTGGTTACGAGCGCCTGCGCTCGAGCTCTCTGGAACCGGTTTCACGTTCGTCGTCGTAGTGTACCCCACCGCCAGCTTGCTCGCCTCCGCTCCCGCTGCCCCGCAGCCGTCTGCTCCCGCGCCCGCTGCCCCTTCGCCTGGCGCCGCTCCGTCTCCCTGGCTGCTACTGTTCGAGAACGCCGCGCTCATTTGCGCGCGTTTAATCGTCATGCAATTCACAAGATCGGATTCGGACTCAACGGGTATTGAATGTTGATTCGTTGGAGGCGGCAGATTTGAATTTAATTGGCCAAGTTGAAGCCCCATAGGCCCGCTGTCATATTCAAAACTATCGAAACAGGCCCCTCTTGTTTTATTAACAAATCCGTTATCAGATATACCTGACATAGGCTTTTGGAGAGTATTTTTAAATTCCTGCCTCGTGACGTATTCTTTTTTTATCTTAACGATTTCAGTTTGAAGTACCCGCAGATCTTTAAGCATACGACTTGCGTCCAGGTGATCCCAGGTAACCGGTGGCAAACGATGCAATTCTTTGGCAACAAAGATAGGAATGCGTTCTGGATCGGACGCATCCATTTTCTTAAAAAGCTCAACAATATCCTTCAAATCCTTACGTGCCTTGTCGACTCGCCGCAATTTCATACCTCTAGCCTGAACAGCTTCATACAATAATTTCATCGCAGAAAACACCTCCTCCTCAGAGAAAGAGGTTTCACATAATCTAATTAATGTGTCTTCGTCCATCACAGGCACTTTGTTTTGCACAAATGCGAGAACTTCACATATCACTATATTACACGAATTGCATTTCATCGTATTAGAGGCCATTGCCCTCGCGCGTAAACAATGGTGTCGGCGACCTTTCGCTTAAGCGATCAGCTGACGACGAATAATAATAAGGAAAAATAATATAATAAATAGTATAAAAATAGTAATAAAAATAATAAGGAAGAATAGACACTTCACCCGCCTAAGCATATTAATGTATTATTTTATTTTATTTTTCAATCTCAAGAAAACTTATGAGTACCTACAGATAAGTTGGTACAATAAATTAAGAATTAAAACATATTCCTAAGGCTAACAAGAAGTAACTACCTTTGTTCCTGTAATTGCACTGATTCTTCCTCCTCATACAAGAACAAAACCGCATAAACATAAGGTGGTTTACATAGGAAGGACTTTAGTGTCACCCCAGACCCTTACAAAATAAAACTCATAAAAGTAAATTTTTAATGGTATGGTAAATTTTACTTACAACAAACTTCACAAAGGCAGTTCCTTTAGAATGTTCCGTCAATTTATCCATACAGACTAAAGCATATTTGACAGGACCTGTCTTTTCAGCAAACTGTTTTAGCAAGTCATTATCTATGCTGAACGGCACATTTGTTATGAAAACTGTACACCCATCTTCTGCATCATTTAACTTTATCCTAAAATCAAACTGTGTTTTAGTGAATCTTGGCTTTAATTACACTACAATTACACAAACATAAAATCCTAACTAATATTATAATGATAAACTGAGTTTCTTAGTATTCTTTTTAATAGACTTTGTGAATGGTACAGAACAGTATAGGGAAAATATATGTAGTTATAAACAGTTGCAAATGGCGGTTTACTATCAATATAAAACAATATATTTATATTTATGAACAAATATAAGTACATAATAGTAACTGTGCCTACACTAGAAGCCCTAGTTTGTCACAGTTGTGTTCAAATGGGATTATATTTTATTAACCAATTTAATAATCTCTTATATTGATCTTGATAAGACTTGTCAATATAAAGGACCCAGATTCAAATCCTAAACTAATAATTGTTAACAATTTAGCCAATGTGTGTTTTCCTGGGGAGTTAGTTATTTAGTTTTTAGATTAGTAGATTTTGTTAAATTTAAAGCTTTTTTTCTAAGTTTTTTATTTTACTTAGTGTGCTTGTCAGAATTTATATATTATTGTTAATTTACCTAATTTTTTTTTGCTGGCAATCTCATCTGGTAATGGACATAAAGCAGTATGTAAATACTGTTTCATGCTTTGCAACTAATACAAATAAAAAAAACAATGATAACATTTCCATTACCTTTTTCTTTCAGCAACATTACTGGTTTCACTTTGATTGTCATCTACATCATCAACCTGCATATCATCGTCTTCTTCTTCATCATCATCATCCTCATCACCATCCTCACATTCATTAGAATCAATATCATCGTTATCACTGTCCAAGTCTTTTTTATTTTCACTGCCACTTTCATTTTCAGAATCATCAGATTCACCTGAACAAAAAAAGCATAAGTATATTTTTGTATTTATAATAAAATATTGTTCAAGAAATCAATATATTGATTCCAGGTAAAACTAAACTAACTAAGGAAAATTGTGGAATGAAATGAACTTTTTACTGAATAACATGATAATAAAAAAATTTATAAGTACATACAAAAAATTACACATTTTCTGAATTGATTTTTTTATTTATTTATTTATTTATTACAATCACCTTAGAACTATCATTACAGGGTAAACCTAATGCGATTTTAGCTCCTAGAAACTTAAAAAGTTACAATGTATAGAGGCGCATCTTAATAAGCATGTAACATCCACATCTTTATCATCACCTTCCATCAAGTGAGATGGACAACATAAGTATACAAAAAATTAGAAAAATACAAAACTTGAAGATAAACTTTCATAATTTTTTGAAAAATACTCACTTTTAATTTCGGCTTTAACCTCATCACTTGCATTGAGAGGTTTTTCATCATCACTATCATCATCTGAATCCTCTTTTTTCACTTTATTTTGCAAATCTATTTGCTGGTTCACAATGTGTTGCATATATTCATCCTTAGCAACAGCCCAGTCTACTGAGATTGGTCTTCCTGATACATAATTAGAAAATAAAATCAAGAAATAAACTAAGTATATTATTAAACTATTTTAATTTTCGAAAATTTTGTTCAGTTGCATGCCCTTAAAAATGAAGTTGTCAACAATTAAATCTTAACTTTAATCTAGATTCTCTCCCACAGAACTAAAAAAACAAGTTTTCAGAATCATTGTACACATAGTCAGAAAGACAGTATTCAACATACCCAAAAATGGTTTCATGTTTGTATTCAGCAAAGCTTTTTTAGCCATTGGAACATTTTTGTAATGAACAAATGCACACCCCACTAGTTTCCCATCAGGTTTCTTCAATAATTTTACATCTATGATTGTACCATATGGTTCAAAATGTTCTTTCAGTGATTCCTCAGTTGCTTTAAATGATATATTACGTATGATTAATCTAGCTTTATTATTAAGCCTTTCTTTTTGTTCCTTTTTGTTTAGCTTTGAACCTTCATTCTTGTCATCTGAAAATGACCAATTATCAAATCAATAATGGCTTAATCGGAAAATAATCATTATAAGTAGGTAAAAAGTAAGATATTTACTTTTGACTGTTTCTTGATTCTCATTTACATTAGAATTATTGCGAAATTTCCACGATGGTTTGTCCTGAGCCTGAGCATCATATTTAAATCTAGGCACAGCCCACGAAACATACACTGGACGACCTGAAACAATGACAACACCAGCAATTCAGCAGTTTGTATAAATAATAATGCTTCTTTTTCTTTCCAGGTGAATGATTCAGTACTAATATTTTATTAGAAAAAAAACTTTGTAACTCTTGACACCATTGTTAAGATTGTCCCATGTGCAGCTTAAGAAATGCATGTGTACTGCATGTTCACACACATAAATCAGTACAGTGTTTAGCCAAGTTAAGAACAAAATATAAGAAAACTGCTTGGTTTTGAATGGATTTGTTGTTTAAGGATTTTTGCATGAAAAGTATAATATGACATTTCTATCGAATGGGGCTAAAATACGATCTTTAATAGTTTTTTTATACCTACATAATGAAACATAATTAACTTCTTCTCAAGTAATCGTATTGAAAATTTTTTCATAACAATGTGTGAACGATTCACAACATATTAAACTTACCCATAAAAGGTTTTTTATTAGTGGCTGCAATTGCCTTACTTGCCATCGGTACGTGAGAGTAATGAATAAACGCACTTCCCACTAACTTTCCGTCCGATTTTGTCAGTAACTTTACTTCTTCAAGGGAGCCATAAGGCGCAAAATGTTCACGCAACGATTCTTCAGTTGCTTTGAAGGATATGTTTCTCGCTATTATACGAGCGTTTTTATTCACTCCATCTTTATATTTAGTATTTTCACTATCCATTGTACTTGTATCTTCCTTGGGAGTCATTTTCACGTGTGCATTACCAAAATATAACCTCAATATCTCACGCAACGACGTTATTGACGACAGTAAGAATAGTTATGGACTTGCGAGTGCGATTCAATTTCTGTAACCAAAGATTTACTTTACCGCTCCACTTCCACTACCATAACGAAGCTAAACAAGAATATTTTTACTTTAAAATACAGTTTTATAATCTCTCTTGCTCTCACTTGTTCATAACTTATCAATCAGTCAATAACAGATCAGTATATGTTCGCCGTAGTTAAGTTCCTTGCACAGAACAGTCAACCAACCAGTCTGAGTGTGTGTGTGTATTTGAATGGCGGTGCTTATCATGTTCTCTCGCTTGCACACTAGTGCCCTCTATACTTACTCACTATCGCGTGTACGGTTAGTATAAAAAATATTATTCCTGATTTTGCTAGTATTAATAAATTAGTTCAAAATAATATTCGTGTTTTATTTTAACCAACATTGTAATAAGTATTCCCCTGAAATTTTGTTATTTACTTTTTCAGGTGTACAGAAACGGACATAGGGTCCTTTCATCACGAAAAAAGTACTGTATCCGATGAAAACAACAATAATGTTCTAATAGTAATGGACGTTCACGCCGACGAAGCCGGTGTCAGAAACCCCGGCCTTGTTTTTATTATTTTTGAATCATTTGAAAAAAATCTTTTGAAAATTGTGTATGCTAACTGTACTATCTGTCAATGCAGGTACAAGCCGCCATTTATGATCCCTTTCTTTAATGCATCTACTTACAAGTTGTACGTAATAGTTGATTTGATTGACTAAGAAAGAACCCCAAGAAAAATAAAATCATTTCTTAAAACACTTTAAAAATGATTTTTTTTCTCTACATTGACAATTACTTGTTCTTATTGACGTCAAATAAAACATGATTTTACCACCAGTTCGAAAAAAACCTTCGTGAAGAAGAACTGGCAAGAAACTTCACAGGTATATTTTTTTCAAAATAAATTTACAGAGTCTCTTTATGTCTATACAAAATTATTCTTTTCTGCATCTGTTAGCTCGGCAAGTCTCCCTCCCCCCAAGTATCCAAACGACGAACACCCTCAAACGGCACCCGTTCACGAGTTAACGCGGATCCAGCCATCGCCCTCCTCAACCATATTAGAGGGAAGTGAGTGACCCGTCACCCGACGCTACCATAAGAAGACGTACTTTAGTGACAATGACGCTTTAGATATTCATCGGGACGAAGAACTCATCGAACATACAGACACATTACACATGTTTCGTTACAAATACTAGTAAAATCCTGTTAATGAGGGGATTTTACCCAAGGGCTTTTATCATCCATATAATTGGATAGTTTATAATATGCTCTAGCACACAACTTCTGCTTTATAGTTTTTTATAATTTGTCAATAGGAAGACCTTGGATATCCTCAGGAACCTTATTATAAAAGCGTATACATTGACCCATGAATGAGTTTGTGACTTTATGAAGCCTACTATTATGAGCTGCCAGTATATTTCTTCCTTTTGGGTTAACATTGCGCAGATCTTTTTTTCTTTTGAACAAGGTTATGTTATTTTTTACATACATCAAATTTACTAAAATATATTGTGAATGGAAGGTATGAATATTTATTTCCTTAAATTTACTTCTAAGTGACACCCTTGGACCGAGCTGATAGATTGCGCGAACAGCCCTTTTCTGCAGAATAAATATAGTATCGATGTCGGCAGCAATCCCCCACAACAGAATATCATATGTCATGAGGCTGTGGAAGTAACCAAAATAGACTAATCGAGCAGTTGTTTCATTTGAAAGGGTTAAGTCCATTTTAGGCCGTCAGTAAGCTTTATGTTTCAGCACTTAATGGACGAATGGAATGCACGATAATTCGTATCATTTATGTAAATGATTATTAAAAAAAGTATCAGAACTAAAATATTTTCCAATAAAATTATCTCAATTAATAAGAAACGAAACGTGAGGAGTCTCCATACAATAGCTGCGCAACGTTGGGGTTACCGATTCAATGCAAAAGAAGTTTTGCTGGTGGCCTATTATTCTAAAGACAAAGTAAAGTATGTTTCATAAACAGTAAAGTAAACGAAAAGTATACATTTAAAACTAAATAAATAAAATCAAAAACTTATTACAAAATTAATTATGTTAATTGTATAATCTTGCAAAGCATTATTTCGATTGCAACTATAACTTTTTGTGAGTTTTATTTTTTTTTAGTTCGGGATCCCTACCACCAAACTTCAAAATTCAAATACGTCAATCCAATATAATATATTCGCTCTGTTATTTTGCAACAAGTGGATGTGCTCTTTCGGTTTTCCTTTTTTTTTAGGTTTTTACTTCCCATGTTATTTCCTTTTTGATTTTCCTTGTGTGAAGTTTAAGCGCGACAAACACTCGCTGCGGGTCGAGAGATAATGTGGCTCGGTAGCGTCAGTTTCTCGCATTTTGAGACCTCCTCGAATATTCGCGGGTACAGACCTCTTCCTTTAAAAGCCTTTAGGTTAGTCTTATGTATAAATGTGTCTTCTTTCTATATTCTAATTAAGATTTTGGACACGTGACTCTAGTGTTGTACGTAAGATTTCCTTTGACTTCATTATTTAATTTAAATACCAAAAACAAAAAAGTTAGTTCAATAACCTTTTAAATATGGTTTATGACTATATAGTCAATCTATTAAAAATAATCATGACGGTATTATATGCTGAAACATCATCGGCCGACGGCTCAAACACTATGGACTTAAGCCTTTGTCTAATTTTTTTAACAGCATATGCGGCAGAGCCAAGCCTTTTCGCTAAGCCATCAACATGCGGTCCCCACTGGAGTTTGGCATCTAAGGTAAGGCCCGAAATACAGTTGAGTTTACAGGAGTCAGTTCCTGGCTCTTAACTACAATGTTTGTGTTTACCTGTTTGACATTTAGCAATGTAAACTTAACACATTTCGTTTCTTTTTCATTAAGGAGCAAATTATTAGCTGAGAACCACTGCTCTGTGTTGGAGATGCATTTGTTTACTGCTCGATAGTCAGTTTCTTGTCTTTTGATTTTAAATAAGAAGGAAGTATCGTCAGCAAACAATATGACCTCGCATTGATTCTTAACGACCGATGGCAGATCATTAATATATACTAAAAATAGGAAAGGACCAAGAACTGAGCTCTGGGGCACACCCATTGTCACTGCCGATCCTGATGATTTTTCTTCATTTATTGAAACTTTCTGTTTTCTATTAGAAATATATGATTTAATCAAGGCTAGCGCTCGGTTTTTTATGCCGTAATGGTGCAGTTTCATGAGTAGAGTAGTATGATCCACACAGTCGAAAGCCTTGGACAAGTCACAAAAGACACCAATAGCGTCATACGACTCCTCCCAGGCGCTGAATACGAGTTTTATGAGCTTAACACCGGCATCGGTTGTCGAGCGACCCCGCGTGAAACCAAATTGCTTAAAATTCATTAAACTATTACCGTAAAAATGAGAAAGAAGTTGATTTAAAATTAATTTTTCAAAAATCTTACTGAGCGTTCGTTGGTAGTATTGATATAGGTCTAAAATTGTTAGGGTCAGACATACTACCTGCTTTGAATATTGCAATGACCTTACTCATTTTCATTAAATCAGGAAAAACACCATTATCAACACAGTCATTAAATATACTGGCTAAGTATGGGGCTATACCATCAATGACAGATTCAATAATTTTAACAGAAATCCCATCTAAATCGGTAGTATTTTTTACTTTAATGCTTTAAATGCATTCAAAACTTGTGGAACAGTAACATGTTTAAAAATAAAATGAATATCGCATGAATTTACATTTTCCATTAGCAGTGACTGTGCAAGAGTGGAACATGAATTAATACTCGAAGCAGTTTTTGAAATGTTAGTACTATATTTAATTTTATTATTTATGTAATTAGATTTAGCTACACTGCATACTCGTTTAAATAATTTTGAATACTTTTTAACATATTCATAAAATGTCTTATTATGATTATAAGTTCTTTCACTGTACAATTCATATAATTTATTTCTGCTTCTGCATATTCCCACTGTTGCCCAGTCACTAAACCTAAATAACTTATTATTTACACATATTTTCTTTTTTTTTTTTAAACAGATTCATATTCATTTCTAATTATATTATGAATAGAGTTATATTGAGAAATATGATATCCACAGTAATCTAATTTAAATGTTTTTTCAAATACATTTTTCTTAAATGTTTCAAGTCGTCTCTCATTCATGGGTATTAAGGTAATTTCTCTTTTTAGAGTCTTTTTTAACCCAATATCAAAAGTGGCCAACTGCCCACTCTGATCTGATTGTAGTTTATTAATTACTGACTTTGTACATGGCATTAAATTTGTAAAAATGTTAACAAGACATGTGGCTGAGGTCGCTGTGATTCGCGTAAGCTCTAAGAAGAGATTTTTTAGGTTGTAACAATTAAAAAGATTCAAGAATCGTTTACTTTGTGACGTCTCTACTAACAAATCAATATTAAAATCGCCACAAATAATTATTTCTTAGTTTTTCTTATTTACTCTATGTAATACCTCATCCATAGTGAGGATAGGGAGACCCCCATACAGACGTATACACTTATTATAACAATATTCCCTATCTCAATACAGGCTATTTCAACTGATCGCTCAACAGACAGACTCACAATATCAGTGCGTTCTTTAAATGTTACGCTCTTATGAGTGATGATCATTGAGCCGCCGCAAGTTGTTTGTTCTATGTTGAATGAACTAGCAATTACATGATTCTTATATGAAGACATAATTTGACACTGTCTGTGACAGTGTTCTGTGATACATAGTACATGAATATTTTCACAGTTTATGATTAACTCAATCTGTAATTCCTTACCATCAATGCCCTGCATATTCTGATGGACTATGTTCATAAAATTATTTTTTACATTTTTATTGCTTAAATTACTACTTAGAATACTGGTGCTAGATGTATTATCTGTTGTCACTAACTTATGTTTAAATTATTCCTAATACTATGTTTTAGAATATTACATTCCAATGGGTCAAAAGTATAAAGTGACTGCTCAATAGAAGCAGCGGTTGTAGTCAACGAATTGATTGTTATGTATAAAATATATGATAGCGAGTATGCTATCTATCTTTGGTCATAATTGTACAAATTGTACCTATCATTGGTCATATAAGGCTTATTAATAAATTTATTTAAATCAATAAACTGAAACTTTTCACTATGACGACATGTCATATTTTGTACATCTATATTTAGTCGACGCTTCATATTATTTTAGTAAATGGAAATGCAAACAAAATAATTTTACTAATATTCTGCTTGCAATTCAATCTAGCAAAAGCAGACAGCTTGGTCATTGTTTTCCTACTTAGTTGCTTACATCTGCCTACTAATATAATCAATATTGTATTAGGGTTAAATGTACGGGATGTAATTTTATCAACTATTCCATAATATGAAGCACCGGGTTAACAATAAATAGTTATTGGCCCCCCAACACACCGAGTAAGTTGCAATCCCATGTTCTTACCAAGTTCGTCGCAATACATAATTATATTTAATTCACTTTTATTTGACTTATTAACTAAGCTACTACCTGAGTTTGATACTACATGCTCAGTGACATATGACTCCTCAGGTTGACTGGACGAATCCTGGAAGACGTAATTTTATTTGTTAATAAACACAGTAACAATTTTTTTCATTATCACTCGGTTAGTATACATACAGCAGGTACGCTTGCTGCATGTAAAAATTAAGAATCACATCATATTTTCAATTAATCCTAAACATAAACACAGTAACTTCCATAGGTACAATATATCATTTGTTAGTTTTCAGCATTGAGACTTCGATAACCATAAACACATTATCATGAGGAACTAAGTAACGGAAATTCATAAAAAACTAAACACAAATAAAGTGGGACTACTTATTGTGTTTTTACTTAGGTGGGCCAATAATAATTACTTGTTGAAATCTAATAATAAACAATGCACCCTCGCGCAAGTAGGTACACTCGCGTTTTATCCCAACTCGCGATTGACCACCGACTTGTGGTTTAAATCAATACAGATGAAATCAAATTATGTAATAAACATATGCTTTAATTTCTTTTTATAACTTATCTAGTACATCTTGCTCCGATGACGGAGCAAGTCAGAATGTATTGCTTCATTTATTTCTGTTCTGTCAACCGTATAGGTACCTATTTAAATATCTTTTCTTCTTAATTCATAATAATTCATATTAACCTCTTTACTCAAATGTCGCGGCATTCTGACGTGCTTCTAAGGCTTAGCCGTGACGATCGGCCGCCCGCATGAAATTTATTCACACAAACTTGTTTGTGTTGGGTGGATACAAAATTATTCAAACTACCTGGCTGAACGAGGATCGTTTGTAAGACGGCCTCAGGAGAGACTACCCCTGTCGATTAGGTTATTCCTGGTGGTTGGTGTGAATACTTTACGTACAACTAGTTAATATAACATTACAAAAACAATGGCTTCACCATGATCCAAGGAACAACTGCTTCGAGAGGAATTCCCGCTAGTAAAACCTCGCAAAAAGCAAGCGAACGTCGCCTAAGTCATCACATGTCAAATATTCTTACGGATTGTTGAGATGCGAGCCAGAACCGTTATAGAGATGTTATTTCGTTGTTTCACGTCCCTGGCAGATAACTCAAATATTCTTACGGAATGTTGAGATGCGAGCCAGAACCGTTATAGAGATGTTATTTCATTGTTTCACGTCCCTGGCAGATAACTTCACCTTATTGCACGCATCGATAACCAGCTTGTCATCTGCAGACAGCAAAGCATGCCGCCTATTCTTTAAGAGAATGTATGGTGTTGGTGACCGCCTGGTTACGAATGAACGCCCCTCGGTTCCATCACCAGATAAGGACATAGTCAAACACAACGCAAAAAAAATCTTTATTGATCATTACACATAACAACTTTTAAGACAAGATAAAATTAATTTCATTATTTTTTCGTATCGCCAAGGGAGGGTTGTCATCAATCCTCATCCCTCAGTGGCTGCCTTCTCATCAACTAGTGACTGTCATCACATTTGCTAGTGGCTGCCATCTTATTTCCGTTATAATTCACAATATGAAAAAGAAAGAACATATTAGTACATTAAAATATAACATTAACACATATATTCCACCACACATTTTTAATGATAACATATAATAACATTTACTATGTTAAATATGTTACTCTATTTACATTAGTCATATCTTTCAGATTGGTATATGTCAGGCTAATATCACCTTATTTTAGAAACCAGAAAAAACAGTTATTTACTCTTGACACTTTACAACATTTACATATTTACAATTATAATTTAGATAGTTTTTTATTATAAAGAACTCAACAAAATTATCGCAAGGTAAAAGGTTTCAGCCGATTCACATTGACGGCCATTTCTCGACCTCCCAGTTGCGTATCTGAACGCATATATGGGACGGACTTACATGAGGCTGCTCGCCCGTTGATGGCGCGAGCATGTAGTCATTCCTGAATGGCGGGCCGTTACATATGGCGTCTTCTGTTCAGTTGTAGAAGCGAACCAAACGTGGCCCTTCGAATGCTCGGGGTGACGCGCATCATTTTGTATTTAATTTCTAAAAAATATATTTGTTTATAACTTGTCTCAGGTAGCCTTGGTCCTATTTGAGCGTACCCGGTGACTCCACCAACTCGCGTTTTATCCCAGCTCGCGATTGACCACCGACTTGTGGTATAAATCAATACGGATGAAATCAAATTATGTAATAAATTTCATATGCTTTTATTTCTTATTATAACTTATCGAGTACATCTTGCTCCGATGACGGAGCAAGTCAGAATGTATTGCTTCATTTATTTCTGTTCTGTCAACCGTATATTTAATATCTTTTCTTCTTAATTCATAATAATTCATATTAACCTCTTTACTCAAATGTCGCGGCATTCTGACGTGCTTCCTAAAGCTTAGCCATGACGGTACATACCTATTGAGCTAAACTGAGACAGAACGCTTCCTACGGTTGGATGCAAAAAGAGACAGCTGTATTTTCTCAATCTGGTCTTAGGTGCGCGTAAGTGCATAGCTTTCGGCCATTTCGTATTCATCGACAGATTGTTGACCTTGATCTGCATTCGTCGCACATAATACAATTTTTGTTTGTTTAGGAAATAAGTTGTTAAGTGTATAACTATTATTTAATATCAGTAGCAAGGATATTAATAAGGTTGCTAAGGATAATGGAGGAAAACAGAAAAGCTTTGGGGTTGAGAAGATCTTTCACGGGTAACTTGAAGAAAAATGCTCTAAATAAAGTTCCAGTTAAAGACTTTTAAAACCCATATAGATAAAAAGTCCATAAAGCTTCAAAATTATTAGGTTTTGTTTTAACAGAGGCAAAGAATTTTAAAGACCCAAAGACTAAAAAAATAATGTACAACTGCTTAGTGAGAAGTCATTTGGAGTACTGCAGTGTTGTTTGGTCGCCACATTATAAAATAAATGTTGCTAGAATTGAACGTCTCCAGATGAACGTCTCCAGTGAAAAACAAAATAATTGAAATTGTTCCAAATAAAAAAAAAAAATGAATGGTTAGTCTTTGATTTACTTCAAAATATTTGAAAATATACGATTTTTATAAGTTCACTTCAGTAAATATTACATTTAATGTTTGTATCGAAAACGATACAACATGCGTTTGTTTCCTAAAAACTGCCTTGAAAATTGTTTGTTCAAAACGGTTTTGGTTTTGATTCTACTTTTTTTTGGGTATGGTTTTACCCATCTCGAGAAGACTTAGAAGATGAATTAGAAGAGGGTAAAGTAGTTCCAACAGGGCAGGTCAATTTTGAAGAATTTCCAGACCCTCCATTGTTTCAGGATGAACAGCCGGTGCTAGAGGTACAGCCAACGGAATCTCTTATAAATTTTAGGAATTTATTATGGAGAAAGCAGCCTTTTGCATTTGATGAGGCTAATATCAAACTTAGTGGGTCTGAAGAGTTTCCTTCAACTATAATGGAACTGCAAACTCCTAACCAGTTTTTTACTTATTTTTTCACGAATCAGTTTATGGATAACATTGTCATGGAATCAACTCGCTTCGCTGTCCAGAAACAACCTGGCAAAAAGAAAGAAAAGACTGTGATAGTTATATTGGGATCATTTTATTCGCGTTCCGTGTAACAATAGCAAAAGATACCTACACGTTTATTTCTTGAAGACTCGCTCGCGCATTGGACATGTATCTCTATACAACGGTGTTGTCATCAGCGTAACCAATAATGCCTGGGGTTAGCAAGTCATTAATGTGCAGCAAGGATAACGTTGCAGAGAGAACAGATCCCTGAGGTACCAGATATCCAGTCACAGAGCCCACTAGGTATTCCGTATGCTGGAAACTTACTTAAGAGACCATCATGCAAGACCCTATCAAAGGCCTTGGAAATGTCTAAGGATACAGCTATAGCTTCACTGAAATTTAGCCGCCTTACAATGTACAAAAGAAACAACAAAGTTTAAAAATAAAATTTTATTGATAAAAATTTCACAATAATAAGATAATTATTTTAAAAAAGTAACTTCCCAGTATCAAAAAAATAAATCAAAATAAATTCCACTTTTCACATTAGCTGTTAGCCGTGAAATTAATAAGAACGATATGTTTTTTCGGTGAGAATCACTTCCTGTCTGGGAGTCAATCCACATGAATTATTGGGTCACTAATGCTATAAAAATAAAATCAAAAAATAAGCTAAACAATTCAAAATTAAAAACATCTTCTAATTTTTTTTAAATAACTTACCTACACTTTGAACTTGTTTAACAAGATATTCTGCTTATTTTCAACTTTGGGGATTGGAACTGCTTGCGTCCGCAAGGTTTATCCCTCGATGCCTTGTACGTGGTCCCTGGGTGGTGCTAAACGAGCAGTATCTTCTGGTGGTAGGCTTCGGCCGTGGCTTGTTACCACCCACTAAACAAAGCCATGACGCCAAGTGACATGGTCGCGTTCCGGCATGATGTTTAGTGTAGCCATCTAGAAGGGTAGGTCTGAGTAATCGTGCTGCATCAGAAAACTGTCTTCAGCTCGTAATTTATTAGATCGCCGAGTAACTCGTTTTGGAGGGTAGTGGGCTCCGATGCAACGGTGCACCGCTGGCCAACCACAGGTAGTAGGGGCCCAAGTAGTTTGCTAGCCACATGCGAAAGGCTGTCCCACCACCTCGCAAAAAATCCCGGGAGGCTTCATCGTGCCAGCCGGCGACTGGTAAGAGAGGAGCCGATGACAATCCCCGGGGGGGTTGGGGCGTCCCCGCAGTCTCCAAGTGAGTTCCCCATCGGTGCGTTGTTTATTGCGAGTTGCTTGGTACCATTTGCAGCGCTTCACTCAAGACTCAGACTTCTGCCCTCCTCCCTATTCACTCACACATCTAATATGAAAAGTCATAAGAAGAGTAAGGCTCTACAGCGGTTGCACTTCCTCTCTCTCTTAAAGTGCACTTCTGCAACACCATATAGAGACAGAGAGGCCTCACCTACTCTTTCTAACGGAGACGCAGATCTGTAATTTGTTACCCAGGGTACATACTGACGTCCAATTTCCACCCGAACGCCAGGGTGTGCATGTACGCCAGTGACAAGATCTGTTGTCAGCGTTTCGGTTACTTGGAAGATCTGGACTTATCCGTCATGTGGGTGCACATTGATACCGGCCTTGACCAATTGGTTTACGCCAATATATACCGGTCACATAGTGGAGATCGGGAGACAACGAGGCTCATAGAGTATCTCAGCGATGCAGCAGATGAGGTTCGGCAACGTTTTCCCTCAGCACAGTTGGTGTTCCTGGGGGATTTTAATGCTCATTACGGGCAATGGCTATACCCGTATCAGTGCAGTGACCACGCTGGAAGAAAGTCTTTTAAGTTTTCCGTGACTCAAGGCCTCTCACAGGTACTCGGTGTTCCGTTACTGCACCTTTACGGACATCCGAACACTGCATAGTGAAATCTGTGTCGCAGTACTAGCCACCTGACACCCGCCCAAAAGCCGCTAGGCGAGTATGGCGATACAAGTCAGCAGATTGGGATGAGATGTGGCATTTTTTCGCGACTTATCCTTGGCGGCAGACTAGTTTTACATCAACCGATCCATCGTGCTGCGCTGATGCTGTATCAAGTGTGATAGGCCAAGCAATGGAGTATTTCATCCCTTACGCTGACCTATCTCTTGAAACCAAAGGTCGCCCATGGTTTAATGCTGCTTGCCTCACAGCTAAAAAGCTTAAGCAAGAAGCGTACAAAGCCTGGGCTGGCGCTCACAGAAGCAAAGCTGTAGATTCGCATGAACTGAAGAAAAGATACAATGCTGCCGCCAAGTCTTGCAAAAAGGTAATCAGAAAAGCTCGCTTCGGAGACAAGATAGAGTCATATCCTTCAGGAAGCAAAGCGTTCTGGTCTTTGGCCAAGGCGGTTGAGTCGAAATTCTGTCGCCTATCGCTGCCACCTGTGAGGAAGCCTGCCGGTTCACTGGCCTGACTGTTTTCACGTAATTTTTAACTTATAATTTAGTTACCAACTTAACCGTTTAAACCAACCATGATGGAACTCCTTACATCGGTTTATACTGTAACATTTACTACAAAGTAATAAAAAAAGTCATTGAAACCTGTCAACATGACAGCATATTCAGTATTGGAATAATATTATTCCCATGCTATATTCAATGATGCACGCAAAGATTTGAGTATCGATATAAATACAGTTTTTTGCCCAATTGAAAAAAATTAAACAAATACGTTTACAAAAATGCAGAGTTTCGTTTAAAATATATTTATTTCAAAATTTTATAAAACAGTGAATTATTCTTTTTAACTTTCCTACAAATTTTCATGGACGATACTGGAGCTGGGGAATAAATATGTTTAATAGTCCTACCTACTACATGAAAGCTTTTGATTTTCATTTAATGAGAAATGAGTATAAAGTCTTTTACAATAGGTGACCCCATTTATTTTTAGTCAAATTCTGCTTGTCTTTAAGGCCTTTCTAATGCCTTTACGTTTTGTTACATTTACTGTTTTTCGCTTATAATAGAATAAACGGTAATGTTTGTTTTTAACTTAAACTATACTGGTTTATTTTTATTAAGTTCCAAAATAAACTTATCCAGAGACAAAAAAAAATAATAAAAATTTAGGCTGATGTCATTGAAGTTCTGAACTAGAAGTTTCCTTCCAAACAGAGGATATTTTTCTAGCCAGTCATATTTGATCTAACAATAAGTTTTGTAATGTTGGTCATCAGATATAAAAGGATACCTAATTTAAAGAATTTGTTTTGCGCACCCACCTCCCTACTCGGGTGTCGCTGCGATGAAGGCTGACAGCATTCCCATGCTACAGCCAGCAAGGTGGTTTTTAGTGGGTAGATGCCACTTTGGTGAGTCCCACATTACCGTCGTGGAAGTCGGTTGCCTGCGGCGGTATGCATGACGCATCTTTCACCTCTCTCCCAAAGGGTGCTGCTTAGGCGACAGAAAAAAAAAAGAATTTGTCATATTTATTACACAGATTACTAATTTGCTGTCGGTCGGTTGTTTTGACTTTGACAGCTAATGTTTATTGTTTTCGAAATACTTCGATAGGATAACTATTTTCGGTTAATACTGTTAAAGGTTCAAAATGAATATACGTCAAATATTTAACATATATAATAGAATTATTTATCCAAATGTGCGCTATGTAGGAACATATAAAACGATAAAAAGACCTGACCCAGCAGAACTCAAAATGCCCAAACCGGGTTCGGCACCGTCATTAATGGAAATAATTAAAGAAAAAATAAGATTGAATGGACCCATAACCGTTGCCGAATATATGCATATCGTAATAACAAATCCCACAGAAGGATACTATATGAAAAAAGATGTTATTGGTGATGCAGGAGATTTTGTAACCTCTCCGGAAATAAGTCAACTCTTTGGTGAAGTTATGGCTATATGGTTTTATAATGAGTCTCAAAAATTGAGTATTAGTAAGCCTTTACAATTAGTTGAATTAGGTCCTGGAAAAGGTACATTATTGGTTGATTTTCTCAAGGTAAGCCTGAAGACTGATGATACCTCTATTTACAACCTATGGAGCAATGCAACCAGTTTATGTTTTGAACAAAATCAGCAAGGAATATGGAATATGAAAAGCAAATAAAATTTTGACAAATTAATTAGGCCTATTATGAAAAATAGCCTTATAACTAACTTATTATTGCCAAAACATTCATTTTTTAATCTGTTTCAACAGATTCCTCTATATTGTCTCATCTTTACTACTAAATGTTAGAAACTTGCAGTGCAGAAAATCATGCCCTTTTTAATTTTTTACCTTAATAGCCCAAAATTAAGAGCTTTTATGAGTTTTGTGATGGGTTAATATGAATTTATATATGAAGATATGAATTTAAGTATTGCCATAGACAACATTTTATAGCTACTAAATTATTAATTTTCAGGTTTTGAACCACTTGAGATATGAACCAAATGAAGTTAGTGTTCATTTGGTAGAAATATCTGAAACAATGCAAAATATCCAAGCAAATCGCTTGTGCATCTCCCACCGTGCTGCAGATATAACTATGCCATACTTTCATGAAGTAAGTAAACTGTTAAAAGTAAGTGAATTATATTTGAATGTAGAATTTATTGACTGATAGCTAGCTAAGAAGAGCCACAAAAACAGATTTTTTTTTTTTTTAATTTCCAGACGACACCAACTGTATGGCCCCAAAGTAAGCAGAGCTTGTGTTGTGGATGACCATACAGCGAACTGGGGGGGAACACAGAATAAACATACATATATAAATACAAACAACCATGACCCGAGAACAAACATTTGTGTTCATCACACAAATGAATGCCCCGGCCAGGACTCGAACCTGGGACCTCCGGCGTATGAGATAGGGCTACTGACCACTACGCTACTCGGCCGTCGACCTATGTTCATTACTATTATTCTTTCTCACATTATTGAAGTGTCAAAAAAGTTTTACTATTGTATGTACATATAATGTAACTATTTAATTGTAATAAGCCCTCTACAAAAATATTGTCATTATTTGACAGTACTTATGTTATATGAAATTTGGATTGTTAGCAACATATTGATGATAGAAAGGCAAAATGTATTAACAACCACTTTTGGTCAAAATGAGTTTTATATATGGTTAGAATCAGCGAATTTGTCTCTATCGATTGAGCTAGGTTCGGAGGAGATCTGAGCACTTTTGTGGTTGTTAATACAACAGTGATATTGAACATTCCAAGATTTTTTTGTGCTTTATCTCCTATGATTTTTGCAATTTGGTCAATAAACCATAGATATTTATTGCAATATGTTATTAAAGAATTTTACTCTTGTTTTGTTTCCTTAATAAAGATATTATTTTCTGATAAGTTATTTTGCTTTGAAATGTTTTACACATGATTAGGAAGGAGTTGAACTTATTTGATTTTCCATAAAAATACATGAATACATTAAGTCTTTATTTCTAATCACTTTACTCTTTATGTATTCAAAATGTTTTATGCGTTAAAACACTTTGCTGTTCATGGTTAGCAATAGAATGGTCGTCCATACTATTTTACTTGAATGCTATTTGTGGTCCAAACTAAGAGTGTAAACAAAGATTTGTGACTTGGACCATCCTTAAAGAAATTCGGGTATCAAATTTACGGTGGTTAAACAGCATGTTTTTAGTGACAACCTGAAATACAGCCTCGCCTATAAATAGACCCAGCCGTTAAATTGGCATATCAGTCAACCTTGACCTTAGACAGACTCGACTTGCGTGCGGATCCGCACGCGTGTCGCTGTCTGCCTTCCCGCGCTCTGCCTAATCCCTGCACTAGTTGAGCGCCCCTTATTTCCGCCTTTATACCGCCGTTTTCACATACACGTTAGTGTTCGTACCGTAGCTTCCTAAATTTCGTAGGATCGTCGTTTTAACGACGCATCTTCAACATCGTCGCCTGCAGCTCGTCGTCGCCGATCTTCGTTGCCGTCGCCGCTCTGGCAAGATCTGCGTTCCAGGACTACGAGTCGTCGTAAGTTCTCCGTGAACAGGTGGATACCTAACGGTGCACTTTATTGGCCATTCAGGCCGTAGGAAACCGGAAGTCCCAATCCCAGTGCACCGGGCCTTTCACAGGGCGACGGAATAGTGCTGCCTGAATTAGGGACCCCACCCTGCGTCGTCCCGAACCCTACCGCGGGTAGGGAGGTTTAGAAAGTTAGTCTTCGTTGGTAGGTTCGTAGTATATATATTTATGTATTATCGTCCCTCCCCAACTCGCTGCTACGGCCCTGCAGGTAGGAAAGGACCTCCTTCAGGGGTTCCTGGATTACCTTGCATCCCAGGGGTTCCCTAACACCCAAGCCATGTTCGACAATTTTGTCTGCGGCACTAACTGCCCAAAAAAGAACCTCCTCAGGCACCCCAACATGCCCCTCAGGCCCCACTGGTCCTAAGCTCTCCCGCGTCCCCCTCCTCCAGTGACATGGAGTGTGAAACAGACGCCTCTTCGCGCCGTAAGCACACCGCTCCCAAGAGCGCACACACGACCGAGTCATCCTCGGACGCATCCCCGACTGGCTCTGAGCCACCCTCATTCACCCTCGTTTAGAAGCGCTCAAAACAAGCCCAAGCGTCTTCAACGCCCGCCCCGGTGCCTTCAACACCCTCCGCGGCGTCTTCAATGCCCGCCATTCCGGTGTCTTCAACACCCATCCCGACCCCACTGATGTACGGAAGGCGTCACCCTCTCGCTTTTGTGGTTCTTACCAACGTCCCCAAATCCAGGCAGCTTTTTAGAGAGGTCAGCAATGTATGCGGCCTCTCTGGAATCTCGATCGGGGTGCCTCATCGCCGTGGTCACCCCGGCCAGTGCCGCCGATGTCAGTTATACGGCTATGCGGCGGCCAACTGTGCCGCCCCGCCCAGGTGCGTAAAGTGCCTGGTGCCCCATTTCACCAAGGAGTGCAATCGCACTCCTGTAACTCCCTGCCCTCCTGAATACGTGCTTTGTGGCCAGTCCGTCCACACCACAAATTACAGGGGCTGCTCTCAAGCACCCCGATCTATCAGATCAAGCTCAAAGAGGGTGACACGCAAACAGGCCCCGCCCCTTACTCAGGCTAACTTTCTACCGCTTCGTAGCTGGGTAGCTCCGGCTGCAAAGCCTACGGAGCCCAACCTGCTCCAGAAAACTGGAGACAGCGCCCCGCTGCACCCTAATCCCATCCCGGCTCCTCGCCCATTCCAACACACTCCTCGACCCTCCCTAGCAGACGATATGCGTATCGTTTGCGAAGCCATCAAACATATTGAAGTAAGGGAAATTTCAATACTACATCATGTCCCTTTGAGCACCTTCAGTGCAACTTTCACATCCGGCGGACGCCCCATTAGCGCTCCACTAGCGCCCCGCTAGCACACCCACCCTCCCTATCGGGTGTCGCTTCCGATAAAGGCTAACGGCAAAATCTTGCTACAGCCAACGAGGTGGTTTTTAGTGGATAGGTGCCACTCTGGTGAATCCCACATCACCGAGGATCACAGGAGCCGAACCTGCGGAGGTAATCATGACGCATATTCCACCGCCCTCCCCGTGGAGGGTCTAGGTGGCAAACAAAACCTTGACCTTTGTTGAAATCGGTACCGCGCTGCGTCGCAAGCGCTGGCTACTCGTTATAATCTAAATACTAGCGAATTATGTAATTATTATAATAATTTAATGTATTTTAACCAAATGAAATACATGATTTTGATTGTTTTTTTTACTACACTCGATGTATTTGCAAGATGTTATTGAAAAAATGTGTATGAACTTTTGTTATGATTAAGACTGATTAATTAAGACAGATTAAAACAATACGTACAATTATATACCCTACAAATTTAATATTTTTCGTGAGTATGGTAAGAAAATACCTATTTAAGTACGCTAGAAACACATGGGCTACTCACTTATGGAGCGAAGCCTTGGAAGGTCACGGTGAAGCTATAGCTGTATCCTTAGACATTTCCAAGGCTTTTGATAGGGTCTGGCATGATGGTCTCTTAAGTAAGCTTCCAGCATACGGAATACCTAAAGGGCTCTGCGACTGGATATCTGATTTTCTGAGGGAACGGTCAATTCGAGTAGTCTTAGACGGCTGCTCTTCTGACCTAATGGCAATTAATGCCGGGGTACCTCAGGGATCTGTTCTCTCTGGAACGTTATTCTTGCTGCACATCAGTGACCTGCTAACCCCAGGCATTATTGGTTACGCTGATAACAGCACCGTTGTAGAGAGATAAATGTCCAATGCGCGAGCGAGTCCTCAAGAAATCCGGGCTTTGAGAAAGTCCATGATCAAGCGGGTGGATTTGGCCTTAAAGAAAGTGTCCGATTGGGGCGAGTCCAACTTGGTCAAATTTAACCTCTTCGAAAACACAGGCTGTTTATTCTCCGCGAAAAAGAGCAATTTGGACCTAACGCCTACTTTCCAAAATGTTTATGTACCCATAACCGACCACCTGGGGCTTCTGGGCGTAACTATATCGTCCCAACTAAACTTCGGGCAACAAATTGTGTCCATGGATCAAACAGCTTCAAAGAAGTTGGGAATCATCTCGAAGGAATCATCTCTACTTAATTTGTATACAGCTCAAGTTCGATCTTGTATGGAGTACTGTAGCCACCTTTGGGATGGTTCTGCAAAGTACCAACTAGAAGCGATGGACGCAGTTGACCGAAGAGCCCGAAAAATTATTAACAACTTTGACCACACCACCAAAAAACTGCAAAGCCTCGACCATCGTCGGAAAGTTGCCAGTTTAGCAGTCTTCTACAGAAAAACTTTTTTCACAAAACTTTTTGAGTGGCCCGGGATTTTGTAAATTTTTAGATATGAGATATCACGAGCTTCAACTTTAGTTCTATCTGCATAAGAAAATGGCAAATGTATAGTGTCAAGTCAGTATTTGGTTTTAGCATTACACACTTAACTTTATAAGTCTTTTCTAAAAAAAATTATTATACCTTTTTTTGTTCAGTTCCAACTCCAAATAATAGAATAGTATTTGACTATTTTTACGTTCCAGGGTGAAACTGCGGGTGGTATAAAAATTTATTGGTACAATGATCTGAAGAAAGTTCCACATGGGTTTTCTTGGTACATTGCACATGAGTTCTTTGATGTGTTGCCCATTCATAAATTTGAGGTGAGTTATCAAACAATACATGCAACAGTTCTAAGCTTTAGAATAAATATAGTTAGTGCCATCTACAAAGACTCTGAACACTCAGGAACTGCTGTCAAGATAGAATATCAGCTTTTGAAATTGTATTGAGCTGGGTGATTGGTTCTTATCATGCAATTTGGATTATATAAGCAATGAGTATTGTGCCCTGTAACACTATGGCCTAGAAAACGTAGTGTAAGAGTCCACCTAATAGTTATGTAAGCTAAACAAATCTTGGAAGTGAAGAACTTTATTTCATCTATAAATGAATGCACAGAATTTTAACGATATGTAGTTTTATATTCAACACAATGATATTTCAGCACTTGTGTGTGTCGCTAGTGCCACATTGAATTCCATGTTAAATTATAGTTTATAAAAGCCATAGTCTATTCAATTTTGATTCAAATGGTTGGAATGTTTTTATGAAATAAAACATAAGTTTTAGTTCAGTATGTTTGGTAAACTTTCTTATGGATAACTATGTACAGCAGGAACTCATTTAATAGTAAAGTTTATATTTGAACAGATCATAAACTACTTTTCCTCAAAATTATGCTCTAAAAGATTTAAGCTAGATTTTGTTTGTAAAAAAACAATTTACATACATGTGGCAGTCCAGATTTTAAATCAGTTGTTGTAGATTATGGCAGTGTGTATTATCTGAAAATGATGTTTAGAAAGAAGAAAACCCTACTGGGATTGATCCATATTTCTTTGCGTTTCAGAAAACCAAGGAGGGTTGGCGCGAACTCTTAATAGACATAGACGAAAATGAAAAGTTGTTATACAGACTAGCCGGTTTCGAGACTGAATCTGCTAAAGTCCTGATTAGGCCACCGTTGGACAGTGGAGATAGGACAGAGTTGGAAATTAGTGCAAGAAGTCTTGGTGTAGCTCGGACTTTGGCCCAGCTCGTGGATGAGTATGGAGGTATTGCTTTGATTGCTGATTATGGACATAATGGCGAAAAAGGGGACACATTTAGGGTAAGTTAATGTTATTGTTAAGATTGCATTATGGAAAATAAAAACATTTTGTATGTGTTGTAACATCCTCCAGCATATGCTGTCAATTTCAATAGAACATCCTCGAAGTAAGACGAATCGCAAGCTAAAGACTTGATTATGGATGAATGATTCCTATAGCAATGGCTTTAGATTTTCGTAAAGTAATGCAAGCATTTAAATCAGTCCGTTAGTTTGAGTTGTATTAATTCGGTGTAGTAAATAATATTGAATTACATATTTTTCTGAAAGAATTAAGTATTTTAGGAAAACAATTTAAATCTTTTATAAATCGCATTGCAGAATTTATTAACTTACCTGAAATAAACAACTCATTTTCTATGTATTTCAGATATTTATTAAAAACATTGACACGAAATTTGAATCAAAAATAATTTAGAAAATGATGCTATTTATGAAGTCTATAGAGGTTAACCATTAGTCAAATATTTTTACGGATTTTCCTTAAATTAAGCTTGTTCGCTTTTATTCGCGAGTTGTTACTGACAAGGTATATAAAAAAGTGACATGTCGAAATTATTTTTGATTAACATACTGAATTACCTTAAACAAGAAACAAAATATCCTCTTCATATTAATAGTATAGCTATCGTTATTTAGCTATTAATAGAGATTTTTAATTAGATTTAATAGAGATAATGAGATTCATATAAATATATATTATTATTCCTATATAAAAATTTTCAAATTAAAGCAATGTTGGGTTACACTCTCACCACTTACCTTTTTATCCCCCGAAGCAAAAAGAAGGATGTTATAAGTTTAACGTGTCTATGGCATAGCTCCCAAACGGCTGAACCGATTTTGATGAAGTTTTTTTGTGTTTACAAGTTGACTGAATCAAGACATGACTAAGAACCATGTTTGAAGGAAATTGGTTTCAGCCATTTAAAAGTTGCGTGATATTTGCCGTCAGCCCGGAGCTTTTTTACCTTTTTGTGCTTACAAATAACTTTTAACCTTTTCCTGGCAGGCTTTCCATAAACACAAACTAGTTGATCCTCTCGAGAATCCGGGGCAAAGTGACCTGACGGCTGACGTCGATTTTAGCCAGATTAAGATAGCCGTTTCGGAGAACGTCCATGACGAACATTACGCTCACGCCGTGGGACCTGTCAATCAGAAAGATTTCTTGGAGAGAACTCAAGCGGAAGCTCGCTTACAGGTTTATGTTATTCACAAACTAATAGTAAATAATACTTTCATATATAAGTTACCACGATGGAGCCTGATATTTGATAATGTATAGTTAATAAGCTTTTGTACCCATCTTCATGGCCTTACAGGAAAAAAAAATTGTGTTATCCCATTACTTGTTTCTCGCACACCGCTGAGCTTCTTGGAAAACGGTTGGTGTCATCGGCACGTGTCCTAAAAATTATTCTGGCGGGTATTTATTTATAATTTAAAAACTGCTGGCCTGCGGGGGACGTTCGCATGGACATTTCATATTGCTAATTGCAATTGCCACACACACATATATACATATGCACATCCACTTAAGAGCTCACATTAACTTGTAACTTGTATTGCACACGTGTCTATTTATTTTCAGACAAAACACATACCTACGTCTGAATGAATAAATGTGATACAATTTATTGCCAAACTAGTTAAAATACACAAAAAAAGGCGGCCTCATCACTAAAAGAGTTATTCCTGCCAAGCAACTTTGATATTCATAAATTGCCAATGGTGTTCTCGGAATAACCTGTGCGTAGGTAGTGTTTTATAACAAACGTTTTATATGCATTTCAGGTTCTTCTTGACAACGCGAAATCGGATGAACAGCGAACAAAGATTACAGATGCCTACAAAATGCTAGTGGATCCTGCGAAAATGGGTGAAAGATTCAAGTTTCTGGCTCTATATCCTCCTTCCACTGTGCATATCCTTAGAAAGTACCCGCCCATAGGCTTCACGGATTTTACGAAAGATAAAAAGGAAACTGATAACTAGTCGTAAATTAACATTTTGTTTTACAATTGTAAATATTTAATGTAAATATGAGTAGATGTATGTTTTTATTAGTTAATTAAAAGGTTTGAAAATATATTAATGCTTTTTTAAACCCGCGACGCAAAAATAGGAGCGAAAGTTTCACGTCTGTATCTGAAACATACCTCCATACGAATGAGCCAATTTT
The DNA here is from genome assembly GCA_923062675.1 of Marasmarcha lunaedactyla. Taxonomy (NCBI): domain Eukaryota; kingdom Metazoa; phylum Arthropoda; class Insecta; order Lepidoptera; family Pterophoridae; genus Marasmarcha; species Marasmarcha lunaedactyla. The sequence goes on from OV281358.1 coordinate 5,720,279, forward strand.
CAATAGTTTTTTTGGTTTGTGTTAATATAATAATGTGGGATTTTCCAATGTCAAATTAAGAGAAAAATATTGACAATGACCTTGATAGATCATTGAGATAGAGACCTGGCATAATCAGGTCCGACTAAATAGGCTGAAAAGTGACAATAAGACTATGGACAGCTCCAACAATTAAATAAATGTAAAAATAATACATGAAAAATATTTACGACAGACCTCATGACATAGTTCTTGCCATTCTTATACGATATACGTTTATTTATAAAATAGAACCAACGTGAACTTGCGCCACCTAGCGTGTAAATTATTTATTATTTTTCTTAGCTGTCAGAAAATCCCTTATTAAGGCTGTATGTGAAATATATCTACTTGTCTAACTTTCGATAAATTTGGAATACATATATAATAGAGTTGATTACGCTGCATCGATTGGAAAAAAGAAAAAGGGACTTAGCCGATGATTTGAAAGAACTATTTGAGAATAAAAGCCTCATTTAACTCCGAGTTATTCGTACTGGAAGTTGACGAAATCGAACTAAAATGATAAAAAAGTACATGTATCGTAGTCAATGCACGGCCAAATAAATGATTTTCAGAAACTTCATACATTTTTTCACGGAAAAAAAACCACTGTTGCCGATGTCGTTATGGAGATATTCGTTGTTAATTTTTGACCTTTCAGTAGCGTTCTGTGAACTGCTGTTCGACTCAGTACGTCCGCCATATTGGAAACGTAAATGCGGCAACGCAGCACTTGACAATATATAGGTATATGACGACGTAATATGCGTTATCGTCGATGATAGATGCAGTCACATTTTCATTGAAGTATTTATGCATAAATTAATACAATAAAAATTTTAAACAAATATCAAATTTGCATATTAATTTTATTAAAAATCGTAAATTATTGATCAAGATGACATAATTTTTTCATGACAAATTATAAAATGCGAACAGAAATGATTGGGCATTGACATTTCCACATGAAAATGAACCTTAAAAAATAAATAGATGTACTGTGGATTTGACCTTACATGCATCCTTAAAAGGAATGAATTGGTGTTCTTATCCATGTTTGACAGAAATCAGTTCCGCCGTTCAAAAATTATACAACGCTCCTGTGTCTCGGAGTTTTTTTAATTGTAAACCCTATATATAACTTGGCTAGTATGTGTCTGTACCAAATCACATGCATAAATTATGAAATAAAACAACATAAAATTCTTATCAAAAAGGTTTATTTACTGTTATATTTACATATCATATTCCTTATCACTTATTGTCACTTATTAATAAATGAAAAAGTTAATATAAATTAAATAGGATCTAATACAATATTTTTGGATCTAGTACCACTTTTGACCTTTGTTATTTTGCATTCTATTTCATAGTTTTTGTAATTATATAACCATATAAGCAAAATTTAGATAACCTATATTTATATATGTACTATTTTAATTTTTTTTTAATAATTTTTGCTGTGAATTTGAATGCTTATCGTAGACGGCCCCAAATGCTCACTAAATAATAGAAACCGTATCCTCTGTAGGAGGTGACACGAATTGTCACGTTGTTCGCATTGACGCCGCCGCTAAGGATTCTGAAACCAAATTAATTAAAATATTTAAAACAATGATATAACTTTTAATGAAATACATATTCAACATATTTAAAGTTCGTACCAAACTGTTTGATAAAGATGCAAGAAAGCGATAAAAGGTGGAACAATATTTTCAACACAATTTACGAATTTACAACTCAATTCAATTATCGACAAGATTACTGTTTACCTGACTGTCAGTAGAAGGGTTTTATACTTTTCGAGTGTAGATATGCATGTATATTTCTTCGGCACGTTCGAAATTTTAAAATATGAAGTGTCATTAGATTTATCTCAGTCGTGGGAGTGGCTCGAGGTATATTATTTCCCGGAATGCCCATGGTAACGGGCATTACACGGGAAAATAACTAGCAGTTTAGTTTATATCTTATGTACATATTTGATCGAATCTATATATTTTTAAATAACTATTTTATTTCATTACATTCTAATATTAAATTTTAATGTAAAACAGATAATGACTAAGTAAGTACTTAACAAAAACAGTAGTTAGGAATTATGTGAATAGAATCGCACGCAACTATAGTTATTGTAGATACCGGGATGTACTAGTACTTATACGGTGGAATTACAAGATTTTATGTTAGTCATTATGGTTGAGGAGGGCCATGGCTGGATACCGCGTTAACTCGTGCTGGTGTGCCGTTTGAGGGTGTTCGTCGTTTGGACACTTGGGGGAGGGCGACTCGCCGAGCTAATAGATGCAGATAATAAATAATTTTGTAAAGACATAAAGAGACATTGTAAATATATTTTGAAAATATTATACCCGTGAAGTTTCTTGCCAGTTCTTCTTCACGAAGGTTTTTCTGAACTGGTGGTAGACATGTTTTATTTGAGGTCAATAAGAACAAGTAATAATCATATTGAGAAATACTTATTTGAACGTAAATTTTTTGAATAGATTATATTGTCGATACAAAGACAAATTACAACGTAGATTGTGTCAAACGTGACAATATGTGTAATGTACTTATACAAATGATAATTTTGTTGATAATTATAAAATTGTTTTTACTAATTACCTGTTTGTTTAAAAATAAACATGACTACTAAGGATATTCAATTAATTTTCATATTTTAAATGAAAAGGGCCGTACCTAAGTACCGTAATGTACGTACCATAGTACTATTTGGTATGTTTTGGGGTACGACTGTGAGATTTTTAACAGTTTTACAGGCGGCTAACGAGTAGTCAATAGCATTCGCACCTGCCAATTAGCACAGCACTAACCGAAGATGTTTAAGCGATAAATAAATGTAAGTACTTGTTAGGTAGTTTACGCAATGTCATGTTCGATAGCGTTAGAGATTGTAGATTGTAATACGGCTAACCCCTGTTTGGTTAGCAAATAATAGGTCTTTACCTATGAAACTGCCGTTTTGCCGTACTGGCCATTTCAAATGAAAATATTTTTTTTTGACAGATAATTCTAATTTCAAATTAATTTTATTTGACAAACATGGAATTCTTTTTCTAAAATCGTCATTTGTTTAATAGTTAGTGTTTTGTTTTCAACGCATTCGAACATTTTTCGTCATCATGGATAAGTTAAAAATTCGAGTATTATTATTTTATCGAATTATGGAGTATGAGTACCGTCGTGGCAGCAAAGCGGCACAAGCGGCACGCAACATCAACGACGTTTACGGAGCGAACACAACAAACGAACGCACCACCCGTTATTGGTTTACCCGCTTCCGTTCTGGAAATTTTGACCTGAAAAATTAACCCCGTGGTCGACCGAAAACTTTGGTCGACAATGACGAATTAAAGGCAATTGTGGAAGCTGATGAAACTCAATCCACGGCTGAATTAGCAGCAGCTTTCGACGTTAGCATCAAAACAATATTGGTCCATTTGCGTCAAATTGGCAAGGTAAAAAAGCTTGACAATCCCACGAACTCAATGACCGCCAGCGCGGAGTACGCGTAGAGACGTGCCTTGCACTGCTCAGCAGGCATACAAATGAAGGAATTCTGAACCGCATTGTTACTTGTGACGAGAAATGGATCCTGTTTGACAATCGTAAGTGCTCAGCAAGTTGGTTGGACCCTGGTTCAGCACCCAAACAATGCCCTAAACGAAAACTTACCCCTAGAAAAGTGATGGTCACTGTTTGGTGGTCTAACGCGAATGTAATTCATCACAGCTTCTTGCCAAACGGGACAAGCATTACTGCAGATGTGTACTGTGAAGAACTGAACACAATGATGGAGAAACTCGCACGTCTCCAACCAGCTTTGGTCAATCGTTCGGCTCCACTGCTCCTGCACGACAACGCGCGACCTCATACTGCACAGCAGACGGTCTCCAAGCTACAATAGTTGGGGTTGGAAGTTCTCCGTCATCCGCCGTACTCACCAGACCTTGCGCCTACAGACTTCTACTTTTTCCAGAATTTGGATAACTTCTTGGCGGGAAAAAAATTCAATACCCGAGAGGCAGTACAAAATGCCTTTGAAGAATTTGTTGCCTCCCGTCCAGCTGATTTCTTCAAGAAAGGCATCAATAAGCTACCAATGCGTTGGCAAAGATGCATTGATTGCATGGGTGATTATTTTGATTAATAGAAATAAAAAATATATAAAAAAAATTACGCTTCATTTATTTCGTGGAAAAGGCAATTTCATAGGTAAAGACCTAATATAAGCGCGAACGCGAAGTCTATGGTTGAAATTACTTATCTCAGCTAAATAGTCAAATACAAAGCGATTTTGTTTCATGCTATGTAGGGTTGAAAACCCAGTAAAAATATCTCAATCTTAGAAAATTGGTGTCATATGTTTTCAGAAATAATTTCAGAAAATGTGTACTATTGAGTATAAAACAAGGTCGCATTTTGTTTGACCACTTATCTGTTACAAGACTGAGAGGAGTCTAAGTGCGCTATTTATATAGATTTACCCAATGTCTTTGTTTGTCAATAGTGAGGTATTTTGGTTTGATCTTACCTCGGGGTAGCATATTGCGTGTAACCCTGTTCAGTAGCTTGGATGGCACTGATCCTAGTGGTGGCGTTGCCGCGGTACACAAAGTCCTGGGTTTGAATCGTGTTAGCGATCGCTTGGCGGTACACGTAACTCCTGAAAAAGGGTTTATTTTGATAGGTAGGTACTATTTTAAATTTTCTTTTAACAAAAAGCATCTGTAGTCTTCGTATATATCGCGACAGGTTGACATGGCGGCTCTGAAGTTAGCTGCAGATCATGTTTTCTTAGATACAATAACATGCGAAAGTGATTTGAAACCTTCGCACACACCCTTTCGTGTTTTGTATGATCTGCAGCTAGCTTCAGAGCCGCTATGTCAACCTGTCGCGATCTTTAGGTACTATCTGCTTTTATTTAAAATGCGTATCGTAGGCCTGCAATACCAAGATTAATCAAAAAGATAAATTAGAAGCTTAATTTAAAAATGTGAGTAATACACGTGAAATTTTTAGCGCCTTATAATTCAATAGATAATTTAATAAAATATCATTTTCCGTCAGAAACTCGTGTTTACAGAGCCATAAATACGATTTTGTCACCATAATAATTCTAGCTAAAGGTTAAAGCTTTGATACCTTTCCATAAGCTTAGTTTATTAAAAACTAATACTTCTTATCATTATTTTTAGGATTGAATGATTGACTTACTGGTGTAATAGCACGTCTCCAGGATAAATCCATCCAGTACTTAAGTTGGATCTGGTGGCTGCGGACTTCACGACGGAAGCCTGGTAACCAGCTACTAAGGCGGCGAGGACGACTAATACTAAACCGGCTTTCATCTGTAATGTAGATTAAACAATATAACAGAATAATGAAAAATCGCAACTAAATGTTTTGTATAATTGATATTTTTCATCTTAAAAAAACTACAATATAAGAAATGTAACTAAAACTAACTAAATGTAACTAACAACTATTTTGTCAGCAATAAGTAGGTACCTCAGATGTGATAGGATAAATTTAATTATCCTTCATCTCTGTAATTACCTTTTGTTTTTGTTTTTTTGCCACTCACTTATTTGAGTTAACTTATATTATGTGGACAATGATGCCGGTTACATGGTTAATTCTTATTTTGTGATTTTATAAGCCAATCTGTTACTGTGTAACTGTTTTTTTAAATCCCAAATAAAATCAAATAAAAAGAATAAAAAATAAACAAGCTGCTAATTGACAAATTAAAAAACCCGACTGCTTAACTTATATTCCCGTGTAATTGTTCGTTGGATTCTGTCGACCGAAGGGCCCGTAGACTCATCAGTGACGACAAACACTTCTTCGAGACTGCAAAGTCTCGAACATCGTCGAAAAGTTGCTAGTCTATCGGTTTTTTACAGATTGCACTTTGGAGAGTGTGCAAATGCTCTTTTTCAGCTGATCGAACCTTCCCCCCTTTCTCCACCGATCAACCAGACGCAGACAGAAGTTTCACCCGTTTGTGGTTAGCGTGCCGAAGAGCCGAACTAAACGGTTCGATAGCTCATTTTTGGTTCGTGCTGCGAAGAGTGGAACGATTTGCCTGCGTCTGTTTTTCCAGACAAATATAACCCTGGAGCTTTTAAGTGTAGAGTGAATAAGTACCTCTTGGACAGGCGTGTATGATCCTCGTCTTCACTCGTCAGTTTCCATCAGGTGAGATGGAAGACAAACGCCTGCTAATCTTTGATAAAAAAAAATATAGATATATATATATAACTTGTGTTACTCCCACAACTGCGACGAGTCTAATAACACCTCATATGTTGAAATCTGTCAAACGGTTTCGGCTGCTAACGAAATATATGCTGCGTTCCGTTTGCCGATTACAGCGCTCATATACCCGTTCCGATTGCCCGTGAGCGCGCTCACAGCGATATCGATACGTCATCAATGACGTCATAAACGCCGCCATGTTCCCGCTCACAGTGCCAACGCTACGGAGCATGGTCGCTGTGAACGGCCTGTCAAACTGACACATGACGTTACTTTGTTGATGTTTTTATTAGTCGATTAAAGATTTTAAAAGCTTGCTTATTAATTTTCTTTTGTAATAATATAAAAAATGGCTCCTGCTTCATTCAGGGTCAAAGATCTTAATGAAATTGTAACTTTAGACTTAAGCGACGAACAATCAGAATGTTAGCGCGATATTTACCGTTCCGATTGCAATAGCACTAATAACACTTTTAGCGCGCTCAATCGAATCGGAACGGTTTTGAGCACTTTTAGCGCTGTGAGCGCTGTAATCGGCAAACGGAACGCAGCAATAGATACATGCTACGCGTTCGCTTCGAGTTGGCCGCTAACTCCCTTCCCGCTTCACCACACCGCGCTCCTTGACAGACGCTGTTAGTACCGATAGTAACTTAACGCTATCATGTATGCACGTCTGTCCTATACTTATCGCTTCTCGAAGTTTTTGGTTTTGTTACGTATATTTTTTATGATTTAATCAATCATCCCCACTTTAACTGATTCCGATTCAGTTAGTATGACACAGCTCTCTGCAACTCTCCAAGGTTGGCTGTACAATGTAGATCCATATTATAAAGAGGAAAGATTTGTATTTTTATATGACATGAATAAACTCAAAAACTGCTAGGCTGATTTGCATGAAATTTGACTTAGACATACTACTGAGCAGTAGGATACTTTATATTCCGATTTCTACGCTAGTTAAGCCGCGGTGAAAAACTAGTTAAGAATAAATAAATAATGTATAGTAATAAATTAAAAATAATAGGAATAAAAATTTCAAAAAAAAAATATTTACAACAAAATTCACGCTTCGAATTTGTTATTTTCATCATTATTATTATTTGTCGACGGTACCAATTAACGTGCCTTTGACGTCATTTTATAACGGTCATCGACGACCAACTCGAAGCGAACGGGTTATACACTCGACTGTCGGGTAAAAAGTTTCAAAGCACAAAAACGTTAAAGTAACAAACAGTTACCGCTTTTATCTTGTTAGGGCGAAAACTTATTCAACTATAATAAACTTACCTTGACAAAAGGTTTCAGGGACTTTTATAATATAAACGAAATGTAGAGTATCTCCAACAATGTCTACTGGAAACTAAAAGATTTTCAAATTATATATAGTTCAGTTTGTAAATGCTTGAGATAAGAAGATATGGTATCTATGATTCACTGTATTTCATTGAATAATGTGATAGCAATATTTTGTTTGGATTTTAATATCAAATAGGATACCTAAACTAATAAAAAAATAAAAACCCCTCGGTAAAAATACATTTCTAGTTCTAGCTTTTATTTTTTTTATTTGAAAAAGGATTAGACGTTTGTCTTCTATCTCACCTGATGGAAAGTGACGATGAAGACGAAGGTGTTACACGTCTATCCAAGAGATACCTATTTACTCAATGCTTGAAAAAACTAGGACTTTAGTTTTCTGGAAAAACAGGCGCAGGCAGTGCATTCCACACCTTGGCGACCCGCACCAAAAAGGAACTATCGAAGCGTTTGGTTCGACTTCTTGGGATATCTACCGTAAAGGGACGGAAGGCCTGTCTGCGTCTAGTAGTCCGATGTAAGAAGGGTGTGGGTTCAACCTGATCAAAAAGAACATTCACGCACTCTCCAAAATGTAATCTGTAGAAGACAGCTAAATTGGCAACTTTCCGACGATGGTCGAGCCTTTGCAGTTTTTTGGTGGTGAGGTCAAAGTTGTTAATAATTTTTCGGGCTCTTCGGTCAACTGCGTCCATCGCTTCTAGTTGGTACTTTGCAGAACCATCCCAAAAGTGGTTACAGTACTCCATACAAGATCGAACTTAAGCTGTGTACAAATTAAGTAGCTGTTCAGGGCTGAAGTACCGTCGGACCTTCGAGGCGATTCCCAACTTCTTTGAAGCAGTTTGAGCCATGGAGACAATTTGTTGCCTGAAGTTTAGTTGGGACGATATAGTTACGCCCAGAAGCCCTAGGTGGTCGGTTAAGGGTACCGAAACATTTTGGAAAGTGGGCGTTAGGTCGACACTGCTCTTTTTCGCGGAGAATAAACACGCCAGTGTTTTTGTCGGGTTAAATTTTCTTTAAGGCCAAATCCACCCACTCAATCATGGACTCTCTCAAAGCCCGGATTTCTTGAGGACTCGCTCGCGCATTGGACATGTATCTCTCTACAACGGTGCTGTCATCAGCGTAACTAATAATGCCTGGGGTTAGCAGGTCATTAATGTGCAGAAAGAATAAAGTTGCAGAGAGAACAGATCCCTGAATTACCCCGGCATTAATTGCCATTAGGTCAGAAGATCAGCCGTCTAAGACTACTCGAATTGACCGTTCCCTCAGAAAATCAGATATCCAGTCGCAAAGCCCTTTAGGTATTCCGTATACTGGAAGCTTACTCAAGAGACCATCATGCCTGACCCTATCAAAAGCTTTGGAAATGTCTAAGGATACAGCTATAGCTTCACCGTGACCTTCCAAGGCTTCGCTCCATAAGTGAGTGGCATACACAAGAAGATCTCCAGTTGAGCGTCCACTCTGGGTATCACTCTGGGTCCACTCAAGGTATTCCAGGAGACGATTGTTCAATACACGCTCCATAACTTTGCAAAGTATGGAGGTGATTGCAATAGGTCGGTAGTTGATGCACGGATTAGCACGTTAGCCAGCTTCCAGCATTTAGGGACCTTTCCGGATTCCAAAAAGACTCGATACAGGCGCGTTAGTATGGGAGACAACTCGGCTGCGCAGTGTTTTAACACAACTGCAGGTATGCCATCGCAAGAGCTATCCAGGCGGTTGTAATCCAGCGCCCTCACCAAAATAATCTTGCTGGTAGCAATCCATCTACACAGTGGTTAGCAAATCTTTTGTTTGACCTTCCACGTCCTTTGTGGGTAGGGCTTAGTTTTAATCCACGGATTGCATTTCGGTAGCTTATGCAGATTTACGTGTGTTCGTTTGCCGGCTACGAAAAGGTCAATTCTATGATAATTCTGATCTTAGATCTATAGCCGTTACTAAGCCTTTATTATTGTAAAGGTTAGAAAATTAAAAATGCCGTAATACTGTCCAGAGAAAAACGAATGGCTGTCCTCGCGTTCGCGTCACAGAAGCTACTCGAATTTTTAACTATGTGTGTGTATAATTTTTAACTCGTGTCTTAATTTTAACAAATGGGTGGCTGACAGCTACCCGTGTTTGCTGATTTATTTAAATAATATAAAAAAATATATATATCTACATATGTTTTTAGTTCCTAACCTTTAGGTATATAAAAGTATTAGGTATCTAAAGTATATAATAAAACAGTTGGTACAGTACAATATAAGTATAATCTAAATTCACAAACACCTAGGTATAAGCATGGGTATGTGCGTCGCCTACAAATGCTGTTAAACATAGTTATTTTAGAGAAGGGTGACCAGGTAAAATTCCAGTAAAAGGTTATTCTAACCTACGCTCCAGCAACACATCCATGGTCACCATAGAATTATTGATTCTATTAACCCGGCTTTCGGGTACTACACTAGTACCAACGACCAGAAACATAAATTACCCGCCTCTTTAGTAGTGAGATAATAGTTTTACATAAAAGGCAGTTTTCCTGTAGGTTTAGTTTTTTCATAATCAAGAGATGGCGTTCGCGCATGACTTGGATTTTACCATAGATACCATAGTTATCTTTATAATCTACGTGATTTATGTATTTTACTTTTCAATTTGTTGCAGTAATGTTCACTTTAATTTATTAAATTAGTAAAAAAAACAAAAGTTTAATTAATAAAACAACTGTCTGGCAAAAGTTTTACTTTTCTAAAACATACGTAAGCGCCATCTAGCGAGATATAAAGAACGCTTAAAATACCTATTTGAGAACTGCCTATTTCTGATCATAACCAGTCTTAGTGGCTGGTCAAATTTTCGCTTGTACCTGAAAACCTCTAAAACACCCGATAAAATACTTACCTACCTGCTACGGAACACACATTTTATGGCTTACCTTTTAATAAAATAAAATAGCACTTAATTCCTTTAACTAATTATCATTAGTAGGATTTCGCTATGATTTATAAATATGATTTCGCTTGATTCATCCATGAATTACCTATCATAATATCTATTCTACTAATCACGTGATTTACACGTACTGAAAATCGTTATAACCGGGTATTTGATATCATTTGAAAATGCAAGTTTTATTTAGAAAATGTAAGTAACTTTCCCCCAAAAAATGTTTCAAAAATTAAGTTTTGAATTTTATAACGAAATATACACTAGAAAACCTAAAAAAGAAGTAAAAACCTACTGTAAAAGCTTACTGATAATAAGTATAAAAAATGTAAACGTGCTTAATGTAATGTCCCTCACTCATTGCAGTGCCCCTACGGGGTATCACAAGAACTACAACTATACCTAATTAAGATCTTAAATGTTATGTGATAAGCAATAAAGAAATTTGAATTTGAATTTGAATTTGTAGGTACGTAAGTAAAGTATACTTTATCCAAAGGCCCATACAATTTTTAGTACGATTTATATGTTGTGACGTCAAAGACAACTCGGTACCGTTTTGTATGGAGCTTTAATCGGCGACTCGCAGCAGCTCCTCAAACATATCGCTGCATATAGAAAACTATTGATTGTGCAAAATTATTTTCTGTTTTAAATATTTCAATATGTAATTTAAAAAATACTCAATAAAATATCTCGTTTCAAAATTCAGTAGCCCAATTTTTTCATACTGTCTTTTACCGGACAGTCTGAAATGACACTTAACAAGCTGCTATGATCCTGCTTTAAGTACCTACCAACACTCATCGTTAAATGCTCATTAAAAACTCTAGAATCTAGTTCGATGTTCTAGAAGATAGTTCGAATCTAAACGATGAGTTCTCAAACTTATGGCTCCACGTACCCTTGTTAAAGTTTCCAGATGACGGCGAACTCCTAAACTCCTCTCCTATCCCTAAAGATAATAATGAATTTGGCTGTTGAAGTAAATAAGGATTTTTATTTCAATGAAAGGTAACATAACCAAAAATATATAGATTTTTGACATTAATGTGATGAATGGCCTTGTTTTTTAAGCAAAAATTGAGTCAATTTTAGGAGAAACTTTGGACAGTTTTAACGTTTGGTTGTCCAGCCTGTACGTAAATCCTGTTGCGAACCCCCCACCGTCGTCGATTGGCGAACCCCCGCTCTAGATACAGCAGGTGCGGTACTTAACCTAAACTCACCAGTAGTTTCCTTCATCACTTCAGTAATACTTACCTATTTGTAATTTAATATTCCGTGCTATCAGTAAGTTGGTAGTAGCTAAGTACAATTAACAGCCAAAACTGCCGTAGATAGATTCAAAAGAAGAATGACTGTTAGGTAGGGGCAGTTCAGTATTATCAATGGATGTTGAATTGGATGCACTGTTGTTGTACCACTGCAATCCGAGTTTTACATTTCGCGAAGTTATCATTCTAGAAAGATTTTGGGTGCTTCCAAACTCACACATAGGCAAATAGATGTTCTTCGAGTTAGAGTTTTGGTCAACAGTTATGGTCTTTTTCATAATTCAGCTATTCCTCACGCAGGAAATAATTCTGTACGTCCCTAGAAACAACACACAATAAATAATATAAGCTATATTTGCATTGCCATGAAAAATTATGTGCAATTTGCATTTGTTTGTTTGCATTGTCGTGATCTACTAAACAAAAAGGTTATCAAGATATTTTAACGGTTGGCAACCGATATGGATATACATAATAATCACTATTACTGTTAGATAATAAACAAAACACCTGAGATAATTGACATCCATAGTTGCAGATGCCACCCGCGCGCTCGTTCAAATTATATTAGAAAAAATTTAAGTTTTAACAGAGATTGTAGTAAAGGATTCCCAGGAGAAGCCGTAGGTATTCTTCCTGTTCGTCTAGTTCATTTGTTCGAGTAGTAAGTAAAATCTAGAAGAAAAGAGATGCCGAAGAATTCTCTTCCTAGACAGATTTATTGGATATGCTTAAAATCCAATTTTAAGTTTACAATGTTGATTTAACCCTTAAATGCATGATTTTATGCATGATTTTATTTTTAGACCGAGAAAAAATATATTTTGGAGCCATGAATATGCTGATTTAGGGAAAAATAATAAAAAAAATAGTTTTTTTTATTTTCATAGCTATTTTTATTAAAAACCATTTGTTGCAGAACTACAACACTATGCACTCACTAGACAATAACTACATATGAAAATTTTTAAAACAATTTTTGGTTGTGGTAAGACAAAGAGCTACTCCACACTTCTCACACCTGTTTTGCGTGTATCCCTTGCATCCAGGCATTTTGCATCTGCTGCGAACACAATTACCAGGCCAGTGACCAACATTATCAGTCCTTATGTCCTTAGGAGGAATATGTTGAGCTGGTCCTCTCCTTTTTTTTGCTTGTATTTCCATTTCAACACTGTTGCTGGTACTTGGCCTTCCTCTTTTGTTGCAGAGTTCAAATGAGTTATTTACTTTGGCTAATACCTCAGCTAGTTCCAGTCTATAGTTACATAGGTTTAGAACTGATGAATTGGCTTCAGTTGTTTTTAAATTTTTATACACAAGCCAAGAATTTATTACCGTCATGTCCAATAAGTGGTAAAAGATACGAAGATACCACTTTCGGCTTCTCATTGCAATTCGGTACCTCCCAATAAAGCTATCCATTAGGTCCACTCCGCCCATATGGGCATTATATTCCTTTATTATATGTGGGCATGAAATTTTAATTCTAGTCTTATTTGCCTTGTCAAATCTTTCTACTTGGCCCACAGGTTCAGCTCCAACATATGAAGATAGAAAAGTTACAACTTTATTGTCCTTCCAAGTAACTGCTGTCAAATCAATACCGTCAAATTCAGTCATCTGCTCTTCATAAGTTCCACGAGGAACAGATTTCTTCATCATTGTTTTTTTGTCCGGCAGTTTGCAGTTCACTAGCCTGTTAGATTGCACAGTACCTAGGCTATAGATTCCTTGTTTGGCAAGATAGGTAACTAAAGGTACAGAGGTGTAAAAATTATCAAAATAAATTATATGATTTATATGCCTTGGGACACCTCTAGCAAGCCGGACTACAACATTTCCCACTGGCCCAAAATCTGGTTCATCTGGAAGCCGTTCATTCTCTTGGCCAGTATATATTTCAAATTTATGAGCATAACCTTTCACGCTGCACATCACATATAATTTAAACCCCCACTTATGGGGCTTATTAGGTAAATATAGCTTCATGAAGTGTGCCACTTTTGTGGCACACATCTGTTCATCAATTGAGAGTTTTTGTTCCATAGGAACTAAAGCAAATTTCTCATTTAGATGGCTAATTATAGGCCTTATCTTATGGAGCCTATCATGTTGTGGGTGTTCCTTGGGTAAATGTTTCTCGTTATTGTTGAAATGTAGAAATCTACGAATAGTCTCAAATCGGTTGACAGTCATTATGTCCTTGATTGGTTGAAAACCTACAGTATTTGACCAGTATAGCCGTACATTGGGATATTTTATAACATACATGTATATCAGTATCGCCATAAACTTTCTTAGCTCAGTTTCAGATAAATTTAATGGTTTAGTCACATTTTTTTGAACGGAATACAAATTAGACTCTTCCACAATCCTTTGAACTATTTCTGATGTAATAAAATGTGAAAAAATACTATAGGGAGTACCAGTAGTAGCCTCATCCTTCAGTTCAGGTGGGTATGTAGTGTCTCCATGAAAAGCTGTCTGGTCAGAATTCAAAACAATTTTTTTTACCTTCCATACGAGTCCTCTCATAGTTGCTCGGCGACTAGCTTGACTTGTTGAGGGGAATGGAACCTGTGGCACTTGATCATTTGCTGTAGCTTCATTTATCAATGGCGGGTCTCCTGCCATGAATGGGTCATTATCGGGGTCATCATTTTCCTCTTCTAATGGACTCTCAAGATCGTGAAGCAAATCGTCTCCATTTTCATAAAAATTCTCATTACCTTCTGTATCCGAGTCCTCAAGATCATCTTCCGAAATCTCTCCATCATTTATTAGAGCTAAATACTCTTCTATTTGCTTTTGATTCAAGTATGGCATCTGAAAACCAATAAAAGTGATAGTAACTAAACAGGGACATTTTCTAGTAAATGCATATTGTTGCAGATTTACAACAACAAAATAAACAAAATTTCCGAACACACCAAAAGTTTTTTTTATAACTTATAAATTGTACTGAAAAGAAGATGAATTATTACGTAAAATAACTAATTTTGTTTGAACGTACCTTCGAAAACCAAATAATTACACTGCAAAGCAAATACACAATTTTCATCCGCTCCAAAATTACGATCGGCTTTGATTTGTCAAAATCAATTTAAATTTGACAGTCGTGAAGAAAAAAAGTGTGTTGCCACTCGATTAAATATATCACCATGATAGTAATAATCCTGCAACAGCATGCATTGAACTCATACTAATAATTTTATGGTCGTTTGAATGGTATGTTGCAGTTTTACTACTTTATGCATTTAAGGGTTAAAGCCAGATTTTTAAATAAAAACATAAGCATACGAAAATAAAGTTTATTTTCCAAAAAAAAAATATTTTGCCAGAATGATCCAATTTAATTTCTATGATAGTACAGAAAGCCATGGCATTTTAGAAATCCAGTGTTTAGTGGTATCCTTGGATAAGTTTGTATTTGACACCGAGGACATAAGATTTGTCAATTAAATCACAAACTGAGATAAAATCTTCTTTAGTTTTGTACTTGTAGTATTCTTTGCATGGCTTCCATTTTGCGCTGAATTGTGGGTCAGAGAAGAATGGTTCTTGCGTCTGAATGTCCAGAGGGTTTGTCTTAAATGGGAGAACGAGTCTGTGAAAAGAAAAAGTCAACGAGTAAATAATTTACTAGAAAAATGCATTTACTTTTTCATAGATAACATCACTTTTTTGGTGTCTCATAAAAAAAAGAGAAGTAAGCAAAAATGGCTTAGCGGATTTGGATGAAATTTGGCATACGGAGAGAATACGATTTCGACAAACGCAAAGGCTAACTTTTATCCCGAAGATGTAATTCCTTAAACAGAAAAATACTACTTTCAAAGGATAAGTGAGCGCCGCAGGCATAACCTAGTGATAAATAATGACGTATTGGGTTGCGTTACAATATGAAGGTACAGATTATATCGTTATATCGACCATGATTTCATTGGTATTTCAATGTACACCGCATACGACGAGGCCGCGGTTTCGCATTATCGGCCAAATTGTCCACCAACGAAACTGAGCTCTAACGAGTGGTTATGTGAAAATGTGATCACTTACCGTTTAGCGTGCAACAGCATACGATGCGGCGCGTCATCCAGCGCGTTGCTGTAGGTATAGTCACCTCGGATAGTGTGACCGATTGCGGCGCAATGTACGCGCAATTGGTGCCGGCGACCTAAAGTTTATAGAGAAACGTCACTTTTTAACGATTCCTAAAAGAGAACCTTGACTAGCTGGAGAGACCTCCTAAGAAGAGCAAATAGAGAAAACGGTATACATATGTACTTATGTGGTAGTTCGTAAGAAACGCTTAATATTTGGATATCTGCGAAAGGGTATGATAACTGGATAATTGTTTTACCAACCTTGTTCTGAATCAGTTTATTCAGGTGAGCTTATAGAATGTGGATCTTTGTTTCTAATTTTGGCCGGACAGATTATTTCAGTCATAAGAATTGTGAGCAGAAGTAAAACGTGATTAACATATTTATGAAAATATTCACAAAAGTATTGACCTAGTACTTTAGTATCTTTAACTTAACAGCCCTCGTGATGTAGTTGGAATTAGCCCTGCAATAGTAGTAGCAATCCAGAGAGCCAGGGTCGCATCCTTCATCCATACTGTAAATTCTGCTTACCATGCCAAGAAGAGTTCTGAATGTCGAATCCGAATTTTAGTAAATACTACTGCAATGATGTTTAAGACGGAAGATCCATTTATTTTCTCACATTGGGGGTAGTACAAAATTGACGTAAAGAGTAATAAATTAAAATCGTGTATTATAGCACTACAGCTGTGTCCTTCAAGCTGTAATCCTCATATTTGAAATCTCAATGAAAACGAATTTTGACAATGCTAAAAAATAGTAAATAAAAAAAAATAGTCGTATTATAGTTTCGGCGTTAGAGCTATAGGTTGGTGACGGGTATGGCTTGAACGTCAAGCTGTAATCCTCACCTGCCGTGCAAGCAAACGGCAAGGTGTATCGACTTGGTTTAGGTTCCAAAAAATAGTCTTGAAATAGTGACAACCACCTACAGCTCTTTATTGCTTGCCACAATTTTTCACCTTATGTAGCTGCACCAAAGTTGAGCCATTACAAACGTGCGAATTGGGTCATAAATCATTTTTATCAGATCTCTCGCTTACAATTATAGGCATATCGGAACTCTAGCTCGCACTTCTAGTGTTATGTGTAACAAAGAAGGGATTTGTCGAAATGTTTTATGACTCAGTTCACACGTTTGTAATGGCTCAACTATAGGAAGTTTACTATAAAAATACCTTATGCAGCTTCAACTACTTCGAGCGATCAAATTTGAAACAGTTTTCACCAAATAAAATGTCACTTTGGACCAACTGTCGGGCAAGCGAGCAAACAAGACTGGTATGATATCCATATAATTTTTGCAGTTTCATTCCATTTTTGCTCGGACGCTATTGAACGCAGACTCGAAGACCAGGACTGTCGATAAGCATTAACTTACCGGTCACCGGCTTCAGCAGCACAACACTAACTGGCTCTCGGTCGTAATACCCTGTCTCCATCAGCAACATCCTGGTGTGTGCGTCCCTGGGCTGACCTTCGAAGGACTGTTGAGAGGTCACGTGGTCAGTGAGGGCCACCATTCGGTGACTGGAGTGAGCAGTTAGTGAATCCGCACCTGTAGAGAATAAGGCATGTTTCACAAAAAGTTCATTCAAAAATGTATGAATGTGTCAAAATTCAAATAATTTATTTCATCATAGCGACAAAACTTTTACACCTGTAACTTAGGCTTTACAAAGTGTCGTGCAAATGATCAGCATCAAATTGGACGCCTAAGTTTATCATTGCACAGTGTTTTATTTGGCCTAAAATATATCCCAATGCTTTTTATGGTATCAATCGATCAAAGATTGCATTCTACATAAATGCAAGACTAGAAAGAATACTAACGGGCCAATTTCAAATACTTTTTTAAAATAAAATAATTAACTTTACGTGCTTTAATTTACCTTTTTTTTATTGAAAAGGGATTAGACGTTTGTCTTCTGTCTCACCTGACGGAAAGTGACGATGAAGACGAAGGTGTTACACGTCTATCAACGAGATACCTATTCATTCGACGCTTGAAAGAACTAGGACTATAGTTTTCTGGAAAAACAGACGCAGGCAGTTCATTCCACACCTTGGCGACCCGCACCAAAAAGGAACTATCGAAGCGTTTGGTTCGACTTGTTGGGATATCTACCATGAAGGGATAGAAGTTCTGTCTGCGTCTAGTAGTCCGATGCAGGAAGGGTGTGGGTTCAACCTGATCAAAAAGAGCATTCGAGCCCTCTTCAAAATGTAATCTGTAGAAGACCGCTAAACTGGCAACTTTCCGACGATGGTCGAGGCTTTGCAGTTTTTTGGTGGTGAGGTCAAAGTTGTTAATAATTTTACGGGCTCTTCGGTCAACTGCGTCCATCGCTTCTAGTTGGTACTTTGCAGAACCATCCACAAAGGTGGCTACAGTACTCCATACAAGATCGAACTTGAGCTGTATACAAATTAAGTAGCTGTTCAGGGTTGAAGTACCGTCGGACCTTCGAGATGATTCCCAACTTCTTTGAAGCAGTTTGAGCCATGGACATAATTTGTTGCCCGAAGTTTAGTTGGGACGATATAGTTACGCCCAGAAGCCCTAGGTGGTCGGTTAAGGGTACAGAAACATTTTGGAAAGTGGGCGTTAGGTCGACACTGCTCTTTTTCGCGGAAAATAAACACGCCTGTGTTTTCGACGGGTTAATTTTGACTAAGTTGGACTCGCCCCAATCGGACACTTTCTTTAAGGCCAAATCCACCCGCTCAATCATGGACTCGTTTAAAGCCCGGATTTCTTGAGGACTCGCACGCGCATTGGACATGTATCTCTCTACAACGGTGCTGTCATCAGCGTAACCAATAATGCCTGGGGTTAGCAGGTCGTTAATGTGCAGAAAGAATAACGTTGCAGAGAGAATAGATCCCTGAGGTACCCCGACATTAATTGCCATTAGGTCAGAAGAGCAGCCGTCTAAGACTACTCAAATTGACCGTTCCCTCAGAAAATCAGATATCCAGTCGCAGAGCCCTTTAGGTATTTCGTATCCTGGAAGCTTACTCAAGAGACCATCATGCCAGACCCTATCAAAAGCCTTGGAAATGTCTAAGGATACAGCTATAGCTTCACCGTGACCTTCCAAGGCTTCGCTTTATAAGTGAGTGGCATACACAAGAAGATCACCAGTCGAGCGTCCACTGCGAAAACCATATTGGTTATCACTAAAATTCTGCATAAGGCCCAGCACATATTTTTTTTAGATAAATATAGTATTATAAAGAAGCTCCAGGCGCATGTATTTCAGTTTTTATTTTCGGAAAACCGAGCAATAATTTCTTTTCAGATTTTTGTTTTTATTTTTTTCCCATGAAAAAGCTGACTTGTGCCCAGCACTGAAGCATTACTTAAGGCGTAGCACGGCCTATCACAGATTAAAAAAAAACACGTAACACGGAGAAATAAAATTTCGAAATATTGTATTAGGGTTGTCACTCAACTTATCTCTAATTTTATTATGATTTTACAAACATGAAAACTGAAAAACTTAAGCCTTAACCTTCTTTCAAAAAAAGATATGTTGGGCCGTTCATTTTGCAGAATTTTTTACTAGGTATCATTAATCGTTTCATTTAAAAAAAGTATTTGAAATTGGCACGTGGGTATTATAAAATGCATTCCTTAGTCGATTAAAACCATAAACCGTATAGATACATTTTCTAGGTCAAATAAAACGCTGCGCATTGTAGGAGTGGGAAGTGACGTTTAACGAGTGATGATTGGTGAGTGACGATTGATATTATTGTATAAGGTGTACACCGCGCGTGTTCTACAAATATCACCACACATCTATACTAACATTATATAGAGAAAATATTACTTCGTTCTTTGTTTGTGCAATTCATTTTTCGGGTTGGTACTAGAAATTCGAATCTTGATTCTGGGGACGATAAGGGTTGTTTTTTGTATAGGTTGGTCACAACTTTCACGGCCTTCTCGACTTTCAAACGACACCACCCGGCACCCCCACGGAAACAGTTTCGTCACATTTGGTCCACTTCGCATTTGGTCTACTAGAGGAAAACGTATCTATTTCGCATTTGGTCCACCTAGCATTTAGTCCATTTCGCACTTAGTCCTTTTGGCATCTGGTCCACTTTGGGTGTTTGAGGTACCATCATTCTGCCTGGTTACCATAACATAAGGAAACTTTCTTTGGGACCAGGACAGTGTTTTATGAGATGCTGTCTAATTCATTTAGGTATTGGGTTAGGTTAGGTTTGTATGTAGTTAATACACGTGCGAGCCAAACGAGCGACGCGAGCGTGGTGCAGCAGCACCCGGCGAAGCGCCAGGTCCAATTTAAATACCATTTCCAGCTTTTCACGAAAAGTGAGAGAAGTGGACCAAATGCGAAATTGACCAAGTAGACCAAATGCGAAGTGGACCAAATGCGACGAAGCGTACGGAAAAGCGTAGTTGTAGATACATATATTATATTTTGAAATATTTTTTACGCTTGTCGTTATTATTTGTTTTGCTCTATGGATCAGTCTGCGAGAAAATCGTGTTTGGATTTAGTGTACTGAGGTGACTGAATTATCATGTTTCAAATTTTTTTTCCACTATGATAATATCCATTTGTGCTGGTGCTAGATTAGACCAAGATATAATTCAATTTTTTATTGGTACCAATTCTTTTTTAGTAATATGTTTTTGGGACAATTATATTTGTTTTAAAGCATGGATTTAAATAAACTTAATTATGTATTACTTGCTTTCACAACTTATACGAGCATAACGAGTGAAGCGAGCGTGGTGTCAAAGTACGCGACCAAGCATCAGAAACGAAAAATATGCCAAATCTATGCTTTTAATAAACACTAATTATTATTTTGGTACTGCATTTTTTCTGATAGACATGACCAAAAAAAAAATTAATGTTGTGGAAATTACTTATTTCTGCGCTTGTGATTACCCTCGTAGACCATTACCTCAAAACATTTTCTATTTCGAGATGCGCATTTCTTATGTAATCCATATTTTTCGTTAATCTCACCTCGTCACTTTAGTTACTTACAAATTTTAAATTTGATATCCAATAATTCATCCGTAGTGTGTCCCATTACAACAGCCAAGTAATATTTTCGAGCTAACCGTTTCTCGAATAATTTCCCAGCTAGCGCAGCAGAAGTCTTATTCTTGGCTATGCAGAGTACACCACTAGTGGCGAAATCAAGTCGATGAACGAAATGTAGAGGTTGCTTTGACGTCGATAAATGAGAATCCGTCGCCGCTATGTGGTACGTCACTGTGTTCTAAAATAAGTGAGAGAAAATGCGAGTTGCGTTAACTGATAATTATTGAGTGTAATTAAGCAAGGGCCAAAAGTTTTTAATTACTAATTAGTGTAACAAATAAAACGAAACACATACAGGGTGTCCTTGCACGATAAAATGAAATGAAAGAAAGATTGAGATTTGCCGTACCAGATAAAAAAAATTACCTCAGTAAAAGTTACACCATTCTCGAAATATCCCCAACTTTTCATTTTTTTCGAAAAATGCCGATTTTGGTCAAATTTTTGTTGCTGTTGCCGTTGTAACACGTGTAAGCAGAAAACAGAAATTATTTAATGAATTGTGCAGTGTGGTTAATATACGACAAATAATGTTCGATATTTCATTTCACAAGCAAGTATTTTGGTATCGAATAACCGTTTATTTACTACAAAAACCAGTATATTAATATTTGTAACGCCTTTATCACGAAAATTACGCAATTATTTATAAAATTCCATCAAGGGTTTTACTTCACACGAAAGGTATGGTTAATTGAGTCGATTGAAACTTTTGCTTGCCATTACGATCATGGTAGATAAGATTTTTTTGTCTAATTCAGACGTAAATGTTGATTTTTGATGTCGATTTCATAATTCAATTCCATAAGTTGAGCAAACGAAAGATATTAATCTATAACATGATAATGCATAACGATATTTTTTGCCAATTATTGGTCAGTCGATAGGTATTTTTTGAAGAGACGAGTAATTCCGAAACTGCTGCTGCAGTGGCGCACTATGGAGGCCGCTAAAAACGTTAGTTGATTCGTACCGTAATATTCGTAATTATTATGATTACAGGACATTGTTCTGCTCCAATCAACCTGCGTCCTAGATCGCAGAGATGTGTTAAAGTGCTTATTGTAATCTGAATCCGAAGTAGATGCTCCTCACAATAGCGGACAAGCGTGTTAATCTTATACTTTCAGAAAATTTATTCGGACTTTGAGTTTTTAATCACGTATTTAAAAAGTTGTATGTTTCTTGTGTATTATTAAGATTTGATCGAAATAATTTTATAAACATAAAATGCTGCCTCGAAGCAATTTTCAGAGCCATCTATGACATTTTATTAATATATTTCTTTTCAACTCTATTTCTCACCTTAGGTAAAGATGACTAATCAAAATGGTTATAAAAATAGCATTTCTAAATGGAACTCTTTCGCTATTCCCGCTCATTCCGAACTAATACGGAACTGAAGATTTAAAAAATATGTAGATAAGTACCTAAGTCTTTTGCGTGCCTTAAAAGTACTGTTTTTGGATTAATTCTTGTCCATGTGTTAAATTAATTTGCCCTCTTTACATAACAAAAAAACGATACACAATTTTTGGTTTCTAATTGGTCCTAGGGCGTGAAACATCGATTTCGATTCATCGATTCGATCGAATCGCTTATAATCTAAATAAAACGCAAACTATAAATTGCCATCACTCAATTAGCCTGTTCACATCATAGTAATTGTGCAAAATCTGACAGGCTTGGTTTTAATGAAATTTGAGAACGTTGAGTCATTTACCTCAATATAGTTCTGTGGTCTGAATAAAGCAAGATCAATTATAATAACGATAATAACATGCAAATGGTTCAGCTTAGGTTTCAGGTTTTACTGCATCTAAATTGGGGTTTTAATGGTGACCAATCCGTTTTTGCTCACAAAACTGCCATTATTACGCATCTCTCCTTATTTGAAATAAAAAACATGAGCATTGGCCTTTTGCAAGTAGTAGTTGCAATAACATTTGTAATCGCCACTCACATAAAATACATATATTTATATTTTAGAACCAAGATTCGAATCTTTCCAAAATCGGGCTATTAAGCAAAGAAAAAGTTTCCTCCTTTTTTCTTCTTCTTAGTTCTTAGAAGGATAAACTTGCAATAAAAAGAGACTATGTCATTAAACGCTCAGATTCAGGTAGGTTAATTTTTTATATAATGGAAGTGCTAAATTGGTATGCTAGGTGAAGTGTATTGGGTAGTATTTTAGCATGTAGATATGTTTTAAGGGTTTTCTATAACATTTGTCTAGAGCTAGACGTATGACTTAGTTCCAAACATATTGAGATACATAGAGAAAACAGTTTTGTCTATGGAAAAGATATTTTTGATATGGCTTGGGCCTTATTTTACCAAACTAAATTAAAGACATACATGAAGACTTGCGCTGTACGGCTTAGTTCCTCGCCTTTCTCAAAAACGGAAAAAATTCAACAACAAAAATGAGGCTGCATGGGCTAGATTCCTTGCCTTCCCCTAAGGGTAAAGAATTAAAAAAAAACAACAAAAATGTCGATCGAAAACAATAACATAACCTCCAAAAACTTACTGGACTATATTATATTCTTATTGTTAGTTTTATTTAATGATTACGTTTATTAGTACATACCTTTTCATTTTCATCGTCAGAATTAATGTACATGTCGTACGGTTTATTTACAATAATATAATTATTGCATTCGCAAATCTTTTCCACAGCCATTGTGCTTTTCTTTGGAGAGGTAATTTTATAATCAAAAGTATACTTCGGTTCATAATCAGTCATCTTTGTAAAGCAATTTATACTTTATTGAAATAGCTAAGGCGCTTTCCATAACTTATTAGAACAAGTTATCGTATTATCAACACCCAAACATTATTTAACTACACAAATAAAATTTGATAAAGGAAATACAACGTGTTAGTCTATTTGACTACTGCCCTGCAACGCTTTTCAACTGTGATTCAAAATGAATACATATTGTTATTTTTATTCAGAGAAGCCATGATCAAGTCATGATAAATGAAAATTATGAAAAATAAAACGCAACAAACAAAAAAGGCTGTCAGTAATATTCATTCAATCACTCACTCACTCACACTCTATGTTTTTTGATGTTTTCCCGTAGGATCACTAGTTTTCTAGTGATGACACTATCATTAGTTTGTGTGTTTTCCTAAATATTAAATCTGTCGTCATATCTTTTTCCTAGTTTTTTATAGTCCCTCCCTATGATTGTATATTGCCAGCAAGTATTTTTAGATAGGTATTAAATTTTTTGTAGTTGTTTTGGTTTTTTAGTGCATGTCATCTACCATTTAGATAATTAGTCATTGTTATTGTCATTGGTTCTTAGATTAGTGTGTTATATTTTGATTTAGCGTATATATGACGGCCTGTTTGGTGTAGAGGTAAGTAGCCTTGCCTTCCATGCCAGAGGTCCCGGGTTCGAATCCTGGTAGAGGCAGATATTTTACTATACTTACTTTCTAGTTATGTATGTGTATGTATGATTATTTAAGTTTATTTCTAATATTTATATAATTTGTGCTTCTTCACGCTGTTTCTGGTGCTGATAGCTGTGTGTAGGGCATCGAAAACCGGTCCATTTTCAGGAACCGGGTTTTTCGGTCCCAAGTTCATGCCAGAATCGGGTACCCGGGTTTTTCGGGTATCGGCTATATATTTTTCAAATAGTTTTAGGAAGATACTATATAAGAGAATTTGTAGTTTCAATGATAAGGTTGATGAAATGATCACAAATGAATCAGTCAAATCGTACATAATAATATTTATTGAGTATTTTACTTTTGGTAACAATCACTTTTGAGTGTCATTGAATGTAAGGTAAGTACAATATAAACTAAACATTATAAATAATCAGTCGTTCTTATTCAGTAAAAAACATATTATTAAAATTAAATAATCAATTCTTTGTAATAGTTTCTTTTTAATAAAATAAAGAACAAAAAAAAAACTCACTAGCTAGGAACTAGGAATATTAATTTCACAATTGCACATGAACAGTTCTTTTACATTACCTAATTATAAATCAACAAGAATAATAACATAATAAAATAACCTTTACGAATACTATTGCCATTACAAAACATTAATCAACTTTTCTATAAGTACGTTATTTGTTCTTAGTCTTATTCAAATAAAAGGAACGCAGAAAAATTAATGCGTCTAAGGTTTTGTCACTTAAAGATGAGCGCAGCCTATTGCAAACTATGCCAGCTGATGAAAATATTCGCTCCGGCTCTACACTTGTAGGCGAAATAGTTTTTAGGTGTTTATAGGCCAGCGACAAATAGCGACCTCGTTGTCTTTCCCCACCATTCTCAAATAGAGCCATTTCAACTCTCACAGTAGTTATTAAATCATTTTGAAAATCTGCAGATTTGGTATTTGTTATAGCTATACTCAACTCTCTATTAAGTTCCTCTTCATTCGTTAGGGAGATTTCACACAATTCAACCTCCTGCAGATCTTGACCACCAAGTTCCGACGTTTCTTCAATAGATGATACATTCTGATTAGCGTTTGTTCGAACCAGTAGCTTTACAATCTCGTGTAACATTTCATCACTTGTAGGCCGGGAAAAGATAGCTGCATCTTCGTCAATACAAGCAAAATAATTTTCAGGGTTGGTCAAATATCGCAGTATTGATGCTTGGATTAGTCGTCTTTTTTATATTGCATTCGTAAAGCAGCCTCCATTTTAATACTTAGTTCAGTATTCATTTCAATCAATTTTCTGATAGCAAATTTTAATGCTGTAATCAATGTTGCTTCGCGACGGGAAAGCGCCTTAACGACAGTTTTAATAACGTCCAATACGTTATGTAACTCTTCTATGTTGGTCCAGTCTTCGTCAGTAAGTATAATATCCGATTTAAAATCGATTAAAGCCTTTGTGATAGACGTTTTTAATTTTAGAAAACGGCTTAACATCGCTGCTGTGCTGCTCCAGCGTGTCTTAATATCAAGACCAAACAATATTCCCGTCCAAAATCAGCTACAACGTGCCTTTGAAATATGTCGTCACTTTAAGTGGGTGATTTCTTAAAAAATTTTACAACTTTTCTAACCTTAGTCAATAGATCGTTGTATTGGAATGAATGGGGAGGTAAATATTCCGAAGGTATCGACTCATTATTGAATTCAACACCATCTTCATCGTTTTCTGATATGAAATCAGTCCCATCGTAAATCTCTCCAACTTGCATTCTTAAAGCCAATTCTGCTAAGGGCAAATCGTCGTCGTCATCGTATAGATAAAACAACTGCTCCTGTACTAACTGCGGTGGTTCTGGATCAGATTCTCTGTTGCGTTTATACAGGCGTTCACGTTTGCTAGCTGGATTGCATGAGCAATGCACAACTGATGGTAGGACTTGAGGTATCTCCCAAATGCGACCATAAGGCTACAGCCATCTGTTGTTTGGGCAACAATGTCATGTCTTAAAGATACACCAAATTCATTTAACTTGGAGTCAATTAGCTCTACGCATTTTCCTGCATTCATAGATCCGATTATTCTTATGAGTCCAAGATTTCTAAAATTGCTCTCTTTATCAAAATTGGGTGAATGCAAAGTTAACCCTACATACCTTCTATTACGATTTGATGTCCATTCGTCGAATGATATAGAAAACTTTTTTTCATTTAATAAAACCCCTTTTACCTCATGCGATACCTCTTGTTTTCTTTTTTGACATTCTTTGAGAATTATATTTCGAATAGTGTCAGCAGTCTTCGGTAATTTACTGCCGCTTTTCATAAAAAGATAGTTCAAATCATGCGATTTTGCAAAAGTTCTTAATGGAATTCCATCTATCGAAGCCATACGAGACACCATCACCTGCATACTTGGATTGACATCACTTTCATAAAATTCTGTCAATTTTGATTTCTTTTTAGGCACTTCGAGATGTTCTTTTGAAGAAGATGCATTGTCTTGCATTGTAATTATGGGTTTCTTAACTTTTTCATTTCCTATATTTATTTTATGAATATTTTTTAGATGTCTTTGTAGACTGCTGGTACTGCCACCGGCTGATTTTAATATTTTTTGGCACATTTTACATTTGCCTCACTTTTATTTTTGTTTCTTAAAAAGTGATGCCAAACAGAGGATTTCTCATTTGTCCTATTAAGAACTTCTTCAAAATCCATTTCTCCAAGTTTTAATGCGACGTTAAAGAAAATCTGGAATGCAAAAAGTTTCTTTAGTACCTACTACAAGCACGCATACGAAGGTGACAAAATAGTAAAAAATCATAAAATTAATAAAAGAAGTGAATACAATATAAAATCTTCAAAATCATAGGCATAATGGTTCTGTTTTTTTAAGCTATATTTTTAATAGTTTAAATCGCGTATATTTACTGAACCTGACTTTTCGAATGCAAAATATAATAATGCTGAAACTAGATTAGAAAACTACTGTAGCAATGACGGATACGCTATTGTAACTTTTATTATCACGCCTAAACCAACGTTTTCGATTCGTTTTTATCATTAGTAAAATGCAACAATCGTTACCTGGATTACAAATACATAAATTTTTGTACTTACCTGTTACTTATTTCACTATATTATCAACAAAATGGAACTATATAAACAAAACACAACCACAACAGCATCGCTTGAGAAAGACTAAACAAAATGGCGCGCGACAGTGCGACGCGTCTTGCGTGCCGCGCATCTTTCCTTCCCCCTTCACCCCTTGGTAAACCCCGCGTCTTCGCTATGATCCGAACAAGACAAAGCTTACCTACTATACACATAGGAACATCAAAACTTACTTTTCTAATATAGAGAATCAAACTGCTTGTCAAAAACACTAGAAATAATAAAAAAACATACATTTTATAGTTTACTACAAAATGCGGTGAAATACATTTTCTTTTTGTACAAGAATTGAAAGAACCGAAAAACCCGGGTTTCATACTTTAAGAACCGGGTCTTTGCGTGATGCCCAAACCCCGGTTTTCCGGTGTTTTTTGGAACCGGGAAAACCCGATCCCGATGCCCTAGCTGTGTGGTGCCTTCGATCAAGTATCTTGTTTGTTTTGTTCAGGCTCCCACTTGGCCACAGATAAATGTTTCCCTGGACACTTCTAGGTAAAAAAGTCATAAAAATTGGCATGTCCCAGGACAGCATTTCATTTAAAGTGGCCTCCTCTCGGTTGTCAGCCTTTTGTAAACCGTTCGCAGATGTGACGAATTCTTCTTTACCTTTCAACTTGACCCCGTCAAATTTTAATCTACCATAATCATGTGAGATTTCATACAAAAAAACTTCTCACTAAACCCCCTGTTCCCCAGGCTTTGATAAAGCCATACATGAGGCTCTCATCCAGAATGTGACTATTATTTGCCTCCACCTAAATCTGGTTGTTCTCTCTCTTATCCTCTACCTTCTCAGCCTAATGACAACATCTTGGACCTCTCGGACACCCTCCTTTTCAATATGCTTACCAAATATTAAGATCTTAACCCTACAACCCTACGTAGCATATAAACTCTCTACTCTCCCTAACCTCATTTTCCGTAAGGATCACAGTGGAATTGTAGGAGTATTCGTCACAAAACTCACGAGCTTTCATACCTACCTCAACGTCATGACATTTCGGCTGTTGCTATCTCTGAAAGTCTGCTAGTCCCGTGCAACGTTTTACCTTAAACTCTACAAGATTATGTTGAACAACTGTTTTATATCAAATAATAATCATAATAATATTTTTTGTTTGCCGCTTCAGTAAAAATTTGCAAACAAGTATTTTATCAAATGCACGACAGTTGTTCATAATTTAGATTCGTTTTACTTTACATGTTAGTGACTTCGTCGTTCTGGCAAACGGCATATTCACACGTTTGATTTGTCTAAGTTTTCCATTAGCATTAGAAAGATACGCCTGTCTCAGTATTCAGTCTCTTTTGACACGCTTTCCGAGCAAAAGTGGACTTTATAGTATTAGTTATTAATTCCATGCTTAACACTTTTAAGCCAAGATCTTAAGCAAACTACGAGATGGTTGCACGGAATTGCAAAAAACAAGCAGAACGAGAAATGGGTTTTAATAACTAGGTATAGAGCATCTTTCTATGGTTGCCTAGTGCGCAGTGTAGCAAAGTAGCCTTAAGCGACATATTTAACAAATAAGGTTGTTTCCCATCACTCATTGTGTTGTCGATACAATGAAACAGTCCGCATAATATTATCTTATCGATTTCCTTATTTAGATTAAATTAAATTTAAATTGTTTATTATTTATTATGCGCATTTAACGAATTCTTTAAGTATTTTTTGTTAAGTAAAGTATGAAACCGTTAAGTAAATATGATTTTTTTGTCCATGTGACTTTTTTAATGTCCTCATATCGCAGGCCATCCTATGGTGTCATTGGTACCGATCGAATTCTTGAAATGGAATAGTGGAACGTTTGTGATTCGTGTCTTACGCAATTATGGCAGCTTTCATAAAAAAGCCTGCATTACAAATACGTGTACAGATAATTATAGATCAGATATATAGATATCGATATCAGATAAAGCTTCTTGTATTTAAATAAAATTTGAAATATATTAAATATACAGGTTTATGTTAAAGAAGTAATCCGTGCTAAGTAAAGTGGTTTTATCTTGCTATTGCTATTGAATATATGAATAAAAATTTCATAGTTTCTAACAAATATAAATCTGATAAATATTCTTACTTACTACAATATATTTTAGAAAATTTATGTATGTAAAAAAGAACAAAGTTGTTCAAAAGAAAAAAAGATCTGCAAAATATTAACACAAGAGGAAAAAATGTGCTGGCAGCTCATAATAGTAGGCTTCATAAAGTCACTAACTCATTCAATGTATACGCTTTTATAAAAAGGTTCCTGAGGATATCCAAGGTCTTCTTATTGACAAATTTAAAGAAACTATAAAGCAGAAGTTTGTGTGCACATTATAAACATTCTGATTATTTGGATGATAAAAGCCATTGGGTATAATCCCCTCATTAACAGGATTTTAGTAGTATTTGTAACAAAACATGTGTAATGTGTCTGTTTCCTCGTTGAGTTCTTCGTCCCGAATCTATCTATTATCTCAAGCGTCATTTTACGTACTAAAGTACGTCTTCTTATGGTAGCGTCGTGTGACGGGTCGCTCACTTCCCTCTAATATGGTTGAGGAGGGCGATGGCTGGATCCCGCGTTAACTCGTGAAAGGGTGCCGTTTCAGGGTGTTCGTCGTATGGATACTTGGAGGGAGGGAGACTTGCCGAGCTAACGGATGCAGGTAAGAAAAATTTTGTATAGACATACGGAGACTCTGTAAATTTATTAAAAAAAAATATACCCGTGAAGTTTCTTGCCAGTTCTTCTTCTTCACGTCAGTAAGTACAAGTAATTGTCAATGTTGAGAAATAAATAATTCATTTCATTTCAATCATCATGTTTGTTGGAGAGTTATAATCCTTATGATTAATAAAGGCAAACCAGGTGAAAGCTGACAGTGTTAGCAGCTTTCGCTTCTCGATCTGAAATCCGTTTCCTTTTATAACTTATGAGTCAACTGCTTGGACGGTGGTGAAGAATGACATCGTAGAACCCCACATAGCTACTGTTAAGTCTGTTAACCCGCAGTTGACAAACGTAGTGGATTTTAGTAGATTTTTTACTTTAGATTGTCCGAAGACATTTTCTTAGACTTATTTGACGTATTGATTGATGGCATAAAACTACAGTAATTTAAGAAGATTTGAAAAATTGTTTCATTAATTTTAAAGTTTTAATATTGTATTGGAAATATTTTGATGTTGTGAATATCAAGTGCTCATAACCGTTCCGATTCGTTTGTGCGCGCTAAAAGTGATATTAGTGCTATTGTAATTGGAACATTAAATAGCGTGCTAACATTCTGATTGTTCATCGATTAAGTCTAAAGTTATAATTTCATTAAGATCTTTGACCCTGAATGAAGCAGGAGCCATTTTTTAACATTATTACAAAAGAAAATTAATAAGCAAGCTCTAAAAATCTATATTCGACTAATGAAAACATCAACAAAGTAATGTCATGTGTCAGTTTTGACAGGCCGCTCAGAGCGACCATGCTCCGTAGCTTGGGCACTGTGAGCGGGAAGATGGTGGCGTTTATGACGTCATTGATGACAGGCAATCGGAACGGGTATATGAGCGCTGTGAGCGCTGTAATCGGCAAACGGAACGCAGCAAAAGACAGTACCAGTTCTAATCATACTCTATATTTCGATATGTACTTATTGAAGTTGGTTTATATCGACGCTAGGCTTATTGTGTGAAGCTATTGTTTTCCAATTTACATACAAAATATTTATTTTTTATTTTTTTATAATTTAAATACAAATTATTATTTTTAATTAGTTAATAAACATATGAATTTACACATGTTTTTAATTTCTATCAGCCACCTATAAAAATACACTATCGATACTACTCATCGACAGCTATAATTCACAGCACTACGCGGCGTCTACGTCATACCGTATGGCCCGTGAGTGGGTAATAGAGAGAAACGCTCACGGCGCGCCGCGGCCGCACCGCTCCCACTTTTTATGACCGAGTCTGCAGCGAGAAAATAACGATACTATAATAAGATGGTCCTATATTTCTGGTTCAATATTTTTCCCAGCTCCTGTGGAGATACCGTTATTGTGCAAATATAGGTTGTTTTATACAACATTTTTATTTTATTCTCAAAACTGAGTTATTTGAGTCTCCATCATATAGGTCCGTGGATCCAAGCCATAAAATAATAAATAAAAAAACAAAAATAATCCAATATGGTCGACCGTCAATCAGCAGTTTTGCGATTATTTGTTTTTGTTCAATAAGCAAGACTATATTATTATTATTTTTCTTACTTCATTGTTACCTTTAACAGTAGGTCACTTATTTCTTGTTTTTATTCATTATGTGTTATGACTTGTTCACCAAAAACTGACAGTATTTCCGTGCAATGAAATGTCACTTATTTGTGGAGTTGTGCCAATGAGAAAATTTTATCGTCATACGACTTTGAAAATTTAGAATAAATTCATCTGAAAATAAAAATCAAATAAAGCTCTGAATACGAAAAGAGATCACCAGATTCACTGAATGATTTTCAAGCGAATTCTAGTTAAAATTTGAGGTAAGAAAATTCTTTGTTTAGATTTTGAACATCTGCAGCTCATGCATAATTTTAACTCTGAACAATACTAAAGTGAATTTGGCTAAAAAATCATTGTCATTATTCTTATCATAGAACCGAGATCAAAGAAATCTGGTGTATAATAATCCACAAACTATCTGCTTGGAACACTAATACAGCATGACATTTTTATAAATTGAGTTGCAATAACCATGTCAGATTTTTATACATAATCATACTTTAGTATTGATCGTTTTTACACCATTCCTGTATTTTGTTTCTCAGACTACTTAAGTCTAATGAATAAAGAATATTTAATTTTCACACATTAACAGAACATTGTGAGAGTGCTGTTGGGAAAAATACCATTAAAAAAAATTTAAGAATGTTTCTGTAGAAATGGCAGTGTATGCATTGAAAACTCATTGAGATAAAAACAATTCTTAAATCAAAGTATTTCTGTCACTATTTGATCAGAAACATTCATATTTTGTAACTGTATTTTGTTTACATCATTCTGCAACAGTTTGAACATAACATTTTAATAACTTAGTCTATATTATTGGTGTAACACAACATACCATAACACCACATCAGGTATCTGCCTATATATTACCAACGAGCTATCCCCACAGAGTACAAAAGTCGAGAAAGTCATCCTAAGTGTTGTTAGAATGTGATATATAACATAAACAAAAGTGTATTCATTTTTTAATTTTTATTTCATCCAGGCATTTAAAATATTCTAAAATATATATAGGTAGTCATTCTATTTAAGTAAGATGACTTAATTGTGGTAAAATGAGTCATAAATGAAAAATTTTAGTTTTTTGTTAGTTTTGTTGTTATAAGTAGGTGCATAAAAAAGTAAATGCACTTGATGTACTAACTTGTTGTTTTATTGTTATTTTATTCTTTTGTTATTTTAATATTTTTACTTATAAATTGACTCTTTGTTTGCTATAAGACATAATTTTGAATATATTGTTTTTGTCTGTAACTGTTGTTTAAAGTGTGACGATAAGTAATTTTGGTTACTATTAGTGGTTATAAGTTTAATTACACATTTCATGTTGCTGCTGGTTGCTAAAAAAAGCTAAAATAAGAACATAATCTGCAGCAAATCTGGCATAAGAAGTTTGCTGCAGTTATTTTGGTCATCAACATAGTATGGCTGGTATAATCACATCTGAATCTGTTATACAGTAACCATTTATATATATAATTTAGATGTTCCATGCCACAAATAACACAGACCTTCTTACTACTCATACATATATTAAATTTGAAATTAAATAAGCTTTAATCAACTGGTTTAGCAGTTAGTTAGCTATTTCTTTTGAGTGATTGCCTTTTGCCTGATTATGGCATCTAGTCTCAGCCATAAGGTCTGAAACAGTCACTTCGAAGGCTTTAATAAAGCAAGGAATATTTAAACATATGAATGCAAATCTTCATATTATTTATTCTACCTATTTGTTCATTACAGTGTTATCATATAGATTAAACATTGTAATAATACAGGTCATTGACTATTTGCTCCAATAAATTTTGGAATTGTATTTATCTAAAAAAAATTACTGTTGCCTAGTTGGCTTAAAATTGAAGAGACACTCAACTTTATTTATTGTAAATTATGTTTGGTTGATCCTCTTTCAAAGATTCAGGATTTTTTTATGTATCATGTACCTATTTAATTGTACTCCAAATAGTAAAGCATAAAGAATAAGGACCTTTTATTCTTACTCAGTAAAGACTTAAGTGAATAACAATTTAGAGGCTCCAATTACTTGTTTTCTATGTAGTCTTGACCTACAAACATTATATTTATTTACAGTAAAGTAATTTACATTGACTGAACAATATCTAATTTCATACAGAATTATATTGTTTGCATCAGTAGCAATGATACATGCTAGTAAGCTTATCATATTATTGGATTTTTATTTTGGATAATGGGGGAATTTTGGCCTAAATTTTGGTAATTTAGTACAAACTCAAATCTAAATAATTGATTTACCAAGAGACATAGTATAAAATGTGAGGTTACAATTTAGATGGATAGTTCTTAGATTTGAGTACTTGATGAAGTATTATATTAAGTATTATAATCATGGTTTTCCTTTATAGAGTGACAGTTCAAGATGAGTGCACCACCGGAGGACCAGGTGGAACTTCTTCCAGATGGAGAGAGGTCCATGGAGGAAGACACAGCAGATATCATACCTGCAGATAGGTAAGTGTAGTTTTACCATAGTATATCATTCTTCGTACTTAAACTGCTGTAATGGCTGTATGATCTGTTTATGAAAAATCAAAAGTTTCCAAAAGTGTTAAAAAATAAAAAATCACAATGTGATGTTCTAGGATCATCAATTAAATGTTTCCTTGACAAACAAACTGACTGTAAATATACCTTAGGGGGCAGTGGACACTTACCATCAGGTGGTATGTATGGTCATTTTCCGCCTATAAAAATAGTAAAAAAGACTTTAATGATTCTTTGACAATTCACTAATTACTTGGGAAATTTAAAATTCATTTTTATAACATTATGAAAGTCATTAAAATTATGATTCATGAAGAGTCTATCAGAACTTATTTGTACAAGTGGTCTGAACAAGCATTTTGTTTATTCATCATGTTGAATACGTCATTAGATCATTGACCATAGCATATTCTTAATTATAAAAGTAAAGAGTGTTGAGTTTAATTCTATAGGAAACTATCTATAACGTTGTTCATCCTACAACCTATGACCATGTCCAATCAGTTTCACCCATTCCTCCAATTTATAAAAATATCTGTTTTTTTCAAATTCCTTTCTTTTTTCAACAATAAATACATTTTCAGTTCTTATTTGCAAAAACTTGAAGAGATATATGATGTATGTCTTATGAATGTAAGTATAATTTACTAGAATTTCCACTCGGTTTCACCCGCTTATCTCTTAATCCTGTGGAAATGATTCGATATAATATAGACTTTTGCGCAAAATTGGACGGTGAATTCTAATTTGTTGAAATGCAACGCTATTGGTCAGACTGAATGTGACGTCATAGTATACAATAACAGTGTTGAATGCGTCGTGTGTTGTTCGCTGTTCCGTGTCAGTATTATATACTATGACGTCACGTCAAGTGCTCCAAAATAGTGGGCGTTTAAAAGGCCCGTAAGTTCTATCAATTTTTTAAAGAAATTTTGAGCTCAATTTTTTAACCTTATTCATATTAAGATGTAAACTGAATAAAGATAAATTTTAAAAATACGCATATTCCCTACTGTGCGCCCGGCCCTATGTGTGCGTTAAGCTTGTATGTATACAACAACTGCGTGTGCGTGACAAAATGTACTGATTATATACGCACACCAAAGCGACGAGAACACGGTTTGACAAGATGGCGGCTGCCACACAAAGTTAAGTTGCATACTTACAAGCACGCACACAAATAGAATAGCGTGCACAAATGAGTTGAACCATCTACATAGATGTGATAAAGTAAGTGATTTCAACCTGATACTAATAACGAAATAATACGTTAACGACCTAACTTTCTTTCTTTCCTCTCTAAGTTTTAATTCTTATCGAGGACCGAAATATTGTGCAAGATTTTTATTAGAGTTTGTTGCCTTCATTTCTCTATCAGTCATAATACATTTATATACGTATTTCGTACCTGATATAGTTTAGTCTAAATTATTGTTCTGTACATTTCCTTTTTATCGGAAATCATTTTGTTTACAAAAACAAAAGTTTATCTTCGACTTATGATATGAGTTGCAATAGTAGGTTAGTTTTAAAGGTGTATATCAAGTCTGTATTCATTTAATATATTAATAATGGTATAAGTGTTCTGTACCTTATGTAGTAAAGTGAAACGCGATGTTAAAAATTATTCAAAATGAACTATAAAAATTGGTTGAGAGTGTTGTGTTGTAAAAATGAAGAACAAACACCGCAAGAGATACTTGACGTCAAGATTTGTCCGATCGAATGTTTAAAAAGGTATTTGTAAATTCTGATCCCATAGAAATAGGATAAAATGTAACATAGCTTTTGGTGAAGGATTTTGGGAGAGGATTGATGGAGATTTTCTCATTCGTAGTATTCGAAAAGGGTTGGCATATTTCATGTTTTAAAATATTTCATCGTTTTCCGTCAAGTTTTAATATTCATAAGAGGCGTTACCTACACATTCGGCTCCTCTCCACAAAATTCAAACGACTTTAGCCGGGCGGCACTTTCCACTCGGCAGTGTCGATTAATGCCAGCCTAAAGATGTGGGTAGCGCCCCTTACTTGCAAATATTTATTTATATATTTTTGCCTGTGCCAAGTTAGGAATACAGTATACTCGTTACTATAGTAATTACGATAGTTAGCTTATTAAAAATCGCAGATCGTGTGTTGGCAAAGTATTTACTTTTGATGCCAAGAGCATACAATATTGATTGTCTCAGAACATCGAATTATATCAATTACTCAGGTTTTCACCTTCATTATATTGTCTATAGTCAATCAATTTAGAACTAAGAATAGTTCAAATTACCTTCCTTATTTTATGAACCTCTTTTGTTTTCGTTTCAATGTAATCAGCGTATTCGTTTCTTTTTCTTTGAAATGTAATGTAACAATTCTAAAACTACAAATGCGATTTTTTTTAAACATTAACTATAAAAAACCAGCACTTTCCAGCAGTTGAAACGACAGATTACTAAACAAGTTAGGACACGTGGAGGAAGCCCTTCTTAAAGTTTTCATATGACAGCGGACCCCTAACCCTTATCCCTACAGAAAATAATAAACTTGGCTGTTGAAAAAATAAAGTTTTATATTTCAATAAAAGGCAACAAATAGCTTTTGAGTTAATGCGATGGGTGGGCTAGTTTCTTTGCGCAATATGAGTCGTTTTTAGGAGTAATTTTAACCTTAAGTCGTCTAGCTACCATTACCTAAATCATGTCGCGAACCCCCTACCGTTGAATGGCGAACCCCGAGGGGTTCGCGTACCCCACTTTGAGAAACCCTGGTCTAGGCGTCCCAGCAGTTATTTATGAATTTAAGGGTACGTTCACACAGTGGTCCGGTTTATCTTATGCGGTTTTATTCGTTGCAGCGTTCGTTATAGCGAATGCAAAATAGACAATGCGTGCGTGTACAAACTTGTTTGTCTAGCTGCACCACCCGCCCGCCCCCTCACCCCACACACAGTTTATATCTAGTAAAGTTGTACGGATAAATGACGGATACGTATTCCGTTCATCCAGTATTCGATGACAAAACGGAAGTTCATGATTTAACGGACCGACATTTTTTGCTGTATACTGAATGAAGTCGCTCATGCAACTCCACACCCCATCAATGAAAAAAAAACGGAGACGATGTGTGAACGGGCTGTTAGTACGGTGACACTGCTAGTATAGTTGTGTGTTTTTATAAAATATACGCATTTGTAATAGAAAATATCAAATGCCTTATCGTGTCTATACTTAGTGACTACAAAGATAAAACGTAGGTACATCAGTCTTAGATGACGATTATTGAGACCGTATCGTTCTTCTCTGAGACGCCCCCAGTAATTTGTTTGTGTCGTTCAGGTTTTTTATGTATTTACCTATGTATGGGCGATTCCGAGTTTCCAGTAGCAATGGTTATTATTCGATTCAAAGTGATTAATTCAGGTTTTTATATTTGTAAATGATTATTCTGAGTTTTACCCGTGAATTACGAGAAACATGTGCCAATACTGCAGCCTCCATGTAATAACTTAGAATAACTGAGTGTTGTACCTCTTGGCACTTCTACCTATTTTCAGTGTTTTACCACTGTTTTTTGGGCCACACATGCCCTTATTTTTCATCCATTGTCGTTATTTCCGGTGACAAGGATAGGATGGGGAGGTGCAAATCATGTGATTCAAGTGATATAATAATATTAATAATAAATCCTCAGACAAACACACCAACTGTATGGCCCCAAAGTAGGCAGAGCTTGTGTTATGGATGACCATACAGCGAACTACAAAACATACATATATAAATACAAACAATCATGAGTCAATCATGAAACATGAAACAATCATGAATCAACAAACATCTGTGTTCATCACACAAATGAATGCCCCGGCCAGGGACCTGGGACCTTCGGCGTATGAGGCAAGGCTACTTTCCACTACACCACTCGGTCGTCATATATGAATCTAAGAATGGCCCGTAATGTGTTTTTCTGTGGATTTTATTATGATCATAACTAGATCGTTTTATTAATGCAATCCTAAATGTATTTATTACCCGACAACACGTGGTAACTGTGCCAAGCGTGTTCGATACTGTAAACTTGTTGATAACGCTGCACGTGGACAGAAAGATATAGACTTCTTTTTACTTTTGAAAATATATTAGATTTAAAGATAATTAATGATTAAACGAACTTACCTAGTACGTGAAGTTCGATCATAATTATACGAGGTGCTTTGTTCGAAGAGATGAGTAACCTGTAAGAAATAATTATTTTCTGCCTAACTTAATTACTTGTAGTAGATGACCTAGTTATCTCACTCCTTCACTATTTTGAGGGTATTTTTTTTGTAGTTACTGAGCCGTTCGTTCGGCAGCGCCCCACCCCGACCATCATTGAGTTCAGAGTAAACTAATCACTCCTGCCCAAGATATTTCCGAAAATTTTGGGATAAGTACGTCGTACTAATGGGCCGGATGGGTGAATGTTACTCATCTCTTCGAACAAAGCACCTCGTATAATTATGATCGAACTTCACGTACTAGGTAAGTTCGTTTGATCATTAATTATACTCGTGCTTTGTTCTCGAGATGAGTAACCTGTAAGAAATAATTATTTTCTGCCTAACTTAATTACTTGTAAACTTTGAGAGTTTTTTGAGGAAATATCAATAATACACGGTTTAATTATATCATTATTCATGTATTAATATAATCAGTATTAAACATTAAATCAGTTTGTATAATATAATGTTAGCAAAGTAACTTAAGTAAATCACAATAAATTTAAACTTAGTATCTAAAGTGTATATTTATATTAAATCCAAAAATATCGAATCAAAAATTACGTTTTATTCATTTATGATTAATTTTGACAGAGAATCACCTTCATTGCTTACAATAATTCTATCATAAAATCTAGCGAATGTGGAGGAGGTACCGCTCCAGCCCGTAGTCTTACGGATCGTATCGACGTTAAGCCCAAGCTGGCGTGCTCGCGATGTGCTAGCATGACGAGTGCTATGCGCGCTGAACATCGATACATCTACTCCACATTCTTCTATTGTCCGCTTTATCCAGCGACTAATTGATTGCGAACTAACGATCGCGTGAGGTTTTCGAAAACTAATAAATAGATATTGATTATTACCTCTCAATGGCTTAGTACGTTCAATGTAAGCAAGTAAAGTATTTGAGGGGCAAATCTCAGGTTTTTGTCTAAAAAATGGCAAACACAGTATTGGTTGGTTACGACCCAGCCTGGAAGTTTTAATTAGGTCGGGAATTCTTATTAATATTTGAGTACCAGATACTTCAACGTTTCTTATATCAATTTTTGAGAGGGTTTGGACTCTGTGTGCCATTGTTAGAGCCAATAGGATTGCACATTTTTTAGACAAGTCCTCTAATGATAAGTTTTCGTTTGGATACTTTCTGGCAAGTTCACCAAGAACTAGAGTAGTGTTTATTAAAAGCCGGACTCGACAATTCCCATTCGATATCTGGGTGGTTACGTCTTGATGCGGCATCCGCGATTATGTTATCTTCCGATCTTATATATGATGCATAAATGAACAATTTTCTAGATTCACACCACTGCCAGATATCTCTCGTGATTTCAGTTAGATGGGGAAACTGTATACCTCCCATTTTATTTATGTATGATACTGCTGTCGAGTTATCAACCCTGAGTAGTATTTGACAATTTGAATATTTTTTTGCAAAAATTTTAAGCGCTATGAATGCTGCCAGCAGCTCAAAAAAATTATGTGTTTTTTACATTCAGCATTGGACCACTGGCCGCTGGCTGTCTCACTGCCACAAGCTGCATCCCCACCCCGTCGTTGAGGCGTCAGAAAATATCTCAACTTGATATCTGTCTTCTAGTATTCTGTGTACAGAATTATTTATAACTCTAAGCCACCATCTTAAATCTACATGTAAATAATTTGGAATATCTATAGCTTTTTCATAGTTGTTATTATATAAATTTAAATATTTGTGTCTTTCTAAATTTTTAGTATACAACAATGTATTCAATGGCCGGACAAGCAGAAACCAGTAGTCCAATGAGCTGCGCAAACTGTCGAATTGTGCATGTTTTTATGTTTAGAAATTTTAATAGTTCTTCTTTAACACGTGTTCTTTTTTCGTCTGGCAAACAAATTTCAAATTTTCGAGAATCGAGAAAATAGCCTAAAAATTTGCACATAGTTGATGGTATTAACACGCTTTTATCCTCGTTTATAATGAAACCCAGGGAGCATAAAAGTTTTTTAGTTATTGTAATATTGTACATGCACTCATCGTAAGAATTTCCTATGAAATGTAAATCATCAAGGTAGATTGTAGACATAAATCCGCCAGATCTTAAAAGTTTTACTATGGGTTTCGTAATTTTCGTAAATATATATGGAGCTGTGCTCAATCCGAATGGCAAGACGGAAAATTCGTACAATTTATTGTCCCATTCAAATCTCAAATATTTTCTACTGTCATTATGAATTTTTACAAAATGATAGGAATCTTTGATGTCTATTGTTGCCATCTAGCAATTTCGGTTCATTAATTTTATGGTTGTACGAAAATCTTCAATTTTAAAGTGTGGAGCATCTATAAATCTGTTAAGGTTTTTAAGATTAAGAATAAGTCTCATTTTGCCATTTGATTTGGGATTTAAAAATATGTTAGAAATAAATTGATATTT
Organism: Marasmarcha lunaedactyla; assembly: GCA_923062675.1. NCBI lineage: Eukaryota > Metazoa > Arthropoda > Insecta > Lepidoptera > Pterophoridae > Marasmarcha > Marasmarcha lunaedactyla. The sequence continues at coordinate 5,761,442 of OV281358.1, forward strand.
TTTTTTTTGGTTTTTTTAAAATAAACTAGATGATGAAAAAAGAAATTCAGAAAGAAATTAAACCCAAACCAATATGGGTTAAGTTAAGAGAAGCTTAACTTTAAATAAATTTCACTCAAATCTTTCTAGTGAAAGATCTCGGAGTTAATGATTCTCCGATGTTTAAATCGATTAATAAATTGATTAATTAAAACAATAAAATTCACTCAAAACCCTCCAACATGGATAAGGTCCAGGAGTTCGTGAAGCTCCAACTATGCTATTTACGCTTGCCATTATACATAAAATCAAGCAACCCCTTTGAGTTGGAGAAGGTAGTTTCGTGTTTAGCTTCAACTTGGCGAACTCGAGATGCTCCCTCAACTGTTAAGGTCACGTAAGGTTCCCTCTTAGCACCTTCAGTTGGCCATTTAACGTATTTCCCACTACCAGTCACATTACCATCGTAGACAATCCCGTTCACGATCCATAGTAAATTTACTTTCACAACCAAAGAAGTACCTGACAATATGTGTAGCTAGCGATTTATCTTACAAACTAGTTAATGGTATATTTAACTTGCAACCTCCATGCAGGAGGCGGCAACTTAGAAGTAGACAAAAAGGTAAGGACTTCAACCGACTTAAAGGAAAACCCAGAAACGGGCATTCTCTGAAGAGTGGCTCTCATAGATTCTGGTGTGATTACATCAGAATTCGGGTTCATATTGAATAAACTTGCTGAAAAACACACAGAACCACCGACCTTGATTATCTTTGCTACCCCAGAAACCTGATAAGCGAGCCCTGCGGTCTTTAGTGCGTCGGCAAAAAGTTTATCAAAGTTGGTAAGGTCTGACATATTTAAATTTACTTAGATTAATTAGAATATACCCGAAGGCATATTTATCTTACACGTTCTTCAAGCCCATGTCAAATCATTAGACTGTTCGAAAGCTGTTCGGTCGAGAATACCGTATAACGCTCTGGCACCACCCCGGGTTTTGACGAGAATATCCAAAGCTCTTTGGATACCTTTATAATAAGCCAACTTGGCATCGTCTAGGTTGTTGAACTTGGTGGTGCTTGTACCGGAAGTGTTTGCCTCTTGGTATCTTTCACCGAAATCAAGCGACGAAAGAATCTTGTCCAACAGATCAGCTATAACACCAGTGGTTGCATTCACGCAATAGGTCTCAGAAAATCTGGTACTCTTATCAACACGTGCAACGCATTCACTAATCAAAGTGACTAATACCTCCCTAGTTTCGTCACGTCGCGCCTTCACGGAAAACGGAATACGTTGGGCTGTCGTCAACGCTTGAACTAACTTCGGCAAAGGCACGAAGGACTGACAGGCAAAGACGTCATGTTCGGCCCTCCAGTTTGTGTACTGTTGTTTGGACATCTCCACCGGTAACGACACAGAAGGAGTAGAAATAAGGTCTTCCGGAATAGTGACGTCCAATGGTAAAGAAGGAGCGGAAACAGATTTTTCTTGCACGACAAGATCTGTTGTTGGTTCAGACGCTTCAGTGTCCGAAGCGGCTGCTAATATAGAAGTTGATCTAGTAGGTCTTCGTCTAGGACCGACCGCTTGCGCAGCGGTGGGTAGAGATCCCTTTCTCGCACTAATGTTGGTAACTACAGTACACCTCTATTAAAGAGGGGTACCAGTCATCTGCTTTTAGGTAGAATTTTGAAAATAAAGTAAATCGCAAAAGAGTGTCGTAAATTTGGTTAACTAAATGGTAAATCACAATCCTATCTATATTATCCTGTACATTAAATTTAAACAATGTCCTTAAAATATCTGAGTCAGTAATCATAATTTGTCGGTGACTTATTTTATCTTACATACAATACTTAAATTTAGATAAAGATGGGTCCATAAATAACCGATCACCAGGTTTACTATAAAATAAAGTCTTAAACAGTTCTTTATTGCGTACAAAATTGTAAATGACGGGGAATACATACTCTACAGATCTCCTAACGTTATACCGCTCACATACTGCCCTAGCTAAGTCCGGGTGTGCCCCAGGGCTCAGTTCTTGGTTCTTTCCTATTTTTAGTTTATATTAATGATCTGCCATCGGTCGTTAAGAATCAATGCGAGGTCATATTGTTTGCTGACGATACTTCCTTCTTGTTTAAAATCAAAAGACAAGAAATTGACTATCGAGCGGTGAACAAATGCATCTCCAACACAGAGCAGTGGTTCTCAGCTAATAATTTGCTCCTCAATGAAAAAAAAAAGAAATGTGTTAAATTTACATTGCCAAATGTCAAACAGGTAAACACAAACATTGTAGTTAAGAGCCAGGAACTGACTCCTGTAAACTCAACTGTATTTCTGGGCATAACCTTAGACGCCAAACTGCAGTGGGGACCGCATGTTGATGGTTTAGCGAAAAGGCTTGGCTCTGCCGCATATGCTGTTAAAAAAATTAGACAAATTTCAAATGAAACAACTGCTCGATTAGTCTATTTTGGTTACTTCCACAGCCTCATGACATATGGTTTTCTGCTGTGGGGGAGTGCTGCCGACATCGATGCTATATTTATTCTGCAGAAAAGGGCTGTTCGCGCAATCTATCAGCTCGGTCCAAGGGTGTCACTTAGAAGTAAATTTAAGGAAATAAATATTCTTACCTTCCATTCACAATATATTTTAGAAAATTTAATGTATGTTAAAAAGAACATAACCTTGTTCAAAAGAAAAAAAGATCTGCACAATGTTAACACAAGAGGAAGAAATATGCTGGCAGCTCATAATAGCAGGCTTCATAAAGTCACTAACTCATTCATGGGTCAATGTATACGCTTTTATAATAAGGTTCCTGAGGATATCCAAGGTCTTCCTATTGACAAATTCAAAGAAACTATAAAGGAGAAGTTGTGTGCTAGAGCATATTATAAACTATCCGATTATTTGGATGATAAAGATGATTTGGGTATAATCCCCTCATTAACAGGATTGTACTAGTATTTGTAACAAAGCATGTGTAATGTGTCTGTTTGTTCGTTGAGTTCTTCGTCCCGATGAATACTAGATATTCGTCATTGTCACTATAGTACGTCTTCTTATGGTAGCGTCGGGTGACGGGTCGCTCACTTCCCTCTAATATGGTTGAGGAGGGCGATGGCTGGATCCTGCGTTAACTCGTGAACGGGTGCCGTTTGAGGGTGTTCGTCGTTTGGATACTTGGGGGGAGGGAGACTTGCCGAGCTAACAGATGCAGAAAAGAATAATTTTGTATAGACATAAAGAGACTCTGTAAATTTATTTTGAAAAAAAAAAATATACCCGTGAAGTTTCTTGCCAGTTCTTCTTCACGAAGGTTTTTTTTCGAACTGGTGGTAGAATCATGTTTTATTTGACGTCAATAAGAACAAGTAATTGTCAATGTTGAGAAATAAATATTTGAATTTGAATTTGAATTTGGGTAATACAATGCATTTGAGTAAGCCTGAGTCAGATCTTCCAAAGAAATCCGATATTCTTCGAGATGTTCCCAATTGGCGATGTCGTGCCGACCAAATTTCGTCACAAGTTTGACGGGGTCTGGTATCAACTTAACATTCCCTTCCGAATCTTGCAAAACGAACTTTGAACAAAAATAGTTGTAATAAAGTCCTGAAATACTTTGATTCCATGTTAAATAGAATCGCAGTGACAGAACTCAAGTTTACGTTAAATACTGCACTCCCCAGAATCAGACTATCATCTCCACTAAAGCAAGCCAATTTAGCGTTCCCTATTGGTAACAAGGTAGATAACATAGCCATCAGATAAAAGGTGTTCATCGTAAAAGTGCTCGCATCCCCAGATTTGCGTTGATCAGTTAACAACGCAAATCCTTACATCTTACCTTATTAGCTATATCTGTCAAAGTTGTCCTTTCATGTGACCTTTTCCATGATGTTATAAACTCTTCGTTAAACCCAAACTGTCTGAGAAACTTGCATTCAAAGGCCAACATGAACTCACCCTGAGACTTATCGTACTTAGACATATCCACTTCCAAGGCTACGGCTTTAGATATGTCCAAATTATTCTCTCTACATATTTTTGAAAACTTTCTATCCAGTTCGTCCGGTGCCATTCCGGAGTTAAAGATCAAATGATCTTTAAGTAACGGCACAACTCTGTCGACTAACTCACGGAACATTGGACAGTAGTTTACATTAACACTTTTGTCGCTGTATGCTATCGTCTGCAAAGCCGAATAGACAAAGGGAGCGTTGGTATCCAGTTGAGGCTTAACGTTAGACTTAATCATGAAGTTATAGTTGTTGTGAGGCCTAATCAAGATATTTTCGGGTTGTTCTATTTGAGACAGAGTCTCTCCTGTCTGCGTTAACAACCAATTTCTAACTGAGACAGTGTTTGGAACTATTTTAAATAACTTGTATTGTTCGAGCATAAACACCGCTTCCGGTTTGAGCAACCTGTTAAACCTCTTCAACATGATATCAGCCAACCTGTCTATGTCGGCAAACCCGCCCAGATCTGGATCAGATTGGTTGCTTTTAATCATGGCCAATAGCGACTCGACTTGTGTGTTGGGTCTGTTTACCCATACCCATACCCATAGACGTCCTGAGCGCGGGTCTAAGTTTATCAAACTGCTGCGTTCTGTAGTTATTAAATTTATAAGAAGGGTTGAATGTTGTATCCTCTAAATTTAGAACCAAGTCCGAAGTCTGAACCAACACCTGGTCATAGAAAATTTGCATTAATGACATATCAGATAACTCTTCATTAGGCATCAAAACCGGTTCTCTTAAATAACTCTCCTTGTACTCAAAATATGGTACCGGTACCATCGTAGGCATGTCATACTCCCTATACGCTTTAAGCACACTGTATATCTTTTCAGTCACATTGTTAAAGTTCTTCAAAGGCTGTTCGATTAGTCTCAAATATCCCTTCCAGTTTAACAAATGATCTAGGTTTCCAATGCGGTGACGCGCTGGAGCAAGACTCCCTAATTTCCTCGATCCTAGTGTTTACAATTTCGGATATAACTACAGGGGGAACCAGATTCTCTATAATTGGGGAAGATACTGTTTCCTTCTTCTTGAGAGCCAACCTAACATCTATGTCACGTAATGTGTCAGTACTGGAGATAAGATTTCCCAGTGCGTCGTCGAATATAGGAGTGTAGTAAGTGAGAGACAACTTGTGCCTCGAAAAAGCTACGAGTGCATGTTCAGCAGATGAATATATCTCTTCCTTCTTAGTACTGGTCCTAATGACCACCACGTGATCCATCTGCTTCCCTTGGAATTCGTGAATCGTGTATACAGGTGAAAAGTTCTTCTTGAGAAGCTCGTCCTTTTCAGACTGCTTAAACGAAAGGTACACGACTTCACCTTTAGGTTTCACTATGTCCGAGAACCCCACAAACCTTCTGGACATACATTCGCGAGTTATGTCGTTTATAGAATACATACCGGTCGAATAACTGGATGACAAAACGGCTGCAACCGACACGGTACATCTGAATGAAACATCTTAAGTCTTGACCTTCACGTTTTGGAAGACCTTCAAAGGATTAATGAACTTTAAGTGACAATGGCCTAGCCTGTTTATAAATGGGATCTGTTTTTCGTCGCCGATGACCATCAACGACCGGGCTCCCGTTATTGCCAAAGCCAGAACCATTTGTCCCGCGTGCAACATCAAAGATTCTTCGATGATCAACATATCATATCTAAAATTGCCCCTACTCACGAAATTTAGGAAAAAGGAATCCACTGTCATGACCATATTTTTCACTTCAGCCTTACTTCTACCTCGTTTAAGCAGTCTGGATCGAATTTCCTCGGCGCTCTCTCGCGTAGGAGTTAAGACCAGACGAGACTGGACCTCGTAAGTATGTTCATATCCATCACCTTGAATAATCAACGTTTTTGTAGATTCCTGCGGTATGTTCTCGACGATGCAATGAGTTTTTCCACAACCGGGAACTCCCTGTACAAAATTAACAGAGATATGTTCCGGTGAAAAACTCGTTAGGTCAACGTCCTTGGTGGCCCGATACAACGGATCCTCCTGCATTAATCTTAGAGACTTACCAGTAAGGTATAAATTATTAGTAAGGGGCACTCTTTGGTTCTTGACGTCCTCCCAATGTACGAATTTGGATCCATCGAAGAAAACTTCATATAGACCCTCGGACATGCTTGACGCCACTACGGTGCTGATCTTAACTTCTTCTCCCTGAACGAACAATCTTACAACCCTGTACTTTTCAGCAGACAAATCGCAACTCTCTTTCAATGAATGCATATTCATGACCGATCCTCTACAGTTCAAGTCGTAGAACCGTTTATACGTTTTGAAAACAATCTTTGCAGACGTGGCCCAGTACTCGCGAATCTCTCTAGCACTATTACGTAAGTCGCTCTCATAAGAGTATCCCGCCTCATACTTGGGGTCGAATGGTGTGTATAAAGAGTCACTGCGTTCCCACAAGTCGTTGACTCGCTGTTCAGGAGAAAGAACCTTAGACACTTTCCGCATGTGTTTGTCGTAATGATCGTTAACGTACCCACAAGCTTTACCAACCTCATCAACCAGCAGGAATTTATGAGGGTAACTCCCTACAAAGTGGTCAAAAATGCTAACTAACCTAACAAGATTTATGATTTTTGAAATACTAGAAAAATAAAAGGACCGGGTGTCGGGATACAAACATCCCAACACTTTCAAAAAATTTGCTAATTCTAATTCTATTTCCGCCGTTCGAAACTTAACCACAGTTAATAACTTATCGTGATAAAATACAGTAAAGAACATGTTTGCAGACAGCTGATCATTCTTAGCTAACGCTCTATAAGAATTTGTGATAATCTCGTCATCGCATAATCCAGAGGAGACTACTACGGTATCTAAGTGATTTATTATAATTATTTCAATCCCTGTTGGGGCGACAATTCCCTCGACAACTCGACATACCGCCACCGATGAGCTGGGCTTGTTGATAGCTCCAATGCGATCGAAATTGTGCTTATCCCGAGCAGTTAAGATACACTTCCTCTTAACGCTGGGAGAATACACTGGAGTGGTTTTGCTCTTATCCGTCGGCAAACTAACGGTGACGATATTTACATCTGACTGATTAACGGATTCAGATAATTGGAACATTTTGTTGTTCGGTGAAGCTACTGGTTTGGTTACAGGTTTAGCTACAGGGTTGATTAAACACTTCTTCTTAGCTATCGTAACTCCTAGTACCTTTTCCTTCATAACCCCATCAGACGAAACTTTTTTCTTGTACAATCCAAAGAATCTTGACACTGAGACAGTCGGTAACATCCCCAAATGCTCGTACTTGTGAAACCGATAAAACTCCTTGTCACCCGCAAACAGATTGTTAAAACCGTCAAAATAAAGATCGAAATCGTCATCAAGAACCTCGCGTCGCTTAATACTAATATTTACATTATAATGAGGATGGTGCCTAAACAAAGGTTTTAATGAAAAAATCTTATCACTACAATTCTTCAACTTAGTTACACGTCTTAATTCGTAAGGATACCTACCATCAAAAAATATATTTCTACCAGCGATTTTCAATGAAATCGAATCTCGATCAGAACGATGGGCAGAGAACTCCCCCTTTCCCGTTCTCACAGGGTTTCTGAGTTCAGCTTCCAAGTTTCTGATGTCTTCTTGCAACTGAGCCGTGAGTCTATCACAATCGGTTACTATGCCCTCATCGGTCTGAGATGACCGAAAATCCTCGTCATATTCGTACTGACTGAGCATGGAACATTCATCTCCTATCTTGTTGTGGGAAAACATCGCGGCCAATTCGCATTCATGCTCCCGTCGAACATCCGCTATCACTACAGCAACTGCATCGTTAAACAGATTGCGTTTACTAGACATCCAATGTATCATGGTACCACCATGCTTGATGAATTCCAACCCCAAGAGGTAAATCTCGGTATTAGTGGCAAGGGAATGCTTGGGCTTTAACACGACTGTCTTTTTGAATGCTGCTGAAAACCGCTCCAGATCCTTATCAAAAGAATCAGCTGACCAATTGCTATGTTTAATGAGGCAATTTCCACCGAGCAATAAAACTTCCATAGCTACTCTCATCTCAGATAGGAATATCGTAGATGGATCAATATAGGACTTTGAAGTCGCTGCATCAGCCAAAACTAGTCCGTACTCGGATTTAAACGACATTTTCCTGAAGTCCGCTTCAATTCGGTTAACTCCTGAAGGTAAAAACGTATAAGGTATAACTGGTGATGACACTGTCGTTATATCCTCCGGATCATGACCCAGGCCAACTAACAACCTGCAAAAACCCCCTGGCGCTCCTCCCAAATCTAAAACTTTTCCGGTGGTATTAATCTGAGGGTACATATTGATGATTTCCAACAATTTCGCTGCAGACCGATTGGGGTACTCCGACGGGAAGCGACATCCGAATGTTTCTGCTCTCCGTTTACATTTATTAATATATATATATATATATATATATATATATATATATATATAATCAAAGATAGTGGTGACAATTGACTCACCCGCGACGGGCGGTGGCATCTTCGTGCACATCTCAACGGGCACGTCGTAACCACCTTCTAATGACAGATCCAAAGGAGAGAAATGATTACCTTCTAATATAATGTGCGAATCTATCTTAGTACTAGAATTTCCCTTAAACAAATAACAAGTTAAAGTAGTATTCACATGATGAACACAAATGTTTTTCTCAAATTCCCTGCTGTACAATAATATAACGTCGTCGTTTCCCCAAGCGTTCTTTGATTGGAGAATGTCCATAGTTTCGGCAACATTCATGCACGAAGCCAAAAACTTTGACATCAACAATTTTCTCTTCAGTTCCATAAGGTCTCCAGCGGGGTCCCTTAATAGTGAATAAAATAAGCAGTTCCCGTCTCCTGGCACAGACATGACATTTCGACTCTTCGAGTAGGAACATCTTTACATGGTGTACAACTGGATATGGCCCCATATGATTCTAACTTTTGGATAGCTCAACTTATCAATAATTTTTCAGAATTAGAAAATATACGCTTTTGGGGCGGATTCATTTGTGTCACTGTCCTTGAAAATATTATTTTGTACCCTGAGCTAATCCACGAAAGGATCGTTCGATCTTGAGTTATTATTGACCAAGACTTATGGAAGTAAGACAACTGTCCAGCATATTTTACCTGGTCTTGTATCGCCTGCGAGTGGATCTCTGAGGCTGCTGCGGCTGCATGCGTGACAATGGAGCACGTGAGTTCCGTGTCTCCAATGGTGGTGGTGGTGGCGCTGTCTGCGCCATCATCATCGGTGCTGCAGGCGCGTTCCGGCGTCCCGCCGCTGGTGGCCTGCGACAGGGTTCCTCCAGTTTTTTGTCGGAGCCTTGTATTGAGTTTTCATTTCAGTGCCTGATTTTGTGACAGCAGTCGCAGTCTTCAAAGAGTCTAATAAATTATCTCCAAATAAAGATTTTTCTATTTTTGTATTTAACAAGGGTTCTTTCACCTCCTTTTTAACCGAATACACTGCCAAATTTCTACGTGACACCGAGTCATTGTATTGTGCGTCACACATAAGTCGTGCTGCATCCATGAGACGCTTAATTTGTGCGTTGTCTTTTTCTTTGGCATCCAGTGCATGCGAAATTGCTTCTCCTAAGCAAGAAATAGCTACGGAGACACGTTTTTGACGAGCCTCTATAAGTTTATCGCGTTTTACAGCAGCGTCGTTTAATGCTACTTTCACCTCGGCGTTCAAGACTGGAGCTCCAATGATTGTGCAATTGCCCGGTATTAGGTACTTATCGCAAAGTTCCTTTCTCTGCTCTTTATTCATGCCATTAGTAGCGATGTGGCTAAAACGAGCAGCTAGTTCCGGACGTATGTCTTTTCCATAAACAATGGCTGCTACTGGATCTTTTCCCAAAAGATCTATGATGTCATTGTCAAGGTCTGGGCTCTCAGAAAGATCTACCGCTGGTTGCAATGCAGTGTCCTCCATGTGTTCTGCTAATTTGCATTGAGAAGCTAATTTGATTGGCTCGGGCAGCTCTTGTGTTGGTAAAGAAAGTTGTGTCGGTAAGGACGGTTGTTCCGTAAGTCCCAGGGTCGGTGGTACTATAGAATTTTCAGACAACGGTGGTTCGGCCTCAGGTGAAATTGGGGGTGATATCGAGTGTTCTCGCTGTTGGTTTTCGTGAGAGAGAAGGATGGAATCCAGACTGACACTTTTTCTTTCGTCATCTGAAAATAGCTAATAAAGCTATTTACATAACGATATCTTTTACTTTATTTTATATTTAATTACTTTATTTTAAGCTAATTAACTTAAAATTTTGTAAGGCATGTACCTAGGATATTTTTTACGCTCGGATAGTGCCACAGACGTCCATGTGCGTAGAAATAACATCAAATAATTTGACAGTATTCATCGTTAGCGACGAGTGTCGTGAGTTTACGATTACGCTCGGATAGCCCCGCAGGCGTCCATGTGCGTAGAAATAACTTGGAAGGATTTGATCGTCCTTGTTAGCGACGAGTATCGTGGCTTTACGCTCGGATAGCCCCGCAGGCGTCCATGTGCGTTGGCCTTATAATTAGGATAGCGAGTCCTCGACATTAAATAATCACCATGTACTATTTCGAAAATGTGGTAAAAAATTAATGACTTACCGTTAAGGTCAGATGAAGAATGTGAAGTGTCCTCGGAATCTGATGACAACGAAATAATCCTTTTGCGACGATTTTTACACTCTTTCAACATTTTTTCTATTTTACGTAACTTTTTAGCTAACTTATCATCTTCGTGGCACCTCCGTTTCGGCATATTGACTCGAAAATTTCATCGTAATAAAAAGAAAGAAGCGCACGTGCGGAGTGATTGACACTAGAATCAAGAATGATGGTCGGGGTGGGGCGCTGCCGAACGAACGGCTCAGTAACTACAAAAAAAAATACCCTCAAAATAGTGAAGGAGTGAGATAACTAGGTCATCTACTACAAGTAATTAAGTTAGGCAGAAAATAATTATTTCTTACAGGTTAACAAAGCACGAGTATAATGATAATTTATTCTAGATAAGGAAAAAAATTTAGCCCCCTACAGCAATATTAAAAGATGCGTTCTTTGATATTTTTAAGTCGTTCTTTATCGCGCTATCAGCGCAATTGTTATTTGTCCTTTTATGACCCAAGATATCATTACATAAATAATTAAACCCAAAAGACAGTTCGGGTAGACGTTAGTTTCAAATAAGACCAGGGTAAATTCGAAAAGGTTTGAAGTGACGGAAACTTTCCATACAACAATAACCTCTTCAAAAATATTAATTTCACACTCGGGGCTCGAAAAGGCAGATATTTTATTTATTTATTTGGAAAACACAACAGATAACAATCAATTATATACCAGACAGTCAAGATTACAATCATGCAGATCCAAATTGCTATCCTAAAAGTGTTTACACGACAACTTCGGCCATATAAAGTTAATTAAAGTATATGATAGGTTAGTATTGATTGAAGCTAAATATAAAAGAAACAAGGCTTAACGTAAAATTTTGGTTAATCTATAGTTACTCTATAGTTAATCTAATTAAATAAAATTAAATAAAATTAATTAAAGTTAATCTATAGTTAGTTAGTTAATACATACAGTTTGGAAATATCATATTAGACTTTCATAAAAAATATTATTAGGTAGTGTCCCTGACGATACAGACAAGCAGAGAGCGAAAACGGAGAGGTGACGGATTAAATATATCAAGATAAGAGCATCGACCACCGTACTCTTCATAGAGGCGACAAAACCTGGCCAGAGGCTGTTATATGGGATGTTGTTGCGATATAACGACAAGGAGAAGGTTTTTGGTCTACGTGGGTTATGTTTCGTGTTGAAGTTTATAGACTGCAATAGATTGGGACTGTTCACGTGTGAATGCACTATTTTATGGAGTTAAAGTTCGTCGAGTTCTGAGAGACATGAGATTAAAGAGTTTGAGCCTCTGTTCATACGACAGACGTTCTCTACCATTACCATATCGATACTTCAACATTCGTGTAAATTTAGACTGAATCTGTTCCAATCGCTTTGCGTGTACGGGATAAAGAGGGTTCCAAATTATCGAGCCATATTCAAGAACACTTCTTACTAGGCTAATAAATAAAATCATAAGCAGTTATGGTTCTATAATTGCTTGGTCTGTCTCACTATGAATCCTTAGATTTTGCAGCTATCACGTCGAAATGGGTACGGAAACTTAGCTTCTCGTCAAAAACAATACCAAGGTCCCTGATACTTATTGTACGTTCAAGTTTGTGATTTTCTATAGTATAGTCAGTGATCATTTTTCTACATTTGTTACTAGTTCTGTACTGGTGACATACCATCATCGGCTGGAATCGTCTAATCAGTTTTTTAAATGTGTTACCTTTGAAAAGATGTCTACCATCACCAATATTTCTTTATTTTGACGGTCAGGGGGTGTAGTGGGTAGTAACCCTGCCTCATACAGCGGAGGTCCCAGGTTTGAGCCCTGGTCGGAGCATTCATTTGTGTAGTGATTGTTTTTTGGATCATGGTTGTTTATATCTATATGTGTAGGTTAATTCTTGTGTTTTTCAGTTCGCTGTAGGGTCATCCATAACCCAAGCTATGCTTACTTTGGGGCCATACAGTTGGTGTGATATTATTATTATTTACGTTTTTATCAAGATTTAATGTCAAAAGCCGAACTCTATCTCTGAGTTCAGGGAGTTGTCCTATCGGGACTAGTAGCGAGTATAGCTGGGAAAAAGATAAGAGCTGGCCAGCGGCTAGAAGGGAATGCGTAGTTCCAGGCTATAAGCGAGTGTGCGGGTGATATGGATATATGGATGATAATAACCGCGCAACGAATTTTATCTTTGATAGCTCGTGTCACTGCGATAATATCGGGACACAGTTCACTCCAGCAGTGTGAACAGGCAGCGAGTTACTATAGGTATCTTTTATTTACACGGAATGTATTGTGCTTTTCTTTAGCGAGAAAACAATCGATAGTTTCTCGTTGTCTCGCCAGCGATGGGACAAGTGCCTTAAACCAAGAAAAAAGACCGTTGTCAAAAATGTGTCTGATTTACCAGATCATGGCAGTTTTCCAAGTAGTTGAATGCTAAAGGGCAGGTGATATTTAAAAATACGAAATGCCCATACAAAATATGAAGTGATATTTTAGTCTAACCTTGACCTGAATTAGTTGTAAATTCAAGTTCACAGCTGGGTCGATGTTTCTTGTATCTGTATCTGATATACATCGCATAAGGCTGCTTTTTACCTGATCAGATTATATTATATTATATAGTAGTAGTAGCAGTAGCACCATCACACTTTTATTCCAGACTCAGTGGGTAAGGTCCCGTAGGTGCTTAATTTTGAATAAGCTTGTGATCTGTTGTTTTACGGTTGACCAAAAATCGGTCGCAAAGCTGAAAAAAAAGGGCGCTTTAGAGACGATTATGGAGCTTTTCTAATCCTTAGGGTGTTACCACACAAATCGATCGACGTCGATCGATTGGTGTGGTAACACCCTTAGAGAGAATTGATATAAGCGTGTCAAAACAGAAGACAACTCAGCTGCGCAGGAATTTAAAATCACTGCAGGGATGCCGTCCGGACCGCTGGCTTTGTGTACCTCTTTCTGGTGAATTTTGACGGCCTTCATCTTGGGGCCGAACGCAAATAACGTGGGTGGGATTTTACCTTTGCTATCTAGACGTGAACATTCCACAAAGAGGTTTGCGAACAGGTCTGCTACCACTTCACACCTAGAATGATCAGAAAAGCCACTGAAATAAAAAAAATACCCTAATTTAAATAAAGAAGCTCTCCAGCATGGGATCCTGTACTGAAAATAAACCTCAAACTCAAGACACATTCAGCACAGAAACACATGGAGAAAATTGAATGCCTTAAGAACTGTCAAGACGCCTGTCATCTCAGTCCCTCGTGACCTTGGCACTCACGTGGTTGCTTGGACAAGCTTCGATAGGACTTCAACTCAATAGGATCGAAACTGAACGACTTTTGAATCGAGAGACACTAGAAGTTGCCAGTTAAAGTTATCACTGAACTACCAAGACATTAAAACATATTTTAAACTCTAAATACTGTGAATTATCATTCTCCAAGTTTCCACCCCTAAACCGTTTCCGCTCCGCTTTTTATTTTATTTGTATCCATCACAATACACCACACGGTATTATCGTAATTTAAATTAAATCATGTTTGAGTTACACTAAGACTTAATTTACACTAGTTTTATTAAGAGGAAAGTTTTATTTGCTACCGTTAAACCAACTTTCAACTGATATAATTTCATTTTGCAAGTGATATAGATTTTACTCCGTGCAGAAATTCCGCCGTTCGTCTGCTATATACTTAAAAATAATCGATTGCTCTATTAAAATCATCAGTTATTTGAGTTGGCTAATACAAACCGAGATATAGATAACTGAAGGCTCTAATAACCTTTGGATTAAAGGCGTTTACAATGATATTGTTTGTGGTAAATTGGGATATTTTAGCAAAATACATTGTCCTATGCAGCTTCGTTTTCATATCTTTTTGGTTCGTAAAGTAATTAGCGTGGAAGTGAAGTTCATTTCTTTACACGTCACTACCTATGAACGGTACTTTCTGTGATATCATAATATTATATGGATAATACTTTCTATGTTAAACTGCCAAATTGGGTCTGAATAGTATTGAGCTGGAATGGAATTTTATAAGAATAAAATTTTTTGGCTCTTCCATACTTTGTTCTTCGTTATTTCTTCCGCATTTATCGCAATAAATCTTATCTGACTGCATATCACTCATGCATGACCTTTTCAGTATTAGAAGTACTTCCGACATTATCTTTTGTTCTTCCTTGTTGTGGTCTGTGAATTTTCCTTATATTGTATTAATCTGGAAAGCTCTACAGTTTTTTTTACTTTTAACAAAAGGCGTAAGTATCTTTATTATGATTAAAAAATAGTATAAACTGGGTTACATCAGCTGACGTCATCTTTTATACAAAACTGTTGCAAGGCTCTTTTTTTCATTATGGGCTTAAAAAGATGCCCACTACATATTCTGGCACTTGGTCTTATCATTTTTTTATTCATTTTTACTGTTATTTATTATAACTTTTATATTTTGTTATTATAAATTACTATGTATTTGGATTATTATTTATTTATTTAAAAATAAGTGAGGTAAAGTTAACATAAAAAATTGGATTTATAGATAATATTTCAGTATGGTGCTATTCATTATTTTCAGTAGAAGAAAAAAATATGGTTAAATCGAGACTAAATCGTATACAGGATGCGAAACCTACTTACAGAGCATAGAGCAGACTAAATTCCTCTTTCTTACTCCTACTTATTTTCTCCTACGCAACCAGATATCTCTGTATCTACAGTTATAATAAAGAAGTCTTTACAAATTTCGAAATCGTAAAGCTATTTAAATCTACTATATGAATGTCTAAGTTATATTTGCACGGGTAAAAAAAGCAGATCATGGCTACATGCCAAAGAAGTAAGTCAGTGTACTGTTAATTGTCATAACAGAATGACTGTATAAAAGTAATAACAAAAAACTGTTAACTCTCTCAATAGACACCTTACTTAGAGGCTGTGTGTTTGTGTAACAAAATCAAGACATTCAGAATGATTCCTGAAAAAAAAATTCAACCAGTATTCATTCCGATCGAATGAAAATTTAAAAATAACCGAAACTGTTTTAAATAATGTCACTTAAAAACTGTAAACAATGTAACAGAGTTAAAGTGATGGAAGTGACGAACAAATTGGTCGACAGGTTTACGAGTAAAGCCGAGAGCATCGTGGAGTTATGGAGAAAGAAGATGGAGGAAGGGGTGCTGTCGCCTGCCCATTTTCAGGATCATTGGAGAGTTACAGTGCCTAGAATATATTCGCCGCAACCGAATAGGACATGTTTGGGTAAGTTCTTTTCTAGTAATGTGATATATTATTTTCTATTGTGTTTAAGCTAGGCTTTAACATTTTTGTTAAAGCCTTGTGGAGGCTTTTGTCCTCCATATTAACTGATGAAGTGCTGACGCATACAAGCATAGTTCAAAGAGTTTTCCCTGTTGCTATATATCTGCGTATTTAGTTTTCTTTTAAAAAGTTGCATGTCTGTATTTCTAAGCAAAAATGGACGCATGCTCTTTGATATACATAAAGATATAATGGTATAGAACATCCCGCAGTTTATCTTACAATTTCATCGTATAACTAAAACGCCACAACCACTGTTCGTCAAAAGTTTTCACTCCATATTCAGTATGAAATCTTAATCCAAGCATGCATCAATACATATTATAAAATACCCGGCCGCGTCTGTCTGTCTGTTTGCCTGAACGCGATAATCTCGCGGTTTTCACCAGTAGACAAAGTGATTCAAAAATAAGGTGTAGGTACATAATTCTTTAATATTTTGAGTAATTTGGGTGGAATTTGACGATATGTGTTTACGATATCGGAAAAAATTTAGCCGACATGGAGCTTTGAACGGAAACGCTTTTTGAGATATAACAAAACAATGTATTGTGGAAACGATCCTCTTTTATAGTTCCTACAGAATAGTCCGCGATGGCTTACATTTATCTGTTACGAATAGCTTACTATGCCTGTACCCCTTTTAATGTTTAAATAAATTGTCAAATATAATGTGGTATTTTGAACATACCTTTTTTATGATTAAGTAAATTTCATGAAAGGTCAATAAATTAGCTATTTGTTTTTATAAATTTTATTGAGACTTTACGTTTTCAAATACATGCAGGACAGGAAATAAATATTTACGCCAAGTGGGATAAATAAACGTTACATTTAAAAATAATAATTACAGGTTCGAAGCCGGGCCGGGTCGCTTGTATATATTTAAAATTAGGCTCTTTGCACTTCAATTGAACTATAAATTCAATCTGGTAGTTCGGATATATTGGAATGCGAAAGAATGTCGCTTATATTGTTAAATTTTTATATAGATAATTGAACTGGCGACATTAGCTAAAATAAATTCATAAATTTTTGAGAACATTAACTTATCTAAATATTAAAGCCTGAAAGTTTTTTTTAATGAGTTTTTAGGTAAGGTATTGTAAGGTATTCAGTAAAACTAAAGGTGTTCTAAACTCTTACTTTTTCATTCGTGCGTAGAGCGTTACATATTTTAACTTCTCATAACTTCTTACATAGATTTTCTAGTTTTTTTTAGTAAACGTTTAAAAGACCTTCCTACAAAACATATTAATAGATTTACCTTTCTCTTATTCTTCTATTACACCCATTTTATTATTATAATCCATTTTTGCTCATTTCAGACTGGTCCTTCGACGAGGAGCTAGCAACAAAGCTGCTGCTCCAGCCGTTGGAGCAGTTCGTATGGGGCTGGGGCAGCTCCGGACAACAACCGCCTCCACGACGGTCGACGTTGTGTGGCCGAGTGTTCAAACATGGCGAACCGGCGTATAGTTGTAGGGAATGCGGTACGGGTTTTGATTTGAACAAAAAACTATAATCTGGCTGACATAATATCATTTAGCCGATGTGTTAACATTGTTTAATTAATTTGAAGAAACCTTCTTTACTGTAAATAGTACCGCTAGTTCAGTTTCATGTATTACGTATGTCGCACTACTGACCGATGTTTATATAAAAAAAAATATATTTAATGCAAAAATGATATTAAGAATTGCTTTATATAGTTTGATTAGCTTGTTCTTGTGTAAAAACTACAAAAATATAGTAAATAGAAAAAAACTGTTAATAGTTTAGGGGAGAACCAAGAAACAGATTTACTTTAATTTTTAAGGCCAAAGTAAGACTGTTAACATTTATATTTTTCTTGTATTTATTTTTAGGAATGGACAACACTTGTGTGTTATGCGTGGAATGCTTCAAGGTGTCAGCTCACAGACATCACAAGTATAAGATGGGGCAGTCGGGTGGGGGCGGGTGTTGCGACTGCGGTGATATCGAGGCCTGGAAACGTGATCCTTTTTGTGAATTACATGCGGTAAGGGGGGATTTGTTTTTGGGACTAAGTCTATCCACCAAAACTGTGCGAGGAAAACCTGTTAGCGTTATAGAGATTCTTTATTTTCCTAATAAAAAAGGCAAAGATAAATGAAGAAGCCCCTTTTGAGTCCGATTTCCAACTCAAACATCGACGAGCTTCATCGCACAGCTTTGGTGGTTAAAGTCTTAAAAACCGACCGTTGGTGCGGATAAGTGCGTATTACACCCGCATATGAGAGTGTGACGTCGCGTTTAAGGTCCTTTTATTTTATTTTTGTTGTTATTTAACTTTTTTTGGCAAATAAACAGGAATATTTAGACAGACAGCTTGCTTATTTTTATAACAATGAAACTGCTGATGTATCTACTGATTCATATATTGTCAATAGAATTGCACACGCCTTTTATACCTCGCCGTGTTTATCTTAATATAACGAAAAATACTTAATTAACCGAATCAAAGTCTATGAATGCGAGAAAATAATTTTTCATATGTGTTCACTTAATCAATAGGTTTTTCATATCTTACAGGCGTCGAAAGACGAGGACCAATCAGAGCCTACGGTCAGCGCAGACGTCTTGGAACGAATGAAGATCGTCGCTTCCGTTTGTCTGTCCTACTGCTTCCGGCTGTTGACTTTGGATCATGCGCCGGGACTGCCTAACGATTTGAGGTTAGTTCTAATGTTTCACTTATAATGAAGTAATTTAAGTAATGTTATTTTTATTTAATTAAACCATTATGGTGATATTTCAATAGGGACAGTCCTGTGGAAACATTAAAAATGCGTTTTCTATTAATATGTGAAAAATATAACATTGAGAATGTCGCTGTAATATACTGCAATAATGTAGTTCAAAATTGAGTTTGTTGACATCAATATACAATAACGATTTTAAATAAATAAATGTACATATGTTATAAATTATTTTTTCTAAGTGGCAGCTTTACCTTTGTGTTTGTGTCAGATGAGAACTCCCCGTAATCATGCCAGGCAGAGTATGGCTTCCGCATCGATTTTCAATATATATATTTATAAAATTTCAGGTTAAAGGACGCGGACCGCGACTTGCTTCAAATCCTGGACCAGCCGGACTGCTACTGTACCGTACTTTACAATGACGAGTCACACACTTTTGAACAGGTAAGGCTTTTCTACTAATTAAATTAGTGACTCAGAGGTTAGACCCGCGTAACTGATGCCGTGTGAAATTTTCCGGTATAAAATATAGCCTATTTCAATCCTAGGTTATGTACCTCTGTAATGGAATTTTTTTTAATTGTCTCATTTGTTTCGGAGTATACTTATCTATTGTTTATCTTAATATTAGTAGTACAGAAAAAGCAACTATGTAAGCTGAAAACATGAATTTATACCACAGGTATCGCCTGTTGTTAATATTGTTCATGTTAAAGGTCGTAAATGCGTCATAAGTTCGATGTAACACACATAAGTTTAGAGTTTAGTTTTTTTATTTAGAGTTCTGTGTCTGTTTGAAGATTTTTCATCTTTAATATCACACATACATTAAATAATACCCTGGTTTCTTGCCATTACAGGTAATAACAACTCTAACCAGAGTAATGAAGTGCAACCATCGCGATTCCGTGGAACTGGTCAGTCTCATAGATCGAGAGGGCAGAGCGCTGATGAAATGTAACACTTTTCAAGTTTGTGATAAACTCAAGACTGATATCGAATCGTAAGTGTTTTCATTTGTGGCGCTTTTGAAGGCCCCCCTACTCCGACAATAAAGATAAGGGTCTCAATTTTTTTTAATTGGTAAAAAATATTTCGGACGCCGGCCTTATAGCCTAATTGTAAGATATAAAAAATACTGTTTTTAAAATATCGTTCAGGGGCAGCAATGCATACACCGAATATACTATAACATTGAGAAATACTTGGCTGTAGTGACTTTAAATCAAGCTCGGCTGACCAGAGTAGGTGTATCAAAGCTTATTATTTACGATTTTCACAAGTATAAGGTATTTTATATTTTGGTATATTTTGATCATAAATCAAAAGTCATTTTTTGAAGCCAAAGCCAAAGTAAAGTCCAAAACCCTAACGATACTTTCGTAAATGCCTTGAAGATTGCACAGGTCAATATAACGATTTAATGAGTATGAGGCTCATTCAGGCTCATTTTAGACCTTTTATTTAATTTTCCACGTATCTAATACATCATTTCAGAAAAGTGCCGGATAGTTCATTGATTCCTCATTATTTCTCATCCAACCTAAGTAAGATATAATCGTCATGACATGGGCGTATACTCTCGTGTCCTGGGCCCATGTATGCATAAGCAAATATTCAACTATTGCGTTTATGACTATATCGCTCACAGCGCTCACAGCGACATCGATACGCCAAAAATGAAGTCCATAAAAGCCGCCATCTTCCTGCTCACAGTGCCCAAGCTACGGAGCATGGTCGCTCTGAACGGCCTGTCAAAACTGACACATGACGTTAACTGTTGATGTTTTTATTTGACGATTAAAGATTTTTAAAAGATGGCTTATTCATTTTTTTTTGTAATAATTTAAAAAAAATGGCTCCTGTTTCAATCAGGGTCAAAGATTATAATGAAGATATAACTTTAGATTTAAGCGAGGAACAATTAGAATTATGGTGCGCTATTTACCGTTCCGATTGAAATATCAAATATATAGCGCGCTAAAAGGAATCGAAACGCACCCATAGAATAGCTATAACTACTCTTGTCGTTTGAGCTTTATTTCAAGTCAAGATAGGTATTTCTTAATATTATAGTATATCCGTTGTACACATTACTGCCCTGAACAAATTTTGAGAGCTATTTTTTTGTATCTTACACTGTAAGTATGGCGTTCGGAAGAATGCAATATTTTTCTACTAAATATTAAAGAAATTTTGATATATATATTTTTGCTGTGAGAAGTGGGGTAATTTTCTATGGACCGTGTCCCGTTTTCTTAAGTGTAGTTTTGTTTTTTTTTTACTAAGATTACAGATTACAGTTATACGGAATGTTACCTTAAATGGATACTCAAGTCTAGAAGATATTTATAACGCCACATGGATTTTATTACATAGCTGGTTTATATAGCTTGGCCAGTATTTATACTAAACCTAAGGGGTGCCGTTTTACCCAGGTAAAACTAGGAAATCCCGTTGGTTTTGGATAAAAACGTTATTCCTGAATAATGAAGGTTCCAATTACGAGAGAATTTGTCAAATCGGTCCAGTAGTTTCAACGCTTATCAATGACATTACAGACATCTACGTAGTTATTATTTGTTAAGATTTTTTATCAATTTTCTTAAGACTTGAATCCCCTCCCAATGTATCAGTACTTTACCCAGTTTTCAAGGAGTTATTTAACTGGTTTACTGCTCTTAAGGGCTGACTGTTCAATGCTCACAATGCTCAGATAACTTTTACCAGTAGAACAATTTTTAGGACTTGACATAACTTCTTAGTAGAGTCTCGTCTCGTCAAGTGTCAAAATTATTCTACTGATAAAAGTTGAGCATTGAAAAATCGGCTCTTAGTCTTATTAACTAACCCTTCACTAAAGGATCGGACAGGATTGTTTCAATGCAATTTTTTATAATTTCATTTTTGATTTAGTTTTCTATTTGTTTGAAAAGTTCTATGATCGTTTGTGTCCTTATCTATCATTCGACAAGACCACTTCCGCCGTTTATATTTGTCAAGCCAAGTAGACGACTGTTAAACGTGACGTCATTAATTTCGTCATTTGTCTTATTCATGCCAGTGTTTATTTACATGAATAAATCACCAAAGTATAGAACGGAACTTTTTTCGCAGCGCTTGGTAAACTTTTGATAAGGATAGCTCCATTCGTCTAATTTGCTTAGTTACGTAGTCAATATCAACCTAAATATGTTTCCATCAAATCAAATGTCTATGAATAAATAAATAGCATTAAACTGTAACAGTCCGATCTCTCGACCTACTAACGTACCACTAAAGCATGACCGTATAGAAGTATTTCACTTAGCCGCACGGCGATGTTTGAAAGGTTCACATCCCGACACGGACACACGCTGAAAGTGCTCGTCATGCACGCGCACGTCATCGCGCATCAAATCTTCGCTATGAAGCTTATTAATTGGTAAGTTTTAATTTATTTTTTTATATACATAAAAGCCGTAACCCCGGATTTTGCCTTCTTGGTTGAATAACAACTGTAATGTGTTTTGTCCCGTGGACATTCCTGCGGTAAGAAGTATTATATGTAACACTCCACTCCAACTATAAATAATCATGTCAATGTTTTGCTCGGTTTCGACCTGCAAGAAGAACAAACAGAAAAACAAACATGTTTTTACAGTTTTTATGTTATCCCGTTGGAATAAAAAAACTGCCGCGGCAAAAAGAATCCTATGTCACTCCACTCCTCCATCTAGTTCCATAAAAAAATCACTTCAATTTTTCGCTCAGTTTGAACGTGAAAGTTACACAACAAACTAACACACTTGCTCATTTATAAGGATACATAAATAGAGCTCTTCGTTTGCTTAGTAATGGTGGACGGGTTTTTGTAATCTGTTCTTTATTTTCTGAATTTATCAATTACATACGAGATCTTTTCTCCGCAAAAGGAGCACTAATTATAATTTCTGGATAAAGTAAAGCCATTATTTTTTCTGGAAAATGCAATTATTATATTGCTAAAGAATTTTTCAAATCGGTTTGGGAGTTACACAAACAAACGAATCGTGCCTCTTTATAAAAATATAATTTCAATATTCTGAATGAACCGGCTTTCCAATGGTAAAAATTGATTTATAAATTATTTAGTTTCATTGATTAACAATCACAAATAAACAGTTACATTATTTTAAGTTGTAATTGTCTGAGAGATTGCTCAATCTCTTACTCAAAGTGTCGACTTTTATTTGTTTCACCGTAAAGAACAACACAACAGTATTTCCATAATTTGTTTCTATTGTCTGTATATCTAATATTTTTTTTAAATTTTAAGTACACGTAAAGGGCGCTTCCCACATGTTCGGACCACAACCTTCGAGTTGGCAGTATGCATTGATAGTGCCCGTCCCAACCAACTATTACACATGTTCGGCAAATGCAGTTCGGGTAATCTTTTCGGGCTTTATACAAGTTGGCCTATTCGGTTTTCCAAAGCCCAACCCTTACATATTCAGTTTGTCTCCTGGCATGAAATGAAATGAAAATTTATCTTATTTATTTCTCAACATTGAAAATTACTTATTCTTATTGACGTCAAGCGTTGTGGGTAGCGCTCCATATACAGTTCGTTTCCTAAATAAAAAAAAAACTTTTCTCCCCTACCCAGGCTTCAAAACTTCGTGTCTGTCGAACCTTCACTCCGCCTCATCGTAAGCCAAACAGTACTAGGCGCAGAGGCGGGGCCAGGCGGCGCCGGGGCCGCAGACTTGTCTCGCGGCGTCGCCGTCGGGGTCATGTTGAACGACTGTCGCATGTGGAAGGCGGCGAGGTCGGCGTGGCATAGGTTGTTGATCGCTACGACGTTGATGGACCTGTCGACTAAGAGGCAGTGTGCTATTCTGTTCACTAAGAATTATGGTGAGTTTTGGTTTGTTTTTTCCCTTTGATTACAGTAAAATAGCGGTAGATAGGTGACAAGCTCCTCACGCACGGTCCTCATATATCTTGTCCCCGTCGCCTGATTTGGCTTAGTCGCAAACCGACTGTCACTACGCGATGCGAACTGAGGTGACACGACACGATATCGCTCCTGCTTGCGCACCACGTCATTGTATCATTATGTGTCTTTCTCAGTTTCATATATGTTAAGTTTCATAAATGTATACATGAGTTACTCGGAAAATTCGATCTAGTAATAGTGCGAATGTCATCTATGTTCCGCTTTTTTAATATAATAAAAGGTTATTTCTTGTATTTATTAGATACGTTACATATTTATTTTGTGCGATGTGAATTTATATTTTTTGGATTCTCAAGAACACGAAATTGCACGTGGTATCCGTTCCTTTCCGATAACTTATTTTTTTTGATAAATTTTTATTATTTATGTGTTTTTTGTTGAATAAATTATATTGTATGAGTATTCCGTACCATCGGTTGGTTTAAGTTGGATTGTCTTTGTTCCTGTAATATACCACGTTGTTGTTTACTCAGTGGTTAAAACTGGAAGCACTGTACTAACGTTCCCTGATAAAAAGACGATATTTTAAGAATTGAAACTATATTAAGTATCCTCACACTCGTAGTCACAGTTTCTTCTGAATTGTTTTTTCCTCCAGGGTCAATCCTGAAAGACTTCATCCGCGACGACCACGATCACTCGTTCAGCATCTCGTCGCTGTCGGTGCAGCTGTACACCACGCCGACGCTGGCGCACCACCTGATCGCGCAGCACGACGCACTCTTCGTGGTTATGAACACATTTGTCAGTGAATGCTTTCGGCGGTGCAATGATGAGGTATGGGAATCTTTTTTATACGTCTCCTCATTTTTTTTTTGTACTTCAAGATAGTGTGTTGGTTATATATCAAATTATTAGATTATCTATAGTCCTTTCTTAGGTTTAGTCAGGTAGTAAGGAATACTTTTTTTATTTAAATCCTGGTACACAACAACAGTTGATCAATAAAAACATGTTTGATATATTTCATGCCGTTCGTTAAACCACAACAGGCTCCTTAATGTAGAAAGATGTATACAGGCATTTTCTTTACAAGACAACTTTTGTTGATGCGTCTACTTTTAACTGACTTCAAAAAATTACGTGGTCTTAATTAGGTTGAGTTTTTTAAATTCTTCTTTATTAATCAACTGATTAGGTTTTTTTTTTAAATTTTGGAGAGCATATCTTCCGTTTTTGTTTCCATTTGAAGTCCACTTGAATTAGAAGAGAACATTCCAACCCTAATTACTTGAAACCCGTTTTTTTTGTATTTCGTCAAAGCACACCGAAATTTGACTTTTTTTTGTGACAGGGTCGTCTAGAATTCGAACGAAACAACGTGTCCCTAGCGTTTCGTCGCGCGCAGTTCATACTGTACGATGTGAAGTATCTGTTGAGTTCGGTGCCTACTTCGTTTGATGATGAACTCAGAAAGCGGTTCCTTCACGGGTTGTCGCTGATTCTGAAGTTGTTGGTCATGATGCAGGGCATGGATTCTGTTGTAAGACAGGTAAGATAACTATAAACTCAAAGAATTTTTTCTACCAGGATTAAACCCGGTACCAGGACATTAATGTAAACGGTCATCACTCCAAAACTGACAAACCGATTTGGACCAATATTATATTCGCTAATATTGATTTTAGAAATTAGATACAATATCTTTAAAACAATGTAAATCAATTAAATTGCAATACCTTAGGGGACACGTGTTTTTCAGCCTAGATTACATAGTAAATCATTGCATGTGATAAAATAAGCAAGTTAACACTTTTGTGGTGATATAAATGCTATAATTTTTATTATGAAGATCTAATCGTATCATCGCAGAGATTATCACAACAAAATATAATTGAACATTTAGTTCGTGATCATTTTCATCAATTTTGAATTGCTTAACTTACTTCCAGGTCGGCCAACACATGGAATTTGAACCGGAATGGGAGCCTGCTTTCAATCTCCACGTTAAACTAGCGCACAGTATAACTTTGTCGCTAGAGTGGTGCAGTGCAGACAGAGCGCTACTCGCTTCAGCTTATAGATTATCCCTCAAGAGATATAAGGATAACGATGTTCATAGGCCGTTGGAGTTGAGAGGTGGGGATTCGGATCATTTCATAATTTAAATGTGTTGTTTGTATCCATGGGTGTCTGTTACTTGGAAGCTTACAATATAGTCACATCTGAAGAAATCGTAAATGGAAAATTTTTTATTACTTGTTACAAAAAGAATGTAGGCTAAAATCCATAAACGTTGAACTCATCTGAGCTAAATGTTCAGGTAAAAAGCAACTCTATTTTATGTATCATAGTGATGGAAATACAGTAGAAAATAAATGCCCCCATTTTGACAAGACTGGTGACATATGTTTTCAGAATATGTATACTGTATAAAACAAAGTCACTTTTTGTTTGGCCATTTAGATCAGCAAAATTTGAGGTAATAAGTATATTATTGATTTTAGCCTTGTAAACAAGGGAAACAAAAGTAACATTATTTATCTGATTGAAGTTGGTTGATTCTTAAATTAGGATTCGAAGTAAGGTCCTTTGCCATCATTTTATTATATTCCTAGAATATTGTGTAGAAAATTATTAGCAAACGTTTATATATTGAATTCTAACCTATGAAATATATCAAAGACTTATAAATCTGGTTATCACAACAAACCGTTCCTCTACCTAACCCTTTACATCGCGAAATTAGCGAAGTAATTTTATAATAAACATTGGATTTCCGGAAGGTAACCCCTAAATCTGTCAACTAATTAAGTTAATTTTTCTTTTACCTTCCAGAACTAGGCAACCAAAGTGCCTTCGTAATACCCTACGACGTCAGTTCGGAGCCGGTATCGATCCATAGACCTCTGTCTAGATTTATAGCAGGGTTGCACTTACAGCTTCATAAACATGGCCTTTCCTACGGATCGCAGGATCTGGCTAGAGATAATATGCCCACGCCTGTTCATTTGATTGGTAAGTTTCTGATATAGTTATATAAATGAATGAAATGATAAGTATTATCTGGACAAAAACTTTGACACTTAACAAGACTTTCCATAAAATTTATGTGAAATTTTTAAAATTATTCTACAGATAAAAGTTATCTGAGCATTGAAAAATCAGCTCTTAATATAATATTAATTTTTAAATCTGTTTTTCAGAGTACGTCCATTACAAATAAACAATGAAACAAACTTTCGTCTTTCTAACAGCAATTTAAATTTCTTTACAAAACTAATTCGTATATCTTAAATTTTCAGAGCCAGTGCTTCAAACAATGGCCATGATAGGCCAGGTGCACGCGGGCATGTGGCGCCGCAACGGGTTTGCGTTGTTGAACCAGTTGTACTTCTACCACAACGTGAAGTGCAGGGCAGAGATGCTGGACAGAGACGTTGTTATGCTGCAGGTAATATAAATTTAGTTTACATGTTGTTTAGGCATTTGGAAACAGTTAAAGAGGTGTTTGGCCTTTATAGCAACTCTCGTTCTTTTTGGAATCTAAAATCGCTGGATACACACCTTGGAGAAGAACCACACACAAAAAGTTGAATAATGTATGCAATGCCTTAACGCGGAATTAACTAGTCTGCAAACCGCACGCCACTTTAATCTCGAAGTTTACGTTTTTAGCACTGTAATACACGTACATAACACACCGGTCGTCGTTGACTTACCTGAATTGATTGAATTGCGTTATCGATGTTCTAAGTTCGAAACCTGGCCATAATATTGATACTAACAATAATGAGTCCAGTTGCAATGCAGTCGCTTTGTTAAGCAAATTGTAATATTACCAGTTATCTAGGATTCTACGGCCAAATAAGCTTGAAGATATGCATTTATAATAATGTTATATACTAATAAAGAAACTGGAATTTACCACTTCGCGCACCGTACACCACCATCACTCGTAAAAACATCAAGCTGATTTGTCTGCTTTAAATTATGGCCGTCCTTGCTATGGCGAATTGCTACGGAGTTAATATAATATGTTAATACAAAACTTATAAATCAATAATCTTTGCTTCAACCTACCATTAATGTGAGACATAAATGAAGAATAACCTGTAGTAATCCGTTTAGTTTAAGATTGTTCATAAATATACTACTACTATTAAATAATATAAATTCAATTTCCCAGATCGGAGCCTCCCTGATAGAAAGCAACGAGTTCATAATCCACGTTCTGAACAAGTTTAACCTGTTGGACTGGGCGGGCGAAGACTTCGAACAAAAGCCCTTGGAGGACGACACTCTGAGGCACACCATTAGCATGGTGGAAGAGTTCCTGGGGTTGTTGATCACAAGTACCTTGGAATTTATAATTTTAGAAACTAACTTAGCCTATAAGCCTATAGCCCTACATTGGAAGGTTAAGTGTTTTAAAATTAGTAAAAGAAATGTCACAACCTGGGCTAGGTCTTTGTACACCATCTAAAAAAAATCACAAATAAATGGTAATTATAGGAAAAATACAAATAATTTGATTTAATTAGTAGTTAGATGGTAAGAAAATAAAAAAGTCAACTTTATTTGTGTTCGTTTTAGCGGGCAACATTGACAATGAGACTTTTCTATGGCGGAAGTTGTTAAGTGAAGTTAGTTCACAAAGCAGAGGGGACAGCCACCTCACTCACAGCACACTTCACTCACATCACATTGATCTGTGTGTTTGATTGCTCTTTGCGCTTGAGTTCTTTCTTTCGGTTTCTTTTTAACTTTACAACTGTTAAATAAGCTAAAAGAAAAACAAAACAATTTAATTCAATTCTTTGGACGTAATGGCAACCAGCCATCGATACTACTCGACACACAAAACAAAAAGATATTGATGAAGCTGTCAAAATGAATTTTTTTTCCGCCACTATGTTTTTTGTTTGTGTTGCACACTAATAATGCACAATTTCATTTCCTACCAATAAACAAAGTGTTTTAATAACAGTTTAACAATTAAAAAGTGTTCTAAGCATCTTAAACTATTTTTTGATAAAGTGTACAAAGACCTGGCCCAGACTCCTTGCATTTTGGGACATTTATTTTAAGATTAATTTAAATTCAATTTAAGTTTTGAGAATGCTATATTAGCACATACAACATTAATTTAATTTCTTAATGCATTATCACAACAAAAAAGAAATGTATTCCTTAATTAAAGTTGGACTATATCAGACGCGCGCGTGCATTTGTGTGTGTGTATGAACAATATATTTACTTTTAATATATTTTGTAAATATCTAATAAAAATGTACTTCATTTACAGTTGTCGGTTCTCGCCACGTGCCCGGCGTGGGCGAAGTTACAAATGAAGATAGAACTAAAAAGGAGATCATACAGATGCTCTGCGTTAAACCCATGCCGCATTCTGAACTTAACAGGTAACGTTTGCTTAGTTTATACTTACATTTTCAATTTTTAATTCATTACAAAAAACAAATACTTATTTCTATGCTTAAAACAATGCAACATAAACTTAATAAAGTTTTACCATACATCGCTTAGAAATAAATAAATAATAATAATAAATCGCATAGGACAATAACTCGCATTACTATAAGTTAGTAAACTAAAAGGTTAAAAAACTAAGTTAGTAAACTAGTCACTAAACTTCTAGGTAATTGAGATTGGTTACAAATTAATCCCAGGCAATACAATTTAATCATATAACTAAACTGTCTCAATGTTTGCAAGAAATTGTGTCGTTGATGACGAAAAAATTTCAGTTGTTCGAGAACGTATTTATAACTAGCAATTTTCGGAAATAAAAAATGAATAAATTGAACATGTAAATTTGTTTCATTAATACACATTTTGTATCAAGTCTTCTCGTCCCAAAAAATACATATGTTACTGTAATTCTTAAAATTGGCCAATTTTAGTCTACATGTTACTATAATTAGTACATAATACTATTTAATATTTATAATAATTATTACATAATACTATAAATATAATTTAGTCTACATATTTATCCACACCTAAGTACAAAGAAATATTGTAAGTTTCTTACATTTTTCAGATGTCTCCCTGAAGACCAAGTACACGAAACAGGACTCGAAGCAGTGATACACGAGGTTGCGGACTTCGTGAAACCCTCAGATGGAAGTCGACGAGGAGTGTACAAGTTGAAACCACATCTCTATGACGAATACGATACGTTCTTCTATCATTACACGAGAGAAGAGTTGAGTAGGAGTGAGGAAGAGCAGAGGAATAGACGGAAGGCTGCTGGTAAGGGATAGAGTTTATTTAATGGTTTGTTACCAAAGGGACTGTTAACTGTCTGATAAAAGAGTGATGTGATATTGACGTTTTATAATAAAAACTAAACTAAAAATGAATGTTTACCTACTCACAGCCTATTTTTTGAAAATCTTTAGCCTTGTTAAAATGTTTCTGTTATGAGCTTAGAATGAATTTTATGATTTAATTCAATTAAAAATGACTAATAGGTTTTAAAATGAATCATCTTTTGTGGTGTAAGTGAAATAAAAAAAATATCGCTGTATCATGTCCTGTAGGTTAGATTCCATATAATAACGTAAATTCGCATTCGAACAAATTAAAATTATTTAAATTCTTCAATGTATATTTAAATTAAAAATTTAGTAAATTCACTATTATTTTTATGTTAAATGTTGCCGTGTTTTAGTTTATTTTTATTTTATTAATATTGCAAATATAAGCTTCTGAAAAACCATTAAGTAGCTTTATTAATTTTCAATTATGTTTCCGCTTCTTTAGGGCGCTAACGGGACCTTTTTAAGGAATCAATGTCTGTATCTCATGTGCCGTAATTCACAGTCGAAATTATCAAACACACATGGTGTGTACTTCTATTATTTCTATATAAATATAATAGGTCTCGAATCTGGGACCTTCGGCGCATGAGGCAAGGCATGCGTAGTGGTAACTACGCATGATCATAGTTACCACTACGCACTCGGTCGTCTAAATGTTTTTTTTTAGACGAAAACATTCTTCTGAATGTTTCTGATAATGTTGATTTTTAACATAATTTATTATTATTTTACATTCTTCGCAGGTCTTCAAGAGTGTTGCCCCCCTCCTCCGCTACCCCGGCTTACCACCCCTTTCCGTCTGCTAGCTAACTTGCTGCAAAGTGACGCGGCCCTACATGTATTGTGTCGAGTATTGTCGACAGCCAACGATCTGAGAGCCAGGTGCCATTCTGAAACACAGGTTCACAAGGTAATTTTTATGTTTTATGATAAATGTGATGTGTATCGGTAATAGTTTATTTTGTTAACATCACGTCTGAAGCGGTACTACACTCCTTTCTATCTTGCCCGCCGTGATACTCACGTTTACGGGGTTCTGGTCGAAGGGAAGGAACAGCGAGTTCAAGTAGTGGATCAGAGGAACTCCAAGTGCAGCCGTCGGTTGGCAGCGCATCATTACTCGATATAATAATCACTTCGATATTGATAAATAAAACATCTACGACTAATGAGGTCCATGGACACGGTCGGCACTGACCATCGGTTGTCCGCCTCCTCAACAGCCGGTTACGAAAATAGTAGAATAAAATGCCTCATACACAAAAATCAAGAACTTATTTTTGAAAGTTTTTTATTTTATGTTTAAATATTTACTTACTTTAGTCTGTATAAAACAACACCAACATGAAATATGCATCTGTCCGTCACTTTATTTTTTATGTGTATTAAAGTATTTAACTATTTGTTTATCCTCCAGCCCGCCTGTTGGATAGCGATGATAACTATAGTTGAGCCATTACAAACGTGCGAACTGAGTCATAAATAATTTTTATCAGATCTCTCGCTCACACTTTTAGGCATATCGGAACTCTCGCTCGCACTTTTAGTGTTGTTTGTAGCAACAAAGAAGGGATATGTCGTAATGTTTTATGACTCAGTTCGCACGTTTGTAATGGCTCAACTATAATACAACAGTATAACATGCAAAAAAAAAAATTACAACATTACCTCCTTTTAAACTACTTAAAATCAAGAAAGTCACTTTAACTAAGACTTTATTGCGAATACACCTAATGCCAAGAAGAAATCACGTTATAGTGATAAGGCCGCCTTTTTCACCAATTGTTTAAGTATTTATGTAATACTATTTTTTTCTTAAGATAATTATAAAGAGTATTGTACACCAGCGGTTTAAGATACTATCTTCGTATAGATGTAACTTTTTTTATTATAAAATAAAGGTAAAAAATAAGAAATGTATTATTATCATGCATTTATTATATCCCATGTCACTTTTTTCCGCAGGCGCTCCACCTAATAGGCTACGCGCTACGCGACGAGGAAAGCGGCGACTACGAGTTCGTAGCGTTCGCAGAGCGAGCGGCCAGATGCGGGCTAATGACTTTGCTTCAGAAGCTATGTACGAGTCGAAGATTGGACGCGCATAGGCCTTTGGCTAAACATTTGTATGATAAAATGAGGTGAGTTACTAATTT
This sequence comes from Marasmarcha lunaedactyla, assembly GCA_923062675.1. NCBI lineage: Eukaryota > Metazoa > Arthropoda > Insecta > Lepidoptera > Pterophoridae > Marasmarcha > Marasmarcha lunaedactyla. Next base: position 5,793,649 of record OV281358.1, read on the forward strand.
ATGTGATGTTTAATCGATTTCTTACCCTTTGACGCAAATGAGGGGTAATTCAAATTTAGTCTTTGGTTCTGCTAATATCTTCGGTTTAAATAGACTTTTATGAGGTTTTTTTTGTTTGAAGGCTGAATCAATTGAATTTTCTTTGTCATCTTTCATGAAATTCTGTTCAAGCGATTTAAAGTTATGCATGCTTCATCCTGTCGAGGGGTTTTTTATTTGAGCTTATAAATTAGTTGTAAGGTATCGCATGATAAATGACAAATAGGATGTTTTCTTTCTTTGTGAATTTCCTTGTTCTTGATGTCTTTATGTATTTAGAAGTGTATGTTAAACATGAAACCTAGAGTTGAACTAATTTAGATGACCGACACCTTAGACTCATCAAGCCAATTAAAAAAAAGTTAAAAGTCGTTTTCTTTACCACAAATTGTATTATTTTATAACTATTTATAACATAACGTAATTGCAATCATTTCATGCTAAAATAATTTCAGATCATTACTGGGACAGACGGATGAACATATTGGAGACGGAGAAAATATGAAAACCGATGAAGACAACCAAGCTACTTCCGAAGAAACTGCGGGTAATCGTTGCCTCATTATGTTTGGACTGAAATTAAAAAAATACTTTTGAACTAATGTTATGTTTTGTGTTGTGTATGTGTTAGCCTTTATGTTTAGCCCTTACACTATATGCTACATTCTTGTGACTGCATAAAATGTAGTATACCGTAGTAACAAAAATAATAATAATAATAATATACATAATTGTAAATTTACTCCCGAGTTATAACAGTTATTAGTTTGAAGTTACACTTCCACTGTACGGGCATGTCTAGTTTTAGACACCAAATTAGCCAGAGATGAAGAGGAGTTTTTTTTACGAGTTCGACCTATGTCCCTTGGGAGAAGTTGTTCAGTTTAAGTAACTCTTTCAGCTGTTTCATGAATATCAGTACTTCGTGTACACCCGGTATATTAAGATCATTTTATTATATTTACAGACGAGGAAAAGAATCGTCGTGCAAAGCTGGCAGCTCAACGTCGCGCCAAGTTAATGGCACAAATGAAAGCTCAGATGAATAACTTCATATCTAACAATGCGACTCTGTTTGAAGAAACTACAACTGAAGTAGGTGGATTGTTCGGTTATATTGGTATCTTACTTTGTAAAATTAAATAGTATGGCTTAAGTTTCTTCGTTCAGATAGATGATGACATTTAGAAATAATCTTTAGAAAAGTATGTTATCCGAAAGGAACTTTTCTTATCTTAAAAGTTTCAACAGGATGAGGAGCTACATAGATTACCCCTAAATATTTAAGTTTATTATCTAACCATATTATGTCTAACAAGAAAAATACATAAAGTTGTGCCCCTTCTAATTTAATAATGGCAATAAGAATGATTTTGCATCTAAGAGTTACCATATCAGATTTTTATCGTATATTTTTTAGTAAGTACTAAACTTATGTTAAATATTTCGTCAGGTAACAGCCGAAGAACAAGACATTCGTCCTTTGTACGTGGGAGCGGCTTTAGGCGTCTCCGGAGGCGGGGTCGTTGACCCGCCGCGCGTCTGTATCATGTGTCAGGAAGAGGTCAGTCACCTTTGTAGTGTACAACTACAAGCATTTCGAAAATTATGAATATAATAATAATAATAAAAAATCTTTATTGCCATTAACAAAACAAATACAAAATAAAATAAAAAAACAATTAATTAAAGAAACTGACCCATTGGGCGGAATATAGTGGTGGTTTTGGAAGTTTCTGAAGAAGAATAAAATCGTCGTTAATTTAATTGCTTATATTTTTATCATACATTTATTAGATACGATGTATTAAAACTGAAGTGTGTTTGATTTTGAATCTTTACTTATTATTTTGAGATACAAATTTTTTGTAGTTTAAAGGTGCCTTGTTTGCTAACTTCTATAATTATTTTCTCGTAAATTTAAATTAAAAAACAATCAAAATTATTCTTAATCCAAGAAAAATGTTTTATTCCAGGCCCGAGTAGACATAAACTCAGAACCTCTAGTTCTAGTGGCCTTCGTGCAGCCGTCAACGGTACTCAACCGGGCGTCGAACTGTGACGCCAGCACCACGGAGACCACTGGCCACATACCCACGGGGGCAAAGGCACAGCCGCACGTGTCCGTGTGTGGGCACGTGCTACACGCTCACTGCACGCATAAGTATCTGACTAGTTTGAGAGACAAGGAGAACCGACGGTGAGTGATGAGTGAGACGAAAAATACGCCCACTTTTTGTTTATTTTACATAAATAATGACTCATTGATGAAACAAATGGACGGTGCGTCTCAAAAATTTTCTTTTTGATGGGTCACGTAGAAAAATAGCCATTGGAATTGGAATCATGTGTCATTTGTATACTATACTACTGATTTTTGCTAAAAACAATTTTACGCACGCACATTACTATTACCTTACTTAGCGTCGTTTCCATACCCTTTTTGCGTATTCGCATTGTTTTAGGTCGAGAACTTTGAGCGCTACTGTCTATATTTTTATACATTACTAAATTCATTCTAATAATATTTTTTTTTTGTATGTTAATACGCAAGCGTGAATAAGAAATAAACAAACTTACTTCCATTGTATTTAACTAAATTCACGTTGAATTCGCAGGCCATACCGTCTGCGTCAAGTCTCAGCATTCGACGTAGAGAAACGCGAATACCTGTGCCCCCTGTGCGAACGCCTGTGCAACTGCGCCTTGCCCCTGCTGCCGAGCCCGCCGCCCGGCGCCGCGGCGCCGCTAGACGAGACTACCTTCAAACACGCGGTCAACACGATACTGCAGTTGAAGCACCAGGTGAAGTCGCAGGCGGTGCATTGTTGCACAGAAGTCTGCGAGGAGATGCACTGCAGGGCGAGAGAAGCGAACGTCGTCGGTGCCAGCAGTGAAGAGGTGGGTTTTTGTTATAACCACCGCTTATATCTTATTACTAGTGATAAAAATTATATACCTTGTGATTGTTCTGACCACAATTCTGAGCAATTTCCCCAAAGAAATTTCACCATCTAGACAAAAATTAAAAAAAAAAATTGGCCTTTTCATACAAACTTGGCAGCTGAGGGCTTAAAATTTGCATGAATATTCGATTTTATTTCTATTTTTGATTTGATTTAGAACATTTTTGATTGATTCAGCTTTAAACTATTGAAACTGCATCAGAACAGCTCGATTCGTATGGTAGATACGATACCGCAGACAGTCAGACATACGTTAATCTTTTTTTCCTATTTTTAGTATTTTTGTGTCAGTATCGGTTTTTTAGTTTAGATTAAGGTCACACTCTAAAACACATCCAAAGTGTAAGAATCCAGAAGATTCGTGCGGTTTAACCTGCGAAACTCTTGACCCCGAAGGAATTTCGTGATATAATATAGTGCCTATGTTACTTATAAAGTGTCTTTCTTTTGCTGAAATAATTTTAAAAACTATTTACATAGAAACAAATAATAAATCTTTTTTCATAATGTAATTGTAATATAATGTATGTAATAATTGTATGAACGGCCATTTGTGCGCGCGGTCCTATGTGTGTGTAAGCTTGTATATATATAAGTCCGCGAAGATATTTTATCGTCGACAATTAAATAAAGAAGTTTTTCTTCTTATAATACTAGTATTTCTTTTCTATACTGAATTTAATTATATTTTCTCATAACTGTACCTCTCGTTGAATTCCTACTTTTAGGTTGAAGATATAGAACCGTGCGACGAGTCCGAGACGTTCGTTTCCTCGCACGCGGAGACAGTGTTACCGGCGGAATTCATGCAGCACATACAAGGAGACGTCCCGAGTTATCCGGACAGTTTGAAGTCGCTCGTTGAAGAGTTTGTTACGGTGAGCTGTTTCTTGTTTGGCTATTTTTGATATACAAATGGAATTATATATACCATGTGCTAATTTTAAAATTTTTGTTTTAAAATTTTTAAAAGCGTACTTGCGGTTCAAGGAGTTGCTAGTGAAATTACGGGAACAATGGCAAAGCCAAACAAAATCTATGACAATAAGACCTCTGTAAAACACTTAATATGCAAATAAATAAATAAATATTTTAGTAATCAATTATTGAATTATTGACAATAAGACTTACGGAGCGTTATTCTTTGTTATAGTTGTTGGATATTGTAGGTGTACAAAATACTTCCGATTAAAATTGTTAAAACCATTAATGTAAGAAGTTCACTTAAAAAGAGCCTTACTAAAGATTGTACCTACGACACCACTACTACGACTAGTTTTACCGATAATTTAAGTATTTTATTATATTTGGATAATATATTTTTTCTTATTAATCTGCAAAAAAATGTACCACTAATATAATTACTTAATTTTTTTTATTGTGTATTATTTTTTACTGTGTATTTTAATTAATTCTAAATAAAATCTAAAATCTAACCGTCAAATTTTTTGTTTTTCAGGGTCTGCCAGGAATGTGCAATCTACCGGAATATCGTGGCTTAGGTACCATAGCGGTGCTCTACCGAGCGACTTCCTACACCATCCTCAGTACAAACGTAGTGCTCCAAGCGGAACACCGCCCCTTGCTCGGCGATTTGCCTTCAAGACATCGCGATACTCTACAAGGACTAATAAGATTAGCAGCTTCTATCCCGGCGATGTGGTCTTCACCGAAACACTTGGCGCATCACGCGTTGAGCTCGTTAAACACTCTGGAATGTTCGTCCCCTCTCACTTACCAACCTTTTAGCTTATTGGTACCTTTAGTACTAAGCGCCCCGTCGATTTTCTGCAAAAACAATGACGTCGCTCGACCTAATCACCTCGCAAGACAAATAACTTTAGAAGTCTTCCGAGCGACTCTCACGAGAGCTATGATCGTGACAGATGTATCTGCTTGCACTTCGGAACCTATGGAAATGGAGGACACGAAACCTGCAAAACAAGATTTAGAAAACCTACTCGATTTAGTCAAATTAGTCCGAAAAGGCAACTTGGATATTGAGAAGTTAAACCCAGATGAAGTATGGGAGAAGATTAAGCAGCAGTGTCATAACTTTTTACGGTGTTGCTGTATATTTTATCACTTTTTAAGCGACATCAACCCACCAACAGAATTGACGGTTATTAACGGTGATACATGGGAGGTGATGTGTGGGTATCTGGACTTACCAGCGACGTTCAAAGAATTATTAGACAAGGAAACGGTTAAAGCTAAAGTAGTGGAGTGGAGTTCGTTATCAGCAGAATGGTTTGCAGGAGAGATAGACCCAAGTCTTGTAGTAGAGTCCCTAGAGCCGCCCCGCTTAGTTCCGCTTCCGGAAGATTTCTCGGAACTCATGAATGTAGTTTCGGAGTTTTCTTGTCCTAACTCGGAACGGGAAGACTGCAAATATCCGACGATGTGTCTCGTATGCGGACAGATACTTTGCTCGCAAAGTTATTGCTGCCAAACTGAGGTTCCTAAGGTAACAAATGATTTTGTTTTTAATGTTTTGGCCTTTTGAAAATAATAGTAAAAAAATTAAAGATTAGTACAAAGATTCAAATTCACATTTATTTCTCAACATTGTCATTTACTTGTTGTTTTTGACGGTGAATTTATACAGTTAGGTTATCATAAAAAAAACATAAATTATTTTTTAAATCTCATACACTGATGTAATTGATAAAGTGCCATGGCATGCATTTCACTTATGCTATTTCCATTTCTTTATTTCTCGATGACAGCTCCTGTGAGAAACTTGTGCGAGCGCTTTTTTTTACTTTACGTATGCATTATTTTATAAAAATATGACGTTTACACACGTACAAGGTTATATAATACTAAAGTCGGAGAAACTGATTGGGATGGAGCTAGTGAGCATTATATCATATCAGAACTGTCATCGAGAAAATAAAGAAATAGAAATAGTATACCAACAGTTGGTCCGTAAGGTCGTTTGCAGGAGGATTTCAAAAGACAAATATTCAATTTAAATAAAATGTAAGTTTGCATATTGGTGGTCCTCTTTAATCTGCGCAGTACTCGCACCATTACAACTTAAAGTTTTTACTGTATGCAAGAAAGGTTATAAATATTGCAATTAGCGGGTGATTGTGGAACTATACATTCGTAAAAGTTACAAAACAGTGCAAATCTTACATAAAAGAACGCTATAATAGGAATATTTCAGATTCATTTTTAAATCTACATATCCGTTGATAGTGACAAACTATCCCAAATATAAAAGATTTTAGTACGGATAACTGACCGATGTCATATTGACAGTGCCTCTTTGGCCGGGCTGTAGTCATGAGGCTTGGAAAAAAAACAGGTGCTTAGTGCTAATAAAAATATTTTATTTAATGTGAAGTAATTATTGTCTACAGTTCAATGCTTCATGATTAATTTTGTTTACTTTCATGCTACCTAATGATACAGGAGAAGGTAAATAATATGAATAAATAAAATAACATACCTGCTAAGTTCGGTACTTGAATTATATTTAAAAAATTATTGGAAACTGAAAGTAAGCCATTTGGATGAACTTTATAAAAAAGTTTACAATAAGTTACGAGTTTCGGACGCTTCTTAAAAATATAATGACATTTAGCTATATATCAATTCGGTAAAATAAACATATTAAAGCAAAAATAACTGAAAAACTACGTTTAGGTAATTTTTCGATAGTTAAATGAAACGTTATGAAAATCACTTTTGTGGTAAAAATTCAAAGATATAAAATATATAGTACGCTATTATTGTGAAAGACCCTGAAAGGGAGCTGTAATATCTTTTCTTTACTTAAATTGAAAAGCAAGAAATGACTTAATAGTTGACCATAAAAGTGATTTTGTTAGCGTTTCATTTAACTAACGAAAAATTACCTATCTTGCTAATTATCATTAAATTAGTGTAACTCAGTAACTAACTAGGATATAAACGTCTCTATCGTACGAACATACAACGACCTTATTTCCTGCGGCAGGCGGGTCGCGCAGGCGCCTCCATCCACGTCGGTGCGGGTATAGCTCACGCTCGCACCTGCGGCGCGGGCGCCGGCCTTCTACTGCGCGTTCGAGATTGTGAGTTACTTCTACTGCACGCCCCCGCCCGAGGAGCGCTGTTACCCGCCCCGTATCTTGATTACTACGGCGAGACTGATCAGGTGAGAAATTACTAGAAGTTTTATAGAACAGAAGAAAATTATTTAGTTTGCTTAAGATTTAATCTAAAAAATATATGAAGATATTCGATATTTTATACATTTGTGTTGAACTTAAGTTCCGTTTGTTTAACTTATTGGGAATTTCGACCTTTTTCTCATTTGTAGTTTCGTAGATTCTGATCTAATGGGAATTTGTGGGTAAAATGTAGCCTATGCTACTTTTGCGAAATAAGCTTGCGAATCACGAAAGTATTTCTAGAAACGTTTTAGCAGAGTCGATTACAAATTTTAATATACTGAGTGTTTTAGTAGGTAGTTTCTTTTAATATGTCGTCCATGGCGGTACTACAGTTCTTCCTATTTGAACCGCCACGGTAACCTTGGTCGTTTTTTGGTCAAAAGAAAAAAAACAAGCGAGTGAAATGACAGGAACAAAGGGAATTCGTACTATAGCAATAACGATCGGTACCGTGTGCGGTCCCTGAGTCATTGTATTACGTAATACCCTCTGTAATTAATGATGTCCGTAGGCACAAAGACAATTTACCATCAAATGGATCGCAGGCACGTTTGTAGTGTATGAACAACATACAACTTAGGTAAAAAGTAAAAGCCCATCGGTACTTAGAATCAGTCGTAAATTATTATTTTACAGTTGTACTAACAATAACATAATAAAACGTCGACCATCATGCATTAGTTATTTATAGGAGGCAATTTTTTTAACAATATCCACGATTAAACCTTCGTTTATTTCAGGGCCTTCGTCGAGGAAACCCACTGCGTCTTTGTCCCGAGCGTTACGAGGAGGTTCGCATGCTGTGGCTCTCGCACAGCGTACGAGAACGAATCGCGCGGACCATCGATACTAGCATGCTCGTCGCCACGCAATGGCAGAACATGTGAATATCCCGCGAAAACGTGCTGCTGTTTACATGTCTGAAATTATGCACTAGTCTTGACGCATTTACGTCAAACTGTCAGAAGTGACAACTGGTTGACTGTTAATATTGACAACTGACTGACTGTCAACAATGACATTCGGTTGACTGACAGTTTTTGAGAGTTGGACTATTGCATAGACTAATTTATCGGGTTTCGCTTAGAGAAAAACTGACATGTATATTGACGCATTGTAATAATTTTGGTCTCGCTTTTGACCATAATCCCGATGACTGTGAACGATTTGGCTTTGTAGCAGGACATTAACGACTGCTTGAAATTGTGAAACCAAGTGGCAGATATGTGAACCACAATTTTAAATCTCCAGCATTTGTGTTAATAACGCGCCACACGCGTTGTTTTCGATGGCAAACTAGACTTAGTGTATCTCTTATTCGTATTAAATTTTGCAATAGGCTATTTGTTAATATAAAAATATAACTAAATAGTTATAGCCCTCCGCATGGATAATGTATTTTAAAAGCAATTCCCATTACTAGACATAAACGATAGTTCATATTTCCTAAAAAAGAAAACAAATAAACTTATATATTTTGAGTGTGAACATCAAGAGATTAAACGGTTTTCATTGGCTAAGTTTTAAATGACGTCAGGCCACCGGGTGACGTCACTGGCCAGCTTCGACGCCATATTACTTCAACAAGTATTTTGACAGGTTACATAATCAGTGTACTTTGTAATGAGTTTTTTTTGAATGAAAAACTTAAATAAAATCGATATTTTTCTACAAATTAATGAGAGATGGTTTTCGAAGTCTAGTGAAATAGCCTATTTTATTTGTGCGAGCTTGCGTATACGCATTGACTAAGATTGTATTTTTGGAAGAGAAGTTTGGCATCCACTCCTGGAATTAAATATTACCGTTACAGTCCAGGGGCTTGCGGGAAATGGCTGTGTTATATTGAAATTATAATTTGTTTGTTTCTCGTACAGAAATTATATAAGTATGTAATTTAGTATAGTTACAATAAAAGGATTTGACTAATTGACTTATTTTAATTACTTTAAATATTTGTAAATCAATTCGATTGGAGGCTTTAAGAAGGCTTACGCGGCGCGAAATTTAGTGGATCTTATTTTATTTTTATAAATAGTTCTAAAATACAAAGTTACTAATTTTTAATTAAATACTAGAAATTACTTTACTATGTGATGCATTGTTCACCGGCTTAGCTTTCCAGGCTGATTTGTTGGTGTTAATACAAGTATTTTAATAAATACTTACAAATTCAAATAGATGTTAAAATTTGTTACACAAATCAACAAAATGCATTAATTAGATAACGTTTTTGCATCTCATTCAATAAATTCATAATTGAAAAGTTTTGAAGAAGCATGAATCAATAAGTAATAATGTATATCTTAACACAAGTCATAACTTTTTTTATCATAAAAATGTATGTGGTTAGGATATCTCTGAGCGAAAACTTTAAATCGTGCAATCTTTAACTAGTTTGTTTTATTTTTTTGTGTGATTTGTTAAACTAATATTATTTTTAGATATAAATATGACTTGATAAAGGTTAGTTACGACCACATGCTAGTGGATGTAAAGAAATCCCCAAGAACGCTTGTAAATTTTGTCCACTTGCTTTATCTATCATTTCTATGTTTTCTGGAATCACATCAACTGTTGCCGGCCAATTAGTTTGTCAAATAGTTTATAAACGTGAAATGTTTTGATAATTGCTTATTTCTCGTACCTTATAGTAATAAAACCTAGATATTCTTTACAAATGGATATTTTTTTGAGATTCAGATATTTTGTTGACAAGGTGTACAGTAACTTTTAGATTAGATCTTTAATGTTATGTTTTATTGAATAGTTTTGGAAAACACCGCGATTTTTGTCAACAATAGATCTGCAAATATTGTAGCACAGTTTGTGTTGCAAACACGTCGTGTTCTGTTTGGCTAGGGTTGTACCTACCAGCGTGGATAGCGCTTATGATGTTCTGTACTGGATAAAGATTTATTGAATAAATGATTAAATGATTGTACGGCTTTTTATTACATAAAATATTAATTACTTATTTTAATGGCCAAACATTGTGAATGATATCGTGTCTTTTCTTTATTTTTGCGCATTTAATAGAACACGAATTTGTCTAATAAGTCTACAATTTTATATTTTGGAAACAGCATATTATTATAAAGAAGTATTTAATAATATAGCCTTTATTCAAATCAACTTAACCTAATAACAGTATTCTAAGTAAAAGTAACATATTCTAGTATTTGCACCTTCTTTATTACTTGAAGATCTGTAGGTCAATCGGCATAAGCCTCCTCTGACCGTTTTCATTTTTTCCTATCTTCTGCCACTCTGTTCCACATGACTCCTGCCACTTCCCTTATACAGGGTGTCCCAAAAATAGTGTCAAATAGAAGTCCATGGACAGAACACCCTTTGGGGCACCCGAAACACCCCCATGTATGTTCTACGGTTTTTTGTAGTTTTCAAGTTGTGAATTTTTTTCTGAATTTTAGAGAATTTTCTATCTCGACAACATAAAACTTTTCCAAAAAGACAGTGTATAATTTATGAAACAGATTATTACTAAAATAGATAACTCGACTATCAGCCAGTTCCCTAGACATCGCGCCATGTGCAAAATAATCCGTGCCGCTTTATATCTCCAGATGTATTGACACATTTTCCAGTAAGAATATCTAATATATTAAATTTATTTATGTGTCATATACCGGTCACTGTTGCCTAAAGACCACGTTGTTGATTTTTTGACATACGAAATAAATATTCTTTTCAATTAATATTTGTGCATTTTATATTTTCGTTCCCGTCTTGGTGAAGCATTGAGCTCTTTAGATCTTTCTTGTGTTGGATATTTGAGAAACTTATATCAATAAACTATATATTATCTATGGTAGACACTTCAATATGTAACGGTGATATTGTCTGTGTATGACTCGCGCTCTATAGTTTTGTACTCCCTGGATTAAAGACGCTTCAGAAATTAAGAATTAGTTTCATTGAATAATTAGGCTAGATAAACCTAATTATCCCACATCTTGCTGTTCTCCTGTTTCTCTAGATTTTTCGTTATTTGCCCTGGAATCATTTTTTGGTAGTAGACACTTTTCTCTATCGAAAGGTCCATTTTTTAGGTCTACCATTAAATTACCTCTTCCCATCTTGAGACAACCTCCTCTAACATATGATCTGAAAAATGCTTCCTGGGATGTTTTAATTGCCTTTTATCGGAGTCTTTTAGTTGCCTTCCTTCAATTTCTGCTGATAATAAATCTGAATGTTCTTTGGCCCTTGCTGACCTGTTGAGGTCCTGTGCTGACAAATCCTTACCGATCAAAAATAGTACGTTTTAAGGAAAAAAAAGAAGGCAGGAGACGATTTTGCTCCTCAATTTGTCCAGACATCTGAGATTCTGAAGTCAGGCAAAACATAAAACTTTTTAGGGGTTCTTTCGCAAATCGTTATCAATTTTCTATACCAAACCAACCTTGGGCCGACAAATTTATGAACAATCTAGCTTCTCCTTATTGTCCATCAATCTCTGAACTCCCTTCATTTGACACTGTCATTTCGCCATCTTCTAATTCTATTGCATCTCCTTTTACTTTATCTGATATTTTTATTATTAATTATTTATTATTAAAATTATTATTAACAAGTACATTCCGATGAGAGGTGGAACTTGAATGTATTAGAAACACGAAAAGTTGCTTAAATATCAAAAATAATGACAATTTTTTTTACTGTGGAATTTTTTTAATGGACTATTTATGGCCCTATGGGCCTTTTAAATTTCACCGGACTTTTGTAGCTTAGTGATGATGGCCGGTTCGGGCACCCAAGAGGGCACGGACCTCGGCTTAGGACGTCGTATATTGAAACTACCACTGGTTCGGAAGGAACCCCTGGTTCGGAAGTTTACTGTGGAGTATTGTAGCTGCTTTGTACCATTGTGATAAAAATGTTTGTAGAGCGAGGTCATACCCCAGTTTTTCGAAAGAGTAGAATATTCAGGGGGTGACATTTCCTGCTTTATCGCGTAATATTTCATTATTAGAGAAAAATAACAATAGTATAAGCATCAATATTTATGGATTAAGAGTAGATGAAAAAAATATTATGACTGGAAATATGATAACGAAACAGAGAAAGGTCGATCTTATAAATTTAATATATATTAAAAAAATACTAAAGGTGTAGGTGATAAAATGTCAAGTTTCAAGTCATCATGGTAAAATATATTTATGTGAAAACTGTTACAAATATTTTCTGTTTAACTAAACACAAAGTGTTCGAATGTTGTATCAGTTTTACCCGAAAGAAATAGTATTTTGGAGTTTAAAAATGATGAAAGAAAGCAAAAGTTAGCTTTCGTAATTCATTTTGAGTCGGTATTGGTGAAATATAACGAAGATACAGATGTGTGTGGCTCACAGAAACCTAGTCTAAATAAATACGTTTCATACAGAGGTCTGGATTGTGTTGAGATTTTTGTAAAACGGATAAAAGCTGATGCTATTCGAATCTGTTGTATTCTCAAAATAAATAAACCTATGTTGCCGTTTAATAAAAAACAAGAGATGAATATCAAAATGCTACCAGATGTCATATATGCTCCCGATTTTTATTCGATGGTAGTCATGGATCACACCATTTTACTGCAGAATATAGAAGGGCTGCACATGCACATTGTAACTACTTAAAGTACAAATCATGCTCGTTCATACCAGTTATTTTTCATAACTTATCTAACTCAATAGCCATGTGTTTATAAAGAATTGGCAAAATGTGAAGGAGACTTGAAAATTATACCTAAAACTAAAGAAAAATATACTGCTATCACTAAAATTTTTAAATCTAAAACTAATAATGTACAAGTCAGATTTTTAGATGCATTTTTATTTTTGAGCTCTAAGTTAGACTATTTGAGCAAAAGTTTGAATGATGATGACTATCTGAATAAAAAATCTTATTTTACTGATCATCACCATTTCCAATATATACGTAAAGGAATATATCCATTATGTGATTGGTCGAAATACGGGGAAAATCGACCACCACCAAAACAATGTTTTTACAATACACTAAAGATGTAGACAGTATACAGGGTGATTTCGTTAAGTGTGACCAGGCGATTATTCCGTAACTATTACATATATCAAAAAACTTTAAACTGATATCGAAAGTACGTTAACTAATGAGTAAAATGACATCAATTACTTTTTTTTAAATCAAACGACAAGTCTCCAAAATTTTGACATTAAACACTCCCATACATTTAGTATGAGATTAGTAGAAAAGCTTTATACTATTTCCATTTCTTTATTTTCTCGATGACAGCTCCTGTGTAACCTTGAGCAAGCGTTTTTTTACTTTACGTATGCATTATTTTATAAAAATATGACGTTTACACACGTACAAGGTTATATATTACCAGAGTCGGAGAAACTGATAGGGATGGAGCTAGAGAGCATTATATCAAATTAGAACTGTCATCGAGAAAATAAAGAAATGGAAATAGTATAGTTTGCCTATTTTAAGTGGTGTAGTAATCATTTTACTTTAATCATACTTAAATCATACTTATGATAATAATGATTTTCAAGTAGATACACGTGTAGACTATTTATCTTACCACTTTAAATTAGTAATAAACCTTGTTTCAATATCGCATTAATTTGAACTGGCTGAAAAGCAACAAAAAAAAAACAGATACTCTTTGTGTTCGTTCTAAATTCAAAACCTTTATCGCGGGTTGTCATTCTCGCCAATTTATTGTGTTTTTATTTTGCGTTAATAATCGTGTTTGTTTCATTTATTAATTGAAAAATGGCATACTTACTATTTTACTATGCCTGGTCTTAGTTGGGACGCGATGTTGCTTTATACAGGTATTCGACTAGATTTGATTGATAACTTAGAAATGTGTGTATTGCTAACTTAGGCATGCTAAAGCGAATCATAAATATGTAACTAAGTATAAAAACAATATTTCAACGTCTCATTTGATTTACTTAGAAGCGAATAATTTTTTGGAATTTTGCTGGTGATGGGTCATGTGAAAGATCCAAATCTAAAATGCTACTGATCCAAAAAAAAAAAAAAAATTATAGAAATGAATATATTGCGTCAACAATGAGCAGAGATCGATTTTTATTTTTAGTAAAGTTCTGGCATTTTTCTGATGATAACACAAACACTCCGACTGATAAATTAAGCAAAATTCCAGAATTTTATGACATGATAGTGCAACAGTTCAAAAAAATATTGAACCCTGGCAAGGTTCTTGTTATTGATGAGTCAATGGTGCTGTGGCGGGGAAGGCGACGATTTCGTCAGTACATCAAAAACAAAGCACACAGGTTCGGAGTGAAACTATACAAATATGCATACCGGAGGGATATACATTTAACGTCATGGTTATAAGGGTCATATTCGAAAACGTGCAAAAGTTTGTCTTACCTGTAGAACAACATCAAAGTTTGCAGTTACATATTTAAATAAATTTTGCTATTGTATTTAGGACTTTCAGCTATTAGGGCATCTATTTATATATTCATAAATTTCACTCTGACTATTAAATACTAATTTAAAAAAACTAAAGATGTCATTAACGTGTCTGTCCCTATTAGATTTAAATTAAAAACTGTAAATCAGTGAATGAAACTGCGTAAATCAAAAAAATATTCGACTTTTAAACGTTGTCCACAAGGTACACCATCATTTACATGTCACAAACATTCACCTTATGCAGCTTAGATCGGAATGCGATCCACTCCCCCGCCGCGCCGCGCCTACCTCCGAGACGCTTGCGAGACGTTGCACGGAGTGGTGTGTGTGTTTTCATTAAGTTTTGGCGCGAACTTTGATTCTCGTTATTTTTATAAGTGGTTTGACTTTTCCGTCATCAACGTGTCAAGTTAAATAGGTAAGTGGAGTTTAATTTAAATATTCATGGCTTTTTATAACGTCCAAGTATGAACTCGTAAACACCATAAACACTCTCTGTTTTTAAACTTTTTTTTGGAAACTTAAAAGAAGCACATTATCGTCATTAAAATGTCAGTCATTCACGTGGTTTTACGTGTCTTTCTTTAGACACGCTAATGATGGTTTAGACACGTGAATGACGAATCGTTTCAATCAGCTTATACATTATACTGTTTTTCTTTTGTAGAAAGAAAGGATTACTATGGCGAATAAGAAAAAGCAATCGCACGAAGATTTATTATAAAAAAAAATTAAGAGAAAGAAAGAGAAGAGAGCAGATAAAAAATGACCCCGTTCTTCAGCAGCAGTTAAGAGAAAAACAGAAACTAAGATACCTAAAGAGAAAAGAAAAAAAGAAAGCTTTACCTATTACTGAGATGACTCCAAGACAAAAAAGAATTCAACGAAAGAAATGGAAAATAAATTCAAAAAATTACCGTGGCAAGAAAAAGCTAACGAAAGTAGGGATAAATGTTATGGAAGAAAATACTCCGCCTGATAGTGAGAACGAACTTCAAGAAGAACAGAATGAAGTTCAACCATTGCCTGGCCCATTTAAACCTGCGACACAAAGTTCTGATTCACAGAACATTAATGACAGACCATCTACCTCGAGCCCAAATGGATCTACACTTTCGGTTAATGTCCACAGGCGATATCGATATAAAACAATGAAAAAATTAAAGAAATGAATAAGACTATTGAGAATATGAAAAAACAAATAAATCTGTATAAAAAACGGCTGCAACGCGTATCGAAAAACCAATGTAGCCCTAGAAAGAAGGTCAAATATATAATTGATGATCCCAGTAGGAAAAAGGAAGTGAAAAAGTTATTGTTATTTGGAGAAGTTTTAAAATCTGGCTTAAATAAGGCGTACAGTGCACTTGAAAAAACGGAAAAAACTACCTTTTTAAAACAGATAGACGAAGCGAGAAAGCCTTTGAAAAAATATGGTATATCTGGATATATTAATCTGCCTACACTACTAGAAAAAAGTGACACGAAAGTACCAAAAAATGACACTTTTAAGAGAGACATTCAAGCATTTTTGGAAGAAGATGATAAAAGCAGGAATTGCGCAGGAAAGAAACAATACGTGACAAGAAAAGGGGTTAGAAAGCAAAAACGATACCTACTCGACCCTCTCAAAGTACTTCATCGAAAATTTAATTCTGCACACCAGTATGCTGTAAGTTACTCTTTTTTTTTTGTCGACGACCTTTTTCGATCGTGGCACCAAAAACTACTGATCGGGAGACATGTCTCTGCAAACTACATGCAAATACTAACTTTATTCTTCAAGCTCTGAAACAAAGACGAATAATTCCAGAAAAATTAATCCGCAGAAATATTAGACACGGTATGCTGTAACTCGCAAAATGTGAAATGTTTAATGAGGCAATGCCAGGCCTGTAAAGGAAAAAAAATTACCTACTACGAATTCGATAACAAAAAAAAAGCTGGATTTGTGGCAGTGGGAGAGAGCAGTAAAATAAATTGAAGACAAAGAAGGTAACCAAAGGCAAATAAAAGTTATAGAGAAACGAAAGATCTTGATTTCACCAAAAACCGTTGTTGAGAAACTCGAAGAAATGTTGCCACTTTTTTTGAACACTTAGCAAATATTGTGAATCAGTACTGTCACACGAAATCGTTAAAAGAAAAACGTACCCAAAATGAAGCTATAATCCATATGGACTTTAGCGAAAATTATTCTTTTAAGTATGATGCAGAAATTCAGGGATTTCATTTTGGTGGGAGCAGAAGTCAGCTCTCATTGCATACGGTCGTTGTCTATTACTACAATAGATACAGTGAATCATTTGAAACCCAAAGGTTGTGTACAGTGAGCGAATGCTTACGACATGACGCTCTTGCTGTTTGGGCTCACATGGTTCCAATAATTGATTTCCTGAAAGAAAATTCAGTGGAAATTGATACCCTGCACATTTTTTCCGACTCTACATGCAGTCATTACCGCAATAAGACTATGTTTGCAATAATCACTAAACTTTGTTGGCACATGCAGTGCCTGAAAAATATAACTTGGAATTATAGCGAGGCAGACCAATTAGTCAGTTATGGTAAGACGATCTCAAACTGTGACGAGTTCGTAAAGGAGCTCTCCGATGCGGTTCCAAATGTTATGATCTTTACTGTGTCTGAATACGACATCGTAGAAGAGGACTTGCTCCTTATACCAACAGATTTAAAAGCGTTCAGAGGAACAATGAAAATACATCAAATACTTTGGGAATCAACACAGAAACATCAGCTTACTTTTCGTAATCAAAGCTGCAATGTTGGTACCTGCAGGAACAGTTCAGTTGTTTGTCCACACGGCAAACATTTGGACTTTTATGTGCATCGTGCGGTATTCACCGATATCTCAAATAATGTTGCGATCTCCTCCCCAAAGAAAAACACAGAAAAAGTTCAAATAATTTCTAATGTTCTTATGTACCCGGCTTTACCGACATTCCAAGTAGAAAATAGCATCTCCCATGACGTGAACCCTAAAGTTTTCCCATCACCTATTAAGAATTTTAAGACTCATACAAACAAAGAAATACAAACGAATGAAACAATTACTGGGAGCAGCTACCATAACTCTTTTTAGCAATTTCTCATTCTAGACTCTGACATGAATGAGGATGATAGTTTTATGCCAGAAAGCATCGATCCTTTAAAAGATGATAATAAACAAGCAATTTGTACTGGCAACGACAGTTATTTTACTGAAGATAAGGAAATATTACAAGTTAAATTTTGCAGCGTAAGTAATATGAAAGAATCGGAGGTTTTGGAGCCTAAAATCGGGTCTTGGATCATTGCGGAATTCAAAGAAGAAAAGTTCTCCAAATCTTATATTGGACAAATAATTTCCATGAACGAGCCCGGAACTTACACTGCCACTTTTTTGAGGAAAACGAGTAAGAATCTGTTTAGTTGGCCTAGCCAGAGAGATGAGGATGAAGTATCGAGAAATTCAGTAACAAAAATATTGCCTGAGCGAAATATTACGCGTCGAGGGCAGTTACAGTTTGACGGAGTTGATGTTGATTTTATACTTTAAAGCGATATTTGTATTTTTTATTCAGTAAAAAATGAGTGTATTTCTTTTTTCATTTGTAAGTTTCGAATTTTCATTCATATTTTTATTTAAGTTTAGAATGTGTTCATAAGAAAAAATTGCTGATCTCACTAGAAGATACAATTTTTAAATTTATAGTATTACCATGTTACATACGATAATGACGTGTAGGTAAGTTAATAAATAATACACGGCACAACCGGTCAACAAAAGAATTTAAATAAAAAAAAATTTTAGAATCGCAGTGTCGGATCCCGACTATTGTCTGCCTCCACAGTCCCGTACTTCCCTGAGGCGGCCGAGGATGGAAGGTGGCTCGTGGCAGCGGTCAGCAGCAGGACGCGGGTTGTGTGTTGAACCAAGACAGGGGCTTCAACTAGCTCCAACTTAGTCCCAGCTTAGTTCCCTGGAATGACTTTCCACATAGTTAGAACACAAAAAACTTCAGTTAAGTCCGCTGATTGCGATCGCAAACATGCCTAAGCCATGCCTAAGCAAGGAAGGGTAGGTAAAGAAAGTAGATGGTGAGGTGGCTAATAAGATCGCAATCAGAACGGAGTGCAAAAACCTTTTAAAACAAATAATTTATTTATTTAAAAGAACAAAGTAAGCATTTACCTATTTTCAATAAAATACAAAACTACGTTCTAAAAAAATCTATTTTATTTAATTTAGGTAGGTACTCTTGTAACAAAAAAAAATCATAACCCTCCTTTGCGCTGCGCAGTCGGGTAGCAATATTGAGTCGGCAAAAGACTTGCAATTTAAACAAAGCGCAAAAAGCGAAGCAAGAAGTTAGTACAAGTACCTACGTAGGTACACAAAATAAAATCTAGTTCATACACCACACAACATATTTTGTAACAAGTACTTATAACTATGGTTCACTATTTAAAATAA
Source organism: Marasmarcha lunaedactyla (assembly GCA_923062675.1). Lineage (NCBI taxonomy): Eukaryota > Metazoa > Arthropoda > Insecta > Lepidoptera > Pterophoridae > Marasmarcha > Marasmarcha lunaedactyla. The sequence continues at coordinate 5,812,749 of OV281358.1, forward strand.
AAGGTCATCATCTTACCCTTTCGGGGGATAACGATTTCAAAATATAATTTCCTTTGTTCAGTAGGCGAACAAAGGCGCAATTACAAAACGTGTATACTTTTTTTTTAATCAAAAAAATATGCTGCGCACAAAAAACGTCGTGCGACAGCAATTATGAATGTTCAAAAAACTTTACTTTTCGTCTCTGAAGTCTAGCTAGAATTGTGCTAAAACGAGTACGCGCTCACTGCCCAACGCTCGGACGAGGTCTGCGTCACGTAGGCCAGCGATTGTTCTAGCAAAACCGGCGCTCACGCCATTTAGGCTCCGCCCACAAAATTCCTAAGCAAGTTAGGGTTCGCGAGGCAAAGTAGGTAGTGAACCATTAGCATAGTTTTTTGTTTGCGCAGTTGAGTAACTATATTACGTATTATAATATGACAAAATAATACATCTTTTATTACTTATTATTTCTTTACTAAAATACTAATTAATTATTAGAAAAGGAACGTGTAACGTTACAACCTATTGTTGAAAAATGTTGAATAATGTTAAAACATTGATGAAAAGTTGATAGTCGGAATAACTAATTGCTATTGTTTAGATTCGTTAGCATTAATTTGAAAAGACTAGTACTTACATACTGCAATTTTGTAATAAAATTCAATACTACTACTCTGTTGTTTTATTTTTTTTTCCACACGTAACATTTACAATCATTAAAATGTATTTTCGTCATTAACATGTCTACTTGTATCATTTACGTGTTTCAGAGTATCATTCACGTGTCTTCCAACATCTTTGAATGTGAATATCTCGCAAAATATTAATGCTAAAACATGGCCTTCGATACAAATTGTTGCTACTGATATGAACTAAAATATTGATTTGATAAAAATGTTTAAATTAACAAAAAACATCTGAAAATTTTTAAAAGCTAAATTTGTACATTATCAGATATTGACCCATAATGGGAAAGAAGAAAGTGGGCGTGATATTAATCACGCACAAAATGTTGTGTTAAAACTTATTAATGGTCTCGAGAATGAGGGAAGGACTGTTATTGCGGACAATTTTTATACATCTATTGGACTAGCAGAGACATTAATTGCAAATAATTTTTTTGTGTGGACCACTGCGAGCCAATAGAAGAGGTTTTCCGAAAACAGTCGTGAATAAAAAGGACAAATAAAAGGTAAAGTGAACAGCAGGGGAGTGAGAGTTCTGAAGTGGGTTGATAAGCGTCCTGTTTTGATGTTGAGCGCATGCAGAAATCACAATTTAAGACACTGAAAGAAATAAAAGGGTACTAATGAAAATATTAAGAATCCAGAATGTGTCTTAAGTTACAATAAATATAAAAAGGGGATAGATTACAGTGACCTGATGTCCTCTTATTATACAACTCTTAAAAAAGGCCTTAAAAGTGATGATGGAGATGATATTCGGGACCGCTTTGGTAAAAAGCATGGATTGTTTATAATATGAAGAGTGAGACAAAAATGACTAAGCTTTACAAACACAACAGATTCCAATACTCGATCAAATTCGAATATTGAAGAAACGAAAGAAATGGCCATAGCTTCGAAAAAACAGATAGATACGAAATTGCGTTGGGTGTTATAACAAGCTAAGGCAAACACCAAGTAGCAAAGAAGCTGCCAGAAAACTTAAAAAAGTAAGGACCTATTGTCCCCAAAAACATACTGCCGAGACTGTTATAACGAGTCATTCCATTCCACTCAATCCATTTTAAAACTAAAATAAATAAGTAATTTTTATTTTATTATCGACGTTTTGTTTGACAACACTGGTAGCTTATCGATATAATTACCCGTCTGTGCTGATATCGGGTGCTTGCTAACGACCCTACGCTTTGTTTTGTTTTTTTAAATATTTAATAAACGGTAAATTTCAGGACTACCGTCATTTTAGTATATATAAATACTAAAATGACGATGATATATAAATATCGTAATTTAATTGATCTTGCTTAAATATTGCTAGCCAAGCCCTTCTACCTTCTATAAGGAATTGCTTATCATCTGGGTAGGGTACAGACCCCTTCCGGTCGAGTCCGCAGGGTTTTCACATGACTTAACATAATGCCGAAAACTAGGTGGCATAACCTCAAGAGTACTTTTTATTCTATTCGCTACAAATACCTTCCATTTATTTGATGCATTTTCAGCCATCAAATCGCTCCACCTATATTTTTCAATGTTATGCTGATTGTGAAATTTCTTTACCTAATGCATTTATTTAGGTAATAGCCGAGCTCCACATAATTCTAGTTGCGGCATAGTTAAGTTTTTGTTTTGAGGTACAAGTTTCGATTTTGCTGCTATTAAAGTTAAAGTATTGGCGTTTTTCTATGCCAATCTGTTTGACATCCTATCCATCTAGGTGTATTGTATTTGTTTATGTTGTATATATCTGCTCGTATTTTATTCCATTCATTGCTTATCTCTTTAGATATTACGTCATCCCATTGAAGGTTTATAGAATAGGTATTTTGAAATAATAATTTCAATTTAGTGGTGATTGGAGCTAGCCAGCCTAAAGGGTCAAATATCTTGGATATTTCTATTTATATATTTCCGATATATTATCAGATAAAAGTTGCCGTTGGGTTGGTTAAATAATTATCGAAGTTAAATACAATAAAAAAATTTCGTTATCAGAGATCCAATACAATCCTAGTATTTTTGTCTGATTATCTGTCTTAAAGTTAAAATTTATTTGATGATTACTTTTTTGTCATTGTTTTCTTTTCTCTCTAATATTTCTGAATTGTAAGTTTTCCATTTTCTTAAGATAAAACCTAAATTTAATAAGTCATGTAGTTGATTTACGAAAGTTTTGCTTGTCGATCGAGTATGTCCTATGGACTACGTCATCAGTATAGAATGCTTATTCTACAACTTGGGTGGCCTCATTGTGGCCTTCGTCTGCCGCCAGCTGGCGGAAGGTCATCATGGCCAAGTAGGGCGCCGCCTTTGTTCCATAGGTAGACTTTCATGCTCTCTCCAAACGATTTTTTTGTAAGTCTTATGCGTTTCTGCTAAATTTACTTGTCTGAACATCTTCTCGATGTCTGCTGTAAAACCAAAGGGGTATTCTCTGAATTTTACTTGTAATTCTTGTATATCTTGTTGTAAGTTCGGACCTCGATGCATTAAATCGTTTAGGCTTAGGCGTAATGACGTATTTTGTGACGCGTTAAATACAGCTCTATATTTTGTAGTGCTACTGCTTTCTCGCTCTACACAATGGTGCGGTAGGTGACGTTCTGGTGTGGAGTTTCTAAGGGCACGCTTGTTGTTAGTGGATGAGCATTCTATTTTGAGCATTCCTTTACGGTAATTTTTTGTTTTTCCTATACCAAAAATGACATCGCTGCATTTTTGACGTTTGAGACCTAAAAAGCTTGCACTGCATGCTCTGTGATGAGCGATATTTGTGACCCTTGGTCTATAAGGGCACACATGGTACGGTAAGTTCCGTCAGCTGCTACGACATTGACGTTTGCTGTTGCTAGTAGTATTTCTTGACAATTATAATTATTTTGTGACACGTGTGACATCGTGACGTTGTCTTGCAAAGTTGTAGGTTTTGCTTGTATTGGGTAATACCGGACGTTCTCGATTTCAAATTTGCGAAACAGTTGTGTATTAAAGAATGATGACTTCGAGTACAGTAGCGGCAACTTTTAAATGATCTGCATTTAATTCCATTATGATCGAATAATAAGTTTTGGCAAATATGCATGTTTCGGACAGTTTTTATTTTATTTTCACTATTCATATTTATGAACTTATAGCAAGAATATAAGGCATGTTTTTCCTTGCACATTAGACAGGCTGTAATACGAACGTGAACGGCCTTGGTTAGGATTTTTCCCCGGCTTTGGTTTTGCATTATAATTATTGCAAGAAAAATGCGGTTTTGCGATGATGATTGAGGTCTAATATCCGGTTTTCTTCGGGCTGACTCTAACGTTGTCAATTTTGACTCTAGGTGGCTAAAAAACTCTTGAAGGATTGGTAATTCTCTTGGATTTGTGACAAATTCTAAATATTCGTTATGGCTGACAGGATCTTTGCGTTAAAATATTTAGATAATAGTAGTGGGTCCTACATTGCTATATCGACCACCAGATTTTTGATGGCATGTAGGCACTCCGCAGTAACTTCGTGCATTTTCTTGATTTGGACAAACGATTGCTGATTTAAAGTTGGTAGGCTTAAGAAACTGTTAACATGTGTAAATATGAGCTTCTTATTATTAAATCTATTATTTAAGATATCCCAACATACTGGGTCGTTCCGCGTGCTAATTGGTAGATGTTGTACTAATTTTTCCGCTTTACCTCTAAGCTTGCATTTTAAAAATTGCACATGAGAGAGATGGATTTTTATGGATAGACTCCTGAATGATACCCATTGATTATACTGCCCATAAAAGGTAGGAATATCCAAAACAGGGGTGGAATGTTCCCTGTGTGTGACGGACCACAGCTTCTTGTTGATATGTCTCTACAACTAATTAAACTTACGCTCATGCTTGCTATAGATCCTCTCATAGCTTTCGTCTTCTCCGTTCAACTCGCTGTCGATTTCCCAGTGGAGGCAATCAATCACTCCCCACCTGCTATGGAGGACCTTTAAGGCATCGTCAAACTCTCTATCCGAAAGCGTATCCACGTCAATGTTTGAAACGGTCCTTTTTAAAAGTTTGCTGTTTACTTTTTTATCATATCGTCGAGTTTACTGGTTGACCCTGGGGATTGAACCAAGGTTGGTACCGATACGCCTGGATGTTCCGTCGTGCTTTCCATCTCACCTTCGACATTCTGCTGCGGCTGTCTGCTGGGACCTGCTGGCGCTGGACTCCTTTGCGAAATCGAGTCTTGATGTTGCTCGCTAATGTAGTCTTTTACTGTGTTAACGCCGCAACTATGGTGTGCTCACTCAATGGTGAACTCACTCATTCATTTTTCCATCCGCCCGCCATCGCAAGCGCACGCGCTCGCCTCACATACATCAATCAACATTACTCTGTGTCTCTATCCGAACGAACTGCTACTGTAACCTAACCTAAGTAATGTCGAACACTTGCAGAATTTTATTAAACCTTTGAAGTTCAAGATCGTTGCATTATTCTCTCACGAACCCGCACCCACAGTTTCGAGCCGGATAAAACTTCGGAAGAATCAAGACGAAATCAAGGACGCTCAGAGGTTGTTCATATCCAAGAGAAATCTAAGTGGAAACTGAAAAACAGGGTTTGCAGTAGTATTTGAGTGTGTTCGTCCCAATTTAAATGTGCCATCTGAATCCTACTTTGTATTTCGGCAATTCATTCTCACTAAAATTATTTCAACAAAGTGATTAATCTTTCTCAACGTGGTGATTGAAACCATAGTGGTCTTTTTTGACATGAGCAAAGCATTCGATTTTGTCTCTCACAGCTTACTTTTACGAAAATGCGAAACTTATGGCATTCAGGGTATAGCAGCTGAATGGATAAAAAGTTATTTAGAAAACAGGGAACATTTTGTTCAAATAAAAAGTTTCGATTGTTCTTCTTCCCTAGAGAGTATTAAGACATCTACATCAAAAGTAAATAAGACAGGCGTGCCCCAGGGCAGCTTACTCAGACCCCTGCTTTTCCTTTTGTATATCAATGACTTGCCACTTGTAACAAACTTCCACATGACCTTATATGCAGACGACATTTCTATTATAATTCCAGACAACTCAAACAATAACTTTAATGACATTACCAATAATAAAAATTTTGACATAATCAATTGGCTTAAATGTAATAATTTGACTATTAATATGACTAAAACTAAGTACATACAATTTTTAAATAGAGGGGCAAAAAAACAAAACCTTGACATAACATATAATGACCAAATAATACAAGAAACAGATAGTTATTCTTTCTTAGGTATACTTTTTGACCTACACTGTACGTGGAACTTGCATGTAGAAAATGTTTGTTCTAAATTAAACAGGTTCGCCTGGAAACTGAATAAAATCACAAATAAAAAAACGGCACTCAAAGCGTATCACGTTGCTTCAATACTAAGGTATGGTATTCTGCTTTGGGGGAACTCGGTTAAAATAAATAAAGCATTCATATCTCAAAAGCAATGTATTCGAGCAATGTATTCGTGGACAACCTGCAAGCCTCTGTTTAAAAGTATGAAACTTCTAACCGTTCCAAGTATGTATATTTACGAAACAGCGTTGTTTGTTAAAATGCATCCTGAATGTTTTGTAAAAAAAAAGAGATCTTGTGTTTTAATACTAGATTTCCAAATAAAATAAATTATGTCTTCCGAATGTTAAAACCGAAATATGTAGCAGGAATTGTCTCGTTATGTGTATAAATTTTTTTAATAAATTACCAGAAAACATAAAAACTTTGCCACTAATTAAATTTAAATATATTCTACGCCGATGGCTAATTGAACAATGTATTTATGATATAAAAGATTTTTTTAATAGTAAATTTGACATGAAAAATAATATTAAGTATTAATAAATTGTGCTCCCGAATAAGGAATGAGTATCTTGTGATTATAATTATAAATAGTAATATAATAGTATTAAATATAAAATAATCAACTGTAGAGTAATTTTAGATAGTTTTAGGTTAATATTTCATGCTGTAATACAGTGTACTTATGAACTATAATTTAGTTCGGAAAAATAAAAGACTCCAACTCAAGTGCAACAGTCTGAAACAGATTGTGGCAGACCTCCAAAAAAGAAAGTATTGTACGATGGACCAGTTTAGTGACTTAAATATTAAAGCAGAAGCAGTTGAATTCACTAATAGGTTCATTATTAAAAGCAAGTGAAAAATATTCACCGGCTTTGAGAAAATTTGCAGTCACCCTGCACTATTATTCACCTGCTGCCTACAAATATTTTAGACAAGTTTTTAATGGTTCTTTACCACATCCTCGTGTCATTGGCAAATGGTATGAAAACAGCTCAGGTGATTCTGGCTTTAACAAACAAGCTTTAGACATTGTTGAAAAAAAGTACAAAACAAGAGGACATAGATTAATATGCACATTAATTGCCGATGAGATGGCTATTCGTCATCAAACTAAATGGACAGGAAAGAAGACTGCAGGCGTAGTAGATTTCGGTGCTGGTTCAGAACATTCACGTGAAATAGCCACACAAGCATATATTTTCTTTTAGTTTGTATAAATAAAAGCTGGAAAATTCCTATAGCTTACTTCCTTGTTAATGAATTGTCAGCCGAAATTCGAGCCAATTTACTAAAAACATGTTTAAGTGAATGCTACCATGTAGGGGTTGATATTGTTGCTATTACTTTTGATGGCTGTGCGGCTAATATAAATGCTGCAAATTTATTGGAAAGATCCTTAAAGTTTAAATACTACATTTAGGCATCCTGAATGTGACTTGGAGGTAGTAATCATGCTTGATGCTTGCCACATGCTAAAATTAGTTCGAAATTCATTTGAGGCGAAGAGACTGATTTTTGACGCTAGTGGTAAAGAGATTCGTTGGCAATTACTTGTAAATTTAGTTAAACTTCAAAAAAATTTAGGATTAAATTTTTCCAATAAAATCACCCCTAGACATATCCACTTCTGTAATGAAGTCATAAAAGTGAAATTGGCAACACAAATTATGAGCATGAGTGTTTTTTTTTTATTCAACATTGCAAATGCACTGAATTTGTGCAATGAAGTAAAAACATCTTCCCTATGTATGAATACTGAGGGTACGATAAATTTTATTACGACATTCAATAACTTATTTGACATTTTGAATTCAACTTTAACGGCTTCAAAAAGCCACTTTCAGCAGAAAATGCCATTGAAATTATGGCTTTCCTCGAAAAAGCCAAACAATATATATTAGGTTTAAAAATATTCACCAAATATCGATGCAACAGTCGCAAAAGAATTACGATAAAAATTTAAAAACAGAAAATTGTTAGTACCATAAATAGGACTGGGTTTTTAAGCTTTCTTATATGCATAGAAAGCATTAAACGTCTGTACAAAAATTTGGTTCAAGAGAAATGTTTAAAATATATCTCAACATATAGACTGTCTCAAGATCACATCGAAATGTTATTTGGTGCTATAGACGACATGGGGGCTACAATAACAACCCGAATGTTTAAAGGTATTTTTAAAAAAATTCTTCGTCACCTTGAAATGAAGTCTTCATTTTTGGGAAATTGTATACCCCTAGAAGAAATTCCCATACTGACTTGTTCTTCTGCAGTTGAACATATTAATTCCACCGCTACCGGAAGAATAACGAATAATGAATGTGACTCTTTGGAAAAGATTGACAATATTGACAAAAATATTGAAATTCTATCAACAATTTTGGATCGCGAAAGCATAAAAATAACCACAGACCAAATCATTGGCTACATTTCTGGATAGGTATCAAGAAAACTAATTAAGTCACTTAAATGTGAAACTTGCATTGCAAGTCTTTTGGCTGACAACAGTATGTGGTTTCACAAAATGATAATTTTAAAAAATATGGGAGGTCTATGTTTGCCAAGTGAAGATGTTTTAATATCCGTTTGACGTCAGAAGTTATTATAAGAAATCACATCCAAGCAAATGGACACTTAATACTTCCCGATCCCAAAGAAATAGTTATTTTAAAGAGCAAAATTCTAAAATCGTTCATTAATTGTAATGTAATTCAAACATTACATTCTCATTTGCTGGAGCAACATCCTACATCAAATCATAGGCTTCACAGACCTTATTAAAAATGTGAGAAGTATTAAGGATAAAATTGCCGATTTGAAAACGTCGTGTGAGTTTCACGGAGCTAAGATCAACGACTACGGCATCAGACTTGCCGCCTTCAAGAGCAACATCGCTGATCTCCAACAGCTCCAGGACTCTATCAACACAGTTAATAATGAAGTTAAATAACTTGAGGGCGAGCTTTCATCAAAGGAACAATGGTCTCGTCTTCGTAACGTTGAGATCAAGGGAGTGCGACAGCGTCGGCTTTATAATAAGTTATATTATAATAAGTTTTACAAATAGATATCTTAAGGAGGAGTTTGTAGCAGCAGCACGTGCAAAGAAGTCCATACAGGCTATTGAAATCGGATTTGCGGGTGACGCGCATCGAATTTTCGTAAACGACCTGAAAACAAAACACTATTGTCTCAAACTAAGTCAATAGCTAATGACAAGAATTATCGATTTGTGTAGGTAAAATTTGGCAAAATACATACGCAAAAATGAAACATCCCATGCCTTTGTAATCAACAACTGTTTGGATTTAAACAAAGTTGTGTAATTTATTATTTAAATGTATTTAATTTTACTATTACTGTTTTTTTTATGTTTATCGCTTCACAAGTGTCTTGCAAATTGTTTTGATTTTTATACTTAGTAAAATGTTGTGTTTACTTGCTCTTAACTGCAAACCCGCTTCACATTATTTTATGAATATAGATTCCAATATAGATATATTTGTCCTAGCGCTGACGCATTGCTATTGTATTCATGAAGAAAATCTCTTGTTCACATTTATTAACCTACTCGAACAGACAGGTATGTCTGTCCCCTTTGCACTTACTACGCCTTCTAGGAACTTGCTTACTCGCTCGCACTCATTACGTTCAATCGATCAGGTGGTGTTTATTTTTACATTAAAAGACTAATGCTGCCGTTATAATTCAAAAGGGCACATCTTACATTTTGTAAATTCGGAGAAAATTTACTTGAAAATGTCTCGTGGTTTTCGGTGAATATACACCCAATTTTTTAATTTTTTGATAATGTATAAATGAAAATGTTAATATTTATTGGATTTCTTAAATAGTATATAATTAAAAGTAATTATTTCATTATTATTAATTAAATATATAGCATTTTCTTTTTCATTGTTTCATAAAAAAAATCTAAAAAAACATTGTAGTTAAGTATGAAAGGCACAAAAAACCAGATGTGACTTTTCTTTTTAACCTTGACGTATTTAAGTATGAAATGTTACAATAAAAAGGCACACTTATTCATTTGTGCCTTTTCGTTTTACTAAGTACTTACAAGTAAATTTATTATACATTTTATAAAAGTAGTTTATAATATCATACATACACACAAGCATTGCTTCATTTGCATCGTTTGATTTAATAAAAGGAAAATTAAAAAAAAAACAATTCTCAATTACAATTTATTTAAAATAAAATTATATGTCTGAGAAATTAAAAATATTATAACCTTACACTTTTTAAATCATAATCAATGATAATATTATAAAAATATATGTAACAACAATGACATGTTATATATAAACAAGTCATAGCCATACATTACCGCTCAAAAAAACGGCGTCAACTTAACTAATTGTGAGAGATTTAAGTATTTGTGAGAGAAGGAAAGAATAATACGGTTCACAGTTGTAAGAAAGAGATATCTATGTACTTCGTGACGTTGCTTCGCGCTAATTGGTCGCGAGCGTACGCGACGTAGTACGAAGGAGGAGATAGGGGAAAATTGGACACACATATAGAATATTGTTCGTACTGACGAATTTTTAATCGTAATGTTTGCTAATAATGAAACAAGATATATAATACAAGAAAATCTTTAATTGGAATATTTAAAAAATAAAGTAAATAATCCTCATTATAAAATATTTTACAAATTCGTACTTAATACCTTCAAATAAATTTAGTTTATTTCTTTTTTGTCTCTTATAATCGCTTTTACAATCAGCGTTATTTTTGTGAGCGAAATGTATGCGAACATCAATAAACTTCTCTATTATAGCACGGATAAGGTGAAGCCTATGATTTGATGTAGGATGTTGCTCCAGCAAATGAGAATGTAATGTTTGAAATACATTACAATTAATGAACGATTTTAGAATTTTGCTCTTTAAAATAACTATTTCTTTGGGATCGGGAAGTATTAAGTGTCCATTTGCTTGGATGTGATTTCTTATAATAACTTCTGCCGTCAAACGGATATTAAAACATCTTCACTTGGCAAACATAGACCTCCCATATTTTTTAAAATTATCATTTTGTGAAACCACATACTGTTGTCAGCCAAAAGACTTGCAATGCAAGTTTCACATTTAAGTGACTTAATTAGTTTTCTTGATACCTATCCAGAAATGTAGCCAATGATTTGGTCTGTGGTTATTTTTATGCTTTCGCGATCCAAAATTGTTGATAGAATTTCAATATTTTTGTCAATATTGTCAATCTTTTCCAAAGAGTCACATTCATTATTCGTTATTCTTCCGGTAGCGGTGGAATTAATATGTTCAACTGCAGAAGAACAAGTCAGTATGGGAATTTCTTCTAGGGGTATACAATTTCCCAAAAATGAAGACTTCATTTCAAGGTGACGAAGAATTTTTTTAAAAATACCTTTAAACTGTACAGCATTCGGGTTGTTATTGTAGCCCCCATGTCGTCTATAGCACCAAATAACATTTCGATGTGATCTTGAGACAGTCTATATGTTGAGATATATTTTAAACATTTCTCTTGAACCAAATTTTTGTACAGACGTTTAATGCTTTCTATGCATATAAGAAAGCTTAAAAACCCAGTCCTATTTATGGTACTAACAATTTTCTTTTTTAAAATTTTTATCGTAATTCTTTTGCGACTGTTGCATCGATATTTGGTGAATATTTTTAAACCTAATATATATTGTTTGGCTTTTTCGAGGAAAGCCATAATTTCAATGGCATTTTCTGCTGAAAGTGGCTTTTTGAAGCCGTTAAAGTTGAATTCAAAATGTCAAATAAGTTATTGAATGTCGTAATAAAATTTATCGTACCCTCAGTATTCATACATAGGGAAGATGTTTTTACTTTTAATAATGAACCTATTAGTGAATTCAACTGCTTCTGCTTTAATATTTAAGTCACTAAACTGGTCCATCGTACAATACTTTCTTTTTTGGAGGTCTGCCACAATCTGTTTCAGACTGTTGCACTTGTGTTGGAGTCTTTTATTTTTCCGAACTAAATTATAGTTCATAAGTTTCAACTTTCGTTTAGTAATCGATATTTTTTTAAGTTCCTGTTTTCAAGTATGCTTTCCTTGGAGTATCAAAAATTGAATCTTCATCGGACACGCTAACTCTTTCTAAACTTGAGGGTGAAATAATGTTGTTCGAATTGTTTGCCTAAAAAAAAGTACTTACACATTTAAAAGAATATTACTTCGCTATTACTAATGTAGTTAAAAATTTTCTCATGCGAGTTTATGGCTCGCAGTATAGAACAAAATGCAGTATTACTTTACCCTAATTACAGGAACTGCTGTTTTTTTCAGTCTTCTAACCTTTTTTTTGTTAAATATAAGTCACTTGGCTGAAAATGTTCCGAGCAGACCGTAGAGTAAGTACTAGAGAATTACTTTTAACCACTTTTCTCTCATCAGTTCATCTCTAAGTAGTCTGAAATAAAAATCATTTTGATGCATAACATAACATTGATATTTAAGCATGAAAAATAAATAACTTATATAAAACTAAAATAAATAATAGCAAAATTTTCTTTTATTTAAAAAAAAATCTGAACTATAAATATATAGTTCTATTAGTCCCAACCTCCTCTATTGCATAGAACGCAAGTGAATTGTCGCAGTATATAGCGTTGTCTCTTTTACTACCTCATGCAAAATCATATTTCATCTCGCTCTTTGTTTGTCGAAATGTATAGCCACGTCAATCTTAAAACGTCATTTTAAGTAGCAAAATAAAATAATAAATAAGATATTATAAAAATATGGTACTTACGCATGAAAAGAAACGTTTTTTCTTTCTTTAACAGTGCGAGTGTAATTATTACACTGTCCAAACACACAAGAAGGCATTCTACGGTATTGTATACAGAATTGGAATACATATTATTTGACGTGTAGCTGTGACACTGGGTTGCACAAGACTAGTGAAATAGCGGGTAAGGTAACTACTCTGGGGTCGGTACCCTAGATGGACCTAATCTAACCTAGGGAGGTCTTCCTAACTAATAGGAAAGAAACACTTTAACTTGAAAATTCCTTTTATTTAAAATGAATTTGTTATAGAATAACATACAAGAAACATTTATTAAACTATTTTTGGGGACGAAGCCCGCAATAGAATTCTCTAAGGAATCCTGTCAAGGAATGATCTAGAACAATCTTCGATATTCTCTATATTTTACATTTCACAAATAAAACCAAATATTGACAGACTTATAAGTTGCCAGTCATAAATGTCGGCAAGTTTGTTTGTGCAATAACCTCTTTTAATAAATACGGCACAAGCAAACGTTGCAATCGCCCCTCTTGTTTAATTTATTTAATTATATAAAATTATGAAGCTGATTAAATAAATTCCTATATACATTTCATTCTTAAATAACGACCCTACCTAAATCAGGATCATATACATTAATCGGGATTACTCTCAGATGAGCCCCCTACCGATAGGAATATACACACCTGATCATGTTTAAATTACAACATCTTATTACACCAAAAATGATCTTATTGTATTTATTCTCCATCAATAGAGCCTTAGCCACAAAACCTGATGAAAATCAGCCAAGATCCCGGCTGGTTAATTTATATCTAAATAAAACAGTGTAATTTATTTTAATTTCTCACATAATTCATGAATATAATCAATAACCCCATATTAATTATTTACGTTACCCAATCATATGCAAATTCAAATAACCAATATTTATTATTAAATTAATCAACAATTGTTAAAATAACCCATTGAATACAATCAAATTATAATTATAATTAATTGATAAGTAATAAATATATTAATATCCCAATAAAAGTAAATTTAATTAATCCCATTTATATTAAAATTAATACTAAATTAATCAAATTATATTATCAAACATTATCATTCAGTTGGCAAAACAAACACGTTTGACATGAACTGTCATATTAACTTTAAACTTTTCTGAATGATTAAAAGTTTATTTGAAAGTTTGTAACTTTCGATAATTTAAACATTACCTACCTAAATATTAAGATTTTACCTGCCTAACTATTACCGGACAAATCTTCCTATGAAAAGATCATAAAATCGGATCCAAAGTATTTTACTTAACCCAGAATGATACCTATAAATTAAAAATTAATATTTCACAACGCAATGCAGAGAACTTTTTCAAAATGCACCGAAATACACCTGACAAAATTCTATACCAATCACGTTCAAAAAATCATTACCTATTCCATCACAACCCTTTTACTATTTAACTCACTGAGGATCCTATTCTACATCCGCGTGTTGACCCACAGACATCAATATCACAATATTATATATACTCGTAAACTTTGGCCGCATAGCTAAATCGGCTATCACCTTCTCTCTTATGGAGATTATTAGGTGTGGCTCAAATTAAACGTGCACATTATCTATAGTGTTATTTTAGTCTTTGAAAATTGACTTCTTTAGAGCATTGGCACCACACGTATATTTATGATTCGTAAATAAAATGTAACGCGGTAAATACGTGCCGCGTGTACCTGCCGCCCCTTAGAGGTTTCTCTTCGAGTATCTAAAATTAATTTATTAAATCATTAAATAAAATACCCTCTTATCTCAATATATAATATATAAAAACCTTTTCCTTATTTTCTTTTATCTGCATCGTCCATCCATTGCATCTCCTTTTTGGTGATGCTGTTTGGATCGGCTTTGCAGGATATATCATCTCGGAGCATTGCGTTGTGAAGTGTACATAGAATTTGAGAAAAAAAAAATATTAGTTTCTTATATTATTCTAAAACCCCAACGAAATTCTAACCGTTGCATATCTACAAATGAACGATATATATACTTATACACCTAAATGTGTATTTTTACTCTATTAATTCTAAGAATAAAGGAATTATAATATTATCGTAATATTTCAATACATAAATGTATATACAAAAACTTTATTTTATATATATAAATATAGACATATTTTATTATTGGTTTTACTTTATCGAATGTTATATGGTTTCAATCTATTCACATGTACAATTAATTCTTGGTTATTTTGTATTTTTTTTACAAGATAATTGTCACATCCTATATATCGTAATACTCGAAATAAACCTTTATATGGTCGACTAAGTTTTCGACTTTTACCTGATATTCTTTTTGGACAATGTAACAAAACTAATTGTCCTACACGAAGTTTAATATTAGAAGCCTTTTTATCATACGATTTTTTTTGTACTAAACGAGCTTTCCTTAAATTTTCTCTGGCTTGATTCACCGCACTTATATAAGTATCTTTTTTTTGTTGAACGGTCATATTACAGTTAGGATTCAACCTTTTATCAAACGGAACTTCAGGTTCTCTACCAAACATTAAATAATAAGGAGAAAATTTAGTCGAAGCTTGTTTTGAACAGTTATAAGCATATATTATAAAAGGTAAAATTTGACACCAATCCCTTTGACTTTGGTTAACATATTTAGCTAATGAATATGAAATGGTTTGATTCAATTTTTCTACTAAACCTAATGTTTGATGGTGCATAGTGGTAGCTAAGGAAGGTTTTATATTATATTGCCTAAATAAAGACTTAATTAACCTTGACGTAAACATGGAACCTTTATCTGACAATACTTCACATACTGTCCCGAACTTTGTTAAAATTTCATTAATAAAAAAATTATATACTATTTGAGCTGTCACTCGTGGAACTGCTTTGCAAATAGCATATTTTGAAAAACAATCTATACATGTTATTATATATTTATTACCATCTACTGAACGATTAAAAGGACCTAGTACATCAATCTCTATCTTTTGAAATAAATGATCCGTTACTATAGGGCGTAATGGCACTATCTTATTATATATTTTCTTTTCTTGACAAGGTATACAACTTTTAATATATTTCTCGATTTCATTATATGCATTCGGCATAAAATATTTTGCCCTGAATTTTGCTAAAGTTTTCATCATCCCGAAATGACCTCCCGTACGTGCGTCATCATGTAATTGTCTCATGATTTCACTAAATAACGACTTAGGTAAAACAATTAAATTTTTTATTATATTTCCACTTCTAATACATTTATATAACACATTATTTGATATCATAAAACTTTTATATACACTTCGTCGACTGATCGATACATTTTCGCGCCACCTTCGGCAAAAACTATCTTCCTCTTGATGTCGTGATAAATTCTCCACTTCAATCGAGAACACTTGTAAACCATCTTCTATTTCTTTTCCTGTACTAGTTTCATCTTCTATTAGGGGGTTTCGACTTAAGAAATCCGCTACAACGTTCTGTTTTCCGGAACAATGTACAATCTCAAAGTCGTGTGCTTGAATCGCCAAGGCCCATCTGGCTAGTCTTCCAGACATATCTCGTCTTGTTCTTAACCAACATAATGCCTTATGGTCTGTTACTAACTGGAATTGTAATCCCCATAAATAATGTTTAAAATAGTTTAATGCCCACACTAAACTTAAACACTCCTTTTCAGTTATTGAATATTTTTTTTCTGCTTCTGTTAATTTTCGTGATGCGAAGCATATCGGTAACAATTTCTCTTGTTGACCTTGCATCAAACATGCTCCCAAGGCTAAATCACTCGCATCTACATATAATCTTGTACATATTTTTTTGTCATTAACAAAATGTCGTAATAATGGTGGTTCAACCATTAACGATATCATTTTATCGAATACCTCTTGTTGTACTTGTGACCAAATGAATTTCGTATTCTTCTTCAATAGATCTGTTAAAGGAAGAGTTAATGAAGAGAAGTTCTTTATAAATTTTCTATAATAAGAAAATAAACCCAATACCGATTTCAATTCTTTAATATTTCTTGGTATTTTTACTTTTTTTATTTTCTCAATATTTTTTGGGTCTGGTAAAATACCTTCTCCAGAAATAGTGTGTCCTAACACAGTTATTTCTTTGAATCCAAAATTACACTTTGATGGTTTGAGTGTCAAGTTTGCCGCACTCAATCGTTGAAACACTTCTTCTAAAGCACTTATAAATTCATTAAACGAATCACCATACACGATCACATTGTCAATAAAAACTATCACATTTTTATACTTAAGACCTGCTAACACTTCATCCATTGTCCTTTGAAAAAAAGCTCCACTAGTTTTTAATCCAAAAGGTAATACGTTAAACTCGTATAATCCGGACGGTGTGATGAATGCTGTTTTGTGTTTATCTTTCTCCGCTATCGATAGTTGCCAATAGGCGGAGTTTAAAACTAAATCCGCATAGAATTTCGCCCCATTCAGCTGTGTTATCATATCTTCGATGATAGGTAAAGGATATGAATCTGTTATTACTTTTTTATTCAACTTTCTATAATCCACACAAAATCTCCATGTATTGTCTGGTTTTTTAACAAGTACTACCGGTGATGCATACGCACTTCTAGATTTTCTAATCACATTATTTTCAAGCATATCATTAATTTGCTCACGTATAATTTTATGTTGTTCATTAGATATTCTATAAGGTGCTCTATGAACTGGAGTTTCATCTATTGTATCGATTGTGACTTCGACAATATTACACTTTCCTAACTCTTTTTTTTCAAACGCGAATGTTGACCGATATTTTGTTAATATTTTTAATAATTCAACTCGTTCTTTTACCGACAAATTCGAAGATAAATTAAACTCTTTTTCACTCGGTTTAGCTACCACTACTTCCCACAATCTACAATCATTTTTATCTACTAAATCAGAAAAATAAATATATTCATCCTTACACAATTCACGTGAAACCTGTATTACCTGAAGGGTATTTTGGTTCACATCTTTAACATTAAAATCATTAATTTCATTATTTCTAATAAATTTACAAATATTATTTACAAATTGAACATGACCTTTTTTAAAATCTAATATTGCATCAGACTTCTGAAAAAAGTCTTGTCCGAGAATTAAACTTCTTTCAATTTTATCAACTACATAACAATTCTGTATATACACAACATGTTCAATCTCCAAACATATTTGTATTTTACCAATTATATTCATTCGATTACCATTAACGGCTCGAATTTTTATATCTTCAACCTTATGTATTGTAATATTTAATTGATTACATAATAGTTGAGATATTACAGACACTGAAGCGCCTGTATCAAGTAAAGCTGAAATAAATCTGTCTCTAATTTTAACTTTAATATTGGGACTACACTTACATATCATATTTTCTTGATTAATCGGCATCAATAATGTCCCAAGCTGTCTTACTGACGCCGGTTGAAGTTTGGGAAATTCCTTCCTCGCCCGTTGGATGAATCACCTCGATCCTGTGTTCTCCTTAGATTATATGGAGATCGATTGTTTAAGAATTTTCCTCTCGCGTTCTCGTAGTCCATATTAGTTAACCTTTGAGAATCTTCCTTCTCACTCCTCGGTGGTGTTGTAGAATTTATTGGTATTTCTTGTGACATCTGTACGTTGTCTCGAAGATATAAATTTTCTTCCTGCTTTCCAGTGAACATTTCGTGCATCTGCATGATCGTTTCTTTTAACATTTTTTTATTTGTATAAATTTGAGACGCTAATCGGCATTTGTATGTGTATTTGCAATTTTTCAGGAAATGCTGTATAAAAATATTTTCTGTAATTGTGTTACCAGCTTTGTTTGCACACAAGTCCAACGCGTAAAAATAATTTATCAGTTCTTCGTTGGCTTGTTGCTTTCGTGAATAAAAATTAGCTACATGATCTATTTCTCTGCCAAATTCTTCTATAAATCTTTTTTTTATTTCGTCGAACGTTTCGCATGCATCGATTATCGTTTTGTAGAAATACAACGCAGGTCCGTCTAAATATATTTGAATAATTAGCCTCTTGCTTTCATCGTTGTATTTATTTACTGCCGCAATTACCTCGAACTGGGCTAAAAATTCACTCACCAAAATTGTCGAAATGCCGGAGTATTTATTTAAATTCATGGTTATTTTTAAAAGCGTCGTAAAGCGTAAAGCGTCGTCACTTTTAGAGTCTTTACTTTATTACTGGTATTCAGATGGATCTTGGCTTCAAAAATTTTCTTTCCGCTATACTTAGTGGGGAATATAGCTGAAATAAAATACACAACACAGCACTACACTTTATATCACTGCAATTGCGCGCGGCGCCTCCACCATCTGGGGTCGGTACCCTAGATGGACCTAATCTAACCTAGGGAGGTCTTCCTAACTAATAGGAAAGAAACACTTTAACTTGAAATTACTTTTATTTAAAATGAATTTGTTATAGAATAACATACAAGAAACATTTATTAAACTATTTTTGGGGACGAAGCCCGCAATAGAATTCTCTAAGGAATCCTGTCAAGGAATGATCTAGAACAATCTTCGATATTCTCTATATTTTACATTTCACAAATAAAACCAAATATTGACAGACTTATAAGTTGCCAGTCATAAATGTCGGCAAGTTTGTTTGTGCAATAACCTCTTTTAATAAATACGGCACAAGCAAACGTTGCACTACCTTGCATTTGCGTTGCCAGTATTGATAGCGGATAACCTGTGTATATATAATATGTCATTGTTTAAAATCTAAAAAAGTCGTATATTTAAGTTTGAGTCAAACTTGAAGTCTTCATATGTGTTAGTGAGATTAACAACAAAAGTGAGGGCAATCATTTGTGTGATGAACTCAGATGATTGTTCTCGGGTCATGGTTGTTGATATTTATACATATATGTTTATTCTAGGTTCCCCCCCCCAGTTCACTCTATCCATAACACTAGTATAATACCCCTTGGAACAATTTTTTGGTGTGGCGGTGGAATACCTTGCTTTTTTAATTTCAGGAAATCTAATTAAAAGCATTTCTCAGTGCCATGGCTGTTTTTGTAAAGGATTAAGTTATATCCTCTTCGGAAATCAGCTTCGGCAATTCCATTCAGGTAAGCTCGAGGATGGGAATTTTTCAATTTAACCAGATTTGAAGACCAGTCTTCAGAATCAAAAAAATCTTGAACTGTAATCTTTTTTACCTTAGTGAAAGTACCAGTATCTGATACTCCAATACAAAGGTTCTCAAAGTCGTTTGTTAGTTTTTTGTTTTTAAAGATCTTTCCACTCTGTGATGGAATTCATCAGCAGCCCGGAATGTGTTACCAACTTCCAAATAGCGCAAAGTAATCCTTTCAAAGCTAACTTCACTAAAATTTAACAAATACACCAAGTATTTATACAGCACCCAATTTTTATTCTGTGCTGCATTATGATGTCGTCTTTTTGTGCCCAGATGTTGCTCCGTGCCATAAAACGGCAAAAGTTTGACCAAGGTCATGTATTTTTTTGTCTCCTATTGGCACAAAACTCTGTTTAAAAACAGTAAGAGGGCAGAACATGGCTGTTTTAAATTCCTCCATACGGGGTAACATAATTACTTTTTCTAGGTCTACGGCAAAAATATTCGTATTAGTATCAGTGTTTTTCTTTTTTTGAGTCTGGCAAGAAGCATTTTCTTCACACTTTTTCAGAGCTGAAATATACTTTCCTGTTAAGTCTGTGCCTAAAAGTGGAAAGTATCTAAAAGGTTTCTTTCGTCGTATTTTACTAACAAAATCACAGCTGACCTGTTCAGTACTTTGAAAATAAATAAATAAAACAAATAAAATTACTAATTTAATTTAGATCATGCTACTATATAAATAATAAGTATGCAAAAGGCATGGAAATTAGCAATATAAAGAGAAAAACTTACCAGTTGCAGCGACCAAACACGTCAGGCACAACTGACACGAATCGTTTCGTACCTTGATCTCCGCACTTCACCTCCGTTCAAAGATGTTCGATTGAAAAGGAATAATTACTAGTTGTGACTATTCTTCTTAAATTAATTGGACGTCGTTTCTCAAAAAGGTTCCAACCAACACTTATGTCATTTTGAGAAAATCGTCTTTAAAGTTCAATTCGTGATTAAATTATGAAATACCGTATTTTTGAATATACATGCGATTTTAATTGATGAGAGTCTTGATTAACTTTCATTTTAACCCTATTTAAAGTGCGGTCAAGGCTCTTTTCCTTTTATATCTTAAAAAAACTAGCTGTGGAACGTTTTTAATAAAATACATTAATAACTACACATTACAAATATTAATTTCTTGAAAACGTTCCAAGTAAGTCATTAGTAGGTTAAAAATAAAAAACAATTAATTATTTCATTTAATTATTAATTAATAATTAATTAAAACAATTCTGTAATTACACTGGCCGGTACTCCTCTTTATTCAGAACACAACAAAGTGTACACTTAGTTGTATTGGTGCCCAAGCCTCTCTGATAAACAAAATCTACTACCAGATAAAAAAAAAAATTTTTGAGTATAGAAATGTTTGGAAACTGATTTGTCAAAAGTCCGCTTTTAATTCGAATCAATACTTTATTCTAGTAACCACGGTAAAAAAAATGCCTTTCAGTTCACATATCTATTTCTTCGAATTAAAAATCTACAGCCCCGCCAAATCCTTCTATGTCGTCGTTTATGCCTTCCATGGCATTTAATTCTCTGTAAAAGGCAAGTCGTCTAATTTGGCCTGGATGATTGGCTTGAACAAGAAGATTAGGTAGAACAGTCCCTTTAAGTTTTCTACCTATAAACAATTCTTCATATTCATTTATTATGTCCGATTTCAAAAAAATTGAGAACAAGCTGTCTTTTTGTAATTTAATATGTTTGGTTTTTAACCAATTGACCTTTTCTTTATTTGTGAGTAATGTTCGTAATGTTCTTTTCAACTTTTAGCGTACTCAAAAAGTCTTTCTTTTCCATCTTAATATTGCGGTTTTGGCCCCCGCAGCTATCACTCCACAAAGAAAGGTGTTTAATATTTGAACGCATCAATTCATTAATAAATTTTTTCAAACAAGACCCAACTTCTTGGGCACCTCTACTGGCCTCACCTGCAACCCAAACAAAGCAAAAGCCTTGATTAGCTGAACCCACATGAATCCCACAGTTGTAAAACCACAGCTGTCTTTTATAAAATACAACGTTTGTGGGAATTCTTGGCAATGGTAGTTTTCTCCATATCAAAAGTTAAACATTCGAAGGTCTCGTCACTTTGGGCCCTTGCAATATCACTATTCATTTGGCTTCTAAACGCTTCAGCAAACTTTAAATGCTTTTCTTTTTCAGCCAACAAGGCGTCACTTTCTTGTGTTGGCAAATTAAGAGACTTAAGTTTGGCTGAAAACGCATCGCATTTGTTGCATGTGTCCCTCTTAGGCTTTTGAATCGCAAATTAAATTTATATTTGAATATATATTTAAAAGTGGAGAGCAACAACTCTTTTTTACTGTCGCCATTTTTATTTTTATATTCGTCAACATATAAATCGTAAATTTTTTGCAAGGACATCCCAGATTGCAAATATAAAGCATCACCATTTTGTGACCTTCAGTAGTGCGATTCGTATTTTGGGATTTTATTAATAATATTGCACACAAAATCGTTCGTCCTCTATCATCACCTAAATTATCACCCTTGCGCTGTTTTTTTAAACTTATTGTGACTTTTTGTGTTGTTATTTGAAATGTATTTAAAAACATTTCACGGCACACTACAAAATCAGCTATTTTATAAATTTTAGAAAATTTTCGCGGTTTGCTTGCACTTCATGAAGGACCACATACATACGACCTTTTTTTGGGTATTCTGTTACATTCGAGCATATAAATAATAACTGTGATTTATAGGAACCAAGTGATATAAATTTATTAAACTCTATTTTTCTTATTTGTTCATTTACTATCACGTGGCACATTCTTTTACAATAACATACGTAACTTTTAAAAGTTGTCGTCCTTTTTTTGGTCTAATTGTCAAAGCCGGTTCAGAAATTTCTTTCTCACCACTAAAGGTACTTTCTGCATGATCTTCATTATCTATTTCTTCTTCTTTACTTTGTTCATTATTAATGCCACTGTCTATAATCAAAATTGATTCACTGTCTGCTTCTGAAATATCTGTACTCTCAGGAACGATAGTAAAATCTGGATCTTTGATACTGTCATCGTCGTCAGTCTCATCTAAAAGTTTGTTCAATGCATCATACGTTCCAGGTGACATAGGCCTTACCGGAGATTCTACTCTTCCTAGAAATAAATCTTATATTATTATGGTAGTCGTCACCGCCATAATATATTTATCGAAGGTACATTTTTAAAATTATCTTAATTTTATTTTAATGTTACTAATGTGGAGTAATAGCAGGACTAGAATAGTGGTAGGGGCTTAGTTGCACTTATGAGGAACTGCAGATTGTTTACCTTGAGAAATCTCTTCAACGTCATCGTGTGATGCTGGATCAGTTACGTGACAGTTTTTCGATAAATCCTGTTCATTTGTTATAATTCCATTATCGAAATTTTGTGGAGAATGACTTCCTGCAAAAACATGACTTCAACGTTTTCCAGTAAATCAAAATAACCTAATCAAAATATTAAGTACGTTTGTAAGTAAACCTACACATCGTAAAGATACTGAAACTATAGTTTTATTTGAACCGAACAATCAGAATATACTTTTAGTTTGGTCAGTGTGGGCAAGTCTATAACTGTAAGACTTACTAAGATCTGTTTTTAGAAACCGCGTCATCAATTTTAAGAAACAGAAAAACGTCTTAGGTTCGGTTTCCGACCTGTACACGGTTTTTTTTACGAGTGCAGCTTTTCTTTTCACTGAAATCGATGACCCATGTCCTCCTAAGAATAGATATTCGTAAGTCGTATAGTTACAGACTTGCCTATACTGACCGATCCGCTATATTTCTGTAGGTATTTGAAAAAAATATGTATATTTAATTCATTGCTTAAACTTATAAGTACAAGTAAAAATTCGTGATTGTCGTAAATATTCGTAAAAAATGGCGGCTAGCGACCGACAGGCCACATGCTTTCCCCGTTTCAACTGCCACAAAACTGTTTAGGTATAAACTCTAACCGAGCGGTTAAACCGCCTAGGTGTTAAACTGATAGTAAGTAAACACCCTTATACATGTAAAGTTATTGGTTCTCGTAAGTAAATATAAACATAAAAAAGGTCCTACTTTCTACACTCATGATAATATTATTGTTAAAATTTGTTTCTTGGCATGGTGTTGATTTATTAGATGGAGAATATGAAGCCGGTTGAGTCTTCGCATTGATGGCTTCTGGAAAAACACAAACGTGGTTAAATATAATACAGGATATTAAAATGATCAATTTACACATTTTCAATAAAAGTTTAGGTTATGATGTCGTTATGAAAACTTAGAAACTTACCAATTTCATATGGTACAAGTAAATTCTTTGTAGCAAGGGCTCTTTTTAAAATTAAATCTCTTCGATTCATATTGAAAACACCGTAATCAAACAATATTTATACACTTTTCACAAAATCCAACACGAACGATCTACTATCTACGCTTTTGTCCAGCGGAATGACTTGAATTGACTGATAGGCATTTTCTGTTTCAGTCATTACAATAACTCTATCCCTTTTTAATGCAAGATGCTTGAAGTAGGTACTTACTGTCATCAAACGCCGATTATAAAATAATAAATGAATATAAATTAATTGTTCCTTTTTTAAGTTTTATTTACCATTTCAATTAACATAAATAGCAATAGTAGGTAACATTTAAGGTGATTTCAAACTTTTAAAATATGTACACAAAATATGTTGGTACAATATTATTAAAAAGCGTATATTCAAAAATCTTTAAAAGACAATTTTATTTTATTTTGACCAAAATTCAATAAATATCTTTTATAAAAAGTCTTTTACATGCATGTTTATTTTTATTTGAGTAATAATTGATAAAACTTGATACTGTTCCAAATACTTTGGAACGTTTTAGTTAAAGTCATATTCTATTGTGAATATGTAAAGTTCAAAAATCAAAAAACATTTTTAAGAAACATTATATATAAATATTCGTATTTTTTTTTAAGTCTTAAACGTTCCATGTGGCTTAGATCATTTTCGTGAATATTTCGTTAGTATATTTAAAATAAAATTAAAATGTTTCAGACGGCTTGAACTCTTTTTGCGTTTTTAATATTTGTATGCTTCCTATATGTGGGTTGGAACAAACACAGCTTTTTACAGCTGATAAATATGTACCAAGTGATCAGTTTGGCAATATTAACTCCATTTTGACCTGATTGTGGGTTAAAACCTTTTTGACAAAAACGACGTCCAATTGTAATTCTAGAAATTTTTAAATGTTAAATGAAAGGGAAAAGTTACCACATATGCCTTTTGTATTGAAGGCAACTTAGTTATGTCTATTCAATTTACTAAATCTTAAATAACTTCTGAAATTAAAAACCGCATCTAGAAATTTGTGACCCTTTTATGTATAAAACTATAAAAAGTGGCAAAAATGGTTGGAATTTTTTAATGAAATTTTTAATAGCTTCGTTATATAATACGTAATAGCTAAATTTTTTTCTATCACCTCCTCGTCGCTCAGTAGCTGCTTGTGGATTCTCAAAATATCTTTTCATGACACCTTGTACCCTCCCTTTCTTCAAACGAAGAATATTCAAAAATGTTTCTCGGCATACTGTGATTATATGACCCTTTTTGTATCGTGTTATAAAGTATTTTAGAGCTACGGCTTTGGGTGCTCTAGTAGAGGTTATTGGTCGCTTACGATTAGTTGAGGCAGCATTACCGTGTTTTATTATAAAATTATCTTGATGTTGTTAATTTTTATGTGAAGAAAATGATTTGTGAAAGAAAAAATAATCGTTAGATTTTAGTGACTTGCATTGGAAAGCTTTAGTGCTATGCGTGCATTGGGGTGCAATTGGTAAACCAAGGCTTGAATACCTGAAGCAAAAATTAAAAAAACTTAAAACAAGCGCACGAGAAACATTCATTTCTATAAACATTTTGTATAATAAAAATACCATAACCAAAACATTTAAAACGCATTTGCGACATAAGTGAGTCAAAATCAAACAAAAAGCGAAAGTTAAGACGTACCCAAGTTGACAACCCTAGACAATGCCTGTTACTTTCATACCCTAACAAGCTCCAAACAAATTTTAAAAGTGAAATTACTTACAGTTTTTCCCTCTTATTTTTCTGTCTAATGATTTTCTTTGATACTGTTTTCTTTCTAGTTTTTTCTGGTTTCACTATTTTACTCTTCCATCTTTCTATTTTAAATTAAATTAATATTTTTCAAAACACTCCTCACAACCAGCCGCAATGCGAATAATGGCGTCTAAATGGCACCTAAAACATGTATACTGTGTTGTCATTGGTCGAAATGGATATGGCTTGTTATGATTTGATATTATGGCAGGAGAATAAACTGTCGTTTATTCTCCTGTTTAGAGAGGATATGGACTATTTTGATTTGACAGGCTTATGTTGTGGGCTTTGAACTATTTTTTAAGTGCCAAAACTCAAAATTTATGGAAACTGGAGATGGCCACGTTTGAA
The DNA here is from genome assembly GCA_923062675.1 of Marasmarcha lunaedactyla. Taxonomy (NCBI): domain Eukaryota; kingdom Metazoa; phylum Arthropoda; class Insecta; order Lepidoptera; family Pterophoridae; genus Marasmarcha; species Marasmarcha lunaedactyla. Next base: position 5,839,235 of record OV281358.1, read on the forward strand.
ATTTAACGACTCATTTATACTTTGTAGACTCTACTTATTTATATAGTCAAATTGTAATATATTTTCGCAAAAGTTATAATAATATTCACATAGGTCATATGGTTAACAGCTTGATTCTTTGGTCGTTTCTTTATTTTTGGAGCTATTTGGTTGTTTTGATTTCTATTATAAATGGCTGCTATTTATAATGATGTGGTAAGTTTGTATTATAATATATGTAAGTGTGAATTTGATATAATTCTTATGAAAGAAACATGTTTGACTGATGATATCTCGGATGCCGAGTTGTTCGACGACCGGTATGTAGTTTGGCGGCGGGACTGTGACTATGCAGCGACCCGGCAGACTAAAGGCGGGGGCGTACTTATTGCGACTAGCCGTTTATCAACAACCTTCATTTCACTCTAGCGCAGAGGATCTTTGGATCACACTTTCTTTAAAACAATCACTTACTAAGGACATTATCCAATTGAGTTTATGTGCTATTTATTTATGTAAGGAAAAATTTGGTTTATCTTTTTTCAACACTGTTATATTATATAACTCTCACAAGAGGTACCTATTGGTTGGCGATTTTAATATTGATGCTCAGACAATGTCGATGCTCAGGACCCCTTTGGGTACCGGTCTGCGGATGAAACTTTGTTTGTGGATGAAATTAACACTCTAGGGTGGGGTATATAGGCAGTACAATGGGATAAAAAATATGCATGGGAGAACACATTTGACTTAGTTTTATGTAACGGTTACCGACATTAGCGACTGTTCATTAGTACTTATCGACCCCCACCACGGGGCTCTTGCGTGTACCTTAAACTTTGCGTACGAAAATTCACTTGACAGAGCACCGTACTTAAGATATCTATTTAACCGCGGTGATTACGAGTCTATCAATAAAGAAATAAATATATTTGACTGGTATAAAGAACTTTCGCCTTTTTCTCTAAATGAAGCTGTCACGTTTTTTTATAATTTTTATGAACTGAAGAACATTCCATCTAAACTAATAAAGTCCAACCCCTATGCAGCATGGTACACGTCGTCGCTTATAAAGATTATCAAAGAAAAACACAAGTACACTCCGAAATACAAAAAATATAAGAACCGCTGTGACCATGAATCTTTCAAGTGATTCACTGGGAAAGACGTTAATGATTAATCCAAAGTTGTTTTGGACGTACCTGAAATCAAAATCCAAATCTACATCTATTCCCAGAAGCTTAAAATATGGTGACCTTGCAGTAAGTAAAGTTTCTCTGAATATTTTAACTCCAGCTTTCTCAACAATTCTTCATGTTCAACTAACTCACCAGGTTGCGACTATCTGAACACTGCCTCAAATATTTCGTCCATATCAGTTGACATTGGCGAGGTTAAGAAACTGCTTGATCCTTCTAAGGTTGCTGGTCCTGATCAAATGCCGGCCCGTTTCCTTATTAATTGTGCTGATTCGATTGATGTTCCAATCTCAATTCTTTTTTAAAAATAACTTAAAAATGGGAAAGTTCCTGATTTATGGAAACAAGCCTTGATCACTTCCATGCATAAAAAGGTTCAAAGACTGAAATTACAAATTACCGTCCAATCTTTAAGCTATGTGTCGACTTTAAAGTGTTGGAAAGACTTATCTACAACCAACTATATCCAGCCCTCAACCTTTCAGTCCATTTCAACATGGGTTCCTCATGGGTCGCTCCACTGTTACAAACCTTGTACTATTAAACGACGTTTTGATATATGCCATGGACAGTGAGCAACAGGTCGATGTTATTTACACCGACTACAGTAAAGCGTTCGACAGAATTCAACATAATGTACTCTTACTTAAAACTACATACAATTGGCATTAATGGCGATATCTTGAGGTGGCTGACGTCGTACATTGAGAATCGGACTCAGGCTGTAGTTATTAACAATTATATTTCCGAATGGATTACAGTTCCTAGTAGTGTGCCCCAGTGTGCTAGGACCCCTGCTTTTCATTATTTTCATTATTTATGTTAACGACATCCACCTTTGTCTACGCTCATAACGTCTTCTATGCTTTGCTGACGACATGAAGATATTTTCCTCTATTACTTCAAGAAGATTTCAAGCGCCTTTTTAATCCATTCAAATGTAATGTTGTAACCTATAGTCATAAACGTAATGTTATTTCTTATCAATATACTTTAAAAGCGAACTTCTTAAAAGAGAAAATGTTGTTAAGGACCTAGGAGTGCTGCACGATTCTAGATTATTATTTGATCAACAAATAAACAACGTCATAGCCGAAGCTTCAAAAGCACTCGGATTTGTGTTATGTACCGCAACCGACTTCAAGCAAGTAAAAACTCTAAAAATCCTCTATTCCTGCTACGTGCGTAGCCACTTAGAATACGCCTCACAAGTCTGGAATCCTCGATATTCAACATATATAAGTCGAATTGAGAGGGTTCAGATGAAATTTATTAAGCATATTTCTGACAGAACCAGAGACAACTACAACTCAGAGTTATATCTAAGCCACTGTAAAAAACAACGTCTGCTCCCACTCGAGTTGAGTCGTGAGATTGCTGACCTACAGCTTCTATTAAAAATAACTAATAACGAGATTAACTGCCCTGATCTTCTGTCCCGTATTTTAATATCAGCTCCTTCCAGAAATAACCCATCATTAAACGTACCTTTTGCCTCTATAAACTATAGAAAGAACACCTATAATATCATGCGAGCAAATAACAATTTTAACAAAATTGCTTCAAATTTCTTTTTTGCACTAGGGGAGCGTCAGCGAAACTTTCACTTTGTAAAATGTTTTTAACAACAATGATACCGATACTGTTTAATTAGCCATACATTACTCTTATGTTAAAATTATGTACTTTGTGTCTATCAGTGAAGACCTATTTATTGGCTTTCTGTTGCTTATTTGTACGACTATATTGTTTAATTTTGCCGTTGGTTTTCCTATAGTAAATAAATAAATAAAATAAAACAGGTAGTAGTTTTAATTTAGATTGTCATTTCATTGTTATTTGAAATAGTGTAATATTGCCATTGTAATAGTCATTTAAAAGTAAAGTTTGATTTATCAATTCGTATTTTATCCAAATTTCAATACTGCCTGTTGCTATTAAATAATTTTTATCATAAGTATCTACACAATATTTAAACAGTATCGCTAGTCGGCAGCTGACCGAAAACCACAAAAAACCTTGCTGTTAAACGTTGAGGAGTGCATGATATAAAATAAAATGTTTTGTATTGATTTTCCCGATCAGTACTTTTTCCTTATACTTAATCTACCGTAGAACACCTGTAGATTCCTTAGGTAATCATTATTAATATTAAGCTCTTGAAATACATAACAACCAAAATTGTGTTTAAAAAACTAGTTTCCCTCACATCGAGAATCGATACAAGAATATTCTAATTAATTCATGGAATAATTTGTACCAACTCACGTATTAAGGCATCAATAAGCAGGTTTAGCAGGTAAGTGAAAGAGCTGGTGTTTGGTATTGAAAACTTAATTTTACGGTTTATCTAAAATGATTTTACATAAATATTTAAGACTAGCTGCCACCCGCGTGGCACTTATTGGCATAAAAAGTTCCAAACCATAGTTTATCTCTGTGGCAAATTTCATACAATTCTGTCTAGTACTTTTAGCGTAACAACCATACATACTTACAAACTTCAGGCTTTATATTATTAGTAATGATATTTCAAACGGCAACTTGTCGATGACTGACATTGTATATTAAGTAAAAAATAGTAGTGGTCGCTCATTGCTCGTAATTCGCCCATATAGAAGAAAAATATTAGTATTCTGCGCTCCTTCTCTATATAAACTATATGGCAACAGACCGTACATCAAACTCCACAATTAAATGTTTTCGCGAACTAATTACTACTTTTGGTACACCCCACACCAAGACTTACCCACAGACCAAGACAAAAGCTTGAGTTCCTTAGATTTTAAAATGTTTTGCCAAAATTTCGGTATTGAACATCATGTCGTAGCAAAATGTGCCAGCAGGGTTAATGGTCAGGTATAACGGATTATGAAGGTCATTAAAGATAATATGTCCGTGGTGGAGCTTGATAAACCTTGGCACCAATCTATTCAAAAATTAACAATTAGCCATAAATTGCACAATTTCAAAAATTTCTGGCAAAAGTCCGATGGAGTTATGATTTGGTAAAAAATGTTTACCCCCAGCAATCAAGCTCCTCCAAGTTGATGAAGATGAACCTGTTGATAATGTTGTAGCTCTTACGAATGATTGTGAACATTAAAGAAGTTTCACCCGTTTGTGGTTAGCGTGCCGATGAGCCGAACTAAACGGTTCGATAGCTCATTTTTGGTTCGTGTTGCCAAAGAGTGGAACGATTTGCCTGCGTCTGTTTTTCCAGACAAATATAACCCTGGAGCTTTCAAGTGTAGAGTGAATAGGTACCTCTTAGACAGGCGTGTACGATCCTCGTCTTCATCGTCACTTTCCATCAGGTGAGATGGAAGACAAACGCCTGCTAATTATTAATAAAAAAAAAAAAAAAAAAATTAACGTCATTCAACAAAATTAGGGCCAAAATTCGAAGGCCCCATGGAAATTTTACCTAATGACCGCTATAAACCAAAACATGTGAACTTACAAGGATGTTCTGAAAAGATCGCCAGTCACGACTCTTTTTTTTTTTTTTCTAATACCTCTGGCATGGTGGCCTCAGACTGTTTTCACTTGTTATGAGGTTATTGCAAATTTGTTATGTTACACGCTGAGCTATTTAGCTTGTACTATCTAGTTCTAAGTTCCATTATTTATTTTATTACATTACGATATCACTCACATATCATGTTGACGATTTTTGCGACAGATTACTTAATCCAATGTTTTAAACAACTATACAACAAAACAAAATTTTTCAATTTTCTATACATGAACAGACATATTCAATACGTAAAACATTTCGTTATGACTCTGACATATGCCACTGAAATTATAATTTTACAACTAAACAATATATCAATGAATCTATACATAAATAAGTATTAACATATAATTTATAAATACTATATATGTATATATATAAATAACACGTATGTTTGAAATTTTGAACTTATTTTCGAACATATTATCAAAACAATTAGACTACATATTAAATAATTATTATTAAATAAATATTAACAGTTTTGTGGCAGATAACATAAAGGTACGAATTAAATTTTTTGAGTTATACATCAGAAACAGCATATTATCATATCAATTAAGTTATACATTAATATATTAGTCACATTTATCCTGAAACACATAACATTTCTTTATTTCATTATCAGCAAATTTATACCAGCGTTTGCACAATTTTAATACGTAGGTTTTTTTAATATTTCAGTACCTATTACTGGCTATTCTTCGTTAATTTCTGTATTTTTCATATCTATGTACTAACATGCCAAATATATGTTCCATTGGGATATTTCTCAAAATACCCCAAGAACATATTTTCCCTTCTACTAAGAAAAACTATCCAGTCACTCCATTTTAATTATAAGCAGATCCGGCCTTTAGAACAGTAATAGTTTCCGCTGCACTACTATACAACATTAAGTTGGATTTCCTGTGCAATTTCGGCAAACGGTGATTTGTTTCTGTATCTGGATTAGCGGGTAAGATTACAATTCCGATACTTCTCCAGAATTGCGGGGTGTTGAATCCCCCGCTAAACCAGATATCTTTCAATTTCAGCGCCTGGTTTGCCAGTTTTAGCGACTTGGTCACCTCATCTCTCAAGCATACTCTGCTAGGGTTGCGGGTATTTGTATTTGCAACGGAGACCTCAGCAGTACGCAACGGAGGATCTAGCCAGCGCGTCCCATCGCTTTCGCACCGGGCATAGCTGGCTAAATGCGTTATGCTCACGTTGGTCATACTTAGCGGTCTCACAGTTGCAGCATGTCGGGGTCGTGCCAGCCAGCCACTTCTCACAATTTGCCCTGAGGTGGTGACCACCACAATGGCTACACCGGTCTTGGGACGTCTTGCAGTATTTTTTACTGTGGCCAAACTTCAAGCAACGGGTACATTGTGCTAGGGGCGACTGATCCTCCACTCTCACGCGCTGCAGGTCTATATGTAGCATACCTGCGTCAGTCGCCCTTTTCCATATAATGGGTGATGTTGCGAGCACAACGTGACCCGTTAGCGGATTTCTGGCCTTCATTCTGTACTTTACCGCAAGACGCCCCTCCCCAGGGGTTACTCCGTTGAAGAGCTCCTTGTTCTGCCTTTTGAGGGCCAGCAGTACTTCATCGTCCGTGTGGAAGGACAGGACGTCTCTGAGGACAAGAAGAGGGTCGCGTTTTTGAAGGTCCTCACACGCTAGCTTTTTTCTAGAGTTGAGGATTTTGCGCTTGATTGTGTCCTTTTCCTCTTCCGTCCTACAGCTCATAATGACCTTCCTGTCCTTCGCCTTTCTGACCCTTTCCACTTTAATCCAACCCTCTTTCGCATTTAAAACTTCTCTGATTTGCTCGAGGACGTTCTCACCGGTTTCGGTCATGTCCTCGGAGGTAACAGCTATGGAGTGCAGCGTGGTCTTTGGGGGTTGTGCTTGTGCTGGGTGTTTAGCTACAACGTTCGCATAGGTTGTATTCTTGTCTGCAGCAATTATTAGATTTTTACTAAGTTCCGACATTTTCTGGTTATTTTCCAACAGGTTTTTGTTGGTCTCTTGCAGCTAATGCATGGGAGGGTATAATGTCCACCGGCATAGAATGTGCACATGCGCTGTCTGGTTTTTTGTTGGTGAGTTGGATTTCTAGATCTTTAACCATTTCATAGAGCCTGCCAATTAATTCCGATACGCTGGTTTTGATATCAGTGCGTATGTTCCTAGACGCATTCAGGTATTTCTTTGCTTTGCTCATGTACATTCGAGCCTCGGACGTTTTATCATGATATACCTTGGCCGAGTCTGTAGATGTTCTGCCGTTTGGTGAAGTGATTTGTGTCTCAAGACTGGCCGTTTCCCATATATCAATACTCCTCCTTACTTTTGTTTTTAGTGGGGATTTTTTGACCTCTTCGTTGCCTCCCACTGACTTTGTCGGGGTACGCATCATTCTAGCCAGAGGTATGCGTCAAAAGTTATAAAATTCAAATTTGTAGTTTGTAATGTCAATTTTAAATTAAAATAAATTATCTGAGGTGCTGTAGAGGGGCACTCTGTCAATATAAAATTTGTCTATTTGGGATGTATAGAGTCCAAGTCAATAAATAAGATGTCACAAAACAATTACAATAAAACTAAAAGTTTTGATTGATATACAATTCTTATTTGGGGTGTAAAGGTCCCCAAACAATAAATACACACGTCACAATACAAATGTAAATAATTAAAACTAACTTAAAACTATATCACATTAGTCAATATCACAAAATAGAAGGAAAGAGCCCAACTTTAAAAATTTTACAAAAACTGTGCAACTAGATGGCGCTACCAGTATATAAAAGCGCACATACGCTTTTGGAAATTATTCCTCTCTCCCTAAGCTCCGATCGGGGCGGTTGATGTCTCAATCGGTGCGGACGGAAGAACGGAGGCTATTGAAACTAAAAAATACAGAAATTAAGTGGAAATTTTTGAAAATAACGAAGAAAAACACTAATTTTAGTCGAAAAATGCCGAAATTTCACTTTGTTATTGCAAATTTTCCAACACCGTTTTCGCGCAGAGGGGCCCTTCAAGCAACGGGTACATTGTGCTAGGGGCGACTGATCCTCCACTCTCACGCGCTGCAGGTCTATATGTAGCATACCTGCGTCAGTCGCCCTTTTCCATATAATGGGTGATGTTGCGAGCACAACGTGACCCGTTAGCGGATTTCTGGCCTTCATTCTGTACTTTACCGCAAGACGCCCCTCCCCAGGGGTTACTCCGTTGAAGAGCTCCTTGTTCTGCCTTTTGAGGGCCAGCAGTACTTCATCGTCCGTGTGGAAGGACAGGACGTCTCTGAGGACAAGAAGAGGGTCGCGTTTTTGAAGGTCCTCACACGCTAGCTTTTTTCTAGAGTTGAGGATTTTGCGCTTGATTGTGTCCTTTTCCTCTTCCGTCCTACAGCTCATAATGACCTTCCTGTCCTTCGCCTTTCTGACCCTTTCCACTTTAATCCAACCCTCTTTCGCATTTAAAACTTCTCTGATTTGCTCGAGGACGTTCTCACCGGTTTCGGTCATGTCCTCGGAGGTAACAGCTATGGAGTGCAGCGTGGTCTTTGGGGGTTGTGCTTGTGCTGGGTGTTTAGCTACAACGTTCGCATAGGTTGTATTCTTGTCTGCAGCAATTATTAGATTTTTACTAAGTTCCGACATTTTCTGGTTATTTTCCAACAGGTTTTTGTTGGTCTCTTGCAGCTAATGCATGGGAGGGTATAATGTCCACCGGCATAGAATGTGCACATGCGCTGTCTGGTTTTTTGTTGGTGAGTTGGATTTCTAGATCTTTAACCATTTCATAGAGCCTGCCAATTAATTCCGATACGCTGGTTTTGATATCAGTGCGTATGTTCCTAGACGCATTCAGGTATTTCTTTGCTTTGCTCATGTACATTCGAGCCTCGGACGTTTTATCATGATATACCTTGGCCGAGTCTGTAGATGTTCTGCCGTTTGGTGAAGTGATTTGTGTCTCAAGACTGGCCGTTTCCCATATATCAATACTCCTCCTTACTTTTGTTTTTAGTGGGGATTTTTTGACCTCTTCGTTGCCTCCCACTGACTTTGTCGGGGTACGCATCATTCTAGCCAGAGGTATGCGTCAAAAGTTATAAAATTCAAATTTGTAGTTTGTAATGTCAATTTTAAATTAAAATAAATTATCTGAGGTGCTGTAGAGGGGCACTCTGTCAATATAAAATTTGTCTATTTGGGATGTATAGAGTCCAAGTCAATAAATAAGATGTCACAAAACAATTACAATAAAACTAAAAGTTTTGATTGATATACAATTCTTATTTGGGGTGTAAAGGTCCCCAAACAATAAATACACACGTCACAATACAAATGTAAATAATTAAAACTAACTTAAAACTATATCACATTAGTCAATATCACAAAATAGAAGGAAAGAGCCCAACTTTAAAAATTTTACAAAAACTGTGCAACTAGATGGCGCTACCAGTATATAAAAGCGCACATACGCTTTTGGAAATTATTCCTCTCTCCCTAAGCTCCGATCGGGGCGGTTGATGTCTCAATCGGTGCGGACGGAAGAACGGAGGCTATTGAAACTAAAAAATACAGAAATTAAGTGGAAATTTTTGAAAATAACGAAGAAAAACACTAATTTTAGTCGAAAAATGCCGAAATTTCACTTTGTTATTGCAAATTTTCCAACACCGTTTTCGCGCAGAGGGGCCCTTGGTGCCGTAAAAGACGCGCAAGAACACGGCGCAGATGATGGTGTAAGAAATTTAAGGAATATTTGCAAAACAGAGTGTTTTATGGAACTTTGAAATTAAAATTTTGTAAAAAGTCAACAATTTAATAGGGAAAAACAAAGAAAACTTGAGTTTTCCGTCAACGAAGATGTTCCTGAAGGTGTTATTTGATGCCTTCGAATCAGTAAAAACTTTTGATAAATAAATACGAATACTTATATAAACTAGTACTATTGCAAACCGGTCAGAACGGTGATTTGTCTATAGAAATTTTGAATAAAATGAGTTTTCCGGGATTTCTACGAGTTCCAGAAGAGATATTTCCACCCGAGCCTTAAAACAGTGCGGGCGACGCTAAAACAAATATTTTGGTATATTGAACTCGAAAATCGACCGGCAAGAACTCAATTAAATGTTTATATTTGTATAGTCACGACTCTTTAAGACAGACCCATTCGATGATGTCAATGAATCTCCCGTTTGGGTGAGTGATTTAGCAGGCTTAGGCAGGCTAGGCTTTGCGAGGCTAGAACCCGCAGTGGTGATGCCTGATTATAACAGGCTAGACCCCGCAGTGGTGATGCCTGATTATGACAGGCTAGACCCCGCAGTGGTGATGCCTGATTATGACAGGCTAGACCCCGCAGTGGTGATGCCTGATTATGACAGGCTAGACCCCGCAGTGGTGATGCCTGATTATGACAGGCTAGACCCCGCAGTGGTGATGCCTGATTATGACAGGCTAGACCCCGCAGTGGTGATGCCTGATTATGACAGGCTAGACCCCGCAGTGGTGATGCCTGATTATGACAGGCTAGACCCCGCAGTGGTGATGCCTGATTATGACAGGCTAGACCCCGCAGTGGTGATGCCTGATTATGACAGGCTAGACCCCGCAGTGGTGATGCCTGATTATGACAGGCTAGACCCCGCAGTGGTGATGCCTGATTATGACAGGCTAGACCCCGCAGTGGTGATGCCTGATTATGACAGGCTAGACCCCGCAGTGGTGATGCCTGATTATGAGAGGCTAGACCCCGGAGTGGTGGTTCTAATTATTAATCTTTAAGTTATCAAATAAAATTAGTATATCAAAAAAGTAATCATTTATATTAATAGGTCTTTACCTGCCGTTTTGCCGTACTGGCCATTTCAAATGAAAATATTTTTTTTTTGACTGATAATTCTAATTTCAAATTAATTTTATTTGACACACATGGAATTCTTTTTCTAAAATCGTCATTTGTTTAATAGTTAGTATTTTGTTTTCAACGCATTCGAACATTTTTCGTCATCATGGATAAGTTAAAAATTCGAGTAATTATGGAGTATGAGTACCGTCGTGGCAGCAAAGCGGCACAAGCGGCACGCAACATCAACGACGTTTACGGAGCGAACACTACAAACGAACGCACCACCCGTTATTGGTTTACCCGCTTCCGTTCTGGAAATTTTGACCTGAAAAATGAACCCCGTGGTCGTCCGAAAACTTTGGTCGACAATGACGAATTAAAGGCAATTGTGGAAGCTGATGAAACTCAATCCACGGCTGAATTAGCAGCAGCTTTCGACGTCATCAAAACAATATTGGTCCATTTGCGTCAAATTGGCAAGGTAAAAAAGCTTGACAAATGGGTACCCCACGAACTCAATGACCGCCAGCGCGAAGTACGCGTAAAGACGTGCCTTGCTCAGCATGCATACAAATGAAGGAATTCTGAACCGCATTGTTACTTGTGACGAGAAATGGATCCTGTTTGACAATCGTAAGCGCTCAGCAAGTTGGTTGGACCCTGGTTCAGCACCCAAACAATGCCCTAAACGAAAACTTACCCCTAGAAAAGTGATGGTCACTGTTTGGTGGTCTAACGCGGGTGTAATTCATCACAGCTTCTTGCCAAACGGGACAAGCATTACTGCAGATGTGTACTGTGAAGAACTGAACACAATGATGGAGAAGCTCGCACGTCTCCAACCAGCTTTGGTCAATCGTTCGGCTCCACTGCTCCTGCACGACAACGCGCGACCTCATACTGCACAGCAGACGGTCTCCAAGCTACAAGAGTTGGGGTTGGAAGTTCTCCGTCATCCGCCGTACTCACCAGACCTTGCGCCTACAGGCTTCTACTTTTTCCAGAATTTGGATAGCTTCTTGGCGGGAAAAAAATTCAATACCCGAGAGGCAGTACAAAATGCCTTTGAAGAATTTGTTGCCTCCCGTCCAGCTGATTTCTTCAAGAAAGGCATCAATAAGCTACCTATAGTTGGCAAAGATGCATTGATTGCATGGGTGATTATTTTGATTAATAGAAATAAAAAATATATAAAAAATTACGCTTCATTTATTTCGTGAAAAACGGCAATTTCATAGGTAGACCTAATATATTGTTATGTAATATAAATGATGCAACGCAGAGAGCGCGCTGGATCAGAATGGCCGTATGGGCGGCAATCCAATGTATTGGGGCAAGAAATAGATTAAGTTTAATGAGGCATTGTATTTAAAATTGAACCATTGAATTAAAATAGTAACCAGATAACTGTTTTAGGTATAAGTTTCATAAATATTTGTTGTTATGCAATTTATCTATTCTATTAGCGATTACATCATTTGTTTTGCTTGGTCTAAGTGGCGTGATCGTATAAAAGGGGAAGTTATTGTAATTCGAATATCTGATAAGCATTTCATTCTATTAAAATACATCGTTCTGGTAACACACTCCTTTTATTTTTTGTCCATATATTATATCATGGAACCTAGTGAGTGTGTGATGAAGTATCTCCGAAATGAACATTGCGTGAAATCAATTTCCAGTGTCCAACACTAACGCGAGACGAGTCAGTTTTTGAAACAAGTTTAAAGGCGAGGGGAATGAAAGGGGAGTGCGCGCGGGCATCTCGGATAAAATGTCGCGCGTGCGCCATAGATTGGTCTGTCATTCGTTGCGAGTGCGACTATTGTTCGTACGTGTTTCTTGGTTGGGTAGGTACCTTTTCGAAATGACAGCGCCCTCGACTGAATGGTCGAATGAACATGTCTTGGAGTTTATTGAATTATACCAAGGAGAACCAGCGATATGGAATTCCACCCATAAATTCCACAAAAATATGAATGTTTTATCAGATGCATGAAAAGAATACGCACTTAGTTTAGTTTAAGTGGCCTCACTATTGCAGAATTAAAACGAAAAAAGGAGGCGTTGATGACAACTTATAGGTATGAGTTGAATAAAAAGAAGAGATCCATTAGATCAGGTGCTGGTTTAAATGAAATTTATGAAACTAATTGGTTTGCATTCCAGCCCATGAATTGCTTTTTAAGACAAAATTATGAGTGCAAGCCTACACAGGATACGGAGGTTAGTAAATTAAATCATGACTCTTATTGTTTTAAACAAAATTGATTTCAAGTTCACAAGCACTATTTAGACCAAATTTTATGTAAATCAAGTTATCATTAAATGAAAAACTTGCAAATTCCTCTCTTACATTTAAAGCACTAATTGGCGGCCTAATAGGAAGTCTCACAAGTTTTCTGAATTCATCATCATGTTGGTCCTGCTGTCTCCAAGCTCCTTCACACATTTCGCCATTTTCTATACAACCAAAAGTTCGACTCTTTTAAAAAAAAATTACGTAAATAGATACAACTGAAAGTGATCACTTATGTTTGCTCGAGCTGTAGTAACAGTGGTGCTCTAACAACTCCAAATACTGATGACATGACCCTGAAGACATTTTCAACTACAACTCGAGCACGAGATAATTTTTTATTAAATATTCTGTTCTTGCTGCCTGGATTGCTGTGGTGGATTCCCAGGATTTGGTTTCATTATCCTAGTAGACAGTGCAAATGCGCTATCACCAACAAATACAACAGGACAGTTTACTGAACGTCCAGGCAGACAAGTTTCATTAGGAAAACTTGTGTTATTACCATATATTTTTTCCATCAAAGCAGTGTTGTTAAAAACACCTCCATCGCTAATCTTTCCCTAACATCCCACATCGGCAAATATAAAATTGTAGTTGCCGTCTACAACCGCTAGCAAAACAATACTGAAATATTGTTTGTTATTATAATAATGGGATCCACTGTGAATGGGTGATTGAATTCGGACGTGCTTCCCATCTATATTTCCTAGGCAGTGCGGGAATTGCCAGCGTTCTTGAAATTGCAAGGCTTTCTGTTGCCACTGTTCTGTCGTGGTGGATAACTGAAAATAAATAATGTACCTAAATGATACAACTAAATGTGCTTTCCTTTAGCCTACTGCTGCCCAGCTAGAGGAGTCAGGTAGTACTCCATATCATGATACTGCTGCACAAGAAATGACTGAAGAAACAACTGAGAAAGTCAAGCCACATGCACAAAAAATATATTACCTCTGAAATTAAAGACGTGAAAAATCAATTACTTTTTTTGATCCAATGCTAGCAAAAAAAAAATTTAAAAGTTGGATGAAAAAAAACCTGATAAATTAATGTACGACATTCATACGCTACTGTACATAAAGCGACTGAAATTAGCGGTAGTGATGATACGAATTAAAGCTAAAAATTAAGATACAGATGAAAACAAAGTGAAATTGATACAAATAAAGAATAAGTGAAAAATAAATGATTATAATTACAGATTCACTTAATATTGTACCTAGCGATTGTGATGATCCAGAGTTATCGACGCGCACGGTTATTTTAAATAAAATAACGCATAAACTGCCGTCGTTTATTTACCTGCGGATTTGGCGGAACGTTTTAATAAACTTAATTTAGCGGATCGATTGTTTTATAAGTCAGGAGATATTAATATTTTAATTGGTGCGGATCTTCTTGGCAATATAATGTTAGGCGGAGGTTTTAAAGTAGACCTAGAGCTTCCTACGGTTTTTAATACAACTTTTGGTCATGTTCTGATGGGGCCTGTTTCTTGTTCGACCCCCGTCAGCGACGTGTGTGGTGTTTCACAATGCTTGTTGAATTTTGATCAATCTTGGAAAAAATTTCGTAAGTGGAAGATATTCCGAGTAATATCGCCGCGTAATAAGAAGGACCTCGGGTTTTTGATAATGCAGATGGGCCCGAGTTTCATAAAATTTTAGCCATTCACTGGGACCCTAAATGGGATATTTTTAGTTATAATGTCAAATTGAGTGATAACTCGAACTGCACAAAGCGCAGTATTCTTTCTAGTTTGGCTCGTACCTTTGACCCTTTGGGTTGGGTTTCACCGGTTATTCTTCAGGGTAAAATTATAATGCAACGTTTGTGGTTGTTAAATTTATCCTGGGATGATGAGCAACCTGCGGAGGTGGCCTCGAAATGGAGTTCTATTTTTGTGGATTTCTCACGTATTGGTGATGTTAGACTGGAACGGTTTGTGTTGACATACACTAAGCTATGTTCAGTGCACGGTTTCTCAGATGCTTCAGATCGAGCTTACTCGGCTGTACTTTACATGCGGTCCGGTGATGATTACGGTGACACAGAGGTCAAGCTAATTATGGCTAAGTCTCGTGTTGCCCCGGTAAAGTCCAAGTTAACTACGCCTAAACTAGAGCTGTGTGGCGCGACGTTATTTGTGCGCATTTTAAAGTACGTCTACGACGCCGTAAAAATGAACAGGATATAATAGGCTGGACCAATAGTACTATAGTATTGTCATTGTTGCGCTTACCGCCGCATATGTTGCAGCCGTTTGAACGAAATCGCGTACCGCAAATAGTAGGATGCGAGTTACAGATATCGTGGCGTCACGCGCCGTCTAAGATGAATCCTGCGCATGTAGGTAGCCGTGGTTATCGCGCGTCGGAGCTTTTTGTACATACTCTCTGGTGGTAGCCTGGATGGCTCAAATGTCCTGAAGATACGTGGACTCCAAATATTGTTAAAGGGGTTAAAGAGTTACCAGGTTTGCGGAAAACTGTAATTAATACTTTATTAAACAGAAAGATTCATCGAAACGGTTAGCGTTCAATTGCCTTGTGCGGATGGCTCAATATGAGACATATTCAACCGATATTGACAAATTGCGTAAGAACCTACCTGTTCAAAATAGTTTACGAAGGCTTATGCCTTTTTTTAGACAATTGCGGTTTATTGCGAGTTGGAGGGAGATTGGAATTTGCGGCTGGTTTACCGGAGGGAGTAAGACACCCCATATTATTGCCCAAATCTCATCCTCTTACAATTTTAATCGTCGATTATTTCCATATTTTTTATTGTCATGTTGGCCCGTCATCTATTTACTATTATAGGCTATTTTACAAAATCGGTTTTGGATTGTTTCGGCGGCGTCGATTGAAGGTGGTGGTGTGTCGGCGTCACACCACCACCTCCACCGCTCCCATGATGGGCGCGTTGCCCCCAGAGCGCATTACACCTGACTACCCATTTATTTGTGCTGGAGTTGACTTTGCTAGGCCGTTTTTGATTTGGGTGGGGTTGTGAAGTAACAAAATGTTATATGGCTATATTTATTTGCACTAGGTATATTGACTTTGACATTTGACTTTTGACGAATTATCTACCATGTTTAGTCAAATAGAATCTATGCTGAACAGCCGCCAATTGTGTCCTTTATCTTCCTCGCCTAACGATTTCCACCCTGTCAATCCAGGTCACTTCATCATCAACCGTGCACTCACTTGGCTGCCGTCGTCCTGCCTGAAGGGCATTAACAAAAACCGATTAGAGAAATTTCAGAGGCTAGATTCCGTGAGGCAGTATTTCTGGCAGCGCTGGCAGATGTAGCATGTGACAGAGCTCCAGCAGAGGACGAAATGGCACGTTCCTGGCAGGCAACTTCAAGCAGGAGACCTGGTACTTATGAAGGAAAACAATACACCCCCTCTCCAATGGCGCCTTGGAATGGATATCCCATTTGTATCCCGGAGCGGACGGGGTATGTTGCTACTGTCATTGGCACATACAGGCGAGGTGTATTTATCGTTTTGTAACTACAACATAAAATACATAATAAAAACTTATAGATAATGTACAAATGTGCAGCTTATATCTAACAGAAATCTCTTCCAGCAGGCTTGAGACTGGAGAGTGTGTAAAAAGAGCAAATTAAGTGTGTACTAAATAAATATATACAAGTAAAACAAAAACAATAAATACATACACATAAGAAACAAATCCATATAAAATACAATAAACATACAAGTAAGTCAATAAATACTGAGAGAGGGGAGAGAGCGCCACCCTGAGGCACGCCCACTACAAGATCACACCAGTTAGAGTGAGACTCACCATGGCAAACCCGCTGCGATCGGCCTCGAAGATAAGAGATGAACCAGGCCACTGCAGAAGGAGAGACGTTTAGAGATTTTAAAATGCCAAGGAGAATGTCAAAGATAGAATTGAATGCACTACTAAAGTCTAGTACTACTAATAGTGTAAGAGATCTATTTTCCATGGCCCATCGAATATCATCGGTGACATTTATAAGCGGAGAAGTTGTGCTGTGCCCTGGTCAGAAGCCGGATTGAAAACTACTAGTAAGGTAGGTATTGTCTACAAGGAACTTTGAGAATTGAGCGTGTACGATATGCTAAAGCACTTTGGAGAGAAAAGGGAGGATGGATATTGGATGAAAATGGGAAAGAGAACTAGGGTTGGGAATCTTGGGTAACGGAATGACATGAGCATGTTTCCAGGAAGTAGGGTTGTAAGGGAGAAATTAAAAATATGTGTGAGTACTGGTAGCACAGTTGGCAATATAAAAGTAATCATTTTTGAACACAGCTTATCCTCACTAACAGCTGGAGATGTTATGGAGAGAAAGGAGTTTTTAACGTTATCTTCTTATACAGTTTTTAAGACAAAAGGAGAATGAGTCGAAGGAATATTCGATAAAGATACTAAAGTATTATCTTTAGTAGCAGAACTAACTACAACCTGTTGTTAAACCTCAGGAGGTTGGAAAAACAGTTGGTTTAGTGAATCTAAATTCAAGATGTGGGATTCAGTAGATGGAGATCTGCCAATGCAACGGAGGCTGCATCGGTTCCTTAGATTTTTATAAGAAATCAAGTTATGTTCAGTTATAGTGCGTTTGTACGTACGTTTGGCCTTATCTCGGAGACACATGGCGTTCTTAATAGTCACTGACAACCAGGGAGCTGGATTATGCTTAATTTTCACTGTTTTTAGCGGGGCATGTCTATCATACAACTACAAAAGTAGCGTGTTAAAGTTTTCGAATTTGCCATCGATGTCGTCGTGTAATTAATCACTAAAAACTAAAAACAGTAAAAAACTCACTGGCGACCAGTCTATGATTTCAGCATTAAGCAGCAGGGGTTCAAAATTGATGTTATAAAAGCTCCGGAGTTGTAAGGACGGTAGTTTCTGTTTGGGGAGTTGTACACGAAAAGATAAATAAATTAAATTATGGTAAGCGGAAGGTGCATTGAGTCGCCCGTGGTTCACTATATAATGTGGGAATGATACTAACATGAGGTCTATAAGAGAGGGACCACAACCAGGGAAATTATGGGTGGGAGATAAAGGTAACATGGATAGATTATAAAAAGAGAGGATGGATTGTAATCTGCGAGATCCTGAGTTGTTTTTAATCATGCAAGTGCTAAAATCACCTAATACAAGCACGTGATCATAGGTGGAACAAAAATTATGGAAATAGTTATCAACGGTCTCGAAATAATTGATGTTCATATTGGGACTGTATAAAACTGTAAGCAAAATCTTGACATGTTGAACAATTATTTCGATCCCAAGTTACTCAGCAGATTCCGAATAAGGAGCTTACAATTGTATAAGGGATGTCGGCGCGGAGATAGATGGCCCCTCCATCACCTTCCTTTCCGGTACGATCATTGCGAATGAGTTTGAATCCAGGAATAAGTTACTATGTAGAAGGAAGGGATGGCTTTAGAAACGTCTCTGATATAAGTATGGCATCAGCATTGCTAGTAGAAAAGGTAGCCATAAAGTCGGAGTAGTCACTAGGTACGCTTTGTGCATTAATGTGGACAATTTTTTTGTTATGTGGATTGTTTGAGAAGGAGGAAGATATTTGTTCATGCATAGTTGGTGATAGGGAAGAAAAGCTTGCGAAACTGCAAGAAGAAGTGGAGCAAGAGAAGAAACTGTCAACAATTTCATCATTGAAGTCCATGAAAATAATTTGATATAAATAATTAAACAATTCAATAAAAATATATGAATAAGTAATATACTATACGTATAAAAATTAACTGGGCTATAACTGGGCTATACTATAACTATAAATACCTTAAATTAAGTTTCAGTGCTTTAATCAACAACTCACCACTCACAGGTTGCTGAAAATGATACCACTATAGGTGCTAAAAATGTTGGCACGTATACAAAACATTCATGAACGTGACGTTTCCTCAGTCAGATTGAGCGACTTTTTAATTTATTAATTTGAAAGCGTTCTATTGAGTTGAAAGTGCATTTAAGTATATATTTATCAGTATGTAGTTTAGTTTTTACATTTTTATTTGTGTAAAAATCGGTAAGTTGTTTTTTTCATACTATATATGGGTTTTTTAATTTTTAAAATAATGAATGAGCCTCCAGATCCTGTCGGCGGAAACCTCCAGGTAGGACAGAATGTGGAATTGAATTCAGTATGGACACTGATTGCTCAGCTAAGGACAGTAGGGCCAGAAAGAGGCGTACAGTAAAAACCTCCAAAGGGTTAAGTCCCTTTTTGGCCGTCAGTAAGCTTTTTATTTCAGCACTTAATGGACGAATGGAATGCACGATAATTTGTATAATTTATGCAAATGATTATTAAAAAAAGTATCAGTGCAGTATCATTGAAACCAAACGTGAGGAGTCTCCATACAATAGCTGTGCAACGTCGGGGTTACTGTTTCGATGCAAAAGAAGTTTTGCTGGTGGATTATTTTAAAGATAAAGGCATAAATCTTTTAATAAACAATAAAGTAAACATATAAAGTATACATTTAAAACTAAATAAATAATATCAAAAACATATTAGAAACATAATTATGTTAATTGTATAATCTTGCATAGCATCATTTCGATTGCAACTAGAACATTTTGTGAGTTTTGTTTTCTTTTAGTTCGGGATCCCTATCACCAACCTTTGAAGTTCACATACGTCAATCAAATATTCGCTCTGTTATTTTGCAACAAGTGTTTTTCTTTTCTTTTTCTCTTTCGGTTTTCATTTTTTTATTACTTTTTTCCTTCCCATGTTATTCCCTTTTTGATTTTCCTTTATATTAAAAAGTATTTTATAATAAAATAAACTAAATTATCCAAAAAAATCTCCTGCGTTAGCAAATAAGAACCCAAGCTGAAAGCAAGCTTCATAAGTGCGGAAGGTTGCAGGCATTACCAATAATATCATTGTATGAATCTTGATCATACACTTAAACATTCTTGCGTCTATTAAAGTTGCACGGGGCTAGCATAATTAGCCGAGAAGGTGTCTAAACGCGACAAACTCGCTTCGGGCCGAGAGATAATATGGCTCGGAAGCGTCAGTTTCTCGCATTTGAGACCTCCTAGACTTGTCGCGGGTACAGACCTCTTCCTTTAAAAGCCTTGAGGTTAATCATAAAAATAATAAAGCCCATTTATTTCCAACAACCTTGAGTAACATTTTCTCTTATAACTAGCTAACTATTACTATTCTATTGTTGGAACCCCACGCTGGGTAAAGGCGTCCTCTAGCTTACTTTACAATTTTCTTTTTTTGCCTTTCCTCTCCAATTTCTTCCTGCTACTTAAATTAATTTGTCAATCCACCTGTTCCTTGGACGACCTTTTTTTCTTTTTCCCGTAGGTCCATTCCATGTTGTGGTTTCCAATGTTAATCTATTGTCTGTGTATCTTGCTTTATGTCCAGTATATCGCCATTTTTGTGTGCTAGCATGGTGGAGTATATCTATTAAGTTGGTTTTTGCTCTTATGTCTTTGCTTCCTGTCTTTTAAATTTTATATATATATACTTCTTTCCATCGCTTTCTGACAATTTGTTAGTTTTGTTTTATTTTTGTGTTGTACGTCCATGTTTGGCAGCCATAGGTGAGAGTCGGTAGAATACACGTATCCATTACAGTCTTCTTCAGGTGAAGCGGAAAGTGCCTTTTAGAATTTCCTTTAGACTCCAGTATTTTTCCACTCAATGTTCACTCACCGTTCTATTTCTTCTTCCTCATTATTTTTGCTGAATGATACTTGTTCGCCGAGGTATGTATAGTTATTTACGTATTCTAGTGCCTGCCATAAAAGTTGATGTTGGTAGTTTTGCTGTTTGTCATCAGCTTGGTTTTATCTTGGTTCATTATAAGCCCAATTTATTCGGTTTCTTCTCTTAGTGTGTCTATCATATCGGCTAGTTTGTCACAGGTTTCGGCGAAGATGACGATGTCGTCTGCGAATCTTAGGTGAGTTACCCTCCTCCCATTTACTCTAATTCCGTATGTTGGCTAGTGCAAATTCTCAAAGATAAACTGTAGTACCACTATAAAAAGTTTCAGTGAAAGAGGATCTTCTTGTTTACTCCCCGACAGATTGGTATATTTGTTCCTCTTTTTGCCAGTTTTACCCTGCTGGTACTTCCTTTGTAGATGTTCTTTAATACCTTTATGTATTTTTCTTGGATTTTGCAGTGATCCATCGCTTCCCGTATAGACTTGTGAGAGATGGTATTTAAAGCTTTAGCGTAGTCTATGAAAGCTATATATAGTGGCTTATTAAACTCTTTGTGTTTTTTTCTACTTGTTGAATAGCGTGTATCGTGTGCGGTCTTTTGTGGAAAAGCCCGAACGGAAGACAGCTTGTTCTAATGGTTGATGTTCATCAATTTTTGGAGACAATCTGCTTTGCAGAATTGACATAAATAGTTTGTACGCGCTTGAAAGGAGACTTATGGGTCGGTAGTTAGTCTTTCGGGTCTCCTTTTTTGTACAATAAGATTATATCGGATCTCTTCCATTGATCTGGCACCTGATCAGCGTCTAGAATTTTATTAAATAGGTAAGTGAGAGGACATGCTAAGAGCAGAGAACCTATTTTTAAAGCCTCGTTATGTATACCATCTGGTCCTGGGCTTTTATCATTTTTCATATTTTTGATGTGTTTAATAGTTTCCAAATCGTCTATTGGTGGTATATCGATATCTTGATTGGTTACTTCACTATTTAGGGTATTGTTACTTATATGAGATGTAATCAACATGCCAGTTTTCTCTGCATACAGTGTTTTGTAAAATTCCGTTGCACTATTTATCACGTCGTCTCTGGTTTTTGTCTCATTCTTTCTTGTATTTAGGATTTGAATCCAATTTGGGTGTGTTGTCAACTGTTTGTAGGCTTTTTTGGAGCTTCTCTATTTCTGCAGGTTGTCTTCTATTATTTTATTTCTATAATTCTGATAGTCTGTTCTGATGGCTTTGCTTGTTGTATTAAAGAGAAAACTCAATTGATTTTTCATTTCTTTTGGTTTTTGTTTCATTTTTATTAACTCTGTTCGTTTTATTAGCATGTTACTTATAATTTTTTCAGTTCTGTTTATTTCGGAATCAGGCGTTTTCAGGCGAGATTCAATTCTTGTATATTGTGTTCCAAATTTTTCAAGTAGCGATTCGCATCTTCTGTTGTTTTTAATGGCTTGGGTTGTGTTTTAAAAGGTAAAGCCTTGAGGTTAATCTAATGTATAAATGTGTTTTCTTTCTATATTCTAATTAAGATTTTGGACATGTGACTCTAGTGTTGGACGTTAGATTTCCTTTGGCTTCATTATTTAAGTAAACTACCAAAAACAAAAAAGTTAGTTCAATAACCTTTTAAATATGGTTCATGACTATATAGTCAATCTATTAAAAATAATCATGACGGTATTTTATGCTGAAACATCATCGGCCGACGGCATTGCAATAAAAAACGTAAAAGAAATTCAAAAGATGGTTGCACTTGTAGTGGCCTTGACGTAGACCTTCCTAAAAATCAACCACTAAATAATACCTTACAACCAAATAACTCTACTATGACAAACGCACCTCAACAAGTGGCACGCAAATTATTTATTGAGATCTATCGCCCTATGTCATCCACAAATCTTACCTAAGCATTTATTTATTTTATACAATGCCTTACCTGTGTCCTTATATATTTATCCTACAATTCAATGCTACAGCTGATGCCGATATGGGCATACAAAAATGTAGTGTAGATCCAAGCCTCGCTGTTTTAAATCCGGTGGAGAACACTAAGGAGATACCGGGTTCTGTGGAAGGAAACCTAGTGAATTGTTGCATGTGCAAAGGATCCCACTTTGCTACAAGTAAAATGTGCCCAGAATTTAATAGACAAAAGCAAATAAAAAACTTACATGGCTAAGAACCGTGTTGCATATTCAGAAGCCATAAAATTTTTCCCAACAGTGTACAAACTATAATATGAGGTTCTTAACTTACCTTCTAATCTTAAACACAATTCACAAATGTCATCCAAAAACTCAGTTCAATTCCAGAAACTAAATCTTTAAAAAACTGTTTAAACCACATAGCACCCCAAAACTGGGAAAAGGTTTTAATACCACTGCACATAATTCTATCATTAAAGATTATAATATTCCATTACCCTCTAATGGCACTTGCCTAATGAACAATCATTATGGATTATGGATCTCAAGACCCAACGGATATTACATTGGAACTGCAGAAGTGCAGTTAGTAAGAGCATGAATATATTATGATTCTCTTGCCTAAGAAAAGACAGGCATGATGGTTATGTTGGAGCCGCCATTCTAATAAAAAATGGCCTTTTGTATAAAGTTATAGATATACTCTCACATAATAAAGATTTTTCAATTTTAGTTATAGTTGTAAATAGTATAGTTTTCATTTCTTTATATGTCCTAAGACCTACCTCTCAAATACTAACTGAATTCAAAAACATTTTAAGCAGAATTATCTACCTATTTTAATACTAGGAGACATTAACTGTCAACATAATTTGTGAGGCAGTGAAATTACAAGAAAACATGGTGAAAATTGATAGAAATTATGAATGAAATAAATCTTTGTATTTTGAAAAACAGCTCCAGGTGAAAACCTTAGCGCAGTTGATTTAACCATTTGTCTGTAGATATATCAACCCATGGTAGTGATCATTTTCCAATATTAATCACCATACTCTCAGCTAGATTCAACTTAAATATAAATAAACCAAAAACCCGTATGAAATATAGGTTACTTGAAAAAGAATGGCCTAAATTTTCCACAACAGTTAAGAATAAAATCCCGACTTTACCAAATATATCTCCAGGTGAAGAAAATACTTGTTGCAATAAACTTTCAGAAATTTTAATAAAAACAGTTGATGAAGCCTTTCTATGAAAGTCTGACAATTCAGATAAAAAACCATCGCCACCTTGTTGGGATAGTGAATGTTCTCAAGCCATAAAAACAGGAAACAAAGAGAAAAAATATATGATAGAAACATGACACAGGAGAGTTACCAAAAACTTATAGATATGACAAAAATAACTAAGAAGCTTTTCAAATCCAAAAAAATCTGCTGGTTGGAAATCTTTTTGTTCAAATAATTTCTCGTAATACACCTTTATCTAAAGTGTGACAAAACATTAAAAGATTTGGTTCAGCTTTTTCTCCCCGTAAATTCAATATCAAAATACTTAATAGAGCCATTTCTTGATAAACTAGCCCTTCCGTACGTGCCTGAAAACAACAACATTAATGATTTTAGTAATTGTGATCCAAACCCTTCAGGTTTATGTAAACCTTTTACACTAATTGAACTTAAGGGTGTATATTTAAAGGATTCTTCACCTGGGGAAGATGGAATACCATATTCTTTTATTTGTAATTTAAATGATTTTTCACTCTTATATTATCTTGATCTTATAAATAGTATATCCGAAACCGGTAATATTCCAGCAGCCTGAAAAATACAGACAGTTCTGCCAACTTTAAAACCAAATAAAAACCTCCACCTGAGATATCATCGTTTGGGCCAGTAATTCTTTCATCACTATTATAAAAATTTGCGAAAATTTAATGAAAAATCGCTTAGAATGTTACATAGAAAAACACAACCTGCTAAGTAACAACCAATACGGGTTCCGAAAAGCCAGAAGTACTACCGATAATATTCCATTACTCAAATTATACGTACGAGTCGCCGTACGAAGCAGACGCTTAGTCGGTTTCTCCGTAAAATTAAATCTACAATATAAGATACTCAAATCTCAATCTAAGTGCTTAGAAATAATACACGTTTTAGCTAGTATCAGCTCAACATTCGGACAAAGTCACCTCGTTCAAAGTTTCAACAGAATTGTGATAGATCAAAGAACATCACATACGGTCAACATGTCTACGTTACGATCACCGCCGCATTACAAGTCTGACTCCGATTTACCTACAGTTAGTGCCGAAGATCCAATTAACATAACTGTAAGAAAACGCAAGCACGGTGACGATTTCACACAAATGTTCAAACAATTTAGCACGGACATTATGAACAACCTGAATAACTTTAAACAAGATATACAGAAAGAAATTACTCAAATTAACAACAATCTAAATGTAGTCATCAAGACCGACCTACAGAACTTAAACGAAAACACAGTGAATTAAAGAGTGAGCGTGAAGGTATGTCCACCGCTATAAAAGAATTAGAAAATAAACACCTTGCCATTCAAGAAAAAGTTGTGGACCTGAAAACATCTACGCAGTTTACTAGCGGCAAAATGGACGAAATAGAAAATAAAATTCAGATATTAAACAAAGAAACTAAAAGAATTAATTATCTTGAAAAAGAAATCTTGGATGTAAAAGAACAAAACCGACACCTTAGGAATGACATGAATTACAGGGAGCAAAAAGACAGAAACTCGTATTTAGAAATAGTCGGCTTACGCAAAATAAATAATGCATTTTACTATTTACATTTTATATTTTACCTTGCAAGCATTTAACTAAAAGTTGCCAAGATGGTTGGAGTGACCCACGAAGACAAAAACATTATTCAGATCAACCACGTTTCACCTCGAGTTAAACCGAGTTAGAGTTAAAGTTCCTGGTTACTACGAGATGAACTATTGTCAAAGTTACGTAAACTTAAAATCACCGCCAAGGATATCGATGTTGCATCAGAAAACACGCCAACATTCTTCAACGAACATTTAACTCCATATAACAAGCATTTGTACAAAAAATGCAGGGATTTAGCAAAGCAGAATATGTATCAATTTGTATGGATTAAAAACGGAAGGATTTACACTCGAAAAAACGATACAACACATGCACTGCAGATAACGGACGAGGAAGACCTGAAGAAGATAAGGAATACGATTATTTAACGCCAATAAGCAAATTATTTAACTAATGTAAGGTAACTGATAGTTTTATATTTATTTACTTATATATCAATTTTTTGCATATTTTATATATTCTTACTTGTATCTACTGTCTATAGAATTTTTTACAGTCCTATATTTGTCTAATATACCCTATCTAAACTACCGCCTCATCTATACTTCTTGTTACCTTTGACAACGGTCAGTCATTCAAGAATAGTTTGTTCTCGGAGCATTCGTCATGTATCGACGCGAATTGTTGTTCCTCGCATTGTAATGATTTATAATTATCAATCTCCTATACGTAATTTCATATATTTTTTAATCGTGTCAAATATAATTTTAATCACAAAAGGTTCAATTACAAGATGTTTTCGTGTTAGTAAAAAAATATGTTTATACCATACCTACTCTAAAAAGCTTATTTTATTCACACACAACAGTGAATAAAAAGGCCTGTTATTCACGGCTTTGTTTTTATTCACTGTTTTGGTGTTTGAATTTGGAACACAAAATATATCCTATCTCCATTTCAATGCCTACACAAACTCCTTTCGCTAAGATTCGAAATTCAAACTCTTCGGTGCAAATAAATTCTCGAGATTTGATTGGTCGATATTTGCGACAAGGAGTTTGGCATTAGATTAAAAACTGATTTGTATTCTTTGCTGCCATTATAGAAAAAAAAAATAGTGAATTGGCGCCATTTCAAATACTTACTGTGAATTGTACGGACACAAAGTTTAGTGTTACTTTATAATAAATCGATTGAATTATAATAAATCGATTATGCATTCAAGTGACGAAGAAGATATTGTGTTAACACCTGAATTTATGAAAGAGAAGGCGGCCGATATTGTAGAAAACTTGCTACCCAACAAATCACGGCTGGTTTACATCAAAACCTACGATGAGTTTTGTAAATGGAAAAATGAAAATCAAGCTTCAGGCACATTTTCTGAGTCTGTTTTCTTAATATATTTTAATGAACTGTCGAAGAAAAGGAAGTCATCGACGTTATGGAGTATATATTCTATGTTGCGGTGTACTGTAAAAACAAGGCATAACATTGATATAAATAAATATTGTTTCACAAGTTGACCACCCTAATGATAATAATAAGAAAATTACGCTTAATTTCAGTCATTGCTCTAATTTTAATGTCCATTTCAATTAATGTAACATTTATTATTTCTTGATTAAATTTCTATTTTCGCTGCGCTCGTGATTCAATCATCTTAAATCACTCGCTACGCTCGTGATTCAATCGTTGGAATCCTTCACTTGCTCGTGACTCATCTACGGCCCTCGCTTTTAATCCGTCCTTTATTCACTAGTTGCATAATATACTATTTTACTCTCGGAAGTATATTTTTGCATTGAATAATCAGTAACAAAATAATTTCGTACAAGGTTCTCAATTTATTAATTACACTTTTAAAAGTGATATCTAGACTTATAAATCTCTCTAAATAAGACGTTATTTTATACATAATTAGCATTATTAGACTACAATTACCATTGGTTACGCATTATGTTCCATTGCTCAAATTTAAAAATATAAATTATATGATTATCTCATATCTTATATCATAGCTGTTTTTTATTTTCACTATTATTTAAAAGAATATTCTGTGGCGCATTTTGTAGTATTTAATAATTTTCTGCACAATCATACACATTTACGTTTTGCTCACTTTCCTTTTTATCAAAAATACGTTTAACAAAATACTAATTTATAAGAGCTATCTATGGATGATCCTTGCGCCTACAGACTTCTACTTTTTCCAGAATTTGGATAACTTCTTGGCGGGAAAAAAATTCAATACCCGAGAGGCAGTACAAAATGCCTTTGAAGAATTTTTTGCCTCCCGTCCAGCTGATTTCTTCAAGAAAGGCATCAATAAGCTACCAATGCGTTGGCAAAGATGCATTGATTGCATGGGTGATTATTTTGATTAATAGAAATAAAAAATATATAAAAAAATTACGCTTCCTTTATTTCGTGAAAAACGGCAATTTCATAGGTAAAGACCTAATATTTCAAAAGAAATATCTATAAGACATTTTGCTATAACTTACTTTTCACCCTTTGTTTGCTTACGTTCATCTTCCGTACAAGTGAACACGCAACGGGTGGCACTTAAGCTACCTTTTCGTAACATAATGTTGCGTCAGACACCTAGAGTATACAGGGTGTATGAGGACAGCTTCCATTAACTTTGGGGTATGATTATACTGCATATTCTTATTACGAAAAACTACTTTTTATTTTTTTATAACGCCAAAAATTTGGCCTTTTTCAAAAAAATAAATTCTATTTTTTTAGCTTTACATATGTAAGAACAAACGGATTATCACCAAATTTTAATTAAAAACATAGTTTTTTTTACAAAAAAATACCGCGATGTAATGTTTTACAATATTTACAATCATTCCGCAGCGGGGCAGGCCGCACTTGCATCCGTTACTAAGCGATGCGACGCGGTGCGAGTGCACTAGACCTCGCTTGTAATCACGCGGTCGTCGCGGTCAGCTGACTCGCAGCGTGCGCATCGCGCATCACATGAATACCATAAGCGAACTTTATGTAGTTGTTTCCCATGTTCGAATGACTTCTTATGTTATGTAATAGAAATTTTTCATGAATTTGTTTAGGTATGATGGCGATGAAATAAGTAAGTACTATTAAAAGCAGTCGATCGAAGTAGGATGTAAATAAATAATGGCTGAAAATTATTCCTGTCAATCATTAGTTCGATAAATTCGTTTGATCAAAAAATTTCATTCGTAAGCCTACGCTAGACCTTCTTTAATGTACTTTTCTTTCTTTAGGCAAAGCAAATTATACCATTTACTCACTTCATGATAAACCTGCGTACCTACCTATTGCACTGCATTGACCAATAAATGACGAAACAAGCCAGCGTCCCTAAGTTACCTACCTACGTATGTGCCTACCTATGTTTCGAAATAATTCTTTTAGGTTGTCTTGGTACCTATCTTCCCACCCAAGCAGGGGTACCTAGAAATCTGTGAAAGCACTTATTTGTCCAACCTAAAACAACTTTGTTCGCTTCTAAGAAAACGAGCAACCTGACGATAGGTATTTGTTACTTAATAGTTTAATAAAAGTCATTTACCTGCCTCGTGCCAACTCATTTAATTGTTACTGAACAAAATAAATAAACAGCAACTGATCGAAATAAATAACGGTACGAAAATAATGCAAATCATCTATCCGAATTACTGCAATAACAAAGTTGGATTCCTCTTTCTTGTGAAAAAATAGTTTGAACCTAAAGATCATCAACCCACCAGTTTCAATGACAAAACCTCGCAGTCATTAACGAATATTAGTTAGCTTATTAACATGAGACCTAGTAACTTACAGTAGATTCCTTTAGTAAAAACACCCTAAATACTTAAATAAGATAAAACTTACAGTACTTACCTAGTCTACATAGTATGTATTAAGTTCCGTAAGAATAAAAGTTGTAAAATACGCTCCCACCCGTGGTCTCACTGTTACTATGTGTGAATATTGAACATTGAACTAAGTACTAGCAGAGACTAGTAATAAATAACTATAATCTAACCATGTCAAACAAAATTTTGTGATTTGAAAAATAGTTGTTTTTAAGATAGAGAGATGGCGTTAAATGTATTAGATTTACTTTAAATTTAGTCAAAATAACACGTAAAAAACTTAAGATGGCGCTATTTACAAAATCATTTGATATTTCATTGCAAGTGACTATCAGTAGGTATCAAGCGACAACAGACTTCGTCCTGAGTAGTTTAATAAACAAGTTTATTAGTAGAATATTTGTATTTTATATTTTATAAGTTTAACAATAAATCTTCTGTAGATACATATTTATTTTAAATTTCACTATAAATTAACATTACATGATATTTTTTAGCTTTTACATGTGAAGAGTAGTTTATTATGATCAAATCGAACTTTCCTTCATACTTTTCCAGGTTTAGGACTGGCTGAATAGTAATGAAAAGATATTTTTCTCTTAAAAAAGCTTCTTATCAACTTCAAACCACTAAATCTATTAATTCATAAAAGAAAAAGTCAATTATCTATTCTTTAAACAACACTTTAATATTATGAATTAAGCACGCAAGTCGTTACTCAAACATACACTAATCAGAATCGAAATTCAAAAGAAAGAAATGTAAGTAAATGAACACAAACATGACCTTATTTCCCGCCCACCTAGTCAACTAGTCGATTGCCACTTAACTCATACAAAAATCAACTCTATGTAGCTTGAATTGCAGCCTAAATTTGTTTGCCTCGACGGTTTTATTTCAACGATCTTTAACTAGTTAACCAACTACGTTGAGGTATTGTCGTTGCATTGCCAGTCGATAAGAACTTTGTGGACTTTTTAGTTCAGCCGTCTACGGATTCAACTTGTTCATTTGCAGGCGATACCTAGGTGATGTCTAACTTTTTTCTATAAGTAGACGTCTAGTAACTTCGTTTGCAGTTTCAGATTGAAGCGCTGCATGTTTAAATCGTTTGACTAGACAACTTAAAGTTTTTGTAGCGCTGCATCTAATAATAAATCATTGAATAGGTAAAAATGGAATGCGTAGTAACTCAATAATTTATTTATTTATTTTTTTATTCATAGGATAACAAACAGTGATTTAATAACAAAGTATAAAACATAGAAGATAACAGAACACCATTAATATGTTATCGCTTATTACTAACAGTAGCTTGAACAATGTTGCTTGAGCATACAAAAAGACAAAGTGAATTTATACAAAAACGAAAAGAAAAAAAAAACTAAAAATAAAAATTATTCTTTGGGGATTTACTACACGGAATCGAACCAACGATTTGTTAATACTCGCTTAAAGTTTAAAGGGTTGGAAACAAATAGGTCTAGTTCGGGAACGTCCACAAGACCGTTAACGTAGTTTGCAGCTCTAACGAAGAACGAATTCTTTCTATAATTAGTGCCACAAGTTTGCACATGTAAATAGGAGGGATGCCTAACAGACCTAGAGGGAACTTTTTTATTAATCATTGAAAGCATGTCTGGACAGTCAATTTTATACTGAACTAATTTAACCAAAAAGAAAACATCTGCAATCCTACGTCTTTCTTTAAGTGGTATATGATGTCTTTTACATCTCGTTTCGTAATGTTCGTCATGTTGTTTACATTTAAATTGTAAGTATCTCAGAAATTTTTTTTGAATTAATTCTATTCTATTTATGTATACGTCGTACTGTGGATTCCAAAGTTGCGAACAATATTCGAGAACACTACGTACCAGGCTGCAATATAGAATTTTTATCAATTTTATACTGCTGAATTGACTACTGGACCTCATGACGAACCCCAAGGCTTTATTTGCTTTTTTGGCAATATGATCAATATGCCTTTCGAATGTTAATTTAGCGTCCAAAAGCAAACCGAGGTCTGAAATTTCACAAACTCGTTTGAGTTCTTGTTTCTTAAGCTGGTAAGAGTAAGTAATATGATGGGGCTTTAGAGAAAATGTTATTTGTTGACATTTTGACACATTCAAATCCAGGTTATTTTCTGCACAGTAAACCTCAAATCTGTTAAGATCTTGCTGTTACAGAATGCAATCATCTATAGAACTAATATCTCTATAAATCTTCATGTCGTCTGCATAAAGCAAAAATTTCGAGTTTAAGAAACAAGAACCGACTAAATAATATTGAATATGTCGGCTTCCGGCGGCCATCTTGTCGGTTTCCGGCGGCCACCTTGTCGGCTTCCGGCGGCCATCTTGGGACGCCAGCGCCCTCTGCGGTGCTCGACAGCGTTTAGACCTGGTAGCGGTGCGAAGGGGACGATCACTTACAATCGAGCAAGCGGTCAGGCTACACACATCTAGAACTGTCGCGCGTTCCAAGTGTTTATTGTAAATTAATAAATCAGTACTATTGTTATAATCTGTTACGTGATTGTTACTTCAAAGTGTGTAATTAAAATTATTAAGAAGCTACAACTGCAGTTTCAATAAGCACGCCCACTGATGACAAGCAATATGGCGGAAAATACTGATAACGAAACTCTGCCGTCGTTATCACAAGTGGGATCTGTACCACTTCAAGCAGAAAATGATCGTTGGCGCGCCATGTTTGAAATACAAAACGCCAACATGCAAGCGCTTATTGCTGCCTTGCAGACGCAGAAAACTACGAGCCTGGTGGATTTACCCGAGTTCGACCCAGATAAGTTGGACACGGATGCAAGATCGTGGTGCGCGACAGTAGATCTTTGGCTTCGCTGAGAATCCATTAACCGGAAGTCAACTTGTGGTGGCAGTCAGTAAAGCGCTTAAGGGAACCGCGTCAACGTGGCTTTCGCAAATTGCATACCAAGGCATGACGTGGAGCGAACTCAAGCTACTTTTTACAACACGATTTGTTTCTACAGAAACTTTGGCGGATAGTTTAATAAATTTAAACAATCATCGCCCCGGAGACAAAGAAACGTTACCTGCTTACGCATGCCGACTGATAACGTCATTATGTAATCGCTGGAAGGACGTTAATAAAGAACAAGTTGCAGTGGCAACAGTACTCGCACATTTGTCGCAATTTGACCCGCGATTACAACGCCTTGCGATTACGACGGATATTACTTCGAGAGACAAGCTGCAGCAAGAACTAAATGTGTTTACGCATTTAAAACGAAAAATATTCTTGAGTGAACCATCATCAGCCCCAGTTACCAAGCAAATCAAAATAATGAAATGTTTTAACTGCGGGAAACCAGGACACAAGCGATCAGACTGTAGAAGCAAGCCTATGGTCACCGACGCAAGGGCGTCGTCACCGACGGGACCAAACCGTGTAATTCGTCAACATACTACAAAATCGTTGATTTGTTTTAGATGTGGCAATTCTGGGCACTTTGCAGCTCAGTGCACGAGTGGCAAGCGCGTGCAGGACAGCAGCGCAGCCGTAGTGCACGGGGAGCATCGGGTCGAAGCCTGCACTGTAAAGCCGCCGACGGGTACATTACAACATATGGGTGAGCTGTATTGTTTTTCGTACGATTCTGGCGCTGAATGTTCGTTAATTAAATAATGTTTTGCTGGTAAATTTAGTGGTAAACGTTACAATAATGTTGTTGCTATGACGGGTGTTGGACAAACTCGAGTATTCAGCACAGAGAAAACTTTATCTAATGTGATCGGTTAAATGAACAAATAGCAAACGAATTACGGTCTGGGATCTTACACAGAATATTTCAACGTAACGGTAGAACTAAATGCTTACCATATTTGCCCCGTTAGTTAAGGCGGTCCGTCATTAATAACTTCCATGATTCACTCGTTCATTGGCGTTGACAAAACTCGTGAAAGGTTGTTCGAATATTATTGGTTTCCGGGTATGGCAAGGTACGTTAAAAACTTTATTGATGACTGTATCAATTGTAAAGTAGCGAAGTCTAAATTCGGTTAAGTTCAGGCTGAACTTCATGGGATACCTAAAGTAAGTATACCCTGGCATACAGTTCATATTGACGCAACCGGTAAACTTAGTGGGTAAAAATGATAGTAAGGAATAGGTTTTTGTTTTGATTGACGCTTTTACAAAGTACGTTTTGTTAGTTCATACGAATAATATTGACTTAAAAAATAGTATTGGGGCGGTAACTCAAAGTGTAGCGCTATTTGGGGCTCCCACTAGAATTATCGCGGATCAGGGAAGATGTTTTTCTAGAAGGGAATTTAAGGAATTTTACGATACAAATAACATCCACCACACCTTATAGCTACGGGTTCTTCTCGCGCGAACGGACAGGTAGAGCGTGTCATGAGGCAATGCTGACTTCAGTAGAGACTAGTAAAAACAAATCATGGCAAGGCGCGATAGGTGAAGTTCAACTTGCAATTAATTGTACCGTAAATTGGGTTAACTAAAGCCTCACCTCTTGAACTTTTAATTGGTAGAGTTGCTAGACCGCTGTCATTAATGTGCAGTGATACAGATACTGAAGTCAACATTGACGAAGCTCGAGCTCTAGCTTCGGAAAATATTGAAAGATGTGAGGCGTACGATAAGGCGCGATTCGACGGTACGAAGGCGAAGGTTAATAATTTTGCGGTGGGCGATTTGGTTCTATTAGAAAATGAGAAAAAAAACCAAACCAAAATAGATGCAAAGTTCAAAGGTCCATTTAAAGTCATTGAGGTATTGAATGGTGACCGTTACACGTTAAAATCTTTCGATTCGAAACGTACGCTCACGATAGGTTGAGAAAGATGCCTAAGGGTCATGTACCAGCCAACTTTGATTTAGACAATGAAGATAGTTGTGATGAAGTGAATTAGCTTGGTTGGAAATCGAATGAGTACTGCAACGTTTGCTTGTGCCGTATTTATTAAAAGAGGTTATTGCACAAACAAACTTGCCGACGTTTATGACTGGCAACTTATAAGTCTGTCATTATTTGATTTTTATTTGTAAAATGTAAAAATATATATATTATGGAAGATTGTTCCATGGTATCCCTTGATGGGATTCCTTGACGGAATTCCTTACGGAATTCTATTGCGGGCTTCGTCCCCAAAAATAGTCTAATAATTATTCTTGTATGTTATTTTAAAATAGATTCATTTTAAATAAAAGTGGATTAAGTTATATGTGTTTCTTTCCTATTAGTTAGGAAGACCTCCCTAGGTTAGATTAGGTCCATCCCGGGTACCGAACCCCGAGATGGTGGAGGCGCCGCGAAAAGTGTAGTGCTGTGTTGTGTATTTTATTTCAGCTATATTCCCCACTAAGTATAGCGGAAGGAAAATTTTAGAAGGCAAGAGCCGTCTGAATACCAAGAATAAAGGAAAGACTAGAAGGTGATTCATCCAACGGGCGAGGAAGGAATTTCCCAAAATTCAACCGGCGTCAGTGGGACAGCTTGAGATATTGTTGATGCCGATTGATCAAGACAATGTTATAAGAAGGTAATTAAAGATTTCTATCATTTGCTTATCATCGAAGGTATGATAGTACAGCTGAATGGGGTGAAATTCTGCGCTGATTTGGATTTAAACTGTGCCTATCGGTAATTATCGATAGCGGAGAAGGATAGAAACGAAACGGCAATCATCACACCGTCTGGATTATACGAGTTTAACGTATTATAATTTGGATTTAAATCGTGTAGGACAATTGGTTTCGTTACATTGTCCAGAAAGAATATTGGGTGGAAGTCGAAAACTTGGTCGACCATATGAAGGTTTATTTCGAGTATTACGATATATAGGATGTGACAATTATCTTGTAAAAAAAATACAAAATAACCAAGAACTAATTGTACATGTGAATAGATTGAAACCATATAATATTCGATAAAGTAAAACTAATGATAAAACTATGTCTATATTTATATATATAAAACAAAGTTTTTTTGTATATACATTTATTTCTTGAAATATTACAATAATATTATAATTTCTTTATTCTTAGAATTAATAGAGTAAAAGTACACATTTAGGTGTATAAGTATATATATCGTTCATTTGTAGATATGCAACGGTTAGAATTTCGTTGGGGTTTTAGAATAATATAAGAAACTAATATTTTTTTTTTCTCAAATTCTATGTACACTTCACAACGCAATCACCAAAAAGGAGATGCAATGGATGGACGATGCAGATAAAAGAAAATAAGGAAAAGGTTTTTATATATTATATATTGAGATAAGAGGGTATTTTATTTAATGATTTAATAAATTAATTTTAGATACTCGAAGAGAAACCTCTAAGGGGCGGCAGGTACACGCGGCACGTATTTACCGCGTTACATTTTATTTACGAATCATAAATATACGTGTGGTGCCAATGCTCTAAAGAAGTCAATTTTCAAAGACTAAAATAACACTATAGATAATGTGCACGTTTAATTTGAGCCACACCTAATAATCTCCATAAGAGAGAAGGTGATAGCCGATTTAGCTATGCGGCCAAAGTTTACGAGTATATATAATATTGTGATATTGATGTCTGTGGGTCAACACGCGGATGTAGAATAGGATCCTCAGTGAGTTAAATAGTAAAAGGGTTGTGATGGAATAGGTAATGATTTTTTGAACGTGATTGGTATAGAATTTTGTCAGGTGTATTTCGGTGCATTTTGAAAAAGTTCTCTGCATTGCGTTGTGAAATATTAATTTTTAATTTATAGGTATCATTCTGGGTTAAATAAAATACTTTGGATCCGATTTTATGATCTATTCATAGGTAAGTTTGTCCGGTAATAGTTAGGCAGGTAAAATCTTAATATTTAGGTAGGTAATGTTTAAATTTTCGAAAGTTACAAACTTTCAAATAAACTTTTAATCATTCAGAAAAGTTTAAAGTTAATATGACAGTTCATGTCAAACGTGTTTGTTTTGCCAACTGAATGATAATGTTTGATAATATAATTTGATTAATTTAGTATTAATTTTAATATAAATGGGATTAATTAAATTTACTTTTATTGGGATATTAATATATTTATTACTTATCAATTAATTATAATTATAATTTGATTGTATTCAATGGGTTATTTTAACAATTGTTGATTAATTTAATAATAAATATTGGTTATTTGAATTTGCATATGATTGGGTAACGTAAATAATTAATATGGGGTTGTTGATTATATTCATGAATTATGTGAGAAATTAAAATAAATTACACTGTTTTATTTAGATATTAATTAACCAGCCGGGATCTTGGCTGATTTTCATCAGGTTTTGTGGCTAAGGCTCTATTGATGGAAAATAAATACAATAAGATCATTTTTGGTGTAATAAGATGTTGTGATTTAAACATGATCAAGTATATATATTCCTATCGGTAGGGGGCTCATCTGAGAGTAATCCCGATTAATGTATATGGTCCTGATTTAGGTAGGGTCGTTATTTAAGAATGAAATGTATATAGGAATTTATTTAATCAGCTTCACTAATTAAATAAATTAAACAAGAGGGGCGATTGCAACGTTTGCTTGTGCCGTATTTATTAAAAGAGGTTATTGCACAAACAAACTTGCCGACGTTTATGACTGGCAACTTATAAGTCTGTCATTATTTGATTTTTATTTGTAAAATGTAAAAATATATATATTATGGAAGATTGTTCCATGGTATCCCTTGATGGGATTCCTTGACGGAATTCCTTACGGAATTCTATTGCGGGCTTCGTCCCCAAAAATAGTCTAATAATTATTCTTGTATGTTATTTTAAAATAGATTCATTTTAAATAAAAGTGGATTAAGTTATATGTGTTTCTTTCCTATTAGTTAGGAAGACCTCCCTAGGTTAGATTAGGTCCATCCCGGGTACCGAACCCCGAGAGTACTCTATCAGCCGTAATGAAGTCGACCGTACCAGTTGCTATACGTAGTCGTAGCCCGTTAGAAATCGGTGTCTCTTGGGGAAACCCAAGTAGTCCGTGGGTGCGCGGTGCGCGTTTAGCTCTGGCCGAGGTCGGGGTCTTTGGAGACCACAGTGTGCAGTCAGTGGGTGTCATGGCAGGTGGTGGAGGCGCGTTTGTGATGTAGAGCAATTGTGTTTGCTGTTCGGCTTGGTGGCCGTGGTGATAGAGTGACTCATGTCAAGATCTGTGTGATCTGTGTTGTCTATCTTGTAGAGTTAGATAATTGAAACCTTATTACTCGCGGATGGTACATGATCCAGGGTTGATTAATTTAAGTAGTTTAAAGCGTGAATTTAAAAATTGTGTTAAAAAAAATATTATTGAAAATTGTATTTTGTGTGAGTTTAGTTAAAGTGTATTTAATTAAAATTCATGTCAATTGTGAATTGGATACTATTACAATGATGCTAAAAGGGTGTAAAACTAATTAAACGATGGTTTTACTTATGAATTTGTTGTTAATTAAATTCTTATGCTGGTAGAGTCTGAGCGGTAGGTCAGAATTGGCCGAGCAAGTAAAACCTATCGTATTGTTTTACGTTGGTTACAGATTAACACACGAGGACGTGTGTCAGCAGGATGGCCGTGTCGGCTTCCTGCGGCCATCTTGTCTGTTTCCGGCGACCACCTTGTCGGCTTCCGGCGGCCATTTTGGGACGCCAGCGCCCTATGCGGTGCTCGACAGCGTTTAGACCTGGTAGCGGTGCGAAGGGGACGATCACTTACAATCGAGCAAGCGGTCAGGCTACACACGTCTAGAACTGTCGCGCGTTCCAAGTGTTTATTGTAAATTAATAAATCAGTACTATTGTTATAATCTGTTACGTGATTGTTACTTCAAAGTGTGTAATTAAAATTATTAAGAAGCTACAACTGCAGTTTAAATAAGCACGCCCACTGATGACAAGCAATATGGCGGAAAATACTGATAACGAAACTCTGCCGTCGTTAAATATTTAAAAACACAGGCATTGTACTAGCTTCAAAGTACTACAAAGTTTCACATGTAGGTATAATATTAGAAGAATCTAATTATTGTATTTGGATCCTTAAAATAAAACTTACTTCTCTACTAAGTAAGTACGTCTTACCTCACTTTAGAAGTTCGTTCATAACAAAAATGCACAAACTCACTCACACAAGTTCACAAAACTAAAACATACGTAAACTGCGCACGTAGATAAAACGGCGCACAAAAGCACCTAAAATAGGTACTTATTCACAAACATACTCTCGCACCCTGCCCGCACGTCTTAAAATCAACGGTGAACTGAAATAAAACTTAAAAAATGGTGTAGATTGCAGTAGGTACACAAATACTATTATTTCCTAGAAAAGCACTTCCGAAAGGTCGTAGTTTGCTGAGCGAAATCGTTTGGCGGAAGCCGCCAGCACAAGTACAAATGAGCCGCCTTTCTTTGCACGTGCGGCGACTGTGTACAAAAGGTAGTGTTGTGACATGAAATTACTTATTAACATTATCGATTAATGTTATTGTTTTAGTTTTGGTCTTTGTTGGGATGAGCGCAGTGCTTGCTTTGATTTAATGTATTGTATTATTGTAAATATTGTATCTAAGATTAGTTTACTTAAAAGATGTCTTCTTAGGATTATTGGTAAGTATTAAAAGTGTTTATTGGTATTCTTATTAAACATGCTTATTACCTGTTTTAACCGCCATAACATCGAAGTCTAAGCGTAGTTACGTTCCGGAAAGGGTTAAGGATACGGAAAAGGTTACAAGGTACGGAAATGTTTACATTATTTAAAAAAAAAGTTTTATTTGAATAGTAAAAAATGCGAATATTCGAATACCATGCCCTAGTTTCGGAGAAAGGAAAGGATCAGACAGTAAGATTATAGGGTTCAGCCAAATTTCATATCACAAAACAAAAGCATAAGCACGACTTATCGATATCAAAAAGTTTCGATAACTTTACTTTTACACTATTTCTAGGATATTTGCGTGGCTCGTGCCGACGAAAAAAGCCGTTACACGGTCAGTTCCTTGTTGGCCGCCCTTGCAAGTGACACTTTTGTATCTTTTTTTTCGTGTTTACAAATTGTGATCGTTTTATTTTGTGCTAAGTTTTGTTGTGGTTATTTTTGGGAACAAAAATGCCTATTCCTTATGTATACAGCTCTGGCGAATATGGCATCATGCTAATGTGCTTAGGAGAAGCATTAGGGAATGCTGCTGAAGCTTTAAGGATTTACCGAAACAGGTATCCTAACGCTCACCATCCTTCTGACTCACGGGTCATAACAAATGCATACTAGCGAGTTTTGGAAAATAGGCCGATAGCTCCTGTAGCTTCTGGAGGTGGGCATCAGCTGGATGTCAACACAGAAGAGCGCATTTTAGACGTTGTGAGCCAAAACGCTCGTTTTGGAACGCGCAGTGCTGCCCAGCAGCTTAGACGTCTGCACGGTAGGCCCATTGCTTCACATTCAACTGTGCAAAGGATATTACGACGCAGCAGAATGCGGCCTCACGCAATTCATCGCGTACAAGCTTTGCTGCCAGTTGATCGTGTCCGTCGTACTGAATTCTGCCAGTGGCTGTTAGATCAGCAGCAAAGTTCACCTGAATTCATCGAGCACGTGATTTGGACGGATGAATCCACTTCCACTCGGAACGGAATGTGGAATAGGCGAAACGCTCACATGTGGTCGGAGGGAAACCCTAACGCTTCACAGGATTATAGCCATTTTACTGTGGCTGACTACCGCCGAGCGTGGTTCCAGCATGACGGCGCAACTCCACACGTGTCTCGATCCGTTCGCCAACGGCTCTCCGAAATATTTGAAAGCCAATGGATCGGAAGACTAGGACCCCGCGCTTGGCCACCTCGGTCGCCTGATTTGACCCCACTAGACTTTTTACTGTGGGGTTACGTAAAAGAAAGGGTGTTCGATCGACAGTGCGATAGTGCTGCAGAAATGATAACAAGACTGAAACGATGTTTTTAATAAGTTACGCGAAAACAGTTTAGAAGATCCTACCCTTTTGCCTAGACTTCACCAGGAGGTGAAAAGACGAGCCGAACTCTGCATCGAACTGGAAGGTG
Source organism: Marasmarcha lunaedactyla (assembly GCA_923062675.1). Classification (NCBI taxonomy): domain Eukaryota; kingdom Metazoa; phylum Arthropoda; class Insecta; order Lepidoptera; family Pterophoridae; genus Marasmarcha; species Marasmarcha lunaedactyla. The sequence continues at coordinate 5,879,534 of OV281358.1, forward strand.
CGCAGTTCGAACCACACCTCATAAGGATGAGAAGGATTTAGTCAGGTTAGTGAGTGTATTTTGCGATGGAGCGGAATAATTTTTAAACGGCTTGAGCTTATTTTTTTAATAGGCATTAACTGTATAGTAGGTATGTCATTTTATTGTTTTTGACACAATTTCAGCTTACATGTTTTGCTTATAAGTTAATTTAAAATCCAATTAAATGTAAAGATTTAAAATTACTACTTAAAGATATTTTTTTAAATGTTTCATGAACTTACACACTTTTTCCCGATTGCCTAAAAGGGAGGTATTTATTGTTCTTCTTAGACCAAATAGTTCGATTGATTGGGACAAACGAGGTGTAATTTGAATCTTCTTAACGGAGAGACTTGTAGGTTGTAAGTAAGTCCGACTGCGGCATTTCGTAATGAGGTTAATGATTTACAAGTATTATTACAATTATTTTTCTAAAGAAAGAAGTCTATCTTCGAATCCAAAACTGTAAGACAGTAATTCGGAAAGCTAGTTATTTGATACGTAAAATGTAATACCCACGTAAAGGTGATTTGCAGGAATTATTTTCGCCGTTATTTATTTTAATCAGCTGATTGATAACAGATCAATGAGTAAATGAGTAGTAGGTTAATGTATTGTCATGAAACTGCTACGTAACAAAAATCGTCCGGTTGTAGGTGTTCTTATAAACTAATAAAGTTGTATGTACGTAGGGAGAATAAGTGCTTTGACAAAGATCTAGGTGGGCACTTACCTACCTACCTACCTACTAAGGTTTTGACAATGGGAGATAGTGAAGGGAAGATCGAGTCAGCTGAGTGCACGTAGCAACAAGCGAGCACCAGAGCATTTGCGCGGGCTCGCGTTGCTTAGCAACTGCAACCGTAATGATTGTAAATACGTTTAGCAATACATTGCGGGTTTCTTTTTGTAATAAAACTGTGTATTTAATAAATATTTGCTGATAATCCGTTTGTTCTAACATATGTGAACCTAAAAAAAAAATAATTTATTTTTTTGAAAAAGTCCAAATTTTTGGCGTTAAAAAAAATTTAAAAGTACTTTTTCGTCATGAGAATATGCAGTATAATCATACCCCAAAGTTAGTGGAAGCGGTCTTGATACGCCCTGTATAATGAGCCTCGCTTCTTGTCGTCGAGAATGGTACGCGTTCGTCGATCGTTGCAAGTGCGCCAAAACTTCGTAAACCTGCTGCAGGAGTGGATCGCGAGTAGTAAGTCATTGTTTTGATTTAACTTACCTTTGTGTTGTACCTTAACAATTTGAACGTAAAGTACTGTAAAAATGGGTGGCGTATTCAACCGATAATAAGCGTTTTATAAAAGGGGTATATCAAAAAAAATCTAATATTCTAAATATAAGAAAATAAAGAACAATAAAATGGTTATTATCGTTTGAATACGCCTCCACCTTTAAAGTAACTACTCCCTAACTTTACAGTGTGTAAGAAAGATATTTTTGCTTGGCTTTAATTGCAGTAGCTATTTATGGTACCAAACTGAATGAAGTGAAATGGTAGAAAAATCAGACCGGTTGAAACGAATATCGGGAAATGCTTTGGCTGTTCGAAGGAAGTTGTGCTTTGATACACACGCTTTGGGAGATGGTTGCACAAGTAATATGCTGGTCATTGTTTTATCTGTTTTTTGAACACGTTATGTGTGTGTATGCTGGTTGCACTTGATTTTTTTGTGACGATACAGTTAATTTTACATGACCCTGCTTTGGAAATCGTCCCGCTAAGTGATCAAAAAGCACTAAGCCAGGGCATTACTTTATCATCCAACATCAAGTTTGCGAATCCAGCAGAGTCAGATAAAGAAAATAGGCAGCTAATTAGCTTATCAGAACTAAGTACGTCCCACTCACACCCATGTCATCATGCTCCAAGAATTCTCAGCCAAAAATTGTTATATTGTCAGATACAATAATCAGTGGCCCATCAAATTTTTGTGGAAAAGGCATTGCAAAGCTAGAAACTTTTTTCACGAGTTTTAGAAAGTAATTCCCACCTGGATGTTCTATTTAAAATACACGAATCCCCCAACCACATTCAAGTCTTAGTTTCCCAAACGATTTCGTGCTGCAGACAGCTCGTAGTGATATGGTTCTCGGTTTCGGCCTGGTAAGAGTCCTTCGGGAGGCTTGAACATATCTGACAGTAGGATCAGCGACTTGCTCGATACTTAGCTTCCCTCTAAGGCAAAAAAGGACCTCGGTCGGATTTCAAGGTTAAAGGGTTCACAAAAGTGAGAAGAGCTAGTGGGAAAATGCTAGACAGATGATAATGACTATACGCTTAACCATAGTAACTATATAAATGACAACTTGCTGTTGTTATTTCTCACTGACAAGTACTTTATGTTACAGGATATGGGTGCTGGTATGGGATCACAGTATCTGGAGGAGCATATCAAGCCATTACCTCCTGAGATTATTATTAACAATGTAGGTAAATTTACCGTTTCATTTTAAACTTATGTATTACGAGAATAAATACTTGCAAGTAGTTAGTTATTTATGTGTGTTTCATGCAGGTGTAACTAATGATAATCGTTACAGGACGGTGACAATATCTTTTCATCAGATGGGCAAGTGTCTCATGAAATCCTCGAAACTCTGCCTGTGGATGAAGTTCTAAAACACAACTTGGAAACTACAGAGATGGTAAGTACTCCTAGAAAATAAATATAAATGGGAACATTGGCGAGCTATTGTGTAGGGTAACATTTTAACAACTAAAACGTTGGTAAATTTTCGCTATCTCTATCGTTTTTTGACTGAAAGTGACTAGAGAGGTAAGAAAGAAATACAACGTGAGAAAGCGATAAAGAAAGCAAAATGAACCTCTTAATGTTTTTGGCCAGCCATAGTAGGTACTGATTGAACTGAGTACTTTTATTTTTTAATTTATCTGATTACTTTTCATTATTTTGAAAATGCGTTACATTACACCTTTTATTTTCAGGATTCTAATACAGAGGTATCCAACAAAAATAAAAGTAAACAGAAACGATATGATACGAGCTATATTGATTTTCTGTCAGATGATCGAGACTTCGAGTGGTCATCTTCGTCATGGGGAGCGTGAAGATGAATCATCGAGCGATGGTGAAGAGAAACCAAATACAAGAAAGAAGCAGAACAAAGTAGTGGGGGATGGTAAAGTAGGAGATCTCGGACTTAATAAAAAGAAAAAACTTAATAAACGTAAAGAACGGTCATTAAATTGAAACAGTGGTTTGTCATATTCGAAGAAAAACGGTACAGATGTAGCCCCAAAAACAATGAAAGAAAATCCATGTTAGTAAAACAAAAAATGTCCTTATAACTGCCACGGAATTTCAGACGAACGCAGGCAACAGATTTTTGCTTATTACTACAATCTTTCTTCTCAGCGTAAGCGAGATTGGTTAGCAGCAAACTCACAAGCTACCGAAGTGAAAAGAAAGCGTACAAAAGATAACTTGAGTCGTCGACAAAACACTTTCTTTTATTTCATAAATGAAGGAGAAGGTCGTCGCCAGGTATGCCAAAAGTTTCTTCTTTACACATTGGACCTTTCTCAACGCTTTGTTCACTACACTATTTCAAATGCTGAGTCCAATTTATCTAAAACTGACATGAGAGGGAAACATGTACCCGCTAATAAAACTTTGACTTACGTTAAACACGGAGTAGAAGACTAGACTGTATTTACCACTAGAATTTAAAAGTCTTTCTCATCTATATCAACTATATAAAATAGACTACTCATCCAAAGACAAAGATTACGTTGGTGAGAAGGTTTTTAAAAACATTTTCACGTCTGAATTTATCATTACTTTCCACATTCCTAAAAAGGACAAATGTAAGAAATGCGTTTATTTTGCTAATAATCCGACAATGGTCGAAGAGGAAAAGATAGCTCACTTAAAAGAGGCTGAAAATTCCAAAGCTAGATTCAAATTTCACCAAAACATCACAAAACATGACTCTCACACGCTATGCGTTTCTTTTGATCTGCAGAAGGTTTTAAATACTCCGTATGGCGAGAGTATGCTATTCTATTATAGCAGAAAATACTGCTTATACAATCTTACCTTTTATGAGAATACTACAAGGGAAGGGAATAGTTATTCTTGGGGTGAAAATGATGGAAAGAGAGGCGGTAACGAAGTTGCTAATATCCTTTGGAAATACATTAAAACGGTAGATGACAGAGGTACTGTTAAAAACCTCTTACTATACAGTGATCATGCTCAGGCCAGAACAAGAACAAAATTGTATTTGCTGCAGTTCACACAGCTTTGCAAGATTGCCATTATACTGAATCTGTTCAAATGAACTTTCTCCTACCTGGGCATACATCTATGCCAGTAGATAGTATACATGCCGTGATGGAAAACAGTGTGAAACACACTGTGATTCATGCGCCTTCACAATGGTCAACTGTTTTTACTTTAGCTAGAAAGAATCCTAAGCTATATAACGTGGAAGTTTTGAAATATACTGACTTTGTTGCTTGGGACTCTATATCCGACAAATATTTCAAAAACAACTTGGCAGGTAAAATAAGCTAACTTCGTGTTATCACTTTTAAAAACAGTGATCCGACACCTATTTTTATTAAAAAATCAATGGGAAACGAAGCGAAATCTGAGAAAGTTTTCGTTCTCGGAAAAAACCGGGTGCCTTCTGACCGTTTATATAAAAGACCGTTACCCATTTCTGACGCAAAATATAATGATTTGGCAAACCTCTGCAAGAGCTCAGTGATTCCCCAACAGTTTCACGATGAGTACTTGAAGATGCCTCACGGAAACATAAAGGACACTTTGCCTGAGTCAGATTTGGAAGATAGTGACTAAATGATAGGGTTTAGTGACTTTTGTGTTGATGTCCTGTTTTTTTCTGACAATACCTACATTATACCAGCTTTTGTTCCCCCAGCGAAAATCTCACACCTGTGAGAATATTGAGTTAAAAACTATCCTATCTTTTAAGTTGAACCAAATTTCACATAGAAACAAAATTTCATCAAGATCGATTCTGTAGTTTAAGAGTTCATCAAATCAGTAGTTTAGCAAAGAACGTGACACGAAATTTTAATGTATAAAGATTATGACTGACTGAGGATTAAGACTTCAAAAAACTGATTTTAATTTTATTTTAGAGCCTAAAGATGAATTTGATGACTTTTTAAATACATAGTTTTACGTTTAAATGTACAGTTTGCAGCTAAAGTTACCTGCGTTTCACCAAATTTTAGTACACTTACTCGTATTAAAGTCAGTTGTAAAGTTATTATTATTTTGTTTAATTATTTAATGTAAAAGACTGAAATTGTTGTGATTATTGAATTAAGAGTAAAGGTAAGTAATTAATAAGTTTAAAACAATTAAAAGCTCATTTTGATTTGCTAATGGTACTTTTTATTTACGAAAATCCCTGCATTTGGAGATATGCTCACCTACAAGAAAAGTTAGCTATAGCATATTATTGTCAGATATGTTGGGTGATCAGAATTTCTGGGAAGATCATTTTCAGGTAGTTTGGTGATATCACCCGATTACGCCTTTGCGGTTTTTTAATAACTATTTATATAAGACGTTTTGCTGCGTTACTAATCACATTTATTTTGGTGCATAAGCCAAAAGTGCAGCAATATAATAAGTTATTATATGTCCTATCAGAAAATTTGCCTTACCCGTGGCCCGAATTATTATTGCTTAAATTATTTTTTTTCAATTTACATAAGACTTACTATATTCTAGATATTTTGACCAAATTTTAGGATGAATCAACTAAAAGTGGATTATTTATGAATTTTTTTCGAAATTTTCAAACTTTAGTTCGCTCTCCCCTAAAGTTACACAATGGTGGATAAGCAAGGTAGCCTTTCCAGCGTCGATATCTTAATTGAAAGTCATTAATGACCAATTTCTAAACCTTTGTGTTTATTTCTTATAATACCTCGTTAATTCGTGGCCGCATAATATTTACATAATTCTATACATACTTGTATTCCATCAAAGTAATAAATATTTTCATAAGATTTACCTACACATAATTATTCTAACCTAAACTGAATATTGCTTATTTTAACCTATTCTATTGTCTAATACGTAACTACTACTTTGTCATTCAATATGGCTACCCGAAGTCATGACACCAAACCGGACAAGTTAACTTTACAAAAAATTAACAGTTGCAATACCATCAGACTAAGGTTATTTTCACAAATGCAAATGTTATACGATACTACGTTATTAATTAAATCTAACCCAGAGTCTATTGATATTGATATGTTTTTACTTCGTGCATCCGAGACCACTAAGTTACCAATAAGTTGTAAGATTTATTAGAACATCTTGCTCCGATGACGGAGCAAGTCAGAATGTATTGCTTCATTTCTTTCTGTTCTGTCCACCGTATATTTTAATATCCTTTATTCTTAATTCATATTAACCTCTTTACTCAAACGTCGCGGCATTCTGACGTGCTCTCTACGGTTTAGCCGTGACGATCGGCCGGCCGCATGAAATTTATTCACACAAAAGAGGTTGGGTGGATAAATTTCTTACAAAAATTATTCTAACTACCTGCCTGAACGAGGATGTGTTTGTACGACGGCCTCAGGAGAGACTACCCCTGTCGATTAGGTTATTCCTGGTGGTTGGTGTGAATACTTTACGTACAAATAGTAAATATAACGTTACAAAAACAATGGCTTCACCATGATCCAGTGAATAACTGCTTCGAGAGGAATTCCCGCCAGTAAAACCTCGCAATAAGCAAGCGAACGTCGCCTAAGCAACTTTCAATATAATGTTTCCTAATCACATGTCAAATATTCTTGATTGATTGATTCTTGATTGAATGGCTTCTATCTGTTGATAATTCTGCCAATGTCACGTGGAAGAGTAAACAAGATATTTCAAATATTCTTACGGAAATGTTGAGATGCGAGCCAGAACCGTTATAGAGATGTCATTTCATTGTTTCACGTCCCTGGCAGATAACTTCACCTTATTGCGCGCATCGATAACCAGCTTGTCACCTGCAGCCAGCAAAGCATGCCACCTATTCTTTAAGAGAATGTATGGTGTTGGTGACCGCCTGATAACAAATGAACGCCCCTCGGTTCCATCACCAGATAAGGATATAGTGAAACACAACGCAAAAAAAATATTTATTGATCATTTCACATAACAACTTTTAAGACAAGATAAAATTAATTTCATATTTTTGTATCGCCAAGGGAGGGTTGTCGTCAATCCTCATCCCTCAGTGGCTGCCATCTCATCAACTATTGGCTGCCATCTCATCTGCTAGTGGCTGCCATCTCATTTCCGTTATAATTCACAATATGAAAAAGAAAAAACATATTAGTACATTAAAATATAACACTTACACATATATGCCAACACACATTCTTAATGATAATATATAATAACATTTACTACGTTATAATCAACATATTCACATTAGTCATATATGTTTCAGATTGATATATGTCAGGCTAATGTCACCTCATTTTAGCCTAAAAACCAGAAAATAACAATTATTTACTTTTGACACTTTACAACATTTACATATTTACAATTATAATTACGATAGATTTTTTATTATAATGATCTCAACAAAATTATCGCAAGTTAAAAGGTTTCAGCTGATTGACATGGACAGTTATTTCTAGACCTCCATTCACCGCGTTTATTAAATAATTGTTGTTTCTCAAACCTCTACATATTTGATATAGACCTTTAAATGGTCGGCTAAGTTTTTTACTCTTTCCAGACACTCTTTTTGGGTTATGCAACGATACAAATTGACCTGTCTGAAGATTAATAGATGAAGCTTTTTTTATCATATAGCCTTTTCTGCGCCAAATGAGCTTTACGAGAGTTCTCTCGTGCCAAATTCACATTATTTCTCTATCTATCCCTCCTGACTTCGAAATTTTCAATATTTAAGTTAGGATTTAATCTTTCATCGGACGGAACTTCAGGTTCCCTAGCGAACATTAAATATAAATAATATGGTGAAAACTTAGTGGAAGCTTGTTTGGCACAGTTATAGCATACACTACTAATGGCAAAAATTGACACCAATTACGTTGTGTTGAGTTAACATATTTAGCTAACATGTGAGAAATTGTTTGATTAAATCTTTCTACAAGACCTAACGTTTGATGGTGCATAGTGGTCGCAAGACATTGTTGCACACCAAACTCTCTCAGTGTATTCTTAACTAATCTCGACGTAAAAATCGAGCCTCTATCTGACAGCAATTCTCGCACCCTACCGAATTTCGTGAAAATTTCCTGTACGAGAAAATCACTTACTGCTTGAGCCGTAGCTCTAGGAATTGCTCTACATACAGCGTATTTCGAAAAACATTCAACGCAAGCTATGACATACCTATTACCATTTTCCGAACGGTTAAAAGGACCTAAAATATAAATTTCGACCCTATCAAATAAACGTTCATCTATCATAGGTTGCAACGGCACAACCTTATTATATGGTTTTTTTTCTTGACAACAAACACAACTCTTCACGTACCTTTCTACTTCAGAAATTACATTAGGCATAAAATATCGAGAACGGAACTTCGCCAATGTTTTCATTAGGCCGAAATGTCCTCCTGTACATGGATTGTCATGTAGTTCAAACATTACATTATTAAACAATGATTTAGGTAAAACGAGTAACTTTTTCTCTACATTATTTATTCTAATATTTTTGTACAATAAATTATTATATACTACAAATCCTTTAAAAGAACCCTGATTATTTTTCGCCACTGCATTTCGCCATCTACGACAATAATTATCTAATCCCTGCTCGCGAGATACCTGGATTACCGAAATTTTATACACTTGTAAACCGTCGTCCACCGGTTCACTCGGAGGAAGCTCTTGTTCAATTAGTGGATTATCCGACTCAAAAAATCAGCTTCTACGTTCTGCTTTCCTGAGCAATGTATAACGTCAAAATCTTGCGCTTGTATTACTAAAGCCCACCTAGCTAACCTACCGGACATATCTTTCCGTTCTCTAAGCCAGCATAATGCCTTATGGTCTGTCACTATTTGAAATTTAAGACCCCATAAATAATGTTTGAAATAATTCAAAGCCCATACTAACCCTAAACATTATTTTTCTGTTATAGCGTATTTCTTTTCCGCATCGGTTAATTTTCGTGAAGCGAAATATGCCGGCAACATCTCATTATTATACCCCTGCATTAAACACGCACCTATTGCTAAATCACTTGCATCAATATAAAGCCTAGTGCAAATACCTTCTTCGTTACTAAAATGACGTAAAAGTGGTGCATTTTGAATTAATGATAAAATTTTATCGAAAACCTTTTGTTGTAATTTAGTACAAACAAATTTTTCCGTCTTTTTTAAAAGTTTTGTTAATGGTAAAGTTAATGATGAAAATTTTTTTATAAATTTTCTATAGTAAGAGAATAAACCTAATATTTTGATTTTAACTCTAACGTTTTAGGAATTTTCATATTCCTAATCTTTTCTATTTTATTTTGATCAGGCAATATGCCTTGACCTGAAATAGTATGCCCCAATACAGTTATTTGTTTATACCCAAAACTACATTTTGATGGTTTTAAAGTTAAATTTGCACCCCTTAATCTTTCTAGCACCTGACTGAGTGCTTTCATAAACTCCTCAAAAGTCTTCCCATAGATAATTACATTGTCTACGAAGACTATTACATTCCTATACTGAAGCCCAGCCAACATTTCATCCATCGTTCTTTGAAAAATAGCCCCACAAGTTTTTAAGCCAAACGGTAATACGTTAAATTCATACAACCCTGATGGGGTAATAAATGCAGTTTTGTGTTTGTCCTGCTCCTTTATGGCACATTGCCAGTAACCATAATTCAAATCGAGGTCTGCATAATAATTAGCAGCGTTAAAATGAGAAATAATATCATCAATTATTGGCAATGGATATGCATCGGTGCTAACTGTTTTATTAAGTTGTCTAAAGTCAACACAAAATCTCCACGTGTCGTCGGGTATCTTAACCAACACGACCGGGGATGCATATGGGCTTTTTGATTTACAAATTATGTTATTTTGTAACATGTCTGACACTTTTTCGCGTATGATTCTATGTTGTTCAGCAGAAACCCTATAAGGCGCTTTATGAACAGGAGCTTCGTCCGTAGTCTCTATCGTTACTTCGACAATATTGCACCGACCTAAGCTATTTTTATCGAAAGCAAACGTGGGCCTATATTTATTTAACAATAATGACAAAGAATTACGTTCACTATCAGATTATTCCGGCGATAAATCGAAATCATTGTTTTGTCTTGCCACCACCTCACTTCATAAGTTATTAATCCATAAGTCTTTAAAATTATCTACAAGATTACTAAAATAAACATATTAACTTTCACACATCTTAGGTATTTGCTGAATCAGTTTAACACTATCTATACATAGAAAATTACAAAGACATTTGCCTAATCTTACGTTATTATTCTTAAAGTCTACTATGGCTTCTGCCTTTCGTAGAAAATCCTGTCCGAGGATTAAATCTTGCTCAACATCCTTCAGGACGACGCATTCCTGAATATGTAACTTATTATCTATCGTTATAAATGTCTTCGTGCTTCCCAAGCTTTAATTTATTGCCATTTACGGCTTTGATGAACAGATCGTCCGCTTTTTGCATTGTTAAGTTATGTTTTTTGCAAAGTCGGTCAGACACCACCGACACGGATGCCCCTGTATCTAATAAAGCAATAGTGTCACAGCCGCGTATCTGAACGCAAATAAATGGAAGGAACTTACTTGAGATAGGGTTTTTTTCTTTCGTCGGCGTCTGTACAAACCCTATTACTGACGCCGATAGGTGTTTGCGTAATGCTTTTGTAGTGGCATTCCCTAGCTTTGATTGGTTGCACGGTCTCTAAACTTGTAATGGGGAGTATTAGGCTTTGTAGATGTGTTTTGTTTGGGTATGAAATTTATATTGATATCCATATCGCCTGCGTCTCTGGGAGCTGTATGTGTAGACGCCGCCGTCGACGTGACGTGCGTTGGTCAATCCCACTTTATTTCGGGTGTGTCATGAAATATTTCATGCATTTGCATGATTGTTCGTTTCAGCGCTTCCTTGCTATCGAACACTTGTGAAGCTAATCGGCATTTATTAGCGTATGAACAGGTGCGTAAGAATTATCGTATAAATGTGTTCTAGAGATTGCTGGACCAGCCTTGGCTGCAAGTGCGTCTAATGCACAATAGTAGACTAGAATATCTTCTTCAGTCTTTTGTTTCCTTTCGTAAAACTTCGCTAAGTGATCGACGTCTGTATGAAATTCTTTGATCAATTCGTTTTTTAACTCTTCAAATGTATTGCAGTTATTGGAGACTTGCGAGAAAAAACTTAGTGCTGGCCCTACAAGATAAGCGGCGATAACTACTTTTTTTTCTTCCTCGCTGTAGCGATTCAACGTTGCGACGATGTTAAAACTATTAAGGAACTCTTCTACGTTCCCCTGCAATCCGGTGAACTGCCGCATTACCAATTTGTTTTTTCTGTTTCTGAAAAAAAAAATTCGTTTATAATGTTTTTTAGGAGCCTTGGTCCTATTTGACCGTACCCGGCGCCTCCACCAAATGGTGCACTACACCCAAACGCGACTGCCCACCCTTGTGGTTTAAATTCATACCGATGAAATTAAACTATGTGATAATTTTCATATATTTATTTTAAGTTGTAAGATTTATTAGAACATCTTGCTCCGATGACGGAGCAAGTCAGAATGTATCGCTTCATTTCTTTCTGTTCTGTCAACAGTATATTTAAATATCCTTTATTCTTAATTCATAATAATTCATATTAACCTCTTTACTCAAATGTCGCGGCATTCTGACGTGCTCTCTAAGGCTTAGCCGTGACGGTACATATGATCTGTACTTGATAAATTAGGCACCAAAAGGTTTTTTTATTACTTTACATTTATGACTTTAGAGGTTATGGATACTTCTAATATGTGTTTTGTATTTTATGATAATTTATCTTTAGACGTATAATTGTTATGTCCTTTACATTTATGCTGTATAAAATTATGATAAAGAAAATTAGAGTAAGTGAAACTTAAGGCAATGAAACCATTTTGCGTGTATAATATTCTGCTTATCTCAATTTATGCGAAAAAACTTTATACTGAAACTGTTATGTCAAACTACATTATGATAAAAATAATTATGCGTCCGAAAGGGCTCCCTTGATTGAGCGAGTGCCCATTAGTAGCAAGTGTATAATAACTTTGCTAGTAATGAGCATGTTTATTTAGAGCGGGCTAAAAAATCAACCGACGTTTGATTTCAGAGTATGCTACCTGAAGTGCGGGTAGAAGGGGGCGTGCTCCGAGCACGTCTGAACAAGTTAGGTTATAAGCATGCTATTATCGATTCGATCTCGATCCACGACAGTTGTGCGTACCTAAAAACCAAAATATGAAATAAATAATGTCGCATTGGGGAGAAGAAAAAACTTTCCTTTTTGAGTCATATTATCGAAGTTACGAATGTCTGTGGAACACAAAGTCTTCTTTACATAAAAATAATATTGCTCGAAATGATGCTATAAGAGGCTTTATTAGAGGACATGAATGATTCAAGTTTAACAAAGAAAATGATTTAAACTAAAATTAAAAATCTATGATCTGTGTATCATGACGAAGTGAGAAAAATCAACAGTTCGAAGCGGTCCGGAGCTCATGCAGCAGACGTTTATAAACCACCCATGTCATGGTTTACGGAAATGAAATTATTTATGGCAGACACGGACGATTATCGTGAAACTGTTGAATCCGACTCGGTGGTAAGTATCTATTAAGTTATATGTTGATCATATGATCTTGCCATGGCAATGCCTCCGTTGTTCGAAAAGTTGGGCATAAGCGTTCCTTATTGCCACTATAATAATAATAATAATAATAATAATTTTTATTTTCCAAAAAGATTTACATAGGGTACTTAAGCCTATACTTAATCCTATGTACAATTATTTTAGGTTCCGCATCTGTTGCCGAACTGGGTATAGCCCGTACTTCAGCATACAGCGCCTCTATCCTCAGACCAAGTTGGATACATTATAGGTCACAAAGTACAATGTTTTCCCAATTATAACGTAAAAACTATTACTAATAATAAACAGTTATAACTTATACTTAATATGTCAGTCCTCTCGGTGTGTGTGAAGTGTATGTGTGCGTGTGTGTGATGTGCATGAGTGAGTGAATGGGAGAGGGTGAGTAAAAGTGTAGTGTAAGAAGTTATTTACATTCAAATGGATTGTTATTATTATTTACGAACATATGCCAATGTATTTTTCAGTTTCATCATAAGACATTGTCAGCAGAAAGGTTGTTACGACTTTTTTGACTGTGGATTTGTGCATCGAATACACACCTAATAGTTTATTCGTCTTATTGTAGATGATCGGGCCTAAAAAGGGAAAGAATCTCTGGACAGCAGTCGTTTTCGCAGCAAAACTACGATCACAAACAGCATACCATCGACGCTTTTTGACCCTATTTGGGGAATATTTTAACAAAGAATGCTGCTTAAGAATTATCCTAAGTATAAACAGTTGTCGCACAGTCAATACCTCACTATATTCATACAGAAGTTTCGTTGGATACAGGAAAGGTTTAAATGTACAGACTTTAAGAATTGTTCTTTGCGCAACCTCAAGCTTTTTTAACGTAGTTTTGGAAGCTCCTCCCCAGGACGATATGCAATACGTGAGTAGCGACTGACACAAGGCAAAGTAAATCCCTTTGAGAATAGCTGGTGGAATAACATGTCTCAATGTCTTAAATACATATATCAGTTTGCGAACTCTCTTTGCTAAATATTCGGCATGTTGTTTAAAAGTGAGATGATCATCTATTATGACACCCAGATATTTTATAAAATTTACCCGTTCTAGTGGTCTACAACGACAACGTGTATTAGACATAAAGTTGCAGTAGTCGGGGCAGTCATGAGCAACCAGATTAAGGTGGTGGGATAAGTTGTGCCAAGAAAAAGCCAGGTATTTAGTTTTTTCAGTATTTAGAGTTAAGATGTTGCTCTCCAGCCACTTCTTAACTAAATCAAAACCGTGTTGGGCGGATAAATATGCCTCTTTCCAAGTTTTTGCAACAAAAATAAGGGCGGTGTCATCAGCGTATGAAATAATTCTTCCTTGACGCAACGCAAGGCTTAGCAAATCATTTATATAAATTAGAAAGAGAGTTGGCCCTAAGATGCTGCCCTGCGGTACACCGTAAGTTATAGAAAGGTCAGAACTACTAAAGGAACCTATCTTTACACACTGAAGTCGGTCCGAAAGATAGTCGGTAAAAAGATCAAGTTGTTTGCCCCTAATACCTATGTTTTCCAACTTTTTGAGTAGTATGGGGACAGACACCGTGTCAAATGCCTTTGCCAAGTCCAAAAATATTGAAATACATTTATGACCTCGGTCTAAATTTGTTGTTATGTAATTAGTAATTTCATTAACTGCGTCATCTGTAGATTTGTTTTGACGAAAACCATACTGGAATTCTGATAGTAAATGTTTTGATTCAATGTAATTAGTGAGTCTGTTATTAATTAACTTTTCTAATATTTTAGAAATTGCAGGAAGTATTGCTATAGGCCTGTAACTTCCGACTAGGTATCTGTCCCCTGCTCCCTTATAAATTGGACGTATTTGCGATATCTTCAGAGCTTTAGGAAAGATTCCATTAGAAAAACACAAGTTAAAAATGTACGTTAAATGCGGCACAAGAACGTCTTTGTGTTCTTTAAGTAATCGATTGGAGATGTTATCCCAACCCACACTGCATTCGTTTTTAAGACTCGAGATGAGATTTTTTACTTCAGCTTCGTTTGTGCCATGGAGGACAAAAGAATAAGAACCTTCATTAGACGCAACTGGTAGTAAATTTGAAGAAGAAGTTGTAACAATTTTTTCAGCCAATGTTTTGCCTACGTTTACAAAGTAATGATTTACTAAATCTACTGAATTTTGAGGACAATCTGATATATTCAATAGCTCTTTAGGAAGTGGTGTATTTCTAGTCATACTTGTGATCTGTTTAACTGAGTCCCATAGCTTTTTACAATCACTACCCGCTTTCTGAATGAGGTCTCTTTCATAAGTACGTTTAACTTTTTTGAGAATCATGCAACAAAAGTTTCTGTAACGATTATAAGTTATTTTTAGGATAGAGTTTTCAGGACAAGATTTAGCTTTTTTATGGAGGCGATCTCTGTTTCTAATGCACCTCAGAAGGCCAGGGGTAATCCAGGGCTTAATTATCCTTTTTCGACGCGCTAATGGTACAGTTTTGGAATTAATTTCGATTCCTTTTCTGATTTTATTTATTAGATGATCAAGAGCCTTATTACAGTCGTTCGTTTCATAAATGATATTAAAATTTATATTGTTTATATATTTAGCCAAATTCTCTTTGTCAATCACCGTGCGGGATACAGATGTGAATTGGCGGACGGATTGTGTCTTAAGACATGTGATCACGGTCTTGTGATCAGTTAAGGTGGATTCTATCACTAAGGTCAATGGTGGGATTTTCGTTCTAAGCAATGTATGATCTAAACAGGCCTTATCGCGCGTGGGTAGAGTGTGAGAGGGAAAAAGTCCATGGTAAGCCGTTAGTGCCAGGTACTTATCAATGTTTGCGTTAGGAAACTCAGTTATTATATCTATATTTATATCACCGACCAGGGCTATATTTTTAAAACTCGATAGACTTCTCAATATTTGATCTAGAGATATCAAAAATGGATCTAAATTGTGATATGAAGGGGATCGGTAAACTGCTAGAATTGCTGTATCTCTATCTCCAAGTTTAATAAGTAGGCAATTACAGTCCTGCACATTGGGCTCTTCAACATCAAAAACGAGTTCATCTTTGATATATGCCACTACTCCATCATTTTGTATCATATTTTTTTTAGACGCAATAACATTGTAACCTCTTATTAAAGGTATACTAGAGACACAGGACATCCAACATTCGGTTAGTACTAATATATCACAATTTGTCTCTAACATTGCTGTTAGTGCCTCAAAGCCCGCAAAATTGCAGTTTAAGCTCCTTATATTTTGTATGAGAAGCGACAGGTTAGTTTTACGCGGGAGTAATTTCCTGCATTCGCCCACTTCACATGCGTAGGCTTCACAGCTAGTGCTAGAATCAAAATTATCAATTAAGTCCACAAAATTAGCCATTTGTATAAACGAAATTCAGTTGATCCAGGTAATTTTTAAAAGAAAACAAAACACCGGAGTGACATACACCAGTAAATATTAGAAGCGTCCTGTCATACATATAATACGCACGACACATATATACTATAAAATTATATTTTTTAATTATTTTTATTTCATTATTTCGTGAATCCATTTTGAATAAGAAAAAATATATGTAAAGTGGAATAAGTGTGGTATATGCTAAAACTATTTGTAAATATGTAAAGTTATTGATTAGAATAATATTTGAAAAGTTGTGCATATGAAACAGGTTATTTTTAGTGTTGGACACAGAAACGGGACTAAAAGTAGAAACAAATATTAGGAGCAATTTTTGATAGGGATAATACGCACATTTCTGGTAAATAATGTGATTGTACTTAATATTTGTACTTATTTTATTTTTACAGGAATTTGTTATGAATGTGAAAAAGTTTATGTAGAGTATAAAAATAATGGTATATGGTAAAACTTTTACTAAACATAATAAGCTTTTGGTTCGAGTGTAATCTAAATACTTAATAACAATTGAGTGAAAAATAATTATAAAGGAGTGTTGGCTTACGACATATCGAGCGAGTCATGCGGCTTTCCTTAGATTTTCGAAGTCACTTTCCGATGAGATTTTTATATGAGCGGATTTTTCATCTTTTCTGAGATAAACTAAGCCACGAGATGTCCAACAAAAATTATAGTGATTTTGTTTTTGGAACGATCTTGCCAAATAAAAGAGCCTTTGGGATTTTTGCGAAAGTGTCTCTGATACATAAATAGGCTTGGCTGAACCATGCAAGCCAAGGTGTCCTGTATTAAGCTTCTCGCTTATTTTCTTGTTTTTGTTGAAAGTTTTTAGCATTTGTAGTAAGTTGTCCCTAACCAGAGCTGTTGTAAAGTGAACCATAATTACATTACTTTGTGAATCTTTGTGTGATCTCTGCCTGTATATATCTTTAACGGATTTCGGGTCCACTTCCACGTTGACTGTTCTCGCAATTAGTTGAATAATTTTACAAAGGTCGTTCTTGGTTTCGCTTGTGTTTTTAGGTACATTGCGGATCTCTATTCCCGTGGATTTATGTATACGTTCAAGATATTCAATTTTATCCTCAAGTATACTTATAATCTTTTTATCAGCTCGCCTCTCAGTTTCAAGCTGAGTTATTTTGGTTAAAAACTCATCGTACTTGTTTGACATCATCTCGACGCTCTGAGTAAGTTCAATATTTTGTTGCTTTAAGCTATCTATTGTTGATTGCAATTGATTAAATCGAAGTACTTGCTCCTTTGTAAAAGACGTAAACATGTCCCTAATGACGTTGATAATACCAGGGTCACTCTCTTCGCATTTTCGTTTCTTCCTTTCAGTTACATTTTCCAATAATGACCGTAAGTCAGGCGCCGAGTCGTAATGTTGTATGGCTGAAGAATCGCTTGCGCTACTGCGGCCATGCAAGGAAATACTTGCATCCTTTTCCGGAAACTTTTGCGGTACCCCAAGGGGCGCGGGGGACGTTGCTTGTGCCGGCGGGGGGGTACGTCTTAAAGGCATGTTGTCTGTACCAAGTACCAGGATAGCAGAAGTTGCGCGTAGTTAAAACAATTCAAAGATAATCAGGGGTCAGCACAATATGGACACAATCGACGATTTCATACGATTCCACTTTCCGTCCAGTATATTTAGACCTTCTGTTAAACAGCACAGTTGTATTTTTATACACACAATTGCACCTATACTTGAACACAGAGCGCCGCAAAAGAAACGCGCGGTGCGGCTGTGATGTTAGTAACCTCTTGTATTTTATGCGCTCCTATTATTGCACTTTGTATTATTTGTGGTAAAACTTTAATTTTCGACAAAAAATAATAAAAACACAGTCTCTTCTTACACACGTCTGCTCTGTACAGAGGTCCGAGGGGAAGGGGGACGTTTATAAACCACCCATGTCATGGTTTACGGAAATGAAATTATTTATGGCAGACACGGACGATTATCGTGAAACTGTTGAATCCGACTCGGTGGTAAGTATCTATTAAGTTATATGTTGATCATATGATCTTGCCATGGCAATGCCTCCGTTGTTCGAAAAGTTGGGCATAAGCGTTCCTTATTGCCACTGCTCGTCGAGAAGCGTGATTACTTCGAGTTGCTGGTAAACTTTGCATGGCTATGCGCAATTGATCTCTCCATGATCCTCGTATAACAACATGTTATTGTATGTCTTCAAAATCAACAAATTGTTGGGTAATGTACAAATCGGACGTTTTTCGAAGCAAATTGTTTAAAGCAAGCAACAAGCAGGAAATGTAATCGAGTAAATTTTATCTGGTGTCATATTGTTCAGAAAAACCCGAAATCTTGTCACTGAAATCCAAAAAGCATTTTCAACTATTCGTCTGGCTCTAGATAAACGACAGATGAATATTTTTTCTTTATGCGTTAGTGTCATTTCATATGGCTTTATAAAATAAGTTTTTAGTGGAAAAGCAGCGTCTCCTACAATGACTAATTGCTATGGTAAATTTAGAGTATTTCTTTCCAAGGCTGTTTCCAAGCTCAATCGTTCATAAACTCCTCCATCGGAAGCCCTTCTATTGGTTCCAATATCCACATACGAGAAGCAATAAATATGGTTTAATGCCAGGAGTATAACGCCGTGAGAACCTTTGTTGAACCTAGTTGCGCCTAAAAAGCGCCGATCCCAAATAAGGTCCACATTTTCCAACTTCCCGCACTTAATGTCTAAAGCAAAACACACATCGCGCGGCCCCTCCCCAGGAACCAATCACAAAAGCGAACCGACTTTCAGTTCACTTGAGCCGGCCATTTTGTTAGTGGCTCTGTGTATAACCTCAGCATCGGTACATGTGACTCAATTTGTAAAATATTCTAATTCGTTTTGCGTGGTTTTAGTAATAAAACCTGGTCTTTATGTAATAATCCTGCAATAGGAAAAATTATTTCAGAGCGTGAATTGACGGGGTGAGTTACCAAAATTAATGCTTTTTTTCTCGATTTTGGTTGGTTTTCTTAGGACATGTATAAGTACCTAAAAAGGTCCAATATGTTGTCTCAATATAAAGACCGGACCTTATTAGGGGTGCGAAGTATTAAAGTAGGCAAAGTTCGAGCGTTTCTAATTATAGAACATAGTTTTATAAGATTTATTTACGCAAATCATCAATAGCTTCTGTAATTAATAATTATACATTTTTATAAGTGTATTGTTTTCAGTAAAGACAAGAATGGAACCTTTTCCAAAAGAAAACGAGGCTCAGGATGGTCTCAAACTGATCTTCAGGATGCTCTAGATGATATAAAAAATAACCAAATGTCTGAACGTGCAGCAGCTTTTAAATACAATATACTACGGCGTACGTTGAAAAATCACATAGTATCTGGAAGCGTGGTGAAGAGGTTAGGAATAAAAACTGTTTTTACCGACAAACAAGAAAAGGAATTAGTAGAGAGAATTAAGAAGGTTTCAAATATGGCCTGCCTTTAACAGCAAAAACTAATACGTAACAAGCTTACTTATTTTGTGAAAGAAACAATATAAAAAAAAATTTTGTGATAAAAAATCAACTGCTGGCTAAAAATGGCTAAGAATTTTCTCGCTCGAAACAAGAACATATCTCAACGTAAAGCTCAATTCATGAACCCTGCGAGGGCTCAGAAATTAAATAAAAATATACTTGACAAACATTTTAACGCCATTCGGGAAATATATGATGAGCTTAATATTGACCAACACCCAGAAAGATTATACCATGTCGACGAAAAAGGTTTCCGGTTAACGATACAAGTCTTAAGTCTTGGCTGGAAAAGGTTCTCGAAGGGTTCACCTTATAGCGCAAGAACATGCCGAAAGTGTTAGCATAGCAGCTTGCGAGACTGCTAATGGTAACGCCATTCCACCAATGAATGTTTTAAAGGAAAAAGACTGCGAGATGAATTTTTGGAAAACTTTCCAGCTGGTTGATTGGTGAAAATGGCACCGAAAGGTTTTATGACAACATAGCTCTTTGTTTCTTTTATTGAGCTTTTGGCCAAATACTAATCCCTAGGAAAATGTTTATTGATTCTCGACGGCGCCTCATCTCATCTGGACTAAGCAATTTTCGTTGTTGCAGAAAATCATGACATAGTTCTGTACTATTTGCCATCTAACACGACCCACGAGCTCCAACCGCACGACAAGTCAGTAAATAAGTCGTTTGAGAATTTTTGGGATAATGAGGTACAACTTTTTATTTACCAGAATCCACAAAAGAAACTCACCAAAGCATGTTTTAATAAAATATTTACAAGAGTGTGGGCAAAATGCATGACCCCCAGTAATATTATAAATGGATTTAGGACCACTCGTTTGTACGCTTGGAATCCGAGTTCAATCCCAGAAGAGGCCTTTGCGTCATCCATTTTCACGGAATTAACTGCTGCGCAACTCTCTTCGAAAGAAAATTTTGTAACGTTACTCAATTCTCCTCAACCTAAAAAAAAAAAAATATCGTTTATTGTAACCATAACAAATTTTTACAATTAAAGTGCAGCCCTATCATCTGGACTAGCGTGAGCTGTATTTCAGATGACAGTTCCTTCCCAATCTGTATACATATGCTTTTTTTACACTCATATGGTACATTATAGAAAAATAAACGAGAAAAAAGACAATAATAATATGAGAAAAAACAAAAAGAGAACAAGGAGAAAATAATAATAATAATAATAATAAAAGCCATGTAAATGTGGTCGAGCATGATAATCACCAAAACTTTAAAGCATTGAATGTTCCTGATACTAGGTTTAAGGATTAATTTAATTATGTAAAGTATCAATTTGATTATACATAGTAAAAACTCAATTCAGTGTAATATTGCTAATAAATTTTCTGGTTCATCGTAAGTTAAACTATGTAACCATATTTTAAGTTTATGTTTTAGTTGATAATTGGATAGATTACGAACTTTATGAATGGCATTAAACTCACAATACAATTTAGGGACCTGAAAACTGTAACAGTTGCTGGCAAAATAACTTTTAATAGCAGGTGTTTTTCCAGTATTATCACGTCTGGCAGTGGAGGGTGTAGAATCAACACTTCTATGGTAGCGTCTTATGCATTGGTATATAAATAATTGGCGCACTGTCATGATACTAGCTTTTTCATATAAAAGTGTTGTGGGACATAGGAAGTAAGCTCATCAGTGCGCGTTGAGTTTCTTATGAGTGAATTGATTATGAGTGTCTTAGCTGCAGCTCCCCATGAACTTATGCAGTACGTTATTACACATTCGGCGAGTGCTTTGTATGTTTGGAGTAGTAATGCCAAATCTGAGACAATCCTAAGCTCTTTGAAAATGTAAATTAGTTTCCTAAGTCTATTAGCCACGTAAGGGATGTGCTTATTCCATTTCAGCTTGTCGTCAATAAATATCCCTAGGTACTTTATATTGTCTACTCGCTGTAGTAACGGGCAGCTACAGTTTCTTACTTTGCTAGCGTCTTGACGATTGCATGGATGAATATGGTGAAGACGCAGCAGTTTTCGAGAAACATAAGAACTTTGTTTTATCAGTATTAAGAGTCAATAGACTGTTCTCCAGCCAAGCAGTTATTTTGCTCATTCCAGTTTCGGCTATATGTCGTACTTGATCCCACGTGTCGCTATAAAATAATATGACTGCAAACAACTGTCGTCTGCAAACAACTGGATCTCGGAACTTTGAATATCCAGTTGTGCTAACCCGTTAACATATATCAAAAATAGAGACGGTCCGAGATTACCGCCTTGAATTATGCCACATTTGTGACGAAGGCTATTACTGAAGAAATTCTCTATTATCACCACCTGATCTCGGTCTTTTAGGTAGTCCTCGAACCACAAAAGAGCGCCACCCCTTATCCCAATACTCTCCAGCCGCGAAAGCAGGATGGGTATTGAGACAGTGTCAAACGCCTTCTGTAGGTCCAGGAAAACCCCCACGCATTTTTTGTCTTTCTCCAAGTGGGAAATTATTCTGGAAGTTAAGGTTAAGACGGCGTCATCTGTAGATTTTTTTGCACGGAAACCTTATTGGTGATCACTCAAAAATTTGTTTACTTCTATGTAATTCATAAGCCTTTTGTTAGTTAATTTCTCTAATACTTTTGATACAGAGCTTAGTAGGGAAATGGGCCTATAGTTAGTAGGTAGGTCTTTATCGCCTGATTTAAATATGGGGCATATTACTGCAGTTTTAAAGCTTTTGGGAAATAAGCCATTTTCATAACTAAGATTAAAAATGAAGGACAAAGGTGTCGACAAAAGCTGTCGACAATTCTTGAGTAAATAATTATTTATTTCGTCATGTCCCGGCGCACTACTACTTCTTAAACTGCTAATTACTTCTTCTATTTCCTTGGGATCAGTTGGATAAAGCACCATAGAAGATAAGGGACTTTGTTTGCTACGCGCTTTGTATGCTAAAGTGGATTCTTCCGTTCCTAAGTTGGTCAGAATGTTGTTCGCTAGTTTAGGGCCAATTGAAGTAAAAAACCATTCACATCATCAAGTGAGTCATTAGTGTTAGGTTTTATAGATAATAAATCGCTAGATGATTGTTTCCTTCTAATGTTGCATAAATCCTTTATAACATCCCAAGTTCTTTTTGGGTTACCTTTGTTTTTAATTAGTTGTTTATTATAGTATTCCTCTTTAAGTCGTTTTATTAATTTACGTAATAAACGTCAATGCCCATCTGTGCCCCAGAAATGCCCAGATAAAGTATATTACAAGATTGCTCTAATAAATAAAAACTAGAATTATGTTGTTAATTTTAAATCATATGAAGCACTGAATAAAAGTTTAAAAAAATTAAGACGTTCTTGTTGACATCGCAGTACGTATCATCGTTTCAGTCATTAATTCATGCTTTATTTATTACGGTCTGGAATCACGTCTTTTGGTCCATGTATATTCATTCGTTGTGATAGTTTTGTTACCAATGATAACGAATACCTATTATTATAGAGTTGCGGTTTTATTTGCGTATTATTATTGATACGATCGACCAGATAAAACTCAACATGATTGATATTAGTAGTTAGATTGATATTATTATATTTATTTACTCGAGTACTTAAAGCTTAGTGTGGCGTCCCTAGTCGTGACATACGTGATAAGAGGAAGATCATGAGATGATTAAATATTTCTGTATTTCACACGTTGATATCTAGTATATAAGCTCATTATTTTAACAAATAAATTGTCATTCAACATGTAATCGTGTCTTAATTCGCAAGCTTTTTCCCGGTCGTAATACTTTGTATCTAACCAAATTGTTTTCACATACATATTGACACTATACAATGGAGACAGACTAGATAATTCCAAATAACTGACATGTTTATCTGATAACATACAGATAAGTATATAAAAGAACACTGATCTGGCTTAGCTTTTGTGATGATCATGAAGTTTCTAGTGAAAAACTAATAGCAATGCTGTCTGTAAACAATAAAATGTATAAAAAACCAGTAGGAAGTTATCAAGTTTAATGTCCAATATCTTTTGAACCGGCGCTTTATACGACATTAAATCTAGATATCATATAAATACTGTTAAAAAGTTATCATATGACATAGAGCTGTAATTTGGGCATTGCATTGTATTGCTGACTTTCAGCTCCATACTAATATGGGCATGGTCCTTTCTGTACTTAAGAAATTTTTCTTTTAACTCTACACTTGTACTGTTTTTCATCTTATTGTGTAGGTTGTCACGTTTTTTAATAGATCTTACAATACCTTCCGTAATCCAGGGCTTTAGAGGCATTTTTCTTTTAGATACAGTCTTAATTTCAGTATTAGTTTTAATTATTAGTTGCAATTGAGTTAAAAATATTTCTGTTGCTCTATAAACATCTCTTTCATTATAAAGTTCGTCCCATTCTACCGATGTCAAATCTTTCTTTACAGCGTCTAAATTGATTTAGTTCCTGTTATATACTTTGTTTTTATTTTTGTTTTTAGATCTACTTGTAAGGGTTTTCTCTATACGTAATAATATAGGCGCATGATCGGTAAATTCGTCGAATACGTAAGTATCTGAGTTATGAGCTGTTTTGACCATGAAGTGGTCAAGGCATGCGTTTAATCTGGTTGGATATGTAATACCTTGTTTTAGATTATGAACCGCCATGATTTCAAGATATGTTGAAGCGTGATGATTGATGTTTTGGGGCATAATATCTAGGTTTACGTCTCCTGTGAGTATAATGTTTCTTTTATTTTTGCATTGTCGTATGATGGTAGTCAAAGACTTGAGGTAATTAGTCGGGTTCTTAAAACTTGGGGGTCGATAGGTACATATAATAGAGTAGTCGTTTTTAATATCAATTACCATGCAATTACCATCATGAAATTCTGGTTCATACTCTTTTGTCTCAAGCCCTTCCCGAATATAAACCACAACCCCATCGTTTTGATTCAAATAATTAATTTTATAATTTTATAATTATTCAGAGTTTTAGGATGAAAATTATCATTTGTCCAGCATTCAGTTAGGACTAAAATGTCAAAACGATGGTTAAATTGTGACAAAAGAAGAATCAATTGATCAAAGTTGGCATTAATACTCCGTATATTCACCGTAAAGATTGTAAAAGACTTGTGAATATTGTGTTACACATGCAGATTATTGTACTCTTCTGGGACGCTTAGTTTTGTGCAATGAATCGTTCCAGTGACATACATTTCATTAAGAATATTATTGCTTACATTATTGAATTATAAATTTATTATAATCTATGATATTTTTCGATCGTTGACAAGGGCTACCAAACTGTGTGTAAACCAAAAACATCCATAACCCACGAAACTTTTCTCCGAACAGAAAATTTACAGAAATAATCATAATATAATAATTATAAAAGCAGTTTTTTATAATACAGTGTAAAGAAAGGTGATTCTTACTATTTACTACAGAATAATAAAAGCATTTGCATGTTTTGAAAACTGTATGCGTTAAGTTTACTAAATAATCCCACATCAATCGTTCTTTCTTATGGCTATAATTAAGTAATATTAATAATAAAAATAGAATAAAACTTACATAATAGTTTTTCACTAAAAGTAAAGCTTTGGGCACATCACTATCATTCAGTCATTTCTTATTCTTCAATGCTGTCAAGTCTGCGTCACTATCAATGCGGCTGGCGGGTTGTTCTTCGCTCTTCCTCAAATACACACATCCATGTGATGTCCAGCAATATTTATATGCGTCGGCTTTCGCAAACTCTCGTGCCATCGAGAACAATCTTTTGTTTTTTGATGTAAGATTTTCCGATATAAAGATTTGAGTTGAGGCACCCGCGATCCCTAGAGCGGCAGATGATAAGATTCCGTTTTTATCACGTCTATATTTCTTAATGGTGTCTATAACTTTATCCTTCATAAGCACAGAGGTGAATTCTACGATTATAGGCTTATATTTTAAAGTGCTATTTCTAGATTTCATTCTGAACGCGTCCTTCACGTGATTTTTTAGATCCGGTATTGAAATAGTGTTTCCAAGCTTTTCAACTAGTATACCTAAATTTTTTTTTCTATCGCTGGGACACAGTGCCACGTTTCGTATCTCTATACTTGAAGCTCTGTCCTTTCTCTCTAATGTGTCAATCCGGTTTTCCAGGGATTTAATATATGTTAAATTTTCCTTCCTATCACTTTCATACCATTGAAACCTTTCCTTCAGTTGTTCATATTCATTTGAAATAAATTCGATAGATTTCCGAATAGCTTCATTTTGTTCTTTGATTTCCTTAACTGTTGATATTAGATTAGAAAATTTTTGTTCGTGTTGTCCCATAGTAGACATAAACAAGCTGTTCAGTTTTTCTATGGAGTTAGCTAAGTCCGTAATGTCTGCACCCTCCTTCTTTCTTCTACCCCTTAATGTAAGCTTTTGCGACGTCGGCACCTCGCGTGCGCTCTGCAAATCAGATGCCGAGTCGTCACTTGTAGGTACACCAGCCGGCGGCAACAGCAGCACAGACGGCGCCGGGGAGGCAGAGGTGGAAGGGGGGGTTCTTTGTGTGCGCCGCATTAGATTACTCAAAAGTACCAGAGCGGCAGAAATCTCGAGGTGTTGTATTTAGTATTATAGTAGAGGTCCTGGATTTTGGTCGACGATCGACGGATTCATACAATATGTGTGTCCGTCCAGTGAAACTAGACCTCTCCTTCACTAGTAAGTAATCAGAGATTAAATCACTCACATATATTTCAGGGTCGTCTGCTGTTTTTTGCGCAACCGGTTCTGTAGTTATGCACTCCTATTATTTGATTCACAATTAATTTCACTTTTTCAATTTAATTATTACAAAATTTTAAAAATATATTAAAACGACTGCTCACACTTGAGGTCTGAGGGGGAAGGGAATCTGTTAATCTATATGACATTACTTTTTGTGAAGAAGATTGCTCTACAGCTCAGAATTTGGTAAAATTAGTTGAGTAAAGCTCTTCTACAGAATCTATAGACTCAGTTGATATACGTGCCCCTATTCGATACAGTACAGCCTGGTCCTTCGGGGTTACAAGTTCAACATGTTCAACTTCCAACAACACGTTTATCTTCTCCATCAGATATATCGGACTTTGAATACAACCTTTCAATCATGCAAAACTATCCAGCAAAACGTATTAGAATATATACATCTTCTTTTGCATCTGATGATGAAAACACTAACCCTGTTCAAACACAATATTGTACACCACAAACAAACCAGAATGATTCCTTTGATGATGACGTGCTACTATCAGAACTTAAAAATAATAAACGATGTGTTATTCACTAGTCAAGTGTTAAAGAATTTCTTCCAACTCCCAATTATGCTGAAATTAAGGCAAAGCCAAGACAAAAAGCACAAAATAACATAGGTCAGAGAATAACCCAAGATTTATTTAAAGAAAAATCAAGCAATAAAAGCATAAAAAGCGGAAGTGTTATAAACGCGGTAGGTATTTTCTCTTAAAATAAATACAGTTTTTTTTTGATTATGATGTCTGACAAATTAACACCCTCCCCAAAATCGATTTATAAGAATTTTCAAAAACCCGGCCCTTATTAGATGCCTTTAGTTGTAGTAATCTGAAGAGTCACCTATTTTATATGTTTTCCATCAATCGCTCCCACACATCCTGGGAAATTCCATTTTGTTCAAAATCCATGTTTAATGAGCTTCCTTTCTTCGTAGCAAGGAATCTGAAATAAAATAACAATATATCTTAAAATATTTTACACATGTATGTATAAGTACCTAAGAAGTACAAGTACCTATTCGAGAACCTAATAAATATTATTTTTTACAGGAGTCAGATACATCAACACAGAAAACTCAATAGCCACCAACCCCGCTGAAATCGACACCGAAAGCGCCACCGCCGATTACTCAAACTGAGGAATCACGCTTGTCTGACGATTGTTTGGGAAGGCGAAAAAAAGTAAAAAAAAAACAGACGGAATATGGTCAAGCAACATGGTGTTGCTGATGCTTTAAATCGCTTACAAAATTAAACTTCCGCGATTAAAAACCGAAACGAAGAAAATGAGTATCATTTTTTTCGATTGAAAGTAGCGTCTCATCTGCGGCAACTTCCACTGTACGAAGCATTAGGCGAACAAAATGAAATTCAAGCAAATTTTGACTGCTGCTAGACGTCGAAATATGTATCCTAATTAATCTGCTCCTGTACTTCCGATTTCGAACACACAAACCTACACCTATTTATCTCCAAACATTCAACCCATCACTGCAACACTTCCAGCTTCGAACACGCAAGCAAACACCCTTCACACTTCTACACTTCCACCCTCAAACATATAAAAAGACGCAGATACACGCAATTTCGAATCGCAACAAGGTCATAATCAAATAAATTTGTTGAGTGAGGCATGGAAACTTTCCTGAATTATTCGCTGCTATTTTGATTTTTATTCTAAATATGAATAGATAATTAAAAAATATTCGTTGCGTTTTTGATTAATATTCAAATATGAAAGCAGGTTAAAAAAAATTTGCTGCCATTTTGATATATATTTGAAATATGATTTCATTATAAAACTAAATAAAATATTCATACAACATTGTTTTACTTACTCTTAATCCTTTAAAGCCATGGATATTGCAGCACAAACTTCATATATTATTTATAATTAGATATTGTAGACCTTCCAACCCTGTTTGGTGTGGAGGTAAGTAGCCTTGCCTTCCATGCCAGAGGTCCCAGGTTCGAATCCTGGTAGGAGCAGATATATTATTATATTTGCTTTCTAGTCATGGATGTGTATTTATCTTTATTTAAGTTTATTTCTAATAATATCTATGTGTGTTAATATCTCTCTCATCGCTCTCAATTTTACAAAGTAGCTCTTAAAAATTGTTGCGCAAATGATTTTTATAACCATCGAGACCTTTGCTTTGCATCCCTGTCAACAATCGATTACTTGCTCTCAGTGGTTCTCTTCTGTTTATCCAATTACGAACCCAAATTCTCCTTTTTTTATTTTATTTTTCTTTTCACTAAAATGTTCTTACACAATTCGGTTGCAAGCAATATGATTATTTTATTGAGTTTTGTACGGATAGCACTGTCACTATATCTTTGTACATCCATTTTGGCTAAGAGTCTGGTGCCAAATAGCGCGTCTGTCCGTACGTTTGCTTTGAGAATGGCTATTTATGAGAATAGCATCTAACGACGCCATGTTAGCCGAGATTGCTAAGATAACCAGGCGTTTAGACATGATAACGAAGTCTCATCACAGATCCAGGTCTCAGGGGCGTAACAAAAGCCGGACAAGTTCCAGATTTCAAGCCCGTCGAAATTCTACACCTCGTCGTACCCGTGAAGATTGGTTATGTTTTTACCATTTCCGGTACCAAGATAAGGCACGCAAGTGCATTCAGCCGTGTGCCTGGAAAAAGGGAGGGTCGGAAAACGTCTAAGTGTAGTAGATAAGTGTAGTGGTTTACGATTTTTGATTGACACAGGTGCGAACGTTTCCGTTTTGCCGAAGGACAAAGTGCACTTTAACAACTTAAGTGTAAAGTGTTCTGACTTTTAACTGTTTGCCGCAAACGGAACTATCATAAATACTTTTAAAACAAAGACTTTAAATTTATATTTAGGTTTACGCAGAGCGTTACAGTGGACTTTTATTATAGCTAACGTACGCCAACCAATTTTGGGCGCCGATTTTTTAGCGCATTATAAACTTTTAGTGGATATAGGCTCACGCAGACTAATAGATGAAGTGACACAACTAGGCGTTTTAGCTACTATTTGTTACAGTGATGAACAATCAGTGAAAACGGTAGATAGATCATCATCAGGATCAGATAGCATCCTTTTACGATATTTTAGCAGAGTACCCTGATATCACCAAGCCTGTTTCGTTCAAGGAACCCGCTAAGCATTCGGTTTACCATTTTATAGAAACCAACGGCCCACCTGTTCACGCGAAAGCAAGACCGCTACCACCTCATCGTTATGCGAAGGTCAAGGAGGAATTTAGGGTTATGCAGCAGTTGGGAATTTGTAGGCCGTGGAAAAGTGCGTGGTCAAGTGCGTTACACGTAGTCCCGAAAAGAGACAGTCAGTTGCGACCTTGCGGTGATTACAGAGCGCTTAACGCTATAACAAAGCCCGATAGGTACCCGATTTCGAGGCTACACGACTTTACTTATTTATTAGAAGGGAAAACCGTTTATTCTCGAATTGACATAAATCGTGCGTATCATTTTATTATGGTTAATCCGGATGACGTAGAAAAGACTGCTATAACCACACCGTTCGGATTATTCGAGTTTCCTCGTATGACATTCGGTTTGAGAAACTGAAGACTTTTCAGCGTTTTATGAACCACACGGTGCTAGAAGGCTTAGATTTCTTATATACCTATATTGATGACGTCATAATTGCGAGTAGTGATATGAACTCACATAGAGAACATTTAAAGTTAGTTTTTGCAAGATTGAATAACTTCGGACTTACTATTAATTTGAAAAATGCTCGTTTGGACAATCAAAAATCGAATTTTAAGGTTTTGAAATCTCAGTTGATGGTATGCGACCTTTAAAGGAGAAAGTTGAAGCGATTTGTTCCTTTCCTAGACCCGAGACAGTCGAACAACTTAGAAGATTTTTGGGGATGTTAAATTTTTACCGGTTACATTTACCTAATGCTGCCGGATATCAATTCGAATTAAACAAATATTTTCAGCAGTCTAAGAAAAAAGATAAATCTTAAATAAACTGGACTGAAAAATCCAACGAAGCATTTATTCAATGTAAAAATAAGTTACAAAGCGCAGTTAACTTATCGTACCCAAAACCCGATACCTCGCTCGCACTTATGACGGATGCATCAAATACGAGCGTGGGCGCAGTGTTACAACAACAGGTAGATAATACATGGATGCCTTTAGGTTACTTCTCGAAAAAGTTAAGCCCGACACAGCAAAAATATTGTACTTATGATAGGGAATTATTAGCCGTATACCTTACTGTAAAATATTTTAGAAATATGGTAGAACGTCAAATGTAATATTCACGGACCACAAACCTTTAATTTTCCCGTTTTCGAAAATCGGTAGTGATAATGAGTTACCAAGACGTGTACGCCAATTACTTTTTATTTGCGAGTTCACTACGAACATTGAGCACATAGTAGGTGACAAAAATGTAGTAGCGGACGCGTTATCTCGTACTGAAAGTGTGACTTGCTCGAGCGGATTAGATTATACAGCTATAAGTCAGGCTCAAAATACGGATGCGGATTTTTTAAAGTTATGTAACGAGAATAGTAAATATAACTTTAAACAGATATGTGTGCCTGGTAGTGATATTCCTATATGGTGTGAAATGTCACCTCAGCGAGCAAGACCGTACTTACCAGACTTATACAGAAGAATAGCTTTCGATTGTACACATAACCTTAGTCATCCCGGGATTCGAACTTCACGTAAACTTATGAGAGATAAATATTTTTCTGTCAATATGAATAGTGACGTAGGCAAAGGGGCCAAATCGTGTATACCGTGTCAAAGAGCAAAAGTACGTCGCCACGTTAGGTCGGAATTAGGTAATTTTCCGTCAGCCGAGCGAATTACTCACATATATGTTGATATAGTTGGGCCCTTGCCAATTTCTTTGCAGGGTTATAGGTACCTAGTAACGATTATAGACCGTCAGTCTGGATGGCCAGAGGCGTTCCCTGTAAAGGATATTACAGCTGAAACAGTCTCGAAAGTAATTTTCGAAGGCTGGGTTTCTCGATTCGGATGCCCTGTACAACTTACGAGTGACCAAGGCAGACAATTTGAAGGGAATGTATTCCAACAGCTGATACGATGTTTAGGTATATACAAAACACGTACGACACCATACCACCCGCAAAGCAACGGGATGGTCGAAAGGTGGCATAGATCTCTTAAGGCGGCGCTCATGGCTAGGCTTAAGACAAAAACGTGGGTTGAAGAGTTACCTATAGTTTTACACTACGGTCGGATACTAGTGTTAGTGCAGCTCAAATGACGTTTGGGCAAACCCTAAGATTGCCCGGAGATTTTTTTGACGGTTATAATTTTATTATAAGTGATCATACGCAGTACGTCGAACAACTCCGCAGTTTGATAAGAAAGCTTAAACCTAAGCATACAGTGCACAAAGATAAGCGTAATATTTTTGTGTACCCTGATTTAAGTGTCTGTAGTCATGTTTTTGTACAAAATGACCTCGTAAAGAAGTCTTTACAACCTCCTTACGAAGGACCATTTAGAGTTTTAGAGCGTAAAGATAACGTTTTTTTGACTAAAATGCCAAGCAAAAATGTTTTTATCGCCATAGACAGGTTAAAACCCGCCTTTATGAACGATGATTCTAGCGACAGCCAAATTTTGGTTAATAGAACGGACAACTATTCGAATAAAAATTCAGAGAAAGTATCGGTCGGCACAAGCGAAGCGGATAGCGGCGATCGCCCGCTCAGCTTCACAACAAGTCGCGGCCGAATAATAAAAAAGCCCGTACGTTTCAATTTTTAATTATTTAGCGTAAATTAATTATTCTAAAAATTATTTTACTCATTTTTATTCTGAATTTCAAGTAAACAGTTTGGTGCTACTTAAATTGTTACATTTTTGAGCATATTTCTAAATCATGGGTAATACAGTAGTAAAGGACGAAGTAATTATCGCCCAATCAGAAGCTGAAATTAAAAGGAGACCATTTTTAGATCCTATATGGGATGGTCCGTAACAGTGTTGATCATTGTGATCATTATTATAATTTTTATTTGTCGTTATGGAATAGCAAGAAATCGCAAGTGGATACTGGGGCAAGTTGTAAACGTCCAAGGACATGCTGTCCAGGTAGCGCAGGCCGCTAGAAGCAGCTTTCGTAGGACGCGCGAGCAACCACAGGCACCCACGAAGATAGAGATATCCTAGGTAAATTAGGGACACCTTTGAATATCAGGTTACTACTGTATGTTACGGTAAAAGTTTAATCATTTTTTTTTTATTGAAATATATATTTTATTGTTTTTTTTGTTTTTACGACGAATTATGTTATTCTGTACTATTATTTTTTTAATACTTAAATATTGTTTAATCGTGTACTCATGCAAACAAAGTTACTTATACATTTCTAGAAATGTATACCTAAAGAAGTTTTGTGTTTAAAG
The DNA here is from genome assembly GCA_923062675.1 of Marasmarcha lunaedactyla. Taxonomy (NCBI): domain Eukaryota; kingdom Metazoa; phylum Arthropoda; class Insecta; order Lepidoptera; family Pterophoridae; genus Marasmarcha; species Marasmarcha lunaedactyla. Next base: position 5,912,592 of record OV281358.1, read on the forward strand.
TGTTTCTAAATATAAATAGGTAAAACCTAATATCATTATAAGTTTACAATTATTATATTACGTGCTAGTTTAATGTTTTTCAACTTGTTTGTTTCAAATTAAATGTTAGTAGTAATCATTATGTTTGTTTTGCAAGAAATACGTAGAAATTTCAATCAGGTCAGACTTCGTCGAATGACGAATGCCTTACGCAGCACAGTCGAGTTGTTATTGTAGACTGGAGGATGTTATGTTTTGTACTTAGCTATATTTTGTCTCCTTACTTAGGTTGAGGATGCATTAAATGTTTTTTTAACTTTTAAAAATTGTATGTAAAAATTTTTTTTAAGGTGCGGAATGATGTAACTACATATATATGCTTACGCAGTAGAATAAGTATTATGTGGCTGAGGCGTTGTGCATTTAGTTACAGCGCCAGTGCCTGCATTCGGCCGGTAGAGTTAACACCTAACATGTAATTTACTTGGAGTCAGAAATAAATAAAACTACAGTGTTTGTCGGATCTTTTAATTCAAGCAACCAATAGTATATACCTACCAATATATACTTAACAGAGTGCTTGTGGAATCTTCGCATACCGCAGCATAAAAATAATGTTGATAGAAATAATGCGTATCAAGACATTAACGAATATGCAGGATCCGTCCTTGACTGTGCAAATCATTAAAACCAAAATTAAGAATTTAAGGTCTGCGTACCACACAAAATTAAAAAAAGTCGAGAATTCAAAGCGATCCGCTTCTGGTGCCGCTTCTGTTTACAAATCATTCGCGGCATGGTTTCATGAAATGAATTCCTTCCTTGGGGGACACCAGCGAGTACTGGGAAACTATGGAAATGGTGAGATCCGTTTTTATTTAATAAAAATGCACTTAACTGGTTGTAAAACCAAAATCCCACCGGCATAAAGTCACTTAAGCGTCTTCCTGAAAAAAAGGGTAGGACAGGAGCGATTCAAATAAAGTTCAAATCAGAACAATCTCCTACTTCATGGATTGACGCATCGAAATCCGGTAAAATTAATGTTAGTGACATCATTACAGGATCTACAACGCCAAATAATACCATATTCTTATGTGATGCTCTAACATCATACAAAAAACAACTTCTTTTTCAAGCAAAACAAGAACTTCAACCCCATTTCAAGTACATTTGGATTAAAAAGGGTGTGCTACGTGTGAGAAAAGAAGGAGAAAATAACAATGTCGTTATAATTCGTTCCCTATAAGATATCAAAAAGATCAAATCAACACAACTTAAAAACTAGGATTAAGTTATTTCCTATTTACAAATACGCAGGTAAATACCTATTGAACGTACCTAATCTTAATCATTGATGTATCTTTAGACGACATAACGGTTTTGAAGACCTAAACTCGTTCCTATCTTATGTACCTTAAAATATAACTCTCTTATAAGTGCATATTAATATTAGATCAATAATCTGAAAAAATTCAGTATTGGAACAATGTATTTACTCGTCCTCAAGGTCAATTTATGTATTGATGCTCTCTGAAGTCATATATCACTGACAATCTTTGTAATTTGTACCAAATAAAGGGATATAAAATGTACTCTAAGTTACGAAAACACCGAAAGGGTGGGGGTATTACTGTATATGTTAAAAATGAACATAAATTTAACTTTAGTCACATTGGAACTCAACACTGCGAGAACATTGTGGGTAAAATAATCACATCAAGTTATTCTGCAACACTATGCTGTATTTACCGACCCCCTAATAAGAGTGAACGCCTATTTCTTACAGAAATTGACGCTGTTTTGAGTAGACTGGGTTCACAAAATGATCTGCTTCTGCTAGGTGATATTGACATTGATTTGTGCACCATAACACCTATAAAAAACATGTATAGCACCGCAATGTACAAATATGGTTTAGCGTGTGGGGTCACAGAATATACGCGTATAGAAATATCTGACGGAAAGCAAAGTAAAGCATGTATTGATCACATTTATGCACGATCACGCTCACTGCGGCGTTGGGAACAGCACTGGCTGACCATCGTGCGGTTGATCTTGCAATAACAAACTCCTCGGCAGATGAAAATACACGAGCGCATTTCACGTTTACGACGCGTTACGATCATAAATTATTATTAAAGAAACTACATTCTATAAACTGGCAACCATTACAAAATGTTTTTGATCCAAATAAAATATATGAAATTATAGTAAAAAATGTTACTATGAATCTAGAATAAAAGTTAAAATCTCTATATTAAAACAATAATAATTGGACCAATAATAAAATTCTGAAAGTATGCAGATATAGGGATAAATTATTCATAAAATGGATATCAAATCAGTCTAACATGTTATTAAAACAACAGTATAATTTAGCTAGAAACAACGCAAACAAACTTATATTTACTACAAAAACAAAAGCATAAAAGAACAAATCTATAACCAAAAATATAACCCCAGAGCTCTCTGGCTAATTCTTAACCAAATAACTGGAAGAACAAAACCAATTTTAGACGAAGTTATTCTTAACGCATTTCATGATCAATATACAACAATTAAAACTATAACAAACAGATTTGACAAATTTAGCAACAGCGTCAAAAATACTGTTCCAAAATTTAATATTAAACTACTATATAGACGAATATACAGCAATTCAGCAAACGTAACGATGAAATATCAGCCTACTACTGCTGAAGCAGTCCTTAAGGAAATAAATTCCTTCAGTTACCTAAAAGGACCTGGGATAGATGGTATTATAGCTAAGGATCTAAAAGCTATTTCGGTTAATATTGCAGGTGCTATAGCACATTTTATTAATCAATCTGTAGAGAAAGGCATATATCCGCAGGTGTTAAAAACCGGCATAGTTAGACCTATACATAAGAAAGGCAGCTAAAATGACTACAGTAATTACCACCCGATTACAGTACTTCCCGCTATTGATAAAATTACAGAAAAAGTTATATCTAAAAAAATAAGACTATTCTATAGAAAAAATAATATAATTAATGGCAGGCAGTATGGTTTTCACGCTGGAAAGAGCACTACAGAGTTACTGTCTAAATTTGCTGATTATATTTATGAACACCTAAATAATAAAAACACCTTAATAGCATTTATTGATTACAGCAAAGCTTTCGACACTTTAAGACACGAAACGCTATTGGAAAAATTGAGCGACTGTGGCATAAGAGGTTCCGTTAGTCAGTGGTGCCAAGATTATCTAAATGACAGAGCATATGTAGTTAGAATTGGCGACGATGTTAGTGACAAAGTAATGGTTCAAAACGGCACAGCCCAAGGTTCCGTGTTAGGCTCTCTCCACTACATAACCTACGTTAATGATGCCGTCAACGTCGTGACTAAATGTGAAATATACCAATTTGCAGATGATACCTGCTTGGTTTCTGCCCATGATAATATAAAGACAGCCCTGCTAAGTACACAAACCGACTTTACGGCACTCTGGGCAAAGTGGTCACATGATGTCGGTCTCGTGTTAAATGCTGATAAAACGAAATTGATGTACGTAAGCTCCAGCCAAAACCGCATCAATAAACGAATCAGAGTCAGAGCACACGACCGTAATTGTATGCACAATTCTAACCATAGGAACTGTAGCTGTAAATCACTGGAAGTAGTAAATAAGCAAAAATATCTAGGATTAATAATAGACGATCGACTTAAGTTGATAGATCATATTAATTACATATCTGATAAACTGTGAGTAATATTAGCAAAATTTAGAATAATTAAACGAAACATCCCCTACAAGATATTATTACAGCTATACAAAGCCCTAGGGGAATCTATTGTACATTACGGCCTAAGTAGCTATGGCAGAACTTTCAAAACCCATTTAGACAAAATCTATTGTCTAAATAGCTACGAATACTAAAATCAATAGTTCCTCCCAAAATTAAAGATAAATATAAAGAAGACACGCAACAACTTTTTAGCCATTGTAAAATCATCCCAATTCACGATCAAACGCAATATACTTTAATAGTTGAAAACTTTTTTGAACAAACGGTCCTAAACCCCATAGAACTTACCAAAAATACACGGAGTGCTTCAGTCATTAAATACTCGAAACCCATTTATTTACCATAACTTATACGGAAAACAAATGCTCAGATATCAGATACCGCACATGGTTAACAGCCTTTCCAATCACATTATAAACAAAATAAATAAAACTAATATTAAATCCATCTTAAAAACATATTTTTTATCGTTTTACATAAAGTAATTAAGAATAAATTAAAATGATAGTTGCAAAATGCTCCCGTATGTTTTCAAACAACCGGTTGGACGGGTGCTACGCACGCGAGCGCACGATGACTACACGGTCTGATGTACTATACTTTGTGTCAAAACTTGATTTATTTTTGTAGCATTCATTAGTTCTAAGTGTGTATCCATAAATTTATTTTTGCTTTTTGTTAGATGCTAATTCTAGTTAGACGTATGCGAGCGAAGCGAATGGCAGTGTAAGGAAAAACCAATTTTTTCGCTATGGTTTATTTTACACTGTGGATTTAACTGTTCATGTTAGCTTTTATGGATATTTTTAATAAATAAAAATATGAAACAAAAGTACAGCATGTTTTTTTTATTTAATTATATCAGGGCATAAGAATAAAATGACGATGGTGATATGTATAAATAAATGGTGGTATATCACATGATCTTGCCACGGTACCGCCTCTGTAGTTTCAAAGGTGTTTCTTACTGCTTCTGCCCGTCGAGAAGCTTGTTCATTGTAACGTGTAGGTGGTAAGCCTTCCAAAGCTCGCCGCAGTTGTGCCCTGCATGCTCCTGGTACCACAACACCTTGTGTATATCTTCAAAGTCTACGCATCTTTGCGTGATGTACATATCTGATGTTTTTCGAAGCCAATTGTGTAAAGCGCAAGCAGCTAATGTAAATCGATCAACTTTTTTGAGGCTCATGTCGATGGCATTCATAAGAACTCGAAATCTTGTTACTAAAATACCAAACGCATTTTCAACCACTCGTCTGGCTCTCGATAAACGGTAGTTAAATCTTTTTCTCTACGCGTTGGAGTTGTTTGATAGGCCTCCATAAGATATGACTTTCGAGAAGAAGCAGCGTGCGCCACAATAACCGATTGGTCCGGTAAATTGAGAGTATTGTTTTTCAAAGCTTGTGCCAAATTTGATTTTTGATAAACACCTCCATCAGAAGCTCTTCCATTAGTTCCAACATTTACGTATGAAAAACAATAGTCATCATCAACTAAGGCCAGAAGTATAATGCTAGTGGCGCCCTTGTAGCTATAGTTATCAAAAGTATCATCAGGAGCGAGTATATTTATGTGTTTACCATCTAACGCTCCAACACATCCTGGAAAGTTCCATTTTGTACGAAAGCCATGCTCAAAGCAATCCAGTCTTCACGGCTTGGAATCTGTAAAAAAAATACTTTATCACATTACGTTACACTTTATGTTGCAGGATTCAAATCAAATCAAATCAGATTTATTGCATTGTAGGTGGTAACAAAAGAAGATAGAAGAGACATCAAGATTCACAGTATAAAAGTACCTCACGCTACAACTGTACAACACGTATACAACTGATTCAGACCAGTCCTCGCAGCATTCGGACGTGTCTTTGCAGCATCCGGAAAAATCAAATACGCCAGAAAATATAATGTAACCACCTTGGACGATCCCAGAAGACAGACCTTAATCACGGTCATCTAGTCAATTTAGTGTCACATCAAGACGACGTAAAAGATCACCACAGGAGGAGTCAATTCATGATGCACTAAACCGGTTGGAAAACATAAGTTCTGCGATAATTACACACACAAGAATATGACGAATTCCATTATTTTAGCCTGAATCTTGCAGCCCAACTGCGAAGCCTGCCACTGTATGATGCATTAGACGTACAAACTCAAATCCAGAACATTTTTTATAATAATATAATAATAATAAATCTCCAGACAAACACACCAACTGTATGGCCCCAAAGTAACAGAGCTTGTGTTACGGATGACTATACAGTGAACTGGGGCGTAAACCAGAATAAACATACATAAATAAATACAAATCTGTGTTCATCACACAAATGAATGCCCCGGCCAGGACCCGAACCTGGGACCTTCGGCTTATGAGGCAAGGCTACTTACCACTACACCACTCAGTCGTCAAGATTACAGCAAGGCGTCACCATATGTGCCTTAACTTATCTACCGTGATAGAATCAACTTTAATTAATACTCCATACACACAAACTATAACAACAAGCTCTGCTTTAAGTGCGGCTCCACAAACAGGCACACTATTTTACACACTTCCTAATGTTGATTTGTTGCATCAAGCGTGGCAGTCTTCTTAAACCTAGTTACTTATTAATAATGTTCAAAATCAACAGATGAAAATGGTTTAATTGGACAAGATTTGCGAGGGCGCAATAAATAATCAACCAATAATCACCCTGTAGTTAAAAATACCAATTAGGAATATATTGAGTCTTTTGATTGAGAGGGGACAATTTTTTTTTTACTAAATAGTCCCCCAACTGCAATTGCATGATATTTATGTAAATTTTGTTTACCTGGTTTTTTTATTTTTAGTTGCATTTAAGCAGACGGGTTTTTTTTTGTTTTTTTGTAATAATATGTTTATTTTAAACCTTTTAGTGACAGACTAGTCAATGTTTTTGTAAATTAACTGTCGTAACTGTGTAAATAAACTTTATGATTTTAAAATATTGTTTTTTTTTCTGTAAATATGGTATATTTAAAGCATTATAATGTGTATATATTTAGAAAGGGCTCGTAATAAGCTTTCGACTGATACCCATATCGAAACAAACAAAAAAAAATTCCCTTCCCTCAAATGTTTACTTACAGACGCCATGTTGAAATTTCATATATCCTATGTTACTCGCGCAGTAAAGCAAATCTTATGATACCTCGATTGTTTAAATCCGTCCATCCGATCAGTTGTTATGAGGGAATTACATACATACGCGTTTAGCACATAACCCTCCTTGTCTTGCCGCAGTCGGGTAATAAAACGATAAGTTCCATTTGTAGGTATGGAATTTCGCTACATCATTGTTTTGGGTTTTTATTTCACTGAAAAGATACTACCAACCATACCAACCTTTTTTTAATTAGTACCGTCAACGTGATGTCACAACGTGAGGTACACAGTTAAGGGTTGGATGGAAGCGATACAAAGAAAAAGCACATAAAAGAACTCGTTACTCAAAATATTATTCTCAGATTTTATGCTGATTTTTATGAATCATTGTATTAGTTTCATGCAACTTATTGTCAATAAGTACATTGATGAAAATTTAATTTTAAATTTACCCTATTTACTCTTTGACTGACTCAAATATTAATGTTTCTAAATTTAACTTGATTTACAATTTTTCCAAAATTCATTTTGATGCTTGAGGTAATGTTGAATTTGTTAAAAATATTGAAATCCTTACTTGTTTACCTATAATGATTGATTTATCTTGGCAATGATAGGTTATATATCAAATTTAAACTTTACTAAGTTAAGTTTTCAATTATTAATAAGCAATAAAAATAAGATTAAATCAATCATTCAACATCTTACAAAAAGAATGTATAAGTTATTATAATTAAACGTACCTACTGAGGTGTAATTAAAAAAGCTGATTAATATTAAAACAATATTGAAATTCATTTAATTTTTCATTTTCCTACACTATATTTGCATTAAGTATAAAACTAAACTGGTAAATTACAAGAAATAGGCGCTCATTTTAATCATAGAGAGAGAAAAAAAATAGATAATCTCATACATTTTTAAATTTTTAAATCCTAAAGTGACAAAACTTAAATTATTACACTACCTATTCTGTGTATTAAGTAATGAAGTAGCAAACATGGCACGGAATTTATAAAAACTAAAATAACAAATAATTCAAAATTATATCTTAAAAATTACATACACACACACATAACAGAAACTGACATACAAACACATATCGTTGACGTAAAAAATTTACAAAAACTTCTTTTTGAAATAAAAATATTTATAAAAAGCCAAGTATAGTGAAAAAAGTTAATAACTTTATATTTAATACCTTCTAATGAAAAAATATATATTTTTAATTTTTGCAGTTTAGTATTAAAGCAGCGACTTTTTTTTTATCGCCAAACTCGCCCCTAGTATTAAAAGGTTTCAAAACATCAGTTCGCAAAGGAAATGCGTCATCTGGCACAATTACGCCTTCTTTAGGAAAATTTAAAAGATTTGCTGACAAAGCTTCATTCAGTGTTGATTTATTAAAGACGGATGCATCGTTTGTCCGCCCGTTTGTCCCAACATCAATATAAATAAAATTGTATTTTGCATCCACTACTGATAATAAATAAATGAATACTAAAATTCTTTTTGTAGTCGAAATAGTCAGAGCTTGATTTTTCCTGGGCATTTAATATTCACAAATTTTCCATCCATTGCACCACAACAATTAGGGAAATTCCATATTCTATAGAAGTCTTCCATTATGCTGTTACATTCATGTTGACTTCCAGAAACCTGTAACGAAATCTTAACGATATCTTTATTCAATGTAAAAGCCAAGTGGCCCGCTTATTGCTAGTCATAACAATAAATTTTACGTAAAGTATATTATCCGCTGTTTTGATTACAGTCATTGAGAAGAATAATAACATTTTAATTACAGAACGCACCACTAACTCAAAATGAAGACTCTGGTGCATATGAGCAGACTCAAGCTGGTAGTGAGGAACAGAAGATGCAAAATTCTGAGATCAATACAAATGGAAGCAGTGGACTGATGACACCATTTTATTCTCGAAAGCCAACAAACCCTAAAAGGAAGATTGATATGCCGTTTGATACAGCAATTAAAGAATTAAAAACTATAAGCGAGTATGCCAAAGTCCAAACTGAAGATGAGTTTGTTTTGCAAAAGTTTGCCAGTACAACTCAAGGAAATGCCTCTGAACAGGGCATTGATATGTCAGGAAAAACTTCAATCTGTGATGACTCAGAAACGATTAGCACAGATGTAACAATCATTGCCTGAATTAATTTATTCTGACTCCAGCACTTCATCCCCATTTAGTGTCCCCTGGTTAATAGTAATTAACCAGTCGCCTCTATATCAAAATACGTCTACGTATCAAAATATTGTCACCCAACAACCTGTTTATTAGGGACGTGTGTCTGTCGCTCACTTCCCTCTAATATGGTTGAGGAGGGCGATGGCTGGATCCCGCGTTAACTCGTGAACGGGTGCCGTTCGAGGGTGTTCGTCGTTTGGATACTTGGGGGGAGGGAGACTTGCCGAGCTAACGGATGCAGATAAGAATAACTTTGTATAGACATAAAGATACTCTGTAAACTTATTTTGAAAAAAATATACCCTAAGTTAGTTAAGTAAGTTTCTTGCCAGTTCTTCTACACGAAGGTTTTTTCGAACTGGTGGTAGAGTCAAGTTTTTGACATCTACCTGTACCTCGGGACTTACGAACTGAGGAGGGACGTACTTGCGAGGAACATTTCGTAACCCGTGCCCGATTTTCAGATCAGAGAATAAATGTCCGTCCTCCTCAGCGGTTGAAATTTATTTCAAGGTCTTGGGAAAATTATATTTAAAACCAAAATTATGAAACATAGCTTGGATTCCATTATAAAAATGCATTTTATAATGAAATCGGGAAAACTTAGATGGTGAATTCAAAATAGCTCTTAATGAATTAAGTTAAGACGTAATTAACAAAAGACTACCCTTTGATATACGTTCAAGAAAACGAAAAAGCTCTAACAGTTTAAAGAAAAACATTTCAAAGAGGTCGAAAAGTCTAAAATACAAGATAGAACAAGCATTTCCTTCTTCCGAGTCAATATTCTCGGATAGGCAGTTTTTTTTTCTGAAAATTGGAGAGCATTAAATGAACATTCCAAACCAATCATACCAAAATGGACGTTCAATTAATTGAAAATGGCATCCTACACAGTCTTGTCTCAAACGATGAAGGCAATAATATAAAACTGTCAATCACATGTGGTTAAGACTCAGTGATGTACATTTTAGCTTTAGGCTACAATACGAATAAAAAATTAAAGGCATTGATTTCCAAAATTTTACGATTGCAAATTACATTAAATATTTGTCTAATAGGTATTCGAAAAAAAAAAGTTTTTTAAAATTGAGGTCTCGCATAGCACAATTTAAAACTAAAGCGTTACTAGATATTTTAAATATTGATTGTGCCTGCAATGTGACATAAATATTTGAACATTTTATAAATTTGCAGTGCTATTAAATAAAAAAAAACATCTGCAGTGCTGTTTTCAAGAAACAGTGCATAAATGGAGCATATTTAGTGGGGCATATTCACTCGTCGAATAAGGTATCAAGGATCATGCATTTCTGCCTATTAACATTGATTTGCTTGCAATGTTTGGAATTTTCAGTCTGGAAGATGCAATCTGTGTCAGTAATGAAACAAAAACATGAGATTTTTGTGAAGGTTTAGTTGTCATCACTTATGAACTTTTAAGCAGAGTATAACTAGTTGTAACTTCTAAATATAGTCCTTTGATTTAAATGTGTTTGAAAAGGTTAATTTGAAGGATACACCAAAAACAATTTTAATCAGAAACAAATGCTACAAATTATCAGAAGGTACTGAACTCTTCCTGCCAGGACTCAATGTCCTGACTAAATAGACTGTTATGATGATTTAATGGAAAAAATATATATCAGCAGAGAGAGATTATATATATATATTATATATATATATATATATATATATATATATATATAGGTTTATGTTGTCCAGACCTGCTGGAGCGCTATTATGAATCCAGAAAGCATACCGAATGGGCAGGGGGCTTCGGCTCACACCCCTTACGTTCCCTCGAATAAAAAGAAAGTTAGAAAGCAGCACCAAAAGAATCGTGCCGCTTCCTACCGTGAAACGAAAGGCATGGAGTATTCAGATGAGAGGACCCGAGCCAAGATGGCAGGTCTTGGAGTTGGTCCTAATGGTATACGATCTAAACTGTTCGCAGGCGTTACCGATGCAGCGGGAGCAGTGGGACATCTAGGCACAGTATCTACTCACCAGCCTGTTCCACTTCCGATCACTTCTCGCGGCGTTGGCTTTGCGGCTTGTGCATTTGTAAAGGCCTTATCCAGCTACAGAGGCTTTGACACCCCCTCTGTTTACTCTATCTACAGGAGTTTTCTTGGCATTTTCGAGGCGAAACTAAGACGCGCAAAAACAAAATTCCCGGCAGTCAATCCCTTTCCACATGACTGTCAAGAATTCACTACATATATTAGTACTATGTTAATTTCACTGTACGTACTTAACCCGCATTTTTGTACCATAAATAATTCATTTTTTTAAAGTTCAAAATAAAACTGAATTTTAAAGATTTTAATCTTTAAAATTCAGTTTTATTTTGAACCAGTAAGGTTTCAGTGAGGATTTTTGCTTCACAAATTCACACACAAGCATAATTGTAACATACAACGAAAATACATACTTATTGAGTTTAAGACGGTGATTTCAAAGATCACTCGGACCGCGAGTACGAAGATTGAATGATCCACATAAATCCTCACAAGTTCCCAACGTGGCTTTCAAATTTATTGAGATTTTGTGAGGAGCCTTCACAAATTGTTCACAATTTTTTCATATAAAAATTAAATATACACAGGTATATTTAATATATGTATAGTAAATATATTCTCTTATAGGCGCAGTGACTTTTTCTTTAGGCTACCAGAGTAATCCAGTTGATCAGTTGTATCTTTCTTTATTTAGGTTTTAAAAATTTGATACTTTACTATAGATTTTTCACAATTTTTTCCTAAATCCTCTGAAAATTTGCTAGGAGTTGAATAACTTTTTTGAAAAGATCACTCACTCCACACCCACATCCATTTTGACTGTCTTTCCGTCTGTTGTGCTTAAATGTGTTCGCTATTCTAAAAATGTATGGGAAAAAGCAAAAGAATTAAACACAAAATGCACCACTACACATGTAAGACTTTCATCTTTACTGCCTTTACTTCCACGACAATTCATATCTGAAGGTTGGTGCTACATGGAAGACACCCCTGATACAGGAGTAATTGAAAATTGTAATAACCGCATGGTATCACAATGGCTAGAAGATGAGAGTTTTGTAGACTTTTGGTGTGTTCGGTGAACCACAAATGCCACAGAATTTTGGCATTTGAAAATAAATACCACTATGCCGAAAAACGATAATTTATATCAGCTTCTGGTAGTGCTAAAAGAAGACGCAGACTTACAAACAGTGGTTGCTACTCAGATCGAGAAAAAGGCACCACCTGCGGTGTGCAGCAGAAACTGTTATAAAAAATCAGTGGATCAAATATGTAACTGACCAACTGGTTGACCAAAAAATTAACGTTGGTCACTGCCTTGAAAAAAGTTTTTTAAAATTGAGGTCTCGCATAGCACAATTTAAAACTAAAGCGTTACTAGATATTTTAAATATTGATTGTGCCTGCAATGTGACATAAATATTTGAACATTTTATAAATTTGCAGTGCTATTAAATAAAAAAAAACATCTGCAGTGCTGTTTTCAAGAAACAGTGCATAAATGGAGCATATTTAGTGGGGCATATTCACTCGTCGAATAAGGTATCAAGGATCATGCATTTCTGCCTATTAACATTGATTTGCTTGCAATGTTTGGAATTTTCAGTCTGGAAGATGCAATCTGTGTCAGTAATGAAACAAAAACATGAGATTTTTGTGAAGGTTTAGTTGTCATCACTTATGAACTTTTAAGCAGAGTATAACTAGTTGTAACTTCTAAATATAGTCCTTTGATTTAAATGTGTTTGAAAAGGTTAATTTGAAGGATACACCAAAAACAATTTTAATCAGAAACAAATGCTACAAATTATCAGAAGGTACTGAACTCTTCCTGCCAGGACTCAATGTCCTGACTAAATAGACTGTTATGATGATTTAATGGAAAAAATATATATCAGCAGAGAGAGATTATATATATATATTATATATATATATATATATATATATATATATATATATAGGTTTATGTTGTCCAGACCTGCTGGAGCGCTATTATGAATCCAGAAAGCATACCGAATGGGCAGGGGGCTTCGGCTCACACCCCTTACGTTCCCTCGAATAAAAAGAAAGTTAGAAAGCAGCACCAAAAGAATCGTGCCGCTTCCTACCGTGAAACGAAAGGCATGGAGTATTCAGATGAGAGGACCCGAGCCAAGATGGCAGGTCTTGGAGTTGGTCCTAATGGTATACGATCTAAACTGTTCGCAGGCGTTACCGATGCAGCGGGAGCAGTGGGACATCTAGGCACAGTATCTACTCACCAGCCTGTTCCACTTCCGATCACTTCTCGCGGCGTTGGCTTTGCGGCTTGTGCATTTGTAAAGGCCTTATCCAGCTACAGAGGCTTTGACACCCCCTCTGTTTACTCTATCTACAGGAGTTTTCTTGGCATTTTCGAGGCGAAACTAAGACGCGCAAAAACAAAATTCCCGGCAGTCAATCCCTTTCCACATGACTGTCAAGAATTCACTACATATATTAGTACTATGTTAATTTCACTGTACGTACTTAACCCGCATTTTTGTACCATAAATAATTCATTTTTTTAAAGTTCAAAATAAAACTGAATTTTAAAGATTTTAATCTTTAAAATTCAGTTTTATTTTGAACCAGTAAGGTTTCAGTGAGGATTTTTGCTTCACAAATTCACACACAAGCATAATTGTAACATACAACGAAAATACATACTTATTGAGTTTAAGACGGTGATTTCAAAGATCACTCGGACCGCGAGTACGAAGATTGAATGATCCACATAAATCCTCACAAGTTCCCAACGTGGCTTTCAAATTTATTGAGATTTTGTGAGGAGCCTTCACAAATTGTTCACAATTTTTTCATATAAAAATTAAATATACACAGGTATATTTAATATATGTATAGTAAATATATTCTCTTATAGGCGCAGTGACTTTTTCTTTAGGCTACCAGAGTAATCCAGTTGATCAGTTGTATCTTTCTTTATTTAGGTTTTAAAAATTTGATACTTTACTATAGATTTTTCACAATTTTTTCCTAAATCCTCTGAAAATTTGCTAGGAGTTGAATAACTTTTTTGAAAAGATCACTCACTCCACACCCACATCCATTTTGACTGTCTTTCCGTCTGTTGTGCTTAAATGTGTTCGCTATTCTAAAAATGTATGGGAAAAAGCAAAAGAATTAAACACAAAATGCACCACTACACATGTAAGACTTTCATCTTTACTGCCTTTACTTCCACGACAATTCATATCTGAAGGTTGGTGCTACATGGAAGACACCCCTGATACAGGAGTAATTGAAAATTGTAATAACCGCATGGTATCACAATGGCTAGAAGATGAGAGTTTTGTAGACTTTTGGTGTGTTCGGTGAACCACAAATGCCACAGAATTTTGGCATTTGAAAATAAATACCACTATGCCGAAAAACGATAATTTATATCAGCTTCTGGTAGTGCTAAAAGAAGACGCAGACTTACAAACAGTGGTTGCTACTCAGATCGAGAAAAAGGCACCACCTGCGGTGTGCAGCAGAAACTGTTATAAAAAATCAGTGGATCAAATATGTAACTGACCAACTGGTTGACCAAAAAATTAACGTTGGTCACTGCCTTGAAAAAAGTTTTTTAAAATTGAGGTCTCGCATAGCACAATTTAAAACTAAAGCGTTACTAGATATTTTAAATATTGATTGTGCCTGCAATGTGACATAAATATTTGAACATTTTATAAATTTGCAGTGCTATTAAATAAAAAAAAACATCTGCAGTGCTGTTTTCAAGAAACAGTGCATAAATGGAGCATATTTAGTGGGGCATATTCACTCGTCGAATAAGGTATCAAGGATCATGCATTTCTGCCTATTAACATTGATTTGCTTGCAATGTTTGGAATTTTCAGTCTGGAAGATGCAATCTGTGTCAGTAATGAAACAAAAACATGAGATTTTTGTGAAGGTTTAGTTGTCATCACTTATGAACTTTTAAGCAGAGTATAACTAGTTGTAACTTCTAAATATAGTCCTTTGATTTAAATGTGTTTGAAAAGGTTAATTTGAAGGATACACCAAAAACAATTTTAATCAGAAACAAATGCTACAAATTATCAGAAGGTACTGAACTCTTCCTGCCAGGACTCAATGTCCTGACCAGTGCATGATCACTTTCGTGTCTGTACGATGTCATGCACACATACACAAATCTATGATAGTTGATCTGGATTGAGTCTTGCCATTGTTGGCACAAATCACAGTGTGGTAGATCCATAAGTTTATGATTTCTCGAAACATCAGCTAAATTCATACTAAGTTTCTTTTATTGCTAATGTGGAAATAAAAAATTTATATTAATTTAATAAAATATATGAGCTGCAATTTAATTTTAAGGAAAAATTAATTATTAGGTAGATTTATTTCATTTATTAGAAAATTTTCAAAAATTATTTATGGCAACACCAGCGACTCCGTCCATTTAATTTAATTGTAAGTTTTTGTTTACTTTTGCCGGTTGTATTTCTCGGTTTTTGGTTTTATTCTCTTACAATTACATTGCTTCGTAATCGTACATTGTCTCTTCGTCCCCGGCAGGAGCATTACCTTGAGTTGACCCGTGTCCTCGGTATATGCTTCTTTTGGTGATTCAAGACTTGATCATAAGACCTCGTGTTGTGTTTGTGCCAGTTTTATCTGAGACACTTTTTTTGAGAAATTGACTCTTTTTGTTTAATTGTGCGTTGTGTTGTGCCTAAAATATGTCTCACATGTATCGAAAAATAACTGTATTAAAATATTAAGACAAGAAATTAATTATAATTTTTTAAATGCATGCTCAGAGCACTTGTCAAGCAATATAAAAATGATAGAACAATCCAATACAATAATTTTAATTAAAAGATTTTGTGTGTTGGAAAACAGAAAATTCGCCAGTGAGTCTGCTAGAAAACGCGTACTAAAAAAAATAAAAATTTTGAAAAATTCCTAAAAAATGTTTGTTTCATTGAAGAAGAGTCTTGTCATTTTGTCTTGAGCAATTAGTTTTTTATTGTACAGTTTGCAGTACTTTTTTCACGTCTCATGTTAATTTCTATGTATATTTTAATATTTAAACTGTTGCTCGAGGTAAAATGAATAAGAATGAAATCACAAAATTCAATGAATGTGGAAAGGAAACCCTCCACCTGGCCGAGGTCGTAAACGTTTAAATTTCCCGCCAAATAAAATGGTAGGATTTCAAATTTCCCGCCAGCTGATTATATTCAACATCAGCGCTATCTGTCCCTACTTCGCAGGAACTAAAATTTGACTCGGTAATAGTTTTTATATGGAGTGCCGCTTCTTCTCCTCGTTAGAGGAGTATAGTATTCGTTGGTCCTGACTAAATAGACTGTTATGATGATTTAATGGAAAAAATATATATCAGCAGAGAGAGATTATATATATATATAGGTTTATGTTGTCCAGACCTGCTGGAGCGCTATTATGAATCCAGAAAGCATACCGAATGGGCAGGGGGCTTCGGCTCACACCCCTTACGTTCCCTCGAATAAAAAGAAAGTTAGAAAGCAGCACCAAAAGAATCGTGCCGCTTCCTACCGTGAAACGAAAGGCATGGAGTATTCAGATGAGAGGACCCGAGCCAAGATGGCAGGTCTTGGAGTTGGTCCTAATGGTATACGATCTAAACTGTTCGCAGGCGTTACCGATGCAGCGGGAGCAGTGGGACATCTAGGCACAGTATCTACTCACCAGCCTGTTCCACTTCCGATCACTTCTCGCGGCGTTGGCTTTGCGGCTTGTGCATTTGTAAAGGCCTTATCCAGCTACAGAGGCTTTGACACCCCCTCTGTTTACTCTATCTACAGGAGTTTTCTTGGCATTTTCGAGGCGAAACTAAGACGCGCAAAAACAAAATTCCCGGCAGTCAATCCCTTTCCACATGACTGTCAAGAATTCACTACATATATTAGTACTATGTTAATTTCACTGTACGTACTTAACCCGCATTTTTGTACCATAAATAATTCATTTTTTTAAAGTTCAAAATAAAACTGAATTTTAAAGATTTTAATCTTTAAAATTCAGTTTTATTTTGAACCAGTAAGGTTTCAGTGAGGATTTTTGCTTCACAAATTCACACACAAGCATAATTGTAACATACAACGAAAATACATACTTATTGAGTTTAAGACGGTGATTTCAAAGATCACTCGGACCGCGAGTACGAAGATTGAATGATCCACATAAATCCTCACAAGTTCCCAACGTGGCTTTCAAATTTATTGAGATTTTGTGAGGAGCCTTCACAAATTGTTCACAATTTTTTCATATAAAAATTAAATATACACAGGTATATTTAATATATGTATAGTAAATATATTCTCTTATAGGCGCAGTGACTTTTTCTTTAGGCTACCAGAGTAATCCAGTTGATCAGTTGTATCTTTCTTTATTTAGGTTTTAAAAATTTGATACTTTACTATAGATTTTTCACAATTTTTTCCTAAATCCTCTGAAAATTTGCTAGGAGTTGAATAACTTTTTTGAAAAGATCACTCACTCCACACCCACATCCATTTTGACTGTCTTTCCGTCTGTTGTGCTTAAATGTGTTCGCTATTCTAAAAATGTATGGGAAAAAGCAAAAGAATTAAACACAAAATGCACCACTACACATGTAAGACTTTCATCTTTACTGCCTTTACTTCCACGACAATTCATATCTGAAGGTTGGTGCTACATGGAAGACACCCCTGATACAGGAGTAATTGAAAATTGTAATAACCGCATGGTATCACAATGGCTAGAAGATGAGAGTTTTGTAGACTTTTGGTGTGTTCGGTGAACCACAAATGCCACAGAATTTTGGCATTTGAAAATAAATACCACTATGCCGAAAAACGATAATTTATATCAGCTTCTGGTAGTGCTAAAAGAAGACGCAGACTTACAAACAGTGGTTGCTACTCAGATCGAGAAAAAGGCACCACCTGCGGTGTGCAGCAGAAACTGTTATAAAAAATCAGTGGATCAAATATGTAACTGACCAACTGGTTGACCAAAAAATTAACGTTGGTCACTGCCTTGAAAAAAGTTTTTTAAAATTGAGGTCTCGCATAGCACAATTTATAACTAAAGCGTTACTAGATATTTTAAATATTGATTGTGCCTGCAATGTGACATAAATATTTGAACATTTTATAAATTTGCAGTGCTATTAAATAAAAAAAAACATCTGCAGTGCTGTTTTCAAGAAACAGTGCATAAATGGAGCATATTTAGTGGGGCATATTCACTCGTCGAATAAGGTATCAAGGATCATGCATTTCTGCCTATTAACATTGATTTGCTTGCAATGTTTGGAATTTTCAGTCTGGAAGATGCAATCTGTGTCAGTAATGAAACAAAAACATGAGATTTTTGTGAAGGTTTAGTTGTCATCACTTATGAACTTTTAAGCAGAGTATAACTAGTTGTAACTTCTAAATATAGTCCTTTGATTTAAATGTGTTTGAAAAGGTTAATTTGAAGGATACACCAAAAACAATTTTAATCAGAAACAAATGCTACAAATTATCAGAAGGTACTGAACTCTTCCTGCCAGGACTCAATGTCCTGACTAAATAGACTGTTATGATGATTTAATGGAAAAAATATATATCAGCAGAGAGAGATTATATATATATATAGGTTTATGTTGTCCAGACCTGCTGGAGCGCTATTATGAATCCAGAAAGCATACCGAATGGGCAGGGGGCTTCGGCTCACACCCCTTACGTTCCCTCGAATAAAAAGAAAGTTAGAAAGCAGCACCAAAAGAATCGTGCCGCTTCCTACCGTGAAACGAAAGGCATGGAGTATTCAGATGAGAGGACCCGAGCCAAGATGGCAGGTCTTGGAGTTGGTCCTAATGGTATACGATCTAAACTGTTCGCAGGCGTTACCGATGCAGCGGGAGCAGTGGGACATCTAGGCACAGTATCTACTCACCAGCCTGTTCCACTTCCGATCACTTCTCGCGGCGTTGGCTTTGCGGCTTGTGCATTTGTAAAGGCCTTATCCAGCTACAGAGGCTTTGACACCCCCTCTGTTTACTCTATCTACAGGAGTTTTCTTGGCATTTTCGAGGCGAAACTAAGACGCGCAAAAACAAAATTCCCGGCAGTCAATCCCTTTCCACATGACTGTCAAGAATTCACTACATATATTAGTACTATGTTAATTTCACTGTACGTACTTAACCCGCATTTTTGTACCATAAATAATTCATTTTTTTAAAGTTCAAAATAAAACTGAATTTTAAAGATTTTAATCTTTAAAATTCAGTTTTATTTTGAACCAGTAAGGTTTCAGTGAGGATTTTTGCTTCACAAATTCACACACAAGCATAATTGTAACATACAACGAAAATACATACTTATTGAGTTTAAGACGGTGATTTCAAAGATCACTCGGACCGCGAGTACGAAGATTGAATGATCCACATAAATCCTCACAAGTTCCCAACGTGGCTTTCAAATTTATTGAGATTTTGTGAGGAGCCTTCACAAATTGTTCACAATTTTTTCATATAAAAATTAAATATACACAGGTATATTTAATATATGTATAGTAAATATATTCTCTTATAGGCGCAGTGACTTTTTCTTTAGGCTACCAGAGTAATCCAGTTGATCAGTTGTATCTTTCTTTATTTAGGTTTTAAAAATTTGATACTTTACTATAGATTTTTCACAATTTTTTCCTAAATCCTCTGAAAATTTGCTAGGAGTTGAATAACTTTTTTGAAAAGATCACTCACTCCACACCCACATCCATTTTGACTGTCTTTCCGTCTGTTGTGCTTAAATGTGTTCGCTATTCTAAAAATGTATGGGAAAAAGCAAAAGAATTAAACACAAAATGCACCACTACACATGTAAGACTTTCATCTTTACTGCCTTTACTTCCACGACAATTCATATCTGAAGGTTGGTGCTACATGGAAGACACCCCTGATACAGGAGTAATTGAAAATTGTAATAACCGCATGGTATCACAATGGCTAGAAGATGAGAGTTTTGTAGACTTTTGGTGTGTTCGGTGAACCACAAATGCCACAGAATTTTGGCATTTGAAAATAAATACCACTATGCCGAAAAACGATAATTTATATCAGCTTCTGGTAGTGCTAAAAGAAGACGCAGACTTACAAACAGTGGTTGCTACTCAGATCGAGAAAAAGGCACCACCTGCGGTGTGCAGCAGAAACTGTTATAAAAAATCAGTGGATCAAATATGTAACTGACCAACTGGTTGACCAAAAAATTAACGTTGGTCACTGCCTTGAAAAAAGTTTTTTAAAATTGAGGTCTCGCATAGCACAATTTAAAACTAAAGCGTTACTAGATATTTTAAATATTGATTGTGCCTGCAATGTGACATAAATATTTGAACATTTTATAAATTTGCAGTGCTATTAAATAAAAAAAAACATCTGCAGTGCTGTTTTCAAGAAACAGTGCATAAATGGAGCATATTTAGTGGGGCATATTCACTCGTCGAATAAGGTATCAAGGATCATGCATTTCTGCCTATTAACATTGATTTGCTTGCAATGTTTGGAATTTTCAGTCTGGAAGATGCAATCTGTGTCAGTAATGAAACAAAAACATGAGATTTTTGTGAAGGTTTAGTTGTCATCACTTATGAACTTTTAAGCAGAGTATAACTAGTTGTAACTTCTAAATATAGTCCTTTGATTTAAATGTGTTTGAAAAGGTTAATTTGAAGGATACACCAAAAACAATTTTAATCAGAAACAAATGCTACAAATTATCAGAAGGTACTGAACTCTTCCTGCCAGGACTCAATGTCCTGACTAAATAGACTGTTATGATGATTTAATGGAAAAAATATATATCAGCAGAGAGAGATTATATATATATATTATATATATATATATATATATATATAGGTTTATGTTGTCCAGACCTGCTGGAGCGCTATTATGAATCCAGAAAGCATACCGAATGGGCAGGGGGCTTCGGCTCACACCCCTTACGTTCCCTCGAATAAAAAGAAAGTTAGAAAGCAGCACCAAAAGAATCGTGCCGCTTCCTACCGTGAAACGAAAGGCATGGAGTATTCAGATGAGAGGACCCGAGCCAAGATGGCAGGTCTTGGAGTTGGTCCTAATGGTATACGATCTAAACTGTTCGCAGGCGTTACCGATGCAGCGGGAGCAGTGGGACATCTAGGCACAGTATCTACTCACCAGCCTGTTCCACTTCCGATCACTTCTCGCGGCGTTGGCTTTGCGGCTTGTGCATTTGTAAAGGCCTTATCCAGCTACAGAGGCTTTGACACCCCCTCTGTTTACTCTATCTACAGGAGTTTTCTTGGCATTTTCGAGGCGAAACTAAGACGCGCAAAAACAAAATTCCCGGCAGTCAATCCCTTTCCACATGACTGTCAAGAATTCACTACATATATTAGTACTATGTTAATTTCACTGTACGTACTTAACCCGCATTTTTGTACCATAAATAATTCATTTTTTTAAAGTTCAAAATAAAACTGAATTTTAAAGATTTTAATCTTTAAAATTCAGTTTTATTTTGAACCAGTAAGGTTTCAGTGAGGATTTTTGCTTCACAAATTCACACACAAGCATAATTGTAACATACAACGAAAATACATACTTATTGAGTTTAAGACGGTGATTTCAAAGATCACTCGGACCGCGAGTACGAAGATTGAATGATCCACATAAATCCTCACAAGTTCCCAACGTGGCTTTCAAATTTATTGAGATTTTGTGAGGAGCCTTCACAAATTGTTCACAATTTTTTCATATAAAAATTAAATATACACAGGTATATTTAATATATGTATAGTAAATATATTCTCTTATAGGCGCAGTGACTTTTTCTTTAGGCTACCAGAGTAATCCAGTTGATCAGTTGTATCTTTCTTTATTTAGGTTTTAAAAATTTGATACTTTACTATAGATTTTTCACAATTTTTTCCTAAATCCTCTGAAAATTTGCTAGGAGTTGAATAACTTTTTTGAAAAGATCACTCACTCCACACCCACATCCATTTTGACTGTCTTTCCGTCTGTTGTGCTTAAATGTGTTCGCTATTCTAAAAATGTATGGGAAAAAGCAAAAGAATTAAACACAAAATGCACCACTACACATGTAAGACTTTCATCTTTACTGCCTTTACTTCCACGACAATTCATATCTGAAGGTTGGTGCTACATGGAAGACACCCCTGATACAGGAGTAATTGAAAATTGTAATAACCGCATGGTATCACAATGGCTAGAAGATGAGAGTTTTGTAGACTTTTGGTGTGTTCGGTGAACCACAAATGCCACAGAATTTTGGCATTTGAAAATAAATACCACTATGCCGAAAAACGATAATTTATATCAGCTTCTGGTAGTGCTAAAAGAAGACGCAGACTTACAAACAGTGGTTGCTACTCAGATCGAGAAAAAGGCACCACCTGCGGTGTGCAGCAGAAACTGTTATAAAAAATCAGTGGATCAAATATGTAACTGACCAACTGGTTGACCAAAAAATTAACGTTGGTCACTGCCTTGAAAAAAGTTTTTTAAAATTGAGGTCTCGCATAGCACAATTTAAAACTAAAGCGTTACTAGATATTTTAAATATTGATTGTGCCTGCAATGTGACATAAATATTTGAACATTTTATAAATTTGCAGTGCTATTAAATAAAAAAAAACATCTGCAGTGCTGTTTTCAAGAAACAGTGCATAAATGGAGCATATTTAGTGGGGCATATTCACTCGTCGAATAAGGTATCAAGGATCATGCATTTCTGCCTATTAACATTGATTTGCTTGCAATGTTTGGAATTTTCAGTCTGGAAGATGCAATCTGTGTCAGTAATGAAACAAAAACATGAGATTTTTGTGAAGGTTTAGTTGTCATCACTTATGAACTTTTAAGCAGAGTATAACTAGTTGTAACTTCTAAATATAGTCCTTTGATTTAAATGTGTTTGAAAAGGTTAATTTGAAGGATACACCAAAAACAATTTTAATCAGAAACAAATGCTACAAATTATCAGAAGGTACTGAACTCTTCCTGCCAGGACTCAATGTCCTGACTAAATAGACTGTTATGATGATTTAATGGAAAAAATATATATCAGCAGAGAGAGATTATATATATATATTATATATATATATATATATATATATATATATATATATATATATATATATATATATAGGTTTATGTTGTCCAGACCTGCTGGAGCGCTATTATGAATCCAGAAAGCATACCGAATGGGCAGGGGGCTTCGGCTCACACCCCTTACGTTCCCTCGAATAAAAAGAAAGTTAGAAAGCAGCACCAAAAGAATCGTGCCGCTTCCTACCGTGAAACGAAAGGCATGGAGTATTCAGATGAGAGGACCCGAGCCAAGATGGCAGGTCTTGGAGTTGGTCCTAATGGTATACGATCTAAACTGTTCGCAGGCGTTACCGATGCAGCGGGAGCAGTGGGACATCTAGGCACAGTATCTACTCACCAGCCTGTTCCACTTCCGATCACTTCTCGCGGCGTTGGCTTTGCGGCTTGTGCATTTGTAAAGGCCTTATCCAGCTACAGAGGCTTTGACACCCCCTCTGTTTACTCTATCTACAGGAGTTTTCTTGGCATTTTCGAGGCGAAACTAAGACGCGCAAAAACAAAATTCCCGGCAGTCAATCCCTTTCCACATGACTGTCAAGAATTCACTACATATATTAGTACTATGTTAATTTCACTGTACGTACTTAACCCGCATTTTTGTACCATAAATAATTCATTTTTTTAAAGTTCAAAATAAAACTGAATTTTAAAGATTTTAATCTTTAAAATTCAGTTTTATTTTGAACCAGTAAGGTTTCAGTGAGGATTTTTGCTTCACAAATTCACACACAAGCATAATTGTAACATACAACGAAAATACATACTTATTGAGTTTAAGACGGTGATTTCAAAGATCACTCGGACCGCGAGTACGAAGATTGAATGATCCACATAAATCCTCACAAGTTCCCAACGTGGCTTTCAAATTTATTGAGATTTTGTGAGGAGCCTTCACAAATTGTTCACAATTTTTTCATATAAAAATTAAATATACACAGGTATATTTAATATATGTATAGTAAATATATTCTCTTATAGGCGCAGTGACTTTTTCTTTAGGCTACCAGAGTAATCCAGTTGATCAGTTGTATCTTTCTTTATTTAGGTTTTAAAAATTTGATACTTTACTATAGATTTTTCACAATTTTTTCCTAAATCCTCTGAAAATTTGCTAGGAGTTGAATAACTTTTTTGAAAAGATCACTCACTCCACACCCACATCCATTTTGACTGTCTTTCCGTCTGTTGTGCTTAAATGTGTTCGCTATTCTAAAAATGTATGGGAAAAAGCAAAAGAATTAAACACAAAATGCACCACTACACATGTAAGACTTTCATCTTTACTGCCTTTACTTCCACGACAATTCATATCTGAAGGTTGGTGCTACATGGAAGACACCCCTGATACAGGAGTAATTGAAAATTGTAATAACCGCATGGTATCACAATGGCTAGAAGATGAGAGTTTTGTAGACTTTTGGTGTGTTCGGTGAACCACAAATGCCACAGAATTTTGGCATTTGAAAATAAATACCACTATGCCGAAAAACGATAATTTATATCAGCTTCTGGTAGTGCTAAAAGAAGACGCAGACTTACAAACAGTGGTTGCTACTCAGATCGAGAAAAAGGCACCACCTGCGGTGTGCAGCAGAAACTGTTATAAAAAATCAGTGGATCAAATATGTAACTGACCAACTGGTTGACCAAAAAATTAACGTTGGTCACTGCCTTGAAAAAAGTTTTTTAAAATTGAGGTCTCGCATAGCACAATTTAAAACTAAAGCGTTACTAGATATTTTAAATATTGATTGTGCCTGCAATGTGACATAAATATTTGAACATTTTATAAATTTGCAGTGCTATTAAATAAAAAAAAACATCTGCAGTGCTGTTTTCAAGAAACAGTGCATAAATGGAGCATATTTAGTGGGGCATATTCACTCGTCGAATAAGGTATCAAGGATCATGCATTTCTGCCTATTAACATTGATTTGCTTGCAATGTTTGGAATTTTCAGTCTGGAAGATGCAATCTGTGTCAGTAATGAAACAAAAACATGAGATTTTTGTGAAGGTTTAGTTGTCATCACTTATGAACTTTTAAGCAGAGTATAACTAGTTGTAACTTCTAAATATAGTCCTTTGATTTAAATGTGTTTGAAAAGGTTAATTTGAAGGATACACCAAAAACAATTTTAATCAGAAACAAATGCTACAAATTATCAGAAGGTACTGAACTCTTCCTGCCAGGACTCAATGTCCTGACTAAATAGACTGTTATGATGATTTAATGGAAAAAATATATATCAGCAGAGAGAGATTATATATATATATTATATATATATATATATATATATATATATATATATAGGTTTATGTTGTCCAGACCTGCTGGAGCGCTATTATGAATCCAGAAAGCATACCGAATGGGCAGGGGGCTTCGGCTCACACCCCTTACGTTCCCTCGAATAAAAAGAAAGTTAGAAAGCAGCACCAAAAGAATCGTGCCGCTTCCTACCGTGAAACGAAAGGCATGGAGTATTCAGATGAGAGGACCCGAGCCAAGATGGCAGGTCTTGGAGTTGGTCCTAATGGTATACGATCTAAACTGTTCGCAGGCGTTACCGATGCAGCGGGAGCAGTGGGACATCTAGGCACAGTATCTACTCACCAGCCTGTTCCACTTCCGATCACTTCTCGCGGCGTTGGCTTTGCGGCTTGTGCATTTGTAAAGGCCTTATCCAGCTACAGAGGCTTTGACACCCCCTCTGTTTACTCTATCTACAGGAGTTTTCTTGGCATTTTCGAGGCGAAACTAAGACGCGCAAAAACAAAATTCCCGGCAGTCAATCCCTTTCCACATGACTGTCAAGAATTCACTACATATATTAGTACTATGTTAATTTCACTGTACGTACTTAACCCGCATTTTTGTACCATAAATAATTCATTTTTTTAAAGTTCAAAATAAAACTGAATTTTAAAGATTTTAATCTTTAAAATTCAGTTTTATTTTGAACCAGTAAGGTTTCAGTGAGGATTTTTGCTTCACAAATTCACACACAAGCATAATTGTAACATACAACGAAAATACATACTTATTGAGTTTAAGACGGTGATTTCAAAAATCACTCGGACCGCGAGTACGAAGATTGAATGATCCACATAAATCCTCACAAGTTCCCAACGTGGCTTTCAAATTTATTGAGATTTTGTGAGGAGCCTTCACAAATTGTTCACAATTTTTTCATATAAAAATTAAATATACACAGGTATATTTAATATATGTATAGTAAATATATTCTCTTATAGGCGCAGTGACTTTTTCTTTAGGCTACCAGAGTAATCCAGTTGATCAGTTGTATCTTTCTTTATTTAGGTTTTAAAAATTTGATACTTTACTATAGATTTTTCACAATTTTTTCCTAAATCCTCTGAAAATTTGCTAGGAGTTGAATAACTTTTTTGAAAAGATCACTCACTCCACACCCACATCCATTTTGACTGTCTTTCCGTCTGTTGTGCTTAAATGTGTTCGCTATTCTAAAAATGTATGGGAAAAAGCAAAAGAATTAAACACAAAATGCACCACTACACATGTAAGACTTTCATCTTTACTGCCTTTACTTCCACGACAATTCATATCTGAAGGTTGGTGCTACATGGAAGACACCCCTGATACAGGAGTAATTGAAAATTGTAATAACCGCATGGTATCACAATGGCTAGAAGATGAGAGTTTTGTAGACTTTTGGTGTGTTCGGTGAACCACAAATGCCACAGAATTTTGGCATTTGAAAATAAATACCACTATGCCGAAAAACGATAATTTATATCAGCTTCTGGTAGTGCTAAAAGAAGACGCAGACTTACAAACGGTGGTTGCTACTCAGATCGAGAAAAAGGCACCACCTGCGGTGTGCAGCAGAAACTGTTATAAAAAATCAGTGGATCAAATATGTAACTGACCAACTGGTTGACCAAAAAATTAACGTTGGTCACTGCCTTGAAAAAAGTTTTTTAAAATTGAGGTCTCGCATAGCACAATTTAAAACTAAAGCGTTACTAGATATTTTAAATATTGATTGTGCCTGCAATGTGACATAAATATTTGAACATTTTATAAATTTGCAGTGCTATTAAATAAAAAAAAACATCTGCAGTGCTGTTTTCAAGAAACAGTGCATAAATGGAGCATATTTAGTGGGGCATATTCACTCGTCGAATAAGGTATCAAGGATCATGCATTTCTGCCTATTAACATTGATTTGCTTGCAATGTTTGGAATTTTCAGTCTGGAAGATGCAATCTGTGTCAGTAATGAAACAAAAACATGAGATTTTTGTGAAGGTTTAGTTGTCATCACTTATGAACTTTTAAGCAGAGTATAACTAGTTGTAACTTCTAAATATAGTCCTTTGATTTAAATGTGTTTGAAAAGGTTAATTTGAAGGATACACCAAAAACAATTTTAATCAGAAACAAATGCTACAAATTATCAGAAGGTACTGAACTCTTCCTGCCAGGACTCAATGTCCTGACTAAATAGACTGTTATGATGATTTAATGGAAAAAATATATATCAGCAGAGAGAGATTATATATATATATTATATATATATATATATATATATATATATATATATATAGGTTTATGTTGTCCAGACCTGCTGGAGCGCTATTATGAATCCAGAAAGCATACCGAATGGGCAGGGGGCTTCGGCTCACACCCCTTACGTTCCCTCGAATAAAAAGAAAGTTAGAAAGCAGCACCAAAAGAATCGTGCCGCTTCCTACCGTGAAACGAAAGGCATGGAGTATTCAGATGAGAGGACCCGAGCCAAGATGGCAGGTCTTGGAGTTGGTCCTAATGGTATACGATCTAAACTGTTCGCAGGCGTTACCGATGCAGCGGGAGCAGTGGGACATCTAGGCACAGTATCTACTCACCAGCCTGTTCCACTTCCGATCACTTCTCGCGGCGTTGGCTTTGCGGCTTGTGCATTTGTAAAGGCCTTATCCAGCTACAGAGGCTTTGACACCCCCTCTGTTTACTCTATCTACAGGAGTTTTCTTGGCATTTTCGAGGCGAAACTAAGACGCGCAAAAACAAAATTCCCGGCAGTCAATCCCTTTCCACATGACTGTCAAGAATTCACTACATATATTAGTACTATGTTAATTTCACTGTACGTACTTAACCCGCATTTTTGTACCATAAATAATTCATTTTTTTAAAGTTCAAAATAAAACTGAATTTTAAAGATTTTAATCTTTAAAATTCAGTTTTATTTTGAACCAGTAAGGTTTCAGTGAGGATTTTTGCTTCACAAATTCACACACAAGCATAATTGTAACATACAACGAAAATACATACTTATTGAGTTTAAGACGGTGATTTCAAAGATCACTCGGACCGCGAGTACGAAGATTGAATGATCCACATAAATCCTCACAAGTTCCCAACGTGGCTTTCAAATTTATTGAGATTTTGTGAGGAGCCTTCACAAATTGTTCACAATTTTTTCATATAAAAATTAAATATACACAGGTATATTTAATATATGTATAGTAAATATATTCTCTTATAGGCGCAGTGACTTTTTCTTTAGGCTACCAGAGTAATCCAGTTGATCAGTTGTATCTTTCTTTATTTAGGTTTTAAAAATTTGATACTTTACTATAGATTTTTCACAATTTTTTCCTAAATCCTCTGAAAATTTGCTAGGAGTTGAATAACTTTTTTGAAAAGATCACTCACTCCACACCCACATCCATTTTGACTGTCTTTCCGTCTGTTGTGCTTAAATGTGTTCGCTATTCTAAAAATGTATGGGAAAAAGCAAAAGAATTAAACACAAAATGCACCACTACACATGTAAGACTTTCATCTTTACTGCCTTTACTTCCACGACAATTCATATCTGAAGGTTGGTGCTACATGGAAGACACCCCTGATACAGGAGTAATTGAAAATTGTAATAACCGCATGGTATCACAATGGCTAGAAGATGAGAGTTTTGTAGACTTTTGGTGTGTTCGGTGGACCACAAATGCCACAGAATTTTGGCATTTGAAAATAAATACCACTATGCCGAAAAACGATAATTTATATCAGCTTCTGGTAGTGCTAAAAGAAGACGCAGACTTACAAACAGTGGTTGCTACTCAGATCGAGAAAAAGGCACCACCTGCGGTGTGCAGCAGAAACTGTTATAAAAAATCAGTGGATCAAATATGTAACTGACCAACTGGTTGACCAAAAAATTAACGTTGGTCACTGCCTTGAAAAAAGTTTTTTAAAATTGAGGTCTCGCATAGCACAATTTAAAACTAAAGCGTTACTAGATATTTTAAATATTGATTGTGCCTGCAATGTGACATAAATATTTGAACATTTTATAAATTTGCAGTGCTATTAAATAAAAAAAAACATCTGCAGTGCTGTTTTCAAGAAACAGTGCATAAATGGAGCATATTTAGTGGGGCATATTCACTCGTCGAATAAGGTATCAAGGATCATGCATTTCTGCCTATTAACATTGATTTGCTTGCAATGTTTGGAATTTTCAGTCTGGAAGATGCAATCTGTGTCAGTAATGAAACAAAAACATGAGATTTTTGTGAAGGTTTAGTTGTCATCACTTATGAACTTTTAAGCAGAGTATAACTAGTTGTAACTTCTAAATATAGTCCTTTGATTTAAATGTGTTTGAAAAGGTTAATTTGAAGGATACACCAAAAACAATTTTAATCAGAAACAAATGCTACAAATTATCAGAAGGTACTGAACTCTTCCTGCCAGGACTCAATGTCCTGACTAAATAGACTGTTATGATGATTTAATGGAAAAAATATATATCAGCAGAGAGAGATTATATATATATATTATATATATATATATATATATATATATATATATATATATATATATATATATAGGTTTATGTTGTCCAGACCTGCTGGAGCGCTATTATGAATCCAGAAAGCATACCGAATGGGCAGGGGGCTTCGGCTCACTCCCACTCACACCCCCTCTGTTTACTCTATCTACAGGAGTTTTCTTGGCATTTTCGAGGCGAAACTAAGACGCGCAAAAACAAAATTCCCGGCAGTCAATCCCTTTCCACATGACTGTCAAGAATTCACTACATATATTAGTACTATGTTAATTTCACTGTACGTACTTAACCCGCATTTTTGTACCATAAATAATTCATTTTTTTAAAGTTCAAAATAAAACTGAATTTTAAAGATTTTAATCTTTAAAATTCAGTTTTATTTTGAACCAGTAAGGTTTCAGTGAGGATTTTTGCTTCACAAATTCACACACAAGCATAATTGTAACATACAACGAAAATACATACTTATTGAGTTTAAGACGGTGATTTCAAAGATCACTCGGACCGCGAGTACGAAGATTGAATGATCCACATAAATCCTCACAAGTTCCCAACGTGGCTTTCAAATTTATTGAGATTTTGTGAGGAGCCTTCACAAATTGTTCACAATTTTTTCATATAAAAATTAAATATACACAGGTATATTTAATATATGTATAGTAAATATATTCTCTTATAGGCGCAGTGACTTTTTCTTTAGGCTACCAGAGTAATCCAGTTGATCAGTTGTATCTTTCTTTATTTAGGTTTTAAAAATTTGATACTTTACTATAGATTTTTCACAATTTTTTCCTAAATCCTCTGAAAATTTGCTAGGAGTTGAATAACTTTTTTGAAAAGATCACTCACTCCACACCCACATCCATTTTGACTGTCTTTCCGTCTGTTGTGCTTAAATGTGTTCGCTATTCTAAAAATGTATGGGAAAAAGCAAAAGAATTAAACACAAAATGCACCACTACACATGTAAGACTTTCATCTTTACTGCCTTTACTTCCACGACAATTCATATCTGAAGGTTGGTGCTACATGGAAGACACCCCTGATACAGGAGTAATTGAAAATTGTAATAACCGCATGGTATCACAATGGCTAGAAGATGAGAGTTTTGTAGACTTTTGGTGTGTTCGGTGAACCACAAATGCCACAGAATTTTGGCATTTGAAAATAAATACCACTATGCCGAAAAACGATAATTTATATCAGCTTCTGGTAGTGCTAAAAGAAGACGCAGACTTACAAACAGTGGTTGCTACTCAGATCGAGAAAAAGGCACCACCTGCGGTGTGCAGCAGAAACTGTTATAAAAAATCAGTGGATCAAATATGTAACTGACCAACTGGTTGACCAAAAAATTAACGTTGGTCACTGCCTTGAAAAAAGTTTTTTAAAATTGAGGTCTCGCATAGCACAATTTAAAACTAAAGCGTTACTAGATATTTTAAATATTGATTGTGCCTGCAATGTGACATAAATATTTGAACATTTTATAAATTTGCAGTGCTATTAAATAAAAAAAAACATCTGCAGTGCTGTTTTCAAGAAACAGTGCATAAATGGAGCATATTTAGTGGGGCATATTCACTCGTCGAATAAGGTATCAAGGATCATGCATTTCTGCCTATTAACATTGATTTGCTTGCAATGTTTGGAATTTTCAGTCTGGAAGATGCAATCTGTGTCAGTAATGAAACAAAAACATGAGATTTTTGTGAAGGTTTAGTTGTCATCACTTATGAACTTTTAAGCAGAGTATAACTAGTTGTAACTTCTAAATATAGTCCTTTGATTTAAATGTGTTTGAAAAGGTTAATTTGAAGGATACACCAAAAACAATTTTAATCAGAAACAAATGCTACAAATTATCAGAAGGTACTGAACTCTTCCTGCCAGGACTCAATGTCCTGACTAAATAGACTGTTATGATGATTTAATGGAAAAAATATATATCAGCAGAGAGAGATTATATATATATATATATATATATATATAGGTTTATGTTGTCCAGACCTGCTGGAGCGCTATTATGAATCCAGAAAGCATACCGAATGGGCAGGGGGCTTCGGCTCACACCCCTTACGTTCCCTCGAATAAAAAGAAAGTTAGAAAGCAGCACCAAAAGAATCGTGCCGCTTCCTACCGTGAAACGAAAGGCATGGAGTATTCAGATGAGAGGACCCGAGCCAAGATGGCAGGTCTTGGAGTTGGTCCTAATGGTATACGATCTAAACTGTTCGCAGGCGTTACCGATGCAGCGGGAGCAGTGGGACATCTAGGCACAGTATCTACTCACCAGCCTGTTCCACTTCCGATCACTTCTCGCGGCGTTGGCTTTGCGGCTTGTGCATTTGTAAAGGCCTTATCCAGCTACAGAGGCTTTGACACCCCCTCTGTTTACTCTATCTACAGGAGTTTTCTTGGCATTTTCGAGGCGAAACTAAGACGCGCAAAAACAAAATTCCCGGCAGTCAATCCCTTTCCACATGACTGTCAAGAATTCACTACATATATTAGTACTATGTTAATTTCACTGTACGTACTTAACCCGCATTTTTGTACCATAAATAATTCATTTTTTTAAAGTTCAAAATAAAACTGAATTTTAAAGATTTTAATCTTTAAAATTCAGTTTTATTTTGAACCAGTAAGGTTTCAGTGAGGATTTTTGCTTCACAAATTCACACACAAGCATAATTGTAACATACAACGAAAATACATACTTATTGAGTTTAAGACGGTGATTTCAAAGATCACTCGGACCGCGAGTACGAAGATTGAATGATCCACATAAATCCTCACAAGTTCCCAACGTGGCTTTCAAATTTATTGAGATTTTGTGAGGAGCCTTCACAAATTGTTCACAATTTTTTCATATAAAAATTAAATATACACAGGTATATTTAATATATGTATAGTAAATATATTCTCTTATAGGCGCAGTGACTTTTTCTTTAGGCTACCAGAGTAATCCAGTTGATCAGTTGTATCTTTCTTTATTTAGGTTTTAAAAATTTGATACTTTACTATAGATTTTTCACAATTTTTTCCTAAATCCTCTGAAAATTTGCTAGGAGTTGAATAACTTTTTTGAAAAGATCACTCACTCCACACCCACATCCATTTTGACTGTCTTTCCGTCTGTTGTGCTTAAATGTGTTCGCTATTCTAAAAATGTATGGGAAAAAGCAAAAGAATTAAACACAAAATGCACCACTACACATGTAAGACTTTCATCTTTACTGCCTTTACTTCCACGACAATTCATATCTGAAGGTTGGTGCTACATGGAAGACACCCCTGATACAGGAGTAATTGAAAATTGTAATAACCGCATGGTATCACAATGGCTAGAAGATGAGAGTTTTGTAGACTTTTGGTGTGTTCGGTGAACCACAAATGCCACAGAATTTTGGCATTTGAAAATAAATACCACTATGCCGAAAAACGATAATTTATATCAGCTTCTGGTAGTGCTAAAAGAAGACGCAGACTTACAAACAGTGGTTGCTACTCAGATCGAGAAAAAGGCACCACCTGCGGTGTGCAGCAGAAACTGTTATAAAAAATCAGTGGATCAAATATGTAACTGACCAACTGGTTGACCAAAAAATTAACGTTGGTCACTGCCTTGAAAAAAGTTTTTTAAAATTGAGGTCTCGCATAGCACAATTTAAAACTAAAGCGTTACTAGATATTTTAAATATTGATTGTGCCTGCAATGTGACATAAATATTTGAACATTTTATAAATTTGCAGTGCTATTAAATAAAAAAAAACATCTGCAGTGCTGTTTTCAAGAAACAGTGCATAAATGGAGCATATTTAGTGGGGCATATTCACTCGTCGAATAAGGTATCAAGGATCATGCATTTCTGCCTATTAACATTGATTTGCTTGCAATGTTTGGAATTTTCAGTCTGGAAGATGCAATCTGTGTCAGTAATGAAACAAAAACATGAGATTTTTGTGAAGGTTTAGTTGTCATCACTTATGAACTTTTAAGCAGAGTATAACTAGTTGTAACTTCTAAATATAGTCCTTTGATTTAAATGTGTTTGAAAAGGTTAATTTGAAGGATACACCAAAAACAATTTTAATCAGAAACAAATGCTACAAATTATCAGAAGGTACTGAACTCTTCCTGCCAGGACTCAATGTCCTGACTAAATAGACTGTTATGATGATTTAATGGAAAAAATATATATCAGCAGAGAGAGATTATATATATATATATTATATATATATATATATATATAGGTTTATGTTGTCCAGACCTGCTGGAGCGCTATTATGAATCCAGAAAGCATACCGAATGGGCAGGGGGCTTCGGCTCACACCCCTTACGTTCCCTCGAATAAAAAGAAAGTTAGAAAGCAGCACCAAAAGAATCGTGCCGCTTCCTACCGTGAAACGAAAGGCATGGAGTATTCAGATGAGAGGACCCGAGCCAAGATGGCAGGTCTTGGAGTTGGTCCTAATGGTATACGATCTAAACTGTTCGCAGGCGTTACCGATGCAGCGGGAGCAGTGGGACATCTAGGCACAGTATCTACTCACCAGCCTGTTCCACTTCCGATCACTTCTCGCGGCGTTGGCTTTGCGGCTTGTGCATTTGTAAAGGCCTTATCCAGCTACAGAGGCTTTGACACCCCCTCTGTTTACTCTATCTACAGGAGTTTTCTTGGCATTTTCGAGGCGAAACTAAGACGCGCAAAAACAAAATTCCCGGCAGTCAATCCCTTTCCACATGACTGTCAAGAATTCACTACATATATTAGTACTATGTTAATTTCACTGTACGTACTTAACCCGCATTTTTGTACCATAAATAATTCATTTTTTTAAAGTTCAAAATAAAACTGAATTTTAAAGATTTTAATCTTTAAAATTCAGTTTTATTTTGAACCAGTAAGGTTTCAGTGAGGATTTTTGCTTCACAAATTCACACACAAGCATAATTGTAACATACAACGAAAATACATACTTATTGAGTTTAAGACGGTGATTTCAAAGATCACTCGGACCGCGAGTACGAAGATTGAATGATCCACATAAATCCTCACAAGTTCCCAACGTGGCTTTCAAATTTATTGAGATTTTGTGAGGAGCCTTCACAAATTGTTCACAATTTTTTCATATAAAAATTAAATATACACAGGTATATTTAATATATGTATAGTAAATATATTCTCTTATAGGCGCAGTGACTTTTTCTTTAGGCTACCAGAGTAATCCAGTTGATCAGTTGTATCTTTCTTTATTTAGGTTTTAAAAATTTGATACTTTACTATAGATTTTTCACAATTTTTTCCTAAATCCTCTGAAAATTTGCTAGGAGTTGAATAACTTTTTTGAAAAGATCACTCACTCCACACCCACATCCATTTTGACTGTCTTTCCGTCTGTTGTGCTTAAATGTGTTCGCTATTCTAAAAATGTATGGGAAAAAGCAAAAGAATTAAACACAAAATGCACCACTACACATGTAAGACTTTCA
This sequence comes from Marasmarcha lunaedactyla, assembly GCA_923062675.1. Lineage (NCBI taxonomy): Eukaryota > Metazoa > Arthropoda > Insecta > Lepidoptera > Pterophoridae > Marasmarcha > Marasmarcha lunaedactyla. The sequence continues at coordinate 5,948,255 of OV281358.1, forward strand.
TCTTTACTGCCTTTACTTCCACGACAATTCATATCTGAAGGTTGGTGCTACATGGAAGACACCCCTGATACAGGAGTAATTGAAAATTGTAATAACCGCATGGTATCACAATGGCTAGAAGATGAGAGTTTTGTAGACTTTTGGTGTGTTCGGTGAACCACAAATGCCACAGAATTTTGGCATTTGAAAATAAATACCACTATGCCGAAAAACGATAATTTATATCAGCTTCTGGTAGTGCTAAAAGAAGACGCAGACTTACAAACAGTGGTTGCTACTCAGATCGAGAAAAAGGCACCACCTGCGGTGTGCAGCAGAAACTGTTATAAAAAATCAGTGGATCAAATATGTAACTGACCAACTGGTTGACCAAAAAATTAACGTTGGTCACTGCCTTGAAAAATTAAAAATTATTAGTTTCCAAAAAATTTAAAATATGATTGTTTCCATAGTGCTACACCCTCCCTAACTGCGTTTTTAGAATTGCATTTTTCTGTCTTACCCAATAATATTAATGTAGCCTATACGGACTTATATTTACAAATATGCAAACAACATTATTTGCTTTCCTTATCGGTACGAAGAGAAGTGGCAGATTCCGTTTATATTATGAAAATTGCACAGGGTTCCATTGATTGTCCGGAGTTACTTTTAAGCTGAACATTTTTGTGTCAAAATTTAATGCACGCATGAAAAAATACTTTCAATGCCAATAATTTTATCGGATTACCGACAAAATTCATTTTTCTGGCGAGTATGCGATAATATAAAAGCAATCATTAATCACTGTGACATTGACATCTTCAATACGAGTGTTGCCAAAGCGAGGCGATTAATTAATAATTAATTGTTTAGTTAAGATGAGGTTCGATTGTAATTTGGAGTGGTACTATTGTAATTTATGCTATTTCATTTAGTGTAGTTGTCAAGATATATTGTTAAATAAGCAGTCTTATTTTCATCAGCAATGTTAATTTTGTGCTTAGATGTTATTTACTGTTAAGTTGTAAGTGCGCACTTGTTACCTAACTTGTAACACCTATTGTAACTTTATTGTCCATAAGATTGCCAAGAAATAAATAAATAAATATAAGCTGTCTTCCTGCCCACCACGTAGATATGCTAAATAGCTTTGATATTGAGAACCTTCAACCTCTTTTTATCAGAAACGAGGTTAAAACCATGTCTCGACTGCAGCAATTAACATGGTCGGTACTACATTTTGGCCAATTTTGTTTTATTGCATTAGAAGCCTTGAATACCTATAATCTTTCACCTCACAAAGTATAAAATTTCAAAAAGGACGTTTTCTGTGTTTTTCAATTGGAAAATAGTCGGATGTTTTTGTGTCGCTCGATTAACAATGTAGGTAGTCATGTTGCGACGCTCTTCACGGGGCGCGCGGGGGTTGAGGAGACTCGTGCGCCGCGCGGATCTGGCAGTTCCCACTTAGTTAGCGGGGAGAGCGCACGCTCGTTGTCTCTCCGATCAACTCGACCGTTACAATGCAATATTGTTTATTTTAATGATGTCTCGGTCTCGGCGAATGTTAGATTTGGTACGGCAACATGTTCCGGAGCAAGATAATCCATTAAAAACAAATTTAAACGACACCGAGGTTCAAACACAGTCCGGTCAGAAGAGAAAAAGTAAGTATTACATATTTTTGTCCATATTTTTTAAATATTTATATATTATTTTTAATAGGGAATAAGTTAAATTTGTACTTTTATTATTTTTAATCACACTATTCTAACAAAAGTAAAAAAATAAAAATGTGCGGTTAATACTGTCGTATGTGCCAGATCCTACAATCTTAACTGATTTTCATTTTAGTTTTTGGGTCGGATGTACCATATCCTACAATATTACTTGTTGGGTTAGCAATAGCGTTTGTCGTATGTGGTACGACCGACATTGTTTATTGTAAATCATATAATTCCTAAGTTGGATGTGGTAAAACCGACTTTGTTATTCGGATAATATATCGTAATAATTGAGTCGGATATGTCTTTGTCATACTATTACGTCTAGGTACCTGTTTTACAACTTTTTCTTTGGGTTTTCCTTGTTTTATGTTGTGATTTACTGGCTGTTTCACTCTTTCTTTTGACGTAGTCGGTTAACAAGTACCTATCCTATAATCTATTCAGGATTCTGTTCTAGCTGTTTGAGCGTAATAAAATACACAAACATTCAAACATGCCAAATTTTCATGAACTTCTGTTCTCTCGATCATTGTTAATATTAGTAGGAGAGGTAAGACGATGTGCATTCTACGATCTTAGCAGTCTAATCATTATTTTTTATTAATTGTAGGAGAAGAATCCCCACTTCCAGAAGAATTTCAAGAGGATCTTATACAGCTGCAAGACCTACTAGGAGATGTGTTTACCGATAGCTCCGTGAACCTGACAGAACACATTCCTCTTGCCATGGATCAAGAAATATCAGCATCAGTCGCTCCAGAAATGTTGAGGTCAAATAAAAACTTAGATCTTCCAAACATTCCTACACCTATCGTTTCCAGTACGTCTCCACTAAAGGTATCAAACATCACAGATCCTAATTATAACAAGGATGGGGTACTCGACATTCACGACAATAGCCCAGACGAGATTTTAAACACAACACCTATGCCATCACCTATTCCACCACACGATCAAAATTGTGAAAATCCGTTTTGTACTTGTTGTGTCGATTGCATAATACCCCAGGTTGATTATGGAAACATAGGAACACCATCGGGTTATTCAGAAGTTTCTACAGATGTACCTACACCATCTTCTACAGCCAGTTCCAGAAGGAAAACTCTTAAGACTGATAGGGGAAAGAAACGCCTAGTTCATAAAAATAATTGGATTACAGTACAAAGAAAATTGAAGAAAAACACCGGGGAACAGTTTTTGAACAAAAAAGGTAAGGTGGTTGAAGAGAAACAGTTGAAAGTACCGTGTACGGATAAATGCAGATTAAAATGTAAACAAAAGCTATCTCATGAACAACGTTTACGAATCTTTAAATATTTTTGGCGTTTAGGTGAGAAGAAACGACATTGGGAGTTTGTCATAAAATACACCAATAAAATTCCAAAACGCCGTCAAACAACTGAGGTTACAAAGCATGATAGACAAAACACATTTCAATACTTTCTTCCGGATGCTGATAAAAATGCAGTTGTTGTTTGCAAGACAATGTTTCTTAACACCATATCACTAAGTGAGCGTGTAGTAAGCACAGCATGGAAAAAATATGACGGACAGTCTGTGGTAGAAGAAGATAAACGAGGACGCTATGAACATGTGAAACGTGTTTATAATGACGACATGGTTAAGAGTGTCTGTGATCATGTAAGATGTTTACCTATTGTCGAGGCCCACTATGTTCGAAAAAATTCCAGTAAGCTTAGAAAGCATCGAAAGCATCTCCCGTATGTACAAGCTTTATTGTGAATGGTTTGATTCCAGCAAATATTCTTCACAAGCAAGAACCAAAAGACAATACCGAGAGATCGTTAGTTTGAATTTTAATCTGGCATTACATAGACCAAAGAAAGATAGGTGCGATATATGTCATGTGTTTGAAAACAAATCTTCACCTACTGATGAAGAAAAACACGTATTTTCTAAACATCAAGTTCGGAAGAAGAAAGCCAGAGATTTGAAGAAAGCAGACAAAGGAGAAGCGAAAACCAATAGAACCATCGTTGCAGCTACATTTGATTTTCAAAAAGTTTTAGTGACTCCTTATGGTGAAGTGAGTGTACTATACTATAAAAGGAGACTGGCTACCTTAAATTTCACCGTTTATGATCTGATTAGCAACGTAGGTACTTGCTACATGTGGCATGATGGTATTGCTAAGCGAGGATCTGTAGAGGTGTCTAGTTGTCTTTTAGATTTTATCAAACATCACGTTGAAAGAGGTGTTAAAGAATTCCGATTTTGGTCTGACAACTGCGCTGGACAGAACCGCAATAGAATTGTTTTTTCGCTCTATTTGTTTGTGGCTAAAAAATTCGGAGTAACTGTCACTCATCGTTTCCTTGAAAAGGGCCACACACAAAACGAAGGAGACAGTGTCCATTCTACAATCGAGCGAGCTTGCCGCCATAAGTCAATTTGGGTGCCCGAAGAATGGTATTGCTTAGCTCGATGGGCTAAATCCGAAGGCACCCCTTACATAGTAAAGGAGATAAAACAAGAGGAAATCTTCGATTTTAAAACCCTGCTTGCTAATAAAAACTGGACTAAAAATACGGCGAATCAAAAGGTTATGTGGACTACCATAAGAGAAATAAAAGTTAATGCTGAACAGTTTGATCGTATAGAGTACAAGTACGATTTTGATGATGAGCCAAAGACAATTATCGTAATAAGGGCGGGAAAGCGGAACCAACAACGTTTGGCAAACGAATTTGATTTGAAACGGGCTTATGACGGACATTTACCTATCAGCAGAGACAAATACAAGGATTTGACAGATCTCTGCAGAACGGGAATTATACCCGATCGTTTTCATAGATTTTATTTCAACTTACCTAACACAGATGCTGCAAATTTGGTTAATTCTCAAGATGATGATGATGACTCGGAGTAATTTAGTAGGTAGATATAGGTTTAGTTGATTGTGCCATAATAATTATAATGATTCGACTGTGATTCCTGAGAAAGTAGATTGGTAGTTAGAATTAAGAAGAATAATTTGTGTTATGTTCATTCCTAAGAGAAAAGACTGTTTAAGTTTAATATTGTTATTAGATGCAAAAAAACAATATTTTAGTCATTATTACCTACCTATGTCAGAATACCTATTAGAATTGCAGTATTTATTTGATCATTTTTGTTTTTAGAAATTTTAGAAGTTCTTTGTTTAAGTTAAGTGTTGATTATTGTTAGAAGAAAAGTTAATTACGTTATTGTTGTGTTTTGGTTTTTTTATAACTAAGAATGCCCAAGAAAGTGCCTTAGTTTATGAAACTTTTACCACGTCTTAATATGCGTTTTGATAGTTCCTATTCTTTATTGTTATTTAAGTACCTGATACAGATTTAGTGGTACTTACTTGTCAATTATTAAAGTAACCATTTGATTAAAAACAAAAATTTGTTTTCATTGCTTGACCATAATCCTAGGTGTTTATGAAATAATGTCCTGGGAGAGAATGTTAACAAATATGGTACTCTCAAGCTTTGTTAGCAATATCTGCCAGATACAAAACAACATGGTATAAGTGACCGGGACAAAGCATTGCTGTGGTAGGTAGCAGACGTAGTTGTGCCGAACAAGATAAGAAATATTTTGAAAATTTTGTAAGCTTTAAAACCTAAATTATAGCAGATTTTTAATTGATAATAGTTGGTCATATATGTAGTATCTACATGATAGTGAATAGAATGTGCGGTTAACAATGTATGTTTTCCCACTTCCAACATAGTCGATAATTAAAATTCCAATAAATATTGTAGGATATACCACATCCGACAAAATCGATCAATACAACTCCAATTAATAATGTAGGATGTCCCATTTCCGACATTTTAGTAAGATGTTCAAGCGGTTAATAATGTAACATGTGCCTTTTTTCAGGTTTCCTGAACATAATTGGAGTTTTTTTCTTAATTATCTTATAGAGTACTTAAAACTATTTCATCATACCAAATATTGTAATAATCCCCGGTTTTAGGTTGATTTAATTCATCTTAGAAACTTAATCTGGCCGTACTGAAAAAACGTACTTTTTCAATTCCGACTTTGTTAATTGCTGCAGTCGGTCTACTGTCAAATTCTTATGAACTACCTGGAATTAACTTGATTCGAAATGATCGAGTTGGTAAGCCTGGCGGTGGTGTGGCTATCTAATTACGTGCAAATATTCCATACAAAATAATTTCTCAGTCTTCTGGTCACGCTGATTTGATTATGGAATATTTATTTCTGGAAATTAAACTCAGATTCACTAATGTACTCTTGGGAGTAATATACGTGCCACCAGTGCACAATAATATTTTTTTTGAGTTCGAGAAGCTACTCGAAGAGTTCACTCCAAACTACACACTCTATCATAATGGGTGATTTCAATACGTATTTACTGAAAAATGATCATCGTACAAACAAACTCACATCAATCGTCGAACCCAGTAAGTTGCACACGTACCCAACTAAAGGCCACGCATTTTTTTGCCCTTTCTCTCTTAGACCTCATTTTTGTCTCATTTCAAGGTCATATTGATAACCATGGCCAGTTCAGTCAAGAAGCATTTTTCTATCGTACAAGGTACGTCCACCGAAAACAAAGCCTAAAGTTCTTCTACGTCCCAATGTTGGTGGTATAGATGTAAATAAACTTCGTTTGGATGCAACTAGAATGAATTGGGCCAGCATTGGGGAAGCAAATGACGTTGAAGAACAAGTTGTTCTCCTGAATAATTTACTCACTGAACTTTCTGACCGTCACGCTCAACTGGAGAACAGAAGAAATTAAAACACTTTTACAACAAGAAAACGCTGCAAGGTCAACAATTTCTTGTTGTGAAAAGATGTTGTGACAGGATTGGACAAGGAGCGTTATATAACCATTAGAAATCATTGCAATAAGATATGTAGCGACGCACGGCGACGCCATATTCATTGTTCAGTCGAAAACGGTAATCCAGCTAACGTCTGGAAGATCCTTAAATCATTAGGGATTGGCAAATCTTAAAGTTCTTTACATTCTGATGTTAATCCTAATGCCCTCAATGAGCATTTTTCCTGTTCAAGCAATATGGATGGACATGTACGAGACCATACCTTGCAATATCTTTCCACGTTGCCAATACCTAATATACGGCAGATTTGTAAAAGAAAAGTTAGTCTAAATACTGCTCTTTTGGTAAAAAACATACTCTACCAAAAATTGACAAGTGTAGCTGCTGTGGCCCACGGAATAGAACACGAAAGGCGAGCAGTTCAACAGCTACAAAAACAAGCAGAGATAAATATTATGCCTTGTTTATCGATAAAACTTATTCATCTATTGGAGCAACTCCTGACGTCTATTAATCGACGATGATTATATGCTTGTGGAAATCAATCCTTTTAACTGCAGCAAAAATAGGCTTAACAAACGCCATACAGCAAAATAACATAAAATATAACAAAAACACTTGTACCTGCACATTTAATAAAAAATGTAACTGGTTCTATCAAATACAGGGCAGCTTCACGTCACTGAAAGACGACTATGCTTTCAATCTGGACTGGAGAAAACGAACCTTTACTTATAGAACGAATCGAAAGGGACGATAATTTCTGGAAATCGCAAATGGAGCCAAAGTTGATTAAATTTAACATGAAATGCCGGAAACTGTAGACAGTAGACACGCACATGGAAAGCCAATATGACATTGTCCTTACAGGATGACAAGAAAAGTGTAAATTATTTAGACTTCCCGGCTTTACTACCACCTGAGCCACAAATGGGAAGTATAAAGTCAGTAGAGACCAAATTATGCTCTCATGAGGCACAATCAAATTTGCAACCGGGTACAAGCACCCGAAAAATAAATTTCGTAGAATTCTGAGATAATACATGTTATACTTAAGCCCCCTTTTATTATTGTTGTGTCAAACACTACTTGTAATAAATAGCCTAAATATAAACACTTAAGACAACAAAAGTTTTGCTTTATTTACCTAATCAAATACCCCCGTATTTGAATAGGTAAATAACGGCACTCTATACACTCAACAATAGTCGGCACTTGAAGTTTTACCAATTAAAAATACTGAAATTTCGACAATTTTGTTTTTGTTTAAATTAAAATCTTCAGAATATAAAAAAAACGTTAAAAAAACGTTAACGAAAAAGAAAAAGTAATTGTTCGATGTGGCTACCTTTAGCGCGGTTAACAGCATCGAGTCTGTCCAAAAAGGCTTCACACGCTGTACGATTGTGGTCTGCTAGAATTTTGTTCAATTCTTGGCGAAGAGCAATCTTTAAGGCGTTAACCATCTCATATTTTTTTACTGACACTTTGGGCTCCAGGATTGACCATATGGAAAAATCCGCTGCGTTTACGGAATATAGTGGCCATTGTTGAACGTCCCGTAGCAGTTACCCCGGCCCAAACCATCACTAATGCTGGTGCTTGCTTGCGCAGAGCTATTCGTTGGTCTAAATTGTCGTTTGATTTACACTTTAACCATACGCGATCGTTTTGTTTAATCACGTATTACTGCACCGTAAAATTTTTTTCATCGGAAAAAACCAAATTTTTATGCTCGCTACGAACGTGCAAGTGCTGTAACTCCTTTTTTTTTTTAATTGAAAAAGGATTAGACGTTTGTCTTCTATCTCACCTGATGGAAAGTGACGATGAAGACAAAGGTGTTACACGTCTATCCACGAGATTCCTATTCACTCGACGCTTGAAAGAACTAGGACTATAGTTTTCTAGAAAAACAGACGCAGGCAGTTCATTCCACACCTTGGCGACCCGCACCAAAAGGGAACTATCGAAGCGTTTGGTTCGACTTCTTGGGATGTCTACCATGAAGGGATGGAAGGTCTGTCTGCGTCTAGTAGTCCGATGCCAGAAGGGTTTGGGTTCAACCTGATCAAAAAGAGCATTCGCACACTCTCCAAAATGTAATCTGTAGAAGACTGCTAAACTGGCAACTTTCCGACGATGGTCGAGGCTTTGCAGTTTTTTGGTGGTGAGGTCAAAGTTGTTAATAATTTTTCGGGCTCTTCGGTCAACTGCGTCCATCGCTTCTAGCTCTTTCTAGGCGAACTGCCTTTTATGCATGTGTCAAGTCTTGCACTTTTTGTATAATGTAGGGCTTCAGTTGTAGTTTATTTTTTAATATGCGCCCTATGCTCCGGGCAGATACATTAAGACTTTTCGCCAATTTAACTGCGCTTCGATTCTGCGAACTGCGATTTCGTTCAATTCTAGCCTTTACCTTTCGAACCATTTCTGATGATGTTGCTTTTGTAGGATGTCCACCTCCATGGCGTTTTTTGATGCTATCCGTATTATGGTAACGCGTGATGGTCTGATACACAAATATTTTGTTCATATGTAAAAGTTGATAACACTTCGAGTGCCGACCCCTGTAATAAAAACTCATACAGTTCATACTATATTATGTCCTAACATATGAAATTGGCGTTTCCTCGTACTGGCCACTTTAATCTGTTGATCACTTTGATGTTGATGACACTTTGATCCCTCTTTGGTTGAGAATTCCAGTCAAATTTATTCAGCTTTTTACTCAAGCATTTGTGTTTCAAAAACCGTAATTCATTTGGTTTTTCCTCTTTTGTTTTTTCTTTGCGTCACTTAGTTTACAAAATGAAAAACTTGAAATATCGAGTTATTTACGAGTAAGAGTTCCACCGAAGCACCAGTGCTGCAGAAACGACTCGAAGTATTAATGCTATGTATGGCGGCGGTATCGCAAAAAAAAAACAGTGCATTTTGGTTCCAGCGTTTTCGTTCTGGAAATTTCGACCTGCAGAACAAGCCCCGTGGACGGCCGGAGACCAAAGCTGATAATGAGTTGAAAGCTATCGTGGAAGCGGATCCATCGCAAACCACGTCCGAGTTAGCTGTAGGCTGCGGTGTTAGTGACAAAACTGTTTTAATCCACTTGAAGCAAATTGGGAAGCTGAAAAAGCTTGAGGGGTGGTATCTAATGAATTAAGTGCAGCAAACCGTCAAGGATTTTAAATTGAATCATTACCTGTGATGAAAAGTGGATCCTGTACGACAATTGGAAACGCTGATCACAATGGTTGTAACCTGGCGAACCAGCCAAATCCTGCCCCAAGCGAAAATTGACTCAAAAAAGTTACTTGAGCATTTGGCGGACTACTGCCGGTGTCGTTCACTACAGATTTCTTGAATCTGGCTAGATAATTACAGCAGATGTCTATTGTCAGCAACTGCAAACCATGATGGAAAAGCTAGCCGCTAAACAACCGAGGCTGGTCAATCGCTCTAGGCCACTGCTGCTTCAGGACAACGCTAGACCACACACTGCACAACAGACGGCTACCTAATTAGAGGAGCTTCAATTGGAATTTCTAAGACATCCACCGTACTCCCTGGCCCTTGCTACAACTGATTATAATTTTTTTCGACATGTGGATAACTTCTTGCAAATGAAAATATTCAACTTCTTTGGGGCAGTCCAAAACGCCTTATAGATTATATTGATTCCCGTCCGAATGGTTTTTTTTTTACTAAAGGGATCACTCTACTACCTGTGAGATAGCAAAAGTGCGTATATAGCAATGGTAAATAATTTGACTAAATAAATATATGATTTGTTTTTTAAATATCATATACTTTATGTCCTCCCTTATCCTCCCTTACAAAACGCCCATTTCATATTTAATGACCTAATACAATTATCTATTTCCTATTCGAATTAAAACTCATATTTTTTTTATTTCGTTTCAGATACTTAGACAAATTCAAAAACACACAAAGACTTAGCACAACGTTGCCTATTTTACGAAAGAGCATTACTAAGGAAGCCCGGAAAATACTAGCAAAGGAGTAACAAAACAAACAACTATACCTGAGAATCGTAAATTACTCGGGTTCCCTCTATGAATCCAGAAATCGTAGCAGCCGTATCTGATACTGTACGTATTCGAGACAAAAAACTGAACTTTGTCAACAACAACTGGGCTTAAGTATTACTGCCATAAACCAGCCCATGACCCTACAGGTGAAGTGTGATGAGCAAAAAATACAAATGAGGGTTATGGAAACAAAGGTGACTATCTCCCATTTGTGACTAATAATGCCATGTAGTAGCACTGATTCAAAGCTTGTGATCTGTCAAAATATCATATTCAAATACGTTTTCATATACTAGAAATTTATGGTTAAAAACGACCAATCAAAACAAAGATAGCAACATCCATCGGAGATTGTGACTTTTGTTTTGACAAGTGGACAATGTTTGTTTGACAAACATTGAAAACGGATTCAATAAAAACAAAAAATATTTGCAAATGTAAAAATGGAGCTTATTGCTTCTGAAGTGCCTAAAAATCAAGCTACAAAAGAAGCTAAGAAATCCCAGTAGGTGGAAAAGCACAATACAGATAAAACAAAAGTACGTAATTAAAAAAAAATCAAAAATATTACATTTTTAGTTGTTTTGCAAGTTATTTTTCTAAATTTTACACACTTAAGTTTAAAACCGCTTTATTTATTTGCGGATACTCACCAAAACAACTGACGAAGTTTGTGGCCACAATAGTAAAGCTAACGAATGCAAATCATTAAATCAGCAGGATATTTAAAACTTTGACAATAAATTTTATGCAAAATTTATAACTTTTATTTTAAAACACTGTTCCACCTCACCAATAGAAACAAGAAGAGGTACAACATGCAACAAATCTCCAAAGATCTTTCAAACTAAATTTTTTATTCGCAAAGTAAATAGTAATCGTTGGGTGCCTGTTTGCCAGAATACTTCCCTAGCAATCCTCGGCATTACAAGAGCTAGATTGAACTATTTTACAAAGATATTTCATAAACACGGACTGATACCTATAGTAAGCTTTTTGAGTGCTTTAAAATGTGTTCAATCTCACTACTGTCGTACACAAACGAAAAGATACTATTCATTGTATTATTTTTTGTTACAATAAAATAAAATAAAAAATAAAATAAAATACAACTATAAAATTATATAAGATGTATAATGAAAGAAGCCCCTAGGAATTACTAGTAAAGAAAAGCTACTTCCGTTCAATATATTAATAATTGTAATAAAAACAATGATCATTGGTTTCTACAAGGGAATAAACAGAGTAGTCACAATGTTTATTCCCATGTAGCTAGAATGTCAACACTGAGAATGATGATTAGCCATGCCTTACAAGAAGACTATCCAATGAAACAACAGGATATACCAACTGCTTTTTTGAATGGGAAACTTAATACTGGGATATATATTAAACCACCCAAAGGAGTGCCAGTTCCCGAAGGTAAAGTACTAAAGCTAAACAACTTTGTATGGGTTGCGAGAAGCACCCAGATGCTGGAATGAGAGGTTCCGTAATTATGTAGTTAATTTGGGATTTCAGCAATCAATGTATGATGTATGTTTATACACCATGAATGACATACGGTTGCTTATATTTGTTGACGACATATTATTAGTTGGACACTCAGATGAAATAATAAAGAAGTTAAAAGAAGAATTTAAAGCAATGGACTTAGGTGAATTAAAAGAATATTTGGGCATGGAAATTTTTAGACAAGATAATCAAATAAAAGTAAATAAAAAAAACGTATAGAAAAGATAATTACTAAATTTGGAATGGATAACTGTAATAAACTACAATTTAAACAATTATAATTATAAGATAATTATTTCACCAATGAGAGTTCAAATCGAGTGGAGTGAACGCCGAGGGGCGGCGCTGCGGTCGTATCTCGTGGACGGGTTGGAGCATGCCACGGCTTGGCATTGCTTTGCTTACCACCAACCAGTCAAGTTCACTACGTTCGAATAGAAAATAAGTGTTGAGTGTTCAAACTGAAATTGTTAACGTTACAGTTCCAATTATTAAAAATGTGTGATAAAATTCAAAGGTGAATTATTTCGCTGCCTGAGCACCCGCACCATGAACTCCGAAGACGAAATTAATATCGTTCCGCCCACGTTCGCGCCGACATATATTTATATAAAATAATAAATAAAAAAAACAAGAAAGAAAAAAATGAAATTCATACGCAGTATGAGGCTGACAGTGTTCACGCGTTGATAGAAATGGACAAATGGTATACTTTGGTTCTTTGAGCAAAACAAGTGAAGTGATAGAAGTTGATAATATTTTTTGTGCACAATTTCAAAGCTATGCTAAATACTAAATATTGAACACCAATGAAGAAAATATTAGCTGGAATAAAATAAGAGAGTTAAAAGTTCGGGCAGATCAACCAGACATTGTACAGTTTAAATAAGATTTATTAGAATAAGGGTATCGAACGTTTAATTGTGCCTTGAACCAAATAGTTACAAGAAAACGTAAGATAGTAGAGCAGGAAATAATGACAATAGAAAAGTTGTATACCGAACCCATTCTTATACCTGAAGATTATACAATAAAAAGAAATATATAGATCGTCCCCGTATTTGGAAAACTAAATAATTCAGTTTTTGGCGATATTGAGTTTTCCCTATTTTTAAATACTCCAAAACATGACGCATGTTTCAGTCTTACAGGGATCTTCTTATCTTATTCTGTACCAAAATTACGGCCATTTTTGTCGTTCAGATGGAATAATACACATCTTCAAACTAACTCTAATTTTTTGAAGCAAATATAAACAACTCAATAAATAAATCAATAACTGTGGTCAATGATAAGTTGAATGTTTAATAAATAAAATAAGTTGTTGAATTTTTCCTCAATTTGCAAATTCTATCACAAAACTAACAAAGTTCTAGGACAACTAAATAACTCTATTTATATAATTTGCTACTCAGAATTCTGTCAAAATGTAAATTACTTTATAAATACTTGATGTTATCTATTTCTTCTACAACTAGATAATGAGTATTAATAACAAGATGATAGGCAAATAAAATCAAATAGATTAAGTTATTTATAATTGCCATAAAGACAAAATGTACGTGAGGAAAGTTATTCAATTTTTATGAGAATTTGGCGCGAAATTTTGTAGTGTCTATGCAATGAGTCGGAAACGAAGATGAGCGCGGGAGTCAGCGCGGGGGTCAGTGCGTGCGACTGATGCATCGCTCGCGTCACACGCGTTTTAGTGTAATGTGTGACCTTGTGTGGCGTTGACGTCAGTGACCAGAGTGAGATTTTATACCACTTTATACTATAATGGATTCGCGAGGAAGATTTATGGTGAAAATGTGCCAAAAGGAAGATATTTCACCTGAGGTACGTAGCAATGATAATTAAGAACCAATTACTTTGTAAGTAGAAAAACTCTTTAGTCCATATCCCACTAAACGAAGACTGATTAATGCCATCTTATTACTGGAATTATATTTTTTTATCCTTGTGTGGCGTTGACGTCAGTGACCAGAGTGAGATTTTATACCACTTTATACTATAATGGATTCTCGAGGAAGATTTATGGTGAAAATGTGCCAAAAGGAAGATATTTCACCTGAGGTACGTAGCAACGATAATTAAGAACCAATTACTTTGTAAGTAGAAAAACTCTTTAGTCCATATCCCACTAAACGAAGACTGATTAATGCCATCTTATTACTGGAATTATGTTTTTTTATTTTTTCCTAAGTTAAGCGAATTTGAATATGAATCATTTTAAGTTGTGGTAGAAGTTAATAACTCTTCTGCTGTCATTTGAATTTTGACTTTTAAGTTAAAGAGTTAAGGTAACTTTTAGCTTGTCACGTAAATTGTTTTTTGTTAGGTATTTTCGTTAAACATTTTTAGGGTTCCGTACCCACAGGGTAAAAGCCAAACCCTTTTACTAAGATTCCACCTGTCTATCTGTATGTATGTCCGTCAGTCTGCCACCAGGCTACATCATGTCCGTGATAGCTAGAAAGTTGAAATTTTTACAGTTTATGTATTTCTGTTGCCGCTATAACAACAAATACTAAAATACTAAATCGTTGTTAAGCAAAGGTAGATGGGTGTATAAGTTTGGTTACCTATTTATTTGTACGGAATACTCTGATTCGCTTCTCTGACTCACAGTTGACCGGTTTTTTAACAGACTTCAAAAAAGGAGGTTATCAATTCGACCCGTATGTATGTAATATTTGCAGAATTGCCCAGTTTTCGGATATGTTAGTCTATATCAACGTCTGAACAAATGTGCCAAATTTCAAAACTATGTATGTATGTAAGTTTGTATGTATGTTTTTATGTTTGTGTTCGCATATCTCCGGAACTACAAGTTCGATTTAAGTAATTCTCGCGCAGGATTTCTGCGGGGAGGGGTAACGTGTTTGTTGGATGGATTTTTATGCTTTAATTTTATTAATCTTACTTCCCTATAATTTGGGCAGACACCGACTTTAAAAAATACTTAGTTGGTTTATCAAAGTGAGTTTATTTAAGACTGTTTTATTTTGTTATTTTTTACTTTTTAGTTCTGTTAATTATTTCTAAGCATACATAGGTAAGTTAGTTACGAACAATTTTAAAGTCGGTTTTATTTTTTTCAAATATTTTTTAATACTTAGTAAAAGAATGAAGAGTAGGTATGGATTTGAGTATGCTGTCACTTGACTGCATAAACTCTTGTCACGTTTTTATTGATTTTCTTCTTCCGTAATTAAATACCTACATTATGGCTTCTTATTGTTTTAGGGTGAAAATAAGACAATAAAACAACAGGACCAAAGTGCCGTCAGCCCACAAAAACACAGCATTATAACATGCCAGAAATCACCATTCGAAATTAACAAAAGTGTTTGCAACGACATAAATTTCCCTGTTAATATTACAATAGAAAAAATGCCTGATGAGATATTCATTCCTGATGTTCTTAACCTTCCTGAGCATGATGAATTTAAGATTACTACATGCGAATCGGCTCCAGCATCAATAATGGCTAGCGAAATGATTACTTATACATTAAACCACCCATCAGCACCTATGCCCGTAAATGTCAGTCCCATGTCTTTGTCTAGCAGTAATATTAATTTAAATGAAGATAAAACATAACATTATACAACTATAAAGATGTCAGTTCACCTATAAGAGGGTCAAGTCCCATTTCGGGAATCGAACCAATACCACCTTCGACAGATGAAGAACCTTTTTCTGATTCTGGGTCGTCATGGATGCCGGACTCAGAAGAAGAAAATAAAATAAAAAGGAAACGTAGTTCTTTAATGAACATTAATATTTCAGCGGCTTAAAAGCAAAAAAAAAAAGAGTTAAGAGATTTGAAGGTATAATCTCAATTCCGTCGAGTGATTCTGAAAATGAAACAGGTAAAATTATAACAACTCACGTTATTATTGAAACTCCTTTTGACCAAGTCTCACCAGTTAACCCTGGTAGAAGAACCATGGAACACAATGTCACAATTGCTGAAACAACAGATTCAGAAATAGAAACTGGCAATAAGGAAAATGAAATCTACAGATGGAAAAAAACTAATCAAACAAATTGGAAAAGAAACAAAGAGTTGGAGAAGAAAAGAAAATGTTTGCCATATAAGAGTAAAACTAGAAAGCTTCGTGCAGTTAAACTACCTAAAAGTCCTAAATGCAGCAATAGTTGCCGCCAAAAATGCATAGAAAAGTTTACACAAAACGTGCGTGAAAAAATTTGCAAATCCTATTGGTCTATACAAGATTATAAGCTACAAAAGGAGTTTCTGCTTAAGCGCATCAGCATTAAACCAGTGCAAACTACAAGAAAATCAAGACAAACAAAGAAGTTCTAGCAGAGAATATGGTTTTTATAAAAATAAGACTGTATTTGAACGAGTATGCAAGAATTATTTTATGTCCAGTCTTTGCATTTCTACTGGTCCTATCGAAACTGCAGTAAAACACGTGGATGATTATGGTACATTTACAAAAATGGATAACCGCGGCAGACAAGCGCCTGCAAACAAAACTCCTGAAGAACAGATAAAAGACGTAAAAAATCACATCCAAAGTTTTCCTGTAATGGATTCCCATTACTGTAGGACAAAAACAACCAGGAAATACTTAGAGCCTACCTTGTCAATATCAAAAATGTATGATTTGTATGTGCAGAAAATGAAATACAACAATAAAGAACCAGTTAAATTAAACATTTATAAAAAAATATTTGGTACACAATACAATTTAGCGTTTTATCATCCCAAGGACTAATGTAGCACGTGTAACAATTACAAACAAGATAAAAGTAATATAAATATCCTAAATGAATATATGCAGCTTATAGAGCGAAAAGAGACGCTGTATGATCTGGAAATAAACGGCAAAAGAGGCAGTGTTGAAATAGCATCTGCTATTCATTTATGGATTAAAAATTTACCCGAGGCTGTTACGCACGACACCATTTATTCAGACACATGCTCGGGGCAAAACCGGAACCAGTACATAGCAGCATTTTTATTGTACTTAGTACATACGCATGGGACAATAAAAGTGTTAGAACAAAAGTATCTCGAAGTGATCATAGTTACATGGAAGTGGATTCGATGCATAGCACTATAGAAAAAGAAAAAAGGTACACAGACACGTATTCTATAATAGATTGGAAGGGAATTATGCAACGCGCAAGATCAAAAAGACAAAATAAAAATGTAACTTCGTATAAAGTAACTGAGTTGTTGTATCAAGACATGATTGATGTAAAATCACTTTCTTCAAAAATAATTAAAAACAAAGCTATAGCGAAGAATGGGGAGAAAGTGTGGTGGTTGAAAATAAAATGGCTCAGATTTGAAAAGGATTTACCTGGTTTATTAAATACAGAAACGATTACGATGGGCCAAATAATTTATTAAATACTCTTTGTAAGCCAGGGAGACCGACTAGAAGAACTCAAAACTCTGAAATACCAACTACAAACACTGAAGATCTTCCCCGGGTATATAAACAATGTCTTCTTCCTATAACAAAACAAAAAAAGAAAGATCTTTTACAGCTTTGTAAAAAAAATATCATTCCTAAAGAGCTTCATGGCTGGTACCCTGGTACGAAGACCAGGGCACTCCACCCTGCACTGATTCTCCTGAAGTCGATGATTAAGCTTATTTTGACCCCCTGCTCTTCATAATTGGTGATTTTTAAAACCTAATTTATCGAGTCATGTTTTTTTTTTTTATAAAACTGTTATTTCATTTTAAATTACATACTTACGCCGTGTTTTATTTAATGTGTTTCATGCACATTAAATAAAACTAGGTAAATGGATTTTTTTAAGTTGCTCTACCTACTTTTGTTTATGTCTCTTACATTTACTTTTAAGTATTGATTTAGTACAGTCATTTCGATTGTTTTGAATTTTGAATGTTTCATTTTGATATTTTGGTATTAATAGACCTAGTAATTGATATTAGAAGTTTGTTGATTGTTGTACTTAATGTACCTGATGAGTCATATTATTTTTTGAGTTTTATTATAGTTACCCATGAAGAATTATTTTTATTTGAATTGAGTTGTTTTAAAGTTTTGTAATGATTGCTATACCTTTGATTTGTTGTTTATTTTCTAATTAAGTACTTACCTATTGCTTAGGTAAAATATAATATATTTTATGTCAAAATACAGCTTTTTATTTTAGATGGCACCAATAACAGTTAACAAATATCAAAGTAATATATGTTCAACTTTAACATTTCAATATATTTCAAGTTATTTTGATAAATTCAATAACTTCATTTATTTCACCTTATTTTACTCTACCAGATGGATTTCGATTGTAGGAAAACTAAATAAATAACCGAAATAAATAGCTAATTGTAGTTGCGTTATAAAAAGTAGTTGTGGCAAAATTAACTTACTTGGTTTTATATGTTTTATTTAGTTATATTTTAAGATAGAGTTCAGTTTGTTAAAGCATAATATAAAATCAGAGTTATTTCGTAACAATACGAATTAAGTTGAAGATGAAGTAGACTTACTTTTACGTTTTTATTTTTTTATCTATTACATAGTATTGGTGCCGATTCTGTCGCACATCTAAATCATACTGAACTACTTATATTTTAGAGCTATTTTGATTGTTTTTCTTTGCAACGTTTTACTAAAATTGTGATGCTTAGTTCTTCTAATTAAGGTAAAACTTAAGAGTAAGGTCAATTCTTATAAAACTATGATACAATAATAATGTCATTAATGAAAGACTTATTAAAATAATGAAGATATGGATTATAAAAAAATTTTCCTATTTTTTTGGTAATCGAGAAGTATAGATATTTTTTTTTATGTGAAGATAATTTGATGATAAGCACATTGAAGGGTTTTTTACAAAAATTACTTACAGTTTGACCAACTTATCTGAGAAACGGCAAATTTCAGAACTACAGTCGCCATGTTGAAACGTCAATCGACTGTCAGTGTCTACTAATTTCGACTGTTGTGTTACATTTCCTGCGATAATTCCGAATATTGAACATTATATATGCCGGAGGCTATAAAAATTGACGCCCGGAATATTATTCTAAAAGTGAAGTCATTTTTTGAAGAAGAAGCTCGTCACCAAGCTCTAATTATTCCATTTAACCAAATCAACAAACGAGTTTCAGCTGCTACAGGTTGGTATTGTCAGTTTTTGAAACATAAATTAACCTACCTATTTTGAATTTACCGACTTGTTAAATAATTATACCATTAATAAAAACTGTACAAATAAAAATGCAATGAACAAAACCATAAGGTAAACCAATAATTACTAATAATTAGGTAAACTAATAATTAAACTATACAACAGGTGTATATACATTCAGGTGTGAGTGTAGGGTTGATCTCAAAAATTATCAATAAGAGACAAGAAGCAGAACAATCTAATACTAGAATTCGTACACCGGGCAAGTCAAGAACACGTAAAAGTGGATTTATTCAGCTTGATAATTTTGATTTGAGCCTTATTCCTGCAAAAAGTACAGGAATTTTATTCAGTGAAGAAGGAGTTGCCAACAATTAAAAAGCTCTTAGATGTTTTGAGGACAGAAATAAATTACACGGGACGGCGTTAGAGTCTCCGTAAACTGTTCCATAAGTTGGGATTTCGTTTTGAAAAAACCAAATCCAATCGAAAAATTCCAATGGAACGAAATTGTGTGTTAGCTTGGAGAGCTAAGTATTTCAATGAAATTGGGAAAAATAATAGGTCCTGCAATCCTCGGCCTCTTATATACTTAGATTAGACATACATTCACTCAAGCCACACATCCGGTAAGTGTTGGCAAGAAGAAGGCATGGATGGTGCTTTAGAACCTGTATCACAGGGACAGCGGCACATAAATGTACATGCTGGTGGCGAAACTGGATTTGTAGAAAATATACTCTTAGTTTTTAAATCAAATTCTAAGAGCGGTGACTACCACGATGATATGAATAACACTAATTTCAAAAAGTGGGCATTTGAGAAGCTTTTACCAAATTTGAAAGATCCTTCAATAATAATCATGGATAATGCATCTTATCACCGTATTTCCATTAACAAATGTCCAAATACAAATTCACTAAAAAGGGACAAGCAATTATGGCTCACTGAAAACCAACTGGAATATGGAGAAGACATGACTAAACCACAATTGTTGGAAATAATTAAAATGAACAAGCCAGAACCAGTATATGAAATTGAAAATATTCTTGGTGAAAATACTCACAGGTGCTTGCATTTATCCCCTTACCATTGTGATCTTAATCCTATTTCTCGGAAGACAGTTCCTTCCCAAATTATTTAGTACATATTCAATGTAACCATTTGAACAATAAAGTTGTTTTAAAAATAAAATCTCCAATTAAACAGTAGGTATAAAATTACAATTAAAATGTATAAAATTAAAAAAGGACAAAATTACAAATGCAATTTCATGCAACAAATCTAAACCGTGAACAAAATGTATTCCCTCAAACAAGAGTCTATTAAAAATATCATCACACTGAACGCGATACCAAAATGTCTTCGAGTACCAGGATAGCATAGTGAGTCGGTAGGTAAGTTTGGGTGAAAGAGATCGACTACGTCGCCGACCGTCGCCGGTCGGGTCAGTTTCAGTTACCGCTATGTTGCAGCCAGTAGTGTGGTTGCGCGTTTTTGCAATTATTTGATTTACGATTTATATTACGTACATAATTTTGGAACCGACTTCAGGGATTTTATTTCTTTATTAATTTTTTTAAACATTTAATTTTGCTATACATAAACAAACGCAGTTATAACTCGGTGAAAAAAATAATATAATTTCCTTAATAACTAGTTATAATTATCTAATGATTATATATTTTATTGATTAAGGTCAGCCGGGGCTATGTCGTCAATGGGGTTAAAGTGTAAAATTCAAATTTCAATTGAAATACATATTTTTTTAATATTCTCGCCATCTATCTATTTAACATACTAAAACAACAATATCGAATTGATAGATTTCGCAACCAGCTGCATTTTTGCTAATATTTTTGACATCTTTATTTTGTCACTTTTGTTTGAAGCTCTGTATAGTGACACGCAGTTTTTTAATCTCCACAAATCTCAGTGTTTTTGAGACTGTCAGTGGTTTTAATTTGTAAGTACCTTTCGTTTTGAATTATATTACGTATTGGTTTAATTATTTTACTTAAAAGTCTTCAGACAATACGCTCACGTGCAGTAAATTTTTTAAAAGTAACATTTCTTCAACGGGGTTATGGCGTCTGCCCTGTTGCGGATATTGCGTCTATTGTGGTCCTTAATGTTTTTTTTAGGGTAACAATAATTGAATTTCACCTCGACCTAAAAAATATTATTTACATTAAATATTTAGGTTATTTTTCCAGAAAATAAAATAGAATAATGAATGTATACATTAAAGTTAGTAACATTTGACGTAAGTTAGGTACTCATTTTAATTTTTTGCCCTTGATTGTTTAAGTGTACCTATATTAATTTTAATTTGTAAAACAAAAGAAACTATTCTAGTTCTAATATAAATCACAACATAATTACTTTGTATTTTTTGTATTATTGGCACTGTTGCTTTTTAGAAAAAGATTAAATATTCTACTGAAACAAATTAATTTACTGATTTGTGGATGATCCGATTTTGATGAAATTTGGTACAGGATTGATCTAATTGGGTTTAATTGGGTTTTTGAGGGTGTTCCGACACCAATCTATCGATCATCAATCAATTTCTGTGGTAGCTTTGGTGGATCGACGGGTACTATTCCATACCACTATCGATCGATAGATGAGGTAACGCCCTTACCTATTAAAATGAAGTATTTTATTTCTCACGAATAACCATAAATATTTTAAACAATATGTAACCTATTTCATTTCTAATATTGATGTTTGTTCCGGATATTTTTACACTACTGAGTGAAACCTAACATTTGCTTTCAAATAAAAAAAGGGTTCGAATAAACGTACACCAACGCCGACATACACAAATGAAACTTTAAAAAAGGCAGTAGAAGAAGTGAAGTCGGGAAAAATAAATGCGTATCAAGCAACAAAAAAATATGACATCTCTCGTATGATGGTAAGTGACAGAGTCAACGATAAAAAAAGGTATCGTTAAGGAAAGCCGTGGACCTCCTTTTGTAATAAAAACAGAATATGAACTCAAGCTTGCCAACAGTTTGCGCACTATGGGGTTCGGGCTTACTTGCAAAGAAACCCTTGATTTAGTCAACGTGTATGTGAACCAAAATAACATTAAAACTGCGTTTTAAAACAATAGAACTGCATATGATTGGTTGGCCACTTTCAAGAAGAGGCACAATTTATCATTAAAAATACCCCAAGCGGTGGAAATGTCCAGAAAAGTGGCTTGTGACCCTTTCATTATACATGAGTATTATGATACTTTAAATCAAGTTTTAAATGAACTTATGAATCAAGTTTCGGGAAAGATCCCAAACGTATCAAAGTGGTTGGAGCCCGTGGAAATGCCAGTACGAGAACTATCGCCTCAACGGGTTAAGATAATGTTACCATTTTATTCACAGTCAACGCAATCGGTTTTTCAAATTCAGTTTTCAAATTCTAAGTACATACTTTTTTACATTTACTATATAAATATAACTTAAAATAAACATAACGTTTTTATTACGTTCAATAAACGGTAGGCCAAACACATCCTAATTCATATTAGCTAGCAGTGGCGCGCTCCGAACAGCTTAGGAATGTGGTTTAGGACCGGTTTCGACTTGGAAGTGGCCACGCAGCGGAGTGGCGGGCCTGCGTCATCGAGCAGACAGCGATTTGCTTTCTTACTGTGCGGACGATCCTTGATCACTAAACGTTATCTCTATACTTATCTATGAACTAATAATATCGCACACCCAGTACAATACCGTATTATGTCGAAAAATCTCAAAATCCACCTTTTTATAAATTTGAATAGCCAAAAATTTTCTGCGCATGCCACAAAGACAGGCGTACTTATATTTACAAAAATGTTTCATAGATGGCGCGCTAACTCCCTATTGGTGAAGACGCACTGTCAGAGTCACACCGCGAACACGAAACTATTTCCAGTTGGAACTTGTTCACCTTAGGGAACAGCCCGCAGATGCTTTACCCAACAGTGAATTATTTAGTGATAATGCAGTGTTGCTGAATATAGTGTTAAAATTACTGTGAATTATTTACTTTTAATTCAGTGTTAGTCACAGTGCTTAAACGACTTTTTTATACTATTTCAAAATAATACTCTATTGTTGGCGAAGGTATGTCCGATTTTTTGTAATATTCCAAAATGATTTAATATTTTTCGTAAAAGGTGAAAATCAGTGAAATGATGCACTATTGATGGTAGATATTAATTATGTAATAATTTTGTTAAATAACTATAATAAATATTTCTTTATACTTAGAATTGTTACTTACATAATAAATTAAAAGAAACATATTTATAATTTAAATGGTACTTCATATACAAGAAGATTGATATATTTTTTTTTGATAATGCACTATTGTTGGATTAATTTAAATTTGTTATTGTTATTTGGCAGATGATGAAGGGCCGTGGTCTCCAGTTACTTCAAAAGGCCATGGAAGCAACTACAGAAGAAACTAGATCTATTGTTCAAAAAAGTAGCGTAGAAAAGTATGCCGAAAATACTTCCATTGCAGCATCAAGCAATGAAACGTCAGCGGTTGCAGCATCAGCCGATCAAACATCAGATACGCAGGTACCCAGTCCGGTTTTATCTGATCATAGCGATAAAGAAGATTGTATAGATGATTCGGATACGGATCCTACTTTTTTGTGCCTGTTAAGCAAAAATCTCGGCCTCTTGTAATCCCTAGACGATCATCTTCTCATTCCTCCTCAAGCTCCTCGTCAGGCTCCAGCTCATCATCGTCAAGCTCCAGCAGCTCAATAAGTTCATCTGACGATGAATCTAATAGACCGGATCCTTCTTCTCAACAAACTACTACTTCGACATACACACCCGCAACTTCTTCTGCCATCGACACCTCTCCATCAGCAAGCGAACCGAAGTTAAGTAGAAAGAGAAAACGGAATCCTGCTGGCTGGAAGTCCAAGATTGCGAAGACATTGCGGAATACAGGGAAAGCGTACGTTTCGTAAACAAATCCTACAAAATTGATCGCTGAGCGAAAAATCCGTCCACCTTGTGGTGACAAATGCAGGTTGAACTGTAAAACCAAAATAGACGAAATGGTTAGACAAGACATTTTTAAACAGTTTTGGCAATTGGGTGATTTGGAGAAGCAAAGAGAATACATAGTAAGGCATACACAGGAAATAAAACCGAAATATAGGTATATCACTTCTCAAAAATTGAGGGCTTTGAACTCTGCTTATTATTTTGAGAAAGATAATGATAGAATTAGGGTTTGTAAAGAGTTTTTTAAGGCAACGCGGAGCATTTGCGATAGATATATTAAGACTGCCCTTTCAAAGAAAACAGGTGACGGTTTTATGGAATCTGATGCACGGGGGAAGCACGGTAATCAACGCAAAATAGACTCTGAAATAAAAGATAGTGTGACTGAATTCATAAATTCTATTCCTAGAATAGTCACATTATTTAAGAGCTCAGACTTCAAGAGAATACATCTCAAGTGATAAATGTTTGGCAGACTTGCATCGTGATTACAAAACCCTCCGGGAGCAAAATAATTTAACTCCTGCTTCAGCTTCAACTTTCAGTAGGATATTCAATGAGGAGTTTAATATTTCTTTTTTTATTCCTAAGAAGGATCTATGCGACTTGTGTGAAACTTATAAAAATGCCGATGATGAGGGCAAGGCAAAAGTCCGTGACAATTATAATAACCACCTCAAAGAAAAAGAATTGTCCAGGTTGGAAAAGGAGGCTGATAAAAACAAGAAAGATATCATCGTAGCAGTATACGACTTGCAGGCAGTCATGCAGGTTCCTAAAGGCCAAGTCTCTCTTTTCTTTTATAAGTCCAGAATTAACTGCCTTAACTTTACTGTAAGTGACTTAAATGCAAAGGATGTTGTTTGTTTTTTCTGGGATGAGAGCGAAGCCAAGCGCGGTGCAGTTGAGATAGGAAGTTGTGTCCTTAAATACATTGAGATGATACTTGAAAAGAGTCCTGATATTGACGTGGATATTATATTTTATAGCGATAATTGCTGTGGGCAGCAAAAAAATAAATATTTATTATCTGTCTATGCTTACGCAGTTAATAATCTAAGAGTAAATTCTATTACCCATAAATTTTTGATCCGCGGACATTCCCAAAATGAAGGGGACAACGTCCATAGCGTGATAGAAAAACAAATAAAGAGACACTTAAGATCTGGCCCTATTTATTGCCCACAGCAATATGCTACATTAATTCGTACTGCCAAAAAAACAGGTAAGCCATACTTTTTAAAGGAGCTTACATACGACGATTTTTATGAACTCAAACTTCTTCAGGAAGCTTGGGGTAGTAATTTCAATGTAGATGAGGACAATAATCAACTAAAATGGAATGACATTAAACAACTCCGCGTTGACAAGCAACATCCCTTCACCTTCTTCTTTAAAACGTCGTTCGAACAAACTGATTTTAAGAAAGTCTGTGTTCGAAACCGTTCAAGGCGCTACAAAGATCAAGGCTTTTCTCCCCTGTTAGTTAAAGCGTATAAAGCAAAACAACCTTTGGCTGAAAATAAAAAAAGGGATATTATGGAGTTAATCGAAAAAAACATAATTCCTACTAATTATGTTCATTCCTATTATAAGACTTTACTCAATTTAGAATAGTAGTAATGATTGCAATATGATACAGTTCCTATTGTAATAGTGATTACAAAAATTTTTATAGCACATATTTTTTGCCAAAAATATTTTGTGGATTTTTTATTTGAAGGGAGCGAATATTATGGTATAAGTTACCTTTGATATTGTAATACATGGTGATTTATTAAGACTTTTGCCCCTAAAGACTGCCTATATTATTAAGTGGGTATATTGTATACCGTTAGAGTGCAAGTAATACTTTGAGTTTGTTATAGCTGTATGTTAATAATGTTTATTTGTGACCAACTTTTGTAAAAAAAATTGTTTTGTTTTTAGAGTTTTTAATGAGAATGAATATGGCAGCTATTGTAAGCTCAAAGTAGTTATCTAGCGCTTGAAATAAGTACCTTAGTTATTATGTTTTTGTGATGTGCCATAAATGATTGTAAAAACTACAGTCGAATTTACGGTTTTAAAAATATTCCGTTTTTTACTACCGTTTTGTTTATAAACTTTTGAACATTTGTTTGTTTTAAATAACTGTTTTAATAATTTGTTTAATTTTTTCCACTTCTCATGTTACGAGTTATCCAACGAACGTAACCATTTTTTATTTCTTGTTTTATGAATAACGGAACATTTTTTGTTTTACGATTTTTGTGTAATATTCAATACTATGGGTCCAAACCCAATACTTGTGTATATTCAAAATATATGTGCCTGCTGATTTTAGTAACATTTTGTCTTTTATTTATCGTTAATAGATCCATCCCTGAAAACAATTCAAACAAGTCGGTATCGTCCATTGAATCTGAATTAAAAAACAGTAGAATAATAGAGCATATTTCAGAATTAATCAGCAAAAAGCACATGACTCGAAATAATTCTTTTTTATTTTGTTCATTTTCACTTCAACAGAAGATTAAGTCAAAAAATGCAATATTTTGCTTTACTAAGTGGTTTTGAATCGACTGAACTATAAAATGCTGCTACATATTGTATTTTTCACATTCAATATTCAAGACATTAGCGATAACTGTAACATAGCATGAGATAACGGTTTTTCGTCAATTCTGAAAAATTACATATTTTGACTTACTGCTGTGTTGATCTGGGTGTGCGATATATAAAGTCAAAAACTACAGTGTTAATAACATAATATGTTTTGATTGGAATTAAAAGTTAAAAGATTATTATTATCTACTTGTAACATTATTTTCCCGTACTGGGTAAGTTGTGCTTTTATATCATTAAATTATAAATTATATATAACTCTGAATAGCTGTACATAAGAAAAAGAACCTAGTTAATCTCGTAATAATACAATTTCATCTTGCCTTTGCTTTTGCCAATAGTAGATTCTGGAATGTTAAAACTACCTGAATTATATGTTGTTAAAACTATAATGAATCATCTCGCTAGAATTTAAATTGATTTATTGTGTGTTTTACCTATTATTTATAGCACTTTCTTAATGCCTAATAAGTAGGTACATGGTTTAAAGTGATTTTCTTAATAAAAGCCCAGCACTAAACTTGTAACCGTTTCTGAGTAATTTTGCGTTTAAAATAAAAAAGGGCCGCCTTGATTGCCTTTCACCTCGTAGATACTGAATGCTTGGTTGCCTCATTATCCTTTGTGCTTGCCAACATTGGTACCTGGATTACGTACCTAAGCCACCAATTTAATTTGCGTCGCTTCGCTGCCTTTCAGAAACTCCGGCTGGATTGAAATAAAAATATATACATACATATATACTAGAATATACAAAGCCCTGGACTACGCTGACATATATTTAACGCAAGGCTACTTACTCACATGCAACGGAGGACAACGCAAGGAGAAGGAGAGTGTGGTACCATAACCAGCCAGGAGGGACGACTGAAAGACCGGCCTTACCCCCCCTTATCTTTTCTTTTTTTATTTATTTATTTATTTATTACAAAATCCACAGCTCTTAATTTAATTACAGTTGTTAATAATCTATAAAATGCTGACAGCCAATTATGGATCTACAATTTTGTTTTGAATACATGTAGCAGTCACCTACCAATACATTTTAATGAATTAGATAAATATATCAATTTATAAAGTGAGGTCATGGTCAATTATAATAGTAAATTAAATTATTTGAGTATGTGTATGTGTGTGTGTTTGTGTGTGTAGTGTGTGAGTTTATGAGTAGGTGTGTGTATGAGTTTGTATCTTTAAAATTTTTTACTTTATAATGTTATGCCTAAATTTTGCCTTGCTTTCATGAAATATATCAGTGACTTGTGAGAATATTTTATTATAAGTGTTCTGTATCCTGTTTATGATTGAGTTTCGTGTATAATTGGTTTTTGTGTGTTGTGGATAGAAAAGATTTGTATGTCTAGTTCTAGTGGAAGGAGTGCGCAGATTGAGAGTGAGGCAAGTTAGTTTAGTGCAGTCTATATTATTATTACAAATATTATACAAGAACAACATATCAAGAAGAGTACGTCTGCTCTGTAGTGTTAGCATACGGTGTTGTTTACATGCTTCTGGGTAAGATATATGAGTCTGTGATTGTCGATAATTTAGGTGCTTTAAAAATTTTCTTTGAATAGACTCTATAGCATGATTATAAGCAATATACTGCGTATTCCAAACAGAACTGCAATACTCCAGTATGCTGCGAACCAAAGAATAATACAGAATTCTCAGACACATATTATCTGTAAAAGGAACAGTGGTTCTTAATACAAAACCCAGATTCTTGTATGCTTTGGTAACTATATGCGTGACATGATCATTGAAACTAAGCTTTGCATCAAGAACCACCCCTAGGTCACGAACAAGGTCGGTTTTGGAAATTTCTGTATTATTGAAATAATAGTTCATTGACAAACGATTGCTCTTACGGGAAAAAGTAATATGTAGACACTTATTGACGTTAATGTTTATTCTATTCAGTGAATAGTACCGTGATAAGCGATTTAGGTCTTCCTGTAATTTAAGGCTGTCAAACAGGTCCCTAACTTTCATGTAGATTTTGGTGTCATCTGCGTACATAATAAATTTAGCATACTGGATGGATTGTCCGATATCGTAAAGGTAAACAGAATATAATAACGGCCCTAGTATAGATCCCTGTGGGACTCCAGAGGGGATAGAAACGTAATTTGAACAAAAACCACCCAGTACAACAGCCTGACTTCGATTACGCAAGTAAGATTCCACCCATCTTAGCAAAGTACCGCATATTCCTATTTCATCAAGCTTGCGCAGCAGGATGACATGACCCACACGGTCGAATGCTTTTTCGAAATCAGTGTAGATCACATCAACCTGCCCCCCACCCTCCATGTCTGACAGAACATCATTAGTGAAAATAAACAAACTTTAAATTTACTCATCGCTTTGTTTATTCTATTTGTTTATTTCTATTATTATTTGTTTACGCTCTAAAGCGTGACAGAATTCATAGAACAGATTGTAGAATTTAAGAGTTGCGCAGTATGGACTGGTCTGGAACAAGATGTAGCATTATTTAAATTTTACAAAAAGGTTGAAGGGTCACTTCAAACCTTGACAAGTCCAAATTTAGTACCAGGTGCGTCTGAAATATCCCCGCCCCTTATACAGGCTAACTACATTCCATATGATGACAATATTGCTGCCACAGCACACAACAAAAGCAGTGATTTGAACATATCTAATAAAGTACCTGATATAAACAACGCATCTGAAATAATTCCAGTAAAAAATGCAAGCTATGTAAACACTACAGATAATCTAATAGAAATTTTTCAAACACCATTTAAATCAACCGTAAATAATAGTGTCTATGCGACCGTCAATACAAGTAGCTTGATAATGCCATCTACATCCAAAAATCCTGAATCTACGATGCCATCTACATCAAATGACACGGGCGCAATTATACCAAGTCCCTTTAAAAGAGCCCTATTTTGGCCAACACCAAAAAAATATTTCTAAAAAAAGGAAGAAAGAAAAAAACTTTCTGTTGTATCTTCAATGCAGTGGCAGCAATATTATGAAAGTAGAGAGTAGAAAAATAATGAAGCAGAAAAAGCGAAAAAATTAGATTAAAAGAAAGACAAAAGAAAAAACTAAAGAAGGAAGAAGCAAAAATACTAAAGACTGCTCAGAAATTAGCTTAAAGACGACAAATATGAAAAAAAACAAACAAACAAGACTGGTATTTTTCGTGATACAAGTGATACCGAAGAAGAATGGCTTGAATCTGGAGATAGTTTAGAAGATCTATCTGATGAGCGGGAGAATAACGACGATGAAAATACAGATTTATCGATTACAGAATACCATGAGAAAAATAAGCTTAAGCAGGGCGATTATGTCACCATAAAGTTTCCCGGAAAAAAGAAATTCCACAGGTTTGATTGTATTCTTCAACTCTCGGAATTTCTCGGAAAGACATTGAAGTCATGGCCATGGTTTGCTGTGATAAAACCAAAACTATTTTTAAGGAAAATTATTAAGATAGTATTGTAAGTGAATCTCAAATTGTGGAAGTTCTCAATGTGCCAACAATGATTATTGCAGGTGATAGAATTAAATATAAATTTGACTGCCCGTTAGAAGATTATGGATTGTTTTATTGTGTGATGTAGTTAAAAATACATACCAAGTCAAAAAATAATTATTGTAAGCAATAAAGTTAAGTTTCTGTAAAGATATATTTTTTTAATAGAGATTGATTATCTTAAAGATAATTAATAGAGATTGATTATCTTAAAGATAAAATTCTTCTGAGAACTTTTATTAGTTATAATTATAAGTTATACATCATTACATAAAACATATGGTTAAGTGATCCACATAGTTTCTTATTATTTAAACGTATTGTTACGTCGGGTCACCAGTTATTACGACCAGGAAAAGGCTTGTAAATTAAGACACGAATAGATGTTGTGTGACAATTTATTTGTTAAAATAATGAGCTTATATACTAGATAAACGTGTGAAATACAGTAATACTTAATCATCTCATGATCTTACTTTTATCACATATGTTCACTGAATAGATAAACTGATCTTTGTAGGTCACGTCAGGGGACGCCACAGATTCTCCTCCCTTAAAAAAATAATGTAAACACAAAAATGACAATTCAACATTCTTACTCGTAAGAATTGCTAGCGCAAGCAAATCTGACTGGTTGTTTACGTAGTTTACGTGATCGTGATAAGTCATATTTTCTCTCGCTGCGTGCTTTAAAATTATTTGAGCTATCGTCAGTATCTGCAAAAAATGCTGGTTTAGCACGGTCAATGGAAATATACAATTGCTTTCTCATCAGTTGGAGTGATTCCTTGGCTCGTTATCGTTAACGGCCTCGCACACGCTGATACGGGCGCTCCTTTTCTTTCGATGTAATGTTGCACTTGATACTTGAAGTTGGGTATAATGGTAGCTGGCTTAATTATATCTTCGTATTTTGCCAGTTATTTTGTTATGCTATTTTCTTGTGAAATAGTTTCAACGCTAGGTTGATTTGCTCTGATAATTGTTGCAGGCGTTGTCGGCTTAGTAACTTTCTCAGTAAGATTTCTTCCGTCTAGAGCTCAACGAGTATTTTGTGGGACTGTAAAAATTAGCACCAAGTATGGACGTGTTGACATCAGCAATAACAAAATTCCATCTAAATTGGCAACTATACTAAGGTTTTCGGTATTTCGCCGTATGTTCTAATGAGGCTACCGTTCGCGTCATGTACTCTATAACTTGTAACATGGTTGTGCTTGAATGTGTTTCTTCTTAAAACTCGACTAAAAACCTTTCGCCACTTTGTCGGTCGGCTAAGATAAGGTAGTCGTAGGGGTAAATAGCACAAAGTTCCGCCCTGGTTCGTGCTAATTTGTAGTTTTCCTGATACCGTTGCTTGATCTGGTTTTCGAGGCACGTGTTTGACATTTATATGCCTTTTCTTTGAATCGCCTATGATACTGACAAAGACCTTGATTACGATACCTTGATGCACTTCTTGACCTTGATCTTGAACGGAACTGCGTCGATACTTTTCGTTTTCGTCTTGTTGTGCAGAGATTTCAAATTTCATCTGTGTCAGCTGGCTTGTAAAGCTAGTGACCTCGTTAACTGAATTACTTGCAGAATTCGTCTTTAAGTTGTTCTCTTCTGGAGGGTTAACAATGATGTCACTGACTTCGCCTATTTCATCCTTAGATAAATTTGCGATTACCGGGTTATATTTGTAGTCATCTCCTTGTTTCTGGTCGGCGACTATAGCTTCAAACTGGGTAAACCATAATTTTGGTTGGTCTTGCCAGAAGCGTTATATATGTTCCGATATGCTTATGGCGGCAACTTCAGGTTCCGATGTAACAGCTTTGACTGGAGCACGTAGAGCAATTTTCTTTTGTATTTCGGTCGGGTCCTGAAACTTCTTGCTTCCGATGCGTGACTAGCGTTGGGTGCATTTTCCTGGTCGTAATACATATTAAAAAGTATTTTTTTAGTTGTTTACTATTGGTGCCACTTGATATCTATTATTAGGTAGTGAATTTCGTTTTTGATGCTGTCTTCTACAACTAGTAGAAGATGACATGACAACCCATGACAAAATGTAAAAAAAGTTTTCTTTTATTTTAAAACATTTAATGGATCAAAGATTTAATATGAAAATAATATTTTCTAAATGGCGGTGTTGAAGTAAAAAACTATTTGACTTTAATTCTGTAATAAAATATGTCATTTTGATAAACGAAGTTTGATTTGCCCTTAAAGTGTCATCCTTTAGTGCTTTTACCTTACTACATATTTTACTTTTTCTCTTTATTGGTAGGTTTAATTAGTGAAAAATGTTATGTTATCAAATAAATACATCATAATGAATAAATGAACAAAACAACGAAAATTATGGATAGTAGAGAGTTTTCTTTATTTCCTGTAAAATTAATTTTTAATAGTTGTGTTGTTTTGTAAAAACAAAAGCCTAAGGTTCTCGTCAACGGAATTCATCGATATGATGACTGAACCCTCAGTTGAAATGAAAGGAAACAATATTACAAATTCCCCAGAACTTGGACCAGAACTAGAACTCACTCCAAAGAGAACGGTCGAAGTTGACGGAATTGTAGAAAATGATGAAAATAACATAGGTAATTATAATAGTCCAACGAAAAAGGGGGGAAAAGATAGAGACAGGAAAATAAGTGGAAGAAAAACGTCGCAAAAAAGATGAGAGACAGTGGAAAGCAGTATGAATCTTTGAAAACTAAAAAAACAAAACAATCTTGCAAAGAAACATTTGTGCATTTAAATGCCAGTTCAATATTACAGAAAATCAGCGTAAACAACTTCGAAAGACTATTGGGATTTTAGACACATTGAAAAACAATGGGCCTTCATAGCTAATACAGTGCAGAAAGTAACACCAAAGACCTGCTATGTCATAGTAGATGCAAACGGAGTTGCAGCTGCACCGAAACTCGAAAATAACTACTCTTTTAACATAGCCGGTTTAAAAATTCGGGTCTGCAAGACTTTTTACGAAAATTCGCTTGGTATCAATAATCGCCCAAAAGAAACTGCACAAATTTAAAAAAATCCAAACACGAACATATCTCCAATGAAAAATTATCGTGGACGCCATAGGAAGCACCCATATACCAAAAATTTTATCCAACTATTTACGACGCTTATCGAAACGATACTGTATTGATGGCAGAAAAACGATTGCTAATTTCCACAGGGATTATGTTTGTGGGGTATTGCATAGGTGTGCGAATGATGATGCTATTGATATATGATGATATTCATGTGTAACGAATGTAAGTAGGTGTTATATTAATATGATTTTAATAAACAGTTGGCTTTTAACATTCGAGCGTTTCTCTTGTCTCCCAACATCTCCTGCGAACTCAGAACAGTGGTGACCCCGACGTGACAAGCAAACCCAGCATAAACCAGAGAAGTTCTGGAAAGCTAAGGAGGCTTTCAAAGCCACAACTGTAACGCCACCAGTTGATGAACCTCTTTACGATATCAGACCACATGCGTCAGGAATTCCGACGCAGGAGATCTATTCTCAAACTTAGAGTTTTACGGTTTTTTAGACTTTACTGAACTTACTTATAATCAATTACGTGGAATAGATCCTAGACTAGACAGAAGACTGCCTTATAGTATGTTCTTGCACTCTCACATTACTCTACTCAATGCAGTAATTCTAGACGTTGCTCGCAAGAATGGTGAAAACAAAGTCTTAGAGTCGGGCATGGCACAAGACCTGCTACCGGAAGAATTTTATGTACCCGGTTCCATTTACGAATGCCTCCAACAGATAGGGAACGTTACTACAAGTGACGGCGATGAAGTCAGGTTTAATGTTCCTGATATAGCTGAACCTGGCATTGGAGATGAACGAGGGCATTTTGGTCCCGTTAACGGTGCAAACCATAACGTTTATGAATGTTATGTTTCTCCTTGTGACATCTCGTCAAGTATTGGCTACACGAGCCCAGAAAGAGCCATGGCGTGTACCAGAGATAACAGGAGATTTGGTTCCTACAGAGAACCTATTAGGGTACGGACCCATTGACACCTTGGCGGGTGAGGACTTAGGAAGAATACGAAATTTACTTTCCTGAGACTGATGATCTAGCAGGCCGCCTGCAATACTGTCCCGAGTTAATGTTACGGGTCAGCACAGTAATTAGAGAATATAAAGATCGTTTTAAAATGATTAATATAGGTGTCGACGATAACGATCGTCGTAATTAAATTCGAAGTAAACCTTCATCAAGTAATCTGCTTCATGTATTCGCAGAAAAAGATAAAGTTCGACTTTCCTTGAACCAAGTACGTATTTCAAGTATATCCGCTTTTAGAGGAAGTACAAATAGCCAAGGTAAGCCTTAGGTAAGTACAATAAGCCACGTCAGAGGTTCATGTTGTCTCTCGGAAGACGCTAGGCACCGCGTTGGTTGGGTGCACAACGTTAATGACAAATATCTCATAGCTGGGGAGTTTTTCCCCACTATTGGTGCAAATTTACCATCTTTACGGCTGGAGATGTTCTCCTCTCTCTCTCCAAATGGTACAAGGAGTATATTCCTGAATAAGTTTATTACCAGGAATTATTATATTAGCAAAAGCTAATTAAGTAGACGTTTAATTCCTACTTAATACCTACACCGTAAAGACGTTCGGTTGTAGATGCTTCCGCAACATCTCTAACGCACTTAGAAAGTAGGTACCCAACAGTGGTGACCCCAACGTGTCAGTTAGCATATACTCGCAAGCACCGCCAACTCCAGCCCCCGCGAAGACTGAAGAGACCGAAGCCAATTCTTGGAGTTTGTATATGTGAGTAATGGTAGGCAACACTTGTCACATTTGAAGTGACAATTTTCTAATACTGAAAAGTTTATTTAATTGTCACATAACTTCTAATCTAGACACGAACCATGAAACATCTTATAGTTGTGAAAACATAAAATACCTATTGTATATGTGAAACAGTGTTAATTATTGAAATAATATATATAATAACCATAATATCAGTGTTTTAAAATAGCCCCACACCTCCAGAGCTCAGTCCCCTAAAATAGAACCCTCCAATAGGTTATGGGCAGCACAATTTTAAAAGATAAAATTTGGCTTGAAGACGAACAGAAAATTATAAGAGCAAGAGATGTAAGAATTGATGCAAGGGAGAACACCAACAGAAGTAACACAAATGAATATAAGTAATCGTGAAGATGAAGTCAGAAAGTTCGAGAAGACGATATCATAGGAAATAATAGTAATGGCGTTAATGTAGTTTGAGAAGGTGATACAGAGAAGAAATGAAAATCGAGAAGGAAGAGGAAGAATTATAAGTATTGAAGAAACGGATATATTTAGTGAAACAAATAAAGATGGAACAACATGCCAATGAAACAAGAGATAGCAGATTAACGAATGAAAATCTGATGGAGACTTTAAGAAGTAATGATGATATGGATGAAAGAGAAGAATTTATTGACAGTGAAAATACTGAATTTTAGAAAATACATGAACTGGAAGACCGCAGCGGAACAAAGATGGAGTGTGTTAATTTTCAAAAGTGAAATTATTGTGTCAAGGGGGAAATGGTTGTTTTCTTTATTGTGTTTATAAGTTTTATAGGGGAATTTCAATGTAGTATACAACAATAGATATAACTGAAGAGACAAGGATAATTCAACAATTAAGGGGGTGTCTTTCATTAAACATAAACAATTAAGGGGGTGATCATAAAAATATAATTGTTTATCATAAAAATATAATTAATTATTAATTAAACTATAAAACTCTAAAGCCGTGCAAGAAGTACTTATTTATTTTGATACATCTTAAAATATGTACAGTTGTTTTTTAAAATCCTTTTATGTCTCTTTTATAGTTTCGTTTTATTGTTGTTTTGTTTTAATAGTTATTTGGTATTTTGGTTTTGGTTTTATAACAAAATAATTGAACGTTTAATATGTGGAGAAAAGTGAGAAAATTTAAGAAATGGAAGATAATAAAAGATAATGTAAGGTTCTATGTGTTTTTTTATTCAAGTATTGAGTCTTAAGTTATGTGAAGTTGTTGTGTTGGTATGAGTTATGTTATGGTTTATGAGTTGAGTTTGATTGCTTTGAGTAGGAATGGCAATACTCAATTAGAGTATTGGTTCCTATGTTGTGAGTAGTCAAGAAGGAGTTTAAAGTTTTTAAATATACTTAGAGAAGTTTATGCCTTGAGTAGTTGAGAAGGAGATTAAGGTTTTTAAGTGAACTTGAAGACTAGTTTTAAAGAGAGTTTTTATGTAGGGAGTCGAAAAAGAGTTTATGATAATTATAGTTAATAATGTTTTATGTAGCGAGTCGAGAGGCAGGTTAAGGTTCCTAACATTATATAGTTGAATGAAAGTACACATTTAGTCGAGTAGGAGTTGGAGAAGTGAGAAAGGATTAAAGGTAGCGACATTATAGTTGGTATTTAGTTTGAAAGCTTGAATTAATAGTTGTTGGTTGAATTGAGAGGGAATATTTTTTTGTTAATCTTTAAGTAGTGACGTGGGTGTCTCAGAGACGGCATTGATGCAATAACTAGTCTCCCACCGTTGATTTAAAAATGGCGCCCCAGCCCTCCCCGCTGCCTTCGCGTTTCGGTGGCGTGATCAGTCAGACGAGCGCTCGCGCTTGTGGCTATAATACCTGTGCCTGTACAACCGTTGGGTGTCCCTGAGACGTAAGGTCAGTATTTGCGTATATAATTTATTAGACGTCACATCAGTATTAGAGTATATTTTCTGAGTGTCTCTTATTCTTCACCTCATTATGTATGCTACTATTTTAGATGGATCGACCAGGACCTTCAGGAAATAGCCGAAAGCGAAAGCGAGTAGCACTAAATGTCTCTACAAATGAAAGTACCCTAAGTCAATGGATAGAGGCTGAGATGGAGCGAGTGATGTGGATGATGAAGATGTGGATCCAGACTTCTGTTTGCAAAGCGATCATGACTCTGCTTCCGAACAATCAGCAGAAGAAGAATCTCAGGTATCCCAACCACCAATATCACCACCCAATTCAGTTGCGAGAGAAAATTCAGGTCTACTTTCAATACCCTCACAAGATAATCTACCAACAGGTTCTCAAAGAAGCCAAACATTTAACTTAGGTAAGAATGGTTTCAAACGGTCAATGGATGAACCTGTGACGCGTAACTGTCGCTCACTGAATCATAACATAGTGAACATACCTAGATCACAGCCCAGAGTATTCACTAACCTAGAAACCTTGTGGAAATTTTTTTTTGACGGCGATATAACTGACAAAATAATTCTGCATACCAATAAGCTTTCCCAAATTCGAGTGAAGTATAAAAATCAGGAAGAGCCTGAGCTTCGCGACACGGACGCAGAAGAAATAAAGGCTTTCTTTGGTTTATTATTTTATTCTTCAGTGTTCAAATCTAACCACGAGAATGCCTTTAATCTAGACGCAGCGGCAAATTGCTTCATAATCGGTGGATGATGATCCATAATATAGATAGGTTTAGCTTCTCCATCGATCCCAGAGTGCTTGGTGTTTAGTTTGTTATTTTTGTTCAGCTTATTATGTTTCAACACAGCAGCCACAAATGTGTTTCGAATCCGAATATTGGCAAATTCTACGACAGCAGACCGTGGGCGATCACTATCAGCTTTTAATTTTGCAATGCGTGTGCCTTTAAATTACTTCCTGTGTTCTTGCTAATTTGTAGTATCGTTGTAACAAGATTCTTTGATCTTTTTTCAGGTAGGCGTTGATTTTCCACATTAGCACATCTAGAATATTGTTCCATTAATATCAATCTAGCGCTAATATCCTTGATTGTGCCCTTTAGGGCAGAGTTTTCCTCCTGTACAACCTTAAGGTTTTTTTTTTGTTTCTATTAACTCCTGTTTCGTTTCTTCGTATTCGCTGCTTATAAAATTTAACGACTTCTGAAGGTCATTTATTTCATTTGAAAATTCACTAAATTTATTGCTCACAATATCCGTAGTTTTTTTTTCTAGATTTTTCATAATATTATCGAGCTCCGAACGCATTATGTTTCTCACTTCGTCTGCAGATACTGGTCTTGGTTGAGTGCGTATTGTGATATTTTCTGAAGTACTAGGTGTCGAAAAATGTTGTCTAACATGAATTGGCGCATTACTGTTATCTGTTTTTGGTTTAGAACTAAAAGAGTTTGGGCATATCCAATTACGCTTAGATTCTTTCTTAAGAGTTTTAAATTTAATTTTCATGTTAGTGCAATCAATATCATTTTAGGCAGCTCATACATTTTAGATAGTCAGGCCCTTGAATAGTGATTAAACAACCCGAACAGATATTTTGTTGCATAGTAGTAGCCATATTTCTTCTTCACTGATCACCAACAATAATAATGCACCTTATTACAATCCCATAGAGTGTTCTGCTAGCCAGTACGGACGATGTTAAACCGGTCATGCACTGTATTTGTTTACTTTGCTGTTAGATGCACAGTCGCGAGAAAAACGTCTTAAGCGCCGAGTAGATCGTGGCGCTTACGCGTTTGATTTTATATTTTATAATCATAATGATTATGTAATATTACACTGTAAAAAGAAAAATTATAACATAATAAAATATTATGCTATATTTCTAAAATGTTTTTCCTTAAAATAACTCAATAAATATATAAAATAATATCATCTACAAAGTTACACAATAAGAAGACACAAATGAATTATCTCTTTAATGCATGTATAGTGTCATAGTTGATCAATTTTTTTTTCCATCATTATTTCATATTGTTAGGAATAGTTTTGATATAAAATAACCTTACGTAACATTAGTATAATAGTTGAATAATATACACTCGGCGTCACATAAATCGCACCTTTATGTTTTTTTCAGTTAATTGCTCCTAGAATCTGGCCCATAAATACCACGCGTGAAAAGAAAATGTCATTGTAAATTACCTGTATCATTAAAAAATCAATTACCATTTCTAACCAGGGACCAATCAATAAGATATTGGAAAAAATGCTCACTTAAGGAGCGCTAGTTGGGCTACCTTAAAAGGGTATAAAATGTTATGTCCAGGTAAGAAATGGCTCAGTCGCTACTCAGACTTTAGAGTGAACACACTGGAACAACATACGCAAAAGAACTGTACCTGAAGATGGATACAACCCCTGAAGAAGCCGCTCAAATCGTTGCTCTATTGCAAACAGGACTGCGACAGGTTGACGTTGCTCGACAGTTGAACCTTAGCCGATTTGCAGTACGACGAGTATACGAACGGTTCCGTGAGACTAGTGGCTATACCCGAAGACGTGGATCCGGAAGAAAACGTTGTACATCAGAAAGAGACGACCATTTCATTGTGTCTACGTCGTTGCGCCACCGCTTCAGCAATGCTGTTGAGGTGCAACAAGAGCTCCGGTCAGCTCGTAGAACGTCTGTGAGTGTCTCTACGATTAGAAGAAGATTGAAAGAAAAGGAATTAAGAGCTCACAGACCTGCTAGAGGCCCAAAATTGACCGTGCGACATCGGAGAGAGCGGTTACAATTTGCTCAGGAGCATGTCAACTGGACGCTTGACCAGTGGAGGGCCGTTCTCTTTACCGATGAGACACGAGTATGTCTTGAGACGCAGAATGGTATACCGAAGAAGAGGGGAACGTTTTACCCAAGCGTGTATAGAGGAATCCGTCGAATACGGAGGTGGTTCCTGTATGTTCTGGGGGGGCATATCCGTTGAAGGGAAAACGGAACTTGTGTTCGTCTCTCGGACTGGCGGTGGTCGCGGGCAAGGGTCGCTGAATGCTGGGCGGTACATAACAGAAATCTTACAGGACCATGTGGTCCCGTGTGCCGGTTTTGTTGGCGATGGTTTCATGTTAATGCACGATAACGCCCGTTGCCACACTGCGTTTTCTGTGCGGGACTACTTGGAAGAGGTTGAGATTCCTGTTATGCAGTGGCCAGCACAAAGCCCAGACCTAAACCCGACCGAGAATCTCTGGGACGATGTAAAGAGACACGTACGAGCACGTGATCCTGCTGCCACCACTCTCCAAGAGCTTCAGGATGCCGTGAAGGAAGAATGGGAGAACATACCCCAAGAGAGAGTGGTGACCCTCGTGAGGTCCATGAAGGATCGGATGGAAGCTGTCATCAAAGCAAGGGGAGGAAACACTAGATTTTAAGGACTGATTTGAGATTTTTTTATGTTTTTTTAAATGTAGTTTTAGTAACTTTTATCCTTTTTAAGATTTTTTTATTAAAAGCTTTAAAACATATACACATGTTTGTAATTTCTAATAGGCAATTAAATAACCTTTCCAATGATATCCTACAATCATACCCTTACTATGGACAAAGTTTGAGTAAGTATTTTAAAGTTGCTTTTTCGAAAGGTGCGATTTTTGTGACGCCGAGTGTATGTTACTTAGCGTTGTAAGCGTCAACTTCAATGTTTTAAAAGTTATTGTGATTGTAAAGTTAAAAAGTAGTCTCAAAGAAATCATTCATTTCGAGATATTACAGTCTTTCTGCAAAGGTGCGATATGCCAGCCTGATTTTTTAACGTGAGAATGAATCTCTTCTACTTGAACGTAACTATGTTAAAAATGGTAACAATACAAATCATTTTCTATATTGCATATTTTGTTTACTTCAAAAAATGGGGTTTTTATTCTTCCAACGTAAATACCGACATGTAAAGCCCCGTCCATATGCTTGGCAAATAATGGCAAACAGCAACCAACAAACAGCAAACACGAATATGTGGATAGGTGTTTGTATGTGTATGCCTGTTCTTGTTTGTGTTCGCCACTGTTCGGCGTTGGTGTAGGTTTTTCTTCACAGATCAAAGGCTTGTTAAGCAAACAGTTTGCGATGCATCCACACGCTCAGTATTGCGCGCAAGCTTACGTACGGTCGATATTTCGTTGTTGGAGGAGCAATTTTTCGCACGTAGGTCTGATTGATCGGAAGACGCAACTCATTTGAAGCTTTTTAGAAGCGTATCAAAATGAGCCATGCATTTGGAATTCAAAAGACATTACTCGCAAAAATAGGCAGAAGGTACAAGATGCGTTGACCCTTAGTGTGATCATGAATAAAAATGTGAAAGAATTAAAATAAAAAATAAAAAATAAATATTAATGGCTACATTCAGGAGGTACTTTGATTGTGATTCGTTCTGGTGCAGGTTCGTTATGACTTTAATGATTTTTTTTCATTACATGGAATTCAAGGCAAAAAGTTGCCTTGAATTCCATGTAATGAAAAAAAATCAAAATTGTTTTCAGAGATAGCATAATTAGGTAAAAATTGAGCTTATTC
Source organism: Marasmarcha lunaedactyla (assembly GCA_923062675.1). Lineage (NCBI taxonomy): Eukaryota > Metazoa > Arthropoda > Insecta > Lepidoptera > Pterophoridae > Marasmarcha > Marasmarcha lunaedactyla. Next base: position 5,989,972 of record OV281358.1, read on the forward strand.
TAATAACGCGACAGATGCTAGAATAAGAATGATAAGTAACGCTTTTTATTTTCACAAATAATTGCACGCCTATTCTCATACTTTTTTCTTTATTGAATCTGATTTATGTGTTTTATGTTTTAAGAGCAGCCGATATCTATAAACTAGGGATGTTACGGAGGTTCGATTCCGGTTCCGAAAAGTCGGATCTTCCGATTGGTTTTACAATTCCGATTCCGGTTCCAGTTCAGAAACTTTTGAATCGGATGTATATCGGAGGTCGATATGCAGCGACGGAGTCAGCGCGCGGCCGCAGTCAACGCGAAATAACTTGTTTATACTTGTCACACGGGGAACTCCCTATACGCGATTTCGTTTGTTTTGGTTTGACGAATACCCTTTCATTTATCATTGTTTTGCATTCGGGATCGGGTCATTCGTTTTGTTTATGTTTTTGCGTATTAAGTAAACTTAGAGTTATTGATAAGTATTGGTGTGTTTGGCTAACTATTGGAATGTGACATATTTATTTGAATTGGAAAATGAAACCAAAAACGAGCTTTATTTGGAAATATTTCTACGATGTTTGTTCAACGACAGCAAAGAGTAAACTTTGTGAAAAGATATATTCACGGAAGGGAGGTACCACTTCTTCTTTAAAAAGTCATTTAAAGTCTCTTCATGCTACTGAATATGAAGAATTAATTAAATTAGAATCTGAAAAGAAACATTTACAATCACAACAGCCTTCGACTTTAACACTTTTCAAGAGGTCAAAAAACAAATTACTCTCCAAAACGCTATTACAAAGAATCAAAAATGGTGCAGTTCTAATCCTAAATCAATAGAAATAGATAGATTGATATCTGAAATGATTGCATTGCAAGATCTTACTTTTAATTTCGTGGAAGGCATTGGATTTAAACGGCTTGTGCAGTGCATGGCGCCGAACTATCAGTTAAGGGGAAGACAGTTTTTCACAGAATGTACTTATGGTGAGTCATGCGAAGAAAATAAAAGACTTGCTGAAAAAATTCGAGAAAATCTCACTCACTACAGATACACTCAGCGGCACGGAATCTTGGCCAAGCTCTCACATCGCGATCACAACGATTCTCAGAGTATTTTACAAAAGTTATTTATGAGGGTAGGTTAATAGTCTTAGTTAAAAAGAGCAATTAATTATGTTTTAAGTGTAATTTGTACCCTTTTTTTTGAATTTAGTCAAAAAGTGTCACTTGACCGACTTACAAGAAATTTTAGATTTTTGTTTTTTCAATATTTAAGCTGTCGAATTATCAGTTTTTGAAGATTCGTGGTTTTGACTAGACGTTTAACGTGATTTTTAACAATTAAAAATGCCATTAACACCAGAGCAAGTTGCACAAGCAGTAGTTCTTATCGGGCAGGGGTTAACCCAACGTGAGGTGGCAGTTGTGCTTAATGTAACGCGTTCTTCTATGCAGTATGCTTGAAACGATACGCCTGTTGAGGTACGTCAGCGTCTCCAAATGGTGCGTGGTGTAAATGCTAGCGAGAGAACAATTAGGAGACGTATGATGGAAGCAAATTTAAAAGCTTGCAGACCAGCACGGGGACCAGAACTCCTCAGACAGCATCGAGTAACTCGACTTCAATTCGCTCGAGACCATGTCAGCTGGACACAGGAGCAGTGGGCAAAGGTACTCTTCACAGATGAGAGCCGCATAGCCTTACGAGCTCCAGATGGGCGTGACAGAGTGTGGAGAAGGCGAGGGGAACGGTATTTGCCCATTACCGCTATTCAAACTGTTAGTTTTCGTGGTGGCCCAATAATGGTATGGGCAGGTATAAGTTTGGAAGCACGTACAGAGTTGGTGATCATTGAAAGCAGGATATATCGATATATCTTCCAGGATCATGTTGTCCCCTATTCAGGGTTTGTAGGGTCCGAGGATTTTTAGTTAATGCATGATAATGCACGGCCCCACGTCGCCAGATGTGTTGAAGAGTATCCTCATACCGTGGGCATTCAAAGATTGCGATGGCCAGCTCGCAGCCCAGACTTAAATCCAATAGAACACATCTGGGACACGCTGAAAAGGAAAATTAAGTCCAGTCCTAACCCATCACAAACCCTTACCGAGCTCCGCAATGCTGCGATAGACGCTTGGGCGACTATGCCACAAGTTGACATTCGAAATGTCATTGAAAGCATGCCTGATCGAACGGAGGCAGTCATCAGAGCGAGAGGAGGCTGTACACGTTATTAAAACGTAAAAAAAAAGGTGAAACAATAACAATTCGTGAAATATTTACCAGTGCGACATTATAACGTAGATTCCTGAGTTATGTGTTGTTAAAGAAAAAACTTTACAATAAGGACTTTAAGTGTAGAAAATCATTAAATCTCTTTAATCACGTCATAATAATAATTTTTACCACCCTTAATGTTTAATATTTTGAAACGATCGAAAATACGTCAAAAATAGAGACTCGCCAATGAGACTCGCTAACATACCTGATATCAATTGTACTATACACCAATTACAATTATGTGCGAACTATGTTAGATTGTTCTTTTGCATTTGATTATTATCAAAATGCAAAAGAATTTTAACGCATTTTAATCATTCCCAACTGGCTCAAACAGAATTGTTCAAAATACAAAAGGAACAACTTAACCAAGAAGCTCTAAGTGTGGTACAGGAATGTAGTACTAGGTAAGTAAGTTGTATTTTTTGTTTTATTTTTACCTAACCATACTTTTAGAGAGATATTAACGTGAATAATAAAAAATACAAAAATTTGTGTATAAATAAATAAATTAACTACTAGATCGATTTTGAGAAAACTTGGTTTGGAAAATGGAAGCTGAGTAGCTTTTATAGAAGTAGTTTAATTTTTTTTTACTTTATCATGTTTAATAAATCTCAGAATTTATTACTGATATTAATATTTTTTTTTTTTTTTGTAGCTTTTTTGCCTGAAAATAATTATTCTTTCTTATCTATTTTTCACAGGTGGAATAGTACTGTCTACATGATGGAACGAATGATTAAAATACAAGATTCACTTTGCCTTTACGCAAGTAAACACAATATTCCACAAATATCTCCTGAAGAATGGCTTCAGCTCAAAAAACTTGTGGCCAAACTGCACCCATTTGAAGAGATTACCCGAAATATGAGTGACAGTAATACCAGCATCTCATCAGTTATTCCATTAATACACACACTAAAGCATACACTGCAAATAGAAGACTGTAAACCAGACACAAATGAGAGAATCAAAACTATAATAAAATGTATCACTGACCAATGGAATACAAGATATGCAGATCTCCATTCTAACGACTTCTTTACAATGGCTACATATCTTGATCCTCGTTATAAAACAAATTTTTTCAACGAAGTGGTGAAGGAATAAGCTTAATTCTACCTCGATACGTTTACTTGCAGATGGAAATAAATCTGCACATGAAGATGAAAATATTGACGTTCCTGTAGAAAAGCGGGTGAGGTTGGCGTCGCCGACAGCTGGCACATCTAGCAATGTTAAGAACAATTTCCAAACAATTTTATCAAATATATTACTGAGTAGCGATGATGATGATGGTCATACTACTCAGGAGGGACATGCAGTTTTGGACAGATTTCGTATATGGAAGGGTATACTGAATAAGTACAACATAGAAAAACGTAGTTCTATCAGTGATGATCCCTTATTATGGTGGAAAGTAAATAGTAAATTCAAACTCCTGGATCCGATTGCCCGCCATTATTTGTCCTGTCCACCAAGCTCAGCAGCGACCGAACAACTTTTTAGGGGTGCTGGCCTAATCTATGATCCGTTAAGGAATAGACTGGAAGGAGATAAAGCTTCGAAGCTCTTGTTCATTAAATATAATTTAATTCTTTTGGAGTCACTGATTTGATTTAATTTACTGCTATACTATTTGATTTTTAACTAATACCTACTAATTAAGATTTTAGATATTTTTTCTTTTAACACCTAGGTAATACACTGTATTGTTTCTTTTTATCTGATATTAAATAAGTTGATTAAATATTGTTGTGTTATTTTACTAAAATTGGGGTCCCACATATCACGAAATCAAATAAAAATGTTTTAGTCCTTTTAGAAGTCTTTTAAGAATTTTTTTGCACCTCCGGTTCCGATTCCGGTTCCGGTTCCGATAAAACAAATTTAAAAACTCCTAATCCGACTCTGGTTCCGATACCATCACTTCCGTTACATCCCTACTATAAACCCATATAGTTTGCTTATGAGCTAATGGAATAATTTTTGGGGCCGGCTTATACAAGCACAAGTAATATAAATACAGAGGAAGTAAGTAAACATATGATTATTTTTCATAATGGTTAATTTAATCTTTTATTATAAAGGGTGTTGTTTTGAAAAACGCCGAAAAACGCTGTGTACATGATGTTTGAAAATAAATTCTATACACATATTTTGTTTGCTAACTAATAATATGAAGAAAGTTAGTACCGTAAAATGGAGTGAATAGAATTCAGGGGGGCAATAGAAAAAAAGTGAAGTTTTTACGCTGCATTATAGTTCTTACACTCCTATATGAAACTTACCTAAATTCGTTTTCTTTTTATATTGGGCTACATTGGTTCTGTCATGGCAAGTTGTTCCTATTTGCTAAAAATAATAATGTCAAAATGAGCAGTCAATGATTGTCATTTTTAACTGTGGTAAACATTCTCGTTCTGTTCGATATTTAGGGTAAATTTTGATATTAACACGACGTTACTCGAAGTGTTAGTTTTACGTCTGCTGTATAAAATATACAGGTAAGATAAATTAAGGTTTTTTATAGTATAAATTTGTCTAAGAGTTATCAAGACTGTAAACCAAATAAATTCTGGGTGAGAAGAAGATGCCTGAGGGTAAAAAAAATTGAAATATATGTTGAATAGAAACGCCAATAGGCTGAATAGAGATGCGTGAGAGGTAAATAAAAACGCATTTGGGGTGATTAGAATTGTAATCGCCAGGGTTGCTATTAAAGGTTACGTTGGTATACGTAATTTTTGAAATTGTAAGTACGTTAATTTATTAATATTTTCTGATTTTCTACAGATTATTTGAGAAAATGCCGCGAATTTACAAACCAGAGCCTGGTGCAAAGCGGTACAAAAAATACGATCAAAATGTTATTAAACAAGCGGTAGAAGATTATTTGATAAATGGATCTTACAAAACAGATGCTGCTAAATATAACATGCACTCATCGGTTTTGTATCGCCACACCAAAGCATTACTGAAACCACAGGCTAGCCAACGAGCCCTTTCATTAGGAACCGAAGAATATATCATCAAATATTTAAACGTTTGTGCACAATGTGGATATCCTTTGGACTCCCTTGATTTAAGGTACATTATTAAAATGTATCTTGACAAGCTTGGAATTGCCCATAAACGATTAAAAAATAACTTTCCTGGTCCCGATTTTATCCAAAAATTTTTAAATAGACATAAAGACAAAATATCCCAACGAATATGCCAAAATATTAAAAGATCCCAAGCTGCTGTTTCAGCTGAAGTCATTAAAAAATATTTTAAAGAGTTGAAAAAGTCATTGACTGAGTTCCAGGCAAAAATATCGTTAAATACGACGAAACTATAATTTTGTTGATTCTGTGAGAAATGTTCAGTATTAACAATTAAACCATTTAAAACTTAAAGAAATTTAATTATTCAATTTATTATATCACACTACCTTCAGAGTATCTAGTTATATAATTTTTCCTGTTGATGAATTTTATGTCGCTATTACAATGTATTCTACAGATCATAATAAAAGAATTTTTGAATACAAACATTTTTGACTATTAATATAATATGCTGTGTCGACTTTCTACAAAAATATGAAGTGAATTCTTCTCTTATCGGTTTGGCTTGCATAGGTGACCTACGAGGTATGTTTGGAACATTCTGAATTTCATAATAATCTCTTTCGTATTTTCGCCAAGATCCAGGTGTTATTAATTGGCCATCGTTCAAATACTGTGTTCCGCTATGAGGTGGATTTTCTATAAAAATATGTTTACCATCTATTGAACCCAGACAGTGCGGCAATTTTCTTCTATATCCTCTTTCAATATTCATCCAAGCATTTTTTGTTGATGGCATCTTAAATAGAAATTGAAACAATGTGAGATATATCAAAAACAAATGAAACTCATAACTTTTACTCATTTCTTTTAGGAAGTGCCATCACAAGAAATCTTCATTGAAAGTGCAGCCTTAGCGGTAGAAGGCAGTGTCTTCAGCATTGGGCAATTAACCAACATTTTAACCAAAAGACAAAAAGAACGCCCACCGCCACCAAAGGAAGAAGATGACTGCGATCTATACGCAAAATTGATAGCCAAAAAGTTGCGAGAACTGCCTGCCAATGACAGAAAACTGATGATATATGATATAGACACTATATTTTTTAATAGAATTAAGGACAAACAGATGCATCAAACTTAGTTTCCTATCACTCAGTCCCATACCAAATACAAATTGCTGCATCAATGCCAAAACGGCAGTTAACTTCCCAAACATCCTATACTGATCCTTCACCGAATACATCCCCGCATATACACCGTCCGTCACATTCTCACATTCACATTTTCCAACGTCGTATTCTGAATCCTTACCAGTTAAATCATCAACGCAAAACCAACCGTCGGATTCTCAAACCAGCATTCAGCACAGTTATGTCACCCAATCGGACTATACAACTTCCATCATTCAAATTATATCCAACGAATTAATTGCACCACAAACAGGACAAAAACTCATTAATCAAGCATTACTCAAAGCTTAGGAAGACTGGTAACTGTGAACATTGCATAATAATAAACAAAAATTTTCGGAAAACCGTCTAATACACCCGGTATAGATTTTTTAAGCTACAATTTTTGAAATACATTTGATCTATGAATAATTTTTTAATTAATTAAAACAAAATATGCTTTACCTTTATTTCGTCTTTCAGAACTTGGTTTTTAGCTTTGGTATGATTAGGTATGATTTTTTATATAATTTGGGGGATACTTTGAATAAATAGTGTAAACTTTTATAACTATCACCAAATTTTTTTTTATTGAAATAGTATTAGACGTTTGTCTTCTATCTCACCTGATGGAAAGTGACGATGAAGACGAAGGTGTTACACGTCTATCCACGAGATACCTATTCACTCGACGCTTGAAAGAACTAGGACTATAGTTTTCTGGAAAAACAGACACAGGCAGTTAATTCTACAGCTTGGCGACCCACACCAAAAAGGAACTATCGAAGCGTTTGGTTCGACTTCTTGGTATGTCTACTATAAAGGGATGGAAGGCCTGTCTGCGTCTAGTAGTCCGATGTAAGAAGGGTGTGGGTTCGACCTGATCAAAAAGAGCATTCGCGCACTCTCCAAAATGTAATCTGTTTATTTGCTGCGATGAATCTTAATGTTATCACTAGATGATATTTAGCCGGTATGGCTTCTGAAGTCAGTATCTTGCTTCGAAATTAAGGGAGAAATTTTGTTTAGCAAATATTCAAAATCTGCAAAACTCATACGGCAGAAGTTGTGAAACTGTCCTGATGGTTCAAAAAGTTCATTAAATTTTTCTTCTATAAATTATCTAAAACAAAAAAAAAACATGAATTAGAATTAAAATACACTGTAAATGAGTTAACTAGGTATATTACCATTACCTTCCTTGTACGATTTTTGTGAATTTTTAATCATTTACCATCACCTTTGTCTTCGTCTTTTGAGTTCATTTTGTTTCAATTTAAAATAAAAATAGGTCAACCCGAAAGTGATAGCTACCACATGCTCGTCGTCAGCCATGTTTGCCAATTCAGAAAATACTGACATGTTGGCCAAGCGTGAGGACGACTATTTGTGTCAGGTAATTGTGGTTGATGTTTGGGACTTTGATTGTTGTGTTTGGTATTTGTGGCAAACACCAAGCATGTGGATGAAATGAAATGAAACTACACAGGTACAATTATAAAAGGAAAATTAAGGATATTCAAAATACTCGTTACACTGTTGCAGTCGGCCTTCATTTAGTATAATGGATCGATAATAAAATATAGAAGTTATTTTTTAAGATAAACTTCAGATCAGTTTGAAACTTAAAAACGCTCTCCTGTAAACCACTACTTTTGACATGTAGATTTGTACTTAGGGGCCGTCTCTTGTATATTGAATCTACTTTTTACTCGATAAACCATTTATTCCAAGCTTATAATAACTATTGCAACTTAAACAAAGAACCACAAGTATGTAGATTCACATTTCAAAAGATATTTGATGAAAAAAACTTATCCTTATACACCCTCAAAAAAGACATGTGCGATGTTTCCTACAAATGTTAGCTACAAGGCCGGTAATTTGAGTAAAGCAGATTATCAAATCCATATCATCAAAAAGGACAGAACCAGGGAGGAAAAATTTAAGTACAAGAAAAAAGTTGCTCTTGGTGTGCTTATTATTCTCACCTTGGATTTACAAGCTGGGGAGGTTTACCTGACTGTTATACTCCGCAAGCGGAATGATGATCCCTATGACGTTTCAACTGACAGTTGTAATAGTTATGCGAAACAATTTCGATAAAATACTGTTTTTTCAGGCAAATGTCATGTCATTCAGCCAGGTCATTCAACATAATAAGCAATATTTATTTATTTTGAAAAAAAGACTACGCGCATTGATGGACATAAAACACTAGATAAAAAAGTAACAGCCTTATTATATTTTATTTTACTATACTTTAATTTTTATTCAAATTGCATAATTTAAAGAATTTAAAATTCTTTTTGAATTGAATTTTAAAGAATTCATAATTAGCTGGCAATTATGGATTACATGGAAAAGTATTTAAAAGGAGGCCATAGACCTACCGTATTTTTTTAATTCAGTCATGTCATGTCTTGTCAGTCTGTTTTGTCTTCTTGTCACACCGCATCACATCGCGTCATACGAGTGCTCTAACGCCTTGTATGCGCCACGTCTTTCTTTGTTAGCTGAGTTTTGTTTCTGTTTTCGCTGTTTTGTGTTATTTGTTGATTTTCTGTTACCTGTTTGTTGATTTTCGGTTTTGCAAAATGCCGAAAAGACAGCGGAAAACTGTTCTCAACAGTGAAGTTCGCGAGTTCTCGAATAACAAAGGAAAAATTTGGGGAGTCGTCCATGGAGGACAATAAACTATTAACACCAAAGAAGAAAAAGAAAAGGTTATGTCATATAACAGAACCTGATGAATTTGATTTAGATGCTATACGCAATCATATTTATGGTTACTACCTACGAGGTGAACTACCGACCTGCCAGAAGTTATTATCTTCATTAAAAGCTGCAGAACTCTTCAAAGAACTCTACTTCTCTTAGAATTGTTTTGAAAAAATGTGGATTCCGCTATAAAAAATGTGACAAGAGAAAAATATTAATGGAGCGTACTGACATAGCTTTACTACGATGCGATTTTCTTCGCAAAATCAAACAAATTGATAACTGGGAGAAGGTAGTATACCTTGATGAGACATGGCTGAACGCCAATCATACTGTAGGTAAGGCATGGACGGATGACACAGCCAAATCCAGCACAAAAACTCCTGAAGGAAAGGGCCAGCGCTTAATCATTTGCCACGCTGGCACAGCTACAGGTTTTGTGCCGAATTGCCTGTGGGCTTTTAAGTCAGTTAAAACAACGGAGTACCACGAGGAAATGAATTTCGAAAACTTTAAGACATGGTTTATAAAACTATTAGAAAATTTGAATGAGCCTCACTATATTTTAATGGACAATGCTTCATATCACTCAGTTCAAATTAACAAACCCCCCAGCAGCAATAACAAAAAAGCTGAAATTATAGAGTGGTTACGCGGCAATGGTGTGGAAACTGACAGTCAGATGTTAAAAAAAGAGTTGGTTAGACTGTTGAACTTTCACAAACAACAGACGCACCCATCATATTTTTTGGATGAATTGGCCAAATCAAATGGACATACGGTAATTCGGTTACCGCCCTATCACTGCCAATATAATGCAATCGAGTTGATATGGGCGCAGATCAAAGGTATCTATATTTTTTATTTATATAATATTATGTATATGCATATATTTCTAAAAATAATTACTAAATGTACAAATATTTTCAGGTCATGCAGCTAGGCATAACACAACTCCGCCATTCACGGCAAATAAAATGATGGTTTTATTGGAAGAAGCTTGCGCTCAAGTGACAGCTGACGTTGGCGAAAAGTGGTCGAAAGAACGAAGAAAATTTGCTTACAAGACTGGGATCGAGATGTACAATACGACAATATCATTGACCAACCGTTAATAATAAACGTCACGGATAGCTGCAGTTCAGACTCAGATTTTGAAAATCCGATTGACCCTGTATCAGATTCAGATTGATATAAATAAAATACAAACTCAAAGCATTTGTTTTATATTTCCAACAAATTATCGATATTTTGTTTATCGATGTGTCCCTTCTTAGTCGATAACAGCTTGACGACGTAACTTTTGCAGCACGTACCATGTACATTTGCATTGAGTTTTTTTCTATTATTTCCGAACATTACGTAATAATTTCTTAATATTCATTTTTATAATTTACAATTGTACACAATTATGATTTTTTCGTCTTTTTAATGGACCTCTAAAGGATTTGATGTGATAGGACGTCAGTACAATGTTAAGCGCTAACGAACTGTCATAGGGATCATCATTCAGCGTGCGGATTATAGTGCCCTTTATTTTATAACAAAACTGACATGTCACAGTTACTGTATACAATTTAGACTCAAACCATCGTTCATGCTATTGGTTGGACGAAACTGCGGTCGATTTAACTTCTAGTACTTTCGCTTCTTTTCTTATTTTTATACTTGGAAAGGCATTGCTGACACCAGAGAAAAAGCCCATAATTGGATATTTTTCGATCAAGATATTATGGATCTTATGGTACAAATGACTAATTCTTAAGCTAACAAAATTAAAATTCTAAGAACAATTACACGTTCCGTGAGACATTCTAAATGGGTCGACTGCAATAGTGAATATATGTGGAAATTCTTAGGCTTAGTAATTTACATGGGACCCAAAAAGTTGCCTAGAATTAGAGATTATTGGAGTAATGACGTTCTGTATAAAAATGCAGTAGCTCCCAAGACTGAGTAGAATCAGGTTCCAGTTATATATTTTCTTAAATTTTCACGATTCATACTTTAAATAAAACACTTTTTACCGGATATTATCGCGTATATTTGCATTGACTCTGTCCCATTCGGATTTCGCGAAAGTTGAAGATTTTACGAATAAAAGGGCGTACTATGTCTACAACATCTATAAAAATAAACAAATTAGCAAATTTCAAAAACTCAATAACAAAAGGATGACTCATGAACCCTTTCAGCCTTCAATCAGCTCAACCACAGAGAATCAATCAACTTTTTCGCTTGAACGAACAGTTGCCAATGTGTCAAAACAAACATTGGAAACAAATGTTATAAAAGTTTTATCGAAGGGCTTAAATTTTGCACCAACTCCGTCTAGAATACCGGTAGAAGACATAATCTGTCGCGTAGAAGACTGTCTTTTCACAAACAAACTTTCAAAGGAAGATTCTGAAAGTATACGGCAAGATATCTCCGGCGTATTAAGACGCAATAGTCTACCGAAATCGAATCTTTCCAGAGAAGAACGCCTTGCATTGAAGACCTTACGCAATAATGACGAGTTAACAGTTCTCCGTGCAGATAAAGGAAATGCTACCGTAGTGATGGATACATCTGAATATAACGAAAAAATCTTGGAGTTGTTAGCGGATGAAAACACATACAAAATGGTGAATTACGACCCCACCAACAGGATTATGAAGAAAACATCCACTTTAATACAAAAACACAAAGATTTGTTACATTTAGATGTGAAAAAGTTAACACCAGCAAGTGCAAAACCACCAAAATTGTATGGGTTACCAAAAATACACAAAGCTAAAGTACCTTTGAGACCTATTGTGAGCCAGCTAGACACACCAACTTACAAGCTGGCCCAGCACTTAGCAATTGTGCTCTCACAACTGCGAGGAAAGACAAGTGCATATGTAAAGGATTCTTACCATTTTGTTAGTGACCTTAAAAATCTCAAGTTAACTAACAATGAAACTATGGTTAGCTTTGATGTGTCGTCTCTATTCACCTCACTACCTGTTAGAGACTGCATTGATATAGTAAAAAGGAAGCTAAGTGAGTCAAACTTGCCCGAGGAATATGCAGAACTATTAGAGCTATGTTTAACATCTGGCTACTTCATGTGGAATAACAATTACTACATTCAAATTGATGGTGTTGCCATGGGGTCTCCGGTGTCACCTGTTGTAGCTGACATTTACATGGAGAACTTCGAGGAGCAAGCGCTCCGAATGGCACCTGTTGTGCCGAAGATATACAAGAGGTACGTTGACGACACCTACACTATATTACCTAAGCATGAAGTGACTGCATTCCTGAACCACCTCAATTCCCTTAATTCTAAAATTAAATTCACTATGGAATTGGAGCAGGAGAACAAATTAGCTTTCTTAGATGTCTTAATACAAAGAAATCCTGATGGTACACTTAGCCATACTGTTTATAGGAAACCCACCCACACTGACCGATATCTAAATGGGAAATCCCATCACCACCCGAGCCAATTATCTGCCGTAGGCAACTCTTTGTTTCAGAGAGCACATGGAATCTGCGATCCCCAGCACATTAATGAGGAACTCAACCACCTGGTTAAAGTGCTGCGGGATAACGATTTAAAAACACCGCGTCGCCGTCGCAGAAACCGCGTAAAGCCACTCACAGTTGAACGAAGACCAGCATTCCTGCCTTATATAAAGGGTGTTACTGACAAGATAGGAGGCATTCTTCGGCGAGCTTCAATCAAAACTATCTACAAGCCGCACTCAAAGATAAGCCAGCATCTTCGTCCAATAAAATCAAGCATCCCTTTACAAGATCCAGGCGTTTATAAAATCGACTGTGACTGCGGGCTCTCTTATATCGGTCAAACCAAACGAAATGTGTCAACTCGCATTAAAGAACACATCTCTGATGTTAAAAATAAACGAACCTCAAAATCTGCAGTTTGTGAACATTCCATAGACAAGCCCAACCATTATTTAAGATTTGATACCGTGAAGATCCTAGCAAAAGAGAAACATTTTATACCTAGGATGGTCAGAGAAACTATTGAAATTAAAAAACATCCAAATTTCAATAGAGAAGATGGTTGGAAACTTTCATCAACATGGGATCCAATACTTAAAAACATCAAAATGAAAAACCAGCAAACTGTTAGACTGCAAACTCAGGACACAGTCAGTGCCTTTTGTGTCAATCCGGGACGTTATGCGAGAAGACTGAGAAACAGATGGCGTTAATATGTATTGACAATCATGTAGTTTTTTATTACTGGCAATAGATGAACAACACCTTAGTCTATCGTGACCACGGCAACTGCAAAGATGCCGAAACGTCGAAATAATTTTAAAATTAACTAAAATATACGCGATAAGGTTCCAGTTGTTACTGAGATGCTGGCATTTTGAAGACACTTATTACATGTCACCCAACACTGACAAAGAAAAGACGTTTAGTGCAGTTACTTATAGAAACTTTTATTATTTATAAAATTCCCAACACAACCCAGTGTTTGTGGACAATGCTATGGAGAAATTAACATGCAAACAAAAAAAAATGATATTATTCACAATTTACTCATTTTTTTCATTTTCTTTTGTAATTATGGGTTTTTTTTTCTCCAATTTTTTCAAATAAATATGTGACTAAGCACTTTTCAATGATGGTTTTATTACTTTACTTTGAACCTTATATACTAGCAAATTAAGTCCAATTTTGGTTTTTTTTTTTGAATCATGAGATTTTTTATTCAAAAATTCAATGGTACAAAAATTAAGTCCTTATCTAGCAAGACCACACTGGACCACGCGGCCTGCAATGTAAGGTTTACGAGGTGTCCGGCCCGCATTTTAATTGTTTGTCATTTGCATACGATGGATAATTTCTATACTGAAAGGTATATTATCGAAATTCAAAGTAGACCATCAATTTGGGATAATAACTCTTCAGATTATTCCGATAGAGATTTGAAAAAGAAATGTAGAGAGGAAGTTGGAGATTTGTTTGGAGAACAGGAGCAAACAGTTGAACAAAAAGAGAGCTTGGATAAGTAAACAACATATTTTTATTTATAAATATTATCAATAAATGTTCATGATGATTCTGGTGAAGCTATGTATGTTCGTTGTGAGTGAAGTTATGTACGTATTTACTAATGAATAAGTACCTGGGTCAAATATGGCCAGCTGAAAAATATGGCCATTCACCACTACATACAAAACCGCACGACAGGCAACCGCACGAGTCGGCTATGTTCGGGAAAGTTCCGCCTCGAGATTCATGTCTCGACGCGCTTGTCTATACTCCGTTCCAGATAGAAAGAGTTTTTTTGGTTTATAACATACTTTTTGTCTAGATAATTTTAATACCACATTTTCCGTAGTAATAAAAGGGTTTGTAATATATCTAATGATTGGAGAATTAACTCTATTTTTATTTATTTATATACCTTTATATAACTTTGTTACCGCCTATCAAAAAAAATTTCTGCGCAAAAAATCATAATGTGAAAAAACATTCTTTGTTTTTAAAGGAATACAATATTAATATTGTATATATATTTATCGACTCTTGTATCTGTATCTGTATATCTTGTCTGTATATCGGTATATCTTGTTTTGTATCTGTATATAAGACGACGACGCTGCATCATATTATCTGAAAGTGAAGACAGTGATGCTGACATCGATCGTGCCATAAAAGAACTAGCCCAAAACTCAACATCTTCGACATGGGCGGACCCTAAAGGTAATCAGCGAAGATTAATTGCTTTTAATGAGTTTCCTGGAATGAAGCTACACATGTGTAACAAATCTCACGCCGATTTTTACAAGCTTCTGGTGACAAACGATGTTCTTAATAACTTTCTTGAATGCACTAACAATTATGGTTTTAAAAAAATAACTGCAACTAACAATGAGGCGTCAAAATCAGGACGTATTCAAGCCTGGACCCCTACTAACCTTGTTGAATAAAAAAAAACCCTTGTGCTTATTGTGTACATGGGTACAGTAAGACTTCTTAAAATATCCGATTACTGGTCTAAGAATGAATTATTTGGTCAGCCATTTCCGCAAACTATTATGCCACGCAATAGATTTGAGCTTTTACTTGAGATTATCCATTTTTCACAATATGAAATGACAATACAAATGAAAATACAATCGGTCGTTTACACTATGTTAAAAACTTAGTGGATGTCAACTTGCAAACTTTCAAAATGTTTACACTCCTGGAGAGGACCTATGCATCGATGCAAGACCACACTTGGGCAGAAGACTTGTATTCGGACATTATAACGAGCAGAAACTCCACATATATGGGATCAAACTTTTTTAAGCTATGCTGTCTTCCATGATACAAAATTTGCATTTATGGTGGTAAACAGAATGATGAAGTAAATACAACTCCTACTAACGATGTCACAAGGCTTTGTAGCACCTTACTAAATAAAGGACAAACTTTGTACACTAACAACTTGTACACGAGCATTGGATTGGCGAGAGAGCTTTTGAAGCATGAGACACACCTGGTTGGTAGTTTAAGAAAGAATCGCAAAAACTTCCTGAAATTGTGGTTAAAACTAAACTGAAAAGAGGTCAACACATGGCAAAGGAAAATGCTGATGGGATCACTGTACTTAGATGGAAGGACAAGCGAGATGTTTTAGATTTATCAATAAAACATTTAGTACGTTTTCAAACTGTCACCATACATCGCCAAGCCGTCTAAGCCAAAAATAGTGCTGTACTACAATACAGCAAAAGTTGCAGCGAATTAAACTCCTCTGAGAAATTCCGTAAAATTGTATAAAAAACTAGGCATTGATACACTCCTGAACTCATCTGTTGTGAATGCTTTAATTTTGTACCAGAGCGTAACCGGAAAGAAAATGTCTGTTGTTGAGTTTAGAAAAGAGGTGATTAAAAGCTTTTTGGCTAAAGAAAGACCCTGTAGAAGTTTCAACAAACTAAAGACCTAAGAAAGCAAAGCACATCCTTAAGAAAAATGAAGGTCCACCCAGCAAAACTCGACGTGCCTGCCAACAATGCTATATGGATATGGTGGCTGTTCATGGACGTCAAGCAGCTAAGAACAGAACTAAAAATGGTGTAATTGTAGTATAAGTTGAATAACCCATTTTTAAAATTTTACCACGTAGATCTGAAAGACTTGCTAAAAAATCAGAAGCACAGTCCAAAGTTCCTAAAGACCAAGAGGAGGCTAACACTTCTCGCAAGGTACAAGTAGGTCATAGAAGTAAAGTATCCACGTTTAAAACAAAGACACCAAGTAAAGCAAAAGTAGGAAAAAGTCAAAACCAAGATATAGAAATTTAAAATTCAGATAAAAAATTACCAAAAGCACTAGAAATTAAAAATAACAAGATCTTAACCACTAATAAAATGGCTACATTTACTTTCGATACAAATGTTTTAGAGTCTACATTCGAAGGATCTGACTTTTATGAAATACATAAAGATGATTTGTTTTTGGCTGATCCAGCTCTAGTTGAAAACATACTATGTCAGGGTAAAAAAATACGAGCTCAATTGAAACAGATACAATCAGGACAAACAATGCAAATTGGTACAGCAACGCTTGATAGACACAGGGCCCTACATATAGAGAAAGGAGGTCCAAATATAGTTATTGGCGATGATGAGTATACATTGAACCGGCTTACAGGTATGTGTGCAGCATTTTCAGCATAGCAGGGAAGTGGCTACAGTCCGAGGTGTGCAATGGCCATATCACTTGGGTGAGATGTTGCTAGAGATCGCATATTATATTACAGTGCTGCTCCAGGTGCTTAACATTTTACCGAGACATTTGGCTATCACCCTCTTCTATGTGCTATAAAACAGTTGGAAACTAGCAAAGTTAATAAGGATAAATAGCTAGAATTGCTGCAGTGAAAAACTCACAGAAAGAAGAAAAACGAACAGGAAAAAAAAGGTGAACAAAAAGCTGAATGTAAGATGTGCAAAGTGATTATGTCTTACAAATCAGGTGTATCAAACCTAACCAAACATGTACAAAGCAAGCACATTGCTGTTAATTTAGTGAGAAGGGAGCAAGAAGTGGAGCATTTCATTGCAACAACAAAAAAAGTTCATAATTGTCTCACGATTTGCCTATATTAACTAACCAAGCAAAGACTTCTATGCGCACACTACAAGCTTAAAAGTCTTTAAACTAACAAATACTTTCAAGTACTTTAAAACCTGGTTTTCGACCCTGGTATTTTTACGTACTCGTACTTGGAAGCCCTGGTATTCAACTTTGCAAGTATATCTCATCTCTAGTCTGTACTAACATCACCTACATATGTATCAATATAATGTACTAATTATAACTCCTACGGACGAATCAGTCTCGCTCCGATCGCCACCCGGTACGGACGTGCAAGACCCCGTTCTCCGTTGCTCGGTCCCTTCCCGATATCCTGTGGCGCTCAGTCTACTATTGAAATAGAGACACTGGTTTGCGGCCACCATAATTTAGTCTGAGAGAAACAACGGCCGAAAAACGAATTAAATATGAAAGTTTATTCGGTCGTTTCTTGAAAAGTCCGTTTAGTAACTATTCACACGGTTAATTTACTGTTGCAGTTCTAACATATATTTTTAATAAATTTTTGAGATGGAGGCTCCAAAAAAACGGGATTAATAAAAAAAACTAAAAAGGCCGTCCCATACACGGAAGACACATTAAAAAAGGCGCTTAATGGGAAAATGCGTGTTTGCATTGAGGAGACCAGATCCTGTTGTAGGTGTTGAAGGTGAGAGGCAAAACAAAGAGTGGCTTCTGACCATAGCTAAATGTGGATTTCCAGTGAAAAAGCAGGAACTCTTGGATACAGTTAAAAATTTGTTAAAGATCATGGAACGAAGAGTCCCTTTAAAGATGATCGTCCGGGTCAAACTTGGTACCTGAATTTCTTAAAGCACCATCCCGATATATCTTGCCGTGCAGCCGAAGAAATCAATAAGGCTAGAGCAAGAGTTTCCGAAGAATCGATAAGAGCTTGGTTCAGTGGATTGAAAGAGTTCCTAAAAGAGACTAACAATCTTAGACTTATTAGAATCCCCAGAGCGCATCTTTAACGGAGATGAATGTGGCTTCTCTATGTATACAAAAATGTGTACCAGATCAAAGCGGCAAATGAAAAGGACAACTTGACAGTTCTAATCATTTTCAACGCCAATGGCCAATTAAGTCCACCCCTAGTTGTTTTTCCCTACATTTGCCCACCACAATCCGTTGTTGAGAGCATGCCCGAGGATTGGTGTCTTGGCAAATCAGAAAGTGGATGGATGCGTTCTAATGTTTTTTTGAATACATCACCAACAAATAGCTGGGTAGAGCGCAACAGTATAAAAAACCTATATTACTGTTGATCGATGGTCACAAGTCGCATATGTCTTTGGTCTTGAGTGCCATGTGCAAAAAACTAGGCATAATTTTGTATGCTCTACCGCCAAATACCAACCCACATGCTCCAACCAGCAGATATTTTTCTCTTTTGTTAAGTCCATGTGCTTAAGTTATTTAAAAGTATTAAATATATATTTCCTATCAGAGGTCATACCAATCTCCCAAACAACCAATATTTTAGCCTGATAGGAAATAAAAAGAAAAAAAATTACAGCAGAAATACCAGATGATTGGAATGAGTTAATGGAAACTGTGCGAAAAAAATCCATCACCTTTTAATGTGGACAAAATAATGTTGCTGTTATGAAGCTAAAAGAAGTTTAGATGCTTAAAATAAAGGTAGTTCTTCTGGCAGTTTTCTTATGTTGCGTATTTTTTTCCTGTGCCATGGACCAGTAAAGTTGTACCTTACATTCAGGTAACTGTAACTTTAATTCAATTAATTAATTAATTTAATGCAATACGTTAAGTTGTACCTTACATTCAAGTAAGTACGCAGCATAAGAAAATTGCCAGAAGAACTAGAACTTCGTAAAAATTATGGTGCTACCCTTAAATCCCCATAAATATAATGATATAGTTAGATTAACTAATTATTTATTAAACCCTTTAAGTCGCAACTTCTACGCAAATCTCTTGGGTTCAATAACTACCTCTGAAGCTACCACCTCATTGGCTAATGAAATAGATAATGAGACAACAGCAGTCGCACAGAAGATCATTAGAATTTACTCATAACTATTTAGGTATAATAAGTTAAAACCTGTATACCGCAGAATAATGTTTTTTTTAATAAATACCTATTTGATGATGAGAACAAATTTATAATATGATGGTTAACGGTATACGTACCCGGGTTGGCCCAAAACATTTTCTTAACACGTTAAGCCTTATCGAACTATTTATATCCACCACTTTGTCAACGTTTTCTGCAGCTACAAATTTAGTACAACCTGATCAAAGAGGAAAACATATTCCAGGAAACAAAATACCCGATTCTGTAATTACACTAATTATAGCTCTACCAGGATCTGATGGCAAAAAAAAAGTTTAAAAAATAGCGATTTTCATATGGCAACAAAAAAAAATGTCATCTGTCAACTGAAATTTCGAGGGATTGTTTTTGGCTTCAAATTACCTTTAAAAAGTGTTGAAAATGTCGAAGAAACCTCTTCGATCGCAAGCAAGAAATATTGTTTTCAATGTTTATCAAAGAATACTTGATGAACAAGGTGCAGAACAAACACAATCATCGATATTGAGCTATGTTGGCTTTGACTGGTTAGTAGGAATGACACGTCTTGACACTTTGGTTTATTGCATTTTTCGTGTGTATTATATTATGTATACTAAACTTTGGTTTATTTCAGGGATTTCTAATGACCGTCTTAGTTACCATAAGACGAATTGTTGCTGAAGTCAGATCTAACAGAGGCGTATTTAGTACGCCGGGTAAAAAGAAGAAAGGTGGCAAAAAAAAACTTGAACAGTTTTGATTTAGAATTGATCAGAAACAAGATGAGTTTTACACTGTACGAAAAGAAATACCCACTGTCATGAAATTGCTACAAATTCTTCGGCAGGAAATCAATTTCAATGGAGGAAGAGAATCATTAAGGTAACAAAAATGAATTTCATTTTCTTTCAGTTTGAATATAATCTAAAAACATAGTAATCTAAAAATAACAATCTTATTTTGTCTTCAGACTTATTTTGAAAGACATCGGATTCGAATGCGTGAAGTGCCAATCAAAAAGGACTATTTTAATAAAAAATATAAAAATAAATTTTAATAAACTAATTTAAATTTATTTATCTAATAAATAAAGCGACATGACATAAAGATACACAGATTCAAGTATTTGGAGCGTATGCAAAAGAATCGAGAAGCCGATGATAAGCTAGATGTGGTTTATTTAGATGAAACCTACGTACACGGTTCATGTTCAGTGAACAAATGCTGGCAAAATAAAGATATTGCAGGCCCATCTAAAAGTATTTCGGCAGGGCCTAGATGGATCATTGTACATGCTGGTGGAGAAAATGGTTTTGTGCCAAACTATTGTTTGGTGCATAGGTCGAAGAGTACATCTGCTGAATATCACCATGATATGAATAAAGATAACTTTACAAAATGGGTTACGGAGAAATTGAAAACCTTAAAAAACCTTCTCTAATTGTTAAGGACAAAGCCAAGTACCATTCTGTACAATTAAACAAACTGCCTACACAAGCCGACCATATTGCTGTTATAAAAGAATGGCTTCAATCCAACAATATCCCTTACGACGATAATTGGCGTAAATGTCAATTACTAAAAGCAGTGAAAAACCATAAGTCAGAACCTAAATATCAGATAGATGAGATTTTAAAATCACACGGCCACGAAGTTTCGAGTCTCCCACCATATCATTGTACGTTAAACCCCATAGAATTAATCTGGGGAATAATGAAACAAAAAGTTGCGGGTAAAAACGTCAACAGACCTGCAAGTGATATAAAATCTTTAACAGAAGAAGCTTTCTCTCAAATAGGGATCGATGAATGGCGAAAATCTTGTGAACATGTAATAAAAGTTGAAAATCAGTTCATAGAACAAGATCGATTAATTGAGATGCAGGAGGAAAGGTTTATCATAAATACTGCGTCTTCCTCGGTTCCCTCTTCCGATGAAGACTTTTTTATGGATGTGCAGTATTTGGAACCATTTTCAAGTTCTGATAGCCTATAATTAATTATTAAACCACTAGACCGTAATTCGAAGCTTATCAATTGAGAGAGGCACTTCCGTTTCCCGTCCGAATGCTACTTTACCGACGAAATCGTGACATATTTCCGGTTTCCTAAATCATCAGGCAGCCTAAGTGGGGAGTTCGAAGCTTGCTTTTGAAAGACCACCATATTGTTCTTCATTGGCGTCTTGTTTCCCGTCGAGTTATCTTGTGCAAATTTTTCAATCTACAATTTTTAAATAATTGCACAACAAAATATTTCACATGTGAGTATTCAACTTTTTAAATTATTTAATCGGTTTGTTAACGGTGTTATCGTTCGAAATAGTTCAGTGTGTGACGTAATTATTCTTATTGAGATTATTAGTGTACTTTAGTACATTAGTATAACGATTCCATTAATTCTAGCATGGCTGATCCAGCTAACGTTGAAACAGTAACCAAGGCAAATACAAGGAAAAGATCTAGAAGCTCGAGTAGCTCGTCAAGCTCATCGTCTTCCAGTTCGGATTCAACGCCACGGCGCTCGCGGCGCCATAGAAAGCATAGGAAAAGTAAGCGTACCGAACGGTATGACGGCATGGTCGAAAAATTAGCTAAAGAGGTTAGTGAATTGCGTAATTTTGTAACTTCGGGCAGAGATGTTAATACTTTTCACGATAATCTTTCAATTGCATCTGATGTTAGTGGGGAGTTATATAATCAAGAATGTGATAATAATTCTCATTGTATGCAAAAGTGTGGAGAGTCGGATATAACAGTTCATAGTGATACATTATCGTTTAGTGTTGAAACTAAACTGAAAGAGCCTGCGGTCCCTAAGACTCCTGACTCATATTTAAAGATGTTAATGGCAATTCAACACTTTGATAAAGATTCTTGGTCTGAAATTCGTTAATCAGAAACACAAAAATCTTATATTTACTCTCCCGAATTTAATAATTTAGAAATGAACGAGGAAATAAAAGCGTATGACACGATGCGCAATTTATCTTATGCGGATAAAGCTTATGCTTTACTAACTTATTGCATTTTAAAACAGAATGAGTGTTTCCAAAATGCGCTTAGCTTTTTACTTGAGTGGTCGAAATCGCCTGATGCAGTACTGGACCAATTTAGCGAAAAGGTTAATGAATACCTTTTAAACGGCGAATTTCACAAGGTTTCAACTGATCTTTTACAACTAGTTTGTGGACATAGGGCGGAAGCCATTGAAATGCGTAGGGATTCCATTATGACTCATGTCCGGGATCCATTGATAAAGTCTGCAATGAGTAAAATACCTCCCTCTTCATCACATATCTTTAGTGCAGAACCTTTCAAATTACTCTTAGAAAAGTCAGGGGGGTTACGCAAGGTCTTCTGGCCGCCAAATAAAAGTACCTTATCTCATGCTAAGGCAAATAAATATCAAACAAGCTCCTCGCAGGGGCAAGGATTCGCGTCTTTGATGCCATCGCATGGCTATCAAAATACTGTGGGCTTCCAACAAAGCACAAATTACTTACCCTCGCGGGGTAAGGTTTCGCAGGCTGGACCTTCGCGAGGTCCTCATAATTTTCATGGTAACTATGGATGGAACCCAGCATCGGCATTTCATAGACCAAGAGACCAGTTCTCCCACCAAAGTAAGCGCGGTGCTGCCCCATCACACCGAGGCAATAGACAAAGACCTTACCTTCCCTCAAGCAGGAATGCGACCAGAAAGTCAAAACAATGACTCGAAATTTCAGGCCGGTTAATTCATTTTTACCAAAATTGGAAAAAAATACTTCGAATGTTAGAGGGATACAGGATACCATTTGTACAAATTCCACCTTTGGTAATGCCCAATCAAAAAAGTTCAAGAACTCTGGTTTCAAAACAGATGACTTCGGTAATTCAAGATCTAAAGCAGCAGGGTGTCCTGGAAACAGTATACCCATCTCCGAGTTTCATTTCAAACCATTTCTTGATTCCAAAGGGGGACGGCTCGGAACGGCCAATTTTCAATTTGAAAAAATTAAACCTGTTTGTCGCGGTAAGCAAGTTCCGGCTGATAAATGTCCCTCGACTTTCAAAGTTCCTACAGCCGCAAGACTGGCTGGCCAAAATAGACTTGTCACAGGCCTATTTTCATCTACCCGTGGCGCGTCCGCACAGATGCTTCCTGCGGTTGATTTACGGCAAAGAACTCCTTCAAATGACTTGCCTACCTTTCGGCCTCTGCTCCGCGCCAAAAGTTTTCGCGAGTTTGACAAACTGGATAGCCGAAATTTTACGCCAACAATCGATACGAATAATAGTATATTTAGACGATTATTTGTTGGCAAACCAAGATCCGGTTGTTCTGCAAGAGCATGTACAAATACTGTTAAGAACGTTGAAATTCTTAGGATGGAAAATCAATCTGGAAAAATCCATAACTGTACCACAAAAACATATAACATATCTGGGCTTGCAGTGGGATCCTTGGAAGAATCAAATCTCTTTACCGGAAGAGAAAATAAATGCAATAAAATCATTTACACACCTGTTACTAGAAAAAGCCAAGGCAAGCGTCAAAACTCTTCAGAAAATAAAATCATTGGTCTTCTCAACTTCGCCAGTTATGCAATACCACGGGGCCGACTCAATCACCGAGGATTACTTTTTTTATTAAATGCCCTTCCAAAAGAGTCTCTAAGAGAGCATCCCCTTCCAGACGATGCAATGGATGAGCTCAGATGGTGGAATCGCAATTGCGCAGCTTCATCTCATGCATCATCCACCTCCTACGGAGTTTTTAATCACCGATGCTTCAGACCTAGGTTGGGGAGCTCAACTAAACAATCAGCTAATATCGGGGGTGTGGGACGAAAGAGAAAAGAACTTGCATTGCAACGTAAAAGAAATGTTGGCAGTATTAAAGGTCATGCAAAAATGTTCTACCGTCGTGGAACGCAAATCCCTGCTGGTACAATGCGACAACCGAACGGTGGTCGCATACCTAAGAAGCGAGGGTGGAACGAGATCATCCAACCTCATGAATCTTACGCGCCAGTTATTGAATCATGTAGATCAACATCAAATTCATTTCACCACTTACCCGGCAGATACAATTACCAAGCGGATGGTTTATAGAGACACCGAAAGCCCCAAGAATGGCATTTACTACCCAAGGGCACAAATATTTGTGAAATGGGGGGTACCGGAAGTGGACCTGTTTGCCTCTCGCAAAACGCATGTAGTGCCGAAATACGGGACCTTGGATTTGACAGATGCGCAAGCTGTCATACACGACGCGTTCAGTGTCCAATGGAGTTACAAACTCGCTTGGATTTTTCCACCGCCGTTATTAATCCCAAAGATCTTGGCGCATTTAAACCACGCTGTGGGAATATTTCTTCTTGTGGTTCCCAAATGGGAGAAAGTTTTTTGGCGAGCGGATATCAAGGCCCGAGCTCTAGCGCCGCCATTCACGCTTCAGAATTTGAGGTTGACCCTAATAGACGTCAACACCAATCTTCCTCCTCCGGCGGTGGACCAGCTAACCCTGGAAGTTTGGAAATGTGGGGGTGGACCGAAGGTCTCACGAACTGGACTAAAGAACAAATAGATTTACTTAAGTCTTCGTGGCGGGCATCGACCATTAAAACCTATGAAATAGCATGGAAGAGATAGACCCTTTGGTGTGATAAATACAGGGTTAGTTTTAAAGATCCAACCGGTGCGGATTTGGCAAGATTTTTGAGTGATCTTTATTTAAGCTGCAAATTTTCCTATAGTACAATATTTTTACACAAATCTGTTGTTGCTACTCTTAGCTCTGTTGAAAATTCTAGTAAACTTAGTTCTCATCCATTGGTAAAACATGTATTAAAATCAATTTGTATTAAAAATCGTAAGATTGAAAAATCGCCTACTTGGGACATAGATGAGTTAGCTTTATTTTTAGAGAAATATGAGGTTGATTCTAATAACTTGTTTCAAACCATTAGGCACACAGCAGTGTTGCTTTTACTATGCTCTGGGCGTAGAATACATGATCTTACACTTTTGAGAACAGATTCTAATCACTTGGAAATACATGATGAGTATGTTTTGTTTTGGCCCCAATTTGGTTCAAAAACTGATAATGAAAGATTTCAGCAGTCAGGTTGGAAGCTTTTTCAAAATAGTAGTCTAGGTCTAGTCTAGTAATATAGGTCTGTAGTACTTTTAAAAGAAAGGAGGAATTCTGCTAAGTTGGGTAACTTATTTATAACAATCAGAGGTGAACCTAAAGTGGCATCTCGTGCTGTGATAGCTGGCTGGATTAAATCACTTCTAAGAGAGGCAAATATTTCTGCCCCACCAGGAAGCTTCCGGTCTGCAGTGTCATCGAAGAATTGGTTAAATAATCTGCCTATTGAGGAAATTATGTCTCGAGGTAATTGCCGATCAGGAAATACCTTTAGAAAATATTATTGTAAAGAGATCATTAGTAATCCTAGACAAGGGTTAAATGTAACAAATTTATTCAAACCAGTTTAAAAAGTTTCTTATTGAGCTTATTTTTAGTTACTGTCATTTTTTGTTAATATAAAATTGTTTTTGTTGATTAATAAATTGTTATTTAATTTGAGGAGAAATCATTAGGTATCAAATGATGTATAATTCTTTAGTTACATGTGGTAGTTTGCTATAAGTTAACAGTTTATTATAACTTAATAAAACTAGGAATTTGATTCCATTATCCACCATTTCAATTAAAATTATTGGGTTCAATGTAATTTGAATACTTAATACAATATAATATGAATACTTAATTCAATGTAATATGAATGCTTAATTCTTGGAGTAAAGCAAATTGTGTGAGAAAAATTTTGGTTTTTTATTTCTTAGTTGTTCCAGTTAGAATATAAATCTAGTTACGTTTCTCTGGCCTTTTTACTATATTATTATTGTTTATAAGATTCAGATACTTTATTTTATTATCTTTGTAATTAAACCTACTTTAACTTATTCTCACATTGGCGTCTATATGCCAGATATTTGTTTACTATTTTAAAATCACCAGGCGATAACAAACAGGTCTCAATTGATAAGCTTCGAATTACGGTCTAGTGGTTTAATAACAGCGTTTTACATAAAATAAAACGCTTATTAAACTACTTACCTAATTCGAAGCTTATGTTTTTTAATTCTGCCTGGTTCATTCAATTGAGCCGCAATGAAGAACAATATGGTGGTCTTTCAAAAGCAAGCTTCGAACTCCCCACTTAGGCTGCCTGATGATTTAGGAAACCGGAAATACGTCACGATTTCGTCGGTAAAGTAGCATTCGGACGGGAAACGGAAGTGCCTCTCTCAATTGATAAGCTTCGAATTAGGTAAGTAGTTTAATAAGCGTTTTATTTTATGTAAAACGCTGTTAATAAACTAATGAACAGAGTAATTGGAGTTTTCATCTAAATTTCGAACCCCACATTCGCCACAGTAAGATTTTCAAAAATTATCCTTTCACATTGGATAATTTTTTATATTTGTATCACACACAGAATCAGCCGTTATAAGGAAAAAACAGTATCAAAACGTTTTACTCCAATTTCTCCAGTATTGCTAGCGTCAATTTCTTTTTTCCCTTTTTGCCATCAGATCCTGGTAGACCTATAAAAATCATATTTGTATGTTTCCACGTTACATGTGCCACTACTCGAGAGAAAAAACAACTCGCGAGTATCTTGGACCAGATTTAAATGTAACGAAAATGTATGAATTATACGTTCAAAAATGTAAAGAAGAATGTCTACTAGAAAATATGATAGGATAGTGGCATTATAGGAAAATTATCAACGAGAATTTCAATTTATCATTTTATTTGCCTAGTAACGATACATGCGAAACATGTGATAAGTTCATGTCGTTATTAAAACATAAAAGTATCCCCGAAGAAAGAGAGAATATTGAAAAAGAAAGAACATCATGAAGGCGCTACTAATAGGTAGGTAGTCAAGTTCGGGAGCACTGGGATCGACTTTTTAAAAACACTATTTGATTTTTAAAATAGAACTTTTATTTAAACTTTTATAAAGGAACTTAATTTTAGAATAGTAACCTATGGTCGCAGAGTTAGATGCAGACTGTCCGATCTTAAGAACTAACTTAACATTACATAGTTTATCTTAAACCTACATCCTTAATATTATTCGTTCCCAGAATCGTACCACCTAGAAGTGCAGCGTTTGCGTCTACGCTCTAACTGTAACGGTCGCGGGTGGTATGTCCGGTGACGTAACTCCTCCCCCGTTAAGTGCGAAATTATCTGACGAATTAGAGTCAAGATTATTTCGCAGGGATTTACATAATATATTTCTAAATTTATATGCTAGAAACAAAAGAAAACTTATTACTATAATACTTAAAATTACCACATTGAAAACGTTCACAACGGATTCACTCACACTTGTTTGATGTTTTTCACTATGAAGCTCTAAAGATAAATGTTTAAGTTCGTCCAAATTCATCCCCTTTAGGTTGATTACTTGGGAGTCATTAAAGTTTTGATCTTTTAAGATAGGTAAGTTCATTACCGGTGTAGTTGACCGGAACGCTGATGTCAGGTACGGCTTATGGGACACAAGCCTGGAGCTGCCAAGACGATATTCGCAGTTATCAGGGACGTCAAGGATAAAAGTCCCTTGGAGAGACTCATAAGTAATGTCACCATCACAATGCACCTCCATGACAGCCGTTCTTTTCAGGAATAATATCCAATTATTCAGCCCGATACGCTGCAGCTTTATGTCCTCTATCACAGCGCTGTAAGACCTACAATAAGTCGAATTATCGTGGAACTTCATCAGCATCTCAGCACACGTCTGTTCAGGGTAAGTTACTACGTTATTCTCGGTGCACAGGAATTCGTCAGCATCTATGTCAGCACACGGCGTCGCGACTGGTAAGTACTTCAGCCCATTCACCATTAGAAACTGATATTTTGGTATGATTACCGATGTTCTGTTATCATGAATATTATACATGGGTAACGTATATAATTTAAAATAGTTATATGTAAAGTTATCTACAATAGGTATCTCAAAAATAAATGTTAACTGGTGTCCCTTTACAAACGCTTTAACAGACAATGTTCTTTCTAATTTTATCAGATTATTTTCAGTAACGGGGTAGATTAAATGGCTTTTCTTTTCTATGGATGTTAAAATATACATAAATTCAGTGGTATTTATAACAGACTGATGCAATACTGAAACCTTACTAAGGGCCAAAGCGGTTTCTATTTCACTTATGGTGGTATAAATTATATTAAAATTATTCATAAAGGTATGGAACATTCCTAAAATATATGTTGCGTATATGGAATTATTTTCTTTGGTGGCTATATTTTTAACAATAATTTCAATTCTTTTTAAGCGTTCATCTAGTATTAAGGTCTCGTTCTGTAAGGTTTCCGTATTGTTGATCATATAATCCAGCATTTTAGATATAATGGTAATTTTATTAAAAACGGTACTTTGGTCAAGCTCAAACTGTGAAATAAATTTATCATACTTAAGGGCATCCTGATTGTCTAAATTACCGGTAATAATTTTTATAAAGGATCCTAATGGATTAAAAATGCCTCTTTTGTTTCGGCCAAAGCCAGACGGAATAAGTTGTCTTATTTTATCTAGAGTCCTATCAAGCATAAACTGTGTCTGTTTTTTCATACTAATAAATTCATGAACGAAAGGCTTGTCTGTATCTAGAAGATGAATAAATTTGTTATAACTATTGATATTAAAAATAAAGTCATTTTGTATTTTAATCAGGTCTATGATTTTGATTACAGTCCAACTATCCACCTGTCTGTACGCATGTCCTTGTTTTACAGGTAACAACCCTGGGTTAAGTTCTAGCTTGCGAATGTGAAGGCTTTGGGTCTGAGGAAGTAGTTGGGCCAAGCCCATCAGGACCAAACTCCACCTGTGGAGAACGTTTAATATTTTTAACTGGGACTTTGGTATTTCTATTTCCTATTCTAATGGGAACTACATTTCTTTCTGTTGTACCTATTACTATGGCCTTAACGTAGCGTGGCTTATCCTTGCTTTTACGGGTATTCACGTCTTTAGCGAAGACGACTTCACCTACTTGAAATTCCCTATTTATTTCACCCCCCCTCTTTTCTTTAATCCTTTCCTTTGTTAAAACCATTTTATCTGAAATGTAATTATATAAGTATTTCGTACGTTTTGAATGATCTTTCATAAGCTGCTGTATATATGACTTTTCAAAATTAATATCAAAGCTATTATTATTGTCTGTGTGTCCAAAGACTACTTCAAATGGGGTTAATCCTGTAACGCTATGTATAGTATTATTATAGGCCATAATAGCATAAGTCATTATCGTAGCGGCGTCTGTACATTTTTGTTCGTATTTGGCTAAGCGATATATTTCTATGAGTGTAGAGTGAAATCTTTCTACTATACCTGTTGAATTCGGATTATTAGGTGTGCTTATGTGCAAAACTATTTTATACATATCCATAAGTTCTCTTAAAAGTTCATTGTTAAATTCAGAGCCTGGATCACATGATACTTTTCTAGGAATTCCATATGTAGAGAAATACTTAATCAAAGCTCTTACTACCTCGGGTGTCGAACGGTTGGAGATTTCTATTGCCTGACCAAGTTTGCTGAATGCGTCTACAATCGTGAGAAAATACTTGCCTTCTATACTAAAAAGATCTATGAATATTTCCTGAAATGGTGCGCTTTGAGTCTGTGTTAACTGGATGAATGGTTTTAGCGGCTTACGGTCATATTTCATTTTACGGCATAGATCACAACTGTTAATAATAGCTGCTACGGTTTCCTGCATGTTTTCCCAATAGTAACTTCTACGTATTCTAGTCATAGTTTCTTTGATACCGCGATGGCACGTCTTGCCCTCGTGATATTTAACAACTACAGCCCGCTGTTCATTTTCGTCCTCTATATATATAACTCGTTCAGTGCATTCATAAAAACAGACTGCACCTTTCTTAAACAGCTCTCTTACTACTTTAGAAAAGATTTTACGATGAGCTTCTTTTTCGAAATATATAAAGTATTTTAAATTATTTTTAATGTATTCTAATAGGAATTTTTTAACTATATCCTCGTTATTAATGGGCATGAAAACTTCTAACACATTTTGCTTTTTCCTAGATAAATTTTTAACTTGCATGTCATTTTTAAACCATTCGAAAACCAAGATCTGATTGGGCTTAGTATCAACCGCTTCATGTAGAATTGGTATAACAGCGGCGTCTGGGTCTATAGCGGAATGAACTGTAGAGCAATCGCTATTGGATATTGAAGGAACGGGATACGTCAAGTTGTCTTGCGGGTCAATTACAGATATGATGTCAGATTCTGAAGATATGGATATAGTTTTTTCACAGTCTGATACAGTTATAGTCTCTGATGTGTCTTTAGAGGGACGTTGTCGGGAAAGTTTACTAATTTCGTCAGTTAACTCAGTTACGTATTTGCGTATGTCTCGTTCTTTGTCTACATTTACTTTCATGGATAGTTGATCATCGTCTGATCCTAGAGCGTTTAATTTAATACGGGAAAGAGCGTCAGCGTTTGAATTTTGTTTGCCTTTCTTATACAATATTTCAAAGTCGTATTCCTGGAGTCTAAGGCGCCAACGGGTAAGTTTGGAATTTGGTTCTTTTAATGAATAAAGCCAGGCTAGTGGTCGATGATCGGTGTAAATATAAAATTTTCGACCATAGAGATATGGGCGGAAATGTTTCACTGCCCAAATAATAGCAAGCAACTCCCTTTCTATGGTACTGTATCGAGATTCGGTATCACTGAGGGTGCGACTTGCATAGGCTACAGGTTTATCATTACCTACTGATCCCTGAGAAAGCACAGCGCCTAAGGCCACATTCGAAGCATCTGTAGTAAGTATATAAGGCTTTTGAGGATCAGGATATTGCAACAATGGTGCATTAGTTAGTAATTCTTTACATTTTTCAAAGGCGTCTATGTAAGCTTCGTCAATAATTATTTTATTTCGTTTTTTAAGGCAATTTGTGAGTGGTTGAGTAATTTTTGCAAAGTCTTTTATGAATCGTCGATAGTATCCAATTAAGCCTAAAAAGCTTTTTATTTCAGTGGTCGTCTTTGGGATGGGATAATTTAACACGGCTTTAATTTTGTCGTCATTAGGCTTCAAACCATCTTTAGTTATAGTATGTCCCAGATAAAGTACTTCAGTTCGGAGAAATTCAGATTTGTCAAGTTGTATTTTTAAGTTTGTCGTTCTAAGTCTATCAAAAATTGCTCTTAGCTTTTGTAAATGCTCCTGTAAGCTGGAGGAAAACACAAGGATATCGTCAAGGTAAATTAGGGCGTGAATGCCTTGCAACCCACGCAGAACATTATCCATTGTCCTTTGAAAAGTTGCTGGGGCTGTCTTGAGTCCGAAAGGCATCCTTAAGAACTCATAGTGTCCAAATTGTGTACTAAAAGCGGTTTTCTGTCTGTCAAGGTCATTTACTTCTATTTGATGGTAGCCGCTCGCAAGGTCTAGTGTTGTGAAGTAAGTACTTTTACCTAACTTGTCAAATAAGTCATGAATATTTGGAAGTGGGTATTTGTCATCGATAGTAATTTCGTTCAGCCGTCTGTAGTCAATAACCATGCGATATTTTATTTCGCCAGAAGCGTCAGGCTTCTTAGGTACGAGATGAACCGGTGCACTCCAGGGTGAGAAGGATTCTTTTATTACGTTATCCCTTAAAAGTTTAGTTACTTGATTTTTAATTTCGTCTGCTATTACCGGACTTTGCCTATAAGGCTTAATGTAAATGGGGTCTTCGTTTTTAGTACGGATAAAATTTTTGACTTCATTGGTAAATGATAAAGGTATATGTTCACAGTAAAATATATCTTTATATTCTGTACATAAATTTAATATACTTTGTCGTTCTTCTTCGTTCATGTGGTCAAGTCGGAGTTTAAATAAATTTTCTGTTAATAATTTGTCATATTCACTAGGGTTTTGTTGTACGTTGGACGCATTAATGTGACAGTCAGTTATTTCGTATTGTAATGTCTTAAAAGGTCTAGTAACGGTAATTGTAAAATGTTCATCTTTAGTGTTTTGAATTACAGTATAAGCATAACCGTTTTCACAGGCTACGATCGCTTCAGGCATCCGCACTCCTTTGCAAAATTCAGTAAAATTCAAAATAGCAAAACCTTGAAACGTGTCTGTGGGTAATTTAACTTTCAGTTCGCAACGAGGGGGTAAATTAATTTTATAATCTAGGTTATTATGAACTATAGGTATTTTAGTGGTGTTCGTTATTAAAGTAAGGCTTTTAAGATTTATAATTGCTCCAATTTGTTTTAAAAGATCGTTTCCTATCAAGCCATCGTAGCGTGAATCTACATTGAAGACGTAGAATTTATGAATTTCGTTACAGTTGAAAGTTGGAAATAAAGGTACTTCTATTACTTGATCGTGTTTACTTGAGGCATGTGTGCTAATAACCTCAAATGGTTCGTGGTACATATATGGTGTAAAATATGCAAAAGCTTTTCTAGGAGCAATAAATGACCTAGTGCTACCAGTGTCAATCATAAATTTGGCATCAATTTCAGGTATGTAAATATATGGTAATTGTAAGGTATTAGAGTCACAGTTTAACGCTACTTTTTCTCTGGTTTTGTGGAGGCTTGAATTTGAAAATTTTCTGATGTTTCGTCAAATTTTTGTACTTCTAATGGTTCTGTTTGATCATTTTCAGTCAACGTCATCTCACTTTGCGAAGTGTCTTGGATTTGTGTGTATTGGTCATAGTCACAATAATAAGGGTAATAAGAAGGGTCATAGTCATGGTCATACTCCGGGTAAGCGTAATTATTCTCATATAAGTCTAATTCGTGTAACGGAAATCCTTGCTGAGGTTTAAAAGGTGGGGCGGTACGCATTGATACGTCAGTCGAGTTATGAGGTTGCGGATTATTTTGAATTTTATTCTGATAATGTTGCATAAATTGTTGAGGTGTCATAGGTGGTTGTGGCTGAAGGCCCTGGGGTCTATATCCGAATTGCGGTCTGTATCCTATTGGTGCACGTTGGTGAAATTGTTGGTTTTGAGGTATACCAAACTTAAACCTAGGCACTTGATTGTTCGATTGGTAAGTGAATCTGGGTTGATTATTATTATTCCCAAATTTAAAACCTGGATTATTATTATAATAAGGAATGCCGAATTTAAGGCCTGGGTTGAAATTGGGAATACCGAACTTAAAGCCTGGGTTGAAATTAGGAATACCGAATTTATGGTTAAGCGGAACTATTTGTTGATTAGATGTACTCTGTATACTTTGTGGCTTAGGGTTAGAAGAGTTGCCTAAAGATTTTTGTTTATGAAAACAATCGTAAAAATCAACCTCTTCTAACACTATGCTAAGGGCTTCTTCCAAGGTGGTTGGGCCCTTTAATTTAACTACCCGTACTAAATTTTCAGTTAAGTTATAAAGAAAAACCTTAAGGGCTCTGTTATTATATATTATAATTTTACTTTGTCGCATACTAATATCCTCTATTAAGTTAACTTTAGAAATTAAAATAGATTTAACAGTTTGTATCCTACCACAAAAATCTAAATAAGACTCACCAGACTTAATCTTTAAATTTTCAAGCTCTATTGAAATACATTCCTCGCTACGCGGATCTCCAAAATACTGAACTAACAAATCTTTTAATTGTGACCAAGTCGTGATGTCATCGCGCTCACTGATAAGAGAGGCAGCTTCGCCCGTCAATCGACTCGTAACTGATTCAAATACATAAACGTTTTGAATATCATTTCCCATAAATTTCTCTATAATATATTCGCTTTTTCTAATGAATAAATTAAGCTGTCGTTTATCTCCGTTGTACATGGGAATAATTTTTAGCATTTCACTAGGAATCATCCTTATTTGAGCCTGCCCTTCCATTTTCAATAAACAAGAATAAAACTAATAAACAAAATAACACGAAACTGTATAAAGATTATAAAAATAAAAGGTTGTAAAAGTATAAAACACAATTAACTAAAATTCTTATAACTAGTATCACTTAATCAATAGTTTCATCGATAAAATGAAAAGAAACTAATAGGAACACATTAATTCTAGGTACACTTTAGTATTTAAGTTAAAATGAGAGAAGTCCTATCTCAAGATAACAGAACAATCGATACGATGAATGGTGAAAAGGCTTACTCACCAACCAGCCGCTCTCACGTTCATTTTCCAGATTTTCCTCCGATGACTTATTTGTTTGGTTCGCGGATCGTAGGCCACACCGACACGACGTGTAGAGAAATAGTCTGTTTTTATTCACGGAGAAGAATTTTCACTTTTACGAAAATGTACAGTCTAATTTTCACTATTTCACGTACTGATGGACGATGCATGCAAACCACGATCCTACCGGCTGCGCCAGTCAAGTTCGGGAGCACTGGGATCGACTTTTTAAAAACACTATTTGATTTTTAAAATAGAACTTTTATTTAAACTTTTATAAAGGAACTTAATTTTAGAATAGTAACCTATGGTCGCAGAGTTAGATGCAGACTGTCCGATCTTAAGAACTAACTTAACATTACATAGTTTATCTTAAACCTACATCCTTAATATTATTCGTTCCCAGAATCGTACCACCTAGAAGTGCAGCGTTTGCGTGTACGCTCTAACTGTAACGGTCGCGGGTGGTATGTCCGGTGACGTAACTAGGTACGCTTTAAAAAGAGCAGACAAAGAAAATGCTAAAGCATCGGTAGGAAAACAAGTTACTCTAATGGTGGATATGCAGATTGTTTGGCAACACCCCTTTTAACAAATAGTCAATCTTTTTATTGAAGGAAACTGTGGACGTTCCATGAAACAATACATAAAAATACTGATAATAAATTTACTGCAAACGCGAAAATATAGAAGAAATAACAATATGGTCCGACAACTGTCCGGGACAAAATCGGAACATCATACTCTTGTTACTTTGGTCTATTGCAGAACACGGGACTTGCCGTAATGAACCAATTGGTCGTGGTCTAATTCATCATACCTATAGTACAATATATCCAACTAGTTCTCTGAATCGTACCATTTGACTGCCTGTAATAAAATCGCAAAACTACACCAAACTGGTGCAAGTAGGTAAGTAAATATACACAAACTGATGACCACTACATGAACTACTACTAGCAATTCCCGACATGGTAGACGAGCGAGCGCGCATTAAGTAAATCAGTACTATTACGTACCGGGAAATTACACTAATGAATGTACTATTGTTTACGATTAAAGGTTTAGTTGATTTAAGAGATACTCGTTATTGTGGTATAATCGTTTTATTAAGTCAAGATGTATTTGAAAAATGATTTTACAAAAGAAGGTGTTACTTAAAGGGAACACAGAGTTTTGTTGAGTTACACCTGTCATTCAAGGGCGAAAAAAATGTGGCAATGAGTAACAGGGTTTACTTATCGGTAATTTTTTTACCAATTTAGGTTAGTGTTACACAAAATGGTGTGACTCAACGGGAACAAATGTATTAAATAGACCACATCGCTCAAAACGGCTCTCGACGGTCCACAAAAATTTGGATCCTCGCGATCTCTCCTCAACATTTCTCTACAGAATGCCATTCTTCTTGGATAATCTTCTGGTTTTAAAGCTTGAACTTTTTCGTAATGGTAAGGATGCAGATGGTTACCTCGCATAACTCTTTGTATTGATGTTTTAGGTATCCCTGTACGTCTAGCCAGGCGCCTTTGGCTTGTAGATGGTTCGCGACGTAACTCTTGGAGGATAACATTTTCCTGGTCAGTATTAATCGGTCCAGGTCCTCGTCCACGAAAGCCGGGAATAACTCCTTCCAAAAAGGAGTTGTGAAGTCTCACGAAAACCCGATGGTCTGGAAAGCGTTGCACAGCTGAGCCTGGCTGGCATTCAGCAAATTCTCGATAAAGCCGAGCTGCTTCACGCGCTACGCCTTGTGCACCGCCATAAAAATAATGCATCATGGCGTGTTCGTGGGGTGAGTTCGGCGCACGATTAGCACGATTGTCAGCCATACTGGTAACAGAATATCCGAATCACAGGCACAATCTATAGTCCAAGTAACGTAAGCCAAGTAGTAGATGAGCGATCAATTACGAGAAACAAGCCAAAAATCACACGAAAGTTCACGAAACGCAACAAACAACAACTAAGGTTAAGAGTTAAGTTAATTAGTTAAGACAATGGAGATAAGAGATAAAAAAAGATAAGAGGCTTTAGTTGTAAGCGAGCCGCCAGGTAAAAAATTGTATGCATCCTTTTTTGCGAGCCGATTGGGTTTGACAGTAACAATACAATATATCTATCTTTTTTTAACAAATGGACTTGGATAACACTTTTGTCGTCGAATGGCACAAAATTATTTGCTGTAAAATTTGAAACAAGTTACAAGGTTGTGGAAATTCAAATTTTAAGAAATAAGAACAGATTAGTTCATGTTACGATTACGGTATACTTTGTAATTTTCTCGATTTAATGCGCATGATGCTATTTTTGAAGATGTTACTATTGTTCGATAGTTTAAATTTTTTGTGTCGAGAATTACCAACAGGTCGCTAACCGGCGCATTCACTACTAAATTTTAACTTACCACTTGTCACTTAACTGACTGTTTACACGTAATTTTTTACTTAAAATTTAGTTACCATCTCAACTAATTAACGCGTGAGTAGTAGGGATTGGCGGATTCCCGCTCACTTATTAGGTATGGTATCAAACGCGAATTTATTTAATAAGGTCGCGGGTGATCGAATCAAACCGCGATGCTCGCTAAGTTAGCGAAAGTTCATCAAACTAATCCGCGATATTATTTTGATTAAACCGCGGATCAAAGTAATTCGCGATATTATTTTGATTAATCCGCGTATCAAATTAATTCGCGCCTAGGACGCGAAGTCCAACTTTCCCAAAAAACCAAAAATGCCCTGGTTTCAGGTAGTAGTAGGGATTGGCGGATTCCCGCTCACTTATTAGGTATTGTATCAAACGTGAATTAATTTGATAAGGTCGCGGGTGGTCGAATCGAACCGCGATGCTCGCTAAGTTTTTGTCTCTAATCAAAACAATGCGATATGATTTTAACTGTTTCGGTTTAACCTAACCAAAATTTAACTACTACGTTTTCTATACAATATTTAGGCGTTGCAAACTAGATGAATTGAGAAATGTTATTGACTATTTAGTTTTCTTCGATAATATTTTATCTTACTATACCTATTGTGAATTATAATCATTTCACCCGCAAGGTATTGCAAATATGTTACGAAAGGGTGGTTCAGTAGCGTCTTATTGTTCATATTATTTAAACGTTATGCAGCATGTTTTTACTTCTTACATATGACTAACCAAATTCTTGTGATAACAATGTAGCCTCATGACGACGGTTACTTTTTGTGTTTCTTGGAAAATTACAAAGTTAAAATGAGTTTTTTATCAATAACCAAATTCTTGTGATAACAATAAAGGGAGAGAATTTGCTGCTTCCTCAATTATTTCTATTGTTCCTTTATCGGTTTGTAGTCTCATGACGACGACGGTTAATTGTTTACGCCTCGAACCACCTCCTTCTTCTAACTTTTTTTTTTTTATCTATTTTGGATGGATATAAACCGAAGGGAGCTCATACATCTGTACATTTCAAATCTACCAGTGCGAGTGAAAACTTGAAACTTATTACCCAGTAAGAAGTTCCTGCATCGCTGCTATACAAAATGTCTGTGAGTATTGCTTTTAATTTTTTTATTTCTTTCTATTTGTGTAATCAAAATGTGTTTTTACTACTCATACTTTGGTCGCTAGATTTGTAATATTGTCTTATGATTTTAACAAAGTTTAGTTATTTTTCTGAGGCTTTTTATTCGACTCACTACTTTCTTCATTTCGCAGTTTGTTTTTTCAAACATTGTATGTTTTCATGGAACCATTTAATATTTAAATTCTTTGATAGAGATACATGTCCGTTTTATTTCAATGTAACTTAACAAACTTATTAATTTTGTTCTTTACTTTTGTTTCAGAATCAAGATACTTTTACATTAAAAAACTACTACTTTCCTAATACTCCCGACGAAGACGAAGAAATCACTCTACCGTCGTTCAGGATAAATACCCAAAACGTCGGTTGCAAAAGAGTGGCAAACAACATCGAAAAGTTTTTTGAAAAACCGAAAAGGAAGAAGAAGGGTAATAAGTTATCATCGTGCGTCGGACATTGTAGTGAGGGTGGTGTAAGCTACATATCAACGAATGACGATGACGGTTCAAATGCGAGTCATCTTGTGAAAATCGAAATATATGACATGAACAAAATTCACAAAGTTTCCAATACGGAGCTTTGGAAACATACAGACGTGCGTGTGAAATATTACGCTCACAGCGGAGACGACCAACACTATCAGAGCACCCGAGATATCATCTACGAAATAACACAGAAAATAGCAACAAAAGAAGATTGTGCTAAGTTCTTTGTTGAGACTAAGGACAAAAAACCGTGAGATAACTCTTAAAGGTGTGATGTGATTCAGTGACAATACTAACTTTAACAATAAAACCAAGTGAGAGACACATAAAACTGTGAGTGCACGCAACTACCTGCTCAGTGGTGGTTAGTAAAATTCAAATTTTTCATTCAAACAATTTGTTGTTCTTGTGACATTTTGTGTAGCAGCAGTACCAAATGAACTTCAATATGGATACTTCATACGATATCGATTTGTTCAATTTGTGTGAAGATTATGAGTTGAATCAACTATGTCAAGAAGTTGAGGATGCAAATATCATTCAACATGGAAAAGGAGGAGCGAAGCGAACTTCTGCGGATGTGTTTCCTGAAGAAAATCCAAGTAGTAAGAGGTTATGTCTGCCGTCAACAAGTTCAGAAGAAGTAAAACATGGATCAAACGTAAGTTCAAAACATAGTGATCGCATTGAATGTATGATTTGTAAAAAATTGTTTCAAAAAAATACTTTGCTAGCCATTTGAAAAGTGAAAGTCATAAAAGTCATGTGCTATCATCGCATAAAAAACTTAAAAACGTTGATCTAATCGATTCCGCGTTCGGCAACCGCCTTCTTACTTTTAGAATCACTTCTGAGTCCAATGACGAAATAAATAATTACTTTGAAACACCAGAATCGTTCCTCACAAATATTAAGGAAACCATATTTTTATTGTTAGAAGAATGCATTCAAAAACGAACAATAATCAAAGTGAACTTTATTTTAAAAGCTGATTTCACACAAGAAACTAAACAGCAAAAGAATACATTTGATTTCCAAACGTTAAATTGGACTGTCTGCCATGGTGACGATTTAAAAATGATTTTTGCTTCAATAAATAACGAAATTACAAATAAAGTTAGCAATTTCGAAAAAAAAGATAGTGGTTGGTCTTTAGAAAAGATAAAACATTTAGATATGAATGTCAATCAATTCAATCCTTTACGTGGATCTTCATTTATTGATTTACCAAATGATATTAAGTTAAAAAAAGCGGTTATAAATGTTAAAAATAATAACCATCAATGTTTTATGTGGGCAATTTTATCTGCATTATTTCCTACCAATAGTAATTCAGATAGGGTGACTTCATACGTAAAGCATATGAATAAACTGAAGTTCGAAAACATTCCGTTTCCCATTAAAATTAAGGATATACATAAGTTTGAAAAACTTAACAATATTAGTATCAACGTTTTTGGATTAGAATACGATACGAAAAGTAAACTCAATCAAATTATAGGTCCTCTGTATCACACCAAATCTCGTAAAACTGTTCACATTAACCTTCTTTACCTTGCCAGAGGGATTTCTGGTCACTATTGTTACATTAAAAACTTATCTAGATTAGTGAGTAGGCAATTAAACTCACACAAGTCTTCCGCTCATATTTGCGATGGTTGTTTGCTTAATTTTTCTATCAAATCAAAGTTGCTAGAACACCAACAACGTGACTGCGGTCAAATTAAAGTAGACTTACCTAGTGATCAGATTTCTAAAAAGAAAAATTGGTTTGGCGAAAACGTTTCAAATAACCAAATTACGTTTGATAGATACGACCGTAAGCTGAAAGTACCATTTGTTGTGTATGCTGATTTCGAAGCGTTTCTTAATCCAATCAATACTTGTGAAAACGATCCCAATCAATCGTCTACTATTGAAATACAAAAACATGAAGTGTACAGTTTTGGATATTATATAAAATGTTCCTTTAATGATAGACTTTCGCGCTACAAAACATATACAGGTCCAAATTGTGCCCAACTTTTTATTCGTTCCGTGAAAGAAGATTTAGAATCGTTAGTTCCGAAAATTGTTATAAAATCTCCCGCAAAAGAATTGACCGATACACAAAAGCTTAACATTTCGAATAGTGAAGTTTGCTAAATTTGTGAAAAAAAATTAAATGTTGAAAAATTTGTGAACTTTGACTGGTATAGTGGTAAATACGCTGGCGTAGCCCATAAATTATGTGCACAACAATATAAACCGCAAAAATTCATTCCAATATTTTTCCACAATTTAAGTAATTACGACGCTCATTTTCTTGTACATGCTTTAAATATTCAGGAAGGTGAAATAGAGATAATTCCACAGAAAATTTAAATTACGATTTGTAGATTCTATAAAATTTATGTCGTGTAGTCTGGAAAAACTTGCTCATAATTTAAAGCCTGAACAATTCCATGAACTCGGTTTAAACTTTCCTGACAAAAATGACTTCAAACGTTTACTCCGAAAGGGTGTGTACCCCTATGAAATCATGACTTCATTTAAGTCGTTAGAAATGACTTGTCTTCCAACTCGAGATCAATTTTATAGTTCAATAAATGATAGCAACATTTCTGAGAACGATTACGAACATGCAAAAGATGTTTGGAATCATTTTAAATGTAAAAACATGAATGATTATTCTGATCTTTACTTAAAAACTGATGTTTTACTATTAGCTGATATTTTCGAAAATTTTCGACAAGTCTGTCTCAAAACTTATGGATTAGATCCAACCCATTACTTCACTGCACCCGGATTAAGTTGGGATGCTATGCTAATTCATACAAAAGTTAAATTGGAGTTGCTTACAGATTTTGATATAATTGCTTTTATACAAAAAGGTATAAGAGGTGGAATATCCCAATGTAGTAACAGATATGCAAAGGCAAATAATAAGTTCATGAATGAATATAACAGAGAGATCGAGTCTTCCTTCCTCATTTACCTTGATGCTAATAACCTATATGGATGGGCTATGTCCCAATACCTACCTACAGGTGAATTTCAATGGGTTGATATCAATACTGACTTTAACATTTCGGATGAGGCGGAATATGGTTATATATTGGAAGTTGATTTAGATTACCCTCATAGCTTACACGATTCTCATTCAGATTTACCTTTTTGTCCTGAAAGCATTACTGTTGCTAATTGCAGAGAAAAAAAATTAATTCCAAACCTAAATAACAAATCAAGATATATCATACATTATAGAAATTTAAAACAATGTTTAGAGAACGGTTTAATTTTACGTAAAATACACAGAATACTTAAGTTTAAACAAAGCGCTTGGTTAAAAACATACATTGATTTGAATACTCAATTACGAGCACAGTCTTCAAACGATTTCGAAAAAGATTAAAAACTTATGAACAATTCAGTGTTTGGAAAGACTATGGAAAACATTGCGAAGAGAGTGGACGTTAAATTATTAAATCATTGGGAAAATCGTGGTAAAGTTCAAGGTGCACAATCGCTTGTTGCGAAACCTGAATTCCACAGTTTGTCAATATTTTCGGAAAGTTTAGTTGCAATACAATTAAATAAGACAAAATTATTTTTTAACAAACCCATTTATTTAGGGTTTTGCATTTTAGATATATCAAAAACATTAATGTATAATTTCCATTATAATCACATGAAACAAAAGTTTCAAAACAATCTTAAATTATTGTATACCGACACCGACAGCTTAGTTTATCAAGTATTCACAGATGATTTATATAAAGATATTAAATCAGACTTACATTTATACTTTGATACATCCGATTATGCAACTAATAATGAATATGGTTTTCCATTAATTAATAAAAAAAAGTTAGGGTTCTTCAAAGTAGAGATGGGTAGGTCCGCCGTAAATTGGGAGTGGAATCCGGATGTGCATCCAGCTCAGGTGATGTACATCCAGATCCCGTGTCCGACGGACCCATATGGATCCGGTTGGCGGTCACTGTAATTCGGGTTGTAGGACGGAAAGGCACAGAACATGATTCAGTAGGTAGATCCAGATCCCGTGTCCGACGGACCCGTATGGATCCGGTTGGCGGTCATCGTAACTCGGGTTGTAGGACGGAGAGGCACAAAACATGATTCAGTAGGAAGGTGTACTGGACGTAGACGCAGGTGTGCGAGCAGTTAGTTTTTAAAAATGTTTTGAGCGATTTGATTGTTTGAATGTATGGATGGAAAAATTATACAACTTTTACTTAAATACAATGTTCTAAGAAAAATTATAATCAATCAGTCTTATGTTTTAAATAAGCAATTACAAATATAATAAAATCTTAACTGTCAGTTATAAACAAAAATACCCCTTTTGGTATAAATAGAGAGAAAAATAGTAACACTGTATCATCAAATGAAATTAACAAAACTATAAAAACAACATTTCTTTGATCGATTTGAAATTATTACAAAAACCAATACGCCGCCCGTCAATCGGATTCGGATCGCGCCGACCAGTCCAGTCCGCCAATCCAATGCACCGTGTCACCACTCCGAGGAACCGTATCCAATTGGCCGTTGGACACGCATCCATCTCTAACGCGTGTGATGCGTGTCCGAGGATTTACATCCAACCGGACCTACCCATCTTTACTTCAAAGACGAAAATAATGGTAAAATATGTAAAGAATTCGTTGGTCTTCGTGCGAAAATGTATGCGATTGATGTAGAAGATAACTTAACAACAAAAGCAAAGGGTGTTAATAAATGCGTTACAAAAACATTCAATTTAGAAGATTACAAAACTTGTTTATTCAAAAAATGCAATAAAATAAGTAAAATGTTGCGATTTAGATCCATAAAACATGTATTATTTACACAAAAAATTCATAAAATCAGAATTCCTAAAGAATAAAAAGAAAAATTGATGTGATCACTATGTGTTGTTCATACAACTTGTATTGTTTGTGTAAAATTTTGTATGTCAGACATAATAAAATTTTTAATTTAAAATTTTTATGTACTTATTTTAAAAACATAGTTTTAAGTTTAGTTTTTGTAACCATCTTTTAAATTATTAATTAGTTTAAGTTTTATCTCCACTTTGTTTAGGGTTAATTTTTATATTATAAATAAATTGTGCATTAAACCTGAACAGTATTTGCATTTTTATTTTCACTAGAGTAACACGTTCTGAACTCCATTTAATAATCATAATCATGGTCCACTTTTTTCATCCATTCACTGCAATTGTTGCAGGTCCTAGTGGTTGTGGAAAATCAAATTTTGTTACAAACTTTTTGAAATACTGTAATGAAATTTGTAACATTAGCTTTTCTGAAATTATTTGGTGTTTTGATGAAATGCAACCCTTGTATAATTTAAAAAATGTTACTTACTATCAAGGGATCCCAGATCTTAGCATGATTGACGGTAAATCTCCAAGACTACTTATAATTGATGATCTCATGAGGGAATCAGATGGAAGGATTGTTGATATTTTTACGAAAGGCAGTCACCACAGAAATCTGAGTGTGTTTTATATTACACAAAACATATTCCATCAAGGAAAAGGACAACGTGATATTTCATTAAACTCTAGTTACATAATTTATTTTAAAAATCCAAGAGACAGAACACAGATACGACATTTGGCTAGACAAGTTTATCCAGATAATTCGAAGTTTGTTGAAGAAGCATACAAAGAT
Source organism: Marasmarcha lunaedactyla (assembly GCA_923062675.1). Taxonomy (NCBI): domain Eukaryota; kingdom Metazoa; phylum Arthropoda; class Insecta; order Lepidoptera; family Pterophoridae; genus Marasmarcha; species Marasmarcha lunaedactyla. Next base: position 6,034,325 of record OV281358.1, read on the forward strand.
GCAACCACCGAAGCTCACGGATATTTATTAATTGATCTGAAACAAAACACCAATGACATGCATCGCTTCAAAAGCAAAATATTTCCATCTGATAATAACTGTGTTGTTTACATTCCTAGAAAAGGGTATAAATAGAACACGTAGCGATCGACTCTTATCAGTTCTAAATAATGGCTCAAGCAGAATCGACAAACCTTAATCATTTGTTTAGAGTATTAAAAATAATCAAAGCTCAATATCGTGAACAATTGTTTGAAAAGTGTGATGATGATGAAATAAAGAATCTTTGTGACTTTCTTTTAAATTTTCTTAAAGAAAAAATTGATTTAAAAGATACAAGTGAATCAACTTTCAATATTTGTAAATTGAACTGTTTTTTTTCAACTGATGTCATTTGAATCACGATATATATATTTTATAACACAATAAAATTGATTTAGTCTTAAAATGATGCTTGGTCGAGTAACTTCCCATAAGGACTTATTACGATCATTACATTCACTAAAACCAAAGTACAGAGCAGCGCTACTCAAAACCTGTGGGGATACAGAAATACATTGTCTAATTGAATGTATTTTTAATGTATTAAAAGGAAAAGTGCCACTAAAAGATAAAGATAAGAGCAAATTAAAGAAGTACAGAAAAATATTAAGAAAATTAATATCCAAAGGGAATACTAAATCTAAAAAGCAAATTATTATACAAAAAGGTGGTGCATTTTTACCTTTAATCTTGGGTGCTGTTTTAAGTACTATTTTGAATACAATAACTCGTTCTTAAAGTAAAAACATTATGTCTAACGTAAAAAAAATGGTTTTGATTGAATCGAGTGCACTCGAAAGACTCAAGGAAAGGGAAAACCCAACTGAAGAAACTTTATCTCGTTTGGATGGTGAAATGCAAAAAATTATGAAAAGTAAAGTAGATGATCGTGAAAAATGGACTTTATACCTTCAGACGTTGCAAAGATATTTGCATTTCAACGATGAGAAAAAAAACTCTTTAAAAATTATTTCACTCCATAGTGAAAAAGAAAACAGAAGCGACGCTCAAGTTCAAACTGAACCACACATTCAAGTGTCCACCATCCCAATATACTTAAAAAATGAATATGAGAAACTTAATCCTAGTATAACACCACCATCAGTCGTTGAGAGTAATATTCCGCGGAAAGACGCGTATTCGGTTCCAGAAATCCTTCAATCTATACCAAAAAGTTATCAAAAGAGAGCTGAAACATTACTGGATTGTTTACAAAAAAATAAGGAAAAAATACGATGGGATGAAAATGGTACTGTAATAATCCAAGATAAAGCTATTCCATTCAGTAATATTACCGAATTAGTTAATAACACACTGAGGAAATTAAAACGTCCTACACCAATTGGAAGCGACCCTTACCTTAAAGTATTATCAATTATACAAGTACCGATCAGATGTATCGGTAATCCTGATATATACGAGTACCTGCAAAATAGCATAATAGAAATTAAAGATACGCTACAACCTCATGAGACACCATCAACATCAAACAAAAGATCATTGTCATCAGAACCATTGAAAAAAGCTCGGAAGAAACTTGATTGGGAGAGATGGAACCCGTACTAGATATAGATCAAATTTATTATGATGTTTCACATCCAGCGGGGTACAGTAGCGTTAATAAGTTGTCAAGTGCCTTAAAGGGTAAAATGAATAAAAAACAAGTTCAACAATGGTTACAAAAACAAGAGACATATACATTACATAAACCAGTTCATAAAAAGTTTGTAAGAAATAAATACATTTTGTCAAATTTTAATGTTTTATGGCAAGCAGATTTAAGTGATATGCGATCTTATAGTCAATATAATGATGGTTATAAATACATACTTTGTGTTATTGATGTTTTTAGTAAATATGCTTTTGCAAGAGCAATCAAAAAGAAAAATTCTGAGTCCATCAAAAAGTGCTTTTAAAGTATATTTAACGAAGCAAATGCTACACCAACCCATATACAATCTGATAAAGGTACGGAATTTGCATCGAGAGATGTAATTTCATTTTTAAAAAGTAACAATGTAAATTACTATACCACAAATAATCCAGATATTAAAGCTAGTATCGTAGAACGATTCCAAAGAACATTAAAGATGAAAATGTGGCGATACTTTACTCACAAAAATACATATAAGTATATCGATATTTTAAAAGATTTATTAAAGTCTTATAATATGAGTTATCATTCTAGTATTAAAATGCGACCATGTGATGTTAATTCAAGTAACATCATGACGGTTTGGTGTAATTTGTATGAACGAAAAAGTAATTCTAAGACCCATTACACATCCTCATTGCAAGTTGGTGATTTTGTGAGAATAACAAAACATAAACACGTATTTCAAAAAGGTTATGAGACTAACTGGAGTGATGAAATATTTATTATTACTTCTATTGTCAAACGAAAACCACTATTGGTTTATACTTTAAAAGATTTGCAAAATGAACCAATTGTAGGTACTTTTTATGGTAAGGAGCTGCAAAAAGTTACTTATGACCCCACCACTAAATACAAAATAGATAAAATCATAGGTATTAGGTATTCTGGTAACAGAAAGGAAGTGTTGGTTAAGTGGAAAGGTTACCCGAATAAATTTAATAGTTGGATATCAGCTCAAACGTTAGAACAAATATGAGTGATGAAAGTTTTTATCTAACGTTACTGAGCAATAGCTCGCTTTCATATTTTCCGGATAATAAAACAACAAACTTTTTTACGAAATTACCAAAAACAATCAAGCTTGAAGGAGAGTGGGAAGTTGGGTTAGTGGAATATCACTATCCATGTACCATAATAAATGTTTGGGAACATGAAAACGTGGTTTATATAAGCAAAAATAAACGTTTATTGAGTGAATCTGCTTTGGTCAAAGTGGAATACAAATCACATATACCAGCAACAAACTATGACTCTGTTGATCATCTTTTAATGGCTTTTCATCAAAATCCTTTACTAAAAGACAGTGTTCAGTTTCGTTACGATGAGATATCAAAACGTGTATCAGTTACATCAAATAATGATTCCATAACATCCGTTACAACATCTACTACGCTTGGATTACAGCTTGGGTTTGAACCAAGGTCTAATTTTATAAAAACCAAAAATACTATGGGAAAATATCCTGTTGACTTGCTACTAGGGTTACCATCGCAATTGTTTGTTTATTCTGATATCGTTCAACCACAAATGGTTGGAGATGTGATGACATCTTTGCTTAGAATAGTTCCCTTGGATCCAGCAAAGTATGTTTATGGTGCTTATAAAATGAACGTATTTTCTCCTGCACATTATATTCCCGTATTGCGAAGAGAATTTGATGTTTTAGAAATAGATATAAGAACGAACACTGGGGAAAAAGTACCATTCCAGTTTGGGACTGCATGTATTAAACTCCATTTCAAACGAGTTAAATAGCATTCTACTTTTTTTTTATTATGGCCTGTCCTTACGAGCAATATTATACCCATCAAGCGGGTTCAGGTGTAGGAATTGTGTACAAAGGAGCTGCTTTTCAACGTGGTCATGGTATTGGGAGTTTTTTAGGAGGCTTGTTTAGGACAGTTTTGCCTTTGCTGACTAGTGGAGCAAAAACAGTAGGTAAGGAAGCGCTCAATGCCGGTGTAGGCCTCCTTTCAGATATGATTAGTACTCGAGCTTTAAACGAAAGTGTCAAAACTCGTTTGAAGGCTGTCAGCAACAATTTGAAACGAAAGGCAGATGAAAAAATTGATTCTTTAATGTTAGGATCCGGGTATAAAATCAAAAGAACCAGTAAAAAGGCACTCACTTCTTCGAAAGCGTCTAAGAGGAAAGGTGTTTCAAAAGCACGTAAGAGCACACAACGTATGCCAGATATATTCTCAAATTAAAAAATGTCATTTTTACATCATCATTCTCGTGAGTGTGTGAAATCGGAGTTGGATTTATTTGCTTTACCATCAACACAAACAAGCATTGAAAGTGGAGCTTGGATGCATTATAGTCCTATTTCTTCTCTAAGTGATGAAGGACCGATTGAATTCGTTATACCCGGTGCTGGAGATGAATACATAGATTTGTCTCATACATTACTTAACATCAAAGCTCAAGTAACTAACCAGGATTCAACATCGATTACGGCGGATGCAAATGTAGCTCCAATCAATAACTGGTTACATTCATTGTTTAATCAGCTTGAAGTTTATTTAAACCAAAAATTGATATCACCACCGAATAATACATATGCTTACCGTGCATATATAGAAAATTTACTAAACTATGAATCTGCGGCTAAAACTAATCACCTCACATGTGCCATGTGGTACCAGGATACAGCAGCAACATGGATAATTGTGACGAATCAAATCGAGGTTTCGTTACAAGAAGAAGACTCGTGAAGGGAAGTCGTACTGTTGAAATGATTGGTCATGTACATGGGGATATATTCAATCAAGAAAAGTTTCTTTTAAATGGTGTAGAAATGAGATTAAAGTTAGTTCGCACAAAGGAATCATTCAATCTTATGTGTCCAAACAACGATCACAAGTTTAAAGTTAAAATTAGTGCTGCGCAGTTGCTTGTACGAAAAGTACGAATAAATCCTTCGGTTTTATTAGCTCACGAAAAAGTATTGTTAAAAACTACTGCTAAATACCCCCTTACCCGAGCAGAAGTTAAAATTTTAACAATTTCTTCTGGAGTTCAAACTAAGACATTGGATAATGTATTCCTTGGTCAGATACCTAAACGGTGTATAGTCGGTTTTGTAAAAAATTCTGCTTTTAATGGTAGTTTTACCTCTAATCCCTATAACTTTGATAACTTTGGTCTGAATTCATTTAGTATATATGTGGACGGTAAACAAATACCATCCAAAACTTTGCAACCTTCGTTTTCTGAAAACGTAATTACAAGTGCCTATCACACTCTTTTCTCGGGAACTGGTATTCACTTTTCAAATGATGGTAATGCAATAACAGAATATGATTTCTCACGTGGTTGTTGTCTTTTGGCATTTGATATGACTCCTGACTTGTCTGCGAACTCTAGTTCACATTGGAGTCTCATAAAACGTGGATGTGTTCGATTGGAAGTAGGTTTCGAATCTCCGCTTGAAGACACGATCAATTGCGTAGTATATGCAGAGTTTGAGAACATATTAGAAATTAATAAAAACCGTGAAATTACTTTAGATTACAATAGTTAAATCAATTTGTTTAAGATGAACACCATCGACATACAAAAATGTTTGTGGAAAATACATCCCGACTTAACATTGAATGTTTTTGCTGCTAATCGTTTACCTGTCAAAGTTACATTACCTGCCTATTTAATAAGCAATTTAGATCCTGACACAAGACCTGGATCTCACTGGGTAGCAATTTTCATTAATGGTAATGGAATTGGGGAATATTTTGATTCGTTTGGTCGGAAGCCTACACTAATGTTGGAAAACTTTTTGAAGAGAAACTCTAAGCAATACTTTTGTAATGGGTCAGTTCTACAAAACTACATGACTTCGGTATGTGGAATATATAGTCTTTTGTTTGTTTACTTTAGATTTAACAAAATACCGATGTTTGATTTTATAAACATGTTTACTGAAAATACTTTATGTAACGATTTAATTTTAAGAAATCTACTCGTCTGTATTTTTATATTAAAATAAATTTTTTGTAACAAACTTGGATCTTTCATTTAAAAGAAATTTGATAAAGATATTTCATTTAAGGAAAAACTATCTGAAGACTCATTTACATAGAATATTGTGGTAGATTTGTATTTAAAATGTCTTCGGAAAGAGCATTCAAAAAATGAAATACCCTTAGTAAATTAAACAACAAAGATAAGGTAAAATTTATTTATTAACCTGCACTTTTTTGAGTGCATGTTGAACAAAACCCTGCCATGGGAAGCACTCCGTCGATTTCACTACATTCTTCCGTTTCATTGTAAACATATGGTACTTTATGTCCTTGACAAGGTGTAAACAATGGACTGATATCCGTATCCTCCATCATCCATTGTGGTCATTCATTCTGAAGGTACCACAATCGAATGTATCTTTTGAAATCACGTAAAATTATTGTTTTACCCATCTTTTCAATTACTTGTTCTGTAAGCATTGTATATCTTTATGACGAGTAGACTGTAGACACTTAGCAGGTAGTTGCGTGCACTCACAGTTTTATGTGTCTCTCACTTGGTTTTATTGTTAAAGTTAGTATTGTCACTGAATCACATCACACCTTTAAGAGTTATCTCACGGTTTTTTGTCCTTAGTCTCAACAAAGAACTTAGCACAATCTTCTTTTGTTGCTATTTTCTGTGTTATTTCGTAGATGATATCTCGGGTGCTCTGATAGTGTTGGTCGTCTCCGCTGTGAGCGTAATATTTCACACGCACGTCTGTATGTTTCCAAAGCTCCGTATTGGAAACGTTGTGAATTTTGTTCATGTCATATATTTCGATTTTCACAAGATGACTCGCATTTGAACCGTCATCGTCATTCGTTGATATGTAGCTTACACCACCCTCACTACAATGTCCGACGCACGATGATAACTTAGCACCCTTCTTCTTCCTTTTCGGTTTTTCAAAAAACTTTTCGATGTTGTTTGCCACTCTTTTGCAACCGACGTTTTGGGTATTTATCCTGAACGACGGTAGAGTGATTTCTTCGTCTTCGTCGGGAGTATTAGGAAAGTAGTAGTTTTTTAATGTAAAAGTATCTTGATTCTGAAACAAAAGTAAAGAACAAAATTAATAAGTTTATTAAGTTACATTGAAATAAAACGGACATGTATCTCTATCAAAGAATTTAAATATTAAATGGTTCCATGAAAACATACAATGTTTGAAAAAACAAACTGCGAAATGAAGAAAGTAGTGAATCGAATAAAAAGCCTCAGAAAAATAACTAAACTTTGTTAAAAATAATAAGACAATATTACAAATCTAGCGACCAAAGTATGGGTAGTAAAAACACATTTTGATTACACAAATAGAAAGAAATAAAAAAATTAAAAGCAATACTCACAGACATTTTGTATAGCAGCGATGCAGGAACTTCTTACTGGCTAATAAGTTTCAAGTTTTCACTCGCACTGGTAGATTTGAAATGTACAGATGTATGAGCTCCCTTCGGTTTATATCCATCCAAAATAGATAAAAAAAAAAAAAGTTAGAAGAAGGAGGTGGTTCGAGGCGTAAACAATTAACCGTCGTCGTCATGAGACTACAAACCGATAAAGGAACAATAGAAATAATTGAGGAAGCAGCAAATTCTCTCCCTTTATTGTTATCACAAGAATTTGGTTTTTGATAAAAAAGCTCATTGTAACTTTGTAATTTTCCAAGAAACACAAAAAGTAACCGTCGTCAAGAGGCTACATTGTTATCACACGTTTAAATAATATGAATTATGAAATTAATTTGATACGCGGATTAATCAAAATAATATCGCGAATTACTTTGATCCGCGGTTTAATCAAAATAATATCGCGGATTAGTTTGATGAACTTTCGCTAACTTAGCGAGCATCGCGGTTTGATTCGACCACCCGCGACCTTATTAAATAAATTCGCGTTTGATACCATACCTAATAAGTGAGCGGGAATCCGCCAATCCCTACTACTACCTTAAACCAGGGCATTTTTGGTTTTTTGGGAAAGTTGGACTTCGCGTCCTACTAGGCGCGAATTAATCAAAATAATATCGCGGATTAGTTTGATCAACGTTCGCTAAGTTAGCGAGCATCGCGGTTTGATTCGATCACCCGCGACCTTATGAAATTAATTCGCGTTTGATACCATACCTAATAAGTGAGCGGGAATCCGCCAATCCCTACTACTCGCGTGTAAACCAGCCATAAGGGTTAAGAGTTTAATTGAAAAATTCAAGATGTGTCTTCATGCTTACAAAATTCAATTAACACAACAACTGAGGCCTAATGACCATGCACAGCGAAAAGAGTTCGTAGAATGGATTACTGAGCACACAAGTGGATACTGGTTTTTCGAGCAAAATCTTTCTTAGCGATGGAGCACATTTTAACCTTGATGGCTTCGTAAATCGCCAAAATTGACGCATTTGATTGTTTGATCCACAGCGTGTCGCTGTTTAGTGCGGATTTTGGGCTGGAGGCATCACTGGACCATATTTTTTTTGAAAATGAGGCTGGTCAAACAATGACTGTTACTGGTGCTCGATATCGCGACATGGCATCACACTTCTTTCTGCGTCAGTTGAATGATATTGATATAGACAACATGTGGTTTCTACAATATGGTGCCACATGCCTAACAGCCTGTGAAACAATTCAATTACTGTATGAGACATTTCCTAGTCGTGTATTCTCTCGTTTTGGTGATCAGGATTGGCCTAGATCCTAGATCTCGTGATTTAACACCATTCGATTTCTTTTTATGGGGTTATTTGAAGTCGAAGGTCTATGTCAACAACCCTACAACAACAAAAAGTGCATTACAAGAGGAAATTAAACGCTGCATCAATGAAATTCAGCCACATTTATGTCATGGAAAATTTCGATAACAGTAAGGCCGTGGAGGCCATTTTCCCGATGTGATATTCCATTATTAAATATATATATATAATAATGTATATATATATATATATATAGATATAATATATCTTGATATTAAATAACCCTATCCTATGTATTTTATGATTCAAACTAAAAACTGTGTTTTCTATTTAATTCAAATCTTGGGTTAATTTTGGGACACCCTTTACAATTAAAAACAATTTTTTTCTAGTGCTAATGAATTTCAATGCATGGTTCATTAAAGAAAGTAACTGAAAATGGCAGTGCTTATCATGTTCTCTCGCTCGCACACTAGCGCCAACTATATTCACTCTCGTGCGTACGGTACATAAAAAAGTATTAGGATTTATTTAAATAATATTCGTGTTTTATTTTAACCAACATCACAATAAAGATTCTCCTGAAATTTTGTTATTTACTTTTCCTGGTGTACAGAAACGGACATAGGGTCCGTTCATCCCGAAAAAACACTGTTTCCGATGAAAACAACAATAACGTTCTAATGATAATGGATGGCGCCACGTGTCTTTCAACTTTCACGCCGCCGAAGCCGATGTCAGAAGCTAGTTTGAAAATCCAGTCTTGTTTTTTTTATTTTTGAATATAAAAAAATCTTTTGAAAATTTGTATGCTAACTGTACTATCTGTCAATGCAAGTACAAGCCGCATTTTTTTTATGATTCCTTTGCCTATTATGATTCCTTTCTTTAATGCAACGGCTTATAAGCATGTTTAAAGTCTGAAATATATTGACACTGACTCAACAATTGTCAAGTAAAAAAAAAATTTTTACTCAACAATATATTATTTTGCAACTAATTAGCTAAGTAAAAATTTTAAATTTGGAGTATATCTTTGCCCTCACACTTGAAAAACAAAACTGTAGTTATTTAATGTTTACTTTTATACACACAAACTGTTCTTCAATTTTCACTCTTTTAGGAGCAGTCAGAACATCCACTGAAAATTACATTTATTTCCACATTAATCTTCATAGTTTTCTTATTCATCCATCTAGTATGATGAGATAATTTCATGTTATTTTAATCTATATACAAATACAACGATTTGGCACATAACACCTGTAGTTCCAGGTGTAATACGGATTCAGCTACAAAGACATCCCTCGTTAGGTGCTACTCGAGTCTTTTGACTTGATAAAGTCACAATTCTAGGACTATGTTCTTCCTGCAACAACAAAAAAGATATGAAATTAGATTTGGCCTGTGGAAAATGTTTATATTTTCTAAGTAAAAAACTAAGTGATATCAAAATTCCTTGAACAATCCTGTAAGAATAGTTTAAATACAAGTATGTCTTGAACTTAATTTATTGAAAAAAGACCTGAGGTGAATTCTATTTGTTACATAGTACCATAAGTTCAAATATAAAATTAGATACAGTGGATCCAGAAAATTAAAAGGTATATTTAATTTAAATTTTACTTACAGCAACACTGACAACTCTCAATGGTTGTTTTGAGTATAGTTTGTGTGCCAATGTCATGAAAACTGCTTCCACAGTATTGCACTCTGATTCTAGTAATGCTGATGTTTCAAATAACTGGAAATATAACAGTACAAACATATATTTACTAGGGGACAATTTCAGTGATTTAAAGGAGATTCTGCAAGTTGATCTAACTGCAAATCTAGTCATTGTCTTTTAATCTGATTTCAGTCCAGTCCGTTTTCGACAATTGCCGTAGTAACGCTGATCGAATTAAATTCTTGCGAATCGATCTGTAAGTCTCTTCAAGATCATATGATCCAATGCGACACTAAACAGCGTAAATTACCAGCACTAGGCAGCGAATTAGGCACTTATGTCAAGGTAAGCGTGAATAAACGTACACACTAGTTTTTCATAAAATTTGAAAAAGTTGTGTCATCTGCCAACAAGAAACTGTTACAAGACATGATAAGCTACAAATTACTCACCGGCATACCATGTTTGTCAGCTAGTCGTTGCGCATACGCAGTCGCGAGCCGGGACTCGGGCGTGCCGCAGTCACACTTGTTGCCAACCAGCACGCGGGGAGCCCCAGCCAGCCCATGTGAATCTACTTCTTGCATCCAACTTGTTATTGACTGGAAGATTGGTTAGAACATAGTAATTCATGATATAATTATAAAGATAGACAATTTCTTTGTATGAAACCAATAAACTAGGGTAGTACTATACCAATTTTTTAAATTCTTTTACCTACATGCATTATGAAGGATGAACGAAGGTAATATTTAAACCAAAACTGCAACAGGATCATGAGTCATGCAAGAAACCATGAAGGGACTTCTAGTTATGTATAATATGATGCCTCATATTAATTTTGACTCTTGCATCTTAGGTAGCTATTTTTAGAATAATTATTTCTTATTACTCCTGTACGTTGAAAGATAAACATTTAGGCAAAACTTGTCTCTGTAGCCAAGTATATACAGGGTGCCCCAGAAATGACACGTAAGGGTGACACTGGAGGTAGGCGGAATTGCCTCTTGTAAAAGTTTTCTGGTTTTCGAGATATTGCCACTTTTGTGATTTTTATGAAATTTCCACTTTTTGGTCCTTTTTTGCTTACAGCTGCAATAAATATCTTTTAATTCACGGTTTTTTTTTACCAAGACTATTGTTCTTAGTTAGTTGAGACAACCTAGTAATAATTTTGACGGAAACTAGCACACTATGCTAAGAAAAAGAGTTAAATTGTTTTATTTTATTTCATTGCAAAAAACCTGACTAAAGTTTAACTGATTGCTGTGAAAAAAAAGTGGAGTTTGCCAAGAGTAGCACCACAATAGTTATTTTTTTTTAAACCAAATCTTAGAAACTTCAATTTTTTTCATGAAAGGCGTGCTACTTGGAAAATAGTACAACTGCATGATAATGCGTAATAACAGGTCCAGGTGTCTTTTCTGGCAAAATTACTAATAAATGAAATTGCAGAAGCACATAACTATCTATCTTTTTCTCTCCTTTATTGTTTTTTGAGTTCATCAGTGGACCGAATTGGTTTTCCATAAACTTTTTCTTTTAAACATCCCCAATAAAAAAAAATCTAATGGATTTAAGTTCGGAGAGCGTGGTGGCCACAAAATTGGTCCTAGTCGGCCAACTGATCTGCTTGGAAATGCCTGATCAAGATGCCCCCGTACTGCATGAGCGTAGTGTGCAGGACACCCATCATTTTGAAGGGTATATATAACATAGGTCTGCATTTAGGGTGGCAGGCAGTTCGAACGGGCCTATTATCTGCCCGTTCAAGATCCCAGTCCAAAGATTAACTTTGAATTGGTGCTGGGATCGATCTTCTCTTATTTTTATGTGGATTTTCTAGTTGCCAACTGTCTAGATTATTATGGTTAAGATAGCCATCTCTATTGCAGGGCGACGCATCACTCCCCAAAATGCGGTTGCAAAAATTTGGGTCGTCTTGATGCTTTCTAGCATTATTCAGCAAAATGTAACACGCTTAACGTAATCACTAGTCAGTAGTGTTTGAACCCTTTGGACGTAGTAAGGGTGATATTTATATCGTTTTAAAATTCGATGTCCTGACGATTTAGAAATGCCAATACATCGTTCGATCAAACGTCCGAAATTGATGGATTGCGGGGTCTTCCTTGTACGAAACGCTGACTAGGGGTTCTAACCTTGCGGTAGGCATTTACAGCCCGAAGATTAATTTCATAGCTTGATCGCCTGCGGTTTGGACATCTTTCCGAGTAAAATCTTGCCGCTGAATTTAGATATACGAAACGCTTCCTCTAGCAGATACGCTCCTTGTTTCGCCATAAATTAGTAGCATGTCTTTGTACTCACTAGGGGTGAAACTCAGATTGTTGATTTGTCATTATAATATGACAAAGTCGAGAGTCCAATAAGAGCGCAGTCGGATACGGAGTCTAAATTAATGCGAAGTTGTCAGATACATGCGAATCGATGTAATACGGCGAAAGAGCAGAAATAACACGTGTGTAGCACTACACTCAAGATAAAGCACTAAATATTTTGTTTTACTTTTTTTTTAATACTTCAGTTTTCAAACACGAGAAGAGAAGTACCACGTTGCAAGGAGTCCGTTTTTTTAAAGATGATGTGCAGTATCACATTTTTTTTTAGCAATATATTTAAGTCAGGTTTTTTTGCAATGAAATAAAATAAAACAATTAAACTTTTTTTCTTAGCATAGTGTGAAGTTTCCGTCAAAACTATTACTAGGTTGTCTCAACTAACTAATAACGATAGTCTCGGCAAAAAAAACCGTGAGTTAAAAGATATTTATTGCAGCTGTAGGCAAAAGAGGACCAAAAGGTAGAGTTTCATAAAAAATCACAATAGTGGAAATATCTCAAAAACCAGAAAACTTTTACTGGAAGCATGATGGTGTTATCTGATAGGCCTAAAGTCCATCTACCTCCAGAGTCACCCTTACGTGTCATTTCTGGGACACCCTGTATGTTTGGAAATATATTTTTTTCAATTTAGTATATAGTAATGTGTAAACAAGCATTTTTTAAATAATGATACCACAAACAAATTAAGTATGTATATGTTTCTAATCTACACAGTACACTTTAAAAAGATACTGAACTGCAGCACTGACAGGTACAATATCCAGGTACCCTATATCTTTTTGGTACCCCTGACAATGTGAGTGCTAAATTATGTGCACAAATATTACCTAAGGTATATTATTTTACACATATACAAGTTCTAAACAAGTGGCACAATGGATATCTTAAATATAATTTGTAATTTAAAAATTTCAACATGTATTACTCATTGGACCTTAAAGACTGTGATGTTGCAGATGTCAGTTACTTATTCAAGTGGTACTATTCATTCTACTCTGGAAGACACCAGAACAAGTTAAACTTGGGCTTAAAATGTACTGGTGGTTTGCAATATCCAAACTTACACTATGGTACTTACATGAAATGTCTCTGGTTTCGTGACATCATAAACTATAACAACTGCATGGACGTTTCTATAATAATGCTGAACCATGGACTTCCGGAACCGTTCCTGACCAGCTGTGTCCCATAACTGCAGCTGAAACCATTGAAGCATTGAATATATTAACCAGAAGTATAATTTGAATTAGAATAGTATATTTTAATGAAAATGAATGTGTAAGGAAAAGTTATTTTGTAAGAGTGAAAATGTATTGCACCATAAGTTTTATATGGTTACACCTGCCTAACTTTTTATTTTATAACATAATAAATTTTCATAAATTATATACTTTGTTACTTCTAGATAGCTTTCTAATGAAGAAGAATTACTATATTAATTGATATATTCATTATTAACTATACAACAAGCTGTAAGTAAAAGTAAAATTTTTCACAAATAATTTACCTACTATAATAGTGCAGTATATGAAGCCAAAAAAGGTTAAACTATCAATGTAAATATGTAATTCTTATAGGCTTCAAATTGCCCTTGTCTAATTTTTATTTTTACTTGTTAATAATTATATTTATGGATAAAGATACAGTACAATGGCCTAGAGCTGTATACCCAATTACCTATTTTATGTATTTCACAATGTTGACAAAAAAGTGCAGAGAGGTACTTATTTTTTCGCCTGCTTTTTTTCTCTGTCTATTAGGCATGGAAATGATTGCTATTTACAAATAACAATCATATGATAAAATGATTTTTTTTGTCACAGTGAAATCACCTGCTACTTTTCACACCTGCTATTTTTCACTCCTGCTATTTTTAATTGGGTATGATTTATCATGACATATCATGTGGGAGTGATTTTTCATTAGCCGTGATTTCTCACCGTAATTAATTTGAATGATTTTTATAGCAATTATTGTTGCTTTTACGTGCTATTATTTAACTTGCAACGTATGTATTTAGCTACATAGTTCACTTTTTTCGTGTGTAATCTTGAATGAAACTAAAGTTTTAAAGCTTGTTTTTTATAGAAGTAACATGATAAAAAAATCTGAGACCTGTATTATTTATTTTTATTAAATAATGAAAAGTAAAATAATTTGCAGTAATTGATATCAACTCGCTCGCTAATTAGGTAATAAATCGCCATCTAGTTTACTTTACAAAAACTTTCTAGTGAAACTAATGCATCTTTAGCACCATAGCAGATCTTTAGAGTAAGCCTTTTTCTTATGGCCTTAAAGTTTAATTTAGAATGTAAACATTGACTGAAACGGCGAGCCATAGTGCGATCGAATGCGCTACTCGCACTCATAGCGCTGTAAGTAAGTGCGTCTCGCTCGATCCTGCCGCTCGCATTATCGCCGTGCTAATTCTCTCACCAAAATCACACCACCAACAGAAATCATTATCACTGTGATTCTAAAGCTGGATAGCAGATATGATATATGAAAAAAAAAATCATATGATTTTCACTGTTACTAATGATTTGTTCCATGTCTACTGTCTATAGCTAACATCTTTTAAAAGTTGAACTTAAGGTGTATATACTGTATATACACGGAATCACGTTAAGACGAAGAGGAAGAAGACATTCATCACATGCATTTTTTATACCTATGATGACATAAAATATTTTCATTTTGGTTTCGTGTACAAACATACGAAGAACAGAAACACATGAAACAGCAACCTTACAAAGACTTACCTAAAGAGACACACAAATAAATGGCAGGTAGGGTGTGCAGGGTAAAGCTGAAACAATCCTTATCGTACCTTAATTTCTTCGTGATTTATTTTGATAGTCCTTTCTCTAAAATCAACTCCAATTGTAGCTTCAGACTTATCTAAAAAATGTCCTTCGCAAAAGCGATAAGTAAGGCATGTCTTTCCTACACCAGAATCGCCCAAAACTATGATCTTAAACACCTTCTTTTGTTTCAAACCCGGAATATTATGAATGTCTGTCATATTAACACAAAAACCTATAAACTTATATAGGCTATATCATTGAATTTCATATGATTTCACCGCAACCGTAACCGTAGCATACATAACAACGCGCACGATCACGTCAGTGTCACTGTCATTATGATACTTTTTTTTTTATTGTATGTTTTTTTTCCCATTCATACGAAGTGGAAGCAATGAATAAACACAGCCTAACACTACGAAAAATAGAATGACAATAATAAAATAATAATTATCTACAGGGTGTCCAATTTCAACGTCAGGCCGAAACGGGACGATAGGATTTCTTTTTGATTTTTTTTATTTTCTTGCTACATTACTCTTATATTTACTCTTTACCTCTTTTTGTAAACGTATATAACCCTACCTATAAGTGGAAACTTGTAATTGGCCATCAGCTTCCAATACGTGTTTTGGACGTGTTGTTATGGGCGTGTATAAAAAATGTTCCTACCTCTAAGTTTCCGTAAAAGATATAAAATAAAACAAGCATCATCAGAAAAATGTTCTTTAGAAATTACGGGCATTAAAGTAGCGTCATTGTCGGTCGCGCTCACTCTTGGTAAACTCCACGACCCATCTCTCTCATATTTTTTTAGTATTAACCCACCAAGTGTTTTACCTTTGTTGCCAAGGCACTCTAGTACTCTAGTATTCATAGTTCGGCAAAAAGTGTTATTTCGAAGAAAATATGGGGCCTTTCATGAAAAAAGTAAATTTTTTTAAGATTTGGTTTAAAAAAATGGCTATTGTGATGCTATTTCGAAAAGGTCATTAAACAAGCAGTTTTTTAAAACGATGTGCAGTATCATCCCTGTACATGTTTTTTTTTCACAGCAATCAGTTAAACTTTAGTCAGGTTTTTTGCAATGAAATAAAATAAAACAATTTAACTCTTTTTCTTAGCATAGTCTGCTAGTTTCCGTCAAAATTATTACTAGGTTGTCTCAACTAACTAAGAACAATAGTCTTGGTAAAAATTAAAAGATATTTATTGCAGCCGTAGGCAAAAAAGGACCAAAAAGTGGAAATTTCATAAAAATCACATAAGTGGCAATATCTCGAAAACCAGAAAACTTTTACAAGAGGCAATTCCATCTACCTCCAGTGTCACCCTTACGTGTCATTTCTGGGACACCTTGTAGATTTTTTTTCTCGAGTTGGGCCCATTTGGTGCGTTTTTGGGGTTCATATAGTGGTACTTCTAGTTATTATGTAGGTACTAACAAAAAACTATACCTTGTGCTCTGAGTAATGAGGCGTTGAAAATTTTATTATTAATAGAAGATTTTGGGAAAATTGGTCGTTTAAGCTGAATCATTTTATAAATGTGTTGATTTTCTTATTTATGAAACTACTTTATGTGTAAAAATTAGTTAAAACAATCAAATTTGAACTTTACATTTCTCATTATGATTGCCCATAAGCCTCACTTGTGTGAGTTCCGGCGAAGCGCCGTCAGCGCTAAGCTACAAAGTCCGGTCAAAAGGCCCACAGGGCCATAAATAAACAGTCTATTTCGAAAAAAAATTCAGCAAAGCATCAGAAATTCCTTCAGCTTCTGCGTGACAGCATTCCTCTTCTTCAAAGTTAGTGCTCTCTATATGAAGCAAATTAATAGGATCATAAAAAAACGCCTGATGATTTATTGAACTTATAAAAATCCGTGAGAGATGTTCTCAATTGTATGGCACTTAATAACTAATAGCTTGCGCGTTTTGATATTCACGTTCTAATTTTGAGCTTTAAACTTAACTTCTAATACTTTTGGATCTACCTGTGCAATTAACAATAATGAAGTAATATTATTAAATAATATCTTTATCGGAATGTTGCAGTTACAGCATATTTACTTATTACTAAATTGTAGACAATTTGTAGACTCTCCTGCTAAACTAGGAATTTATATTATTTTAATTATAACTTTGATAGTAAATTACAGTTTGATCTACAACATTCAATAAATACCTAATAATAGTACGTCTTCTTGGTGTGTTAATGTGGTGTGTGTTTGAGCGGATGTATAAGGCGAGAAATTGTAGTTTTGTAATTTCAAGGAGTACTGTTTGGTGTGGAGGTAAGTACCCTTGCCTTCTATGCTAGAGGTCCCGAGTTCGAATCCTGGTAGATGCAGATATTTTATCATATTTGCTTTCTAGTCAAGGATGTGTATGTATGTTTATTTAAGTTTATTTCTAATACTTATATAATTTGTGCTTATATATTTCTTAAGTTTATTTGTCCGTTATCTAATATCCATAACATAAGTCCTTAATGATACTTAATTTGGGCTAGATAATGTGGTGTGATTGTTAGAAATATTATTATCATTATTATTAACTATTACATTAAATGTTCTTAAATACGTACAATTTAATATGTTTTATTTCAAGTCATTATTTTGAGTAATAAATCAGTTATGTTAATACGATTTGTAGTGTCTTGTCTGACGACGCCCGTGTTTATGATAAATTCCAAAATACAATACTGACATAAGAAACTGCTATTTTATCTTACGATAAGAATGATGAATCTTAATTGCAAATCTTAACTTTAAAGAATAATTCGTTATTAAATAGTTTTATTTAAGTTTGTGCTCAAAATTATCGCCCCTGTTTCTTATACACAAACAAGCCCTTTTCGGACCTCGCTTTTGACTACTTTCGAATTTATTAAACTGCGTTTATTATGCATATCCTAAGCTCATCCACAGAAGGAACCGGGAACGCATCGTGGTAGACCAATGCTTTTATACGACCCCAGACAGTTCGGTAATTCAGCAATTTGGGAAGTTTTCCAAATACAAACGACGGGCTTCATCGGCACTACTTCTGGCAGCCCCATAATAATAAACAATATCAGCGTACTCTTGGTTACTCTTGGTTTCGTAAGAACCTATTGGAATAACCTCCAAGCAAGGTTCGACTTGCTGGTGTGAGTGAAAACCACATTGGCGTATTTCATGATAGGGCGGATGCAAGTTTTATAAAGTGTAAGCTTATTGCTAAGCGGAATTTTACTCTTCTTGCAGATTAGAGGGGCAGCCTACCCATGATGAAGGTGGCTCGGTTCCGGACGCCTCTTATGTGAGCCGCGAATGTAAGTCTACAGTCTAAAGTGACTCCTAAATATTTAACTTTTTTGGCCTAGGGGATCCTAATGCCCAATAGAGTTATCTGATCTAATCTTTTGGACGGTTTCCTAGAGGTTGTCCTAGAGCAGGTTGAGAGAGAGAAGTACACTGCTGCCATTTTCTCTGGGTTGAGTTCTATGCTCCATTTCCTAAACCAAGCGCCAAATGCGCCAAAAGCGCGAGCTCAACTTTCTCCGTCTTTGGCATTCTAGTGTATAGTGTACTATGTATACTGAAATAGTACTCACTAGTGTATAGTGCAAACAAAGTCGGAGAAAATACCGAGCCTTGAAGTGACCAAGAGAAAAAAAAACGTTTCGGTATTTTAAATACAGTGATTTATTTGGCACTTTTAGTTATCTACATTGTTTGTTTTAACATGAATGTAGAAATATTTCACATTTTTATTACGTTTTATAAACAAATATCATCACTTTAATTTAAAAAAATTGTATATGCTACAATTTATCAAAAATTAACCAATGATTTGTAAAAATAGAAACAACAAAACGCAGTTAATGCTCTGTGACATTCAATTTCATTCAATACAATATTACGTTCTCTCATTAGAATGAGATCCAAAATCAAATTAACAAAAATAAAAATAAGTCCAGTTACCTCGATAGATGGCGTTAAGAGATAGATGGTCTGAATATATAATACAAGAAAGGTAGGCTTAAAAGAATTTTCTACAATACCACTTTATGCCTGTGCTTCAGTGCTAATATTTAAATAAATGTAAAAATAACACTTAATTATAATACACTTTATTCCCCAAAAATATTACAAGAACAAAAAATTTTATAAATACAACATTTAAAAAGAAATAGGCAATTTAGGCTGCCTTGTCGCTTGAGAGCGATCTCTTCCAGGCGACCACTTACTGATAAAAAGTATTATAGTTTAAGTAATACAGGTAAGTACCTCAAAAGTAAAAAGTTAAAAATATTACATAAGTAAAGGTCACTGCCGAGGACGCCGATCGACGTCTTTAAAATTTTGTACTCAGACACCGAAGACGCCCTGGGGCATCCAGTTTTCAAACCTGATTTTCTCAGCCAAATTACAGTTAAAATCACTGAGTTATTTTTTAAATGCGCTTTAATATAATAACCTAATATAATAATTTAATATAATAATATAATATAGGTTATTAAAAATGCAGATTCTTAACTCTCACGCCGAAGCCGCCCAAGGGCGTCTTCGTTTTGAAGTCAGAATTTAACAAACTTTTTATGCATGCAGAAAAAAAAACAAAATTTTAGGTTTTGTTGTATGTCTTATTAGCTTAAATGTTATTGCGTAATTATTAAAGAGTTAGTTTCATTATGAAATAAATATATTGTTGTAATACGATTAGTTTTTGAATAATTGTGAGTAAACAAACATCATGTAAAATTTTATTCATATTTCTTTTGTTTTTGGCTTATTTTGTATAATAACGATTTGCCTACTTTTGAAGTAAATTATATTCAGAATATATAATCGCTTCAACATCAAAAAAACTCGAGGCCCAGCCACCGAACTTAGTGCATGTGCCATAAAATTGGCGTGCTTGGAATTTGAACGAAAAAAAACCGACCTCAAAGTGTGTTAACACTCATTGTTTTAGGTATTTCTGTTTTCCGCTTCTGTTGTTAGTTTTGCACTAATTTAAATTATGACAAAGGATATGCCGCTTTGGCTTTAGTGTACATATATATGTGCCATAAAATAGATATTTATGCTCAGCAGATAATTTTTACAAAAGAAAGCCAACCTCAAAGTAGTTGAGCACTTATTGTTTAAGTACATAGTTAGCGATTCCGCACGATCATCTAATAGAAAGATTTGCTGCGTTCAAAGGCGAGGATTTTAAAAAATTTTCGGAATGTTTTATTATGATACTTGGTAATATTGAGACTTAATTTTGTGTTTATCACAATCAAAAGTTTCGCGGAGTAAATTGATCATTTGTTTTCTAACAGTTAAAAATCGTTAGCATCAAGTTTGAGTATTAAAAACAAACAAACCAACAAACACACTTTCGGGTTTATAAAATTAGTATGGATTCTTTACAAGCCACAGAATTTGATTCTTTCAAATCTATAAAAAAAAGTTTACAAAAAAGGTTGGTGACCTGTTATTTTTTGAAAAAAGTTTAAAAATACGATATTTTGTGGTATATGGTATTGGGTATAATTAAGTACATGAATCGTATTTGAGTTGATTCAATGGATATATTACCATTAATTTGGTGCACTTTAATTTTGCGTATAACTCACTCGCAAAAAATCTCTAAATCGGTTTTAACCAATTAAATTGTGTTGGTTAAACTTAAGGGAACAGAGATCACCATTAAAAAAACCTAAGTGCTTTTTGTGTATAAAAACAAACTTTTTTTACGAAATCTTGAGGCTCACGCCGAGGACGCCCATGGGCAGCAAGGAAAACTATAACGAGTAGCCGGGGCCGCCGAAAGGCAAACTTTTAGAGCTATCGGAATAAGCTAATTATGTAGATGAGTAAAGTCGATTGTAACTCAAAGGGCAAAGATATTATCAGAATAGGAAGTATTTATTCCAGTAGACGATAAAGAAATGATAGAGCTGCAATCGAAAGGCCAGGGCCAAGGCAACAGCCAGCAAAGAGAGTTTACAATGGTCACTGGCCTGAAGACATTCCGACTACAGAAAATTCAAAGAGGAACATTAAATACCTTAATTGCCTTCTGTGCAGCAAAAAGAAAAAGCGCAAGGAAACGAGGTTTAGGTAAAAGATTTGCAAAAATCGTCTTTGCCCTGCTTGTTTTGAGGAATGTCATACTAATTATGTAATATATGTGACTGGTTCTGAGTAATACAAAGACTGATTAAAGAGTAACTCTTGTATAATATGAATAAAAATATAAATTGATTTTAGAACTGCATTTACTTTGTTTTTTTTTTATTTGATTGTGTAATCTGGAAAGAAAACATAACATTTAGTTTATTTTTGTTTAGTCTGATTCTATTATTTTAAAAATATAAAGAAGACTGATTGTTAATTCTATTACATTAATAAAAAGAAATTATGTTTTTGACAAAAAAATAACTTTGTCGATTTGTTGATGTCGACTATCGCTTTGCCAAAGCGATTAGATTTAATAATTCAATAATCAGTATGGGTAACATCACTAAAATGCCAAAGGATCATTGACGTTTGATTGTTTACAAAGTTTTTTTCTGAATCTGGTAAAGATAATAGTGCCACCATTTACTATTTTGCCAAGCTGTCAAAATTAGACAGTTTTATTGATCACTACTGTAATCACAAAATCTTTGAAAGGTATGGCGATAGGTGTTGAAGTTACACAATTATAGTCCTTAAAACGTAACATGATTAAAATGACAGCTAAAACTTATACGTAGCAGTAAAACTTATGATAGAACCTTATAAGGACGTTTCGAAATTAATTGATTTTGACACACGAAAAATCATCAGTTTATAATAGAGTAAAAATATTTTTAATACAGTGTTTCCATTAAACATATTTTCTAATACTATTCAAGTTTCAAAAACAATTAAAATCTCAAAAAAAATCAGTAAATAGAAAATAGCTTTATTATTTACGACGTCTGTACAAGGTTACGTCGCGTCACGAAAATCTTAGAGATGGGACACATCGATAAAGGTAAGTTAATAAAATGTTACAATTATTAACCACGGCATGTAAACATATTACGCCAGACGATTGGAAGAAAGTTATTAACAAAACAAGAAAGATAATTGCGGATGATTGGGCACGCGATCTTCGATTCGATTCCATAGGTAACCATGAATTAATAATAAACCTTCAAGAATTTTCCAGTCAATCAGACTCTGATGAAATAGATTTAAGATGTACACCATTACGTCAATAAATGTGCATTATTTACTACATGTGTTTAATTTTATTGAATTTTACTGACATGACGG
This sequence comes from Marasmarcha lunaedactyla, assembly GCA_923062675.1. Taxonomy (NCBI): domain Eukaryota; kingdom Metazoa; phylum Arthropoda; class Insecta; order Lepidoptera; family Pterophoridae; genus Marasmarcha; species Marasmarcha lunaedactyla. The sequence goes on from OV281358.1 coordinate 6,056,862, forward strand.
GCCTAGTTGGTAGAAAGTGCAGTAGTTCTCACCCACGGGTGTGGTTCTTACTCAAACGTTCGCACTCTACATAAGCTATTGAATTTGCGTGCACACCATCAATTAATTACCTTATAAAATCGATCTCTTTGAAATTATGCTTAAAGTAACTAAGAAAAGAATGCAGTTTAGTGTATGTGAGAATTTTGCTATGCAAACCTGCTGTTTCTGAGGGATTTTCCACAATCAAATTAAGACAAAATATTGTTCCAATGACTTCGATAGATCAGGCCACAAAAAGCTGGTCCGATTAAATTGTATAAGATAGTAAGGATGAAAAGAAGACGAAAGTTTTTAAAATACCATAATAAGCCTACGTGGAGCTCCAACAATTAAATAAATATAAAAATAATAGATTTACGACAGACCAGGCTTTATGGTATAGTTATTGCTTTTATTATATGATATAAGTTACATAAAAAAATAGTAGCAATTTTTAGTAGCGCCACCTAAAGTGTAATTTATTTAAACCTTTTCGAGTCCTCAAAAAAGTCCTTCATTTTCTAACGAACTGCTGGCTGCATGGACGTAGTTTTCACCGATCGAAATGGCCAAATGATTAAAAAAATAATATGAGCAGCAACGGCAGCACAAACTAACTAGTGATGCTATGCATCAGACGAACGTCTTCCTAACTACAACACTGGAACTAGGAACTTGAGGAACTTTTCAATTTGACAACTATTTTTTTTTAATTAGATTGTCCTTCGTTTCTAAATTTTAAAATGACGGCATTGGATTTTGGCGTAATGTCACTGTGGCAGCGCGAAAGCTCCTCTCCTTTTCTACAAGATATTTTAACAATCTAAAAGATAAAGAAGGTAAAAAAAATAAAAGACTTGTATATTTATGGTCTTTTTTTTAATTTCTAAATTTTGTTTTATATTTTTATATGCTTTGTTTGTATTGCACAGGAGGCAAATTTTTATTTTCTAGAAGCGAGACATCAGTACTTCTTATTCATATTCTGTTAATTATGTTGCACCGATTAAACACCGTTATTCATATTGAGTAACCCAAAAAACATTTGGCTCACAAACAATATACAAAGGTTTACCACACTGAAACCTTGTAAGCACAAAGCACTATTAGCACAAAGACACGGTAACCATTGTTAAGTCCTATCTTAGTTCTTGGAAAGTGACGGAAAATAACGCCGTTTTGGCTACTTTCTCATTAACTACACAGCACTTGTTGTACATTGTGAAGCACCGAATAAACGCATATTAATTACTATATTTGGTAAATGAGAGGTTATGTTTCAGAAATTGATCAATGCAAACTCTTCAGTCGTCAAACATTGAAACCGTAATGGCAGATCGAGCTGATTAATTGAAAATTAAATTAAATTTTGCGTTTTATGGCAATCAGCTGTAGTTACTACACAATAACTATTTCTGCCAATTTCAAGTATAAATATAATAAAAGTAGTTTTAACAGAATTAAAACATTGAAACATAACCTAAAACCGTACATCATTGATTGAACATAGTGTTATCATTCATCATTCACATTGAAGTGACGTATGACAATTGTTCGCTCGAAAAGTAGCAAGAGATGTCAGCATCAAAAAGTTCTAACCATAGACATAATTCCTAGTTTTTTTTGTATGAAGACTACCTGCTATGAACGGCAGCAAGCAACACAGTTGATAGAAGATAGATAGATAGGCCAGCTGACTCACACATCCGCATCGTCGGGAGTCGGGATAGTGAGTGAATGTATCTTGTTGGCCGTAATTTTCAAGATTCCAATTCAAGTTTACATTTCTTTTATAATGTTGTGTTATTTTTTAAATATGTTTAACGCCTTATTAGGTTTTAAAATTTTTTGCGTTTGCGATAAACGAATAAAGTAATTTGTAACCTCGTTTGTGATTCTGTCGGTCAGTCGCCTTCTTGTTTTATGTTTTTACATTTAACTTTGAAAAATCCATTGTATTTATACCCTAATTGAAGCTTATGTGAATAAATTATGGTTTTGTTCAGTGTTTATAATAATCGTCATGAGTGTGGTAGTGAGTGAAGGTGTGTACTCGTGATATTAATGTGATTAGAAAATGGAAATAAATCAGTGTAAATTAAGTTAAACAGTGTTTTGTGGTGTGGATGTGGCCCTAAGATTGAAATGTCCAGACTCGTGGACTACTTCGTTATTGTGGGATTTAACCACGAAAAAGAGAGTGAGTATTTTTAACAGATACTCTGTAACATATTTATGTTAATGCAAAATTATGTTGTTGTTCATTAGTTTCCCTACATTTGTAACTTGTATATTTCTATCCTCTATGTGTGAACAGTAAATATATCTCCACTCTTAGTATTTTTTCATATTGATTTTGAAAATACCCTGTTTTAAACCTTAAGTTATTCACTTATAATTTTAGTGAGAAATATATATTTACAACTTGTTATTCAATAAGTAGGATGACATAAAGCAGTTGATGTTACATATTGTACCTATATTTCTTGTTTAAATGAGTCAAGTAATGTTTTTGATAACCTAAATTCAATGTCAGATTCTTTCTTATCAGAATGGCATACCTTATTTTCTATTTTTACGTATCTTAATGGCTGTTTGGCTTTTCTGCCTAAACTGTAGCATAATATATTATAATGTAAGCCACATTATAATATAGTATATATGGTTATATTATATAGTCTTTGCAATGTTTTATTAAAGCTATCAAATAGGCAATTAGTTACTCATATATTTTATTTATATACAGTTGATCAGATGCTAACGAAACAATTTTAGGTGTCAACATCAAGGGTGATAATTTGATTAAATTGTTACAAATTTATCTATTTGATTTTATTCATTTTGGATCTGACATAGAGGAACAAATGGATTCATTTTATTTCACATAGGCAGGGTAGCTTTGGGTCCATTGAACTCACACACTCATTTTACAACTTTATTTATTTGTTCCACAAATACAATTACATCATTTGACTTAAGTCCAAAGTAATAAACAGTGTGTACACATTGTTTAATCTAAGTCTTAGATGGTAATACCTAAGTATTACCATCTAAGACTTAGATTAAACACCATGACCAAGTGTAAGAAAAGGAAATATGCGAAGTTTCTTTGGCAGAATGGAGAAAGACTCTTCACTACAGTCTTTCCGGGCTGGTGGTAGATGTGATGTCAATAAGAGCTAAACCAAATTATCAATATTAGAACATAGTTATAATTTATTTAGCAATGCAAATTTTTATTCCTTTTTAAAATGAAAACTATATTCATGTTAAAATAAACAGGCTGATCAATATTATTGCAATAAGTATAATGTAATGTTTTAAATAAGAAAAAAAATCTGTTATCACCTGTATTTTAAGTATTTTTTATTGACATGCACATTTTTTACACTCAGAGAAAAAATCAACCTGTCAAATCACAGATTGAAAATTCTTGATTGTGATTATTATGAGCTACTTTATTCAATAACCTCTTGAATCTGTGACTAGTCTCAAATAAACGGGAACTAATTCATATAACCTTGAGCAATGATAGCTGATACCTAGTGATATCTGATCTGAGATTGTCATATTTCATAGCATTGTAACATAACATTGATAAAAAAATCAATACTGATAATATAACAATAATTATTTATTTATTTGTGTGAACTCAAAACTACTCAAACAATTTTAATAATTTATTGATTATTAGAAATCTATACTATCAGGTAGTAGGTAACATTTTATATACAACAGTTTGTATTAACTGTATTAAAAAGTATTCAGGAACTATGTGGATGAATCTGTACAAAGCAGATAGTATTATAAAAGATGGATTTCTCTTCCTCATTATTTAAAAGATATTTAATTAGAAATATGGTCACATGAAATTTTCAGAGCAGTTGTGGAGGTTTAATGACCTATTACAGTAAATCTTTAAAAGTAATAACAATAATATAACTAGTATATATATCAGCTTTTGCAATTTCATGGTTATAACTTATTATACTGATGCATATTAAGTTTGAATGATCTGGGCAAAGTAAATTTGAATCTGTACCTTTATACTTAAATGGTCCAATCCACCTCTGTTACATTGCCTGGCTTTGTTTGCCCAGCTCTGTATAAGGATATAAAATGAAAATGATGTAAAGTACTTGGAATATTACAAAAGCTGTATTTAAATGAAACACTTTTTAACCAGATTTTATTGTGTTTAATTATATTTTTACATTTTTAACTTGATGTATCTCAAGTATATCTGGTTATTATTTTGATATATTTTTATTAAACATGACAAAATCCAGTTTTCAATGTGATTTAATTTAAAGGCAGCCAGCCATTAAGTTAAAGGAGAAGTTGTGTGCTAGAGCATATTATAAACTATCCGATTATTTGGATGATAAAAGCCCTTGGGTATAATGCCCTCATTAACAGGATTGTACTAGTATTTGTAACAAAGCATGTGTAAATGTTTGATGAGTTCTTCGTCCCGATGAATATCTAAAGCGTCATTGTCACTAAAGTACGTCTTCTTATGGTAGCGTTGGGTGATGGGTTGCTCACTTCCCTCTAATATGGTTGAGGAGGGCGATGGCTGGATCCCGCGTTAACTCGTGAACGGGTGCCATTTGAGGGTGTTCGTCGTTTGGATACTTGGAAGGAGGGAGACTTGCCGAGCTAACAGACGCAGAAAAGAATAATTTTGTATAGGCATAAAGAAACTGTAAATTTATTTTGAAAAAAATATACCCGTGAAGTTTCTTGCCAGTTCTTCTTCACGAAGGTTTTTTCGAACTGGTGGTAGAATCATGTTTTATTTGATGTCAATAAGAACAAGTAATTGTCAATGTTGAGAAATAAATATTTCATTTCATTTCATTTATTTATTATTATAAATCATGAAACCTTCAGGAACTATTTAAAATGTAATTTAAATAGAAAAGAATGTTAAAAAAACTCATAGAAGTGCTCTAGATAACTTGTGGAATATTGCTAATTTGTCAATAGCTGTAAACTTGAAATTTATTTATACAAAAATGATTGCTATCATACCTATTTCACTAAACCTGACGAATGCATGCAAAAATTAAATTATAGAGTATTTACTGTGAAAGCTGCCCACCTTTGGAATCAACTGGCGTCTGATATACGACACTCCAAATCTAATGCCATTTTTAAAGCTTATCTACACAATTACCTTTTGGTAATAGTAGTTTGCATGTGTTTATATATAATGTAATTATAATATATATGAATATATAAGTATTTTGTATTTTTTTATATACATATGTATTTTGGTATTTATGCATATTCAAAAATTATTTATTTAATTTTTTTCTCTTATCGGCACACTACCCCCCCCTTTCTTCTTGATTTCCGTCAACACAAAGGTTGTCTGGAAGAGATCGCTGCTAGTGATAAGGCCGCCTTTGCCCACCCTAGTTTAATGGTTATTTTTACAATTTTTACATTTAAGTTTGTGGGCAATAAAGTGTTTTTATTGTTATTATTTATTATTATGTACTTATGGCAGCACTCAGAAAGTCTTACTAAAGGCTCTATTAAATATAGGTAACTATAAAGCTTGTATCCGCTAAACAAAATCTTGGGAATGTCTTGAGTAACCATTTGACATATTTACATAAGAATTATGTAAGTATTTTATGAGATACAAAAGCAAGAAAATGCTTTGATCTTTTTTCTGTAATGAGAATAACAGATTGAATTTTGTTCAATTATTTTATTTTTTTCTACTGGATTGTATGATGTCACTGGCATTGCAGCATGCATAGCAATAACTTTTACATTATCTTATTAGTAATGGGAAAAAAAATGTTATGTTTGTTATTTAATCACACTAAAAAGAATGAATAAGTTATTATGGTTTTACATTTATGATAATTGACTTCAACTACCAAGTTATTGATTGATTTTATTCATTGTTTATTATCTAGTACATTGTTCAGAAGTATGGAAAACAAAGTACATTGTGGTTTAGTATATGGGGTGCAATCTTGTAAATACCTGGAAGGAAAGTACTCTAAATTTCACAAATTGTACCCAAAGGAAACATTCTTCTATTTTAAAAACTATATTCAATTACTTATCTATTTCTGAATAAAATTTTAGTATTTAGAGTAGGAACTTTTGTACGAGGTGGTATTACACTATACCAACCTGCAGGATATATTTAAAGTACAAGATTTTTCGAAAATCTCATTCTTTCTTTGTTCTTGATAAAGAAGTTTGTTGTCACTAGGTATTATTTAAAATTATGGCCTTTTATTCTCCTGGAGGGATCTCCTTCGCTCACTCAACAAGGTTCTTTGGTTTGAAACAATTTATTGTTTAACAAACACATGCAAATTGCGGCTCGGCAGCTTTGACATAGGGGGCCTTGTCTTAGGGGCGTTTATTTAACCAACTTGTTTGGACAGACAAGGCCGGCTGGAACCAATAACTGCAAATATTGGTGCTGATTCTGTTTCCACAAAATAAACTTTAATAGACTTAACTTGAACTTAGTAAATTGAGTTTATTCTTGTTTGCTATTCAGAAAACAAAGTACTAGACCAAAATTTAGTTTGACAGGACTATAATTATTTTACTTACTCAATTTAGTTCAGGCTGCACATTTGGTATTCTGTTGCACCTATTCTACATCAAATTCTGACTAAAATTAGAATTGTCCGACAATTTTTAATCTACATGTCGAGAGGTGTGGAAATAACTAAACTATGTAAAAAAGCGACGAACGTGTAATTTGTTGCAAGATGGAAGAGTTTATAGTTTCGGCATTTATTAGCTTTGAACCAGGTTTCTCAGATAACATCAATATGTATATCATTCTCATAGATGAATTGACTGTTATTTTTAAACTCTGCGCATTCCACTGTAAAATTCTTAGCTGATCCATAAATATTAAATAAAGATAGAAAATAATGTTACTTAGATTTTATATTTTCTTTTCTATGAGAACATCTTTTATTAATTTGGAAGATACAATTTTTTCTTCATATTTATTTAGGGTTATTAATTTTGTAATAGAATTTAAAATTATATTCAAACTATTCAATAAAGTTTTTGATGTCTCTGTTGGATTCATGTTGGATTCCTTTTTTTTTTATTCGGGAAAAGGATCTTGCGCTTTTTTCCAACGTCGTCCGTAATTTTCTTTTTTTGGCAATATTTATGGACTTTAGTGATCAATCGTTCATTTTTGTCTAATGAACACACTCCTTTACGAGATTTTTGGAAAATGGTGGCAACACCTGAACATTTAATTTAGAAACGTCAAAATTAATTTAGTCCTGCCATTTCATAAACTAAATTTAGTTCTGTGAAGGGTGCCAGAATGAAACAATAGTCTCTGTTAACAATGATCTCTAATAAGTTTATGGAACAAAGAATCCTTATATTTAGTACATACTGCATACATTCATACACATTCCTAGCTATCTAGGTATATAAAAACTACTAGCGTCAGAGTGGACTACTTAAGGGTGGTTATCGCACCTCTTACGCGTGCCTAGCGTGGCTTCGGAGAGGACTGCATATATTCTTTTCTTGTTCTTTCTTTTTCAATGTTCAATTTTCAGTCTTTTCAATGTTCGTTCTATTCCCAAGTGACCAGCTGTAGGTTCATCATGGTAACTTTTCAGTACATTGTTGTATTCGTGTTGTGGTACTACTAGTTTGGCATTATCGTCTTCTTGATCTTGAATAAATCGATATAAAACTCCCTTATTCATAATAAAGCCTCTTTTCGACCATTGTATGAAGTCTTCAGACTCATTTTGATCTTCTAGTGATTTGATAATTGTACTTAAATGTTCATCTTTAAGTTGTTCATCTCGTATGGCTTTTTCACCTCGTTTTGGTACGTCTACTGCAATGTGACATATATGACATTCTTGTGTGTGAATTTCACAAGGTGGTCGTGATAAACTATCTGCCAAGACATTTGTTCGTCCTGGAATGTACTTAACCTCAAACTCATAGGGTTGTAATTGCATCGCCCAGCGGGCTAATCGGCCTGTTGGTGTTTTTAAATTTAATAACCACTTTAATGGCTGATGGTCAGTAATAGTCAGAAACTTAGTTCCTTCAATATATCCGCGGAAGCGTGTTACTGCCCATACAATAGCTAGTGCTTCTTTTTCGGTGACTGAGTAATTAATTTCAGCGTTTGTCAGAAGCCTACTTGCATATTCAATAGGATGTTCGTCTGGTCCCTCCCCCTGCACTAATGCAGCTCCGATTGCATAATTACTGGCGTCAGTTTTTATTATAAAAGGTAAGTTGCTGTCCACCTGTTTAAGAACTGGGGTTGTAGTGAGGGCTGTTTTCAATGATTTGAAAGCTGTCTCTTGGGGTTCCTCCCACATCCATTTGGCTGTTTTTTTTGTCAGATTAGTTAATGGTCTAGCTATTTTGGCGAAATTTTCAATAAAGCGTCGATACCAAGAGGCAGTTTGTAGGAATGACATGAGTTGTTTTATAGTTTTTGGTGGCTTCATTTCGCTTATAGCTTCCACTTTAGCTGGATCTGTTGTTATACCATCGGGTGTAATAATATGTCCTAGGTATTTGATTGAATTGCAACCAAATTTACATTTTTCTCGGTTGGCTCTTAACTTATAATGTTGTAATTTTGTAAATATTTCTCTTAAATCGGTTAGGTGTTGCTCAAAACTAGGTGAACGACAAATAAGGTCATCTAGGTACACTAGGACCGATTCTGCTTTGAGTTCCCTGCTGAATTGATCCATTAATCTTTAAAATGTACTTGGCGCATTTCTTAGCCCAAATGGCATTCTTTTAAAACGATATGTTCCAAATATTGTAACAAATGTTGTTTTGTCTTGATCTTCCTTTTTAATTTTTATCTGCCAATAGCCAGATTGTAAATCAATCGTAGACATGTATGGCATTGCTTTGGCTTGTTGTAACAGGTCATCCATTCTAGGCAATGGATATCTATCAGGTATCGTTACTTCATTTAAACGTCTAAAATCGATGCAGACTCTGATATCAGAGTCACCTTTAGGTACTAATACTACAGGAGCAGCCCAAGGACTTTCGCTTTCTTCTATTATATCTTTTTCCAACATTTCATCTAACTTTACTCTTAGTTGCTGTTGTCTTATTGGTGAAAGTCTATATGGCTTGACTGCTATCGGTGTATTTGTAATAGTATCTATTTTATGCTCGGCGAATGGTGTTGGATCGCCGTGCGTTTTAAAAATTTGATCAAATTCTTTTAATAATGAATTTAATTGTTCTTTTTGCAAATAAGTAAGGTTGTTTAATTCATGTGGTTTTAATGAAACATCTAAACAATAAAGTTGTAATGGATTTATTGGTATATACTCTACCCGAGGATCAACATAATTATTATTATTGATTTCCCTTGGTTCACGAGGGCGTTCTGGGCGAGGTGGTGAATCTATCTTGCGCAGTTTCCATGGTGTTTCACGAGGGGGTGTTTTTTTTGTCAAGGGAGATAACATTTTTAGGTCCTTAGTCCATTTCATAAAATTGCCATACTCTTCGGCTTCTTCTGGTGTAAACTCCAGCTTCTTTATAGATGCATTTGGTACAATAGTCGAACGCTCTGTTTTAGTCTGTACGAAGTGATAAATTTGCTCCGGGCAGTTTATGAAGTGGAAACTTATATATTTTCTTAAATTTTCACGATTCATACTTTAAATAAAACACTTTTTACCGGATATTATCGCGTATATTTTAGTTAATTTTAAAATTATTTCGACGTTTCGGCATCTTTGCAGTTGCCGTGGTCACGATAGACTAAGGTGTTGTTCATCTATTGCCAGTAATAAAAAACTACATGATTGTCAATACATATTAACGCCATCTGTTTCTCAGTCTTCTCGCATAACGTCCCGGATTGACACAAAAGGCACTGACTGTGTCCTGAGTTTGCAGTCTAACAGTTTGCTGGTTTTTCATTTTGATGTTTTTAAGTATTGGATCCCATGTTGATGAAAGTTTCCAACCATCTTCTCTATTGAAATTTGGATGTTTTTTAATTTCAATAGTTTCTCTGATCATCCTAGGTATAAAATGTTTCTCTTTTGCTAGGATCTTCACGGTATCAAATCTTAAATAATGGTTGGGCTTGTCTATGGAATGTTCACAAACTGCAGATTTTGAGGTTCGTTTATTTTTAACATCAGAGATGTGTTCTTTAATGCGAGTTGACACATTTCGTTTGGTTTGACCGATATAAGAGAGCCCGCAGTCACAGTCGATTTTATAAACGCCTGGATCTTGTAAAGGGATGCTTGATTTTATTGGACGAAGATGCTGGCTTATCTTTGAGTGCGGCTTGTAGATAGTTTTGATTGAAGCTCGCCGAAGAATGCCTCCTATCTTGTCAGTAACACCCTTTATATAAGGCAGGAATGCTGGTCTTCGTTCAACTGTGAGTGGCTTTACGCGGTTTCTGCGACGGCGACGCGGTGTTTTTAAATCGTTATCCCGCAGCACTTTAACCAGGTGGTTGAGTTCCTCATTAATGTGTTGGGGATCGCAGATTCCATGTGCTCTCTGAAACAAAGAGTTGCCTACGGCAGATAATTGGCTCGGGTGGTGATGGGATTTCCCATTTAGATATCGGTCAGTGTGGGTGGGTTTCCTATAAACAGTATGGCTAAGTGTACCATCAGGATTTCTTTGTATTAAGACATCTAAGAAAGCTAATTTGTTCTCCTGCTCCAATTCCATAGTGAATTTAATTTTAGAATTAAGGGAATTGAGGTGGTTTAGGAATGCAGTCACTTTATGCTTAGGTAATATAGTGTAGGTGTCGTCAACGTACCTCTTGTATATCTTCGGCACAACAGGTGCCATTCGGAGCGCTTGCTCCTCGAAGTTCTCCATGTAAATGTCAGCTACAACAGGTGACACCGGAGACCCCATGGCAACACCATCAATTTGAATGTAGTAATTGTTATTCCACATGAAGTAGCCAGATGTTAAACATAGCTCTAATAGTTCTGCATATTCCTCGGGCAAGTTTGACTCACTTAGCTTCCTTTTTACTATATCAATGCAGTCTCTAACAGGTAGTGAGGTGAATAGAGACGACAAAAATCTCAAGTTAACTAACAATGAAACTATGGTTAGCTTTGATGTGTCGTCTCTATTCACCTCACTACCTGTTAGAGACTGCATTGATATATTAAAAAGGAAGCTAAGTGAGTCAAACTTGCCCGAGGAATATGCAGAACTATTAGAGCTATGTTTAACATCTGGCTACTTCATGTGGAATAACAATTACTACATTCAAATTGATGGTGTTGCCATGGGGTCTCCGGTGTCACCTGTTGTAGCTGACATTTACATGGAGTTGAAGAAAGAAGTGAGGGTAGTCATTCAAGAAACAAGCAAATTTTGTGTGCTCATAGTTTTTAATTAATTTTAGATATAATTATTTCTGTTTATTACAAAGTAATGTTATAATTTACTACTTGACTCACCAGTAGTCACTTTCAAACTTAGTTTCCTCACTTCACTCACTGTGGCACTCAACTCTATACACATAACACAACATGGAAGCACTAGCTAAAATGTTTGAAGCACGCTTCAGTGAGTATGAAGGTAAACTGGAGAAAATTGCCAGCAATGCAGCTGTTCATCCAGACCTCACGGTGTTGTCCCAGGATTTCCAGTCATTCAAGACATTGGTTTGGCAGATGTTCAAGCAGCTGAAGCATGAGATAGAATCCATCAAAGATGCACAAGACAGAATAGAGACAGCTGCACGAAGAAAAATTCTCCTCTTCCATGGAATTCCTGAAAAGCAAAATGAAAAGCTACATGAGGAAATTTACCACATATTAACCGACAAAATGAAGATGAAAAGTATCAATCGAGACCACTTACATGTTTGTCATCGCTTAGGAGGTTCTCTGCAAGGTAAAACAAGACCAGTTCTGGTAAGATTTGGTGACCTGGAGACTCATCATCTTGTCTGGGATTCAAAAACAAGTCTGAAGGGCACTGGTATTACAATATCAGAATTTCTTACGAAGATAAGACAACAGATATTTGTCACTGCACGTCAGCGTTTTGGTATGAAAAACTGCTGGTCAGCCAGGGGCAAAATTGTAATCAATCTCCCTGACAAATCTCGCCGACGAATCGAAACCCTGAGTGAACTTGATGAAGTGATATCCCAATTTCCGAACAACAGTATCACTACGGAAGCCGCTACACGAGCTACGTCTTCTCAACAAGCTGAAAAATCGCCTAGAAAAACTCGCAGGCGGCATTGACATCATCTTCTGAACGTGTAACTCAACAACAATCATTATTACAACTCTTTTGAAATAGTTCGGTTTATATATTGCTTTTATTTTCAATAAGTGCTTCTATAGACGGTACTTTTATTTTGAAGTTAGTGCAACTTTGACATTTGACAACTCTGTGTAATTTTGACAGTTCCATAGATATGATGCTGCGTTCAATATTGTGTGTTTTATATTGACGTTATATTCACTAGTTTGCTGTACATAATAGTGGACAATTTCTCCAACTCCTTGTGAATGGTGAGTTGAGTATGTAAATCATATTTAGTTTTTTTAAAATTTTTATTGATTATATATTTATTTTATTTTATTGTTATTATTTTTATATTATTATATATAGGTATAGATTAATTATAACATATTTATTTTAATTTATTTATTTAAATCTTAGCTTTTATTGTCTCATATTATTATTTTATGATGAACAATTTAACCGATGATGTGGATGAGAGCTTTTTATCTTGCTCCTCATCTTCTTGCAGTTTTACGAGCGCTATCAGTGCATCTTCTCCACAGTTAAGCTTACATGATCAACTTGCTATCTCATATAATTCCTCATTACTAAATATTGCCCATATTAACTCACAGAGTGTCCCGAGCCACTATTCTGACCTCTTGGCCTCCTTTAGTAATAGCAATATAGATGCATTACTGATATCGGAGTCCTTTCTCAAACCCTCTTTACCTTCTTCTCGAGTTGTTTTGCCTGGATTCACATTAATACGCAACGACAGAACAGGGAAAGGTGGGGGCGGAGTAGCAATATATTTACGTGATGATTTACCTTATAAAGTTATAGAAGCTTCTCCGTCTCAATATTCTGAATCAGCAGAGTACTTAGCTGTGGAAGTAACTGTACATTATGTTAAAATACTACTTTTGGTTTTCTATTGCCCAAATCTAACAATCGATTATTTCAACTCTTTAGATTCTCTGCTTCAAAACGTCTGCCCATGCTATGACCATGTGATATTGATGGGAGATTTTAATACATGTCTCATTAAAAATAATGCACGCTCAAGCAGACTGGAATCCTTACTGACCTCCTTTAATCTTCATTGTTTACCTTTATCTCCTACTCATCATTTCCCAAATTGTGTACCATCCCTTCTAGATCTTATTATTGTCTCATCTCCTAACAATGTTGTAACTCATGGACAACTCACAGCGACTTTTTCTTACCATGATTTGATCTTTTTGTCATATCGTATTCGCCCTCCTAAACGTAAGCCCCGCACTGTACTGCTTCGTAATTATAAAGACATAGATATGGTGGCCTTACAAAAAGATGCTAAGAATATTGATTGGTCGACAGTTATTGATAGCACTGATGTTGACACTAAAGTCAATCACTTTAATTCGATTATATTAGATCTGTATAACTGCCATGCCCCCCTTAGAAATGTCAAACTTAAATATAACCCTGCACCTTGGCTTACAGATTCCATAAAAGAAGCCATGGCTGAAAGAGATAAAGCCAAAAGACGTTATAAACGTTTTCCATCAGATTTAAATCTTACTTTTTATAAAAAATTACGCAATCGCTGCAATCGTTTATGTCGAGACAGTAAGAAACGCTATTTTAATGAATCTCTTAGCAATCGTAGTTCTGCAGATGTGTGGAAATTTCTTAAATCTGTTGGCATTGGCAAATCTCCATCCGCTTGTTCCGCCGATTTTGATATTAACGCACTAAATAATCATTTTTCAGTACCACCTGTCGTCTTAAACCCTAGCGTCAAATCTGATACTTTGCGTCACCTACCTCAACTGCCTGTAACACATTCTCCTTTCTACTTAGAAAACTTAACTGAAGAAGATGTAAAGAAGTCGTTAATCTCAATTTCCTCCGCGGCAATTGGTAATGACAACGTATGTTCCAGAATGATCACACCGATTCTTCCCACGGTCCTACCCGTCTTAACTCATATTTTTAATTGTTCCTTATTAAGTGCTTCCTTCCCATCAGCTTGGAAATTTGCACATATTATCCCTATTCCCAAAATCTCTAACCCTTCTTTATTTTCTGACTTTCGCCCTATATCCATACTTCCATTCCTTGCTAAAGTCCTAGAACACATAGTACACAAACAGTTAACAGCGTTCTTATGCTCTAATGATGTTCTAAGTCAATATCAGTCTGGGTTTCGCCCTGGACACAGTACCGTATCAGCTTTGCTCAATGTTACAGACGATATTCGCTGGGCCATGGAGAATGGGAAGCTTACTGTGCTGATCCTGCTTGACTTCAGCAATGCGTTTAACTCTGTGGATTTCGACGTACTACTCGGAGTGCTGAAGTCAATTAACGTGTCTCCTTCTGCACTAGGCTGGTTTGACTCTTACCTCCGTGGCCGCTCGCAGCGAATTCGTGTCGATCAGACTTATTCGGAATGGTGTAAGCTAACTGCAGGTGTTCCTCAAGGTGGGGTATTGTCACCTTTGCTATTTTCGATTTTTATAAACTCTATAACAAAAATAATTTCGTCTAATTATCACTTATACGCAGATGATCTGCAAATATACCAACATTTTTCAGTTCAAGATGCTAATTCTGCTGTAATTTCTATTAATGAAGATCTCTCACATATCAGTGACTGGGCCAAATCTTTCGGTCTGCTTATCAATCCCAATAAATCACAGGCTATGATAATTGGTAGTCGCCGTATTCGAAGTTGCCTTGATTTCTCGACATTGCCGTTAGTTTGCCTTGATGGAATACCAGTTGATTGGTCCGATAAAGCAAAGAATTTGGGAGTGATCATTGATTGTAACCTTAACTGGAATGACTATGTCAATGAAATTAGCCGCAAAGTAAATTTCACATTTCACTCCATTAAAACTCTTAAAAATTTTTTGCCATTACCTACAAAAATATCTCTCGCTCAAACATTAATTCAACCTATAATTGATTATGCTGATTCCTGCTGTTTGGATGCCACCGAAGAGCTTTTGAACAAACTTGAGCGCCTACAAAACTTATCCATTCGCTTTATTTTCGGACTGAGAAAGTATGATCATGTTTCCCACTTCCGCAAGAAACTCATGTGGCTGCCCATACGTTTCCGTAGGAATACTCGTATCTTGTATCTTTTGTTTAATGTGCTTAGCAACCCTCTCTCTCCACCATATTTACGTAACCGTTTTACCTACACCCACACAGGTGATGAGATCTGCAGACCACTTAAAAGAAACTTACTAGTGACTCCTCGCCACAAAACTGACTTCTTTTCTTTTTCGTTCACCGTCCATGCGGCCAGGCTGTGGAACAAGCTGCCTCACCAGATACGCGACGCTAAAACGCTGTCTATTTTTAAGAGAAGAGTAAGAGAGCACTATTTATCACTTTGCTAAAGAGTTCATCGTTGTAATCTATGTATGTAATACTATACGTATGAATTGTTTTATGTATATGTATGTATATATGTATTTTTATATAAGTAAATATGTATAAATTGTACTTATGTAATGTTTTGTATTTATAATACATAATGGCACACTTATTTGCTTTATACGAAACTCTCCAGTCACAGGTCTGCTGGAAGAAATTTCCTAGGAAATAAGCAGTACCTTTGTACATATAATTCTACTTTTTTTTCTTCTTTCTTTTATTCTTACTTATATGTGTGCATAAATTGTTAAATAAATAAATAAATAAATAAATTCGTCTACCTTGCAATAATTTCTTTCGCCGTCGAATGTGAGGGTACATTGAGTAAAACTTTTTTTCTGCACTGGTGATGACGCAGTTATATGACTTAATAATGTTTCAAACTGCTCCTGTGTTAGATTTAGAGACATTGTTGTTGTTTGTTTATTATTATTATTATTTTTTTTTTAATATAGGTAGAAAAGTGTGTTTTGTTTCACTGGTAAATTGTCTTCTATTTTATTTAACGTTAGGCGCCACTGTGAAGGGTGCCAGAATGAAACAATAGTCTCTGTTAACAATGATCTCTAATAAGTTTATTGGAACAAAGAATCCTTATATTTAGTACATACTGCATACATTCATACACATTCCTAGCTATCTAGGTATATAAAAACTACTAGCGTCAGAGTGGACTACTTAAGGGTGGTTATCGCACCTCTTACGCGTGCCTAGCGTGGCTTCGGAGAGGACTGCATATATGGCTATCGCTTCTCCTCAACCTAGTTCATCTGAGGACTGCTTATGTGGCTATCGCTCAGAATCACTGCCTAGCTAAGAGTGACGTTAACTCGTTGGCGCAGCCTGTTTTATACTCGACGAACTGAAGTGCCGTGTGCAAAAGCTGGTAGGGTGGCGTTGAAGAGAGACAGGCTCTGTGTGCGAGCGAGAAAGTATTCGAGCCTGCGCGCATCGCGTTACAGTTCGAAGTTAAAAACAGAATAGCAATTTCACCAAATTAAACTAAATTGGAAAAGTTTTAGTTATAGTTTAGTGTTCAAGCTAGATGCAAAGTTTTTATTAATTTGTAGTTTTATAATTATTTTAGTCGGCAACACTTAGTGTTGGTTTTTTTTGTGTGTTGCAATCGGCAATACTACTTCCTCTTGTCGTGGGGAATTCGAATCGCGAACAACCCTTTTTCGTCGCTCTCGTAATTTTGATTTAAGTTAAATAATTGTCGTGTTGTTATATTCGCTTTGGTGTTGTGAAAGATTAGAAGCAAAGTCAGTGCCTGAACTTCATCGCTGCATCATCACCAACCACAGTCCTACACCAGGTATTTGAGGAGAGATCGCGGTAAGTCGAGATTAACCAACATCAATCCAAGGATACCGTGGTTCCTGGAGGTGCCAGGTGACATCGATACCAGAGGTGAGTTCTTGCGCTTGCTTGGTTCTAATTTCACAACGAATAATTGTTATTTTGATAATTTGATTTGTTTGATTTGATTTCGATTTATTATATGGCACGTTAGCTATTTTAAATACAGTCCACTTAGCACTTGGTAAACCCCACATTTTGGTCCTTCGAGCCGGATATTTAGTACAGTACCTGTTAATTTTGTTGATTTCGTATTCGTTATTTGTATTTCCTTTGTCTTAGCTTAACCGTTACGCTTAATAAAATTACTTGGGGGTATTTTGGAAACCGCGTTATTTTGTACCTTTTCGTATTATTAGGTTGGCACTTGGCATCTGTAGTTGGCACTACATTAATCGAACTTCGTTCTAGTTCATTCAATCGCCTGTACAATCTGTCACTTTCAAATTTTGTCATCAATCTGATCTGTCATTTTGAACATAACCTCAATTAATTTTGTTTTGTTGTTATTGTCGTTTGTAATATTTTTAGATTTGTTTTAGGTTTTCGTTTGTTTTAGATTTTTAAAATGACAGAAAGGAATGTTGACAAGAAAGGGGGGGATTCTTCAGGTGATATAAATAGGATTGCTCGTGATTACGCTGTTATGCGTATTGAGTATATAGAGTCATCTGATTTGGTAGGTTACATAGAAGAAGATCTTAAACAAATAGAAGCTGAGTTTCATGACGCTCAGCGGAAACTACTAATGACGTGTAGCAAAGCAGAACAAAGAGCGGAATGTGGTGTGTCGATTACTTTTGAACAAAAATTTAGAAAATTGTTACATTCTTTGAGGTCTCAAAACACTACTCAAAACACAAGTCTGGAAAGTAAAGTAGTCGAGTCTATGCGTGCTAAGTTGCCAAAAATAAGCATCAAGCCATTTGATGGCAAGTTAGAAAACTGGGTATCATTTAAACAACTTTTTGACTCTCTTATACACCAGAGAGATATACCCAATGTAGAAAAGCTGCATTACTTGTTATCTAGTGTAGAAAACAATGCTTATGCTTTAGTCAAAAACTTTCCGCTTACCGATGAAAGTTACTTGGATGCCTATAATACACTAGCCAAATATTATGATAAGAAGCGACAGATTGCAGTAAACTATTATGAAAAGTTAGTGTTCTGTGAGCCCATTAAAGTAAAATCGGGTACTGAGTTAGAGCGGGTTAACAGAACTTTTACTGAAACTTTGTCGGTGTTGGAAAAATATAATTTACCTGATAAAAATTTTATGTTATTTTATTTGTTGTGGTCAAAACTGGATAGGTTAACGCAAGAGGCTTTCTTGTTAGAATTTAACTCGGATGACATTCCAGATTTTGAACATTTGCAAGGTTTTATAGAAAAGCATGTTCGGGCTTTAGATTTTACTCGCATATGTAAAACTCAAAGCCAGTCTACTCCTAAGCAAATCAAGTCAAATATAAAGCCAGCTCTGATTGTTACACCAACCTGTGTTTATTGCGATGGCCAGCACCCATTAGTCAAGTGTTCCCGCTTTCACAAGTTAAAAGTAAATGACAGATTTAAGTTTGTAAAGTTGAAGGGACTTTGTATTTGTTGCCTTTCTGGGTCACACCATGTTAAGGCATGTACCACTGACAGTCTTTGCAAAGTGTGTAAGTTTTCCCACCATACACTGCTGCATTTTGATAGACCTAAAAACATTATTGTGCAACCCAAGGAGCCTACAAGTGAACCTGCTACTATTGATAAGCAGGCATTAACAACAATGTCGATTAAAAATAATTTCATATTTGCAACAGCTAAGGTATTAATTAAAGATTGTTTTGGTAGGCAGCACAAGGTCAGGGCCCTGTTAGATTCTGCAAGTGCTTGCAATTTTATATCTGAGCCTTGCGTTAAATTACTGGGACTAGATTTAAAAAATAATATGCAACAGGTTAGCGGCATAGGACATGCTCGGGCTGAACCCCATAGTTTAGTGTCGTGTGAAATATTTTCTAGGCAGCATGACAAATATAAATTTAGTTTTGAGGCCTTAGTGTTACCCTCAATATGTGCTGATCAACCATCTCAGCACATAGATAGTTCAAATTGGTCACACCTGACAAATCTGGTTTTGGCCGACCCAGAGTTTGAGACCCCTGGCCCGGTAGATTTGTTGCTAAGTGCAGAAGTTTTCGCATCCTCCCTTTTGTCAGGACTTAGACAAGGTGGTCAGGGTCAACCAAGGGCTCTGAACACAGTTTTCGGCTGGATCGTCATGGGGGCGTGTGATGTTTCTCCTGCTAACCGTAGTGAGAATAATAAAGAAAATTGTCTTTTTGTATCAAATCCTTCACACCCTATGTCGAACTCATCCTTGGAATTGTCCATTAAAAGGTTTTGGGAGTTAGACAATGTCCATTCTCAAAAGGTTCATTTGTCGAAGGATGAGCAAAGATGTGAGGATTATTTTGTCGAACATCATCAGCGTCATAGCGATGGAAGATTTGTCGTTCCGCTTCCATTCAAGGATCCGTTAGATAAGCCTGTCTTCACGGGTTCTCGCAACATTGCGCGCAAGCGATTTGCGTCATTAGAAAGGAAACTGAATTCCAACCCTGACTTTCGTAAAGCATATGTCGCATTCATGACTGATTATGAAGCGTGTGGGCATATGGAAGAAGTTGAACCCCATGCTTCTGATATAGGTAGGTTTTATTATATTCCACATCATGGCATCTTGCGTCCTGAGTCAATTAGTACTCCCCTTCGTGTCGTTTTTGACGCAAGTGCCACGGATACGTGTGGTAAATCATTAAATGATACTTTGTTTGCTGGTCAAAAACTTCAAACAAATATTTTTGATCTTCTTGTTCGCTTTCGTTGGCATGCTATCGTGTTCACTGGGGACGTCAAACAGATGTATCGGCAAATCTGGGTACCCAATGAGGATGCAGAATATCAGCGAATCCTGTGGCGATCGTCGCCTGACATACCTGTGCGTGAATATCGTCTCCGCACAGTCACTTATGGCGTATCATCGGCACCATACATGGCTCTCCGCACAATTGCTCAACTGGCGAGTGATTCAGTTGAATCATTTCCGTCGGGTTCTCAAGTCTTATCGCGTGATATCTACGTTGATGACCTGGCCTCTGGTGCTGACTCTATCGAGCAAGCGTTGTTATTGCGAGATGAGCTGGCTCAAATATTTTCGTCTGGTGGCTTCCATCTCAGAAAATGGACGTCGAACGACCAGTCTTTTTTTGATGGCCTGCCTTCATCAGATGTTTACTCAGGAGAGTTAATAGACTTTGAAACGACTGAGGATACATGTCTCAAAATTTTAGGGCTATTATGGCGACCTCGATCTGACTGTTTCCAGTTCAGAGTTTCATCCAGTGAAGGTTCTCGATGCACTAAGCGTGTCATCCTCTCACATATCGCTCGCATCTACGACCCCTTAGGATTCCTTGCCCCAGTAACATTTTATGCAAAATACTTAATGCAGTTACTGTGGACATCCGGTGTATCATGGGATGATGATGTGCCTGAAGCTATCGCTTCGGAGTGGATGACCTTCAGAGAGCAGTTATCATGTTTGTCATCTCTTTCAATTCCTCGGCGTATACCCTGTAAGGCATTTGTTGAAACGCAATTACATGGGTTTTGCGATGCTTCCGAGCGTGGCTATTGTGCCACAGTATATTGTAGAACCGTAGATTCGAAGGGCAACATTTATGAGCAATTAATTTGTTCAAAATCGAAAGTTGCTCCTCTACGTACCTTGTCGATACCCAGATTGGAGCTGCAAGCAGCTGTGTTACTGGCTGATCTCTTTACTTCTGTCCTAGTGTCGTTAGAGCCAATTCATAACACATTTAAAGTAATATGTTGGTCGGACTCCACTGTGGCGTTGTCGTGGATCAAGTCGTGTCCATCTAAATGGAAAACTTTTGTAGCCAACAGAGTAAGCCACATACAAGAAAAATTTTCACCAGAAAGCTGGCGCCATGTTAGCACATTTGATAACCCTGCTGATTACGGGTCACGTGGCACACTACCAAGTGAATTTTTGAAGCGTGACTTGTGGTGGAGCGGTCCTTCTTGGCTGTCGGAGCCTGAAGAAAGGTGGCCTTTGTCGAAAGTTGCATTACTTCCCAATAGCCTGCAGGAAGAACTAAAATGTACGACCCTCTTGGCAATCGAGCAAGAGGTGAGCTTGGTCGAGGTTGTACTAAATAAATACTCTTCGCTGTCAAAACTACTAAGAATCTTGTCGTATTGCTTTCGTTTTCGTCGTAATTGTTCATGTAAATGTCGCAAAGAAAAGGTTTATGGTTTTGTTCAGCCTAATGAGATAGAAAGTGCACGCACATTTCTAATAAAACATGTGCAAAATATGGTTTTATCCCAAGAAATATCGTCCCTGGAAAAGGGCAATCTCAACTCGCTGCCTAAAGGACTCCGCAAATTGTCACCTTTTATGGACAAGGCGGGTGTTTTGAGGGTGGGCGGCCGCTTGTCAAACGCTCATATAGGTTTTAGCGCAAAGCATCCGATCCTACTGCCTCGAGATCATCGTTTCACATTCCTTCTTATTGATGAATATCACAAGAAGTACATGCACCCTGGAGCTCAAACTTTACAAAATTTGATTTGTCAATCCTTTTGGATTTTATCAGCTAAACGGGCAATACGGTCAGTAGTTTCAGGTTGCGTAAAGTGTTTTCGTGCTAATCCAAGACCGGCTCAACCACCCTTGATGGGCGACCTTCCTTCCTACCGTGTCAGTGAAGTGAAACCTTTTTCTAGTGTCGTAGTTGACTACGGCGGTCCTTTTGACATAGCCCTTGGTCGTGGTCGAGGTGTCAGAACCTTTAAGGGGTATATCTGCGTGTTTGTTTGCACAAGCACCAAGGCTGTTCATATTGAGCTCGCCTCTGAGCTCAGTACTGATGCATTCTTGGCTGCATTAAAGCGCTTTATTGCACGACGTGGTCGCTGCTCTCATATTGTCTCCGATCAAGGCAGGAATTTTATAGGTGCCGCTAATTATCTCGGAAACATTATGCAGAGCGCAGCGGATACACAGTCAATAAAATTTTCGTTCAGTCCACCAGGGAGTCCTCATTTCAACGGTTTGGCTGAAGCTGGTATTAAATCCGTTAAGACACATTTGTCACGTGTGATCGGTTTGCAGCGCCTCACGTATGAGGAATTTTATACAGTATTGTCTCAAATAGAGGCTATGTTGAATTCGAGGCCTTTAACACCTGTAAGTGCGGATGTTAACGACCTTTCAGCTCTAACGCCGTCGCACTTCTTAACGTTAGAACCTGTGTCGACACTGCCTGAAGAAAATTTTATAGGGAAAAATATTAGTATGCTTCATAGGTGGAGGCTTATTCAAAAAATGCATCAGGATTTCTGGAAAAGATGGCGGAACGAATACGTGCACACTTTGCAGCAGAGACTGAAGTGGGATAAATCAAGTCCAGATTTAAAAATTGGCACATTGGTGCTCATTATTAACGAGCAAACTAATCCCTTGCATTGGAGCCTGGGACGTATCGTTTGTTTACATCCAGGTGCGGATGGAACTTGTCGTGTCGTTACTGTAAAGACGGCTATGGGTGAGTATAGGCGACCTGTAGTGAAGGTCTGCCCCTTGCCGATCATTCAGTAATTTGTCGCTGCTTATCGTAGTTTTATTTTATTTTTTATTAATTTTTTCGTTCGTAAATACGTTGCATTTAGGTGGGCGGAATGTTCAAGCTAGATGCAAAGTTTTTATTAATTTGTAGTTTTATAATTATTTTAGTCGGCAACACTTAGTGTTGGTTATTTTTGTGTGTTGCAATCGGCAATACTACTTCCTCTTGTCGTGGGGAATTCGAATCGCGAACAACCCTTTTTCGTCGCTCTCGTAATTTTGATTTAAGTTAAATAATTGTCGTGTTGTTATATTCGCTTTGGTGTTGTGAAAGATTAGAAGCAAAGTCAGTGCCTGAACTTCATCGCTGCATCATCACCAACCACAGTCCTACACCAGGTATTTGAGGAGAGATCGCGGTAAGTCGAGATTAACCAACATCAATCCAAGGATACCGTGGTTCCTGGAGGTGCCAGGTGACATCGATACCAGAGGTGAGTTCTTGCGCTTGCTTGGTTCTAATTTCACAACGAATAATTGTTATTTTGATAATTTGATTTGTTTGATTTGATTTCGATTTATTATATGATTTTGCACGTTAGCTATTTTAAATACAGTCCACTTAGCACTTGGTAAACCCCACATTTAGTTTAATCTGTTTTCGGGCAGAATTAGCATCATTGTATTTTATTCGAGTAGTGCCGATCGGGTAGCGCATTCGGGCTAAAAAACATTACTTGCTTATTCAATTAACTAACAAGTTTATCGTCCTTAATTTAAGCATTTTATTAGCTAAATAACATACGTGTTTTTTTAAATTATCGATAAACTGCATTAGGTATCCTGCGCGGCACTACAAAAAACATATTTTGCAATGTAGATTGTTTTAGAATAACTTTTTGTGACTTATAACATAGCTACATTTTTATGGATTTCGATTGAAAAACAGTTTATTATTTACTTATGGATGAAACGAAATTGTTCCTCTAGCTACACTTGACACTTGATTTTTTGGTCTGCAAGTAATATTTTACACAAGAAGGCGTTTTAATGTTTAGACGTCGCGTTGCGCAGTGCTCGCAGCGTGAATAATTAAAAGCGGAAACCCGCGTTTTAGTACGACTAGGAGCTTCTGCTGCACGAGGCCATTCTAACCTCTTTCTTTCTTCTGTGGGTATTGCATATTTGACCGTTGTGCCACTGTAGCTGCTGTTCATTGACATGCGTCATGAAATAGTATATTTTCCTTTGTTTTACCTTATTTTAAAAATCTCTTCAGTTTATTAGTCTATTTAATATTTATCCCCGGAAATATAGTGCGTTAATCCTGTGTCCTGTTTGATCAAAAATATTTTTAAAGGGCCCTAATGGCTGGTTTACACGCGTTAAGTGGTTAAGTGGTAACTAAATTTTATGTTAAAAATTACGTGTAAACAGTCAATTAAGTGACAAGTGGTAACTTAAAATTTAGTACGCAAGAGACGAATAATCTACTTAAGATTAGGATTCGTTGTAGTTTTCGTACAAGTAGGTGGGCGGGGCCTCTCACTTAAAACGTATAGACGTGATTTTTTAGTTAAGTGCATAAGTTGACAAAGCGGGTGGCGAAAAGAGCTCGTATTTATTTCGCATTGTCTTTTTTTTTCAAACTGTCGATGTGAAGTTTAGTTTCAACTTTAAAAGAAAATATGAAAAATAAATTTATTCTTATAGAGATTTCAATTTCCGAAACAAATTATTTTCTGAATTTGTCCATAATCACGTTTACCACATATCTAAGTACAGAATTGACGAATTCCTTGACTTTCATCACTGCTCATGTTCACTGAACTTATGAACTTAACTACTTAATCCGTTTGGACACACAAGTGACATGTAGTAACTTAAAATTAAATTAAATTTAGTTACCAACTTAACTACTTAATACGTGTAAACCGCGCATAATTTTCATTCGGCGCGCGCGCATATCTAATGTAAAATCATAATGTAGGTATTACAAACAGACCTGTAGAGAAATAATTAGAAGATTCATAAACAGGTTTTGCAAGAAGTAGCGGGCCCTCGGTCTTTCTAAATTTAGCAAAGTAGGGCTAGACTTGTATCGTTTACTGTTTGGGTAGTTTAGTCACCATCATTATCAAGGTCCGAAAATTGATAGTTCACTAGAAGTCAAGTGTAGTTTTACTCGTGTAGATCCCGTGAGAATTTATGGGTAAATTTAGCCTATGTTACTCTGGATAATGCAGCTCTCTTTATCTATTTTATATTAACATCGATAGCGTATAAAATCTAGATCAGTGACAAAAACGTTCTCATCGAAATAGTGCCCAAATAAGTTTTGGGTTCCCTTTCAATTTCGTAGCATTATAGCACAGGTACCGTATCTGCACTTAGCATCCGACTTTTGCAAAATGGCCCTCCTGATTGTTTTTTTTAAAGATATGTGTTAGTAGTAGATAGTACTGAAGTTATTTTTGTTTGTAGTGAGGCAAAACAAAAAAAATCAGCTCACAAAAGTAAAAAAAAAAACAGTTTTTTCATGCAAGGAAACATCAGTTTTTAATTGTAGTGCATTTTTTTTTGTTTGTAGTAAAATAATAATCACAGAAAAAATTTTACACTTGAAAATTTTCCAATACTAAATGTACCACGTAAATTCAATTCCAAAGCTTAAAATTTGATAATTACAAACGTTGGAAATGGCTGAAGTGCATATGTAGGGAGCTAATAGTGGATTGAAATGTAATGTTTTTCGTTTGTAGTAAAATAATAAGCACAAAGAAAATTTTTCTAATACGAGATATACTACCAGTCCATATCTTTAAAAAAAAAGGGTGCTAAGTTCACATAGATGCATTCGTTCACTTCGACAGTACAGATGTCAAACAATTGTAAAAAATAATTAATTACCAAACTTTCGGGAAGCAGGTTTGTTAGTATTAAAATACTTACTTATGAATTTTGTCAAGAAATCAGTAGGAGGTTCCTATAAAACACGTTTTAAGTTCAATTCGAACTGGAAAGTTAATAGTCGAATTTCGTTCAAAGACATTAATTGGTTTTTTGGTCGGTTTACTAAATTTATTTTTAAATAATGAATGTAAGGTTGTTTTTGCAATACCTTTAAAACCACTCTGGACAGTTTTAAATATCACATTTTTATGAAACTGTGTAAGTATCGGTTTTTTTTTTCAATTTGTAAATTAAGTATAAACTAAGATATTTTTCCACATTTAGATAATAATAGAATTGGAAGAGATATGATGTGGTTATCACAAATTGTTCTATAAAAAGAGTATCACAAACGAATGGCGTTACCCACTTAGCACCTGATCCGGTAGTTTTTTGACAATTTATAGTGTATTATATAAGTGTAGTTAAATTACGCCAACCCGAATTTTCAAATACTGACATATTATTGGGAAAAATCTTGAAAAATCTTTCTTTGTTTTTAATTTTTGGTATTCATTGAACTTATTTTAAATACATTTTATTTAAAGTAGTTTTACAACTTGATAGTTAACTCACTAAGTAGACAGTACATCTTGTAATCTTGTATCATGTTTCGCAGTATCAGGTTTCGGTAATTACAACTAAGCGTAACTTCTAAAACTGTGACGAGGCCAAGTGATAGGAAACTTAAATCTTATGTTAGTTAATTTATTCAGTCTAGTTATATTACACTGGATGACTTTTTAACGATCGAAAGGGCACATAGCACAAAGGCACAAGCAGCGAAAACTTAAAAAAACTAATGAAGTCTCCACTACATACACATTTGAAAATGAAAGTTCTTATCATTTTGTATTTAGAATTAATACGTTATTTTAAACGAAACATTTTTTTAGACATAAAGTTTTGAATTTAATTTCGAAGTTATGTAGATTATAAACTTTAAAAAGACGCAAAAAGCGTATTAAGAAATATGTTACATTATTTGACATTACTAGCGTTCTGACATTAAATATTACAGTTTTTGTTATATTTTTGTAAATGTATGATCTACATAGCTATTATATATTTTATCCAAACGCCCATACAATTCTTTAAGCTTTAAGCATACCTCTACTTCTGCAATATTTCTTTAGTTATTATAAACTATTTAAATAAACTATTAAAGAATAAAACAATTTAGTCAAATATCCTATTAGCTGCTGACCCGTAGAATATGCTTGCATCTTCGCCATACGGTGTCTGAAAAATTCAATCCTAAGTGAATAAAAAGAAAACCGCTGTGCCTTTGACCGACATCGAAGAAGGGAGGAGGTGCTCAATTCATTTGTAATATTTTTTATGTATTGTCGGGCATAACTTTTTTGTTTCTAGTCCTATTTTTTGTCCTGGTAGATTAAAACGGTAAATATGTGAAATCCTTAGATTTAATAGCTATAAGTATGAGTTGGAGGTTTGGACGAAAAGCGGAAAAAAAATCCTAGTTAAGCTGCGTATCAAATGCTCTTCATTTCAGTCAAATGATGCTTAAATTCAAACTTCAGGTTCACTTAATGTGTGATTGGAGGGGCAATAAATTATGATTTTGAAATACGATAACTTAAGTTTCGTGCGGTTTCATCCAGTTAATGAAAAAAAGAAGAGGGGCGCTTCTTCGTGGATGGCATTCTCTATATCGGTTGGGAATTTCAAAATTATTTCATGTAGCTATCTAAGGAGAAAACATCAGTTTTTTTATGTGGAAAACTTCCCAAATCGCCGAATTGACGACGCCCATGTTTATAATAAATTCCAAAATACAATACTAACATAAGAAATTGCTATTTTATCTTACGATAAGAATGATGAATCCTAATTGCAAATCTTAAATTCAAAGAATAATTCGTTATTAAGTAGTTTTATTTAAGTTTGTGCTCAAAATGATCGCCCCTGTCTCTTATACACAAACGAGCCCTGTTCGGACCTCGCTTTTCACTACTTTCGAATTTATTAAACTACATTTATTATGCGTGTCCTAAACTCATCCACAGTGGGAATCGGGAACGCATCGTGGTAGACCAATGCTTTCATACGACCCCAGACCATTCGGGAATTCAGCAATTTGGGAAGTTTCCCACATACAAACGACGGGCCTTATCGGCACTCCTTCTGGCAGCCCCATGATAATAAACAATATCAGCGTACTCTTGGTTTGTTAACGAATGTCTCTATTGTCTTTCAGCCATAACTAGTAATAACACGCGAAGCACTGCACAGAACGCAGTTTTAAAGCCGGGTCGTCAGAAGAGTAATCATACACCAACGTCCATTAACAAGCCAGGTCGCAAGAAAAAACATCGAAATAAGAGCAAATGAACACATCCAAACGCAATAAATGCCAAGAGCGGACTAAACACACGGGCGCGGGGTGAGAAACAATCCCGAGTTATTTGCCTAGTAACGGTACTCTTTGTTCAAGCCCTTACCTGCGCCTGCGCTAATTGGCAATTATCTTTGCAATTATTTTGCCGATTTGGGATTGTAATACCTCTTTCGAAAGCTAATAAAACACAGATTTTTTTAAATAATCTGCACCAAAATTTTAGATGTGGGACTCCCGTATTGGCTAATGAGACCCACGGTATACCCACTAAAAACCCCCCATCTTCCTCCTCGCCGCCTTGTGACGGGGTTACGGGAAGGCTTTTGCACACATCCGCGACCCCGCCGGCGGCAGCCGCCCACAAGCGGCTCCATCGCGAAAGCCCGAAGGCCCTCCACGATGGGCGCACCAGATGGTAAGGTGCGCCTCCCTCCTCGGCCTTCACCAGTACTGTAGCAGACTCGGGGCGAGTCTGCTACAGTAGGAGGCCTACACTAGGAGGCCATGGATACCAGTATAACTGGTACCCGGTGGCAGATCAGGTCTGTGGTTCTGCCACCGACCACACCTCGGCCGCAGATGATAGGGCAAGCGGCGCACCGCAATACCGACATGCCTCTTCCTCTGCGGCCCCACCAGTGCCGTTTCGACGGAATGGCCCCGCCAGCTCGCATGGGGTAGGGAGAGTGGCGCACCGTAATACCAACACGCCTCTCCCCTTGCGATCCCTCCACGGCCGCAGAAGATAGGGAGAACGGTGCACCGTAACACCGGCACTCCTCTTCTTCTGCGGTCCCACCTCCAAGCGCGTCCTTAGCGGACTTGTTTAGCCCGCTGGGAGCGCCCTCCTCGGGCCAGCCGGCGGCCCAAACAGGCCGGCCCTGGTTGCCTCTTAGTCCACCGTGGGTGACCAGTCCACGGTTACTAAGCCCCCCGGCCACGACAAGGCGGGCAACCATCGACGGGGTCGAGCACAGTGCCTAAGTTTTTGTTAATTATGTCGACCTAATTGATATTATGTATTAATGGGATTATTTTTTATTGTTATTTCAGAACAAATTTAATTTTTGTAAATAAATTTTTTAAGATGACCCTACTGATTTAAAAAAAAACATAAGCTTTGAAATATCTTGGAAACGATTCACTTTTTTATAATACATTATATTGTGAAATCGACTGGAATTGACCTATTCTATATAATATCTAATAAGTTATCACCAGTACCAATAACCAGTCACCCTGTATATATAAAAATCCAACACTCAGTTGCAGACAAAACTCATTTATCACCTGCGCAAGCAACCGTGTAAACAAATGAGATCGCAAACTATACAACATTGATTTGTTTGAAAGCAGTATCCATCCTAAATTCATGATAATTAATTAATACTCAACACTAATTTTGTTTATATTTTATTTTTTTGTCCTTTTAATGGATAAGTCTAGGGCGCTTCATAGATTTCCGCCTTAGAATCGAAGCGTTATTAATGGTACCATTTCAATGAGTTTGCTTTCCTTCAATCTGCGAAACATGCGGAATGTTTGACCTTCGCGTATGCAATAATACTAGTTAACTGTATGTTTGTTCTCCACACAAGCAATGTTACCGGATCATACGTTCGTAACCTTTGCGGATGTATTGTTTTCACCCGACTGCGTCAGATGGAGGCTTGTTTTTTTCGAGGTCGTAATTATTGGCTACAATGCGCGGTTTCACCAGCGTATGGTTATGGTGAGAACAAGTCATTTGTTTTAACCATTTTTGCCCATGTTCCAGGACCACGACCATGGTTTTTTTGTTGTTGTTGTAGGTATAAGTTTTTGTCCGCAGCTATTCCAGCATTTCCAACAGAAGCAGAACTATTTTTATGGATGGAATGTACCTTCGGTAGACTCGAAAGCATAACAAACAAATGTATTTTCGCATTTATAATATTTGTTAGGATGTAGGTATCAATGTAACGGGTTTTTAGTTTAGTATTCAGCATACGGCGAAGACCGGCGTCCAAGTGTTAGCACTGGACCCGAATAGGTAATCAGTGATTAAAACAGTACTTAAAGTTCTTAGAGCACGTTAAGTAATCACTTATGTAACTTTTAGTAATGGAAAATTATAGCTAAAAATACCTAATATTAATTTAAAATTGTAAATGGTTTACCCACTTTATGTAACAGTGTCAAATGAGTGCAAATGTTTAGTTATTCTGTGACTACCAGTGCGAGCTTGTTTTACTATTATTCTAATTATTGTTAGGTTATAGTTTTTTAAGTTGGCTCATGGTAAATAATAGATAAATTAGAGATCCGTACTACGTAACTTGCGATAGCAAGAATAGGCTAGTTTTCGAAAACCATCTCACATTTTTATGTGGTGTAAGGAACCTAGAAATAATATTGATTTTTATTTATTTTTATGTGAGTCAAAAAAACGAATTACGAAGTACACTGATTATTTAAGCTGTCAAAACGCTAAAAAATATTTTATTATTTTTTATATTGTCGAAGAATTTTTTTATATTGAGAAGTGCATTTAGAAAAGGAAAATATTCCAGTGTAAAAATATTTTTTCTGTCATTATTATTCTACTACAAACGAAAAACATTGCACTACAATCCACTACTAACCTCTACACATGCATTCCAGCCATTTCCAGCGTTCGTAGTAACCTAATTTTCTTTGAAATCGAACTAACATGGCAAATTTAGTATTGGAAAATTTTCAAGTGTAAAAATATTTTTTCTGTGAATATTATTCTACTACAAACGAAAAACATTGCAATAAAATCCACTTCTAACCTCTCCACATGTATTCCAGTCAATACCAGCGTTTGTAGTAACCTGATTTTCTTTGAAATCGAACTTACGTGGTAAATTTAGTATTGGAAAATTTTCAAGTGAAATGTAAATTTTTATGTGAATATTATTTTACAAACGAAAAAAATTGCAGTACAATCCAAAATTTCCCTTTTCTTGCATTACACAAAAACAATATTTTTTTTAGTTTTCGAGAGCTGAATTTTGGTTTGTTCTGTGTTTGTGGCTCTACTACAAACGAAAATAAATTCACACTATCTCCTACTAACCAATATCTTTCAAAAAAAACCATCAGGAGAGCCATATTGCAAAAGTCGGGCGCTAAGTTCACATAGCCCATCATGTGCATTATTTTTATTAACACTTCTATTATAAATATCTTATCCACGTCGAAAATCCTTTTTCTGTTTTATAAACGTACTTTTCTATGTATTTTTTTCTCGTCTTTTCCTTTGAGTGCAGAGGACAACTAGAGTATGAGACGAGATAAAAAAATCTAAACAATCTTTCAGGTGCTCAAGTCATTAAGAACTTAATGAACAGGTTGACAACTTCTGTACAGACTGTTCTACGAATCACGCAGCGACAACCGTTGTCGACCAACTGACAACTGAGATAAGGGCACGTATAATAATCGCTCGCTATTGCAATGTAACTCAGTAACGGTTGTTTATGTATTTAATCTCGTCTCGTTGTCCTAACTTAAGTGTTGTTAAAGTGTGAAAGTCAAAGTTAAAACAATGTGTAAAAGGATTTAAGTTAATAATTTTTTTTCTCTTGTTGCAGGAGGTGGACACAGCAACGGGGTGATCCTGCAGCGGTTTCCAGAAGTCAACTGGGAAGACACTCCGTTTCACGAGGGCATTGAATGGGTGAGTTGGAGCGCAATATGTGTACAAAAATATTAAACGTTTGAAGGTTTTTTGTAAGTTCTCCGTTGTACTTTCTCACTGCGACCTGGAAGATCTTATTTTATATGAATTTGAAAGGTTACATTTCTTTATACTGAAAGGCGAGATGTGACATCATTCTCCACTATATTCTCCGCATATTGCCAGGTATTTTACACGTGTAGCCTAGGGGCCAATTTTACACAGAAGTCATACAATAGCCTACGTGTACAATACAACAACATCTTCAGGGCTCTGTTCCGGCTTCCACGCTACTGTAGCGCGTCGGGCATGTTTGCTGATGCCAGCGTGGACGACTTATACGCAGTTATGCGAAAAAAAATTGCCTCGCTGGTGAACAGGGTGCGGTTGAGTTCGAACCGAGTCCTGAGGATGGTTGGGGATCGACTTGATTCAGCCCTAGTTGGCAGGTTCACAGAACTGCATGTGTTTTAAGATGTGATGGGTTTGCCCATTTATTTATGTATGCACTAACATAGTCTGTAAGATATATTGTTAGTAACATTAGTATAATTTTTAGTGTTATGAATACTAACATAGTCTATAAGATACATTGTTACTAACACTCTATGGATCATTATTGGTCTGAAAAGATATGATTTTTATTCATTTTTATTTTTTTATTTATTTTTTAAATTAGGTGCAATACTATAAAAATTTTGATATGTTTTAATAGGTGTAGTGAGCTGCATCCGCGCAGTCCACTTTTTTGGTCACATCGTAGTATGCGAGTGCACGTCCATCGAGTGAGATGGAATACGGTATCTATCATAAATGATAATCGAAATGCTCTCTCTGTCATTCGCTCTTACTGGGTGTTCCCTGAAAGTCAATGATAGATATTGACTAGCAAAGATCTCCACCAAAGAGAAAATCAGTATAAGTTATGTTACCTCTTTAATGTTTAAAAATAATATAATACACTCCGATGCCGCGGTGATCCTTTATTTGTCATGCGTTCGATATCTCATATTTCAGTTGTTTCAGAAAGTTTAGCTCTTTTATCGATGGCAAATTATACAAATTGATAGTACACAATGTTGATAAAAGCGAGAGGCATTAAATGAAACCACATATTTTGTTTATCATTATCAGGCTACACAACCAAAATCAGATCAATGTAAGTAATAGTTTAGTCACAGGAATGCTTTTTAGTTTTTACTTAGTTTCATTTAAACACTCTGTATCTTTCCGATCACCTGATCGTAAGTTTGTACTATAGGTATACATAATTATCTAAACGACAAAATTCACGCGAGCGACGCGACGTTGCCAGTTCGCATCGTAAGTTTGCAATACAAACAATGAAGTACACTGTTACTAAACATTTCCTTAAAAGAAAGTACAGATCACGGTTATCTCACTCTAATCTAATAAGCGTAACAGAAATAGAAATAAATAAAACACTTTAATATACGCGATAATATCCGGTAAAAAGTGTTTTATTAAAGTATGTATCGTGAAAACTCAAGAAAAGATTTAGAAATAGAAATATTAGGTCTTTACCTATGAAATTGCCGTTTTTCACGAAATAAATGAAGCGTAATTTTTTTATATATTTTTTATTTCTATTAATCAAAATAATCACCCATGCAATCAATGCATCTTTGCCAACGCATTGGTAGCTTATTGATGCCTTTCTTGAAGAAATCAGCTGGACGGGAGGCAACAAATTCTTCAAAGGCATTTTGTACTGCCTCTCGGGTATTGAATTTTTTTCCCGCCAAGAAGTTATCCAAATTCTGGAAAAAGTAGAAGTCTGGTGAGTACGGCGGATGACGGAGAACTTCCAACCCCAACTCTTGTAGCTTGGAGACCGTCTGCTGTGCAGTATGAGGTCGCGCGTTGTCGTGCAGGAGCAGTGGAGCCGAACGATTGACCAAAGCTGGTTGGAGACGTGCGAGCTTCTCCATCATTGTGTTCAGTTCTTCACAGTACACATCTGCAGTAATGCTTGTCCCGTTTGGCAAGAAGCTGTGATGAATTACACCCGCGTTAGACCACCAAACAGTGACCATCACTTTTCTAGGGGTAAGTTTTCGTTTAGGGCATTGTTTGGGTGCTGAACCAGGGTCCAACCAACTTGCTGAGCGCTTATGATTGTCAAACAGGATCCATTTCTCGTCACAAGTAACAATGAGGTTCAGAATTCCTTCATTTGTATGCCTGCTGAGCAGTGCAAGGCACGTCTCCACGCGTACTTCGCGCTGGCGGTCATTGAGTTCGTGGGGTACCCATTTGTCAAGCTTTTTTACCTTGCCAATTTGACGCAAATGGACCAATATTGTTTTGATGCTAACGTCGAAAGCTGCTGCTAATTCAGCCGTGAATTGAGTTTCATCAGCTTCCACAATTGCCTTTAATTCGTCATTGTCGACCAAAGTTTTCGGACGAACACGGGGTTCATTTTTCAGGTCAAAATTTCCAGAACGGAAGCGGGTAAACCAATAACGGGTGGTGCGTTCGTTTGTAGTGTTCGCTCCGTAAACGTCGTTGATGTTGCGTGCCGTTTGTGCCGCTTTGCTGCCACGACGGTACTCATACTCCATAATTACTCGAATTTTTAACTTATCCATGATGACGAAAAATGTTCGAATGCGTTGAAAACAAAACACTAACTATTAAACAAATGACGATTTTAGAAAAAGAATTCCATGTTTGTCAAATAAAATTAATTTGAAATTAGAATTATCAGTCAAAAAAAAAAATTTATTTTGAAATGGCCAGTACGGCAAAACGGCAGTTTCATAGGTAAAGACCTATTAGATCAGTATGTTGCTATGGCGCCGGCGGCGGCTCGGCTAATTAGTTCAAGGGCACAATTTTTACTTTGTTTAGTGCGAAGACGCGTTGCATCTGGGGTGCACGTTGCGCCATTCAGCACAGGTTATTGTCGCTCACGCGTCCCATTTACTAATGTTATTGTGATAGGACACATAACTGAGTATTTTAGGTTTAGTTTTGTGAGTAGTTTTTAATTATTTTGTAAGTACGTAAAACATCCAGAATGCCTCGTGTTACATACACGGCGTCAGAATACACTGACATGATTTTAATCTACGGGGAATCCCACGGAAACGCAGCTTTAGCTCTGCGAACTTACTGAGAAAGGTATGGAGACAGCCGCGCGTGCCCTAGGAACGCTCGCACCGTAGTATTGGCAGTACAACGGGCACGGAAAAACAAACCATTAGCAGCGCATCAGGAGGGAGTCCCACCGCAGAAGATACCTACTGCGCGCGAGCAACAAATTCTTGACTATTTTGACCGCAACCCCACATCGAGTCTGCATAGAGCCGCACGCCAGTTTAGTTTGCCTTAGAACCGTGCATAACATTTTAAAAAGGAATAAACGCAAACCGTACAAATTTGAAAAAGTTCAAGCCCTTTTAAGAAAGGATTTGCCAGTCAGGCGTACTCACTGCCAGTGGATACTTGAGAAAGGTACTGACGACCCGAATTTTTTATTAAATGTCATGTAGACCGACGAGAGCATATTTACACGCAATGGTATATGGAACCAACAGATACTGGAGTATTGAAAATCCACGCATGATTCGGGAGTCAGAGCATCAGTACCGCTTCTCTGTTAATGTGTGGGCTGGTATACACAGGGACCAGATTATTGGCCCTGTTTTTATTGACGGCACCCTTAACGCGGCAAAATTTTTGGAGATAATATCCGGTCCCGTTGCTGAATATACCGAAGAACTACCCTTAGCCGATTATCGGCATTTATGATACCAATTGGACGAAGCTCCTCCACATTCAGTGATGTCTTCCAGAGAGCTACTCACCGAAATGTTTGGACAGCAGTGGATTGGTCGATTTGGACCAGTACGATGGCCACCACGGTCCCCGGATCTCACTCCAATGGATTTTTTTATCTGGGGGTTTGTGAAAAGTGAAGCGTACGCGACAGACGTGAATACCGTAGAGGAACATAAAAACCGGATTATTTTAGCGTTTAATAAATTTAAAAGTTTAACAACAAACACTGACCCTATTGCACGTTTAAATAACAATATTATACGTCGTTATAATTTGTGTACCATTCCAAACGGCGGACATTTCGAACAATTGAAGATTTAATGTGTAAGTGTTACAATGAATTATTTTTGTTTATTATTTTCATTAATCATACCTTCCAACGTTACCTACAACACATGTTTACATTATCATCCACATCAATCCCGGGCGCTCCGCTGTGTAGGTAGGTGTGCGAGCCGGTGAGCCTGCCGCTTTTTTTTTAATAGTTTCGGATTAACAGTAGGCACTTATAGTATATGTGGTTTCATTAAATGCCTCTCGCTTTTTTCAACATTGTATAATAACAATAGGTTATAGAGACAACTCAAATCACAACCTCCGTTTATTTACTGTACTACAAACTACTTACTGCCTTTTCAAAGAAACCTAAAATAAAAAAAATGGGGCACCTTAGCCTTAATGTTGTACCTCGGAGTTTATTTCTTCTGTTTAGATCCTGGGGATGCTTCCAGGCAGTCTTATTGACAACGAACAGCCAGTAAAATAAACCAATCCCCAAGTAATTACACTCCGTTATAACAATTTTGTCTGTACACTTTACCTCCAACCTGTCATTAGCACCTTAAGTGATATAATCTCAGCGGATGACCCGCTAGCGCACCCCCTTCCCTAAACGGGTGCCGCTCCGATAAAGGCTGCCTAGCATTCCCATGCCACAGCTTGCAAGGTGGTTTTTAGTGGGAAGGTGCCACTCTGGTTAGTCCCACATCACCCCGCAGAGCGGTGCCTGCGGAGGTATGCATGACGTATCTTCCACCTCCCTCCCTGCGGAGGGTACTGCTTAGGCGACCAAAAAAAAAACTGCACAATTTGAAGCCAATTGTGAGAGGTGCTCTTTGGCCGACTATAAAACTATTTTAATATAATAATAATAAGTGGATTGCCATCAACTTTTGAATTAAGGAAATTTTGCCAATATGTTGCCATGGGCCGCACGGAAAAATCATGCATGGTCTACCGCTCCTATGGTAGAATAAGTCTTTCTTTTAACTTCCGCGGATCTATGATTTAACCATTATATCCGCAACGCCCGACAACGCCTGAATCTACAACATCACTTTTCTGCCCCCCTAAACAAGTGGCATTCGATCGGTGGAATAGAAAAGCGTAAGGAGCGTTCAATCAAAGGCATATGTCAAGTTCATACATTTGGCGGCCTTTTCACTTTTCTATTCCATCGTCGAATGCCACGTTTCTAGGTCCTCATCGTCTTTGCTTTCTCACGCTCATGACGGGATTCCTGATTGCAACTTGGTCTATGTGCTCCTAAACAATGTAGCTTTTCAATGGTGAGATCATTTTTGATATCAATTCAATTACGAGCGCAACAAAGCATCTTTTACTTCAGCTCAATTTATGGTGTTGGGGCAACGGATGGATTCAAGGCGTAGCAAGTGGGTCCTTAGCTTACACCGTTGAGCAACATATTCGTCCGGACGCACGGCTAAGAGTGCATCCCCAACAGTTTTATTAACTTGTTCATTTCCTTCTTCAGTTCTGCCAACCGCAAGGATGGGCTCTTTCGACGCAGCGGCAGGAGCCCAAGTTCTACGTGTCAGTGCTGACGGATGTGGATGCGAACCGGCACTACTGCGCCTGTCTGTGCTTCAACGAGACCGTCGCCATTACGCCTACGAAACCTGCGGACGAGGTACCTATGTCCATATCGGTGAAAGGATGAGATTTAGATTAGTGTATAAAGTGTGTCCATTGAACACGGTTCAGTGTTAGATTAGTTTCAGGGAAGTGTTTGATTGGTATGTTTAACTCACGAAGCGACTTTCGCTTCATTTATAACAATCAATTACCACGTGTACAAACAAGTTGTTGTTCGTACCGCCAGGTCACGCACACATTCGTAGCATGTTTGGACAGTAACAACTACAAGTAAAGCGAACGTCTCTTCATAGATAAATTTACTATAAATGGCTTCGCATAGGACGCAACTGCGGTCAGATTCTGTTAAATCATAGCAAAAATAATAACCTCTCGATCAAGTCAAAACAAAAATCAATTTTACTGCCTGCATACTATATTATCTAGCCAACTAACCGACCGTGAGTTATCGTGACGTCATTTATTTCGGATAATAATTGCAAAAACAACTGTTATTGACCTGCAATAGAATATTGCTTGTTTTACTTATGAGTTGCAAAGGATTAAAAGACAACCGCATCCCGCCAGGCTGACTAGTTCGTTTGTATTACATTCAAGTCGGTTGATCCGATGCCACGGTCCATCATTGCGTATATTCGTCTTTTTGCGTGTAGGGTAAATTCTTCAAATTTCGGCGGTTCAGCCATCTTACGTATTTTTATTTTTTATTTATTTATTTAACAATTTATGCACAATTATAAGTAACAATAAAAGAAAGAAGAAAAGACAGAATTATTACGCGTAGGTGATCAAGCGTGGTAATTTTATGAAGCGTGGTTTGATCAATCTGATCAAGATAAGAATTACCACTAGATCAATTGCTACGTGGGCGAAATCGCAGGTCACACTTTAGAAAGGACTTATCTTAGATAGGTGATAAACTCCTGATGCATAGACCTCATAAATCTCATAATGATAATAAATAATAAAATTTGACGACTAGCGTAGCGGTTAGTAGCCATGCCTCATACGCCGGAGGTCCCAGGTTCGAGTCCTGGCCGGGGCATTCATTTGTGTGATGAACATAAATGTTTGTTCTCGGGTCATGGTTGTTGATATTTATATATGTATGTTTATTCTGGGTTGAATTGAACCGCGGGCAGTTCGCTGTATGGTCAGCCATAACACAAGCTCTGCCTACTTTGGGGCCATACAGTCGGGGGATTTATTATTATTATTTTTTATCATAAATCTTGTTTCCTTTGCTTGATTATGTCCTTTCCTTATCATTACATCATTCTGTTTGTTTCGTGTTTTTGTTACTTGATTCATCTGTGGTTGTACTAGATTCATTTTGAGTCAGCTATCCTCGGCGATTTTATTAATCACAATTTGCTATACATAATTATTAAAAATTATGTCTTTTACATCCGTAGATCCATAAATGGTACACGTTTTTTAATAGTATAACTTAAATAAGCTTGTAAAGTTGACCTCCCTCTATAAACGTACGGACTTCAACAAACCTCATTATTATTTTAGACTCTAATGATATCGCTGAAATCTAAACGCACTAATACTTATCACAGTTCAAATGTCAAATAAAGACCGAGTTTGTTTTTTAAGCTTAATAGAATGTGGGAACAAATATCTTGTATACCAGAATATGATTTGACTCCCAAAACACTTTAGTCATTACATGGCAAAGTACACCAAAAAGAAATATCGTGTACCAAAAAACGAATGTATAAAATAGTAAATATGCGTCGAAAATAAAGTAATGTGTAAATTCTGAAGTTAATGTTTGAACTTTAAAATGTAACCGCTGATCAAATTTAGTAAATGTTCACCAAATTTAGTATCTACTATTTCGTCTTTTTCGTCCTTCGTCAAACTTACTCGTCTTTTTTTCAACGCCTACTAAATATTCTATAGAAAGCGTAGTAGTTAAATTCGAAATTTTGTAACAAAAACATCATGCGACAACATATTTTTAGTGGCTAAGATAGTATCGTTCAGACGCTCGCGAATTATGGCTGACTTAAGTAATTTAGAAGGCAATATAGATTTTTAGAGGCAAATAATGCTATTATTGCAACCTTTACTTTTTTTGAAGTAAGCAAACTTATTAAATATATTTTATATGTCTAACGATACGATCAAAATAAGATAACATTTCAAATTAATTTGGTGTACATTTTTGTGAGAAAACAATATGCTTTTTGATATTAGGCACTTTATTTGACTAACGTAATTTACCGTATATGGGCAACGTTATAGTATAAAATAGGATGACAAATTTTAGTGCACATTTACTAAATTTGGGTAAAAAAATTTACTTTTTTGGACGTAGCTTTTTACTACATTTGGTTACTACATTACAGTTAAATATAAGCCATAGAATATATATTGAGAAAACACGTGACACGTATGTTATCAATTGTCACATGTCAGATTTTCATCATTATTTTGATGAAAGCAAAGTCGCTTTTTGTTTAACCAATTATCTGAGATAAGTCTGGGATAGATTTCAGTCTAACTAGCTATCTCTGTATGCTTCAAGTAATTGTCAGCTAATTTAAATTAGACGATCCGTGGTAGTTTTAGCACTTGTACCGAGACCGTTGTAACCTTGTAATTCCGGTGAAGGTCGCACACTCTTTGCAGTGTGTGCATTGTCTGTCGAGTGAGACGGTTTGAGACTTAGCCTTTCTCGTTTGAAAAAGTGTTGATATTATAAGATGATAATATGAAGAATATAATGTAAGGTTAATGATTCAAGGTGAAACAAATTTTTATGAGTTTTACGTGTGTCTTGGTAGTATTTTTTTGTAAATCTTTTATCTGTTAGTCTATTCTGTATATTTTATAAGTAGTAAACAGTAAATCACAGACCTATAGTAAAGTAGACGCTGCAAGATGAGTCTGGTCGTTGATTTTTAATCGGGTTTGAGTGCGATCTGTTTTTGACAGTTCCCGTAACTCGAATCTTGTGAATCGATTTATGAATTGATTTAAAATCAGGATGTAAAGTATCTTAAACATTTTATTCCAAGCGACAGTTTCTGTGAACTGCGAGGTCTATTTATTTATTTAATTATTCATCAAACTTACTGATACGTTCCAAAGCGTTAACACAGTCGTTGAAAAATAATATACAAATTAAATAAACAAACAATAAATAAAAATAATACAAAAAGATATTAATACATATTACTTAAATGAAAAACAGAAATATGAATGTCAGATACTTAGTTGCATAATAAAATAAATTGTTATAAAAGGAAAAAAATATAAAATAGAAACAATAAAAAGTCAAAATCTTATGCAAATATTACACTAATCAAACAATAAAATTTATTTAAAATGTCAAATTAAACTATTGTCAGTGGTGCCCCTGTGTCCTCTTGTTCACGCCTGAAGCTGCAATCCGGGTCATCATTGCACTGAGCTTTAAAGATTTTTATAATTAGTCAGCTCTATTTTCAAGTCAATTTAAACTAAACTCAAGTAAACTATGTTTAAGTAACGGTAAAACACATCTCCCAAAAACCGACCCTTTATACTACGGCTATAGTATTTATTCAAATGTTTGAAATCCTGCAGGTGTTATGACGGGAAACTGACAATAATGCCTTCTCTATCCTATGCCTTTATTTATCACACACCGAGTGATAAGAAGCTAAGGGCATTGTAAAGTGGAATGGGCATAGTGGTGTTCTGTGCGTTGTTTGGCCATCTATCTCACGGTTTTTTTACAATTTTGGTGTCAAAGGTGTTAAAAAATATTCGCAATTTTCTGTTATTCCAAATTTCCTCCTCCGCTAAGGTTTTTTTTCCACCAGAGATGAGCTTAGTGAGGCTAAGGAAATGAGTTAATTCGGTTCTATTGGTCGAGTTTTTCTTAGCAAACCTACACAACTTTGGTTGGTTCGGAGCCATAATACCTTGCGTGATATAAGTCTCTGACCTTTATCTTTTGTCTTTTTTTTGCACAAAAGCTTTCCTGGCGGGTTAGAAACTTTTAAAATTTGGGGTTTCGGAATGTCAATGGAATTTGATACCTTGTGTTGTTTATTTATTTATTTATTTGTCATTCACAAAATCCACAGATCTTATACAATAATACAATGCACTCATGAAATGATTATCTTACATCTAATGACGGATTTACATTTATATAATAATACTACAAAGAGAGCTACAAATATCAGTAAATGAAAACATGTTTTTATTTTTTTATCGTAACAGGGTTTTAAATATTACCTAAAATTGATGAAAATCATCATAACCTAAAAGACTAATAATAAATATTATAACCTATATATAGATATTGTGTGCATGTGTTGAATGTGGTGTGTGAGTGTGAGAGTTAATGTGTAGGTTATTTATGAAAGGTTGTGTGAGGGCTTTGTATTTAATTATTAAATTACTAATTACTAATTTTACTATGAAACCATATGTTCTTTTTTTCTTTATCATTTTTCCGACAAATCTGATACTAATATATCTGTGAACTGTCTCCTGAATGTATGTCTCTTACAATTAAAGACATCAATAGATCCAGAGTGATTATTGTAAGTTTTTTGCGTTCGACAGACAACTGAGTTCTGATTATAATTAGTACGTACGTGCGGGAGGTCGA
This sequence comes from Marasmarcha lunaedactyla, assembly GCA_923062675.1. Classification (NCBI taxonomy): domain Eukaryota; kingdom Metazoa; phylum Arthropoda; class Insecta; order Lepidoptera; family Pterophoridae; genus Marasmarcha; species Marasmarcha lunaedactyla. Next base: position 6,098,938 of record OV281358.1, read on the forward strand.
ACAAGGTTGTGTGTCTAGTACGACGTGAGGGAACTCGGAGCCGCAGAAACTGCTCCGTGAGCTCAGAGCAATCAATTGCTCCATGCACTACACTGTGTAGAAACAGCATATCATTTAAAACTCTTCTATCTTTTAGGGACAGAATCTTATGAAATTGACAAGACTTTTTATAATCTTTAATTACATGCTGGCTTCGGTAGTTCAAAGTCTTGAAAAATTTTAATTGAATTTTTTCTAAATTTTCAATATAATTTAGATATTGGGGATTCCAGATATTACTGCAATACTCGAGTACACTTCTTACATAGGCAAAGTATAATATTTTATTGCAGTTAATATCTGTAAATGGCTTACTAACTCGTAAAATGAACCCTAGGTTTTTGTATGCTGCACTTGTAATCTGTGTTACATGGTCATTAAAAGACAGTTTGTCATCCAAAGTGATACCTAAGTCTTTGACTTTGTTTACCTTTTTTAAGTTTGTTTCTGCAATATTATAATCGAAGCTGATTGGATTTTTTTTCCTTGTAAAAGTCATAATCATACATTTACTAATATTAATGTCTATTTTATTATCCTTGTAGTACTGATTTAGATTATCAAGATCTTTTTGGAGATTGATACAATCTGATGTTGAGTTTATTTTGTTATATATTTTAGTATCGTCAGCGTACATTAAATGTTTAGAAAATTTAAAGCATAAGCTAACGTCATATAAGTAAACAGCGTATAGAAGTGGCGAGAGCGTAGAGCCTTGGGGCACGCCTGAGGGAACATCTACGTAGTCTGAACGGTACCCTCCCACTACTACCGCCTGGCATCGATTTCGGAGGTAGGATTCCATCCATCGCAATAGACTGCCACCTATGCCTAGTTCTTGTAGCTTGCGCATAAGGATAATGTGATCTACACGGTCAAAGGCCTTTTCAAAATCTGTGTAAATCACATCAACTTGAGAACCACCGTCCATACCATGCAGAACGTCGTTGGTTAAAACTGCGAGGTTGGTATTCGTCGAACGTCCTTTGATGAACCCGTGTTGGTTACTGGGGATATACTTTGTAAGGTGTTTACGTGGTGGTTGACTGTTTTCTCCATAAATTTACTGATTGTGTTAAGGCTTGAAATGGGGCGGTAGTTCTCTATAGCCGACTTTGTCCCTTTTTTATGTATTGGAATAATATGTGCGGTTTTCCAGATCTTAGGAACGTACCCTTCGCGAAAACAGCGATTGAATAAAAGAGTTATAGGTTTAGTGAGGGATTTCGCGCAGTTAATATAAAAGATAGGTGGGATTTTATCGCTACCGGCACCTTTGTGGGGATTAGCAGTTTTCAGTAGATTAAAAATGAATTCTTCTTCGACCTGGATTAAATTTAAAGTATCCGAACTTATGAAATTTACTTTGTCAGTTATAGGATAAGGACAAGATGAGGGTTTACTAAAATTTTTGCAAAAGCACTCGTTAAAAGATAAACATATATCTTTAGGGTTAGATATTGACTTATTTTCGTATGTCATTAAATTAGGAAAGTCAATATTATTCTTCCTCCTAGATTTTTTTTAGATATTGATTCATTTATTTTATTAAATTATATTATTATTATTATTATTATTATAAAGTTCATTATATTAAATAGCTTCCCTTACAAGTCGCTACCGGAACCCGTGTCCCTATTTTTGTTCATATCACACGTAACCCATTTTAATAATAGACCATTGCGTACCTTGTCATAAATTGGTCTTGATTAAGCGTAATCATAGGCTCCCAGAGCGCTAATTAACACATACAATGGTACGTGAGTTAGTTTACGACTGTGATGTATTGTGAACATCTACATTCGTATATAGTTTTTCCTTGTATAAGGTGCAAGATAGGTACCTACATTTACTAAATGTATGGGAGAAGTGGCATGAAAGAGCCAGTTTACTAAACGGAGCAAAAAACATTCTTTTAATGAAAAAAATGTTGATTTTTTTTGTTCTTCAATTATTATTTATTTACTAAAGTAGGTCATTTTAAACGAAAAACCTTTAACGCTATGGAAACATCAACATAATATTCATTTAAAAAAAGTTTGTTTTTTGGCTCTTTCATAACATTTTGGTATTGAAAGAGCTACTAAAAGTTATGAAAGAGCCAGTCTGTATAATAAAGTGTAATTGTGAAAATTATGCAAAATAATATATATCTAGGCCATATCTGAAGCAATAATAAATGAAAAAAATGCATATTTACTATGGTTTTATTTTATTTACAAAATTAATATGCAGGGTTATGAAAAAGCCCATTCATCCGGCTCTTTCATTACTTATTCTTTAAAAAAATGTAACCCTTAAAATAACAACAATATCAAAACTTTTGCGGCTCACTTTTTACGCAACTGCAAGGCCAAATATATGCACAAACTCAATCTACAATCTATTTACTGATACTTCTTTTCAATAAAATACCAAAATACAAGTTAACTGAAGCAATATACTTAGTTTTTAGTACCAACAACTTGGACTCGATGTGCCGGCGTCCGTTGGTTTCGGCGGACTGTCAAATGTTTGTAGATGACGGGAAACACTGTTGCTCACTTAAAATTACCAACCAAATCCGTTTATAAATTACCAAAATAATGTAAGTGGCTCTTTCAAAACCTGGCTCCTTCATGCCACTTCTCCCCTACTTGTATGTCTATTGGTACTGTTATTACAAGAGAAATGACTTGTTTATTGGTTTATTCACATGAAATCGTTTAAAAAATATTTTACTATTAAAAGTAACATTGGCTATAGTTTATCCCGCTATTCCCAAGGGATTCGCGGGTCAAGCCACAGAAACAAATTACCGTGTAACAGATAACATTTGCTGCGTTCCGATTGTCGCTTACCGCGGTATCAGCGCTAAAATTGCATAACCGTTCCGAATCGTTTGAGTGCGCTAAAAGTGATATTAGTGCTATTGCAATAGGAACGGTAAATATCGCGCTAAAATTCTTATTGTTCGTCGCTTAAATCTAAACTTATAATTTCAATAATATCTTTGACCCTGAATGAAATAGAAGGTATTTTTGGACATTATTACAAAAGAAATCGATATCGCTGTGAGTGCGCTCACAGTAATCGGAACGTGTATATGAGCTCAGCGTTGTAAGCCATATAATCGGTAATCGGAACGCAGCAACTGTGTACAAAAATGGCGTTCCCGCCTTTTTATCTAAACCTACTCTTTCCACGCGCTGACGACTGCGTGCAAAATTGAACTTAAATGCTAACATGATACGGCAATCTTCTAAGGGCTGCGGGTGACCCAATGACGGGTGTTTGGCGCGCATGAACAGCGTAATAGAGGCTTGGTGGGACATTTTGGCGGGAAATGGACGAAACAAGTCGTGCTCTTTACTGATTTTTTATGTGCTTAAGTTCGTGTTTATGTGAAATAATGATAGTGTATTGTGCAGTGAACACTCATATACATGTGCATTAAAACCCCAATGAGGAGTGCACAGTGCTTTCCGTTTCAATCCATGAAGTCGGTTTGTTGAAGTCACGCTATCAATTTACATTGACTTTCACCTTCATCGTCCTCATTGACATTCATTTATCATCATCATAATTAAATACGAATAAATATTACTTAAATAAGATAGGCTGAAAGACTTGTTTCCATTTCCGTAAATAAATAGGACGAAAAAGCCAGAGGCCTGGTTACGCGCAGCTCATGAAGTCACCTCTTGTTACAAGTAATCAATGAAACCTTCTCTTTCTAAAGTTAGTACACACAAACCACTACCTGCCAACCTATTATAAACTGCATTTTGTATGCTCATTCTGTCCAAACAAATAATTATTTATTAATTATCTACTTATTGTTGCTTAGGTTTTTATTGCCGATTCTATTGAAAGTGATTGTTTAAATACAACTCTAAGTATTGACCGATAATTAGTTGAAACTGTAAAAGTGATAATGGAGTTATTCATGCGTGGCGTTATTATTATAATTATGGACGAATTGATAATATGCTGTCTGAAATGTTTGCAGGAATCGAGCAAATATCTATATGCAGTTTCAAAATAAGAAACTGCTTGTTTGTTAGGCAAACGTAGTAAATTATTATATGACAGTCACATTCGAGTCGGCAATATTTGTAGAACGACAATGCCGACTGGAACCATCTGTTACATATTTTCGGAAAGTACCTTGAGGGTAGTCCATCGGGAATTTCTATAGGTTGGCTCATTGGGCTCGTCGGGCAAAAATTCGCATTGGCGAGGCTCCATGCCTGCCGAACGTTTGTCTACACATATTTACCTATACCGCCCGGCTGTGCCGATTGATGCCGGACCGTCACTTCCCATTAGTGTTTACTTTTATTCAGTAAGTTTATTATGTTTCTAATATCTACGTGAAATAATAATGTTACAGGAAAGATACCGACCGATATTTAATTCGGGTTTTTAATGGCGAAATGAAAGGAAATGTGATTTTAATGGTTTAATTTTAATTTTCATAATTTCTTTCATGAGATATGATTTTTGTTTGTCCTTAGTTCTTCATATTATTTTATAAGTTCGCTTGCTGATTGCACATTCAGTCATTTGAAGCTTGTTATGGCTATAATGAGAACATTACACAGCGTGATTGTATATATGTATTTTTGTTATGAAACTTTTTTCACGGGTTTGGTTTTCTAAAATCTCACGTGGTGAAGACTGATGCTGAGCACGAGGATGCTACATTCTCATCCAAGAGGTGCCTACTCACTCTACTTTAGAAGAGTCCTGGGGCTCTCGCCATATTACAATCACAATCGCTAACGCTTTAAAAAATGCGTAAACCGTATGGACCACCACGTGATATAACTTTAGTCACGTAATATGTTTCATAAATTTTAAGCCTTCTCTATAGCGTTAGCGGTATTGAAACAAGAAAAAATAAAGAAAGTTTTCAGAAAGTAAAAAAATTAGGATGCGGTACATATTTTGTTGCTGTAGTAAATTGTCAAATAAATCGGTTTTTATTTCGGTTTGAAAAATGAAAAATGAGACTAACCTTTGGCAACTTGACCCACTTGTTAGTATACAATCTTATATATCTATGTTAGTACAAAAACAATTGAAAATTTAGTTACATATGTCAATTCATCTTTTAAATAGAATGTTCCTTAAATATATAAATTGTGGTGATGTCATAAATATTCAAAAATAAATTTAGGTAATAAATTCTAAAACAAAAACACATTTCATTACAATACAAAATTGTATTCAGTCATAAAAGTACAATTCAATGGGATGTCAGACTCAAGCAAAAAGATCTAAGTATAATATGCCAAAAGATCAAATATTATGTCAAATTATGTCAAATATTTCTTCTTAATTTACCAACTGGCCATTCAAAGTTGTTATTTATATTTACAAAACATTCATAAATTGTTGCCAATTTGGTAGTTCTAGCACATATGGTAACAGTCGCAGAATAGTGTTGGGCCTGGAACGCAGTCTGTACAGTGAGGGCTTCTTTTTACGGATAACATAGAAGTCATCCACTCCTGCAACAGGAAACATAGCTGTTTACAGCTGTTTTCGAGCCACGCTCATCATGTATAACATGCATAATATTATTTTAAAGGGAAAGGTTTGTTCGTTTAGGTTAGTTTGATTTATGAAAAATCTTTCACCATTGTCCAGAAGAAACATGTTTAAGCTATCCTAATGTTATCCCAATTATCCCACGGTATCTGGAATCTCGTACTCAAATGAAACCACGCATGTTAGCAATACCTACCTATAAATAGAAACAAAATGGCTGCCAGTTCGGGATACCAGCACAAATCTAGACAACAAACGGCGGAAGTGCGATTTAATAGGTCTCCCAGATACACTCTATTTTCTTCGTTGAGTTATTGCTGCGACAAATATTCATAACACTGGTTCCGGTTAGCGGTAGGTACGTGTTGAACGGCAATGCCAGCCCGAGCCAGCAATGACGGCAAGTGCAGATCATGTTTATATTCGGGCTATATACAAGTCGGCTCATACGGTGCTTTAGCCAAAACGCCAAAACTCGAGCGGCTTAGCCGGCGCCATTTTTCGCTGAGGTTTTTCTGCAAATAATCGACGATGCCGCCCGGCAGTGCCGATGCAGGCCTAAGTATGTGGGTAGCCCTTCTTACATATAGTTTATGCTAGCCATATTTTATTTAAACATTTTTGCAAGATAATTTGATAACTAAAATGTTTGTTAGAGATTTTTTAAATTTTATAGCTTATTAGGTATGTATCTACTAGAGTTTGCTCGTGGCTTCTCTATTACGAATATACAGAATTAAAGAATGAACCACCTTACTTCTTATAATTTTCTCGAGTTGAAACCGCCCACGATATAAATAAAAAGCAGTTTTCCCTTAAATTCAAGATGGCGGCTAACGCAGCGGTAAGCATATTATTCACCTTTCTCTTAGATCTTTTTCAAATCGGTGGGACTGTGCAGTGTCTGGTGTTTTGGTTGCGCTACGTAGAGGTACCATTGGCATAGAACTTTTAATATTGTTTCTACGAAAAAATGGTGGATATCAAAGTTGTATGAATTTTAATCCCCCTAAATTTTGTTTCGTTCATTTAGCCCTTTAAGGGTCAGTTATAATATATACAAAAATGTACTATAATATACAATAATAACTGAGATAATTTATAGATTACGTTTCTCCCCGTTTTTCCTTCTTAACTCGGAAAATATCGGTCGCAAAAAAATTTACATGAAATAAAATGTAGATTTTTGTTCATGTTTTGTTTGAGAATTTTGTTTACAATTCCAGTGGCCCACCCTAAAGGATGAAGAAATAAAGTTTGAGTCTATAATAATTCCGGGGTGAATGCTATCCCGACTGCACTTATTTATAAATAAGGTCATTGCCGTAGAGAAAAATGGACGGTGGTTCTAATATCAAACTCAAAAACAAAAGAACAGTTTTTAACATTACGCAGCTCTAACATCCTCGTTTGCTGTTCTTACCCATTCGATTCGGACATTTTTGAGCACGGACGCAAATCCATTTCTTTATTCGTGAATGAGTAGTGCATTGTAAAACAAACGACGCACGAAAGCCGTCAGTTAGACGGCACGTGATCTAACGTCTTTTAAATCGCATACCTGACGAACTGTCGGGCTGTTGGGGTTTCGAGTTACCGCGTCGGGGTTGACAACTGATATATTATTAAATTAAACTTCGCTACTATGATGTATACATCTTTTTAAGAATTGTTCTTTTATCGATCCAGGCATTTTAAGAAACAGCCCTTAAAATAAATTGTTTTATTATTCGATAGGTTGTTTGTATAAACTTCACCAGATTTCGTGGTTTAACGTTGGTAGAAACACATAATATGTAATCTCTACACACATATCTGACTAAAGATAAATTACTTTTTGTCCGCATAGATTTTTTTGCATCCCACGCTTAAAGTTCCATTTTCTATTGAAATATCGGGATACAATTTTACCTTCGCGTTATATTCCAGGGCTTTTAGCCAAGTTGCATTCTATGATCACTAATGCTACAGAAAACCCTTAAACTGTATGGAGATATGCTCCACGTGAATATCGTTATATCACAAGATCGTTATATACAGTTACACATTTTTTTGTCAATAAACTTAAAAACATCGAAACAAACTTTCACAGTTTAAATATTATCGGATAATATATTATTATTATATTTTTAGTAAAGTGCCAGCCCTACAGCCGACCGTTACCAGAAGGGCGGAAGGCAACGCACGGACGCACACACCACCCCGGTGCATAACTTACGTTTAGGGCGCGAACTCTTGTAATTACTATTATTAATTAATACGTTAAACCAACTCAGAAAAATTAATTAAAGATGGTTTGTGTTCATTTAATAACAATAGTTTGAGTTTAGTAAAGTAAAAGTACAATCGTTGTATATAAATATACAGGGTGGAATTTTGTGATGCCACCTGGAGGGGAAGTACTCTAAATACTGGAGACAGTAGGTTTTACTCTTAGGGAACTTTCTAGAATTATTCCGAGGTCAAACGCTAACCCGACTGGACTAAATGCCTTGCAATAAGATAATCTCTTTAGCAAATAGATTATTTCTAAAGTTAATAGCTGATATTTGGTGTGAATTTAAGCTGAATAAATAAATAAAAGCAAACATAATATCTCCAACCTAATATTTGCGTGAAAGTTCTCTCTGTAGAATCTTTAGCATGGAAGCTTAGCATAGCTTTGACAAGGAGACCGTGAAACGTATGAACTGTTTGCGAACTGTAAGCTTCCGTGCAAAACCAGTATCCAGTTTGACGTTTCAATAATTCAAACTACAAATTATTTCTGTAATTGCTACATTTCATCTAAATTTCGACAGTAATTTTTGTTAAACTAACCCTAGGGGCCGTGAGGCGAAATAATCTGCGCGGATTCGGTTTTGCAAGATCTGCAAGCCTCAGCGTAGAGCGAGAAACATAAATGTATGAGACAATACGTGCAAGCAAAGCCACGAAATCTCAGACAATATTACATTTTTGATTATTATTTTCGTTACACTACATATTCTTGTCAATTTGATCAGCATTAGAAGAAAATAATATCAAGTAATTATTTTTGTTTAGCCGACCCTAAGTAAGAATACCAAAAAAATACAACCTTCACATTTTATAAACGCCACTAGGGCGTAGATACAATAACGTAACACGTGGGCATATTCTGTAATAATAGTTTACATTAAATCCGTAAATATTGTGGATATGCGCCGCGTGCGAGCCGTATGAAAATTCCCGCACATTAACTAATAATTTGTTTGAGTTTCCTCGAGCACCAATTGTAACGAATTCCTTTGCTTGAACACGAGCGCGTGCGCGTGTTGGAAGACTATTTTTAAATTTGGTGTGTAAGGAGCTATAAATCTTTTGATTAAATCTGTTGTAGTATGGGAAAATATAACGTCAAGCGGTCTACGGGAGACTTGGGCCGTCATTAACCGGCACTGATGGGCGGCAAAGACGAATTGTGTAGATATACATTCGGGTAAAAGACTGCCGGTTCTCACGAGACGAACCGAATGTGCTAACCTGTACATAAACCTCGAATGGACTCCCGGCGGAATTTGTCCCGACTATTCGTCTATTCGGCTTTGCCGGCCGGCAGAGCTGAAATGCCGGCCCGAGCATATGGTTAATGCCCCGTACTTCTGAACCCGCGAGAATACCGGGATCAAATAGATCCTGTGTTACTCCTGGATAATATAGTTTTCTTTCGGTGGAAGAATTATTATGATCGGATCATTATTTTTGGAGTATATTGTTTACGTATAAACATACAAACAAACAAGCCTTTTTCCTTTATAATATTATTGATCGTATTTTAGCTGCAATAGCTTCAGAGCTTATGAAGTCATGTCAAGCCTAGCCAAGTTGCAATCAATCATCGCCGGCGCTGTAGAAAACTCGTAGGGCATATTGTTTTATCACGTGATTATCCACACAGTTCTCGAGGTTTCTATATCTTTAGCGATCGTAGGTTGTAACTTGCTTAGGGCCCCAGCTTGCGTTGATTTGCAACACGTGATTCAGAAACTAATTGATTACTGAATTGAATCGCCGGTGGTTTCGTATTTTTTAGCTTCTAAGTTGGTTAGTAAGTAGTAATTTGGTTATTCATCAATTTGTTTGTTTGTCTTGTAATTACTGTTAGTAAGGAAGGTTGTCTGGGTACCATTGCAAGAGTTTTTAAATGCGATTTGTTTGCTAGTAGAAATGTTCAGTTGGATTTTGTTTTTTTGTTGTTAATATAATAATTTTAATGTCACGCGATGTTTATTTGGAATGATTGTGGAGATATTGTTAAAGTTTAGTTAATAAAGTCATTAGTTAACATGGCGTATTTGACATGCTGTAGATATAAGGTGTAATCAAAACCAGCTCAGCAGTTAAAATGTTTATCAGTTGCAAGTAAACAAAAAGAACACTTTTGCGTTTAATTGATTTAACGCGAAAACCGGCTTTCATTTTATGTAGAAAGTTGAAAAACGTCTTACAAAAAAGAAACTTATGTAATTCATCTTAACAAGTTTATGATTTCTTTACAAGCAAACGAGTCTTGTCAATAACACTAGTTGTTGCTTGTGGCTTTGCTGGCGTGTCCTGTGGGAAAGCGATATGGTGAAAAAAAACTATTGGGTTTTCGCCAAATATATTATGATAATTCAATTGGCACCATTTGAAAATACAATTTTTATATCATTTATTTAGAAGATTATGTTTTGAAAATAAAGTTTTGAAATCAATATCTTAGAAAACTTAAAAAAGAAGCAAAATGCTTATTATAAAATAGGTAAATTTTTCAATATTATTAGCTTATTGACACTAAATGTAACAATGTTTATTATGACAGTATCCATGTAAACGCATTATCTACGTAGGTATTATATATTTTATCCAAACGCCCAAAAATTTTTTAGTATGATTTACACATAGTGACGTCACAACTCGGTACCGATTTGTATGGAGCGTTTTTCGGCGACTCGCAGCGGCTCCTCGAACACATCGCTGTATCTAGAAAACTATTGATTGTAAACTACTGTTAGTTTTGCAATATTTCTTTACTGTTTCTGTATAGTTTAACATATGTAACTAGGTTCACCTGCAGTGTTTTCAAAATCCCCGAATTTCGGAATTTAAACTCGTTCAAAATACAAACTCATTGTCATTTTTGTTAAAAACAATGGTCATTATTTTACTCAGGCAAAGGATGTAACAAGACCAACACGGCATGGAAATCGTCTAGTTTATAATGCACTGCCACGTCTAGAACTTTATAAGAGGCAGTGTTATGCCATGTGTGTAAAGATATATAACGCTGTACCTAAAGAATATAAATTGTTGCCACATATAAAATTCAAAAAAATGTTTTTAAAATGGTTACTTGAAAAAAATTTTTACGGTGTAAAAGATTTTCTCAATGTCAATAATAGATGATATCTTGTTAGTTATAAATAAGTATGTTGTATTAGGTAATAGGATACATTACTAAAAAAAAATGTTTTTGCATGCCCTAAAAGTGGTAAAATATGTGTGTTCTTTCTATTTAATCTTAAGACCTAAATCTACCATATTTTCAGCAAATAAATATTTGATTTGATTTGATTGATTTGAACTCTTTTGCTTTATAACAATAAAAAAAAATTTGTGCCAGTGCTCTTTCCTTAATTCATATTTGAAAGCTACTTTCTTAAACTTCCTATTTTAGTCGAAGCTATTAATCGTATTTTATACGCCGTTTCCTGCCCAACGAAGAATTTATTTTTATACTGTAATCTAAATTTTATTTTGATCGCACCCCTAGCCGTAACTACATCCGTTTTATGTATTTTTTAAATTTATTTGTTGTAGTGATGTGCTTTGTAATATTGATGATAATATCTCGACGGTTTTTTTCTCGAGTAACCTAGCTTACACTAGCTTCACTAGTACTTAACTTAAAAAAAAACACGTTGGAATTAAATTATCAAGTTAAATCATCTTCCAATTGACGATGTTATTTGAAAGTTTGAGAATATGTGTAATACGTAATGATGACAATACAATAATTTATTACATTCGAGCTGATCTGCCGATGAGTGTTAGTATTTTTCAATGGCTTCTAGCGACCCTTGCTTCTCGACGTGTTGCGCTAAATAAAAATGATACATTTAATTTTTATGGACATTCTTCAATTTTGATAACGTAATTTAACATATCCTGACCGCATTCATAGAAAACAAAAGTTGGATTTCGTTTGGCTCTTAAAAAAATAGGTATTTAGGCATTTGATGAAACATATTACTAAGAACACATGCCATAACTTCAGAAAGTCTGTAGTAAGTGCTGTTACCAATAATGTACAAAGTTTAAAACTTACTGTACTCTTTCATTTTAATTATTTAATGGCTATCGGATTATTTTAGACATTTAAAACCCCAATGGAAGTTCAATCGATAATTAAACTTTGTTTGTGCCAAAAAACTAAAGTCCTTCGTGGTTTACGGTCACAAGGTATTGTAGTAAAGCAATTTTTATTTAGAAACACTCCTTTTTACTGCAAACACCCGTTATTTATATGCTTTCAGCCCTTCGTGCTTATAAAAATGATTATAGTAGTGGAGTAGTTAGCGTGCTAACTCAGAATTACTAACTGCTACACGATTCTGTTACTCTTATGTCTGTTACTGTATCGAGTTACTGTCGAATTCGTGGCCTTGTCCGACCCCCAGGCTATTGTTCAGAGTTTAGATGACTTTAGATCATTGTAGTAATATTACGAAAAGGAAATGTGTTTGTTGATTTGACACCACACCACCATAGTTTATATTTCTTTGAGTAAATTAAAATATGCAATGGAAGATCGGTGATGTTCAGCAATGTGTCTGGAGCTCGCACAAACTCGATGTATTCGCTTTAAGTAGTATTCGTAGTTTAGTTGTGATCGCGGGTGAATAATTTGTGATTTATGTTTCTATATGCTTTTCCCTGTGGTGTATGTCTTCCCGTTGTAGATAGTTGTAAGTTTTGGAAATAAATAAATATTACCATGATGAAACTTTAAATATATGAATGAAACTGGGAAAGACACAGAACGATGCAATTATCAAGTGCGGGAAAATGCAATAGAGTTGGTTCGTACTCGAGTCGTGTCGTATTGCTGACTAAACTAAATCGGGCGTCGTGGGGGGGGATGAGGGCCGTGCGTCAGCAGCTTATCACTTATCTTCCGCTATATTTTGTACTAAAACTCTCGCAGGATCGCCATTGTTCACAGGATGAAATTTTAAATCAATTCAGCGACCATTGCTGAACTTTTTCTTTAACTGATTGAATAGTTCGTTCGACGTAATTTAAAACACTTCTAGGCTAATAAGCAATAGTAGATAATTGATACAAAAAAATTAATACTAGGAGTCATATTATCTCATTCCTTCAGACACGTGTTTTGTGTTTATCTCACTGTTTTTGCGAGTACCCAATTACTAGTTAACTAACAATATGTACAACTCACATTACTGCACGCCTAAACAAAGATGCGACGAGATTTTCATACATTTAAGCACAATAAACTGTTGTACTCTTTAACAATTATATTCTCAGGCTCTGCTTGTTCACAAAGATTTATTTTTAGGCATCGATCAATGCTTTCATTGATGAAAATGATATTTGAAAATGACCTTTTTGAATATAAAGATAAAGTTTAGTTTTGAAGCAGATTTAGTTAATAAGCTCTTAGTTTTTTAGTCACGATTAAAATTGGTGGGCTCTGTTGAGTCGAGGCCCTGTTAGGAACGCATTAAATAATTGTGGTTTTGTGTATGATGCGGGGCGGTATTTATTACGAGTTGTAGAATTATTTGGGAGCAATTGAATGTGTTTGTCACTTGTAAAGAGGACCTAGCGTGGGTTCTTGTGTTCGTGACCGTGTCTCGTACACTGGAGGTGTGACAATCTTTGACGGACGTTTGGGTTAGAAACGTCTTTATTAGTTATAACGGTAGGTATGGTGTTATTTTGTTGAGCCACCTGAGGAGGTACTTCAGCCCTTCCAATTCTTATGGCCATAACACTGTGGCCATGAAAACGGGTGACTTAATATTTTTATATGAATAATTTTGGTATAGGTTACCTAATTAACAGTACGTAGGCAGAAGCAAATCAGCTGTTTTAACCGAAAGCACGTAACCCTTTTTACCCTTGTAATTAAAAAAAAATAAATGTATCATTTATTTTTGGCCCGCACCAAGTCGATCTTGAGCCAAGTCTATAATATTAGGTATATATAAAATCTGCGCGATGTTGCCCGTGGGAGGACCGTGCTAGGACTAGGACTAACTTACTTTTCTAAAAAAAAAGACGAATTATAAATAAATAGTGGCTAGCGCACCCACCTCCCTACAGGTGTCGCTTCCGATGAAGGCTAACGGCAAAATCTTGCTACAGCCAACGAGGTGGTTTTTAGTGGGTTGGTGCCACTCTGGTGAGTCCCACATCACCCCGCAGAAGCGGCTCCTGCGGAGCTATGCGTGAGGCGTCTTCCACCTGCCTCCTCGTGAAGGGTGCTGCCTAGGCGACAAAAAAAAAAAAAGGTCGTTCTTTTATAATCTCGTCTGAGGTGCTACACCCTTCCTATTTTAACCGCTATAATAATCACATTCTCGTGCTTGTGTTCCGGTTACAGTGAAGAGACAGCCTGTGTCATTACTGGGAGATCTATATTGTTGAAGCTTACTGTTGGCAACTCCATATGATATAACTGGCAACTCATCGTTAGTCCATATGATATAACATTCAATATAGATAAACTACCTACGACTAACGGTGTCCATGGGTGCGGATGCCACTTACCGCCAGGTGAGTCGTTTGCTCGTTTGCCAACTATGACAACAGTAAAAATAGTCAGTGAAATTGTATTGGGTGAATTTTTTAATACCTTGTGATGTCCAAGCCAAGGTTAACATTGTTTATACAGACTACTCGAAATGTTTCAATCGCTTAGACAGTGTCATCCTTCTCCAAAAATTTCTACATATTGGGATCAGAGGTAACTTGTATCGTTGGTTTGCCTGTTACGTCAATAATCGCAGCCAGATCGTGGCCTTAAATGGATACACTTCGCGGTCAAAAATTGTGCCATCGGGAGTCCCTCAGGGATCCTTGATAGCACCGTTACTATTTTCTATTTAAAGTTTTTATCTACTCTGACATTTTATTGTACGCTGATGTTATGAAGATCCTATGTACAATTAATAATTCAAATGACTCATATAAACTACTACTCGACCTAAACAATTTCTATAACAATTGTATAAATAAATTAGATATAAATATCGCTCAGTGTTTTGTTTGCTCCTTCACTAGAAAGAAAACCATAATGAATTACGCTTACAATATTATCACATTCCCATTGTCAGGGTAAAAAACTCTATGACTGATCTGGGGGTAATTTTTGACTCCAAATTTATCTATGATAAACATATCACGTTATAAAAAAAGCTAAGAAAGCTCTTGGATTTGTATTACAATTATCGTCAGAGTTCAACAATGTCAAAACCCTAAAAATGAGATAGCTAGCAGACATCTGCAATGTTATAAAAATGTTAAATAACAAAATTGATGCGCCTGAGCTTCTGTCTTTAGTTGGTATCTGTGCGCACAAAAACTCATATAGACATCCAACTTTACTCCACGTCCCTTACGCCAGTACCAGCTACAGACAGAACTCATTTATTACACGAGCATGTTAGCTGTTAATGGGTTAATTCGTGAATGTGAAAACATCGATGTTTTTTCTAACAGTGTCTAAAGTGTTAGAGCGGCTCTAACAAAGAATTTTTTTTGCCCAATTGTAAATACAAAAATAGTAACTATTGTGAATTTATTTGTGTTGTGTTTGTAAATGTCGGGACGTTGTCGTACCTATTTATAATTTAATTTACGCCTCCACTTTGTTTTTATATTGATTTATTAATGTTTTGTGACTGTTCATGTATGTATATACTCTTTGAAATGTGTGTACAAACTTTATTTGGCCTTCTTGCTCTAAATTTCTATGTTATTCTATATCCTAGCTGAAGGTTTTTCATGTATTTTAAAATAAAATATACGCTAACTAAACTTCCACGAACAAATATTTCCCAATCATCTGTTCCACTATCGAAATAACCCGATTGGCAGTTAATCACCTACTGAAGATTAATACGATATAGCATCGCATGGTGCGATGGGTATCTCAAATTTTATTAGAGCAGAAATATTGATCTCGGGAAGTTATTTTTGGATAATTTCATGGTTTTAGTTTTTAGTTGGTTCTTGTTGGGCGGTTTTGCTATTTTGGATTAAGTGGAATGTTATGGTTAGTCGGTTTTGCAATTCCAGTGAAATGGTTAGGGATTTTGATGCTGTTTATGTTTGAGTTTCGTATTTTTGGAGCTTTGTTTATCCAGTACAAAATTTTGCTAGTGCGTGTACGTAGGAGTGAATTCCCGTTCTTGTAAGATTTTGGGTTAAAAAGTAGCCTGATAAATCATTAGAGAAGTTATTCAAAACAAATTATGTGTCGCATTCCATTTTTATCTATTCAATGATTTATTATTAGATGCAGCGCTACAAAAACTTTAAGTTGTCTAGTCGAACAATTAAAACATGCAGCGCTTGGATTGCTTCAATAAAGTGTAACATCTTTCGACCAATCAACGAAGTGTAATGTGTCATACCAATAGATCATGTGAGTGGTACAGAATGGACAAAATATAAATTTTACCTAACTTCATTGAAAATTAATATATATTTTTATACTAGTAAAGGAAAATTAAATATGGATATAGATCCACTTTAATTGAGATAGCGTAGATTGATAAAAAAGATTATTTTAACTTAATTTACTTTATTTATATACAAATTGGTGTTATATACAAGTAGCTTTTGCCAATTTATTATATTAGTCAAGGCCTACGCGCCGTTGTGTATGAGCATACGCGTGGATGTACTATTTTAACCGAATGCAAAGAGAATTTCTCGCGCCTATCTTTGTATACGTAATATTCTTTATTTTCTCGTATTATATACGACATATACGATATATATACGACAGGGGCGTTTCAAGTCAATAGATTTCCTCAAGGATCATAATAGGATATTAATCATAATTGAAATAGTATTTTCTTTTTGTTTATAGTCATTGAAAGTGTGCATATCAGACTGTAAATAAGGTTCGATTGAAACATTGCTATTTTTTGAGAAGAAACCGCGCAATTATCATGGAAATTCAATATACAGTACAAAGGGTTTTCGGTCGTTTATATATGACTCAGGTGGAATGAGCCGGAAATGTTTATCGGATAAATCCGACTTTGGAGGTTAAAATGTTAAGCAAGTTACAGGAAACCTTGTTTATTCTTTAAAAAATAGATTCGAAGTCTACTTTTGTAATCCAGTGTTTTATCTAATTTGTCAATTACTGTAAATATTGAAAATAAATATTTCTTAATGAATTGTTTAGCTATTTACCGGCGAAAAGACAATCCAGAATCTTTTTTCTTGTTTTAGGAGTTGTTCGTACAAGTCAAAAGGGCACAAGTAGGCATTTTTAAGATTTTTTTCGTCACTAATTTGCGGTTTACATGTATTAAGTAGTTAAGTTGGTAACTAAATTTTAAGTTACTACATGTCACTTGTGTGTCCAAACGGATTAAGTAGTTAAGTTCATAAGTTCAATGAAGTTGAACAGTGATGAATGTCACGGAATTCGTCAATTCTGTACTTAGATATGTGGTAAACGTGATTTTGGACAAATTCAGAGAAGAATTTGATTCGGAAATTAAAATCTTTGCAAGATTATGTATTTTTCTAAATTTTTTCGATTGGTGTGGTACCTTTACTAATCAGGTACCCTTAATAATCACTGGAGGGATATCAGCCTCTCCCAACTCAGGGGTGGCGACCGACAATTGTAGGCCATCACGCCTACTGCGGGTTGGCAGACTTACCAAATCAGGGGTGGTGTCCGACTATTGTAGGCCATCACGCCTACTGCGGGTTGGCAGACTTACCAACTCAGGGGTGGTGTCGTCGACGGTCGATCGATTGGTGTGGTAACACCCTTAAATATTCGTCCACAAATTTTAAAGTAGAAACCAAATTCTACTCCAACATTTAAAAAAAGGAGAAAATGCGACATAAATACGAGCTCTTGCCGCCACCCGTTTTGTCAACTTATGCACTTAACTAAGAAATCACGTCCAAACGTGTTAAGTGAGAAGCCCCGCCCACCTACTTATACGAAAAATAGAACGAATCCTAATTTACTTAATCACTTGCGTACTAAATTTTAAGTTACCACTTGTCAATTAAGTGACTGTTTACACGCAACTTTTTACTTAAAATTTAGTTACCAACTTAACCGCTTAACGCGTGTAAACTAGCCATAAGATCGCGTATACGTCGATCCGAGGTCACCGAGGGTTGGCAAAAATTTAGCCTGCGGTGTTTGTTCTAGTACGCTAGTACATATTAGTTCAATGCTGATAAATCTAGAGCTGTTTAGTCTAAAGAATTATGTAAAAGATAGATAGATACATTATTTCTTACACTAATTAAAGATGTACAAGGATTTTCATTTTAGACCAATTGAAAATCAAGATAAAGAAACAATAGTAAACAAAGAATTTTAATTAGTACAATGCCACGCACACATTGGAGATCCAGAACCAGAACATTAATTGTAAATTTTGAATTTCAACTGACCGGACAAAACCCGCATAGCTTAAAAACTGCTCAACCTATTTGCTTTAAACATGGCTAAGATCACTCGATTCATTCTGCTTCTAAACAAAAGAAAATACACAGCCAGACACTCAGATGCACACGTTAAACTTAAAACACCTCTCTATTTGCGTCGTAGGATAAAACACTACCACAAGAAGTGTCACTCTCGATTCGTGGCGAAGAATAAGTGTTTCGCTTCCATTCAGTATTTTAGTTATCTGTAAAACTACTTCACCAAGGAGTTAATATATTATAAGCAAGGAAATGTGTGAAACTTTTTGTACAGGAAATTCGGCCTGGAACTAACTATTCATTGCAGGCGTTTCCTACTAGGAAGGAAAAAGGAAACCATTAATCCCGCCGGAAATACCGTCATTTACAGAAACTACTATTGAGCACATATTTATCCTATGCTGTTGCAGATATTTAGGGTGGTTTGTAAAATTTACTATCTAACTTACGATCTTATTGATATCGTTTTTTATATTCCCAGACAATCACACCAACTGTATGGCCCCATAGTAAGCAGAGCTTGTGTTATGGATTATCGAACAGCGAAATGGGGGAACCCAGAATAAACATACATATATAAATGTCAACAACCATGACCCGAGACAACATTTCTGTTCATCGCGTCGTCAAGTTATATAAATTACATCTGTCGAAATTATTTAAAGGAAAATAGTAGATCTTCGGATAGGTTCTTATTGTGAACAACAAGAAGGGGCTAATATCTTAACCAATATCAAAACCATCAAATCTAAATACGGCCGTATCCACTGAATACACTCCATCATCTCTTAACAACATAGTTTCATTTGCACTTGGAATTTAGCTTTCATGTCTTACAGCTTCAAGTTTAAACTACAATATCGATATTCTTGTTTCTCTACAACAGTATATCCATGGTGTTCAACTGAAACTACAATGAGATTGCGACGTATCTAAAATTCACTTACTTTGAAAGCTTTTATTGGCAAGTTTTGTATTGTTATTCAAAGCTATCTGTATTGTGAACTGTTATTGTGTTACCTATTATTGTGGCGTTACAGTTTATGTGCGAATTTGTACAATAACGAGATCGCAATTAAAATTATTATTAATAAATAAATGTATGTTTCAGGAATTTTATTATTATTATAAAAAACCTTATTTAAAACAAAAGGATAACAAAATGATTATAAGGAAAAAGAGACTCACTTCCTTCCATCTGTGTAATCTACTGCCTGTACATAACACCGGCATAGTAACAAATAGAAATCTCTTTTTTCCCCCTAGCACTAGAGTTGAAAATCGCTCAGCTTTGAACTAAATGTACTAAACAAGCATGGGTGCATTATCATAATTCATTTACCGTAAACTTCTTAAACAGATACACTTTGAATGAAATGTTTATGTTATTTATATGAAAAGGGTGCTCGCATAACTCGTATCAAAATGATTTATGCTCGAAATCGTTCAGTGGTCTGAATGTCTGAGTGATGTATGTTGTAAGATGACGTCACAACTGAAGTATCTGCAAATCTTTACATAACACGAACCTATTGGTTTGACAGGAGAATTCTTTGCTTTGTCTATTCTTGAAGAGATATACTACTCGATCAAGCAAACTAGAAGAAACGAACGCTGCGAAAAAAAGTAACAGTTGCAATATAGTTGGATAAAAAAGTGATTCTTATTCGGCTTTCAAAACTTCATCTAAAGCTCTAAACTAACAAATATTGTAAATTAAATATCTGTAAAAATGGGACTGGTAGCTTGGATGTAAAACTAATATTTCGTGTTTAAAAATAAATTAATAAATGCAACGCGCTTTGCATTGACCAAAGCGTTTCGGTATGAACTGCAATTTTGAGGTACGTTTTTGTAATTTTTCTGAAAAAATTTGGTATTTTGAGGCAACAATTTGAATATTTCTTAATACTGTGAAGTTTTTCAAAATCGATTTTTAAAGAAGTTCATCTGACGACGTCACTGTGTAGTTTCGATAATTAATGGTAAATGAAACCTTCCTAAACTTTGTTTGTTGGCTTAGTAAATAAATTCATGAGCAAGTTTGTCTCTCTCGCCTACCTCAGTTTTCAATAATATACAAAAACAAAAAATAATAACAAACTTTTCCCTTCACCCTGTGTAAAGAGTTTAATGAATTGTGACTTAAAGTGCGATTGCGTCATGCATGTGCATAACACTTCTTACTGGTAACCTGTTTACAGTCTGGACGTACGGACAGCAAAAACCTTTATGAAATTTTATGTGGATGGTAATTTGTAAATTTTGTGTCAAGTCCTCTTAGTTTTCTTTGAGTGTACAGTCGAGACTAAATATGGAACGGACAGCAAAAATATACCTGAATGGTCATATACTAGGAACTGTGCATTAAAAGACAAGCTATTTGTAAATTCTGAAAGCTATACCATTTTTTCATCAAAAAATTACTAAGGTTACATATCGATGACTTAAAAAAAAGTTATGAAAATCAGTCCCTAGGTATGGGAAATACGACGCCTCAGCCAGATATACAGATACAATTTTTAAACCTACAACACCAGTCATTTTTCTTTTTGGTAGTTACAAACGAAATTTTTTACACATCACCCCCTTTTTCGGGCCTATGTATGTATATTTCTTTGGTACGCTCTACATCCTAAACCGTTTGACGGATTTCAACAGATGAGGTGTCATTAGAATAGTCTCAGTTAAAGGAGTGATACAGGATATATTTTTTGCCGGAATTCCCACGGGAACAAGAATTACACTGAAAAATAACTGTGGCATACGCGCTTTTTAATTTTTCAAATTCAGCTGATCTTTTATCACCAAGCAGTGCATGACTTTAAGTTTAGCAGATAATCCTTTAAGTTTCACAATTTAAAGTTCGCCCGTCAGATTAAGTTCCCTGTAATAAATATATTAATATTGTGGCAAGATATTGATTACTTGTTTGAGATCATAACATGACATGCGTCGGATTTCTGTTGCAAACTTCTGCAAGAGCGAGAAATGTTCTAGATTTTTTAAAACAAGATTGATTATATTGAACTGGGAAATTGTCGATCAATGGGAGTGTGACTGCGTGGCGTCAGTGTCAGTAGCTTTGCTTCATACGCCGGAGTCTTGATCGGGGCGTCCATTTGTTCTCGGGTCATGTATGATTATTCTGCCCCCCCCCCTCTCCCTAGTTCGCTGTATGGTCATCTATAACACAAGCTCTGCTTGCTACCTTTGGTGTTGGTCTGGGGATTTGTTTATGATTATTAATCATTTAGTTTTGTCTCTTTTTTATTACAAACATGGAATATTCTTATCGGTGAATTATTTTTTGTCTTTGGTGGATATGCAGCCTAAGGATCGTCTTATACTTAAGATATATTTCGCAAAATAGAGTTTTTAATTACAAAAAATACTATTACGAGTAGTATTTGTTGTATTATTATCTGTAGTTTCTTAGAGCAGTAACACAATTTTATTTTAATTTTAAATGATATAATATCTACCTCAACTAATTAATAGAATTTTTTATACAATTTAAGAAAGCAGACAAAGGCAATTAAATATCAGAAACACGAGTATTACCATCACTGTATCTTAAACTTGTGATCGACAATGACATGAAAACGTTTGAAAAAGTTACCAAATTCGAAACCTCCTACTAAACTCATGACATTGCGACACAGTCATTTCCAAAATCAAAGTTCCACTTTCGCTTTTGGACAAGTTTTCGCCGCTTACGTCATAACGTGCCATTTACTTACAAAACTATATATTTGCATTTGAAGAGCACTAATTTACATGAAAATAAAACAATGGTCTGCTGGGACTACAAATAGTTTTGCATTTTTACATTAAACATTAAATTTTATGGTTATTTATTTAATTACAGTAAACGTTTGTTATAGGTTTAAGCAACTGTACGGTTGCCAGTAATATTTTAACACTGTAAGGGACAATGTAACGGTGATACATGCAGATGACTCACAAACGACCTATGGTTTCAGGACGAGGAGTCCCTGGAGTCCACCCGGCCGGTGGCCAACATCACCCACCACAGCATCATGTACGCTCCCAAGTGCCTGGTGATCGTCTCCCGGCAGGACTACATCGATACCTTCAGGGTAAGTGACTGATTTGGCTGCAATACTATCGAATGGGCCAACTTTTGTCTGGTATCAATGCACGTTAACTGATTGGCGATAGCTGGTTGTGAGTAGCGTAGTGGGTAGAAGCCCTGCCTCGTACGCTAGAGGCTCCAGGTTCGAGTCCTGGCCGAGGACTTCTTGATTTAGTGGTCCCGGGTACGAATGAATGTTTTTGACTTGTGTACATTGAAGCCACTGCTCAAACGGTGATGGCAAATTTCGTTAGGAAACCCGCGCCGCAGTAGACAACCGTGGCGGACTATGAGCTGCCTGAATCTCGCCCCCCCCCCCATGGTTGGGTGAATTCCCAGTACTGGAATATATATGGCTGTTGTGACTCGATAAATAGATATATCTAAAAAACAATTAAAGGCATATTGGTGTTATTTGGAACTCGGCGGAGTCCCAGGCAACGGCGAGAACGGCTCGCGCGTTGTTCGATCATTTCTTGCATCATCGAATAATAAGGGGCGACAACAGTGGAGATTCAAATGCGAATCTAATCCCGCACTAAGTACCCGGAATGTATCTGCCGTAGTATTTTTAACCTCCAAAATAACCTTTGAAATTGAATACCTGTTTACACATTAACATAAAATCTCGTGGCGTTTCGTTTATACATATAAACATGTATAATATGTTTTATATTTCGTTGTAAAGACATACAAATCATTAAGTATAGCTAAGCAAAATATATACATGATGTCTATGCACATGTATGGCCAGCACTTAACCTGCAATTCAATAACAACAATATTTATTAAAACCACATTTAGGAATCACATAAAGTGCATTCCGAGAAAACATTTGAAAAAGAAGAAACATTTGGTTTTAATTTTGTTTATTCACAATGTAAATGACCTTACTATCTAACAATTAACCTATGATCTTAAAATATAATCTTCACAATACAAAAGAATCAAAACAGTGCTTGGAGGTCAATATATAATAAATAAAATATGATAAAAAAATGTTGGTCAAATTTAGTGCCTTTGACCATTTTGTGTGTTCCATCCTTGTCAAGGGGAGTGCTAACCGTCTCTCCTTTCAATAGACACATCTACACATCGAAATTTCTGCTTTATATACCTAAGCGTGATAAAAAAGTTGATCGCGCGATGTAGATCTATTGATTATTATAGCATACAGACATCTTTGATGAATTCGTTTGTTAGCTCAGTTTCTTCATTTGTTAATTTGCTTAATATTCATACATGTTTCTTTTAAAATATCCTACAGGTATTTAATTTCGAAAGAAAATATGATATTTTTGCTTGGTTTTTATATGTAACGCCATCTATCGGCCGCCAATGGAACTTATGATGTAAACATAAAACTAACTCGTTCGGGTGTTATCAAACGGAGTGGTTTTCTATTAGAGTTGTTTATCGAAGGTTAACAATATTGATAATGAAGTTATTTTCATTGATATTTGTTTGTTGTGACTAGGCGTTTTGTACGGAGATTGTGAATGTCTGAAAATGGTAGTTTAGGTATTTTTTTGGACTTTTACATCAACCCTTTGCGACCGGCGATTGTAGTTTTAGGATATTTTTGACACTTGACAAGCCTTTCCATAGAAATTATGTCAAGTAAAAAGTAAAAATGATTCTTCCGACAAAACGTATCTGGGCAATCAGCCTGTTAGTAAAATAAAAACAGTCAGACCGAATAATGACTATGAAAACGGCTTCTTGTTCTACCAAAAATAAAATTAAAAAAAAATAAAAGGAAATACCATATATTATTCAGGACTTTTTACCATGAAATCTTTGTCTTGCGTCAAAAGAAAAACAAAAAGTAGATTACTCTGATTTTTATTATTAAAAAAATGGAAAGAAGCGTTTATGTGCGGCCGGTAATTTTTTGAACTATCTCATCGATTTGATCAATCCCCCTCGATTGGAAAAATACGTTAGGTAGGAATTTATTTGTATTTATTTATTTACATATGACACATCAGCATCATGTTTACAGATAAGTTTTGTTAAAAATTTCATAAGTTAGCCAGGTAAACATGCCTTTACATAATACGTGGATTGTCACACCACTCACAAATCCCCCTCTATTCCCACAGAACTGCCTCGGCATAATCTACACAGTGTTCGTAGAAAACCTCGGGGTGCCGCTGGAAACGCTAGTCGGGAACCTAGTCGGTTGCGTGCTGGTGCCTCCCCCTGGCGGCGGCATGGTGCGGTTCGGCCTGGGCGCGGGGGACCGCCAGGCGCTGCAGCCGCCGGCCGCGCCGCCTGCGCCGACTACCCAGACTGCTGCGAGTACTATGTTGCGCTTGTTGGGTGAGTTCTGGTCGTGCTTGAAGATGATGTGACGTGTAAAAGTGGTGCTCGTTTATTTAACTTAAACTGAGATTGTTTGTTTGCAATAAATTACGTTAGTTCACGAGCTATTGGTTATCACAATTTTTCATAAGTTTTTAAAGGCTCCACCGATTTTCTTTGATTATGCATACGAGCATTCTCGAATCCTTCGGCTTTTAAACAAAAAACAAAATAGATAAAAGTAGTTACGATGCCACAAACAGATACACCGATGCACACGTTAAACTTCCGTGTTTTTGCGTCGGGGGCTAAATGTGACGATTCTAATCATAATTAAATAGCCTTTCGCTTCGCCTGCGGTGGCATGCAGGTGCATTTACGGCCGCATTCCAAGTATTTTAATTTTGATATTAGTTTCGCTTTGAACATCTAGACTTAGAATGAGTATAGACACTGAGATCAGTTGAATTTAATGTCATTAAATTTTTTTCTAATTTATTCAAATACTTTTTGTCAAATTATCACGGTATTTATCAATAGCTACCCTCTGCTGTGGTTATGGTGTATTGTATAAAAATAAATTACATACCTATACAGGGTATCATTTCAAGCGGTGCCCAAATTTTTACAGGAGGCTTAGTATCGGTAATGTTATCGAATACAGCAATAAAAACTTGTTTTTTTTTTTTATTTGACCATTTTACTCCCTGGAACACAGTACCTACTCACTGGTTACACTGCAATTAATGGAAATTGAATAGTAAAAATAATAAGATAGTACAGTTATTCTAATTACAAACGTAAAACTAACCAATCACACACCCTCATATCAAACCCCTTCCCAAACCCTCCGTCGCCTGAGCCGCGCACCTGCCGCCAGCGCGGGGCCGCTTTTCAGTGTCGATTTGACCGTGACAGGCTGACAGCATTCCCATGCTACAGCCGTTTAGGTGGTTTTTAGTGGGTAGGTGCCACTCTGGTGAGTCCCACATCACCCCGCAGACGGCTGCGGTGGTATTCATGACGAATCTTCCACCTCCCTCCCGTGAGGGTGTTGCTTCGGCGGCAAAAAAAAATAAAAACTAGTTAGGATTGCTTATGCTATTTTTGGATAATTATTGATTGAGATAACTTTAAATAATAGTGTTTTAGTATGCTTGCTTATTATGACGGTCTTAAGCCCGTTAAAAGTATGAAGGAAAATTGGAATCCAACTTATTTAGTACTTTACAGATTTGGTAAACATAAATAATGGGCGTGTTAATCTCAATTGAGATAGGGTAGGTTGAAATATACTAAAGTGTCGGTATCCTTATAAAACGCGGTTGTGTGTGTCATTGATAATTTTGTTATCAATGGCATGTAGTGCGCCCGTACGTCACGTACTTTTCTATTTATTTTAAGATGTATGTTATTTACCAATTATGAGTGATTTTAAATATATGACATATTTTTCATAACATTTTTTACACGTAGATGTAATAAAAAAATTTGGCTACCTTTTGAAAAAACACCCTGTATACCTATTATGAAGTTACTATATAGAAGGATATTATTTACCCAGATATCTCTGAACAAAAAAATTTCTACATTTTGTACATATTTGACCCTTTCGAACCCTTGATAATTTTTGCAGTCAGTTTTTCACCACAAATAAAATAATGCCACACAGCGCAAGATTTCGAATGACATATGTACTCCAAAAAATTAAAAGACACTCGTTTTTCTATTCCAGGAATCCACAACTCAGTAACCCTCTGGTGCGCCGTCATGTCGGAACATAAAGTGCTCCTGGTATCCCTAGCCGCCTCCCGCCTAATGGCCGTCTGCCGCGCCTTAGCCGCCCTAATGTTCCCGTTTCGATACGCCCATGTATACATACCGCTGCTGCCGGCGGGGCTGGTCGAAGTGCTGGCGACGCCTACGCCGTTTCTGTGCGGCGTGCATTCCAAGTTGAAGGAGGACGCTAGCGAACTGGTATGTAGATTGAGTAATTATTTTATTTTATTTGCATATCATTGGAAAACTTACAGCTAGGACGTATTATAGACAAGGTATTTACAATATGAAAGCCAAGTAAAAGTTTTCATAGATAGAAAATTGACATAGAACATCACAAAATAAGAGACAATTGTTAAATAATAGGCCAGCCCACAAACATGGATACAATACACACAGCTAAAATAACGAACAATAACAAAGGGACGATAGTGGACTGGACTGGACAAGGACAAAAAGCAAAAAAAATATACATATATACAATGTGTCTGATCATCAATGTCGGAGACTTTAGGGGGGTGAAATATGGTATTTTTATCGACAAATCCCACTAAACAAATATCGACTATCCTAGTTTTCTCTCCTCCAGCCTCAAAATGGCAGCCATTTTGTTTTTTTTACCTCGAAGCCCGGGTGCCTGTACTGATTTAGTCATTACTGTCCATATATCCATAATGTAGACAATTAACTGATGATAAAATTTATTCAATATCTTTTTATAAAAGAACAAAACAGGATTATAGTTTAGTATTCTTGGAGAGACTGAATGCTAAAGATTTGACACACTCAACGCCTGTTGTATATACTTTATTATGTAACATCCACAAAACAAGATAATGTCAATGTTGAATAAACATTTGATGTCATATCAGAATGTAACTAGCTGTTTCCTAAATGAATCGATGCTGGAATGTAAGAACTCTTACATGGTACACTTAAAAAATAGCAAAATAATTTATATTGTATTCTTGGAAACCAGTTCAAAATAAAGGGATTTAAAAAATAATAATATTCCACATAGTTTACTAACTTATTTAGTAAATTTACAAAAATAACAAATAGTTAAACAATTAAACAATTTGAATGAATAAAGCCTACTCAATCACTAATATATCAATTCGGTTAACTAAATCTGACTCTAATGACAAGACAAAGACAAACCGAACAACAAAAATGTTACGTTCGCACCTACGGACGAAACGCAAAAAGAAACCTGTCTGCCGTTGACACTCCCTTAAATATCATTCCTCCCTCCACTACTCTCATATTCTTCTACAGTATATTAATAATAGCATATCCACAAGCTTAGATGGGTATGACTGATGAATAATCTTTGAACGTAATTAAAACCTACCAAATATGGAACAAATCATCTTGGTAGAGGGACGTCTGAGCCCTAATCAAAGAATGATTTTCGAACTGACATTATTATTAAATAAATAATAAATGAAATAAAATAGATGTTGAACCCTTAAGCCTCTACATATATTGGAAATTAAGAACACGTTTTCTGCAATTTCAGTTAGATGTAATTGTAGCAGATCTTGACGTGGGCTCTCTTCACATACCACCGGGAATAAATGTTCCTAGGCCAGAAGGTAAGAACTTTGATCATTTCAAGTAGCTATTTGAGAATATATACATTTTTCATAACAAAAAGAGAGAAAGAGTAAGATCTGATTGGCCTAATTTCACATTGATGGTACTCATGTTAAGCGAGGGCCTAATGAAACTAGAATTACTTAATATTGGTATCGCAAAGGTTATTGGTAAGGTTAGATTAGGTTTAGGTTTTTACAACATTTTTATAGTTACCAAAGTTATTGAAACGTTACTTCTAATCCGGTGGGAATTTCGGGATGATATATAATAAATAGTCCATGTTACTCCTGGATAATGTAGTTTTATTACACATCGACTTGGATTAGCACTTTTGAAAGCATTCTGTCAGACCTTCTGTACTTGTCAGTTGTTCCGCATATAGAACATTACGCGCGCACAGCCGCATCATGGTTTAATATAAAAATGCATGGTCACAGAGATATTATGGTCATAGAGACATTAGACACGTAGACGCCTTTTGGGCTAGAGGTGGTGCATCCAACAAAAGGGTAATTAGAACCTGTGTGTGTGACTTTGACCTACTCATATATAGTTACCGGATGGAATTCCCATTTTGACGCGAGTAGAAAATAGTCAAGACTTTATACGTTAAGTTCTTTCATGAAAGTATGTTTACCTTTATTTGTTTTTTATTTGATGGTTATTGAATATTTACCTACATTTAATACCGAGGTGTTATTTGTAATTTAATTTTTCCGTCTTATGGGTTTGGGCTACCCTAAATAAATTATTATTATTAATATTTTTCATATTCTCGACATTTACCGGTATTTTAACGCAAACAGGCCTAAGCCAAGTGTTCATTAAGGTTATTTATTAAATTAAATTAAGAAAGTGGAGGACAGATGTAACCTCAGGTATATTACACGATGCAACGACGTAGCATACGAGCAAGACGGGTGTCGTGTCGTATCGTTCGGGGTTTTTCGCGTAGTAACAGTTGGATTGCGACTAATTGTAAGTGGTATTAGGCGGCGGAATCAGCATTTATGAGGTCCATGCATGAGAAGCTTGTTACTATAATCAAAGCACATAAACTACAAACAAACAGTTATTTCTTCTTAAAATAATAACGATTCAATGCATTTTACTTTACAGGCCAACTCTTAAACTCGCTCCAATCGTCGCTCGCGCTAATCCTCCAGCCAGAATTACGTACGGCAGAAATGGCGTTCGCCCCTCTCTCTCACGCCTCCTCTCCGCCGCATATGTTAGACAAGGAGATAAGAGCTGTGTTTATGAGGACGCTGGCCAATTTGTTGCATGGATATCGGTGAGTGTGCTTTCGTTTGTCTTCCAGTATTATGTCCAATGCTCGAATTAAGAGGGTATAATTATAAAGTTGTTCCTTATATTCTGTTCATTATTTATTTATTAAAATAAATTCTGGCTGGGGTTAAACACATATTAATTTTAGTGGGTAATATACACAAGTTTAATGACATAATTACGTTAATACTTTCAAGTATTTTTGTTCTGCATTAAAATTTTAACTAACATTGGTTTTGAATTTAATCATAAATAGTATTTCTTAATCTACTAAAGCCGACTTGCGCGGACTTAGATTAAAATTGTGGGAAATTATAAGTCAAGCCACAGATTTCTTTATTGGTCACGTGATCAAGCTTCTAATTTTATAAAAATGAGAGAGCCTCAAATAAACTAATTCGTCTTTTTTACAACGCCTATTAGATGTTCTATAGAAAGCGTAGTAATTATATTTGGGTTAGGTTCAAGTTAGGCTGCGCCATAATCGAAATTGGATGATAATTCAAAATTTACTTGGATGATAACTAGTGGCTAAGATAGTATTTTATTCAGACGCTCGTCGGTTGTGGCACCCTAAAAATATAAGCTAACGTGGGTTAAATTATCTCCTTCAGTCCTATAGCAATTGACAGCGATGGAGGGACGTTTCAACTGACCAACCAGCACGCTGCGAGTTAGGTCGTTAAGGTCTGCACAATTCGACTTAAGGGAGTAATCATTTTCCCTAAAATTCCCCAATATTATTTGCTTTTCAAATAAGTCTTATGAAGTTTCTTACCAGTTATTCTTCAAGAAGATTTTTTCCAAATGGTGGTATAGCCTCTTATTATATTACTTTCACATCGACGGACATAAGTGAATAGGTCACTCTGGGACAGGCGTGTACCATTCTCGTCTTCATCATCACATTCTATCAGGTGAGATGGAAGAGAAACGTCTGCCAAATTATAATTTAAAAAAAATTAAAAAACTACATCAACCTATCAAGGTAATATTTAATGGAAAACAATAAAGTATAAAATATAATGGCATGGCAAATACTTTAGTACGAATTTGGAATTTGTCGATGATGGACTTCATTTTTCACAGGGATTATGTTGGTATTGACTCGTTATCCATACGTTGTAGTTTGAATTTAGAGTTAGAATAAGAGTAAAAGCCCATGTTCCTGTAATTTCACTGTCTATTCTCGCCCTTTTTACTACAACTAAAATCATGTAAACTGGCAGGTCCAGCATGAGAATTCTTTGGCTATGTCTTTTCTTCAAGACATATCCTGATCGACCAAGCGAACTAACTGAAGGGGTAGTTCAATCATTTAATTAATTTATTAATCATTTAATCACTTAATTAGGTATTTAATAACGCGGCTTACTCACGGTACACGGTCGGATGGGTCTGACTAGTTTCGGACTCGTCTGGAGGTGAGTGCGAGGCGAGGCGTGCAGTCAAATTGGCTACGTCTTCGCTTTGTCTAGGGCTTCCTGCTGGTTAGCATGGCAATTAACATAGGCAATAAAATCTGTGTTTATGTTAACTCATCAACATATTTAATTTTGTTTTCAGACACTGCCTTCAAATAATCCGCATCCACCCGTCTCCTGTGCTCACGTTCCATAAGGCCGGGTTCCTGGGCAGCCGCGGGCTGTCCCAGTGCCCCTTCGCGCTGCGGCTCCTGGACTCCATGTACTTCAGCGGCTTCGTCGCCGAACGCGGGCCTCCGTGGCGACCCATGGATCTGTGGGACGAGTTGTTGCAGTGAGTAATGCCTTTATATCATTGTTACTCGAAGACCTCTTCTTACAGTACTACTATAGTACTGTCATCTCACGAAGCGACGTGCTATACTTGTTGTAAACAAATGACCATATGATAAACCTAATACACATGTACAAGCGAGGTATAATGCGTGCCTTAATGCGAGAATTGTTCGATCCGCCCGGTCACGCACACGTTTATAGCGTGTTTGGACACTAACACCTACAAGTAAAGCGAACGTGGCTTCGTGAAATAACAGTGCTAAACTATTTATCATGTGAGAGAGTGGGAAACTCGCAGGTCTCCGGGGCACGGAAACGTTCAAGTACTGAAAATTTTAAGTAATGTACGTAGGGTTGGATTTACATTAATATGGTTTATTATGTACCAATTAGCACTTCTTCCCACTCGCGTGTCGTGTTTAAAGTGTGCATGTTATTGTGATCGAATATTTAATGTATTAATCTATATGATTATGTGGCATCATTGCTTCTCAATATGAACGGTCAGTTCAGCTGTTGATTACTTATCTAAGGGCTTCCAATGGTCAGTTTTTAAACATATTAGTTTGTTGTGTTAAAATCTTTTTTAAGCTCAAATATCCCTCTATAATTTCAGGAACCTTCCAGAACAATTACGACTTGAATCTCTAAATCCAGACTTAGAACTACAACATATACAGGAATTAGCCATGCAGTTACATCTGAATGAAAACCCTAATCCACAGGTAATAAAACTGAGAATTAATTGTAACAATACAATTTCGTCTATAATTTTAATCCCGGACGCAAAAATTGGCATTTTATTTGCCGTTTTCCGTTACGAATGGAACGATGCTGATACGGGTTTCTGCTTCTGAAAGCCGTTCAAAAGTTATTTATGCTTTTCCCTTTCTGTCGAAGGTTTTTCATTATTGTTTCGAAAAACTAGGAAGTTCATTGCAAAATTTGTACAATATTTAGGAAGGGATATTACGTATGACCTATTTGTATAATCCATTGAAGTAAGGGTATTGTATTTATAATAAAACCCTTAAAGGTTTAAAATTATCTTAAGTAACATATTTTATCCATATCTAAACATACAATGTTTCATGTGCCAAATTACTCTTTCCAACGAACTCTTTGTTTCATTCAGCAGCACACTTTCCAACAACAACTTGTATCGTGACCTCACCACTAACTTATACCACTATCTACCGCCGCAGCCATTCCAACAAAGGATCCTCCGTCCACCAGAAGGGGCTTCCACCAGGATCCACCAGCCCCCATTTCCAGCGCTGGACGGGCAGAAGGTGGCCCAGGTTATACAGGAAGCCACGGCCAGAAACGCTAGTCAGAACAAGTTGGTATTGTTTTGGAAGATTGGTTTTTTATGGTTCTTACTAGTTTTGTTTTGGCTAGATACATTACACTCGTATTTTAAAACTTTCCGATCCTTTTTATTTCGGAAAATGAGAATTGTTGCCGGCGTCTAGTTTTCCTACAGCATATAGTCCTGGAATATTCAAAATTAGAGTGTATATTGACTTCTTGGAGCGCGTAACATCCACATCTTCATCATCACCTTCGCTCAGATGAGAAAGAAGACAAACTAAGTCCAATTAATTTCTGAATCAAAATAAAAACGCTAACGGGTATGAATTTGTAAAAAGGTATAATAACTAGGTGATTTTAGTGTATGGAGCTGAGTGAAAAACTGTTTTAAGCAAAAATCTTAAAAAAAATATATTGTTCAAGAGTCAAATAAAAATGTTGAATTTTAAGAATTAAACAACACAGATGTATCAAGAATGTTGTATCAGACATATTAGGGGTTCCAAGATGTGGTGCCTATGCATACCAGACAATAATATACACCTGAAGCTTCATTACAGCAGATTAAATAAAATGTACGAGGGTACCATCCTCGTTTTCATTATGATTAATCGACGCAACTATAGATACTAGCCAATAAGATTACCGTATTAGAAAAAGTTTTCTTACTGTCGGTGATACTATTGGCTATAACCTAATGCTAAGACGATACGTCACTGCATTCTTAATGCGGACGAACTATAGGTTAGATAGTTAGATCATAAACACCTAGCCAATACACAAACATACAAATATATTTCGTTTGTTGCATGTGGCATGCGTGCCATTATGTTTCAACAATTTTATCAAATTTCATAAGTCACAGTATTTTTTCAGCGTATTTTAGGATCTGAATTTTACGTTTTAGTTAGATTCTCAATAAAATTTCTTCTGAACAAGATTTTTGCAATTCTCCGCGGCTATTTTTATATTTATCTGTTTTCTTTTCAGGATCTCAGGTCTCCGTCCGCCCCCACCAAGAATAGTGCCGCCCGGAGCGCCCCCTACAGGAGCTACTGAATTAGACAAACTGTTGCTGACTAATTCGGCTAGGAGGTTGGAGGTAAGAATCAGACAGACATACTGTGAAGCGTTTAGTGAAGCATGTGGTACAGTTCACTATGGTATAACTTGAGGAATGCATTATTGCTTAGTTTGTAAAGGGTTATGCTATTTGTATTAATTTTTTTATCCATTAGGTATCTTTAATCTAATCTTTATTATGCTGAAGTTGTACCCTGGAAGAATATATTATATTATATGAAGAGTTTATGAATGTATTAATAGCAAAGTAAAACATATAGATTGTTGCACTGGCATGCAATTGTTAGATTGGTTATTAATTATCATAAATTAATTACGAATTTTTTATAAAACTAATGTATAATAAATCATGTGGAATTTGTATCAACTATTGTGTCAAGTGTAAATCGGTAGCCAACGAATAAATGTTTCTTTCTCTCTTTCTGTTTCTGATAAGAAATATAACATTGAAGAATATGTTTGACTGAACCGAGCCAACTAGACCACTGTAGAATCGTGATAACATTTGCTTTGTATACGGACAGCGACTATTTTATATTTGTGTTTTATTATGTTTGCATTTGCTAACTTGGCTTCGTTACCAAAGTTATGAGAGACACTTGTCTCACACGGGTTTTGTTTATTATTAGTAAAGAATTGAAAGGGCCGCCGCATTTCGTTCGTCTAGTTTTTTTTTGTTGAAAAAGGATTAGACGTTTGTCTTCTATCTCACCTGATGGAAAGTGACGATGAAGACGAAGCTTCTACAGGTCTATCCACGAGATACCTATTCACTTGATGCTTGAAAGAACTAGGACTATATTTTTCTGGAAAAACAGACGCAGGCAGCTCAGTCCACACCTTGGCGACTCGCACCGAAAAGGAACTATCGAAGCGTTTGGTTCGACTTCTTGGGATATCTACGATAAAGGGATGGAAGGCCTGTCTGCGTCTAGTAGTCCGATGTAAGAAGGGTGTGGGTTTAACCTGATCAAAAAAAGCATTCGCGCACTCTCCAAAGTGTAATCTGTAGAAGACTGCTAAACTGACAACTTTCCGACGATGGTCGAGGCTTTGCAGTTTTTTGGTGGTGAGGTCAAAGTTGTTAATAAGAAATATATTATAATAGAATAGTTATAAACAGAATTGTTGGCTTGGTTGAGGATTATACCTGTTGCTGTATAGCCTATTAACCACAAATTATTTTATTTAGGTACTTCACGGTTGCGTAGCAGCCATATTTGAATGTCGGTACGCAGACGCCCGCAAGTCGTTCCCTGCGGTACTCCGCGCGCTGAAGGCCGAGGCCGCGAGGCGCGCGCTAGTGCAAGACTTGGCCAACAGACTGCCTAGCAACAAGCATCTACTCCATCAACATCAGTTTGAACTTATTGTCAGGTGAGTTAGGATAAAGATGTTAAACTTTCTAAAAGGCTGCTAGAAACGAGCTGCTGAAACGAGTGTTTACTGCATAAGCAGCAATTTGGACTTATTATTAGATGATGTGTCTAAATTATTTTCAATAGCTTTGATAATCCCGCTGTAAATACTTTAGGCGCAATTAGTTATAAATTGGTTTGGGGCTATAATCCATCATGCTGGCCAACTCACAAATGTTTTCTTGGCAAGTTATATCTACAGAGGACTTTGAGCACATAGAAACGTTCATTTAGGTAGTACTAATGGGGATCATTACGTATAATTTTTTGTGCACTATGTTGGTTTCACCAATTGTTGGACAATTTCAACACGATGTCATGGAGCTACTTTGTTTTTATTCAAAATATTCGGACGACAAACACTAAACTTACGTTTTTAAATTAAAATGAAAAACATGACAGCCGTTTGAAAAATGTTACCAAATGGAACGCAGTGATCCAACATGATTGTTTTACGTAAAGAAACAAAACAAAACCACGATTTTGTGATAAATAATAAATAAATAAATAATACAAATTAAAACACTTTATTACATCACAATCAATTTTAGTCATCATCGTCTTCGCAGAACTCCTTGAACTCCACTTTCGCGTCGATACACCCTACTTCCAATTGATCTTTGATGAGGAAAGCTTGTGCTCCAAAGAGGCCGTACATACTCTCATCCGGTAACTCTCCGTAGTCGAAAATGAAGTCCTCGAAGGAGTATTCGCCCTGGAATGAAAATAAATCATATTGTCTATCAATACTAGGCTATGTAGTTTCGCAATTTTATAATTAATGGGGTAGTTCAGGCAATAATCGAAGAACTCCTTTTCTTATTTATAGTATTAGTTGATATGCAGAACAATGTCCAACTTGGGTGCTAAGCTTTAGCTTGGGTCTCTAGGCTCTTAGAAAGACCGAAAATGTAAGTCTCTAAAGGGCGCTTCCCGCAAATTCCGGGTGGCTAAGCCGAATATGTGTAGATAATCGTTCGGAGAAAACCCGCTCGGCCCATGCCGTTCGGATTTGAGGAAATCAGCCGACTTGTATAAAGCCCGAATGGATAGCTGAATAAAATATTTACAAAATCTTTTTATCTGTGATAAAATATTTTGAATTTTCAATATTTTTTTTTTTGAATTGCCGTTCAACAAGTACTGCTGACTCGCATGTGCCGGCTCGAACACGTGGGTATCGCCGCTTACGGACTTATGAGAAAATCCTAGAAGTTTCGTACAGTTTATCTAGGAAAAAATGCTCTGGTGAGATTAGGAGCCTTGCGAGTTAACATTCCTTTGAACTAACTATTTCATTTATTTATTTTATTTCACTTAATTCAGGAAACAAAGAGTCATTATATGATTGTACTTAAAATTACAACATATGATTTATACAGAGACAAGTGAAGTTTCCATACAAAAATTATAAACTTTACGAGAAACTCGGTTACACAATACATACAAAAATAAATATAAAATTAAATAACTATCTAGTCAAATGCAAAGAGAGTTCCTTTTTCAATTTTGGGAGAGAGAGATGAAAGATGTCAACGTTATTATTAATCTTATTAAATTGGGTACAAGATATGTTGACGAAAGAGTTAGCGGCATGATTAGTACGGGAAAGAGACGAGAGAAAAGTGGGTTTATGACGAGCATTTATTCGAGGACAAGCAAAATTAATGTTACTTAGTAAGTATGGAGACTCAATTATATTATTTATAATTTTAAACATATAAATATACTATCTGTATCATTTCGGGATCAGCAAAACAAACTATGTAGACTTACTTTAGCAATGGGAAACTCAGGGGGGTCAATTTTGGCCATAGTTAACGCTTCCCTGACGTTGCCTTCCGCGAACTTGTTCACGAAATTGATGAAACTCTCGTCTGCCAGCACTTGGTACGGTTTGCATCCGCCGTCGACTTCCTTGCATATGTCTATACGGATCTAAAATGATGCCATAGAAAATATAAAAGTTTATGATTTACCGGTATTTGATTTCTATAACGGTTCGGGAAAAGGGCATGTAGACTCTTCATACATGTTCTACAGGTCAGCCAGTTGTATACGCAGAGGCGAAATTTTGTTTCATTTTCCCTATATGGTGGCTTTGGGCATGATGGTCTGAGAACATGTGTAATTATCGTCACCCGGTAATCATTATACCCTTTAAACGCCTGACGCAAAAAATTAGGGTGTTATAAATTTAACGCGCGCCTGTCTGTGGCAATGAACGGATTTTGTTGCGGTTGAAAGCTAATTGAATCGAAAGTGTTGTTTGTTGGGTTGCATGTTTGATGAATGTCGGTTCAGCTGATCAAAAGTTATGCAAGCTTTTCCCTGTTCGTCAGGGTTCTTTTAGTGTAGGTTTACACGTAATGTTTAATGCTCGTTTAAGTTTCTGTTGTACGTTTGTTGATGACGCACTGGAAAATCCACCAAAAATATCGCCCATTCTATGTCATCTAACATTTCGTATCGTTCGATTAACATTATGTAAAAGAAGAGTTTCCATTTTTATTAGAGGCAAATGATATGAAAAAATGCATACAAAACCACAGTAAAGCATAATTTAAATGATATGTTATTCTTTATTTCATAGAAGCTTGGAAAATCGGTTATGATCAAATTATAAATACACATACATTTGTACACACTAAATTTGTTCTGTACTAATTTCTCCAGTAATAGGTTTGCTGGTACAAATTCTATTAGAAATAAGCTGTACCTACCTTTGTACTTTATTAGTTTATAAGTGATTTTTATGACTGTGATTTTCTGTGTGTACATAAATTATCAAATAAATAAATGTTACATTATGAGTAAAATAACAATTATTTTATTATTTATTTATTTGAAACGAACTTTATTTCCTCGTTTTGTAATCTCCTGCTTATTTAATAATATGAAATATTTAAAAGGATGTGTTGGTTTACTTTCTAATGTACGAATGTATCAGTAGAGTCTTATGTTAATATCCTACCTACTTTGACCGCCGTAAGACGTTTACGTGGCTGTGTCCCGGTTAGAGAACGGAACAGCCAGCGCGATGACTGGAACAAAGGCAACACCAGCTGAAGCCTGCGGTTTTATATTGATTAATAAAACCACGTACGACTATGTCCATGGGCGCGGATGACACTTACCATCAGGTGGGTTGCGTGTTGTTTGACGGTTATGAACACAACAATCTGGATATTAGAAAGCTGGTTTACTTTCTAATGTACGAATGTATACGTATATAATAATAACTGGTAATTAAAATGATTTAATGTAATTGAATGAATTCAATCTTGTAATTGGGCTTTTTTATGTTGACAATTTTAATTTTATTATTTACTGATTTTATTGTTTATGACATATGTTTATATTAGGGACACTTAATATTTAATAATAAGGACATCTAATTTGTATTCTTTTTTCTTGTATCCAGACTGATCAGTAGTAATTGTTAGTAAATGAATTATATAATTACCTAAACCTTCGAATTAAAATAATCTAATAAATTGTTACATTACTAAACAATTATTATAAATATTTGCACGCCTGTTGAGGTGGAATATGATTGTACTTCCAAATTATTTAAGACCATTGTATATTTTGACCATGTTTAGCGAATAAAGTTTTTCTTTCTTACGAAAAAAAAAATATCCAAACCACTCACAGCAAAGGTTTCGTCGATCGCGTTGGGCAAGCTCAGCTTTGCGCTAAATCCGTCGTGGGTTCGGTTCATCTTGTGGCGATCTATGTCGAATTTGAATTTCATCATGTTGTCTTCGGCGCATTTCGCTACGCTCATCACAGACCAGGTGCCGGGGCCCTAAATTTAATTACCATAATTTAAATAAAGAAAATTTTAATGCAGGTAAAATTGAAATATATACATTACATAGACATTTAGGATTACAGAGATATTTAACCTAGTGGCGCAGTGTACAAATATAAGATAGTTTGTGAATAATATTATAAGTAACGAGAAATATTTTTGCATAGAGGTTTCAATTCACTTACGTGCGTGGCCCTATGTGTGCGTTAATCTTATATATACACACAACTGAAATAATATAAATGTACTGTCTTACTGCGTTCCGTTTGCCGATTACAGCGCTCACAGCGCTAAAAGTGCTCAAAACCGTTCCGATTCGTTTTAGCGCGCTAAAAGTGTTATTAGTGCTATTGCA
Source organism: Marasmarcha lunaedactyla (assembly GCA_923062675.1). NCBI lineage: Eukaryota > Metazoa > Arthropoda > Insecta > Lepidoptera > Pterophoridae > Marasmarcha > Marasmarcha lunaedactyla. The sequence continues at coordinate 6,138,071 of OV281358.1, forward strand.
ATCGGAACGGTAAATATCGCGCTAACATTCTGATAGTTCGTCGCTTAAGTCTAAAGTTACATTATCATTAAGATCTTTGACCTCGAATGAAGCAGGAGCCATTTTTTATATTATTACAAAAGAAAATTAATAAGCAAGCTTTTAAAATCTTTAATCTACTAATAAAAACATCAACAAAGTAACGTCATGTGTCAGTTTTGACAGGCCGCTCACAGCGACCATGCTCCGTAGCTTGGGTACTGTGAGCGGGAAGATGGCTGCGTTTATGACGTCATTTATGACGTATGGATATCGCTGTGAGCGCGCTCACGGGCAATCGGAACGGGTATATGAGCGCTGTGAGCGCTGTTATCGGCAAACGGAACGCCGCATCTGTACACGCACACCGCAGCGACGACAACACGGTTTGTAAACATGGCGGCCGCCACACAAAGTTAAGTTCCGTACTTACAAGCACATGCACATAGGACCGCGCGCATGTATGATCTGATAACTATATAAAGTGAGATGTACATTGTCAACTGTTGAGGTATTCTGGATAAGCAATTTCCTTTTTTTATGAAATACACGTCTGTTATTTAGGAAGATGTAGTGAATTGCAATAAATAAGGATTAAATTAAAATACTGGTCCTATTTGAATACAAAAGTAAAAAAAAATAATTTACATACTCACAATCATACTATCAGCATAAGCCGAAAATATAAAAAACAAAAGAAAATACAAACAACAAAGCACCATAGACTTGAGCATGATCGATATTCTCTTTGCAAATGTGCACAATAAATGGCAACGCATGTTATAACTCGGGGCATAAATAACAAGGGATAATTATAATGGCAGACGTGTTACCGTGTAATGTAGATCGTATCTTCATTTGTACAGGTATAAAAAATTAATATTGTATCGGTGTTAAAATGGATGGACGTTCGTGTTTTATGGAGTTGATATTGTCGGTGTAGATTGCCATCTGTGGTTAATTGGTATGTGCTTCCTGGATGGATGGTTTTTAGTTTCAGTCACGTTAGAAGCTATTAATTTTATACTGGTGTTAGAAAAAAAAAAATTCCTTTTTCCTTAGATATGCTTATATAAATGTATCCATTCAATAAAAAGATACTTTGAATGAGTAATGCATATTTGTAGCGACCAACATTGGTACCCTGGTGATAGTTTTAAAATAATGTATCCCAAAGTTCAAAAAAATATTGTCACGATCTATCTTACCACACTTCCACTCTTAAAAAGCATTCAGATCTTATGAACCAACTCTACGAATAATTTCACAAAACCTGCATCTTAGACAAAAAGTAGGGCTAGGCGGTTTTATAGATTACACTATATTAAAAATTGTGAAGTTTCTTTGTGTCGTGCAACAATAAGGGCCCCGTTCACGAAGTCGGCACCTAGGCGCTACTAAGACGACGCCCCCCTCAACCCGCTGGTAAAGAAGTCAGCTGACTACACAGTCAACCCTGACAAAGTAGCTCGTTACACGTGTCCGCGTAACGTCTTAATAGATCCTAGGAACTAGCTAGGAACGCCGTTATTAGAAATAGGAAAATATGCTATTACAATCGCCTAACCCTGTATAGTTTCTTGCTGGTTTTTTGGCAGAACCTGCGTGATCTTCCAAACGAGTGTAGTGTAGTTCAAAATACGACATCTTAAGCCGATGTCCATAGGAACAGTTTAAGTTTCGGCTAAGCACTCCTAGCGCTAAGCCATAAAGTCCGGTGAAGTTTAAAAGGTCAATAACGCCATAAATAAACTATAAATTTCGAAAAGAGCAACAATTAGGAGGATCTATGGTTCCAACAGCATCTATGGTTTCCATTCCACTTGTTCCGAGGCCGGGTTTTAATGGTTTTTAACTAAAATGTTCAGTACCACCATAATTCATAATTATCTTAAATCTGTTTTAAATAATAAATCTCATCCCTCGCACAACGACATAATCCAAGCAGTAAATACCACTTATAATGATTTGCTAAAGATTGCAGATTGGAGAAAAGGTTCCGGTTTAAAAGTTAATACTTCTAAAACTCAGCTAATAATCATAAAAATTCAAATATGCTCGCAAGGTCACCTCATCGTGGAAACACCAAGTTGACGTTTGAGGTGACTTCGAAAGTTCCTTCCTTTACCTTTACAACACTCTATACTGGATTACGCAGATATAAGTTACCTAGATCTGACCGAGGAACAACTTGATAAACTTGAAAGCCTGCAAAATATTTGTATACGGTTTATATTTTCACATGAGCGTGTCTCTGATTTCCGCGTTAAGATCAAGGTGCTCTCACAGATTCTTTCTCTTCGCCATGAAACACTGTTCAAGCTATCTATTCCAATGTACCTAAAGAAGTGTTTTAGGTTTCGACATCAAGATCACGCCCAAACTTTATGCTCATCTAATAACAGGCTGCATCACACATCTGAATTTTCATTAATCATTTGCAGTGCGTGCTGCAGGCTTGTGGATTCCCTGCTCTCATCCTCTCATCTACAGACCGCTAGGACTGTCACTTCTTTTGAGTTTAATTTAAAAAAAGTACTATCTATCTAATATTACATTACAATTTCTTCATTTATTTTGTGTATTAACTGTAGTGTTTTTATATACATATAATATTTATGTATGTTTACTTAATATGTATGTGTAGTATTTTAGTTTTTATACATTAATAGGTATATTCATAACTATTTAAAAATCATGGCACAAATTTTTTTTTGTTAAAAAATTTTTTTTTACAAATTAACATTATTGCTATCTATCGCTTTAAGCTGAAATTGACGATTTCCTTAATTTTGGTTTTGATTTTTGTTGATGGCAATAAAGATTTTATTATTATTAAATCTAGATAATAAAAACAACTGTTTATGTTTAGAGCGCTTCTGAAAAATTAAGAATCTTCATGTAGTATTACTATATACAACAGCGAAGGTTCTGTCCGACGACCCAAAACATAAATTAAGATTGGATATATACAGGTTAATTCCAACCTATATAATATTCTATTTAATAATTTAACTTCGTCTATTCCAGACTAATGAACTGCGCACTACAGTCGTCGACGGATTTGGACGAGCACTCGCTAGCGGCAGCCATGTTGCCTTTAGCTACTGCTTACTGCAGGAAACTGTGCACGGGAGTCATCCAGTACGCGTACATGTGCATACAGGTACGTCCAATTGACCAGGCTGACGATTTATATGCAAGTTACATTTTATAATGCATAGTCAATAGTGAAAAAAGGTCTAGTCTAGTGAACTTTAAAGTTCTTAACGATATTAATATACTAACGGCCACGTCAGAGACGTAATTTAGAAATTCGCTCAGCACAATCTATACTTATTAGCGCCTTAAGTAACCGTTTTAATTTAAATCGCGTGCCGTTACATTACCGCCGATTTTTGATTGCAACAATTTTCAAGTTAGGTAGCTTCAAATGGAACGTGCACAATAAAATCAGTTTATGCTTCGTTTTCATTTTCTTTTTCCGTATAAATATTAACTTACAGCTGAGACTTAGCAATAATGTTCCTTTTGGCGCCATTTATGAACCAGTACGACTAATTCATTAGTCACATTGATCATATTTTCTAAATTAATGGTAGCGTCGGGTGACGGGTCGCTCATTTCACTCTGATATGGTTGAGGAGGACGATGGCTGGATCCCGCGTTAACTCGTGCACGGGTGCCGTTTGAGGGTGTTCGGCGTTTGGATACTTGGCGGAGGGGGACTTGCCGAGCTAGCAGATGCAGATAAGAATTATTTTGTATAGACATAAAGAGACACTGTAGATTGATTCTGAAAGAAATATACACGAAGGTTTGTCCGAACTGGTGGTAAAGTCATGTTTTATTTGACATCAATAAGAACAAGTAATTAAATGCTGAGAAATAAATATTTGAATTTGAATTTTTACTAATTTCTAGGAGCATCAAGTATGGACAAGTCAGCAGTTTTGGGAAGCAGCTTTTTATCAAGACGTTCAGAGAGATATCAAGGCATTGTACTTGTCTTCTCCCAGCCATCATAATAGAGTGCCTAGTCCAAGGTTAGAAATTATTCGCAAAGAAAACTTACATGATTGGATGAATGAATTAAACTACGTAACCGAATGAAACAACTATGTTTGGTGATTCCAAATGTGTTACTTTTTATGTCTAGTGCTTACCATTCAATCATTATATCATCTACTTCATTTACGTTAAGTAACATTTTGCTTTGAAACAATACCGTTTAAACTACCTTGGTATAAAATATAATAATATTTCCGGACAGTTATGTTGATCAGGTCAATAAATTATTAATTAAAAATCACAAAATAATAATTGCTACCTATGAAGTTTTAATTAGAACACCGCAATATTTAATTAGGTCATTCGCAGTTTCAGAGACGACGAAGAATACAGATCATTATTGAAAGCACAAGAACCTAGTGCTTTAGAGATTGCGGCCGATCAAATGAGGCTTTGGCCGAGCGTACCTCCAGGTATTACATTATGTGTTTATTTTATTGATAAATTATAATTTGCGACTGGCGTTATATTGAGTGCCATTCAAGTAGTTGTGACCCACTAGTATTTTTTTTTCTACAGTCACACTGCGATGTTTAAGATGAAAAGAGAGGGAATAATTTCTGTAGGTATGAAATTATTCAAATTTTAATGAGAAAAACATACTGTATTCTTAGTAAATTATATCCAGTCAGCTCTATTAGTCAGTCAGTCAGCTTTATTACCTACATATCTATTTCAAGAGTTTGGTTATCAAATGCAATCATTGAAATACGGTGGGTTCTCCAGACACTATCAGAAAAATAAATAGACTCGGCCATTTTGCTGCGATTCCATCCATTGCAATTGTAATAAAATAGGTACTGTTTTCGCAAAAGTATTCGAAATGTTGCTATGTTCTATATTGTCCTGGCATTTTAAACAAATTGTCGTACAAGAACAGCATGGGTTCCTGAAGGGAAGGTCTACAGCAACCAATCTGACATGCTTTGTCGGAGACCTCACTGAGGCCATGGATCATGGACAGTCTATAGATGCAATTTACACCGACTTCAGCGGGGCCTTCGACAAAGTGAACCATGAACTACTACTGTACAAGTTGTACCGCTGTGGAATCGGCGGGAGTTTCTTAAATTGGTGCAGATCTTACCTAACATGTAGGATATCAAGAGTTGTGATTGGCGGTCACTCATCTGGGCCCTTTGTTGCTCATTCTGGTGTTCCTCAGGGATCCCATTTGGGCCCACTATTCTTTAACTTGTTTGTAAATGACATAGGGTCATGCTTCGTCAATTCTAAATTTTACATGTTTGCCGACGATCTCAAGTTTTTTGGGCCTGTCAACTCACCTGAGGATGCCTTGTTACTGCAAGGTGATCTAAACAATCTCGTGTCATGGTGTCGTTCGAATGGTATGACTTTAAATAATGAAAAATGTTGTGTGGCCGTTTTTCAAGAAAAAGAACTTCAAGCTTTAGAACTTACTACGCAGATAGCAAAGCACTGACGGAAGTCGATCACATTCGTGACCTTGGAGTTATACTCGATAGCAAGTTGCGTCTAAACCTCCATATTGACTCCATTGTAAAAAAGGGTTTTAAAATGCTTGGGTTTGTTTTACGCAATTGCAAAGAATTCAAAAAGGCCTTCACCAAGATAACTCTTTTCAATTCACTCGTGCGCAGCTCCCTTGAATACTGCAGTGCAGTATGGAACCCACACTATGATATCTATAAAAAACGTTTGGAGAGTGTGCAAAAGCGTTTCCTTTGGCACTTATCATATAGCCATAATAGAGCAAAAAAGTCACCCAGTTATAGTGATCGCCTTACATACTTCGGCATCAATTCTCTTTCTGAGCGCAGAACAGTTCTGGACAGCTTGTTTCTGTTTAAGCTGGTGAACGGACTGACACCCCTTACCTACTGTCCCAAGTAACCATTCAAGTTCCCAGGAGGCTACCTAGAAAGAACAAATTTACTCCGTTCGTGAAAAGTTTTGCTCGTTCAAATCTGGGTCAAAATTCCCCGTTAAATAGAATGTTTAATAGCTACAATGCAGTTCATAACAAGAGTACAATACAAATTGATCACAAGGGTGGTTCGGGACAACATTATGAAATTGATATTTTCTCAAACAGGCTTCACAGTTTTAGGATCGCTATTGGGCTGCACTCTGTTCACCAGTTTAAATTCTGAATTTTATTTTAATTTTAATTTTTTATTTTCAATTTTGATTAAATATATTCATGTTGATTTTAATTTCATTTTGGTACAATTTAATTTTGTTTGAATTTGATACAGTATATTTTGATTTATTGAATTGATATTATTAATGTTGTATTGATTTAATGTAATTTCGATAATATTTTTAATTTTTAATGCATTTGTAATATTTGTTTTATGTTGTCATTGTATTTTACTTTTTATTCTATCAATGTTATTGTAAGTGTTTGCATGCTGTTTATGCCTGTAAGTGAGCCAACATTTAGATAAATTTTTCGTTATGTATTCATCTGTACTGTGTATGTATTAGTGTTGAGTTCGTTGGCGCAACTTTATAATAAATAAATAAAATTACTTTTAAGTGCTTTTTTAAGTAACCTTATAACAATTTTATTTGTTTGGAACATATTTGTGTTGGTTTAATTTAAAGAATTTACTTGTTACTCGAATGCAACGTAGATTTATTTCTGATTTTTTTTTATGAAATAACTTCTACGCGATATAATGTTACAAAAAAAAAGTGTTTAATTTAATGTATTTTACATTTTATTCTGGCTATATAAAAACTAGCTACTCACCTTCTGTTCTAGCAAAATATTACTAGTTCATATTTAAATTTTATTTTAAAAGCTATTCATTCTCCTAACCTATACATATAATTTTCCCCAGAAAAGCAACGAGAACTGATCGCCTCCGAGGAATCCACGCTGTACTCGCAAGCGATACACTACGCGAACCGAATGGTGTACCTCTTGCTGCCGCTAGAGGCGGTGGGGAGGAGAATAGAGCCCGCCAGAGATGACGACAGGAACACTAATAGTGTAACTAACAGGTCAACAAATCAATAAATAATCAGAACTAAAATATTTCCCATTAAAATTATCTCAATTAATAAGAAACTAAACGTGAAGAGTCTCCATACAATAGCTGCGCAACGTTGTGGTTACTGATTCAATGCAAAAGAAGTTTTGCTGGTGGATTATTTTAAAGATAAAGGCATAAAGCTTTTCATAAACAGTAAAGTAAACATATAAAGTATACATTTAAAACTAAATAAATAAAATCAAAAACATATTACAAACTTAGTAATGTTAATTGTATAATCTTGCAAAACATTATTTCGATTGCAACTATAACTTTTTGTGAGTTATGTTTTCTTTTAGTTCGGGATCCCTATCACCAAACTACAAAATTCAAATACGTCAATCCAATATTCGCTCTGTTATTTTACACCATGTGGATGGGTCGAGAGATAATGTGGCCCAGTAGCGTCAGTTTCTCGCATTTTGAGACCTCTTCGACTTGTCGCGGGTACAGACCTCTTCGTTTAAAAGCCTTTAGATTAGTCTAATGTATAAATGTGTTTTTTTTTCTATATTCTAATTAAGATTTTGGACATGTGACTCTGTGTTGTACGTAAGATTTCCTTTTACTTCATTATTTAATTAAACTACCAAAAACAAAGAAAATTGTTCAATCACCTTTTAAATATGGTTCATGACGATATAGTCAATATATTAAAAATAATCATGACGGTATTATATGCCGAAACATCATCGGCCGACGGCTCAAACACTATGGACTTTTTGTCGTGATAAAATGTATAGATGTTTTATAGCTGCCAGACACTTTCCATCGGAGGTTATTTCTGCCAGACCCATAAAAGCCTGGGATTTCATTTAAGTATTTACCCGATCCTTTCAATATTTCGGGTTGAAACTAAGCTTGTGTATTGATTCCTGACGGATATCTACAAACCGTGCTAAGACTTATCTCAGGCCCATCTCAGCTAAATGATTGAATATGGTGAAATAATGTGACGTCAATCTTGTACAAATCGAAGTAAATAATTTTTTACTGAATTTTCATCACTTTTTATATGAAACTTTGACCACATAGTTATAAATCGGAGTTGAGCATTAGCAAGCTTTATAGATTTCAGCCTCAGTGACAAGGTTGTAATGAAATAATTGTACTGGTTTTTATATTTTTATAAATAAATTCATAAGAACTTCATAAATGATTACAAAAGTTTTAAGTTAAGCCCTAGCCCCAGCGAAGACATAGCCAATTTGACAGTAAAACGAAGACATATTTCTACAATCACATGTCACGTGACAGTTACTGACCAAGCCAACTGGTCGACTGTCAAGCGTGACGTCACGTATTGTGCATACGGACATTATTATTTATTTCAGTATTTTATGGAATTATTTATTTACCTGACTTAAGTAATAATAATAATAATAACTCTTTATTGCTCACACAAAATAAAAATTACAATAAAAACATTTGCAGTACATTACTTAAATCTAATATGGTCAAAGGCGGTCGGTTTGTGTAACTGGAAATCTAATAAGTGAGCGGAAGATATTTTACTAAATAAAAAATATGGCTCTATAAGCATATAACCATACAACTTTTAATATTCATAAATATATACTTATATACTATTTCCATTTCTTTATTTTCTCGATGACACCTCCTGGAAAATTTGTGTGCGTTTTTTTTACATTATGTATGCATTATTTTATAAAAATATGACGTTTACACACGTACAAGGTTATATAATACCAGAGTCGGAGATACTGATAGGGATGGAGCTATATCGATAAACGAGATAGAACTGTCATCAAGAAAATAAAGAAATGGAAATAGAATAATTAATAATATACATACGTAACATTAAATTACAAAGATGCATATACAGTTGCAATCTGTAATTTCTCTAAAAGGAGATTGTGTAATCTTGATTTAAAGATAGCAATAGACTTAGCATGTCGAATGGCAGATGGCAGTGAATTCCAGAGATGTGCAGCTTTCACAGTAAAAGACTCATAAAAGTAACCCGATCGAGTATTGTACTTAAGTATTGAGTATATTGTTCTTACGCAGCGGTTGTTTTGTTTACAAGTAGTGAAGTTCGCCTAGTTCGCTTGGTCGTGTATGACAAATCCCCAGATAAATTGTGACTTTGTATTGCCTAGTAGAACTCGAACGTTTGTAGTGTGTGTCATTTCGAAGTCATGAAAACTTTTAAAACTTAACCGGTGAAAGCAAATTATCGTTTAAATACGTTGGAAAACTATTTAGTGTCTCATTAAACTCCGTTCTACATTAAAAAGTTAATTAAGATTAGTTGCTTAATTGCACAGAACGTGTAATAGAGAAGTGGTATGCTAGCCCGTAGCATGTACCAAGCATAATATTATGGTAATGCCATTAACGATTGTTCACATCGTACATTATGATTTTCATTGCTTGTTGGACTTCAATATAAAGCAAGCATTGATATTAACTCGGTAATGGACATTTTAGCAAGCGATGTAGCGCAGGGCGGCCGATGATGTGTGTTCTAAATGGAATTTGTGTGAGTATGGTTCAAGACTGGCTGTGATAATCTAATAGTGTTCATTATTTTTTGTTTAGATATATACGTGTTAGTGTAGAGGTGGTATGTAGTACAGTTTAAACTTATTTGCGAGTGTGCGCTAATGGCAAGGAGTGGCATTTCTATATCTTTTTAGTAGAAGTTCAGTGCTTAGTTGTAAGATAAAGAAAAATTACTGAATTATTTGTTAAACTGTTGCAGTGTGGCAGAATCTGATAGTGCGGATGCCGAGTCAGGTTTCGAAGAGGCGGACCCCGGGGAGGTGGGCGCTAATGTCATTCGGATGGTCTCGCGGTTTGTTGACAAGGTACGTGGAACAAACGAACCAATGATGTAAATATACACGGTGTTCATGAATTATATGTACTTGGATGCTAATTGCAATACAACAGTAAATTTACACTTAACTAGTAACTTGTTAATAAACTTAAAACTACATAAAAAAACTATATAAACTTAATAAAGTTAATAACTAGTAACTTGAAAATCAGCGCTGCTATAAGAGTAAGTTTCTCCAGCTTTTTTTGCTGAAACTGTTTTTCAGTTTATGTAACTTCGATCATCAGGCGCACTTTAAAATCGTATTTACGTATTCATACCCGGTTGGTTCGGACAAGTTTTGAACGTAAGTGCGAAATTCAATTTCTTCATACGTCAATTTATGTGTCTGTTAGTTGTGATAAGTTTAGGACAATTAACGTTATTTTGTAAAAAATAGTCGATAAAAGATATAGTCATATAATTAAGGGTGTTACCACACCAATCGATCGTCCGTCCGACGGCAGAATAGAACAGTCGACGTCGATCGACGGTTTCTACCACACCAATCGATAGACGGACCATCGATTGGTGTGGTAACACCCTAAAAAGCGAGCTGATTTTGATGTCTTTATTTATATATTTTTGCGGTGTCAATGGAAGGCCCAGCCTTCTACAACTTATATAAACAGAGGCATCTCCGAAACTAGCGAACAATGAGCAAAGTAAATCAGCGCCTCGAGCACTGACAGCATCGCGCCTGAAGTTGATTACCGCGCCTCGAGCACTGACAGCATCGCGCCTGAAGTTGATTCCCGCGCCTCGAGCACTGACAGCATCGCGCCTGAAGTTGATTCCCGCGCCTCGAGCACTGACAGCATCGCGCCTGAAGTTGATTCCCGCGCCTCGAGCACTGACAGCATCGCTCCTGAAGTCGATTCCCGCGCCTCGAGCACTGACAGCATCGCGCCTGAAGTTGATTCCCGCGCCTCGAGCACTGACAGCATCGCGCCTGAAGTTGATTCCCGCGCCTCGAGCACTGACAGCATCGCTCCTGAAGTCGATTCCCGCGCCTCGAGCACTGACAGCATCGCGCCTGAAGTTGATTACCGCGCCTCGAGCACTGACAGCATCGCGCCTGAAGTTGATTCCCGCGCCTCGAGCACTGACAGCATCGCTCCTGAAGTCGATTCCCGCGCCTCGAGCACTGACAGCATCGCGCCTGAAGTTGATTACCGCGCCTCGAGCACTGACAGCATCGCGCCTGAAGTTGATTCCCGCGCCTCGAGCACTGACAGCATCGCGCCTGAAGTTGATTCCCGCGCCTCGAGCACTGACAGCATCGCGCCTGAAGTTGATTCCCGCGCCTCGAGCACTGACAGCATCGCTCCTGAAGTCGATTCCCGCGCCTCGAGCACTGACAGCATCGCGCCTGAAGTTGATTACCGCGCCTCGAGCACTGACAGCATCGCGCCTGAAGTTGATTCCCGCGCCTCGAGCACTGACAGCATCGCGCCTGAAGTTGATTCCCGCGCCTCGAGCACTGACAGCATCGCGCCTGAAGTTGATTCCCGCGCCTCGAGCACTGACAGCATCGCGCCTGAAGTTGATTCCCGCGCCTCGAGCACTGACAGCATCGCTCCTGAAGTCGATTCCCGCGCCTCGAGCACTGACAGCATCGCGCCTGAAGTTGATTCGTCGAAAGAATATTTTTGTGATTAACTTTTACTTTGAGTATACAATGTGTTCTATTTATGTTAAAGTGTTTCGGATTAAAGTTCCTTGTATGGTTATTAAAAATAAAAGCTTTGCTAAGTTTAGGATGATAAGGTTAATGTAGAAGTTAAAATCTATCCCTGTGGTAGAATTCGACCAAATCCATACAGAAGTACAACCTAAAAATATCACTAACTTCACACATTTTTTTTTGAAATTTTTGTTATTTTCTTTACAAACAAACTAACGATTATCATTTTATAAAATTATTTATTTATTTTTCTTTCAGGTATGCACGGAAGGCGGTGTAACGGCAGAACACGTCAGATGTCTCCACCAAATGATCCCCGGGGTAGTGCATATACATACTGAGACTTTGGACGCAGTTGCGCGGGAAAGCAGACGCTTACCGCCTGTACATAAGGTATGATTTTATTTGTAGATTTTGTGTGCCGAGTTATAAGTTGTGTCGTTTCAGTTATGAAGACGTATAGTTGTCATGATTTCATTGTCTTTTATATTTGAATAGATTATTTGAAAATTTAGGCATTGAAACATAAAATACGTATTTTTAACTATTGTAATGATACATCAAATTATGAAAATGTCTTGAAATCTCAAGTGAACTAAGCTACTTTTAAAATTAAAACTACCCGTTAAACTTAAGAATTCCCTCCTTATATGTAATAATGAGTTAATTTCTAAACATAAAAACACAAATCCCACGATTTCCTAAATCACGTGATTGCTCAGTATCAATAGGACTCAACGTACGAACTCTAGCATTATAATCTGAGGTCAAATATCTTTTGCGCTATTTTAATCTTTCCCTTCGAAACCCACAGGGCTAAATATGGACTCTGTATTGTGAAGTACAAGTGAATTATTGTTACCATAATCCAACTTACCACGTTAACTAACTACTCAACGGGAATCCTTTATAACTTGATACACATCCGTCTTTACAGCCGCGTATAACAGCGCCAATTCTCATTCCCGGAGAAACGATAATATCGCCCGCTTTACGAGCGTACATGATATGCGACGGCCGGTACACGGCGCTGCTGCCGGCGGAAGGGGCGTTGTTTTTGACCAATTACAGGCTCATCTTTCGAGGAACGCCCCATGATCAGTATGGTGAGTTTCTTTAACTGATGAAACAAATGCGCTCGTGAATTTGTTGGTTTGAGTTTGAGGTGATTTATGCGATTGTCTTTTTTTTCTGCTAATATGATAAGTGACAGTACATGAAAAGACGATAAAAATTTTTTTACTCCCAGTCAAAAATCGGCTCCTTGACAATCACGTTCAAAAGACTTTTATTTCAACTTTGACATTTAAGTTAAAAAAATTATTTAGTTATAGGATTAGAACTATCCATAACTAATTGTAGAATTAATTGTCTATTGACAGTTTGCTGTTTTAACAATTCATTATGAGTATTTATTAATTTCTCTGGGGTCTTAATATATTTGAGGTGTCATGGTAATTATATTTTTATAACCTGAGCAGTTTTAATTGCCTTTGTGTTAAGTGACAACCTACATTTATCGTACCATTTTTAAGAATATCTTTAAACATGTTTTAATTTTTTCTCTAATGAAATAATTTTCTAATTTATTTAATAAATAGCGTAGTACGCTTACTAACCATGTTGAATAGAGTTTCTCTTATCATTTATATTTAAACTTAAAAATTTTTTCCTCTAACAAAGATATGTTTAATTCCCAGCGTGTGAACAAACAGTGGTGCGATCGTTCCCCATATGGTCGCTGACACGAGAGAAACAAATCCGCGCACATTACGTCCCGCAGCTGGAGCAGTCGCCGCAAGAAGGATTGCAATTGAGATCCGCTACTTTCCAACTTATTAAGGTAAGTTTTTGTTAGTTATTACATTAAAGATGTTTTAGAAAGGCAGGGAAATTCATCAGTTCCCACTTATGTACTGGCTCGAGTGTAATATTCCTATTATGTCCTATAAATGGTTTATCTAATCCATTATTTCTATAAAAATCGAATAGGCAATTTAGTATATAAGAACCTTTTTCATGCTATTCTTTAGGACAGCCCAGAAGGCCTACCATCAACTTTTAGTTAGCCATTCAAATCCGATGCAATCCAGTTTAGGTACCTAAACTGAATCGCTAAGATTTGTACCATGAAGTGCCTTTAGCTAACTGGCGTTTGAATCGCTCACGGAGGAATGAAAGATCGAAATTTGTCTGTGGTCAGCGTGTGAGAAAAAGATGACGCTGTACACTCGTTGCATAAGTCTGTCTCTTTTACTCGAACCATATGCGTTGCGTTTCGAAATCTAGTTGATATGGTTTTAGCGCCTTTTTTGTGTAAAAATAACAACAAATATATTTTAAAATTGCGCTTTTTAGTGTCAAATTATATACCATAAGCCCGTTTTAGTACTCATTAAATAATAGAAATTTATAAAATTCTTTAAATTATAAATAATTAAAGGTTTGTTTAGATTTGTCGTAAAAATAAATTGATTAGGACGAGGTTAGAACGCGCCCAATTTGACTTCTACCTTTGTCTCTACAGATAAATCAGTTGATTTTGTTGGATTTTTCAACAATGGGCTCAGCTCATCACACAGTTCTAATACCAATCGTTTAGACAACCGATATCCTTTTATATATTCGTCACCTTCCAAATAATAGGGGTCCGATTGTTTCCGTGTTGCGTTTATTTCATTATCATTTTTCAAGAAAACAAAAAGGACTAATTCGTCAGACGTCTACAATAAAAAATAGCTCTAGAAATCACTTTTTCACATTAACGCATAAGAAACACTAAATATCCAACTGAAATACCTTAAACAACATTTTTTTAAAGATAAACCGAAACGATTCACTTCGCGCCAAGAAAGTAGCAACTTTTTTTGAATCGCTTACTTTGACATTTAAATCATCTAATATAGGTTGAAATATCACCTCATGGTATGAAAAATGAACGAACTAAAACAGCTTGCGATCCAATGGCCGACTTGATTTGGCGTCAACCCAAAACTGGATCGCTTTAATGACGTCGTGGTACGAAATAGCAAAGCAGTTTATTTTAGGTCGACAATTGAATCGCAATAATAGTTCATAGTAGGCCTTCAGGTTGTCTATAGCTAATTATAATATTGCAACCTTTGAATTTAATGTTTCTTTAATGCGTAAATTTTGTTGCCCAAGTATAATACTAAATAAATACATATAATGTTTTTAAATTAAATATGGCATGGAGTTTAAATAGAACTTCGAATAACAATTAAGGCTACGAAAAGAAAGAACGCCACGCTCGCAATCACTATTAGCTCCGAGCTCGTTTTGAATTGACCTAATAGCGCTCGAAGAATTATCTCGTGTCCTTGCAGTAATATATACGTTCATGTATTTGTATTTGTCACTTAACATAAACGCTTGCAGCGCCAAGCGAATTCCCTCGGGTCGTCTCGGTTCATGTATCGCAATTTACTTACTTTAGTCCTAAAATCTTAACGGAAAGGAAATATTACCTCCAATGGGTACTAAATTGCATATTAAAATTTTTTTTCTAATCACAGGTGGTCCTCGACGAAGAAGTGAGCTCTGAACAACTAGAGTCGTTCAAGAAGCAGCTGGCGCGACTACGACACCCTCAGGAGCCGGCCGCGTACTTCGCGCTGGCGCCGCGCGCACAGCCGCTTGTGCAGCAGCCTAGCAGCAAGCAGAATACCTTGAGGTTAGTTCTAGACTTTGTGGGTCAAAAATATTAAACTTTTTGGTTTTTTCGCCTTTAATTTCCAGATCTTTTATCCTATCTAATACAGAGTGTTGTGTCATCATAGGGACTTGCTATAAAATAAGGTACTTGCAGTTTGAACCATATCTGAGGAAAAGAAAATTAGAGTTGATAATTTTACTTACATCATTAGCAAAGAATATCTGTCAGAGAAATCCATACAAAATTGTAAAGTTGTTCATTCAAGTTATAATAATATACTTTGTAATGTGATTTTAAAAAGATAACTACTCTCTGACGTCCTTATACGAAATTCTTTAAAAATAAATACTGCATAGAATTCAGAAATAGTCAAATTGTTTTCCCAAACTACCTAATTTTGCTGTCGCAAAATGACAGCTGTCAAACCACAAATTTTACATTGCTTGTAAGACTAAAGGTAATGTCATTAATATACTCGGAAGGGGTCCATACGAGCACTTGATATTCAAAGTTGTCCTGAGTGGGCTTCTTCTTCTTAATATAAAAAAGTGTGCGTTTACTTGTGAACTTTTACTACAGAGGATTCGCCAAAAAGACCCTCCTCAAAACGGCCCGCAAAGCAGGACTCAAGCCGAAACAATCGAAAAGACAGAAATACGTACTACCGTCAGCTGGTGCGAGGTCGTTGACCTCGCCGCCGCTTATGTCGTCATTGTCGGCTGACACGCTGTCACGTGAGTTGATTGCAATTTATTTTAATTAATTAAAAGTAAATTGTTTAGGAATATCTTCAATATATTTAAAATTTAGATTTTTTTAGATTCTGTAGATTTTAATAAGTCCAATGATTTTGCTTTTATATAAAAAGTAGATCAAATCCTATTAAATAAATAAATTTTTAGGAGTAATAGTAATTTTCTATAGATTTTTATAGTGTATTTTTTTTTTGTAAAGTTCAAGTAAAAGTAAAGTTAAAAGTTCAAAGAAATGAAAAGTCTAAGTGTTGTTTTATCTTGAATGTTTTTGATCACCGATTGACTTTTAAACACGGATAAAACGACGTACTTAGTAAAATTATATCACCTGCAGGCAATGGCGAAAAAACAAATGGAAGACGCGTCTAATACAAAACGAAAAAGTGTTATGAATTCATTTAAGAAAATTTACCCTATTAAACTTGAATCGTTTGCCACTTGCATTACTGCTGATTTTTGCGTCTAATAAAATCACCTTAATCAGCTTTATGCTTTCGTACCTTCTTAGTTCGGAAAGTTTTGAGCGCGGAAGCAATAATGCCTGCGCATTATGTTAACTGATATTATCTGAGATTCCGATCATTAAAGTCGTTGTTGTCATCTAAAGATTGTATTATTTAAGTTATATATTTAGTTATATATTATTTTCCTATTTTCAGTGGAAGAACTAGATATAGGATCTTCTGAAACGACGGAGCCACCGGCAGCAAGAACTTTAGAAAGAGTACGGGAAAGAATATATGCAAGAGAGTGGACAAGACTTGGATTAGCTAATTCTCCATTTAAACTAACTCATGCTAATGCTTTGTATACTCTCTGCAGAAGGTAAGAGATTTTTATTTGGATGGAATTGAAAGAATTAAACTCTTGGCGTGTATTAATAAGTCTCAATCAAATTATGTTTCATCTCAAGAAGCGAGATAGATATTATTTTCTAACAATATATCTGTCTTGCTTTTTTTCACTCTGAAGATGACGTTTACTGAGATTTATTAATATAAATCGGTCATATATAAAAACTAGAAATATAATCAGGGTCAGGAAAACGTTTACTCCAACAGAGTGTCCAAATTATTATTTGAGTTTTCTTTCTATATTAATATTTGTAATTGGCTTTCTAATGTCTATTTTAAA
Source organism: Marasmarcha lunaedactyla (assembly GCA_923062675.1). NCBI lineage: Eukaryota > Metazoa > Arthropoda > Insecta > Lepidoptera > Pterophoridae > Marasmarcha > Marasmarcha lunaedactyla. Next base: position 6,155,283 of record OV281358.1, read on the forward strand.
TCATGCAGTTTTAGTAGGGTCATATTTGCAATAACATAGGTTGTCATATACCAATTGTCATGTTTTGACAAACTTCTAAACCATTGCGGACAGTTTTAAGTGTCATATTTGTATGACACTGTGTACTTACCTAGGATTTATTTGTGATCGAAGTTAACATGATTCATTTAGTATTTTTATGTATTTAATAATGTTAGTTAGTTAACATTACTAAGTTTAGTATGATTAATAAGTAGTATTGAAGATCTTAGTTTATGACTATTTCGTATCTTTTTGTTTATATATATTTTATGATTAACTTTTAATTCCATATATAATTATTTTCATTCTCATTATTGTTTTGATTTTAATGCAACTACTAGTCTCTCATATACAGTCCTTCATCTCGTAACAGGTAGCATATGCCTTAATAAACTAGATTCACAATTTTTACCTCTGTTTTCCAGCTATCCCGCAGTGATCCCCGTACCGGAAGCAATAAGTGATGAATCTCTACGAAGGGTGTCCAGATGTTACCGCCAAGCAAGGTTACCCGTCATCACGTGGAAGCATCCCCGGACACAAGCTCTTTTGGCTAGGTTTGTACTAATTTACGAAAGGACGACCCCAAGCTATTACTTCAGATATTCGGCTTATGATGATCGGATATGCCGTTCGGGTCGCAGGTCGGCACATTCGGTTTGTCTCACCAAAAGCCAAGGACTTTGGCCGAATGGTATTTTCCCAAACGTTCATCTGCACATGTTCGTCTTACTTAACTTACCAAAAATCTATTTTGACAGTGTAGCTATCAACCAATATAGAAATCAATGTAGTGCGCAATATTAATATGTAACCATTTTATGTCTTAGAAATTATGCTAATTTATATCAATGCCATATCTGATTATGTGTTAAAAAATATGCAACAACAATTATGCGTATAGTTGTTATGCCATAATATAATTATTCCTAAAAACACTATGCCTAAATAAATGATGACAAAAGTATTTATTCGAGTAAATATAGAACCCTGTGTTTCGCACATTGCAGAGGGTTTATCTGTATAATTACAGAATAAAAATATCTTACTTTTTATGAATATATTATTTGTCATGAAAAAATAAGCTCTTAATTGAGTTTTCACGATTCATTAAATTAAATAAAACGCCTTTTAACATTGAAGTTTAGTTTTCGTTTGACATTTTAAATGGACTTTTCGGTACCTTTACGGATACCAACAAAACACAAGTCCTCATTTATGTATTATATTTTGTATATCACTTATTCATACGTTTCTTCTGGAGTGTTCTCAGATCGCTGCAAGGTTTTAAAGACAGTAAAGTCTTATTTAAGTTGTTCATTAATTCATATAAACAATTTTAAATGCTATTCTCAGGTCGTCGGCTGCCCACCACAAGGGCGTGATGGGGATGTTAAAGAGCAGCAGTCACCAGCAAGCCGCTAACAGCACCCAGCCGCAGCACGAGCCCACTTCTAGTGTCGAACAGGTATTGCAATTACTAAGTCAAAGGAAAGGAAACCCATAATGGGTTTAATGTATCTGTGAAGATAGTCTGCTGTCGAAATTTAGACGTTTTCTCATAATCAGTTTATTTCTTAATTGCATAGCCATTCCATATTTAAAAAAAATTAATTGTTTTTTTTTAATTTAAATAGTTCTATAGTAGTCTCATCGAGATTACCTACATAGAGTTGGCATCGTTTGTAAGATAAAAAGGAAACGCCTGAAATCCACACAAGAACAACATATCTGCGTAGCCAGCACGTGTCCTCGTGTGTGCTTCTGTGAACTATTTTGCATGTAGGAATTTGAGGAACTTGGAGGGCCGTACATGTTGCATGTAGGAATTTTAGGAACTTGGAGGGCCGTACATTTTGCATGTAGGAATTTTAGGAACTTGGAGGGCCCTACATTTTGCATGTAGGAATTTTAGGAACTTGGAGGGCCGTACATTTTGCATGTAGGAATTTTAGGAACTTGGAGGGCCGTACATTTTGCATGTAGGAATTTTAGGAACTTGGAGGGCCGTACATTTTTAGAGTGAAAGAGCTTTGCTTCTTTTTTTTTAACATGATAAATTATGTTGACTATAATATGACAAACTAAACATTTCACTTTAATGCGTTTCCTGCGCAGACTACATATTTTAAATAATGTTTTGTCAAGGAAATTGACTATAACAATCGTTTTTGTTTCTTGGTGTTAATAATAAAGCTAAGAAATGTATATTGTGGAAATAACTAGGTTTCATGTGTAGAAAAATTATTCGTGTGAACATGCTTTATTTTGATTCTCGTCACATCATTGATAATGCCTTTTGTTACTGTAACTGGACTCGCTGGTGCTTACTTTAGCGTTGTATTTGGTGACTCATTCATCTTTTCCTAGTAGTTTTTTCATTGTCGATGTAACAAAAACGTTCCGTTTTATTTCACAGGAACGGTACTTATCAACTCTAGTGGGCTGCTCGCCGATCTCGCGATCGGATTTCGACCATTCCAGCTTAAGTTTAGAGTCGCTTTTGCTTTGTGAAGATAATATGCAACAGTTATCTAATAGGCATCTAAGGTAAGACTTTTGAGTAATTTATAGATAAATTTGTGTATAGTTTTAATGAATAGATGGCCTAGATCCTGGTACGTAGACATAATCCTAGCAGATATTGTTGTGATGAAGATAGAAGTTTAATAAAATCTAATGAAAGAATATAAAGAGAGTTTGAATGAGTATATATCACAGCTTTATCCCATGTGATCCCACTGCAGGGTTCGCTCACGATATTTTCCTTCTCCGTTAGAGCATTTGGCTTTATGTTTTTAATTTGTTTAAACTCGTTGGTACATGTGGCGCTAACCTGGATCGAACCTGGGACCTTCAGATCGAGAAGCGAGTGGCTTAACCACCGACACCCTTGGGATGGGTACTTAGTAATAAATATATGTATTTTTTGAATTGTGTTTTGGCTAGGATTTGCATTCTGTTTCCACTGATACAAATTGACAATGATGACAATTGTTTTACAGACCAAGACGCACTTATTCAGTTTACTTGTATAAGGTCTGGGAATAATGCTTTTATGTATTCTTTTCTACACTTTGGACACAAAAAAATTATCAATATTCAATTAACATCAGAATCAACGATTTTCATTAATTTCATAAGGTTAAATAGTCTCTATTGATTTTCTGTATGAAATTTCCAGTATGTTAGGTAGAAGCAGCGGCGGTAAGAGCGGTATCGGCGGCTCCCGCCATTTTGGATCTCTGAAAGAAAAGAAAAATCTGGATTTGAGAGACTCTGACGATGGTAATTATCGTTTCTCTAGTACCAAGGTTACTAGCTTTTAATGGTGACTTCGACTGCGTAAATTCCCGGTTTTTCTTTGGGAATAAGATTTATTTTATAGATTAGCCTAATGTTATTCCAAGCCTCATACAAACTTTTAATTTGTACAACATTCATTGTTACCATGAAAAATTTATCAATGCTAGTAGTGTTTACAAGTCAAGAAGAGGTCAGAGAAGAATTAGCTTCTGAAATAAAAGCCTTTAGAAGACTGTTTGATTCTGTAGTTTTGCTTAAGAAAACTTGTAAATGCATGTTTACAGAAATTTTTCTCAACAATATTTCAAAATGTTATAGCGTAGAGTTCAATAACATTACACCCGATTCTCCACTTAGGTTTATTCCTTAAATACAAATTTGGAATTAACTACCAGTTACAGCGATTTCATAAATATTTAATAGATAAACTAATAATACGTTTTTGATACATTGGCGATGATAAGAATTAAATTATGACTATGAAACTATATGTTTTTTAATAGATTTTTAAATAATTATATGCTCATAATTATTATGTACACTGTGTTTCTATGTGCGCAAGAATATATAACGTGCAACATGACCACTGTATTATATATAGTTGTAATTTGGTATTGTGCTTCGTAAAATAAATAAATAAATAAAACATAACACCCATTTAAAAAATCCTTTTTTCCAGTTTCAGAAACCCTCCGCCGGCCCGCCATCTACCTTATCTGCGATAAAGGCTTCAACGCTATGCTGCCGGGGGTCGAACCCGTGCCGGTGGAGTACCCCGACGCGAGAGCCACCAAACATGCGCTGAAGAAGTTGCTGCGGGCCGTCGCTCCGTCTGCGCCTGACGTTGGGAGTACCATGAGGTGGGGGTTTTATTTAACAATCATTTATTTACGTACGTTAAGTTGCTTTATTTTCGGTTATCTTTCCAGATCTTGTCACAGATTATTACACAATATTTTGTATCAAACATTGACGATGTCAGATTTGGCTTGAGACAGACAGATATTTACAAATAATTAAATAGATTATGGTTTTGGCTTTTTGACAGTAAAATATATATTGTTCCTACACAGCTGTTTGCAGTCAAACACCGAAACTGTCTTTATTTATTGTCTTTAACTTGATTGTGCTAATCAAATTATGGTATCATAACCCATGTAAACTGTGCACATAGATATTATCCACATAATATATAAATTTTCATGCCGTTGTTAATAGATTTTCATTAAAAAAATTTCAGATTAATAGAAGAATCCGGGTGGCTGCAACAACTGAAGCAGCTGTTCCAGCTGTCGGGCTGTGTGGTGGACCTGCTGGACCTGCAGCCCGCCTCCGTGGTGCTGTCCTTGGAAGATGGCTGGGACGCATGCACGCAGGTACGCTAAGTTTTTATTTATTCATCTATACATTGATTTGTATGCTTGTATCCTTGAAAATTGTGTATTTTTGATGAAATAAGACCGTTTTGTTCGTTCGTAATTTTTTATAAGTAACAGCCGAATACGTTATTAGGCTTTCAATGAAAATAAAATCTGTTCTTTATTGTTGTGAAAAACAAAAGCAATTCACAAACAAAACAATAACACAAAACAGTTAAATTATGACATAATTAAAGGCAACCTTACTCTGAGGCAATTGTTCCAGGCGACCTTATACATTAAAGAAAGTAAAATGGGTCTTGCAATGGTTGATTATTCCACATAAATCATTATAAGAAAACTCATCCACCTTACATTGCTTACTCTATTTGTTCCTACATTAAAATTTTTATACAATATTATAAATTGACACACCTCTATCTTATATGTAAGATCTCTTAAAGTTACAATATTGACTTGTATTTCTGTTCAGATATCATCCCTGGCACAAATTTGCTTGGAGCCTTACTATCGTACCTTGGAAGGATTCCGCGTGCTCATAGAGAAGGAGTGGCTGGCTTTGGGGCACAAGTTCCAGACCAGGAATAACGTGGGTCCCACGCCGCAGCAGGGATTCACGCCGACGTTCCTCATGTTCTTGGATGCCGTGCATCAGGTTAGAGGAACAGGCTTAAATTTAGTTTTATTTACTTATTTTTATTTTTTTATTTTTATTTTTATTTTTATTTTTTTTTTTTTCAAACAATCACACCACATTATCTAGCCCAAATTAAGTATCATTAAAGAACTTGTGTTATGGATACTAGATAACGGATAAATAAACTTAAGAAATATATAAGCACACATAGATATTTTTTTTTATATATAAATATATTAGAAATAAACTTAAATAAACGTAAATACACATCCATGACTGGAAAAGCAAATATAATAATACATCTGCCTCTACCAGGATTCGAACCCGGGACCTGTGGCATAGAAGGCAAGGCTACTTACCTCCACACCAAACAGGCCGCAGATCTTGTGTAATAGTTGACCTTAAAGAAAGTAATGGAAAATGACGTCCTTTCGCCTACTTTCTATTCACTACACAGCACTTGTTGTATATTGTGAAGCACCATAAACGCAAATTACAGTATTTGGGAATTGAGAGGATATGTTACGGATGACACACGGACATGACAGTTATATAGTTTTGGTATAGAGATCAATATTTGCCTCACTTCTTGAGATGAAGCATAGTTTGAGTGAGGCTTATTAATACGAGACCTAAATTAGTGTTTATATGATTCAATATTGCTCTGTTCCATGTATTCGCGGCAGAAAGTATCAAACTTTGTGTTATACCTCTTTTATTGCAATGAAGTCGTAACACAACCTTAATTTATATTTCTAAATGTAAATGAAATTTATTTACGTGTTTCTAAATTAATTAATTGATTAATTTAATATTGGCAAACGTAACTAACAATAGCTTTAAAACACTTAGTAACTCCTTATTATTTGAGTTTCTAAGGATTACAAAACTTTTAATTTGTGTATTAAGTACTCAGAAATTATAAGCATGTGTAAGGTTATTATGTATAACGTTATTATATATTATGTATAACGTCTTATAAGAGACACTACTTATCTTACAGTTTTGGCATAAATTTTAAGCAATCTAAAATATCATGTTTTCGAAAGATTTAAAGTTCTTTAGATATTAAAGTTTTTCATATAAAACTTTAACTAAGTCAAATATCGGAAATAAAAAACCATATTTATGATTATAATCGTACTGATGTAATGTCAAATTAAAAAAGATCTAAATGGAAAAAGTTACGACGAACTACAGAGCAGAAATTGTCGCACACTTTTTGTAATAATCTTGATCATTTCATTTATTTATTTTATATGTATATAGGAACCATGAGTATAATTTGAATTGCAGCTGCTCAGCCAGTTCCCCCTCGCCTTCGAATTCAACGAGTACTACCTGCGCTTCGTGGCGTACCACTCCGTGTCGTGTCGCTTCCGCACCTTCCTCATGGACAACGAGGCGCAGCGCCACGAGCTGGGCATCGCGGCCGCCGACGACCGCCGCGCGGAGACCAGTCGCCTGGTGGGTTGTACATACATCAATGCTTGCCACGCGTGCGCCTGTTCCTTGTACTATTACTGTCATCGTGACGTAGTGGGGCGTGGCATCGTGGAAGCCTGTAATAACACGTACGATCTATACCCATAATTATTACAAAAGAAGCACGCCCGGTCTCATATATATATATATATAAGTATATATATTGACTCATACTAATCAATCCATTCTTGGTCATTCGTGGATTCATTTTTATTCCGTGCTTAATTTTTATATTCAATGTTACTATCATGTGATATGGAACTGTGATTAAGGTTTCACTTATACTGTATGCTAATTAAACAGAGTTCTTTTTAATAGCATTATTCGCCTCTAAAAATCTACATTGCCTAAATTACTAAGTCAGCCACAATTTGCGAGCTTCTGAACGATACTATCTTAGCCACTAAAAATATGTTGTCGTATGATGTTATTGCTATAAAATTTAACATCTATCTAATCTAACATTAACTTTAACGACTACGCTTTCTATAGAATATTTAGTAGGCGTTTTAAACAAGACGAATTAGTTTATTAGAGGCTATCTCACTTTCCCGTGACTTAGTTATAAAATTAGAAGTTTGATCATGTGGCCAATAGAAAATTTGTGGCTTGACTCATAATTTCCCATATATACTTGTACGAAATCTTTATAAAATGTAATAATGTTTACTTCGTCACGTTACGTTCGAGAAAATGTTGAAGCACCTGCAGAGATAATTCAAATATTCAATTTCAACGGATATTTTACTAATTTCGTGTTAAGTTCAAATACAATCAAACTTTGGCCCGTGACTTCGCTAGCAAGTCCTCAGAAGTATAACTCACATAACTCTTCCATATCGCTAAAAACTTGTATGTAAAATTCAAGAGGATCTGTTGAGAGGTTAAGTCTTAACCAGTAAAGCGTTACATATCTACGAAGCTTCCACATTGACAAACAACGTATTCCCTTCCAGGTGGTGGAAGGCACGGAGGACGACACGTACGGGCTGTGCGGCTCGCCGCGGGCCACGGCGTGCGGGCACTCGCTGTTCGAGTACATGGACAAGATGCATCAGCGGTCGCCCGTCTTTTACAACTTCCTGTACACGCCCGATTTGGATAATCCGGTAGGCTTTATTCAAGTTGCGAAATGTCAAGTGGTTTATGCTTTCTTGGTTGGTTAATATTCAGAGCTCGAATCAAGGTATTAGCTTATTATATACTATTTGTTGATTATATTATGCATGATCATATAGTAAATTGAAAAAAATATTTACATACGTAACGAATACAGCCATGAACTGCAAACAAAAATTTTCATACATATTATATCTAAATAATTAGTCAAATAATTGTATTTAAAATTATTGTAGGGGTAATGAACGTGACGTTAATATTGATTCAAATTATTCACAATGTCTAACATATTTTGAATGTAGACAAATGAATTTGTATGAATGAAATCCTTAATTCCATAAAAACTATTACGTTACATTGTGTTTTTATAAACGGTTTAGGATAATAAGCCAACGTGCTCAGTATTAATTTGGTAATTGTTAGATATTACTTTAACATCTTATAAATAATATTTTCCCAGGTCCTCCGTCCAGTGTCTTCGCTAGCGTGCCTGGAAGTTTGGCAGTACTATACGATGGAGCAACTGTCACACGGCGCGCCGTATGACGTCGAAGTGTTCGCTTCGGCGGATCACAATGAAAATACTGTTGTCACGCAGGGGTAATTGATTTATTTATTATTCGTCTTCAATTACTTATTATCTATAAAAGTATATCTACTATAAGCTAGTATAATCTACTAATAAACAAAACTAGCGCTGCAAAGGAAGCGTCGCTCATTACTCGGTAATTTACTCAGGTAAATAAATAGTGGTATGAAATATCTAAACAAAGAACAATAGTGTTGCTGTGCGTATACAAAATGAATTTTTCTTTCTTTTTCGCGTTTATATGTCGTTTAATTGGTTTTTGACGTTCTTGTGTATTGGCTTTGATTACAGAAGAATGTTTGGCAGTACCTAGTTAACTCATGTCAACGCCTCCAAGAATGAGTATAATTATGCCTCAAGCGTAATACAGAGTTGATAATGCCTTTTATATTTTATTACAGTATGGGAATTGAATGTTAATGTTTGTTGGCTTTGATTTGCGTTTAAATGTTTTTCTTATAATCAATTTATTAAAACAACAAATACTTATTGCCATGCTTAAACCAATGTAACATAAACCTAGTGCAGTTATACCGTACATCGCGTATAAACAGACATCGTCGGTGTCAAATTATCTAGCGTTTAATACCGCATATTATGCAACACCAAAACAAAATATCGAATACTGCAATACATAGTTAACGAAAATAGTTGTTTGCCTATTGACATGGATTGTTTAACTTTGTGTATTAGTAATGGTTCCTTATATTTACATTCTTATTTACTAGAATCATTATTTACTAGAATCATATTAACATCTGTTTGAAACGTATGTGTCCTACTGTAATAAAAGAAGGTTATGTAGTTTTGGATCTGTAGTCCCATAGCACCTAGTGCTAAATTATAAACCTTTTAATAAACACATCTGATGCAGATTTTGAGTTAAATTAACAAGAATTTCTACAAACCAACCAATATGTTTCTTCTGGGTTTCCCCCCAGTTCGCTGTATGGTCGTCCATAACACAAGCTCCGCCTGCTTTGGTGTCATACAGTTGGTGTGTTTGTCTGGGGATTTATTACTATTAATAAATTTAATAAGTATTCAGCTGGTGCTGGTTAAGAATGCATCTCGCTAACTTTGATGTTTAAGACCATTCTTAATAACCTTATAGCTATGCAGCTTAAATAATTTAGTAGGTTTTACCAACGACAAGCGTTAAATTCGTCTAAATTGAAGATTCGACGTGGTTTATAACAAGCGAATCGGAATGTGGCAGATGTCTGAAAACGGTTTTGCTTGCATTTAAAAGAAATAAAGAAATTCAAAATATAGAATAAGCTAGTAAGCATTATACTATGGTTGACACATTGCGATGAGCTCGGAGCGACGAGATATTCGTTTGATTCTAGAAATACCATAACTAAAAGGAATCTTTTATCCCCCACCGACTACTCACGACTCATGATTACTGGAACATATGCATTCGATCAAAGATGATGTTTCCCAGTATTTGACGTCATTTCAGGTGACCCTTCAAATGCCTACCTCTTTTGCTTCTAATAATTTTGCCATCCAAAATAAAACCGTATCCCTTCCAGCTACGACAACATATCCCGCTGCATGCCGGACTCGTTCACCGGGCTCCTGGAACGTATCAGACAGTTGGAGCTGGAGTTGGGGCATCTTCCTCAGAAGTGGAAGGTCAGGTGGGACCAGCTGGAGCTGCCGAATACGGCGGAGTTGCAGGTCAGTTGGGTCATGGGGAAATGTGGGGGTATTTCGAATGATGCTGTTAGAGTCGGAGTGTACCGTACAGTGTGTTCGTGTGTTAGTTCAATGTTTTGGTTTGGATATTGTGTTTTTGGTATGGCCTATATAAAACGTAATTTTCAAAATCTTTTACTAATACAATTCATTTATAAAATTAATTTTCGTCTTACTTTGGAGTTTCCAATTAAACAGTACATATAGCTACACTCATATGCCGTGACAGCTGCTGCGCAATTCTATGGCGCGAAAGAAGTAAATATTACGAATCAGAAAAAAGCGATAGAATTAATGAACAAAAACAACAATACTTTATTATTTGAGAGCTGTTCATTAATCGTTCATTAAGTTGAGGATGTTTTAAGGTCATGAGAGAGAGAGAGAGAGACCTTTTGAGGTTGCCGTTTTAATGTAGTAAGGGGGGATTTATAGACTCTGTACTTTTCTATTGTCAACACTATTCAACTATATGACGATACGTGAACCATTTATGCTTAATTATAATATTTATCAATATTGGCTTTATAGAGCTGTAAATCATGTTTCCTACCACAAATATTGGGTTTAAAAAATGTATTTGCTCAATTATAAATTATAGAAATAAATAAATAAAGAAAAATTCTTTGATAAATGTAAAATAGCGCAAGATAAGTGACGGCTGTTACGTATCTGTTTCAGTTACGTACCTGAAAAATTACTTTTGTATACCACAGATACATTTTCTCACTCAAAATCAATTATATTGCTCCCCGGCTCAAAAGAGATAGCGCCAAATGATGCCACACATGGGCTTGCGAGCAAGACAAAATATATAGCGCCAAATGATGCCAAACATGGGCTTGCGAGCAAGACAAAAGAGATAGCGCCAAATGATGCCAAACATGGGCTTGCGAGCAAGACAAAAGAGATAGCGCCAAATGATGCCAAACATGGGCTTGCGAGCAAGACAAAAGAGATAGCGCCAAATGATGCCAAACATGGGCTTGCGAGCAAGACAAAATATATAGCGCCAAATGATGCCCAACATGGGCTTGCGAGCAAGACAAAATATATAGCGCCAAATGATGCCAAACATGGGCTTGCGAGCAAGACAAAATATATAGCGCCAAATGATGCCAAACATGGGCTTGCGAGCAAGACAAAAGAGATAGCGCCAAATGATGCCAAACATGGGCTTGCGAGCAAGACAAAAGAGATAGCGCCAAATGATGCCAAACATGGGCTTGCGAGCAAGACAAAATATATAGCGCCAAATGATGCCAAACATGGGCTTGCGAGCAAGACAAAAGAGATAGCGCCAAATGATGCCAAACATGGGCTTGCGAGCAAGACAAAATATATAGCGCCAAATGATGCCAAACATGGGCTTGCGAGCAAGACAAAAGAGATAGCGCCAAATGATGCCAAACATGGGCTTGCGAGCAAGACAAAAGAGATAGCGCCAAATGATGCCAAACATGGGCTTGCGAGCAAGACAAAATATATAGCGCCAAATGATGCCAAACATGGGCTTGCGAGCAAGACAAAAGAGATAGCGCCAAATGATGCCAAACATGGGCTTGCGAGCAAGACAAAAGAGATAGCGCCAAATGATGCCAAACATGGGCTTGCGAGCAAGACAAAAGAGATAGCGCCAAATGATGCCAAACATGGGCTTGCGAGCAAGACAAAAGAGATAGCGCCAAATGATGCCAAACATGGGCTTGCGAGCAAGACAAAATATATAGCGCCAAATGATGCCAAACATGGGCTTGCGAGCAAGACAAAATATATAGCGCCAAATGATGCCAAACATGGGCTTGCGAGCAAGACAAAAGAGATAGCGCCAAATGATGCCAAACATGGGCTTGCGAGCAAGACAAAATATATAGCGCCAAATGATGCCAAACATGGGCTTGCGAGCAAGACAAAATATATCGTGTCCGTATGAGTTCGTTTGAATTCGTGTGTTACGATATTTTATTCTAACCGAAGGCTGTATTAGGATTAAAAGTAAAGTGGATTATCTATTTTCGGGTCTTTGTGAAACAATAAATAAATATTTTTATATTGTACTAATCTAATTTTATAGATCCGATTTTATTTACTTACTAAAAATAACTACTAGTCTCCAGAATTTAAGAATAAAAATACTTCGAACTTTGGTGATTTTCAACAGGTTCATAAAAAGAATTTGTCACTAGCCGATGCAAATTGTAGATAGTTGTGAGTGTCCAGTTCTTATGTATGGCTTTGAAATTTTAGAAAAAGTAAACTTGTAAAGTCTTCCAGTTGTTTTTTTTTTTGTAGATGTATTCAATTCTCTTTCGAGTTATTCTTATGAGCCTTTTAATAATCACCAAAAATCTAGACTCTTTTAAAGTATTTAAATATCCGGACTTCGCCCGCTGGCACATTTATTTCATGAATGCGAAATGAATCAAGCTGTGTTCGGAATGGACTAGAACTTTGAAGTTATCTGTATTTAAATTATTTTCGTTTTCAGCGTTCGTCATCAGTCCGCGTCTCAACAGTCCGCACGCTGTCGACGCTGCTCCACCGGCGCCACACGCGCAGCCTGCTGGCGCGCGGGCGGCAACACGCGCTGCCGCCCGCGCCGCACCGCTGGCTGCCCGCGCCGCCGCCGCCCGCGCCGTGCGCGCTGTGCGGCGCCGTGCTGTACCCGCCGCTGCAGGTACGTACTGACGTCAGGTATATACAATATGTCAAGTTAACAAATAATATCCACAAAGGCAGACTGATGATTACACTAGAACAAGTCCCGTAGCGCCGACGACAACCATCAATATCACGTACTATTTGTTTAAAAATCAAACCCTGTATTTTAATGTGTTACATTTTATCAATGTGTAGGTCTTTATAATATTCAAGACAGATTTGATCAAGGTGTTTGGGTTTTTTCTATCCTTAGCATTAGTACAGATAATTTTTTTGGTTTCGCAATGAAGATGATTCAGGATTGACGCAATTCTTGTTTTCAGATGTTCCACAATCACACCTATCGTAATAATGACATTAAGAATGCGAATATTACCTTGAATTTACCTCAGCTGCTTCTTAACTTGCAGACCGGAGTTCGCTGCGTAGAGTGCGGCGCGCTGTGCCACGAGCGCTGCGCCAGCGCGCTGCCCCCCTGCGGCAAGCGGCCCCCCGCCGCCGAGCGGAGACCGCCCGTGCCCGGTAACCTACCTAATTACATTACTTCAGGTTTGGTTTATAGGTCGATTAAGGTAGAGAATCTGCCATAGAAACAAATTAACGGCTTGTCTAATCCTAACCTTGTCAAAAAAGTGTGCCATTTGAACTCAGATATAACAATGAAAACGACCTGTTCTACAGACAAAAGTGGTTTTAATATACCTCTGTAGAGTTTGTGCCTAGTGTATGTTTGTTAATCATTAACTGTGTGGAATGTTGCATTGATGCCCATTCAATAAACCTCAGGTTTTAGTATGTTGGTACTAATTGAATTAAATGAAACGTTTTTTAAAGTTTATTTTCATAACAATGAATTCAAAGTATGATTAACGTCAGAATAAAAAGCTCTTACTGGAATTTAATCACAATAATTTTTTTCAATATAAGGTAGATTTCGCCTTATTAAAATACGCCCCTTTTCATCAAATCCCTCCGCATGGCAGGCACGACCCTGCCGCCGTCGTCGCAGCAGTACTACGAGCAGTTCTCGTCCAACGTGGCGGAGGACCGCACGCACGAGGGACATCTGTACAAACGAGGCGCGCTCTTAAAGGGATGGAAACAGAGGTCTGTCTAATAGTCAAATAGCAATGTTACATTAACAAGTACTCTCAGAAGTACTCCACGTATCTCTTTGAGTATTTGGAAAATCACTCCATGTTTATTTCGTCATCGAACTAACTAACTGGCTTATAACAAGTCTGTCGTGTGTAGTTTCCAGATTTTTTCAAATATATTATAAAATTTTAAGATAGATCTAAGAAAAATAACAAATAAAAGGCATGAAATGCCAATTACCACAGAGAGAAACATTATCGTATAAGTTTTGAGGTCATAAATGACCAGCTAGTTGAAACTTCTTCATTAAAAATTGCAAAGTAGAGCTTGTGGAGACATGTTAAATGCTAGTATCTTACATAAAACGATCAAAAGAACATTATGTCGGAAATGTCGGAACTTCCTGAAAAACAGCTCTAAAATTTATATTGTTAAAAAAAAGGTTTTGGGTCGGCCAAAGGTAAAGGCCAAACACAGCGATACGAAATCCTAATAGACTCTGAGCTTATGGTGTTCAGACCACATTACGACCGTGCTTCCAAAAGCTTATATAACCCTAGGTTTAGAGCTCTGGACTATATATAAATAAAAAAATAAAAAGTAATAATTAAATTATTTGTCTTATATGGATTATCAGAAGTCGCTTCAGCGTGGACTTAAATTATTCATTCTATACTTAACATTAAATTCCAGATGGTTCGTGCTGGATTCCATCAAGCATCAGCTCCGCTACTACGACGCGATGGAAGACTCACACTGCAAAGGATTGATTGGTTAGTAATTATTAATTTTAAAATATATATTTTGTTGATTAGGTTTTTACAGCAATACAGAACTCCTTGAAATTTGTCAAATGTATGCTTTCGAATAAGGAATAACTACTTTTACTTTTTCGAAAGTTTTTCGAAACTTTAAAAGGCTTTCGCTTGATACTCTTACAAACAGACAGATACCTCTCATACAGTTTTATAACAGTGTAGATCGCTGTACAGGGGGTTTCGGTCCCTCCTATTTAACTCATATATAACAGACTAGTTTTCTGAAAAGCATTACAAAATGAAAAGAGATTCTTGCAATGCTATCCACGAGTTTACATTCAGTCATTTGTCAGAAAATCTTCATTTTTATCTAGAATAATATGCATTTCAAACCACTCTATTCCACTTTATACCAGAAAGGTATCAATTTACGCCATACCTTGGAAACAGCCGACAAAACTTATTGATCAAAAACGTCTTGTCGTGTGAAAGCGTTTTGTAACACCACAGAAAGTTAATAATAACTGAAACACCGTCGAGATATTTCAATAGAGAATGAATACCCATTTACTCAATATATTTCAGACCTGGCAGAAGTGATCACGGTGTCTCAAGCGCCGCCCGCGCCCGGCCCGCCCAAGAAGTGCGACGACCGCTCCTTTTTCGACGTAAGTTCTGTGCATTTTGAAGTAGAAATCACCCCTCGTGTTACGTCTCACAACAGAACTTCTGAAAAGAAAGACATCTTGCCTTGGTATAATAATAGTACAGCAATCAAACAAGCAATTAACGAAATATTAACAAACGTTACAACGACTTTATTTCAGTTTGGTCCATAATCTTTCTTACTTACGTATTAAAAATATATTTATTCTCTTCGTAATTAAACGTTGTTTTGCTTTCAGCTACGTACAAGTCGAAGAACTTACAATTTCTGCGCGAGCGACGCTAATGCGGCGCAAGAATGGATAGAAAAGCTACAGGCGTGCTTACAGTAAACACGACCTTATCGCTACGACATAGTGACTACGTTGCAGTCGCCACACTCTAGCTAATATTACGTTACAAACTGCCATTTGTTTAATGTAAAAATGAGATTAAACGCCTTTTTATTCGACTTTATATAAATATGTTAACTTTTAATAAGTAAAGAATTTGGGTTT
This sequence comes from Marasmarcha lunaedactyla, assembly GCA_923062675.1. Taxonomy (NCBI): domain Eukaryota; kingdom Metazoa; phylum Arthropoda; class Insecta; order Lepidoptera; family Pterophoridae; genus Marasmarcha; species Marasmarcha lunaedactyla. The sequence goes on from OV281358.1 coordinate 6,171,206, forward strand.
CTTTACTTATTTTGTAGGTTAGATAACGTGCGTCATCCAAATAAATTAGATACTTAATTTAATAGTAAAATTAAAGGTTTTTGTTGTTGGTCTTTATGTAATGTAATGTCTTAATCGCATTGTAATGTCTTCGAAATGTAATTGGTGTATGTATGTCAAAATGTACAATCGATGTCATGAGTTGATGATCAAGTTTAAATCACGAAACTGCATACAGCAATTATTTGACTTTTCTTGGAAAATATTTCATATTTAAAAATATGGTATCGACTGTACATTTAGTTGATTCTATGATATATTCGACCATTTTCAATTAAACCTCGTTTCGTTTGTTCTAGTTCAAATGTGTTACATATCAGGTTTTATCACTGTGTTACAATATTATTTATTGCCTAACTTGACCAACGGCGTATTAAACAAATATTTGTCACAAAAATTTGTTGCGGAAATCATAGAGATTTATCATTGACTTTTATGTGAATGTAAAATATAATTGTATAGTTGTAAACTCGAAGTTGGAACCACAAACTTAATATGCTCAGGTAAAATTAATTAACTTAAAATATATTTGGTTTGATTGATAAGTGACATAACAACAACCTTTTATATAGCAAAAGATTTATAGATAAAGTATATAGTTTATGTAACTTAGCGTAAACAGTAGAATAGATGAAAATATATATTGTTGTGTTGCTAATGTAAATATTGATGTTAATTATTGTTGCGTTTACACTTCTGTTCCATTTATTATAATTTAATTTTAACATGACAAAGTAATTAGGCCTTATGTTGTATATGAAAAGCTACTCCTAAGTGTTAGAGTTTCCAAATATTCCATATTTATTCGTATTCTATATACGGTAATATTTAGTACTTTCATTCCATTACATGAAAGGTAGATTATATATTTATATAACAGGGAATGTATGTACTCTGTATTTTGCAGAACTTTAATGTTTCACTTGCTTTGTGTATCTACTTAACTCTTATTTCAATACAGGGTGTTTCCCTTCAGGCTATCGTGTGTCCGTACGATAACTACACCGAACCGCTTTCTGCAATATTGAATGTATAAGCTTTTGTCGGTTCTTTATAAACTTATTAATTTTATTGACTGTGAAATTATACAAAATAATAATGCGAACATAAAAATATAGATATATATTTATGGTTACGTCGGAGTATGGGTTCATCTGTAACTATCTGAATGTCATGTCTGGACGATATTGACAACCGGAACGAAAACATTCTGTACATATTTAAAACTTGTTAATTTTGTTAATTATTTCTCTTTATTCAATAAATATAGTGTCTCTCTTGACTTAGAAAAAGATAAAATATTCCTCAACTATTTAACAATATTTAAATTATATTATGATAAAAACCTTAAGCATTTGTCAGAAATTATTTTTAGTATTTTTTTTATTTATGCGTAGGTGTGTAATACGAAAAATGTCAGATATACTTGTCTATAATCTCATTAATATATTATTTCATTTTACTCATTTTCGTTTTAAATGTTGTATATAAATATTTTTATTAGTTAACATATCATGCATTTAAATTGGTCGATGCTACTCAGTTATACAAGTTTATGATGTAGTTGAAAAATTAATCAAAATTTCAAAATCACGGTATAAAATCTAAAGCGACAAATAATTAATTTTATAGCGAAAACTTAAGTTTCAAATTTAATACGAGTAGTGCATATTCTACATTTTTGACATGACTTCAACCACAGACTCAGTATTTCTCCGTACAGACGACCGTGTGTTGTAACAACATAGGCGCCATTTAGTTCCGAAATTGGCTACTGGTATAGACGAGAAAAGACAGATGAAAAGAGCCACTGTACACTAGCGTAGGGTTTTACCAAGTAACGCAAAGAACGATAAACCACAACTGTCACTCGTCACTAGGCTGCCAGGTAGTCTTTACGGGGTACTATACACAACGTCACTTGCGCGGACCTGAGCTATAAATTCAAGCGAAAATTTATTTAAATATATTTTCGCTGTGGAGAGTGGTGGGGAGACAACTCCCAGTTGCATTGTTAACTCGGGTTTGCGCAACTCGACCTAACTCTATCGACGTCGACTGTTCCATTCTACCATCGATCGACAAACGATCGATTGCTGTGGTAACACCCTATGATTTCAACTGACTGAATATTTTTGATGTTATTTCGCTTAAAACCTTTTTATTTTCAATTATCCAAATTAGTGGCTTATGATTTTTATGAGAAATGTTTTTTCAAAGGATACACACTTGTTACATTTTTGGGATTAGTTTACTGATAGTCTCGTTATTATGTAGGCTAGAGTTCCATTGCATTTAAATATGAATATACGTCGCGGACATTTGCGGATGTACCTAGACATGTAACGGTGTTTAATAAATCCATTTACATATTGTTTTAGTTTCACTGCTCCAACTGACAACTGCGCAAACTTTCATTCGTATTCGATACAATGGGGACCTAGCGAGTCATTTTATATCTCGTCAATTCATTACCAATACAATGTATGTGCATTATTATAATACCTCTTTCTAAATACAAAAACAGTTGCAGTTTATCTATGATACTAAGTGAAGGTTACTAAATAAAAATAGGTAACTAAAGATTTCAAATCATTGCTGAAGAAATACTCTTGACTTTGGTGGTATTAACTAATTAATAAATACTCTTCAAGATTAATGTAAAATAGATTAAAACAGAATATGAGAAAGTGCCAAATACGCATCTTGTGCTCTATACCGCATTTGCTCATCGTCCTAATCTTAATATATTTTTCTTACATTAGCATATATTGGATCGCAGTAATAAGACAGTAGCCGTTGTAAAATCACAGTAATATATTCCTGTAATATTATTGAAACTTTTTCATTATCTGATTATTTTGATATGTGTAAAATAACCACATAAAACACCAGAAAAATTATTGTTTCGTCTCACAGTTAAAAAGTAAAACACGAGAAATACCGCAGTATAGTAAGTATTGAATGGCAGTAGTACGTACGACGGTGTTCGCGGCTACAAGCTCGTGAAAGTTCTGTTGAAAAGATCGCGATAGTTTTGTATAATGCATCAGGAGGCCATAATACTATGTATTAATCGTATAAAACAGTGCACTGTGTAACAGCAAATAAAGAGATTTTTAAGTAAATTAAATATTTTTCATTTATTTCTCCCACACAAGAGAAGCCGCCGTACATGACAAGAAGATAATAAGTGTCACTTAAGTGTGTATCTTTTATAAGACTACCTATTTATGAAGCAGCTTTCCTAAATTCATTTCATAAACCACCTAATACATATAACTGTGATGTTAAGTTGTTCCTTATTAACAAAATTCACTACGTATAAGAATGTTACAAAACACACAAAATATAGTATCACGTTTATTTGTAAGGCGCCAAATGTCTGAATTAAGGAAATGCTAATAATCTGCCCAGAATCATTTATGTTCCCAATCTCGTTAATTTTAGACTATCTGATGAACCTAATGTGTGAGGCGCTTCTGAACTGACGCACGCTAATATAAAACTGATCAATCACAAGGAAAAATCGCTTACTCCACTCTGGCCATCACGCACTAATAAACTGCAGCTCGCTATTAAAAAACACCAAAACAATGACAACAAGCAGTAAAATAGCGTTCACTAAACGAGATCCAAGAAAAGTTCGACTAATATTTACTGCAGAAAGTTCGAGCTTGTAAGCTGTACAATAATTTAAAAAGAAATCTCACGGACATTTGCTTGCAACATCAATAGCAAGCAAGGTTGGAAAATGTTCTCTTATACCGTAACAAATCATAGTAAGCCTGTTAACAAACATATATACTCGTACTTTGTAATTCTACATGGGCTCCACAGTACTTTATGCAATGCGTGCTGTCATTGTATACAACGTATAATGAGATGATATCAGAGTGCAACCACAGAGGCATTTCAATGCGCACAACGTCACACACACCGTCTGCGCAATTCTCACTTCATCTCCAGTGCTAGGTTAATGCTCCGGAGCTAACTTTGTCCCGAACTTGTGCGAGTGTTGCGTTCGCAACACATTATGTGGCATGTAAGTATAATGAAAGGAACGTTTATGCTCAGAAAGACGTGGCTATACTTACAAAGTACTCTCTTCACGATAGAAAGACAAGGTGCAACCATAAGGCAGCCTCCGCACAGAGCCCAGTTAAAAATGATAGGACATTTCAATGTGTTATTTTTTGTATGTATTATGGACTATGTGATTAAATGCGGGCATTCTGATTGTATAGGCCTTTAATAAAACCATGTATAGTGGACTGTATGATATATATTAAACGGACAACGGACAATACGATCTGCCCGTTGCCTCAGCGGCAGTGAATTGAAGACCAGAAGGCCTACTATGAACTATTATTGCGATTCAATTGACGATCTAAAATAAACTGCTTTGCTATTTCATACCACGACGTCATTAAAGCGATCCAGTCTAGGTTGACGCCAAATCAAGTCGGCAATTAGATCGCAAACTGTTTTAGTTCGTTCATTTTTCGTACCATGAGGTGATATTTCAACCTATATCAGATGACTTAAATGTCAACTTCAAAGTAAGCGATTCAAAAAAAGTTGCTACTTTCTTGGCGTACAGTGAATCGTTTCGGTTTATCTTTAAAAAAATGTTGAAAATATACGTAATTTAAGGTATTTCAGTTGGATATTTAGTGTTTCTTATGTGTTAATGTGAAAAAGAGATTTCTAGAGCTATTTGTTATTGTAGATGTCTGACGAATTAGTCCTTTTTGTTTTCTTGAAAAATGATAATGAAATAAACACAACACGGAAACAATCGGACCCCTTTTATTTGGAAGATGAAGAATATATAAAAGGGTATCGGTTTTCTTAACGATTGGTATTAGAACTGTGTGATGAGCTGAGGCCATTGTTGAAAAATCCAACAAAATTAACTTATTTATCAGTAGAGACAAAGGTAGAAGTCAAATTGGATGCGTTCTAAACTCGTCATAATCAATTTATTTTTACGACAAATCTAAACAAACCTTTAATTATTTGTAACCTATTTAATAAGTACTAAAACGGGCTTATGGTATATAATTTGACACTAAAAAGCGCAATTTTAAAAGATATTTGTTTTTATTTTTACATAAAAAAAACCGCTAAAATCATATCAACTAGATTTCGAAATGCAACGCATATGGTTCGAGTATTAGAGACAGGCTTATGCAACGAGTGTACAGCGTCATCTCTTTTTCACACGCGGACCACAGACAAACGATCTTTCATTCCTCCGTGAGCGATTCAAACGCCAGTTAGCTAAAAGCACTTCATGGTACAAATCTTAGCGATTCAGTTTAGGTACATAAACTGGATTGCATCGGAATTAAATGGCTAGCTAAAAGTTGATGGTACGCCTTCAGCAATCTTCAATGTGGGGAGCATGGAGCGGCCAATGACTGAGACAGCGGAGCGCGGGCGGATCATAACGGTGCGTCGCCCCGCTCCGCGCCGCCGACCGAGCTACTGACGGCTCAGTGCCGTACCAACTACCACACGCACAGCGGCGCTCGCGCATCTAATAGTTCGAAATACGATCTTGTAATTAATTTGTCTAAACGTTTAATATATATCATACAGTCCACTATACATGGTTTTATTGAAGGGATTTTATCAAGTTCCCACAAACGAGATAAACCTGTAAGTGTGTGATCTGTAAACATGCAGACGGGTGAATTAGGATTGCTAAGTTTTATGAAACTGCCTGAAATCAACCAGCCTAACCTTGATTCGAACAAGGATACGACGACAACAACTGATACGATTCGCGCCAAGAACTTCCCAAAATACTTGTGCACCGACTAAGATATCGATATGACATTTGATTATGCTATAAATAATATAAATTTGCAGCGAGTAACTACTGTGGTGGATTTGGGGGTTTCTTTCGATTCCAAGCTTCTATTTGACACCCATGTCAATAAGATAGTTAGCAAAGCTTCAAAAGCTCTAGGATTCATAATACGCATATCCTCAGACTTCACCAATGTAAAAACTCTTAAAATTTTGTATTGTACTTACGTCCGAAGTCACCTCGAATACGCTTCGTCTGTATGGAACCCTAAATATGACGTTTACGTTCAACGAATTGAGAGCATACAAAGACGCTTTTTAAAAATAATTCAGTACAGGTGTAGAACCTACGACAACAACTACATTTCAAGGTGTAAACGACACCATATATTACCTCTGAGTAAGCGAAGACAAATATCCGACGTCGTTAATTTAATAAAAATTGCGAATAATAGATTAGATGTGCCGGAGCTTCTGTCTGGAATTAATATTTGCGCGCACACAAAGTTATATCGCAACCCTAGTTTACTGCACGCACCTACCGCAATGACCAATTACAGACAGAACTCATTTATGTGCAGAACACCAACTTTAATAAATGAGTTAAACAACGAGCTCGAGAACTTTGACCTATTTTGTACCAGCATCTCAAGTGTCAAGTCAGCCATGGCCAAAGCATTCTTTCTTAAAAACATTTATTGTTAGAATTTATATTTAATTTAAATCTTCTTCTTGTGTCTGTGCCAAATAAAATATTATGTTTGTATTTATGCATGTATCTACTTATACTAGCGACTTATTTATATTATAACGTGATTTACACTACATGTGAGAACTTTGTAAATGGCCTTCTTTATAATTATAATTTTTAACTTATCAATTGTACTTAGCTGTAAGTTTTCCAAGAATTAGAAAATAAAATAAATAATAATAAATAATACCTGAAGGATGATTGTAAGTGGGATCGGCAAGACGAAAGCCAGTAGGTATTTGTATGTACCGAGTGTCATCGTAAGTTGATGGTAGATTAGATGTAACCTTAGGTAGGACGAAACATTATATATCTATTTCGTAAGACCTATCTATAGATTGTAGTTTGAATCTACATGACTTCGAACAACTAGCAGCCTGACTATTTATACCCCGTACTTGAGAGATTGTATTGTAGGTATAAAGTAGGTATAAAGAGGTGCACTCTCAACGTGTAACAATGTGTTGTGATAAAGACGGCAGTATTTACAAGGTCCCAATTTACATTTAGAAACGTTATGCCCTGGACGAAGACAATTGATGCATACTTTGAATTCATAAGCCTTTTTCATTCTTGTATTTATTGGTAATTCTCTAAAATTAGGACACGAAAATAATAAATGTGATTGATTACATAATTGACAAGTCAAAGGTTTATTAGATTTGTAAGTGTTGTTAGTATTATTAGTATTAATTATAAAGCTTTTAGGTTTAGTATTATTAGAAGTTTGTACATTTTGCACTCTAGCAACCTTGGATTCCTCTAATGTTTTGAGTAAATCTGCCCGACTGCTAAGAAAAGAAATGAATACTGGTAGAGTAGGTGGTTCCGTCATAGAGTTACGGTGCTGCTCCCATTCTCTATTTGTAACTTGATCGAGCCTTCAGCATCAATGCTGCGTACCGTCACGGCTAAGCCTTAGAGAGCACGTCAGAATGCCGCGACATTTGAGTAAAGAGGTTAATATGAATTATTATGAATTAAGAATAAAAGATATTTAAATATACGGTTGACAGAACAGAAAGAAATGAAGCGATAGATTCTGACTTGCTCCGTCATCGGAGCAAGATGTACTAATTATATATATATATTGAAATAAATTTATTAAATTGATTTGATTCGTATTAATTTATACCACAAGAGTGGTCAGACGCGTGTGGGCGTAGTGCACCATCGTACATACACGCAGGCGCCGTAGGCTCGCCCAGACATCCACCGTGGAATATCTATGTTATTTAAAAAAGGTGGAGAGTTTTGAAACTCTTCCCATGATCTTTGAATGTTAGAGGCACAGGTTCATCCCATGAACATTTAGCTACCCATAGCTGTTGCATGATTAGTTTAGCTCCAACAATGCACTGCGCTACAAGACCTAACGGGTCAAATAAATATTTGCGCTATCGTAGACAAGATACATCGCTTTGTAATTTTGTTAGATTTAATTAGGTTAATGGAAAATGAAAATGTATCATTTATGCATTTCCAATTTAAGCCTAACGTTTTAGACATCGCTTGAGTATTAAGCTCTACATAAGTGTTGTTGTCACATGTATTATTTAAAGCTAACAAAACCTCTGGGGCGTTGGAGTTCCATCTCCGCAACTTGTATTTAGCTAATTGGAGAGTAGCAATGACCTGACGACACTGTGAAGTCGTACTTTCAGTAGTTGTAGAGCCTGATAAGTAATCATCGACGTAAAAGTCATGTTTAATTGTGAATTGAAGGTTGCTATCTGGACAATCATCGGCTAGTTGAATAAGGCACCTAGTTGCGAGGAAGGGCGCAGATGCCGTGCCATAAGTAACTGTATTAAGAACATAAGTTTTTATTGGCTCGTTAGGCTGTCTCTCCAAATCACTTGCTGTAGAGAACGTTGTTCAGGGACAATGAGGTGTTGCCTATAAAATTGTTCGATATCCGCCGACACAGCAACTTTGTGCTGGCGGAAGCGCAAAGGAATTGATTCCAAATCATCTTGAAGAGAAGCTCCCACCATTTGAATGTCATTGTACGATTTACCGGAAGTAGTCGCTGCAGAGGCGTCAAAAACTACACGAAGTTTATGAGTGGTACTTGATTCCTTCATAACACAATGATGTGGAAGGTAGTATGAAGATTCTGAAGAGTTAAAGTCACAGGTATTATTGTTTTCAGTCATGTGACCTAGCCATATATACTCTTCCATGAAATCAACATACAACTTTTTAAGACCTGTTTTTTTTTGTAAACGCCGTTCTAGCGAAAGAAAACGCTATTTCTAGCTATTGTGAATGAGTTGCCTAATGTATCTGTCGACTCTGAGGGGAACAGTAACCACAAACCGACCGTCAGGGTTGCGGTAAGTGGTGTCCACGAAAATTTTTTCACACCGTCTCTCTTCACTGATAATGTCTAGCTCTGTCGGGCTAATTGATTAATTACTATAAAAATATACACGCACTGCGATGCACGCTTTCACACAAGCTCATAATCAAACTTTTTGGTCACAAAATACAAAAACTGCGTTTATTTGTAAAGTTTGAATTGAATTTTTCTAGTTCGATCTTGAAATTGCTATGGTTAAAAAGTATCAAAAGAAAATTATTTTGAATCGTCGAATCAACTTGTGGAAGAGGAATTTTATGGTACGAATTAATTATGAGGGATATACTACATACTTAGTATTGACACAATTATAAAAAATCTGGAACAATTACTGAATTACAGTAATCAGTAAATAAGAGCTGTTTGATGCGTAAATAATAAAAAATAATTTAATGCAAGTATTATTCCTGTCATATCTGGGTTTTCAAGAGGGAATATTAAGGATTGCTTCATAGATATGAGATCGCTATCGATTGAAATGAAATGAAATATTTATTTCTCAACATTGACAATTACTTGTTCTTATTAATGTCAAATAAAACGTGACTCATGAGTTAATAGAGTAAGTACCGGAATGGTGCCCCACGATTGTTTGTACTCTTTAGCTGTGAGGTGCTAATATTTGTTTTTAATAAGTGACCGTTCTCAGAACATTAGTTGCATAATAATAAATATAATATTGGTAACTACAATCAAGTAAATGTGTAGGTACTGGTGACAACAGAGAGGTGAATAAATAACTTGGGCAATGTTAAACACAATTTTAGTTATCGCCGTTCAAATTAATAAATATAAAGAGTACCAAATAGGAAGCTCTCTCACTCGGACTCACACAACTGTTAGTTGTCATAATCAACAAATTACTAACTAACAGCTCCTTTTCGCAAACATGGAAGGAAGCGATTTTCATAGGTATTAGAAAAACCGGCTAATTTACCTTAAACCTACCGTCCCATTATCTACGTCCGAGAGGTAATCCCATGGAAGCACCAGCTACCGGACGAAGAGCTCGGATTTTGGTCCCGTTACTGCTGCGTGCAACAGCTGCACCGCATCACAGAGTACATCTTGGACCAAAGGAATGTAGGTTGAAAACTGATAGGCACGGGTGCACTCTTCTTTGACGTGGCAAAAGCCTTCGATTTACTCCGCCTTTTTTTCACTATATATCTAAGTACTAGTCACATGCCAAAGACGGAGAAAGTAGAGCTCGCACTCTTCGCAGACGACACCGCGTTATACACCTCTGATATGAATCTACGTAGGTTAATTAGAATGCTCCAAGCAGCCAACGGATTAGGGATTAGGAAATGCAGAATCCAAGTCAACTCAGAAAAAAAAATGCAGCGTACTTTTCTCTCTCGACCTGCTCTAGGACAACCTCTAGGAAACCCTCCAAAAGATTAGGTCAGATAACGCCGATCCCCTGGGCTGAATAGGTTAAATATAATATATAATAGTCACTTTAAATAGGGGACTGACATTCACACAAAACGTGTCCGGGACCGAGCCGCCTTCGTCATAGGTACGCTGCACCTTCTTATCCGCAAGAGAAGTAAAATTTCTGTATCCGCCTCGTTATGACATATGCCAGGTTGATTTTCGCACACGCCTGCAAGTCGATTTCAATTGTAAGTCATTCAAATAGGTTCCGGAGATCTCCAACTGCCCACCATTGCCGCGTTCCTGAAGTTTGGTGTCTAGACATCGCTTCGACAACACTCCCCACCATCCCAACCCGCTGGTCAATAAGTCAGCTGACTACACAGCTGAGTGTTCGTTACAGGTGTCCGCGTAACGTCTATATAGACCCGACGACGCTCTTTTATCAAGGAACGCCGGCGTTCCAACTAGAAATAGGGTAACACGGTATTCGAATAGCCAAACCAGTGATAGTTTCAATATACGACGTCCTAATCCACGGTCCGTACCCCTGCGAGTGCCCTTAGGCGTATCGTATTTAATAATCTTAGTAGTTTTAAGTTCTGGCTAAGCGCTGTCAGCGCTAAGTCACAAACTCCGGCGAAATTTAAAAGGCCAACAGGGCCATGAAACAGTCTGTTGGAAAAAAAAGTTTAGATACAAAAAATAACGTCTCATAGAAGGCCAAAAATATTGCATTACTTCTGAATGAAAAAACATAACCAACCGATGTGGCATCAGCCGCCTTAATTTATGGCGCTCTAATGAAGCATTTTGTGGGTGAAAGTGGTAGCGCAGCGTTCTGAACGATGCTCTGTTTTTACCTCGATGTTTGAATGAATTTAAATCGAGACAAATCTTTCGGTGTTGCGGATCCGTTACACACAGATGCCGCGATGTTTTGTGGTATCTCGCTAAAGTCTATATGAGATTTAACGAGAACGCAACTTTGCTAAAAGCTCAGACATCGCTATGCTTTTGAAACAGACTTTTCTCCGGGATAGGCGGACACGATGCACCGATCATGCAGCCTCCGAACAGAGTACGGGTGGTATAACCATACCATGGGACACGCCATCTCCGTCAAATCTCCAGTTCAATCATATATGGCTGGAACCATTTCAGCAATGGTTATAACTAACGCTAACCATAACTGTCCGACTTTAACCTGTTAACCTGTATATAGGAAACAGGTTTCAGTTATCTTAGCGAAAAGGTGATTTTTATAATTTGTTACTAAGATTTTTTTATAAAATCACAATACCAATACCTGTTTGGTTGAATGTGGGAATGGACTCGCATTATTAAATGTTTATGTTATATTAGTGAATTTTGTGTCAAAAACATGTCCAAGCGAGTTTTAAACTTTTGCAACTCACTATTCCGAACATTATGAACCTAACGAAGAGTTTCCAGGTGCCCCAGACAGAAGTTGATATTTTGATTTGTATGAAAAAATATTGAGAACGATAATCATGAAAGATACTCAGCTGTGGTGTGCTCGTGTATACCAGAAACGAACCCCGGAGATTCGAGAACACCTGCGAAATTAATTTCGCCTTTACTAAAGGTTGGCCTCTACGCTTAAATAGGTAGGTACTCTACAGTACCTGGGGAGCCCTTTCGGTCGCATAATTTTTTTTATCATACTGTAGTAGGCATAACAGTTTTTTCGCATAAATTTATTTAAGCAGAATATTATACACGCAGAATGGTTTCATAGCCATAAGTTTCACTTACTCTAATTTTCATTATCATAATTTTATACAACATATAAGGAAATGAAGTACGCCTTATGATTTATTCTGTATGAACGTTATGGGAAACAAACAGTATGCCAAAAAACGTTATGCAGCCTTATAATATGCCAATTAAATTTATGCATCCCAATACGGACCCCAGTACCGGGTGCGAACAGAACAACCACTTTACTCGATTCACTTTATATATTTAGGATAGACACACTTAAAGAAATACAATTTTTACTTTTATCTTAATACTATTGAGGCCGCTGCCCACAATACATTGCGCTGTGATACAATACACAATACATTCCCCTGCCCCCCTAGAACATTCTAACATATTCTATCTTTTAATCAAATAATGACAGATTTGTAAGTTGCCAGCAAGTTTGTTTGTGCGATAACCTCTTTTATTATATACAGCACAAGCAAACGTTGCAGAACTCTACCGATCATCATGTCTTTCGCATAATTTATGTCGGATGTACAGAAAAGGTTCTGAAAAAAATTGTTAATTACGTAACTATAGCACATTATGTAGTAAAAAGAGCTTAAATAATTTTAATTTATGTCACATACATAATGTTTCATCAAATTTACCACTCGCTCTGTATTCTCAAGCATATAGATCAGTTAGTCTCGAATGTACCTACTGGCTAATTTTCATACAACGTTGAAACGAAATGAAAATAACTTTTTGCAAAGAGTTTTTACAAGAGAGAGAGAGAGAGAGTGTTTGCGAGTGACCACTAAGCATTGTAAATTCTACTAATACTGAAAGTTCAGGACGTATAAAATACGAAAAATATCAATAGAGGTCTGGATCACCGGCTTATTTAAAAGCTTTCACACGGTGTTCCTATTGGCTAGTCTGACTGGTATAGACCTATCAATTTATCCGTGAAGTAAATGTTGTCAATTTATTAAATGTTTACTGACGTTAAATGTAAACTTCGAAGACCAAAGCTTGTAATTTAAAAAAAAATGAGCGCTCAAGAAAATACAAAGTTTTAAAATGCTGCCACTTCACAGATAACATGGTAGGTCTATACGTTACGATACTTACTGACCGTACAGCTAGTAGTCACAATAATACAGCGTTGATTTAGCTTCTAGCGTCCAGGAGAGATTCACTAAGTTCGGCTAAAGCATTGGCGACTAGAACACAGGAGGTCTAAGGAATACGTTTGTCGGAATTAATGCAGGTTCAAGAACTTTTAAAACGATAAAAAAACCGGATTTGTTTTTGGACACCACTTTTGAATTGATTTTTTAGTTATCACTGTACACGCGTAAGATAATACACATGTGTAATATAGTTCGGCAATACTGCACAGACCACTTCAGACTTAGCCAATTAAAGACGCTAAACCATAACGTATAGATGGGACATTCAAAATGAAAAACCCAAGATCATATGTAACAATTTATTTTACCAATATTATAATATATTAACATAAGTGGTCCAAAACCAACTTCTCTCTGATAATAATATAATACAATGAATTTTCACAAGAGGTTTCGTAACCTATAACAAAATAAAACAAACTCTCTAAGACTACGTTGTAAAGGCCACTTTCCGTCGGCCGCCGAGTCGGTCACGTGATAAAACCTTCGCTTACTTGACACATTTACACACAATAACAACGACAAGTTAAAGAAACGGGGAAATAAAAGAGTTAATTTAATATATTAATCGATTCTAACCTAAGACAACGAGGGGGCGTTAGTGGAAATGGAACACAATTTTTGTAGAAAATATGTACGAAAAATTAATGAAAATCCCAGTTTAGTTGATCTGTCAACGAGTATTTGAACCAACCAGTACGTATCCTGCAGAAATACCTGTTCAAATAGACAAAAGAAAATCCAGCAACTTCGTTCTTTTTACAACTCGAAATTCAGTACGCAATTATCATTCCTTTTATTTGGTATCTTATACACGGAAACATAAAGTCTTAGCTGCCGTATTAAAGCTACAGAAAATGCGCTATTATGCTGGTTATCGCAATGCCCAAAATGAGGCCTAGACAGTCAGTCTGTGACATTTCGATTATCGCCCTGCCCCGTTTACAACGCACACTTACGCTGATAATTACACTTTATATACACAACGGGAAATAAATACTCTATAATAAATGACAAAAAGTACTATTTATCGTGTATGTACACTAACACAAATATATTTCTAAATATAAACATTGCGTGACGAAGGATTTCGATTCTATTGTAGACAAAACTGTTGCCTTCAACCATTTTACTTTATCATATACTTAGTAAATCATAAAAATATTTAATAAGAATCAAAACGGTGGCATATTCTGATGTTACTCATTCCCGAATTAATTTAGAAATATATTCGCACAAATATATCACAAAATATAATATGAATCCCATTGTCGCTCACTTGGTGTTTTATAACATATTGGCGTTACACACTTTTTGGCTTCGCTAGTCACACCTCGGAATAAGCGTCCCTTGACAAAGTTACATTATTTAATTAGTTACATGAATCTACAATATTTATCTTAACAAAATGTCCAGTTAGTATTTTTTGGTAAACACACTTTAAATTAGACACATTTGGGGATATGTCACTATTATTGAAACTTTTCTCACTCACACTCCTATTTTTTTCACAATTTCGATCTTAAATATTACATATAAATTAACGAAACCGGACACCTTGCATAGTTCCCAAAAATTACAAAAAAAAATTGAACGGCAACTTGGAAACATTGAAAACGCTGTTCGCTAAAAATACTTTATACATTTTCAAAAACACACGTTTTATCCTAGAAACATGCATTCGATGTAAAGGCATTACAGAATTACAACCAATTGTTAGTTACTAAGAAAGGTTAAACAGGAAAATTAATATGCTTTTTAGAACTATAAATAACAATGGTTTCTGTACTTATTATAATGTACAGTACCGGGCTACTTATGTGGCACATTGAGTTATTGAATATAAAGCTGCACGTCTAATTTTTGTAACAAATACATTGCCACTATTGTGTCATTATATCTGCATACAAACGTCGATCATGACTCAGTGTGCTAAATAAATAGTCAGTTTTGTAATAATAAAATTAACATATTCGTGACTAAAAGAATCAGGCTTTTACAATCCATTTTTTAATATCCATAATTTTATTTGAACGAAAGCACCTAACACGTTGCATTATCATATTGATGACTCATAAAATTATCATTTTATTTAGGTCTACGTAAAAATTTCGAAACTTAGGACGCACTAAACACAGTTTTTCATATTTCACTGCCACAAGATCTGTTATTGTGAAATCATATTTTTCTGTATATCTTTGAAGATTTTTTGTGTAGAAGATTGGTTGATTGAAAACCAACCTTACTTAAAATTTTAAAAACACTCCTTTATTAGACATGTAGAATTTTTAATGTAGATCTATGGGATATTAATGAAATCGACAGACCATATCAAAACTAGTTCAAAACTGACGTTCTCACATAAAAAATTTGCAGTGCTTACTGACATTCTATCGTATACAGAATTAAAATATACAGATCAAAAATCAAAACTTTTGCTTGTATCAAAATTTTATTTCAAAATCGCCCTTTAAATTTCACGACAAATTCAATATACAACTGTGTGTTCACGTGACGTTAGTGCCCGACCGGCTCCACGTAGTTCGCGGGATACAAGCCCACGCGCCCGTCTTTCCTCCCTTTACACCAGCCTTGCTCGTCTTCGTCTTCTAGTTTTTCAAAAAGGTCTCCTGGAACAAGATGGTGGATACTTTCATTAAATGTTCTTGGTTATATAACCATATAATTCAATACATACGAAGCATAGTAAAAATGGGGAGGTAAAGTTTATTAAATGTTCGTTAAGATCTCGCCTGTTTAGCGACCAGCCATAACGACTACGTGGAGGCGACCCGTTAACTGGAACGCCTGCTCGTTTGCCGGCTGTGACTGAGTTTCAAAAACATATTTCTTTGTGTCGGTTCCTGACCAGAAAGCAGCACAACCAGGTACAACATTGGGTTTAAAATTGCGAGTTATTCAGATTTGCACTTCGTGGAGAGGGGCGCTCCCTACATATTTTGGCCGGCTAACTTGATTCTGCCGTGTTTGCCTGGTACAGGCCAGCCTGAAGCAATTGGTATACATTTGGCTAGTGCGGATTTGATCGTCAATTCGGGCTACTTTCACCTTATCTCACCTAAACCCGAACGGCATAAGCACAAAACCTTTTTCCCAAACCATAATCTGCATAAATTCAATTTTGCCGCCCGGCTTTGCCAATTGATGCGTAGGGATTGCGCCTCTTACAGTCCATAGTAACCAGGTTTACTTTGCTGTCATCGATTGTATGATAACTACGATTAACGACATCTACAGCACGCATCGACCGTGTGCGCTCGTGAACCGGCTGCGGAGATGTAACCACCAACCTTGTCTGAAGCTGAGCTCGTCGCTCTCGGCGCCGGTGTAGTCGTACAGCGCCCGGACCGGCACGCCCGGCTCGCCCGTGTCCGTCAGCCCGGCGGACGACGAGTCCCACTCGTCCTCTTCGAACGGGTTCTCTTGGGGCTTGCTCGATTCCTTGCTGGGGGACGTTTTGGCTGATTTCGGTGGAGCTGTACCGTTGCTGGAAGGGTTTGGAGGTTATTTTAGATTTATTGTTTGAAACTTCTATGATTCATGTGATTATATTTGCGATGCGTAAACCCGCAGCATGTTATATCATAAAACATTGGGTATAGCGCTGTGTATGATGCTTCCTACATCGCAACAGCACGGTATGTTAATGCCTACAGCGAATTTAGGGTTAACGCAGACAGCTCAAGAATTATTTATACTGTATTACACGGTCAGAAACTTACTTAAATGATACTTTTTATATTTAATGTTTTTTTTTATTTTATTGTTTTTTTTATTTTTTATTATGTTTTATTTTATTTAAACTTTTTATAATTAATTAAATGATATTTAATGTGATTCTGTCGCAATCTAATTTACGAAGATTAATTTGCTGTTACTTCTACATAAATTACACTTTATTCTATCTACTTAATTTGCCTTGAGTACTTACAACTACATTGCTGTTGACTTAATATTTGAATTTGAAAATCAAACTACAAAAAATTAAACCAACTAACGCATTAAACAATTGGTGGGTTATATCTGGCATTTCAAACATGCGCGTAGACGACGTCCCTTCATTTCTATCGGGAAGAGTTAACTTCAAGAAATGGCCCCTAAAAGGTCCTTCTTGGGCCCTTAGGAAGTGGCCCCTTATGGGTCCTTGTGAGGGGCGGAAAGGGAATGAACCATCGTGAAGGTTGGATGGTGGAGGACACGCGTAGATTTCTAATTTCTCTATTCTGTGGAGTTAGTAATAAGTAGTGATAAAAGTTGTAACTGATAACTGATAAGCTAGTGGACCTTGAAAATAAGTGTAACTAAACCAAAATTGTTTTTGTTATTCAAGACGTAAGAAGTTAAAAAATAATCGGCAAAAATATGTTATCGGCCTGAGGTTATGTGAGTAATATTAACTACAAAGAAGCATATGATAATATATAATATCACTTTTCAAATGAAAACTCCTGTGTAAACCTAAAGTAATTTTACTTAAAACATTTCCTTACTTGACTGTTTAAACTTTAAATTACTTTAGTTATGACACAATATAATCAAAACACTCACGTCACTGCTATGGGTGCACTGATAGTTTTCTTGTCAATGGAATTATTCGCCGTGTTGTTTGCACTATGTTGCGTGTTGTTGGCAGCCTTGTTTTCGATTACAGTCGTCGTCGATTCCGTGTGGTTGGTAGTCTTGCTGTTCACTTTGTTGTTCGTTATTGGCGGCAATTCCTGTTTTAATATTCAGATATCATGTTGGTATGGAGTTGCGGCTCATTTTGTTTCGGAGTACAGACTGTTTAATCGCTACAATGCAGCAGAAACTTTTGATTTAGCATTTTGAAACATGTGATATGCGCTTAAAAAATCTGCACTTTATTTAAAAACCAATAATAAAACCTTGATTTTTAAATGTGTATTCATTTGTTTATACTTGTATATAATTATGTAAATTCGTTAGAAACAAAATCGTTTTGTATAGATAATCTCATTAATACGATAATATATATTTAATGATAATATGTACTTAAATATTTCGAGGAGTTTTATCGGTGATAAATATTTATTCACTTGTAATAATAATACAATTCAAAAGTTAATATGTTACTAAAATCATGCCAAATGCATAGTGTCAAAGCACATCCATCATGCAACATCGATAAATCAAAAATAGAAATAAATAATAAAAAAGCGTACTTAAACTATTATTTAGATAAAAATGAGAATGTCCCATACCTGTAATAAAGTTTACTAAATAAATTTAACCAATCATGCTAAAAGCTCAAAAGGCGATGCATTCTCATTTTGATCCCAACAGGGCTTAATCACATCCTGACAAACAAAAAACTAAAAATATTACTGTTATGGACATGTTGTCTGTCCTTTCATATACTGGCTTGAAAGAACTGGACTAGAAATGTGTTTAGCCCCACGTTTCATCATACTTGTCGTGTTTTATCTTTTGGGGCTGGATTCAATTATTATACCAATACCAAATCAACAGAATAAAATAATAAGCAATTAAATAAACAACAATGAATATCGAATTGAACCCCAAATATAATTGTGAAAGTTAACAATTTGTTTCTGCAAAAGGACAAAGAGTTTTGTATGGTGAGTATTAAACATGACATCGCTGGCATTTATTTTAGTTCCATGTTTGCCTTGTGATTCGTTTTTAAACTTTATTTAGGTCAGAGACAAAACGATAAAAATCTATTGGACCAGATGTCTGCTACTAGATTAAAACTATTTATTTATTAAGGTACACTGACAATGAACATACAAATTTACATTGTTTTTTTATTTTTGCATGGTCTTGCAAAAAATCTCTGTTCGATAGCTAATACCATGAAACTATTTGTTTATCTTTTAGGTGGGCAAAACACACTCATAATGCAATATCATTCATTTAGTTTCGTCACTTTAAGCTCACATTTAAATAAATTCTTAAATTCTGAACAAATGTTTTTTTCTTCTATCCATAAAAACTGCTAAAACAAGTGCCAAACGAAATTTCCAAAAACTAGAATGTTCTCATATCTCCTTCCAGAGTAAACTCATTTGATTGTTATAAATATTTGAAGAGCGCGCCATATAAAAACCCTTTGTTTCCCTGAACATCGGTTACAAACGTACGTCTTCGCTGACGGGTCGCTGATTCAGCAAGGTGATAGGTCCCGTGGGAAGACTCTCCTTGGACTTCCCTTTCGCGATGTCGCGGAACTCCTCCGTGTACTCCTGGTTTGGGAAGGGGTTATTGGGCGTGGCTTCGGCATTCGGGGGGGTCGAGATTTTTGTGGTTGACAAATGTGGTTGGTATTATTATTTTATATTTTTAAAAGAAGTGAAGTGGAATTGTTTTACCGATAATTGCCTTTACTAATAAAATATTATTTAAATATATACGTTAAAATTCGCAATAAAAATTAAAAAAAATTAAAACTATAGGTGTGGCAATTTAATGACTAAGTAAGATCAAAGTTTTTTGTAATAATAAATAATTATTGAACTCAATTTAAAAGATAGAGAATCATTTTAAAACATAATTTTGTGAAATCAATACAAAATTAAGATACAAATTTTCAGTTAATGAAATAAAAAAGCACTGTTCAATCTCGACCCAGCACGCCGCGTGCGTGCACCACGTGCGTGAATGCACACTCAACAATAAACAAAAATAAAATCAAAATTATTAAACATAAACATTTGGACGGAACTCTCATTCAAGCTGTTAACATTTAGGAAGCGAGGTGCCTTGCTGTGACCGTTGTCGGGGTATCGTTATGTTGCAGGAAAAACCATGCGAGTTAGGTAGTTTTCTTGTACAGTGTTGAGAATTAATTTAGAGAAGATTCTAATTTAAAGGGATAGAGAAGTTTTAGACGACTAAGATGTTAAAACTGCTGTTAAAACAATTTACTTAAAATAACTAATATATTGACGTTAAAATAGATTCTAGGATATAAAAAATAGAGTCGAAATTTGGCTAAGCATGTTTTATACGTTGCTTGTCGATACGAGGAACTGTCGATATCTGTGACTTAGTATTGTGTCCTTTCCCGTGATTCCAAGTTCTTTAGTGTCCCTGTTTTTGCAATTTTCCAAACGAGCATTTTTTCATTCGCAACCCATCGCGGTGTAAGTGTCGACAAACCCTTGGCGTGCTAATTTGGACCTTATTACTTCGAGGCAGTTAAACATTTCCAATTGGATAACAATTAAAAAAGCTTGAGTGAGTGCTCTAATACCAAAAGTGAAACTAGATTGAATTCAGCTCTATAGCGCTCTTACTTTGATGGAAAATCATCTGTAAACCTAAAAATAGTGCTCAAAACCACGTGAAACCAAGTGAAGCTTATTTGAACTGGACATTTCACAGCTGACCTAAGAAACTAGTGCACGACACCAACAAAAGAACTAGGTCCATTTTAGTGTAAAACCACCAAGGGTCGTCTAGTGCCTCTCCTGCACCGTGATTTACCATCAGCGGGTTCGGATAGACGTATGCGCCGCTAGAGACGGACGGGGCGACCCTGCTGTCCTTATCTGCTAGGCAGGAAGGCAGGAAGGCGGTCAGTCGGATCCAGACCGCCGAGGCGGACGGACGCATGCGGGCGATGGGCCGGCGAGCGGTCGCGATAGCTCGCGCGAGCGCCGCCGACGCTAAGTCAGGCACGAATACGTAAAACATCGGCTCCCAGTCCGATGACAGTTCCTTTTGATGATATAATATTGGTTGGAGTATGTATCTAAACCGAAAAGCGTCTTCACTTTATCACTACTTTTTAAATATTGTCCTCTCATTTATACACAAATTATCTCTTTAACATACAGTTTTTTTACTGTAATCGTCTCATATTTAGGATAAAAAGGCTACTCTGATAATAAAATCATATTTCCCAAAAACCAAATCCCCGAAAACACGACTAAATTATAAATTAACCAATCATCAAACATTTCATCATCAACTCGAGTCTCACGGCTATTTTATGCAAATAATTTCTAAATCATCAACACATACGCATAACGAACCCAAATATCTTGTAAAAACAAACTAATTAAATATTAATTCAAGCGATTACTGCCTTGCTATTCGATTAAATTCTTTAACCAAGGTCTTTAACTACTTAGGAAAGAAGTAAATAAGAAGGAAATGTTTATATAAAAGGTAAGGTAAATACTACAGTCGTTGGATACATGCTGTAAAGAGGTCAGGCTTGATTAGGAAGCCTTAGGAATGCTTTAAGGCCATTGGCAAATCATTCTGCGTTGTTTATTTTTAATCAAGAGGTTGTCATGTAGAAATTTATTGTTTATTTATGGTAAGAAATTACTTTCGAATTAATGATTATTGTTATGTATTACGCAGAAGTAAATGCCAATAATCTGACGCCTGCAGCATTTTAGAGAATAAAACTTCATATTAATAAAAAATGCAATTAATTACTTGACTGACAACATTGCTTGGAAACAAAAGGTTTAGAAAGAAATTTGAACACTTTTTATTGTGATATACGCAGTAATTTTATTTGCATCATCATATCAGTGGTTATATTTTGATATAAAAATGTAACCCCATTTTCACATATAGAACTGTAAAAAACAAGTTATTTGAAGAAACAAATAATTTTGAATTCATAATTTTATAGGTAAATCGTGTTAATATATTATTGCGGAAATATACCGACTTCAATTCAGTTCAATTTAAGATCAGACTCGAGAGTTTGACATCATTTACAAAGAATTGCATACGAACATCGCCGTTAGCAATAAACTTTGATATTACTACCTATTAACGATGCTAATTCTCGACCTTATTAAGAAGTTCAATAACCCAACCAAGTCGGTTCAAATTTCTTGCCAACCTTTGCACAACTAAACTCTCGACAGCATTGACCACCAGCAGGGTCCAGTGAAATGTCTTAATTACCTCAAACTGAGGCCACGCCATGGCCATGTTGACGCCGTGGTTGTTGGCCCACCACTTGAGGTCCTTCTGGTGGTCAGCGTTGTTGATCGTGTGGTGGAACTCTTCGTAGATTTGTGGTAGTCTGTAATTTGGAGAAGATGGGTGTTTAGTGGCGTTTGAAAATAAAGTGAAAATTAAGTTAAATTCTCTTAATCCTAAATCAAGATGTTGTCTTAATTTAGACGTAATAGTTAATGATTTTGGTATGAACGTCCAACTTTCCTCAGCTTATAGTTTAGAGGGCAGAAAAAGAGAATGAATTCTACTAACCTACTAATAGTATCGACTGTCGTTTTATTTAAAAGGCAAACTAAACTAAAGTAATTAAAGAAACACAAGGACATTTCAATTGACAGTAACACATGCATCATCACGCAAGCTTGGATTAATAATTTGCCCCACGTCTGAATTCCTATGGGTTGCAAACTACAACCTTCGCTTCTTGCAACAATCGGCACTTTGCACTTGCGTACGTGCTTCACTTGTTCACTTGTACGTTCAGGAAAAATGCCGCCCGACCAAAGTCGGTTTTGGGTTTTGGCGAGACGGGCCGGATGAGCCGACTCGAACAGTCTATCCGATCGGCATTTGCCTCTTACACCTTTGCTGTATTATGAATTACATAGCGAACATTGTTGTATAATTATTTTGTGCTATTTATTTCCCAAATAAAGAGAGAATGAATGAAACACTTCGTTCACGATTATTTAATTATGTTACAAGCAAAAACACACTCACGTGGGTTCCTGACTAATATTGAGGCACTTATGGAAGCTGAACAGCACGTCTTTGAAGAACGTCAGTCTTTGGGCTTCCATCTGTTGACACCTCTCGAAGACACCTGTCATATCTTCGATGTACCGCGGGTTGTACGCCGTGATCTCCGCTAGGGCCGCTTGGTACTTCTCTCGGTTCTTGTTGACTTCCTCTCGGCATTTTGCTACTCTTTCGGCCATCTTTTTTACCTGGAATTGTTAAGGGGATGATGGTCAGTTAAGGTTGGGGTATACAGTAATAAACATATAAACAAATGGACTTGGCGATTGTGTTCAAGTGTCCGAATCAAATGAGTATAAATATGCAAAAGGATATGAAAACTTAAGACGACAATGTGAACTAAAGCACATTTTTTTTCTTTTTTTAGAGCCGTCATCCATTTGTTTCTACTTTAATGCATTTACAAGAAAACTAAGATTCCAGGAGATTTACACAGCAACTAAAGGGTGTGCATCAAAACTAACTTAAGATTTGACTTAATAAGTTTATACACTAGCCTCAGTCGCAAACTACAAAGACGTGTTTGTAGCAATGTATGAGTGTCATAGCGTATTTATTTGATTCGTTTAAAGAGAAGGCATTTTTCATAGTTTTTTTTAACTACATAAAGGGTTTCATTGTTTTACTCTCCTCTCGATAGACCTAGCAATCCATTTAATTTTTTAGAATAAGAATTACACAAACTATTACTACTTTTTGGGTTTATTTGGCACAGGATTTCAGAGCAATAGAAATTAGCAAATAAGACACCTAAACATACATATCAACAAACTCCCACTATGATATTTCTGCAGACACCCCATTAACCGCAACACTAAACAATGCGATGATTCAGGGGTTACTGCAACACATCAACAAATTAATGAAACGTTGCGAATTGTTGACCGAGGGCGTCGACCGCAAGTAAAGAGCAATATGCTTTTATTTATTAAAAATTAATTTAGTAGGCTAATGTTGTCTACAGTTTTAAAGCACACCAATTTGTGTTAGGTAACTTGCTGGGATTTAAACGACTACAAAATTGAAAGATATTTCAACAAGCTATTGTGTTACCGAATTGTTTTTGCTTACATTCTAAGCAAGAATTGTAAAACTCAACACGCTGGGTATCATTGAAGATTTTATAAACTTCGAAATATCTGAAGTGAGTGATTCATAATTACAATGTAGACATGTCATGAAACAAGCAAGTTTATGTAACGCGAGAATCGAACCCAAATCTATCTTAAAAGACATTTAGTCGTCACCTCCTATCCTAAGTATTTTTTAAAAGAGTTTTTCTATAAAAGAGTGCCGAGAGGCTTTTTGCCCTCTCAGTCTACCCATATCTTTGAAAAGCCGAAGTTAAATTGTATTTACGGAATCTCAATGAAGATGAAGAAAAACAAGATTTTCGACAAAGGTGATATGATAAAATAAAATATATTGAATTTTAATATTTTTTGAATTTATTTACGTAAAACTAACACAAATACCCTGAAAACTTAAGAATTACACTATATCCTCATTTCGACATTATTACACACGTGTAAATCGACTTACGTGTTATCGCAGCAAGTTGGAAGTAAGCCGTGCATCTCACGGTGAACCGTGCTTGAAAGCTTTTCGAGGTCTGATTACCGAAGTTAATTGGGATTAATATGATAAGATTTCGGGCATTAAGATGAATTGAGACATACACAAAATGAACTGTATTTGTGTAAGAAACTTGATATTTTATTCGGATAGCCTAAATCAACGAAATGAGCCATTTTACTGTGACCTTTAGTTTGCTAATCAAATTATCAATAGAGCAAAATAAAAAAAAATGGATATGGCTGTTTCATTCGAATATCGATAAAAGCGTATTTATCCATTACGCGTTGTCAATCAAATAAAAATCAAAATGAACTCAGTGCCAATTTCGAAACCCAAAACCTATTTTATTAAAAATTACAGCAAATAGTGCATAATCGCTGAGCTTTAAATCCAGCCGGGTTTTCTCAATCCCAGTGATTTAAAATAAAAAACCCGCCTCGCCTTTTACCAGCTAGCCTAAAGTTTGCTATAGGTGGTATGGACCTGTGCGGTGCGCAGAAAGCCAAATGCCACAAGAGAGCTATAGAATTATTTCAATTGGTTTGGTTAGTACTGGCATGTAAAATTTCTGTTTGTAATTTGTTGTTCGAAATTAGATTGAACGTGAATATTTGTTAAGTCGTACAAGCCCTACCCATAGTATCTACCTAGGAAGTCAAATTATTATGTTTTCGAAACTATTATGAATTGTGAACTAAAAAAAAGTCGATATCAAACACTATCGGAATTCCAGACAAAATATACCGTATTTTTCATTAAAAAATTATAACGGTTGCAAATAACCTTTAACCATACTAACTTTACTACTAACTTATTGTTAAATTATCTGTTTGTCACTGTCACATGTCAAAAGTATATAAAAGATCTCTTGATTGACAAAATCTTACGGAATCCTTTTTGTATCATTCATCATGTGTGTAACGCTAATAAAAGTAATCCTCAAGTTTCTTTACAATCTTTTATTTCTGAAATACTAAACAAATAAGAATTAAAAGTTTATGGGCCCAGTCACACAAAAGACTGAAGAAGTTTACAGTGCAATAATAAGTAAATAAAGATTAATGAAAAATAAAAAAGGCGATAATGGCGTTAATTACAACAAGTGGTAATTTTCCAATGCTGCAAGCAGAAAATTTTAGTAATTGGCTATTTAGAGTTGAGTGTTTATTGGCTGAGAAACAGTTATTAGAAGTATTGGACGAAACAAGTCGAGATGATAAAAACATCAAAGATTTCAATTTGAAAGATGCAAAGGCGAAATCAGTGATTGTTCAATGTCTATCAGACAAATACTTAGGCATTGTAAAAGATTGTACTACATCAAAACAAATGCTGGATACTTTAAAAGCACAATTTCAAAGGAAATCTATTGTGTCTAAAATAAATTTGCGTAGAAAATTGTTAACCTTAACGTGTACTGAAACAGAAAAGATGGGAGGATTATTTCATGAGGTTTGACAAATTAGTCAAAGAACTAGAAACCGCAAGCGATGAAAAAATAACAGAAGAAGACAAAATATGTTATCTACTAATAGGTTTACCAAAGGGCTATGAGCCAGTTATAACAGCTATAGAGACATTAAACAAAGATGTCAAAATTGAATTTGTCAAGTCAAGATTACTGGATGAAGAATTAAAGTCTGGAATGCAAGTACTTAGTAATCCAATTGAAACAGCATTTACCATTACCTGCTACAAATGCAATAAGCCGGGACATATTGCCTCAGAATGTAGAAAGGGACAAGGGTAAGGGACATTACCGGGGACAGTCTAGAGGACGGAGACAATTCAGAAGACGTGGACCAGGACGAGCTGGTCATTATGGAGGATATTCAACGGCTGCAAGTGCTACAAGTGATAAAAGTGAATCTAACTTTTCTTTTCTTTCAGGTACACTGACTTATAATTTATTAACCAATATCAATTCTGGAAATGACATAAATTGGGTAATTGATTCAGGTTGTACGGAGCACCTGATCAAAAAGGAATATGAACAATACATGTATAACATCAAAATTTTACCAAAGGAAATGAAAATCTATGTAGCAAATGGACAGTATATAACATCCAATAAAAAAGGATCTATAAATATGATATGTCAAGGTAAATCTATAGAATTAGAAGCATTAATTGTAGAAAATCTATCATTAAATTTATTATCAGTTAAAAAGATTGTACAAAAAAGTAACAATGTAACATTTAATAAAGAACAGGTACTCATTTATAGTCAAAATAAGAGAATTTTTGGTAACTGTGTAGGAAAACTTTATGTATTAAATTGCCAGATATGCATCAATTATGACACATGTGCAAGTGCTACTTGTCTTAATAATGAATTAAGGCATAGGGGACTAGGTCATTTGAACCGCAGGGGACTTCGTCATATGAATCTGCCGGCGAGTGAGAAGGTGTGTGGACCATGTATGACTGGTAAGTCTACTAGATTGCCTTTTCCATGCCAGCCAAGACCTAGGTCACACTGCATAGGAGAACTCATTCACACTGATGTCGCAGGACCAGTCAATATACCTGGAATACATGGCGAGCTCTATTATCAGGTAATAGTAGATGATTATTCTCATCATTGGATTACATACTTAATGCAAAAAAAGGGTCAAGCTACAGATAATTTAATAAATTACATAAACAAAATGGAAAATGAAAAAGGAATAAGAATAAAGAAAATTAGGTGTGATAATGGAGGTGAATTCAAAAATAATAAATTAGAAAACTTCTGTAAAAACCATGGTATTGTAATCCAGTATAGTCAGCCTTATTCTCCACAAAGTAATGGTGTTGCGGAAAGAATGAACAGAACATTATACAACAAAGCCAGAACACAGATGATTGAGACCAACTTACCAGAGCATCTATGGGGTGAAGCTATCATGTGCTCCTCCTATCAGCTAAATAGATGCCCATCTGCTGCTATCAATTTCAAGACACCTATGGAAATTATGTATGGAACAAATGATTTGTCAAAACTAAAACTGGTTCTCGAGCGTGGCCAAGAGAAGGAAAATTTGACAGCCGAGCAAAAGAAGTGATCATGTTGGGATATTCTCCAAATGGATACAGACTGTGGGATCCAAAAGAAAATATAATAATTACTTCACGTGATGTTAGGTTTGATGAGACACAGATAAATTACATGAGGGAAAACGTACAAGGACAAGAACAAACAATCTATAATGAAAATGAAAGTGATATGCCTGGAGAAGAACAAAAGATGGAGAAACAATATGGAAATGACAATCAAGAATCAAGGACAGAGTCTCAAGAAGAACAAAAGACGGAAAAACAATATGAAAATGACAATCAAGAATCAAGGACAAGACCATAGAGAAATAGAACAAAACCAACATATCTAGAAGATTATGAAATGGACGATGAAAATGAAGAAGTTAATATTGTATACTGTTTTCATACAGATCCTATTGATTATGACGAGGCTATAAAAGGTGGTATTGAATGGCAAGAAGCTATTAAAATTGAATTGCAAGCGCATGAGAGAATGGAAACATGGAAAGAAGCTACACTACCAAAAGGAAAGACTGCTATCGAAACAAAGTGGGTTTTCAGAACAAAACAACATGCTGCAAAGAAGGCCAGATTGGTAGCAAAGGGTTATCAAATTGAGAGTAGCCACAATGTTTATTCCCCTGTAGCCAGAATGTCAACACTGAGAATGATGATTAGCCATGCCTTACAAGAAGACTATCCAATGAAACAACTGGATATACCAACTGCTTTTTTGAATGGGAAACTTAATACTGAGATATATATAAAACCACCCAAAGGAGTGCCAGTTCCAGAAGGAAAAGTACTAAAACTGAACAAGGCATGTATGGGTTGCGAGAAGCACTTAGATGGAAAATAATTTTACAGTAGATGAAAAAGAAGATATTATAAATGTACCTTACAGGGAAATAGTAGGAAGTCTAATGTATATTGCTGTTAACTCAAGACCTGACATTATGTATTCAACTACCTTTCTAAGTAAGTATTTAGATAGACCAACTTCCCAACTCTGGAAAGCATCAAAAAGGATTATCAGGTATCTAAAATTTTCTATTAATAAATCTTTAACTTTCAAAAAGTCGAATAAAAACAATAATTTGGTCGCCTACAGCGATGCTGATTGGGCTGGAGACAAAGATGATCGCAAAAGTGTAAGTGGTGGTATAATATACTATAATGATAATCTTATATCGTGGTTCTCTAGAAAACAATCTTCATTTGCTTTGTCATCAGCAGAAGCTGAGTTTGTTGCAGCTGCTATGACTGCATCCGAACTAATGCATTTAAAAGGTATAGTGTCTAATTTTAATCAGTGTATTATTCATGCAAATTTGTTCATGGACAGTCAAAGTGCCATGAAAATAATAGAATGTAAGGAAAATAGTAAACGCTCAAAACATATAGCTATTAAGTTTTATTTCATAAAAGATCTAGTTACTAAAAAGTTAATTTCTTTAACCTATATTCCAACAAATGACAACATTGCTGATATTTTTACTAAAGCTCTATGTAAAATTAAACATAACTATTTCATTAATAAAATGGGAATTTTGTAAACATTCCTTTTAATTTAGATATGTTATATGAAAGAAAACAATAAACAAAATGTATGTTATTTTTAAGTAATAGCTAATGTTATTAGCTTAAGTATATAATGTAAGTTTTACTGCTTAAAATTTTTGGAATTTTTGTTTACTGTTCAAGATAATTGTTTGAGTTGCAATATTCAATTTATGTATGAACATGTAATTTTATATTGAGGGGGTGTGTTAAATTATCTGTTTGTCACTGTCACATGTCAAAAGTATATAAAAGATCTCTTGATTGACAAAATCTTACGGAATCCTTTTTGTATCATTCATCATGTGTGTAACGCTAATAAAAGTAATCCTCAAGTTTCTTTACAATCTTTTATTTCTGAAATACTAAACAAATAAGAACTATGTAGATATTTACCGAATTGTGAATTCGTTCAAATTATAAACTAAATGAATTATGATCCGTAAACCAATATTTTTCCGAAAAAACATTAACTAATTTGTAAACTGGAGAACTTAAGCCAAATATAATAGGAAACCGTTAACACAAACTTATATTTATTTAATTTTCTTCGTCTCTCTCATTTAAAACACCATCTCTGTATCCATCCAGTGTGATGAACTGACGAGGTTACCTATGGAGACAGGCGGAGCGGCGCCGCCGACCGCAAATTGTCATATCCGGCGGCGCCGCCGCCGTAGTGCGGTTTATGCGAAGCGATTTAGCTGTTATCGTGCTAGGCAAATAAAAAAATATCTTAAAATTTTACTTTACTAAACGACGTTAATACATTTTATATTTTTCGACGTTAGTAACTTAATCAAGGTAAAAAAAACTGAATAGTTGATGTGTAGTTTAATTTATTATTACCGGGAATTTTCACACAAAATGGGAAATTTCTGCCGCGTTTTATTTGTTATAAAACAGAATTAATTAAAAGTCTGGGGGCATTATTGATCAATCCGAAAGGTACCTAAATTTCTTGTTATAGAAAATATTTTTATTGTTGTTGTTATTAGCACCCACCCTGTAGTCCCTCCACCGACCATTACCGCAAACTTTTCTCAGCCACCCCACTAATGATCCCCCAGGACTCGATCCCACAACCGCCGGGGACTGGAACTACATATTTATTGAATAAAAATGTAAACTTGTTTATTGCGAGAAATTCCATAAATTGCCGTTGACAAACTATCTGAGTTAAGACAAATGATAATGGTGGTCTTGCCTAGGGCAGTGTTAGAGTATAATTTTAACTGACATAATGTATTTTTGTCAGCGGATCCTAAATTACAATACAGCTTACTAATTTAGAATTTGAATAAACGTTTTGTTTTATTAATACCTACGAAGCTCCAAGTTTTTCGTGTTGGCTTGACGTTCATTCAGAGTTTCTCTTCTCAACCAATAATGTTATAAAATATTTGGATTTTAATTTTTAATAGCGGATGGTGATATTTGTGTCTTAGTATAAAGGCCTACTGCAAATATTTAAAAACTTCGTTCATGATTTAGAACACGCTTTATTGTCTTTTGTGTTAATAACCCAGCAAAGCTGAGACCAGTAGCAAATTCTTATTATAATCGGTTAAAATAAATACAGATTACAGTATTGTAACTCTGATATTTTTCATAAGATTTAGGTTAGAATTATGAGACCGAACAAAACAAACCGTTCGAGCCGGATAAGTGAGTAAGGCCCCTAAGAATTAAGTATTTAGCTAACCAGGGCGTAAGTGCCAGCAATACAGGCATTGACAAGTCCCTACACTAGTTTCCTAACAAAATCTCACCTCGCTACCATTCTTTATTACACTCGTCTTAACGTTATCCCGGATACCCAGCCTTTACCAACCATAACCCCTAAACAAGTATAATATACGAGTACAGTACATCGCCAACCCTTCCGACCGCCGTTAACCCTGCAAACCTCATTACGCGGGGTTGTTTGATACAGGCTGCAAATTTGTAGACGCTCTTAGCATGGATGGCGGGAAGTAAGCGCGGGGAGATAGCCAGATAGCTTTTCAACTTTTGACAGTTAGGTGAACTTTATGTTTTATTTTATTTATTTATTTGATTTTATTTTATTAAAACTCAGGAGATCACAAACAGTAATGTACAAAGTAGTTTACAAATATAATATTTAAATATGTTTCTGTACATCCCAACAACATGACCCACAATTAAATTATACAAGTTACAAGTTCACGGCTGACACTTTTGTATTAAATAAGGCTTAATTGTTTCAAAAAATCAAGTAAATAAATATATAAGTACATACATACACATTTAAATACATACATATAATATATAAATACATAATAATATACGGTGAAAAATGAAAATGAGAATGAGAAGCTCACCGTTGTTTATTTCAATTATACATCTATATATTTTTTTTAAGATATTAACAATTTCTTTTCTATATTTATTTATGTTTGTGTGAAATATATCTAGATCAGTAAACATGTTAAATATGTTTTTCTCTTTGATTCATGTAAAATAGCGGAAGATAGGTAATAGATTAAAAATGGCGCAGGAGCACACAGGAACGTTCACATACAAATTGAAGATATCTACTAAACATGGACTTGCAAGCAACACAAATATTTTGTGTCCGAATAATCTCGTCTCAATTTGTGTCGTATATTGTCGGTTCGGTTCGCGTAGTAAACTAAACCATTTGACAAGTAAAATCAGGCGACCGGGAACAAGATTTATGAGGTCCGTCTTCCATCATTTAAAATTGAATATTGTATCATGATATACATCAAACACCAAAATAAAACATTTATTTAGTACGCAGGGTTTAAGACAGATGGGACGTGAAGTCCAATAATTCAGGACTGTTCAAAATGGGTCTTTTCGCTTTAGTACACAATATCTTTTGTGTAGGTGTATAAAAGTTGAAAGATGTTTATTTGGCTAATTTCTATAGCGACTTGTTGCAATTAACCTGGTAATTCAAAGTACAAGTATGAATATGCATAACAATACTCGAATGATTAATTTTGTTACATTTACAATAATAACTGACTACAGGTTTTATTTTATTTACATAAAATCCTTCTTGAATAACTCGAAATAAACGAAACCCCTGAATCTCCACAACATTTCCCTCCTTCCCAACAAGCGTCTTATAGCCAGTTTACACGCGTTAAGTGGTTAAGTTGGTAACTAAATTTTAAGTTAAAAGTTGCGTGTAAACAGTCAGTTAAGTGACAAGTGGTAACTTAAAATTTAGTACGCAAGTGATTAAGTAGATTAGGATTCGTTCTATTTTTCGTATAAGTGGGTGGGCGGGGCTTCTCACTTAACACGTTTGGA
Organism: Marasmarcha lunaedactyla; assembly: GCA_923062675.1. Classification (NCBI taxonomy): domain Eukaryota; kingdom Metazoa; phylum Arthropoda; class Insecta; order Lepidoptera; family Pterophoridae; genus Marasmarcha; species Marasmarcha lunaedactyla. The sequence goes on from OV281358.1 coordinate 6,203,697, forward strand.
CGTGATTTTTTAGTTAAGTGCATAAGTTGACAAATCTGGTGGCGGCAAGAGCTCGTATTTATTTCGCATTTACTCTTTTTTTTTTTAATGTCGGAGAGGAGCTTATTATCAACTTTAAAATTTGTTGAAGAATATTTAAAATAGATACGCTTGTAGAATAAAAATTTAGAAAAAAACATATTCTTGTAAAGATTTTAATTTCCGAATAAAATTCTTCTCTGAATTTGTCCAAAATCACATTTACCATTTATCTAAGTACAGAATTGACGAATTCCTTGAGATTCATCACTGCTCATCTTCATTAAACTTATGAACTTAACTACTTAATCCGTTTGGACACGCAAATGACATGCAGTAACTTAAAATTTAGTTAAAATTTAGTTACCAACTTAACTACTTAATACATGTAAACCGCGCATTACTCTGCACTTAAAGAAGAAGCTCCATTCGCTAATCGCTACCCCCCCCCCCCCCCCGAGCGGCGTAAGTCGGTAAGGACGTTTACCCATCGCTATCGATTACTGTGACGGACCCGGAGGTTCGCACGGGGTAATATGCGGTTAAGTAATTGGCCTAACTATTTGAGGTGTAAAATAAGGGTTATGGCCACTTTTAGCGTTGAACTTTCAAGATAAATTTTATCTCAATACTTTAAATTACTTCGAGAAACTTGATTAATGCCTAAAATTATTTTTTTTGTGTTAGATTCAAAATTTATCATGAAATAGGCGAAAAGTCTAATTAAATACTATTCTTGCACACAGTGGCGAGCTGTTCTAGTCATTTTATATCTGTACAATGCCGAAAGCATTTAAACATATGCTTATCTTCTAAATTAATATGTCTAGGGATTCCAGACACAAATGCAAAAAGGCTCATCTTCAGTCACATTACTATTGCCATTTTTTTTGCAAACCTTACAATAGTTATTGAGAAATATAAAACACAAAACTTCACATAAGTTTGGAAGAATTTAAATTTAATAATCGAACCAATGTTCAGTACTTAACCGTCTGTGATTCATATTTTTCAGATGATAACATGATTCATAATCAAACAGTGACCGCATTGAACATGTTTAAGAGCGTTTAAGTAACTCAAGTCAAACAATGTTTCATAGAATCAACAAAGAGGAACAGTTATAAGATAGACTTTTCTCCTACTGCTCAGGACATAAGCACTAAAAAATGTGTTTAGTTTGCCGATAATATTTTAACGAATCACATTTATAATTTATAGTCATTTACGGCCGAGTGGCAGTAGACTTACCTTATACACCGGAGGTTCCAGGTTCGAGGCCCGGTTGGGGCTTCCATTTGTTTGGTGAACACAGATGTTTGTTCTCCGGTCATGGTTGTTAAAATTTATATGCGTATGTTTATTCTGGGTTCCCCCAGTTCGCTGCATGGCCATCCATAACACAAGCTCTGCTTACTTTGGGACCATACAGTTGGTGTCTCTGTCTGGGAATTTGTTATTATTATTATAAAGATGATTTATATTTATAAACGTATGCCTATTCTGGGTTCCCCCAGTGCGCTGTATGGTCGTCGTTGGTGTGTTTTGTCTTGGGATTTATTATGATTTATTATAATTATCTTTCTGGAACAAACACTAGTTTATTCAATCAATCTAAATGACAAATGGTTTAGTAAAAGAAACACCTTAAAATTGTATTTTTTGCAGTATGGCACATTATAATGTCGCATTTAAACTTTGTGCCAGCGTAAACCCGACCAGCAACGTTAGAGATTAAGGATACGATATACGATATTGACGTAATCCCATTAGTGGATATTCTACGCACTCGACTTAGCTGAAAGAATAGTAGTGGTCGAAAAACACCATCAAGGGCATCAATTTCGGGCTTACAAGGGTAAAAAAGACGTGTAAATAATTAGAGCAATCACTATACAGATTAATCAATGGTTAGTATAAGAAGTGGGTTCACTAATAGGATTAGCGTTTTATTGGGGATGACGTCACTTAGGAGAGTTTCTACTATTTGATTTTATTCAACCAAATATAACACAATTAATGTTTATATTGTAGCACTTGCGGATCTAAATCTATATGGAATATCTTACCAGCATCAGTCTCTGTTTGCATTTAAACAAAAAACATATTAATTTCTCAAAATAATAACTTAAAAAGAGGAAATGATAATAACACAGAAAATTATAATTATTTTCATCAATTGGTCATGTAAACTAAACGGTCAACGTAATGTTACGGTACTGCTATCTCACGAAGCGACGCTCGCTTTACTTGTAGTCGTTAGTATTCAAACACGCTACGTATGTTTGCGTGACCGGGCGGATCGGACAATTCTCGCGCTCACGCACACATGTACCTCGTTTGTACACGTTATCATTTGTTACTACAAGTAAAGCGTACCCAACTAGCACAAATGGTAGCCAATAAGCTTTAGAGCGTATCATATTGCAACTTAAGGTGCTAACGATAAGGTCTATATCCTGCTCTAGACCCCTTATGCAACAGATATAGCCCTAAGTGGGCACATCGCATAGCAGGTCTAGAGCGTATCATATTGTGACTAAAGGTGCAAATTGCAGCGCCTGTACCCCTGATTTGCCACTTTGATTGAACTGTTGATTGAACGGTTGAGTGAACGATTAGATTTTGTTCATTCATACGTATGTTTCATTTCTGTAGTTGCAATGTTGAGAATATTAATGGCGTGTGACAGTTTTTAAGTGACAACTTACAAAACATAATTGTAAGTACCAAATACTTTTATTCAACTATTTGCTTTATCTGTACTGAAAAATCAAGTGGGATCTCAACTTTACTGCAAAATGCGTATATGTTTATTAAGTAAATTTACACGCCATATTGATTTCATGAGAATTTCAACAAAAAACAGTGTAAATAAAATATGGTTATAGTAGTTTTAATAAAAATGACCAAGAATATAATTGGTATAACAAGCATTTATAGTGAATTTACGTAGTATAGTTGTAAAATCACTTCTTTTGTTATAACAAAGGCATGTTTAGTACAAATAATGTAAATTAGAGGTTAGATTTTCATAAAAACATTCCATTAAAAATGGCGAATTGTTTTGTTACTATAGGTAATAATTTTCACGCGCTTACTTCAATTTTTGCTGTTCAAAGTGCTAAAAATCACCTTTCTTATTACTAAGTGGTCTAGAGAAGGGCTATAGGAGTGAATTTTATTTACTTTATATATGATTCTTTTGTTTTAGTAGGGAAAATAGTTTAGGGCTCAATTGACAATACAAAAACCTTTTTTTGGATAAACATAATGTAAAACACTAAATATTGATTAAGTATTATGTATTTTAATACAATTATATTTTCATTTCAGTAATTGAACGGAACTACAGATGCAGCATACAATACTTTGCCATGAAAACCAAACACTGTCATAGAGCCAAGCACCGAAAATTATATAATAATTCGTTAAAATCCAAAAGGCACAAAAACTACAGAAGCACTTTTCTTATAAGAATTTTATAAGTGAAATATTATTTTAGATCAACATTATACAAATATAGTTGTTTCCTTGTAAAAGTAATAACCTAATTATTTAATTTTAAATAAAAGTCAGATAGCTGTTAAAAATGTATTTTATTTCCCTTTGTCGTTCAGCAATCAGAAAACAATTTATATGAATCTAATTATTCAGAGTTCTAATTACTTTTATTTTCATATTGATTCCAAAAGTTGAATGCGCATTGTAAAATATTGATTTTGGCTAACATGTCATTAGGGTACAAGCATATCAAATTAAAAAAAAAGCAAATTGTGTTCTAAATGTTGATTATCAGATGAAAATGAATTTAGAATAATTAAAGTAATATAATAATATCAATAAAATATTAATGTATCCCGTAGTAATATCTTTTGTTTTTATAACAAAGGGAGGTAATTAACACATCGTAAACCTTCACAAGTTAAACTTTGGGTAAATTCCACAATAACAAATATTGAACTTTCTACGGAACCCTCCCCTAAAACTTCAGAAGAAAATAATAAGAACCAATCATGCCATTAAGGCTCATTTTATCATCCTTCTAGATATTCCAGTGGTTTAAGAGTTGATTTTGCTTCCTTTTAGAAATGTTGGGCGTAATGGTGGTTATTGCTTCTCGTTTTTAGCTATAAGACGCACTACAGGTATAAATTACCACTTAAAGTAGCAATTCACACTCGCACTGTAGCTTAGAGTGGTACAACAGTGGTAAGGTGCTCAACTTTAAACTGTAGGTGGTAATAATTGAAAATTTGGAACCCATAGTCCATTTTATAGACTTTATTTATATTTACCACTCCTATGCAGTAAGAAGTTGTAATTTTTACCCAAATAGCACCGATATACAACTTTGAGTCATAAACTTAGCTACAATTATTACTAATGTGCTAGTTGGGTACTTTACTTCGTCAGACATAAGTCCTATACATAAAATATACATTTCGAATACTTCTAAACGTTTTACCGATGGGCAAACACAATTGCGTAGTAAAGCGACGTTTAAAACTAACATAAAAGTCGCATTTTGTTTGACCATTAAGCTGAGATCAGTCTACGTAAACTTTGTAAATTACAGCCTTAAGTCATTATTAAAAGTTGAAAATGTTCTGGTTATAAAATGAAAAAACCCCAGGCTCCATGGATCTGAAGTTTCAAACCGTGTTGAATCAGCGGTATTGCAGCTAATGAGGGTGAAGGACAACGTACGAGAGATTCTTTGAAAAGGTTCTAGAGCACTCTTCACTGTCTTAATAAAATTTTTTGGCCTGTATTATCAGGATGATGATTAGATAAGATAAAATTTAAAAACTAATACCCTAGAGTCGTAATTTTTTTAATAAGTTAATTGAAAATAACGCTCAGTTTTAATGTTAGACTGCTTCGAGTACTCTTAACGAAATAGGCCTGTGAAGACTAACAACTTTCAGAACTTTTGGAGTCATTCCTTTCAAAATGCGAACGCATAATTATTTACAACTTACAATACAAATATAACCACTTTTAATATAAAACCATTGTCAAGATCTTGACGATAGTCTTATTAATAGGGGTTATTAAGATATTGAATAACCCCTATTTTAATCATCAACAAAAAAGAACATCGAACCCGAGGCTATCATTCGAGCAGTCGAGCAACCTATTACGCAAAATAAACCCATCTTAAAATAACATATGAGTCAACACAAAGGTTGGCGTTCCCTCACACCGACAGCCATCATGCTTATATGACGTCCAATTTCCGATGCTCAGAGACATTTGTAGCGCATCCAGGTCAATATTGAGAGCAACTCTCGGTAGGCGGCTGCCTGGAAAGCTAGCAATCGCATTTTTAGCTGCAAATATTGGAGGTGGGTCGCGGCCGGTACCTCTGGGCATGATTATTTTATTACCGTAAGGATCAAGATTTGTTACAACTTTATTTGACGAACGTTACGAGGAAACACTCTAGTCTTCAAGGTTTGTTGGAGTTCGGAATGCTGGTTGTATAGCTTTATCCGCCATCTTCTGAGAAAATATTTTTTAAGGTAGAAACAACGTAGAGTCAGAGAAAAGCAGATGAACAGTGTCTTTCCGTAATTATAAAGAGCGAGGAAGAGAAAAGAACAGAACGCTCGGAAATCCGTTGTAATAACATAAACCGTTCCCAATGGAGCTTCAATATTCGCAACAATATCAACCTCAATTTGACAACTCCAAAGGCACACAATAATTTCTTTAATCGACTAACAATAACTTGTAAATAATTCACATTTATATACAAGATTGATCTGTAAGAAGATACATAGTCACGTTTAACGGTATTCTAAACATTCTTAAAATAGATAAGAATCTTATCTTAACTAGATTGAATTATTCCATTAGCTTAAGTGTAAGTGGCGTGCCGATAAGACGCGTTGCGTTTGTGGTATGAGTTTTTGCATATCTACCCAACTAGCACAAATGGTAGCCAATAAGCTTTAGAGCGTATCATATTGCAATTTAAGGTGCTAACGATAAGGTCTATATCCTGCTCTAGACCCCTTATGCAACAGATATGGCCCTAAGTGGGCACATCGCATAGCAGGTCTAGAGCGTATCATATTGTAACTAAAGGTGCAAATTGCAGCGCCTGTACCCCTGATTTGCCACTTTGATTGAACTGTTGATTGAACGGTTGAGTGAACGACTAGACTTTGTTCATTCATACGTACGTTTCATTTCTGTAGTTGCAATGTTGAGAATATTAATGGCGTGTGACAGTTTTTAAGTGACAACTTACAAAACATTATTGTAAGTACCAAATACTTTTATTCAACTATTTGCTTTATCTGTACTGAAAAATCAAGTGGGATCTCAACTTTACTGCAAAATGCGTATATGTTTATTAAGTAAATTTACACGCCATATTGATTTCATGAGAATTTCTACAAAAAACAGTGTAAATAAAATATGGTTATAGTAGTTTTAATAAAAATGACCAAGAATATAATTGGTATAACAAGTATTTAAAGTGAATTTACGTAGTATAGTTGTAAAATCACTTCTTTTGTTATAACAAAAACGTGTTTAGTAAAAATAATGTAAATTAGAGGTTAGATTTTCATAAAAACATTCCATTAAAAATGGCGAATCGTTTTGTTACTATAGGTAATAATTTTCACCCGCTTACTTCAATTTTTGCTGTTCAAAGTGCTAAAAATCACCTTTCTTATTACTAAGTGGTCTAGAGAAGGGCTATAGGAGTGAATTTTATTTACTTTATATATGATTCTTTTGTTTTAGTAGGGAAAATAGTTTAGGGCTCAATTGACAATACAAAAACCTTTTTTTGGATAAACATAATGTAATACACTCAATATTGATTAAGTATTATATATTTTAATACAATTGTATTTTCATTTCAGTTATTGAACGGAACTACAGATGCAGCATACAATACTTTGCCATGAAAACCAAACACTGCCACAGAGCCAAGCACCGAAAATTATATAAAAATTCGTTAAAATCCAAAAGGCACAAAAACTACAGAAGCCCTTTTCTTATAAGAATTTTATAAGTGAAATATTATTTTAGATCAACATTATACAAATATAGTTGTTTCCTTGTAAAAGTAATAACCTAATTATTTAATTTTAAATAAAAGTCAGATAGCTGTTAAAAATGTATTTTATTTCCCTTTGTCGTTCAGCAATCAGAAAACAATTTATATAAATCTATTATTCTGAGTTCTAATTACTTTTATTTTCATATTGATTCCAAAAGTTGAATGCGCATTGTAAAATATTGATTTTGGCTAACATGTCATTAGAGTACAAGCATATCACATTTAAAAAAAACAAATTGTGTTCTAAATGTTGATTATCAGATGAAAATGAATTTAGAATAATTAAAGTAATATAATAATATCAATAAAATATTAATGTATCTCGTAGTAATATCTTTTGTTTTTATAACAAAGGGAGGTAATTAACACATCGTAAACCTTCACAAGTTAAACCTTGGGTAAATTCCACAATAACAAATATTGAACTTTCTACGGAACCCTCCTCTGAAACTTCAGAAGAAAATAATAACAACCAATGCCATTAAGGCTCATTTTATCATCCTTCTAGATATTCCAGTGGTTTAAGAGTTGATTTTGCTTCTTTTTAGAAATGTTGGGCGTAATGGTGGTTATTGCTTCTCGTTTGTAGCTATAAGACGCACTACAGGTATAAATTACCACTTACAGTAGCAATTCACACTCGCACTGTAGCTTAGAGTGGTACAACAGTGGTAAGGTGCTCAACTTTAACCTGTAGGTGGTATTAATTGAAAATTTGGCACCCATAGTCCATTTTATAGACTTTATTTATATTTACCACTCCTATGCAGTAAGAAGTTGTAATTTTTACCCAAATAGCACCGATATACAACTTTGAGTCATAAACTTAGCTACAATTATTACTAATGTGCTAGTTGGGTACTACACAAAGAATATTTACCGCGTTGTAAGTTATCTAGTCTCCAACACTAGAGTTCGTTAGTTTACAGGAAATGCGTATTCCTGTCTCAATTATTAATTATAAATTTCGCTAATTTTTGGTTACTTTATTTAAAGAGGATGAAAACATTAACTTAGAAAACTTGGTTGTATTTAACTTGTTGTATACAACCAAGAATATCTTTTCTTTTTTTTATTATCATAATTAAAAAACTTAAATAAAATAAAATAATATACAAATTAGCATAAGAAAACCACGAAGGTTTATAAACATACGACTTTATAAAGTAGTGGAGTCAAAAACACCGTCAACACATCGTTATCAGTTACTGTATTATTTTCATGATATCTTCGACAAGGACGTCTGGATTCCTAAAAGAAGGTTATTCTATTACTTCCTACTTTGACCGTATTCCCGAACAATATGCATAGCATTCAAGTATTATTTAATTAAAACAACCGTTTCGAATCCAAGCCGCTCACGGTTGGATGAACGGCTCACCACAATCCGCGGGGCACAGCGTTTCGGTGTTCAAATCGCGGCAAAGCCGTCTGCGGTACCGTTGTTAAAATATTTGCCTGTGGCTGACCCATTCAGTAAACACCTATGGAGAGGAAAACGTTTCTACGTACAGTCTTGTAAAGTTATTTCCTCGTATTGAAATAATAGATTGTGGTAAACCTGTTGAACCTGAAGTAAGCTTTCGATGTTTACTGTACTATGGATAATATGAAAAATAAATTATGAAAAGGGCATTTGTGAAAACTGTTACATCACAAACATTAGACGACGAAGAATCTTCTTTACCTTTACAAATCTAGGATAAACTTTTGCATATTAAATCATTTTATATATTATGAACACATTTAAATATTCTTTCAAATAGCATTCAAAGTAGCTCTTAAAAATGGACCTAATGAAATTGCCGCGTTCAAATGTTGTATAAGGTGTGCCGAAATGATCTGTATTTAATATTTCCCAATCCAAAACATAATGTAATAAATAAAGAACCCCAGACACAAAATTGTATGGGCCTAATGCAAACAGCGCGAACTGGGGAGCCCAGAATAAACATACATATATATAAAGATAATCAACCAAAAATATCTATGTTTAACAAGTAATTGTCAATGTTGAGAAATAAATATGTTCATCACACGAATGCCCCGACCAGGAGTCGTAATTTGAAGCTTCAGCGTATGAGACAGGGCTTTAACATAAGCTCTATTAGTCTTAAGTTAGACAAATATTCCTTACATTTTTATTATGCCTCTACCGGCTACGAGTTAACCACAATGACACGCCGAACGCGGTTTGCTGAGAGGTGTTGATCGCGCTCTGTATTTACGTTAAACATTACCACGGATTTACGATAGCCAACAGTATTTCAAACATTTTGAGGAAAGAAAATTAGAGATCCAAATAATAATTTCCATAAACTTGTCAAGACAAGAGATTTTTATACCAGCTTATGTATAGTAAGTGCCATCCTGGTAGTCGCACCCCACTCCTTTTTTGGTCTAAACATCGTAGTTTGCGACCATAGAACAAAAAATAGAGGGGCGCTTCTTCGCGGATGGAGCATTTTTTAAACTTATGCAGTAAAACTACATTTTGCTAGGAGAGTACGTTTCGGAATTATCTTTTAAACAGTATTAACTTTTTAATATACCTTTTTTAATTAATAATTATTTTTAAAAATTAATTCAAAAAACAACATTTATACAAATCGTAAATTAAATGGATTTAATCAAAAACCATTACTTAGCCGAATATTAACGTGAGAACCAACTTAAAATCTACTTTCATTTTGTTGTAACATATTGATATTTTTCCATTACGATATTGAATCCCAACTCAGTACTTATGAAAACCAGTTCGGTTACCAGCGGATTCCTCGAGAGAAAGAGAAATTCCTTCCCTGAACTTTCTGCGTGCTATACCGTGTCATGGGAATAAAACTTGCGCTGGAATTGACCTGCTAACTAAGAATTGATATCCATCCCAGTTCACGTAATTCTTTGTTACATACGTCTTTGATTGGTCTGTTCATTTAACTAAACCAAGGTTTTCTAGATCATAGAAGACCTCTTTAACATCCTCATCGGCATCAATCAGCACTGCCGGGCGGCAGAGTCAAACGATTGTAGATGAACATTCGGGGAACGTGCCGCCCGTCCAATGCCGTTCGGGTTTTGGTAAGACGAGACAAACGATTTGACATGTAAAAAAGCTACCCCCATCGGCACCTGCCGAATTTCTGTAGTAGTTGGTTCGGGTTGGCTCAGCCGTTTAAGACATATTGCCGATCCGAATATGCCGGCCCGAAAATGAGCGTAGTGCCCCTAGTAGGTCAAATTTTAAATAAGTATAGGGAGTGCAATACACAAAGACGCTTGGTGTGTGACCATGAACCAGAAAAGTACTTCATTTTGCCAACATTACCGGTAACGTGTCTTAAAATGCTAATTATTGAACCATTCACAGCTAGTACGTCATATAAAAACGTACCTTTTATTATGTTTGTTTCTAATGGATAAACCTTAAAACTACACAAATTAAAAATAAAATTGTATATAGAATATTATAAGCCGCTATCCCATTGTACAAATGTTATCTCTATATATATATATCCCACACGAAAGATAACATTTGTACAAACGCGCAGCTTTACCATCAATGGACATATTTCCATTCTAATTGACTTTATTTCCCTACCTCATCATAATGAGACGTCTTTGGAACAAAACTGCGCCGGAGCAGGTTCTCGCCCCTATTCACGATGACCCGGTCAATGCTATACTGCTATCTAACATGTTTATCGAAATATCCACAAAATAGAATCGCAGCCTGCACTAATATATTAAGTAATATTATACTGAATATTATCCTAGAGTGAGTCGTATTCAAGATAACACATACTTGACATCGAGGCATCATTTTATTTTACGTACATACCTAATACTATCATAATAAAGAAGGAAATCGTCTAGAACTTGGACACGAACCTAAGTCTCCTTCTAAAACGACCTGTTTTACACATGTTGGTAAAGTAAAATCTCCTCTTTGTAGTATAAGCAAAGACTTATTTTTCCTTAGAACGGCTTACAATGACCTATTTCACAGTAAAACAAACACACAACTGCGAGTGACACTTCACATATCATTTTCTAAGCCACCATGAATAAAGCATAGTATTGATTGATATCTCAATCAACGCGAACAGTTTTACTCGAAACCACTTAATAATTCACATTCACGTGAATTTCATACAAAAACAGCTACCGTCAGAAAGACATAAAACAAAACATCTGATTCACGATTCTACTTCTTATGACAAAGGGGATAAGATTGGTCGCTTTACATTGTAAGCACTAAACGAGGTATGCTTGTTATTGCAGTTATTACATAACTCGAAATCTGGGGCGACCCACATTGTCACCTGCAGATATGGATGACGTCATTGCTATATATTTTTTTTTAAATCTTTGCTATGAGGATGAAGTCGAAGACGTGAAACGTTTCATACTAAAAAAAACTCAAGTTGGAACCTATACACTAAAAAATAGTTATAAATACAAATAATCGTACGTCCGTCCAATATTTGAATTCCTAAAGAAATATTACCACTGAAAAATATCAATTTCTATAACAAAATCCGCCATCAAAAATTAAATGAAATAAATCCGCCAGAACCCCCTTCTCCTCTTCAATTTCACATTTGTTAAATTCCAACTCGATTGCAGATATCGTTCGATGATACGATTATCCATCATTCGATGCGTGGAGGCTCGATTGCCGTGGGACGGTAGTCGCGATGTGCAACTGTATTCTGGGCCGGAGTTATTGGTTCAAATACGATTTAGTGATGGGAAAGTAGTTTGGTTCTGAGAGTAGTCATCGAGATGTGGATAAACATAGTTTAATGTATGGTTTCTGGTTTTGAGCAGTAATGTTTATTGATGATGTTATGTTTTGTTACTATAATAAGACATTTGACGACATCAGACATTTTATCTTATCACAGATTTGGATGGATTTAACACCAGTTTTCCAGTCAGTTTATTGAATACGAATTAGACCGGATCACTTTAGGATATACACTTAAAGAGAAATGTTTGAGAATCTTATAATATTAACAAAAAAATAAACATTAAATTGTAAGAAGAAGCAACAGACGCAACAACATGAAACGTGACAAAAAACAATAAAAAAAACATATCGGAATTCTTAAAATTTCAATCAAAAGCGTCTTGCGAATCGGATCATTTCTTCGAAAATATTACTATCACACTAAATAATATTCAGATAAAGATTGAAGATGACGATAACGATTACGCTAGCCAGCGAGTGCAACACGTTCTTAATATGTCAGGCGTGACAGTGCTATCTTATCTGTGGTTGCTGTTCGTGAGGAAAATGTACTGAAAAACTCTACATTTAAATGCAATAGAATTTTTTTTAAGTAAGAGTTATGAGGAATCTTTCTCTGCAATGGGATTGATAATTTAGGCACATATGTTCTTTTACAGGTGATTTTGGTTGTATTGTAATAGTACAATTTGGGCTTAAGTAATATCCCGCCATCTTGATTCATCCTTTTTTTACCTACCAGGTTTTCCCAAAAATTATACAAGCATTCTTATAGAATAGACCTCAACGCAGATAGAAACAAACAAAACATACTGACAGATAATAAAAACATGATAAAACAACCAAATATCCCAATAAATCAAAACTATCAACTCGAATCCAATCGGAACGCGAAAAGAAAATCGATTGCATACCTACAGAACTACAATCGAACTAATTGGTCGATTGTCTCGCTTTTTACGACGAGCAGTTAAAGAATCATGTTTAGAGGTCGGAATTGTGACACGATTATTGTAATCATGGCGATTCGAAATTCATGTCTGTTCACTGGAAGGTAATATTAATTTCAATTGCATAAAAATGGCGGTTATTGTTATTGGAGATATTAAATGGGAAGTAATTTATTTGCTATGATAATAATCAGATTTGTCGAAGCGATGTTTTTATAGCGATGGCGACCGTCGAGACTCTTATTTTTAGATTGAATAGATTGTGTACAACGATTTATATTTAACTGCCCTGCGAGTTTATTCATTCATTGTTAACGTACAATTAATAATTGTAACTACCTATGTAATACGGTCGTCCTTCCACAAAAGACGACCTCACTCATACACCATACTTAAGTATAACAGATACTTAAACACAGGAATTTCAGTCATTAAGCAAGACACAATTACCTATCAGTCACCACTGATTTTACGTTTCTTTTCATTATAGAAACTCAAGAGGAGTCTTACTTTATTGTCCTTTACTGTGCTAATTTTTCCCTTTTTCCAATTAATCGCATCCATCTACTTCCAGGCACTTGCTTCGAGCCGTCTCTTTATTAATACTTTATTTCGATAAGATCGAAACTACCAACCTCTACACTTAACCTTTATAACCCCATAACTGTATTAAAAAGCCAGATTTTCCATCCTTCCAGCCATGTTTATTCTCATAAATGGGTTTACGGCGTTATGTTTGACTTTAACAATAGTATGGATAACAACTTTTCAACTATGTGAGAAATACCGATTGTAGCGTGCGTGTGTGTGCGTGCGTGTGTGTGTATAACTGTATTGTGTTTGTGTGTGCGTATGGTAATATATAAAGTAATGGAAATATACGTACATGGTGATGCTAAGTGCGTAATAGCTGTCGAGTTTGTTGTTTTAATAATGTCCCGTGCGAGGGCTAAAATACTGCCCATAATGGACTCATTATTACCTTATCTTAGAGATTAACTCTCTGGGTGTAATTTGAAGCGAGACAAGTCTTTTTGTTCGAGTAAATTTGTTGTTGTTATTTCCTGTCCCTAGACAGAAGATATAAGAAACTTTCCTTGAACTGTAAAGTAACCTATTCCCTCTCTTTATAAACTACGCTTGCTCAAACAATTCAGACAATAGCAAGCGATGTAATCAATAGTTTTTTTAGAACTGCAATATGCGTACAAAATACTTACTAACGTTAATGACACACAACTAAAGACCCTCTCCTCGGCGGTTTCGTAATCCCACGCACAAAGAACAATCTATCATTAACATGATTTTCTTTTCATTAACGTCAGTTTAATCCGCATTCATATAAAATGCATATCACAAGTTTACAACAATATGGCAATGACACGAATATCGTGGATCTAGCCTACCGAAACTGCTGTGATTGGTTGAAATTATTTGCGCTTGTTAGCTATTGGCAAGAAGTAGATGGCAATGTGGCCTCAGTAGCAGTGCAAGTATATTCAAAGAAAGGCACGTCTCTCTATTATAAGTTCTGTGGATAAGACGCTTGCGGCCCTAAAGTATCTCGTTAATAAGTGCCGCGAAATAAACAATCTGAAAAGGCTTGCTATCGCACACTCGCATTTTTTTGCAATCTCTTTTGTGCATATCGCTTTGTGCAGCATTATTTCTATAAGAAAGGTTTGTTCTCACCCAGGTCTGAAGATAGGCTGGTATTTACTAAACAAGGTGCGGAATTTGGCAAATTAATATTATGAAATATCATTAAACTCTAAACAATAAAATCATGATGTAAGTTACTATAAAATGTAATGTATATGTAATGCAATGTAGGTATAGTAAAATAAAAAAATCGCTTTGCATTTATTTTTCTATGAGCCATCATAAACCCTGCTTACACTCTTACTCGTACTTTTACACTCAAAGAGCTTCCGCCGAGCTGCAAAGACTTTCAAAGCACTTTTGACTGATGGCTGGAAAACGGATTTCTTTACAATGAGACTTAATATTTCAAATGCGTAACACAAAGGTACGTTTTTAAGGCATTATTTGTTAAAAGTATTTTCGATAAGTATTTTGAATAGAGCATTATTTTGTTTTCGATTTAAAATATTTTAAAACAAATAATAGTAATTAATATAAATAACAATATGGTACTGCTTTAACTCAGAACTAATAAAAAAAACCTTTATTACTTACCTACCAAAATTTTTATTTGACCATTACTAAATAAATAATTTAGCACCCGACACGAGATTCGAACAAAATGAAGAACTTAACGTATATTTGTTAAATCCAACCCTTAATTACAGAAAGTTTAATACTTAATTGGTTTAATATAAATCTAAGGTACATTTTTCATTACTTAATGTATTTACAGTCACTACAGTTTAGAACATGCTTTAGAACATTTCACATTTTTCAAATTGACAGCTTATCTATGGCGCTATTGCCTTTAAATTTCAAATAGACTTTGTGGCCTGGCGTTGAGGGCGCTTAGCCGGAACTTAGGACACCCTGGGTGACTTGTCCCTTCCAAATATTTAAAAAAAGTTTTAGAGTGTTGTGTGGTTACAGACACAAAATTCTTTTAAACTTTTTCCAACTTCTCTTTACCTACTGTCGAATATTCAATGACAAACCTGAATATTTCAACAAAGTAACACATACTTGTAGGTGTCACATCTGTTTCCACAATTGTCTTATCATACAATCAGTTATTTTTGTCAAATTCATCTCTTTATCAGCTTAACATTCCTGCGCGACCTTATCAAATACTCAGTATAAAAATTATACCTAGCAAGTATGGTAAAGACATACTTCGATGCAGCGATATAAACCTCAATTTAAAATATAACATTTTATTGTATAGGCATTTAAAAAAAACCAAATACTTTTTTAGATTGTAATAACCGAAAATAATATGTACTGATATATTGACAATTCCATTTACGCGTATGTTAGGCATAGTTATAATGTGGATGTGCCAAAGCGTATTACCCCGAGAAACTCATCACAATAAATATCTAGAATATGCCGCGAACATAACAAAATATATAAAGATACCCAAATTGATTTACATTATACTGTACCTTTGTTTAGATATAGGAGAGCTCTGTATGATTATGTTGCCAATAATAGACAAATAAAATTTTTGTGTATGTGTAAATAAAATTGTTATAGTTTAAGTGTCAATCTTACAACAATTTTAGACATAAGTTGTGTTTACCTGTTATTGGAATTGCACCATGCTATTAAATTAGATTTAAGATTTAAACTGTTTTATGGTGTGCTTCTGTTGGAAAACCTTAAAAAATAAATAAATAACTGGTCAGCTCTGATGATTCGCGGAACAGTTCGACAGCTGGCAGATTTAGACAAATGAGGTACTTTTGAAGAAGAACTTCTTCAAGAATACAGAGAGAATTGTACCCTATGAGCAATACTTAATTATCAACTTATAATAAAAACAATATAATGATCTGAAGTAAAATTGCGGAAGATAGATGAAAGGCTCCTGAGGCGCGGACCTCAAAAATCTTGTTCCCGGTCGCCTGATTTTACTTGTCAAACGGTATAGACACCACGCGAACCGTTACGGCAATATACGGCACAAAGCAAATGCAAACGAAATTATTCGGACACGAAATTGTCTTGCTCGCAAGACCATGTTTTGCGTAATGCTATCTCTTTTGTGTCGGGGAGCAGTATAATTGTGTTTGTGTAAGTGTGTGTGAGTGTGTGTGAGGAACGTCACTATCTTCCGCTATTTCACTTTAAAGTACAAAACTATTTTCTCAATAATTTAAAACTACAAAAATTATCTGTTCACTCGAGATATTCAAAGTCGTCTTCGTACTGCGTACAAATTATTTTCTATATATTTTTTTTGTAAACTGCAAAACAGGGTCAAAATGGCAATATTTTTCATGATTTGCGCTGCAACTAGGATTTCTCAATATTAATATGACACGTTCATTTTCTATAATTTAAAATTGAAATAAATTCAGGTTTATGAGTACTCAAGAGTCCATCTCACTGAATGATTTTAATTAAAATTCTTCCAGTATGTATTATGGCTCATTAATTCCTAAGAGATTATTACAATAATCGTTACTTTTATCTAACTTCTAATAATTAAATAACTGCCTCATAATTTGAATTAAATTTTAAAGAGCGCGGGCGGCGCAACGTTTAAGGCACTAGATTTTTGATCTTGAGGTCCCGAGTTCGATTCCCGTGACTGTTAAATGTACCAATGAGTTCGTACAACTTAAAAAGCCGGCTACTCTAATGCTGAACATCATAAGGAAATCTACATAAGATTTATTTTGAGGGTATGTGTGTAAGTCAGCCACCCCGCAGTAGGCCAGCGTGATAGAATATAAATTGTCTAAAACCACCCATTCATTGGTTAAGGCAGTGGGATTATTAAGGCCGTCGCAAACAATTACATATTACATATAGACAAGTTGTCCGCTCTCAATAATGGCAACGCAAATGCAAGGCAATTGCCCGCTATTTTACTTAGTCTTGTGCAACCCAGTGAAAACTCACGGCTAAACGTCAAACAAAACTTATTCCCAATTCTGTGTTTTAATACCATACAATACCGTTTTGTGTGTTTAGACAGTGTACAAGTTCTTCCTCTTACGGTTAAAGAAAGAGTAAACGTTTCTTTTCATGCGTAAATACAATTTTTTTATAAGTAGGTATCTTATTTATTATTTTATTATGCTATTAAAAATCACGTTCTAAAATCGACATGGCTATACATTTCAACAAACTGAAAGAGCGAATTGTAATGTGATATTATATGTGGGATTAAAAGGGACAACGCTATATTATACTGCGCCAATTTACGTACTACGTCACGGACGGTCGCGACCAATTAGTGCGAAGCAACGTCACGAAGTACATAGATATCTCTTTCTTACAACAAGTGAACCGTTTTATTCTTTCCTTCTCCCACAAATTATAATATTAATGTATATATCGGGTAGGTATCTATAGTTAAGTTGACGCCGTTTTTTTGTGCGGTGATCTTTGGGTATGACTTGTCTATATGTAATGTGTCATTGGTCGCAAATGATTTAAAATTCTCAGTAGCAATAAATATATGACAGTAGTTAAAGTTAAAGGAATATTATTTCAATAAGCATCATTTACTACACCTACAGTATGCTCCAAAACTATAAATAAAAACGACGCTAATAACAATACCGAATACCCTCACAAAACAAGCAAGGTTCTCGACCCAGCGCAAAAGTCCTTGCTCCGAAATCTAAAAGTACATTTCCCAAGAGTTTTTTGAGCAAAGATTTACTTTCTTAAAACATCTTATACAAACAGAGCCCGTGTTAGCAGACTCGAGTGCCGACCACCGAAAATAACATGGATTCTCTGACGTCAGCAACTGAGCTATTTTTACTGGCTCTCTTCAAAACGTATTAGAGAGGAAGCCATATATATTTTCAGGAAGATTCAATTGGAGGTTCTAACAAACTTAAAGATTTCATATTCATTGTCGGGGGTTCCCTCTAAGACCTTGGGGTCATGATCACGTCATACTTCCGTCAAAAACGAGAATTTTCAAACTTGTACTTGGTATACTCCTAGTTTTTCAATAGTCAGGTAAAATTCTATTCTCAGATTTATCTCAGAAAAATTAATAAATAAACAGTCACTTTTTTACACAGTGATAACAATCTTAGTTAAAAATAATGGCTATATTTTGACAAGATTGTGTCATTTAGCTGATATACTCGTGAGTAGACTACTAATGCGTTATAAATTTAAGCTTTACTGTTTTTCTATAGACATAAACTTGATTTGTTACTTAGGCAGGAGGCTACGGTTAAGGCGAGAATCGCTTGCGCGTTGTTCGGTCCTTTGTAGCAGCTAAGCGTACTGAGGTGCGACAACACTGCATGCGATTCGAATGCGAATCTGAGCCTGCACCAAGTTCCCCGACGGAACATTATTTTTATTTAAATACCTATAAGTATCTGTGTAGTGTAAGTGGTCCTGCCTTATACGCCAAACATCCCAAATTCGAGTCCTGTCCGGGGCATTCATTTGTGTGATAAACGTAGAGGTATTTGGGTCATGGTTGTCGATATGTATGTTCATTCCGGGTTCCCCTTCGGTTCGCTGGTGGTCATCCATAACACAAGCTCTGCTTACTTTGGGACGATACAGTTGGTTTGTTTGTCTGGGGATTTATTATTATTATTATATTTTATACTTAAAAGTACGTACAGTTGAAATATTAAACGTAACGTTTTCTATTTTGACGCTATAATAGCGTTTAATCGCAAGGAAAACGAAGAGAACCGAAATATTTATTAAATGAAACAATAAAACTGCCAAGAAAAGTGAGATGAGAAATCGAACAAACATTTTTATAGCACAGTCTCTTCTAAGCTTCCAGTCTAGACTAAAACCAAAGTGAACATTTCCCTCGCTTAAAGAAAGTCTATAAATTGAACTGTGCGGTCTGCGTTTAATGCTCGGAACTACCTCATTTAGTGTGGAAAGTTTAGTTTCAACTGTTAGCTTTGTAGGTATAATAGAAATTTACCTTGCTAGTAGAGTCTCTTCTGTTAAGATCTATAGCCCGTGCTATGTAACCAGCGGCATAACAATAGGCTATTTGACTAGTTCTCTGAAACCATCTCATAATATTTTGTGGTGTATAAGGACCCTAGAAATAATATTGGTTTTTATTTATTTCAAGAATTTTATAAAAAGAACTCATCACAAAGTACACTGAGTATTTAAACTTTGACGACCGAGTGGTGTAGTGGTAAGTAGCCCTACCTCATACGCCGAAGGTTCCAGGTTCGAGTCCTGGCCGGAGCATTTATTTGTGTGATGAACACAGATGTTTGTTCTCGGGTCATCGTTGTTTGTATTTATATATGTATGTTTATTCTGGTTTCCATCCCAGCTCGCTGTATGGACATAACACAAGCGCTGCTTACTTTGGGACCATACAGTTGGGGTGTTTGTGAGGGGATTAAAAAAAGCTGTCAAACGCTTACTCAAGCCAGTCTGGCTTGTGCGTCAAAATACGGCATGCATTAACAGAAACAAAATTTTTACTTGTCTGTGACGTCATTTAAACTTAGCTAATCAAACATTTTTTGTATAGACGTTCCAACTCAAAATAGATAAGTTTGTTACGTTTTTTTTTAACATTAAATATTAATTATAGTTTATGTCTTGTAATGCTTTCAAAACACGTTATCTATGCGGTGGCAAAAAATATTTCATTATTTTTTATATTGTCCAATAGCCTATTGGGTTTATGTCCCGATTTATAGGAAAAAACGACCAGTGACACTGCGAGAACAAAGGCATTTTCGCAAAAGTGAACGTTCGTCGCTTATCGACACACTTATTATGTAAATCAATTAAACACGTGATAAATTATGTCCCTAGGGACGAATACCTCTTATCATCAGATCATCGCAGGCTCGATGTGGTCCGAGAATACAGCAAAAAGAAATACCTTATATACGGAATTGTAAGCTGTATTAGTTGTTGACAAGTGTGATCGTTCTAAATGTGGTGTCGCGGTGGAAATGATTTATCGCAGATGTGATCTCGTAAGTGGGAAAAATATTGGACCAAGAAAATTGTATTGGTGACGGTTATTGAAAACGTGTTAAATTTTCCAGATGGGCTAAATCTAACAGTTTCAGATTTATTTCATTTCGATCTAGCTGGTTATTATAGTGGTCTTAAAATGTTCAAAGCTTCGCCGGATTCAATGGCTTAGTTGCAATTTAAGCCTAACTAAATATTTGAGCGTAGAGTAACCGAGTTGCTTTTGTGCATCACTATCGAGGATACCGAAGTAAATTCGACCAAAACTTCAGCAGGTCGGTATATGGAAATGATAATATTTTCAACTGCGATGAGTTGTACTAGTTACTAGATGACGTTTCTAACCTTACTTTTGAGATACCAACAAGTTAAGAACACTCCGTACTTACCTACAAAATCAAGAAGGTAACCTTCATGGATCTACTGTTTTCGTCTTTTTAAGGTACCTTTCCAAGAGAAGCCGTAGAGCATATCAACAGACTCACCAGCTCGCCCCGTGCCACCAAGGTCTCGACCCGATAAACGGCTGTCAGTAAACCACTCAAGGTCGCATTATCAATGTTAAGTATTTTTTTAATTAATTCTTTAACAATAATTACGTTTTGACCTAGTTTAAAGAATTCTATGAATCCGCGCCTTCCAGTTTTTGTTTCAATGTTGGATTGTTGAAAGTTTTATAATGAGGTAAGAGGTTAAATAACTTTTGTCATAGTTGTATTATTTCATTGAAATACTTGTTTTGATAACAATGACAGTAGGTTGTGTTCTAATAAGCTATTAAACCGCAGTTTTTTTTTTTTCGATTACAGGAAAGAGGTTTAAGTCCAAGGTAGAAATAGAAAAGTCGCAATATGCATATTTTTTAATCAACCGCAAACTAATCAGTCCTGAGAAATAAAGCATGTCTCTAACGTTGACTTTGTCATGCATAAAAAGCATCCAGACAACAAAAATAAGTTCATTGACTTGAACAAAAATACTTCGTTTTGTAAAAAATATGCATTTAAATATCCACAGTACTAAATTAAGAATGTTTGTGCAAATACAAATAATACATGATCGCAACGAAACGCTTCGATACCCTGATCTTAAAATATTATTTGTTTCGAAAGCACGAGGCAACATAAAAAAAAATTAGTAATTCTACCTATCAATAAAATGTTAAATTCTTTACATGTGACACTCACACATATACACGTCACAAGTGTACGTGACGTGTATATGTGTGAGTGTCATCCGTATATACCAAAAAAGTGGTGGGGCGCAACTTCGTGGATCACAGACTACCATACCAGCTTTCCAATAGGTACTTAAGAAAATTTAAATTTATAGATGGGATATGTGATATGGGCAAGTTTGGTTTACAATCACGTGGAGTTAAATTAGGTATGCGGTATGCCTTTAAATCCTAAAAACCTATCTGTTAATTGAAGTTGTTTCCAAACACATATTTATTACTTGTCAAAACAATCATTAGTAAAGAATCTTATTTAGGCAAATGAAATGAAATATTTATTTCTCAACATTGACAATTACTTGTTCTTATTGACGTCAAATAAAACATGGCTCTATCACCAGTTCGAAAAAACCTTCGTGAAGAGGAACTGGCAAGAAACTTCACGGCTATATTTTTTTCAAAATAAATTTACAGTCTCTTTATGTCTATACAAAATTATTCTTATCGACATCTGTTAGCTCGCCTTCTCCCTCCCCCAAGTATCCAAACGACGAACACCCTCAAACGGCACCCGTTCACGAGTTAACGCGGGATCCAGCCATCGCCCTCCTCACCCATATTAGAGGGAATTGAGCGACCCGTCACCCGACGCTACCATAGGAAGGCGTATTTTAGTGACAATGACGCTTTAGATATGCAAATTTCCTGCAAATTGCATGAAGCTCCAATGTTCTCTAACTTTAATTACAACTTTAGTCGCGACAGACTTTCTTAACCTAAACCGGGTGTATAAAACGAAAGGTAAGTCAAACAAAATGTCAATTTGCGTCACATGTTCTTCGATTTCTGTGCGACAAATAAACTTTCCTTCTGAATTATTTATCCACAAACTAGACTAAACTATGATACATACTTCGCTGGATCATTGCTCCAAATATGGGGCAAGCCAATGAACTACCACTGGCTTTACCAAGAATTATACAATCCAACCGACTCCGACCAGCTTATATGTTCAGTAAAGATGTGGCGCTACGTTCTATGCGTAAATGAAGTTAGACATTCAGTCACGCAACAAATGCTTTAGTTTTAGTTTGAGCAAGACGTCCAAGGGACATGAATTTGATGTTGGTTTTAATACGTATGGCATAAGGGCTTTGATGGCGACGTCACGTTCCGCTTATAGTTCGTTATCTGTAGATACGGTAGTCATCGTTTTTAAATTCCTTCTACCCATTATGGGTACTAATTTGTACGGATAGTTGCGACGGTGGACATGGTTTAATTGTTTATACATAGCTAATAGAACACTGTTCTACTTATATAATGGGTAACTCTTATGTTAATGGTGAGGACTTATTTTGAATGAATATATAAATACGTCAAAGACTTTGTTTCAAGGTTCTAAATTTGACATCCAAAACCAAAACAAGGGTTTTGTATAATTTGGTACATGTCTTATTATATCATGAAAAGAATAACGAAAGAATTCGTAAGAAATTAAGCAAACAGATGGATTATAACAAAAACAACACGTAGGCGATTTTTTATCCAGACAATTTTGTCAGCAACAAGCAAAATCTTTTTTGCCGTCCCTAGACTAAGTGCAGAACTTTAAAATTTTTAGAAGACCGCAAGATGAATTACGATGCCGTCTAAAACTCTATAATTAGAGCCTCAACCTGTTATACCACTAATTCGATCTAGTTCAAAAGGCGGCCACCGTAATGGCGTTATAATGGCGGTAACCGCAGCGCCTACAACTCTTTGGACGTCATAAACACGGTGTATTAGCATCATATGGCAAATTACAGGCTCAGCTAGCCAATGGCTTTCTATTGACTAAGGATCTTAGATACGTACATCAGTTTTTATGAAGAGTGAATGCATTTTTGACGGTCTTTGATTGTATAAAACTATAACAATTGAGTGATTTCTACGTTGTGCAAACATTATAGAGAAGGATGGTTGAGGAGGGCGATGGTTGGATCCCGCATTAACTCGTTGTTCGAGGAAGAGACTTGCCGAGCTAACAGATGCAGATAAGAATAATTCTGTAAATCATACAGAGACATTGTAAATTTATTTTGAAAAAAATATACCCGTAAATTTCTTGCCACTTCTTCTTCACGAAGGTTTTTGTAGGAACTGGTGGTAGAGTCATGTTTTATTTGATGTCATTAAGAATAAGTAATTGTCAATGTTGAAAAATAAATATTTGAATTTGAAGGGTTGACAAAAACGAAAGCTAAATACACAGCTGATTTAAGAACGTTAAATCATTTAAAAAAGTTGACCGTTTATAAAAATATCATAAAATATAGTAGAAAAAAAGAAATAATGTTCAATTGATACCATAGAAAAGTCCAAACTTAAATAAATATTATTAATCTGAATTTAGAATCTTAATTATTGGTAATCAAGAAGATCAACTTTGGTTTCCCGCAAATGTTTTAGTACAAACATATCTATACAGTTGTTGGAAAGAGAAAAGGCTATCTATCAAGTGTTACTCCTTTTTACACTATAAGCTACATTTTATCCTGAAATTCGTACAAGATCTCCCATATATTTATTAAATACTGCGAGAAGCTATAAGAACAAGCGAAAGTAAAATTCATAAGAATATCATAAATATTCCATTTTCGAATCAACCTGCGTACAAGAGAGTAATTAGACCGCTCATCATACCCAACACATGATTAAGCCCACGAACCTACCTGATGAATCAGCCCATGCGAACCGGAGGTACGCTAATTGTTATGACAGTCGTCTGGTGAAGTACGTTTTTGGGATATTTGACTCAGCTGGTTGCGTATTGATGACAAACTCTGTGAGGAATCGACGGCATTCCGGAGGTTATTGAGAGAAAGCGGAGTAAAATTGTTGAGATGGATGTATTACTACATGTATTACTTTAAAAAGGAAAAGTACTTTTATTTGTGGTAGTAAATTTTCAATAACAGTTTCATCTCGTTTGAATGTTACCATATTTAGAAGATCTAGATTTCTTGAAAAAGCCGGGCTTCATAGAATATTTCACAAGACTCTGCTAGCAACTTTTACGTTTCGTTTAATACGTAGTCACTTTAGAGAAAATGTATGTTATCCATTATCTAGAATCCTCTTAACAAATCGTAAATTTGAAACATTGTGGAAAAAAAACTCTTATGGCCTGCGCAGACGACGGACTTTTCTCCGCGGCGGAGAAAAAAGTACGCTCCGCGAATAAAAAGTCCGCCGCGAATTTACCGCGGACTCAACGCACACGGCGTGCGATCTATTGTTGCCCGGAAACGTAGAAATAAAACGTAGAAACGGACTAAACTCCGCCATGTGCGTTGCTTCGCCTAGTCACAAGAGTTCCATTTTTCGGGCACTCTCCCGTACTTTTGTCCGGTCCGCTCTATGTCGGCTATACGGTCCTCGGTTTTTCGGGGGACTTTTTGTACGCGGTAATTTTAATCCCTCGTTTGCGTTACTCGATACAGTTGTAAGCGATCTATTTTAGCGGACAAAAAAAGGACGCGGACAAAAGTCCGTCGTCTGCGCAGGCCATCAATTTTATTTTCCTATTAACTAGTCGCGTTGAAATTTTCTGTACCGAAGTCAAATGTTAAATTTTTTTTTTATAAGTAAAAGTTTAAAACATTGTTATCTTGATTATATAAAATAAAAATCTTTCCTTAATTTCATAGTGTTTTTAAGTAGTATCTCATTAGCCAATTTCTACTGTAGGTAATATAAAATGGGTCAATTTGAACAAGTCGACCTACATGTCCAAATACTCGTAAACATGTCAATAAAATAAATAACGGAACTCTAATGCTATAGAAATCTGATAGTTTTCCTCCTCCAAAAACATCGACGCAAAAAACGAAATGGATCGTAAATCGCCAAATGCCCGAAACCTAAAATACCTATCAAATAATTTGGTATATTTCATTCCGTGAATGGAAAATATCCCGTTGTTTGTCGATCTTGATGTAAAATAATGAAAATAAACTTGTCCGCCTACACGGTTGGCCATTTTGTTTGTCACTAATGCTAACGGTATACTTGATTTAAAAGGAATTCGCGATTTGATATGATTTGTGGTTCTCCTTGATAGTGTTATTGGTATTGAAGGTTTTTGTTTGCTCAATACCGATGGATGTATTGAATTAAAGATTTTAGTTTTTAAACATGACTAAGTCTAAATTATGGTTACTGCATTGGTATTTTTTAACAGAAAATTGGGGGTGTCATACATAATTTTTTTTTTTTTCTTAAATTAACCTTAACCTAAATTCAGAAACCACCCGCCTATTTTCCCCCAATAGTCCACTTGTACTATTTTGTCTCAGTATATTGGTAGTTAATTTAAAATTTTTGTAAAAATAACTTCAAGTTAATTTTGTGCTGCTGTTGCAATTATTATTGCATTAACACTATATGCTCGTCCGCATAACAAGCCTCAGTCTGTCTTACACTAGGTAGGTATCGCCTTTAACTTTCTAAAACTAAATTATCGAATTACCTATATAAAATATGACTTATCTTTATACATGTACATGCTATCTATTGCATCCATAATCAATTAAAATACTCCACATTCCTATCCAAACCGAGCCGCGGGCCGAATCAACAACGTTTAATTATAAAATTACAATAGGATTAGCCGGTAACCGCAGGTGCGGGGTAATTGGACAGGCCGAGTTGTTTGACCGAATTGTTAGAGCTGCTGTATGGTTAACCATGGGTTTCGACCGTCAGCCCATTGATAAACCGCTGCTTGAATTATTTTAATTGAATGTTCAAGTAGGTTTGGAGCAGATATTGAAGCATAAATTAAGTTTAAGAAGTGTTTTGTTATAAGAAAATTTAAAACATAGACAAAGATTGTAACTGGCACTAAGGTCCGTTATGTATCATAGGTTTTGGCTGGAACTTCTGCAGCCTCGTTCTTAATGCAAAAAGGTATATGATTATCATAGAAGAAAAAACTAGTTTTATAGCTGCAGATACGAGTTGTTGTACACAATAGAGCGTCCAGTTATAATCCACAATTGTGAAACGACCTACACTAAGAAGTCTGTTTTAGAATTCAGGTAGGCAGCTGATGTCCTTATCCGTTTCTATTTTTATAGCAATTCTAGGGTGAACGCACTTTACAATTTTGGACTAACCAGCATTACATTTTATTTTAATTTTTAAAGGTAAATCTTACCAGCAGAGAGGCGTTTGTGATACACAAGAGGATATAAAAATGTAATGTAAATTTATCAAGTTTAACAAAGATTCTTTCTCTTTATGAAGCTTGCGCAAAGGCTTACTTCACTATCCACATTTCAATATTACTTGCAAAAAAAAAAACAAAATTTACTAGACGCGTTAGATGAGTAGTTCTGTGCCTTCCCTACCTATAAAACTTTACAGTTATTTTCTTTCTAAACATCGAACACCTATTTTATTTCACATTAGACGACCGAGTTACGCTGTAGTTATACGCCGGAGGTCTCAGGTTCGAGCCTCGCTCAAGGCATTCATTTGTTTGTTGAATACAGATGTTCCCCGGTAATTATTGTTGAAATGTATATATGTATGTTTATTCTTGGTTCCCGCCCAGTTCACTGTATGGTAATCCATAAACAAGCTCTGCTTACTTTGGGGCCAATCAGTTGGTGTGTTTATCTGGGGATTTATTATTATTATTATTAGACACAAGGGCCGGTCTCCGAACATTCGCTAACAACCTTATTAATCATAAATCCAATTTTAATCATATAGGTTAGTCTACTCAGTAAAACCTCGTAAATGATGTCAATACTCACGTGACCTACCTGATCAGGACTGAGCGAGCTGTCCCCGCTAGCGTTGCGCTCCTGGTTCTGCGCGGTCCGCTCCTGCTTGCAGGCCGTGTGGTACTCCATTCGACTCCTCTCCACTTTCTGTAGGAGTTTCGCCCAGGGCTTCTGCGCCTTTTTGAACGCTTCGTCCATCTCTTTTCTCTCTTTCAGCTGGATCATTGACTGTGGATAAAAGGAGTCGTTAGATTTCTATGTTTAAGTCGGTATAAGTTCAGTACAAATGTTTACTCAACTTGGTATCTTTCCTTCTTTGATTTAAGGAATAGCATTATACTCGTTTGTATCAAACGCATCAAAAATACATTTGTAAGATGGATATAATAAAAGAAATGTCACAACCTGGGCTAGGTCTTTGTACACCATATACAAATTTACAAATAAATGGTAATTATGGGGAAAAATACAAATGATTTGATTTAATTAGTAGTTAGATGGTAAGAAAATAAAAAAGTCAACATTATTTGTGTTCGTTTTAGCGGGCAACATTGACAATGAGTCTTTTCTAAAAACAATTCAATTCTTTGGACTTAATGGCAACCAGCCATCGATACTACTTATGATGTCTTTTGTTTGTGTTGCACACTAATAATGCACAATTACATTTCCTACCAATAAACAAAGTGTTTTAATAACAATTTAACAGTCAAAAAGTGTTCTAAGCATCTTATACTATTTTTTGATAAAGTGTACAAAGACCTGGCCCAGACTCCTTGCATTTTGGGACATTTCTTTTACTTACTGAGTAATTTAAGAGACAAATTTATTCAAAGGTACTATTTATTAAGTAGATATGTATGTCATATAATCAGCTTTGCGACATTGAATTATGTACAAATCTTAGGTTTTCCTCAAGTGTTGGATGGAAAACAATTACTTTAATAACATTAATGCAGTGTACGTAAAATGATGACAATAAACTCATGATATTTTTCACATACCTATCATATCTAACTACAAAATATCAAGGTACTCGGGTAAATGTTTGCTATCTTATTTTTAAAATATTTACTATAAAATAAAAATATGTTCCATCTCTTTCATTTGACTTAGGGACGTTTTTACTAGCATGAGTTGTACAAAATGGCTGGTGTCATCTGTGTCTATAAGCATCTAAATTGCAGTTTTTTCGAATGCCAAAAGAATATAAATTCAAACACGTTTCGAATTACGAGCTCGGTTAGATTTGTCTTTTTACTGTTATACACCAAAGGTAAGCGGGTTAGCTTGGCGGTGTGGTAGGAAAAAACAGAACATTCATACAGCCTCCTCGCTCAGCTTTGCTGGTAGAAGTGGGAAGGGTTGTATTTTTGCCCCAGATCCTAAGCCTCTACCATTTTACTCCTTAGTTTAAATCCAAACTAAATATGTTTTGTCGAATCGTTTAGTGGCAGCAGAGTGTCTATTGTAAAGATCTCGCCCACAATCTTTCCTATTTTATTATATTAATTTAAATATTAAGCCTTTTTTAATATTAAAATGCAAAAAAACAACACAGATTACCCTACAAAAGATGGAGCAAACTTTTACATTCATTTTCTCCTCCCGCATCCTCGCCGCTTCGCTGGCCTATATTCCGAAGGAGTTATCATAATTTACGGCCTACAAACTACGATAGATAAAGTCGTTTCAACAGATTTTACGGCAGTTTGCGCGTCGGCAGACTTTTTTACGAGATCTGTTATTAAAAGAGAGTACCTGCTCAGTTGCAGTTTTAGGAATTTATCGTTCTCCTTAAAGTTTAATCTTATCGGTAAAAAAAAATTACCGCTGACTTTCGTCTTCTTGTAATTCATCTTGATCAGCTTCAAAGCGAACCTTCTTTAAATTAAAAGAAGTGGTAAGTAAATTGATGCTTTTGGCATGTACTCCAGGGATGAATGAAAGCGTATTTCGTGAAATTCTACAAAGAACAGTTCAATTTAAAGCTGAGAGCCAAAAACCCAACAAATCCAGAAGATTGTACTTGCCTAAAAACCTTTAAGAAAAACCCTAAATAAAACCCACTCCTGCCGAACTTATCAGTAACTTTTCATCACTCAGAGAAACATCACCGTTATTACTCTCCATGAATAACATCATAAGCAAGCAAAGCCACCAACTAAAACCTAGTCATAACAAGAATAGACAAATAAATCCAATTTCCTCTGCAGCCGCATGCAAATGCACCTCAATTGGTCACAAGGCCAGTGTAATGCAATACATCAGTTCGTGGGGTAACACTGTCCCGACGAGCTAAACAAGGAAGGATCACTGTCAGCTGTTGTTTAGAGTTATATACGGAGACAGGAAGAGTCAATGGTTAGAAAGATAGATAACATTTATTTGCAATAAATACAAATGTAAAACAAAAAAGAAACAATACAAATTTCAGCTGAAAAGCAGAAAGGAAACCAAAGAAAGACACAATAAAACAATTAAATAACCGTACATTTAGACTAAGTACATGTCAGTACATGCCAGCCATGATGATGCAAAATGGCAGCAACTCAGTGTTTTCACGTTTGCAAATAATGCGAACCAGTGATTGTCAGTTACCACCGACGCGAGTGCACGCGGAGACACTAGCAGCGATAATGACGTTAATATTGTCAACTTCTATTACGAATATTGAATATAAATTAAATATGGGTTATTTATAACAAATCATTAATATACATATATCAATATAATAGTAGTAATAGCTCATAAAAGTTTTAGTTAAAAAGATTGGTTGTTTTATATACAAAAAAGAATATAGGGAACAAATAGGTCGTAAACGTAGGTCAAATCACTAATACACGAAATAGGACAATTTGGTCTACGGGGCAGGTGAAATTCTCCTGACGCACGGCCCTCATGAATCTTGTCCTCGTCGCCTGATTTAACATAGTCGCAATACGACATTTACTGCGCGAACACAACACCAATTCGCATAAACTTTATTCCCTCTTGCTCGAGCGTCTTGTCATTGCATCACGCTGTCTCTTTCTCAATTTCAAGAGTAAAATATATTGAGTTATGTGCGTATCAGAGTTATTGGTCAGTACGTCGTGTAAGAACACCGATCTTCCGCTATTTTAACGAAACGAAAGTGTAAATTCTTATTCAAATATTGATTTGTCAACACTGACAATTACTCCTTCTTAATGACGTTAAATAAAGCATGACTCTACCACCAGTTCGGAAAAACCTTCGTGAAGAAGAACTAGCAAGAAACTTCACTGGTATATTTTTTTCAAAATAAATTTACAGTCTCTCTTTATGTCTATACAAAATTATTCTTATCTGCATCTGTTAGCTCGGCAAGTGTCCCTCCCCCCAAGTATCCAAACGACGAACACCCACAAACGGTACCCGTTCACGAGTTAACGCGGGATCCAGCCATCGCCCTCCTCAACCATATTAAAGGGAAGTGAGCGACCCGTCACCCGACGCTACCATAAGAAGACGTACTGTAGTGACAATTAATGACAATTCAGACATTAGAACGACAATTAGGTATGGAGCGTGACTTAATTGCGCAAAGTAATAATGCTAATTTAATAAAAAAAGAAACGATTTACATCTACGTTGTTACTATAAAGAGGAAATATTGGTTGGTTTGTTTGTTTGTAATCGATATAATCGGTAACAGCTAGGCCGACTCTTAAAAATGTTTCACTATCCGATAGCTTCATTAGCCAGGAACAACATAGGCTATATTATACTCCAAAATTTTAATAAATAACACATTGTCAAAATTTCCGTTTATTCCAAACCAGCTCTCATATAATACTCTTTTACAGCTACTTAATTACACGAAGTCTTTCAATACAACGCAGACAAAAGCCTGAACAAGCTTAACAGCTGATAGCAATCTTACTCTAACAACACTGCAATAACTTCTTATACAAAAGATATCATCGTTACACCATTACTCAACTTCAAACCGTAACGAATCAGAATAAAGTCCAATTTCAAGTGAAGTTGAAAGTATTTCGTGTAACAGTGTACAATTCTATGCATTTAAGATGGTTTCCTATGAATAACAATGGTTTTCATGTGATATGCGATATCGTGAATCATAACCACGTGGAAGGCCGTCGTATGCTTGTTTTTGGTTAATTTTCGCGTAATTCATCATTAAGAGATGAGTTAGACCTTTGTTGTTTTAAGATGTGATAATTTTAATGACGGGAAGAATAGTTTTAATAGATGCGTTGTTATTCATTGCTGTAAATCCATGAGTACTGCAGAGGCGTTGTGTTCAAATACTGGTAGACACCCAGACAAGGTTTTGATATTGAAAAACCTTTTTTTTTCTTCAAAATAGTATTAAAGAAATATTCGAAGAAACTCCTAAAAATATCGGGGCGTATAATTGTTTGTTGAATTGTAGTGGATATATCCAAGAACTAGACAAAGATCATGTTTCAGATAGAACACACATTTCTTCAAAACCTACCGAAGTCTTGAAAACTTCTACCTACTTTGACATTCGATAACAAAACGCTTATTAATCATACCTTCATTAGAATATCAATAAATCGCTGACGGCATTATGTTGCGCAAGCACACTCGAAGCGTCTGTATGCATATTCAATGAGGGCGTGCGTGTGCAAAACTTATTTGTGTTATGTAAGATGCGCTTGACTCGGTACGGGCGAGGGGAGAAGTGTGAATGGTTATGAAGGGATTATTGGCATAATAAAGAAAGAGTTCAATATTTTGACCTCGAGCGATCAAAAATATAAATTCGAACATATTCTTAAGTTTAACTCTTTGGTTGTTGGATTGGGTTACAAAATAAAATACTAGGCATGTTTTAGAATTTAGAAGTAATAAGAATTCTGAAACAACTAATTACTCTAATGTCACTCAATGCAAACCAGGCAAAAGCCTATCTATATCTACATCCTTAAACATATGTAACTTTTATTCAATTTTGTGGTACATAATATGTATATTTATGAGAACAACTTTATAAACATAGATCTAAAACATTTTCTACTTAACTGTACATTTTCATAACCCTAGCAAGTCCTGTAGGTGAATGACAGTAGCCAACTGCGTCGGTGCCAAGGACGGCACTTTGTTTTAATATTACAATATTATTGTAATATAATTGATATGAAGGCGTACATTATTTGTATAAATCCCTCGATTGTTCCATTGATTATATTTAATGAAATATAATTTTAAAGACATTTTATGCGATTGCATTGTAAACGCATGATACATTTTTGCGTTTTGTGTTTTGAAAGAAACTATTGTTATAGATGTGTAATGGTGCTATCTTACAATCAAAACATTAATTTAAGTTCACGATATAACGTAATAACGATTTTTTATACAAATTATACGAAAACTACCTACTTATACTTTTTGTATGCTTAGGTGATAGTCTTTTGTCACACCTAATGACGAATTTGCTACATGCCTATCAAAAGTACCGGATATTTAACTGCGAACTAGGTTACGTGTTGAATATATTGTTGAGAGGGTATAGGATATGACATTTCCAATCCTATCAGATTTATTTCGTTAGTCTACTTAAATACTAAAATAAAACTTTCCAAACCGTTTTATATCCATGAAATATTTCGACCACAAGGCCATAAACCCCAAAAACATCTCTACATCAAAATACCCTGCCTACGCTACCCAAACACACAGCCCTATATAACCTCCAAAGTTAACATTAACCCTGTCAAATCAAAGTCACATACATAGAACGACCTTAAAGCAAGTCCACAATCCCTCCATGCCTAATCTCGCAACCTCACCTCACATTTAAGGATCGTAAGCGCAGGAACGTGCGTCGCATTCATATACTAAACGACCAAGCAGCGGTTTAGACGAACGGCCGGAATGCGGCTTCCCTTTCAATCCTTTAATACTATTAAACAAAACAGCCGCCGCGAGGGAAACGCCACTCAATACTTAGATAATTTAGTCAAGTAAATAAATACTGGCATGAGATACTGAAATAAATAATAATAAAGATGCTGTCCATACACGAAATAAGTGACGTCACGTTTGTTTGACAGTCGTCTAGTTGGCTTGGTTGAATTAGTACGTGATTTACCGTATCGGAAATAAGTAAGAGGGGAGTGCGGGGAAATGCGCTCGCGCTCGTATGGAAGTTTAGTTGAACGGAAGCGTTGTATAAAATGGATGATTAGTAATTGTGTAAGGTTCCGTGAGCTATGGTTTGGTTAGGGCGTGAAGCACTGGGATAATTCCTAAAGAATGTATTAAGGGAAACATGCAGACAAATATTTATAGACTTATTACATTTTTAATAGTACATTCACAATTAAACTTAAATAGGTTGTTTTTACATTTCAAGTTTACACGATGTAATTACCAGAATTTAGTTATATATATGTTAAATTGCAACTAATACGAATCAATTGAAAGTAATATACCTACTTCAAAAATTTTAAAGTAATATACCTACTTAAAATTTTTTATATATATCCAATCCTGTAGAATATACATATAATCAAAAAGTATTCAATATATACCGAATTGGTTTATAAGTATTTGGATACTCGTAAACAAAGAAAAAAAAACTTAATTGAAATGAATTTATTATGTCATATCCGGTAACGGTTTCAGAGCTCCATTGCATCTTTCATTACAGATATACTACTTGGTTTAGCTGCTGTATATGTAAGTCACTATTATAATATAAGAAGTCTAATCTGAGCAAATGAACACAGGTAACACTAACTGCTTAGCCTAGGCTAGAACACATGATTATTAACTTTTTCTGCCGTACAAATTTTAGAAAAAGGCTCGTTTAAATTCTAAGTCAGGAGTCAAAAGCACGTATCCGCTTTCCCGTTTAAATATTAATGAATAGTTAAAAGGACCCAAGCATAGGTTTCTCCCATCAACGCTAAATGTAAATATATTTAAAATATAAAACTTGGAAACTACTGAAAATTAGTATTCGCGATGTCAAACAATTACTTTCGTGAATACATAAGCGTTTGTTATTCTAATTCTAAATCGTAAGAGAGTCGGACTTTCGCAGTTCATTACAATATTAGAAGAAAATATAAATGAATAAATTTTTGCACAGTATTATACAAGTGATGTTAGTAAAAACTAACAATAGAAAGGGATATGAAGAAACTACGTAAACTAAAAGTGGAAACGTCGAAACTGTTATATGTATAAATATGCATGAACAGTGAATATGTATGCCCCGCCAACTAAACATTCAAGACGCCCTAAACGAGAGAGAGAATTTGTATTGTTGGTAAATATCCTATACACAGGTTTCCGGTAGATAACTATACTGTTACAATATAGATAGAGGAGAGATTTGTTTTTTTTATATGTAATCGACAGTTTCAAAAAGATAGATAGATTAACTTTACCGGTACCACCAACTCACACACCTATATTCTTATATAACAAATTATACAAAATATTAAATATAACTTAACCTATTTACACAAACACATGCTTAACACAGAAATCAACAGCTTCTGTGTTAAGTAAATGTAAAGCTTTATGTGTTAAGTGTGTGTGCTGTAGCAGAGCAAAAGGCCATGGCTCAGTGCTGATGATTGCCTTTGGAAAAAGATGCTGATATTCAGCCACAACCTAGAGAACCAGTATAAGGGTCTCTAAATATTATGTAATTGGGCCGAATACGAAAATAAAAGCGTAATCATAATATTAAAAATAATTTAAAATTAATGAAAAAAAAATGAAATATATTTAGACCAAGGTACCTTAAAAAACCAAGACCTTTAAAAATGGTAAAAAGTGGAAAAAGTAATAGTAGAATGAAACCCATTGGAAAAGAAGGGGAATATAATAAAAATGAAATGAAAAATAAATTACGGGCGATCTGAGTGGGAAGTAAGAATTAAAGGTGAGGTTTTAAGGGTAAAAAAAGAATATGTGATATACTATGAAAAAAAGTTCAATGGCAAAGATGTAAGTAATAAAAAGATGTACAACTTTTGTATTTAAAATTTTATCACATAACCTCAAAATTTATATGAAAAAATTCAAATAACCAATTTTTTGGTTTTTTATTTTTCTTTTTCAAAAAAAAATTTTTGTCCACGAAATTTGATTGAAACTTACCTTTGTATGGCCCAAATATACTGTAATGTATATGATTTTAAATGTTTATTTTTTCACGCGAGAAAATTCTTAAATTCTTAAAAACTTGCGTCAAAATATCAGCTGTTTTCAAAAAGTCGGTGTATATTTTTGTTTGTTGCAATCTCTACTTTCTGATGGTGTAGAAAAAAATATACATTACCATAGTAAATGTTCTCAGAAATCCTTATTCCGAAGTAATATAGACTATATTCCATTTCCAAGTTCGTACAAGTTTATTTATACAGGTGAAGCCGCGGAAAGGCCTTGAGTTATTTATATATTTTACTTTAAAATTCGGAAAATAAAGTAATACAATGAATATACTACTTCAAATAGAAAACCACGTGTTATCTATTCCATTTATATATAATATTTCCCGCATCCACACACCGAATAATAACAAACACGCTTTCAGAGACTAACTGCGGTCCACATTCTGGCTGGTCGCCAAACTGTATGAAATCATATCAGAGGTGTGGTGTACGCGATATTTCATTATTCATAGCTCATTTTCTGATTATTATATAACTGCTTGACGAATTCGCTAATAAATACATTTTCGGGTAATTGCGTGGATGAAATTGGATTGATTTTCATTTCATTTTCAAAGCTTATTTATTTCTCTCGTGCGAATGTTGCAGAGGTTCCCGGGGCTTGGCCTCATGTGTCAGTGGTCCTGTGTAAGTTCTAGTGGGGACAGACATGTTGAAATTAATGCTTATTTTGAGTTGCTCCTTAGTTTTAGTTTTGCTTCTTTTTTAATTAGCTTGGGAAGTTTAGTTAATTGGATATGTGATTTAATAATTGTAACACTCATATTATATTTCAGTCGAGTGGCGTAGTAGCTAGTATCCCTGTCTCATACGCCGGAGGTACTAGGTGCGAGTTCTGGTCGGGGTATTCATTTGTGTAATGAACCCGGATGTTTGTTCTCGGGTTATGGTTGTTTATATTCTCCCCCATTTCGTTACATGGTCATCTTTTGGGGCCATACAGTTGGTTTGTTCGTCAGCAGATTTGTTTGAATTATTTATTATTATTATTATTACTGCGTAGTGATAAAAATCGCATTTGACAAATGTTGACAGTTTAGTGTCTCATGTTTCCAGAATATGTATTCTATTAATTTTGATAATTTGACATATATCTAACAAACATATTATCTAGCCCAAATTAAGTATCATTAAGAACTTGTGTTATGGATACTAGATAACGGATAAATAAACTTAAGAAATATATAAACACGCATAGATTTTTTTTATATATAAATATTAGAAACAAACTTAAACAAACATACATATACACATCCATGACTAGAAAGCAAATATAATAATATATCTGCCCCTACCAGGATTCGAACTCGGGACCTCTGGCATGGAAGGCAAGGCTACTTACCTCCACACCAAACACCAAACATAATTTCTGTTTAAAGACTCGTCGAGTCTGATAGATATTCTACTGATAGTTATTTGACGATTGAAAAGTTAGCAGTAAGTAGGTATATAGCTGAGATAAGTCTGGGATTTGTCTAATTACAGTTTATAGAGTCCCGCCTAAAGGTTATTTAAAAAAGATTACCCATCAAAGCCTTCAGGGCATTATCCACGCTACAGAAGATAATCATAGTTTGATTTTAATGTTGGTGCATTCTATTAAAATTTCAGACCGGTATATTACCGACCTTGCACTTTGACGTTACCAACGAATGTAATGACTAGATTGTGAAGTTTCACCACGAGTTGTTATTAAAAACAAAATTAAGTCACTTAAGCCAAATCATATCGACTGCAGCTATACGCAGATTACATTCTAAATATTCTTCAAATTATCATTTTGGCTGATACATTTGTAAATTGAATTACCTATGTCTCGTTCTTATAACGCAGTATTGACAACAAGTCCTTACAAATTAAGGCTATAGACAACAAGGAGAGAGTTAACCTAAAGACAAATCATCTGCACCCATCCTGCCCTGTATCTTAATACAATATTCCTATCCTACAAAGACTGTGTCTGAGTGCTATAATATCTTTATTTTATATCCAAAAAACTGTGCAAACAAAACAAAACTTAAATTGATATAACAGAGCTCGAAAGAAGCACAATCACGTAGCCAAAGACCAAGAGAAAGCGATCGCCGCAGCGTTTACACACGAATAACAAAAATTAAACGCTGTTCCGTCCACTTTGGACTAAACAAATAAACTCAATGGCTTTATTTAATATTGTTTCAGTAATCAAAGAGAACGGAAGTCTTATTAGTCAAAGAAAATATTTATTCAATTGATTGAAAGAAATCTGGATGCTTTGTATTTATGTGTTTCGTTGATACCGATGAATAGTAACATTACTAAAAACAAATTGTACATAGTTTTTTTTATTTTTTTTATTGTTTTCAACTGCGTTTAGTAACTGGCAATGGGCACTACTTATAACATATAGAGAAGAAATTAAGAGAGAGTACCTTCTCCCTCACCTCCTACGGTATCTAACCGTGTTGGTCATCGCCGTACAAAGAAAGAGACTGCGTCCGCGCTCATATCTCTATGATCCAAACGGGCATGACAACGGAGCTGAATACGATCATAAACCTTTTGAATTTTTTTTTAAATCTGCAGTTTTAGGGATTTTTATGCAGTTGAATATGTCAATTTTTTTTTATTTATTTAATAATTTATGTACTCACAGAAAAACACAATAATAAAAATGACTTATAAACTAATAAAGTACAAAGGTACAGCTTATTTTTAATAGAAATTTCTACCAGCAGACCTATTACTGGACAAAGTAGTACAGAACAAATTTAGTGTGTACAACTATATTCAAATAATATAAAATAAAATAAAATACAATAAATAATCATAAAATAAACATATAAATTAACTTAAACCCATACATAAAATTCTAATATGTATATACATACATACATTTATAAACGAAAGATTTATATTAATATTCTACATATACACATAAAGTTTGAACATCAACACAACATTTTAAGGTTGAGAAAGATAGCGTTGCTTTACTTTATTTTTGAAAATTGTTAACGATTTTGCTTCACGTATTTCATAAGGAAGTGAGTTCCATAGTCTGACGGCATCTTTACACACTCGACCAACAAGTGTTGCACATTGTCAACTACACCGCATCGAGCTTTTTGATCTAAAATCAGCATTATTGCATCAGCTGATTCAAATGTTGATCTTAAAAACTCAGATCACTTTATAAACATTTTGTAAGAGACCCGACGTCCACTGGTTCCCAGTTTCCATTGGTTTTGTTCGTATTTTTTAAAATTCCAATATAATCACCACCAACCTTGTGATAGGTGTCCTTCTGCCAGTTCTTGATCTCGACCATGACGTCGTTGACCAGCCGGTCCCTGACTCCGAGGTGCATGTCTGACAGGCGCTCCGCTTCCACCATGCCGCCCTTCCAGGCTGCTTCCATTGTACCGTATTCTGGACCTGGACGTGGAAATTATTTAGTTATAGATACTGTTTTGAGAATACGATTCATAAATGATGCAAAACCTATGTCACGATTATTGAAACCCAGTAACGTGATAAACTTATCACGCATTGTTTGTATGAAGCACCGAAAATGTCAAAAACTACGGACTTTATTCTAGAAGGCTCATCCCCATTAACCTACATTTAACAAAAGTGAACTCTAGTATATTACAGTCTTAGGACAGGTAATAGAATCAACAGGTTCATTTGATTTAATAATTAACAAGCTTTTACGATTTCAAAGATTATAACTGTATGTTGTCATTCTAGGAGTCCCGCCACTACTTTTTTTATCTAGCACTCACTATAACAAGCTTATTTGGACCAGATCAGACATAGATCACTAAATTTATTTCCTGACAGATAAATCACTCCGCACAAAAAATATTTTTACCACATGTAAAACTAACTAAACCTACTCTCTCCTCGCGCTGACGACTGCATACAAAAATGAACATAACCGCGTACGATGAACATATCAAGCGTGCTAAGGGCCGCCGGCGACCCAGCAGTTTAGGTATTCGTTCAGCATATCGGCCATGTTTTATAGCGTCTAAAAATGCAAGCAACGTGACAATTATGCATTAGAAACATTTTATATGCGGGCGAGAGACCGCGCGTGAAACGCGACTTATTATAGAGATACTTCATCGGCTCATAAATAATGTAAAATGTGTCTTTAAAACTAATTATGCATTAATAAAAATGACATTAACCCCGTTTTATTATATTAGTAAATGTCTGTAACTTCAATAATCTGTAATCATGCGGCTATAAAATGGATTTACTACAGAAACGTACATAACATAGGTTCCGGGAGATGATATTCATATTATAAACGCAGAACGTTTTGAAGAAGAGAGAAATATCAATATTTAAATAGTTTCAATGTAGTGCTCAATCAAGCAATTCTTCTACCGATTTGAGCCTAACGGCCCATGTCGTAATTATACAATTTGCTTTGTCAATCTAGACTTAGATATACGAATTTATACTTTATGTATAGTACTATACATAAAGTATAAATTCGCTACTATGTCTTTGAGTCCACCGGTAAGGGACAAAAGAAACAACCCAGGCAGCCATTAAACCGGCGGAATCAGGATCGAAAGCTCTATTTGTTTGAACCCGAAAAAAATACAATTATTCTTAAAACAGACAGATAGGCAGAAGGAATTTGAACAGAAAACCCCCCGTTACCATTATCCACAACCGGATAGTGACATTCCGAAGATCGCCTAAATCGTATCAATAGTAAAGTCGGTAAAATTGTTATTATAAAACAATACCTAAGCAAAAATTAACATCAAAAACCACAACATAAATCATCAACCACACTTTAATCTTAATTAAACGTCAAACAATTAAAACCTCATTACTGTGAACTCGAAAGTTACGATCTACCCACAAATATCATGACCTCGCCTTGACAAACAACTTGTTCCGAAAACCAATGACTATTTCGAAAAATATAATAAATTACGAGCAGCGAGAGCCGGTCCCACCTTGTGGACCATTTTCGCAAGTGCATTTCATAAGATGCTTACGTGCAGTGGTGTAACTTATTGCGTAAGAGACTGGGATACAGCGTTCGATGCGCTTACGGAGGGTTGGCTGTGAATTAGACCAATTGGCGATAGGTTTTGATATTTTTTATTAAAATGCTGACGATTGTAGTCACGTGTGTGTCTAGAGTCACACACGAGTGTGTCACGGGTACCGTTTGAGGGTCTTCGTCGTTCGGGTACTTGGGGTAGGAAGACTTAACTAACTAACCGCTGAGCTAACATATGCAGATAAGAATAATTTTGTATAGACGTAAAGAGACACTGTAAATGTGCTTTGAAAAAAATATACCTGTTAAGTTTCTTTTCAGTTCTTCCTCACGAAGGTTTTCCCGAACAAGTAATTGTCAATGTTGAGATATAAATATTTGAATTTAGAGGAACTGCGACGTTGGATTTCACTTGTAGCAAAAAAAATGGACGAGTAGTTTGACGATTGCGGATGAGGTATTTAAATACATGTTCGATAAAAATGCTGATAGGTGCAAAATGTTATTAATACATAGGTAAAATAGATAAAAATGAACACGTATATCACAAGATATCTAAGGTAGAATATCAGTTACTGCTACTTAAGACCTATCTTAGTCCATCCAGAAAAGTTAGAAAACAAAGAAATTAACTAATTATTCAAATTCAAATATTTATTTATCAACATTGATAATGACTTGTTCTTAAGGACGTCAAATAAAGCACGACTCTACCGCCAGTTCGAAGAAACCTGCGTGAAGAAGAACTGGCAAAAAGCCTCACGGGTATAATTATTTCGAAATAAATTTACAATGTCTCTTTATTCAAAATTATATCTTATGTATCTGTTAGCTCGGCAAGTCTCCCTCCCCCCAAGTATCCAAACGACGAACACCCTCAAACGGCACCCGTTGACGAGTTAACGGGGATCCAGCCGTCGCCCTCCTCAACCATATTAGAGGGAAAAGAGCGACCCGTCACCCGACAAGTTTACAAGACAACTTTACAAGAATCTTTACTCTGATTATTCTCTAAAAGATCCTTATCAAGAATGTTATAAAACTCGTTCATACTGCCTTACTCCAACACGAAACCATTCAAAGCTGCACTAAACTATCGATCACGTAACAACACTTTCAATCGACTTCGATATAACAAGTGCATTACCACAGTCACCAAACATGTCCGAGTTCGACTTCTCGCCGCGTTCAAAGAATCGACAATCAGTCACATCGATTCGACACCGCTCGGAATTTTCAATCAACTTTCCATTTCACTGGACGAAGGTTTTATTCGATTTATTCTTGTTGCATTCGATTATACAATCGAGAGAGAGTTGGGTCTCACCTGTGACCCTGTGTAGTTAATTTTGTCACCGCTTGGGGTTTTTTGAAGTGATGAGTTTTGGCCTTAATGCCTTCTTTCTCCTGTTTTACATTTGCCAGCTCAGTTTTGGCATTTATTTATTTATTAGATCACCAACAAGTTTACAACAAATAATGCACATTTGGACCATAGTTTTAACAAGTTATTGCAAGTCGTAGACTCAATCGTAGGTGACAACAGCATGCAATGTTATGACAACAATCAACATATTTAAGTTTGTAAAGAAGAAATTGTTTCTTTTTTTTTGGCAGTTAATTACATTGTGTTAAAAAAAATGAATGAGACTTTTCTTATTACTTATACTTATACCTACTTATACAATTCCTAGATAGATCGTACAAATATAAACAGTCACTCGTGCATTTGACCAAGGACCAAGGACTTAAACTGATTTATTGAGTTACAGAAAATATCAATATTAATAATACCAGATTTAGACACTGAATTATAATAAGAAGACATTCTGTTTAGGGGAGAGAATGAACCTAAGTTTGTTTTGGAACTCCAAGGTGATATTAAATTGTAACGAGAAATTCGAGGCAGTTTAAAAGGAACGTTAATGTTTATCCGTGATAGTAATTGTGGACTGTCAATGAAGCCATTTATAAGTTTGTGGAGAAATACCGATCTTAGTTAAATTGCATGCGTCTTGTTTCTTTACTTTTAATTTCCTATTTTCAATTACAAGATAATAAAAGAAATTATTTTATGAGTTCGGTAAGAGTTCCCTGGGACTAAACGATGACATCATAACCATCAAAAATAAATGTATCGGCTAGAACAATCTTAAACAACTTACGACGGTACTCAATGATCAATGGCTACTGAAGGACCGCGCATCCATTTAGACGTATTTTCACTTTATTTATAATGTATCTAAGTCCACATTTGCTAAATAAAATGTATAGTTAAGAGCGCCCTAAAAACAGTGTGACGTCTTTAAGTGTTGAAGTTAGTCAACATGAAAACATGATTTTTGTAATAAGTATGCTATCACCCTAAATGGTTGATGGTAAATAAACCATTGATTGAATTAGATGACTCATGAACCTACAACAGAACAATAAATGCTTACTCTCAATAAAACCTGTTTATGTTATGATCTGTTCAACAATTAAATTACGATTAAATCAGTGTAAAGGTTCCCAGACAAACATATCAACGCACGATCTCAAACCAAGCAAACCTTATCATTTAGATAATTACATAGCTAGCTGGCTAAATATTATATTTACAGAAAAGGATTATTAGATTCCACCGACAACAATTATAGGGCATACCTATTTCCTAAAATATGTATACATTTTTTTTAAACTTTGTCGACGCCTACGCGACTCACCCGTAACATCATTTATAAAAGGAGTTTTGACTGGATATCTTGTTCATTAATTCATCGATACAAGATGCGTTGCCGACCGTACACTTTAGTTAAATAATAAATGAATAAATCCCCAGACAAACACACCAACTGTATGGCCCCAAAGTAAGCAGAGCATTAGTTATGGATGACCATACAGCGAACTGGGGTGGAACCCAGAATAAAAACACATATAAATATCAACAATCCATGACCCGCACAATCGCACCGGCCAGGACTGGAACCTGGGACCTCCGGCGTATGAGACGGGGCTACTGAGTAAGTTGAGGTAAGTTGAAATTTGAAGAAGAAGTCAGTTGAGCCCTGTCTGTTGTTCTTTTCAACCGGAACACAACCATGTGAATGATATTATGGCGATCAAAATAAGGACTGTAGTACCGTCTTAGACGAGATTTTAACTGTCAACAGATCTTAATAAGAAACTTTACTGTCACTACCATATATTAACAAAAAAAAAAAACAATTGGGTACATGACAATTTTTTTTATTTCATATTTAAATAGTTTATCAACAGTAAATAAATATTGCAAAACTAACAGTAGTTTACAATCAATAGTTTTCTAGATACAGCGATGTGTTCGAGGAGCCGCTGCGAGTCGCCGAAAAACGCTCCATACAAATCGGTACCGAGTTGTGACGTCACTATGTGTAAATCATACTAAAACATTTTTGGGCGTTTGGATAAAATATATAATATCTACGTAGATAATGCGTTTACATGCATAGTGTCATAATTAAAAATTTTTATATTTAATGTCAGTAAGCTAATGATATTTAAAAAGTTAACATATACTATAATAAGTTTTTGCTTCTTTTTTTAAGTTTTCAAATCTATATAATTTCGATATTAAATTCAAAACTATATTTTTCAAAACATTGTACCTGTCGAAATAACTAAAATTTTATAAATAAATTATAAAAACTTGCATTTTTCAATTGTGTCATCTACCGAATTATTGAGGACTAGCTTAGGCAGTAACT
The DNA here is from genome assembly GCA_923062675.1 of Marasmarcha lunaedactyla. Classification (NCBI taxonomy): domain Eukaryota; kingdom Metazoa; phylum Arthropoda; class Insecta; order Lepidoptera; family Pterophoridae; genus Marasmarcha; species Marasmarcha lunaedactyla. Next base: position 6,248,028 of record OV281358.1, read on the forward strand.
GCTCGTGTGCGTTAAATCTTCAATACCACATCCCGTGACCAAAGAAAAATTAAACCGACTTTCTAATAATTACATCTACAAAAACCCCACAAATTACACAGACTAACAAAAGACAGTTTACAGCTTATATTGCACAACAAAAACAAGACAAAAATAACCAAATTTATGCGCATTGGAAACAGCTTCACAGCATGCATTTAACGTTGTATTGAATAACAATTCTTTCAGAGTGGTATTTGCATTAGATGGCATGCGAGCCGATTGCAAATCAATATTATGTAAGAAACCATTTATCTTTGCAATCGATTTAATAATTTTTATGATTACATGTTTAGTTTTATTGTCATGTTATGAGCAAGAGTCTACAGTAGATATACCTTCGCTATATCAAAATAATAAAATTATAATGAAATAATTTTAGGAGTTATTAGGTTGAAATCTCATCTTAAATTTGTCTCAGTTAAACGGTAAAATGAATTGCGCCTTGTCTTATACGCCATGGTGATGAAAATGTCAGTTACAATTTGGAGAAGATTAGTGTCACGTGTTTTCAGAATATATTCGTTTTGTTTTATTGACTTTTTAACGGAGTTAAGTCTAAGTATGCCTTATACATTGAGCCCCCAGAGTCCCAGGCTTTGACCCAGTGTACAAAGCTGTCTTTAATACCAGAGACCCCATTCTTCTAATGCTGCCCAGTACAAACCTTTGATGTTGGTTTTCTCTTTATACACCGACTATATTTTGGAAGACCATGTCGCTGAATTCAACAAGATTCATTTGTTAAAAAAACAATATCATAATACATTTATTAACAGTGTAACAAAAGCCGATTTACTTAGTTCGGTGTGAAAGTATTTTGTAAATGTATTTTTGTAGGAAAATTCTAGGAATGTTCTCAACTATCCGTGTGTCAGCAAAAAAATGGTCGCTGTTGTATTTATCGATAAATTCATAAAATCACAAACTAATGTTACTGTTTTTAGGTTTACTAACAACCTGTACCTACTGCAGAGTCAAATTAAGAGAGTGAACTATTTGTGTATACTGAACAAGTTACGATTTAGTATATTATATACATTTAGTAGCAGCTATGTGGTGGGCACGTGGAAACAATTATGTCATAATTTATTAGTTTTCACTTTATTCTTCATATCACATATATTTAAGTAACTACTCACATTTTTAAATAAAGCAAATTAAATAATCCTTTTGTATTGCTTAGCGCACCATTGAACTTCCTCGATCAGCTTTTGTACGGCACAGCCTTAAGTTGAAATCTATAAACCTAGCTTATACTTATCTCAGCTAATAGGTCAAATGAAAAGCCACTTTGTTTTATACCGCACAGCGATGAAAATCCCAGTAAAAAATAGTGGCTCCCAATTTGACAAGACGAGTATCACAAATATTTTCAGAATATGTATTCTATGTAAGTAGTATAAAACAAATTCTCTTTTTATCTGACCATTTAACTGAGATAAGTCTTTATTAATTTCAGCCTTAATCACGGGACCCGATGCAATGGTTACCAGCCATCTTATCGAAGCTGAAAAACACCGATAAGAGCAATAAGTAAATCAAGGCGAGTGCACCATACATAATTTATGTCAATACAGATAATCCGAACCCTAATCTAATCAGACACCGAAATGACACAGTAGTTAATGATAACTCGTAACGGTGAAATACTTTCATAAGTACCGCAGTAATTAGTGTTCCTTTATTGTTTTTTTTTTTAATTTAACATATTATGTTCGTTAGATCAAAACTACTCGAGATATGCGTCTGTGCTTGGGCGTGTAGTTGTATGGTTTTTGTTTTATAACTTTCCTCAAGACAGTGAGCAAAAGGTATTATCTAACATATTTTACTTTCGCCCTACTCCCGACTATTAGAAGCAGGGAAGAATTCAACCCTTTGTTCAGTGAAATTAAACTGAAACGAGTTGAATATCTCTTTCAGTCATACTGTACACGTATACCGAACATCAAAATCCACTGTTTCAGTATTTATTAGTAACAAACATGTATACATACACTACACACAGCATCTCTAGTTATAATACTCATCCATATATATTCGATTATCCATAATACACCCCAAATCAAAACGATACTAAAGTCGACAGACTAAATAAACTATAAAAACAGTCAGTCATCGCAACATCTGCATAATAAATTCATCGTGCATTCTATCCACTCGGACAGCCGAAAGGCGGCGCTCGTGGTTATCAATACACTCGCGTTTGAATAAATATCCGCCCAGCTACGTGGAAGCGAGAGACAGGGAGACATGGAGTGAAAGAAACAGTTGGATAAGAATAGGTTTGGCCTGATGTTAGAACGGAGTTCATATAACATATTAGCCTTTGTTTTTTTTTACAATTTAGGAATAGTCTGTAGCGAATACTTTTATACTGCAAAGGACTAGATTTCTCAGAGATGGAGTGAATAATCTGAATCTGTCAGTGATACACAGAGACACGTTCCTGTTAGTACCATATTATGTAGGAAACAATCACAGTACCAGAGATTATATCAAAAGAAAGATTTATACAACACATTCACAATAAATATATTTTTTTTATTACCTGAAAGACTTCTAATATCTAACATTAACTATAACTTTATAGATTAAATAAATTAACTATCCACATCCACCGACCAACTGCCCGTAACCACCTTACACTGTGACGCATTTCAGTGAACCAGTCCGTGGCATCGTCGACGGGCGGTAAAATAACACAAATATGATCCACTTGAGAGATTCCAGCGTCGTCGGCTCGGTATGTGTTGATAGGTACGCGTAAATAACATTCTTACTAGGAAATTTGAATTCTTCAGTACCGAATGACATGTTGAGAACTTTGAAGAAAATGTGCTAATTCAATAATTCGTCGAAGATAGTTTTTTTAATGTCAACGATTATAAAATTTGTTCTACAGTGTTATTAAAAAGAAGTATCTTGCATGTTTGTACGTGGCGAATGCAAATATTGAGTGTAAAAAGTAGTTCGTGTGGAGTTTTTAAATTATTTTGACGAACTTGCACCTCAAGCTAACTTTAGAATAATCACTAGTACAGTATAAAAAAATTCTTTAACAAGTTCGCAATATCGAAAGTAGGATACGAAACTCATACCACATAGAGTAGGTATGTGTTAAAGAAAAATATATAATTATATTTTTAAATAACCGAGGTGTAGTTAAACTATGATAGGCATTTATAAGTTAGATGTTTAATATTGTATATTGAGGTATATGTGAAAATTTATACCAACTTCACTGTAAGTTATCTGAAGAATCCAAAATCAAATCCTAAACAAAAACCAACCTTTCTCAATAAAATCATTCCACTTCTTCGCCCAGCCCCTCAAGCTCTTCGCGTACGTCTTCTCTATGTCCGCCCTCTCCTGCACCAGGACCTGCAGCTCATTGCAGAGCCTGTGGCCGTCGTCGATCCTCTTGGTGGTTCTCTTGTAGTTTCCGGGCTCCCAGAAGGAGTCTGAGGTCACGGAGAGGAGGGCCTGCTCGTCGCTGTGGTGCGACATGGTGGTGGTGCGGCAGTCGCACACCGCACCTCTGGAACAAGAGAGAAGATGATTTAACAATTGATTTTGTACGTTTTGGTAGTCGGTGAACAAGCTTGGGATCCAACTGATAGCAGATGGCTTCGGTGCTCACAGACAAGCGTTAGGCATCAATATATTATTGTTATTTAGTTACTGATCAACGATGCATTGCCAATCGTCTGTTTCTAGACTACCTTATAGCAAAACTCTTCTACCATCTCTAATTTGTGGGGTTTTATAGTAATTTGGCGTTGGATAGTTGTAGTTTTGGGTACATATATGTCATGAACACAGTAGGTGTAATATTTTTTACATATTCATAGTGCATTACCACCTACATTGCAACACAATCTTACAGTAAAACACTTAATACAAGGAAATCCTGAAACCTAATGCAGCAATCACAATAGGCTGTATATAATATACCCCACGCCACAAATACCACATTATTTAAAATTCAGTCATAATCAACATTCGAAGAAACAAAGAGATCTCACTTTGAATGATTGGTTTTAAGAATGACGTGACCATAAATCTACTGGACACTAACTCCAGCAATCATATTTGCAGGTGAAATAAAGTTCATTTGGCGTATTTACAGAATAAAACTGAGTTTCCGTGATTTACATAGGCTTTGTAAATAGGCTTAATCGCACCAGTAAAATTTACAGATACAAAATGCTTTTCATGTGTAAAAACCAATTTGTTCCTGGTATATAAGTTTCGCAGCTCTGAGTAAACGTTGTATTTTTCTTTTCGTTTTTCGTCGGGAAATATTAACCTAGACTTAACCACATTATGCGATTCCAAATATTAGTACAGCAAACTTCGATCGGGAAGGAGAACGAGGACAAATATATTTCTAATATACTTAAATAATTTTAATACACAACGCATTGAACTTCAACTGAAGTCGCATTTAGAAAATTACACGATTTCAGTGTTTTTTTCGTTAAATATATTTAAATGCGAACTTAATTTGGCGCACTGAAAGAAAAGTTCCGGCGTGTATCGGTTCTGTAGTCAATGTGTTCACTTGATAACCTACTGTAAATTTTAATAAACTTCTTAGCAATTATAATCACGTCATGCTACCGTCAGCGATCTGACATCAGCCTTTGATTTAGGATCGGTTATCAAATGATGCGCATATGTTCGTTAGGTATTTCAAGAGCAAATGAGGTCAGTTGGTAGAATGCAAAACGATGCTGATAATGAGAAGTTCACATTAAAACAAGAACGAATTGTAGGGGCTGTTGTAGTACTCCAGTTTAAATCATAGTTTACACACACTTCAACATCATAAATATACACAAAATCGGTTCATCATTTAGGTGCGGTTCCCACATTTCAGGTCAGCAGTATTTGTTTACAGGCTATGGACAGCCGAAGCATTTACGGCTTGTTCCGATCTGGCATCCCACTCGGCCTACCAAAACCGAAGTGAACAAGCCGAGCGGCATTTCTGCGAACATCTGTCCCCACATATTTAATATCTCCACCCTGCAGTGCCGTTTAATGTCGGCCCGATTATATGTGAGGTTAATATAAACATACATTCACCGATTAGCCATGAAGAGTACCGCAACACACAAACATTGACTCATTTTCTCTAAAAATCTTATAAAAACCAACACCCAAGTAAACACGCCGTCTAGGAAAACAGCCTTGATACCAGCGCCACTTGACAATACGCCGGAGGCCTCCACCTCTCGACCTACATCCGAAGCCAGCTTCCTTCATTTCCGTGTGCAGAGGTTTGTTGTTGCAACGACTGGCGTTTATGTACAGAGAGCGAGAAGGCGAATTATGTTGTTCAAGTGATTTTAATTGTCAAATTATAATTACTGTCTTAAACTTAAATTTTGAAGGTTTTAGTTTATTTTTTTCCGTTAATGAATTGGTGTTACATAATTAATTAGAGGCTGCCTGGACGATATCATTTTACACATTAGGACGCCAGCAATGTCTAGTTATGTGATGTTTTAAACAAACTAACTTTGTAATTTATTTGTGGAAATAAAGATGTTTCATTTTTTTGTCATATTCTTATTTTCATTTAAAAGGTAATTGTATTTATGACTGCCAAAAAAAGACTTGTGTCCCACATCAAACTGGTGATCAAAATCATTAAATAATTAAAATAATTAAAAAAAAAAGAAATAGTAAGCATATAATTTTTCAACTGATCTTGAATCAGCGTTTGTCTTACGAACAAGGAGTAAAGACGGAAACCGTTCGTTATAACAAATAAAAAACTACTAATATTTTGCTTTGAACCAACAGCTTTATGAATACCTTTGCACAGGCGTATGCGCAGATTGCTGCACCTCAGATGTCAAGTTCAATGATGTAACAAGTTTACAATGTCGTCTGTTACGTGCCGAGTTAATGCCAGGTCGTTAAGTTAAATACTGTGACTTGCGTATGTATGTCGATACGGAGTGGTATTTGTGATATTAGTGGCGAGTTATGTTTATGTATGTATTTATGTATTAGTAACTTTAGAAAGGAAGCAAAGCCTAAATATTAAAAAGAAAGGTACTTTTAAATCCAATCTGGCAATTTTATAACTAGATACAATTTTTATTTGTTAAAATATAATAATAATAAAATTTATTTATATCACACTCAGTAAAAACTTAACAAGTATGTAGTAAACATAAAGATTTAAAAGATCTTAAAGACTTAGTGTCACTTGTATCTAAACTCGGCTGAGCCCGTGTCTTAGATACAAGTCCCTATCCGTGGTTACCACCACATTTATTTTCATGCGTTACTTACTACCTAAAGATAAAAATGAAAAATTTAAATTGATCTTATACAAGTATTAAAGGTATTAAAGGTTACAGGTTTTATATATTGACGGCCTGTTTGGTACGGAGGTAAGTAGCCTTGCCTTTCATGCCAGAGGTCCCGGGTTCGAATCCTAGACCTCTGGCAGATATTTAATCATATTTGCTTTCTAGTCATGGATGTGTATGTATGTTTATTTAAGTTTATTTTTAATATTAATATATTTAAAAAATATCTATCTAAGTATGTGTGTTTACATATTTCTTAAGTTTATTTATCCGCTATCTAGTATCCATAACACAAATTCTCAATGATGCTTAATTTGGGCGAAATAATGTGGTGTGTCAGTTAAAAATATTTATTATTATTGAGTATTTATTTAATAAATCCCCAGACAAACACACCAACTGTATGGCTGCAAAGTAAGCAGAGCTTGTGTTATGGATGACCATACAGCGAACTGGGGGGAACCCAGAATAAACATACATATATAAATATCACCAATCATGGCCCGAGAACAAACATCTGTGTTCACATGAATGCATATATAAAGAATACAATATAATATAAGCAACAACTGTGAGTCAATTTCTGAAATATAAAGCTAAACATAAGATTGTTCTATGTTTAACTTACTTGTATTAAAAACTTTACTTGCTTTATACATTCTACCCGAAAAAGGTACCTAATAAAATATATAGGAATTTTAGCTAAAGTTTTCAGAATTGAAAAACTCGACAAACATTGATCTCCCATCAAAAATTTTATCCCAAAGCCTCGAGTGGGGTTTCAATCGAATTGCTGTATCTACACGGTGCCCGATCAGAATGTCAAGACCTAGTTGCCCTATGTACTATAAAACCTAATTGCGTTAAATTAAAAGACCACAAAACTTTGACGAAAACTAGCAATAACAGAAGTGCTTTAATGACTGCATTAAAGTTAAATATAACTGATTTAGGTATATTCCAAACCGTTTTATCGAGACCGCGTACTGAAAGTGCAAGTAAAATTTATAAGAAATTGCATTAGTAGTTCAGGCAAATGCTCGTTACTATAGGCTATGATGGGGCTGATATGGTTTGTTTTTTTGTAACCAAAAGCCTCTTAATAAAATAATTAATTAAAATAAATAAATTAAATAGTTTTAAACGTTTTGCCACAGAAAAAAAAGCCTAAGTCCTGCTAAGGTTAACTATAGAACACCTACTATTTCTACTATTTTGAACGTTTATTTTTACCTATTTCCTGAAATGCCACGTTCTAACCACCATCAGTCACGCGCCATAACAATAGCGACCGCCGAAAGCACGCCATTACCACGAAATGCAACCCCGTCTAGACAAACAGCCCGCTCTGACATTCACATTATGAAAATTGGGTTAAATATGAGCTGCGCAACCAACTTAAGTTTTCGGTAGCAATAAACTGGAACTAAAGCATTGTTACATTACAACTGCCAAACGCAGACCTCAAACTGCTACTTAAGGCGGCCCTGAATACAGGTTCTGCTTGGCAAATCTAGACTTAGAGGTAGTGCACATAAAGTACAAGTTCGCTGCGCACAATAAGCCGCCTGAAGTAACCATTTGATATTGCAGATTGCGGTCGTTAATGTTAAACTTCATTTACGCGTGGAACGCAGCGCCACCGTTTAAGGAACAAATAAGCTGGTCGTAGTGCTAATGTTTCTCATTGTTATTTTTTAGTATTTCCTCGATGAGATTTGATATGTTGTTAGTAACTTCTGCCGTGGTTCTAGTGACATCAACGGACCGCGCGTAGTCGAGCTATAATCAAAATTTTTCAATAAGTGCCACGTCAACAAATGACATTTATTCTAAAGGCTTCCAACAAGAGATGTTTTTATCGATTTATTTGGTTCAGAAAAAAACATTATGTTCCTGAACAATTGCGTTTCTTCCTAATAAAAATCTCTCATCAATATAGGTTCTATAAAAATAAGTAAAACTATGTTCCAGTCCTAGATGGATCAAGTTTAATGGTCATTCCACCACAAGTATCAATCCAGAAGCTAGTCACTAAGTATTCAAACGAAAAACGTAATTATTTTGCAAAACAAAATATAATTCCCGAGATTTTTAACATAACTTCCGCAACTCGACAGGCTTAAACTTTAAAAACAGGTTACCAAAAATACACTTGCCAAAAATTATTTGACAGAGTGACAGCTGGATCTTTGATCCCAGGTCTTACAATGATAAATACTAAGAGCAAAGGAAAATAACTTGTAAGTCGTGGTTTTTGATGTTTATAACATGAGATTAGAATGCCGATATGACGGTACGTAAATAATATTAATGGAACGGATTAATATTAAAAAGCACTGATCAGATATTTTATGGGGATTTATTATTATTATATTTATGTAATAATAATATTAAATTCCCAGACAAACCCACCAACTGTATGACCCCAAAGTAAGCAGAGTTTGTGTTATGAATGACCATACCTACTGCGAAGTGGTGGGGAACCCGGAATAAACATACATACATAAATATAACAGCTGAGATCAAACATCTATGTTCCTCACGCAAATGAATGCCCCGGCCAGGACTCGAACCTGGGACCCCAGGCTTATGAGACAGGGCTACGAACCACTACGCTACTCGGCCATCTCACCTAATGTGTTATGGTATTGTTTGAAAATAAACAGCTTTTTTTTATTCATTTAAACAAATACACAATCTGTGAATCACATGCAATTATAACAAATATATTTTAATATTAGCAAAACATTCATAAACATCGACAAAACTGGTATCTAATGACATATTTATAAAACTTTTCCTGTACATATTCGAATTTTTAATAACATGCCTTTTTTGACTCAAACACGACCTCTCAAACGCGATCTCTGTTGTACAATTTTTCGAAATTAAGAAATATATGACGTTTTTTATTCCTGTTATAATAATTACCTTAAACGTAAAACCAAATGGTGAAGTTTCCCCTTGCAGCGTCTGCTTTGCACATACCTTCTTTAAGCCATACTAGTCCACACCGCACTGGGTCAAAAACCACTCACTGAACTAACTGCACATGCACACTTACTAACAAAAATAATTAAAAACTAAAGCCTAATTTGTGAAAGTCAAAACTATAATAATTTTGTTATCATAATAAGGTTTTTCCCGAAAATAGTTTTAAGCACGTTCCAGGTGATTGTGATCCAATACCCTGGGGTATTGGACGGTGATCACACTGGTTGCAATCCATCAAGGCAGTTGTTGTAATCCAAATATTTTGTTTAACCTTGCGCGTCCTTGATGGCAAGGCGCGCGTCGTCCGCGGCAGGTCGAGAAATCAACATCTTACCACTGCACATATACCCACTTAACGAAGCCCGGTTATTTATTTACATATCATTGGAGGAATGGACTTCAATGGTTATAACTTATTTTATAACTTTCTAAGAATACTTGTGCGGAGTGCTACCTGCCGAGTTGTTACTGACCTAGATGGCTTGCAATCCAGCGGCTAGATGAATATCCGTATACAAATTGCTTGCCATCACCATATACTAAATCTAATCATATAAAAATCGTAAAAAAAAAATTGTAGTCCACGCGCTAGATCCCTGTAAGCGCTCACCCTCTAAGGACGCGGAATGTCAAACCAAAGTTTGGATAATAATCTCTGTCTATAGGGGTCGCAACCAACAAGGTCGCTCCGGTGGTGGAGCCGCTGCATTACAACCGTCTGGAACGCGCTTAACGTCGAATATCTATACAGATGTTCACCTAAAAATTGGGCGTCTTTTTTTTCGATGATTTTCGACGCCAAATCCTAAAGACAGAGCATCTTAGGATGCAACCTACTACCTATAGACGGTGTTTGATTTCTTTGTCTATGTATTTGTTGTTGGAGAATACATTTTTAATATATTCAGCTAACGGTTTTTAATCTACTGATCGTTTTTCTATCGGTAATTTAGATACATCTCAACACGAGGCACCTTATAAAAAATTTTGGACGTCACTTTTCTGGCCACCCTGTACATACAAAACATATGACAATCAATGTTTACAAAACTGAATTATCCCCGTAAATTCTTAACTAAAATCTTGTACTAAAAACAGAATACGATATTCCTATCAAAAAATCTATTTATACGTAATTATTGAAAACCTGTTTGTAAGCTGATTCAAACAGAAGAATCTCGAATATGATGTAGAAACATTAATATTCATAATTCTAAAATAGGTAAAATATATTCATGTTTAAATATAAGAAATAACTGTTGGTGACCATTTAGATTAAAACCTTAGATTTAGATAAAATCTTATGAAAACTTGAGACTATGTTTTCCCTGAGATTTATTTGTTTATTGAATTACGCAGTTATGGTTTTATTTTGTATATAAATGTTTTATATAGAAAGAAAAGGTTTAGTTTTTTGAGAGATTGTGCTTCGGGATTATGTACTTAATGGGGCGCGCGATAACTAAGATACTGAGCGGAAGAAAATTCTCAAAATCTTCCTAAATTGTATCCATTATATTTAACCGTTATGATTGAAAATAAATCTACTAAAGGAGGATGTTTCCTCATTAAATAATAATGCAAATGTAATACCTCAATTCATTGAAAAATTAAATAATTAGCTTTAGAAATAATAAGATGGTAGTTTCAAAAAAGGCTATACACTTCATTTTATATTACATATATGAACACATGTAAACAATAATATACCTAGTTTATAAATAAAACTCATAATTCCAAGATCGATACTATGACATCACATCCACTTATAAATACAAAAAAAACACCTGTACAACTCCACACAAACAAACACAGGCTCACACCCACACGCATCTACGTAAATACACGGTTATTCCCAATCGATTAGGCACAATGGAAATATGTTTCACTTTTCCTTTTAACCTATTGTCTCGATAAGACCTGCGCACGATCACACTGGAAACTGAGACTATAATCTTGTCGATTTTTGGTAGTCTCTTAGAAACTGTACTCAAAAATCAACTTCACCTACTAAAACTTAAGGTATATTGTGGATTACTCAACAAAAGGCCTTGAAGTTTGAATCACGTAATTCAAGTATTCTTCACACGTAAGTAAATCCTATTGTAAACATCGCAGTAATTTTATAAGTCCTACAGTTTGTGAGTCTGTTTGTTAATTCTTCACGGTCAAACGGCTGAACGGATTTACATAGAATCTGAGATTTAGATAGCTAACAGCCTGGATTAACACAGGCTACTTTTCCGTCACATTTTTTTTAACCCGAGCACGAAGTCGCGAGATAACACTAGTATAGGAATAATGGTTTCCGGGGGCAATATTTTAGAATTAATTCGTTAATTAATGGCAGGTTTTGTTCTTACTATAAGCCTTTCATTATGTCATTACGTTACGTATATATTATAATAGTAGCAATAATAATTAGCATAATGAAAGAATTTGATGAAAGGTAACTTAGTAAATGTACAAAATATGATTAAGTTTACAGTTAAGTAAAAGTTAACGTTTACATAACGCGATAAGTTAACAACTTAAAGTAAAAACTTAAATGACCTTCACGTGTATAAAAAGCGATTAAGGAAAGTAAGTGTCTTTTCTGTGGTTTTCTAAATCTGTGGTTTTTCAAATCTGCCATCCTATTGCTCGCGACCAAATGCTCTAAAATCAGTCGGACATCAGGCGTTTAAAAAAAACCTGTACTATTTTATTTAAAATAGACTGTAAGGGAAGATATCTACTCAAAAGGTATTATCTTACATTTTGAAACATAGTGAAGCAAATAGGAATACGCTATTATACACTATAACCAAATTTTTAAATGAAAAATTATTGATTAAAATTACTAAATACTTTAGACTACGATTGCATCATCGAATTTGAATTTTAACCGGAAATATCTAACTAAAGTGTCAAATAATAATTCCTCAATTTAGTAGGCACAGGAATTTAAAAGAAAAACCAAATTTAAATATAATATTTAATCTGCTGTAACTTTTAATTAGATCTTCCAACACTTTATTAAAACCAGTCTTCAGGTCAATGGGTCATACTTCAATTGAATGTAAAAAAAATACACTAGACCAAAGTCCCACCCGTTTATGAGTTCAGTGAAGGGTGGCGCCACTGTCTACGCGTAAATTCAATGTGACGGTTAGTCACGTAACAAAGGCTTTGGGTTTTTGCTAGAGAACACATTAATTGGTGGCATTGAATATATTTTAACTTATGAAAATGATGCCTCCGTGTTATCAGTGGCGGTTTGTCAATTGTCAATCGTAATAATCTAAGGCAGACGTTCTCAAACTTACGACTCCACGTACCCTTGTTAAAGTTTTAATATGACAGCGAACCCCTAAACCTTATCCCTAAAGATAATAATAAACTTGGCTGTTGAAGAAAATAAAGTTTTTTATTTCAATAAAAGGTAACAAATATAAATAAGTATTGAGTGAATGCGACGGGTGGGCTAGTGTCTTTGCGCTTATCGAGTCGACTTTAGGAGTAATTTTAGCCTTAAGTCGTCTAGCCACCATTAAGTAAATCATGTCGCGAACCGTCGACTGGACAACCCCTAGGGGTTCGCGTACCCCAGTTTGATAAACCCTGATCTAAGGGATTTCTGAGCACCCTAGTACTCCAGTTGTAATGCTAGTTTAGATATAAACAAGTGTACATTTTTAAGTTTTACGGGGGAAAATAATAGTGAGTACGGAGTCCTTATACAACGTGTTCTTTTTGATATCCCATAACTTTGAGGTTTTGTTCTTTAGTTAAAAATAATACTTTTTGCCAAAAAATATGTGGTTCAAAAATGCATAGTTTCCGAGATAACATCAATCTTAATATAATGAGTTCAAAAATTATCACCCTTGTAAAATCTCTTTAATTATGCGACGTTGCCAAACTTTCACTAATGCAGTTCCACTATTACACGCTAGATGCCATTTTTGCAATAATACTCCAAATGACAACTCTGAAGCACTAAAAATAAGACTGAGATTTGGGTGAGAGTTCGACGTCCTGTCTCTGTTGACTAGTGATGGTATATCACTTCTAAAGTTATCGATTATTTCAATGGGTTAGGAAATGAAATTAAATAATCAGTACTTATTATTTTAAATGGGGAAACCAATTATAAAAAGGGATGTTTTTAAATGATTTATTTAGCGTGCAAATTTCAGTATTTTTGTTCTAATAAAATGTAAATATTTTGTAAAAGTAAAGGGAAAATACAGATATTGATGTAAATACCTATACCTTATCAAAATATTTATTTAATCGAACAGAACGTATATCAAAATCTTGCGCCAAAAGAAGCTAAGTCAATGTGATAAAAAAATTTAATATCTCATAACATCGAATATTTTGCGCTGTCACCATTACAAACTTGATCAGTTTCATTTTTTTAGATGTGTAACTAAAAATATGTAATTTAAAAAATTTTTACCGACTTCAAATTTGACGTCGGTTTAATTTTTTTTAAATGATTTTGTATTTCGTAATTTTTAGTTAACTAGCTAACAGTTAAAAAAAATTATGAAACGTGCAAATAATCATTGCAATCCGATTGGTAGTTCTCTAGATATACGCGGTCAAACATACATACATACACTTTTGAAATTTGGGATACCGGCTAGGAAGCTTATGTACATCAACATATTTGAATATCATGCAATTCTGACAAAATTACATACATACGTATCGAACTGATAACTCCTATTTTGAAGTCGATATCTCGATCAGCCGAAAAACGTCCACTGCTGGACAAAGGCCTCCCCCAAAGTGGTCATACTGGTCTCGGGAGGATGCTGCTGCCCATTCTCCGTTCTTTGAGTCCCCTTAGTCGCCTCTTACGACACCCACGGGAAGAGACGGGTGGTGCTATTCTGGTGCGGCACCACACGCAACCGTTATAAAAAAGCTTTATTGTTTTTGAAATATTTTCCATAACAAACTTTCAGATATACGTTTTTTTCCCCACAATCAAAATGAGTAATATCGATAATTATTTATCGTAAAAAATGCCCTAACTGAGTAGCAAAAATACTATTGAAAAGGATTCATTGAAAAATTAGTATCATTCAATAGACGCGAGCCACTGAAGCCATACAATAAACAACAAAAATATTCCAAACGTTTAAGAACGTTGCATACAATGTACAACGCAAAACGTTGCGAACTGTACCTGTGCACAGCGCACGCAAACACACACAAGTCACAACACGGCCTAATCACGTGAAGTTCTGTGTCCGCTTCTTTTAACATAAGGGTTGTCATTGTTCAGGAAATAATTTAATCAACAGGAATTGTTTTTTAACTGTGACTATGTCAGTTTTGGTCATAGATATTTTATTTTCTTCGTAAAAATCAAACATTTAAATTCCTACCAAAACCTTGATATTTTTTGTTTTTATTAGATACCAGTAATGACACAAAAAAATCTTTATTGAATCTAATTAGTGCACAATAAGCACAACATTTTCATTCAATTTTCATGTGTATTTTTCTTTGTTTTCTTTTATCAATCACCGACTGGAATCTTTGGCATCCTTATTTATAAAAAAGATAACGTAATTTACGTACCTGTCAGGAGTACTTATAACTTCAACTATTTATTTGAAATAAAATCATAAAATTTTAAAATTGTATGACTTTTTGATCGTCCCTTAAAAATTTACCTTCTTATTTTATTTATCATTACTAATAAATCAAAAAGCCTTCATAATTTGTTTATGACTTAAAGTGTTGACAGCCCTGGTTTGAGTAGCATCTCCAAGTTGCAATCGAAGACAATGTACGCACACAATGGTATAATGAGTAACCACTCGCAAATTGTTCCGTACGTCCTTTGAACATAGCGTCAGTAATAAAAGTTTATTACTTTTTGAAAATATTTAATTTTATTTAGAATAAGTTTCGCAAATTGTTCCGTACGTCCTTTGAACATAGCGTCAGTAATAAAAGTTTATTACTTTTTGAAAATATTTAATTTTATTTAGAATAAGTGAACCATGTTTACGCTGCCTGACATGGTTTTTCTTTATCACTTGTTTCTTGACCTTCGTCCTGCTTACAAGTGTCTGCGCTGTGCTAGAGCTGTTACTATTTCGTTGATCTTTGTTGTTAATTTTTTTGTTGATTTGTTTTGTCGTAAACTCTACGGTGTAAATCATAAGTAACCATGCCACGGCACACATATCCTCCTGAACATCTAGCGGATATGCATTTTGTGTATGGATACTGTAATGGAAATTCCATGGCAGCTGTGAGAAAATATCGGCGTCGATTTCCAAATCGTACTGTTCCGGATAATCAAACATTCATCAACGTGAGTCTTAAAACATATTTTTTTATTTACAGTCACTATCATTATGGACCCCTTCACTTAAACTAGTTTAAGTAAAAAAGCTAGTTTATAATCCGTTCTCAATAAGTGCCCTTCCAGTGAAAGGTTTTTAATAATTTTATTACAATTAATTATTGTGAATTTTACACAAAGCTGCAGTTAAATCATCAGAAATACCCTGTTGCTAAAATTTAATTAATCATAATCAGTGTTGTCGTGTTTGTATGTAGATTTTTTTAACTTTTACTCAGTAAAACTATTTTATATATTACAGATACATAGAAGATTTCGCGAAAACGGATTGAGATTATCTAGTCACGAAAGAGTCGTTGCTTTAACTATGCAACAAGAAACTGCTATTATGAATTTAATAGTAGAAGACCCCACATTATCAACCAGACGTGTGGGGCGAATAGTAGGAGTCTCACATAAATTGGTGTGGAGTCTATGGAAAAGATATGGGCTCCACCCTTACCGTTATAGGAAATCGCAAGGTTTGTTACAAGCAGACCATTTTTCAAGAATTATCTTTTGTCAAAGATTTAGTGAATTTTTAATACGGGATCCACAATTCATCAATAAAATTTTATGGATGGATAGCTGGAGTTTTTAATTCAAAAAATCAACATCAGTGGAAGACAGAAAATCCAAAGGCGGTGTGGGAAACATCTTATCAACATGAGTTTTCAATCAACATGTGGGCGGGAATTTTAAATAATAAACTTGTACGGCCAATAGAAATCCCGCATCGCCTTAATTCTCATAATTACCTAGAATTCTTGCGGAGTATTTTAAATATGGACTTTTTTGAGGATATTGATCTTTTTACTATTCAAAATATGTGGATTCAACACGATGGTGCGCCCTCAATGAAGAATACTCGAATCGGTGGATTGGTCGGGGAAGCCCGATTTTAGCGTGGCCGGCGCGGTCACCTGATCTAATCCCCTTAGATTTTTATGTGTGGGGTACACTAAAGAGTAAAGTATATTCAGTTAAAATTGTGTCCAGAGACCATTTACTCCAAAGGATTGAAGAAGCAGCAAATGAGATGCGCCAAGTAACAGTTAATTTAAATAGACAAATACGTAATAGAACAAATTTATGCATAGAGCTCAGTGGTGGATTTATTGAAAACGAGTTAAATTAAAAATACTTTTATTAACAAACTTGTTTTATTTACTTAACATACTTTAATAACCCTTACTTGGGTCCTAATTATTTTTTTGGTAATATACGGTTTTTTCTTTTTGAAATCAAACAATACTGAAACAATAGCGACAATTTTCTTTCTTCTTCTTATAAAAAGATTTACTAATTAACTCCATTTAAAGTTAATAAAATTGCATCTTATGAAATCTATTTACGATGAGGTCATTACGAATACAAAAGAATGTAATTTTACTAAACGATTGAATCGGTTTTGTCCATGGCACAAAAAAACTATTCAGACATTAGTTGAATAATACCTCTGGGCAACTCCATGCCAACGTGTACCTCACCGTTACTTACCCACAGATTCAATATTTGCTTTCTGTTGTATTCCTAATAACCTAATAATAAATAGCTATCATTAAAAAAATTGCATTCATTAATTATGAACGAATTACTATGAAAACGAAATAAATTGTTCAGCGTGTCTAGCGCGAGTTTTTCTTTGAGAATTTTTTCGAGAATTTAACTGAATGATTGTGTAAACTTAAATTGTATGAAAATATCAGTACATTAAAATGTGCCGGTATATTAGATTAAGAAAACCTTGTATAACATGCGCATGCGCAGTGCGAGTTTTTCTTACTTTTGACAATATTTCATAATAACTTTAAAACTATTGACAAAAGCATAACAGTTGACTTTTTTCGTACGAATTATAACAATATTTAGTTAATAAGTCCTATAATGTATGCCTAGAATAGCATTTTAATTGTCAGCTGCTGAATTTAATGAGTAAAACACATAAATTTATTCACAAAATATTATTATGGGAAAAAATTATCCGAAACAGTAACCGCGTTAGTTGATTTTAAAATCTAGTTATTTAGAGACCTTAAAGAGTTACTTAAATAATCTAGTGTTTAGTATTCATTTTAATAATATGTTAAACATCAGATTTTTTTGTTAACGGTACAATGACTTAACGCTAGTCTTACTTTGATTGATAAAATATTGTTTATGATTTTCATTCAAATTTTCTGAGGGATAAAAAATGCGACGTTGTCATACTTCGCATAAAGGTGTTTTACATAAGATGTTGTGACTTAATTGAATTATTTTGTATGAAATATAAAAACAAAGCAAAAATTAAAATTGAAAAATTATTCACATGTTATTTGATTCTATTACATGGTCCCATTAATACCCTAGAGTTATGGGAAATCAAAAGGAACACGTTGTATTTTCCTCATAAAATAATACGTCGTCAAGAAAAATTTCTATAGGTATATTTATTTTGTTTATTCAAGGATTCTTCTATTTCTGTTTCCCTAAACAGGGGTCACAGTTTCTGTGGGGACTGGGAACCATAATAAGTATAAATAAACCATACCAAAGAATAATATTCAACCCTTGAATAAGTTTCAGGGTAAAGTCACTATTTCCCCATCAGTAATATCAAGTATACAGCGCTGAACAACTTCAAAGATCTTTGTACAACTACATTTTGATTTATATGGATCTAAGAAGTTTTTGTTACACCTTAAATAAATATTCCCGAACACAGCATCCTACGTATAGTGAGTGCCATCCAAACGCGCCCCACTCCTTTTTAGTCCTGATATATCGTAGAGTGCGAGCTTAGACCATAAAAGTAGGGGCGCCCGTTTGGCGCACCCACCTCCCTACCCGGGTGTCGCTCCGATGAAGGTTGCACAGCATTCCCATGCAACAGCCGGCAAGGTGATTTTAGTGGGTAGGTGCCACTTTGGTGAGTCCCACATCACCATTGCAGAAGTCGGTTGCCTGCGGCGGTATGCATGACGCATCTTCCACCTCCCTCACGTGAGGGTGATGCTTAGGCAGCATAATAAAAAAAATTTCTACATACCCACCCAACCAAAATGACCAATTCAGGGTCCAATAATAAACTTATAGAACGAAACGGCTCCGGACAGCGCACACATACTCCGCGATTTCCACTCGGAAACGCCAATGGCTCACACATGGTTAGGTAATCGATCCAAAACAATACCCTCCTATTGTGCTGTAGTCGGCTAACAATGCGAGTTGTAGGTGAACATTTTTTAAAGATTTTTAAGCGGTTTTGGGTGTGGTTGCGACGTTGATATACGTGCTATACAAAATGGCTTGGAGATAGTTATAACTTAATTTTATTGTTATTTTTGAACTAGTTTTATTAGAGAAATATTAGAAAAGCTTTCATGATATAATGGTCTTATATATATTTGTTGTTACTATTTTATTTGCTCTAGTAAGAACGACTTCGTCCATAAATAAATATTTCAATAATGTAAATCATTCATTCCTTGTAACAATCATCTGTCCATGTTTAATACTACTCTAACATCACTAATGAAGAACTATACACATAAGAGCGCTTGAGTTTGTATGTTTGAAAGTGCAACTCTAGAAAATATTATTGGCTTTGGTTGAATTATCAGGACATGTTTCGGGAAGGCATCGATAGCCAAAGTTGCACAAATTAGCGTCAATCTTAACTTAAAAAATATCTGGTGCGATTTGCTGATTGTTGCAACAATTTAAGCTACGGGAGACCTATAGAACCACCCACAAATTCGGTCCGGGATGAAAGTCGAATATAGTAGATGTATATTCCGGCAAAAGGCCGGGCCAACACAGTTCGGGTTTTGACGTGTATTAAGCCAATACTGCAGACCCAAATGTGCTGGCCTGAACGCAGCTTACTCATGCGCTTATTCAACTGTTTTGCTTTCTGAAAACCAACCAATGACATTTATTTCAACGGCAATGTTTCTAATAAGAACAAGTCACAGACACAGCCTAGTATAAACCAGCCAGCGGGCGTGGAATGCGGTCAGAACCTGCTCCGAGTGCGGAAGGACGATGCGCAGGCGCCCGTAGAATGCACACCATTCCGGTAACCTACGTTAGGAGTCTATTACATTGCATTTATATATTTATTTATATATTTGTAGTAATAATTTTTCATTATTTCATAGCCGCAAAACGAACACGCGATAAGGTTAGATGCAGCCGTGCCTATACAATGATAAATCGTCAATGTTACCTACACATTCGATCTTTATGCTTTTGCCAATCGGGTAATTCAATCGGACTTTATGCGATTCGGCACATTTGAGTCGAAACCCAAATGCCGGCCCAAATGTGTTGGTACGAATCTTACTTTTTTTTAAATAATAAATCCCCAGACAATTACACCAACTGTATGGCCCCTCATTAAGCAGAGCTTGTGTAATGGATGACCATACATTGATTTGGGGGGATCCCAGAATAAACATAGGTACATATATAAATATGACAACCATGACCCGAGAACAAACATTTATGTTCATCACACAAATGAATTCACATCACACAAAAAAATTATTATTATTATTATTATAGTAAAGATTTTGTTATTTGTTTATTTTTGAAGGTTACTGTGGTCTTTGTTGCTTCAGACGCAAAATTATAAATAATAGTAGTTTCCTTATTCATGGCAAAAAAAAAGGAACCGAAATTTTGTAATTGTCGACGTAAACTAAAATTATGCATAAACAAATGTATTATGGCATCGATCACAAACTCCAAAGAAAACCAGATGAAAATATCTTCACAGTTATTTTTGGCAATCGGCAAACTCTGAAACTGATTAACTGTTTTAAAAAAAATCTTTTATAATTAGACAGCTGTTTTCTAGAAGTAACACACATTTTACTAAAAAAATTTACGTTCATCTGCCCTTTAATTAATTTATATAACAATTAATGTACACACATACTAACAGTTGCTATTTAAACAGCGAGCAGAAAGTATAAATAAAAAGTTATAGGTTCTTAGAGCTTTCTTCCAGCAGATCTGTGACATTTAATACATTTAAAACAAACAGGGTCATTCGTCAGTATGGGTAAGTCTGAACCAGAAAGAGATAGAGATATATATGTTCTGAGGAACTATGTCATCGATTTTAGAGTAATATAAGAAAATGTCATAAAGCGGATTTAAATAATATTTCAAGTTATAACTTTCTATTACATACTACTAAATGCCCTCAGTTAACTTAGAAAGGTGAAATCTCTATAGACGATGAATTGACCAGATAGCCATGCAGGGATGGTAGTTCACCCTAAGCCGGTTGGTTTAAACCGCGGTTAAATTTGTATACCTAACTGGTGTCTCCGGTCTTTTAAAGGGATTTTACGAAAACCACTATTAATAAGAGTTAATTTGATTGTAGTTGTACTTAGCGAAAGTTTATGCATTTGAATTGTAGTCATAAATGTTATATTTCAAATCTATTCAAAATCTAATCCAAAAAACGTATATAGGTAAAAAATAACATCGTTTTAAAACAAATATTGAATAGGCCATGCCATATTCTACCAGTGCGGTGCGTATAAAAATCATCAAATCAAAAAGTACGCAGTCACGTGTATCTGTCGTGGATATATGGTAGAATTGCGAAATCTTCCATCAAAATAATTTTTTTTTGTAAGGGTTCACTTCAAACACATCCGTAACATCATTATACTTTTCCAATATTAGGTATGTATTCCTATATATTCCTACAAATTTAACACCTACACAGACATTTATACACCCACGCCAACTTTTACACCACGTGACGGAGAAATTTTCCAATAAACAACCTAAGGTTAGGAAAACAGCTATTACCTAACTCTGTTGACCAACGGAACAGCGGAAACAACAAGCTAATATATAATGAAAACTAACAGCGAAAGTCAATGTTCCTTGTTTTGTTTTGGTTCCTTTTTGTGTAATTGTACGGATCTGGACGAAATCAATACGTAATAGAAGTAATTATAATGCGCATAAACATATTAATCCCGAAATGTGCTGTTCTAAAGTTAGATGGACTTTGCAGGAGTCAGCTTTCTTAATTTCAAAATTAGATCTAATTTAAAAATTGCTGCGAAATCCAAGTCAGACCCCAAAGTGACATTTGATGACGGAATAGAAAAGTAAACAGAATGCTAAACGTATGAAAACTTACTGAACTGCACGAAACCTTCAGTCAAAGGAACATGAAAATTTCATACATTTGCTACTTTATTTTATTTTTAATTTCTTTTAATTTTATTTATTTACCTATAATGCATATCCTATTCACTTTTCTATTCCATCGCACGATGCAACTTGTCTATAGGTCACCTGAACAGTAGCGTCTTAGTTTATCAAAAATGTATCGTCATTTGTTTTTTATTTGTGTTTGCCTATAAAATTTAAGATCCTTTGTGTCCACGTCTTTGGATCTAGCTTCAAACTTTAAGTGCTGAACTGTACATTTTTTGCTAAGATTATCACCCGTTGAGAGTATGATAATAATACATAAACAATAATAAACTATTAAATGCCATTCCCTACCAGGTTTCGAATCCTCTACGTGCAGAAGTCAGTACTACTTATCACGGATACCTAAAGGCCTATATTCAAAATGTCATTAACTAGATCTAATGGCACCCGTGACCATCGCCCTTGACAAACCAACACGCGTGACCGAAGAGGCCGAATCCAACAATGCCCGAGGAAAATCGGCCTAATTGCAACGCGTAATGCTCAAAGACGTCTATAATTCGTTTCTAGTATTGTTCAAGACATCGAGCGTGAAAGGAGCTGTGTTCATATGCTAATGAACATGGCATTAACATAATTGAGATGAATTCATTATTGTGTAAGTCTCTAAATGAAGTAAGTACATTGAAAAGTTTAATTTGAACTTATAATTAGTATTATTATTCTGTATTAATTATAGTTTTAAGGGTGTTTTAAAAGGGGTGGTGATTGGTAAGTGGTAATAGCAAGAGTGATGATGCAGTGGCGACTGAAGGTTTTAGTTGGAATTGTCTTTGTGACAGTAATTACACCGGCCAGTCCTTTATTTTCACTTTTTAGTCCTTTATAATAATAATAAATCCCCAGAAAAACACACCAACTGTATGGCCCCAAGGTAAGCATAGTGTTATAGACACACAATTGTTATGGAAACCATACAGCGAGCTGGAGGGGTAACCCAGAATAAACATACATATATTAAAACAAACAACCATGACCCGAGAACAAACATCACACAAATGAATGCCCCCGGCCGGGACTCGAACCTCGGACCTTCGGCGTATGAGGCAAAGCTACTTACCACTACACCACTCGGTCTTCTATACAGGAGGGATAAATAGGAATCCAAATTTAAATATTCATTTCTTAACATTGACAGTTACTTGTTCTTATTGACGTCAAATAAAAAAATAAAATTCGAGAAGAAGAACTCTCAAGAAACTTCACGGGTACATATATTTTTTTTTTCAAAACAAAATTACAATGTCTTTATGTCTATACAAAATTATTCTTATCTGCATCTGTTAGCTCGCCGTCTCCCTCCCCCAAGTATCCAAACGCCGAACACCCACAAACGGCACCCGTTCACGAGTTAACGCGGGATCCAGCCATCGCCCTCCTCAACCATATAAGAGGGAAGTGAGCGAAAGGAAGGACTGTAGTGCCGGCCCAGACGAGACCTCAACAAAATGAACTCTATTGCCACTAGTTGCTTCCATTCAATCGACTCAACATTTTTTATACTTGATAATAAAACAAAAGCATACTAACTGACAGACAACGTACAGCTTATGATCCAATAAAACTTTTCAATTAATCCTAGGAAACATGTTTACTTTCTTTATCCTATAATACGACGATAAGCAGTTCAAAAACCCCTTTTTTGTACATTAACTTTCATTGGCAATCTAATTAAACCAAACATTTCCTAGTAAAATCACAAAAAAAAAAACCTAAATAAACTAGTATAATTACTAGAGCTATTTGCTATGCCTCAGAAACACCGTAAAACTCTGGAAACTAAACTTTCGTTAAACAGTTAAATATTAAACACTGCAGTTAACAGAGACTTTAAAAGGAATCTCGTGTTTAATGCTATGTGATCACATAAAAAGTAATTAAATTAAACAACGAAGAACGTATTTTTCGGTTGTAAAATTAAGTACACTTTTGCAATTAAAACTAATGTTGACCTAAATAAAACTGTTGATACAATTAAATTACGCTTTTACATAAAAACATCTCTTATATTATTTTGTAGGTATTATGTATAATTATTTCATTTATTTTATCAACATGATAGAAGATAAATGAGGCCCTAAATTTATTGAGTTGACGGCCAACTCGGCGCAGACAGCCGGTAAACATAGCCGAAACGAGGAACGAAGCCTTTCAATGACTCGTTTTGCGTCGCCAAACAGTGGAACGATCCACTTGCGTTTAAATTTTCAGACAAAAATAACCCTGGAACTTACAAGTGTAGGGTGTATAGGTATCCCTTGGACGGGGGTGTACCATCCTCGTCTCCTTCGTCACTTTCCGCCAGATACGATGGAACCACAGTCAACTCCAGTTTGTAATAAAAAATAAGACATAACTTCCCCAATCAGAACGGAACAAAAATAAGGTTTGCTATTATTAGGTTAAAATAAACTATTGGAGGACATTTTCCTAGCCTTGTTGTGAAGTATGAAAAGAACTATTTGCTGATGTATAGTGCCTTTCCTTGTAATCCGTAATGCTTTTTATTAACTCGGCCACATAATACAAATGAAATACCATAAAGCATCGCGTGACGAAGATTTTTACCCTACTTGTCGTAATGGGAGGTTATCTACGTTTGCACAATACGTCCTACTTTTTATAGATTCAATAATTCATAGTCTGAATGCAGTTGGCTATTAACTGAAGTATTATTTTGTTTTATATTTTATTGTGAAATAGCATATACTTGAAAATTTATGTTCAAAGATGGTACTTACAGCGAGCTTTTCTTATTATTTTGTGCATAAGTTAATCAAAATGTAATTATTACGAACAATTTTTAAATTATGCCTAACAGACGCCGCTGTTGATATTCTTAAACACCAACCAACACCTATAAAACTTCCTAATTTTTTTACAGCTTTAGGGTGCAGTATTAAAGTTTTTTTCCCTTTAATACCTATTCCTATACATAGAAATGAAACCTTTTTTACTTTATAAACCAATTGTTTTTATTTGTATTTTATTATGCTTTGGATTATTTAAAACCCTTTTAAAGTTTACTGGACTTAAATGAAAGCTTCACCTCATTGGGCGCCAAGCCAGATAACTGTACACAAGCCTTATGAAACACTGCCAACTTAGGCCACTTTTTGGCCATGACCTTTATATAAGGCTTGATCAAAACCAGGATAAGAATATTTAAGCTTTTCAACTCGTATGTGAAAACTTTTCAACTGACCTGAATTTACGAGAGTATAATCTGAATCGTAAAAATAACCTACACGTTTCAATTTAGGTATATAATGCCCGCCTTCCACTGTTAGCGGAGCGGACCCATTGAGCTCTCCGCTTAACCCTACACTCGGGCTTCGTCCCTGCCAAAGAAAAGTGCGCAAAAATGTAAAACTTCTTTTATGCCGTTCCATGATCCTTTCCCATGAAAGGGAAACATGATAAATGTCAACAACATAAAATGAAGAATATATTTCAAAAAAATTTACAAAAACGTGGATTTAAATAATAGCCACCGTACCAAATTCTAATTAATCCACGGTATAACAACTGAGTTGATACTTTCAAGGAAATTCTTTCAACTGACCCACGTCACACCAAGGCTACGAAAATATTGCGTAGTTGTATCAATGGCCGTATACATTTATAGCGATTAGTAATGGTGTTAGAATAATATCTATTAAACTATTAATATATTGCGGCATTAGCAACTATAAACTATTGATAACATATTGATTTTAACAGGTATTAAGGAAAGATTTGTGTGTTGTAATGTTAAGGATAAATTCTAAATCGAATTTTAAAATTATTTGTCAATACGAAGGTTTATTAATTAGAAGTGCAAACTACATTTTAGTCCGACACGAACTCGGGATCAGGAGTTTCGCAGATGAAGCCGTACAGCATTCTCTAGTTTGACAATAAAAAGCTTTCATTCCAGACCTTTCATTAGATTGTGTACCAAAAATCAGTCACTCAGCGGGCTGTTCAGCCTACAATAAAGGTAATATTTAATCTAATACAAGCATACAATAAAATTTTCACTTTTATAACACTAGCAACACATCTGGTGTTTCCTGCCATAAAGTAACATTAACCATTGAAAATGCTGTTGACTGACTGAAATCTATTATAATGATACAAGATAGTCAAGGCAATTCAGGGTAAATAATACACCAACTCACATCAATACTTTCATAATTTCGCATGTTTGCTAAATACAAGTATGGCCACGATTTATTTGTAAGAATGTAAGTATGTCTAATTTAATAAATAATAAATAAAATCCCCAGACAAAAACACCAACTGTATGGCCCCAAAGTAAGCAGAGCTTATGTTATGGATAGCCATACAGCCGAATGGGGGGAACCCAGAATAAACATACATATATAAATACAAACAACCATGACCCGAGAACAAACATCTGTGTTCATCACACAAATGCATGCCCCGGCCAGGACTCGCGTATGAGGCAGGGCTACTTACCACTACACCACTCGGTCGTCAAATTAAAATAGACATTAACGTAACAAAATCGTTTCAAAGCAGTGCAGCCGGTCACATAATATAATACGAAGTTTACCTTCTAACTATTTAGCTACTAGCTGTTACACGCGGTTTCACCCGCGTTATTCTAAATTTCGAGGGAATATCGGGATAAAAAGTATCGTATGTGTTATTCCAGACTGTAAACTATCACTGTGCCAAATTTCATATTGGTCCATTCAGTAGTTTTTACGTGAAAGAGTAACAAACATCCATCCATACAAACTTTCGCGTTTATGATATTAGTAGGATTATTTACAATCATTAGGTAAATAATTTATTTACTTTTACAGAACCAACAACTTCTACATTCCTGGAAAAGTAGGAAATTCCCGAAATTCTTATTCCCGTAAGAAACAGGGACAGTCGGAACCATCACAATATACATACGTCCAGCATTAAACATTAGTCAAAATTTTTGTCGTGAAGTTTTAGTTCGTGTCATTTTAGATTTATCATACTTATAAATAAAAATATTTCTGTAACATTTTCAGTAAAATCTTACATTATCCAAGGCCATATTTTCTAATTAAATTATATGAGAAAGCCTTATCCCAACAAATTATTATTCAAATCAAATCAAATATGATATATCAAATATGGGTACATATAGTAGGGTCATTACAGATATAAAAACAACAGTTCCGCCATATTTCACCTTCAAGGTACTTATGCATATAGCAACAGTAATAGAATATTAGAACCTTCCCCCTTTCTCCCCCGGTCAACCAACGCAGGCAGAAGTTTCACCCGTTTGTGGTTAGCGTGCCGAAGAGCCGAACTAAACGGTTCGATAGCTCATTCTTGGTTCGTGTTGCCAAAGAGTGGAACGATTTGCCTGCGTCTGTTTTTCCAGACAAATATAACCCTGTAGCTTTCAAGTGTAGAGTGAATAGGTACCTCTTGGACAGGCGTGTATGATCCTCGACTTCATCGTCACTTTCCATCAGGTGAGATAGAAGACAAACGCCTGCTAATTATTAATAAAAAAAATTCTCAAATTCAATATTATTTGTCATTTATCATTATTATCATTATTATCATTTATTTATTGTTTGGACATTACTGATATTGTTAGTCTAACAGTTTTTATAATTTTTAATATTGTAATGTGTAACGTTTGTATAAACTTTATGATTTTAATATGTATTTTAAAACTTTGTAAACCTGAATTTGTATGATCTTGTAATTGATTGAAATAAATGATTTGATTTGATTAAAATTATCATGTACAGAATAATTAAAAAAAAATTTATTTACAAATTTTTGTTTGAACTCATTATATTATTAATCTTTTTTATATAATTTGGTAGTTTGTTATAGATTTGGGAGCCATACCATAGCCGTAGAGTTTTACGAGGTTGAGGTCTAATTTTATGCTTGACATCTGGCTTTTTAAAAACGTTCAAATTTCTCTAAGATATTCTTAACAAATAAAAAGCTATATATATATATATATATATATATATATATATCTCTTTTTATATATATATATATTTTATATATATATATATATATATATATATGCAAGGAAAAGTCAGAATTTTAAAATTTTTATTGTATCTTATTTCGTAATAATACAGTATATCTTTTCGGCATAGGTAATTCAAGCTTTCATAAAACGAATAACTCAATATTTGTTATCAAAAGCATTTCTTTCTGCTTCGCCCTATAAGTAAGCGACGACAAAGACTAGCAAATTACACACAAGCTCAAATCTAAAAACCGAACTTTTAGACTCATCTCAGACGTATGTCTGCTAAATGGTCAAATAAAAAGCGACTTGGCACATGTTTTCATAATATGATGTATTGCAAGAAATATAAAACAAGGCGCTTTTTCTTTGACCATTCAACTGTAATAAGCCTGAGGTTAGTCCAAATAATCATTATAGATTTAAGCCTCAGAGCCTTATCTATGTAAGATCGTCTCATAATCATCCTTTATCATTGAAATCCCAACTCACAATTGCAGTCAACGACCTGTCATGCGCGCGCGTCTCGTGTCATCCATCCATCGATCGATACTTAATTATAACGAAATCAGAGATCAATAATTACACGCAGGTCGAAAGTTGGGCAGTTCCAGTAGGTTACCTATTGCGAGATATATCAGTTATAGTCCGCTACCGACCTATTCATAAAATTGTATTGTACGAGTATAGAATTACTGTATTTAGTATTTAATAGGAAATGCGGATAATGCGCCAATCACGACGACCATGAATAGACCGTCACCATGGAAACTCGAGCACTTATTAAAACCTTTACAACAACATTGACACAGTATATAAGTGGTGGCGTTGTCAGGCCATTGCATTACATTCAATTTAAATAGTTATTTACTACATACGTAGAGAATTTTGTAAAATTCATTTTGCGATGTCTTTTAGGAAGCTCTTTGTGCAATCAAAGCTACATTACATAATTATACACACCAATCGATCGATGGTAGCATGGAACAGGCAACGTCGATCGACGATCGATCGATTGGTGTTGTAACACCCTTAAATAAACTTCGAAATGTTTACACTTGGACGAGCGTGTACCATCTTCGTATTCGTCTTCATTATTTCACACCAGCTGAGATAGATCACAAACGCCTGTTGATAAGAAAACTTTCAACCGGTCAAAGTTCAGATAAACTGATTACAGAAACCTTGTATTAAAACTCTTCGAAATTTCGAACGATAGTGCATAGGTAAATCATAGTTGAAAACGCAAAACTTGAATGCTTTTGGAGGGTTTTCTTGGGAAGCTTAAATTTTCAAACGTTCAATTTAAAACCACTGTCTACTCGAAGTAATCTTGATAAACAAGGGAAAAACAATAAAAGAAATGTAATTAAAGTGAAACACAACGCCTACATTGCATGTAAACTTTGATAAACCTGAAAAACTAAATCTATACTATAAACGTTTAATATTATTTGTACAAAACAACACAAACGCGAGGCTAAGAACTTCAAACACAGGTATGCAACGTAACCCATTCATTAGAACTCGCGTGCTGTGGGACCATAAAACTAGACACGCAAGTATTCGCCACAATAATACGCTTACTGCACGGTTTTGTGTTGCATAACGTTTTATTTATGCGCAATCTATCTTCTTATCATGCAAGGGACTGGCAACCTACGGTGACAAGAGTTGATCAGCCGCCTCTGGAAGCTCCAAGTTCTCTGACATAGCTTCACGACTGTTATCTTGCCACAGCAACCGGGCCGTTGACGGCCACCCATCCTTGGTCTGCCGCAAGGAACGTTGCTACAGCCACAACCGTTCGGCCATGAGGGCTCCAAATCGCTTTTATTTTAGCGTTTTCTTTACATTCATACGTAATCGCCTAGAAATCTCCCTCGGTTGAACTCACGTATCTGCCCATCTCGAGCAATTTTTAGTACTTCTAGATAAAACTTACAAGAGCGAAAAAATATTAACCCATTTTTAAGGCAAAATGTAGAAAAATTACCAAATATCAAATTTACTGGTAGTTTAAGTGCATGATCCCAGCAGATTACATGGTCACGAAATATTATAAGAAATAAATAAATTAAGTACTATAAAAAAGAAAGTAAAAAGCGAAATATTTCTTGATTGAACCATATTATTTTTATACCATGATATAAGAGAAATACCGACCTAATAATTCATACAAAACGTTTGTTCTATTTGCAATAATAAACAAATATAATCTGAAGGGAAAAAAAAATTTAAACGTTCTTTCATGGTTTGTAAGCGGAAATTTAGTATCATATAGGCATACTATATCTTACAAAAATCTATAAATTCACTATTTTTAGGTCAATCATATTTTTTTAAATTTTTATTCATACGTAACATTTTTTCGTCTTTACCTCAGATAAATGCAAAACGTATTCAAATGTTGTGTTTCTGCCAAATTGACATTTTAAGCGACTTGAAAAACAGCATCGATTGCGAAATTGATTTGTTAAGCAGTATGTTGTAACTTTGCCTTACAGCATTTTCAAAGCAAGTTAAAATTACAGATAACATAACGCAAGCCCTGCGTACTTTACAGGGCTTATTGCTTACTTTTGTCTGGGGAATTATAATTATCATTATTTTATACTAAGTAGTGACAAGGTCGATGATCTTCTCAAGTACACTTTATTTTAATAGAACTTAAATTATTCCTCTTGAACTAAGGACTTCAAGGTCTATAAGCGTTTTAACCCACAACTGATTATTCTATATATTATTTTTAAATATCTACAAAGGTACACAATTTCAGCCCGGTGACTAATAATTTGAGAAATACCTTTACAAATATGTATGAGATCAGTTAGTTCTCCTTTTGTATTTATTATTCATAGGTGGTCGACGCAACAATCACAAAATCGAACAAATTTAAATGTAAATTAGACCGCTAAATATAGAAATACTTACACAACACCACACCCCATTGACAGTGCTCAGGCACGTACCACCAATAATCAGCTATCAACTCTCACTTTCATCGAAAACTGTCAAGCCGATTACACTTAAGTAAACAATCAAACAAAAATTCACTATGATATAACCACGTAACTCACTTAACATGCGATACACGACCATACTGCCTACAATCCGACCAAAATATCTCTTCAATAAAGTTGTGGCACTGTTTTCTATGCGCAAACAAGTTTGAGATTTAGTCAGGCAACAAAAGTTTTAGTTCAAATTTTTGCGACTGACCATGTAAGTTGGTGGCGCTGTGGGTTTTAAGGTCTAGTACAACGTTTATGTTCAACGAAATGGTTGATTAGCATTCCGAACGCGCGGGTAGGTTCGTGATCGGACGGCTGACATTCCTACTGTGTTGACAGACACGAGAATATGTTAGAGTAAGGCTTGTTTCATATGGACGACGGAAATACGTAGCATTTTGAAGCGAATTAAGTATTGTATATTGTGTGCTAGTTATTTCAAGCGTCGAGTGAATGGGTATCTCGTGGATAGACGTGTAACACCTTCGTCTTCATCGTCACTTTCATCAGGTGAGATAGAAGACAAACGTCTCGTCCTTTTTCAATAAAAAAATATTGTTTTTCAGTTTTGTAAGAGACGCTAAAGGGCGGCTAACAGGTCGTAATTTAGAGAGCATATATTTATTGGATCCCACGTCTTTCCGTTTGCCGGTGGAGAGGCACAACCACTTAAATACCGATAGTCGACGTAAATTAGTTAACTTGACTATTACCAATAAACGAAATTTTGAAGTATATTTTACATGTTTCAGGCATTTACTATAAAATCCATAATCAATGCTTCATATTCTTTGCGCTAACCAAACTAACGTTGAACTAAAGAAACAATTCTACAGATTTTTTACTTCATATTTTAGATTAGTTCTCCATCTTCTTAATGGCATTTAATTAGGAATCTGACTTCTAGTACCTACAGTAAAAAACACCTTTTTTTCTGCGTAGACGCACCCCACTCAGTCACGATTTGCGTAGGATCGTGGCTCGCTCCGCTCGTCTTCTATAGGCTACACTGAGAGCCACTACGCTAATTAACATGAAAATTACGATAACTTACTGAAGACCTCGTGAGTTAGGCTTTATGTCCACCAAAGCTGTGCGAGGAATCTATAAGTGAGGAAAATAATCGAATCTCATTTATTTTTAACCCTCGACGCAAAAAGAGGATTTTGTAAGTTTAAATTGGTTTTCTCTTTATCCGTGCCTGTTTGAAGCATCGATATCTAGCAGACGAGTGGGGAGATTTCGATGAGGTTCTTTGTTTGGAAGCTGAACTAGTCGAGAGTGTTCGATCAAAATCCGTTCCGTTTTTTAATTGTTACGCTTCCGTAACTCATTCATGTATTTCGGTAGTTTTTTGTTTATACTTACAAATCATATCATTAAAAAAAATTGAAGTAATAATATTTTTAGTAGTTTAGTTTCTTAGAATAACAACGCATCAGCTTCAGTGGATAGCTTCATCTTTAGGTTTCACAGATAACTGGACTAAATGTATGATATTTTTTAATATTGTAACTACATTACATTACGTCTAGGCGTTTTTCTTTCATCTTACCTGATGAAGAGCGGAGATGAACACAAGGATGAAACACTTCTATTCAAAAGGTTATTTATTTATTCCCTTAGGTTATTTATTCCCTTTTAAAGCAGTGGCATTATCATTTTCTGGAAAAATTGTTTATATGAAACTATGTTCAAAATAAAGTACCTAAAGTAAATAAATAAAGAAATAAATATTTCTAACAATCACACCACATTATCTAGCCCAAATTAAGTATCATTAAGAACTTGTGCTATGGATACTAGATAACGGATAAATAAACTTAAGAAATAAATAAACACACATAGATATATATTTTAATACATAAATATTAGAAATAAACTTAAATAAACATACATACACATCCATGACTAGAAAGCAAATATTATAAAAATATCTGCCCCTACCAGGATTCGAACCCGGGACCTCTGGCATGGAAGGCAAGGCTACTTACCTCCACACCAAACAGGGCGTAAAGTAACTAGATATTCAAGATTCAGAAAACATTAGGTATAAATAAATAATAAAAAAAATTTTATTGACACAAGTTAACAAAAAGAAAATTATAACATACAATTAAAATTAACTTGTGTCAAATGGCCTTTTTCAACAATTGCTATTGGGCACGCTGGTTCTCAAAATACCCAGGAATACTAAAAGCAGCATTTAACATTTATTTGTAGGTATTATTATACTTTGTTTTATTACACAAAAAAAATTAACTAATTAATTTAAAAAATTACAGAAAAAGTAACTAAAGTCTCAAAAAAAAATGCAACTCAAACATTACCGTTAAAATAAAAATACGTAGATACAATAATACAATTTCAAAAGATATAACAAAGTAATGATTCACAACCTTTTCCTACTCTTACTCAATCAAAGAAAATCAATCAAAAATCTAATTAATTCAAACAACGAATTATTTCAATAACACGAAAGAAGTAAAAACCGGAAGTGGATTACTAAAACAGCTGCTTCCTGTTCTAATGTCCGCAGGATACGGTTGCGTTTCGAACTAATTATTTATCAATTAGTTAAACACATTTCTGTAGAAGGCCCGAGGATATAGAGCCTTTTGTTGCGAAAGAATTTTATAATTAATTAGCCAGTCTACTGGAAAATTTGGAAATTGTTTTATGAAAACACCGACTTCTTTGAATTTTTCAATGTTAATGATTTTTTATGTTTTATTTAGTTTTTGTTAAGGTTAATTCTAAGGTAAAATAGAAGTGCCGCCAAGTTAAGCCAGGTTTACAGCCTGAACTGATTTTTCTAATAATATATCTAGTTTTTATTATCGGTGTAGAAATTTAAATACTATGGGATTCCGCAATGCTCGTTAGTTATTTAGACCTAAGTAGACGATATACATACGTAGATAAATACGCACAACAAGAACTCGGCATCAAAATCGGGCATTTTAACTAAATTCTCTCCAATGGTTGATAAAAAGCATGGCCGCATATAGATACAAATCGCAATTTTCCAATTTTCAATTTATCGTAAGCATAATTTGACCATGAATGAATCATATAGAATATATATATATATATATATATATATATATATATATATGTAATATTTAAAATAATATGAAATAATGCAGTAACTTCCTGCATGTGGCGACAATGTATTCAAAGGGAAGCATCACCGCACCCGTCCAATCGTGACGAACGGACAAAACGTTTGTCGACCTCATTTGTGAGCAACGAACAACCATGCCGAATAGGTAATAGATTTGTCTACGTAAATAAAAGTTGTGTGTGCATGTTTATTTATTCCATGTCCTAGTCAAAGGGTCGAAGCAGGTCTAAGCGAACAAGAGTGGCCTATGAGGGATCTGGTCATCGTTTTAGGTGGAGTTTTAACGAAGGTTAAGGACAGTGCGTTCTGTAAAAATATGCATTGCTTACCTCATTCTATTCATATCTGTCCTGATTTGGTTTCTCTAACTTGCATGGTTCAGCTAAGATGATAATTTTGAAATCACCATGATTTTTAACGTAACAATAAATAAAAACAAATGATCGAGGGCTGATAATAATGTACTTAGGTCCTGCTAAGTCCACCTAAGAGGCAGACAAGATCCTTTGTGGGGGGGCCACTCGCTCGCTTAGCCTGCAAGACCTTTTAGACAAAAATTGCGCGAAGGTTTTTTCAGTCTGCTTTTTCTTTTCTCGTTGTAAATTACCATTTGAAAACCTAATGAATAGTCATGATTTTCGTTATTTGTTTTTGTTGTACTATATGCGTTCTTAAACCATGAATTAGATTGAGATAAAACTGTGCCGAGTTGTTCTACGTACGCCAGCGCAGATTTTCGTTTAAGAAGCAAACGAAGCATCGTGTACCAACTAGTTAAATAAAGACTGATTATCGGCCAGTACAGGACTTTAGTCTTAAGCCCAGATTCTGGCAACATTAACAACGCAATGACTAGAAATGACTCAGTTCTAATTACGTACTTCTATCACAACAATATAAGTGACTAACCTGCTTGCATTCGATTTGAGGGAGCTGACATATTTATTTTACACATTAATACCGACGTACGAACCCAGCAACCACCTGTTGGTATATACGGCGGTTAAACAAGGAAAGACGTTTGTACCTACCTATTCAGTCATCTCAACACGGGATCGACTTAAGTGAAAGTATAGATGGCTTAAAAAGACAAATTGCATTAAAAATTGCCGCAGCCGCAATACTCCACGTAGGAGTTTTAGTTCCTTTTATAGTATCCCAATCTGCTGAAACAAAAGTATGTTCTAAAGCATGTAAAAGTATCATTTTTTAAATACTTACATTGAAATAATCTAAACAGGGTGGTCGCCTAGCCACAGTTTACCACTAGGGCTGTCTCATCGATGCACACAACACACACTGCACAATATCTGTAACAAAAATAAATCAGGTAAAGTTACATATCAATGGATTACACCCTCACTATTATTTGCTAAAGATGTTTCACTCACTACATAACCTAAAAATACATTGTTACATATTCGATCATGAAAATCGAACTCGGGCCTCCAAACTTTTTGGTCACTAAGTGTCTGCCAGCATTTTCGGTGAAAATACCTAAAAATAAACAAAGGGCCAGAAAGAATACAATAAAATTGTACAAATTTTTTGGTCTGTTCATCGTAGTATGCGATATCGTTCCATACGTGGGATACAATTCAAAGAACGCTCCAGCAGTCTTTTTATAACCAATTTTCAAGGCACATTTTGCAGTCTGCAACATGTTCTTCCTCAACGGCCTTCGACCTTCTCGAACGCAGCGAGCGCATCTTCTGGCGATGAAAACTTTAGGAGTAGATGAGCTCGTTTTTAAATGTAGGGAACAAGAAGAAGCCACACGGTGCCAAATCAGGGCTGTAAGGCGGATGACCCAAAAGATTTACAGGTATGGTGTTTAGGAAGTCCTTCGTCTTGATCGTAGAGTGCGCGTTGTCGTCGTGGAGCAAAAGGCCTCTGAGTCCCGTGTTCCGTCGCTTGTTGCTCGTTAGCAGCAAAAACTACTAGCATGCATTTGATAGTGTGCCAATTCACATTCAGGCTTTTTTGGTTTCTCAAGGGCTTTGATACTAAATACCCCGTCGTTACGGAGAAAAAACTAGCGATCAAAATTTTTTCCAGCGCTTCTCGCGTGTTTCACTTTTGTAGGCGTTGGTTCGTTTTGGAACAGCCATACTGCTGACTGATGCTTTGTTTCTGGATCATATTGACAAATCCAAGATTCGTTATGATATCGTACATGGCGGGAAGAATCTGCTTTGAATTTATCAATCACATCATGGCACTATTCCACGCGCGCCTGCTTCTGAGCATCGGTGAGGTTGTGGGCTATCCAGGACGATACAATCCTCCTTACGCAAAGGTGTTTCTGTACTTAAACTCGTTATACCAGCGGTACGCAGTTGCATTATTGCAGTAATTATTTTTCATAAAACGATGCTGGTAAAAACATTTAGAGGGAAATTTAAGTTTGGAACGAATATATTTTTACTTTTAAATAAACGAATTTTTAAATAAAAACTATAACTCGCCAGCGTCTCTTGAATAAAAATTTTTTTTCGCAATACTTTCTGAGTGGTCTGATTGCCCGAGAGTAGCGGGGCGCGTTTTTGTGGATTAACTCATAATACCTAAACCGAAACAGTAACTTATATCTTTCGAAAAATGTATTTCAAAGTATCGTATAGCAGAAATACTGAAGAAATATGACGTCCGGAACTACTTACATCCTGATATTCAATACAGGTTAATAATATGTAAGCGGGAAGCCACACTATGAGATAGTCCAGTATAATTACATAGGAATGCCCATAAATCTTCCTGTAATCCCTAAAGCGGTGTTAAAGAGGTGCTGCCCCAAATTACTAACTTATAGGTAATTGATTGTAAAGACGTTTTGGTTATTTTAAAAATATGGTGCATTGCTTGAGGCATGTCGTCATATTGTGTCTGTACTTATACAGGAAATAGCTAGAATTTAATTAAAGCAGTGGTATATATACTGATTTTATAAACAAGATCTTGTTTGCTTGCTCATTCATGGCTATTACCACGCAAACTCCGAACTGCTGAACTTATTCATATAATTTATCCAGATGCAGCCCATACTTGCCTACTGCACCCACATTTTTTTTCAGTTTACACACCGTGGTGCGCTACCATAGGAAAAAAGTATTCTGAATCAGTTTTTTGGATTGCACTCACAGCACCTACTCCTAAAGTTATGAACATTTTTTTGACAATGTAATTTTTTGTATTTTCTTCGGAACAGGCGACTTCTGTGCACAACTTCTTACGACTCACAATAATTTTAAGCTGCTTATGTTTACTCACTTAATGTATGTAACGCTGTGTATACACGATTGCTGGGTACCAATCTGGCTGAAACCTATATTTTAATACATATACATTTTTGTAACTTTCATGATTGATACCTGTGTGTGTACCTTAATAATAATAAATAAATAAATTAATTAATTAATTTTCCAGACGCCTGTACTTAGCGACAAACATTTTGCTCAACATACTTTCTGTAATGTTAAGCTACGATTCATATACAAGCTTCGAAGAAAAGCTAACTTATATTTAATGAGACATCCGCCCTTGTATCATATAGAACCTATAAATTACTTCTAGTTGAACACGTGTTTATTGCATTTTTGATACGACCTACAATAGGGTCGGTGTCGTCCGTAAATTGAAGAATTAAGAAGTACGAATACTGACCCAGGTCACAGTTTTATTAAGTTATTACTGTTAAAAAGAAATATCTAGAACTAGGTGTACATTGTCTATGCAGAGTCCATATCTATATCCAGGTCACTCTTATCTATGTTAACGCTTAAGGTAGTTTATCGATTAAGTTATTTAACATAACAGTACTTAATTGATAAAGTATTTGTACCATCGCCTTAAAATCCACAAAAAAAGTTTCAAATGCTTTCCCAAAAACACTGATCGGAACCCTGCTTATGAAAACTCTACACTGGTTAGGAGGTTCAAAATAAATATAAAAATCTCTTCTTAGTACGCACACGTTAATTAGTACATAATAATGAAAACCACATACAGACACACCGATAGTTTGGTCTCAATGTAATCAACGCTACTTTTCAGTTCAGGACATACATTTATGCAAACAAGGTTTTTACTCTGACAATTTAAAAAAGAATCAGATTATTTGCCCGAACAATTCCAGTTTCTATCTCACGACTGCGACCAATCTAATGACACATACATCATATGTTAAAATTCATCTAAAGGTTTAGACTGTACAGCTTGCCAAACAAATATACATACATTTGAAAAACATTACCCTCCTTCTGACAGTCGGAAAAACACAGAGTTTTGTCGGAACAAACTCTACTCTTCGACATAAAAGATAGGACTATTTTGTTAGGACACTACGGGTCATTTCACTAAAGGTATACCTACATATCCTAACAGATAATACATTCTAAAACTCTTTATCCACCATTTAAAGAACAATACACAAATCTTAACCGCCAAAAAGCGCATTCAAAACCAAATTTAGAAGCAACATTCTATATTCAAAACACAAGTTTATTTATATAGCAACTGCGGGTTTAAAATTGCTACCGGAATCCAACAATGGACGTCCTTGGATAACCCTCATCAGTTCCCCAACTCGGAGAAAGATAACTCATGAACCTAAGAATTAGTATACCTATTTAGACCTTATGTATTTCAGATTTAAGCTGATAATACTTCAGCAAGAGTTGGTTTATAAGCTGTTTTCTTGTTAGATGGATGGAGATATAATGGTTGTGAGAAAAAGTTGGGGTAGAGTATTCATCTCTTGCTATTGCGTATGAAAGGAGGAAAATGTATGAATGACGTTTTGTTCCTGTTTGATTTTGGCTGATTTTGGGTTTGCACTGGACTTTTGTAATGTAATGTGAAAGCTTTTAACTCTAAACTTGTAATAAAACTTCGAAGCGACTTCCGCTTTATATATAACGAGATATATATGTCTGCGTGAGCGTGAGATTTGTTTGGACACTTACCACTACAACAAGCGAACGTCGCTTCGTGAGGTAGTAGGTACGTATAGCTGGTACATATAACGCATATTTTAAACAAACATTTTACAAAAAAACGGTGCGAGAGAAAAAACTGGTCTAAGAAAAAAATGCATACAAGTAGATACTAATCAAACTCTTACAATACCTAAAACCCAACCTAATAACATTTTATTCGAATCAATACTTAATGCAATTTTTAGGAGTCAAGGTATTATCAATTATCATGGTCATTCAATGTCAACTTTGTTATCAGAACTCAACTAATAAACGACTAATAGTAACGTGGGGTCAACCCCAAATATAGAGAACATGTACAGTTTGTAAATAAAGTATTGGTAATAAAAAAAAATTCAAAAGGTTACAAAGAAACATATAATAATAATAAAGGATGTTTGATTTGATATTTGGCGTTTTAAGCACTTATTTGCGTATCGCAACGTTTTAGGTTGGAAGGGTAATTTTTATTGTTAATTCAAAATAAAGCTTACAATAAAATATTTTATCCCAAAAAGAAACGTTATACTAAGACATTCAGATTTTATAACCATTTTCGATAAATATTGTTATGGTTTTTGTCTTCTACCCCACCTGCAGCAAAGTTACGAAGGACACGAACTTGTCACACGACTACCATGACGTTAGACTCTCTTTATTCTACCATTGAAATCCAAATGCTTTACATTTATCTAAAAATTAAACGCCGACAATTTCTTCTACACCCTAGAAACTAATCTAAATAGGACTTGTCAAATCGTTTGATGCGAGTTATACAAAAAATAAATACCTTTCCATCTTAGAGTGTTACCACACCAATCGATCAATCGTCGATCGACGCTATCGATCGATGGTAAAATGGCACAGTCGACGTCGATCGACAATTTTACCAGACCATGATGTCGATGGTAACACCCTTAAGGGCGCTATCCACACGTTCAGGCCGGCAAAGTAGGTTTTTTTAAACATTTTTTATAGCCGGCCAACGAGCACCCGATTCATCTGATAGTAAGCGGCATCCGTGCCCATTGACATCATAAATCGTAGATGCTATTGATTGTTTACATTGCTAATTCTTGATTATCAATTAATAATGCGTTGCCGACCTTAGGCTCAAGTCAGAACTCCCATTGTTCCAGCAATTACACTGGCTGTTCAATCCCTTTATCCGGAACACAACCACGTGGTTATTATGGTGGGTTAAAATAGGAAGGACTACAATACTGGCCCGGTTGAGATCTTTACATAAGAAACTGTACTTTCAATAGACACTACTAATACACTACTCTGCTATAAGTAGGTTCCGCAATATTTGTTATCGACAAGGCCGGCCCCAAGCCACCACACTTATTCGGGAAGTGCCAGTCGGGCAGTCCGTTCAGGCGTTACGCCGGTCGACACATTCGCCTCGTCTCATTCATCTACAGATATTTATCTGTGCCGCCCGTCATTGCTGATCAAAGGCTCCCGAGCTGGTAGCACCGCTAGCATACCATCCCAATTCCATAAAATCACAGCAGGACTTACATCCACATACGCTTATACACATGCATGTCAAGTGTAATATTAACATGCGACATAGCATTGGACACTGACCGGTTTCTGGTAATTTACCTTGCCTTAATAGGTGCAGTTACGAACTCTGGTGCGTGGTTAGTTGTATGAGATATCGTAGTGACATGCGATTATAAATAGCTTAAATGATTACATTGCTGGTTAGGTTAAAACATTAAGGAAAAGATCGCGAGGAAGCCGTAAACAAATCCATCCGCACACAAACACACCAACTGAATGGCCCCAAAGTTATTAGGGCTTGTGTTATGCAGCATACAGCAAACTGGAGGGAACCCAGAACAAACATATTTAAGTATATAAACATAAACAACCATTACCTGAGAACAAACTGGGACCTCCAGCGTCACTTGGCCTATCTTAACCTTTGATTTATTATTAAAAAGGGATAAAATTTCTTTGTTTACTTCTTGTCGATAAACTCTAAAACCACCCAACCATTTTAACATTTCTTTCATCTTGAAAAAGCTACAATATCCAGGAGTAACAGGCCAATTACTATACTGTTTCCAAATATTCCCATAGCATTTGATGTTTCGAAGGTGAAATGACGCATGGCACTCTAGGCTGATCGATAAACCATTACCTACGGCTATTACAATAAAGGATATCCTAGGGAACCAAGAGCAACGCCATTGAAACCGCTCAAAAACTCAACCTTGAAAAAATGCTAGTAGATTTTCCTATGTCAAGATCACTTATAGAGCAGTACTAGAGTCATTCCTATTTTAACCGCTGTAAGAACCTCGTTACGTAGTTGTAACTTACGTGGACTAAAAACAAAGGCTACTCCAACTTAAGCCGTTAAAATGGATTACGAGCTCATTTGCCTGCTATGACAACGCTAAAAAAGTACTCTCAAGAATACGTTTATCACTATCTAAATGACCTCTAACTTTTTACCTTTACCTCAAATTATCCGAACGCCACTTTTAATTAACGGAACAAACTTTTCAAATTCCAAATTCGAATCATCAAAACATCTTTTTTGCCAGGCCCGGTATCAGTTCCATTACTAAAATTAAAGATAAGTGGACCCGAGGGGTCTGTATAGGTACTTGACCTTGGCTAGAAGGGCATTCAGTGACAGCTGGATTCGATTACAATCATTGGTCTGTGGATATATGGTTGTGATTCTGTTCAGGGGCCATATTACAAACATTTGTGGTGTTCTATATTACAGGATACTATTCTGGAAATTCTGTAACATATAAAACCAATAATACAAAGAAAATTCTACTCTTCATATATCTCAAACTTTAAAGCGATAGCGATTATTGATGTAGAAAAGTAAGCGAAGTTTGTAATATGACTGAGGCGGCAGTCTGTTGGAGGTAAAAGTTTGACTTATTGCCAAAATTGTGAAGGTTACTTGTATCACTGACCCGTCCGAGAGTAGGATAATATAAATATATAAGTGATTGGAGCAATATTTACATACGATAGCGTAACAGTATAACAGGTTTTATAAATTAATATAGTCAAAGTTTAAAGAAAGATTTTAAGGTTTAATTTTTAAACTAATGGCTAAGAAAATATTTAGTAAATACTTAGGTTCTAAGTGCAGTTTCAAATTCAATAATTTTTTTCATTTTCAACATTGACAGTTGGTTGTCCTTGTTGCCGTTATATAAAGTATGGCTCTACCATCTGTTCGGAAAGGCATTTTTTACGTGAAACCTGTACCATATACTGTACTTAGATGACCCTTCCGAACCAGTGGTAGTTTCAATATACGACGTTCTAAGCCGTAGGTCCGTGCCCTCTCGGGTGCCCTTAGGCGTATCTTATGTAGGAGTAGTTTAAGTTCCAGCTAAGCGCCGTCAGCGCTAAGCTACAAAATTCAGTGACATTTAAAAAGCCATAAGCTTCTTAAAACGGTAAATCGGAAAACATTTTGAAGCTGCCGATATATATATTTATACTGGGTGTAACATAAAGGAAGTATATATAATAATACTTGGTCAGTAAATATAACCAACCCCTATAACTCCAATTCTTTTAGTTTATTCTAACAATGGTTACTTACTGACCCTTAAGTATTATGTTTCCTTTATGTTACACCCTGTATATATATACAGCACTCAACAAACAGACTACCAAAAATTTATGTAAAAACTAATTAATATATCTAAAAAGTAATTTCAATACCAAAACTTTCTTTACCTAGCAAATTGCGTACGCCTTATCAGGCGGCCATAAACTAGATTCCTCAGATAAGATGATAACACAGTAATTACCTTTGCATGTCCGCTAACTGATCGTAATGACCAGTTTCAATGGTAAAAGAGATACTGGGCAAGGACGTTTGAGGTAGGAACTTGAAAAATATGAGAAAATACGGGTATAGGGAAAAACAATTTAAGTTATTGCCCATCGTATATTTTAGCTTTTTATTTAAATATTCGGCTATTTACTTATTCGTCACACTCACTTATCTGTACTGTTAATGTAAATAAATAAATCCCCTGACAAACACACCAACTAAAGTGAACAGAGCTTGTGTTATGGATTACAATACAGCGAACTGGGGGGTAGGGGGGACCCAGAATTTGTGTGTTTTTTCGTTACACTAAAAGAACAGGGCCCAGGTATAGGGCATGAATCGCTTGCGCGTTGTTCGGATGTCGGTCGGCGCCACGCATACCAGCGGACGACGAGCCAGGCATTCGAATAGGAACCTGAGCCTGCCCCAAGTCACCTGACTGTACATTATCAAAATTAGACATCACCTACGTATATTATTCAATTTACGATGGGAGCCAACTTTAGATTAAGCTTATAACGTAGGTTAAAACAAGCGTATACACTTAATAAACTATTGGAAAGTTAATGTAACTATAAAGTTTTGTGCGTAAACAAAAAGAGCCCAAACATTTCTTACAGCAAAATAAACACACAAAAGAGGCGTGGTTCTACCAATATACTGACAGACATATAACTGACAACAAATACTATAGACGTATCCACTCCGATTCTACAACATCTGCATGATGAGAATTAATTTATGCATTCATTTTTTGACGGCCGAGTAGCGTCGGTGGTAGTAGCCCTGCCTCATACGTTGGAGATCCTAAGTTCAAGTCGGGGCATTCATTTGTGTGATGAACACAGAAGTTTATTCTGGGGTCATGGATGTTTTTATTTATGTTTATTCTGGGTCCCCCCAGTTCACTGCATGGTCATCCATAAAACAATCTCAGCTTACTTTGGGGCCATTCAGTGGTTGTGGACAGTGGATCTAGAAATTATTGTTATTATTAAAAGCGAAGAACCTAAGTGCCTGTAGGAGATTGAGAACCCAAAATGTTCAAGTA
Organism: Marasmarcha lunaedactyla; assembly: GCA_923062675.1. NCBI lineage: Eukaryota > Metazoa > Arthropoda > Insecta > Lepidoptera > Pterophoridae > Marasmarcha > Marasmarcha lunaedactyla. The sequence goes on from OV281358.1 coordinate 6,292,004, forward strand.
GGCGCTTTCACAAATTTTAAAATGTGCCTATAGATCATTCTACTCGTAGACTAGTACCAGACTACAATAAAATAAAGGTAACTGTAGTCAGCTATGACGACTGATGACTTGTCAGACACATTCATATTAGTCATAAAGAGACATTGTAAATGTATTTTGAAAAAATATACCCGTGAAATTTTTTGCCAGCTCTTCTTCTCGAAGGTTTTACCGAACTGGTGGTAGTCATGCTTTGTTTGACGTCAATAAAAACAAGTAATTGTCAATGTTGAGAAATAAATATTTGAATCTGATTATTTATCTCTAAAACTTTTACCATAACTATGATAACTTATCCAGAAATAACAAAAACCATGTTTATCCCAAAATACTCAAGGTGTCAAGAGTTACGCGTGTGAACTTACAATAATGTGTTCATGTGAGCTAAGGTGTTCAATGGATCGTTGGTCGCAGGCAACTAGTCTTCAAGGCACTATTTAAAAAACATCCGGCAAAATGAAAAATTGCTACGGAGCATTCGCCTAGGAATCTCTAATGCAATTAGTATTTTTAAATAAGAAATTACATGTTAGATAAAATCGTATTCGTAGTGGGCGTCCGGATTCTCTGTGTGTAATTTAAAATTGATTTTTATTTTGTGTGTTGGTAATTTAATATAATTGATTACTTTCGACTGCAGCTTGTGATTTAAGCTATGAGTAGTTACACGTTCTAAGTTTTACCTATTCATTAATTCGATGGTATTTGTACGAGTATTATAGAGTTGTGGTAAAACCAGGTTGAATGGGAATGGAAATTTCAAAGGCTGTCCCTATGTAAAACTATTACAAGCCAATGTATAAAATTAGGAAAGAGTTGGTTCATATAACGTTATATTTACTAAAAAGATGTAGGTTATGCGTCCCTATTCTGAATCAACAAATTTTTCTACAATCTGATTACGTGGTATCTATAGATTTGCAAGGAACACGGTTTTTAGCGATTAAGGTAAAAATCAATACGTTGTTTAACAAATTCTTACTAAAATTAATCGATCAAAGGATTGAGTAAGTGGATGGAATAATCAACATAATTAGCAACTGCGGGATTTCCGGACGAAACTCCGGTAGTCGGGAAATTAGTAATACTTACCTATTTCGAATTCAGACGGACGGAACTGACAAAGGTTGGAGAAACCTTGCAGCCGTTAACACTGTCGGAAGCGTATTTACAAAAATTGCATTTTTAGTTCTAATCGCATTAGGATATTTGAAAAATAAAGAAATATAGCACTGAGGCGGACATACCCAAATACCTTAAGTAATATACTGAGGTTAAGTGTTAGTAGATAATCAATATTTATTTAGACACTAAAAAGATATTATAAAAAATATTCACAACGTTTACAAATAGAAAATCCCCGAAATGAAAGCAATTGATATAAGAAGGGTTGTTATAGTAACTACCTTAACAATTTTTGTGAAATAACCATTGGAGTTTACAGAAACGGACTTACAGGTAAAGTTGTCCGAACCAAATGGGTATAAATAAACAAAAGAGTATAAAAACGAAGCTATCAAAGGCGCTTTTAATGTCTGCTGATAGTCCAAGCTACATAAGGCGAAAAACGTATAAAGGCCCGCATTCCATTTGTTTCTACGCCAATTTACCTAACTTTAATAAAAAAAAGATGCATTCAAGGAAATACAGATTAAAAGTAAAATATAAACAAAGCACACAATTTTCAATACTCTCAGAAACCAAGTGACATAACACAGATAAAACAGTCGAGTCCTCGAAACAGCCGACAGAACAAATGACCTTGCGCGTGAGTGCCGCAGGTCCCGAATTCCGAAAGTTCTTGCTAACTAGTTTGGTATATCGTGGACATTGTAGTATGAGGGCCTATTTTGGTTTGTTTTTTTCTTGGAATAAATACAAGACACACAGCAGGTTTTGTTTTTTCGTTTGAACTTATTGGAGGATTTCTAGTATCCATATTATTACTACTATAATGCTTGTATGTGCTGATTGCACATAATGCTATAAAGATGAATTCATATAAAGATGAATTGGTTGAGCAGTTTCATATTATAATTCAATTTATAGATTTTTAGATTTGCTTAAGCAGCTGCTCTAATGATTTAGGAAAATCAGTTGGCAATTCTGTAGCCTATAGTTGGTCTTAACTACCAATTTGGATACTGTGCACAATGACATATTACATATAAACAGGTTATCCGCTCTCAAAAATGGCAACGCAAATGCAAGGCAGTTGCCGGCTATTTGACTCAGTCTTGTGCAACCAAGGTCATGGCTATCTCAAACAAAACTTATTCCCTATTTTAATACCGTACAATGCTTTCTTGTGCGTTTAGACAGTGTTCTAATTACACTGTTACTGTTAAAGAAAGAATAACCTTTCTTTTCATGCGTAAGTACTACATTTTTTATAACTATCTTATTTATTATTTTATTTTGCTATTTAAAATGACGTTTTAAAATTGACCATATTCGTTTCAACAAACTCGAAGAGCGAGATGTAATATGATTTTGTATGTGGGAGTAAAAGAGACAACGCTATAGTTTTGACAATTGACGTACTCGTCACGTATGCTCGCGACCAATTAGTGCGAAGCAACGTCACGAAGTACATAGGTATCTCTTTCTTACAACAATTGAACCATATTATTCTTTCCTTCTCCCACAAATTATATTACTCTATATATCAGGTAGGTATCTATAGTTACGTTGACGCCGTTTTTTTGAGTGTTAATGTTTGGGTAGTCTATATGTAATATGTCATTGACTGTGGCATAATAAAATAAATCAATATATGAAAATCCTGTAGGGTTCGGTTGGAGTATCTGCAGTGGGATATTGTGGAAATTACAAAAGAATCTATTCATTTTCATTGGAGAAGAAATTATTTTACAACTTTTTGAAATAGCAGAACCATCAGTATGTAAAGCAAAAAATCTGATTCTGATTCAAAACAATTTTGATTGATTACTTTTTTATTACATAATTTATTCCTACTATTAATGTTAATACTCACAGGTAAAAGCAATTAAGCATATTTTATTGAAAATGAATAATAAATTACACTTAAAGTCAACCTCTATTTGATGTCGTAAAGTAACATTTATACTTACAGCCATCTCTATTTAACATCATAAAACAACATCATTTTCTAACTTCTTTTTGGTTAAACTACATGTCCTTACATATGAAATTGGTGTTTTGTCGTACTGGCCACTTTAATCTGTATTATCTCTTTTTTGGTTAAAAAATCCAATTTCAAATTTATACAGCTATTTACTCAAGCATTTGTGTTTCGAAAAATGTAATTCATTTGTTTTTTCCTCTGTTGGTTTTTTCTTTGCGTCACTTAAGTAGTTTACAAAATGGAAAACTTGAAATATCCCGTTATTTACGAGTACGAAATCCAGCGTGGCACTGAAGCTGCAGAAACGGCTCGAAGTATTAATGCTGTGTATGGCAACGGTGTCTGAAAAGAAAACACAGTGTGTTTTTGGTTCCAACGTTTTCGTTCTGGAAATTTCGACCTGCAGAGCAAGCCCATGGACGGTTGGAGACCAAAGTTGATAATGAAGAGTTGAGGCTATTGTGGAAGAGGATCCATCGCAAAATTTACTCAAAAAAAGTTACTTGTGAGCGTTTAGTGGACTAGTGCTGGTGTCGTTCACTACAGCTTTATTAAATCTGGCCAGACGATTACGGCAGATGTCTATTGTCCGCAACTGCAAACCATGATGGAAAAGCTAGCTGATAAACAACCGAGGCTGGTCAAGCGCTCTAGGCCACTGCTGGTTCTGGACAATGCTAGACCATACACTGCACAACAGACCGCTACCAAATTAGAGGAGCTTCAATTAGGAGCTTAAATTGTCTAAGACATCCACCATACTCCCTGGACCTTGCTCCAACATATTACCATTTTTTTTCGAAATTTGGATAACTTCTTGCAAGGGAAAAATGAAACTCCGATGGGCAGGGCCAATGCCCTTGATTTGATGCCTTCAAAGATTTTATTGATTCCCATCAGAATGGTTTTTTTAGTAAAGGGATCAACTAACTACCTATGAGATGGCAAAAGTGCATAGATAGCAATGGTACATACTTAGATTAAATAAATATTTTATATTTTCTTAAAATTTACTTTATGTTCCTCACTTACAAAACACCAATTTCATATGTAATGACTTAATAAAAGTTTAAGATAGGGTGAAGTGATATTATTATATGAGATATATTGAGTCAGTTCCTTAAGGGGTGCTCCCCACACATTTAGGTTCAATTAGCTAGCCTGCCATGCTGTTCAACAAATACTGCCCAGTCAAATAGCACCTAACAAATTATGCCAAAGTAAATTTTTCTTAGCTGTAAGCAAATGAGATACCAATTTTTATACATTATCCTGATGGATTCTACAAGTTGAGCAAAATAAATTTATTCCCAAGAGTTGATATGCATAAATATACATTCATGTAAATAAAGCAATTTTCAAAAACCAAAATAGATGAGCATGCATCCAGATTTATTAATTTATAAGGTAGACCAATTTGAAAAATCATATAAAATTGTAGTTTAATAACCATTACAGCTACTGAACAAGATGCCTTAACCCTTCCAGTGTTACTAACTTAACTTATTAACTCGTTTCGTTCAATCTGTGATACATGAGACACTTCCTGGACATTTTTCTTATGTACCTATTCGGTACAAAGGACACTGGATGTGTTAAAATGAACTAAATTAATAATGAAATATCAAATATACCTATATGAATTAGAGAATATTACCAAAACCATGTCAATAAGTTTTTCTGAGAGATCCTATACATTTGTCAATAATGAAAATTTACTAAATGGTTGTCCTGTCTTAAAATATATTTTATGACATGAAATCACACAGAAAAATGTTTGTATACTAAGTAAGTGTTTAGTATGGTAATGTTATATAATGTTATCTTTATTTACAATAGTTTGTTTATGGTAAACTTTTTTGTAGTGAACACTTTTAAGTATTCTTAGTAACATGTGTATATAAAAAAGGATTCATTATTATGTTAAGGGCTAACAGGGTTAATAGTGAAATTATTATTTTACTAATGAATAGGACAATGTAAATCCATACAACCTGTGACATCAACATCCCTTGGCCACTAAACTTCTAGAATGTAACTTGAAATAAATCTTTAGTTAAAACTAGGATTAACAGTGTTCCATCACCACTGTGTATGAAAATTTTTGCTCAGTTCACAGCTAAGTATTAAACTAACTGAAGTTTCATAAAATTTTAAAAGCAAAAACGTAATAAAGGCGGGCCTCTCACTCAACGCATTTTCGTTTTTTAGCGGGAAATAGAGCATGAATTACTCAATTAAATTACCAGTCTAAATATTTGCCACTTCGTAAGTAATGATTGATTTTTTCTGTACAAGAAGTCATGGTTCTGGGTGTCGTACGGCAAAGAATCTTATCAGAATCTGCGCAATCTAGTTCTAATCCTCCCGTTATCTGAGGACCGGCTGCGGACATCGACACATCACGCGACTCTCGCGTTCGTGGCAAAAGCCAGTTATAAACATTATTAATATAAGTGTATAATCTTTATCTACACTCACCTTTACTCCACAATTCAATAAACAAGAATTGTAATCCAATATTATATTAGCGACCACTGATCCTATTACCGTGAGGACACTTTAAACATTTACAAAATCACATTACCAATTTAAGTGCCACTATTTCACAAACGCACTGGAATATTTAATAATTAGCTTAAAACATTTCTTAGCAAACACCAAATTTTTGAAAACCTACAACAAATTCAATGTTAACATTGAGTAAAGCTGTCGTTTACATGTCACTTCGCGCAACGATCGGCCATTACTAAAAAAAAATCGGTGTTACCATACCTCTTGCAATCAGTTTCCTCAGTTTCTAGACAAATTATTTATGCAGACCGGACGACGCATGCCTGGGCCCCAATTCTGCTAATTTACAAATGGCTCAATTGAATGACAATTTAATCGTAATAGGATTATTTGACACATTTGGCATTCTGCTAACGATCGAAGTTCCATTTTCATTCGACTGAACTGCAATTGTACTATTTACTATTCTGCTCTTCAAACGTGTTACAGTTGAACTCGATTGTAAACTAAAACGGTATTCTACTCTTATTTGACATTCGATTCAATCGTAATTGAGTGAGTGTTTTGACGATTGGACTACCATTCTGCAACAATACATATTGTGAGGATTTTTGTGCTTCGATTGTGATTTTGTTTTTAAATATATTTAATAAGAGGCCCTTAGCTCTTCGTTTACTGGATGTTTCCAATAGATACATTGTCTGGCCGATGAATATTCAAGAAAGAAATAAAGTTAAGGCCAAGTAAGTAGATATCTTCTGTGAGGAATCAAGTACATTTATTTGTTTGTGTTTTTAATATCTAAGTTTTTAATCTTTAATCAGTTTACTATAAAAACCAATACTTATTTCAATGCTTAAAACAATGTAACATAAAAGTGATACTTGTTTTAATAACTACTGTTTAAAATTCACTAGGTTCGTTGTAAAAACTATACATACTTTTTTTACAATATTGTATGATGTATTCAATTTGTAAACGTTGTTCATGACTGCTAAATTTCTTAATTTAATTTGAACTATAAAGTGTAAATAAATATTTTAGGTACCTAATACTTGATGTTATAGGTTCTATAAATTTGGGATTCCGGGAGTGTTGGGCTGCATAGATGGAAGTCACGTAGCCATCCTGAGGCTAGTTATTCATGAGGAAAGGTACTTCAACTGAAAGGCATACCATTCCCTTAATGTTATGATAATGATAATGATATGATTAAAACTCCATTAAGTTTGAAAACCAGTTTCTAATTTCATAATTACTTATAGATTTGTGATGCAGAGTTAAATATACTTTGTGTGGATGCGAGCAACCCTGGGTCAGCCCAGGGTATGTAATCACATGAAAGAATTATGTGATGCTGGAGATTGTGTCTTCCTATTGGGTAATATATAGAGTTTCAAATTTAATACTTACTATTTCTCAATCCTATTTTTAGTATCTGTAAAGGTAAAGACATCTTCCATGTCTATGAAGTGTGTGATACTTAATTATGTCATAATTTGGGAACATTAATTTACAATTTTGTAATGTTTCAAGGTGATAGTGTGTATCCTCTGCGGATGACAATGATGACTCCTGTGTTAAATACCCAGAAGGTACACCGGAGCATTATTACTATCTACTGCATTACTGCACACAACACTGTGGAGCACTGTATTGGGGTGTTGAAAGCTCGTTTCAGGTTTGTTACATCAATAGATATAAATAACTGAAGCAATATAAATAATAATGTGCATGGTAATACAGTAAAATGTTATTTTGTAAATGTCTGCTTGCTGCCAGAGCCCTGCACTATAATGCTATAACTGCAGGAAAAAAAGTGAATGCTTGCTGTGTGTTGCACAATATAGCAAATAAAAAAAGATTGCCAGTGACACCTCTCACACCTGAGGAAGTCGTCATAGAGAGTCAACGACAGCATGAAGTAAGTTAATGCATGGTTGCCAATGTTTTGTTTATTGAGAGATATTCAGGGTGTTTGGCATGTCTGAACAGGGTGAACCTTAATTTCAAGATTTAAAAAAGCTATTACACTTTGTATACGACGAGTGTGGCTTAAAATGTTCTAAATGACGTTATAAGCTTATTAAAGTTAATGAGCTGTATAGTATTGCAATACTTCTAACATCTTACTCAAAATTATATTGTAAATTAAAACAATAAAGTATTATTGTTAATATTTTTTTTTTCAGATTGAAAAAGGCATAATTGTAGCCTCGGTGGATTCACAAGCGAACCGTAGAGTAAATGCAGATCTACAGAGAGGAAGAGTGCTCCAAAGGGCTCTCATAGACAGATTGTGGGGGGAGCATAAAGCTTAATTAAACATATTAGATATTATTTTTTCAATCTTTTATTTTAATAAAATACATAAGTCACTGTCATTCTTTTCCTGGCTCTGCCTGATACCTGAAAAAGAAAATATTTTTTAATATACAAGACCCTAGCTGTTGGTATAGAGTAGAGATTACTAGCACTTCTTTCTAAACCAGAAGTTCCTAAGCTCGAATCCTGGGAGGGTAGATATTTTTTATACAAAAATTTATAAGCTCTCAAGCTATGAATGCCTGTATGGTTATTTCTACATTTTATTTCTTATATTCTAATGTTAACTTATACTTAAAACTGCAGTTTCAGATTACAGAAACAATGTAATTTATGTCATGGTAAATAAGATACTATTCAAATGAATGTAATTTACCTTTTGTGGTGATTACTCCAATTTTATTGAAAGATGCCACAGCCTTTCCGCAAACACCTCAAGGGCTGCAGCTAGCCTATTGTGGCTTGTGCTTCCTCATGTATGGCTTGAGCGTGCTCACTCGTGGCCTGCGCACTTTCACGCTTCAATGCCTCCAACGTATCCGTTGCCCTGTGCATGGAGTCATGATCTTCAGATTCTTTAAAATACATATTATACTCTACTCAGAACGTGTCTAAATAAAGCCTCTTCGCCAGACTGCGACCCTCTTTAGAGCGTGAGATGCGCCCAAGTGCAAGCTCCGGCTGCCCTTCCAAAAATTCAATAAGGGTCGTAAGTTGGTAAACACTCATGTTCGAACGAAAAATGAATAAAGTTAATAAGTATTGTCTTCTTCTTCTTTTTTGCGTTTTATGGCAATTAGCTGTTGATACTACTCAATAACTATTTCTGCCAAATTCAGGTATTAATATAAACACATGACGCGCAAGGTCCAAAATAATTCAATATTATTATTGAAGGTTATCAATAGGTATTGTATTCCGCAATATTAGTTACATTCATTTTTGATTCTGTCATAGAAATGCATTCATTCGCATCATTATGTAGGTAATACAATGTTTTTAAAATGAAGTGTTTTTTAAATAATTAGATCATGTTTTATCGATAAGGCGTTTCATTACATTCAATGTAAGTCGTCAATGAGACATCTAATACAAGAAAACGTTTATTTTTAATAAAACAATAATTTGTTTACTCCATTGGTCTCTTGGTAGATTTTAGACGGCAACCCCATCAAACATTCTTCTAAAAGTCAATTACGTTTGAATTACTATCCAATTACAACTCCATTGAGATCCGATGGAAGTTTTAGTAGAATGCCAAATTAATCAGAATCGAAGTTTAGTCGCAATTGAATGACAATAGCATGAAAAATAATTGAAATTAGCAGAATTGGGCTCCTGGTGCAGTACAACAAAAAGGTTGATAAGCAAATAAAGGATACCTTTTTACCACGCTATAATATAGTTAAATTTAAGCACATTTATGTGTATTTCATAAATGCACTGATGTCTCGCGCCTAGAAAATAAAAATTTGCCTCCCATCCAATACAAACAAAGCATATAAAAATATAAAACAAAGTTTAAAAATTAAAAAAAAATCATTAATATACAAGTCTTTTATTTTTTTTTACCTTCTTTATCTTTTAGATTGTTAAAATATCTTGTAGAATAGAAGAGGGGCTTTCACGCTGCCACAATGGCATCATGCCAAAATCCATTGCCGTCATTTTAAAATTAAGAAACGAAGAACAATCTAAAGATGATGGTCAAAGCCAATATGGGATTTTGACCAGCTAATGGTCAGTAGTACACATGATAGATTAACTCATGAGTAACCTTTTCCCCCTTAAACTTCCCTAATTTTAAATCTAAAAATCTTGTAAAAAAGTAATAAGTAATTTGCGAAAAATCAATCATAAGCTACCATTATGTTTTCTTTTGAATGTATCAATGTCAATGTCAAAAAAAGTAACAAAACGATGTCGAACGAACCCACAAGTAATGGACCTTATTGGCGGATTAGTTTTGACAGTCAATCAACAGTCTGTCAGTTTGTTGATTGACTGTCATTACCTAGAGTGAATCCTAAAAAAAATCGGGGAAAAGATATATTTAAAAAATATCTTACAATGGTAGGAAGGACTATATATTCAGACTAATGAATGTATGGCAATCTATATTTATTGCCCTTTAATTTGATATACTGACTATTAGGAGGTCATCTTTTGTACTACCTGCTTTAAAAAAATATGAAATGATGCGAAGCATCACTAATTAGTTTGTGGACAAACGTATATGAAAATCCTGACCGTGGTGGCAGCCACAAATCAGATAAGCTACCGGTGCTGCCAAGTTAGGAAAAATCTACTAAAATTATTTTTATTCCATCAATGAACAAGTATGTGCTTTATTAAATTTCTTATCAGTTGTCATTTTAATGATTGTAATTTCATCTTATATAGTCATATATTAGTTAATAAAGCATTTTCCGTCTTTGCGACATGGATATACAATTGTTCTTCTTTTACACATAAATCCTATTAGGACTTTGAAACAACAGTGAATATTTAAGGTTGGGTGATTGTCGTTTTAACATGTACAAAAACCGATTATTTATGCATCTAAAATCATTTTTAAATCTTTATTTTCAATTAAAGTAAATTTTATCTTATTTCAGGACACAGATATTATTAAAAAGGCAACACGAAAATATGCTACATAAAGTACATTAGTGAATTACGAAGGCTACAGCCGTAGGATTCAAAAAAATACAAAAAAAAACTTTAGTTTCGATTTAAAAGGTTTACAAATTAGAAATTACAATTTAACTTATTACTAAAATAATGTCTCTAATAGCCGATGTGAGAACCAAAAGTGAAGTGAATTTGATGAGAGGGACGAAGCGCATGGAAACTGCAGCGTCGGCAATCCTTACACGTGTCTTCACCGTGGGAACTTTGACTTTTAGGTTCCTTGGTTAAGTAGGTGCATAACACCTCCCGCCACAGATCAGCAACTATAAGAAGACTTTAGTCGAGAATGTTGCTGAGCGTAGAATATCTTCTTCTTCTTTCTTCCCCTTCGTTGCAGGAAAGGTATCTTCAACAGGCAAGTAGTGCAAGTATGAGTGCACCTGCACTAAATAAGAGTAAATACAAAGGCAGCGTGGTATGGTAAAGGACGTAGTTTTTGTTAAGCTTCACAGGTGGTTAAAGATCAATCTTAGTATTAGCAGAGTGGAGGCCGGTTAGATTTATAGTGTCTAATCGAAATATGGTTTCATCTCGGCGTGGCGCGATCGTACTGGGTAGGTCGTACTGGTTGTTATCTTCATGATTTGACCTTTGACCTCGTCGTTGCTGTTGGCGATCGTCAGCTCGGGAGTCTTCATAGAACATCCTTTAGGAATTGTCGCGAGGTAGCTTCCTTGGAGAGTGATGAATTGTTGTAGTTCGCATGAAGTTTCGACTTTTGTAAGTATTGGAAAGCTGATGGTGTCAAGTTTGTCGTCTAGCCGCTCGAGCGCTTCTCTAGTTAAGATAACCATGATGAGTTTGCAGCTTGGGTCCAAGTGTTGAGTCGTAATTAGTTGGTGGACGCAATCAACTTGTTCTCGGTGTTGGTAGGTCAGCTGTTTTCGCACAAATCCAGTTATTGGACTTCGGGCATTCAGCCTCTATGTACACGTAATCGCTATATAGGAATAGGACGGGACTAACATTTTATTATATTTATTAGGGATAATAGATAATTTAAAAAAGTTATATACATAAGCCGAGACAATAGGTATCTTGAAAACTATTACTACTTGTTCGTTACTACAATATCAACCTAACTTTATCACGTTGTAATATTTTCTAACATTAAGATCTAATATTTGATTTTTGTTATAACTTAACTCCAATCGTTGCAACATAATTTTTAAGGAATCGACGCTTAGTAAAGAATGATGACTACTTGAAACGTGAATAAAAGCTAAGTTATTTTCCAATCTCACTAACTCATCAGAAATGGTGTCGACGTAGTCACCAAGAATGGATAGGTATTGCGCAAAGATCATGTATTTTGCTAATTTGACACTCGTGGCATTATCTGCGAAATTGTAAAATGAATTATTTGTTCTAATTTGTGCTGATTTTGAATAATGGAATCTAATAATTGAGAATTTTATGATACTCATGTTTTACCTAAGCTAATATGATTGAGTAATTCTAATGTTTTAATTATTCTCTTTATGCTCGAGCAATTTTAAGGCATTATTGTACTTTTTAGCGTCAGTATAGTCTAAGTTTCCGGAAATGCTTTTGATTATTGACCCAAGTCCTTCTATAAGGCCTCGTATAATACGATTAGGTTTAAAAGTACGAATCTATACTATTTCCATTTCTTTATTTTCTCGATGACATTTCTAATTTGATATAATGTAGTGTTGTGACCAAAAAAGTAGTGATATCGATCGCATATATTTATTATATTTTGAACAAAGACAAATAAAACAAAAACATTCAAATATATTTTTTTAAGGTGGGAACACTCAATGGCCCACCGCCATTTTGTGTTTGTTTTAATCTGTCACTCGCAACAAGACGCTCGTGCTAGTCACTACATTTCTGTTCGCAGAGTTTTTTCAGATTATCCATACGTTACGTTGTGTATATTGTGTTCCTACGTGTTGATTGCTGCCCAGCTGGCAAATATCAAAATGCCGAAAGGATCTGTTCTGAAAAGGCAGGCGAGAGAACTGGTGATCAAGGTTCGTAATTACTTTGAAGCAGAGTATCAAAATGGTGGCCCGCTATTACCACTGTCGCAAGTGCGAGAGCGTGTTGCGGCCGCATTAGGAATTAGTGGACATACTGTTTCAAAAATTATTACCAAAGCTTACGGTACAAGCGGCATGCAGGAAAATAAGCTTCGTACGCCGAAGAAAAAACGCCAACCTCGTCGTGTGATCGGTTGTCAACTTTAACGCAGATGCTATTCGCCGTCATATATATGACGTCTATTACTTGCGCAAAGAAATTCCAACACTTAAAAAACTTGTTGTTTCTTTACGTGAATGTGGTTTGTTCCATGGCCAAAAATCGTCATTAAGCTTAGTTTTGAAAGAAATTTGATTTTCTTATAAAAAATCGGACAAACGTAAAATATTAATGGAGCGTCACGACGTTGCTATGGCTCGCTGCGAATTTTTGAGCGAAGCCAAAGAGATATCAGATTGGTCAAATGTTATTTTCAGTGACGAGACTTGGTTAAATGCAAACCACACAGTATCTAAGAACTGGACTGACGACACCGCCGCTTCCACTAGTTCAGTGCCAATGGGAAAAGGTGAACGCCTTATCATATGCCAGGGTCTACGAAAGGATTCGGGTCAGATACTGGCCTTTAAAACCAAGAAAACATTGGACTACCACGAAGAAATGAACGCGGAGACTTACAAAGGATGGTTTAAAGAAATGGTGCAATCTCTGGAAGAACCGTCCATAATTATTATGGACAACGCTACATATTACTCCAGACAAATTGATAAACGACGCAGGTCAATAAAAAACTAGAGAATAGAGATAATTGACTTGCTGCAACGTCATGGCGAAAATGTGGATAGTACTTTGTTAAAAGTACAATTAGTGAAAATTTTAAAATAAAAAAAGGCCTCCCTAAAAGATATGTTATCGACGATATAGCTGCCGAATGTGGTCATTGGGTTCTTCGACTTCCGCCGTATCATTGCCAGTACAATGCTATAGAACTAATATGGGCACAAATCAAAGGACACGCCGCTCGAAACAATACCCATCCCCCTTTTACGGCAAACAGGATGTTAGATTTATTAAAAAATGCATGTCTGAAAGTAACTGCCGAAAACTGGGAAAAAATTGTGAGAAGAACCCAAAACATTATAGCGTCGGATTGGGAAATTCATGTGGCATTCGATAATAATAGGTCTTTACCTATGAAACTGCCGTTTTGCCGTACTGGCCATTTCAAATGAAAATATTTTTTTTTTGACTGATAATTCTAATTTCAAATTAATTTTATTTGACAAACATGAAATTCTTTTTCTAAAATCGTCATTTGTTTAATAGTTAGTGTTTTGTTTTCAACGCATTCGAACATTTTTCGTCATCATGGATAAGTTAAAAATTCGAGTAATTATGGAGTATGAGTACCGTCGTGGCAGCAAAGCGGCACAAGCGGCACGCAACATCAACGACGTTTACGGAGCGAACACTACAAACGAACGCACCACCCGTTATTGGTTTACCCGCTTCCATTCTTGAAATTTTGACCTGAAAAATGAACCCCGTGGTCGTCCGAAAACTTTGGTCGACAATGACGAATTAAAGGCAATTGTGGAAGCTGATGAAACCCAATCCACGGCTGAATTAGCAGCAGCTTTCGACGTTAGCATCAAAACAATATTGGTCCATTTGCGTCAAATTGGCAAGGTAAATAAGCTTGACAAATGAGTACCCCACGAACTCAATGACCGCCAGCGCGAAGTACGCGTGGAGACGTGCCTTGCACTGCTCAGCAGGCATACAAATGAAGGAATTCTGAACCGCATTGTTACTTGTGACGAGAAATGGATCCTGTTTGACAATCGTAAGCGCTCAGCAAGTTGGTTGGACCCTGGTTCAGCACCCAAACAATGCCCTAAACGAAAACTTACCCCTAGAAAAGTGATGGTCACTGTTTGGTGGTCTAACGCAGGTGTAATTCATCACAGCTTCTTGCCAAACGGGACAAGCATTACTGCAGATGTGTACTGTGAAGAACTGAACACAATGATGGAGAAGCTCGCACGTCTCCAACCAGCTTTGGTCAATCGTTCGGCTCCACTGCTCCTGCACGACAACGCGCGACCTCATACTGCACAGCAGACGGTCTCCAAGCTACAAGAGTTGGGGTTGGAAGTTCTCCGTCATCCGCCGTACTCACCAGACCTTGCGCCTACAGACTTCTACTTTTTCCAGAATTTGGATAACTTCTTGGCGGGAAAAAAATTCAATACCCGAGAGGCAGTACAAAATGCCTTTGAAGAATTTGTTGCCTCCCGTCCAGCTGATTTCATCAAGAAAGGCATCAATAAGCTACCAAAGCGTTGGCAAAGATGCATTGATTGCATGGGTGATTATATTGATTAATAGAAATAAAAAATATTTAAAAAAAATTACGCTTCATTTATTTCGTGAACAACGGCAATTTCATAGGTAAAGACCTAATATACTAGTACAGGAAGTTATAATAAATGTTGGGGAGAGCTCATCGAGTGACATTGACGATTCATCAGATTTTGATTAAAATAAATAAATAAAGATTACCTGTCGTTATAATTATTTCGTTTCATTGTCGAGTACGTACCTACACCTTCTTATTTTACAACAGCTTCGAAAATTTTAAAGAATTTGGCATTATCAATCAAGAATTAATACGTGTAACATCTTGTAATGAAATATAATATTAGGTAATAAATTTGTACAAAAGTATCCGGCAGTAGTTTAATTTTTATATTTTGTAAAAAAATATCGGGTCTGTTATCGTGTTACGTTTATCAATATAGCTCCATCCCTATCAGTTTCTCCGACTCTAGTATTATATAACTTTGTACGTGTGTAAACGTCATATTTTTATAAAATAATGCATACATAATGTAAAAAAAACGCTCGCACAAGTTTTCACAGGAGCTGTCATCGAGAAAATAAAGAAATAGAAATAGTATAGCTGGTCATATATTTTAAATAATTTAGTTTTAAGTTAGTCAAGGTGAGGTAGGTGTATGGATAATTGGTTACTATTAGCCTGAGAAGTTAAACTAGTCAGTCAACATTTAACTATAAGTCTTATTTCGTCTATAGGTATTTACTGTAGGAAAGAATGATAATGTGTAATAAGGCGCGCGTCGCCTAGCTTGATGGGTAGGAGTTCAGGGCCGTCCTGTAGGCTATCAAGTGTGATCTCCTGCCCGGTCGCTATGTATGTTTTCTTAGTTTATATATGTTCGCGGTATATGAATAATGAAAGTATATGAATCGCGGAGCTAATTTCTGTCGATTTGCGAGGGGGTTTCGAATAAAAATGGGTTGCTGGTAAGAACTCTTGCTGGGGCTATCTATTTTTATTCCGGTTTTCTATTAAGTAATTGGGTACTTTTATGTAACGATGCGTCAATAATTAAACTGTAGACTTTACTCATTTGTTCGCGGTATATTGTAAATATATTGTTGTAAAATATGTTCCGTTAAGTTAACACTTAGAGGGTCACGGGTGTGAAAGTCCCCAGTTATAATATCTATCGGGCGGTATTTCGTGAATCTATGGATGGAATGATTATATGCCAAAAGTGCGTAAGGCATGAGATTATTTATTAATATTTATTTATTAATAATTAATCTTGTTTCCTTTCTAATTTAAGAATACGTAAGTGTTCTAAGAGGGTGGAATGTAGTCTTTCTACCATTCCATTCTCATAAGGGGGATGAGCCAAAACTTTATGATGAGAAGTATTATGTAGTCTACAAAATTATTTGGTTACTAAATTCGGGACCTCTGTCCGATATAATACTTAAGGGTAATCCATGATGAGTGCTAAACTTCCTCAACATGGAAGCCACCGTATGTAGATTGGCTATGACTGGTCATCCGACCATCATCATAGCTTCAGTCTACATACCCTCTGGCACCAAACCTATCCGCAGCGACTTTGAGACCATTCTCGCCCTCGGCCGTTCAGTCATTATGTTCGGAGACTTTAACTCCAAACATACTGACTGGACGTGCCTATCAACCAACCAAAGCGGTATAGCTCTCCTCGACATCACCAACTTACTCGACTTAGACGTCGTCTCCCCTATCACTCCCACTCAAAAGCTTGAACAACGCTAATTGCAGTTCCACCTTTTACATAATAAGCTTCGGCATATTTTGAAAATGCGTCAATCATAGTTAGATATTTGTTACCTTGAATAGTCAGTAAGTAATGAACAATTTTGAATGATTTGGTCGGGGGTGGAACAATATGCAATCTTTGATTAATGGGGTTACGGTCATATTTGGCTTGGGCGCACATTTCACATTCATTGATGAATTTGGTTATGGATTCTTTCATTTTTGGCCAAAAATATCTTTTTGAAAGTGATAGGTCTGTTTCGGTAATACCACGATGGTTGGGTTTACCCTCGTGATATTTGCGATTTCTGTTGATCTAAATACTCTTTTACATTTTCTATTAATTTTTAGTCAAGATAATTGGCATAGCCGAATTTTTTTAATGATTTAGAAATATCGGTATAATTGTGTATATAGCCAAAGGAGGTTTTATGAGAATGCCTGTTTTTACTTTGGGGTTGACAAATTATAAACAGTTGAGTCCTGGTATGCGCGTCAAACGGTTTCGTCGTAGTTGTTCGTCTATTTGAGTCAGTTACTATGGTAAAAAAGCTCTGTCGGTTAAACTTATTTAAAGGGTGTTCGGTTATAGGAATCTCAAGGATTGGATTTTCGGCTGAGGTATGAGCTGTTAGAGTGTCAGACTGGCGAGTTTGTACTGTTAGGGTATCTTATTCGGCTACAGAAGGTGCCTTTTCTGAAACGTTGGCTAGGATGGAACTGACCTCTTCGTTATGTATTTCTATGCGAGATAATGCGTCGGCGTTAAGGTTACGTTTGCCTTGGTTATAGATTACGGTAAAATCGTACTCGCTTAATTTTAACTTCCATCGGGCTAAACGTGAGTTGGATTCTTTAAGTTCGTGATCCATTGTAAAGTTTTGTGGTCTGTGACAAATTTGAATTATCTACCAAAAAGTTAAGGGCGGAAGTATTTTGTGGGCCAAACTTTGGCCAGCAGCACCTTTTCTATAGTACTATAGTTGGAAAAGTTATTATAAACATTGAGTCATTGGTTTTACTACTGTAGCAAAGTCTGGTATGAACTTTCGGTAATATCCTAAAAGTCCAATAAAACGTTTTATTTCGGTGGCTGTTTTTGGCAAGGGGTAGTTCTGGATTGCTGTTATCTTGTCTGGGCTTGGTTTTATGCCGTCTTTGCTGATTACATGACCTAGGTACGCCGTTTCGTGTTTAAGAAATTCGGATTTATCTAATTGAATTTTGAAATTTGATTGACGAAACCTGTCAAAAACTTTACCAAGGTTAACTATGTTCTTCTGAAGGGATGTGCTAAATACAATTATGTCGTCTAAATAGACCAAGCAGACTACGTTTTGGAGACCACGGAGAACATTATCCATAACGCGCTATAAAGTCCGAATTCTTAAGTCCCCTCGGCATTCGCAAAAACTCAAAGTGGCCGTGTTCGACATTGAATGCAGTTTTGTGGATGTCGCTAGGCTCCATTTCAACCTGGTAGAAGCCACTGGCCAGATCCAGCGTGGTGAAATATAAGCAATTTCCTAGCTTATCCAGCACGTCATTGATATTTGGAATGGGATATTTATTATCAAATCTTTTCATTGACTTTTAAAAAATCTACTACTATGCGCCACTTGGTTTTCTCTGAGGCGTCAGCTTTCTGAGGAACTCTAGGCCAAATCTGAAGGTCTTATAATATCTTGGTCTAACATTTTTTCTAATTGATCGTGGATTTCTTGCCTATGTACGTACGGGTAACGATATGTCTTAGTATGTACCGGTATCTCGTCTGTGGTTTTAATTTTATGCTTAATTTGGTAAGTGAAGAAATTTGGTCATCTAACTAAAAAATATCTGAATAATGTGAACAAAGCGACTCTAAATTAGCACCTTCTTCTGAGTTTAAATGATCCATACGTAGACGGGTAAGCACTTCGCTAGCGTGCGATGTCGGCTGTTAGGTGAGCGTGAAGTATCTTCTATATCCTTGACACGTGAAGGTCTTTGGTTCGGTTCCCAGGGTGCTATTTGGTTCGTTGGCCTCGGATGCATAGGTATATTATAAATAGGCTATATTACTAAATTTAAGCTGCAAAAAATTTGAGATTGAGGTTGAGATTGTAATCGTTTATCGGAATTATCATTTCTATTTTCTAAGTATAAAGTATACATTTCCTCGTATACGTATTTTAGCGCTTTTTCCATAGTAGGAGGTCTCATACAGTGAATGCGTGATCCTAGTGGATCTTTTTAACCGCGGAGGTATGATTGCAATGTCAATCTCTGATAAAGTTCGCGTTTCGATTCTACGGTCGAAGGTAATGACTCGTGCAGTGTAACATACGTCATGAGAGTGCTAAACAGTCCCTGACAGCGTTCTTAGAATTCCTGTGGTGAATTATTGCCTTGGGTCAATAACGAAAGATCATCATAATGGGCTATGATCATCCCTATGATCTATAAAATTATTAATGAGAGCATTTCTAATGCCTAACCAATTGTCCAGGATGCCATTTGTATTAATAAGACGAGACGCGCGCCCAGTTACTTCATTCAGAATTGCATTTTTTAGGCGAGATTAGTAAGTTCGCTGCCCGCTTCGGGTTGTAAGTAATTATGTACAAGTTGGTCGCAGAGCCTAATGAAACGCGTCAGAACATGGCGGTTGCCATCGAACTCCGGCACTAACCTATGGGCCTTTAAAATCGTGTCTAAATCTACACTCATTTTTGTACTACAAATGAATTCACGATTTTCTAAATTTAAATTTCTACCACTATCTAGGCGATTATGCCTCAAACTTCTTAAGGTAACACTTCACAGAAGACCTAGATTGTCTTGGACGAAAGATTGTGGAAGTTTAAGTAAAATACTTAAAATAGAATAAAAATAGGCTTAAAACTTACGGGGAAGCGACACAAGAATAACTCTTAGTGTACTTACAACTTCATAACTCTAGGTAATTTCTTGATGTATCGATGTCTTGATACTCCTCGGCACCAGCACTTGTAGGAAACAACCACGGGGCGGTACGCGCGACGTGAATTGATTAATTTTGCTCGCGGACCGGCTCGCAAGATCCTATGGACTGCGCCAATTACGATGGCTACAATCGTAGGATTTAAAAAAATACAAAAATTTAAATTAATATAACTTTAGTTCCGATTTAAAAGGTTTACAATTTAGAAATTACAATTTAACTTATTACTAAAATAATGTCTCTAATGGCCGATGTAAGAACCAAAAGTGGAGTGAATTTGATGCGACAGGACAAAGCGCGTGGAAACTGCAGCGTCGGCAATCCTTACACGTGTCTTCACTGTGGGAACGTTAAATTTTAGGTTCCTTGGTTAAATAGGTGCATAACAAGTGCAATAACAAAATGATGTGTGTGTGTGTTTACATAATCACAACATATTGCTTCAAAGATTGTGGCTACTTCTTTGCGTAATTTTCTATTATTTTCGAGACAATTACACAAAATAATCATGGTGAAGTGCTATGCACCGAAATGTAATAATGCACCATATAGAAACACTACAGATATAATATTTCACCGGAGAGTATTTTTGGTGGAATAATTAATTGTTGTAATTCCTTTTTATAAATGAAAACGTACTTTGTTCTGATTTTCTTACTCGTTAAATGAGCAGTTTTACGTATTTGTTATGGATGTCCATACATAAATATTTACAACCATAGAGAACCCGAGAACAAATATGTATATAGATACATCACACCAATAAATGCCCCGGCCAGGACCCGCGGCCTAATTGTCTAACTTCAACACCTATCATGATCCCTTTCGAAGGTAAAGTGGTTGCGATAGTGATCAACGGAATTGTCTAATTTCTACGATCGCAATCGCTGTTGGATTTATGGTGTATTGAATGATATTGAATGCTATAGAGCATTATTGACCGGTGTGAAGTTAGCGTGGGAACCGTCGCAGTAGTCATATTTTAGATCTCATTGGTGGTATGAAGAGCGGGGGAAGGGAATGAATTTACCAGAATGTTGCTACTTTATCGGATTACCCGGAATGTCGGGTAAGAATTACCCGTAATATTAAGCTAAACAATATTTTTAACTGTGAATTCTTTGCTTTTCGTTTATGGTAACATTTTGGAAATCCTTTTTTTGTAATAAAACACAACGAAATGTTTTATTTCGTTGAAAATTGAGTCAAAATAAAGCAAAAGGTTTTATAAACACTACCCAGACTACAGACATGGGAAATATTAGATGTGACAACACTGAGTGAATGAGTGATTGATTCAGTCACTCATTAGTGCTTTTCTTGTGTTCTTGTCGCTATCTCTCTTGCTCGTACTTACGGTTGGAAAATTGTTATTGCATTGTTTAGTTGTTGATTTCATTGTCAAGTTTCGTTATTGTTATAATTTAAAGATTTTTCTTATTGTTCGGATTAATCATGCTGAAGCATCACCCGGCGTCGCATCGGCGGGCCCGAAAAAGTCGAAAATCATTCCAAAATAAAAGTTGCACGAAACTATTTTGTAATTGCTTGTACGTGCGCATACACCCGGAGAAGCTCACTTCACACCGGTCAAGTTATTTTGCGCTAGCTGCGTTTTGTTGCTTTGGTTTTTTCCAAATTGTTGGTTTATTTTCAATAAATTCAAACCACTGTTTTACTTGTATTAAATCATTATAATTACGATATATGTTTATAAAACAATATCAAAATGTGAAATATTTCTAGATTCATGTTAAAATAACATTGTTTTTAGATGACTGAAGGTATCAATCATCACTGTAATTTAAATAGCAAAACGCAAGATAATAATAATGTCACTGACATAACGTTTCACAAAACATCAACATGTTTTGCGATATTTGACTAACAAAGTATACAGAAAAGCAAAGAACTTAGGATTATTTGTTAAAATAATTGGTATTCTTAGTAATACTCTATTAGTTTTAACAAGAATCGGGCTACAGACGATCTTCCTCCGATTTCGTGTGCGTTGTTTTGTTGTGCTAACTCCTGATCGACCGAAATAGCGCGGTTATAGGTGCTGCTATTTACCCTAGTCCGGTATAATTGTATCCAATCTAATAAACATTGCATATAACTAAATAGATTATGATTATTTCTGATTTATTTATAATTTTTACAGATTCCTAGGAAGGCCCAAGCTAGCAATGCTTGCTGGAGCAGAGCTCACGCCAGTGAGTTAAATTCTCAAGAAAGAAATATCATTCAAGAAGCTCCAGAATTATTTAAGGAAATTGAAGAAGCTGTAGTTCCAGACCCGGGTGATCTTCAAGGGGTTGATGCAAGTGCGCTAATAAATCTTTCGCAGTTCAGTCATACACCTTACACCCCAAATCATTACTTTGTGTAAGGTTACACAAATATTGAGACTATGTGTTCCTCAATATTTAAAAATCACATTTTAGTGAATTATAAATTGTGTGTGACAAAAAAACACAATTGGAGGAGATGTTGATTCTTTTGAGCAGTAAGAGTGTGAATTGGATTTTGAAAACACTAAAGAAATGAATAACACTTTATAAGTACTCAACAGGACTTTCAGTACAAAACTTTTTAAGTGTATTTAATATGATTGAAAATGATTTAAATCATTGCAAAAAGAAAAAACTTGTTTTAGGACTCTTAGTAGTAAAATTAAGAACTATGTTTCATATATTGTGTTATATATATAGTGTTTTTTTAGCTGTAAGCTCCCAAACATTTGTAAAATAAAATAAAATATCCAGCGTTTTTAATATTAGCACTAATGTTGTTCAGAAATTATGTAACAATTGTAAGACATTGCTTGATGACAAATTATGGAAAAATTAATTGCTTACTATTGTAATTGTTTGATAGGGACAGTCAGTCAGTTTTGACAGTACAGTTGGGACTTGTGCTCATGTGATGACACTCGTTTGGTACTTTGGTTGGGCTCAGCATCAAACTAATAACGCTCCCCAGATGGTTGGTAGATGAAATATTATTAAGAGATGGTGTTGAATAAATAAATAACAGTATCTAAAAGGTAGTTTTATTTATTATTCAAATCTTACCTTTACTTTTATCTAATAGCCAATACACATTTGTTATACATGTAGTGCCGTGGGATAGTAGGAAATTTTATCTTATTAAGTATACATATACATTGTTTATTTTTCAGCCCATAATTCAACTTCAATCAAGGAATTCAATATACATTCAGAAATAGCAATAAGAGTTTCATGTTACACAATTCCTACAACAATAACATTCATATTGCAATTTTATCCAAAATATGGATACAGCCTGATAAAAAATTAAATATAAATAAAAATTTTATAATATATATAATTTTAATAAAAAGGTTACAATATTGAAAGAAAAGATATTAGCAATATACAGTATGGTGTTGCTATTTTAATTCATAATAAGATTATTACAGCTGTTTACAAAAAAATGTGCTAATTTAGTGTCAGAAATTAGCATCATAAGTTTCTATTACCACATTAACTGCTGTCTGTTCTTTGATAAACATAACTTTGATGCTCTTATCAAGTCAATACCTAAGTTAATGTGATTTTAATGCTCATTATGCATCTTGGGGAAGCAATACTACTAATTCTAGAGTAGAGCTATATATATAGCTAATAGGAAATAGATAATAGTGAATTGGTCCTTTTTAATAATGGTATGGTGCATTAAGTTGTTTCTCTCTTGTGGTGTCTCAATGGTCCCTCCAACTGACTTCAAACAAATCTTTCTTTTGGATGGTCTGTCTATGATGATCCACTTAAGTTAAGTAAGTTAAGGATATGATAAATAGCATACAATAAATTTAAATTGGAAAATATAGGTTAAAAATGTACATTCAGAATGGCTTAGTATTTCAGAATGGCGGTATCAGGATTCTTCATTAGGAGGCTTGTTATCTAGGTTTAAAGAACTTCTTGCTTGCTTGTGATACTTGTCTCAATAGTTCTTGTCATAGAAAGTCCAAAAAAACTTCACTTCTTCGGTGGAATGACAAATGCTCAGAAGCTATTCAGAACTCTAAACTGCATAATTTAATTTTAAAAATAATCCTTCCGGGAAAGATATCTTGAATTTCTGTCCTGGATTTCAGCTGCCCAAGTTAGGAATAAAATAATGTTATTGTTGAAATTAATAGGATTGTTTCTTAATTTGATGATTAGATAATCATAGTGCAATAAAATTAATAAAATACAGATGCTATAAAGCAATATTAATGTAACTGCAAGGCAGGCCGGAAGACATTGGGTTGCTGAGCACACATTGCCACCATCATTTGGTACCTTGGTTGGGCAAGGTATGAAAATTATGTTGTAACACCTGCCCAGTCATTAGATAATGTACTTCTCATATATGAATAAGAATAAATGCATAAAACTATGTCTTTTATTTATTTTTAAGATTAGAGATTTCATTTCATTTCAAATAATTCTTAATATCATAATTCCAGTACCTTGTTTTACCTAGACCATATAAAAAATTTTGTGAAAGATGTTGGGCACCTTTAAGCCAGACCATGTATGGCAATTGTACACATTCACACAAAAAAAATACTCCAGACTATTAACAATTATCCTAATTCTCCTGTTAGTGAACAAAATCAGCATTATGATAATCATTGTTAGTTTTATATTAAAGCAAGAACAATGCTTTGATATTCCTTACATTTTGTTGAAAAACTCTGAAAAAGGAGTGTTTGATTTTTGGAAAGTACAATCTATGGCTGAACAATGATATTCCACATCTTACATCCTGCGTTGGAAAATCTGAACAGTTGTTAAAGCAACAATTGGAATTATAAGAAGAGTAAAATAATATTTTACCTGCTTATCAATTTAGGTTTCGTAAGGAAATGTCGGCTCGTAATAGTATTTGCCAATTACAGATGGATATTAAAAACACTTCAAACATAGAGAACTTTTTA
Organism: Marasmarcha lunaedactyla; assembly: GCA_923062675.1. NCBI lineage: Eukaryota > Metazoa > Arthropoda > Insecta > Lepidoptera > Pterophoridae > Marasmarcha > Marasmarcha lunaedactyla. Next base: position 6,316,746 of record OV281358.1, read on the forward strand.
ATGTCCGTTTACTTTGATGTTGCTGGAGCTTTAAATAGTGTTAATATTGATGTTCTCTGTTCTGAATTGCAGTTTAAAGCTGTTCCAAACGAGATTGTTCTTAGGGCACATGATTTCTTGATTAATAGAGAAGTCTAATTATATGGACCCAAGCTTGCTTGTGTCGGGCTTTTCAAGGTCTTTCTCCGCTAATTTGTATTCTATAAACTTTCGTCGTTCACATTAAATCTTTATTTTTCTTCAAATAGGTTGTATATGAATAATACTCCTCAAAAAACATTGGAAGGGCTGCAAAATAGCTATTGCCATGTTGGAGGTAAAATAATCAAACATGATGCACATATTTAAATAGACGACTCTTTGACGTGTGGAACATATACATATGTTCTTTATTTTAAAGAAAAAATTGAAAAATAAACTCGTAATTGCTGATAGATTGTAGAAATTATTTGCCAATAACGTTCAAACAAAAGAATTTCAGACCATCATATAAGATACACAATTCCAATTTTATGTCAAAAAGATGAAATCATTCATTCAAAAAGCGTCTTTTTCGCTTTCGCCATCATGTGTGAAATATCTGTAGCGTGAAGGAAGTTTATATGCTTCAACTGTCAAATTCAAAGGGATCCTGATAGGTGTTGAAGTTACACAATTAGGCCGCCGAACCTGAAAACTCTAGCGTATAAGCCAGGGCTACTAACCACTACACTACTCGGTCGTCGGTTATGTATTGTATTTGATTATAGCATTTGACGAGACGATACGAGACGAGAAGACGCAAGATACGAGAAGTTTGTAAACATTTATGTCTCAGTTTTAATGACACCACGACCAATTTGCCTGTTAAGTTTGTTTTCAAACACAAATTGCATTCGTGGAAAACTAAATAATTTCATAGAGGTACTGTTCTCGGAAAACTAATACTTCAAATTAACTATTTTTATAGTACCCAAAAATAAACATTTTAGAAAAACCTGGACTAAAAACATTAATAAAAAAGATTGGCAGCCTATCTCAAAGAGTGTATTGTGCTGAAGCAACTGTTATAATGCAATATCTATTAGAAAGGCCGGTGAAAATAACTTCCTTTTATTTAGCTATTTAATAATATTATGTAATCAATAATAAAAGTAAGATTATTTTCAAATAGATTAGAAAAATTGATACCAATAATTTCACTTTTTGAATTTATTTGCCTGCCACCAATAAGAACTATCCAATTGTGACATCATATTTGAATTTGACACCATCGAGCTTACTTTATAATGATAAGGAAATGATATACGTACTATAAAATATTTGATCGCATTAGCTCGAACCTGAATTAAACTGGTTTTCCGAAATAGATTTTTGGGCAGTTCAAAAATATACTGGTATACCTAAGATTGTGTGATCCCAAATACAAGCCTCATAACCCACCCAGTTGATTGTTTTAACAACTAAGAATAACATTTTTTTTTATTGTGTGTTATAATTCTTGAACCTAATCAAATGCGACCCTGTGTGTGTAAGCGTGTGAGAAAATTTTACATGTGTGGGTATTTGCCACGCAACTTGATGAGTTAGATTAGGTCTGCTTCCATTTATAAGTCTGTGGTAAAAATACTCTTTCTGTTCTGTGAAGGCACAAGCGGCAGGAACAAAAAGTACGCATGAAGCACATTCTTGTAAATTGTTTAATAACAAATGACTCCATTATTGAACTATGAACGGTTGGTAACAACAGTATTTTGTATACTTTTTTATAGTATAGAGCAATAAAAATAGTATTTAATACTGTACAAAAAGTATAACAGTGTTTTAATAGTATGTTTGCGAACTCTAGTAGTAACGATTAGCTTGTCTTTTGATTACTTACACAGTCAGGACAGGTGAAATGGATTAGGTCATGGTTATTTTTATCTTTTTTGTCTATCACTTCAGAATATTACCCCTGCAAAATACTAGAGCTTAGGAAATTACAACGGTCAAACAATATGTAGGTACTACATTATTTCTAAAGTTATTATTATGTGTTTGTCTATTTTAATGTCGGTGGTACAAGTAGTATGCAAGCTCCTGCTTCTTTTAAATCACCTCAGCTCTAAAAGAAGAGCTGCCAAAGACGGCCACAATTTTTTAAACAGACATTCAAACAGATTTATAGATGTATCCACCTCCTTGTATGCGTAAGGACAGTTGCGATTTCCTGGTTAGCATAGAGTAAAAATCGATACAGAATCACGAGATAGGCCTGTTATGCAACGGCTTCATTCTAGTTAGATACTACAATGATAGTGTTAGCTTATTCTAAATTAATTTTATGAACAGGAACCCAATCTACGGGTAAAGTAAAAAAAAGTGTTGACTAGCAAAGGATACGAGTACAAGTATTTCATTGCTGCTGATTAGAAAACGTAGTAGAAGGTTTTTCTATTATGTATCCAAAGGTATACACAGCGTAAGGTAATATTTGCTGAAAGATGCTAAATTGTCTGACTTGCAAGCCTAGAACAAAGTCGTTTTTCCTAAAAACGACTGTTAATCTCATATCTTGTGACATTTTTTCACCAACAAATTATTAAATTGTTGTAAAGTTATGCTTTTATCATTCTTTAAAGAAATATTTTTTGAACTTATAAATTATTTAAATATTAAAAGTTTGTTGTACTTACGGTTACAACCATAAAAACAAATATTTTTCTTACTGGTATGTTTTTAGTTTGTACCAACTGTCATCAAAGTCACAAAGTCTGCGACAACCAAGTGCCACCATAGTGGGCTGCGTTGCCGAACTTGTGGAGCCCATTAAAAATTTACCGGTTTTTCTAAATAACTACCAATACTCTTCGACATGAAAGAAACTTATTTTTTTAATAAATATTTAAACTTTTACTACCGGTTATGAAGACTCTGTTTTATTGTATGCAAGCAAATTAAGTAGATACTAATGGATACTAAATTATTTTTGAAATTACAAGTTGCATATGAAATAAACAAATTGACCCACATACCAAAATTTGTTGGAATTTGTTATATCTAATTAGGAACACTACTTTTATTATGGTTTTGCGAGTATGTGGATTGTGGAAGACGTGGACAAGATTTTAATTTAATTTACAGTAGTGATTCGACTTATCATACTTATCTAGACAATAAATAGACGCTCAACCATACAAAAACAAAAATGAGTGCATTATTCGATTTTCAGAGTTTACTCACCGTTTTGTTACTTGTAATATGTACTTGTTCCTACCTAAGGTCATTTTTTCCCAGTCTTATGCACCGTGAGAGGACAGGGTATGTACATTCAATTTTGACAATATATTTTGCCTAATTGTTTTAGAAACAATTAATACAATAGAATAAATGGAAATATGGGTATAACTCTAGTCCTATGTATCTAATATAGGTTTATAATTAGTTGCTCTGTCTGTTAAGGTTGCAGGGTTACACATACAAGTTCAATGTGTCTTTCAGATGTGGTCCATAGTCCATCTTAGAATTGCACCTTTATTTACAACCCCTATTTTGTAAAACATATTTGTCTCAGAGCTCATATGTCAAACAAGTAGGAAAATGTATTTAAACTACTTTGGTAAATTCACTCATCTAAGGAATATTAATTTAAAGGGGGTGTTTATAATTATATTTATTGTATTTTAATTAATATCAACATGTTTTCATCTGATCCCAACTTTTTGACATCAATAAGAACAAGTAATTGTCAATGTTGAGAAATAAACATTTTAATTTTAATTTGAATGCCTGTGAACATCATTAATTAGGAATTGTGATGCGCAGTTCCAACCTTTTCTTAAGAATGACATGGGTATAAATCATCTATATTTGTAGTACATAGAATGTGATACAATTTGTTTTTTACTCAGTTAAAGCCCGCAATGGGGAGGCATTCCACCCCATGGTAAGTAGCATCCTCACCTGAAGACATCATTAATTGTCTTTTTCGTAAAACACATGCGTAACAAGCTATTTTTGGGATGTACTTAATAGCTCTATCTTTAAATTTGATGTAAAATTATAAAGTTGTTAATCTTCACTTTAAATTATCAATACATCTTTATGTGAATATTATCATTTTCATAAAAATGAAAAAATTCACAAAATAATTCCTTTACATCATATTTTGAATACTTAAAAAATTGTTTATATTCACAACAAAACAAATTCAAATTCAAAATTCTTTATTGCAAAAAATATGGTACAGGTCAAGTTCTTAATATCAAATAGGATCTCATATTTTACTGTCGTGCAGCATGCAATCTTAATAGTTTATATATTTTTATACTTTACAGAGTTCCAATTAGTATTCAAATATTATTCAGTACTATAAAAACATTTATCGATTAGAAAGTGGCTCAAGGCGGATTTAAATTTATGAATTGTCAAACATTTAAAATTATTTGGTAAATTATAATAAATTTTTACAGCCATAGATATAATACTGCGTTTACATATGTCTGTTTTTATGTTTGGAAGGCAGTCTATCAGGGAACCTTGTATTAAAATTGACATAATTTTTTTTTCTTTGAAAACAATTAGGATTTGTTTTTATGAATAAACAAGTTTCAATAAATACAGACTAGGTAGTGTCAATAGTCTCATAGATTTGAATAAAGGCCTACATGATTCCCAAGAGTTCATATTTGCAATAGCTCTGATACATTGTTTTTGTGCTATGAAGGCCCTATTCAATTTTACACAGTTTCCCCACAAAAGAATACCATATCTCAATACTGAGGCTACATAACCGTGATATGCTTTCAGAGCAGTTTCTGGATTAGTTAGTTTTGTTAGCCCCTAAACATATCTATATTTGCAAAAAAAAAAAAGAGGATTTGGGACTTACTATACATATTTACTATGTGCACATCTCTTACATATATGTTGCACACAGAGAGGACAGCCAGACAAACAGATGAATAGATACTTACTATGTCATTTGTATAGCAGTTGATTTTTCTATAATGGCAATAAAATGTCTTAGTTATTTATCAAAAGTTACAAAATAAAATTTGTGCAAAGCTACTTTAAAGTGAGAACTATTATTTTAATGTTCACTCCACATATTTATAAGTTCAGGATATTTAAAGTAGAAATCATTATTCTAGTTCATTTATGGCATTTTAATGTGGAAAGTGTTATTTCTAAAAGTATGTTGAGTGAACTCTAAAGCTTTACATTCTTAAGTGTTAACCATTATTTTTAAAGTTCATATTGGTTGTCATTATTACAAAACCATAATTATAAGGCTTGTCACAGAAATTAAATTCTAATTAATTTAATACAATCCATTTAGTCATTTTTTTATTTGTATTTCTTTATTGTAACAAAATACAAGTGCCTACTTACTTGTATTTTTTTAGTAAGAACCAACTTGTATTTTGTTAGAATTGATAAAATTGAGAATAAAAAAATCAGGATAATTAAAGCTTAAAGCTTGTGTAAGTCTTATGAATAAGACTAAGCATACATTTTTTCATTATGTATTCATTGTGAACACTTTATAAAGAATGACCTACAATTGAGATTCCTTCCCAATGGGTAAATAACTAAGATTTCCTCCTTCATTTCAGATTTATGAAGACCTTATGGAAGTGTGCAAGAATAGGTGAAAGAAAATCTCCTTATGTTGCTGTCAGCTGCATCCTGATGGCATTTAATATATTATTCTTGAAATGAAACAATGCTTTGTAGAATAATGATTTATTTAATATGGTTATTACAAGTCCTGAAATATTATTTTGCAATTTCAACAACCTGTGAATGATTTTATTAATGTTTCTCGTTATGATATGCACTGTAAGGTACATTTGCATTTTTTACATCATCACTGTATTAAACATTTCAGTAAGTCAAATTGGTGGTGTGGAGTTTTGTAATACTATTTATGTAAGTACCATTGTTTACCAGATATAACTGACTTTATTTGTACACAATAAAGCTATTTTTATGTTCTAAAACTGGTTTATCTTTCAAGTTTAATTGTATAAATAAATAAACAATAAACCCCCGGATATACACCAAGTGTATGGCGGCAAAGTCAGCAGGGCTTGTTTTATGGATGACTTTTCAGCTAACTGAAGACACATATGTTAGTATAAAAAACCATGACCCGAGATAAAACACCTGTGTTCATCACACAAATAAATGCCCCCACCAGGCTCGAAAGGCAGGCTCCGGCTTATGAGGCAGGACTAATACCCAGTATACCACTCGGGTCAAGTAAGAGTGGCACACACTGTAACCCATTGAAAGCAACTTTTAGACTATTGGTGAAGCTGCAATAATAATCACATTATTTGTACTATATTGCCAATAAAATATGATGTCTCTTACATAACAGTAGATTATTACACAATAATTGTATAAAAAAGTAATCATTGAGAGTAGATTTATTGATAGTGTAAATGAATTCTATGGTAATGGAAACTTAAAAATTAGGAGTTGGATCTGCAAGTTTCAGTATCCGGGGGTGTCGGTGGCGCAGTGGTTAAGGCGCTGGCTTATAGATCTGAAGGTACAGGGTTCGATCCCTGGAGACAGCCAAATGTACAAATAAGTTTTAACAACTTAAGTACATAAAACATTGTAAGGACACCCACAAAAGGCTGTCGTGTGTCTGCAGTAATCAAGCATAGTCGAGATTTAAGTCTTTAATTTACCATGAAAACTCATTTCTTATGTATAATTTTTCAGCTATTACATTTAGTTCATTCTGTATAATAAAATACACTTACAGGCACAATATTTAGTTATAATATCTAAAAGACAATAATGAAGTTAGAAAAAACACTACATTTATACAAGTTGTATACATTAACAATTATGAAATACAAGTAATTTTTAAAACCACATAACAAGTTATAGAGTAGAAGCCATATATGTACTTATCTACAATTTAAGAATTCCCATTGTAAAATAAATCTAAAATTTCTATCCTACTTATAAAAATAAAATATATTTTCATACAAGTTTCCCAATTTGTTGAAAAATATAAGATAACACAATTTAGAAGTAACAAGAAAGATAAGAATTAAAAAATATATTTCTAACCATTTACATCATTTAAAGATTTTTAGAAATTGAAGAATATCTTGGCACAAAAAAAATTTGAACACAGATCAATTCATTATTTGATACATTTAATACATTTATATATTCACATAAGCTTATCATAGTATAAATGTATATCATAGCAACTATTTAAAAAGTTAGTTATATGAATTATAGTTACAATTGTGAAATATATAAAATGTACATGTAATGACAAATCATTTATTTTATTCTAAGTATTTTATTTAGGAGGGTGATCATCATCAACCAAATATACACTTTCAATAGGTAAGTATGATTGTTAATCGGTATTCGTATTGAAATTTGATTTCTTATAATTTAACGGCTAAATACTGCCTTTGAATAGTATTAAAAATTTTTTAAATAAGTTTTCATGAAAACTAATTGCAAAACAGTAAAATCTATAAAGTGTATTTAGGCAAAGTAAACAGACTTTCTGTTGTACTGTACAGTGATAAATATCGCAGTAAAACATTTTAACAAGATTGGTGGTGCCCCACATTTACAGAATATATATTCTACTCCATACAAAACAAAGTTGCTTTTTTTTTGACAATTTAGCTGAGATTTTTACACTTTGTACCTTTCCGACTTAGGTGGATTTATAATATTAGAAAACAAAAATCTACAGCTTTTCATGATGACTTATAAAAAAGTCTTTTTGGTATTATTATTTTGTGTTGGTATGTTTGGTATAAGTATGTTGTCACATTAGTTTTGTGAGACAAAATACTTGCTGAATAAATTCATATATGATTCGGATACGATCTTCAGTTGGTTAATGGTATTTACAAATAATTACAGTAATATAACTAACAAGGCCACTTGCGCGGTCCCGTGGGAATTTTGGGCTAAAATAGCCCATGTTACCCCTCGATAATGAAGCCTAATGGAGAGTGGATTTTTTTATTTGTTTGATATTTTCAGAGTTTATCAATTACAAATAAACAAACACACTAGACTTTCCTCAGTGTAATTAAATATTATGAATACTGTGGAAATATAAATAGAAAAATTATAATATTACAGTTTTGACAATATTATGGTGATTTAACCATTACAATGTAATTTATATTTAAGAGTATAATCAGATAAATGCACAATAAGTACAAATCTAATAAAAAACAACCTTTGATTATGTTTGATGATAAAACTTAACAAAACTTACAAAACCAAAAAAGCTCATTCACTCTCATTAATTAGTTTACATTTTCAATACCCATTAAACATAGTAATGACTACATTTGTTGACAAGTGAAGGTTGTCAATTAATTTCGAACCAAACATTCATAATTGGTCAAATTTTTCACATGAAATTCAAAATACTTTGTTACCATTAATCAGAACGGTACTACAGTCCTTCCAATTGGAACCTCCATAATAACGATACTATTAAGAGCGACAGTAAAAGCCGATCACTCAAATTACAACATGGGTATGGGAGTCGGAGCTGCAGATAGTTTAGTCAGTTGTGCGCGCGGCCCTTTGTATGCTTTAAGCTTGTATATATACAGCAACTGTGTGTACGTGACAAAAATATACAGATTGTACACGCACACCAATGTGATGAGAACGCTGTTTGATAGGATGATGGCTGCCACATAAAATTAAATTGCAAAAAATAAAAAAATATTTACAATACACATAGGCCTGGGGCACAAAAGAGTTGAACCATCTATACTTCCCTATGAGAATGCAAAAAAATACCCATGCTTAAGGCAAGGATGAAAAAAAATCAATGTTACCTATTTCAGAATATCTTTCAACTAGTTGGAAGTCAGGGTGCATACTTGATTTTATTTGAAAATGACATATTTAGCCTTATCTCTGAGTAGGTGTGCTATCTTAGCATGACTGTACAATGTATCTTGTTTTATTATAAATTGTTAATAGATTTTTTTGTAGAATTGTTAGAATTCTTATTTAAACATTCCAACTGATGGGATACATCAGTTACTTTAGTACCATCAATTGTAATTTTAAATTTTGCTATATTTTTTATATGGACCACACAACAATCAGACTTACTTACTCTGTACTGCATTAAAGTATGAAATTGAAATATATTGACACTAAAGGCTTTGGCGTTTTCAGATGTTAAAAAAATTTATAACTACTAAATTTATTTAAACTTAGTCCACATGAGCAGTGAAGTAAAACAAAGTTAAATTTTTTGTCTGTACTACTTTACTTACAAATATGTGGTACATAGCTAGGTACATTATGTTACTTATATTGACATTCCATAATCTCGTATCAAAAATGTAAACAATGGTGTTTTCATAGTAAAAAATAAGCCAAACTTTTAAAAACTCAAATGGAATACCAAAAAATATTTGAAAAGTAAAATAGTAGTAATTATATTGAAAAAATGAAGCTTATTTGTAAAAAACATTAACGTTTACACATCGGGGCTATTAAAAATAACATTTACTATAATAAATATATGGTGAACAATAAAATTTTTTTGTTTTTAATAATTTTGTGCGGTCATTCAGAGTCACCATGAATTTGCAAATGCTTCCCCTACATATCAATATAATCGACTGTGAACTATTGATTTTAGACCTATTAGGGACCTATCTTTAGGAAAATGTTAAGCATTATTATAATACTATACAAATATGAAATAATACTTTTTAGTCAATGCATTCTGGTTGTGTCTTCTTGGTAATTAGGTGTAGCGGAAGTGTACATAAACGTACAAGAAAATTGACGGAATGCAATATAACTTGTAAAGAAAAGTCTGGGAACCATGATCTATCAGTTTGTTTATATTTGCGAAATGTGATTACGAAATGCGTAATAGCTTCATTTAACTTCCCTATTAGTGTAATTTGACCTTAATTGAATTATAACTAATAAATAAATGAATAAGCCTTAAAGACTGGAATTGTTGTGTGGTAATTTTTCAGAACTTTTTAAATCCACGTAGTACATATTCTACACGTCTTTTCATAGATAAATGTCACATATTTGAACTACAAGTATCACCATCCTTTTCATATACCACTACACTGGTTCACAATAAAATAAAATCACAGTTCACAGTCTTTTTGGTCCGTATTAAACGCACATCACTTTCACATATTGATTCACCGACAGTCTTGTTAGACCTATGAGCTTGCACGGCCCATGGTCTTACACGACCGATGGTCTAATACGGCCCACGACGTGGTCTAGTGATGGCCATCATCACAACAGTTGGTACAATCGAGGCAACTTTGCGGCGTACCGCTTCTTGATCGTTATCTTTTTCCGCGGGACCCTAGTTCCTCCTGAAATAGGTAGAAGGTATCATGTGTAAATATAATTATTTATACAAGAAAATCTGTGACGTTAATGTATAACGTAATAATAAATCCTTTTTTTGTACTGATGATCTAGACAGATGTAGATGATTCAAGTAATTTGTGCACGCGACTCTATGTGTGCGTGTGCTTGTAAATATGCGACTTTATTTTGTGTGGCAGCCGCCATCTCGTCGTCGCTGTGGTGTGCGTGTACTATCAGTACATTTTGTCACGCACACACAGTTGCTGTATATACATACACAAGCTCACGGACACATAGGACCGAGCACACAAGTGGCTTGAGCCATCTATGACAGACAATCATACAAAAAAGAATTAAATCTCTCTTTTTTATTTTTATTCATGTTAACGAATAGTCACTGAGAGTATATTATTTTTACATCGTTTCACTCAGTACATTTGAATACATATTATTCATAGCAAAATGAGCTATAAAATAACTAATGTTAGTTTTGTCTGTATATGCTATGATTCATAAAATTCCATGGAGCGATGTGTTTTTAAATACTGTCTACCAGTTACCAACCAATAAATAACAAACAATAAAGGGGTCTAACGCTTTTTGTTCCAGCCCTGGCATCACTGGCCGCCATTTTGAATCGAAGTCGCGGCGATCTAACCGTGGTGTCCCCAAACGCTACATAACAGGTACATCGTGCGCTGCCTCTTTGACAAAAAATAAAGATATTTTGAGGTGTAGCCACAATCTTCAGTCTTTTAGTAAATAAAATATATTTACCTGCAGTATCCGCACTGTGTCGAGCAACTCTCGTTTATCAGCCAATAAGCTGGCGGCCTCTTGCTGTGCGGCGTGCACGCATTGCTTCAACACGATCGATTCGTCTACTTTACTGTAATATAATAAACTAATTTTAACTATTTCTATGCTACTGTTATAAACATATGATTGTTTTCATAGGATATTCTAACTACGCATGCCAGAGCTACACGACATTCAGTAAATATGACCTTCGTAAAGTTTTAAATAGTTTTTAAGATTTATTTGTTTTCTTTTTTAAATCCATTAGAAGCAGGACTTTTTTCTCTGACACAGAATCGATTATAAAAATTATTATCTATTTAGTAAGGGTACTTTATCTATACGCTAAAGTTTTAGCGTTAAATTGCCACCTAGAATTTTTTGAGATTAGCTATGTATGGGTCCATTTTTCATTATTGGAATATCTAGAAGTAGTCCTCAGGATATAACGTAGATCTGTTCAAATTCAAAAATGTATTTCTCAACACTGACAATTAATGAAGTATAGCATGACTCTACCAGCAGTTCAGAAAAACCTTCGTGAAGAAGGACTGGCAAGAAACTGTTGAGGATTGTTTACATCAAAACAATCGTTCGTTACGCAATCATTCGCATAAACGGAGACTATGAACCAATAAATGACTACAAAATATACGTACGCTCTCAACTCCCTATTATCCTCTGCAATCCTGGATAGCGTAGCCAATCTCTTTCTTAATTCCTCGTTCTCCCTGCTCAGTCTGTTTATGTCATTCCGTAGCGCTTCCGCTTCTGAATTGGAGGCAGGACTGTTGGGAGATGATATGGCAGATGTAGCTGTGATTGGTGGTCCTGTGAGAGGAGAAGCCTTCATTAACACTAGTGTTTAACCTCAACTTAGTTCGCTTTAAATCTCATTCCTGTTATTGTTCGAGATCGAAGTTACCCTGTGTGTCTTGGGTTGTCAAATGATTTAGGGTAGATAAAATTGAAACCACACGAATTCATAAATAAAATCTATGAAAACAACACTGTATATTAGCAAATAATTATTTTATCAGTAATTGAGTACGCAGAAACATAAAATACAAACATAAAATCTTTCCATTTATGTAATTAACAGTAAGAAATAGTCGCGTAATAGTTAATTTATTTAGCTAATTATATTTATATATTAATTATTTCAGATAAAGCACACCCACCCAGTGTGATGACGCCATCGCTATTTCTCGTAAGTCTTATAGCAGTGAGGTCTACATCCAACGGCTGCGGCGGTGGCGACGAGATGCAGCGCGTCGGCCGGTCTTCTCTTAAGTGGAGTTTTAGGTTATCTATTAAAGCCTGGAATTGAGGGAAATTATGTTTTAGCATGAATTTATTTCTACAATAACAATTGGAAGAGAAAACAATGTTGCAGGCATACACTAGAATAAAGAAAGGAATTAACATTTATACATAGTCACGAAAATGGTTCTTATTTATTGCGCAGTATTTATTATTCAACATACAATAAGTTCTTGATCGATTTGTACTCTAATAGCATAAAACTCAAGCCTCGTATTAGAAACAATAGTGACAAATTTCACATAAAAGACAAAATAAATTAAAAAAAAAAAAATTATGCAACAATTTTTTTGGAGCGCCTGATCTAAGTATTTAACACAGATGAATAAGAATCATAGAATCTTAATTTTTTTGGAGCGCCTGATATAAGTATTCAACACAGATGAATAAGAATCATTGAATCTCAATTTTTTTGGAGCGCCTGATATAAGTATTCAACACAGATGAATAAGAATCATTGAATCTTAATTTTTTTGGAGCGCCTGATCTAAGTATTCAACACAGATGAATAAGAATCATTGAATCTTAATTTTTTTGGAGCGCCTGATATAAGTATTCAACACAGATGAATAAGAATCATTGAATCTTAATTTTTTTGGAGCGCCTGATCTAAGTATTCAACACAGATGAATAAGAATCATTGAATCTTAATTTTTTTGGAGCGCCTGATATAAGTATTCAACACAGATGAATAAGAATAATTGAATCTTAATTTTTTTGGAGCGCCTGATCTAAGTATTCAACACAGATGAATAAGAATCATTGAATCTTAATTTTTTTGGAGCGCCTGATATAAGTATTCAACACAGATGAATAAGAATCATTGAATCTTAATTTTTTTGGAGCGCCTGATCTAAGTATTCAACACAGATGAATAAGAATCATTGAATCTTAATTTTTTTGGAGCGCCTGATCTAAGTATTCAACACAGATGAATAAGAATCATTGAATCTTAATTTTTTTGGAGCGCCTGATATAAGTATTCAACACAGATGAATAAGAATCATTGAATCTTAATTTTTTTGGAGTGCCTGATCTAAGTATTCAACACAGATGAATAAGAATCATTGAATCTTAATTTTTTTGGAGCTCCTGATCTAAGTATTCAACACAGATGAATAAGAATCATTGAATCTTAATTTTTTTGGAGCGCCTGATATAAGTATTCAACACAGATGAATAAGAATCATTGAATCTTAATTTTTTTGGAGCGCCTGATCTAAGTATTCAACACAGATGAATAATAATCATTGAATCTTTAATTTTTTTGGAGCGCCTGATCTAAGTATTCAACACAGATGAATAAGAATCATTGAATCTTAATTTTTTTGGAGCTCCTGATCTAAGTATTCAACACAGATGAATAAGAATCATTGAATCTTAATTTTTTTGGAGCGCCTGATCTAAGTATTCAACACAGATGAATAAGAATCATTGAATCTTAATTTTTTTGGAGAGCCTGATCTAAGTATTCAACACAGATGAATAATAATCATTGAATCTTTAATTTTTTTGGAGCGCATGATATAAGTATTCAACACAGATGAATAAGAATCATTGAATCTTTAATTTGGCTTTTAAACGACCTTGAAAAATCAATTATTTGAGATACTTTTTTACCACACCCTTCTTGTGAATACCTAACGTTGGCTGGACATAAAAAACGTGCGTAAGTTTAAATAAATAAATGCATATCCCTGCTTACCTCCAGCGGAAGGGGCGGCGCTAACACCTCATCTTCAAAGAACTCAGCCAAAGCCAGGGCTGTGCTCATATTGAGACATACGGTCAAATCCCTTAGCCGAGCTTCAAGTAATTCTTGGAACGGCGCCAACCCTATCGGCTCTCCCTGAGAACAAACGTTTACTTGGTTTAGTGATCGGGTGTAGGTTATAAAGGTTACAGATATAGAGAAAAGTAAAGGAATGTAGGTTATGATATATTCCCTGTCTGAGTTTGGCGTGTTTATTCTGGGCTCATTTTTTTATTTATTAAAGACAGTACAACGAACAATTTACAATAAAATCATACCTAACATGCAGACTTATGGTTTTACTTATATGAATATACTATATTAACAGACATGTACAGTAATACTTGCAAATATGCAGTACTCTTAATTATCTCCTAATGATTAAAAGTTAAAGTCGCTTTTTGTTTGACCATCTAAATGAGATAAGCCTAAGTGGGCTTTATCCTTTTTTATCCTTATTACGCTAATGAGACCTCTTTTTATCACCAATTATTGAGAGTTCAACGCTGATAAGTTTTAAATGCTACTCTTGGAGAGTTTTATCAATCTAAGTATCTCATATTTTATGTACGGGACTGCTAATTGTAATGAGTCGCTACGATAATATACAATAAGCAAAATGCCGGTGTGGCCCAAACGTCTTATATCAAAATGCAATAGTGACTTGAACTCATGACATGAACGCTAAATGGATTCGTAGCAAAACGTTTGGGTATAAAAGCAATGTAATTACAAAAAATCCAAGAACGCTAATATCGACGCAGTAGCAAAACGTCGGGATATAAAAATGGCAAAATTTATAAATAGACATAAAAGCCCCCATCTTTGTTTTGGAGTTAATTAGCAGTATACTTAACTCACCTGTTCATTCAACAATCTCGGCAGTTCTTTTCTAACCATTTTCACCGCTATTTTATAATTTTCTTTAGGTTTCATATCGTCAGCCTCTTGATTTTCAGGTTCGCTCCACGCTCGAGCTCTCATTGCAAACTTGTTCTAAAGACCAAAGGTATAAGGTTCAGAATTGAGTAAGAAAATTTAAAGGTACCCCACCGTTGTTTGTGCAAGTTGGTGAATAACGTGCCTTTGCATTAAGGGACATATTTGTATATAGCAAATATATTTTAAGTGAAAGTTAATTTAACTTTTACAATCTTAGATTGATAGGAAACAAAAATATAAAAGTATTTGATAATTTCGATTTATAGATCAATCTTTAAGTGCTTATCCATTGTGGACTGATTATAAACGACAACGATATTCTGTGAAATCAAATGAATCCATGAAATTGTGTTCACCATTAGCGTTATTTTTGCAAATTATTAATAACTCCATAGATCCACGACCCAAAACGTATTTGCTACATACAAATAACCTAATACTACATCTAATGCCAAAAACTGCATTCAATGCGAGGTCCCACAATCCGCGGGACCAACTCTAGCTTACGTCGAAATGTCGGAGATGTTTCGTGTACATGTGTTATGAAAAGCCAAGACTGATGAAATCATGCAATAACTGGCAGAGTTGTATCAAGCTTGGATGAAACTATTGTCTATAGAAGCATGACTTAGTAACTATTGTCTATAATATATTTTTACATAATGAGTAATACTAATTAATGTAATCTCTAAAGGGTCATGGTGCTTACTAAACTAGACTGTACAATTTTTTATAGGATAGATAAAAATATTGAAAAAGTAGAGTCGTTATTTACAGCTACATTTTATCATATAATATTTAATTCCATCAAAGAATACAACAAAATAAAGCGATTCTTCTTTTTTCAAACCTATTTATATTTATTTAATCTGTTATTTATATTCAAAATCAAAGGAAAACAAACAAAATAATCTCTATAATGTTTTTTGACAGAAAAATTTGACAAATTTATCCATAACTTTTCTATAATTAATCTGATGTTTTCATAATATTTTTGGTTGCTCGCTATTTTCCCATAATAAAAATAAAAAGCAGAAAAAAAGGAAAGCGTAAATTATTTGTTTCAATTTATTTCTATTATTTGGAAACACAGGAATCATTGCATTTTTAACGTGTTATCCAAATTAGCCTAAATTAATAAGAATTTTAAAAATTTAAATTAAAAAGTTAAGAATAAGAACCATCTACCCATCTCACTCACACACCCAAACAGACCCACTTGGCTACGGCACAACCTCTACTTCACTAAAAATAGCATTTTCAACAAAAATTCGCTACACCCTGTGTTTACAATACCCACTACGTTTTCTCCAAATACCTTCATTTCAGTCTTTCGATCACGATAGCCGAGCGGGCGGGATTATTGCCAAAAAGAGAAAAAAATACATCACACAGACAATATAGAATAGTAGACAAATGGATGCATGTATTTGATGGATCTTTTTGAGGGGAGAGGGGGTAACATTGAAGCTTGTTAAGTGGAATATATAAAGATTTATAAGTGTTGAAGTTGCGGCGTTTTTGATGATGTGCATCGATTATCACTGAATGTGTTAGGTTTAAGGACGGGCGGTAGGCATTGACGCGATAGTACGGCATCGATAAAAAGCCGTGGGTGCATTTTAAAGTATTCTTGCAGTGGGAGTGGAAGTTCATTTAAGTAATTATTTGTTTTAATGATTTAAATTCTTGTAGTTTTAAGCATATTTTTGTATTTTTGTTTTGCAAGTTTTTGGCGGCTTTTTATGTTAAATTATGACAAAATAAGTTGAATTAATCTGCACTCTGCATTGAAATGAAGACAAATATGGTGGACCGAAGTAAGGTTGACGACTTGGGTAACATTATGCAAAATAAACTCTTTATCATATTTTGCATCGTTTTGAATTTTTTAAGTATTTGTTTTAATTTTTAATTACTCGAAAAAGATTGGAAAATTACACTTACGGCACTTTTTCTAAACTTCTATATGTATTTTTACGAAGTTATCACTTTTATTAGGAACAGTGGTTTGTTACTCAAAACACAGTCCTATTAAAATCAAACTTTAAAGAACATTATATAATAGATAAATATATTTAGAGACATAGTTTTAACAAAAAAGACAGTTTATGTTTGATTCAAGTGCAAAGTAAAAATATTGAACCAGGGGGCAACGTTCGAAAGAGTTACATTGACTGTATTTGTACATGATTTTTATTTTTTTTTATTTGTTCATAATATTTCAATTATAAAGCAATATAGGCCCTACGTAGCCGCTATCGAAGTCGAAAGTTATTAAATCTTCTAAATATTCCACAAACAGGCTTCAAATATAACAAACTGCTTTTATGGGACACAAAATACAATGATATACAAATGTTCATGGACGGTTTCATGCAATCGAATGATGTCGGTAAAACAATACGAACAATTAATGGATACATGTATTTGAGGAGTGTCACGCGAAGGTATCGAATATTCTCATGGTGATTCAATTGTTCGAATCAAACAAAAAATATTGTTTATGACTTGTAATTCTTTTTTTTTATGGATTAGTGAGGACAGTTTTTGTGCATTTTTAAAGAAACTTATGGGGTAAAATTCACATAATTTTTCAGGATTAAAAATGGTGTTCTTTATGATTTTTACCATAGGACATTTGACAAAGTTTAGTAGTAATTTATGATTAGGTAAATGTATAATTATGATAAGTATTATTTCACAGACATACACATAGGTTTGAGAAGGGGAGTGAATGGAAAAATCTGAAACATACTTGTTGGTGTCAATATAAAACTGTTATTATTGTTACAAATTAGTAAAAGTAAAATATTAACCTCAAATTACTGTGATAAAATGAAAATACCGATGATGCGCGAGTTTCCATTAGTTGTTTTATTACAATTAATAAATTTAAGTAGCGGATTACAGATCAACAAAATATTTACCGTATTATCGTTTTTCGGGTCTTTAAACTTTAAGAAAGTCGAGCCCAATCGGTATGTAAATTTATAATTTATTTTCTATTTACGCAAACAAGGACTTATATAATCTTGTTCAAATAGTTCAGATTAGAGATAGTTTAGTTACCATAACCTAAAAGGAATAACTGATATATTCTATACCTTTATACTTTATCAGCTAAATAAAAATTATATTAAGAATTTAACAGTCGATTTCAACTTTATGTTGCTTCATCACAAGGTAGTTTCAAAATTGATTTACCAAAAATGACTATAGCTGCTGGCAACTAAAGTTATACAATTTAAAAATACATTAAATAAAAATAAAAATACGCAATATGACGACAAACATACAACATTTTTTTATATTTCTTCATACATATATAGCAGAAATACATTATTCTGAATATAAATGGTAATCTAATCTGTCTGTTACCCTACCTGGAACTCATCCCACGGGATGGCCGGGCACTCGTCAGTTCCAAGATCATCAGCGACCAATCTCAAACAAGATCCTTTCTCCGTGCTCTGATGCACCAAGTTTATTGTGTTAATGCGCCAAGTACAGGTTGATATCTGAAAGGGAGTTCGTTTATATTATATATTTTTAGTATTCTATCTCCATATCGTGGAATTCAGGGGCAATCCATAAGTTTTGTTACCCGTCAGTGTGACACTTGAGAAAACATCTGACAAGAAGGGGTAAGGTGTAACCTATTTTTGATAGATTTCCTTGATTGCTTTCGGTAATATTTAATAGTTTTTAAATATGTTTTTTTAAATAAATAAGAGCTTTAGATTGCCTTTTGCAGTTGTTTTTGAAACTTTAAATGAAAACTTTTACGTTACATTTTAAGGAAATTTATCTCTACATTAGGTAAATAGGTACTGATCAGTAATACATGCGATTATGATCTTTGATCAAATGACTTTTGCGAACTGGTCATAAAAATATTTATAAAAGGATCGTTTAAGTGCGAATGCTTTACGCGAACTTCGACCTAATTGAATTGAGTTAAATCTTAATTTGGTTCATGTTTAACTTAATTTTAGGCACAAACTAATAATATGCGATCAAATAAGTCAAGCCAGATTACATACCACATCACGTCTTCTACAGGAACTAGTAACAGAATGTTCACTTCCGGATGATGAGTGCTCTATGACTTCCGCTGCAACTTCTACATCCGGCCCCGTGGACATTCTGCCATGTTCGAATTCTCTGTAATTATATGAAAGTTTTTAAACCACTTTACGTAGCCATGGATCAGATGGTTCATGGCTGTTATGGCAGGTGTCAAAGTTTAAGCATTTGAATAAGTTAAAAACGATTTCCATACGAATGATTCGATTGAAACTAGTTTACTGTATTATTTTGAATAGTGTATTTGACAAAAACATTTTTATTACTTTTTAAATAGTTCAACATTATCAACAGTAAAGAAATATTGCAGAAGTAACAGTATTTTTACCGTCAATAATTTTCTAGATACTGCGATGCATGGGAGTCGCCGAAAAACGCTCTATACAAATCGGTACCGAGTTGTGACGTCACTATGTGTAAATCATACTAAAAATTGTATGGGCGTTTGGATAAAATATATAATACCTACGTAGATAATGCGTTTACATGGATACTGTCATAATAAACATTGTTATATTTAATATCGTACTGATAATAAATATAGAAAAAAGCAGAATATTTAATAACACGTTTTTAGCTTCTTTTGAAGTTTTATACTTTATATTATTTAGATATTACACACAAAACTTTATTAAAAAAACATTTTTTGGGTCAATATAACTTATATTTTCTAAATAAATGATAAAATCTTGAATTTTCAAATGTTGTCACATAACCAATTCCTCCATCATTTACCAAACCTATATATATATATTCGAAAATGAGTTATACGATTAGATACCTAATAAAAAATTAAGCTTTATTTTTATTTATTCATTATTCGTAAGATTAATGATTCGAATACTATACTCACTGCATTGCATATAATTGATGTATGATGTATATACAAATTTATTGATTTCAATATTATCTATACTTTTAAACATTGATAACAAAATGACTTACTCTTGAGCCTGTCAAGGCCACATCTCAGTAAAAAAAAATTCTAGAGCCACTTTAAAAGCCATGAATTCTTGCTTCTAAATACCTGAAAGCCACGTCAGCATCATGTGGACTCTCAGCCGCCAACCCGACGACCACATAGCGGTCGCTGTCGCTGCTGCAAGTCGAGGCGGCGTCGCTGCGACCGTCCGAGCGACTGAACGCGCTGTCTATTGAACTCACGAGCGACGAGAGCCCGCGACGCATGGTTGACAGACCTGGGAAGTCAGTGAAAATGTTAATACATTTCAAGATCATAGGTATGTGTAATAATAATAATAAACCCAGAATCAGTAGTGGGTTTGCTTCATACCCCGGAGATACCAGGTTCGAGCCCTGGCCCGAAGCATTCATTTGTGTGATGAACACAGATGTTTGTACTCGGGTCATGGTTGTTTATATTTGTATATGTTTATACTGGCATCCCCCCAGTTCGCTGTATGGTCATCCATAACACAACCCTGCCTGCTTTGGTGCCATACAGTTGGTGTGTTTGTCTGGGGATTTATTATTATTATTATTATATAAAATAAATACCTAACAAAACAGTGTTGTAAGTTTAATATGGAAACGGTATGAAGCGATTTATATTTTATTATTTTTGCAAAATTTCTTGATCTAATCCACTGTTACCTATGGTTCAAACGTGGTATATCCGTTTGGTTGTTTTCAGTTCATAAATTTATACCAATAATATCAAAGTCGCTCCCTGTAAATTAAGCTCAACTTAAACCATAAACGCACCTGTGCCGGATTTCTTGGGACTGGGCGGGGTCTCGATGGCGCCCAGAGGATGCACCGGCCACACTTCTATCGGCTGAATTGACATCGGGTTCATGTCACGTTCTAGAGTCGACGTTGGCATGGTTATCGTTGCTTCGGAACCTAGGAAGGACACTATATTGGTTAATATCTGTTGACAAACCGATGCTAGTATCGCCTAAACTGAAACCGGGAGAGACTGACGATAATTGATTTTAAAAAATCATTAAGGCAAAGATTTTTTCTTTAAATTGCGTTAAAAAATTACAATTAGAAATGTTGACTGATAATAATATTATTGATTTCAAAGATTCACTTTTTGCCAGTTTCAGTGTTTAATAACAAAAGCATTAGTTTGTTTCTATGGTCATGTATTTTGTGATTTAGAAATAAAAATGTCATTATCATTTCGATATACCATTAACAAGAGACAAACAATATTGTGAAATATTATAACATTCCTATAAATCAGTGCGTGGAAGTAGAATAAGGGGAATGTTAATATGTTTCAGTACATTCTTACAGTACATAGTACAAGTTCACAAAAAACCTCTAGACATACCCATCTTTGTGTCATGCAAGGAGCTGGAGTCCAGCCGCACTGAGTCCAAGTCCCTGCAGGACTCTGGCGTAGATATACTCGATGGAAGCACCAGGGTTACCTCCACAGCCGGGATGGAAGCGGCAACGACTATAGTGCTGGGGGATAGATAATGGTAATTAATTAGAATCTTTATTATGAAAATTGGCCAAATGCGATTTTATTACACAAGTATTCTAGACCCTGTAATATTATTATCATTTGTAATTTTAGCGCATTTTAAAATATACGCAATGAGGAAATTGAAACTGTCTATTTATGAGAAAAACGAAGTTTACAACTCAAGGCCGTTCCAAATTTTTATATTTAAGTGCATATTGTGATAGTAGATAGATAGATTTTAGATTAAATACCCAAGTTTTTAATATTACAGTTTGATTTTCGTCAGGAAAATGTACAATTTATCAGATTCCATTAATATTTCTACATTACTACAGCATACTTTGGCGTTGGTAGATCTTATACAAAACATTTACAAAAATACTAATATCATGAAGGGTTATAAGAGAGTCAGTTTATAGAAAATTTTGTTGAGTTTTTAAAGTAATTCGCGGTATTATTTAGCAGAGGCGCTTTTTTCTAAACATATTAAACCGTTAATTTAGTGTTAAAAAGTGAGGAATTTCATTAAAGCATTGATAGATTACGGCAATAAATGTTCTTATATAATACTTTTTCACGCGGTTGCATTTGCAATTCCGTAAGAATTTTTGGGTAAATAATAAATATAGCTTATGAGCTATAAAATATTATATGATAATTATATTCATAGCTTTTAAAATCGACAAAACGTTGATTCTGTATAAACAGAAAACAGTTATTCATTTATTATCATTATGAAATAATACAATGCATAATACATTATCTTGGATTGTAACAATTTTTTTTTACAAAGAAAGACTATTTAGTTGAATTTATTATTTATTTCCACCTAAAATTACCTCTTCTCGCTGCCGACTTGTCTCCCAGCGTCATGAGCCAGCCAAGCCGCCATTTCGGATATTTTCTCAAGTTGTCTCATGAGAAACATCAGTTGGTAGTGATTCAACTGCACGCTGCATAGACCGTAGGTGCGCGCCAAAACGTGGATCGATGATTGTTCCAAGTACAGCTGTAAATAAAAACGTTGCGGTTTTTAAATAGATTTTCGGGGTTTTTTTGATTGGTTTAGTTTATCATGACTGTTGTGATTTTAGGTAAGTAAATAAAAGTAGCTACGTAACAATAAAAGCTATGTTATCATGTTTGTTTTCGATGTTCGTAAAGCAATGATAAATTCTATTTTGTAATGCCTTTGTAAGCAGAGCTTCTGTTACTGATGACCATACAGCGAACTGGGGAACTCAGAATTCATATATAAATATAAACAATCATGACTCAAGAACAAACATCTGTATTCATCACACAAATGAACGCCACGGCTAGGAGGATACGAACCTCTTTAGCCATCTGCATTTTTTTTCTTTGAAATTTAAATTTTTTGTGTGCACAGAGTTGGTGGATGTGCAGCCTTATTCAAGACAAGGATAATTAATTGCATTTGAATAAACTTTTAAATACAGCAGAAGTTTTTAAATAGCAAGAAGTGGATGGCATCTTTTAATCTTTTATTTAACAACACTATTAGTACACCTTTTAATTAATACAACATTTATTTATTAAGTAAAAACGTATCCAAAACTTAATTCTTACCCAAGCCAAAACCGGGACAGCATCACACAGCGGCGTGGGTTTTCCGCTGGTGGCTCTAGCACCACAGAACTCGGCCCACAGCGGCTCGACCCTGACATGGAATATACTCAGGTTCTCCTTCCAAAGGAGCTCTGGTGAAATGGCTGTTCCGCGGTCTATGTAGTCCAGACCTGGGGATATAATAATAATAATAATATGGCCCCAAAGTAAGCAGAACTTGTGTCATGGATGATCATACAACGAACTGAGAGGAACCCAGAATAAACATACATATACAGGGTGTCCCATAGGTCGACGTCAAGTCGAAACAGGGTGATATGCTAGGTCATAACAGTTATCAGAAATATATGAAAAAATATTTCAATTATGTATTTTATAATTATAGTGCTTTTTTGTTTTTTTTTTTAAATGTACACCCTGTGTCATTCTTTTAACTGCTGTTGCTAAAAATATTGATTTTTTACCAAAGTTTCTTTCTTAACAAGTTTCTGAATAGTGTTTCTGCAATCTGTAATATTAAATTTTAAACCAACTGCTCTAGCTTGAAAGAGGATGTCATTTTATGCCGAACAAAGTATTAAAAATTAATTTTTCGGCCTACTTTAACTGCCTGTACTGAAAAAAAAATGTACTACGCTATTTTGGCAAGTAACTTAAAAAAGTGGCGCATTTAATAACAATTCCAAAATGGTGTAGCATTTACTACATTATTTCTTTGACTTGGCGCGAAAAATGTTTTTTCAAAAAAACTCAGTTTCGAGCTATTTCTCTTAACTTACTAAAAATGATTCCAAGCGACCTTAACTTTCAGATTCTGGTTTGAATGAGATAGTTCGAGTTAGTCCATAAAGTGTGAGTGAGATCAGTAGGAATCCTAAATTATTAAATAAAAGGTTTTTTTACAGAAAATCAGTTTCGTTTTTAGTATAAAATTAATTTTCGTGCATTTAAAATGTTTTTACAAAAGATGTTGAAATTGTCTTCCTTCAGGCGCAATACAAGCACATCTCGTTAAAAAAGATCTTGATATAAGGCGGGCGAATCGTCAGTTATTGACGAAATCCGCTGCTTCCATTAATCTCACTTGAAGCTCAATTACATTTTCAATGGGTTTGGAATAAACCTTTTCATTTACTGCTCCCCAGTAAAAAAAGTCCAAGGGATTTAAATCAGGTGAGCGGGCTGGCCATGTGATCGTACCACCCCGCCCTATCCATCTACCCGGATACTCTTCATTTAAATGCTCTATAACTGAGCGGTTATAGTGCGCTGGGCAGCCATCTTGTTGAAACCACATTTCCCTGAACAAACTCAGTGGCACGTCTTCCAGTAAATTGAGTAAATGGTTTTGTAAAAAATCCAAATAAATTTCACCATTTAAGACCTCTGGTAACTCAAAAGGCCCTATTACTCTTCCGTTCAAAATTCCAGTCCAAATATTAACTTTAAAACGATATTGAGATTTGTCTTGTCGTAATAAGTTCGGATTTATTACGTGCCACTCATATAAATTGTGTAGATTCATGCAGCCATCTTTTTTAAATGTGGATTCATCCGACCATAAAACTTTTTCACTGAATCGTGGGTCTTCCCGATGTTTTTATAACATATTTTCACAAAACGCAACCCGAGGCTCATAATCCTGAGGTAACAGAGTTTGTACTCGCCGTACGTGATATGGGAGGAGCTCATTATATTTAATATTCTGTGAACTGTACTTTTGGGTACTCCTGTGGCTGCCTCAATTGCACGTACCGAAGTACTTGGGTCTTCGTCAACTGCTTGAAGCACAACATCTTCATAAGGTAACAAATTTCCACCTTCACCGTGCACTTGGCTTGGAAGTCGGCCCTCGGAAAAGAGAAGACGGTGCAAATTAGTAAAAACTCTGTGATCTGGATAACGATCAGCATTAGGATATCTCTCGCGATATAGTCTAGAAGCAGCACTAGCGTTACATCTGCATTCCCCATAAATGAGGTGCATGTTTGCGTATTCTTGACTTGAGTACGTAGACATAGTGCCAAAACACATTACACGTTAGTCCAGGAAAAAGCAAAGGTCGTCGTAAAAAGATAATACCGTCCAAATCCAAATCACAGGCAAACAAGTCCAATAAACGTAGCCAAAGGTTTTAACAACACAAAATCACACGAACGAATGCGAATAGATGCGCAGTAAACGAAGGAGAGTAGCGCACTGATCTGTTTTGCGTGTGCAAATACCAAAAAGTGGCGTCACTATCTGTCTTGCTCACACTTCATAAAATGACTGTCTCTGTCTCTGTCTCGATAGCGTCTCTATGTGTCTCATTTACTCATTTGCGTCTGTGACTCATATGCATCTGTACTTATCTCGCTCACACTTTATGGAATGACTCACACTGTCTCATTCAAACCAGAATCTGAAAGTTAAGGTCGCTTGGAATCATTTTTAGTAAGTTAAGACAAAAAGCTCGAATTGAGTTTTTTTGAAAAAACATTTTTCGCGCCAAGTCTAAGAAATGATTTAGTAAGTGCTACACCATTTTGGAATTGTTATTAAATGCGCCACTTTTTTAAGTTACTTGCCGAAATAGCGTAGTACATTTTTTTTTCAGTACAGGCAGTTAAAGTAGGCCGAAAAATTAATTTTGAATACTTTGTTCGGCATAAAATGACATCCTCTTTCAAGCTGGAACAGTTGGTTTAAAATTTTATATTACAGATTGCAGAAACACTATTCAGAAACTTGTTGAAAAAGAAACTTTGGTAAAAAATCAATATTTGTAGCAACAGCAGTGAAAAGACTGACACAGGGTGTACATTAAAAAAAAAAGCACTATCATCCTCTTTCAAGCTGGAGCAGTTGGTTTAAAATTTAATATTACAGATTGCAGAAACACTATTCAGAAACTTGTTGAAAAAGAAATCAATATTTGTAGCAACAGCAGTGAAAAGACTGACACAGGGTGTACATTAAAAAAAAGCACTATAATTTGACAAATACATGACTGAATTTTTTTTTCATATTTTTCTGATACTCTATTTTTGTGAAGTCAGTAAAGTTTTACTATAGCTTTACAGATACGCATTTCCCCATTCTATTTGCTACGAATATGCATGAGTGCATGTAATTATTTTATTAAAGATCGGTTTATAAATTATTGAGAAAAATAATTATTTTTTTGCATAATTACCCATGCTACCTATGCAAAGCTTCGCGTAATATCAAAATGTTAAACATGGTTGTACACTTCTTGATGTCAGCGGTTTTAATTGGATCTAAAATCGATCTTTAAATTTAAAAGACATAAAACAATGTAGAATTTCATCCGCGGAACTCTCAATTGAATCAACCCTCGACTCTCTGCATCGCAATATCTATAGTCAACAAAACATTTACCAAGATCTTCCTACATGAAAATAAGACAAAACATACATACTATCGGCATGCAGGATAAACTGCTCGTGAATAGGGTCGATGTCATCCGCAGACCGGGGGAACTGCCCGCTGGGTGGCGTGCCGCAACGTATCATCGATATTAAGTTCGATAGGTCTCGTCGAGTCCCTGTTGTGCCTATGAAACACGTAAATATAAAACATATTTAATATAAATATTTAATAGTTACACACCGAAAAAAAAAACACCAAGGTTTGTATATTATATTATTTTCACAGAAGCACTTAAACTTAATATACAATAATATGATTACCAAAAACTTCAACATTTTTAAATAGCTGATCATGGCTGAAACAAACGCGTTCTAATAACCTATTACGCACACAGTCATAAGTTCGTGCAGGTGAACGCGTGCCATGTTTGGTGAGTGAGAAAATACATGCTATGGTTGGCGCCATTTTGTTTTAATCGTAGTGTGTTCGGGAACGCCTGAACGGCAATATGAGATAACCTAGTAATAGCGGCATCGAGTTAATTTTGAGTGCTTATAATTATTTATTATATTTATTATATTATGTTTAATTATTGTTTATTTTTTACGAACGAAATGTACAACAATGTGTAACAAAATTTGAATAGCACACCATACAAAAATATTTGAAAAATATTCTCGATGTCATTCACTGCGCGCCGCGCCCTTGGCAGTCGGTAACTGTGAGGTAACTAACTGAGCGCGGGTGGGAACGCATTCAGCGGGAGGCAGGGAGTGTCCATACTGTATGCAGTACTCATTATTATACTATGCTTCAACAAACTCGACTCGTCTAAACTACGTCACGTACGCTCGCGACCAATTAGTGCGAAGCAACGTCACGAAGTACATATCTCTTTCTTACAACAAGTGAACCGTATTATTCTTTCCTTCTCCCACTAATTACTATATAACTACTCTATATATCGGGTTGGTACAGATCACGCCAAACATCTATTCCACTCTGAAGTTGTAGCGAGACGATTCACGCAGGTGTGCAGTCAGTCGCATGATATTTTTTTAACACTATTTAATTAATACTGGCTTTTTGTCCAAGACAAAATATATGATAATAAAATAATATTTGTACATAATTTACTTCAAACACTAGTATAAATGTACCTTCAGTCACATAACTCATTAAGGATTAAATTCGTATTAGTTCGTGTTTAACATATTTAATTTAATTAAAGTTACTATTTTACTTTTGTCGGTAAAGCTGTAGCCACTCTTTTCTGCAAGTGCTTGACGTTTATTTGGAGGCCTTCTTCGGCTTTATTCTGCATAAACTTTGAAACATCGTCAATCATTTTTCTGGCTTGACGCCGCAAAACTTTAGTCCGATTAGGCATTTTTAAAGATAGCGAACAAAAAACAGCAACAAAATAACAAGGCAACAAAACTTAACAAAAACAACAATAACAAAAATGAAACTTAACGGAGGTGACTGTACTTGGCAGCGAAAACGAACACACATACCTCTCGAGGAACTTTGAACGCACACTAATGAACAATCGTACGAAATTCGGTCGAGCGCGGGGGCCGGGAGGCGGGGCCCTTTCCCTTCCCCGCGATTACGTCCCGCTACATCTAAATTGCCCCATTGCGACGCGACTCGTGCTGTGTTCAGAGTGGACTAGATGTTTGGCGCATACTATATCTACAGTTAAGTCGATGCCGTTTTTTTGTGCGGTAATGTTTGGGTTGTCTATATGTAATATGTCATTGGGTATACGTTTATTTCATGCGATTGAATTATCAGAATAATACGGAACACAGTATAACTATATACCACACCTATTTGTAAAATGGCGACAGTATAATGTGAAATAGCATTTTGCTTCCAAATAACTTACTACTTTTCGCCGGTTCTCTAACATTAGTAAGCGTGACCCTGGCAGTGCAAATGTGAAGTTCCTTGGGCCTATCCCTCTGCTGGGACATGTGTTCGGGGCCCGCTTCGAATACTATCTGTAAGGGAAGAGATGATATACATTGGTATCCTTTTTTGATAAACTAAACCATTTATTGTTGTTTTTTGATAATTAAATATAACGCTATCTTACAATCTGATATGAGTGAGTATAGATCGCGGAGCACATCAAATGCCAGTTGAATATAATGCTATTAATCTGTATCTGTTTATTATACTATATCCGTTTTTTATGGTGCACTAAAACTTTACAATTTTTTGTGTCATACATTTTTTTAAAAACAAAATGAGGGCTTAAATTACGCAAAGTTAGTTCTTTTTACACAAGTCAACTCGTTTTTGTATAAATTCTATATCTATTTGAAAATAAAACAATTCTTTCCTTTTACGTGACAGTATGTGCGGTTTGTGTATTTTTTCTTTGAAAAAAAAAAAATCTCTTTTCTGTCTCCCTCACTCTTGCCAAACTCCACAATCCATCTCTCTCATCATCATTCATCATTCTGTCGTAAAATTAAGGACCACCAAAGAGTTTGTGCGAATCAAAAACATTTTAGTTAAGTAAACTGGAATCGCATGAAATCGGATTACTGCAAGTTTTTTTTTACTCATATTTTTTAGTCGTAGCCCACCAAGTGTTGTACCATTTTGAAATCCTGATTAAAGGCGCCAACTTGCGATGGCACTTGCCAAGGCACTCGAGTACAATTGTTTTTCAGGAGGCTCTGTCAAAGTCGATGTATTTTGAAAATGTTGAATTCATAGTTCAGCAAAAAATTTTATTTCTAAGAAAATTTGGGGCAATTGGGTAGATGACACCATTTAAAAATGCAAGTTTTTATGATTTATTTATAAAATATTAGGTATTTTGACAGGTACAATGTTTTGAAAAATATAGTTTTGAATTCAATATCGAAATTATATAGATTTGAAAACTTAGAAAAAGAAGCAAAAACTTATTATAGTATATGTTAAATTTTTAAATATCATTAGCTTACTGACATTAAATATAAAATTTTTTAATTATGACACTATGCATGTAAACGCATTATCTACGTAGATATTATATATTTACACATAATGACGTCACAACTCGGTACCGATTTGTATGGAGCGTTTTTCGGCGACTCGCAGCGGCTCCTCGAACACATCGCTGTATCTAGAAAACTATTGATTGTATACTACTGTTAGTTTTGCAATATTTATTTACTGTTGATAAACTATTTAAATATGAAATAAAAAAAAATTTGTCATGTACCCAATTGTGCTATTATTTTTTATTGTGATTAAAGATACGTTATTTAGTGTTATAGTGACACGTTTAAAATGGACAAAAATAACCAACGTTAACTTCTATTAGCAAAACATGGTAAAATAATGGAGAAATTCTGCTTTTTTGGTTGCGGTCTGCATAATTCCTAAAGAACATGGGATTGATTTTTTTTCTGATTTTTCTGATGATGGTTACTATCTATCCTATCGCCCCGTTTCAGCTTGACGTTGAGTTTCAGGACAACCTGTATATTTTATTTATGGACAAAGATTAAAGCGCGCGACCGCTTTCTTTACGACGGCAATCAGCTTTGCTAGGTATTTAATTAATAAAAGTATTTAATAAATTCGGTAGATATATAACGTGCGCAAATATATGGCGTGACAGACGCCCGTTTATAATGACAAATATTTTGCTACGTTGGTTTATGAATCTTATATATTTTCTATATCGACTCCTTTATTATATTACCTCGTCTAGAACAAAGACTTATCAAATTAAATTAACTCATAGTAAAACTTACCCTAGGCATTACAGTCTCAGCGGTGATATGTACACTAGTTTGCTCCCCGGCTTCGCTCGCAGCCACAATAGCAGCTGAAGCTAGTCTCGGCAATAGACAAGACAACCAAATTATACTAATTGGGTCTACGGTGACTCGGATGGGTGACAGCTGCACGTAGAGTTTTGGATTTGGCACTAGAAAAAAAACAATAGTGTCAAATTTGAACATAAATAACAAGTTAAATTTAAAGGTTTAGAGCATAATTTTGCAATAATAATAATAAATCCCTAGACAAATACACGAACTGAGGGGTAACATAAATATAAAAAATATAAACAACCATACAACCCGAGAACCAACGCCTGTGTTCATCCTACAAATGAGTAACTCGAACCCGGGGTACCGGGGCAGGACGCCACTCGGCCGTGGAAAGGTACGAAATATACATGCAAATAACAAAAAACACTCGGTCGTGGATATATTTTACCTAAACATACATCGCACACAAAATAATAATTAACCGTTAACTAAATAGTTCCAAACAGCAGTTGTGCTAAATATGTTTTAATTTATAACTTTAAAAAAAAATCAAAATATTAACAAATTTCGTTTTGTGAGTTAGTTTTTACGAATGCATTTCACAAATCATATCACAATTGTATATATAAAAAGACGGATTAAGCCAAAGCAAGTGATCAACTGGTATGGTCGACCCGGTTAACTATTTTCCAAAACCGGTAGTGGTATTACGTGAAAAAAAGCGAAACTTTGTAGACCCTGTCTCGTTCAAACATAAAATTTTTAACACACAAAAAATATCATCACAGCTTTGTTATAATCAGACAACTTTACCAATTCACATGACAATAAGTTAGGCAGAATCTCCACTACAAAAATATATCAAATTCCCTTTTAATCTAAACAAAAACGTTTAAATATCAAACATTTGCAGTTGGTGAAAAAGAGTTAAGAAGCGAAATTTCAAACCGTACATTGGCAACCCGCAAACCGTACATTGTGCCGTTCTCACGGACACCACATGAGAGATTTCTTGACCTGTGGCTTGGGTCTTATGTTGCATATACTAACACCTGAGCTACGAACTTGAAATTCTGCATACACTTTGTAAGGGGTACAGAAATGAAAAGGTTCTTCCCGAAGAATACACAGGCAAAGTTTTAAATTATTAGGCTCTTCTAATTTTTTCGAAGCACACTAAAGTAATGCAACGTTTGCTTGTGCCGTATTTAATAAAAGAGGTTATTGCACAAACAAACTTGCCGACATTTATGACTGGCAACTTATAAGTCTGTCAATATTTTATTTTATTTGTAAATTGTAAAATAGATAGAATATGGAAGATTGTTCCATGGCTTTCCTTTACGGGTTTCAGCCCAAGAATAGTCTAAGAATTATCAATTGTATTATTATAAATAGATTCATCATTAATAAAAGTGGTTTAAAGTTATATGTGTTTTTCCTTTGTTAATTAGGAAGACCTCCCTAGGGTAGACTTGGTCCATCTAGGGTCCCGGACCGCTAGAGTACCTTAGGATTCGTAAGCCATAATTAGTTAGATTTTAAGATAAAATAATTTCGCTTCAAAACTTGATCCGAATGACGTGTACCAGGGAAGCATAGATCGCCAGGATAGTAGAACAGCGTAAACTCGGCGTGTAGGAGTCCCGCGTCGCCCGGCATCGTGGCTTTCTCAGCAAAGATTATAGGCTTTGGAGCTTCACGAGATTTTAAACCTGTGGACACCTGTAAGATTTAAAAAAATTAGTAATCAGTGCCAAATAAGTTTTTTTTAAAGTAACAAATAATAATTACAAGTGTTAATCACACAAATGAGTGCCCCGACCAGGATACGAACCTAAGGTCTCTGACGCCACTCCGCCGACAAGTCGGTTTATTTTAATAAAGATAAACATTAGCACATTGTCTACGCGTTCGAGTTCATAATTGTCCTACCCAAAACGGTATGAAAAAGCAAAAGGGGAATGAAAACGAGGCTGCGCAAGTTGATTCCATAAGCGCCGTTGGTAAATAAAGTGAAAAATAATTTTCAGCAAAAATCAGCAGAAATAAATGACTAACTTTCATAAATCAAATCAGATGTATCAGACCAGCAATCAGTGGCAATGTTATTCTATTTAATATTCGTGTTTGAATAAGTTTTACAATAATGATTTCATGTAAACCTGTATTGTATTTAAGCCGCGGATAATTTTAAAGAAAGTCTCGAGACAAATTATCTAATTTGTCGTTTTATTCTAGTTGCTGTGCTGTGCCACTAAGGAGGTTCATTTGTTGTGGAGGTTCGTTACCTTGTACACAGTGAAGTCGTCTATCCTAAGCACGAGGCAGGTAGTCATTAACTTTCCAAGGGTCTGAAGGATTCTCGTTCTCGTTGGAGACGCTGGAAATGAAGATACAAACATTGGCGTACTTGCAATAACAATATATATAGTTCAAACTAGTCTTGTTCCACTGTATACTCAAGGGGATATCGATTTAGTTTATGTAAAATAGGTTTTAAATCTTGTCTCTGATGTTCTCTCTCTTTTTGTTGTTTCTCACTCTTTTTTGATAATTTGTTAATACACGTTTTATCCTTTGTCGGTTTTCTTCGACTTCACCAGAGATTACAACACGAGGTAGACTAGTGCGGATAAATCAAATTATAATAAAACATTTTATATGCATTATTATTTTGCTGTGTTTCATAATTAACAATCTGTAGGTAAGCTTTTTGGTTTGACACTATGGTGTGGTGTAGCAAACTACGTTTCTCTCTTTATAATATAATGTAATACAGGAGTCAAGTTAAAACATATTAATGAACTACCTTGTGAGGTAGATAAACTGGACGGAGGTACGGAAGCGCCGTTTGATACATTCGCTTTATGTTTCACACCGTTTGTTAAAGGCTCCTCGGGTTTTTCTGTAGGGGCATTCTGTTAAGAAAATAATAAAATTATTAATTTTCGAGTAAGTAAAATAATAATAACAATAAATCCCCAGACAAGCACACCAACTCTATGGCCCCAAACCAAGCAAAGCTTATCTTATGGAAAATCATCCAGCAAACTGGAGGGAACCCAGAATAAACATACATATACACATATTTATCTTCATCGCACAGATTAATGCCCCGGCCAGGACTCGAACCTGAGACCTGCGGCGCATGAGGCAGGATCACTGCGCCACTCGGTCGTCAGATCAGCGAGCAGTCATCGAAGTTACATTAATATTGTCGTTTCAGAAACCAATGAAAAGATAAAATTGTAGTCCCATCAACATAGCCCTTTTCTTATTTGAAATTGTTCGTCTTAATTTAATTGACACTCCCTGAAGTAGCTTAATATTTTTAGCTCAAGAATAATACATCATGCTAAATGCATGAATATGTAGTCTATACTAAATAAAGAGCAAAGTTGAGATAACTTATCATAAAATCAACTCAATAATGACTAATAGTTTAAATACACCTGTGATTTTAATTTCGTATATAATCAAATATAAATCAATGAACTTACCTTATGACTGGGAGTAACGGGCCTTGGATCCAAAGTCTCCAACAACGTACCACAGAATGTCGATAACGATTGCGATAGCCATTGAGCGTGCGGCGTCGCTGCTTCCCTGTAATATAATAATTTTGGTAAAGTAAAACAGCGGAAGATTCGAGACAAGCTCCTGACGCACGGCCCTCATGAATCTTGTCCTTTTCGTTTGACTTCTCTTAATCGCAGACCTACTGTCACCATGCAAAATATCACTTTTAAATTTCACCGGACTCTATAGCTTAGCGCTGACGGCGCTTAGCTGGAATTTAAACTACTCCTACATACAATACGCCTAAGGGCGCCCGAGAGGGCACGGACCTCGACTTAGGACGTCGAATATTGAAACTACCACTGGTTCGGAAGGGTCATCTACTGCCAAAGAACCAGCAAGAAACTCAGTAGGAATGCTAGGAATGCGTACGCCGCGTTAGCCTGGCCCACCGGTGGGTTAGGCGGTTCGAATGCCGTGTTGCCCTAGTTCTAACTGGAACGCCGGCGTTGTAATAGCGTCGTCGGGAACTGTGAAGATGTTACGCGGACGCGTGTAACGAACCGGCGCGTCTGGGTTGGCTGTGTACTAAGCTGACTTATTGACCAGCGGGTAATAACCGAAGCGAATACGAAAATACGTTAAACCATCTTGTTCGGCAAAACTAGTTTTTACAACCCTACATATTCTAATCAACATTTATTTTCAGCCTCAGCTGCTGTTTATAAAATGTCCTAAGAAGAAAATAACCTTGAACAAACTTTTGCGCGAGATACTTTAAGACTGAAATCTATGAAGCGAACTTCAACTAATCTCAGTCAAACGGTCGAATAAAAAGCGACTTCATTTTATTCTGCATCTATCAATTCTTCAACACACACACTCACACTTGTCACACACAACAAACACACTTCTCTATCAATAACCTGAATACCTTATGTACAAATAGGAATATTTACCTATAACCCTTCCAATGCCGTCGGTCATCGGTCGCTTTGTGATACGGAAAGAAGTCCGCTTGCATTCCAACTAGGGTTACTTGTAAGGCTGCTCCGTTCGCTAAAGTCGGGTTTTCTGATCTGCCCACTGGAAAATGCATAAAACCATCAACGAACAAAATCAACAATCCATAGACATTAGACACAGGACGCCATATTCAACTTCAAACTAGTATTCTTCGACAACTAGCTTTTCATGAGTAATTGAAGTTTCTCAAGCAAAAGCATCAACTTCTTTCACAGCGGAACTCTAAACCAGCAGAATACACAGCAGTAAGCGGGCCTACGCTCGGGTGCGCCAGACCTGAGCTGGTAGAGATAGCCTGCTAGGCGCCACGGCCAGGCCGGCGAACGAGCGCGCCGGTGACCGCTCGGCCGGCGCGGATACACGCACCACCGGTCCGACCACCCCCGGCTTGCCGATCTCTTGTTTGTTCGGCCTGTGGTAGGCACCCTCCATACTACGTCTTCTTATGGTAGCGTCGGGTGACGAGTCCCTCAGTTCCCTCTAATATGGTTGAGGAGGGCGATGGCTGGATCCCGCGTTAACTCGTGAACGGGTGCCGTTTGAGGGTGTTCGTCGTTTGGATACTTGGGGGGAGGGAGACTTGCCGAGCTAATAGCTGCAGATAAGAATATTTTGTATAGATATGAACAAACATTGTGAATTTATTTACAAAAATATATACCCGTGAAGTTTCTTGCCAGTTCTTCTTCACGAAGGTTTTTCTGAACTGGTGGTAGAGGCATGCTTTATTTGACGTCAATAAGAATAAGTAATTGTCAATGTTGAGAAATAAATATTTCATTTCATTTCAATAGGGGACGACGACACTCCGACAAAACCAATCTGGGCCTGCATCAACGCTCCTAACTATACCAATACAGCAGTATACCGATACTAAGAGCGCCGTGGTAGTATTTACAACTCAGGAACATAACGCCGACTGCTCCAACGGCAAAGGAAAACATCAAGAGGGAAACTACCTAAAAAAACTCTCGAAGGCGCGCGTGAGTCTGCCGACCCGCAGAAGGCGAGCGTGGTGGACTACAGATTGGCTAAAACCAACCCTTAGTTTTTTTTTTTTTTTAAGAACTTGTGTTATGGGTACTAGATAACGGATAAATAAACTTAAGAAATATATAAACACACATAGATATATATATTTTTAATATATAAATATTAGAACGTACACATCCATGACTAGAAAACAAATATATTAAAATATCTGCCCTTACCAGGATCCGAACCCGGGACCTTTGGCATGTTAGGCAAGGCTACTTACTCCACACCAAACAGGCCGTCTGTGTGAACGCAGGTATGAACTTGAATTGTAGTGAACAAGAAACTGTCCGTCTTAGAAGAAGTTCATTTTGGATTAAACGTATTATTTAGAAAACATAGTTGAGTAACGTTAGATTTATAAATATTACATAGTTTAGTTACACAGAAGAAATAGTCAGTGAAATTACAAAATGTTTACAATTCCAATTTAACCCTACGGCCGGCAACATAAATATACTAGGAGCCAATAACTACCAGGGCCCTAGCTGAGTCTAGGAAACTGTATGCATATCGTAACATAACGTAATGCAACGTAACCATATAGTTTACGAGTTTCCTATAGCGTTAGCGATCATTGATTGGCGATTTGGCTACGACCCCTGCAGCTGCGTTCGCGTATTCCCGTAGATATTATTTCAGAAATTTCGAAACAATGTACACACAAGATAAATTACAAAATGAATAAACACCTAGGGGGTTTAGGATTGGATTTAATGTTTATATATTGATATCTTTATATATATATGATATATATAAACATTGATATTTCTTTCATTTATTAGGTTGCCTGGACGAGAGTCTCATGTTTGTGTTATTTTGTTATTATTATATTTTTTTTATATGTTTGTGTTATGATGGCAATAAAGAATTATACGATGTATTGTATTTTTATTTAATAATACATAAAATACTTACACCCCGGGTCATCACACAGATGCAAATCGATGCGAGGCGCTAAAAGATGGTAGGAAGTTTCCCTGACGTCGTGCTTAGCGAACAACCTAGCTAAGATATCCTTATCATGGTCTCCTGAAGGAGTGGAACGGGTGTGGATCTGTTCTGGAGGAGGTTCATTTATCTGAAAGAATAACATTTGAAGATAAATTGGGATAAAGTTTGAGTGTGAAAGGTAACTTCGACCTAACCAAGTGGAGATCGCTTTGAGTGGTAATCTTGCATCTCCAATCTTAACGTATCATTTAAGATGTTTCGTTAATATAAAATTTTATAATTAATCCAAGGTTGTTTTTACAGCTGTTTTAATCATGAAAAAAATGTTCTCTATGGTAACTCGTCAGAGTTACCATATTGAAGCAAGCTTTCCAAATTGATCTGGACGGAAACATTTGTGGTACCTAAGATTACGACGTCCCTGGACACAAATACCATTTACCATCAAATGTTTCTCGTTTCCTTAATCAACTACAACTATTTCAACAAACTAATCAAATCTGTGGCACTTTTACTGAATATTTTAAAATGGTGTCGATGTAATGTTTTGTTTTGCAATAAATGTATTTTCTTTATTTATTTACAACGTACTTTCCTAGCAGCCTTAGTCCTTTTAGCCAAATCGGCGGCTTTCTTGACGGGTTCGGCCAAAGCCGCAGCGCAAGTGAGAGCCGCACACAATTGACCGTCTGTTAGCGCCCAGGCTATTCCTTCGGGACGAATCACTAGACGAGATCCTAGGACCGCGCAATCTGGAATAGACACCAGGAAATAAATAAGGGTATAGTTATAATAAAGCATAAGATAAGGAAAATATATTTAAAGCGCAAAAGCGGTGTATCAGATCAATTTATAATGTAAAAGTTCTGCAAAGCCTATTTCAAAAAGTTAAGAATTTTGTCTTTTCCTTTATATACTCGAACTTGCCTTGTTCGTAAGAAAAATTACAATACGTTTGAGAAATTACAAAGTAGCCGGAAGGATATTCTTAAAGCTCAACCGCGTGGAACCACTTTGTTTTCAGAAAGCTTCTTTGGGATGGCCCCTACAATATATAATAAATTACCTACAACTATTAAAATTGTAACTAATTATGACGAATTCAAATATAATTTAAAATCATTTCTATTAAATAAATGCTATTATAGGACATATGAATACTTAAATGACAAAGTATAAATTGAGTAAATTGCAATAATAAATTTAAACCTTGTACACGCCGCAATGGCAGAATGTGGCTGTGCTATTACTTGTATGACATCTTAAACTTTACCTATTTTCGTGCAATAAATGATTTAAATTTGTATATCCGCTTATCAATAAAAAAAAATTAAGCAAAGTCTTGTTTTATATTATATATTTATGTTACACCAAGATAGAGTGCTATCGACAAACTCGTTCTACTACTTTTTTGTTCTAAGGTTGCACGCTGCGATGGCACTTACTACAATGGTGAAATAATTTTAAAAATCATTTCGGTAGTTTTAGTTCATATCAATGAAGTATTGTTTATGTTAGCTTATGGAAAGTGATAATAAATACCTTTACCATATTCATATATTGCTTTTTAATTATTGCAATAGATATATAAAAAAAAATGAAAAGATAAATACAGTATTGTGAACGCTAAAAAAGTGCATTTTGAACCTTTAGTGATTGGCTTACAACATAAATAAGAATAATAATGTTTATATGTTGTTGTTTCTGATTATGCCTTTGTTCTTTTACTTCTTCTTAACATTTTGAATTACATTTGAGTTTATTTTTATGTCGGAACAATAAAAACATCAGGATGTGGTCGGCAAAGCGTTAATAATCTACAATATAAACAGTCAAACGTTAAATCTCTTTTACCGGTTTCATTTGATAAGTGGGCATTCATAATAAAAATACAATGCAAAGTTTTATTGTACTGGCTTGAAATTAAAAATAGTTTGCATTACGCGCTCAGATTCAAAACACGTCAGTGAAAATTGGCTTCGATTCAAAATCAGTTGATAACACAACACAAAATGTATAGGATATGTTGACATTAATTAATGCACAATGCTAAAATGGCTTTTCCCTTTAATTTATTAATACAAAGTACGATTGCAGGATTTCGTTAATAAAAGACTTGTTACAGAAAATATTCAAACAAAAAAGTATTTATATAAACTAGTTCAATTTATAGATAAAAAAAAATTAAATAAAAATGTTTTTATTGTTTCCTAAAGTTAGAAATTAGTGCACTCACAAATACTTTGAAACTTAAGAACTATTTACGAGAATATGGCGAAAAGCAGCCGTCATTTTTCTCAACCATTTTAGAGGGATTTTTAGTGATTCAAAGTTACCGTAAGATAAGAAATTACCGTAA
Organism: Marasmarcha lunaedactyla; assembly: GCA_923062675.1. Classification (NCBI taxonomy): domain Eukaryota; kingdom Metazoa; phylum Arthropoda; class Insecta; order Lepidoptera; family Pterophoridae; genus Marasmarcha; species Marasmarcha lunaedactyla. Next base: position 6,356,102 of record OV281358.1, read on the forward strand.
AAACCACGAAACTGTAACAACAAGTAGCAATAACATGTTGGCAATGTTCTTTGAGAACTAGTGGCGCCACTTTCACGTACTTGACGTGAAATGCTAAGCACAACAATCGCTTGCACATTGATCGGTCTTTTGTACGCGCCCTGAATACTAAAAGGTGAAGGCTCTGCAGGGGATTCGAATGCACATCTGACCCTGCACGAATGGCGAAGAGGGGATTAGGGGGGGGTTTAAATTTAGAGGTATCGTGCTGGACCGCTGCTGCGGGGCCGGAGCTGTCCAGGGGTCGTACGATCGCTTCTTTCATACAAAGCGCGCGGAAGAGTAAGGTGTAGTTCAAAGTAATTTCAAAGTCCGGTTTAAAGTAAGACATAAATAAACAGTCCTTTTCGAAAAAAAAGGTAAGGTGTAGCGCCGGTGCCGCACAGGCACGACAACAGGGCGGCAACGTCGCGAATCCCGTGTGTTTATTAGGCATGGGTCGGTACACATGTACTTAATATATACGAACGCACTGCAGTGCTATACGCTTTCAATTTATGGTGCGTTCCGTTTGCCGCTCACAGCGCTATAAGCGCTAAAAGTGCTCAAAACCGTTCCGATTCGTTTTAGCGCGCTAAAAGTGATATTAGTGCTATTGCAATCGGAACGGTAAATAGCGCCCTAACATTCTGATTGTTGGTCGATTTAGTCTAAAGTTATAATTTCATTAAGATCTTTGACCCTGAATGAAGCAGGAGCCATTTTTTAACATTATTACGAAAGAAAATGAATAAGCAAGCTTTTTAAATCTATAATCGACTATTAAAAACATCAACAAAGTAACGTCATTGAAAAAAACTGCAAAAAACGACTAAATTGAAAGCGCTTTTTTCGATAGGAAGCTTATCGTCGTTGGTTAAAAATGGACCTTGTGCTCAAAAGTTATCTGTTAAATTCGAATAACAACTGTCTAATCATGTGGATATGTATAATTAAAATTCTTAAACTACTGACTATCGAGGAAGGAACTTAAAAGTATGTCTTATATAGATAACGTCCACTGTACTTGTGTCACGCCCATGTGCTACTTGCGTTTTGTGTCTGTCGCATGGTAAGAACATCTAATCTGTTCTAGAAAATCCTAAGATCTTAGCTACATACCTGCCATACGTTTCTTGATAACAATCCTGCATTGCGTGTTGCCCAGCAACAGTCTAAGTGGCGGTAACCCTGCATCAGTGACGCCATGTGCTTTCGCTTCTATACGCGCACTTTGCCATTCTAATTCCTGTAATACGAGAGAGATTGTTAACACCTAAAAAAACCTTTAGACGTAATAACTAATAAATTATTTTATTGGTATTACGAATGTTTATTAATTCCAAATAACATTTTCATTGTTGTTGTCTGTGTCTACATATATTGTCATGAAGTGTTTACAAACAGAAGAAATATTAAGATTTCCGATTCAATCTTGTATGGGTATAACTTTATTATGGACTTTGAACCTTATATTATATAAATTATCGTAAGTAGCGATTACTTCAAGTTTTTTTAATCGAATTAGAACAAGGACTATGTACCATTTCGGCATCTCCGAAATGGTACATAGTTATCCGAGTTTTATTACCTAACTCTAAAAAAATTCGAGCTTTTTTTAAACTGTTCTATATATGTTTGATGTGGTTAGGTATCTATCTGTGAATTCACCTATGGATCGTAAATATTCTATTACTTAAGGAAATCTATGCAACCGTATGTTTCTATTATTTCATTTAACAGGGGTAACTTTGAAGAGTGCCGTCAAACCTCCATTACTGGATAAGCCCAACAAGAAGTAGAAGAAACAACGACATGCCATTCTCTGACCCTTACCTTAAAAATCAGCAACTGTCCTGTATCAGGGGACTTCAGCCTGGTGAGTCTAAGGTCTCCCTTCCTACCATCAGGCGTCCTGGAATCTACGGTAACGCGGGAAATCTGCACGGTGCTCGCAAACGATTCGCAGCGAAAGTCGATTTGCACGCTGTTTATGCATACCGATATGCCGTCTATTACCTGTGAAAACGAGGAAAGTGCATGGATAAACTTACATAGTAAATAAGCTATAATTATAGTATAGTATTTTTTTGAAATCATTTATTTAAAAATAAAAATTGTTACATAAGACAGGTGCACAATAAAGTTTATAGTAACGCTATTTCTAAGAATCATACAATGTTTAGGGTATGGGCATTTTATAAGATTACAAGATAACGATTTTTTCAACTTCAGAAAATTTGCGAGGTTTTGTTTTAATTCTTTAGACAAGCACCCCGACTATATAGCCCCAAAGTAAGCGGAGCTAGTGTTATGGAAGACCATACAGCGAACTGGGGGGAACCCCGAATAAACATATCTATATATATAAAAGAAAGTCGTGTTAGTTACTTCACTTATAACTCAAGAACGGCTGAACCGATTTAGCTGAAAATTGGCAGGGAGGTAGTTTAGAGCCAGGAGAAGGACATAGGATACTTTTTATCCCGTTCGACATCATTCCCGTGTGACTTGACATGTAACGTCAGTCACTATAAAACAAAAAAAAAAAAGAAAAAAAGAAAAAAAAAAAGAAAAAAAAAAAGAATCAGACTTGGAATAACAAAATTGACGTATAATGACAGCTATGTAATGACGTATGGATGACTATTTGATATTTGTAAGAAATCAATAATATAACTATTTCTATTAAATAAATAATTAACATTATTGCCCAATTGCCCATTCGTATAAACAGTGAAGTGAACTATAAAACTCGGTATGGTTAAAAATTTAAGTTTTTAGGTGAAGTGAAGTTTAATTAATAATGCCGCGACCAAGACGATCGAATCTTTCCCGACAAAGCCGTGATGCAAGAAGAATACGAAATACTGCAAATGAAAGGACTGAAGAAGAACAAGAAATTGCACGTGAACAGCGCCGCGATAGTATGGCTCGACTTCGTGCTTCTCAATCACGAGAGCAAAGTGAAGCAGCCCGTGAAACAGCTCGGTTGGCAATGCAGAATCGTCGAGCGAACAACAGAGGTCAACAAATAGATAATTTGCGACGCAGAACAAGATATTTATCAAGTGCTGATTTGAATCGAGCAGCGTTTCAATACGATTGCAGCAATGATTACAGCTTGCATCCTAGCGTTTGCATTGGGCAAATGGACGTAGTTTGCGAGTATTGTGGTGCATTAAAGTTTTCCGGAGAAACGCCTGGATTATGCTGCCTTAATGGTAAAGTGAAATTGCCATTGTTGACTCCGCCACCTGAGCCATTGTATTCATTGCTTTGTGGCGAAACACAAGAATCACGCCACTTTCTTGCAAATACTCAAAAATACAATGGTTGTTTCCAGATGACGTCATTTGGGGCAGATATTATCGAAGAACGGGGATTTAATCCGACATTTAAGGTATTTATTTTTGTACTTATATAGAATGTAGTTAAAGAATAACTTACTTTATCTATTGGTACCTATGTAGTATATTTGCTAATTCTGAACTCTACTCTCCCACCGAAAAAAGTGTTTATAACCCAGTTAATACTGTCTGGTTTTTATTTTGTAGATACAAGGACAGATTCATCATCGAATTGGATCATTACTACCTTTCGAAGATACACAGAATAAATTTTTACAAATATATTTCATGGGCAACATGGAAGAACAACTTGATCGACGCCTAGAGATCAATGCAGGAATGAAGCGAGCAATTCTTCAAGACTTGCAGTGTCTGCTTCATGAACATCATGCGTTGGTCAGGTTGTTTAAGAGTGCTTTAGAGCGCATGCCAAGTGATGACTATAAAGTTGTTATCAAAGCAGATAAACGACCATCTGGAACACACGAAAGGACATTTAATGCTCCAACAGTAGACGAAGTTGCCATCCTGATTGTTGGTGAACAATTGGAAAAACGCGATATTGTGCTTACACGTCGCGATACTGGGCAACTGCAACAAATATCTGAAACTCATCGATCATATGACACATTGCAATACCCGCTGATGTTTTGGCAAGGAGAAGATGGATATTATTTTAATATTAAAATGAAAAATCCATTGAATGGTGAGTATCAGTATCATAATTTATTTCATTTATTTGTGAAAGACACTGATTTAAAATAATGCTTATTAAAAAAATGGTTAATGTCTGTATTGTTTGCCTTTAAAATTTGCCTTTGAAATGGTTAATTATCAAATTTTTAATTTCAGGTGAAGAAACTACAAAGAAAGTTAGCTCAATGAATTATTACGCATATCGTTTGATGATTCGTCAAAATGCTGACAACTATTTGCTGCGGTTTCGTCGATTGTTTCAGCAGTATTGCGTTGACATGTATGTAAAAATAGAAACGGAACGTTTAACATTCATTAGGTTGAACCAAGCCAAACTGCGTTCTGAGGAGTACATCCATTTACGTGATGCAGTTAATACTGAAGGAAATGCAGCTAATATTGGTCGATTAACTATTCTGCCGGCGACATACATTGGTAGTCCACGTCATATGCATGAATATGCACAAGATGCAATGACATATGTTCGTCATTACGGTCGGCCCGATCTCTTTATTACTTTTACCTGTAATCCAAAATGGATAGAAATTACTCAATTGCTGCTTCCCGGACAAACATCAAGTGATAGACACGACATCACAGCACGTATATTCAGGCAAAAAATTCGGTCCCTGATGAACTTTATTGTTAAACAACGCGTCTTTGGAGATACTCGATGCTGGATGTATTCAATCGAATGGCAAAAGCGAGGCCTGCCGCACGCACACATTCTTATTTGGTTAGTGGAAAGAATTCAGCCTGACCAAATAGATGATATCATATGTGCTGAGATTCCTGATTATGAAGTCGATCCAGACCTACATGATGTTGTTACTACTAATATGATTCATGGACCGTGTGGTGCCATCAATCCCCAATCACCTTGCATGGTCGATGGAAAGTGCTCTAAACGATATCCACGGAAATTAACGGCGGAGACTGTCACTGGCAATGATGGTTATCCGCTGTATCGGCGTCGATCACCAGATGACAACGGTCGAACTGTCACAACGAAAGTGAAAAGAATGGATTTCGTTGTCGACAACAGTTGGATTGTTCCATATTCGCCACTTATTTCTAAATCGTTCAAGACACATTGCAACGTTGAATACTGCAATTCAGTTAAGTCCATAAAATATATTTGCAAATATGTCACGAAAGGCAGTGATATGGCGGTTTTTGGATTGCAATCCTCGAATACCAACGATGAAATTTCACGCTATCAAGTTGGTCGTTATGTGAACTGTAATGAAGCGATTTGGCGTATATTCGCATTTCCCATTCACGAACGTCATCCTACTGTTACGCATTTGGCGGTGCATCTGGAGAATGGTCAACGAGTATATTTCACGGCTTCGAATGCTACGCAACGTGCTGAAACACCTCCAGCAACTACATTGACCAGTTTTTTTGCAATCTGCCAAAGCGATCAGTTTGCACGAACTTTGCTTTACTCGGAGATGCCACGTTATTATACTTGGAATGCTTCATCGAAGAATTTTCAAAGACGGAAGCAAGGCGATGCGGTTCCTGGGTATCCAGATGTGCGTTCTACTGATGCTCTTGGTCGTATGTATACAGTTCATCCAAAGAATAATGAATGTTTCTATTTGCGGTTGTTGCTGGTAAATGTGCGTGGGCCAACGTCATTTGAGTCACTACGAACTGTTAATGGTGTAATATTCCCAACATATCGTGCTGCATGTGAAGAATTGAAGTTATTAGAAAACGATAGTCATTGGGATACGACAATCGCTGAAGCCATTATCTGTGCATCTCCAAGTCAGATACGCACATTATTCGCTATCATAATTTCGACATGTTTTCCATCAAACCCATGTAACCTGTGGCACAAATACAAGGATAATATGTCAGAAGATATTTTACATCAAATTCGTGTCAGTTCCAGAAATCACGATATTGAGATGAATGAGGAGATACATAATCGTGCTTTACTCTTGATCGAAGATATGTGTTACCTCATGTGCGGTAATTTATTAATCAGGTTAGGAATGCCAGCACCATATCGTGAAATGAATGACGCATTTAATCGAGAATTGGAACGGGAACGTGAATATGATCACCAGGAATTAGATTTAGTAGTTCAAACGAATGTACCCCTGTTGAATTACCAACAAAAGAAAGTTTATGATACTTTAATGAAGGCAATCGATGATGAAAATGGTGGTTTATATTTCCTAGATGCCCCTGGTGGAACTGGCAAGACATTCCTCATGTCATTAGTTTTAGCAACTGTTCGGGCGAGATCTAACATAGCGGTTGCAGTTGCTTCTTCTGGAATAGCAGCCACATTGTTAGAAGGATGCCGTACGGCTCATTCAGCATTCAAATTACCGTTAAATCTTCAAACTATTGAAGAACCAACGTGTAATATTGCAAAACACTCAGCAATGGCCAAAGTTTTAGCGGTATCGAAAATCATCATCTGGGACGAATGCACAATGGCGCATAAACGTGCATTAGAAGCACTTAACCGAACATTAAAAGATTTACGCAATGACTCGAGATGTTTTGGAGGAGCAATGATTTTACTTTCTGGTGATTTCCGCCAAATACTGCCAGTAATTCCAAGATCTACGGCTGCCGACGAAATAAACGCTTGCCTCAAATCGTCAAATCTATGGCGCCATGTGAAGAAACTGCAACTGACAACAAACATGAGAGTTGCATTGCTTAATGATACATCTGCTGAAGATTTCTCGGAGCAATTGCTGACTATCGGTAATGGTCAAGTACCTGTCGATGAATCGAGCGGATTAATATCATTTCCAAATAATTTCTGTAATTTTGTCTCATCAAAAGACGAACTTATCAACAATGTATTTCCAGAAATTATTTCTAACTACAAAAATTATGAATGGATGAGTGAGCGAGCAATTTTAGCGGCTAAGAATAAAGATGTAGATGACCTAAACAACATAATTCAAAATAAGATCATTGGAACAATGCATTCATTCAAATCTATTGACTGCGTCACAAATGAAGATGAAGCCACCAACTATCCAATTGAATTTTTAAACTCTTTGGACGTGCCTGGCTTACCACCGCACAATTTACGCCTAAAGGTTGGCTCCGTAGTAATCATGCTTCGAAACATAAACCAACCAAAACTGTGCAACGGTACGCGTTTGGTGGTTAGAAAATTGATGAACAATGTAATTTACGCTACGATAATGATAGGAAAATTCAAAGGTGAGCAAGTTCTCATTCCGAGGATACCGATGATCCCAACCGATATGCCGTTTGAATTTAAAAGACTTCAATTTCCGATACGTCTTGCATTTGCCATGACCATCAACAAATCACAAGGCCAATCCTTAAAAGTTTGTGGTTTAAATCTAGAACATTCATGTTTTTCTCATGGTCAATTATACGTGGCATGTTCACGGGTCGGAAGACCATCTGCGTTGTTTGTTTTTGCGCCTGATAATAAAACAAAAAATGTCGTGTATCACAAGGTACTTAAATGAAGAGCAACCTATGTACTAAAATACAGAAATAATTATGAATGATTGATGTTGAAATTTAATTTTTTTTGTATTTTTTCCAATAAAAAAAAAATCTGCTTATTTATTGACATTAAGGCGGAACAAAGTTCGCCGGGTCAGCTAGTATATATATACATATATATATAAATATAAACAATCATGACCCAAGAACAAACACCTGTGTCCATCACACCAAGAAATGCCCCAACCAGGACGCGAACCCGGGCCCTCCGGCTTACGAGGCAGGGCTACTAGCCACTACGCCACTCGGCCGCCGACCTGTTACACAACTGCTGAGTAGATTAAGACGCGACCTTTTAGAATATAAAGTTTTTTATATTTTAACACTAAGCGTAGTTTAAAAAATTATCTGTTTTATTTGTATAAAGTAGGTTACATATCGACGATGAAGTACTAATACCTCCTATCTCATTTTTTTGTTGATTTTTTTTAAATCAACAAAACATGAGATACTAAATATCTAACTTAGCTCAAGTTGTAATAGCTTAGCTTAGCTCAAGTAGCTTGTGTTATGCATTAGTAATAATTGATTCATAAATTCTGTTACATAAATGAGTGATTTTTTGTCTCCTGTAAAATTGCATTTATTTAGATAGAAGGTATTGGTAGTTCATCGTCGATATACTTTTTCCTCTTTTCCCCTTAACTATCTGGAGTCTACACTAAAGCGAGCTATCTGCCCGGATTGATAACCGGAAGAATCCGCTGACTCTTAGCAGGCTGGTTAAGTTTGGTGGGATCACAAAACACAAACAGGTCTAACGTCAAATAAAGACGACAAATGGTTGCTTAAGCGCACCTAAGAATAGATTTGGCTTTGCGAATTAAAACCTTTTATAAACCGAGATGTCAGAATTAAACAACATGTTTACCGTTTATTCCGTACATGTTTCTCCGTTACCACACCGACATAAGTAACCATGCCGTTTCAAAATGTCAAAAAGCTGCCCGGCGTATACTGTTCGAGTTTCGGCATGACGAGCGAATGTGCGGGACCTGTGCGTGCCAAATTATGAGAAAAACTTGCTTTAGGCCGACCTTGTCGTTCAACAAATTCTGCCGAATTGAATGGGCCGTCCCGAATATGTGGACAGGAGGGCCCTAGCCTCTATCTATAGAGATTATCTCAATAATTGAATAACATTATTGCAATCAATAAAATGAAACATTCGTAACAACATAAGATCAACCATTTCAACTATTACAGCGACAAATAAAAAAATGATAATAAGAAATATTATAGTACTTTTCGGCGCTCGTTGTCTAATTATACTAACGTATTTGTATACCTATTATACTTACTAAATATACTAAAGTATTTCATAATACAAAGGTATTATAAAATACTTTTTGCAAAAATTTTTTTTTCATTGTATGACTGTTTAACGCCATAATAAATAAATAAAATAAAAAAATACCTTATGTATGTAGCTGTATTTCCCCGGAATGGGCGTCGCCCCCGCAGCATTCGGGTTCACGACCCTTGGCTCCTCGCATACTTCCAATGCTATGAGGACCTCGTCTAGATTCTGTAAAAACAGAAAATAAATGTTTAAGACCTTAAAAATGTACTATTTTTACCAGCTTTCCTCCTTATTCTACCGTTTCAGAGGAGTGATTATTTTCATGATTCTAGGTTCTCAGGATTAGGCTGACTATAAGTCATGTTAGCGATGCAGTACGTAAGTAGATAGTACGATTCTATAGTAACTTGTAACAAGTGAAGCGTTAAAGATACGCGAAATGAACTCCTGTGTCTGAAGGTAGTCGAAAGATCATCAAAGAGAAAGATCTGAGAAGGCGTGGAGCTGACGTCACCCAATATTGGGTTTGATGTTGACTAGTTATAGTAAATGTTACGATTTGAAATAGTTGAGTTTATTTAAAAACATACGGTAATAATTGCAAAACTCATTATTATACATATATACAACATATATTGACAAGGCAACATTCGCAAGGCAATATGTCGTAAAATATTAAATACATAGAGAAATATACCAACTATATGATACAAAAATAAAGAGCAGTAGAACAAATTATAAACCTAAGGATAAATATATATAAAATATTGGAATGAATCATGAAAAACCACTCTCGATCGCATAAATGTTGCGATTAAGTTAGTCCAAGAGAAGTCACAGTGGCAATCAGCGATTAGAACATTTACCAGTCAATTGTAAAAACTTGGTTGTCAGTATATAATTTCAGAATACACATCCCAAAAAACGAAACAGCGTTCATAGGCAGCTTTTGATTTATTAGTGATTAAAAAGTAGTAGCAATTAATATTGCGAAAAATAATCATTTCATGTTGTGTCAATGAATAATTAGCACTTTTGTCGGAACACTGCTCATTTACATTACATTGCACCATTATTACTCCATGGAGAATATTAATGAAGTAGGTATTTGTACCCAAATACAAGGTCGTTATCGAAAAGTCATTCGGATAGTTTTTTTTTCAATTTCGTCATATGTTGTATGATCTGACTCCATGTAAAATACATAATACGAGGGTGGATTGAAAAGTTCGCAGCCTAAATAAGAAAACACAAGAATAATGCAATTTTTTAAATTTATTTTTTTACATACTCTCCTCTTAGGTCACAGCACTTAGTCCAGCGGTCCTTCAAAGCCTTGATCCCATTCAAATAGAAGGTCTCGTCAAGGTCTTCAAAAAAGGCATCTACGGCCACTTTGACCTCCTCATTGGTAGAAAATTTCATTCCACTTAATTAGTGTTTTTTTAGTTTTGGAAATAGGTGGAAGTCAGAAGGTGCCAAGTCAGGTGAATTAAGGGGGACGAGGAAGCAATTCGAGACCACAATTCACTATTTGAGCATCGATTCTGCAGATGTGTGAACACGAGCATAGTCCTGATGAAACAAAACTTTCTTGGTCAACAATCCTGGTCTTTTAGACTTTATTTCTTCGCGTAAACGACGTAATAGTGTGCAGCAGTATGCAGAACTTATAGTTTGACCTCTTTCTAGGTAATCAACCAAGATGACACCCTTAGAAACCCAGAAAACCGATGCCATTTCCTTGTTTACTGAAAAACACACCTTGGCTTTCTTGGGGGTCAGAGATCCGGGTCTCTTCCATTGTTCGGATTGTTGTTTGGATTTAGGAGTATAGTGATGAACCCATGTTTCGTCCATAGTAACAAAACTTGCCAAAAATTCGTTTGGATCAGCTTAAAAAAGCTCTAAATAGTCTCTAGAAATCGTGAGCCGAGTTCGTTTCTGTTCAACTGAAAGGAGCCGCGGAACATTGCGCGGAATCTATCTTCCCACCTTGTGGAACCCTAATTCGTTAACGATCATGTTTGTGTACGTTCATACGAAATCCCTAGAGCTTCAGCTATCTCAGATCCCTCTCCCATGATGAGATCACATATTTTTTTCGATGTTTTCCGTAGCTGTAGAAGGCCGTCCAGAGCGGGGGTCATCTTTGATGCTCTCTCGTCCACGTTTAAATTCAGCCGTCCACTTTTTTATCATTGTATACGACGGAGCAGATACCTAAAGTAGCCACCGTATTTTCATGAACCTGCTTTGGAGTTAAGTTTTTCTTGTGGAGGTATTTGATCACGGCACGGTGCTCTCAACTATCAATTTTCAAAATTAATGAAACTTACTCTCACTTAATGTTAAATAAAATAAATAATTACGGATGTATCTCAGAGAAAAATTACACAGAGGCTGACAAAGAGTCTAGGTTTCCTATGAGGGGTAGTTTTATAATAATACGACAACGTTATCTATGTTTGGCCGCGAACCTTTCAACCCACCCTCGTACATATTTTGTTTAGTTATCATTATTTCCTTCCGAACCAGTGGTAGTTTCAATATACGACATCCTAAGCCGAGGTCCGTGCCCTCTCGGGTGCCCTTAGGCGTATCGTATGTAGGAGTAGTTTAAGTTCCGGCTAAGCGCCCTCAGCGCTAGGCCACAAAGTCCCGGTGAAATTCAAAAGGGCCATAAATAAACAGTCAATTTCGAAGAAAACTAAAAGTTATTATTATTATTTACTAGATATTTCTCGTGACTTCGTTTGCGTAAATTATTGTTTCCCGTCAATAAAAACTACTTTGTAGGCTTATACGAATATAAACGTTTTAGATTTCATAAAGTTAAACAAATGTTTGTGAAAGTGAATTTATTTGCAACACGTCCAGGCATCAACTACAAAAATGATCCTTATGAAAAACACAGGGTATCTATCCCATACAATAAGCTGGCAAAAACTAGTTTGTAAATGTCTCTGTAATTAAAGTAGATTGATCAAGAAGTACACCAAAACAAGCTAAAACTGTATATTTTCTTAAATTTTCACGATTCATACTTTAAATAAAACACTTTTTACCGGATATTATCGCGTATATTTTAGTTAATTTTAAAATTAAAATTATTTCGACGTTTCGGCATCTTTGCAGTTGCCGTGGTCACGATAGTCTAGGTCTAGGTCTATCGTGACCACGGCAACTGCAAAGATGCCGAAACGTCGAAATAATTTTAATTTTAAAATTAACTAAAATATACGCGATAATATCCGGTAAAAAGTGTTTTATTTAAAGCTAAAACTGTCTTCTATGTACCGTCGGGTGAAGTAGTGCAGGCTCAGATTCGCATTCAAATCCTCGAATGCCGTCGTCCCAACTACGCGGGGCGCCGTATAACGCGCAAGAAATTCTCCCCGAAACTTGGGCCTCCCACCACTGAGTGTTCTGTATTACTGTACGGGCACAGCGGTATCTATTGTTTTCTAACGAATTTCATTGTTCCTTTTTCTGATTGCGCCAGAAACAGTCTACTGTTTGACTTTGTCACGCGCCGTCGCATCACTTTCCATTCAGAACGCCATGTTCATTATAAGGCAGAACAAACAATTGACCACTATTAACGTACTTCAGCGGACCCTTTCCATGTTATAGCTATACTCGCCTCTATATCAACCTTTCGTTTAATGTGAGAAGCCCATTAGTTCCGTACAGGGATAAAGTTTTATTCCCTTACGCAACTAAATGGCCTTTTAGTAAGGAGGTGCGCTAGGAGCCCGTCAGAATGCTTTGTGAAAGAGAGACTTATATATAATATATAAATATAAATAAATATATATATATATATATATATATATATATATATATATATACAATACATTAGGAGTTTAGGGCAATAAAGTTTATGTAAAGCTATAAGTCAAGTTTAGTTCTGTTTAAAAGTATTTAACAACATTACATTTAAATATGATTGATTAGATTAGATTGATAAGAGGAAATGTCAAGTAGTTTAGACGTCCAAACTTTTCGAGGCACTAACGTAGGAGCCACGAACCGACGCTCTGAGTTCCGAGCGACAAATACAAACACCGGGTAACTTTTTTGCCGTTTTACAATTGCAAGCAAGTAAATAAATAAATTCAGCTTTTCATACAAAACTGTAGAGTATGAGTATTGTTTCTTCAGGAAAGTTTGTTAGGTAAGTTGTCAATATCTAGATGGTGGCTGCTTTTCGTAGCCGAACCTTAAATATCTCAATGAAAACAAGTACTGAAACTAAGATCATAAAATCCATCCAAGATTCGTCGAGTATGTTCCTAGTAAATATAAAACTGTAATTGAGGATTTCATTTGAAAGGTCCTCTTCTTTTATAGAGTGGGCAATCATGATACACAGCCTTGATAACACGGTTGTTGCATTATTTCTATCATTTAATTACAAAGATTATTTAATTATAATTAAAACTTTTTACTGCTAATGAGTTACTGCAAAATTACCGAACCGTAATATTTCACGAAGCAGAAGACTATATAAGTCCGTCTCAACTTTACGAAGCAAGAAAATTAAGGCCGCATTTAAAGCAGGATTTTTTTATTGAGAGCAAGGCATTCATAGCATTATGTTTTGAGTTGCATGTTTATCACTTTTTGAAACTAATGTTCAAAATGTGAGATTGCGTGATTTAATTTTCTATATGCGTTAATGGCTGAACGCTTTAACATGAAATTTAGAATTTGGATAGCTTTTTGGCTGCTTCAAAACGTAGGTGATTGTACTTAATATTTCGAAATTTAGACTGAAATGGCCCATCAAGCATCCCAAGTTTCTGGCAAACATTACTTCTACTTTGATTTAAATTACAACAAATTATTACGATACCAATAAAGAACTTTACTGTATTTCCAGGCTGTATAGAAGAAAAAGGGTCACGACAAACCCTACAAATATGAAGCTTTACGTAATAAAATGTATTGTCTTTAAAGAAATTCCAAATGAATATTCCTGGCAACGGTCCATTGATGTGAATGTCTCCCATTATCCCGTCTTTTTTCTTAAACTTCATCTTTTTCTCTCTCCTTTAGACAATAAGAAAACAATAAACAAACCAAACAACAACTATATTTCATAAAAATTTGGTAAAACCACAGTAATGTATACGCAAGAGTTCGCGTGTTACGAAGGTTAAGTTAGATTTAAGTACTAGATCAAGGTTGCAACTTAAAAGTAGGTTAGGTTTGTTTTTAATTATGAAAATTTCCGTGTTATACGGGTTTTCAGTAGCATCGCTTAAGATTTGTAGAAGATGCAATTCCATCTATGAATAGGAGTTCAACGTTCAATTGGTGGATATGAGTTTAGGCTCTGTGGCGGGTACACTGCGTAAGTCGAGTGAGAACCCCAGGCGATGTTCTAAAAAAAATTACATGTTGGTCGATTTTTTTAAGGTATAAACCAATACTTCATTTGTCTATCATATATTGTAGTGCTACTACAGTCCTTCAAAACATTTCGACAAAGCTAAAAAAAGAGACAAACATAAATAGGGTAAAACCTGTCCGGTGGATTTTTCAGCTTAGTGTGAATGTGGGTGAATGGCTGTAAGCTGATATTTTAGTCAAAATACTGAAATATAAAAAACTCGTTCGGGTAGTCAGTAAATCCAAGGTTAAGAATCGTTAGGCACGTCTGCGTCAATTTAATTAAAGCCCTATTTGCATTGATACAGTAGCTGTCGCCACTGTCTTCCCTCGCTGGACTGGTTTGGGCACTGGCCCGCGCTGTTTACACGCGTCCAGCAAATGGTGGTAAATCATTGGGGTGAAAGTTGATTATACATAAGAATCAAAGAAAACTAGACTATGTATTAATCTGTCCTTATGGCAATATACAATAAAAATAATACGAAATGCTCATTTCATACCAATAAATGTACTAATTTACTTACTGCTACCTAGTAGTGCAGTGGGCTTATTGCAAACAATTTTGATACTGCGGTTCGTCCAAGGTTCATGCGAGTTTACTTTCTTGGGACTTTTGCGATGTTTGTTGGGCGCGCTGGAGAGGGACTAAATGCATACTGCATTATGATAAGAGACCCTTAACGTCGTCTATGGTTAGGCCCTCAATTTTTATTCCAACGCAAATATTCTACAATGCTTATAGGTCACATATTTTTTTCAGACCACTTTTGCGATCTCATTTTCGAAATGTCCACTCCAAGCGTGGCCACTATACGAGTAGGCACCAGCGACTGTCATTGTGTTTATAGGGATCCAGCGCCACTGGCACGGGCTGCGAGGGGCGCGGAGGTCACTGGACCGAAAAATAAACGGTCGGTCTGTTCCAGCGCTGGATACTGGACGCTGTACTGACTAGAAGCTGTTTGCACTGATCCAGTGACAATCCAGCGAGGGAAACTAGTGACACCGGCACCAGCTACTGGATCAAAGTAAATCGGCCTTTAGTTCTAATTTCTTTCTTGTATTACTTATCATGGATGACAAATAATATTAAAACACGAGATATTCTATATTAAGATTCTTCTTGGCACTGAAATGTGACATGAATATTAAATACTTCCAGGCATATAGAATTGTTCATCCTAGACAGATAATCAAATTATGACGTAGCAAGCCGATTTCATCAGTTTTAGGGAACAAATTAAATAAAAAATCAGTCTTAGTAGGTACTCTACTGCATTCAGAAGAACAACAAAGCATACAGAAAGAACTCTTGTTCAATGTTAACGTTTTTAGGAGCTGTAAGGTAGCATTATATTAAGTAGATTCTTTGTATTTATGTGTATTTTATAACTTGTACGTGGGTCACTCAGAAATAAATTTAAAATGTTATATATGTAGATTCTATTGTTTTTATTACATCTTTTCATAGAACTCTCCACCAGCGTCTATACAAAGTTTCGTGCGTCTGAACCAATTTTCAAGTCACATTTTTCAGTCTGCAACAGGTACTTCCTCATCGGCCTTCTCGAACGCCGTGATCGCATCTTCTGGCGATGAAAACTGTATCTCCTTGAGCTCGTTTTTATTTTAGGGAACACGAAGAAATCACACGGTGCCGAATCAGGGCTGATGACCCAAAAGTTTTAACGGGTGGTGTTTAGGAAGTCCGTCGTCTTATCGCGGAGTGCGCGGGCGCGTTGTTGTCATGGAGCAAAAGGCCACGGAGTCCCGTATTCGATCGCTTGTTGCTCGCAGTAGCAAAAACTTCTAGCAAGCGTTTGGTAGCGTAACACTATGCAATGATGCTACTTTGGTTCTTAAGAGATAATCAATTCCTCGTTAAGGAGAATAAACTGGCGATCAAAATTTTTACAGCGCTTCTCGATCGTTTCACTTCCCTCGGTTCGTTTTGAAACAGCCATACTGTTGACGGGCGCTTTATTTCTGGATCATATTGATAAATCCAAGATTCGTCTGTTATGACATCGTAAACACGGCGGGCAGTACCTACTTTGAATTCATCAATCATTCCAAGCGCGCCTACTTCTGTAGTACAATAGTATAATAAAACTCCTCAAGCAAAGGAATATCACAAACACTTCCCTATCCAATCTGCAGATTCTGCTGAATCTCCTCGTATGTGATTCACCGGTTTTATTGAATGAACTGCTGTTACGAAAGACCATTTCTTTCTTCATCCTTCAAATTTAAGCGACCGCATTTAAACTCGTTATATCAGCGGTAAGTACACAGTTGCTTTAGAAGGCGCCTTGTTCATAAAAGCTTTATTTGATCGGTTAAACAATAAATTAGGTTTCAAGTAAGCCATAATTGCACGAAAATATTGCATGATGCATTTTTCAATGACACAGAATAGTTTCATAATGCCGGTAAAAAGTTAAGAGAGAAATTTATATTTGGAACAAAGCTATTTTTACTGTTGAACAATTTGAATTTTCAAAATAAATTATTCTCGCCAGCTCATTATTTTTTTTTCGAAATGGATAGTTTATTTATGGCCCTATGGGCCTTTTAAATTTCACCGGACTTTGTAGCTTAGCGCTGACGGTGCTTAGCTACTTAATTATTATTATTATATATGCCAAAGGGCACCCGAAAGGGCACGGGCCTCGGCTTAGGACGTCGTATATTGAAACTACCTATGGTTCGGAAGGATCATCTACTGCCAAAGAACCAGGAAGAAATTCAGTAGGAATGCGTACGACGCGTTAGCCTGGCCCATCGGTGGGTTAGGCGATTCGAATGCTGTGTTGCCCTATTTCTGATACGAAAAAGACACCTATAACGAACCGCCGCGGCTGGATTGGCTGTGTATTCAGATGACTTATTGACCAGCGGGTTGGGATGGTGGGGAGCCTTATCGAAGTGGCGTCTAGACGCCAACTTTATGAATGCGGCAATGGTGGACAGCTCGAGATCCTTGTGCAGATCTAAGTTGCGGACATAGGGCGGGGCCCCGACGCATTTGCGTAAGAACCTATTTTGAATAACCTGCAAGTGATTGAGGTTCGACTTGCTGGCGTGAGCGAAAGCCACACTGGCATATGTCATGATGGGACGGCTGCAATTTTTGTAGAGTGTAAGCTTATTTCTAAACGAAATTTTACTCTTCTTGCAAATTAGAGAATGGAGCCTACCCATGACGAAGGCGGAACGGTCCCTGACGCGTTTTATGTTATCCGCGAATGTTAGTCCACTATCTAAGTGTGACTCCTAAATATTTGACTTTTTTAGCCCATGGGATCGGACTACCAAACAGGGTAATCTGACCTAATCTTTTGGAGGGTTTCCTAGAGGTTGTCCTAGAGCAGGTTGAGAGAGAGAAGTACACTGCTGCACTTTTTTCTATGTTGACTTCTATTCTCCATTTCCTAAACCAAGCGCCTAATGCGTTGGCTGCGGATTGAAGTATTCTAGTTAACCTACGTAGATTCCTATCAGATGTGTATAGCGCGGTGTCGTCCGCAAAGAGCACTATGTCTACTTTCTCCGTCCTTGGTATGTCACTAGTGTGTAGTGAAAACAAAGTTGGAGAAAGCACCGAGCCTTGTGGGACACCGGCTAATACAGGACGGGGATTGGAGAGTGCACCTTCTGTAGCGAAAGGTTCGACAGTGGAGTAAGTCTCGTTTGATGTGCACGAGGCTGTCTGGCACGCCTAGTTCAAAGAGCTTATATAATAAGCCGTTGTGCCAGACCTTGTCGAAGGCTTTAGCCACGTCAAAGAATAGCGCACCTGTGCCTATCGGTTTTCGACCTACGTTCCTTTGCTCCAAGATGTGCTCCGTGTTGCGGTGCACCTGTTAGACGCAGGAGTGACGGGACCTAAAGCTGAACTGTCCATCCGGTAACAGGTGCTTCGAATGGATGACCTCTCGGAGCCTGTTCAAAACGATCCTTTCGTATAATTTGCCTATCGCGCTAAGCAAGCTAATAGGAAGGTAGCTTGTAGGTAGATTATCCGGTTTTCCGGGTTTCCTAATACCTATGACAATTGGTTCCTTCCACGTTTGCGGAAAGGAGCAGTCTGTTAGTAAATTATTGAAAATAACTACTAACAGTTGTATGAGTGCGAGTGGTAGAGCTTTCAGATCCCTGTTTGATATTTCGTCTGAACCTTGAGCATTCCGCGGTTTTTTTTTATTATTGTCTGTACCTCTTCTACCGTTACCGGTTGCAGGGTGTCTGTCGGTGGGTTGCCGCATTTAGTTTCGACTGTGCTATTCACAGTTTCTATGTGGAGGGCGTTGGTGCTTTCTGTACTTGGTGTACATTGTTGGGCTAAGCTATCAGCTAGGGTTTCAACTTTTTCGGAGTCATCGAAGGCGGGAGTCATGGGCGAAGGCCTAAGGAGCGGAGGCATCGATGACGCGGTAGAGTCCATCTTGAGAGACTTCGCCAAGCTCTAGTAAGCCAGATGCGAAGGCAAAATCATTTCAAGAAGCGCGTCCCAGCTGTTAGACCGCAGTTCGCGTATGCGAGATTTAACATCTCACTGTAGGGCCCTCATACGGATGCGGTTTGCCTCGGTCGGAGCGTAATCGTACGCCCGGATAGCTGCGTTCTTTGCTCTCAACAACTCCCTCACATCCTCAGGCAGGATTCAGCGGCGATGATTCGCCACCGGAATCCGCCTGGAAGATGCACTGATAGCAGTTCGAATCTCGCCAGCTCAACTTGCCAGCGTTCCTTATATAAAACTTTTTATTCGAAAAACTTTCTGAGTGGGCTGGTATTGTTTATCCGTATAATGAGATCATGTGCTTTGTTAATTTAATATTTTTTGTATTTCCTCTTATCTACTAATGCGATAAGTATTAATTATTAGGAAAATGCTTAGGGAAACTGATTAATATAAATACAGAATATGAAACATAGTAATGCTAGAAACAGATCGCAGAAATCATCGTAAACTATGTTTAGTCCGTTTCCCAGTTTTGCCCGCTTTCGTATCGCGCAAGAACAATAAACTTTTCCTAGCCGAAAAATACCTTTAATCCTTTCAGATATATAATAATATTCGGGTACCAAATGTTTTCATCAAAGTATTTTTTTGATATTAACAAATCTACACTATTATATAGGTAGATATACCAAAGAGTTTGTTTGTTTTAAATAGCAAGAATCCGTAACTACCAGTAGGTCTTAGGGGCGCTACCCACATATTCTGGACGGCATCAACCGGCGTTCCCGGGCGGCAAGGTCGGATGCCGCTCGGGTTTTGGTGGGCCGACCGGGACATCCCCGTTCAACAAATACCTACTTCCGACCCAAAACTTGCCGGCCCTAACATGTGGGCAATTTCGTATGTTCGATAAAAATTAATTGAGAAAGGATATTAGATTGTCAATAACTTCAGACGGTCTCAGCTGTCAGTTAACCGTGCGAATACCTTATAGTTATGTATATAAACCGCTTATAATTGAAGAAAGATTCCATTCTTGTTGAATCTTACAAATATAACATTGTCTAGACAAAGATAAACAATACTTTGATAAGAACTTTCAATATTAATCATTAGTAACCGAATTATTTTGGCTACCAATTGCTGATAAGATTATCAGAAAATGAAAACTAACCTAACATAATAATAATAAATAACAAAATGTTGAAGATGTGTGAAAAACCTGTTTTTACTTAGTATAAATCTTAAATATTTACGCACATATTCTGTCCTTCCTTGAAAGTCTTATGTAGAATTTTATTTCAAGACAATTGAACCAGACCGATATACAATTTTGACTGAAAGAATAAATAACTAAAATTCACTACAACAAAGAATTCAATATTTGATAACTATTGAAAGTGTCTATATCTTTTTATTAACAACATCTTATCTTTTTGTTACTCCTGTGCAATATGTTTCTTCCTTTCCACACATTAAACTAAAAATCACCTAGTCAATCACACCACACTATTACACTTACAATTTGAAAGACCCCAGCCAACCACGGGTGCATAAAAATCTTATCAATTTTCATGGCGTTTACAGTGATCTCATTGGTGTCCATTGAAAGACGGATTTCCTGTTACATTTCAGTTTGAGCATAAACAATATACTTCTACATGTTTTAGAATGAGTCTCTATGTCTTGAGTTAAATGTAACTTTAGATAAGCAGGTTATGTTCAATTACATTCAAGCCCTAAAAATAAAATGTACTATTTTTCGAACTGATGAATAAACCACAATATATTGTCAGAGTATTAGTATTATTAAGAATACAACAGAGTATTATTAAAGAGCAGGCATTGTTTAAGAAGATCAAAAAGAGTACCAAAGGCGTTTACTGTGTTTCTTGTTAAATTAAAACACAGATACTTGCATTTAATAAATACAATGAGTACAGAGATAACTGAGCTATGGATCATGCACAGAGCTTCTTTATTATGCAATAAATATTAACAGCCATGACCTGAAAACAAACATATGCATTCATCACACAAATGAATACTTCGACCAGGACTTGAACCTGGGACTTCTGGCATATGTTAATGGACTACTAGCCATTATACCAGTCGGACCTCAGTTTCCCCCTCTTGACAATATGACCCTACAATGTTACCTTTGAATCATAAAAAATTTTTTTATATCAGTTTAGTAGTTTCAGAGTTGTATGTAAATGTAATGAAATGTATGAATGTTTATAAATGTAATAAAAATTCAGAATAAGGTCATACATTAAGTAGTGCAGGGTATTCCCATATTTCATACTTGATTAGAAGTAACACTAGAGTAATATTTCACAAAATATATGTGTGATAAACTAGTAGCATTGTGTTTTTCACTATACCTATGCTAAGAATTTAAAAAAATATAGCAGGGTTAATTTATTCAAACAGGTGGTCAATACCATGATATTATAAAATTTTGTGTACAATTATAGAGAATTTAACAAAAGTAGAGAAAATACTAATATAAATATGAAAATTTGTAAATTATGAATTTCGAAATTTGCTGAACAGATTTAAATAAATGTTGCTAATCAGATAGCTCAAACATGGGCTACTTTAGGAGTACGTTAAAAAAGTCATTATCAAAAAGTTAATTTTAGATAACTAATGAATGTAGTGTTAGATACCCATTAGCCTGTTAGATCTAGTGATTGTGTATTTTAACTAGCTGTGTAAGAATTCTCAGTAAATGTATAACAATGTATTAAATAAACAATG
The DNA here is from genome assembly GCA_923062675.1 of Marasmarcha lunaedactyla. NCBI lineage: Eukaryota > Metazoa > Arthropoda > Insecta > Lepidoptera > Pterophoridae > Marasmarcha > Marasmarcha lunaedactyla. The sequence continues at coordinate 6,377,634 of OV281358.1, forward strand.
AGTAATTATATTAGCCACATTGTATGTTGGCCCAGCTTTGTAAAAATTATAGATTAAGCAATTAGACCCCGATATAATGATTCTGGGTAGTAGTTGTAAAACACCTGCATGATTGTATTGTTAGAGTATAAAGAGAGACTGCGAGTTTGGAAGAGTTCAGTTGGTTAATTAAAATCGTTTACGAAAGTCGACTCTCTGTTAATTTTATTTCAAAATTCCCTCTGGTTCGTATATCAGAAGTGGGATCTTATTAAAAAAACAATTTTTTTTTTGTTTTACTTTTCTCTTCTTCCTTTTTGAGAGAGTACCGCGTGTGTGTAATAGTGAATTTATACGAATAATGCCAAAGCGCAAAAATCGGGACCTAAGTGTTAGTGATGTCAGCGAAAGCAGTGTTAGTGACTACAGTGATAGTAATAACGGTGATCGGCGTAGTTCCAAACGTCGCCACCGGAAACAAAGAAAATCAAGGAGAAGATCAAAGTTGAGACATTCAAAACGTGGTACAAAATCCAAAAAAAAGGAGCACCCAACCAATGGAACGAATCGGAGTGGAACACCACCTCTAACCCTTTTAAGTAATTTTGAGGAAATTAACAACCGACGACGCCCACAAACGATGCTGGCTTCAGGTTCCAACATTGAACGGACAAGAAGCAACTGCAGTGAAATGGAGGCAGACAACTGTGCTGATGCTAGTACAAGTGGAGGTACAGCGGGAAGACCATCAGTCAATCAAGTTCAAGGTGCGTTTAGTGATTTAAATAGTAGTAACGTGCAGGTAAATTTTCAAGATATTTTAAATTTTATGAATAATTTTGTAAACTCTAATCCTACGCAAAAACTACATCATGATAAAAATATTATACCGGAATTCGATCCTTCTTGTAAAAATCACCGTATAGATTCTTGGTTAGGAAAGGTCAACGAATGTGCTTTAATCTATGGTTGGACTGATCCACAAACTGTTCATTTTGCATTACCGCGGTTAGTAGGACATGCCAAAAATGGTACGAAGGATTGCATAGCATTAATTTCACCTGGTTAGAATGGCAGGAACATCTTAAGCGCGCTTTTCCTTTTGATATTAATTATGGTACATTACTGACTGAAATGCTAGATAGGCGTTTTAAATCCGGCGATTCTCTTGATGACTATTATTATGATAAAATGGTCCTTTTAAATGCATGTGAAATATCTGGCAAAAAGGCAGTGGATTGCTTAATTCATGGCCTTGATGATAGAACTATAAGGACTGGCGCATCGGCCGCTAGATTCACTCAGCCAGAAGATTGTTTGAAATACCTTAAAGATATTTGCCGCGACCAAAAGGATTTATCTATTAAACTAAAACCAAAATTACCTATTACAGGTAGTAATAATTTTAATAATAACTTGCTTTGTTCAATTTGTAATCGCAATGGTCATCGTGCTAACCAATGCCGAAATAGAAATGCAAGCTTGCCTCTTCTTTGTTTTAACTGTAAGCAACCAGGTCATCGGGTATTACAATGTACAAAACCTTTGTTAAAATGTGAAAATTGTCAAAAAATTGGACATAAAACTGATGAGTGTTTTAGTTTAAAACAAGAAAAACGTGCGTTACTTGCCAAAACACAAACATCTAAATATGAGTCTAAGTTTTATAAAGACGCTTTTATAAACAAAAACTCTGAGCACGTGAAGTGTTTTATAGATTTCGGAAGTGACTGTACTTTGATTTCAAAACAAGTAGCCGACGACTATAATTTAACCATTGTTCATGATTCTTTGCCTGTAATAAAAGGGATAGGTGAATTTCAATTAACTCCCATGGGGAAAACCGAGTTTTTGTTGTCCTTAGATAACGTAGAGGCTTATATTACGGGTTACGTTGTAAGCTCTGAGCAATTACATGTGCCCTTGTTAGTCGGTCAGAATTTTACCGAATTACCTAATATCTTGGTCTTAAAAACTCAACATTCATTAGAGATAGTTAATTATGATAAATTATTGCCTTTTTGGGACGTTGAAATTGATGATAAAGTAAAATTATTCCTCCGCGATGATATTGAGATACAACATAGGGGACAAGTTGAAGTTTACGCATGGGGCGGAGAAGATTCTTCATTATTTATATCTGGTAGTTATCGTAATTATGAAGGCTGTGAATACTGGATACAAGAAGGTGTGTACACGTTAAACAGTAGTTCTTGTTTGGTAACGATTATTATTTTAAATGAACGAACATTATTTTTAAAGAAGAATACGCTTTTAATTAGGGCTACTAAAATAACCGTTGTCAATGATAATTCGGAAGTTCGTTGTTTAACTATGCAATCCACTCGTAAATTAATACATCCTAGTGATATTATTGTAAACACGGAATTATCAGATGAGGAAATTCAAAAGGTTAAAGAATTAATAGGGACTTATAGTACTATGTTTGCTGAAAGTCTTTCTGATTTAGGTTGTACAAATTTATGTGAAATGGAGATAAAATTATCTGATGATACTCCAGTTGTGTATAGGCCGTATAGGATTAGTTATAAAGAAAAGGAAATTGTTCAGAGTATGGTTAAAGAACTTCTAGAAAATGATATTATTGAGGAATCTTCTTCGTCTTACGCGAGTCCAGTATTGTTGGTATCGAAGAAGACTGGTGGGCACAGGCTCTGCGTGGATTATCGCGCTTTAAATAGTCGTACTGTAAAGGATCATTTTCCACTTCCTAGAATTGAAGATCAAATAGACCAGTTAAGAGGCAGTAAATACTTCACTTGTTTAGATTTGATTAGTGGGTATTACCAAATACCTGTTAAAAAGGACTGTCGCTACTTAACAGCATTCATAACGCCCGAGGGGCTTTATCAATTTAAAAGAATGCCGTTTGGCCTTGCCAATGCCCCGTCTGTTTTTCAAAGGACTATGGGAAAGGCCCTGAGTTTATTTGGAAATAAAGACAAACCAGCCATAGCTTACATAGATGATATCGTAATACCCGCTAAAAGTTTTGAGGAAGGTTTATTAAAGTTAGAAAACACATTTAAACTTCTAAAAGAAGCAAATCTAACACTTAATTTGAAAAAGTGCAAATTTTTTAAAACTTCGATAGAATATTTAGGTTTCGAAATATCTCAAAATGGTATCAGACCTGGTAAGGCTAAAATAGACGCGGTGGAGAAATTTCCTATACCTACCAACGTACATGAAGTCCGACAATTTATTGGCTTATCCAGTTATTTTCGGAAATTTATTAAAGATTTTTCGATAATTGGACGTCCATTAACTGACCTGACTAGAAAAAATTGCCCATGGAGGTGGGAAAATGAGCAAATAACAGCGTTTGAGAAATTAAAAACAAAACTGACGGAAAGACCTTTGTTATCTTTATATGATCCTAAATATATTACAGAGCTTCACACAGATGCCAGTAAAATGGGTCTAGCCGGTATTTTACTACAAAAGATGAATGAAACTGCTGAATTAAAACCTGTCGCATATTATAGTCGAAAAACTACAATCGACGAACAAAAATTTCATGGTTACGATTTAGAAACGTTGGCGGTCATTACGTCCCTGCAACGCTTTCGCGTATACCTATTAGGATTAAATTTTACTATAATAACCGACTGTAATGCCTTGAGATCGACATTTTCAAAGCGTGATCTATTACCGCGGATTGCCCGATGGTGGCTAACATTGCAAGAATACGACTGCAACATTGTATATCGTCCTAATCGTAATATGACTCACGTTGACGCATTAAGCCGGAATCCCGTTAATACTATCGAATCAGAAAACGAACTAGAATCTTATCACGTTTTAAGTATTTCTACAGATGATTGGCTGCTAAGTATTCAATTAACCGATGCGAAATTATGTTACATTAAAGAAATTTTACAGGATAGTAAATATAACGAAATAACAGATATAAAACAAAATTACGTTTTAAAAAATAATAGATTATTTAGGAAAATAGCTGGAAATGAATTAAGATGGGTAGTTCCCAGAGGAGCAAGGTGGCAAATTTGCAAACAAAATCATGACGATATGGGCCATTTCTCAGTAGAGAAAACCCTATCAAAAATTCAAAAGGATTATTGGTTTCCTAAAATGAAAAAATTCGTTAAAAAATACGTTCAATCATGTATACAGTGCGCATACGGTAAAGGACCAGCGGGTAAAAAGGAAGGATTTCTACATCCTATTCCTAAAACGGATATCCCATTTGAAACGGTTCATGTAGATCATCTGGGTCCCTTTGTTAGAAGTTCTCGTGGAAATACACATTTACTCGTAATTGTTGATGGTTACACCAAATTTTGTCTATTAAAGCCATTGCGAAACCTCAAAGCTTGTCTGACGATCAAGGCTTTAGAAGAAGTTTTCTCCACGTTTGGATATCCTAAAAGACTGATATCCGATCGAGGTACAACTTTCACATCGGATGACTTTCGGAAATTGTGCAATAAAAATAACGTAAACCACATTCTGAATGCCGTTGCATGCCCTCGAGCAAACGGTCAAGTAGAGCGGTATAATAGGACTGTTTTAGGCGCTCTAACGTCATACGTAGATAAATTAGGTGAAACTAAATGGGACGCAGAATTAGGCAATATACAATGGGGACTGAACAACACTGTTAACAAGGGAATAGGGAAATCACCATCAGAGGTTTTATCATTATATCATAATATCATTTGGGTGATCTGGTAAAAATTCAAAAACAACAATCCGGTAACGAAGGTCAAAGTAAAAAACTTTTGCCAGTTTATTCAGGTCCATATAAAGTTTCAAAAATTTTAGAAAACGATAGGTACGAAGTTTCTAGTATTCCCGGTTTAAATACAAGCAAAAAACAATATTGTAACGAATGGGCGGTTGATCAGATCCGACCATGGATAAGCACAAGTATTAATGCTGAAAGTTCTACCTCAGATTCGGATGAATAATTATACTAATTACAAAATTTAAGATAAACCATGTAAGTTATTTTTGTTGATTGTGTATAGTTTAATGTAAAATAGATTCATTGTGACAGTGTACTAGAAAGGTTATGTAATTTTGAAGTACTGATTTGTTGGAGCATTACATTAAGAGAATCACTATTGTTAAGTATTGTTTTTAATGTAATAAAGATTTAATTTTTAAGTTTAAAATGCTATTTGTGTTAAGAGTTTATGGAGAAAGTGTAGTATATTGTGTAAAAATTGTTACGATTTTGTATCTTGTAATAAGTCATTAAAATAAGTAAAACTTGTGTATCTAATAATACCCATAGTTATCAAGTATAAGAAGATCTATCGTAAAGTCATTTGCGTAGAAGTAAACAAGCTGAATGTAAATGTTATATGAAGGGGATAAAATTATCAACCATGATATAATTATGGGTTGGAAGTCGCGTTGTGGTTGGCAGATTGGTGAAGCTCCGCGGTGCAGCCTGCATTTAGGTTGGTAGAGACCTTGATGTTGACTGGAAGTCGTGGAGTGATCAAGCTGCTAGCGAAGCCTCGCGGTGCAACCCTTAAAGTCAGACCACCAACTGGAAGTCGTATAGTGGCCGAGCGTGGTGAAGCTTGCGGTGCAGAGGGTGATCGACTATATAGCTGATTGATGATTATGATATTATTGAATAATAATACAATTTGATTCACGGATTTGGGTTAGAGATCACGTGTGGTTGTTGGCTGATGGATTCATTGGAAGATAATGGGTGATCAGCCACCAGCGAAGCTCGTGGCGTAACCCTTATAGTTTAATTGCCAACTGGGAGTCTCATTATAATGCGGTGCAGAGGGCAACTAAAAACTAGTAAAAAGTGATAGAGTTAAAATAAAAAATGAATAGGTATAAGCCATTGACTGTTAAGATAACCTCTTTTGAATAAGTTTGAGGACAAACTATAAGGTCAGGAAGGCCGACTGTTAGATACCCATTAGCCTGTTAGATCTAGTGATTGTGTATTTTAACTAGCTGTGTAAGAATTCTCAGTAAATGTATAACAATGTATTAAATAAACAATGAGTAATTATATTAGCCACATTGTATGTTGGCCCAGCTTTGTAAAAATTATAGATTAAGCAATTAGACCCCGATATAATGATTCTGGGTAGTAGTTGTAAAACACCTGCATGATTGTATTGTTAGAGTATAAAGAGAGACTGCGAGTTTGGAAGAGTTCAGTTGGTTAATTAAAATAGTTTACGAAAGTCGACTCTCTGTTAATTTTATTTCAAAATTCCCTCTGGTTCGTATAGTAGATACATAAAGGGTTTTTAAGAATTAACAAAAATTCTATTCATGAAAGGAATCTCAAAATCTTCATAAGATCTCAAAATGTTTAAAATTTGGAGCACCTAGTAAAATTGGGTCAGAGAGAATATAATGAGATCAAAACAATATCACAGTTTCCAGGTCAGTGGCTTGATTCATTGTGGAAATGTGGGAGATGTGGGCTTCAATAAGTCTGTCTTCTTATAGGGTTGTGAAGTAAGACACTTAAGAGCATTAAATACATGTAAAACTTTTTTAAATACAATTTTAAACAAATATTTTATAGAAGTATAAATTCTATAGCTAAAATACCTACATTAGGGCTGTTAAAGCTACTACATGGGTTACATTTTACACTATGACAACCTCAAGAGATCTTGATTTAATGTAATTGATTTTGCTAATAATTATTAGGATTAAGCAAAATAAAAAATTATAAAAAGTCATAAAAACATAGTGTGATATTTCCACACAAATGATTCTGAGCAGTACTTTTTGTTTGAAAGTCAACAGTGTTCTTTGTCTGAAATTATTTTTTGGGCTCCAACTGACTCAGGCTAAGTTCAGCATTACCTAATAACTATCTAATAAAAAATGTTTATTTAATGACCAACAGCAAAGTAAATAATATCAAAATAAGAATTGTCATAGTTTTTATGCAACTCACCAAAACTATGGGCACTGTCTTCAATTTGGTCCATTGTATCCTAAACGAAGCCCGGTTACACTTGGCAGAGGTCAGCCGTATCCAACCTGGTAACTCTAGTAATTCAGTCAGCAGATCTTCCTCAAGAGTGAGGTCTTGCAACTCTCCAGAACCCCGTAATGCTGATAGTGATATTTGTTCCGGTGATAGGTTTTTTGTGTACCTGGCGATTTGAGCATTAATACTTAAGTTATAATCAAGTAATGCTCTGGTAGATTTGTTAAATAAAGTTGTGATTGGCAAGCAGTCTTTTTAAACATTTTACAAATTTGAGGAATTTTCATGAGCCAATTAATTATGTTGGCTGTCGAAAAGTCTTTGTTTTGTAAGATCTTTAACATTTTTGGCTAACAATCAGTAACCAGGTATTTCTTTGTCTTAATCATCGATACTAGACATGATTAGGGCGTAGTTCATCAAGTTTTCTATATCTTATAATTCTCTTTGGAAACAAAAATCTGTGAATTATTCTTAGCCGAGGTTATGTTATCGTGTAAAAACTGAAACGCTAATCTAATTATTTACACAAATGATAAGTAACGACTTCTCGTGATGTTTTCTTTTACTACATACCTTGAGAGATGTTTTAACAGCTGATTTTTTATGATGGTAACCATTTTAACCCACTATATCACAAAAAAATTAACTGAAAAAACAACATAATTTTTTTTACAATTTCATTTTTTCTAACAGAACTGTTTTTCATCCAGACGAATTGAATGAATGAGCAGTCAGTAATGAAATGACCTGACAGACATGACACTGACAGTCTAGGAGATTGAATGAAAATATTCAATCATAGTGAATGGCTGCGCTTAGTGCCTACCGTGAGCTGTCTGTGACTGAAATCAGCTGTCGATCGGTAGAGCTGGATGACATCCCTGTGCTCTTAAAAAAAGAAATGTACTTACCTACCTTATTTATTCTCGAATCCATTATGATCTTATCTCCGATCACAAGTGTTTATCTTAATGTATTTACTGAATTTATGTTCTTCCTAGATGTTCCTGTAAGATAATCTTTCGCAAAGAATCAATCCTTTTTGTTAAACAGTTATCATAATAAATCTTTAGATGTCAGTTTCGTATCCAAGCAACCACTAAAAACAAATGGCGCGCTATTTGTTTGGTCGTTGACAAGTTCTATTGATTTTTGTCTGCTTTACGTTTGTTTTGTGATAAAAATTTATCTAGAAGTAATTAGAAGAAGGGAACAATAATTGTATTTATTAAAAACATTAATACTGAGTAGGTAAGAAATGTTTGTATTTTAAGTAATATGTAAGTAATCGTTGTTTTTATAAATGTTTCTCTTGTTGGCTTACAAAGGTAGATTTTTTTGTTTTGATATGCACACTGATTTGCTTACGTATCAATTAATTAAAAACCTGATAGATATTGAAATTCGTTTTTATTTCAAAGTCGTTAACTGTTCCAATTTTTTATAGGCAACTTCTTCTTTTTATATTCCGCAAAGCCTTATTATTTGAGACAAGTAATACTGTAAATAAATTTGTATACCTATGATTTATTGCTGAAGAAAAGAAGCACCAATTTTGAAGCATGTAAGAATTAACTTATCAATGTACCTAAACCTGACATTACCTTTGTTTTTAGGGTATTTTCTATAAGTTATTTTACAATGTAACAGTTCATTTATTTACAAACAAGAATACTTACAAGTTAACAGTAGAAAAAATACAAATAAATTCAAGAAATTATACATACGTCTAAAAATTTATTACTTGTATAACTCGGGACGTAATAGCTTGTAAAAAAAAACTTAGTCATATTTTTGTCTAACCCACATTCAGAATAACTGTGATATCTGTGTCGATCAATAGCTATTATTCGATGGCGTTACAGAAGTGGTGTGTTAGAAGTCACTGGCCCCTGTAGAGTTACATTATTAGGTACCTGCTCCATAACCATGTGCTTGGGCAACATAGGTAGGTTTTTGTTTTATCTTTTTTCACTTTACAATACCTACGATTTCCTAAACCCTTGTCTTTCATTTTCTGAATATTATTGTATTCTGTCACATCTATAGGATCTTTTTAAGGTATTTATTTATAATACTTTTAGATTTTCTAATCGATTAGTTTAAGATAATAAAATTATGATAAAATATAAACTAAATTTGTTGGTACAGACTATGAATTAGGTACAGCTCCTAAAGTCGGATAATACACGAAAATAAACATGGAATGAAATCATCGGTAAATTAGTTTTTTTAATTATTAATTTTGTATGTCATGCGCACTCAAGTTGTTATTAAAGCATTTTACTTAGACATTGGTAATGTCTAGGATATCTAGTAACTATGTGCCAAAGTTACTTCGACAGAAGCTTCATAGCGTAGAATTTGTACAGACTAAAGAAACACATTTACGTTTTTTACGAAATCTTTCGAAAGTATCTACTTAGTATCACTGTTTTTTTTTTTTCCCTTAGGCTATCCCCGATACATCACAAATAGGCATTCATAGAAATCGTAGAAAAACGCTTACAGTATAACCTTTTTTTTGTATTCTAGCTAAAGAATAGTAACCGCACGCTTCACAACCGCGCACTATGTCTCGTATGGAGGCCAAGGTAGACAAACAATATATTGGTACAGAATTTTCTTCCGGTGACTCTAACAATATGAAATCTAAACAGATTTACCAAGAAGAGAATAACAATGTGATTGATGAGATATCCAAGGGGGTCTCGGATATGGGGTGTATCGTGGACGTCGCTAAACGGACCCCCAACGTTTGCATCGAGAACTGCGTCTATGCCGGTTCCGACGACAACCAATCAGACCGCGAGAAAGATGATGAAGACGCTTATTCCGAGGAGTTTGAAGAAGACAAGAGCGATGATGAGGTGGAGTCATCGAAGAGAATTGACCAGGAGTGCGCGCTACCCGATACTTCTCTGAAAAATGAAGTCGACCCCTGTAATGTGACGTTGTCCAAAAGTCACATGACGCTTTTGAGCAAGAGGGGACTTGGGACGGGATCAGTTTCCGGTAAATCCGATTTTGGGTAAGTTATCTTCAGATTAATTACTTTTTGATTAGGATAATGTATCTTACGGGTGGGATGATTGCTTTAATTTATTTATTTTCTGTTATGGATTTGCTTGGACCGAAGAAAAGTTAGATTTGAGCACAAAATGTGTAGCTTTTCAATATTGGGTTTTTTCTCTATATAAAATATATATATCAAAATACTTATCCTGAAGGAGCAAATTAAAAAAAAAAATACTTACAAGTTTATAACACGGCGCAGATATGACAAAGAGAACCTGTTAAAATACTTCAAAGAATTTTTTCTTTAAAAAAGTCGTATTAAGCGATATTACGCAGATAAGCTCAGTTTACTTAACTCTTACGTCAACGTCTTTACGTGGAAAGACAAATAGATGACGAAGTTAGATTGTGTCGTTATAGGGATTTCAGCTGTCGGTACAACAGTAATTGAACCGTTAGCGGAGAAGATAGCTTTATTTCAGAGAAACTGGGACCCTTATTTGTAAAAAAGTTAAATTATTTAAAATTTTTAAGTATTCTTCGTAGTATTTGTAGAAATGTTTATCATACAGGGTGTAAAAACAATACTGTTAAGCTTGATACAGGCGAAAGACTTTGAAACTGAAAAAGATTTTTGAAGGGGCATACGTATAGAATGCATAAAAAAGCATGTACAAATTTTTTATGCGTAATCCCCTTGTGCTGTATAGCTTATGCACTGACTGACTGATACAAAAAGCGGAAGTGCCAGCGCAGTTCACGTGTATGGCAGGGCGCGGGCGTTCTCATTGCGTGCGTTTTTTAATCGTAAATCATTTTTTAGGAATTTTTGACGCTATTTTTCTTCAGGAAATATGTTTAGTTTTTAGAATTTTTTCATGTTTTTAATTTATTTAATCTAATTTTTTCACTCCAAAGTCCGAACAGGCACGACAGATTTATATAATATGTATACACTGGCATACCTTCACCATCTTTAAATAAGAGTAAGTATCAAATTATTTTGATATTTCCATCTACAAAAAAGTATTTCCTACAGCTGCTAAAAAGCTACAGATTTCATAATTTGGTTTCTTTTGAAATTTTTTTTGTTAATGACGGAAGGTTAAATAAAGTGGAAGAACAAAAAGTATCCATGGCTTAATTATATCTATAAGATACTAGGGTTTATTTTACCTTACATAGAATTGAAGTGATGAGTTTCGTGTCAAATAGGTACGTTTGACACCTGATTTTCATTAGACGTTTTAGGTTTTATTAATAAACACAGACTAAAACAAGATTAATTTTAAACCTAGTTTAATATTTGACGTAATTACATTTTGTATTAATAAATATGGACTAAGAAGGGAATTAGCTATTCCAACTCTAAACTCGAAGTAAGACTTAATCCTTGGCGCTACATAGTTTAACGAATGACTAAGCATGGAGAATTCGTAAAATAAGTAGGTAGGTATATAGTATCTGTGATTTCATTTTTTGACCGCAACTTTTTTAGCTCCCTGTGTATTTATTTTGTAAAATAAGAATGGAAAGAGATTACTTTAATGATGATATGAGACAGAGGTCCCATTATTGAGGCGCGTGAAACATTATAAAATACGGAAGAATCCTCTGGAAGTACAGATTTAGTCGATCTACTGCCGTTTTTATTATCGAGTTAATAAAAAACAGGCTAGTTGGTGATGCAAGAGGTACCATACCACCTCATGTGAAAGTTCTGACAGCGATTAATAAGCGACGAAATGTTTCATCGAGCCCATATCAGGACTCGCAGAACACAGAACAGTTGGAGCCGACACAATTTAATCAACAACACAAGGAGGCGCCTCCGTTGACAGTTGATTGACAGTTTTTGCTGTCATTATCATTCATTAACTCATTCTTTTTACTTTGAAATATTGAGAGTTGCCATAACGTTCGTATTATAACCGGTGTAAAGTGTGTATTGTTACTTCGAAGTTACGCCTTGTTTGGTTGGTAGTTGGCTACGCCTTGGTAGTTGGTCTTGGCAAACTAATTACAAACTTAACACTTTGTTACTCTTGGATTATTTCATGTTGGGGGTTAACAATATGGTAACAATGCAAACAAATTAGTGTCCCTTCATAGATATTTTTTTGCACGAAATACTCATTAAGGAACATAATTTGTTTATTTTTAAATAGGACCAACGCTTTTAAATTTTTTCAAAGATTAGTAAAAGTATTGAATGATATTTGTAAATGAAAATACTAGAAATCCGAATTTAAATGCAGATCTTACAGAAGTGTGAAACATTATTACAAATGTGAGATTTTTAAAATATCTAGACAATGTACTGTGGCCAAAAAGGTTAAGCCACGCACAACGATACAAGTGAACTTGTCCATACGGTCTGTTTTCCCCATCTTTATACTTGAACATACTGTCAGTCCTAGGTATTTTCCCCATAGGTATACTTGTCCATATGTTCTGTCTTCCCCATAGGTGTTTTTGTCCATATGGTCTGTTTTCCCCATAGGTATATTTGTCCATATGGTCTGTTTTCCCCATAGGTATATTTGTCCATATGGCCTGTTTCCCCCATAGGTATACTTGTTCATACGTTCTGTTTTCCCCATAGGTGTTTTTGTCCATATGGTCTGTTTTCCCCTTAGGTATATTTGTCCATATTGTCTGTTTTCCCAATAGGTATACTTGTCCATACGTTCTGTTTTCCCCATAGGTATATTTGTCCATATTGTCTGTTTTCTTCATAGGTATATTTGTCCATATGGTCTGTTTTCTTCATAGGTATATTTGTCCATATTGTCTGTTTTCTTCATAGGTATATTTGTCCATATTGTCTGTTTTCTTCATAGGTATATTTGTCCATATGGTCTGTTTTCCAGTAAGTGTATTTGTGTTTAATTCCCCTTATTTATAATAATGCCAATTTATTAAAAACTAGAAAGACTCCTTGCTTTTGTATAGTTTTAAAAACATCTTTGTACATAAACATTATGTAATTCAAAGTGAAAATTTCTTTTTTATGTCATGTGCATTTTCATATTGTGCTTATTACGACACAATTCGACACCAAATCAACATTTAAAAGAGAAACGCACCTGATTATGGCTGTCCCGAACTCTGAGTACCACTTTCTTCGAGATTCTTCAAAAGGTTTGTAAAACCTTTCTTGTTGGTACTTGTCGCAATGGATACTTATTCGCGTTCCACACCAATGCAGCTTACGCTATACAATTTACGCTTCAATTAAGTCCAAATGTTCGCGATTTGATGACATTTTTCATAAATTGCAACTACAACCTAGAATTTTCTCAGCGCAAACATAAGAATGACCTGAAGATATTCCAATCGAATTCGAAGTTTAAAAGTTAAAACCCAGAACTAAGTCTGGCCAGTGTACTTTTTGACTCTCTTACCAAAATGTATGGGCAAAGTATTCGGCAATTTCTGCCATTTCTGGTATTCATATCTAAAACGGTAAATTACAGTCTTTTGATCCCAACATGAAAAAGTAACGATTGGCATAAATTTTCGCTGAATGTAAATTTTTTTCTAAATCTGTGAATGCAGTTCAGAACATGTCAAAAAATTATGGATGGTCTCCTAGGAACGTTTTCCTGTAACTATAAGAATTAAGGTACCTGCCCTTACAGTACTGTCCTTTCTCAAAAATCCACCCTATATATTCTTATCCACAATGTTGAAAAATAATTACTAAAACTCAGCCGAATCATTTGTTTTTTTTGGATACTTGATGTAGCCTAACTGTAATTGACAGACGCATGGTATTTTTCTTTGTTATGATTTCTTGTATTCTTAGCTGTTTATAAGTCAAAAATAATTAAGTGGGCCGAGTGGCATTAGTGGCAGAAGCCCTGGCTCATATACCGGTGGTCCCAGGTTCGTATCCTGGACGGGGCATTCATTTGTGTGATGATCACAGATGTCTGTTCTCGGATCGTAGGATTTTCTATTTATTTATGTTTGTTTATTCTGGGCGCCTCCCAGTTCGCTGTATGGTCATCCATAACACAAGCTCTGCTTACTTTGGGGCCATACAGTTGCTGTCTTTTTCTGGGGATTTATTTCTATGAATTAAAGTTACAGTCGTTCTGCGTTCTTTCTCCTTGAATAGCATCCACTTCATAATTATACTAATATTGCTCTATTGTCATGGAAAAGTACACAGTGTTTCGTGGATTTTTGCGTTTTGTTCAGAAGAACCAACACACCAACAATATACACCGTCATCGTGTGAAACATGTGCAAACTATAAACTTGGTAAAGAGCATAGAGCTTTTATTACTACGTAAAGAGCAGTCATGTGAAACAAAATGATTGCACAACACGATGACACTTATTTTCCGATAATGTCACAAATTATATTGTGAATTCGAATTTAAAACAGTACCCACGGGACGATTATTTTCATAGAACAATAATGTATGTGGCAACTGTTTAACACGCCTACCAGTCCGGTCAAAATACACGTTTCAAGTTGTAAAATTTTGCTTAGATCTGAAAGTTGCAACAGACCTTTGGGATATTATTACAAATAAAATACTATCCCATCGGTGTCATATCTGCAAAAAAGTTAAGGTTAATAAAATTTAGTTTTTTCAATGTTCCTGGCAAGTAAGTTTAATGTATTTCCTATGAACCACCATTCTTCATTCTTACCACGATTTATAAGAAACTGCGCTTTTTCAACGTGGTAGGCATGATCCTCGGTCTAAATATTTCCTATTGCTTGTGACGTGAGAGGTACGAGCCACGTCCAATTTTAGATTTTTCTTTCTATTTCATGCTGTTTTCTTTCCTAACAATGCCGCTAGTATGGACTTCAAATGGATGTATGTACATACTAGGTAGACACCCCTTCCGCATGAAAAAATATAATTTTTCTCTTTTTTGCTTAACTCACGTTATAAAGTTGATTTTTATTTTAGAGAGATACAAGTAGTAAAACTCAGGTTATTTGATATTTTCATGTTTTAACAAAACAAAGAAACAATCTGAGACTCGAGGGTTTACTACCAGCCTTAAAGATTCCTATTTTTTCTTCTTAACTTCATCAGAAACTCATCATTACGTGTACTTGGACATTGATCATACATTGGACTTCTCAAGACAAACCAAATGTTCCTAAATAGCCGTCGTAAAACATATATAAGTAGGTAAACTATAAATTTTTCTACTCATAATATGAGATTTCCAGTCACACTGTTCAATTATAAAACAAAGTAACTTTGTGTCTATAGTGTTGTCAATTTTAAAATAATGATAAAATTGTTTGTTACACAGGGTGTTTGGAAGGTGAGTAGCCAATTGGAAATGGTTTGTAGGTGATGCTGTTGGCTTCTCCTTGTGCCCAAAATATTTTGCCTCATATTTAACGAGTAGGTAATGAGATTTTTGCTGTTTTTTTTAGAAAATACCTAATTTACCAGTACCACATGAGTAGATAAACGGAACAGAGACAAAGCTCCATACAGCCGCACGAATCGGTTGCACTACTACAAGCACGCGAGGCATGTGTGGGGTGACCACTGGCCGCTTGTCACGTACGCGGCAAAACAGGTCAAAAGACATTGTCAAAAGGCACAGCCAGTTGACAATCTCAGAGTCATTGCGACGCACGTTGTTTGTTTTGTTAGTTGCAAGTTTAAATATTTTAATGTAAAAACGTGGTATTTTATTATTTATAATGGTTGTTTACTGTACTGTTTGCATGAATAATACTAGAAAAAATAAAATTGAATTGCTTGAGCAAACATTTTGGGAATTTTTTGATCTTGAAATAAATATTGTCAATATTTGCAATGAAATACTTAAACATATTAAAGATTGTAAATTTGATATGCCATGTGAGGGTTTCCCTTTAGATTATTTGAAAAAACTATATGTTAGATTTAGAATTTACCACACCATCAAAAGAAACAATAAATGATTAAAAAACAAAAATAATAAAAGAAAATTATTAGAGTAAGTAATTTGTATGACAATATTTATTTCAAGATCGAAAAATTCGCTAAACTTTTGCTCGAGCAATTCAATTTTATTTTTTATAGTGTTATTTTGACTATAAATTTTGATTCACGATACGTGCGCTAGACTATTTCAAAATTCAGACACACGAAAAGCAAATTCTTTTGAGGCTTAAAGTACAAAAGCGGTAAGACACAAAGCTTATACAGCCAAGTCTTTAGTTTAAGCTTAGAAGAAACATGTTGCCAGTATAATTTTCCAAACTTCGAGATTCATACTTTTTGTTATTTCGTATCTTTCTGATTCTCGTTCTAAATAAAAATAAGCACGGTAGATACAGTCAACTTGGGTAACTTTAAACATTTTTTACAGTATTTGAGATATTACATCACTTTTAACACTTATTAACACTTTTCCTTTATTGAATGAACAATGTCCTTTTGAATTGGTTTATTCTTATAACATGACGAATTTACGGAAAAAGCAATAGAATAACCCACAATTTTCAAAAGTCAAATTCAAAGTTGCCATGAGTTTTGGGTAACTTTGAATATATTTTTATACGATGAAAAACCTTTAATATTGGAATATTTTAAGGTTTGGGTATAATTAAATGATGTCTTTTTATTAAGGAAAACCTAATGTATGCAAATTACACCTACATTGACGTAACATCGCTTTGGCTTCCCATATAAATCAAAGCAGACCAATTTAGTGGAAAAAATATCGTTATGAGAACTGAGCAACATTATGCACATATTTAAAGTTACGCTACATAGTATTTTTAAGATATAGGTAACTGAACCATTCAGTATTATCCAATAACTTCGATTTCGAACGTACTCAAAACTTTATCAGTTTCACACAATATTTAACATCAAAAACGGATAAGGATTTCAAAATGATAATATATATACTACATTTTACAGAAAAACACAAAAACATAGCTGTTTACAGTAAGTTTTATAATTTTAATCACGATTTCAAGCCACTAAACACCTCCAACAACTTCACTACGGAAAGGTGGGGATTTTACAAAATTATGACATTGAGAGTTTATTTTTTTACTTCGCATTTGCTACAAAACATTTTGGACATTCGATTTACGCAGCCCCGATATTGAAACATCAAAACGTTGGGGTGTAAGGGGGAGTCGCCGACCATCAAGACTGTCCAAATGCCAATATTACCTGCCCGTGGTGTACCCTGCCGGACAGCGGACGAGGCTCTGGCGACCGATGAATGGCGGGATAACCGTTTTGCAGGTGGTAGGTTTCGACCGCGGCTTGCAACCACCCTCTAGACAAAGCCATGCCACCAAGTGACGTCACGTTCCGGCATGATGTCTTGAGTAGCCATTGGAGGAGAATAGGTCCGAGTAGTTGCGCAACGTATAAGAGCCGTTTGAACTCGCAGGGTTATGATGCACCGGGTGGCTCATTCTGGAGGGCAGCGGGATCCAAAGAAACGGTTCACCGCTGGCCGACCGCAGGTTGTAGGGGGCCCAACTAGCGTTCTAGCCATTCGTGAAAGGCTGCCCCACCGCCTGTGTAAAATCCCGGGATTGCCCCATCGTGCCGGTTGGCGACCGGATGGAGAGGGCCCGATGGCGATCCCGGGGGGGTTTTGGGTGTCCCCGCGGTCTCCATGTGAGTTCCCCACCAGTGGGTCTGACCACTCGAGTTGCTTGGTTCCAAACGTTGCGCTTCACTCAATTTCTATCCCTCTCTCTCCCCTATTCACCCTACCAACAACTATGGAAAATTTAAAAAAGAAAAAGAAGTGCCGACAGCGGATGCACTCCCTCTCCCTTAAAGTACACTTCTCTAACATCCGAGGAGTGCACTCGAATCTCCACGATGTCCACTGCCACCTTGAGACAGAGAGACCGCACTTATTCTTTCCGACAGAGACGCAGATCTGTGATCGTTCGGATCTGGCATACCTGCATTACCCAGGCTATATCCTGGAGACCAAATTTCTCCGCAATGCGGGCGTGTGCGTGTATGTCAGAGGCGAGATCTGTTGTAGGCGTCTTTGATACTTGGAAGATCCGGATTTTTCTGTTTTATGGGTCTATGTAGATACTGGCCTGGAGCGAATTGTGTACGCCAGTATTTACCGATCACACACGGGAGCTCATGAGACAACTCGACTTATTGAATATCTTAGTGATACTGCAGATAAGGTCCAACGACGATATCCCTCTGCGCAGTTGTGTTCCTTGGGTAATTCCTTTGGGGTATTCCGAAGGTAAAAGCCCACCCACGTTACCCCCATTCGGGCCCAAGATGGAGGCCGTACAAATTCACCAGAATGAAGTACTCAAATGCTTACTAAATCTAGACCTGAATAAAGCCAGTGGTCCGGGTGGCATTCCCGCAGTGGTTCTAAAGCACTGTGCAGCCGAGTTGTCTCCTGTTTTAACACGCCTATATCGACTCTCTCTAAGGACTGGAAAAGTTCCAAAATCATGGAAGTTAGCAAACGCACAGCCCTTACCAAAAAAGGGCAGTACCTATTGCAATCATTTCCATAATTTGCAAAACTATGGAAAGTTTTTTGAACCATCGTCTCCTGACGTACCTAGAGACCAATGAGCTCCTCAGTGACAACCAATATGGTTTCCGTGGCGGACGCTCAACAGGAGACCTTCTAGTGTACGTCACGCATCTATGGAGCATGGCCTTGGAAGGTCACGGAGAGGCAATAGCCGTATCCTTAGATATGAAAATCAAAATCAAATCAAAATCAATTTATTGCAGAAATATGGTAACATTTGGTGGTCTACATCATTTTTGAGCACATATTTCACTGTATTACAGCATGCAATATTAACCTAAAACTATCTAAAATTACTCTACAGTTGATTATTTTATATTTGATACTATTATATTACTATTTATAATTATAATCACAAGATACTCATTCCTTATTCGGGAGCACAATTATTTAATACTTAATATTATATTTCATATCAAATTTACTATTAAAAAAATCTTTTATATCATAAATATATTGTTCATATGCCATCGGCGTAAAATATATTTAAATTTAATTAGTGGCATAGTTTTTATGTTTTCTGGTAATTTATTAAAAAAATTTATACACATAACGAGACAATTTCTGCTACATATTTCGGTTTTAACATTCGGAAGACATAATTTATTTGGAAATCTAGTATTAAAACACAAGATCTCTTTTTTTTAACAAAACATTCAGGATGCATTTTAACAAACAACGCTGTTTCGTAAATATATATACTTGGAACGGTTAGAAGTTTCATACTTTTAAACAAAGGCTTGCAGGTTGTCCACGAATCAACATCAGCTATTGCTCGAATACATTGCTTTTGAGATATGAATGCTTTATTTATTTTAACCGAGTTCCCCCAAAGCAGAATACCATACCTTAGGATTGAAGCAACATAGCCATGATATGCTTTGAGTGCCGTTTCTTTATTTGTGATTTTATTCAGTTTCCATAGGACATAGGCGAACCTGTTTAATTTAGAATAAACATTTTCTACATGCAAGTTCCACGTACAGTGTAGGTCAAAAAGTATACCTAAGAAAGAATAACTATCTGTTTCTTGTATTATTTGATCATTATATGTTATGTTTTTTTTGCCCCTCTATTTAAAAATTGTATGTACTTAGCTTTAGTCATATTAATAGTCAAATTATTACATTTAAGCCAATTGATTATGTCAAAAATTGTATTATTGATAATGTCAAAGTTATTGTTTGAGTTGTCTGGAATTATAATAGAAATGTCGTCTGCATATAAGGTCATGTGGAAGTTTGTGATAAGTGGCAAGTCATTGATATACAAAAGGAAAAGCAGGGGTCCGAGTAAGCTGCCCTAGGGCACGCCTGTCTTATTTACTTTTGATGTAGATGTCTTAATACTCTCTAGGGAAGAAGAAGAATCGACACTTTTTATTTGAACAAACTGTTCCCTGTTTTCTAAATAACTTTTTATCCATTCAGCTGCTATACCCCGAATGCCATAAGTTTCGCATTTTCGTAAAAGTAAGCTGTGAGAGACAAAATCGAATGATTTGCTCATGTCAAAAAAGATCACTATGGTTTTAACCTTTTTATTTAATAATTTTATCACGTTATTGACAAGATTAAATGCGGCGAGTCCAGTTGACTTTCCTTTTTGAAAACCATACTGGTTTGGGTGAAGGATATTAAACTTCGATATGAATTTAGTCAACCGAACATACATGCACCTTTCAAATATTTTTGAAAGTACAGTAATTAAAGCTATAGGTCGGTAATTAATCGGATCATTTTGGTTGCCTTTTTTTTTAAGAATAGGTTTTATTACGGTCTTTTTGAGTTTATCAGGAAAAGTACCTTGTTTGAATGATAGATTAATTATGTGAGCTAAGACTCATTGACTCATAAGACTCAAATTGTTTGTTTGTTTAATAATATTAGTCGGTATACCATCATATCCTACTGAATTTGTATCTTTTAACGATTTAATTATTTTGCTCACTTCATCCGCATCGGTCGGGAATAGATGCATAGTGGCATTATTAATCTTTATGTTACTTTCTGTTGACGGTTGCGATGAGTTATTAATATTAGTTGCTGTTATAAAATGGTCGTTCAACACATTACAGATTTCTTCAGGCTTAGTGTACGTTTTATTGTTTGATTTCAGTTGTTTTACTTCCTGTTGGATTTTTGAGAGCACGTAGTATTTTTTATTAATTTCCATGAAGCTCTGGATATGTTAGGTGCTTTACTTAAGAACTTTATATTCGCGTTTTTGTTCGCTGCAACTATACATTTTTTTAAAAGTTTATTATATTTAATGTAATGTTCACGGTCAGATTGCTTTTTAGAATTGTAATACCTGAATCTGAGCTTTCGTTTTGTCCCAGATGACAAACGTAAGCCTTTTGTAAGCCATGTACATTTTTTTGGCTTAAATATCCTTTTCACCGTGTACACTGGAAAACATTGTTCAAACAGAATGGTATACAAGTAAAATAATTTATTGAACGCGGTATTCGCATCTAATTCCATAAATACTTCATGCCATTTTAATGATGTCAGATACTGTTTGAATTAAGTTAAGTTTTCAGCGCTTATATCCCGTTTTTGTGTGTAAATTACACTCGGGGGTATTTTTTTATTCAACAGCGGGGTTTTCAGGTACTGTGCCGTGTCGTGGTCGGAAAGGTTTAATGGGAGTGTACCTCCTTCAGCCTCGGGGTTGTTACTAATTATTTGGTCTAGGCAGGCGTTTTTCCTAGTAGCCTGCTTTATGTGGATGTTAAAATTATATGAGTTTATTATTCTTTCATATTCTTTAGAAACCTCGATATTTTTTAGGATGTCAATATTAAAATCACCCGATATTATTATTTGTCGATTTCTTTTTTTGCGTAATATTTGGAGTAACTTTTCTAATTTGTTTAAAAAAAGATAGGGATTACTATTAGGTATTCTGTAAATACAGATTATTAAATATTTATATTCAGGAATGTCAATACCGCAAGATTCAAATAGGAGGTCAAAATTAAATTCATTCAAAGAGTCAAGTTTTTTATAATTAATATAGTTTTTATAAACGCCTTTTTATATCCAACGCCTTTGAGCGGGTATGGCACGAAGCCCTCTTGAGCAAGCTTCCTGCGTATGGCATACCATCTGGACTCTGCGACTAGATTTCTGATTTCCTAAAGGAACTGTGAATTCGAGTGGTCGTCGATGGCTTCTCAACGGACCTAATGGCGATCAACGCCGGCGTACCTCAGGGATCTGTTCTCTCTGCAACATTATTCCTGCTGCACATTAATAACCTTCTTTTATCGGAAGGCATTATTGGTTACGCCGATGACAGCACTGTTGAAGAGAGTCGATGATCGAACGGGCATACCATCTGGACTCTGCGACTAGATTTCTGATTTCCTGAGGGAACGGTGAATTCGAGTGGTCGTCTATGGCTTCTCATCGGACCTAATGGCGATCAACGCCGGCGTACCTCAGGGATCTATTCTCTCTGCAACATTATTCCTGCTGCACATTAATGACCTTCTTTTATCGGAAGGCATTATTGGTTACGCCGATGACAGCACTGTTGAAGAGAGTCGATGATCGAACGGGTTGATTTGACATTATGTAGGGTTTCCGATTGGGGTGAAGCCAACCTTGTCAAGTTCAACCTTCCAGAACCCAGGCGTGTCTCTTCTCCGGTAAAAAGAGCACATTCAACTTGACGCCCACTTTCCAAGGTGTATCTGTACCGATCACAAACCATCTAGGGCTTCTAGGCATGACAATCACGTCGAAACTTAATTATCGGTCAACATACTAAAACCATGGCACAGTCAGCTTCCAAAAAATTGGGAGTCATCGCAAAGGTACGGCGTTACTTTAACTCCGAACAATTGCTCAACCTGTACACAGACCAGGTTCGATCCTGTATGGAGTACTGCAGTCATCTTTGGCATGATTCTGCATCTTGAAGCGTTGGATTGTGTCGACCGCAGGGTCCGTAGACTCATAAGTAACGACAAACTTACTTCTTCGAGACTGCAAAGTCTCGAACATCGTCGTTGCTAACTAAGTTTCTAGTGTATCGTTTTTTTACAGATTGCACTTTGGAGAGTGTGCAAATGCTCTTTTCCAGCTGATCGAACCTTCCCCCTTTCTTCACCGATCAACCAGACGCAGACAGAAGTTTCACCCGTTTATGGTTAGCGTGCCGAAGAGCCGAACTAAACGGTTCGATAGCTCATTCTTGGTTCGTGTTGCCAAAGAGTGGAACGATTTGCCTGCGTCTGTTTTTCCAGACAAATATAACCCTGGAGCTTTCAAGTGTAGAGGGAATAGGTACCTCTTGGACAGGCGTGTATGATCCTCGTCTTCATCACCACTTTCCATCAGGTGAGATGGAAGACAAACGCCTGCTAATTAAAAAAAATGTAAAAAAATTATAAATCTTTTTCACAACGTTGTTCAAAGTTAGACCTCAATTCAAAGTTACCCAACATATACGTATGGATTTCTATATATCTTATACCAATAACCAATGCTTTAATTAATTGTTTAGAAGTATATGCTAATTGACAATGACTCCAAAGACCAATTATTCAAAGGTTTTCCTGCATGTTCAAAAATAGTCGAATATTTTGTCGTCCTGTTTAGTAGGTTATGTGGTCATCTCTGTTATTTATATTGAACTATGTGGTTTAAGTAGATCATGCATTGGACCGAATCCTATATCTTCTTCATCAGCGTTTACCGTTCGCACCCCAGCAGTTGGTACACTAGACACAGACAACAGTACCTTTTTTGCTTCAACTTTTTCTTGGGGAGGATTTCGCTGGTTCTCCTCCTGGCTTGAGTGCGTAGGATTAGCATTTCTTATTCAAAATTCCCTCGTTATTATCACGTTTGAGTAATGTAACGCAGCACTCCATGAGTGTTATTGGTGTGCTTCTTTATTTACATTATTCGAGCGTTTTAAATTTTTACATTATACAAAGGGATTTACTTAGAATTGTTTTATTAGGCACATCCCCGTGCTGTAGATTAAAAATGGCGGAACGTAAACCTTGAAACCAAAGATAATTTAATTATTTAATCTTAAATCCTTCAGCTGTTTCTGCAGTGCTGGTCCCATGGTGAAACTGGTATTCGTAAATAACACGATGTTTTCAGTTTTCCAGAGTTTTGAATAGAGGGATGTCCAAAAAAATCCACTGTCGTGAAATCAAACGTGTTTCTAAGCAAAAAATACACAAGCGTAAATGAAGGACGAGATGGAATTTTAAATTCTTGACCAAACGATAGATATTCGAGAAAAAAGGTCATTAAGGGATGATAAAATAATGTTTGCGTTCAATACATCGGAATTTACTTTAATTTTACGCTTTGTATACTTCAATAAACATTCATGTCAAAATTAAGGGTTCAAAGTGCCGTGTCATTCAACTCTTTGTACAAATCCTAAAGGTCAACTGTTTGATATGAAGAGTCAAATTTCCTTTTGCATTTTTGCAATATAAAGACATACTTTAGGAAAGTTGCTAAGAAGTGGTCTGAGCCCCCATGTATGTGCCTTTTTTCGTAACCGTAAAAAAATCACCCTATATTAGTTTCTAAACTCTGCTCAACTTTTTGAACGTAAAGAAGTAACAAAACTATTAACGACACTTAAGATATTTCTTCAAAATCAACTTCCTAATACATCTAAATACTTTCTGCAGCTCAGTATCAGTACCCGGGACACAACGTGTAAACATGTCGTTCTCCAACGAGCGTCTCCGAGAGATCCAGAGGCACAACCACATCCTTCTGAAGAAGATCCTCAGCGCCAGAAACGCCCAGAAGTCCTCTATCCCGCCGAAAGAACCGATGCCTTTGAAGAAGATTGTCCCACCCGCGGCGTTGCATAGGAAGCGGCAGCAGAGGCAGATTGATCATGATAATATGGTGAATATATAAATACAATAATACTTTCAAGCATAGAGGGACTAGGTTAGGACACCTCTTGGACAGGCGTGTCTTCATCATCACTTTTCAATAGGTGAAATGGATGATAAACGCCCCCTTATTTATAATTAAAAAGACGTTGGAGTTGTTGTTTGTTCAAATACGTCTGTATGGATCCTCTCTATTTTTGTAGTCATATTTACTACGTACAAATTCGATTGTGTTCGGGACAAAATATCAGCAATTTTCGTGCACGAAAGAGGCAAAACCTTAATTTAATTTTGTCCATGGGTACAGAAGCCGTTGTAAAAAGTGTGAAAAATGAATAAAATGAATAAAAATGAATAATGAGTCTGTATGTCGCAGCCAGCTGTGATTGGAATATTTGACGCCTTGTGGAGCAAATTGCTACCTTGTTTGTGCCAGGGACGGTAGATAGCTAAAACGCGTAATTACCGTGCAAACAAGATTAGTTCACGGATAGATACTTTAAAGAACTTAATTTATAATGTTTGCTTTATATACAAAATGTTTTTTTGCAATATTATTATAATTAGGGTAAATCATGAATATAAATCCTTACTAGAAAAGCTTTAGTATTTTGGTTTCCCGAAGGTTCATTATAACTCCAGAATATAAAATGAGCTATAAATAAAAAATGAGCGTGTGACAAGTAGTTAATAGCTTGGTAGCTCGGAAACGGAAGACCCGTATTTAATTTTTCTATAGTTCGAAAGGTGTGCTGTGTTGGTCTTAGCTATGAATCAACGAAATCTAATCAGCCTTTTTTGTCTGGTCACTTATACATAAACTACTCTTCCAGTTCAATGATGCAACTCATTATGCATTCTCATTGTTTTCAGATCTTGTTAAGAAAAATCCAACGAGCCAAATCATCTTCCCTTAGTATTCGTCGTTGATATACATCCGGCGTCCGAACAGCGGACGCAAAATATCTTCCAAGAACCAGTGTCCAAACATTTGTCCGAACTTTTGGCCCCCACTTTGTTATACTTTATAGATTTACTTACGATAAATGTTTGTATGTTGGCGGTACACGTATTTTGATAGTTTTAAAGTTATTGCATGATTGTGATTTAATAAAATCGTTATTGGAATTTGATTTTTTGGTTTTTTATATTTATGAATAGGTTTTTTATTTAATCGAATTCGCGTCGTACATAATAAAATAAATCGCAAATAGCTCATTACTACCAAAAAAGGAGAATATTTGGTACATGTCGATTTCACTAATTTAGGCAGTGATTGTTTATATCCTATATGAGGAACCAAACCCCAAGTTTTTAGTATCTACTTTCATAGGTTCGGGCTCGCGGTGTCTATCATTATTATCAATTAGCGTTTATATTTAAACATATAGGTTTCACAGTTTCCCTAATTGTAACTGTTGAAAATTTCAGCCCGCCCCTTGAATCATTTAATTCATATATCATATAACTCGAAGCGCTTACCTTTTGTGTTGAAGGTGGTGGTATCTGACATGGTACATTTCTTTTGTGGCTCCAGATTTGAAAATATTTTTGTGAATTCCGAGATATGGAGGGGGCCGGGCTGAGCCTCGTCAAGCTGGCCCCACCACCAACATGTTTAATTTCCTTATTAGTTGGGTACTTTACAAGTAAAATATGGCTGTATGGCTTTAATTATGGCTGCATAATTAACCATCCTAAGGGCATCTAAGGTAATTAGAAACCTACCAAAGAAGTAGCTAGTGTCTGTCCTCCTACCTTCACTCCGGCAGTTTCCAAACTGAGACCAAGTGACTGCCACTGTAGGTTTTCGTTGACTGTGCCTTTTGAAAATAAGTTAACGCTGTGTGTTCATCTCACCTAATGGGAGTAAGTAATTCATCTTTTATAGACCCTACGTCGTTTGCGTGTAAGCACTGAGGGCCAATTTATTAAAACCTTTTAAAACATAGATTCTGTGAACATTTTTAAAGAATAGTGGAACTTGTTGAAAGATTTTGTGAAAGTCAGACGGGCTTGTTATGGGCGGAAAAGTCGTCACATGCAGGCTTGTTGTCGCACCTGTAGCGGAGTAAGTTTTCATATTTCAGAAAAATTATTTATGTGAAATCTAAGTTAAAAGCAAAGAAAATTTGAGGAATTAAAATATTATTGATAAAAGAATTAGATTTTTAGCAGCATATCGCAATTAAAAATGCCCTCTATTCTTACCCTGCAAAAGTTTGTTACAAAAAATAAACAAAACTATTTTACTTACAGCTTATGTGCGTTTATTCAATGCGCTATTTATAATTCGTAAAAATTTACAGCTTAACCTTGGTAATGTTTGGGCCTTTTTATAGTTAGTGCAATCCACAAAGGCGTCGTGCGTTAGGCCCGTCATGACTTATGCCTCGCCAATCTTTGCCCACGCCAAACCCTCCCTCCTGCACAAACTGCAGGTGGTTCAAAATCTCTTCTGCCGCAGGGCCACAAACGCACCTTGGTACGTGCGTAACGCGGACCTGCACAGAGATCTTGAACTACCTACAGTGCAACAGCACCTCAAAACACTCGGAAGCGTTCTTCAAACGCTCCGAAACACACCCCAATCCTTTAGTTCGAGATTCAGTCTCGTGTACTACCCCTTTCCTTGATTCGAAGTTCAAAGTCGCTAGGCCTAGGAATGCGCAAGTGTACGAACGATCTCGAAGCCATCCTGGCCGGAAATTCTAATTCGAATTTTATTTCGAATTAATTTAATTTCTCTTTGCAATTCTGAGCACCTTCAGTGCTATGAATTCGCCTTCAGTGTTATGTAATTCCCAGCGGGTGACCCTTTGCTTGCGCGGCCTTTTTCTCCAATTGGCCGTCGCTTCAGTGGAAGGGTGTGAGGGAAAAGATTGCCAGAGTCATTTTTAGTGGGTAGTGGCTCTGGTAGGCTCGCAGCGAGTCCCACATAACCTCGATCGCGCTCGCGGGGTATGCGTAAGAGCTCTTTTTTAGATCCTCCTGCCCTCACCTTTGAGGGGAACAAAAAAAAAATATAAAAAATAGAACAAACTGGGCGCGTCTTCGTGGTTTGCACAGTGTATAAACACTTAACGTTCGTTTTTCTTTATAACTCATTAGTTATCAACGATAATTAAACTGAAAGGATTCTGTTTTTGAGAAAAAATTGTGAAACACATTGGTACTATCAACAATTAAGATATCAAAGGTCACCAAGAAGGTAAACAAGAAAAATCAAAATGAACCTAATTAATGTCTAATTAAAGATAATTTTTCTCCCCTAATTTTTTTACTTCGTATCGGCGGCTTTTGGTATTGCCATAGCTGATTCTGTGATTACACGTTATATTCTACCACCCTAAAACCAAAAACTATTAACTTTAACTACTTGAACACGTACTAGAAATCGAAAATATCAATTAATAAAACAGTTAATAAAAAGATTTTTCTTTCACGCCACAATAATAGTATTGTGTCCAATTTGTTTGGTTAAACACTAATACAGAAACAGGTACAGCAGGCGAGAAAGATCTGAGTTTAGTTTACACGTGCAATGGGAAATAGGCTTCATCTCCTACGCTTATTATTTTAGGAGATATTAATGCAGTTGTTAAGTACAAGTTGCATCTGATCGTGTGAATTCGTTACTTTTGTAAATAATCATCCTTCTAGGACACTCCTAACTCCAGTGTTCGCCTAACCAGAGACTAGTAAATAACTGTAGACTAACGAAAAGTATAATATGTCTAACAAAATTTTGTGATTTGAAAAATAGTTGTTTTTAAGATAGAGAGATGGCGTTAGTTGTATTAGATTTACAATTTATTTAAATTTAGTCAAAATAATACGTAAAAAAATTTAAGATGGCGCTGTTTACAAAATCATTTGATATTTCATTGCAAATACTATTAGTAGGTATCAGGCGACAACAGACGTTGTCAGCTAGTGCATTATATTATTTGATGCTATGTTGCCGCTCTTTTAATTCAGTAACAGAAAACTTTACACCACCCCGGATATTATTTGTAGTGTTACGGGGTTACTGTATTGCCAGTATATAATTTTTTCCCACAAAAATATAGCATTCATCTTCACAGTTTGTTCTTATCTGCCTTAACATAATAAAACGAATTTCAGTGCATTTAATTAATAGGTCTTTTATATTTTACTTTATTTCTTGATATCGATAAAATGTATGTCTTAATAAGTGCATAAAGAATAAATTACTATCTACCTTATCTTATTGAGTAAAATTATCAAAATCAATGATATAAAATGAAGGACATTTTCCAATTTCAGGAAAGGAATAAATGCTACTTGCTAAGGTTTCAGGTTATTTGACAACGCCATCTAGCAGTTTTAGTCCGTATTAATACAAATATTTTGCATTACGTTTCTTGTCAATAATTCATATAAAAATTAAAGACAACAAGGTTGGCCCAAGCTATTTGAGAGTGACATCTAGTAATAGTTTGGATTTTGAGCTTTTTCCGAGTCACGATTTTTTGTATGGAGATGGTCAGTCTATAGTTATTTACTATAGTCTCTGGCCTAATTAAGGTACTGTCGCATCATCGTTCCTTTTTAATATTTACGGTGTTTATGCCAACTGACTGTAGAGATAACTAAATTGATTTTATCGAGTGTTTCAGTGAAATTAATGCTATTATTGAAAGTCAGAATCATTGAGTTAGTGTTTATGATGGGGGATTTCAACGCACATCCTAGTGAGCTTTTTTCCAGTGAACTTTTAAGCTTCTGTTCGGAACAGTCATTAACTTGTGTAGACCTTGAACGTTTACCGTCAGATACCTACACCTTTGTGAGTGAAGTGCATGGGTGCCGACGTTGGTTGGACCACTGTGTCGTGACCGCAGCCGCACTTCAATCAGTGCTTAATGCAACAGTGTTGTGTGACTCTTTTTGGTCCAATCATTTTCCTTTAGTCATTGAGTGTAATGTGAGCGTCATTGAATCCAAACTTATTAAGCCATCTTTGCCAATAATATTGTTGTTTGGGGTGAACGTTATCTGACCCAAATAACTGTATATAATGCTATTTGTAATGATAAATTAAGAACACACATTTTCTTTTAGAGTTTAATAATTACTCCCATAATTTCTGTAACATCATGGACCATAGAGCAACATTACGAAATATGTACAGGGAAATTGTATGTGTACTTACTGAAGCATCCCAGGTAAGTTGTAATGTAAAATGTAATAGTAACTAACAGGCGTAGGTATGTTACACGCTGGAACAGGCATATCCGGAACGCTCACGGGAGGGCAAGGCAATATTTTAAATCTTGGGTACTTCACGGTAAACCAAGCACTGGTCCTATTTACAGTAACATGTGCGAATCTAGGTGACTTCTTAGGATGAAACTTAAATGGTGTTAAAATATTTAGCAACATTTTAAAATGGGCGTAATAGTTCAACACCACAAAATGAAAAACTTTAGTAAGTTTTGGAAAACTACCAACGAGTTTAGTCATAAGAATACACTTCCCGCTAGCGTAGCCGGGTTCCACGAGCCCGCAGATAGGTATAGCTAACCTGTTCAGGACTCATTTTAAGGTAGAGTCTCCACTTGGCCCCGCGACAAAGGTAGACAATACTGAGGACAAGCTCCCCGAGCATACCGTGGCTTTCTCGAGTAAGAAGTAGGTAGCTACAATTATAAACAACATGGTACAAAGTAAGTCGCCGGGACATGATGGCCTTAGTATTGAACGCCTTCAACATGCTGGTGTCCACTTGCCTAGGGTGTTAGCCATGTTTTTAACTCTATGTCTCCGACATGCATACTTACCTGAAGACCTTAGCTACACCATGGTCGTACCTATTATGAAAAACAGAACTGTTGATTCTACGGATTTATGGAATTATAGGACCATATTTTCTGTTAGTTCAAAGGTCCTGGACACTTTGCTTGATAAACAACTCGAAAAGCATATAAGTTTTAATGATACGCAATTTGGTTTTAGGCCGGGACTTTCAACCGAGAGTGCTATTTTGTCGCGCAAGCATACTGTACATTACTATAAGACAAGGAAGACCCTTTTTTTATTGAAAAAGGATTAGACGTTTGTCTTCACGAGATACCTATTCACTCGACGCTTGAAAGAACTAGGACTATAGTTTTCTGGAAAAACAGACGCAGGCAGTTCATTCCACACCTTGGCGACCTGCACCAAAAAGGAACTTTCGACTTCTTGGGACTTCCACCATAAGGGATGGAAGGCCTGTTTTCGTCTAGTAGTCCGATGTAAGAAGGGTGTGGGTTCAATCCGATCAAAAAGAGCATTCGCGCACTCTCCAAAATGTAATCTGTAGAAGACTGCTAAGCTAGCAACTTTCCGATGGTCGAGGCTTTGCAGTTTTTTGGTGGTGAGGTCAAAGTTGTTAATAATTTTTCGGGCTCTTCGGTCAACTGCGTCCATCGCTTCAAGTTGGTACTTTGCAGAACCATCCCAAAGGTGACTACAGTACTCCATACAAGACCGAACTTGAGCTGTGTACAAATTAAGTAGCTGTTCAGGGCTGAACTACCGCCGGACCTTCGAGATGAATCCCAACTTCTTTGCAGCAGTTTGAGCCATGGACACAATTTGTTGCCCGAAGTTTGATTGGGACGATATAGTAACGCCTAGAAGCCCTAGGTGGTTGGTTAAGGGTACAGAAACATTTTGGAAAGTGGGTGTTAGGTCGAAACTGCTCTTTTTCGTGGAGAATAAACACGCCTGTGTTTTTGACGGGTTAAATTTGACCAAGTTGGACTCACACCAATCGGACACTTTCTTTAAGGCCAAATCCACCCGCTCAATCATGGACTCTCTCAAAGCCCGGATTTCTTGAGGAAACGCTCGCGAATTGGACATGTATCTCTCTACAACGGTGCTGTCATCAGCGTAACCAATAATGCCTGGGGTTAGCAGGTCATTAATGTGCAGCAAGAATAACGTTGCAGAGAGAACAGATCCCTCAGGTACCCCGGCATTAATTGCCATTAGGTCAGAAGAGCAGCCGTCTAAGACTACTCGAATTTACCGTTCCCTCAGAAAATCAGATATCCAGTCGCAGAGCCCTTTAGGTATTCCGTATGCTGGAAGCTTACTCAAGAGATCATCATGCCAGACCCTATCAAAAGCTTTGAAAATGTCTAAAGATACAGCTATAGCTTCACCGTGACCTTCCAAGGCTTCGCTCTATAAGTGAGTAGCATACACAAGAAGATCTCCAGTCGAGCGTCCACTGTGAAAACGATTTTGGTTATCACTAAGGAGCTCGTTGGACTCAAGGTATGCCAGGAGACGATTGTTCAATACACATTCCATAACTTTGCAAAGTATTGCCCTATTGGTGATTGCAATAGGTCGGTAGTTGATAGGATCTGCATGGCTTCCCTTCTTTGGTACTGGTTGCACGTTAGCCAGCTTCCAGGATTTAGGGACCTTTCCAGATTCCAAAGATAGTCAATACAGGCGCGTTAGTATGGGAGACAACTCAGCTGCGCAGTGTTTTAACACAACTGCAGGTATGCCATCGGGGCCGCTGGCCTTATTCACGTCTAAATTCTGCAAGCATTTAAGAACCTCCTTTTGGCGAATATGAACGTTACCCATTTTGGGTCCGAACTGAGGTAACTGGGGTGGGACTTTACCTTGACTATTTAGACGCGAATAGTCTGCAAAAAGATTAACATAAAGGTCTGCTTTCTCTTTTGCAGTGTGGGCCAGTGAACCGTCAGGCTTCCTCAGAGGTGGCAGCGATGGGCGACAGAAGTTTGACTTAACCGACTTGGCCAGGGACCAGAAAGCTTTGCTTCCTGAAGTATATGACGCTATCTTGTCTCCGATGTGGCCAATGTGGTCAAAGCGAAAGCCCGAGAGAGACATCTATATATGCATGTTACCTAGATCTGTCCAAGGCTTTCGACTTAGTATCTTATGATATTCTATATCTTATCTTATAATAAGTTACGTACAGAGACAACTTTGCCATATGGAATAATGACGCTACTAAAATATTGGTACTAACACCAAAACAACCGTGTAAGGTGCTCTGTCAGCGGAGTATGGTTTGGAGTGCGGGGTAAGGCAGAGGGGGTTGACCTCACCCAAGCTCTTCAGTCTCTACATTAATGGCCTCATTGATGGGCTGAACAGTAAAAATGTTGGATGTCATGTTGATGGAATTTGCATTAATAACATTAGCTACGCTGACGACATGGTGCTGTTGAGTCCATCTATTGCGGCTTCGAGGAAGCTGGTTATCATTTGTGAGAACTATGCCGCTTCCCACGGACTCATATAAAATGTAAAATAGTGAGATGATGGTGTTTAAGACAGGCTCTAAGCTTTACTCGGAGGTCCCTACGGTTTCGCTCGCTGGGTCTCTATTGAATAGAGTAACTAAGTTTAAATACTTCGGCCACTGGATGACAGACAATCTCTCTGACGACTTAGATATTGATAGGGAGCGAAGGTCGTTGGCTGTCCGATGTAGTATGCTGGCTCGCAGGTTTACACGCTGTACTTTGCAAGTTTAGGGTACGTTTTCTAAAGCCTACTGCCAATCCTTTTACTCGTGCAGCCTGTGAACCACGTACACGCAGAGGGCATTTAGCGGCCTTCGTGTTCAGTACAACAACGCGTTCAGGGAGCTGATGGAGTTGCCGCGCTATTGCAGTGCCTCCGGCATGTTCGCTGCGGCACAAACAGACGGGTTTGTCGCCATCATGAGGAAGCGCTGCGCTTCGCTCCTGCTGAGCGCATCCTGAGCACGCTGTGTCAACGCTGGGACACTCCAATGCTCGCACACTGGGTGCAGGTGCACGCTTATCTTCCCCCACGCAATCGTTAGTCATTCAGTCAATATATACAAATTATAATTATAACTGAATCTAAATAATTCTACTGGTCAAATTAATTTTCAATCATAATGTTTTCATTCAATGAACTCAATATAACTATTTGATTAAAATCTTATCCATAATTCTCTTATAAAATTGACTTCATGTAATGAGATATTGTACTAACATAGGCACCTAGTAAGATTTTGTATTACTAACACACGGACATGGTCTGAAATAAAAATGATTTGATTTGATACTTAAATAAGTTACATTAAGTTGATTATGATATTTAAGTGCTTACATTTAATTTATGTCGGTGTTAGAGTGATGGTCGTAGCTAAAAATATGTTATAATAGATGGATAACTTCTTTACTTGCATTCGAAAATTTCAACAATCACCAATTAACTGACACAGATATAATTAACACAAACACGACTTTAAAACCAAAAAAAATATTTAACATACATTAGAAATAAAAATAAACATTCGTTAAAAATACTAGAATATCAGAAATAAAAAATAAAACTGAGAAAAACAACAGATAACTAAAGGGAAAGCAAATGCTATAAATGTAAAGCAAATAAAAGTAGACGCAAAATATTAATAATGTTGAGAATTTAAAATAATTTTTATGGAAAATGTTGTCAAGGGCCGAAGTTATTCTCCAGATAATAGTTGTCTATCGATTGACAAATCAGCCCTTAGGCCGAATTTCATCAAACTTTCGGAATAACTATTCTGAGTTTAACTTTATCCCAACAAAAATTTTAAACTATAGATTATTACCTATGAATATTTTGTTGGGACTACAAGGAAGGAAGGAAGACAGTAATATGCCAGAGTGGGTCGCTCACCTCCCTCTAATATGGTTGAGGAGGGCGATGGTTGGATCCCGCGTTAACTCGTTAATGGGTGCCGTTTGAGGGTGTACTTGCGGGGAGGGAGACTTGCGGAGCTAACAGATGCAGATAAGAATAATTTTGTATGACATCAAGAGACTTATTTAGAGAGTAAATTTATTTTAAAAAAAAATATACCCGTGAAGTTTCTTGCCAATTCTTCTTCACAAAGGTTTTTCCGAACTAGTGGTAGAGTCATGTTTTTTTTGACGTCTATAAGAACAAGTAATTGTCAATGTTGAGAAATAAATATTTCATTTCAATATAGTACACTGTGGCCACCGTGTGTGAAAGTGCCGACATACATTCGAGAACGGGACGCTCATCGGCGGCCCCGGCTACTCGTTATATGTAGTTTTCTTGTCTGCTAATGGGCGTCCTCGGATTGAGCCTCTAGATTTCGCAAAAAAGTTTGTTTTTATACACTGTTGCGTATTTAAAATGGCGTGATATAAATTTTTATAAATGGCAAGGCACCCAACCGTTTCCGGATCCCATCCTCCTCCCCTCCCTAGTAATAGTTTTTGACACTTCTCGTTTTGCAACAACAAAAAAATATATCTCGGAACGGCCGTTCAGTAATAACTTTCGTGCAGTTATCTAAAAAGTGTAAACTGTGACAATGAATAACTAGTGTACCTTCATTCATACTCTGGTAAGTGCTTTAGCCATTATTCTTAATAAAATTTGGTCCTTTCTCGCCAATATTTAAGCCAGCTCACGCAACACGCGTCGCCGCCATATTTTTTATTTGTAAAACTTTTTAGAAAAACTTTTCGCTATGTCTAAATCTAAGCAACAGTTATTGGTATCAAAGTATGATTTTATGTTGGAAAAGGTTAGCATATTACATCATTCAATCCAAAAGTTAGATTTTAATATTTCATCAAACTTAGAAAAGTTCAAATTACGTTGTTCCGATCTCGATTCAATCAAAGTAAATGTAGATGAAATTTATGTTACGTTGTCACAGTCACTAGAGCAAGATGAATTACAAGATCATAAAGTTAGGTATTTGCAATTTGAAGAACAATATTTCGATATTAAACTAAAGTTACAGACTTTAACATCTATTTGTGAAAAGGGTGAGGTTAGTTTGCCAAGCATGCCGGCGGAATGTAACGTAAAATTACCCAGTATAAGTTTGCCTAGTTTTAGCGGTAATTATTGCGATTTTCCCAATTTTATAAATATGTTTGATAGCTTGGTTCATCACAATCAGTCATTAGGTTCCGTCCAGAAAAAGCACTACTTACTAAGTTGTCTTTCGAACGAACCATTAAATCTAGTAAAACATTTGTCCAATACTCCCGACAGTTATGAAGTGGCCCGGAGTATTCTTATAGATAGGTACGACGACAAGCGCATGATTGCCGACTCGCATCTAAGTACAATGTTGTCATTACCTACCGTGCCCGCTAAGAACACGAATCAGCTGAGAAACTTTGTTAATATCTTGCAAGAGAATACGCGGGGCTTGACTAGTTTAGGCTTCCCAGTTAAAGAATGGTCTCTCTTGTTGTTACATATATTTACGCGACGGCTAGATAATGATTTACGGTCTAGATTCGAACTAACCTACCAACACCTCCACATACCTACTTTTGATAATTTACTTACATTTTTAGATACTCATTGTAAGACATTAGAAACCACGGGTCTATGTGCATCTATTAGTGGTAAACAAAGCAATGTTTCCCCTACTTCCAAGCTTAGTAAGGTGTCGCATACGTCCGGTGTACATCAGCAAAGTTGTTACGACTCTAAAGCAACGGCCAAAATTAGCAGAAGTCTAACTACGTGTCCTAAATGCCGCAGTGAATCACATTATCTGTATAAGTGTGACAAATTTATAGCTATGGGTATAGATATGCGTCGTGAATTCGTGAAATCAAACAACTTGTGTTTCAATTGTTTTCGATCTCATAGGGTTATGAATTGCAATTCACGATCAAGTTGTAATATTTGTCATAGAAAACATCATACATTACTCCACTTATCTACAAGTAACGATACGCAGGTGAATCCGCAACAACCTAATACGAATCAATCAATTAGTAATTATGCAGATAAAAGTTCATTGACATCCACGCCGGTCGAGCAAATTCCCGCTGAAAATCAGACGCAGCAATCGCAACATTCTTCCGGAAGGTCCGCCGTTATATCTCCATCTTTGTCTAACACAGTCAGTGCTTCGGTTGGTAAGGAGGAATCAATCACACGTCATTCATTGCTAGCTACAGCTATGGTAGATGTCGCTTTTGGTAGAAATGGTAGAATTCATCGTGTTCGTGCATTACTTGACCCCGGAAGTATGACTAACTTTATCTCTAGTTCTTGTGCACGCCGTTTGGGGGCGCGCTACTCCAAAACAAATGTTTCGATTTTGGGAATCGGTGGTTCGAATATGACTAGTGTTGTTCCTACAGGTAAATTATTTTTGTATTTACATTCGGATGATGAAATATCATGTATTGAAACATATATTTTACCACAAATTACCGCAGAGATCCCTACAGTAACCATTGATAGTAGTTTCTTGGACAATTTTAGGAATTTGAAGTTAGCTGACTACACGTGTCACGAAAGGAGTCCTGTTGATGTTTTATTAGGTGCGGGTGCTTGTGCGAACATTTTTAAGGGTGGTAAAATTAGTTTTGGGAGTAATTTGCCTACAGCTTTCGATACAATATTCGGATGGGTTTTGATGGGTGATTTTAGTTGTAATGATGACAAATCGAACGAGTTGTCTGCTTTTATGTGTGTTACGGATTTGGATAGTTCCTTAAAGCGTTTTTGGGAAATTGAGGAGGTGCCCTCTACTAAGGTCACTGACCCTAACGATTTAGTTTGTGAAGGCCATTTTAAACAGACGCATACGCGTACACCTGAGGGAAGATTTGTCGTGCGCTTGCCCTTCAAACAGGGTGACCATAATTTGGGTGAGACAAAATCTTTAGCGTTTTGCAGACTACAATCTTTAGAGCGGAAATTGAAACGGGATAGTGCCTTGGCGAAGAAATACAATGATTTCATGCGAGAATATGTCTCTTTGGGCCACATGCAGCCAGTCGATGCTTCGACTGCGAATTTTCCTAATTTTTATATACCTCACCATGGAGTTTATAAGAAGGATTCAGACAAAATACGGTGTGTCTTCGATGCTTCTATGAAGAGTAGTTCAGGAAAATCTTTAAATGATGTTTTGTTAGCCGGTCCGAAGTTACAGAAGGATATTGTCGACATAATTCTCCACTTTCGCTTGCATGAAGTAGTTTTTACAGCGGATATAAAGCAGATGTTCAGACAAGTTTTGGTTTTTCCCGACGATAGGAAGTTTCAGGTCATCGTTTGGTTTGATGACGACGGGAATTATCAGGATTATCAACTCAACACGGTTACGTATGGTGTTACTTCAGCTCCATATTTAGCGATGCGCTGTGTTCATGAACTAGCATACCAGGGTGAAAACACTCATCCTCGGGCTTCAAGAATTTTACTTAACAATGTATTCGTAGATGACATCGTGACGGGTGCTAGTTCACTAGAGGAAGCTAAAGATATTAAGGCTGAGGTCGTTGAACTTTTATCAAAGGGGTGTTTCGAACTACGTAAATGGACTAGTAACAGACCAGAGCTGCTTGATGATCTTCCTACAGATCACTGCGAGTTGAAGTTCACTGAACAGGGTCACCATTCTTCGCTGAAGGTCTTGGGACTGCAGTACAATCCTGTTACAGATATGTTTACTTACCAAGTTTCTCTCGACTCAAAGGAATGTACCAAGAGGATTATTCTATCTAAAATCAGTTCCATTTACGATCCTAATGGTTGGTTAGCACCTTGTGTTGTTTTTGTAAAGATTCTTATGCAACGTTTATGGAAACTCGGCTTACAGTGGGACGAGGTTCCACCTGAGACTATCTTGCATGATTGGAAAGAGTTTTGTTCAAACATTGATTATCTTAAGAATGTGTCTATTCAGCGTCAAGTTCTCTCTAGATCGGTTTTATATTTTGATTTGCATGGTTTCAGCGACGCCTCCGATGCTGCGTATGCTTCATGTATCTACTTGCGATGCGTCCACAGTGATGGTAGGGTGACCATACATCTTCTCATTTCTAAAACAAGGGTTGCGCCGATCAAACAGAAATTGACCATTCCAAAACTCGAACTCTCTGGAGCACATCTTTTGGCTAAACTTCTGAAAAGGGTTATTACTACATTAAAAACAAATACGGACTTACACAGACTTACTTTCGCGTGGAGTGATTCTTCTATTGTTCTTTGTTGGCTTCGCACTGAACCACACTTACTGAAGGTCTTTGAGTCTCATCGAGTTAGTGAAATTCAATCAATAATTCCTCCAGAGTCTTGGAGATATGTACCTACAAGCATGAACCCAGCTGATCCTGCGTCGCGAGGTATCACACCCCAAGAACTAGTGCATCATAAATTGTGGTGGTGCCCCTCTTGGTTGCTCGGCGATGACAAAACTTGGCCAGCATCGTGTGAACAACTTTCTTCAGACTCACTTCCCGGATTGAAATCAGTTAAGAGACTTGCAGCAAGTGTATCTACTAATATTGAGTATAGTGAAGAAATAGTACACAAATTTAGTTCTTTGAGTAAACTGGTTCGTACAACTGCTTGGTGTTTACGGTTTGCCTTTAATTGTAAAAATAAAATGTCTAGGAAGATAGGTTCTTTGTGCAGCGATGAATTAAGAAATGGTTTGCTAAAGTTAGTTAAGATTGTCCAACATAACACCTTTAAACAGGACATACGACTTTTAAAAGATAAAAAATATTGCACTACAGGCTTAAGACGACTTAATCCTTTTATTGATGAATTGGAAATGCTTAGGGTGGGAGGTAGATTAGTTAACTCAGCTTTACCTTACACAGCTAAGCATCCTTTGGTACTACCGCGCTCACACCACCTAACACACCTTATCGTTGACTATTACCATCTAAAATACTTACATGCAGGTCCTAATTTACTTATGTCTATTCTTAGGGAGAATTATTGGATATTGTCAGCACGGCAAGTAATTAGGTCTCGTATTTTTAAATGTTTGCGCTGTTTTAGATTAAAGTGTCAGCCCTCGGAAACGTTCATGGGAAATTTACCTGCTAGTCGCGTAAATGAATCATGTCGTCCATTTTTGTCAATTGCTATTGATTTTACGGGTCATTTTAACCTAAAAACTAGTGTGCTTCGGAATGCTAAAATAGTCAAGTCCTACTTATGCGTTTTCGTATGTTTTACAACCAAGGCGGTCCATTTAGAATTAGTTAGTGACCTGACCGCTGAAGCTTTTCTTGCAGCGCTTAAGCGCTTTGTAGCTCGTCGAGGTTTACCTAAAGAAATAACAACTGATTCCGGAACTAACTTCAAGGGAGCTTGTAGAATTTTGAAACAATTTGCTAATAGCATAATTAGAGACCCTAATATTAATTCCTTTTTGTCGGACAATTTCATCACTTGGAGGTTTTCTCCCCCACTTAGTCCTCATTTTAATGGTTTAGTAGAAGCAGCGGTTAAGTCGAGTAAAGGTCACTTAAAGAGAGTTATAGGTGATCGTAGTATGACATTTGAAGAATTGGTTACCATATTTTCACAAGTTGAAGCCATACTTAATTCTAGGCCTTTGTACCCCATGTCAAATGATCCGAATGACTTGTCAGTCTTGACTCCAGGCCATTTCATAATCGGTGCTCCTCTTGTATCAGTACCAGAGACACCTGTCGACTACAGTTTGGCTCCTTTGTCGCGTTGGCATTTACTTAAGTCAATGGTTATGGATGTATGGAAGAGATGGAGTCAGGAGTACCTGCATACTCTGCAGCAGAGGGTTAAATGGAATAAAGGGATTTGTGACATTAATATAAATGACTTAGTACTTATCAAGGAGGATAATGTACCCCCTCTCCAGTGGAGTATCGGTCGAGTGACTAGCGTTTTTCCCGGACGAGACTCAGTGACTAGGGTAGTAGAGGTTAGAACTGCTAGAGGCATATTTACTAGGTCTTTATCAAAATTGTGCCCTCTACCAGTAAATAATACCCAGTAAAATACCATGATTTGATTCAATTTATGTTTTAGTTTAAGTTTTTTTTGTTGTTCACGTTTGTCAGCATAAGAAGTTTATGTTATTAGTTTTAAGATACAGTCCACATTTATGGTTGTTTATTGAAGGTACACATGTTTGCATGTACCTACTCAGTTATCGAAGAACATATCACTTATGTATATTCCTTTGTTTAATTTCTTTGGTTGATCTGAGATACCAATAACTGTTCGATTTTAGTGAAAAGGGGTAGCCCCCTTTTGGGGCGGGGTATGTTGCGTATTTAAAATGGCGTGATATAAATTTTTATAAATGGCAAGGCACCCAACCGTTTCCGGATCCCATCCTCCTCCCCTCCCTAGTAATAGTTTTTGACACTTCTCGTTTTGCAACAACAAAAAAATATATCTCGGAACGGCCGTTCAGTAATAACTTTCGTGCAGTTATCTAAAAAGTGTAAACTGTGACAATGAATAACTAGTGTACCTTCATTCATACTCTGGTAAGTGCTTTAGCCATTATTCTTAACATACACAAAACAAGCACTTAGATTTTTTTAAATATTTTATCTGTGTTCCCTAAGGTTTGGCAAACACAATTTAATTGGTTAAAACCGAAAGTGAGATCTTTTGCAGTGTGAGTGAGTTACTCGCTTAGTTAAAGTGGACCAAATTAATGTTAATTTTCAAACTTTTCAAACAAAAATTTTATACTTTTTTCAGAAAGTTAGTTATTTTTTTTGTATACTTCGGCTTTTTTTGTATAGATTTGAAATAATTCAATATCACGTTTTATAAAGAATCAAATTGTATGACTTGTAAAGAATCCATACTAATATTATAAATCCGAACGTGTGTTTGTTGGTTTGTTTGTCCTTCTTTCACTTTTGTGTGTTGTGTTTCACAATTAAATTTTTGTGTGTGCAGATAGGTAGGAGGCCAAATCGGCATATCCGTTGTGATAATTTAAATCAGTGCAAAATTAACAACAGAAGCGGAAAACAGAAGTTATTACCAAAAACAACGATTGTAAATCGACTTTGAGGTCGGCTTTTTTTGGTTCAAATTCCAAGCACACCAATATTATGGCACATGCACTTAGCTCGGTGGCTGGGCCTGAAGCTTTTTTTTATGTTGACGCGATCATAAATACATCAAAAGTAGGCAAATCGTTATTATACCAAATAAGCCAAAAACAAAAGAAATATGAATAACATTTTACATGATGCTTCTTCGCTCACAATTATTCAAAAACTTATCGTATTAACACAATATATTTATTTCCTAGTGGAATTAACTCTTTAATAATGAGAAATAATAAGTCAAGCCACAAATTTCTTTATTAGCCACGTGATCACACGGGACACTAAGACACGGGAAAATGAGATAGCCTCTAATAAACTAATTCGTCTTTTTTGCAACGCCTGCTAGATATTCTATAGAAAGCGTAGTAGTTAAATTTGGGTTAGGTTAATGTTAGGCTGTAATTACCGCATGCGCGAGCCGAGCGAGCGAAGCTAGCGTGGTGCGGCAGCACCCGGCGAAGCGCAATAATTGAAATTGGATGACGATTAAAAATTTTATGGCAAAAACGTTATGCAACAACATATTTTTAGTGGCTAAGGTAGTATCGTTCAGACGCTCGCAAATTGTGGCTGACTTAGTAATTTAGAAGGCAATGTAGATTTTTAGAGGCTTATAATGCTATTTAAAAGAAGTCTGTTTAATTAGCACCCTTTAATGATTACGCAATATCATTTTTGCTAATAAAAGGAACAACACAAACAATTAATAGGCAGCAAATACAAAACTTAAAATTTTGTTTAACCCATTTTCTTCTGAATGCATAAAAAGTTTGTTAAACTCTGACTTAAAAACGAAGACGCCTTTGGGCGGCTTCGGCGTGAGAGTTAAGAATCTGCATTTTTAATAACATAAGTTTAATCATTGGATCCCCA
The DNA here is from genome assembly GCA_923062675.1 of Marasmarcha lunaedactyla. Lineage (NCBI taxonomy): Eukaryota > Metazoa > Arthropoda > Insecta > Lepidoptera > Pterophoridae > Marasmarcha > Marasmarcha lunaedactyla. The sequence goes on from OV281358.1 coordinate 6,419,830, forward strand.
GGCCGTTTAGGAGTTGGACAGTTTATTATATTATCACGCATTTAAAAAAAAATCGGTGATTTTTACTTTAATTTGCCTAACTACTGCTAAAAACAAACTAAAAATACGCCAAATAAAACACTTTTTACCGGATATTATCGCGTATATTTTAGTTAATTTTAAAATTATTTCGACGTTTCGGCATCTTTGCAGTTGCCGTGGTCACGATAGACTAAGGTGTTGTTCATCTATTGCCAGTAATAAAAACTACATGATTGTCAATACATATTAACGCCATCTGTTTCTCAGTCTTCTCGCATAACGTCCCGGATTGACACAAAAGGCACTGACTGTGTCCTGAGTTTGCAGTCTAACAGTTTGCTGGTTTTTCATTTTGATGTTTTTAAGTATTGGATCCCATGTTGATGAAAGTTTCCAACCATCTTCTCTATTGAAATTTGGATGTTTTTTAATTTCAATAGTTTCTCTGACCATCCTAGGTATAAAATGTTTCTCTTTTGCTAGGATCTTCACGGTATCAAATCTTAAATAATGGTTGGGCTTGTCTATGGAATGTTCACAAACTGCAGATTTTGAGGTTCGTTTATTTTTAACATCAGAGATGTGTTCTTTAATGCGAGTTGACACATTTCGTTTGGTTTGACCGATATAAGAGAGCCCGCAGTCACAGTCGATTTTATAAACGCCTGGATCTTGTAAAGGGATGCTTGATTTTATTGGACGAAGATGCTGGCTTATCTTTGAGTGCGGCTTGTAGATAGTTTTGATTGAAGCTCGCCGAAGAATGCCTCCTATCTTGTCAGTAACACCCTTTATATAAGGCAGGAATGCTGGTCTTCGTTCAACTGTGAGTGGCTTTACGCGGTTTCTGCGATGGCGACGCGGTGTTTTTAAATCGTTATCCCGCAGCACTTTAACCAGGTGGTTGAGTTCCTCAGTAATGTGTTGGGGATCGCAGATTCCATGTGCTCTCTGAAACAAAGAGTTGCCTACGGCAGATAATTGGCTCGGGTGGTGATGGGATTTCCCATTTAGATATCGGTCAGTGTGGGTGGGTTTCCTATAAACAGTATGGCTAAGTGTACCATCAGGATTTCTTTGTATTAAGACATCTAAGAAAGCTAATTTGTTCTCCTGCTCCAATTCCATAGTGAATTTAATTTTAGAATTAAGGGAATTGAGGTGGTTTTGGAATGCAGTCACTTCATGCTTAGGTAATATAGTGTAGGTGTCGTCAACGTACCTCTTGTATATCTTCGGCACAACAGGTGCCATTCGGAGCGCTTGCTCCTCGAAGTTCTCCATGTAAATGTCAGCTACAACAGGTGACACCGGAGACCCCATGGCAACACCATCAATTTGAATGTAGTAATTGTTATTCCACATGAAGTAGCCAGATGTTAAACATAGCTCTAATAGTTCTGCATATTCCTCGGGCAAGTTTGACTCACTTAGCTTCCTTTTTACTATATCAATGCAGTCTCTAACAGGTAGTGAGGTGAATAGAGACGACACATCAAAGCTAACCATAGTTTCATTGTTAGTTAACTTGAGATTTTTAAGGTCACTAACAAAATGGTAAGAATCCTTTACATATGCACTTGTCTTTCCTCGCAGTTGTGAGAGCACAATTGCTAAGTGCTGGGCCAGCTTGTAAGTTGGTGTGTCTAGCTGGCTCACAATAGGTCTCAAAGGTACTTTAGCTTTGTGTATTTTTGGTAACCCATACAATTTTGGTGGTTTTGCACTTGCTGGTGTTAACTTTTTCACATCTAAATGTAACAAATCTTTGTGTTTTTGTATTAAAGTGGATGTTTTCTTCATAATCCTGTTGGTGGGGTCGTAATTCACCATTTTGTATGTGTTTTCATCCGCTAACAACTCCAAGATTTTTTCGTTATATTCAGATGTATCCATCACTACGGTAGCATTTCCTTTATCTGCACGGAGAACTGTTAACTCGTTATTATTGCGTAAGGTCTTCAATGCAAGGCGTTCTTCTCTGGATAGATTCGATTTCGGTAGACTATTGCGTCTTAATACGCCGGAGATATCTTGCCGTATACTTTCAGAATCTTCCTTTGAAAGTTTGTTTGTGAAAAGACAGTCTTCTACGCGACAGATTATGTCTTCTACCGGTATTCTAGACGGAGTTGGTGCAAAATTTAAGCCCTTCGATAAAACTTTTATAACATTTGTTTCCAATGTTTGTTTTGACACATTGACAACTGTACGTTCAAGCGAAAAAGTTGATTGATTCTCTGTGGTTGAGCTGATTGAAGGCTGAAAGGGTTCATGAGTCATCCTTTTGTTATTGAGTTTTTGAAATTTGCTAATTTGTTTATTTTTATAGATGTTGTAGACATAGTACGCCCTTTTATTCGTAAAATCTTCAACTTTCGCGAAATCCGAATGGGACAGAGTCAATGCAAGATCGTTTTTTGAATTTTGAATAATTTCGTCTGTTCGAAATATGTCATACCGATGTTGTTGTATTAGTTAGTTTCAGAGAGCACATGGAATCTGCGATCCCCAACACATTAATGAGGAACTCAACCACCTGGTTAAAGTGCTGCGGGATAACGATTTAAAAACACCGCGTCGCCATCGCAGAAACCGCGTAAAGCCACTCACAGTTGAACGAAGACCAGCATTCCTGCCTTATATAAAGGGTGTTACTGACAAGATAGGAGGCATTCTTCGGCGAGCTTCAATCAAAACTATCTACAAGCCGCACTCAAAGATAAGCCAGCATCTTCGTCCAATAAAATCAAGCATCCCTTTACAAGATCCAGGCGTTTATAAAATCGACTGTGACTGCGGGCTCTCTTATATCGGTCAAACCAAACGAAATGTGTCAACTCGCATTAAAGAACACATCTCTGATGTTAAAAATAAACGAACCTCAAAATCTGCAGTTTGTGAACATTCCATAGACAAGCCCAACCATTATTTAAGATTTGATACCGTGAAGATCCTAGCAAAAGAGAAACATTTTATACCTAGGATGGTCAGAGAAACTATTGAAATTAAAAAAACATCCAAATTTCAATAGAGAAGATGGTTGGAAACTTTCATCAACATGGGATCCAATACTTAAAAACATCAAAATGAAAAACCAGCAAACTGTTAGACTGCAAACTCAGGACAAAGTCAGTGCCTTTTGTGTCAATCCGGGACGTTATGCGAGAAGACTGAGAAACAGATGGCGTTAATATGTATTGACAATCATGTAGTTTTTATTACTGGCAATAGATGAACAACACCTTAGTCTATCGTGACCACGGCAACTGCAAAGATGCCGAAACGTCGAAATAATTTTAAAATTAACTAAAATATACGCGATAATATCCGGTAAAAAGTGTTTTATTTAAAGTATGTATCGTGAAAACTTAAGAAAAGATTTAATTACCCGCTACGGAGCGGTAGTTGCAAACAAAATACGATCGCTTGAGTGCATGAAGAAAAAGAAATCACGGCTGCTGACATCGTTAAACTTTCTCAAAAGATGTCGGGATAACAACCTTCTCCCGGTATGTGTGAGAATATCTCCGAAGAAAGACATCCGGGGGAGTGCCGAAATTCTTCACCAAGCAAGCAAAAAACTACTGATCAAGTTAATACAACAACATCGGTATGACATATTTCGAACAGACGAAATTATTCAAAATTCAAAAAACGATCTTGCATTGACTCTGTCCCATTCGGATTTCGCGAAAGTTGAAGATTTTACGAATAAAAGGGCGTACTATGTCTACAACATCTATAAAAATAAACAAATTAGCAAATTTCAAAAACTCAATAACAAAAGGATGACTCATGAACCCTTTCAGCCTTCAATCAGCTCAACCACAGAGAATCAATCAACTTTTTCGCTTGAACGTACAGTTGTCAATGTGTCAAAACAAACATTGGAAACAAATGTTATAAAAGTTTTATCGAAGGGCTTAAATTTTGCACCAACTCCGTCTAGAATACCGGTAGAAGACATAATCTGTCGCGTAGAAGACTGTCTTTTCACAAACAAACTTTCAAAGGAAGATTCTGAAAGTATACGGCAAGATATCTCCGGCGTATTAAGACGCAATAGTCTACCGAAATCGAATCTATCCAGAGAAGAACGCCTTGCATTGAAGACCTTACGCAATAATGACGAGTTAACAGTTCTCCGTGCAGATAAAGGAAATGCTACCGTAGTGATGGATACATCTGAATATAACGAAAAAATCTTGGAGTTGTTAGCGGATGAAAACACATACAAAATGGTGAATTACGACCCCACCAACAGGATTATGAAGAAAACATCCACTTTAATACAAAAACACAAAGATTTGTTACATTTAGATGTGAAAAAGTTAACACCAGCAAGTGCAAAACCACCAAAATTGTATGGGTTACCAAAAATACACAAAGCTAAAGTACCTTTGAGACCTATTGTGAGCCAGCTAGACACACCAACTTACAAGCTGGCCCAGCACTTAGCAATTGTGCTCTCACAACTGCGAGGAAAGACAAGTGCATATGTAAAGGATTCTTACCATTTTGTTAGTGACCTTAAAAATCTCAAGTTAACTAACAATGAAACTATGGTTAGCTTTGATGTGTCGTCTCTATTCACCTCACTACCTGTTAGAGACTGCATTGATATAGTAAAAAGGAAGCTAAGTGAGTCAAACTTGCCCGAGGAATATGCAGAACTATTAGAGCTATGTTTAACATCTGGCTACTTCATGTGGAATAACAATTACTACATTCAAATTGATGGTGTTGCCATGGGGTCTCCGGTGTCACCTGTTGTAGCTGACATTTACATGGAGAACTTCGAGGAGCAAGCGCTCCGAATGGCACCTGTTGTGCCGAAGATATACAAGAGGTACGTTGACGACACCTACACTATATTACCTAAGCATGAAGTGACTGCATTCCAAAACCACCTCAATTCCCTTAATTCTAAAATTAAATTCACTATGGAATTGGAGCAGGAGAACAAATTAGCTTTCTTAGATGTCTTAATACAAAGAAATCCTGATGGTACACTTAGCCATACTGTTTATAGGAAACCCACCCACACTGACCGATATCTAAATGGGAAATCCCATCACCACCCGAGCCAATTATCTGCCGTAGGCAACTCTTTGTTTCAGAGAGCACATGGAATCTGCGATCCCCAACACATTAATGAGGAACTCAACCACCTGCGGGCTCTCTTATATCGGTCAAACCAAACGAAATGTGTCAACTCGCATTAAAGAACACATCTCTGATGTTAAAAATAAACGAACCTCAAAATCTGCAGTTTGTGAACATTCCATAGACAAGCCCAACCATTATTTAAGATTTGATACCGTGAAGATCCTAGCAAAAGAGAAACATTTTATACCTAGGATGGTCAGAGAAACTATTGAAATTAAAAAACATCCAAATTTCAATAGAGAAGATGGTTGGAAACTTTCATCAACATGGGATCCAATACTTAAAAACATCAAAATGAAAAACCAGCAAACTGTTAGACTGCAAACTCAGGACACAGTCAGTGCCTTTTGTGTCAATCCGGGACGTTATGCGAGAAGACTGAGAAACAGATGGCGTTAATATGTATTGACAATCATGTAGTTTTTATTACTGGCAATAGATGAACAACACCTAAGTCTATCGTGACCACGGCAACTGCAAAGATGCCGAAACGTCGAAATAATTTTAAAATTAACTAAAATATACGCGATAATATCCGGTAAAAAGTGTTTTATTTAAAGTATGTATCGTGAAAACTTAAGAAAAGATTTAAAAATACGCCCCAGGGCGTCCTTGGCGTTTGAGTAGAAATTTTAAAGACGCCGATCGGCGTCCTTGCTAGTCAATGGGTTAAGCGTAATATCATTGTCATTGTAACATTAACAAAGAAATATTTACGAAAGACCAGGCTGTGTGGCGTAGTTCTTTTGTCTTTCAATTATTATAAAGAATACGAATATCCGTTAACCGCGTTTGATTATATTATGTATGCCTCATAATTATTTAAGGTTCATTTAAAATTTGCTCCCCGAACCAAAGTGAAGCAGGTAAAAAAGTATAACCGAAATGAACTTTACTGTCATGGAAATCCATGAAAGTAAAGTTCAAAACCAAAATCAAAATCAAGTAGCGATTTCAAAAGTTTTTTAATTTGGTAATGACAGTGGTAGTGACAGTTGGCAAAACCTCAAAATGCAAAAATGTAAATATCTTTTTTGATTGAATGTGGAATTTTTGATTTACTACTTTAATGTAAAAGGTATAGTATCTACTATCGTTTAAAGAAAATATAATTAAGGAGCGTGCAATTAGTGCCAGAAAAAAAAGCTTGTATAAGGACTTGCCATTATTATTTGGCGTACAGCTGTAAGGAAATAGACGCCTACAAAAGATTGCGAAAAACCACATCTCAAAGGACAAAAAGGGTGACAAATATAATATGTATAAAAAATCTTACGCAATCCTTACAAAATCTTTGACGCCACCAGGCCTAATAAAATAAATTCTGAACATTTTCATTGAAGTTCTTATTGGGAAGGAGACGTCTGTTAAGACAAGATTTTGCAAAATACCAAAATAGCAAAATACCAAATAATAAATAAGATAAATTGTATGAAATTAACATTATATTCTAATTTTATATTCAACTACTAATATCAGTGCCAGTTGGCGTTACAGGTATTGCGTGGGTGGTTCGAATATTTGTGTGTTTTTGCAATTTCTGTTATTTGTTGATAATAATTTTAGAATGTTTGTTTTCGACAAATAAGGAAGGAAAAGTTTACTTTAACGTGACATTTCTTACGTAACTGAATTATTCATGAAAAGCTATATGTTGCATACTATACGTTTAAGCAAAACAGCAGCAGTTTTCGAAACATGCGCTTCAATAGTAGTATATTGAAGTAACTATCTATTCTAAAACTAACTATTCCGTCAAATATTATGAATAGAGAGCAACTGTCAGTTGATCGAAATAACAACTGTCTCAAAACTTAGTTATTTTGCAGGAGCTGCTATTTCTTTGATATTTCTATCTTACAATGGACAGTAAAATTTCGCAAAAAATCAACATCTTAGAAAAACCCTTTTTAAGACGTTAATATACCATTATACCATTTGTAATGCAAAAAATACTTAAAATAATCTTCTCTCTTTAACCGGAGGTATTTTCCTGAATAAAAGCATAAGAAAAAGTGCAGAAGAGTACTTCCAGCTAAAGGTAAACTGCCCTCAGTTTTAGCGCATTAAAAAAAAATTTGTGAGAAATACCTTTTTGTTGCGGAGTTTTGCGCCGGCTGGAGAAGATGCCGCCGTAGTACCCTTTGGCCCCGAAGACACCACGACCTGACGAACCACGGAGTGACACCCGACTTGATCGAGTGCAGGTTGGAGCGCAGTGAAAACAACACGTCTTCAAAGTAAGAACGTTTATTGCGGATACCAAAATAAACCTTAAGTTTAAACAAGCCTATGAACCGCAATCGTTCCTGTAGTTCAGTTTCTTTCTTCAGACCTCTTCACTGGCCTCCGGATACACCGAACAGCGCTTACGTCTTCTTGGGTCTTCACTGGCCTCCGGATTCACCGAACAGCACTTTCTTTCTTCTAGTTGGATTCTTCTGAACTTTTCTTCTTAGACTTTTTCTTTCTTCTTATTAGACTTTTTCTTTCTTCTTGTTGTTTTCTTCGCTGCAGGCACCGAACTGTTTCTTTCTTCTTATTAGATGTTCTTTCTTCACTTGTGGGCACCGAACTGTCTTCCAAAGCTCGGCGTGCGCCTTTTATACAAATTTCGCCCTAAATAATTCCAGCGCTCTGATTGGCTGGCGCGTTTGTGCAATTTGCACCTAATTACACTTAAGTTTTACTTGGATTCTAAACTTTACATCGAATTATCTTTCAAACTATTAAGCAAAACTATTACAATATTATATTCAAATAATAGAGCGAAACGATTCCTATATGTTTACATAAATACCAATTTGATAAAATTAAATACAAAAAACTTTCTAGAACAAAGACTATCTCAAAACACTGTTTGCGCCGGCAGACTATTTACTTAGCCTAACATTGTACCTAAGGCGAAACGGTTACAAACATAATTTTATCATTTTACATTATTAAAATATGCAAACATTCTAATTACAATTAGTTTTTAACATAATCAAACAAGATATAACTACCAATTAGGAACATATACAACAACAAAGGTTTTCTCGTTATTCCCTTCAAATACGTAAAACACCATGAAAATAACTATTACATTTCAATAAAAGACAGCAATTTACACATTATTATCAATAAACCATAACAATAAACCATATAATTACGTAGTTATTCAACGAGAAAATATCTAACCATATTACGTCATTTATTACTTCAAATGCGTATTTTATTATATGAACCTATATACAATAACGTTATATCTACCATTATGTACCTAATCTGATACGAAATAACCATAAAATTACCACAATTATGGCAAATCTAAACAAATCAGTATTTGACAAATAACCTAGGTCTTATTTCTATCTAAGACATACATAAAGCTTCTCATATTACGCTTATATTATACCAATGAAATCCCTAAGAACTTTATTAAACACAAATATCATCAATTCAACCATAAATCAATATTATCAAAATAGCATTCAAAATATACCTATACCTAGGTTCCTATAACATCATAATTTCCTATAAGAATCTTATTAGTACTTGCTTACGTCACACTCGAAAATAACCACCTATCCGAGGACGGGCGCAAGTAGTGAGGGCGTGGACTAGCGTTATTTACAAAACTATTTGAATGGCTATGTCCCTATTATGCCGAATCCATTTCATGTCGCGTCGCTAACAGTCTCCCCCGCAGTGCGTAGCACTCCATCCTGCGGTTGCGACGCTGCAGCTGGAACCAGGATGACGACCCGTCTCGTTGGCCGCCTCAGGATTCCCCATGGTGTCTGCACGTCCAGAACTCGAACTCTCCCATCAGGTCCAGGGTAGACTCGGTGAACTCTTCCTCTCGGCCAGGTGTTCCTCGGCAGTGTTGCGTCGACGACCATGACAATGTCGTCAACGCGCGGATCCTGCGTTGCTGCTCCGTTGACCTTCTTCGGCAGCAGGGTAGGCAGATACTCCTTGATCGACCTGTTCCAGAAGTGATCCGTCAGCCGTTGTGCCGTCTTCCACGTTGCCCTCCCGACGAGCTCGACGTCTGCAAACTCTCCAGGCGCCGGTGCTCCACAAGATCTGCCAAGTAAAAAGTGGTTCGGCGTTAGAGCTTCCTCATCGTCAGGGTCTACGCTAACGTGGGTGAGTGGCTTCGAGTTCACCACGTGTTCGACTTCAGTCATCAGCGTGTGTAGGACTTCCTCTTGTGGTGTCCTGGACTGCAGCACCGTCGTCAGAGCCGTCTTCACCGATCGTACGAGCCTTTCCCAAGCGCCGCCCATGTTTGGACAGCCAGGTGGTATGAACTTCCACCGGGTTCCCTCTTGACTCGCTGCCTTTTCCATTTTCGGTGAGATGCATCTGAGTATTGGAAGGTCTCTCAATATGGACACTTCCTTCACGTATTTGGCCCAGGCTGCTCGCTGGTCTTCGGGAATCTCGTCGTCCCAGCCGATCTCCCCGCGCCATATGTCCCGAATCAGCTTATTCCCCTGAATTAACACTGGGGTAGCAAGGCCCAGGGGGTCGAAGCCGGACATCATGGCGCTGGTGACTTCTCTCTTCGTCGGCGTCTTCTTGCCTTCGAGTATGTCTGGACTGGTATTCCGGAACCCAACGTTGAAGGCCAGCAAGTCTTCTGCCACTAGCCATCTCAGCCCAAGAGTCTTCTCTTCAGCAACCAGTTCTGTGCTGTCTTCTTTGAGCTGATCTCCTATCCCGTCGAGGATCTTCGCCCTGTTGCTGCTCCATCCCCTCAAGTGGAAGCCTGCCTTTGCGTGAATGCTTTGCACCTGATGCGTGATCCTTCTTGCATCTTCCTCTGTGGCAAAGCTCTGCAAATAATCATCCATATAATGATTCTTCTTGATGGCTTCCACTGCCGCCGGGTAATCTTCTCTGAAGTCTTCTGCGTTCTTATTCATGACAAATATCGCCGTAGATGGTGATGAAGCCGCACCAAACACCACTGAGCACATTCGGTATTCGTCTGGCGTACCATTTCTTCTGTCGCCGCGCCACAGGAACCTCAGGCTGTCGCGGTCCTCTTCACGCATCTGTACCCTCAGGAACATATCTTGAATGTCGGCGACGACGGCGACCGGCTTCTCTCTGAACCTTACAAGCACCCCAAATAGCGATTGCAGAAGATCTGGTCCCGGCAGGAGTGCGTCGTTCAGGCACTTCCCGTCAAATTTGGCAGCAGCATCCAGGACTATCCTTGGCTTCTTCTTCACGGGATGCATTACCGCAAAATGCGGCAAATAAAATGTTCTTCCAGCGGTCGTTGATACTGGAGCCTTCTCTGCGTAACCATTTTGTATCAGCTTCTTCATCTGGTCTTCATATGACGTCTTCAGGGTTGCATCCTTGTCCAATTTCCTTTCAATCCCAATAAGACGTCGATGAGCTTGCACGTAGTTGTTTGGGAGGGTTTCGCCTTCACTCTTCCACAGCAGCCCGGATTCAAACCTCCCCTCTGGAAGGCGCTTCGTCGTTGACTGCAGGACCTCAAATGCTCGTTGGTCTGCGTCGTTGCTCGGGCGGCGAGGCTGCACTCCGATTGATTCGATGTCGAAGTGTCGCCGCACCAAGGCTTCTGTCTCATCTTCTTCGATGAGTCTGCTGTGGTTGACGAACTGTACCGGTGACGTCTTCCCGTTGCGACGCCCATGGAGGACCCATCCCAAGCTCGTTAGTGACGCAACTGGATCGGACCTTTTCCCTTTCTTCAGTCTTCTCGTGACGATGAGACCCCAGTTGTCTTGCCCGATGAGAAGTTTTGGCTCTTCATTTTTATACAGCAGTTGCCCTTGGATGCCTTGCAGGTGCGAACATCCTTGGATGGCACCTCGATCCACACTTTGTCTTGAGAGCTTCAAACTGTCGATTGTTCGAACTTCAATCGTTTCCTTCTTCTTACGATGAGCTCCCTTGATCTTGACGCTTGTCTTCTGCGAGTCGCACCTCTTGATTCCATGTTCTCCAATTGTCTCGATAGTTATTGGACTCGCCTTGCCTTCAGCCCCAATCATCTGCGCCACCCCAGCATCCAATAACGTGACTGTTGACCCCTCATCCAGAAGAGCCAGTACGCGTGCTGCGCCCTTCGGTCCATACAGGTCCACTGGGATCATCTTCAGATACACCTGCCCATCACTGGCAGTGTGCACGGAGGTGACGACTTCTTTGGGCTCTTCTCTGCGACTGGAGACATTGCAGCGGGATTCTTCTCTATCCCCAACAGCTGCTGGTGGACGGCTTTCATCATGAAGACTGGTGTGGTGCCATCTTCCGCACTTCTTGCAATCTGCTGCCCTGCAGGTCTTCCTTGAATGTCTTCCTCGTAGACACCTGAAGCATAAAATTGCCTTCTTAGCCATTTCGTACTTTTGACTAAGGTTTGCTTCCTTGAACTTCCTGCATTCGTAAATCCAGTGTTCGCCGTTACACACTGGACACCGATTCTTGCGGGGGTGCTCTTCATTCCCCTGCACGTAGTGAACCTTCTTCACTGGTCTTCGCTCGTGGCCCCATGATGTCTTCGGTGGTACAGATCGCTGACGGTCTTCTTTCTTCCAGGATACTTCAGGGTCGGCTATTTCCGCGTACCATTCGCTTTCAGCCTCCAGGAATGCGTTCATGACTTCCAGGTCCCGAAGTTCTTCGTCAGGATTCGTCCTCTTGTATGCGATCCACCGGTGTTTCATCGTAGTCGGCATCTTCGCAATGAGGGCCCTCGTGGTTCTAAGGGCATCTAAGTACTTGCTTGCCCCCATTGCCTTGATCGTGGCCACGGCGTTCCTCACGTGGCTGTAGAACGTGCTCACGTCGTTCGGATCCTCTGTGACCCGTGGCAGGTTCTCCAGCTTCTCCAGCTCCGCAGTTGCCAGCGCTTCGGGTCTTCCGAACCTCAGTTGTAGCCCCCTCATGACTTCGTTGGGATGCTCCGCCGTAAACAAGAGGCTCTTCACTGCCTCTCGCGCCCTCCCTTGCAGCGCCTTCCGTAATCTGGCCAGGTTCTGCACGTGACTGAAGCTGGGTGCCGTGTCTTCGAACGTCCTCTTGAACGCCAGCCATTCTTCTGCGGCGCCGTCGAAGTTGGGAAGCTCGATGTGTACAGCTTCCGACCGGCCTCTAGGTAGCTTCCTCAATGCTTCAGCCAACTCCTGGATGTCGGTCTTCCCAGATGCAGGCAGCGGCTGTGGTAGCCGCGGTGGTGGTGGTGGTGACGGTGGTCGCGACGGCGGCACCAAGGGTGGCATTACCCTCGCTCTCCTCTCAGTCTTCTGTAGCCACTCCTCCACGTGGTGCTGCCGCTCCTCGTCTGCGAAGTCCTCTTCACTGCCGGACTCGACCCGCACGAGCTCCAGTTCGGCCTCGGCGAGATCCAGCTTCCTCTGGGCTATTTCCATTTTCAATTCGGCTTCTCTTCTTCTGGAAGCCCTCGACCTGGTGGTGGAACCAACCCTCCTGGGTTCCACGGGCGCTGGTACCACGAACCGTGCCTCTTCGTCCGCAGCGCCCCTCGACGCAACCCCATCCATTGCTGGCGGTACGGTGCAACCTTCGGCGTGGCGTGCTTCAGGCGCTCCTCCGGCGGGGTGAGTTGGTGCCCCTGGTGTCAACGTCGACCCCGTAGACGACCCCATCGTGTCTGTCGTCTCTGTCGGCGTGGCTGCGCTCCAGTCCCTCGAAGACTCCGTGGCGGTGGTGGGCTTCGTTCTTCCAGTCGACCGTGTGGTTGGCATCTTCTTGATCCAGGATCTCGGCTCGAAGGACCAGGAAAACTGTTGCGGAGTTTTGCGCCGGCTGGAGAAGATGCCGCCGTAGTACCCTTTGGCCCCGAAGACACCACGACCTGACGAACCACGGAGTGACACCCGACTTGATCGAGTGCAGGTTGGAGCGCAGTGAAAACAACACGTCTTCAAAGTAAGAACGTTTATTGCGGATACCAAAATAAACCTTAAGTTTAAACAAGCCTATGAACCGCAATCGTTCCTGTAGTTCAGTTTCTTTCTTCAGACCTCTTCACTGGCCTCCGGATACACCGAACAGCGCTTACGTCTTCTTGGGTCTTCACTGGCCTCCGGATTCACCGAACAGCACTTTCTTTCTTCTAGTTGGATTCTTCTGAACTTTTCTTCTTAGACTTTTTCTTTCTTCTTATTAGACTTTTTCTTTCTTCTTGTTGTTTTCTTCGCTGCAGGCACCGAACTGTTTCTTTCTTCTTATTAGATGTTCTTTCTTCACTTGTGGGCACCGAACTGTCTTCCAAAGCTCGGCGTGCGCCTTTTATACAAATTTCGCCCTAAATAATTCCAGCGCTCTGATTGGCTGGCGCGTTTGTGCAATTTGCACCTAATTACACTTAAGTTTTACTTGGATTCTAAACTTTACATCGAATTATCTTTCAAACTATTACAATATTATATTCAAATAATAGAGCGAAACGATTCCTATATGTTTACATAAATACCAATTTGATAAAATTAAATACAAAAAACTTTCTAGAACAAAGACTATCTCAAAACACTGTTTGCGCCGGCAGACTATTTACTTAGCCTAACATTGTACCTAAGGCGAAACGGTTACAAACATAATTTTATCATTTTACATTATTAAAATATGCAAACATTCTAATTACAATTAGTTTTTAACATAATCAAACAAGATATAACTACCAATTAGGAACATATACAACAACAAAGGTTTTCTCGTTATTCCCTTCAAATACGTAAAACACCATGAAAATAACTATTACATTTCAATAAAAGAAAGCAATTTACACATTATTATCAATAAACCATAACAATAAACCATATAATTACGTAGTTATTCAACGAGAAAATATCTAACCATATTACGTCATTTATTACTTCAAATGCGTATTTTATTATATGAACCTATATACAATAACGTTATATCTACCATTATGTACCTAATCTGATACGAAATAACCATAAAATTACCACAATTATGGCAAATCTAAACAAATCAGTATTTGACAAATAACCTAGGTCTTATTTCTATCTAAGACATACATAAAGCTTCTCATATTACGCTTATATTATACCAATGAAATCCCTAAGAACTTCATTAAACACAAATATCATCAATTCAACCATAAATCAATATTATCAAAATAGCATTCAAAATATACCTATACCTAGGTTCCTATAACATCATAATTTCCTATAAGAATCTTATTAGTACTTGCTTACGTCACACTCGAAAATAACCACCTATCCGAGGACGGGCGCAAGTAGTGAGGGCGTGGACTAGCGTTATTTACAAAACTATTTGAATGGCTATGTCCCTATTATGCCGAATCCATTTCATGTCGCGTCGCTAACACTTTTAATTCTAAAGTTAAACGTGGGGTAAAAGTTTCAATTGGTTATTTATTCGAATGTTATTTAAAGAGCTAAGATAAATAATCTAAGAGTAAATTGTGACGGTTGTCTATTTCGACCTCTTTTTGTCAGTAAATTTTATTTTTTTTGTCGTTCCCGACGTAATTTTAAACTAGGAATTACGTAGTGTCGGAGAACGGCAATGTTTTGATTTGACAAGTCAGTCACGAAATATTATCCATCAAAGCAACTTGAATCTATTTATTTATTATTGTTTCCGAGTTTATTATTCAAAATTACATAGTTAAGATATTTTATTATCTACAATCAAAGTTTTTTTTAAGAAACCTATAATTTATTTTTACGTTCACGAGTGTGCGTAGCCAAAATTTTTGGCATTTTTGTATATTTTAAATTTTACCGAAAAAATAAACATAGAAGAGAGTTTTGGTGTTTTACTGGTACTACGTCACATACTGGCGCCCGAATATTCAAACGTAGTTTATGGAGAAGAGAGGAGGAACTATATCAACAGAAGAATTGCAACATTAAAAATAATTTTTTTATAATTATTATTGAGGTCAGGCATAAAACTTTATTTGTTACCATTTTCAATCATTAACATTCACTACAATATATTTATATATATATCTACTATAATATATCTACTATAATATATCAAAATACTGCTAAATTATTCAGACATTTAAGTTTCTTTAGTTTCTTTCGTTATAATATCTTTGAAGAAATTTTCTGAAGACACAACATTCTATAACCCAGTAATTTCACTATTTAAATAACATTTTCTATTCATTTTCATCACTTGAAAATACGTATATTTTTAAGGCTCTATTCTGCATAACGACTATTAACAAATTTGTTTCACTTTAACATTTTTTTTTGATTTTGCAATGAATTTTTCACAATTAAATAAACCTGAAATAATTTATGAATTAAAAATCAGAAATATAAATTTTTCTTCGACGCAATCTGTAGACGAACTACGATCATTATTATTAAATATTAATGTAGATTCTGAAACAGAAATTTTACAAAATAGCCCTGAAGAATTTTCAGAAGATATTAATACCATTAAAAAAAAATTTAAAACTTGTTGAAGCTTGTATAAACTCTTATCCTATTAGGAAACAAAAAATTTCACCTTATTTAACTCATATAAGAACAAGATTAGGCCTCATTGACATTACATCAGATTTATCTTCAGAGCAGTTAGATTTAATAAATTCATGTTGGAATGATTTAACTCAATTAGACTCACGTTTTAAAAATTTGGAAAAATCACCAACACATTCCACATATCATTCCGCAGAATCTATACAAAATATTAATCTACAACCCCTTTCTTTTTTCGAAGCATTAACTGATAAGGTCAGTAAAATTACAGAAAATCGAACTAACAATGATTTAAAAAGATTTATTTATAAAGGTGAAGGTTGTCCAAAGGATTTTATTCAAAAACTTGAAGAATTTTCACAAATAAAAAATATTTCTGAAAAATCTTTATTCTCACATATTTATGATATTTTATCTGGATCTGCTCTTGATTGGTTTAGAGCTAGAAAGTCGACTATTAATGACTGGTCATCTTTCCGATCGGCATTGTTGAATGATTTTGCAATTACCGATTACGATTATAAACTAAAAAAAGTAATCGATGCTCGTAAACAAAAACATAATGAGAGAATTATCATCTACTTTGCTACAATGGAATCTCTTTTTTCAAAGCTCTTGGAACCAATGTCCGAAAAAGAAAAAATTAATACTCTTGTTAGAAATCTTAAACCTGAATTCACATTACGTCTTTCACCTACTGATTTACATACTGTAAATTCCCTCTTGGAATCATGCAAATTTACAGAAAGCATTCTCCAAGTTTCTAATAATACATCTTACTACTCTTCATCATCACCACCAGATCATTATCATTCTTTTCCTATTCCTTCTACATCAAATTCTAATAACAAATCGTATAATAATACTCTACTTTCACATAATCAACCATATATTCCTGAATTTCCTTTTAAAGCTTGTACATATAATTCCATAGCAGCTGTAGCTAATCCATTACCTAATACTGTAGCTGCAATTAATAAAAATCAGAATTTTTATAAATTCACTTGCCCACGTTGTAGATCTAATACACATTTATTAAAAGACTGTACTAACACTAATATAGTGTGTTTTCGTTGTGGAAAAAAAGACTTTATTACTAGTAAATGTCCTAATTGTAATAAGTCGATTTCAAAAAACTAAATTACGAGGAGTGCATAAACAAAAATAATGGTATTAAATCATCAAATTTTGACAAAAAAGATTGGGATACATGGTTAAAAACTTTAACAATTTTTTTTTAAATCTTATAACACTTGTGCTCTCCTCTTTAATAAAACATCAGATTTTGAACGTCCTTATTTACATATAAAAGTAAACGATTTAATTTTAAATGGTCTTTTAGATAGTGGTAGTGCTATCACTATATTGGGTAATAATTCTCATAAAATTTTATCACAACATGGTCTTTTTATGCAAAAAAACTGTTTAATAAAAGGTAATGTTGCAAACGGACAAACTATTTCTTCTATCGGCATTATTACTCTTCCTACTTTTTATAACAATAAATTTGCGTTAATTACAGCTCATGTGATCCCAGAAATCACTGAATCACTCATTTTGGGTATTGATTTTTGGAAAACTTTTAATCTTGCTCCGGATATTCTTAGTAATATCACATTACAACCTTCAAATTTAAATTCATCTTTTCTCATTAATACAGATTCTAACTTTCATTTACATGAATACCATTCTTTAACAGACACACAGAAAATTATTGCAGATGCAATTATGGAAAAGTTTAGGTTGATTTCAACTGAATGTAAACCTTTAGGTCGTACTCATTTAGTCGAACATTTCATCGACACTGGAGACCATCCACCTATTCGTCAACGCTGTTACAGACTTTCTCCTGAGAAACAACATACTGTTCACGCCCTTTCCAATGTTTATCCATAGATTTGATAGGTCCACTTCCTACTTCACGTAAGCAGAATAGATTTCTATTTGTAGTTACTTGTTGTTTTTCCAAATATTGTTTGTTATTTCCAATAAAACATGCAACCGCTTCTATTATTCGCCATATATTGGACAATTTAGTTTTTATGGTTTATGGAGTTCCAGAAACTATTATATTAGATAATGGTCCTCAAATGATAAGTACAGAATTATCTGAATTATTTAAATTTTACAACATACCAAAAATACATTACACCCCACGTTACTGTCCACAGGTTAACACCGTTGAGCGTTACAATAAAACTATTGTAACGGCGATTGCAGCTTTTATAGATAAAGATCACAGAACTTGGGATACCTATATAAACAAAATACAGTTTGCTATTAATACTGCGGTTAATGAAACCACAAAATTCACTCCATCATTTTTAGTATTTGGTAGAGAAGCTGTTACATGTGGATCTATCTACAAAAATAAAGATTCCAGAGATGAACTAATTTTCAGTCCTAGGGATGTATATGCTGAAAACATAGGACAATTAATACCTATCTTTTCCGAAGTACAGAAGCGGTTATTTAATGCACATCAATATAATGCAACTTATTATAACAAACATCATCAGAATTTAGAATTTAATAACGGTGATATTGTTTGGAGGCGAAACCATGTAATAAGTTCCTCTAAAAAACATTTTTGTGCTAAGTTTGCACCCAAATTTATTAAATGTAAAGTTTCAAATAAAGTTTCACCATTAATTTACGATTTAGTGGATATGAATAATAACCCATTAGGTCGTTGGCATATCAGAGACATTAAACCTCTACCGCGTTTAACTTCTTCTTTGAGTGACTAGATTGGTTGTTACCAATTACTTTATATGAATTCATATATAATTATTGCTAATTATCTCACGGCGAGCATAAGCCGATTCTTTTTGTCTTATTTTTTTTTTTCTCTATGCACCTCATTATCGTTCGGCTATACCATTAACATTGACGTTGGTCAAAACTTATAATTAATTATCATCATCGTAGTATTAGGTTAACTTTTTGTGTAATTTATTTAATATTTGCAATTCTAATTTTTTCTTCTCAATTTTTTTTTTCAAGCGGTTTGCAACTTGTAAAATTAAGCCTTCTGCACGAGCGTTTATTAAGGTAACTCGTTAAACTAAACCATACCTATGTGTATTATTTATACGCTTGAATCACTTTCCTGTGAGAATTATTTTCATATGTTTATTACATAAATATTTTAATTACTTCACAAAAGACCCTTGGATTTTATTTAAAAGTCAATATTAATTTTCATTTTGCTTTTAATTATTATTTTTTTTTTGATTGTTCTTTCATTTAGCAGATTAAATATTAAAATTCGATATGTATATGCGGTTTATTTTGATTTGGTTTGAATTTGAAATTTTACTAAAAAAAATCTTTCAGATTTTTTTTTTTCCCGGCCCCCGGGGTATTGTGACGGTTGTCTATTTCGACCTCTTTTTGTCAGTAAATTTTATTTTTTTTGTCGTTCCCGACGTAATTTTAAACTAGGAATTACGTAGTGTCGGAGAACGGCAATGTTTTGATTTGACAAGTCAGTCACGAAATATTATCCATCAAAGCAACTTGAATCTATTTATTTATTATTGTTTCCGAGTTTATTATTCAAAATTACATAGTTAAGATATTTTATTATCTACAATCAAAGTTTTTTTTAAGAAACCTATAATTTATTTTTACGTTCACGAGTGTGCGTAGCCAAAATTTTTGGCATTTTTGTATATTTTAAATTTTACCGAAAAAATAAACATAGAAGAGAGTTTTGGTGTTTTACTGGTACTACGTTACAAAATTAACTCAGAGGGATTGAAAACTCAATGTTAAGCAAAGGCAACTTCTTTGTACATCATTAGAAGAAGTTAAATGTAAGAAATCGGTAATCTTTTCCCATTTATGGGATGTTTCTAGTGTTGCCGCTATCGATAACTATCGATAAATCATATAAACTATCGATAGTCCTCTATCGATAGTTTATCGATAGACTGTCAATAGTTGAGTAAAAGCAATAGTATCGATAGGTCTACCGATAGAATCCATAGGTTTTTCAAAATTCGATCAATATTCGGCGTATTCTTAATCTTCATCAACATGAAAAATATCAATGACAAGACATTAAAAGAGATAATATAACTATGTATTTATTAGATTTTTCGATTATTGGGGAACGTTCATTTTATGCTGAAGGAATGTTCCTTTTATTATGCATTTACAAGCATTTAAAAAATAAAAACTTAGCTATCTTTAAGAGTTTAATAAAAATAAAATATAAAATATTTTATTTCATTAAAATCTTATTCTAATACAGATGTAGATTGGGGTCCCAATGTAAGCAAGTAATGCCTGTATTTTGAGACCCCGCTCTTCCTTAACTTACCATAAAATTTATTCTAACTATTCTAAAGAAAATTTTTATTTCCATTTCAGAACGTTTTTAACAATTTTTGCAATTTAAATTTTTTAATAAATTCAAATTCTTAGGTAACTCACATGGATGTGTGTAGTGCGTGTACAATAAGTGTGTTTGTATCTGAAAGTGTTTGTTCGGGTGTATGTGAAAGCGTGTCTGTGTTCGTACAAAAATATAAGTGTGTATCGGTACTTATTATTTAGCTATCATTTATGCTGCACCCATTGCATCAAGATATTTTTACATTCGCGATGAGATTTGTCGTATAAATATAGTTCTTTATTTATTTTATTATAAGAATGTGGAGCGAGAGTTGAATTGTCTCCAAGCAAGGGCGTACCCAGGATTTCAGCTAGGGGGGGGGCTCATACCTGTTTCGAGAAGATGGTCGGTCGGGTATATTGAAACAAATCATGAAAATTTACTGTTATTAATTAGTTTGATTATGACACACACAATATATATATATATATTTCTCGGATTTGCCGAAAATTTGTCTATAACAGTCTTTTCAATAAACTCACTGTTTTCTTTTAAATAATTGCGATGTACGCTCTTCAGACATAAACCTGTAAGGCTTTCTTCACCCATGGTGCTTCTAAGCCACGTTTAAACTCTTCGCAGCGTACTGAAGGACCGTTCTACGGTCGCCGTGGTGCATGGGCAAGTGCTTAAAATAATCAATGCCTTTCTGACAGCAGGGTAAAAAATGTTGGCTTCGTTGAAGTGATCAACTACTTCTATGTCCCTAAATTGATCATCTGATAAAGCTTTCTTCACCCATAAATTATGCCAAAGGTTCAGTTCTCCAGTGATATCCAGGTTATAAAATTCTTGGAATGATTCTGCGTTCTTATCTAAGTCTGTATTGCTGGTTTTGGCCATACACAAGGGATGTAGCTTACTTAAAGCAAACGCCAGAGTATTTTCTTGGGAGAATCGATTATTCAACGATGAAATGAGTGAATCAATGTATGGTATTATCAGGGAACGCCGCCAATATTCGTTATCATTTGTCTGATGGCGGATTAATTCTATGTGTTTGCTTGTGAGCAAGACGTGGAACCGAAATTTCTATGTTCAAATCCATTGCAACAGCTCGCGCTTTTTGAAGCATTTCATTACTTATTCTATCAGGAAACTCGCGGTCATTTCTGAGAATGTCCTTGATATTTTTGATGTGTTCCCCCACCGAGATCATGTGGATCGATTTAGCTTGCAGTGCGTTAACTACTGGTTCTAAAACTGCTGAATATTTGGCTATTGTTTGTAGAGCAACAATAAACACTGGTTTTGTAACGGCTGAATGCAACTGATATGCAGATTTTCTGGTGGCATAATTTCCCTCTACGGATAACGTTTCTAGAGATTTCACAAGCTCTGGGAAATGTTGAGAAAACTTTCTGATTGATTTATATTCTTCGGACCATCTCGTCTCACACAAGCGTGATAGGTTTGGAGCGTAGTTTCGAACGTTATAACATCCTTTACAGTGGCGACAGTATTTCTAATTTCTGGCACTGCGTTCGCATCATTCAGAACACGGTTGAGTTAGGACTTGAGCAATGAAAATATAAAGCACGAGGATATTTTTTTCTAAAATGGCTTGTACGCTACCCTCTTTTCCTGCCATTGTAGAACAGCCATCGAATCCAAACCCTACGCAATCTTCGGTTGGGAGGTTAGAAATAATCAAGAAATTGTCAATTGCTTCGGCAATTGCTGAAGCATTTTGTGCTTTTAGTTCAACGAAACACATAAAACCTACAAATTCTTCTCTGATTTTCCTTTTGCTTTCGTCGTACGCCTATTGACAGCTGTTCTTTCCCAGCTACGTCTGCTGTTTCATCAGCTAAGACTGCGTAAGCCATGGTCTTCTGAACCTCACTTATTATATTCTCCTTAATAACTTCGCCACATAAAGTTATCAATTCGTTTTATATTTTTAGCGATGTGTAAACTGCATTGCGACGGAACTTTTCCAGGTGACTCTTTAATTTGTCGTCCCCTGAATTGATTCTCAACTTCAATAAATCTTATAAAACACCCTCATCTGCTTGTTTTCCCCTAAGAAGCATATCATGTGTACCGCAAAATACTATACAATAAATAATTGATGACAATATTTGTCTGTTTTCATCGATTGCTTTTTGGTGTCCACTTTGCAGTTGGATGTCTACAGGAACATTTTCAAGAATATTTTTTGCAGCATTTGTCGCTGTTAGGTGAAGGTTGGTCGTTGCATGCTTTCGGCAGTCGGCATGCACATTTTTGAACTTTATATATGGCCTGACCATAAATGATCCCAAAATTCCTCTCACAGTGCTGATAGGCAGAGAGAACAAAACACAATGCTTACAAAGAGCGCCTTTTAGTCGCTTGTAATATACTAGCCATGGTCCATATTGATCCAACCAAGCATAATTAAATTTTCTTTTCAAATGGCTTGCATCACTTTCAAAATCGTAATTTCTGGGCGGGAACCAAGGATTTTGTAACAACTCCCTCTTCTTTTCCGTCGATAGCTGGGTATCCAACTCAACATAACGACCCAGATCATTTTCATGATAGCCATCGTCCACTATAATTTCAGGATCGACGTTGACGCCATAAGTTTGTTGGGCTGTCGATGGAGAAGAATAGTCGGCAACAGATATATTTACAGGTTCTGCTGGAGAATGTGACGCTTGTCCAATGTTAGCATGCAATGATCTTGGCATTACATGGGCAGTTTTATCATGGTTGTCATTTCCATCGCTTCCACTGCTACTTTCCCGACCTTTTTTTCGTGTTTCGCGTGTTGTCCCTAAAAAATGGATACACAAAATTACTCTTACGGTGTTTAAGCGTAGGACGAAAATAAAGATCAAGATACCTATAAAACATCATATTCAAATATCATTTACTTCCTATCAGTAAAAGTAAAATTGAGATATTCAAAGTTCGTTAACTTTGTGGTTTGAACGCCAAGTCATCAAAACTAGGTAATTTGAAATAATACATTTGTTGTGACGTTTCCAGAGAAAAGGGACTTTGTTGTCGGTATGGAGTTATTAATAAATCCAAAATATACATAAAAGCACATATAGTACTAATATCATATCTGAGGGTGAAATAGATATTTTTTTTAAAGGTTGCTCTTTCTTGGACAGTAAAATGCGATTGCAAGAAAACTGTGTTTAAAGTTTAAAATTTGAAAAAGCTAAGTTTTCTTTGGAAGTTATTTAAAGAGGTGATTCAATTAAAAACACTTTTAGATGTTTGCTGTTTGTTTACAAAGTAATAAACAAAAAATTGTACTTTTATTATTATTTCATAAAACTGTCTGTGAACATCTCGGAAACTAAAACCGACCATAAGGTCCCTTTTCCTAAATAACGTCACATTTGTAGAATAACAGGTCAGTTTCTTTTCTACTAATAGTATAAATTTGAAAGTTTTGTTTGTGTGTTTGGACGTTTACTTCTCTATCACGCTGTATCGGCTGGACGCGATTTGATTAAATTTGGAATCTGGATAAATAATACCCTAGAACGTAGGATAATTTTTATTCCTGTTATATTATTATACAGGTACCTGTTACCAGCTACCCTGCCCCGAACATGACCACCCCCACCAAACAAAACTACTTTTAAATGTTTTCCTTCCAGCAAAAAATATACGTACCTACAATAATTGAAATGATACATCTATTTTCTATGTTCTATGCTCTTTCATGTTTGATAAATGAAAGAACATAGATACAATTATAACAAAACCACGTCTTGTAATTAATAAATTTAAATATTGTAAGTAATATGCTAAAGATATACACTTAATACAAGAGAGCCCCCCTTAAACAAATCAAATTATCATATTTGGTACATATGTGTTTTGTTTTGACTCACCTCTTTCAAAGAATTTAAAGAAATTAAAGATATCCATTTGACGGAGTAATATTTCCAGTTGCTGCGCAGTAAACGTAAATTTCGTGTCGCCGCAACTAAAATATGACACTATGGCGCATGAAATATTCGCTCGTATTAAACTCCGAACTGAACTGAATTGTATTCGAACTAAATTGCCTTGCTCTGCCTCACGATCCCGCTTATATATTGAAATATTAGAAGAGCTCCCGAAATACGTAGAAAATACTCGACTCTATTTCCATCCTTGTCTCATACTTGCTATCACTGTCTTTCCTTTCCAGAATAGTCCATGCTAGAACGTTCTTCGTGGTATTGCTATTCAATACAAGATGTTACTATTGACCGTATAAATTGATGCTATTTCTCTTTACTGGAAAAAGTACTGTCGTCCGTAACTAGATAGCGCTAGATGTTGTTTTCTCCAAATTATTTTCGGCTTTAATCCTAGATGGCTCTGATTGTCGCGTCGGGAGCGGAAACTACGATATGCGACGGTTTCGCGGGAGATTTAAATTATATTCCGTCGCTAACAGTATACTATATCGAATGTTGTAGAATATTTAATTATAGATAAAAGAATATTAAATCAAAATATCTGACTGAAAGATATTTTGTTTCCAACACTTCATTTTGCGCAAAGTAGGTAACACGTTTTTAATTCCCACATGCCAGGAAAATTGATGTTTATTTTATCTTCTAGGGGGGGGGGCAGCTGCCCCCCTGCCCCTACCTGGGTACGCCCTTGTCTCCAAGCAAACTCAGTTTTGATACTGGAAGGCTTGGCCACATTTTTTATTCGTCGCTTATTCAATATGCTAGGGTCAAAAGGCAGGGATTTACGTATTTTTAAGGTTGTTATAAGGATATACAGTTTTCTTACAGAGAGAAGGCCACTGATGCAATAAAGTCTTGCAGTGGAAAATCGGTGTTTTTTGAAATACATGACCTTAATAAGTATTCGTTGCGCTCTTTCCAAATGGAGAAACTGAGTCTTTGCAGCTCCACTCCAGACTGGTATACAGTACGTTATAATGGATTGCGCAAGAGAAACGTATATTCAGTTGAGAAGAGATCTGGAAACGTCCGGCTGATGAGTATTGTCAGGTATAACGTGTCTTAGGGTTTTAAACATCCAGATCAATTTTCGGGTCCTACTAATAACGTGTTCTAGGTGAGGATACCACGATAGTCTCTGATCCACAATAACGCCCAGATATTTAGTTTGAGAGACTTTTACAATAGATGGACATCCACAGGGCTTGTTACTTGCATCTCCATTACACGTGTGTATATTTAGACTAAAGTTAGTCGGTGGGTGTGAGTTGTTATAAATGCCAAAGCAAATGGAATTAGTCTTAGCTGTATTTAATGTAAGAAGATTTTGTTGCAACCACAGAGCGCCACGAGCTAGACCACGTTCAGCGCTAGCCTTTATATCGTCCCGCGATTCACCGGCGAAAACCAAATTATAAATAGCGAAAAATTAATAAATTAA
This sequence comes from Marasmarcha lunaedactyla, assembly GCA_923062675.1. NCBI lineage: Eukaryota > Metazoa > Arthropoda > Insecta > Lepidoptera > Pterophoridae > Marasmarcha > Marasmarcha lunaedactyla. The sequence goes on from OV281358.1 coordinate 6,445,273, forward strand.
CGAATTAAATTGCAATGAGTATATTAAGACCTATACCGATTACAATTCTTACTGAGTCAGCTGCTTCTTAGGGAGATATTATACTGTCACTTTTTATACTCCACTTATTTTATGCGAGCGAAGCCGCAAGTTAAAACTAGTTGATAAATGAAACACCTACAACTTACGATGTCCATGGGCGCGGTTGCCACTTACCATCAGGTGGATTCACGTGCTCGTATGCCGGATATGAACAAGATAAAAAAAGGACCCGGACCACTGCTTACTACTGTTCTGCCGCGTATCATTCTGGAATAGTACCTTTATAATATGTCCTTTTATGTACCCCATATCCAACATTTTGTGATGCAGCATAATTTTGGCGCGAATGCGAATAAGTAATCAAACAAAAAACAAATAAACAAAAACCCACTTCACATTTATAATATAGTTCCGTACCAGTGCCTATATTTTTCTTACTAGCAACGTTGTTTCTTAAGATATTGCTCTTAAGATATAGACGGCGCAACCGAGAAGGGTGGGTGCCTAATGAAAGGGACCTGACGATAAATTGTTGCTTTTTGAGATACGTGGCTTAAAAAATAAGGTTCTGACGAACTTAGTTGTATCTAATTCTAACCTAAAATAACTACGTCTTTTAACCTAATAATGAAGTTTAGAAATATGTTAATGGAGCATGTTCATCAAAAATGGGAATTTTATTTATTATTTATTAGAGACTGTTTGATCAGGCAAAATAAGATAATTGCTATAATTTTAAATCATGTAACTGTGAAGAAATGTTGTAATAGGTAAATTTGCAGATTTATACCATACAGGTATATAACCACTTACTTACATTATACCACGGGATCATTGAGAATAACACATTAATAAAAGTCTTAAACTTAGCAAAGAAGTTTCCACAAACTATTCCATACCAGTGCAACGTAACAAATTGATTATGTTGAAACTTTTCCAGTTGTCAGCTCGTAAAACAATCAAGGCCAATAGGTAATATTAGTTTCCATATCATACGAGACACACGTGCTATAAACATTCCATTAGGACTTATTGTTTTGATAACAATAGTCTTGACAAGTTTTGATCTGTTCCGAAGAGAGTAGGTTAAAGTTTACTTAATATAATTTTGTTACCACGCCAATAGGGTATTTGACAACATGTTTTTTGTGACATGACAACAAAAAACTCTCCATACAAATCGGTACGGAGTTGTGACGTCACAGCTTGTAAATCATATTAAGAATTGTATGGGCGTTTGGATAAAATATGTAGTAGCTTCATAGATAATGCGTTTACAAGAATATTGTCATAATAACAATTGTCATATTCAATGTCGAAAGCTAATAATATTACAAAAATTTACATTACAAATAGCTTTTTGCTTGTTTTTAAGTTTTCTAATTTATACAATTTCGACATTACATTCAAAAATATATTTTTAAAAAAATTTTTTGGGTCAACATAACTTATATTTTCTGGATAAATTATAAAAACTTGTCAAATACCCAAAATAATTTAAGGTTAATTTTTAGTTATCATATAATTTGAATTTAATGTAACAGGTGGCTTAATGGGTACTTTAATCAGAATAAAATCAAATCAAAATATTTTATTTCCTTATTGGTTTACAACAGAAGCTCTTAATGAGCGTCAAACGAACACCAACAAATCTACTACGGCTTTTAAAAAGTGTTATACGAGAGGAAAACTCAGTGGAAAAATGATTTCTTGATCCCTCTTTACAAAAAATTATAATATGTTTGTATAACTACGACATGAAATATACGAATGCTGTCTATTCGAAACCTTAAATTACTCGAGATCACTCTTTTTTGTTTTTTATTTTATTTAATAAAAGGAAATACAATATTTATAGATGCATCGGACATACCTAATCCACATTGGTTTCGATTAGTAATTGAAGTGTAAAGTTTTGTTAGCTTGCAGCTAGCTTGCTTGCACACATTTTTTCGAAATTATTAATGTGTATCTTGCTTCCGACTTTCTGGTGACTGATTAATGCAAATAGATTTTATAACGTATTTGTGAAAAAATTTAATACGAAAGTCAATTTTTTTATTAACAAATACCAAAAAATATATATCACAGTAATGGGCGAATGTAACAATGCGGTGTTTGATCCACCGCACAAGGACAATTTATTTATTGTATATATAATCAATAATTTAAAGTTTTTCATGTTTGTCTTTTCATTTTTTTTATGATTAATAAGTACTTGTTTGTTATAGAATGAAATACCTACCAACTTCAAAATATTCAGGTATAGAACATTCTGCACTAAAACATTCTAAGTTTCCTGATAGATACGCCTTTTTCTATTTACAATTGGCAGGCGTTCGTCTTTCCCTCTATCTTGATGAAAAGTGAAGTCGAAGACATGAAATACGCGGACGTACAGTCTTGATTAGTGCCACATGAGAAGCAGCGATGGATTCCTAGCTCGGTTTCAATTGCTATAAAAACTCATAAAAGGTCTCTTATAAGCATTTTGTATTAAGCTGTAAATTTGTTGGCTAGTAAATAAATTTTGAATTTGAATTTGAATGATGCGTTGCCGATCATAGGTATCATCGAATTGTCTTTGTTCTTGTAATTGCTCTGGCTGTTCCTTCTTGCTGTGGTTATTATAGCGGTCATATTGTCACTTAGGCTGTTACCACACCAATCAATCGGCCGTAGGTCGACGCCATCTTGTTATGGTAGCATCGGGTGACGGGTCGCTCACTTCCCTCTAATACGGTTGAGCAGGGCGATGGCTGGATCCCGCGTTAACTCGTGAACGGGTGCCGTTTGAAGGTGTTCGTCGTTTGGATACTTTTTTGGATTTTGTATAGACATAGAAGACAATGTAAATTTATTTTCGAAAAATGTATACCCGTGAAGTTTCTTGCCAGTTCTTCTTAAGGAAGGTTTTTCAATAAGGACAAGTAATTGTCAATGTACAGAAAGAAATATTAGAATTTGATCTAAATAGGAAGGACTGTAGTAACTCCCCAGGCGAGATCTGAACAGAAGCAACTCTGCTACAACATGATTATTTGCTTTTTCTAACCAACACACATACAAGTATATGAAGGTTGACTTTTTCTTTGCACACCTCGGATAGCTTTGTTGGACTACGCAGTCATAAGGTTACAGAGTTGGAGCGAACACAGGCCCCTGAATACGGCCGAGTGGTGTAGTGGGTACAAGCCCTTCGTCAATCGCCGAAGGTATCAGGTTCGAGTCCTGGCATTCACTTGTGTGATGGCCGCAGACGTTTGTTGTCGGCTCATGGTTGTTTGTATTTTATATTTGTATGTTTATTCTTGGTTCCCGCCAGTTTGCTGTGTGGTTATCCATAACACAAGCTCTGCTTACTTTGAGGCCATACGGTTTTGTGTTTATCTGGGGATTTACTATTATTATTAGAAATTATATTTTATTTTCAAAATGTCTAGTACAGTCGGCCAACAATGTGGTCAATCCCCATACGGGTGAAGTTCATTTTGCACGTCATAAAAAAGATTGATTTTCGTAAAAATATTGTCCTGGAGGAATTTTTGTTGAAACTGGTAGACACGTACTTTATCTTTCGTTTTGCAGAATTAATTTCAATACATTCGACAAGTTTATCAACGAATTCTTTTTAGTATTTCGCGATAACAGGTAAAACGTAGGTAGATATACGTTTCATATTTATTTTTAAAACCGAATCATGTAGCTTACGCACGATATGGGCGAATTAATTCGTCTTTAATCGCAAATCCTTATTGACTAATAACAAAGGTTTACCTAAATGAATGATAAGATATTATAAAATCGATAATTATGATCACCGTTTAAAGTAAAGCATAATCGGTACCTAACAATAACTCATTCTGTTTTGTTAGGTTTTGACAATAAAAAAAAGAATATTCTTTGAACTCTAAGCGAGTTACCACACCAATCGATCGTCTGTCGATCGATGTAGAAAGCCATCGACGAATCGACATCGATCGACGGACGATTGATTGGTGTGGTAACACCCTAACTCTGTCGGAGAGAGCTGCCATTCAGGTACCACAGAAACTCTGGGATAACTCGATCTACAGCATGCCCAGATTTCAGCAGGAGGATTTGTGCATGCATTCAAGCCAGGGGAGAAGTTATTTTGTATTAAATTTGTAACTAAAAACATGTAAGATTAAAAAACAAAACACTTTAATTAAATCTTAGCATTTCTTTAAATTACAATTTCACTTTGATTAAAAAAACTTTTTTATTTAAGAAAAATGAAAGAGGATTGAGATTTTTGAAAATATATTAAAGTGTTTTTAGTGTTGAATCAATCAATAATCCATTCATTAATTATATTTTAACACAAGAATTAATATCTCAACTTTTCCAAGTGATCGTGGACTTGACGTGTGTACCTACGTCATATTCGCTTGACTGATTATATACCTACAACATGCAAAATGTATATAAGAAGTGGTAATTAACCTTTCACTTTATTGATAAACTTAAAGCATAATCCAAAACCCGTGATAATCATCTTGTGTTATATTGCTCCCCATTATCTGAGCCCACAGACATATTTAGTCTTAGCATTGCATCTGTTTTATTTTTGTTACATATTGTAGATAACTTTACGTTTAAAAGACTAAACTGAGCTTCTCCGGATACCTTAATTGTCTTGACTCTTCGGATAAAATATATAAGTCTTGACTTATCTCAGCTAAAAGAGTTAAACTACAAGCTGCACAATTTGACAAATTAAAAAAATCCCGATTTCTAAAGTTATTTTCCCGTGTGATTCCCGTTCCCATGGAAAATTTGAGAAACAGCTACACTATGTAACTCACACAGCTTAGATGAATCTAACGACACCTCATTTTTGAAATCCGTAAAACGGTTTATGTTGTAGAAAGTCGTGCCAAACTTATATACATACATACATACGCTCGAAAACATAACCCTCCATCTCGCAGTCGGGCAAAAATCTACTTCGTTTATATCTTCTACTAGTGTAAGTGGTGAAAATCTCAGTTAAAATAATGGCTCCTATTGTGACTTCATTTTGACAAGATTGGTGTCACATATTATTATTAGGTGTTATTATTTTGTGTTTTATGGCAATGAGCTGTTGTTACTACACAATAACTATTTCTGCCAATTTCAAGTATTTGTATAATAAAAGTATTAATAAAATTAAAACATTGTGTTCAAGACGTGTCAAAAAGCATACAGCCGTCACTGATTTTCATCTATGTATTAGAACCTGAGATTAGAACTGATGTTTCAATCGTCAGATAATTATTTTCTGGATAACAAATTTGACACTTGACAAGATTTTCCCTAGAAATTATGTCAAGTTCTCAAAATTATTCTACTGATAAAAGTTACCTGAGCATTAAAAAATCAGCCCTAAGCGGGATTTACAGAGTCGCTTTTTATTTGATCACTTAGCTAAGATAAGTTTTAGTACGTTTTATAGATTTCAGCCTTGGAATCTACAATCCATATTTAGGGCCGTTTTTCCAACGCTCAGACAAGTCTCATCAAGTGTCCAAATTATTCTACTTCAAGATTTTCAATAATTTCAACCTTGTTGCTACCAGTTGTAAGTTTTGCTTGGTTTTATTTTGGTAATACAGCCCTGATCAATGCTTCTATCAATTGTAGCCTTAAACTGAGGCATGGCTGCTACTCACTACGCCGCTCGGCCATAAATAAACACTCCATTTCGAAAAAAAAACATATGCATGTGCATGGCCGGATTTAGGGGAGGGCAACCGGGGCGACAGCTCCAGCAGCGGCCTCCACAAAAGAGGGGCCCCCACAAGATTAAATTTGCCTTGCCTGCATACTTTAACGGGCATTAACATTAAACACGTCTAACTAAACTCCTTTGTTGCCCCGGGGCCTCCACAACTCTAAATCCGGCCCTGTGCATGAGTCCTAAAAGATTTTCAACTGTCTTTATGCTTTTTAAGGAATCTTACAGCTATTGTTACTATGATATTAAAATAAATATTATTCTTTATAATACCAGTGTGACGTCAGCGTAACGTCTGATAGAACACGCGTCAGTTAAGCCAGGTTTTATAATCTACAGATAAATCGTAGATTATATCAACCTAGCCTATAAAACGTTATGCAGTACCAATTTATCTGTCAGTGGCGAAACCCAAAACCAAAGCAATTTTTAAGCGACTAAATGTTGAACTTCATTTATGCATAGAACACTGCGCCACCCTTTACTGAACAGATAAGTTTGTCGGGCTGTAATAAACTTATTACGCCTTGCTTGAAATCGGCGATTAAATAATGTTATCGTGGCGCGATGTTTTATTTTACCAGGTAATGAATACATGTTTGCGTCGGTTATACGTAACTAAAGTATAGGTACTATTTTTATTAGGTACTACAAAATGCAAATAAATAGACGTTTTTCTTCAATCATGTGGAAAGAGATAAATAAAGAGAGAAATACTGTTTTTCTCAACGATAAATAGAATACATCTTCTATTCGTTAAAATCATTTATTTTATAACTCTCCTTGATGTCCATTCTTACCAGGCTCCGCAACCTGTGTCGTTGGAAACAGGGATTCACCAACACTGAGAATATCAAATATTGAGTTGGTATTTAATTTTGAAACCAACGAAAATATGGTATTCAATATGATGTAAGTGAAATACCATACCTAATCTAAACAATTGGGAAAACTTAATACGAGAATCAAGCTATAACTAGAAATAAAATATCTTTATAAAAAACGCTCGGTTTAAATTTAAATACCAAATCAAACTATTTACGCTAAAATCGCTGTTGAATCCAACTATTTTCGATTTAGACCAACTTTTGACTAATTTCGGTAAAAACCGGTTTTCCGTGCTCGTTGGGTATATTAATTAATCGATATAAATTTTTATGTAGAGATCTCTTTGTTTACATTACTGAAAAAAGTTTCTGAAATCTGTCTATTGCGTATAAACATTTAAAAACGTTATTTACGCACGGTGCACTTTGATAATTTGGTATTTCCCGAGACATTTGACGATTTCAATGTGAAATGCTTAGCCATCGAGATATACCTGAATCAATTATTATCGATGTTTCAATTAAACGAATATAAGTCTCAGTTTGCGTGCGGATTCGTTCGCACGTCGATCGCAGACGCATTTTCCGCTCTCTAGTCCCCGCACTAGTTGAGCGCCCCAAATTTCACGGGTCGTTTTCAAGACTCGGGTTCTCGTGCCGTACTTCCTAAATTTCACAGAAACGTCGTTTCCACGACGAAATCTTCGTTTTTCACCTGCGTATTTCGTCGAACGTGAACTACGTCGACGGGCTTCGACGTTCCAGGTGTTTCTTCGTGTAGTAAGTTCGCCGTGATCAAGACTCCGAGGACTGGTGGATATGCGTAACGGTGCCAACGAAACCAGTCGGCGTTGCCCCGGTGCGCATAGTTTGCCCTTCAGGCAAACAACAAACCGGAAGTCCCGATCCCATTGCACTGGGCCTTACCCAGGGTGACGGAACCAGCGCTGTCCGAATTAGGGGCACCGCTGCGGCCGTCCCGATCCCCCCTACCGCCGGTAGGGAGGCTTAGTTAGGTTTTTGACTGTTTAGGTCTGTCATAAATTATATATTTATAATATTAACTTTTTTTTTTTTTTTTTTTTTATTAATAATTAGCAGGCGTTTGTCTTCCATCTCACCTGATGGAAAGTGACGATGAAGACGAGGATCGTACACGCCTGTCTAAGAGGTACCTATTCACTCTACACTTGAAAGCTCCAGGGTTATATTTGTCTGGAAAAACAGACGCAGGCAAATCGTTCCACTCTTTGGCAACACGAACCAAAAATGAGCTATCGAACCGTTTAGTTCGGCTCATCGGCACGCTAACCACAAACGGGTGAAACTTCTGTCTGCGCCTGGTTGACCGGTGGAGAAAGGGGGAAGGTTCGATCAACTGAAAAAGAGCATTCGCACACTCTCCAAAGTGCAATCTGTAAAAAACCGATAGACTAGCAACTTTTCGACGATGCTCGAGACTTTGCAGTCTCGAAGAAGTAAGTTTGTCGTCACTTATGAGTCTACGGGCCCTTCGGTCGACAGAATCCAACGCTTCAAGATGGTATTTTGCGGAATCATGCCAAAGATGGCTGCAGTACTCCATACAAGATCGAACCTGGGCTGTGTACAGGTTGAGCAGCTGTTCGGAGTTGAAGTACCGCCGGACCTTTGCGATGACTCCCAATTTTTTGGAAGCTGACTGTGCCATGGTTTCAATCTGTTGACCGAAATTAAGTTTCGACGTGATGGTCATGCCTAGAAGCCCTAGTTGGCTTCGGACCCCCCCAAAACTTTGCCGACATTATAGGCTCAGCTATAACCCTCCCCGCCCATCAGGCACCTCAACCGGCCCCTCAGGCTCCGCTGCTTCACAGCGCCCCCGCCCCCTTGGCCTCCTCAATGGAGGTCGAATCTACGGACGCCGCCTCGACGGTAACCACATCCTCGGCCTCATCCGTCTCCCGTAGACCGAAGCGCACTGCCTCGAGCAGCAGTGCCGATTCCATTTCCCAAGTGGAATCACTCACCGGCTCCCAAGAGCCCTCCGACGCCAGCTTTACGCTGGTAGAGCGCCGCTCTAAGCGGTCTAAGAAGGCCCCGGTGTCGCCGACACCCGCCTCAAAGCCGGGTTCTCCGACACCGACAGTTGTACCGGCGACCCAGTAGCCAGTACCCTCCCTCATGTCGCTAAACGTGACGATTCCCGCCGGCCAAGCCGCCGCCACCAACAAGCCAGCCTCGCGCTGCACACCGGTCCTCGCGAAAGCGATGACCCCTCCCCCCATCTTCCTACGGGATAAGGCCAAATGGCCCCAGGTCTCCAGCCTGTGCACTGAGAACAAAATAAACTACACCAAGGCACTCAACATGTCCGAGGCCGTAAAAATATCAGTCCCGACAATTGAGGACTTCCGCGTACTAACGCGTCTTCTATCCACAAGGAATCTGGCCTTTCACACCTACGCCCTCGCCGAAGAGCGTAGGGTAAAGGCAGTACTCAGGGGAGTCCCAGATGAGATCCCCAACGACGTTATCCTAGAGGACATTCAGTCCCAGGGCTTTCCCACCGTGGCTGTGCATAAGATGCACAGCAGAAGCGGCCGTAGATTCCCCCTAGCATTGGTCATCCTGACCAACTCTCCCAGGTCTCGCGAATTCTTCAGAGAGGCACTATCTGCGGCCTCTCAGGCATCTCGGTCGAGATGCCGCATCGCCGCGGCCACCCAGGTCAGTGCCATAGATGCCAACTTTATGGGCACGCAGCGAAAAACTGTAACGCGAGCCCCAGGTGCGTTAAGTGCCAGGAGCCGCATGTTACGAAAGAGTGTAACCGCACTCCCGAGTGGACCTCTCCACCAGCATGCGTGCTGTGTGGCCAGTCCGGCTACACCACAAACTACAGGGGCTGCTCCCGCGCACCCCACACCGTACGACATGTTGCAAGGAGGGCGGCACCCAAACAGGCCCAGCCCCTTACAAACATGAATTTCCCGTAGCAAAGCCCGCTCAGCCCACGCCCACTCCAGTGCTCGCCTGGAGGCAACGCTCGGCTGCACTCACCCACCCTGCTCCACAAGCAGGTCCCCAGAGGACCTCCAATTAATATTCGACACTATGCAGGGCGTAGATATGTCACAAATTTCACAGTGCGCAGGCAAACTGCGCGCTGCTCGCACTCCTAGAGACCGTCTGATGGTAATCATCCAGTACGAATCTCTTTTAAAAACATTATAGATAATCTTATAATGAATACTCCACTTAGCGCCACGACTGGTCGCACAAAACCCAGGGGTTTATCCCTAATCTCATTTAACACCCGAGGTCTAACCAACCAACTTCCGGAGCTCAAACTGTTCATCAAGAACATACAGCCCGAGCTAATCCTTGTCCAAGAGACATTTTTAAAACCCGAGCACACCAGGGGTCTCACCATTCCTAAATACTCCCTTGTGCGTGATGACAGGCCCGCATCGGTCCAACGAGGCGGCACTGCCATATACTACAAGAGGAGTATTCACTGTTCTCCGACCGCCACGCCTCCACTCACCAACATGGAGGCCACAGTATGTAGGCTGGCTATGACAGGTCACAGGACCATAGTCTTGGCCTCAGTCTATATACCTAATGGTTCACAGCCCCTTCGTAGTGACTTCGAGGCCTTACTCAAACTAGGGCATTCCGTCATTATGTTCGGCGATTTTAATTGCAAACATACTGACTGGACGTGCTTGTCGACCAACACCAATGGTGTTAAATTACTAGACATCACGAAGTCACTCGAACTCGACGTCATCTCCCCGGTCACACCGACACATTACCTGGATAACCCGCTTCATTCCCCTGATATCCTTGACTTTGCCATCGTCAAGGGTATCAATCTCGACCTTAAGACCATAAAGCCGCTAGACGACATAGGTTTCAACCACCGCCCGGTGTCCCTAATACTAGGACAACAAAACGACCCTCCTGCACAGAAAACCTATACCAACTGGGAAGGTTTCAAACAAATCCTATCTTCGGCCTTGGAAGCCCCAGACTCCCCACTCGCGATTTCATCCGACTATCTCGATAGCACGGACAAAATCGACTCGATAGTCGATTCGCTCACTACCGCCATCAACTCGGCTATTAGTGAGAATGCCAAGGTTGCTAAGCATGGCAAGCCCAAGCTTCCCTTAGACATTAGCAACCTAATCAAAGCTAAAAACGCCGATCTCCGCAGAGCCAGGCGTTACCCCACTCCCGATCATAGGACAGCCGCAAACCGGCTACAACGTAAAGTCAGATCCACCCTCGTGGAATACAGAGACGCTCAAAGAGACGTTCTTATGAATAATATCTCTCCGTCCCACACGGCGTACTACAGGATGGCGAAAGCCCTCCGACTAGACGCCCGCACTTACACCCCTCCGTTGTCTCGTTCCGATGGCACTATCGCCTTCGAGGACGATGAAAAAGCAGAATGCTTCGCAGACAGCATCGCCTCACAATGCTCCCCGAGTACCCAACCCACAGACCCTACACACGTCCAGAAGGTGGAAGACGAAGTCCTTCGTAAAGACTCCCGTCCAGTCACCGCTGACCCCCTCATACTATCTAACGATGAGATCCTATTCATCATTAGGAGACAGAAATCCAAGAAGGCCCCGAGTTTCCAACCATGCAGTTAAGCAGCTGCCTCGGCAGGTGCTTACCTTACTTGCGATTATCTTCAATGCTTGCTTCGACCTAAGCTACTTTTGAACAACCCGGCTAATCACAGACCCATCAGCCTACTCAAGGCAATGGCCAAACTTCTCGAGAGAGTCATGCTCGCTCGAATGAAGGACCACCTGTTCCCAGCGGACGGTGACCCCCTCATTATTCCCCATCAATTCGGGTTTCATGCCAAGCACTCATGCCCTCAACAAGTTCACCGAATAGTCGAGTACATACTCGCCGGTTTCTACCCCAAGGGACTCAGAACAGTCGCAGTGTTCTTTGATGTAGCCAAGGCTTTCGATAAAGTCTGGCACTCGGGCCTAATTTACAAGCTGTACAATACAGGCTTACCCGACCGACTAGTCAAACTAGTCGGCTCCTATCTAAAAGATCGCACCTTTCGTTTCAAACACGAAGGTACGCTCTCCACCCCCCGCCCCCTCCGGGCGGGAGTCCCGCAGTTCGGTACTCGCCCCTCTATTATACACAACCTACACCAATGATATACCTATTCCGGCAAAAGGTATTCAACTCTCCCTCTTTGCAGACGATACTGCCGTCAGGGGTCTCAAAATCGAAACACTCACCGACAAACGCCAAAACGCCGTTAACGACCTCGGAGCTTGGTTTAAAAAATGGCGTATCGATGTGAATCCAGAAAAAAGCTCTGCGATTCACTTCGATCGTAAACGCCGTCTTACCTGCTACCCCCTTATCCGTATGCTAGGTACGCCCATCCTGTGGGCACGTACCACAAAGTATCTAGGCGTAACGCTCGATCGTACGCTTTCATTCCGACCTCATATACTCCGAGTTACCAAACTCGCCCGTCTGTACATGGGCCGACTTAACAGTATGTTAGGCCGGCACAGTAAAATGTCTCTTAGGAACAAGCGAACGCTTTTTAAGGCTTGCGTGCGGCCAGTCATAACATACGCCGCCCCAATCTTTGCACATGCCAATCCCTCCGCTCTGTATAATCTACAGGTAGTCCAGAATCTCTTCTGCCGCAGGGCCACGGATGCTCCGTGGTATGTGCGAAACGCAGACCTGCACAGAGATCTCGATTTACCTACTATACAACAATACCTCAGGACGCTCTCCACCGCTTTCTTCAAGCGATCCGAAGAGCACCCTAACCCATTAATTCGCGAGACAGTAAATTACACTACTCCATCCGTGCCGTCGTGGTACAAAGTCCGTAGACCGAGATATGCACTCTCGGACCCTCCCGATCAGCTCTCGGCGAAACTGGACCAGCTTAAGGCTGCCCAGGCCGAATAACCATCATTCCAAATGTCATTTGCACCTTAAGTGATTAAGTATTCTCAGCGGGTGACCCTCTAGCGGGTCCCTGCTTGCGCACCCACCTCCCAACCCGGGTGTCGCTCCGATGAAGGCTGCTTAGCATTCCCATGCCACAGCCAGTAAAGGTGGTTTTTAGTGGGTAGGTGCCACTCTGGTGAGTCCCACATCACCCCGCAGACGGCTGCGGTGGTATTCATGACGAATCTTCCACCTCCCTCCCAAGAGGGTGCTTCGGCAAAAAAAAAAAAAACGAATATATCTATCTTCTTTATAATAATACTTTATAACTATAGTACATAGTTACTACCTAAGTCACTTATAGGTCCGACAGCAAACATTTCATTACAAACCGTTTTCTTAAAATTAGACAATAATTTATTCTAAGAAAATTTACTAAAATTTCTTTAAACTAGCTCGCTAAAGAAAATAAATGCTCTCGACAGTTGGCATTTAAAACTGGAGGAATGTAAATGAACCTTATACCTTTGATATTTCTGACTAAATAAATGACTTAATTGTTTATCCGCACAAGTAATTTACAAAATTATACTTTTCTCGAGACTTTAACCGCCGTTCGAAATTGTATTTCACTTGACGTTCTGAAAGGGCTCGCAAATGAATAAGATAAAAATTAATATTGGAATAGAAAGAAAGAAATAACATTAAGATTCGATTGATATTTTCAAAGTGTAAAATTAAAAAAAAGAGCTGCAAATCGTCTTCAGCGTGCGGTTTTGTGAAAACATGCAGAATAACTTACCGGTTTGGCACAGACAAATAAATGAATTAAGAGCTCATAGAGGACAAAAATACATACGTTGTATATATTTTATAGATATGAATAATTAAAAAAAATAAAAAAATATCAAATCGTCACAGAAATAACTAGTTGGACCGTTTTAATGTTTCTTTTAAAATATTTACACAATTGATCACTGTAGTTTTTACTATAAGACAATAAAGCTATTTAGAATAACTTGTTATATATTTACATAAAAGTTAACTCAAGTGTCAAACTTTCAAACATTCTAAAGAATTCACACTCCGCTCCACGTGAGTTTTCTCACCATACAATAAATAGTTAATTTGGCAGATTTCCTCCATATTGTTCATTTAGATTTAGTTTACATAAATAAATATTGAAATGTATGAAATCCATGGAAATCCATTATATTTGAGTCACGTGGCTGGTCATAAGGATGGGTACGTCATGCGTCAGCCGAAATCAAAGACGCTAGTTTGGCGACCGGCCAATTTTAGCGACTGATGCTCAACGGTGCGGACTCCCTTTGGGTTATCGATTTTTGACTCGACAGTTTGGTTTCGGGAACAAATCATGTAGTGTTATTAAGATGTTATACTGTGTAATTGTTTTTAAGCTTGGTTTTTTGAGTGAAATGATTGTTTATTTACAAGGAAGGGAACTGTCCAGATTACTTAGCTACATAAGAATAACAAACAGCAGCAAGCAATTCCCATTGAGTTTCTGGCTAGATCTGCTCCCGACTGACCGAAACAAATAAAGTTTTAAATATCAGGTGAGACAGAAGACAGACGTCTAAAACTTTTTAAAACAAAGTCCCGACTAAAAGTCCATACACTGAAGCTTCAAAATGAAACAAATTTTCGAAATGTTGGAACAACTGGAAATCTTCCCTTTCCCTTTGAAAAGTACATAAGTTAAGATTTACCGTAACTTGACTAAAGCTTATGTCCCTCTTGGGGTAGTTCCGTTTTGGCATTATATTCAAACATAAACTATTCCATTTTTATTATTCGAGACATTACGACATTTAAGCGGTAACTTAATACAGGTGCCATTAATATTTAAACAATAAGAAAAAAAGTAATGATTCAAACCATATCGTTTTGGTGAATCAGATAGCTATTTCAGGTATTTCTAAGAAGCTGCTTTCCGAGAAAGCCGATTTCAGTATCCAAGCTTTACATTGAATCTCTTTGTATCACCTCGTAAATTGGATTAATGTTCCTAATGACGTCACAGTGTAATGTACAATCAATTATCTCGGATTACCACAGAACTTCTAATAGAGAGAAATAGAAATGGTGTGCCAGCCGGTAGCGCGAACCAAGCATGGGTGAAATGAAATGAAATGAAATATTTTTGAAATATTTATTTCTCAACATTGACAATTACTTGTTCTTATTGACGTCAAATAAAACATGATTCTACCACCAGTTCGAAAAAAACCTTCGTGAAGAAGAACTGGCAAGAAACTTCACGGGTATATTTTTTTTCAAAATAAATTTACAGAGTCTCTTTATGTCTATACAAAATTATTCTTTTCTGCATCTGTTAGCTCGGCAAGTCTCAGGGTCCTGTCCTACAAGACTCATACTCGGTTTACGCAACGAATTGTCAAGCGTACATCGTGGTGCGCGTGTTAAAAATGCTGTGATTGGTTGAAATTATTTGCGCTTGTTAGCTATTGGCAGGAAGTAGGTGGCAATGTGGCCTCAGTGGCACTGCAAGTAAATTCAAAGAAAAGCATTTATATTTCTATTATAATTTCTGTGGGAATTACAATGAGGATGTTGTATGTTTCGGTTTTGTGTATGTTTTAAACTAGCGTGTATACCCACACTGGCGTCCGATCTCGTGGGGAAAAAGGCACAAAATATAAAGGGTAGAGTTGCTTGTTCTAGATGAAATGAAATGAAATGAACTAAGGGGGAACGAAGGGAGGTGGAAGATGCGTCATGCATACCGCCCGCAGGTAAAGTCCTCTGCGGGGGGTTATGTGGGACTCACCAGAATAGCACCTACCCACTAAAAACCACCTGTTGGCTGTAGTTATTACCGTTAGCCTTCATCGGAAGCGACACCCGTCGGGAAGTTGGGTGCGCTGGCAGAGACCCGCTAGCGGGTCTTCCGCCTGTAGTGAAAGTTGCACTGAAGGTGCTCAAAGGGACATGAGTTGGTGGCCGTTCTGGGCAGCCTCCGGTGAAGCCGGGGCTGGGCAGAGGTCGGCCGAAGCATGATTTAGGGATCAATTCATTTAAATTAACCTATAATGAATTGAGAAGGGAACTATGCTCCGCCAGAGCTAGCAAACGCTCTGTCGGAGTACGTGAAGCCCTAAGTTTACGGGCTAAGACTGCGATTTCACTAACATCGATATTTTTCATAGCGTCGCAGACGATACGCATATCGTCTGCTACGGAGGATTGAGGAGTGGGTTTGTATGGGCGAGTAGCCGGGATGGGATTCGATGCGGGGCGCAGCCTCCAGTTTTCTGGAGCAGGCCTGGACTGTGTAGGCTTTGCAGCCGGAGGAACCCGACTACGCAGCGGCGGAAAGTTTTCCTGAGAAAGGGGCGGGGCCTGTTTGGGTGCCGCCCTCTTGGAATTGGAACGCATACAACGGGGTGCACGAGGGCAGCCCCTGTAATTTGCGGTGTGGCCGGACTGGCCACAAAGCACGCAATCGGGAGGAGAGGGAGTTTCAGGAGTGCGATTGCACTCCTTAGTGAAGTGAGGGACCAGGCACTTGACGCACCTGGGCGGTGCGCGGCAGTTGGCCACCGCGTGCCCGTACAACTGGCACCGATGGCACTGGCCGGGATGACCGCGGCGATGAGGCGCCTCGATCGAGATCCCAGAAAGGCCGTAAATAGAGCTTACCCCTTTCAGGATCTCTCTGGACTTGGGGACGTTGGCGAGAATCACCAAAGAGAGAGGGTGTTGCCTCCCGTACTTGCTGTGCATTTTATGCACCGCGAGTGCCGGGAAGCCTTGGGACTGCAGATCCTCAAGGATAGCCTCGTTCGATAATTCGAACGGGACTCCCCTGAGTACCGCTCTAATCTTACGCTCTTCTGACAGAGCATAAGTGTGATAAGCATATTGCTTATCGGTGAGGAGCTTAGTCAAAGCTCGGAAATCGTCTATCGACGAGACAGTGATTTTAATAGATTCACCCGAGTTTACCGCTCGGGTGTAATGGATCTTGTGCTCATTGCACAGTGTCGAGACTTCAGTCCATTTACCCTTTTCCCGAAGGAAAACGGGTGGTGGGACCTTGGCCTTGACAGAAGTTGGGGCCGGAGCGGGTGTTGAAGACACCGGGGCAGCTGGCGTTGAAGACGCCGCAGGGGGTGTAGGGACGGGCGTGGAGGGCGCCGGGTCTTGTTTCGAGCGCTTCTTAGAGCGCTTCTTAACAAGGGTGAAAGAGGGAGGCTCAGGGCCAGTTGGGGTGGCGTCCGAGGAAGACTCAGTCGCGGGTGCGCGCTTGCGGCGCAGAGGGGCGTCTACTTCGCACTCCATGTCACTGGAGGAAGGGGACGCGGGAGGGCCTAAGACCTGAGGGGTCTGGGGAACTGGGGTGGCCTGAGGGGCCATTGTGGACATTATCGTCATGAAATGAGGGATGAGAGAATCTAAGAAACGGTACTTGTCAGCATTTATATACATGCCTTCAGCACCGGTACTATAAAGTAACTTCTTCCTAATCTCATCAGAGTTTAGGGAAGCCATTGCGGAGGGGTTGGGGAGAGACAATATATGAACCTAACAACGATGACTAACTTCCTAAAACCACCCTACACGCAGTAGGGTGGTTGAGGACGACGCGGATAACTTACTCGAACACGAAGACTCGAGGCACCTGGAACGACGAAATTCCGTCGACGAAGCTCACGTTCCACGAAGTACGGTTAACAGCCCACTGTCCGCCGTGAAAACGGCGTTAGAAACTTATTACGGTATACAACTATGAAATTATATATTACGACACAACCAGTGAAATTTGGGTGCTCAATTAGCGCGGGGGCTAAAAGAGCGGGAAGGCGTCTGCGATCGACGTGCGCTCGAGAACGCACGCAGACCGAGACTGATTGTGGATTTTTTTTTTTTTTTTGGTTCCCCTCCACGGGAAGGGCAGGAGGACATAAAAAATGCTCTGACGCATACTCCGCGCGCGCGATCGGAGTTATGTGGGACTCGTCCCGACGCCTACCAGAACCATACCCACTAAAAAACCCCCTGTAGGCTCGTGCATTTTTGCCACTCAGCCTTCATCTGAACGACGGCCAATTGGAGAAAGAGGCCGCGCCAGCGGGGCCCTTAAGGGGTCACCCGCTGAGATTCACATAGCACTGAAGGTGCTCAAAAATGAAAAGTAAAAAAATAAAAACATTAAAAATGAAAAATAAAAATTGCATTAATTCGGATTTACGTTAGAATTAGAATTTACGTTAGAATTAGGATTTGCGGCCTGAAGGGCCTCGAGAGCTAAAGTTAACTGCGAAGGTTCGCCCGTGTGCGCGTTTCTCGGCCTAGCGACTTTGAATTTCGAATCTAACACAGGAGCAGTATATGAGACTGAATCTCGAACAAGATGATTGGGATGGGATTCGGCGCGTTTGAAGAACGATTCTGAGAGTGTTTTGAAGTGCTGTTGCACTGTAGGTAGTTCAAGATCTCTGTGCAGGTCCGCGTTGCGCACATACCAAGGTGCGTCTGTGGCCCTGCGGCAGAAGAGATTTTGAACTACCTGCAGCTTATACAGGACGGAGGGATTGGCGTGGGCAAAGACTGGCGAAGCATATGACATGACGGGTCTAACGCAGACCTTATAAAGCGTACGTTTATTTCTAAAAGACATTTTACTTTTTCTACCTATCATACTATTTAAGCGGCTTAAGTAGAAACGCGCGAGTTTCGTTACTCTATCGACGTGTGGCTTAAAAGAAAGCGTCTGATCTAAGGTGACACCTAAGTATTTGATACTGCGCTTCCAGGGGATGGGAATACCTAACATTCGAATGTGGGGATCGTTGCGGCGATTACGACGTTTGTGGTCGAATAGAATGGCAGAACTCTTCTCCGGGTTGACATCGATACGCCATTTTTGAAACCAAACACCGAGGGCGTTTACGGCCTTTTGGAGTCTGGTGATGTTATACGGGATCCTTTTACCTTTAGTGTAAAGGGCGGTATCGTCTGCAAAGAGGGCGAGTTCGACGCCTTTCGGCGGGATGGGCATGTCATTAGTGTACACGGTGTACAGCAGAGGGGCGAGGACTGAGCCTTGCGGGACTCCAGCCTTTATGGGACGAGGCGCGGAGAGCGTGCCTTCATGTTTGAATCGAAACGTACGGTCTTTAAGAAACGACGCGATTAATCTGACTAGGCGAACCGGTAAGCCTATTTTATAGAGTTTAAAAACGAGACCGCTGTGCCAGACTTTGTCGAAAGCCTTGGCTACGTCAAAGAGAACCGCGATTGATTTTTTACGATGCGGATAGAATCCTTCGAGAATGTACTCGACGATTCGATGGACTTGCTGAGGGCAGGAGTGCTTAGCGCGAAAGCCGAACTGGTGGGGAATAATGAGAGGGTCGCCATCCGTTGGAAACAGATGGTTCCGCATTCGAGAGAGTATGACTCTTTCGAGAAGTTTAGACATTGCCTTGGGGAGGCTGATGGGCAGGCTTTTGGAAAGTAGCTATGGTCGAAGCAGGCATTGAAGATGATAGCTAACAAGGTAAGCACCTGCTGTGGCAGGTGCTTAAGTGCGTGGTTGGAAATTCCATCCGCACCCGGAGCCTTTTTGGACTTTTGTTTTCTAATGAGAAGCAAGATTTCATCATTAGAGACTGTGACGGGGTCGTCGGTGATAGGGAGAGATTCTCTGCGGAGAACTTCGTCCTCCACCGCCTGGATGTGGGAGGGATCCGCGGGTTGCGTGCTGGGCGAACATTGTGCCGCTATGCTGTCGGCGAAGCATTCGGCTTTCTCTTCGACTTCGAAGGCAATGGTGCCGTCGGGGCGAGTGAGAGGAGGAACGTGAGAGGCGGTGTCTACGCGTAAAGCTCGGGCCATTCGATAATACGCTTGGTGGGACGGGGAGATATTCTCCATGAGATCGTTAAACTGAGTGTCACGGAGTTCCGCGAGGCGAGACCTAACTCTACGTTGAAGCTGATTCGCAGCTGTTCTATATGCGGGCGTGGGATATTTCTTGGCTCTCCGGAGAGCCGCGTTCTTAGCTTTAATGAGATTGCTAACGGCTAAGGGAAGCGCGGGTTTGCCTTGCTTAGCAATGATTACGTTGTCGCTGATGGCTGAGTTGATAGCATCAGTGAGATTATCGACTATCGAATCTATTTTAATCGGGCTGTCTAATTGGTCGGGCGAAATCGCGAGCGGAGAGTTCGGTGCCTCTAAGGCTGAAACTAACGTATTTTTAAAGCCTTTCCAGTTGGTAAAGGTCTTTGGCGGTGTGACGTTAACGTTAGGCGCGCCTAGCACGAGGGAGACGGGGCGATGGTCGGAGCCTAGGTCATCGAGCGGTTCGATGGACCTGAGATCAAGATTGATTCGCTTGATAATTGCAAAGTCGAGGATGTCAGGAGAATAGGTCGGGTTGTTGGGATAGTGAGTGGGAGTGATGGGGGATATGACGTCTAAGTCAAGGGAGTTTGTGATGTCGAGGAGAGCGATACCGCTGGTGTTGGTCGATAGGCACGTCCAGTCAGTATGTTTGGAGTTAAAGTCTCCGAACATAATGACTGAATGGCCGAGGGCGAGAATGGCCTCAAAGTCGCTGCGGATTGGTCTGGTACCACTAGGTATGTAGACTGAAGCTATGATGATGGTCGGATGACCAGTCATAGCCAATCTACACACAGTGGCCTCCATGTTGAGGAGAGGAGGGGTAGGGAGAGGACAGCAATGGAAGCCTCTTTTGTAATATATAGCGGTGCCGCCGTAACCGTCGGAGTTGGGCCTATCGTTGCGAGTAAACGCGTACTTAGGTATAGCGAATCCCCTGGAGCGGTTTGGAGTAAGCCATGTCTCCTGGAGAAGGAATAAGTCAGGTTCTTTGTTCTGAAGGAACAGTTTAATCTCTGGAAGGTTGGTATTAAGGCTACGAGCGTTAAAAGATACTAGGGATAAGCCCTTAGGTTTAATACGACTGGACGCGGGATTCGCGGGTCTAGACATTAAATTAATTTATTTACGAATTTATACAAAAATAAAAGAATTTACAACGAACTTAGGAGCGAGTGATGCTCGGCTAACGCGAATAAACGCTCTTGAGGAGAGCGGGCGGCTCGCAGTTTGCGTGCGAGTACGGAAATTTCGTTAATGTCGACGTTTTGGATGACGTCGAACACGGTCTTCATGTCCTCAGCCAACGACGACTGAGGGGAAGATGACAACGCGGGACGCGGCCCTACGGGAGCTACGGGAGCTGGGATGGGTCGGGAAGGTGCAGGCGGGACGGCCGGACGCTGCCTCCAAGACAGAGCCGGAGTAGGCGTCGGCTGAACGGGCTTTGCTTCCGGGGGACCCCGGTTGCGCAGCGGCGGGAAGTTAGCGGAGGTGAGCGGCGGCGCCGGTTTAGGCGCGACCCTCTTGACGGTGGAGCGCGGAGCGCGCGGGCAACCCCTGTAGTTTGCTGTGTGGCCGGACTGGCCGCACAGCACACAGGCAGGGGGGGAAGTGGATTCGGGAGTGCGAGTGCACTCCTTAGTGAAATGGGGATCCAGGCACTTAACGCACCTGGGGGGAGCTGAACAGTTAGCCGCTGCGTGGCCATATAGCTGGCAGCGGTGGCACTGCCCAGGGTGACCGCGGGGGTTGGGACGCTCGACGGAGATGTTCGAGAGTCCGCAGATTGTGCGAGCCTCTTTGAATATCTCCTTCGAGTTGGGAGTATTGGACAGGATTACTAGCGCTAACGGAAAACGCCTACCGCGGTTGGAGTGCATCTTGTGCACTGCTGTGACCGGGAAACCCTGGGACTTAAGGTCCTCGAGAATATCTTCGTTGCTGAGTTCGAACGGGACGCCCCGTAGAACTGCGCGGATCTTACGCTCCTCCGGGAGGGCGTAGGTGTGATACGCGATTTGGTTTAATCCGAGTATCCTGGTAAACACGCGGAAGTCGTCGACGGTCGCTAATTGGATTTTGATTGTGTCGCCAGCGTTGGCGGCTTTTAAGTAATTAATTTTGTGCACTTTGCACAAGTTGGAAACCGCGGTCCAGCGCGCTTTTTCACGCAGGAATACGGGCGGAGGGAGCTGAGGCTTCGGCGGGACGGGAGCGCAGCGCGTCGCTGGCTTCGATGTGACCGACGGAGACGCGGTTACTACGAGCGATTTTAACGGCGCGGGGGCTGGTGTTGAAGACACCGGGGAGGGCTCGGGTATTGAAGATACCGAAGCTTTCTTAGAGCGCTTCTTGGAGCGCTTGGCGACAAGTTGAAAGGCGGGCTCAGGAGAGCCGGTTAAGGTGACGGCATCTGACGACTTGTCAGACGCGGGTTCGGAGTCGCTCCCGGGAGCGGTACGCTTACGACGCGACGCGTGAGAGGATGCGACCGATTCGCAATCCATCTCGGACGAGGCGGGAGACGAGGAAGAGCTGTAGACCTGAGGGGTCTCGACGTTGGAGGCCTGAGGGGCCGGGATTGAGGCCTGAGGGGCCGGGGTTGAGGCCTGAGGGGCCGGGGACGCGATTGATGCCTGAGGGGCCGGGGTTGAGGCCTGAGGGGCCGGGGTTGAGGCCTGAGGGGCCGGGGACGCGATTGATGCCTGCAAGGCCTGCGTTATGATGTCATTCGGGATGTAGACGCCTACCGCAGCAAGTGCCTGGGTGAACGCGTTAATAACGCTTAGCGGATCCATAAGGGAAAGTTGGGACAGTAATATTAATAAAAATAAGTATAATAAAAGATGCCTAGTTCCTAAAACCTAGCAAATCCTAGCGGCTAACCTCCCTACCAGCGGTAGGGGGGCTGGGGAGGAAAACTTAAAATTAACAGTAGTACGCCGAAGGCCGCTACCTAGAAACCTAAAAAAGGGTACGCAGGTAAAGAGTTGACCACGTTAGGGTCAACCTTTACCGACAGAAAGGACAAATACACACGAAAACACACAGATATGATAAAAATAAATATGAAAAATAGAAGAAAAATAAATAAAATAGAGAAGAGAAATAAATAAAAATAAAAAGGACTGGTTCAGTACAAATTCGTTGTCACCGTTAAGTATCCTTTGCACTGAAACCAGACTACTTACGCTGGGCACAACACTGCACTCAGCACAAGCACAACACTACTTAGCACAGCACTTTGAAGACTAAGGGGCTTAGTCGCAAAGAAAAAATACGCACTTCGATAGCACTCAGACGGAGTAGAAAACCTTGAAAACCGTAGCACGGAACCAGCACGCTAGACTGTGACGTCAGTAGACTGAGCGCCACGGAATAGCGGGAAAGGACCGATCGACGGAGAACGGGGCTTGCACGTCCGAACTGGGCGGCGATCGGAGCGAGAATAGATTGTGGATACTGAGATAGTGGAATTTATATGTTTTAAAAATCTGTAACACACTATCGATGGCATACGAACACACGATTCATGTATGAAAAGAGCGATACCTGCCCATGAACATCGATAATGGATGGTGTAATAACAGAGAAAATAATATTGCGAACTCACGAATTCGTAAAGTTATAACTTAAATAGTCGCCATAGTCTAAAACTATTCCATATGATACTTTGATGCGTACATCTTAGAAGCAGTTGGAATTGCCTTTCGTCCTGTTATTTTACAGTTGGATCTTTTCCTTTATTTCAAACTCAAACGCGTTAAGATTGTCCTTGTTTACTTTTTAATTAATCTTCATTTGAACAGCTGTATTTAAATATATTTCTTATCCAAGTCACTTTGTACGGAATACCGTACCGATTAACTAAAGTTTCTTCGTTGGAAGATAATCCTGATACACACCAAAGCGGGCGGCCATGTTTATTTAATTACCTGTTTTGCTGGCATTTTGTGCATGGATACACCAGAAATAGACCTCAAGAATTGATAAACGTAAATGTGTTCACTTGTGGAGCAAACAGCAACAGGGTTATTAATAAACAATAGAATTTATCTTAATGTAAATATTGTCGGATGATACTTTATGTACTATTGCTGTTTTTTTCCACAAATTACAGATAGAATTTTAGGATTTAGAATTTTAAGCTTTATAACGTACATAAAAATGTATTTAAAGATGACGCGTCGGTTTGTTTATTGAAAAACCACAACTACTGTTACCAGTATGTAGCTAATAAAATATCCTGTACATTTTTCTGAAGCGACATATAGGCTAGATTTTACCCAAAAGGTCCAAGGTTGAAACCATTCATGGACATCTATTGTCGAAGAAAAATAACTATATAGTATAGTATATAGTTAAAAACAGGGTGCATTAAGCGACACCACCTGGAGGGAAAGGACTCTAATTACTGGAGTAGCAAGTTTTACTCTTAGGAAACATTCCTTTTTAAGTCAATGATGATAAGTTTTATGGGGTTTCTTTCAATTAAATCACCAAATTTGCTAGAGATATTTATATCAAAATACAGGATATATTTTCATGTTTTTGCCGTTTTCGAATCAGAGCGTGGCAAGTTTATTTATAAATATGTTTAAATGTATTTTTTTAAATAAAAATAAAAGAATTTTTCTCATGAGTGAAACTTTCTATCTCCAGTATTTAGAGTACTTTCCCTCCAGTTTTATACGTTGTGATATATGTTTAGTATATTTTGGATACGATTATATCTAAGTTCATACATCTGTTTAATTATTTTTTTCTCAATTCAGAATATTAAAAAGAAATATATTTTTATTCAATAACCATTTCGAGATATCCCCATAATATGATTTTTTTTGTCAAAATACCAGGCTTGATTTGATCAACTGCCCGACAACACGTCCAAAATGACATATTGCTTGGTGAAAACTGTCAAAATTGGAACCTCAAAGTAGTCGAAGCTGCGTAAGTTACTTCCTTGTTGCAGCTATATAAGGTTACTTAGCGCTAATCAGCTGTGATGCAATTATAAACGACTTAAATTTCAAGATATTTAATCCATTTATAATTCTGTAAAGGTGTCAGTGAACTCGAAACAGTTTTTACGTCAACGGGACCCACCGTTCATTTGTTGTTACGCCAATGGTCATATCAATGTTTTCAATTAATATCTGTCAGCTAGAATACGTAGACAGTTATATATTTCATTCCAAGTTTGCAATGCGATTTGAAAATGTTGAGTCCTTTATGACGTCATCTTACGAATTACATAAAATATTGATTTAAAATAAAAATACTGCCAGATATCAGAAATGTTCAAATTCTTTTCCCAAAATACCTAATTACCTATTTCAAAAAAATATATAGCTCTTAATTACTTTACATACCTACCGAATTACAATACGAGGTTGATTCTATTACAACTTTTAAAATTAAATATGGTGGTATTTATAGAATGGTATTTATATAACGGAGAACCTTTAGTGAAGAAGAAAGATTTACCAGTGGTTCGTAAGATTTTCCACTGTTTAAACTTAAACAGTACTTAGAGTAATTTCAGACAGATCTCAAGTTTAGAGTAAGTTCATGGGTGTAATTCGACCTTATTTGGAAGGCCATATTACAGTGTCTATTACACGTCTTTTTAAATTTACTATTACATACCGAGTCTTAACAAAAAAAAAAAAAATTTAAAAATAACGATGCTTACATTTGCCCGATACGATAGTTTAGAATCATTAAAAGAATTATTAGTCCATTCATACGGAATGCGTATCATAGGTTATCATTATGCGTATCAATATCATCATTAAGGTCGTGAACATCGTATGATCATGCCGTGTATTAAATACGTAATAAAGTTATTATTATTTTTTATTATTATAATTCTGTTTAATAATCCAAGAACTTCAATACCTTACCTATAAAAATTACTGAATTTTTTTGGTATCTTAAACTACACTTGAACTCTCGACATTTTTAATTGCTTTGCATTGTTTAGATTACGAAGTTCAGTTTTTTTCCAGCCAATTGTGGTTTTGGGTGGAAAATTTATTTAAATACGAAATTATGACTTACCTACCTACGGATAGGTATAACGGTAGTGAATATAATTGTTTGTTTAAAATTTTTTTCAACACGTTATTTGTATTTCATCTATTACTTTGAAGATTGCCAGTGGCACAGTGGTTAAGGTTCGTTTATAAAAATACCAAGGAGTTTTTACAACTTGTGCACGTTAAGCTGACTGCACTAACGGCGAAGAAAAACCTCGTGATAAGGCACATATAGATACGAAGTAATCCAGAGGGCCACAGGAGTGACGCAGGCAGTGGTTGCATCCGATCATGCTTAATTCACCGGAGTCGGATTAAACGATGGACTTTACTTTGGTAGGAATGCAGCAGGATTCTTATTTACGTGATGTATGAATTGTACAATTCCTTCATAAACCTTTCTCTAATCTGGTTATTTATTTCGCTGGCCCAGGATTTCCTTTGTAATTGTTAGTATATTCGAGTTGAAGGCCAAATAGAAATAGAAGTATATATTTATAAACCGTCCTTTCAACATGGCTTCTCTGCAGCCTTCCATTGTGCATTGTATTGAACCGGTCGTAAAAAGATGCATGAAAATCGATTCCTGCCCTGTCAGTCCGAGAAACCATATTGTATTATACAATCTACTTACAATTACCTACCTAAACAAACATGATGGAAACAAAACAAGAAAGACAACCATAAATTAGTCAGGTTCTATAAAAAAACAATTACAAAATGGCGGATGACTTACCGTTTGATATTTCCCAACTGAGATAACACTTTAATTATGTCGCATTATACGGTTTCTCAGAGTTTCTGTGTGTATGACAGATGTTGTTTTGAGAAAATCGGAGGTGTTATGCTTTTTCCTGTGTAAAGATGAAAGAATTCCTGGGAAAGTAGGTCGAGAAGATGAGATTTTTAATCGAAATCAATGAAGCATTTTAAAATTGAGCGTGAAAATGTTGTTAAAAACGGTGGTCCCTGTTTTAATAGAAGTCTGCAGTAGGTCATTTGTATTTTATTTTGTATGATCAGCGTTCGTATGATAAACATTGTGTTTTTCAGTTTGGACTTGTTAAAATATAGCACATTAGTAAAGGATTTTAAAAGGTTGCAGTTCCATCAGGATTATCTAATCTTTAAGTATTCAATACTGTTTACAAATACTTTGTTACATATGTATATTTTTAAACTTATTAAATGTTGAATGTGAATGAGTTATGTATATAGTATATAGGTAGGTAGTTATTTTACAACAAGCCTATTTAATACGTTCATTGTAGAATGCAACGTTTTCCTACGAACATTTTGTTTAGGTTTTCATGTAGCTAACGTAAACGACAATTAATTTCCTTCATATATAAAACACGACTCATTTAACATTTTAGCGTTTCAAAACCGACAAATTAAGTAAAGTCACGTCTAATTGTATAGTAATGATTTGATAGAATTTCTACTGTTGATTGAAAATCCTCAATCTTTATTGATTTATGATTAGAATTATCTCGTAATCAAGCAAACAACCGAATAATTGAGCAACAAATACATACATAATATATGCATGGCGCTGCGTAAAATCCTTGTACCTACCGATACTCAAATTCAAAATATTTAGTTTCATCGTAAGTGAAAAAAATTCCAGTTAATGAAAGTCTTCTTTTCTTCAGCTCCATCAACTTAGCGTAAATATACGTACCTAAACTTCGGCTTTTAAAAGGTATCGTAGGAATACCGAGAGGGCATGCGGCTGGCGAAAAAAGAACTTCTTGTTACTCTTTTGTCAATATTGTTGAATACAAAAAAGTTGTCATTACTTAAATCAAGATTAGGAGCAGTTTCGCAATAAAAAAAATATTAGCTAAGATAAATAAAAATATAAGCAAAGCTTGTGGTTTGGATATCCATACGAGACGAGGGAGTCCTGGAACCAATAAATTCATTTTCTAAGTAGGATTTGAACCTCTCATGAACAAGGCAGGTCCTCAACCGCAAGATCTTCATGAGCCCTTCGTTGAACAGCTCAGCCACTTCTACTAAGTCATAATTATGGGTCATGATCAGTATGAACGAGAAGATAAGCGAAATACCATGGTTAGTAGATTTTCTTTTGAAAAGTTATTTACATATTACTGATATTCCATTACAGTAACCAGCATTGATCCCAACAATTGCCATCAAATGGGTCGTCTCCTCTTTTGCTGATAAAAAATAGAGAAATAGCCTTTCAAAGCTTCTAAAAAACGGCAAATTGTTTGCTTGATGGGAATCCCCCTGGAATGCTTTCGGAATCGCTTTGAATGTTGGTCAATACCTCACTACCTTTTGCCCGCAACTTTCTTCACATTTGTGTCGTCAGTTCCTGTCGAAGTTCCAGGATAAAACTGTTAGCCTAGTCGTAAATTTTAACATACCTCTTGTTTTGTTTGCGTGTGAAAAACAATTAAAACAAAAATGTTATTACATTTTCGATAACAGTAATATCTAGATATCAAGTATGGAAACACAAAAATAATAAGGAAAACTTTTGTAGTTTACTACTTATTGAATATTACGTCTAAATTATTTTTTTATCTGGGCTACGTATTATGGTTAAAATATTAAATTATATTATCGTTTCCGATCTACAAAATAGATAAGTAATCGAATAAAAACAATGCTCTAATTTTACTCTAATAGGAGAGATTAATTGTTAGATACTTAGTTTCAATCTTATCGATATTTTCTTAAAGTTGTAAATTAAGCAAATAGGGTGCGCATATGATAGATTAATTGAAACAAACCAGTTCCACTAAATCTTGTTTTATGGATTCTGGACATTAGAAATAAACATAATTGTGTAACTCGTTAACACCCAAATTCAATTAATTTCATAAATTTTAATTTTAATTTTAATTAGATAATTAATAGCGAGCCGAGACGTGTAGCCGTCACTACACTCATCACTGATGATGGACTCCAGACGAGTCCGAAACTAGTCGAACCTATCCGAACGTGTGCCGCGAGTGACCGCGTTATTAATTATCTACGAAAATTCAAATTCAAATATTTTTTCTCAACATTAACAATTACTCGTTGTTCTCGTTACATAAATAATGACACTACCATCGGAAAGTCCGTCGTGAAGAAGAACTGGCACGAATCTTCACGGGTATCATCTTTTCAAAATAACATAAATGACTCTATTTACAGAATAGTTCTTATCTGCATCTGTTAGCTCGACAAGTCTTCCTCCACACAAACTATCCAAAGGACGAACATCCGCGAACAGCACCCGTATACGGGGTTAACGCGGGACCCAGCCATCGCTCTCCTCAACCATATTAGAGGGAAGTGAGTGACCTAGCTGTCACCCGACCTACCGTCTGTGTTTATCCGACACGAGTAAGTTCATTCTAGATGGAAACCAAGACCTTCTTGCTTCTTGTCTATTAGTCAGTCAACTTTTGTTTATTACCACTTATCTTATAAGGCCAACAATGAGAATTTAAATATTCTAATCAGATCATACATTAATAAGATTCAAACACTGTGGCCGCTGTCATATTTATTTATTTTATTTAATATTTTTTAACACAACTGGAAAAAAGGCTCAGTATAAATTTGCAAATAGACTAACATTTTACAAATGTACTGCTTATTTCTATTCTTCTTGTCTTCCACCGATGTAAATGAATATTTTGACAACTGCAGCTCATCTGACATTGTTTAGTCTTGTCACAGAACACCACCATGGCATGGCGATTGTTATTCAAACACACCAAAGACAACCAAAAAGAATAGTTTTCACAATAATATTTTGATTTCGTTCATCTAGTCGTAGTCTTGTACAACGCATTCGCTTCCTTCACTGATTAAAGATTAATAGATAAAACTTAAGATAGTAAAACTAATCATAATCTTATAGGTAGGTTAATTTAAATCTGGAACTGTTTTTATCTTAATATACGTCGTAACTTTGATAATCAGTGATGATATTAATTAAAGGAGTGGTCTAGAGATATATTTTGTTTACTTGCGTCTTAAGCGAAATTATTGATGTCCTTTGATTGCGAAATAATAATAAGAAAAACCCCAAGACAAACACACCCACGTAAATAAACAATTTTGAAAATGCATCTTTTTAATCATACTTTCAACGATGATCCAAATTCGCACCTATGGTGGCATGGCTAACCTCATACACAAAAATCAGCCGCATCCAGTAAAAGTATCAAAAGAGTTTTTATACGAATGTCCATTTCTTCCAAACCTTCTCACAGCATACGCATTAGTCAAAATAGTTATAAAAGTTTATATCATTGTTCATATAATTTCTAATAAAACTGTCTGACTGAATGTCTCCAAACTATACACGAGCGTAAAATTGTAATTTTCCGACATATTTGATCACCCCGAGAATCAGTTACTATAACAAGAAAGTACACTGTAATATAATTTTTGATATAAATTTCGATTTAAGACGGCTCTAGTTTGCGCCTAGACACTGACCAATATTGATGACTGGTACAATGTGACTAACTAATTTGTTCAGTTAAGGGTGGAGCTGCGTTCCATGCATAAGTAAAGTTTGACGTTTAGTCATGTTACATATGCTTTTTTCCCCAAAACAAACACATCAAATGTATTTATTTATTTATTTATTTATTTTATTATTAGGGAAGCTTACAGCTGAAAAAAACACTAAAGTATAAAGGCAATTGAAACTGATGGCCATTTAAAAGCTTCCACCGGTATACAGTAGGTACAATTGATTGACAGCAGTATCTACAGTAAATACAACTGATATAATAAAACTAAAAAATAAAAACGGAGTACATTACATACATGAATCAAGTAAATGAAATAAAGTGTGACATTACATCGGTAAGATTAAATTATTTAGTTTGTAACGAAGAACTTACAACTTAATTTATTTCTAATTGTACAATTTTCTTTGTATACCCACAAAGCAAGCAGAGCTCGTGTTATGGAGGACCATACAGCGCACTGGATGGGAACCCAGAATAAACATAAACTTACATATTTATTTATTCATTTATTGTTTCACAGAGCCAACAGAACTTAGGTCGAATTTACACTTGTTTGTATTTAATTGCTTAAACAGACCGCCAATAACAGGCTCACAATTTTTTAAATGATCTTATAGTGATACCTATGTGAACTTTTTACATTTTTTGGATTGAGAACACTATAAACAAAAAAACAAATGACAGAGAGAAACACAACAAAGGAAGTTGAGATAAATTATACTAATATATGTATATGAATTTACAAATAATAATAACAGTACGCGAATATGTGTATGTGTGTGTGTATGAAAATATTATGTATATGTATGTTAGGTTTACGTTCAAGTATTACATCGGTAATAGTTTCGGATGTCACTTTTGATCTGCATAGAGTTCAGCAATAACAGAATTTTTAAATGATTGCTTTGTGAGATGGAATATATCAATTAAGTGAAATTTTTTATTGTAGCAGATAAGCATTTGGCAAATTACGGAGTTTTTGGCATGATTTGAGTGGTGAGTAGGAATATAGAAGAGAGTACAACGTCTAGTTCGCTTAGTTGGTGTTCTGAGTTGTAAGACGTGCGAGGTTAGCTCAGGGTTGTCAATTTGATTGAAAGTTATTACATATGTCATGTAGGAACAGCATCTGTAGCAAAGTGCGTCTGCCTGTCAGTGGCAAGAGTGTGTGACTAACTGCACAGGTTTGTATAGCTGGAGTTTTAAAAGTTGGTACGATAATTATATCACATCCATTACAACCTTTAGTTCCAGTTTTTGCTACTCAGTGGATAAATTGTTGGCTTACATGATTGTGTAGGTTTCATGATTCAATTGTGATGGTAAGAACTACAATTGAGTTACGAGAAACGCATTTTCGCGAACTAACAATTTAGCTAACCAGTCTGTAGCGCTCTGAACTGGATAATGGTGGACTGCTTCAATTGGCTGTTCGCTGCAACCTGAAGAAATAATAATAAAGTTCGGAGTTTTGAGTGTCGTTAAATTTATGTTAAATATAGTCTCTGTTTGAAATAACCCTAACTTTATCTCCACCGGACAGTTAAACAGAGGTTTCCCGTTTATGGTCAATATCGACATATTGTAAAAAAAGCGTTTGAATACTTCTTTAGACTCACGTGGATAAGCGAAGCTTAAACTTGGTAAAAAACGAGATATATCATAAAGATAAATCCTTGGAATAGGGTGGTAATATATGGCGCCAAATGAAGCGAACTTTGCATAACGAACCAAAATAATATCTGAAAATTTACATGACCTCCAGGCCGTCAAAATCGAACCCGTAAACAAAGGACGTTTGTCAAAAACATTAACGAAGAAGTATTGTTCACAATGACCAATGTTAATCCCTAGCTTGCCCATAAAAAATATATATAATCCATTTTAAACGCATGTTCTCGAACTAAACAAAGTTAAAGCCAATTAATTGTTGTTACATTCTACGCATAAACTGGTGCACTATGGTATCTGTGACTCCTGCATGACGACAGAATCACCTTACCGTGCGAATCGCGACTCACGCACGCGTACACACGTGTGCATTGTGCGTGTGTGTTGGTGAGACCATGGAGGTGGAATATGTAGAGGAAAGAGGTTGATTTGGTTTATTTAGAGTAAAAGGTTTTTGGACTTTTTATGTAATGAGCTTTTTTGTTAACTTTTTGGGTATATAACAATAACATTATCAATAGGTTTAAATTTAATTTACTCTGGAAATCTACTATGGTGTTATCTTAAATATTTTTGTAGATAAATAAAATAAAATCGAATAAAATTTAAAAGAGCAATACATTTCTAAAAATTGAACCAATCACCCTCAGCGAAGCTAATTCTTTGACATTGAATACATTTTAATTAGTACCTAATTGTAGTAGTATTAGGATTAAAGATATATATTAGATCTTAGAATTAAAGTGGGGACTGCCTAAACGTTATGATTACGGTATTTAAAATAATACTTAACGGCAACCCCTTCCTTAATCGGGTGTTACTCCGATGAAGGCAGCATAGCAATCCCCTGCCACAGCCTTTGAAGTTGGTTTTAGTGGGTAGGTGCCCCTCTGGTATGTCCCACATCAACCTGCAGACCGGCTGCGGGGTATACATGACGAATTTACCATCTCCCTCCCCGCGGAGGGTGCCTGCTTAGGCGCAAAACAAAAAACAAAAAATTTGCGTCATCATTTTTGAACAAAACATTTAATCAAATTGCCATGCTTAACCTAAATTTCAACCTACATCAATTTACAAAATGAAGTAACTTCTTGTTTCGATCCTGTGTTTAATTTATTACGTTACATAGAACTACGTCCGCAAAGTTAGTCAACACAACACTGCATCGATTCGCAACTTCACAAGATTCGCACACAACCACAACTCACACACACTCGCTCAATTTGTAACTGAGTTTGCGCCGTGCCTATAAATACGACCGCGAGGCCGCCCGCCCCGCATAAAGATCTTAGGTCTCAAGCGTTATACGTGTGCAGTTACAAAACCCTTTTTACAAATATGGTCGTAAAACTAGAAACCGTGACTTCAATGTACGCAGATGCTTACCCAGTGTTATCGAGGGGAAATGAGTGCAGGAGACAGAAACAAAGGAGATTACCGGTCGCTCTGCCAGCGCTGGTCGAAGACGATCAAGAGGAGACTTTCCAAGCGGAGCAGAAAAGCTATCTCCTCCACACCGAATTGAGAAGACAGAAATCTATCTCGCCTCAACGAAGAGAAAGGATGCGCCGACAACTGGCTCTGCCGTCTCTCTCAGAAGACGAAGAGCCTTGATCTGTGTCCATGTACTAAACGGGATGAAGCTTCAAAGTGTGGCTCTCACACTTCGGAAAGAGGTCAACGTCGGACCTTAGTAGAGGTCGCTAACAATGGTCGACCTCTGTTTCATTGTGCACCGTGACAGGGCAGTTTCGCCTTTATCAACAAGGAATAGAAGTGAATAAATTAACTGTTACAAATAACAATGTAATTAAAGTGATATGCGTGAACCAAACAAGCTGTTTTACCAAAGCAATGATGTATGTTAGTGAGATATTTGTATCCTAGTTATCTGCTGTGAATAAGTGTTTATAATAAAAGAAATATTTGGGTAAATACTGTCTTATTATTTTCTTAATTTCCTTAATTGCTTTTGATAGCTGTAAGTGGCTGTACTTTCATTTTGAGAACTCGTTTTTTTAGGTCGATTCAATCCGAGTTGTTGGAGACGTTATTTCAAGCAAGATCTTTTAAACTGAAATGTACATATATAAATGTAGGTATTTGGATATTAAACATTGTTTTTATTTTTTTATCCCTGTAGGTTTTAAGTGCATTGATTTGTTTTAAAGATTATTGAGATTAAACTAGACCAATTAAGAGATCTTGCAACCTTAGTTAACTGATTCGATCACTGATTAGATCACGGATTAGATTGAATAGTATTCAAATGTAGTTTACACTGATTAATACTACAGCGTTATACAAAAAATAAAAAATCATCAGACGTTTAATGTTCCTTTTCCATTCCATCGCTCTGACCAACCACCAAATGTGACGTCGCCTAGGTATTTGAATAGGCAAATGAATATGTTATACCAACCTTATTATTATACTACCTATTTAGTGTCAAGCCCAAGCAGGATCTACTAAATCGAACAGAGAGCAAAACCATACCGCATCTAAGAATAAAAAAAGGCTTATGATTTAATGATAAAAACTGATAGATACCCACATTATAATAAATTACGTTGCTGCAAACTGAACTGAATGATTCATCAGTAAATAATAACGCGGCCGGAAAAATAATACAATGTTTTCAATCTTTTTTTTCAAGTACCTACCTAATTTGTATTGTATAACATCTACCGAATACGTATGTAAACATCTGAAATCGCCTTGAAATGTTGGCAATATCGCCAGCGTTTAATTTGACCTAATTATTTAAAAGGAAAATTTACGATGTAACGTATTTTTATAACAAAATTATGATTTTGGCTTCCAGATACATCATAGATCAACTTGAGTGTAAATTGATTACTTACATTATGATAAACCGATAAAATTTTGGTTTCGTCAATGTTGACTTAATCAGTTTGGTCGAGGCTAATACTTTATTTGTAAAACAAAAATACTTACAAACCAACAATGAAAAACAAAACGGAGAACATAAACCACAAATGCAAAGCGATCAGAATAATCTATGTTGGTAGTGTTGGGTTGGATCATTTTTCGTTGAGTTTTAGGTATTGCTGTGGAATACATTCAGCTCATATTTTATTACATTCCTTGTGTTATATTTGTTTCTACAAAGGGAATGACAACGGCTTTACTTTTGCAAATGCCACATATTCTATCACCCAGATATAATTGTTAAATTGATATGAATAGATGTTGAGTAATTTGAAAAGACTGGTGTATTCCAATCAAACAAAATATACAGAATTACAATTGAACGTCGTAGTCGTGAATTTGCATAACAGTGAAAGCCATTGAAAGATGGAGTAACAAAATTTCTATCTACTTATATTACTATTATAAAGAGGTAAAAAATTTTGATAACACGGGTTAATTACACCAAAAACTTACACCGGCGAACAAATCGGTAAAACAATCAAACTATTAGTTACTGATAATTTTGATAGAAGATAACATAGAGAATTCATTGATATATTCCATATTAGGAAAAATATACGTAACAAAAGGTTGTGTGGCTTGTTACTACTGTGGATATTTCCATATTAACAATAATACATATGAAGATAAGGATCGGTGTCATATTCAACAGATCCGTTCGTAGTTTTATGACAAAATTGAAACTATTGTAAACATCAAAGTTTTCAAAAAAAGGTGAAATGCATAAAGAACAGAATCTTTCGTACCAACATGACGACTAAACAGCTAAAGGCTATTTGTTTTAGGTAAAGTAAATAAAGGGTACAGTTCTAGTTTTTTTTTGGATAGTATTGAAAAGGAACTAGGCCAGCATTAAACAAGTTCTCCCTAAGGTTTTTTATTTTAAATTTCATTGGTTTGATGAATTCGTTACATTCATCCTAAGTCGGTGGTCTCAGTTTGTCCAAAAAGTTCCATTTTAGGTTTAGGAACTTTTTCAGTTTTGGTCAGTCCGGCTAGGGACACACCCTAGTAGGAAGAATTTTCTTAACCTAACCACATATTCCAAATGTCATAACTTTGGCCTTTTTACAAGCGAAATCTTTTTTCTTCTTTTCTTCCAAGATAAAATAACACATTTTTCTCAAAATCTGCAGCTGTCTTTATCTTTACCATAGCGATAAAAAGACATGTGACTTGTACAAACAAATAATTATGTGACCTTGTTACGTCGTATCAACACAAATGTTACGTGTCAGTAACGTAACTTTATATTACGAGTAAATCATATGGGCTCAATGCATCGCAATAGTTATGCATAATATGATTTTTTTATTTAAATTGCACTTTCCTTATTATTTATTAAGACTTGTTTTTGTCTGTAAGGGCATTATGTGGATGAATATTCGGGAAAAATGCCGTCCGAGTTATGCCGTTCGGATTTTTGCGAGATGTATATAGCCCAAATAGAATACCAGATATGGAATACCAGCTCCGCACCAGCAGAATATATGTGGTGATTGTCTCTTAAAGTCAAGTCAATAGATTTTGATAAATCTTGTTTTTTTTTATTACCCCCGCAGCTTTTAGAAGCAAAGTGAGAACAAACAAGTGAGGCAACGTATTCTACATCAGCGCGCGCCGAATTCCAAACCATTGGTAACATGCACCAAACAAACAAAACAATATTTTTGTCCTTGAAAACACGCACAAAACCGCGGACTAATCCAGATTTAGTAAAAAGGAATTAGTATTTTATCGTAGCTCAAAATTGTTTTGGCATAAAAATGATGTAGTTGGATATTTGTTATTTAAATCTAAATATCGTTTGAATGGGTAGGAAGGTAATTATTGTAACGTGTAACTTGTTTTCTTAAGATTGGACTATTTTTTTGGCACTTTTTGATAAAGAACTGTGACGATGTGGCTAGACGGTTCAGAATTATCTCCATGCAGTGAACTAATAAGAGAAAAATATATGTCTTGATAATCAATCAGTCGTTTCATTTGTAATTCTATCGGAAACCTCATATGTCGCAAGTCTCAAGTTCGAGTCCTGGTAGAGGCATTGATTTGTGTTATGTATGTGAAATGTTTGTTCTCGGTTCATGGTTGTTCATAGTTATATATGTATGTTAATTCTGGGTTTATCCCCCAGTTCACTTTATGGTTAACCATAGCACAAGCTCTGCTTACTTTTGTATTTGGTATCTGTAGATTTTATTATTATTATAGTTATCTCCAGCACAGGTCCCAGGTTAGAATCATGGTTGTTCTAGTGTTGTTATAATACTTATCGTAAGTATCGCTGTTGATTACCTAAATGAATATATAAATAAACATGTTAATTATAAAATGTTAATTACACTTAACACAGAAATGTGTTCATGACTATACTGTTTCCATTTCTTTATTTTCTCGATGACAGCTCCTGTGAAAACTTGCGCGAAACTTGCGTTTTTTTCACATTATGTATGCATTATTTTATAAAAATGTGACGTTTACACACGTACAAGGTTATATAACACCAGAGTCGGAGAAACTGATAGGGATGGAGCTATACCGATAAACGTAACAAACGATAACTGTCATCGAGATATTAAAGAAATGGAAATAGTATAATGGATGTTGTCAAGGTAAGTATATTTATGTTTTATCTATAAATCTATAGCGGTTTTACAAAAAGAGTTGCACTCGTTTTTTTCTCGGTACTGTCTAAAGCTATAACCTAGCTAAATTAAAATGTCATTCCTTTGTGGCTGTTCGAACTCTTAGATCGGCCCTAGACCTACAATAACTTTGCACAATATTTTTATGTCGCAATATAATTGAACTACCCCTTGAGATCAAACGATCAACATTATCACGCAATAAACCTGGGCAAGGCAAAAATATACACACTTATAAAAATATTAAATAAAATGGTGCAATAAAAATTAAACTTGCTCCATCTTTTGTTCAATCATTGCGCAATCTTCAATACTAACCCTAAACGGTCGAAAACATTGTACAATTCGTAATTTTGTGCAATTTAATTGATCGTTAAGGGTCGGCCTTACACATTTTTCTTAGGTTATACATTTAGAAAATTTTTGAGATAAACAGTTTTTTTGTACTAAGACCGTAGAAGTTTTTCTCAGTTTCTTATTACTAAGTTTATATTTTTATTCCCAGATTTTACTTATTTATTTTTAGAAGCATCAGTTTAAACCTCTCTTAAATCATTATATGCAACTACTGTTCCAATTATTTAGTATCAATATACACAAATAACATCAAGATTCATAATACAGCAGTTTCTTAATCACAACAATGGTTTCCTAACTCGTCGAAATTATGAAGCGTATAGACTATGACGTCACAATCTTGTTCTTTGAATGAAAGCAGTAACAAGCATTCACGCCGACGCGGGCACGTGAAAATTACCGAAGTTTTGTGGTGAAAGTGCTATTAAATTTGCAAAACTACTAAGAAAATGATGATTGGGTTTTTGGAAAGCTTCGATGAGTAATTGAGTAAAAAGTTTGCTAGTGTTGTTAATCATGGTGTCTTTGTAGAGCATTGTCTTCACTAAGAATAAAAACGCCAAAAGATAATATAATGTGGTAAAGTGCAATCCCAAAACTAGATCCAAAATAATGGACACAACAAAATTTGAAAAACTAAATTTTTATTAAAAAAATATAGTTTTTACTTTTTATTATGTACAAAAAATCAACTTTCTGCGTTCCTAGCATGCATGTTTTTTGAGTTAAAACATAGATAATTCTTTGTTCAAAAGCTAATATGATAAAGAATATAATAAATCATTAAATTACATGATTAATAAGTGATTAAGCATAACTTGAATATTTTGAGTTATTTGAAAAAAATTGCCTAAAAAATTAGGATAAAAAAACAAATTTCAATTAATGAATGTCATGAAATGAAAATGAAGTCGATGCTTTTGTACAAAGAGTCCACAGTAAAAGGTAAAAACTTGAAATAGTAATAAAGACTTGAATATTTTTATATAATTGTTTTCTTTTGTTTTTGAATACATTTTTATCTAATTTCACCCCTTTTCTGAATTGCACCTTTTTTACACACACACACACACACGCACACACACACACACACACACACACTGCATAGGTCGTCGTTTATAATAATATAATATGCAAGAAAAACTTTATTTAAAATAAAACATTTTTTAACCGGATTATAAAATGCGATAACGCATTTGTCATTTTAAAATTTTTACTTCACGTCTGCAAAGAAAATCTGGTTAATAAGTGTTTTATTTAATATTATGAATCGTGAAAGCCTAAGGAAAATCTTTCTATTTGTAAATCACTTTCATAAAAATACAAATTGTTTGTATTTTGTTTGTAACAAAAAAACAAATATAAATCGAAAAATTATTTCTTTATTTCTTTATCTGAATGTATCTATATTTACATTCAGAGACGGAGAGCAGCGAAGCGATAAAGGCTAAAGAAATTTTCTGTCCAATCAGTTTCTTTAAATTCAAGAGAAATGACGATGAAATCTTTTTATTGGCTGTTTACACACCTGAGGTTCTTTTTTGTTTTAGTGGAATGTCACCATGGTTGGGTCAATTTTCGTTAAATATAAGTAATTTCTTCATAAACTAAGATTCATCACAATACATGTAAATATGTGAGGTATATCATTAACGGTCCGGTGGATCGCTTCCTTGTTTTCAGGCTAAGATGCAAAAAATATTTAGATCCTGACAATATTTGTAATATGACCGTATACGTTTTTAAAAATACCTTGCTTTGAATACATAATCTTACAGGACTGTCTTTCTCCTACGGACGAGATATAAACAAAAAAACAATCTTTCAGGGTTTCGCGGACCTTACGCTGACCGCTTTCCTACAAACCACGCTACGACCACCATCGTCAACCAACCGACAACATTGCGTACAAGAGATAAACACAGCTATCACAAAGAAATTCAGAAACGGTCATTTGTTTATGTATGTTTACTCGTCTCGTTGGCCCTA
Source organism: Marasmarcha lunaedactyla (assembly GCA_923062675.1). Lineage (NCBI taxonomy): Eukaryota > Metazoa > Arthropoda > Insecta > Lepidoptera > Pterophoridae > Marasmarcha > Marasmarcha lunaedactyla. The sequence continues at coordinate 6,484,897 of OV281358.1, forward strand.
TTTTACTTACTTTACGTGTGATGGAGTTTGCTATCTGTAGTGTTGGAGTAGATCAAACCGCTTCTGGTAAACCTATAGGCTTCTGACCCGAATTAGTGACTGCTATCTTATAATATTTTATTTTGGACGGCAGCGGCCGGCGGTTTGAAGTACCCTCCGAAACACGCAAAGGCTCAAGTACCACGCAAGCTAAACGACTAGTGGTCAAAAATGAAAATGAAAATTGAAGCCTACCTATTTCGTTTATCTCGTAATCAATATGAATTTCTCATAATACTTACATAACCCAAACTCATAAGTAAACATAAAGCGGAGATGATTATGCACAATGCACATCTGGCGTACTTTCAATTGCATATCGATGGCAAAAAAAAATGACAAAAAGCATGACGCCACAACAGCTGTTTTAATGTTGTTTAGTTCAGTCGTTACAACGCGTGTCTTGGGTATTGCTACCTCTTATTTTACTTTAGTTTCAGCATTGACTTGAGTGGTTGAGGCTCATATGTTAAAAAACATCTTAAAAGAACCATTATAACTAGCTCAGCGATTCACTTGCGTAGATATCTAAAACAGGTTTAATTTTGCGTTTATTAAGTAATTTTATTTATTTATTGAACTAATCTTTAAAAAGAATTGATTGAAAAATGGCGAACAAACTAACTGTCTATAATATCAACTTGTATTGATCGATTCTTTCTTTATCTTAGAAATTAAGTTTTCGAAAACCGTCCAATAAAAAGAAAACAAAAAAGGTTAAAAATAAAAATTTGTTTTTTATAAAAATCTAAGCAAGACCGATCCGTCTAGTAGTTAAAGCCGTGCCTTGATAGATAAGGCGACCGGCGTTTCTTATTCTTGACATTTACGTAGATACCTTTTAAATTATATTTATAAAGCTTGTACGTCACAAAATTTTGAGTTCAATGCCTTTTATGCGATGGGCACCGAGCCATCAAAAGTCACAGACCTTAAACGCACCTCTTCATTATAATTACGTTTTTTGGAATTCATTATTTTGACAGCAAAGTCATGCTGTATACTTGTTGGTAATAAAACTATGCACAATTTAAATTGTTTTCTGAAAACTTTATTTTTATTAAGGCTTTATATTAGCCTAACCTAGAACCTAGAACATGTAAACAATGTCATGGATCCTTATTAGTTTCTCCTTAGCAGTTAAAGTCAATGTGGATTATTGTAGCGTGAGCATAGACAGAACATCATTGGGTTCAGACCCGTAGTTCGTCTTTAATTATTGTTAATTTGAATTTTTTTTAGATCTTTTAAATTTGGAGGCTTTTAAATGTGAAAAATACATATTATTTTAAGTAATTTATTAGTTATTATTTGCTTAACTTAGTTTCGTTGTGCAGTTTGTGTTTATTCGATTTTTTTATGAATTTCATAATTTTATAACTTTTAGAATATTAATAAGAATAATTATTTGTTTATTACGCATATAACATATTCGTGTCTTTAATCTACTAGTAACATAGAATGACATCATAAGGCCTACCAGGACGAAATCATAATCGTTAACAATTGATCGTTAACGCGGGAACTCTTCATACTGTAAGTATTGATACTGCGACCAAATTCATTCAAATCAACATAGTTTAGCAAAAAAAATGTAACACAGCTGCAAAGACATAACAACAAAGAATTGCAACGTCTATAACCGTCGTTACAATTTCAAAAGCTGCCTGCGCATCTGCCGAGACATTTTTTTTTCAATAATGGTATCCCCGGAGTTCCCGCGCTTTGAAATGTTACGTAACCAGCCTTGTTGTGCGATGTGATGTGACACGGTTATCGTAACGTATTTTTACGATACGAGGTCGTTGGTAGGTGACACAGAAGTTTAGGAGAAGCTGTGTGTGACAGGTGGGAATACAAAGAGTATCTTAAAGTAAGTTTTGATTTAGAGTTTTCTTTACAAAAGTAACTTACAATCTATCTTGTTATTAACATCTAGTTAGTTAATAAAGTAGTTATTTATATTATATTGCTATTGGCTTTACCATTGACAAGGACAATGAGTCTAAATTAACGGCCAACCTCCAGTAATGGAGTGGTACGTAAAGACGAAGAAGCAAGGTTATGATAGATCTAATATTCACACAAAATCTCTACTCAACAATATTCATAAAATAATTAAATAAAAAAGAGATCTTTCATAGAAATGGTCTAAGCCGCGATTAGAGCTGCTGGTAGATCCAGTTATTCACAATACTTCGGTTGTTACCGTATGCAACTAAACTTTAATACCTGGGAAGTAAACAACGAAATAAACATCAAATTCATAAAAATAGGAAAAAGTTATAAACGTCAATGCGATTGGAACTTAAAATGTTTTATTATATGTGCGTTGCAAAATAGCGATAAAATTAATGCAAAAACGATGCCTCGCTACAAATTAACATAATTAAACATAATAAATTGTGGTTGCTAAGCAACTAACTCATGCAGAGGTCGTCATTAAGCAAATATTTAAATATTACTGTAGCTAAAAACACTTTTACAACCAGATTTAAAAACTGTTCGCATGGCAACCGCAACTGCTTAAATTTTGCAGCTAAAGGTTAAACAAAAAAAAACCCTTGTTTTGTAATAAGTGGAGGTAGCATTCTAAAATAGAACGGAAAAGGTTTGTTTGTTTGAATCAGATCCACTATGGAACTTCTGAGCAAATTTTAACGAGTATAATTTTGTAATTTACAACCATGAGAATTCTATGGACTCAATAGCTTCCTGAGCTACATTAATTTCAAATCCTTAGATGTCTTATTTCTTCAACCTTCCTTCTTGTGACTTTTATAGAGGCAATTTTATTTCAGGAAGATAGTTTATAGGTACGATAAATGAACTTTAATAGGTACTGGATAAAATATAATGTATATTGTAGAGATGTAAAGAAACACGTGTTCTATGTGTATTTTTGTATATATTTTTGGTAAGAATTCATGCATGTTAATGTTTTAGATGAAATGCATGTAGAAAGTTAACGATCGGGCAAGGTACAGGAATAAAAAAAATACTAAAAATGAGAGAGAGAGAGTAATTAATATTTTCAAAAATGGAAGCGTGAGATAAAACGAGTCCTTTACATATTATCAATAAATGCATGAAGTAGTTCTAATCTTGGATACATCTGATGAGATATAATACGTTATTCTGAATATCTCATTTTGTTAACTATTTACAAGAAAATATCTATTCCAATTTTCCTTTAAGATAATTTTATAAAATGACTTGTAAAATAAAAGTAAATCGATCAAAACATAATGAACGATTTCTTACAAAATGTATAAGACGTTGGGCTCTCTCATACAAATAATATAACATGCCATCTTAAGTATTTCTTAAGATATGTGGGTTGTTTTAGAATGTTTTCCTCCATTGTAAAATTTCCTCCATTGTATTATTTATGACTCTTGTATAAAAGTTGTCTGGTGCTCACATTGTATCCAAAATAAAAATATACCAACTGAATTCTCAATACACAGAATAAACTAGAGTTCTTGAGTTTGTCTCTTTTTCTGTAATAGATTTTCTATCGTTTGAGAAATGGAACATTGCCAATAACAGTGAAAATCGACAATAAAGTGTTAGGTTGAGTTTCTTCACACTTTATGTTTTTTCACAAGATTTTTTACCTCATTATTACAAATAAATCCTCATACATACACACCAACTTTATGCCAAAGTAGGCAAAGCTCGTGTAATGGATGACCAAACCAGGAACTGGAGCGGGGAGGAGTGCAGAAAATAACATAAATATATAAATATTTAAATGTATGTTATTTTATGTATGTTATATTATGCATCACCCCAGCACCAATGAATGCCCTGACCAGGAGACGAACCTGGGACCTCCCGCATTTAAGGCAGCTGACGTTTTTTTACATGGTCTGTTTATTTATGGCCCTATGGGCCTTTTAAATTTCACCGGACTTTGTAGCTTAGCGCTGACGGTACTTAGCTGAACCTTAAACTACTCCTACATGCGGCCTCTAGTCCTATAGGCATCCGAGAGGGCTCGGACCTCGGCTTAGGACGCCGTATATTGAAACTATCACTGGTTCGGAAGGGTCATCTACTGCCAAAGAACCAGCTAGAAACTCAGTAGGAATGCGTACGACGCGTTAGCCTGGCCCACCGGTGGGTTAGGCGATTCGAATGCTGTGTTACCCTATTTCTAACTGGAACGCCGGCGTTCCTTGTTGTAATAGCGTGGTCGGGATCTGCTGACGCCGAATTGCCGTTGTCCGAATTGAATTTGACACCTATTCCCCTGGCTAAAATCACCCTAGCTTCCTTGCATACTGTAGTATTTTTATATCTCATAAAACATCCATAAGATAGCGAAAAACACAAGCTATATTTGATTTGGTTTCGACATTTGAAGATAATATTGCCACAATTATACGGTTATTAGGTATTTGTGTTAAGGCAGTTTTGTACGCAGTTATTGAAATGTTTTTATTACGATGAGTCTACTGCATTTGCCATCCTTTTAGCAGTGGCAGTCCGATTATTTAGGATTTTTAGGAATTTTGCAGAAAGGAGACGTTTCAATATTTAAGGGGCGCTCGGCTAGCTTTTGTACGGTTGTTTACAGGATTTTATAAAATAAATATAACGAGTATTGAATGTCAATATTTCATAATTTTGTTCGGTTTTGTCTCAGGAAAAAATTTTCAAATTCGTAAAGCTACTGCAACGTTTGCTTGTGCCGTATTTATTAAAAGAGGTTATTGCACAAACAAACTTGCCGACATTTATGACTGGCAACTTATAAGTCTGTCATTATTTGATTTTATTTGTGAAATGTAAAATATATATAATATGGAGGATTGTTCCTTGATGGGATTCCTTGACGGAATTCCTTACGGAATTCTATTGCGGGCTTCGTCCCCAAAAATAGTCTAATAATTATCATTGTATTTTCCTTTAAAATAGATTCATCTTAAATAAAAGTTACTTAAAGTAAAATTGTGTTATATTTCATTTGTGGATTAGGAAGACCTCCCTAGGTTAGATTAGGTCCATCCCGGGTACCGACCCCAGATGGTGGAGGCGCCGCGCGCAGTTGTAGTGATGTAATGTGGTAGTGTTTTACTATTTTTCAAATAATTTCAGCTATACACGTCGCTGAGTATGGCGGAAAGAAAATTTTAGAAGGCAAGAGCCATCTGAAATACCAAGAGTAAAGGAAAGACTCTAGAAGGTGATTCATCCAAAGGGCGAGGAAGGAATTTCCCAAAATTCAACCGGCGTCAGTGGGACAGCTTGAGATATTGTTGATGCCGATTGATCAAGACGAATAAGAAGGTAATTAAAGATTTCTATCATTTGCTTATCATCGAAGGTATGATAGTGCAGCTGAATGGGGCGAAATTCTGCGCTGATTTGGATTTAAACTGTGCCTATTAGTAATTATCGATAGCGGAGAAGGATAGACACGAAACGGCAATCATCACACCGTCTGGATTATACGAGTTTAACGTATTATCATTTGGATTTAAATCGTGTACGACAATTGGTTTCGTTACATTGTCCAGAAAGAATATTGGGTGGAAGTCGAAAACTTGGTCGACCATATGAAGGTTTATTTCGAGTATTGTGATATATAGGATGTGACAATTATCTTGTAAAAAAAATACAAAATAACCAAGAATTGATTGTACATGTGAATAGATTGAAACCATATAATATTCGATAAAATAAAACTAATGATAAAATTATGTCTATATTTATATATATAAAACAAAGTTTTTGTATATACATTTATTTCTTGAAATATTATAATATTATTATAATTTCTTTATTCTTAGAATTAATAGAGTAGACGTACACATTTAGGTGTACAAGTATATATATCGTTCATTTGTAGATATGTAACGGTTAGAATTTCGTTGGGGTTTTAGAATAATATAAGAAACTAATATATTTTTTTCTTAAATTCTATGTACACTTCACAACGCAATGTTCCGAGATGATATATCCTGCAAAGCCAATCCAAACAGCATCACCAAAAAGGAGATGCAATGGATGGACGATGCAGATAAAAGAAAATAAGGAAAAGGTTTTTATATATAAGAGGGTCTCTCTATATACATATATATATATTTTATTTAGTGATTTAATAAATTAATTTTAGATACCCGGAGAGAAACCTCTAAGGAGCGGCAGGTACACGCGGCACGTATTTACCGCGTTGCATTTTATTTACGAATCATAGATATACGTGTGGTGCCAATGCTCTAAAGAAGTCAATTTTCAAAGACTAAAATAACACTATAGATAATGTGCACGTTTAATTTGAGCCACGCCTAATAATCTCCATAAGAGAGAAGGTGATAGCCGATTTAGCTATGCGGCCAAAGTTTACGAGTATATATAATATTGTGATATTGCTGTCTGTGGGTCAACATGCGGATGTAGAATAGGATCCTCAGTAGGGTTAAATAGTAAAAGGGTTGTGATGGAATAGTTAATGTATTTTAAACGTTATTGGTATAGAATTTTGTCAGGTGTATTTCGGTGCATTTTGAAAAAGTTCTCTGCATTGCGTTGTGAAATATAATTTATTAATTTATAGATATCATTCTGGGTTAAGTAAAATACTTTGGATCCGATTTTATGATCTATTCATAGGAAGGTTTGTCCGGTAATAGTTAGGCAGGTAAAATCTTAATATTTAGGTAGGTAATGTTTAAATTTTCGAAAGTTACAAACTTTCAAATAAACTTTTAATCATTCAGAAAAGTTTAAAGTTAATATGACAGTTCATGTCAAATGTGTTTGTTTTGCCAACTGAATGATAATGTTTGATAATATAATTTGATTAATTTAGTATTAATTTTAATATAAATGGGATTAATTAAATTTACTTTTTATTGGGATATTAATGTATTTATTACTTATCAATTAATTATAATTATAATTTGATTGTATTCAATGGGTTATTTTAACAATTGTTGATTAATTTAATAATAAATATTGGTTATTTGAATTTGCGTATGATTGTGTAACGTAAATGATTAATATGGGGTTGTTGATTATTCATGAATTGTACGAGAAATTATAATAACTTACACTGTTTTATTTAGGTATTAATTAACCAGCCGGGATCTTGGCTGATTTTCATCAGGTTTTGTGGCTAAGGCTCTATTGATGGAGAATAAATACTATAAGATCAATTTTGGTGTAATAAGATGTTGTAATTTAAACATGATCAAGTATATATATTCCTATCGGTAGGGGGCTCATCTGAGAGTAATCCCGATTAATGTATATGGTCCTGATTTAAGTAGGGTCGTTATTTATAATAATAATAATAATAATAATAAAATGGTTTATTCGGCGCAAATTAAGAAATTGACAAAACAATATGCAAAATCACGAAACAACAAAAAATAAATAACAGTATTACAAGTACATACAAAGCAAAAAGAAAAACAACACTTTCACGCCGAAAGGGCTTGCACTCAGCATTATGCTGAGAATTTATAGTTATAAATTTCAGCGCTGATTTTCAGTACTAGCCTCTGCACTGACTTCACGGACGCTTCACGCATGCAATACATAAAATAAGTATTATAATGAAATATACATTACATTCTAAACATATTATGTATACATAGAATAAAAATATAATATTTAAATGAAATATGTGTAATAATATAAATATAATTGTTTTATTGTGGACATTTCTAAGCTGCTGTTTGTTTTTCTAAAATATATTTTTTATAACAATTTTTAAAGTTGTAGATATTTGATATTTTTTGAAGTGGTGGGGGGATGTTGTTCCAACATTTAGTGGCAGCATATTTAAAACTACCTCGAAACGCGGACGATTTATATTTTTGGGTCATTAGTCTATTTTCGGAGGATCGAGTGTGGTATTTATTGCCTGGTGTATAGGTCCATTTAAGCTTGTTGAACAGGTACTTAGGTTGGCCGCTTTTTATGACCCCGAAAACCAAACAAGCTAAATGTAGTTTTCTCCTATTTTCCATTTTTAACATTTTTTGGGTATTTAAAATGGGAGTGACGTGGTCCCGACGGTCCATAACAACACAAAACCGAGCACAAGCATTCTGTAGCCTTTGCATTACCCTTTGTGTGCGAGCGAGAATCCTGGGGCCGTACACTGTGTCGGCGTAATTCAAGCGTGACAGAACCAATGTATCAACTAGGTGTTTACGAAGTTCTACACTAAGAAAACTTCGAAACTTATAAAGAAGTTTCAGTCTGTAAAAACAGGACTGCAGTACATTAGTTATATGAGTTTCAAAGTGTAGTTCCTCATCAATAACGACCCCCAAATTCCGTGCAGTGGTAACGCGGTCAATTGGAATATTGGAGATCGCTACGGTAAAAGGCAATCGCATGGCTTTAAGTATTTGGTTCCTTGACCCAAATATTAAATATTTTGATTTGGTTGGGTTAAGGACAAGGCAATGTTTTTTTGACCATTGAGCTACTCTATCCAAATCAGAATTTAACTTATTGATTGACGGGACAACGTTAAATGGATCAATGGATATGTAAATTTGTAAGTCATCCGCATATAAATGGTACTTACAGTTTGTGATGCAATTAATTATATCAGCCGTGTACAATATAAATATGAGGGGACCAAGGATCGATCCTTGAGGTACCCCTCTGTTTACTGAAAGAGCCGTTGATAAAAATTTAGATCCATCATCCAGTGTAAGTTCTACTTGTTGTGAGCGATTTTTTAAGTAATTGCTGAACCAAGTTATGGTTGAGCTATGAAAACCATAAAAGGTCATTTTAGATAGCAACAAGGGAATATTTATACTATCAAACGCTCTAGAAAAATCCAGTAGAGCTAAGATGGTGCAATTACCTTCATCTTGAGCAGTTAAAATATTGTCAGTGATGTCTAGCAATGCTGAAGATGTACTTCGACCCTTTCTGAATCCAGACTGTAATTCGGGAAGAATAGAATTTCTTTCCAGGTACTCGGTTAATTGAGAACTGACAACTTTTTCGAGTATTTTGGAGAGAAAACACAATATGCTGATGGGTCTGGTTTCTTGAACTGAGATAGGGTTATTATTTTTAGGTATAGGACGGACAATTGCCAACTTCCATGTGTTTGGGAATGATGATAATTCTATAGATTTGTTTACTATAAATGTGATAATATCAAGGGTAGCGTTTAGAGTTAACATGATCATGTCACGATTTATACCGTCACATCCTTGTGCATTGGATTTTATATTCCTTACAATTTTAAATATTGAATCGGAGGATACGGGGTGTAATTTAAATTCATTGTCATTATTAAACCTATGAAATTCATAAAAAGTCAAAAGGGATAAATTTATTTCATTATTACCGGGGACGGTCACAAAGTAGTTATTTATTTCATTTGGGTCGCATATATGTGAGGGCAATTCTGCGTCAATTTTAGGCACAACATTATTTTTAAGATTTTGCCAAAGCTCTTTGGGTTTTTGTTTATTATTATTTATAAAATGTTTAAAATATGCAGATTTTTCACTGTAAATAGAAATTTTAACATGTTTTTTCAATTCCTTATAATATACTTTATGTTCTTCTAGTTTGGTTGATCTGTACTTTGCATAAGCTTCATCTCTAAGCCTTACCATTAACTTTACGTTTGAAGTAATCCAGGGACAGTGTTTTTGTTTAAATACTTTTGTTTTTAAGGGAGCATGTAAATTAAAAAGATCAATGATAAAATAATTAAATAATGATACCATGTCATTAATGTCGTCTAACTGCTTTATACTATTCCATGGAATGCAATTAAGATCCATGTTAAAGCGCTCCAGATTTAGGTCTTTTAATGCTCTGAAAGTGACTTTTTTTGCAATAATTTTATTTCTTTTTATACTAAGATCACATGTTATGAAAGCGTGTCGGCCAAGCCCTGTAACGAAATTAACATTTACACTTCGATAATTAGCATCAGTGCATATGATGTCAATTATGGTTTCAGAGGTGTCAGTAATATGAGTAGGAGATTTGACTAACTGTTCAAGACGCAAAATCTTACAGAAATCCATCAACTTCCTAGTATGAGGGTCGTTTTTCTTCAACAGATCAGTGTTAAAGTCACCCATGAGTATAATTCTATCACCTCCAGCAAAAGAATTTATTGAATTAGAAAGTGCATCCAAAAATACATCTAAACATAAACGCGGTGGTTTATAAGCTGTTCCAATAATCACTTTTGTTTTGTTTACCTGCGCACTAATCCACATTTGCTCCACCACAGAATGATCGGGAATTTTTAAATAACGAACATTAATGCCTTTTCGAATGTAGAAGCCCACCCCTCCACCACGACCGTTGCACACTGAAGGCGGGCGCGGGATGTGCCGCAGCCGGTAACCTGGCACACGGGGCGCGCGAGCGTCCTCGTTCGCTCTCAACCAGGTCTCATTAATGGCCATCACATCGACATTATGACTGTTCATAGCAACAATAAAGTCTTCGTGGTTAGTGCCCAGAGAACCTGCATTTAGCAAACCAACTCTAAACAATGTCTTGTTAGGGAGCATTGTGACCATAAAAACCATAAGACCGAGATCCATACATAGTGACTTTGAAAGTTAAATACAAAAAATATCCATTCTGGGTGGATGGCATATAGTACTCGAAAGGGGCGTTTGAATTTGTAATAATATTTATAATCTCTTTCTCAATAAAATATAATTTTAAAACCAAGGTTTTAGTAAAATAAATTTTAATAACAAACATATAAGTGTTAAATATAATTTGATAGTATAAATATTTATTCAAATAAGATATTTCATGAGGTGAGGTATATGTATAATGTAGTAAAAATATTTCTTGATAATAATTACTAAGTAAATAAATAAAGCGTCCGACGATCCCCGAATTTGACAATGATTTGCAATATTTAAACACAAACATAAAGAAATATGATAGTAAAGCATACCACAGGCTTAATTTGTAGTGATATAAAATAAAGGAAATCTGGATCTTAACTAAAGAAACATGTGTAAAACTCAAAATAAGCAGAAACAATACAATCCACAAAACTTTTATTAAGATTTGTTTAACCTTAAATTCAAACACAGACGAATAATTAAAAGAAAACATTTTAAAAATATGGAATAGAAACGGTATGTATAATTTTTGCGGCACATTTATAAAAACATACATAAAATTGGTAAGATAAACATATAATAATAATATTTTGTAGTAATATAAAATAAAGTTAATCTGGATCTTAACTGGAGAAAAATTGGTAAGATAAAAATGTAAAGGACAAATATTTTTCAAACATAGAGCGAATTTAAATAACTTATAGTAAAGGAAAGGAATAAGGAAGAAATGTGAAATGAAATTTAAGAATGAAATGTATATAGGAATTTATTTAATCAGCTTCACTAATTAAATAAATTAAACAAGAGGGGCGATTGCAACGTTTGCTTGTGCCGTATTTATTAAAAGAGGTTATTGCACAAACAAACTTGCCGACATTTATGACTGGCAACTTATAAGTCTGTCATTATTTGATTTTATTTGTGAAATGTAAAATATATATAATATGGAGGATTGTTCCATGGCATCCCTTGATGGGATTCCTTGACGGAATTCCTTACGGAATTCTATTGCGGGCTTCGTCCCCAAAAATAGTCTAATAATTATCATTGTATTTTCCTTTAAAATAGATTCATCTTAAATAAAAGTTACTTAAAGTAAAATTGTGTTATATTTCATTTGTGGATTAGGAAGACCTCCCTAGGTTAGATTAGGTCCATCCCGGGTACCGACCCCAGACTACACTACATATTGAATGGCGTCATCTGTCATGTTGACGTTTTATTTATATTTCAAGTGGTGAGGTTAATTGTGCTGTTACTTTTATTTTTAGTTTAAACGAGCTCCTTTGGAGTTTTTCATTTGATTTAATTATTTGTCATTAATATAACAGATAGTGTGCATATTGATTATGAAAACCATACGGTCTGCTCTAGTTCGATAAACAGACCTGAACTAACCACAGACAAGGCAGACAACAAGTTGCCACAGACTCAATGGTACAAGCATACTATTTCATATTTTGTTTCATCATAGCGGAATAAGGAAACATCATCTCAGTGTGGCCACATGATGTTTTCTCAAAGTATAAAAATATTTTTAGTGTTTTTACCACATTTTTTCATACATTCCAAATTGGTGTACATCACGCTAGCCGAAAATGAAATGTCTCCTTTACTTATAATCTATTACAAATCTAGTACATAGTACCGAGTGGCGTAGTAGGTAGTAGCCGTGCCTCGTACGCTGGAGGTCCCAGGTACGGGTCGCTCACACTCCTCTAATATGGTTGAGGAGGGCGATGGATGGATCCCGCGTTAACTCGTGAACGGGTGCCGTTTGAGGGTGTTCGTCGTTTGGGGGGAGGGAGACTTGCCGAGCTAACAGGTGTAGATAAGAATAATTTTGTATAGACATAAAGAGACTAAATATACCCGTGAAAATATACTTCTTCATTAAGGTTTTCGGAACCGTTGATAGAGTCGTGTTTTATTTGACTTCAAAAAGAACAAGTAATTGTCAATGTTCAGAAATAAATATTTCATTTCATTTCATTTCAATGTTTCATTTCATTTCAATTCATTTCAGGTTCGAGTCTTAGTCTTAGTTCGAGTCGGGGCATTCATTTGGGTGATCTCAGGTCATGGTTCTTGATTTTTATATTTGTATGTTTATTCTGGGTCCCCCCCAGTTAGCTGTATGGTCATCCATAAGACAAGTTCTGTTTACTTTGGGGTCATATTGTTGTTTGTGTTTGTCTAGGAATTTATTAAATTATTTATTATTGTTAAAAAAGGTTTCGATTATTATTGTATGGTTGCTATGTTGTCTCACAAAAAGAAGTTCACGAGTTCGATTCCAGACGAAGAAAGATATTTGTTTGATAAATGATAAATGTCTTTATATTATTTTATATGTCTTAGTTATGGGCGTCCATCTTTAGATAACTGGAATGTAACATAACACAAACATTGCTTACCTTGGAGCGATACAGTCGACATATTTGCCTGGTTATTTAGTTATTTATTAAAATATTTCATACAATTTACTATTTATTTATTTACAAATAGTGTAGCTGAATTCTTTGTACAGTTGTTTTAGGTAAAGCGATTCATTAAAATACCTCGTGCATAGCGCGTCCTTCGCTTGAATTCAAGGTTGGTCTTTATTAAATACCAGTTTAGCCTTACAATTGTATGCTACATTTGAATGGGTCTTTGTATGCGGCGCTTTATTAAACGGATTTACAAATGCACAAGATTCTTCAATTCTTATGGTTGTTCTGGATAGAAGCGACTCGACATGTTTGGTGTTCAAAGCTATCTAGGCTGTAATCTGTAGGAGGTTTGGGCTTGAAACTATACGTTTTATGAATCTGCGACGAAAAAGAGCTAGATATCTATATATATATATCTATTTACTTTATTTAATTTCATAGAAAATGTTGATTAAGATTTATTTTAAAAATGTTTAAGATGATTAAATTTGATATTAGAAAAATAACTTCTAGTTATTCGTTGTTTTTTTGCGAGAAATAACGGAAAAATAGGCATTTTTATTTTTGTTATAATAAAAAAAAAGCAACACCATCTAAAATTATTTTCTCTTTACAGTTGCATATCTGCATATCTTTGGCAGTATTTTATTAATGTGTCCCAATAAAATAATAGCGTCAAAACAAACTCATTCTTTATAAAATGTAGATATCATATGGATAAGACATTTTTAAGTCACAAAACATAACCTCTAGCGACTAATGCTTGTCACATAATAGCAAACGTTGAATATGGAAGTAAATATTAGGTCTTTACCTATGAAATTGCCGTTTTTCACGAAATAAATAAAGCGTAATTTTTTTATATATTTTTTATTTCTATTAATCAAAATAATCACCCATGCAATCAATGCATCTTTGCCAACGCATTGGTAGCTTATTGATGCCTTTCTTGAAGAAATCAGCTGGACGGGAGGCAACAAATTCTTCAAAGGCATTTTGTACTGCCTCTCGGGTATTGAATTTTTTTCCCGCCAAGAAGTTATCCAAATTCTGAAAAAAGCAGAAGTCTGTAGGCGCAAGGTCTGGTGAGTACGGTGGATGACGGAGAACTTCCAACCCCAACTCTTGTAGCTTGGAGACCGTCTGCTGTGCAGTATGAGGTCGCGCGTTGTCGTGCAGGAGCAGTGGAGCCGAACGATTGACCAAAGCTGGTTGGAGACGTGTGAGCTTCTCCATCATTGTGTTCAGTTCTTCACAGTACACATCTGCAGTAATGCTTGTCCCGTTTGGCAAGAAACTGTGATGAATTACACCTGCGTTAGACCACCAAACAGTGACCATCACTTTTGTAGGGGTAAGTTTTCGTTTAGGGCATTGTTTGGGTGCTGAACCAGGGTCCAACCAACTTGCTGAGCGCTTACGATTGTCAAACAGGATCCATTTCTCGTCACAAGTAACAATGCGTTTCAGAATTCCTTCATTTGTATGCCTGCTGAGCAGTGCAAGGCACGTCTCCACGCGTACTTCGCGCTGGCGGTCATTGAGTTGGTGGGGTACCCATTTGTCAAGCTTTTTTACCTTGCCAATTTGACGCAAATGGACCAATATTGTTTTGATGCTAACGTCGAAAGCTGCTGCTAATTCAGCCGTGGATTGAGTTTCATCAGCTTCCACAATTGCCTTTAATTCGTCATTGTCGACCAAAGTTTTCGGACGACCACGGGGTTCATTTTTCAGGTCAAAATTTCCAGAACGGAAGCGGGTAAACCAATAACGGGTGGTGCGTTCGTTTGTAGTGTTCGCTCCGTAAACGTCGTTGATGTTGCGTGCCGCTTGTGCCGCTTTGCTGCCACGACGGTACTCGTACTCCATAATTACTCGAATTTTTAACTTATCCATGATGACGATAAATGTTCGAATGCGTTGAAAACAAAACACTAACTATTAAACAGATGACGATTTTAGAAAAAGAATTCCATGTTTGTCAAATAAAATTAATTTGAAATTAGAATTATCAGTCAAAAAAAAATTTTTTTTCATTTGAAATGGCCAGTACGGCAAAACGGCAGTTTCATAGGTAAAGACCTATTATAATCTCTTATGATTTATTAATATCTGATGTAACATGGTTGGTGGTTTCGGCGCTTTGCGTTGGGGTCAAAGATCTGCCGAGTATATTTTGTTCTTATATAAGTATGTCTGGCGTTACAATTTTTTTTTCAGTATAAAGTTCAGTCACCCTGAGAGAGTTCAACGAACTGTAAAGATTGCTTGATGATTTTACTGTCATTAATGTTTAATATATACTTATTTAATTTGGAAGTCAATTGAAGCAGGTTTTATGGTCACCTGTAAACATTTTAAGCTTGAAATGAAATGAAATATTTATTTTCTCAACATTGACAATTACTTGTTCTTATTGACGTCAAATAAAACATGATTCGGCCAACAGTTCGAAAAAACCTTCGTAAAGAAGAACTGGCAAGAAACTTCACGGGTATATTTTTTTCAAAATAAATTTACAGAGTCTCTTTATGTCTATACAAAATTATTCTTTTCTGGATCTGTTAGCTCGGCAAGTCTCCCTCCCCCCAAGTATCCAAACGACGAAGTATTCAAACGGCTTTGGAATGATAATTGCAGAAGCAGAAGGAGAATAAGAATTTTTTTTTGTAATCTAATTTAAATTACTTGAGTTTTAATGATTACATGCAGATTGAACCCATGACCCCAAAAGTTCATAGCAACTTTCAGTGCCATTGTGCCACTACAGTCATAAGTCAGATGTCAGTTCCAGTTCTTAACTTCTAAACCTGCAAGTAGTTCAAGTTTAATCCAGCTATTACACAAACAAACATGGCGAAATGACAGCTAAGATCAAGTTTTTTTCTCGTGATATTGGGATTTGGACAAACATTTCGTTGTAAACAAAAGGCACGTTTTTTTTGGAGTGAGGAGAAGTAACAAAACATTGCTAAATGTGAAAAGGACTTCCCTGAACACGGGTGTAGTGTAAATTAAAACTTGCATCTACGGTCTCCCCTTCACAACGAGTTTATACAAGTTGAAGAGATAAAAAAATTACGTCTACTCCGTGGCTCGTGCCCACGATCCTGCTCGTTTATAATTTTATATCATTGAGCTTATAACGATTACAGTAAACAGTATCCATAGTACAGATACTGTAGTATCCATCCATAATACAGATAATGTAGCATCAAAACGTACAAAATATTGTATACCTAAATAAGATGTGACATGATTTTTTGGGTGGAAACAAATACTTTAATAGACCTAGGTATGAATGAATTATTGTAATTTGCACATTTTACTCCTATTACACTATACTTCCGTGCACACATATAATTTGGTATCAGCCCTTTTATCTGCATTAAAATTATCCCAGGAACATCACGAATATATTGATGATATAACATAAGTTGAGAAAGAGGTATCAATTTGCCCGACTCCAATTTAGCCTCAAACTTTGTCAGTCTATACGGTTCAGGATTGCAAGTCTTTATTGTAGAGACGCGGCCTGCAGCGGCACATAGTTACTCTGTAGGTTATTAGCGGAATGTTCTTGTAATATTCCATAACATGGAAACACGCTCGTTCAACGTCTTTTTGACATTTATAGCGTCGTGTTCGTTATTCAAGTATAAGTTCCCGCCGTGCAGATGTTTATTCACTCCTGGCTATTTGTAAAGCCCGACCAGGTTATCTGTTCATTAAAGGTGCCGTTGCGTTCTATGCCAATGCCAATGCCAAATGAAGTTTGTCGTAACATCTTTAGTTCCAGTTCTTGCTACTACAAAGATAAGTAGGTGGAATTGTAGTATAAAAATGAAAGGAATTTTATTTTGATTTACGGTTAGTTTTAAGTTATTCTCCCCAGCCCCCCTACCGCTGGTAGGGAGGTTAGCCACTAGAGTTCGCTAGGCTTTTATTTAGGAACTCTAGGAATTTTTTATATAAATAGGTGCTGGGTTTGCTAGGGAACCTAGGCATACATTATATATTTATATATTACATATTCAAGCCCTCCAATGGACCTTGTAAGCGTTCTTAAGTCGTTCGCCCAGGCGCTCGCGGCGTCCGGTTGCCCCATCCCAGATGACGTTCTAACGCAGGCCTTACAGGCAACTATCGCGTCCCCGGCCCCTCAGGCCTCAACCCCGGCCCCTCAGGCCTCAACCCCGGCCCCTCAGGCCTCCAACGTCCAGACCCCTCAGGTCTACAGCTCTCCCGCGTCTCCCGCCTCGTCCGAGATGGACTGCGAATCGGTCGCATCCGCTCACGCGTCGCGTCGCAAGCGTACCGCTCCCGAGAGCGACTCCGAACCCGCGTCTGATACGTCGTTAGATGCCGTCACCTTAATCGGCTCTCCTGAGCCCGCGTTTCAATTAGTCGCCAAGCGCTCCAAGAAGCGCTCAAAGAAAGCTTCGGTATCATCAATACCCGAGCCCTCCCCGGTGTCTTCTACACCAGCCCCCGCGCCATTAAAATCGCTTGAAGTAACCGCGTCTCCGTCGGTCCCTTCGAAGCCAGCGTCGCGCTGCGCTCCCGTCCCACCGAAGCCTCAGCTCCCTCCGCCCGTCTTCCTGCGTGAAAAAGCGCGCTGGACCGCGGTTTCTAACTTGTGCAAAGTGCACAAAATTAATTACTTAAAAGCCGCCAACGCTGGCGAAACAATCAAAATTCAGGTTGCGACCGTCGACGACTTCCGGTCTTTCACTAGGCTTATGTCGATCAATCAAATCGCGTACCACACCTACGCCCTCCCTGAGGAGCGTAAGATCCGCGCAGTACTACGGGGCGTCCCGTTTGAGCTCAGTAATGAAGACATTCTCGAGGACCTTAAGTCTCAGGGCTTCCCGGCTGTAGCAGTGCACAAGATGCACTCTAACCGCGGTAGGCGCTTTCCGCTAGCTTTAGTTATCTTGTCCAATACTCCCAACTCGAGGGAGATCTTTAGAGAGGCTCGCACAATTTGCGGACTCTCAATTATCTCCGTCGAGCGTCCCAACCCCCGTGGTCACCCTGGGCAGTGCCACCGCTGCCAGCTCTACGGCCACGCAGCGGCGAACTGCTCAGCTCCCCCCAGGTGCGTTAAGTGCCTGGATCCACATATAACGAAGGAGTGCACTCGCACTCCCGAATCCACTTCCCCCCCTGCCTGTGTGCTGTGCAGCCAGTCCGGTCACACAGCTAACTACAGGGGCTGCCCGAGCGCTCCGCGCTCCACCGCCAAGAGGGTCGCGCCTAAACCGGCGCCGCCGCTCACTCCCGCTAACTTCCCGCCGCTGCGCAACCGGGGTCCCCCGGAAGCTAAGCCCGTTCAGCCGACGCCTACTCAGGCTCTGTCTTGGAGGCAGCGTCCGGCCGTTCCGCCTGCACCTTCCCAACCCATCCCAGCTCCCGTAGCTTCCGTAGGGCCGCGTCCTGCTTTGCCATCTTCACCTCAGTCGTCGCTGGCTGAGGACATGAAGACCGTGTTCGACGTCATTCAAAACGTCGACATTACAGAAATTTCTGTTCTCGCACGCAAACTGCGAGCCGCCCGCTCTCCTCAAGAGCGTTTATTTGCGTTAGCTGAACATCACTCGCTTCTAAGTTCTTTATAAATTTATTTTTTTATTTTTGTATAAAATCATAAATAAGTAAATTATAATATCCAGTCGTATTAAACCCAAGGGCTTATCCCTAATATCTTTTAACGCTCGTAGCCTTAACGCCAACCTTCCCGAGATTAAAATGTTCCTTCAGAACAAAGAACCTGACTTATTCCTTCTCCAGGAGACATGGCTTACTCCAAACCGCTCCAGGGGATTCGCTATACCAAAGTACGCGTTTATTCGTAACGATAGGCCCAACTCCGACGGTTTCGGCGGCACCGCTATATATTACAAAAGAGGCTTCCATTGCTGTCCTCTCCCTACCTCCTCTCCTCAACATGGAAGCCACTGTGTGTAGATTGGCTATGACTGGTCATCCGACCATCATCATAGCTTCAATCTACATACCTAGTGGTACCAGACCAATCCGCAGCGACTTTGAGGCCATTCTCGCCCTCAGCCATTCATTCATTATGTTCGGAGACTTTAACTCCAAACATACTGACTGGACGTGCCTATCGACTAACACCAGCGGTATCGCTCTCCTCGACATCACTAACTCCCTTGACCTAGACGTCATATCCCTCATCACTCCCACTCACTATCCCAACAACCCATCCTACTCTCCTGACATCCTCGACTTTGCAATTATCAAGCGTATCAATCTTGATCTAAGGTCTATCGAACCGCTCGATGACCTAGGCTCCGACCATCGCCCCATTTCCCTCGTGCTAGGACCGCCGAACGATAACGTCACATCTCCTAAGACCTGTACCAACTGGAAAGGTTTTAAAAATACGTTAGTTTCAGCCTTAGAGGCTCCGAACTCTCCACTCGCGATCTCTTCCGAACAATTAGATAGCCCGGATAAAATCGATACATTAATAAATTCTCTCACTGATGCTATCAACCCAGCCATCAGTGACAACGAAAAGGTTGCTAAGCAAGGCAAACCCACGCTTCCCTTAGCCGTTAGCAATCTTATTAAAGCTAAGAACGCGGCTCTCCGGAGAGCCAAGAAATATTCCACGCCCGCATATAGAACAGCTGCGAATCAGCTTCAACGTAAAGTTAGGTCTTGCCTCGCGAAACTCCGAGACACTCAGATGAACGATCTCATGGCGAATATCTCTCCGTCCCACCAAGCGTACTATAGCATGGCCCGAGCCTTACGCGTAGACACCGCCTCTCACATTCCTCCTCTCACTCGTCCCGATGGCACTACTGCCTTTGAAGTCGAAGAGAAAGCCGAATGCTTCGCTGACAGCATTGCCGCACAATGCTCGCCCAGCACGCAACCTGCTGATCCCTCACACATCCAGGCGGTGGAGGACGAAGTCCTTCGCAGAGACTCTCTCCCCATCACCGCCGACCCTGTCACAGTCTCTAATGATGAAATCTTGCTTCTCATTAGAAATCAAAAGTCCAAAAAGGCTCCGGGTGCGGATGGAATTTCCAACCACGCACTTAAGCACCTACCTCAACAGATGCTTAGCTACTTTCCAAAAGCTTGGAAAGAAGCGACAGTCATAGGCATTCCCAAGCCGGGCAAACTTCTGAACGTCCCGGCTAATCACAGACCCATCAGCCTCCTCAAGGCAATGTCTAAACTTCTCGAGAGAGTCATACTCTCTCGAATGCGGAACCATCTGTTTCCAACGGATGGCGATCCTCTCATTATTCCCCATCAGTTCGGCTTTCGCGCTAAACACTCCTGCCCTCAGCAAGTCCACCGAATCGTCGAGTATATACTTGACGGTTTCTATCCGCGTCGTTATAAAACAGTCGCGGTTTTCTTTGACGTAGCCAAGGCTTTCGATAAAGTCTGGCACAGCGGTCTCGTTTATAAACTCTACAAGATAGGCTTACCGGATCGCCTAGTCAGGTTAATAGCGTCGTTTCTCAAAGACCGTACGTTTCGATTTAAACACGAAGGCACGCTTTCTGCGCCTCGTCCCATAAAGGCTGGAGTCCCTCAAGGCTCAGTCCTCGCCCCTCTGCTGTACACCGTGTACACCAACGACATTCCCATCCCGCCGAAAGGCGTCGAACTCGCCCTCTTTGCTGACGACACCGCACTCTATACCAAAGGCCACAGTGTTCGGCACCTTGTAACCAGACTCCAAAAGGCCGTAAACGCCCTTGGTGTATGGTTTCAAAAATGGCGCATCGATGTGAACCCTGAAAAGAGTTCTGCGATGCGCTTCGACCACAAACGCCGTCGTCCCGATGGCGATCCCCACGTCCGAATGTTAGGCATTCCCATCCCCTGGAAGCGCAGTACTAAATACTTAGGCGTCACATTAGATCCGACGCTTTCTTTCAAGCCACACGTCGAAAGAGTTTCGAAACTCGCTCGTCACTATTTAGGCCGCCTAAATAGCATGTTAGGTAGAAAAAGTAAAATGTCCTTCAGAAACAAACGTACACTTTACAAGGTCTGCGTTAGACCCGTTATGACGTATGCCTCGCCAATCTTTGCCCACGCCAAACCCTCCCTCCTGCACAAACTGCAGGTAGTTCAAAACCTGTTTTGCCGCCGGGCCACAAACGCACCGTGGTACGTGCGTAACGCGGACTTGCATAGAGATCTTGAACTGCCTACAGTACAACAACATCTCAAAACACTCTCTGAAGCGTTTTTCAAACGCTCCGAAACCCATCCCAATCCTCTAGTTCGTGATTCAGTCTCATATACTACTCCTGTGTTAGACTCGAAGTTCAAAGTCGCTAGGCCTAGGAATGCGCAAGCGTACTCATCCACCAGACTGTCCGCCGATCTCGAGGCGCTTCTGGCCGCAAATTCTAATTCTAACGTAAATTCTAATTCTAACGTAAATCCTAATTCTAACGTAAATGCGAATTAATTCAATTTTATTTTGCAATTTTTTAATTTTTGTTTTAATTATTGGTTTTCATTTTGAGCACCTTCAGTGCTATGTATTCACCTTCAGTGCTTTGAGCACCTTCAGTGCTATGTAATCCCAGCGGGTGACCCCTTCTGGGCCCCGCTAGCGCGGCCTCTTTCTCCAATTGGCCGTCGCTCAGATGAAGGCTGAGTGGCAAAAATGCACGAGCCGACAGGGGGATTTTAGTGGGTATGGTCCTGGTAGGCGTCGGGACGAGTCCCACATAACTTTGGAATCGCGCCAGAGTATGCGTCAGGGCATTTTTATCCTCCTGCCCTTCCCGCGGAGGGGAACAAAAAAAAAAATATATTTTGATTTTAAAAAATTACGTCGGTATTGCGTTTGCAGTTCATACAATATGCAGGGCACACGAAATGTCAAATAGAATTGCTATTGATTTTCTGAATTTATTTTGTTTCATTACTCCGTTCAAACAAAATAAATATTGTAACAGGTATCCGACTTTTTATACTGTGAAATAAATATGTACCTATATTTTTAAAGAGTATTGTATGTATAGCTGACTTCGAAAGTCGATAAAGGTTAAGTCTCATTATGATTATATTGTGCAGTGATCACCTACGTCAAGGTGAAAGAGTTTGTTGTTCCACTTTGTAGCCTAAATCTTGAACTACGGTTGGACCAAAGAATGATTCCTTTGACAATGAAAATTGTTTCCACTCAAATTACGAGTGAAGCCGCGAAAAAAGTAGTCAACACAAGTTTAAAAACAAATTTGAAACTTATTTATTTCTAAAAAAATTAAGTAGGTGAAACATAAATTGTAAATATTATAACATGTTGTTACATAGTTATTCATTTCTTTAACGAGTGTCTGAAACATATAAATATAACGGGTGATTGTTTACAGGCACTTTTCTGTGTATGGATTTTTTGACAGATGAAGCGTGATGTATGTAAAAAATCATCTGTGTCTAAAAGATTCAACTTTGTCTTGTGTTCTAAAACATGTGATTAATGCAAATAACTGTTATAATGCTTACGTATTGTTTGTTGTGTCTCTTTTTATGGAGACAATATAAATTATTAGTTGAAAAATTTACGCAAGAACAGACTCGCAAGAACTATTCAAAGCAACTATTTTTACAATTTTAGAATTGCGCAATGACTGATAGTACCATAGCATCCGCTCCAACTAAAATTCTGGAACTCTCTCTAGAATAGGCATAGCAAATCATCTACTGTGACCACCAGTTGGCGCCACTGTTGCGTAAAGTCCTCAAGTATACTCGTAGCTGTCGTTCGGGCGTAAAAACAAAGTTTACATTAAAATAATATTAATTACCTTAAAATTTACCATTAATGTATCGAGCATGCCGCAGTGTTGCCCAGTCTCGTCTTATTCGGAAGAGCATTAATTAACCCGTAACTCATATTTTGCCATAATGAATCTCAGGTGTTGCTAAATATTCACAACATGATTCTAATTATTAGCAATAAACCCACAAACAGTGTTTGACATTTCGGAGACCTCACGCTACACTAGCGCCTCTAGCGGCAAATTCATGAGCGATAGCCGCCATAGCTTTGAGCCTCCAAACTAGACAGCGGAGCAGTGCAGCGTAGGGATTGTTATTCATTTTAACAATAGGTAGGTGACTCACGTGAAAGTTGTGCTCTGTAGGCAGTTTACGAATATTTAATGATAATTAATCTTTGAAACATATTTATAATGTCTATATTATGTGCACCATTTCCTCCATTGAGAATGTATGGATAATACACATATTAATTTAAACTTACTCTAATTTAACCCAGAATTAACATCAACAATGCCAAAGGTTATTCATGATTTTGTGATAAGAAAATCTGTTGTTATGAATTATGTTGGTAAAATCGTTGAGTAGATATTAAAGCCTATTTAAATAATATATATTACCAGTTATATAGTTTTTTAGAGTTGAAAGCCCGCTCTGTGAAAAAATTCTAAAGAAAAATATCTTTGATTAACGTGACATAATTATACTACTATCAACAAAGTGATACATTAACCTACGGTTATAAAACATAAAATGACAGCACAAATCTTTATACCAAAAGTAAGAAATCGCACATAAAAATTGCACATTAACTTACAATGTACAAGTCGACCAAGCGAACCGTTCATTTCGCATACGGACATCAAACATATAATATTATGCGTTGAGCTTGAGCTTATTGCAGGGCAGGATTTAGCGGTCTGGAGGTCCTGGGGCAATAAAGGAATGGAGGCCCCAAATAAATTTCCGAATAAAATAAAATAAAAAATCTAGTTATGCGAAACAAACCTAAATTATTAGAATTGATAGAATTGACATATTTGTGTAAGAATATACTTCGTAGAAGTGTTAATGGTTTTTTTAAAACAGAAATGCTTTGCGAAATCAATTTTCTTATTAATCTCTATTGTGGGGGCCCCATTGTTGTCTAGGCCCAGGGCTGCAGCCCCGGTTGCCCGCCCCTGAAAATCCGGAGTATTCTATGATGTATCGATGTACCTGACTAAATAACCAAATTATTAAGTGACACTTCTTTCTCAACGCTCCTTTTGTTTATTGAATGTAAAGATTGAAATGGGAGACATGAAAACTTATGTTAAATATTTGCCGTGACGTCGGCTGTGACGCCATTTCACAACCGACTACGTAATCGGTTTAAGATTATGTAAACATGTAACACTTGAATAACGCGTTGAGTTGGGGCAGCAATAGGTTAAAAAAATATACTTGTTGATTCTGTTAGTGGTTTGATTTTTTCATTCTCAGCAATTTATTGAAGTAGCTTTTTCCATTTGTGAGTCCACTGGTGAAATGCTCTCTTTCCATATACTGAAGCTTGTTTATATTCGGCACACACAACCCAAAGTAAGATTAGTAGGCACCATCCAGATTTTCATAAAATATTTCCGCTGAATGTACCATAGGTGAATGTTTGATGTTGAATTGATACGTGCACTAAAAGAGCGATTTAAGATATAACTTATTCTATCGATTATTTTCTATCTTTTAAAAGATTTTACAAATGTTAGAGTTTAAAATTAGCATATCCCTAAAATTAGCATAGCCTTCAAACAATTCCTTAATAGCAATGATTAGTTTTCAAAAAATTCGTCAACGTTACACCAGAAATCAATAAGTATCTAATATTGGACAATTCTATAAATAAAAATGGACCCCTTATTTAAATGAAATATCAGACAATGATAATTTCGATAAGTACTACTCCGAATTTTGCTGCCAATTGAATTGATGCGTCGTATTGCCAATTGCCAAAAAGGTCATTAACACTACAGGTGTATCCAAAAAAATTAGAGGTTATAGTCTAGTTAGGGGTTAACTACCTCAGAAAAAATACTGAATGACTTAACTATGCCGGTCGCTATGTAAATTTGCTTTAAAGTTTTTTTTGTATTTCATGTTGGTACTCTCAGCTGTAACCAATCAATGATGTTAAAACTTAGGTTTTTAAAATTTTAATTATGAAAATAAATGAAACCTTCAGTATGCCCCTTCACTGTAGTCATTAATAGATAGGCGTTTATGGGTACAGTAGTTTTAATTAATATAATAATTTATAATAAACCCCCAGACAAACACTAACAATATGGCCCCAAAGTAAGCAGAATGATCGGGGGAACCCAGCATAAACATACATTTAGAAATAACCATGACCTGAGAACAAACATCTGTGTTCATCACACAAGAACGCCAGGACTCGAAACTGAAATGAAAATGAGTTTACTATCACAAAAACATCCAACTTACAGATATTTTTATATAAGTTAATGAAGCACAATTATTACATTCGTAAATTATTTTCGACAAAGGGCAACGCTAGTTGGTAATTTTCGCGCAAATTTTCATGCTAAGCCGTGTAAAATTACTCATACAATTGTATGTAGGGTAGAAATTTATAGTAATTGAATACATGTACATGAAAAGAAAAATACACCATGATGTATGTTTAAAAAATATATATATATTAAATACATAGATATAGCAAAATATATAGTTTTCGCACAGTTATGGTAACAATAAAATGTTTTTGAATAATTATGTAACATAACTATAATTAATTTAAATAATACTTGTAGAATAGAACCTGGGCCCGGCGTATGAGGCAGGGCTACTAACCAGGACGCCACTCGAACTTGAACTGACACAAGATTTTCAAATATCTGACAAGATAACGTAATCTATATCTATATCTGACAGATTTCGTAAACCCCGATCGTATTGGATCGAGTGGCAGTCGTTGCCGTTGATGACTAAATTATCGACTATAGATCATATTTTTATTTTAAAGAAAAAACTTGTTTTTAATTCTGTGGATTTTGTTAATGTAAGTATATGTAAATAAACTTTCATGACCGACAACTTTCACGATCATCAATTCATTTTCTAAATATAAAATTATAAAAAGAAATGAATTGGTAGTTTTAATGGATATGATGGACACTCAAACTTACTCTATTGTATCTCTAGTAACAACTGTCTTCATCTTCAGTTTACTCACTCTTTTCATCATATGAAATGGACAATAAACATGACCCACTATGAAATGAACAAAATAAAATCTCCTAAGCCATAGAAAAATTATCCAGAAATATAACAAGGTCAGCCAATATATTTCCCCATAGATTTTTATGGCTGTTCAGTAAATTGCTGTCCCCAATGCTATAATACGTAGGTAAAAAAATTATTCCTTATCGCAAACAAACGACGATGAAATTACGTCAATGAATTTAATCCAGAAAGTTCTCCGTTTTGAACCGTGTTAGATTTAAGTAAATCAAGCTGAGGTTAAAATGGCGACCTTGATTCTGTATGGAAATGTTCCATTGTGTAGTCAACGCCAGATTGTTAATGTTGTATTCGTATTTCGTAATGAAATTATAATGTTACCTGTCCATTGGTACAATTACTGTACCGATTCCTCGCGTGAGTTGATGGCTGATAAAGCTTCGCATTACGTCATGGGCTCGAAGTCTTCATTCAGAATTTGTCGTAGAAGACTGAGTGTACGTACTTTTATTTAAAAAAAAAAGTGTGACCACGAGGAACCGAGAGCGATATAAAGCGGAGGGGGTGTGAATTGACTGACCAATTATAGCCCGTGCCATCCACGCTGACTTTTTCGGTCTATTCAACGTTGTGTGCGACTACAACCCAAAAGATTAGTGGGCGTCTCCCTGTACAATGCTAGAAATCTCCCTTTCCCTTTGCTTATTCAGCTTACCTCGATGGCAATGCACCTTAATCCATAATATAATGTTGCAGTGTCTGTTGAGCTAAGCGGAGCTAAGCAGAGAACGTGTGACTAATGTTTTACAAAGTGATGACGGCGGCGCTTCTCTTTTATACCCGAAATGTTAAGCATTTGTCGCTGTGTTCATAATGACAATTTTTAATACTTTCCACAAATAAAAAACTGGGAATCTGTTTGTCAGAACACATCCCAGCTCACATCTCCACGCCAATGTAAAGTCTCCTTAATGTAATAAAAATTCCTAGAATCGGTTGGAAACTTACGACAGGAGTTCGAAGATAAGTCATAAGTCAAATTCAGATGATATATTAATGTTGCTCCGAGTTTGTTTGTTTCAGAGCAATATGAGAAATCTTCAGGAATTTTCATTTGAGGTTATATTTCGGTCGATGTTGCATAGTTGCTTGGTATTTAGATCAGTCCGCTGTTGGGACGAACGTCCTTC
Organism: Marasmarcha lunaedactyla; assembly: GCA_923062675.1. Lineage (NCBI taxonomy): Eukaryota > Metazoa > Arthropoda > Insecta > Lepidoptera > Pterophoridae > Marasmarcha > Marasmarcha lunaedactyla. The sequence goes on from OV281358.1 coordinate 6,512,215, forward strand.
CTTTGTTTTCTTATCTTAGAATTTCTTAGAAAATGTAATAACGATTGTGATTTGATTTATGTTTGTTAGTATATTATTAATATTATAAGATTGTTGCTGCTACTGTTGATGTTTAGGAAACCGGGCCCGACACAAGTCTTCTAAAGGCTCTCTTAAAAGTATTGTCTTGTGAATGAAGAATTACAATTTTTTTTGTTATCTCAAAATAATAAATTACAATAATTTACCTACCTATCATATTTAAAACGAACGCGTTTAAAGAGATTTGTGTTAGTTTGAATTAATTTGTTTCGTTATTTTGCTATTTTGTGTATTTGAGCACGTGTATTTTAGGAGTTGTTTGTATAGTCGGCAAGTATTTGAAAACGTTAAGAATTTATAAAATTAAACAACGTACAATAATAAACTTGGATTAAAATAACTCAAGCAAAAGTGTGTTCACAACTATCAATTTAAAATTTAAAACTTACCTATCTAACTAAAGACAACAAAACAAAATAATGCGGTCTTAATCTTTAATGTAATCGTAAATAACTATGTACAAAACCAATGCAGCTGCAGGCTTCCATATCACAAACTAAAAATAAAACTTATGAAAATTATAAGAGTACTGACTACTTAACTCTTCGACCAAACATCAGATTGTTATACGTGTGGAAGACCTAAGTACCTTCTTAGGCATCAAAGACAACAGTTGTAAAAAACAAATACAGTCAATAAAATATATTAAGTAATCGCTCGGCTTACATATTTAGCAACCATGGCTTTGTCACGTGATAGTTAAATTGTATAGTGTAAAGGGCAATTATGATGAGCATGAAATGCTTGAGGTTACTAGCACATTTTATTTGATAAGGATTTAAATCTAATCCATCTAAAAGGGTTTACAATTACCACTTAATATTTAACAACTATCTATTATTTAAACGGGTGTAGTAAGCTATGCTTAAAAGATAGACATGTGCCATCGCGAACTTTTCTGTAGACCTGTTTTGTAATAACCTGAAGGGATTAGGCAGTGTTTTCCATTAAAGCTCCAGCTGTCAGACACACAGACAGACAGACAGACAGACGGACGCGGCCGGAGGAGGCCGGCCTTTGTTTTACAATATGTATTGGTTATAAACTGTTTTCCCATATTGCCGCACCACTCATCATTTTTGTCACAAGCACTAATTTACCCACCCGTGATTAGCCTAATAAAATAACATTCAAAGAGGTTTCAAAGTCGCGAGACTACTATGACGAATATTTCTTCTTTATAATAAATGGTAAACAGATACATTAAGACTGAGATCTACGAAGCTGGCTAAGACTTATTTCACACTTGTCTTAGCTAAACGGTCACACAAAAAGCGACTTTATTTTATTATTCATCATAGTGAAAATCTCAGTAAAAAGCTTTGACAAGATGGTTGTTTATACAGTCGCCTTTATAAATAATTTAAGGTAAAGACGCCAACTATGTTTGGAATCATACTTTAACGCCGAATTACCTTCTAGCTGCAGTAAAATTCTCATGCCTAAAATGTTTTTGTACTTAATTAATTCGACCATGAAACTAATTAGTTCACAAGATATTTGATTTATATTGAGATAAAGATAAAAAATAATTTACGCATAAAATTCAGTATTTAACAAGGCAATTTATGGCTTTTATAGACAAGTGCTTAAAAGACCAAAGCACACTCAATTATTAATCAACTCAATATGTGTTGAAGTATATGTGTTGAAATTTTCGGGTTTTCAAACAGACGAGAGAAAAAAATATCTCTCATTACGTTAAGTAATAATAGTTTAAATAAATTGTTATAAAAGTTTCATATTTGGTAACCTTTTATTCAAACTATTGAGACACATAAATAATGAATAATAGTTATAAAGCCTAGAGTTATAGACACGTATATAATAAACAGTGCTGACAGTTTTACATGATTAATATTTGGTTCTGGACTTTAAGCTATGTTACCTCAGGATGATGCAGCTGCTTAATGATAAAAACATAATAAGATATAGAAACCGGTACAGTCGTTTCAGAGTTGATCTTTAACATACAAACAAACATGTAATAGGAACATGACTCTCTTAGATCTTTCTGCACATTCACGACCTCATTAAACTTCAATCATGAGTCATATCAAGATACTCACTTTAAATTTCGCATTTGATATTAGAAAGCTCAAGCCATTCTAAAGTTCACTTCGAAAGCTTGAGTTGAAGAGTGAAAGGTGTGTCAAGTTGTAGCTTAACTACCATTGCAGCTGTTTGTATACTTAGTTTCGTATTGAGGCAATTAAAAAGAGATTCAACTTTAATTAGTTAATTATGTCGTTATTGGTAGATGAGCATATCTACGTGAAATTATTTTTTTACTACCGTCCTAGCCGGCAAACTAACACGCAAACTACTTGAACCCAAAGCTGTGAGTACAAATCTCCCAAAAGTGAAGATCAAGTGATAAGTATTGTTTCGCAATATCGAATACCGCGCTGTCTTAAAATACTAGAGTCTTCGCAAAATTTCACTAGCTCTACTCCTTATCCTGATGGAATTTCGGGATAAAATATGTCCTATGTTACTTTTGGAGAACGTACCTTCCTAATAGTGAAAGAATTTTGTATATGGGTTTAGTAATTCCAATTCTTACAGATAATATTTAAACAAACAAGTCTTGATTGATTTATCAATTGGTTCACCAACAAGGCATACAGTGACACATTTTCATAACAAACATAAAATCTAGTTAATTTCTCCAAAGTAAGCAGAGTTTGAGGTTGTGTATGACCAATCAGCGAACTGGGGAAGCGATCCCGGAATAAATATTTATTTATATTTTATATTATATTTTATAGATATTTATCAACAACCATGACCTGAGAACAAACGTCTGCATTCAAAATAAAATAGATTAACATATAAATAGTCCATTTTCACATAAAGATGTTGCTCATTTCGTTGATGTAATATTTAGTAAAATAAGAACGACACGTGAGTACTTATCAATTTTGTTACAAAATATTGAAAGTTCCGAACGACACCGTCTCACGTTCTTGACAGATAACAATTGTATTTTGAGAATTTCGTTGCTTTCAGAAGATACATGTATGTTATTAATAAACTGAAAAAATATTGTAGACTGTTTTATTCTAATGAAAATGTATTATTTTCTTTGTAAATTAATGAAGTTGCTTATAATAACGTATTCGAAGTTTCTATGCTACAAGTGCTGAACAGTATATTTACTTACTGTTTTTTGGTGCCGAAGCGCCTGCGACGGATGGGAGGTGGTAAACGCTCACGTATACCACTTAGCCGGCTGCATGGTGATGTGGTACTCACTAGAAGAGTACTTACCCACTAAACCCCACCTGAATGCCTGTAGCAAAAATTTGCGTTTCAGCCTTCACCGGAAGCGACAGCCAGAAATAAAGTTGCATTTTTGGTGCTCGGAGGGATTGGAGCTAGACTCGGTCTGGGCAGCCAACAGGCTGTCCACTAGAGGGCAAGAGCGAGACAACGATAAATTCCAACGAGTCCACACGCCCAGCGAGCCTAGCTCAAGGCTTGCAGATCGGGCTCAGAGCGTGCCAGACTTGTGATCGAAGGTCCCGGGCTAAGTTTGTCTAAACGCCATTTCGCCCTTTTTTATTTATTTTTTTGACAACGAATATTTACAAATTAACGGTAGGAAAAAGAAATATAATTATAGATAGAATACAACGCCTAAATTACTATTTAAGAAATTAACCGATAGATCGGGTTTAGATAAGTTTAAGAATTTATCGATTCCATACTCTCAGTTTTTAATTTATTTTTATTACTGTATTTTCTGTGTGAACCTAAATGGTTAAATAAATATATACATGAAAAAATCAAATGTTTCTACTATATAATAATAGTTTATTATATAGTAGAATTATTATTATTCATTTCTAGATCTAAAAATACTCCATCCAGAACTTTCTTAGACACTGATATTTCTCAACCGCTCCTGGCAACAACCCCCACGCAGGTAACATTTTACCAAACTTTGTCTATTTTGAGTTACAATCTATCTCAACCTTTGAAAGTCGACCCTGGATATTCGAAAAGTTAGTAGAAAGTATATATACTGTTTTATATTTAATTGTATAAAAGGAAAACGTGCCTGCCTGATCTATAAATACACAGCCGTTAAAAGGTTCAAACTGAAAGGCTCACAATATGAAACTACGACGCAGGTAATCGTATTAAAGGATATTTGCAAATTAAAACCGTAGAGATCCCGTGGGATGACATTTTTACTGTACAACATAAAGTCGGAGAGAGGTTAATGTGTGTTCAACGATTCATGCAATGTCTCACTATTCGCATGTGTCCTCAAAACGACCTGTCCTGCTTAACAATATTCAATAGTAAATTCTGTTTATATTGACAGACATAATTCAATATACCGCGTGAATTTATTACGTGGGTTCAAACCACGGTTCTGAGCAACTTTTCCAATGACGTCATGTAGCGGAAATGAAAAACAAATTCAACACTGTAAACAAAATTGGCAGCTAACCCGCAGGATTTGTAGGAAACGGGGGTTTTTTTTTTAAATTTTCGCTATAGTGTCTTAGGGAAAACTGCTTAAAATTTTGGTTTGATGCCATATGCTCGTTTTCTGAACGGTACGAAAAGTCGTCCGTATATATTTTTTCAGTTATGCCATCAAATACCCTATCCAACTAGTTCAAGTAGATTGTAAAAAAAAAAATACATAAAAAAGACCGATTTGCGCGATAAATTTAAATATTACTTTCCACTTATCATGATATGTAATATCATATTTCAAAACAATGTTACATGCAATGCAGCGGAGATCATCATATAAATCTTTAGATACAGTCGGGTGTCTTGGCGCAAGTCCCGGTTCGCGTTCCCCCTATAGTCGCCTACGCACATTGAACAACGCGCAACCCTTGCGTAACTTGTCGAAAGTAAAATAGCGTAAGATAGGTAGGTGACAAGCCTTTGACGACCGAGTGGTGTAGTGGTAGCCTTGCCTCATACGCTGAAGGTCCCCGGTTTGTTTCCTGGCCGGGGCATTCATTTGTGTGATGAACACAGATGTTCTCGGGCCATGGTTGTTTGTATTTATATATGTATATTTATTCTGGGTTTCCCCCCAGTTCGCTGTATGGTCATCCAACACACAAGCTCTGCTTACTTTGGTGCCATACAGTTGGTGTGTTTGTCTGGGGATTTATTATTATTAAGGATTTATTAAACCTGTTATCTCAAAATCTTGTTCCTGGTCGTCTGATTTTACTTATCAAATAGTTTAGTCACTAAGCAAACCGACATTACTACACGGCACGAATGCAAACGTAATTAAACTTAATGTTTTGCATCATTCAATCTCTTACGTCGTTCAGCAAAATAATTGAGTTTGTGTGAAATGAAATAGGCCCATTTTTCAGGTACGTGACGTAAAAACTTCATTTATTTTCCGCTATTTTACTTTAATTTATTTTCACCGCATCTCGAACCATAAACGTAGATACAAATATTTCTTACGCAGAACCAGAGATATGACGTCATTGAAACGACCTCTTAAGGCAAGTAAACACAAGTGACTCATATTGAATTTCAGTTACGCAAATAATGGCTCGCTGCAAAAACCTTAAGAATGTTTTTATTTACTTTTTGTTTGTTCAACTTATTGACCTTAATACTCCCATGGTGAGTGTATGTTGGTTCGTAAGTAACCTTTTTTTAAGTTACGACTTACAATTATGTCTCTATGTCTCCCTCTCTTCCCTCTTGGTTGAGGCGGGCGATATGGCTGAATCCCGCGTTAACTCGTGAACGGGTGCCGTTTGAGGGTCTGCGTCGTTTGGATACTTGGGGGGAGGGAGAATTGCCGAGCTAACAGATGCAGATAAGAATAATTTTGTATAGCCATAAAGAGACATTGTAAATTTATTTCTTCACGAAGGTTTTTCCGAACAGTAAGAACGATAATTGTCAATGTTGAGACATAAATATTTGAATTTGAATTACGTTGTAAAAAGCTCTTGGCAAATTTGGTTTTGGTGAGATGATCACATTGATCTATAGAATAACTAGGCAATATGTAGCGAAGAAATGAAATTATATCTAAAATAAAGTAATTAATTGAAACGAATTTTTAAACATTGTATAATTAATTGTTTTAGATATCGCGATTACTTAAGGGGTTCGTGGGGTTACTACCCTGATTTGATATTAGTTATTGTGTCAGTTATTTCAGAGATGAATTCCTTAAATTATTGAATCTAAATATAATTCATAGATGTAGTCGCAGTTGATACCTACGAGTATATCAAAAACATGCTTTATTTTGAATTAATCAATATATATTATACAAATATTAATTAGTTTATTTTCATAGCTATTGAATTATTCCGAACCAATATAAATTGGACCGTAGTTAATATTAAAGATTACCAGTTCAGGAAATAAACCTACAAAGTACAAAAGAACATAAAATGTTAAGTAATCTACAATGTAAAATACTAATATATAAATATTATTCTAATTATATAAAGAGGAAACTATGTAGGTACCAATTTAATTCTATACTTGAAACATCATTCCACATTGAACTCACCATTTTCGTTTCAATTAACATACTTACTTGTATATATAATTATTAAAATTAAAATACAAAACGCCATAAGCTTATAACGTGTACATTCCTTAACAATAGTTCGGAGCGTATCATACTGCGTGACGCCAAACTAACCTGAATTATATTGTAATAAGAATCAAACTCAATTAATACTTTGAGCCCTGTCCTTTTTTGATATTGTTACCCACAGTTTGTCACTCGTCGCGGTATTTAATATTTGTCATTTCGTATTATATCTACCCTACAAAAAATAATAGATAAAATAAATGTGTATACTTACTATTTTTTACGACAAAGACGTCTGATAATCGATTTTTCAGTGTATAACTACTTGAATTGTATAACGATTGGAAGAGTGGACATCCTTAATACAGGTCTGCGTGCTTAACAAGGGTGTCCCACAACATTGCTAAAAATTGTTTTGTTCATAAATAAAAGTATTATTAAAGTATTATATGTTTACTAAATAATCCTTTCTTTTTTTTACTAACGCCATCTACATTTAAACCAACACACCAAAGAGGTCGAAGGTTCCGCAACGTATTTTTCATCTTTTGTTAGAGTTCTTTATTGGAAATGTTCAGAGATTTATACGAAGATAGAACGGCGAAAACAGGAAAAAAATTTTCTTTCCATTAGGGAAAAAAACATTAAAATTGTGGTTATACGGAGCTTCTTTTTGAATTATTTATTGTTATTTGGTTATTTATTATTGTTTTATTGTTATATTTATGGTTGTTACATACCTACCTAAGTAACACAATGTAATGTCCTCTACATTGCGTTACTTAGGTAGGTTGTTGTTACTTAGCTAGTAATCTAAAAGAATCCAAAATGTATTTTTTGATTCTGAAACAAATTTCTGGTCACTTTAATCTGTAAAAACGAGCTGCAGAATTTGACAATTTAAAAACCCGACTGCTAAACTTATTTTCCCATGTTATTCTGGTTCCCATGGGAATCACGGATTATATAATATATCTTGTGTCACTTCTACAACCGAGACCAATCTCATGACACCTCATATGTTGAAATCTGTCAAACGGTTTAGGCTGTAGAGCGTGTCAAAGAACGTCCATACGTACACACCCGAAAAACATAACCTTCCTTCTGAAGTCGGGTAAAAGTGATGTATGCCTCTATTGTGTTATACAACAGGTGGTACAGTACTTTCACCTTTTTCTATCTCTTTTGGGTAGGTAAGGTTGAGGAGGGCGATGGCTGTGATGCTGTTCGCGGATCTTCGTTGGTTGGACAGTTTATGGGGAGGAGACTTGCCTAGCTAACAAAACCAGACTAGAATTATTTTGTTTAGATATATTGCTTAAAAATGACACCTCTTGAGTTTCTTGACAGTTCCTCTTCACGTAGGTCTTTCCAACATGTCAGTAGATTCATGCTTTTTTTAAAGTCAAAATTGTGAATTAAATATCACAAATAACAATACCTATTCAATTTCATTGATACGTATGAAAAACAGGAAACACGTAATAAATCAATGTAAAAAAGTTTAAAAATAGCACAAAAACAATGGAACTCTGATTTGCACAGATTGTAAATAATACATGAAACCGTTTTTAAAATAAACTGAACAGGAAAACTGACCTCAAACTTGAACTGTTCGAATTATACAAAACGTCACTCTAAATATAGACCAAAACTTATATAGTACATAACTTTGTTATAGCTGACGAATGAGCATGCAATCGACCTAATGGTAAGTTGTATCTGCACCCATAGACATAGTCCCCCGATCAGCTCTCGGCGAATCTGTACCAGCTTAAGGCAGACCAGGCCGCATAATTATCATCCAACCTGTCACTTGCACCTTATGTGATTATTTTTCTCAGCGGATGACCCTCTAGCGGGTCCCCGCTTGCATACCCACCTCCCTACCCGGGTGTCGCTCCAATGAAGGCTGCATAGCATTCCCATGCTAGCAAGGTGATTTTTAGTGCGTAGGTTGTAACACTTACATCTTTTATGGTCCTAATATTGTAATATATTCTTCTTTATTGGTATTTTTGGATTTTCCACTTTGCTGGCTGTGGCAATATTTTACCGTTAGCCTTCATCGAAAGCGACACACGTTGGGAAGTGGGTGCGCTGGCGGAGGCCCGCTAGCTGGTCGTCCGCCGGATGTGAAAGTTGCACTGAAGGTGATCAAAGGGACATGAGTTGGTGGACGTTCTGGGCAGCCTCCGGTGAAGCTGGGGCTGCGCAGAGGTCAGCCGAAGCTTGACTTAGGGATCAATTTATTTAAATGAACCTATAATGATTTGAGAAGAGAACTATGCTCCGCCAGAGCTAGCAGTCGCTCTGTAGGAGAATGTGAAGCCCTAGGTTTACGGGCTAAAACTGAAATTTCCCTAACATCAATATTTTTGATATCAGACGATACGCGTATCGTCTGCTACGGAGGGTTGAGCAGTGGAATTCAATGGGCGAGGAGCTGGGATGGGATTCTGGTGTGCAGCGGGGCGCTGCCTCCAGTTCTCTGGGGCAGGCTTGGGCTGTGTAGGCTTTGCTCTGAACTTACGCTCTTCCGGGAGAGCCTAAGTGTGGTAAGCATATTGTTTACCGGTGAGGAGCTTAGTTAGGGCTCGGAAATCGTCTAACGATGAGACTAAGATTTTAATTGATTCACCCGAGTTGGTAGCTCGGGTGTAAAGGATCTTGTACTCTTTGCACAATGTTGAAACCTCGGACCATTTTCCCTTTTCCCGAAGGAATACGGGTGGTGGGACCTGAGGTTTTACAGAAGTTGGGGGTGGAGTCACTTTGAGTGACATCAGTGGGGCCGGGGTGGGTGTTGTAGGCACCGGGGTAGCTGGCGTTGTAGTCGCCGCGGAGGGTGTTGAAGACACCGGGATGGGCGTTGAGGACGCCGGGGTTTGTTGCGAACGCTTAAATTTTCGAGCCCTAACTAAGCTCTTTACCGGTAAGCAATATGCTTACTACACTTACGCTCTCCCGGAAGAGCGTAAGGTTAGAGCGGTACTCAGGGCGGTCCCGTTCGAATTATCGAACGAGGCTATCATACACGACCTGAAAAAAAAAGAAAAAAAACTTAGAACGGCAATCTATTTCAAGCCATCCTACCGATTACATCTCCAGTCTATTTCAAGCCGTTCTGCCGATAACATTTCCATTCTATTTTCAGCCATCCTACAGATTACATCTCCAGTCTTCTGCAAGTAACTCTGAAGCTGCCTCCTACTGAAGCTACCTGATTCTAAAGCTACCTGACGCTGAAGCTGCCTCATGCAGAAGCTACCTAAAGCTGCCTCATGTTGAAAACCCCGACATTGACGCCTGATCCTGCTCCTGCTGACCCCTGCCTACCTCTATTGGTGGTATTCTGTTGTGGGGGAATGCTGCCGACATCGATACTATATTTATTCTGCAGAAAAGGGCTGTTCGCGCAATCTATCAGCTGGGTCCAAGGGTGTCACCTAGAAGTAAATTTAAGGAAATAAATATTCTTACTTTCACAATATATTTTAGAAAATTTAATGTATGTAAAAAAGAACATAACCTTGTTCAATAAAAAAAAGATCTGCACAATGTTAACACAAGAGGAAGAAATATGCTGGCAGCTCATAATAGTAGGCTTCATAAAGTCACTAACTCATTCATGGGTCAATGTATACACTTTTATAGTAAGGTTCCTGAGGATATCCAAGGTCTTCCTATTGACAAATTCAAAGAAAGTAAAAAGCAGAAGTTGTGTGCTAAAGCATATTCGATTACTATCCGATTATTTGGATGATAAAAGCCCTTGGGTATAATCCCCTCATTAACAGGATTGTACTAGTATTTGTAACAAAACATGTGTAATGTGTCTGTATGTTCGTTAATTCAAAATTTCAAATTGCGGTTCCAAAGGAGTACGATCCCGGCTGTATAAGCCGATTGCTGACCTTAGAACGGATCCGATCAGCTTTCGGCTAATCTGAACCAGCTTAAGCCTGCCCAGGCCGACTTTTCATCATCCAAACTGTTACTGCACCTTATGCGATTATTGTTCCACTATAGCGATATGATATAGCGCACCCACCTCCCTACCCGGGTGTCGCTCCGATGAAGGCTGTACAGCATTCCCATGCTACAGCCGTTTAGGTGGTTTTTAGTGGGTAGGTGCCACTTTGGTGAGTCCCACATCACCGTCGCAAAAGTCGGTTGCCTGCGGCGGTATGCATGACGCATCTTCCACCTCCCTCCCGTGAGGGTGTTGCTTAGGCGGCATAAAAAATTAAAAAAACTTAGTACGGCAGTCTATTTCAAGTCATCCTACCGATAAAATCTCCAGTCTATTTCAAGCCGTCCTGCCGATAACATCTTCAGTCTATTTCAAGCCGTCCCGCCGACAACATCTTCAGTCTATTTCATGCCATCCTACCGATTACATCTCCAGTCTATTTCAAGCCGTCCTGCCGAAAACATCTTCAGTCTATTTCAAGCCATCCTACCGAAAACATCTCGAGTATATTTCAAGCCATCCTGGCGATAACATCTTCAGTCTATTTCAAGCCGTCCCGCCGATAACATCTCCAGTCTATTTCATTCCATCCTACCGATTACATCTCCAGTCTTCTAAAAGTAACTCTGAAGCTGCCTCGTATTGAAGCTACCTGACGCTGAAGCTGCCTCATGCAGAAGCTACCTGAAGCTGCCTCATGTTGAAAACCCCGACACTGACGCCTGATCAATACTGACCCTGATGATCCTGCCTACCACCTCCTCCGGCCTGCTGATCCAACCTGCTTCTACTTTTCCTGCTCTCATTGATCCTGCCATTGCCAGAGCGCCAGTCGGCGCCTGAGTGCCTGCCGCTGATCCTGCACGCGCCTGAGCGCCTTCACTGTGGAAGCTTTCGCTGCGACCCCTCCGACTAAATCATGACCGTGACAGTTTTTTTAATAAAAACTTTTATTACCTGACAAGGTGCCACTCACCCCGCAGAGGTCGGTTGCCTGCGGAGGTATGCATGACGCATCTTCCACCTCAATCCCGCGATGCTGCTGCTTAGGCGACTAAAAAAAAAACCATAGACATCATTAATAAATGTAATTAATAAATAATTCTAATCTTTGATGAATGTTGTGTTGCCGATGGTAGGTTTAAGTTGGAATTGCCTTTGTTCCAGAACTTACACTGGCTGTTACAACCTGTTGTCCGGAACGTCACCAAGCAAAAGTAATTAATATGGCGGTGAAAATAGGGAGGACTGTATCTACCGCCCCGAGATGTTAACATAAAAAACTCTACCGCCACGTAATTCTCTAAAAGGTTGCACTTTTTTACTTCAGACAAGTTTTCCACCCCTGAAACAAGAATAGGGAAGATTAAGCATGAAGTCAAATTAAGTTTAAATATCTTTTCGTCACATTCTCAAACTGACATACCTTTAAGGTATGTCCTAGAGCCGCTTTCATACTCAACAAAATCTTGGGCTGCTTTCTGAAGAAGCAGTGCTTTGAAGCTGCAATGAGAAACTTTCATGAGAATATAATTACATTTACAAAACAATATTCTATTGTACATATACTTATTTATGAAGGTATACTACGATTATTTGACGGCCGAATAGCGTCATTGCTAATAGCCCTGCCTCAAGGTTCGAGTCCTGATCGGGACATTCATTAGTGTGATGATCACAGATGTTTAAATTTTATATATGTATGCTTATTTTAGATCCCCAAGTTCGCTGTATGGTCATTCATACTCAAGCTTTGCTTATTTTAGGGCCATGAAGTTTATGTGTTTGCCTGGGCATTTTATTTATTATTTATAGCTCTATTCCTAATATGAGTCTACATAAAACTTAGTATTCAACTTTGTTCAAATATACGTAAGTACAGTCGCCCAAAAAAATGTTCCACCATTTTTGACAACACTCCCAGTGTTACAAAAATCGTTGTAAGGTTGAGTCTCTGTCAGAATATTATTAAGGGAAATCAAGCTTGTTGTTTTAAAACATGCAAATGAGCTCCACCCGTGGGGTGATGTACCACATTTTTGCGGACTGTACGGTGACATTGGTAAACAGAATAATTTAATACTATTTGCAAGTTATTACCTACTCAACATCGGTAAATCACATTTAGACGTATTTTTCAACCATTCTATGACGCAGGTCTTCGACTAATTGATACTGGTACAAATTGAGGACCCGCGATTAGTGTAGGGCTTTAGTTCATTGGTATTTATTTTAGATTTAGAATATATATAAAGGAGTACCTATTGAATTTATAAACTAAGTAAGATATATGATATAGGAATATGAAACCCGCTTTGTTCGTAGTTGATAAATGATAGTTATTTACAGAAGATAAGATTGTATTACATTTAGCGCCATTTGCATTATTAGAAATTATACAATTTCAATATTTACTAATAAAGTGGAACCTATTTTTTAAATCAAAAGAAATATTTTTTTATTATTTACTGCTACTTTAACTATATATTTAAGGAAGTTATCTCATTCGCAAAAAACACACGGGTTTCAAACTAGAAATGTGCTGTATAAACTGTGTCAATCGAGTAATATAATAAAATACCAACAAATCAGACAAGAAAACAAAAATAGGATTTATTAATAAAAACCAATACAATAAAACAAATGTACAGAAAAAAATAAACAACAAAAAGCTGGGATGAATACTATTTAAATCGTGGGTAGTAAAAGTAGCTCGCAGCTCATACAAGGAGCTTGTACAATTTTGTTAAAAAGCATGGTTTTAGTTTGTTCTTTGGAGTCAAGTTCTTTTAGCTCAAGCTCAAGGTCAATATTATTAGTTAAGCGAGGGATTAAATAAGAGCTGGTACGCTGACTGTAAGTACCTATTATTAACTTTAGGAACTTCTAGATATTGTTTAGTTATTTGTAAGAAATATCACTCAGCTGCCTCACCAGAAAATAGATCTAGACGATAAATTGTCATGTATTTATAGGGTCATGTTGATGGAGTTTCTACATATCCGATACATATTACATCTATACATGTGTATCCGAAAATAAGACGCATCCAACTTATGTGGGCCTACACGTTACCTAATGAAAGCCTTAAGATCGATAAAATGGGTACATCAGACACATGTCTACTCGACATTTATTTCCACATTGAGACCTTTTCCTTATCTAAACTTAGAACTTTGTTATACGGCTGCGGATTTTATTTAAGAAGCTTTTAAGATCGCTGGAAGGAATTTTTTTTTTTATATACAGGTAGGTAATTGGGTAATGGAACTAAAGGAATCGTGGAGTACTGGTATTGTTTATTACTATAACTCTAACAACCACAGTAGAAGGACACATTAGAAGATATAAAAAGCGCTATTCATTTCTATTTTATTTCGTAGTTAGATTTTCGTAGACCTCTGATTCAAACATGTAAAAATGAAGAAGGGAAGAATAGTTGACCCTCAGTCAGGGACAGCCACGTTTACAAGTCTGTTTATCAGTTAGACATTGACTTTGACAACTGACGATTCTTTCTTTGATTGTTGATTAGATTTGTTTGTTTATTTATGTATAGAAATTATATCGTTAAATAACATTAATTTAATAACATTTCAACACTATGTATTATACCGATTATTTAAATAGATCTGTAATAGCAACTTGAAGTTTTATGAAACGTTCTGTCAGTGGCAGATCTTGATTTACTTTAGTATTGCTGCAATGAAATAAACGAAAACATTTTATTGTTATTATAAAACAAGAGTCAACGATAAGAATAATACCCACTTAATAAGAATAATTTAACCTTTAATTCTATGTATAAAATGCATTTAAATTAAATATAGGTCAGTACCAGCGTGTTCGCGAAACCTTACGTCTCCTTTCCGTCAAACACCTTTACATAGTTGTGTTCCGGCTAAAGGGAAGCAGCCAGTGCAATAACTGGAACAAAGGCAGCCTCAACTGGAGTCTATGGTCGGCAACGCATCAGTAGTTGATAATAAATGCATTCAATATTGATAAATAGAACACATACGTCCAACGATGTCCAGGCAAGCAGATGCTACTAAACGTCACACGTAACACACTTATGCCTAGATGGTCTTAACCTAGGGCACCTATTAATTTGACGAGTTATATTCGAACCATACTTCTGCTCGCCTAACGTTGAAATGAAATGAAATGAAATGTTTATTTCTCAACGTTCACAATTACTTGTTCTTATTGACGTCAAATAAAGCATGACTACCACCAGTTCGGAAAAACCTTTATGAAGAAGAACTGGCAAGAAACTTCACGGGTATAACTTTTTCAAAATCATTTTACAGAGTCTCTTTATGTCTATACAAAATTATTCTTATCTGCATCTATTAGCTTGGCAAGTCTCCCTCCCCCCAAGTATCCAAACGACGAACACCCTCAAACGGCAACCGTTCACGAGTTATCGAGGATCCAGTCATCGCCCTCTTTAACCTTCTTTCCCTCGAGGGAAGTGAAGTTATCCAAATGAGTCAACATTTCCATTGCAACACGTAATACGACATCTTCTCTTAAAGTGGGGCCTCAAAGCTATTTGATATCACACAAAACGAGAAACATTTCAACACGAAGTGCTATTATGATATCGATTAAATTAGTTTCCAGAACACATTATCGTGATGACATTCCATCTTATCGATTTGCTGGAAAATATGGATTCGCGTTCCAATTAAAAGCTAGGTCACATTATACCACTAAAAGTAACTCAACATTTTCTAGAAGAACCCTTCGCAATCATTATAATGCATACACCCACTCCATACCCCATAGAAACCTAGGTCATTTTCCATTTTCCAACGGAACCCGTGGCTTTGCATTAACCTGATTATTTGCGTCACAGTCAGCGAGTTCTGACGAAGATTGCGTCATAATAGAAGACCCACAACCACAAGAACTAGAATATTCTTTTATTAAGTTATGCAAGGATGGAATATGAACATGGAGAGAGAAAGGTGGTACTTAAAGTGTGATTTTTTTACCGTTTGGAAAATACTAAATAATTTTTTGTACCAGAGGACTGCTAAATTTCACTAGACTTTGTAGTTTAGCTGGAACTTACACTTCTCCTAAATACTCATAAAAAACTGTTCTATACATCCGAGTCAGATGTCAATTTCTTATGAAGACTGCAATTTTTTTTAACACGGTTCATTGGGAAAGTTGCCCAGAACTGTGATTTGAGCCCATGTGATCATTTTCAACCCTTAAAAAACTCTCCCTGTATAAATTAATTACAATATATTCTAAGATTAGGAACAAACTGCCTGTTTTTCAGTCCAGTAAAGTTCCGGAGCTTCTAAAAGAAAAGTGAATAGGTTAATAATTTTTATACTAATTAAGCAACCTTTATGTATGGGATAGTTTTTTCCTCGCCAAGTAATATGTGCTGTGGAAGGCTCGATATTAATATTAGTACTCCTGTTTTCAGTCAAAAATATCAAATTAATTGATAAATAATTATTCTTTCATGATAATCTTAGTTCCGTGAAAAAGTGGTAAGATACGAAATACCTATAGATATATTTTTATTTGGATAGATATTCTGATAAATAAACGTGCTGCGTCATGAATTAACCTTTTGTCCTGTTTAATTGTAACTGTTTTATGAACCGTAAAGTTCGTATTTCATTGCTAATATTTCATAAATTATACATTAATTTTTTTTTTCGAATTTGAGACCTATTTCAACTTCTTCGTTCTATATGTAATCGAAAAAAACCTTTAAATTTTACCAATGGCCAATTTTTCATAATTTTTTTAAAAGAAACTTAGATCCCAAAACAAAGTATTGCCTACAAGATAGTGTATTTGCCAGACACCTACCCAGCTAAACTTAAAGAACGTTAACTCTGGTCCCCATTATGACAACGCGTTTTGGCATACCCTAGTCGCCATTATGGATCGTAGAAAAAAATATAATGGGCAAATTCTGCCAGCGCTTTGAGATAATGTTGAATTGTCGCCAAGATACGTATTAAAATGCAAATGGCGCTTCACTCTACAACGGAGACGGAAGTTAACTCGAGTTCCTGTTTTGTGGGAAAATTCTATTTCGTTGTAGAAAATCTTTATAGGAAATGTATTTAAATGAGATAATAATATCATTTCCGACACTACGGTCTCTAACTTATTTTACTTAAGTTACAATGCCAATGAAAGAAGATACCTGCATTTATACTTAATAATAAGTGATTTAAGGTTAGTGACTTTCACACTTATTTATAGTAAAAATCACGCTGCCTCTAAATTTAAGCCATGATCAGGTTAAGAAGTACTTTATTGAAGTATTTTTATTCACTGTTTTGGTGTTTGAATTTGGAACACAAAATATATCCGATCTCCATTTCAATGCTTACACAAACTCCTTGCGCTAAGATTCGAAATTCAAACTCTTTGGTGCAAATAAATTCTCGAGATTTGATTGGTCGATATTTGCGACAAGGAGTTTGGCATTAGATTAAAAACTGTTTTGTGTTCTTTGCTGCCATTATAGAAAAAAAATTAATATTGTTTCACAAGTTGACCACCCTAATGATAATAATAAGAAAATTACGCTTAATTTCAGTCATTGCTCTAATTTTAATGTCCATTTCAATTAATGTAACATTTATTATTTCTTGATTAAATTTCTATTTTCGCTTAAATTATGTCTTTTTCTCGTAGTCATGGTATAAAGTATAGTATGCAACTCCTGAATAAAGTACGAATTTATATCGAGGGCCATGAATCACTCGCGTCGCTCAGGATTCTAACAGTTGAATCACTCGCTGCGCTCGTGATTCAATCATCTTAAATCACTCGCTACGCTCGTGGTTCAATCGTTAGAATCCTTCACTTGCTCGTGACTCATCTACGGCCCTCGCTTTAAATCCGTCCTTTATTCACTAGTTGCATAATATACTATTATACCATACCTACTCTAAAAAGCTTATTTTATTCACGCAAAACAGTGAATAAAAAGGCGTTTTATTCACTGTTTTGGTGTTTGAATTTGGAACACAAAATATATCCGATCTCCATTTCAATGCTTACACAAACTCTTTGCGCTAAGATTCGAAATTCAAACTGTTTGGTGCAAATAAATTCTCGAGATTTGATTGGTCGATATTTGCGAACTGTTTTGTGTTCTTTGCTGCCATTATAGAAAATAAATATTGTTTCACAAGTTGACTACCCTAATGATAATAATAAGAAAATTACGCTTAATTTCAGTCATTGCTCTAATTTTAATGTCCATTTCAATTAATGTAACATTTATTATTTCTTGATTAAATTTCTATTTTCGCTTAAATTATGTCTTTTTCTCGTAGTCATGGTATAAAGTATAGTATGCAACTCCTGAATAAAGTACGAATTTATATCGAGAGCCATGAATCACTCGCGTCACTCAGGATTCTAAAAGTCATCATCTTCATCAAATAATCTTAAATCACTCGCTACGCTCGTGATTCAATCGTTAGAATCCTTCACTTGCTCGTGACTCATCTACGGCCCTCGCTTTAAATCCGTCCTTTATTCACTAGTTGCATAATATACTATTAATAACGCAAAACAATTAAACACAAACCCTTACTTCAACTTCAAGATTTCTGAATAGTTACCTTTCACATTTTTTTTACTGAAGTTTTTACCAAGTTTTTTGCAGTTCTATATAGTACGTTTTAGTGTCGGTTCATTTAATCCCTGACCTCGGTTCTATTTCTGGAGAGTTCGAAACGGCAATTACCATATCTTTGCATTAGTTTGTCAGTTACAAACTGCGCCGACCTGAGTGGACTACGTTAACTCGATATTGAAAAGTGAGTACAATAAATTGCGACGTCAGAGGACGAAAACAGAAAAAAACTGTTAGATTTACAAGCGTTCATTATAATATGCCCTTCGACGATCCTTATTGTATCTTAATACTAGTAACTTATATTCAATTATTTTCATTTAACTAAATTCATCGCAACGAAGGGAATGGATAAATTAAGAAAACCACCACAGATTTGGCTGGTGTATATCTAATTCTCTTAGAAATAAGATGTGCGTTCCACAAAAATAGGCTTCAATGTATACAAGATTCTATAACCTCAGTAAATTTGGAAGATGTCGAACCGAAGGAAATAAGCCAAATGTACATTAATGGAAGGCTATTAACCAAGTGACTCGGATATTGACTTTCGTAAGTATGACCAAAACCCATGTTGTCTGCTATTACGAGTATGTATGATTAATTTTACTAGTTATTTCGAGAGGTAAAAGAAACCTCTCTTAGAGATAGAAGATCTTAGATGAGAACAGTTCTCTGAAGTAACAGCTTCTCTACAATCATCATCAACGGACATCCACTGGCAAACTACGACCTTTCTCAAGGATGTCTGAGATGTTTGATGATTAAACGTTTATAGTTTCAAGGTCTGCCAATCAAGATCCTAGCGCTTCAATAAGCCACTAAGAACAATTATTTACGAAGAGCAGCAAATGGATAAACGGTTGATCATGAAGACCCTAATATAATAAGAGATACGGAGTGAGTAAAAGATGCGATTTCAGCCTTAGTTGCCTTAATTTAACATGGTTGAGGAGGGCGATGGCTGGATCCCGCGTTAACTCGTGAACGGCTGCCGTTTGAGGGTGTTCGTCGTTTGGATACTTGGGGAAAGGGAGACTTGCCGAGCTGACAGATGCAGATAAGAATAACATAAAGAGACATTGTTTTTCCTCTGCATTTCCCACCTCCCTCCCCGCGGATGGTGCCTGCTTAGGCGCATATAAAAAAATATGGCTAGCAAATATCAAGATGAGAGCCGTTTCAAGTTTCAAAAAAATTTCGTTTCATCTGACCGCTCGGTCGGACTATGTTACAAACCGTTACAGGTTGGCAGATGATACATAGTGCGTATTCTTTTGCCATTTTAAAACCAAATATTAAAATTGTATTTAACTAAAACAAACGCTCCGGAACTCTTCATGGCCGATTCTTTTTTCACTTTTGTACTTTTTTTACAAAGAACGAACAAGATTTTTAGCTTCCTAAGCAATACATTTACAAAGTTAGTTGCCCAGACACAAAAATATAACGCGCAGAACTCTTGACAATTGAAAACAGGTCTGGAAATAACGTATTTAAAAATATTTATAGTATTTAATTATAAAAATTTAATTAATAAACACATTACGCACAATGTTTATGTTTAATTGTCACATATAACAAAATCATACAATAAAACAAAATGTATAGATATTTTATCAATCTCGGAACTGATTATTAATCAATATCTTAAAAAAAACCCGAAACCGAAAGATATCGGATCGGTCACAATGAAGATAATATCTCACGATGTACTTACCCATCCATCATAGATTATCTATCAAAAAAATTTAAGCAAAGATGTATGCACGTATGTATGCATAAATATAATATAGTCAATATTTTCAGATAAAAATTAACTGGCTTCGGTATCATTACATAATATAAAACAAAGTCGCTTCCCCCTATCTGTCTGTCCCTATGTATGCGTAGATCTTTAAAACTACGCAACGGATTTTGATGCAGTTTTTTAAATAGATTGCATGATTCAAGAGGAATGTTTATATGTATAATACATGCATAATATAGTAGAGAAACACTGATAATCTTAGAGGTTTTTAATATGATGTTGAAATAATCAAATTTTTTGCGCTTATATTGCAAACGCTGGGTGAACCCTACGAGATAGATCAAAATAATGTACTACAGTATTGTACACCTTAAAACAGGTCTACAAAATAGTTCACGATAGTTATGTCTGTCTCTTAGGGATAACCAACAATAACCATTTTTCTTCCTTTACTTTTTACGAGAAATAGTGCCTTATTTACGAAGCGATTTTAAGCAATACATTGAGCATGTAATATAGATATGGCCCTTTACAGCGTGTAATTTAAATGAATATTTTCGAAGATATTACAGGTTTAAAATGCAGGCACATAGCCCTGTGCGAAGCCGGGGCGGGTCGCTAGTTACGGAAGTAAAGCGAACAGCGATCATCGCTGAACGTCAAAAGAACTTCGTTTTACAAACAATTTGTATGATATCGGTGTACCCAATACGGTTTTTTCACAATTACCGATTGAAGAGCAAATATCGCGCGATTTTGTCCATCGCTTTGTTATTGCAAGTTACGTAATCAGTGTACAGTAAAGTTCTAATATTACCGCTACTACCTATTTTAATAGTTATGCAATGTTCCATGCTATGCATACTTTCACTTTAGGGTGGCCGAGGCACAAACTGCATTAAATTTTTTTAAACTAAAAGATTTATTTTATTTTTTCCAAGTTTAAACGTAACGACGCCAGTTTATAAGTTACGGGGTCACCTACGGTCACAAGCAAAAGCTAGTTACAGAGCATTGATACAAAATAACAAAAATTAAAAAGCGGTAAAAGATAGAAGTGTCAAGTGGGACAAAAATGTCCTCCGTTAAGATAAGTGACGTTTGGTAACGGAAAGAGTAATCACAATTTTTGTTATCAAAACTTATTTCTATGCACTCAAGATTTAAACCCGCTTATATCTAATATTGTTATCAGTGAACTGCGTCATAAGTATGCATGATAATATTTTAATTTATAAATGTCACAAGGTATCAAAACAAAATATTTTTTAGAAAAACGTCTTGGTAATTTTACATATTTAAACGTAGCGTCAAGAAACATATGCTATGTAAACGTTGAAACAAACAGATAGCTGTTATACCGACAGAAAAACACCGATATATGCAGCGTGCGTTGATCTATCCAAGGCGTTTGAAAGAGTATGTTATACCAAATTTTTTAAAAAGCTTACCTCTTTCGGATCAGGTAATCCTACTGAGTTGTGTTAGATGGGGGACGCTGTATCGAATGAATATCGTCTAGAGTGCTGTGAAAGACAAGGAGACTTAACATCTCACTTACTTTTTAATGTTTATATTGATCAGCAGATAGTTCAGTTCAGCAACACCATGGTCGGCTGTTCAATTGATGGCAAAATAATAAATAACATAAGTTACGCCGATGACATGGTGTTGCTGAGCCCGTCGATTCACCCTATGAGATGGCTATTGAAAGTGTGTGAGAGCTATACAGTCAGGCATGGACTTACGTATAATGGTAATAAGTGTGACCTTATGGCGTTTGGCCCGGTTAAAAAATTACCTACTAACATTCCTAGGCTCACACTTAATAACATTGAATTAAAGCGGACCTTTAAATGTAAATATCTTGGGCATGTGATTAATTCCCACCTAGCAGATGACGATGACATCGAGAGAGCACGTAGAGCTCTCGCTGTACGTACCAATATGTTGGCTCGAAGGTTTGCACGGTGCTCACTACAGGTGAAATTAACTTTATTTAGAGGTCATTGCCAATTTTTTTACACGTGCAGCCTATGGGTTAATAATGAAAAGAAATGTTACTCAGCTCTACGTGTTTAGTATAATTACGGTTTTAGAATATTGTTGGGGCTGGCGCGGCGTAGCGCGTCAGGCATGTTCGTGGAGACGGGAGTAAACGATATTTTCGCGATTATTAGAAAAATGCTCGCCTCACTCGCGTCGAACCTGCGGCAGCACTAACAGTATTCTGCAAGTTTTGAAAGACAAAGTTGATAGCTATATACATAGGCATTGGAACGATTGTCACCTTTTGTTAATTGTAAAATTTAAAATTAATTTGTGCTTACTAGCACTGATAATAAGCTTAAATTGTATACTTAAATTTTTAATGGACACTGGTCTGAAATAATGTTACTTTTTTTTATTATTATAAATAAACTTACTGGTACCGGAGTTTCTTCTTTTAAGTTCTCATGTGGGGCGGTACTAAAGTAATTCTTATTTAACCGCCGTGATGACCATGTGTTCCGATTGAATGGAATGTACAGCCAGTGTAAATACTGGAACGCAGGCAGTTCCTACTGAAGCGGATGGCGGCAACACATCATTAATAGATTATCAATTAGTAACAATGTCATTAATCAAAAACATCTACGTTTAATTATGTCCATGGGTACGGATAGCAGTTACCATCAGGTGAACCAGGTGATTGTTTGTTGAGTATGACTTCAGAAATAATATGGATGAATGAATAGAAAATATCCACGCGATAGGATTCAAATTTGGGACCTCAAAGGCTTAAAGACCACATACCTCTATACTCAATTAGTAGGCTCTTAATTGGATAATAAGGCGGCGTATTCACCAAAACCTGTGTTAGTAAAATACCCGCCAATACTTACTTCATCTTAAATAAATAACTTCGGTATTTTTTTCTTTTCAGTATTTTATGTAATCCCCGGACAATCACACCAAATGTATGACCCCATAGTAAGCAGAGCTTGTGCTATGGATAACCATACTGGATAACCATATTATACTTGGCAGATACCAAAATAAACATAAATAAATATCAACAACCATGACCCGAGAACAAGCATCTGCGTTCATCACATAAATGAATGCCCCGACCAGAACTCGAACCTGAGACCTCCGTCACATGAGGCAGGGCAACTACCGTTAATAACTAGCTGTTTGGTAGAAAGAGTTATGATATTATATTTTCAAATTTTCAAAATGGCGCTTCGCCGTGGTTGCTTACGCTCACTTCGTTGGCTCGACTGGCGCAAATCATAGTATATAAATAGTTTGTAAGAAAATAGTTAACAAATCGCTAATCCCTTGCTTTATAATTAAGTATTCTACATTACGACCAGCCGGTTAACTAAGATATTTATTTTTTGTCGTACAGTTCCTAAATCAACGACTGCCATAGTTATAGTATTTGTGCAGTTTTTGGTAACGGCATGTTACCGGGTGACCATGCGTAAAACTTTAACCTGACCACGATGTTATTTTCTGGTAATGTTTATTTTTATATACTACTTAACAAGGTTATAGTCTAAGAGCCCGTGAACCCTAGACCTTCGTTATTTTATAAAAGCTAAAAGTTTGTCAGTGCATGCTCCCAACTCAGGTAAGAACGATGGGCCATTATGAAGTTTGGGCTACCGTGGCTTTGGCAGGTAAACGGTACTAAAGGTAAAATACCGATCTAAATTCATTAAATAACTAAGTGCGATTTTTTGGTATTACCTTCAGAATATTATTAAAAATCACGTTATTCATTGCCAGACTGCGTCTGTTTTTCTAGAAAACTATAGTCCCAGTTCTTTCAAGCATGTAACACCTTCGTCTTCATCGTCACTTTCCATCAGGTGACATAGAAAACAAACGTCTCATTATTTTTAAATAAAAAATATGCACCTTTCCCCTTTTTTCCAAAGGGAAAAGTATAAAGAGATTATTAGACACCTCACCCAAAAAAGTGTTCTTGTTTTAAGGTATATGGGGTCCATTGAATTAAATTAAACAATCTCTTAACACGTCGAGTGTGAAACGGCGTCTAAGTCACTTTGAACGTGTCTCACCAGTAGTAGTTGGTATTTTGTATATTCAAAAGAATATTAGAAAATTAAAATCTAAGAAAGATAACCATGATGATGACCCTGTAAGAATTAGGAACAACAAATGAAGGCTTGCTTAAAGCTACATTTTGTAAAGTTGTTATAACCAATTCCGAAATCAGTTCATTCAAAAAATTTAAATAACCATCAGTGGCAATCATATCTACTAATATCACAGATTACTAAATAAGTTATTATGTAACTAACACTATTTATAAATAGTACTTGCGTATGTAGGTATATAAAGATGACATGTCTACAAAACCTTCAATGACCACAAATACAATGCACCAAATTAACTGTGCAGTAGCAAAAACTGGTACAAAAGCATTTCTTAAATATCAAACTTCATACTCGCATAGAACACAGCACCACCGTTTACTGAACAGATGAGTTGCTCAACCTGTAGCTTACTGACCTTTGTCAATTATGAAATTAAACCCACACTACATCTTGAACTACAGTAATATGTCGGATGCGGTAATAGTTGTCAAAAACAACGTATTACGTAACACTTACCATGGTTACTTTAATGTTTAGATCTATTCTGCCATATTTGTAAAAAAAAAACAAAAAAAAATTTCGAATTACTGTAGATATTTTTCATCTACGCCTTGGTATGATTCTATAGTTTCTACTACTATTAAAACAACTACTTATATAAATACATTTTTATTTATTATTTAAACTGAATCATCTTTAGGACGCCAATCTCTGTGTGATAAGAGAAAAAAGGCATAGTTCTGCTTGCAAGAGTTCAGCTTAAAAACCTATAAACAAAGCGACTTGAATAAAGTTTGTAAAAAACAAAACTACTGGCCTGATTCTTATTTAAATTAAAACAAATTCAGCATGTAGCGGTTAAAGATGTACATATTTTACCAAAACATGTAGCGGTTAAAGATGTAAATATTTTACCAAAACATGTAGCGGTTAAAGATGTAAATATTTTACCAAAACATGTAGCGGTTAAAGATGTAAATATTTTACCAAAACATGTAGCGGTTAAAGATGTACATATTTTACCAAAACATGTAGCGGTTAAAGATGTAAATATTTTACCAAAACATGTAGCGGTTAAAGATGTAAATATTTTACCAAAACATGTAGCGGTTAAAGATGTAAATATTTTACCAAAACATGTAGCGGTTAAAGATGTAAATATTTTACCAAAACATGTAGCGGTTAAAGATGTACATATTTTACCAAAACATGTAGCGGTTAAAGATGTAAATATTTTACCAAAACATGTAGCGGTTAAAGATGTACATATTTTACCAAAACATGTAGCGGTTAAAGATGTAAATATTTATTTTATAATCGTGTCTTCAAGCATTATTCATTTAACAGTAATTTGATTTTAAATCATGAATAATCATGATGCCGTTTAAAATGGTAGGGCTCGAATCCGCCACCCATTAAGGTAACTAACCAAGGTTTTGATTACGTATTCAAAACCACGCCAGCCTTAATAACCACTCCAGGGACATCACCTTACTTCAGTACCTTGTTTCAACAAGGATCTGGTTTCAAGTAAAATCAAATATTTATTTCTCAAAATTGACAATGACTTGTTCTTATTGACGTCAAATAAAACATGACTCTACCACCAGCTCGGAAAAACCTTCGAGAAGAAGAACTCTCAAGAAACTTCACGGGTATATTTTTTTTTTCAAAATAAATTTACAGTGTCTTTTTATGTCTATACAAAATTATTCTCATTTGCAAGTGTTAGCTCGGCAAGTATCACTCCCACCAAGTATCCAAACGACGAACACTACAAAGTAATTTGTTGTCAACCACGCTCGCAGACCTCAATATTTGGTTTTGCATTTTATAACCTTCTTTTACACATTTTATTGGCGTGTTTAAATTTGTTATGATAAAAAGACTACCTTCTTTTTTGTATCTTAACCTATCAATTTTAGAATTCAGATTTATGAGCCCACCTACTCACAAAATTAAGTTTACCGGTCGTCAATTTTTCATATCAATTTATAATTTTGCTGCCTCGTGTAAGATATTTCATAATTTTCAAGGAAACGACTTAACTATCATTTTTCTGTAAAGAAGCCACGTGCTTTAGGAATATTTCCGACATATGTTTCCTTTTCTTTGCTTGTAAGTAGTTATAATTCAACCCGGGTTCCCATAAAAAATAAGCCAACCATCATAATATAAGCTATTGAATTTTGAAGGTCGTATTTAAACCCTGGTTCATGTGTGGGTATTAAACAAAGATTTTCCTTAGAAGTCAAGGTGGTTTTCGATTCTTATGTATGTGTGGATTATATTTATTTTCCAGTACCCTGAAGACGACCTATAGCTAGGAAGACGGAGCTGAATTAAGAAAGGCTCAATAATCGGAGAAGCCGTTGAAATTAGGATACAAATTTCAATTGAGAAGATTGTTGGAAGTATTCCCCAACATGGGATCCTCTACTGAAAAACAAAAGTCCAACATCCATCCAACTGCAAGACTTGAAGCTCAAGACACTGTCAGCACTTTCTGCCTTAGTCCTGAACGCCTCGCTCACAGACTGAGAAACAGATGGAGATGATTGAATAACGTCTGTCAAAACGCCTGTCGAGATGACACTTAGCACCACGTGGAGTTTAAATGTAATAATATTGTTTGGGCAATAAGGTTGATATTAATTTCAGCTTTTAAATTTGTTTATTATATTGGAATTAAGAGAAACGAACGGCTGTCTTGGAGTAGTTTATTAAGGCGACTAGTTAATTTTTGAACGTAACATGATAGAATGTAATTTGCGTAAACATAACCGCCCACCAAAGGACTATATGAGTCCTTTCAAAACAAGTTACAATACAACTTCATAATAATAGTTTAATTTCCAAAACAAGTTCATTTAAAGTTACATATAAATTAAACGAAAGCTAAGTAAATTTTGTCTAATCAAATGAATTTAGTGGGCTCAATAACATGCAATGAAAAAGTCAGAAAAAATACATAATTAAGTTAATTATTGTTTGTCTATAGGTAAAGCGCAGAGTTTAGTTATAGATCTTTTTGTAACATTGTCACCACTTTTGACGCTGTAGACTCTTGTAAAACCATCGGGGCCGGGGTGTTTATCTATAATGCGACCCAATGACCATTTGCCAGGGGGCAAATTATCTTGCTTGATAAGTACGATATCACCTGGTTGAAATTCCGTTTCACGTCTTAACCACTTTGGTCTCTGTTGCAGTCGTGTGAGATACTCATTTTGCCATCTGCACCAGAAGTCATTTAAAATCTTTTGCGTGATTTGCCATCGTGTCAGGTTGTTGATCTTAACATCTTTTATATTTGGATGTGGTACAGTTACTGGAGCTTCACCAATTAAAAAATGACCAGGCGTTAATGGTTGTAATGTGTCTTCGTCCAGTGGGCATAAAGGTCTAGAATTTAAGCAGGCTTCTATTTCACACAGCACGGTCGTCATTTCTTCGAAGGTCAGGTGGGTGTTGAGAATTCTCTTAAGGTGAAATTTCATGGATTTTACTCCTGCTTCCCACAGTCCTCCGAAGGTTGGTGAATAGGCAGGAATAAAGTGCCACTGTGTACCGTCATTTGCCAAACTCTCAGCGACCTCTCCATCAAACTGAAGGCGCGCTTCTTTCCAGGCTTCGAAGAGCTCTTTGTTTGCACCGATAAAATTTCGTCCTTGGTCGCTATATAAGTTGCTGCATTTTCCCCGACGTGCACAAAATCTTTTAAATGCGTTGATAAATGCTGCCGAACTTAAGTCACCAACTAGTTCTAAGTGGCATGCTTTGGTTGACATACAAATAAAAATAGCAATGTATGACTTGTTGGTTTTAGCTCCTCTGCCTTTGCTCATGAGCACTTGGATCGGACCGGCAAAGTCTACACCGGAATTTAGAAACGGTCGAGCTGGAGTCACACGGACGGCAGGTAAATCACCCATTACTTGTGTTCTCGTCTTGGCGTTGTGTTTTGCACACGTCAAACATCGATGGACGTGTAGTTTTGCTGCGGATTTTACTCTTAGTATCCAATACTTTGATTTTAGATAAGTCATCATGAGTTGGACTCCACCATGTAGGGTTTTAATGTGGGCATCCGCGATTAGTAATGATGTTAATTTGCTATGTCTTCCTATTATAATTGGATGTTTAGTTTCGTCTTCTACTTGTGCGTTTCTCAGTCTTCCTCCTACTTTTAGTATTCCCTTTTCATCAATATATGGATCTAATGACTTTAGTCTGCTTGTTTTCTTTACGTAACCTTTACTTCTTAAACTTTCAATTTCTTCTGCAAATTCATCTTGGGCTGATTTTATACATAGTTCTAAAGCTTCTTCTAATTCTTCTGTTTTGATTGTACTGTCTATATTTTCTTTTAATTGTTTATACTTTAAAAATCTTTTACAATATGTGATTGTTCTTAGTAATTCTATTAATGAATCAAAATTTTCAAATTTTAGTTTTTTATCTTCTTTATCAATTTCAGTTGTCATTTTTAAAGTTTGTAGTTTGTCTTTCTTTCTTTCTATATTTGTTGGTATAACGTTAGGTCTCGTGAACTGTATCTTCTCTGTGGATAACCATTCCGGTCCCTTCCACCACAGGTTGCAATTCTTTAAATTTTCAACTAGCGTACCTCTAGATGCAATGTCTGCTGGGTTGTCATGAGATTGGACGTGGTGCCATTGGTTGCTGTTAACGATTGATGTGATTTCGACAACACGATTTGCCACGAATGGTTTCCATTTCCTGGGATCTCCAAATAACCAGGATATAACTATGGAAGAATCGGTCCAGGCGTAGATCTGTGCTGCCGGTATTCGCATAGCTTGTTTTACTAGTTTCAGTAACTGTGCCAGTATCAGCGCACCACATAGCTCTAATCGAGGCAAAGAAATGGTTTTTAGTGGCGCTACTCTCGTTTTGGCTGCGATAAGGTAAGTCTTAATTGATCCATCTTCTTTTTTGACACGGCAGTATACTACAGCAGCGTAGGCTTGTATGGATGCGTCACTGAATCCATGTATTTCTATAGAATCCTTGTCTGAATTTATTGTTTCCATCCATCTGTCTATTCGGATCTCATTGACATTTTCTAAATCAGCTCGTATCTTAGTCCATTTGTCTGCAAGTGTTGCGTCTAAAGGTTGGTCCCATTCAACCTTTTCAAGCCACAGCTGTTGTATTAGCATCTTCGTCATAACAATGCAGGGCGCAATCCATCCAAGTGGATCAAAGAGTTTTTGTATTTCAGAGAGGATGCTTCGTTTGGTGATTGCTTCTCCGATAGCAGGTAAGTGAAGTTGGTATTCGAATTGATCTGTCCCTAGGTTCCATTGTATTCCAAGAGCTTTTACTGTTCCATCGACCTTTAGTTCTAGGTGCGCGTTGGATGATCTTTCGTTTGGATTTAAAGATTGCATAAATTCTTTATTGTTTGATGACCATTTTTTTAATTCAAAGCCACCACTACGTAAAAGTTCTTTCAGGTTCTTACTAATATGAATTGCTTGTTCTACAGTGTCACAGCCGGACATCAGATCGTCTACGTAGAAATCTTCTCTAAGAACTCTTGCAGCTTCTGGGCACCTATGACCTTCATCATCGGCTAACTGCATAAGTGTCTTCACCGCCAGGTATGGTGCTGATGCTGTTCCGAAAGTCACTGTTAGAAGTCTAAAATGTTTAATTTCTTCAGTCGGACCATCTCTCCAAATAATTCTGTGTAAATCTGTATCTTCTTTATTTAGGAGGATCATTCTGAACATTTTCTCTATATCAGCGACGAAGCAGACAGCGTGAGTGCGCCATCTGATAAGAAGGGTTCGGAGGTCATCTTGGAGAACTGGTCCTAATAAAAGTTCATCATTGAGAGAGATGCCGTTTGAACCTTTGCATGAGGCGTCGAATACAACCCGCGTTTTTGTGGTTTCTTTATCAGATCGTATCACAGCATGGTGGGGTAAGTATACTGATTTATTTTTTATTTCTTTTTCAGGTACTTCTTCAATGTGTTTAAGTTGCTTGTATTCATCGATAACTTTTGTATATTCATTTTTAAATTCTTCGTTTTGTTTGAATCTTCTTTCTAGCTGTGTAAATCGACGAAGTGCTACTTCTTTTGTGTTTCCTTCAACTGATTTAATTTCTTCTGTATTAAATGGTAGCTTTACTACATACCTTCCTTCTTTAGTTCTTTTGTGTGTTTTTCTGTATATTTCTTCGCATAATTGTTCTTTACTTGTATGTATTCTTTTTGTTTCAGTGTCAACTTCCCAAATAGTTTTCAGTAATTCTTCTGTGTTAACTTCTGTCATAGTCGTAAAGGACCTTTCTCGCTTGCTTATCTTCATGTTTACTTGTCCCATCACGATCCAGCCCAGGTAAGTATTTTGTGCACATGGAGTACCTGGTGGACCTTTGACTAGCCCTTTTTGTAGCATAGCTGCGTATTCGTTGACACCAAGAAGTAGATCTACAGCACCAGTTGTATAAAAGTTTGGATCTGCTAAACTGAGGTTTGCAAGGTGTTGCCAGGTATTCTCTACTTTAGTTTCAGAAGGTAGATTCGTAGTCAAATGCTTGGACATCACGTAGGCTTTTATTGGTAAGTTGAAATCTGACTCCCATCGTGATAAAACTTGAACATTGACCTCTTGCTTTACGCGTACCTTCATAGATTCCATTCCGGAGACAATAAGATTAACTGGCGTTCTCTCAAGTTTAAGGATCTGAGTCGCCTTTTCACTTAAAAAACATGCTTGAGATCCTGAGTCTATTAATGCCTTCAAAACAGTAGTGTGTCCATTTTCACTCTTCAAAATAACTACTGCAGTGGCCAATAAAGCAATCTTCTGTTCAGCGTTGTAGTATGACGCAATCATAGTATGTACTTGCTTCTCTCCCGCATCTGCTTGAGTTGACATCGCCGGTTGCATGTTGTGATCTACTTGTGATACCGGCGACGTGTCCATATTTTTCTGTTGATGCAGAAGTGTATGATGACGCCGTTTGCATATGTGACAGGACATGGGTACTTTACACTTAAATACAGCATGACCCGTCGCTAAACAATTAAAACAGAGTTTGTTTTTCTTAACGTATTCACTTCTCTCAATCACTGGCATTTTATTAAATTCTTTGCAATGGCATAGTGTATGTGCATCTTTACATAAAAAACAAGTCTTTTGGTTTGTTGTTGAAAAATGTAGCACGCGTTCTTTAACAACTCTAGTACTATTTGTATACGCAGAAGTAATAAGTTCGAGTGTTCGAAACTTGGATTCTAAAAATTTCTTTAATTCTTTCCAAGTAGACAACTTTTCTGAGTTTTCAGTGTAAGCGGCTTGCTCCCACTCCTTGTGTGACTCCGGGTCCAACTTCTGTACAACCAGAAATATTATTAATGGATCCCAAGAATCGGTGTTTACTTCAAGGTTATGTAAGCTATTCATTATTTCACTTGTTGTGTCTAATAAAGATTTAATCTGCAAAGCTGTCTGGCTGGTACACTTCTTTTGTCCGAACAATCTCTTCAATAAGGCGTTCACTATTAATCGCTTATTACCAAAACGGTGACATAAAGTTCCCCATGCTTGTATATAGTTCGCACTTGTAATTTGTATAAATTTTAGTAATAAAGCGGCTTCACCTGCAAGACTTGTCTTTAAATAGTGCAGCTTTTGTACGTCGGATAATGTAGTGTTATCATGTACTAAGGATACATATAAATCTTTAAATGTCGGCCACTCTTCATAATTTCCCGAAAAAGTTGGTAACTGGATGCGAGGTAAGTAAGCTAGTGTATGTACTTGGTCTTCATGCGACGCTTCTTGTTTACTTAATTCCGAAGACTTCGTCGTGACCGCGGATAACATGTCTTTCAAGTCACCCATGATGCATAAATACAAGTCTTCATGTATATAATATTCTTCATTTACAAAGTACGGTAAAATTCCCCGTTGCTCTCGCGTAGTACATACCACTAGATCATGGTGAGCCTTCTTAAAAGTAGTCCAATATTCTTCTATACATTGTATACGTGATCGTAAGTATCCTCGTGTAAACCTTTGTTTAGGGCATTTTTTAAGGTTTATTTGTGCCTTTTTAAGTATTGCGGCAGTATCTTCTAAAACACCAACTATTTGTTCTGCACTAGTCATTATTTTTCACTAAAATGTTCAAGTTGTATAATTCACTAAAGTTTATCAAGTTCAATTGCACTTAAAAAAAACACAAATTACTTAAACAGTTCACTTTACTATTCAAATAAAAATGTTTTGCTAAAAAACTATGCCGAAATCTGCTAATTACTCTGGAATGCAGTCCTCTATTGTCTTCAATTCACGGAATCGCTCGGTGTCGGCCGTTAAGGATCCGGCTCGATTTTGACCATTATGTTTGGGCAATAAGGTTGATATTAATTTCAGCTTTTAAATTTGTTTATTATATTGGAATTAAGAGAAACGAACGGCTGTCTTGGAGTAGTTTATTAAGGCGACTAGTTAATTTTTGAACGTAACATGATAGAATGTAATTTGCGTAAACAAATATAATTTATCGCGATAACATCCGGCTAATAGTATCGTGTTAACTTATGGAAATTGTTATATTTATTATCAGAAATATTGATGTATAAAAACAATTTATTATAATAAAGACATTCTCAATTTACTATTGCGTTTATTTAAAAAAATGAGCTTTACTAACAAAGTGTTACTAAAGGTAGTGTAAACTACCCAGTCGCAATTTCAGCGATATATAAGTATTCCATGAAAAGGATGTTGTCTAGAAAAGACTACGAGGTAGTCTGTCTTAAGGACAACATGATGTACTTGTTTCCTTTGTATTGTGTATGATAAACAGAAATGTATACATAATGTGTATGATAAATATAATGTATATATTAAACAATGAACTGTAATCAAAATATGCTGATATAAATAAATTGTTTTAATTATTTAAGTTGACCAAGCCTTTTTGTTTTGGTTTTACCGTTGTTACATTACCCGTTATTGCATTTAAATATATTATTTCTTCTAAAAAATATCTTCTAATACAAACCATATTTCTGTTACTAAGGCTCGATGTCAAGGCTCCATCATCACGGTACATTACAAAAAATTATGCTGTGATTTTTTACTTGGAGCCGAACAATATTTCTTCATTAAAATCTCTACGCTTAAATATTTGATTAAAATTTTTGATAAAAATGTTATTTAATGTGTATGGTTTCCTTGAAAAAACTATAAATAATTAATGAATTTCCTTGTTAGGTATATTCATAGAGACAAAAACTGAAAAAAGTAGAAAACCTCCACAAATAAATAATTCATAAGCTTAGGTAAGCCGATACCTCTGATCATAGACGAACTGAAAGAGAAAACGTATTTTCACGTGAACCCTGAACTTGACCCCAGTAAACGTGTTAATATAGGAATTCCCCAAAAATAATTTATTCAATATTTATTTGTATTTGAATTGTACTTTGAAAATAAAATGAAAAACATTGTATGTGTTACAGAGTATTCTATTAAACCACACTCAAATGTTTCTAAAGCTATCTACCTAATATTTCACCATTCTTTGCAGTAAAATATAATTTAGGTAATATGTACTCTAATATTTACGGCCTGTAGAGTTAAAGTTATTTATAAGGTTTTAATTCGACTGACATAGTCGATTTCTGACTAAAAGTGGAGAAACTGTGAAATTGCAGTAACTATTTCAAAATAAACTTCGGACATTAAATTTGTTTTGACGACTCCTTGTTGGTTGCCAGTTCCAAAATGTGCGATAAGCTGCCTGCGTTCAAAAGTAGAGTGAAAATGCAGCTCTTGGATACGCGTGTGACCTCATCTGCATCAGGTTAGGTGGAAGACAAACGCAAATCCAGTCGTAAATAAAAAAAGGGTTCAGTGGCAGATGTAATATTGCCGTTATATTCAAGACCTTTGTTCAAAATAAAAAGTAGATATCTATTGCTTAAAATCAGAAAAAGATACAATGTAAAAGATGGAAGTTTACATCAATGTAGAAGAACCTAAATCTAATCTTGATGCTGTTGGAGACAACACGTGCCATATTGAAATCATACCACATAGCTAAGGATATCTTGACTATGCATATCACATTTATTTAAAAGCGTTACATTACATATGGGTAGATACTTTGCGAACTTATCTTAGCTAAATGGTCAAATACAAAAGCTACCAACCACGGGGCAGCCATCTTGTCAAAATGAGATGTATTTTACTGAGGTTTTCGTCACTGTTTACTAAAGTAGAAAGTCTTTTTTTATTTGACAATTTAGCTGAGACAAGTCTAAGCACGCTTCTTAGATATTTCGATATTTCGATTATTCGATGTTTTTTTAAAAATCGTTCCTCGTTTTATTTCGTATTCCGTTGTTTTATTGGCTTTTATATTGAAGTTGGGACAGCCTCCTGTTCCTATTGTATCATTTCATCACCCTTTGCTTGATGCCAACCATTTAATTATATTTATATACATTGGTATGTACAATCAATAGCTACCTACCACACCAACCACAAAATGTCAAATTGTATCAATCGATTTAAACCTAGAGTCAATCTACAAAGAGTTCAAAATCAATTGAGGAAATATGTAACTTGGTGGAAGTTGATGAGCGTTGACTACATAGTTGTTTCTACCGACAATTATTGAATGAAATTAAAAAAAAACGATCTCTCAGTGCATTATGTGTTTGTATTTCATATTATGCAGTTAATTTAAATTTTAAGGTCACGAAAAACTCACCTACATATAAAATAACAAGCAAGTGTTCAACAAAAGACAATATTATGCAACTCGGTGGTGAGGAATGTACGTCACGCCGCAACCTTAGCACCGTGGGGAAGAGCGCGTGCTGGGATTGTACAGTCAGCGAATTATTACAGTGTGTAATTTTATTGTTTATCGATATAATGATTGTTTCTTTGTATTATCGAACACGACATTAGTTTACCACTGCAAAATTAAGCGTAATTTGCACATCATTAAAATAAAATAAGGTTACATAAGTAATGTGTTGTGTCTTATTTGAATTTGGAGCTAATATTGTACGGATTCGAAATGATAATCAATATATAAGCCTTACTTTTTTCATTGCGAGTTGTCATTAGTAAAGCCATTTAATCTAAATAACGTATGGCATGTTCATTATGCACAGGCTATTTCTTTACAAGAATACTTTAAGGCAGGGGTGGCCAAACTTCGGCCCTGTGCGGTCTACTTGTGTTCAAAAATATATCTTGCGGTCGACTGCTAGATAGAGTTTACAGGAATGACGATTTGGCAATGCATATACTTCACTTGTTGATCATATCGCGGAGTACAAGATGTCGCTACGATGCGCAAGCAGGAGGTTAAAGGGGCGTCTGTTTATCGGGGTTGATATTTGGTTTTATTGCATAACCGTAATGAAGTCATATAACAAGAAACCATTCTTAGAATGGCAAGCTTTTCTTTACAAATAAGTTTCCAAAAACAATATTACTACCAAACGCTTTATCTTTCAAAAGTATGTCGCAACTTATATTTATTATTTCTTCTTCGGCAACAACAGATTCAGTATAAGTTAACTTGCCGCTTTTAACGGTCAAGCTATCAAGTTAATACGTAAGTTAAATGGGAATACCATGAAACACTTTTTGCAGAGCGGCAACATGGTGGATTTGAGAGTAGACAATCTACTCACGTGCTGCGACAGAAGAGCCTGAGTGGCAGCCCTTTGCGCTTATACAGTTTCAAATAATGTAATTTTTTCATAGTTTTTTTTTTGTAAAAATTACGGTCAAGTTAATTGAAAGCATATTTATATTACTATAATAATTAATATATATGTAATGACGAATACATAAACAGAATTATATTCATACATATTTCAAGTAAAATCAAAAAAGATTATAAAAGCATATTTTCTTTTACAAATTGAACGATGAACCTTATTAGTATTGTCGTCATCATTCATTAGTGTTCAAATTAGGGTTATGTTATGTGAGTCACTCATTCTATCCAAATCAAATTACGGAGCTATCGTTTTTGGGCCTAGACTACAAAAGAAACATATGAAACTTTTGCAACGTGTTCAAAACGCCTGTGCTCGGTTCTGCCTAAATATCCCACCACGTACTCACGTTACTCCATTTATTAATGGTTGTAATGTATTAGAAATCAGCTATATATAGCCGCTACTTCCCCATCCTCATAAAATCCTTCCGAGGTAGTTTTCCTACAATGCCACCAAGTGCTGGAACAATATACCTCTACCTCTCTCTCCACCAGTCTACCGCAGCAAAGGAGAGGTTTTCAAATTAAGGGGTGCATACAAAATACGCACTTTTATACTGTAAGATTATAATAATAATAATAACTTTATTGCATAGAAATCGATAAACAATACAATTTTGGTATTACAGTATTGGTAGTATAGATCTGTCTTCCAAACTACGAAAACCTGTTTCTTGGAAGACAGCTCCTTCCCAATTTATTTAGTACATATTCTATGTTACCATTTGAAACAATAAAGTTGATTTAAAAATAAAATCTCTAATTAAACTTTAAGGATAAAATTTACAATTTAAATGTATAAAATAAAAAAAAAAGGATAAAATTACAAATGCCATTACATGCAACAAAATCGAAACCGTAACAAAATGTATTCTATACGAATAATAAGTATTTTAGAAGTACCCTCTGAATCTAATAAAAATATCATCACTTTTTTTTTTACTGTACGCGATACCAAAAACTTCTTCGAGTACCAGGATAGCATAGTGAGTCGGTCGGTAAGTTTGAGTGAAAGAGATCGACTACGTCGCCGACCATCGCCGGTCGGGTCAGTTCGTCGGGTATGACGTTTCAGTTACCGCTATGTTGCAGACAGTAGTGTGGTATGCGCGTTTTTGCAATGTTCCCTGATTACGTACATAATTTAGGGACTTCTGGGATTTTATTTTTCTAATTATTTCTTTTTTTTTTACATTTAGTTTTGCTACACAGAACACACGCAATAATAACTCGGTGGACAAAATAAAATAGTTTCCTTAATAACTAGTCATAATTATTACTGTCTTAAACATAAAAAAATAAGTATTTGTTTTTTGTAATAAATTGATTAAAGATATATTTATTGAATAATGAACTATTTTATTTTTTATTATCATTAATTGCAAATTTTGTAGAAAATAATTGAAAAATATGGTTTGGCGATTATTAGAAACATTCATACAACAGAGCTGCCACAATTTCTTATTTCACTTATTTAATATTAAGTAGTGTTACTAATTTATATAATTTACAAATAAAACAAAAAATAAATATATATGTATTTATAAACATATACTTATAATTATATAATATAATATATAATTTATACACATATATAATACAGATATTATATGTATATACCTACACATAGCCACTAATACACATAAATACACCTACAAATACGTACAGACACATTTTTTTTTTACAACTATCTATACCTACTGAAATTTTTTCTTTGGCCAAAAACTTCTGACGTTAGAAGCCTACTGTTATGACATTTTCAGTACTTGCATAATCCAAAGATAAGAGCCAATATAATACCATATTTTGTTTGTTTTCAAGTTACGTGGATAGAAATGTAACATTTTTTTTATTTTTTTTATTGTACAAATACGGTGACATAAATGCGTTTTGACGTCGTGCCAGTGCTAACCGAAACTTAGGAGGGATGGTTACATTTCGAATGGTTCGTTTCCTGTAATTTATGCTTGGATCAAACGGAGTGCAAACATGGGTTTTAGTAATAATTTTAAAAACGTAAACTTGCCTTACTGTTGGGACTCGACACTACTCGTGTAGTTGTTTTGTTGGAAAAATGTATGGTTTGAAACTTATGGCTTTAAGCACAGATCTTTGTGCCCTTTCTAAAAAAATCATGTAGCTTTACAGGCACCGCCCCATACATATATATATATAATAGCTTAAGATCGATTGAACAAGAGAAAGATATATCAAACGTAAGGTTTCGAAATCAGCAGCATTACGTAATTTCTTAAAGGCCCATGTAAGTTTTCGTAGTCTCGTTGTGTTAAGTTCGATGTGAGAGCGCCAATTAAGATTTTCGTCAATGATAATTCCAAGATATTTAATATTTTTTGATTTTGAAATTTGCGTACATAGACAAGACTGATTTTGCTGTCTTCCACATTTATGAACTTTAATTGAAACTATCTCGGAGCCGGCATTTGTTGGAGGAAATTGAATGTAGGTGGTCTTGAAAGATTGAGAGTCAATAAATTAAGCCTTAGTCAACCGTATACCTGATGAAGCCCGTCCCCTTTACTTACTCGCCTTGACTTACCGATTGACTTTTAATATAATAATATATAAACGTCATAAACGATATTTAAAAAATTATAATAAATAAAATTATAATAAATATATACATATATTATTCATCATGATTACCTGAGTGACTTTACAAAATGAGCTCTAATTCGGTGTTTAAAAGAGAGTTTACTGGAAGCTTTCCTTAACTCCACCGGTAGAGTATCCCATAAACCGTGAGCCTGGATAACAAAAGAATAAGAGATAAATCCGAAATGATGCATAGGAATATGAAGGCTCAGATTATAGGAAGACCGGAGACATCTATCATGTGTAGAGCTTAGAAACTGGAATTTACACTTTAAATATTCCGGAGCGTGAGGATCATTGAGGATTGAAAAGAGTGTACAAAGTATCCTAACGTGCCTGCGTTGCCTAATAGGCAGCCAACCAAGTTGTTTGCGAAAGTTGGATATGTGATCATATTTGCGCAGCCCATAGATGAACCGAATGCAGTTGTTCAGAAGACGGTCCAACTTGTTGAGGTTATCTTCGTTGAGATCTGTGTAGCACATATCCGCGTAATCTATTATTGGCAATACCAACGCGTTCACAAGTAGAATCTTAGTCTGCCTAGGAAGAAAATATTTTAAACGGTACAAAGAACGCAGTGAAGCTGTTACCTTTCGACTAACTTCCTCTATATGCTTGTTCCAGCTGAGAGTAGCATCAATGTGTAAGCCGAGATCTTTGACGGAGGAATAGTAGGCAATAATGGATGAGCTTAGGGAAAGTGCCGGCGCACAGGAAATATCAATTTTATTAATCTGTCGTGAGCTACCTAATATTATGGCCTGACACTTGCTGGGATTAACTCTGATACCGAACTGCTGTGACCACTGGTTGATATGTGCAAGGTCAGCGTTAAGTAAATCAACAGTGATATCAATATCATATGTACTGGTTTGCGTGTACAGATGTAAAGTAATACGAACATTTGAGATTTAGGGTGATAAGGTTTATAAAAATAGAGAATAACAGTGGAGAAAGTATGCCACCTTGGGGAACGCCAGCATCAAGATTCTCAAGTCTCCCTCTTTGCCGATGATACCGCCCTGTACGTCAAGGGCGTGTACGTCGACACCCACATCCCCAAACTCCAGAAGGCAGTAAACGACCTCGGAGCTTGGTTTAAAAAATGGCGAATCGATGTGAATCCAGAGAAAAGCTCTGCGATGCGCTTCGATCATAAACGCCGTCGCCCCTGCGACCCCCATATCCGAATGCTAGGTACGCCCATCCCGTGGGCACTAACCACCAAGTACCTAGGCGTAACACTCGATCGTA
The DNA here is from genome assembly GCA_923062675.1 of Marasmarcha lunaedactyla. Lineage (NCBI taxonomy): Eukaryota > Metazoa > Arthropoda > Insecta > Lepidoptera > Pterophoridae > Marasmarcha > Marasmarcha lunaedactyla. Next base: position 6,552,016 of record OV281358.1, read on the forward strand.
CGCTTTCACTCAGAGCTACCAAACTCGCCCGTATGTACATAGGCCGCCTAAACAGTATGTTAGGCAGGCACAGTAAAATGTCTCTTAGGAACAAGCGAACGCTTTTTAAGGTTTGCGTCAGACCAGTCATGACGTATGCCGCCCCAATCTTTGCCCATGCCAAACCCTCCGATTTGTATAATCAGATGCAGCAGATCGTCGTCTAGAATCTCTTCTGCCGCTGGGCCACGGATGCTCCGTGGTACGTGCGAAACGCAGACCTGCACAGGGATCTCGACTTACCTACAATACAACAACACCTTAGGACGCTCTCCACCGCTTATTTCAAGCGATCCGAAGAGCATCCTAACCCCCTCATATGTGAGTCAGTAGCTTATACTGCTTTGTCCATGCCGTCGAGGTACAAAGTCCGTAGACCGAGAAATGCACTCTCGGATCCCCCCGATCAGCTCTCGGCTAATCTGGACCAGCTTAAGGCTGCCCAGGCCGATTAATCATCATCCAAACTGTCACTTGCACCTTATGTGATTATTGTTCTTAGCGGGTCCCCACTTGCGCACCAACCTCCCTACCCGGGTGTCGCTCCGATGAAGGCTGACAGCATCCCCATGCTACAGCCGGTAAGGTGGTTTTTAGTGGGTAGGTGCCACTTTGGTGAGTCCCACATCACCGTCGCGAAAGTTGGTTGCCTGCGGCGGTATGCATGACGCATCTTCCACCTCCCTCCCGTGAGGGTGTTGCTTAGGCGGAAAAAAAAGTCAGATGTGCTGCGATTATCAGGACTTATTTTTATAGCCTCTTGACGACCATGGAGGTAGGAAGAAAACCACTTCGATACCGCTGGGGAAATATTGAGCTTCTCATGAGCAGCAAGAAGAATGTCATGGTCGACAGCGTTAAATGCGTTTGAGAAGTCAACTAAAACCAGCACTGTAATCTTTGATTTATCCATTCCTGCTCTTATATCTTCTAGAACTTTATGTTTATGTAGGAGTAGTTTATGTTCTGGCTAAGCGCCCTCAGCGCTAGGCCGCAAAGTCCGGTGAAATATAAGTCCTAATAGGGCCATAAATAAACTATCCATTTCGAAAAAAAAAATTGGTGGCATTTTCCTTGATTTTCATTATCATTTATGTTATATAATTATATATCCTCATTTCCCTATCCTTTCTTCCTTAACTATTATTTATATAATAATCATAAAACACAAACTTTTACACCATACATTTGGCCTAGCCAGTGGTCGATGTGCGATTCGCGGCACGTGGCGCCCGTCGCGCTGACGAAAGATCAGCGTTGCGATTCCCGCAACATGTCAGCTGACTCAGTGCCCTTACACATTCTCTGTGCATAACGTGCTCTATTATTTTGTTTTTAACTTGTAAATACTTTAATTTTTTTTATTTATTGTGTGAATAAATAAATAAATACTACAACAGAAACCTACCGTATGTCAGTTATGTATATTAGGTAGCGTACTTAGCATGTAGCCTAGTTATTATGTAATCTTGCACGTGCAGCTCCCCTCGCAGCCCTTTGTTGCCATGCCCCTGGCGTAATCCGTAAGAGCGCGGACATTTCGTATGTTACAGAGACTCGAGACAAACTATTAACAATCATGTGTAAACCGTTATTGTCTAGAATATTGGGGTTAGAAATGTTAGGTCCTTACATATGAAATTGGCGTTTTGTCGTACTGGCCACTTTAATCTGTATTATCTCCTCTTTGGTCAAGAGTTCCAATTTCAAATTTATACAGCGATTTACTCACGCATTTGTGTTTCAAAAACCGTAATTCAATTGTTTGTTCCACTTTTGTTTTTTTTTGCGTCACATAATTTACAAAATGGAAAACTTCAATTACGAGTACGCAACTTCAACCTTTATTTACGAGTACGAGTTCCACCGTGGCACCAGTGCTGCAGAAACGGCTCGAAGTATTAACGGCTGTGTATGGCGGCGGTGTCGCAAAAGAAAACACAGGGTGTTTGGTTCCAACGTTTTCGTTGATGTGAATATTGATAATGAAGAATTGAAGGCTATTGTGAAAGCAGATCTGCTGAATTCACTTGAAGCAAATTGGGAAGGTGAAAAAGCTTGAGAGGTGGGTACCTACCTCATGAATTGAGAGCAGCAAACCCACAAACGCGCGTCGACTGTTGCGTTACATTAATTACCCGGCACAATAATAAATGGAATTTTAATCGAATCATTACCTGTGATGAAAAATGGATCTTGTACGACGATCGGAAACGCTCATCGCATGGTTGAACCCTGGCGAACCAGCCAAATCCTGCCCCAAGCGAAATTGACTCAAAAAAAGTTACTTGTAAGCGTTTGGTGGACTTGCGCCTGTGTCGTTCACTACAGCTTTCTTAAATCTGGCCAGACGATTACAGCAGATGTCTATTGTCAGCAACTGCAAACCATGATGGAAAAGTTAGCTGCTAAACAACCGAGGCTGGTCAATCGCTCCAGGCCACTGTTGCTTCAGGACAACGCTAGACCATACACTGCACAACAGACGGCTCCCAAATAAGAGGAGCTTCAATTGGAATGTCAAAGACATCCACCGTACTGCCCGGACCTTGCTCCAACAGATTACCATTTTTTTCGAAATTTGGAAAACTTCTTGCCAGGGGAAAAATTCAACTCCGATGGGGCAGTCCAAAGCGCCTTCAAAGATTTCATTGATTCCGAATGGTTTTTTTAGTAAACGGAGCAAAGAACCAGCTATCAGATGGCAAAAGTGCATAGATAGCAATGGTACATACCTTGATTAAATAAATATAATATATTTAAAAAATATTTACTTTATGTTCATCCTTTACAAAACGTCAATTTCATATGTAATGACCCAATATATGATTGTTGTATTGAGGATGTAGTCAAATCAGAATTTGGGCTTTGAAGTGCGTCCAGAATAATTGCTGGAATTAATAAAAATAATAGTATGACCGAAAGTAAGCTTATGTTATGGATGACCATGCAACGAACTGGGGGGGACCCAGAATAAACATACAAATATAAAGAACCAGAGAACAAACATGAATGCCCCAGCCCGGATTCGAATTTGAGACCTCCGGCGTATGAAGCAGGGCTACTAAACACTACGCTACTCGATCAAAATTGTACTGTGCGTAGTATATTTAGTAAAAAGTTATACTAAAGCCATACCGGAGCTTTTGGTTGGGGTTTAGATCGTAATGAAAAAAAAAGCATTTTGACGGTGAAAGTATGCTTATCTCACCTAACGAGAAATGTACCTATTATTACATGCCTAGTTGAGACTTCATCATGCTTCTTTTCAGTCTTTCATCTTGGCAACACGGCTTAAAAATCAGCCGCAACAACTTTGGATTCTTAAAATGAAAACAATAAATAGTAACAAAGGTTAATAACTTTTAAACATTTGAAGTCCGTCTGGAAGTTCAGGGCACCCGTTTTTACCAATTTAAATTTATTTAAATTATTAATTCCTATGATTACACAAATTGTTCGTACTCTTTACCCGGGAGACACGTCGCAAATGTTATTATCACCGCGGCGGCAGTTCAAATAGGAAGGACTTTCGTAACGATTCATACCAGCTCTTAACAAAAGAAACTCTCCTGTAACTCTACTATTTGAATTGAAATAAACAAACATACGATTTCAACTGACTGTACATGATCAGACGGTGATCGATATCCTACGTCAGTAGATAACTTCACAAACGTAATATTTCGCACGTGAGCTGAAAATGAAAAAATATGTTTTCGATTTAGCGGGAAAACCGGTGCCACTGTTTAGTCTGCCGTTTGCTAATTGTTATGGCTTCCTTTGTGAAAAACTTTGATCTCACATTAACGAACCAGCCTATGAAGTTGTTTGTCTCTGGTTTTGTAAATCGATTCCGGTTTTATTGTAAACCGCGAATCGACGCTCGAAAAGTGTTGTTCTTAAAGTTTTCATAGCCGGCAAAGGAGCATACGATGATCTGTATTATCAACATAATAAAATTAACCAAAATTTTTTTCATTGAAAATGTCGAGAAGATTTAAGAGCTTTTATATAAACAAATCTCATTAAAACTCTTTTGGATTAAAGATACTAATATAATAAATACAAACAAACAGTAGAGGAAATATTTTATTATCTATAAACCAAAAATACTCTTAAATTAATGAACATTGTAATAATCTTTTTCCCTTACTTACATTTTATTCCATACTTATTTATTGTTATTATATTATCTCGATTATTTTTAGTATATTTTCCAACACTTTCATGTTACTAGGAACTGCACGTTTAATTTATTTTCTATGCGTATATAGTAGCTAACTATTAAGCAGATACTTAAATTCTAGGTCACGCCCCTGTTCACGTGAACATGTGAACTCTATACAACACGTTTCTCCGAAAAAATATTACAATAATTCGTTATTTATGAAGCGTTGCTTCATTCACTTCTAGTTAAAACACCATTGTCGATAATTATTATAATCTATTCCGTTTTCCAACGATTGCTTACGGAAACTATAAGATTTTCCTATAATAACGCAACACAATTTTAAATAAATTGAATAGTTCATAACATGGTGTGTTTCCCGCCATTCATTACGCAGTTCCTTACTTTTCTGTTACGTCAGTAGGTTTTTTTATCGCATTTTTATAGTGTCCTCATCTATATAGATTTGTTTTTAATCTATCTGTTTCCTAACCAATATTAAAAAGCGGAAATGAGTTATTTTGTAATACTGTCACGCTGTCACGCTTTTATTACACTTTTGACATTATGCATAAAGGTTGCCAGGGGTACAGACATGGGACACAAGTTTTATATAGAAAAAATACTGAAACCTGTAGTATTGTTTGCAAAGGCTAGTATAACGAATACTGTCACTGATAATGTGTCTGCTGACACGATTTAAATCAAAAGTGTCACCGATAATCTGTCAATCAAAGCACACGTCAGATGAGGTTGAATGATCGAACAAACCGATAATTTAAATACAGAAAGGATTTGTGGAATATTTTTGATTTCGTTTCTTTCAATTTATTGCAACAGTCTACGAATTTATAAAACCTACTTGCGTATTTCGTGTTACGAATACTACCTTTATTGTTGTTAACAATAGATTTGAAGAACATTGTGAGCAATTTGTAAAAAGATCACGACATTAGTTAATTTATTTTAGAGTTTAATGAATTGCAAATAAGAGCCCATAAAACCACTAACAAGTCGGTAAAGCACACAATAGCATTATTTATTAGTAAGCCTGAAGAAAAGGATATACTATCTAATCACTCAATAACTGATTTTTTTTTGATTGACTGATTGAGTGATTAGAGCGCTCAAACTACTGCAAGCAACGAAATGAAATGAGGTCTGTTGTTGGTAAACAAAAACTTTTTGGAACATAAGCGTTGAAATCTAAAAAATTGGTCAAAAAATAGAGGTCTAAAGATAAATGGCAACTATAACACAAACTCTTTCGTATCTAGTGAAAGTACCCACCTAACATCCCTGTCTTTCGTCCTCAACTTGTCGTTATACTCGCGCCTGTATTTCCCCATCATTTTTTATGTTTCTACTCCTAGGTACTGTTTCATTCACACAATATTCTACAAAATTCGATAACTTACTAGAAAATATAGATGATTTTTGTGTATCTAATTCAATACTCTGTGATATTGAACAGGCAAAAAATCTAGCACCACTATCTGAAAAATGTCTTAAAGTATTTAATCAGAATATTAGGAGTGTAAATCGAAACATGGATAGCTTTCTGGCCCTTTTAACTAGAACAAACATTGACTATGACGTTATTATTTTGACGGAATGCTGGTTATCGTGCGTCTCAAATATACCAATCTTAGACGGTTACGAGGGACATTTCACAGTAAACAATTTGACACAAAATGAAGGAGTTATTGTATATACGAAACATAACATACAGGCATCTGTCGAAGAACCACTCTTTATTGAAGCAAACTGTCTCGCAGTAAAAATAAACAAAACCACAGTCATTCTGGCTATCTATCGTCCCCCTGGTCAGAAAAACATAATAAACTTTCTGGAATCTCTTGACAAAACATTGACATCACATAAAAATATATCTAACTTAATCATTACAGGCAACATTACATAGACATAAAAGACCAAAACCAAGACAGAAATTCTACAAATTATCTGAATATTTTGGCGTTTCATGGATTACTCCCTGGTCCTACACATGGTAAAACCTGTTTGGACCATGTAAATCTCAAAACGAAACTTCCTGCCTGTATCCTAGTATCACACACTACAATCACAGACCATTCAGCAGTACAACTGTTTCTTCAAATGGAGCACAAGATTAATAAATGCATAATACAAACCAAAAAGTTAGACGACGCAAATTTAACTAAGGATATCTCAAACACAGATTTCACTCAAGTTCTCAAAGCTACAGAAGCCAACAAGGCTGCAGAATGTTTTACCAACTTATTAAAAACAGCAATTGACGCAAACACCAAAGTTATGTACAATTCAAACCGGCATCATAAAGCCCTGGAGTACTTGGGGTCTTCTTAGATGCATGAAACACAGAGATAACCTTCATAAAAAATCGAATTTGGCACCTGGAAATACCCCATTGAAGTGAACATATACACGGTACAGGAATTTCTGTAATAATCTTTAAAAAAAGATCAAAGAAGAATACCACAAAAATTTAATTACTACAGCAGGTACTAATAACCGTAAACTTTGGAACGCAATAAATGACATAACCTGTAGAAAAAAGACTAAAAACTCAGCGATCGAACTCATTGAATCGCAAACCGTAAACGACGTAAACAATTACTTTGCAAACGTTGGAAAGAAACTGGCAGAAAAAAATCCGATACATAGAAACCTAGCTCGGAAAGGTTGTAGTTTGGACAAATCTTCCTGTCATTCAATGGTTCTTCTGGAAACAGATCCGGAGCAAATAAAATCTATTATTGCAGCTCTAAGACCGGATTGTGCCGTTGGATGGGATGATATATCTGCCAGAGTCATAATACAACATGAGGATATCTTAATAGTGGCCATAGCCCATATTTGTAATCTTGCAATGTCTACTGGGACTTTCCCAAATACCTTCAAAAAAAGCCTAATACACCCGATACATAAAAGTGGTGTCAAAAATAATGTTAACAATTACAGGCCAATTTCAGTTTTGCCAACTCTCTCTAAAATCCTTGAGCGTTTACTTAACAAAAGACTTGTTGAGTATCTGGAGAGGAACAAGTTAATTGCAGAAAACCAGTATGGGTTCCGTCGAGGAGTATCAACATCCGATGCAGTGTCGGATCTCACCAACTATATAAGTTAACAACTTGGACGATCAGCTCAAGCTAATGGCTGTATTCTTGGATTTGTCAAAAGCGTTTGATACCGTATCTGTACCACTTCTGCTTTAAAAGATGGAAAATATTGGAACAAGAGATCTGCAATTACAAATTTTCGAAAACTATTTGACAAACCGTAAGCAATGTGTCAAAATCGGTAACCACATAAGCGATGACCTTCCAGTTACTTATGGTGTGCCTCAAGGAAGCATTTTGGGCCCAACATTATTTATCATTTATATAAATGGACTTTGCAACCTCCCCTTGACTAGCGGACAAATTCTGGTGTATGCCGATGACACTATCCTAATTTTCAGTGCAAACACGTGGCATGAGCTCTATCATACTGCCCAGAATGGCCTGAGCATGGTTACGCATTGGCTTAGACGAAACATACTAACTTTGAACGCTGAAAAATCACAATATATCACCTTCACGTTGAGCAAATCTAAACGCCAGTCTTTATCTCCATTCGATGTTTCAGCACATTCATGTTTTGCGACGAACGGCTGCACTTGCCCAAAACTACTAAAAACTGAAAATTATAAATATCTTGGTGTCGTTATAGACTCAAGATTAAGTTTTCACATCCATTTATTGACAAGCAGAATTAATATACATCTTTAAAACTCTTCGACATGCCGCTAACTTCAAAACCATAAAAACAGTATACTTTGCCTTGTGCCAATCCATCCTCACGTACTGCACATGTGTTTGGGGTGGAACAAACAAAACTGAAATTCTAAAGCTCGAAAGAGCACAGCGAGCAGTTCTGAAAGTAAGCTGTTTTCTTCCTTATAGATACCCGACCACTGACCTATATGACCTCTGTAAAGTTCTAACAGTGCGACAATTATTTATTCATAACGTAGTTTTGAAACAACATTCTATGACCTTATATGACCCGGAACTATCTTACTCACGTCGAATTAACCCCTGTACAGTGAAAACTGTTTCTACTAATTTCGCCCAAAAGTTTGATTACTTTTTAGGACCATATTTGTACAATAAAATAAACAAAAAAACTACAAGTATACGATCAGGTTGAAGCAAGCTGTAAGAGGAGTTTGCAAAACTTTCTCCTTACTTTAGACTACGATACGACGGAATTAATGTTAAATATTATCCACTAGTCAACCTTCCTCATACATCACACACACACACACGCACACACACACACGCACACACACACTTTAATGTCATATTATTATTATTTGTTAAGACCATTGTTTTCTCTTTGTGATTTTGTAAAAAAAAAATATTCTTTATTTTATATATATAAACTGTCTCCTTTATAATTCAAACGATAGGTTAAGTTTTAAATTGTAAATTTTTGGAGAAAAATAAACTAAACTAAAATAGACATCAAGTAGTTACTTAAAGTGCTCCTAAGTATACATTTTATTGAGCGAATTTATGCTTTATGTACGCATTATCTAAGTTTATATTTGCTAATCAAAATCTATAATGAATGGTACCCTTAGTAACCGTATGACTGCGTCCGTAACTCTGTCACAGGTTTCTTTAGGAATGGAGTTACCGCACTTTTATGTCACAGTCACGTTTTCAATTAGTTTTTTCACACTTCGTATAGTAATAACTTTTTTTTACGTCTTACTCGTGCATGTTACTATGCATCGTTATTTTAATCGCGGTTTGATAAACGTGAAAAATTTTATTTCTTATATGGGACTGTGTTTGCTAGCAAAAATAAAGTGTTTGTAAAGAAAAACTTTTCAGTTTTCAAGTTCCAGATTGTATTAATTATAAAACGCAAGGGCCATTTTAACATTCTTAACCGGTTATGTTATTCTTCTCTGGTTATGGATTTTAATTATTAAAAACCTGGAAAAGTTAATGTCAGGACGGTTAGAATTCTAAATAAACGTTATTTTTGAATTGCACCTTTCTAAATTTAATTTCTGAAATAAGGAAGAGATAACTTCAGTTATTACTTTACCAAGACAATATAAATGCAAACAAACGTTCGAATTGAAGCCGTGTAATATTGAAGACTTAATTTTATTGGTATTTTGTAGCTTGCCAGGTATCGGTAGGTACAGTGATATTAATTTAAAAAGACAAATTCACTTCTGTAAGTACGTTTCTTTCAAAAAGATTCCTGTGATATTTCCTGGCAGCTCTTCTAGACGAAAAAATAATTAGCAAAGTTGCACAAGTTTTTCGTTACGGCAAATCCTGTTCGTATGAACTATTACGATTTATCCTGTGCGAATATATGCAAAAGTAGATACTTCATTCATTTTTATAAGTGCTTTTGATAGTATTTAGAAGGACTCGCAAAAGAAGTAAGTAGAGTTGCTACTTGCAATTTAGAGTAGGTAGTAACTCTATTTATGAGAGTAAGAGATCTACTTTTTGGAGCTTTTATTATTTGAAACACCTTAAACGAGCTCGCTTCTGATTAATGGCATCCACACACATGGACACTGTGATTGTTTAATTCATCACTACATTAACTGGACAATCCATACGTTCATTTCTAGAGGTCGAATTTGTTTGCGTCAACTTAACTCACTCACGACTGATATCTCGAGCGTAATTGTCACTAAACTACGTTTTCTTACGGTAGCGACGGGTGGGATGGGTCGCTAACTTCCCTGTGATATGTTTGAGGAGTAACTTCCCTGGCCTCCGTGTTGGTGGAGAGGGAAATTTGCCGAGCTTACAGATGCAGATAACAATTATTTTTAATAAGTTTATTGAAAAAAAAAATTATAAGTATTCGTAAACTTCACTTGCCAGTCCTTATTCACAAAGGCTATTCCGAACTGGCGGTAGAGTCATGCTTGATATAACGTCAACAAGAACAATTAATTCTCAAAATTGAGAAATAAATATTCAAATTTGCAATTATGACACATTTTTATGAATGAGTTTATTATCTAAAGTGTTTTCCGTTCTCGAATTCTTTACACCAGACAGACACCAAATGTTTTTATTTAGCTAATTTTATTTCGGGATAGATGTGAAATGGTAGTTACCACATCATGCGCGAAATATACAAATATTATAATTGAAAAAAAGATAAATTTGAAGATTACTTTTGGAATGTTTTAAATTAAATTTAAAATTATTTAAAAAAATTTAAATTAAATTTAAAAATAAAAAATAAATTTTTCGTAAACTATAGCCATTACCGGCCACGGGACTGCATAAGTAAAAATAAAATCTATGGCAAAGAAGCTCTTCTTTGAACTCCAGAAAGGAATGTATCGAGTTACCAATAACCCTGTACATGATTTATCATGCTAAAGCTCGACTCAATAAGCTCAATAGCTTTTATTCTAACCAGGTGAACAATGTAAATGGGATTAAAATCGGGTATATTACGTTTGAAATCGGAACAAATTATCTTAATAAAAGAGGCTATGCAAATGTATGTTCACTACAGTAAATTCAAACTGAAAATACTTTTCTCTTGCGTGTGTCGTAACGCCAGACGTAATCTTAGTATTACAAAATGGAGTCGTATAAATATTATCGGGTAGAGTAATTGAATTTGCTACGACGATGATTCAGGAAATAACAACGTAGTGGATTTAAGTTACGACTGATATGGCTTTTATTATGGCTGTAAACTTACAACAGAGATGTAAAATTTCTAGACAATTAAAAACGTACTCTATGTCCCAAGTAACATAGCCTATATATCTTTTTACTTTAATTGTCGTAGCTGGCAAACAAGGAAGCGACGCACCTGACGGAAAGTAAGCGGCCCCCCTGCCCGTTATCATTGATGTGTTTGTCTGGGGATTATTATGTTATTATTATTAATTGCACCGGCTGATCCTTCCCTTTCCCTTCCCGGCACGAAAACACGTAAACGTGGCCATCGTGGCGGACGACATAGGGCGCGCCGTAGTACCGACAAAGACGAGATCTAAACTTACGAACCCAACTACCGCTAATAATTACAACACTAACCGCGATGTTCCACGGGATCAGAAGGATATTATATTAAACATTTAAAATGACGGCCGAGTAGCGTAGTGGTCAGTAGCCCTGTCTCATACGCCGGAGGTCCCAGGTTCCAATCCTGGCCGGGGCATTCATTTGTGTGATGAACACAGATGTTTGTTCTCGGGTCATGGATGTTGATATTTATATATGGATGTTTATTCTGGGTTCCCCCCCAGTTCGCTGTATGGTCATCCATAACACAAGCCCTGCTTACTTTGGGACCATACAGTTGGTGTGTTTGTCTGGGGATTATTATTATTATTATTATTAAAATGTAGTTTGTTAGAGAGGAAAGTTGTTTTTTTCATTATTATCATAGTAAAAAACTGAAATTAAAGAAAATAATATACAAATTAGCATAAGAAAACCACTAAGGGTGTTACCACACCACTCGATCGATCGCCGATCGACGCCATCGATCGATGGTAGAATGGAACAGTCGACGTTGATTGAATGTTTCTACTAGACCAATCGATCGATCGTTGATCGACGCTACCGATCGTTGGTAGAATGGAACAATCGACGTCGTGTTTTCGGTTAGTGTGGTAACACCCTAAGGTTTATAAGATAATGCTAATCTAAGTCTACATTGGTGGTAATGATGAATAGGCTTAAAATACAAGTTTACATATTAAAAAAGGTATTTAAATTGTGCAAATCATCAATACACATTCCATGATACATAAATAAGTCACATGTTGTTTATGAAAAAGGATTTGAGCGTAGATTTCACATAATAACTAAAGGCATATGATCGCTAATGCTACAGAAAACGCTTAAACTGTATGGAGCTATGCTCCACGTGAATTTCGTTAAGTATATGACGTCACGCAGTTGACGCGTTTTCGGAAATATGAAAATTAAAAAAGGCAACAACAACGAGAAAGTGCAACGAGATTTTCTAACTGTTTATCTCAGCAGTTCAGTTTACAAACTAAACAGCCACAATCGCCTTCAGTCGCCTTCCAAATATAAATAAACACAAGGTAAGTGATATAAAATTACTGGAATCTGTCGAAACCGGGGCATCTTGTGTAAACAAACAGATCTTCTGCAATAAATATTACATGTTATTGGACTTCTGTTCGAGTGGGATCGAGTACGAGTGCGAGCGAGCACCGATTTCCGGTTATGTAACGTTTTGTGGGAGATCAAAAGAAAATATTTGTGTAGTTTAGAGTATAGTTTTGGCACAATAATTTGCTTTAAACTAAGTTATATCTATCTGGATTCAAGTCTTAGTACTTTTTAAGGGACCCGTGAAGTATGTAGCATTTCAGTCTCTTAAACCAGAGGCCCCACATAGAAGCCTTTACTTTAAGAACAGACTATGTATGACGAAGATACAAGTTTTCTTGAAGAGATATTTGTTCATATCACAAACCTAGCGTTTTTTTGGTTTGTATAACGCGTATTTCTAATGTTGAGAGATTTATAAAAATCGGTCTTGTAGTTAACCCCCCCCCCCCCGCCCCTTATATATGCATCCATAACGCAAGTTTTTTTATAAGGAATCCTTAAGTACAATTTTCTGCCCTGAATGTTTTCTACTTCTTGAAAGTTCCTTAGCACGTATCAAGTACTTTTCCCTGCACGATACCACGATTGCGACAACATATCAACAAGTCAGATTGAGGTCAAATGAGAATTTAGCTGTAAACAAATAAAACTTACAGATCTGATATTAAAATGTAACACGCAACATACTCCACTGACAAATATAGATAAAACAAAAGTACCTAAATCTTTTCGGATCTCTTGACAACGAAGATTATTATCATAAACATGACAAAGATTCCGTCAAGCATGATTGCCGGAAAAACCATTCAAGAGTAAATCAAGTAAATAAAAGGTATATTTCTGTTCGAATTATATAAATTACAAACACCGAAAAATTTTCGCCCATGTTTCTTAACATTTTTAAAATAATGAATTATTTAGGTACTATTTTCATAGTGGTACCAAAATTTTTCGCAATTTTTTTTTACATAGGCTATGAAAACTTTCGATTTAACTAGCTGTCAAATAAAAAAACCGTAACAAAATTGCCCAATTCATATGGGAGATATGGCCACAGAAAGACACACAGATACACACATCAACCCTCTTTTTACTTGTAGTTTAAAATATAAGTCACCACAACCGTTTCTTGAAACAACCACACGTTGAACTGAACCACGTCCCCAATAAATTTTCGATTCCCAAATGCCAAATGATGTCACGACTGATATCTTTAGAGCGTGCAGTTTAGCCGTGGTATATATAGCGAGGTAAACCGTGTTTGTGGGACATGTGAGAGGGCATCCGCACTGTTTCAATACAAATTATTGGCGCATAAACTCGGGAGACAAACTGGCAACATTACATTTCGAGTTGGAATTTTGTGGGGAATGTGGATTTTAAAGTGTATTTGGGCTGTCTGAAGAGAGTTTTAAAATGATCAATTTCTTAATATTGTTTTTAATTCATGTGGTTTTCATGTAGGTGCATGGCGTTTAGCCCACAGATTGCCAAAAAAGTATGTATAAATAAACCTGATATGATTTCAGTAAGCTTAGAAAAAAATTGTATGTGATATGCACTTTATGAATCTATTCTAATATGATAATATTTTATTTTATCACATAAAAATGTTATCATTGTCATCTTCATCATAATCTTTTTTCATCATCATAGCGTAAAAAAGGTATTAAAGGTAAATAATCCGAGAAAAAAAGGTCTGAGCTCATCGCATTAGCCAACTTCCTGTATTTAATTGTAAATTCCCGTTGTCCTCGCTTAAGTTCATCTTTAAGATATTGCGATACTATATTGCGTTTGCCATTCTAGTCATCGTTCGAAGAGTTTTTAACGATTCGGTTTTGCGTCAAACAAATGAGAAAGCCTAAGTTAAGATGTTACCAAATGAAATCTGACAGCTTTTATTTTTACACAGAAAGTGTCAACAGCAGAGTAATCAGTGAAGCCAATGGAATCAAACTCGTTTGTTTTCAGTTTTGTAAGGATTATTTGATGTAAAAGTCCCAATATGTTGGTGCAACTGGTATATAATATCCCAATTATACATGTTTAATTCACGAAAATAATCAAACACCAAAATTTTCATTCAGATCTAAAATAATAATAATAATAAAAATTTAAATATCACTGTAAAACGTAAGACCAAACCCCATTGATGTAATCACGAGGGGAGGTCAAAAAGGTCGCGGAATGAGGGGGTAAATAAAACAAAAAAATATTTTTATTTTTCAATAGAGAATATAATAGGCCTTTACCTATGAAACTGCCGTTTTGCCGTACTGGCCATTTCAAACGAAAATATTTTTTTTTGACTGATAATTCTAATTTCAAATTAATTTTATTTACAAACATGGAATTCTTTTTCTAAAATCGTCATTTGTTTAATAGTTAGTGTTTTGTTTTCAACGCATTCGAACATTTTTCGTCATCATGGATAAGTTAAAAATTCGAGTAATTATGGAGTATGAGTACCGTCGTGGCAGCAAAGCGGCACAAGCGTCACGCAACATCAACGACGTTTACGGAGCGAATACTACAAATGAACGCACCACCCGTTATTGGTTTACCCGCTTCCGTTCTGGAAATTTTGACCTGAAAAATGAACCCCGTGGTCGTCCGAAAACTTTGGTCGACAATGACGAATTAAAGGCAATTGTGGAAGCTGATGAAACTCAATCCACGGCTGAATTAGCAGCAGCTTTCGACGTTAGCATCAAAACAATATTGGTCCATTTGCGTCAAATTGGCAAGGTAAAAAAGCTTGACAAATGGGTACCCCACGAACTCAATGACCGCCAGCGCGAAGTACGCGTGGAGACGTGCCTTGCTTTGCTCAGCAGGCATACAAATGAAGGAATTCTGAACCGCATTGTTACTTGTGACGAGAAATGGATCCTGTTTGACAATCGTAAGCGCTCAGCAAGTTGGTTGGACCCTGGTTCAGAACCCAAACAATGCCCTAAATGAAAACTTACCCCTAGAAAAGTGATGGTCACTGTTTGGTGGTCTAACGCGGGTGTAATTCATCACAGCTTCTTGCCGAACGGGACAAGCATTACTGCAGATGTGTACTGTGAAGAACTGAACACATTGATGGAGAAGCTCGCACGTCTCCAACCAGCTTTGGTCAATCGTTCGGCTCCACTGCTCCTGCACGACAACGCGCGACCTCATACTGCACAGCAGACGGTCTCCAAGCTACAAGAGTTGGGGTTGGAAGTTCTCCGTCATCCGCCGTACTCACCAGACCTTGCGCCTACAGACTTCTACTTTTTCCAGAATTTGGATAACTTCTTGGCGGGAAAAAAATTCAATACCCGAGAGGCAGTACAAAATGCCTTTGAAGAGCTTGTTGCCTCCCGTCCAGCTGATTTCTTCAAGAAAGGCATCAATAAGCTACCAATGCGTTGGCAAAGATGCATTGATTGCATGGGTTATTATTTTGATTAATAGAAATAAAAAATATATAAAAAAATTACGCTTCATTTATTTCGTGACAAACGGCAATTTCATAGGTAAAGACCTATTATTAACCTTAACCCTAATACACATTTCAGATCTTCCAAATAATTTATTTAATCCATCGGAAACAAATTATTCGTCCTTGTCGTCGAAATAGGCCGAAAATTCTGACTTTACATCTTCATCGTCGTTCAATTTTTTTCCACGTAGTTATTTTCTTTCTTCATCATTGTCACCGGGAATGGCAACCGTCGCAACATGTCTCGTGTGCACGGGTGCGTTGTCGTGCAAAAGAAGCACACCCTTTGTCAGTTTTCGTCTTCTTTTTTCCTTGGCGCTCCACTATATAGCTGGCTATATAGTGGAGCGCTAACACTATATAGCGATAGCAATACTTTGTACTTTTTTGGAGAGGGTGTTCCTTTTTTTTTGGCACTGCATCGGTTCACAGTTTCGTCCCCGAAAACATACATAAAACATAACTTCTTCTTTCTTCTCTCCACAGAGCTCCAAAACTTGCGAGAACACTCGACACGTTCGCGCTTTCGTAACGGCGCGAGCGTGGCGTTTGGGCATTCTCGGAACCCATCTTGTACTGACTTTGGTCATCCCAAGATGATTGTAAAGATGTTTAAAACTGTGGTCTTTCATACACCAGCTATTGCTGCTAGCTGTTTCTTCTTCAGTCTGACATCTTCCAATACAAATTTTTTTACTTTTTCCATGTTGTTTGGGGTAGTGGCCTCAATTGGCCGTCCGGAGCGATGGTCGTCTTCAGTGGAGTCCCTGCCGTGCTTGAAAAGGCCACGCAACTTGTAAACCATGGTTTTACCAGGGGCAGTGTCTCCATAAACCGCTTACACCTCTTGAAAAATTGTCTGTGGTATTTTTTCTTGTTTGGTGAGGAACTTAATCACGGCGTGGTGTTCAATTTTCTCCATACTGGCTATTTTCTTCCCGATTTACTTGTTTAAATGTCGATAACTTGGTATATGTAATAATTTGGTGTATGCGCATATACTTAATGAGCTGTTCAAGTAGTGCCTACCTGGCCGAGTATATCTACCCCCACCAACCCCTCCGTTTCGCGAACTTTTTGACCTCCCGTCGTATTACCTACACACCATCAAATAATGAGTTATTTTATTTTATTTATTTGGTTACTTGTCATTTTACATTGTGACTGCTTACATAGTGATTTCATCAACTAAGATGAAATGGGCCATCAAATAAGTTATTAATATGATGCCTTATTATAAGTTAAATCATGAGTCTCGCAAGTAAAACCTATTTCAAGTTTATGCCTTGTGACTTGAGAATAAATATTTCATGCCAGACTAAACCCAGGTGAAACAAGTTTTAATTATTTTTAGAATAAAAAGTAGGAAATTTATACAGGGATAAACTACTCTTGTGAATTTTTGTGTCTTCAAATCGGCCCTAAGTTTTTTAGTCACAGTTTGCTCTTTGGATTCTTCCTTATTATTTATTTCTTATGTCTTTATTATGTCTTTTTTATTTCTTCGTAGACAAAAGTTTATTCCTGAAAAAAAGGCTTGAACTAAAAGAATTTCCTACCATCGCAACAGATTATATTTATTGATCTTACGTCAAAACCGGCATCGATCGACTTAAGACACGCCCATATGTTAATGCAATTCCAATTTGAAACCTCTCGGTCTGCGCACGATTCGAAATAGCCACTGACGTTGCTGTGCTGAAAATAATCATACTTAATTTTGCTTTTGAAATAAATACAAGAAATCAAAATGCTCTTTAAAGCATCGACGTTAAAGTGTATAGTAGATTGATTGGTGATTCCTTAGGTGTAATACAAGAAAGTGTTTTCAAAGATGTGGCAAATATTGATATGGTCGTTTACGTGTGCTGGTTTTGACATGTTTTTGTTTATATCGGAAATT
Source organism: Marasmarcha lunaedactyla (assembly GCA_923062675.1). Taxonomy (NCBI): domain Eukaryota; kingdom Metazoa; phylum Arthropoda; class Insecta; order Lepidoptera; family Pterophoridae; genus Marasmarcha; species Marasmarcha lunaedactyla. The sequence continues at coordinate 6,569,763 of OV281358.1, forward strand.
GTATAAATATATATTGTACCGAAGTAAAAATTAAACGTAGTGAAAACCGTGGTGAAGTTATAAAACAATAGTGCAATTGAAAATTATTATGCATATTATACTGAAACTTAGTATTGACTTGACTATATACATTTGACTGTCCTGAGCTTATTGACAATATTGGTTTTCGTGTGTCGGCTACAAGTATAAGAAGAAAACGTTTATTTGCAACAAATTTTTGTAGGACTAATACCGGCAGACGTTCACCAGTTTTTAGAATGTGTAAAAGGTATAATGAGCTGTTTACAGATTTAGACATCTTTTATAGTAACATAAAGAAACATAAAAAATAAATTGTAGCTATATTGAAAGAACGTGAATTTCATCAATATTAACGTTTAATATAATAAGTTGTTTTGATATATATATAATGAATTGTTTAATTTACAAATTTAACACACTCTGTACTGTATTTTTGTTTTTGCTTTTTGTTTTTTATATTTTGTTTTCGTGTGATTGTCGTGAAACAATAATAATGTTCAATCATCTGTGGATCATGTCATTGGGATGTATGTAATCATATCTTATTTATACTTGTAAAACAAATTATGTACATTACTGTTATACTAAGGAAGTAAGGAAAACAGGTACAAAATTCCTTGTTTGTTCTTCCTATACTCGTAGCTCCACTGTCAGTCATTCAGCGTTTAGTCTTATTGAGAAGATAAATATAAAAGACTTTTACTAAAAGAGCTTCGGTTGGTTTTTTTTGTTTCCCCAGACAAACACACCAACTGCATGGCCCCAAAGTAAGCAGAGCTTGTGTTATGGATGACCATACAGCGAGCTGGGGGGAACCCAGAATAAACTTACATATATTAATATAAAAACCATGACCCGAGCAACAATATGTGTTCATCACAAATATGAATGCCCCGACCAAGATCCAACGAGGCAAGCTTCTACTCACTACACCACCAGGCCGTTAATGGTGTAGGTTACTGCAGGTGTATCGACCAAGCCAACTAGACGATTGTCCTGCATTGTGATACAGACAGCAGCACCATTATCATTTATTTCGGTATTTTATGCTAGTCCTTGTCTACCTGATTTAATACCAAAATAATGGCTGGCCCTTTTTTTACTCCCTTTAATTTTCAGTATGAACGTAGGGATCACATTTCCAACAATAACTCAGCCACAAATACAACATTACTATTTATATCACAGAACACGTTACGTTAAATCAAATATCGGTATGCCTATTACATTGCAAAACTTACATGCGCAATTTAATATACGCGTGGCGCTCTCTATTATCCACTAGTGGAACTAAACATTACATTGCATACAACTTAGCATTTTGAAGACATGCAATTAGACAGGGCTTGTTTTGTTTATTCTTAATAAAGGTTTAAAAGGGAAAGCCGCTTCCCGCCCGTTTTAGTAGTGCATATATTGTAGTCACATAATACAGAAAGAGGACCTTTGTCTGTATTCTGTGATTGAAGTATATATAGACTCATTATTACAGCAATGCATTATGTATATCGGATAACGGGCACTTGGAAACAATGCGAAGACGGAGGATACGCGCCGAATAGCGGTACCTATCCCTAGGGATCCTTCGTTTGTGTTGAAAGGTCGGGATATATTATTCGCCCCTGCCAATCCACAAAAAACTGAGTATTTATTTTGTGGTTAATTTTATAGAAGCATGGTAAAATGACTTTTCAGAAGAAATTTTCAATCATACTTGATGGAAAAGAAAGAAATAATAATGAATGGAACATGAGTTATTAAAAAAGTGCTACTAACATAAATTATTTGTCGCAATCGCTGATTGATTTCATATTGATAGTATGAAAATAAAATATTCACTGTAATATTAATAAATGTGTCCGACACAAGACTCAAAAGTTTCTACTTTTGCACTTGTTATCCCGAAATCTCAATAGTATTCGTGCAAAAATTCAAGAAAACTACTCCACGCATCCAAATGTCGAACGTGACGTCATTCATTGCAAATACGACTACCGAAAAGCTATTATTCTTTATATAATTATAGCTTTTGTAATTTTGTTTCGACTAATGAGTTTTATTCATTTACCCGCTCTAGGGGCACTGATTTCTAATTGAACTTGTAGAGGGATGGACAGGGAAGCCAAATTTAGCTAATTCGTCTAGTTGGCTAGGTCGTATAGTCCGTAATTATGTGTTATGTCATATCCCTTAATAATAGTAAGGTACCTAGTTTCATGCATTGACGTCACTGCATCATATGGTACAAACGGCTGCCAAAAGCTTTATGTCCAATAAATAGACCGATTTACCACGATTTAGGTTTTATAGGTTTTCTGGCTGTGTCAAAATATAGCTTCGATAAATACTAATGTCATGTGTTTATGTAGAACATGTCTCTGCGTTGTTTTACCGCATAAAAGACCAGCCTATGGCCTCGTGGGTAAAGTGCCCAATGGTGAATTAATTTCAAAAATCGGTTGTCACACAATTTGTAGTTTCAAAGTTCGTTAGTTTTAACATACAAACAAACTAACAAACAAACGTTTAATGAAATCTTCCCGCTAGTGTCCGAAATAAATTATAGTTATTATTATTATTATACAGCGTGTGGCATTCACGAAGACGCGCCCCACCAACTTTTGGTCTGTGCATCATAGTGTGCGAACATAGAACAAAAAGTAGCGAGGCGCGGATTTGTCGATGGCTTTTTTACCTATAATGTTTTACCTGTAGAGTGCGCCAAACACACATCACACACTTTCATATTTATACTATATGTCACCCTCTTTATGACAGTCGGATAAAAAAACTCTAAAGAATTATGTCTGAGTAATATCCGAGTTTTTTAAAATTTGTTTTAAATATGTGACATGTGGCAAACATAATTTAAACATAACATGGACGGAGTCACAGGTAAAACCTAGTTTCCAATGCTAATCAAGTTCAACGTTCTAAAACTGAACTGAAAATGATGCTTGCGTTCAATGAAATATTCTAAAAGAGTATTACATTTTAGCCTTTACTGTAGCGACTTTGCACTTACGAATATATTCTATTTTTTTATAGAAAAGATTTGTTATTGTTATTTCTGACAGATAAAAATAGGCAATCAAAAATCACCTTTTGTCATATCTCTACTATCTTAACAATTATCTTTCCTTTGCTCTCTTTGCCTTAACATTGAAGTGTTATTATTGAAGCCTCTACACAATTGATCAGGCACAAAATGGTATCATTATTTATTTTGTACGCAAGGATAATCTATTTCCTCTCCAACATCAAACTAATCTGCAGATCACCCATCCACTTCGCTCCCGTAACTCAACGGTCGACCACGCATCACAGCTGCGCGTGCGTCATAGATAAAGGTCACTTGTAGCCGCCGAGCGGTCTCGAGACCCGATCTGCGTCCGGACCCGTTCGGACGTGTTGAAGGTCGCTCCCGGCTGCCGAGTCACGATTGTTGTCTCACGACTTCTCTCGTAGCAATACTCAAACGCCACTCTCAGATCCGTTCTGCATCCGGCCCCGCTCGGACGCGTTCGCGGTCGCTCCAGCCGTTGAGTCACGATTGTCGTCGCACGACGACAACTCGTAGCAATACTCATACGCCGGATTCGTACAAATCTCGCTTCGTCCTCGACGAATTGAGATAGCCTCTGTAGGGCTTACGCTGCGGCCGGTTTCGATCGGCTGCAACTAAGTCGGTCTCGCAGCAACAACAGAGCTGAGCTTACTACGGTCGATTAAATTCGATAGTGGTTCGCGAGGCTCGGGCTGTTTTTCTGGCTGCGTACTTGACGCTTGGCGCATGTTACGTAGTCAGAGACTCGCTCTGCAGCCGGCTCCGGCCGGTCGTAACGTAGTCAATCCCGCACTTTTAGTGCAACCCAACTTCGTCAGGTCTACGGCCGGTTTTTGTTGTCAATTTATTGACAACACACTCCGTAGTAGACTCGCGTTTGATCAGGTGGATACTTAACGGTGACAACTAAGCCTGGTAGCGTTGCCCCGGTGCGCTTCCAAGGCCCTTCAGGCCAAGGAGAAACCGGCTGACCCGATCCCATTGCACTTGGGCCTTTCCCAGGGTGACGGTACAGTGCTGTCCGAATTAGGGGCACCACTTCGCGTCGTCCCCAGCCCCCCTACCGTACCTAACCTAGGTGCTAGGTTTGCTAGGGAAGCTAGGCATTATTATATATTTATATATTATATATTGTAGTTTCAAGCCCTCCAATGGACCAGCAAAGCTTGGTAAACTTTGCTAGGTCCGTCGCCCAGGCGCTCGTTGCGTCCGGCGTCCCCATCCCAGATGACGTATTAACGCAGGCCTTACAGGCAACAACCACGTCCCCGGCCCCTCAGGCCTCCAACGTCCAGACCCCTCAGTTCTACAGCTCTCCCGCGTCTCCCGCCTCGTCCGAGATGGACTGCGAATCGGTCGCATCCTCTCATGCGTCGCGTTGCAAGCGTACTGCTCCCGGGAGCGACTCCGAACCCGCGTCTGATACGTCGTCAGATGCCGTCACCTTGACCGGCTCTCCTGAGCCCGCGTTTCAGCTAGTCGCCAAGCGCTCCAAGAAGCGCTCAAAGAAAGCCTCGGTATCCTCAATACCCAAGCCCTCCCCGGTGTCTTCAACACCAGCCCCCGCGCCATAAAATCGCTGGAAGTAACCGCGTCTCCGTCGGTCCCATCGAAACCAGCGACGCGCTGCGCTCCCGTCCCACCGAAGCCTCAGCTCCCTCCGCCCGTCTTTCTCCGCGAAAAAGCGCGATGGACCGTAGTATCTAATCTTTGCAAAGAGCAAAAAATCAACTATCTCAAAGCAACCATTGCAGGCGATTCAATTAAAATCCAGGTCGCGACCATCGACGACTTTCGCGCGTTCACCAGGTTACTTTCATTAAAACAAATCGCTTATCACACCTACGTCCTCCCGGAGGAACGTAAGATCCGCACAGTACTACGGGGCGTCCCGTTCGAGCTCGCGAATGAAGAAATCCTCGAGGACCTTAAGTCCCTGGGTTTCCCGGCCGAAGCAGTGCACAAGATGCACTCCAACCGTGGTAGGCGTTTTCCTTTAGCTCTATTTATCCTGTCCAATACTCTCAACTCGAAGGAGATCTTCAGAGAGGCTCGCAAAATTTGCGGGCCTGCCAGCTCTATGGCCACGCAGCGGCTAACTGCTCAGCTCCCCCCAGGTGCGTTAAGTGCCTGGATCCCCACATAACGAAGGAGTGCGCTCGCACTCCCGAATCCACTTCCCCCCCGCCTGTGTGCTGTGCGGCCAGTCCGGCCACACAGCTAACTACAGGGGTTGCCCGCGCGCTCCGCGCTCCACCGCTAAGAGGGCCGCGCCTAAACCGGCGCCGCCGCTCACTCCCGCTAACTTCCCGCCGTTGCGCAACCGGGGTCCCCCGGAAGCAAAGCCCGTTCAGCCGACGCCTACTCCGGCTCTGTCTTGGAGGCAGCGTCCGGCCGTTCCTCCTGCACCTTCCCGTCCCAGCTCCCGTAGCTTCCGTAGGGCCGCGTCCTGCTCCGTCATCTTCACCTCAGTCGTCGTTAGCTGAGGACATGAAGACCGTGTTCGACGTCATTCAAAACGTCGATATTAACGAAATTTCCGTACTCGCACGCAAACTGCGAGCCGCCCGCTCTCCTCAAGAGTGTTTATTCGCGTTAGCCGAGCATCACTCGCTTCTAAGTTCATTATACATTTTATTTTTGAATAAATTCGTAAATAAGTAAATTATAATGTCTAGACCCGCAAATCCCGCGTCCGGTCGTATTAAACCCAAGGGCTTATCCCTAGTATCTTTTAACGCTCGTAGCCTTAGCACCAACCTTCCTGAGCTCAAACTGTTCCTTCAGAACAAAGAACCTGACTTATTGCTTCTCCAGGAGACATGGCTTACTCCAAACCGCTCCAGGGGTATACGCTTTTCATAAGTACGCGTTTACACGCAACGATAGGCCCAACTCCGACGGTTTCGGCGGCACCGCTATATATTACAAAAGAGGCTTCCATTGCTGTCCTCTCCCTACCCCTCTTCTCCTCAACATGGAAGCCACTGTGTGTAGATTGGCTATGACTGGTCATCCGACCATCATCATAGCTTCAGTCTACATACCATGTGGCTCCAGACCAACCCGCAGCGACTTTGAGGCCATTCTCGCCCTCGGCCATTCAGTCATTATGTTCGGAGACTTTAACTCCAAACATACTGACTGGACGTGCCCATCGACCAACACCAGCGGTATCGCTCTCCTCGACATCACTAACTCACTTGACTTAGACGTCATATCCCCATCACTCCCACTCACTATCCCAACAATCCGAACTACTCTCCTGACATCCTCGACTTTGCAATTATCAAGCGAATCAATCTCGATCTCAGGTCTAATGAACCGCTTGATGACCTAGGCTCTGATCATCGCCCCGTTTCCCTCGTGCTAGGTCCGCTTAACGATAAGGTCACATCTCCTAAGACCTGTACCAACTGGAAAGGCTTTAAAAATACGTATGTTTAAGCCTTAGAGGCCCCGAACTCTCCGCTCGCGATTTCGCCCGACCAATTAGATAGCCCAGATAGATTCATTAGTCAACACGCTCACTGATGCTATCAACTCAGCCATCAGCGATAACGAAAAGGTTGCTAAGCAAGGCAAACCCGCGCTTCCCCTAGCCGTCAGCAATCTCATTAAAGCCAAGAACGCGGCTCTCCGGAGAGCCAAGAAATATCCCACGCCCGCGAATTAGCTTCATCGTAAAGTTAGGTCTTGCCTCGCGGAACTCCGAGACGCTCAGTTTAACGATCTCATGGAAAATATCTCCCCGTCCCACCAAGCGCATTATCGAATGGCCCGAGCCTTACGCGTAGACACCGCCTCTCACGTCCCTCCTCTCACTCGTCCCGACGGCACAATTGCCTTTGAAGTAGAAGAGAAAGCCGAATGCTTCGCCGACAGCATAGCGGCACAATGTTCGCCCAGCACGCAACCCGCGGATCCCTCCCACATCCAGGCGGTGGAGGACGAAGTCCTTCGCAGAGACTCTCTCCCCATCACCGCCGACCCTGTCACAGTCTCTAATGACGAAATCTTGCTTCTCATTAGAAATCAAAAGTCCAAAAAGGCTCCGGGTGCGGATGGAATTTCCGCACGCACTTAAGCACCTACCTCAACAGATGCTTACCTTGTTAGCTATCATTTTCAATGCCTGCATCGACCATAGCTACTTTCCAAAAGCCTGGAAAGAAGCGACAGTCATAGGCATTCCCAAGCCGGGTAAAACTCTGAATGTCCCGGCTAATCACAGATCCATCAGCCTCCTCAAGGCAATGTCTAAACTTCTCGAAAGAGTCATACTCTCTCGAATGCGGAACCATCTGTTTCCAACGGATGGCGATCCTCTCATTATTCCCCATCAGTTCGGCTTTCGCGCTAAACACTCCTGCCCTCAGCAAGTCCATCGAATCGTTGAGTATATACTTGACGGTTTCTATCCGCGTCGTTATAAAACAGTCGCGGTTTTCTTTGACGTAGCCAAGGCTTTCGATAAAGTCTGGCACAGCGGTCTCGTTTATAAACTCTACAAGATAGGCTTACCGGATCGCCTAGTCAGATTAATCGCGTCGTTTCTTAAAGACCGTACGTTTCGATTCAAACATAAAGGCACGCTCTCCGCGCCTCGCCCCATAAAGGCTGGAGTCCCGCAAGGCTCAGTCCTCGCCCCTGTGCTGTACACTGTGTACGCTAACGACATCCCCATCCCGCCGAAAGGCGTCGAACTCGCCCTCTTTGCAGACGACACCACCCTTTACACTAAAGGTCAAGCGATCCCGTATAACATCATCAGACTTCAAAAGGCCGTAAACGCCCTCGGTGTTTGGTTTCAAAAATGGCGTATCGATGTCAACCCACAAAAGAGTTCTGCTATTCAATTCGACTTCAAACTCCGTAATCGCTACAACGATCTCCACTACGAATGTTAGGTATTCCCATCCCCTGGAAGCGCAGTATTAAATACTTAGGCGTCACATTAGATCAGACGCTTTCTTTCAAGCCACACTTCGATAGAGTAACGAAACTCGCGCGTTTTTACCTAAGCCGTCTATATAGTATGATAGGAAGAAAAAGTAAAATGATTTTCAGAAATAAACGTACGCTTTATAAGGTCTGCGTAAGACCCGTCATGTCATATGCTTCGCCAGTCTTTGCCCACGCCCAACCCTCCGTCCTGTATTAACTGCAGGTGGTTCAAAATCTCTTCTGCCGCAGGGCCACAAACGCACCTTGGTACGTGCGTAACGTGGACCTGCACAGAGATCTTGAACTACCTACAGTGCAACAGCACCTCAAAACACTCTCAGAATCGTTCTTCGCGCCGAAACCCATCCCAATCATCGTGTTCGAGATTCAGTCTCATATACTGCTCCTGTCTTAGATTCGAAATTCAAAGTCGCTAGACCGAGAAACGCGCACACTGGCGAACCCACGCAATTAACTTTAGATCTCTTGGCCCTTCACGCCGCAAATTCTAATTCTAACGTAAATTCTAATCCTAACGTAAATCCGAATTAATGCAATTTTTATTTTTAAATTTTTTATGTTTTTAATTATTTACTTTTCATTTTGAGCACCTTCAGTGCTATGTAAATCCCAGCGGGTGACCCCTTAAGGGCCCGCTAGCGCGGCCTCTTTCTCCAATTGGCCGTCGCTCAGATGAAGGCTGAGTGGCAAAAATGCACGAGCCGACAGGGGGTTTTTTAGTGGGTATGGTTCTGGTAGGCGTCGGGACGAGTCCCACATAACTTCGATCGCGCGCGCGGAGTATGCGTCAGAGAATTTTTGATCCTCCTGCCCTTCCCGTGGAGGGGAACAAAAAACAAAAACCGAGCGGTCTCAGCGCAGGTCTACTAACACACTACAAACGGGCAGAATAGAATACGGGCTTCACAACAATACTTATTTTGTTCTTTTTTCAAAATGGTGTGTTTTGGGCCTTTTAAATTTCACCGGACTTTGTAGCTTAGCGCTAACGGCGCTTCGCCGGATCTCAAACTACTCCAACATACGCTACGCCTAAGGGCACCCGAGAGGGTACGGACCTCGGCTTAGGACGTCGTATATTGAAACTACCACTGGTTCGGAAGGATCATTTATTACTACCTACTTAAAAAGAAATTAGGTGCACCTCAATACTTTGGTAAAATTGTCAGATAAATAAAAAAATAACAAAGTAAATAGTGCCGCGGACAGTCCTCTATCTGGCTTGGTGAAGTACTATTCATTTTTGTACACCATGGAGTGTTGCATTGACAATTTTTCTTACAGCAGTGTTGTGTGCAGACTAGATGAGCTAAATCGCAGATACAAAATGGGACTCACGGCTGTAAAATTAAAATTGGTAGACGCTAAACGTAACTCGATTTATCTAGACAGCCCATAAACAACTGGATAGATCTGGTTGTAATCTGGAGCACACGATAACTATTATGACTAAGTCATATTTGGAAAAGTAAATGATATACGATGTACGTATGTATATACTACCTATAAATGTCCCAGTTGGATGGTTTTAGACATTCAACTTAACACCTAGCCGTGTGGTTGAATGGTTTGTTCAGCTGTACGTCTACTATCGTGTTGAAAATTAAGTAAATTATTAAGCAAGAAATATGCAATGTGTTACTTATTGTTTGTATGAAGATTAATAACTATAAATTAGGCATAAAACGTTCAACTAAACGGCTAGCTATTTAGTTGAATATCTAGTTCATCATTCGCCTACGACATATACATTGACGCTACGAAGCCAGTATTACAAATACAGTATTACAAATCTAAGATGAGGTTGAAACTTTGTCGAGTTGCATGTATTTTATGGCAACAAATGAGGCGACCACGACAAAACACAGGCAATTCCACAGTCAGATATGATTTAAAAAAAACGGACGGATAAATTAATGATTAAGTCTAAATCTAATTACATAAATAAATAAAAATTATCTACCTAAATATCAGAAAAAAAGTGGTTATGAGTTTGCATCGCCTACTGAAACTAGGTTTCCAATTTAAGCTTTCTTTTCAATCACTAGTTTTATTCACAATAATATGAAACTTCATCATGAATTTTTTCGATATTGTTAAATTAAAATCAATATTTTATCAGCATCCTATCCCATGTCATTGACACAAGTTAACTAATATGGCACTATTATGTGCTCGCCGCGCAGTCTCCTACGCAAAGTAATGTATTCAAGTAGACATTCGTGGGTACATAATAAAAACTACCAAATATGAGAAAGGACCATCATGGAAAAACCGCATAAGATGCGTGTTTTGTCCAGCAATTCACGTTTTTTTTTTTCGAAAATATAAGAAAACTGCACGTAATTTGTAGACCTAATGTAATTATCACGTTATAATTCATTTAGTCTTTTGGCATGTTCTAACTTTTGAATCGTTAATAGTTTATTCACTGTTATTATTATTTCTCATACAATTTTGTATTAAATTACATTACAATAAAATATTGTTACTAATGTAACAGATTTAATTATGTTGTTTCTAAATAACAGACCATTAAGATTTTGCTATAACAATAGTTGGAGATCTTACGTCATATCTCGTATCAGCGAATTTCGATCAAAGAAACGAGCATACTTTCTCACTCCAGTCGAGTCCTTAATGCAATGGAAACTTACCGAGCTAACAGATGCCGATAAGAATAATTTTGTATAGACATAGAGAGACTCTGTAAATTTATTTTGAAAAAAATATACCCGTGAAGTTGCTTGCCGGTTCGTCTACACGAAGGTTTTTCCGAACTGGACGTAGAGTCATGCTTTATTTGACGTCAATAAGAACAAGTGATTGTCAATGTTCAGAAATAAATATTTGAATTTGAATGTCTATCTTCACACGACGCTATTCACAACTGTCGACATTCAGTTGAACGCATTTGTTTTAATTTTGTCACAGCCCGCAAACAAGCACGCTATCTGTTGGTATCTGTGTCCATAGACATCGTTAAGCGTAGATGTTATTGATTAATTATATTGTTATTTATCGATTATCAAATAATGATGCGTTGCCAACCGTAGTTTCGATTTGGGATGCCCTTTGTTCCAGTTATCGCACCGGCTGCTCTTTACCCTTCCGGAACACATGGCGTTTGAATAGAAAGCACTATAGCACCGCCCAAGACACTTTAGATTACCAGTCGAACCTTTAAAACTTAGCCATTAGTTTGACAGCTTAACACATGACAATCTACAATCTATGTTACGCGAAGAACCTTATTAAAAGAGATAATATTTTGTGTAAAATAAATGTGACTATGTTTTTTCGGAATCCAGCAGCTTTCACATGGTGACAGCCTCATTTCGCTGTATAATAATCCATAACACAAGCTCTCTTCCTTAGATTCCTTACAATTAGAGTTTTTGTCTGGGGATTTATTCATTATAAATTTTATCCCACAATTTAAACGTGCACGGGAATTGAAATGAAGTAGAAGGTGAAAGCTAGTATGCAAATAAACTATAAAACTGTAGAGAAAAATTTAATTTAAACCGTCCGGCCATCAACTCGTGCGTCACCAATACGGAGGTCAAGCCGCCGCCGCGCCGTCTGCGCAGGTATATTTATACCCTTTACTAAACTCCTGCGCAGTTTAAGATCAATCGCACTTTAGTACTTGAGTTCGAGTGGTGCGCGGACTTACACAACTTTGTAAACAAACAGCTTATTTTTTTACTTATTGTTGTTATTGTATGAAAATATGTATGGCTGGTTTAGTAACTTATAAATTGTAAAGGTTTGGCGTATACGTGATAGTAGACATGGACTATAAACATGATCACTGCCATTCAATCTAGACTGTATTAAAGTCTCGCAAAGGGTCACGTATCAATTAACAAGTATACGAGTAATTCCGTAAAGGACTTTTAATCTGTAAAAACAGCTTCTTACCAACTGTACAATATAAGTACCAAATCGCAAATTATTAAATAATTCACAAATATGGGTATGTTAAGTCTTCCTCTGTTTCGCGAATGTAGAATATGGGATCAAAAGGAAATCACGTATTTACTTTAATCAGTCAATAATCCTATCAGGAACTGGCAACTTTTACTGAAGCTCATCAAATGACACATATTTTAAATGATATCCATGGACACAGATGCTACTCATCTTCGGGTGGAGATTAGAACGCGTAGGTACTTATTTTCTTTAATAAATTGGCTGGCAGTTGTATTCTTTCTCACCTGGAGGAAAGTGAAGATAAAGACGAGAAATATGGCTTAACAAAATGTAAAAACTATCCCCAATAAAAATAATCCCCACCCACAACTACACCCTTTATATTGCATTAAGCTAAGCACAACTTATGTTATGGATGACTATACAGCGAATTGGGGGGAAATCAGTAAAAACATACATATACCTATAAATATAAACAACTATGAACCGAGAATAAATATCACTGTTCATCACCCAAACGAATGTCCCTACCAGGACTCGAACCTCTCGCTTATAAGGCAGGCTATTACCACTGACGACCATTTGCAGTATATTGTCGCTAATGAACAGTACTTGCCAATTTTACACTTTTATAATTGTACCTATCTCAATATTTAATTAGTACCAAAAGGTTGTACAAATATCAACTTTCCAGAGAAAAAAAAATCTATGACCTTGTTAAAAATCTAAATAAAATCTACGATATTTATATAATAAATATCGTTTAAACCAACAGCGCAAGAATGTTCCAAAATTTCAAAATTTCGAGGAAAACTAATGTTATGAGGAAAATGCGATCGTATTCACAAGCTTCCTGGAAATAACTTTACATGGATGATGGCATGAGAAGCTTTTTTTCAGAAGATATGATATTTCAGAAAAATAATAATATTATAGATTCTTTGTTTCAGAAAGTATATATAATGTAGGAAACAAGGCACTGTTTTTAAAAGGAATTTAACTGTATTTACACACTAAAATGCAACAGAATAGCAAAATGAAATCAGAAAACAAGAAGTAATTAGACAAATAAAACCAAAAAATGTAATTATTATGTGTCAAAAAAATAAAAAAGAAAGAAAAATCGATCACTAATAAGGTCCCATGCCGTATGCAACAGTTCAGTACATAGAACCACATTCAATACCGAAAACGTCTATTGGCCAGACATCACGAGAGGATTTTAAGGATAGAGTTCGAAAAATTGAAAAATAAATTAAGAAAGTACGAAGGGTGGTATAAAAATACATACATTTGAAAATACTTAGTAATTTCAAATACTTCTAGTCGTTGTTTCAGCACAATATAAGTCTAGATCTACCAACCTATATCTACATATATACCAATCCTTATATATCTATAAACTAACAAGCGTCAGTAGTATCTTAAATAAAACACTTTTTACCGGATATTATCGCGTGTATTTTAGTTAATTTTAAAATTCTATCTAAAAAGACTATCAGTCTATCGTGACCACGGCAACTGCAAAGATGCCGAAACGTCGAAATAATTTTAAAATTAACTAAAATATACGCGATAATATCCGGTAAAAAGTGTTTTATTTAAAGTATGTATCGTGAAAACTTAAGAAAAGTGTCAGTAGTATCTTTTAAATGTAAGATATACTAACTTAAGAAAAAATTTAAAGATAAACCTTGTATATCAGGAAAATGGAAAGCACATTTCAAAATAACCGCCAAGTTTCAAAATACTGCCGTTACACAAATAACATTTGTCATTTTACTTATTAGTTACTTTACGGTTTTCTAATCTATGAATGCGTCTAAGTTACCTAAACGAAACATAAAAAGAAACCATTTATGTCCTATTCTAACGTTCAAGCAATATCCATCTATGTATATATTAATACTTCAGTTCAAAAAGCAACGACTAATAAATTTTTCGAAAAATATCCTTTTGTATTTCAACACTTGCCTACGAAGGTTCGTCAACCGTTTAACCCTTTTCAACCCTGAAGTCATTTCATACTTGCGAACTTTAGCATGTACATCATGTTTACGTATCAAAACGGTTATTCAACTTTGCTTGTTCGGTGATTTCATTATAACAATTTACTTAATAACCGCTTCAAAGCTATTTGAAGGATCTTGTAGAAGTTTTTGCAATAAATACACACTCACCGGTACGGAAACTTGGCCACTTATATATTTTGCTATTTTGACGTATTTTCGATCGTTTCAAAATATAAAACATTAAGGGTGGTAAAAATGATCATTATGACGTGATTAAAGAGAGATTCAATGATTTTCTACACTTAAAGTCCTTATTATAATTTTTTTAACAACACACAATGTCACACTGGTAAAAATTTTACGAACCGTTATTGTTTCACTTTTTTACGTTTTAATAACATGTACAGCCTCCTCTCACTCTGATGACTGCCTCCATTCGATCAGGCATGCTTTTAATGACTTTTCGAATGTCAACTTGTGGCATGGTCTCTCAAGCGTCTATTGCGGCATTGCGGAGCTCGGTAAGGGTTTGTGGTGGGTTAGGAATGGACTTAATTTTCCTTTTCAGCATGTCCCAGATGTGTTCTACTGGATTTAAGGCTGGGCTGCGAGCTGACTATCGTAATCTTTGAATGCCCACGGTATCAAGATACTCTTCAACACATCTGGCGACGTGAGGCCGTGCATTGTCATGCATTAACAAAAAATCCTTCAAACCCTGAATAGGGGACAACATGATCGTGGAGGATATCTTCGATGTAGCGATCTGCGTTTAGCCTGTTTTTAATGATCACCAACTCTGTACGTGGTTCCAAACTTATACCTGCCCATACCATTATTGAGCCACTGCGAAAACTAACAGTTTGAATAGCGATAATGGGCAAATACTCGTACCGTTCCCCTCGCCTTCTCCACACTCTGTCACGCCCATCTGGAGCTCGTAAGGCTATGTGGCACTCATCTCTGAAGATATCTTTGCCCAAGCTCGTGTGTCCAGCTGACATGGTCTCATGGAAATCGAGCTACTCGATGCTGTCTGAGAAGTTCTGGTCCCCGTGCTGGTCTACAAGCTTTTAAATTTTCTTCCATCATTCGTCTCGTAATTGTTCTCTTGCTCATATTTACACCACGCACCATTTGGAGACGCTGAAGTATCTCAACAGCGGTCTGATGACGGTTCCTCAATATCTCCATATTTGAATTTGTAATTCAAACAAAATATTTAATCAAAAATAAGTCTAAAATTGATTTATTTATAAATATTCACAAATTATATCTGGGGAAAAAAACAAAAAAAGTAAAATAATACAAATTACTTCTAAATTACTCTATACATGGCAAAGTGGCCAAAGGTTTGGTATTGGATTGCTAACGATAAACGTTGCTCAAAATGAGGGTGAAGGAAGGGTGTTTCATTTACCAATCGTTTAGGAATTTCACTAAAGAGTCTGTAATCACCCTGACTCCGTGACATCAGGTCATACTCTCAACGCCAGAAGCTTCAAAAATATAATCATTGCCTAAATGTTGATATTTCTTAGGCCTTCACTCTAGAAGAAATAGACAGTAACATTTCTGGAAAGGAAGCCTTTTCTTGGTGGAGGCGTTAGACCGCTATTTTTCTAAATAACAACCTTTGATAAACCTACAGGACACCAGCCTACTAAATTGCCTACTGAAACTTGCCTACTGCAAGTTGCGCAGTAGGCAGCATAACAACTGTGCCAGCGACACTAAACTAGATTGCCTTTTTTATTTCGATATTTGGCGCATCGCACTATATAATTAGCGCAGCTATACTCTAAGTGTGTTCCGCGGAACCCTAGGGTTCCGTGATACCTCTGTCGGGGTTCCGCAAGAATTTAGTTAGCTATCGCATTGCACAAGCAGGTGAAGCGCATACTATCGCTGAGAAATTAATAAAACCATGTGTATTAGACATAACAAAATGTATGCTCGATGAAAAATCTGCAAAGCATCTTTCTACTGTTCCGCTATCAAACGATACTGTTTCACGACGAATCCATGATCTGGCAAGCTACGTCAAACAAGAACTAGTTACACGTCTACAAAATACACGATTCGCCTTGCAAATCGAGTCGACTGCTGTCGCTGGTTTGGCTATCCTACTGGTTATTGTGAGATATCCATATAAAAGTTCTTTTGAAGAAGACATGCTTATGTGTTCATCGCTGCTTACAAACACCACCGGGGAAGAAATTTTTAATAAAATAAATATATTTTTTTAAGAAAATAATCTCAGTTGGAACAATTGCATTGACATTTGTACAGATGGGGCCAAGGCGATGACAGGTAAAACAGCAGGAGCAGTGTCACGAATGAAAAATAAAGCGCCTAATTGTAGTTCCAGTCATTGTATTATGCATAGACAAGCACTTGCGATGAAGCAAATGCCGTCAAATCTAAAATTAGTTATGGATGAAGCGGTAAAAATAATTAATTTTATCAAATCACGACCACTACAATCCCGATTGTTCTCATTATTGTGTGAAGATTATGGCAGCAAACATAAAACACTGCTGCTCCATACAGAAGTGCGATGGCTGTCTCGGGGTAAAACTTTAACAAGGCTATTTGAACTTAGAGCCGAGTTACAAATGTTTCTTTCAGCAGATACTTCTTTTAATTTGAAGGACCGTTTGTATGATAAAACTTGGTTGTTCCGATTGTCTTTTATGGCGGATATCTTTCAAAAACTTAACGAATTGAATTTATCGTTGCAAGGTAAACAGACAACAGTGTTTCAGGCCTATAATAAAATAACTGCTTTTAAAAGAAAATTAGATTTTTGGATCATTTGCATTGATAAGAAAGAAATAGAAAGCTTTACGTTACTCAGTGAGTTTGTTAGCGAAAACGACTCAGAAATGTTTGAAGATGATGTGTTTGAAGAATTGGTCCAATATCTCAGTTCGATGCGCGCATCTTTTGAAAAGTATTTTCCCGAAGAACACAATACAAAAATTAAAGTGAATTCATGGATTCATAATCCTTTTTTACCCAACTTGGAAAAGCCTGAAAACATGTCAAACGAGATATATGAATCTCTTTTAGAAATGTCATGTCACACACAAGTATGGAGTCACTGTTCAAAACGACGCCTCTCAATGATTTTTGGTGCAGAATCCAAGATGAATATGCAATGCTTGGCCAAATGGCTCTGGATATTCTTCTCCCGTTCCCAACTACATATTTGTGCGAAACAGGATTCTCTACCTACGCAGCCACGAAAACAAAATATCGCAATAGACTGGACGCCGAAGCTGATATGAGACTCCAACTTTCTTCCATCAAACCTGATATCAACCAATTGATGAAAAATAAAAAACAGTTTCATACCTCCCACTAGTTAGATTTTTTCGTTATTAATGTTTTCTATTATTGTCCTAGCCAAGTGGTGAAGTAAATAATAATTAGTAACTGTTACATTGTACTTTTATTATGCTGATTAATAAAAAATACACTTATAAAAACAATTGTTTTATTGTAGGGTTCCATCAAGTATTTTGCTTCCCAAAAGGGTTCCGTCATTTAAAAAGTTTGAGAACCACTGAATTAGCGAATGAGGGGTTTTCTACGATTAAAAATAAAAAAAATAGTTCTTTTTTCAACATTAGATGGCGCTGATCAAAACTCAAGAGCCAAACAAAGTATGACATGACAGAAATGACTGAGTGAGTGATAGACAAAAAAAAACTGCGCCTGAAAAGGGCTTCTTTTGAATATGAATCATTCGTCACTGGTTCTTGCTATGTGTACGGGTGCAAGGTGAAGGAGCCATATGTATCAATTTCAGTAAATGTTACGTAAAGAAAAAAAACCTAATCTACCTCAAGGAACACTATATTATTAATCTTTTATAAGATGTGACTGAAAATGAATATAGGATAAATATGTAACTGGTATATATATATATATATATATATATATATATATATATATATATATATATATATATATATATATATATATATATATATCATAATATAAACAAATGATGTAATATTAGATGAAGCTAAGTGAGGGAATAATGAGGGCTTTTCGTTTCTTTTTTTTTTTAAAGATATTTCATTCGGAACTAGATGGCGTTGAATAAAACTCAAGAGGCAATGTCAACCTCCTTGTTTGTTGACTGATCGTATGTTTATATTATGATATATATATTTATATCAGTTACATATTTATCCTATATTCATTTTCAAATGAGACCTTTCTTGCTACGATTAAAACGTTAAAATACCCAGTTTTTCATCAATAAACTCGCACTCCGATAACACAAACACTGGATAAACACGTAATTAAAAAACTACTCAGGAAACAAGAAAATATTTGTGCACCATTTGCACTCGAGCCAACAAAATTGTAAACATGTCTATTGAAAAGGCACCTTTAGCGGGCCTACTTTAGTGCCAAAACAGTTTTGTCAATATTTGTTAGTATTCTTCACCCACCTTGGTATAACCTGTTTTTTTGCCTTTGTACTTTTTTGTTTTGCCTTTCGTTGATGACGTAATATTTTTTTTCACGTGTCGATCCTTCATAACTGTTACCCGCACGGATAGAACGAAGAGTGTTGTCAAATTGTATCTTTGAGAATGAGAGATTTTAATTTACTACTTGCATGCGTATATTTATTAAGTATCGAAAACTCGTTACAAAAGAAGTACAAAGCATTCCAAATGACTAAAATTCTATCAGTTATGTATGAAATATACATAGGTATACCTTAATTTGAAAAATAATAATAAAACTATTTATTGCCAGTAACAAAAAAACAAATTTTTATTTGTTTAATTAAATAAATTGACAATATGGGCAATAATTCTAGCGGTAAATTGAATATGGTAGACATTAAGTTTATCTAATTGAAAAATAATTATATCTACTTATCGATAGAAAACACTTTGGTTTAAAAAAATATACATTATTATTTATAGTGTCACATTTTAAAATTATGCGCAGAAGTGGACCGTAATAGAATATCTTAAAATAATTCATTTTTGCGCAAAACTTTTGAACCTTTGTAGCATTACGACCCAGTAGCTGAATGTTCGTTTAGGTGTCCCCGATTTATATATCCCACGGGAATCATCGTACACCGTCACTTTGATTAAACAAAACAATAATTAAATGAACTTTCAATCTTGATATCTAATCCTAATTTGTTTTGCAAAACTTTGTTGAACTTCCGATGGTTGCCGTTGATGAAACGTAAGTGTTGTTCGGCTGAGTGATTTAAACTGTAGCATCACATTTTACCTAGCCAATATTAGCTCGGATTTTCTTTTGTTGAATTTGAAGAAAATTTCAAATCAAACTATTAAAAAGATGTGACTGGAAATCAAATAATTA
The DNA here is from genome assembly GCA_923062675.1 of Marasmarcha lunaedactyla. Lineage (NCBI taxonomy): Eukaryota > Metazoa > Arthropoda > Insecta > Lepidoptera > Pterophoridae > Marasmarcha > Marasmarcha lunaedactyla. Next base: position 6,589,143 of record OV281358.1, read on the forward strand.
CAAAATATTCAGTAGTTAGTGTGTCTAAGGGGGCTACCCACACATTTGGGCCCGCAATAAACGGCACAGCCGAACTGTGGATGTGGCGAGCCGTGTCGAATGTGATGACTAGTATTTAACCCGAACAGAGTACCCTACACACGACAAACTTATAGCTAGCGCCCCTTACAAATACTGAGTTACAGCAAAATCGGAGTCGGAAAACAGTTAATTAAGCGATGTTAGTATAAACAAATAATTTAGTAATCTTTTGCAATTGGATCAGTCTAGACACCTTCGTAAGCTACGCACTGAGTAGGCTAATCTTTGCCAAAACTTTAAAGTCTTAACAATTACTACGAAATAGATGATTTCAAATATTTTCCAAGGTCTAGAAAGACTAAATGCTCTAGACTCTAGACAATTTCTTAGAGTTTTTGTTTGTGAGGCAATTTTGCTAAGCTAAAGTAAATAAAATATGTTATGGATGATCATACGATCATATGAATTAAGATCATACAGCAAATTGAGCGAATACTTAGAAAATCCATAAATGGTTAACAGTATCCAGTAACTCAGATGATCTTTTAGCAATAAATAATCTATCTCAAGCAATCTATATAAGCAATCAATATTAATATGAGCCTAAGATTAATATATCGTCCAAAGCAATACTTTCTCGTCCTTCGTAGGCGGGCTTGCTTCGAAACCAACTGGAACTGAAAACAAAATACATGTATGATGAAGCGGCAGCAACGATACGACTGTTGCCTAGGGCGAGTCCGTTACAATTAGATTAAATGTTCGACCATTCCATGAACTGGTCGCATTTTATGACATGGTCACATTTCATGATGTGCTAACTATATTTGGCCACATCGTTGATTCGCGAACGTTTCACGATTTGGCCATTGACGATTGTGGTATTTTTTTATAAACCTTATTGACAACCTGTGATTTGCGCGAGCCGAGCGAACGAAGTACGCTTGGTGTAGTAGCAGCCGGCAACGCTCCACAATGAAATTTCAATAAATAAAAAGCAAAAAAATTGGTCACTGCACGTTGTTTCATTAATCAGCTAATTATATCCACGTGCGACATTGAACCCTAAACATAGCGTTTCCAGTGCCCCTGTCGGTAGTTTATAATAATAATAAATTGCTGCGTTCCGTTTGCCGATTACAGCGCTCACAGCGCTCATATACCCGTTCCGATTGCCCGTGAGCGCGCTCACAGCGATATCGATACGTCATCAATGACGTTATAAACGCCGCCATCTTCCCGCTCACAGTGCCCAAGCTACGGAGCATGGTTGCTGTGAGCGGCCTGTCAAAACGGACACATGACGTTACTTTGTTGATGTTTTTATTAGTCGATTAAAGATTTTAAAAGCTTGCTTATTAATTTTCTTTTGTAATAATATAAAAAATGGCTCCTGCTTCATTCAGGGTCAAAGATTTTAATGAAATTGTAACTTTACACTTAAGCGACGAACAATCAGAATGTTAGCGCGATATATACCGTTCCGATTGCAATAGCACTAATAACACTTTTAGCGCGCTCAAACGAATCGGGAACGGTTTTGAGCACTTTTAGCGCTGTGAGCGCTATAATCGGCAAACGGAACGCAGCATATATATATATTTATTTCGAACACTTGATCCATATAAAGAGTAAGTACCAATTTTTGTTTTATTTTATTTTAAATTACATTGTAGGTGGCAACTACTCCAATGTTTTAATATAAACCTTTTCCTTTAATACTAGTAGAACCCTTTTACGATACGATTAAATAAACTTGGCCATTTCATGAGGTAGTCGCGCGTTTTGATAGTCAAACTTTCAAAAATGGCCAAGCCACATCAATATATGGCCAAACGACAGATATTTCAGGATGTGGATAATTCTACGAGGGAGCCCTTTCGGTCGCATAATCGTTTTCATCATAACGTACTTTGGCATAAAAGTTTCAGCATAAAGATTTTTGAATAAAACATGATAGGCAGAGTGATATAAACGCAGAATGCTTACACAGGCATATTTCATATCATTTTCATTATCATAATTTTAATTAGCGTAGATGTAAAGAACATAACTGCTATAGGTCTAAAGGTCTCCTAATTTATCATAAAATAGGAGACGCATAATGGATGTATCCATAACCTATAAAGTCATAAATGAGTGAATAATAAATATGACTGAGATTATTAATGACTATGGAGGAAAGGCCTAAGAAAATTTAAAACAGCTATGGCCTTCTGGCCTAAATTCAAAACAACTGATAGACGTTGGATCTAACCGTTGTTGAATCAAAGTTTATCTAATGGACAACCGGCTTAGATCAAAATGTATGTCAAGTCTGTAGATTGTGACATCACATATTAGATGCGATGACGAGCGTAGCGAGGAGAAGCGTTAGTCTATGTGGAAAACTCCGAGCGAGCGAAGCGAGCGTGCCGAGGCGCGGCCGGCGAAGCAACAAAAAGGGACTTTCAAAAAGGGTTCAGTCGGCGCGGCGGAGGCGCAGGCTACAGCGAGAATAGCTTGCGCGTGGTTCGGTCTATTTTCGCTCTGCATTCTATGGGGCGACAACACTACCATGGATACGAATGCGGATCTGAGTCTAAAAGTTCCTTGACTGTACCTTTAGGTTTCTTTAAGTTTTAAGCTGGCTTGCTACTCAGGTATCGTAACTGCATAATACGATAAAATGATTTTACGGTACATTTCTCAAACGTAGCCATATAGAGACAAACGTCGCTTGATATTACCAGAAATCGCTTGGATGAGAGGTTTTCAGAATGTCCAATAACAGTGCAATATCAGAATACAAAGATATATCACACTAGATCACAATAGATTGCAAGAGTCTGTAACTTATATTTCAATGAATGTTAGAGCACATTTAGGGTGTGGAAATAAGCCAAAATACTTGAAATAAGCAAGTACAGAATCTACGAAAATATAATATTAATCCTTTTTTTTTAATATACTGAGACTCACTGAATATTCAGTAAGTGAGAGTTGTCATTCACGTGAGGTTGGCATATTAGTTATCTACAGGTTCAGTAAAGCGCCCACTGTTGAGATGAATTCGTTACTTCTTATTTGTTGTGAAAACCTTTCAATTGATTATACAATATAGCTAATTAAATTTAGTTAACTCCATGGCCGGAATAATACAACGTAACACAGGACATAAGACGCTCTACTATCGAGCTCTGCTTTTAGATTTGAAATAAATCTGTACCAGAAGACATCCACTCAATCGCTTCTGATATCTATGAATAACATAGAACTACATCTGTTTCCGATTTATCGTTTGGAATTAAGTACGTCTGATTAAACAAAGGATCATTAAATTATTATGCTAGATATTAGATCACAGTCTAGACAAACACAATTATAAAATAATGGCCAAATTGGTGCCAACGTATTGAATTAATATGCTTTGACAAATATTGCCTAATCAGTATTTACTTATTTTGGGCTGCATTAGTTGCATACGACAAGTATATATTCCGAGATGATAGACTTCTTATATTTCACATTAAGTCTTAACTTAAACCCTATAATAGCTCTAACAATAATAATAAATCCCGACACATACACACCAACCATACAGCGAACTGGGGGGGACCCAGAATAAACACATATATATAAACAACCGTGACCCGAGAACAAATATCTGTGTTTATCACAGAAATGAGAATAGGTTGACATTACGGAAAACTTCACGTAACAAAAATATCATCTTATTAGATTGCCACCAGTGTTGCTCATAATGCCATTGGAATTATTTTATCATAACATTTGGAACACCTTGGCTCCTTTCGGAACGAATCGTAAAAATCGGAACATTACTTTAGAGCATTCTTAGTCCAAATTCGATATATTTCAAAGCACATGTCCAAAATCCATTTTCCATACAGCTACTGTTTTACATTTAGCATGTACTAAAACTAGCTTACGTTTTACTCATGCAGTAAGTGACTTTGCCCACCATGCTCCTCAGTTGCCACAAGCGTCACTCCTGCATGTTAGGGTTAGCACTCGCATTTTATGACTGTTTTGCCAACTAGTGGCATATTTGTAAACTGCACGTATGTTGCAGTGGCTTTTAATAGGAATGCCTTTTCATTTACTCTTGTTGATGGGAGAGTAGCTTTTAGTAAATTGTGCAATACGAATATAAAAATATGCTATAAACATTATAACTCAAGGACATGTTATTGTTATTTTACAGATTGTGGACAACAGGTTCTGATATGTTCGCGTTTAAAATTGCGTTTTAGAATTTTACTCCAACTACGCAACTACTGTCTTGAGACAAGACAGAGCGGTATAGAGATCCTTGGATACTTGGTTCTACAGTGGACGGCTTTTCGCGGAACGAACAAACTTATTTTTTTTTGGAAAGATAAATTATATTGAACAAAACTGTAAGTTAATGTAAGTGAACTAATATAGTCACGTACATATCGGATAAACATAAAATCTTTAGGCTTAAAACAATTAATTTTTTTAAATATAGAGTTATTTTTGCTTATAAAATACGCAGTTGAAAATATTGACGTCAATTCTAAAATTACTTTATATTCCGGATGGTAATTACAAGACATCTGTCGAAGCTTTGACAACTGGCTGTTTCAGTCCATTAAAAATAAATGTTCCAATACAGCAGAAGCGTGTCTAATTGTTCGATCGGTGTTTTGTTTTTGTTTTCTAATTACTCGTGATTTAAAAACAATAGATTTCAAAATGTATCTATTTGTAGAATTTACCGGTAATGACAATTTATTTTAGAATCTTAGATTTACACAATAATAGAATCTAGAAGTTAATTTTATTTTCGTGAATTTATGCAAATTTAACAAAACACACAACAACCTCTTTTTAGTGATAAGCTAATAGTTATTTAATCATACACTGAATTTATGGTAGAATCATGGAAAACCAGTACAATACAATTAATTATGTTTTAGCGATTCAAAAAAGTAATCTGTCTCCGAGATATACAACCAAAGGGTAAAACAAAATTCTAATGAAAATTCAGTTTAAAAAACATCCACAGTTCTGGTCTAAATACCTACCTAAACAGAAGATACAAAGCGACTAATTTCTACCCACGAATTTCATATAAACTCAGCAAAAATTGGTGAGCCAAAAATTGTTTCTAGCATTGCGAATCCTTTGCCACAATAGTAAGTAGTAAAGCTGGTTGTTATGCTTCAGTGTTTATGATAAATTTGTGAGTGAAGAGCGGCTAATTGAGCTGTCTGATGGCTGCCACTGCGCAGCGCTGGCGGAAAGTTGGCGTACCGCCAGGCAGTACATTCGGCACAAGTGGCATTTAGCTCAGCGTTTGATGGACTAGATTATGTTTAGAGTCTGGTGTTTATACATTTTGAAAGAGGTGTTGTTTGTTAGATTAGAAAAAGTCCGTAATTTGTAAGAGTACAATACAATTCGTTCAAAATCATCGTTAAATTAATAATTCATATTTAAAAATTAAAAACTAAGAAATGTTACACCCTAATCGTGTATAAAGGTCCCATGTTCGAACCCTGATAGATTCCGATGGTAGACCCGAATCATGCGATGAATATTTATGCTGCCATCAACTGAATTCAAAGATTTTTCCTATTCTAAGATATATTGAAAACGGATAAACTAGAAGACTACCGAAATGATTTTAAAACTACAATTCTTTAATTCAAGCAGGCTTTATTTTATGAAAATTTTCAAAGGTTCCAGAATGAGAAAATGAGAAAGAATTGAAATGAACAGCCTCCTAAATTATAGCTGGCATAGCCTTAATTTGCGACTCAAATCAACAAAATTGGGGTTCATTCTGGCAAACCTAATGAAAGTGATGAAAATAAAGTGAATTATATGTTATAGTTGCTATAGTTATAGTAACGAAATAGTAAATAGAAAACCTTTTGAAGATGAATACACATTTTATTGTAGTTATTGTTACAAAATAGTAAATAGAAAACCTTTTGAAGCGTTATTTTTCCCGCCGGAAATTTTATTTCACGTCCAGTATTTTTTGTAGATTGCTATTTTGACACTGGCAATGAAAATATCACAGGCGGTCGGAATCCAATTTGGTGTTTCATATATTCCTAGAAACAGCGCAATATTATTTTTTATTATGGACTGTATGTGTTGAGATAATAAAATATTATCGCCTCGACTGTATTTCAGTGAAGTTAATAAAAGTGGTTTCCTGTGAAAAACGCCAAATGATCTCAGCCGAGGATTGATTAGTCATCTTTAAAAATGTTTTTTAACCGTTAATCAGCAGTTCGTTGACCTTGGACTCAAAGAGAGTTTGTTTTCTAAGCAGAAGTTGTTTTTATATAAAATGTACGAGGCTTATTGATTTAAGCACGAGGGTTTCTTTTCGCCCATAAAAATAAATCACTAATTTATCAATTAATAATCATAAACGTATGCAATTTGTATCGTATCATACATTTATGTTCATCTCACAAATTAATGCCCCACCAGGACTCGAACCTGGGGCCTCCGGCGTATGGCCGAGTAGCGTACTGACCACTACGCTACTCGGCCGTCAATTTGTATTCATTTTGTACATATGTATATATCAGAGCGCTACACACTTGTTTCGGCCGGCATATTCCCGATGGCATTATTTGCCGCATGGCAAGGCCGGCCGGCAGGAATCACCCTGCCCATTCCATTCCTGCTATATATTTATATTATATATTGGTCGGCGCATTCAGTTCCTCGCGCTAAAGCCCGGACGACACATGTACTATGCGTTTCAAGTAATAAAATAAAATTAAACACAATTTTTTAAATAGAATTTATTTAAACAGGCAATTTTTTGCTTCTAGCGTCAAACTCTCAATTTTGCTTTTCAACTTTTTGACCTTTTTGTCTGTCACGCTACGCTTAATGAAGTGCCACATAATATATTGGACTGAATTTAAATCAGAATTGTAAGGTGGCAACCTCAAAATTTCCTAACCGGGAGGGTTAAAAATTGAACTGAAATGAAATGAAATGAAATGAAATATTTATTTCTCAATATTGACAATTACTTGTTATTATTGACGTCAAATAAAATATGACTCTACCACCAGTTCGAAAAAACCTTCGTGAAGAAGAACTGGCAAGAAACTTCACGGGTATATTTTTTTCAAAATAAATTTACAGAGTCTCTCTATGTATATACAAATTATTCTTATCTGCATCTATTAGCTCGGCAAGTCTCCCTCCCCCCCCAAGTATCCAAACGACGAACACCGTCAAATGGCACCCGTTTACGAGTTAACGCGGGATCCAGCCATCGCCCTCCTCAACCATATTAGAGGGAAGTGAGCGACCCGTCACCATGTCTCGGTCTGCGTGCGTTCTCGAGCGCACGTCGATCGCAGACGCCTTCCCGCTCCCTTAGCCCCCGCGCTAATCGAGCACCCAAATTTCACTGGTTGTTGCCGTCATAAATAATTTCATAGCTGTATACCGTAATAAGTTTCTAACGCCGTTTTCACGGCGGAAAGTGGGTTTTAACCGTACATCTAATAAGTTTCTAACGCCGTTTTCACGGCGGACAGTGGGTTTGTTAACCGTACTTCGTGGAACGTGAGCTTCGTCGACGGGAATTCGTCGTTCCAGGTGCCTCGAGTCTTCGTGTTCGAGTAAGTTATCCGCGTCGTCCTCAACCACCCTACTGCGTGTAGGGTTGTTTTAGGAAGTTAGTCATCGTTGATAGGTTCATAGTATATATATTTATATATTGTTGTCCCTCCCCAACCCCTCCGCAATGGCTTCCCTAAGCTCTGATGAGTTTAGGAAGAAGTTACTTGATAGTACCGGTGCTGAAGGCATGTCTATAAATGCTGATAAGTATCGTTTCTTGGACTCTCTCATCCCGCATATCATGGCGTTAATTCCCTCAGTGGCCCCTCAGGCCACCCCAGTCCCCCAGACCCCTCTGGTCTTAGGCCCTCCCGCGTCCCCTTCCTCCAGTGACATGGAGTGCGAAGTAGACGCCCCTCCGCGCCGCAAGCGCGCACCCGCAACCGAGTCATCCTCGGACGCCACCCCAACTGGCCCTGATGAGCCTCCCTCTTTCAGCCTTGTTAAGAAGCGCTCTAAGAAGCGCTCGAAACAAGACCCGGCGCCCTCGACGCCCGTCCCTACACCCCCTGCGGCGTCTTCAACGCCAGCTGCCCCGGTGTCTTAAACACCCGCTCCGGCCCCAACTTCTGTCAAGGCCAAGGTCCCACCACCCGTTTTCCTTCGGGAAAAGGGTAAATGGACTGAGGTCTCGACATTGTGCAATGAGCACAAGATCCATTACACCCGAGCGGCCAACTCGGGTGAATCTATTAAAATCTTAGTCTCGTCGATAGACGACTTTCGTGCTTTAACAAAGCTCCTCACCGATAAGCAATATGCTTATCATACTTATGCTCTGTCAGAAGAGCGTAAGATCAGAGCGGTACTCAGGGGAGTCCCGTTCGAATTATCGAACGAGGCTATCCTGGAGGATCTGCAGTCCCAAGGCTTCCCAGCACTCGCGGTGCATAAAATGCACAGCAAGTACGGGAGGCAACACCCTCTCGCTTTGGTGGTTCTCGCCAACGTTCCCAAGTCCAGGGAGATCCTCAAAGGGGTTAGCACTATATGCGGCCTCTCTGGGATCTCGATCGAGGCGCCTCATCGCCGCGGCCATCCCGGCCAGTTCCATCGGTGCCAGTTGTGCCGCGCACCGCCCAGGTGCGTCAAGTGCCTGGTCCCTCATTTCACTAAGGAGTGCAATCGCACTCCTGAAACTCCCTCTCCTCCCGATTGCGTGCTTTGTGGCCAGTCCGGCCACACCGCAAATTACAGGGGCTGCCCTCGTGCACCCCGTTGTATGCGTTCCAATTCCAAGAGGGTGGCACCCAAACAGGCCCCGCCCCTTTCTCAGGAAAACTTTCCGCCGCTGCGTAGTCGGGTTCCTCCGGCTGCAAAGCCTACACAGTCCAGGCCTGCTCCAGAAAACTGGAGGCAGCGCCCCGCATCGAATCCCATCCCGGCTCCTCGCCCATACAAACCCTCTCCTCAATCCTCCGTAGCAGACGATATGCGTATCGTCTGCGACACTATGAAAAATATCGATGTTAGTGAAATCGCAGTCTTAGCCCGTAAACTTACGGCTTCACGTACTCCGACAGAGCGCTTGCTAGCTCTGGCGGAGCATAGTTCCCTTCTCAATTCATTATAGGTTAATTTAAATGAATTGATCCCTAAATTATGCTTCGGCCGACCTCTGCGCAGCCCCGGCTTCACCGGAGGCTGCCCCGAACGGCCACCAACTCATGTCCCTTTGAGCACCTTCAGTGCAACTTTCACTACAGGCGAAAGACCCGCTAGCGGGTCTCCGCCAGCGCGCCCAACTTCCCGACGGGTGTCGCTTCCGATGAAGGCTAACGGTAATAACTACACCCAACAGGTGGTTTTTAGTGGGTAGGTGCCATTCTGGTGAGTCCCACATAACCCCCCGCAGAGGACTTTACCTGCGGGCGGTATGCATGACGCATCTTCCACCTCCCTCCCGCGAGGGTGCCTCGGCAGCAAAAAGAAAAAAAAAAGACCCGTCACCCGACGCTACCATAAGAAGACGTACTTTAGTGACAATGACGCTTTAGATATTCATCCGGACGAAGATCTCAACGAACAAACAGACACACTACACATGTTTTGTTACAAATACTAGTACAATCCTGTTAATGAGAGGATTATACCCAAGGGCTTTTATCATCCAAATTATCGGATAATTTATAATAAGCTTTATAATAAGCACACAACTTCTGCTTTTTACTTTCTTTGAATTTGTCAATAGGCAGACCTTGGATATCCTCAGGAACCTTACTATAAAAGTGTATACATTGACCCATGAATGAGTTTGTGACTTTATGAAGCTTACTATTTTGAGCTGCCAGCATATTTCTTCCTCTTGTGTTAACATTGTGCAGATCTTTTTGTCTTTTGAAGAAGGTTATGTTCTTTTTTACATACATTAAAATTTCTAAAATATATTGTGAATGGAAAGTAAGAATATTTATTTCCTTAAATTTACTTCTAAGTGACACCCTTGGACCGAGCTGATAGATTGCACGAACAGTCCTTTTCTGCAGAATAAATATAGTATCGATGTCGGCAGCACTCCCCCACAACAGAATACCATATGTCATGAGGCTGTGGAAGTAACCAAAATAGACTAATCGAGCAGTTGTTTCATTTGAAATTTGTCTCAGTTTTTTAACAGCGTATGCGGCAGAGCCAAGCTAAACCATCAACATGTCCCCACTGGAGTTTGGCGTCTAAGGTTATGCCCAGAAATACGGTTGAGTTTACAGGAGTCAGTTCCTGGCTCTTAACTACAATGTTTGTGTTTACCTGTTTGACATTTGGCAATGTAAACTTAACACATTTCGTTTTTTTTTAATTGAGGTGCAAATTATTAGCTGAGAACCACTGCTCTGTGTTTGAGATTTACTGCATAGGTTTACTGCTCGATGGTCAGTTTCTTGTCTTTTGATTTTAAATTAAATTTTTGTGCCTTTTAATTAACTCATACAGTTCTTTTTTTAATACAATTTTATGTTGAAAAATTTATTTTCAATAAATTCTGATAAATAAAGTAAAATAAATCTATATTTTTATTCAAAAAAGTTTTTTTGCAAACCATAATTGTTTAGTCAAATTTGACAGATAGAGGTCATTGACGTTCCTATTCTCATTTGAATCGCATATTTCGTAGCGCTCCGTAAAGACCTGTACAAAGGAGACGAGCACCTCTGCAGATGGCTAAATAGCTACAGATCCTAGCCGTAGTGCACCTAGGTTCCAGATTTTCGCACTTAAATGTGTATTATGATAGTTTATAGTTTTAAGAAAGACGTTATGCATGTCTGTAAAATACATGTATACTACTACGGCATAACAAAAATCTCCAAAACGGTACAAACTATACTTGCCAGTTTAGATCACAATTGATTGCAACATTTTGGTCAGTTATGAAAGAAAACCTTTGCAAACGTAACATAAACCCATTCAAATTAAGAACAAATATAAACTTATTTCATAATCAACTGAACATTTCTCAAGTTTACAGAATTTGTTCCAAGAAAATTTTCCATTTTCACTTTTCTTTCAAAGTAATGAAACCACAGTTCAACGCCAATTGGTTCGGTTATTGATTTCAATAGAACTGATAACTAATTCAGAGGTTTTCATTCTAAAAACGCCCAACTAGTTCATAATAAACCTTTGAATAGATGCTAGCGCCCGATTGTTTTACCGTGTCATATTTTTTCCAAACTGATGGCAAACTTTCTTTATTTCTATAAAGCCAACAAACGAGCTGTGTTAGTAAGAAGCGTGCCCTTGGACACCAATAATCCTTTTATTTTGATTTTGATTCGGTCGACTGTAGGATGTAGTATATTCCCAGCTTTTTCCAGCATTCGAGATTTTAGCAAAAAAACCCTACAACACTGCAACAGGCAACCGGCGACTGTGTCTGGTTGCCGACTAAGGACACAGCAACTACTTACGGTTCCTGTGATGGTGTGCTGTGCCAGCAACAAAAAGGGTCCAAAGAAAATGTAATGATAATATCGAAGGACATACAACTTAAACTGCGTGCGATCCGATTGCCCCTCACAGCGCTATCAGCGCTACACCTGCTCATAACTTAATTAGTCACCAAGTCGAATCGGAACGGTAAATAGCGCACTCAAATTCTAATTGTTATTTGCTTAAATCCAATGTTATATCTTCATTAAATGATCTTCGACCATCTGTGTGTGTTATTGTATTTCTTAAAATATAGGTAATAACCCATAAAGAAACATACAATGTCATACTTAAATATATTATTATCGATTCGTAACTATGTGCGATTCTCGCAACACTCAAGGTCGAATGATGTCACTTGTAGTTGGAATCCCTTTCATTCATTATTTAGTAAATTCGTGGAATTCTGAACTTTACTGTAGCTAGGGAGCGGCGCGCTTGTAAGTCCCGGTTTCATTAATATATTGTAATATAATTGAAATTAAAAAAGAAATAAGATTTAATGATGTTGATGTTTTTTTGCCTTGACTTGATGTTGCCTTGACTTATATCTGAGAGGTCTGTTTTAGTTTTAGTACCCGGTTAAAGACAGACATCTGTACGATGAGAATAATGTTTATGTCACGTTGTGGACGTTTTCTATTGACATGTCACTCTGTTAAATTTTTTTTACTTTTGGAGACAGTTATAATCTGCGTTTCGAGGTCGAAGTATCAATGGTATGTTTGTCCGGAGTTATTGATATTAAGGTTTTTATATCTAGTAAATCTATACGAGTAAACTTCTAAATATCTATGAACAATTATAAATACCCTACTATGAAACATTACTATGATATTTAAAACCTATAAACCAACAACATTCAGCTTCAAACTAAGTTTTTCAACCTAAAACATCTAAAACACATATGAAACCGCAGCTTTTCGACATAAAGCTTGAATAACTCCCGTTCTGGGAGCTTCGCGGAATCGAAAGCAAACTTCATTCATTGAATGTTACGTAAGCCGGTTTCAACCCAAGTAATTAGCTGGCGTAACTATCGATCCAGACATGTACGGCTTGGGGTGAATATTCAAGGACGTTTTTTGTAAAAAACCAAGGATTTACAAAAGTAAAAGTTTAAGTATGCGCTGTTATAAAACTTAAATCTCAACTAAGGGTACTTATAATAAACTAGAGGTACCACTGCTGTTTCATCCGCGAAACTTTTAATCCCGGGGGATTTCAGGGATAAAGTAAAGCTTTTTATACTTCGAAACAATGTACCTTTGTATATGGTGAAAGAATTTCTGAAATCGGTTAGGTGTTATCAGAGTTTTTCGAATATATTAATAGTAAAGACAAAGGGTTTACACCCTAGTGTCTAGGCCTCGGGATCTTAGCTGAACAAATAAAAAGGGTTGCAAATAATTAGTTACTTGGTACGGTTAAATTAATTGCCCTCTATTTAATTGTTTAAATGTGCAATACAAAACACAAAAAAAGTTTACTCTTTAGAGTACAATTGTGACACGGAGAGACATTTAATTATAAACTCTTTTCGTATATTTCTACATTCATCAACGGCCGGTGATTCAAAGTAAGAACACAATGTCGTGTATTGAACTGTTTACATATTTATAAACCAGGAATATTTACAAATTAACAACAAGGAAATGAAAATTATTACATTCTGTACATGGGTTAAAGTACAGAGTACAAGTCGATGACACGTCGACGAACACCCTAACCCAGGGGCCTCATAGATCCAACTCCAAGAGCCTGAAGTATTCAGCAACAAAACATGATTCGTATCCACCATTCAAAAACAGAATAATCCGTGAAAAGAGGCAGGAATAATTGAGTCAACCTCCGCGGACTGGGCGCTACGTACGACTCGACTAAATGAAGATCGAAAAGGCAGAAATGTTTCTTAGGCGTGTTAGGTGTGTATCCTTTATGTACCTCAAATGAAAAAGGATGCAATCGTATTGTTAAATGAAAATATCCTATGAAGTGAAGTGAGACTTTATGGCAACGCTTTTTGTTATTTTATATTTTAAATAAATTAAAAGATTACAATGGTGGCAGCCGTATCAATGTTGACGGCTGCCAGTTTAATAATTTTATTCGGGGAGGATGCTTCTGAATAAAATAATAGTACCTACTTATCATTTTTATACAGAAATGCTAATAGCTAGAAATACAAATTATAATCTCCATACAATACAAAACTCGTAAAAACCGACACTGCATTGATCAATGATATCACATTTGGACGTGAGGATTTTTAATAATTATCAAAATCCGCTATCAAAAATCTATAAATAAACACTGCACCTACATGACACATCACCTTTAATTTTATCAAATAATAATGTGTGGTTATCATACTTTGGAGTGTGTCAATGTTATTGCAAGAAATCGAAAATTTTCCACCACGGCTCTAGAAATAAGTCTCACTAATATCATTGCGATAGTTGTTATTACAATAACAAACATTGAAGTGTATTTTATTTGCCTAACTACCAACAAGACAATCATGTATATTGTATATGACATATTGTCTATACAAATATTATAAAGAGGAAAGGTTTGATTTTTTGTTTGTTTGTTTGTTTGTATGAATTGAATAGGCTCCGAAACTACTTGGCAGATTTGAAAAATTCTTTCACTGTTGGAAAGCTACATCATTTCTGAGTGACATAGGCTATATTTCATTTTCAAAAAAAATAGGCATCCTTACTAAAATTACGATAACGTAATCCAAGGTGTGAAAAAAATATCAAAAAACTACCTTACATCGCGTGCGCTGCGAAAACTATTGATGATAGAACAAAATGATATACTACATTTTTTTAGAACACACCATTATCTACAAAAAATCAGCGGCAGCATATCTCTAACTATTACAGTCATGTCACAATAAGCGTTTTTTTATTGAAAAAAAGAAATTAAAATACCACCGCTACAAAAAGCTCTTTATTTGTACCTTGGTATTACATAAATATAATCGTTTTCAGGAATATAAGAACGCAACAGCATTGTGATAGAGCTTGGTTTGTATATTCCAAGATATATAGCAACGTGCAGGTGACAGGTGTCAGAATTACTTTCTGAACGAAACAAAATCTGTCGCGCCTCTTGCACATCTTTGATAGCTCAGAACTTAGAAACGTATAACGTATAACGAGATTCAGTAAATCTATATTTTAAGTTTACATTAATGAGAACCAATGAATTACCAAGCAGTTGGGTTGGCAAACATTTCACTGGCGGTGCCATTTTTAGTCTGTTAGTATCCACACAGTAATTCAATTATGAGACCTATCAATTTATAAAGGTTTCTTGCGTGGCAGACATTTTTAAATGAATCAAAATGTTCAAAATTTACTAGAAGAAGTAGTTTATATATGATAATAACGTGTGGTATTTACATCATTGCACTATTACTGCCACAAAAGTGTTAGATGAAGCCACAAAAAAAAATACCATCGATCCAAACTGTACATATCAATCAGGTTTTCACAAATTTAAATTAGCAAGTAGCAAGAAGCCACAGATTTATTTGACACTAATAAAAGCATTCTAAACATTACATAAGTAAACAAGTTACACCCAAATCAGCATCAAGCAAGACGCTTGGACGTGGCTAAAACCCGTCTGCTAATCAAACACTACTACAAACAAACTCGGAGCTGACGGTTGTGTTAGTGTTACAACCACACGCATAAACTAAATAAAACAGTTGCAATGTGCACCTTATTGCTATAGACATACAAATGTTTTCAAAATGATTTAGTTGTAGCAGTTAATTTTGTTTTTAAAAACGGCATGCTCACATTGCTTTGTTGCAACGTCGTCACATTTGTCGGTCAGAGACCACGTCGTGTTCTCGTCACATTTTGTCTTGGTACAATGGAGTCGAGAACGCTTAATATTAATCAGAGAAAGATTTTACAAGTTCAGGTGCTCATCGTTATGTTTTGTAGGTAAATTTTGTATTACATATAAAAAATATATCTAATTTTTATTGTACGTAGTATCATCTTTCATTAAAAAATTTTATTTGAGGTAAATTAGTAAAGTCTCTTAATATTTAATACTTACTAAAGAATATTTATTGTTACACATTTATTTTATCCTTTATTATTGTTTTTATATTAAATCTAAATCATGTTTAAGTCAACGATTATTGAAAGACACTTTTAAACACGCCTGTATCTGCCTCTTTTCTTGCGACACTCACACAAACACAGCTGCACTCACGCATAGACCCACGCGCACACATGCTTGCAATGAACGATTTCTTGGGTTGGGACTTTGGGACTGTGGGATGGCTAGCACAGGCCGACGTACTGTGCCTTGTCCCTTATGATAAATCAAATTTTCGAAGTGTAAGAACACGTTTTATTGGTATGGCTATACAATTATGGATAAATTATGTACATATGAAAAGCGACGCTATATCTTTTAAATCGTAATATTGACAAGATACTCAACGCTAGAAATCATCCAAAATTCGTGAACAGAACTTGCACAGCTGTTCGCTCTAGCTTTTTTATTTGTTAAGTTTTTAATAACTGACATAATGACAGGCTTAAATATATGGGAAACTTATGAGAATCCCAAATACGTGAATCGTCTAGGCGGGGAACACAAACCGTCATCTCCTGACTATAACGCTGTTTGTCAACAATCTGGTTGAGTAATAAAAACAAAAAAATATTTAATACCCTAAAATAAAACAATACTTAGATCTTGTTTTTAGATGAATTTTATTTCTTAATATGTTATGATTTTATTTTATTTTAATTATATCAAGTTAAGAGCATCGGTCGTGCTGTGGTCAAAGCACATTTAAGGCGTTGACTCGGGGTTCGATTCTTGGTGACTGCCAAAAAAGCTTTCACAACTAAGCACCTACATATAGGCGACTGCCCTGACGGCAAGCACTGCATGAAACCACCACTTAATATTCAAATTGAAATATGTATTTCTCAACATTGACAATAACTTGTTCGTATTGGCGTTAAGTAAAGCATGACTCTACTAGTTCGGAAAAACCTTCGTGAAGAAGAACTGGCAAGAAACTTCACGGGTATGATTTTGTCTCTGTATGTCTATACAAGTCCCTCCCCCCAAGTATCCACACAACGAACACCCTCAAACGGCACCCGTTCACGAGTTAACGCGGGATCCAGCCATCGCCCTCCTCAACCATATTAGAAGGAAGTGAGCAACCGGTCACCCGACGCTACCATAAGAAGACGTGCTGAGTCGAGTGAATTTCACGGAGGGGGAATTTAAAAATCTCGATCTGTCGATCGGTTTGTATGAATTTATTTTGCTACTTATTTATTTTTAGGTAGTATTTGTACGAATATTTTAACGCTATATGTTTGCAAAACAGAACCTCATACCAATTTATACCCGACTAATACCGCTTATATTCCGAGTGGAGTTTTTGATTTTCGCTTTATAGTGTTTTTGCTTTATGTGCCATTTCAAGCCACCCGGCATGACACAAGGTACACTTTCGCTATTTATAAGGAAAAGGTCAATATAGTTTTTGTCAATAAATTTTGGTTATATTTTGTGGCCTGTGCTAATGGATCTGACAGCGTGTTTAGTCAACTTGCACTCTTAAATATTATAATAAATTCAATGCGTGAATGGTGTAATAGAAATCGCCGCTAGCGCAACTGAGGAAAAGTCAATGTTTTGATGTAAAATTATGAAAGCAAATGTTTAATAGATTGGAATTCGAGCAGCTTCCACCAAAATTCTTTAAGGAATGTGTGGGCGTAGAGCTTTTTGTGTAAGTTAGTACTTCCTCCCTTTTGTGACTGCCGTGATAATTACGTTTTCTGGTTAAAGGGAAGGAACGGCCCAGCCAGGGTGACAGCCGAGTAGCGTAGTGCTTAATCACCCTGTTTTATGCGTTGGAGGTCCCAGGTTCGAGTCCTGGCCGGCGCTTTCTTGTGTGTGATGAACACAGATCATTGTTGTTTAGTATGTTTATTCTGGGTTTCCCCCCAGTTCGCTGTATGGTCGTCCATAACACAAGCTCTGCTTACTTTGGGGCCATGCAGTTGGTGCGTTTGTCTGGGGATTTATTTATTTAATTACTGGAACAAAAGCAATTTCAACTAAAGCCTACGGTCTGCAACGCGGTATTATATATATATTATATTATATACAATCACTATTCATGAATGAAACACCTCCGACCAGTCATCAGATGGGTCGCGTGCTCCTTTACCGGCTTGGTACCAAAAACTTTACTGAAGTACTCAAATACACATGCCAATGTCTCATCAAGGTTTCTCAATGCATGTTCAACGAACACGTTACCACGAATGAAATCAAGGCCAAAATCAGGTCTATACAAACTTTTCCAAAGCTGCAAACTATACTTAAACCCCTTTTTGAAGGGTCATGAGATCTATCAAAAAGTTCCAAAGTTTTACTGTCGGTTCGTCCTACTTGCGATCTTTCTATATAGGGTAAGACCGGGATAGATGCCTCACTTTTTGAAATTGCCTCATCATTTTAATACAAATAATGTGTCATTAATAATTCCTATAGATGTAGATAGTTTAATCTTTAATGTTATATTAAAACCTGTATTCGTTTACCAAACCATTACAGGTTGGGTATAAATTGAGTTTCCGCAGAACAATTTTTTTGGGGATAGACGCCTAAGTATATGGATAGATGCCTCGCCGGGAAAACGCTGAAAAGGATAGATGCCCTTTTGAATTAAATACGTAATCAATAAGAAAAGATTAATTCTTCAGGCATATGACATGCATTAACTCAGTTAAACATATACAACTATCTAAAAAAAACATATAATTCTAATTTAAAGTGTTTAAAACGAAAAATAATCAGTAACAAAAAAAAATTAAATTTTAGTAATAACGTCATAATTATTTAAAATTAACAAAAAATCAACATAGAGATAATATCCTTCTAAATTTAAGACGACCCGGAAAGTGCTTTTAGTTTTCCACATCTTGAGCAATAGTTCCTGAAAAGTGTACATGTTTCGTGCAGCCACTTATGACACAATATACACTGAATCCAATCAGATTTGGGCTTCGTATTATTGTAGCTATCAAAGCATTCTATGCAATAGTTTTCTTCTGTATTACTCGTTTCTTCTTGTATATTCTTCTTCGTTTCCTTCACGGGCAAACCTTTAGTCTTCTTGCCTTTCTCAGCTTTGAGTGGACAATCTTCGTTTTCACTGTTGGAACTATAAATAATTTGTCTCTTTCGTGATTTCCGACCCTTGGTCACTTTCAAAAAACAATCATTTTCTTTATCATCTTTATAATCAATCATGTCACCTTCTTCTTCACTTAAGTTATGATTTTTCTTTGGATTTCCTTTCTTAACTTTATTGTATTGCGTTATATCTTTGGTTTTTGTATTTGATTTTTTAAGTGTTTTTCTTTCTTTGATAGTTTCAGTCTTATTTCTCTTAGTTTCCATTTGTTTTTTCTTCCTTTCAGCAATATCCCTCTTTTCTTTTATTTTTTCTTTAGAATTCAGAATATCTGCTGATTGCTTGCTCCTCTTAGTTATAGTCACGGGAATTTGTGGTATTGGTGATGCTTGGACCAGAAATTTTGAAGGGGTTTCTTTTTGTTCTATATTACCAAAAATCTGTGGAAGTGTATCATCTCCAATATCCACAATGCTTAAATCTTTTAAAATCTCAGGATCAATCAAAAGGCTAGGAGAATCTCTGTTAAATGGAGCCGATACCATATTTGGTGGTGTTTTGTTTTGGCTAGATACAATAGTGTTTTCTTCTTCATACAGAATTTGACAGTCCATTGAAAAAGAAGTCTGAGGCAAAGGTGTTTGGGTTCTGTTTTTGGCTTCCATGTGTTCACAAGATTCTACATTTAAAAAATATGTCTGGATTAATGTAGTTGTTTGTTGTGGTTCACAAGGCTGGCCAGGATGATTTTCTATGCGCCGTGCAATATCTGATATAATGAAAACAGAATCTGGCAAAGCATTTGGGTTTAATGGATAAATTCCACTTCCTTTAAAGCCACCAAGACCATTTGAAGGTGTAGCAGCACGAGTCCAAGCATTGCGTATAAGAGTCCCAGCATTATACAGACTTATCTTTTTATTTGGATTTGCGCGCATGAACTGATTTGTTTCATGGTTAAAATAAGTTTTTAATGGCCCAAACACCGATACGTCTAAAGGCTGCAAAGCTGAAGTTGTGTGACTGGGTAAACATAATAATATAATATCGTTATCAGAAGCAACTTGCAGCATGTCTGGTGCAGATGAATGAGATGAGTGGCCGTCCAAAATAAGCAGTACCTTACCTTGCGGCTTAAGAGGTATGAAGTGATCTATGAGCCATTTAAAGAACAGTTCAGTATTTATGTATGCAGACTTTTTGTTCATGTATACTTTGGAGCCCAGTGGTAGACCATCTTCAAATTCGGGTTTCTTATTCACGCCTTTTATTATCACAACTGGTGGCAGAAAATTACCAATCGCATCACAGCAGGCTACGATAGTCATTGTTTCACCCTTTTCCGCAGATGTTACTGAATGGACGACTTTTGCACCTTTCTTTGCTATAACTTTTCCAGGTTTATTGTTTAGCTGAACGCCAGATTCATCCATGTTATAAATCCTTTCAGGCTTATCCAAAAGCTCATTATCCGTCATGACTTTGGTCAGAAGTACATAGAAATTATTCACTTCGTCTCTGCTAAGACCTTTAGCTCTGGCCACAGATAAACCTTCAGCTTGCCTGATAGACAACTCTGGATTTCGCTCAATAAAACTTTTGAACCATTCATTTCCTGCCATCTGGTTTTCAGGATCAAAGTTATGTTTAATGCCCAGCTTTTCGGCAAATTGGTAAGCTAACTTACATATAGATCGTCTATCTGGGGGAAATCCAGCGTCGCCAAGCTTCAAAATGTGTGCTGCCAGCCTTTTTTTATTTGCAAAACCCAGGACAGGATGTTTTCCCAAAGTCAGCTTTTCTTTGTTTTTAGCAACATAACGCCTTCGCAATGTTCGTGATGAAATCCCAAACTGCCGGGATATTTCATTGATCCCCAAATTTTTTTTGTCAATTTCATCAAAAGCTGACTGAAGTTGCTCCGTAGACCAAGAAATTACTCGAGCTCGAACTCCTACCTTTCTTTTGTATTTTCTTGGCATTGTTCACCTACGATGAGCAAAATATTTATTAATAAATACATATCTATTTTTAGACTTGCTGTTAGATACACACAAATATTTAAATACCCTCCTATGTATAGCAATAAGTAGCTGATATATTTTCTGATATTATCGACACATATTTTTTAGACGACCGAGTGGTGTAGTGGTAAGTAGCCCTGCCTCATACGCCGAAGGTCCCAGGTTCGAGTCTTGCCCGGTCATTCATTTGTGTAATGAACAGAGACGTTTTTTCTCGGGTCATGGTTGTTTGTATTTATATACGTATGTTTATTCCCCCCCAGTTCACTGTGCTTACTTTGGGGCCATACAGTTGGTGTGTTCGTCTGGTGACATTAAAAAAAATATATATTTTTATCGGATTTTATATGTATGTTGCAGACGGATGGTTGAAATAGACATTCAACGAAACAGCTAGCCATTTGGTTAAACTTTTTATGCTTTGTTTATAGTCTTACATTTCCATAATAGCGCTTCACCGGATGCTACCGCAGCGCGCACACTTCGTGCAAATCACTGGATACCAACAAGTTCGTAATAAAATAATTAACAAATCGCATATCCCTTCCATTATAATTAACACTTTACATTGGTTAGCTGAACAAATCCATTGAAGCAATTTATTGCGATCATCCGTCTGCAACATATACATAATTTAAAATGAAGTTTCGGGATCTTTGCATAAGCCGTGGTCACGGTATCTACTATTAAAAATAATTTTGTATCATATAAATAAGTAGATAGTTTTCGTTTTCACTTAAACTAAGTGTCTTGTAGAAGACTTAAATACAGTTTAATAAAAACAGAAGAAAAAAATGTCATGACGTAATATAAAAACACTGTATAAATACTCTAACTGGGCTGTGACAGTATAGGGAGATAGAAGCCCCTAAGGGCCTAAGGGCTTCTATACCTCGCAAAATCGGGGCGACTATCCTTTACGCTAGGGATAGTTGCCCTTTACATATTTAAATTAAACGAAATGCAAAAATGCAGTAATTGAATCTTAGATCTGTTCTTAAGAAACCCATGTATTGATACAATAAAAATAAAATGTAATTTGTTACTACTAACAAAGATATGCGAAAGTAAATACTTACGTTTGAAAATTTGAAGCGTTCGTTGTGTTCGTTGCGAATGTATTTATGAGCACAAGCGTTAGGCGTCCTCTCTGCACAACGGCTTGCGCGTCACTGAAGTGCGGGCAACTTGCAGTCTTTATTTAAGTAACGTATTCTCTGCTGTTATTTAAGTTATTAGGTTTTTAGAAACGAGTAGAGGTGGTCGTTATTACAATAACTAATAGTATAATCCATTATTCCTTCGCAATTTAAAACACATTATTGAATACTATCATTATTAGTTATCCGATAACAACCTCAACTTCGCACAACGCAATAACATCAAATTCATTACGTTGTTGTCGCCGCGAATCGCGGCAACCGACTAACTGCATGCATGTTGATTATTGCTGTCGAACGCCAATAACATGATTCACAAACAACAGCGAACCTTGGATTACGAATACAGTCTTAAAGTCCACCACTTAAAGTTCAAATTTCTTTTTAGAAATGCCAATAACGGAATAACAGCATGACATTAATCACGCTAGATTATAATTACAGTCTTAAAGTAAACAAAATAAAGTACAATTTAGCTCTTCAGATCTGCATAATTTACTCCTACCTAGCAATAGCGTCGCTTGGTGTCATCGCGTTACTACATTTAGTCGTCATAAGTAAACATCTTAACGTACGAATTTGTGTTTCCGGCAACTGTAATAAAGTCGGTTTTTGATTGCGATAATGAAAAGTACTTATTTAATACGCATATTACTATACGCATACAAATTTTATTAGTAAAAGATAAAATTATGTTAGAATTCAGATTAGTTGCATTTCGCGCGCTTTCGTGAAATAAAAACAAAATCTCTGATTTTCTATTTTTAGGTGTGAAGTACCTAGGAGGACTTTTTAAGTGATTTTAAGATTTAATGATAAGATTTTAAGATTTAGTGAGTTATACTTGTATATAAATACTTTAGTTTCTGATTTTTATTGTGTTTGACTTTTAGTGGTTTTTGTAAATAAGTTAGAAAATTAACTAGGTATTAAAATGCCGAAAGTAAGGGCGACTACCGCTTCAATTTGGAACTATTTTTCTATTAGTGATGCTACAAACAAGAAAGCCATTTGTAATTACTGCAAAAATATTTTCTCGTACAAGAGTACGGTAACTAATTTAAAACTACATTTAAATAAAAAACATATTGGTGTGTATGAGGAATATTGTCGGTCGGAAAATAAAAATGGCGGTAATCGAAATCTTCAAATTTTGCATGGCGATATGACTTCTGATATGCGATGTGAAAAAGTGGAGACGGGTGTTCGTAATGAATTTTTGTTTGGTGACGGTACTATAGCTATTGATAGTGAGACTATACCTTCAAGCTCATCTACTGTAATAGTCACTAACCCAAATTTAATAGAGCCTATCGCCATACCTTCTACTTGTACGCGTTCCATGGAACATAGGCCTGTGAAAAAAGTGCAGAGAATGGTGTCCTCATACATACCTAAAAAATTAGGAGTAAGTGAGAAAAATTACATTGATAAATGTTTATTAAAATTAATAACTAAAGACTTTCAACCATTCAGTGTAGTTGAAAATGAAGGATTCAAGGAGTTCACGAATGCCTTAAACCCATCCTATGAATTACCGCACCGAAAAACTTTAGCTAATAGACTTTTAGGAGCAACCTACGAAACTCACCTGCACGCGGCTAAGGAAATGATAAACGCATTTTGTAATTCGATCTGCTTGACTTCAGATTGTTGGACCTCTCGAAATCTTATACAGTACATAGCTATCACGGGACATTTTATTCACACTGGCACTTTGGAATACAAATCGATTTTATTAGAGTGTAGCGCTTTGGAGGGATCCCATACTGGTGTGAATATTGCAAGAGTGCTAAGAAGGATAGCAGAAGATTGGAAAATTGGTGACAATAAAGTAAACTTTTTTGTGACTGATAACGCAACCAACATGGTCAGCGCTGCCAATTTATTAGGATGGGAACATTACGGCTGTTATGTTCATAAATTAAATCTCATCGTGCAAGAAGCGCTTAGTATTACCGAAGTTACTGCAACTGTACAAAAAGTACAGAAAACGGTTGCACATTTTAAAAGGAGTGCTCAAGCAAAGGAAAAGTTAATTAAGTACCAGGTCAGTGCACAAAACATTTCACCTGGATGTGCAAAGAGTGTACTTTTAAGTTTACCAACCAGATGGAATTCTACGTACCTAATGCTGCAAAGGTTTTCTGAACTGCAAGAAGCCCTTAGAGCAACCATACCCAATTTACCTGCAGATTTGCCAGTAATAACAATGGAAGAGTGGCAGTTCATTGACCAATTGGTTCAGGTACTAAAGCCCTTTTATGAAGTGACGACCATCATGAGCACGGAAAAATATCTGTCGGCGAGTAAAGCGGTGGTAATAAAGCACGGATTGTCAGGAATATTTGAGCGGCTGGCAAATAGGCAATTCTTTTCAACGATTAAAAAAGTGCTTTTAAGTTTAAAAACTGGAGTTAAAATTAGGTTCAGAAATTTAGAACATAACGTGGCTGTGGGAATGTGCACATATTTAGACCCTAGATTTAAGGAGCATGCGTTCAAAAATAAAGACGCTCTAGCAACGTTGAAATGTATTCTTATCGATAAAGCAGCTGCTTTATTACGAGATGATGACAATATAACAGTTCTCGCTTCAGAAAATCTTCCCGAAAACGACTCAATTTGGATGGAATTTGACCGAAAAGTGATATCTGTCCAAACCCCCAAATCTGCTGCAATGAAAGCAATTGAAGAAGTGGAAATGTACATCAAAGAAGCAGTGATCAACAGAACCAACAATCCATTACAGTGGTGGCAAGAACATCGACACATTTATCCATCCTTGTTTGCGCTGTTTGTTACTCACTGCAATATTATGATAACATCAGTGCCGTGTGAAAGGGAATTCTCAAAAGCAGGGTACATAATTTCAGACAGAAGAACTAGAATTACTTCCTCTAAAGTGACCCAAATTATGTTTCTCAATGCTAATAGTCTGGAATAATGTAAATAAAAATAAGTAAAAACTGTAAATATATTTTATAAAAAATGTACATAGAGATCAATGAACTTCTAAATACGCCCGAATGAAAAAAATCATAAAAATTTATATATTTATGTATTTTTTTTTACAAAATATGCATTCTGACAGTCCTAAGCCTGTGTGAAGTATGAAGGGAAGTTCATTAATCGATACCTTGTGAATTTATTTTGCATGATTTCATGATTGGTTGAGTGAACCACCAGATCACTTTCTCATATGTACTTAAAGAAGCCGTCAATAAAACAAAATTAATTCAAATTACGTTTCAAAATAATTCTCCTTCAATGCAGTTCAATCCTGAACAAGAAAAAAAAAATATTAAAATTGTTAAAACTCCTTTTCCGGCGGATCCCAATATGTCCCATGGGATATATAATCACAATAGATATACTGGGAATCGCAATTTTTCCTAAAATTATCTCAGTATACCCATTTATGCAAGTGCGCCGCAAGTTTTCAGCCGCTTTATTAAACTGACCACTGAAATTGTTAAAGAACGTGATGGGCATAGTGGGTTAAATTGTCCTAGTATGTACATCTATGCACAATCGCAATGGGTGTACTGGGATTTCTGGTTTACAATAATTCCAAGACCTAACGGAGTAGTGCATTTAGAATAAAAGCTTCTTGCTTGTTACCGACAGCAATATAACTAACAGCAATTTAGAATAACAGTTATTAGTTAGTAACATAACAGTATAATTGGTTATGGAAATACAGCCGTTATTGCCATCTTTAGAAACGAGGCATCTATCCCAGTGCGGCATCAATCCCGGTTTTACCCTACTTTGCAAGTAGGTTATAGCATACAGTGTTTAGTTGATGTCCAAGTTAAAAATAGTAGGTGCATGCCTATAATTGAAACTGCATTCGGTGATATGCAGGAAAATAATTAGTTGTGGGTGGGGATGTTGTCGGAGTCTGTATTTTAGGCGGCAAATTTACTAGTATTCGATCCACGTGACGTTCAGTGGTATCCATACCCATGAATTTATTAAAAGTGTTCAATTGTTAATGCTGTTACGAGCATTGCAAATAAACATTTACTTGTTTTAATAAACTTAAAAAATGTTATTGCTCTAGTTTTTTTCATATTGTATTTTATTTATGACCTTATATTTCACCGAACTTAACGGCTAGACTGATACAGCGTAGCGACACTTTCAAAGACAATTCGGTATAATATCTTTCTGTTAAATCGTTTAAACAATACATTTTGTAAACTGTCTCTAACTAAATAATGAGAGCTGTTCCGACAGCCGAAGCCCGCCTCGGTTCTGATTGGTTAAAGAATGTACTTCTGAAGATACCCTCACTAAAAAGGTGCGTAGTGTTGCCAGTGCGATAAAAGGACCTTGTGCTTTTATATCTGAAGAATGATATAATGAAATATAATTGAGTATTTATGTCAAATCATTTCAAACTGTGTTTCGGACGTTTCATATTGTCTAACATTACACAATTCCGTATTTGTACCTATTGGTCTTGTATTCGTACGAGAAGAAAGGACTAGGTACAGAAAAACCGTGTACTTATCAATTTTTCAAAATAAAAATGACTCTTATGTCCATAAAAATTCTGATCTGCATGTGTTAGCTCGGCGAGTCCCCCCACCTATCCCATCGACGAAAAGGCACGAGTTCACGAGGCAGGTTCGAGGCATCCCTTTAATCCTGCATCTGATTTTTAGCATGGTACATAATGGTACATCTTTAAATTAACCCTAAAATCTATAATGGGTGTGAAGCGTAGGTGATGCAGTGCTTCTCCTTACCTTACCCTGAGCAAATGACCTTGAGCAATCAAACGATCCACACTTACCGCGCGTCAGCGACGCGTGGGTTAGAGCAGTGAACGAAGAGACATTACTCCAGACATCAAGCGTTCCAATTCTAAGAGGGCGGCACCTAAACAAGTCCCGCCCCTTTCTCAGGAAAACTTTCCGCCGCTGCGTAGCCGGGTTCCTCCGGCTGCAAAACCTACTCAGCCCAAGCCAACGGCCACCAACTCATGTCCCTTTGAGCAGCTTCAGTGCAACTTTCACATCCGGCGGACGACCAGCTAGCGAGTCTCCGCCAGCGCACTCACTTCCCAACGGGTGTCGCTTCTGATGAAGGCTAACGGTAAAATATTAAAATATAAAATACAGCCAACAAGGTGAAGATGCGTTGCTCGATAAAAATCATAATTACCCACTTATGTGTTATTGTTGTATAAAGGATTATTAGAATTTTACTTATCCAAAAGTAACTTGAGTCTTCCAATATGGAATCAAGATTATATCGAAAAGTTACATATTACGAATTTTCTAGTAAATAAATTTTCTAATAGCTGTTTAAATCAGGACCAAAAACGGCTAGCGTAGCGCTCTGCTCGGCCACGCGATCCAATGCACTAGCTTAACAGTTTGAAGGTGCCGGGTTCGATTCACGGCGACTGACAAATGTACCAGTGAGTTTTTTCCACTTAAGTACATAAAGCCGACTGCTCTAACGCTGAAGGAAAACATAAAGAGGAACCCATTACAAATTATTTAGAAGGTATATGTATAGCCTACCAACTACCAACCCGCCGTAGACCTGACGCCACCCATCAGTTGGGTGACTATATCCTCCCTGCAGTGTCTTATTAAGGCTGTCGTGATGAAAGATGTCTGAAGTTTTTTGTCCAGCAGCTCGCATAAGTAGGAAAACAGTTATAACGAAACTCATTCTTTGCATTCATATTATTAGTAAGATATTGTTACTTTGTCATATAGGAATTTTACTCCCACCTCTCCTTGTCACAGTAACCTACTAGACAAGTGCGCTTACGCAACTTGCGCATGCATCAGTAAACATCCTCTGTCAGGCCTTCTGTTTGCGTGTTAGTCACGAGCGCCCATCCACTGAGTTTATTTCTTTGCGTCGCTCGTTTACAATTTGCCCAGTGAATCAATCTGAATTTAAGATGTAATTTTGTTATAGTTTCTATCCGACTGTCAAAAGGAGGGTTATGTTTTTCGAGGGTATATAATGTATGTTTGTGTATTTCTTTGGCACGGTCTACAGCCTAAACCATACGACGGATTTCAACATCTGTCATTAGATTCGTCTCACTTATGAGAGTGGCATGGGGATTACTATCGCATTATTTCCCGGCATTCCTATGAAATTAACTTTCAGCCAGGTTTATTTACTTGTCAAATTTAGCAGTTCGTCTATGATGGAACCTTTATTATACTATTATTATTATGCGGAAGGATTTGTGTGTATGTAAATGAAAATCTATTCTGGAAGTACTGAACCGATTTTATAATTGTTTTACCGTTAGAAAGAAAGACAAGTGTGACGTAGGCTATATCGCATCCTGCAAGTAGAACGAGACCTTTCTTGAAGATAACTAACTTTGAGTCGTGCCTTCTATTTGCCCAAGATAGAAATGTTAGAGTGATCGTTGAAAAGCTGAAATAAATTATATTATATTAATTTATAAATATTTAATCAGATTAATTATTAATTAATATTCGAACACAAACAAACAAATCAGTACTTAAGATTTGTGCCTACTAGAATTAAAGTCCTGAATAAATAACACTGGTAAAACTTTTGGGCACAAAAATTCGTGTTAAAGTCAAGCAAACAATAGATTATTCCGATAAAAGCTTCAAGATTCACGTTTAATCAATAATAAGAACCTATCCAGACACCACACGAGCGTGTAATGTGCCGCCGACTATCCTTGTTGTGTATGGATCAGCCAAAACCATGTCTAACCGTCCAAGGGAACAATTGTAAGTGTATAACTGTGTATCTGTCAAATTCTTACTTGTACCTTTTGTTTCTGTTGTGTCTCCTTTGTAATAAATAAATAAATTTCATGCGATTTTCGTATTCTATTAATTTGATTAGCGTTGCAGGAAAAAGCGTATCAAGTATAAACTTATCAACGTATATATATGGCTCATTAGAACTTTTCAATATTGACATTATTTTACTTTTGTGGATGGCAGCTAAGCAATTATTAGCTCCGAAGACAGATTATAACAATTCATGCAACAGTTGTCTAGCTAAATTTAGCAATCTTTGCCTTGTTTTTGATGAAAACTAAGAAAAAATAAACTGTATAAACAATTATTATTGTACCGTGAATTTTCTCACCACGTCTCATATAATGCATTTCTATTATAATACGGCGACATTTTCATATTCTTATCAATAAAATAATTGTTTATATAGATATATTGAAAATGAAATGAAAATACACAAAAAAAGAATTGAAATTAACCAACAATAGAGAATGACAATATAGGCGGCCTTATCACTAAAACAGTGATCTCTTCCAGCGATTCTTATTGAGTTTCGACAATTTACGTACTACGTCACGTACGCTCGCGACCAACTAGTGCGAAGCAACGTCACGAAGTACATAGGTATCTCTTTCTTACAACAAGTGAACCGTATTATTCTTTCCTTCTCCCGCAAATTATATTACTCCATATATCGGGTATGTATCTATAGTTACGTTGACGCCGTTTTTTTGTGCGGTAATGTTTGGGACTTGTCTATATGTAATGTGTATTATCAAAATTATGATTAGAACTGAACTTTTTAGATATATAAAAAAAAA
This sequence comes from Marasmarcha lunaedactyla, assembly GCA_923062675.1. Lineage (NCBI taxonomy): Eukaryota > Metazoa > Arthropoda > Insecta > Lepidoptera > Pterophoridae > Marasmarcha > Marasmarcha lunaedactyla. Next base: position 6,618,723 of record OV281358.1, read on the forward strand.
ATCATAATATTGTAAATATACTTACCCAAAAATGTATAAGTTATTAAGGTATAGTGGAGCAATCGAGACAGTTAATAATAATATGAAGATAACTTTCTTTATACACTTGACATTTACAATAAGTAACTTTAAAAAAACTTAAATTTTCATAATTTAGTTTTTATTGACATAATATTATCAAATTACAAAGACTACACTTGCATATCTTATTAAGATAATTTCAACGTCATCATTATTTACATTGTAGGTATACGGACACGTTAATTCCTTTTTTAAAGATTAAATACCTGAGTCATTCCGTACTAACAAATATTTTACGACATATTGACTAAGTAATCTTTAGCTTCCGTGCTAGCCGCTAGTCGAAACTGTGCGACGGCTAATGGCTACATATACTAGTTTGTTGGATTCTATAGACCAATAATTATACACGCAAAAAATAAACAAACACATTGGTTGTTTACAAGACAATTGCCATTGGACGGTAAATATATGAAGTTGGCTCATAGTTAGGTACACGAAACGTTCAAATAAAGGCATGGAGGGTAGATTCGGTGCTATTCAGCGAACGTTTTTAGGTTACAATAACTAAGAATTCTAAATGAGTGTCGCGTGGGTAAATAACTTCCTACAAGTAATATCCGTTGCCAAATTGAAAGCATTCTTATCTTGAAGCTAATTATAGATACGGAATGATAAGGAAGCCTATTATCATTAAGGCGAAGCCTGCGTGACTTGAATGCATCATTTAAATACCCGGTGAATAAAAACACTTACATTTTACGAACCGACCAAGCGATTACGTTACGACTAACAGGCGGAATGCGGCCTCTCTTTCTAATCCTTTTTATGAATAAAAAAGGTTCTGCATAAAAAGTTCCGCTCAATGCTTTAGTCATTGAGTTAGATAACAAAAGACAAAAATACGAAACCGAAATAAATAAAAATGGCGCGGCTGTCCGTATCCAAATCAATTGACGTCACGTTTGACAATTGTCTAGTTAGCTTGGTCGGTAGTAGTAATTGTTACGGTTTTGTTTATTACTTTTCAGTTAAGTTTTGCTTACTAGACATAGACGGCCGAATGGTGTCAGCGGTTGCCCTGAGTCATCGCTCGAGGTCCCAGGTTCGATTCCTGGTCAGGGAATTCATTTGTGTGATTAAAAAAATTGTTAGTTCACGGGTCAAGGTTGTTTATATTTTTATATGTATGTTTATTCTGGGTTCCCCCTCCAGTTAACTGGGCGGTCCTCCATAACACGTAGCGACCATACACGCGACGCGTTAGTCTGGGTTTGGCCAATTGGCCAGCAAACAATTAAATTGAAATCTCAAGTTATATTTATCGCTTCCGCAACCAAAGTCGTATTGTCATCTCTTATAAGAAACTCGAGACTCATGCGCGGTTCCACCCTCAAATTCTTGATCCGGGGGATTTACGGAATAAAATATTCTGGATAATGTTCACTTCTAATGGTCCAAGAAAATTTGTATCGGATAAAGGTTTTCAGAGATAACCTATAACAAAAAAAACAGATCCTTCCTATTGGTAATCTTCTTCGAAAAAAAATCTATTGGTAATAAGATAATATATAAACAGTATACTATTTATATACTAGCATATTTCATGGCTGCAGAGATACCAACCTACCGTAGCTCAAATTATATTTTCTTATTTTTTTATTCTTGTGTTGTGCAATTTTGTATTTTTGTTGTTCCGTAGCAATGAAATAAATGTCCTTCTTTCTTTCTTTATATAGTATACTATATTTATCGACGACCGAGTGGTGTAGTGGTAAGTAGCCTTGCCTCATACGCCGAAGGTCCCAGGTTCAAGTCCTGGCCGGGGCATTCATTTGTGTGATGAACACAGATGTTTGTTCTCGGGTCATGGTTGTTTGTATTTATATATGTATGTTTATTCTGGGTTCCCCCAAGTTCGCTGTATGGTCGTCCATAACACAAGCTCTGCTTACTTGGGTCCATACAGTTGGTGTGTTTGTCTGGGGGTTTATTATTGTTATTATTATAGTATACTATACTAATTTTAACAGAGGGGCTTGACCTGTATGAAGCTTGAATGTATTACACGATCGGCATTTGCCGAATAGTATAGTGGGTTCGGGCCGGCCTTGTCGGTAAACGATAATGCTTTCGAACCGAACGTGTCGTTCTGAACATGTAGCGCCATTTTTGCAAGGCATTCGAGTGTTGAACATTCTTGTTAAAATACTTATCTCTAAAACAAATGTTTGTTCTGCTAGGATTTGAACTTGGAATCTACATTGTACGATGCCTTTACGAGAACTACATGAGTCTTATTTACTTGAAATATTTAATAGCAACAATAATTCATAAAAACTGGGATATCGTGTGACTGTTCATCTGATTACAAATTTTACTTGAAAAATTAAAAAAAAACAGATAATCTTGTTAATTAAATCACAAGATATTTAACTCTATTAAAAGCTGCAGAAATAAATAATATACTAATGTAACAGTCGAATTATTTCTCCTGCTGTTAGCATTATTGTACCGTTGTTGTAGACAATCCTTTTATTCTCTTATTAAATAATATACAAATATAATATATATATAAACACCTGCTACCTATGAGCTGTAATCAACATAAAATTATAAATACATTTGTACAGTAAGTACTTAATACATTACCACCAAATTATCCGTTCAATAGCGAAAACGTGAACTAAAACATTGTTAAGTAAATTTAATGTATGCATAGAACACAGCGCCAACCTTTACTGAACGAGTAAGTTAGGAGTTTATAAAATAACCACGTGCTCCGTAACCGACCCTCGTCTCGGCTTCTTACGTACAAATTATGTCGTTGCATGCATGTGTGCGCGCTACGCTATGTTGAGTGCAGCCGTGTTTGTGTGAGTGTCGCATGACGAACGGCGGATACATGCGAAGTGAAAAGTGTACCTATTACAAGAACTGTTTACTGAAGTAAGATAACTTATTTCAATAGAATTGGCTGTTATTGTAATATATGAGTAAAGATTAATAAAAGATATTTAAAATTTAAAAAAAAGATTAAGTTCCTATTTAGAAAATTATTTTAGTATATTCAGATATACTTATAAAATAAGTATATTTCTCCCTTGTTTTGACTTTGGTTATTCTCGTTCTCATTCCAGTTTTAAGATAAAGCCTGTACGTTTATTGCAGGCTATATTATATCTATGTGGAAAATATAAAGCCATTTTTGCATTAGTGACCACAGAAAGATTGAAAAACAAACATTAAAGCATGCAATTATTCTTAATATAATCTTAAATTATCTTTGCTAAAAAATTAAACAACATCTTTCTAATTGTTATGCGTTTAATTTACAAAAGAGTAGATATAAAAAAATATTTTTGCTTTAACAAAATTATCAATTTTGTAACTTCAATCAATCTAAATCAATATAGACTGAATAAATTATTTTTCCTTTTTGTGATATCTGCCTTGTTTCTTTTTTATCTTTTGTATGTTCCCAGATTCGTTCGAGGCTAGTAAAATGTTTCAACCTTTAGGTATACCACAAAGCGGCTACTCTGTAACATGGAATCTCTCGACTAAAAAGTTACTAAGCGAATCTTCTTGAGAACCACCACTGCCAACGTTTGCACCATCTCGGTTATCTGTGCTATACAAATTTGTCTCATCTTTATCCCCAGTGGCCTCTGATACTTCAAAATTATAAAGAACATTTTTATCTTTATTTGTTTTAACCAGTTCATAGAGTTCGTTTTTTGACATGTTAGGATCAAAAGTAATATTTCTAGCTGACAACCATTGCCTCATTTCAAGTTTTTTCGAATTTGAATTCGGAACTTTGTCTGCTTGATTATCTTCATAAGGTACGTCGATGAGATGACCCCATTTCTTATTGGCCGGCTTACCCCATTTATATCCCATTTTCATAAGGACTCGGCGTAAAGTCGAAGCACTGCCAGTGTAATTGAGTTTATCTTGAAATATTTTTTTCAATTGGATTAAGGAAGGTAGCTCATTATGTTCCGCCTGGTAATTTTGGATAGTTGATTGTATAAAATCCTTGTTTGAATCGGTTAGTTCCAACTTTTCAGGACGTTTCTTACGATTTTTAAAGGGGCACTTAAAGGCACCCTCTCTTCTTTCACGCAATATATTTGTTACTGATTTCTCGGAGGTTCCACACGCTAGTGCTGTTCTTTTTCTCACGCGGTTTAAATAAGTGTTTAGTTCCGATATTAACAGTGCATCTGTGTTAAGTGGATCCGTGACTATCCTCATTATCTGCCCTGCATCTTGCTTCAAAAAGTCGTACACATTTGCTATGGTTTCACGAGTCTGAAACAAATAATAATATCGCTTTATACACACACGCATACACAATAAATAAACTTAATAACTATATGCCTTTTAGAAAAACAAATTACGCAAGCTACTATAATAAGAGAAAACCATCAGAACTATAATGAAATCGACATCACTTTTACAGATCTATTGTTTCCAGTTAAATAATAAAACACTAATGTGCAAATTTTGCAATAATAACAACAATGTTTACCTGAACTCTCAAAACCTTTTTGCGAGTAGCGTTAAGCGCGTTCGACTCCATTGTACCAGACAAAACGCGACGTAAACACGTGCTCCCCGAACAACGGTCGTGGCGTCACTGACACACCAGTCAAAATTGTGTATTCACAAGCTTATACACACATCGATCTAAGAGTACAAATGAGTCGCACGCACGCACACTAGCTGAGGTATGGATCGGAACGCTCTTGGAGTTCGTTGGATTTATACGGTAACAAACCAGTACCTACCTATTTTTAAACGTGTTATATTAGTTGAGTAATTCTGTGGGGATACGTTTTATTTTCATTTGTTGGGGTAAAACTTAAAATCTTATTTGTAAAATGACATATTTTTATGTTAGACTTATTTGTGTTTTTTGGTATTAACGATATTTGCAAAAAGATAATTAGTATATTGTGACGATCTTATAAGATTTTTGTGCGCTTATTAGCCATTTGTATAAATAAATTGATCGTGCCGTGTTATCTTTTTATGTAGTGACTAGATATTTTACATAAACAGTTATGAGGAAACAAACACACATATATTTATAAAACATTTTTGTAATGGTTTAATGTAGCTATTTCGTCTGTAAATTGCCATTATCAAAACATGTACGTAACATGTTGTGTTATAATTTCTGGTAAGTATTTTAAGCATCTTTTGAACACTTTCTCAAGCTTTCTTCAACAGACCCTTCCTAATTTTATTAGCGATACACAAATCAACCCACTGTTATCCATATGCACAGGATATTTACCCCTAGGATTATAACGTTAAGGATGAATGTCTTGTTTTGCTGACTCTGCGAGGGTATTGAACTATCGACTTTGTAATCAAGGTTGTGTTAATTATTAACAAGACAATTCGAGGTTAGGTCTCAAAAACGCGTCAATTTAGTTTACTGCATGTTTAATGGATTTACGATCAAGTGGAAGTATGGTACCCGGCCGCGTGGAGGAACGGCTGCGCTCAGAGGCGAAAAATTGTAGATGACAGAAAGATAAATCAATTATTATAGATTTTGCTTAACGAATATGTACTTTATACTTATCAGCATTTAAGGTAGTTTTGCTAAGCAAAATCTATACTTGACAGCGCTTGAATTTTGTGCGAATCTGTGCTTTATACTAATAATATTTAAATCTAGATTTGCTTAGCAAAATCTATACTTAAAATGTCTGTGAGTGCGGCCGTAACTGGTTCAGAAGAGAGCTCCAGTTTAAACCCGTTGGACATTTCAAAAACAGACAGGCATTTTATGTGATGAACAGAAAAACTGGCTCAACAGTTAAGGATATTTTCTATTTATCGATGACGCCTGAAAAAGGCTTATTTGAAGAAAAGGCGGGAAATTATAAGAGCGACAGTTTGTGGTTATGCGTTACTATTTTATGGTTGAGGAGGGCGATGGCTGGATCCCGCGTTTGGATAATTGGGGGGAGGGAGACTTGCCGAGCTAACAGATGCAGATAAGAATAATTTTGTATAGATATAAACAGACATTGTAAATTTATTTTCAAAAAAATATACCCGTGAAGTATCTTGCCAGTTCTTCTTCACGAAGGTTTTTCCGAAGTGGTGAAAGTCATGTTTTATTTGACGTCAATTAGAACAAGTAATTGTCAATGTTGAGAAATAAAATAAATAAATATTTTATTTCATTTCATTGTATTTTATTTTTAAGATTTTGTGTAAGTTTATAATATTTCATGTAGAGGATGTTATTTAATTGAAGCAATAACATACATTAATATTTTATTTATTTGACGGCCTAGTGGCCGAGTGCGTAGATGCTCTGTCTCCGGAGGTCCCAGATGTTTGTTCTCGGGTCATAGTTGTTAATATTTATATGTATGATGATTGTTTTGGGTTCCCGCCCAGTTCGGTGTGTGGCCATACATAACACGACTACAAACTTTGGGCCCATACAGTTGGTGTGTTTGTCTGGCATTTTACGTTTGTTTATTCTGCCCTCTCTTGTACTCGTTTACATGATCAAAATTGGCTTACTTTGGGGCCATCATACGGGTTGGGGTATGTGGCTAGCCTGTAGATACTAATTTAACTATAGATTTTTAGATTTTAAACCCGCATTTGAAGGCAGGCTCCAAAAGCTTGAAATATGGTTGTTTAACGTTGTTTAGTTTACCAAATAAGTCCCTCTTTGGTTTTAATAAAGGTTCCGTCAACATCACCCTTCCTTTATTGTCCCCCTTCTTGAGTGCAAGCTCTAATGCATGCCATACCGGCTCACAAAGTCTCCTTCAGCATCTTCATTATATTTTTAATTGAATTTATTAAAACACCCGTTTTCCCTTAACCATGCTGACGTTTCAATACCCATCAAAAGGCCGTTGTCCCACTTTGCGCCATTTCCTCTTTGATCCAAATTACGCGCAACTTCAGATAGGGATTTAGCACAGCCTTAATAAGTCTACGTCGAAAGAGGTTGACAGCTTTTGTTTTATGGCCACTAGAAAAAATAGGATCGAAAGGGAAATTAGGAAGTCACTCGTTAGAGTAGATTTGGTGATATCGAGAACGCTATGGTGTAAAAGGGTAAAATATGAATGGGGTGAATAAGTACTGGTTGGTTGACGAATGTTTTAATGAAATAAAAGAATATTATAATTAAAAAAATTAAATGGCATTTATTTTAATGGTATTACTGGATTATTATAATTTATTATAAATGTAATTATTAAATGGAAATTCAAAAATTTTTTTTTATAAGCAAAATGCAAATTGTATTATGACAAGGTGTACAAACCTTATGTAATGAATTATTTTGTACGTAATTAATTAAACGAATTTGAATTTGAAGTATGTTCGTATAGATTTCATTAATAATTAGATAATATTATAAATCGCTTTAAGCTAAATAGTTTGTACCTTGTCACCTTCAAAATACTGTAACACATATAACACAAGTAGGAAGATTTGTTTGTTTTTTGTAGATATATATATGAAAGCTACACTGTTCAGAAAAAGAATAGATTTACAAATAATATTTATGTATAAATCCCATCGAGTAGGAAGCTATATAAAATGTATTTCTTGATTTATTTTTACGATTTTAAAATTTTGGGAACTATTTTAGGTAGGTACACTATGATTGAATATCGATATCTTATCGAATAAACCCAGACTCTGAAGTTGCAGTTAAACTTAAATCCCGATTGAAAATTGAATTTAATAAGCATGTTTTTAAAGTAATTTTGCTCGGTATGCTCAGTAAATTTTTACACCACACTGTAATAAATTCAGAAGCTTTAATTATCGATTATTAAAATCTTAAATAAAAGCTAGTTTTACACAATGTTCTTAAAATATCAAATTTGAAAAGAAAATGCTTCTCGATGACAGAGATATTCACAGCTATTTAAAAAACAGGATTAAAAAATAATCATTCGTAGAAATAGTATGTAATAGTATAAAGCCAGATTGGCTTTTCTGAAAAATTATGGAGAAGTGTTATTTACAATCTGACCTATCTGCCATGGCAGGATTATCCACTCCTGGACACCCTGTATAACTTTGGGCGATTTCGGTATTTAAAATAACATATTATTGCCCAGATAAGTATTAAAATAAGTTTTAATAATCATTCTACGTGTAACATGGATTTGTCGTTCGCGCTTAAGATTGACCAAATGGTGTGAATGCGCAAAAAGAGTTTGAAAACGAAGCAAGAAGCAAATGATTTTGATGCAGTTTTTTTTATATTTCAAAGCTGAATTCACAAGAGCCTTCTCAGCTTCATTTGATAAAAACCGTTAAAAACTATGTATGTTTTACTGTCAGTCAGGGCTTTTTATTCCAACTACGAATAACTTTAAATATTGTATTAAGTAGCAAGCCCTTAAAGCTTTCATGATAAACCAATGTAAATCATCTTTTCAATAATCTGGTCAGGGTTAGACATTTCTTTGGCCTTGACCTAACTGTCCCAGGGTGGCCCAGGGTGGCCCAAGGCCGTATTTGTTGCACGTCCATATTGTTGCCATGGGTGACTGGCCCAGGGCTGTAATTAGTTGGTTTCTGTTTAAGTACATATAATTGTGCTTAGTAGATTAGAAAGCTTTATCGACGAGGTTGTGTATCTGGTCTAAGCCTGTAAGTTTACGAAGCTGAAAGCTCTTTTCCTCACAGTGATTTTTCCTTTCATTTTACCTCTAATAACTTTTGAAAGCCGAAGTAGGTACAAAGTTTCATTGTTCGTATTTGTTTCACGTTCATTAAGACTTTCTAATGTAAACCAATAATGAAATAAGATATTTTAGTTTTTTATTTTGAAGATTTCTAGTCGTTAAATCATTAATAAGATGAAAAATTATTTGTTTTTAATTTAAATGATTTAAGAACACGAAGAAAGTTGCGAAATTCAAAAGTGCCGTAAGTTATTTCTCATAGCAATTATCCTACGGGATCGGGGTTGATCAGGAGTGAAACTGAACTCTAGTAGACAATAACTTTAGAGCCATAGTAGAGTAAGTGTCTATCATGTTTCAATAAAAGCTTCTATAGTGCCGCAACATTGTGGATTGCGGTCGGCCTTCCAAAATAACATCAAAATATAAAAATACATGTTGCATGGTCTAGATAAACAACACCCGCAGGTTACATTATGAAAATTGTTCGTACTTTAATTGCAAACCAAATGGGCGATTCCAAAGTAATCAATCAATCAATCAATCCCCAGTCGAACTGTATGGCCCCGAAATTAGCAGAGCTTGTGTATGGATGACCGTACAGCGAACTGGGGAGGAACCTAGAATAAATATAAACAACCTTGACCCGAGCTCAAACATCTGTGTTCATCACACAAATGAATGACACAACTCAACAATCTTATTACTTTTATTATCACACAGACAACATACCATTATCTAATTATATCAGAGCACACATCCACGCCATTATTACTCAGAGTCATATTTTCATGAAAAAAAAAACAAACAAAGGATCTGAATCACCCGTAATTGAAGCGATGGGGAGCAAACGAAAATGAGTCAAATTGTTTAAATCAAGATGTAGTTGAAACTGGTTGTCTGCTGTATAATCTACATTGTTCTACATCTTTGTCAATGCTTTAAATATTAGCAATTAAAGGAGTTATGAGTTTTGTATAAGACATCTGGGCTGAGAATTTCTGTTGAGAAGATCCTGTCGGTTTTAATATCATTGTTACCTGAGTTGTTTGAAATTAAATACTTACTTCAATTAAGATTTAAAAAAGTATATTTTTTTATCTGATCGCCAGAAAGGGTTATGGTTTTGAAGTGCATGTATGTTTCTTTCATGTCGTAGTCAGGCTGTATACCTAATTACCTATTTTTTGTATTTTATGTGGACAAAAGAGTGCCAAGAAGATTTTTTTTGTGACGGCGTTTTTTGCTCTCGGTCTACCTATAAAAGCCGAAGTCGAGGTGTATTTATGCAATCATGATGAAGATGTAAAGAAAGAGAAATAAGACAATCATCACGGTTATTTTTTACCTATGAAGAAATGAAATATTTTGATTTGATATGATTTGTATAAGTATTTATTTTTTGAATTTTTCATAGTCTTTATTTTTTATTATGATATTTATTTATTTTTTTTAAAAATATTGCACGATATAAAATTAGTGTACAAACGGCGGACTTAATGCCAGCTGGCATTCTCTACCAGTCTACCGCAGCAAAGGAGAGGTTTTCAAATTAAGGGGTGCATACAAAATACATATGCGTACATACTTAAAAAAACAGTTTATAATACTTATATAGTACTATAAGATTGACTTTTAATATAATAATATATAAACGTCATAAACGACATTTAAAAAATTATAATAAATAATTATGATATCTATAGATTTACCTAATTGTGGGAGTGACATCGTATACGTACTATTTCCCGGAATTTCCATGGGAATAAGAATTACACGGGAAAATAACTTTAGCAGTTGGAATTTTTACCCGACTGTCAAATTATGCTATATATAGATTATTATTTATTATTTTAATAATTAAAACATATGTCTTTTAGACTGACTTTTGCATCGCGCTTATTTTCGAAGACCTACATCCCAGTCTTTATCAGCTCCAACTACTTCCGCCGACAGTAACGGTCCGTTCTTTGGTACCCATAGACGACGTCAAAAATCCAATACAGAGATTATCGAATCCATTTACTATGAGAATCCATAATCAAATAATCTTGCCGCATGAAGATCTTCATACATTAAATTATAAAATAATTACTGTTAGGTACATTATAAAAACATAAAATTATTTCTTATCACATCATTCATAAAGTATTTTCTCGGAAGTTATCACAAAAGGCTTTTTATAGACATTAATATATATTAACAGTAATCTAATGTATAAATTATCACATGATTGACAAGTGCCGTTATAAAGATACAATTATACCTACCTTATGTTCGACCAAACAACTAGACGAACGAATGGCGTGCGACTCCTTTACAAATAATAAAACAAAGACGTATCAAAAAAGTAATGCACACAATTAGTCATTAATTAAGAACAATAATAATAAAAATAAAATACTGAAATAAATAACAATAGTTTTTGGCGTTCCTATCTGAAAGAAATGACGCCGCTTTTGACGGGAATCTAGTTGGCTTGGTCGTTTAGTACTTTCACAAACAGAATGTCTGAATCATCATAATAACACTGCTTTAATGTATGACTAATACGAGTATAATCATCTGCGCATTGTTCTTGTTCAATTGCGTCACAGCAACAAACACGCAGCATCAACGTGACAGATCCGTCAACGCAGGGGTGCTTAAACCACCAAACTTATTATGAGAACTGCTAAGAATTTAAGATATCCAACACTTAAAATTGAGAAACCGGTGGGGTTACATTTGATTGTAAGTTGATATGACAGGCAATCCATTAGTGTAATAATTTTTTTGTCTTTTTTAGCCTAATATTCTTTTTAGCCTTAGAAAGATATCTAAAAATACCGACATAAAATGCACAGACCTTGTTATTAACATATTTATTACAAAATACTAGAGCTAGTTATTTCCATATTTATTATCAGATTGGTCTTACCACAGAACTTTTAATAGCGAGAAGTTCTGTGGGTCTTATTAAAATCTGATTGGTGTGGTGGAGCCCATAAGACAGAATTCCGTTAAATACATCTGTCGATTTTACTCATATTTTATGATTTTTGTTGAAAACATTGAAATCTATGATATATTAAAACCAGTTTTTATTTACTTGCATAATACATTACATATTTCATATCACAATCGAAACGCGAAATCATCCAGCGACCACAGAATTCTTTTCTTCGTATTCTAAAATAAAACAAAGCACAGAATATTATACGACTAAAGATTCATCTTATCTGTAAACTTTTTTTACTGTAGAGCCCGTCGTTAGATCCCGTCAAAATTAATAAGTCAGACGCCTACTCGTTAAACCAAAATAAGGAAAGGTCAATTTCATAAAACTTTAGATTACTTTCAAAATACTTAAATTCGCATTCCTAAAAAGAAGATGTTCCACGGATTCTGTGGTTTTCTGTTAGCATCACGTATAATATAAATACGTATTTATATGTAATATAAATAGGTTTGTTACTACATATAATGAATTATCTTTTTAATAGAATAAAGCTTGTTAGTTTTCTTTAATAGCTTAAAAAATAATAACATTCCAAGACGCCAGTTTCACTAAACCAAAATGCAACCAAACGCATGTTTCCTGAATATATTCTCTTTCCCTGTTATAAAAAACGGCTTAATTTGTAAAAAACTAATTGGTACATTTCACAGTAGGTACACAGGATAAAACCCGGGAACTCACAAGAAACCAGGGGGTCTAGCCACATTACGCGACTTGCGATTGTAGCGAATGTACGAGGGTGGATTGAAAAGTTCGCAGCCTAATATAGATAGCGTTGGGTCATATTATTATATAACTACCCTCATATGAAACCTAGACTCTTTGTCAGATTCTGTGCAATTTTTCTCTGAGATACATGCGTAATTATTTATTTTATTTAACATTAAGTGAGAGTAAGTTTCATTAATTTTGAAAATGGATAGTTTAGAACACCGTGCCGTGATCAAATACCTCCACAAGAACAATTAACTCCAAAGCAGATTAATGAAGATATGGTGGCTACTTTAGGAACATCTGGTCCGTCGTATACAATGATAAAAAAAGTGGATAGCTGAATTTAAACGTGGACAAGAGAGCATCAAAGGTGACCCCCGCTCTGGACGGCCTTCTACAGCTACGACTTCGGAAAACATCGAAAAAATGCGTGATCTTATCATGGGAGACAGAAGATTGAAGGTATCTGAGACAGCTGAAGCTCTAGGAATTTCATGTGAACGTACACTAAACATGATCGTTGACGAATAAGAGTTCCACAAGGTGTCTGCAAGATGGGTTCCACGGCTCCTTTGAGTTGAACAGAAACGAACTCGGCTTACGATTTTACAGCTATTTCAAACTGATCCGAACGAATTTTTGCCAAGGTTTGTTACTATGGACAAAACATGGATTCATCACTTTACTCCTGAATCCAACAACAATCCAAACAATGGAAGAGACCCGGATCTCCGACCCCCAAGAAATCCAAGGTGTGTTTTTCAGTAAACAAGGTAATGGCATCGGTTTTCTGGGATTCTAAGGGTGTCATCTTGGTTGATTACTTAGAAAAAGGTCAAACTATAAATTCTGCATACTACTGCACACTATTACGTCGTTTACACGAAGAAATAAATTCTAAGCGACCAGGATTGTTGACCAAGAAAGTTTTGTTTCATTAGGACAATGCTCGTGTTCACACAACTGCAGAATCGTTGCTCAAATAGTGAATTGTGGTTTCGAATTGCTTCCTCATCCCTCTTATTCACCTCACTTGGCATATTCTGACTACCACCTATATCCAAAACTAAAAAAAGCCTTAGGTGGAATGAAATTGTCTACCATTGAGGAGGTCAAAGTGGCCGTAGATGCCTTTTTTGGAAACCTTGACGAGACCTTCTATTTAAATGGGATCAAGGCTTTGGAGGACCGCTGGATTAAGTGCTGTGACCTATGAGGAGAGTATGTAGAAAAATAAATATAAAAAATTGCATTATTTCTGTGTTTTCTTATTTAGGCCGCGAACTTTTCATTCCACCCTCGTAGATTGTAAAACGGGCCTTAATTACGCCATAGACTATTTTCAACTTCCTTTGTATATTACGTAAGTGTGTGTTAAATACTCTTCTTTTACAATATTGCAATTAATATGAATTGTTTCAGACTATCGCGGTTATTTAAACTATTATTTAAGGAAGGAATTTCGGCAGCATTGCAAGCGCCACGGTCACGGAGACTGTCGAATTATCGGAAACTAGATAACAAAATCAAAATCGTAATAAGAATTCTGTCAATAAAAATATAGTTAATTTCTTACATAATATTTTAAAAATATATCTTTTCACATTGACCTATTGAACTTGTACCTACATGTCGAACAACTATACAAAAGCTACACGCAGTTATACGATAACATTGACGCAAATATGACAGGAAACTATTATCTGTCATCTTGTCTCGTTGACACAATGGCTTAATCTGCTCTGTGGTTGGTACGATGTAAATAAATAAAATATACCTAAATAAATATACAGTTTTTTACATTTTCATAGCCTGCAAACGAGCACCTAGTGGTAAGATTCGTATAAGACATAATTAACGAACAAGTAGTGTATAGGTTAGTAGCCCTGCCTCATACGCCAGAGGTCCCAGGTTCGAGTCCTGGCCGGGGCATTCATTTTTGTGATGAACATAAATGCGTGATTGTCTGGGGATTTATTGCGGATTATACAACGTTGATAAAAGCGAGAGGCATTTAATGAAACCATATATACTATAAGTGCCTACTGTTAATCCGAAACTATTAAAAAAAAGTTAACGAGGAGTATACGTTTTTCAAAGAACTTAAATAGCTTAATAATTAAGTTAAAATGTAAACTTCCTTTGTTGAGTAGCCTGCCGCCACCTGCGTAACAAATTGGCAACGTAGCATAGCGCGTGCGGCGGCGGGATCACCGTCTCGCACCGCCCGGGTTTGATGTGGATGATAATGTAAACAATGAAATAATAGTCATAATCAATGAAAATAATAAAAAAATAATTAATTTTAATTAAAAAAAATAATAATAAATTACTGCGGCAATTGTGTTGATTGGTTATTTATGGCGGTTAAGATAAGAACGTGTGTAGGTATATAGTATATAAATAAAATATTCAACCACTACTATTGAATGAAGAAACAAGTCAGTTCAAAAACTGGCTTGTAGACTTTTCCTTTCACTCTACTGGTTCGCATAAATATTATTTTCTGTGGTTCGTGTAACAATAGTTTTTTAAACGAAACAATTATTCCATATCGTACTTTTACTTTTCAAATTTCCACTTTTAACTATTCAGAGCATGGAACTCTTTGTTTTGAATAAATTATAAGTTAAATCTTTTTTATGATTTTCAATTTGGTATAAAAATATAGACTTTTGTGAAAGTATCATAGATTTATTTATGCATACTTTTCGTGGTCGTCTATATGTACTCCTGCTTGCTTACATTTATATATTATTTTTTTCCTACTATTTTCAGACTCAGCCGTGGGCAGGCAAGTGGCATCTGCACACGTGGACATAATTGTTTTAGACAAAAAATTTTTCTTTTTTATCTAATTGCTTTTGTTCCTTTTGTTTAACCGAAAAACAAACACGTGGTTATTATGGCGGTTAAAACTATCGATGCCAATTTAAACAAACAACACAAATAATTATGAACAGATTTGCGTTTACGACGCAGACTTACGTCAGGCGCGTTAGGTACTGATATTTCAGACGTAGTTTTATAAACAATGAACCACGAAATCACTTTGAAAAAACGTAACATACCGAAATTACATTAATATTATTAGTTTATATCTTTCAATCAACCGGTTACCGACTTACCCTTAATTAGTACCTACTTCCATACAGCTGACATATAAAATAAACAAACGTTTTGATGTTTTTTTTATATTCTCACTCATGCCTGCTCAATGCCTGCTTTATATGCTTAAATATCTGGACGGGGACCAGCCATTTTGTTTCACAACTCTGAAAATACTAACACAATAAACGATCAACGAACGATATTCCTATGTAGATAGCTATCCGACGCAAGCCGCCAAGTATTTCTCTATACGTTGTTAAGTTCAGGGCCACTATTCTAAGCACTAGCCATATTACAGATGTCACCAATTGTATCTTGTATTAAGGTACTACATAGGAAAGTTAAAAACAATAAAAGTATTTTGGAAATAGGTATTTTAATTTAGTATTTTTAATATAAAATGAAAAACTGTAATGTATTTTGTATTTAATATAAAAATTATTTGCATTTTGTATTTAAATACATTTCATAAACTACTTTGGACATCTCTTTTTATGTCTGTCAGTTCAATAGAAATAAAAAGCGACGGAGGGACATTTTAACTAAATGACCAGGTAGCCGGGATCTGCGCAAGTGTGTCTAACTAAACGAACCAAAGCAAGACGCCGCCACGAAGAATAACAACACAAATGCGCAGTGTCATCGTGTTTAGCAACTGGCTTGCGCCGGCGCCGATCCAACGGGCAGCATGCGTCATTATTGTTCATGAGCACTTCATTGTTGGTTAATTTTGAGACAAAAACTAGTTTCGCTCAATTAGGATTTCATTTTGGGGGAATTTGTTGCCTAGCCTACCAAGTTTTGTCTTCACCTTTTCTTGCGTTATTTACCGAATAGAAAATGAATGAATGTTAGCGCTATGTGTAATTTCAGGAAAAGCTAGTTCATTTATAATGTTTGTGGGCTACTAGGATTAGCTTTTCGTGACTTTATTTATGTAAAAAAGAAGATTAAGAAAATTGGTTTTGAACGATTATTTGAAAAAAATTCCTACTCATTTTATTTAGTACAAATAGCCTAGGTCAATTAAACCACTCAGTTAAACCACCACACGAACCTCACCCAATCACGGTGGTGACAGGCAATTTATAGTCCACCATGCTTGCCAGACTTTACACAAACCTTACAAATAACTTATCGGTTAATTATCGTTTATGTACATTAATTGTAAAATTTCATGGTGCCAAGATTTATAATCCATTCCTTCTATTCACACTGACAGTCACTTTATGTAATAGAGAGCAACAAATGCTAAAAAACTAATTCCGTGATAGATACAACCGCTACGGCACATATTTATAAATTAGAGAAATCGTTTTTACAGCACTCACTTAACTGTACTGTATTCTGTGCTAATACATCAAGCGCTCAAAAACAAAAAACAAAAACCGCGAAGTCTATTTTTTGGTATTGTTTTTCAAATTATTTGCAAATCACAGTTATAATTTTTCGGATACAAAAAAGGTTATGAATCTCGGGTCAAGTGTTTAAAAATTACTTTTTTATATAATTATCAAAGTTAGTAAAGAAGGTTATTGAAAAAAAATAGGTTATTGAACTGCGTCGCCTAAATAGGTTATTTCGTAGCAAGCAACTCGTAGTCGAGCTACGAACAACAAGGGGTAGGCCCTTTAAATTTATTTGAAATTGAAACTCAGATGGTTAAGAAGAAAATATAGAATTAACTATGTTTAAATATTCTAGTCGTAGAAAGAGAGAATCTTCTAACAGATTTATTTATTTTCATTTCATTTGATTCCGTTTTTTACTTACTCTTTTTATTTCTTTTTATTATGAATTGGCTTTGTGTTTATCTTCCATCTTTGATTTTGCACAACGATAAACTTTTGTACAAAATGACTAGTCGTTTAGTTAAATAGCTAATTATAGAAGTCTGGACTTATACGAAACGAATGTTTATGAAATGGACTGTTTGGTATGGCTACGTTGGCCTTGTAAATTTTTGATATTGTAAATATGGAGTAATTTAAATCCAGGCTTAAAACTGAGGGCGTTTTGCCGAAATTCAAATTACCTAATACGATTTGATACCCGAGATGATAGGGACCTCGGCTTAGGACTTCTTATATTGAAAATACCACTGATCCAGAAGGGGAAGCTAATTATACCATCCACCCAAGAGATAAACATATCTTTAACATAACAACCCAAGAATAACGAAATTTTGGAAATTTCCCGAGTAAAATTGCCTTTCATTGCCTAGTCTTGTTTACAAGACCTCCGCTCAGTTCAAATTTGAACTTAATTCAAATAAATTTCTAAATTTACGTAACTTTGACCTCAGTGAATGCCCGAGGGTTTTATATCAAGGTCCCAAGGTTGAATCTCGCACGAGGCTTTCATCTGTTTTCAATAGGGCTTTCGTTATGAATTTGATGCTTGGCAAATAATTTCAGACTGAGGGCAAAAACTGAATTTTTAATATACTGATGAAGAATTTAATTATTATTTTGATATGGAGTGAAAGAGCAATGCCCATGTTTCATATATGCAATGACCTGTCAGCCTGTTTTTTATTGACCTAATGTATACAAATAAAAACGATGCGGAAAAAATAGTGTTATATTCCTAAACTCAAGGTAACCACTTAATGCAATTTAGCAATTCAGAAAAAAAGTTACATTGAAAAATATATTTTGAGGTTACATGTCAAATTCAATCAATTTTCATAGCACATCTTGGCAATTTTTAACTTGGAAAAACGAAAGTGCAGCTCATTTCAGGATTTTGGTTTCAGACTCTCACGGATATGTTATTTTTTTCAAAACCTCAAATTGCTAAGTATTCTCAATAATTATGTTGAAATTCATGTATGAAAACTCATATTTGTTTTAAATGTACACATACAGCACACAGCCCTCCTAATGGTAAGTGGCCCCCACACCCATGGACGTTCCCCTTCCCTTTGAATGAACACAAATGAATTCCTATGGATTGGCAATCCAATTTTGATATTTCTTACTCTCGAGTGCGATACTAGCGCCAATTGTTTCATTGTTCTACGGAGTTTTCATGGAACTAACTGAGATTACACGTCAAATCACTACTTTTGAGTTTGTTTTGACAGCTGAATGCAGCTTATGATCGTTGAATGTAACCAAGTTCACTCGCAAGAATGCAGTTGAAAACCAACCCCAACAGGCAGCATATGAGGCAGAACCACTACCCAAATTTGTTTCAAGAGTGATGACTCTATTTGATGACTAAATTTAGTTAGCTAATTAGCAGCTTCTGATTCTAACTGACTAAACTCTTGTCTGAATTTTGGTGACTAAATCATTTAGAACACTAAATTTAGCCAAGTGCAATGCCCACTTTGCAGTAAACTAAATAAAGTTTGACACTGAGTCACGTGACAAATACTTTAATACCAGTTTTAGCTACTGGACAGATAAATTGGTGCCGCTGTACAGTTTAAAGCTACATGGCAACAACGAACGGTGTCCCAAGTGTAAGCGGAACCATTTATTATCAGATACTTCAGGTATGAAAGTGAGATTGTTTTATAAACAGCGTCAGATCGATCACGACGACTCCTCGTGGCGATATGTGGTTATTATTAGTAATAATACACTATCGCAGATATCGATAATGGGAGTCTATAAAGGTATCAATAAATAATATTTTTGCGATAACTTCAAGATCCTGACAATGTATTTTAATGTTTTAAATTAACATACATATTAAATTAATTATCGAAAAGTAAGTAATTATACCTATAGAATTTAAGCATATTGAGCAGTTCCAATTATTGGTTGTTGGTTTAAAAAACTGTTAAATATCTTCTATTCTGCCAAGACTGCCAAGAGTTAACAGTAAGCACTTAAAAAAATAATATAAATAAAGCTGGAACGAAAGTTAACTTTGATGTTTTTCCTTTAAACAGGGTACCTACTGTCAGCTGTCATTGAAATATTGACAAAACGATCTAAACAGGAAATTGCTTGCAATAGTTTGACAAGCTTATAAGTAATGATACTCGTACACGGTGTGAAAACATACATAGTGGCTACCGATTCCAAATATACCAAAATATAGTCGGGTACTTACGCCATCCATGAAGACGCGCCCCCCTCTTTGGTATTCTATGGTCGGACACTTCGATGAATAGACAAAAAACTACTATGCTACTTACTATGCTCCTAACTGAATAATAGCTGTATAAAATAGTATTGTGTAAGAATAATAGAATCATCTAAATTTCAGTAAATTCAAAATTTTTGTAAGATGTGTCAATGCTGGCAGCCTTGAGAAACGACTTATCAGTTTAGCCAACATTTTTAAAAAAATCAGAAGTCTACATACAAATTATTCAAATAATAATAAGCTAGGCAACTGGAGGGCAAATACAACGACTTTTCAATCCTAACAGATAGTGCCACCTATCAGTGACAACATAAACATTAACTTAGAATGTTGCCAACAATAAATATCACAAATCATTACACTCCTGTATGTAGCTTTTGAATGTTGAAGGAATTTAAAATAAATCCTTGCACGACAGTACTATAGATTATCGTATAATTTAATGATATTATGGGTATATTTTCTGATACCTAATATTTTCTAATCACAACTTTACACGTTCATACCTACAAGGTACAAGTGCACGTGTCACGCATTTGACCTTATTAAATCATTCAGCCGCTCTAGTTTTCAAAACAAATTACTCATCCAATCCACATGGTTCATTAGACTATTTACAGGAAAATTACTGTATTTGTGGAGAGAAATTGTATGATTGGAGGTACCTATCTTTACTAAAAGTAATTTTGTTCAAAAGTTTATATTGCTGTTGCTTTGATAATAAAAGCACGACTTTCCAACAAAAAGAATGTACTAAAATAACTACAAAGTGAATCATTAAGCAAGCAATCAATTTTAATGCAATAATTAAAAAGTAAATGACTCTGTTAGTCAATACTCTTCTTGATTCAATTCGTTTTATTAGCTCAACATTTTAGATTGAGAAATTGTTTTTTTAAATATTATACAATATTATACGCGGGCGCCTAATGTACGGATGTTACATTAATTTTTGTCATTGATTTCCGGAAGTTTCAACATTTTTATGGATAACATACTAGGGATACCAGAAAGGCACTCTTTCTTTTATATTTCTCTTTTACTTAGGTTATAATTACATAAAAAAACTAAGTAGGTGCATGTTGTTGTTCCTCTACAGTTAATTGGCAGATCTGTATTACCCATATGTTTTCATTTTATTATAGCACTCTTATCTCAACAGCGACGTTCGCTTTACTTGTAGTTGAACAGATGACCACGTGTACATAGGAGGTATATATGTGTGCGTGAGCGTGGGATTCGTTCGATCCGCCCGGTCACACTTACATAGGTATGTAGTGTGTTTGGACACTAACAACCACAAGTAAAGAGAACATCGCTTTTTGAGGTATAAGTACTATAGCAGAATTCATAAATTGCATAAATAACGCGTTAGCACGTACCTAAATGCTGGTTATAATTCTATCAACACATGCTTACGAAACTATGAATATTTGTTATCCATTGAACTGACACTGGCATATCTACGAACTACCTGATGCTAACAATACCCAAGCTTCATGTTCCATATTACAATGCCGTCTGACCAAGTTGCCTGTGCAGTTGAGTGCGGCGCTGCTTTGACGTTAACGTTTTTTTTTCCACAATAATGGTTCTTTTAGTTCCAATTTTTATTACTGAACAGATAATTTAGTATTTACTGTAATAAACTCGTGGGTTGGCAGTTCTCATAGGCCAAGGAGAAAATAGTTTACATTTAGAGCCTTTTTTTGCAATTGTCTATTTGAAGTTTTTTTGTTTGTAAACCTACTATTAACTTATTTACTGTTTTAACTTATTTACTTGTAAGATTTTTCTGACATAGAACGGTCATGGAAGCTCAAGTTTTAAAATTAAGTAATTATAAGAAACTTAAACGAAAGTATTGTTTCTTTGTATTAGAGTTTCTTTTTTAAGATATCGTCTGGGGCGGTATTAACCGATTCGTTGCTGATGGCACGACAGGCGTGTCATCAATTTTTTTAACTTGTGGCTTATGACACTAGATGCGTGTTATTTTATATCGATTGTAACTCCCACAAATTACTTTCAGAAGGGTCTGCCTAGAACAAAACTATCATCATTTTCTACATATATCTAGCCTGATATGTTAGTTTCTGGATACCGTGTGAATTCAAAAATTGCAGGGGTCGACAACCTTTAAAATATGCATTGAATTTTTTTAACTTGTGGCGCATGATACCATAGGCCTATCTTTTTGATTAGATTGTAACAACCTCAAAAAAAGTTTTAAAGGATCTCCCTAAAACAGAACTATCATGATTTCGAAAGTAGTATTTTAGATTTTTAGATAACTGATACAACCTGTGTGACGATAATTACTATAGGAGTGCGTATTTATTTCATCGATGCTTTTGAATTGCGATGTAACGTTAGTTTTCACAAACAATACATTTAAGTACAAGGTGGTCGCGTTTGCTGAGTACCATAAACTATAGATACAGTTTATTTTTACTTAAAACACCAGACAGGGGCGTTTATAGGCACATAAAAAAAATATAAAAATTGCCGACATGCGGCTAGCCGGCTGGCAAACAATAGCCGGCCTCTTTATGTGTACATGCTGTCCCTAAACACAAGGTTAATTTCCACACCGCAGTGTTTTTTCGTAATAAATAAATAACCTCCAAGCGGAATAAAATGTTTTTAGACACTATTTTCTTCACCTATTCCTTGAATACAACAAAAAAGCAAAACAACATCACAAACGGTTTGAAACATCTGAAAATGTAAAGTCCATTCCAAGTCCAGTCCATTTCAGGAAAAACACGTTCTTTATTTCTTAAAAACCAGTTTAAATAACGTATCGTGCCCTACACTACCGTAGTTTGATGTCAACTAATCTTCAATCAAGTCTTAACCAGGTAAAAAACAAAAAAAGCATAAGTATGTTATTATATACATGGCTGATGGCACAACAGGCGTGCCATCAATTTTTGAGGCGCTTGACACGCCAGTCGTGTCATAAAAAATTTTCATAAACACGGCGAAAAGTTTTCGAAAATGGGAGCCGCAACGAATCGGTTAATACAGTATTTCCTATTTTGACCGCCACAATAATCGTGGGTTCATGGCTGCATTACGTGTTTATATAATAAAAATAAGCAATTTCAACTGAAGCAACACCGTATTGGTCAACATTCCAATATAACACACAACCATGTTAATAAATAAAACAGCCACTATTTATAATGTCTGTGGGCTCGGACGCCACTTTCCATTAAGAAGGGTTCGTGCTCGATTGCTGGCTGTGCAAATAGTAAACAACAAAAACATTCGGATAAAAGATTGTGACGTGAAGTTTCTTGCCAGTTCTTCTTCACGAAGGTTTTTTCGAACTGGTGGTAGAATCATGTTTTATTTGACGTCAACAAGAACAAGTAATTGTCAATGTTGAGAGATAAATATTTCATTTCATTTCATTTGACCTTTTTTTTTCTTTCTAAATGGACACTTTATTTATGGCTTTTTAAATGTCACCGGACTTTGTAGCTTAGCGCTGACGCTTCGCCGGAACTTAAACTACTCCAACATACGAGATGTTTACCATGTTCACCAGCAGTGGATAGACACAAGAAGAATGAAGATGAGGTTCAATTTAAAACCTAATTTATTCTGTAATTAAAACCCACATTTTTGGGATATTTGTGCTTACGGCCTGTTTGGTGTGGAGGTAAACCTTGCCTTACACGCCAGAGGCCCCGGATTCGAATCCTGGTAGAGGCAGATATTTTATTATATTTGCGCTCTAGTCATTGATGTGTATGTATGTTTATTTAAGTTTATTTCTAATATTTATACATATATAAAAACAATCTAAGTGTGTTTATATATTTCTTAAGTTTATTTATCCGTTATCTAGTATCCATAACACAAGTTCTCAATGATTCTTAATAAAAAAACAAAACAAAACTTTATGCTCGCTATGTGTTCGCATTCTAGGTTAAGAAAAGTCATTACAATATGTTAGCTTTTAAAAGCCGGTGAAATTTAAATAAATATGTAACGCGTTGTTTGCGGAGTGGTAATTGAGGGTCCAGAAAGGAAATACCAAAGCTCTCTTCTATGTTTATTATGCAGTAAAATTAAAAATATACAAAAATGCCTGTAAATACAAACAAAAAAATATAAACAAAATTGAAATAAAAAATAATCACACAAAATAAAACAGAAACATTAATACAATTAAATTTGATCTGAAAAGAAAAGTAACAACAAAATAAAATTTTAATGAATGAGAATCCTTACCAAAAATTTTGGCTACGCACACTCGTGTACGTAAAAATAAATTATTGATTTCATGAAAACTTTGATTGTAGATAATAAAAAATTGATAAACATGTAATTTTGAATAATAAACTCGGAAACAATAATAAATAAATAGATTCTAGTTGTTATGATGGATAATTTTTCGTGACTGGCTTGTCAAATCAAAACATTGCCGTTCTCCGACACTACGTAATTCGTAGTTTAAAATTACGTCGGGAACGACAAAAAAATAAAATTTACTGACAAAAAGAGGTCGAAATAGACAACCGTCACAATACCCCGGGGGCCGGGAAAAAAAATCTGAAAGATTTTTTCAGTATAGTTTTTAAAAAAAATATTCAAACCAAATCAAAATAAACCGCATATACATATCGAATTTTAATATTTAATCTGCCAAATGAAAGAACGATCAAAAAAAAATAATAATTAAAAGCAAAATGAAAATTAATATTAACATCCTATAGAAGAATTTTTCTGAAAAAACATCCTGTATATATGAAAAAAAAAATAATACTGATATATTGCATATCAACAAGTTATTTAATAGAAAAAGAAAACAAAACAGACGAGAGAGAGAAAAAAAAAATCCTTAATAATTATCTTAAATTACATGGTTCATGAATGATAAAATTTTAAACATGTTCCTGGAATATACAATGTTAATATACATCGTTCAACTCCATCAACGTACATTATAATTACAACATACATTCTCTTTCATACTAGTCTTATTCCAACTACTGGAAATAAAACATCATGCAGTTAGAGTTGCTTATGAGGAATCGTATCCTAAATAAGTCAACTCAACAGAGTTGGACGCAACGGCAAAAGGCTTTAATAGTTGCCATCCGCTAAAAATATTAATAGCTTATGGCTTCTTTAACGTGTCGCTAACTCCCGCACGGTGATTACTATAAACAAGTTTCAGTTAAAGACTGAAATAAATATGCCGGAAAGAAAAGAAAATCATAGCCAGTCGTGAAACATTGACTTTTAAATAAAATACAAGGGTCTTTTGTGAAGTAATTAAAATACTTATGTAATAAACATATGAAAATAATTCTCACGGGAAAGTGATTCAAGCGTATAAATAATACACATAGGTATGGTTTAGTTTAACGAGTTACCTTAATAAACGCTCGTGCAGAAGGCTTAATTTTACAAGTTGCAAACCGCTTGAAAAAAAATTGAGAAAAAAAATTGATAACATTTAACAAATTATACTATAAAGTATAATACA
Source organism: Marasmarcha lunaedactyla (assembly GCA_923062675.1). Lineage (NCBI taxonomy): Eukaryota > Metazoa > Arthropoda > Insecta > Lepidoptera > Pterophoridae > Marasmarcha > Marasmarcha lunaedactyla. The sequence continues at coordinate 6,643,891 of OV281358.1, forward strand.
GATATTGAAAATAAGAGTTTACACTCCTAGAATTGCAAATATTAAATAAATTACACAATAAGTTAACCTAATACTACGATGATGATAATTAATTATAAGTTTTGACCAACGTCAATGTTAATGGTATAGCCAAACGATAATGAGGTGCATAGAAAAAAAAATAAGACAAAAAGAATCGGCTTATGCTCGCCGTGAGATAATTAGCAATAATTATATATGAATTCATATAAAGTAATTGGTAACAACCAATCTAGTCACTCAAAGAAGAAGTTAAACGCGGTAGAGGTTTAATGTCTCTGATATGCCAACGACCTAATGGGTTATTATTCATATCCACTAAATCGTAAATTAATGGTGAAACTTTATTTGAAACTTTACATTTAATAAATTTGGGTGCAAACTTAGCACAAAAATGTTTTTTAGAGGAACTTATTACATGGTTTCGCCTCCAAACAATATCACCGTTATTAAATTCTAAATTCTGATGATGTTTGTTATAATAAGTTGCATTATATTGATGTGCATTAAATAACCGTTTCTGTACTTCGGAAAAGATAGGTATTAATTGTCCTATGTTTTCAGCATATACATCCCTAGGACTGAAAATTAGTTCATCTCTGGAATCTTTATTTTTGTAGATAGATCCACATGTAACAGCTTCTCTACCAAATACTAAAAATGATGGAGTGAATTTTGTGGTTTCATTAACCGCAGTATTAATAGCAAACTGTATTTTGTTTATATAGGTATCCCAAGTTCTGTGATCTTTATCTATAAAAGCTGCAATCGCCGTTACAATAGTTTTATTGTAACGCTCAACGGTGTTAACCTGTGGACAGTAACGTGGGGTGTAATGTATTTTTGGTATGTTGTAAAATTTAAATAATTTAGATAATTCTGTACTTATCATTTGAGGACCATTATCTAATATAATAGTTTCTGGAACTCCATAAACCATAAAAACTAAATTGTCCAATATATGGCGAATAATAGAAGCGGTTGCATGTTTTATTGGAAATAACAAACAATATTTGGAAAAACAACAAGTAACTACAAATAGAAATCTATTCTGCTTACGTGAAGTAGGAAGTGGACCTATCAAATCTATGGATAAACATTGGAAAGGGCGTGAACAATGTTTGGGTTTGCCCATTAAACCAATTAAGTTTTGATTTTGGTGCTTGGTAGCTAAACAAGTCTCGCACTTAGCAATAAACATGGCTACGTCTTTATACATGCCAGGCCAAAAATAGAGATTTTTAATTCTATGGTATGTTTTAAAAGTACCAAAATGTGCCGTTTGGGGAGTAGAATAAATGTTGTGCCTTCAGAAAATTTCTTCAAAGATATTATAACGAAAGAAACTAAAATTTAAATTTACTGACAAAAAGAGGTCGAAATAGACAACCGTCACAAATAAACTGTCCATTTCTAAAAGAAAATGTACCTAATACGATTGCATTACTGTTTGTGCACTTTATAAAAATAAATAAATGAATAAATTTGTTATGGCTATATTTACAATGTTATATCTATACATTAAAACTATTTCTACAATGCAGATTAATATATGCAGCTAATGTTCGTATGTACATATATACTTATAACCTACATCGATTAAACAATTGCCAGTGGAAACTGTAATGGGTAATGTGTACCTTAAAGTAAAGTATTTAGAGTATATAATTAATAAACTATATTCCGATTATGTGCTTTTTTATATTTATCTACAAATAGATCAATAACTTTGAACCTCATAGTAAATTACTTAATTTTTTAAAATTCTAAATTATAACATTTACTTATATTTTAATTATTTAAGGAATTTAAGGACTTGATTGGGATTATTACCACAATTTGAATTTGATTATCGAGTGTCCGATGTTTCGAAAACATTGCAAAACGATTCTTGATCGAAATGTCCTAAACTCCATAGTCTAAAACATCTCACCTACTTATTCAAAATTTTGTTATACCATATACATCTTAAATAAAATAAGTCAATCAAATTGATTAAGAAACATTTACAGGGTGTTAGCGTTAGTAGTGGGCATCGTTTCAGGGTCGGTAGGTGGCACTAAGAGGTGAATATTAACAAAAATTATTTGGCCAAATACAGTGTATACTTGTACGGTGTAGACTTAAAGTTATGAAATAAATAGTGGATTGCCGTAAAAATGTTCTAGATGATAAAATTTTCGTAATAAGTACATGTTTTTGGGGATGTTTATTTTTAAAGTCTGATTTTGTAAAAAAATTGTTATTTTTTTAATTAAAGCTGTAAGTCTGTAGTTAATAATTGAGCATTACATGCTATGTTTTATTTTGAAAGTGTAGTTATCAAACTGCAAAATAAAAAAATTCAATCAATTTTTTTCAGTGCTCTTGCATTTAGAAATATTTAAATAAAAGAAACGAAAAAATTAAAATAAAAAATTCTGAAGTTCATAACTTTTTTTATACAATGAATTTGCCCAAATAGTTTTTGTGAATATTCATATTTCAGTTCCACCTACCGACCCTGAAACGTTGCTCTGTACTAACGCAAACACCCTGTCTCATTCACGAAGACGCGCACCACTCTTCTTTCTTATCACATACAGTACAAGTTATTGCAGTGTGCGACCTCGTTAAAACGTAGTAGGGTGGGTATTCTTCAATGTCATTAACTATACTTTACTTACACCCTACAACATTTATCGTTTACGAAGTCCCAGAAAGAGGTCTAAAATCGATATATCACCCAACGTAACATCTGTCCCATGTTAAATAATTATTCTATGATTCGATTCCCTACATGGCAACAACGCTATGATAATGAATTCCATGACCAGCCGTGTCAGTAATTACCAACAGTCACTGAATCAGTGTAGATAATTCTGCTTGGCAACAGTACTATCCTACCAAGCGATTTAGACTAACGGGCGCAATGAGGGTTCCTCTTTCAAAGGTGTCCTACTAATAAACGATACAAGCGTTGCTAAAGAAGTGACAATCAATACTTTGGTAATTAGTGAGGTAAAAAAATACTGGCGTCAGATATCGAGATATCGAGACAAATAATGCCGCTGTCCGAATACAAAGTAAATGACGTCACGTTTGAAAGACTTCCAGTTGGCTTGGTGGTGCATTAAGTACATTATTTGATAATTTATTTATTTAAAGTAAAGGAAACAAACAGCCAATGCATAGTACTTAGCAAAATCACTTATTAACATGGTAATACATCATCAATGATTATCTTTGCGTTTTTTTGATAATATTAAGAATTAGGGTGTGATGGGGCTGATATATATATATATATCCACAAGGATAAAAGCCTCTTAAAAGGTGAAAAATAATACAAATTAATAACACAAAAACGAAAGAAGTTTCCAATGATGTTCAATTATTTCATCTTATCGGTAGCAAATTGAAGAAGTACTAAACAAAACATAAAACTATTTAAAAAAACTGTAAAAGAAGGTGAAAAATATACCTAAACTATATAAAACTATTATTAAAAACATGCAGCCTGTTTAAACGGGTTCCCGCCAGTTCACAGTTTGGTCAACTACGAGTAAAACACAAACTCTGCTTACTTTTCAATCAGTTGGTAAGTTTCATTTTTTATTATTATTTTTGTATACTCTGAAATACTATTTATTGAGTGGTTTTCGAGCTTTTTAGGTTAGATATTTTTATCTACGTTTTCGAGACTGGGCTTAATATAGGCTGATAAGTTCGGTGATGTTTCCTTTGCAAACGTAAGAGTGTGAAAATCAACCGAACTAGCTTCATTCATTCATGGATCGTACAGTTATGAAATGCAGGCTTCTCAACTCACACTTTTATTTAAGCTGCTTCCTCATAATCAATCTGAAATATTTTATAACCAACATACTATAAAGTATCTATTTATACGTGCATTCATCGTAAACATATTAATGGCATCGATTAAATAATACGTATAACATGGTTCATTAAAGAAAGGAATTGAAAATGGCGGTGCTTATCATGTTCTCGTCTATAATCATTCTCGTGCGTACGGTAAGTTAAAAAAATATTAATCTTGATTTAAATAATATTCGTGTTTTATTTTAACCATCATCATAATAAGGACTCTCCTGAAATTTTGTTATTTACTTTGGCAGGTGCACAGAAACGGACATAGGGTCCTCTTATCCTGAAAAGGCACTGTTTCCGATGAAAACATCAATAACGCTATAATGATAGTGGATGGCGCCACGTGTCTTTCAACTTTCACGCTGACGAAGCCGCTGTCAAAAGCTAGTTTGAAAATCCAGTATTGTATTTATTATTTTTGAATTGAAAAAAATCTATCTCTCAATCCAAGTAAAAGCCGCCATTTATATTTCCTTTCTTTAATGCATCGACTTATACAGTAAAAAGCTCATTAGAGTGTTACCACACCAATCGATCGATGGTAGAACGATAGCATTGTCCATCGATTGGTGTAACCTAACCTAAACCTAACGAAATGAAAAATTTTCTCAAATGATTTTGAACTAAATAAACTCTATGGTATCGAACTCTAGATTGAAAGTCTTTTGAGAAAATTTCACTTTTTGTGATAAGTTGATGAGCTGTTCATGTACTTGAGCGACTAGTCTTTGTATATAGCTTGCACAGGTAACTACAAATTAGTTTATTATTTATTACGTAACACCAAAATTTGTATACCCCGTGACGACCAATTGGTGTAGTGGTAAGTAGCCTTGCTTCATACGCCGCAGGTCCCAGGTTCGACTCCTGGCCGGGGCATCCATTTGTGTGATGAACACAGAGGCTTGTTCTCGGGTCATGGTTGTTTGTATTTTGTATGTTTATTCTGGGTTCCCTCCAGCTCCCTGTATGGTCCTCCATAACACAAACTCTGCTTACTTTGGGGTCCTACAGTTGGTGTGTTTGTCTGGGGATTTATTATTTATTATTACTATTATTATAATAAATGTTCATCCTTACCAAGATTGGAACCTTCGAATTCTCGAGGTAGGTTTACTAATACTTGCCATTGGGCCGTTGCTAAACCCATTCACGCGATAAAAATCAATTTGATACCATGGATGATTAACCGATATAAATGGAATTTCCTTCCTGTATTGATGAATATTTAAATTACGATATGATGTAAGTATCAGTATTTAGAATTATAATTTTAACAAGTTATACAGTTGCTTATTTGCAGGTGTAATATTCAAGCCGGAACATTTAGTTCAGCAGTATTTGTTGGACGTATCTTTAAAGGCATCGAAACGTATAGTTAATTAGACGCAATGAAATTAGGTGAATAAGATCCATAAATTAGAATTAGTTTTATAGCATTTTAGACAATAAGTTAATTATTTCGAATCAGTTTGGGTTTTGTCCATTTTCATTAGATAAATGATACAAACCTGTTGCTAGAGTTATTTTAAAAACACTGCCGAGTTTTCTCGTACAAGCTGGACATGATTCCAAAAAAAACAAATTTACCAAAGAGAAGATTAAAACAAGGCGCATTTGCAAAGATCTAGGCTAGCTGGCTAGTTAGTTCAAATGTCCCTCCCTCACTTTCTATTTCTATTGAACTGATAAGGACATAAAACAACATTTAGCCTAGTGCCTAAGTCAGAACAGCGCAAATGGCTAAGAATATCTACTAAATTTCCAGAACTACCACGCTCTTGAGACAAAGTTTGCATACACATTGTCTGGCGTCTAGAAAAGACCTTAAGTACCATCTAAAAAGAAAAATGGAACTGTTCCCGAAGGGTATGGTAGAAAAGTCGTGTGTAAAATCGACTTAGCTATATTTACATTCATAAGTATGAAAATGTCTAAATATAGTCATCTATCTGTCGTACTAAGTTTCGGCAAACATGGCAACACAATCTAAATGGCCGTATTTACAATGTGACGTGAAACTGGCGCCCGTATCGCTTAATGATTCATTGTGTTACATTGTCTTATCTAAATCCCATTGTGACATTTCTAAAAATATACGCTACATAAATAAATAATGAACAAAGTTTTCAATCTGCAGCTCGGTGACTATAAGTTGCCTAAAACCACCCCCTTAGTAATAATGAGGCTGATGTCCTTGCAGAGGGATAATTAAGACCGTCGTGGAGGCTAGAACTTACCTTTTACAGATACCCAAAGTAACAAACACATTCACTATATCCGTTTTAGTTAGGATGGAACACATATTATCCTAAACATCCAGACCTCGATTTGACCAAACAAAAGCCCTTTAAATATACTATTTTTGGTGAAATTTGTAATCTTTTTATACATTTCCAAAGCTGGCGAACCAACCAAACCACGAAACCAAAAAATGTCCATAGATATTTTTTATAGACAATGTTTATTTTGTAAGTAAATTTATTTTGAAAAAAATATACCCGTGAGTTCTTCTTCACGAAGGTTTTTCCGAACTGATCGTCAATAAGAACAAGTAATTGTCAATATTAAGAAATAAATATTTGAATTTGAATTTGGGACTATTGGCTGGATTGTAATTATCTTGGCTTCTGTAATTTCACTAGCAGTCCTATGCCTTTACTAGAACGCAATGACGTGATTTTTAAAACCGTGACTATGGCTCACAAACCAAAAACTGGCTCAAAACTGGCACACTGCCAAAACCATTCGGATGTTGGGCGTTTTGTTTTATTTAGCTCATTTTTTTTTCTATTATAATATCGACTTAAAATTAATTATACTTTCAACAAATCAGAAAAAATCATTAATTGTAAAATTCATGTACCTAATCCTAGTTATTTTATGCGAAAATAGATTAATAAAATATGGAAAATCTTGTGAAGGAAAGTATTTTCATAAAACATTTTTCCACAGACAACATAGATTTAAAATAATCTTATCTCTGCACAAACTCACCACAAAATAAATGATTACATGCCTACGTAACTTATCACGTAGATTATTTTTATTTAAATAAGACAAAAAAAAACAGGACGTTTTCAGATAACATGAATGCAAACAGCTTGTATTATCTTATGAATAATCGCTAAAATATAAAATAAACACGAGTAGAAAATTTTTGAAAAAAGAAAATCATTTGGGAAAATAAATTAGGGAAATCCCTATGACTATTAACCTGTGATATATATATCAAATATAATGAATGTCCCATAACTTGCACGACAAACTAAAATGCAAGAAAGATTGAGGTGTGCCCAACCAGACAAAAAAAATTACCTCAGTAAAAGTGTCATACACACAAGTGTATTCCCGACTTTTGATTTTTTTCGAAAAATGCCGCTTTGATCAGCTTTTTTGTTGCTGTGTCTACAAACGAGCATGTACTTTTCTATTTTTGTTTTTGTAAATATTCTAGAACAGTCGATCTACTACATTATGATAATATCAATTTGTTAAATATCATTATATTGAAACATTATTATTACATTATTATAGTATTGAAACAATCTAGAATTACTGTAAAACTACGTTATCCAGGAGGAACAAGGATTTATTTTTCCATTATTGAAGTTGTACATTTAAACCAAGTTTGAACAAGTGACATCGTATCTTGAGAATTCGGAGAATACTCGTGTGCTAACAGCCTTTATTAAGCAACTTAAGAGGTCAGTGATCTTGTCTAAGCTATTGTTTCTGTGTAAGGTAGCTGTGACTCATTAAGTACATTATATTAATCAACCTACCAACATTAAAAAAACATCGCGCAGGGGGATAACAAAACAAAAGTGTAAAAACTAGAAGGAATAGACTTAAATGTACTAGGGTGGATTGAAAAGTTCGCGGCCTAACATAGATAGCGTTGTCATATTATTATAAAACTATCCTCATATGAGACCTAGACTCATTGTCAGTCTCTGTGCAATTTTTCTCTGAGATACATGCGTAATTATTTATTTTATTGAACATTAAGTTCATTAATTTTGAAAATGGATAGTTTAGAGCACCGTGTCGTGAACAAATATCTCCACAAGAAACGCTTAACTCCAAAGCAGATTCAAGAAGATATGGTGGCTACTTTAGGAACATCTGCTCCATCGTACACAATAATAAAAAAGTGGACAGCTGAATTTAAACGTGGACGAGAGAGCATCAAGATGACCCCCGCTCTGGACGGCCTTCAACAGCTACGACTTCGGAAAACATCGAAAAAATATGTGATTTCATCATGGGAGACAGAATATTAAAGGTATTTGAGATAGCTGAAGCTCTAGGAATTTCATATGAACGTACACAAAACATAATCGTGAACGAATTAGGGTTCCACAAGGTGTGCAAGATGGGTTCCGCGGCCTTTTTTCAGTTGAACAGAAACGAACTCAGCTTACGATTTCTAGAGACTGTTTAGGGCTTTTTCGAGCTGATCCAAACGAATTTTTGGTAAGGTTTGTTACTATGGACGAAACATGGGTACGACGAAGTATCACTATACTCCTGAATCCAAACAAAAATCCAAACAGTGTAAGAGACCCGGATCTCCGAGCCAAGGTGTGTTTTTCAGTAAACAAGGTAATGGCATCGGTTTTCTGGGATTCTAAGGGTGTCATCTTGGTTGGTTACTTAGAAAAAGGTCAAACTATAAATTCTGCATACTGCTGCACACTATTACGTCGTTTACGCGAAGAAATAAAGTCAGAAAGACCAGGATTGTTGACCAAGTAAGTTTTGTTTCATCAGGACAATGCTCGTGTTCACACATCTGCAGAATCGATGGCTCAAATAGTGAATGGTGGTTTCGAATTGCTTCCTCATCCCATCATCTCATATATAGCTCACTTGGCACCTTCGGACTTCCACCTATTTCCAAAACTAAAAAAACACTTAAGTGGAATGAAATTTTCTACCAATGAGGAGGTCAAAGTGGCCGCAGATGCTTTTTTTGAAGACCTTGACGAGACCTTTTATTTAAACGAGATCAAGTCTTTGGAGGACCGCTGAACTAAGTGCTGTGATCTAGGAGGAGAGTGTGTAGAAAAATAAACATAAAAAATTGCATTATACCTGTGCTTTCTTATTTGGGCCGCGACCTTTTCAATCCACCCTCGTACAATGGAACATAGAAAATACTGAATCGTTAAAACTAATACACGCCTACAACATGGGATGTGGAAATGTTGTGTTCCTTGGTTTTTTTACCTATTGTTTCTTTTTACATATTTATACCATGTAATACATAGGTTAGCAAAGCTTTATAAGTTTATTTATTTAATAATTTATGTACACACTGGAAATCCCAATAATACATATAACATATAGACTAAAAAGGTACAGCTTATTTCTAATAGAAATTTCTAAACCATTCAAATATATATACATGTATAAATTTATATGGATTACCAAATGACAATTATTCCGGATCTTATTCATAAATTATGGCAAAATTTTTTATTTATTTATTACCTAAATTCACAGCCCACTACATTTTAGGGCTGATTTTTCAACGCTCAGTTAACCAAACACTTTGATTCAATGTGACAAACCATTCAAATTTTTCGTTAAAAAGTGTGAATACTTGTTTCTCGAAGTTATATTAAAATTCCCGCTTCCCATAAAATTGGAATAACGTTTTATTTTATTTTATTTTACTTTACAATTTTTGGAAATCTAACAGCTAGATGATTCAATAAATAAACAAATGATTATAAGAAAGCCAATTAGAAGATTTCACTTATAACAATAATATGGTAGTTAGACAAGAACACATACAAAATACAAAGACTATAACCAAACATAAAAGAGAACAACAAAAAAGAACACATATTTACAGACTATTAACTCATTTTACATATGTATAAGCCAATCGCATGGACTAAGATAATATAGGTTGGTGAGAATATAAAGAAAAATAAAAATAAATTCATTAAATTGCATCGGAGAAAAATTCTTTTGCCAGAGTCGCCTTAACGCTCTGGACGCCGGCATGAAAGGCATCAAAGTGAGGATGAGTTCGACATGTCATGTTTACCTGCTCACACGCCCTCGCTATGAAAGAATTCTTTCTATAATTGGTAATTGCAGTGGGAACATGGAGAAGAGCAGGATTTCTGTAAAGTTTGGTATGTATGCAAATACCGACCTTAGAAAGAAGTTCGGGGGCATCTAACTTGCCATTTAGTATTTTTAATATGTTGCACGTATCCGCTATTCTCCTTCGTGTTGCTAAAGGCAATAAATGGTGGCGCCTACACCTAGACAGATAATCAGCGTCACGAACACCGCACCGGAACTGAATGAACCTCATAATTTTTTTCTGAATCGCTTCGATGCGATTGATATAAATATTATATAAGGGATTCCAAACGGATGATGCATATTCAAGGTGACTTCGGACAAAAGCGCAGTATAGGATTTTAAAAGTTGTAATACTTCTAAATTAAGAGGATATGCGTAATACAAAACCTAATGCCCTAGCGCCCTTGTTTACCACTTTGTCAATATGTTTATCAAACATAAGTTTTGAGTCAAAGGTAATGCCTAAGTCAACAATCGACTCTACTCTTGTTATAATCTCGTTGTTAATTGTGTAGTCATAAACAATGGGGTGAGTCTTTCTGCTGTATGAGCAAATATAACATTTTGATATATTAAAGTCAAGTCTGTTAGATGTGCAGTAGTCAAAGAGATTGTTAAGGTCAGATTGAAGGTTTACATGATCATTAAGGCAGTCAATAGGATAAAGAATTTTCATGTCATCCGCGTAAAGTAAAATTTTTGAAAACTTAAAACATTTTTTAATATCGTTTATAAAAACTGAGAATAACAGTGGTCCTAGCAGGGATCCCTGGGGAACGCCAGAAGGAATATTTTTAGCTCGGGATGTGTAACCATTGATGGCAACAATCTGACACCTATTGTCCACATAAGCGGTACGCCACCGGTACAAGTTACCTCCAATGCCTGCTTCCAGTAGTTTGCGTAGAAGGATGATGTGGTCAATAAGATCGAAACACTTGGAGTAATCCGTATAAACGTGGTAACTGAGAAACTCCGAGCACTCCAACAGATTTGTCTTCGTTGACTTGCCCTTGAGGAAACCATGTTGTTCGCTTATAAAGGTATTTTTAAGTGCGGCATACATTTGATTGTAAACGATTTTCTCAAAAACTTTAGAGAACAGACACAATTTAGAAATAGGTCGATAATTTACAATATCATTTTTAGAACCTTTCTTATGAATGGGAGTTATATAAGCGGTTTCCCAAATTAAGGGCAACTGACCTATCTCCATAGAACGACGAAACAGAAGCGTGAGAGGCGTTGTTAATGAACTTGCAAATTTAATTGCAAATATGGGTTGGATATGATCTGGGCCTGACCCTTTATGCATGTCAAGCGAGATCAAGATTTTGTAAACCTCTTCCTCCGAAACAATGATGGTATTAAGATCACATGTACTGTTGGGCGCGGTTCGAGATTGATCATATGTGATTGTTGTGGCCGGATTTTGAAATGTGGAGTGGAAATATTCACTGAACATTTCACAGATTCCACTAGCATCGTCTGAGCACCTCTCACCATAGTTCATAGTAGAGGGAAGCAAATTAGTTTGGTTTTTACTTTTTACAAAAGACCAGAATGATTTGGGGTTAGAATTAATATTTTTCTCAGTATGTACTACGTAGTTACCGTACATTTGAGCCTCCATCTCTTTTACTCTACTTCGTAAAATTAGAAAACTATGGAAATCAGATATATTTTTATATTTTTTATACATATTTATTGTGAAATTTGTTCTTTTCTTTTAATAATTTTGTAAGTGGGCTACGAAACCATGGAGGGTAACGGTCCGTCTTAGTAACAACCCGGGAAGGCACATAAGAGTTCCGAATCCTATATAATGTTTCGTAGAGGTAATTTACGGAGTCCTCTAAGGACATATTATTAAAAATATCATTCCATTTAATCTCATTTAATTTTACTTTTACAGCGTCAAAATTTGTTTGGTCATAATTGTAAATAGTACGGGGATGGGATTTGAGTGCGTTGGTGTGAGCACACTGGACCTGCAAGCACACGGGTTTGTGATGGGGATCAGGGGGCACTAGGGGTTTTATCAAACTTATTAAGTAGCCGGAAACCTTAATAGGTTTTGTCAATGTACATTGATTTGAAATTAAAAGATGTATACTTACCTGATAAATAACGCTATGGCCTATCAAACATTCAACAAGATTCGCTCACAAAGAACCCCGTACCTACCACATTCGGTCCATGGGTAGCAGCCTGCTGATAGGAGACTTGCAGAATGCCGGACATCGATCTCAAAAAAAAATCTATTTACTCAATCGGGGTCAGAAAAACGTCACTAACCAGAGAATTCCAAAATAAATATTTGGGTGTCTTTCAATTTAGTATCATTCGATCTCTTCGGTGTAGACATATCAAAATATTTTAAAATTTACACGTTGTCTAAAAAATAATTATCAATGTATTATCCATGTATCGACAAATCAGAATAAAATCATGTTTTTAATTTGAATTTTAACTAAAAATCAACTGTTGAACTTCGTTCATAAATTATTTCAATTTCTGACATCGGATTTCTAAATTCTATTTTAAATCATGGACTAGATTTATTGCAATACATAGGTCTTTATGTACCAATTGTCATATCTTGACAAACATCTAAACCATTGTAGACAGTTTAAAGTGTCATATTTGTATGAAACTGTCTATCAAATTTTTGTTTGTAATCAACGCAAACATGTGCCGTAAAGCCTTTTGATAACGGAGTTTTTTAACGTATGATTTAAGAGGGCGAATCTCCAAAAACGGCCTAATGTTCGCATATTAGGGAGGTAGTCTATTCCAACGCTGTCTGTATCCTATTATTAATTTATCTTAATCTATATTTCAACCAGACATCATGCCAAACTAATTTACGTTGTTCTAATTTATGCACAAGGTTACACATCCACCAAGTGCACTGCAAATAGTAGATCATTTTGTTCCTGATGTTGGAATGAACCTATGCGTTCTACTGGTTGAACGAAACCGGCTTCCTCTCCATCCTGCCTGTGATACTTTGTGCAGCCATAGCTTTAGTGTTCGTGGAGTTTCTTTTGCAAAGAGTTCACCTGTTCCGGTTTTGCTGTTCTTCCCACTTTAATCCAAGGAAATTACAGGTACGAGGCTAAATCTACGTTCCGTAATGCATCATTAATGAAAAATCACACAATGCTTCCGCTTTCAGTGCCTAGCCACGAATGGAGGTTGGCCATCGTATAATAACAGTACAAAAAATAAAGTAGACTGATCAGAAAGTCAAAGGAATTTCACTTGTCAAAAAGAAGATTTTGAGTATTTTTCTTGAGCAGTATTTAACTAAAATGATTAATTAAACATTTACGGAGTGGCCGAAAAGGAAGCGAAGCTTGCTGAAACAGCGGAAAAAGCCATGCGCAGGCATATGGTTGAGGAGGGCGATGGCTGGATCCCGCGTTAACTCGTGAACGTGTGCCGTTTAAGGGTGTTCGTCGTTTGGATACTTGGGGGGAGACTTGCCGAGCAGATAAGAATAATGTTGTATAGGCATAAAGAGACACTGTAAATTGATTTTGAAAAAAAAAATATGTACTCGTGAAGTTCTTGCCAGTTCTTCTTCACGAAGGTTTTTCCGAACTGGCGGTAGAGTCTTTCTTTCGCTTTTTTTGGCTTTCTTGACGTCAACAAGAACAAGTAATTGTCAATGTTGAGAAATAAATATTTGATTTGAATTTGAATTGCCCACCCGCAAGGTCGGCTGCCCGAACCAATTACTACACATATTCGAGTAGTCCTTTCAGACTTTATACAGTTCTACTCATTCAGTTCGTGTAACCGAAACCCGAGCGGCATTTTCTTGTTCATCGTTCAACTACACATATTCGACTTTACCGCACGGCGTTGCCGATTGACGCCGGCTTTAGTGCATGGCTAGCGCTTCTAATACTTATAAAATTGGTGTTCATCAAGAGACCTATTTCTCAATAATGCATACCATTTATTTAAATCATTTAATGTTTGTTCGAATAACGTTGCTCAAATTTTAATACCTTATGATGTATAGTAACCTACTCAATTAGATACACACGAGTAAACCCAGGTGCTGCAGCTGTATTAGTTTCTAAGTATTGTAAGCTCAATTTCCTTTAATATGGTTGAGGTGGGCGACGGCTGAGTCCCAGGTTAACTCGTGAACGGGTGTTCGTTGATTGGATAGTTGCGGGGAGGGAGAATTGCCGAGCTAACAGATGCAGATAAGAATAATTTTGTATAGACATAAATTTATTTTGACAAAATTATACCCGCGAAATTTCTAGCCAGCTCTTCTTCACGGAGGTTTTTCCGATCTGGTGGTACAGTTATGCTTTATTTGACGTCAATAAGAAAAAGTAATTGTCAGTGTTGAGAAATACATATTCGAATTTGATTTGAACCTCGAGATAACTTAATGATAAAACTTAACATATTATTTCAACCTCTGTTGTTAACCCCGAACGCAAAAAGAGGGGAGTTATAAATTAAACGTGTTGTTTTGTGTCTGTCTCTGTCATAGCATCATCCACGCTCTACAGCCCAAACCGTTTGACAGATTCCGACATATGAGGTTTCACAGCTTTGTCTCAGTTCTGGGAGAGACATATTCGGAATTTCCATGGAAACAAGAATTACACGGAAAATAACTAAACTGCCGGGTGTTTTAATTTGTTAAATTCCGCATCTTGATTTGTGCTTACAAAGTTGTATAATCAAACAATTACGCGTTGGTTCTTATTCAGTTGGCATTTGAAATTTCTGTTCCTACGTAGTTTGTTTTTTTATAAACATACCTTACAAACGGTTAAGGAATTATTAGAATCGGTATAGTACTTTTCAAGTTAATAATGATATTCTGTATATACCACGCGCTACAGTACATTGTACGCAGGGTTTTCACGCAGTTTGACGTACAGCAGCACTGTTGGTACTTATTTTGGTATTCTAAGATGTATCTATGTCGTTCACTAAATTAGAATAAATTAAAAACAGGTTTTACTTTGATTAGTAGTTGAGGGTTGAAAGGAAAAGACGCGTCCGCCCGTTTGACCAGTTTGCCTGGTCGAGTAGATCACGAGCGTCTACTCTTTGGCTCCGAGCCACTAAACCTCACAGCGTCAGAATCAGCAGACGAAAAACGGCGAATGAAATATCTCACCTCGTCCAACCAAAATATGGTTGAGGAGGGCGATGGCTGGATCCCGCGTTAACTCGTGAACGGGTCCCGTTTGAGGTTGTTCGTCGTTTGGATACTTGGGGGCCGAGATAACAGATGCAGATAATTTTGTAAATATTTTTGTAATAATTTTGTATAGACATAAAGAGACTCGGTAAATTTATTGTAAAAAAATTATAACCGTGAAGTTTCTTGCCAGTTCTTCTTCACGAAGGTTTTTCCGAACTGGTGGTAGTCATGCTTTATTTGACGTCAATAACAACAAGTAATTGTCAATGTTGAGAACTCATATTTGAATTTGAATGTGTGCCTAGTAACGGAAACGAGAGGGTTGAGAGACTTTCAGCCACACTCACAGGCGTCAATAGGTTACTGAAAACCTTAAATATAGATCATGTTAAACGAATCTATACTTGATCTTTTTGTATCTAAGCCTAGATTTAAATGAACGTAAAACATTAATATCTGTCTTGCTTCTTCAGTTGAATCATGATTTTAGTAAAGTTTATAAACGGACCTTGGAGCTTCATAAACTACATAGCGTCGGGGATAGTGCAATATAACTAGCTCTGGTAAATACTGTGTATTAAATAAGTGGGCGTCCTATCCCCGGCGATAAGCCACCCATTTCCAGATAGAGGCTGTTTTAGTTCATTTTTAACCTTCAATCCGAAAACTGTGCAGTAACAAGTAGACATTTTATTACTGCAAATTGTCAGATGATATTGTAATAACTTTGTTATTTAATTAGTAGCCACTAATTAAGTTATGAAATAAAATGTACTTGGTTTTGATTTATTAAAACAAGTATATCGTTTTGTAATTCTACACTGCTAATTAATTATATACCTACACAGAATATAATTATTTGTTTATTTTGGTTTTAATTATGAATGTACGCTGAGGTATTTACTATAGATTGTCTTGTAAAAAAAATGTTCAATCAATAAAACAAACAAGAATATTTACAAATTAACAATAGAACTAAATATTTTATAAATAAAAAAATACCATAATTGTTTTTACTTGTGCAAGTCTCAATCGATAAATTCCCTTGGATTCCCGCTTATTAACTAGCGGGCATTTACGAAGGTGCTGCTTGCCAAGCAATTTTGACCTATAACCATAAACTTTAAGCTTTAATTACGCGAGTACAGCTACAGGTTACGGCAAGTTAAGTGTCTAATTACGCAATGGACTGTGAACTTGAATATGTTTCCACCTATCGGATATGAGTGTAAACCTGGCGGAAATCTACTTCATAAATGCTAACAGCTACTGACTTGCAGTTATTACGCAGCCCTTAACCAGTCCATTTAAAAATAATATTTTTTGTAAAGGAAGGGAGAACTAAGATTTAAAAAATCTTCTAAATATGTACCACCTAATGTTGTGATATCGACTTGTAACTAAATAACTTATTGAAATAGCAAGAAAGGTAAGCAACAATAAAGAAGCATTCTTTTGGCTGTATAACTTAATGGCGTTTTATGCAATTAATTTGATGGTATGTGCCAACGGACATCTTTAACCATAGATGTTATCACAGATTACAATAATTACTTGAGGATGGGGAATGCAGCAACGACGGGCGAAAAGAAAATATGTTGAAATAACATTTATGTAGGTTTAGTGATTGGGCAACTGTGGAAACATCCAAAAGTAGGAATAGATTACAACTGAAAAACTTATAATTATAATAATACACTTTAGGGTTCAGTTCAAAATGTTCGTGTCGTCGGCCACTTATGTTTCAGTAAAATATACAGTTATAATTATTTTTATTATAATAATGAATAAGGTTAATACCATATTTTATAAACACATGAGCTAAATAGTAATTATTTTATTTTTATTTTTAGTGTTAAAATAGCCATCATTAGAGTAAACTTGTAATAACTATATTGTATTGCACTTCAAATTCTTTAATCTAAAAATATTTGTTACTTCATTTAATAGGGAAAAAAAGGAAAAATAAACAATTAACTAACAATTCATTATTTATTGTGTTAGTTTGCAATCTCATTAGTAAGCAGGTTGCATTCCCTCGTTGCACAAAAACAGAGTGATTGTTTTTTTTTATTGAGGGTTGCCGATCAAAGAAAATAATTTCGCACATAAAGCCAAGCAAATAAAAGGCACATAAATAAAACATTTGACTATAAAGCTGACATAAATATATTTTTTAAAGTATTTAATTCAACTGAATATCTGTGTCATCTATTTTAAATCTTAAAGATTACCTCAAATATTTCTTTTTGCATAACGATTAACCTAGAGTTCGGGAACCTTGTCTGCATCGGTAAAGATGCACGCCGTCACATATTCTTTGATTTGCTTTTATGTCTTTTATATATTTATATACATAAGTTGGTTCTGACTTTCTTTTTAGTAATTATTATAAAATGTTTTAAAAATTAAGGTATAGTCATTTTTTGCGTAAAGTACTGAAATCAAAAGCTTATTGAGGGCCTGGAATGAACTCAACTATTTGTTAAAAAGTATTCAAAATTATTTAAATGTTTATGCAGTGTAGCTAAATACAGTAACATTAATAATAAAAATATATTACTATATTTGCACGCTGTACACCACAAGTTAAATTTACTTTATTTGGAGCCTATTGTCAATATTTTTACACGTGCAGCCTTTGGGTTAGTTATAAAAAGAAAGATTACTCAGCTCTACGTGTACAATATAACAACGGCTTTACAACACTGTTGGGGCTGCCGCGGTATGTACTGTATGTACCGCGCGTCAGGCATGTTCGCGGAGGCAGGAGTAGGCGATTTTTTCGCGATTACAAGAAAAATGGTCGCCTCACTGATGCGCCGGACCTGCGACAGCTCTAACAGTATTCTATTAGGATTAAAGGAAAAGGTAGATGGCTCTATATCAATATATTGGAATAGTTGCCACCTACAATGTAACGTAAAATAAAATAAAAAAATTAAATTGTTACTAACTCTTTATATGGATCAAGTGTCCGAAATAAATTATTATTATTATTAAAAACTACATGGAATATTGATTAGTATGGTATGATAATTTTAAAATATTATGTTAATGATCTGCCATCCTAGGTTAAGAATCATTGCAAGGTCATATTATTTGCTGATCATACTTCCTTACAAAACTAAATGTGTTAAGTTTACTTTGCCAAATGTCAAACAGGTAAATACAAACATTGTAGTAAAGAGCCAGGAACTCCTGTAAACTCAACTGTATTTCTGGGCATAACCTTAGACGCCAAACTCTACTAGGGAACGGATGCTGATAGGTTAGCGAAAAGGCTGTTAAAGAGAGAGTAATTCCGGAATAGGTAACACTTAAAACTGGCATTACTCGATCAATATGCAGGTGAAGCAACGTGTATACATTAATGAAAAATCTAACCAACATAGCTTTTTGTACTATGATTATAAAATTCACATTTATGAAGCCAAAGTTTAAAAAAAAGCTATTCTATACTGTTTTAAAAGAGAAAAATATTGTTTGATTTTGTTTCTATATTTCCAATTTTCATAATACGTTCGCCATTAGAACGTGTGCGTGGAGTAGTTTGTCGCAACTGGCTCAGAAGTCAAATCTATAAAATATAAATAATAAACAAACGAGATTTTAATTTACAAATCACAGCCGTCTATTGGCTTTTTCTGCTTACCAACCTAAATACATGACTAAATTCTGCTTACTTGAAGGAAGAACATATTACGGCTGGATTTTATTCATTTATGTATGCTATTATTATCTTGATATACCTGAGAACTGCAAGTACTGAAGCAATTTAAAAAAAATCTTGCAATATAAGAAATTTCATTAGAAGTATCATTAAGCTACTTTATCGCGATGGTATCATGAATGCGGTGGGTGAAACCGCGCAAAAACCTATAAAATAAAAACATATAAACCCTTATTATTAAAATGCTAACCAGCGTAGACAGACACCGTCGTGACCTCCCATCTTCCTACGCCGAGTCGTCAAGCTGCCTCGGGTACCAATGTCCCGGATAATGTGAAGCGTGGGAAATATCAAGATTTAGGCAATGCTTATATTTTTGAGGCGTTGGGCGTTGAGACCAGGAATCAGGGTCCGTGAAATTGAAATTTTTGTGTTAAGTGAAATTTTTCAGCGATAGATGAGCGAAACTCGTCACTTAAGGCTGTAACGGTTTAACGTTTATCGTTGGCGATCTAACGAGGTAACAAAGGAATTTATGTGTTGTTTTATACTTAATTCTTTTTCTTTCCTTGATTTTCTTTTACCTATTCTTATTTAGAAATATTAAAATATTCTTGTTTATAAATAAAGGAATTGTTTTAAATATCTCATTAAGTTATGAATGAGAATATCTTTCGAACCCAGAGATTCTCAAACTGGGGTACGCGAACCCCTAGGGGTTCGCCATTCGACGGCAGGGGGTTCACGACATGATTAACGAAATGATGGCTAGACGACTTAAGGTTACTTAAGGTAAAATTACTCCTAAAATCGACTCAACTTGCGCAAAGAAACTAGCCCACCCATCACATTAACTCAAAAACCTATTTCTTTTTGGTACTGTATTTGTTACCGATTATTGAAATAAACAGCTTAATTTTCTTCAACGGTTAAGTTTATTATTAATTTTACGGATAAGGTTTAGGTGTTCGCAGTCATATGAAACCTTTAACAGGGGTAGATACGTGGAGCCATAAGTTTAAGAACCCCTGGCCTAACCCATACATGTATGTAATATTTTTTAACTCTAGAGTTCAATTAAACGACCGAGTAGCGTAGTGGTTGGTATCCCTGCCTAATACGCCAGCGGTCCCAGGTTCGAGTCCTGGCCGAGGTATTCAGATATGTTCATTCTGCGTTCCCCCCAGTTCGCTGTATGGTCATCCATAACACAAGCTCTGCTTACTTTGGGGCCATACAGTTGGTGTGTTCGGGAGATTTATTACCATTATTGTTATTATTATACAAAGTAAAATTGTGTAAGACAAACTACAAAAACATTACAGAAACTCAGGGACATGCATGATGTGTCCGATATTGTACAGAAACTACAAAACTAATTAGTACACCATAGCTTTTCCCTACCTTCCAAAGACATGCGTGACTTTATAAGGAACTAATTACATCTATAATAAGGCCCATTTATGAAATAAAACTCAACGTAAAGCAAACCCGTGTACTTTATTTTAAACATATTTATTTACAAAGCTTATAAAAGAAGAATTGGTATAGTGAGCGGCATCCGCAAAGACACGACCATCTGCGTTTTGGTCTATCTTCCGTCGTAATACCATGGTTAGACCATAAAAAGAGTGGGGCGCATCATCGTGAATGCAATCACTATAAACGCAATAGATACATTGTTACAAATTTAAAAAACATATCACAGTTTTAAACGAATTTCTACAGACATTTACCTATTTGCCAGAGATATTAAAATAGGTTAAATTACTTCAAAATAACAAATATTATTGTTTACTATTTGAAACATAATTATTCGGATAATATTCAACCCTACAAACATACAGTTAGTACACATTAATAAACAATAAACATCTTATCTAAACAATAATTAGGAAGTGTTTATCAAATTAATAAGTTAAATTGCTTCTCTTTACAAACAATCTGTACATATGACTAGTGTTTATCAGTCGATAAAACAACTAAGTGTCATGAAAATATAACGAGGTTAATGTACTAAGTTATCGTATATTAATTAACTAGTTTATATCTATTAACGATAGTTTGTGCGATGTTGCAATCATCGATAACATCAAAATATCGACAAAAAAGTAACTAGCACGCGTCCTACTTCCTTACTATGCTAAAAATAACTGACATTTTCAATGCTACGTAACTTCTGTATTAAATTCTAAACGATTAGAAAGTCAATCATGTTCCAAATAAATACTTTTAATAGACAATCAAACTTGTAAGTTGATTATTAACATTTGTTAATTAAGCTCCAAAGTAGGCAATGACGAAATAAATTCGAATACACTTACCAAACGAGAAATACAGCGTTACACAACTAAATTATACAACAGCAAAAAAACAGAAACAAACAACCCGAGATCGTTTACTTTTTGCTAACAATCACAACAACCCGTGCACGAATCTAAAGTGTTCCGTGGAATCGCGGACATCGGTTTTTGAATTCACCAGAAGGAATCCCTTTTGAAAATGGAACTCTTCAATCAAATCCTAAAATCGCGCGCTTTTTTTATTTTTCAACACTCATCATGCTCCGGCAGTGCTGGCAACTTCATGCTGTGCCTTCGGTGTTTCTTTCGGCGAACCGTAACTTTGTTGCATTTCCTGAGCTCCGTACTGCTACACTCCTTGTCCTCTGGCAAAGGCGGCAAACTGCGTTTCGGTCGCCGCGGAATTATGCACTCCGTTGCATACGTATTCACTTCTTTCGACCGCAACATGTCCACATCCGGATACGCATCCGATAACGATATCGGAAATGCAAGTTTCACCAACATTTCTTATTGAATATTAAATAAGGCGGGTAAATTTGAGAAATGGCGCGAAAGCACGTTTGTTTCGAGCGGCGGCTGTCGACAAACTAAACAGTATATTCCGTCCGCGCCGTCAAATGGATACGTACGATGTGAAATATTTTTAGATTATGCGTGCAAAGTTGATTGTAATTGGGTTGTGTTGTAGACGAGCATAGTAAACACGGATCGATGCCAAACAAGCATTTCTATACCATTCTAGTGAGTCGATCATATTATTTTTGTTTCGAGAGCATGATTGACATAACAATGTGAAGTATATATATCTTTATAGTTTCTCTCTTTATCGTTTATAGCTCAGAACTATCTTGATGAAACTAGATTCTAAAACATATCCACATGGGTCGAAATCATACGGACAATTGCGATAATTTTTTTTAACGCCCGGATTAATGCAGTCAATAAACTTGTTTCAATCCCGGGGTTTTTTCCGATTTAGGAAATTTGTAATTTTTGCTCGTCATTTATTATACTTTCATCATTTATATAGGTATTTATTATACAATAACAAACTAAAGCAAGATATTAGTATTTGAATCAAATAAATGATAAATATAAGTATTCCAATTTTAACGAGCACATTATAAATGAAATGGAAACAAACTTGGTACAATGTATCTGCATCATTAGTAATCTGAAAGTCGGGAAGGGAAGATTTTGGTGGTTGACCCCGCGGACGAAATTAATGCGGTAAATAATCATTTGAAGTACCTTCTTTGTACTTCAAATATTTGATTATAGTAGTTGACTTTGCTCTACATAGTTAACTATTTTAAATCTTTTTGATATAATAACATTTACAAATCTACATTAGTACGAATATAACGCAAAAAATAACGTGACCGCCGAAACGTGGATATAAATTTATAAATATAATTAAATGCGATATAAATGCCGTTAAAAAAGTTTTTTATTTAATATAATTATGGTTCAACTCACTTGTGAGAAGGGGAATGTGAAAAAAAAAGAGTAGTGAAATCGACTTGGATTTACATAGAAACTAGGGTATAACACGGTAGGTATACCTTTTTAGTCCTAAATTAACCGATACCTACGAAACCTTCATAAAAGATTTATTTATAATTCTTACATCGATATGAAGTTGTTTACTAACTAACAAGTAAATAATCATTAAAAAAAATATTTTAATACCCGACTTGTCAAATTATTTATTATATATTAATATTTGATCAATTTATTATAAGACAAATATTTATTATTACTATGTTTAAAACAATAGCTAAGTTTTACCGTAGATCGCTTGTAAACGGACATCGTCGGTAGCCAATTGTTTTTTAAGAATCATAGGAATGAGGCAATTACATAAAAGTATTTTATTTTGCATTATTACACATGATTCATAAATAAATCAAAACAATTTACATATCGTGTACTTTATACTAAGAAAAATTCCCAAGGAAAAATACACATACATAGTTATAATACAATAGGCTTGTGGTATGCCAATCTGCCATAGGAATGCTTTTTTTTATGCATCCTACTACACTGCAATATGTAGGTAAATATATTGAAATAAATTTAAAACATTTTGTCAGTTACGTAAAATGTTTCGTTAACAGGTGATCACTCCTTTGCCTCGAAAAGGGGAGCCGCTCCCACTCAATTCTTAACATAACCAACAACAAAAATAAATAATATCTAAAAAGTAGTGCTTCGCTGGCGCTGTGGTGAAAGCGCTAGTTTCTCAAATCTCAATCTAAAAGCTCAGGTTCGATACCCGAGGCTAACAATATCAATTATGAGACCACAGCTTGTACCTTAAGTTTTAAGTCTATCGAACCCCACGTAACAAGCATGATGGACAATTGCCTAAACACTCCATCGTACATAGGTGCTTAACTGATGAAGGCACAGTAGGGTTATTAAGGCTGATATATCATTAAGGCTCATGTGAATCAAAATTGAATCATATTTCATGAAGATATTCGTTAGAAGCATTCAATCAAATACCGATTATGAAATGTTACAACACTATTCTCATCCACATTTTATTAATGTAGCATAGGAAATCACCTTGTCAGTAGTAATTTAATAATTCGGTGCCTCGTGGTGGTTTGACCCAAATCCGATGCAAGTGTGTCAAGGTGACAAAATTACAGATTACCATGACATAATGAAGATAGCTTCAAGGCAGTATGTAATAGCTACATTTCATATTTAAAAGCTGTTTACAGGCTTACAATCAAAAACATATTTTACACGATTGAATATAGGGTAAAATTTGAAGTGACGATCGCACCTGGTTGGAAGTGACGATGAAGGTAGGATACATGGGATAACAATATTATATATATAATTATATATATAATTATATATATAATTATAATAATACTAGTGGACCCGAGTCGGGTTTACCTGCGATACCACCGAGATCAGGAAATCTCGCAAGAATTTCGGGATAAAATATAGCCATGTTACTTCATGATACTTGTACCTTTTTTATCGTAAATTGGCTTCCATCACACCTGATGTTAAGTGATGATCAACACTAGGTAGTACGTAAACGCCTGTCCAAGACGTAACGTCGAGTAACTCGTCGAAGGCTCGAAGCCTAAGGCGAAAATGACTTGCGTGGTGTTTGCTATTTTGTAGACGCCCCGCATACAAGGGGACAACGACACTACAGGGGCTTCGAATGCGAATTGGAGTCTGCAGCAAATTCCCCGACTATATTAGGTATAGTCGGGGAATTAGTCACTGTCACTGTACGCACTGACGCAGACTAATCATACCAGACTTTGACGTCACAAACCAAAAACGAGCTCGCGAAATGCTCTGTTCCGTTTACGGCAAGGCTACCATAAACAGGTAGAACTTCTGTCTGCGCCTGGTGGACCGATCGAGAAAGGGGGACCGTTCGATCAACTCAAAAAGAGTATTGGCACACCCTCCAAAGTGCAATCTATAAAACTCAACGAACTAGCAAGTTCGCGACAACTTTCGAGGCTATGTTACTTCGAAGATGTGAGTTGGTCGTGTTTATAAGTCATCGCGTACTTCGAGCTTTCTAATTTAGAGATTATCGACATATGATTGAACATACATATTCTTCCATTTTATAATAAATATTTATTATTTATATTACCGACTACTATTTATATTATCGGAAATAATAGAAATATTTATTTCAATAACTTATTTATTTTATTTTCACTCACATATATTACGATATAGAACGGGAGCGGAGAGCGTTGTCAGTGAGAGCGGTCCATGCTGGCCCGCACGTTTGTTCGTTGTTCACTCAACGTGAAACTACACTCTAGAGCATACTGTACTTCATTTTACACCTGCAGCCTGTGAGCAATATAACAACGCGTTCAGGAGGCTGTTGGGGCTTCCGCCATACTGTAGCGCATCAGGGATGTTTCAGGGACGACATCAGGGAAGATGCGCAGCAGGTGTGGGTCGTTGGTGCGCAGGATGCAGGGGAGATCCTGCACATGATTGCTAACAGGCTAGATTGTATATACCTGGGTCATTGTCGTATTAATTTTATTTATATTAGGTATAATGTCGTAATTTAGTAAAATCGTTATGTGTTTTTTTAATTTAAATTATATGATTTTCATTCATAGACATTGTTTAAGTGTATAATTTAAATATTTGTATTTTTAATCATGACATTGTAATTGTAATGGAATTTTTTTATTTATAAATATCATTGTATAATTCTAATCTAAGTGGACTGTTTTATTTATTTATTTTATTTTTGTCACTGTGCTGTGTAACTTTTGTAATATGGATTATGTTGTCCGAAATAAAGAATTATTATTATTTACATCTTACTCCGACGATCAAGCAAGTGAAGGAAAAAAATATTATTTTTCCTTCAATTATTTTGTCAAAGTATCGCGGCATTCTGAAGTGGACGTAAGGCCTAGCCGTGACGATACGAATCTTTTCGATAAGCAAGCATGTAACATCCAATAACAACAATTCCATTCGAATTATTTCAAATTCTCAAAACCATTCTACTGATAAAAGTTATCTGAGCATTGGAAATTAGCCCTTTGTAGTTTCAGAGATTATCTATTACATATAATTACTAAGATTACAAATATAGAAACAAATTTGACCGCCGAGTGGCGTAGTGGTCAGTGCCCTGTCTCATACGCCGGTGGTCCCAGGTTCCAGTTCTAGCTGGGGCATTCATTTGTGTGATGAACACAGATGTTTGTTCTCGGGTCATGGTTGTTGATATTTATATATGTATGTTTATTCTGGGTTCTTATATAATAATAATATAATATATAATAATAAATATTTTCTCATAGTCGCAAACCGCTTGAAGCACAACTTCAAAAAGCAACCTAGGTGTAATTCAATAGTGCTCGAATTTCTGTCCCTTCTCTTTGATCTCGTCTTACTTTTGAAATTGTCTACAATCAGATGGCTGGCATACACGTACCGACTATGAAATGAATGCCCATTCACAACATACACCAAGCATTTGCTAATGAATAACAAATGATATACCATTTAAACTCAATCAACTGGGCATTACATAAACCAAACTCCAAATATTCACGCTACCCGAGCATGACTTCGACGAACCAGCACGCGCCCAGTCACATGAGAATCGAGATGTGAGCCTTATGAGACCAGCCAATTGTTCTTAACTATCAATAAAATGTGTAATAAACCAATGCAACGGTATCACGTATTTCATCATAGAGAAGCCATTGTGCTAGTGAATTCAACAAATTTGAGGTTGTTAGAGCGTCGTGCGAAAATGTATCGTTCAATTGATTGGCTATTATGAATTGATCCTTTGATTTGACGTAATTATTTTTATGAATTTTCGTTTGAAGACTTTAATTTAGTTTTCATGTCATTAGAATCGGGTATGATTTAGGGCTGATTGTTACATGCTCTTTTATCAGAAGAATACTTTTGAGAATTGAAATAATTTAACGTACCTATTTGAAATGTAGGTTTAGTATACAGAATTAGTATAAAAATAAATACATCATTTAGATCATCGCATCGGCCATTCAGACTGACTGGACGTGCCTATCAACCAACACAGCGGTATCGCTCTCCTCGACATCACAAACTCACTCGACTTAGATGTCATCTCTCCCATAACTCCCACTCACTATCCCGACAACCCAAACCACTCTCCTGACATCCTCGATTTTGCAATTGTCAAGTGAATCAACCTCGACCTTGGGTCTATCGAACCGCTCGATGACCTAGGCTCTGACCACCGCCCCGTCTCCCTCGTGCTAGGACCGCCTAACGATAACGTCACCTCTCCTAAGACCTTTACCAATTGGAAAGGCTTTAAAAATACGTTAGTTTCAGCCTTAGAGGCCCCGAACTCTCCACTCGCGATCTCGCCCGATCAAATTGATAGTCCGGATAAAATAGATTCATTAGTCAATTCTCTCACTGATGCTATCAACTCAGCCATCAGTGACAACGAAAAGGTTGCTAAGCAAGGTAAACCCACGCTTCCCTTAGCCGTTAGCAATCTTAATAAAGCCAAGAACGCGGCTCTCCGGAGAGCCAAGAAATATCCCACGCCCGCCTATAGATTAGCTGCGAATCAGCTACAACGTAAAGTTAGGTCTTGCCTCGCAGAACTCCGAGACGCTCAGATGAGCGATCTCATGGCGAATATCTCTCCGTCCCACCAAGCGTACTATAGTATGGCCCGAGCCTTACGCGTAGACACCGCCTCTCACGTTCCTCCTCTCACACGTCCCGATGGCACTACTGCCTTCGAAGTCGAAGAGAAAGCTGAATGCTTCGCTGACAGCATTGCCGCACAATGCTCGTCCAGCAAGCAACCTGCTGATCCCTCACACAAGTCTGCGCCCATCCCTGATCCCAGGCGGTGGAGGACGAAGTCCTTCGCAGAGACTCTCTCCCCATCACCGCCGACCTCGTCACAGTCTCTAATGACGAAATCTCGCTTCTCATTAGAAATCAAAAGTCCAAAAAGGCTCCAGGTGCGGATGGAATTTCCAACCACGCACTTAAGCATCTGCCTCAACAGGTGCTTACCTTGTTAGCTGCTATATTCAATGCCTGCTTCGACCATAGCTACTTTCCAAAAGCTTGGAAAGAAGCGACAGTCATAGGCATTCCCATCCCCTGGAAGCGCAGTACTAAATACTTAGGCGTCACGTAAGATCCGACGCTTTCTTTCAAGCCACACGTCGAAAGAGTTTCGAAACTCGCCCGTCACTACTTAGGCCACCTAAATAGTATGTTAGGTAGAAAAAGTAAAATGTCTTTCATAAACAAACGTACACTTTACAAGATCTGCGTTAGACCCGTCATGACATATGCCTCGCCAATCTTTGCCCACGCCAAACCCACCCTCCTGCACAAACTGCAGGTAGTTCAAAACCTCTTTTACCGCAGGGCCACAAACGCACCGTGGTACGTGCGTAACGCGGACTTGCACAGAGATCTTGAACTGCCTACAGTACAACAACACCTCCAAACACTCTCTGAAGCGTTCTTCAAACGCTCCGAAACCCATCCCATTCCTCTAGTTCGTGATTCAGTCTCATATACTACTCCTGTCTTAGATTCAAAGTTCAAAGTCGCTAGGCCTAGGAATGCGCAAGCGTACTCTTCCAGCAGACTGTCAGCCGATCTCGAAGACCTTCTGGCCGCAAATTCTAATTCTAAAGTAAATTCTAATTCTAACGTAATTACTAATTCTAATGTAAATCCGAATTCTAACGTAAATCCGAATTCCTTCAATTTTATTTTTCAATTTTTAATTTTTTAATTATTTACTTTTCATTTTGAGCACCTCAGTGCTATGTATTCACCTTCAGTGCTGTGTAAATCGCAGCGGGTGACCCCCGCAATTCTCCAATTGGCCGTCACTCAGATGAGGGCGGAGTGGCAACAATTTTTTTAGTGGGTAATGGTTCTGGTAGGCGTCGGAACGAGCCCCACATAACCTGGATCGCGCGCGCCAGTGTATGCGTCAGAGCATTTTTTATCCTCCTGTCCTTCCCGTGGAGGGGAACAAAAAAAAATTAGATCTGCGCTCTGTGGCATAGAACTAAAATGTTGGTAAAATAATCTCGTTGCACAACGAAGCCAAAGGGTTCCACAAGGTACCGGGCCACTAAAAAAGGTTTGCGAAAAGAAGTTTTTACGTACGGAACGCTGGAGAACATAATATATTTTGAAAATTCGATTATTTAACAGTAAAAATGTATTCGTTCTTAATTTCAATTTCCCTCTTAATTTTTGTACCGACATTATGAAGCTATTGCGTGTCATAGAAAAATTAAGGTTGAGAAATAAATATTTCATTTCATTTCATTTCAACCTACAGGAGGACTTTTACCTACGGAAGGATAAACACTTTTATTATTACTTTTATATATATTTGTTATTTAAATCGAATACACTTATTATCCTTAACATTATCGAGGTGGCTGTTTACAATAGAATGCTAGAACATTCCTTTTTGTTATATCTCCGAGTCAAGTTTGGAACTTTAAATGTTACTTCAAAATTCTTCGTTGCCAGCAATGTTTGTTTGCACAACAAAGTCTTCTATCATATAAAGGCACTCAAACGTTGCGGTACACTCTAAAACTGTCAGCTGTACGGTAGTCCAATATGGATCTTTTGCGATGCAACCATTTATGGGGTATAAAGTCTACGCGTTCATACTATAGTTACCATAATTCCCTACCATTCAAATGCCTACAAAGAACCAATATTTTAAACAAATACTAGAGGCTGATTAAACGTTCCTACTTAAATAGTGCTATTATGCTGTCTGATCTTTCCCTATCTTTCCTTACAAATCCAACGGGTTCCAATATAGACAGAAACATAGATGTGGCAAGGACCCCCAGATCAAAGAATTAAGACAGTGATGGTAGAAAAAATGGCCACGACATTGACATCACTTAGGGTGTGTTACACTTTTTCCAAGTTGTGATTTTTGAAACTACTGATCTCAAAATTATGCGATATTGGACTACATGTCATACCACTTTATGTGCTCTAATTAGGCTCTATTCGGTGGTTTGAATCGGTGGGGTTATTAGGGTGTATAAGTATCAAATAATATCATATTGACTGCATTTGCGCAATCGACCTCACAAATAAACAATGCATAATTTGGATATGTCCTCAATCCTATTCAGAAGCCTAACCTAGAATAAATGACCTGTGTCGAATGATCTCATTTAGTTGCATAAATACCGGAAATAATATTACAATTGATGGCCTAAATTCTATACATCTATGGTACAATATTGTAGACTAATGTTTGTCGATTGCGTTTCGATGGCTTTAAATTGTTAAGTATACCTACTAAGTTTCTAAAAACTGATATAATGCCAAATCAAACTTTTTTAAGTTTTTTCTACGTAATAGTATCTTTACGAATATATACAATATTAGCGGAAGGGGTCCAGTTAGTAGTTATTTTTATATATTTACAAATGTAAGTGATTTATTACACGAGTTTTGATTGCCTACTAAATATCAAGCAAAAATATTTAGTAGGCAAAACAAAACTCGTGTAATTTTATTGAGGTAGAAACGCATGAACATATTTGTATAATGTCATTGTGAAATGATCTCCTAACAATTCTAACTAAGGTCCTGAACACGACCACTTACTTTAACAGAAAACATTATAAGAGTTTCTGATAACACGCAATCAGATTACTAAGTTCCACGAACTAGACAGTTTTAAAATGTCCTCGCCGTTCTTATACTGAAACACAGCCACAAAAATAATGATTACAATTATGTAAAGTAGTTATTCTTTTTTTTTTATTGGTTTTGTTACTAAACATGTTCGTATTCCATGGTTTTTGATCGGGTGTGATCATGCGGTGATCAGTTCATCCAAGGGAGGATATAGTGGGAAATTGATAGCACTAGAAAACAAATTTGTGAACCTTAAATTAAAACACTTACCTTAAAAACATACCTGCTTAACAACTTATCTCTAAAAATTGTACAAGTTTTTTAAAGATTATCTGAAAATTTGGCTGACTGCGTCAAAAGTTATAACCGTGTTTCTTATAAATTTTGATTTGGTGCATTAAAATTTCCACATTTTTCCACGAAATCCTCTTTTTCTCCCCCCTCCTTTCCACACATTTGCGGTATGCGTATTATCACCGTTGCCTAGACAGTAGGTGTATGTACTATGGAAAGGGTCTCACCCCAGCAGATGTTCGGGGACTGCTCAATTGTACAGAAATTATTTTTGACAGCTTTTTCACATTTTTCACATGAAACTAAACCGATGTTTTTGTTTGGCCTATGTGCTGTCACATCTGCAGTCAAATTATGTCTTAGGACCTATCATCCTAAGTGTGGCTTGTGATATTCGTCCTTTAGTGAACGCAAATGTTTATCGCATGTGGTTAAAACTTAAATATTTTTTTAAGTTAATAATTCCCCAGACACACACCAACTGTATGGCCTCAAAGTAAGCAAAGCTTGTATTGTGGATGACTATACAGCGAACTGGGGGGAAAACCAGAATAAAAATACATAAAAAAATATAAACAACCATGACTCGAGAACAAGCATCTGTGTTCAACACACAAATGAAAGCCCCGACCGGAGCTCGAATCTGGTACCTCTGGCATTAGACGTAGGGCTACTGACCAATCCGCCGTCAAGACATAGATCCTGTAACGTGGCAGATGAGGAAAGCACGAATGAAAAGAAAGATTTGTTTAGTTTTGGTTTGCTTGCTGCTTGGAAACGACTGAACCTGTTGCAATATTTCCTCAAACTTCAGAAAGCTAGAATATTACAAAATTGAATTATAGTAAAAATTTGGAACGCCATAATTCAGATCAGATAACATTATACCTACATGTTTGCAAAATTAAGTCATTTTTTTTAAACAAAACAAACTTTTTAGTTATTTAGTATGTGTGTACGAGTATAGTAACAGATAATTGAATGGTTTTACAGATAGAGGTTTTATTGTAAACTTATAAATTAATAAATTTATTTTTATTCAAAATTTTATTTAATCTAGAGCTGATGACTTCGAAGGCCCCTTACCACTATTTTTTAAATTTATCGAAATTCATAAACATCGCACTTAGTTATTCCAGTTTCATTATCCCTGTCACGTGAGTAAACAGAAACGCGTATCTATTTTAGACAACGACGCAGCGCAGTTTCTATCGCAAAACAATTTGCAAGTTGAAGCCTTTCAGCTGGTGCTGAATAGAGAAGACACAGTCGTTGGCGCTGACTCAGCTTCGCATTTATTGTAAGTAAAAATATCGTCATCCTCGAGAATGCGGGACGCCTGCAAATAAACAAGGCACAAGCGATTCTCGCCCTTATGCGCGGTTTACACGTATTAAATACTTAAGTAGTAACTAAATTTTAAGTTACTAACTTTCGCTTGCGTGTCCAAACGCATTAAGTAGTTAAGCTCATACGTTCAACAAACATGGACGGTCAATAACTTAAGGAATTCCTCAATTCTGTACTTAGATTTGTGATTACCGGGATTTTAAACGAGGTCAGAGAAGATTTTGTTACGGATATCTAAATCCATAGAATAATACTCTTATTTTAAATACTCTTAATCAAATTTTGTAACTAAACTCCATTTCAAAATTTTGAAATAAAAGGAAAACATGTGAAGTAATTACTAGCTTTTGCCGACAACAGCTTTTTCAACTTATGCACTTAACTAAAAAAATCGTGTCCAAATGTGTTAAGTGAGAAGCTCCGCCCACCTAGAAGTAGAACGAATTCTAATCTCCTTAATCACTTGCGTACAAAATTTTTACTTACCACTTGTCACTTAACTAACTGTTTCCACGTTATTTTTAACTATAAATTCAGTTACCATCTTAACTACTTAACGCGTGTAAACCAGCCGCTATGCGCTGTTTACACGTATTAAGTAGGTAAGTAGGAACTAAATTTTGAGTTAGGAAATTGCACTTGCGTGTCCAAACGCATTAAGTAGTTAAGCTTTTTAAGCATAAGCATAAGTACAATAAAGATGAAAGGTGATAAAACTCAAGGAATTCGTCAATTCAGTGCTAAGATTTGTGATTCGCAAGATTTTGGCCAAATTCAGAGAAGAATTTGTTCCCGAAACTAAAATCTCTAGAAGACTGTTTTTTTCTGAAGTTTTTACTTCGTATATTTCTTATTTTAAAAACTGTTTAACAAATTTTAAAGTAAAATCTAAACTCCACTCCAACATTATCACAAAAAAGGAAAACGTGTGAATAAGTACTAGCTCTTGCCGACTACAGCTTTGTCACGTGCAACTTACGCACTTAACTAAAGAAATCATGTCCAAACGCGTTAAGTGAGAAGCTCCACCGTAAAATAGTACGAATGCTAACTTTATAACTTGCATACTAAATGTTTACTTACCAGTTGTCACTTAACTAACTGTTACCAACTTAACTACCTAACGCGTGTAAACCAGCCTTTAGTCTGGGCCTTCGGTGGATCAAATAATCTTACAGGATCAGAGATAATAGTGTAGCATCTTTTGTTGCCTGGTGCGGCACATACTACTGGCTGTGTTCCATTTAAAGAAAAGGAACAGCCTATCAAATTTTTCTTAGTTCTTTATTAAAAATACAGGAAATACATGCTCAGTATGTACACCAATACATACTTTGGAGGAATACAGTTTGTTCGTCTGCACATTTTTTTTATATAACTTAACCTCCACAGACTACAAACTCATTGTTTAGAACTAACACGGAACTTGGCACGTGACCAGAGAGGATTCCCGCCAATTCTGCAGGTGATCTGTGCTAATGACAGGTTCACTGAAAATGTGCTTCGTAAAAGCGCTGTATGCTGGCGCCGACAGCTTATTGCAGCTGTTTACTTGCAGTAATGATTGTAAAGATAAGTATTTATTTACATTTGATTTTAGTTTTTAGGTGTATTTCGTTATTTGTGTCGTATTACGTGTTTCGATAATACATACATGACACTCCGTAAAGGTCGACTTATATGTAGTAATACTCTTATGAAAAAGTTAGAGCTATCAACTCTCAGGGAATACTTGATCAAAATTATATTTTTTAGTAATCATCAGAACTGCCAGAATGCCGTCATTACCTTGTCCACAGGACTAGCAACGTGAAACGAGCGGAGTATTCTGAGCCTTGTACTCGGGTAAGGTAGGGTCCTTACGAATTTATAAATATAGAAGTACAAGGTATGTCATTCTCATACACTGGTAGTGGAGTCTCTTTGTTAAGATCTCTTCTGGGTGGTAACTTGAAATTCAAATTCAAATATTTATTTCTCAACATTGATAACTACTTGTTCTTATTGACGTCAAATAAAACTTGATTCTACCACCGGTTCGGAAAAACCTTCGTGAAGAAGAACTTATACGAAACTTCACGGATATATATTTCTTTTACAAAATTATTCTTATCTGCATCAGTTAGCTTAGCAAGTCTCCGTCCGCCCGAGTATCCAAACGACGAACACCCTCAAACGGCACCCGTTCATGTGTTAACGCGGTATCCAGCCATAGCCCTCCTCAACCATATTATATGGAAGTGAACGACCCGTCACCCGACGCTACCACATGTTAACCACCATAACAACCATTTTTACGTGGTTGTGTTCCGATTAAAAGGAGGTGCAATTTATGTAACAAAGGCGATTCCAACTAAAGCCTTGTGTGGGCAACGCATTATTAGTCAATATTATCATAATTTTGTATGATTTTCTTATGATCTAATCATATTCAATATTGATAAATAGAACATCTACGACTAATGATGATACGACAAATTATGATGAAATACATGCTCTCACTCAAACATCTAATATCTAATTTGACAATTAATTTGAAAAAATACGAGTTCTATGCGGTGTTGACATCATAAAAGCTGTTGGCATTTATATTGCGATTGAGAAGTCACACATGGAATGTATATTTTTTGTTGTTTTACCCAACTGCTAGCTGTTTAACAAAGCAAATTTTCGTATTTTTATGACTTATTTTAACCACATCAGTTAGATATTTCTTTTCATACAAAACTACCTGGGGTGCATCTGCTCTTTTCTCCCAAATAAATATATCCACAGTAATCCACCGATCCAAATCATATCAAATTATTGATTATTTTTGATATTTTTTGTGATATGCCAAGTCAATAGGTACTTACCGGAAAATATCTTTAAAAAAAATTAAGATCGTAATATTGTATGATCCTGGTCGTATGTAATTAAAACACAGGTTGAACAACTCATTTGATGTTTCTTTGACAAAAAGGTCCTGACAGATTTTTACCGCCTTCTTTTTAACCTTATAAAACTTAAAAACTGGATGTTGTCAGATGTAAGTTGGGTCTTTCATTCGAGTAGGTTAAGTACCTACCTATGATGTAATAGAAAAAAATGGATCAACAAAAATTTTCAACGCAAACCTAATTTCATATCGAAAGATTAGGTCCCTTTGATTTCATCCATAGACTTAGGAAATTTCATTTCTCAACATTGTTGTTTTTTGCTTGTTTTTATTGACGTCAAATAAAGTATGACTGTTCACCATTTCGGAAAAACTTAAGAATAGATAAGATACTAGTAGGTGTTTCACCTAAGGGGCGCTAATCGGGCCGGCCTTACTTAGGCTACGTTTCCACTGAAACGAAGACGAGCGGAGCGGAATGGAGAAGAACAGTGAAAAGTGGCAAGTGTTTCCACTAAAGCGGAGTGGAGCGGATTAGAGCGGAGTGGAGGTAAGCGGAGCGGTGTTAAGACTTTTAAAACGGAGCAATTTGAAGCGCCGAACAGTTACACTCAATGTCTCAGAGAGACTGTACATCATGTTGTCGATAACACAGGTTAGATACTTTTAGTTGGTAATAAGGCTCGTAGTATAACTAAACTCGATTTAGCAATATACAAATTACGACTAACGGTGTTGAAAAAATGCTAACTAACTTTTTGAGCGAGTCAGGTGGTGCGGCCTCGCGCGCTGCTCCACTCTGCTCCGCTCCGCACCACACCGTCCTGCTGTCATCCGCTCCGCACGTATTTTATGTGAATCTCCGTGCAGCTCTGCTCCGCTCCGCTCGTACTGTTTCGATTGAAGCGGGGCGGAGATTTTGAGCATTGTGCTTGGTCAAATCGTGCACCACTAAGCTCCGCTCGTCTGCTTTTCAGTGGAAACGCGGCCTTTGTGACACAGCTGGCGGCAAATCGAATATATGTGGTTAACAGTTCAGGAAAAATGCCATCCGGCCAAAGTCGTGCTTGCTTTGTTTGTGCCGACATTCAACAAATACTGCCTAACTGAATGGATAGCGCCTCTAACAGTTTTTGCTATAAGTATAATAAAGCAGTTTTCAAGCGCTACATTAACTACACATACCACTTGAAGTTGAATTGAAATGTCACGACGAGTCGCGGTTTGATACCATGATGCATAGCGCTGACCGCGTGGCATTTCAATGAACTTGTGAACGGACTAGTGGCCTGATTTGTGTTGAGTTTAATTATTTAAATGACAAATTAATGAAGCCTATCTTAGGAACCTGTTTACTAATGCATGAATGAATGTTTCAATCGTAATGCAAACAACCGAAGTCTCGATTATGTTCTCTCAAATCTTCAGTTATCGTTGACAGACTACTGTGACGCTTTAGTGGCCGAAGATAAACTCACCATAAAACTTTATGTATGAATATAAGGTTCAACACTTATAAAAAAAATGCACCTTCAACTACTTACTCCTATCATTTGGGTGAGTCTGTTAATGCTAACTTAGAATTAAGCAGAATTGACTGGCACTCTTAAACAATAAACCCTTGGAAGAAGCAATTCAATATTTCGATTCCCAATAGAACAATTTGCGCGATAAATATTTTTCCACAAAACATGGTAAGCATGGTACAGCGCCCCTCTAAACAAGTTACCTACAGAAATAATTTAAAATACTGTCGAAAATGTAACATAAATAATTATATTTCCTTCAGTTTGCTGCGAAAGCGGGCCAAAACTCTTAGCTGTTATG
Organism: Marasmarcha lunaedactyla; assembly: GCA_923062675.1. Lineage (NCBI taxonomy): Eukaryota > Metazoa > Arthropoda > Insecta > Lepidoptera > Pterophoridae > Marasmarcha > Marasmarcha lunaedactyla. Next base: position 6,680,619 of record OV281358.1, read on the forward strand.
AACATTACATTAGAAGTACCGAGGCGTCTATATAACATAAGCCGAAAGCGTCTTTTGTACTAGTAGTATGAAAACCGGGTCGTCAATGTATGACATACGAGGGTGCAACTGTAGAAACCGCTGTTGATATTTGTTATATATTTCCTAAGGATTTTCAGTGTTCATTTTCAATACCCTCGGTATATCCAAGAATCATCTGCTGCGGCTGGGAGTATACTAAGTCTATTTCTATATATTATATAACAAATATAGAAACTCCCTCAATAACTCCAATTTTTTTACAGTATATTCTAACAATGCTATTTTTACTGACCCTTAAGTATCATGGTTCCTTTATGTTACACCCTGTAGAAATAGACCCGCCGTACTATTAAAACTGTGACATCGGTCCTCTGTTCCTGACAAAATGTTCAAGCATCGCCATTCCCCTTACACTGCTATACAAAAGGTCACTATCGGAGGGCCATCAGTCTGGAAATTGCCCTTTAATTCAATCATGCACAAGGGTGGTGCTCGTAATGAAGTTAAAAACTACAGACCTATCTTAAAGCTTTGCATATTCGCATAAGTTTTTGAGCGGATTGGGAACTCTCAAGTCTACAGTTCATTATCTTGTTGATTTATCAAAGAATAACATGGTTACTTGATAAAGCGGTCTGGTGCTTCCAATGTACTAACATTTGTAGATTTTACAACCACTTTCATGGAGTCCGGTGGCCAAGTTAACGATTTTTCACAGATTTTAGTAAAGCGTTCGACCGTATCGACCATAAAATTCTTTTGCAAAATCTGTTGCCAGCTGGAGTAAATGGTAATCTGTAGAGGTGGTTTACATCATATTTATATAATAAAATATATTGACCGCTTGGCCGTCAAATATTAAAAATAGAACCCAAAGAGTAGTTGTTGGTGGATACCTATTCAATCAGGCGTGCCCCAGGGCTCACTTATCGGTCCTCTACTATCCAATATCTGTATAGCCTAAACATTTAAAAATGCTACACGATTATTTTTTACTCGGAAATTGTACGTGATCTACTTCGACTATTCTTCAATTATATGATCGTAGACTTCAAATATAGACATATATTAGCGACCTTGGACTACTACATGACTGTAAGTTACTTTGTGACAAAAACATCGATAACATCGTACACAGAGCCAATAAAGCTCTTGGTTGTATAATCAGGGCAAGCTTTCAGCTTGCTGTTCATTCGCGCGTTGTCTACTAGAGTATTGTTCCCAGGTATACAGCCCATGCCACATGGTTTACACTAATAGAATAGAATCTATAAAGAAGAGATTTTTAAGATTTCTGCGATACAAATGTAAAATATACGACATGGATTACAAGGCTAGATGTAAGAGCTTCCTTCAAAAGTAAGGCGAACGATAGCAGATGAGGTCTCTGTATAATTATAATAATAATAATGAATCCCCAGACAAACACACCAACTGTATGGCCCCAAAGTAAGCAGAGCTTGTGTTATGGATGACCATACAGCGAACTGGGGGGAACCCAGAATAAACCTACATATATAAATACAAACAACCATGACCCGAGAACAAACATCTGTGTTATCACACAAATGAATGCCCCGGCTAGGACTCGAACCTGGGACCTTCGGCGTATGAGGCAAGGCTACTTACCACTACACCACTAGGTCGTCAAAATTCGGTCGGTGTACTAAATTTAGTACAAGGAAATATGGATTCTCCAGAGTTCCTATCAAAAATAAACTTTTTAATCCCTACTAGAGTTCGTAGACAACTGCTCCGCCGGCTGCTCTAATTGCAGGTAGTTCCTTCTTCACTGGGGCTGCTAGGGAGTTTAATGAATTGATTGACAATTGCACCACACCAACTTCTTTAAAAAATTTAATTACTATTAACTGGTTTATTAAGTTTCCCTGAACATATGATTAAATATTATAAATAAGATCTGTTCTAGTGTGTAAATGCACTGCAAGCAGTGTGTATGTATATTAACTAAATGTTAAACGTAGACTACAAAAATTACTGTGCACCATCTAGGAAATAAGTTTACTTCTCTTGTTTATTGAAATGCACAAATATGTTAATAGTTTTAAGTTGTATAAAGGTATTAGTATTTAGAAGTATTCAAACTGTTTGTTTCCCAAATGAAATCAAATTGTGTATTTGTGTCTTTTAAATATAAAAACACTTATAAAAATGCCGATAAGTGTGTTGCTTAAGTGTAAAAGTTACATGGCAACCACTAAGGAACTAAAAGACATTTAATTTCACTCCGAAGTTCAATATTTGTGATTCAAGAAATATTGTACTCCAATGCATCTGTTATACTTCAGGTTATTTAGAGATTTGCTATACAAAGAAAGTGAATTTAAATTATCGAACTCAAAAACGATATTCCTCGGTTTGCTCGAAAATTTTGGAAAAAATTAGAACTTATAAAGAACCGAATTTTTAAACTTTTCTTGATTATTCTGATCTTTTCCATACATTCGCTGCCCATTCCTTAGAGTTTACACAACCTGGGATATAGAATCACAGGCTTTAAATAATTTATTTATTTAATCAATTCTATTTATTAAAAGCTTGCTATCATCGATACACATATCAATATACGCCTGCATTTTGTTTAAAAAAGACGAATGCAACTAAACTAAAACTAAAAGCGAAATAAACTTAATTTATTTTAGACAACGTTTATCATAAGCGATCCAGGACTTATGGACAGTTTGCCCTATTTGTTTGTGTTTATTATAGTTAGTGTTTTAATTTTGAATTTTTAAAATTCGATTTCGGGTATATTAGGTCGATGGCAGTTTATCTTTTTTTGTTGTGATAACACGTTATAATGTTTGTTTATATTTTGATAATGTAATCAAATAAATGAAGCGTTATAAAATAACTGAATTTTTCGAATACCCACATTTTAATTTACCCGCGTAAATTTTTTTTTTTTTTTCAAGAAAACTTACAATTAGCGGAGTTGAATTGTCAACAATTTCCTAACATTTACTATTTTAGGTGCAAGAAACTTATCAGCTTTACTAGAAGTGAAACAAAGCGATATTTACATACATATTTATAAAAAAAATTATAAATGTATTTCATTACTCTTATTGTACGCTATTTCATTGATAACATCGTTCCCAAATCTCCTCTTGAGCAGTTGAATTTTACAGACTTCAAAGACAATTTGTCAAATCCATTTCGTGGCCACATTTGAAAGACTCTACTATGTTTCAGGTAATGTTTTTTTCATTAACTTGACGCTACTATTTTAAAAAATATACATATTTAAGTGCCAATTTCAGTAAATTCAAAAATTCTAAACTTAAAATTGCTGCCATATGGCGGGGTTTGAATTTTTACCACCATGTCATATATTTTTATCGATAAAATAAGGTGTACTAGTAAACCTAAAAGTATGTACGTGTCGTCGTCACCCTACATTATATAACCTTATTGGGGTTGACTGATTCGTACTGCCTCTAGCAGTTATCGCCAACGCCCACTACGTTATAGTCCGGGAGGTGGCGTTGCATTTTGGGCAGTGATTTTACACCGATTGCTTGCCATCTTTTTCAATAGATCTCGAATGACTCACAACTGAACCAAGTGTCAGCTGGCGCACCCGCGGTGGATGTGGAATTGGAAGGTTGCGAAAGTGGTAAAAAATAAAAAAAATTTAAGTGATAGTACGCCGGCTGAAACTTTTTCCATAAATAGCTGTTATCATACTGAGCTGAAAAAAAACGTCAGCTGCATAGTGAGGGGGATTATGCGTCAGCTGCTCGCATGAACTTGTAAAACAAAACGTAATATAAAGTTATATTAAGTTATATTATTCTTTTAATAATTAAGGGTACGAAAACAACAATCAGCTGCTTGTATAGCGGTGGAAAGGCCGTCAGCTGACGCAGTAAAGATGCAGATTATTCGAGCAATGCACAGTATCTTTCACATTATATTTTTGTCTTTCTTGTTAAATGAAATGAACATAAACTAAAATAAAGCAAATATTTAAAAAAAAGTCGGTATATGGAAATAATTGAGAACTTTGCAGAAGTTATTCGTTATCGATGGTATCGCTATCGTAATCGTTTTCTGATGCATCATCTTCCGAACTGTCCAAAATGGCATCGAAATCGTTCCCTTCTTCTTGATCGGGTTCTAGAGTTCGATTCTATTCACCATCATCTGTAAATGCACATGTTAATCATCAACATTAGGCTACCAGAAATATACAAGCTCCAAGAAAGTGTCACCAACAAAAGTCCATACCACCAATATTTTCGCTGCTATCCGTTATACTGGTGACCGATGGCTACTTGATCACACTTGAACCATTTGAAGACACATCTCTCATTTTGGTAAATATTCCGCATCGCGCCACCAGCGATTTTGAGTCAGATTTTTTTTTACAGTCGCTTTATGATCTGTAAACGTTATAACTAGTATTGCTATGATGGCGCATGACTTTGTTTGGCTGAAAAAAGAAATTACTTACTACCACTAATTTATCAAGTGCAGATCGTATGTACCCACTTTATGTTGAGTCTAGAAAGTAACAATAAATAATATTAGGTGCGACGACGACCGCAGCGAGGAGGAGCGGGTTAGTCAGTATGTAGGTCATGCTGCGCGAGCCGATCAGCAGACCGAGCGTGCCGCGGCAGCGGTCGGCGAGTTAAAATGAAATAGCCTTAATGGAGAGTAGATAATAGTTGTTAACCGATCAATTACTAAGTTTAATAACCAGAAAATATCCAATTAGTTATGATGTATAAAGATCATAACTAATAAATAATAACTGTAAAAAAAAATCAGACTGAAAATCGCTGGTGGCGCGATACGGAATATTTACCCTCATTTTTTCATCCCACCCCCAGTCACTGGGAGAAAATTGAGAAGAATCTTGAAAGTGACCATGGCTTCAAAGGTGCGCTATGTACGCAGGTGGTTAAGCTCGGATTCACTTGGTGGAAAGATCGCCTCGTCGGTACGGTTTTTTCACTTGACTAGATCGTTTTTCTTATTAATTTGATAATTTTTATAGAACGTTGCCACTCGTGTAGCGTTGACATCGTTCATCACTTTAAATCCGTACAGGCGACAAACAAAGTCTTCGGTCGTTATGAAGACCTTGAATGTTATAAGAATAAAAGAGTAAAAATCAAAACGAATTCAATGCAACTAACAGTAAAAAAATAATAAAGTATGACTACCTTGACGCTGCAGATGTCGAAGGATTTTCAACAGCTACTCTGTATTTTGGCGGTAAAGCGGTGAATTGTCGATAACACTTCGCGTGGTATTTTTGAAAATCACACACACAAAAAATTAGTGTTTTTTTTAGATAGATTATTTGTCTGACGAATCTCCAATATTATATTATATATTTATTATATAGTACAATTGTCTATCGTTCTTTCAAAAAATAATATGCATTTTTCTTTTTTTTGCCACAGAAAACACTGCAAAGTCCTCAATTGTTTCTATAATTCGACTTTTTTTTTAAATACAAGCTGTATATTAGTTTATGTTGATTTCATTTTAAACTCGATATTATTTCATATTATGAATTTTGTTAAAAATAAAGGAAGACAAAAATATAATGTGAAAGATTCTGTGCATTGCTCGAATAATCTGCATCTTTACTGAGTCAGCTGACGGCCTTTCCACCGCTATACAAGCAGCTGATTGTTGTTTTCGTACCCTTAATTATTAAAAGAATAATATAACTTTATATAACTTTATATTACGTTTTGTTTTACAAGTTCATGCGAGCAGCTGACGCATAATCCCCCCTCACTATGCAGCTGACGTTTTTTTTCAGCTCAGTATGATAACAGCTATTTATGGAAAAAGTTTCAGCCGGCGTACTATCACTTAAATTTTTTTTATTTTTTACCACTTTCGCAACCTTCCAATTCCACACCCACCGCGACCTGAGCAGCTGACGGTTGATTCACTTATTAGTCATATAAGATCAACTATCGCTGTTAATATCAGCTGGCTTACTATGACTTTTGTATTTGCAACGCTACCTCCCGGACTATTAAAAATACCTACGTTTAGCAATCTCCATAAACAAGGCGCTTGCACAGTGCCCAAACACCGGGAACTCGAAGTTAAACTTTAAAATCTCGATAAATAGATTTTATACGCACATATTGCAATTATTTATGTTTCTGAAAGATATATTTTAATGTATGAAAAGACTTTTCGTAACTTTTAGTTTTAGTGCATGTATTGAAAAACATCCAAATGGAATGATTCCGTACCGACTGACCGACAGAATGTCAAAGTCAAATTACGACTGAAATTGATTGAGGCCAACAAGCGAATGGATGGCGTCCTTTCGTTTTGTAAAAATCTAAAGTCTACGTTTCAATACAGTATAAAGTGAACTTACATATTTTTGTGTCTACGCTAGATAATATTCTATGTGCATAAGAATTAAGGCAAATGACTTATTTTATTAATTTAGTTTTAGTGTTATTTTCATAAAATAATGTTCTAATGAGATTCTCGAATCTTTGGACAGAGCAATGTGTTTACAACATAACGTTATTGTTTGCTAATCGGTTTTTATGTATCGTTTAAAAAACTAATACGCGAGTTTCTTTTCAAATCTGAACGTATACTTATTACTTGCAGGTGGACCCGAGTGGTATTTATGGCTACTCCAAATAGTTATAAACAAAACACTTCAATGTCGATGCCCAGCCCTCAGAATAACCCGCGTTTGTATTCCAATTGATTTTCTATAAATGAAATCCTTGTTATTATTTCAGAAATCAGCAAATAGCAATTAATATAATTGAAATAGTAGTAAATGCTAGGTTTATGACCTAAAAGTTTGCTAACATACCCAATTTGATGAATTCTATATGAGATGACTATAAAATTGATTTCTTATTTTATTCATGAACCCTTACATTTAAGCATTTTACCAATGTTCTTAGATATATTACTAGTATGTTTTAGAATATTATAGAACTAACTTTTAATTATGGAAGTATGTTTTGCCATTGCAAGCTACAGCTTTGGTTGATATACTGTATGTATGCTGTGTTGTAACCATGAATTAGATGGCTATGGAAAAACAGTAGCTTGTGGCCCAAAATTTCAATCCTTCCTCAATAAGCATATGTATCTAGTGCTTCAATATCATAACTTTGATTATGTATGTAGAGTTTTCCTGGCAGTCCCTGCTATTTTTTAATTTGACAGACATTACATTGAAACGGGAGATATTAAATTTTATTATAACTCACTAAATAAACAGGATGATTCATTGAGATGGTTCAGTATGGGAAAATCTGAAACTTAAAGAGATAAAGATGTTTGTTGTAAGAAACCATCATCTGTTTTGGATCATCCGTTCTTAACTCTAAAATCATCCTTATTATTCCTAAGAACAAATATTTCCCTCTTATAGTTTCAGACTTTTTTACACTAACCCATCTTGATGAATCTCCATGTATATTGCACTTTTGTTTTTCAAAAATTTATTGATTTATCACTTACATAAGCATTAATATTTAGAGTTATAAATAAAACAAAATGTGGAAAATGATTTATAGCTTAATTTACATCCTAGAAAATCTAAAGAATTAAATTTTTTTTTATTACACAAAAACAATGATTATTGATAATTAGAAGATTGATGGTAATAAGTTTTGGGTCACACAAATTCTTCAGCTACTGTTTCTCTGTACTCTAAGTAAGCATGATTCTAATTCTTTTGCTTTGTATATGAGACAGTTGGCATTGTTGACAACTACTTTTTAATATTTTCTGTTACTTTTGTAATTCTTATCACATTTTAACTCACTTTATTATCTTTAAGTTGGTTTTGTTTCATGTTTTGCTATGTTGAAACAGACTACATGGTAGCTGGGCCCCCAATGAGTTTCGGTATGATGAAAGGTAATGCCAAAATTATTTTTTACTCTACATGTTGTTTTTTCAAAATTTACACCACATACCTGTTTCGGATCTAGGTTATCTATGGGGAATTAATTAATGTTATAAAACAAAATCGGCACAGAATTTTCCTGTTTCCTGCACCACATGTAATAATCATTTTATTTTTTTTGTTATCTTATAATTTTTTTTTATTATAATAGTCTACTGTTTTCATTCTATTTATTTTCTATGCTTAACTTAGAGCCTACTAAAACCTTGCTATGCTGCTAAACTAATTAAAAAACTAATTTTCTCTCTAATTTTGTTTGTTACATAATTTATTAGTGCATATTTGATTTCATTCTATTTCGTTTGCGTCCTCACCCCTTCCTGTCCCCTTATGCTTTGTTTTTTTCTTTCATTGTATTGCCGGCTGCTTGCTTGAAGGCGGTATGAATGCACCGCACCATAACCAATATCAGTACCACCCGCAATACCAGGGTGGGCCACCGATGGGTCCGCAAGGACACCAGTATTCGTGGCAAAGTCAGCAACCACGTTTCGGTGCAGAGGGTGCAAGAAGATCGACGGGAGGAGGAGGCCAGAGCCAGCCGTCCCAACAAGGCAAAGATGATAAGACCAGCCCGTTTGTGTCCTCGTTGCATTCTCATCCTGGATTCCAGCCGCAAAAAATTGGGAAGGCATCTGCGGTAAGCAAACAAAAAAGGTTAAAAAGTGATGACAAAATGTTATTCTTTGCACACCAATGTCTACCTGACTTCACCTGCGTTTACCCGGCCTTTTTCACTCGATACTTTGCGCGCCTATAACTCCTACCGGCAGCAGTGTCGCCAGCGGCCTTTAGTTGAGTTGATTGTAGTATCCCATACATGTTTAATTACATTCATATTACACTTAATATAATATAGCATTTTTTACGCAGAGATATTTATCTGTTTCAAGGTACTTTAACTAATCTGTGCCTTTAGTGTCTATTAGTTTTGTCATACAATAAGCTTCAACTTAATATTTGTTTCTGAAATAAAAGGTACCCACATATTATTTGTGTTATCACTAGAAGTCTCTTGTGCCTGGTTGTTTTTCTCTGTAGTATGGATAGCACCATAGCAAAACCTATGTTTATACCTTTGTTTAGTACTTTACCATGCTCTGCATCATTGGAGAAAACTGATTTATTGTACCTTAATGATTACAGGGTGCGGGCCTCCCAAAACCACCGAAAGCGCCAGAGAAGCCCCTAATGCCATACATGCGTTACTCTCGTCGTGTCTGGGATAGTGTCAAGTCTGCTCATCCAGATTTGAAGCTATGGGAGATTGGACGGATCATTGGTGGTATGTGGAGGGACTTGCCGGAGTCGGAGAAAGCTGTGTATGTTGATGAGTATGAGGCTGAGAAGGTATGTAGTTCAATTTGTTTGCTATTTTATAAGTTGTTGAATTTTTTAATCTGCTTTGTTAATAAGTAAATTAGTGTATTTTTGTTGGGAGTTTTGAAATTTTGAATCTCATTTACTCGGGGAATAGGAATATAAATTATTTTCTGAATATATTTCAAACTATATTAGAATTGATGTAATTTAATATGGAAATGTGTTTATTTGAAAATAAAATTGTACTTCATTCAAATAATAAAAGAGAATGCTGAATTGGAATCTATGAGGAAAATAACACCTACTCTCAAATAAAAAAGGATTCTCAAAATTTACCCTATAATTTATCATCCAAATAAAGGAGTTTTATAAAATAAATGAAATATTTTTAAAATCAGGCGCAGTACACAGAGTTATTGAAAACCTACCAATCATCGCCTGCCTATATCCAATGGCTGACTCTCAAAAGTAGAGGTACACGCCAATGTGCGTCTTATTTATAGTGTAATAAGGATTAATTTCTTTTAATATGTCACTTGGCTTGGTTTTGTAACACGGGGTCTGTGTACGAGTATTTGCTCTCATATTGGTATCAGTTTCTTCACTCAACCATGGCATTTTTGTACTTTTACATCTAAAAAACCATTAAAAAACAAAAGTATTTAGAATTCTATGAACACTATGCACTGTTAAGGAAAATATATGATTGAACATGTCAGTCCCATCATGACCTGAGCCTATCTTAATCAGTAACCAGTGCACCTAGCAGTCGCCGCCATTCTGTGCAGCTCTGGCAGCCGCACATGCCGGCTCCGACAGAATGTCGGTGCATGCACGAACAACACGGTTGTTTAAGGCGATTCCTAAATATAGATTTTGTTTAGCACATCTAGAATTTGATGTAGTACAGATTCACTGAGCAAAATCTATTTCTGAATAACTCGTAATATTTCAATAAGAATATGAGATAAAATAGTATTACAATGGTTTATGACGTGTTTAATTATTGCACCATTGTGTAAACTATTCATTTTCGTAATAACTGTTGGGTATAAACTGTGTAAAGACGAAACTAAAGATGTTTACCTCATTAAGAGAGTTAAGATTTTCAAAATGACAGAAGGTTTTACCAAGCTGCAAAACGGGCTAGTTTTAAACAAAAATTTAAAGTCTTTAACAAAAACCAGAGAAGAAATTTTTTTTCATAACTTTTGAATGGCTGAAGCGTTAATCAAATTTAGCTACAACATTAATAACAATCATAAACATATGTTCAAATGATTATATGTATCAACAGTATGATTTTCTAGATGCTTTAAGCTTTCAGACACAAAAACCGCTTCAGAAACATTCAAATGGAATGTATGGGAGACACGATGTCACAGACCAAACGCGTCAAATTTATAGCATCCTAATTTTGCGTAAAGGGGTTAAAAAAACCTTAAAATCTTTCCATAGTCTATTCTCAACAGAATGAATACACTCATTGTACTGTCACTAACACACATTAATACCCTGGTTATTTTTCACCCACCCTTGCACCTCAGTCGGAGTACGAAAAGAGTCTGAAGACCTATCACAATTCACCAGCGTATTTGGCATATATTGCTGCTAAGAATAAGGCTGTGGGTAAGACTAGATTCATTTGTTTTGTGTTGTTTTTGTGGGTAGGTCAGATATCTTTGATTAAAGTAAATATTGGTAGATAGGTGACAAGCTGAGGTACGGACCTCATAATTCATTTTCCCGTTGTCTGTTCGAAATTAGTCGAAACTCGACTGTCACTACGCAAAAGGAATCGACGCGATACGGCCATTCAGAAGATATACGGCCTCAATTCAGGATTTAGTATGACAGTTAGTTTGCTGTTGACTTGTCTAACAACTTTGTGATGTACAGAAAATCTCTGGGTCTGTTAGTTTACGAGAAAAAAATAATGTAATTTTTTTGTATGGAACAAATGTATTTTGTTTTTGTTTCGAGTTAGACCCATTTGGGTGTTTTGAGTTCATATGTTAGCCTGAGTAACGTGTACTAAAAAAAATATACCTTGTGCTGGGCATTGACAATTTCAATATTAATTGCAGATTGTGCGAAAACTAGTTGTTTTAGCTGATTTATTTTTATAAACTTGTAGATCTCTGATTTTGAAACTACTTTATACGTGAAAATAAGTTTAAATAATCAAATTGGAACTTGACTATTTCTTATTATGGTAGCCCATAAGTGACACTTATGTAACGGAAAATGTATTGTATGTGAATTGGCAAAGTAATCCCTATACCTTTAAAAAGTTTAGTATAAACAACGGAAACAACACGTGTGCGTCAAAGTATGAGTTGATTTTATCTTTTTACACGGTATAACAGACAGTGGCAAATAGTATAAGAGACTTTTGAAAATAAAGTAGTCATAAAGGTTGTATGCCTAAAAAGTGCTGTTTTTGACAGGGATCTTGTTGCGAAGTCAAATAAATATATATATCCACACAAAAAAAATTACATTATTCTTTTTTTCGAAAACAAACAAACCTAGAAATTCTCTGTATATTGTCAGTAAAGCTGCTAGACTAGTCAATAGCTAACAAATAAAAAAATAACATCTAAATTTTTACTTGAGGCCCTATGTCCACTTATTTTCAGACTGGAAGTACTGTGCGACGTCCGTCTTGCTCGCGAGCCACGTTTTACATCATTCTGTCCCTTTTTCAGTTTCATAAAATATAATAAACATACTTGAATTTTTGTAACTACCAGATCCCATGGTCAAGTGCGTCCTGTAAGAAGGTCACCTGTCTTCCGAATGTATTTATTTAATCAAAGAGTATGTATACTTCTTGAAAAATAATAATTAATTGATTGCATAGATTTTTGTGAACACTCACTTTAGATTACAATTGACCACTTTTAGTATTAAATACTGTGATAATTAGTCATTAATTTATTTTTACACGTCTTTAATTTAAGAAAGCAGTTTGTTTTCTTATGCTTTAATAAAAAATAATTATTGCACCTGGTAATTAAATATTGGGTTTTTTTATACTAACTCTCTCATTGAATCCAACTTGTAACATTAATTCATTTTGTGTTTTATTTTTGTGTTGGTTTTGGAATATTTGCTAGCATAAACCTTTAAAGAATTTGAAGACCCAGTCAAAGTATTGAACAATTAATTCATCCACTATTTTATTAACGAGTGGCGTCATTGGTAGTAGCCCTGCCTCTTACACCGGAGGTCCCAGGCTCGAGTCCTGGCCGGGGCATTCATTCATGTTATGAATGACAGATGTTTGTTCTCGAAAATTCAAAACATTATATTGCATCATAGGTGGTGATATCTGTTGAAAGTCTTATTTTTGTTCATCTTCATCGAGATTGCGTAAATAAACCTTAGCTACGGCTTTTAAAAGGTATTATAAGTAGACTGAGAGGAAATAATCCGGTGGGAAAATAACCACTCGGCACTCTGGTCATGTATGTATATATGTATGTTTATTCTGGGTTCCCCCCAGTTCGCTGTTTGATGATCCATATCCATAACACAAGCTCTGCTTACTTTGGGGCCATACAGTTGGTGTGTTTGTCTGGGGATTTATTTATATTTTATTTATTTTTAGAAAGAAAAAAAAACTAATATAAAGGATTAAGGTCATTCTGTAAAGGTTTATGCTGGTTCATAACTTGTAGTTTTAATTAGTTGTAATTTGTGAAAAAATATTGATGCTTATTTGAGATGAAAAATAAGGCACATATTATTGCTTAATTTTAATACACATAGTAATGAAATAAATTTCAACTTGGAAATAATAATCTTTTTTCATCTCATTTTCTTCATCAGTCGGTAACCTCGAAGAAGAGAGTACAACGAAGAAAGGTTCTGCGCAAAAAGAACAGCAACAGGATCGAAGGATCGACATACAACCTGCAGAAGATGAGGAAGGTAATTATTGTGAAGAGACCTCTATTTGTCATGACGACCGGACCTTCCTGGTTCGAGTCCTGTTCGGGGCATTCATTAGTGTGATGAACAGAGATGTTTGCTTTGGAGTGATGGTTGTTTATAGTTACATCTGCGTGTTTATTCTGGGTCCCCCCCCCTCCCAGGTCGCTGTATTTACTACTTGCTCTGCTTAGTTTGGGGCCATACAGTTGATGGTTGGTGTGTTTGTCTGGGGATCTATCAATATTATTATTATTATTTAATCACGCATTGTAGAATGTCTGAACGAATTAGGTTGAAATATGACCTATCTTGAATTTTCCTGAGATTCACTGCGTCAAGGTCGCCGGCATAAGTAAATGGCAAAAGTACAGTAATGTTTTTAATAATTTAAAATTAAATTCAGACAAGAGGAAGAAAACCTTTAAAGTCGTTCCAAATAACTTTTGAAATTGTAATTTCAGATCAAGACGAAGGGCTGTCGATAAAGCACATTGCCTATGCCCGCTATCTCCGGAACCACCGGCTCATCAATGAGATATTTTCTGATACTGTAGTTCCGGACGTGCGTTCCGTTGTTACGACAGCTAGAATGCAGGTATACACACGTTTTACATAATTATTCTTTAGTCTAGATACTGAGATAGGGATGTTATGATTTTAATAAATATATCTACTATAACCTTTTAGGTTCTATGTATGTAAATCAGTTTGTTTAAGAAACATTCAAGCTTTGGGTTTATAAATATCTGTGAAGCTGTATATTTGGAATATATTTCACTATTGCATGTTTCTTTGTAAAGAAATACAAAGTTTCAAGTAATTTTAATTAGTGTTGAAATAGCTGTAATGTTGCTGATCAAAAGCCTGCACTGGAAATGGCAAAATAGAAAATTTATACACAATATATTATTAACTGTGAAAGGGTTCTAATTCATGAACCTCTAGCCGAGATATTCACGCTTTATGCCCCCAAGAATTGCGCTGCAGATGTCGAGGAATTTTATATAGGGACAATAAGTTTGAGCAGTGCTTTCCTTCAAATCTTAATAATATGTTAGTGTTAACATAATTGTAGTTTCTTAAAGATAGGCATTATTGTTCACACAATTACTTCAATGAAAACCAAATTGTTTATTATACTAAAGTGTGAAGATTACTTTTTAACTAACATGCATTTATTAATAATCTGTAAATTTCATTTCTATTGAAATAAAGATAATAATTTATATCGGTAATCAATGGAATAAAAAAACTGACAGAAATGTTAAAATAATGATAACAAAAATTAGGATAAAGAAGATTTATTGGTAGTAAAGTTTCTTATGTCCTCGTTTGCTACTACGGTCCTTCCGAAAACCGCCGTTATAACCAGGGTCACATGGTGGTGTTCTGGATAAAGGGGACGAACAGCCAGGGCTATTGCTGGAACAAAGGCAATTTCAACTGAAGCCTACGGTCGGCAACGCGTTATGAATCTATATCCAATAAATAACTGTTGAGAATTTGGAAAATTTAACTTTGGAACTAGATGGCAGCACTATCTGTGCTTGTTACTTGGTGTGTTGTTCTAACGCAGCTATACTCTAAGTGTGTTCCGCGGAACCCTAGGGTTCCGTGATAACTCTGTCGGGGTTCCGCAAGAATTTAGAAAAAAAAAATCAAAACACCTCTCTCCGGTCGCACCGCGGCTGCGCGGACTCGGCGGCCGCGCGGAGACAAAACGCTATGAACGTTATTTAATTCCAATATCTCAGTTCAATGCGCGCATCTTTTGAAAAGTATTTTCCCGAAGAACACAATACAAAAATTAAAGTGAATTCATGGATTCATAATCCTTTTTTACCCAACTTGGAAAAGCCTGAAAACATGTCAAACGAGATATATGAATCTCTTTTAGAAATGTCATCAGACACAAGTATGGAGTCACTGTTCAAAACGACGCCTCTCAATGATTTTTGGTGCAGAATCCAAGATGAATATGCAATGCTTGGCCAAATGGCTCTGGATATTCTTCTCCCGTTCCCAACTACATATTTGTGCGAAACAGGATTCTCTACCTACGCAGCCACGAAAACAAAATATCGCAATAGACTGGACGCTGAAGCTGATATGAGACTCCAACTTTCTTCCATCAAACCTGATATCAACCAATTGATGAAAAATAAAAAAACAGTTTCATACCTCCCACTAGTTAGATTTTTTCTTTTTTAATGTTTTCTATTACTGTCCTAGCCAAGTGGTGAAGTAAATAATAATTAGTAACTGTTACATTGTACTTTTATTATGCTGATTAATAAAAAATACACTTATAAAAACAATTGTTTTATTGTAGGGTTCCATCAAGTATTTTGCTTCCCAAAAGGATTCCGTCATTTAAAAAGTTTGAGAACCACTGTTCTAACGTATTAATACTATAGTTTTAGTTCTCTGTCACTTCCGTTTGTCTGACATATAACTTGTGTTCTTGCCGTCTTCAAGTAATTACGCATAATAAAGAAGATTACAGAAATCCTCGTTTTATCTCAAAATAAACCCCTAACCGAACAGGTTATGGGCCCAGGACACTCAGCCAAAGGAGCAAAGAATAAGTACGGCAAAGAAAAGTTGTAACTCCTTGAATATAAAAATCAAGATGGATCCCACCACGCGGTCAATGCAGTTAGAAAAGTTTGATGGAAATAACTTTCGCCAGTGGAAGTTCCAAATAAAATGCGCTTTAAAGGCAAAAGGAATTGATATTCAAGCACAAAGACCAGAACAAAATAGTGCCGAATGGTTGAAAAATGATGGCATGGCTATGTACATTATAACCTCGTCTATGGACTTCAAACAAATTACTTTGATAGAAAATTGTGAAACAGCCAAAGAAATAATGTCGAAACTCGAATCAATATATGAGCAAAAAAGTGAACTTTGCAAAATGTTAATACATGAAAAGTTCTACCAGTACAAAATATCACCAAGTGACAATGTGGCACAACATATTTCTAAGGTTGAAACCCTAGCTAAACAGTTAAAAGAGAGTGGGGAGTCTGTTAGTGACATGGCCATCATAACTAAAATATTGGGAACATTGCCATCCAAGTACAGATCACTGTGGCAAGCGTGGATGTCATTAGACTCAAAGCAACAAACTATTGTGCATTTAACTGCTCGTCTGTTAGATGAAGAAGCAAGTTTAGCAGGTGAAGAAGAACAAGAGACTGCTCTCCTTGTTGCTAATAAAGGATGGAAGTCAAAATCAAAACCAAACAAACCAATGCCATGTAAAGGTAGTACAAATCAAAATAAGCCAAACAAACATAGGTTTGAATGCTATAATTGTGGAAAACGAGGCCACTTTTCTAAGGAATGTCGTGCTCCTAAAAAAAACAAATCTAGAAAACCTCTACAAGAAGGTGCAGATATGTTAGCATTTTATGTAGAGAATAATGCAAATAATGCAGAAGAGAATACATGGATTCTAGATAGTGGGGCCTCTGCGCACATGACATTTAGAAAGGACTACTTTATGGAACTGTATGATTGTAACCAGAAAACATTGACATTGGGAAACAAGCAGTCAGTAGAAGTCTCTGGCATCGGCAAAATATTAATACAAAGATATGTCAATGGACAGTGGGAGACAAGTGAACTGCATGATGCAATATGTGCCAAGTTAAAGAAGAAACCTGTTTTCAGAAGGTGTAATAATTAGAAAATCCTATTCTATTATCAAGAAGAATATAAGTGCTTTAATTTACAAAGACAATGTAGTTGTAATGAGTGCTAAAATTACAGAAAACAATTTGTATCAGTTAAACATTAAAACAGTGGTTCCAGAAACTTGTAACATAGTGCAAAATAATCAAAATGACATTAAAATGTGGCATGAAAGACTCGGACACATTAATCTGAAACAAATTAAAAACATGAGTGCAAATAGTGTGGTTGAAGGCTTAAAACTAAATGACAATGGACAAAGTGACTTTGTATGTGAGGCATGTGCATATGGAAAGCAGTGCAAGTTTCCATTTCAGAAATCTAAGCGAGGAGAACTACAGTCAGGTGACTTAATATACAATGATGTATGCGGCCCTATGAGTTGCCCATCAATTCAAGGTATGAAATACTTTGTGTTGTTTAAGGATGCTGCTACAAGTTACAGGCATGTATATTTTATCAAAAACAAGAGTGATGTCTTGGAAATGTTTAAGAAATATAATGCTATTATCGAAAACAAATTTATGCACAGTGTTAGAACATTGCATACTGACAATGGTACTGAGTACATTAATAAAGCATTCCAAGAATATTTGGATAAGGAAGGGATAATTCAAGAGCGCACTGCACCATACACTCCTGAACAAAATGGGCGTGTTGAAAGGGAAAATAGGACTATAGTAGAGAGTGCACGTTCTATGTTGTATGCTCGAGATGTACCATTGTTCCTATGGGCTGAAGCGGTTAATTGTGCAGTCTATCTATTGAATAGAACCTCTTCTACACAAACTCCTAATAAAACACCTTTTGAACTGTGGAATGGAATCAAACCCCAGTTAAGCCATGTGAAGGTATTTGGAAGTATTGGTTATGTACACATTCCAGACCAATTAATAACAAAATTAGACAAGAAAAGTGAAAAGATGATATTAGTTGGCTATGACTTTAACAACTATAGAATGTATAATGTTAATACAAGGAAAATACAAGTGTCAAGAAATGTTTTGTTTGATGAAAATCAAGTTCCTGAATCAAAAAAAAATATTTCTGAAATAAGTTTTATGGATGAAGATATGAAGATAAACAAAAGTTATACAGTAAATGATAACCAGATTGAACACCATGTTAGTAATATAGATAATACCTTGAATAATAATTCATCAACTGACAATGAAGACAGCTTGGTGAGTTGTAACAGTTATGATTCACCATATGAACCGTCTCAAGATTTAGAAGATTTAGTGTCACGGAACATAAATTTGAGACCACGAAATAATATAAACTTTGAGGCAAATATTGTAGAATTTTCAGTTCCTCAAACATATGCTGAAGCAATTAGTAATCCACAGAAAAGTGAATGGTCTAAAGCTATTCAAGAAGAATTGTTAGCTCACAAAGAAAATAATACATGGACTGCTGTGAAGAGAACTCATCAGCGAACTCTTACCACCAGGTGGATTTTTACTATTAAGAAAAATGAGATTAATGAAATAGTGCGCTATAAAGCTCGGTTATGTGCACGTGGTTTTAATCAAATCAAGGATATTGATTATCAGGAAACATTTTCTCCCACAACAAGGTATGATTCCATAAGAATCATACTTTCTTTAGCTGCAAAGCATAATTTAGAAATCCAACAATTTGATGTTAAAACTGCGTTTCTTAATGGGTACCTGGAAGAAAATATTTTCATAGAAATACCTGAAGGTTTGCCAATTAATAAAAATGTTGTATTAAAATTAAATAAATCTCTTTATGGCTTGAAGCAAGCATCTAGATGCTGGAACAAGAGGTTCACAGAGTTTTTAATGAAATATGGTTTTGTACAATCTCAGGCAGATAATTGTATTTATGTTGGAATTTTTGAACAGTCAAAAGTATTTCTTATAATTTATGTAGATGATGCTCTTGTAATATCTTCAAATAAACAGTTAATTAAAGAAATAATAGGGTATTTGAAACAAGCTTTTAAAGTAAAGGAATTAAATTAAAAATATTTTGTAGGTATGAAAATTGAGAAGAAAAATAGTTGTATTTATATTAATCAAGAAAATTATATAAAACAAATTATTAATGAGTTCTGTATGAATACTGCTAATCCAGTCAGCACCCCAACAGATGTCAATGTTATTTTAACGAAAAATGTAGATGAAAATGTCGTTAATTTTCCTTATAGAGAAGCTATAGGTTGTTTATTATTTTTGAGTTCTGTTTCAAGGCCAGACATTTCATTTGCTGTAAATATGTTAAGTAGATATGTAAACAATCCAGGTCTACAACATGTGAATGCTGTAAAACGTGTATTGAAATACCTAAAAAATACTAAACATTTATGTATAAAATATGGAGAAAACAATGATCTTAATGGATATTCAGATGCCGATTTTGCTGGTGATTTGGATACACGTAAGTCTACTACAGGCTATATTTTTATGTTGAATGGAGGTCCAATCACTTGGTCCAGTCAGAAACAAAAGACCATTGCTCTCTCCACCACTGAGCCAGAATTTGTGGCTGCTTTTGAAGCTGCCAAGGAAATTATATGGTTGCAGCAACTATTGTTAGAGTTAGGTGAAAATTATAAATGTATTACTTTAAATGTTGATAATCAGAGTGCGATAAAATTAATCAACAATCCTGTTTATCATAAAAGAACCAAGCATATAGATGTTAAGTATAATTTTGTGAGAGAGAAGGTCAATTTAGGTTTAATTGAAGTTAACTATGTTCCAAGTAAGAATCAGTTGGCAGATATTTTGACTAAAGCATTGCCTGCTCAGACTTTTACTTTTTTGAGAGATCTGTTTTTGTTTGATTAAGTACCTATTGTACATGTTAATAAATGTAATCATTTTGGTTGATTGTTATGAGTAAAATTTTAGTGGGAGTGTTGAGAATTTGGAAAATTTAACTTTGGAACTAGATGGCAGCACTATCTGTTTGTCTGACATATAACTTGTGTTCTTGCCGTCTTCAAGTAATTACGCATAATAAAAAAGATTACAGAAATCCTTGTTTTATCTCAAAATAAACCCCTAACCGAACAATAACAATAATTAATAACATCAACAAATAATGTTATCTATGGGCCATAGATATGGGCCATGCAATACCATCAGGTAATCGTTTACCGGCTATGAAACACTAAAAAAAGACGAATTTGCAGTACAGTACCCAAGAACAAACATTTGCAGGATATGTTAGTCTATTTATAACATTATATTTGCTACTTTTTGATATCCAACCATTTTCTGCTAATCACCTTATATTGTGCACAGTTTTCACGACACAGGCAGGCCCAGTGTGGAGTCCAGGGACATTGTTGCATTTGTTTGTTAAATTTAATTATGAAAATAGTGTTCTGAAGTTGTTACAGTGCCTAAAAAGTAAAAAAAAATATTGTTGTATTTTACAGAAATAAATTTCTTTATTTTATATTTGTTACTTTACAGATACTAAAGAAGCAGGTGCAATCTCTGACGATGCACCAAAAGAAGCTCGAAGATGAACTACAGCTCATTGAAGAAAAGTTTGAAGCCAAAAAACGCAAGTTTGTCGAGAGCAGTGACACTTTCCAAGAAGAATTGAAGAAGGTAAAATACCCCTATACACTTGCTTAATAATTAAATATTTAGCATATTCCGAAACAACAGAAAAATTTAATTACGGCTATTATTCACTTTGACGTCGAAACGGTCCGACATTTTCTGAGTGCCAACACAGATTTATATCAAAGCTGTTACGAAGTTTTAAATGTTGTTGCAGTCTTCATTCTGTTAACCTCACTACTTGATTCAAATCGAGCTCTGTTTATCCCGAGTTGGTACAGTCGGTGCAGGAGAGAAGCGCATGCGCGTTGTTCCGTCTTCTGCAGGGTGTCCCTCAAGCTGTAATCCTCGTATTTGAAATCTCGATAAAAATTAATTTTGATAATGCTAAAAAATAGTCATGACATATTAATAAAGAGTCATACATGTAAAAAAAATAGTCGTATTATAGTTTCGGCGTTATAGCTTTAGGCTGGTGAGGATTATGGTTTGAACATTTGAAAACTTCAAATTCCTCCGGAACGCCTACTACTTTCAGTTTAAAGTTTTTGCCAAAGAATAGTGATGAAATATTCGCACGTAACCAAAACTAAAATAAGTGCACGAGCCGCAGATTACAATGAGAACCCCTGATAGCATTATCACTGTTAACTTATCACGGTTCAGTATTTCGTGGAATACGAATCAGCCAAAGTACAATTATCGCCGCTTCCTTGAATTTACGACGAATCGCAATTATTCCTAACAAATATGTTTGTTGATTGTGTCTATTTTGATTATTATAATTATGTGATTAGGTAGGTACGTATTTAAATAAAACAGGAAAGATCTAGTAAATAAAACAATGTATCGACAACAAAACTTAACCATTTTATGGTAATTATATATTTTTTATATTTTATTGAGTTGATTTCATTTGAAAACTTTATATTTTCCATACATTTCTATGAATTTAAGCGCTCCGCGTACTAAGGGGAGGGGAACTTGGTACTGATTCTGCACCAAATGCCCTGATTGTGCATGTCTTCTAAATAACACTAGATCTCAGGAGAAATAACTCACGCGCTATACTGTATGTTTCGTCATGGGCGTCCACGCCGTCAGTAGATCTGGGATCACG
The DNA here is from genome assembly GCA_923062675.1 of Marasmarcha lunaedactyla. Classification (NCBI taxonomy): domain Eukaryota; kingdom Metazoa; phylum Arthropoda; class Insecta; order Lepidoptera; family Pterophoridae; genus Marasmarcha; species Marasmarcha lunaedactyla. The sequence goes on from OV281358.1 coordinate 6,702,232, forward strand.
TATCGGACATACCTACTGTATGCTACGGCATCTCGTTCTGAGAGAACTATTGATCGGTATGAAGTATACCAGGATTGGTGACCGTTTTTGCGATGCGGTACGGGCTAATTCGTTATTGTACCCATGGAGCTGTTTGAGGCATGGGTGGGTGTGCGATTGAATCGTCACTCGGAAGTGGCTTAAGGATGTATGTAAAATATATGCTTGTCTTAGAATAAAAGCCTTATTTAACTCCGTGTTATTCGTACCGAAAGTTGACGATATCGAACTAAACTGATAAAAAAGTATATGAATCTTAGTCAATGCAAGGCCAAAAAAATAATTTTCAGAAACTTCGTCATTTTGTTAATTTTTTCACACTGATCCCGATGTCGTTATGGAGATATTCGCGGTTAACTTTGGACGTATCAGTAGCGTTCTGTGAACTTGTACTCGGCCACAAATATCAAATCGCGTATTAATTTTTTTTTATCGTTTCAGGTTTCAGTTAATATTATAATATTTCAGTGATTACAAATTTTAAGAAACAACTGTTTATTGTTAGAGTTAGTTTTTTTAGTATACTATATTAGAATTTGTCAGAGCTAAATAAAACCGAATAGCATATTTTACAATAATGTTATTAATTTTCATCTAAGAAATAAACATTTAACTCTCAAGCTTCCACACACGTGACACCCTATAATTATGCAGTCATTTGACATGAACACCGCTACTGTATAATGTTGACTATCAGCGAAACAAAGGACATTCCTATGTGATCCTATACATGAAAGTTTTCCCTCATTTGACATAACTATATTCTAGGTACTAGTAATTTTATATTGTCACTAAAGTACGTCTTCTTATGTAGCGTCGGGTGACGGGTCGCTCACTTCCCTCTAATATGGTTGAGGGGGGCGATGGCTGGATCCCGCGTTAACTCGTGAACGGGTACCGTTTGAGGGTGTTCGTTGTTTGGATACTAGGGGGGAGGGAGACTTGCCGAGCTAACAGATGCAGAAAAGAATAATTTTGTATAGACATAAAGAAACTCTGTAAATTTATTTTGAAAAAAAATATACCCGTGAAGTTTCTTGCCAGTTCTTCTTCACGAAGGTTTTTTTCGAACTGGTGGTAGAATCATGTTTTATTTGACGTCAATAAGAACAAGTAATTGTCAATATTGAGAAATAAATATTTCATTTCATTTCATAAGGGATAAGCACAACACGATATCATCCATTCATCTCTAAGAACTTCATTCGACATATAACTGAGTATGATTACCAAACTCCATTTATTGTCTGTGTGTAAGTGCTTGCTGGGCCATCATGCCTTGCTCTAGATCAACATTAACTCAATGCGGTCCTTGAACAGTCTCCATGTTAGCTGCTTCATTAGTAAAGCTCTCCTCGGCCATCTGATTGATTTTCCTTCTCTTACATCTCTTCCTCTCACGAAAGTACGGGAACCGCAATCCAGGCTCTGTTTGCAACGTTATCTAAAACTGTACAAGCATTGACCATTTGGCAAGCTACCACTGGGCTGCAGTGTAGCTTACAGTCAACCAGTAAACATCTGAAATACGCTAACTCTAAGCTCATTTTTGACCTCTTCAAAACACAAAAACAACGGTTCTTTCTTTGATAAACTTCTCGTAGAATGAACTTTCGATCAACCACTCCTAGATCTCTTATTTTGACGTAAATTCGTTGACACCCGATCGAAGTAACTGTAATTTGTAGAATAGAATACCTTCGTGATATGGTTTTGCAATGATAAAAAGACGATTCATTTATGTGAATACGGTTCAACGACATTCCGATAGAACAACTTTAAAATCGGTTCCATTGGCGGATATGAATACGAAAATGATTCCAACGTCTGAATCGCTGTGATATCGGCACGATTTTTATTACGAGAATTGGGCTACAGAACGTTTCACTCAATTCTCATGTCCGTTCCCTGTATGAATATCAATAAATATCGCAAATACCCGTACCGACCCATACATATCTCCTGTTTGTGAATAGTTTAACAGATATAAGCTAAAAAAGCGGAAGACAGGTGGTCAGCTCAGGGGGCACGTTAATAATAGGTCTTTACCTATGAAACTGCCGTTTTGCCGTACTGGCCATTTCAAATGAAAATATTCTTTTTTTTGACTGATAATTCTATTTCAAATTAATTTTATTTGACAAACTTAGAATTCTTTTTCTAAAATCGTCATTTGTTTAATAGTTAGTGTTTTGTTTTCAACGCATTCGAACATTTTTCGTCATCATGGATAAGTTAAAAATTCGAGTAATTATGGAGTATGAGTACCGTCGTGGCAGCAAAGCGGCACAAGCGGCACGCAACATCAACGACGTTTACGGAGCGAACACTACAAACGAACGCACCACCCGTTATTGGTTTACCCGCTTCCGTTCTGGAAATTTTGACCTGAAAAATGAACCCCGTCGTCCGAAAACTTTGGGCGACAATGACGAATTAAAGGCAATTGTGGAAGCTGATGAAACTCAATCCACGGCTGAATTAGCAGCAGCTTTCGACGTTAGCATCAAAACAATATTGGTCCAATTGCGTCAAATTGGCAAGGTAAAAAAGCTTGACAAATGGGTACCCCATGAACTCAATGACCGCCAGCGCGAAGTACGCGTGGAGACGTGCCTTGCACTGCTCAGCAGGCATACAAATGAAGGAATTCTGAACCGCATTGTTACTTGTGACGAGAAATGGATCCTGTTTGACAATCGTAAGCGCTCAGCAAGTTGGTTGGACCCTGGTTCAGCACCCAAACAATGCCCTAAACGAAAACTTACCCCTAGAAAAGTTATGGTCACTGTTTGGTGGTCTAACGCGGGTGTAATTCATCACAGCTTCTTGCCAAACGGGACAAGCATTACTGCAGATGTGTACTGTGAAGAACTGAACACAATGATGGAGAAGCTCGCACGTCTCCAACCAGCTTTGGTCAATCGTTCGGCTCCACTGCTCCTGCACGACAACGCGCGACCTCATACTGCACAGCAGACGGTCTCCAAGCTACAAGAGTTGGGGTTGGAAGTTCTCCGTCATCCGCCGTACTCACCAGACCTTGCGCCTACAGACTTCTACTTTTTCCAGAATTTGGATAACTTCTTGGCGGGAAAAAAATTCAATACCCGAGAGGCAGTACAAAATGCCTTTGAAGAATTTGTTGCCTCCCGTACAGTTGATTTCTTCAAGAAAGGCATCAATAAGCTACCAATGCGTTGGCAAAGATGCATTGATTGCATGGGTGATTATTTTGTTTAATAGAGATAAAAAATATATAAAAAAATTACGCTTCATTTATTTCGTGAAAAACGGCAATTTCATAGGTAAAGACCTAATATATCTAGATCTCTTTATCACTCATTGATAGATACAAATAAATTGATCTGAGTGAGTGAGTGAACGAGCACGAGCAACTGATATAGATTAGCGATGGATCACTCAGGAGTGATAGATAAAAAAGATGGGTATCACTCCGTTTGAATTAATCACTCTTTATGTCCGTTCAAATGTATCACTGGAACTAACAACTCACTCGCTCACGCACGCGTCGTATGATTATCTCGCTCGCACAATGCTAGGAAAAGAAGTCTCGCAACTCGCAACAAATAGTTTTCAAAATACATAGTTTCAGAACCCGTTATTGGGTACCGATAAATAGTTTCGTTTCGATACCGCAAAATGGCGCCATCACTAAGAAACAGCTGCCGATTAAACCAAATCAATCAGTAATCTTTGATTTCATCATATCTTTTATATCTCTCATTTGATTTATCTGATTGAGTTGAGCGGAGCAAACCTACTGAGTAGCGAGAGTGACATGCATGAGCAACTGATACATTTGTGATATAGATACAAAAGAGTGATACATATCACAGTGATCGAAAGATACATATCAAATTTTTATTTTCAGTGATAAATTTTGGCCATGACTGTACAGATACAGATAAAGTGATACAGATACAAATGAGTGATATGTATCACAACGTTGGAAAGATACATATCACTCTTTTCTTTTCAATGACACATTTTACCCATGACTAAATGTAAGCGATCGACGTGCCAAAGTCACGGTGATTTATCACTGTGATTTTTTTGGAACTTGAACGACAGTCACATTGATACTAACAGAACTGTTTATCCTGTTACGTTTCGGTTTATTCCAGTGAATAAAAGAATTCGTCACATAAACAAGTTTTAATTGGTAGTATAAAATTCAGGTTCACACACTGAATTAACTTGGCCAGGCAAATTTAAAACACTACTATCCTGGTAGCTGGAGATGTAGGGGACGCAGGGTCGGTGAATGCCGCCGTACGGTCCAAGGTAGCCGCTAGATGTCCCGTAGGTGGATGGCACAGGAATAGTGGTGGCGCACTGCTGTAGCAGTGAGCTACTTGAACCCCAGTAGTATGGGGTCAACTCACACAGTACACGATAGATTTAATTGTTTATAAAACTTAACAATTTATTTAAATACCATAGTACATTTCATTATTTTAAATATGTAGAAAACTAGACGCGAATATAGTGGAAGATTAAAGTTTGACGACGTCCTCACTTCGCAAACGTAATTCGGCTAGTGCCCGACCGGCCGGCTGTGGAATGCGGTTCCGGGGACTCGGCGCGTGAGTAGGCGGAATGTTGCAGCTAGACTGCCAAACTGGGTGTCGCAGCTAGACTGCCGAACTAGGACAGTGCGCGGTGTTTTGAAATTGCCTAGGTTTATGTTTTGTAAAGTTTATATTTTTAATATTTATTTATTTGTAAGATTATTTTATTCATTGTTTTATTTAGTTAGGTAAGATTGTTTTATTTTATTATTAATTTAAGGTTTAATTTAATTGTTTTAGGTAAGAGAGTGTTACAATCCCTACTCTAATGACTAGTCTAACAGAACGTCGCATATCTCCCAGAATTTTGCATTATTTAAATTATTTATGGTCTCAACTCTTATTAATTTTTTATAGCAGCAATATTTAACGCTTTTTTATTAATCCTTTTAATTTAGTATAATGATTATATTGAAATAAAATGTTACCTACATAATTACACCACTAGGTGGATAAAAATTTTATTTGTTTCTTTTATGGTATCGAAGATATTCCATGTGCTGATGGAGTAACGTTTGCGGCGTTTCTGAATCTCTGAAACCGTTAAGCCTAATTTAATAATTTTTTGTACATATATTCTTACGGATTAGTCCGAACTTGTCTCGCTAGAATGAAACCATATATAAAATAGCTTTTTTCGGTTATACATTCCTTCCAATATCTTTTAAATTATATAATAAGTTTGCTGGAAGTAGTTAAAAAGTTATGACACAATTAAATTTCGAATTGCGACGGGAATATTTAAGTGGCAACAAAAATACCAAGTTCAACAAAGGTTTATGAGGCTGCATGTACCAATAATAATTAGTGTCTACCTAATTATGCATCTGTAAAACTTTCAACACTGTACACTTTTTAATTGTTAAGATAATTGCCCGACCAAATTAAATACTAACAGGTAAAAATCCGTATTAAAGATTCAGCCAGGTCTCAAGAGAAATGTGGAAACACCAATCCGTCATGATCTAAAATCTCTGTTTTCGGAAAGTATATAAACCAGTATCTACTTAAAATAGTTACTACGTTGCTTTATTTTGTTATCGATCTGTGGTCTGTTTTAATTTGATTTCTTTGCGAAGAAAACTTTGTCGATTTAGCTTACTAATTGTAAAAAAAGAAATTTGAATTTATGTTTGGTAGGTTCTACACTCGCCTGTACCAAATATGTAAAAATTATCCTACAAATTTTTGAAAAGCCTGCCAAATGTACATTCCAGACGCTCTTGTGTAACTATTTAATTTGGTCGGGGTGCATTTTATTATGTGCTGTTGTTCAATTATCTCGATAATTACAAAGCGTAGTGTTGTAATTTTACAGATGCATAAGTTAGGTAAAGACACTAATTGTTGGTATAACCTTCGTGGAACTTGGTTAGTCGCATGTTAAATATACAAAGACAATTTCAATAGGTGTCATAATTATCTTTAATTAAAATAAGTTGAGTTTTATTCTCAAACCAAATCTCCAAAATATAATTCAAAAAATTCCACAAAATATTCCAGCACTGCAAGCCAGCAGTGGACGAAGACACTTTCCAGACGATGGTGGAGCGAATGCTAGAGCAGATGAGACGAGGAGTCAACCCAGCTCAGGCCACTTCTAACCTTACTCCAAATAAGGTTGAGGTAAGATATCTACACTTCTATACTAATTTTATGAAAGGAAAAAAAATATTTTTTGTTTGTATTGAATAAGCACAAAAGCTATTTAACTGATTTTAAACCTGTCATCTAAAGAAAGTTATGTTATCAACAAATAACATAATAAAACAATAATAATCTTTTATTTTGTAAGAAATTCGAAATCCATACGAAATGACAATAATGTATCCCAAGGTATCAAAAATCCTATTAATATTGTAATCCCAATGTTGTTGGAAGATGGTTACTTTTTCATGCAAAGACTACTGAATGGACTTTATAAAATATTACAAAAAAATATAGCACATACACATGTGATTAAAGATATTGCGTAGATTGGCCAAAAAAGTGTCATGTAAGTCGGAAAAAGTTCTGCCATATGTAAGCTAGTTGCGTCCTCTGCAAAATCCTTATGTAAAATGTATGATGAAAATGTTTTCTGAAATAGTTCTACAAAAAAGTCTGTGACAGCACGTATTGCCGAAATAGTGTAGTACCTTAATTCCAATGCACATTTTGCAGCAACAAATTAGTTATATTCACAATAAATACTCAATAGCTTCTGATATTTATAAATAATAATAGTAATAAATAAATATTTCTAACAATCACACCACATAGAAGGCAAAGCTACTTTCACACCAAACAGGCCGTCAAATAAATTAGATGTAGATAAACTTTGTCTTTTACACTACGTAATTTGGACAAATGTTTTGAAAGTTACAACGACGAGAAAGGGAGAGCGCGCTCCGACGGGCGAGTTCGGGGAACATGTCGCTGATCGCCGAGCGCGCAACCCGACTTCGGTTGTGTCCGCGATACAAATTTTACGACACTAGCAATTGGTTTAAAACGTACAGTATATGTAATGTATTATGTAGGTACTGAAACGTTATTATTGGTTAGTAGATGCCTATAACAAGTTACGTCGTTTTTATTTTATAGCATATTTTCACATTGGCAGAAGAAACATTTTAAAGGATTAACTGTTCGAATGTCAATAAAGTAGGCAGATACGCTACTTAATCAAATATAGGTTGTTTTTGATAAGTATATTTTATTAGTAGTAAATTTCAGAGGAACTGAAAACTCACTGTTAAGCTATACAGTCTTACTTTTGAATATCATCAAAAAAATTATTTACTTAATTTGTTTTAATTATAAATGTAAATGTGGTGCAAGTAATGGCCTGCATGTACTATTCTTAGATAGCAAAGCAAGAAGTTCAGTATTTATTGATCAATTTAGTTTCTTGTTTTACGATTATTATTTCCTGTCAAGGTTTCTTTTCATTTTCATAATATTTTACATGAGCGAACCTGCGCGCAAAAGCTACTAGGAAATAATATTTTCGGAACCCGGAAGTTCAGGATACATTGTAGCTTATTTTACTGCTGCTCCTGGAGGCTCCCGGTTCAGTAGTTTCGGAGTTCGCTCATTACACTACGCTGACCGGCGCAATAATCACGTGGTTGTGTCCCGGTAACAGGATCAGCCAGTGCGATTACTGGGACAGAGCCAACGCTAACTAGGCTTCACTGTCGTAAACGCATCATTAGTATAACCAATAATGATGTCCACTTGACATGCTGTCATATCAGTCGAAAAGAAGAAAAAAGCAAACAAATTAAATGAATGTTGGGTTAGATATGGATTATTACTCAAAAAATAATATTTCTCTTTCTCTCTCTCTGTCTCTATCTCTGATCGATTGCGCTAAAAAGGTAACTTACAGTACATTGAATACTGCTTACAAATAAACATGAAATTATTGCTCAACGTACTAATATTGAATTTAATCATCGTGTAAAAGTTTCATTTCCCTTTCCATACATGATCTGACTTAAGAGTGCCCAACATCTTTCACATAAAATTTTGATATTGTCTAGGTAAAACAAGGTACTTACTGGAATTATGATATTAAGAATTGGAATAATCAAAAGTTTGATTTGTAAACTCAAAATACGTTTGGTATTGAAGAATATTAAAAAGTTAGAAAATAAATAAAAGACAGTTTTTTTTATGTATTTATTGTCATTCATATATGAAAAGTACATAATCTAATGACTGGGCAGGTGATAAGACATTATTATCATACCTTGCCCAGCCAAATGATTGTGGCAATGCGTGCGCAGCAACCAACTGTCCTCCAGCCTACCTTGCAGTTACAATAATATTGCTTTATAACATATGTGCCATCCGTATTACATTACAAAGTGGACTTAAATGTCCACTTTGTATTCTGCCTCTTAGCAAATAAAAATATTTTAAATATCATTTATAAATAATATTGATACTATTTTATTGATTTGTTACACATCAATTACCTAATCATTAATTTAAAAAAACAATACTATTAATTTTAAGAATAACTTTATATTGTTCCTTACCTGGGCAGCCGAAAGCCAGGACTGATATGAAGCATTTAATATTAATATCATATTTCCTCACTCCATTTATTTATGTACCTACTTAACGCCTAACCCAAATTACATTATAATAAAAAGAGTCATGTAATGTTTTCCCTCCAGCCAATGGAACAAGAGACCCCATCAAAGCCTGAAACGAACGGTCCGAATGCTCCGACACAAGTTGACAAAGTTTCCACGACTGAAGCTAGCAAACAGGAAGAACGTCATGAGTCGAATCCTGTATCCAGTGATAAAAGGGAAGAGGAAACTGGAGGTGATATGGGTACGGTTTTAATTTGTTTTTTTTAATTGCGGTGAAATTTTTAAAATTTTTTAGTTTTGTTTTTTAGTCGTAAAGGATGGAAAGGGGAATCTGCATGCTGCCGAGTAATCTAGTTTGCATGGTTGAGTAGTTGATCTTGAATCTTATGTTCAATTATCAATATAGAACAAGTTTTCTTAATCAATATTATGAATTTGCAAAATATGTCATTATAATTTAATACATTTGATAACATAAATATAAAAAAAACGGTTTATTAAGATGCCACATTTAGCCTCATTTAATGTCTGATACAATATTTTTATATTACAACTGAATGTGACCCTTGTTATTCTTTTTTTACAGATCAAAAAGACACCAAAACGGAGCCTCCCAAAGAGCACCTAGTGCCTCCTCCAAACCAAATCGCTCCAGGTGCTCCAGGGTCACATTTAGCCCCGGGAATTCCCCCTCAGTTGCCACCTGGTGCCCAATTCCCACCTGGAGCCCAATTGCCCCCTGGAGCCCAATTGCCGCCTGGAGCTCAATTACCGCCTGGAGCACAATTGCCACCTGGTGCCCAATTACCTCCTGGTGCTCAGTTACCACCAGGTGCTCAATTACCACCTGGCGCCCAGTTACCTCCAGGCGCTCAGATTCCGTCTGGTGCTCAAATGCCACCCGGTTCCCAATTACCACCTGGTGCCCAATTGCCACCTGGTGCTCAGCTTCCACCTGGCGCTCAACTTCCACCTGGAGCCCAAATACCACCAGGTGCTCAATTGCCTCCTGGAGCACAACTTCCCCCTGGTGCCCAGTTGCCACCTGGAATGCCCATGTCACCTGGACAAATGCCACCGGGACAACATCCTTCCGGTAACTAGTTGTTTCTATTTCAAACACTAATTTATTTTATTTATTTTAAGCAATGTAAAAATAATCCTAACATGTTGATTTTAAAGCACAAGTAAAAAGTAAATTTACTTTGAGTTTTATTATTATTATGAATTGTCATACAAAAAAAATGTATTCAACTAAATTAATATAAAACCACAGTAACTAACAGTCCTTACATTACAACATGGCCAGCGCCCGGCCAGCACCCCGCACAGCTGCCGCCCGGCACGGCGCCCGCGCCCGGCGCCCACGTGGCCTCGCCGCCGCATCATCGTGAGTAGAAACATATGAAATGAATGATTGGTACAGAAAACGCATAAACTCTATTGGAGCATATCGCGTGATGCTCCGTACAGTTTACGCGTTTTCGATAGTTTTAGCTATTGTTGAGTTAGTATTGTTTGCAAGTTGGTTTGACCCCATCTGTGCCGATTTGATTTCGATTTGACGATTCGAAAATAAGAATTATGAATTTGAATCATGTGGAATGTGCGCAATGTTCACTTTTACTTAAAAGCTTTTTTTTTATCACCGTGCAACTTCGATTACCGTGCGATTATGTGCCTACATATCTAAGTCACTACGCAGCTCCGTTTTCGTACTAGTTTTGCATATTCAAACGGTTTTAGTTCGGATACATTTTAGCGGGAACGCTGAGTCCATGTCTTAATATGTCAATGGGTTATAACTACCTGACATAGAGAGACTGTTATAATTTTATTCAATAATGCTAAACATATTTTTTGTTACAAAAATAATATAACCAATTTCCTGAGCCAATAACAGATCGAATAACCTGAGCTGTTAGGGACGCTACCTACATAGTCGAGCTAGCACATTGCGGTCTGCGATATATAACGACTGCCGGAAGCACATATTCCCCCACTTTCATCTACCCATATCGCCGCCCTGCAGAGCCGATTAAAGCTGGCCGCATATGTGGGTTTATAAATAACAACTGATAGAACATTGAGCGCTAGTCGTGGACGAATAAATATAATGAAACGTTCTCAATATTTTACAGCCATGATGATGCCACCAAGTCCAGGCCCTCCCCACCCCGCGGCAGCCCCACCACCAGGTAAATACTGTTTTGTATCATCTGTGTTAATATGCATATGTTTCAAATTCTATGATGATCTGCAAACTTTAACATGAAATATGTCTTTTATAAATTGAAGTTAAGAACATTAAAAATAAATATTAACTTTGCTGTGCCTTTTGTCTTTACTGTTTTGTGAGAATTAGTTTTAGTTATATTTAGAAGAGTTGAAGAAGAGAAATTTTGAATAGAATGATCACTTATCAAATATTATGATATGATCATTGTTAAATATCTGAGTGACGGACTTGGTCCATTTCCTAAACAGTTTGCAGAACATTATATTACACTTTTATTGTAAAAATACTAACAAAATAAGGGAACTCCATTGGGATCTTCATTGCACATGATTTCTTTCAGTAAGTTTTAATTTACAACCTCATGTTAAAATATTTACAAAAAGGAACTACTAATAGTAAAATAATTCTAATAACCAAAAATACTTATTTATTGTTTGAATAGCCTATCGTTAACTACAGTTATATTTGAAATCTTATAACTGGACCTAAAGTAAAGTAAGTTTTAGTCGCGAAAAGAAACATGCCATCTTTGTAATAAAAACCCGGTGTCCACAACTAATGTAATCATCATATTTCAGGGGGTTACGGAGCACCTTATGGTGGTCGCTACTATCCCAACTATACCGGCGGTTTTCCAGGGGCTTATCCACCGCATGCTTACTACTCGGCCGATCATTATCACAGGTCTCCATCCAAGGGTAAATATCACATGGTTATTAGATTCATTGGGATCATGTTTCATTACTTAGCATATATTCATAGATATAAATGTTATGGGTCTGTATAATATGATAACAATACAAAACTGCCACCTATAGTTAAATAATTTTGGTTTCTGTAGCAAAATGGTATATTATGTTGTCAAATTTTCAATGAACTCCATCATCGAAAATTTCAAACTCTGTGGCTTGGATAGTAAATTAAGCATGGAGAAATTACCTTCAACTCTAGCCAAGGGCTGAGTGGTTTTTATATCAGTGCTATGTGTGTGTTCTTGCAGAATTCGCTGTCCTAATAATAACACATGCCTGCTGTCTTTTATTCAGTTTTCTGGGCACTTTCATAATTATTATCATAATAGTTTTCTTATCTCCCTATTTATTGCAGGACCAGAGGAATCGCAACCGAAGAAAGAAGCCGAATGATTGTCACCTAAACGCGTCGTCAAACGACGACGCAAGTCATCCTCGAAGGATGCTCAATAAAGACCTTTTGTGAAAACACTATGTGATAGTGAAATTAAGTGAATTCTTGTAACAGTGATTGGAAGTGTAATTCATACATTGATATGCTAAAAGTAATCTAAAATAGTTTTCTAGTATAATTTTGTATGAAATTTTTTGTGTTTAAATACAATCCATAAATATAATTACAAGAACTTACTAATATGCACATTTGTTGCTAAAAATAGGTATATAACTAAAGGATTCTAAACTGTGGAGATTTGATTTCAGTGCATAGGAAACATTTATAATAAAATTAATATAGTGAATTTAAAAACCTGTAGCATTTTCACATTGAGTTATTGATATCAACTTCTAACTGATATCAACTCGTGTGAAATAATAAACTTACTCTGTGTAATTAGCTTGTAGAGTAGCATATTTATCCAGTGATGCAAAAAATCGTCAATCATCATCACCATAATTTAAAATAAAAAGTAAAGTAGTGTAATGTTATTACAAACATTGTAATAGTAGTATGTGCTTGTGTCAAGAACTAATTTCTACGTAAAAACGTTTCGTCCCATAAAACATTTTGTAGGTATAAGTAAATAAAAGTCAGGTTTTACACAGATACAATGTTTTATTTTATATACTGTAAATACACTGAGAGAAATAACACATAGTTTTTCTTTGCGAATTGAACATTTGGTTACTACTTACTATAACATTTATGTGGATTGTTTAAAGTGCTACATAAGTACATATCTATTGGGATAATAAGCAATGTGTGCAGATAAGATAAAAATTAACATTTTACATGAAAACAAATATTAATGCCAGTCCTGATGTAACAACCTTTTCAATTTCTCAAAAACTCAACACCTTAGCTTGGATCAGGCAATAATAAACTGTACAATTTCAATCCCAGTTTTTTTATTGGGTTATGTATCTACCTTATGTCATCGTTTTGTATGCGGTTGCTGTTTCTACCGAATTCAGCAATTACAGGGCGTCCACTAAGAATAGTTCCATTTACTTCTTCCAGAGCGCGAATTGCGATGTCGTCATCTGTAAGATAATAATTCAATCTGCTTGAGAATTTTTTTTAATATGATTGTTTTCTAACCCAAATTAAAACAGTTTGTGAATAAGTGGGCTTATCAAAAATAAGTTTTCATATGGTTTGCGCTTTTAATATGAATAAAGACATTTTTCTGATAATTTACGACACTGACAATACCAATGAAATGACCTTCACTCCCTCATTTTATTTTATCTGCTACGGTTAACGAAAGTCGTCAAAACATACAAGTTGTTAAATCGATAAATAACAGGCTTGGTAACAGAATATTGAGTAAACTATAAACTGTTGTCATGACAACAAACTCGCGTTTATTTTACAGTTTACTCCTGTGATTTCTCGTAATGAATGCCGACGCGAAAAAGTTAGCCAACACTATATACGGGAGAGTAAACGCCCCAAACGTAGAAAGATGCCGTGTAAACTTCTGTACGGACCTAGAAAAGTCCGTCCTAATAAGTAACTTCGAGAGACGCGGGTGGAACCAAGTGAGTCCTGATGATGACTGGAACTTCTACTGGGCTTCCACGCAAACCTGCAGGAACCTATTCAGCGTTGAAAGCGGGTACCGGATGAATGATAACCAACTTATCAACCACTTCCCGAATCACTACGAACTTTCGCGGAAAGACCTACTCGTGAAGAACATCAAGAGATACCGAAAAGAGCTTGAAAGAGAAGGCAGTCCTTTAGCAGAAAAGGCTGAAGTTATACTTCACAATCGACAAGTGGTAACACGTTATGTGCATTTGGATTTCATTCCTGTAACTTTCGTCCTGCCTGCCGACTACAACATGTTCGTCGAAGAGTACCGAAAGTCTCCTCAAAGCACTTGGATCATGAAACCGTGCGGAAAATCACAGGGTGCTGGAATATTCCTAATCAACAAACTGTCCAAGTTGAAGAAATGGTCGCGTGAAGCTAAAGCCCCTTTTCATCCACAACTTAGCAAAGAAAGCTACGTTATATCCCGATATATTGACAATCCATTATTAATTGGAGGGAAAAAATTCGACTTGCGTCTCTACGTACTAGTTACATCGTTTCGTCCGTTAAAAGCGTACCTATTTCAGTTAGGTTTTTGTAGATTTTGCACTCAGAAATATGATACAAGCGTTACTGAACTGGATAACATGTACGTCCATTTAACTAATGTAAGTGTCCAGAAACACGGCGGGGACTACAATAGCATACATGGCGGTAAAATGAGCGTGCAAAACTTGCGTCTTTATTTGGAAGGGACTAGAGGACGCGCGGTGACGGATAAGTTATTTGCTGATATGCAATGGCTGATAGTCCATTCTTTGAGGGCTGTATCTTCGGTGATGGCAAACGATAGACACTGCTTTGAATGTTACGGATACGACATAATAATTGATAACCAATTGAAGCCTTGGCTGGTTGAAGTGAACGCTTCTCCTTCACTCACTTCGACAACAGTCAATGACAGGATATTAAAATACAAATTGATAGATAATATCATGTCGTTAGTTTTGCCTCCCGATGGGTTCCCTGACGTTCGATGGAATAAAGTACCTAACAGTGAAGCTTTGGGAAGTTTCGATTTATTGATCGATGAAGATCAGATAGAAAAAGAGGAGCCGAATGTTGGACGTCTCGGCAAGAAGAACAAATAGTATGATGTTTATACATTATATAGTAGAAGTTCTCTGTTCATTAAACAAGAAGGAAAAGTAAATGAAGTTATTGTAGAGTATTTGAACTATAAATGAAAATCATTATTTTTTATTTACGTAATGATCCCAATGCATAGATATTGTAAGCCTCGCCGAGTTAAAGGAGCGGTTTCATGCTATTTGTAGTCCACCACACTAGCCTACTGCCTTTGATACAATTTCTTAGGTATGTGGGTTTCCCTACTGTGTTTGGCTTCGTCATATTTATAACCTGTTATTAATTTAGTTATATGAGGAGCGAATTGGAGTTAGCTATGAATCTGTGTATCTTTTTCACCCCAAAATTCAAGAGGTTTATCATATTTTATGAACTCAGTCACAGGTTTCTCACGAATTGATTGGACCAAAACTAAGGGAAGTCACTGTAGTTGACTTTAGTGACACAAGGCACTTCGAGCAAGTCGGTTGTCCTAATATTTAAATATAAAACCCTTACAAAAATGCCGAATAGTGTGTTTCCTAAATGTAAAAATTACATTGCTGCAATGTTTAGAGATGTTACCTTCATACTAAATGCTTTGAAAATGTGGCAACAAAATGGATTTGACATCTGTAAAAGTTAGACATCTCAAGAGGAGATTTGGGAACGATGTTATCAGTTTTTTATTTTTCAAAATGGACAGTTTATTGGCCTTATAAATTTCACCGGACTTTGTAGCTTAGCGCTGACGGCGCTTAGTTGAAACTTAAACTCCTCCTACATACGATATGCCTAAGGGCACCCGAGAGGGTACGGACCTCGGCTTAGGACGTCGTATATTGAAACTACCACTGGTTCGGAAGGATCATCTACTGCCAAAGAACCAGCAAGAAACTCAGTAGGAATGCGTACGCCGCGTTAGCCTGGCCCACCGGTGGGTTAGGCGATTCGAATGCCGTGTTGCCCTATTTCTAACTGGAACACCGGCGTTCCTTGTTGTAATAGCATCGTCAGGATCTGTTAATACGTTACGCTGTTATCAGTAAAATAGTGTACAATAATCATAATTTAAAATTTTATTTTTTATAAATATATATATAATTATATATATATAATTAATATATATTAATATATATTAATATATATAATTTTTTTGTAAATATTTTTTTTTATAATATCAACTAGCACTACATATAAATCATTCGTATAGGCATTATGTGATATAAAATCTTAATATTTTGGATAAGAGTTAAGACATCTCACATTTTTATGTTTATGATATGTAGATAACTAGAATTCTAGCGAATTGAACAAAGTTTGGTTAACTAATTAAAAACACTCCAACTAAGTCATTAAGAAAACAAAAATAACGTCAATATTTAAACGAAATCTTCGTTTTTATTTAATTTTAGATATATTTTGAAGCCAAGAAATGAAGTTATCAATATTTACGGCAATAATAGATCTATATCGCTTAGGCAATTTGAAATTCGCTCCCAAGTCTCTGAAAGTCTCAGAACTTTTATGAACGTTAGCGGTGTGTGGTGCTTTGTGGCCACCATTACAATACACCATTCAAATAGTTCCCTGTGTTGTAATCTTTGTTTTGTCTACACTGTGCTGTTTGTGAAGTATGGGACGATCAGAACGTTTCTGAGAGCTGAGCTAGCTGCCTGGAAGACGCCTTTTACCTACGTGCATGACCGTTAAGACTACTGGCGGAGGAAACTCGGGATTCATGCAATCTTTTCTTCGTTACTTGAGGCAGGGGTCCGTGATTCTTCTCGTTTAAATCAATACTTTCAATCTTGACTTTAATCTGTGATACTTTCTAAAACCTAAGGTCGTTTAAACCAGCGCATTGACTCTTAACAAATCAGCCTCAAACAACTATCTTTAATTGTTTTCTTTTTCCTATTGTTAGCTCGTAAATAGTCTTGTTTGTAAAAAAAAATGTATTAAATTCATTTTTAAGTAAATTTTATCGACGACAGTTTATGTTGTTAGTAACGCTTGAGTTACATTTTGATAAGGATAACATATTAATTAAGAGTTGTACAACAGCTGCATTTTTTTCTAATACCTTATATTTAATCGTTTTCGAAGAAACTACTTAATTATTTAAAGTCAAAACAATAACGCTTTTCAAGTAAATTTACAATTAGCGGTTTTGAAATATTAAAAAAGTATAAAAAAAATATTAACAATATTTTTTTTACATCCACAACGGTTTTAGTCGCAAGAAACTTATCAGATTTACCAGAAGTGAGATATAACGATATTTACGAATATATTTATATTTATAACATTTTTATATTAGTATTAATGTACACTATTTTACTGATAACATCGTTCCCGAGTCAAAGACAATTTGTCAAATCCGTTTTGTCGCCACATTTTGAAAGTATTTATTATGAAGGTCACGTCTCTATACATTATAGAAACTCATACATTTTACTAATGAATGGAAACAAAATAATTAGAAAACTTACTCGAAAAGGCCACAAAAGCCTGTCCGCGCATCCGCCCCGTCATCAATCTCAGATCCACAGGGCCCCCGTTTTCTAACACAAACTGGTTGAACAACAACGACAGACGCTCTTGACTTATATTCGGAGATATGTTCTTCAGATAGAGCACCTGAAATAATTGAATTTGTCAGTTTATTTGCTCAACTAACATAACTCCTACATGGACTGGGCCTTCAAAGTAAACAAATACGAAAGTTAATAAGACATCTCAACTAACGAAGTCGCAGCATGCCTGGTTCCCACTCTCGTAGGGCTATTGATATAGGACACGTCGGTACTGTACATTGTAGTGATTAACCGCATTGACTGCTCCAACCTAGTGTCTCGCATGGCTACCGAGTTATCGACACTCCCTGAACAGAGACACTCCACAAATTACGCTAAGAACAATTTTTTTTCTCATTTAACCAACACTTACAACAAATACTTTCAAAATCAAAAAATAGTTAAAAAAACGTTAATAAATTAATATGCAAGTTTTATTACATATTTGATGTGTACATATACATATATTGTTATTAATTTTAACTTTTCTTAAGACTTTATGCGTATATTGTATATGATATTATTAATGTGATGCTATTCATGTTGCATAATAACAATAATCTGCAACAATGTAAAACTCCTAATGTTACTCTCATTGTTTATCATGGAAAACCTATTATTGGCATTGTATTATCCGATTCGTTGCGGCGCCCATTCTCGAAAACTTTTCGTCAACAAATTTTCTATGACACGACTGGCACACACCAGCGCCATAGAAGTTGATGGCACGCCTATTGTGCCATCAGCCATGTATATAAAAACACATGGTTTTTTTATTTGAGATTACTTGACATCAAACTGCAGTAGTGTACGTTATTTAAACTGGTTTTTACGAGTTAAACTACGTGTTTTTCCTGACATGGAAGGTAAGTGACTTTACATTTTCAGATGTTTCAAACCTTTTGGGATGTTGTTTAACCATTTTGTTGTATTCAAGGAATAGGTAAATAAATTAGTGTCTAGAAACATTTTATTCAACTTGGAAGTTATTCATTTATTACGAAATAACACTGGGGGGTGGGAAATGGGCCAGCTATTGTTTGCCAACCGGCCTGCCGCATGTCGACACTTTTAACAATCTTTTTTATGTCCTTGTAAACACCCCTGGAGCATTAAGCAAAAAACAAACGGTATGTACAATAGTCTTATGGTATGTTTGTGAAAACTAATGTTACATCGCAACTCAAAAGCATCGATGAAATAAAAAAAACGCACTCCTATAGTATTTATCGTCACACACATTGTATTAGTTGTCTAAAATACTACTTTCATGATAGTTTTTATTTAGGGAGACCCTTTAAAACTTTCTTTGAGGTTATTACAATCTATTCAAAAAGACACGCCTATCATGCAATTTTTGAATTCACACGATATCCAGAAACTAACACAACAAGCTATACCTACATAGAACCTATATCTACTACCTATATCTACATAGAAAATCATGATAGTTTTGTTCTGGGCATACCCTTCTGAAATGTAATTTGAGAGAGTTACAATCAATATAAAAATGACACGCCTTTGGTGTCATCAGCCACAAGTAAAACAAATTGATGACATGCCTGTCATGCCATCAGCAACAAATAGCTAAATCTTTGTTTATAAAACAATAGCAACTTTTTTTGTGTTCTTTAAATGTCCAATCAGTGTTTCTAAAATAGATGGAACCCATGAACTGCGTGTAGTATATACTCTTGACCAATATAGATATGGCAACTCTAATTTCAGCGCCACCTACACAAAAGCCATTTTCTTGAGATAACTCGTCAGCAGTTTCTAGGACAAGATTTTTCCCGCACTAGATGTCTTGTCACCAGCACACAAATAAAATAAAGATTTAATTTAACTGAGCTAGTACAGTACATTGTGTTTCAGTGCGTCAGCATAGAAAAAGTTAAATGAACTTTCTCAAATACATTGGGTCTATTTCACATGTATGGTATGATGTATGATATTTACAATTACATTAGCAAATAAATAAAATACCTTTGATGGCACTCCAGGCTCATAATCTTTAAATCTTTCTATCTTCTTTATGTCATCAACACTCATTTTAGTCCCCTCAAGCAACTGAGCTTCTACATCATTTTGTGGTATAACTATATCTACTGCTCTAAATTCATCATTGTCTTCTGGTGCAACTGGTTCCAAACGCACAATGCGGTTATCCTGTATGGTATACATATTTTGTCTTCTCGGGCCGATCACATCTTTAGGAGGAGAACTTTCACGCTGTTGTTCAGAATGTGAAGGCATTTCTTTAACATCCCATAAACTGCCAGGCCTATTGATAGGAGCTTCTTCGTGTGCAATAGGAACTGAAATTCCTTGATTTAGTACTCTTTCCTTCTTTCGCTCAAACCTTCTCATAATTTTCCTCCTTTTTGTGATTGGAACTATATCATTTTTAATATGCCCAAATAAGTTTTCTTCTATCTCTTTTACATGGTTCATAGGATGGCCTTCTGGATATAGTTTTACTGCAACTTTCTCAATATGATTAAAACAATTCGCTGATGAACTTGTAGTTGGTTGTTGTTCTTTAGCACTGGAAATAAGAAATTACTTGTTAATTGCTAATAAGCCTGTAAAAATATGCCTAAAATTCTTATAAAATATAAATCTATATCTTATAGTACATGTATAAAATAGACTTGGAACTACTTGTATGGTAATTGCAAAACATGCAAAAATTTCTAGACAAAGCCTCTTTCAAAATAAAACATTATGAGGAAATAGGGAATGGAATGATGAGTCAACTAAAATCCCTGCACAAATTGTACAAATTTAGATATACCTACCTTTCAGTTTCAAAATCATGAATTTTCTGTTGAATAGTTAAAAGTTTTCTATCCAAAACCCCTGTTTCGACTTTACTGTAACAGTCCAATCGACCTTGTTCATAATCTGTGTGTAACTCAATTTCATCTTCACTTAAACCTGCTTTTAATAGCCATTCTCGACGATGAAGAGACTTTTCTTCTGTTTGAAAATCAGCTAGAGATGAAGTGCCGAATTTTTCAAATGGTAGGACTTCAGTGGCCTTTTCAAATTCTTTTGGAAGCGATTCAGAACTGAAAAACACATAAACGCCAACTTTAAATTTACGTGGAGTCACTTTTATACACGTTTCTAATCATTATACATACCACATCTTAATAGAGCAGTAACTGTATTAAATAAAAGTAAAAATACTTGATTGATTCTTTGATATAATATAATACCTAGACTCCACAAACTAACTAGTGATGCTACGCATCAGACGAACGTCTTCCTAACTACAACACTAAGAAGTTAAGGAACTTTTCAATTTGACAACTATTTTTTTTTAAATTAGATGGACCTTCGTTTCTTAATTTTAAAATGACGGCATTGGATTTTGGAGTAATGCCATTGTGGCAGGCGAAAGCCCCTCTCCTTTTCTACAAGATATTTTAACAATCTAAAAGATAAAGAAGGTAAAATAAATGAAAGACTTGTATATTTATGATTTTTTTTTAACTTCCAAATTTTGTTTTATATTTTTATATGCTTTATTTGTATTGCACGGGAGGCAAATTTTTATTTTCTAGAAGCGAGACATCAGTACCTTTTATTAATGTTCTGTTAATTACGTTACACCAATTAAACACCGTTATTCATATTGAGTAACCCAGAAAACATTTCTTGTGTGGCTCACAAACAATATACAAAGGTTTACCACACTGAAACCTTGTAAGCACAAAGCACTATTAGCACAAAGACACGGTAACCATTGTTAAGTCCTATCTCAGTTCTTGGAAAGTGATGGAAAATAACGTCCTTTCGGCTACTTTCTCATTCATTACTCAGCATTTGTTGTACATTGTGAAGCACCGAATAAACGCATATTAATAACTATATTTGGTAAATGAGAGGTTATGTTTCGGAAATTGATCAATGCAAACTCTTCACTCGTCAAACATTGAAACCGTAATGGCAGATCGAGCTAATTGCGAGCCTTTGTATATTGTTTGTGAGCCACACAAGAAATGTTTTCTGGGTTACTCAATATGAATAACGGTGTTTAATTGGTGTTACGTAATTAACAGAACATGAATAAAAGGTACTGATGTCTCGCTTCTAGAAAATAAAAATTTGGCTCCCGTGCAATACAAACAAAGCATGTAAAAATATAAAACATAATTTAGAAATTAAAAAAAAATCATGAATATACAAGTCTTTTATTCATTTAATAATTGTTGTCAAATCGAAAAAGTTGGTTCCTAGTGTTGTAACTACAAGACGCATGGACGTAATGTCTGCAAAACGTAAACACACAGGTATTGAAGTTATTAGCAATGAGAAGCTCAATAGCACAGTGAACGTACGCATTTTTAAGCGCTTATGCATGTTAAACAGCCCCAGACGGTGTAGTGGACTTGGATGAGTGACCCAATAGGCAAAAAAATAATATTCCAGAAGGCACGTTAATCCCTGGCTATCACTGTAATAAGAATATTATATGATGATGATAATAATCAGATGCCTTTTAGGCAACTAGAAAAACCGGACACAAAGTTGACCAATTACACACACGATAAACAAACAATAGGAATGTTACAATTCTGGGGGATAAGGGATGGAATATGAAATAAATAGTACAAATAGTATAATGTATTTTTTTAGTAGTTGACTTTAATGCTACACTGATAAATGCAGATAAAATGATGACTGTTATGATTTTAAGTTAAAAAATTAAAGTAATGCTTTAACATACTCACTAAACCATTTCATTTAAACAGGACTTAATAAAATGGTTTTAGTAACAAAACTAAGTATAATTTATAATTATAATAAAAGGTATAATAGTAATATTCTTACCACGAGAGGAATCGTTGGTATAGCTTCGGCTTTTAATAATTGACGGGAAGTGACGACTGCATACGCACGTGTATGCATGCACGTGTTCAACAGTCAGGACCCTACTCGACCACACAATTGACACAAGAATTCATGGCCACCATGATTGTTAGATTTACAATAATGTTTCGGTCAATAGATTGAAACCATGGCACAGTCAGCTTCCAAAAAATTGGGAGTCATCGCAAAGGTCCGGCGGTACTTCAACTCCGAACAGTTGCTCAACCTGTACACAGCCCAGATTCGATCCTGTATGGAGTACTGCAGCCATCTTTGGCATGATTCCGCTAAATACCATCTTGAAGCGTTGGATTCTGTCGAACGAAGGGCCCGTAGACTCATAAGTGACGACAAACTTACTTCTTCGAGACTGCAAAGTCTCGAACATCGTCGAAAAGTTGCTAGGTTTTTTACAGATTGCACTTTGGAGAGTGTGCAAATGCTCTTTTTCAGCTGATCGAACCTTCCCCCTTTCTCCACCGATCAACCAGACGCAGACAGAAGTTTCACCCGTTTGTGGTTAGCGTGCCGAAGAGCCGAACTAAACGGTTCGATAGCTCATTTTTGGTTCGTGTTGCCAAAGAGTGGAACGATTTGCCTGCGTCTGTTTTTCCAGACAAATATAACCCTAGAGCTTTCAAGTGTAGAGTGAATAGGTACCTCTTGGACAGGCGTGTATGATCCTCGTCTTCATCGTCACTTTCCATCAGGTGAGATGGAAGACAAACGCCTGCTAATTATTAATAATAAAAAATAAAAAACTTATGGTACGCCTTAGAATAGTTTTAATAATGAACGATTGTGACGATAAACAACAAATACAGGGTTACCATAAGAAGTAAGAAAAGTAGGCAAAATAATAATGTATGTTTTTTAAATTTAGGAATATATTTAAAGAAATAGATGCAAATATAATTTGTCGATTATCAATTATTAATATAACATTTAAATACAAGTGCTTCAGTTGAGTTTTTGATTAGGCAAACATTTTTGATGCTGGCAAGATGTAAGAACGAGACACATGGCCTCTGTCATTGCTATCTTTGTCGGCTCGGACAAGCCTCTGTGAAAGCCGCAACAAAATGTAAACTTTATCACGTTGAAATAGTGTTTATTTTCGGAAATGCAAAATTACACGGTTATCGGTCCAGTTTAGTCATTACGTCCATTGGAAGACATTCATCTGAGCATCTGAGTTCATCTTCGTAGTATCACTAATGAGTTTGTACACTCGAAATAGTAAACATAGCAGGTAGTCTTCATACAAAAAAAACTAGAAATTATGTCTATGGTTAGAACCTTTTGATTATGACAGCTCCGTTGCTACTTTTCGAGCGAACAATTTGTTCAATCAATGATGTACGATTTTTTAACTTACAAGGTTTAAGTGTGGTAGAATTTCGTAAATTGTTTGTAAGCCACAATTATTTTGAGAAGAAATGTTTTCTGGGTTACTCAATAAGATTAACAGTGTTTGATTGGTGTAACATTATTAACAGAATGTTAAAAGGTACTAATGTCTCGCGTCTAGAAAATGAAAATTTGCCTCCCATGCAATAAAATCAAAGCATAGTAAAAATGTTAAACAAAGTTTAGAAATAAATATGTTTATAAATATACAAGTTTATAAATATATACATTTATTTTACCTTCTTTATCTTTTAGTTGTTAATATATCTTGTAGAATAGAAGAGGGGCTTTCGCGCTGCCACAATAGCATTACGCTAAAAATCCATCCATCCATCATTTTAAAATTAAGAAACGAAGGAAAATCTAATTTTTTTAAAAAGTTGTCAAATTGATAAAGTGTGTTCCTACTTCCTATGCTGCGTTCCGTTTGCCGATTATAGCGCTCACAGCGCTCGTATACCCGTTCCAATTGCCCGTGAACCCGCTCACAGTGATATCGATACGTCATCAATGATGTCATAAACGCCACCTTCTTCCCACTCACAGTGCCCAAGCTACGAAGCATGGTCGCTGTGAGCGGCCTGTCAAAACTGACACTTTTATTAGTCGATTATAGTCTTTAAGAGCTTGCTTATTAATTTTCTTTTGTAATAATGTAAAAAAATGGCTCCTGCTTCATTCAGCGTCAAAGATCTTATTGAAATTTTAACTTTAGACTTAATCGACCAACAATCAGAATGTTAGCGCGATATTTACCGTTCCGATTGCAATAGCACTAATAACACTTTTAGCGCGCTCAAACGAATCGGAACGGTTTTGAGCACTTTTAGCGCTGTGAGCGGCAAACAGAACGCACTATATATGGCGATTTGTGGCACGCTAGCCACCTGCTATGACGTCACTACACGATTGATATTTTAGTGACAACATTAAAAAATAGTACTATCTCTTTCTTTTGTTAGAATTTTTGTATAAGCTGAGGGAGACAACTAAGTTCTTCCTCTACTATGATTCGATATACATAACTACTTATTTATCCCTTTAATTCGCAGCGTTGTAATTCAACAACATAATATTTCAACATTATTTTTTCATAATGTGTTCGCTTCTTTAAAAATTTTGTTTTATCATACCAAAGCTAGAACGAAACGCATCCCGAAAAAATTAATGACGTTAGTGACAGCACTTTTTTCGTTTCTTTTGCCTATAATGGTGCAACCTTAATCACATCTTTTTTTCCTGTTCTAAATATAATGTTTCCCTCTACGATGTCTTACCCCGTTGTTGTCCTAGACCCGTTAACATGAACTGTCTATTAACTCTCTATAGTTCGACCCTAACTAATCTTTTGTGTAATTATATCCAGCTTAACAAAATTAAACTATAATTAAATGTTGTGTTCATTTTTGTTGGTATATATCTGTGTTTGTCATTTATTTTCAGACTGGTTGCATCAAATATTTAAACAAAATTTTCACTGAACATCCTTCATTCAATATTTTGTTTACTCTTCCACGTGACATTGGCAGATTAGAGGTGGTCGTTGAATCAATGAACAGTTTTTTTTAACAGCTTTTCATTCGTCAAGGAATTAACTGTTATTTATTGATGAAAAAACAGGTTGAAAATATTAACTGTTAATTTACGTCAACGAACATGACTCGCATTAGTTCAATAGACATTGTTTTATTCAATTCCGAAAAAGCTGTTGAAAATATTAACTGTTCATTTTTCAATATTTTCTGCTCAACGGATAATTTCAATACAAATTTCATAAATTTTTGAGAATCAATTGGTTTGCGAAAATAACCCTTTCGAACGAAAAAATGCATAGAAAAGAGAACCCTATAGTGATAAAAATAAGAAACACAATGGTATTTATGAAAAAATACTTCGGTCTTCAACATATTTTTTTCATACAATTTTGCTCCTTATTTATCGCAGAACAACGTTTGATATGAATCAAAATCCTATGCAAGTATTTTTTCTGGCCACCGCGTCTACAACCGGGCACGTGTCGTCCGAGTGGCTTAGTTTCTTGGGATGAGACGCTAGTCATAAAATATTTGTATAGAAAAGCGATCCATATGTCAATATATATAGGAAACACAATTACAAAAAAAAAACATTTTCGCTTACAACCTTCAGAACCTGTTATTAAAATAACAGCTTTTTTAACCTGTTGACCATTGAAGATTAACAGTTAAATTTCATTAATCCAAAAACCGTTAATGACCCATGCCTAGGCAGAAATATCAACAGATAGAAACCATTCAATCAAGAATCAATCAACCTATAATGGTGTCAAGAACACCAGTGTCCCGCGGATGGAAGTTAAATAATTTTGATTACTGATCGCAAATGGATATAATCATAAAGTATTTTCTAAAATAACGTATATTTTGATATATGTGTAAACAAAGTTATTTAATTGATAACTTTTTAATTTATAAACACTTATAAAGTTATGTTGTTGCTTACCGACGTTGCTACTTCACTTAGAAAACTACTGAACATTTTGCATGTCGTTCACTGACAACACTGCCCCTTAGCTTATGAAGTAATTGTATAATTACACGTTGTTTACACACAACACTGCTCATTTAATAGTAAGTTATAAAATACATAATTTACATCTAATTGTAATGCAAAATTATGGTTTCTGACTGGTTTTACTAATATTTTGTTAAATTTATTTTATTTTATTTTTGAAATCACTATTTATATGTATTAATATGTTTATGTTTTGCTGCTGCTGCTGTTTGCTTGCTTCAGAAAAGCCAAAAATGGCAGCGAACTCGCACAATTATGCCATCACCAAAACGTGCACCATCATCGGATAGCAGTAGCGCTTCAGAAGATGAAGTTTTAGCCCTGACCACTCAGATTTTGACGATAACATCACATACTGTAGTTCTGAACCCCGATCTTCTTTAAACGGTCTGAACATTTCTTGTTCTGAAAATGAGGACCTCCGCCCACCTTCCCCGTACAAATACGGCGTTGTCGGACGAAGAAACCATTTAATTTAAACCATTTTACTGAAATGTTTCCTACGAACCAAGTACGAGAACAACTGCCCACGTTAAATTCTGTTTTTTTTCCTGTTACCAATATGTCACCAATTGCAACAACTCGTTCTAAAAGAAAAGCGATAAAAGCTCCTGTGCTTTGCACAAAAAGAACCTAAAAAAATATATCAGAAAACTACTTAACTATACCTAAACGAACAAACGGCAAACTCGATTACACTGCTAAAATGGATTCCTTCCATAAAATCTTTCTTTTGGTGCTAACTTATAATTCCTCTCCGACTATTTCTCAGAATATATTCTCGATATAATTACAGAAAATACTAATTTATATTCAGTACAAAATAATATTTCACAAAGTATAAACATCAGGAAAGATGATATAAGCTTTAATTGCAATCACTTTGTTTTATTTATTTTTTTTTATTAATAATTTTTTTTTATTAATTGTTGATTGGAGTTGTCCAAATGCCAGCCTTCTGCGAATATTGTAACAAACGCTAAGGTATTCTCAGATTGCAGATGTGATGACTTTGAAAAAATTATAAGAAAATTCGAAGGTATCTTCCTTTTTTAGACAATAGTAGTATGAACGATGACCGCTATTTCAAAGTCAGACCCATCCTCGAAAAAGTTTTACAAAATTGTTTGCTTCTCGTAGAAGAAGGACTGAACGGTGTAGCCGAAATGATGGTCCCATACAAAGCCACAATAGCAGGTAGCCAATATTTACCAAACGAGCCCAAAATATGTAGAAGATACTTTCCGAGGATATTATTTTACACTTATAAAAATAGTTTAGTTCTATGTAGCACAATTAAAGAAAACCCAGCCATAGTTTGTTTTGACAATTTTTCATCGGACTTGAATTGATACAAAACTTGCGCAATTAATATGGAAGTTTTAGTTTGGGGACCATCAGAAGTAACCGCCTTAGACGGTGTCAGTCAAAACTTGTATCAGATAAGGTACTGAAAAAGAAATGCAGAGGTGCAAGGCAGTAGTTTGCAATGAAAACAAGTTGGTAGTGGTGAAATGGTACGACAACAAAGTTGTTACACTGGCGAGTTCTTTTGTTGACTCATGGGTGGTTTCGATATAGCCGACATGCTCAAATCCCTCTACCCGTCAAACATCAAAACAAAGAGATGGTATATGGCCATATTCTCTCAGGCTATGGATATTTGCGTCAACAATGCATGGATGAACTACAAAAAAGACCGCAAAGACAATAAAAAAACATTGGCTTTGAAAAACTTTCGCGTTCAACTTGTGAACCATCAGGTTCGAAGGAAAATGATTTAACAACAACTGCTATGATAAAGGCTTCTATGGCTCCTAAACAGAATCGCCAGATTCTGTGCGTTACGATAGTGTAGACCATATACCGACTTTTGTACTGCAAGGAAGGTGCAAATATTGCATAAAAGGTTACACTCGTGTGTATTGCAATAAATTAAACCTGAGGTTGTGTTTGATTGAAAAAAAGTAATTGTTTTTACTATTATCACGTCAGTGCCTAGGATATGTGGTTTATTATTTTTGTAGTAACCAGTGTCACGTATTTTTTCATTATTAAATGTTTTTTAACGGAGCTGTCATAATCAAAAGGTTCTAACCATAGACATTATTTCTAGTTTTTTTTTTGTATGAAGACTACCTGCTATGGTAGCTAGCTTCACTAGTTAGTTTGTGGTTTGTACATATGTATTTGATTACTTGACGTATTACGCGTATCGAAATGAGATATTTTAATTTAAACTTGCGTTCAACTTGTCAATTGTCAACTTTGGATTTTTGAACTATGACATTGTATTAAAAATTTCTACTATGAATTGGGCCAGCAATGATTTCTTTAATCAAAATTTTCAGCCATTAGTACATCCCATATTTATCACGAACGACTTTGAACAAGGGCCAGTGTCTCAAAATTCTGGACAGTTTCTTGGCCCTGGAAATAATCCTAATAACGAGAATAAAGATATTGAAAATGCAGAAATGGATGGCACTGAAACTAATCAAGCTCCCATGAACAGAATTAGGGAAGAGGATAAGAAAAATGATAATAGGAGAGATCGGGATAGAGGATGTCCTCAAGGCAGTAAGTTACATGCTCAGTTCTAAACTCGTTTGTCTATTTTTATATGTAGCTCTTAGTTTTATAATAATTTAGCATTTTTGAAGTATAAATAAATATTCTTATTCTTAGATCGTGTAAGGCGTCGGTCCCGCTCTCGTGAACGATTTGACAATAAAACTGACAACAGAAACCGAGGCAGAAACAGGGAACGTCGCAGCAAATGGGACAATGAACCCATTGGGTTGCATGTTCAACCAGGTAAAATTTTCTAGTTTTAGTTAGATTAACTATAAAAAAACAAATTTACTTTTCAAATTCTAGTGAATAAAATATGAAATTCTTCTAACTGACCATTCAGTTGATTTTGTGGTATAAATGCAGGTGTAAAATCATAGCTATGTGTTGCCACTGCACCTTTGACAGGAGGGTTTTTCCTCTGAGCGGGATCAACCAATTGA
This sequence comes from Marasmarcha lunaedactyla, assembly GCA_923062675.1. Classification (NCBI taxonomy): domain Eukaryota; kingdom Metazoa; phylum Arthropoda; class Insecta; order Lepidoptera; family Pterophoridae; genus Marasmarcha; species Marasmarcha lunaedactyla. The sequence goes on from OV281358.1 coordinate 6,731,500, forward strand.
TATACATCAAAATGCTACAGGGGAAAATAGATACAGTTCTGGGATTTTCAAATATGAGTATAATTCTTAAATATATGCTTAAGTGTTTATATGTGGTTCCCATTTCAATTGCAATCTAATGTTAATCCTATAAGTGGGTGCTATTGATGGTGTAGATATACGGAGATTAAATATTTTTTGTTTTTCTGGAATAATATGTGTTACGTGACTAATAAAGGAAAAGACAAAACATAATGACATATTGCCCTAGTTCTATGTAAATACACTGTTCAGTCACATAATACTTATTCACATGTTTACGAAATTGCAGGTATGCCAAGAATGAATACTTTTAATGAGGGAGGTCACAGTATGGGCTTGCTGAATATGCCTGGGCAGAACATGGTTGGTGCCAGCATGCCGGTATCAAATATGGAGCAAAATGTGGTTGGTCCAAACATGCAAATACCAATGCATCCTATGGGCCCTGGCCAGATGGCAGGAGCTGGCTTCATACCAGGGCAGATGCCTAGTCCTATGCCAGGACACATAATGCAACCTGGACAGGATGCTATGCAGGGTCCTGGTAACCCAATGATGCCAGGTGAGTTATTTTATAATGATTACTTAATTAAGTATTCGGATTATACTTTTGATTTTACAGACCAGTTTTTACCATTTATTTATTTTGCGTTATTGAGAATAGCATTCATTGGAGTAAAAACATGTTGCATGCTTTTCAAGAAAATTGTATGGGTTCAAAAATTTGTTAAAATATAAAATTGTAGCTTATTGAATTGAAATTGTTTCCATAAATATTAGTTTGGATTACTTTCGGAATTTAGATATTAGTTATGATAAACTACTTATGATAAACTGGCTATTAATGTTGACTAAAAATCCATTAAGATTATAGGAACATAATCTTAATGGATTCCAGCTACTAGTATTATTTTATATACTAGATTTATTTAATTTTTATTTTGAAAATGATGGATATAAAAATAAAATAGAAAAACTAACAAACTAACACTTAAAGTGGGCAAGTAACTATGGGTGATTTTGAGTCGATAATAATTATTGTGAATTAGAAAGTGGAATATGAGCTAATAATTATTTAAAATAAGCATCTTAAAAAATAAATTTATGTAACCTAATTTCTACTTATATGAATGTCGTACATGAAGCACTTTAAAGAAGTTTTTCTAAAACCAAAATATATTCTAAAAATAAACATGAAGTTTTCTACTAGAATTTATTATGAAATAATTATACTGTGTTATCATAATTTTTCAAACTTATTTCTATTACTTTTAAATTATTCTGTATGGGTGCGTTGGTTCTACCGTTTTATGTATTTATCGCGGTTTTATGGTATAATGGTGACTAATTGCATAATGTGTTCTTTAAAATACATTTTATTTGTTGGTATGGGTTCATCAGTCCATCTTATCTTCATTCTATGCAGGTATACGTTATCGGCTTCAGAAATGATTTGTTTTTACTACCAGAATGTTAGAGGACTTCGGACAAAGGCCAATAATTTTTTGAGGAATATTACACAAAGTAATTTTGATGTTATTTGCTTAAGTGAAACGTGGTTAATCGAGGGAATACACGACTCTGAGCTGTTCGACAATCGTTACACAGTATTTAGGCGAGACAGGGACTATAACAAGACTATGCAGAATCTCGGCGGGGGCGTGTTGGTGGCGTTGCGTCGCACGCTGCCTGTCGCGGCGGAACTCCGCACGGAGTGGAGCTCATCGGCTGAAGACCTATGGGTAACACTCAAAATACACAACAAGCGCATCTCTTACTGTATACATATTTGCGTAGTATACCTCTGTAATGAGTAGTACGGCCACACGCAGAATGAACAAACCCTCCTTTTTTCAAATGCACTTACCGACATTGTTTTGAGTTCACCATGTGACAAGTTCATTGTAATAGGTGATTTTAACATGCCTAACCTGTTTTGGACACCATCTGACACGTCTCACTATGTACCTAACAATATCTCTGGACATACGCAAACATCATTTTTTGACAATTTGAATTTATGTAACCTAAATCAATTTAATAAAATTATAAATGTGAATAACCGAGTATTGGACTTAGTATTTTGTAACGACGATGTGGATGTCACTGAGTGTGAATGCCCTCTGGTACCGATCGATCCCCATCATAAAGCCTTGTGCTTTTCTGCTGGGTTCGTGGAGTATCGCGAACTGTATAATCAACCACGCACTGTATATTTATATGACCAAGGGGACTATACTATTATTATGAAAAAATTAGACGAAAATAATTGGCCTGTCATAATCAATGAATTTAAACCTCTAGAACAATCGATGAATTTATTTTATGACATTTTGTACAATTTAATCAATACCTACATACCTACTAAAACTGCATTTTCTAATCGTAAATACCCACCGTGGTATAAGACTTCATTGATTAAAATACTAAAAGAAATTAATAAATATCATAAAAAGTACACAAAATATAAAAATATCTCCGACTACCATAGCTTTTGCATATTGCGAAATCGCGCAAAAGAACTTGAACAAGAGATGTATAAGTCGTATGTAAAAAGTATAGAAATTAAGATATCCAGCAATCCTAAAGAGTTCTGGTCTTATATAAAAAGCAAAAGGGAGGGGAACTCATTTCCTGCTGTAATGAAGTACGGTAATGTAAGCTCGAACTCCGGCAGTGAAATTTGTGACTTGTTTAGTGACTACTTTGTTCCACCTTCCAGCAACCTTCCCAATTTGACAATACTAACTTTTCATCCCCTACTAACAACATTCATGACATTCATGACATACAAATAAAGAAATCTGAGTCTAAAGATTACAAAGTCGGCGGGACCAGATCGCATACATCCTATATTTATTAAAAATTGCGCCGAAAGTCTTGCTTTTCCGTTGTCATTATTGTATAAGCGAACCTTGAAATTCGGACTGATTCCCTCTATATGGAAAACCGCTTTTATTACACCAATACACAAAAAAAGGCAATAAAAATGAGATAACTAATTACCGCCCAATCTCGAAATTGTGTATTTTTTCTAAAGTATTAGAGAAAATTGCACACAGGCAGACATACAATGCCCTTAAACTTAGCTTTATCGATCCACAACATGGTTTTTTGAAGGGTAGATCTACAGAATCGAATCTTTTACTATGTAGCGATTATTTGTCTGACCATATGTCAAGGCGATCGCAAGTGGACGTAATTTACACAGACTACAGTAAATGTTTTGATCGTATTGAACATACTATCTTATTGCGTAAAATTCAGGACATCGGTATAAAAGGGAATTTATTTCGCTGGTATACATCTTATGTACAAAATAGGTCTCAGATTGTGGTACTGAACGGTTTTAGCTCTAAACCTAAAAGCATACCATCTGGAATTCCACAGGGATCGCTGCATTGTTATTTGTTATATTCCTAAATGACATATCTCATATTTTTACGTCTAAAACAATCTTATATGCCGATGACATGAAAATTTTTTATCCAATTAATTCTATACATGACTGCCTAAAGCTACAATCTGACCTTTACAAATTTTATGACTATTGCTTAGACAATAAATTAGAGCTAAACATATCAAAATGTTATGTTTGCTCGTTTACGAGAAAACCCTCACCCATTGTATTTAACTATGATATTAATAATCTTGAGTTACAACGAGTGGATGCTATGGTTGACTTAGGGGTAACATTTGATTCGAAGTTGCTGTTCGATCAACATATCGACAGAATAGTTAGTAAAGCAACTAAAGCCTTGGGCTTTGTATTGCGATTATCCTCAGAATTCACTTTTATCAAAACCATAAAAATTCTGTATTGCGCCTTTGTCAGAAGTCACCTCGAATATGCCTCATCTGTATGGAACCCTCTCTATGGAATATATGTTGACCGTATTGAACGCATACAGAAACGTTTTTTACGATTTATTCAATATAAGTCACGTACATATGACTTGGACTACATCTCACGTTGTAAACGGCACCACATTCTACCATTGTATGTGCGCAGGCAAATCAGCGACGTCGCTAACCTCATCAAGATAGCTCAGAGCAAAATAGAAGTTCCAGAGCTTTTGTCTGGGATTGGTATTTGCGTGCACACCACATCCTGTCGGAATCCCAGTTTACTCCATGTTCCTAGTGGTAGTACCAATTACAGACAGAACTCGTTCATGGTCAGGGCCCCACGGTTGGTGAACCGGCTGAGCAGCGAGCTGGACTTCGACATATTTAATACTAGTGTTCCTCGTATTAAAGCAGCCATGGCGAAGCGGTTCTTTATTGATTAAATGGAATCTATTGTTTTTCTATTGTTTTGGTGACATAAGTGTTTATTTACTTTTTCTTGATTTCGTTCATATTATTCGTATATACCTACTTCAAATTATTTAACTTTTGTATTGTGATACTTAAGCGTCAATTTGTATAATTTATTTGTTAATTCTATAAGTGAAAACTTTGTTAATGGCCATATTTAATATTTATTCTTTTTGTTTATTTATTTTTTAAGTAGCTGTAAGTTTTCCGAAAATTTAAAAATAAAATAAAATAATAAGGTCAGCAAAAATCAATGCTAAAAGTGCTAAGCTTGATGTAGTCCTGGTTTTATAGAATGTTATATGGACTAGATAGTGTTGTCTGAACCCAGTAACTTCGCAAAACTTATGCTCGCTGCGCAGCACCATGAGATAAACTGTGAAATGTTGGGACTGTTTCACTTTTTGCTCTAAAAGTAGCATTGCACATAGCATAATACAGTTATTTACTAAAGTTAGGTTATTAAAGGGGTTTGAAAAGTTTGGCATCTAAAAATTGCCATATGCTCTATAGTGTCATGTTTCAAAGTTATTCACATACAGAGAAAAATATAGTAACAGAGAATCCTTAAACAGAGCTAAAAAAACTTATTTGAAAATTTTCTACATGCTGTAGTTGGTCTAAATGGCAGTTAGGCTATGAAATACACATCTTAGTTTTAATATAAAAGGCTTTATAGAAAATGTTACTTGCATTCAGTACATTTTATAAGGTGACCAAGAACTCCGAATTTATAATAGATAAAACCTATTGTATATTTGGAAAAGTAGAAATAAAAACTCCTACACACATCAGTTGTAGGTAGGCTTTAGAAGTTTTAGCCAGTTTCTCCGTTACCGCCTTCACCGCGTGGAGGTACTCCCAGCTTATGTAACTGATGTGCAGGAGAGTGTAATGGGAATATAATAATAATCGTTTATTTCATACAGTCAATCCATATTATGTTAGTTATACATTTCTCATGAACTATGTTAGTAAAGAAAGAAAAACAGATTATATGTACACATTTTTTAAAATAATTACTAATATAAACAATACATAATTATGCATTCCTTTTTATATGAACATCATTCCAATATTTATATATCGTACTGTCCACCTTCCCATACAATACTTGTAGAATACTGTTAGGACTATTACAGATTCGAAATGTGTGATAATTATTTACTTTTGTTGATGCTTTGAGACCTTTAATCTTAATTCTTCAAAAATACATTTTTACCTTCTTTTCGTTTTTTGAGATTGTGAGTGGACTTTAGTCTCACAAACTTCGTTCTGTGCTTTAATGAAAAATCTTATAGGACGAGCTATTTTGCAAATATTTTGCTCCGGACAAAAGCTTAAAATTTATACCTTTTTGTAAAAAATTACCATAATTGAATGGCCATAGCTTGGCCCTATACACTATACAGTATACAGAGCTTCCGTTAGGATTCTATTGCTGCAAATTTGATTGACTTTATAAAATTGCTGATTATTATTATATTGATTGACTGATTATTATATTGTCTGTCAAAAACAAATAGTTTTACTTTTAGAAAAAAAGTGGAAAAGTCCCAAAATTTCGCAGTTTATCGCTGCGCAGCGAGCACCAGTTTTTTGATATTGCAAATTTGCTATCACACCGCCCTAGTTGGTCCAAATGACAATACCGCGATCTCCGATCGGTATCCGCGTAGCGCCTGTCGCACCCGCCGATCAACGCGCCCTTACCTTACCTACCCTCTGCTCGTGCTGCAAAGCCCAGCCCACCCCGTAAACCGCAGCCTTCGTTACGCGATCCCCACGGTCCTGCGCCGCCTCCCAAGAAAACATGGGTGACCCCATTTTCCATGGTGAGGAAACCCATCCCTGCCCTCGCTCTCCCGCCTTCTCAGATACAGCAGGTCAGGTTGGCACCTGCTTGCATGCCTTCTCCTCCCACGGCTAGAGGCCGTTGAGAGTCACTTTCGGACTTCGCGCTTGTAAGCGAATTCGCCTAAATTTTCGACTTGGGAGAAATCACCACTTTGGCTCGCAAACTGCGAACCGCAAAGCGTGACTTCCAGGCAACGTGCTTGTCGCCAACGTCCAAAAACTCAATAAATTAAACTTTTAAATGATTTCAATGTTAATTTCTACTGTCGTGGGCTAAAATTGGATCGGATCTTGTGGGGATTCCTGGGTAAAATAAAGCCTATGTTACTCTCCAGCGTTCCAACTATCTCCAAACAAAAAAGTGTGCTTGGCCGCAAATGCCTGATACACAAGCAAGCAAACAACCACATAAGAAAAACGAGAATCCAACATAAAAAAAATATTTTTTACTTGTAATCAGTCACATTGTATGTTTAATCAATTTTTTTTTATTGATGTGAGTTGTTCTGCAATGACATGTTTATGAAAATATCATGTTTAAATTAAGTGAAGTATGATTCCATTTAGTAATTATGTATATACAGTGTATTTTTTTTACAAGTAATGATTTACGAGTTGCACCAATACACTTCAATTGTAGAGTTAATAACTTCATTTTACAAAATAACTCTTTTTCCACAGGAATCATGCCGTTTGGAAACAATATATTGATGTCTCAAATAGAAATGATGCAAAACATGCAAATGATGGGTATGAACCCAAATATGATGATGAATCAACAGATGATGTTACCGAACCAAACAATATTCGTAAACCACATAGTTTTGCTACCTCCGTTACCTGGATCATCACTTCCACCAAAACGAGAAAAACCCAAAGGATGCCACACTATCGTCATCGGAGGCTTACCCAACGAAATACAACAGAATGATATTGCTGAGATATTTTCTCGATTTGGTGAAATTAAAAATATTGTAAAGCACCCGCAGGGTATTTGTCAAATTAGATTTGAGAAAGCAGAATCTGTTGAAAATGCTTTTACCTTGTCTGGGTATCGATTTAAGTATCAGGAGCAGATGGACGCTGAAGCCAGTACTCTGTTTGTTGATTATGCTTTGGTAGGTTGTTGTAAATTCTTTGATTTCTTTCTTAACAAAATGTACTGTACAGACATTTTATGAATGATACATATTATCAATTATTGGTTCATTAATATGTAAAACTGAATATTAAATATTTTACAGAGTCGAGAGGACCAAACAGAATACCATAACAAAACTCGTGAACCTTCACCACCAAAAATTGAACCGTACACTCCATCGTACATGGCAGTAATAACAGAGAAAATCAAAAGTGAAACTGAATTTTCTGAGGCAGCTCCAGTGAGTAAACTATACTGCACAAATACAATATCTCGTTATAAGCAACTCAAAAACACAGTAACAAAGCAATACAACTGTGGTGACTACAGAAGTATAAACTGTATCGCAGTCAACCACTGCAAGGTCTAACAAAATAATTTACAAAACCTTACTTTCATATAGTAAATTACATAGTTTTAATGATTAAGTATGTTCGTCTTCCCAGTTCGTTTGTGTATGTGTGAGTGTGTATGTATTTTTTTTATTGTAAATTGTCAGGTGTTTGTCTTCCATCTTACCTGATAGTGAGTGATGATAAAGACTTGGATGGTACACTGTCCTAGAGGTACCTATTCACTCTACGCTTGAAAGTTCCAGATTAGAATTCGTCTGGAAAAACAGACGCAGGCAGATCGTTTCACTCTTTGGTGAGACGGACCAAAACGAGCTGTCAAAATGCTTAGTTGGGTTTTTCGGCACATCTTCCATAAACGGATGTGGCATGAAATGTGGAAAATTATAATTGTGTAATTTTTTTTATAATGTGAATTCCCTTTATTAGGGAGTAGTGCACTCAATAAAGACTGTAGTTTAATCTTAAGATAAATAACTAGTATTTTAAGTATTTGTTTTTACTGATATCTGTGTTTCTATTATCTGACATAAACAATTTATTATTATTATGTATTATTCATTTTGTTGGTTTATTTCATTTGATTTATTATTTTAAATTATGGACTTTTTTCCATTAATAATGATAAATATGCTTCACATTCATGATTTGTAGTAATAATTGTTATGGAAACCTTTTATTTGTAATTAGTTTCAATATTTATATGAATGTTCATATGCCACTGTGGCGAATCATGGCTGTACTAATCTATATTATTCAATATCTATGAATTACGTTTGACTATGAGTGAATGAATCTATTTGTTTTGATTTTGCTGTTATATAGTGTGCAGAACCTCCAATTAACTGTAAGATCATTTGTACCACCTGTATGAAATAAACGCATTTTGAATTTTGTCATCCGCAGACCTTGGCTGGCTGGTTGGAAAAAGGGGCCTGCAATCGTACCAATGCCAACCAATTTTACTCGCTCATACAAGTGACAAACAACCAAGTCCGTAGATTGCTCAGTGAGAAAATGACGCTGGATGAAGAATATGTCAATTTGAAGACTATTTTGAGGGAGAAATTCGCTAAAATTGTGATGCAACGTAAGTAATTATATATATTATAGGATAAGTTATAATAAATATTGCTTTAAAAGGTTCGAAGAAGTTAAGAAACAAAAATACGGCGGTCCGGCGACCGCACTTTGAGCGCGCGGATTTTTAGCGCGACTTAGAACGCGAGTTGTGATTGATCAATTGCATACCATCACTACATTAACCACCATCGAGTTTAATAAAGTCAGGTGATTACATTTCGAAGGTCAGTAATGTGGGTTTGGGTGCAGTGGGGGGGGGGGGGGGTTTACTAGCTGCGTTAATCAGTTAGAAACTGTCCCATGCTATGGTGTAGGAGCTGCAATGAAGGAATGGAAATTACAATTACTCGTTCTTATTGACGTTACATTAACTTTGGAAAAACCTTCGCAAAGAAGAACTGGCAAGAAATTTCACGCATATATTTTTAAAAATAAATTTAAATTATGTCTATACAAAATTATTCTTATCTGCATCCATTAGCTCGGCAAGTCCCCCCCCCCCCCCAACTATCCAAACGACGAACACCCTCAAACGGCACCCGTGCACGAGGTTGGCCTAAGCACAGTCTCTTTTTGGTAATTGTATTGATACTTACAGTTTTTTAAGTGCTTGCGTAATAATGTTACGAGGTAAATAGGCGTTGATAGTAATTGACATACTGCGATTTTTAGGAAAATAAGTGAGCTTTTGGCAACTTGCTTCTGGGTAAACTAACTAAAAGATGTCACCAGACGTGGAAGAAAGATATTGGGTAAAACAGATACAAGTACAGTTTGAGGCTGCTCCCAACAAAACTGTGCGAGGAAGCTCAGTGGCGTGCGACAAAGGGGGTTACCCACATATTCGGACCAGCATCAATCGCAACTTTCGAGCGGCAATGTCAAATATGTGTAGATCGTTATGGAAAAATGTCGTTCCTGTTTTCGCGAGACGCGCCTGATAATCCTGCATAAAGTCCGGGTGGAGTTTCCGATTGGACAAATTCGAATCTGTAGTAATTGCTTCGATCCGGCCTTGCCGTGCAACAAATAGTGCCCGAATGTGCCGAAAGGACCGAAGCAGTTATCACGTATAATCGGGTCGTGCCGATCGGGTTGATAATTTGTCCTGCGAAAATCCAAACATCATAAGCTGGTCGGCATTTTTAACGAACGTTCATCCACATATATTCGATTTTTGCTATGTAAAGTGTCAAATTTCTCATTTATAAATTGTAGTTTGGTCTGCCTGCATCCGTAAGTACTTAGAGATATATTTCATTATGATTCGAATGTTGTTAATAATAATATCAGATTCACGAAGGTACAGAAGTTGGGTAAGCAAGTCTTGAAAAATGAAGCACGATTGCAAAGCGTAGCTGCATATCATTTGGGTATACCAGAAGTTTTTTTTATATAAGTTAATTCTTATAGATAGCGGAAATTAACAATACTCAACGGACGCAAATCGTTTGAAGGACAAGATCTTTTATTATTACAGATTCTGGAGCTGGCTGTAATTACATCAACTTTAAATTATGTTCCTGTCATTTATAAGAAAGAAGAATGTATCCTGCGACGACAGCAGCAGCTGCTGTCGTATATCTACTAATTTATTTTCCTATAGATTTGCCTGCAGCTTCGTTCGCATGAAGTAAATGCCGGGCGAGGAAAAGCATTCCACAGTTTCCACAACTGAATGTTTTAGGAAAGTATGGAGAATGATCTCCGAGTAATATTTTTTATTTATTTAGATTAGTCCCGCACTGGTTTCATCAGAAATAGTTGGTTCCTATTGCAGCCATCGTGTCTTTTACATCGGGACATAGATTTGGGATTCTTCAGTGCTGAAATTAAATTAAAAATTTAGCTTTAAGACCATTAATGTACCATTAAATGCGTTTCTTTTACGTACCTTCAGATTTTGTACACTCAGGGTCACGTAATAACTTCATGTTGCGGGTAAAGATAAGGTTTAGCCAGTGCAGTGACAGGAACAATTTCACTGAAACATCAATTGGCAATTCATTTCTAATGAAAACAAGACTCCAATGCCCTTGATTGTAAGGTCGATCACGTTATCGATCGAAAGGGATTTTGTTTTAGGGTGTTACCACACCAATCGATCGACGTTGCTTGTTCCATGCTTCCGGTCGATCGATTGGTATGGTAACACCCTTAGAAAAGAGGCAAATATGCAACACATTTACATTAATGAGTATACTTAAAATGATCCGAGTCTGGTAGTATATCGCGAAAAATCCTGTATCTATGCAAATGGAAAGATTAATTCATAATTTTGTTGATAACGATAATAAGGTTCTAAGTTCTAACCGATCGAGCGATTTGGACGAACCGGCGAAATATGTTCCCTGTCAAAACAAGCGCTGCCAAAGAAGTGCTCTTCAATACTTGGTAATTTAATCAAGTAAATAAATACTGGCTTTATACTGAAACAAATAGTGCTGCTGTCCTTGTCCGCAGTACGTGACGTCACGCACGGCAGTCGTCTAGTTGGCTTGGTAGACTAGTCAACGTTTTTTCATTTTCGACTTTTACAACATATTCCGTAGGCGTATTACGTGACTCGCTATAACAAAACTCGCGCGATGATTGGTCTTCAATCCCTGATTGTCAAAAAACCATTAATTTTTTTTGTAATTTTATCATGAAGCTCAGCCATCTTTCGTATGGCTATTGATGAAAATTTTAACTAATAAAGAGCCATGCTTACAAGTTTCTTTTTGTTAATTTAGTCGAGCAGGTTGCAAAGATTATGACTGCGGCGAGGCACCAACGGGCCTACGACCATTTTTCGAAGCAGCAACGAAGGAATATCGATATGTGGCTTAAAATGAGCGAGGTGCGTTATTGGTGCCATTTAGGGCAAATTTTTCAATCCGGTAACTTCTGGCTGGAGAATTACTGACAGCTGAGAAGATCTTTGGCACATATTTTGTCCATTTTTAGCACTTCACACTGCAATGGGTAGCACAAGGGACTGATGAAGTCCTACGCTGCTTCGTCTTTCAATGACACAACAGACAAAAATCAGTCAAACTAAACATTTTATTAAAGACCTACTTACGCTGGAACGTTTCGTTCAAAGTTATTCTTCAGGTAAAAGTTTACTGTCCTTTGAAAAATCAGCCCTAAGATCCTTTAAATAGCTATAATTTGCTGAAAAGTTGAATCACCGATATGCAATATTGGATATGATCTCTATGGTAAAAGGTAAACCACGTAAGGTAAGCTGTGTGTACAACTGAACTGTGCGAGGAAGCTCGGTAAGTGCGAGGAAATTCGACCTTGAGAATTAACCTTTTGCTCGGCCCAGTGGGGTCAGTTACAGAAGCCCTGGGTCATGCGCCGGAGGTCCCAGGTTCGAGTCCTGGCCGGGGCATTCATTTGTGTGATGAACACAAATGTTTGTTCTCTGGTCATGGTTGTTTATATTACATATGTATGTTTATTCTGGGTTCCCCCCAGTTCGCTGTATGGACATCCATAACGCAAGCTCTGCTTACTTTGGGGCCATACAGTTGGTGTGTTTGTCTGGGGATTTATTATTATTTATTAACCTCTGGAAGCTTTTGAAATCTTTGTGACGACCGGGTCGCGGCCGCGGCAATGGGTAAGTTTACTTATTTATTTGTGTTAGCAGGAAGATTGCCAGTCGCCAGTGACGAGCTGCTTATTGGAAATGAGGTCCCAAAACATGAATATGTATCTCTCAATGTGCCTGAAAGTTATAGTAATGGAATGGCTTTTCCAATCCATAGACTAAATAAATAAATGAATTTGAGAAGGTAAGGTGCGGGTAACATCTTTTTTAAAAGCAATTTGAAATGTTAAAATTGCTTTGTTACTTTCGCGCTCCTTACGCATGATTCAGAGCACCGTTGTTCATCGGTCGCCGCGTCCTGGAGATGCCCAGAAACGGAGCACGTGTCGGCGGTATTTTGACGTGTTGCCCAGTCGTCTTTTATTCATGATACAGTACGTTTGCTTGAATGTCCTAAATGCTCAAGTGTCGCGGAAGTAACAACGTAATTTTAAAACATTGCAATGGATTTCCACAAAGTAACCTCAGATTACTGATAAAATTCGCTACATTTCAGTTTTTTTAGGCTGTGATCTCTTTAAAGTTTGACTCTGGATTAAGAAAATTCTAATCAAGTGTAGGTGTACTCCAGGCTACAGCATAAATATAGTATTTCTGTTTGTGCGTTTTTAAAGCGTCTACGTTATGGTCAAGGATTTTCTACTTTAAGAAGAATAAACAAAGAACTGCTGATGTTGCAGAAATCATAAGGACAGTTTAGTTCTTCTACCACCTTTAGAACTTCTCAATGAACATAAACTGGACTGAAGAATATTGCACAATATGTGAGCAAACAACACCTTAAAATTGATGTATACATGTTTAATAATCTTATACAAATTTCTTTCAGGAGGTACAGAACATCAAGGAAGAGTTTAATAACAACTTCAGTGAAGACGAAATTGAAAAAATCGGCAAGAATGTCGTCGCTCAAGACAAGTACGACGAGCTTGTGGTGAGTTCACGAATCTTGTCTAGTAGAAAGTCTAAAGACGCTGGAACTGACTTCTTGTTTCTTACCATGTGTGTGTAGAAAGATAGGTTAAAATGTGAAATGAATAAACAACGCTATCTGCCTTACAACTTGCTAAATAAATACTATAATAATAATTAGTATATAACAATTGTTATTTGTATCAGTCATCGCCGTTGTTCCGTTTGAAAACAATAAACATTAATAAAACAATGTTATGGAGGAGACCAGCTTCCTTTATAGGTATTATGAGCTGAGCTTAAAAGGCGGATCCACTTATTATATTATTGACATGTAAAGTATCTATTATTATTAAAATAAATTACTTTTATTAGAACAGAACTAAAAATTCAAATTCAAATTCAAATATTTATTTCTCAACATTGACAATTACTTGTTCTTATTGACGTCAAATAAAACATGACTCTACCACCAGTTCGAAAAAAACCTTCGTGAAGGAGAACTGGCAAGAAACTTCACGGGTATATTTTTTTTCAAAATAAATTTACAGAGTCTCTTTATGTCTATACAAAATTATTCTTTTCTGCATCTGTTAGTTCGGCAAGTCTCCCTCCCCCCAAGTATCCAAACGACGAACACCCTCAAACGGCACCCGTTCACGAGTTAACGCGGGAACTAAATGAAGACGCGTGCAATGTGTGCTTTATATTTAATATGTGTGCTATATTATTAGGTGGGTTGCGTGCTCAGTTGTCGGCTGTGAATATAAGAAAAACCTTTATTTATTGCAGATATTTCCTATGCCCTTCTTTTTTCTCCTACAGGCTGAGAACGAGAAACTAATCATTCAGATAGAGGGCTATCGCAATGAAGCGCACCTTGCAAAAGAAGAGGGTGAAAGAAAATTCGAGAAGTTTAAAGCACAGTTCATCGCTCAACAAGCCTTGCAAAATGCCCAACTGCAGCCGGTAAGAAAAACTATTGGTTATTGCAGAAAATCTACCATATACCACATACCACATATATAATCTACCGATTCAAAATGAGGATTTAAAAACGTAGTGCCCCCTGCCCCCCCCCCCCGCGATAGTCCTATGAAAAAAGTTTGATTATTATCGGGTGTTGTGGATAAATTGTTTTTGTAATATCTAGACTTGAATCTACCGAATTAGAATTCTGAAACCTATAAAAATATTTTCTGTTTTGGTTTTTGATAAAATAGTGTAACGTAAAATAGGCGACGTTCTTACATGACGTACTTGAGCAATAACACAGTCAAGATAGATATTTCAGTTGGCTTGAATACGCATAGAGCTAAATTTTCGTACAGACCTTTGGAACATCATTACAAATAAAGCTCCCCAAGTATTGTGTTTAAAAAGTTATTCAAGGTCAAATGTCAGAAATATTAGTTTTCGTAAGTTTCCCGATAAACTTAAAAGTTTTATAGTAAAAATACCTAAGTTGTAGCTTTTAAAATTGTGTACAAAAAAGATTACACGTTATTTATTGCACAGTAACCGCCGTTCCTGAGATATATATCTAAATTCCCGCACCAGTTTCAGATAGCCTGAGCCTATAGCTGTCCTTCAATCTACACTGTTTCTATCAGGAATAAAATACCTACCATTCGACTTCATTAAATACTAATTATTATTTTCACTCAAGCAGTCTCCCTCTGGTAACCTGATCTCGTGGATCACTGCAATGTAACCTACTTTTACTTTTATTTCCAGAGAGCCCTGTTCCCTCCATTGTCAGCACCACAAACCAAAGAAACAGGCGATGAAAAGCACGGATTCACCGTCTCCCAAGTAGAAGCCAAACTTATCAGCATCATAAGTACATTCCTATTAGTCCATCCTTTAGGTGCCACGTCGGAATGTGTGGCCTCGTACGTCCAGTCTATGACACCAAGCGTCTCGCAGGACCGAGTCGATCAAGTTTTGAATAAATATACATCGGTCTTCTTTAAGAAGGTGAACGGAGTTGGCGCCAAGGTTGAGCATCTCTGGTTTTACATAATTTTTGATAATATTAAAAAGGAGTGTAAGCAGAACTTGTGTTAGATGGACTTGAATATCTGAAACTGAAATCTATAAAGCGTGCTCAGAGTTATGTCGGACTTGTCTCAGCTAAATGGGCAGATAAAAAGGGATTCTCCGTTATACTGTACAGCGATGAAAGTGCTGAAAATATAATAGCTCTTATTTTTACAAGATTAGTGTCGCTTGTTTTCAGAATATGTATGTAAACTTATGTTTTGCAAACAAAGTCGCTTTTTGTTTGGAGTCAGAGCTGAAATAAGTTTCTTTGTAGGTTTCAGCTTTCGTGTTTTAGTTTATTTATTGTATAAACACTGAACTAAAAAGGAAATAAAAATATGTTTTATATAACAATCATTCCTGCTTTTGTATTTTTTCATATGTATTATATGAAGTGAACCATACTTTAATAAAATGATGAATTGGATTCTAACCAATGAAAGACTTTAATTAATTTAGTAGTTGATATACTTTATGATAAGAAGCACATGATGGCTTTTCTTTAATAAGAAATACCATTTTGGATCAGAATCAAAAGTATATGTTTATTTCTTAAGGATATATATAAATATGTGAAAAAACATGTATGAATAAATGCTGGAAACAAATTGTATATGTTTTAATCTATTCATACGTACATATCTTACCTTACATACAGTAGTTAGAGATATAAGCAGTGGGCGCCTCTTCGTGGAAGGCACACTAAAGAAAACACTTTTGGGCGCGCTGCAGATCAATCAATCAGGGATTATTCGATCCGTTAGAAATGTCGACTGAATTCACTGAATTTTGTGTTCATAGGTTATATTGAACAGCGTAGAGCTACCCACATGTTTGGGCCAGCACATTAGGTTCCGCAGTATTTGTGAAACGAGAAGGCCGAACTGAAGCAATTACCACACATATTTGGCTAGTGCCGATCGAGCCATAGCCAGCGTGGAGGCGCTTGGCTAGTTTTGTCATTATGTGAGTTTAAACCAAAATACTACCTAAATGTAGAAGTGCCACCACTTACCTGTGCAGTTGACGAAATAGGAACTCAAAGATTTCTATGGTAACTATGTTGTAAAAATGTTACATAGAAGTCAGCGCGCCCTTCGACGTCAAGGTACGGCAAGATAATTTGGTCGGTGTGCCGATTTCTGACGCCCCATCACTCAAAACCGATTACAATGGCGTCAGATTTGCTTACACTTTCTTATTTTTTTCTACTTCTGGAGACCCGTGCAGTCTTTGGTCGTCGATGAAGGGTATTGGTACTAAATCTATAATTTGGGCTGTAGGTGTATAGACCATATACGGGGTGAATTTTTGAGACGGGACAGTATGGGCGGGTACCTTAACCGTTATAGTTCAGGGAAACTTTCCTAAGAGACCACACGTAACTTTTGAGATATTCTGAACTGCATTCACATACTTTGGAAAAACTGTTGTCAGTGAAAGAAATTTTTAACACCAAAAAATAATAATTATGCTATCGATCCTATTTCATGTAGAGATCAAAATACTCTAAGGACCATTTAAGGTAAAAATGACAGAAATCGCCATACATTTTGCACGGAAAAACATCGACTCAAAATATTTTTTCATGTGTTGTGTGATCAAAAGACTATTTGAGGCCAACTGAAGTTGGAGTACAGAAAATATGGTTAGTCACAAGTCCCGGTTTACACGCAGGCACCTTATGCAGCAAGTGTAAGATGTATATTTCAGTTTTTGCTAAGCCGACCTCGTGGCATACTGTACCTAAGTAGAAAAATCATAGTTGCATCGATAATCTTTTACAACCTTAGAGAAAGAAAACATATATTAGAAAACTGCTGAACGGCTAAATCAAAAGTAACAAAAACTCAGTTCGTCAAAGCGTTAGATTAGCTCTGCGTAAGAACTTAAGGTGAACTTAAGTAATATCTCTAAGTAGTTGACATCAGAACCTAGGGCCTCATTTAGTCTGTCAGGCGAACGTGCGCCTAGACCACAAACTAATTAGTGATGCTACGCATACCTAGACGGACTTCACGCGCCGCAGTAGAGCATATTCTTATACGCGCCTGACCCAAACGCACGTAAAGTACTAGCCCTTACTACCCGCATTAATCAGTCCTTCCGTTACTTTACTGGTAATAAATGAAACAAACGCTACGAAAAATACACCACTCAATACCTCTCTTACTCTAGGGCTGATTTTTCAATCATCAGATAACTTCGGATAACGATCTGGGAAATAACTTTGACACTAGACAAGACTTCCCGTAGAATTTATGTCAAGTTCAAATTGATCTGGTATATGTAGTATTTTTTCGTTCTAAGTTTAGTTTAGTTGAGCAAAAAATTTTTAAGTAGGCATTAATTAGTTTTTTATGTATGTAGATTTAGATATTTAGTCATTGTTGTTAGTTTAAATTTACTAGTCTCTGGTTTAAGGCATTGGTTTTTAGATTAGTGTAATTTATGGCAACTTTTTTTAAATTTTGTACTGTGTTCCATCAATACCTGATACTGTCTGAAGTAGCCCGCCGCACCAGATCGACGGCTGATTGTCATCTTCCAATCTAACTAACTTTTATCTGAGCATTGAACAATCGGGCCTTAGTCAGGTAAATAAACAGTGGCATAAAATACAGAAAAAAATATTAATAGTGCTGCTGACATCAAGATTCACTAGCTAGCCTGGTCGAGTACTTAACAGTCACTGTCAGAACTCTGTGAACCTCGCCCGTATGTACCTACCTACATCGCCCGCCTAAACAGTGTGTTAGGCAGGCACAGCAAAATGTCTCTTAGGAACAAGCGAATGCTTTTTAAGGTTTGCGTCAGACCAGTCATGACGTATGCCGCCCCAATCTTTGCCAATGCCAAATCCTCCGTTCTGTATAATCTGCAGGTAGTCCAGAATCTCTTTTGCCGCCACGGATGCTCCGTGGTACGTGCGTAACGCAGACCTGCACAGGGATCTCGACTTACCTACTATTACAACACTTTCTACCACAACAACACCTTAGGACGCTCTCCACCGCTTTCTTTAAGCGATCCGAAGAGCATCCTAACCCCCTCAGTCGCGAGACAGTAAATTACACTGCTCCGTCCATGCCGTCGAGGTACAAAGTCCGTATACCAAGAAATGCACTCTCGGATCCCCCCGATCAGCTCTCGGCGAATCTGGACCAGCTTAAGGCTGCCCAGGCAGATTAATCATCACCCAAACTGTCACTTATGTGATTTTTGTTCTCAGCGGGTGACCCACTAGCGGGTCCACGCTTGTGCACCCACCTCCCAACCGGGTGTCGCTCCGATGAAGGCTACTCAGCATTCCCATGCCACAGCCAGCAAGGTGGTTTTTAGTGGGTAGGTGCCATTCTGGTGAGTCCCACATCACCCCGCAGTAGCCGGTATGCCTGTGGTGGTATGCATGACGCATCTTCCACCTCACTGCTGTTAAGGTGTTGCTTCGGCGGCAAAAAAAACTCTGTGAATAAAATACTTGTCCCATCCGCCCGCTTACTTAACCCTCGTAGACTTGTTAAGAGTCATCTGTGCCCACGCCGCAGCGCACGCGGTGACGTTGGCATTTCATATCATGATTTATAAAATGAGAAGACTTCAAAATGTATTATTTTCAATACTCTTTATTAAAAATACTGCTGTAGCCAGCTAACTAACACGCGATACATCTTGAGATGGGTAATCATCCGGGTTAAAACCCGTGATCACCCAGTTATCACCCAGTTATAACGCATTTGAGCGGGTGAGAACTAAATATTGTAGTTTATTGAGTTTTAGGAAGAGTTATACATAGAAATAGGAATTGAAATGTATATTTGCATAGAAAAAATCATTAAAACATAAGAAAAATAAGTTATGATGCCTTTATAACCAAGTTATCATACAGTTGTAACCCATTTGAGCCGGTGATAACTAAATATTGTAGTTTATTGAACTTATGGAGATTTTGAAATAAATGTTTATTGAAAGAATATTGGCGGATCCTTATTTAAGTAAACAGTGAGCGTTTAGAAAAGTAACTAGTACTTTTGTTTATCCTTTTTTTAAATGTGAATTTCCTTAATAATAGCTTCATGTGTAGAAGTCTCCAAAAAAATAGTTGATCTATAAAGCTTGATTTGACTTGATCAGTTTGTTTTAGCTCCTGTCATTTTTTATTACGATACATAGGGTTGATTGTAACCAAGCACAAGTATTTGATTTTGTAATATAGCTTTTGAATACAGGAAATTATAGTCACTATTCAGAATGTAAGGACTCATTTTTATGAAATAATTATTTTTTATATTCCTCATAGTGAAAATGGTTTATTACTCATTCGAGTCCTTGACCTTGGCTGTATAGCTTTTGCCTTAGCCGGCGAGTTTGAGATAAAAAACATAACTTGAAAACCAAACCATTTCGTTACTTTTGGACTTGTCACTTATGTGTGTGTGAGTGCCTTGGTTTTGTTCTGACTATTTGCGGTTCTTTTAGTTATTCTGTATAACGTGACTTTATAAGCCTTTGTGCCTAAGGATTCCGATAGATTGCGCTTACGACGACTTATTGCTGTGATTTTTGGACTTATCTTTTTGGACTTGAATTATCATGGTCGGTTGGTGATAGTAGTAATTACCTATGTATATGTAGAAAATTTGAAATCATAACCTCAAAATTAGTACTTGATGAAAATGCAATTATTATTGTTCCTAGACATAGTCCATAATATATATTTATTTTAAGTGGATCCGGATTTGATGTCCTATAGTTTTAGATATTTTTGACTTCTAAACGCTCCACTTTAACTCCAACTAAAACCGTGTATGGCGATCTGCCAATGTCCTTTATATATACATCAAAAAATAATTATTAAAAAGATAGAAAAAAAAGAAGTTATTAATGATACACTACGTTTATAACGTTTCTATGTTTCACGAAATCACGTGGTTTGAGTGATATGGCTGACTTAGGCACGTGAGGGTTGAGAGACGGAGGACGCGAGGCCTACCCGCTCACCTTTTTTTTTCGAAATGACCAGTTTATTTATGGCCTTTGTAACTTAGCGCTGACGGCTCTTATGCGCGGTTTACATGTATTAAGTAGTTAAGTTGGTAACTAAATTTTAACTAAATTTTAAGTTACTGCATGTCACTTGTGTGTCCAAACGCATTAAGTAGTTAAGTTCATAAGTTCAATGAAGATGAGCAGTGATGAATCTTAAGGAATTCGTCAATTCTGCACTTAGATATATCGTAAATGTGATTTTGGACCAATTTCTGAGAAGAATTTTATTCGGATATTAAAATCTTTACAAGAATATCTTTTTTTCAAAATTTTTATTCTACAAGCATATCTATTTTAAATATTCTTCAATGAATTTTAAAGTTGGAACTAAACTCCAATACGACATTAAAAAAAAAAAGTATATGCGAAATAAATACGAGCTCTTGCCGCCACCCGCTTTGTCAACTTATGCACTTTACTAAAAAATCACGTCCAAACGTGTTAACTGAGAAGCCCCGCCCACCCACTTATACCAAAAATAGAACGAATCCTAATCTACTTAATCACTTGCGTACTAAATTTTAAGTTACCACTTGTCACTTAACTGACTGTTTACACGCAACTTTTGACTTAAAATTTAGTTAAAATTTAGTTACCAACTTAACCACTTAACGCGTGTAAACCAGCCATTAGCCATAACTTAAACTACTCCTACATACGATATGCTTAAGGGCACCCGAGAGGGCACGGACCTCGGCTTAGGACGTCGTATATTGAAACTACGACTGGTTCGTCACACTTCTACTGCCAAAGAACCACCAAGACATTCAGTAGGAATGCGTACGCCGCGTTACCCTGGCCCACCGGCGATTCGAATGGAACTAACTGGAACACCGGCGTTTCTTGTTGTGATGAGATCGTCGCGATCTGTTAAAACGTTACGCGGACGCCTATAACGAACCGCCGCGTCGATGTTGGCTGTGTATTCAGCTGACTTATTGGCCAGTGGGTTGGGATGGTGGGGAAGATTGTTAAAGTGGCGTCTAGACGCCAACTTCATGAATGCGGCAATGGTGGGCAACTTGAGATACTTGTGCAGATCTAAGTTGCGGACATAGGGCGGGGCTCCGGTGCATTTGCGTAAGAACCTATTTTAAATAACCTGCAAGTGATCGAGGTTCGACTTGCTGGCCTGAGCGAAAGCCACACTGGCGTATGTCATGATGGAGCGGATGCAAGTCTTGTAAAGTGTATTGTAAGTAAGCTTATTTCTAAAAGACATTTTACTACTCTTGCATATAAGAGGGTCAGCCTCCCCATGATGAAGGCGGCTCGGTCCCGGACGCGTTTTTTGTGATCCGCGAATGTGAGTCCACTATCTAAAGTGACTCCTAAATATTTGACTTTTTTAGCCCATGAGATCGGAGTACCGAACAGAGTGATCTGACCTAATCTTTTGGAGGCCCAACTAGCACAAATGGTAGCCAATAAGCTTTAGAGCGTATCATATTGCAACTTAAGGTGCTAACGATAAGGTCTATATCCTGCTCTCGACCCCTTATGCAACAGATATAGCCCTAAGTGGGCACATCGCATAGCAGGTCTAGAGCGTATCATATTGTGACTAAAGGTGCAAATTGCAGCGCCTGAACCCCTGATTTGCCACTTTGATTGAACTGTTGATTGAACGGTTGAGTGAACGATTAGATTTTGTTCATTCATACGTATGTTTCATTTCTGTAGTTGCAATGTTGAGAATATTAATGGCGTGTGACAGTTTTTAAGTGACAGCTTACAAAACATAATTGTAAGTACCAAATACTTTTATTCAACTATTTGCTTTATCTGTACTGAAAAATCAAGTGGGATCTCAACTTTACTGCAAAATGCGTATATGTTTATTAAGTAAATTTACACGCCATATTGATTTTATGAGAATTTCAACAAAAAACAGTGTAAATAAAATATGGTTATAGTAGTTTTAATAAAAATGACCAAGAAAATAATTGGTATAACAAGCATTTATAGTGAATTTACGTAGTATAGTTGTAAAATCACTTCTTTTGTTATAACAAAGACATGTTTAGTACAAATAATGTAAATTAGAGGTTAGATTTTCGTAAAAACATTCCATTAAAAATGGCGAATCGTTTTGTTACTATAGGTAATAATTTTCACCCGCTTACTTCAATTTTTGCTGTTCAAAGTGCTAAAAATCACCTTTCTTATTACTAAGTGGTCTAGAGAAGGGCCATAGGAGTGAATTTTATTTACTTTATATATGATTCTTTTGTTTTAGTAGGGAAAATAGTTTAGGGCTCAATTGACAATACAAAAACCTTTTTTTGGATAAACATAATGTAATACACTCAATATTGATTAAATATTATGTATTTTAATACAATTATATTTTCATTTCAGTAATTGAACGGAACTACAGATGCAGCATACAATACTTTGCCATGAAAACCAAACACTGTCATAGAGCCAAGCACCGAAAATTATATAATAATTCGTTAAAATCCAAAAGGCACAAAAACTACAGAAGCACTTTTCTTATAAGAATTTTATAAGTGAAATATTATTTTAGATCAACATTATACAAATATAGTTGTTTCCTTGTAAAAGTAATAACCTAATTATTTAATTTTAAATAAAAGTCAGATAGCTGGTAAAAATGTATTTTATTTCCCTTTGTCGTTCAGCAATCAGAAAACAATTTATATGAATCTAATTATTCAGAGTTCTAATTACTTTTATTTTCATATTGATTCCAAAAGTTGAATGCGCATTGTAAAATATTGATTTTGGCTAACATGTCATTAGGGTACAAGCATATCAAATTTAAAAAAAGCAAATTGTTTTCTAAATGTTGATTATCAGATGAAAATGAATTTAGAATAATTAAAGTAATATAATAATATCAATAAAATATTAATGTATCCCGTAGTAATATCTTTTGTTTTTATAACAAAGGGAGGTAATTAACACATCGTAAACCTTCACAAGTTAAACTTTGGGTAAATTCCACAATAACAAATATTGAACTTTCTACGGAACCCACCCCTTTAAAACTTCAGAAGAAAATAATAAGAACCAATCATGCCATTAAGGCTCATTTTATCATCCTTCTAGATATTCCAGTGGTTTAAGAGTTGATTTTGCTTCCTTTTAGAAATGTTGGGCGTAATGGTGGTTATTGCTTCTCGTTTTTAGCTATAAGACGCACTACAGGTATAAATTACCACTTAAAGTAGCAATTCACACTCGCACTGTAGCTTAGAGTGGTACAACAGTGGTAAGGTGTTCAACTTTAAACTGTAGGTGGTAATTGAAAATTTGGAACCCATAGTCCATTTTATAGACTTTATTTATATTTACCACTCCTATGCAGTAAGAAGTTGTAATTTTTACCCAAATAGCACCGATATACAACTTTGAGTCATAAACTTAGCTACAATTATTACTAATGTGCTAGTTGGGGGGTTTCCTAGTGGTTGTCTTAGAGCAGGTCGAGAAAGAAGTAAAGTAAAGAAAAGCGCTAGATCTACTTTCTCCATCCTTGCTATGTCACTACTGTATAGTAAAAACAAAGTCGGAGAAATTACCGAGCCTTGTGGGCTGTTTGGCACATCTAGTTCAAAGAGATGTATAACAAGCCGTTGTGCCAGACCTTGTCAAAGGCTTTAGCCGCATCAAAGAAAAGCGCACTCGTGCCTATCGGTTTTCGACTTATGTTCCAATGCTCCAAGATGTGCACCGTGATGCGGTGCACCTGTTGGACGCAGGAGTAGCGGGATCTAAAGCCGAAATGTTCATCTGATAACAGCTGCTTCGAATGGATGACCTCTCGGAGCCTGTTCAAATTGAAAAGGCGGAGGCCTAATGAGCGGTGGCGTCAATGACGCCGTAGAGTCCATCTTGAAAGACTTCACCAAGCTCCAGTAAGGCGAAATCTTTTCAATAAGCGCGTCAATAAGTTGTTAAACCGCAGTTCACGTATGCGAGATTTAACATCTCGCTGTAGGGCCCTCATACGGATACGGTTTGCCTCTGTCGGAGCGTAATCATCCGGATAGCTGCGGTCTTTGCTCTCAACAACTCCTTCACATCCTCAGGCAGGATCCAGCGGCGCCCAAACCTGCCTGGAAGATGCACCGATAGCAGTTCGAAGGAGGTTGGTCAAAGCACCGATCGCAGCAGCATTAGTCTTCTCGATGGATGACAGTAAATCGCCTGCCCGCTCTCACTGGTAACTAAATCGAGCACTCTAGTGAGTTTCACTCTAATTTACTTCGTCTGTTAGTGTACACGGGTGATGTTACTTCTGTGGCTCATGTGTTTCATTTTCCCTTTATTTAATAGTATTTTAAGATAAATAGTTACTCATTTAGAAACCTCATTTTAATACACTAAGAAAAATAAAATATATTACCTAATTGTTGACCTTAGCGAGACCAAAAATATGAAAGAAAAATTAACCAAAAGAAGCTTTCAATATCAATCCGGACTAAAAAGTAAATAAAATTATACCATATGTTTAGCTTTTAATTCTTATTTTTTAGTTTGTATTGCTGTTGAACAGTGTGTTCAGTTATAAATAAGCTATAGTATTAGATTTTTATTTAATTTACCTGTGAGAGACCAAAAATACAAAAAATAAAAAAAACATTAATAAAATGAACGTTACATTTTAACTGTGAATTATTCAGGGTGATTTTCACCATTATAGCACAAAAAAATTTACAATGTCCTGTCACCACTTAATATGTCTCTACTTAATATGTTTTTACAAAGCTATCCCAAAAAGCTCGCTAATTTTTTTAACAGTCCTATAAAATATATTGGTCAAATCGAAAAAAAAAGTAAATCTACCTGTCTCTCTTGCTCACCCATATAATAAGGTCTTTACCTAGGAAACTGCCGTTTTGCCGTACTGGCCATTTCAAATGAAAATATTTTTTTTTTGACTGATAATTCTAATTTCAAATTAATTTTATTTGACAAACATGGAATTCTTTTTCTAAAATCGTCATTTGTTTAATAGTTAGTGTTTTGTTTTCAACGCATTTGAACATTTTTCGTCATCATGGATAAGTTAAAAATTCGAGTAATTATGGAGTATGAGTACCGTCGTGGCAGCAAAGCGGCACAAGCGGCACGCAACATCAACGACGTTTACGGAGCGAACACTACAAACGAACGCACCACCCGTTATTGGTTTACCCGCTTCCGTTCTGGAAATTTTGACCTGAAAAATGAACCCCGTGGTCGTCCGAAAACTTTGGTCGACAATGACGAATTAAAGGCAATTGTGGAAGCTGATGAAACTCAATCCACGGCTGAATTAGCAGCAGCTTTCGACGTTAGCATCAAAACAATATTGGTCCATTTGCGTCAAATTGGCAAGGTAAATAAAGCTTGACAAATGGGTACCCCACGAACTCAATGACCGCCAGCGCGAAATACGCGTGGAGACGTGCCTTGCACTGCTCAGCAGGCATACAAATGAAGGAGTTCCGAACCGCATTGTTACTTGTGACGAGAAATGGATCCTGTTTGACAATCGTAAGCGCTCAGCAAGTTGGTTGGACCCTTGTTCAGCACCCAAACAATGCCCTAAACGAAAACTTACCCCTAGAAAAGTGATGGTCACTGTTTGGTGGTCTAACGCGGGTGTAATTCATCAAAGCTTCTTGCCAAACGGGACAAGCATTACTGCAGATGTGTACTGTGAAGAACTGAACACAATGATGGAGAAGCTCGCACGTCTCCAACCAGCTTTGGTCAATCGTTCGGCTCCACTGCTCCTGCACGACAACGCGCGACCTCATACTGCACAGCAGACGGTCTCCAAGCTACAAGAGTTGGGGTTGGAAGTTCTCCGTCATCCGCCGTACTCACCAGACCTTACGCCTACAGACTTCTTATTTTTCCAGAATTTGGATATCTTCTTGGTGGGAAAAAAATTCAATACCCGAGAGGCAGTACAAAATGCCTTCAAGGCATCAATAAGCTACCAATGCGTTGGCAAAGATGCATTGATTGCATGGGTGATTATTTTGATTAATAGAAATAAAAAATATATAAAAAAATTACGCTTCATTTATTTCGTGAAAAACGGCAATTTCATAGGTAAAGACCTAATAAAACAGCTACCCTTTCGTTCTTTCGCCGTACTGTGCAAGTGAAATGCCATATTTTAGCATAGTATGAGCGACCGAGACAAGTAGTGTCGAGTCAAAGTACATTATTAATATTGCCCTGTTTTAAACTTTCTAACTTATATTGTATAGATTTTAGATTTTAATCCTTTTTATTGCTGAATCGTATTAATTTATTATAAAAACAATATTTTAATACAATTTTCATTATCACCCAGCAAAATGGGTGTTTATGGGTTATAATGGGTTATAACCCAAACCACCCCGTTATAACCCAATTGGAATGATTGGGTTTTAACCCACTACCCATCTCTGGATACACCTAATGCTGAGTGGCTCATTGGCATCATAAGTAAATCGTACGTGTTGATTTATTTGAATAATGTTGACGGCCGAGTAGCTTAGTGGTCAGTAGCCCTGTCTCATACGCCGGAGGTCCCAGGTTCGAGTCCTGACCGGGGCATTCATTTGTGTGATGAACACAGATGTTAGTTCTCGGGTCATGGTTGTTAATATTTATATATGTATGTTTATTCTGGGTTCCCCTCCCAGTTCGCTGGTCATCCATAACACAAACTCTGCTTACTTTGGGGCCATACAGTTGGTGTGTTTGTCTGGGGATTATTATTATTATTAAGTCCTTACGTATGAAATTGGCGTTTTGTCGTACTGGTTACTTTGATCTGTATTATCTCCTCTTTGGTTAAGAATTCCAATTTCAAATTTATACAGCTATTTACTCACGCGCATTTGTGTTCCGAAAACCCTAATTCATTTGTTTTTTCTTCTTCTGGTTTTTTCTTTGCAACACTTAGTTTACAAAATGGAAAACTTGAAATATCGCATTATTTACAAGTACGAGGTTCACCGTGGCATCAGTGCTGCAGAAACGGCCCGAAGTATTAACGCTGTGTATGGCAAGGTGTCGCAAAAGAAAACACAGAGCGTTTTTGGTTCCAACTTTTTCGTTTTGGAAATTTCGACCTGCAGAACCAGCCCCGTGGACGGCCGGAGACTGAAGTTGATAATGAAGAATTGAAGGCTATTGTGGAAGCGGATCCATCGCAAACCATGTCCGAGTTAGCTGTAGGCTGCGGCGTTAGTGACAAAACTGTTTTAATCCACTTGAAGAAAATTGGGGAGAATTTAGTGCAGCAAACCGACAAACGCGCGTCGACAAACGACCTGTGGTGAAAAGTGGATCCTGAACGACAATCGGAAACGCTCATCGCAGTGGTTGAACCCCGGCACACCAGCCAAATCCTGCCCTAAGTGAAAGTTTACTCAAAAAAAGTTACTTGTGAGCGTTTGGTGGACTAGCGCTGGTGTCGTTCACTACAGCTTTCTTAAATTTAGCAAACCATTTAGCAACTGCAAACCATAATGGAAAAGCTAACTGCTAAAAAACCGAGGCTGGTCAATTGCTCTAGGCCACTGCTGCTCCTTCAGGACAACGCTAGAACCACACACTGCATAACAGACGGCTTCTTAATTAGAGGAGCTACAATTGGAATGTCTAAGTCATCCACCGTACTCCCCGGACCTTGCTCCAACAGATTACCATTTCTTTCGTAATTTGGATAACTTCGAAAAAAATTCTGGAAAAATTTGGTTTCTGCAAGGGAAAATATTCAACTCCGATAGGGCAGTCCAAAGCTCCTTCAAAGATTTTATTGATCCCTTCCGAATGGATTTTTTAGTAAAGGGATCAATGAACTACCTATGAGATGGCAAAAGTGCATAGATAGCAATGGTACATACTTTAATCAAATATAAATATTATATTAAAAAAAATTGACTTTATGTTCCCCCCTTACAAAACGCCAATTTCATATGTAATGACCTAATATTTTTTTGTTTAGGAACAACAATAGCTGGGCTTCGCATTCTCATCCTAGAGACCTACTGACTTAGTGGCGTTTTCGTACAAATTCTTAAGTGCTTCGATGTATCGATAGTCGATTTTGTACCGCTGGAGAGACTGGAGCCCAGGTCTCGATCGAATCAACCGATTTCTCATACGCCACAAATGCCAAGCACAATGGCTGGTTATACTCCTCGGTTTTCTGTATAACCTGCCGCAGCGTTTGTATGTATTCTAACATGCTAAAGCGTTTATGAGCTATTTGAGAGCCATACTGATCTCGTACTGACTGATGTCCGGCATATCTTCGGTATAGTGTCAGGTTAGTTTGGCTTTAGGATCTTTAGCCGTACTGCGAACAGATGCCTGTATTGTCGCGTATAATTGTCCGTAGAACTTCTAAGCTTCCCTCAGAATCTCGAGCTTGGACGTTACTATCTTGCCGTCGTCGGTTTTCAGCCTCGCCAATTGGCTCTGCCGCAAAGACAGAACTCTAATTAAGACTATGGAGCCGTCGCTTGTCGATAGCCTCCTCAACAAGATTTGTGTTTGCGAGTCAAAGATTTGCAAATCTGCTTATTTAACTGCCAAAACTACGTAGCATCTTCCGAGGACTTACACACGATTCTTCGTCTTTGAGATTAAGAATGAGATTGAGGGGTCAGCCTGAGATGTTTTTGAATTCTTTTTGAGCGTAGGCTTCATTAGTCGTGATCGTTTCAACTTTGGATTCAGTCAATACTAAAGATTTATTATACATATAAAAATGAATGTCTTGCACCTTATGTGATTTTTGTTCTCAGCGGGTGACCCACTAGCGGGTCCACTAGTCTCTGTTACAATCAACATTCGTAGGTATATAAGAAACCACTACAGTTTTTGAATTTAATTTATCATTCAAATATTCAATATAATGTATAATAGCAATTACCTAGTAAATATTTTTGGCAATTTATTACATATTTTAGGAGCAATTTCGAAGAAACTTCTAGAAAAGATAGTTCTGTGCTATGAGGCTGAGGATATAGTCGTTATCCCTATTGCTTTTTAGTTTATAAAATAAAACAGGATTCTTTTTAATAAATATCACTAGTTCAAGTATAAAAAAGACGTGGGAAAGTCAGAAGCCTCAATTTTTTAAAGGTTTACACAAATCTGTACTTTTTTAATTTTTGATTGCTTTGACATAACGCTTTTGAGATTTAAATTCCTTGTCTTGTCCAACAATTTCCCTAACATATCGCATTATGGATTCAAAAAATGAATAATATCCCGTTAGTACCGCTGATTTATTGACGAGCAGTGACAGTTTCCGCAAAGCGTATGAGAATTAGTTATGTATGCAGCATACTCCATCTATTTGTTCTAACCAAGTAAGGTTAGAGTCCACTATCGATCCCAAAAAATTTGTGGTTTTTACATCTTCTTTTACATGTATCAGGTGTTCAATATTACATGTCGTCGAATTATTACGTTTATTATTAAAAGTGTTTACATAAGTTTTGTTGAAATTAAGCCTTAGGTTATTATTTTTTTGTTGACATTAAGTTTTGAATTAACTCTAGTTTTTGAATATTCTCGTCATCGTTACTGCAAAGCAATGTACAGTCACCTGCAAACAATATCATTGGATGAGTCGCTATCCCGGACAAGTCGTCGATATAAATGAGGAATAACAAAAGGACCAAAATGCTACCTTGTGTTGAATCAACGTTTTAACAGGACATTTTTCTCGTACGACTAAGATGGCCGTCTATACGACATGATTTCCATCTGAATACTTACTGCTAGCAGTGTTGTGTACTTACTTGCAGTATTTACGTTTCAATGTATTTTTTAACTAATCGACTACTAACCTATGGATACATTATTTTAACAAACTAAGGACTGGTTATTTTAAAGGAAAACAAAAATAAACAAATGTATTTTACCACTGTTTATTTGCAACATACTATTACAATCTCTGAACAATATAATAAAATAAATATATTTCCTTTTCATTTCCAATTACTTTTCAATTTACCACAACCGTAGGTGGGCATTCCTGGTCCACTCCAAATCTATATTGGACATTATGGCAGTACATTTCCCCTGGAGTCAGCACGGCCTTAGGGAAGTTCTGATGATGGACAGCATCTGGGTAGTTTTGGGTCTCCAAGCAGAATGCACCGTGACGTCTATATCCTGTGAAATAAAGTAACGTAATGAAAGTTTGGTAGTTATTTACATTTTACTCAAGTTCCAAAAACCACAAATTTCTTTTTGCCACCACAAGTTTTTGGAATGAAATTAATGAAAATGAATAAATGGCAAAAGTATTTTTTTTAAATTAAGAACGTGGACTTCTTTTACGAAAATTTGTGAACGATATAGCGCTTGTTTATACTTAATAAAAAAGTTTACCATTACCACAATCTATTCAGAACATCCATATAGTATGTGTGTATCGCATCCCATGTCCTTTTAAAGCAAGAACCTAGAACCTTTGTCTATGAATCAGGGTCACTATCACGCAGACACAGACTCAAATTTTTAATCATGTTTGTCAGCCCCACGATGGATGAGAGGGATTTAAGTATTACTATTTATTAAATTCTCGTCTCGCCGTCATAATAATCACATTCGGCGGCAGAGAACGCCTAGTGAGTAGTGGCCCTGCCTCATACACCGGAGGTCCCAGGTTCAAGTTCCGGTTGACATACATTTATGTAATGAACACAATGTTTGCTCTCGGGTCATGGTTTTTTGCATTTATATATGATGTGTGCTTATTATGGGTTCCCCCCCAATTCGCTGTATGGTCATCCATAACACAAACATTGCTTACTTTGGGGCAATACAGTTGGTGTGTTTGTTTGGGGATGCGATGGCTGGATCCCGCGTTAACTCGTGAACGGGTGCCGTTTGAGGGTGTTCGTCGTTTGGATACAGAGACTCTGTACTCTGTAATTTATTTTGAAAAAAATATACCCGTGAAGTTTCTTGCCAGTTCTTCTTCACGAAGGTCTTTTCGAACTGATGGTAGATTCATGTTTTATTTGACATCAATAAGAACAAGTAATTGTCAATGTTGAGAAATAAATATTTCATTTCATTTCATTTATAATTATTTATATTTACGCACGTTTTGGTTAAAGGGAACCAGTGAAATTACAGAAACGAAGGACGTTCCAACTGTGGGTCGAAACAAATCAATCTAGTAGTCCTTAATAGGATAATAGAAGAGAAGCAAGAGCCTGTGCTTTATAACCAAAGTATTCGCAACATTGACTAAAAAATCGGATCACAAATCATAGTAATTATTATATAGTCCGTTTCGTACGCACGCGCTGGTTGTACATAAGTAACAGTACGGAATCTTAGGCTTAAATCTATAAACAGAGTATAGCCTTATCAAATGGTCAAATAAAAGGTGAGTTTGTTTTTTTCTATATAGGGCTGAAAATGTCAGTTAACAATTTTGACAAGATTGGTGACACGTGTTTTCAGATTATTTTTTCAATAGTGTACAAAAGATTGTCAATTTTTCGTTTGCGGTGTACACACGGTTTTCGTTATTTGTCGGTTATTTTGGTGATTTTGTTATCATCATTGAGTTATTTTAAGTGTTTCTGTTTTTCTCTTCCTCGCCTGGTAAGTGGTTGTACGAATTATCTAGCTCTTAATGAGCATGGATTGTGTTCCAATCCCTCCTAAGCCCCCAGACCCAATCCCGTTTTCTGATGTCAACAACTCCCCTGACCCTTTCTCTCAACATGTGCAAACAAGAAAACGTCCAAGTATAAATCGGGATTCGTCCCCTACTCCTAAAAAATCTGTTTCGAATGCTCTTCCGTCTCAAAGCAATAACCTTATTTACACTCATCCAAGTCTTTTAGAAGAAAAATCTTACCATCCTTCTGACAAAGGTCCTTTCATTGTTCATGTGTCCAGGTCAGAAACTCACCCTAAGTCAGGCAGTACATTTAATCATTAAAATTTTGGAAAATTTTTATTCACATCAAACATTAAAAATATTAAAAATGATGGTATAAAGAGTGTTGGCAGAAATCGGGTCTCTGTGGAATTCTCATCTGCATGTGCAGCAAACGAGTTTCTCAGAAACCCGAGTCTTAAATCTCATAACTATATAGCTTTAATTCCTACATATAATATAACAAGAATGGGGCTGATCCGCGGGATCCCAACTTCATGGTCTATGGAGGAAGTTGTATCAACAATCTCCACAAGTCAAGGTGATATAACAATTTTGAAGGCGCGTCGCTTAAACAGAAAAGTGTCCATGGAGTCTGGTTCCACTTGGATCCCCACAGGTTCACACTTTTTCTGGACAATGCTTACCTGATAAAGTGTTTATTTTTAACTCATCATTAACCGTTGATCCATACATTTTGCCTTCCATACAATGCTTAAACTGTTGTAGATTTGGCCATGTGAAAGTCCAATGCCGATCCAGTGCTCGTTGCTTCAGATGTGCACAAACTTACTCAGGTGACTCTTGTCCTGCATCCTCTGAAGTTTCCTGCCTGCAATGCTCAGGCCCTCATTTAGCAACTGACAAATCTTGCCTGGAACATTCCCGGCAAAAGAATATTAAAATCACCATGTCCCAAAAGAACATATCATTCAAGGAAGCATCATTCCTCTTCCCTTCAGTTAAAAATCGTACGCAGATGCTTCTAAAAGTTCTCCTTCACTGAATCTTTCTTACAAAAAAACAATATACAAACCATCAAAACCCAGTCCGTCTTTATCTCCAGGCTATGACAAAATTGCCCATAACGCTATTATTGCTAACCCTCCATCTACTAAATCTGATAATGCCTTCCCCCCTACTTCTTCCTGTTCCCCTAATTATTTTTTATTAGAACTATTATTATTAGAACTCCTGATTTCCTTAGTTTTGAACATTCTTTCAAAATTTGAAGACATCCCACTACCGTCCTCCGTTGCTAAAAAGTTATCCCCTATTGCTAATCTTCTTCTTAACAATGGCCAGACGCCTTTATAAATTATACTCTTCTATGTTAAAAATATCCGTAAAAACTTATTTCATCCCCCTGTTTTTGTATTGTTCAAGGTAACTCAATGCTCGAGATACTGCAAGTTCTACTCAACTGATCGCTACAAAATTATTAACCTCGTGTAGTACGTGTGTATACTAATACTTGAAATTGGCAGAAATAGTTATTGTGTCGTAACAACAGCTGATTGCCATAAAACAAAATAATAATAATAATAATAATAGTGTACAAAACAAGGTCGCTTTTTATTTGACCTCTATGTTAAGTCTTAATACGATTTGTCTCAGACTTATCTCTATAATATCTTATCTCTATATGGTAATAAAAAGCGCACTGCAAATTTGACAAGATTGATGCCACTTGTTTTTGGATTGCCACAGAATATGTATTCTGTATATTCAAAACAGAGATTGTGATATTAACACCTCGAGACGACAACCCAATTTATAAGGCGAACTCTGTCCTCATCATCTTACCTGCTCCTCCTTTCCCCACGAGCGCCGGTTCGTTAGCAGCGGGAAGGAAGTTGCCAGTATACAGCTGCACTCCAGGCTGGTTGGTGTACACCTCCAGCCATCGGCCTGATGGAGGATGTGTCACGCGGGACGTGAAGTTCAGAGTCTGGGATAATGAATAGATAATAGAGCTTAGGTACTTATGAGTATTAAGTACCTACTATAGGTCTGGACGCGTTCCACCCGCGTACATAACTTCTAAAAAAATATAGCCTATGTT
This sequence comes from Marasmarcha lunaedactyla, assembly GCA_923062675.1. Taxonomy (NCBI): domain Eukaryota; kingdom Metazoa; phylum Arthropoda; class Insecta; order Lepidoptera; family Pterophoridae; genus Marasmarcha; species Marasmarcha lunaedactyla. The sequence goes on from OV281358.1 coordinate 6,765,613, forward strand.
GTTCCTGGAAAATGTAGCTTACAAATGGTGAAAGAATTATCGAAATCAATTTGGTAATTTAAGGGTGTATCCATTGTATGTAAACAAAAAATATCTCGTGTTTAGAATAGCGGTAAAAGTAAGATTCGGGAAGTTTCGAAGCGGCTAGACTTGAATTGGAATTTTTATGAGTTGAGAATATCCCTGGGGTTGTTAGGAGGTTAGAATAGTTGTATATTGAAAAAGTTAACAATCTGTTAATATTGTCAATGGTGATTCAGTTGGGACATGGATTTCAGACTTGGGAACGAGAAATACCGACACTCAGGACAGTATGACAATAATTTTTGAGGTTTTATAATGTAAAGTAAAACGTAAATAATTTTCATTAAGAATTATGTATGAATGTTTTATGAATTTTAATGAAAAAACGCGATATTAATTCCTAAAATTCCTATTATATTTGGTACCTACTCAAATTAAAATTTTTTAAAAGCTTGTTGTTGGCACTCCTAGGCATAGTATAAAATGTAGAGACACATAATATGTTATACATCGTGAAATTGCTGGCACAGGTTTGATACACACAAGTTACAAAATAACTTTGCTATTAAGGTGTATTTAAGGACAATAAAGAACAAAAGAACGTTTAGACTGTTTCCCTAAAGGCCGAAGTTACCCATCTCTAACACTTGCCTTATTCCCATACGTGGATATGCAAAAGTTATCATCAAAGAGGTTCTGTCCTCTTTTCATCGCATCGCCGAGTCTCACTGCAGTACGAAGGTCGTAAGGAGTACCTCCCACGTTCACAAGTTGCCCCGTTGGTATGGAGTTTGAATCCGTTTGTGTTATTCTGAAATAATTATAATTCAAATTCAAATATTTATTTCCCAACATTGACCGTTACTTGTTCTTATTGACGTCAAATAAAACATGACTCTACCACCAGTTCGGAAAATCCTTTGTGAAGAAGAACTGGCAAGAAACTTCACGAGTATATTTTGATCAAAACAACAGAATCTCTTTATGTCTGTCTATACAAAATTATTCTTATCTGCATCTGTTAGCTCGGCAAGTCTCCCTCCCCCAAGTATACAAACGACGAACACCCTCAAACGGCATCAGTTCACGAGTAAACGCGGGATTCAGCTATCACCCTCCTTAATAAAATCAAACAAACCATTTGGCTAAAGCAACTAACTAACTAACTTTTAATAGCTAACATATTAATTTCAAATGAACTTTTACAACTGGAGTACATTAAGGCGAAAGCTCTAACTGTAGAGGAAAATATTTGTGAGGAAAGCCACATAACTAAGGAACTATTTTGAAAGTTTGGCTGAGATGAATAAGATGAATTCAGTTTCTTACTTGGGTGAGGCTGATGTTCCTCTTATTGGCTAATAAAGGCTGTCGTGAAATCATTACTAAAGTGTGTTTAAAACGTGTCTAAAGATGTGAAAATGAATTATAGGGACTCTTTGAGGGAAAAATTTGGATAACGAGGGATTTTTGATAGCTGGGCAAAACATTCAATACAAGTGGCGCTAGTTTAAGTTGGTCCTATTTTTTTAGGTAACGTTTATGTTTAAGAAAGGAAAAGGACTACATCGTACGCCCTGTCTGTTGTAAATATTTATTAAGTATTATTTTTAAATTTATTTATTTGTTTGAAAATTGAATATGGCATATTGTGGTATTTAAGAAACGACGCCGCTTCTTTTCAGCCGACCTACCTTATACCGACTTTTCTTAGCGCCATCTATCGGAGGTCCCAGGTTCGAGTCCTGACCGGGGCATTCATTTGTGTGATGAACACAGATGTTTGTTCTCGGGTCATGGTTGTTGATATTTATATATGTATGTTTATTCTGGGTTCCCCCCCAGTTCGCTGTATGGTCATCCATAACACAAGCTCTGCTTCCTTTGGGGCCATACAGTTGGTGTGTTTGTCTGGGGATTTATTATTATTATTATTATTTTTTTTTTTTTAATTTGATTGAAAAAAATTATTAATTATATGATAAGTTGCTGTGACATAATTCATAGGTACGTATTAGGGCTTGCAACCCGATTAACCGAATAACCGAAAAATCCGAATAACAAATAAATAAATTAATACAATAAAAATAAATTAACAAACTGAAATATGAGCCGTGTAACACGTATACTCTAATCATTTTATAATTCTCAAACGTAAATTTTTATTAATATTTTTTCTTCACTTTTTTATGATGAATATTTTAACATGTTGATCTCAATGATTATGATTATTTTTAACCTCTTACCTAGTTTTGTACTTCGCACAGTACTTTAACAAATTAATAATGGATTCCTTTCCTTAACACCTCAAACTTATAAATATTTTATTAACGGGCAACATCGACATGTCTACGTTTGAGAAAAAAATTTAATTGTTAAGTGTCATCTGTTACTTTCTAAATATGGCGTCGGAGGAATCACGCGCAGCGCGACGAACGCGCATGAGTAAGTTAATCAACTATCATCTTTTGTAATTTTCAGAAATGTTGAAACCTTTTTACCTAAATTAGTTCATAAAATAATAAATTCAATCTGCGAACTTCTATTTTTCTGTTTCGATTCACAGTGTTCGAAATTCTAACCTTATTTTTTCTACGTGCTTTCCAAAGTACAAAAGTAGACACTTTATAATTAAACTGTTAAACTATATTTGTAATATGTAAAGTACATAATGATGTTCATACTTTAATTTTAATAATTTGATTTTATTTTCAGTGCTATCAGGACACGATATCATCGATGCACTAAATGACTCCGAAATAGACTTTTCAGGTGACGAGTCAGATGAGGATCCTGCCTACTCTCCACCCGAGTTAGTACAACAGAGTAGCCATGACTCGAATAGTAGTTCTGATGAAGATGAAGTCAGTTTAGAAATTTCGGTGCCATCTCCAGCTATTTCTTGTGATTCCGAAGTAGTCCCTAGTACCTCGAGGTCACGTGAACAAACAAGGGGACGCGCAAGGTCTACGGTTAGGCGTGGACGTGGGCGTACATGCACGCGAAGAAGTTTGAATATACGTACTAGGTCATCACCTTCGTTACGACAAAACAGCAACTTACTCGAGGAGCAAGAAGATAACTGGGTTGCAGACAATCTTGATCCTGATGTATTAAATTTTTCACTTCCGGCATACTACCATATAGATACAACTACTTGGGAATCGAATAGATATTACGATCATTACATTGACGACGAAATACTTTTGACAATGGTGGAGAGCACAAACAGAGTACATATACTAGAAACTGGAAAATCACTTGGTTTGACACTAAAAGAACTGAAAACTTACATAGGTATAACTATGATAATGTTTGCGCTTCAATACTCACAAATCGACATGTATTGGTTGCATAAATGGAAAATTCCTGCAATTGCTATGGCTATGAATCGTAACAGATTTTATTTCATTAGAAAACGACTAAAATGCGTCTATGATCCTGATGTGACAGCTGAACAAAGAAAAGAAAAGTTTTGGAAGATAAAACCTTTATTCGACGGTATTTTACAAGGATGTCATATGCACGAACGGCCTAAAGATCTATGCATTGATGAAATGATCATTCCTTTTACTGGTAGATGCCCTATGCGCCAATACTGCCCGGGTAAACCAAATCCTGTGGGACTCAAAGTTTTTGTTTTAGCATCTCCTCAAGGAGTAGTATGCGATATGGGTATCTATCAGGGAGATAACACCTTTCCCGATCAAACAAGTCAGGGATTTGGATTAGGCGAAAGCACTGTCTTATTTTTAACAAGGACTTTGGTTCCTGGACACTCTTTATTTTTCGATCGCTATTTTACTACGGTAAAATTATGCGACGAGTTACTTAGACTTGGTGTTCACACAACTGGTACAGTAATGAAAAATAGAGTTCCAATAGATTGTGTTCTAACTGAAGAGAGACTATTTCGAAAGACACAAATAGGAAGCATAGAAGTGAAAATCAGGGAAGGTAAAAAACTAGCACTTACCAGATGGCTGGATAATAAACCCCATTTTGATGATATCTTCATGTTATTCCAATAAAAACAATGATGAATGTAAACGATGGTCTAAGAAGGATAGCCGATATGAAAAAGTAAAGAGATCTGATGTTATTAAAATGTACAATCAAAACATGGGTAGGGTTGACCTTACTGATCGAATGCTTTCAGTTTGTCCTTCTCGCAATCGTACAAAAAAATGGACCATTCGTGCTATTTCGCATCTCTTTGATTTATGCGTTGTCAATTCTTGGCTTCAGTACAGAGAGCAAGAAAGACAACGAAGAAAAATGTCATGCAGTTACGTCAGTACAAACTTGAGTTAGGTACCAAGATTATAACCGATAATGAAAACCAAAGTGATGATGAAATCCATCAAGTTTACGCGGAGTTGGAACCAAAACACAAGAAGAGGATAGTAGAGGTAGTCGTAAAACCAATTCCCATTCCTGAATGTCGCCAGCACAAAGCTGATCATTTGCCTGAATATAGTACCGCAAAGCAACATCGCTGTAGAAAACCCGGATGCGACAAAAGAACCACTGTGTTCTGCAAGAAATGTGACGTTTTTTTATGTTTTGTACCTGGTAGCAATTGTTTTACACAATTTCACGAAATTGATTTTTAAATAGCATGTAATCGGAAATACTGATCTCATTCATAAGTATTGATATTTGACTGATTATTTTAGAAGCGTTTTAAGTTTATGTTTTGAAAAGAATGTTTTTTTTATGGTTATCTTTTGTTACCTTATTTTTTTATGTCGCTTAGCTGAAAATATTGAAGTCTTTAATATTAAACAATATAAATATTTGTGTCATTGTCTTATTTACACGTTTGAAATAATATTTTAGATGCTTTAGAGCATACGTAATCTATATATACTATACAAAGCACAACATAATCTAATACTAATGTACAGTGCAAAGAACATTGAGAAAATGCGGATTTTCCTATTTAGGATTTTTTTTACTTTTTTTCCCGAAAATTGTCGATCATAACAAACATATCCTGAAAATTTCAAAACTTAATTCCAAAATATTGGTACCGAGTAGGCAAGAGGTTTATGTAAATATGTTTTATGTTTACGTAAAGAACGTTAAATTTAGTTCGTTAAATTAATAATGAATATTTCTTTAGTTGATCTCTTTTTGCAGACTCAATATAATTATTTTTCATATAAAGTTTTTTTAGAAAATTGTTGCTTAAGTGTATTACTTTATTTTTTACATTTATGAAAACGTTATTATGAGCATAAGCATTATTGAAAATACTAAAAAAAATTTATATCAATGCTTTTCGTTTTTTTACATTAACCTTAAAAACCGAAAAATCCGAATCCCCGGTTTTTCAGTATAAAAACCGAGTAATTCGGTTTTCTGAAAAAGCCGGGTTTTTGCAAGCCCTAGTACGTATACCTAACGACTTTCGATCAATAAATCGATCTCAGATTGCGTTTTAAAACCAAAAAGACTGACAAGTCGTAGAGCTTTTATCAATATGTAGGTAGGTTAATAAAAATTATCGTACTTACTTATCAGCATTAACTGTTATGACATGGTCATACAATGCATCAGCACCCTGATCATGTCCTGCCAAATTAAAGTACGAATGGTTCGTCAGATTCACAACGGTTTTCTTTGTGGTGGCAGCCGTGAATTCTACATGAAATACGTTGTCATCGGTCACTTCGTACGTTATGTTGGTAATCAGGTTGCCGGGGTAGCCTTCCTCTCCGTCTTTGGAAAGGTAGCTGAAGATTACTTTGTTGTCGACGACGGTTGAGTCCCAATTTACCTAAAAAAAGTTGCTTTTTCAATAAATTTCAACGTCGGACAGGTGTAGTTCCAATTATGATGATAAATATGTACTTAATAAAAATAAGTCTCAATAGCTCAATTGATTTTTTTTATCTTGGTATGTATAAGGATTGGTCTAGTAAATTTTTCTGACCGATTTATCCTTAAAAAAAATGTATAGATTTATCTAGGTGAACAAGTAAGGTACAACAATAAAAATCTTTATAAACAGAGATAAGCATCAAAAGAAATTTGTTGCTTATAAAATTTAAAGTATTTTTAAACACAGGTTTCTAGTAAGTATTTACGAATGAACAAAGGAATAAGAGTATTTTCGAAAGCAGCTTTGTTCATTTGAAGTGTAGTTCGGAGCACTGAAAATGAACGAGTTATTCGTACATAAAAAACATTACAATTTGAAAAAAATTAAGTTTCCTTAAAAGTAAACTGCTCAAACAATAAAAACCACCCACCTTATCAAAACCAACAATGCCCCCATGTAAATGATTAGCACCAATATTCTTGGCTACTTTATAACTAACACCATCGATAGCAAAACTGGCACCGCCAATCCTGTTCGCACATCGGCCTACCGTGGCTCCTAAGTAGGGGGTGTTCCGTTTTACGTAACCATCCAAGTCATCGAAACCGAGAACTAGATCGCTCGACCAGCCCTTTTTATCTGGGACCTGTGATAAAATAAGTAAAAGCGTCTTATTTAAAAATTCAATAACACTGAAACAATGTGGTAATCCTGGGCATTACCTTTTATCTGTTGCCACCTTAAAACCTGTTTTTAACTAACTTCTTACATTATACGCTGTCCTGGCGGTAGGTACCAAACTTGGACTTATCGACCGTTAATTTATTTTGGTAACTTTGTTAGCCTCGTTTATTTTCATTTAATATCTTGAGTTTCATAAAGAATATGTAATACTTATAATGTTCAAATTAGTTTTTTTTCCTACATCAAAATTGATGTGAAATTAGAAGTATTATTAGCACTTATAGCAACGAAATTAGTATTCATAGCAAGGACCCCGTCAGTATAGTTCAAGCACAAAAATTGTATAAATGTAATTTATAGCCAACTTCATTTTTGAATTTATAGTTTGAATCTACAATAAAGGAGTATCAACGGATACATTTTAGTTTTACTGAAATAATGTAAGTCTCCGTTACATTTTGGCGCCAGAAACAACCGGAACAGTCACAGTTGGACCGAGCTTTTGGTCCAGGGCGCTGGAATGCATTGAATGCGAGCGACTAGACAGAGCTTTGTAGATGCTTGGAGAAGGCCTTCATACTGTAGTGAATTTACTTTCGAATAAATATAAGTGTCTCTACTATTTAGAAGATAAAGTTTTATCCTAAGAAAGGACTTAGGTATAAAAGCATAATCAGTAAAAAATAAATACAAAATCAGCTTTTGAAATCGGGATTGCCAATCGGCGAACCCAAAAAGAGTTTAATGGTTTAACCCTGTGTATATTATTATTTCCATACATTTTAATTATCTATTTCAACGCTACTCTAGGCACCCTCTGGAAGACAAAATGTTGTGAATGAGGGGTTTTCATTCTACGATTAAAAATAAAAAATTAGTTCATTTTTCGACATTAGATGGCGCTGATCAAAACTCAAGAGCCAAAAAAGTATGACATGACAGCAATGACTGAATGAGTGATAGACAAAAAAAAATATGCGCCCGAAAAGGGCTTCTTTTGAATATGAATCATTCCTCACTGGTTCTTGCTTCGTGTACGGGTGCGAGGTGAAGGAGCCATAGGTATCAATTTCAGTAAACTTTACGTAAAGAAAAAAAACTAACAAAATAAAATAACCTTATCTACCTCAAGGAACACTATATTATTAATCTTCTATAAGATGTGTATGTGTGTGACTGAAAATAAATATATGATAAATATGTAACTGTTATAAATATGTCGGCTTCCGGCGGCCATCTTGTCGGTTTCCGGCGGCCATCTTGTCGGCTTCCGGCGGCCATCTTGGGACGCCAGCGCCCTCTGCGGTGCTCGACAGCGTTTAGACCTGGTAGCGATGCGAAGGGGATCACTTACAATCGAGGGAGCGGTCAGGCTACACACGTCTAGAACTGTCGCACGTTCCAAGTGTTTATTGTAAATTAATAAATCAGTACTATTGTTATAATCTGTTACATGATTGTTACTTTAAAGAGTGTAATTAAAATTATTAAGAAGCTACAACTGCAGTTTAAATAAGCACGCCCACTGATGACAAGCAATATGGCGGAAAATACTGATAACGAAAGTCGGCTATCGTTAAATATATATATCATAATATAAACATACGATTAGTCAAATAACAAAGAGATTGACATTGACTCTTGAGTTTCGTTCAACGCCATCTAGTTTAAAATGAAATATCTTTAAAAAAAAAGAAACGAAAAGCCCTCATTGAAAACAATCATTTTAGATAATGATTTTGAGTTCGGTGTCAAAACTGGCTAATGAAAGGTTTTCATTCAAAAATATGAGTAGATATTATTAGCTCAATCCAAAGAGAATTATGTTTAAAATCAAAATAATAAAAATTACTAAGGAAATTCTCATTGCCTATCTTATTAGATCTTAAAGTTATGCTATTAATTAGAAAGTTCTAAAACTTAAAATTAAAGAAAACATAAAATGTGACATTAAGAAGAAAATCGAACGGTCTCATAAGTTGTCAGGACCGTCTTCATATAGCGTATACTCTATTATCTCGTAGTGCAATTGGCCCTTTAAAATTAATATTCATTATTCAAAAAGAATAATGCTTGACGATTTGTTGATCGCCGGGGTTAATACAATTGCTCATGCCCCCGTAATTTCACTGGCAATTTTTTTTCAATTATTGAATCACTAAGCTAAGTACTGTGGCTTACTTAATGTGGTGATTGAGCTATATTCTTCACATTCTGTGAGACAGTGGCTTAATCAGTATCCAATCATTTGACAAATAACAAATTTTCATTTGAAACGTTTGACAAAATTATACCTGATAAATTTATCATTTTACAATCTATTGTTTAAATAAACTACTCATTGGACAAAATAATTTCTAGAAAAAATGTCATTATGCTAAAACAGCATTTCATAAATTGATTTTTTTTTAAACTACATGCATGCATTTGACGCTTGTTCCGCTGCGCTCCGCTTACTGTCTGCCTGGTCACAATACAGTTTCAAAACCCAACGAAGCGCCAGGACCAAATCAAGTACCATTTCCAGCTTTTAACGAAAAGCGACTTTGGTTCAACACGAGGTGTTTTATAATTCATATTTTAACAAATGAATTGTTTCCTAAGTTAAACATTTGCGAAACCTGTATTTTGTCAAATGATTCTTTTATAAAGTATACTTTTTCAAGTTTGCGAAATAAAAGTTTATCAAATGATTAGTTTTTCAAACGTTGTTTGTAAAATGATCTTTTGTCATACGTTTTCTGTCAAACAATACTGAACCGGCTTAATCGCTAAGTCACGATAGCTGTAATAATCCCATTCCCGGGCTATCAGCCGCCCAGCCAACCAAGGGGTGGCATTACGCAATTAATAGTCCATCACGCTTGCCTAGTGGTGGTTGGCTGACTTGACACATATCTTAAAAATAATTTCTATGGTACGTGAATTTACTTACGATCAATCCTTCACCGTTAAGCAAACATCCTTATGCACCTCAGTTGTTAAAAATCATTGGTACGCAACATTTGGCCATCACCGAGGATGGAACCCGAATTTATGTAAATGACTAAAAATAACATGGCAACCTACCTTTATAGATTGAACAATAGCACCGTATGAAATCACAGAAAGAGCAAGGTTGTCCGTAGTCCAGGTAAACTTTTTGACCTCCTCGCCCTCCAAGGTCCCAAAGGGCTCTTGCTTTAAGTGCACCATACTTGTTGCTGGTCTTTTCTAAAACATTTAAAAATTATTTAGTTTATATTTTTTTACTGGAAATAATACTTATATTGGTTTACGGGCTATTTTCGTACACTCGAAAAGCCAGCTGACAAAATCTTCTGTGCATTCTTTTTTCGAAATTGTCGTAGGTACATGAAATATTGAACAACGTGAAAGACAACGAAATCATTATTACACCAGAACGAATGTAATACAAACCCCCACTTGAAGTATCTATCACTCATTATTATCAGTATATTAAATAACATGGTACAATATAACACTACAAAAATGAGGCTATTGAAACTTATGTTTAAGAGTCGGTAGTTGAAACTGATAATTTACGAGTATGTAAATTAGTTTACATTAATACAGTGAAGCTTAAGAATTTGTTTATTTTCTTTTATCAATGGTCTGAACGCTCTCATCTCGGCAAAAATAGTTTTGGCCACCACAGAAAAAATATTATTTCAATCTTTAATAATCTGTTTGAGGGGGTTACAAGATGATGAGGGCATGCAAAGGTTGGTTTGGTGGGCAGTGGAAATTTAAGAAGGAAAAAAGAGCAAGTTATTTTCTGTCATGCTCTTCGAATGCCGTTTTTCCATCAATTTGAGTGATAGAGTATTTATAAAGAGTAGGATTAAAAAAAACCGCGGGAAAAATATTACGTGGTATTAGCGACCCTCCTGCCTTAGAATGGGTGAGATTTGAGTCGACCTCCTCCCCCTTTGAACCCCTTACGTAATTAATGGACGTCCCCTTATTTGGTTTGTTACCTGTGTGATTTATTAGATATTTTGTGTTCAACACTCAAATTAATGCCCCGACCAGGATTCGAGCCTGGGACCTCCAGCGTATAAGGCACTAGTACCGCTGAGGTCACTTTGCGTACTAAAGTATCTCACTAATGTGAAATAAATTTTAGTATCAGTTCAGTTTTCCTTTATCTACTTATAATCATACATACTAATCAAAACAAGGAACGCCGGTGTTCCAGTTAGAAATATGACAACACGGCATTCGAATCGCCTAACCCACCGGCGGGCCAGGCTAACGCGTCGTACGCATTCCTACTGAGTTTCTTGCTGGTTCTTTGGCAGTAGATGATCCTTCCGAAACAGTGGTAGTTTCAACATACGACGTCCTAAGCCGAAGTCCGTGCCCTCTAGGGTGCCCTTAGCCTAACGTATGTAGGAGTAGTTTAAGTTCCGGCTAAGCGCCCTCTACGCTAGGACACAAAGTCCAGTGAAATTTAAAAGGCTAATAGGGCCATGAATTATGTACTGTCCAAAAAAAACTAATCAAATTATAGTTAATGTAAATTAATAGACATTCATACACTAAACTTATTAAATTAAATAAATTAGTACAAATACTCCAAAGATTAATGTACGCACAGGTACCTAACCTAACCTAACAATTGCTTAAAACAAACATTCGTCATAAATCATTGAATGCGCGTTTAAAGAATGGCCGGTGAATGTAAAGGCTAAACATCATGAGATAAACAATAAGCTACGGATATTAAACAAGTATTTTACACAGTAAAAATCAACGAGATATAAGATTTTGATAAGCATTTTATAAAAAAATTACACAAGATAATAATTTAAGATAGAAATCAGTTAAAAAACATAAATAACTTACCAACATAAGCCTGTGGAATGCGCTTACGTCCAACAAAACATAATATTTATGTCCAACTGCTGAATGAATGAGTTCTTATCAACTTGTCAAATTTTTTGTGTCAGTGTCAAAACAATAACATGAAGTTGCTGCTATCTGGTGGTCGGAAATTGCGGCAGGCAGATATCATTTTGGTTATTTAGATAGAGTAACCAAGTTTTTAAGATTTGGAACTATATTGTTACTTTCTTGTTTTGTTACTGTCAGTATAGTAAATATCTTTTGATAGTAAGTAGTTAAATACTATGCCCGTGGGCATAGCAACTGATGTAGAAACATGCTTCTGTACTTCTATTAAAAAGAGGTTAGGTAGATATTTACCTAATCGAGAAACACTGAAATTGCTAAATTTTTGATTTAAGAAGCTACGCTATCTAATATTAATAAGGCTAAGAGGCCGTTGGCCGCTTATGGCCGGTTTACACGCGTTAAGTAGTTAAGTTGGTAACTAAATTTTAAGTTTAAAATTACGTGTAAACAGTCAGGTAAGTGACAAATGGTTATGCGCGGTTTACATGTATTAAGTAGTTAAGTTGGTAACTAAATTTTAACTAAACTTTAAGTTACTGCATGTCACTTGTGTGTCCAAACGGATTAAGTAGTTAAGTTCATAGGTTCAATGAAGATAAGCAGTGATGAATCTCAAGCGATCCGTCAATTCTGTACTTATATATATATGGTAAATGTGATTTTGGACAAATTCAGAGAAGAATTTTATTCGGAAATTAAAATCTTTACAAGAATATGTTTTTTTCTAAATTTTTATTCTACAAGCATATCTATTTTAAATATTCTTCAACAAATTTTAAAGTTGAAAGTAAACTCCACTCCGACATTTAAAAAAAAGAGTAAATGCGAAATAAATACGAGCTCTTGCCGCCACCCGCTTTGTCAACTTAAGCACTTAACTACAAAATCACGTCCAAAGACAAAGCGGGTGGCGGTCGTATTTATTTCGCATTTTCCCTTATTTTTTATTAATGTCGGAGTGTAGTTTAGTTTCAAATTGAAAATAGGTATGCTTGTAGAATAAACGAGGTGAAAAATTTAGAAAAATACGAATTCTCGTAAAGATTTAAATTTCCGAATAAAATTCTTCTCTAAATTTGTCCAAAATCTCGTTAACCACATATTTAGGTACAGAATTGACGAATTCCTTGACATTCATCACTGCTCATCTTCATTGAACTTATGAACTTAACTACTTAATCCGTTTGGACACACAAGTGACATGCAGTAATTTAAAATTTAGTCACCAACTTAACTACTTAATACATGTAAACCGCGCATGAGTGGTGAATTACATCTTATACTTCTTTTTATTTCCTTATTTACTTTTTCTTTTGTTCATTTAGGCTATTTAGATATTTTATTAAATAATAGCCATTAAGGCATACACGCGGCTGAAGTCTCAACTTATTCAAAGTTTTGGTATTCCCGTATCTACGATATATTTTAAGTTTAACTTCGATATCAATTTGTCCAAATTGTTTAATAACTCAATAATAATTTCTATATAAATGGAAGATGAAGACGGTAACTAAATGGTTTCAATTGAGAATATAAGGACTTACCTAATCATTATCCTGAAACATCAACGGAGCTTGGTTTTTTAATATCTTGTGAATATCTAAGTAATACTTAGTACGTTTCTTAAAATTTTCAGTCTTACCATTTTTCTTGAAAAAGTGAGAGATGCAGGCCACTCACTCTACCTACAGCATGGCGACGCGAACGAAAGGAGAGTTGTCGCGGGTAGTAGGTATATTCATAAAATTAATTTGCGTGATGGCGCGTCACCGGGTACTGCCCCTGCTATATTACTCTCCTGTATGGTGCTGCCACAGATCTCAAGCACACTCACTTCTTTCGCTCGCTCGGCTCGCGCAAATCGCACACACAAACATTTTCACGATATGGTCAATCGTCGATGACCAATGGTTACTGTAACGTTTATAATTTAACAATGCGGTCAAAATATCTGCAAAATGTCATGCACTGCTCGATATCGATGTCGATAAGGGATACGACATATTAAAAGAGGAATGATATTTTCAAAAACAACTTCATTTTGTATTCGAAATAGTTTCACCTTCAAATTAGGTCCGTCCTGTAGAGGGTAGCGCTGTGTTCTACGCGTAAACGAAGTTTGACATTTATTCACTTTACATATGTTTTATTTCTAGTTTTTGCTACTGAGCAGATAAATTGGTGGCTCTGTATACAAAAGAGAGGGATGCAGGAATCCATTTCGAATCCACACCCTGGCGATGGGAACCAAAGGAGAGTTGTCGCGGGGAATGTTTAGTGGCAGTGACTTTACCTTCCTTATTCTTATTAAATTTCATAAAGAAATTTACGGATAATGTGAAACTCAGCAAACATTATTGTAAATAGGTAATACATTAATGGATAACTTTGGGAACGGAGAATAATGAAACATGAGTTCCTCATACAAATATCAGTAGGTACTGCAACGTTTGCTTGTGCCGTATCTAATAAAAGAGGTTATTGCACAAACAAACTTGCCGACATTTATGACTGGCAACTTATAAGTCTGTCATTATTTTATTTTATTTGTAAATTGTAAAATAGATTGAATATGGAAGATTGTTCCATGGCTTTCCTTTACGGGTTTCAGCCCAAGAATAGTCTAAGAATTATCAGTTGTATTATTATAAATAGATTCATCATTAATAAAAGTGGTTTAAAGTTATATGTGTTTTTCCTTTGTTAATTAGGAAGACCTCCCTAGGGTAGACTTGGCCCATCTAGGGTCCCGGACCGCTAGAGTACCTAAGAGAGTTTGAAACTAGGACCTAGCCTAGAGGCGCTTGAAGCGTCTTTGTTATTGCAACATTTTATACTCATACAGGAAAATAGCTGCTTACGTAGGTATTCATTATGGTGAAGTTTTATTTTATTGGTCAGGCTTTACATTTTTTTCGTGCTATTTTATAATCAACCCAGCCAACTAGACACCTGTCAAAGGTTACAACAAATGTTTTGGATGCTGATAGCCAGGACAATATTTAGAGGTCTGAAGGCCCTGGGGCAATAAAGGAGTGGAGGCCCCAAATTAACTTCCGAATAAAATAAAAAATAAATCAAGTAATGCGAAACAAACTCAAAATATTAGAATTAACACGTTAATAAACAATTAATTATAGTTTGTGGACATATTTGTGTCAGTTTTTAGTTTGTAGAAGTGTTAATGGTTACAAAACTCCATTTTTTTTAAACAGAAAAGCTTTGTGAAATCAATTTTCTTTTCTATTGTGGAGGCCCAGGGCCGCAGCCCCGGTTGCCCGCCCCTAAATCCGGCCCTGCTGATAGCCAGTAGGTATTGTTACCGGACTACAGGTCGAAGTGTTGAGCTTCGAGCTACTTCTTTCGCAGCTCCTGTAGGTAGGAATATTAGTTTGAAAGAAGTGCACCTGGGTCGAGGGATCAATTTTGATACTTGACTAATCGTTTTGAAGCCAAGGGAGTTTTTAGAAAAATTGGTAATACTGGTGACATAATTGTAAATTTTTTTGAGATAAAATTTAAAACTTCTTTAGATTTCTTGCCTAGGTGTGCGTAACACATTCTTTGCGAGCGTCCCATGCACGTGCAAGGATTTTAATCAATCATAATATGTGTTTTATTTTCGGATTTTTTTTTTTTACTAGCCTTTGATTAAAGTAAAATAGCGGGGGACAGGCTCCTCAAAGCAGACCTCAAAAATCTTGTTCCCGGTCGCCTGATTTTATGATTGTCAAAAGGTTTAACGGAACCGACAATGTACGACGCGACACGAATGCAAACGAAATCTGGCTCGAAATCCCATGTTTTGTATAATTTGCTATCTCTTTCATGCCAGCAATATAATTGAGTTTGTGAGTAAATATGTGTACATAGTACATATGTGGCAGTACTAGAGTCATTCGTCACGTACGTTATGTAAGGACCTCACCTACCTTTCGCTACATATTTGACTTTAATTAAAGTTTCTAGTACATTCAGTTTCCATGGTTTTCCCCTAAATCCTCCTTTGGTTTCCAAACGATTATGGCAATTTTCAAAATTGGTCCCTCGGTCCCCCCGCTCGTGTTGAAGAACACAAGAACTGAAGGAGAGGACGAAGCTGCGTTATTAAGCTCTTTCGTCTAAACCGCTTGTTGGGTTAGTACGATACATCCTCTTAATTCACAGAAATAACCCGAGGGATTAATTAAACTTCTGACTGTGACAATTACCATCTACCCTAAATGAAATATTCAATTGGTAAGGAGAAACTAATCTTTGAGATGTCATGAATTAAAACAGGGAAAATTTTGTAAAATATCTTTATTACAAAACATATAAAAAATAATAATCCCCAGACAAACGCACCAACTGCATGGCCCCAAAGTAAGCAGAGCTTGCGTTATGGATGACCATAAAACAAACTGGGGGGCCCCAAAATAAACATATATATATAGTCCATGACTCGAAGAACAAAGATCTGGTTCATCACACAAATAAATGTCCCAAACAGGACTCGAACCTGGGACCTCCGGCGCATGAGACAGGGCTGCTACCCACTACGCCAGTCAGTCGTCAATATAGGTTTAATAAATACACAGTAGACGGAATAATAACGTAAATGTATCAAATTTCTGTTAACTCTGTTTTTGAGTATATGTAGGTATTGCAACATTAATTGTTAACAGAAGTACTTATATTAAATTAGCTGATGTATTTAGTTAGTTCTTACATAATAATGAGCGACGTTTTTTTCGTAGCCAAATAAATTGATAATTAACCATTCTGTAAAGTGTATAGTAAAACATTTTACTCCAAACAACTGAAGTCGTACAGTCCATTAAAAACACTCTCCATTGTTTGTTTCCACGTTTATTAAAAAAATACATGCATTTAGGTATCAAAAACTTTAGTGATGAATAAAGGCACGATCAATCTATATACTAAATCTATAAACTATATTGAGTGCCAGCCACGGAGATACCCGCTCTATTGTCAGTGGTCTTATACTACGATGAACAGACCAAAATACCTCAATATTTAAAAAAAAAGTGAATTAAATGTGCTACATTTGTTATAAAAAAACACTTTTCTTAAATTTATTTAATATGTAATTTAGTAATACAAAATCCAAAAACCTATTTCTCAGTTACGCACCATTTTATTACTTTTATTACTTCTTTCTTTAAAATAATATAAAATTCGAGTATAAAAAATGTTTTAAATATAATGAGTATTCTTTACTTTTATTGAATAGTTCGATTTTAAGGCACATAGGGAATAAATTGACAAGGGTAAATAAACATTGATAACAGTCCAATCCTTGGTATTACGATTTCTAAACAAAATAAAATTAATCATTAAAATTATGACATTAGAATAAAAGTTCACAATGAGCTATGCTACCAAGTTTTTTAATTAATCCCAAAAATGGATCCCAGTTCATCTGTAAGTCTTTAAATTAAACTTAGCTGCCAGATTTTATACATTTGATCATCATAATTAGATATATGATTTTATTTAATCTATTTTTAATTATATTATAATACAAAATATAATATACTAACACCTCAAAATGTAGTTATTCATTACAATATGTACTTAAAGACTAAATTAAATCCTGACTACCTTTGCTTTGAAGAGATATGTAAGCTAGTTTATGACATATATACATATAAATAACGTCAGTATTTATGAATTTATAATGAAATTGTTTTAAAAAGAAGGAATGTAAAAAAAACTTCAGCATTTCAAAAGATTTTTCAAAGCAATTCACACATAATTCTTCGCCTACCAATTTTTATACAATAGGTATTACATGTTTCTACACCTAAATTACAACACTTAGATTGAAACATTAACACTATACAACATATGTACTGAGTAAAACAGAATGGAATCTAAGTAAAATTTATTCAGCAAAATTTACCTAAAAGATTATTATGAAACGTATAAAATTATAAAATGTTGAGAAAACTTCTTGCATTAAAACCAACAAGATTCTTTTCTCGTTATGATTTAATATAAATTCGGATTTCCCATGTACTTTTTAAATAGAAAGCCATGTGTTGTATAAAAATACAAAAGTATTAGTCCAATAATAATTTGATCATCATAGTTATATCAGGACATAATTAAGAATAGATTTCAAATATTTTTGTATATTTGTAGTAGTGTAATACAAATAATAATTAAAACCGGAAGAAACTAGTTTTCCTGTCGTACACTACTACAAACTCAAAATTATTTTTAATTTGATATTGGCTGTAAAAGTTGACGAATACTTTAACACTTATTATACAGTATATATTAGACTATTCCTTCCTTCGATTTCACTACTAATCCCTGTCCACAATAATTGTAAAATATCACATTTTTTATTTACTTTACATCAACAGATGCCACCTCATTAGCTAAACCACATATATTGGAACCTACAGCTAAATGTACGTATCCTGCATTGCCGAATTCGGAGCCCCACGAGTTCTTAGCGATGTAATATGGAACTTCCTGAGTTAGGTCGTAGCCTACTAGTTCCACTGCATGGTTCAGTTCTGCTGGGGTGCCACTGTGAATAAGAAAAAGGTATGTAAATTATTCAGTTATAGTCGTAAGTCCATAGATAATTGGAGGTCCTGGCGTGGTAAAACCCGCTTAACTCCCGATCTCTTGGAATATCGGTGTATACAATTTAGCTTATGTTACTCCCGGTATTTTGGTTTTATAGTTTATCAATTACACGTAAACATGGAAACAAACGAACAAAAAGTCTGTCCTCTGTTATGGATCTCATTACCACACATATTTATCATAGGGATGACAGATTCATGGCGCGTGGCCTCAGTTAGAATTGCCTTTTATCCCGTTATTTCCTGTCCCAGATAAGTTATTTAAACAAAAATCTCTAAATACAAATGTCTCTACTTCATTCATGCTCGCCTATGTTGCGCGTGCTCGTTGCGCAATGCAACTCAATTTTGTGTGGCAGCCGCCATCTTGTCAAACCGTGTTTTCGTCGCTTTAGTATGCGTGTTCAATCAGTACTTTTTTTTGTCACACACACAGATTTGCTACATTTATACAAGCTCAAAGCACGCCACGCTCAAATTACTTCTCCTTGGATAGTAGCCCTGCCTCATACGCAGGAGGTCCCAGGTGCGAGCCCTAGTCGGGGCATTCATTTGTGTGATATTTTTAAATTTAATTCGCAAAACTGGTACTTACGTAATTTAAATCATACAACTAAAGTACATGCTTCAAACAATTTTCCTAATTATGACTTTCTAGAAGTGAATCTGACAGTACAAGATTGTAATATACATATATAATAACAATAGTGGGTAGGCTATTTATGTTAACCCGTTCAAGCTATATTGGATGGAAATCGGTAAGAAAGTTAAATTAATGAAATTTTAGTATAATGTAACTACTAGTGTGGGCTAAATTTTTATTTTCAGTTTCTTTTTCAAAGAGGCCAAAGAATCACCAAATATATCAGTCAATATATCAGAGCAGTCCAACGGTCAATAGTAGAACACAGACGTCTGTTCTCGGGTTGCTTAAATTTGTATGTTTATTTTGGGTTCCACAAGATCGCTGTATGGTCCATAACACAGGCTCTGTTTACATTGGGGCCGTACTTATTTATTTATAGTATATAAATATGTTTAGGTTTAATGAACTTTATTCTCATAAGAAATATACAATTTCACAATTATAATATAGTATATTGGTGCTCTGCAAAACGTGTAGTTTAAGTTTATTTCTAAAAGTATTTGTATTTTCAATAAATTTGATATCATTTGGCAGTTTGTTGTACAACAAACAATATTGCTTTTTTTCCATAGTTTGTTCTTGGTATTATCACTTCAAAGTTAATGTATAATATAATGTATTTATACCTGCAATGGAACTGAATTACGCCACCAAGGTAGTTCTGCCAGGTTAACGCGTTCACCGCCACTGCCACAGGCCCGTGGGTGGCGATGGCTTCCAGAATCAGATCTTCTTTGCCGACCATACTGAAATTATGTAGTTTAAATTAATAGGAGAAATACATGGATCGACTAAGTGTTTGTTAGATGAATTTAAGTTTCAAAGAAATGCGCATACCTATACGAACTTTGGGGTATCTACGTGACAATAAATTGGGTGATTGAAAGGTAGTTCTGTCAGAAGTTTTTAAATTAAAATACTCTTGTTAAAATGCAATTAGAGGTGTTCAGTAAAAAAAAGAAGTTACCAATTAATCTCAACAGAGGGCGCTGTATAAAAGCTGTAGGAAACTAATATGTCAGTGTCACATGAATGACAATTCTCACTTACTGAACCCTCAGTTTTTTCGATAAAAAGCAAGAGCTTTCAAATGAAATTTTTGTAGCTTCTTATTTTGCTTATTTCAAGTATTTTTCTTTAGTTCCACATCTTACATGAGACTTAACATACATTAACATTAAAATATTAGTTGCAGTCGGCGCCATCTATTGTGATAGTTGGTACTATTTATTGACATTCTGAAAACCTCTCATAACAAGTCAATCCATAGACTAGTTTTCGAGTTTTATATATCAAGAGATAATATCTAAACATTTGCAACAGTTTGTAGTCTCGTAAGTGTAATTAGACAACTTAATTTTATTTTTACATATCAAATAAAGAGCATGAGCAAAAGTTTCAATGATATTAGCTCTGCTTTTAGAAGGCGTTTACATAACACGCTTGTCTAGATCTTCACTCTCCTCAGATTAAACTGAAGATCGCCAAGTTCTCAATATAAAAAAGTAGGTTAAAACTAAACAATATTTATGAAAGCACTCACTCATCACAAGTGAAGCTGCCAAGTTTAACTCCAGTCGAATTTTTCTTCAGTTTACACACGTTCTGCTTTAAGTTGAGAGGGTATTCCTTCTCAGTTGCTATGACACTATTGGTCAGTAAGAGCCAATCTAAGAGCAGGCAGATATCGCCCCCGGAGCACCCCATATTGCCTAGACCTGCGCAGTCTATGACTTCCTGAAATTTCAAGGGGATTATTTGAGAATTAAAAAAGAATATGCACAAAAACTAAGAGCGTCGATGGCGCTGTTAAGGCGGTGTTCTATCGTATCGTATCGTAGTTCTATCGGTGAAGGAAATCATCGTGAGCAAGCCCACACAATAAATAATTTCGAAGTCTCCCAATCGGCAGTGGTGGACTGTACATTGCCTCCATTGGATGATGCTGAAGTGTTGCAGTGAGAGGATTAAGGCAGTCGTAATGTAAGCACAGAATCAGCATAAATCTATAATACAGTGCAACCTTAATATAACGTACCTCAGTATAACGACTTCCTCGATTTAACAAATTCTTCGTAATCCCCTTGAATTGTCCATAATGGCCGGTTTACACGCGTTAAGTAGTTAAATTGGTAACTAAATTTTAAGTTAAAAATTTTGTACGCAAGTGTAGAAGTAGATTAGGATTTGTTCTAATTTTCGTATATTAAGGTGGGCGGGGCTTCTCATTTAACACGTTTGAACGTGATTTTGTAGTTAAGTGCATAAGTTGGCAACGCGGGTGGCGGCAAGAGCTCGTATTTATTTCGCATTTACTCTTTTTTTTAAATGTCGGAGTGGAGTTTAGTTTCAACTTTAAAATTTTTTAAAGAATATTTAAAATAGGTATGCTTGTAGAATAAACGAGGCAAACAATTTAGAAAAGACATATTCTTGTTAAGATTTTAATTTCCGAATTCTTTTTCGAAAAATTCTTCTCTGAATTTGTCCAAAATCACGTTTGCCACATATCTAAGTACAGAATTGACGAATTCCTTGACATTCATCACTGCTCATTTTCATTGAACTCATGAACTTAACTACTTAATCCGTTTGGGTACGCAAGCGACATGTAGTAACTTAAAATTTAGTTACCAACTTAACTACTTAATACATGTAAACCGCGCATAAGGGTCAATGTAAAATATACCTCTACATTGCGGACATTTTTTGCAAACAATCTCTTTATAACGAATTTTCGACTATCAAGAAAAAGTATAAATACCTCTATTATCAGTGACATATTACATATAGACAGGCTATCCGCTCTCAAAAATGGCAACGCAAATGCAAGGCAGTTGCCGGCTATTTGACTCAGTCTTGTGTAACCCAGTGTCACGGCTAAACATCAAACAAAACTTATTGCCTATTCTGTGTTTTTAATACCGTACAATGCCTTCTTGTGTGTTTAGACAGTGTACTAATTACACTGTTACTATTAAAGATAGAATAAACGTTTCTTTTCATGCGTAACTACTATTTTTTAATAACTATCTTATTTATTATTTTATTTTGCTATTTAAAATGACGTTTTAAAATTGACATGGTTATTCGTTTCAACAAACTCGAAGAGCGAGATGTAATAAAATTTTGTATGTGGGAGAAAAGAGACAACGCTATAGAGTTTCGACAATTTACGTAGTACGTCACGTACGCTCGCGACCAATTAGTGCGAAGCAACGTCACGAAGTACATAGGTATCTTTTTCTTACAACAAGTGAACCGTATTATTAATAATAATAATTTTCTTCTCCCACAAATTATATTAATGTATATATCGGGTAGGTATGTATAGTTAAGTTGACGTCGTTTTTTTGTGCGGTAATGTTTGGGTGTGACTTGTCTATATGTAATATGTCATTGTCTATTATCGAATTTTGTCAACCCAAAACCTGTAAGTACATAAAGTTTCCACCAATGTATGAATCTTAATCTCATTGTATGAGATTCATATCGCGACACGTTTCGACACGCTTTTGTTCGTAAAACAAGATGAGTACGTAATGTTGAGGTGAATAAAACTATCTTTTTACCTATTTATAACGAATTTTAGACTAACCTAACCTCAACATAACAAACCTCAGTTCAACGAATTACTTGATATAACGAATATTTATTTGTGCCTTTAATAAATAAAACACCTTACCATCAGGTGGGGTCGCTGCTCGTTTGCCGGCTGTGAATATAGTAAAAATAAACACTGTATGGCCCTAAAATAAGCAGAGCTTGTGTTATGGACAACCGTACGGCGAACTGGGGGGGAGCCGAAACATTTATGTTCATCACACTAATGAATGCCCCGGCCAGGACTCGAACCTGGGACCTCTGGCGTATTAGGCAGGGATACTAACCACGACGCTACTCGGTCGTCGAATTTAATTTTTTTGTTTTAAACTGGTAGAAAACACTACACAAAACACGAAATATTCATTATTTTTATTAAGGAACCTAAATGTTTATAGGTGGTGGATAGAGAATCTGGTGTAGGAACGCGGGCTCCAAGATCGAGGGTCTTTTGAGTAACAGAAAGAAAACGGCTGTCTAAGATAAATCTCAATCGCTTAAATTAAAATGTTTTTGAGTTCAATTTTAAGGTATTGGAGGTTCTATGAATGTAAAATTGAATACGTATTACGCAAGTATTTCATAATTTGAAGTCAGAAAAGAAATGGGTAATTACAGCGACTCTCACAGACGTCACATGGTTACTTAAGGAGCTTATAAGTATAGATTTTGGCTCCACCTAAGCCGATAGGGCCATAGATAAACGGTCCCTTTCGAAACTAATGTGTCAATGTCATTTAATGTAGTACTTTTGTAGAGTATTGAACTAAACCGAAATACTGGACATAAGCAAATAAAAGAATCTACGATAATATATAATTTACAAACCCTTGATTTTGATTTAAAGAACTAAGCGTTCACTAAGTGACAGTTGTCCTTCACATGACATTGTCGTATTAGTTTACAACAGGTTCAGTACAGCGCCACCTGTTGACGATCATTCGTAACTCTTTCGTTCTGAAAACCTCGCATTCGCGAACGACAGTAAGCTATAATAATATAATTGGATCACTTAGTACTTAACTGTAAAACTAGGTTACATTTTAACCTGGTTTTTATATGGTCTTTACCTATTTAGTTCAAGTAAATAGTGCTTATTTAGAATTAGAAATCCACCTTTTTGAAATAGTTTAAAATAATTAACGCAAAAATCGCCAAGAATAACCCGGCATTCGACATTGTATTACCGAAACAAGTTCTGTTTGTTAGGACTATTAAAAATATCATTTATCAGAATAATATGGCCTTGATTTAATGGAATCTTACGTTTATTGTACCATTTTTTTTATTTTGTAAGCATGTTGTGTATGGTCAAAATTATAATTAAGACTTTTCAAATTAGTATACGATTTTGTCTATATCAGTGTTACTTGATTTTTTTATGTACACATTCTTGTGGAATGCATCCTAGACTTAAGTATGTTTAAGGTTTTGTCTTTATAAATTTTATTACAGTTGTATTCCGTTGTGTGTAGTAATAAATAAATAAATAACCAATTAGTAAATAAAATTAAGACAAGGAATATACTGTATGTAATACGGAATAGCCAGCTAGAGTACCAGTTAGTAGCTAGTTTATTAGAGGTAAAAAGTTTAAAAATGGTCAGTAAATTTTAATCGATTGTATCATAAGGAAGCAAAATTATATTTTAAAGGCGATAAATCACGAACGCAATGAAGGATTCTAGGATTGTATTCAAATGTAGAATCCTGAGAGCAGTAAGGGATTCACAGTATCCCGCCCGAAGCAAATAATTTAACGACCGTATGATACACTCTATTTTTTATCATCCTCTAAAAGAAAATAAGTGCAACTATTGAATAAGAATAGATGGCTGGATCCCGCGTTAACTCTTGAACGGGTGCCGTTTGAGGGCGTTCGTCGTTTGGATGCTTGGGAGACTGGCCTAGCTAAAAGATGCAGATAAGAATAATTTTGTTTAGACATAAAGATACACTGTTTTATTTTAAACAAAGTACCCGTGAAGTTTCTTGCCAGTTCTTCTTCACGAAGGTTTTCCGAACTGGTGGTAGTCATGCTTTATTTGACGTCAATAACAACAAGTAATTGTCAATGTTGAGAAATATTTAAATTTGAATTTGGGTATGTTTATTTTATTCTCACTACTTAAGAAAAACGCAATAATTAAAAAAAGTCAGATCTGATTTTTCAATCGTCACATAAATATTATCTGGAGAATAACTTTGACAAATGGCAAGACTTTCCGTGGAAATGATTTCAAATTCTCGTAATTATTGTAGTAATAAAAGTTATCTCAATGAAAAGTCAGCCCTTTGAAAATACTTTTTTTTGGGTGTTTGACAACGTTTTTATCGTTTATTTAGAAAATATAAGTTATTTTGGCAGAAAAAATAATTGAAAAATAAATTTTTGAATTTAATATCGATATTAATATTATTAGACAACTTTAAAAAAGCAAAAAACGAATACCTACCTATGTCAAATTTTTTTATAATATTAGCTTACTGACATGAAATATAACAATGTTTATTACGACAGTATGCATGTAAACGCATTATCTACGTATAAACGCCCATACAATTTTTAGTATGATTTACGGGCCGTGACGTCACAACTCTTTGTATGGAGCGTTTTGCGGCGACTCGAAGAAGCTCCTCAAACATATCGCTGTATCTACAACTATATTATTTACGTTCTCATACTTCTGCAATATTTGTTTATTGTTGACAAACTCAAAAAAAATGGCTGCTTAAGTTAAACTATCGAAACATGGAATACTTCGTCATTACCGGTAAAAAGTGAAATAAAAGTTCTCCTTACCTGCAGTTAGTTATCGCTGTGATTACTTCTTCACGAATACATTCTACTAAAGGCCATTCCATTGAACCACACTTCTACCATTGATACTAATCCAATTAATTATATCTTCAACTAAATCATATTAATCTTATCTTCAAATTTGATTCTGAGATTTAGTGATTTCAAAAGCACTTATTTCCAACTTATTTTACACTTATTTTTATAATGAATCCCCAGACAAACACCAACTGTATGGCCCCAAAGTAAGCAGAGCTTGTGTTATGGATGACCATACAGCGAACTGGGGGAACCCAGAATAAACATACATATAAATACAAACAACCACGACCCGAGAACAAACATCTGTATTCATCACACAAATGATGCCCCGGCCAGGACTCGAACCTGGGACCTTCGGCGTAGGAGGCAGGGCTACTTACCGCTACACCACTCGGTCGTCAGACCACTTATTGTACCACGTACGCTTCCACTTATTGTTATTATGGATTACGAATATTCTTCAAAAATTATTATACATTCGACAAAAGTTGAAGTCTGAATTGTATATCGCATTTAGAATGGCTGGGTTCCATAATACAGATCTCGGTCCAGCATGCATCCAGACGCTTACTGTTTTTTTTGATGCAGCGACAGCCTACTATACAGCCAACTAGTATAGTATATAAGTATTAAAAATTGTAATACATTGTTATTTTTATATTGTAAAATGGCTATGTAATTAAGAAATTAAATATAATAATTTTTATTTTATTTTAAAACTAAGTATTTAAATATTTAATACCAAGGTGGAATGCATGTAACGCAAATTTTTTTTATGCTCAATTTTTTTTTTAATTTGGCTCGAGCACGGTTTACTTTTTCATATTATGTTTGTGATTGATTATTGATCTCTTGGTGAATCGAAATTTTATTACCAATATCCACATTCAAAATTCAAATCCTTTTTAGTCTCTAGGGATTGAAGAGCTATTTTAGTCCCTGTTTACGTAGAATAAAATAGCTATTTTTGAATAGATGCGATTAAGTCATTACCAACGAGCATTTAAAAAATTTTCACTTAAAATCTGTTGAATGATTTGTTGCTTACTTATTTTCCTCTTCTACCCAGTTCAAACTATTTTAAGACACATTTGACTTTCATAAATACACAACATGCCTGTAGGAAGGCGTGCTTGGATAAAGAGACTGTGAAATAATAAAAATTAACTAGACGCGATCGCTTTAAAAAAATGTTTTATAAGCGATCGCTTGTCTTATAAAGAGAATCCCGTTTTTCAATACGAAACCATAAATAAAATAGCAATTAATAATTTACATTAAACTCGGAATTATAACAATAATTTTGTGTCTCGCAATAATATTAGACTAAGAACGGTTAAAAACGGTATTGCGATTCTTTTGCTTTAACTACAAAATAAATTAAACCACATGAAATATTAACGCTCTGTTTGAAAGTAATACATAACTGTTTTCTTTCTTTACGGTAGAAACTGTAATTTGTGTCTTAGCAAAAACTGCTGCCTATGACAGCAAGTAATTGAAACGTTCAAATTGTACGGTTTGTAATATTTGTTATGCTTTTATGTTACAGTAAATCTGGGTAACTTTGACCCGGTATTAGACAGATATTAGATATAAGTTGATTTATTAACTAGATATAGTGATGTTTTGCAAGTTTTTGGAGGACTTTTAGGTTCAATTATGACATAAAATTTAAACTGATCTGGACTCTGCTTTGAAGTATGCCAAATCAAGAAAAAATGGTGAATCAAAGTTAGCTTGGCGAATTGGGTAACTTTGTGCCAATTTGTGATTGACTTGTCACTGCTTCAGTATCGCATTAGCTCTTCCTGTAAAGATATTTGTAAAGAAAGTATATAACTAATTTCATCATCATATTTTGCAATATATTAAAATTAAAAAAAAATTTTATGACTTTAGCCTCATTTAAACAAGACAGGCTGAAAAAATTACATCACAGACACTTATTTCAAATTTCCATCGTGTATTTTACGAAGTTATCAGTTTTATTAGGAACACTGGTTTTTACCCAAAAGTCCTTTTCAAATAAAACTTTAAAAAAATGTTATTGTCAGACAAAATATTATAAAACATGGCTTAAATAAAAAAAGACTGTGAATGTTACTTTTAGTGGATGCTAAAGAAAAATAAAGTATATGATGAAATTAGGGGTCAATTTTACCCAGAAAGAGAAGTTACCCAAAATGTCCTGGTATTCGCATAATAAGAAAAATAAGATTTAGAGGATATTTTAGTAACAAGTTCGATTTCATTGACACTCTAGTGGGATGGAAGACACGATAGTTTACTTAGCTTAGATATAAAATAAATAGGACTGTCAATAATTATGAATCAATCGTTTGACAGCTCCTTTTTGGTTCTTGCCGCCAAAATGTTGATTCGTTGCCAGCGTCTTGTTTTTTTACCGTATAGCACCTCATTTTGATCTTCACGACAAACGATTAGCTAATAAATAAAAAACATCATAGTCCCTACCGTTGAAGTATCCTTTTTTATTCCATGTCTATATTTCCCTGTATATTTATGGTGTAAAAAGTAAATATTATTTTTACCATATATTTTTAATGCAAAAGCTTACATTTATTTCCGGATAATGGAGCTTTCCAGCGATAATGGAAGAAATAGTTTCCAAATCCAAATTATTACAATTAGAAAATGTTTTCTCTTTGTAATAGCAGTAATAGCTATTTTTATAAATATTGAGTTTCGCTTAAGAGACTATCGAACCAGTTTGGCGCATTTACCCCGTGTTATTAAGTCCCCTTGGGTTGGTTTACTATTCAATCCCATCTTCTGCTCGGTTCTGAATTATTAATTCTAACTCTCATGCAGAACTTATTTTGCCAAATAAAATGTTCCGTGTGTTTAATATTTTCACTTTACAGCATATCTGTAGGTAGATGAAGTTTGAGTTGCCATGCAAGCAAATTAATTAACTGTGGTACAAACTACAACTTGGTATAGTTGTCTAATGAAAACCCAACCATTACGCACATTACACGCAGGTCCGAAACTAATTCAACCAACTTTACCAGTTTCATTAAAACCACTACATTTAATATCTATTATGTGGAAACTGTAGCCACAATTCCATCGAAAAACTATATAATGTATATAGAACCTTGGGACATGCAGATTTTGACCGAAAATTAGGGACCGAAAAAATAATTCATATAAGAATGCAAATTTCCCGCTGACATTACTCCATTGACGTCAATTGGGAACCAGTATGTACCAGTTTACTTGAAGAACCAAGCTCTCGTAACGGAAAGAAAGGAACTTAATAATTGTTTTGTTTTTTATTTGCAAGCAACCTCCTTTTGTGCATCCTTATTTTTGGCTGTTGCGTTGAACCAAAAGACTTAAAATTTTATTGGGTTTATATTATAGTAAAATTAATAACAAATATTTCTAACCCAAATTAAGTATCATTAAGAACTTGTGTTATGGATAACAAAAAAATATAGATAACAGATAAATAAACTTAAGAAATATATAAACACAAATAGATTTTTTTTTTAAATATCAATATTAGAAATAAACTTAAATAAACATACATACACATCCATGACTAGAAAGCAAACATGAAAAAAAAATATCTGCCCCTATCAGGATTCGAACCCGGGACCTCTGGCATGAAAGGCAAGGCCACTTACCTCCATACCAAATAAAAAACGATATATAAAAGACGGTAAAAATATAAAAGCTTTTAATACCAATATGTATTTTCTAAATTAATAATAATTGTTGTAATCTGTGGTAAATTTATAAGCTGGATTGATACACAGCGCCATCTATTGTTCTAAGGTCTATGTCTGTCATGGCTGCCTTAAGATGTAACTGTGCGAAACTGCGAAGCTAATCATAAAAATACTGAAATAAATGTGTGTGCTATATCTGGATTACTTATTAACCAAAAGTTCCATCACTCTAACAATAATAAGAAAATATAATAATCCCCAGGCCAACACAGCAACAGTATAGTCCCAAAGTAAGCAGAGCTTATGTGTTGACGACCATGGAACGAATTCGGGAACCCACAATAAACATACATGTATAAATATAAACAACCATGACCCGAGAACGAACATCTGTGTTCATCACACAAATGGATGCCCCGAACAGGACATGATGTACTTAGAAGAAACTATGATTCTTTGATACAGGACCATATAAGAAGTAAAATTTGTTTTCACTATACTATTTCCATTTCTTTATTTTCTCGATGACAGCTCCTGTGAGAAACTTGTGCGAGCGTTTTTTCTACATTATGTATGCATTATTTTATAAAACTATGACGTTTACACACGTACAAGGTTATATAATACCAGAGTCGGAGAAACTGATAGGGATGGAGCTAGAGAACTTCCTGGGTCTCCGCTGAGTTCTCCCAGCGTACCTGTAGCTATACATTACTATTATCGAAGAGGTACAAAGGAGATAATACCTATAAACAATTCAATGCCATTCCTTTTGTAAAGATTAAAAAAGTAAATCTTCACCTAATTCGGTTTACACGTTTCATACTCCGTGACGTTTTTCAAGATCACATGCAAAAGATCAACCGCTTATTAACACCAGATATTCAAGCTGCAGAAATTGACAAATAAAAAAATCGGACTGCTAAAATTATTTCCTAGAATTCCGGGTAATAATATACCCTATGCCATTCACACAACTAAAACCAATCTAATGAAACATAGTAGGTAAATCATAATCCTCTTTCTAAAAGTCGGGTAACAAAAAACAAGCTAATTAACATTATTGTGAAAGTAGATTAAAACAGAATAATATAGGTACCTATAAATTATAACACATCTAAAAGAATCAAATAACGAATAACTTGAGAAAGTCACCCGAAATCTTTGATCAAGCAAAAATAAAGCAAAAACTTGTAAACACAACCAATATGCTAAGTAATATATAACCTTATTGCATTGCATCTTAAGATTCGTTTTACAGTGTGTGAGCTATAATAAATATGTTTATTTCGCAATGGTCGTTATCGTTTAATGCACCGTAGTGTGTGACGTAGTTTTCGAGTCCACTTTTATTAGTTTATTCTAAATGGAGTTCTTTTTGTACAGCTGATTCTGGCAATTTTTAAAGTTTGAAAGTTACATATTTGAATGCACGGATTTAGATGAAATTTGCCAGACGGATAGATTTTGACCTGGAATATCATTTATGTCGAAATAAAGTATTCTATAATATAAATAAAGTATATTAGTATATGATATTCCGAAATAAACGCGAGCGAAGCCGTGAGCTAAGCCCAGTTGTTAATATATTAAATATACCTAAACGGTTTGTTAAATTATAGCCTGTGTTGGTTTTCTTTGATAGCGAAAAAATAATAATCAAAATCGGAAATTCGGAAATAACAGAAATTCAAATTCATAAATTCAAATTTCATTCACAATAAACAAACACATATTTGTTCTTTGTAATATACATAATTCTACGACTATAATAGTAAACTACGGAACTCTCAGTAATTAGAATTTTCCCCTTTCAATATTCGAAAAAACAAAATCAAGTAACTAACTCATCACAATATCATTTTATTTTAAGAACAGAACTAAAATATGCGAAACATGTGACTCAAACTGCTACAGAACATGAAAAATATTGTGTAATAATGATAAATTTAAATGACATGATTAAATAAATCGTTCTTATACACAAGTCAAACAGGTTTCTATTCACGTTGCTTAATGAGGATCAGTTATGGTTTATCAATAAAGTAATGAAGGTCTGACAACTTTGACTGCTAGAGTAAGTGTTACGGCGGCTTATTACGTAAATTGCGATATCAAAAACTGCGCGGTTTTGCTCTTCAATCGCTAATTTTCAAAAAACCCTTTTTTTTCATTGATCCTATTAGTCTTTTCAATTTCATCGGACTTTGCACAGCTTTAGAGCTGAGGGCGCTTAGCTGGAACTTAACTACTCCTATATACCGTACGCCTAAAGGCACCAAAGAGGGCACGGACCTCGGCTTA
This sequence comes from Marasmarcha lunaedactyla, assembly GCA_923062675.1. Lineage (NCBI taxonomy): Eukaryota > Metazoa > Arthropoda > Insecta > Lepidoptera > Pterophoridae > Marasmarcha > Marasmarcha lunaedactyla. The sequence goes on from OV281358.1 coordinate 6,796,778, forward strand.
GGACGTCCTATATTGAAACTAACACTGGTCGGAAGGGTCCTCAAAAAACCTGTATGACGTACAGGCTAGGCAAACAAATTATATGTAAGATGAAGGTTTTTTAACCTTCAGTGATAATCGAGCGATAACGGCACGGTCTTCGCTGATAACTTTTCTTTTGTAAGACTGCAGCGGGTACTGTTTAAACCTTCCCTTTGAGCAATAAATGCCTGTGGTAAAAGTAGATGTAAGTAGATAAAAGTAAAACTTTTAATCAATATGCTGCGAAAGATTGCAAATTTAGTATATACATTTAATCATTACCTCAAGCCCTCGAGAATGTCGTGTTCACATATTTTTACTTAATACCGACATTTAATTAGGTACTTACGTAGGTGCTTATGGTTTGTTGTTTACAAGTCTATAAACAATTCAATTTCATAATAATTACTCGTTTTATTTTCCTTAGTTGTAATTAGGTTTTTTATCAAATATAAGTAGGTATAAATTGGGAAAACCTGATAAAGGTATTAATTTATATTTTTTACTACGCAATCAGTGCGAATATCGCACCTACTTTGTCAGCGACGAGAGCAAGTGTAGCTATCTCTTCGCAAACATCTATGCCAAATAAACTTAAGAAAGTAGGACTTCCAAGGAACTTCCAGGTCTTTTGTATTCCAATCAATAGGTACACACCGGTGAGACTCTCTTGGGCATTGTTCAGTCTTTTGTTGGCGTCCTGCATACTAGTGGACAACACTACAAGGGGTTCGAATGTGCTACACCTGCACCAAATCTCCGGACTGTACTTTGATATTGTATGTTCTGTGATGGTGAACTATCCATTAATTACTTACACGTTCCACGCTGCAATGACTGAAAAAAGAAACCGGCCAAGTGCAAGCTACCTCTGATTTTAAGTTTAATTTTCATTGTTGGTTGTTATAGCGGTTACTGAAATACACACTATGTGATTTCAACTGTTTGTCTTTTTACTGACTCCATTTTATTTCAAACTCATCAACAATGCCTACATATTAATTATCATGATTGTAACAGTACATTTCAGTTTATTCCAGCCAAACATGAAGACATTTTAATTACAAATAAGACACAACATACCTGTACACTGAGCGCTTCAAACTTCCCATTCTGGATGGCTGCCATTGCTTCCATGGTGCCAATAGTGCTGAACGCCCAACAAGCACCGCATAGTCCTTGGTCCCGAACTGGACCGATCACACCCTTGGTTCTCCTTGAAGAGTTACAAATTTGTTACAATAATATGATAAAATCCCAAAAAACACACTAACCGTATGGCCCAAAAGTAAGCAGAGCTTGTGTTATGGATGACCATACAGCAAACTGGGTGGGGGATACCTAAAACCAGGTAACTACCCTTTATGCTACTCGACCGTCAATCAATAAAGTGGTGAAGGAGGCATCAATTACAGAATATGTATATTAGGACTTTCTAAAATGGTAAAATAAGTTGTAGTTTTGTGGTTTAGTGTTTTAATCTGTGACTGAGTGAGGAAAGCATGCATAGATTTAATTAAAGGAACAACCCTTGCTCAGACAAACATTCTGTTAGAAATAAGACTTGCCTAAATGAACATTTTTTGAAAAATTTTACTTTTTTTTTCAACTTCCTATGGCTGCTATTGGTATGGTATCTGATAACATGATATTTATATTGGTACCTATAACCTGCCTCATAACTCAAAACATAACTACTTACTGATGAAAAGATTCATCCAGCTCCAGAATGTAAATATAATTCTTTAACTATCTTGGCTTAATTTAAATTTTTATAACATCTAACAAGTTAATTTTATTTCATTATACCATAAGTATTGTGCTCTATTTCAATGATATAATACAATACTGTGGTTCACAAGCACTAAGTAATAAAATAAAATATCAAATCAAATGATTTCTCACATTGTAAAACAACAAGTTTATGAATATTTACCATTACAGTTTTCAATACTTAAAAGTGCCTGAAAACTGAGTCCAAAAAGCTTTGACATGACACAGCTGTAGTAAACGAGAAATATGAGTAAGATGTGTAGGTAAAAATAAACCATTTTATATTACTAGTTTTAAGATTTGTTTAAGCTTGTCCACCCACTTAAAATACACTGATGTTATACATTTTATTTATTAATAAACTTCTTGTTTACAAATAAGAACTTATTTAATTTCTCATCACAGGTAAATTAGTTCCAATGTTTAACAATATATCTTGTTGTTTTAAAAAGCTATGTTAAAAATATGTTGCACAAAATTATGCAACAAAATTATATTCAGATTAAAATCAATTTTAAGGCATCTAGATCAGCAGATTGGCAGTTCGATTATAGGACACACAAAAAATATCACTACATACAAAATAAACATCACAATAATAAGTAAACTACTACTTTCAATAAAAAAAATATGCAATAGATAATGACATAATAGCAACCCTTGTATTGGTGAAATAATTCCTTATCAGTAAGGTCAATACAATAAACTTCATAAAAACATTGAAATCAAACTAAATTGTGTTGTTGATTAAAAGAAATATCAAGTCAATATGACAATCTGAAGTCTGGCAAAAACAATGAAAAGACTTTTAGCATCATCACTTTTTTAATCATACTATTCTTAAGAATGAATCCTACCAGAGGAATATAGTTGCTTATAATTTTTCTCTTTTGGAGTTTGTCAATTATCTCAGGTCGATATTCTTTTTCATTGGAAGCTAAGACTACAGACTGCAAATATCTGGCTTACCACAATACCTACTACACATTTAAAATATATAAAAAAGGTACTGTCACAGGTTAGAACATTATTACAGCAACTTTATAAATCAAACTGTAAACATTTTCAAAATTATTTTAAGTATTTTTAACAATAATTACTTACCAATCAACAGTCAAAGGCAAGGATGCAGCCCTCTTTTTCCTTTGATTCAACAAATTGACATTTATAACTATATTATTTTCATTATAAAATATATCCTGGGCGTGACTATGGTTATGTCTAGGTCTGTCCTTGAAGTCATCCCAAGTCTTATTATACCACTTCGGAGTCTTTACTTGTCTTTCATCAGATAAATGGATGTCCCGGTATTCAGCTTTGGACATATCTGATAACTTAGTAAGCCCATAAAGAGCTTTCATATGTTCTGGTCCAACAGAAGCTTCATTTAAAGCCTCTATTTCTTCCATGGAAGCCTTAAAATAATTTAAATTTGGTTTATTGAAATGCGCACTATGTCAACTGCAAAATAAAGCAAGTAAATTCGATCTCACCATAAAGTGACGGAATCTCGTTTCGTATTCAGCGGCATTGCCTTTATAACTTTTATTAAACTTTTCAATGTAACTATCAAACATAGGTCGCAATAAAGCCTCTTTATTACCTTTATTGTAATTTATAGGCACCGCAATAAAAAGTAGTAAAACTAAGGTTACAATAAGAGCTAAAGTCCACCATTTTCCCATTTTAATACACGAATTTAAACTCTACTTTTGATACAAAAGTTCACAAACCGTGGAGACGACAAGAAAACAACACTCGTCAGCTTTTCCACAATAACACTGACCAAAGAGCAAACAGTGTTACTTACTTGGCAGAAATAACTGTCACACACATAGATGACCCAAGATGTAAAGTAGCGCCATCTTGAATTTGTTTCAAACAACATGTTTTATTTCAGTACAGCAACTCTGCCAGACTAAATGGTAGCACTATGCTTGTTATAGAGTAACGCTCTTTTTTAGAGAAAAGTGTTAGAAGAAGGCTAAAAACAAAACTAAATTATACCAGAACTTGATAACTTGATAAAGTCACTTCACCGATACGTTGCTGATGGCACGATAGGCTTATGACACTATATCGATTGTAACTCCCTTAAATTACATTTCAGAAGAGTCTGCCTGTAACAAAACTATCATGATCTTCTACGTAGATCTAGCCTGTAGTGTTAGTTTCTGAATATTGTATGAATTAAGAAAGTGCAGAGGTTGACAACCTTTGAAGTATGCATTGAATTTTTTTACCTGTGGCGCATGATACGATAGTCATGTCTTTTTGAATAGATTGTAACAACCTCAAAGAAAGTTTTAAAAGGTCTCCCTAAAACAAATACTATCATGATTTCGAAAGTAGTATTTAAAATTTTTAGACAACTAATACAACATGTGTGACGATAATTACTATAGAAGCGCGTTGTTTTTTATTTAATCGATACTTTTGGCAAGCAACAGCCGGACTCTTTATGTGTACATGCTGTTCCTAACCACCATTTAAATTCCCACCCCGTAGTGTTATTTCATAACAAATTAATAACCCCCAAAGTCGAATATAATGTTTATAGACATTTTTTTCATTACCTATTCCTTGAATACAACAAAAAAGTTAAACAACATCACAAAAGGTTTAAAACATCTGAAAATGTAAAGTCACTTTCCTTCCATTTCAGGAAAAACACGTAACCCTTAAAAACCAGTTTAAATAACGTATGGTGCCCTACACTACCGTAGCTTTATGTCTAATCTTCAATCAAGTCTAAACCAGAAAAATGCAAAAAAAGCATGTGTTTCTATATACATAGCTGATGGCACCAAGGGCGTGCCACCAACTTCTGTGGCGCTTGACATGCCTGTCGTGTCATAGAAAATTTGTTTATAGCAACGAAATAAATTCTGTCATTGAATAAAAAAAGTGATTTCACACCTTAATGCATAGTACATCCAGAGTGATATAATAGGTCTTTACCTATGAAACTGCCGTTTTGCCGTACTGGCCATTTCAAATGAAAAATTTTTTTTTTACTGATAATTCTAATTTCTGATTTTTGTAAAATCGTCATTTGTTTAATAGTTAGTGTTTTGTTTTCAACGCATTCGAACATTTTTCGTCATCATGGATAAGTTAAAAATTCGAGTAATTATGGAGTATGAGTACCGTCGTGGCAGCAAAGCGGCACAAGCGGCACGCAACATCAACGATGTTTACGGAGCGAACACTACAAACGAACGCACCACCCGTTATTGGTTTACCCGCTTCCGTTCTGGAAATTTTGACCTGAAAAATGAACCCCGTGTTCGTCCGAAAACTTTGGTCGACAATGACGAATTAAAGGCAATTGTGGAAGCTGATGAAACTCAATCCACGGCTGGATTAGCAGCAGCTTTCGACGTTAGCATCAAAACAATATTGGTCCATTTGCGTCAAATTGGCAAGGTAAAAAAGCTTGACATATGGGTACCCCACGAACTCAATGACCGCCAGCGCGAAGTACGCGTGGAGACGTGCCTTGCACTGCTCAGCAGGCATACAAATGAAGGAATTCTGAACCGCATTGTTACTTGTGACGAGAAATGGATCCTGTTTGACAATCGTAAGCGCTCAGCAAGTTGGTTGGACCCTGGTTCAGCACCCAAACAATGCCCTAAACGAAAACTTACCCCTAGAAAAGTGATGGTCACTGTTTGGTGGTCTAACGCGGGTGTAATTCATCACAGCTTCTTGCCAAACGGGACAAGCATTACTGCAGATGTGTACTGTGAAGAACTGAACACAATGATGGAGAAGGTCGCACGTCTCCAACCAGCTTTGGTCAATCGTTCGGCTCCACTGCTCCTGCACGACAACGCGCGACCTCATACTGCACAGCAGACGGTCTCCAAGCTACAAGAGTTGGGGTTGGAAGTTCTCCGTCATCCGCCGTACTCACCAGACCTTGCGCCTACAGACTTCTACTTTTTCCAGAATTTGGATAACTTCTTGGCGGGAAAAAAATTCAATACCCGAGAGGCAGTACAAAATGCCTTTGAAGAATTTGTTGCCTCCCGTCCAGCTGATTTCTTCAAGAAAGGCATCAATAAGCTACCAATGCGTTGGCAAAGATGCATTGATTGCATGGGTGATTATTTTGATTAATAGAAATAAAAAATATATAAAAAAATTGCGCTTCATTTATTTCGTGAAAAACGGCAATGTCATAGGTAAAGACCTAATATTTAGAAAAAGAAATCAGATTTTCATCAAATACCTCTTTATTCTAAAGGGTTGAGTTCAAAATGTTCGTGCCGTCGGCCACTTATGTTTCATTAAAATATACAATTATAATTATTTTTATTATAATAATCAATAAGGTTTATACCATATTTTATAATCACACGAGCTAAATACTAATTAGTATTTTTTATTTTTAGTGTTAAAATAGCCATCATTAGAGTAAACTTAAAATAACTATATTGTATTGCACCCATACATTATTTAATCTAAATATATTTGTTACTTCACTTAATAGGGAAAAAAGGAAAAATAAACCATTAACTACTAATTAATGATTTATTGTGTTAGTTTGCTATCTCATTAGTAAGCAGGCTGCATTAATTTTTGTTGCACAAAATGACAAAAACAGAGTGAATGTTTTTTTTGTTGAGGGTTGCCGATCAAAGAAAATAATTTCGTACATAAACCCAAGTAAGAAGCACAAAAATAAAATATTAGACTATATAGCTGACATAAATATATTTTTAGTGATATTATTTAATATGTTATGATTTTGACATTTTTAAAGTAATTAATTCAACTGAATATCTATGTCATCTATTTTAAATCATAAAGATTACCTCAAATATTTCTTTTTGCATAATGATTAACCTATAGTTCGAGAACCTTGTGTGTATCGGTAAAGATGCACGCAGTTACATATAGTTTCATTTGCTTTTATGTCTTTACATAAATTGGTTCTGACTTTCTTTTTAGTAATTATTATAAAATGTTAAAAAATTAAGGTATAGTCAATTTTTGCGTAAAGTACTGAAATCAAAAGCTTATTAAGGGCCTGGAATGAACTCAACTATTTATACGCTTATTATTTTTGAAATTTACTTTATGGACACGGCCTATTATTAACAATGATTAATTCTATTGAGATAAGAAATTTAGTATAAAAGTTAAACCGTTTTATTTAACTAGGGTTCGCAGTTGCAACCTAAAATTTAAAAAAAAATGCACTAAAATGACATATTGCATATAGACAGGTTATCCGCTCTTAAAAATGGCAGCGCAAATGCAAGGCAGTTGCCGGCTATTTGACTCAGTCTTGTGCAACCCAGTGTCACGGCTAAACATCAAACAAAACTTATTCCCTATTCTGTGTTTTTAATACCGTACAATGCCTTCTTGTGTGCAGTGTACTAATTACATTGTTACTGTTAAAGATAGAATAAACGTTTTTTTTTTCATGCGTTAGTACTATTTTTTTATAACTATCTTATTTATTATATCATTTTGCACGTTTTAACATGGACATGGCTATTCGTTTCAACAAACTTGCAGAGCGAGATTAAATATGATTTTGTGTGTGGGAGTAAAAGAGACAACGCTATAGAGTTTCGGAAATTTACGTACTACGTCACGTACGCTCGCGACCAATTAGTGCGAAGCAACGTCGCGAACTTCATAGGTCTCTCTTTCTTACAACAAGTGAACCGTATTATTCTTTCCTTCTCCCACAAATTATATTACTCTATATATCGGGTAGGTATCTATAGTTACGTGAACGCCGTTTTTTTGTGCGGTAATGTTTGGGTATGACTTGTCTATATGTAATATGTCATTGATGCACTACAATGTAACAACGAAATTAAATTAACTTTAGTAAAAATGTTTTCTCCAAATCAGCCTTAATTAGCGGACTGCATTCATTAATACCTAACCAGATACCTACTTTACTATGCGTTTTAAGTAACAATAGAACTGACTTAGCGCCACATTATGACGTCATAGCCATCAATTCGAACCGGTTAGGTAGGGTGAGCAAAAAAATTTTTTTTTTTAATAGAATTTATTTAAGCAAGCAATTGCTTCTAGCGTCGAACTCTCAATTTGGCTCTCTAACTTTTTGACGTTTTTGTCTGCCATTGTACGCTTAATTAAGTGCCAAATATTTGATTGGATTTAAATCACAATTGTAAGGCGGCAGCCTCAAAACTTCAAAGCCGTGAGAGTTGAAAATATTATCTATGACATAGTTTTTTGGTGGTTTGTGCCTTTTTATTAACGCATACAGTTCTTTTTTAATACAGTTTTATTTTGAATAATTTCTCTTCGATATAAACTCTGATAAATAAAGTAAAATAAATCGTTATTTTTATGCAAAAAAGTTTCTTTGCAGACCATAATTTTTAAGTGACATTTAACAGATAGAGGTCTTTGACGTTCCTATTCTAATTTGAATCGCATAGTGCACAGTTTACTAAATCACAGTCTGACTGTGCCATAGATTTAGTATTACTCCGTAGACGCCTACATTGTGAGATGGTAGAAGAATCTCTTTATGGAAATCAACCAAAACACAAAGAGAAAGATAGAAAGATAGAGAGATAGATAGTTGGTGGTATGGTTGTAAAATTGTATTAGAGAAAGTATAAGTTTGTTTGTATGATTTATTTAACAATAATCAATGTTAAAAAAAATGTATTCGTAATCTATTGAAATTCATTATATATAAGTAACAGTTCTGATCATGACTGTCACAATATTGTAAGAGATGACAGTTGGCATTTCCCCTCTCTTTCACTAGCAGTGCTTTGGCCGTTTTCGGCAGTCATTTCATTTTGTCCGTTTTCTTTGATGTCACCCCAGGTTAAATTCAGGCTTTTCTTCATGCAATCGTCTAGAGGTGGAATTAATGATCTTGGGAGTAAGAATGTCGACAAGTTGAATAAGTCCAGGAATACTTTGTAGCGGTCACTGAAAAAAAGAAGTTTTATTTTAATATATGATTTATTAGTTAACCTTATGTTAGTCCTTATTGAAGTTTAGTAAACAACAAAAAAAAATATCCTAGCACAAACTCACCATACATATAACTCCTCAAACAGTGCCTGACATTTTGTATCTAAATAACAGAGCGCAAAGCCATCTTGCCTTATTTATAAGAATAAGAATAAGAATTTATTTATTTGCCAGAATGTGGTATAACAAGCTCTTAATATACAGTATTATTCTCTTTGGCACAATACATAGAAAAGTACAAAGACAGTTTTTGTGGCCCTCGTTTCTAGTCTTATTTTTAGGGTTCAATCTTGTTAACAATTGCAGTAATACCATACAGCCATACAGGTAACCAGAATAATCCTACATATATTAATATAAACAACCATGACCTGAAAACGAAGATGGGTATTCTTTACACAAATGAGCATTCATACTTTGCATACAAACATACTTTGACGCCACTCGGTCGACCTTAATTGAGGACATCTCGTCGGATGTCCTTGCAGTGAGGTTAAGGGTTGAGGGTCAGATATATCTGTCCGTATCAGAATTCTCGGGTCCTATCCGTATGACTTTCACAGAGGGAAGGTATCTTTAAACTACCTGAGTGTAGATCGTAAGTATTGATATCCCGAAGAGCCGCCAGTACCCAGTTGCTGTGATCCAATCATACGTTGCACCATTATTACGTGGTTGTCTGGAATTTACAAAAGTAAACTCTTAACATTTTTAATATACAATGTTTAAACGTAAGTTTGTTTATGGTATGAATTTCCAATTACTTTTAAAACACTAGATGGATCGAGCTGAAATTAGCAGCACAGTGGCACAATCACGCACGGTGTTTAGGTCAGTGGTTTTGTATGCTTATCTTTAACTTATGTGAGCGATTTTGTTTTGTACTATACACATAGTGATGAATTTCCCAATAAAATGATTTGTCAAGGTTGGTGTACAAATATCTCATAATATGTAAGTCTATATGGTTTGTAGATTTCAGCCTTAGTTTCTTTTCTATGCCATTTGACTCGTGGTCCTCTTGGACAATTGAGTAATAATTTGGTACTAATATGCAAAAAAAACATAGTCTCTAGGGTTCAGTAATCTCTGCATTTGTGTTAAACCAAAAAAAATTACTTTATTTCTCCAGTTATTGGCAATATTTATTCCCGATCGTTAAATCAAAGTATGTAAGCATTATCGTGTACGTTAGTATGCCACTTAGTAATAGTTAAGTGGGCTTTATGACAGTCAAAATACTTACAACGCCACTTAGTAATAAGACTGTCCATATCCATCAGCAGTGTCAACAGTTGATGTGGCTGCGAGAACCTTGGTTCGTCTCTGTAAAAGGTTATCATGATGGCACCCTGTAGGGCTTTATGGGACAGTCTCCTTTCGCCTCTGGACCTTAGGGCGTCGTGGACAGCTGGATCGAAGATTGAACGGTAGATCTCGCGTCGGTTTTCTGCGTCTTGCAAGCGATGGCGACGAACTGTTTCGTTTGTTTCTTTCTGAAGGATTAATGAACTGAATGTAATAAATTAAAATTACGGTATAGTTTTACTGATAAGAGATATAATTAGTTCAATTATCAATTTCTGATGTTCGCAACGAGGTAGAGACCTTTCACTCTAAAAATGCACGCTGGAGGGGCGTTATTAAAATAACACGCAAAATAGTTCATAGACGCACACATGAGGACACGTCAGTTTAATTAATAATAGTGATAAAAGCTAGAGTAAGAGTCAAAATAAATATTAATGTTGGGACTACAAGGATTAATACACTTAATCTTGAGATGGGATCATTTGGGCCTAACACAGTTCTTCTAAATGGAAAGAAAAAGAGAGTGATGGATTAACGGGGAAACTTTCTTGGAACTCGTATGAGAAAAATATTACGGTCCACTAGTGCATATTTGAAATGAAATGAAATATTTATTTCTCAACATTGACAATTACTTGTTCTTATTGATGTCAAATAAAACATGACTCTACCACCAGTTCGAAAAAACCTTCGTGAAGAAGAACTGGCAAGAAACTTCACGGGTATATTTTTTTCAAAATAAATTTACAGAGTCTCTTTATGTCTATACAAAGTTATTCTTATCTGCATCCGTTAGCTTAGCAAGTCTTTCTCCCCCCAAGTATCCAAACGACGAACACCCTCAATCGGCACCCGTTCACGAGTTAACGCGGGATACAGCCATCGCCCTCCTCAACCATACTTTATCTTCTTTCTTTTCTTCATGCTCAACCTCCATTTATCGCGGATTCTCCATTAACCTCTACTTAGATAGATCACAGTTGACTGGTTTACCGATGAGTACGAGGACGGACTCGGACAGCTTACAACAAATTCGCTACACGCACACTAGTAAAACGTAACAGAATTTTTTTTCACATATATATTTGATCACAATTAGTAATTAGGGGCGTGCATTTTGAAAGGAAAGATCTGTACAGCTTTGTATCTGTATATGGGTGGCTTGGTAGGGTCGGCTTAAATTACTTATAAATGGTTGTCTTCCAACCCACCGTAGAGAAAGTTAAGATGGAGACCAGATAATTAAAATGAAAATCTTTACTAACCATGGCCTCATCTATGTCATCCTCGATCATCTTAGACACCGCGTTCTGGAACTTTCCCCAGAAGTTGAACCCGTGCTCGGTAAGGCCAGGGGTGCGCTCTAACCAACGCTCTATTAAGGCTAAGAGGGCTGGCTCTTGTTCTGATCTGTGGAATGTTCAAGATAAATTATTTTATTTTATTTATTTAATACTTAATGTACATACAGGTTTTAATTACAGTATAAAAAGTAGTTACTAAATAATGCACAAAGGTACAGGTCGCATCATGTAAAAAGAACGCTGAAGAAAGTAGAGGGGGTGTGTTTGCACATGGGTACAATCGCGCACGAAAGTACTAGGCTTTTTGCTTGGGGCTTCGTATATTGGTTGGCACATTAAAAATATATTTGATAGACTATCATTAAATAGAAATAAAAACATGTTTGATTCAGTTTAGAATATTTAATGTATATTAGTAAAAAAAAAAGTAAAAATAAGTAACAAAAATAATAATATTAAAGTAATGGGGAAACTCCTTCCATTAAGTCATCGTGGGTGACATTAAATTATCGACTAAGTTATTATCAGCCTCTCGTCAAAAATCATTTTCCCAACTTTTCTATGTAAAACCATAATTCCAAAATCGTAATTATAAACTTTTGTGCGCAATGGTATTTTGAGAACGATCGTAACGTGGATTCAACGCGGGAAGCATATATCAACTGACGAACCAATAGCTCACCTGCAAGCATGTGGATAATTTCAGTAATGACACAACCTGCGTACTGACCGGGTGAGCTTCTCAAGATCTTTCTACAATATTTAGAAGTTTTTGTATCGAAACATAAAACTCACTTCAGTAAAGCCTCCATGGCTTCAGGATCGTCTCCGAATACTGTTTGGTAGTTTTGATTATATTTTACTCTTAGAGCCTGTTTTAGTCCCATCTGAAAAAAAGTCATAAAAAGCGTTATTGTAAATGGAATGATTCGGATACCTTATAACTTAAAGCAAACTAGAATGTACATACAACATATAAGTGTACTAAATTAATAATTATAAGAAAAAAATATGTTATAAATAAAAAACTACTCCTAACCGAGAATCTTTTGATGGCAACGTATATCATCAACATTTATCAACATTGCAATAGAAATTCGTATATCAGACTTTGGGTACTGGATATATTTATGAGGCTTTTGGCGTTGAAACCGTTGACGTTGAAGTCCTGGAGATAAGGGCACATCACCTTTATTAGGACCTAGCGAGGCGATTAGTGAGTGAAGCTCGTGACTCTAAGGCTGACTCACACAACGGATTTCTATTTCGATCAAGCAAATAAATATTTAAAAATTATATTGACTTTCACTTTACTTATTTTTTTTGGTTCCGAATTTTTTTATATTTCGAACAAGTAAATAATTCAATATCATGGTTCTTGAATAATATGTATCGCATTATTTTTTTGTCATTTTGCCATAGTAATAGATATTACACAAGCTCTGTTTACTTTGGGATTTGTCAGTTGATGTGTTTAACTAGGGACATTATAATTAAAATTACTAATGCCTTGTATCAAAATTTCGTGTATTTCACTATAGTTCTATATGCCTAATTGTATGTTCATTTAAAAGCAAGGTGACTTTTAAAACAACCTACCTTATTTTCTAGTAATCTGAACTGTAAGCTCTGGAAACCGGAAGCTGGTCGCAAATAGTGCCGGAAGTCCATGAAGTCAAGTGGCGTCATGGTCTCCAGGATCATTACTTGATCTACCAGCAACTGTAATAATTTTTTTTTAATTTATCATAATTTGTATTGCAGTAATTTGTTTTTGTGAAAATTTGTATAGGGCAGTCCTATGCCTACCTTTAACACCCGACGAAACATATGAGTGTTATAATCATTGACCTCAATCAATGGACAAGCCCTAAGAACGAAAAAAACGTGCATACCTAAACTTGAAATGTAACATAAAATGGCGTCCATTTTTAGTATTGCACAGAGAGTATCGACCTACTATCGATATTTTAGAACTAAATATTGCATAATGAACTTTTGTAAGAGTTGACGTAAATGAAATAATCACAGTAATTATTTATCTACTTTTATTATAATTCTTTGAATATAAAAAATAAAGAACTACGCAGTTTATTTTAGTGAGCCCTATTCTATTCTATTCTTGTAATATATGGCAATCAGCCGTCGTTACGACTTGACAGACTATTACTGTCAGGTATTGGAAGAGCCACGGTTATTGAATGACGATGGGTTCCTCAGAGCAGGATACACCAGACTCACTAAAACAACCAAAACCTGTTAGTTCACTTAAAAACTACTAATAAAAAGGACTTATGGTTAGTGGAATCTACAACATGTACTAATTTACTGTGTTTACAAGTATATTTTGATATAAGATATATTGCAATAAAACACGCCTCAAAAGACTGAGAACAAAATAATGTAGTAGTAATTATAAGTTAGTAAGTTAAAACAACCTATGGAGAGTCAATTCAGGGTTTTCATCGTCCTTCTTCGCACCACACCACACAATCGAGCATTTGGGCATATCGAACTCTAGTTTTAATATACTAATACGTATTTAAAATTCACAGCACTTGTATAAAATCGCAAGAAACTTTCTTACACGTCAAACAACAAAGTTACTTGAGAGCTCAAGTGCCTCAAGTACTGTAAAAAAATACAAAATGGTGGCACCCTTGGCTGCGTCCTGAATCAATATTATTGACGCTATAAGCGCTGAACTGAAAATATTTATCACGTTCATGAGAAGTTTGCCACTACCTCTTGATATCAATTATAGTCTGGCTTGTCTTCAATGATTTAGAATCAAAAATAAACAAAACAACTACCTGCCTATTTAATAACACACCTTTTTGTTTCAAAAATACACGCATAACGGCAAGCAAAGCAAATACCGTTTCGATATAATTTACTGCGTAAGAGCCTGTTATCATTTGCATCGAAAGTATGAAAAATAAAAACATATAATGATTATCGATATCTGGTTAAATAATCAAAGCTCCGGAACATCACTTTTGACAGCTTTTTTTGACAGAAATGTAACAATCAATGGCGATTTGTGGCACGCTAGCCACCTGCTATGACGTCACTACACAATTAATATTTTAGTGACAACATTCAAAAGTAGTACTATCTCTTTCTTTTATTAGCATTTTTGTATAAGTAGAGGGAGACAACCAAGTTCTTCCTCTTCTATGATTCGATATACATAACTACTTATTTATATAGGACATTACGGCTACTCCATGTATTTATCACCTCGCTGGTTATAATTGAAAAAGTTGAACTGTATGCGTTTGTTTGCTGTGTCCTATCTCAAAAAAGAACGGATTGATTAGGCTGCATGGGCTAGATTCTTTGCCTTCCCCTAAGGGTAAAGAATTAAAAAAAAAGAACGGATTGATTTTGATGCCTTTTTCTGTTTGAAAACTAAATGATTCGAGAGCGTTTTTAGACTTATTTTGAAAACCAGTTTAGTCGTTCTGAAGCTAGGCGTGCGATTTCCTGCCAGTCTTTTTATTTAATTCGTGCTTTCAAGCTATTAATAATAAGTGCAGCAAACATTACGTTTGCTAAAATTAAAACCGATTTTGTTATTTATTGTTTAATTGTGAACATTCCATTGTCAAATTTTTACAAGATTGAAATGATTTGGTGTTACACCATGTTTTAAAAATATGTATTCTATAAAGTAATAAACAAAGTCGTTTTTAATTTGAAAATTTAGCTGAGATAAATCTAAGTACCTACGCTTTATAGACATCAGCCAAAGGCCCACTTGTGCAGCCCTGAGTTAGGCCAAATATTGGTCGATAGAGACCTATCAATAGAAATTAAAATTGACGGAGTGACATTTTAACTAATTCACCGGCTAGCTGAGATCTGGGCGCTAGAGTAGGTAGGTACTGCAGTTGCTGTATTTAACTCGAGAATTCATTTATTTGTCAACTTGGAAAACTTATTATTTGTACGAGTAATGAATTATTTCATTCGTGTTGATTTGTCCGTCATTTCTTTATTGGTAATCATTCTTTCACTATAGCACATTATCGAGAAGTAACAAAGGGTATGTATCGCGAGTATCACGTGATGTAACGTTTACGATCATAGGTTGTCAACTTGGCTCGGGCCCCTGGCGTACAACGTACGTTTTCTTGTTCATAGTGCATGTAAACAGATATATTTTTTTCTAAGCTTCTTACTTACAATGCAATAACAATATCTTCAGTTATCAATAAATATTGCTTATGAATGATTCGCTTACAGTTTTATCATTAATTTAACCTTACGACTTTATAATCATGTGAGGTTACCGTATTTTTTTTATCATATTCAAAAACTAGTGCTAACCAATTTTTAACGATGTTAGAAATTGTAATTTGTGTGATTATTTCATGTAGGTAAGTTTTACGATACAATTTCAAATTGTATTCGCTTTACGATTTGCACCAAACGCAACTGCAGAAAATCTTAAAACAAAGAAACACGTAGGTAGTACACATTTTTAGGTTATGTATTGGTCAACCTTTTTTTAAATTACAATTACTTAATCATCTTTAAACCGTATTTAGACTTACCTCAGCTAAATGTTTAATTAAAAAGCGACTTTGCGATATATTAGTTAGTTTTCAAATAAAAAAAATGTGAAACCAATTTTGTTGCATTGTAAGCCAGTTGTAAGCCAGAAAATTCAGTAAACATACTTACTGAATTTTCATCACTGTAGAGTTTGAAACAAAGTGGCTTTTTATTTGACCATTTAGCTGAGATAAGTCTCAGATTAGGTAGTACACGCACTCTTAATAGACTTTAACCTAAAAATCTACAAATAGGATAAAATCATTTGAATACCTTCACTTATATCATCACTGGTGAAAAGCGAAGTTTTTGTATATATGTACAAAATGCCTTTAGTGCGAGGGATGCCTTCTGAGTGGCGCTACGTACATGTTCGGGACGGCACATTGGTTTGTATGGCCATTGGGCTTTATACAGATCATCACCGCTCGTTCAGCTCGTCTCGCTAAAACCAGAACGTTATTGGCCGGGGGCATTATTCCCGAACGTTCATTTACACGTATCCAGCTTTGCACGGCAGTGCTGATTGATGCAGGCCCGAATATGTGGATGGATACCTACCCTAAAGTATACGCGTGAGAGGGACGTGTGCGAGCCCGAGTACTGAATTAAAACTTAACAAGTCAAAACGGGATCCATGCATATTCGCAGCTCTGCTTCCATGCGCATATCTAGTGCATACGCAGCTGTTGGATTTTAGCAACTATTTATCGATTGTGATCTACCCTCGCTGGTTATTTAAAGCATCTTACTTAGGTACCTAATGATATAGGGTTCCGTTTTAGTTTGGGTCAGCTTTATAAAGTTATTAATCTTGTAATTTTATATCATTAAATCTCAGTCTTGTATTTACGCAAGTTAAATTGAATTTACGCAATCTCGATGAAGATAAATGAAAAGGAGACTTTCACCAAGTGTAAATTTTTTTTACCTATGATGAAATAAAATATGTTATAATAAATATGACATTTGTTAATATTAGGTTTTTGTTCAATGCAAGATTTTATGAACCATCCTACATGTATTGTAGAGATAGACTCAAGTATCTCAAAGAACTCCGAGAGTCCCGAATAAACTTCCCGAATATACTACGTTTGTTTCCGAGTTTTGGTATATCATTAATTGTATGTATATATTTAAGTTTACAAGTAATGTGAGTTTATCTGGGATCCAGTGCGCTCTACGGGCTTCCTTGGGGCCATGTGGTTGGTAAGTATTTGTCTGCTTAATATTATAGTTCGAACTTCTAACAGTGGACTTCAGATATAGGTGACTCTGAGAAAAATTTCTGGTGGCTGAGAGGCATGATCTTTCAAAGACTTAATTATTTGCAGCAATGCAACGACAAAAGGTAACTTGACTTTGACTTAAAAAAAACTTGAGTTTCGTAATAGTGTATAGTATCTACAAATTTCTATAAAACTGCCTTCGCGTAAACAACAACACACAATCCATTGTTTTGATACGTCCTACGTCGTAAAACTCATCCATCAAACATGGGTTATCATCTCTTTTATCTAGAAACGTAAACAAACAAGGGTGATGCCTAAAATGTGTGAACCAAAATCAAAAACTACTTCTCGATATGACCGCTGAGTTACGACTTTTCAACGTTTTTATTAGATACGTCAGTTTTATCAGTTGTATTAAACTTTATGTTTATTATTAAAAATTAGGTACACGACTGTTTACTCCATTAAAAACACACTCATCACGGATTTAAACAAAAGTGGCAACTTTTTTCCAGTTCATTTATGTAGGTATGGGTTTGATTTCATAACCTAACTATAATTCAAATTAATTTATTCATTGTGAATATTTTACTATTCCTGACAATCATGCTGTGACATGACCCTCAAAGATTCATTTAGACTTATTTCTAGAACTACTGTTTCCAAAGCAAAAGCTAATATTTCAAGTTATTGCCATCCATGAAGATACGCCCCACTATTTTTTGATCAAGATCCCACATCTTCAAGGGCCGCACGTTCGGGATCAACTACTACACAAATTCGACAAGTGCAGATTGAGTAGTCCATTCGTACAGTATACAGGTCGGCCCGAATATGTGGGAGAGCTCCAAAGCGGTTAGGAAGAAGAGTGTACGCATGGATGGCACAAACTACAGAATTTTTAAGTTCTACCTTCAGTATAAGCACGACCCTGTTGAGCCGTTTAAGGATCTCCATGGTGTGGCCTTCATCTAGCCCCTCCACGTCGAGGAGAGTTCGTACGGAATCCACTTCGAAGATTATCTGCTTGAACCAGAGCTCGTAGGCTGGAAGGATAAAACTTTATGTAAACTTATTTATTTATTTACAAACTATTAAAAATATTTACAATTTTAGAAAGTACATATATGTATAAGTGTTTTTAATTTATAATTATAAGATAAAAATATGCTACAAATAAAAAACTAAATCTAAACTACGCTGGATCGCAATAGAAATTCGTTGTGCGAGGTAGGTGTGTTAGGGTCACGAGTTTTACTCACTAATTGCCTCGATAGGTCCAAATGAAGGGGATGAACCCTTGTCCCCAAGACCCCATGGTTTCAACGCCAAAAGCATCATAAATATATCTACAGTATAGCAGCAGAACCAGATTCTAGTTGTAGGAAGATGGGAAGCCGCGAGAGTGTCTACGCAGGTTGCATTAAACAAATGTTTTATGTTATTTTACAGAAAGATAATGAATTTTGTGCGTCGTTATACGACCATCAATGAAGCGGGCTTAGGGTGTTACCACACGACTCGATCGTCGATCGATGTAGATTGGTCTGGTAAAACTGTCGATCGACGTCGACTGTCCCATTCTATCATCTATGGCGTCGATCGACGATCGATCGATCGGTGTGGTAAGACTCATACCAGTCAATCGGTCACACAAAAAGCAACTTTGTAATGTACTGCATAGTAATCGAACCTTAGTTAAAAAAGATAGTGATGTTGATGATTTTAACATAATTGGTTACGGCGTAGATTATGTATCGTAGAATACAAGAAAGTCGCTTTTTATTTGATCATTTAGCTAAGTAAAGTTCCTAGATTACAGACACAGACAGTACTTTGAAGTTTCAAAACGATTGTTAAGTGGAATCATGTGATCCTAAGACCCAATTTCACCAAACTTTTTCTAACCAGGCACTCACTGATGCCTTGATAAAAATAGTATCAACGTTAAAATGTCCATTAATATTGTATGTTCCAAGAAGGAAATGCAACAGATGATTAGCAAATCATAGGAATGACTTTAAAACCTCACTCTTTTCATTCACGATGACGATTGTTGGATGCCTATTTATTAATTAAAAAATTTACATATATTAATAAACAATTCATTATTTAATTTACTATTTATATACAAACAAAATGCAACTAAATTATCATAAATGGGATAAAATGCTTGTACAAAGGTACTACCTACTAATTTCATAAGAAATTTCTTACAGTAGACCTGGGCCTGGACAGATTGTTTAAAAATTACAATATGTGCTTTGTATTTAACTAAATTCATAAAAAAAAGAAACCTACATATACATAAATACTTCATATACATACATATATACGTACATAAATAAATATGCATGAAATGAAAAGAAATGAAATATGAAATATCTTTTTTTTAAATCTGATATAGATTTCGCCGCGTGAATTGTATGTGGCAAGGAATTCCATAGCCTAACTGCATACATGTACTGTGAAGGAGTATGAATAGAAATTAGTTTTGAGATATTCGTAAAAGAAATCGTTTACTTGGCTTTACCAATTCGTCCACGGAATATTTTAGTACAACTAGGCTTTCATTCTTGAAGCTTAGCAAAGCTAGCGGATTATAATTCTGGATGTTTTAGGACTCTCATTTCATTTCATTTCATTTCAAGTAAAATGAGATTGCGATTATCCAAAATTTATTTAATTAGGTAATTAGGATACTCGTAATCGAGGTTTTTTATGCAGAGAATATATAAATAAATAAAATAAAATAAAAAATAAAAGATCTCGTCTAAGGCGGTACTATAGTTCTTCCTATTTTGACCGCCATAATAATCATTGTGGTTGTGTTCCAGTCACAGGGAAGGAACACCCAGTGCTATTACTGGGCAACAGCAATTCCCTCTGGAGCCTAAGGTCGGCAACGCATCATTAGTTGAGATAATAATCACAAAATCACAATTACTATTAAATAATAAATGGGTGCGGATTCCACTGACTTTTCATATGGATCGCATGCTCGTTTGGCGCCTATGAATATTATAAGTGAATAAAAAAATCAAGAAGCTGATTTGTGGATTTTTCTTACATATTTCACGCAATTAAAATCTAACGTGTCTATATCATATTGTTTGGCGCCGCCGGTACAAAACATTTTTTACTTCGACTAGCCACACGTAATTTTAATCGTCAAATTAAGTTGTCATTGTGAAAATACTTTCAATAAAATTAAAATTAAACTGAAAAATTAAAAATGAAACTGCTGTAAACCATTTTTACACTGAAATGAAATGAAATGTAATATTTATTTTCTCAACATTGAAAATTACTTGTTCTTATTAATGTCAAATAAAACATGACTCTACCACCAGTTCGAAAAAACCTTCGCGAAGAAGAACTGGCAAAAAACTTCACGGGTATATTTTTATAAATAAATTTACAGAGTCTCTTTATATCTATACAAAGTTATTCTTATCTGCATCCGTCAGCTCGGCAAGTCTCCCATCCCCCCAAGTATCCAAACGACGAACACTCCAGACGGCATCCGAATTCGAATTCAAATCGAATTACTTAATAGCTAAGGGTAGGGCAAAATATATAAATGGATAAATAAACTTTCAACTAACTACAGTATTATAATCTACAAGCTTTTCTTAGCTTAAAACAATTTACAAAATGCGATCCAGGAATTTTGCAAACGCAACTTCCATTGGCGCATACGCAATAAATGAAACTGAAAATCTGAAATGCCATATTCTTCAAACTACGTAAGTCTAGGTTGTCGTATTATCGGTATTGTCCAAATAATAAATAATAATAATAAATAAATAAATGTTTCTAACAATCACACCACATTATCTAGCCCAAATTAAGTATCATTAAGAACTTGTGTTATGGATACTAGATAACGGATAAATAAACTTAAGAAATATATAAACAATATAATATTTAGGCGTTGTATTCTGTCTGTAATTATTTTAATTTCCTTTTTTTTTCCTTCCGTTAATTTGTAATTATTCTTGTTAATTTTATTTTATTTTGTTGATATATTAGATGTACCTGGTTCCTTACCAATCATCACTAATAAACTTTGCTTGATTTGATTTGTTTATCCAAATGTCAATATTTTCAAGAAAATAATCATAAGTACCTTGATGTGTAACAATAAATAGATGTTCATCATGAACTGGTTTCGAAGATTCAGCGCTGAGCATCCGCTGAGCGTTGAGGAGTTTGTCCAGCATCAAGTATTCGCCATACAACATCCCGGCTTCATTTCCAAGGTGGGCCCCTTCCTGCGCCTCATCTATGCCTGATCTGAAAGTGGAAGAGGCAATTTATGAAAGCTATAAAGAGGGTTTCGTTGGTTTTGTTACATTATGCGTAAAAGTATTCTAGGCTCAGATAAACTGAGGAATCGAAATTGCTTCACCTATTTGATATTAACAGTTAGGTATTAAATATTCTGAAAATTTCCGTCGTAACATCCAAATTGATAGCTATTAATCTCTTATCTATAATCCTTCTAAGGCTAGATTTGCTAAGCGAAATTTTGTGTGGACCTCTCCGAGTGCGGCCGTAAGCTAAAGCAATAATTAAAGTTAAGTTTACTAGTTAGAAAGTGTTTCGATTTATATAAAATAACTAATAAATATTATTATAGGAATTAACCAGTTAAATACCAATAACCTAGGGATTTTTAATCAAGGAAATCAAAGGAATTCTATGAAAATTTTGTACCAATAAATAACAAGCTTTGAAACTTAGATTACATAAAAAACTTGGACGTTGGGAACGTCAATTTATTTTACATATCACCTTTGTCAGCTGTATTTATCTGAGTTTTGTTATCACAAGAAATTACAAATTTACTTTTAAAATGATTTTGTAATACTATTATTTTAATTTTTTTTATTTGCATATCGATATTACTATGTGAAGCTTTTTATACTCTTTCTGGTGAAACTATTGGGATGTATGCCATAAGAATTATCTTTTGCTTATAGGACATACACATACACAAGGTTCATTAGTCAAACTGTTTTCTTCTCTATATAGGCTCCGACCTCGACAGCTTTTTGTTTATACATAAAAAAACCGATTTGAATAATCATATTAATTTCGGTTGATACATAATCTGCATGATCAAGTTGATGAACTGGTGCAAACTGGTAGAACTGGATTTTTTATCAACCACTTTTGCTGCAAGTCATTTTGCTGTCACTTTTTAACCTACTTATTGTGAATTGCTTTATTATTCATTTCTGAAGCAGCACATAAAT
Source organism: Marasmarcha lunaedactyla (assembly GCA_923062675.1). Classification (NCBI taxonomy): domain Eukaryota; kingdom Metazoa; phylum Arthropoda; class Insecta; order Lepidoptera; family Pterophoridae; genus Marasmarcha; species Marasmarcha lunaedactyla. The sequence goes on from OV281358.1 coordinate 6,819,245, forward strand.
TATAACATGCTTTTATTGGAAATAGATCCCGTCAGCAATACCGCCTAGTAGATAACTAAACGTCAACACGTTTATAATAACTGCATTGACGTCAGTATACAATATTATGTTATTTTGTATGGATGGTTGCTTGTGCTTGTAAAATATGCAACTTAACTTTGTGCGGCTGCCGCCATCTTGTCAAACCGTGTTCTCGTCGCTTTGGTGTGCGTGCACGAGCAGTACATTCTTGTCACGCACACACAGTTATTGTATATACATATACAAGCGTAACACACACTCAGAGCCGCGCGCGCAAATGATTTGAACCATCTATACCTAATTTATACACATTTTTCTAGTGTCAAAGTTCAATATATATATATAAAAGCCAGGAAGATTCGGACAGGTGCACGTGTGCCGTATCTACCGAAGCTGCGTGAGTAAACTCGGCGACGTGCGATATGCTATTGGAATGTTTCATTTTTACTATTTTCATAGCCAGCAAAGGAGCACATGAACCGCCTTATGGTAAGTGGCACCCGCACCCATGGACTCGATTAGTCGTCTCGATTACTCCATTCTACCGGAACGCAAACATTAATTAAAACAATAATTATGAAAAATTATTAAATATTTTTTATAAACTTTAAAAAATAGTTTATTTATCATTTTCGAAGGTAAGGTAAGAAGGTAATTTAGGTACGTAAATGCCGGACGCCATTTTGAAGAGAGATAAAATCATGTCAAGAAGACATTTTATGTATAGGTACTAACTACTACTACTACTAGTAGACTTAAGAACAATTTAAGTATATTTAAAAGTTTAGATTAGTTGGTTTCTCTTTTTTCAAAATGGTGGCCCATATGCTCACCTAGCAAATGTCACAATCTTAGAACTTATTTTATTATCAACAAATGCAATTCGATACTATACCACAAATCTACCAAGCTTATTTCTTGAAAATTTATTGCGGAATTCGGACTATGTTACGCAAAAAGTGTAAAGTTACACCGGTATTGATTTCTGCCTATTTGTGCATATAAAACATTGTTCGTTTACACAAGGCGTGTGAACATGATATTGCAAGAAATAAAAAAGTAAGATATAAAATTTTGTAAATAAAGATATTGACGTAGGCCTAAAAAGGAACCTAAACATACTTTATATAGGTTATACAGTTACGTATACTGCACAATGTTAAAGGGTTGAAACAAAAAAGAGATATAATAATATTTTTCTTGATGAATTAAATATTTGTTTTTACCTTGAAATTTGCTTGTTTGTGTTGACTTCCTATAAAACATGACTCTACCACCAGTTGGGAAAAACCTTCGTGAAGAAGAACTGGCAAGAAATATCACGAGAGTAAAGTAAATGATACATAGCTTTTACAAACTTTTAGAGATTCTAATAAATAAATAAATGAACCTTCTTCCACACTGATATAATAAAGAGGAAATATTTGTTTGTTTGTGAGTTTGTTTATAAGTAATGGATAAAATCCAAAACTCAAATTTTAAAAACTCTTTCGCAGGATCAGGAACCACACACGGAAAAATCTGCAAGGGAACCTCTAAATAGATTAGACACCTGCATTTAGTTTAGTTGCACCGAACAGTTCATGCAAAATTAAATAAAACAAGGGCAACTATTTCAAAGTATAATATTAACATTAAATACTTTCTAAGTATTATATAAGTTTTAATTATGGTAAAGTTTTCAAGCCGCTGTAGTCTACACTACAACAATTATAATTTTCAAATACCGATGACGCACTCGGCGCAGCACTAGAGAGCGAAGACAGAGCCAATTGGACAGCTAAGTCAAGAGATCATTTTACAATCACGCGTCACGTGACATGTATTGACCACTATCAAGAGTGAAGTCAAGTATTTCGGATGCGGATATTATTATTTATTTCGGTATTTTATGCCGTTATTTATTTACCTGACTTATATAAATTTTACTTATTATTTACAAACTATTAAAAATATTAATAATTAAATTAATAATTTATAAGATAGAAATATGCTACAAATAAAAAAACTAAATCTAAACTTGAATCTATTAAAGGCAACGTAGCCAAAAGGCTGTCCGAATTACGACGCTGGATCGCAATAGAAATTCGTTGTACGTGGTGGGTGCCAGCCAGATTGTACACTAGTTGTAGGAAGATGGGAAGCCATGAGAGTGTCTACGCAGGTTGCATCCCGCACCAGCAGCCTTCCCCAACCTCGAAGGGACCAGAGTCATACCATTTGGGCGTTTGCCATCGCCACGCAACAGACCCGACGACGGTTCAAGAACCGAGGGAGTGTTGGAGGTAACAAGAGCCCGATGGATGATGTCATTTGAACTGGCATGGTGGGATATTCCGCCACCGCTGCGAGAACATGAAAGCCCAGGCGACCGAGCACAATTAAAAAAATATTGAGTAAATATATTGTTCTTTCACAGCGCTTGTTTTGTTTACTAGTAGTTAGAGATTGAAAAGGGAAGCCGCGTTCCGGCCGGTTGACAACTTTACTGGCCAATATAATATTTATTTGTTTAATGTTTAAGAAATATTGTTATGCTGTTTTTTCCCTAATATCTAAATAAATAAATAAATCTCTTGAAGACATAGCGAAGAATCATCAAGCTAGACCTACAGAGCAGGGCTCAAATACTTAGTTGTACAAACGAGGTCGAAAACATGAGCGAACGGTTCCGGTTCCGCTTCAACTTCCTACTAACAACAATAAATTTCATAAAAGCACTTCCATAAAAAAACTTATGTCGACACTCTTTTTCGACTAGCTCCCACTTGCCCTTTCTCGACAGTGGCTAGCCAAAGTTCATAGCTGGATAACCTTAGTGGAAGGCAAAATCTGTTCCGTAACATTCCACGTGGAACGGCTATTGCCAGGTCCTTTTCCAATAGATAAGGCAAAAAATTTTTTTTATCGCGTCCAATATATTCAATAACTTATACTTTATACTTAACTTATATATATAACTATAACTTATATATTATTTATTATATAAACGTATTTACTTAATATAAGCTTTTAACTGACATGAAACATAACATACGAGCATATTAAACTTGTTTAAGTAAACATTTCTCAAATCAGAACTGGGATAAACTTATTTATTGCATCTGACCTGAAAGTTGATGTTTTGCTCAGCAGGAGATTAAATTAATAATTATATTATGAATAATTTTTATTATAAAAATGTATTTTTCTTTAACATAAAGTTATTATTACTTATTTTTACATGTAAAAGTATTTGTTCTATATGGTTAAAGTAATTTTTGAAAGCGGTTCTATGTAAGGTTTTATATAGATACTTTATATAAGAAATAATCGCCTGTTGTTTGGCAACATCATGATGTATATGGCCTGGCCAGATCAATGACAAGAAATAGTTCGTCAATATGGCTAACTAAATGCGCAGCTATTTCGAAATGGCCAACTACCGATAGATGCACTGGAAACATTTTGTTTATGTGTCAATGCCACACGTGGAAGATATAGTTAGCTTATTTATCAAACAAATATTTTAAAGCATGTTTTTTACAATTAGGTCCTTACATGTGAAATTGGAGTTTTGTCGTACTGGCCACTTTGATCTGTATTATCTCCTCTTTGCTTAAGAATTCCAGTTTCAAATATAAACAGCTATTTACTCACGCATTTGTGTTTCGAAAACCGAAATCATTTGTTTTTTCATCTTTTGGTTTTTTCTTTGCGTCACTTAGTTTACAAAATGGGAACTTGAAATATCGCGTTATTTACGAGTACGAGTTCCACCGTGGCACCAGTGCTGCCGAAACGGCTCGAAGTATAAATGCTGTGTATCTGTGGCGGCGGATTTACAAAAGAAAACACTGAACGTTTTGGTTCCAACGTTTTCGTTCTGGAAATTTCGACCTGCAGAATAAGCCCCGTGGACAGTTGGAGACCAAAGTTGATAATAAAGAATTGAAGGCTATTGTGGAAGCGGCTCCATCGCAAACCACGTCCGAGTTAGCTGTAGGATGCGGTGTCAGTGACAAAACTGTTTTAATCCACTTGAAGCAAACTGGGAAGGTGAAAAAGCTTGAGAGGTGGGTACCTCATGAATTAAGTTCAGCAAACAGACAAAAGCGCGTCGACTGCTGCGTTACATTACTCAACCGGCACAATAATGAAAGGATTTTAAATCGAAACATTACCCGTGATGAAAAGTGGATCCTGTACGAAAATCGGAAACACCCATTGCAATGTTCAAACCCTGGCAAACCAGTCAAACCCTGCCCCAAGTGAAAATTTACTCAAAAAAAAGTTACTTGTTAGCGTTTGGTGGACTAAGGCCGGTGTCGTTCACTACAGCTTTCTTCAGTCTGGCCAGACGATTACAGCAGATGTCTATTGTCAGCAACTGCAATCCATGATGGAAAAGCTGGCTGCTAAACAACCGAGGCTGGTCATTCGCTCTAGGCCACTGCTGCTTCAGGACAACGCTAGACCACACACTGCACAACAGACGGCTACCAAATCAGAGGAGCTTCAATTGGAATGTCTAAGACATCCACCATACTCCCCGGACCTTGTTCCAACAGACTACCATTTTTTTCGAAATTTGGATATCTTCTTGCTAGGGAAAAACTTCAACTCCGATGGGGCAGTCGAAAGCGCCTTCAAAGATTTTACTGATTTCCGTCTGAATAGTGTTTTTTAGTAAAGGGATCAATGAACTACATGTGAGATGGCAAAAGTCCATAGATAGCAATGGTACATACTTCGATTAAATAAATATATTATATAACAAAATACTTTATGTTCCTACCTTACAAAACGCCAATTTCATATGTAATGAACTAACATATCGCACCTTTGGGAACAAAGAGTCACTTCTGCAATTTTTTGCAAAAACGACTTAAATATGCAGAAAAAACCACGATAATCGACTTTATTTACTCAATAAAAACGTTGGCAATCGCATGAAAAACATCCTTTTGAGAGAGGGAGGGACGTTATATTATTTCGCGTTATTGGTCCGTTTGCTTGAAACGTAACGTCTCATCCTGTCAGTAGTGTTTTATTAGCCGAAGTGTGACCTTCCGCATTTGTGACGGAGAGGCACTACGGCTAGTAATGACTTATTTGTTTACATATTTCTTGCAATGTTAGTGTCACTTCTGGATAAAAATCACGTTTTGTTACCAAATTTTGGTATTTGTTTGCTGTAAACGTAACGTCACTTCTCTTTATAAACAATATTATAGAATAAATCTATTATTTTTATTGAAAATAAAACGTCACTTCTGTTAACAAGTGACATTCTATTCGTTATGCTTAGTATTCATATTATGACAGAATGTAATTTGTGTATAGAACTTAATTTCACTGACTTTTCTAATCTTAAGAGTCTGACTAAAGAAATCAGTTTGAATTTAACCAAAGCCAAAAATGGACAAGCTATTAAAGTAACTGAAATAAGTCAGCTGATATTTACTAAAGAAAGCAATGTTTATTATTTCAATACTTCATAAGAGGGCAACCGGATAGAAGACAATCGTATTCAAACAGTAACATGAAGCACAAGAGTCCAACAACCTCACGAAGTAACATTAAAGCAGGCTTATGAGTGTAAAATCCCCTTAGCTGCTCGAAAGAAGACAGATATTGAAAACTTAATTAACACCAATATTATACCGAAAGTTTACGAGACTATTTACAACACAATATTTTGATATTACCTTATTTTAGAATTAAACAAGTGCGACTGGTACTCGTGCTTTTTGCTAGGTTTCAAGCAGAGTATTTTTATGAATTCCTATTTGAATAGCAAAGTCCAAATACAATGCTGTGAATAATGTGATTTAAGTACCTAAAATAAATAATATTATAACGTATATAAAGATGTTCAAGTATAAGAGTTATTTGTGAGACTATTTATAGTTAATAGTGAATGTGAATTTGAGAATTTATCTTTTACGAGATTTTTTTTAATATACTCATTTTATTAGATAATAAGTGCCGAACGGCTAACTCTTTTATCGTATTAAGACTGATGTTTAATATTAGTTAAAGAAACTTATTGAAACCTCAGATGCACCAGCCATGCACTTATGACATGTCTTTTAGAGATTGTTATGATTATTTTATTAAATATTAAGTACAGCTTGAACTATTTTAGACACTCAAACAGCGTGCTAATATCATGTCATCACCTATATTACACCGATATATTTTTGATATCTATTCAGTATAATTAAGGTTTTATCAGTTATACAGTAACTTGAAAACCATTTTCTGTTGTTTTTTTCGAAATGTTTATTATTTTTTTATCTTTTTGATGCCATTTTTTTGAATTTCAATTTAAAAAATATATAAAATCACCTATTTCATTTAATAACTCACCGTTGTATTAATAAACCAGCGGTATCGCGCGGTTTCAAGCGCACAGTTCCTGATCCCGCAGGAATTTCTCAATAAAATATAGCCTATGTTACTCAGGGATAACCTAGCATTGTAATGGTGTAAGAAATTTTGAAATCGATCTAGTAGTTTTTGAGTTTATTTGTATGTAACATACAAAAATAAAAAATAAAAACAAATCTTTTTACTTTATAGTATTAGTGTAGATATAGTGTTTTACCGATTATTCTTCTTTTTCTGCTTTTATTGGTTTTCGATAAAATACCGGGTTGCAAAAAATAAACGTAAACCATCCCAAACCATAAATAAGTGCTGTCATGATTTGATTACTTTTTTTAAAAAGGTCACTTCTGCAATAGAACAGCTAGCGATTTGTAACAAAAAGTCACTTCGGGTAGCCTTCCCGCAGTTTGTGGCTTGTTTCTCAGAAACCCTTTCTCGTACTTTTTTTTAAATATTCATGATTGTCCTTGAATAAACTATCGAGTTAAGAATGTAATAATCGCCTTAATACTCTAAAACAGTACAAAGTTACTAAAAATATACATAAAAAAAAATTTTAAAATGCTCTTCCTGTAAAGTTGGAAAACCAGCAGAAGTGACCCTTTGTTCCCAAAGGTGCGATATAATACCTACATTAATTTCATAGGCGTCACCGGGTGCTGCCACACAACGCTCACTTCGTTCGCTCAACTAGCGCAAACCACAGGATATTAACTAGGTTGCAAGAAATAAATTATCTATTTGGCCTATCGTTAAACGTTTACGTTCAACGATGTGGCCAAATGCTGCTGGCCACATCTTGAAATGCGACCATTTCAGGAAATGGTGTAGTGCAATTCTATGATTGTGTGACAAAATGTACCGATTGACAAGATGGCTTTCGAATCAAGAAGCTTCGAATGCCTGTGTGTGTATATATGGGGCCCATCGTAGTCATAAATGTGTGTGACAAAAACCAAAATAACGTTTTTGTTTCCAATCTGGAGGAAATGATGCAATTTGCGTATTTATTAGCGGTAGATGTTTTGTTCCTTACCGTCTCCCAAAAAAAAAAAAAATACAGAGGTTATCAATTTAACTTGTATTTATGTAATATTATTGAAAGTTCAAAATATTTACATATGATATTCTGAACAATCAAACATTTATGGTTGTTTGTATGTATGTTTGCCCGCAAATTTCTCCTAGACTAGCAATCCGATTGTAATTATTCTTTTTGTATTTGGATATGTATCTTTCAACTTAAGGAACAGTATACAGTTTGTTAAAATCGGTGCAGAAGGTTTCAAGTCTAACCAGTTTCAAAATAATGCAACATAGCTTGTTGTTCCCGGAGATCAAATGGTGGCTTAAAACATTTATCCATATCTAGCCCATTGAATGCAACTCCACCAAGCGAACTACACGAGCACGCAGCTTCACCTTTTAATAGTTTACCATTAAAAAAAAAAGCTCCATGACAGAAAATTACTATTAATTTAATTAGATAAATAAATACTGACAAATAAAACAAATTTATCCTAAATAAATGACGTCATCTTCTGCCGTATAGCCATGTCGGCAAGCTGACCTTTATGTCATTTTAGTTTCCAATATTATATTCCATTACTTATGAAATTGCTGAGTCACGACATCCTTGATAATCTCAGTGCCTCTGATGAATAAGATTATCCTTACCCTACTGAGTGGTGGTGTCACGCAATTTATAGTCCACAACCCTTGCCTACAGACGCGAGTTGCGTGCACGCGTTGTGGTGGAGCAAAAGGCCTCGGAGTCCTGTGTTCGGTCACTTGTCGCCGTTATTATTTCGCCGCTTATTAGTGGCCGCTTGTTGCCATGTTCTAGCAAGCGTTTGGTTTGCTCTTGCCACTCTGCATTCATGCTAATTTGGTTTGGTTTTTGGAATTGAAACTAAGATAAGGAGAAAAAAGCTCTTCTCGATTGTTTGACTTTGGTAGGCGTTGGTACGTTTTGAAACAGCCGTACTGTTGACTGGACTTTGTTTCTGGACCATATTGATAAACTGCATGATATCGTAAACATAGCGGGATGAATTGAATTTATCTATCATATCATGGCATCATTCCACGTGCACCTGCTTCTGAGCATCGGTGAGGTTGTGAGGTATCCAGCGCGAAAGGATCCTTACGCAAAGGTGTAAACTGTAATGAACACTTCCCGATCCATTCTGCAGATTGTGCTGAATCTCTTCGTATGTGATTCGCCGTTTATTCTCAACCAAATTTTTCATTTGTAGCGCGTTTTCTTTTTTACAGCAGTCAAAGGACGACCACTTCTTTCTTCATCCTTCAAATTTAAGCGACCGCGCTTAAACTCATTATACCACCGTTACACAGTCGCTTTAGAAGGCGCCTTGTTCATAAAAGCTAATTGAAGTCGATGAAACGATTCATCAGGTTTCAAGTTGGACCTGAAGTCGTAAAAAATCATTGCACAAAATATTCCCTACGCAGATCCATCTTAGTAGTTTCAAAATTGGAACAAAGATTTACTACTATTTACATAAACTATTTACTTCTAAATATTCGAATTTCAAAATATATATAACTCGTCAGCGTTCCATACATAAAAACTTTTTTCGCAAAACTTTCTGAGTGGCCTGGTACCATGTTTACTATTTCAACTATATACTTACCTAATTAAATAAAAAATAAAAATAGCATACAATAATTCAATAAGGTAACGTAACAACAGTGATTTGATAGAAAGTCCACAGAAATAATTTTAACAAGAATATTAAAAATGTTGAATTTTACACCGAAAATATTCTTTTGATCAAATTCATATTACTGCTAAGACGGTCAAAAATAGATAAAATTCAACGGGTATTCGCAAAACCATTTTAAAATACATTCAAAGTTCAATGACTCCCGAAATTATTTTTTTTATATTCGGCTTGTTTCTAGCGTGTCCGTAATATTATATATTATATATATTAACTCTTATGACTAAAGAAGAGTTAAAGTAAATAAGCAGTAATGCAAACAACACTTTTTGCAAGTTATTAGTTGAAGACTAGAATGTATGTGAATATTACCTGTGTGGTTACATATACACCCAACTACTTAATTCTTAAAAATTCCCTGGATGTATCACTCACAGCAAACCAAAAGATTCCTTGAGAATGTTTAGTTTGATAATAGTTTTGGTTGGCAGTCTTTTAGGCACAAAGGTAAGATAGCATTTTTAGCAGAATATGCAAGAAATTGTATTACCTACTTATAGCTAATCATAACTCATATTTTGTTATTATTTTCACTTGGAATATACTTATTATGTATTTATTGTACTATGCTACATTCAAATCAAAGCTGTCAATAGAAACGAACTAAACCAAATATACCTAGTTAGAGACATTGTATGTATATAAGTCATAATTAATTATTTTCTTAAATATACCTACACCAATTGTGTCCGTAATAGAAGCCACCTAAGAAACTAAAATAACGTACATAGGTTACTGAACAAGCTTAGAATTAAACTTCTTTTTATAATTTTAACCTTGAAAATGTCCAGCAATTTAAAACGGCTTCAATCTAAAGGAAAGGGCAATGAATTTAATCTATAAATCCCCCAGGAAGATGACATCGTTAAAGTTTAAATTTAGAATATCTGTATGTTGTTGACCAGTGCTATTTACTAGCGTACCTAATAGGTATAGACTACAGAGCAGAAATAGATAAATTGAATTTTAATTTAACCTTTATAATAATATTTCATTAAGAATGGGGATAAAACCGAGATCTATGATTTGGTGAATATTACATAATTAACAATTTATATCTTGAATCAAAATATTGAATTCATATATCTTTGATAAGCTATTTTTTGTTCTGAAGCAACTTTACTGATCCTATTGAAACAAGCAAGTTTAAGAATGGCGTTATTAAAATTATTATCTGAATGAATCTTCAAGTAGGTATATTATTACTTCCTTTTTAACCTCTTATCATATATATACTTTTATGAAGGTACCTTCATAGAGGATAGTTGTTTACACACGTGGTTACGTCTACTTTTAAATCATCTGGTAAATAATAAATTCATTATTATACCAAAATTTAAAAAAAAACAACTGAATTATTTACCTCATAGGACAAGCCATTTTTTCTTTTTAGTTGAATCTCTTCTAACTGATTAAAAATAATAAACAATGTTCCAATCCACAGCACTTTTAAAATAAACTGCGCGCGCGCATAAAATCTACACGTTTTAGCGATTCTGACACCCGTTACACACTGAACTGCCGGAACGCGTTTCCAATTTCTTTCGATCCGACATGAGACGAATTACATTGAAAGTATAGTCAGCTGCAGCTTTTTAATACCCTTGTTTAGCTTTATTGGCGGGAAACGAGCATCGGGTATGCATGCATGAGCATGTGGAAGTGGAGTCAGGGGTCAGGAGAGATTATGTATTGATACACAACATTCAGCCCTTGTTATCATCGGGGCCAAATTGCTTTGCGTATTAAGGAGGAGTAAAGAGGTCTTCGACGTGTGATATTATCGTTAAACATTAGAATGATGTAAATATTGTGTAAAAAGCTGCGACAAGGACGGGTTAGGGGTCTTAAGATCACGGGATTCGAGTGACGTATTTGCTTTATATTTATATTAATGCTTTTAAAACTTACAAATCTCAAAATGAAGCAATCTTCGCGTCTTCTCTCTGTTCCGTTTCATAACAACATTTATCAGCAACCAAACTCATGAAGTAGCTTGGAAAAGTTTTGTAACTGATAACTTATACTAAAATATACATGCATTTCACTATTGTTCTTTGCTACATAGGAAATTTCAATCAATTTGTGTGTGCCGTGAGTCACATTATTGACTTATTAAGATTTTCAGCTGAGTGTACACACTTGGTCAACATCGCTATAACTACAAATACTTCGAGCGTCGCGGCATTTCGTCAGAAAAATGCAAGATACAGTATGGGTACAAGCGTTTGTATATTTTTATTTACTTTACCTGTAACGTAAACGTATATATAGGTAGTGTAAATAAATGAGCGAGGACCTAAGTAAAACCATTTTGGTGAGAGTTCTCTTATAGATTTGGATCCGGGTGTGAATTCAGCCTTCGCCAGGTTCTCCGATAGTACAAGCAGTTGGATTGATTGGGAGTACCTGTAATAGTAGGTAAAGGAAACAAAATAATGATCCTCAGATAGACAGTAAAACAAATATTTACGAAAAACATATCGAACCCGGGAACACTGCGGAACAACACGAGGCAGGTGCTACAATGGCAACTGAGACAGTTTTCGTGCTGTTGGTGGAAGTAAGTAGCAGAAGCCTACCTTGGTCAAAAGGTCCCAGTTGTGGTCGTTTTGTAGGAAAATCTCACATTAGTGTGAATAAATATTATGTGTAGGTAAGTTTTTTTTATTTTTTTTTATTAATAATTAGCAGGCGTTTGTCTTCCATCTCACCTGATGGAAAGTGACGATGAAGACGAGGATCATACACGCCTGTCTAAGAGGTACCTATTCACTCTACACTTGAAAGCTCCAGGGTTATATTTGTCTGGAAAAACAGACGCAGGTAAATCGTTCCACTCTTTGGCAACACGAACCAAAAATGAGCTATCGAACCGTTTAGTTCGGCTCATCGGCACGCTAACCACAAACGGGTGAAACTTCTGCCGGCGTCTGGTTGACCGGTGGAGAAAGGGGGAAGGTTCGATCAACTAAAAACAGCATTCGCACACTCTCCAAAGTGCAATCTGTAAAAAACCGATAGACTAGCAACTTTTCGACGATGCTCGAGACTTTGCAGTCTCGAAGGAGTAAGTTTGTCGTCACTTATGAGTCTACGGGCCCTTCGGTCGACAGAATCCAACGCTTCAAGATGGTATTTTGCGGAATCATGCCAAAGATGGCTGCAGTACTCCATACAAGATCGAACCTGGGCTGTGTACAGGTTGAGCAGCTGTTCGGAGTTGAAGTAGTAGTCTTTCTATAAATATTCTGGCTTTTTTACCAGTTAGCTGTAGGCGGCCATTAATAAAACAACTCAAATAATCTTTTTGCAACATGGTGAGTTTGTTGAAAGCTTTCAAATGATCTGAGGTGGAAGATAAACTGTAAAGTTTCAAAAGTTCGTTCAAAAAAGATCATTTAATATACGATCTACGATCTTATTATACGAATATAATCCAGTTACAAACAAATGATACGCGAATCTAATAAGTACTATACTATTCGATATGGCCTTGGCATTTGATATGTCCAATGTCATATTTGACAAATACCATGAAATGAAATAAGATATTAGGTTGCATCAGGACTAAAAAAGTGAGGTCTAAAATTTTTTTTAGGTGCCTCGTGTTGAGAAGTATCTTTATCACCCCTATATATGTTATATGATTTTTCATAGTTTTCGAGTTACAATTTTTTTTATGAATTTTCGAATAAGGAGTTCATTCAAAAAAATGCCGAGGGGATTATCGAGCAAGAATTGTTACTTTAGGGGAAGAAAGACATTATACGAGAGAAATAGCACGCAGAGTGGCTATATCCCAATCCTGTGTCGTGAACACGTTACGGAGGTATCGCGGCGTGGATAACTTTGCTGATCGACCTCGCAGTGGTTGGCCAACTGTTCTTACTGCTGCTCAGAAGCGTTACATCAGATAGCTGACTACCCGAGACCCAACAATCAATGCCACTAAAATAAAAGCTGAGTTGCGGGCTGCTACTAAACTAGAAATCAGCACTCAGACAGAGATTACACGCGAGAAGATCCTGGCGAGCACGCCTGAACTCACAGCAACGACAGCGACGCAGATTCCAGTGGTGCGTAGTCTACGCCAAAATGAAGAAGACGATGAGTAAAACATTTGGTGGAATTGTCTCTTCGTTGACGAGTCCAGAATTAGCACTCATCCGGACAACCGACGCCTCCGTTTCTGGAGAAGACATGGGAACGCTGAAAGACAAAGAACTGCTACCGGAACCGTTCAACAAGTGGGAAACCGGTATCCTTTTGGGACGGTATAATGATTGGTGCTAGAACGCCGTTGATCCCGTATAGTGCTGGATGACTGCAGCTTTGTACCAAACCATTGCTATTGATGGAATTGTCAGGTCATTTAGAATAAACTATGGCCCTCGATTCGTATTGGTTGACGATAATGCACATCGAGCTCAAAGAATCAACGCTGCTCTGTGTGAATACGACATTACTAGTTTAGACTGGCCTGTCGGCTCACCTGACTCAAATCCGATAGAGCAAGCGTGGGATACTGTCAAGCGAGCTGTTTGGAACCGTCAACCACCTCCCCAGACAGTGCCAGAGATCAGGGAAGCCGTTATTCAAGAATGGGACAGGTTACCGCAAGAAATGCTGGATAACTTAATTCTCAGCATGCCCAGAAGGATTGCCGCATGTGTTGGAGCCAGGGGAGGAGTTATCTTGTAGTAAATAAAAACAATTTCATAATAAATGTTGATAATATTAAATTCTCTTTTTCTTTCAATTATTTATTGGTCAAATTGCATTAGGACTTTTAAATTCAATTTTTGTTCATAAAAAAAAAATTAATTTTTAAATTTCAAAAAGTGTATCTTAAAAATTTTTCAACATTCTTTTAAACAGCAAAATTTAAAAAAAATCCATCTTTAGCTAGTGAAGTCAAACTTTTTTTGATGTGTGTATATACATATATCTAATCTAATTCTGTATTCTATATAATGCATTATTCATTTTTAAATTGCTTCGTGAGCAATTTGAGATTTTGAGAAATTGAGCAAATTGCAATATGAGATATCACCCTCTCCCAACTCAGACGTCGTCAGGGTGGCGTCAGACAATTGTAGGTCACCACGCCAACTGCGGGTTGGCAGACTTACCAACTCAGGGGTAGTGTCAGACAATTGTACGCCATCACACCAACTGCGGGTTGGCAGACTTACCAACTCGGGGGTGGTGTCAGACAATTATAGGCCATCACGCCTACTGCGACGTCGACTGTTCTATTCTGCCATTTTTTGCTTTTTGCCATTTCAGTTGTTTCGGAAATTAAAATCTCTAGAGTAATATGTCTTTTTTTGCAAATTTCATTTACCTAGGTAGTTTATTCCGCAAGCATTCTTTAAATAGAAACTAAACTCCACTCCAACATTTAAAAAAACAGAGAAAATGCGACAAAAGTACGAGCTCTTGCCGCCACTCGCTTTGTCAACTTATGCACTTCATAACTAAAAAATCACGTCCAAACGTGTTAAGTGAGAAGCCCCGCCCACCTACTTATACCAAAAATAGAACGAACCCTAATCTACTAAATCACTTGCGTACTACATTTTAAGTTACCACTTGTCACTTAATTGACTGTTTACACGCAACTTTTAACTTAAAATTTAGTTACCAACTTAATCACTTAACGCGTGTAAACCAGCCATAACATAGCCATAACAGTCCAAGTATAGCAAACTCAGTACACACACAATGAACGTTTCGCGATTTTTTCTAAAACGTTAATCAGTATTTTCACAAAAATACACACAAAAATACTGGTTAACGTTTTAGAAAAATTTATCAGCTTGTGTATTTCCTATGCAACTAAATTGATGTCGGTTTTTTGCGAAACATTATAGAATGATTCCGAGATCTTCTTTATGTGTGTGCCGTGTTTCGCAATCATTGGAATGTTCACAATGCTTACAGTACGTTTACAATAATTTAATTATCTAATCATACTGCGAAATAACCAGTTTATAAGATTTGACGTGTCAACATTGACGTTTCTCATCTCTCTCCTGAATTGAAAAAGGAACTCTTTTTATTTCGCACCCTTCGCATTAATTTTTGTGTGTAAATTGTGTAACCTTGTTTAGGTGTGAGTAATCTTTCATATGTTTTAATTATTTATTAATTATTTTAAATCGCATGTTTTAATTTTAAGTAAGTAGATAGGAACATAAAGTAACTATTTGTTTTGGAAAAATAAAATGTTATGGTTACAAGATCGGGAGCTCGTGACGTAACTTCCTAAAAATTACGAGTTTCTAGATGAACCCAAATTGTTTTTTGCGTAATTCTTTAAGACTAACTAAATAATAAGAACTCATTGCAAACGGTTGAACGATCCTTTATGAGTAGAGGAACCTAAATTGAATCCAGCAAACGGTTAGGTGGTATAATAGTCGTTTTTTTTTCAACTAACCCGTATTGTGTGTGTTTATTTTTTTACTGTATTCAAAGCCGGCAAACGAGCAGCGACCATCTGATGGTAAGTGGTATCCGCGCCCATGGACATCGTTAGTCGTAGGTGTTTTATTTAATAATAGTGAACGTGATTATTATATCGAGTAATGATGCGTCGCCGACCGTAGACTTCAGTTGAAATTGCCTTTGTTCCAGTCATTGTACTGACTGTTCCGTTCCTTTGACCGCAACGCAATCGAGTACAGTGATTACAAAGGCGATCAAAAGAGGAAGGAATGTATTTGTGTGTACGTAAAAACTTAAGGAATATATACCTTGAAAAAGTAGTAATGCACGCAAAAAAAATGTATTTCGGTATTTTCGCCAGTACTTAAATAAGTATTTATGTTGTTCTTTGAGCTAATGCTTGTATTATTTATTAGTATTAAATGATTGAGAGGATTTTTGATTGACATTCCGACAGTTCGTCTAGTTTGATTGGTTGAGTAGTAGGTTTATCTCTTGTAGAGAGGAATTCTCCTCTTGTTCCTATGTTACATATTCGTTAAATCTTTGGGTGACTCACAAAAAATTTTTTTTTTTCAATTTATTTATTTTGTAATGCACAAAACTAGTTACAACCAATACATAACATAAATTAATGAAATACACATAGTAGGAACCGGGATGCAACTCAACAATATGCGCAACTTAAAAATAATATTTGTAGTGGAAGTCCGTTACAAAATGAAACATGTCAAGCAAGAGAAATTATAATAAATACATTTACAATAACAGTAACTTTTTCATAAAATTATATAATTATCAAAGAAATTTTAACAAAAAAAATATCTATATAATGTCAAAATAATGGTGATAATGTCAAAATGAAAAGTCAAAAGAAAAATTATTCTATATAATGTCAAGCATGTGGAATAACATTAATAAAGAACAATGCACAATTATGTCAGAGCAGAAATATAAATGTCAAAAATAATGTGTAAGATAATCATGTCACAAAAATAAAATGAAATAATATAAAAGATACAATCAGCTTTTAAGGGTAGCGTTGGAGGATATCTTTTGCAAGTTTTGAATATGCTCCTATATTTGATGAAAATATGTCCAAGTCCTTTGCAAGTTCATTGTACAGGCGAGCCATTCTTGCCAATGGATTATAATAGAATATGTTGTTTTTATAGATTTGAAGAGCAAACACATTATACTAATTAGACCTACGGGCACTAAATTGAATATTAAAGTTTAGTTTGGAAAGCAAAGTGGGGGTGTCCGTTATGGAATGCAAAATTTTATAAAGAAGCAATAAAACTCCATGTTTTCGCCGCGACTCCAGTTACTGAATACAAAATTTAGACAGTTTCCCCTCATAACTTAAATTACAACGTCCTAACTTTTGGCGGAAACATAAAACTCGCATGCATTTCTTTTGAACTCGCTCAATGTCATCTATGTGTACTTTATAATGAGGACACCAAATCGTACTTCCATATTCTAATTTGCATCGTACTAAAGCAAAAAACAGGTACAGCATCCTATGAGGGTTCTTAAAATCCTTAGTACACCGTATGACAAAGCCCAGTAACTGATTTGCTCTAGTTATTGTTTCTTGTATGTAAGGCCTTAAGGATAGCTTGTCGTTAAATAATATACCTAAGTCCTTAGCAGTGTGTGAACGTGCCAATGCCTTACCCGCCAACATCTAATTATATAATATTTTAGTACGCTTATTTGTAAAAGTTGTAACAAAGCATTTCCCAGCATTTAAGTACATTCTGTTATTTTTGCACCAATCACACCTCCGAATCCCTTTGTAAACTATCACAATCGCTTGTTGAGTCAACAGTATTAAAGATTTTTAGATCGTCAGCATACAAAAGACTCTGACATGAAAGAAGGTTAATAAGATCGTTGATGAATATTACGAATAAAAGGGGCCCCAAATGAGAGCCTTGTGAAATTCCCGAGGTAACAGGAACGGCAGTGGAAATGTATCCATTTAAAGCCACTAATTGGCTCCTATTGCTAAGGTAAGAGCTGAACCATCAAAACATAGTACCATGAACGCCGTACGATGCAAGTTTGTCGCAGAGCAACCCCTGATTGACCTTATCAAACGCCTTGGAAAAGTCTGTGTAAATTGAGTCGACTTGGCCACCAACAGCAAAAGTTTTGCAAATATAATTCTTATATTCTAAGATATTTGTGACGGTCGACCAATTTTTTACAAAACCATGTTGCTTGTTATAAAGAATCGACTTTATATGATTGTATAGGTAATAGTATACTAAAGATTCAAATAATTTAGTAAGACAAGATAAAATACTTAAAGGCCTGTAGTTTTCACAATGTGACTTGTCACCGTTTTTATAAATAGGGACAATGTATGCAGATTTCCAGCATTTAGGGAGGATTCCACTGGAGAGAGACTTATTATATATGATACATAATGGGACAGATAATTCTTTTCCACAGCGCTTTACAAACAATGGAGGTAGTTAATCTGGGCCTGCACCTTTGTTTTAATCAAGCTGCATGATTTTAGATATGATGTCACGCTCCGTTAGTACAATCGATGTTAACGAGCTAGAAATATTATTACCAATCGCAGCGCACATCAGCGCAGTCTTTATCATTCTGGAAGAGAGAGTTGTCCTGAGACGGTTCATTTACAAATACTGTACTAAAATACTGAGATAATAGCTCACAGATACCAGGACCAGAGCAGAAAGTCGCATTTCTAAACTTCATTTCATTTGGCATTAAGACATGGCCTTTCTTATTGTGCACGTATCGCCAGAACAACTTCACATTCTTTTTTATTGAGTTTTCTGTTAGAGAAATATAGTTCTTGTAACAATAATTTGCCATCTTCTTAAATCTTACTCTAAGCAACGAAAAAGTATCGTAGTCACGAGGGTTTTAAATGTTTTGTAAAGTTTGTGATATTTGTTTTTTTCCTCGTTGCATTTTAATAATGCTTTACTATACCAAACAGGGTAAGATTGTGGTTTAGCGGTCGTTTTAGGTGTATGTCTGGTTATTATGTCAAACATTTTTGAATAGAAAATGTCAGTACAAATGTCAATATTGGGTCAGATAATATGCCATGCCAGTTTATTTGTGCGATTTCTGCTTAAACTGCGTTATAATTACATTTGAATAAGTTGAAGCGCTTGTTTTTATTGTTTATAAGATTTCTGGAAAGATTTTGTAATGAAATGGATATACCGAGCGGCGGATGATGTCTATCTTGCTGACTAAGTGGAAATGTTTCACTAACAGTAGTGGAGCTAATTGTAGTCAGTACAAGGTTGAGCAATCGTCCATTGCTGTTTTTGACACGGTTCATTTGTTGTAAGCTACATAGAGACATTAATTCTTTCAGAAGTAGCAACTTTCTGCTTGGCGTCGAGAGGTGATAGTCATTTTCAGAATAAATATTAGGTCTTTACCTATGAAATTGCCGTTTTTCACGAAATAAATGAAGCGTAATTTTTTATATATTTTTTATTTCTAATAATCAAAATAATCACCCATGCAATCAATGCATCTTTGCCAACGCATTGGTAGCTTATTGATGCCTTTCTTGAAGAAATCAGCTGGACGGGAGGCAACAAATTCTTCAAAGGCATTTTGTACTGCCTCTCGGGTATTGAATTTTTTTCCCGCCAAGAAGTTATCCAAATTCTGGAAAAAGTAGAAGTCTGTAGGCTCAAGGTCTGGTGAGTACGGCGGATGACGGAGAACTTCCAACCCCAACTCTTGTAGCTTGGAGACCGTCTGCTATGCAGTATGAGGTCGCGCGTTGTCGTGCAGGAGCAGTGGAGCCGAACGATTGACCAAAGCTGGTTGGAGACGTGTGAGCTTCTCCATCATTGTGTTCAGTTCTTCACAGTACACATCTGCAGTAATACTTGTCCCGTTTGGCAAGAACCTGTGATGAATTATACCCGCGTTAGACCACCAAACAGTGACCATCACTTTTCTAGGGGTAAGTTTTCGTTTAGGGCATTGTTTGGGTGCTGAACCAGGGTCCAACCAACTTGCTGAGCGCTTACGATTGTCAAACAGGATCCATTTCTCGTCACAAGTAACAATGCGGTTCAGAATTCCTTCATTTGTATGCCTGCTGAGCAGTGCAAGGCACGTCTCCACGCGTACTTCGCGCTGGCGGTCATTGAGTTCGTGGGGTACCCATTTGTCAAGCTTTTTTACCTTGCCAATTTGACGCAAATGGACCAATATTGTTTTGATGCTAACGTCGAAAGCTGCTGCTAATTCAGCCGTGGATTGAGTTTCATCAGCTTCCACAATTGCCTTTAATTCGTCATTGTCGACCAAAGTTTTCGGACGACCACGGGGTTCATTTTTCAGGTCAAAATTTCCAGAACGGAAGCGGGTAAACCAATAACGGGTGGTGCGTTCGTTTGTAGTGTTCGCTCCGTAAACGTCGTTGACGTTGCGTGCCGCTTGTGCCGCTTTGCTGCCACGACGGTACTCATACTCCATAATTACTCGAATTTTTAACTTATCCATGATGACGAAAAATGTTCGAATGCGTTGAAAACAAAACACTAACTATTAAACAAATGACGATTTTAGAACAAGAATTCCATGTTTGTCAAATGAAATTAATTTGAAATTAGAATTATAGTCAAAAAAAAATATTTTCATTTAAAATGGCCAGTACGGCAAAACGGCAGTTTCATAGGTAAAGACCTATTATTAACAAAGTCGTGGGTATTAAAATCTCCACTCTCCAAAAAAATTTTGTTGATGTGGTCTAGTATAGGTAATCTTTTGGCTCTTGGTATAAAACTGATGTAAGCTTGTATTATGTGATAAGTAGCAAACACATACGTTAAAATAAGGTATGTTAGTTTTTTCTGGTATAATGGTGATCCAGAGATCCTCCATATCACTTTCCCACATTTTTTGTCTAACCACCTGATATTTTATGTTGACCGCAACCAGTACGCCGCCACCTTCCTTTTTCAAAGAGGCGATGTCTGCACGATCACGCCTGAATACGATGTAGCGAGAATCAAAAACTTCACCGTCAAAAACACTATCGTTTAAATTTGTTTCAGTCAGGCATAAAATATCGTACTTAGAATTCAATACATTCAAATAGAAATCCGATAATTTACTTCTTATCCTATTAACGTTTTGATAGTAAACATTAACCATAACTGTTTGTTTTAAATACCAAACATAAAAGTAATATTTAAACAAGAGAAAGCAAAATAATTAAGTAATTCATATTGTCACTGAATCTTAGTCAAAGAGTCTAATGATCTTACGTGAATAGCCGGGCTTTGTTCATTTCGACGCACGTAGATTTCACCGAAACGTATCCATACAAACTTAAAATTATTGTCTTTACAAAACTTTCATGTGGCACTGTGAAGTTCTTTTGACTCCGGTGACAGATGCTCTGATAAATATATTCTGCGTGTTTCGCCAGAAAGGCCAATATGTGTGGTAGCAAGTTTGTCTTTCGAATGTGTCTTGTTAAAGCGTGTTACAGATGAGAGGATGAGATACCGGAGTCTTTGAGAAGCAAGCGTGACGAGAACGTTGCGTGGACGCTTCGAAGAATTGTTCATCTTAGCAACACGGCGACACGCTTTTATGTCACTGTCAACAGATTTTATTTTAAAACACTGGCATAACTTTCCAAATAGGGCTGTAAGGTTCTCATTTTTGCTTTCCGGGATTTCATATGTATTTCTAAGTTAAGGTTCCGAGAGATTTTATCAATTGTGGACATTCGAACCTGTAGAGTTTGTAAAGCACCTTTATTAATAGAAACTTCAGATTCTAGCAGTTTGATCCGGGCGTCCTTGTCTAGTATTTCTGATCTTAGTTTTTTTTGCTCTTCAGAGATAAAGTCAGTTGTTGTAGTAAAATCATCCTTAAGCTTTTCAACTGCGCGATTCACCTCCAACGTCACCATCTTCTCAATGTTCTTCTTAAGAGCAGTTCTTAAGTTCATCATTATGGGGGAGTCAGGAGCAAGCTTCAAGTCAAACAGTTGGCTTATACTTTCCATAGTGACAGGCTCATGTTTTAGTGATTTATTCACAGCTTGCTGACTAGACGTGGCAAAGGTAGCATCATTGTGGGATTCATTTCGCTGTTGACGGCATGGAGTAGAATCATTATTTTTGTTTTTGCGTTTAGTCACATTCTGGCAAAAAGGACAGTTTAAATTAGCTGTTTGTTCTTTAGTGTACTCCTCAATAGCGACATTACTGAGATTTAGGCATTCACAGCAGTACTCCGAACCACACCTGTTGCACTTTAAGAATTTTGATCTATTCTATCAATATATTCTTACAACCGTGACAGCTCATTGTTAGAAAAATCAAGTTGTTATTAGTTTTATATTTAATGTGCTACTTCATAAAGTCAAAGAAATCTAATTTAGAGCCGTGGCGAAGGAGTCGTGTCAAATGTAGACTATCCGACATCAAAGCAACGTGCAAATTTATTTTACTTCTGCCATAAACATAAAATGGATATATTTAATTTGCCTGTTTCAAAATAATATTTCAGCAATGTTTATGTCAAAACGCACATAATTTTCACTTTTACGCCACCTATATGTTTGCGCTGGTACTTATTTTGTGCTACTTTATCGATATAGATGAAGACTGTGTAAGTGCCAGAAAGAAATTGTAGATGTCACTATTTTGAATAAACGTTGACGTTGTAATAGTTCTTAATACCTTTGCTAACGGAAATTTAATTTTTATAAGTTTTAAGACTTCATTTATTTATGTTTCACATATGTTTATTTACTATTATTCAGGGATTATTTTTCAAGTATTTCATAATTATTTGCACAGTAAACAAACACAAACCAACAAAGAGTTTAATGTAGTAGTGGTCCGATTTTCTGTTGTTTTTACAAATATGTTCTATAGATAACACTCACACGAAGTCATTGTCACAGATACTGCACTATTATTGTACCATTATTTAAATAACAACAAAATCAAAATACGGAGCTCAATGTTATCGTAGCAAGTGGCGCCAACTTTTTTTTTTACGCATTGCAAAATCCGTTTTCAAAACGATATTATAAGAGGTGTTACCCACATGTTCGGGCCGGCATAATCGGGTCGGCAGTATTATTAGCAGACAACTACACAGACACAGATTCGGCATGCGTCGGTCGGCTAATCCATTCGGGTTTTATATAGGTCGGCCCAATCGGCTTGTCTAGCCGAAACCCGAACGGCACTGGCCCGGTGGCATTTTCCCGAACCTGCGCATACTCGACTTATACGCTTGGCAATGTCATTTAATGGTAGCTGACCTAATAAAATAATTAAAGCAATAATTTTATCTTAAAGTATTTCGGGAATTAAGTGCGTTTTATAAAGAATAATTATTTCTTTAATATTTAATTATTGTAATATTTATAAACTGGTTAGGTCCTTTACACAACACAAGGATATCTTTCGGTTAAAAAAAAACAGTTTTGACGCATTATTTACAGTTTGACAAGCGCTATCAAAAATAAAAACACTTTGGTGCAAAGCTTTCAGATATTTTGGAAATAAGGGAAATTCAAGTACATTTTTTATATCTCGCTGAGTTGAAGCAATGTATGCAACCATGATTAATAATCAGATGAAAATGGTTGGCTCTGGATTATTGAGGTCAGTTTATTAGGTAGCAGTGAGGTTATTTACATGACAGTTCAGTAAGTACTAACTTACTTAACTATATTATGTTTATCTGATTTTGGAGTAGGTAAGTAAGTGGTAGTAACTATGCCTTCTAAAGCAGGGTTCCTTGGTACGTGTGACAATATATCTGCTATGTTTTTAAATCTGAAACTTTCGAAAGGTAGATAAATACGTAGCTACCTAGATCATCAGGTCGTATCAACTTTATCTGCTGATGTTTTCCTACGACTTCTGTTAACTTTAAATTGCTTAGCATAGTGAAATTAAGTAGGGACCTTTATAACTAATAAACCCCTCGATTAACCTACTCCAAAGTAAGCACAGCTTGTGTTATAGATACAGTGAATGTCATGATCTTACACATAGAAAACCGATATTCATCTTGGAATTCTGTTTTGAATATTTTCTGTTTCTACCAAGATTTCAATTCTGAACCTCTGGTATCAGAGATATCACAACCATCTGCTTAATTTGACGTTAATTTTAAAAAGAGCATCCACGCTCCAAAATGTAAAAGTTGACATTATGGTCATGACATTCTCACCCTTTCATGCCTAATGCGTCATTAGTAGTTGCAATATGCATTATTAGCCATAATTAGCATAGACGCTTTCAAAGACCTTGTTTAATGCAAGAAGAGTTTTGTCAATTGCTCACTACGAACGGTACTACAGTATTCCCTTTTTTACCATCCATATAGTCATAGGATACCACTCTTTCCTACTGCGATTTGGAAGCAGTATGTGGATTTCCTCTCAGTACGATGTTTTCCTTCATGTTCTTAAGTTGTAAATACTCATTGGTACTCTTGGCTATCAAAGGCCTTAAATCTGGACCTTAGTTCGATAAAATACATTAAATCGAGGACCAGCGTTAACCTCTGCGACTAAGATGCCCGTCTATGGACGACACTTCCAATATAATAATCTTTATTCACCAATTACCTAAATTCTTAAGATAAATGATGAGGTGGATGCAGTGCGCGTGCGCTGGCTCTGAAAAGGGTAGAAGAAGGTAATTTTGGATACTCTTTGGATACTCTTTTTTAATAGGGTGCTAATTAAACAGAATACTTTTTAATAGCATTATGCGCCTCTAAAAATCTACATTGCCTTCTAAATTACGAAGTCGCCACGATTTGCGAGCATCTGAACGATACTATCTTAGCAACTAAAAATATGTTGTCGCATGATGTTTTTGCTTTATCATCCAATTTCGAATATGCCGCTTCGCCGGGTGCTCCCGCGCTTTGCTCGCTGGGCTCGCGTATGCGATAAATGCAGCCTAACATTAACCTAACCCAAATTTAACTACTTCGCTTTCTATAGAATATTTAGTAGGCGTTGCAAAAAACACGAATTAGTTTATTAGAAGCTATCTCAATTTCCCGTGGCTTAGAGTTATAAAATTAGATGTTTGAGCACGTGACTAATAAAGAAATCTGTGGTTTGACTTATAATTGCCCTTTCTAGTATAGCATATGACCTCCAGATTCCCTTGATAGTAGGTAAATACAATCCTAGTCCCGGACATTATTTATCTATGGTGAAACAGTTCAATCGCAATTGCTATTTGCTCCAAAAATACGACTTAGCTTATTTGTTTAATTGCCTGAAGCAGCTAGTTAAGTTTTTAGTTAGGTTTGGGTTATTTAGTGTATAGTCCATTTTTTTTGTGAAAAAGGACTGCTGATGCATTTGTAATTAATACTAGGTACAACGTATTTATTTCAATGTAACAACTAGCTAGTAGATATTCCAAATAGCTCATATTTCATAAGTTGAGGAAAGATCGCAACCGCTGTTACCTATAGAATGCTGTGAAAAGAAGTGGTAATGCTCATTTTGATACATATTAGGACATAAAACAAAGTTATATTAAAAATTATAATAAATTCCGCCCAAATAATAGATACAAAAAAGGGAGAAGAAGTTACATGTTTAGTGCTCGACATCTTAAGCTAAGTATGATATCCTGAAACTTAGATAGTTATTAGTTAACAATATTTATTGCGCGATTACAAGAAAATATTCAATAAAAACATTGAACCAAATGCTACCTTAGTTGGGTCCAAGGAAAATATATGTACCTAGTTGATCAAATGTACCTTAATAAGAACTTGACGTAATTTGTGGGCAAATTATATATATTTTTGTACTTTGGATTTATTTGGTGTGTGGACGTGCATTGTCGTGCATTAATTGAAACGAATTACCCAAACGGCCTCACGTAGGGATGAAAGTCTGAAACAATCTCTCAAACATCTCTGGTCTCATTCCAAAACGAGATTCATCGGTAAAGCACACACAAGTTTTCTTGCTCCCAATTTCTGTGTGCACGAGCCCATTGAAACGAACCCTACATTGCATAGTGCTGTAGGTAGGACTCTCAGTGGACTTCGGGAACAGCAGACTCACCTAAACGATTTCGTGGTTTGATCACTTATTAACAAGCCTGAAGAACTGTAAAGCTCGTAACCAACCATTCATGGCGGTCATGGTACCATTCTGTCGAGCAGTATTTTAAATGTACCGGTGCTGTATGCATGTGGTCCATCTCTTTCGGCAACGCTGTCCATGATGCGGTAGCGTGTCCAGGGGTGACTTACAACGCTCTGTGTAGTGCCAAAAGCAGCCACAGTACCTTGTCTGGAGCCAGCAACCTATATTCCGATGACTCTCATAATCTCTTCTGGGGTTAAATGAGGTCGTCGCCCCACGTCAGTATAATTTTTTAGTTCCGATGCAAAAATTGTAATGATTATGTAAAAATATCATGACATAGTTTTATAGAAATGCTAATCAATTCTCTTTATTATCGAAATATAACAAAATTCCTCGTTTAAATAATTTCGCTTAACAGAATCAAAAGCGGCCCAAAAATCAATATACACACATCAAAAAAGTCAAAGCAACATATACCTACAAATTTGAATTTTACAATGTATTTTACATTAAATCGTTAGTATTTTATTATCTATATTATCCTTTAGTGTCTTTTCAAAGTAAAAAATCACTTATTTTTTTAATGATTTTTATTTTAATAATATAAATTAATAATATTGCGAGTACTGTATAATACTTAGTACAAACTAAGATGTCTAAGCAACTAAACTTTTTATAAACTTAATGAAATTGTTGAATAAAATTAATTAATTTTATAACAAATTGGATAACTTAATACAAAGAGCGGCCGCCTCTGTTGTTGAGAACTTGCTGACACCGATTATTCATAGAATCGATGAGACTGTTTATGTTATCCTGCGGCAATTGCTCCCAATAAAATTTTAGTAAGTCCCTCAGTTGTCGGGATATTGTCACTCCGTCCAAGTCCTCTAAAACACGTCTCTGGAGCATATCCCATGCGTGCTCGATGGGGTTGAGGTCTGGCGCTTGTGCAGGCCAAGGCAGTGTTTCCCTTGCCAAGTACTCCCTTCCAAGGGTTTGTGCAAATGGACGGACATGAGGCCTTAAAACATCCTCAACGTAATTTGCAGCGTTCATGTTTCCATCTACAAAAACGAGCTCAGTTCGTCTGTTCTTCATAATACCCGCCCATACCATAACTGTTGAACCGTTGTATGGATAAACTTCTTGAACCGCACCTCAGCCTCTCAGTATTTCCAGGACGAGGTTACACTCTTACCCTTCTAGTATCAGGCCTAAACCCAAATCGAGACTCATCGCAACATAAAATTTTATACCATTGCTCCTGGGTCCATGTTATGTTTTCGACCATTCATTCATTCAGAACACCATTCATTTCGACGAGCGCGACTCCCGTGTGGACCCGTGACGTATAGGTGGGCACCTAATTGGTCGTCGTGGATGTAAGCCGTACTCATGCAGTCGATTTCGCACAGTTTTGGTGCTAACAACAACACTACTTATGTTTTGTAGCCTTAAACCTATCTCTCGAGCGGTTAACATCGGCTGACATCTTGCGGTCAGTTGAATGTATCGGTCTTGCCGAATGGTTGTTCTCCTTCCGCGGCCTGGGTTATGCTCGGCAGGACCTCCCGTGTTAGTGTAGCGCTGATAAAGACGGCAAATAACGCTTCTGTTGACACCAAAATGTCGTGGTACCCCAGATTGATTGCTTCCCGCTTCCAACATCCTTACAGCTCTTAGCATTTCGTGTGAGGTCGTGGATTGTCAGTCAGCAATGTACACTGTCAGTATGACAGTTCAAAATTGACGTCAATTTGACATTTGGTAGGAATCAGTCAGCCAGGAAAACAGAAAAATATTTACGCATTTCTTCGCTTCATTTATTTTATATTGTTGTTAAAAAATTACTGTTCATAAGTGGTCCTCTTTTAATTATCTGGTGTTGTATAAACAATAATTTTAGTGCTGAACCTGTGTTAACTCGTAAGTACTTGGCTTCCTTTGAAACATATTCTATTTCACTTTTTTAGGTCAAGTCAGTGATTGTTAGTGATGTTTTTTGTATTATCTTGTTATACTAATAAAGATACATGAAGTCGGCTATAATTATACAAACGTTCTTTCTCTTTTAGTTCAATGAAATAAAAGAGTTTTTCCTCCAGACAGTATTTATACCAAGTATGAAATGTAATAGCAGTAAATAATAAATAAGTAAAATAAGTAAATATTCAATCTAAAATATTATTTTTATTATTGGAATTTCTGCAGACTGCGAATTGCAAGAGGTTTGATATCTTTTTATGATTAGTAGCCTAATTGAAGTTTTTAACATTTTTAAATACTAAATAGTAACACAAAATAGTTGTACAAATAATTAGCACAAGTTTATCTGACTCATATTTAATAACCTAATATAACCCTGAGTGTTTTCAATTGAATGTTTAGTATATCATGATATGAAACACATACAAAAAGCTAGGATGCTTAATTATCTGTTAATGAAAGATACAAATTGATAATGTTGATATAATTTTAAACCAAAGTGATAATGTCATAATACTAGGTGATTTTAATTTAAGCTCTATTGATTGGCATTGCAGTGGCACACATCTATTGGCAACTAACTTTAACAAATGTCTCGGCTATTCACTTATTGATTTTATGTCACTGAATGATCTACATCAGATTAACAGTATTACTAATTCTAACAATAAGATTTTAGATCTTGTCATCACTAATATTAGTGGCACATCTGTATCTACAAGCTTTAATTCGATTAGTAAATTAGACCATTACTATCCTAGCATACTTGTATCATTACCAATAAATAATAATTCAGCACCTAATTATGGTTCAGTGAATAGCCGCAGTGATTATAATTTTTATAAAGCGTGATTATAATAGTATTAATTTGTACCTGAAAAACATTAATTGGACTGATTTGTTACATAATTATAGTGATGTTAACTGTATAGTATAGTCTTTTTATAGTGTTCTTAAACAAGTGATTAGTGAATTGGTTCCTAAATGCAGGGCTAAATTACAGAAATATCCAGTCTGGTTCACCAAAACCTTGATTAAGTTGATTAAAGAAAAATATAAGCTTCATAAATGGTTCAATAAATACCAGAATCCATGTGACAAGTTCGACTTACTAAGAGCATGGTGCCATAAACTATATGATACATGTTATAACACATACACTCTAATCAGTAGAAACCAATATCCAAAGGAATCCTAGATTGTTTGGGAGCTAAATTAAAACTAAGCAATAGAATTTAGCTTCTATTCCGGATTCTATGAAAATGAACGACAAAGTTGGTTCAAATAAGTCACAAATCGCAGATCTTTTCACTAAACAGTTTTCTTCGGTTTATTTCTTTACAAATATCAATACCTCCCATCACTTACCTGATCAATCTCACAGTATAACTACTTAAGTAAAGTTTTTAGAATCTGATATTCTTAAGCAGATAAAAAGACTAGATGCACAAAAAGGATCTGGTCCTGATAATATACCTCCACTTTTTTCTAAACATTGTAGATCTGCTCTTACGTTACCCTAAAAGATAATTTACAATTACTCATTAAAACAGGTCAATTTCCAGACGAGTGGAAGAAAGCGAGAATTGTAACAATTTACAAGAAGGGTGATGTCTGCGACGTGGCCAATTATAGACCAATATCTATCTTATCATGCTTTGCTAAATTATTCGAGTCACTTATCTACCCTATTGTTTACCGTCAAGTTAATATTTTCCTTGTCTGATTTCCAACATGGCTTTAGAAGTGGTTGATGTATGGATAGTAATCTGGTTTCCTTTGTATCTGAAATAGCTGCAAAGCTTGATGCAGAAGCACAGATCGATGCAATTTATACTGATATGTCTAGTGCATTTGATAAAGTCAATCATGTCATTTTGCTTTTTAAGCTAAAGGCATATGGTATTCGGGATATCTTATTACAATAGTTCAGTTCATATCTCAGCAATAGACCGCAATCAGTTGTCGTCAATGGATCTCAATCACAAGTTTATTATACTAGAACAGGTGTTCCGCAAGGCTCCCATTTAGGCCCTATATTATTTTTAATTTTTATCATGACATTTCGCTGATGATTTTGAGATTTACAATTGCATAAACAGTTTAAACAGTATGGCAGAATGGTGCTTGCATAATAGTTTGGTCCTCAATCCAAAAAAATGTTTCCAAATATCATTTTCAAAAAAATATTTATTCCAATATATATTCATACTAAATAGATGGTGTACCACTGACTACAGTCCATGAGATCCGTTATTTGGGAGTTACTATCGACAGCAAACTTAAATTCACGGGACATATAGATAAAATTGTTAAAAAATCAACACAAATGCTGGGTTTCATAAAACAAAATACTCGTGACTCTAAGCATCCAAATACAAAAATTATTCTTTATAATTGTCTTGTCCGTTCTCGTCTTGAATTTGCATCAGTTGCTTGGAGTCCAGTTTACAATGAGCCATCGCAGCGGTTGGAAAACGTACAGCGTGCATTCACAAGACACCTTGACTTTGTCTCACCTGGCATCTCTCACAGATGTCCCTACAATCACAGACTTAAATATTTCAAAATAATCACTTTACGAAATCGCCGTACTATATAATAGCTGACTAAAAATAGCTGACCTATTTTTTCTGCATAAATTACTAAGTAGAAACATTTCTTGCCTATCCATACTCTACCTAATAAGTCTTTCCGTCCTATATAATTATCCTAGGCATCACCAAACTGTTTAGCATTTCCCCATGTCGCACTAATCTAGGTTTCCACTATCCTGTTGCCAGGATGTCATCTTACAATAACTCTATGTGCGTTAATGAACCAAATCTGGATATATTCAGTGATTCTTCCAGCACTTTTAGAAATAAACTTCGGAAACTGTTATCATCTAATTAGAATTATTTTTTGTTTTTTGCAACCTATTTTTGAACATACCATGTACCTATAGATTGATTATTGTAATGGAAGTTTATACATTACTATTTTTATTATATAAGTAGTATAAGAAACTGTAAAGGCTGTGTATATATAAATAAATATATATATATATTAATGTTTCCACTTAGTACTTATATGTGATTTTGTACATATGCTGTTGGTGTACCTAATAAACAAATAAAACAAATAAATTATACTGATTATGGTAATAAGAAAGCCTGTAGATGTAAAGCGTGCAACAAGCAGAGGCTCGGACTGAGGCAAGAATCGCTTGTGCATTGTTCTGTCTTTTGCAGGCATACTAAGAGGAGACAACACTACAAGGGATTCAAATGTAAATCTGAGCCTAGACCGAGTTCCCCGACTGTACCAATCTACTCTATCAGCCAACCACATACCTGGTACACCATGACGCTGTTGTGTCAGGATGTCATACTGACTTTCATATAGTTCATTTTAAAATAGCACCTACAGAACTTTGATTTGCTTGTAACACTAATCAACTGACAAACAAAGACCCTCACACTTTGTTTGATTATTATTTTTTTGTTTATAGACCCTATCTGGAGTTTGATTATTAAATTAATTAAAAGATTAAAAATAAAAAAAAATTATTATGCAAGTAACACTGATAGTTATTTTTATGAATCTTACAATATGGGTAAAAATCATCCACATACTTGTGGAAGTGTGCTATAAAATGGTCAGCTGTCAGAGTGCTAATTTAACCTTAGAACTGACAGACAACACTCAGCCTAGACCAGTGAATCTAGAAACAAGAAACATTGCACAATGGTTTCTTATGTAGTGTAAAAGAGATCTAAGATCCAATGTGTGCCGAGCTAACAGATGCAGATAATTTTGTATAGACATAAAGCGACACTGTAAATTAATATTGAAAGAAAAATAATACCTGTAAAGTTTCTTGCCAGTTCTTCTTCACAAAGGATTCTCCGAACTGGTGGTAGAGTTCTTATTTGACATCAATAAGAACAAGTAATTGTTGATGTTCAGAAATATATTTGAATTTGAATTTACATATGATTATTTCTTCTGATTATATATAAAAATCCATCCGCTACAGTTATGAAATTGACTTGCCAAAAATAATATGAAAAGTTTCTTTTCCAGACTAAACATGGGGCAGACCCTGTCAGAACCCGTCACTGAGAAGCAGTCCTCCACATGCCGGGACAGTCGCTTCCTGGTCGGGTCCTCGTGCATGCAAGGATGGCGGGTGTCCATGGATGACTCACACACACATATCCTGTCGCTGCCTGAAGATCCAGGGACAGCATTCTTTGCAGTTTTTGATGGGCATGGTGGTAAGTGGCAAGCATTACAGCATAACATAATAAAGGATCAATGTTACTTTGATACAGTGGAATAATGAGTTGTATTCTAATACATTTCTATTGCATTCGATGATTTTAGCACTATTATTTTGGGTCTTTTGAGTTGGTAATTGAGTCAGGTAAATAAATACATTTCTTTGGCAACCCTTGTTTTGTTTGAGAAGAACCTAAAACTTCCAGACAATTCCACCCAAACAATGAAATCATTTGGTCTAAAATAGTTATTAGTTTTACCCAAAATTTGGTTACACCCTAAATAACACAGGTTTTGTATGAAAAACGTGGCATACCATTTTTTTTTTTGGGGAAACTGCATCAAGCATACCACTCGGGCGCAGGGGGCAACCGAGTGGTTATGTGGTATTCCCATATTGGCTAATGAGACCCACGGTATACCTACTAAAAACCTCCCCATCTTCCTCCTCGCCGCCTTGTGACGGGGCTACAGGAACACTTTAGCACACATCCGCGACCCCGCCGGCGGCAGCCGCCCACAAGCGGCTTCATCGCGAAAGCCCGAAGGCCCACAACGATGGTCGCACCAGATGGTAAGGTGCGCCTCCCTCCTCGGCCTCCACCAGTAACATGGCATACCAATCCCAACCTTACATCATGTGAAGTAACAATTTGATTATGCTTATGATATGATAATATATGAATATAAAGTTGGGTGTTTTTTATTTATTTGTTATTTATTTTATTTTACAATTCTTGGGAAACTTACAGCTATTTTTACACATTGTATTAAGATGATAGCGAAATGTGAAGGCCATTTACAGAGTTTCCACTTATAGGTATTAAGTTTAAACTAAAATTAAGTCGCATTTGACAAGCTTAGATAAATACACGCATAAAAATTACAATATTTGTTGCAAAGTTGTGTGCAATACCTTTCCAATTTACTGAGATACAAAATAACATAGACCAACAAAAGGAAAAGTGGAATATATTTACTATTTACTATTTATTGGTATTTCAACAGTAATATGTAATGTCAACATGAGAGATTTGGTGACAAGTTTATTTGGCAATTTCAATGAATTAAATAGATCATGGAAATAGAAATTCTCAAATGCTGTAGCAATAATTTTTTTTGATTATCAAAATACTTCTTATAATCGTCACAAGATATTTCATAATTGCATAAATCAGATATGTTACCTTCTTGATAATGTTATTAAAATGCATATGTAAGTTTTGATGAACATTCATTAGCCTTAATTGGCTTTCTAACATTGGTTTCCAACAGTTCAGAATAAAATCCAAAATGTTTATAAAACCAGAGACTAGTAAATAACTATAGACTGACCATCTCCATACAAAAAATCGTGACTCGGAAAAAGCTCAAAATCCAATCTATTACTAGATGTCGCCCTCAAATAGCTTGGACCAACCTTGTCGTCTTTAATTTTTATATGAATTATTGACAAGAAACGTAATGCAAATGCTAGATGGCGTTGTCAAATAA
This sequence comes from Marasmarcha lunaedactyla, assembly GCA_923062675.1. Taxonomy (NCBI): domain Eukaryota; kingdom Metazoa; phylum Arthropoda; class Insecta; order Lepidoptera; family Pterophoridae; genus Marasmarcha; species Marasmarcha lunaedactyla. The sequence continues at coordinate 6,852,734 of OV281358.1, forward strand.
CCTGAAACCTTAGCAAGTAGGATTTATTCCTTTCCTGAAATTGGAAAATGTCATCGTTTTATATCATTGATTTTGATAATTTTACTCAATAAGAATAGGTAGATAGTAATTTATTCTTACTTTATAGATGATAAAATAACAACTACAAAAGACCATAAACATACTGGTATAAGTTTATTTTGTTCAGAGACGCCTGGGCACTACCATCCTCTTTATTTTAATTGCCATAATAACCTATTTTTAAAAGCTTTTATTATCACAGTTGTGATAAACGCACATGTTATACGATATATGTAGCAGCCAAAACGTAAACTTAATCAAGGTCCATACAATTTGCACGAGTCACAGTAGGCGAGCAGAAATATTGTGAATTCAAAGAAATGCAGGGAAAAGTTCCAAAACAAACACACACCCATAGCAACAACAATAAACGACAAAGAATTCAAATTGTCAAACAAATAAAATGTTGTCATAAAAAGAACAAAAAAAGTTGATGGATAAAGAACATTTTTTAAATAATAATCCAGCAAGAAAAAATTTTTTTCACTACTGCAAAATAGTTATGAGTTATATGCATTATAAATAAAAATTATGCACTTATTAAGACATAATTTTTATCGATATCAAGAAATAAAGTAAAATATTATATACCTGTTAATTAAATGCACTGAAATTCGTTTTATTATGTTAAGGCAGATAAGAACAAACTGTGGAGATGAATGCTATATTTTTGTGGGAAAAATTATATACTGGCAATACAGTAACCCAGTAACACTACAAATAATATCCGGGGTGGTGTAAAGTTTTCTGTTACTGAATTATAAGAGCGGCAACATAGCATCAAATAATATAATGCACTAGCTGGCAACGTCTGTTGTCGCCTGATACCTACGGATAATACTTGCAATGAAATATCAAATGATTTTGTAAACAGCGCCATCTTAAGTTGTTTTACGTATTATTTTTACTAAATTTAAATGACTTGTAAATCTAATACAACTAACGCCATCTCTCTATCTTAAAAACAACTTTTTTTCAAGTCACAAAATTTTGTTAGACATGGTTAGTCTATAGTTATTTACATGTCTCTGATAAAACTTATTATACCACAAGAGCAGCTTTAAGGAACAAATATATCATTTATTGACGACACATTTGTATTCTGGGCTACCTACCAAATTTTGGGTATTCAATATCCATTAAGATTTGTGACGGTTGTCTATTTCGACCTCTTTTTGTCAGTAAATTTTATTTTTTTTGTTGTTCCCGACGTAATTTTAAACTAGGAATTACGTAGTGTCGGAGAACGGCAATGTTTTGATTTGACAAGTGAGTCACGAAAAATTATCTATCAAAGCAACTTGAATCTATTTATTTATTATTTTCCGAGTTTATTATTCCAAATTACATAGTTAAGATATTTTATTATCGATAATCAAAGTTCTTTTTAAGAAACCTATATTTATTTTTTACGTTCACGAGTGTGCGTAGCCAAAATTGTTGGCATCTTTGTATATTTTTAATTTTACCGAAAAAATAAACACAGAAGAGAATTTTGTGTTTTATTGAAACTACGCTACATACTGGCGCCCGAATATTCAAACGTAGTTTATGGAGAAGAGAGGAGAAATTGCAACAGAAGGAACAAAAGGAACAGAAGAATTGCAACATTAAAAATAATTTTTTTATAATTATTATTGAGGTCAGGCATAAAACTTTATTTGTTACCATTTTCAATCATTAACATTCACTATAATATATTTATATATGTATCTACTATAATATATCTACTATAATATATCAAAATACTGCTAAATTATTCAGACATTTAAGTTTCTTTAGTTTCTTTCGTTATAATATCCTTGAAGAAATTTTCTGAAGACACAACATTCTATAACCCAGTAATTTCACTATTTAAATAACATTTTCTATTCATTTTCATCACTTGAAAATACGTATATTTTTAAGGCTCTATTCTGCATAACGACTATTAACAAATTTATTTCACTTTAACATTTTTTTTTGATTTTGCAATGAATTTTTCACAATTAAATAAACCTGAAATAATTTATGAATTAAAAATCAGAAATATAAATTTTTCTTCGACGCAATCTGTAGACGAACTACGATCATTATTATTAAATATTAATGTAGATTCTGAAACAGAAATTTTACAAAATAGCCCTGAAGAATTTTCAGAGAGAGAGAGAATTTTCACGGCGAGCATAAGCCGATTCTTTTTGTCTTATTTTTTTTTTCTCTATGCACCTCATTATCGTTTGGCTATACCATTAACATTGACGTTGGTCAAAACTTATAATTAATTATCATCATCGTAGTATTAGGTTAACTTTTTGTGTAATTTATTTAATATTTGCAATTCTAATTTTTTCTTCTCAATTTTTTTTTTTTTTTCGAGCGGTTTGCAACTTGTAAAATTAAGCCTTCTGCACGAGCGTTTATTATGGTAACTCGTTAAACTAAACCATACCTATGTGTATTATTTATACGCTTGAATCACTTTCCTGTGAGAATTATTTTCATATGTTTATTACATAAATATTTTAATTACTTCACAAAAGACCCTTGGATTTTATTTAAAAGTCAATGTTTCACGACTGGCTATGATTTTCTTTTCTTTCCGGCATATTTATTTCAGTCTTTAACTGAAACTTGTTTATAGTAATCACCGTGCGGGAGTTAGCGACACGTTAAAGAAGCCATAAGCTATTAATATTTTCAGCGGATGGCAACTATTAAAGCCTTTTGCCGTTGCGTTCAACTCTGTTGAGTTGACTTTTTTAGGATACGATTCCTCATAAGCAACTCTAACTGCATGATGTTTTATTTCCAGTAGTTGGAATAAGACTAGTATGAAAGAGAATGTATGTTGTAATTATAATGTACGTTGATGGAGTTGAACGATGTATATTAACATTGTATATTCCAAGAACATGTTTAAAATTTTATCATTCATGAACCATGTAATTTAAGATAATTATTTAGGATTTTTTTTTTTTCTCTCTCTCGTCTGTTTTGTTTTCTTTTTCTATTAAATAACTTGTTGATAAGCATTATATCAGTATTATTTTTTTTTTTCATATATACAGGATGTTTTTTCAGAAAAATTTTTCTATAGGATGTTAATATTAATTTTCATTTTGCTTTTAATTATTATTTTTTTTTTTGATTGTTCTTTCATTTAGCAGATTAAATATTAAAATTCGATATGTATATGCGGTTTATTTTGATTTGGTTTGAATTTGAAATTTTACTAAAAAAAATCTTTCAGATTTTTTTTTTCCCGGTCCCGGGGTATTGTGACTGTTGTCTATTTCGACCTCTTTTTGTCAGTAAATTTTATTTTTTTTGTTGTTCCCGACGTAATTTTAAACTAGGAATTACGTAGTGTCGGAGAACGGCAATGTTTTGATTTGACAAGTGAGTCACGAAAAATTATCTATCAAAGCAACTTGAATCTATTTATTTATTATTTTCCGAGTTTATTATTCCAAATTACATAGTTAAGATATTTTATTATCGATAATCAAAGTTCTTTTTAAGAAACCTATATTTATTTTTTACGTTCACGAGTGTGCGTAGCCAAAATTGTTGGTAAGGATTCTCATTCATTAAAATTTATTTTATTGTTATTTTTTCTTTTCAGATCAAATTTAATTGTATTAATATTTCTGTTCTATTTTGTGTGACTATTTTTTATTTCAATTTTGTTTATATTTTTCTGTTTGTATTTACAGGCATTTTTGTATATTTTTAATTTTACCGAAAAAATAAACACAGAAGAGAATTTTGTGTTTTATTGAAACTACGCTACAGATTTAGTTTTTTACTTAATGGTAAAAATATATATTAGGTTAAAAATAAAAAATGATTATTGAATATTTTTGGCAGTTAGTTTATAGATTGATCTTGAACTGCTTGTAGACTCTATATTATATTCAATCATAAAGAGTCTTGAGAGATCTTAGTTAAAAAAAAATATATGAGAAATTATAAGTCAAGCCGCAAATTTCTTTATTGGCCACGTGATCAAACTTCTAATTTTATAAATAAGCCACGGGAAAGTGAGTTAGCTTCTAATAAACTAATTCGTCTTTTTTGCAACGCCTACTAAATATTCTATAGAAAGCATAGTAATTAAATTTGGGTTAGGTTAATGTTAGGCTGCATTTATCGCATGCTCGAGCCGAGCGAGCGAAGCGCGGGAGCACCCGGCGAAGTGGCATAATCAAAGCTGGATGAAAATTCAAAATTTTGTAGCAAAAACATCATGCGACAACATATTTTTAGTGGCTAAGATAGTATCGTTCAGAAGCTCGCAAGTTGTGGCTGACTTAGTAATTTAGAAGGCAATGTAGATTTTTAGAGGCGAATAATGCTATTAAGAAGAAATCTGTTTAATTAGCACCCTTAGTTATTTATCTTAGTCATATTGTCATAAGTTATCTTATTTATTATTATCAACAAGTTTATGGATTTCGTATCTTCCTTTTCAGGAGCAAACATAGCGGAATATGCAGGGAAACATTTACACAAGTTCATTACTGCTCGGCCTGAGTACCATCTTGGTAACATAGAAGAGGCATTAAAACAGGTATTTATTTAATGTTAATCTATGGTGATTTATAAAAGAAGAAAGATTTTCTAGTTTTTATATTTGTAATTTATGAACTACGAAAAATACTAAATGAATTGTTATAATTCTTATACTCTTAGGAAGCTTTCATAAATATGTAACGTACGATATAAAATGCGCACATTATCTATATCTCGTGTAATAACTCTCGTTTAAATCACGTTTATCTTTTGACCAAATTGAAAGAGTTGATTTCATGAAAATCCGAAGTTCGAAGTTTATATCAAAAAAATAATCTATTAACTACTTGAATAACAAATAGGTACTTGTAAATGCAAAAGTTTGTTAATATTGATAGGACTTTCCTCTTAGAGGATTTAACAGACTGCTTTATGAAAGGTACTAAGCAGATTTCAAGGACTGAATTGGGTATTGGACAATTTTTTTTATTACATATTTTATTCGTTTATCAACAGTAAAGAGGTACTGCAGAAGTAACAGTATTTTTACAGTCAATAGTTTTCTATATACAGCGATATGTTTCTGGAGCTGCTGCGAGTCGCCGAAAAACGCTCCATTTAAAGATGTAACACATTTTGTAATAAATTTTCTTCTTCTTTTTTTAGTTTTCCAATGTAAATAATTTGTATAATAAAAAAATATTTTTTTTGTGTCAAAATAATTTCAATTGTAAAAAAAATTGATATTTTCAAATGGTGCCAAATACCTAAATTACCACTCTGCTACTATTTATCACGGAAATTAAGTACTCGGTCATGCCTCAAGCATTATTCTTAATTTATATAAATTTTTCGGGTCATGGTTGTCGATATTTATATAGGTATGTTTATTCTGGGTTCATCTCCCAGTTCGCTATATGGTCATCCATAACACAAGCTCTGCTTACTTTGGGGCCAAACAGTTGGTGTGTTTGTCTGGGGATTTATCTAATTATTTATACTTTGAATCATTTGTTTGCGCGGCGATATTTGCATGTTCTTGTAAATATGCGACGTAATTTTGTGTAGCATCCGTCTTCTTGTGTTTGTGTACAATCAGCAGGTACATTTTTGTCACGGATACAAACCTAGGGCTGCGCGGAATAATCACTTGAACTATCTGTACTCCCATTTGATGAATCATGAATCAACTTTTGCATTTTGCTTTTCATATAAAGCTAAAAAACGAGCATGAATTCACATGTTTAAATACAATAATAACCTTGGCAAGCATTGTTGCATGTGAATAATTTAACCTAATTAGACGTTAACTTTGCCAAAAATTCTTTACAGTTATACGAATTTGTGAGAAATAAACGTTATGACGCATTGTTTTTTTAAATCATGGAATGTTCTGACGATGTAGGTATTTGTGTTATTTTTTTCGATGTAGTTATTATGAGAGATGGTTAACGTAGAATAGAACTTAACTTTATTAAAAACAGGGTCAAGAAAACAAACTGGATCAGAAAGAAGAGTATAGTTTTGTTTATGTATTGTAATACAAGTCAGTTCCACAAAGTAATAAAATACTGTAAAATTTAAAATCTTGAATGTTGCCTTTATAGCCATTACGAGTTTATTCAAACTGGAACTTTGCTGCGTTAACAAAAAAACAATAGGTATGTGGTTGGTATGTTTAAAAATACATTTTTTCAAAAACACAGCCATTCGGTGTCGATAGGAAACTTAACAGAATTTAGGTAGTTAATTTGTTTCTTGGATAAAAGTTTATGAGTATGGAGGTCTAAATTTCACTAACAATGTTTTCTTGTAACAAAAGACGAACCTTCTAAGATAGTATTGTATCAAGAACGTTCACACCCAGCCGCATTTCATGGACTTGAAAAAGAAGATTGACTATAACCATCTGAATTAAAATACTTATGCATGTACCTATTATTCAAGATATTTGTAATTTAAATCCAAAATATACTCGGATTTTTATACCCTTTCTATAGAACAGTGCGGCCAAAAAGTCATGACATTAAATAAGGCGCCACTAGTGTTAATGGCAACACTGAAGGTACTATACAAATGGTTTTGATACTAGCTGTAATTTAATTATGATTTGTTTGCTTATCATGACAGTAATTGCTACTATCAGATAAGTAGAGAAACATTTTCTTTCATATTAATGGACTCTTGTATTATACTGTACATTTATAACGTGAATTTAATGGCAGGTACATCGAACAACAGTTTTGAGTAGATATCACTAAAATCAAGTTATTAAACCATAAGAATGTAACAAAAAAAATTCTGTTACCAATTACCGGCTATCCTAAATCAAAACTATATCAAACACATTATCAGGACTTTCATTTTATATTGATAATACCGAAGGTTATGGATGCCAAAACCGGGAGAACGAAACGCAGCAACTTTGTCATTAATAATAATCTATTTAGTAAATGAATAAATTAAGAAGGGTCATAAGAATAACAGCTAAGGTCTAAAAACAAAATATTTATTGAACAGAATCTAAATATTCTACATCACTATCATCAATTGAATTCAATTTTATAGGTTATGGCAGCCAGCCGTCACTAACACGCGACAAGCTACTGCCGGAGTATCGTGTAGGAACAGACACGCTCTTAACGTTATCACTAATGTCATTACCTACTAGAATGGCCAGTTCATCTGTCATTGTATGATGTTTTGCCTCGTTCAAAAACTTTAGATCTTTCCTTGGAAATATTACTTTGCTCTCCTGGATGGTATTATCCGGTCAGACTATAAACAACAATATGTAAATATGAATAAATTTAGAATATAAACAATTTAGATTGAATACAATCCAATCACGCTACTTATGTGACCGGACGGATCGAACAAATCTTGCGCTCACGCACACATGTTAACCTTGTTTGAACACGTGGTTATTGTTTACTACATGTAAAGCTTTTTCATTAGCTTTACGTTTGTTTCGTGAAATAAAGGTAGGTACGTACTCCATTGTACACGACTGAATAAACAAACCATATTTATTTATTATATTATTTTTTTGTTTGTCTTAAAAAAGTCAGAAACAACGAAAGTCTCAATATAGAACAAGACTTCGGTAGGTGAAACAATAATAAAATCTAAAAATAAAATCTAAGGTTCTCGTGTATTGCACAAATCTGTTACAGATAACACGACATTGCGAAACGGTCGCACCACAGACGTCAAATAGTATATTGAGGATAACTTAGGTATACAGGGTGTCCCAAAATTCAACGTCAAGCCGAGACGGGACGATAGGATAGATAGTCATCAGAAATACCAGAAAAAAATCCATTCCCTGTTCTTTCGAAATTATGAGCATTCAACAAAAAAAGCAGAATTTCACAATCTTTTTACAGTTTTTTGGTTATTGTGGTTAAATTTGGTTATTTTTGTCCATTTGAAACTTGTCACCATATCCCTAAATAACATGTCTTTAATGACAATAAAAAATAATAACGCAATTACCCGATATTTTCTTAGAAATAACACTTTTTGCCGAATTATTAATTCAACATTTTCAAAAACTCGACTTTAACAAAGGCTCCTGAAAAAGTGTACCTTGGCCTGTGACATCAAAAGTTGGCATCTTTAATCAGGATTCCAAAATGATACAACACTTGGTGGGTTAACACTAAAAAAGTATGGGTAAAAAATTAATAACTTGGAAGTAATCCGATTTTATACGAATCCAGTTTACTTAGCTAAATTGTTTTTGATCACACAAACTCTTTGGTGGTCCTTAATTTTACGGCAGAATGATGAATGCTTATTTCTGCTATATATACTGCTAGAAAGACATAACTAGTAAATTAACAAAAGCTATATTTTATCCCGGTATCCCCACGGGAACAAGAGTTGAGCGCGGTCGAAACGGCGCCGGGACCTCTAGTTATCTATATTTTGGTTGGTCTTCGTTGGATTCCTTTCTTCCTTGGAATTTATAACAAATATTTTATTTCTTTATTAATTATATTTTATATTTATAATTATATTTATTATATTTGGGAAACTAACAGAACCTAATACTGTTATACAAAACTTAACCTAATCATTAATCAAAGAATCTGCATCTATGAAACAACACTTTCAAAAAATTAAATAGCATTTGTATTTACAAATTACATGAAAAACATATTGAAAGATACAATATGAATTAAAGTTAATTTAACAATATTTATTTTTATTTTCCGGTTGAATTGGGTAAGAGACAGATAAAAAATATCCAAATCACTAATCTTATTTCCACAAAATAATTAATCTTATTTCCGCATTAATTCTTCCAGGGATTCCTAGACCTGGACCAAGCGATGTTGGAAGAAAACATGTTAGAACAAAAAGTAGCGGGAAGCACAGCGGTGGTGGTGCTCATAAAGGATAACACCCTGTATTGTGCCAATGTGGGGGATTCCAGAGCTGTGGCCAGTGTCAGGGGAGAGGTGTGTGGACATTTTTAAGCAATGCTCGAAATTAAGCTTATGTTGGATATGATGGGAAAAGCGCTCTTGACCAAACGGTTTTCACTCTTTATGGGGTTAATTAATTTTAGATGCATTACCAAATAAATTCACTTTTAAGTGGAATTAAATCATAAGGAATGTGTATTGTAAAGGAGAAAGTCAACGAAGAAATATGTCTAGATTATAAACTAACAAACTTATAACTGGGACATTGAGAAGTACGGACCAATATTTTTTTTGGCTTTATAAAGAGTGTCAGGAGTGCAAACTGAAAATCAGTGAACTAGCCGGGCTGTGCATCATGATCAATTTTTAAGTGCTTCGATTACATGAGTTTTATCATCAAATCACATCACCTTAATATTACCTAGACGTAAAGCTGTCATCAGACTGACAAGCTTACCATTACTGTCATTGTAATCGTTATGTCACTGAGTGGACATTCCCTTTACCATTTAATTACAAATCCGAGGACAAAGCTGTGTGTGCAAGTTTGACAATGATCTGTAAAAAAACCCAATAGAATCAACTAATTAATTTCCCATAAAAAAATAAATTGATTAAGGAATGCTATTGTAAAATTTTTCTTCGCACACCGCCGAATCCACCTTCTTATTTCCAAACACAATATTAAAACCGCTTTCTAGGCGGAGCTTTTTAAAAGTTTTTATTGACATGCCTAAAAACCTTTGTAAAATACATTACATTTGGTTTGAGAAGTAAATTTTAAAAGTAAATTTAAAAATATCTAGTATCAAGAGAAATCAAGTGATAAACTTTCAGGGATGAATTAACCTGTGAGTGCAAACAAATTTTTTTATGGGTTTCAGTTGAACTGTTTCATGCATTTTGGTCGAGTAGGTACTGATTTTCTGTGTGAAACAGCTTATCTTTTCTTCTTGATTTCAGTTCCGTTTCACTCAGTATATGCATGTCTTTATTTATTGTCTAGGTGGAGTCTCTCTCGTACGACCACAAGCCGAACAACTCAGAAGAGCTCCGCCGTATTCGCGCGGGTGGCGGCTGGGTTCAGCTCAACAGGGTCAACGGCAACTTGGCGCTGTCACGAGCCTTGGGAGACTACGTCTTTAAGCGCAACTATAGGTTGGCTCCCCAGCATCAGATTGTTACAGGTGTGTTAGTAGAGCTCTTTCACTCTTAACAGTGAATGCCCTTTTAAGTACCTTAAACTCTTTATAGATGCACACACGCGGATACGTCAATGTCATTTGTTCTGTGAACAATACTTGAATAACTTCGTCGGTCAACGAGTTAATAGCGCGGACTCGCATGTTGCATACAAAGCGCGCGCTTTGCGCTAAACAATGTCCGTTTCTAGCGCGGTCGTTGATCGACTAGTTGGCCGATTAATGAAGTAATTATTTTTTTTTATTTTACAATTTTTGGAAATCTAACAGCTAGATGGTTCAATAAATAAACAAATGATTATAGGAAAGCCAATTAAATATTTCACTTATAACAAAAGGATAGTAGTCAGACAAGAACACACACAAAATATTAAACAAAATACCAAACATAAAAACGTAAAAAGAAAAAAAAAAAACATTTACAGAATATTAACTAATTTTAAACATTTAGATTATAAGCCAATCACATGGACTGAGATACTGTATATTGTTACACATAAATTGGCGAGGATATATAAAAAAGGAAAAGTAGGTAGGTATTTGTTCGATTGCAACGGAGAAAAATTATATTGCCAGAGTCGCCTTAAGGCTCTGGATGCTGGCATGAAAGCCATCAAAGTAACGATGAGTTCGACATGTTATTTTTACCCAATGACATATTACATATAGACAGGTTATCCGCTCACAATAATGGCAACGCAAATGCAAGGCATTTGCCCGCTATTTGACTTAGACTATTCCCTATTCTGTGTTTTTAATACCGTACAATGCTTTCTTGTGTGTTTAGACCGTGTTCTAATTACACTGTTACTGTTAAAGATAGAATAAACGTTTCTTTTCATGCGTAAGTACTATATTTTTATATCTATTATATATATATTATTTTACTTTGCTATTTAAAATCGCGTTTTAAAATTGACACGGCTATTTATTTCAACAAACTCGATGAGCGAGATGTAATATGATTTTGATGAATGATGATGAATTAAAATGTTTCTTCGATGGGCTCGTCAGTTTTTAAGTAACTCTTCTCATTACCATGGATTTTACCATATATCTGTTGCGTTATCCGAAATCTTAAAATACTTATTAATATACATATTTTTGGCAACACTGAACGCGATAAACTCAAAAAACTCCTCAACGGATTTTTATACCGTTTTCACCAATGAACAGAGTGATTAAATAGGAAGGTTTGTGTGTATAATTATGCAATATTTTGTAGTAATGTAATTCGTTACCTGCCGCAAGGGCTATAGCATACTTTAATGACTGTATTTGTTTTATTTTTGAGTGTTACCTATGGTAATTTGTGCCTCACTAGGTCTTAGGTCTTCAATCATGTTTAAAAAGGTGACGTGTTATCAAAGACTGAGGCAGTCAAATATAAATTTTTTTTTGATAAGTTTTATTGGTAGGGGTCTTATGGAGGTTTGCAGTTACGTTGGTTTTGTTTCACAGTTACGGCGGTTTGTGTTGTCTTTAGTTTGAGGGGTACTACTTATGTTAAACTTAAAAGTGATGATGATACAGTCCTCTAAGTGAATAAATTTCACCAATTACGCTCTTCTTCCTTTGCGAAGCAAGGGCGGGTCGCCAGTATAAAAATAAATGTTACAACTACCTATTACGATTGTTAAAGAATCAAGTCTCCTGCTCCTTACTCTGAAAGGACGGAATGCGAGCGAGGTCTATTAAACGTAACGAGATGTAAAAAAAGTTATAACATTTTTTAAAAGATGTATCTCAGAGCTGAATTCCAATTAATCTTAAATTTTTGGTATACATTTCTAAATGACCAATGTTTGTATTTTCATTATTTTTCAGCGTATCCTGATGTACAAATAAAAAACCTGCATGACGGATGGGAGTTCATTGTGATCGCTTGTGATGGTATCTGGGAAGTTCTGTCCAATGAGGCGAGTTTGTTATTATTTTTTAAATTATATTTGTGTTTATAATTTAACTATCTGCAGTGCCAGAGTCCAAGGAGTTCTTGATATAGTGACTGGTCACAAAGTAAATTATTTATAATTACGTTCATACCCAAGTTATATAAAATATACAGGGTGGTTTTTTCAAACGGCAATGGATGGGTGAATCCTCAACTAGGAGGATTGGCGAAAAATGTTAAAAGGCCCGATTTAGTTACAAATTAAAACTGCATCTTTGGATTTTTAGAAAAATCTATTTCCCTGGCCAGCTATCGAACCCGAAAATTTCGAAAAAAGAAACCACTTTTTGTACTATTCGATAGTGTTTCTATTAAGGATCAAATTTAGGAAACTAATGTCATACGGCAAATTTTTTTTTAATCATTGAGGTGTACACAAATGAGGTTCTCGCGTGTGAAAAATCAAAGAGAATTAAAGACAATGGGAATTATTTTATTTTACTTTTAAAACGCAAATATTGTACAGTGCTATCTAGGCCACATATTTTTGTCGCATTAAACTTAGGATTTTACGTTCAGCCATTTATTTTGTCAGTATAATAGTTCAAACTTAATAAGTTCTTGAGAGAACTTTTACGATCTCATTCTCGATAAAACGTAGGGTTACTATGCGAGCAGGTGCCAGCGACTGTCTCTGTACTGGCGTGGAGTGTTAATATGGATCCAGCGCCAGTGGCACGGGCTGCGTAATGCGCGGGAGCAGTCACTGATATGAAAAATAGACGGTCGGTCTATTTATTTACGTTTCCGTATGTAAAAAATCTAAAATGTATTTATTTTAGTAAAAACGGTTATACAAAAAATTTTTGACATTTCATACTTAACATTAAAATAAAATCCTATAGTTTTCTTATTTTTACATAGTATACGAGATTTGCATTACGTAGTACTCCAAACAAAAAGCAATAGTCAATAAAAAACTGAAATAGTAATCAAATATATATAAAGAGACACAGAATATTTAAAAATTTACATAAATAGATTATAACATTAAATTAACAAATTAAGAAAAAATCGATTTGAAAAAAATTTTTTAATACGACAATGTATATATATATAAAGATACAATGTCAAGTAAGATCAGAGTCAAGTAATTTTTCGTTATCATTAAAAAATTTACCAGCTCGCCTAATAAAAGAATTTGCACCATAAAGTGTTCTACCACGCGGTATATAAAACAAATGTTACTAACACTTTTAAGTATAAAAGAATGTAACTAAATAAGGTTGTAAATTATTTTTAAATATATTTATCCCCGTTACAGGAGGTTATTCAATTCTGTCGAGCCCGTCTACTTAGCGGTTGGGAACCGGCCCAAGTTTGCGAAGCGCTGATGCAGAGGTGCCTCGCTCCTAACTGTGCCACCGGAGGCCTAGGCTGCGACAACATGACTGTCTTACTGGTCTGCCTGGCACCGTTCCCAAGGGGGCAGGTTGGGGTGAGTGCGATAAAACATAGGGAGAAGAGTGTAGACAAACTTGGGGACAACTTAGGAGATATCTGATAAAGAATATTCCTACACGTACAGATATGACGTATTAACGTCATTTCGGTACTATGCAACAAGAAACTATAGACGTTTAGCGATTGAGGTGAAACAAAACAAATCATTGCGTGCGAGAGACAAGGATAGGGATAGTACTCGCTTGGTATCGTTATTTAACTAAGTAGAGGTTAGGTTGTTTAAGTATTTTGTTTCGACTCATTGGCATTTAGGTAGGGGTAGATTCTTTGCTTAACAAGTTTTCCAGGCTCTATTGCAAATACAGGGAGTATGATACACATACGTACGGACGGTATTTGTATTTACTTATTTGTGTTGTGATGATATCAAATATTACATAATATATAATAATAAAAAATGTACAGATTTTAAAGTAAGATAAAAGCCTGTATTTTGGGAATTAGTGACCTCTCAGAATTTTATGTCCACATTTGAAGCTAAAAACTTAATTACAGAAAAAAGATTATCGCTCAAAGAAAAAAATACGATACCTCTTAGTCCATAAGAGATTATATCGAAAATTATAATATTTTAATTGACAATTAAATTTAGCTAATCGTGAGTAATTATTTTGTCAATCTGGGGAGGCATAAACTGGGAATTTCTAAGTATTCAAAACGACATACCTACTACAAACGTTAAAACATATCCAACGTGATGAAGTACATCGAGATTATAACATCGCAGAATTCTGATGAACGAAAGTATTTGTTTGGCGCGAAAAATTGGCCAATCACCTAGTACTTGCATGAAATACTTGAAACGTTGGATTTGGTACCCACACAAACACCAGTTTACTAAATAATTTAAACTTTCGATGTATGAAACGTAGAAAGATAAAGAATTGTGTAATGACGTGGCGTGCATTCGCCTTAATGCCTTGGTAGGTTTTGCGTCGTGAACAGAAAGGATTGCGAAGGTAAATCGGGCGATGGTGTCAAGAAGTTCTGTTCAACAAAGTATCCGCATTTCGCACAAATAATTATTTTGGCGGAAATATTTTGTGAAAATGTTGCTTTATATTTCGAGTTGTTCTTAATACATTGTAATTGTATATGGAATGTAAAATTTCAAATTTAATTTAATAATATATTGCATATTGTACTTTATTCTAATTGGTAAGTAAAATACCAGAGCGCTGCAGGTTCTCTATTTTTTCATTTGATATTTTGTATGTTTGTGTGCATGTCTAAATAGAACTATAGTGCATGGAATTTAGCATAATTTTTTAAAATACGCCTTATTAGGCATTGTTACAGTTATTTCAAATCAAGGTATTTTGTTATGTGTTGTTCAGTGACCACTCTATAACATATTATGTATTATAAGTTATAATATTGTTTACTAAATATTTTGTATTTTTTTTACGTTTAATTATATTTTTACACACTAACTCGACGATTCGGTGCTTTTACAGATAACGTGTCAAAGTTAAAACATTTTTTAAAAATATAATTAATTGTGAAAACGGAAGGAAGTAGCATAGATAATTTATAAGAAATCACGCGATATAGCTAGTCAGTTGGTTAATAAGGCAAGACATTAATGGTCATAAACGATTCCCAAATAATATTTAAGACCACATGCTAATATTTTAAATATAAGTAAGCTTTGATTGAAACTTCCTATCCATATATGTTTATTATAACGACACTGTTAGAAGACATATCGTATATATTACATATTAGTCTGACTAATATTATAACTGTATTTGTACTACTTTGAGCTAAATCGTACCTTGTATTTATAAACCTTCTCGATTCTTTATAACATGTTTTGTTTTACAGCCACCACTCAAGGCCGTAGATTCTGGACGTCCTAACAAGTTTTGGAGTCTAGCTACTGCAAGGCGATTTTCCTAGATACCACATAAAACTATATATCACAGAGTGTTTCATAGCTATAGTCTTGGCAAGTCTCCATACATAACCAATAGAAACTGAATATCAAAATGGAAATCATTCTTGTTGCTTGCCTATAACTATGAGTTTTAATTTTCTTTGAAGAATCATTAAGTATATTTACACAAGTTAAGAAAGTAAAGTTTTCTTTTGTCGTGAATTTGCGATAATTTTATATCTTCAATAAAATCTATGAATACATTTTCGATTCGAATTACAGTTTCTCAAAGAATGCACCAAATGTTTATTATTTTTGATTTGTGATTATTCTTTTTTTAAATCCGAAATGTTCAAGTGATATATGTACCGCATCTGTGATTATGTGCCATTGAAGTTGTTATTTTTTCTTATATATTTTATATTACTGCGAACCTGACTCGAGGGGTTTGCTTGTGTGTGTCGTTTTTTGCGGTTTTGTACCTACCATAAACAACGAAATAATTAAATAAATTGTCAATTGAGACGATCTGTATTCATCAATTGGCGAAACATGACATTTTTTAGTAATTTAACGTGTTTATACCTTACATGTTTATACGGGGTATCCCACGCCTATGCTAAGCGAAGCATGAAAGATTGAAAATAACTTCGAGAATCAAAAGACTGTAAAATTTAATTACTAGTAATGTGTTTCTTTTAGTAGGTATTTTGTACTATGTATCTATTTTTGTATTATGTTTTTGTGAATAAAATTGTTTTAAGAACAAATATAAGTATTATACCGATAAAATAGTAAGCGTACTTCACACGTTTGTCATAGTCCTGGGGCGCCCTGTACTTTAATTTTTTTGGCTAAACTTTGTTCGAATGTAATATTAAAGAATAGTAAGTTGAAAACGTTGAGTGTATTGCACAGTAACAATGTGATTAGCTTCGCTACATTTACATGTTTTCGACCGCTTTTATGATATTTTTTTATAATGAGTTTTAATTTGCCTTGCATGCTTAGGATTTCATGGAAATAAGTCGTATTTTGTTTAAATGATATGTAAAATTGTTTTACGCATGATCTGTGATATATTTGGCATTGTTGCATGTCAACCTGAAAGCGTCACGCTTAGGTTAATGTAAAAAAAATTTTGAAGTACATGTTTGGACTTTTTTTAGTGACATATTTGACATGCTTCTGTGTAATCGATCCACCCACAGCCTTGCCAGTTTTGTGTTTTCACTGAAGTGTTTGTTTCAAATAAAATGATATGAAAAAATCATTGTTTTGTTTGCATTAAATGGTTATTTTTTAAATTCAAATTTTAATAACTATTATTCATTGAGGTATGTTATATTGTCTATTTTAGGTAGTTTTGGTGTGTAACACTTAACCTTGTAATTTTGGTATGTTCATTTTGTAGTACTAAATTAGCTAATAGTAGCTTTAGTTGTGTGAATGTAAGAGTTCTAGATATATCATTAACCCCTTGTATGTAGACTAATGTCGCAAATAGGAAATCATTAATTTTAAGTATAGGGTATGTATTGTGTAAGCATTAACAATTTTCAATGCTTCTATAGAAGTGTTTCTTAGTTAAGTTCCAAAAATTAAAAATAAACGACTGTAATATAATATTCTTCTATCGATTTACAGGATTCAGTGCCGCCCGTGACGGATGAAATAAACAGCAAATTCATGACGAATATGGACGACATTTTGTATGCAGAGGAAGACACGGAGGATCTAAAATAAAGGTTATTCTAGATTTGTATGTAAATATGTGTGTGTAATAATATGGTGTAGATATGGGGGCTGTTTAAAGTAGCTGTTATGTGATGGTGTGAGTAACTTAGGAAACTTATACGAACCTGGTGCAAAATAATCTTTAAAAATATATTTAGCTAGTTAAAGCTAATCTCATATGAGAATTAATAGATAGAATTGATATTCGGTATAACTTTTGAAATACAATTCCGGAGTTTGTTTAATTGCGATAGAGCCATAGCCCCTACAGCGCCCCAACAGTACTTTGACAATTCTTGCTGTAAGTAAAAAATCCTAATCATAAAAATAAAACTTTTATTTTAATAATAACTTTGACATTTGCCACAATTTTTCCTACAACTTTTGTCAAATGCTCAATTTTATTCTACTGATAAAAGTTACCTGAACATTAAACAATCAGCCCTAAATTGTATAGCCGTGAGAACCATTTTTCCCTAGCACCGATTAATTAAACTTTCAATGTTTTTAAGATAACAAAGTTCTTATACCATCTCATATTAAGTAAAATTTGCTTTCATAGGTACCTAATTCAATAAAAAAATAAATATTCTAAAGTCAAATAAGATTCACTAACATTTTAGATTAATAATAATACAGACCAATAGATTTTAATGTAATAAAAAAGCCTGTAAAAGCATTGATTCCGTTTTAAGATTTTATGAATAATTGTAATGTCAATTATTATGCAAGTATTTTATATTTAATATTGCCGCAAAAAGAAGAGAATGCCTAATAAAATTGACAATCTAGACATTCAGATAGATTATATCAAAACTGTCAAATGAGCAATGCTTTGTCATAAGCACTAAATAAAATAAAATATATTGTCGAATTGGCGTTCTCTATGGAAAATGTAAGCTACATTAATAGTTTTAAGACAGCAATATTTTAGTCATACGCGTTAGTGACTGATACATTTCGTCCAGGCTTATTGCTTCTTGACAATATAAGAGATCTTGGCTCGATCAAATTGAGGTCGTAGAATTTCACTACCGACCGTAAAGATGTGTCTTTCAATTCATTGGGTTATATTAGCCGGATAATTACATTCAATGGCCAATAAAACTTGCTTGAAACTATTGGTAAAAAGATTTCATGTATGTGTTCATTCACATGTATAAGATACATACTACCTTTTTTTTATAAAAGACTTACGTTAAAGCTTTCTCATAAACCAAGGTAATGTTGACTTTGAATCGATGCCTTTTTTCAGTGGTCGACATTAATGTGGTATGTGGTATTAATGTGCGAAATGCAAGATCTCTTCTGATATTCAATATTACGCTATTAAACAGGTTTCTTGTTAGCTATAATACTTTAGTTAGTTATAATGTTAGTTATAATACTTCTCTGTTATAGTTGAATTTATATTTAAATTAACTGTATCATTTTTGTATTCCATGCGAGTGTTCTGTAGGTACTCTGTACACGTCGTTACGGTCTGAATGTGGTATCTAAAAGCTTCTTCGCATTTTGTTCTCCGTACCAGTCCTATAACATAATAGGTTGTCCAAGTCTGACTTTCAGAAAGATCTAAATAAGCCATGTAGCAAAATGGACTTAGTAACAATTTGTACCAAATTTTATTTAGTCACCAATTAAATCAAGGCACGCAGTATCTAACCCTGCCAGTAAGTTTTCTCCAATGTTTTTAAGTACCTTGAAACTAATTGATAGTAGGACTATAAATTAAAATAAGTATTTAAAAAACTTTTATTATTCTAAATCGGTAATATTTTTCATGAGGAATTGATTGGTCTTCCCGTTTTTTATATTTTCTTCGAACGATTGATTGATTGATAAACGAATTTAAAATTGGAATTTAATACGATAATGACTTGGAATGAGTTTTATTTCAAAAAAGGAAACTCTTTTTAGTCAAATATTTTGAGTATTACTATAAGTAAGCTTTTGCTTTGAAATGTTAAATAATATGTATGTGAATAATTAAAATGTTATAATTTATAGTTGAACCTTAGGAGTAATGAAGTACAGTCCATTTTGAGTGTCTGCTTGTAAGTCTAGTCTAGAACCTCCTTACTATATAAACAAGGTAAAACCTCAGAAAATGCAGAGTGATTAAAATACGAAATAATAGCTCACCGTGTTAGCTACAGTTTAGAAAACAGACTGAATATACACACAAGAGTAAAATCATGACAGGGAATGGAGGGTCCTTTGCGTCTTCGTTTTCAAGTAGAAACAACTATATATAATACGTAATAGTAACAACTGTATAAATATATTTTTTTGGTTTTGCAAAATTGCCACTAACTCATTTGTGTGCGCCCTGTGTTTGCTTGTAATATGCAAGTTAACTTTGTGTGGCAGCCGCCATCTTGTCAAACGTGCTATCGTCGCTTTGGTGTGCGTGTACAACCAGTACATTTTTCTCACGCACACACAGTTGGTGTACCACAGAGCCGTGCGAACAAATTACTCGAACCATTTATACTCGAACGATTAAGTCATTGTTATGAGAAAACTTTTCTCTCCAGAATCATTTTATATTTTCGACACAATAAATACTTATTTAGAGTTCAATTATGGTATTCATGTAATATATTTTGCTTTTTCAATTGAAAAACACGAGATAAAACTGATATGGTAATATTTCTGGAGTTATATGTTGTTTATTAAAAGAAATAAATGTAAATAGGGTAATTATTTAGAGATTTGGAAGCGGCTTTGCGTATACATCTATAAAGATTGCTATGAACTATCTCGGCTTAGTGATCAAATAAAAATCGACCTTATTGGACACTGTATAGTTGTGACAATTAAGTAAAAAGAGCAATGGTTTCCATTCTGAAATTATTGGTGTTATATGTTTTCAGAATATGTAAACTACGAAGTTTAAAGCAAAGTCGCTTTTGCTTTGACAGTGTACCGTGAATGTAACCTTTATTAAGTACCCTTTAGAGATAAGAGCTACATACACTTGAGATAAAATACATTAAGTTTTCATAAATAATAATTATTGCTATGTATAAATAAAGTAACACATAATATAATATACAATGTTAAATTAACAAAAATTTGAAGAATATTGTTAAACTGCGTAGTGATCAAATATGTTGATCATTTTGTTTATTATTGTTTTCGAAATGTTAAGTTTTAATTTTTATACATTTTATGTTATTTCTTATTAGTTTTGACGTTTTATTTAATAAAGTTTCAATATATTTAGAGAAACTTATGATTACATATTTTTTTCATTATTTCTTTATAATAAGTTATCTTGTAAGTATACGACGCATTTTAAAGATGACATATATAATGTGAACTTTAACTCAGCTAAATGGTCAAATAAATAGACACTTTTATTTCATTCAAATTCAACATTGACAATTACTTGTTCCTATTGACGTCAAATAAAGCTCTACCACGACTTTAGACAAATCTTCGTGAAGAAGACCTAGCAAGAGACATCACGGGTATTTTTAAAACAAATTTACAATAGCTCTTATGTATGTTTATACAAAATAATTCTTATCTGTATCTGTTAGTTTGGCAAGTGCGCCTCCCCACGAATATCCAACGACGAGGGATCCTGCCTTTCAACCAAATTAGAGGGAAGTGAGCGGCCCGTCACCCGACGCAACCGTAAAAACACGTACTTTAGTGACAATTACGCTTTAGACATTCATAAATAAAAATATATATACAGGGTGGCCAGAAAATTGACGTCCAAAAATTTTTTTTAGGTGCCTTTATACCGAAACAAGGTCGTAATTTTACGAAAATTTATAAAAAAAATCGTAACTCGAAAACTATGAAAAATCGTGTAACATACATAGGGGTGATTCAGATACCTCTCAACAAGAGGCACTTAAAAAATGTTTTGGACATCACTTTTCTGGCCTCCCTGTGTTTTGGATAGTTGGGGTCTATCAGATGCAGATAAGAATAATTTTACATACAAAATTATTCTTATCGTAAATTACACTGATCTGACTAAATGACACTAAATTTACTTCCAAAAAATTTTACCCGTGAAGTTTCTTGCCAGTTCTTCTTCACGAAGGTTTTTCCGAACTGGTGGTAGAGTCGAGCTTAATTTGACGTCAATAAGAACAAGTAATTTCGTCAATGTTGAGAAATAAATATTTGATTTGAATGCAAACCAACAATTATGTAAACAAAGATATGACACCTTACATTTTGGTTATAAAATTAAGTTAAAAAATAATTGTTCTTAGAACATTATTATGACCATAATTTATTCTACATATATCAGTGGATCGTTGTTGGATTCGAAGTTTTAATACTATTTATTTTATTTATATAGATCATATGTTATTATCCTGCAGGCACGGGTGTTGTTTCAATGTAATATTATAGATGATTGTGTAGTGTTTGACATATCTTGTTGAAACACGGACTAGTCAGCATTTCGATGTAAATACTTGGTATGTGTGTAATAAAATGGACTTTTACATTTTTTATTTGTGTTTTATTATTAGTAAATATGCTAACCTATGAACCAAAGCGTAGTGGCGCAGTGCCTTCTCTTCCCGGCTGCGGCATTATGTCAATAAAGCAATCGGCAATGAATAATTACCGTATAGTTATCACAAAACATATTACCAGTTCGTACCAGTTTTTGACAATTGGTAATTAAATAGCAAACACTGATAATATTTTTCAGTGTAAGTACGTCGGAATCGAATACGTGGTTACTAGGCGTTTCTTTATACTGATCTTGCTTATCGAATTAAAACCTTATCCATACTCTATCTAAGTCTAGATTTTCTAAGAAACTTCTTAAACTAAGAGTGCCTAGTACCTAAGATTTTTCGTCCGTGAGAGCGGTCCTGAGGCGGCTGCTCTGACGTCGGAAACTGCCTGAAGTTGACAACGGAGGTTTATTTAATGCAATAAATTTCTATTACGCTTGCCTACTTACCTTCGTATATGCTTTTTAGATTTTCAATTGGACGTATATCCATGGTAAGGATCCAACCCACATTTTTGCCCAAAATCCAAAGTCCAAAGTATATCAAAAACGCCCTTATATCATAAACCTTCATATCACGAAGACAGCTGTAAAAAAATATAAAGGTAGTGTTTTTATCTTCCCACTTGATGCTATGCTTAATCTTACAGTCCTAAGTTTAAAACTTCAACATCTCAAAAGTTACTGTGTGTGGGTTGGATCTTTTTAATGGATACACGTCCAATTTTACCATAGTATATCGTATTTTGCTGTAAAAGTTAGCGTTTTTGCCACTGCCTCGCCGAGATTAACAAATAGCGGTAAAAGGCTATCGTAAACACTTCATGTCTTTTAAGTTTGACAAAATATGAAATAAATTTATATTGAATTGAAATAAGTAATTAACAGTACAGTAATTTTGAAATGGATATTTTTTTAGATTACGAGGTGCTCTTTCCGAACCACAAGTCAGCCGACTCGTATATTTGCCGTTCGTGCCATTTAGGTACCATAATTATTATAGTGTAAACGGAAACGTGTAAAAACATAAGTAGTCTTTGCTTTGTGGGTTTTTACTTCTCTTTATCATACTATAATCCGATATTGAATATCGATTTATATACGACATATCATTCGGTTCGCGAAATCGGTTTTCGGGGCTACCTAAAAACCTTAAAAAAGGCTAGTTTCATGTAGGTATTTATGCTCAGTTATATTAACTGTAGGGACTAAATAAAGCATAAATTGCTTGGATAATACTCCTAATACTCAGCTCCGTGATAGTAGATACTTACGTGTTGGAGTATTTTAAACTATCGCGGTTATTTTCACTATAATTTAAGGAATTTACGGGATTCTTACCACGATTTTTGATTATTTCGCGCGTCAGCGTCCAAGTCCGCGATCATGCTTGTAATAGCATCGAAATATGGGACGCGCGAAATTAAAATCCCGACGAAATCCCGAAATCCCTTAACGAAATCTCGCGAAAAATCGTGGTAAGAATCCCGTAAATTCATTAAATTAGGTGTTTAAGGTTGATCTATAAAGCCTGCTTACACTTACCTGAGACATATCTCAGTTAAATAGTTAGATAAAAAGCGACTTTATTATTAAGTATATAGTTCATAAAATGTAAAAACTTTGAAAAGATTAGTGTCGTAATACGTCTAAGTGAGGTTTATGGACTTCAGGCTGAGAGCTGAGTTCAATAAATTACCTGTCCCTAGATAACGTTTGATTTGTATGGTCCCAAAGTAAGCAAGCTTGTGTTACTTTGATAATCCCCAACAGTTGCGTGCAGGAAATTACAGAACAGAATGAGCAAATCTTAAATTTATTTTTTCTTAAAAAAATTCAATCCTAAGAGGGCTACGCACTTACCCACAGACCCCGTTTTTATCAGCAATCGTTCACAGTGAAAGCCACATCTCTATGGAATTCGCTTCCTGCCTCATTACATTCTGTAAAAACTAATTTTAAGAATATAATATCTCTCTCTATGATAATGAATTGATGTACTTTTTGAATATATTTTATTACAAAGATCTAAATATGTATGTAGGTATATATGTATTCATTTATGTATAGGTATGTGTATATATTTTTATGTGTATATTGGGAAATATATTTATACAAAATGCATTGCCCTACAGTAGTCACTGTTTTCAAATTCTGAATTTCAAGGTTGCCTGGAATAGATCACTTTTAGTGATAAGGCCACCTATATTGTCATTCACTTATAGTCCCCAGACAAACACACCACACATAACACAAGTTCTGCTTACTTTGGGGCCCTACAGTTGGTGTGTTTGTCTGGGGACTATAAGAAAAATTCTCTTTAGGTTGGTTAATTTCAAATAATTTTGTGTATTAAAATTTTTGTAACTGGCTTGGCAATAAAGTGTGTTTTCATTTCATTTTCATTTCACTTTTTCTAGCCGGCATCAATCGGCACTGTCGGGCGAATATGTGTAGATGAATGTTAAGGAAAAATGCCGTTCGTGTTTTGACGAGACGAGCTGAGGGCGACCTGTAAAAGCCCGAACGGACAACCGCTCGGTAGTTGATTCGGGCTGGCATTAACGTTCAACCCCTTAGTTTTTGCGATGCACTCAAAATGTTTCTGCACTCAAATGTCCTTGTCTAAAAATTCGTAATAAAATGTTACCTATTTTCTTAATAGGAAAATGAAGACTAAACCACAACCTCCTTAGGACTTCTCTATCATGTGATAGAGACTAATTCCAGACTATAAATAGTTTAATCCAGGTTAATCAATGCAAACCTAGGCTTAGTTAGAACCTAAGTGTGAAACGCACGTGAATAACAAATGTTAGTACTACCGCAAAGAACTAGTTGCCTCCCCCCGGCTAATTGGATGAAAGGGGAGGTGGGGGGAGTATAAAAAGGGTTGTAAAGGGGGTTAAGCGCAGGAGTAGCGCGCCGCCAGCCTCGACGAACCGTGGTAAGTATTCTTTGTGGTTCTCAATCCCGGTATTAGGGATCAGTTACCAATGTCTTCCTTAAACCAATGCGGATGGGCAGTTGAGTCCTGAAATACTTACTCCCTGGTGGAATAATTATGTTCAAGTGAAGTGGTAATACTTATAGTATTAATTGACATTTAAGGTAAACAAAGACCTTTGTATTGCCTATTTTTACATGCAAAATTGTATTAACTTTTAAGTAGATCTAGATTTGTTACTGTAAAGGTTTTTTTAGTGGTTCCAATAATCATGTAAAATATCCAATGTTATTTATTCAATATATTATTCAATGCCGAAATTGACGCAACAAATACTATTTTAGTATGCATATTGTTTCAAAGAAGATAACACTTCGGGCCGCGCTTCTTTCTTGTCGTCTTTCAAAAGTTAGTATACTCGTAGATAAGCACGAGTAAGTAGTTCAAATCATTTGCACGCGCGTCTCTGAGTGTGCGTTAAGCTTGTACTCGTATACACTCGTATACGCCTGTGTGTGCGTGACAGAAAACTACTGATTGGGTACTTTGGGTACGTCGCACACCAATGCGATGAGAACCCGCTTTGACAAGTTGTGAAGTGTTAAGTATCTACAAGCACACGCAAAGAGAGGGCCGCGCAAAAATAAAGTGTACCATCTAGGTACACCTTAATAAGTATAATCGTATAATAAAAATATGGCGCTCACTTTAACCACATCGCTATAGAAAAAGAACTAACATTAATGCCAACTCCTGGCCTCTAAAATGAAGAAGGTACACAAATTTACAAGTGGGTAAGTAGGCCCATCAACAAAAAAAGCAACTCTTGCCGAATAGGTATCATTCGATAATGTAGTGTTCGTTCAGTATATTATACAGAAGCCATTAGTATCTGTTACTGTAGATATATTCGTTTTTAAGAACTCAAATAAGGCCAATACGCATTCTCGATCTGCATCGAATCCGAACCCCTGGAAATTCGTAGTTTATGCGTTAGGTGCCTATTGTGCTATCCGAGAATCTTCCGTTGATGCTTTTCTTTGTCAGCTATAATCTTACAATGCTGTGTATCATAGGGTTGACTTTGTAGTTACTGATGATGTACGTATAATGGTGGCTGGTGTTTTTCGGAATAAATAATTGTTACGTTAGACATGGTGGGAAGTGCCGAAGATGTAATTAATTAACCATTTATTCATAAATAATTACTTACAGCTGCTACGCTGCAAGTTGGAAAGTTGTAATCCCATGATGCAGATGCAAGTGGGATGATTTATTCTAGGTATATTATGTTCAAAAGCTAATCCTTACACTTACAAAAATTTGTAAAAGAGTCTGTATGTTCGTACTTTCACGCAAATTAGAGCTATTGATACCAGAGACCGACGTGACTGTGTGCACAGCTGGCCATGCTAAGCCTATTGTTGGAGGTTTTTTGGATCTTTGACTACATTGTTCCGAAAATTCATAGGTCTTAACGAATTACTCTACTTCGCAGTATTGAGATTGTCTTAAAATAAAATCAAAATTATACAGTCATACTCCAGCTAGACTACACTAGATTTAGGCCGGTATTAAAAAAAATTCACATACTTATACGTGAACCTAGTTTTTCTTTGCGTTTCTTGCCAGTTCTTCTTCACGAAGGTTTCTCCGAACTGGTGGTAGAGTCATGCTTTATTTGACGTCAATAAGAACAAGTAATTGTCAATGTTGGGAAATAAATATTTGAATTTGAATTTGGACTTGGACGAAATTTTCTTAAGTTTTAGCAGACCTTCCATAAAAGTTATATTACATAAAATTGCATCATTCCTGAAAGAAGTTTAATGCTGGATTAGCCCATTAGCAAATTAAGCAAGCTTAGGGCGTCACGGCTTGGGGGCCACAAAAAAATATATTAGCTAGCATATGAAAGGTAAGGCTGTTTGAAAACCAGCGGGTTTTGAATTGACTAGAGCCTTTTGACGTTCGGGGTCATAACGTGAAAATTCGAATGCTTCCGATTCGCGATTAGCCGATCACCATCCATGCCCCGCTGACGCTGTGTTGTGTCAGCCAAATGTTTTGTTTTTTGAGCAATGTGCCGGCCAGTATGTATTTATGTTCGTTATTAATTAGTTTGATAAATAATAATTAAGAAAATATTTATTTCTTTAAGTAAAATGTATAACTACTAACTTTTCTTCGGTACGGAATGATCTGTCTCGTTGTATTAAATCCGTATTTTTATTTATTTTTAATCCGATACTAGTATACTTATGAAAGGACAATCGTGGATTGCTTAGGACATCAAGTAGTCTTTATCCGGCACTAAAGAAGTTATTCAAATTTGAAAAAATCAACACTGGCGCTCAATCTTGGTGCTCACAAGAACTGCAAATTATTTAATATGGTTAGTAACTGAAATGTTCTAGCTGAACTTCTCCCGTGTAAAAGACGAAATCACACAAAATCATCCTAAACTTTTCAAAGCTTATAAGTTAAAAGTATCTTCTAAGTTATGCTCTGTGCTTCTTTGACTATATCTCTTCTAGATGTTGGTACAGATTAATATCTAGACAACTCACAGCTTCTGAGAAATACTCGAAATTTATATTTTTATCGCATTTTTATACTGAAAATTATAAATTGTATTTTTTTCTAAGAAGGAGATATGGCCGTTTTATTTTGACACAATTATGCTGGTCAACTTCACTACTCACAGGTAGATTTAAGCTGCCAATAGCTTTTATTTACTTTTATTATTATAACTTTCATTGAAGCATGATGAGGCTTGTGAGGTCACAGAACGGGGTATATTTGTTTTCTGTATTGGTTAAGTTTCCTCGCAAAGCTTTGTGGACTTCATTCATAGTGACCTGTTGGTTGACACATTTGAACTTCATGAACGGATTGGGTGTGTATATAGGTATATTAAACAACCTTGCGTGAAACGTAAGGTTAAAAATTAAGTAGGTATGTTGCTTTTTATTCACTGACTAAAGAAATATCAACTAAGTACAAAATATCCAGGGGGTCGATCGGTTTATTATAATTTTAATTACCTGCATAATATAGATATAGTTACTAAATGGTTATCTAAGCTGTTCCTATTTTAAAGCTAATTTAGTTTTCCTCGTTACTGTTTGATCGAGGTTGTTAACTACGAGGAACTGGCCAAAAGAGTAGTGCGGTGCGTCTGCCTAGATGGCGCTTCCTAGAACGCTTGAGAGGTGTCAAACTTGCTTTTTTAGACAGAGAAGAATGTTTTATACGCAGTGGAGCCTTTTAAGAGTTGCGCTGTAATTTTTTTATTTGACGCACTGTTTACTTGTCGACTTATATACTTTTAACATAATTTATCTAAGTATTTAAGCCAAAACTAAGTACACATACGACAATAATTTCCATGTTTTATTATAGTTTATATAACATTATTATTATTATTATAGTACTTAATCATTGTTCTAACGACGTTTGTCTGTGAATAAATACATTATTTTTATTATATTATGATATTTTCTTATAGCACAAAAAATCTAAAGGCAATCATTGTGAATTTTTTGAATAAAAAAAAATTTATTTGATTAATGCCGAGTAAACCAAAACCCAAATTAATAACAAATTGCCAGAAAACACATCAAATTGTGAGGGCCAAAAGTAAGCAGAGCTTATGGATTTCACAGCGAAAGGGGGAGGGGGTTAACCCAGAATAAACATACATGTATAAATATTTATAACTATGACCTAAGGACAAACATCCGTGTTCATCTAACAAGACCAGGACTCCAACCTGGGACCTTCAGCCTATGAGGCAGGGCTATTAACGACTACGCCACTCGGCCGTCGTTATATTTTAGTCTTATCACATGATTTGTTTTTGATTTTTTTTCCATAAAATTATAACTAAGTGATATTTGATTGTCAACCTTGCGTAACATAGGCGTCGAAGATACAAGCATTCCTTATGATGATAAAGTTAAGAAAAGTAAAACAATCTGCAACGGTGTTGAATTGAATCCTTGATAGAATAGCAAAACTTTTTAATAATGATAATAATAATAATAATAAAACATTATTTGAGACAAGTGTCCACAAAAAACTTTATTTTTGATACGACAGTTTTTAAAAAAATTAAGATCTGCGTCGAGACGAGCGAGTGGTGTAGTGGTAAAAAATAGCCTTGCCTCATGCGCCGAAGGTCCCAGGTTCAAGCCCTGGCTGGGGCATTCATTTGTGTGATGAAAGAGATGTTTGTTCCCGGGTCACGGTTGTTTGTATTTATATTTGTATGTTTATTCTGGTTTCCCCCCCAGTTCGCTGTATGGTCATCCATTACACAAGCCCTGCTTATTTGGGGCCATGCAGTCGTACGTATGTCTGGGGATTTATTTATTTATTATTTATATCTTCCGGGTTCCATACCGGTGACGGCCAAATGAAATTTCACAATTTACGTATAATACGCCGAATTTACTGATGGTAAAGGAACTAGGGTACTAAAGCTATAGTTGTTTTCAAATTAAGGCTGCCAACCAGTGGAATTCATTCGCGGTGGTTTATAAATCACTTGAAATCTCGCTCCATCGAATGCAGATGTAAAACTGTGGAGCCTGTCGTGAAAGGTCTAATTTTAAGAATTATAATCAGCATTTGATTTCTCAACTAACTAACCTCACAATTGATTATGCCAATTATTATTTATTATTAAACAAACCGATACCTAAACATAAAACGTAGGGTATAATTTCATGAAAAAAAAAATGGATTCTACACAGCGAAGCTTGCAGTAAAAATAGATGTGTTGCCAATTCAATTATCTAGTGTAAGGTTATGTCAGTATGTGGGTAAGTAGAACCTACACAATAGCCGTATCTGAAGGGATTACGAGCTGGCTGTAGGGCTTCAAGCGTTAGAGATATTTGCTCTTTTTTTAATTTGTGAAAAGAGGTTAGGGCAGGAAAAGAGGTAGGTTTATGTGCGTATTGTGTTGCGGTGTCCTACTTGGGTGGTCTCGATAAACAATCCTACGAGATAATGTCACTCTTTGGTGTCCACCTACGAGCTCCCATGCTGGACTCGTCATAAGATTTGGAATTTTGTGACGGTTATATAGGATTCGTATTCATAAGACAAAATGCTGTTCTGGCAACTTATTACTAAAAAATATCTTTGCCTGGCTGCTATGGTTGGATAAAAAAGGGCAAAAATGCTATTTCATGAACTGAAAACAAAAAAAAAATTAAGAAGAACAGTTCGTATACCTGATTAATTTAGTAAAGGGATAACTAAGAGGTTGATAAAATTGAAATGGATTTAAAACTGCAACTATCAAAATTAACGATAATGCTTTTATCAATCACAATGATAACATACAATAAATATAGGCGAGTATTTCCATGTGCCACAGATATCAAGTTGCAAACTTTATAATACATGAATGCATTTCTTAGACTACTTAGCGAAATATTCTGTAAGAATGAAAACAATTTGTTTGATACACATGGATTGATGAGAATCCTAGATAAACTCGGAAGCATTCTGCTAAAATAAAAAAATATACACATGAGCACGAATCGAAGAGCATTTGCTTATGCATATTGTAATTGTTCGTTTCTGCTCTTAGCTTTCATGTCTAAACTTAAGTTTTCGCTCTAATCAGAAAGCCAATAGTAACTAAATAGTTCCTTCTTAGTGGGGAAAGTGTTTCATATAAGTACCAAATAGTCTAGGTATTATAAAGTAGCAGATATATGCTCGACGTAAAAAACGTACCTATATGTAGTTCGCGTCCGCACTTAAAATTGGACCATAAGAGTATTAATACAAAGATAACTCTTGCAAGCAATCATCAGTACCGTAGTAATAATATATTTAAATTGAATTCATTTCATGCTATTTATTTATTAGAAATTGTTGTATTCACTCTGTATTGAACACGCCCGCCATACCGCCCTCTTACATATCGGTATTTATCCAAAAATATTTTAGAAACTTCGCACCATCCAACAAGTATATGGAAAAGGAAAATCACCTTGGTCCAATTTTTCTTTTTCAAGTTTTCCTCCTACGAAGTAAAAATATCAAAATGTATTCATTAATTCATTCAAGAAAATAT
The DNA here is from genome assembly GCA_923062675.1 of Marasmarcha lunaedactyla. Classification (NCBI taxonomy): domain Eukaryota; kingdom Metazoa; phylum Arthropoda; class Insecta; order Lepidoptera; family Pterophoridae; genus Marasmarcha; species Marasmarcha lunaedactyla. Next base: position 6,883,511 of record OV281358.1, read on the forward strand.
ATGTCACTGTATGATCGTCAGGATTATTACATATGTTTTTAAATGGTGTTATAAGTAGAATGAAAGAAATATTGTCGGCGAAGAACGACCTCTCGATTTGTGTCATTATATCATATAACCTATATAAGGGTGGCAATCTTTACTGCCTGTTTTAAAATAAGAACATCTTTTTTATTATTTCATTATGATATTTTGTTCGTTTCTTTGTTTTGTTACAGAGTTCGTGTGTGGGGGCGGTCAACTCTCCTAGTTCCTATAAACTGTCAAGATGGCGGAAAAGAAAGATATAGAACGTGTAAGCTTTTGTCTGTCTAATTTATACTTAACTTTTCTATAAACCTATACTAAACATTTATAAACATGGGATGGATCATCAAAAAATATATTTTTATTTATCTAATGATATTGCTTTAAATTCCCACTTTGTTAAAGTTGCTTTTTCTACGCTCGGCTTGCTCTACCTAACGTTAAGTTTTCGTTATAATTATAAATAATTATAAGTTCCAACAGTATCTCCAATCGTCAATAAAAAAGAACTTAAGTCCCTAGTTATTAAGGAATTTATGTATAAGATTTTGTGAATTATAAAATTGATTTTAATCGAGGCCCTGCTTGGTTATGTTTCAAGCATCAACTTAGCTATTTCTTTTTTAGCAAAATTAATAAAAAAAACTAAAATCTTCTCCACGATTTATTATTATTGAAATATCCAAGTTTGTTGGCCTAGTGGTGGAGCATTATAGCAAAATAGCGTTGGAGTGGTATAGGCTGCAGAGGTACCACGCCGACGCCACTCGGCTGTCTAAGTATAAATACCACCATATTTTTGATGTCAGAGATATAACATTTTTTTGTACCAATGTTTCTATAAAAATGAATAATTTAATATGAAATATTTCTAATATTAGATGTCAAACTTATATGTATAACGAAAAGTTCTTCCATCATTTCGGACAGACCTTTTGAACTATGAACTGGCATGAAACTTCATGAGAGTATTTTTTTAAATTAAGGAGTTTACCTTTTTAATCCTTTTTCCCAAATAAATCTTGTGTAAACATGTATAGGGGGATCCCGAGATGAACATCAGAAAGCCAATGGAGCTGCCAACTCTTCCCAAGGCTCTCACTTACGAGGAGAAGAAGTATCTTCTGGCGGTGGAGAGAGGGGACATGGCCAATGTTAGGAGGTAAGATAGGTGGCATTGACAGATTTCGTGGTAAATTTATCTATATTATTAATATAGCGTTGTATCACCTATGTTACAACTTCTATTGATCCAATTATTTTATCCATTAACCTTCTTTAGCTGGAGTTTCTTTCTTTCAAGAGAGTCCTTGATAAAACGATTCTAGGCTAAGGGGGCGCTACCCACATAGTCAGTATTTGTTGAACGTTAATGCCGTTATTTGGCAATTGCCGATTAGGAAGTCCATTCGGGCTTTATACAGGGGAATGAATGAATTAATGAATGTCATGTTTTGGAGCATAGACATTTGACGAAAAATAAAATATTTTGTTAAAATTTAATTGTGATATTCTAATCTATGACACCAATTGGTCGCCACTCATTTTTGTAGCCAAAGCATCACCTGGATGCCATGACGCTGGTCTTCAGTGGGTATTTAGTGAGGATAGCAAGTTACAATACGAATAAATATACATCTAACCCCGTAGAGACTTAAACCTTTTCTTAAAACCATGTTACTATATTATCCTAGTTCACTTCAAATATATTAAAAATAACAGTTTTAGTTAATATTTTAAAATAAAAATATAAACAAACAAAAACATAAAATAATCAACTGTGGCAATGTGATTCAGAGATATATAAAGTATTTGTCAAACTGTCTATGTGTATGTATTATCCTAGCACATTTTGATAACAATATTCAAATTTCGTCAATAATTTGAAGTAAATAAACAGGCAAAATATATAAATTAAGCAATGTCATTTTATATTTAATAATATAATGTAAATAAACAGTATACAGGGTGACTGGTTGTTGTCGGGGTCACCAATTTGGACGAGGAACTCGGGGCCTGGTTGGTCACGACATGAGAGTGTTGGGTGCAGTTAAATTAAACACATTAATACATATACTTTAATCACTTCGTTGGACAGTACAAAATACATTATCCTCGTCACAATTATTAACCTGTCTTATGTATAAATCTCATTGTATCATTCTAATGATTGATAGTTTGACAGTCTTAAGGCTACGTTCGTAACTATATACAATGTAATGCGTGTATACGCCACAGGGGTACAGAAGAGGTCAATTCCAGTCGATTTCACAATATAATGTATTATCCAAAAGTGAATCGTCTCCAAGATATTTCAAATCTTATGTTTTTTTTAAATCAGTGGGATCATCTTAAAAAATTTACATAAACAAAATTATATCTATTTGGATTTTTTTTTATTGGTTGTGCAATAAAAACATTCCCAATAATACATAATATAAATTAGGTCGACAAAATTAACATAAACTTGGGCACTGTGCTCGAAAACATTTGAAAATTCACATTTTCTTCTAAGTAATTTACACAAAAGAGTGATAAAACTCACATAATAAATTTTCGTGCAGATTATTTTAAAAACATCTGTGTTTTATTAGCTTTCGAAACAGGTATTACAATCCCAAGTCTGCAAAATAATTACAAAGATAATTGCCAATTAGCGCAGGCGCAGGTACAGGCTTGAACAAAGAGTACCGTTACTAGGCAAATAACTCGGGATTGTTTCTCACCCCGCGCCCATGTGTTTACTCCGCTCTTGGGATTTTGGGAACTGTTTGGCACTTTGCATTGCGCTTTGAACGCACCCTAAAGAATTAGTGAAAAACGTGACCTTTAGTCTTGACAGTCGTCTAATTGTCAAGATTATTCATTTGTAACAGTAAACTGTAATCGCATCGTCATCAAACAAGTGAACAGAATAAAGAAGGTGCGCTTCCTGACTGTTTATACGAAATTTAAAACTAGCCTTGTCCAGGAGTTCTCACTGCAGTTTACTAGACTTGTTTCAAGATGGCTGAGATTTTTCCACTCAAAGATTGCATTTTTTGAAAGGAGCCTCCAACCAAGTCTAGCCAAATGGAAAAAGGTGTCCAGAACGCAACATACTTTTCCCGTTTTTAAGTCTTGTTTTTAATGTCTACTGTTTGATTCCCAACAATATTTATATATTTCTGCGAAAATCTATGTATTTTAGATATGAATTAAAATTAGATATAAATCAATTTAGACCTTAAGAACTACATATTTTAAGTTCCAGCAATTTAGAGCAAATTGTATATTTTTTATTCACAGTGACATCATCAAAGTGATGACGCCGACTGAAGACGAGCATGTAACACGCATATCCGTGACGTGCCTATTCAGTCTTCCTTCTGTTACACTTGCAAAGAAAGATAAATATTGAAAAAAAATTAAATCAAGTTTAAAGTGTTTAATATAGAAAAATAAAAGTTTATTTTAAGACTTATATGCAGATTATATATTGTTCAGATTGACAAATAAGTCTATTTTAATTGACAGTTATCAGATAGTTCAGGGAAATTCAAATTGTCGTAATGAAGTAAAGATTAACTTAGTTTCCATCACAGCTTCGCGAACGCAACTAAATTAATTTACTTGAAATTGAATCAAGTTCGTGATTCGTGGTAAAGTTGAAGAACACATTGAATACATCATTTTATAATGGATGACTATGTGTACAAAAATGCAATATATTATATTGATATAACTACTACTAGAAACTGTGATTAGTAGTAAAAATTGGGTTACAGTTTCGATTTATAATTTATATCACTTATAGATAGGGAAGATCTAAATATGGAAAATTTTGTAAATGATTTGGTACCGGAGATTTAGAACCTATATACCTTGAGTACCTTATATTTCAGTATATAAAAAATATCATCTTTAGTAACTATTTTACCTACTTAATATTACATTAAGAGTGGGTTCCACCATGTAATAACCATAACAAAGCTTTAAATCTCCGGTTAAGTCAAATATGGGTTGCATTATTTTAGCAATGGTTAAATGACGTCATAACTAACCATATCAGCTCGATTTGGACCGGCAGATTTGGACTGCAAAGTATTGACGTATTGACTTGAACGATAACCAATAATAATATGGCGCAACACACAACTGTTGAGTTATTGTTATTTTTCACTAAGGTTATTGTTATTTTTGACAAAACAATAACTGAGCCTGTGCTGGTACTCACCCTCAGAGCCTGGATTGCAAGGTAGTGACGTTACACGTATGCAAATTACGTAATACCGTTGTTTTTGAGCATATTTCATTGTATATAATTACAGTACTGTTCTGTCACGAGGCACCTTAAAGATGATTCGGATTGTATTGTGACTGTTCAATAAGTCAGCCGACTATAGATCCAACCTCGACGCAGCGATTCGTTACAGGCGTCCGCGCAACGTGTGGATCCCGAGGACGCTATGACATCAAGAATGCTGGCGTCCCAATTACAAATAGGGCAACACTGTATTCGAATCACCAGAGTCAGGATAACGCGGCGTAGGCATTGCTATTGAGTTTCTCGCTGGTTCTTTGGCAGTAGATGACCCTTCCGAACCAGTGGTAGTTTCAATATACGACGTCCTAAGTCAAGTTCCTTACCCACTCGGGTACCCTTTGGCGTATCTTGAATATGAGTTGTTTTAAGCGCCCTAAGTGCTAGGCCATAAAGTCCAGTGAAATTTAAAAGGTCAATCTAAAATAATAAATGAACAGTCCATTTTGAAAAAAAAAAGTTGTGATTCAAGAGACGGCCTGCTTGGTGTGGAGGTAAGTACCCTAGCCTTTCATGCCAGAGTTCCCGGGTTCGAATCCTGGTAGGAGCAGATATTTTATCATATTTGCTCTCTACTCATGGATGTGTATGTATGTTTATTTAAGTTTATTTCTTATATATATATATGAAAAAATATATATCTATGTGTGTTTATATGTTTCTTAAGTTTATTTATCCGTTATCTAATATCCATAACACAAGTTCTTAATGATACTTAATTTGGGTTAGATAATGTGGTGTGATTGTTAGAAATATTTATTTATTTATTATTTATTAAGAGAAGGTTAATATTAATGACACATCGTCAGCTAGAAAATTTTTATTTAAGGAGACATTTGAATTTGTCTATTCACGTGGTGTTCAAGATATTTCAGTTACTGTATGATTTTGTACTCACGTGCAAAAGATTTTAGTTCGATGACATATCGATGGTCAAAATGTTGACATTGTCTTAATGTGAAGTAGGCTTTGCAGTTGTGAAATGTAAATCTGGGAAACAATCGAATGTGGGCTTTTCGTTTCTTTTTTTTTTAAAGATATTTCATTCAAAACTAGATGGCGTTGAACAAAACTCAAGAGTCAATGTCAATCTCTTGGTTTGTTGACTGATCGTATGTTTATACATCATATGTTGTTACATATTTATCATAAATTTATTTTTAGTCACACACACATCTTATAAAAGATTAATAATATAGTGTTCCTTGAGTTAGATTAGGTTATTTTATTTTATACGTTTTTTTCTTTACGTAAAGTTTACTGAAATTGAGACCTTCACCTTGCAGCCGTACACATAGCAAGAACCAGTGACGAATGATTAATATTCAAAAGAAGCTCTTTCAGGCGCATTTTTTTTGTCTACCACTCACTCAGTCATTGCGGTCATGTCATACTTTTTTGACTCTTGAGTTTTGGTCAGCGGCATCTAATGTTGAAAAAGGAACTATTTTTTTATTTTTAATCGTAGAATGAAAACCCCTCGTTACGGCCGTTGAAAATTAAGGTCAGTAACAATTAAAGAAGCTAAATAGTTTATAACTATAGTAATGAAAATCCTGGTAAAAAAATTGTACAAAATTGGTGTCATGTATTCTTAGAATATGTATTCTATGTAGTATATAATACAGTGGTTATTTGATCGTTTAACTGAGATAAGTGAGTGAAAGGTCTCAATATGGCTTATAGATTTCAGCTTGATTTCTGCACTATTATTTTATTTAGTAGCAGAAGGAGGCTTTTACTTTCTTACTATTTTAAAAGTAGTTTATGTTCTGAATAGACGGATGGACCAGTAAAATATGACAGATGAAGAAAAAGCCTGCAGTCGGCAACGCCAGTAATTTGACGATCGTTTTGTGTTCGGTTGAAGAGGGCGATGGCTGGATCCCGCGTTAACTCGTGAACGGGTGCCGTTTGAGGGTGTCGTCGTTTGGATACTTGGGGGGAGGGAGACTTGTCGAGCTAACAGATGCAGAAAAGAATAATTTTGTATAGATATAAAGAGACTCTGTAAATTTATTTTGAAAAAAATATACCCGTGAAGTTTCTTGCCAGTAGTAGAATCATGTTTTATTTGACGTCAATAAGAACAAGTAATTGTCAATGTTGAGAAATAAATATTTCATTTCATTTCATTTCAGTGGTAAGTAGCCCTACCTCATACGCCGAAGGTTCCAGGTTCGAGTCCTGGCCGGGGCATTTATTTGTGTGATGAACACAGATGTTTGTTCTCGGGTCATGGTTGTTTGTATTTATATATGTATGTTTATTCTGGGTTTCCCCCCAGTTCGCTGTATGGTCATCCACAACACAAGCTCTGCTTACTTTGGGGCCATACAGTTGGTGCGCTTGCCTGGGGATTTATTATTATTTATGATTATTAGATTCATTGGTGACTTGTTCAAATATTTCGATTGAAATACAAATGGCTGTAGAATAACCTCAGACTAGCTCTCGACAAGAATTACTCTAATACCATAGAATCTTATTTCTAACCACCTCTTTTTACATTGAATCGAATACCGACCAACCCCAGATATGTCACTTTTATTCAAAACATTATCCATTCAGAATCCTTCAAAAAGCGCATCGCAAGAAGCACATAGAAGTGAACTGCGTGGATTCACTCGGGAGAGGAGCTCTGACCCTGGCCATCGATGGAGAGAACATGGAGATGGTGGAACTGCTGGTCATCATGGGGGTGGACACCAAGGATGCTCTGCTGCAGGCGATTAATGCTGAGTTTGTCGAAGCTGTCGAGTTACTGTTGGAGCATGAAGAGCTGATTCATAAGGATAATGAACCTTATGTAAGATTTTTAATATATTTTGTTTTTTGGAAAGAACTGACAATTACCGTCAGTCACACAGAAATTTATACACATATCAAATGTTCAGTCTGCTGAAATGTGGTTTATCGCCCTGTGGGTCAAGTTCATGTGCACTTCACAAAATTTTTACAGTTTTATAAACTTTTGTTCAGAATTTCTGCCACATTGCGGGACAATAATTGTTATTTACGACTGATTTAGATGGTTAAAGTATTTTTAAAGCTTTACAAACAATACTCTTAAATTTCCAGAGCTGGCAAAAAGTAGACCCAAACACAGCTATGTTCACTCCAGACATTACCCCCCTGATGCTGGCGGCTCACAAGAATAACTATGAAATCATCAAAATACTGCTAGACAGAGGAGCCACGTTACCCAACCCGCATGACGTAAAGTAAGTATATTCATTAATAGACAAGCAGCTGAATTTCATAAACTAATAAACTGGACTGTTAAAGTTATAAAGTATACAAAAATGCATACATATATAGTTTATTTCAATTTGTTAAGTAAAATTTGTGAATGCTATAATAATAATTTCGCGGTTAATCTAACTTCTCACCGGTTCACAATACAGTCGTTAATGCAGGTCGTAAACTTACACCTCTAGGGCTAAATGAATAAACCACTCAGAATAATGAAAAAGTATACCAACCACAACATGAAATGGATAAGTATCCATTTCATGTTGTGGCTACAAAAACTTAAACGCTACTTGGCTGGTGCGATCGTAGCGTCGAAGCAACCGGGCGCGCTCGCGGCGGGGACGTGGCGGTGGTGGTGCGGCGCGAGCTGAGCGCGGTGGTGCAGTCTGGCCGGCGCGCGCTAGCGGCCGACGAGCTGTGGCTTAGTGTGCCGTTGTGCGCCCCCGCAGCCGTCACCCCCCCGTACGGTGCACCTATTTCTGCTAACAGGTGCTCCCATTCGTTCTTGCAAATCGTCTGCACTTACATACCACACGGATTGGAACATCGGCAAAAATTAACTTCTTTTTATGACCGAGTTAGTGAACTGGTGCACTCTAGACCTAATGACTTATTTTTAGTTCTTGGAGATTTTAATGTCACTAAAGCATCATGGTTCTTTAATCCCCACAATGACAGTATGGTATTGCGGATATGTAACGATTTATTAACATCAATTACAGCTGATTTTATGAACTTATCTCTGCTACGTCAATTTAACAAAGAATTAAATATAAATGGTAGACTTTTGGACCTTATTTTTTGTACTGAATTATGTTCTGTGAAATCATGCAATATGCCACTTGTCCCCGAAGATTTACATCATAAATCTCTTGAAATTGAACTTTTAGTAGATATCCCCAAAAATATTGAACCGAATAAGAACAAAAAATATAACTTTAATAAAGCTGATTTCAACTCAATAAAAGAAAAAATAAATTCTATAGATTGGGATAAAGAATTTTATTTACTCGGTGATGTTGACTTAGTAGTAAATTGCTTTTATGCCATTCTGACAGATTTGATTAACAAATATGTGCCTTCAAGTTATTTCACTTTAAAGAATAAACATCCTCCCTGGTATTCTCTATCTTTAATTAAACTGAGTAACGAAAAACGTAATTTTCATAAGAAATGGAAGACTTACGGGAACGCGGAAGACTATCGAACCTATTCTATGCTCAGGAAACGACTTCGTAAACTTGAAGCTCAACAATTCGCTAAATACATCGACTACTCAGAAGATAATATAAAAAAAAATCCTCACTTATTTTGGTCCTTTGTAAAATCTAAAAAGCAGCTAGGCGATATTCCTCAAAGTATGTCTTACAACGGAACTTCTTTAACGTCAGGAACAGAAATATGTGAAGCATTCAACTATCATTTCTCGTCTGTATTTGTTCCACCTCAGTCCACAACCACCAGTCCAGGTGATGTTGTAAGTGATTTTAGCAACCACGCTATTGATTTATCGACTATTAATTTAGATATCACAACTGTGTTCCATGAGCTTAGTAAGGTAAATTTAAATAAAGGAGCAGGATCAGACAATATTCCTCCCATCTTTATATCACAATGTGCTAAAGAATTAGCTAAACCAATTTTCCTTATTTTTAAGCAGTCACTTACTACGGGGATTTTCCCTAGTATTTGGAAAAGAGCACTTATAACCCCAATACCTAAAAACAATAAACGTGATCTGATACCAGAGTATAGACCCATTTCTAAATTGAGTATATTTGGTAAAATATTGGAAAAAATAGTCACATCTCAAGTTTCTTTTGCTATAAAAAATCAAATAAATATTAATCAGCATGGGTTTGTCAAATCACGAAGTGTGGAAACAAATTTGGTGACTTTTGTTGATTACCTTCTTAACGCTATGGATAAAAACACTCAGGTGGATGTCGTGTACACCGATTTTTCCAAGGCTTTTGATAAGATTAGCCACGACTCGCTTCTGATTAAGCTTCGGAGAATTGGTGTGCATGGCAGTCTCCTGCGGTGGATTGAATCATATATACGGAATCGCTCTCAGGCTGTCTGTGTCAAGGGTTACTGTTCTTCATACCTCCCTGTACCGTCCGGAGTCCCACAGGGGTCCCATTTGGGGGCCCCGTTCTATTTACACTGCACATTAACGACATAGGTGATTTTCTTGGAAATTCGGATTATCTATTATACGCTGATGATACCAAAATATTCAGAGTGGTTACTGGTACTGCTGATTGTATTAAATTACAACAAGACCTGGATGCTCTTGTTGATTACTGTTCTATTAACCAACTTTATCTTAATAATGAAAAATGTCACATAATAACATTTACATGCAAAAAAAATCCTGTTTTATATCATTATAGTCTTAAAAACAATATTTTACAAAGAGTGGAATATACTCGCGATTTAGGTATCATCATGGATAGTCAAGTTTCCTTCAACTATCATGTTGAAGAAATTATTCAGAGATCCTTTAGGAATCTTGGATTTATCGTAAGAGTCACCAATCCATTTAAAAAAGCGATTACTCTAAAAATTCTGTACTTTAGCTTCGTGAGATCTATTCTCGATTTCGGTAGCATAATTTGGAATCCCTGTTATAAGCATCATATAAATAGGATTGAAAAGGTCCAACGAAAATTCATAAAAATATTTAACTTCCGTAATCATAATACAAATATATCGTACCTAGGCTCACTTAACAAATACAAACTTCTTTCGTTGCAAGATCGTCGAACTCAATTTGATATTTCTTTTCTGTTTAAAATACTATATAACCACATAGACTCCCCAACAATACTGGCAAAAATAAATTTCATATCTAAAGCTCGCATTCCAGTTCGCTCCTCACGTTGCCTTAACATATTAGTACCCCCAAAGCTTCGTAAAAATTACACTCGTAATAACTTTTTTTATCGTTGTGTCACAAACTATAATAAGGAATTCTGTGATATTGACATTTTTTGTAATTCTCTTGATGAATTTTAGAAAAAACTTTTTGATAAATTGTTTGATAAAAACATTTAAAACATACACTATTTGACTAAACAACATAATTTGTTATAAGTATGCTAGCATTAAGTACAAGAAGTAAAAACAAAATATTATGCATAATAAGCGTAACAAACAACATAACTTTATATATACTTTTCGGCACTCGTTGTCTTCTTATATTGAAATACTTTTTGTAAAAAAATTTTTTTCATTGTATGACTGTTTGATGCCATAATAAATAAATAAAAAAAAAAAAAATAAAAATTCCTCCACGGGAGCTATCGCAGACCTCCTTAACCATATCTTTGACAAATGTGCGTCAAACGCGTGGTTAAGACGTGGTGAACTGTTTCCCGAGATAGAAGGATTTATGGTGACCATCCAGGATTAAACAAGAGAAACGCTAACTTTGGGAAACACATAATTTTAGACACCAAACAAACCATATACATTCAGAAATCAATCAACATTCAACAAAACTGTGGTTTGTGAATCATTAGCACATCCCGACTATAAACACGCCATGACCATGTTATCGCTGTAATTCATGAAATTCTTAACTTGAAATAACATTCAATGAATGAGAAAATCTCTTACTGCAAATGTACATATTCCTATCTGTAATAAACCACATAACTTTTCATGACAAGAGAAACGAAATAGTTCACATAATGGACAAACCCATCTCAAACGCTCATAATCTTGGATCGACCTACACAACCAAAATAGCCAAATAAGCCGACCTTTCCAAAGAAATAAAGACTCAATGGAGGGTTAGTACAGTAAAAACAAGTACTTACCAGTAGTTTTTTATTACGTGGTAAAAACAGTAAAAATAATTTGAGGCCTTTGGTTTGAATCCTCTGATTTACACCCCATTGCAAAAAGCCGTCACATTAAAAACTTGCCGTGTAACTCGTGAATTCCTGCCTCATTCTTGCTGTTTGGCCAAAAGCCCGCGCGAAGAATATAGCATCCCCAGAAATGGGAGGAGATATAAGTCAATTTAATTCATAAATCCCCAGACAAACTGTATGGCCCTAAAGTAAGCAGAGCTTATGTTATGGATGACCATACAGTCAACTGGGGGGAACCCAGAATAAACATACATACCTATATAAATGTAAACAACCATGACCAGAGAACAAACCTCTGTGTTCTTTACACAAATGAATGCCTCGACCAGGACTCGAACCTTGGACCTCCAGCGTATGAGGCAGTCGTACCCACTACGCCATTCAGCCGTCCGAGTAAAAAGCTAACCAGTTTGAAAGTACCTTACTGATATTATCTAGTCACCTACTCATATTTTGAATAAAAAAATCTTGAAATTTGCATTGAACATTGCATTATTGCAAAATTAATATCCTGTGCAATTGATAAAATTCTAAGGCAAACCAAAATCGTACTACAGTTTTAGTATGTATTTTTTTACTAAATACTTAATAAACAACGAGACTGTATAAAATATCTCATCAACAACCTCTAATCATGACAATTACTTGAACATCCCTCTACCCTCATATAAGATGCAAATTACGTAAATTAGGGCTTTTAAGCACTAGAAGGGATACATCATATCACGAATTAATATGACGACAAACTTCGCTTAAAACGAGTAATGAAATTATGAGTTGGGATACGAGCTGTTAAAGATGCAAAAGCGTGTTTTTAGTTATTATAGAATGATTTTTAAAGTAAGATATAGATGAGTAAGTAATTTTAGATTCAAACTGTCTGTTCTATTTTGCTATCAATAGTCTTAGTCTTAGAGAGTATGCTCGTTTTTTGGTAAATAGAGATATTTCTATAAAACTGAAGTTACAGAGACGACGTGTTGTTTTTCAAAAATTAAAAGTGTTTTGTTAAATAAAGCAGCATATTAAAATTTATTAAATTAAAGTAATCGGGCAGGCCATTGAAAACTTATTATTTTAAATAAGGAAATATGGATGTAATTAAGAAATACGACACCTTTAACAAAAGAAACTCTATAACTTAAAATGACTTTATTTTTGTCTTGAATGATAACTAATCATTTATGAATTAAATCTATTTAATCAAATATTAATTAAATGTTAACTAATTAATCAACTATATGTGTGATATTAATGCAATTAGACAAATATTTTGTGGTTCCATTAAACTGTAAGAATTTAATATGTTAATTAGGCTGTTCAATGTATAGTTTGGGAAGCAATGAATTCATATATTACGATAATGTACTTTTAAACTGCTTAGAAATAGATACATAAAAAAATCATGGTATTATTTATTTCCATCCTGCAGTAAACACGTAAACACGAGTTTCTGGAATTTACATATTTTTAAAGTTGTTTAAGCTAGATACGGTCATACCTTTTAAACTTCCAAATAGTACGTATACTTAGCTAAGTAATTAATTAATTTTTTTTTCTTCTTTTTAACTGCCTGTAATAGAAATGGAGTTTAAATCCGCGCTTAGAACCGTGCAAACCAAAAGGGTATGAATTACTAAAAAGAAATGAAACTGAAATTTTTCTGTCCGCCTTCTAGTCGCATATGCAAGGAAAAATTATAGGCTTCAGTTTTTGGAAAGGCAGGATATCAACTAGATTGTAAGACCGAGGTTGTGTAATCAACAAATCGCCGATGCGTTGCTTAATAATTAACTACTCAACATTACGGCTAGCCTGTTAGCTGAACAATACCATTCAACCCAACGGCTTCCATCCGCAGTTTTGCTTAAATTTATATTATTATGTCTGTTATAAGGCCAATGGTTTTCCTATTCCAACTATACTATAAACATACATTCCTCCAAAGATGCGGCTGCGATGACTGCATCCGTGATTCTACGGAGGACAGTCTCCGACACTCTCTTGCGAGACTGAACGAGTACCGAGCGCTGGCTTCTCCGTCTCTTATAGCTCTCTCCTCCACGGATCCCATTTTGACTGCCTTTCAGCTGTCTTGGGAGCTAAGGAACTTGGCTTTTGCTGAACAGGTAAGGGGGCAAAAACCTGTCGTTGTCATGAAGATGTTCCGTTTTATTATATTTTTCGTATATCTTCATAGCTTGGTAAGATTTTCGTTCTTATAAGTGGATACTTTTAACTACTGATCAAAGGCTACAAGAGTAGATGTATTTATTTGGGCATGGGGTTTTAGGAATAATGATATAATGGCATAACAACTATATGCATAATTGTTGTCGCATATTTTTTTAATGCATAATCAGATATGGCATAAAGATAACTTACCATAATATTCTAAGGCATAAAATGGTTAAATATTAATATATTGCGCACTAGATTGATTTCTATCTTGGTTGATAGTTACAATGTCAAAATATATTTATGTAGTAACTTTTTACAACGGGGATGGGAGTGACAGTAAAACATTGAAGTGAACCCAATTTTTAAACTATAATATGTGAGAAATGAGCTAAAAATCCAGTTTATTTAAAGATAAAGTAGTTCAATGAATGTGGTAGTAGCTAGAAGTAAAAATATTACAACCAATACAAAATAGACACAATCGGCAACCTCAATTGTGACATTATAATATAAACTTTAAAAAACACATGTATTATAGAACTCGTTAAACAAGAACAAGTTTCTATTGTCCTTAAATTTTTATGACTACCTTAGAGTAACATTTTAACCAATCATAATCCAATCTAATCTAAAAGATTTCGATAAAAAAGCCCCTCTAAAACAAATAAATCCCTTTGTTTTTTCACATCAAGGAATGTAAATCAGAATACCTGGAGCTCCGCCGCCAAGCGCAGCAGTTTGCGGTAGACTTACTGGACCAGTCCAGGAGTTCCCAAGAGCTGGCCATCATCCTTAACCACGACCCTGACGAGCCGCCGTTTGAAGAGGGAGCCCATATGACGCTGGCTAAATTGGAACTAGCAATCAATTTTAAGCAAAAAAAGGTATGACAGGGTATTTGGTCTTAAGTTGAAATCTATTTATTGAGCTTATTCATTGTACGAACTGTCATTAACTGTCAGGAAGTAATGAAGAGGAGGCGAGTGATCATAATGGCATTTATTGTCAGTCTGATGTGCTCAACTAACTTAAAATAACCAGTAAATAAAACTACTGATGGTGTCTTTAACTTAACTTCAACTGCATTGTGATGAAAGCTTAGTACAACTTTTTACAAATATATAATATATAATACTTAGTACAAATTTTAGTAAAGCACATTTTCTCCCATTTTGATAATATTGGTGTCACATGTTTTCAAAATATGTACAGAGGGTCGCTTTTTATTTGGATAATTCTAAGTTCGCTTTATAGATTTGACGCTTAAATTGACAGACCCGTGTTTGTAACTTTGTACGACCCTTACGTATATTATGATTTTTGAAATATTTTAGGTGCATACTTTTAATTTCTATCTTTTGACTAGAAAACACCGACCATGGTCACGTAGAGTAATGTGTTCTTGTGATCTAGAATAAATAATATGCTTAATAAAAAATGTGTATATACATCATGCATGTAACAAGTCAAACCCTTTTAATATTTTTGTATAGATGTTTCAATTTATTATTCGCGCGGGCCTTTGTTTGCGAGTGAGAATACACACACAGTTGCTGTATATGTGTAGGGTGACTGTGTGCACACACATAGGGCTGCCCGTCTAAATGATTGGATGATTGAACATAAAAGAAAGGAATATCACTCAGGTGTATAATCGATTCATAAATGAAAGCTCTGTGGATAGAAAGTAACGTACTGCGGTGCGATTGCGTGGACGGCTCAGTATATGTCTTCTTTTTTTGAATTTACTTAAGTCAGCCGATATTTTAGAAGCTAACCGAAACTTTTCTCCGTCGCTATCACTTACTGAACTACTTAAAACTTTTGCTCAAACGTATCTAAGTACTTTTACAACTACAGCTCGTAAATAAGATAAAACATTTAAAAATAATGCAGTTTCATAATAACTTGTTTTTCTTTGTTGCCAAGAAATAAATTTACAGTTTCATTTCTTATTTCTCGAGAGTTAATCGAGTTAAGAGTCGGGTTTTCTGAGCTCAAGTTTTTTTTACTCACGATGATGTTTAAGAGCTTTCTTTGGCTCGTTTTAAAGATTTAATGCAGTTGATTACAATGCAAAACTTTTGGAATATGTACGGTAGTGATGCAACGGATCTCTGTTTCCGTTTCCGCGCTTTTAAACATTCGTTTCTGCTTCTGTTTCCGCTACTTTTATAACGGAGATACAATCGGAAGTTTACGACGGCTGAGAGTTACGCATGCGCATAAAATATAACTTACCACTACTTAATTTTGAATATTAATAAAATTTTCAGTTGCAAAGTTGCAATATTGTTTTGTATAGTAGATTTCTTATATATCTATTTCTAATCTAGATTTGGTTTATTTGATACTTAATAAAGAAATATATTTGTAAATTTGTTTTTTTTTTCATATTATTTACACTTCCGTTTCTGCATCCGTTTCCGTTTCTGCAAAAAGTTACTTTTGACATCTGTTTCCGTTTCTGGTTCCGCTAAGACACTTCCGTTGCATCACTAATGTACGGTACTTTATTTCTTACTACTTATAATCTCTAACGAACACATAAAATGTTGTATAATATTATAATTGTACAAAGGTGAAATACGGTAAAATACGTCGATGCCTTTGTATTATTGGATATATTATCTTAAATGATAATAAGAAACACCGCAATACGTAATTGTATTCAAAGTCTTAAACATTTTTCTGACTCCTAAAATAATAAAGTTATAATTGCATTTTGTAACTGCTATTTCAACGAAACCGTCGCGGTTTAGTTACCAGGGTGCCAGTATCACTTGTAATTTTTGCTAATTACAATTCAAATTTTTAAATTTATTATCATAAAACTAGGTAAAAAACTGCATGCAATTTCAATGACACAATTTAACCCTTACAGTTCGTAGCCCACCCCAACATCCAACAACTACTAGCCGCCCTCTGGTACGAAGGAGTCCCAGGGTTCCGCAGGAAGACAGCCATGGAGAAAATCATGATCATCTGCAGGGTAGCGCTCCTGTTCCCGTTCTATTGCACCTTGTATATGATCGCTCCGAACTGCGGGACCGGGAAACTTATGAGAAAGCCCTTTATGAAGTTTTTGATCCATGCCTCGAGTTATTTGTTCTTTTTGTGTGAGTATGTTTTTTTGTGTAAGTTTTATTGCATCCTAAAGTGATAAGGTTTTAATTAAATGACGACCGAGTGGTGTAGTTGTAAGTAGCCCTGCCTCATACGCCGAAGGTCCCAGGTTCGAGCCTGGCCGGGGCATTCATTTGTGTGATGAACACAGATGTATGTTCTCGGGTCACGGTTGTTTGTATTTAAATATGTATGTTTATTCTGGGTTCCCCCCAGTTCGCTGTATGGTCATCCATAACACAAGCTCTGCTTACTTTAACCTTACTGTAAAGCTTACTATAACCGCTATTACTCAATTTGAACTTAAGAATCTGTCCAACTAGTTTCGGGAGGTAGAGTTGCCGCTCAATAGCCCAACATCGATAGTCAATTGATAGTAAAGATAAAAGCAATAGAATGGATAGGCTATCGATAGTATTGAACTTATCTATCGATAATATTGACAGCATAAAAATAACAACACTACGGATGTCATTAAATAGTATCGATACTATCGATTGCGTTTCGTCTTTTTCGTCTGTTATTATTGCGAAACTTGCGACCCCGTAGCACAGACTTTGATTTACTGCTGTATAAAGTTATACCTGTAATTATATTACAGAGTTTAAATATTTGTTTTTCATAGCTCTATTTTCTGTTTATAAATCTATAATTATATGAATGTTTTTATTGTTAACTGTGGTACTCAATAAATCACGTTATCTTTTTTTTGAAAAAAAAAAATAGGTAAAATATTCGTAGAAGATGCCAGCAATGTATATTGTTTTGTGTTAACGTCCTTTGAAAATCCTTGCAATTACTTTTAAAACATAGAATAAATATTACATTTCAGATGTAAAAAAAAAAAATTATAATAATAAGCTAAAAAATAAGCTGTATCGAAAGAATAATGCAGCCAAGACTTGACCTATGCGCTATGTTTTTACCTACGATCGTTAATAGAAAAATAGATCTTACGAAACTCTTTATATAATTTATCTATTTCAATAATTTTGAGTAAAAGTTACTCAAGAAGCATTTTTATGTATAATTGCATTATAGGTAGTCAAAATACTAGAGTAAAATAAAATTGCTCACTGTTGGTGAACGCATTTTCAAATTATTTCTATTATCCTTGTCTTGTCTCTTAACAAATAGTTCTTTCGCTAAAGGCAGATTAAATTTAGTTATACTGTCCTGAAGAAATAGAACGCGTTGTTTATTATTGCTCCTGCTTTCCAGTGATCTTGATCCTCGTGTCCCAAAGAGCGGAGGTGCAGGCGATACAGCTGTTCGGTCCAGAATGGATGGTGAAAGAGCTGGAGAAAGAACTTCTGAAGCAAAGGGGCAATGGACCGACGTATCTTGAACTGGTCGTTGTGGTGTATGTATTAGGTAAGAATTAAGTGAATCTATTAGTTTTATGACGATTTCTTTAGAGAACAAACAAACAACACTAATTGTTATGAAATATCTTCGCTACTTCTGCGCGGTTGAGTGACAAAGACCAAGGTCGTTGTGCCCTGATGATGCCCCTAGCTGGGGCAAAATAGATGTTGGTGGTGAAAGCATTGTGTGTTTAGAGCTTTCTGTAACACCGCATTGAGCGTGAGTGCCAGAGATTGCGGTACTTATACGAAACGCTTGAAAGTCTTGCACACACAGCCGTGGCCGAAGTAGCAAAGTTATTTCATAACATTTGCAATAGATTGCCGCAAAGTAACGCCCGATTCTATCAATTGAAACATTACTAATCTTAAGACAGTAAACATCAATAATTTAATTAATAACTATTTATTTCAAATCTATGGAATTATATTACTTTGTTATTTGCGGTAATATATTGAAGCCAAACATCTTTCTGCAACTAATAACGTAATAGTCAATAACTATTTGTTTGTTGCTTTACATTCATACTGCTAAAGTTATATCTAATAATAATATATTTTAATAATGTGAATACTTTACAATGTTTCCTGTTCAAAACTGAAACCCAAGCCTCCTAAAATTACCGGTCGGTCCTTTCTAGACTTCAATGTAGTAAACATAAAGTGTAAATTCGGTAAGCAAACTCTATTATTACGAACGCCTTAAGTACCGCTTTGAGTTCCCTGAGACTATCTCGGTAGCTTACTTAGTAATACGATTTGATCTGGGAACGGTTTAAAATTAATCCTAGAGCACGTGAATCCTTATAAGTCATCATAGCTTAAGATCCTGACAGGATTCCTAGAAAAAATAATTCACGATAACAGAAACTTTAAATTGATTTTCCCAAATAATTTTCTAATCATCTAATAGGCTTCATCTGGGAAGAAACTCAGGAGATCTACATCGAAGGCATTCAATCCTATCTCCGAAATATGTGGAACTTCATAGACTTCACGAGGAACTCTCTCTACATGGCGGTGCTCCTCCTGCGGTTCGCAGCGTACCTGCAGCAGACGTCGGAGATCAGTAGAGATCCGCAGACTAGGTTCATACCGAGGGAGCAGTGGGACGCTTTTGATCCTCAGCTCATTGCTGAGGGGTTGTTCGCAGCGGCTAATATTTTTAGGTTGGTACAAGTACATTTGGAGATTGCTACAGAAACAAGATCTGAAAGAATGTAATTTTTAGACCATGTGTTTCATAGAATATCGTTCAAATTATACATGATAATAAACAATAAGTATTCAATATCTGGATAAACAAATTAACTGACTGGAATTTCCCCCAATAAATGCCTATGTACATTTTTACAAGACCCAAAACATTGATTTTTATGACGCGTATTATTTGTACTGCATTAGTACCGATATTTATTTAATTTTAAAATAATGCACTTTTTCAAAGTAAACAAGCAGAGTTAACCCTTGATTTTTTACATATGTCTACTCTTTATAACACGTATATTATATTTATACAAAATGCACTGCCCTGTTCCGAGTCACTATGTTCAAATTATGAATATTAAGGTTGCCTTCAAGAGATCACTCTTTTAGCGATAAGGCCGCCTATATTGCCATTCTCTTTTTGTAGTTTAATTTCTATTTTTTTGTATATTTTAATTTTTCTAACTTGTTTGGCAATAGAGCGTATTTTCATTTCATTTCATATATTATTATAAATGAGTACAAGACCTTTTTAAACGGGTTTGATATAACGGGAATAATACAAGCAAATTATGAGAAAAAAAATTCTGTCGTACAGTTGCAAACTATGTACAAATTGAATATTTTATAAAAAAGTCTAAATTCCGTTCTAAAGTGTGGACTGCTTCTATTCAAAACTCATTAAATGGCTGTGATGTTAATCAGAAAATTCTCTACGGCTTATAAAATAATATTTTTTTCTTAGTGCCCTGAAGCTAGTCCACCTGTTCTCCATCAACCCTCACTTGGGACCTCTGCAGATCTCGCTGGGCCGCATGGTGATTGACATCGTCAAGTTCTTCTTTATCTACAGCTTGGTGCTTTTTGCTTTTGCTTGTGGTAAGTTATTGATAAGATAAATTATATTTGATTATCACACAAAGCGTAAACACAATAATCGCAATTTAAATTTTACTCTACAAGTGTTATCGGCATGCAGAACACGAGCACATCGATAAGTCTAAACTTCAAAAAAAAAAAGTAAGGTTACTTATCGGTAATTAAAGAGCAGAAATTATTCCAAAAGTTTATTGATAATATCAAAATTTAATGAAAATGTATGGAAAAGCGTCAAATATGTGAATAATGACATTTTTCGAAAATATTAAAGGCTTGATATACAAATGTAAAAAGTGATTGATAATAAGATTATTTTTTGACTATACATTTGGAATGTATGTAAGGGTTCCATTATAATCATCTCTATCAACCAACACCCAGGTCTGAATCAGCTTCTCTGGTACTTCGCTGACCTGGAGAAGCGCAAGTGCTACGTCTTACCTGGTGGTCTACCTGACTGGGAAAACGCTGGAGACTCCTGCATGAAATGGAGGAGTTTTGGGAAGTGAGAGAGATGGACGCTTTGAGCGCTGTTTATGCTAAAATTTAGAGAGTGACTCGTTCCTTAGATTAGCTAGCAGCGTGTCGTATTTGTTCATTGATTTTTTATATGGAAGACAAACATGTTCTGATTAAATCCATGTACAGCTTCTTCAACGCTTTCTTAGAAGGCGCTCAAATCTTGGTAATATCAACTGGCTTATTTTGGCTCTCATAAAAGTAGGGTTGATTGCTTGTTATAAATAGAAATGGCACAAGTTTTTGTGTTATTATCTAAATTTTGGTTCCTAATTGTGTGAAGATTCTAAATACATGTTAACATTAAGGTGAATACTTAATTTTCTTAATCAGTAGAATAGAAATATCTTTATCGTAGGTTAAATATTTTAAACATTTCAATGAATACACGAGGTGTTAATTAACTAACCCATGAAAATCTAGCTATCGGGCAGTACTCCCTAAAGGATCGTAAAATTTGGTAGATAAGCATTCAGATAAACTCATTACAAAATATTATTTAAAATCATTTTTTACATCTTATCTGAAAATATTATTGACTGAATAAATTGGCTTGACATGCATTACGAATCTGTTATTTTATAGGTATTTATTTATTTTCAGAATAAAACTTATAAAACATATATGTTATATTAAGTACAACAGAACTGTACAAATCAATATGCAGTTCTTCATTAGGCAAAAGAGGTTGCGTTTGCTTTATTTTTGATACAACCTACTTTTCACTTCTGTTTTCGTAATCAAAGTCTACGTCACCAATCAAACATCCGGTTTCCATGGTAACGACAGCTGTTTAACTGTATGTTTTGTCAATACAAACCATTGAATATCATCACTTTGTGCGTTTAAATTATAATTTAAAGCCGTATTACCCCCTAGTTAAAAGCTCTTTTTATTCATGTTTTAAAGTAAAGTAAAAATAAGTAGAAATGGGTGAAGTACAGTTTGGTGTGCGTAATACAATTGGTGCTCCGATATCTATAACACGGCTCGCAGAACAGGCACTGGTTGGTATTCCACCTAGAACTGCTAGGTTTACTCTCTCCGAATGGAAGCTCAGCAATGACCAGCGATGCAGAAACACGGAGGACCAACAGCAGCTGGCAGACAGGGTCATCGGAGAATCCGACCGAGCCCGCAACGAGACCAAAGAAAGATCCGAAATTATGAAAGCTACCAGCGACAGACGAATTGAAGAACGAATAGGAGATATCGAGTTCAACAAAAACGAGCTGCAGATGATCAGAAAGGAAATCTGCTTAGAATTAGAAGCGCTGAGTATGTATAAAACTCGATTGCAAGACTGTCTTCATTCACTTCAAACTAACGCTCTGAATATTTGTCGAAAGTGCCTCATGATAAGGGATGGAAGAATTGGTATTGACCTCGTCGTCGATGAAGTTGAAAGTGCCCTTCAGACTGAGATAACTACCATCTTGGGAGGACAAAGTTTGCTAAGACGAGCTCTAGAGCAATTGAATGAGCAGATGCGTAGACTTCGTTCCGTTCGTTATTTGCTTGATCGTGACTTACAATACAAACAGGCTGCTATTGATATCGATAAAGGTAATCTTTCTCTTAAACATACAGATTTGTGTCTATCTATCTACGAAGGCTATGCTAACTTGGACCCTTCAAGCCTTTCTGCTGAAGAATACAACGCTTACTCTGCGAAAAACATCCAACTTGCCGCTAGAGAAGTGAACAGCGCACGTCCTATAAAAATGATCATCGATACTCTCCTAAAACAAGTGATCGATGACATGTGGACGGCATACAGAAAATGTAACCATGAGTTTGCAGAACGAATTAAAGAAACCAAGATTGCTAAAGGAAAATTGGAGGATATGCATCGTGAGACGACCAAGAAGATTACTGAAATGCAAGATAATATACTCCAGCTTCAGAAAGCGTTGACTGACAAAGAGGGATATGTCGGTCTTGCTCACACGCGCCTTGGTAGACGTGCACAAAGGTTGGAAGCTGAATTAGTTCGTGACCCTGGAAGTCAAGCTTTGTACTACGAATGTGAGATGCTGCGTCACAGCGTCCAACAGCTCCAACAAATGCTCCAAGAAGCTACATCCTCGCTTCGATATCTTCTTCAAACTCAAATCCAACTAGAAGAAGATATCAACATCAAAATGAACACCTTGAAAATCGACGAAGTAGATTGCATGACACTGAGAGAAACCATGGATTATCATTCATATTAAACCCTATAAAAACTGCCAAAAATATGCACGTTTACTGCCATTTTTAGTATTCACGTGAGTCATTTGTGACAATTTGTAATTTTCCTTTGACATGTGTAGCTTTTAGATCTATTTATTTTTCATGAATTTTGTAATCAATTTTAGATCAAATAAATCTTTCTCCAAATAAAATAAGTAGTGACTGCCAATTATATATTTCATTTACCGTTTGTTACTGAAATTGCTAAGGTTTGTACATTGTAAGTTAAGTACAAATTACGGTTTTAATGCTCGGTTTGCTAGCTAACCCTTTCTATTCTAAGGCCAACTGCGCGGATTCGAATTCAATGCCTATTCCGGCTCAAATATTATTGTATGTCTCTGTTAGTCCTTACAGATTGACAATTTAATATTAAAATAAAT
Source organism: Marasmarcha lunaedactyla (assembly GCA_923062675.1). Classification (NCBI taxonomy): domain Eukaryota; kingdom Metazoa; phylum Arthropoda; class Insecta; order Lepidoptera; family Pterophoridae; genus Marasmarcha; species Marasmarcha lunaedactyla. Next base: position 6,906,879 of record OV281358.1, read on the forward strand.
TTAAAACGGAGAGATATTAAAAAAAAATCTAACCGGATAACTCCGAGGTAACGAGTTAACTCAGATCTGCACCAGTCGGCCTAAGACTGTATAGTGCAGTCGGATTAGCATTGAAACTCGGAATAGTTTTAGGCCAAGCTTTTATTTCGGTAGCCTTAAAAGGGATCACAACTCGATGACGAATAAATTCGTCGTTCGTACATATAGGCACTAAAGTCAGTGATTACTAAATTCTCCCCGTTTTCCTTTCTCATTTCAAATATATCGAACTCACAAAAAATATTGTATAGAATAAAAATGTAGACAATTGAATAATGAACAAGTTTTGTACCTTTATTTTTTTACGAAAAGTTCTAAATGCGCGACATGTTGTGGAAAACAGACCCCACCGTAGGATCAGGTTGGTGGCTAAGACACCGATCAAATTTGGTCATGATTTTGAATTAACGCTCCCAGTGACCCACCATCAACAGGTCTTTTACAAAAGTTCATTTTAGAAACGAACATTTGTTAAATTCCCAGGTAAATCAGTTTTGTAAATATTATTTAATTTTCATTTCATGTATTTCATCAATTAATGGTAATAAATTGTGGTGTCACGGAATTAACGCCATCGTGGCTTAAAAGCCGGTTTAGCTATATTATTGCTGTTATATTTTAAGTAAACTAAAATGGAATTTAACCGCTCCATATATCAAAATCCACAAAAACACAAGAGACATTACTATGTGACTCCGAAACTAGGCTGCAATTTATTCGACACTTAAAATTAGGGAAACTACGAAACCTCAAAATTCCTTCTAGCAATCTGTGGTCAGCACGGATGAACCAATTACAATTATTTAATAGCATACGTTATACATGTAATTTTAAATAATAATCGATAATAAATAGTTTATTTGCCAAAATAAAAATAATACAATCCAAGTCCAAAAAATTGGTCCAAACCCAAAAACAAGTCCTGAAACCTTCTGCACTAGTTTGCACTGCATCGCAGTAGGAGCAGTAGGAGTCTTCTCTTAAGTTGACTGGACATGTTATTTTAGTTGCTTGTGGATTTTACATATAATTTGACAAACTGTCATATTAGTTTTATACAATACTAAAAAGGATAAATACATACATAGATATTAACGTTTTTGGAGAGGGGAGCCACTGGGCTGATCCCATCAGGCTGGCCCGATGTGGGCCCGATTACCAAACCGTGGTTTAGTTAAAAGGTAATTTTTTAAGCAGGTGTAGGTAGTCGGTGCTTTGAAATTGTTGAAAATACTACAGTACAATTTTTAAGTAGTAACGTATGATCGCGCGATGTACATTCAAAGGATCTACGTGTATGTCTCGTTGGCAAAAAATACAGCCTGACGACGCACGCAAATAAATATATAATATTGTATTTTGTATATCAAAACCTGCAATTTTATAATCTTCTGTTATAATAACCTCTGATTTCTACTATGGTTACATTTTCTTATCTAGATGAACACCAGCTTAATGAACTATAGTTATAGATTTACTTAATTTTTTAAATATATTTACAATGTATACGTGTAATAAAGATATGTCAACGTACCAATGAACGCTCATTTTTTCTGCTTAAAGAAAGAGTTTAAATATACAGTCTTTTGTTAAGCGTAAAAATTCTGATCGATATAGTAAAACGTGGTGTTGTATAATCTAAAATACATATATTCTATACTACACCTGCTTGGAAAGTGAATTACAAATTTTTTTAAAAGGAAAGAATTTACGTCATTACTACCTATCAAACATGCGGGCCAAAGAAATGTTTGGAAATTCATTTCTGCCCTGTTCTAGCGGGAGGAATAAGTTCTAGCATATAAAAATCAATTTCTACTTTTTTTTATTTAGGACGAAAATCTGGCGGCTGGCAAAAGACAAAATAGTTTGTATCATGGTTTGTGTGTCTAGTTAGAAAAATGATACTGGCCACATTCTACATACAAGCATAAAGTTAAGACTAAGCTGTACATGCTATGTTCTCTTTAGATAGTAAACTATTTCTAGTAAATTCATTAGAAAACAAGTGAAAATTGAGCAAATAAATTTCGAAAAATTTCCTTTCCTTCCTGCCTGAATTGAAAACAAATTTCCCAAGCAGTTATAGAAAAGGGTTTGCCTGAGATAACTAGAAGGATTTTTAAAGTGGACATTAGCGAAAAACGTTACTCCCTTTTCTGAAAATATTTCCTTGCAGGTGTATTATAAAGCAGTTCGTATCAAGAAGGAAGAAAGTGCGATTCCCAACTCGTGTGTAATGAGTACTTAAACTACACTTTCATTGGTAATTGGTCCTTTCTCCCCTGGATGACAATGTACTTTGCAATCAGTCCTACAAGTAAATAATAATATAGTTCTTTAACTTACCTTTTTCAGCATTTTTTACCACTTATGATATCTCTCTCCAACAGCGTCTTCGAAGCCTCCCAGTCTCTCTTCTGGGCATCCTTTGGCATGGTGGGTCTCGAGAACTTTGAGCTGGCAGGCATCAAGAGCTACACTCGATTCTGGGGCCTGCTGATGTTCGGGTCGTACTCCGTGATCAATGTGATCGTCTTGCTGAATCTGCTCATTGCCATGATGTCGAACTCTTATGCAATGATTGATGTAAGTAGTTTGGGATATAAATACAAAGTTAATAGAAGGATAATTCAAAATTTCAATTTCAAAAATTTCTTACAAGCATAGCTAATGTAACGCTACACGCATATTCGGCATTACCTGTGTAGATGAACGTTCGGGGAAATGCCACCCAGTGAGAGCCATTCGGGCTTTGGCGATTCGAACTGAATGTGTCGACCTACATATCGGTCGAATGAATTACTCAATCGGCACTAGCCGAATGTGTGTATGCGTCGTTCAACAAGTACTCTGCCGATCAGAATATACTGACCCGCCGCTTAGAGTTTTAAGGAAAGGGTTAAAGTGGGTGAAGGTACCTTTCGAGTGTTAAAAATTATTAATTACGCTCTTATTTTTATAGATTTCTGCAAAGATGATAAATAAAAACTTAAATTTCCATTACCATTATGGCACTGCAAAATATTCTTAATCTTAAAGTTTTTGTATGCGTCTTCTTAGCCTCGCAGTCAATTTTCATTAGCTAAATTAAACTAAAATAATTCTTTTCTAGAGAGCTCCGTAAATACTAGTTTTGCAACAAGGCGGTATTTTTAATTTTTCTTAAGAAGTTACTTAAAATTAATCTTGACTGAATTGTATTATTTTTGTATTTTTTAGTAAGAAATGTAAGGTCGTATTTTATTTTTTTTCTGTATTATCGATTTATTGTTTAATAATAACACAATTCATAATAGTGATAACAGTTATTCTGACGAAGTTCTTTGTAAGAATTGATCCAAACATTAAACGATTTTTATTTATTTTTAATGTGAACTGTGTTTGCCTTCCATCGCACCTGATGATTAGTAATAATACCGACGAAGATGTCACACGCGTATCCAAGGACTATACGTTTTAGGATAATAGACGCCGGCTGATCATTGCAAAATTTGGTTGTGTTTTTGACAACGTATCTTTAAAACATATTTTCCGATTTTGATTTACTGTTTTAGATAGAAATGTGACATGATCGAGACTCTACTATCTATCTACGATCTACTACGATCGCAACTAAACTTTGGTGTTTTGGCGTTGTCAATTATAATACGTTTGAAATGTACGTAATTTGTGGTTTAGAAACAGACACTCTACAAATAGGGGAATTCCTGACAAACGTTACTTTTGACACGTTTAGCGATATTCAGTCAATTTTTTAATCTGTGTTGTTTTTTTACTTTCAAGAGGAAATAAACATGACAGCTCCTATGATAGAAACGGACGAAAGAAAAATCAAACCAATTGATTTTGAACTAAAAGCCGTAGGCAAAAGTAATTATTTTAAAACGAATCAAAAGATCAATGCAAAATAACTTTTATTTATGACATAAGCGTTTCAAAGTCATCTTGATTCTACGTGCAACATCCAACTACCATTTGCGCAGAAATAAAGGCATGGCGAGTCTATACAAAAATAATACCATGTATTAGATTCAATGAAATCAAATATTTTTTTTAATTATAATTATTTATTGCAGATTTAAGATTTGCAGATTTAAGGTAGTGACACACATGCTTATAAAAAAGTATACTTATAAGCAAGCTTTAAATTAGCATTCTCTGCAACTGTTCACATTTGCAAGCAATAAGCATAATATGTGAACAGTTATTAGCATGCTCAACCTGTACAGACGTGCTCGGAGCACGCCCTATGTTCCACCCTTCCACCTGCACCTCATGTTGCGTGCTCAAAAATCAAACAACTGAATCAAACAATTGACGCCCGAGTAGCGTAGTGGTCAGGAGCCTTGTCTCATACGCCGGAGGTCCCAGGTTCGATTCCTGGTCGGGGCATTAATTTGTGTGATGAACACAGATGTTTGTTCTCGGGTCATGGTTGTTGATATTTATATATATACGTATGTTTATTCTGGGTTCCCCCAGTTCGCTGTACGGTCATCTATAACACAAGCGCTGCTTACTTGGGGCCATACAGTTGGTGTGATTGTCTAGGGGTTTATTATAAATGAGCATGCTCATTACCAGCATTGTCTTGACATTGCTCATTACTTTCCCGCTAGTAAGAAATGAGCATGTGTGTTAGTACCTATATTCTTAAACAAACCTATATTTATGCAGCTTCGACTAGAAGGTGCACATTAAAATCATCTTACGCTTTTTCATACCCTTTTGTGTAGTCATACTGTTTAGAGGCGCACCCCGTTGAGCACGAACGTGAAGTTCATATTTTTTCGGTATGTTCTATACTCAACTTTTAATTTTTTAACTCAACTTGTAATAGTAGCAGAGTTTCTTTGTTGAAATATCGTCTAAGGCGGTACTACAATCCTTCCTTGTTTGAACGTCATAATAATCAAGTTTACGTGGTTGTATGCAAAGAACAGAAGTTCCAATTACTGTAACAAATACGAGGGTGGATTGAAAACTTCGCGGCCTAAATAAGAAAACACAGGAATAATGCAGTTTTTTATATTTATTTTTCTACATACTCTCCTTTTTTGTTTTTTTTTTTTGCTGCCGAGGCACCCTCGCGGGAGGGAGGTGGAAGATGCGTCATGCATACCGCCCGCAGGTAAATTCTTCTGCGGGGGGTTATGTGGGACTCACCAGAATGGCACCTACCCACTAAAAACCACCTGTTGGCTGTAGTTATTACCGTTAGCCTTCATCGGAAGCGACACCCGTCGGGAAGTAGGGCGCGCTGGCGGAGACCCGCTAGCGGGTCTTACGCCTGTAGTGAAAGTTGCACTGAAGGTGCTCAAAGGGACATGAGTTGGTGGCCGTTCTGGGCAGCCTCCGGTGAAGCCGGGGCTGGGCAGAGGTCGGCCGAAGCATGATTTAGGGATCAATTCATTTAAATGAACCTACAATGAATTGAGAAGGGAACTATGCTCCGCCAGAGCTAGCAAACGCTCTGTCGGAGTACGTGAAGCCCTAAGTTTACGGGCTAAGACTGCGATTTCACTAACATCGACATTTTTTATAGTGTTGCAGACGATACGCATATCGTCTGCTACGGAGGATTGAGGAGTGGGTTTGTATGGGCGAGGAGCCGGGATGGGATTCGATGCGGGGCGCTGCCTCCAGTTTTCTGGGGCAGGCCTAGACTGTGTAGGCTTTGCAGCCGGAGGAACCCGGCTACGCAGCGGCGGAAAGTTTTCTTGAGAAAGGCGCGGGGCCTGTTTGGGTGCCGACCTCTTGGGATTGGAACGCATACAACGGGGTGCACGAGGGCAGCCCCTGTAATTTGCGGTGTGGCCGGACTGGCCACAAAGCACGCAATCGGGAGGAGAGGGAGTTTCAGGAGTGCGATTGCACTCCTTAGTGAAGTGCGGGACCAGGCACTTGACGCACCTGGGCGGTGCGCGGCAGTTGGCCGCCGCGTGCCCGTACCACTGGCACCGATGGCACTGGCCGGGATGACCGCGGCGATGAGGCGCCTCGATCGAGATCCCAGAGAGGCCGCATACAGTGCTATCCCCTTTGAGGATCTCCCTGGACTTGGGGACGTTGGCGAGAACCACCACAGCGAGAGGGTGTTGCCTCCCGTACTTGCTGTGCATTTTATGCACCGCGAGTGCCGGGAAGCCTTGGGACTGCAGATCCTCCAGGATAGCCTCGTTCGATAATTCGAACGGGACTCCCCTGAGTACCGCTCTGATCTTACGCTCTTCTGACACAGCATAAGTATGATAAGCTTATCGGTGAGAAGCTTTGTTAAAGCACGAAAGTCGTCTATCGACGAGACTAAGATTTTAATAGATTCACCAGAGTTGGCCGCTCGGGTGTAATGGATCTTGTGCTCATTGCACAATGTCGAAACCTCAGTCCATTTACCCTTTTCCCGAACGAAAACGGGTGGTGGGACCTTGGCCTTGACAGAAGTTGGGGCCGGAGCGGGTGTTGAGGACACCGGGGCAGCTGACGTTGAAGACGCCGCAAGGGGTGTAGGGACGGGCGCCGAGGGCGCCGGGTCTTGTTTCGAGCGCTTCTTAGAGCGCTTCTTAACAAGGGTGAAAGAGGGAGGCTCATCAGGGCCAGTTGGGGTGGCATCCGAGGATGACTCGGTCGCGGGTGCGCGCTTGCGGCGCGGAGGGGCGTCTACTTCGCACTCCATGTCACTGGAGGAAGGGGACGCGGGAGGGCCTAAGACCTGAGGGGTCTGGGGGACTGGGGTGGCCTGAGGGGCCTTTGAGGGAATTAACGCCATGATATGCGGGATGAGACTTGAGAGCACCGGTACTATCAAGTAACTTCCTCATAAGCTCATCAGAGCTTAGAGAAGCCATTGCGGAGGGGTTGGGGAGGGACAATATATGAACCTAACAACGATGACTAACTTCCTAAAACCGCCCTACACGCAGTAGGGCGGTTGAGAACGACGCGGATAACTTACTCGAACACGGCACTTGAAGTCCTGGAACGACGAATTCCCGTCGACGAAGCTCACGTTCCACGAAGTACGGTTAACAAGCCACTGTTCGCCGTGAAAACGGCGTTAGAAACTTATTAGAAGTACGGTTAACGAGCCACTGTCCGCCGTGAAAACGGCGTTAGAAACTTAATACGGTAAACAACTATGAAATTATATATTACGACAACAACCAGTGAAATTTGGGTGCTCAATTAGCGCGGGGGCTAAAAGAGCGGGAAGGCGTCTGCGATCGACGTGCGCTCGAGAACGCACGCAGACCGAGACTGGGGATACTCTCCTCCTAGGTCACAGCACTTAGCCCAGCGGTCCTCCAGAGCCTTGATCCCATTCAAATAGAAGGTCTCGTCAAGAACCGAACGGCATTTTCCGGGTGGCATTTTCCCCGAATATTCAGCTACACGTGATTAACTTTCTCGCCCGGCATTGCCGATAAATTTTTAGCCCGAATATGTGGCTAGCGCCTCTGTCTAAAAGTAACTCAAATTACTTAATAATAAAAAAATATATAATGATACGAAGAGCATAAAATATACATCGGCAGAAAAACCTCCTCAATCTGATTTGTATTAAGGGAAATTTTGCATCATTTACAAATATGTTTAATTTTCTTACCCCAAACCCTCATGTTTGTGAAAATGCAAAAAGATTCTGAAACCCCAGAACATATAGCTTACGTGTTAATATTTCGATTCAGTACACTCCACTTAGCTAAGTAATTTGCTTCTTTTACAAAGAGAAGATTAAGTAACCCTCATTAAGCTGTTTTTTGAAACGTTTTAGATTAAGCGATCCTATGTTTGAGTAACTTACGGAATATGGCGATGGTATGGCATACTGGATTAATGATATAATTTTATATACAAATTCTTTGTCTGCATTCGAATCATAATACAAGTATTTTTAATTTAGATTTTTAATGATGCTTTTATATATAACAATTCATGAACCCAAAATTAGTTAATAATTAGAAATTGTTTATCTGTACACAGCATTACCCACACACAGTATTACTAAAACATGTGTATATTAGTAAGTACACTTTTAGCTCAAGAAGATATTTATATATTCATAGCTTAGAAGTGCTTATTGCCTTGAGTTAAGTTTTTGCCTCCGACTTCCTTCCACCACAGTCGTTCTTAATTTTATCACCACAATAATCACTACGTGTTACAAAATTGATCTTACAAAAACAATTTTAATTTAAATCTGCGTGTTATAAAATGTGATTTTATAATTATGACTGGTTGAATAGTTTTAGTGAGAATCATCGAGGAACCCGCGCCCCACTCAATTTTTAAGTCTATTCATCGAAAAAGAATCAGGGCGCGTGGAAAGCACTAGCTATAATATGCGCTCTTCGAGGTATATTTTCCTGCCTGTGAACCTAAAAAAAGCTATTTATTTGTTGATCGAAGTAAAATGGCTATTTCGTGTAATTAAACATAAAAATTAAAAATTAAATCTTACCTCATTATAAAGCCAGTAGCATCAATTACAAAATAAGCTTGAAACTTTATTGTCCTATTCTACAATACACATGAATACAAGAATCAACACTTATGCCCCATACAGTTTATAACCCCTGACCCTCCACACGCAATAGATCCAATAAATCAAAAAAATCCACCATGGCCTTTACTCAAAAAAATATCTTTGATAAATGTGTCAAAGGAACAAAATCTATAGATATTTACGACAAACGTTGCGTCGTGTAGAAAAATATGTATCAATAATAGCGAGTTATGAATCTATGTCAGCAATAGTGAGGGGTAGGCATTTGTTTCGATAAAAAGTGTTGTAGTGTAAGCGCAAATTGATTTATCGATATTTGACGAAAAAAATATAAAAGTTTGTTTGTGGGAATTGTTTTTAGTATGTGGGATTTACATTTTTTTATAACGTAATTTGTTTTGCATTATTTACTTTACTTTGGTGGGAAATAGATTCTATTGATTTTGTCGTTTTAATGTTTTGTGAATTTTACTTATTCGTTTAGGCTTTAAAATTATTTGGTAACTGGTTGAAACAAACCACAATAATTTGCCCATTTAGTAAGATCAAGAATACTAACATGACATACAATAGTTATTGAGATTCATATCCGAAAATAATGGCATTATGTTTACGGTGGAGGGGTGCGTTAAGGGTGTTACCACACCAATCGTTCGACGTCGATCGACCGTCGATCGATGGTAGCATGGAACAGGCAACGTCAATCGACGGTCGATCGATTGGTGTGGTAACACCCTAAGGATTGCTAACCATCATATTATATGGACAAGACGCAATGCGACATGATACGGAATGACTTGCGGTTGTGAACAAATATATGCAAACGTCTCATTGTACTGGCTCATAATGTTTGCAGTGAAACATTGCATCTGAACGCATCGCTGCTGTCTATAGGCAGGGCCGAAAGGGACTATTATGGTAGTCGTGTCAGAATAGCAATTTTCCAAACTGGGGGTAAAGTCATGCTTTTATTATAACGACAACAAAAACAAGTGATTGTCATGTTGAGAAATCAATATTTGAATTTGAATCGCATTCAAAAGGAGATTTTTACTAAAATAAGGTATTTTTTTCATAATTCAATGCAACTCGCACAATTTTCATTCTTCAACTTGACTTGTTTTCAAATTGATCATAATAAATTAAACTCTATGTAATAAAATATAAAAAATATTTTTCGACGCCTCATAATACGCAGCAAAAAAAAGAAAATCATTTTAAAAATGAAATCACAAATAAACAAATATGTTTTCACATTAAGACCAAACCCCATAAGTATAGAGGTTTTATTTCTAACTGCATTTTGTAAACTGTATTACTTACCGCGGGGGTTTATTTCCAATTATTCGAGAATCCGTTGACCGGCCCGAGGGGGTAATTCTGTAAGCTATTCGACTTTATTATCATTGTTAGGTTAAGTTTCAAATTATATTGTTTTTGTTTCAGTTTGTAAGAAGACGCCGATGTGATTATCTTGAGCATAGGATTGAATATTTGGCTGTTTTGGTTCTCGGGTTTAGCGACATGATACTCTGACGTTTTCTTTAAATCTTTATTTAAGGAGGCGCTTGTTATTTATAGATCGTACCACTCTGTAAGATATACAATGAAAACAATATGAATTTCTATTGTACAATGAATACAATAGAAAAAACAATCAAAACAAAACCTTTGGTTAATTTATCTTCTAGAGAGGCATTTGTTCACCAGATGCAGCAAAGCCCGGGCTTCGGATGATAATGGACAAGCCAAGGCTCTGTTGCAGCCGGACAGTTCTCGCAACAAGAGAATTAACAAAATACCTCCCATTTCTCAGAGTCCGCACGGAACATTCGGTTACATTCGAGATTGGAGATTGAGTCTTCTTCATTAAATAACCAAATTGATCAAGTGATGTGTCCTGTGCGAAGTCTAAAAATATGAAATATATCTTCCTTTTTCATTTTACACTTACTAATCCAAGAGTTTGTAGGCTCAGCATGTATAGTTCGGTATCATATGGAAAGCTATTTGAACTGGGATCAAAATATATTATTATATATTCCATCATTGTGTATAGTTCCATAAAATTACATAATTAATGTTCGAACTCGTGAAGAATCTATTGCTATTTTGCATGTAATGATGATTATTTAATGACTGAAATATATATTTCATTTTTATAATATGGGTGATGCGCATATCTAAAAGTAACTAAGTAAATGTAAAAAATGTGATTCTTGCAAAAAACATTTAGCAGTACCTCTCGGTATGTTTGATTTTCCTGTTATATTTTAGGTCATTTGATAGGAATCGATTTGATATAAATCCAAAAGGAATCCAAGAATTCTTGAAATATCCAGTGTTATATATTGTCGTCTTTCATCCAACCATTCGTAGTAAAAGGAGTATTGTTATTAGGAATATCTTATGTTTTTGTATTACAACGGAAACCACACGCTTTGACTGAACAACTATATTGAATTCTTCATATCATTCGCAAACGGGGCTCGCAAAAAAAGCAGTATAAAAACAACAGTGACGTTTTAGTTTCATTTTGGTCGAGAAGTGATTTTATGGGTGGTAATTTAACTTTTTCTCATTCATGACGCAAGAAAACCTGTTTAGTCCTTTCCTTTTTATAAGTTTCAAAATATTGCATTATAACATCACTCCTCCAGGAACACTCGGACACCGAATGGAAGTTCGCTCGCACTCGTCTCTGGATGAGCTACTTCGAGGAGAGCGCTACTCTTCCCCCACCGTTCAACATCATGCCGACTCCGAAGCTGTTGCTCAAGATGATGGGATTGAGGAAGAAGGATAAGACACGGAAGATGCAGGAGAAGGTAAGTTTGGGTATTAAGTATTGTGATTTCTATCAGATGTCAATAAAAGTACAGGAATGTAAGAATATTTTATGATATAATAAATAAATAAGATAAATCCCCAGAAAAACACACCAACTATATGACCCCAAAATAAGCAGAGCTTGTGTTATGGACGGGACCCGGCTAAACGTACATATATAAATATGTATGAATGCCCCGGCCAGGACTGGAACTGGGACCGGCGTATGAGACATGGCTACTAACCGCTACCCTACTCGGCCCTCGTATGTTATCAATCATCAAATATTATCAGATCAGATAACCATTTTCCCTTATTGAATACAGGAGAAGGTAAAGTTAGGAGTTTAGAGTAACTATACTGTAGTGAGTAGTAGAGTGTACTTTGTCGTCATCGTTTTTCTGAACAAATGCACTTCTTTATTATACCACGAAAAAACTCTTTAATTGATTTGTGTCGTTTCTTGCACACGCAGGAGGAAAAAGAAAAAGAATGTGACGTACGCTACACAGCAGTGATGCGGGCTCTGGTGTGGCGCTACGTGTCCGCCATGCACAGAAAGATGGATGACGAGGCCGTGACAGAAGATGACATAAATGAGTTGAAGGGAGATGTGTCAGCACTGAGATACGAGCTGCTAGAGGTCTTCGAGAAAAATGGCATGGATGTCTCGTTTACTGACAGAAAGGAGAAAAGTAATTTTGGTTGATATTTGATCTTAATTTTAGTGTAGAAGAGTTACAATATTTTTGGGTATCCTTCGCCTTTGGGAAAAATATGTGTCAGAAGAATACTAAATAAAACAAAAGCTAAATAATCGTAGGTATTTAAAAAACCTCAATAAAATAATCAGTATAATTATTGTTCAACATATAACGTTGAAAGCAATAGAATGCACATATTTAAACATTGGTTTAAGGAAAACGCTTGTAATTTTGCTATTAACAATTTAGTTTTCAACAATTAGTTTTCACAAATCAAGATAGTTTTATGATGTATTTCATGTTAATACTTATTTTAATTTGATTTTGAGTTTGAGTTTTGATTATCTAAAACTAAATTTTTTGTTTCATATTAGCCGTTCTTGGAAAACGAATGAAGGTCTGGGAGCGACGTCTCATGAAGGACTTCCAAGTAGCTCCGGTTTCTGGAGTGGATGAGGAGGAGAAACAATCTGATGAAGATGGACTGTCCAAGTTTAGGAGGATAGCTAAATTGGCGGTCGCCAATACGACGTCGGCTAAGTGGGATCAAACCTTGGCTAGTACCGGGATATCGTAAGTAGACATTTCTGTAACGTTCGTGTGTCTCAGAAAAAGAAATATACTTTTTGAAAGTAGATTTTGAATTGTTAATTGATTACTCGATGGAAACAAGACCAATCAACTTATATCAAAAATCGCTGTGTAAAAACCATCGGCTTTAATATGTCTATAAAAAAATCTCTTCAGTTTTTAGCAGACTGATTGCTACCGAAGACAAGAATGTTTTCTTTTACCATCTCTTTTTATTTTTTATCATCTCTTAGACAAAGGATCAGGTCTGCAAAGTTATGGTTTAAGCCTCTGAAGAAGAAATAGCCCCACTGAAGGGACATCTGACTTCGCCGAACTTAGTGACTGATATGAGACTACTAAAATCGAATTCTTCTATTTTTATAGATCACAAATCGGTCGCTGCCGCAGTCGCGACTCATTTAAGAACCAGCAGAACTTGCAGCGCGCGATGGATGAAGCTCGCAAACTGGTGCTCCGGTCTCCGTTACCTGGTGAGAACTTTGATTTGATTTATACTATTACCATAAAGAGAGAGGTTTGTTTGTAGATAAGTTTCTTCTGTTAAGATTTCATCTGGGGCCTAGTACCCTAGAGTCCTTTCCATTTTGATCGCAACTTTCACGTGTTGTGTTTTGGTGAAAGGAAAGGAACAGCCGGTGTAATTTATTTATTTATTTATTTATTTAAATAGCTACATCAACGACAATATCAATATACAATTTCACAAAGATAAACAATATTATAGTATAACAGATACGTCTTTACAGGTGTATACAACAATAACAAAAATTGTAAACAATACAAACCTAACCAAAAACTAAGAGCAAGTAACAATCATAAAAAATATATATTATTATTTTTTTTTAATTTTCTTTGAACTAGTAATCGGGCAAAGCAAGTAACAGAAGATCTTGACATTTACTTTTGAATACAGGTTCAGGGTCGCAAAAGATGTCGATGTCACGGTTGTCCAGATTGTTATAAGTTCTCATACATCTGTTGAACAAAGGCAATTTCAACTGAAGCCTACGGTGGCAACACATCAATAGTCGATATAAGAATCACTATCGACGATATATAAATAAAACACTTAGAATTAATGATGTCTATGGGTGCTGAAGCCACTATCCATCAGGTCAGTGGCGTGCTCATTTGTTGGCTATGAGTTACGTAAAAAAAAGGGATAAGCTCTGAGACAACTGCGTCAGTTTTAGTACAAAAAAGTATTTACTACACGTTATAATCTCTTGTATCACATGCGTACTTAGATATAATTTTTAATCTAAAACCGACCTTCCAGAAGGTTCTCGAGGCGCGTCTCCCATCGAGATGCCACTGACCCCTGGTCACACGCTGCTGGAACTCATCAAGGACATCTCCACAGAAGTTGGAGACGCATCATCGCCAGCCTCGCCCGCCCCCAAGAGCCCTTGGAAACCACTAGGTTTTATGTTCAAACTAAAGTTTCTTTACTTAATTTTTGTAGGATTAAGGTTTATATGAACAAAATTAAACAATAGTTAAGTAGGTATCTAGGAATTTTCAGCTTTTGCTGTACTTTGTTAGAACGGGATTTTAATATTCTCACACATGCAAGGTGTAAACAATGTATTGTTAATCCTGAAACAGAGTTGTTTAAAGTGAACAAGTTTTTTGGCTACGTCTCTGCCTTATTTTGTATCCAAAACAAACATATTAGAGTCATAGTGTTTTAAATGGATAAAAAGGATAGAATAGATTTTTTGACACCATTGATTGACAGCACTGACTGATTGATCGACGCGTTCTTACTGCGCGGGTCAAACATGCATTTATATACATTATTTGTAAATCTTTTATGATACATTTTGGACACTATGTTTCTTTGGAAAGTAGTTCAGTTTAAGCGACTCTTTCAGGAGTTGCAGTACTTTTTTCTGAATATTATAGTTTGCATTTCAGTAGTAATTATATTTTTAAGTATATTAGCCTATGAATATGTATTCAAAAACAATTCCTAAAATATAAATCTTTCTCTTTCTAGGTGCAGGACCAAGTACGACAGTCGGTGGTCTACTTAGCGCAGCGGGACAAAGTCGGGCCCCCTCGCCCAAACCGAGGACGCCTATCCAGGCTTCTAAGGTAGGGAATAACTCTGTTTATAACATATTTATTACAATAACACAAAAAATTATTACCACTAGACCAAGCGAAAATTACAAACGGGGAAATGGCGGCTTACTCTTTAACTGCTTTACTAGTGAAGTAAGACCAACGAGACGAGATAAAAAATGTAAACAATCTTTCAGGGGTTCAAAACATTATGAGCCTTATGAACAGGTTGATAATTTATACTATACTATTTCCATTTCTTTATTTTCTCGATGACAGCTCCTGTGTAACCTTGTGCGAGCGTTTTTTTTCATTATGTATGCATTATTCTATAAAAATATGACGTTTACACACGTACAAGGTTATATAATACTAGAGTCGGAGAAACTGATAGGGATGAAGCTAGAGAGCATTGTATCAAATTAGAACTGTCATCGAGAAAATAAAGAAATGGAAATAGTATAACAGCTTTCCTGTACCAACCGTCGTCGGGTAACTGACATCAATATTGCGTAGGAGAGATTAGGAGAAACGACAACTATATACAAGATATTTTAAAACTTAAGAACATCAGGGTAAGTGATCTAAACCCGAAGGATTACATCGTGAGCAAAAACACATAGGTACTACAACGTAAAATAGCATTGATATAGTAAAGAAGATTGTAATTAATATAAGAAAAGTGCAAATATAGTTATTCGAATTACTTAAAAGTATTTATTAATCAAGTAGTAGATGTTCGGGGGTTTGTCACAAGCCATTTAGCTGGGTGAGGCTGATTATTAAAACGGGATTTTAGGAGTACTCAAGAATTTCAACTAAAAACAATCACACCTGTGTTTTTTTGTTATTTAATATTAACCTAACCAGGAAATATTTATTTAGATGACGTAATACGAATCGTTGTCTTTTTCTCTCCTCATATATGTATATTGATTCACTATGGGACCATCTAGATACAGCAGTTTTAACTGACGGAGGCACATGCGCTTACTTGTGATTGTTAGTATCCACACATGCTACCAATGTGTGCGTGACCGGCTGGATCAAAGAAATCTCGCGCTCACGCACACATGTTTGTGTTTGTACACGTGGTTTTTTTGTTTTCTACAAGTAAAGCGAACGTCGTCGCTTTGTAAGATAACAGTACTATAGCAACTTTCGCTTAGTTTGGATTCATAAATTTGATGTGTTAAACCACTTTGTACTTTATGCCGTATATGAAGGCCGCTATTTTTCTTTTCCTCTCTAGGCTCCAGAATCCAAGGGTCCCTCACCAGTGCCAACTCCTCGCGGTCCCAGTCCCGCGCCGCGATCTGCTAGCCCTGTCAGTGAGGAGGTTGGGCCTCCAGGTAGACAATTAGACACGCAAGGACGCTTATTATAATATTATACATAATTTGTAAGAAAGACATGTCTTGTTAATAAGTACTTATACTCCTCATTATAATTTTCTATTCGTACTAAGTGATTTGACAAGGTCGTTTTTGGAAAATTTTTAAGGTGTAAGACTAATTGCTTGCGTGTCTTCTTCTTAAAACTTTTTATGGGAGAGTGTACATGCGTTCAGAGAGCTACCCAATCATCCAATTGCGTCGAGCA
Source organism: Marasmarcha lunaedactyla (assembly GCA_923062675.1). Taxonomy (NCBI): domain Eukaryota; kingdom Metazoa; phylum Arthropoda; class Insecta; order Lepidoptera; family Pterophoridae; genus Marasmarcha; species Marasmarcha lunaedactyla. The sequence goes on from OV281358.1 coordinate 6,923,226, forward strand.
TTCCATTAGAACTCACTTTTCACCTGGTCAAATGAAACGGAAATACCAAAAGAGTGAACAAGTGTATTTCATCCTATTTCATCATCACTTTCCATCAGGTTAGATGGAGTACAAACGCGTATTCAATACGCTATATAAAACATACCCAAAAATAGATGGAGTCATAATTGATGGTTTCTTACATCATGTGGTCGATAGAGTTACCTTTAACCATTCGAGATAAACCTTTTATGAGAAGTAGAAAAGTAGATCAACTTAAGAAGAGATCTATTGAAAATTATTGATAAAAAAACTTGGCAATATGTTTCGGGCTTTTGACTCTGAAATAGAATAGTACGTACATAATTGAAGTACATATTTATGAGGACCAAGGTAAAACTTTTTCTGTACTCCAACCTGATGTTTGTGTTATCATTTTTCGTTACCATTTTGACTTGCACGTAATTATCTTAAAAGTTTAAGATATATTTGTCTGGTATGAAAGTAGATATAAATAAAAAAGAAATAATCAAGACTTCGTCGTTGGGTAATATTATGACAACTGACAACTTTTGAGTGAAATCAATCCCGTCCTTAAACATTATAATTATCACCCGGTTTTATAAATTAATTACCAAGAATTTATTTCTCTCTGGCCTTCTGGCAAACTTTTATTTGTAATAATTAGCTTTTATAGTGTTTTCTTTATAGGTAAGGAATATATTTATTTAGTAATGGGAAATATAACAGATAATATGGAAACTTCAAAAATAAATTTGAATGATATGCTTTCATTTGACTTGGTGCTTATTTAAAAAATCGTTGCGTTGAATTCGATAATTCGGTAATCATTTACATTAATTTTTTTTAGCGTCGCGTTCATTCTTTTTCGTAATCTTAAAATTCTAGTGTTAATTTTTTTTTTAAATTAATTTTTATTTAATTATGGCCCTCAGAACAAAGTCCGTTGAAGGGCAAGAGGATACCGGGTGACTCTCCTCCGAAGGTCATCAAGAGGAAACCTCCACATCCACCAGGCCAGGCTTCTGATGATCAGGTATGTAATTAGACATTTTGAAAAAGACAAATTTTTGTTTGCCACGACTCGAGTACGAATAAACTTTGTTCCATTTCACTCGCTGCTTCGTCATTGTATCATCAGCCGTCTCTTTCTCATTTAAAGTTTCAACAATGTAATAAACTAAGTTTGTGTTTGTTGTGCAAGTACCATTATGATACAAAGGTTATGAGATATAATGGCTTGGCGTAAAACTTGATTTATAATGATATGATAATAGGCGTCATCATGATTTTCGCACGTCTGGTTTTTCAAACAGGAGCAATGTTAGACCTCTATAAACAAGCGACACAAATAATTGTAGGTTAGGTTTATATGTCGACTATAATATTTAAAAAGAGCAAAATTTACGAATGCTGTAAATTTATTTTAAACAACGTTTAGAGGCTGTAAGTATAAAGAATAATTCAAACTTACAACCCAATTTTTTGCAGTTTATCGGAGCCACAAAAAATATCCACCTCTAAGTAAAATATTTATGCGACCTGTTGATATAATATTTCATTTAAAGTATATAGATTAATATAATGAATTGAAGCGCAGTTCTATACTTTATGTCGCAGTTTTATTCTGAAAAACCAGTAACAATGTTGATCATTTTACCAAACCACCTACATTAATAATGACACTTTCAAAGGTACAGACCTCAGAAGCCCCTGAGACATGCAAGACTCCCGAGGACATCGCAGTCGCCAGACCCGTGGCTCATGAGATTAAGCCTGCAGAGGGGGCCATTCCACCGCCACCGCCGCCGAAACCCAAGGTACATAAAGGAGATATGCAAATTTTTGAGATATAAATATCGGTGTTATTTCAGTTTTGTTCCTCGTCCATTGCCTTGATTATTGCAATTTATGCAAGTTTAGAAAAATTATCGTTCAACGTAAAGAAAGTCACATATCTGAAAATTGCTTCAAAAGAATGTCTACCCGCAGTTACCAAGTAATATAAGGGGCGCTACCCACATACTCGTCCCGGCAACGACCAGCATGCCGGGCGGCAAAGTCTCAATATGTGTAGATGCTCGTTCAGGGAAAATGCTGCGCGGCTAATGCCGTTCCGGTTTTGGCAAGACGAGCCGAATAACTGCCGAGCTGATCGGCGCTTCCCGAATATGTGTAACAGTTGATTTAGGTCAGAACTGCCGGCCAGCTTATACTGCCAACCCGAATGTGCCAGTCTCAGCTTCCAGGTAGCAAACCTAAGCCGAGCGAGCGTGGTGGGAAACTTCCTGTCAGCTGGATGGGACGGATGTTCATAAACTTTTTATTATATTTTCAGAATAGAATGAAATAAAAAACTCAGTAACTAATATTCAACTGGTTATGCGTTGTTTTATCGAAGGCCTGATTAGAACTGTGTCACAATCCGTTTTACTACGGAAAACCATAAAATTGTATAATTATTACCTAACGATATAAAAACTTATGAAAAATTATATATTGATCTTAAGTGAATATTGTTTGAATACATATCAAAGAACTTTAACGAATATACCTTTGGTTTTTACAATTTACATTTACTCCCCAATTCGGTATGTAAAATAATTTTGAAGTAGGTACCTTTTTTTATTAGGTATATTTTTTTATTGTTTACGGAAAGAATGAGGTTTTATGAGAATTAAATTTGAATATTTCCGATTTCTCTGCGGTATTTAATTTTAAATCGATTTTTAAATAATTCTGTTCGCTGACGTCACGGAGTAGTTGCCGTTTTTGAATAGCATTATAAAGTTTATTATTATACCTGGAACGAATAACTCTAGAATTTTCTTTGGATTCTTGGGACAGATATTTATTGTAACCAATGACATGACAGTTTAACCAAACAGCAATTAAAAGTTGATGCTATTCGATTACGTCATATACAGGTTAAATGAGAGTCAGTTCAATTTGCGCATATCGTTAAAATAAGCTCAACCGCATTATTCTGCTATTTGTTACTGACGAAATATAATTTAGAGAAATGATATCTTCAAATGGCTTTCAAATTACATTTTGATTCGTTTTCTTTACATCGGTACGGAATCCCTTCAATATCATGTCCTTGGTACAAAATGAACAGGCATATAAAATATAAAGTAAGGTCTTCATTGATACCTTTGTAACATTAAAAAACTGTAAACTTAATAAGTTAAAAATTTCAAAAACACTTTCACAGGTGCCCGCCCCTGTAATGGAAGTAACACCATCAACCCCACCAGTCCATGCTGCGTCCCCACCCCCGACCTCTCTTCCGTCTCCTATGCCATCAACCCATCCATCTCCTGCTAAATCAAAGCCAGGATCTCCAGCAAAGTCCCCCAGTCCAAAGCTACCGACTCCTCCTAAACCTCCGAGTCCAAAGTCCAGTCCTCCGAAGAGTCCAAAGAGTACAGGTGCCAAGGAAAGCCCACCTTACGTCCGGACGCCTTCACCACAGCCCACCACGTCAGTGGTGCATCCTGATGTACCAGTAAGTAGTGTTTTTATGTAACTTTTTATTTTATTATGTTACTTAATTATTAATTTAATTTTAATTTAACACAACAGGTTAGGATTGTATAAGGTTGCGCGAAGCTGAGTTAATAATTTAACTCGGATTTAGCTGGTTAGTCAATTAAAATAAATTAAAAATAACTAAACCAAGCTGTAAGTTTTCCTTAAAGATGTAAATAAATAAATGATGAATGAGTTCCTTCGTCACTGTTTATTTCTATTGGACTGATAGAGACATAAAGCAGTATTTTAACCAAAATAATCTTTAATTTTTAAATAAAGTTTTTCTTTGTCTAAATTTCTGTGCACAGCTCACAAAAGGTTATGAATGAATGGTTACATGTTTGGTGTGGCTTCTAGTACACAAAATGTTTACATTCTTAAAGTAAGTTTTACAAGAGGATTTAAAAAAGGAAAGCAAAATAAAATACAAATTGCTTTGTTTAAAAAGAGTTGGAAAGGATTTAAAGTTAAACTTGTTATGTACAGAAATTGAGGTATATAGATTTTCGTCCCAAAATGTAAGTGTCTCATGTAAGTGTTTTAATTTTGTAATTTTATCAAAAAAATTGTACTACAATTTTGTAAATACCTAAGGAATATGTTTAAGAAACTTTATTTCGGACAGATGTTTAAAAATTTTACCACTTTTGTTAGTAATTGGAAAGTAAAATAACTTGGAAGTAAACATTTTTGATAAAACTACGAATTTTTAAAATTCAAATCTTTACTCGGGAGACAAACCTTACGCAAAGACAAATTGAATCAAGATCTTTTTTAACGGCTTAAATATTTATAATAAATAAATATTTTTAAATTTAAACTTGTATGGATAGATTTGTTATCGAAACTTCCAAACGAATCTAATAAACTGTGTGCTGTATATGAGTTTCTCAATAATTTTCTTTTGTCCAGCGAACCCCATCCCCACCACCACAAAGACTTAGCTCCACTTCATCCACGGAGCAGCTGATACCACCACCATCACCGCAACCACTAAGACCCATACAGAAACTTGAAGAAATCAAAACTATCAAACGACAACCCAAAACTGGATGGCTTTAGACCTTTGTATTTGTGGACGAAAATATATTAAAAATATATTTTTACTGTGGATGAAAAGGCAAAATGTTAGTGGAAAAGATTTTGGAAGACCACTGCTAAGCGACATTAGTTATAATTGATCTCCCATAAGCAGTTCGCGAATACACGTTAGTTTCCCTGCCCCTATATCGCTTATTCGTTTACCCTAAAAATAGATAAATCCTAGCAAGGGTGCTACTCGTAAAATGGTCGTTCCTTTAATTGAACAATCATACTTTTTTTTGCCATATTAATTTTTGCTGGACTTACGTAGAGTTGAATGAATTCATTCTTTATTTACTTTATTTTAATAATTAGAATAATTGATTTATAAAGGTATAGTTAAGATTTTTTTCTTAAATATGTTTATCATAATTTTATCATACACAAACTGTTTCGAATATAGTTTTCGTTTTTGAATTGTGGTATGGCAGTCAAACGAAATTAATAACGTTAATAATTCAAAAATGTTATTTTAAGCAAGAAAAGGTATGTGTATTCGTTTAATTTTACGGGTCGTAAGGTCCTTGCCTTTTTTATAAGTGTTTGTTAAAAAGGCTGTATTAATTTGGTGAAATATGAATGAGTTACCTAATTTCAAAAGATATTACTTAGCGGTACCCTGCGGGAACATATGGGCTGCATTGTAATCCGCGACGTAATTAATTGATGATAAACTGTAATATGCAGACTATTATAATAATGTTAAATTGATACATAAATGACGCAGATGTTTGATGAATTTTTTGATTTTATGTAACGAGGTCAGTTTTATTTGTTTATTGAATGTTATGATCAGATAGATAAACTCATAACGAATCCAAAAAGGTATCATATAAACCGTATATATTTTATTGTTGACAAATTCTTCAATTTTCTAAGACCCTCCAAGAAAAACATGTGTTTATAAAACCAGAATCATTCGGGGTATTTTAGGTTTTCAGAGTCATCGTGTGACGGGTTTGACGTTATCTGCCACAAGAAATATTGCTAAATTGGATTTTTTATATCGACAAAACAATACAAAACCGAGTTTTAAGATCCTATAATAATTGTGCGCATTGAAATAATTTGTTTATTTTACCATGTTTGTCTAGCTTAATTTTGTTTATTACATCAATGTCGGTACATTTAATTTAATTTCGCTGTACACTAAAAATGAAAAATACCCACATATGAGCTTGTTTCATTTTTAACAAGATTAAAAGGGTAAATTCCAATTTGTTATAGGTCGCTTGCAAATGAGAGAATGTTAAAAGTCCAATTTAGTAGAGTCGAGTTAATTGAAATGGGATTCAATTATTTTAACTTTATATGAAGTCCTGCCATCTTAGTTATTTATTTTTCACTGCCTCCGGTTTAATTTAAGAGGGATTAGTTAGAGGATTTTGTGGTATTTGAAATCATTCAAAATAGTTTATTTGACACATAATATCCAGTAAATAATAGCAGTATTAAGTAAATATATATACGTATTTATCGATTTAATACTCATATTCATATTTATATTTTATTGATGAAGCCAAAGATATTCTTTAGGTATTTCTATATTCAGTGATTATTACTATTGAACTTACCACCTACTTATATTCTCATAATTTTATGATATTAACAGTGCTGACTATATGAACATGATTCATTTAAAGGATTTTGGTGTATTATTTCTGTATTTTTACCAACATTCTAGTTATTTATCATGGCTTATACATCGATTATACATAGTACACTTTCTCTCCTAAGGTAACATTGACAAACATTCTTTATTGTTTTGCTTACATTTTAGTTTTTGCTTCTTAATAAGCAGATGCTATATCTTGATATTGACCAAGATTATTTATGAAACTTCAGTCACCCGTTCGTTATAAGAGAGACTGTATACCATAAATTGTCTAAAGACTCAAGTGTACATGAGAAATAAGGGTGTGAGCAGACTGAGTAGTGTCAGAGCGTCAAATTCATGACTAATATGAATGTCTGATAGACTGGTCTTGTCTGGCAGTCTGACATTTGAGTCTGTACCCTAATGATATAAAACTATGGGATTTTTCTATGTCTGGTCTTAATAATTTTCTGTTAACATTGACTTACAATCGTTTAGCAACCTATTTGTAGTAGATGAAACATAAAATATTGTGTTATAAAATATATGGCCTTTTGTCCATTTTAAATGTAAGCGAACTCCCTACGTGGTCAAATGATGAAGAAAATTCAATTAGGCTTACAAAACCGATGTCATTTGAAACATTTTCTAATTATCATATCGCATATATTTTTTTTTATCAAGCAAGTTTTTGGCAATGTATGTAAGAAGATAGAATAAACAGTAATGGAATAAGAAAGAAGGTAAATATTAACTAAATTAAGATTTGTAATTTTATATTTGAAAATGTTATGTAATATTATAGCTCGATCTCACTCGATGAGTGTATCCTGTCTTCGGAGAGAATGTATTTTGTTGCCAAATTTAAAATGTTAAATTCCTTGAAATGAAAATTAAAGATTTATTTATGATTTAAATGTGTTTGTTTTTAAGCCTATCCCTGAAATGTATAATATAAAGGTTTACTATGGTTATTTGGCAGTAGAATGTTTTGTTTAAGACTGTGTGTGGGGCGTTACTAGGGTTTGTCAAATGTACACCGCCCCGTACCTAATGTCCACGTCTCCGTGGTTGTGATCCGATGAAAGGGAAGGAGCAGCTAGCTTAGCTAGCAAGCTTGTGTAAATTACATGTAGCCTTCATTCGGTAGAGCATCGTTGTTAAATAATCCGTTATATAAGTAAATAAAGAAATATACGGTTTATGATGTGCATGGATACAAATACCACTTATTATTATTTTTGAATTGCGAGCTCGTTTGATGCTCATATAAAAAATTAAAGGGCTTTTAAATTCGGCAAAAATACTTATTTTGTCTTGGCAGTTCACCGTAGAACCTAAAAGTTTCAACATCAGGTCTATATTGTTACAATTTATGCTTTATTTAATTCGCTTAACGATATTCATGGCCGTTTTGCAGAGTCCACAGTCCGTCTTTTAATGCGCAAATTTGAGATATCTGTAGATACAGCAGTGCCTATACGTCAAATAAACGCAAGACCGTTCGTTATGTCAAGCGGTGGCGACGTCCACAGGCCGCTGAGATGGTGAGACTTTGTCAATATATGCAAACCCAATAACCATTTCGGATCTGAAGGTCAACATGACTCGCTTTTGTCATTAACTGAGCCCGATTTATGCGACGATGTTGACCAATATTGGTCAACTAGTATACATCACCGACAGCGGTGGGGGCGGTTTGACTGAAATTATATTCCATACGAATCCAATCTTATGAAATACCCTTTTTGTCTTCCAGCCTCCCTTAAATATATCATTTTGTTAAATATCAAGGCGTCCTTTTCAAGTGATGTATTTGCAAAAACAATGCGACGGAGCTATAATTTCTGAGTTAACATTCTCATTTATTTTCTTATATTTCTGGCAGATTTCGTTTTTGTGTTCTCGATGGTGTATTTTACAATTATTATTTTATTCCGATAAACGAAAATAATATGTATTATGATATAATTATAATTTCTTTTTAGTTACGGCATAGTTTGAACATGGATGAGTCGAATCTTACCCCGAGAAATTGCTCAGAGGATTTGGCAGAGCATGGCAACTGTCATCAAATTTTAACCCCGTAATATGGTTATCCTGGATAGAGTCCTGAAATGGGAGCAGTTTAGGACGGCATCCGATCCAAATCTGTGGACATATGTTCTAAAGTAGTCGCATAGCAAAAATACTATCCAAGTAATCTCCGTTACCCGCGAACCTCAAAACCAAAACGAATCCAAAACGAACTCGGCCCGAGTTACAGTAGCGTTCGTTCACGCATCCGGATGGAAGATACAGTGTGAAACAGTTATTTGCTGTGATGATGTGATACTAAAGATTAAAATTTGGTTGAAATCACATTAATATCCTGAACCCTGTATGGGGTTTCTTAATATACTTCTTGTATTTATGCAATCGCAATTATGGCGTTTTGGTTATGGTTTTTGTGAGTTCAATGGATAATTTGAATATTTTATTATGAAAGATTAAATACGCTGAAGAACACTCGACGAGAGGCTAACCTGTTTAACGATCGAGTGGTGTGGGTAACCGCCCGTTGTTCGCATACTCGCTAATACGAGGGAGGATTGAAAATTTCGCAGCCTAAATAAGAAAACACAGGAATAATGCAATTTTTTATATTTATTTTTCTACATACTCTCCTCCTAGGTCACAGCACTTAGCCCAGCGGTCCTCCAAAGCCTTGATCCCATTCAAATAGAATGTCTCGTCAAGGTCTTCAAAAAAGGCATCTACGGCCACTTTGACCTCCTCATTGGTAGAAAATTTCATTCTACCTAATTTTTTTTTAGTTTTGGAAATAGGTGGAAGTCAGAAGGTGCCAAGACAGGTGAATAAGGGGGATGAGGAAGCAATTCGAAACCACAATTCACTATTTGAGCCATCGATTCTGCAGATGTGTGAACACGAGCATTGTCCTGATGAAACAAAACTTTCTTGGTCAACAATCCTGGTCTTTTAGACTTTATTTCTTCGCGTAAACGAGTAATAGTATGCAGTAGTATGCAGAATTGATAGTTTGACCTCTTTCTAAGTAATCAACCAAGATGACACCCTTAGAATCCCATAAAACCGATGCCATTACCTTGTTTACTGAAAAACACACCTTGGCTTTCTTGGGGGTCGTAGATCCGGGTCTCTTCCATTGTTTGGATTGTTGTTTGGATTCAGGAGTATAGTGATGAACCCATGTTTCGTCCATAGTAACAAACTTGGCCAAAAATTCGTTCGGATCAGCTTGAAAAAGCTCTAAACAGTCTCAAGAACAGTTGCAATCCACCCTAGTAGTAAAGGCATCAGACAGAACTACACAGTCGCACCTCGCTGCTCGCCAACTTGATACTACTTTCTAGCTCCCCTTACTTCTCGTCATCCCTATCTATCGTCCGCTGAGAAGCTTAAAGCATATAAATATTATTCGGTTATTTAAGATATCTGGTGATTTGGTTCACTAGAGATATATTCTTTATGTAGTTTTTGTAGAAAGCAGGTAAAGTTTCTTTTGATAAGAGATTGTTTGACTGCTGTAATAACCAAGTAAGCTTGCTTATGTTTATACAAAATAATTCTTATCTGCGTCTGTTAGCTCGGCAAGTCTCCCAAATCTTAGATGACCCTTCCGAATCAGTGGTAGTTTCAATATACGACGCCCTAAGCAGAGGTCCGTGCCCTTTAGGGTGCCCTTAGGCGTATCGTATCTAGGAGTAGTTTAAGTTCTGGCTAAGCGCCCTCAGCGCAAGGCCACGAATTACAATGAAATTTAAAAGGCTAATAGGGCCATAAATAAACTGTCCATTTCAAAAAAAAATCGGCAAATCTCCCCATAGACTATCCAAACGACGAACACCCTCACAAATAGCGCCCGTTCACGGGGTTAACGCGGGTACCAACCATATTAGAAGGAAGTGGGGTCACTTACGATGGGCATCATATACTTCATTGATCGTAGGTGATGAAGATGAATTATATTATAACGGTGAAAATAGGATATTCTGCAGTGCCGCTCTGGATGAGATCTTGGACATAAAAAATTCTACTAGTACTGAATAGGATTAACTTACATAAATAAATATAAATGGGAAATGACAATGGCTTTAAAATTAAAAGCTATATTGTTTATATATATATATATATATATATATATATATTCTACTAATGTCACACTGTTCATCATGGTATGTCAGAGGTGGATGTTTTAATTAGACATTCAAGTAAACAGGTAGCCGTTTCGTTGAATATATTTGTTCAGCTAATCGGCTAGCCGTAATGTAGCGTACTTAATTATAAAGCAAGTATTATGCGATTAATTCATTATTTATTAACAAAGTGAGCGTGGTGCGGTAGTACCGTCGAAACGCCAGTAAAAGACTTAAAAAACATAAATAAAGCTTAAAAACGTATTAAGTTTTGTTGAATGTCTTATTCAGCCATCCAACTGCGACATAAATATACCTTAGTACCGATGATATAGTTAACTAGTATTAAACGCCAAATGCAATAACAAAACGTCTGGCTGTTCAGTTAAACTGAAAAAAGTAAAATTTTTAAGTATAGGCAACTTTCCACCGCGTCTGTTGAAAATTTCGGATATATTGGCACCAGCAACATTGAAGAATTGAATTGAACATTGGCACAGCAGACTGTGAAAAGCAAACATAGAAACTTAGTTTAGATGTGTTGTTTAACAAAAACATATAAGAAATAAATATAAGAATAATAAGTCCTCTGTGTCAAAAATAAAAGCATATGATTTTTCACAACGCTACTTATCTTTTATATGATAATAATTCTGAGTCCGAAACAGCAGGTGGCAGAAAAACCCAGGAAAGATGGTAGGGAATTTATTTATCTTATTTCTTTAGCGTCGTGCATATTTTAACACTGATTAACACTGACAATTGTATAGTGTGTTCATAAGTATACACCAAGATATACTAAGTAGGTTTTAACACTTTGAGTGCATCTATAAGTACCACATAATTTTATATATTATATTATAAAGTGAAAACCACATAACACCCTGTCGGTTACCCATACTAAGCAGCCGGTGGTATTCGCACAGCACAAACACACATCAAAAAAGTTCGCGTTTACTGACTTAAAATATTTAAAAATAAATTATTACGATTGTGTTCTTTATTCAAGCATACACCATTTAATGTAGAAATCATAAAATCTTCTTTTGTTTTTCAATGTAAAAACGAAGTATTATCTATCCAATATTTATCCATGGAAATGTACATTAATGTACAGTTCCATAGATAATTTTTTTTTTTTTGGTTCCCCTCCACGGGAAGGGCAGGAGGATATAACAAATGCTCTGACGCATACTCCGCGCGCGCGATCGGAGTTATGTGGGACTCGTCCCGACGCCTACCAGAACCACTACCCACTAAAAAACCCCCTGTCGGCTCGTGCATTTTTGCCACTCCGCCTTCATCTGAGCGACGGCCAATTGTAGAAAGAGGCCGCGCTAGCGGGGCCCTTAAGGGGTCACCCGCTGAGATTTACATAGCACTGAAGGTGCTCAAAATGAAAAGTAAATAATAAACATTAAAAATGAAAAATAAAATTGCATTAATTCGGATTTACGTTAGAATTAGAATTTACGTTAGAATTAGGATTTGCGGCCTGAAGGGCCTCGAGATCTAAAGTTAACTGCGTGGGTTCGCCAGTGTGCGCGTTTCTCGGCCTAGCGACTTTGAATTTCGAATCTAACACAGGAGCAGTATATGGAACTGAATCTCGAACAAGATGATTGGGATGGGATTCGGCGCGTTTGAAGAACGATTCTGAGAGTGTTTTGAGGTGCTGTTGCACTGTAGGTAGTTCAAGATCTCTGTGCAGGTCCGCGTTGCGCACGTACCAAGGTGCGTTTGTGGCCCTGCGGCAGAAGAGATTTTGAACTACCTGCAGCTTATACAGGACGGAGGGATTGGCGTGGGCAAAGACTGGCGAAGCATATGACATGACGGGTCTAACGCAGACCTTATAAGGAGTACGTTTATTTCTAAAAGACATTTTACTTTTTCTACCTATCATACTATTTAGGCGGCTTAAGTAGAAACGCGCGAGTTTCGTTACTCTATCGACGTGTGGCTTGAATGATAGCGTCTGATCTAAGGTGACGCCTAAGTATTTAATACTGCGCTTCCAGGGGATGGGAATACCTAACATTCGAATGTGAGGATCGTTGTAGCGATTACGACGTTTGTGGTCGAATTGAATGGCAGAACTCTTTTCTGGGTTGACATCGATACGCCATTTTTGAAACCAAACACCGAGGGCGTTTACGGCCTTTTGGAGTCTGGTGATGTTATACGGGATCGATTGACCTTTAGTGTAAAGGGCGGTATCGTCTGCAAAGAGGGCGAGTTCGACGCCTTTCGGCGGGATGGGGATGTCGTTAGTGTACACGGTGTACAGCAGAGGGGCGAGGACTGAGCCTTGCGGGACTCCAGCCTTGATGGGAGGGGCGCGGAGAGCGTGCCTTCATGTTTGAATCGAAACGTACGGTCTTTAAGAAACGACGCGATTAATCTGACTAGGCGAACCGGTAAGCCTATTTTATAGAGTTTAAAAACGAGACCGCTGTGCCAGACTTTGTCGAAAGCCTTGGCTACGTCAAAGAGAACCGCGGTTGTTTTTTTACGATGCGGATAGAATCCTTCGAGTATGTACTCGACGATTCGATGGACTTGTTGAGGGCAGGAGTGCTTAGCGCGAAAGCCAAACTGGTGGGGAATAATGAGAGGGTCGCCGTCCGTTGGAAACAGATGGTTCCGCATTCGAGAGAGTATGACTCTTTCGAGAAGTTTAGACATTGCCTTGAGGAGGCTGATGGGTCTGTGATTAGCCGGGACGTTCAGAGGTTTACCCGGCTTGGGAATGCCTATGACTGTCGCTTCTTTCCAGGCTTTTGGAAAGTAGCTATGGTCGAAGCAGGCATTGAAGATGATAACTAACAAGGTAAGCACCTGCTGTGGCAGGTGCTTAAGTGCGTGGTTGGAAATTCCATCCACACCCGGAGCCTTTTTGGACTTTTGCTTTCTAATGAGAAGCAAGATTTCATCATTAGAGACTGTGACGGGGTCGTCGGTGATAGGGAGAGATTCTCTGCGGAGAACTTCGTCCTCCACCGCCTGGATGTGGGAGGGATCCGCGGGTTGCGTGCTGGGCGAACATTGTGCCGCTATGCTGTCGGCGAAGCATTCGGGTTTCTCTTCGACTTCGAAGGCAATGGTGCCGTCGGGACGAGTGACAGGAGGAACGTGAGGGGCTAAGGCTAAGGGAAGCGCGGGTTTGCCTTGCTTAGCAATAATTACGTTGTCGCTGTTAATGAATAAAATAATAAAAAATAAAAAAAATGAGTTGATAGCATCAGTGAGAGTATTGACTACTGAATCTATTTTAATCGGACTCTCTAATTGGTCGGACGAAATCGCGAGCGGAGAGTTCGGGGCCTCTAAGGCTGAAACTAACGTATTTTTAAAGCCTTTCCAGTTGGTAAAGGTCTTAGGCGATGTGACGTTATCGTTAGGCGTACCTAGCACGAGGGAGACGGGGCGATGGTCGGAGCCTAGGTTATCGAGTGGTTCGATAGACCTTAGATCAAGATTGATTCGCTTGATAATTGCAAAGTCGAGGATGTCAGGAGAGTAGGTCGGGTTGTTGGGATAGTGAGTGGGAGTAATGGGGGATATGACGTCTAAGTCAAGGGAGTTAGTAATGTCGAGGAGAGCGATACCGCTGGTGTTAGTCGATAGGCACGTCCAGTCAGTATGTTTGGAGTTAAAGTCTCCGAACATAATGACTGAATGGCCGAGGGCGAGAATGGCCTCAAAGTCGCTGCGGATTGGTCTGGAGCCACATGGTATGTAGATTGAAGCTATGATGATGGTCGGATGACCAGTCATAGCCAATCTACACACAGTGGCTTCCATGTTGAGGAGAGGAGGGGTAGGGAGAAGACAGCAATGGAAGCCTCTTTTGTAATATATAGCGGTGCCGCCGAAACCGTCAGAGTTGGGCCTATCGTTACGTGTAAACGCGTACTTAGGAATAGCGTATCCCCTGGAGCGGTTTGGAGTAAGCCATGTCTCCTGGAGAAGGAATAAGTCAGGTTCTTTGTTCTGAAGGAACAGTTTAATCTCGGGAAGGTTGGTGCTAAGGCTACGAGCGTTAAAAGATACTAGTGATAAGCCCTTGGGTTGGCCCTGGGAAACCAGACTACTTACGCTGGGCACAACACTGCACTCAGCACAAGCACAACACAACTTAGCACAGCACTTTGAAGACTAAGGGGCTTAGTCGCAAAGAAAAATCGCACTTCGATAGCACTCAGAGGGAGTAGAAAAACCTTGAAAACCGTAGCACGGAACCGACACGCTAAACTGTGACGTCAGTAGACTGAGCGCCACGGAATATCGGGAAAGGACCAAACAACGGAGAACGAGGTCTTGCACGTCCGCACCGGGCGGCGATCGGAGCGAGAATGTCCATAGATAAATATTGACGCTATTTTACAACTTAACTTCATTTCGACGGCCTATTTGGTGTTGAGGTACGTAGCCTTGCATTCCATGCTAGAGGTCCCGGGTTTGAATCCTGGTAGGGTCAGATATTTTATTATATTTGCTTTCTAGTCGTGTATCTTTGTGTGTTTATATATTTCTTAAGTTTATTTATCCGTTATCTAGTATCCATAACACAAGTTCTTAATGATACTTAATTTGGGCTAGAAAATATGGTATGTCAGTTAGAAATATTTATTTATTTATTTACTTTACTTCAAGTGGTTTTTTCAAATGAAGTCAAATAGCCTATTGCTAAGAAAGCATTGACTCTTGAAAAGAAAGCAAATACCGAATAAAACGAATGCCAGGAAACAAACCTTTTGGATTTTACTTTTTTAATTAAAGTGTATTGTAGTGAATAATCGAATAATACAATTTCTCTTTCAAAACAATTTATGAACAATAAAAAAAAATGAATAATAGATTTAAAATGTGATTTTTAAACTACGGAAACTGTATGCTTAATGAGCAATAAAATTGCATCTATATGCCAAAAATCATACAAATCCATTCTATCGTTCTTACGCGTCTGAGTAACAAGCTTCCAAACATAACAATATTCGCATTTATAAAATTAGTAGGATACTTACTTTAAAATATATATTTATTTTATTATTATCTCAAAATTGTAATAGGACTTATTTAATATTGAAAATGCGGATCATACAAACAACTTTTCATTCCTTAACTTTTCATCCTCAACTGTACACTCTCAATCTAATTTATAGACCCTTTTTTTTGTTCCCCTCCACGGGAAGGGCAGGGGGATAAAAAATGCTCTGACCAGAGTTCTGTGGGACTCGTCCAGTCGCCTACCAGAACCTCTACCCACTATAAAACTGTCGGCTCGTGCAATTTTTTTGCCACACATCCTTCATCTCAGCGACGGCCAATTGGAGAAAGAGGCCGCGCTAGCGGGGCCCTTAAGGGGTCATCCGCTGGGATTTACATAGCACTGAAGGTGCTCAAAGCCCTGAAGGAGAATACATAGCACTGAAGGTGCTCAAAATGAAAAGTAAATAATTAAAAACATTAAAAATTGAAAAATAAAATTGCATTAATTCGGATTTACGTTCGAATTAGAATTTACGTTAGAATTAGAATTTGCGGCCTGAAGGGCTTCGAGATCTAAAATTAATTGCGTGGGTTCACCAGTGTGCGCGTTTCTCGGTCTAGCGACTTTGAATTTCGAATCTAAGACAGGAGCAGTATAAGAGACTGAATCTCGAACAAGATGATTGGGATGGGTTTCGGCGCGTTTGAAGAACGATTCTGAGAGTGTTTTGAGGTGCTGTTGCACTGTAGGTAGTTCAAGATCTTTGTGCAGGTCCGCGTTACGCACGTACCAAGGTGCGTTTGTGGCCTTGCGGCAGAAGAGATTTTGTACTACCTGCAGTTTATACAGGATGGAGGGTTGGGCGTGGGCAAAGACTGGCGAGGCATATGACATGACGGGTCTAACGCAGACCTTATAAAGCGTACGTTTATTTCTGAAAGACATTTTACTTTTTCTTCCTATCATACTATATAGGCGGCTTAAGTAGAAACGCGCGAGTTTCGTTACTCTATCGACGTGTGGCTTGAAAGAAAGCGTCTGATCTAAGGTGACGCCTAAGTATTTAATACTGCGCTTCCAGGGGATGGGAATACCTAACATTCGAATGTGGGGATCGTTGTAGCGATTACGGAGTTTGTGGTCGAATTGAATAGCAGAACTCTTTTCTGGGTTGACATCGATACGCCATTTTTGAAACCAAACACCAAGGGCGTTTACGGCCTTTTGGAGTCTGGTGATGTTATACGGCACCACGTGACCTTTAGTGTAAAGGCGGTGTCATCTGTAAAGAGGGCGAGTTCAACGCCTTTCGGTGGGATGGGGGTGTCGTTAGTGTACACGGTGTACAGCAGAGGGGCGAGGACTGAGCCTTGCGGGACTCCAGCCTTTATGGGACGAGGCGCGGAGAGTGTGCCTTCATGTTTGAATCGAAACGTACGGTCTTTGAGAAAAGACGCGATTAATCTGACTAGGCGATCCGGTAAGCCTATTTTGTAGAGTTTATAAACGAGACCGCTGTGCCAGACATTGTCGAAAGCCTTGGCTACGTCAAAGAGAACTGCGACTGCTTTATTACGACGCGGATAGAATCCTTCGAGTATGTACTTGACGATTCGATGGACTTGCTGAGGGCAGGAGTAATTAGCGCGAAAGCCGAACTGGTGGGGAATAATGAGAGGATCGCTATCCGTTGGAAAGAGATGGTTCCGCATTCGAGAGAGTATGACTCTTTCAAGAAGTTTAGACATGGTCTTGAGGAGGCTGATGGGTCTGTGATTAGCCGGGATATTCAGAGGTTTACCCGGCTTGGGAATACCTATGACAATCGCTTCTTTCCACGCTTTTGGAAAGTAGCTATGGTCAAAGCAGGCGTTGAAGATGATAGCGAACAAGGTTAGCACCTGTTGAGGCAGGTGCTTAAGTGCATGAATGAAAATTCCATCCCCACCCGGAGCCTTTTTGGATTTTTGATTTCTAATGAGAAGCAAGATTTTATCGTTAGAGACTTTAGCGGGGTCAGCGGTGATGGGGAGAGAGTCTCTGCGGAGAACTTCGTCCTCCACCGCTTTAATGTGAGAGGGATTCGCGGGTTGCGTGCTGAGCGAGCATCGTGAAGCAACGCTGTAACGCGTTGTTTGCGGAGTGGTAATTGAGGGTCCAGAAAGGAAATACCAAAGCTCTCTTCTATGTTTATTTTGCAGTAAAATTAAAAATATACAAAAATGCCTGTAAATACAAACAAAAAATATAAACAAAATTGAAATAAAAAATAGTCACACAAAATAAAACAGAAACATTAATACAATTAAATTTGATCTGAAAAGAAAAAGTAACAACAAAATAAAATTTTAATGAATGAGAATCCTTACCAAAAATTTTGGCTACGCACACTCGTGTACGTAAAAATAAATTATTGATTTCATGAAAACTTTGATTGTAGATAATAAAAAATTGATAAACATGTAATTTTGAATAATAAACTCGGAAACAATAATAAATAAATAGATTCTAGTTGTTATGATGGATAATTTTTCGTGACTGGCTTGTCAAATCAAAACATTGCCGTTCTCCGACACTACGTAATTCGTAGTTTAAAATTACGTCGGGAACGACAAAAAAATAAAATTTACTGACAAAAAGAGGTCGAAATAGACAACCGTCACAACGCTGTCAGCGAAGCATTCGGCTTTCTCTTCGACTTCGAAGGCATTAGTGCCATCGGGACGAGCGAGAGGAGGAACGTGAGATGCGCTGTCTACGCGTAAGGCTCGGGCCATTCGATACTACGATTGGTGGGACGGGGAGATATTCTCCATGAGATCGTTAAACTTAGTGTCTCGGAGTTCCGCGTAGCAAGACCTAACTTTGCGTTGAAGCTGATTCGCAGCTGTTCTGTATGCGGGCGTGGGATATTTCTTGGCTCCCCGGAGAGCCGCGTTCTTAGCTTTAATGAGATTGCTAACGGCTAGGAGAAGCGTGGGTTTGCCTTGCTTAGCAACCTTTTCGTTATCGCTGATGGCTGAGTTGATAGCATCAGTGAGAGTGTTGACTAATGAATCTATTTTATCCGGGCTATCTAATTGGTCGGGTGAAATCGCGAACGGAGAGTTCGGGCCTCTAAGGCTGAAACTGACGTATTTTTAAAGCCTTTCCAGTTGGTGAAGGTCTTAGGAGATGTGACGTTATCGTTAGGCACACCTAGCACGAGGGAGACGGGGCGGTAGTCAGAGCCTAGGTCATCGAGCGGTTCGATAGACCTGAGATCGAGATTGATTCGCTTGACAATTGCATAGTCGAGGATGTCAGGAGAGTAGTTCGGATTGTGGGGATAGTGAGTGGGAGTGATGGGAGATATGACATCTAATTCAAATGAGTTAGTGATGTTGAGGAGAGCGATACCGCTGGTGTTGGTCGATAGGCACGTCCAGTCAGTATGTTTGGAGTTAAAGTCTCCGAACATAATGACTGAATGGCCGAGGGCGAGAATGGCCTCAAAGTCGCTGCGGGTTGGTCTGGAGCCACTAGGTATGTAGACTGAAGCTATGGTGATGGTCGGATGACCAGTCATAGCCAATCTACACACAGTGGCTTCCATGTTGAGGAGAGGAGGGGTAGGGAGAGGACAGCAATGGAAGCCTCTTTTGTAATATATAGCGGTGCCGCCGAAACCGTCGGAGTTGGGCCTATCGTTGCGAGTAAACGCGTATTTGGGAATAGCGAATCCCCTGGAGGGGTTTGGAGTAAGCCATGTCTCCCGGAGAAGCAATAAGTCTGGCTCTTTGTTCTGAAGGAACAGTTTGAGCTTAGGAAGGTTGGTGCTAAGGCTACGAACGTTAAAAGATACTAGGGATAAGCCCTTAGGTTTTATACGACCGGACGCGGGATTTGCGGGTCTAGACATTATATTTGCTCATTTACGAATTTATATAAAAAATAAAATTTATAACGAACTTAGAAGCGTTGATGCTTGGTTAACGCAAATAAACGCTCTTGAGGAGAGCGGGCGACTCGCAGTTTACGTGCGAGTACGGAAATTTTGTTAATGTCGACGTTTTCAATGACGTCGAACAATGTCTTCATGTCCTCAGCCAACGACGACTGAGGTGAAGACGACGGAGCGGGACGCGGGCCTACGGGAGCTACGGGAGCTGGGATAGGATGGGAAGGTACAGGTGAAACGGCCGGACGCTGCCTCCAAGAGAGAGCTGGAGTAGGCGTTGGCTGAACGGGCTTTGCTTCCGGGGGACCCCGGTTACGCAGCGGCGGGAAGTTAGCGGGAGTGAGCGGCGGCGCCGGTTTAGGCGCGGCCCTCTTAGCAGCGGAGCGCGGAGCGCGCGGGCAACCCCTGTAGTTAGCTGTGTGGCCGGAGTGGCCGCACAGCACACAGGCAGCGGGGGAAGTGGATTCGGGAGTGCGAGTGCACTCCTTAGTGATGTGAGAATCCAGGCACTTAACGCAGCTGAGCAGTTAGCCGCTGCGTGGCCGTAGAGCTGGCAGCGGTGGCACTGCCCAGGGTGACCGCGGGGTTTGGGACGCTTGACGGAAATATTCAAGAGTCCGCAAATTGTGCGAGCCTCTCTGAAGCTTCGGTGGGACGGGAACGCAGCGCGTCGCTGGCTTCGATGGTACCGACGGAGACGCGGTTACTTCGAGTCATTTTAATGGCGTGGGGGAGAGTTTTAAAGAGACACCGGAGAGGGCTCGGGTATTGAGGATACCGAGGTTTTCTTGGAGCGCTTCTTGGAGCGTTTGGCGACTTGCTGAAACGCGGGCTCAGGAGAGCCGGTTAGGGTGACGGCATCTGACGACGTATCAGACGCGGGTTCGGAGTCGCTCCCGGGAGCGGTACGTTTGCGACGCGATGCGCGAGAGCATGTGACCGATTCACAGTCCATCTCGGACGGGATGGGAGACGCGGGAGAGCTGTAGACCTGAGGGGTCTGGACGTTGGAGGCCTGGGGGCCGGCGTTGAGGCCTGAGGGGCCGGGGACGCGATAGTTGCCTGTAAGGCCTGCGTTATTACGTCATCTGAGATGGGGACGCCGGATGCAACGAGCGCCTAGGCGAACGACCTAGCAAAGTTTACCAGGCTTTGCTGGTCCATTGGAGGGCTTGAAACTACAATATATAATATATAAATATATAATAATGCCTAGGTTCCCTAACAAACCTAGCACCTAAACCTCCCTACCCGCGGTAGGGGGGCTGGGGACGACACGAGGTGGTGGTCCTAATTCGGACAGCACTGTACCGTCACCGTGGGAAAGGCCCAAGTGCAATGGGATCGGGTCAGCCGGTTTCTCCTTGGCCTGAAGGGCCTTGGAAGCGCACCGGGGCAACGCTATCAGGCTTAGTTGTCACCGTTAAGTATCCACCTGATCAAACGCGAGTCTACTACGGAGTGTGTTGTCAATAAATTGACAACAAAAACCGGCCATAGACCTGACGAGGTTGGGTTGCACAGAAGTGCGGGATTGACTACGTTACGACCGGCCGGGGCCAGCCGCAGTGCGAGTCTCTCACTAACGTAACAAGCGCCCAGCGTCAAGTACGCAGCCAGAAAAACAGCCCGAGCCTTGCGAACTACTATCGAATTTAATCAACCGTAGTAAGCTCAGCTCTGTTGTTGCTCCGAGACCGACTTAGTTGCAGCCGATCGAAACCGGCCGCAGCGTAAGTCTTACAGAAGCTTATCTCAAGTCGTCGATGACGAAGCGAGATTTGTACAATTCTCAGCGTATGAGTATTGGTACGAGTTGTCGTCGTGAGACGACAATCGTGACTCAACAGCTGGTGCGATCGCGAACACGTCGGAGCGGGGCCGGACGCAGAACGGATCTGAAGAGTGGCTTTGGAGTATTGCTACGAGAGAAGTCGTGAGACAACAATTATGACTCGGCAGCCGGGAGTGACCTTCAACACTTCCGAACAGGTCCGGACGCAGATCGGGTCTGTGTTGCTTGTTTATAGAACCTTTCACAATGTTCATATATACTACTTTCCACTACCAACTTTAACTACACACAGCCAAGCAATTATCAACCCTTTTCGATAAAAATTTAGGTGCATAATCCTTTGTGTTTAGCTTCAATTGTTTCTCATGTCAACTATTAACACAGAGTAACACAATGACATAGAAGTGACAGCAGGTCATCGATAACGCCTTGAGGCAAGTAAATGTTCTAGAAATAATTGTACGTTCTTTGTTTTGCGTTTATTTATACTGTTTGTCACGAGACATTTTTTCTACTTAAACTGTAATTTATATAATTACGTTTTTACGTAAAAAAAAAAAACAAATAGCAATCGTGTCCACGTTAAAATATATATTTAACATCAATATTATTTTACCAAACCCCATTTCTGGGGATATAGTAAATTTATATCATGTAATATTCTAGTTTCTTTAAGTTCCGGGTTCACTGAATAGGAGGAGTGGATTCTGTTTGCATTTAAATACATTTTCATTTAGGAAATATTCCGCACTGTCTCTCCGTGAAGAAAGAAAGCGTTCACTTTGTGCTGCACGTTGTTTGTTGTCACATTGTCACTTAGAGTTATTTATTTGTTGCGGGACCAAACTATACATTTGCTTTTGTAATTCGTTTGAGCAAAAGAGTTTAAACAGCATTGTTAAGGTATGTACTCATTGAGTACATCGGAGTGTATTCATTCAATGAGTTCTTGTCGAAATATACTGTACTTTTTTTTGCGCAAACAAGTACGCTTTCTGGCTGACGGTAGATGTCTTCCTATACAAGTATGAGTTACATGATTTTTGATTAATTATACTAATATTGATTGGGTGTTGATTGGTGATGCACTGCAGACATTATGTAACTGACAGTTCCTTCCTTCTCTTTAAGCGATACACAGCCACGTTGTCGTACTCACTTTTTTCTTTTTTTTTTGTTTCAATATGGACTGTTTATTTATGGCCTTTTAAATTTCACCGGACTTAGCGGTGAGGACGCTTAGTCGGATTTTAAACTCCTACATACGATAACCTAAGGCACCCCATCAAATGTAATGGAAAGGATTTTAGTTCCATTCTAAACGTGTTCTTAATCAGTAAAACTTGACTATACGTAAAGTTCAAAATCAAAGAAATACTTCCAAATGCGATATAATAAGTGCTACCAATGGCTACCTATTTAAATAAAGAGCTATGTGAGTCGCAGCTCTGGCATGGGCTTTATTCAAAACGCCGAGTGCCTATTTTTGGGCGACTCTCCAGACGAGACTTCCCGCGTTTTGTTTCGCGAAGGAAAAAATGTATTTTAAGGTAGTTTACAAGGTAGTAAAGTCACGAAAGTAAGGGCAAGGTAAATATTTTTTGAATGCACTTAATACTATGTAATTTACGTAGTTTTAAGCTTTGTGTTGGTCAAATTAATATATGTTTTATTTGTTTATTTTTTACCTTTGTTTTTCTTATATAGAAATAAAATTACAAAATATTAATAATAATTATAATAAATCCCCAGACAAACATACCAACTGTATCGCCCTGAAGCAAGCAGAGAGTAGAGTGTTATGGATGATCAAACAGCAAACTTAAAAAAGCATACATTTAAAATATACACACCAACACAGTTGATCGTTTATATTTTTTAATGTATGTATTATTTACTTTTAAATGTAAATAAACAACTGTGTTCTTCACACAAATGAATGTTCCGATGTTATTTTAATCGAACGACAAATTTTTAACCATCATGTTAAAATGATAGTCTAAGTAATTTTGTTCAAAAACTCTTCCTATATAATTTTACATGAGGACTTTGATTAAAATGAATTTGACTATCAGGTATATATGATGATTAAAAATAAGTCGCTAAAAATAACTAAATTTCTATATAATTTTGAAGTGTTTTAAAACGGTTTTACACATTAGTAGCTAATTATTTCTAAACAATACATTAATGTTATTGGACCAGTAAGAAATTCTCAACGGTAACTTCAAATTTATCGTGTCTTTCTTTTGTTCCAGGTGTCTTTGAAATTCCCAAAACTGGGACAGATTATTATTAATATACACTCGCTGTTAGAAACGAACCCCCCTAACTCTCTAAAAATTGTAATTGGTCTCTTTTAGATACTCTAGGTTTCCAAAGTCACGAGGTCTCTTCAGTGTGGCAATTCATTTTCCTCTGGAATACATCCGCCTGAATGCAAAACCGCTATTTTAAAAAGCGTGCTGTATTAAAAGTAAATAAAAGCCTCTAAAATTACAATTATGTCAATTTTTAAATGTATTCATACGAATTTATTCCTCTTTCCAGTTGTTTGTTCAAAAAGCAAGAAAGGCGTGTTTTTTTTATTGGTTTTTTTGAGCTGGTGTGCAAAAGTTTCGAATTAAAAAGTCCATTCAATATAGTTTCTCCACCCAAAATTTGAACCCCCGTTTCAGCTCTTAAGGGTTAAATGGAAAAAATCCTGCTCTAGTGCTCCTCTAAGGTACTCAAAGAATATTTTCTTCAAATTTAAGGTTTCTATATCTAACGGTTTAGGCTGTGCGATGTCTGTCAATCAGTCACGGTATTGTTATAAATATATAGACTATCGCAGGTGGGAGGTTGAAATAGATATTCAACTAAACAGCCAACCGTTCAGTAAACCAGCTAGCCGCAATGAAGAATAGTTAATTATAAAACAAGTAATATCGACTCATTAATTTTTTCCTAAAAACTGTTTTTATATCCTGCGAGTTGCACGATCTGAGCGAACGAAGTGTCATTATAAAAATGAAAACTATAAATAAAGATAAGAACGTTCTACCAAATGAATGTTTATGTCAACTTCTAATTTTACTAAATTTACCATAAAATTAGACGTTACTATTGCTAAGCTTCTATAAATAACGACGCCGTAAAATAGGCCATTAAAAAAATTAAAATCGTAGCTCAAAGACCCTTTTGATTAATTGCTTAATGAACTGTTACCGGCTTAAAAATGAATTGTATTTGATTTTGGTACAAAAAAATAACTAATTTATTTTAAATATACTTAAAAGACCTTTAATTTTGAAGACCCTTTCCGAGCTAGTGGCAATATTTTTTTAATTTTCATTTGTTTATTCAATGAATAAAATCCCTCTATTCGCTTGAAAGGAAAGTCTTGAAAATTTGTATTCGTTTTTCTAACTATACAAGTCTATTAAACAAAAAATGACACAAGTATTCAAAAAGATTTAACAAATGCTATATATGCAATAAAATCAAAGTAACTTTTCTCAAATTATAGTAACTTTATATCCAGCGTTGAAACACATGCAGGACGACTCTTCTTAACGAATGCTTCAGCAGGCACTGGGAAAACCTTCCTAATTCATAATCTCAAAATTAGTACTTATTAAAAATGCAATTATTATTGTTCCTAGACATACTCCATAATATTTTGTTTTTAAAGGTGGATGCGGAATGTATATCCTATAGTTTTAGATATTGTTGACTTCTAAACGCTCCACTTTAACTCCAACTAAAACCATGTATGGTGATCTGCCAATGTCCTTTGATATAAACAAAAATCAGCTCTCGTGGTATCACTCCTGCTACCGCCTCTTTCGGGATTGCAGATACGTTGCTAGATTGTGACCGAAATTGCCAAAACAACATTATCCAACATCATATCTAAACAGAGTTATTTAACTATAGTCTTAAAGAATTATAGTGGCGCATGGACGATTTGTTGAGGTTATCAACAGGACCGCGTGCGTACGAAATTCGCGGAACAAAAATATGCTGGGAAACGTGACAGTTCTATTGGCAGGAGCTTTTATTTATTTATTTATTTTCACAGAACCAACAGCACTTAAACTAGGTCTTTACCTATGAAATTGCCGTTTTTCACGAAATAAATGAAGCGTAATTTTTTTATATATTTTTTATTTCTATTAATCAAAATAATCACCCATGCAATCAATGCATCTTTGCCAACGCATTGGTAGCTTATTGATGCCTTTCTTGAAGAAATCAGCTGGACGGGAGGCAACAAATTCTTCAAAGGCATTTTGTACTGCCTCTCTGAATTTTTTTCCCGCCAAGAAGTTATCCAAATTCTGGAAAAAGTAGAAGTCTGTAGGCGCAAGGTCTGGTGAGTACGGCGGATGACGGAGAACTTCCAACCCCAACTCTTGTAGCTTGGAGACCGTCTGCTGTGCAGTATGAGGTCGCGCGTTGTCGTGCAGGAGCAGTGGAGCCAAACGATTGACCAAAGCTGGTTGGAGACGTGCGAGCTTCTCCATCGTTGTGTTCAGTTCTTCACAGTACACATCTGCAGTAATGCTCGTCCCGTTTGGCAAGAAGCTGTGATGAATTACACCCGCGTTAGACCACCAAACAGTGACCATCACTTTTCTAGGGGTAAGTTTTCGTTTAGGGCATTGTTTGGGTGCTGAACCAGGGTCCAACCAACTTGCTGAGCGCTTACGATTGTCAAACAGGATCCATTTCTCGTCACAAGTAACAATGTGGTTCAGAATTCCTTCATTTGTATGCCTGCTGAGCAGTGCAAGGCACGTCTCCACGCGTACTTCGCGCTAGCGGTCATTGAGTTCGTGGGGTACCCATTTGTCAAGCTTTTTTACCTTGCCAATTTGACGCAAATGGACCAATATTGTTTTGATGCTAACGTTGAAAGCTGCTGCTAATTCAGCCGTGGATTGAGTTTCATCAGCTTCCACAATTGCCTTTAATTCGTCATTGTCGACCAAAGTTTTCGGACGACCATGGGGTTCATTTTTCAGGTCAAAATTTCCAGAACGAAAGCGGGTAAACCAATAACGGGTGGTGCGTTCGTTTGTAGTGTTCGCTCCGTAAACGTCGTTGATGTTGCGTGCCGCTTGTGCCGCTTTGCTGCCACGACGGTACTCATACTCCATAATTACTCGAATTTTTAACTTATCCATGATGACGAAAAATGTTCGAATGCGTTGAAAACAAAACACTAACTATTAAACAAATGACGATTTTAGAAAAAGAATTCCATGTTTGTTAAATAAAATTAATTTGAAATTAAAATTATCAGTCAAAAAAAAAAAAAATTTCATTTGAAATGGCCAGTACGGCAAAACGGCAGTTTCATAGGTAAAGACCTATTATTACATCGCAAGCAACCCATGTTTATTTGTTGTCTGGTGAAAGTGTAATTGTGATTTGAATTTTTAATGACTGTTTTGTTAATTAAAACAAATCGAGAGTCTGAAATGGTTTATTATAACAACACAGTATTCGACAAATTACAAAGTTCTTAGCATAATTACAGTGGCTAAAATGGATCTTCAAATAAAGAGCCGTGTCGCGTACGCCTAGTTGGTGTTCTTAGTTGCATGACTAGAGAGGTTAACTCGGGACTATCAATGCGATTGCTGCAGATATCATGCAGGAATAACATCTGCGATAAGGTCTATCTTTTAGGTCTATCTTTTTCAATACATCGAAATTCCCTTTTTTTAGCTGGGTACTTACTTTGAGGAATTTGGATTGGATCTTTTCGATTTCTTAGACGTTTATACATACTGTGGGTAACAAGTGCGTTGATATGTTCCGTCATTGACAATTCTGAATCTAGAAGGATTCTCAGGTCCCTAACAATAATAGTGGAAGTAAAATTTTCACCGTCCGAAGTGTACTGAGTCAAAAGCTTTTTCTTCTTATGAGTGAACGTTATTTCAACACATTTAGTTACATTTATATTAATACCGTTAGCCTCATAATACTGACACAAGTTGTTGAGGTCTGTTTGAAGTGTAATAGAATCTTCTACTGACTTATGTCATACATAGATTTTTATATCGTCAGATATTTTCGAACATCAGATACGTCGAACAAAGACGCTGCATATAAAAAAGGACCCAGTATTGAACATTTGCGAAATTGGAGCGATGTCCAACCAGTACTACAGCCTGTGATCGATTACGTAAGTACGACGTAAGCACATCTATTGCGTATTGGTGTATTTGTGAACTACCACTTTCATCACCTTCCCCAAGACATTAGGTTTAGAGATTGGCCTGTAATTTTCCACAACTGTCTTTGCACCTTTCTTATGCACCGGTCCAATATAAGCTTTCTTCCATATGTCCGGGAAATAGCCCTCGCCAAAACAGCGATTGCAAATCGCAGTTTAAGGGGTTGTCAGTGATTCAGCACACCTTAGAAAAAAATGGTGGTAAATCGTTACACCCTGCACCTTTGGAACTGTCAAGACTATTTAGTATTTCATGTATCTCAGAATCTATCAATAAATATCTTACAATTTAATGTCCGCGATGATTTCACTATATACATCCATTTTTTCCTGAAAATCTAAATAATTATGAGCTGGAGGATTAAAGTTTGCGGAAAAAATGTATTAAAAGCATAATGTCAAATAAATGACAATAATTTGTAACTGTATACTGCATTATGTTAGGATGATTGAATTTGTTATCTCACTTTTCGCTAAACTTTACAAGCCATGCTTAGAGAAAGACGAGCTGACGAAATTAAACCTTTATCTGTGGTGCCAGTCTGATAAGATCTAGGTAATGGCCTGCAGTAGAAATACTGCAACTTACAAAAAAATATGCAAGTACATATGAAACGTGATCTGTCAGCTGCCAAATTTTCAGATCTATTATTGAAATTAGGTAACGGACGTTCTATCAGTAGATGGTATGAAAATTATCTAAGAAGATCTGAGTATAATAGTGACTATTATTATATTAATCCAGAAGTTGTGCAAATACAGGAAAAGCCTCTGGAATAGTTTTGTGAAAGGGCAATTTTAACCCCGAAATATAGTCACACGTCTATTATTGCCACATTGCTAAAAGAGAATGGCAGACTGGGTACCCTGTAATATTTATAATTGGTAATAATATCAATACCGGGCTATATTTAGTTTATAGGTCAATATTAGACACGTATTTACCAAGCTCAAATATTGAGATAGTTTTTTTTTAACCCACACCCTTTTTTCATCGGACTACTAGGCGCAGACAGGTCTTTCATCCCTTTATGGTAGATATCCCAAGAAGTAGAACCAAACGCTTCGATAGTTCCTGTTTGGTGCGGGTTGCCAAGGTGTGGAATGAACTGCCTGCGTCTGTTTTTTCAGAAAACTATAGTCCTAGTTCTTTCAAGCGTCGAGTGAATGGGTATCTCGTGGATAGACGTGTAACACCTGCGTCTTCATCGTCACTTTCTATCAGGTGAGATAGAACACAAACGTCTAATCCTTTTTCAATCGTTGTTGGGGATACTTAAAAATATAATAAAATCCAATTATACGCGTAACAACGCCATTCATTTTTTCATAGACATCTAGAAAAATTATGTACTGTCAATCTGTCAAACTTCAAAGACATTGAGCCGCCATTTCAATGAGCCCTTATTTCAATTGTCTTGTCACGGTTCGCTGTTGTATGTACAATAATTGAAATTAGGTTGTTTTTTAATTTCAATAGCTTCATCTGATCATGCTATGAAATGAAATAAAATGATATGAAATGAAATATTTATTTCTCAACATTGACAATTATTAGACCCTGTTCTTATTGACGTCAAACAAAACAAGACTCTACCAGCAATTCGGAAAAACCTTCATGAAGAAGAACTGGCAAGAAACTTTACGGGTATATTTTTTTTTCAAAACAAATTTACAGAGTCTCTTTATGTCCATACAAAATTATTCTTATCTGCATCTGTTAGCTGGGCAAGTCTCCCTCCCCCCAAGTATCCAAACGACGAACACCCTCAAACGGCACTCGTTCACGGTTAACGCGGGATCCAGCCATGGCTCTCCTCAACCATATTAGAGGGAAGTGAGCGACCCGTCACCCGACGCTACCATAAGAAGACGTACTTTAGCGACAATGACGCTTTAGGTATACATCGGGACGAAGAACTCAACGAACAAAACACATGTTTCTTCTGCTTTATAGTTTCTTTGAAATTGTCAATAGGAAGACCTTGGATATGAACGTATAAACCCTCTAACCGTATTCGTCCTATTAAGTAAACAACGTTTTCACGTGTTTTTCACGTGTTTTTTGAGGTTAGATTATATTTTCGACTTTTTATCCCCAACTTCTATATAAATCTTATGATTGCATTTCGATTATCCATCATTCAAATAGTCAAACCCACATATTCAATCAGAGATACGTGAATGTTCTGCGAAAATAAAAGCAGTTCTGTCATTCTTTGTTTGACAGAGAAAAGTTGGTCTAATTGTAAGTCGGACTCGAGAGACACGGTATGCAACGTAGATGGCGCCGTTAACTACCAGGTTTGGTTCTTGAATTCACCGAAGCTTTCAGAGCATTGTCTTTGAGGAACCATGCCGCGGATTTTGTCACCGCCACACAAACAACCAAATACTGCAGTTTATAAATAAATTTTACATTAACAATACATCATTCGGGTCGGCATTTTTGTTGAATAACACGGCCGGTCCGAAGGAATAACCACAGAGATGTGGTTCAGGCATATCGGCAAATCTATTCGGGCTATATATAAGTCAGCCCATTCTGCTCGTCTGGCAAAAACCCTGGTGGCACAAGCCGGGTGGCATGTTCCCTGTATGTTCATCTACGTAATATTTGATTTTGACGCCCGGTAGTGCCGATTGTGGTGGCAGTTGAGTGTGTTTTAATAACATATCAAAATCAGCACCCAGAATGTGTGATGGAACATACAAAATATTTTATACAGGCCGTATTAAATGTAAATATTCACAAGAAAACAGGGGCTGTAGGAGCGATACTAGTTAGTTATTAAAACAAAAGCAGTTAAAATTAAAAGAAGATTTAAAGGTAGACATAAACCGGAGGTATAATGATTTTCTTGTTTATTTTAAGAAAAGGACACGAGCCTTAAAGAAATGAGATACTTCAAGCTCAACTTAAAACGCTATTTATACAAGTTTAAGCAATAATGAAGTCGTTAAAAGTTTGTTTGAATTTTTGCTCAAATTTCAAATTTGCTGAGTGTGGTATTTCTAATAATATCTGCTAAAGAATATTGGCAAATCCTTATTTAAGTAAACAGTGAGCGTTTAGAAAAGTAATTAATACATTTGTTTATTCTGTTTTTTTATGTGAATTTCCATAATATTAGCTTCATGTGTAGAAGTCTCCAAAAAAACAGTTTATTTATAAAGCTTGATTTGACTTGATCAGTTTATTTTAGCTCCTGTCATTTTTTATTACGATACATAGGATTGATTGTAACCAAGCACAAGTATTTGATTTTGTAATATAGATTTTAAATATAGAAAATTATAGTCACTTCAGAATGTAAGGACTCATTTTTATGAAAGAATATATGTATTTTTTTACATTCCTCATAGTGAAAATGATTTATTACTCACTGGACTCCTTATCCTTGGCTGTATAGGTTTTGATTTAGCCGGCGAGTTTGAGATAAAAAACATAACCTGAAAACGAAACCGTTTCGTTACTTTTGGACTTGTCACTTGCGTGTGTGTGAGTGCCATGGTTTTGTTTTGACGATTTGCGATTCTTTTAGTTATTTTATATAACGTGACTTTATAAGCCTTTGTGCCTACGGATTCCGATATTGATACGGATTGCGCTTACGACGACTTATTGCTAAGATTTTTGGACAAGTTGATTAAGTTAAAGATATTGATGAACATTTACGTGTCATTATTATCCTGGTCGGTTGGTGATAATAGTAATTACCTACGTAAATGTAGGTAATTTGAATACATAACCTCAAAATTAGTTATAATGAAAATGAAATTATTATTGTTCCTAGACATACTCCATAATATGTATATTTTTTAAATTGATTCAGATTTTATGTCCTATAGATTTAGATATTTTTGACTTCTAAACGCTCCACTTTAACTCCAACTAAAACCATGTATGGCGATCTGTCCGTAATTTTATATACTTTTTTTGTCCTTTGACCAATTTCAAATGACTAATGATTGATGAACAACTGACTGGGACCTAATTAGGCGAAGGTTTTATTTTGCATCATTAAGTGATGTGGGCCTAATTTAAATATACAAAAATAAAGTAAGTGTAGCTATAACATAACACTTAACACAACTTCTTTGTCTACCTCACAAATATTTGTTCCTGTCTCCAACTCAGTACAGCTCCGATGTACCAAAGGACCTTATATCCATTGAATTTAGATGACGTTTCGCTTTTATTGTGATCGTAAACCGATTGACTTTCATCCTGTTTAAGATAACCACATTTCAAATGTCTGATTCTGTTTCTTTCAGTCAAGTTGTAAACCTACTACTCTTTTTAACTAACTATTTCCAAAATGGTTGTGTGTCGTTCGCCATTTTTTCTCTCGGTTTAGTTGAAATACTTTTTATAAGCCGGACTCCAACCGTGACGTTCATTAGATGCTTATAATGTCTCTATAACGTAGTGAAATATATAGTATTTAGATATTTAAATTGTAATTAAGTTAATTTTATTTTTATGTATTCCCGTAAGAATTTGTCATTTACTGCGCTAACGCTCTTACAAAATGTGAATTGTAACTATATTTTTCTAAACGACGACACCGCAACATCACACGCCGTAGAAAATTACATTTTGCACTGGCAACCGTGGTCGTTTTAATCTTATTAGAAGAGCACAGAGCCCAGTAATTATATTCCGCGTGATGAGACTTTATTATCACAAAATATAAGTTTAATTTAAAAAAACACCGTGTTTAATTTTAGATGCACCTTCCCCCGTAGGCTTCCTTGACCGTAGGGCATTTCCCTCTGACGCAATTTGAAACTCAAGTAAGTATTTGACCTTTGCGCCTATTATTGATATTTATAATGCCATAACTGAAAGAAATAATGTTTCGTATCTAAAAAGCCGATGCTCTAGCGACACTATCTACTGCATATCAGACAAGAGAAGCGTTGGACAGTTTCTTTTTTCCATGTCTGCCGAGAGCTGCACTGCAAAGATTCGAATCAAAATTTATGAATTAATTTGTACAATTTGTACAAAATGTAGGTCTGGTACCACCATAGATACTATAGATGCATTTACCCACACAAACTCAAAAATAGAGCTAATCACTGATTTTCAGCTAAAGCCCATTGAAAGTTGCGGTAAGTGCAATAAATTTTTGGCTTTTAAATTACAAGATCCCACGCAGTATCATATTAATGGATGTTAAGTAAAGTTAAATTTATATAATTAATATATTTCTTAATATTTTCTTAATACTATCAAACCGACTCGTGCAGAACTGAGTTAACAATTTGACTCGGAGTTATACGGTTAATCCGTTCATCACTGACGGCCGAGTGTGTGATGAACACAGATGATAGTTCTAGGGTCAGAGTTGTTGATATTTACACAGTGTTACAGTGTACAGGGGTGCAGTTTACATCGTTTCTGACTGATTTGACTTTGAAACAACCTTTCTAAATCTAACCGTTTTCGAGATATTTGAATTTAATACTTTTTTTATTTTATTTATTGCTGAAGTTTGTCTCGTCTGACCACATAATATTATTTTGAAAATACTCATCCTCTAAGATGAGCCTCTCGATTTCATGGAAGAAAATAAGTCGTCTTTCAGCATCACCCGGCCGTAATGTTTGTACTAGTCGCCCTTCAACGTAACTTTTGGATTCGTATTTTTTCAGTACACGGTGTATTTTGCTTTTCGAAATTCCGATTTCTTCTTCATCTTCCGTCACTGAACTTTTAGGATTTGCCTCAAAATATATCTAAATGT
The DNA here is from genome assembly GCA_923062675.1 of Marasmarcha lunaedactyla. NCBI lineage: Eukaryota > Metazoa > Arthropoda > Insecta > Lepidoptera > Pterophoridae > Marasmarcha > Marasmarcha lunaedactyla. The sequence goes on from OV281358.1 coordinate 6,956,325, forward strand.
CGAGTTCATCATCAGTGTTTGTCATTTGGTGCCGCAGTTGTAGTAAGCGATGATCGGAACGTCCCAAAATCAAATTATCCACCAACCTTTTCATAATAAATCGAGATGGTGTATTTCTGTCAGGATATCTTTTACGGTGCCATTTTAAGGCTAATGTTATGTTTTTGTGATTCAAAAAGTATGCTTTTATCAATCGAAATTATTATGATTCGCCATGGTTACGTAATAAATTCACAATAAAATGCATAATAAAAAAATCCTAAAATGAAAATCACAGAAACAGAAGAATAAAAAATTGAAAATGGAACACATTTTTGAATTATTTCTTTCGGCAGATTCAGGATACGGCAGAAACTTGATCGGACATAAACTCGATTTTTTGCATACAACCAGGTTCTTACTGAAGAGCAGCAAATTACTGGTATAATCCTGATATTAAAATAAGTGTTTAAAATAAAGAAAATAAAAGAAACGAAGGTAAAATATTGAAACATAGTGCTTACAAATAGTTTCCATATTTGCATTATTTTAGTCGTAGCATATCACATTTTCCCACACTTAGTTTCATTTCACATAGGTGCTACGCAAACGTAGAATTTTGTGTCTTGTAACACAACACACAAGCAGATATTTTATTTTCATATAAATAATATGAAACAGCAAACGTATTCAGAACACTTTATGTGTTCAGTTTGCTTCCATTGAATACATACCGATCCGGAATAAAAAGTAGTCGATGTTAGTAACTTAAAACTTAAAGTCTTTAGCGGAAGACTCTGAATGAATTTTCTTACAATTCGCCCAGTCCGAGTGGTGTTCTCATACTAGCCACTTTGTGGCTAGATTTAGGGAATTTTCAAAGGTTTTATCAATAATATTTGGTAGCCACCACAACAAACGATATGATTTCTTTGAAATAAAACTTATAAAGCATGAAACCTCTCTGTGTATAGCCGGCTCATGATGATCAAGGCATTGACTTCGTTGATTTCCCAAAGGAATGAGTCTATTCCCTGTATTCTACTTACCTTGAAATAGTTTGATCTAAGAAAGTACCTCGCATGCTCGACATATTAGGAAAAAAGATTTTTAGATAATTTTATTTCAATGAAGAAAGAATCTCCATGAAGCCCTTTTGTTATTAAAATTAAAATGAAACAGTTGTTATTATGGTGGTTCAAATATTTGTTGATACAAATCATTAGACTGTGTTAATATATTATATTTTATTATATTATATCTACACTGCAATACTGACCTCTCCAATTGATTGATGGTTGACTGGTAGAGAATGCCACTAAGTCCGCCCTTTGAAATTTTTTTTAGTCGATGAAGTTGAAATATACGAATCATAATTGTTTTCTCTCTGACACAGTTAGTTTTCGTATAAGTAAAGAGACCAAGAAAACATAGATGGTTTTTAACACACAGGGTCGGTCCAATACTTATCAGAGTACCTAATAAAACAATAATTTTGCAATTTTTTTGTCGATTGATCTTATGTAAAGAACCCATGAAACATGATGAAGCTCAGCAAATATTTTAAATATAAATATAAGAAACTAAATTTTTTCGAAACGGACAGGTTAGTCACGTGGTCATATTGTCATTTGAATTAGAAATAAAGCTGTTGAATAGTAGGGATGAGTTCCTAGTGTAAAATCAATTCAGGGGTGCTACTCTTTGTATATTTTAATAAACTACATGATAGATCCCTAGACAATCACACCAACTGTATGGCCCCAAAATAAGCAGAGCTTGTGTTATGGATAGCCATACAGTGAACTGGGGGGGGGGGGGGCCGGAATAAACTTACACGCGATTTACACTAGGCGCGATTTGTTCGTCGAGCTACAGCGTGTTTGCACAATATTTGACTAGTCTCTATCATCGAGCTACTATTTCTTACTCTACAATATACTGGGTGGTATTTTTTACCGTAAGGAAAAAAATATGGTGTAGTGGGTTAGTGGAATAGAAATCATACACACAGGATCAGCTGATTATCACTTGAATATAAAAGTTTAGAAAATATCAAAATTTTCCTGATTGTAATTATGCACCTTACGACACACTAGTGTGGCACTCGGCGCAATGTACTCATAAAGTGCCAATTAATGGAAATGTGCGAAAAAAGCGGAAACAACGGAATTCAAATACTCAAATGAAACGATCGATGATATGTCAACAACGGTAGCTCGTTTATCATTTGAATAAGGTTCGTTTTAGCCTGGCTGCACACAAGCGGGATAAGTTAAATGCGTCAAAACACTTATGCGTTTGTAATAAGGTTTATTTTGATTGCTTGTCGACGACGTTGTCTACCCAAAAGCTCCGTTTATTCTGCGCGCCGCCTTTTCTAGTCTAATAGGAACCAACCGCAAAAACATGCAATTATTAACCTAATTTTCAACTAAAATACAAACCAAATAAACTGCAAAACAACGTTGTATTTGCAATTGCGTTTTAGTAAGTACCTTTTACTTAAAATAAGGTTGGTAACCGTAACTCGTAATTTAAAAACCGCCCTTTGTATCAATTGTAGGTTTTCATTATATTATCGTACCTACGCCCGTTTTACATTCTATCGGACTTTGTAGCTTAGCGCTGACGGCGCCTAGCCGTAAACTTGATACTTCAGCAAATGTTCGAAGTGTCCGCCGTTTCGTTCTAAACGCAAACGGGCACGTCTTTGTAAATTGTTTGATAAACTGCAAAGGATGTCTCTGTTACGTTTTAAAACATTGAAATCATATTTTACGCTCCTGGCTGTACGTAGCTTGAGCTAAGTTTGTAGACACAAGAGAAAGAATATGGCAAAACTTTAAAACTCTGTCTTTGTAGCACACAAATTTTCACCTCACTGCAGCGAGGAAAATGCTGAGTGCAAATAAAACTGCTTAAGGGTAAACCCTTATTTTATATTTTATTTAAGCAGTTATTATTATATATTTAAAATATTGAAAGTAAAAGCACCGTAATCGTTTTTGAAAACATATCTTTGATAAATAGCCCTCGGCGTTTCTTAGTGGGTGCACCCCTTTTAGTAGAACCCTTCACGTTACGCTTTATATACATTACCTATGTTCATTACTAATGAAATATCTATGTGAAAGCTCGTACTTAAATGCATGGTTTTAAGTTGCCATCGGTTAGGTTAAACGTTTACAAATATTTACAGAAATCACTATCAAAGATTATTTTATAAAATACAAATACAAGCGTACCTACACAACAAACGCTAACACACACAAAAGCGATGTGGCAACTCTCAGTCCAGTCAGTATGTTTGGAGTTGAAGTCTCCGAACATAATGACCGAACGGCCGAGGGCGAGAATGGCCTCAAAGTCGCTACGGATATGTAGATTGAAGCTATGATAATGGTCGGATGACCAGTCTACTAGCCAATCTACACACAGTGGTTTCCATGTTGAGGAGAGGAGGGGTAGGGAAACCTCTTTTGTAGTAGATAGCTGTGCCGCCGTAACCGTCGGAGTTGGGCCTATCGTTACGAGTGAACGCGTATTTAGGAATAGCGAATCCCCTGGAGCGGTTTGGAGTGAGCCACGTCTCTTGGAGAGGCAATACTCGAACTCGAGGCTCGTTGTTCTGAAAGAACAGTTTGAGCTCAGGGAGGCTGGAACTAAGGCTACGAGCGTTAAATGAAACTAGGGATAAGCCCTTGGGTTTTATACGTTTTATACAGGACGCGGGATTTGCAGGTCTAGACATTATATTTACTGTTTATTGAATTTATACGAATTATAGAATTTATAAAGAACTAAGAAGCGAGTGATGCTCGGCTAACTCAAAGAGACGCTCTTGAGGAGGGCGGGTGGCACGCAGTTTGCGTACGAGTACGGCGATATTATTATTAATAATATTTGGATAACGTCGAACACGGTCTTCATGTCCTCAGCCAACGACGACTGAGGCGAAGACGACGGAGTGGGACGCGGGCCTACGGTAGCTACGGGAGCTGGGATAGGACGGGAAGGTGGTCCGGGAGCGGCCGGACGCTGTCTCCAGGAAGAGCCGGAGTCGGCATCGGCTGCTCGGGCTTTGCTTCCGGGGGACCCCGGTTGCGCAGCGACGGATGGTTAGCGGAAGTGAGCGGCGGCACCGGTTTAGGCGCGGCCCTCTTTACGGAGGATCGCGCGGGCAACCCCTGTAGTTGGCTGTGTGGCTGGACTGGCCGCAAAGCACACATGCAGGGGGGGAAGTGGAGTCGGGAGTGCGAGTGCACTCCTTCGTTATATGAGGATCTAGGCACTTAACGCACCTGGGGTGAGCTGAGCAATTAGCCGCTGCGTGGCCATACAGCTGGGAACGGTGGCATTGCCCACGGTATCCACGACGGTTAGGACGTTTGACGGAGATATTCGAGAGTCCGCAGATTGTGCGAGCCTCTCTGAAGATCTCCCTTGAGTTGGGAGTGTTAGATGGAATAACTAATGCTAACGCAAAACATTTACCGCGGTTGGAGGGCATCTTGTGCACTGCTTCAGCCGGGAAGCCCTGGGATTTAAGGTCAGATATGATAAAAATAAATATGAAAGTATAGGAAAAATAAATAAAATAGAAGAAAGGAATAAAATAAAAATAAAAGGACTGGATCAGTACAAATTCGTTGCCACCGTTAAGTATCCTTTGTACTGAAACCAGACTACTCACGCTGGGCACAACACAGCACTCAGCACAAGCACAACACAACTCAGCACACTTTGAAGACTAAGAGGCTTAGTCGCAAAGAAAAATCCAGAAGAGTAAGAAAACCCAGAAAAGCCCTATCACGGAGCCAACACGCTGAACTGTGACATCAGTAAACTGAGCGCCACAGGATATCAGGAAGGGGCCGATCAATCGGAGTGGTCTTGGCCTTCACTATCTTAGATATCTCGCGCACTTTTATCTGTCTTCTTCTTCTCCCCGATCTTCCTTCACGTTATTCAGGGCTTGAGTGATGTTTGGTGGAGTCTATGCTTCATTTGGACTACCAGAGCGATTAGCATCATTTGTGCTTATAGGATAGGGCTTGAAATGGGCATTCCACCAACAAATGGTTGGTTTAAACGGAGCAGATTCTGGATATCACTTTGTAAGCCACTGGATTGCAGCCAAGATAAATTTTGCAATCTAGATACATTTTAAAAATATACTAACTGTACGGACTTATTATCTTTCCATTTGATGAAATTTTATTAGTTTTTAAAAACAAATTCTTTCCCTAATTAAAGTAGAAAGTTATTATCATCAATGCTCGTAAATTTATATTTAATAAACTTGGGAGTGGACTCACTGTCACCACCACACATTTTCTTGAGTTTGCATGTGTAGTATTGAACTAACAACAAAGATCAACACATTGCGTCTAAAATTAAAATAAATTTCTTAAATACCTATGTGATTTCAGTGATCTGTAACTTAATTTTTTTTTACTGATTGTATGAAGTTAATAATGCTTTAATAATGCTTATAAAAAAGATAATAAAGAAGTCAAACATAAAGGTTTTTGGTAAGTAATGGAGATATACGTATTTTTCTGGGTATAAGACTGCAGATCCTGCAAAATATCGCAAAACTTTACTTGAACGTATCATAACTTATTATAAAATTCAACATGTTTTAGAAACCTGCACTTGATACAAGTACATGATTATGAAGGTACTAGTGAGTCTGTCATCCATCATGACCTGGGTGTTACGTGAAAAATAGGGTATCTTCAGGTCAAAAATAGGAAAATGCACTTTTTCTCTTCCAACATTTACTTTTGGAGTTAATATATTACCTATCAGTCATTCGAGCACCAAGCCTATTGGCATATTTGAAAATAGGCAATCATACAGGAAACTGTTTTACTAAAAGAATTGTGACCGGAAGAATCAACGATTAGGATCGCACTCTCCAAAATGGTGCAAGAGCAAACAAAAGATAGCAAAATCAACATTGTACTCTTCGAATCTTTCACGAAGTTGCGTTTGCCCCAAATGTGAAAATTGTTCGATCTATTAAACTATTTATATTTCAACAATATAGGTAGAGTGCACAGAATTCAAACTCAGGGCTACCAGACATTTTTACCAGCCACTAGTGGTGCATTCCGATCACCGCTCACAGCCCTGTCAGCCCTAAAATTGCTCATAACAGTTCCTAATCGTAGGAACGCGCTTAAAGTGATATTTCTGCTATTGCAATAGAAACAGTAAATATCGCGCTAACATTCAGATTCATCGTCGCTTAAATCTAAAGTGATAATTTCATTAAGATCTTCGAACATGATTGCAACAGGAGCCATTTTTAACTTTATTACAAAAGAAAATTCATTAGCAAGCTTTTAAAACCTTCAATCGTCTAATAAAAACAACAGTTTTGACGGTTCTTCGTTCTCAGTTCGGAAAAGCCTTCATGAAAAAGAACTGGTATGAAACTTTACGGGTATAATTTTTTCAAATGAATTACCAATATTTTTTTTAATAAAATTAATAATTACCAATAATTACGAAAAGAGTTTCGTCTTTACAAAATTGTTTCATATCTGCATCTGTTAGCTCGTCTAGTTAAGTTTCCCTCCTCCAACTATCCAATGGACGAACACCCTCAAACGGCACTCACTCACGAGTCTACGAAGAATCCAGCCATCGCCCTCCTCAACCATATTAGAATCATACTACGCCAATCCTCCTAGAATTTTGCAATCCAATTTCATATAGCCATAATCTGATAAAAAAAAAAATAATAGGTCTTTACCTATGAAACTGCCGTTTTGCCATTTCAAATGAAAATATTTTTTTTTTACTGATAATTCTAATTTCAAATTAATTTTATTTGACAAACATGGAATTCTTTTTCTAAAATCGTCATTTGTTTAATAGTTAGTGTCTTGTTTTCAACGCATTCGAGCATTTTTCGTCATCATGGATAAGTTAAAAATTCGAGTAATTATGGAGTATGAGTACCGTCGTGGCAGCAAAGCGGCACAAGCGGCACGCAACATCGACGACGTTTACGGAGCGAACACTACAAACGAACGCACCACCCGTTATTGGTTTACCCGCTTCCGTTCTGGAAATTTTGACCTGAAAAATGAACCCCGTGGTCGTCCGAAAACTTTGGTCGACAATGACGAATTAAAGGCAATTGTGGAAGCTGATGAAACTCAATTCACGGCTGAATTAGCAGCAGCTTTCGAAGTTAGCATCAAAACAATATTGGTCCATTTGCGTCAAATTGGCAAGGTAAAAAAGCTTGACAAATGGGTACCCCACGAACTCAATGACCGCCAGCGCGAAGTACACGTGGAGACGTGCCTTGCACTGCTCAGCAGGCATACAAATGAAGGAATTCTGAACCGCATTGTTACTTGTGACGAGAAATGGATCCTGTTTGACAATCGTAAGCGCTCAGCAAGTTGGTTGGACCCTGGTTCAGCACCCAAACAATGCCCTAAACGAAAACTTACCCCTAGAAAAGTGATGGTCACTGTTTGGTGGTCTAACGCGGGTGTAATTCATCACAGCTTCTTGCCAAACGGGACAAGCATTACTGCAGATGTGTACTGTGAAGAACTGAACACAATGATGGAGAAGCTCGCACGTCTCCAACCAGCTTTGGTCAATCGTTCGGCTCCACTGCTCTTGCACGACAACGCGCGACCTCATACTGCACAGCAGACGGTCTCCAAGCTACAAGAGTTGGGATTGGAAGTTCTCCGTCATCCGCCGTACTCACCAGACCTTGCGCCTACAGACTTCTACTTTTTCCAGAATTTGGATAACTTCTTGGCGGGAAAAAAATTCAATACCCGAGAGGCAGTACAAAATGCCTTTGAAGAATTTGTTGCCTCCCGTCTAGCTGATTTCTTCAAGAAAGGCATCAATAAGCTACGAATGCGTTGGCAAAGATGCATTGATTGCATGGGTGATTATTTTGATTAATAGAAATAAAAAATATATAAAAAAATTACGCTTCATTTATTTCGTGAAAAACGGCAATAACAACAATGGGGAATCAAAATTGATAAAAGTTTGTTTTCATTTATATTTTTATTTAAATCTGTATGTTGAATTGAAAGTTTGCCAAATAACATACCTATATATTGTGATAACAAGTTTACTAAATTAGTTAACTAAATATGTTCTTTCATCTTGTAAGGGTCTGTCTGTTGTGCGGTATCCGGTGGGTTAAACGCAGTGCGATTGACCCGCATAATTTTATTACGATCATCGCATTTTGCGATGAACGCAGCGGATTTCGTATTAAGTAGTCGCATGTTTAAATGTCCAGTTTGGTAATTAATACTTAATTAATACTTCAAGGCATTATTTAGCACGTGATCAGAGTGAACCTTGGCGAATTAATAAAAGAGTTTTGAACTACGTCTATAAAAGTTTTGCAAGTACTGAGTTATATTTTCAGCGATTAAAAAAACCAGCTAGCCTTAAATTATATTGCGTAAATCAGTCATCGACCTTCAAGGGACACAACCAAATATTATTTGATTTTCTATCGGCGATAACTTTCATAGTGTTCGCAAATTGAGTTACGAAAATATAAGATCAAGTGAGATGGATAGAGGGGTTGCGAACTAACTTTACTGGCTATAATTTTATGATACATTTCTTCTGGTTTTTGGAGAGCAATAGAATTGTTGATTATCGACTCTATGATATGAAGTAGACCCTAATTAGGCGGTGTAGTTTGGCTGTTCGAACTTGGTTGATTATATTTGTAGTTTGTTGGTATTAATGTATTTATTTTATGGAAAACCTATTTCTGGTGTAATTGGATATAAATGCCCGTTCAAGGTTAACGGTGTCAGAGTAGAAAATCCAAACTAATTTAGTGTCAATTTCTCAAATACCATAAGGGAATATCAATATAGATTATATGTTTTACAGTAACACAGAACACTGTGTATTTCAGCCCTTTTCTTAATTATCAAGTAGACAAAACATGTCAAATACTTATTATCCACGTTAAATAAATCTAAAAAAAATTTCCCTCAAACCTCGCCTGAGTAGGAAAATATCATTTTAATAACAATCGGTGGTGAAGAGTTGCAAGTTTTATCTACCAAATACAGTGTTTTTTTTATTTCAGTTTGAATAGTTTATCTACAGAAAGCAAAATACTAGGCCTAAAATGGCCCAATGTGGCTAAAGGCTGGCAAGATTACCGCGATGGATAGCAAGTAAAATTTTTTTTTAAATTATCCAGTAATGCAGTCATGCCTTATCTGGTGAATAAGTCGTATTTGGCAGTGGTGGATGTTTATTTACTGTGCACAATTAAAGCACCCTTAGGGTATGTAACGACAAGGCCGGCCCGAAACACTTACTGTAATTCATTCGGCTAGTGCCGATGGGGCAGTCCATTAGCTTAACAGCTTGGGTGGTAAGCGACTTCTTATGGTATATGCGGACTAATACTGAAAAAAACGAGTATTTTATATTTTTAAGATTGAATGAATCTTTAATGTCGCCTAATATCGATAAAGGTAAGCTAACTTGAGGCAATTTTCAAACTTCATTTGGATGTTTCACATGTCAGGTTAATTCATTTAGGTTAAGAGCCACTTTAAAATCTTGTTTTTTAAATATTATATAGATATAGAGAGAGAGATATATAGATATAGAGAGAGAGATATATAGATATAGAGAGAGATATATATATAGATATAGAGAGAGAGATATATAGATATAGAGGGTTACAATTGCTTTATTGTAAATACCATTAGGTGTTCACAATGTATAGGCCTTTATGAGCTGTATAAAGCCCGTATGGTTTTTTATGTATGAGAAACTAAACCTTTGATTTCTTGTTTAAGCTGCGATAAGAATTTAAAAAAAAAATTATAATTTGTAGTTGAGTAATCAATCAATTAAGGTACATATTTTACGTGTTTTAATGACAAGTTTACAAAATATTCGTTTAATTTATAATCTGCGATGTTGTCTAAGATTATACACAATTTCTCTCAAAAAGTGTTTATTACGGGTATTAAACACAAATCATCTATAAGTTTTTTTTAGTCACAATTCAATCTGCCATTTAATTGTAATTGAATCAAAATGTCACTTATCATTTTTTTAACATAAATAAACTTTGCAAAACCGCTTTAAGCATTCCCAATCAAAACTTGAACAAAATACATCACGACGTACATATACATATATATTTTTTTAATAAATCAATATTCTTTTTCCTGTAGTAATACTTAGGAAAGCCACACCCCAGTAACGAATTTATATGAAGCTAAATTGAGCAACGATAAACTCATTGTTTTCATTGTTCCGGGGTTGAGGGCTTAGCTAAAATCAACGTTATCAAACCAATAATTAGATTGTAGCGCACAAATATTTGTTTAATGTAGTTCGCACACTTTTCGCAAATCATTTTAGGCCCTTATTCAACTGAATCAGTAAGATTTGAAACGATTCCAGTGTGTCTTGATGATTCCATGATGCTCTAGCTCGACATAGCGAAGACCTAGCCAATCTGTCTGCAATCACGTGTGCGTGCCTTATTTTGACCAAGCTAACTTATTGGTTGAAGTAACGACATGTATTTCGAATACGGTCAGCAGTACCATTATTATTTACTTCGGTATTCAAAGCCCGTATTTTTTTACCGGACTAAATTACCAAAGTCTCGACTATGTATTTTTTTTTGCACTGTTTGTTTTGTTTGTTGACTGTTGACTGAAAGTTGACGCCCGCTCGTCTAGTATCTGTCTTGAAGAAATTGCAAACTTTACAGCAAATACTCCTCTGTTAGACCACCAAATCTGAAGTCATTCGCCTCTTTGTCCCAGTTATATAACATTATACAACATATTTTGACATACAGTACAAGGTATATGGAATTGTAAACAATTTCGTATCAGTCATATAACAATTTAAATGGATTGTCCTGAGGCTGTAGTTTTATGCAAGGAAGGCTTTGCATGTGACATTGCATATAAGCCTATTAGGGGGGATGTAACTGTGGTTCTCAAACAATAGTTGTGAAGTTACTTCTAATAATCACAATAAAAGATACAATCAAAAACGTTATATATATATATATACCCTAATAATCCAGAAAACTTCATTTTGATAATGAGTATTCGGCGTCATGAATACATCGCTGGATGGTCATTTGCTAAGGCCTACTTGCGTGTTGTCGTTTCGTCACTTTCTATTTCTATTGGACTGATAGAGACGTAATGTTGGTTAAGGTAAGCTAACTCAGATCTACGCAAGGTGCAAACTTTAATCTAATTCTAAATATAAATATAACTATGCATACACTTTAAACGGATCTGATTTTCTTTAAACATTTAAAGTCACTTTCGACTCATTTAGTTTTTTTTAAAGCGTTTCGAAATCGGTCCGTCCGCTTGGGAGATACAATGCCAAAGACATATACTTAACTTTTAACACCCCTCTTATTGCATCAGGGTTATATGCATTAATTGTAATATACAATGTTTATTATAGGTTCTTATATTAGGTGTGGTTAAAGAATTCTTCGCTTTTTCTTCAAGAGCTCAACCTACTACTCGACCAAGCAAACTAGACGAACGGGTGGAGTGCTGATTCCCCTCTCAATCATTTAATACTAATAAACAATACAAGCAAACTATCCGTATGCAAACGCAAATAGGTTTGAAAGTCACCTAGTTGGCTTGGTCAATGCATGACAGGTGATTGTAGAAAGATGTCTTCATTTGACTGTCATATTAGATATGTCTTCGTTTTGTCTAAGGCTTCATGCTACGAATAATAAATTACCATTCGTAAAGCAGCTCAGTATTGAAATAGTACAATTCTGAAAGTGACATTGTTTATTTTTTACGCTTTCACGACGGAAATACGTGGTCGATTATTATGAAGTTTTGCTTACAGGTATTGACGGCTCCAGAAATGGGTGTGGGATACCTTTTTAGAAATAAATATTAAATATATTTAAATATAAAAATAGTATAGATCACCATGGATGGGTACTCCCAAAGCCGCGAACAAAAGCTTATTTTCTAATAAGTCTACGGGCTTATCAATAAATTTAAAAGTTATAGGTAAAGAAACAATTTGATAAGATACGCACTCTTTTACTTCATTGATGGAGGAAAGACATGAATGACATTTAAAAAAAACATTATGATAATAATATAAAACATCACACAAATCACATCTAATTTAATATGTTGATGTGTAAACTTTGTAAGCTTTTCAGTTAAAATACCAACTTTTTAATATAAAATGCCTCCACCAACAAGGCAACTTTCAGTATGGTATACAAACTATAGGTCTAAGGTATGGCACTATGATTTCAGCAATTTCTTTAATTTTATGTTTTTCTTAAATTATTTTATATATCAGGTTAGGTAAACTGCCTTAGTATATACTTGGGATATTTCCTACAATCACTTAACATGCAAATCGATATCGTCGCGTGTTGAGGGCAATTTTGCATCACTCGAGACACCGCTTATAATAAATTACATTATAAATTAGGTACATTATTAGACTTGGAGGATACCATGATGAGCATTTTCTTGGCTTAGAATGTTTCAGTAGATCAGTTACTTAACATTGAGCCTTTATTAGTAATAAACGTGTCTGCGTACCCTTTTACAAATTACCCGTATTACGTATTAAAAAAAAACTCACTTATGAGGACATTTTATGGATTCTATTTTAAAATGAATTACTTATCACATTAGTAATAATTTGTTTCACTTGTTTATAGATGATTGGTGCTGCACGTCTTAGACGATTGACATTTGGTGTCAAATATCAGTCCCAATTGTTTTGTATGCCGGCTTATTTTTGTATCTTATTATGTAAAAGTCGAAGTTAAACAGTAGCGTCTTAAAATACTAGTAATCAAAAAAAAGTGTCTTTAATTTACGTTTTTGAATAACATAATCTACCACAGGCAGCACGAGACATGGAACCCCAAAACTACTCGAGTGATTTTTGTCACCAAGAGCTGCGAGATCGTTATCACTACAAAAACATTCATGCTTTTTTATAAATACTTATTGGACACAGTTTGAGAAGCACAATGGTCTACGCGAGTAAATCGCAGGAAGCAACCTTGTGGCGGGCAAGGTGGAACGCACTGGTTCTCAATCAATGTTATTGATAATGTTATGATGGTGATATTAAGTTAAGATTAAAACGAAACAATTGATAGCTTCTTTTTGGTTCACGTTGTAAGTAGAAGAATAATGGAAATTTTGTTCTTCCTACAGTCTTGAAAAGTAGGGTGTATTGGCATCTCTTGAATAGGTGTAGAACATTCTCATCATCACTTCAAGTGCGATGTAGACAAACGCGCGATTCCCTACAATAAGATACATCCCGAGTCGCGTACATCTTGAAATAACACAGGTATTTCTCTAGTATTGTAACATTAAACCAAAAATACTAAAATTTTATTGATTTGCATAATTTCGGTAACTGTATTAAATTTGGTATGAAGTAACTTGTTGATTTCTTGTAGAATATAGGATTTTTATGCCGTGTATATCTTAAATATTTAGGTTTGTTTAAATTTTGTTAATTTATATTGTAATAATATAAAAATAAAAAAGCTACAAATATTCAGAGCCAGTTCCTTCATAGACTATTGACGTCATCAGTCAAGTTTGAAAACAAAAACGATTAATCCAAACCTTTTCGCGTTTATTTCGAATGTAATTAATTATAATTTTATTTGTTTCTGTCGTTTACTGTCTAGGCTATCAGACATCGCGAAAAGGCATGTCCATACCCATAATGCCACCAAATGAAATGTTCAGTAGCAAAAACTGGAACTAAGCATATACGCGTAGATAACAACGCCACCCTTTACTGAATAGGTAAGCTGGTCGGACTGTACTTAGTTATATACAAATTAAACTATCGATGTTTTAACGTGGCGCGACTTACGGTAATGACATTAACGTTGCGTGGATTAGAGTTGTGCCCATAAACTGGAACCTGTTATCGATAGAAGCATTTTGGCCACACTTAACAAACCTAATACAAACAAGTCTTTAAATTTATAGTATTTTCTATAATTGAAATATGCATAAGTCTTTTAAAGTGTGACTTTATGAAAATATACACTTGTTTACATACTTTATCCTTATAACTGTTTTAACTTCATTTACAAAGATTTGCCATATAGTAAGCAAATAGTTACCAACTTTATATCAATTCAACATATTACATTATACACCATTAAAGAACTTTCACAAGAATATGTAGCTATTGTCTATCAGAGCACATAACCTACAATTTGTAAAACTATCGATATCGATATTTTCTAACGGATTTCACTAAATAAAATTCGATTACTACAACCTCGCATTGTTTCAGTGTCCCGTAGGATGGTAGCACCACACTATTGCGGTGGTCAATTGTCACACCACTTACGGTTTGTGAAGAAAATGGTAACCTGGATTTAGCTGTAAGTAATTTTATTTGAATTTATACGTTGATAATGCAAGTAAAATAAATTTAATTGGCTATGGCGTGTGTCCTCATGTGTGAGTAGTCTTGATTTGTGAGAAACTATTGTTGAGTGCTTCATATGTTCTAAAAAGAATTCGAGTTTAAACCTCGATAAAACATCAGACTGTTCAATGATCTCATTAAACAAATTTACCGATAAGTTAGGAGCTCTAATGGTAATGGGTGCGAAGTAAAAACAAATTTTATATCGGTTTGCATAGGAGCGCCTACCCCCATAGAAGTCTACACAATTTAACATACTGGGCTGAATTCAAACCAACCTCCTTCGAAATAAAGATCATTATACAACAAACTTTGTTAAATATTGCATATTCTGCAGGAAATATTTGTGTGTTTGTGTTTCCTTGCACTTGTTACATTTTGTATCTTTAAAGAATGGCAAGGATGATCTAACCAATCCAGTATAATCCAGTATTAACTAGAGGGCACAGTACTGCTTCATAGCATAACACCTAATCCCATAGGAAACAAGGGAATTTAGTCCTGTGTCTGTTAAAAAATTTTAAGTTTGAAACAGTTTTTCATAGTTTACACATAAACAAACAAAAATAATTCTTTCCGTTTAATAATATTAGTATAGATGTGTCTTTCTGCTGGTAAGATAAAAGATAATTTAATACTCCATCCGAGACTAGAGGTTTGGGGTTCATCTCTTAGTTCATATCCAGACTTGTTTGTATTTATAATTTTTGGTAATATTTCAAAAGATTTGCGTCCCTCTAGGAAGCCTGATTTCTGAACGGTGAATCCCATTTATGGTGCCTACTAAACAAGCCTCAAACATAAAGTGCGTGTTTCAAGTCCACTTCATATAAGAACCTTGAGATGTGTGGCAGTTAGATATCCGAAATGTTCTTCGTTGCTAAGTACCAAGGTTCGACTGTGCAGTTAATTAAGAAGCTCACAGTAGCTTACGACAAGTTTTAGATGTAGTAGTGTGTCTTATGTGTATTAGATCTTGTCTGGGGCTATTACGTTGTACTTCCTATTGGTACCGGTCTAATAACCGCGTGTACGTGTGTTCCGAGTAAACGGCGGGAACAGCCAAAGTCATTTCCAACTGAAGACTACGGCCGGGAATGCATTACTAATCGATAGTCAAGAAAAATATAATCTAAAATAACATCTACAATTAAGATGTTTGTTGGCATGGATGCCACTTATCGGTGGCAACATCATCAGGTGGATTACGTATTCGTTCGCCGGCTGTGACAAAGTTGACGTAGATTCATAGTTATATAGTATCAAGGTTACTTTTAAATTTCCGGTCTGGGGCGATACTACAATCCCACGTTGAAGAGGTTGTCACACGCATGAATTGGAAGAATAACAAGTGATTACAGGAACAACAAGCTGCAAGGTGCATCAGTAATGCACCAAAAAACCTAACAAAAATTATAAATAAATATCAATAACACCTTTACTAACGTGCTGCCAGGTAGATTGCGCACGCGTTCATCGGTTACGATATTGTAATTTGAATATCCTTTTGATGCATCTGCATTCAGGTCATTTGTTAGCTCAATCAAGTTTCCATGTGTGTAGAGTCTGCGGTGACCTATAAAAATTTAAAACTACACGTGGCTGTGTTACAGACACACCGAATAACAAGATTAGGAAAGCGTGAACCGTATTAAACCGTTAAGCCGGCAAAAACCTTGATTTCTTATTAATTACTGTTATTCGATGAAACACAGTTTTCATGAGTCTAAACTCTATTGATTGAAAATGTGTAGGGACAGTCGGCCTCGTGGGGAATGTCCAGTTCTTACCCTCTGCCAGAAAGAGGGTAATGTTTTTCGAGTGTATTTAGGTTCCTATGAAAGTATTTATGTTTCTTTGGCACGCTCTAATTTCAACATAATACGGTGTCATTAGACTCGTTTCAATTGTGTGAGTGACGAATAGAAATTAAATAATAAATTAAATAATTATACGGGAAAATAATTTCAGCTGCCGGGTTTAATTAGTGAAGTTGGCAGCTTTTTCAAATATTTATTTTAAGACGTCAACAATAATTATTGTTCGTAATATATCAAACTCTAACTCAGATATCCTATCTTAAATTTATAATAAGGTTGATATTTAATTGAAATATAATAATGCAGTCAATTGATATGAAATATCTTACTGCTTACCCAAATCAGACATTAACTCTTTGTAAGATCAACGCAGACAATTCTTCACAAGAAATAGAAAGTAAACAAGACACTGTTAGTAATAAATTGAGATGATTAAAACAGGTAGAATCGTAGACAACCACACCAACTGTATGGCCCCAAAGTTAGCAGAGCTTGTGTTATGGATGACCATACAGCGAACTGGCGGAAAGCCAGAATAATGTATATAATTATAATATATATATAATATATATAATATAAACAACCATGACCCGAGAACAAACATCACCCTAACCTCCGCTGTACGAGGCAGGTATACTACCATTGACGTCAATTCATTGTATTGAAGCTTAAAAGAAGTAAAAGTTTGAAATACTTAGCCTGAGTAGAAAAATAAACTGTAAGTTTAGCTAGTTATAGTCTTTCTTTACAACTAGCGTTATTTTATGCGAGCATATCGTCGTAGTTATAATTTTAACGTTTGTGTACGAGTCTGTCTTTTTTAGCATTATAGCTTGTAGTTTCCATACGCATGAATAAATCGAGACCTTTCTTAGCTATGTTTGGAGAAAATAGGTTCAGCCGTTTAAAAGTCCTGTAAACTTGTTACTGTTAGTGGATGGTTTTTTTTTTAATTTCAGCTTACAAATACTTTTAAAAAGGAGGAACTTAAACAAGGAGGGTTAATATATGAATATTTTAACGGTGATATTTAGTAATTTGATTTTTACTGACGACTACTTAAGGGCCTTCTTTTAGTTTTTTTACACTGTATATCTACGGCCATTTCTATATAAAAAATAAATAGATCGTTGTTCTACCAACAAAGAAATTATTATACCGTTATTTAATTAAAATAGAGCACGGAGCCACTTACTTAGAAATTCAGTAGCAAAAAGTAGTGTGTGTATGTGTGAATATAGTTTGTGGTATGTGTTTTATTCTACTGGAGTAAGAATGGATTCGATAACTTCATAGCTTTGGGTTAGAAGCCATGACGTTAACTTCCTATTGCATTCAAATTTTGTCAAGCTGTGTAGACTTAAACGTTTGTTTAAAAGGTTGTACAAAAAAGGTCCAAGGAAAGGGTAGAATTTATTACTAAATTTTGTATAAAATTTTTGTTTGGTACGTACAATGTCTGCTCTGCGATTTTGATGTAAAGTAGCATCAACATAAGTGTTTTTATGTTCGTAAAGAACTAAAGATCGAATAAAAAGAATTAAAGAGAAATAAAAGAGTTATTTACTTGATTATTTTTTTAATTAACTTTTATAAAGTACATTGTAGGTATTCTGTAATTGTTGATTGTTCTTTGCATTGCTTTTTAGATATCTGCGTTAATATAGACTATATATTCAAATAATTTGTTTTACTAATTATTCTCAAGAAGCTTTCTGGAATTTGTACATTTATCATTATATTAATTATCAATGAAATATTCAAATAAAAAATATCCGAAGCATTTTTAATATTACAAAAGACATTTTTTCTTATTATTTTATCGCGTTGCCGTAAGTGCTACGGTTATACATTTTTGTGCTCCCACAGAAATGAAAACATCGTAATTTGAGGACAGCTTTCACTAAATGGTGAGCGGCTAAAAGCTCCGCTGTTTGTGTTTTCACAAAAGAAAACTTTGTTTATGAGGCTATTTGGCTAATTGCAATTTTCCGTATTTGCATGAGGAGCTTTCGAAAGTTTTCCAATTGGCGCGTTTGAGCTTATCGTAGTTGTTTCGATCTTTGTATGATAATATAATTTTACTAATTTTTATTCAGTCATCATTATGAATTATGCAATATATTGATATTTGTATAATTAAAAAAAAATAAGTATTAAAAAAAGTTATAAATCGATAAACAGCTCTTAAATATATATCCTTATTCTATCCTCCTTTATAATCTAAGATCACATAAATTTCTTACAGATATTTAGTAAATGTAAACAAGGCTTATATTAGAAATATACCAAGTTTGAAAATGAAAACAAATACCTACAGCTGACAAAAGTATTAAAGTAAAGTGACGATTCAAAAGTCCTAGTTTTAAAAGTATATTGAATATAATTTTTAAAAAATAAATAAATTTTATAAACCGCTAGATAACGTTATATTTAAAAAGGTTCGAGTTGACAGAGAGCGTTACAGCTTTACTAAATCAAATAGATAGTACCTAACTGAGATTTAGATCAAAAATTACTTGTTTAGTGTATGTTCATACTTATTGATTACAAATGAATATTTTAGAAACGTTGAAAATTACTTGAAACTGCTGGAACTAGAAAATTCTAGACCGAGTACGAGAACGCAGATGAATCCTAAATTAAATTTAGATGTTATAAAATATGCGTGGTTGCAGCCAATCTAAACAAATTTTATGAAACGGAAACCGAGAGCGATAAAACTTTGGAATCATACTTTTATGCGGGCAAGTGCTTGGCTAGTATATGTAGCTAAACGAAAGCGTATGTAGATCGGAAACTTTTGTTGAAGATACATAAACTTTTATTAAATAAGAATAAAACGGTTTTTCTTTTTCTTCTAATATTCTTTATTTAAAAATCAAATCTTTTAATGACAAAATATTTTAATTATTTTTCTGTATAAAAAGAGGTTAAATCCATCGTTTACGCTCATTCAGAAATCTGACCAACTTGATTTAAGCGTTTTTTCTGACTTTTCGAAGAAGAAGTTCATTCAAAAAGATGCCGAGGGGATTATCAGAAGTTTTACGAGCCAGAATTGTTACTTTGGGGGAAGTAACGAGAGAAATAGCACGAAGAGTGGCTGTAGTGCAATCCTGTGTCGTGAACAGTTACGGAGTTATCGCGGCGTGGATAACTTTGCTGATCGACCTCGCAGTGGTCGGCCAAATGCTGCTCAGAATTCAGATTGCTGCCTGCCCGAGACCCAACAATCAGTGCCACTAAAATAAGAGCTGAGTTGCGGGCTGCTACTGGACTAGAAATCAGCACTCAGACCATCAGGAATTGCTTTCACCAGGTTGGATTACGAGCGAGAAGAACAAGCGCCACTGAACTCACAGCAATTACCGTGACGCAGATTCCAGTGGGCTAGACTACGCCAAAATGAAGACGACGACGAGGAAAACATTTGACGGAACTGCTCTTCGTTGACGAATCCAGAACTACCACACATCCGAACAACCGAGGTCTCAATGTCTGGAGAAGACGTGGGAACGCTGAAAGACAAAGAACTGCCACCGGAACCGTTCAACAAGGCGGGAAATCGGTATCCTTCTGGCGTGGTATAATGATTGGTGCTAGAACGCCGTTGATCCCGTATCGTGGCTGGATGACTGCAGTTTTGTACCAAACCATTGCTGTTGATGGAATTGTCAGGTCATTTAGAAAAAACCATGGCCCTCGATTCGTATTGGTTGACGATAATGCACGCGCACATCGAGCTCAACGAATCGTGAAAATGCTGGATAACTTAAGTATCAGCATGCCCAGAAGGATTGCCGCATGTGTTCGAGCCAGTGTAGGAGTTATCTTGTAGTAAATAAAAACAATTTCATTATTAATGTTGATAATATTTAGTTAAATTCTATTTTTCTTTCAATTATTTATTAGTCGAAATTGCATTAGGAGTTTTAAATTCAATTTTTGTTAAAATAAAATTTTTATGTTTTTTAATTTCAAAAAGTGTATCTTTTTTATAAAAAGATGTTTCGTACGTTCTTTTAAAAAGTAAAATTTAAAAAAAAATTCATCTTTAGCTAGTGATCTCAAACTTTTTTTGATGATCGCTGTATGGTGGGACACCCATAACACAAGCTGTGCTTACTTTGTGGCCATACAGTTGTTGTGTTTGTCTGGAGATTTATTATTTATTATATTATATACGTAACTATTACAAAAACTAGCAATACTAAGTGATAAATAAAAAAGTAAATGCGACTGCATACTGCAGCTCTTTAATAATTACGTTATTGGACTACTGTGAACAATTTTTTTTTTCAAGTTATTTCCTTTACAAGACAAAATGATGTAAATTGTTGGCTTAGTTATATTATGTTTTCCTGCTTTTTTTTACAGTTGACTTAACCAAATTGGTGTGTGGCTTGATAAAGATTTAAAAAAAAGTTATTCCTTTAATTATGCCCTAATCGCCCAGACCTAAAAATACTTAAATTCGGAGTCATGCTAATTCAATTCAAAAAATTGTCACACGTGTTTGTCAGTTCTTTCAGTTTGAGTACCTCGGGGTTAAGTTTTGAACTAGAACCCCCAAGTGGGCCGAAGAAGATTGAAATTTACCTAGCTTTGTTTTCAAATACATTTTTTTCCAAAATAAAATTGGAAACTTCTCATCGTATTTTTCAATATACGTATTATACAATTGCAATTACAGAAAAGCCGCAATACTTAGTAATTATGATTCTCAAAGTTATTTTGAAACACCTTTAAAGTAGCTTTATACATATAAAATCTAAATCCATTTATGAATCGTTCTGAACCAAAGCGTCAGATTTCTATGATCATTTTATAAATAGCAGCGATTTAGCGATTCCATCACGCTCTGTTTAGTGTTACGGATCGTCTCCGTCCATCAATACGAAATCGATGAGCAATTCGACTTTTTTTAAATAAATTGTTTATGTGTTTTGATGGCTAGTATTTAAGGCGGCTTCTATATTTAAAATTGTGTTCTTTTTTTGAACTAGTTTATTATAAACAATGAACTAGGAGTAATTTTTTAATTTTTTTAAAGTAACCTGTAAAATGTGACGTGTTGTTTTTAATCAAGTGGTAGTTATTGATACAGCAACAATGAAACGTCGTAGGGCTGGGAGTAAAGTGCGTGTAAGGATTAACGTAAATAATGTGGTAAGTTCGCTACTCGGTATAGTAAAAGTGGGTCGCACGTATTTAAAATGTACCTAATATTTATATTTTTGAGGCTTTTGGTACAGAAATTATCGTGTCTTGAGTACTAAGCACTTGTAAAAGGTCAAAAAAATAAGTAAAACTCATGACCCTATGGAACGTATCTTGCAAAATGTTCATCAGTTCAAATCCCTTGATCTCAACAGACCAAGCTGACTTTATATGAAAGAGGTAAACCACTGATCTCTGCATGCGATCTACAACCTTTAATAAAAATTATGACTCCATTTAGAAGGACTCTTCTTGAAACTGTCTATCAAAATCTACAATGGTAAATAGAGACCAGCACCAGACATTTCAAACTAACGAAAATTCCGAATTCTACGCTTGACACTCAACAAATGAAACTTTGATCAAAAACTAGTCGTATGTGTGGTCAGGAACTCGGAGGTTTACGCTAAGCGCGAAAATTGCTTGCGCGTTTTTCGGGCTTTTGTAGGTGCTTCAAGTATTAAGGAGCGACAGCATTGCAGGGGATTCGCATGCAAATCTGAGTGTGAATCAAGTACCCGACTGTACCAAACTTTTACCTTTTTTAAACGCTTTTGTTCTAAGTTTTAGGTTTTTTGAGATAGATAAATAGGTGAATGGATTTAGAAAATAAAAGCTTGAGTATAAATTATGTTTTATTTTTTTCAACCATTATGAATACCTAAAGCACTGCTGGAATTTATAACTAATAGCATAGGTACTAAAAAAAGAACCTTTGGTTTTTTTTTCAGTTGAACAAGCAGTAAAATAATGGAGTACCTACATTCCCGTTCAAATGGCACTTTTGTGCCATAAATAAACTGTGAAAAAAAAAGGCATATTTGTGATTATTTATAGATATTATTATAAAGGGAAAGGATTTACTTGTTTGTACGTTTGTTAATGTTATCGACATACTCTGGAACTGCAATACTGAACTAATCCAAAAGTGAGCAATATAAAATTTTATTTAAAAAAGAAAATCTAGTTGCACCTAGTTTTCTAAGGAAAATAAAAATTATCTTAATTTCAATAACTTATATTCAAACCTTTATACCATCAATTATATTTCCAAAAATGAGTAATAGCTTAAATAATTTCTCTTATTTGTAATAATGCGTTATTCGTGGTGCAGACTAGCCTGTGTTCAGATAATTAAATTACTCTAACCTTTAACTTCATTCACGTAAAAAAAACGTCATGTCATGGGTTTATTTAAAAATAAATCATCCCAAAATATGAATGTCATTTATTGTCACTGATTTTTGCTTAAAGCATTTTTCACTAAATGCCGCTTTCACTTGCAGTACTGGTTACAATTTGTGTCGACAATGTTTTAAACCGAAAGTCGTTCTAGAACTAGATAATTGGAAGTCAAACAAAATTTAATCAACTATCTAAGAATAAATAAGATAATACCCCTAGAAAAACAAACGAATTGTTTGTCTGCAAAGAAAGCAAACTTTGTGTTTTTGATGAACAAACAGCGAACTAGAAAGAATCACATACAAAGCCATAGGAAACTTTGTGATATTAAGCTTCAGCCAAAAAATAGGTAGGTATTACACAAACACAGTATATCATAAAACCTATAAATCACGTGCGATTATCATTATTCTATGGAAGTATAGCTTTTCTACACGACTTCATCTTCTTTGTACACATGTCAAGGACTTTGAAACGTATTTTCGGATTGGACAGACAAGTTTACTGTGCAAAGAATGATTTAAGATGGTCTTGTTGTTACGTGTGTTGTAAAAAAATGTGTTTGATACATAGAAAGTGAATAGGTATGTCTTGGGGTTTGTTATATCTTCGTCTCCATCGTGAGTTATCAGGTATGGTGGAAGACAAAGGCACTATCAAAATGCAAATAAAAAAAATCAATTGACTATGTTTGTTTTGTAAATAATTTTGTGTGGAATTGTGGAATTATCCATGAATTATCAGTAATCAGCTTGGTAGTTCCTAAAATAGTTCCATATAGATGAACAATATTCAAGAGTGGAACGACCCAAACAATTATACAAACGTTTAATTCGTTTGGTACACAGGATTTTTTTAAATCTTTGGAGCCTCTCAAGACAAACCCAAGCATCTTGTTATCAGTTTCTGTAATTATTTGAATATGCGATATTCCATATTACAGGAAACAAAAACTATTCAAAACATAAAAAAGTAAAACTTTTCAAATAATAAACCAATCTATCAATATAACAACATGTCCACTATAAATTGACGGACATGATGAAAGCGCATGACGCCATTTTGTTTAAACGGGTTGATAAACAACACTGTGCCTGTAAAGCGAGCCTGTTGACAATACATCACTGTTCAGCTTTTACTAGAATAAGAACTTTTTTGTAACACCTGCAGGATTATGCCCTAATAATGTCAAACAAATGCCGTTTACACCACTGAAGTTTTTAGGAAGAAGAAGAATTTAGCCCTCAGGCACCCTCGGTGCATAAAATTGTATTAATTGTTTGTACTAGAGGTTTAAATTTGGAACGTCAACTCAAAATTCATACATTTTAAATGGACAAAAATATTGTAACTACGAGTAATCCAATAAAAATGTGTTCTTAATTTGAAATCACACACCTACTTGAGATATTTTATGAAAAGGAACCAAGGCCGTATGATTCTGTTCTTGGTCTCCATAGTTCTACAATAATCGATAAAAAATGGCGCAATTTAAAGATCTTTTTCGTAAAAACCTGTAAACTAAAGAAAATTATTTGGTGTTAACACTGATTTAATTCCAAAATTTATAAAATGGGTAGGTACGTATCGTGCATTTTTGATAATAATATTCTGCCTGAAATGTCAAAGAAAAAGAATAAAGATTTCAAGACATGGACAAATAATAAAGGCATCATAACTATATACCTATGTGTATAATGTGAGTCCGTGTGTAAGTTTATTTTCAACAATTTATCTAGAATGCAGAAGCCAAGTATCGCGCATTTAATTTTTAATTCATATAACTTTTCTAGTTCTACTAATTTAAATAATTTCTGTGGGTGTGAAAAGTGGAGTATACTCCTCGGGAATAATCGTGTCTTCGTCTTGGGCAGGCTTGAATCCTTCGCTCCATTCAGGATTCCTAATTCCCTCGCTCCACTCGTGAATTAACTTTCGAATTCTTAATTTTGCTTAGGGTTCAATATGCCGCCCGCGACATAAGACACTTCTCTACCCCCGTGGTGTAAATCTACTATTTCTGCGGGGTACATATAGGACTTAAGTTGTACTAGAAGCATGATACCTAAAACTACCTAAGTTCAGACAAATAATGTACGCTTTTTGCCCGAGAAGGAGGGTTATGTTTTCGAGAGTATGTAGATATGTAAGTATTAATGTTATTAGCTTTCTTTGACACGCTGTAAAGCCCAAACCACTTGACGCAATTCAACATATGAGGTGTCGTTAGATTTGCTCAGTTCTACTGAGATAGGATTTATTATTTTCCGGTTTATTTCAAAATTATTTTTAACTTACTTTCCTACGCACGTTAACGTTGAAATTTAAAAAAAATTATAAAATCAAACTTTAAGATATTGAACTTGAATATGGAAGGCTTAAAACTATATTTATTTATTATACCTAACGTACGAAGTGCCCCAAGAAATATTATTAAGCTTATTGTCATTTTCTGGAACTAGTTCAATGAATTACTGACAGTGAATCTGTACATCCTGTAAAGTTAACTACTGTTTAGTTAAAAGCTCGCTGTAAAATTTATATAATTTATTAAATTTATATTTATCGAATAAATTAATAAAAAGTGATACAGAAATATTCCCGTTGAATAGTAGTGTAAACATACTATAAATAGTATAACATTAAAAACACGCAAGGTATGCTTCTTCAAGAGAAAAACGTTATGTCGTTTGTTAACACTTTACGCGGCAAAACTATTTCGAAACACGCGTAAGTTTCTTTCAAATGTGTTAGCATCATAATTTCTATATTTCAAGTCAAGAAACATGTAACCTAACATTGGACTACAGAAGTGTCTTTATTGGAAACAAAGAGAAAACGAATAGTCTAACTAGGCTTAACATCGAATGCTTAGAAGTCAATATAGACTGTACGGTTTTTGTGTAATAAGGACATCATACTTTACCTAGAAATCCATAAAAAGTCAAATTTGCGGGCATAGACATATTCACCAAAGTTTTATTACAATCCGATTAATGGTTTAGGAAATGACAAAGTACAAACACTTTTATTTGTAAACATAAAACATCTTAGTTAATTAATACGACTTGATTTTTAATACGACTCTTCGATTTTTTTTTGGAAAAAGTTACTGCATTTGATTATAAAACTTGCGAAAATAAAATTATAGAAAAACAGTCTTCTAGCACAGGCGCTGTGTCATTTGTGAATGAAATAAACAATCGTGCGTATTACATTTGAAAAAAGAAAAATATTTTTTTTTATTTTGTCATATCTGGCAAACGTGCACGATATCCCCTTGATGGTTAATAGCATCCGTGCCCATAGTCACTAATTGTAGATGTTATTGAATGATAATATTGTTATTAAACTGTCTGTCTCTTCTATAAACGCATGTAAATGTGATTCTCTGGGCGGTTAAAATAGGAAGGTCTATAGTAGACGAGATCTTAACGAAGAAACTCTACTGACACTAAAATATCTGCACAGATTTCAGAAATGATTAAAATGTGTTATAATGATGGTTTCCAAGCCTCTATGCCAGCTATACTCAACTTGCGGTCCACCTGAAGTTACAACTTTATTATAAACTATTTTCCCCAAAAAGATAAAAGCGTCCAACATTCTACGGGTATACGTATGTGTGCGAATCTTCTTTTTCAAAAATAAAATATATTACACGAAGAACGTTTACAGAAACAAACTTACAGATTATCATCTGGATGATGTAATTAGGAAAGCATGTAGCGACAAGCCAGATCTTGATAAAGTTTTGAAAAAGTTTTCACAATATCAAAAATCGCATTAAAATATATAATCATCTTTGTCAAAACTTCGTTTCGCAATAATAAAGTAACTACATCGTTAATTTGGAATTACGTTTTAATTAAGACCTAAATAATTTTTGCTTGTGCCATCGATACCATGGCTCAAACGTGTTTGTGGCCCCTATGAAAAAAGGTTGAGTATGACTGCTCTATATTATTACTTTAAACGTAAACAGAAACATGTGCGATATTTGCTTATCGTTTCCCATGTTTGTATCAACTATTGACACAAACGTACAAACAGCTGCACAACTATTAGTTAGTAGTTTATTTATTTAAATACACCAAACATTTTGGAGATATTACTTGGGTGTTTCAAATGTTTTGTATGATAGAGTGCGTATTTACTTACATAAAAGCTCATATTCGATTTGTTTATCATTGTGTGCTAAAAATTGCTACAATAGATACGCGTTGAAGGTTGAAGTATTGTTTAGTATATAAGGATTATTTTTCTTTGTTTGTATCCATGTCGTTTAAGTATTTTACGAAACTAAAAAACTTAGTGCAAAAGGCGCCTATCAAAGACATGAAACTGCACCTACATACTTATGATCAGGTCCAAACCTTGATTTAAGAATACCTGTATATTTATATCCATCAATGACTCAATCTTTTGTACAGAGGAGAATGATCTCAAGGATGGCGTTCGTGCTTTAGTTCAAGCCCCAACAAAACTATACTTAAATGTAAAAAAAACTATAGACTGAATAATTAAAGTTAGTAACACTTTTACGTAACAATATTAAATTGATACTTTTGATCAACTGAGGGTAGACAATTCCCTAAAAATATACAATTTGGAGAGGATCATTGAAGCTGTGGTTAATTTGTGATTTAAGCTGAACTCGCTGTTTAGATGTAACCTAAATATTATATCATTAGTGAAAGAAGTCAGTTGGTGTTGTAACGCTTTCATGTAATTGAATTCGTTTTGGACCATCTGGTCCCGCTGTGATGTTACGTAAGAAAAACGATCATCGCAGAACGTCAAAAAACTTCCGAACCAGTGGTAGTTTCAATATACGACATCCTAAGCCGTGCCCTCTCGGGTGCCCTTAGGCGTATCGTATGTAGAATTAGTTTCCGGCTAAGCCCCCTCAGCGCTAGGCCACAAAGTCCGGTGAAATTTAAAAGGCTAATAGACTGTCCATAAATAAACAGTCCATTTCGAAAAAAAAAAATTGCTATCGCTAGTAAGTTATACGGTTTTTTATCAATTAGCGATTGTAGAGCCAATACCTCATGTGCCAATACCGTGCGATTTTTGTTATCGCTTTGCTATTGCAAGTTACATAGTAAGCCTGCCGCCGCGGCGCGGTTTCACTCACATATTTCCCGATCCTTTCGGGATATTGGGATAAAATATAGCTTGTGTTGCTTCGGGATAATGCACGTTCCGAATGACGAAAATATGTTTTAAATTGGTTTAGAACATTCAGAGTTCATCAATCGATAATCGGAAATAACAAAAGGAAATCAAATAGCATTATTTATCGGGAGTATTTGAGGCCCTCACCCCAGTCCACCTATATTTCTATTTCTATAATTTTTCTGGGATACCAAATAGTTGGCTATATTGCTGTGTTTTTAATTTAAACATAAGTTCAGCACATCGTCGGAGCACTTGAAATAGCACTTGAAATTTGTGTATATAATCTATAATCATCGTTTTGATTTTTAGATGTTGAAATATATAGGTTGTAACAAAATTTGTGAATGTTGTTGCGGCCTACGTTTTCTGAGAAAATGTGTCCAGTTTTAGCAACTCCTTCACCGGGCTTAACAATACTTTTTTGTTCCTCCTGTAAATTAGAAAAAGAAGTAAATTATGATTACTTACCTTTAAATACCAAACCTCTTATGATAACCGATATAAAAAATGAATGGCCGAGATTTCGTTCCTCACTAATGTATTATTAGAGTTTCTATTAAACATAATGTCCAATAAGTAATAAGCTATCAACCTACATAACGTATTAACAAAAGGTCTATCATACAATGTAGATCGGCAACTTTTTAGAAAATTACTTTATTCTATATTAATATTATATAATATGACAATAGGAAACTTTCTATACAGGGTATAGCTTATTGTAAGTTATGAAAGATTTTACTATAAGTTACTTTATGTGAAACTGATTAGATGGAGCTTTTGAAGACATAGTACTAAGGGGTGCTCTCCGCATATTAGGGCCAACATTACTGCCGGGCGGCAAAGTTGAATATGTGTGGATGAACTTTCGGGAAAAATATCGCTCGGCCAACACTCTCCATTCATTTGAGGGCTACGATGCTACAAACACACAGATGCTACAAGCACCACTTTGAGTCAGCAAATTATGACAGCATTAAGTCTTCGTTGGGTAAAGTAAACTGGGATGACTGTCTACAAAAGATACCGCTTGAACAAGCCGTAGATAATTTTTATAATTATCTACATGATGTAATAAAATAAGTTGTACCTTAAAAGTTAGTGTCTAGCGCTAGATATCCACCGTGGTACAATTCTTCGTTAAAGCATCTTCTCAGAGAAATGTATAAGTTCTTAAAAAAGTATCGTACGTACGGCAATGTTTCAGATTACAATACATTTTCACTCTTACGTCAAAGAGCTAAAAACCTAGAGGGTAAACGTTATACTGCTTACATAAAAAAATGTGAGGAATCTATAGAAAAAAATCCCAAACTATTTTGGTCGTTCATCAAATATAACAAAAACAATCACAACACTATTCCCTCATCTCTGTCATATGAAGGAGACTTTTATAACACCAATTCATAAAGGAGGAAGAAGAAATGATGTTTGTAACAATAGGCCGATCTCTAAATTATGTATATTTGCAAAGGTATTTGAACGCTTAATATACACCCAAGTTTACAGTAACCTAAAGCCTTACTTCATCTCTGAGCAGCACGGTTTTCTTGAACGGCGATCTACAACATCTAATCTTTTATCGTTTATCGATTACACAACGGTCAACATGGACTCTGGAGGCCAAGTGGATACCATTTTTACGGACTACGCGAAGTGTTTTGACCGCATTGACCATAGCGTATTACTACAAAAACTATTGAAGGCGGGAATTCACGGCAGTCTGTTCAGATGGTTCAAGTCCTACATTGAGAACAGATCCCAGGCCGTAGTGTTGAATGGTTTTTCATCCGCATATAACTATGTGCCTTCTGGTGTCCCACAGGGATCCTTGCTGGGCCCTCTTTTATTAAATATATTTATAAACGACATTTCCAACTGTTTTATATATTCAAAATTTGTGTTATACGCGGATGATATGAAAATCTTTAAGAGTGTTGCGGATCGCCGGGACTGTACATTGTTGCAGGAGGATTTAATTAGGTTTGAACAATACTGCAATATTAACAGACTTGATATTAATGTTTCAAAGTGTTATGTGGTCAGGTTTACTAGGAAGAAAATCCCGTTACGTATCGAGTATTTACTGAAAGGCAGAGTTCTTAAAATGTCTAATGAATACGCGACTTGGGTATTGTTCACGATTGCAAATTAATTTATGATAGACATATTGATGATATTGCTAATCGGGCTAATTAGGATTTATTTTACACTCTAGTTCCCAATTTAATAGCATAAAAGTTATAAAAATTCTTTACTGTTCGTATGTGCGTAGTTAGTATCCTTGAATATTGCTCACAAGTTTGGAGTCCATTGTATGACATTTACATCGGCAGGCTTGAAACCATACAGCGTAAATTTATGAGACATCTTCAATTCAAAAGTAGAGTCCAAGATGTATGCTACGAGTCCAGATGTAGGCGTTATCACATTTTCAAATCGCGGATATTGTCACGGTTATCAAGATTGCACAATGCAAGATTGATTCTCCTTACCTGCTTGCCCAATTGGGCCTGAAGGTCCCAACAAGGTCATCCCGACAACATATTACTCTGCATGTTCCTCATAGCTGTACTAATTATCGGCAAATTTCATTTTTTGTAAGGGCCTCAAATTTGATAAATAAAATAAATTTACCAGAGATTGACATTTTTAATTCTTCCGTAGAAAGAGTCAGGCTTAAAATTACTAATCAATGGTTTGATAACGTTCCCTGATCCATTTGATTGAGTTTTTAATTGTTTTTGTTTTGTACTATTTGTGTATTTGTGTTTTTTGTTTTATTTTGCGTGTATTATATATGTACCTAGCTCTATCTCAAGTTATACAGTTTATGATATGTGAAAACTAATAATTGGTGTCTAGTTAATTTTCTAGTATTAAGCTAGCTATAAGAACACTGTATGTTTTCCAAATAATAAAAAATAAAAAAGAATAAAAAATACACACATGCACAAGTTAAACTAGAGTGGTTTTAACACCTTTCTTTTTGTGTCGGAGGTTAATTATATCCAAGATTGACACCATATACCCAAGAAAAGAAAATGCATATCAAAACTTTTCTTCCTTGAAGTAAAATTTTACACAATCGAACTCCAAGCCTGCTGTCTCCATGCCAAATAGCGTTCAATTAAACATAATTATAGAATAATTTTTGCTTAAGTAATTCATATAAAGCATAAATATTTTCTTAAGTTTCTTACCTGAATGAATATGTCATCGTTGTTAATAAGACTATTGTCTTCAACCAAGTTTTTTACCCTGAATGTACCCTCTAGTTAGGCAATTTGCAGCCCCGTGTTAGTTCGCCACAGTCTACGTATTGCGAGGGTGAATACATCCCTCAATGACAGTCGGTTACGAAAAATCGATGAAAAACTATATGTTCAGTGACTTTTATGTTAATTATGTGTTAGTGGACGAATGTGGTGGAGTAGATGGGTGACAAAAAGTCTATGGTTTGTATCTAGGTTCAAATTCAAATTCAAATATTTATTTCTCAACATTGACAATTACTTGTTCTTATTGACGTCAAATAAAACATGACTCTACCACCAGTTCGGAAAAACCTTCGTGAAGAAAAACTGGCAAGAAACTTCACAGGTATATATTTTTTTCAAAATATATTTACAGTGTCTCTTGCAATTGTCTATGCAAAATTATTCTTTTCTGCATCCGTTAGCTCGGCAAGTCTCCTTCCCCCCAAGTATCCAAACGACGAATACCCTCAAACGTTCACGAGTTAACGCGGGATCCAGCCATCGCCCTCCTCAACCATATTAGAGGGAAGTGATTGGTTACAGTAAAGTCTTGTTAAATGTGGTAGCAGAGATTCTTATGTTAAAGTCTCGCTTGGGGTGCTACTACAGTCCTTTCTAATTTGATCGGCATAATAATAATAATAAAATTTACGTGGTTCTCTTCCGACTTGAGGGAAGGCTCAGCCAATGAAATTGCTGGAACAATTGCAATTTCAACTGAAGCCTTCTGTCGGCAACGCATCATTACTCGATATAATATCAATAGCCTTAATCAGTAAGTGGCTAAACAATTTTAAACATAATTGTGTAACATATAAAGTATATAAATCGAGTATTAGTGTACTTAAGATGTTTGTAAATAGAAAACTTTAATAATTCATGTTGTTTGTAGTTATTAAAAATGTTGATCAATAGAAATTTTTTGATATAACTTACTTAAGTAAAGAACGTGTTATGTTATTGTGCTTGAATGTTCATGAGTCAAAAACATCATCCTTATTTTTCTGATAATGTACTAAGTGCTGGCACAATTAATATTTCAAAAAGCCCTGTTTTAATTCATGTTTTTGTTATAAATCTTCACTTTTATTTGTAAAATTATTCACATGTATCTTGAAGCCGATATTAGGACTTAATAAAATATAAGTTTTCGGAATTTTCTTAATAAAAAAAAAATGTTCATTAAAAAATGTTCAAAAAATTAACTTACACTCCATAACTTTGGTTTACTAAAATAAATGCAGAAAATGTAAATGAAAAAACACAATCAAAACATTTCATTTATCTACATTTTAAATACTATAGTTGTAATAAGATAATAATTGACTATATATTTACTAGACTAGATATATATATATATTTCTGGGTTTTTTGATTCGAGCCTGTAAAGTATTATCTTGACTTTTAAGTTTTTGATTTATATAAATTTATATAGTTGTATTGATGGTACTTTTTACGTTGTTTTAATCTTAGTATAGATGATTGTTGAGTTTTAAAACACATCTAAAGATAAATTAGTGTGGAAAAATATTGTTAAAATTTATTTACAGAAATCCACAAATATATATTTTTATTACATAGGTTCCTTGGAAATCATTCTTTTAATTAAATGGGGGCGAGGACCTGGTTTACCGTAATACTGGATATAACCTACTTCGGGCACCAGCTCCTCACATCCTACTACTATAGTACTAAACATATAGTAGAATCGTACTAAAATAGCCATATATGTATTGCTTATGAGTTGTTGTATCAGCAAGAACACTCCAAGAAAGTCACTTATCGTCATAACACCTTCTTTCCTAACCTGTACATTCTCATTTTCCAGACCAGAATGAACAAGGGATCGCGGGAAGAGCTCCTGGGGTCCTCCCAGGAGGCTCTGAGGAACAGTCAGCATGACCTCCGGAACTTCTGTGAGAGACCTCTTACGAGAGAAGAGAAGACTTTTCTTCTAAATGCCGATAGAGGAGATTATGTAACTGTTAAAAGGTAATATGTTGGTAGATTACAAAAGTTATTTTCTGTATTTGAATCTACTTTGTGTTAGCTATGGAATAGAATATTTCATGTAATGTGCGTGGTGTTTCATAGGTTATAATGAAATAGAACAGGTTTTCTAAGAATTTTATTTTCCTGTTTTGTGGTTGAAATGAGTGGGAAAATGCTCTATAGGTTTATATTTCGTATTACATCTTTTCAAAGAACTCTCTACCGGCGTCTATACAAAGGTTCATGCATCTGAACCAATTTTCAAAGCACATTTTCCTGTCTGCAACACGAACGTAGTGACCACATCTTGGCGATGACAACTGTATTCCCTTGCGCTGGTTTTTAATTTTGGGGTAAAAGAAGAACTCACTCGGTGTTAAATCAGGACAATAAAGTGGATGACCCAAAAGTTTTCCGAAGCGCGAGGGCGCGTTCGCGTGGTGGAGCAAAAGGCCTCGGGGTCCCGTTTACGGTCGCTTGTTGCCCGCAGCAGCAAAAACTTCTGGCAAGCATTTGGTAGTCTAACTCTCTGCATTGATTCTCCTTTAGTTTCTTGAAGCAGCGATACTGTTGACTGGTGCTTCGTTTTTGGATCAATCGAAGATTCTTCACCTGCTATTATATCGTTATCACGAGGGTATGAACCTTTTTTGAATTTCGTAATGATATCATGGCATTAATACACTCGCGCCTGCTTCTGAGCCTCGGAGCTTTAGAATCCCCCTTGCGCAAAGGTGCTTGATTAGAATATACAGTATCATGGACACTTTCTGATCCAATCTGCAGATTGTACTGAATCTCCTCGAATTTTTCATTTGTAGCACGTTTTACTCAGTAACAGCAGTCAAGGGCGAGCACTTCTTTCTTCGTCCTTCAAATTTAAGTGACCGCACTTAATTTTGTGTGCTGTGTGTTCGCTGCAAGGTGAGACTCGCCAATGGATGCAGCTTCACGCGGTTAAGCCTTCACGCTAAATCCTCTTAAGCCTAATGTTTTTATAATTTTGTATGTATTAGATTTTAAGTTTACTAACTCATAGTTATTAAGATCATTGTTACTAACACATGTATGGACTAACTGTCTGAAAATATTTTTTATTGTTATTACTATTATTATTATTTATCTCGTTATACCAGCGGTACGCAGTTGCTTTAGAAGGCGCCTTGTTAATAAAAGCTAAATGAAGTCGATTAAAAGATCCATGAAGTTTCAAGTTGGACTTAGACTCGTAAGAAATCATTACTTGAAAATGTTCCCGACCCGCAAATCCATTTTTCTTTGACACGCAATAGTTTCATAATGCTGACTATAAAATGTAGAGACAAATTTAAATTTGAAACAAATATAATTTATTTTCTTTGAATATGAATGAATGAGGATGAGAATTTTCAAAGTAAATGATAACTCGCCAGCGTTCCATACTTAAAAATGTTTCTTTGCAAACTTTAACACATTTACTTTAATACATACAAAAATATGAAGTTAGAAATAAGATCTCTGTTAAAAAGTGCCCTGTTCAAATGTAACTAAACAAAACTTCAGCTAAGTGCTTAATTATCATTAATAGATACAATTTAGGCAAGTTTCATCCATTATTATCCTCGCCGAATTTAGACGAAGCCTTTGTTTGTTTAATTTTTCGTTGTTAAGTTTGTCATTGGTAGGTATTTTAGATTTAATATAAAATTGTTATGGGGTACGATGGGGCTGGCATGTACTATTGTATAGAAGTCCCTAAGAGTAAATAAAGAGATATAAAAAGAACTAAGTGCTGAAATAAGAAACCAGAGTTTCGTGTGGATACTCGCCAAATCCAATATCTCATAAACCGCAGACAAAGCCCCAAAACAAACGAAACAAAACCTTTGCCCTACTTTGACATAAACTAGGCTAACTTCCTGCCTAATTCCCGAGGAAACACTTCAACTGCTGTAAATCCATTTATAAGCCAAATATTGGCTGCGATCACAATCAGTACACAGACACACACGGCTTCGATTGCCTCCATTCTTGGGATACGTTGAAAGAAAATTTAAAATAATTAGGGTTAAAACTAAATAAGCCCTTAAAACTATCCAAAGCCAAACCATTATCAATACGCAAACCTTCACTAAATAAATGGTACATGATTCAAATTCAAATGTTTAATTTTCTTGCATGAAATGGAGTGCCGTCTGTTGTTTGTACGCCAATAGTTTTAGTAGAATTAAAATTCTGGGTGATATTTAGTTTACCTCGATTAGCTTACCTGCGCAAATTTGACCTAGACGGCTAGTTTAGGTAGAATGTCCCTCCTTCACTTACTATTTCTATTTTACTGATAAGGACATAAAACTATATTGAGACTAATGCTAGCTAACTCAGCCCAGCGGTGGTGGGCCTAAGAAACTAAAATATTGGTTTTTTGATAGTTATAA
Organism: Marasmarcha lunaedactyla; assembly: GCA_923062675.1. NCBI lineage: Eukaryota > Metazoa > Arthropoda > Insecta > Lepidoptera > Pterophoridae > Marasmarcha > Marasmarcha lunaedactyla. The sequence continues at coordinate 6,991,896 of OV281358.1, forward strand.
TTAAGTTTAACTATAAAACTAAATAGGTATTTGGTTTTGTTGGTGTCTGTATAATTAATTTACTCGGGAATTAATCAACCAATTTTAAACTTCCTCTATCATAATAAGGGTGTTACCACACCAATCAATCGTCCGTCGATTGACGTCGACCAGTCGACGACGTCGGTCGGTTGGCAGACTACACATACCTGCATATAAATGTATAGGTGCATGGGATTATTTTACTACTATGCCAACTCAGGAGTGGCGTCAGCCAAACTAGTTCGTTACTAGCTAGTTCGCCATCAAAACTCGCAGAGCGAATATATTTCTCATTTTGTAGGCCAAACAAAAGCTGTTTGTAAAATCGAAGATTAACTAAATGATCCTTTATTTTGGTTTAAACTACAGTATAAAATAAACAATTATTATCTTGAGTAAAAGAGGCACATTAATTCATTTTAAATTAAATAACCAAATCGGTGAGCGTGAGTGAGACGGGATATAATAGTTTTGAATCATTTATAACTGTTTTTGCTTGAATTGTCAGAAATGTTACATAACTACTATCCACTGATATAAATATCAAATATGTTAAATCGTGTATCAAATTTTATTTCAATAATATATGGTTCTGTCTGGGTATTTTTCTGTTTTTATACTTACTAATGAGTAATCAAGTGTGTTAGATAATCAAACCTTAGGTTAAATTTACAAGCGTATTTTGTCCTATCTCAATGGCCAAATAATATGCGACTTTATGTATAACTATAAATTTTCTGGAAACATATGACACCAAACTCGTCAAATAGATTTTACTGATATTTTCAGCCTTATTTAATATTAAATAAAGTCGCCTTTCATTAAAACATTTTTCTGAGATAAGTCAAGATTATTGATATGCGCTTTATAGATTTCTGTCTCAATATCTATCGCGCTTAAATCCGTTTAGCGTTAACGTCCGATTTCATTATATTTTTTGTAAATGGAATCAACATTTAACCGTTGAGAGATGTATCCTAACTCTTTGATCGGCGGTAAAACAAACGTTTATTTTTAAACAAAGCATCAGCTGTGTCATAAAGACTGTGTTTGTACATACAGAGCCGATGGCAAACATCAAGATGATTGATTCCATTTTGGAAGTAAGTAAATAAAAGTTAATACAGTTGTAAGCTTTTATATTTTGACTGTTAGAACTTCCTCAAGACTAAATTTCTTCCTACTTTTATTTTGATAAAACCTTATTGATTGTAACCGTCCTAATTAGATTGAAAATTGCAAAATACTTTTGTTAATTTAACTTTTTTTTTTTTGTTAATATAACTTTGAACGCAGGCAAAAGCTCTTTGTGACACATGCAATTAATTTCAAAGAATATTTGTTTCTATCTCTTTCACACTCAATGTTAAGTTATATAACCTTACTTCAAACTAAGTGATATCAATGGGTGAGTATTAATAATTTCAAAATTATTTTATACAGGGTGACTTTTTTGCCGTTCGGAAAATGGGTTTTAAATGTAGAGTCAAACTTTATTTTATTTTTAACTATATGGTTTCTTTGGGAAAGTTGCTCAGAATTGTGGTATGAGCCCATGCAACATTTTCCGTTCTCTTTGTGTACAAATCGAAGCGTTATCTTCGAAAATTTCTTTTAAATCGCTAAAAATGGGTATTCGAGCCCCAATGCAAAATAGTTCGTCTTCTGCCTAATATAACAAGTGTCTAATATTCGAAGTAAAATTTAGATAAATAAATTTAACTCTTTTGGTTCAAAACATACTCAGTGGTTTTGAACACTTTATGAAGTTTATTTAGTGAAGAATTTCTCTATTTAAATAAAACCTAATAAATTCTCGGGGAACCATCTACGCAATAAACTTCGTCCATCGCATTCAACGGCGCAAAATAGTTCGTCTACCACTCAGTGGCGCCACCTTTAGCATCGATCACGGCCTTTATTCTTCGTGGCATCGTTGATTGCAATTCTTCACATTGTTTTGTAATTATTTAGTTCCAGACAGATTGAATTTTTTCTTTTAGATTGATTTTAGACCTTGCTGGATACTAGTGCAGCATTTTCTTCATTGCCCACCATAGGGTCTCAATCGGTGACAAATCTGGTAAACTTGACGGCCACTCAATATAGATAGATAAGCGCCAAGCCTTGGTTGCCATCGCAGTGTGACAGGGAGCATCATCTTGTTTCTCGTACATTGTTCGTACTACTAGCTCATAAAATACGTTCAGTTGTCACCCAGACACATGATATATTATTTGTACTCTCTTTTTAAATCAATATTCATTTCTTTGCGGATTATTCAAATTATTCATAATTTGTAATTATAACTTATATACTAAATTAAACCCTATGTATATTCAAATTTTGGTAATGAGCAGGACCATTACATGAAACTACAAATTTTAAAATTCTCTACGAAATTTTACTTACGTGGTATTTAACTAAAACTAAGCATTTATAAATTTATTACAATTGTTCGCGATCGTCAACCACCTGCTTAACACACGGAACATGGTATAAAATTTACAGAAATCGATCACAAATAATCTGTTAGACTAAGAACCGACTAAAAACTTTGTAAATACTAACAACTTTGATCTGAAATAATCTAAAATAAAGACCAGTGTAGCCGTCATTTAAATATTTCGTGACAAATACAACTGACAAGATTCTGCCGGACATTCTACGTTTATATTACTGCACACTTTGCAATATAAAAACAATATTGCTTCCTTAACGAGTGGCTCGATCTGCCTGTGCATTTCTGCCTGGTCATAGCTTTAACTTTCCATCAGGTTGACACAGAACAATACCGTTCAATGAAAAATGTCTTACACCCGATCCGTCATCACATCATGTCATTTTTAATAATACAATTTACCTGCAGACTTATCGAGCGCTACTCTTCTAACCCGGAGACCTTGGACATCAATTGCGTGGATCCCCTCAATAGGTCAGCTCTGATCGCAGCCATCGAGAACGAAAACATCGAGCTCATTCGACTTCTCCTCTCTTCTGGGATTCATGTTAAGGTAAGAACACTACTTATTATTTGGCGGAGTGGCAACCTCTAGTGATTGACTTGATCAAGCCGACCCTGCAAAACCTCATGGGCCTCTAACATGGCTTCACGACTGGTCTTGTAACATAAGTCCCGAGGTCGGCGTAATATGCACTCCGAAGCAATTGCACAATGGTGGTAACCCATTCTAGGTCTGCCTGTACTGGACGTAGCTTAACTATGACAATCGTAAAGTGGTAATGAAAACCTTTTGGCCAGGGAGCCTAATTTGTAGATATTCTCACAGAGCAGTCGGCTTGACGTGAGTAAGTTTTTAACACTCCTTGGTTCATTTTGCTGTCACCGGGGATCAAACCCGGGCCTTCAGATCGACGATAAATGCCGAAGCTTTTTATTTGTGTATATTGTTAAGTTACATATAACATATTATTGGTCAGGTCAGTAAATAAAAAATCAGAGTCACACGTAGGAATCCTTGAATATTAAATTGAGGAATAAACTTGAATCTTGATCAACAACAGCAAAAGTCATAACAAAATTTTCCTGGATGATGTCATTTTCAATCAACTCTAAGTAATATTCCTCCCTACTGCAAACTTTCAACTTTCAACATATACACCCGGCGGTCTGGAAGATATCTCAGTTAAGCAATAAGACCGCTAATTGCATATTCTATCCCTATAACTCTATATAATAGGTCTTTACCTATGAAACTGCCGTTTTGCCGTACTGGCCATTTCAAATGAATATATATTTTTTTGACTGATAATTCTAATTTCAAATTAATTTTATTTGACAAACATGGAATACTTTTTCTAAAATCGTCATTTGTTTAATAGTTAGTGTTTTGTTTTCAACGCATACGAACATTTTTCGTCATCATGGATAAGTTAAAAATTCGAGTAATTATGGAGTATGAGTACCGTCGTGGCAGCAAAGCGGCACAAGCGGCACGCAACATCAACGACGTTTACGGAGCGAACACTACAAACGAACGCACCACCCGTTATTGGTTTACCCGCTTCCGTTCTGGAAATTTTGACCTGAAAAATGAACCCCGTGGTCGTCCAAAAACTTTGGTCGACAATGACGAATTAAAGGCAATTGTGGAAGCTGATGAAACTCAATCCACGGCTAAATTAGCAGCAGCTTTCGACGTTAGCATCAAAACAATATTGGTCCATTTGCGTCAAATTGGCAAGGTAAAAAAGATTGACAAATGGGTACCCCACGAACTCAATGACCGCCAGCGCGAAATACGCGTGGAGACGTGCCTTGCACTGCTCAGCAGGCATACAAATGAAGGAATTCTGAACCGCATTGTTACTTGTGACGAGAAATGGATCCTGTTTGACAATCGTAAGCGCTCAGCAAGTTGGTTGGACCCTGGTTCAGCACCCAAACAATGCCCTAAACGAAAACTTACCCCTAGAAAAGTGATGGTCACTGTTTGGTGGTCTAACGCGGGTGTAATTCATCACAGCTTCTTGCCAAATGGGACAAGCATTACTGCAGATGTGTACTGTTAAGAACTGAACACAATGATGGAGAAGCTCGCACGTCTCCAACCAGTTTTGGTCAATCGTTCGGCTCCACTGCTCCTGCACGGCAACGCGCGACCTCATACTGCACAGCAGACGGTCTCCAAGCTACAAGAGTTGGGGTTGGAAGTTCTCCGTCATCCGCCGTACTCACCAGACCTTGCGCCTACAGACTTCTACTTCTTGGCAGGAAAAAAATTCAATACCCGAGAGGCAGTACAAAATGCCTTTGAAGAATTTGTTGCCTCCCGTCCAGCTGATTTCTTCAAGAAAGGCATCAATAAGCTACCAATGCGTTGGCAAATTAATAGCAATTAATAGAAATATAAAATATATAAAAAAATTACGCTTCATTTATTTCGTGAAAAACGGCAATTTCATAGGTAAAGACCTAATATAACTTAGTGTATAGTTAAATGGTATACAATAAAGAATTTATAAATTAAAAATAATAATAATAATAGCTTGTCATTTACAAACAAATATATTCACAAATTGACAACAGGAAAAAACAAAGGAAGAAATACGATTACAGATAGAATACAACGATTATACTACTTTGTACATGAGGCAAAGTGGCCAAAATAAAAAGTGCCTGGCAGATTTACCGCAATATGGATCCCTATCGGTCAACGTTTTACAAAAGCCTTTAGGTTATTTAAGGTAAATTTTAATTAAATTTCTATAAGCACCCTGACCGCAGAACCCTATACTCTAAAAGAAAAAGTTTAATATATAACCATCTCCTTAATATTGATAGTTATATCCTATTAAGAATCACGGAATCGTAGTCAATTACTTATTTCATAGGCTCTATACCTAATTACCTGTTTCATGTATTTTAATTTAATTTGAGTTGACAAAACAGTGCCGAGAGCGTCTCAGTTTACCCAGCCAAGGTTAAGATGTATCTGCAATCATGATGAAGTTGAAGAAAAATAAGAAATTCATGAGGTGTATTTTTTACCCATGATGAAACAAAATATTAACATTTTTAATTTTGGACGTCATTAACTGTTTCATACATCAATGAAAAAGTTAATAAGATAACAGTGGAAACGTTTTAATCGAACCTAACGGGTTGTCTTTTGGATTCTCTATGTTTTATTCGAAAATCGTAATAACTTTTTGTATAACACAGTGCAAGTTTTCTAAATTAAAAATAGCCATTTCCTAATGAAATAAGTGGCAAACGAGAGTGTGAATTACCTGAAGTCAAGTCATCACCACCGCCCATGGACACCAGCAACGCCGAAGAGATTACTGACGCGCTGCCGACCTCTTGAGAGGAGAACGCTAGGAGTTCGTGGAAAGTCTGCTGATGGCAGGGTGTTCCAGAGCTTCAGTGTACTTCGCGTTAAAACGTACTGTAATGGACCCCAATAACTTTGCAACTGTTTTTTTTAATTCTATCGATATTGTACATGTCTAATTGAACACCAGACCAAAGCTATAATGTCGTTAAGATGTCTTGTCATTCAGTATGTGTTTACATTGTTGACGTGAATACAATAAAAAGATAAATGAAAAATCCCGTACCGCAAAATCATATCAAGATCTAAAACTAAAGTTTTGACACCCTTTAGATTACTTTATACACCTTCTTGTTAGTTTAGTTGAAGTAAATTAGAAACTTCTCAGGAGGTATTACTTCAATTCCACAACTTGATACATCAAGGTTAGGACAGTCTATTTATGTTTGACTTACGACGACTAGATAGTTTTAGGATAACTCCAAAGATAAAATGAGCCCAAAAGTTCCAATATATTTTAAAGGGTAATTTTCTTTTAGGTATTTTCCTTATTTTGGAGAGGGGAGGAGAGAAAGTAAACTTTGTTAGCTGTAATAGTTAATCATTACGAGCATAGATATATAAACATTTAATAACTTAGATTGTTAATTCGTTTTTGTAGCTACGCATAATACATGTTTTGAACTAAGTAGCTTTTGAGACAGTTTAACATATAGAAGCTGTCCTAAATAGAAAAAGAAAAAAAAATTAAGCTATCTTTTAAAATAATACTTAGGTTTCCCTTGTTTATTTAATTAAGAAAATTATTGAAGTACAAAGTATGGAATGACTTTAAATAAAACGATTATCTAATAATCCAAAACGAAGGTGTTATAAAATTCACCAAGATATCAAAAATAAGTAAAATCTGTTTATGAAGATAGCATTGAAAACCACAAAGGTTTATAGAAACACCATCTATTTTTTACATAAGTTAAAGTTTTAACAATTATTAAGTAAAAGTACTTTACTTCACATAAATTACAAATGTACTCGAATGTCTGATGTATCACTAAAGCTCCTTAAAATGTCTATAAAAGAGATCAGGCATTCTAGTCCAAAAACAAATATCTTGTTTTCTATGTTCGTTTTGGTTAATTTTTAACTACTAATTTTACTTAATAATAATTAACCTACCTCACCTAATTTCTTTGTCATGACTCACTTTCTTTGAAAATTGGTTTACATCCGTTCAACTACCTAAAGGTAGACTGGTAGAGAATGCCTTGTGGCACTAAGCCACCTTGTACAATAGTGTGCAAATTTTAAATAAAGTGAATAAAAATTAAACTATCATTTTGGGTTTTATTTGTTACTTGTAACTGCGTTTTATTAAAATAAACAATCACAAAACATCTCTATAATTGTATTATTTCACGTTGTTACGTATTAATTGACAATACTGGCTTACTGGCGATAAACGTACGTATTTTTTATGCTTTAAAGCTTAAATTATTATATCATATTAGGTATAGGCAAAGATTACTCAAAAATTAATATGTAACTTTAACGATTAAACCACTCTCCAGGCGCTGACGAGTGACGGTTGTATATATAAATGTATGGTAAATCAGAATATTTACACACAGTTCTGCAGTACGTATTATTTTTTTTAAAACACCTGTAGGCAACCTACTTTACTTATAGCCCGCTAGCGCTAAACGTTGAGGTTTCAAAAATATTAAACCTTGTGATTTTTTGCATACAGTTTTCAGACCTTTTAATCTAACTAAATATTTTGTGCCAAATTCATGCATGGCATTTTAAGTTTTTCGAGTTTTTTTCTTTGAACAGGGTGTTTAACGCCATGCGTGGGAAAAGCCACAAAAGAAAAGTCAAGTTATTTGAGTTACGTTTTAATTATTATTATACTTATAGAGTAACAAAACAATTTTTTAAAATTTTGTGTTATTTTCTTTAATGGAATGTAATGATTTCAACAAAGTCGTCCGGTCAGACTAAAATAGCGGAAGATTTACGGACCTTCTCACCTTGCAACTGGAGGACACAAATTAAGTTAGACCGTCGTGTAAACTTTTTTGACACAATTGTAATACTTTAAATCAATTTTCGTAGTTTTGGCTTTACTTTACTAATCATGGGCTTACTCCAAACGCAAGAGAAGGATATGACACAAAATTAAATGACATGCTCTTTAGATACATCTGTACTTACTGGCAAAAAATGAGAATGTCTAGAATTTTTGTCAGTTACGACCCCAAAATAGCCTAGAACTACCGGACTCGATGTCCGCCGGCAAAACACCGGTCACTGGGTATGTAGCCCGCGCTTCTTGCGCAAGTCACATCCGGCCGGCATTTTAATTAAATATTGATGAATTAACGTCAAATATTACACATATTAGTTATTTTGTTATTGAGTTATTCGTTTTTTGGCCTACAATGTACTACGAATGGTCTGGTGTCCTTAAATTCAGACTATGTAAAATATTTAAATATTCAAAATTAAGCTTTCTATTTCGTTTCTACGTAGTGTTCCTATTTATAAAAACTGTACTATATAAAATAATACACGAAGTAACAGCAAAGTTCATACATACACCTAGATAGGTTTCCGTCGAACAAGTTTATAACAAGGTCCTTATCAATATTATTATCGAAACTGTACTTACTATATAATTTCCTCTGGACTTATTTAAAATGGTATAGCAGATATTATTACCTAAAAAAATATTTACATCTACATTTCTTCGCGTCAAATCTTAATTGAATTAAAATCAAAAGCGTGCCCATCCAGGTATCCAGTAAAAGCCTGCCAATCAAAGTCTGGTATGATTAAATTTTTGACATTCTATGCCCGGCCGTAACTCTAACAACGGTTTAGGCGCGAACCGCTTTTCAATTTTACATAAATCCTTTTTGGATTTCGAACATCGAAATAAATATTAGAAAGTCGGCAACTTGGGGTTAGATTTAAAAAGGAGTTATGACTATCTGAATATTGTGATATTAAAATAAGCGTTTGCAGCAAAAGAAAATAAAAGCAACGAATATAAAATGTAGAAACAATTTTAGCTTTTTTTATCGTAGGCACGGGTTGATTTTAGGCTTAGCATTTGAAATTTCTCCACACTTAGCTTGTTTTGAATTGGTCAAGTTAGTGCTGGAGTGTTGCAGGGATTAATAGCTAGCAATTTTTTCAAAAAAAGGGCATCATTGTTACAATACTTCTATGGAAGCGTCTTTGGCGACTAAATATTGGACCAAAAACCTTAATTATTTTGCTTGGTAAAATATACTTTGACAGATTTCTACCAAATAAAACTTATAAAGCATGAAACTTCTCTGTGTATAGCCGGCTCATGATGATCAAGGCATTGACTTCGTTGATTTCCCAAAGGAATAAGTCTTTTCCCTGTATTTTACTTACCTTGGAATATTTTGATATAAGAAATATTGTGTTCAAAATACCTCGTATGCTCGACTTATTAGCAATGGTTTTTCTGAAAAAAGTACAAATCTGAATAAAGTTTATTAGGTAACAAAATTTTATTTAAAAAAGCATCTAGGTAAATGAAGCCCTTTTATTATTTATATATATTATTAAATAGTTATGAATTAAAATAATGTTATTGTGGTGGTCAAAATATTTATTGATACAAATTATTAGACTTTTTTAACGTTTTATACTTACTTACTTATCTACACTGTGCTGCTGACTTCTCCAATTGATTGATGGTGGACTGGTCGAGAATGCGTTGAGGCATTAAGTCCTTTATGCGATTAAGTTGAAATAAATAAGTAAATAAATCATAACTGTTTTCTCTGCGACAGTTATTTTTCTGTAAGTAAAGAGACTACGAAAACATAGATAATTTTTAAGACACAGAGTCAATCAATCCATTATACTTAAACAATACCCAGTACTGACCAAATGTAATATCTTATCTAACCCATGAAACATGATGATAATCAACTTTAAGAGTGAACAACAAGAACGAAGAGAAGAAAAAGATAGATAGATATGTGCTTCTGCAATTTCATTTATTAGTAATTTTGCCACAAAAGACACCTGGACCTGTTATTAAGCATTATCACGCAGTTGTAACATTTTCCAAGTAGCACGCCTTTCCTAAAAATATTACATTTTCTAAGATTTGGTTTAAAAAATGGCTATTGTGATGCTATTTTGAAAAGGTCATTAACCAAGCAATTTTTTAAGATGATGTGCAGTATCATCGCCGTACATTTCTTTTTTTCACAGCAATCAGTTAAACTTTCGTCAGGTTTTTTGCAATGAAATAAAATAAAACAATTTAACTCTTTTTCTTAGCATAGTGTGCTAGTTTCCGTCAAAATTATTACTAGGTTGTCTCAACTAACTAATAACGATAGTCTTCGTAAAAAAAACCGTGAGTTTAAAGATATTAATTGCAGCTGTAGGCCAAAAAGCACCAAAAAGTGGAAATTTCATTAAAAAATCACAAAAGTGGCAATATCTCGAAAACCAGAAAACTTTTACTAGAGGCATGTTGGTTATCTGATAGGCCTAAAGTCCATCTACCTTCAGTGCCACCCTTACGTGTCATTTCTGGGACACCCTGTATATGTAGTAATTTTTTCGTAACGGACAGTTGTCATGTGGTCCTATTGGCATTTGAATGAGAATTAAATATTTTTAACAATAGGGGTGTATTGCTGATTTTAGATTAATTTAGGGGTGCGTACTAAGTGAGTGCTTTGAATAATTAATAGACTACGTGACACACATGTTGAGATTGTAATAACGGTTTTATTCAGAAAGTTTATTCGGCAAAAGTTTACTGATATAACTGTTTCGACATTGCTTACTTAATATGTAAATGTGATGAGATCTCATCATCGAATTTTGTTCACCTTATGTTCATTTATTATTTACCTATTAAAAATATTAAATTGTGTTATTGAAAGATTTTTTTAGAACAACATTAAATACGTGTGTACCCTATTATTCACGTTATATGTAAGTACGTTATAATCATAAATAGATCCCTAGACAAACACACCAAATGTATGTCCCCAAAGTAAGCGGTGCTTGTGTTATGGATGACCATACAGGGGGAACCCAGAATAAACATACATATATAAATATCAACAACCATGACCCGAGAACAAACATTATGTTCATCACACAAATGAATGCCCCGGCCAGGACTCGAACTGGGACCTCCGGCGTATGAGGCAGGGCTACTGACCTCCACTACGCTATTCGGTCGTCTTGTAAGTTTGTTACTGATTGCACAACGGGCAAATGAGCCCTTGAACCAAGTGTTGGTAACTGGTACCCCCCCATGGACATTATAAATCGCAGGTATTTTGTTTATGAACAGTAATTGTGACTAATATATTGGCTAATGATGCGTTGGCTTTAGTTGGAGTTGCAGTAATGTTCTATATGTTCTATATGCTGTGTTCCAGTAATGGCACTATATGATCCTTCCCTTTAGCCGGAACGCGACACAAAATAAACAAAATGAAATAGGAAGGACTGTAGTACTCCCCCAGATAAGACCTTAACAAAAGACACTCTATTAGTAAGTCTAAATAGTTCGGCACAGCATTTCAATCAATATCCTATAAATTAAAACTTTTATATTTATTTCAAGTTAAAACTCAAAAAAATATCGAAGCATTGATCGTACTCGCAGGGAGTTTCGTAATTATTAGTTACCTACTGAATTAAAAAAAATTATCAATCTTCTCATACCTGCACAATAAATTTTAAATGTAGTAATTCGTTTTTCAAAAATTTTTTGACAATCATTACGGAGTTGTAGATCCCGATTGTAGTACAATCTAACATGAAGGCGAGAATCAATATGAGCTAAAGATGAATCTTGAAAGCATCAAGGTTACGCAGCTCAAAAGTAGAACTTGTCACGGCACTCTCTACGGGGACCTGTTCTTGGATGTGAAGCATTTGACGTTTACCTGTTACCATGGACTTCAATGACCTGTTAATAAAACGAAAATATTATTTTGTTATGAACTAATTTTTTATTTTGACAGAAAGCCTCGTCCGGGCACAGTATAGATAAATTCTGGTATATTCATTCTATTTTAATAACCCTTTCACTATTACCAAAGTACATTATCCAGTAGTACCAAACTCAATAATAGTTATACCTATATTATAAAACTCGATTGTTTTTCGTTTGATGTCTCAAAGTTTTGTGTATTTTCAAAAGAATGCTGAGTCTGTAATTTTGATAACAATTTGGAGGTATTCTGTAAGAAGGATTTTTAGCGCTATGACGTTTAAAAGAAAGATTTAAATTACAGAATTTTCATCCTTTTTCGAACTCGACCTCGGACAAGGGGCCAAAACGCGAAAATATTGAAAATAAATATAGCGCTTGATCGTTTGTTGATGGAACATAGGAGTATTAAAAAACTTTTTAATAAATCACAATAAAATGGGCAAAGAACAATCCCGCCTGGAATAACACTAAAAACATTTGCCGAAATACATGGTTTTATTATAGGTGGCTTCAAAAACTTACCTCAATGCAAACAATGGGTGGGTAGAAAAAATCCAGATTTTTCAAAACTATTAATCGATTCTTGCACTATTCGATCAAATGTTTAATTTTTAACTAAAGTCTTGAAACTAAATGATAAAATAGAAATAATTAACTCAGCAAAGAAACCCTAGATACTGTAATATTTTAATACGTAATTAGAACCCACTCCATATTTTTCATAAACGTCTGTAATTACGGTAGAGGAAATTAAAACTATCTACAGTGGAAGCCGATAGGTACAGCATACTCACGTATGTACCGTGTTCTTGGATCTTTTACAGTCAAGCGCAATGCAAAAATTATTCATAGTCTATAATATAGGTGATTATTTTTTTTTGTTTATATAACGCATCTCAAACACCCCTATAACAGTAATGATGTTCAGGAAATAATCAGAAAGATAAAAATACATAGCTTGTGCACACGTGGTCTAGTAATTTAATCTGACATAGCAAAGACATATCACAAGCGCTTTTTCTGAAGCTTAATATGATTCGCCGACCCGTATATTTGTACAGTTCAGATTGATACTAAATCTATGATTCCAACAGTTCGTTCAGTTCACGGTTGTCTTGGCTTAAAGACAAAGAAAAATTCTAATGTGCAACCTGCAGACATTGCATCATGAATCGTATGAAAGTAAAAGTTGTATTTCGCAGATTTTAAACTATTGATGAAGAGGAAAGAGTGCATTAGAAATTAAACACGGCGTATTTTTAGCAGGGCCTCTAACAATACTGGTTAAAATATCAAATTTTCCGTGACAACGTGGACTTATAACGCAGAATATACTTACTGAACTCAGTGCTCTCCTAACAAGATTAAAATGAACCACGGTTGCCGGTGCAAAATATAATTTGCTAGGGCGTGTGATGTTGCAGTGTCGTCGCTTAGAAAAATACGGTTAAAATGCACATTTTGTAACCGGCGCAGTAAATGAGAAAGTCTCGGAGGAATATAGACAATTAACTTACGCGCCGTGCAAATAGGATAGAAACTTGCCTCCTAGACACAATTTAAAAGTAAAAAATTCAAATCTTTTTGCCCATCATTGTTCACATTCGAAACACCTAAAAATACTGGTGGAAAAGAAAACCTTCTGGCATAAGGAAAATCTTTTGTCATAAGTGTTCACTGCAGCGAGTGATCGGTATTCAGTTTGAATAGGAAACGGAAACAAAATTTGTCATTTGACTCTAACAGGAATAGGATTTTAATCGGAGCTACCGTATTATCCATAAATCCAGACCCACTGCGATACGTTATAGGCAAAGCGTATATATTTCAAAAAACTTTTATTTAAATTTAGCGATTGAAGATCAAATATCGTGCAATTCTTAATATCACTTTGCTATCACGAATTACTGTAATAAGCCTAGGAGAGAAACGTTTGTGAGATAAACATATAACTTAGTTTTTGAGTCGCAGTTCTGTATAACCTGGTTACTAGTAATTTTTTTGAATGTTCATACTGGCCTATAAATTAACAAAATGGTAGAGTAATGGAATTAATCAAAGGGAAAAAAGGATGATTTAAATATACAAATAGATCAAACTTTTATGAATGCCTTCTATCTGGAAAAATGTTTAGTCGTTAAAAAAGTGTGAAAAATAATACAAACTTATAACGAGTTAAACTTTGATAAGTAACATTTTATTTTCAGCTTCGTGTATCACGTTTCTTTAAAGCTCGTTCTGTAAAGCTATTATTAAGTCGTACAAACAACTAACATGTAATTTGTTTAGCTTCTCATCCTGTGATAATTTTTTACAAATAATACAACCTTAATAACTTACCATTATTTGTTACCATCGAAGTTATGTTCCTGAACATTTATCTTTTAAAATTATGTCGGTGAAACAATAGTTGTATTTGTACAACAATTTATCTTTTTATAATTTTGTAAATTTTTTAATAACGTATACAAGTAGGTCATAATGAAGATTTTATAGCAAATACGAGTCATGAGAAAAGATGTATCTTTGTTTTATCTCTTGCATTAATGGCAGTAACCAGCTCACGAAAAGTTCCTAATTGATTTAGGTAAAAACATGATCTAAAAGTACGTTAAATTGAATTACGTTCTGACGATTTTTTACGAGCTTGAAACTTTTTTTCCTCGTGCAAACGTTCGATAAAAATAATTAAACATTTAAAGAACAAAAAAATAGAAACACATATTTCTAAGAGTGGCTTTTCCACTGGATTCTTAAACAAGACTGAATACCGTTATTGTAAATAATTACACAATTAAATCATGAGATTAGTATCATTCTAACACTTTTTCCTCTACTTTCGGTTGAAAGATATCCAAAGTAGGACTTATTCCTCTTCCAAATATTTCAACACTTTTTGGCTTTGATCAGTCCACTTTCAATACCTTCCAAAGATTTTGATCAGATCCCTGTCGCCTTTCAAAACTTTGTCACTTCAGCTTCACAACGTAACGAGCTAAGTTGGGGACTTTAGTTAGTCACTTTCGTCTTATGTATGCCCTTTGCAAACTCTTCGCATATGCATATTAAATCTAAGGAACAAAAAGCGAAATTGTCAATAGCTTTAGTTACGCCGTGCTAAACCTGGGTTAAAATTTTGACCCTGGTCTACGCAAAAAAGCTTTGGGCCCTCTTACGCACCTCTGAGTTAGCTAGCATTACACTAAATATTGTTTTATTCAAATTCAAATTCAAATTCAAATATTTATTTCTCAACATTGACAAAATACACAACGTAACGTATGGATTATGTGAAAAAAATCAGCGAACAGAAATGTAGTGACTAGCACGACCGTCTTGTTGCGAGTGACAGATTAAATAAAACAAACACAAAATGGCGGTGGGCCATTGAGTGTTCCCACCTTGAAAAAATATATTTGAATGTTTTTGTTGTATTTGCTATGTTCAAAATATTATAAATATATGCGACCGATATCATTACTTATTTGGTCACAACACTACATTATATCAAATTCAAATTGTCATCGAGAAAAAGTATCAATAGTAACATGTGTTATATGTTTAAATTAATAAACGATTTGGCATTAAAGCCCAGCGCCAGTTTCTCATTTTTGATATTTATTTAACCTTAAAATACGCTGTTTTAGGATGCTCTTCTTCACGCAATCAAGGAGGAGTATGTGGAAGCTGTGGAGCTGCTGCTGCAGTGGGAAGAAGACCACCATGTTGCAGGGGAGCCTTATGTGAGTGTCTGTTAGGTTATGATTGATCTGTCAAGACTTGGCAGCTTAATACAACATACAACGCATACAACACCCACATACAACAGCTCTTATATTCGAAATAATTTGTATTTCCTCGCGATGTTTCTCTTCACCATTATAGGTGTCCAACATTACCAACTCATTGGTACTTTTGGCAGTCACGGGTCTCGAACCCGAGACTTAAGATCGAGCAGCCAACGCTTTAACCCCTTGGATACTGGCGCTTCTTAGCACCTAATGATCAGTGCTGGTAAAAACAAAATTATATACGTATCAAGGAGAAAACAATATTTTAGGTATGTCAAAGATTATTTATAAGCCTTGCAAAGGCATTTAAAATAAAAGTAAATTTAAAAACAATGTGTTTAAAATAATTTATTACTAAATGAAGTTGATATTCCATTAAGAGGTCTTAATGATGTGTGAATAATTTTGCTTAACGTTTAAAAACCTTAACTTGATATTTCATGCGCATAAATTCAGTCACACTGTGACATAAATCTATCTATAACAATAATAACTTAAGGACAGCTTAAGTTTTCAAGTTGTTCTATTATGAAAACACGTGGTTCTATTATAAAGAACCCGCGTGCAAGTGTAAACATATAATTACTTAAGGAAGTATATTGATAAAATTAAATTAAAACTTTAGGGAACTTAACCACGCGTTCCCACCGATAGAAAAGGGTGAGCAGGCCGCGGCCCACGGCCCGACAATCATTGTCGGAAAGTCATATATATTCTAATCGCTTAAGTTGATATTGCGATGTAGAACACGCGTTGTGATTGGTCGGTTGAGTAGCGCGTCACCGCTACATCACTCCCCTCCGAGACCGAAGGTCGTAAGTAGCGTCCATCTTCGGTTTTTGCGTAAGGTGAAGCTTGCCAGTGTCACAGCTGATGGTTCCAGTGTGTCGGAACCAGGTGCCGCGTAGTAGTCCACGGTGAGTCGGGACTAATGCGGTGCATGTCCGACGATCCTCGGTGTGGGTCCGGGTCCCGTGGAGTACGGAACAAGTTGCTCCAGTGCGTCGGAGGCTGCCCCAAGATGCCGAGGTGCAGACTTCCCCAGTGCGTCGGGGTGGTGCAGTGTCAGTGCGTAGTGGCTGGCGGCTGCGTCGGCCAGGAGAGAAGTGCTCTGCTTGTTGACCGGCCAAAGGGTGCAGCGCTGCGTGTCGACCAGGAGAGAGGTGCTCTGCTAAGTACCGGTCGAAAGTGCTGGTGCTGTGCCAAGTCGCAGGTGGAGGAAGAGGGGTGCCGACCAGTCTTGCAAGTAATTGTAATAAATATATAACATATATGTGAGACAAAAGCCAGTGTCCTCTATCGGCAAAATTAAATACATTTTTTTTTGTGAATAAAGTAAACAAAACGAATAAAAGACAGGTTAAATGAGATTCTATTCTAGAAACGAACTTACGATAAAGTTCTAAATGAAATAATAAAATATTCACAAGTTTTGAACAACAAATGCGACATAATACAAAGTTTAGTAAAATTGATGTAGTAAATGCATTATATCCAACAGGATTTATTTAATTTTTTATGATGCCTTTAAAAACTTTTATACGCTACATGAGATAACTTGTTTTTCATTGGTATATGTTCTAGCTTCAATGACTGTGGGATGTTTGTTGACTTAGAGTTTTTCGGTTTATGGTACGTAACGTGTTTCATATTTATGATAGGTATAGTTTTGAAAATTGCTGGTACATTGTAAACTTTACATTTAAAGAAATAACGTATAGGTTATTTGTGTTTCACTTGATTTTATTTTTTGACGACCGATTGGTGTAGTGGTATGTAGCTATGCCTCATACGCCGAAGGTCCCAGATTCGAGTCCTGGCCGGGGCATGCATTTGTGTGATGAACACAGATGTTTGTTCTCGGGTCATGGTTGTTTGTATTTATATATGTATGTTTATTCTGGGATCCCCCCCAGTTCGCTGTATGGTCATCCATAACACAAGCTCTGCTTACTTTGGGGCCCTACAGTTGGTGTGTTTGTCTGGGGATTTATTATTTATTATTATTATTATTATTATTGATGTTCATTGGAACCTTATTTCAAGTAATTGAAGAAATATTAGCTAACTTTTTGACAATAATGTACATAAAAAATACATTTTTCAACAAAACTAATTCATTTCATTTTTTTTAATGAATTTATGTCATTTGTCTAGAATCGGTCCCAAGGCAGTATCTATAAAAGTACTGATTCTGTGAATACTAAAGTGAAGATGAAATATTCTTGGCATACGTGGTTCTCGCCCAACCTCTTCTGTAAATAGGATGTCTTTCATAGTTTTCTGCCAAAACAATTTATTAATACTAGTACTCTTCCTATCAAAATATCTTCTTGACCTGTAAAATTGTGTGAGTCCTCTACTTCCATACATTTCTTATCATATGAAATGGGATTAAACGTCCAATCATAAAACCACAGTAAAACAATGTGTTTATTCCGGTTAGTCTTCTTCTAAAACTGATGCTCCATCCAATGAAGGTTGATGGTCAGCTCTGCATGTTTTCGATCTCTTACAAGATGAAATAGTTCAACAGTTGCCAGTTCACACCTTAGTATTACATAACCACAACTACTTTATACACAAAACTGTCTTTACTTCAAAAAGCAAGATACCATCCTTCTGTGAAAACAGTTGTATCCATTCCTCCTTCTTTCCACCAGAGCTGGGAGTCCGTGGAGCCTTCATCGGCGACCTTCACTCCCGACATCTCGCCTCTTATCCTGGCCGCTCACAGGAACCACTACGAGATCCTGAAGATCCTGCTGGATAGAGGAGCCACGCTGCCTATACCGCATGATGTCAAGTAAGAGTTAGGAAATCGTTACATTCAAGGTGAAGTACTAAGTCCATTTCATGACTACGCCAAACTTTTACATTTGTTGGCAAAAAGCACTCACAGTAAAAAAATTGCGTTAGACTATTTTAATAAACTATATTTTCATATATTTGTTATAGTTCTTGTGTATAGAATTATGAAGTCACTAAAACTATATACAAAAATAGCTATATTTACACTGTACCATCTGTTTCAGTTCTAAATCATAATAAAGAATATGCCTTTTGGCAAATATTGTACAATTAATGTGTGTTAAAAATCTTTCAAAGATTGGGAAACGTTTCGTGTATGTATCTATTTCTTAAACTTCCGTATCTATAGAATACCAGCCTTACAAAATCATATTACGTTTTAAATCCCAATTTTTAGGTGGGGCGACGGTTAAACTTTTTGCAGTTTATAAATTTTGGTATCGTATTCAATAACTTTTCCCTACAATGATATTACATAGAATACCTAGCTACTCTTACATATGTTTAGCTAAAATTTTGACATAGGCAACCCAGATTTAGGTCGAATTCTGTTTGAGGAAATTTATTTAATGTATAACTAGATGAAATGATGCTCCATCAAGGTGCTGAAACTCTTAGTATATCTATATTTTGTCTTCAGATGCGGCTGCGACGAATGCGTACAGTCCTCCAATGAGGACTCTCTACGCCACTCGCAAGCTCGCATCAACGCATACCGCGCGTTGACTTCTCCCTCTCTTATCGCTCTCTCTTCTGCTGACCCTCTGCTGACTGCCTTCCAACTGTCATGGGAATTGGGGAGATTGAGCCGGATGGAGACTGAGTTTAGAGTGGAGTATAAGGTGAGAGGAAGATTAAGTGGAGGTTTAAATATGTGGTGTAATAAAGTCTGTAAATAATTTTTTACATTCAAATAATAAAATTGTTTAAACATATTCTATATCAATAAAATAGACAGAAAATAAATAAAAATAAGTAACTACTCGTAAATATTATATTTCTTCAGAAACAAAAATTACAGGACTAAATTTCCAAATTGGTCAAGCGTGTTGTATTTTTCATTTAGTATAAAGAATAATCTTTTTAACATTGGGACCAAATATTAAGCTTTACAACTATCGAAGTAAAATAATTGATTCATGTTAAGTCTCTAAAATCATGAAATAACCAATAAGTTGTGTCTAGTACGCAGATGGGTCAAAGCCGCTTCTGATTTGGATCCAATATCATATGACAAGACCTATTAAGAGGCATACATTGCTTTATTTAGGTATAAGTAAATCGATTCATCATTCCGTTTGCCCGTGTGTTTTAATTTAAAGAAACTAACCAAGAGATTAACAATAACAACTACAAGCAAACGAATTTGTTTCATTGACATTGACATTGAATTCGTAACATTGACACACCTTCACCAGGCGCTCCGCCACCAGTGCCAAGAGTTCGCAACCTCTCTCCTGGATCACACCAGGACCTCCAACGAGCTAGAGATCCTCCTCAACTACAACCCCTGGGACCTGGACAGCTGGGAACCAGGGGAGCGACAGACCTTAGGCAGGTTGAAGCTGGCTATCAAGTATAAGCAGAAGATGGTAAGTGAAATTATTGAAAATCGCGGTATTGTATCGCGTTATTGTATCGCGTTATTGAATCGCGTTATTGAATCGCGTTATTGTACGTGAGCCGTCAATATTTTGACAAAACTGGTATCCAATCCGTATGCCAAACATCGAAACACATACACTGGTTTTTGCGTGACTGAGTAATAAAAATACAAATTTTCAGATATTTAATGTACCCATTACATTAAAGTGTGAAAATAAATTAGAAGTGGCTCTGAAGTTCGTTTCAGTATGACTTGACAAAGTCTTGGTTCTAAGAAGTCAAAAATTCACACACATATGAATTAATTCAAATCTTTATTTTTGTTTTGGGACTGATTACCTCGTGTGGATAGTGCGCTCAATAAATCTATGGATCAATATCTAAAAACAAACGTTCTATTCAAAATATGTATTATTAAAACCAGCACAAGGCTTAAAACTACATAGAACCACTAAGTACTAAGTGTATGCAAAACATATTTCCCTAGCTCTTACACTCATGGCACTTGATGACACCTTGTAACCTACCTTAAAATACATTTTTTCTTCCGCGAAACAAAACGCAGGAAGTCTCGTTTGAAGAGCCGCCCGAAAGTAGGCACTCGGCGTTTTGAATAAAGCCCATGCCAGCGGTTTATTTAAATAGGTAGCTATTGGTAGCAGTTCGGAAGTATTTGTTTGAAGCGCAAAGTATAATAATCGTACAAATGATTTTTTTTTAATTTATAGCTGATAATAATTCATTTAGTTTAGAGTTTATTTTATGACGGATCTAAAATTCTTTATTTTTACTTGCCATAACGATTGGTTTAGATTAAAGTAATACTGTCGACAATGCATAATTAATCAATATTAATTGAAGCCCTTGAATACCGGCTTGTCACTGAAGCGATTTACCTACCATCAGCTGAAATACACGCTCGGGTGCCGACTGTGAGTATTAATAAAAACTCGCTTATACTAAATTTCGTCAAGATCTTTCGCAATCAAATGAAAAGTATAGTAGTATCTTTATCGATTTTATTCACTAGTTGTATGCTTTCCTCAAACAACATAAAAAAATTAATGTTGAACTTTGGTCTCCACGCAACTAAATAACTCTAAGTCTAGAAAACCAGAAATAACGAGAACATTTTCCTCACAACAAGGTGAAAATTTATTTGTAGTCGCGGAGAGGCATTGCAAAATATCACCAAGAAAAAATTTCTTTCAGTACAATCTGAATCCAGTCCTTTCTATTCGGTTAACTCGGAACTAAATTAAAATAGATTATTAGATAGTATCAATTATATGTAAGCAAGAAATAAGATTTTGTAAACAATGGTACGGAGGTACCATTTCATATATTTTTCTACACAAATTAGCTAATCGATACAAACAGATATGTTAGCGTTCGTAGCGTTCATATGTATCCATCACTTAACTTGTATGTGGTACAATCGGTCGAATCGGAGCTGGCTCAGACAAGTCAGTAAAGGGTGACGCTACGTTCTACGCCTAAATCACGTTAGACATTTAACCTAGTAAAAAACGCTTTTTTTCCAATATTTGCTACTTAACAGTTGAACAAATTGTATAAAATTAAAACGATTAAAACACAAAATAAAGAAAATACAACTATTTCTATTACTTGCCTTTAGACGTTATCGGCGACCTACTGTCACCTCTATGTCATTGTGTTACTCTGTGTAATAGTTGACCTGAGAAACAATTGAAGATAAACACAAAAGATTATGTACCTAAAGTTTCAATATGAAGAGTTGGTAATTGCTTGGCTTTATGTATTTAAAGTTAGTACAGGAAAATAGACTTTATTTATAGTGTTCAAGAAACTACAAATTAGATTGAGAGTGTAGAGTTGGAGTTGAACGCGTTAAGGGGACTTTACATTCCTTTAGTCGTTTGGTATTCCTTAAATTGTAGTTTACAATGTAAGATATTGGTTAATAAATAAGTAAAATAAACAAATAAGGAACCGCGGTTGTGTAAAACAATTAAAACAAGTAATATTTGAGATGATTTTGGTGTTTATCACATAGGCATATAACAACATGCAGATAACATAACAAAAATATTTTTACAACGAAATTACAATAACGATTCTTTTGATGAAACTGAATTTTTAAACCCAAGTGAACTTAAAATAGAATAAAAAATGCAAAAGTATTCTGTGAATCGTTTACACATTACAAAATGTATTGTGTAAGCTTAAAAAACACATTATAAATGACGGTCATAAACATCTAAAACGAGAAAGCACAATAATGCATTTTGGCGTTTATGCAAATAATAATTTAACGTTTGCATGTCAGTATGCCTGGGCGAGGTTGTTTCTCCAGAGGGTCCAATATACTCCTACTTATTAAAAGTGTCACTTATGCTTATTAGACATATACCTCGTAAATATAACGATTACTTTAATAACCCAACAACTCTCCAAGGAGTAGGGTAGTATTTTTAATATTCTTGATGTTGCTTTTTTTGTAACACAATTAAGACCTGGGACCTAACAAAGTGAATTACAGTGCGAAAAACTTATTCGTTCAGTAAAGTATGGCGCTGTGATCTATGCGATTGTGAAGTTTGATATTTAGTCACGTAGATAATGCTTAAGTTCAATTTTTTCTTCCTCCCTGATAATTTGGAGGCACTCTTTATTTTTTAAAGTTCTGGGATATAATTGACTAGAAAAATAAACGTTGGCTCCAGCTTTTAAAATAAAAATATTTATCCAGGAATAGGGAACATAAATTATACTGGGTAAATATTTTAATATTGAATCAATTGGGCGAAGATTACATTTTTGTACAAACATCAGCCTTTTGTAATCGTCCCCTAACTGATTCGAGATTTAAATAACAGTAAGTGCAATCAATTTACAGTAAGTAAAGTAATGAAATACGTAAATCAGTTTTTTTTAAAGTAGCTAAATCTATTAAAAAAAATAAATGTAACTTCCATTATAAAAGCTTCTTTATATTCTTTGAGCTCGCGAGTTTTTCTAAATAAAAGCTGAATAAGAATAGATATTCTTTGCGACTTGTATTTTCACTACACATCCTGGGATTCTAAGGTTTTCTAGACGTCCCTAAAGGCCCTTATAGTGACATGAAAGCTGTTACGGTTTTTACCTCGAAGTTATATCCCAAAGGTGTGCATTTTGCTTTTAAAATTAATGGTAATATGACTTTAACATATAGTGTAGCCTGTAACTGTTTTAAAATCAAACGTAGTATAAAGTTATTGCCTGCAACAAGAGGCCCTTGTTCTACAGTTGTCAGGGACTAATTCTCGCAGCGATAGATTAAATATTGGGATAGGTGTGGCGCAGTGGGCCTCTGCCTTATACGCCGGAGGTCCCAGGTTCAAGTCCGGAGGTCATGAGTCGTGATTCACTGTATGGTCATCCGCAATACAAGCTCTGCTTACCTGCTATACAGTTGGTGTGTTTGTTCAGAGTATAATTAATACGTCACTCAGAATGTTTAGAAAGACTAAAAATGTTCTATACGTTAGATTTTTTTGTTACATACACACATCAAAAAAGTCTAAGCAACATACACAAATTTAAATTTTACAATGTATTTTACATTAAATCGTTAGTATTTTATAATTAATATTATTCTTTAGTGTCTTTTCAAAGTAAAAAATAAATTTTTGTTTTATTATAATTTTTATTGTAATTACATAAAGTAACAATATTGCGAGTACTGTATCATACGTAGGACAAACTAAGATGCCTAAGCAACTAAACTTTTTATAAACTTAATGAAATTGTTAAACAACATTAATTTGTTGTAAAAGAAATTGGATAACTTAATACAAAGAGTGGCCGCCTCTGTTGTTGAGAATTTGCTGACACCGAATATTAATAGAATCGACGAGACCGTTTATGTTATCCTGCGGCAATTGCTCCCAATGAAATTTTAGTAAGTCCATCAGTTGTCGGGATGTTTTCACTCCATCCAAGTCCTCTAAAACATGTCTCTGGAGCATGTCCCGTGCGTGTTTGAAGGGGTTGAGGTCTGGCGATTGTGCAGGCCAAGGCATTACTCGGATGTTTTCCCTTGCCAAGTACTCCCTGGTGTGCAAAGCTGTATGCGAACGCGCATTATCTTGCATCAACATAAAATCGAAGCCAAAGGTTTGTGCAAATGGACGGACATAAAACCTTAGAACAGCCTCAACATAATTTGCAGCGTTCATGTTTCCATTTACAAAAACAAGCTGAGTTCGGCTGTTCTTCATAATACCCGCCCATACCATAAATGTTGAACCGTTGTATGGATAAACTTCTTGAACGCACATCAGCTTCTTAGTATTTCCAGGACGACGGTACACTCTTACCCTTCTTGTATCAGGGCTAAACACAAATCGAGACTCATCGCAAAACAAAATTTTATCCCATTGCTACTGGGTCCATGTTATGTGTTCTCTACACCATCATTTCTACGAGCGCCAATCCCGTGACCTATAGGTGGGCACCTAATTGGTCGTCGTGCATGTAGACCGTACTCATGCAGTCGATTTCGCACGGTTTGGGTGCTAACAATAACACCACTTGTGTTTTGTAGCCTTAATCCTATCTCTCGGGTGGTTAACATCGGCTGAAGTCTTTCGGCAGTTGAATGTATCGGTCTTGCCGAATGGTTGTACTCCTTCCGCGGCCTGCGGGTGCTGCTCGGCAGGATCTCACATGTTAGTGTAACGCTGATAAAAACGGCAAATAACGCTTCTGTTGACACCAAAATTTCGTGATACCTGAGATTTATTGCTTCCCGCTTCCAACATCCCTACGGCTCTTAGCATTTCGTGTGAGGTCAAATGACGTCGAGACGACGAGTGTATTTTCAAAAAATTCTCCGTTATACAAAATTTCATGCGTCTGAACCAATATTTTAAAAACTTTTTTCAGTCTGCAGCAGGTCCATTTTCAGGCTATTAAAACTTTATCCCCTTGAGCTGGTTTTTAATTTAAGGGAACAAGAAGAAGTCACACGGTGCCAAATCAGGGCTGTAAAGCGGATGACCAAATATTTTTACCGGTGTGGTGTTCAGGAAGTCCCTCATCTTGATCGTGGAGTGCGCGAGCGCGTTGTCGTGGTGGAGCAAAATGCCTTGGGTCCAGTGTTTGGTTGCTTGTTCCTCGCAGCAGGAAAAACTTCTGGCAAGCATTTGGTAGTGTACCACTCTGCATTCATGCTACTTTGGTTTCTTAAGGAAATTGATACGAAATATCCCGGTGAGGAGAAAAAACTGGCATACATAATTTTTCCGGCGCTTCTTGATCGTTTCACTTTTGTAGACTTTGACTCGTTTTGAAACAGCCATGACGGGCGTTTTGTTATTGGAGTATAATGTTTCTTTCATAACAGGTGATAAATTCAAGTTTTGTCACTTGTTACGCGATCGTTAAAACGGCGGAAAGATAATCATATCATTCATATCATGGTTCCCAATTCACGTGCGCCTGCTTCTGTGCATTGCTGAGGTTGTGGGGTACCGAGAGCGAAACAATCCTTCTTACGGAAAGGTGGCTGTGTAGAATATCACGAATACTTTCCAACCCAATCTGTAGCTTGTGCTGAATCTGCTCGTATATGATTCGCCGGTTTTGTTGAATCAAATTTTTCACTTGTAGCACCCTTTTTTTTACACCAGCAGCCAAAGCACGATCACTTCATTCTTCGTATTTCATATTTAAGTGACCACACTTAAACTCATTATACCAGTTGCTTTAGAAGGTTTCAAATTGACTTGCTGTCGTATAAAATCATTCCACATAAATATTCCTGACGCAGATCCATTTTTCTATGACAGACAATAGGTTTAAAATGCTGGTAAAAAGTTAAAGAGAAATTTTGATTTGGAACAAATATGTAATTTGAAAATAATCGAATTTTTAAAATAAAATATAACTTGGCAGTGTTCTATATTTAAAAACTTTTTTTTGCAATACTTTCTGAGTGGCCCGATATATTATATTCTAGGTTACACAGTTTATAATTAATACTACCGAAAAGCTTAGTTTGAGGCCATTAAAATATTTATTTACCATCACCATTCAGTAATTCTAATTACAGTTTTATTTTCACAGTTTGTGGCTCATCCCAATGTTCAGCAATTACTTGGAGCCATCTGGTACGAAGGTCTACCAGGGTTCCGGAGAAAAAACATCGTTGGACAATGTATTCAGGTATATTCATTTCTCAGCTACAAATCACTCTTTTCGTATTTCTAATAAATAACTTATATAGTTATAATAATAATATAATATAGCTTTGTACTTTTTACATTTGCAACTTATAGTTAAAGTTGCTAAGTGGAATAAGAAGTGACATAGAAGTTTAAATTTAGGAACCGAACTTTGTTTTTCAATAGAGGTGGCAATTGATTGCAAAAAGTGTTAATAACGACTAAAAACGACTCTTGAGTATACATGCATTTTTTAACATCGTAGTATCCCCCCACCCTTCTAAAAACGAGCCGTGACTTGAAGAAAATAAAAATTATAAACACCTAGGTTTTATTTTTGGGTTAGTTCTTGATTTATTAAAACTTATAGTCTATATGTTATACCAGATCACATTCTACGCGTACGCCACATTTCATATGCTTGAATAACAAAATTCCAAAGTCTCTCATTTATAATATTATTTGGATACAATGCATGCATTATAATGAATTAGCTGTCGGCACACCCTTAATATATCCCTCATTGTGTGTAAAACCGTGTGAATTATAATAAAATTGCTGAATTAGTATTCCGGCATTAACAAAATGGCGTCGTTCAAACCTAGCTATTACTAATGCATTGATATAATGTACGCTAACGCGTCATGTAATTAGGAAATAACATATTGTAAGTAAACAAGATTAACGTTTACTATGGATTCCTACATAATAACGCCTGAGTTTTCAATTACCACTGTGATATAATCGACATTGTGGTTGATGGTATATTTTGTGCAACAAATTTTTGCGCACTGCCATGTTGCGTGTGTAAATATGCAACTTAATCTTGTGTAGCAGCCGTCATTTCGTTAATCGCCGTCGCTTTGCTGTGCTTCTACAATTAGTAACTTTTTGTCACGCACACACAGTTGCCTTATGTACATATACAAGCTTTTCGCACGTCCATGACTTGAAATATTTATACTCAGTTGCAAACAGAAACAAATGGTAGGGTGTTAAAAAAAAATTCAAATTTTTGATTTTCAACAGCTTTTGAATAAATTAAACATTTGAATATAAATAATGTGTCATTTCCAATAACGCTGACTTTTCTTTGAACAGTTTTTCACATTTTATTGCTCTGATTATCAGGCGTACACTTAAACCTTAAGTGGCAGGTTTTTGCTTGCGCATACCCCTAATTTCGGTCAGTATTGAGTACGAAAGCGACGTCTATTTTTATACTTTGGTAGTTCTTCATAGTTTTTATAAAGTGTTGTAATTTTATTTCACTATTGAGTTGCAAATTCAAGCTGTACGCTTTTGTTTTTTTGTTCATAATATGACTTTTGAAATCGAAAAAACATGCGCCGACCACAATCCTGTAACGTTGCCAAAGACACCGTTTAGCGATAATGGAAAAATTCGTCTCTTCGCAGAAACCTACTCGGTTGCCAATTTTGTATGAATCGATGATAATTATTTTCGAAGAGTAAGGTATATTATGATGAAGACTATTTGTTACATCTACAGGTTGCCAAATTAGGAGTGATGTTTCCCGTTTACTGCACCATCTACATGTTAGCTCCGAATTCCGAGTACGGTCGATTTATGAAGAAGCCCTTTGTCAAGTTTATCTGTCACAGCTCATCATATATGCTGTTTTTGTGTAAGTTCAAAGATTAAATAACATTTATATATAAAATCTAAATATCAATAATATAATGTGGATATTGAAATCATATAATATGATAAGTATGTTTAATGTTATGGTTTTTGAAATATTATTTGGCAAAACATTGTAAATGGTAATCGTACTTCAAAATGGAAGTGCTTTTTTTGAACTAAAAAGATCTCAAATGATTGGAGTGCAACAGTTATCCAAAAACGACATAACTGATTGACATATTTCCCTCCAATAATTAAAATTTTCTGTATTGGCTCAACTTATGCTGTTAATTATTGTCTCAATCATTTTTCTTTATAAATATGGTATTTAATTCATTAATACTGTTAAAATATCCAATGACTGATGGTAAAAGATTAATATTTTCATAACACTGTTTCTACCTGAGCTAAATCTTCCCCGTTACTTCTTTGTGACACTATAAAACAGACCAGTAGCTATAGCTCTTCTCATTCCACAGCACTACTATCACTGGCTTCGCAACGAGCAGAGTACCTCCTCCTGGAATGGTCCGGGATCCGCTGGCTTCAAGAGCTGGTGGAATTCTGGAAGGAGCATGAAAGAGGAGCATTGCCGGGCCTCATCGAGTTCACTGTCGTTATCTACATAGCAAGTAATCTTTGATTTTTGGCATGCTTAATTTAATGCTGTTTTATAGTAATGCTAATAAAGGGTAATTCGCAGCCTTTAGTCCATTACCAAAGATGATTTTATTTATAAAAATGTGCCCCATTATAAATTACCAAAACAAAACTAAGACAAGGTAGGTATAAAATTACTAATGAAAAAATCATCAGTCAGTTTTAGTATTTTCGTAATAGTTTAATTATTTGTATATGATTTTTTTTTTATCGGCCTTTTGATATCAAACCCGCCGTTGGAAAAATAAGGTGCGGTGTGGTTCTGGTGTGGATATATCTTTTTATTCTATATTGAAGACCACCGATAAGAACGTACCTATTTTTATTCGTATGTGTAAAGTTCCATTTGACAGCATAACCTCAACACCTCAACCTAAGATGAAAGCGTCTGTTATATACCCATGCGTTTAGTTACTCATTTAACTTAGCGGAACATCAAGGAAAGCTTCAAAGCCTGCCATAGAGTGCCACGTAATAACTCTAAAATACAATTGAATATTAAAGAAGCTCAAACGTTTCTTTAAAAAATAATATTTAGATTAATTTGTCTAAAAAGGAAACTAAATATTTAGAATACGGTCCCCTAAAAATAATTATTGTCACAGCAAAGACAGAATAAAGGCAATCTCGGAAACTTAGGTATGCTGGTGGGGTGACCACCGACAATAATAAGACTGTCAATGTTAAAAAAATTATGGTGCTGCAGATATAATAAGTAATCTAAGTCTTTGTAATACGATCAAACATAACACAAAATAATGCTGCAATACATCAGAGAATATTAAATTTGTAAACAGTCACCCTATCTTACATTGGTAAAATTTATTAACATGTAGGTATTACCTACTTACATTTAAACCTCAGTTACCTACATTGAAACCATCAGTTTGACTTCATGTAAGCTGTTTTATGCAGTGATGTCGGGCTGGTTAACCAGGGGCTACCCTCGGCCTAATAACTTAAGACCAACATTTTATTTCACCTTTAGGGTCACTTTGAATGTTAATTCAAAATTCGACCGCTGCGTTAGCCACCATCTTGATTTTAAAGGGAGTGATTGCTTTAATATCTCAGCCATATTCAAGTTTTCGAGTTAGTTATGGGTATTATAGATTTAACTTTTTTTTTTACTTCGCTTAAGAATATATAAATACAAAAGTTAAGATAAAATTCAATAAAGTTTCTTATCTAATGTGTCAGAGCACTCCTCATATCAGAGATACCGATACAACAATCGCTTCTCTTTTTTCATCACCTAAACCCACGTATCTTCTTCAAAGGTCTGATCTGGGCCGAGATTCGGTCCCTCTGGACGGGAGGATGGATGGAGTACATCAGCGACTTGTGGAACATAGTGGACTTCATCACGAATATTTTCTATATTGCCTGGATCAGTCTTCGAGTCTCGGCTTGGTATATTGTGCAGGTAGGTAGCACCTTTGGTTCTTACGGCCCAAAACATTGTGACTTTAAAATTTAAAATCCATAAAACAGTTAAAAAAATATAGTTTAAATAAATCACTTTTTAACATAGTCACTCTTGCCTTTTCAGACACCGAATCGTCGATTTCAAATTTAAAAATATAGTTAGACGCTATGAAATCCTAATAAATCGTGAAAACTTTAGGAAATGTTAGAAGTAAAGACAACGATATTGTTTTTATTTTGGACGGTAACAATAAATCGAAGTACCAAAGCACCATTAATTCACTGATTGAAGCATTTTTTATAATTGCGATTTTTCAGCTTTGATAATCATACTAAAGGGCCACTAGATTTACCCACCTAAGGGAGAGGTTCCACGCAACGTAAAGTTCACCAGGCTTACCTACTGTGGGTTGGCAGACTGCCAGACTAAAGAAACACCAATAGTTTCTTGGGTGTGTGGGTTCATTAGTGGGTACATTCGGAAGCCATCGGGATCGAACTCGGAACCTTAAGACTGAGAAGACAGTTCCATAGAGATATTATAACAATATAAAGTTTTGCTGTAAAAAATACTATGTCA
The DNA here is from genome assembly GCA_923062675.1 of Marasmarcha lunaedactyla. NCBI lineage: Eukaryota > Metazoa > Arthropoda > Insecta > Lepidoptera > Pterophoridae > Marasmarcha > Marasmarcha lunaedactyla. Next base: position 7,022,450 of record OV281358.1, read on the forward strand.
CTTTAGTTGGTTGTTATACATTTTATGTATCTAGCTAGGTCATAATTATCGTGATTTGTCTAATCGGGAAATTAGCCAGCGCGATGCGGTCGTTATACCGGCCGCTCCAGGTCAGTCGATTCACAGCAACGCCCGAGTGCTCTTAACTCTCATATTCACTCATTTCTCTCATTTTCATTTAATTTAATATAATTTAGCGTTTATTAACTAATATAAAATATCCTTATATGGTTTATTATCAGTAGCAGCGCGACCTAATACTAAATCAAATTAAAATTTGTCTTATAATTTTTCAATGATTTTCCTTGTTACTGTATTATTACGCGTGATCCTCGCGATTCAGGCTGTGCCTTGTGCGATGATTGTAGGAAATTTTGTTGTGCATACAATGTACTCTATTTTGGCAATAAGTATTATGGTAGTTTGATTATATTATCATTATAAACGTTTGGGACAAATGTCGCCCGGCCAATGCCGTTTGGATTATAGAGAGACGAGCCAATGATCCTGATTGGATCCTAACAACACTTGCCGAATATGTTTATTAGTTGGTTTTTGGCCGGCATTGCCGAATGTACCCGGTGCGCTTTCAACCGCGGAACTTCGTGTCCCATAAGAAATTCAGTATAAAACTAGCATATGTTATGTATTTCGAATAAATGTACAATTTTGGCGGGAAAGAAATTTTTAAATCCTTTCAAATTTTTTGTATTTTGTTTTTTGAAAATTTTGTTTCTTCACAATAACAGTACCTCCAGATAAAAATTCTAACAATTCCTAACCCCCTATAGCGCGACTACAAAAACGGAATCGATCCTTGGTACCCTCGGGAGCGCTGGGACTCCTACGACCCCATGCTCCTGTCCGAAGGCGCCTTCGCAGCCGGCATGATCTTCAGCTTCCTGAAGTTGGTCCACATCTTCTCCATAAACCCGTACCTCGGACCTCTGCAGGTCTCTCTTGGAAGGATGATCCTGGATATCATAAAGTTCTTCTTTGTGTACATGCTGGTGCTTTTTGCTTTCGCTTGTGGTGAGTTTAAAGATAAATTATTTTTTTAGTTGGTAAATTCACAGAAAATTACACATGTGATAAATATACAAGTATATGTAAGATACAAAATATAATGAGTCGGAACCGGATACGAAGATCTTCGTGGTAAAAAAAAAACACAAACGCTGGGAATGTCTAAACTGAGCAACTATTTGTTGACTTAAAACATCAAATGATTAGTAAATATGCTTGGGCAAATCTTTACAATATTACACGAACATTAAGAATGTACATAAGTATCTAAAGTAAACAAAAATGAACAGCATGCACAGACCCCAAAAATTGAAAAGAAAATTTTCGGACTGTTTCCGGTACAAAATTATGCAATTCATATTTTTCGATGAAAAAATGTATAATTTTTTTAACTTACAAGGAACTTTTACATTGTGTTTAAAGATTTAATGGCCAATTGTTGCTTCACAACTTTTTTCTTTTTGGAAAATGCACTCTCAGCTTAAGCAATAAGAACGTCAGCTTCAACATTAACGTTTTTTAGCTACGGTAAGCAACTTTTTTTTTTATTTATTTAATTAAACACATAAATTTTACATATGACGTGCTTACTATCTAAAAACCTCGAAGATTTGTCCAGACAGAGCATGGTTAGGTCGAGCTTACAATGTTAAAGATTTAATGAAATTAAAACATATTAGGTAACAATTAAATCAGTTGCATTTTAGGCACTTTTAGTTGTACGATTATAAACAATATCAATTTCTTGTATAATAAGTTTAACTTAAATGATCCTTCACCGCGAATATCATCACTAAATTATGCTATTTCGAACCAACTATTACAATATTACAATAAGGATAAAAAGTATTTTTTAAGTTGTAATTTAATATTTTTAGTTGATAACTTAAATGTTATTGAGTTGTCGAGGTTATTAATCATTCTAGGGATGGGATATGCACAGGTAAGTTGGCCATACATGTTTTGATCGCGGATGGTTTCTAGTTGGTTGTTTGTTATTGACCTAGTTGAGTAAGAGTGAGAAACTTTTGTTTGAAAATTTGTGTTAAAATAATTTTCTTTTCATTTTAGTGTTACTCTATTATGAACTGGAAGAATATTGCAATGTTTAAAAAGTTGATTAATATCATGAGAGAATTGATTTTTGAGTTTTAGACATACAAGTTTTTTTATTATTCTAATTTGTAGTTGCAATATATTATCTAGGTATCTACTTAGTCCGTAAGATATGATAGAATCCGCTAAGGCGTTGTATAACATAACTTTTGTCTTAAACGGTATACAAATTTTGACAATAATAAGTGTAGCTAAGAATGCTCGGAGTTTGTCACATACATAATTAATATTAGCTAGCCAATTTAACCTGTGGTCAATAACAAGTCCCAAATAGGTATGTGTATCGACAAGTTCTATGCTCGGGCATGTACAGCTCGATTTTTGTGTACCTATTTAGTGTATGCAATCATGACAGTGAGCAGTGAGATGTTTTCTTTAGGGGGTGATTTTGTATGGAGAGTGAATATGCATCAGTTTAGTTTTCTTTGAGTTCAGAACAACCCCCGCATCGTGACACCACATGCTTAGGTTGTCAAAGTCCTGCTGCAGGTGTGTGAGTGCTGTGTGGACGTCTTTATTGGCAATCAGGAGGCAAGCATCGTCTGCGAATTGGTAAAGGTTGCAGTTAGTAACAGAGTTTTTGATGTCATTAACATATGTTAGAAAGTGTAAGGGCCCGAGCACTGATCCCTGCGCCGTGCCTTCTGTTACGTGTTTGGTGTCGCTTAAGCTATTTCCGACTTTGACGTTGTAAGTCAAAGTAAGTGTAAGTGCGGCTTGGTAAATAATCAGTGCACCATCGTACTAATGGTCCACGGACTCCGCTGTTGTCCAGCTTCTTTACAAGCGTATTGTGATTTAGCGTGTCGAAAGCTCGTGAGAAATCAATGAATAAAGCAAGAACATTTTTCTTTTCATTTAAATACCCATTTATTTACCTCATTTGTAAATTGACTCAGAAGGAAAGTTGTACTTTTTCCTTTTTGAAAGCCAAACTGATTTTTACTAATATTATTGTGCTTTTGATTATTTATTAATAAGAACATCATTACAATTACATTACTTTTTATATAGGACTGTATAAATCTCCATTAAGCATGCTAAAGCTTCACAAAATGATCAAAGCATTCTATAATGAACTTCGTCTGAGGAACAGGTTTTTGTCTTTAACTTAAAATTGCTCTTAGGACTCAACCAACTGATGTGGTACTACGCTGAGCTGGAAAAGAACAAGTGCTACCACCATCCCAACGGCGTTGCCGACTTCGACACCCAGGAGAGGGCGTGCTCCATCTGGAGGCGATATGCTAAGTAAGGAATGGAGCAAATTATGCACTCCTAATGTATTGCACCATTTTCACGTATTTATTGTATATTTACAAATTTAAAGCGACTATAATATATTTGACATTGGTATAAACTGTAAAATACTCGTATATTTATTGTTTAAACTATATACTCGTAATAGGTTTAGTGATACCTAATGATACCTATCTAGAACATAAAAGGTTCTTTTAGTACTACCTACTTGGTAAGAAATGATATAATAATTGATTAATAAATTTGAATGTGTTGCTTAGACGAACTTTTGTCACAAATCACTTTTGATGTGTGTATGTGTATTGTTGAATAATAAAATAAATAATATATAAAACGTTATATCTCAAAATATTTACAATATTTTCCATGATTACCTTTAGGAGACTTTTTGTAACGCTGATTTCGATTTAAAATTCAAGATTGACTGGTTTTCTTTTGTACATTAAATACACAAATCAAATTAATAGTGCCGTCCCAGACGAAATCTTGTACTGCGGTGGCGCTACAGTCCTTCATGTTTTAAGAGCAACAGTTTTGTCCTGGATAAAGGAATGAAACCGCCAGTGTAATTACTTCAACAACGTCCACGATTAATCATACCTTTGGACAGGGATACCACTTACCGTCAGCTGTATCACGTGCTCGTTTATGGCAACATTGAAAAAAAAGTAAGAGCAAGTTTATAAAGTCCTATCATGTGTGTCTATCCTTTCCTAAATTCGAAACTTGCATTCAATATATTAAAACGGCGGGCACGCAAAGCACACATTTCTATAATTCGGTCACTTTAAGCTTTTTATATTATTATCTTCCGCAGTCTATTTGAAACGTCCCAGTCTCTCTTCTGGGCATCCTTCGGACTGGTAGACTTGACCACCTTCGAGCTCACGGGCATCAAGAGCTTCACCAGGTTCTGGGCACTCCTGACCTTCGGATCCTACTCCGTGATCAACATCATAGTGCTGCTCAATATGCTCATTGCTATGATGTCGAATTCTTATCAGATTATTTCGGTAAGAATTCGACAATTTATTATTAACAAAGAAACAATTAATAACGAAAATAATCATTTATGAAAATTCTGTAAAATTATTTAAATATTCTCTACAACGTACATAGATTAAACTTTATATTGTAAAAGTCTTGTATATAAAATATATTATTTATTAAATATTGCTTTGGTATTAACTGTTTACTTATTCATCCATTCAAACTGAATTATTTTGGCTTTTCAACATCGATTCCATAGAAAATGCTTGTTCAAACAAATACATTAAAATATTGTTCATACAATTCAAAATAATACATAAATCAGCCTTTAATATTTGTAAACAAATATTTTGGTTAGCCATTATTTGATTTCTCCGTACTCTGATAGGATCAGTTTTAAATTTTCATCAAAAGAATGATTTATATTTAAACGAAGGTGACCGCACGTTTAAATGTAAATCATTTTGTATGATTTTTAATTTAAATGAAATTTAATTTGGTGTATAATAATAGTCGGGCTGAAAAGTTCGTAGGCTAACATAGAAAAAAAATTTTTTTTGATAACTTTTGATCTTATTATTCAGTATTTCAGCTTTCGAGGGCGATACAACGATTATAGCGGTCATACAATTTTTCGATACCATTTTTATAGTACGATTTGTCTTAAGCCTCAAAATAGGTCTCAGTTTCGGCGATTACATCTCCATCGGCGCTAAATTTCTTGCCAGCGAGCATTCTCTTGAGGTTTGAGAACAGGAAAAAGTCGCTAGGTGCCAGATCTGGAGAATATGGTGGATGCGGAAGCAATTCGAATTCCTGCAATTTTGCCATCATTTTCATTGATTTGTGACACGGTGCATTGTCTTGATGAAACAGCACCTTCTTTTTCTTCAAATGGGGCCGTTTTTCCGCGATTTCTTGCTTCAAACGCTCCAATAACGCTATGTAGTGGTCGCTATTGATGGTTTTTCCCGTTTCAAGATAGTTGATGAATATAATACCATGCGCATTCCAAAATACTGATGCCATAACCTTGCCAGCCGACGGTTGCGTCTTTGCACGCTTTGTAGTTGGTTCACCACGTGCTGTCCACTCAGATGACGATCGTTTTGATTCTGGTGTGAAATGATGGAGCCATGTTTCATCCATGGTCACATATCGACGCATTAACTCGGGTTTTTTTATGGAGGAACAGCTTTAAACACTGCTCCGAATCATAAATTCGTTGTTGTTTTTGGCCCAATGTGAGCTCGCGCGGCACCCACTTTGAACATAGCTTTCGCAAACCCCAATATTCATGCACGATATGTCCAACACGTTCCTTTGATATCTTTAGATCCTCAGCTATCCCGAACAACTTCACTTTGCGGTCATCCAAAATTATTTTGTGGACTTTTTTGATTTTTTCGTCGGTAACAGCCTCTTTGGGGCGTCCACTGCGTGCATCGTCCTCGGTGCTCATTTCGCCTCGCTCAAACTTAGCAAACCACTTCTCGACGGTTGATTTTCCTGGTGCAAAGCCCGAATAATGTTAATTAAGCCAAATTTTGGCTTCAACAGTTTTTTTTTTTTCTCAAAATGCTTTATTAACACACGAAATTCCTTTTTATCCATTTTCTTCAAACTAACAAAAGTCGCTTCACTCGAAATGCTCTGTCCCACAAACTGAAAGTCTGACAGCTGTCAAATTTCTACACGTGTCTTTTGAAGGTTAGGGTTAACTAAAAATCATGGGTTTTATACTATTAGCGCCATTTCTGTGTTAGCCTACGAACTTTTCAGCCCAACTAAAAATATGTGTAATAAACAAAACGAGAACATTAATTTACTCAGTTAAAATAAGATGCGTGCTGATATAATTTTTAGTTTTTTCGAAAGTTGAGCTAGAAGGCCAACATTCTTTTCAGTTTAAACTTGGGCCCTAGAGAAATTATCTATTTATTAGGTACATTTTAATTCGTTAAAGTAAAAATAACAAATAACAACGACTATAAGATAACAAAGCAAATCGTCAAATGCGCCGCGGTAAACTGCTCATATTACAATGCCTTCGACTTTTGACTTAAAAAAGTACAATATCTTTACAAAGTCGGTCATTAAATAAAAATGAGTTTAAAATAAGATATTTATAAACGTGATAAATAAAATATTTGCGAGTTTCTTTAATAAAAATGTATAAGATTCTGTAACTATTATTGATGGACTAAACCTTGTTCTCACCACAACGGCTTTCTAGCTTAAGCAACTATTTATTTATTTGTAATAGAAACATTATCGTTACTTTTACTAGTTCAAATTGAAATCATACTATATTTTTGGCATTAAGATAGTAAATGTAAAAATAATATCAATTACAGTCCCTGCGCGGTTCCACCCGAGTAACTCCTCATCTCGTGTAAATAAAACATTTATAACCTACGTTCTAAGTAATGTGCCTTTCTAATTCTTAAAAAATACTTGTTTATAACTTACATATTGACGAACAAACACAGATATATTTTCTTTTTGTAGTTATAGATCACGAAAAACACTATAAATTCCTCAAGGTGGATCCGTTCCCTCTTGAGTCGTGTTTCCGCAATGCTAAGTGTCGTCGAAGGATTTTGTTGCGGACTATCTCACTGCATTGTGTATTCTGCGGTATACTGTAGTGTCCAGAGTGGATCGGAGTTGGTCTGACTAACGCATCGGGGTCGCTTTCCGTTTTGCCTATTAGTAAAGTTTTAAATTTAAGAAAGCATAATAAAATGAACAATCCCCTTAATCCGCAGGAACGTTCAGACATGGAGTGGAAATTCGCCCGCAGCAATCTCTGGATATCCTACTTCGACGACGGCGACACGGTTCCACCGCCCTTCAACATCGTGCCCACTCCCAAGCATATCGCGGGATGGATCCAGAAAGTCTGCTTCAGTAGGGACAGGGGCTCTATTATTGTGAGTATACTCGTATGAAAGTCGAGTCATGGTTGTGTGTATATATATATATATATATATACATATATATACGTACACACACACACACACACATATATATATACTGTTTTGAGATATATGTGTATATTCGCTTTATGATTATCACACATAAGCTCTGCTTACTTTGGGGCCATACAGTTGGTGAATTAGTCTGCGGATTTATTATTATTTATTTATTATTTACATATTGGTCTGAAAAAAGGTGTAGAATAAATGATATTGTGATTGAAATGTATTTTTTCATTTGTTGCCCTTCAAGGGGAGGGCAGGAGGATCTAAAAAATGTTCTTACGCATACCCCGCGCGCGCGATCGAGGTTATGTGGGACTCGCTCCGAGCCTACCAGAGCCACTACCCACTAAAAAAACCCCTGAATGACTCTGGCAATCTTTTGCCTGACAGCGGGGCCCTGAAGGCTTCACCTGCTGGGAAATACATAGCGATGAAGGTGCTCAAAGCACTGAAGGTGAAGTCATTGATTTCTATTTGCAAAATGCACGTTATTGGAATAGAGAAGCATCCTGATACAGTTAAACCCTGACATAAAAAGTGGCTGTAACGTCTAAACTGTTAAACTAAATACTGAGCAGATACCGAAATAAATGTTCTTAGATTTTGTATTAATATTTTGTTGTAAGGTGCAAATAAAACAAACTTGGGTCTTTGATGTAACGAGCTCAAAATAAATTAAACTTGAGGCCACTTACTTGACCAGTAACTTACTGATCCTAGCGCTAACCAAAGCTGAACAAAACAGATATTATTTAGTATCATGGAATAATTAAGTTGCAATGCACAATTAAGTCAGTTATATATTTATTTATTTATAAATATTTATATATATTTTAATATTTTTTAAAATAATTTTTATTAAATTTCACATTTAACATTCGGATTATTATGCAATGCCGACTTACTGATGAATCTTTAATAGTTCTAAAACAACGTATGAGTTAAGTGCTTTACGTAACGTTATTGCCATTTCTAAATATAATTATAACAATGGCAATCAGTTATCACAATCAGGGTGAAGATGTCACATTTAAGAAGTAAATAATAATAGTAACCATGATCGCGAAGTCCGTAAAGACACCGAGATGTAGTGTTAAAATGTAAAAATATAATTAAATGCGATAAAATCCGGTCAGATAAGTGTTTTATTTAAGCAAAATTAATTCAAACACACGTCATCGTTCCTAAATATCAAACTTTATTTTGTCAACCCTACATATCTCTTTTGCTCTTTTTTGTTGGAAAAACTCTGAAATTATAGTAAGTACGATTCCCTACAAAAGTTAACGTGCATAATTACATTTTTCATATGTATTTTTTAATTATTCATTACAGAGAGAAAAACATTTATTATGATCATATTTCTGTATAACCTCCTGAAACAACCCAATAACTAGTGAAAAGTGTGAAGCTCATGACTACCCAAATTTATAGTGTTGAAATAAGAACTCGCAAAATCAATTAACTTCGGTCTCTCTCTAAGATGTCGAACTTCTATTAACTCTACGTATAGTTGGGTTAAGTAAATAAATTGAAATGATTCAATCTTATACTGCTAATTTCTATATCATACTTAATACGATGTTTAATATCAAACATTCTGTTTACGGTTTTGGTAAATTCAAAAGATTTTAACAGCTGCAGACCTGTGCTTGAATGGCAGTTGTAAATATGCGTATTGAAACTTGATATTTTATTCCGCTTATCTGTAACAGTAAATATTAAAGGTAATTTAGGCAAAGGTAATAAAGGTATGTTGATTTGCACAATTTTGTATTAAGCAGCTAAAATAGAGATAGGGCCAAATTGGTGTCATTTAGCTGTCGAAATATACTTTATGTGACACTTCAAGATGATAATATACAAAACTTTCCGGTTACAACTAGAACCAGGAAACATCCTGTTATTTTTTTTTTGAGCCTAAGCTGGCACCGGCGGTGGGGCGAGGGTAAATTTTCTACGTATTTGAATTGTTTCTGGCATTTACTGGTACTCTGTAAATGTACTCTGGCACTCACTAATGTATTTATAGTAACTTTATTTAGGCATTGTGACGACTTTTAGAATCCAGGCATGGAAACTCATTTGTGTAAGCAACAAAGCCACTTATTTTCAAGGCATGGTCGTCTTTTTTTAACTTTTTTTATCAGCAAATTGCAGGCGTATGTCATCCATCTCTCCTCGTGGAGAGTTTTCTTTATATTTAAGGTAATCCTATGCAGTCGATGTACGTTAAAATCTCGTCTGAGAGGGTACTTCTGTCTTTTCTATTTTAGCTGCGCCAATAATATTTATGTGTTTGTGTTACGACCAAAAGGGAAGGAATGGCCTTTACAAAAAGTACAGAAATAAAAGCAATTAGAAATAAAGCATACAGTCGCCAAGTCATCATTTATCGATAAAACAGTTATTCAAACTATAATTTACTATTAATAAGGTTATATAAAACTATAATTTACTATTAATTAGGTTATAATAATTTATAATTAGAATTCTTACCTAAATCAAGTAAAAAAAATCACAAGGTTATTTAATTTGTGTAAAACTCAAAAAAAATATTGTATACTTACAGGAAACTCTTAAAACAACAACTCATGATTGCTTACTTACTTACTTTTAGAATGTTTTAAATTTTTTTTAAATTGTATTACTTTAACAAAACTATGAGATAGTTTGCCTGTCACTTTACATTTAGTTTAATATGTTAGTACATAATTAATAAAAATGTATATGTCTTCTGGAAAAAAGTCTACATACTAGGCATTATGATCACAAAACAAACAAATTTTTTTATTATTGTAACTGTGCCTTAGTAAAACGAAAACAGACCTTACACTTATATTTGTCTGTTCGAGGATCTCACACCATAAGGCAGTTTAGATGATTCTAGCGGGTACAATAACCACCTCCAAATAATTCTACTCCTCAAAAACAAAGTAATAATTAAAGCTATCAAATCCAACAGAACAAGTCGCGCGAGAAAGCCCGCCAACAACACGAAGCGGTGATGCGCGTGCTCGTGCGTCGCTACGTCACCGCCGAGCAAAGAGCGCGTGACGAAACCGGCGTCACCGAAGATGACGTCATGGAGATCCGACAAGACATCTCCACACTGCGATATGAACTTATTGATATCCTACAGAACAATGGCATGAAAACACCGAGAATCAATCTGCAAGACGCTACGGGTAAGAAAGGTATCGATATTTGAATGTTGTTTTGTCTGCTTCTGTGTCTGTGCTTTTTGGTATGTCTTTGGGTTCTATTATCTTCTTTCTTGTTCTGTTTAGTCTCTTTGCTTGTTTTACCTTGCACTGCGGCTATTTTTTCTTTGTCATTTTTACATTTTCTTCACAATACCCACTATTTAGAATCACCACCGCGTAATTCAGTTGAAATTAATTACGTTACGAAATTAAAGTTAATCAATTATCGTGATCAATATAAAGCTACTAGTGAATAACAATAAATAACACGAAATAGGTATAAACGAAACTCATCTTAGTCCTCAAGAATTACCTTTCGGTAATGCTGATATCATTTCTCCAACAGACCTTATCTAGAAATGAACCTAGTAGTTACTACATGTATAAAATCATTAACAACATTAATTTCCATGTCGTACTTTGAAAAGTCTTCAATTTTGTCATATTATGGACTTGTTAAAACTATATCGTATTTTCGCAGTTGCTGGCAAGAAAGGAAAGGTAATGGAGCGAAGAATCCTGAAAGACTTCCAAATAGGAATCGTAGAAGGAATAATCAAGGATGTGATATCACGGGAAAATAAACCAAAAGATGTATTCAGCCAAATTGCTAAGGCGATTGTGAGGAAAGGCAGCACAGACAGGTAAGAGTTACTTTGAAATATTTGTATCACATAAACAGACGGTGTCATTCCGTTGATGCTACCTTGTTTTTAAAAATTGTTTTGTCATATAGTGTCAAAAAAGAAGTTATAAAAGTAAAAAGAAGTTAAAACTGACACAACATGAACTATATCACTAAAAACTCAGTCTGGCAGTCAGATAAGTCTTATCTTCGATTAAAACATTTGGCCAGTATTCATTTACCACGGATATGCGTTTACGCATTGGACCATTCCCATGCATACAACCCCAATCACAATAAAAGCTACATGGCCCAGCCTTTCAAAAACAAATGCCTTTATTCATATAAACTTGTGTTTTCAAACTGATAAAAGGTGAAATTTCCTTAATTTTTGTTGCAGCAAAAAACGCGACTGGAACGCAATGGTGCGCACGAGCACCATCAAGCGCGACCCGATCGGCACCACGGAGGCCCAGATCAAGAGGAGCCGACAGTCCCTCCGGCTACATATACTGGATAATGTGCAAGCTAGGACTATCGATCCGCAGCAACTATTAGGTAACGCCAGATTTTGCGTTTTCTTTTTAATTTTCGACTGAACACTTTATTCTATAATATATAGTCTCTTCAAATAATTCTTTTAATATGCAGATTTTCAAGATGTTCAAAACGTACAGAATTATTATTGATGTATTCACAAACGGGCCCAACGTAAATCATTTTTAGGAGGAACTGTCCGTTATACCTAATTTACTGAAATGAACTTAATATTCCTCCTTTCTTGCAAAACGAATAAATTGTAATTGCCACATTTGAAATATATGTTTGTGTACGTCTGTATATGAATCTTTAAGAGATAATTATGTATAGTTTAATAAAATCCAGGATGTAAATCTATAATTATTTTGATTATGCAATAAACAACAATCTTTTTTTGTCAAAAATATGATACGAGATAGAAAGGTGTACAATAATAATATTTTGTTCAAAATTTAATATCTTATTATATTTTTATAATTTCTTGTATGTAGAATACAATCCCAAGCTGTCCGCGGTAACGCCAACAACGCGCGTGGCCTACGCCAAGTTTATGCGAAGTAAGATCAAGTCGGACTTCGCTCAGAAAGAGGGGAAAACGCCATCTGTCGGCGAATGTAGCCTGGAAGACGAGGTTTTTGAGACTCCAAAGAAACAATCCTTTAGGAGGCCTACAAGTATGTCGAATGTTCTTATTACATTAGTATTTTTCTTCTTTTGTATGATGGGACACTAATTCAATACAAAATAGTAGTGAATGAGTCTATTTGTCTGTACAATAAATAGTTAAAATAACTTTATAATAAAGAACTTTAAGTCTTAGGGATTCGTTTTAATTTGTTTGTTTGGTTAACATCGAGTTTCGCCTAAACATTCGAATATATGTTGTGGCTAGGTAAAATTTGTGTATTATCTGCTTTACTAATAAATTATTTTATGTCCTAATTTTGTCATAATGTTCCACAGGTCAACAAAAGTCATTCCGCAGTACGACACCAATACCAGAAATATCGGATGATGAAGGATTGAAAGATCATCAGATTCAAGTACAAGCTGACGTTGAAGGTAAATATTACTTCCACTTCTGAATTCATATCTAAGGTAAATAATCAAACGTTTTTCCTTAAGATCGGAACAGCTGTGCATATAAAAACTTTATTGCCATCGTTACAATTTGCAAGACAAAATCGAACAAAATGTATAGATAAGGAATTACAAATCAGGCAGCCTTATTACCATATATGTGCTAATAAATACTTTAAAAAGGACAGAAAGGACAGGAAATCACTTTTCAGAATCAAGACAATTTAAATTTTAACCAATTTATATAAAGCTTTATAAAATTAATTATTAAAATTAAATTTATTTCATTTTACCACATTCATCTATACCTACGAGTGTCACCAGAAATCGAAACTTAACTGATGAGATTTCTCCAATACTATCGATTTTATGTGATCCTCTTTTCAAACAAAATTTGTCATGTTTTCAAGGTCACGTATTATTCTATCCTACAGGTTCAGAAGGTGGCTCCGAACAGACCAGACCATTGAAATCGTCATCATCACAGGACCCATCTGAACCAAGCACTCCAGACTTTGATCCAGTTACCAACAAAAGACTACCACCCCCACCACAATTCGAAAACAAAGACCACGTTATTCAAATAGAACCCGATTCACCTTCGAAAACTTTATACATTACCGAAGAAGAAGACAGTAACTTACAGAAACCAATAACGCCTACACCTAGTGTTAAATCAGAACAAATTTTATCAGCAACAGCCTTACAAACTCAATTTAAAGAAGTAATAATACCACCATCTCCAGTTAGATCAGTAACTCCACAACGTACCATTCCAGAGGACAGACCTGATTCAGCTTTAAGTGCTAGACCATTAATTAAAGAACCTTCTTTAAAAACTTCTTCTATCACTCCTGATCGCCCATATTCATCACAGACAAGATCTCCATCATCAAGAACACCAGACCCTGAAGTAGATAGCACTAGATCTTCCATTGATTCTAGATCATCCGTGGATGATAGGCCTAGATCTTCGGTAAGTCATAGGTCTCCAAGGCATTCCGCATCCCCTTCACCTACCCCTGGCATAGTTACAGATAAGGGCAAATCTAAAGTAACTGGTAAAGTAGTATCTGGATGGCTTTAGTTTTAATTATAAAAATTGTGACATGTTAGTGAGATATTTAGACGCGAAATGTAAAAGATGCTGACCCTATCGACCACATGATAGAAAATATTTTAGTTTGTCAAAAAATGTGGAACTTTAACTGTTAAAGTTATTTTTGTTTATTTATTTTTCTAACTGTTATAGTACTTAAAATTTTTTTGCATTTCTTAACCAATAATCATATTGATCATTTTACGGATAAACTTAATATTTTAGAAGGATATTTAAGGAATATTATTTTAAAAAAGCACATCCTGATATGCGTGGCATGTCTCAGGAACCTGTTTTGACTAGTATTTGGACTTCATTTATGCAATCCAACTTGGCTTCAAAAAGAAACGAGTAATCTACCAATTGTTATAGAAGACAGCAAACAAACAAAAATGTTTTTGAAAGAAATTTCTTCCAACTGTGTTTTTAACCTGTTACTAATTTATAGTGCCATATTTACTTTCTAGTCAACCAACAGTACAGCAGATTAAAAATCTAGTCAGATATATTATTTTCTACAGTAGCTATCGTAAGATAGCTATTTTGTTAGAAAAATGTACTTGGTTTAAGCATACTTTGACAAGTGCTGATAAGTATTCTGTTTATCATTTTTAAATGGTTTAATGAATGGAGTATCTTGTAATCTTAACAGAAATATGAATACCCATAGGAAATAATATGCTACTTAATCCTAGTATCAATAGAAAATGCCAAAGATTTATGCCGTTAAGTATGTGTTAAAAATCTCAAGATAACCCCTTGCGTGTGTGTTAACAGTTATGGCTTAAGTTTTTAGTAAAAAGCTCTTTTTGTTACATTGTAAACCAGTAGCTGTACTTAATGAATAATGAATGCAACAGAACTAAGAAATAGTACGTAATTAAGTTTTACCAGAGTTACTTATAGTTTAAGTTTAGGTTAAAGTGCAAACTGTGCCTTTAAGAAGTAATTTTGTATATTTACGGGTAGAATTTACTTACACTCGACGTAATTGTTAGATCTCTGGAAGTTTGTTGTTTTAGTAATAAGTGTTCGTTTGTAACTTTCATAGTGAATAAAGGTTTACTGTTGTAATATGAACTTACATTTATTTATTGCTAAGTTCCCAAAAATAACGATTGGTATTATATTAGGTTACTGTAATAAAAATCTCATAGGGATCATTTAACATTTTTGTGCCCGCAAGTCAACACTGCGTACCTACGGCTATGACTTTGATACGCTTCATTCGCATGGTAAGTAGTAGAGCGGTGAGGCCTAATTCGTTTTTACTTAAGCTAATTGAAAAGAATTGACTATTAGGACATTACGTCAGCCCATGATTGTTTCGATTGAACATGGGCTCTATTTTTTACCGATATCCCCATGACGAATTACGCAAGTAAAACCGTACTGAGACTTTTAATGAACTATAAGTAGAAAATCTTGAGATAAATCACTTAGCAACGAAGGCAGCTTTGTAGTAATGAAATGAAATATTTATTTCTCAACATTGACAATTACTTGTTCTTATTGACGTCAAATAAAACATGACTCCGCCACCAGTTCGACAAAACTTTCGTGACGAAGAACTGGCAAGAAACTTCACGGGTATATGTTTTTCAAAATAAATTTACAGTCTCTTATGTCTATGCAAAATTATTCTTATCTGCATCTGTTAGCTCGGCAAGTCTCCCTCCCCCCAAGTATCCAAACGACGAACACCCTCAAACGGCACCCGTTCGCGAGTTTACGCGGGATCCAGCCAGCTTTATTCAGCTCTTACCATGAGCAGGTAAGAGCTGAATAAAGAATATAACTATATAAAATGTACAAGGGAACGAATATTTTAGCAGGAGCGCTCAAATAACATGCCCTTTTAAAATGCATAGAATAAAATTATAAAGTCATACAAGAGTATCATTTTTGCTATGACGACACCTTTTCTCTATATTTCGCACAAAATTCTAATTATTTTGTCTTCTAATAATTTAAATATATTGTCTTCACAGAATTCAAATTTGGACATATTGTACGATCACTATTGCGATGTTTTTGCCGTACGCATAGGCGTACCAGATTTTTTAGAGGCAGCCAGTCCTAAAAATAAAATGAAGATGCAAAAGTGAAGAGACTACTAAAGTTTACGATGTATGTTCATATTTTGAATTAACCGCTCGCTTGCTTACTTTGCTGGTTCGGCTATTCACAATTAAATTGATCTATGGCCAAATGGAGTATTTACTTAGATATAAAACTTTTAACTTTTTTACCGCAACAATCTATTGATTTATCGATTGATTGATAGTTAGGCTTAAACTCCTCCATATTCTCCATATTGTGTTAAAACTATGTAATCAATTTTATCAAAAATGGAACTATTGTAAAAAATATAAGTGTTTTTTTTTACAATAATTTTAGTCATAATTCGCTTCAAATGAACTACAAGTTCCAAGTCAAACTTACAAGCCTAATTTCAGCTTTCGAAATATGAACTATAAAGTTGTTTTCGTCGATAATTCGAAGTAAAGTGTATTTGAATTAGACTTATATTGAAGTATACGAAACTTTGTCATCTTTACTAATATTGTATAAAGGTTAGATTTGATTTTTTAAATGTTTGTTTGCAATGGATAAACACAAAAACTACTAAACGGATTTTGAAAATGTTTGCACCTACAGAAGTCTAATTTATTAGCGAGTAACAAAGGCTACATTTCATTCTAAAAAAAGTAAGAGATTCCTAAGAAAATCAGAATAATGAAACCCAAGTCGGAAAAAAATTCTGCGAGGTATTTTGGCGCGTGCTGAAAAACCGTAAGAGTAACACGAATGTAATGTATGGTGGAAATGTTTCTCTTTAATAGTTCTACAAAAAAGGCCGCAACGGCATATATTTATCTTTTAAGCCATTATTGCCAAAATAGTTGACCATAAATACAATAAATTTAGATTCTTTATTTCCAATACAGATATTGCAGAAATAAATATATATATATTTTTAATCTATACTTTATCGCTTGTGATATTGAATACAGATAAACTTTGATTTCTCCACTATGTTATTTGGACAAATATTTTAAACGTTACGACGATGAATGTAAGTGCGTGCTACTAAAACGGTGCAGTCTGGCGGACGCAGGCTGTCAGGCGCACTGCGGGCAAGGTGTGGGAAAAAGTCGCTCATTGCCGAATACACAACCCGATGGGGGTTGTGAGCGTTATACGTACTTTCGATACACTAACAATTAGTTAAAAATGCACTTTATGTGTAATATATCATTTTTATTATTATTCAATAGTATGAGACTGTGTGGTCACTCTGTATTCACTGTATGTCACACTGCGATCTAACAGATCTATTGTGTGATTTCACTTGTTTATAGCTCGCCGCTTACTCCAATCGAAGCGAAGTACTTTCCTGACGGTGATTTGTCCCATCTTCCTGGTGTCCAGTTCATATTTTTCCATGCGGGTGGAACATTTCTGTACTATTGCGACGCACTGGCACAGTAGATGGAGTGGGGTTTCCTTATCCATATTGCAGATTCTGCAGCTGGTAGAGTCCGCCAAACCTAGGTTGAACATATTTTACTTTAGTTTGCAGTGACGTGTCAGTGCTCGCACTATAATTCTCAGCTGGATCCTGTTGAGTGATAGAAGTTCCCTAGTGTACTTATTCTGATAGAAATTCAGCAACCCTACACTACCATACTTGCTTTTAACCCCAATTCTAGGCTGAAAGAAAGAATCAATAAATCAAAGAATCAATGTATGTATAAATCTGGCTTCGCCCGGGGTTAACATTCATAATAATGGAGAAAATAACGAAAAAAATTTCGTGGTCTTTTCGCCCCGTAACGCAGGGTATGATGGTATAAATTGAAGTTAGAGTAGTGTTGGGAAATAAAATTGTCGATCAAGTTTTTAGTATTTATTTAGTGAGTTTCGATAAAACATGTAGCGCACAAAGAGTAATTACTTTGGCGACAATGGCTCATAATTTTTTTTACAATATTATTTGCAACACGGCTAGATTTTGTAGATTTTAAGATTTTGTCTTATTTTTCTGTAGCATTTTCTTGCACCGTTTATTTCTCAATTGGAAACATCATATTGGAAACAGTACTGTTTTACACTATTTTGGATAACAAATTTAATAAACTGAAAGGATAGAGTTACACTCACTTTGCGGGTCATAAATAAAACGAATTGCCCTTAGATCCACTTGCATTTAAATGATTAAATCTTACTACGCCCGCATTTTACTAATAAAATTTATATAAAATAAATATAATGTAACCAAATATGTTAGAAATAGCCACTTTTGTTCCAAATGCACTATAATGATAAATTAAATAAGCCGTTAATTTAATGTGGACGCATGGGCATCAAACTCGACTAACTGCACATCACTGGCTGCTCCGGCACCTGCAACACGATACGGAAGGGGTCGAAGTGAGGGGTTCCGGGCTTGGGTTCTTCAACCGCTCACCGCACTGGATAAAAATATGGACTGTTCAGTGCGATGAGGGTCACGTATGCCCTGTACTAAAATACTTACACCACAAAATAGAGCATTTAAAGCTGAACCCAAAATTGTAAATACCTCTTTCTAGGTTCAAAAAATGCCATAGATATGGCTTTCGCAAATTAGCAAATTTCGCTGTTTTCGCTCGCGCAAAGATGGCAAGTACGAGATGGGGTGTATTTGCCCCATCCCGCAGTGAACGTGTTAATGTGGTTATTGTACGAGAGTTTATTGACTCCGGTGATGCCTAGATATTTCACCTCTTTAGAGAATGCTATAGTATTTCCATCAAGTTTAGGCGCTGTGAGTTTGTCGAGTTTCCGTTTTTTGGTGAACGCACTATAACAGTTTTGGTGTCGTTGATAGAAAATTCGTTGTCCACCATTTTGTCGTAAGTTTCAGCGCTCCTTGGATGAGGTTGGATTTTGTTTTTATTACAAAAAAAAATTTGATCTATTTTAAGCTATTATTATGTTTTTCGGTGCATAAATTCCCGGATTTCCTTCCCAGCGAGCATAAAACAAATTTTGCAGTTTTGCTAAGCCGGGCTCGAGGCCTACTGTACCTAAGTAGAAAATCACAGTTGCATCGATAATCTTCTACAGCATTAGATATAAAACAAATAAAAATAAAATAAATTAAACATGTATTTTTAAACACAGACGTAAATATTACGTCATTTACGCCATTTATGAAATTTTAAGGTAGTTCTCAATATATACAGTCTGCGGACACTTAGTAATTTACTTTATTTATAAAGCGAACCTACAGACACATCACATCCGACAGGATGTCCAAACTTTTTGCCAAAAATATTTGTTAAAACTGCCCTTTGACTTCTTTCTAGTGGGATCACATCTGCTGTCGCCACGCCACCCCATATGGCAAAACAGTACATACAGGAGAATGCGCTCGCATAGTGAAAAATATATTTTTATCAGAAGTTTTCTTAAACTCAGTGCCTCAGCAAATTCACTCGTCGGTACTGAATTGTACTTTGACATGCTCTCATTTACAAGCAACGTAAAACAAATTGGAATTTACCCTTTTAATCTTATTAAAAATGAAACCAGCCTATATGTGGGTATCTTTAACTTTTAATGTAAAGCGAAATTATATTATACTTTCAGAGTAATAATACATTGATGCAATAAAAACAGTTAAGGTTTACAAAATTGTTGAAGAGTCATTATTTTCATTTATATTTCATGTAACATTCATTTTCAAAGAGGAAATTCAGACGCAATTTATTATTATTATTGTTTTATTATTCTGTATCTAGAATAATAATTTTCTTAAGTTCCCATCTCAAAGTTAATTAATAGGTGTTCAATGAATACTGTTCACATTTAAAAATACAGTTTGTAAAGGTCATTGACGGCATCAGATCACAATTATTGTAACGTTTTTAGATTATTTTACAAAAACTTACTGGTCACTTATTATAAAACACCTTTTCGGTTATTAAACACTCACAGAAAACTTCGAGTACTCTATACGACCCGTCAAATTAAATTATTTCGTATTTTATTACTTATAATAGCAGGGTACATTATTTGAAGTAGCAAAAAAAATATTTAAACGTACTATAATAATCTTTTGTAATAATTATTAATGAAGATAATCTAATATATAAATAGAACTTTGAAATCCTCCGAAGCAAAATATTTAACATGATGGTATATAAATACAGGGGTTGGCACTCGAAGTGTTACCAATTAAAAATGCTGTAATTATGACAATTTTGTTTTTTTTTATTTAAAATCTTCAGTATATAAAAAAAGCATTTAAAATTAAAAAGAAAAAGTTATTGCTCGATGTAGCCACCTTTAGCGCGGATAACAGCATCGAGTCTCTCCGAGAAGGCTTCACACGCTGCACGAATGTGGTTTGCTGGTATTTTGTTCCATTCTCGGCGAAGAGCGATCTTTAAGGCGTCGACCGTGTCAAATTTTTTTACTAACATTTTGGCTTCCAGGATTGACCATATGGAAAAATCCATTGGGTTTAAATCCGGGGAATATGGTGGCCAAAGGTGTTGCAAAGAAATAAAGCTCGGTACTTTTTCTTGCAAAAAAATTTGGGTTTCACGGGCTTTGTGGGATGGTGCCGAGTCTTGTTGAAACGTCCAATGGTTTCTACCGAATTGCTTACGTGCCCAAGGTAACAAAGCATCATTTAAAATCTTTTCACGGTAGATTTGCTGGTTTATCTTTGCACCGAACTGCCTTCTGTGCAAGTGTCAAGTCCTATACTTTTTGTATTTTGTAGGGCTTCAGTTGTAGTTTATTTTTTAATATGCGTCCTATGCTCCGGGCAGATACATTAAGACTTTCACCAATTTAACTGCGCTTTGTCGTGGATTTCGTTCAATTCTAGCCTTTACCTTTCGAACCATTTGTGATGATGTTGCTGTTGTAGGATGTCCACCTCGTTTTTTGATGCTACCCGTATTATTGTAACGCGTGATGGTCCGATACACAAACATTTTGTTTAGATGTAAATGTCATAGCTCATTAACAATGACTGGTTGCGATTTTCCAGCAAAACGCGTTAGCCAACTTAATATTAGGTCTTTACCTATGAAATTGCCGTTTTTCACGAAATAAATGAAGCGTAATTTTTTTATATATTTTTTATTTCTATTAATCAAAATAATCACCCATGCAATCAATGCATCTTTGCCAACGCATTGGTAGCTTATTGATGCCTTTCTTGAAGAAATCAGCTGGACGGGAGGCAACAAATTCTTCAAAGGCATTTTGTACTGCCTCTTGGGTAATGAATTTTTTTCCCGCCAAGAAGTTATCCAAATTCTGGAAAAAGTAGAAGTCTGTAGGCGCAAGGTCTGGTGAGTACGGCGGATGATGGAGAACTTCCAACCCCAACTCTTGTAGCTTGGAGACCGTCTGCTGTGCAGTATGAGGTCGCGCGTTGTCGTGCAGGAGCAGTGGAGCCGAACGATTGACCAAAGCTGGTTGGAGACGTGCGAGCTTCTGCATCATTGTGTTCAGTTCTTCACAGTACACATCTGCAGTAATGCTTGTCCCGTTTGGCAAGAAGCTGTGATGAATTACACCCGCGTTAGACCACCAAACAGTGACCATCACTTTTCTAGGGGTAAGTTTTCGTTTTGGGCATTGTTTGGGTGCTGAACCAGGGTCCAACCAACTTGCTGAGCGCTTACGATTGTCAAACAGGATCCATTTCTCGTCACAAGTAACAATGCGGTTCAGAATTCCTTCATTTGTATGCCTGCTGAGCAGTGCAAGGCACGTCTCCACGCGTACTTCGCGCTGGCGGTCATTGAGTTCGTGGGGTACCCATTTGTCAAGCTTTTTTACCTTGCCAATTTGACGCAAATGGACCAATATTGTTTTGATGCTAACGTCGAAAGCTGCTGCTAATTCAGCCGTGGATTGAGTTTCAGCAGCTTCCACAATTGCCTTTAATTCGTCATTGTCGACCAAAGTTTTCGGACGACCACGGGGTTCATTTTTCAGGTCAAAATTTCCAGAACGGAAGCGGGTAAACAATAACGGGTGGTGCGTTCGTTTGTAGTGTTCGCTCCGTAAACGTCGTTGATGTTGCGTGCCGCTTGTGCCGCTTTGCTGCCACGACGGTACTTATACTCCATAATTACTCGAATTTTTAACTTATCCATGATGACGAAAAATGTTCGAATGCGTTGAAAACAAAACACTAACTATTAAACAAATGACGATTTTAGAAAAAGAATTCCATGTTTGTCAAATAAAATTAATTTGAAATTAGAATTATCAGTCAAAAAAAAATATTTTCATTTGAAATGGCCAGTACGGCAAAACGGCAGTTTCATAGGTAAAGACCTATTATATAAAAAGTCTTAAAAACATTGCCCATTTTGAATAATGTAAGGCCCTGGTATGACTACAGTTAATGTACATCGAGTTCAATCAAATAGCCTTAAACAAATAATCCTAACCTTTTAAAATCAACAAAACAAGTTCATCCAGTAATTGGCGAAATATCTCGGTGAAATATTATGCTAAACTGTTCAAAAGGTTTGAATATTTAAATACAAGGATGTCGCGTATTTCATTTCAAAGTTTTCAGTTGCCACGGTGGAACCCAAAGACGGAGTCTTGTTTATTTATTAATGTGTACGTATCAGAATTATGCGGCTACTGAACCAATAAGTATCTTACATGAAAGTTAAATTGTTTATGATCTGATATTCTGTTGAAGATGTACCACCCCACTTGTTATTTACGTAGTAAAAAAAGCCTTGCCAGCTATAGGTTAAACAAACCCCGACTACGTATACCTTTTTAATGGCTGAATCGATTTTCTTCAATCATGGCTGAGAGTACTCTATATTTATTCAGCTTTTAAACAAACACACGCTAAACTTACAACACTCATTTATTTACGTCGGGGGCTAAAAAAAGGATTTGTGTTTTTCATCACAAATATTAAGTTAAATTTAGCACTCCATCACTTTAATGTCGTAACATAAAAACCGAATAATTTTATCAAAATTCATTCAATAAATTATTGGATAACACTCTAGTATAGTGAACCTCAGCGTAAGCAGGCATTTCTCCAATTTGTCGGCATCGCCACTTACTCTCATCAGTATTTACACGATAAACATATCTTATTATATAAATATCACTTATCTGAATATAGGAAATTGCTTCTCCATTAATTTAAGTAACATACTTAACTGTGTGATAAGAAATTTATAAAAAAATTTCTTAATGTCAGCCTCGCGAGAATTCAGACCATTGATAGTCCACCCACACTGCGAAGGGTTGGCAGACTTAAAACATAGTCTAAAAATATTTTCTTAGTTATAAAACCCCTGCACCCTGTAAAAAGCAATACATAGATATATAGTATTGTTTTATATATATAGATAATACAAGTATTATCTCATATAAATATTATTTCGCAATTAGCACTTCTTGGATTAAATTTTGGAATTTCTGAAGTTAGTCTATATTCCTGTCACGTGACGCACTTTTGGGACACCCAGCGTGTATGGATGGACCAACATACATACCTTAAAAAATACAACAATGTCGCCGAGTGGGGTAGTAGGAAGTAGTCCTGCTTATGAGGCAAAAAGGCAGGCTCCAGAGCTCCAAGGTTTGAGTCCTGGTCGGGGCGTACCTTTGGGTTCGCGTGTCATGGTTTTCGATTTGTTTATTCTGGGTTCAGTTCAACCGCGGGCAGATCGCTGTATGGTCACCCATAACACAAGCTCTGCCTACTTTTGGGCCACACAGTTGGTGTGTTTGTCTGTGTATTTATTACATAAATGTCTTAAAATCAATATTTATTTCATTTTTCTGGAACTACAAATAAAATGTATTGGCGCATATTATCCTCAGATGAATGGTTACTACTATCAATTCAAATAATACAATCCACTGACCTAATGATATAAAGAACCTTTTACATAGGCATAATTTGATTCGTATTGTTTTTTATACTTAATAAAAAAAATGCATTTTCAGTGCCGGCAAACGACCTCGCGGATCGACTGACGGTAAGAGCATCCGCACCCATGAACATCATTAATCTTAAGGTTTTTATTTATTAATATTAATTATGATCATAATATCGATTGATAATGCGTTGCAAACCGTAGATACCAGTTAAAATTGCCTTTGTTCCAGTAATTGTACTGGGTGTTTCTTCCCTTTGACCGAAACACAACCACGTCAACTTGATTACGGCGGTCACAAAAAGAAGGACCTTAGTACTGCCCCAGACGAGACCTTTACAAACAAACGAAGTATATAAATTGTTTCAATTTTTTAATTAAAAATTATTTGTCATAGGTGACCAACTTACCTATTACTTTATGAAAGATATCTTAGTTGAAAGTTATTTCGAAGTATAAGTATATTATAACGCACACTCACAATAAAAATCTGAAAGAAGTTACACTATCTATACTACCTGGATATAGATATTCACAGATTATTTAGTTAACAATACTTTGTTTATAAAATGCGTACTTATTTATAGAGCATCTACTTAAATATTATCAAAATGTAATGTAAAAGCTGCTTTACATTAGAGAAATGTGCAGAAATGACAAATAGTTGCTTTGTGAGTCAAAGAAGATGGATGTGCGGCTGCGAGGCACTTCATGTTGATAAATAAGCACTCAAGATGTTGAAACGTATCTTATTTTAGATTTATTTTTATAAGGCCTGTGTCTACGTTTGAGGTTTACTTAGTTTTTTGATAAATATGTTCAAAATAGCAATTCAAAATAGCCTTTTTAAGGAGTTAAAAGTTCTGACGGTCCCTTGTTTATACATATATGAAATATGCATTTTTGTGAAATTTCACCCGGAACTATTTAATTGTTTATATGACGTTCCTAGAACCCACAGCTGTAGGCGGCCAAATAAATTAGTAATGCTGGCAATACAGCCATGCGGAATTGTAGCTACCGCTCAATGGCCGTTAAAATCTACAATAAATTACCGACTGACATAAAAATGTTAACATTAAAAATATTCAAACGCAGGCTTAAGATGTGGCTAAGTGAAAACTGTTTTTATAATATGAAATAATATTTTAACATCAAATGATTGATTGGAAACTATTGTAATTGACATTGTAACTTTAATTTGTTGACATTTTGCCTATTGTAATGTATAAACTAAAATGTTCCTTTTATTAGACTGGTGACACTTAAATAGGGACATTACCAAATGTTATAATTTGTATTCATTGCATCTTGTCTGACAGTAAAATATGAGCTCCTCTTAAAAATTTATATATCATGTACCATTTTGTGCAATAAAGGATATTTGAATTTTGAAAAAAGAAATACTGAATTCATTTTATAATTATTGCGGTCCAGAAACTCCGTAAGCATTTTGCACTGGGTTAAAAATTATTATTGAATGATAGTACTCTAACTTGTTGATTGCTATTAATTTATGACGTTAATTTGTACATAAATATTTCATTATGTAGTTAACTATCCATTACTAATAAAACAGAGTATGTAGAAAATAAGTAAATTATATAAAAATCATGTTGGTCACAAAAAATTCAGAGATGGCCTATTGGATGGAGTATATTAAATATTTATGTATGGTAACATTCCGGCTTTTAAAACCGGCAAATCTGTTAACAAAGTCAAAGGTACCTACACGGGTACTGACGGTTGCGTACGTCAGATAAGTAGGTCACAAAGAGATGGCAGTAATAAACAAGGAACATATACTACGGCACGTCTATTAATTACTAGTACCTACCTATTGTCCCTTCTGATAATATACCATAAAAGGTATAAACCAACAGTCTACATTATAAAATGCATTTGTTTTATGCTCCTGTAAATAGATATTTAATATAACTATCGTAGTCAGTGTAAAACATGTATGACTGCTTAAGCATTATGACTTATCTGACAGTGACTTGAAACCACGTAAGTATGAACCCTTCTCGAAGATACTTCCTTCGTAACAGACCGATAATATTTATAAAGGGTAAGTATAACATAAAGGGTTCTACTTAAGGGCTCGTTCCTTTAAGAAACGCCGAGGGCTAATCTTGTCACATCGGTTTGTTTTACTTGTCATTATAACTTTGTCTAAACATATAATGAGCTGGTTAGGTTAGTCGAAAATAACACATCTTTACATTTAAACAAGTAAGCAATGTAATTTAAGCGTCGTATATTATGAGCACCTTTTTTTTCCTTATTTTATATTGTCATTATGTTAATATATTTCTTTATAAATAAATAAACATGATATATTAATTACAATAAAATGCAGACAAAATAGTTTAGCTAAATGTTCTAATGCTTTTGTTGGCTAGGCCCAAAGTAGACGAAGCTTGTGCTCAATGACCATATCGAGGACTGTAGAATAATGGATAGTGTATGAATAGTAGTAAAATAATTTCTTTAACGGTTCCATGGGCAGGAACTGGGGTTTGCCCTGAAAATCAGCGCTGAACATGTTGTTTAATATTGGCTTTAGAGTTCCTTTATATTCTGCTGTGTGTTTAGTATTATTATTGTACATAAACATATTTAAAGGTCGGTAAATAGAAGTCAAGAGCGGAATTAAGCTGAGTACTCTGGCGACCGTGTGTCTGATCGATGGTAGTTAATGTGAGTGATGATTCCGTGCAATTCATAGAAACAGACGTTACTTTTGAAGTTAATATTACATGTGTAGTCTGCAGAACAGTGCTGCTCAAGAGTCATGGATGTTAGTTAAGTCATTTTATAACAAATGATTTTCTGTAGTTCTGGTCGCGGGTTAGTATTTTAAAAGAAATGTCACAACCTGGGCTAGGTCTTTGTACACCATCTAAAAAAATTGACAAATAGATGGTAATTATAGGAAAAATACAAATAATTTGACTTAATTAGTAGTTAGATGGTAAGAAAATAAAAAAGTCAACATTATTTGTGTTCGTTTTAGGGGGCAACATTGACAATGAGTCTTTTCTATGGAGGAAGTCTCACTCACAGCACATTGATAGTTGTCTGTCTGTGTGTTTGATTGTTCGCTGCGCTGGAGTTCTTTCTTTCGGTTTTACTTTACAACGGTCAAATAAGCTAAAAATACACAAAACAATTGAATTCAATTCTTTGGACTTAATGCCGACCAGCCATCGATACTACTCGATACACAAAACAAAAACATGTAAGTAAACCTTAGCTGTCAAAATGATATGTTTTTCCGCCATGATGTTTTTTGTTTGTGTTGCACACTAATAATGCGCAATTTCATTTCCTACCAGTAAAAAAAGTGTTTTAATAACAATTTAACAATCAAAAAGTGTTCGAAGCTTCTTAAACTAGTTTTTGATAAAGTGTACATAGACCTGGCCCAGACTCCTTGCATTTTGGGACATTTCTTTTATTTGGATAATAGCGTCTTAGTTTCTGTGACATTTTGGAGTAAGAGCGACGTTGAATTTATATTATTGTCAAAATGCCTTAACAAGTTCGGCAAGCCTGGGAATCAAGCGATTACCAAATTCGCGAACAATGGTCAAGTCGCCAAAGTTCAACCGGAACAAACAGAGAAATGCGAGAGACCGAGATTCGAGCCCTAGGGGGGAGCATATTTTTGTTACTATTTTGTATTGCTACAATTATTATATATTCACATGTGGACAAAATATAGAAAATTCTTGTAAATTTAAGAATTTAGAAGGCAGTGAAGACAATTCTAGTAAATTCTATTCGAACATTCTAAGGAACAAAGACGATAGCCTGGAATTTCTGGAACAAATAAATGGAGATCACCTGGGTAGATACATAAACTCGTCCGACCAAAAAAGCCGTGTCAGTTAAAGTAAACTTAAGAGTAAGGAAGAAGGAAAAAAGAGAAGTGAACGAAAAGTTAAAGTGCGAAGTGAGAAGAAAGAAGATAGTGTCGGTACAGTTAAGAAATGCAACGGCTTCGAAACCACGTTGTGTGATAATGAATGTGTAACAAGACCCTGTCACTGTTCGTACAAAATTAAGCGTGTCCTTCGAATCCCGTAATCTACTTCCGTAACATTATTATTATTATCACAAAAATATCAGTCGTTACCGGAATTCAAACCTAGAAACTCTTGTATAGATGACAAATCATCAATATACCGTGGTCTTTTTTGTCTTTTTGATATCCTTTCAATAAGGTCTGCTGTTCTTTACGAATGCTAAATCGAAAGAAGTTTTCGACGCGCACTACAAAAAATAACAAGTAAATAACCATGTTATTTTATTCAAAAGATTCTCTGACTTTCAAGAGTTATAATTTGTTAACTAGATCGAAAACTAAAAAATACGAAATAATAAAACGTTTTCATAATGAACTGTCTTAATTACAAATAACAGTCATTAAAAATATTACTTGGAATCGTAGTCGCGATAACATAAAACGAACATTTTCATGAGTAAATTCAGCGTTGATATATTAATTTTGAAACGAACATTTCTGTGTAATTAGAATAGTACCCAAATCAAAATAAAGTTTGAAATTTAATTAATCCGTTGTCAATAACTGGAATATCCATTTCAGTCGAAACATACAGGATTTGATCAGTGGAAATAATTAAATATCGATAGAGGAATTTACGAAGAAGATAAACCCATCAGTGTTACTACAAAAAATATTAAATGCTTATGTTTCTTTAATAATAATAAATAATAATTTATTTACTACTATAAAACACAGTACTATAATTAATATTATTTTAACATTAATCAACAAAGTGTCCATAGCTAAATTATTACATTTACAGTCGTTGGAAAGAAAAAACAAAAAACAGAACACAATTCAAACCCTTAAACTATTTTTGTACAGATACATGTATATAACAAAAATTACATACCTACAATATATATCACAATCAAAATCAATGGTGTAATTAATTTTGATACACATATGTATTCCAACTATTTATATTAACACAAATGAGAGAGCAGTATTTTACTTACACTATTTCTAAATTTACTGGAAGAGAGGTGAAAAATATGAATATCATTTAATAGTTTATTATGTAAATTACATGATCTCTTAATAAAGCAATTAGTAGCATAATTTGTTCTTGAAGGATTCAATGCAAAAGTACGTTTATTTCTCGCATTTAGACGGGGCAGAGAAATCTTATTCTGCTCAACAAATATGGTTTTCAAATTGTGACCTAAACAGACAATATGTAATCCTGATGCACAAACTGCGTTCCGGGCATTAAAAAAGTTTGCCTACCAGATGAAAGAAATAGATTCGCCCAATTGTAACCTATGTCTACATAAGATAGAGGATGTGCATCCTTGCTAATGAAATGAGTCTGAAAGGAACCGTTTGTTCCACAGCCTTAAAATAAGCAAAAGTAATGTAGGTGCATTACAATGTTTATGTCACAGCCTTTATCGCAGGAAGCTAAGATGGTTATAGCTCTATGTTTTAAATATTAATTAATTTAAGTACTTATAATATAATCGAGTGTAATCAATTTAGTTTTGTCTCCTGGGGCTGGCATGTTTAACACAAGCCCCTAAACAAATGTTGAATAAAAAAATATATATGTGAGAGTCAATAACACTACGTGTAATTTTATAAAGAAACACTTGATCTTGAACACTTCGCCTAACAGTGAGGCACGGAAGGCTAACTTGCTCATCCGAAGAACGTGATACGTAACGGCGGTAATCAAGGTGTTTTTGAAATTCTTTTGGATTTTGTTAATCTCATCAATTTATTTGCCATAAAATTATAAACAAATTATTTAACTTTGGACACTATGTAAACGTTAGTCTGTAAGTCCCTGGTGACTATTCTAATGGCGATTTATATTTTGTTCCATAATATGTTATAAATTTAGACAATGTTCAAACATAACAGTTGTTATTGTGGTGAGACCGTTATTGTATTTTATATGAACTAGTCATAAAATAAATTCAAGTGTTATTTTCATTTTATTTTATTTAGATTTTATTCAATGCTCTTCTCGCATTTTTGATCGGAAAGTAAATGCCAGTGCAAAGTTTTTTTAAATGTCAATCTGTGAAATAACAACTCATTGCAGTTAGAACCGCTACCGAGATGTCAGGCCGATTGGCCGGCGGGCACTTTTCTTGAGCGTTATCTACGTGTATATAACTTTGCCTCCCGGCAGTGCCGATTGATGCGGGCACGAACATGAGGTAATTGCCCCTAACAAAACATACAACAAATCATTATGAAAATACTAGTTTTGCCCGTGGCTTTACTCGCGTATCCCTCGGGAACATAAGCCCTTTTATGTACCCTTGACGATGTGCATGCAATATTTTATAATGATCTTAAGTGTTTTCAGCGTAAAAGTTATAATAATATAATAAAAAAATAAACATACCATAATAAAATAAACATATAACAAACATACGGCCTGTTTGGTGTGGAGTTAAGTAGCCTTGCCTTCCATGCCATAGGTCCCGGGTTCGAATCCTGGTAGGGCCAGATATATTATTATACTTGCTTTCTAGTCATGGATGTGTATTTACGTTTATTTAAGTTTATTTCTAATATTTATATATATAAAAAAATATCTATGTGTGTTCATATATTTCTTAAGTTTATTTATCCGTTATCTAGTATCCATAACACAAGTTCTTTAATGATACTTAATTTGGGCTAGATAATGTTTAATAAAATAAACATATAATAATGAATTCGCCTTTATTATATTTCTTATTTCGTGTGAGGAAGAGGCAACCTCTGGTGTCAAAGACAATGGGAGAGGCAACCTCTGGTGTCAAAGACAATCAAGCCTCTGACGTGGTTTCACGACTTTGACATTAAAAACTACGAAGTTTGTGCACGAAATATTGCAAATTCAACCACTCGTCTCTACATTTAAGGTAATAATGGCATTCTTTTCAATATTGTACCGTACCTTGCGCAACTTTCACTGTATTTATGAATAATCCTTGCCCCTGACTTATTTACCTTTTTGTAGGGATGAAACAGCAACGTATCGACATCGACATTTAATGTGGCTTATTTTCCACTACTAATAGATATTACATTTCACGAATGCTCTTCTGGATTAACTGCGGGTGATATCATGCTTTAGTATGACATACAGGGTGACCAAAAAAAACTGTCAAACGGTGATCTAGAGAGTCCTTGGGGGTATCAGAAACTCCCCTATATACGTTATCGATTTTTTTTAGTTTCGAAGTTACGAAGCTTTTTCCGACTTTAGAGTGATTTTCGACTTTTGAGATGAAAACTTGTTGTTTTTTAAGCGATTGGTTGGACTTTACCGACACAAATATGATGAAATCTACTTTTTTTATTCCTTTCATAGTCGGCAAACGAGTACGCAATTCTTCTGATGGTAAGTGGCATCGGCACCCCGGTGTTATTATTAATCGTGATTATTCTAGAAAGCAAAATCACAGAAGACAAAAAGAGAAAAAAAGTATGAAAAACAAGAAAATCTATGTGGGTGATTTGGATTCTGAGTGCCCTACCTTTGTACTACCACTCGACATTCTTTTACGGGACACCCTGTGTACAAATTGTCAACTTGACGTTGGTAATGATAATGATAAATTAGAGTCATAGAAACTTCGTCCTCTTAAAAAAACTCTTATAAACCTCTTTTTAAGCTATCCCAAAGGATAATAAAATGAAATGAAACTCCTTGTTTCGTATGCAACAAAAATGTTTTTCAGTCGTCTCTTATCCTCCTACTCTGTCTTTTATTCTAATAACTTATTTCTACAGACTAATAATAATAATATATCACACCAAGTGTATGGCCCCAAAGTAAGCAGAGCTAATGTTATGGATGACGACACAGCAAACTGGGAGGGATCCCAGAATAAACATACATATATTAGGTCTTTACCTATGAAATTGCCGTTTTTCACGAAATAAATGAAGCGTAATTTTGTTATATATTTTTTATTGCTATTAATCAAAATAATCACCCATGCAATCAATGCATCTTTGCCAACGCATTGGTAGCTTATTGATGCCTTTCTTGAAGAAATCAGCTGGACGGGAGGCAACAAATTCTTCAAAGGCATTTTGTACTGCCTCTCGGGTATTGAATTTTTTTCCCGCCAAGAAGTTATCCAAATTCTGGAAAAAGTAGAAGTCTGTAGGCCCAAGGTCTGGTGAGTACGGCGGATGACGGAGAACTTCCAACCCCAACTCTTGTAGCTTGGAGACCGTCTGCCGTGCAGTATGAGGTCGCGCGTTGTCATGCAGGAGCAGTGGAGCCGAACGATTGACCAAAGCTGGTTGGAGACGTGCGAGCTTCTCCATCATTGTGTTCAGTTCTTCACAGTACACATCTGCAGTAATGCAGTAATGCTTGGCAAGAAGCTGTGATGAATTACACCCGCGTTAGACCACCAAACAGTGACCATCACTTTTCTAGGGGTAATTTTTCGTTTAGGGCATTGTTTGGGTGCTGAACCAGGATCCAACCAACTTGCTGAGCGCTTACGATTGTCAAACAGGATCCATTTCTCGTCACAAGTAACAATGCGGTTCAGAATTCCTTCATTTGTATGCCTGCTGAGCAGTGCAAGGCACGTCTTCACGCGTACTTCGCGCTGGCGGTCATTGAGTTCGTGGGGTACCCATTTGTCAAGCTTTTTTACCTTGCCAATTTGACGCAAATGGACCAATATTGTTTTGATGCTAACGTCGAAAGCTGCTGCTAATTCAGCCGTGGATTGAGTTTCATCAGCTTCCACAATTGCCTTTAATTCGACCAAAGTTTTCGGTCGACCACGGGGTTCATTTTTCAGGTCAAAATTTCCAGAACGGAAGCGGGTAAACCAATAACGGGTGGTGCGTTCGTTTGTAGTGTTCGCTCCGTAAGCGTCGTTGATGTTGCGTGCCGCTTGTGCCGCTTTGCTGCCACGACGGTACTCATACTCCATAATTACTCGAATTTTTAACTTATCCATGATGACGAAAAATGTTCGAATGCGTTGAAAACAAAACACTAACTATTAAACAAATGACGATTTTAGAAAAAGAATTCCATGTTTGTCAAATAAAATTAATTTGAAATTAGAATTATCAGTCAAAAAAAAAAATATTTTCATTTGAAATGGCCAGTACGGCAAAACGGCAGTTTCATAGGTAAAGACCTATTATAAATATCAACAACCATGACCCGAGACAAACATTTATGTTCATCACACAAATGAATGCCCCAGCCGGTGTTAGTCAAATGACTGTGTTAGACAGAATGTCTTTTGTCAGTCAAATTTATTAAAAATCTCTACTAGAGGTAACAGAGTTTCCTATGTTTCGATTCCGTCACGCTACAATAGTCCTTCCCATGCTAAGTGCCATAATAACCACATTTACGTACTTGTGATCCGCATAAAGCGAAGGAACAGCTGGTGTTATTACTGATAAAAAGGTAATTCCAGCTTAAGCCTACTTATAGCATCATTCATCGGTAATCATTCAATAACAATAACATACTTCCCCAATAACATCTATGATTAGAGATGTCTTTGAGCATGGATTCCACTTAACATAAGGTGGATCAGTTTGCCGGCTATGATAGTGATAAAAAGCCTAATAACGTATTAATATCGACAAAAACTCCAGTTCCTGTTCCCACCACTACTTGTTACTAGATAACAAATAAATCTAGCTCAGGACGCACGTCCGCACGTGGTTAACTGGCTACCACCATCCATTGTAGCTCGCTACGTCTAGTGAACGTTTTGTTTAATATCGTTCACTCCTTGTAGTGTGAGTTTTAATTTCCTTTTACTGATGTGGTCGTTTATTTCTATGCATAATGGCAAAGGATGATATATTGATTGGATGATATAATATGATATGTTAATAGAACGTTAAATAAGAAAAAATGTTCACCATTTGTAAAGTTATTAAAACAAATTATTGTTAGTTTTAGTCATATTAAAACATGCTGAAATGAATAAAAAGTTAAATTCAAATTCAAATATTTATTTCTCATCATTGACAATTACTTGTTCTTGTAAACGTTATGTAGACATAACTCTACTATCAATTCTGAAAGACCTTTGTGAAGAAGAATCTTCAAGAACTGGCGAGAAATGTGTATAAGTTTTCGCTGATTCGATTAACTTTTTACAATTTAATTTTATTGGAAAAATAAGGTATGTACTAAGGAGCAAAATGAATATGAAAAAAGCTTAAGTTGGCCATCAGAAACACCTAGGTAAAAGGCAAGACACTGTACAGCAGTAGATATTGTAGGGTCCGAACTCTTAAAGGCTGCCTGTACACCATAGCGGAGCTAGACAGCGACGCGGAGCGAAAAAGTGATGTGGAGCGGAGTTAGGCCGCGTTTCCACTGAAGCGGAGACGAGCGGAACGGAGTTTAGCGGTGCACGAATTGACCAATCACAATGCTCAAAATCTCCGCCCTACTTCAATGGAAACAATACTTGCGGAGCGGAACAGAGCTGAACGGAGATTCATATAAAATACTTGCGGAGCGGATGACAGCGGGGCGGTGCGGTGCGGAGCGGACTGGAGCGGACCGGAGTGGAACGGCGGGCGGGGCCGCACCACCTGACTCGGTTGAAAAGTTATGTGAATTAGATAACGATATGAAAAGATTGCTGTCTTCTTTAACGACAACATGATGTACGGTCTCTGTGAGAGATAATATAAGACGTCCTAAGCCGAGGTCCATGCCCTCTCGGGGCCCTTAGGCGTGTCGTATGTAGGAGTAGTTTAAGTTCCGGCTAAGCGCCTTTATGGCCGGTTTACACGCGCTAAGTAGTTAAGTTGGTAACTCAGTTTTAGCTAAATTTTAAGTTAAAAATTACAGTCAGTTAAGTGCCAAGTGGTAACTTAAAATTTTGTACGCAAGTGATTAAGTAGATTAGGATTCGTTCTATTTTTCGTATAAGTAGGTGGGCGGGGCTTCTCAGTTAATACGTTTGAACGTGATTTTTTAGTTAAGTGCATAAGTTAACAAAGCGGGTGGCGGCAAGAGCTCGTATTTATTTCGCATGAACTCTTTTTTTTTCTTTTCAAAATGTCGGAGAGGAGTTTAGTTTTACCTTTAAAATGTGTTGAATTATATTTAAAATAGGAACGCTTGTAGAATAAATGAAATAAAAAATTTAGAAAAAAACATATTAATCATAATTAACATATTAAAGAAAATAGTAATGAAAATATTTTAGTTTTTATATAGTGTTTAATAGAATATGTTTTAGTTTTAAGTTACTATTTAGTGTTAAATATTATTACCAGTTTTGTGGATTAAAAAAGGAAAATAAATAAATAAAATATATTTGTAGAGATTTTAATTTCCGAAACAAATTATATTCTGAATTTGTTTAAAACCACGTTTGCCACATATCTAAGTACAGAACTGTCGAATTCCTTGACATTCATCACTGCTCATCTTCGTTAAACTTATGAGCCTAACTACTTAATCCGTTTGGACATACAAGTGACATGTAGTAACTTAAAATTTAGTTACCAACTTAACTACTTAATACGTGTAAACCGTGCATTAGCGCTAGGCCACAAAGTCCGGTGAAATTTAACAGGCCAATAGGGTTATCGGTCTCTCAGAAAATAATATCATTGTCTTCGATTAGAGGCAGTCTCATTGAATTGTTGTGACAATGTGAGAAGCTTAGCGTAAAAAGCTTAGTCATATTGTCACTTGTCGTGGAGCAACATAAGTTTCTAGGTTAGTTTATATTGCTGATTGCCAATATTATTCAAATTTTAACTTGATAGGCAATAAATAGCTTTTGCCAGTATTACCATTAAGCTCGCATAAAGAGTTTTAGTAAAAAATTGGTTGCGTCACTGTACCTATCTTTGTATGAAGTTAACACAGTCTTTTTTACTGTTAGAGGTTACATACACAAACACGCTTCCAAAAGTAGGTTTAGTGCCTACTGTTTTCATAAATGTAATCGTTCATAAATGCAGGTTGTTTGCCTGTTACTCAATCACGCAACAATGGATTTAAATGTGTATACAGATTAAATACAACCTGAAATAACACATTGGCAACCTTTCATTCCGAATTCTATTAAAATCACAATTACACTAAAGCCGCATATTTTTTAAACCAACAATCGTTTTAATAAAAACAATTTTATATCATTGTTCTTCTAACCGTACCTACCTGATTGTTTATTTTACTTTCCACTTCCCACATGTAATTTCCTTTACAGTTCCTGCTGTAAGCAAATACTTCATAGCAACTCCTATGAATGTTATATGAATAGTACATTTAAATAGTTTTCAATAAATAGTTAGCTGAAGTACTAGTTTACCAAGCCAACTAGACGACTGTCAAAGGTAGCGTCAACTGTTTTGGATACCGACAGCAGAACTATTAATAAACCTAAATACATACTGTGTTCCACCAATACGTGATACTGGCAGAAATAGCCCGCCGCACCAGATTACCATTTTTCAATTAACTAACTATGCATATATTTACTACGTTCAACCGGAGTACTCAAATTATAGTGGCAAACTGAAATAAACTCTATTTTATTGCTGTAAAGTACCATTAAAAAACCAAAGGATTGCTTAAAAACGATCTCGAGATAGTCCGACCGATAGTCATCAAATATTTTATTAATTCATTATACTATTTCCATTTCTTTATTTTCTCGATGACAGCTTCTGTGAAAATTTACATAACTTAAATTTCAATGTATGCATCCTTTTATAAAAAATATGACGTATACACACGTACAAGATTATATAATACGAGAGTAGCAGAAACTGATAGGGATGGAGCTATATCGATAAACGTAACACGATAACAGACCCGATATTTTTTTACAAAATGAAAGAAACTAAACTACTGCTGGATACTTTTGTACAAATTTATTAACTAATATTATATTTCATTACAAGATGTTACACGTATTATTCATGATTGATAATGCCAACTTCTATAAAATTTTCGAAGCTGTTGTAAAATAAGTAGGTATTAGGTAGGTAGGTATACTCGACAATGAAACGAAATAATTATAACGACAGGTAATCTTTATTTATTTATTTTAATCAAAATCTGATGAATCGTCACTGTCACTCGATGAGCTCTCCCAACATTTATTATAAGTTCCTGTACTTGTAAATTATCGAATGCCACATGAATTTCCCAATCCGACGCTATAATGTTTTGTGTTCTTCTCACAATTTTTTCCCAGTTTTCGGCAGTTACTTCCGCACATGCTCCCAGCTGATCGCATGGTCTGCGCGTTATCTAGATAAGTGTGTGGCCGCGCGCTTTAACTGTAAAGGTTTAGAATTTTTTATGGAAAGACCATAAGTACAAATAAAAAACGGTTTTTGTAATCGAATAGTGGAGACTTACTTAATCTGAAATTTTTTTTTGTAAACTACTTTTTTGAACACCCTGTATATTAATTATCGGCATTTTAAGGATTTGCGCCCTTATCCGAATAACTTATCAAAGTTCTGAGTGGCACTTTTTTCTAAGCGCTTGTTTTGATTATTAGTTGTTGGTAAAGGGTTAAAAAGGGACAACCAATCAAGCTGATTGAGCCTTCATTCAGGCAAATTCTTTTGTACTTCGAGAATTTTTTGGACTTCGAAATAAAGCAGACAATAGTAAAGTGCATCTCTCGCACAGTCACCTAGCTATAATCCCGGTTAGGTGACGCTCGGCGAAAGAGACTCACTTGCTTCTAATTCGGTCTTTTGTAGGCGCTTCGTATTTCGAGGGAATTATCAGGATGACACCTCGAAATATAGAATTTTTCATAGTAGTCTTGATGAAATGATAATCAGATTATGTAGCACAGGAGTAAAATTGCAGTATGTTCGACACGAAGCAACTGTTGTTTATTATCCACAGCTTATTTTAAAAGCGGCTGACAGGAATCAGCATGCGACGTATATTCAGGTAACAACTTGCTCGCCTTCTCATTATTTTCCAAAATACAGTCTGTTTGCACTTAATCTAGTTAACTTTCTTTTTTCGACTTTGCCGTCACTTGACTTAATTTTTTTATATAATACAAGCAAGAGAAGCCTGTAATTAGTCATACTAGTTAGTTATAATACACTTATTTTGTAATTCATGATGTAACACTGTGGGTTTCTGAAATAAATAAATAAATAAACTTCACATTGCTCAAAATTATGAACATCAAATGCATGCACAAACCTGACAACTTCGCTTTGTATCGAACATACATACTCATTGGATTACTACTCGAATTGCAACAAGATAAATTCATCCGAGACTGGATAGGTGGCAGTTTTTGTATCGAATTGGGTAGCATATAAATTGTCTTGCGTCGACACACATGATTCTTCATTTCAGAAATTCACAGCAAAATCAAGTTAATGTACGTTGATTAAGCCTCTCCACACTCCCTTAAGATAAAATCTTGTTATTTCTAAGCCTTTTTGAAAGGTGCGAATACAATTGCTGAGATGGAATAGACGAAGGGCTGGCGTCTATATTCAGTCGAGTGGTTTCTTACTTAAGTTTAATTATGTACTTATTCATTTTATCTCAGTTACTTATACCAGCTATGTTACTTAGTATGTCCTTACGTAGAGTGCCTATAAAGGCACGCATACAAACCTACATACCTGTACAGTAAAAATATTGTTAACGAAAGGTTATTAGGAAATCACCAGGCCACTCAGAAAGTTTTACGAAAAAAAGTTTTTATGTATGGAACGCTGGCGAGTTATAATTTAAATAATATATATATATTATAATTTTAAAAGTTATGCAACATTTCTCAGTAAGTTCAATCTTGTTTGTAGATAATATACAGGGTGTAAAAAAATTACCGTATATACTCAAACAGATGATAGAGTTGCTACTAAATAAATTTTCGATAGATACCTTGGGTCCAAAAGGCATAACAAAAGAATTACAATAATTATAAAACACAAAGCTGATATTGTGTTGCAATGCGTTTTCACGTTCAACGAGAAAGCCCGCAGCCCGCCGTAAGCGTGGACTGCGCTGACGATTGCGAAGCTGCTTGTCATATCAGTCAGCGTATTAGCGGGTTTTAAGAAATTTTCTTTCCTATTCTATTAATTTCAAACACTTTGTTTTTTCAGAAAAGTTATGCAGTTTCGGACACTAATTAAAAGACATTTTTTTTGTTTTCGAATTCGACTTATGTTTCTCTGGGAAAGTTGTAAAGTGTAGCATCCTGTTTTAGATTTGACGGTTATTTTGTACACCCTTTATAGCCCTAGGGCTAGCAACAGGAGACTTTTTCCATATCCAGAAACAACGAGGTGATTGATGAGCGGGACGCGTCTTTGAGGTCGGAACTTACCTCTCACAAAGTATATCAAACAGCCTTTTGACCACGATCATCTTTAAATGTACATCAGGTGAATTTTCTTAACCTATTTATAACCTATTCAGGGCTCATAATTCGATAATTATTATTTGGAGAATAACTTTGACACTTGGCAAAACTCTCCATAGAAATTATATCAAACTGTCAAAATTGTCTGATATAATATAAAATATAAGAGCATCAGTAGTTTATTGGCCAGCTTCCCGATCTTGTTTGAACCCGGTGACTGCCAAATGTGAATTTCACATGCTCTATAGAAGAAGAAAAATGCCGCGAGGAAATTCATTTACCACAAAAAAGTTTGCGGGCTTAACTGAGGGATTAAGTCTACCCACCCGCATTAAACAAGCGGGTTGGACTTTAAATCGTCTGAAACAACCCCTTAATTGGCTGAGACTGATATTCCAGTATTAGATTCATTAAGACTGTCCTAAAAGTCAATATTTCTAGTTTATAAACTCTAAAGTGAGATTATAAAGTAATATCGAAAAATTTAACCTTACTGGTACCAAAACATACTAGATAATTCGAATTCATGTGGAATTCAAAATCAACATAATAAATACCTCCTTAACAGAGCTTTTAATTCATCAAGAACACTCATCAAAGCTGTTTAATTATATGCAATAAAGCTGTTATGTGACTGAAAGATGAGCTTTTGCTAGCAAATGACCAATTAAGTCGAATAACGGTCGAAAGCCGAGCGTAATCTCGGAGTTGTTGTCAACGCGAGCTTTACTGAATTTATGTTTTGAATCTTTGGAGGTAACTTATTTGTTTTGTGATCAATTGTGATTCTTCGTTTTTCAGGTTCAACAATATTCCAGATTAATTTTAAAAGGTACTTCCGTCATATACAATTGTTTAAAATAATAATTAGTAACTTAACCAGACATGGTTTAGGTTAAAGAATGAACAATCACCGAGACGTAAACTATGATAATCTATTATATGATATATAACCTGATATATGAGACCTGATCGAAAATATATACATGTTATATATATGTTATGTTATGCATGTTATGCATTCCTTCCTTATACGTACGACTTACGACTTTAGCACCACGATTTAGAGTGCTAATTTCAAGAGAAGGCAAAAGTGATATTTTCCGATCACGTCGATCTCGTATTTAAGATTCTTTGATAGTAAAACTTTAAACAGTACTAAAATTTGAACACAAAGAGGCTCAAAATTGCAACCTCACTAGAAGTTTTGT
This sequence comes from Marasmarcha lunaedactyla, assembly GCA_923062675.1. Lineage (NCBI taxonomy): Eukaryota > Metazoa > Arthropoda > Insecta > Lepidoptera > Pterophoridae > Marasmarcha > Marasmarcha lunaedactyla. The sequence continues at coordinate 7,062,954 of OV281358.1, forward strand.
TTACGAAAAGAAACACATTTCAGCAAACCGAAGTACTACCAACGTTTCACTACTTCAAATAATTGTGAAGAACCACAACCTATACTACTCTTTAAACGCACCAACTGTAGGGCCCCAAAGTAAGCAGAGCTTGTGTTATGGATGACCACACAGCGAACTGTCGGGAACACAGAATTAAACATATTATATAGATATAAACAATCATGACCCGAGAACTAACATCTGTTTTAATGACACAAATGAATGGAAGGCCAGGATTCAAACCTGGGACCTACGGCGTGTGAGGCAGGGCTACTAATCACTACACCACTTGGCGATGTTTTTTTATTAACAACATAAGTGATCTGCTGTGGTTCTGCGTATGAATGACGTATTATCAAAGATTCGATGGGATGCAGTGCAGACGACGCCAGTCCCGATCCACAGGCTTGCAAATTGTAAAAAATTTATGGAATCGACAAGATATTTTTTACGAATACTGATTTTTGTCTCTGCCCTATTAAACCTACCTATATCTGACAACTCGACAATTAACTACATGGATAACCAGCAAATATATTTGAAAAGTGGCCTTGACTACTCGAAGACAGTACAGTATCATTATTACCTTCATTACCTATTACCTTAACAGTCCGCACAAATCATAAACAGTGAGGAAATTTTCATGGATTTAAGTTTCAAGCATATACAGTTTTCATTACATTTTGTTTTGTCCTAGAAATACCCGTCACCGTCACTTCCTTGGTTTTCATTTTTTTACAGCAGACAGTTCGAATGTAATAATAAAATGTACGTATTTTTTTAAGTCGGACGTTAAAATGGTTTTTGAATTTCCCACTTCCAAACCATTTATCGAAAAACGGATCTTTGATTCTAAAAGATTTTTTCATAGGGATTTCAAATATGTAATAAATAACAGCAAATTGTGAAATAGTGTGTTTATGTTTGGTGCAGTAGCTTTAAGATGCCATTTATGCTTCGTTTTATATTTTGACTCGTATAGTTCGACGGTATGTTCGATTCATATGAAACTATAAAATGAAATAATTAAGTAATCTTATTTTTTGGTAAGGTAAGTAAGTAGATCGAAAGGTAAGTCTTGATAACAATTTTCTTGGTTCTGATATCAGCATGTCTCGTGCTGCAGGAAAGATTTTAAATTACCAACTCATTGAACTAACCATTAAATTAGAAACATTGTAATTTGTTTGTTAGTAAACTAGTGTCAAACTAGTGTAGTTTTGGATTCAGTTCCTGTCTGAAACAAGTAAACACTGAGTTGTTTTGTAAGAAATCTGTCGCCATTGCTTATGTTACATTATGCAGCAGGCGTAGCACGGGTGGCACAAGACTCGAGTCACAAAACAAGAAGTTGACTAGCCCCGGGTCACCCATGTGACTCAATCTCTTCCTTAAGCTGTCTTGGCGTGATATAAAAAAGATCGAATGAATGGATCATATCTATGACATTGGCCAAATAATGATATAATCCGTGACATAAGTCTTGTCGTGGCACGTCACGCTAAGAGTGCAGGAGTAACATAGGCTAAATTTAATCTCAGACCTGAAAAACACACTGAAATACCTACTAAGTGAGACTGTCAATTTTTCGTTTGCGGTGTACACACGGTTTTTGTTATTTGTCGGTTATTTTGGTGATTTTGTTATCATCATTGAGTTATTTTAAGTGTTTCTGTTTTTCTCTCCCTCGCCTGGTAAGTGGTTGTACGAATTATCTAGCTCTTAATGAGCATGGATTGTGTTCCAATCCCTCCTAAGCCCCCAGACCCAATCCCGTTTTCTGATGTCAACAACTCCCCTGACCCTTTCGCTCAACATGTACAAACAAGAAAACGTCCAAGTATAAATCGGGATTCGTCCCCTACTCCTAAAAAATCTGTTTCGAATGCTCTTCCATCTCAAACCAATAACCTTATTTACACTCATCCAAGTCTTTTAGAAGAAAAATCTTACCATCCTTGTGACAAAGGTCCTTTCATTGTTCATGTGTCCAGGTCAGAAACTCACCCTAAGTCAGGCAGTACATTTAATCATTTAAATTTTGGAAAATTTTTATTTACATCAAACATTAATAATATTAAAAATGATGGTATAAAGAGTGTTGGCAGAAATCGGGTCTCTGTGGAATTCTCATCTGCATGTGCAGCAAACGAGTTTCTCAGAAACCCGAGTCTTAAATCTCATAACTATATAGCTTTAATTCCTACATATAATATAACAAGAATGGGGCTGATCCGCGGGATCCCAACTTCATGGTCTATGGAGGAAGTTGTATCAACAATCTCCACAAGCCAAGGTGATATAACAATTTTGAAGGCGCGTCGCTTAAACAGAAAAGTGTCCATGGAGTCTGGTTCCACTTGGACCCCCACAGGATCTGTAGTGATCACTTTCTCTGGACAATGCTTACCTGATAAAGTGTTTATTTTTAACTCATCATTAACCGTTGATCCATACATTTTGCCTTCCATACAATGCTTAAACTATTGTAGATTTGGCCATGTGAAAGCCCAATGCCGATTCAGTGCTCGTTGCTTCAGATGTGCACAAACTCACTCAGGTGACTCTTGTCCTGCATCCTCTGAAGTTTCCTGCCTGCAATGCTCAGGCCCTCATTTAGCAACTGACAAATCTTGCCCGGAACATTCCCGGCAAAAGAATATTAAAATCACCATGTCCCAAAAGAACATATCATTCAAGGAAGCATCATCCCTCTTCCCTTCAGTTAAAAAATCGTACGCAGATGCTTCTAAAAGTTCTCCTTCACTGAATCTTTCTTACAAAAAAATAATATACAAACCATCAAAACCCAGTCCGTCTTTATCTCCAGGCTATGACAAAATTGCCCATAACGCTATTATTGCTAACCCTCCATCTACTAAATCTGATAATGCCTTCCCCCCTACTTCTTCCTGCTCCCCTAATGACAATTTTTTAGAACTCCTGATTTCCCTAGTTTTGAACATTCTTTCAAAATTTGAAGACATCCCACTACCGTCCTCCGTTGCTAAAAAGTTATCCCCTATTGCTAATCTTCTTAACAATGGCCAGACGCCTTTATAAATTATACTCTTCTATGTTAAAAATATCTGTAAAAATCTTATTTCATCCCCCTGTTTTTGTATTGTTCAAGGTAACTCAATGCTCGAGATACTGCAAGTTCTACTCAACTGATCGCTACAAAATTATTAACCTCGTGTAGTACGTGTGTATACTAATACTTGAAATTGGCAGAAATAGTTATTGTGTCGTAACAACAGCTGATTGCCATAAAACAAAATAATAATAATAATAATAATCTCAGACCTCCCACACTATCAGGCGTTAAGCATTACTTTTTTTTAGTTTCTATTAAAGTTTGATCAAAGAAGATCTAAAGAACCTAGCGAACGAATTTCTCTATTGAGTGATCTGTTAGTTTTATTGAAATTATGTAAATTAAAAAAGGATATAGAATTCAAATATAACTTCATTTTTATTGAATTGAAACAATCAGCTGAAACTCTTAATTGAACTGAGTGAGTTATACATTTCAAGACATTTATTTATTATTTTAATACAATATCTTATTAAAACTTAGCCTTTAACATTTATTTGGGTACATTTTTTTTGATATAATTACATTTTTTTAAATTACTTCCAAGTTTCTCAAGTTTTTAATTCTTTATATAAACAGTACTCATTATCTAACTAAGACCAGCCATTTTAACTCATTCGAAAGTAACAGTTATAAAAATATTTAAGTTGAGGAGAATATTTGTTCGCTACATTTTGAGAAACAAGGATTTTCATAATATCTTTTAATTTAAGTATATTTAAAGTGACAGTACCCAAAACATTTTTATCCAGCCTTATAAGTCGTGGATACCATCACTAAGTAGTTATATTTAGCTTTAAAAAGTATTGGTAATAAAAACTAACGGCATATACTTTTAAAAAAATCATATTTCTCGAAATTAATATACAAGCAGGAAAATCATTAATTCATGGAAAAGCATCAATATGAGAATATATTTTTGTACTCAAATTTTTTTCTTCGTTTTCTAACAAAAGTGATAATTTGTTATTACGTGAATATTACCAATTCTTCAAAAATGGAAGAAAAGTGTATTGTTTTTGAATGAAATAATAAAGATGCCTAATATTGATGATATTAAATGAGTAAATATAATATAGCGTATTTCGTTTGAACATTTTTATGGTAATAACAAAAAAGGTATCCACAGTAGGACAAAAAAGTTAGAGGAAATTAATATTTGTTGGACTCGACGACACTTTTAAAAATATTTCTATTGAAAAATTAAGGCATACAAGTTATAAAACAAAAAAATTTTCTTTGTTAAATTTGGACATCCTAAAAATCTAACACGAAGTATCTTTGGCACAATGCGACGTATTAGACATCTTACGATTTGAGTTTAAGGAACCAATTTGGGGAATCACAGTAATAATCATCCCAATTTTACGCTTCGCATTCGTCACATTCTGGTTTCCTCTCCTCCATCGGCGTATCTTCTTCAGCTTCCTCGCTACCTCTTCCAAGTCTGATGAAATGGTCTCTTGCTCTGCTCTTTCTTTGGGGAAAACCGTTCAAAAGTAATGCTGCTTGATCAAAGTTGGATTTCTCATCTTCGCCTGATCTTCCGAATCGTACAAAGCTTGGATCGCGACCTAGTCTGATGAATTTCGGGTCTCTTCCGAAACGAATGAAGTTAGTTCCTCGTTTTGAGGGGTCGATTTGGTCGTATTCTTTAAGGAGGGCGTACAGCTCATCTGATCGACCGAATCGGAGGAAGTTGTTGCCTTTTCGCGTCGGTCTGTCAAAGGTTTCGAGGATCTCTGCGGCGCTTGGCTCGGGCGGGTATGAGCGGCCAAATCTGTTGAAGAAATTTAAGATGTGAAATTAAAAATTGGTATTACTTAAAAAAAAAATTCCTAATTGAATAGCCTATTTTGCTAGCATGGTATTTTTTTTACTACATTCATAGCCGACATTCGAGCACGCCTGAAAGTAAGTCGCATCTGCATTCATAGACATAATTAATTTGTCGTTCGTGTTTTATTTATTTATATTAAATGTGATTATTATATTGACTAATGATGCGTTGCCTTCCGTAAGCGTCCTTAGTTCAAGCAAAATAAGTCAGTAAGATATAAATTAAGAAATACGCCAAAACATGAGACTTTTCTATGAATCTATATTATTTACATTCTATGAGAATCACTATACATTTTTTGGTATTTTTTTAACTATAAAGTATGATGAATGTCTTTTTCGAATCATTCGCATTAATAAAACTGCTTTTGACTAAAATAGGTTAACAATACGTAACAAACACAAATCAGGAATGAACTATCTGAATCCAGTATCATATTTTACTAACTGACATGTTGTTCAAAACAACTATTTTCACTTTGTGCCAACTGTCAAAATTCTGTAGTCTTAAGTACAAAATGTAACAAAACACTGCAGTGTATTTGAAATGTACATTAAAAGAGAAATGGTATTTGGTATTGCCGACATACATACATACATAACTTATGAACGTATAAGTTAGGCTGAATTAACAAAACTAGGTGTTTTATAATTTCTATTAAACCTAGTTAATTAAAAAATATACAATTATGAACGATTTTTTATATGGACAGTGGTGTCAGAATATTGCTAAAATGTGTTTACATAACATAGCTTCTCAGCTATTTACTTAGAAGGTAAAAAGGTATCAACGAACTATAAAAAACGTTTTTAAGTTGCGCTCTGAGCTCCAATTTATTACTTTTACTTTTATTCTGGTTTTCTTTTTTTTATTGTAATAATGATAATAAGGAATTATTGTGCTCGTATTAGTAGCTAGCTAGTAGCTAGGGCCGCACCTACTAAGCGACCAAGCCAACTATAGTTCGTTCGCGTTAAGAATACAGTGAATCATTGATGCAACTACAAATACAAGCCAATAAGGGCACCGTACTAGTAAAAGTTTTCTTATTGTCGGTGATGCTATTGGCTAAAACCTAATTCCGAGACAATACGTCACCGTATTCTTATCGCGAACGAACTATAGACAATTATCAAACGTGACGTCATACATAGCCAACAACTATTATTTAACTTGATTTTATGGCAGCACTTATTTACTTGACTAAATTACCAAAGTATCGAGCGCCAGGTCTTTCACATCGCTTCTTTTGTATATTAGTTGGAAAGTATCGAAATTGAAGCTCATTCTGCTCGTTCGCTTGATCGATTAGTAGCTTTCAGCCTTAACCTCTATATTCCTTACCTGATCATACTCCTATCCACCGCACTGCGCCGTCTGGCTTCCAAGTTCGAACGTCTCACTGGGTTCCCGAGGGACCCTGCCATCAGCGCCAGCACAGCCAGCAAGACTATGCTTCTACTGCTCCTCATAATGGATGAGTTCTGAGGAAGAGAGAATTGTTAGAGTATCAGGCGAGGACATGCTTTAATTAAATAAGAAAGTTGTTGAAAAATTAGTAACGGAATTTATGTTGGAACAAAAGTTTAAACAATTTTACGGCAAAAATCCGGCCTATTACGGGATAGGCTCGCATATGAAGAGTTCTGTAATCGTACCATATTGTATTTTTAATCTTTTTGTTTATTTTTACAGCAGGTCTAAAATACACAACTGTTAAAAATATAAAATTGTAGTTCGTGAAATACAGTTCACTGATAGATGGATAATTGATAGACAATGGTGGCTTAGGTGTACCCTTTGGCATTCATACTACGACTTCAGAAACATTTAAATTATAATAATAGATTGTATGTTACTAGTAGGTAGATAATTATTAATGAGACTCTCGATCCCGCAGTCAAACTGTTAAACAGTTTTGCGGGACTGTAATGTAGGTAAAAGATACTTTTTTTAAATACTTAATAAATAATAAATAAAATAAAAAAAACCATTTTAGAATTCTACGCCAAAATGATATCAGTAATTAGTAATTTTGGGTAAGATATTTAAAGTCATTTGTGTACGCGGCCCTATGTGTGTGATTAGCTTGTGTATGCCAAAATGTACTGATTCTACACCCACACCAAAGCGACAAGAACATAGTTAGACAAGATGACAGCTACCACGCAAAATTAAATAGTATATTATTTACAAGCACACACACACTTATAGAGTTAAACCATTTATAGTAATTGTCACTCTTTGTCATATCAAAATCATCTGTCCGTCATGACAATTAGTATTCCGAAAGGGTACACAGCATAAATACGAAAAACTCAATTCCGATAAGAGTTTTAAATTGCGAATTTTATAACACCGAATGGTTCAAAATTCTGATAGTGAAAATTCCGTGTTACATAATTCCTAATTTTTCTTCTTCGAAACTTCCAAAATTCCAAACGATTATAATTACGAAAATCAATATGCCGAATTTGAATATTCCGATTTTTAAAAATCCGAGTTTCAAAATCCATAAGAGATTAAATTCCAACTATGCAAAAACACGATTCTTCTCGGAATTTTTGGGTGTTCCCATTCCAAAAGGGTGTTTATTTAAATGCAACGTGGATATCGTATTTCAAGAAATTTCACGAAAATACGATGGACTGTATTTTTTGTTCATCAATTTCTTTCTGTCAATCAATTTCTGAACTGTGTACACTCCGGGCACTGTACACCAAACGTAAAATAATGCATATAAATTTGTATTTTGTTAACTAACGATGGAAAAATCAGGGTATCATAACGAAAGGAGGAACCTGCCAAATCAAGGAACAAAAGACGATATATGTATATTCCACCGGATGTGGCTTGCCGACAGGAAGATCCGGTATTCCTTTGCTGAGATTGTCTACAGAAAAAACTGTATCTTGATTTTTTATTTTTGGTTGGATCATTATTTAAATGAACAGTTCAAAAAGAAAAGCTTAAGACGAACAAGTATGGGTTTAATAAACTGTTGACAATCTGTTATTCTATGCATTTTATTTTTTATCTTATTCTTATTTTGGCGAGTCAATTAACGGAAGTCGACCTTTTCTGGTTTGGTTTTCAACAAATTGTATGCTTCAAACTCACAATGTATTAAAATGGCACAAAATTTTCATAGTTTCAAAAGGAACAATGCTCAGTCCCAGATGCACATTTCATAAGCTGATGAATAGGGTACTAACTGTTTTTACTCTTTTCGTAGCCGGCAACGAGCAAACCCATCTAATGGTGAGTGGCATCCGCGGTCATCGACATCATTAATATACTGTTATCATTATATCGAGTAATGATGCGTTGCTGTAAGCTTCAGTAACTGGTTGTTCCTTCCCTTCACTACCACTTTATAATTATGTATGCATTAGAAACAATTAAAACGGTTCCAAATCTGTATTCTAGAGTTATTTCAACTGTCCTCTTTTAGAGGAGTATTAACAACAAATTACTTATTTAAAGTTCATAACATTACAATTGCACCTACGGTTCCCATAATCCTTTATTCCAGAAATCCAATCTATATTCATCCCGATCCAGGCACTTTTATAAAACCTTATCATACTACAAAATCTATTAGATAAATAAAATACAAGACATATAACCAGAAGCTTTAGGAAACATATACAGTCGAACCAACTAATCTATTCAGTGAAGGGCGGCGCAGCGTTCGATGCGTAAATGATATTTCGTCATTTAGCCACGTAGCAAATGCTTTATTTCCAGTTTTTGCTACTGCACGTATAAGTTGGTGGCACAGAGATGCGGCAGACGCTGTGGCGCCTATGGGGCGTGGGTTTACGCTGCGTATATTGAACCACGTTGCTTGAAAACTTTACTTATATTGCATGTTATTTTCTAGTTTATTGAGAATATGTTTTTTAATAAAATTGAAAGTTATAAAGAGGAGCTTGAGATGTTCCTTTACTATTGAAAAATTATCCAAAATATGGTCATAGAATTCGCACTGATGGGCTGACTTGTATCTTGAATATTAACATTTAGTATGAGAGAAATACGAATTTATTCTGGGGATTTGATGAATACATACGTTGTTGTGTAGTTACGTTGTGCACAATGTACATCCTAATAAGGTTCTATATGTAATGTACAGAGCGATTCAGGTCAGCAAGAGAAAGTCCAACACTACACGAGACAGAGCTATGTGTTATAAGGTGTCGTCGATGATAAAGTTAGGAAAAACTGCATTTAAATATTTTTGATTAAACTTGTATATCAATTAGTAATTTAATCTGGTATATTTTTTTTTACAAAGAATTTATGTACGTAAATGAATAAAATTATGACTCTTTTGTTCCCCCGCAGTTGTAAACAAGCTTTTCAAAAATCCTCCTTATTACGAGTTTCTCGAATATCTGAGGTAACGGATACTGTTATTTCTGGCGCTGCTATAATGTGATGTTTTAACAAAAGGTTTGCATATCAGAATTTTGAAGTGTCTTTAAAAAGTAATGTGTAAAAGGTTTTGTGAGTACCTCATTGGTAATTAAAGCTTTTAAACGTTAAAATGTGTTTCTTTATTTTTCAAGCTCACTAGGTTATATGGAAATATCAGGATTGAAACATTATTTATACAGTTTTTAACAGTCGTGTTGCAGTTCAAAGGCAACTTTGTAAAGGCCCTCGTTATTTTTATTTATTGTAATCAAGTCAATGATACTATACTTTAGATCTTAATTTACACGACAATGAATATGAATAAATAATGTATAAGAATTTAAGGTAATATAAAAATGTTTTATTAATGAGGCTGTTATAGGAAGTAATGTGCCGACTTACATTTATTTCATTGCTCACCAATACAGTACAAGATTTTTTATTGCAATGTTTAAATTGACAGATTTTAACAAACTTTATTTCGATGCATACTTTGAATATTAATAAAATACGGATCAGGGCGTTTCTTTAAATCCTATAATTGGTATTTAGGTTTTAGTTCTACAAATCACCCTTCCTATTGCCATGATGAAATCTAAAAATATTTATTCTATATGCAAGATACAAGCCGCCTAAAGTGACTTAATATTTTGATGGATTATCCCATATTATATTTACTTAAATAGAGGGGGCGTTATTTTGCTGGAGGAACAGGTAAAATGTCTTATTCTTATTGAATAAAAAGATAACATATTTAGATGGAGTCCCATTGGGGATCAGAAGGTTTCTTTTTTCTTTGCTACAATGGCACGCCGTCTAAGAAAATCGTAAGTAACTGGCATAAAAATTGTTTCTTTAAGAGCTGATTGCTCAATAGTCAGATAAATATTATCTGGAGTATTACTTTGACACTTGACAGAACTTTCCATAGAAATTATGTCAATCAGCCCTAAATTAAATACAATGTGAAAGATTTGAGAAGGCCCCTGATTTTTAATACCATAAATGGTAGCTTTCTTGAATGTCCATCTTGATATTTTCGTCATTATTAATGTAAGCTAATTAAATAAAAAAAAAACACATCGTCATATTAAGGATACTCGATTATGTTTATGGCTTTAATTATAAAATTAGATTTCTCGACACTTGCATACATTCATAAAATGCATCAGAGTGAGGTAATTCTTTACAAATTAAGGTGGCCTAATGTGTTTGTGAAAACTTAACGAGGGTTCTTCATCAAAAAGCTTTTTAATGTCATAATTAGTGATTCTTATTATTTGGTGGTAACTGACGATGACGAACCGATGACGACTGATCCTGGGGTCAGGGCGCTCATAGACTCTGCAGTAAAATATCAAACAATTGGTGGAAATTATTTGCACAACCTTTATTGTTAGCGATGCAGCGCGGAAAAGAAATCTCACAACCTGGGCTAGATCATTGTACACCATCTAAAAAAATTGACAAATAAATGGTAATTATAGGAAAAATACAACAAATTTGATTTAATTAGTAGTTAGATGGTAAGAAAATAAAAAAGTGGCAACGGGCAAAAACATTGACAATGAGTCTTTTCTATGGTGGAAGTTGTCAAGTTAAGTTAGTTCACTAAGCAGAGGGGACAGCCATCTCACTCACAGCACACTTCACTCACATCACATTGATAGTTGTCTGTCTGTGTGTTTGATTGATCGTTGCGCTCGAGTTCTTTCTTTCGGTTTACAACTTTACAACTGTGAAATAAGCTAAAAATACACAAAACAATTCATTTCAATTCTTAGGACTTAATGGGAACCAGCCATCAATACTACTAGATAAACAAAACAAAAAGATGTAAGTCGACCTTAGCTGTCAAAATGACATATTTTTCCGCCATGATGTTTTTTGTTTGTGTCGCATATTAATAGTGCACAATTTCATTTCCTACCAATAAATAAAGAGTTTTCATAACAATTTAACAAAGAAAAAGTGTTCTTAGCATCTTAAACTATTTTTTGATGAAGTGTACAAAGACCTGGCTCAGACTCCTTGCATTTTGGGATATTTCTTTTGCTATGTAGAGATAAAAGGTCTAATTCTAATTCAAAAACCATTTCGTAATATCGCTTTTTTATATAACGTGTTCGTAAAAGTTCGCAGTGAAACTTTTTAACGAAAATACGAAAGATTACTTGACTTACAGTCAAACTCTATATGACGTCATAAAGTAGCATCACTTTCTCTTTGGTTCAACTGCCATGTCAATGTTTTCAATAAATATCTGTCATCTAGAATCCACAGAAAATTCTAGAGTTATTCATTCTATTTAATACAACAAACTTAACAATGAGATTTTACAAAGATACCTTTTATTTTAATTAAATTGTATTATTGTTCTTCTTTAATTGATTTAAAATTAAACACTGCACAGAAATGAGAAATATTCAGATTGTTTTCAAAAAATTCCTAATTCTTTGCAAAAATTAAAAAAATATATATATGTTAGAAATTAAATGAATGTAAGACGGTTTATTAAAGTAACATCATTGCACCATACTGTGTGAAGTTGTAAATACTAAATAACTCCAAGACGCGAGTGAAGTTGTCGTTGGCAATGCCATATCTGTCAGTGGTGCGTTCAATCGAGTTGAGTTGTCATCGAGGAGACGCCTGTGCCGGTGTGCACACTGACTGATAAAAATACTAAATGGGGGATAGAAACAAAGTGCACTATAATTTAAGCCAACCTGATCTGCGACATATATATCAAAATTACTTTACATACCGATATCTACCAGCCCTATGTACAAAGTATTATAGGCGTTTTGTTCTACCATTAACTTTTTTAAGTACAGTAATGCCCCGTTCTACGCGAGAGATGCGTTCCAGAGAAAATCGCGTAAAGTGAATTTATGGGTAAAACGGGGTCTGTTTTAATAAAATATCAAGTTCAAAACCAAATCACTTTTATTAGAAAATTATGATTTTTTTTATTACTATACCGGGGTATTACTATACTTGCATTTCTATGGCATATTGTTATTAGTAAATATTCTAGTTTGTAAATAAAAAATACATTTAATGAAAAATATTCAGTAGAATAGTTTTAATTCAATCATTTATTTATTCAGACAGATCACACCTTCATCAGCAGACCAACGAAATTCAACTTTTTATTAGTTATAGTTACGAGTATATGGGTTTTTTTACTTAAGGGTTGCCTTGTAAGGCTATCGTTAAGAATAGTTTGATTAGGTTTCGATGTAATCTGAAATTTTAAAAAGTTTGACATTAGATTAAGCTGTTTCCAAAGAAATTCACTCTCAAAATTATCCTACTGCTAAAATTTATCTGAGCTTAAAAAATCAGCTATAAATCTGTTGAAATGCAGAAATAGAGATATTTGGTACGAGTTTTGATTTGTCTTTATTTTCAAATCGTGATTGAAAAAATCGCAATTTGAAGTAACTTTAAATTTAATTAACGTAAATCTTCCGTAAACGAAACCTAACCGTGAAGTAAATTAAATATATAGATAAAGCCAGCTTTATCTATATATTTAGTTATATGGTTGAATTACAAATACATAAACCTTAACGTTTAATACTTTAACAAGGATCGTTACTATTTCTATTACAGGAATCCTGCGGTAGTCTATCTGTAAAGACAAAACAGTAAACTTACGACTATCTTCCTTGTTCCTTTAGTTTCAATTTAAGGAAGTAATCAATTACTGTAGAAAGACACATGTGCCCCATGTGTACTTTACAAAAAGAATAGGTCTAGTTTTACCGCATAAAAATGGCATACTTACTTGACATTTTATATACGTATAAAAGTTCTCATTTGCTGTTTATTTCTATAATGATCTAAAAGCCTTTTGAACACGCGGTCTTTAAGCTGTTTTTGTTTTTTGCGTATTTCGCAATTGTTTCTGAACTTACAGAAATTATCTTATCAACTCTTTTGCAACTTTGTTAAGTATTCTGAGTGCGACATGCACAGGTCTGGTTAAGCTAGCATTAGGCTAAAATTTGCTATATGTCTCTACCAGTTCAATAAAAATAGAGGGACATTTGAACTAACTAACCGGCTTAGATCTTCACAAGTAGGCTTAAGTCTGGTTAAGTTTTCAAGGTGACCTTGAAAATTTACCAGTATAAGTTGAGGAAGGAAAATGTAAAGATGTTAGGAATACCCAGGGGAAGACACAAGCCGGATCGTATATATTAATTAAACTCGGTAATAAGTCATAATAATTAAGCCGCTTACGTCATTCCATTTATCATCTGTGTCCATGTAAAGAAGTTTAACGATAATTTCCATTACTATGTTAATTTGTGATGGTGCAGTTTATGGCGGTTTTGTGGTGTGGGTGGTACACTAAAGTAATCAAGTTTGAATCCAGGTGGCGGTGAGATTTGTTTTAAAACATAATTTTTGTACATGTTTGTTGATTTATTTTAGAGGGTTTCTATTCAAATAGTCATCTATACTACAAACTCTATTTACCTAGGGGGGGGGGGGTAAATCTGTTTATTGATTGGTGAATGGTGTTTATTGGAATTGGAATTGGTGAATTATTGAATGGTGTAGTGGTAAGTAACCTTGCCTCATACACCGAAGGTCCCAGGTTCGAGTCCTGGCCGGGGCATTCATTTGTGTGATGAACACAGCTGTTTGTTCTCGGGTCATGTTTGTATGTATTTATATATGTATGTTTATTCTGGGTTCCCCCCCAGTTCGCTGTATGGCCATCCATAACACAAGCTCTGCTTACTTTGGGGCCATACAGTTGGTGTGGTTGTCTGGGGATTTATTATTATTATTACTTTTTGGTAACTTAACTAATGATGTGCTCAGCCTACCTCTTAGGACACAAAATAAAGTAAACTTTATTGTAAAAATATTTTCGTGATCAAAACACTTCCCGTTTTTCTAGAACCACCTTTTGCGGTGTCGATTACTGCGCATACTCACATTTTATGACGCATAACTCATTTGTTTCAGAAGTCATGACATTCCTAATATTCAATTTGTAAGTGGATCAATAGAACAATTTTGCGGGTCTTATGTATATCAAACAGTCTTTGGTTATACAGTACATAAATTTAACCATTAACTACTTAATGTTCTTCACGTTGTTTCATATTTCTGTCCAATAAACAATCTTATTTTGGCAAACCTCCAAGAACATGATACATTAGAATATATTAACATTAATAATTTCTATATGGCTGGTCTTTTTGTAATGACAAAGTGTCTAATAATTTATTTCTTGTTACAACTTGGCATGATGAATAACTTACTTGATGGAAGTTATTAAATTAGGTGAGGTAAAAAGCTGTATTTCTAAGTATTTTTTGGCTTGAAAAAGAAGAAAACCAAAAGCCATGTCTGTTTATTATTTTTACTCAATAACCCTACCTGCTAATACCTACCTACCTAATACTTACTGAATACTTACCTTCCTAAACTTTTATTTAAAATGGGATATAACTCTTGTTTATTATTTTTACTCAATAACCCTACCTGCTAATACCTACCTACCTAATACTTACTGAATACTTACCTTCCTAAACTTTTATTTAAAATGGGATATAACTCTTGTTTATTATTTTTACTCAATAACCCTACCTGCTAATACCTACCTACCTAATACTTACTGAATACTTACCATCCTAAACTTTTATTTAAAATGGGATATAACTCTTGTTTATTATTTTTACTCAATAACCCTACCTGCTAATACCTACCTACCTAATACTTACTGAATACTTACCATCCTAAACTTTTATTTATAATGGGATATAACTCTTGTTTATTATTTTTACTCAATAACCCTACCTGCTAATACCTACCTACCTAATACTTACTGAATACTTACCATCCTAAACTTTTATTTAAAATGGGATATAACTCTTGTTTATTATTTTTACTCAATAACCCTACCTGCTAATACCTACCTACCTAATACTTACTGAATACTTACCATCCTAAACTTTTATTTAAAATGGGATATAACTCTTGTTTATTATTTTTACTCAATAACCCTACCTGCTAATACCTACCTACCTAATACTTACTGAATACTTACCATCCTAAACTTTTATTTAAAATGGGATATAACTCTTGTTTATTATTTTTACTCAATAACCCTACCTGCTAATACCTACCTACCTAATACTTACTGAATACTTACCATCCTAAACTTTTATTTAAAATGAGATATAACTCTTGTTTATTATTTTTACTCAATAACCCTACCTGCTAATACCTACCTACCTAATACTTACTGAATACTTACCATCCTAAACTTTTATTTAAAATGGGATATAACTCTTGTTTATTATTTTTACTCAATAACCCTACCTGCTAATACCTACCTACCTAATACTTACTGAATACTTACCATCCTAAACTTTTATTTAAAATGGGATATAACTCTTGTTTATTATTTTTACTCAATAACCCTACCTGCTAATACCTACCTACCTAATACTTACTGAATACTTACCATCCTAAACTTTTATTTAAAATGGGATATAACTCTTGTTTATTATTTTTACTCAATAACCCTACCTGCTAATACCTACCTACCTAATACTTACTGAATACTTACCATCCTAAACTTTTATTTAAAATGGGATATAACTCTCTTTCAAATATATTTTGCCACATCGTTACAGCGACAATCGTTTCACGATTTTTTGATATCACTAGTTGATATCTTGCGACTGCACCCGGCCACGCGTATGTTGAAAGTATACAAGAACAGTACGCACAGGTTGGGACTGTTCGCGTATAGCTTCAAATTCTACTAACCTTGACTCTTTTTTTAAACTTTACATTGTTACTACGATTTTATCGCGTATAATTGCTTATTACTTTTACAATTACTATTTGTGCGAAGAATATACTGGTCTAGTTACCATTGTGGACTAATAGTGTATATTTCCTAAACGCAACACAAGCGACGTGCTTAAAAACTATACGCAAACAGTTTCAAGGTAGCCATTTTCGGCTAATAGGAACGGCGAGAACCATCTAAAATATGGACATCTTGATTTAAACAGTAGAACAGGAACAAGAAAATGTACAAGACATACAAGTTCAAAAGTATACATTAGTTCGAAAGTTCACTTTACCGATGTTCGTGTCTTTTTTTGTTTCGAACCAAAGTCGGTTTCGTGATAATCTGGAAAATGTACTTAATTTGTAGCTGGCGCTTCGCCGGTCGCTGGCGCACCACGCTCGCTTCGCTCGCCCGGCTCGCATGTGTATTAACTACATACAAACCTAACCTAACCCAGTTGAACGTCGCTACCGTGAACTGTCGAACGAATGTACATCGTAGTTCTATACATCGTGAGTTTGTAAATCGAAGTTCAGTAGCGGAGTGTAACCTAACATTTGAGAGAGAGTTTTATTCATTTTGAGTAGCAAAAAGAATATTTTGTTCACAACGTGCAATTATACTGAAGTGTGTTTATTTCTTTTGTGCCATAATATCATATACTTTAGGACCCTTGCCGTAAAGTCCTTTTATTTCTTTTTGGAGTTATTTATTTGGCGCATAGTCTTCGTAAAATATTATTGGTGACCGTTTAAATTATAAACATTTTGTAATAAAAATATTTTGTTTCTCACAGAGGAGTTTTTTATTGTAGTGCCTTTAAATTACCTTTTTATATGCTTGATACTATCTAACTTTCGGAGCTTATATACTTTACAAACACTTGTTACACGTTTACATTCTACATCTATACAAGTCAGAACATGTTGGTTCTAGTCTTGTAAATTATCTTAACTAATTTACAGAATCAGTGTCAGAAAGTATACGCGACCATTACGCAGTACATTTTCAAACATATATTTGTTACACATTCTGAAACCATGACAATTTAAATGAATAAAAAGTACAAAACAGGCAACAAAAATTTAAAAAAAAGGACATGTCGTTTGACAAATCAGGTCATTATATCAACCACGAACGATTTTGACACATAAACAAAGGGTTTCCAGCGCCTCTACTGGCTTCTTAAGCCGATTTCATGTCATAATATGCGACCATTTTATGAAATAATCGAACATTTCATGAAGTTGGCAATTCTACGATGTGGCAATGACATAGACATGTTTTTGTAGGAAATCCTAATTGGTATGGTGAAAGCGAGGTGGTGCCGGTTTGGTTGAATGTTTCTAACAATTTCGTGCTTTCATCAGAAAACCGATCATCAACCAATAGAAGGGTACAAGAGAAACTATTTCAATTTAAAATTTATAAAGTCTACTTTCTCACTAACTAAGGTATGAATAGGTTGATACCACACTTGAACTTATTAATCACACTTGATTTACTTTCAAATTGAATATTAGGAATTTCTTGACTTCGGAACTCTAAAACAAAGTCCTACCCTTTGCAATAAAAGTCAAATAACTTGTAAAGTGATCGATGGGCGGTAACAAAATTATGTGAATGCTTGTTACAAAAGAGTTATGCGTTATAAAAAGTGAAAATGTGTGTTATAGATACCAAGCTGGTTCTATAAAAACGGGATGCGGTTTTGTCACAATTTTTTCTTATAGTAGAGTTACCTTAATTTCACTTATTTGGCTTATTACCGAATAAGTTACTAATAAATACGTAATCAATGCATAGAGTTACCACTTGTGAGACCCGAAGGTAAAAAAAGTGTAATATAGATGAATATAGAAGCCCTCTACAATAAATCAAAAAACTTATCTTACGTATCAAAATTATAACAAATAAATCACCGGGACCTGGATACAAACTTGAATATTCAAGTGTACCAACCACCCAATAAGGCAACCACCAAGTGGACTTTATACCATTAAAATGAATATAATAATAAAAACTACCTCAAAAGTCCTGTATATAAAAACAAATGATAAATAAAAATTACTTCCGCAGTTTGAATATTATGAATTACTACCAAGGTTAATTTATATTTAAGATCCGGCTTGTGTCTTCCCCCGAGCTTTCCTAACATACTTGGAGTTCCTTTCTTATCCTAAACTAGGAAATACATTCATGGTCACCTTAAAAGCTTTGCGAGACCAACACAACTAAAACAAAGTTGCGGAAAAGTTGATATGTTGTAAGTTCAGAAACAATTTCGAAATATGCATTAAACAAGCTGCGGACAAAATATTGACAAATAAAAAGGTCGACTGCTAAAGTTATTTTTCCGTGTAATTCCAATTCCCATGAAAATTCCAGAAAAATATACCACAAGTCATTGTCATAAATGAGATGAATCTAATGAAACCTTATATTTTGAAATCCGTCAAACGATTTAGGCAGTAGAGCGTGCCAACCAAATATACACACATACATACACTTGAAAAACATAACCTTTGTTGACAGTCGGCGAAATATACGGCATAAAAGAGTGCTTTTAAATCAAATATATACTTTTAGTGTCTTTTCAAAGATGACCTGAAATAAAACGTTGTACGTCTACAACTATAAAATGTGAAGAAAAAATACAACATGCCATTTATATGTGCTAAAACTAGAGCTATTATTTCTATGGACCCATGTGTCTTTCTACTCTAATTATATACTTCCTTAAATTGAAACTAAACAAACAAGGAAAGTAGAAGGGTGGTCATTAAGTTTACTGTTCTGTGTTCACAAACAGTGGATATTTTTGCGTAAAGGAAATAGTATCGATCCAACCCACTTTATTGTTACTCAATCATAAAGTTTAGATAGGTAGAACTGACCAGGAATAGCAGGTTTCATTTTATTTTTACATACATAAACAGCTTTTAAATAAGATAATAACTAAATTATTATAATACAATGGACCTTACTTATTTTTTACTGGTACAAGTTAAATACTTTGAATTTTAACTTTCAATACAAAAATTAAAATAACCCGAAACAATTTTCATCATGTACGTGAATGTAAGTCAATGAAGTTAGTTCTGCATAAATGACGTTTCAAAACCAAAATCTAGGTTCCTGGTTTACAGTATTTGTAAAAATAATGATTCGGGTCCAATATTTCAAAAGAAATCGATCAGAATAAATGAGGGAGTTGCCCTAAAAAGACGATGTTATACTAAATAATTTTGTTCTGAATTCTTATGCCTCTTAATAATGAATATAACCCAAATTAAGTTTTAGTAACGCTGAAAGCCTTAAACTAAGAAAATATCAGAATTTAGGTAGTGGATATATTTCCTGGGGACAAGAGGCTCATCGCCTTTATTCGGACCTAGCGGACCTAGGATGTTATCTGCGGACCTAGGACTAGCGAAGCGATTGTTCAGTGAAACTCGTGACCCTATGGCTAGCAACTACCTTCACAACGAATTTCTATTGTGATCCAGCATGGTAATTCGGCCAGTCTTTTGGCTACGTTACCTTTAATAGATTCAAGTTTAGATTTAGATTTTTATTTGTAGCATATTTTTGTCTATTAATTTAATACACTTATATGTACATTCTAGAACTGAAATGATTTATGATTAGGTTTTAGTTAATAATCTTATAGCAGGGATTTCAGAAAATTTATAATTCTTTAAGCTTGCTTACTTCTAGTTGGTAAACTTCACAAATACCTTAGAAATGATTTCTTACGCATATGGGTTCCCTCAGAATATTGTCCTTCGGCGTAAGAACAGTCGGTATAATATAGTTAATTTATTTATGTCATCGGGAACTTCAGCACCTCAGCCGCCACGCCATCAACGCTCACATATTTACATCAACGCTGGGATCTTCAGCACCTCAACCGCCACGCCGCCAACGCTCACATATTTACATCAACGCTGGGATCTTCAGAACCTCAGCCGCCACGCCATCAACGCTCACATATTTACATCAACGCTGGGATCTTCAGAACCTCAGCCGCCACGCCATCAGCGCTGGGATCTTCAGCACCTCAACCGCCACGCCGCCAACGCTCACATATTTACATCAACACTGGGATCTTCAGAACCTCAGCCGCCACGCCATCAGCGCTGGGATCTTCAGCACCTCAACCGCCACGCCGCCAACGCTCACATATTTACATCAACACTGGGATCTTCAGAACCTCAGCCGCCACGCCATCAACGCTCACATATTTACATCAACGCTGGGATCTTCAGAACCTCAGCCGCCACGCCATCAACGCTCACATATTTACATCAACGCTGGGATCTTCAGAACCTCAGCCGCCACGCCATCAACGCTCACATATTTACATCAACGCTGGGATCTTCAGAACCTCAGCCGCCACGCCATCAACGCTCACATATTTACATCAACGCTGGGATCTTCAGAACCTCAGCCGCCACGCCATCAACGCTCACATATTTACATCAACGCTGGGATCTTCAGAACCTCAGCCGCCACGCCATCAACGCTCACATATTTACATCCACGCTGGGATCTTCAGAACCTCAGCCGCCACGCCATCAACGCTCACATATTTACATCAACACTGGGATCTTCAGAACCTCAGCCGCCACGCCATCAACGCTCACATATTTACATCAACGCTGGGATCTTCAGAACCTCAGCCGCCACGCCATCAACGCTCACATATTTACATCCACGCTGGGATCTTCAGAACCTCAGCCGCCACGCCATCAACGCTCACATATTTACATCCACGCTGGGATCTTCAGAACCTCAGCCGCCACGCCATCAGCGCTGGGATCTTCAGCACCTCAACCGCCACGCCGCCAACGCTCACATATTTACATCAACACTGGGATCTTCAGAACCTCAGCCGCCACGCCATCAGCGCTGGGATCTTCAGCACCTCAACCGCCACGCCGCCAACGCTCACATATTTACATCAACACTGGGATCTTCAGCACCTCAACCGCCACGCCGTCAACGCTCACATATTTACATCAACGCTGGGATCTTCAGCACCTCAGCCGACACGCCGCCAACGCTCACATATTTACATCAACACTGGGATCTTCAGCACCTCAACCGCCACGCCGTCAACGCTCACATACATCAACACTGGGATCTTCAGCACCTCAACCGCCACGCCGCCAACGCTCACATATTTACATCAACGCTGGGATCTTCAGAACCTCAGCCACCACGCCATCAACGCTCACGTATTTACATCCACGCTGGGATCTTCAGAACCTCAGCCGCCACGCCATCAGCGCTGGGATCTTCAGCACCTCAACCGCCACGCCGTCAACGCTCACATACATCAATACTGGGATCTTCAGCACCTCAACCGCCACGCCGCCAACGCTCACATATTTACATCAACGCTGGGATCTTCAGAACCTCAGCCACCACGCCATCAACGCTCACGTATTTACATCCACGCTGGGATCTTCAGAACCTCAGCCGCCACGCCATCAGCGCTGGGATCTTCAGCACCTCAACCGCCACGCCGCCAACGCTCACATATTTACATCAACACTGGGATCTTCAGCACCTCAACCGCCACGCCGCCAACGCTCACATATTTACATCAACGCTGGGATCTTCAGAACCTCAGCCGCCACGCCATCAAAGCTCACATATTTACATCAACGCTGGGATCTTCAGCACCTCAACCGCCACGCCGTCAACGCTCACATATTTACATCAACACTGGGATCTTCAGCACCTCAACCGCCACGCCGTCAACGCTCACATATTTACATCAACGCTGGGATCTTCAGCACCTCAGCCGCCACGCCGTCAACGCTCACATATTTACATCAACGCTTACTTATGAATACTACTTTAATAATTACTATAATACTTTAACTATCAAGAAGTTGCAACACCAACTCAGTTTTTGTAGCTTTGCGAATATAAAACCTAAGCATTATTGGACTACGTGTATTCTTTTATAGTCGCGAACTCGGGTTTTACATTTTCATATTGTGCATATTATTTATATCATATTTATTTAAGGTTAAATATCATTGTCAGAAATCATAAAAAAATTATCACGTTATCTTTTTTATATAGCAGTTCTACAAATCTCACTGGACAGCAGAGTGAAGACAAGGCAACGATCACGAGGAACTCTATCATTGTACCTTTTTTTCCCGTAAGCTTTTCCTTGTAGGTAAAATATTTAGCAAATTAAATTAAAATAAAACTATGTGTTCATTTAACCTGTTGCCGGCAAATGAACTGCAAACAGGACATAAACCCAGTTTTTTATGAACGCAGTTTAATGTTAACTTTACACTTCTAATACGAAGTTCAGTGTAGGTGTAGACAGTAAATAGGTTAATAAAAAACTCACATATTTACATCAACACTGGGATCTTCAGAACCTCAGCCGCCACGCCATCAACGCTCACATATTTACATCAACGCTGGGATCTTCAGAACCTCAGCCGCCACGCCATCAACGCTCACGTATTTACATCCACGCTGGGATCTTCAGAACCTCAGCCGCCACGCCATCAGCGCTGGGATCTTCAGCACCTCAACCGCCACGTCGCCAACGCTCACATATTTACATCAACGCTGGGATCTTCAGAACCTCAGCCGCCACGCCATCAACGCTCACGTATTTACATCCACGCTGGGATCTTCAGAACCTCAGCCGCCACGCCATCAGCGCTGGGATCTTCAGCACCTCAACCGCCACGCCGCCAACGCTCACATATTTACATCAACACTGGGATCTTCAGAACCTCAGCCGCCACGCCATCAGCGCTGGGATCTTCAGCACCTCAACCGCCACGCCGCCAACGCTCACATACTTACATCAACACTGGGATCTTCAGCACCTCAACCGCCACGCCGTCAACGCTCACATATTTACATCAACGCTGGGATCTTCAGCACCTCAGCCGACACGCCGCCAACGCTCACATATTTACATCAACACTGGGATCTTCAGCACCTCAACCGCCACGCCGTCAACGCTCACATACATCAACACTGGGATCTTCAGCACCTCAACCGCCACGCCGCCAACGCTCACATATTTACATCAACGCTGGGATCTTCAGAACCTCAGCCACCACGCCGTCAACGCTCACGTATTTACATCCACGCTGGGATCTTCAGAACCTCAGCCGCCACGCCATCAGCGCTGGGATCTTCAGCACCTCAACCGCCACGCCGTCAACGCTCACATACATCAACACTGGGATCTTCAGCACCTCAACCGCCACGCCGCCAACGCTCACATATTTACATCAACGCTGGGATCTTCAGAACCTCAGCCACCACGCCATCAACGCTCACGTATTTACATCCACGCTGGGATCTTCAGAACCTCAGCCGCCACGCCATCAGCGCTGGGATCTTCAGCACCTCAACCGCCACGCCGCCAACGCTCACATATTTACATCAACACTGGGATCTTCAGCACCTCAACCGCCACGCCGCCAACGCTCACATATTTACATCAACGCTGGGATCTTCAGCACCTCAGCCGCCACGCCGTCAACGCTCACATATTTACATCAACGCTGGGATCTTCAGCACCTCAACCGCCACGCCGTCAACGCTCACATATTTACATCAACACTGGGATCTTCAGCACCTCAACCGCCACGCCGTCAACGCTCACATATTTACATCAACGCTGGGATCTTCAGCACCTCAGCCGCCACGCCGTCAACGCTCACATATTTACATCAACGCTTACTTATGAATACTACTTTAATAATTACTATAATACTTTAACTATCAAGAAGTTGCAACACCAACTCAGTTTTTGTAGCTTCGCGAATATAAAACCTAAGCATTATTGGACTACGTGTATTCTTTTATAGTCGCGAACTCGGGTTTTACATTTTCATATTGTGCATATTATTTATATCATATTTATTTAAGGTTAAATATCATTGTCAGAAATCATAAAAAAATTATCACGTTATCTTTTTTATATAGCAGTTCTACAAATCTCACTGGACAGCAGAGTGAAGACAAGGCAACGATCACGAGGAACTCTATCATTGTACCTTTTTTCCCGTAAGCTTTTCCTTGTAGGTAAAATATTTAGCAAATTAAATTAAAATAAAACTATGTGTTCATTTAACCTGTTGCCGGCAAATGAACTGCAAACAGGACACAAACCCAGTTTTTTATGAACGCAGTTAAACGTTAACTTTACACTTCTAATACGAAGTTCAGTGTAGGTGTAGACAGTAAATAGGTTAATAAAAAAAATATAAACCGCCACGTTTGTTTAAACAAGGGTTGTGTTTTCGTCGAACAGGTTTTATAGTGTACAACAAATACTTACTTAATTTAATTTTTCATTGTTTCATTTATTCATTAATGTGTAATGATGAGTTTATTTGGTCAATGATTGATGATCTTTTTATTTTTATTGAAAAAACTTAAGATCTAATTTCACCAAAAATTTTCCTAATCAGGCATTCTTTTGATGTTGATTGAAGATTAATTGACGTTACAATGTCGTTTCATATGTTGTGCACGGAGGAAATCTTTTTTTAAAACCTTCAGATTCTGTCTATCTCTCTTCTATCCATAAAAAAATTAATGAATGACAAACTATTGTACGAGTATATTTTGGTATAATGTAAAATTTAAAAATAGTGTTTGCGATGCTGGATGGTTCCGGGAGTTGTTGGTCCCTTATTAGGCCCCATCGCTTTCGACGTCAAGTTCACCGACTGAATAAATTATTTAAAGCCACTTTAATGATTGTTTTGTAGATATTATCGAATTTTTTTATTGTACGTATGCAAGTACAATTGAAGAATTCGATATTATCTTGCTGTGATCCATTACTAGGTTCTTAATGTTTTGAATAGGTTAAGTCAGGACTTAAACTTGTTCGAAGCCAATTCGTCACATACTTCACGCAGCAAAAATGTTAATCAGCCATTTCATAATCCTCAGCGCCAATACAGCCAATACAGCGCCAACACGCTTTTATAACCTTAAAACAAATTGAAAACCGCGGTCCTTAAACCTTCCATTTTTCTTGGCTCCTACGCATTAATAGGCGTATTCTTCGAACTACAAAAAACGTACCTTGAAAAATTTAAGACGTCAAAATCATATAAGCTTTCCAAAATAGAATTATTTTTGGAAATGAGTCTACCTTTACGCCGCCACTACGCTGCGTCCATTTTGATATTTTGATTTTTTTTGACAGAAATAAATCGCCTGTTAGTATTTTAACTTAAACTTTAACTTACCAGAAGACGAGCAATCAAATTTAGCTTCCGATTTTGAAAGTTTGACATTTGTTAGAGCATGGCGGAACAGAAATTGTCTTTAATGCCGAACTAAATAATTAACGGGGCATTAATTTAACAAAAAATAAGGTTAAATTGGGTCTATAGCAAGTATAAAAACATTCTTAAAACTGAAATAAACAATTTGGTCTCCTCAAAATCTTACAATCCTCAAAATCTTCTTCGGATACGGCGTGTATTTGATACTTTAATTTATTTATTTATTTGTATTACATATACATATATATACATATACAGCTAAGTAAGTAATATACAAAGATTTTCCGCCGGAGACTGACTAATCACCAGTAAGTTTTCTATAGTAATTAGCTAACTGCTCTAACGAAGGCTCTTGTGTAATTTCGTACCGTTTATATAATTTTAACTATAGCTCTCAAAATAACAATATTTAAATAAAATACACGTTTACTCTACATTGACAAAAGGTTTTGGTGATGACATCAATGAGAAGAGGAGGGCTGCTAGAAAATGGATAATGGGGCGCATAGTAGCAAAACATATGTCGCTGATAATGTCTGTCGTGCTTACAGTATGAAAAGTGGTGATAGTGTAGTGCTAGGACCTATAACTAAATTGTGTTATTTACCAATAGACATAAACTGTATATGTTGAAGTAGAATGCGTGCAACTTAGCTATCTCTAACGTAACTTAACTATTAATCAAATTAAATTTATAATAAATCTTGATACATACTTTTGAAAGACTTTGTATTGAAATGTAACTTGAATATGTAACTTGTAATAGAAGAAATGTTTCTAACAATTAAATAAATGGTCACATCTGAAACAAACACACTTTGATTTTAAACAAAAAAATAATCAACATCCATTATTTCCATCAATGGCAGTGAAATATGATACGAGACTTAATAGCTATCGTTTTTGCCATTAGCCAGCTAAACAACTTAAGAATTTAGTAAGCAAATTTTGTTGCAAAGTTTTTGATACACTTTTAAAGAGTCAAATGCTTTTAAATAATTATCTTTTGTACTTGTTACATAAAGATAAAATACTTTTTCGTTCGTTTTTCTATGTGTATTCTTTGTCTATGTGTATTCTAAAAACCTTATACATAACGAATCAGTTTTAAACGTATTTCACTTATAGAAAGCTACGATATCCAAGGTACATTTTATCCCTAAAAGAGAATAAGCAAGTAAAACCGCGCTGGATATCTGGGAAGATAAAAATCAGCAGAACGAATCTTAAAAAAACTTACAGCTTACAACTGAAGAATCCTTCCAATTTGAAACAGCCAATTAAAAAGTTCTTCCTATACGAGTTTCTTCTATCCCATTAAAATCAAAGTTTTATGTTATCTTGACACTTCGATCGAGATTTCGTTCTTGATGGGACACGTGTCAAAAGTTATTCTAAATTGAATAAACCGATTTTCATAACCTTGTCTTAGCTGGGTAGAACTGTCTACTGCAGTTCAGGTTACGAGTTTTTTATACTTCTTTAATACAAATATAGTTCTTTGTTAACTAACAATTAATTTACAGATATTATTAAACTTGGGCGGATTACTCTTACAACCTCCAGTGTCGGAGATGATCAACCTGCCTCTGGAAATCCCACAGGCCTCTGACGTGGCTTCGCGGCTATCACCTTGTGACAGCCGTGAGCGCCGCTTAACACGTACGATTTCTCATTTATTTCCTTCCCCTAAGATTCAGCGCCCGACTAAAATCAAGACTATCCTCTCTACTTACAGCCCGAAGATTTAAATTACCTTATGTTAACTCATTCATCGATTTAATATTAGCCGTTTATTGTTAGCAAGTATTTTGTGTTAAGTATTAAATTTTTTTTTTTTCCTTTTGGGTATATTGGTTTAGCATACAAAATATCAGATTTTACATATGTTTTCTAAAATAAAATTAAGGCTAAAAAAAGGATTTGATTGCTATGTTTGCTCAATTTGTAAAAACATGTTCAGGTTATAAACTCTCGCACAGTTTTATGACTTGTCTTATCGTAAAACTCATGTCTGGCTTTCTGTTAATTCTTTAATGGAGATTTAAAACACGATCAGACATAAAGTAGTGAAAAAAATTGGAAACATTTTTGTAGACCCGGAAATTGAGTTACGAGTAACTTATCATTGATAAAGAATTTGAACATCTCTGAAAATTTTCCTCAAAATCGTATTAATTCAAATACCTCTAAGATAAAATTATAATTAAATACTTTTGTAGAGATGCTACCTAATGTAATTACAGTAATATACGTATAACTTTCGTGGGAAATCATAGTTAGTTAGTTAGTTAATTCAAAAATGGCAATCAGCCGCGTTTGATGTGGCGGACTGTTTCTGCCAGTATCGCGTATTTGTGGGACACAGTACAAAAAATAAAATAAAAATTGCCAAAAAATAAATTTCGATTTGCATTGAGGTATATTATAGGCTAAGACAAAATATAACACACTAACAATAACTTAAACTAATAAGAATGATTCATTATCTATATGATATATGTATATATATACCAATAGCGGTTTCAACAAGCTATATCTGCACAATTGTGCAAGAGGACTGGTAGAACGTTGTCGCTAGCTGCACCGCAAAAGAGAATGGCAGACTGGGACCCTGTAATATTTATAACATGTAATCATATCAAAGCCGGGCTATATTAAGTTTATTGGTCAATATTAGACACGTATTTACCAAGCTCAAATATTGAGATAGTTGTTGGGGATACTTAGATATATAATAAAATCCAATTATTCCCGTAACAAAGCCATTTATTTTTTCATCGACATCTAGAAAAAATTATATACTGTCAATCTGTCAAACTTCAAAGACATTGAGCCGCCATTTCCATAAACCCCTTATGTCTATTGTCTTGTCACGGTTTAAATTAATCTTTAGGTCCCATGTTGAAGTAAGCTTCCAGCCATCTTCACGATTGAAATTAGGGTGTATTTTTAATTTCAATAGCTTTGTCTGATCATTATATGAGCGTATGAACCCTCTAACCTCATTCGTCCTATTAAGTAAACAACGTTTTCACGTCTTTTTCACGTGTTTTTTGAGGTTAGATTATAATTTCTACTTTTTATTCCCAACTTCTATATAAATCTTATGACTGCATTTCAATTATCCGTCATTCAAACAATCAAACCCACATATTCAATTTGAGATACGTGAATGCTCTGCGAAAATAAAAGCGGTAGTGACAATGTATGTGAGTTTGCAAATATTCTTTGTTAACAATGTAAAGTCATATAAAAATGTTCATACAAATTGATTACTTAACAACATTAAATAAACAAAGAGATCAACTTTAGAGAATATTTTTAAGGACACTAAAATAAAAGTCTCAGTTTACTTATGTCATAGTAAAAACGATTCTAAAAGTTCATATCAACTGAAAAATTCATTCATTCCAAAATACATTTTTGGAAGTCCCTTATACCCCTACTCAGTTACAAGTAAACATTATCTACTTTACGATCATGCCGAATTAGCATCCAATTTATCTTAGTGAATTAGAGACAAAAAGGAGCTTAAAAGGCTAGTGGCCCTTTTCATCCCTTAACATGAAATAGAGAAGATAAAGCTCGCTTTAAACGTATGGACCCCTCTGAGTCTGTCTGTCTAATTCTGAAGTTGAGCAAGACACAATGTACATGATTTTATAATGAAAAAGTTTCGGGTCCCATTATTGTTTAAATTTTGTCATATCTTGTGAAATGTTTGATTGTTTTATTCATTTTATGCTTTGCCCAGTGAATACATTTTCAAATATGTTACTTTACGATGTTCATATAAAATAAAAGAAAATAAAATCTGGACAGTCATAAAACTGGTTTCACAACAGTTTAGTATTTTGTCCAAGATGTTCGTATTGATGCAGAGCCTTAAAAATATTAATTGACGGCCCTACCACAAATAAGTTAAACATCTATTTACCTTCAAACATTATCTAAATGTATAACCCAGCCAAATAAAAATGTCAGACCCTGATGATTTGACATTTTTATTTATGGTGACTGTACCATGCAAGTCTTTATAATAGTTTTGATTCACTGGTTGTATTTACAATTATTCAGTTCGCTCTACATTACTCTGTATCTTTACAATGACAGATTATTGGTAGAAATGTGTATCAACAGTCAGCCGATGAGTTTTTAGTGGTTTTCATTGTAAAATGTGCAAAAAATATTTGATAAAACAAATATCATATAATATAACATAAGCTTGAGTTAGATGAACTTGATTTTAAAAGGATTGTATATTTTTTCAACTATAATTGTATCTTAGACATCCATAAATTACCACAATAAATGACGATGATTTTTAAGTTATTTTGAAAGTATTTTTTATTTCGAACAAGCAAAATCTCCTCGCCATAATCATATAAATAAGATTTCTTTTTTACCTAGAAGTTAATTGATAAATTAGTCAAAATTTCGAACAAGTGACCAATTCATGATGTGCTTCTAATTCGTATCTTAGAGTATTCATTATTTTACCGAATAGTTTAAACTGTCTGTTGAAGTTAATTGTTGTAAATTAAGGTTCATTAGTAAAATGCTATTTGGTTCCACCCCTTTTCAGAAGCTTTTCAGACTATCACACAAAACAAAACTAAATTTATTGTGTTAATAAAAAAACATTTAGCTTTTAATGTATTAAGTTTAAAATAACAACAGTTGCGAGCAAACTCTCGTACTGGCCGTACGTATTGTTTTTAATCTCGCGAGTTCTTTTAATTCTACCCTCGATATCGTCTGAGACGATGAGTGTTTGCGATCTCGAGGACGATAATTTATGTGATGAAAATGATAAAAGTGATTCTTGTGAGAGTAAAGAAATGGAGGAAACTGCTTGTGTTAAAGCTGTAAATCTAATTGACAGAAAGGTTGTGGAAAAACGGAAAATCCAGGATAGAAGTGATGAAAGTATAAGTGACGATGGATTTACAACTGTTGTTAGAAAAAGACAAAAACGATTAATACGTAGTAATTCTTTAATTTTAATAAGGTCAACTGAAAATACTAGTCACGGTTTGATGCATAATCAAGAACTACCTGACGAAAATAGTTATGTTGTCAATATGACATCAATAGAGCCTTTGCCAAAACAAATGGCTTTAGCTAAACTATTTCGGAGTGAAAACATTACAAATGTACTAAAACTAAAATACAAAAATACCTACAAAGTGTTAGTTCATTTTAAAAATAAAGAAGATGATAAAATGGTCAGATTGTGTGAAAATTAACGAACTTGGCTATCGCTGTCAAATGGCTTATGAGACTGATATAAATATCGGTATAAATATAAAAGTATTACCTTATACATTTCCAGTAACCCAGTGTTCTGGAGGCTGGAAATTTGGCCATTTTATTAAATATTGCCCTACAAAAAAAATTATTTGTCCGAAGTGTGGCGATCAGCACGAAAATTGCGACAGAAAAGATGTAAAATGTTTGAATTGTCATAGCCCCCACATGACTTTAGATAAATTTTGTACTATGTTGCTTAAGGAGAAAAAGATCAGAGAAATTATGTCTAAAGAAAATATAACGTACAGAAAGGCGCTCCAAACACTTACATACTCTAGAGGGTCTTTTAACAATGAAATGCTAACATTTGAAAACTCAGTTATTCAGGAAGCCAGTCCAATACTACAAAAATCCTAAAGAGATGCCGTTATGACACAAACTGTGAAGAACCTAGAAAACGAAGAAATCAGCACGTCTTCTGGAAAAAAAAGACCTTATTCACAAAAGAACTTAAGAAATATTAACAAAGAAACGTCTGCTAATACACCGACGGTTGATATGGAATCTGAAGAGTATAACTCGTGAAAAGATGAACGAAACAAAGAGCAGAATAAGAATTTGTTTGATTGCAAAATGTTTTTAATAAAAATTAAAGGAATATTGTTGTCTAAAGACTGTTTAGAAGATAAAATCATGAAGTTATTAAAATTAATTTTTGAGGAAGCTAAAACATTTTTGATGCAATACTTATCGAGAGGCGAATTAATTAGAAACTTATTTGATATTTATAATGGATAACACAACTAAATACATAATGATGAACCTACGGATTCTGCAATGGAATGCACAAAGTTTAGTGCCTAAGCTTACTGAATTTGATTCTTTATTAAACCAAGAAAACATACATGTAGCCATAGTGTCTGAGACCTGGTTTGACGCTAATTAATTTATTAAGTTTAAAAACTATAATGTTTATAGAAATGACCGTTTGGATGGTTATGGTGGTGTGGCAATTATAACACATACATCTATCAAGTGTCGTTTACATCCAGTAGCTATTGGGAATACAGGTGTTGAATTAATTTGTATTAAAGTACTTAATTGTGCATGTCTAGAATATGTAGTATCGGTTTATTGTCCATCAACGGTACGTACAAGTAAATCAGACTGGGAAAGCTTATTTACCCTTTTTTCACGTAAGACCTTGTTTGCTGGAGACTTCAATTGCCACCATTCTAATTGGTCGAGTAAAACTGATACGAGGGGTATTCAAATAATGGATGTAGCCTCAGAAAATGATTGTATTTCACTTAATAATGGATCACCTACAAGAATAAAATTAGTCAATGGCACTCTTTAATCTACTTCGCCTGATATTACCTTTGCCACATCAGATTTGGCCTTAAAAATGAATTGGTTAGTAACTAATGAATCATTACAAAGTGATCATTTGATTATAAAAATAAATAAAAATTTTCAAGTCAAATGTAACATTTCCAAGAAAAGGAACTTAAAAAATGCAGATTGGTACGCATACAGAAAATGTTTAACTGAGTCTATAAATTTAGTAAATAACATTAATTCTTGCGAAGATGTTCAGCTTTTATATAACTTTTTTATCGATGTCTTAAATTATTCCGCAAATAAATGCATACCTGTAATCAAAATATGTGATAGACCTGATTGTAAATTTACACCTAAAAAATATTGGAATTCATCTATGTCCATGGCTGTGGCACAACGTAGACTTGCTTTAAAAATATTTCGCCGTAATCCAACTCCACAAAATTTAACTAAATTAGAATATAAAATTGTTGAATGTCGAAAACTAATTAAACAAGCCAAAACTGAATGCTGGAGAAAGTTTTGTGATGATATAGACTCAAACACATCGGCTGTTCAAATGTGGCAGAAAATGAGGTGGATGAAGGGATTTCAATCTGTTAAACAATATCCTGTTTCAGAAGAATGTGCCAATATTTTATGTAGTGTTGCCCCAGATTAGGTTACTAACAAACCTCCACAAATAAATTCATCTAATATAATTCTCGACCAAGAATTCACCATCAATGATTTGGAAAACAGTTTAAAAAAGAAAGATACTTGTCCTGGTCATGATGAAGTTGCTTACTCAATGATTTATAGTTTACCCATTTGTGCTAAAAGTTGGCTTTTAAAAATTTATAACTTAATTTTTTCGTCAGGTATAATATCATTTCAGTGGAGAGAAGTTACGATCATAACTATACCGAAAGCTAAGAATTCATATGAAGAAATCACAAAATGGAGACCTATAGCACTCATGTCCTGTTTATGTAAAACTTTTCATTATATGCTTAATAAACGAATCGAATGGTACGTAGAAAGTAACCAAATTCTGTCAGCCAACACTACCGGGTTTCGGCGCGGTCAGTCTTGTTTGGACAGTGTAGCTCGCCTTGTTACCTATGCTCAAATTGGGTACACTGAAAAGACACCTACTGTGGCTTGTTTTTTAGACGTCGATAACGCTTATAATAATGTTTCAGTACATAAACTAATAACTACCTTAGATCATATAAATGTAGGTTATAATGTATGCAATTATTTGTGGAACTTTTTGAAAGAAAGACATCTTAATATGAAAATTAAAGGCGATAATACATGATTAAGCAGATGGACTAATAAAGGCTTAGCACAGGGTGATCCACTATCACCTTTACTATTTAATATAATAACCTACACAGCTTGTAATCAAATAAAAGAAGTATGTGTATCTCAATACGCTGACGATTTTGCTTTGTATGTAAGAAATCCAAATATTAAAAAAAGTGAATCACTGATGCAAACGGCTATAGACACTATGGCTAACATTCTTTTAGATCTAAGTTTGTCTTTGTCAAGCCAAAAGAGTAAGTGTTGTGTTTTTACTACGGGTCATAAACGTATAACTATTGATTTAAAAATCAATCAAAGGACACTACTACAGACCGATTGTCATAAATATTTAGGTATTTGGCTTGACAAAAATCTGCGTTGGGGGAAACATATAAATGAAATAAAAGAAAAATGTTGTAAATATTTAAATTTGTTGCGTGTTTTATCAGGTTCAGGTTGGGGAGTTCATCCTGTACATCTACGTAGATTATATATTGCTTTGATAAGAAGTAGGATTGATTTCGGCTGTTTCATGTACGACAATAGTGCTCATTGTAATCTATCAAAATTAGAAAAAATTCAGAACCAATGCTTAAGAGTAATTGGATCATTTATTAGGAGCTCCCCAATCCACGTCATGCAAAGCGAACTATCTCTTCCACCGTTAAGTTTAAGACGAATGTACTTGGCCTATAAATATGTATTAAAAGTTATGTTAGTCACGAACAATGTAACAAATATGCTACTTCTAGAGTTAAATGAAACGCTTGGTAAAAGTTATTGGAGTAACAAGAAAAAGCCGTTGCTATTGTTAATTTATAATGAAGCCAAAGATCTAGAAATCAAATCTGTAAACGTTCTTGAAATGTACTCTTTGGAAATTTGGGTATCATACATTAATTTCAATGATAATTTATTTGCTACTTTGGACAATGTCAAAAAACCGAAAAAAGAATTAGAAATTAATGAGCTTAGACGTAACACGATAGAAGAAATTAACTATAAATATCAAATCTTTCATCATATTTATACTGATGGCTCTAAAAATAATAATGAACAAGGCGTAGCATACTATGACTAAAGTTTGAACCTGGCTGGGTGTTATAAGATCCAAAGTATTGTATCTGTAATGTGTTTGGAACTCATTGCAATCCTGAAAGCTTTGTTACATATACATTCTTTAGATCAGTGTGATTTTATTGTATTTACAGACTGTAAAAGTGCCCTACAATATTTGGCTCGATGTGCCTCTGGAATTAGCAGAGGCAAACCGATAGCCTATGTCATTCTGAGACAAATTTGGCACTTAAAAAAAACTAACAAAAATATTAGGTTGCAGTGGGTTCCATCACATATAGGACTTCAAGGCAATGAGGAAGTCGACCGTTTGGCTAAAAATGCCAGTAAACACGGCATTGTTACAGCATTCATGCCAGGTTTTTTAGATTATTTGCCAACTTTTAAGAAAAAAATACATAGCCAATGGAAAATCCAGTTTAATGAACAAAGTCAATCTAAAGGCATTTGGTATAAGACAATTCAAAGTCAACCTTGCATAGTACCTTGGTTTATTGGAATGAGTCGAAGTAATGCAAAGTTGGCTTTTAGACTAAGATCAGGGCACTATCCTACAGCGAAGTTCGCTCATATGATGAGGAAATCTGATTCACCAGATTGCTTGCACTGTGGTACTATCGAAGATGTGTTTCACTTGCTGCAGGAGTGTGCCTTGAACCGCAGTGAGAGGGAGGCGCTGATTCGCACGCTGGGACTGAATATTCAAGACGTAGGAATATTTCAATCAATCTTATCTACGCCAACATCTTCTGAAGCTTTCCTTGTTTATAATTTAGTAACCAGCGTGCGTAACACTACCTCCACTTAAAGTATACTTAAAAATATACCTAAAATGTTATATTACGCTAATTGTTTATATGTTTTTCCGAAACGAAAACAATTATGTATTTAAAGTTTAATAATTGTTATACAATGAGGCTGCCTTGTTCTATGAACGCAAGCCTCCCCTAAATAAAGATTTAAAAAAAAAAGTACAAATAAACACATTCTTATTCATTTCTTATTTTATAATAATTGACAGTTCACTAACAAGATGACAAAGTCAGACATATTTACTGTACATTTTCAATTTGCCTGATTGTCAATTTTCAGCAAAAAACATGTTTTTAGTTAGTATTGTAAAAAAAATTGATGATTGTTCATATATTGCGGACACTGACTTCTCAGACAGGTTTATTCTACTACTACTACCAAAATGTATATTTTTTGTGCCAATATACAATATACTATCAAATTACAAATGTATTATTATTATTATTTGACGACCGAGTGGTGTAGTGGTAAGTAGCCTTGCCTCGTACGCCGAAGGTCCCAGGTTCGAGTCCTGGCCGGGGCATTCATTTGTGTGATGAACACAGATAAGTCTCGGGTCATGCTTGTTTGTATTTATATTATTATATATATGTGTGTTTATTCTGGGTTCCCCCCCAGTTCGCTGTATGGACATCCATAACACAAGCTCTGCTTCTTTGGGGCCTTATAGTTGGTATTTATTTACTTATTTATTAGTATATTAACCGAGTGATTTAGACGAGCGGGTAAAATAAGGTGCCCCCTTTCAATCATTTACTGCATGAACAAAACAAGCGTCACGAAATAAATGCCGCTCGGTACTTTGGTAGTTTACTCAGGTGTCAGAAAAAACTTAAATAACTAATAACAGTATAGCTGTCTATATTCGATATAAATTATGTCGCGTTTGATGTTTGTCTAGTTGGCTGGGCTGCGTAGTATTTATTTATGACTATTCCTATTCAGAGAAAGCATGGACCTTTCGTAACAAAGAGAACCTATTGCAAATCTACTCAAGGTCATAGTCTACGACTATCAGTGATTCATCCTAACCTTGGTGGAAATACGCAACGTATCAATTTTATTTCGTTTAACTGTGTTCCATTAGTTTGCCATAAAATTTGAATGTTTGCCAAATGTTTGCTGTGGCTCGCGTTTCATTCTTATTGTTCAGAAATGAAGGACGAGTTATAAAATGGTTTCGGTTTTATAAATATTAAACATTTTATACACATTTTATAATAACACTGAAGTTCGATTTTTTTTCAAACTCAACCACATTAACACTATAGTTTTTTTTAAGTTTATAAGTCTTTAGGTCAAATCTTGCAAGGAAAATTATATACTCTCCCAGATAAAGAAGGAATACATAATAATAAAACCCCAGACAAACGCACCAACTGTATGGCTCCAAAGTAAGCAGAGCATGTGTTATGGATACAGTGAACTGGATTGAACCCAACAACCATAACCCGAGAACAAACATCTATGCTCATCACACTAATGAATATGCCAAGATCAGGACTCGAACCTGGGACCTCCGGCGTATAGGGCGCCACTCGGCCGCTTTGTCAGGTGTAAGTTTTACTTGGCAGGTTAGTTTTATTTAAGTTTTTGGCAAACAAGTACGACGTGATGTTTTGGACATGGACACAAAATTATTATGAGTTTATGAAGATTTCCTTTTTTATCAATAACGTACAACGTAATGAACTTTTCATTTCACTGGTTCTAAAACTAATACATAGTTAGTATGAATACGTGAAAAGGTACCTATATAAATGAAGCTACGTAAGATTGTTGACGTGTTAACTGAAACTGCGAAGGGTGAAAAATTGTCTTACAGTAAAATCAGCGGTTCTAGTGTTAGACAGTTTTCAGTTGATGAAAATTTGTACAAATGAAATTGTATTTATCTCAGAGCTATAACTAGAACATACTTCCGATTTTTTGTTTTTTTATAAATAACGTAGATAGTTATAAGGGTTGCATTGACTACAACTGAAATACAATCCTAGAATAAGATCTGATCTAAGCTTAATTAATACTTAATTAACATAAGCTAAACAAATTATTTTCACGGTATACACAAGATTGTATACCTTTCTGCTGCGTTCGTGAGTTTTGATTGCTCTTAACAATGACATAAACAGTTTTATGGGTTCACTTTGCTAATTGTACGAATCTTAGGTTACAATAATGTTAAGGGTGCTTTTAGAGGGATTGAATCGAGAAACAGAATATTTTGAATTCATCTTCATAAAATTTTGGGTTTTGCAGTTTTTACCTGTTGACTTTTTCTACCGTTTATAACAAGACTTACGGTCTCAGACCACAATTCCGCGCCACTTTCCCATTGACACCAAAAAGCGAAAATGAAAGTCGACTCTTCATAAAGCAGCTTACAGGTCAGCCAATTGTGATGGCGATGATACCAACGTTTTATAATTCCTAATCATACTTTAAAGATATGTTTACTTTATTTAATAATTAAATACTAAGTAAAAAGATGCTCAGTACATATTGGCTATTCTTCAAAATATAATTAGAGGCTCGGAATGGAATTGTTCGTATAAAATGGAAATATACTTGAAAAATATAACCGCGAACGATTGGAAACAAAATCACTGTATGGATCGTATTTTAATTTTTGTAACTGGTTTGGAAATAAAGTGAATTTTCATTTCAATTTAAAGCTATAAAATAGAGTATATGGTGTATATAATACAAAATACACTTTATTTCCTCACCAGTTACAAAAATTAAAATACACAAAAAGAATTGAAATTAACCAACCAAAAGAGAATGACAATATAGGCAGTAAGTTCTAAAACTGAACGTCCAAAATCCTGTAAAATCTGTAAATGTATGGGGTTTTTGTGGCCACAGTGTAGCCAATAATCGCAAATTAAATTACTAGTTCTAATATTTTTTTTTACATCACAGTTAAAACGTCTACATCTGTAAAATATTTATTCCAACTCGAACATAATATAATATGCAGTCTGTTTTAATACAGATACAGTGTATATAATATCGCTATAAACAGACTCTTCATCCACATAGTCCTTGTTTACACCTGTATTTAATATACACAAAACTGATTTTAGCCTGTTTACGAACCTAACCCAGGTTTTGTATATAATAGCACATAAACCTATTTCGAAAATTTTTACGGTTTACCTGAAAGTCTTGAATATTTATATTGCTTACAAAACCATCTTCAACATTTCGAAAAATACATTTCAAAAACTTTTGGTGAATACATTGGTAACTGTTAATTCCATTATATTGAACGCGCCTCATTTTATGCTGCACGAATTAAACAATGTACATATGTAATAAAAATATGTTTTAACTAGCACTGTTGTTTGACGCTTAGTTTGCTGAAAAATGATATCATTATTTGGTTCCACGTAGACAAATGTGCAAATTGTTAAGGTTTACAAAAATTACTATAGATATAAATATTTTCTTACAATTAAAACTGTGTATGCTTGTGCACTTTTTAATTTCAGATATGAAGTTCAAATCAATTAAATTCATACGTTGTTTTTAAATATTGAAAGAGTTTATTCGATTGATTTCCTAAAATTTTTTATGTAATTAAAAGTCAAAACTAATTTTGTACCAATTTTCTTAGATCATAGGTTTCCTAGGTTCCTATTTCATTAATTTCATTTTAGTTATACTATGTCAAACTTTACTATTGAATAAAAAATATAGTGACACTTTTTTTACACAAAATATAAATTAACCTTAATTATCATCTACAAAAATAGTTTTCGTCAAATTTACCTTTAAATCAAATGTTGTACACTTGCTAGACCTAACTCAAGAAAAGTTTTTTACGCACTCCTTAAATTGAAACTTTTCTTTGCACAAACTCAACATTCAAGAAGCCTTTTTTATTTAAAATATTTAGCCAAACTTACCGCGTAAAAGTTTTCAAACGCGAAACCGCAGCCGCCCGTAGCACGTCTACGCCGTAGCGGAGGCTGTATGGGTTTGGCTCCGTAGTCGCCGTTCGAGGCAATATAAGGCTTTCAGGGAGATATGACGTCATTATAGGTGGGATGAAAACTTGGTGTCGTATTTGGTAGTGGGATCTTCACAGAAATAGTGTGGGTTAAAATTTTTTTGGTTATTTGAGAGTAAAGGATGAAATTTTCATAGGATGATTTGATTTAATGGTGTTTTTTTCGTATTTTATATAATATTTATTTAGATATTTAAATTGTACTCAAAATTCAAGCAACCTTGTAAAATAAAGTGCCCTTTCATTCATTGTCTTTTGGTTTTTATTTTCAAAAACTGTTTAAGCCTAAATGATGCATTGTACATTGCAATTACTGTATTTAAAAGTAATTTTAAATGAACCTGCCATATGATTCATCTCATGGTAATTATCATCCATGCCCATGGACATTATTAAATATGGCTGGTACAGATTATTGAATAACCGTAGGCTCAAGTATCAATTATTTTTGTTCCAGTAATTGCACTGCTTGTTCCTGTCCCTTAACCGGACCACAACCGGATATTTATGGAGGTCAAAATTCTAAGAAAATATTAATTAGCTTTATAACAATAAATCTCACTACTACTAATAAAACCTTTTTACATAAACTCTTCTTTTGTGTTATCAATGAATAATGTAATGAAATAAAAGATTGCATATTTTGATTTTAGGAAAGCGAATTATTACTATGCCATGTATAGTTAAGTTATTATTTTACGTTTTATAGATCCATGCGTAAATGAAATGATAACTAAATTTATTGATTAGTTATTTCTGTAGAACACAGAACGTACCAATTAAAACTCTGTTAGGGCAATAGGATTGGTGTTGTAATATTAAATTCTCTGCGTTGCCACGTGTGAATCTAAACTATCTAGGGACCACCACCGCTTTCTACAACGCACATGAACAACATTCCATCAAAATCGTTCCAGCCGTATAGTAGGACTTTATTAACAAACATACGTACATCTAGAGTACAGTAGATATATCTATATATTAATATTTATTTTAAGGTTTAATTTTTTTGCTCTATTTCAAAAATAATAAACATAAATAATAATAATACAAGCTTCTTCTGTCAAATGCGTACGCGCCATCTTGTCACTCGTGACCATGGTGTAAAGGCACCGAAACGTCGACTTCAAATATATCATATAAAAAACGTAATAAAACGTTTCCAAATTGTTTTTTTTTTGATATAATTAAATTTGAAAAGTATATTAGAACTGATAAATTAGGTATGGAAAGTTTTCATTATTCCATCTATAGCAACTTTCTGATGATATCGTTGAAATCTTTTATATGTGGTACTTTCGGAATTGGTTGCAACTCGTCAAACTCGAGATTAGCCATTTTGTTTTAAGGTTTTCAGTAAAATTATTTCCATAACATATTCAATTTTTTAAAATTACTCTAGTTTGAGGCTATCAGTAATCGGCAATAAAAATGCCATGGCGTTTTATTTGAAAACATATTTATTTGGTTATTTGATTTTATACGACAATAGTTGAACATTTAATCCATATTTAATCAAGAGTCACTGAATAAAAGTAAATCA
This sequence comes from Marasmarcha lunaedactyla, assembly GCA_923062675.1. Lineage (NCBI taxonomy): Eukaryota > Metazoa > Arthropoda > Insecta > Lepidoptera > Pterophoridae > Marasmarcha > Marasmarcha lunaedactyla. Next base: position 7,103,827 of record OV281358.1, read on the forward strand.
ACAACTCAAATAACAGCATCGTTTCGTAGTAGTATAGCTTCTTCCTTAAGATCTCGTCTGGAGCGGTCCTACAGTCCTTCCTATTTCAATTGCCATAATATCCACGTTTACGTGTTTGTGTTCCGGTCAAAGGGAAGGAACACCCAACACCCAGTGCAATTACTGGAACGCAGGCGAGTAAAGCCTGCAGATGGCACCGATGGATGAGGACGCGTTAACTCGTGAACGGGTGCCGTTTGAATATTTGGGGGGAGGGAGACTTGCCGAGCTAACAGATGCAGATCAGAATAATTTTGTATAGACATAAAGAGATACGGTTAATTGATTTTGAAAAAAATATACCCTTGAAGTTTCTTGCCAGTTTTTCTTCAGGAAGGTTTTTCCGGACTGGTGGTAGAGCCATGTTTTATTTGAGGTCAATAAAAACAAGTAATTGTCAATGTTGAGAAATAAATATTTGAATTTGAATAAACAACCAGATAACCAATCAAAACACTGTCGAGTTAATGATGTTCATGGGTGCGAATAACAGTTACTCAATCACACAAAAACGGTAGAATGGATCTAGAAATAAATTCGGCACGTAGACAAATAAAATACTAAATAAATCCACAGAAAACGACACCAACTCTATGGCATCAAAGTAACCAGAGCTTGTGATATACATGACCATACAGTGAACTGGGGAGGAACCCAGAATAAACATAAATATATAAATATCTACAACTTTCACACAAATAAACGTTGGCCACGACTCGTATTTGGAATATAACATAGAGAGAGGGAAAGTAGATTTCGTTAAAATTTGACATACAGATAGAATACTACACGAAATGTAGGTTATTATCCTGAAAAATCAAAAAGTACTTAAAATAACAGATATTTTCTACATGGTTATAATCTATTTATGTTCACATTGACATTCAACAGTTTTCAAGGTGAAATTCGCCAGTAGTTTAAGTAATGTAAGTTAGTCTGACATAGAACTTGGCACAACTCCAACAAGATATAAACACCCACACAGGATAGCTTCAGTTAAGTGTATAAGAACAACATGGTGAGTCAAGTAAATATGCTAAAATATTCTTAAGAAGATAATTAAATAGTTATTAAAGTTACTGGGATGGTTCTTGTGTGAAGAATAAAGGGCTTAAATGTGTTTTTTAAACTAGTCTCAAATTGTAATTTAGTATATTCTAATGTTAATTAAGCTGGAGAGTTTTATTTTATTAATTTGAGGTGAAATGCGGTAATCTTGTGGACAAGACTGACCAACAATCTGGTCAAAGTCGTAGGAAAGCGGTAGAACCGGGCACACAAGATCGAGGCTTTTGTCCTGTGTGGACTTCTTTCGGATGAGAATAAGAAGAAAAAGAAATGCAGTAATTTCTACAACAATCGGAACATGATTTTGTTTTGTTTGAATCAGTTATTGTAAAGTTATAAGTTGAACTCACCAAGAAATTCTTTAACTGAGTTTATATATTTTAGAAAATTAACTAAATCAGCGAAAGCCTTTAGTTTACCTGTATCATTTAAAAGTAAGGTGCAAAAATCTATACAAACCATCCCATATTGCATAAATTTAGATCGGCCTGTTTGGTGTGGAGGTAAGTAGCCTTGCCTTCCATGCCAGAGGTCCCGGGTTCGAATCCTGGTAGGGGCAGATATATTATTATATTTGCTATCTAGTCATGGATGTGTATTTACGTTTATTTAAGTTAGTTTCTAATATTAATATATTTTAAAAATATCTATCTAAGTATGTGTGTTTATACATTTCTTAAGTTTATTTATCCGTTATCTAGTATCCATAACACAAGTTCTCAATGATGCTTAATTTGGGCGAGATAATATGGTGTGTCAGTTAGAAATAAAAAAATAAAAAAATACAGTAAGGTAAACGCAGCTATCAACGACCCGTCAAAAATCTGCAGATATTAACGACTTAACAAAGTAATTCGAAATGTTTGCGTTTCTGGGACTGTTTTTCACACGCTTTTTTCCTTGAGCATCGTGTACTTCGGCGTTAGTATGAGTGGCATTGCGAAAAAGGGACAAAATACATCAGTTACTGCGGGGTCGGCGTGGACGCAAGACATGTCATACTGGCCCGTATTATTTCAAGTAAGAACGTGGCTTTTCTCCTTAAGACATTTAATCAAATACGTGATGTCTATACTTTACCTTGTATTATACAATGTATCCGTTTAAGTGTCAGTTATTGATATTTTACTATAATTCATTAAAAAAGTAATTTTAAACGAAAAATATATTAAATTAAAATAGGACGGTGATAGCTTCTTCAGCTTTTGTTGGGTTTGCTATCAACGACCCGTAAGTCGGCAATGGCCATAACGCTATGTTTCGTTTTTCTTTATTTTATGTTATTATATCATATTAACACAACTCATAGTAACATTAATAAATCATTATTTACTGTTTTCACCTATGAATATTTGTCCATACTTTTGTAGTATATATGTACCAATTACAATCTATTTTGTAGTCAGAAAATCAATTGAATAAAATCAACCAATTTTTATGCGTCGTTTATACATTTTATGTTTGTTCTTACATATTTTATCACCGACCTGTAGGAGTCGGTATTAGCAACCATTACAAGCTATTACCGATCGCACATAGTTTTTTTAATTTTTTTTACCTACTTTTTTGGCTCAGGTTTAAAACGACGTAAAACAGACATAACTTTATTACAGAAGTATGGAGCCACCAAAGAAGCGAAAAGTTTACACCGAAACACAACTTGCCGAAGCAATTAAAGCAATCAATAAAGGTATAAGTGTATATGAAGCATCAAAAAAGTTTAATATTCCAAAAACTACATTAAGAGACAAACGAAACGAAAAGTATAAGAATGACATTTGTGGAGTTCAGCCAGTTCTCAATTTAAATGAAGGAAAACAGTTTGTAGATTGGATTCACTACCTTGGCAAGTTGGGATTTCCAGTCACAAAAAAACAATTATTAGAAGCAGTGGCTAAGCTCATCCATAACTTAAATCGACCAAATCCTTTTAAAAATGGCGTGCCTGGCAGAAACTGGTTTGATAATTTTATAAAAAGGCATCCAACAATATCCAGACGCGTTGCACATCTCCCTACAAGCCGAAATCAAGTCACAGAAGCAGCTTTACGTGGATGGTTTGAAAGAGTGAACAATTATTTTATGATGAATAATCTGCTCCATGTTTTCGAAGACCCAAGACAAGTGTTCAACTGTGACGAAACTGCTTTCTTTTTGTGTCCAAAAGAGAAAGAAGTTTTGGTCAGCAGAGGTAGCAAACGAGTCTATAAACGTGTTGCAAATGACGAGAAAGAATGCTTGACTGTGCTTATGAACGTTTCAGCTGATGGAAATTTAGCACCTCCAATGATTCTTTTTCCGTACAAACATTTACCGAAAAATTTGATGCCTACATTACCTCGTGGATGGGGAATTGGTAACACGGAATCGGGTTGGATGAACACAGCATTTTATGAATATGTTACCAACTGCTTCTATCTATGGCTTGTGACAAATGGAATACCATTTCCAATAGTTTTGTTTTTGGATGGTCACACGTCTCACATATCAATTCCATTATCAATGTTCTGTAAAGAAAAGGCGATCATCCTAGTAGCTTTATTGCCCAATTCTACACATATACTACAGCCGCTTGATGTAGCAGTTTTTAGGCCCGTTAAAGGAACATGGAGGACTGTTGTCCACAATTTCAGAATAAAACATAGCTATGCCAAGCTCAGAGACACAGACTTTGCACCAGCAGTAAAACAATGTTTTGATCAGTGTCTTAAGCCTGAAACCATACGAAGCGGATTTCTATGTTGTGGACTGTATCCATTTGATCCAACAAAAGTGAACTACAGTAAACTGTTGACCAATGTTAAACATAATGAAGATAAGAATCAAACAAGCACTCCTTCAAACACTTCTTTGGTAGATGAAGAAAAATTCAAAAGTGATTTTGAGGCTAGATTGTCACCTGTAACACTACGAATGTTCAAAGATTCGGGAGACCAATGGATGTGAGATCCAATTTATGAAAAATTATTCCAATTTTGGAAGAAAATTGCACCCGAAAACGCAGTGATTCGAGAGAGTGAACGTATTCTGCAGTTAGGTAAATCAACACTTAATAACAATTTTGTAGACGAAATGCCAGACTTATCTGAGTCGATTCTAAATTTCGAAAGAGTTTCTGAGAGTGAATTAATACTGCCATTAGAGCAAGGTTCAGATGGAATGGCAGAAGAGGCATCCAACTTATCCTTGTTTATTGAAAAACCTCTCCCCGTTTCAACGTCTAATGGAACTTTTTTTAACAGTACAAGAAGAATCTAATCAGCTTCTACGAACGTCTACTCCTCAACCGGAGAATATACTTATACCATCCATCAAACGAGTTAATTGCACCCATGTCCACTTCGATTTCTGTACCAGAAAAAGATATTTTAGTTGAAATAACCATGGAACCGCAACAAACACTTTAGAAATATACTCCATCACCCAAAGAGGCCGCACCAGAAACAAGTAGTAGCTCTGTAATTCCTACGCCATTTAAGAATTATTCAACACCCTTTAAAAATTATATTTACTTTCCAAACAAATTAAACCCTAATAAAAAGAAAAACATGAAAAAAAAACTTACGCCAACAGTAGCTATAGCTGATGAGTTTATGGAATATCAAAGGAGAATAATACAAGAAAAAGAAGAAAAAGAAAATAAAAAACAAAAAAGAAAACAGGATATGTTGGTGAAAAAGGAACAAAAAGAATTACTGAAGAAAACAAAAAAGTCTGAAGCCTTAACAAAGAAAACAAGAACCTTAGAGAATAATATACCTATTAAAAAACAAAATGAATATTCTCCTGTAGCAGGACCCAGTAAATATGAATCAGGTGGCGAATTAGATTATAGTTTGAGTGTAAAAAAAACAAAGCGTCACGTGCTCTTTAACAGCGAGTTAAAAAAAAGTGTAAAAAAGGGCATGAACATTCTAATAATACTTCAATTGATAGTGACTCTTTTGAAGCAGAAACTACTGTACGTCAATCAGAGTCAAACTCTGCAAGAGAGATAGTTAAACGTCGATTTTTTTATAGCAGTGAGTCTGATGATGATTATATTTTATAAGTAACTTAATTTTTTTGTCTGTAAGCACCAAGTGTACTAAATTATGTAACTAATTAGGTGCAATTTATTTATAATAAGACGTGATCCTACCATTGTGATGATTAATAGTGTAGTAAGTCAGCAACTATAATTTTAAATCACAGCATCACGAATCATTATGATCTCAATAGCACAAATAGATATACTCGTACTAAAGTTCATGTTCCTTAAATTAAAATGTCTAATGTTGTTATGTTGATTATTTTTATTGTTTATAATTATTTGTTTATACATATTCGTTATTTTAATTGAAATAAAAAAAATATGAGTAACTGTTGCCATTTTTATTTTGTTTCATTTTATTACGATCTGTGATCATCATCATCACCATCGTCATCACCAGCCTAAAGCGTCCCTTTGCTGCAGCCTGCTCCTCATACACAGTCGGTAATAGCTGCGTAAAAATCGTTGATAGCTTCACCACCGTTTTTATGGCTCGGTAATAGTAACAATTGACTAAGTAACTTTATGAATTATTTTTTACAAGATAATCATTCATTTAAATGCTGATAACTAAATAAATACATTTTTTAAATATAACATTAGCAAATAAAAGTGAAGAAGTAAATCTGAAGAAATCCTGCATACTTAAAAATTACGGTCGATTTTAAAAGTGCCTTAGCGGGGTCGTTAATAGCTGCGTTTACCTTATGTTTTAATAAAAGCTAAAAAAAAACTTGTTATTTTAACAATTAAGCAAGTATATGACAATGGAATTAGATATATCTAATTCTCTACCTATCTATATCTCAACAACATCGAACCAATGTAAATTAAAATAACGAAAACAATTTATGTTCACCACCTTATAACAAAACTTAAGCCACTTTAAACCACATAGCAGTCAAAACTATCTGAGAATTAGTTTTGATACAAACAACTCTCGCAAAGCCAAAGTAAAAAGAATTTAGTTTATACAGAAACTCTGTTAGTCCATGCTTAGATACTATCCTAACAAATACTTTATCTTTCAAATTAAGCTGACAACATGTGAACACTAAGATTGTATTATTTTCCTCATGGGTAAAAAAGTTACACTTAATTAATGTCGTCTTTTTCTTGATCGTCATAGCAACAATTTAAGTTTAGCATTGTTACCTACTCGATTAAAATCAACGCTACATTATAAAACCTTGCTCAAGGTACTAATAATCGACTGATTTACGAGCCACATTTTCCATAACAACAGTCTCCCGGCATCGTAGCGTAGCAGATAATTTCAGTATCGCCTTACAAATATTGTCGCCTCTGTAATAACCGTCTAAGACGCATTTCGATAAGAATTATTACTTTAACATCTAATAATTGGATATCCGATATCTCCGAAGAGATTATTTTGTGTAAACAACAATAATAGGGCTTATGGAAGTTTAAAATAGTTGATATACATCGTCATCATGGTGCAATCATTTACATGTGCAATCTCCATGTTGTTCGTCTTCTTAACTCGAAGAAATGTTTATATTCGATTTCATAATACCTTTGATTTTTTGAATAATGTAACAATCTCTTTATATATGTTTTCATTGCTTTTCTTCATTTTTCACAAAGTAATACACAACAGAAGGCTTTTTTTGTACTCTATCAAAGTGAATAGTTTTTACATACAGAAAGAAAAGTAATTTAACTATCTCCGTTTATTTGCCAGTTATACCTTGCTTTGTATGCTATGGCTTGAGTTTTATGCTACTTGACCACAAGCTATTATAGAAACTTTGGTGATTTTTTACCTCTAAATCTTTAAAACCGAAAATATAAGCAGGTTGTATCTCATAAAAGAGATTTCAAATATCCTATTGTCACTAAAATGAAAGAAAATTTTATCAAATTCATATCTAAAGTTATTATAAAATGTATACTTTCTCTTCTTCTTCTTTCTCGTCTTAATGTTTTTCTGTGGAGAAAATGTTGTATACTTTACTATATTACTTCAATACCAAACCGTCGTTTTGAAAGGAAATAACGTACGTTTAAAATTGAATATAACTTAACCCTTAATTACTCTCGCCAGAAAACTTATGCAAATAATCGCAAGGGGTTCATATGGGCCCCATTTTGAAAAAAAGAAATAAAACTACTTTCACTGGAAATTTATAGATTAATATTTTTACTAAAGACATTTGGTATCAAAAAACCATACACTTATCAGGCTATAATGAAATAACAGGTAAAAATGTACTTATCGGTTTTTTTAGGTAATTTATACATAGCCGGATCAAATGGTCCTGGCAGACGAATTTTACACATGTTGTGCATTGGGGCCTTACTATCTTAGTTTAAATAATTGTGCATTTCATTTTCAAATGTAAAGCAATAACAGAATTTAAAAAAAAAACTAAAATCTTACCTTAGAAAAACGGTCATGTAATTACTCGTGTGGGGTACGATTGGACCCTAAAGGCAGAGAACTGTCACAACCAGCTATAAGTTTACGCCCCTTAGTGTTACATGACGTTGTGAGCGTTTTAGAAACCTACTAAGAGCGCTGTCAGAATACATTCAAAATTTAAAAAAATTTAAAGGTTTATATTTTGGTTGGGATCCAAGCGGACCCCGCGCTGGAAACTGAGGGTTAAAGTTGTGACTCATAAAACACATTTATTGCCTAGGTACAGCCCCATACAATCTGTAGGCAAAAGTTTTGTCTTCAACACTCACTCTGCACTTCTCTCCTTGCAGTTAGTAACAGTTAATTTTTTAAGTTAAGAAAGTAAATTGTACAATCAAAAGCTCAAGATGATTAACCCACAGTTCTACGTATTCCAAATCCAAATTGTTCATGACATTTCTTCGCTGCGGTTAAAGCATTTATGAAATGGTTACCTCCATTACTCAGCAATCGCATTGATATCTTGATAAATTACGGAATACATTCTCTAAGTAAAATCTCTGCTAGCCCTCATATATGTAAGGAAAACCAAAAATAGTATGTCCAATGTAATAATTCGATTTCGAGTTAAAGCAGTATGATCGTAAATAATAAATAAATAAAGTAGTATGATCGGAAAATACGTGTCATTACGAACGTACTAGAACCTTTACAAACATTCCAATAATTGCAAAACACGACTACGGTACCTACATTACTTTTATCAAATTTTTGCAAGAAACCCGACGTTGTTTTAGTTGAATATAAAAAGATGCTCGCTGATTGGTTGATCAAAAGCTTTCTCTATGTTATTATTGGATAAAGTTAGTACATTAAGTGAAAATTTGAATTGTAGTACAAAGAGTGATAATAGAAATATATTGATAACGGAAGGAACTTCTCATTGCTCTCAATTATATCAAATTTATTATTGGTCTTGTCTACTGAAGGTTCAATGTCCTTTTCATTAATGCTAATATTTATTAATTAAGGAAGAATATAAACAAGTCAGTGTTTCTGCGTCACCCTTGTTTCTTGAGATGTTTATTGCAGTTAATTTAGCGGTCAAAAACCTAAACTTGGGCTAATAAATCTTTGCCCGTATTCATAGTTGTGAATTATTTAATTAGAAAGGGAAAACTGTCTGTTCAGAAAAGTTTATATTTAATGCCGCCACGGTTTGCGAGAGATAACCGCAAGTAACTTGCAAAAGTTACACATGATGAAATCATTTGTGCAGTGTCGATTGATTGTTGAGTTATTGATACAGAAAATAGGTCATTAATCTAATATAGCATCGGGCGTGTCCTATACCTCTCTACACATCTAGGTACCGACGCTTTATTTAACATCACAACATTTGAGTAGGAAAAAAAAAGCGATTGAAGTTTGAGAATAAATAAGTATGAAATTCAAAGCCCGTCGATTTTCGTACATTTGGAACTCGCGACAGCAAAATATATGTATTCAGTCATTAATTGTCAAAAAACCGTATAACGTACCAACGATAAATTGACGAATTGACAAATAAATTGTATGCGATATGAAGTTTTTAGACCTTCAGCAATGATCACGCGAGAACTGCGCGATAATCTCTGATTGCTTTTCTCGCGTAACAACGCAGCCTACAAATATTTGGGTATTCTTAACGTTTGTTCCATAAATAAAAGCTATTATTGTTCATTATTGTTCGATGGCCGAGTAGCGGAGTGGTCAGTAGCCCTGTGTCATACGCAGGAGGTGCCAGGTTCGAGTCTTGGCCGGGTCATTCATTTGTGTGATTAACACAGAGGTTTGTTCTCGGGTCATGGTTATTCATATTTATATATGAAATTTTATTCTGGGTTCCCCCTCAGTTCACTGTACGGTCCTACATAATTAAAGCTCTGTTTACTTTGGGGCCACATAGTTGATGTGTTTGTCTCGGGATTTATTATTATTATTATACTTTAGTTCAACTTATATACAAACAAGGTCAATGAACTTTACTGAGCAGAGCATTTATACTCGTAGTAATTATGTACTCAAAACATGTATAATGAGATTGTATTCTAAACTCTGTTAGTCTGTGGTTGTGAGATAGCGAAGTTTAAAGATGCTGCATTATGCTGAGTAACAAAGGAACCGCGTCTCTATGCGCAATCTAAGCATCATGAATGACAACCAAAATACACAACAGTAGGTTGGTATTTGAATCTTAAATTAAGGCAACTAGAATAGAAAATATTCATAATTGTGCATAACCGATTCAAATAAGTTACCTTTGGGTTTATATTTAAAAACAATAAAAAATAATTAGCTTTGTGAATATCCCCATAATACAAACTATACTGTAGAGGTCTATAGTTGTGCATCCAACTTCGCTTCGCGAGGAAGGGGAAATCGGTCTATAATTAGTATTATAGTATTTTATCTCACGTGGCGTCGTCCGCTTTACTTGTAGTAACCAAATGACCACGTGAAGGTACAAACAATGTATCGTTCTTCCCGCCGTGTTTACCATACCATAACAGGTGACGAGGATTCAATTTATCAATACGGTCCAGAAACAAAGCACTAGTCAAAGGCGTGGCTGTTTTAAAACTAACCAACGCCTTCAAAACTGAAAGGATCGAGAAGTTCTGAAAAAATGTTGATCGCCACTTCTCCTTGACGGGGTATTTAGTATCAATTCCCTTAAAAAACCAAAGTAGCATGCAATGCAGCTATGCAGAGTAGTACACTACCAAATTTTTGCTGCTTCGAGCAACAAGCGACCGATTACGGGACTCCGAGGCGTTTTGCTCTACCACGGCAACGCACCCGTGCACTCCGCGATCTAGACGGCGGACTTCCTAAACATCATAGTGGAAAAACTTTTGGATCAAGCCTTTCAGCCCTGATTTGGCACCGAGTGACTTGTTCCAAAAAATTAAATACCAGCTCAAGGGGATACACTGTTCATCGCCAGAAGATGCGGTCACTGCGTTCGAGAAGGAAGCACCTGTTGCAGAGTGGAAAATGTGTTTTGAAAATTGGTTCAGACGCATGAAACATTCTAATTACGCAGGTGGAGAGTTCTTTGGAAGGGTGTTATAAAAAAATATATATAACCTATCCAACGTTTTTAATTTTTTTTCTCAAAATATTCTGATTGTCCTTCGTCTAGGGTACATATCATCGTGAAAGCAGTGTTACTCCCAAAAGTAAGTTATAAAATAGCTTAACCTATTTTGACGCAAATATTTTGGTATTGGTTAGAATATTAATTATTTTTATACTCGTAAATTAGTAAATTGGACTGTGTATTGTTTTGAGAGCTGTGGGTTTTATAAATAATGATTAACTAAAATGTAAGACGTGGCAATGTTTTACTTCTAGTAAAATTAGTCCAGGTTTAAAGATTTAAAAAATATTTTTGGAGTCTCGGACCACTCTTGTTGTCTTTGAGAGTGAAAAAAACATCCCCATACTACAAAATATTTTATACAGAGACGTTCAGCACAGGGATCTATAATTCATCTTTCGATAAATATAAACATAAAGACACTTTACCCAATCACTTGTTCCAAACATTCCCCAAAAAGTGGGTCACGGCATGCATTCTAAGTTACCATCTTAAGCCGCACCCATTCTCTTATGAATCATCACTCATGCTGAATTCAAACCCAGCTTATCTTTTGATCCATATCAAAACGTCTTAGCAGTTGTCCGCATGGTCCCCATAAATTTATTATTATTCCACGCTGTTGGCGGGAACTGTGACATTTCTTGACGTATCTCAACTGTCATTGACAATGGAGAATGGACAATAGATGCCGCTTCACGTCATGACTTGGTTTTAACTGGTGAGAATGTGGAGCTTACACGGTTCTGTTTTGAAATGAATTAATGTGTGTATTTATATTATTTTATCAAACCATTATTATTTACAGGAATAACATTAATTGACTACTTTAAAAAAAGTACTACAGTAAACGTAAAGTGCAATAAGATACAAGAAACGAGATGTACAAAACATCAATCACTAGTTGATTAGCACTCAAAATGTGGTGATTAAATATTTAAATGTCTTATTAAGGCAAGAACGATTTGACCTCACAATAGTGCACAAAAAGGCTGTAGGTAATTTTTGCAGTCAACTTATGCAACTTGAGTTGCACATTAATATATTATACAAACTAATAAAACAGCAAAACTAAAATAACTTTATTCTGAAGTGTTGTTCAAGACAGAGCTTTACGTTATTCTAAATTACGACAGAATAATTATATATTTGTCAAAAAAATCGAAATACTTTTAAGTTACGTTTTAATATATTTCTGGGCCATTTTAAAGGCTATCATTTAGAGTGGCAGTTGTTTATGCAGTTTTGGTAAGATCAAACATACAAAATGCAATAAAAAAAAACATGTCATAAGTTAAGTTATACTAAATAATTAAGTAAATACCTACTGATTCTTTGGGCAAATTCTCGTAGGTTCAATTCATTCCAAGCAGTTCTTAAAACAATGAGGTTGTAAAATGTATATCTTGAACGTTTTAGTTTATATAAACATTAGCATATATTTAATGGTAAACAAATACAGTTGTATTACGTAAATAATTAAAATAAAAGGAAATGGTTCTCGGAAATGGTTCATACATACATACATACAAATGCTCACATGTAATATCCCTCGTGGAATATTACGAGCCAGAAGCAGAAGAAGACGGAGCTTCAAAGATGCAAAAGGAACTTTGATTTGACACCTCATTTGACAGTTTGGAGGGTTTCAAGAAATGGCTCTAATATACCAACCTACCAATGATGAAAATAAATCAATCAATAAATACGCTACGACAATTATTAGTATAATTCTTGTGTTTAAAGTATTGTATCATAAGAGTAGTCTTGGATTCCTCTTCCCCTTTTGTCCCAGAGTAATATTTTTGGCTTTAACTCAAGCGCAAGGACCGGAAGTAATCTATCAAAGTCTTAGGCGGAAGGGCAACACACATGGCTAGTAGATCTTGTTTTATTGATTAAATAAACGAGGCATGTAAAATAATCATTACAAAACAAAATCCATTGACGATAATAAAGAAACAACCAAATACGAAAATATTATAAATATAATATAAATAAAAATATTATACCTATAAACAATTTAAGTACTCACGATAGTATACCAATAAATGGCCTCAAATAAATATTAAATATCTATTGTTCAACGATGATTTAGAAATGCGAAACTCCATCCAATATCTGTCCAATAAATCCTTATTCCATTCCTCCATAGCTCACCGTGAACTGCTTACTGTTTCCCTAATTCGGTATGTAAAGTAATTTTGAGATATATAATGTTTTTAATTTTTTCTGAAAGAAGTCGGTTTGGGAAAAACACTTTGAACATTTCTAATTTGTGTACAGTATTTAATTTTAAAATAAATTTTTAAAGAAATGTGTGCCTTTTTAAAAAGGCATAGCAAAGTCTGTTGTATTCCATGGATTGAACAACTCTACTATTCTCTCTGGACTCTTGAATGTCAATGTTTTAAATTGATGACATGACAGTTTAATCGAAAAGAAGTTAGAAAATGATGCTACTGTATGAAGCCACATAGAGGTTAAATGTGATTTATATTATTTTCGGCAAATTCCCTAAAATAAGCTTAACTTCTGTTACCGTTATAAAAAAAGTGATATCTTGAAACGGTTTTAAATTAGAATCAGATTTTTTTCTGTACATACCAATGAAGTGCAATGCTACCTTTTACCGAAAATATGCACCCCTTGAGTATTATTTGTTTGAGCAAATGTGCCGGCGCCTATGGTAATATGCAAGGTGCTAACCACGCACTCTTAGTAAATTATTTCTGCATATTTTATGATGTCTTCTTTCCTAAAGGCGTTGCTGGCACCGGCCTCAAAAAACCTATTTGGTAGACGCCCTTTCATTTTTTTTAGTTACCTTATGTTTGGCGTTGGTTTCAATGTTTTTAGAAAAGTATATTATTTCGCGCTTTTAATTGACAGGTTTTAGTAATGGATGCTTCTCAAGTGGCAAAAGTTTGAGTTTGTCCCCAACTGAAATTCGAGGATTTTACTACTAGCTCTTGAAGAGTTCCACGTCCACTTCTTGACTTTATCATCAGGAGCTCTTCATAAGGTGTAATATGTTGGACAAAGCAAATGCGCACAAACACGACGAGTTAAGAGTGTAGAAGAGTTCTATTTTCACCTGCTGGCTCCATCATCAAATTTGAGGTGTTGTATATATCAAAATAACCCAATAAAGGTCCAAATCAAACGAAGTCATTTTTATTAAAAACTCAGCTAATGCAAACGTGCTGTTTATTATAGACATTGAGGAGTTTCATTGGCTCTACTTCCAGGTCAAGGCCTGGACATCCTAGACCAGTGGTTCTCAAACTTTTTAAATGACGGAACCCTTTTGGGAAGCAAAATACTTGATGGAACCCTACAATAAAACAATTGTTTTTATAAGTGTATTTTTTATTAATCAGCATAATAAAAGTACAATGTAACAGTTACTAATTATTATTTACTTCACCACTTGGCTAGGACAATAATAGAAAACATTAAAAACGAAAAAATCTAACTAGTGGGAGGTATGAAACTGTTTTTTATTTTTCATCAATTGGTTGATATCAGGTTTGATGGAAGAAAGTTGGAGTCTCATATCAGCTTCGGCGTCCAGTCTATTGCGATATTTTGTTTTCGTGGCTGCGTAGGTAGAGAATCCTGTTTCGCACAAATATGTAGTTGGGAACGGGAGAAGAATATCCAGAGCCATTTGGCCAAGCATTGCATATTCATCTTGGATTCTGCACCAAAAATCATTGAGAGGCGTCGTTTTGAACAGTGACTCCATACTTGTGTCTGATGACATTTCTAAAAGAGATTCATATATCTCGTTTGACATGTTTTCAGGCTTTTCCAAGTTGGGTAAAAAAGGATTATGAATCCATGAATTCACTTTAATGTTTGTATTGTGTTCTTCGGGAAAATACTTTTTAAAAGATGCGCGCATCGAACTGAGATATTGGACCAATTCTTCAAACACATCATCTTCAAACATTTCTGAGTCGTTTTCGCTGACAAACTCACTGAGTAACGTAAAGCTTTCTATTCCTTTCTTATCAATGCAAATGATCCAAAAATCTAATTTTCTTTTAAAAGCAGTTATTTTATTATAGGCCTGAAACACTGTTGTCTGTTTACCTTGCAACGATAAATTCAATTCGTTAAGTTTTTGAAAGATATCCGCCATAAAAGACAATCGGAACAACCAAGTTTTATCATACAAACGGTCCTTCAAATTAAAAGAAGTATCTGCTGAAAGAAACATTTGTAACTCGGCTCTAAGTTCAAATAGCCTTGTTAAAGTTTTACCCCGAGACAGCCATCGCACTTCTGTATGGAGCAGCAGTGTTTTATGTTTGCTGCCATAATGTTCACACAATAATGAGAACAATCGGGATTGTAGTGGTCGTGATTTGATAAAATTAATTATTTTTACCGCTTCATAACTAATTTTAGATTTGACGGCATTTGCTTCATCGCAAGTGCTTGTCTATGCAGAATACAATGACTGGAACTACAATTAGGCGCTTTATTTTTCATTCGTGACACTGCTCCTGCTGTTTTATCTGTCATCGCCTTGGCCCCATCTGTACAAATGTCAATGCAATTGTTCCAACTGAGATTATTTTCTTCAAAAAATATATTTATTTTATTAAAAATTTCTTCCCCGGTAGTGTTTGTAAGCAGCGATGAACACATAAGCATGTCTTCTGCAAAATAACTTTTATATGGATATCTCACAATAACCAGCAGGATAGCCAAACCAGCGACATCAGTCGACTCGTCCATTTGCAAGGCGAATCGTGTATTTTGTAGACGTGTAACTAGTTCTTGTTTGACGTAGCTTGCCAGATCATGGATTCGTCGTGAAACAGTATCGTTTGATAGCGGAACAGTAGAAAGATGCTTTGCAGATTTTTCATCGAGCATACATTTGTTAGGTCTAATACACATGGTTTTATTAATTTCTCAGCGATAGTATGCGCTTCACCTACTTGTGCAATGCGATAGCTAACTAAATATGATGCCTCCGTGGCCTTTTCGTTGATAGTTTGTGTTACATGCATCATATTTTTTTGACTTTCTAATAACTGATCTTTTTTGCGAACAAAAAATTATTTATTCTTGTCTTTAGACTCGGGGTGTACAGTTTCTAAATGTCGGCGCAATTTGGCAGGTGCCATGGAACTATTAGGAAGCAGTTTACTACAGAGCATGCAGAGAGGTGAGCCGTTAGAATCAACAAATCCGAAACTGATATAAGATTCATCATACTTCCTTCTTTTCGTCTTTGAAACCGTCGAGCTTGACGTCGTGGCATCGTCTTCTGGATCGGTGATTGCTATATTCTCCGCGCGCACTGCTTTTGAACATTCAGCGTCATTAGAAGATGTTGTTTCAACACGTTTAACACCTTTAAGCCAACGTTCCATTCTTTTTTATTTATAATGTTACACGTCAGGATAGTGGGGTTTAAATAATACACAATCGTTACTGCGTATAAGAGACTAAATTTAGTACCTACAGTGAAGAAATGTATAAAACTGAGACAACAGACTACAGTAGGCAGTAAAACAATGAGCACTAGTTTCTCGCTAGCGAGCTTGTAAGTAGGTAGTAACTTATCGCTCCGAACGCTAATCGTCAACTGACGACGGGCGACGCGCGATCGCCGCTTTTTTACTTAGTCCTAGACTCGATCTCAAATATTCTCGAAAATACTCGAGTCGGCACCTTTGATAAACAAAAAGCAAAAATAAAAATAGAAATTTAAAAATTGCGTTTTAAACCATATCAACTTTATCCTTTGAAGTTAGAGTCGAAAGTCGCTTGTTGACAACTATAGCGTCTAATTCAGAGGCGGCTTTTATCAAAGAGACTGCGTGCTCACAAGTATACGGCGGTAGGTATGACGTTCGAAAAGTAGCGTCAGCAAAACATAATATAAAAATATTTTTTATTTAATTGTAACAATAAAAATTGTGTACGTACATATTTGGGTAAAACTATGACACATTATAAGCTTTGTTGTCACGTGGGGGAGGGTACGCGCATTCCACAGACCGGCAAACTTAGAGCGAACGGGTTGTACAAGTATAAAATTGTTGATACCAAACTTATAAGATATTGTACCAGCTATTGTAACACATGTTTCTACAAATACAAATAAATAATTAAATAACGCTCTTAGCGTTTTGTCTTCGCGCGGCCGCCGAGTCCGCGCAGCCGCGGAGCGACCAGAGAGAGGTGTTTTGATTTTTTTTTCTAAATTCTTGCGGAACCCCGACAGAGGTATCACGGAACCCTAGGGTTCCGCGGAACACACTTAGAGTATAGCTGAAATAGGTTATTCCGTTCAATAGATATTACGAATTTAACAAGTCATAGAAATAGAAAAAATAAAAGCTGTCACGTTGTGCGTGTTATTCATACCGTTTTATGAATCCTTATCCAAATAAATTATATTTGTATTCAAAGCTATTTCAAAACCTGTTGATTACTTTTTGAATTTTTCAAATCGTATCGTGACACATAGCCCAACTACAAGGTCAAGATATTTTTTGTTTATAATGAAGGCTTGATACAGATCGAAAACAAACTTTTAGAATTGAACGACAACAATTTAAGAGACTTTGGGTTACCTTCTCCGAATCGCTCACTACAAATGTAGTTAATGTCATACTGAGCTGTACATACGTATACGATGTTAACGAGTTATCAGTATTTGTCAACTCAAATGTACCCAAGTTGGTTGCCAATCAAAAAATAGCGTTCGAAGCTATAATTAACAGTGTGGAAAATAACAAGGGTGGCCTATTTTTTTGGACGCGCCTGGCGAAAGAGGTAAAACATTTCTTGCCAATTTAATATTAGCCAAAATACAATCTGGAAGAAAAGCACTGGCAGTTGCGTCTTCCGGAATTGCTACAACTCTATTAAATGCTTAGAAAACTGCACACTCATCCTTTAAATTACCTTTGGCTGAGTCTTTAGAACAACAATCTGTATGCTTAATCCGCAAAAATGGTCCACTGGGGAAGCTCTTACAGGACACGTCACTTATTATTTAGAATGAGTGCACCATGAGCCATAGAGCTCATATAAAAGCTGTGGACCACACATTAAAATACATCAGAAACAAGCAATTTGATGGGGGCGTAACCTTTGTGTTGGCTGAAGACTTTCGCCAAACACTACCGGCTATAACAAAAGGTGCCGACGTTATTAAAGCGTGCCTCAAATCCTCACCTTTATGGCAATCAATTGAAGCTCTTAATTTGCGCACAAATATGAGAGTACATTTAAGTAATAACCACAATGGAAACTTCTCAAAAATAATACTTCAACTTGGAGATGGAAAATGATCATCGACAGTTGCAAATAGCCCCCAAGTATTGTTGGACAATGAATTAGCTCAAACTGTTAACAGTCTAGAAATTCTTATAGACACAATCAAAGAAATTTCAATGGGCTCTGTTCGAGGGCGATAGTGTCACAGAGAAACGACTTAGTAAATGAGATAAATAGAATGATTATAGAAAAAGTACCTGGTGATTTTAAATTTTACAAATCTATTAACACCGTGTGCAATATTGAAGATACAGTGCACTACCCACAAGAATTTTTAAATTACCTCAATCCGGCCGGCTTGCCACCCCACGAACTAAAATAAAAGGAGGTACTCCCGTAATGCTATTGAGAAATTTAAGCCCTCCCAGTATGTGCAATGGCACAAGACTTAATAAAGATATAACGAGACGATGTGATTGTAGCAACAATCATCACTGGGCCCGCGGCCGGACCGCTCGCTCACGTTCCGCGATTCCCGATGATTCCGACGGATTTGCCTATATCCCTTAAAAGGTTACACTTCCTTTGAAGATATCGTTTTGCCCTTACGATAAATAAATCACAGGGCAAACTTTTTCGATTGTTGGCATCGACCTAAGAAAAGAGTGCTTCTCTCATGGGCAATAATATGTTGCCCTTTCTCGAGTAGGATCTCCTGAAAATCAATTTATTTTGTACAAATACCACTAGTACATAGTGTACAGTAAACTTTAAGGTAAAAGTTTTGTAAAATAAAAGTAAGAATCAATAGAATTACATAAATCTTTAAAATAAAGATGTAATACAGAAATGTAAAAATTACAATGACTTAGAAAAAGTCTTCAAAATAAATACACACACCTAAACAACAAAAAAAGTAAAAATTTTAAGAAAACAACAAAAAAATATAAATAAAAAATTTAATTAGGTAAGGTCAGATAAAAATGTAAAATATTGAAAAATGTAAATAAAAAAACGATGAACAATTCGGATTGTAAGTATACACAAAATATACACAGATAATGTTATACTGCGTTTAAAAAAATATAGAAATGAAAAAACAAAAAAATATAAATAAAAGTTAAATTATAAAAAAAATCATGTCCTCCCGTGCGAAGCCGGGACGGGCCGCTATTTTCATATGTAATGACCTAATATTTAGTATAACACTGTAAATGAAGGCCCTGTCTATCTATTGGTAATTGCAACTTTACTAAATACAGCTTAGTTAAGCCATAAAATATACCGAAAAGATAGATAGATAGATAGATAGATAAAATCTTTATTGGTACTACAAACTCACATACATATTACATTTCATTATTATTTTAACACCTTATTATTATTTAAAAAAAAAAATATTTAAAATAATGACAAACAACAACAATGGCATATTACACGATGTATGCTAAGTACGTGTGCTGTAGCAGCGCAAAAGGAGGCAGCTCAGCGATGACATTTGCTCAGAAGAGCAAAACGCTGATTTTCAGCCGCATCCTGAAGGGAGCAGCATATGAAATATTTAATTATGTTTATGTAGACGTTTATGTTAACAATAATTATTTAAAGATGTTAAAAAATTTAATTGATAAGTTAGTTAATTTCATATACATAATAATAATAATCAATCATGGTCATAAAATTAGAAAAAAAAATTATATTATACCTATAACATTAAATAAATAAATGGTATTATTTCAAAATTACATATTAAATATGCATTCATTAAAAATCGATCATAATTATACAGTAAAAAAAAAAATTATATTATAAAAGATCAAATAAATGAGTGCATATCACATGTCAACATATATTAAGTATGACTGTTATTCCTTCTAGTTATCCGCTATCTTACCTAATAAGTAGTTTCTGTTTATCCAAATAATGAGCTTTTACTTTTTTTTTAAATAAATTTTTGGTATTGCACGTTCTTATTGGTGGAGGAATATCATTCCAACACTTTGTCGCGTTGTAGCGGAAACTACCCGTGAATGCCGCAGTGCGATGGTGCTGCGTGCTCAGCGGCGGTCTCGCTGATCTAGGCTCACGCTTGTATACATTATGACATTGAGGAAACTTAAGTTTAGAATATAAATAGTCAGGAATTTTAAAATTAATTAAGTCAAACATTAAAGATGATAAATGTAATTCTCTGCGAAATGTCATGTTAAGTATCATAGCCCTATTTAAATAAGGCGTGATATGGAAAGGATGTTTTCTTTTTAAGATTGGCCAGAAAACATCCTTAATATACCGTGGAACTCTACAGCATTAAACAGAAGCAGTTTACTTATTGACCGGTGTAAGGTATATTTGTAATATTGAAAAGGCCACATTGTTCTTACGTTGATATCATTTATTACACTTTATATTTGTACAACTTAGTCTCCCATGTCGAACATTTTATATAATTGAATAATACATTCTTTGAAACTGTTTATATCCAACCTCATTTCCTGAGGGCCAAAATATAAAAAGGAAAATAATCGAAAATAGCTGACCCGGTCGTTTTTGATTCTCACGTTCTAGACGTCCTAGTCTGGAAAAAGAAGTTCTGTCAAGGAAGCGTATTAATTGCAAAGAAGGTAGCTAGGATGGTCTAGGTCCTATTTAAACAATTCAAAAAGTAATGTACATGAACTGAAACAGTCCTGAAAACAAATTTATTTGGATAAGGATGTAAACAGAAGTTTGAATAACATGGTCTAGTTTTGGTCGGTATATCCATCAATTTTTAATTGTAAAAAGTGGTTATTGTGACATAACGATAATAGTTGGACATATAGTATCACGAAGTTTTTTGTAGTTATTGATATGTTCTTTAATATTGTATGCTTTTGTTCTATCATCAATAGTTTCGACGCTCGATGCGACGAAAGATGTTTTATGGCATTTTTTTACACCTTGGGTTACGTTACTAAAGTTTTAGTTAGGATACCTAATCTTTTCTAGCAATAAATAGCCTACGTTACTCAAGGTGAAGGTAGCTTTCTAATGGTGAAAGAATTTTTGAAATCGGAACAGTAGTTTTTGAGTTTATTCATTACAAACATACACACAAAATACAAAAATACAAATCTTTCCTCTTTATAATATTAGTGTAGATAGTGTAGATGTAGATTGGCGTTTTGTAAGGGAGAAATATAAAGTCAATTTTTACAATATCAAGTAAACTGCTTCTGTTTAATGTTGTAGAGTTCCACGGTATATTAAGGATGTTTTCGGGCCAATCTTAAAAAAAACATAATTTTCGGTATATTTTATTTATGGCTTAACTAAGCTTTATTTAGTAAAGTTGCAATTACCAGTAGATAGACAGGGCCTTCATTTACAGTTTTATGCTAAATATTAGGTCATTACATATGAAATTGTTGTTTTGTAAGGGAGGAACATAAAGTCAATTTTTTTAAATATATTTATTTAATAAAAGTATGTATCATTGCTATCTATGCCCTTTTGCCATCTCACAAGTAGTTCATTGATCCCTTTACTAAAAAAAACCCATTCGAACGGTAATCAATCTTTGAAGGCGCTTTGGACTGCCCCATCGGAGTTGAATATTTTCCCTTGCAAGAAGTTATCCAAATTTCGAAAAAAATGGTAATCTGTTGGAGCAAGGTCCGTGGAGTACGGTGGATGTCTTAGTCTAAGAAGATCCGAAGGGTCTTACTTTGTAACTTATCCAGTAAATGTAACACTGATTTGTTACATGGGACAAGGCAAAAAGCGACATAATCCATAATGCTCCTGATTAATACGTTATATAATAGTCTCTGAGCGTAAGGGTGAGATCCCCAACAAACCTCAGAGAGTGCGCGCAATAAATTTATATTTTTTTCACACCTTTGAACTACATAATTTATGTGGGCTGAGAAAGACAGACTTGAATTTAGTATAATACCTAAAAATTTCACCTCATTGCAATGGAATGGGAACACCTTGAAAATAGATAGCTATTGAGGGGAATCGTCTCTAAAAGATAAGAGCTTTACTCTTAGAGGCAGAGAGGGAGAGGCCATGGGATTCCAGCCAGTTGCCTAGGTAGTAAAGAGCAGTGTCAAGGCGATCCGAAGTAATCTCTGCTGTGGCTACCTTCGAGTAGAGAGTGATATCATCTGTATATTGCAGGATATTACAAAAGGAAGACACATGTGTCCAAATCAGAAGTGTAGATGTTGTACGGCAGTGGACTTAAGACAGAACCTAGAGGAAGACCCTGCCAAACTAAACGTGGAGATAGATTAGAATGCTGATGTCTGATTTGGACAGATCTAGACACAAGAAGGTTGTAGATGAAATAGGTCAACTTCACTGGTAAATCGCTGCATTTTCATTGTCAAAAGCAGAACAGACATCCAAGAACACCGCCACCACCGATTCCTTATTAGAAAGGGCTAACCTTAAATCAGTAGTGACTTTACATACCATTCAAGGCGATTCTTAGTAAGGTGTTCAGTGACTTTTAAAGGAGTTAGAGCTAGCGCAACTGGCCGATAGGAATTATGATCATCGGGGTCTTTGCCTGGTTTTATGATGGGAATTTCTAAATAGAGTTTCCAAGGAGCTGGTATCTCACCAGATATGAAAATGATGTTGATTATTTTAAGTAAGGAGGATACCTGCCCTGGATAAGAAAAAATAAGGAATACTATCATGGGCCGGGGTCGAGTCATGAACCTTCATGACTCGACCCCGGGCCATTGTTCCTTCAATAACTTTATTGAGGACAAGATTTAATTCGTCCATGGTGAAGGCAGCGTCGAGGGGACTAGAGGAGGTGAGAGTAGAATAGGCGGAAGGTAGTAAAACTGAAATCGGGACATAAGTGGGAGCAATTTTATCTAGGAATTTATCAAGCCAAAGAGATGGGTTGTAAGAGAGCCCCGGTGGAGTGTATGACATGGAGCCGCGGAAACGTCGAATGAAACTCCAGACATGGGAAGAGGGGGAACGAGGAGCCAAAATCTCGCAGATCTTACGCCACGCCTCTTTCTTCTTTTATTTAATAAAACCTCCTGGCCTGGGCTGACACTTTTTGAACTTTTTATGTAATTAAACATTGACATAGTGACAGTATATAGCAGACCTACGCATTCTGACCATGTCAGAGCAAACTGAGTCCCACCATGGGGGGGATGATCGAAATCTTTTATCTGGGTTCTTCTTTGGAATATGTAAGTCTGCTACGGATTGGATGCAAGAGATTAGGCTCTCATAGCACTCTTGGATGTTATTCAAGGACGGGGAAAGAATGTGGGAGGACAAGTCATTAGTAGCCTTAGTGTAGTTGTACCAGTCGCCTTATCAATTTTATGCTCCAGGAGGGGTGATAACTTAGGAGGAATATGACAAAAAGAAGCAGGGTTATAATTATAGGTAGTGGTCACTGCCATATAGGGAATTAAGCCTTCTCCAACTAATAGACGCACCATCAGCAGCCGAGCACATGGAAATGTCCACAGCACTAGGGTTCTAATGAGGGCCAGAAAACCGAGTAGGACAACCATCATTCAGGACACATAAATTTTGCTCATCAATTATGTCTGCCAAACACTAACCAGGATCATCACAAGCCTGTGAACATTGGCTACCCCAAGACGTGGTGACAGTTGAAGTCGCCTAGAATAATAGGTTACTGGGCAAACGGGTAATGAGTGAGTGGAATTCATCTATTAGTGAAATAGTGGGGTCGGATATATAGACCGTAACAAGAACACATTGAAGAATTTTGACAGCGAGTATACTAATTTCAAATTAGTGGGGGGAATTTGAATAGTATGGAAGAGAAACCTTCAAGAAGAGAGCTGCACCACCATGACCATCTGCTCTGTCATCTCTAAGACAGACAAACCCAGGCAATTTGAACCGACTGCCTGGGGATAGCCAAGTCTCAGAGACAGCAATAGCCAAAGGGTCGTGCTGGTGTGCCAAGTGAGAAATTTCGTGCTGTTTATTGCGGATGCTTCTGCTATGGAATTGCAGGAATCTGGCCATTGTTAAGAAGAAGGTTGGCAACAGGGGATAATTTTTTAGCAACGGAGGACGGTAGTGGGATGTCTTCAAATTTTGATAGAATATTCAAAACTAGGGAAATCAGGAGTTTATTTATTTATTTTGGAACTTACAGCTAACAAAATAATATAAATACAAGAATTAGGCTGTGCAGGCCAATTATTCGTTTTCACTTTTAAATTTAATACAAGAAACACAAGAAATAAGAAAATAACACGCTAAACTTTGATTTAAAAAAAATTTAAAAAAAAGGAAAAAACAAAACACTTCGCACATTCATAAGAAAGAAAGAAATTAATAACATCAATATAGGAAAATAAGAAATACTGAAATGGTTATCAAGTTGTACAATAGGATTGTGGGCAGGAAATTTCAGAGGATGCAGGGCAAGAGTCACCTGGGTGAGACTGTGCACATCCTAAGCAACGAGCACTGGATCGGCATTTAGCTTTCATATGGCGAAATCTACAACAGTTTAAGCTCTGTATGGAAGGTAAAATGTATGGATCAACTAGATGAGTTAAATATAAATACTTTATCAGGTAAGCATT
The DNA here is from genome assembly GCA_923062675.1 of Marasmarcha lunaedactyla. Classification (NCBI taxonomy): domain Eukaryota; kingdom Metazoa; phylum Arthropoda; class Insecta; order Lepidoptera; family Pterophoridae; genus Marasmarcha; species Marasmarcha lunaedactyla. The sequence goes on from OV281358.1 coordinate 7,128,354, forward strand.
GTCCAGAGAAAGTGATTACTACAGAACCCGTGGGGGTCCAAGTGGGACCAGACTCCGTGGAAATTTTTCTGTGTAAGTGACGCCCCTTCAAAATTTTTATATTACCTTGGCTAGTGGAGACTGATACAACTTCCTCCATAGAGCAAGAAGTTCGGATCCCGCGAATCAGCCCCATTCTTGTTATATTATATGTTGGAATTAAAACTTTATAGTTATGAGCTTTTTTTTCTGGGGTTTCCGAGAAACTCGTTTGCTGCACATGCAGACGAGAATTCCACAGAGACCCGACATTATGGCATCACAAAGCAAACAACAAATATTTTTATGAACGACACTTATACATTTCCTTCGTGGTCACGTCAACCAGACGTCAATGTCATATCAAATTATTTTGTCATCTCATCCGCTTCGTTAGTTTGCGGAATAGCAATTTTTACTAATTGTATCATAAAAAGATATAACTAGCCTAAAAATACTTTTAAAATGGTAAGCAATTTAGTGTTATTCAATAGAATGACTACTTTATAGTCGAATCTCTGTAGTTTTTTAATTATTTAGATGTCAAAAATGCTATGTCATTACCGGGATACAGACAGCTTTTATGTGTTTTAAACTCATATGAAATAGTAAAAAGACACCTCAGTATGTTTTGGAACCGCCTCCAACTATATTACCTTGGATTTCATATCATTACAAGTTTTTTAATTGTATCAAATAACCTAACCACACTACTTAAAACTTATTGTTTGTAAATTACAGTTCAGGAACCAATATGACAGTGATGTTACCATTTGGAGCCCACAGGGCCGTCTCCACCAAGTGGAGTACGCCATGGAAGCTGTGAAGCTTGGTTCTGCAACAGTTGGACTGAAAAACAAACAGTTTGCTGTGTTGATAGCCCTGAAGAGAGCAGTTAGTGAATTGTCGGCATATCAGAAAAAGGTCATCCCTATTGATGAACATATCGGAATTTCGTTCTCTGGACTAACCGCTGATGCTAGAATGCTTAGGTAGGTCATTATTTGTATAAGTTTCTGAACAAATGTTATTCTTGGTAAATTATTGTATAACACTTAAAACTACTTTGCCTCTTTTTATTGTACACTAAACTGAACCAAATCAATGTATATAAACATCCATCCAACGGAGCAAACACATTTATACCATTAGTTAAGTGTGGAGGACTGAGTAGGGTAGTAGTAGCCATGCCTCATATGCTGCAAGTCCCAGGTTCGAGAGGCCGGGGCATTCATTTGTGTGATGAACATAAATGTTTGTTCTCAGGTCAAGGCTGTTGATATTTATATATGTATGTTTATTCTTGGCTCCCCCCTAGTTTCGCTGTATGGTCATCCATAACACAAGCCCTGTTTACTTTAGGGCCAAACTTTTACTTTGGGGGTGTTTGTCTAGGGATTTATTTATTTAAATTAGTGAGAGAAATTTCAAATTAATTGATCACAGAAAATAAGATCTAAGTAAATCAGTTATTAAAAAGTTTATAGTTTCTACCTGTATCAAGATCTATTTTGTGTTTTATATAGCTTAAATTGATAACAATCAGTTCTGTATTTTTCAGCCGCTACATGAGAACAGAGTGCCTTAATTACCGCTACTCTCATGATGCTCCAATGCCCGTTGGCCGTCTGATTTCCCTTGTTGGTAACAAGATGCAGATTTGCACACAGCGATATGATAAGAGGCCTCTAGGTGTTGGTTTACTGGTTGCTGGATATGATGTGAGTTATTTTGTGGACTTTTAAAATCTTAAGTTATTAAAATTGATTTTTATGTGTGTAGAATATTCACTTGCTATCGCAATATACCACAGTGACACTCAGTTGGTTTACATATTTTTTCTCCTCTTACTTTAGAAGTTAATCAATCTTTATATTACTAAGTGTAAAAAAAAATAAGTAGTCATAGCATTTAATTAACTCAAGCTTTACATTTTTAAACCACATTTTATCAAAAGTATAAAGTATTATGCCAATTTAATTTGCTAAGTCCCACTGTCTCAATATCAAACCAATAGAAACCAATTGTTCTTTTTTTCTGCCCCAATTATCTGTTCAGACTCCCTAATTTATCAAAAAAGTATACATTTCCAACCTAAGTAAATACAAAAGCAGGATTTGGTATGCTAATGCCTTAAGGTACATAAATGTATGTAACATCTTAGCTATTAAAACAATTACAGAAATCTCAACACATACATAATAAAATAAAATTGTAGACTAAGGAGGTTCTCATCTTATTTTTGAAGTTGGTTAGAAAACACTAACAAACTGAAACAAATCAATCTGCACCCCATTTGAAAATAAGCATTTTATTTTTTAAACATTCTTATCAAATTAGTAAAGTTGTTAAAATCTATGCAAAAAAATCATGATGTAATAACCAAATAGTGATAAAATATACATTTCGACAACCAAGTAGCATAGCGGTTAGTAGCCCTGCCTCATAAACCAAAGGTCCCAGGCTAGAGTCCTGACCGGGTCATTCATTTGTGTTATGAACATAAATGTTTTATGTGTAGGTTTATTCAGGGTTCCAACCAGTTCACCTTATGGTCATCCATAACACAAGCCCTGCTTACTTTGGGGCCATACAGTTGGTGTGTTTGTCTGGGGGTTTATTTATTATTTTATTGTAACAGCCTTAAAAACAAAACACATTGATTTTTTCACACTCCACTATAAACACTATGATTATTTTGGAGTACACAGCTTTCAATATAGTTAGAAATATTATTATTATGGAAAATTATTGTTACTTTTTAGTAAAATACTGTTCTAAACTCAAAACACATGTAGTCTAAATAATTTTTGGCAAAATTTTTATTTCATTAGCCTTTCGGCCCTAAAATCATTAATAACTGTGATAATTTAATAATCACAGTTCTCCCCATTTCCCTGGAAAATATCTGTCGCACAAAAACTTGTACAGTACATAAAATGTAGACAATTGAAAAACGAACAACTTTTGTTCATATAATTTATCTCCAAAGCTATAAATTAGCCGGGATGTTGAGGGAAACCATCTTATAAACAAGATGGCGGCTAAAACAGTTATCTAATTTCTTGTGATTTTGAATTTTCACTCCCGGGCTGTTAAAATAAAGTTTTGACCTACAATTATCCTTAGGTTAGCTTTTTTTCGACATCCTGACTGGACTTATGACATCTCAACTAAAACAAATTAATATTAGTTGAGAAGAAGTTAGAACACATTGTTATACACCAATATCATGTAACATTATTTACTTTTAACATAATACTTATCTGTGATGGAACTATCATTTAATATACATAAACCTATTAAAACACATAACAATTTACAGGATCAAGGCCCCCACATCTTCCAGACATGCCCATCAGCCAACTTCTTCGACTGCCGAGCAATGGCCATTGGTGCTCGCTCACAATCAGCTCGTACCTACTTGGAGAAGCACTACAATAGCTTCTTGGACTGTGATCTTCAGGAGTTGGTGGCTCATGGCTTGAGAGCTCTGAGGGACACTCTGCCTAATGAAGTTGATTTGAATACTAAGGTGAGGACTTTTTAATTAGTTGCAGAATGTTTGTATAAAACAATATGGTTTTCTGCGAGAAGGTTAGAATTCATATCTCACATAAGCAAAGACAAACCAATCAAACCCAAGGTATCTGGTGTTGGCTAGAGCCAAGGTTACTATTAACATTATGAGGCATGTTCTAAATAAATTCCAAAAGAAATTTATATCAAAATTCTCATAGTCAAAAAGCTTGTTTTGTTAAAAAGCATCATGCATAATATTTATAAAATAATTATATAATAAACAGTCAAATATATATAAAAGAATACTATATATAAACAAATAAACAGTTGAACCATCTAGTTCGCATGACTACATGGTTCATCGGTAGCCTGGTTGACCGGTGGAGAAAAGGGGTAATTTCAATCAACTGCAAAAGAACATTGACACACTCCAAAGGGCAATGTGTAAAAATTTTATATTATTAACACTGCTTTGATGATGACTGCCTATTCAAAGACAGTGTCAGTTGTAAAAATTATGGCCATTCCCATTTCAAATGACCGTCATCGTGTTTTCCGTTAAATCAAACAATTTCTGCTGTTATGTAATAATTTTTCTCCATTTTAGCTGAACCTCCAAGACAATTTTACTCCAACATTCAATAAAAAGTGCCTCTCAATTCTCAATTACAGAATGTTTCAATTGCATTCGTTGGTCCGAAGACTCCTCTGAAGATCGTAGAAGAGGATGAGTTATCACGTTTCCTGGCTCTGGTGGAAGGGGAAGAGAGAAGAGGCGGCACGGCCACGGCGACGGGGGATGCGGGGACGGGGGGCGAGCGGGACCCCGAACCCCCACGGGACCCTCAAGTTGGGGTGAGTTGTGGCTTTAATGATTAGAGATTAATTGCATTGGGAGTTTCAGAAAGTATTTGGGGTGGCTTACATTGATGCATACATGCACCGTGCCGTATATTTCGGAAGCTGTAGCGTGGTACATATGACGTTAGACAATTCGTTAGTTTTTACATTAAAAAGTAACTAGGCGACGCATGGATGGGTCGCGGGGAAGGAGGGGTGCGCGGGGAACGCTCACGCGCCGGTTAGATTCGGGGTTTTTGAGTGGACGTCCGCGAACGCTCTCAGGCCGCACACCCCTTTCTTTGTCACGTGATTCTGTAATTATAATCTTTATAAATCTGTTTGCCGAGTGTAGTGCATAGTACTTTCAAACAGTATTTATAAAGTAATCAAGATTCTTTGTGTAAAAGAAATAAACAAATATTTTGTGACCCTAAAATGAATTTAATTTGCTAACCATCACCCCGCGTGTACAGTAACTATTTCTAATAGGTATACCAGTTTCGCTTGATGTATCACAGTACATGCATGTCAATTACCAACTGTAATAAATAAAATAGAATATTAGTAAAATCAATCATTCAATCAAAATTATCATGGCCAGGTGTGCAAACCCACTCTTACATAAGTATGTTGTAGTAAAGGGTAAATTCACCGCTTTGCGTGACAGTTCTGGATACTCTTCCTGACTAGCAGCCCAAAAATCTATCAAAGACATCATCAAGCCGCCATCACGTAAGTCTTGTTCGCGTACCCCACTTTGAGAAACACTGATCTATGTAGGTTATTAATTGGGTGCATACCAAGGAACATAAAAATATAATCCGCTTTACTCTAACAAAAGTGTCACATTTCAGATGCGCCGAAAAATACTGTAAAAGGCAAAAACTTATATGACCCTATAAAAACGACTTTAAGCCGATCGACACACTGTAGTGATCCTAAAAATTAGTTTTGGCTAGTTCTAGTTCTAGCTAGTTTAGTGACTAGACGGTTTTTTTACCCATAGTACCTTTTTAAAACTGAAGTTGAAGTGAAATATCGCAATCACAATGAAGATGAATTAAAAAAATTACATTCATTAAGTGTAACTTTTTTATACCTATGATGAAACAACAATTGGCCCTGCAGTGGTATCCTATGTACCAACATCTCTAGTTTTATTCCCGAATATTGTACTTAACTAAAGGATGTCTGAACTATGTTCTTATATGATGAAATTGAAAACAACAAATGAACTTTCTTTACAATGTTCTTTCGATTACGATTTTCTACGGTTGAATGGTATATGAAAGGTGTTCCTGTTGGCTTGCAGATGATACAGGATTATTCTTTATATTGCAATTAAAATGAAATTTGTATGAATTGTGACTCATCATGAGTGCCTTGAGATATGATGACGGGCTATGTGTGCCCAAGCAATTAACTTACGTGCCACAGTAAAATTTTAAAATGAAGAAATAGATTGAGAAAACTCAACAATAATTTTTGTAGCACTATATACATTTTTTAAGTTTTTCTGCGCATAACTCTGAAATGTGACACTTAAGAGAATGGTGGCTCGCTTTTCTCGCGTTTCTGAGTGTTTACAATGGGTATATGCCGGTCAACTTGTGCGCCGCTATTTTAAAAACAAAATGAAAGACCATCGGAAATGATGCCAAAATCTTCAAGCCCCTTTATTTAATTATGGACAGTCTCTTAGGTAATTTGTTATAATGTAAAGTCTAGTTTTGGAATGGATAGAAAACTTTAACATGTTTATTATAAATGAGGCTTTGGTATCATGAAAATATAGCTTATTGTTCCGCCTGTCATATAACTTTCGGTGGTTTGCACTTAAACCACTCTCATGATGTCGCTGCAGTCGGACTATTAGTCGGAGTTCATAACTTATAAAGATAGATGATAGATTTGGTCAAAAAACTAAAAAAGATACTTAATCCATTCACTGCCAAGGAGGCCGTTCGGCGTCTTTAAAATTTCTACTCAGACGCCGAGGACGCCCTGGGGCGTCCAGTTTTCAAACCTGATTTTCTCAGCCAAATTACAGTAAAAATCACTGAGATTTTTTTGAATGCGCTATAATATTATAATCTACCCAACTCCTAAACGGCCTACTTATTACTTTAATAACTTATGTTATTAAAGTAATAAGTAGGCCGCACTTTTAATAAACGAAGACACGTTTTGGAGTCAGAGTTTAACAAACTTTTTATGCATGCAGAAAAGATGGGTCATATGTTTAATCTCACTCAAATTTCACTGTGGTAACTGTTTAAAAATAGCTATATGTTTTAAATATTTCATCTACAATAAATTCCAGATAACTATAACAATAAATGCCTTATTGGAATTCCAAACATTAGGGTTACACAACTAGTCTTGTATATAAGCTGGCTTATTTAATCTAAGTGAACAACATATATACACAGTGCATCCCACCTATTTATTGTTATGTTATTGTTATTTTATTTCACATTAAGTTTTATTGTTTTGACACAAGTTGATAAATATCTAACCATTATATTTGGTAAATAATTTTTATGTTCAATTGTAATCATTTGTATTTTAGTGAAATAATCTATGATCACACATTTAAAAATTATTGTTTATTCAATCAAAATCATGTATATTTTAACATACCCTATAGTGAAATCGCATTAGTGTGAGTGCTGTGAACGGACCAGCTTTAGAACCAAGATATAAACGAACACATATTTGCCATGTTATTGTAACTGTCAATAAGGCAAAAAGTCAAAAAGAATACAGTAGTTTAACTAACCAGACTTTTCTATTTATTTTTTGTTTACATTTTCCTCCCAGTCCATCAGAAATTGACAGTGATAAATATAAAGACAGGGATAAATTAAGTAACTCTCGTACATTCAAGTGAACCTGACATCTCAATCCTTGCTCCATAAAGATCTATGCAACAGACATTACATTTAACTCCAGAAACACTAAGAAACTAACACTAGAAATGGCGAGCGGTTTTACCCGCGTAGCTTTTAGAATTTACGCTGTTGCTCCTGTAGGTCTCGCATGAGAACTCTTTGCTATGTATTTCATTCAAGAGGTGTGCTAACTGAACAAGCGAACAACGGCTTCGTACCATTCGAGCATTTACTACTATTGTATAGAACATACTGCGGAAGTAGTACATACTCAAGGTCATCCACAACACAAGCTTTTGCAGTTTGTGCCATTCAGTTGGTGCGTTTGTCTGGAGACTAATAAAAATAATTAATAAAATATTATGTCCCTATCCGAAATACATGACGTCACGTGACACGTGATAGTGGAAAATGTCTTCATTTAGCTTTCAAATTGGCTATGTCTTCGCTGTGTCTAGGGCTTCATGCTAGACCTGCAAGATAAGCTGCTTTCCGGCAGCGAGATAATATTTCAAACCATGTAGTTTCAAAGCTTGTTAATTAGCTAAAAACAACAAATAAATTTTTTTAATTTTTAACCCATTATGACACAAATTAAGTATTCTTCCCACCACATTTTTTGAAGGAATTTCTAAATATTCCGGTAACAATAAGGTTTATTCAAAGAAATCCTCTTTTACAATACATTACTAATTTCTTATAATATTTAGTAATTTTGGTCTTTACTAAATATATAATACAACCAATTAACTTTTTATTTGCTTTAATCACAAGTTAAAACTAAATACACAATTTTACACAATGGACACGTTGTGATAATAACATAAAATAACTTGTTCGATTGCTTCGAACAATCGTTAGAATATTCTAAAAGATGACAGCCAAGATAGATGGATTATCAGCGCACCCATGTACCTATTTTTTAGGCGCAAGATCTGTCTGTTGATATTCTGTAATGCGTAACGAAGTAACTTCTGAACCTATTTGAAAAATTATTTCCCAATTCGGTATGTAAAGTAGTTTTGAGGTACATATTCTTTTTACTTTTTTCTTAAAGTATTAGGTATTATGGAAAAATAATTTTAATATATTTGATTTGTGTGCAGTTTTTAATTTTAAATCAATTTCTAAAGAAATTCGTATTGTGACGAGACGTGGAAGTTAACTTTTTAAAATAGTATAGCAAAGTTTGCTGGAATGAATAACTCTCCAATCTCTGGATTCTTGATGAATGATATTTATTGAAAACATTAAAACCAAAAAGAAGCTAAAAAATGATGCTACTTAATGACGTCAAATCGAGATTGAGGTTAATTAGTAAGTAGTAATTGAGGAGAGCTTAAGTCAAATTATTTTACGCATTTTCGTAAAAATTAAGCTTATTTTCGCCTTTCGCGAGCTGTTGCTATAGTGAAAACATATAAAAAAGTTAAAAATTTTAAAATTAGAATCATTTTTTTTTCTTTACATACCCAATTATAAAGGGACATTATTCAAGAGCAACGCTGGCTATAACATCTGGGTCTGTTAGACCCGGAGTTAATATCTATCCGATGCTTTTTTTCTTTTTCATATACACCTAAATAAACTACAAACTGGGTAAAAAACCATCGTTCCTAATAAAACTGATAATTATTTACAAAAAACATGAATGTAATTTTTCAATCTGTTTCGTACGAGTGAGGCTTAAGTAATCTTAATGCTTTATGAATTTTAAAATAGGTTGTGTGTCATAATGTTACCCAAGCCGTCAAGCTTACTTTGGGACACCATTATTTTTCTGGATTTGGCATACTTTAAAGCGGCGTACGGATAAAATAAATATATTACCTAGTTTATCATTTAAAGAAAAAAGCCCCCACAAATATTACTACATCTAGTTAATAGATCAACAAATATTTGCAAAATTGTGTAACGCCTAAGTTACCCAGATGGAAGTATTTTATCCCAAAATTCCAAAGTGATAACAGTTCCCAGCACGTCTAGTAGTATATACACCTAATGCGATAAACACTCCACTGTAAATAAAGCGTTTTTTTCAAACTGATAAAAAAATTTAGGTTCTGATGAACATTAATGTACATAGTAGGTACATAGAAAATAATTTCTTCTAAACATATACGCTTTAGTGTCGAAATAAAACGTATTTTACTTCAGTTATGGATAATGTAATAAGTACAAAGAATTTTATTGTTTTAATCAATCATATCCCGGAAGAAACTATTCTAATTTTCGTAGGGCTGGTTGTTCAATGCTCAGATAACTTTTATGAGTTGGATAATTTTAAGAATTTGACATAATTTGTATAAAAAGCCTTTTCAAGTGTCAAAGTTATATCAAGATAAAAATTCTCAGAGCATTGAACAATCATCCCTTAGTAAAATAATAATAATTCCCCAGGCAAGCGCACCAACTGTATGGCCCCAAAGTAAGCAGAGCTTGTGTTATGGAGACCATACAGCGAACACAGTGACCCAGAATAAACATATATAAATATAAACAACAAATTAATGCTCGGACCAGGACCTGAACCTGGAACCTCCGGCGTATGCAGCAGAGCAGCTACCACTAACCCTACTTGGCTCTTAAATATTATTAATGTCATAATTATCCATTAAATATTATGCTTAAAATATCCTTTTCTTCTCTTCAAGTTAAATATTGATGTTAAATAAGATACACACTTTATTCAAAAGGATTTGTATAAGATCTTAATAAAGAAACTTTCATAATAAATATAAGTACTTAGCCAACATACTCCATTGTTTTCGGCATAAAGTAAAAGGTTTCAAATTGTATAAGAAAAGGTAAACACCGTCATTACATGAAAAACATGTAAAAGCGGACTGAGGGTAGAAAAAAAAAATATCTCAAAAATTGGTCCAACCTGGTTTCGAATAGTGTCGTTCTTTAATTCCGTTGGAAATCCTTAAAGATGTATGTAAGGTCAAATCCACAGTACATCTATTTATTTTTTAAGGTTCATTTTCATGTGGAAATGTCAATGCCCAATCATATCTGTTCGCATTTTATAATTTGTCATGAAAAAATTATGTCATCTTGATTAATAATTTACGATTTTTAATAAAATTAATACGCAATTTGATATTTGTTTAAAATTTTTATTGTATTGAATCAGGCATAAATACTTCAATCAAAACGTGACTGCATCTATCATCAACGATAACGCATATTACGTCGTTATATACCTATATATATTGTCAAGTGCTGCGTTTCCGCGTTTACGTTTCCAATATGGTGGACGTACTGAGTTGAACAGCAGTTCACAGAACGCTACTGAAACGTCAAAAATTAACCACGAATATCTCCATGACGACGTCGGCAACAGTGGTTTTCTTTTCCGTGAAAAAATGAAAAAATTTATGAAGTTTCTGAAAATCATTTTTTTGGCCGTGCATTGACTACGATACATGTACTTTTTTTTGGCCGTGCATTGACTACGGTACATGTACTTTTTTATCATTTTAGTTCGATTTCGTCAACTTCCGGTACGAATAACACGGAGTAAAATGAGGCTTTTATTCTCAAATATTTCTTTCAAATCATCGGCTAAGTCCCTTTTTCTTTTTTCCAATCGATGCAGCGTAATCAACTCTATTATATATTCCAAATTTATCGAAAGTTAGACAAGTAGATATATTTTACATACATCCTTAACACCACTCGAAAGATTTGGAGATAAAATATTTTTTGTGATGGTGAAAAGGACGCCAATATTTTTTATTTCTTTTTAGTTTTCATAATTCTCATAGAACCATTGTAGCAGCTTTGCTAAAAGATTATTTTATCGTTTAAATCACCTAGTATTTGGAGTTTTTAGTGTTTTTTTTTAAATTAGCATTTTTTAATATGGATTCTAAAACAACTCTCCAATAAAAAGCAAATTAATACAGATAATAGAAAAGTTAAGTTAGCCAGCGGACTCTCAGTGAAGTGCTTAAAAATTACTTCAATATTTACCAACATGATAAAAACGCTCAAAATTAGCTATGCAATGACCGTTCATACTTCATAACTGTATTGTGTAGCTATTTCGGCTCACAGCTCACCAGACTCCGTGGCGCAACGGTAGCGCGTCTGACTCCAGATCAGAAGGTTGCGTGTTCAAATCACGTCGGGGTCATAACAAATAAGTTTTTTCTTTTTGGTAAAAACAAATAATATTTTTTTCAAGGTACGCGTGAGAGTAAATCAATTAAATTCATGTGTATCAACACTAAATTTTTGTATACTATTCAGTATGTACAAAAAAATCTTATTCGAATTCAAAAACCATTTGGAGATATCACTATTCACAGAATAATACGATAAGACGCATTTTTTTCATTTGTTGATTCATTCATTCATTGATATGACGTCATCGACTAGCACTAATTACTCTATGGTTAACCGTCATGTCAGTGTTTACAACATTGACCTCAACCAATGGACAAGCCCTAAGTACGAAAAAAACGAGCATACCTAAACTTGAAAAATAACATAAAATGGCGTCCATTCTTAGGGTTGCACAACGAGTATCGAATCTACTATCGATATTTTAGAACTAAATATTCAACTTGAAATATAATATTGAAATTTAATGAACTTTTGTAAGAGATTGACGTAAATGAAATAATCAAAGTCTATGGTTTATTTAATTTCATTATAATTCTTTTAATATAAAAAATATAGAACTATACAGTTTATTTTCTTATTCCTGATATAGTTCCGTCAAATTAGCCAGAAAAATAGTAGTCAGTTTGCAATAATTCCCAACATGCTGAATTTTGGTACAGACCTGGGGTACACTATTATAAATAAAACACCGAAAGATTCCATGTTTGCTTAAAAAGTTTTTCAAGGTCAAGCATCAAAGTTTTCGGTTCAATCAATTAAAGTCTGGCTTGTCTTCAATAATTACGATTCATAAATTGCCTATTCAATAACAAAATTAACAATTCTAAGCAAACTTAATTCCCTCTTTCTTCACGCCTTTTTGTTTCAAAAATACTCGCACAACGGCAAGCAAAGCAAATACCGTTTCGATATGATTTACTGCGTAAGCGCCTGTTATCATTTGCATCGAAAGTATGAAAAAACATATTAATAATGATCATCGATATCTGGTTAAATAATCAAAGCTCCGGAACATCACTTTTGACAGCTTTTTTTTGACAGAAATGTAACAATAAATGGCGATTTGTGGCACCCTAGCCACCTGCTATGACGTCACTACACGATTGATATTTTATTTACAACATTCAAAAACAGTACTATCTCTTTATTTTATTAGCATTTTTGTATAAGTAGAGGAAGACAACTAAGTTCTTCCTCTTCTATGATTCGATATACATAACTACTTATTTATATAGGACATTACGACTACTTCATGTGTTTATCACCTCGCTGGTACAATAAATATATGTCACAAAAATACATCGTTAATTCTAGAGTTGAGACTCTTTCCAGGTAACTTTCTAATGCAATTTTAAAAAGATAACTATTCAGTGACATAATCATACTGAATTCTTTAAAAATAAAAATGTAAAATTAAATACTGCACAGATATCGAAAATATTCAAATTGCTTTCTCAAAATAGGTACCTAATTCTTTCGGGAAAAAATATGAAAAAAGATACTTCAAAGTTACGGTACATACCGAATTGTATATACGTATTGTAGTATTTATATTTATTTTTATATGTATTAATACGTAACGGCTCAGCATTAATGGTTTAGAGAGTTGATAACAAAAATGTTAAAATGAAATATCATTTTTTGCTTAATATTTACTAGTAATACTTATTAGATTTTAAATGCACTAAATGTACTCACAGGAAATTTTTCATTATCACACAGTAAACAACAAAAACTTCTTTAACTGTAAAACGAGTATTTTTAGTATTAAAATAATAATAATAAATCCCCAGACAAACACACCGACTGTATGGCCCCATAGTAAGCATAGCTTGTGTTATCGATGACCATAAAGGGAACTGGGGGGAACCCAGAATAAACATACATATTTAAATACAAACAACCATGACCCGAGAACAAACATCTGTGTTCATCACACAAACGAATGCCCCGGCCAGGACTCGAACCTGGGACCTTCGGCGTATGAGGCAAGGCTACTTACCACTACACTGCTTAGTTGTTAAAACTCTCAACTTCTTTTTTAAAACGGAGAAAACAAAGTAGCAAATCTATATCATGACACAAATCATCACAAATGTTATTAAGACAATTTAGGTGCCCTTTTACCGATACCTATTTTAATAGCGATATTTTCCAGACACTTATCTGTACCATTAATGAACGTTATTACTTTCAACGTATTTATCATTATACACACAACTTTCTATTATATTAAACGACATGAACATGATAAAGAAATATAAGTTGTCGTAACCACTTATTGTTTGAGTTGACTGTTAGAGAATAAACGAACTGCAGGTAGCCAAGGTACAAGTACGTTGGTCTTTGTGTAGTTCAATTTATTTTCACACCGATATTTAGATAACACATCCTAATTACAACAAACAATTTATTAGTGAGATTGTTATTATAGATGTAATGTTTAATGTATTATATTAAATATTTGTCATTTGAATCGTCCTCCCCTTAGTGCTACATAAGTTGATTGTTAATAATACAATGAGAAAGGAAATAGTTACTTAAACTCCTCGATTCAATGTAAACATTTATTATCAGTATATCGCCGGGGTCAGATGGACGGTCTTTTATTAACCATTTAAAAGCAAACGACCGATTGAAAAGCAGCTCAGTCGTTGCCCAGCACAGATATGAAGATACACGTTTTAATATTACTCCTTATAGTTCTATATTCACATGGAATGAATCTGGATTACTTGGATCCTGTCAAATTACAAACGGTCGCCTCTCCGAAGATACAGGAACAAGCCGCACTTAAAGCTATTTCGAGATATTCGGGGCAAGTCAGTGTGGAAGTGAACCCGATTTTGTTCAAGAATAATAAGGATGTGTTTAGTTTGCGCACCGATGGAGGACAGCTGTACATCAGAGCCAGTACAGGTGTGGCAGCTGTTTGGGGATTCAACTATTATCTGAAGAAATACTGCAAGAGTCATATTGGATGGGAAGTGCAGCGAGTGAAGATACCAAATCCTTTACCAGAAGTTGACGAAGTGGTGATAGCTAATGATAGGTTTAGGTATTATCAGAATGTGTGCACGGGGTCGTATAGTTTCGCTTGGTGGGATGTCAGCGAGTGGCTCAAACATGTGGAGTGGATGGCCCTTAACGGTATCAATCTCGCGCTTGCCCCCGTCGCCCAAGAAGCTGCCTGGGCCAAAGTTTACGAACAAATCGGAATGACCCAAGATGAAATTAATAGCCATTTCACGGGGCCAGCTTTCCTGGCTTGGTTGCGAATGGGAAACATGCGAGGTTGGGCCGGCCCTTTGCCACCTTCTTGGCATCTCAGACAGAAAGCAATACAAGAAGTAATTGTAGATTACATGGTGCAGTTTGGAATGATTCCTGTATATCCAGCCTTCAACGGACATGTACCGCAAGCGTTTAAACGTCTCTTCCCGAACACAACGTTCTACGAAGTTGCAAATTGGAATAATTTTGACCCTGAATACTGTTGTGGACTGTTTTTAAATCCTAGTGATCCTTTATTCGGGACTATTGGCAGGATGTTTAATGGCGAAGTCACAGCTGGCACCCCTCCTAGTCACATTTACGCTGTTGATCCGTTTAATGAAGTAAAGATATCGCCGTGGTCTCCAGAATTCATTCGAAACACGACTGAAGCAATTTTCGGGTCACTAGTAGAAAATGATGACAAAGCTGTATGGTTGTTACAAAATTGGATGTTTGTGCACGATCCTATCATTTGGTCGATAAAAAACGTAGAAACCTTAATTACAAGTGTGCCTAATGGAAGATTACTTATCTTAGATTTACAATCAGAACAATGGCCACAATATAATATTTATCGAATGTATTATGGGCAGCCGTTTATATGGTGTATGCTGCATAATTTTGGAGGCACTTTAGGAATGTTTGGGAATATTAACTCTATTAATACAGACGTATATGAGACACGGTTCAGAGATAATTCTACAATGATAGGTATTGGCTTGACTCCTGAGGGAATTAATCAGAATTATGTTATGTATGAATTGATGTTGGAGGCTGCGTGGAGACCTGGTCCAGTGGATTTAGAATCATGGGCAGCAGAGTATGCTGAACGGAGATACGGATGCAATGCCACTTCAACCGCTTGGAGTTATTTGATAAAAAGTGTCTACAATTACGACAGTCTATTTAGAATGCACGGAAAATATGTGATAACGCGGCGTCCTAGCTTCAGTATTCGTCCCTGGGCATGGTATAAAAGCAGCGACTTATTTTATGCCTTCAGACAATTCGCATTTGTCAACGACTTTAATTGCTTCAGTGATGGATTCCTACATGATCTCGTAGATGTGACGAGACAAGCGTTACAATATAGAGCCGAGCAGTTATATTTGGAGGTGGTTAAGTCAAGATCGTCAACAACATGGGTTTTTAATGCGTCCATCACTAGATTTTTAGACGCAATGAGTGATATTGAATTGATTTTATTTACTAATGAAGACTTTATGGCCAAGAAATGGCTGGTAAAAGCTCGAGAAATGGGCGTGGATGATGATGAGAGGTACATATATGAGTTGAATGCTCGAAATCAGATTACTTTGTGGGGTCCAGCCGGCGAGATATCTGATTACGCTTGCAAACAATGGGCGGAGTTATTCCACTATTATTACATCCCTCGATGGACAATGTTCTTATATGCTTCTTTGGACGCAAAAGTGCGAAAGGAAGTTTTTGATGAAAAACGGACTCTAGCTATAGTTCGCGCTTTAGTAGAAGAGAAATTTGCTTCTGCAGTGATAACGCCAAACCAAGGAGGAGACCCAAAGCAAACTGCCCTAGCTTTATGCAAAAAATGGTCCTTCGTCTCCGGATTAGATGACTTACCCCTACAGTTCACAAAATTAAAAAAGCCACGTAGAGGCACTGCAGATGATGATGACATGGATGACGATTAGTAATATTCATTTAAATTAAATATATTGTTCTATTTGTTTGAGTGAGTTTTTATTGATGTGCTTTGGAACTAAACGAATAAGTGATCTCGAATGAATCAGATCTAGGGTGTATTTATAAACTTTGTACATATGTTTGAAACATACGTTTTAACTATTTATTTAATTTATTAAATGGAAATAAAAACCTTGATTTCAATTACGAACGTAGTTTGTAATTTTGAGTAGTATTTTTGGTGATTTTATTAGTAATGATCTTAAAATAAAACCATGAGTATACTCTTGTCTTTTTTTATAACAACAACTTTAGAAGCAGCGTTCAATACTTTTTTAAATTTTAAAATAAATACAATGCTTCTGAAAAACCACGATCATAGTTTTAGGGCAGTTTTTATTGTAAGGCTACAAAGTATTGGAACGCTGTATCTCCCCTAACAAAACAGCTATTTACTGATAAATTAATAATAAAACAGGTGGTAACTTATATTTTTGGCCCCAATGTAGACAAAGCTTAAGTAATTTATTTAATTTATCTAAGGAAGATTTACAGCTCGAGACTTAAAAACTACATGGCATTATTATTAGAATAAGTCATTTATGAATAAGGAAAGTATTATTAAGCTGACTTGAGTCAGCAATATGATTGATATTGCTCTAAACATTTCAGAATGATGGTGTGGCAAAAATATTATGTTTTCAATTGCAATGACTTTCACAAATAATGCACGATTCTATTGTTTAATAAATGGTTTTATGATTGTTTTAAATTTATGATTTTCATTCGGATCTTTTATGTGAGTAGATAATATCTTTAACTGGCTGTTTCGGGATGTATTACGTCAGAAATATCTACGGTCGAAGACCCATACGTGTTATACCGCGCTAAACTTTTTGCAAATGACACCTTCATTTACGTAGATACAGCCACACCTATAGTTCTATGTTCTGGTTTAAAACCACACACCTATACAATCATAAAAAGCAGACAAACACCATATTAAACTATATTTTGTTGATTAGAACATAATGATATTAATAGTTTGTTTACAACAAGACCAACTAATCTTATCGATAGCTAATTCCTTATGAGTTATTTTGATTGTTGTTGGTCAGTGTATGAGCTAATATAGTTTCATTTAGCATCTAAAAAGTTAAATTAAAAGTTAAAGCATAACATTTTTTGTGAAATTTGATTAGTTACCAGCTACGCAGTTTACAGTCATAATATAAATAAATTGAAAACATTCATGAATCGAAAAAATTACATAACAATAATGTCTGTCCCCAATAAGATGCTATTCTGGTAATTGTAGTGTATGTTAATACAGATGGTTTAAGTCATTTGTGCGGGCGGCTCTATGTGTGAATTAAGTATTTGTATATAATATTATATATATATATATATATATATATATATATATATACATATTATAGTATTATATGTATGCAGCAACGTGACGAAAATGTACTGACTGTACACGCACTCCAAAGCGACGAGAGCACGGTTTGACAAGATGGCGGCTGCCACACAAAGTTAACTTGCATATTTACATGGGGCTATCTATAACATTGTCTTATAAATAAACTAGAGGAAACTAAACATAAACTTAACGGAAACTTAAACTAAAGGAAACTAAACGGAAAATAAACTAGCGTAACTTCTCATCCCGTAGGATGCAACTTGTTTCTTTTATTAAGTCTGACTATGTTACTTCCATGTAGTGAAGCTTTTGAAAGAATTTTGATTCCGTACTTTCAGTGTTTATACACACAAACAAATGTTTTATATTTATAATAGAAATATAGATTTATTTTACTTGTATAAATGTTACCTTATTTAATTTTTCAATTACAGGTAGCAATGGACACGGAGTAAGCCGCCTCGAAGGAAGCCCAACTCTTGAAGACTGCGTTCGGATGACCACCAAGCATTGGTCTTCCAAAATAACGAAGCCGTTTCAAAAGTTGGCCGTTTTACCTTTATTAATTACTGTTGATAAAGGATTGCCTTGGCCAGTGTTTGAGAGGACTAGTCTTGTTTGGTTTCTTAAGATATTTTTCTAAAAATTAATTATTGTTTTTAAGTATTTACCTACGAAAGAAGCATTTACCTATACCCAACTTATTTCCTACGCTTTTGTCAATTAAGCACTCACACTAGAGTTCTTTTTCTTTTTAAATCTTTATGAAAAACAATATAAAAGCTTTTATTTTATATTGAAGCTAGGTCCGAAAGCACAAAAAGGATTATTAACTTAAAAAGGTTACAATGTTTATATAATTACATCTCTGAATATTCTTGCCAATACAGGAAGTGAACCTAGGGCAAGGAAAATGTGTTGTTACTCCATGATTACCCTAAATAGGCTGTAAATCTAGTTGAACTAGTTAAACTTGTTTGAGTGAAGTAACGTAAAAACCTACGATCTTTGTCTTGTAAGCCCTAGGCTTCAAAAGTCATTATGTTGTATTTTGTAATTTCTTTCCGGACCACATTATACTGCGGTTCCACGAAAGCTTGGGGTTTACGCTTAGGCGTATTACGAAAACATCTACCGATGAAGTAACTTGATTTACCTGTATCTTTTTTTGAGTAGGAAACTGAAGTAAATTAATTGCTGATTGTTTTCTTAAGACGCTGCCAGACTTTTTGGCGGGAAAATTTTATTGATTTTTCTTTTTGGTGTGCCTAAGTTAGTGTTTAATGTATGATGGTGATGGTCTATTGTGCAGTGAATACTCATATACATAGAAAACCCAATTAGGAGTATAGACCATGCTTTTCGTTTCATTCCAAGAAGTCCGTTTGTTGATGGTAAGTCACGCTTTTTCAATATAATTCATTATATGTACATATAATTCATACATGATAATCATCACAGATTACGTAAATAAAAAAAGTATGTGGCCAAGCTTCTTCGCACCGCGACGGTGCGTACATGTCAATTTAAGTTGAAAAAGACTGAATTGAGTTCATAAAGCGCACGTTCGTAGATTATATAAATATGCGGGTTATTGTTTGAATAATATACTCACAAGTAGGAAATAACAAGCGGGAGATTCATGAAAATATTCCGGTACTCATTTAATATTTAGAATATACACTTTCTGATTGGTGATTGGTCTGGATTCAAAATCACAAAATCATAAGAAACTGTATAAGGCGTACTTCTTAAGCACTGGCCAAGGCAAAAATAAACGAAATGTTTGTAATAAATTTTATATATTTTATTTGCTTTGTATTTCCCAAATAAAACACGTTTTGTCTCATATAATCGTTGTATAATTTCTCTCTATACATAGTTTTTATTATTAAAACATAACAGGGTAAATTACATAATGAAAACTTAATATTATTCCTTTGAAAAAGTGTATTTTACATTGTTTTTAAGTTGTATGGGAGATTTGCCTTTCTTGTGCATAGGGGTTCACAAATGCATAAAAAGATTTTCAACTATATTCTACAAAATATTTTCTGTTGTTCTTTAGAAAATTAAATATAAGTACGGTTATTCGGATTTTAATATAGTTCATAATATTGCATCTTTTTCCTTACATTTGTGATTTCGAAAAGAAAGGAGTAGATTGAATTTCAACATCTTAGACTAACTTAAAGATGTAAAATTAAAAATGATAGATGATTGTGAATTAATTTTTAATTTCCGCACACTTAATTTTGGCACGTATATGTCGTCGCCTATGTCCGTATTTCATGATATTTTATTGTTTACCCCAAGTAATGAAATGTCCAAGCTAAATACGCATAATTAATATTTATTAACACTGCGTGTGAAGATTGGGCCAGTTTTGAAATATTTAATATTAATTTGCTCCAAAAAATATTGCCATTTTTAGATTAGGGAAGAAACAGGGCAGTATGTTCGACTTTCAGAATGGTCTGTTTTTCAAGCGTGTGTATGTAGATGGAAGCATAGCTCTAGAGCCTAAACCGTTTGACGGGTTTCTGATTTCATATGAGATTCGTCTCAGTCACTCCAGGTATGATCACGGGGACATGTTTACACTGGATAACAATTTTAGCAGTCGGGTTCTTACTTTTTCAATTTTCTTAAATTTTTAAATTTTTTTTTCAATTTCAGTAACTCGTTACATTCCTTATTTTGAATTTGGTGATTTGCCGGATACAGCCGCACCATGATTATGGTGTTAGTTCGTTTTGCTCACATCACAGGGTACCAGCAAGTTTGTGAATAATGCGATATGCCCAATTCTAATCATAGCTAGGCAAAGATATGACGGAAGTTAGCTAACCATATCATGAAATGGCCAATCGTTTCGTTCGGTGCCATATATATACCATAATCAAATAAGTATGCGATCAGTTTAAGATTACTATTAAACTTGTATAAATCTCGGGTAATATCTAGTTTTTCATTCAGAAAACCATCGAAAGAAGAACATCGAAGTCGTAGTACTAAATTATATGTTCTATAAGAAATATTTACCTTACTATAATAATGAAGAAATCTTAATATAATCAGGTCATTCATGGTAAAAATAAAAAGGAAGTCATAATGAACGTTTGTATTGACTAGTCCTAAGCTAAAACTTATGTTTTTGTATTCATTCTATGAAATTTTGTGAACATCAGGTAAAATATTGAACTTTATAGTACTTTAACCTCACGAGGCGAAGTTCGCCATACTTGTAGTTGTTAGTGTCCAAACACGCTACGAATGTGTGCTTGACCGAGATCGAACAGATCCCGCGCTCACGCACACATATATAATAATAATAATCCCCAGACAAACACACCAACTGTATGGTCCCAAAGTAAGCAGAGCTTGTGTTATGGGTGACCATACAGCGAACTGGGGGAACCCAGAATAAACATACGTATCTAAATACGAGTATAAACAACCATGACCCGAGAACAAACATTTATATTCATCACACAAATGAATGCCCCGGCCAGGTCTCGAACCTGGGACCTCCGGCGTATGAGATAGGGATATTGACCACTGCGCCACTCGGCCGCCATTATATACTGTTTGTATACGAGGTTCTTGTTTACTACAAGTAAAGCTAAAGCGCTTCGTCAGATAAAAATAATATAATTAAATAGACATTCCTATTCGTAATAGATTGAACTTGATTACACAATGACAAATTTATCATATATTCATTATGAATAATTTAGCACCAAAAAGGAACTGGGATTTAAGATGCTAATTCAATAGACTGAATACAAATAAGAAAAATATATAAGTACTTGATGATTATTATCTTGGTGGTATTGTCAAATATTTGGTGTAACAAGTGTTATAATGTTATAAAAGTTTTCAACAATATACTATACAAATATTTCTAAGCTTTTAGCACCAAAGTTATTGCCACATACGAATAACTGTACATATTGTTGGTTTGAAACATAAAAGAATATAAACTAGAAAAATCGGTGCAACGCTATTACAACAGCTAAAAATATAATTTACACCTTCTCACTTAAGTATTAAAGCTTAAATATAATTTCAATTTTTGGGGTTTGATTATATTTTGGGTTGCCATCACTCAGTCTGCGATTTGGAAGGTTACATGAACTAATACTATGGTAATTTTGAAGTCTTTGGGACCAAAGTGTTGAGACCTTTGTCATACAAGAGTATCCAGTACATAGCCTGGTCCAGAGTGACTAAAACTAGGGTCAAAACCAGTTGGTTGATCTAAAAGGGAAACGTAATTTTCATGAATTAAAATAGGTTGTCTACTTGACGCCTCGTTTAAGTTTCGCTCTAGTATAGCGTTTTGTACCTCTTCTTCTTCCAACTGTGACGTTAACTCGTCTATAAGTTTCATCCTAATTTCTAATTCTCTTTCCGATTTCGCTAGCTCTGAATCATTATCTTGCATCTCTTTCGAACTCTTCGCTAGATCGTCTTCAATCTTATCCATGAGCATAGTAACTTGCATTGCGTTTTGACAGCTGTTAGCTTTGTTTTCGTCCATATATCTCTTTACTTTAGCAGTCAATCTGACAACCAATTCCTCTTCTCTGTGTAACCTTTTATTGATAATAGCTAATTTTTCCAATAACTCAATTTCTTCTCTAATTTTCGTTAGTTCATCTGTTGAAGTATCGGAATCTGTATCGGTTTGTGTTTGTTTTAGTCTTTCTGAGTTCACTTGGCAGATGTTAGTTAATTCTTTCGTGAAGTAATGTTCTCGCATGAGGTGTCTTTCTCTTCTGGATTTGTGTTTCGTGTGTCTTCTGGGAGGAGTTCCACTGCCTACGCCAACTCCGCTGTCGCTGTTACCAGCTTGGCTGTCGTTGACTTCACTGGATCTGCCTAAATCTCGGAGATAGCTTTCTAGAAGGTAGTTCGTACCGTGCTTCTCCATACGCGTTTTGTGAGTCTGGTCTTCTAACTGGTCTATGAGTTTTTCTTGTTCTCTGTAAACAGTAAAGCATGGATTAGGTGACTATATTTAGTATAATTTTCTCTTTTATCGTCACGTTCGAAGAGCTGTATTGTAGCAAAATGTATTCGGTCAATTGTGAGTCGTAAAGTTTGATATTTGAGATAATTTTTATTTTTTGTGCGTTACATAAATATTAAATACACGCACATTTAAAATTTTACCATTCATGAAATAGCGCACTGACACAGATGGATCGATGAATAGAGCGGTCGTTGTAGTAAAAGCTTGTAAAATTTTAAATATTTGGACCTGTATACCTGTATGTGTGTATTAGGTATAGGTAATTATCATACCTTAACTTATCCAACTGCTGATGAATCGTCCGGCTCTGATGTTGAATAACAGATACTAGTCTCGTCGCAGGGTCCTCGCTTTTTGTTCTGGGAGGGGGAGTGGAGTGCCGCGGCCCCCTTCGTCGTCTTCCCCGCTCTTTCCCTCGTATATCTGCGTCACTGTCTCGCCCTGAATCCTCTTCGCCGCTTGAAACTCGGCGCAATGCTAATCGGACCTAGAAGTATGGAGGTGGTTATTGATTCAGCCTCAAGTCTTTCAGGTAGGTTATCATTGGGTAGTTGCTTGGTTTGTTGTATGGTGTAGGTCAGCAGTTGTTTCAGGCAATTTTTAGTCCACCATGTTTTGGATTGACAGATATCATACACATCTTGGACATATCTTAGGTATGCAGATTTCCTCACGATGTTTTTCTTCTCCGTTAGAACACTTGGCTTTGTAATCCATTGTAAAAAGTACTTTTGGCAATCTGCGAACGTCAGATCAACTAGCTAGCGCCTTAACCAGTACTCTGTTTATCATCTATTCTACTTTATCAAAATCCACGAACCTCATGCCTTGCGTCACCCCAAGCTGCCAGAACCTTAAGCACGGGAGCATTAGAGGGTAGGGGACGCTCCACCCCACGCCATCGCTCAGCTAGCACCCATTCGTCAGGATCTGAGAGACCTCCGGCTAAAAAGAGAAGGGAGTATGTAAGTAGGTATTTATCAATAATCTATAACGAGGGTAAAGTTTGTTCCACTGGTTTGTAGCAACAGAAGGCATGCGAAGCCTTTGTAAATACAATGTAGATAACTACATTTTATTCTATGAAACCTAGTCATAGTAAATAAATAACTCACCAAAATCTTCATAAAGTTCAATTAATACCTCTATTTGTCATTTTCACTGATAAAAAAGTTCCTAAACAAATACATGTAAAAATCTATGCCATTGAACATGATAATATAATAACTACTTATTTATCTTTTCAGTTTTTGCGCCTCGAACATAAATTTTATAAAGACTCGCAGCGAAGTTTAATTTTCAGGCGTTAAAACTGCTTTAGTTTCCGCAACAGTCATTGCAATGTACTTTTGATAATGTATTAGGTACCTTTTGCAAAACGCTCATTGGCCGATACATCTAATAAAAATTGTCAAAACAATTAGAATCGGAGTCATGCGTCGTGAACAATTCTGCGGATTTCTGTTTAAAACTTGCAGCTCAGTAAACAATTATCTTCATCTAGAAGACGCTCTCTTACGTCTCCTAGGACAGCTTCGTCTTCGTACATTTTTCGTTTTCATACCCGTTTGGTTCGGAAAGTTTTGAGTACACGCGATGTCCATTTTTACATTTTATATTGTGAAAGCTTAATTCCCATCCTCAACCTTTTATACATATTTAAATCAGGAATTACAGTTATACAATTCTCACCTTCAGGGGCATCCTGTAACGCTCTCACAATATCAGCGCAGGTGGTGTGAGACCTCACTCCTCTCACCCACAATTTTTGACCTTTTGCCAGCACTCCCACCTCCTCATCACTGTAGTCTGATGATGAAGGGTCCATAGTCTCTGGAAGAAAGGGAAGCAGCGGTAAATCTCTGGTCGGAATAGCAGTTGGTGAATGAATTCTTAATTGTTAAGTTCGTACATCATGTACGTACGTATATCAGAAATAAATTAAACTGTGTGATTTGTTAATCTATCCTCTAACTGCAACGAAAAATATTCCTGCCCCTGCTACTGTTTTAGTAGCAATGTCTTCGTTCCTCGCTGTTGAAACTTTAGTTCCTAAAATAGAAACTCAAACACCTACACCTACTTACTTTATGGTTGCTGTGTAAATTATGGACTGGCAAGAACCCTGTTTAAACTGCGTATCTATATAACAAAATCTTGTAAACACAAATTAAATAAACCCCTACTGACAGATTAAATCGCACATATATAGCTTTTGACCTACCAATTCTCATCAAACACCTAAGACTACCTCGATTCTTTTAGATTTCAAACAGAACAAAAAGGAATCAGAGTCGGTACAATCGTCTGACATATACAGTGCCACAAACTGGCACCTAGGTACATAAATACACAGACACACGTATACACTTGAAACTTATTACTGAGTTTGCGTCGGGACCTAAATTAAAAACATCCATAAATGTCTATTTTCATCGCACACATTCGAAACGATAGCCAAAGTTATTACCAACTACACTTTAAATTAGTTATATTAAAAATATTTTTAAATTAGAAAGCCGTAAAATAAAATCGCTTTTTAAATTTTTTTAATGAATTCCATTTCAGCTGGAATGAAGAGTGAAGATATTTTATTTTATTTACGCATATAATCAATTAGTTAATGCGCTATTACTTAATTACAATGTTAACGTTTACAGAATATATATACCAACTAGTTGACTGAGGAGCCCGAAAAACTATAAACAACTTTGACGCACCAAAAAGGAACTATCGAAGCGTTTGTTTCGACTTCTTGGGATGTCTACTATAAAGGGATGGAAGGCCTGTCTGCGTCTAGTAGTCCGATGTAAGAAGGGTGTGGGTTCGACCTGATCACAAAGAGCACTCGCGCACTCTCCAAAAATAAAAATAAAATAATAACTGCCACTTTTTTTTAAATTTTACATCACAATGGTTCCTCCAAGATCTGAGGCACCGTTACGTTGATCAAAAGTACCTGAATAGAAATAACTTCAAACTAGTAACTCTGAAAATTCCTCCACAGCTAATATATCTTCTTAAATGAAAACCTAATGAAAAACTCAAACACCAACGCAAACCTTTCCGACACACGCAACGCTAGAACTCACACCCTTCCCGTTAAAATTCCATTCTAAAAACAATAAGGGAACCCCCATAATACCATGGTAATAAAACGGTAAAGTTTCTTAACCGTGGAAGCCCCGGTTGCATAAGTTTGCACAATTTGAGGCAGAGGCCCCGCCTGGTACGTGGTTATTTCTACCCATACACGTTTTTGTGGCGATGTACTGAAAATCTGACTGAAAGTAACCAGTGGGAGGTTATGTGATGCATAAAATTGGGTGGTTGGATATGAAATGCAGGGGGTTACTTGTATGGTATTTTAGTATTTGTTTCTAATAGGGCACGAAGTAATAAAAACATAGAAACCTACATTTTTCTACGTAAATATTAAGTGTCATGTTAAAATAAAAAACCTAAACGATTTAGTAATTAAATATGTTATTATATTATTTGATTCTTGTTGGTTAGGTTAGGTTATTATATTATTTGATTCTTGTTGGTTAGGTTAGGTTATTATATTATTTATTTCTTGTTGGTTACTTTTAAAATCTTTATTCAAACTACCTTACATTAAGTTTATCTTTTTTCCATTGGGAGATGGGATTGAAATACAATTTTTGAAAATAAAAAGATCTCTAAAAGGTTAGAAGATGGTGCATAAAACAAAAGGTTAAAAAAAGAAGTTAATATAATTATGTTTCTCTCTTTGTAAAAGAAATGGATTTTAGCAACTATGTATTTTGTAACCTACGTGCACCTAGTACATTTCATTTAAATTGCTGTTTCGTGTAAATATTTCACAATATTTTTTTTTTCATAGAATTAAACCGCCAAACCAGCCGTCGTCAGAGTTACAATAAAATCGAAAATCCGAGCTAGCCAAACGCCAGTATTATTAAAAAAACACATTAACATGACCAAGGTGTATTCGTGACTAGGCTCCATTAGGCGCTTCCGTCCCCTTACCACCCCCAGGGGAGTTTCACCCCTTTGGTGGGAGCACCCCCTTTGGCATTTAGTCCAAAGGTGCGGTGTTTTGTTATTTGATGGCATGAAAATTTAGATATTTTAGTTTGCGCCTTCCTGATCGTATAGGTCGGTAGTGAAACGCTTTATTCCGATGTTGTATGCATTTAGGTGTTTGAGGCGGATTACTAGTTTGTCAGCTAAATAGGATTATTTATTCACAAAACGTTTACAGATTTGTTTCAGAGAAACATTGAGGAAGCTAAAAAGACGATACAAATTGAATATTGAAACTAAACATTCTTGCACATACCTCACCAGACGTATTAAAGTAAGCTGTCGCTTAGATTAGAACTTTTTGTATTAAATAATCGAAACAATATGCATATTGCATAATTTTAAAAGATAGATAAGGTTCATTATAATCAAACTGAGGTGCTGGTATTTTTACTGATATTACATACGTATACATCATGATATACATTATTTGTCATTGGTGGTAACGATTAATAATGGGCTTCTGACGAACCTAATAACATTGTTTCTGTAATTTCTCGAATACTGAGGTATAGCTACTAGATGTCTATCTATGACTATGAATTTTCTTTTGTTTACTTGAAGCAATGAAGGCAGTTCTAAAGTTATGGGGTAAACTTTTAAAATACCTCGCTCAAATTCAGCTTACCTTTTTATGATTTTATAGAATTTCAAGAATATTTTTCAGTTGTGATAACATGTTGCTGCCCATGCTAGATATGAGTTTCAATGTTGTAGTTGTATTTTATTTCTGTATTGTTCATTCTGAGGTTAAACATTTTATTTGCTCTCAGGTGTTTATAGTGTGGGCCCAATAAGACGTAGGAATCAAATCAAGTCCCCAAGGCAAGGTAAAAAAACTTGATATACATATGCACTGACAAAATAATCTTAAAACGGACATTCCTTCAGAACTTTTATTTTAATGTAAATCAGCTAACTGTGAGAACAAAACTGTTACATATTCCTTGAGTGCAGTACCTTATCGCCCAGTCAAATTGTCAATATCCTCTAAAAGAGAAAATTACCTTACTTATCTATTACACTCTAGATCCTGAAACACCTGGCAAACTTGTTACGAAAGAAAAAAAATTACAACTTCATACCTACTACTTAGCTATCGCACACAAAGAAAGTAATATATGTACGGGGACGCTCGGACGTTTTCAAAACGCTTTGCTCGAACTGAAATGTGTATGTGTGCGTGTGTTGTAAAAAGTAGCTGTCCGTAGTAATTGTCTGCGTAAAACGAAAGATAAAGCTTAAATAATAGTGTGCACTCCTGTATTATGGGTAATAATTTCTAATTTTACAGCATTTACAGAATAAAGAGTTGGGGGTTCAGTTGAGTGTTTTTATCCTCTTGTTACATTTTTTTATATGCAAGCAGAGCCTTTTGAAATGTACAGTTTATGGTTGCAGTGTTGATACTAAAATATACAGGTATTTCAGGATCAACAATACAAATGGACTTCGTGGAACCGATTATTAATAAACATATAATCGTATAAAAGCAATCACCCATGACAAAACTATTTTCACTGCACAAGTCTCAACCATGAAGACCTCCAAAAGCTTTCATACCGTACATATTAACTGAAAACACCTATTTTACGTATAAAAACCGATAAAACCATGTTACGAGACAACCTTCAACTCCATATTTTTTTGTATTTCAGGTAAAACTTGCTAAACCTAATCGTGAGCGTAGTTAATATACGTATCAACCATCTGGGTGGTAACGTCGGCAGTTCACGCCATGGATGGATGGCTGCCTGCACGGTAGCTCTAGAGAGGGGGAAATGTGGGGATATGTCGATAAAAGTGTGAGTTTAACTTGGGCTGTGTTCATGTAACAGTAACAGTTGCTTTTTAATTGAGATGAGAAGTGAAATCCTACACTAAAATTTTACTATCAAAACGAGATCATTCCAGGTTTCTTTTGTTACCTTCTACAGTAACATTGAACCGTTCTTACACAAATTTTATGCGTAATAGGCACTTAGAGCGCATCGGAGTTACAGTGGAAGACTCTATAGACTGATGATCGACGATGACTAGGGTTTTGGCTTGTTGATTGTGAATTATTAGTATTATTAAAATTTAAAACATTTACTAAAATTATTATTTTTGTTAGTCGACAGTAAAGGAAATCGTTGCCAGGAAATGAACAAACATACTAATAAAGCTATACTTTTAAATTTTATTAAAAAACCGTAGTTACCTCAATTAGATTTTACTTTTTTGGCACAACAATTAAAGCACACAACTTTTTAAACGTCGATAGCAACAGGCCAGCACTAGTGGTCAAACTAGTAAATTATCGATAGCCGCCGTCCGCCCTAATTACAGCAGCTTGTCGGAATCAGAACCTTAGGCACGCAAGGACGTATATAATTATATGCGAAACTTACTACACGAGCTTCATTTTTTATTCAGTCGGGTAATTCGACTGCCTTTTAATTTTAGCAGTTTTTATAACATCCGTTTTGCCTTCCGATTTGGGCGTGACAGTTTAAATGCAAATGCATTTGGGTAATAAAATATGTATTATACAGTAATTTTATGTTTTTTTTTGCTTGTAGTGATTATTTAATATATCTATGATATGATTCTCAAGAGACAAGACACTCAGAACTACAGGTTTTTCATGTTTAAAAAAGTTGATTAATTACAATCAGTAATTAGTCCCCATATCGTCATCAGGGCAAAATTGGCGTGTAATTTGTTTATAGCTAACAACGTATACAGATTATAACAAATTTTTTTGAAGATTTGAATTTTTTTCACGAACCATCAGCCGCACTAATTACGGCGATGGTTACTTAGAGCGCTCTTAAGTACATATTTGGCTTACCAAATCTAGACCTAGATGAAAATACCATAAAATATAAATTCGTTTGACGAATTCTACACTTAGCAGTGCCGTAAGGAACCGTTTGACACATCGGAGTGCGGCTGAAAGTATAGCACATTAAACCTCCTACATAAAAAGCGTGCAACCTAAATAAAGGTTACTAATTAAGAAAGTAGTGCGCAAGTAACAAATACCATTTACTATTAAAAACTTCATTTTTTTATAGATCGCAAAATAACAGTGCCTAATAGGTTTCTATTAAGGGTTTGCCAGTTAAATGCTAAAAGAGAAATTATAAACTACACATGATTATGTGGTTTAACTACTAGCCGGGTCCCACATAGCATATCAATTTTCTTTACATAACTACGAGTAGTCATAGTAGATAAATGAAACTTGCTTTTGTTAGTGCGATAGTTATAATTTATCAAAAGAAATGATAAAGTTTACTATGTAATAAGAAGGCAAGTACGTTTTACGGCATTTTTAAGGTTCACGTAAGTGTATGGAGCACTGCCGAATACACAAAGGTGTTGGATGAAAAATTTCGATTCAGCGAAAGTTTTTAAAGGAACGGCCCAATGGCATCATAGGTAGTAGCCCTGTATCTATATATAGCCCTCATACACTGGAGGTCCCAGGTTCGAGTCCTGGTCGGGGCATTTCTCTGTATGGCCATACAGTTTTTCTGGGGGTTTATTTATGATTAAAAGATTGGTAATATAAGCGTCAATAATTGTACGTAAAGAAAGACAAATACAATATTCTCACGGTTATTAGCAAAACATCAATTTATCGATAAAATATTTTAACACAAACTCTTCATTGTCTTTATATTGGTATTTGAGTTTTAAATAGGAACAATAACAAATAATTGAAAAAAAAACTGTCAAGTTATGTCACATTTGAAGCAAAAAGATGGCTTCCCTGAGTTTGTACAAAAACTGCGGAAAGATTTCATTATTATTTATACTTTCAATGCTTATTATCTTCTGTTGAAGCTGGGTTTGTGAACAATGCTGGGAACTAAGAATATTTTATTTAAAGGCGACATTTCACTATATGCTATATAATTTACTTTTTTAAACATCTGTAAGTAGGTATGTTTGAAATGTAGTAAATCTATCCTGGGCCCATTTCTTGTATTAGACTATATAAAAGATCGGCAAAAATCATGAAATTGTATAGTTTGCTGATGGAACATCATACATTTATGAAATTAATATACATAAAACCAATTTTGACAACGTAAACAATGCTCTCTCTAATGTTGTACAGTGGCTTAATGCAAATAATTTAGCATTTAATAATAATGAAACAAAATGCGTAACATTTTCTGCACCAAATGTGAAACAAATTGAATCAAACTTGCATCTGAATGGTAACAAGCAGAACCTAGTAGATAATGCGGTTTTTCTTGGCATAGCTATAGGTTTTAACTTCAATGGGGAGCCCATATTTCACAGGTTATGCAGCGTTAAGTAAATGTTATTAAATGTGTTAAATAAACTAAAATACTGTGGGGAAATACCGCGGACTTCGAAACGATCTTCACTCTGAAGAAAAGGGCTATTCTTGGAATATACAAACTTGAAAATCAATAATATTATCTTAAAGAAAAGTTTCAAGATATTAGTATCACGATATATTTATGAAAATATTTTCTATATTCACAAGAATATTAATAAATTTAAAACTATGAAATATAACCGTGATAGTGAGTAGTGCTCTGTAAGGACTAGGGACGACCAAAAGTTAGCGTTTCCAAAAATCAGGCTGGCTAATAGCAGCACATCGTTTATCTAAATGTCAATACCTTAATAGCAAATTTACTTGTCTATTAAGTACATATTCCAGGCGAAAAACATATAGGAAAAATTTTAAAAGAGAAAGGAAACTAATTATTTTTCTACTAGGATATTTACCGACCAAAAAGATGCTGAGAAATATATTCCCTTTGTTTGTAAAGGGTTAAAATAATTCAATGAAACACGATAGATAATTTATACAAAATATGTGCTTTCTTCCAAATCAACGGTAGAAATAGATTGTTTAAACTAACATTACTTACATTGACTTAACTAACATTGACTTAAATATGACGGCTACGTCTAGTAATTTTAAGCAGTTTTCGGGACACCATAAATTCAAAATAATTTAATAAATAGTCACGATTACTTATATGTTATTACTTGCTTTTTATAAAACACTATAGTATCACACCAGATATATACAGTGGTACACAGGCTTAATTTAGCTTGTTAAGTACAGTTTGACGTGTCGGATAAGTCTAATGTTGTTGAAATCACGAATTTAAAGACAGCACCTTAATGATAGTAAAATAACTTGTTAAAGACGTATTTAGTGGAGTTATTTAGAAGCTATTGTTTACTTATGTGGGGTATTTTAAAGAACCTTGAACATTTAATTTAGTTGTGTTAATTTTCACTGTCAAATCTGTGTGAAAAGCATTTTCGTTTGTTATATCATTTGCCTCCGGAAAGCGGGCGCTGCGATAAGACCAAATTATTTCATATCTGAGGTTCAAGAAGAACATTCCTGTTTTTTATGTCCATGTGTTTTAAGGTAAAAGGGAACTACAATGTAGCAAGTGGGGTTTGAATAATTATTTTGGACTTATGTACATTTGTCTTCCAGCGCACTTTATGAAAAGTGGTGATGCGGACGAGAATGTAGCTACGCTTCTCTTGAAGATTATAGAAATATAAGTTTGAGGTAAAACAAGCGTAAACCAAGTTAATTCTTTTTTTGCTTCGCGTCTGCTACTATGTCAAATGTGATTCGTATTTTGTTCGGAACGACACTACATTTAGCGTTTTTCGGGTTTTCCCGAATTTTGAGTTCGGACCTTCCACTCCACTCCTGTTTCTATTTGTATAGGATTTCAAGGGTTACCATGCGTTGAGATCATTTCCAAATAATTGTATTCGAAAGCCCTGGTAGTATTAATTAGTAAGTATTTCATCTTAAGTAGTATTTTATTGCGTTTTAAAAGCATCAACGGCTATCTTGGCTTTTAAGAGAACATTTGGTTGCAGATGTTAGAATCTAGCAAGCTCTTAGAGCGTATAATTAAAGACGCCAGGTTACTTTGATGCAGTTATTGGCAAAAACCGTAAATCAATAAACTCAAGAGATTTATACTGATTTTCTAATAATTAATCCATATAATCGATTAAGCTCTTACATCCTTTTCCGGGATAAAAGATGACTAGGGTCATATACGGTATAAGTAACTAAATTAATGTATAATTGTGAACATCCTGTAGATATTCTGATTTGAAGTTGGATTAATTAAAATGTAACTGTACCTTACAAGGAACGATACTCTATGTAACTTTCTGATAATAATTATAATAAAATTGTAAATTGCCCAAGGCCAGCAAGCACGTCGGTTGGACCTAATTCCTTTTTTTATGATCAGAATAACAGTTCTCTCCTTTTATTTCTCTCAGTAGGTTTTCACGAACACAGTGCAATCCTTTTGTTGACTTTTTAATCAGTAAAAAGCTTACTAAGAAGTAAATGTACTTAAGTCAATACTCCTCGATTTTTTTAGGAACCAAATAACAAATCACATTGCTGACCGTGTAAGGTTAAAAAGATACTTTTTAGGAGGCTTTTTATGTTTGTACTTTTTTGAAATTAACTATTTTTGTAGAAGCTGGACTTGCCAAGCAGTAGAAACATGACACAGATCGAGATTCTTATCGTAGTTTCTTCCCATCCCTTCCTTAGATAAGTTAAATATAAGTATACGTTAAGGTTCAAAGTTCCGTAAAGCATGATGTACCTATTTTTAAAGCTCTTCGTGTCTTGCGTACAAAATTTCTAAAGAAATGTTTATTTCGCGCCTTTTTAGACCGAGCTCCTTTTCGGCATTATATTTAAAATCTGTTTTTTTTTTGTTTAATCATTTTAAATTTAATATAAATTTTTGTTGTTATTGTAACTTTTATTGTTTATTCTTATAAATTTGAATATACACTTATCAGTGAAAAATTTAAAGAACTATTTACTACTATAAATCTAAGATTTCTACAGTTATGCATTTATAATTATTATAATTTATTATTATGTGTTTTATATATATATTTGTACAAAAGACGAAAAAGTGGCAAGTGACATTTATGTATCGCTTTCAGTAAAATTATAATACAACTGGTGCCTTGTATTAATTTAACGGGTTTTTCCTTGTATAAATAGATACAAAAACTAAACCCTAATTTTTTCTTAGAACTCAATTCTGCACGAGCCAAATTTTTGATGCAATTAAGTAATTTTACGGAACCGTGGTTTTGGCTGCCTATCCACGTAATTGAGGACTAAGATTTTTTATTAGTTAATAATGATTGAACGGTTTTAAAATCGGTTAAACAATCCTCGTAATTGGAATTCAATTAAATACTTAATGCCTCTAAATTCTTGAGAATTGCCAGTCATGTTTTGTTTCTTTTATATTTATGTTTCTTAAATTTGACCTTAAATGTCATCTCTAAATAATTTTTAAAATCAGCCGTTATTTTACTAATTTATATTACTTATCACACGCATTAGGTTCAGATTCAAATTCAAATATTTATTTCTCAACGTTGACAATTACTTGTTCTTATTGAGGTCAAATAAAGCGTGACTCTACCACCAGTACGGAGAAACCATCGTGAAGAAGAACAGGCAAGAAACTTCACGGGTATATTTTTTTCAAAATTAATTTACTGAGTCTCTTTATATCTATACAAAATTATTCTTATCTGCATCTGTTAGCCCGGTAAGACTTCCTCCCCCAAGTATCCAAACGACGAACACCCTCAAACGGCACCCGTTCACTAGTTAACGCGGGATCCAGCCATCGCCTGTCTCAACTTGATTGTACCATGGTTTACCCTGTAAGTAGTTCTAAGGTGTTTTGTAGTAAATAAATCTTTGTTACCTCTTCTATTCTAAGAATAAACGCTCGTACGTCACTTTCCACCAGGTTTGATTGCAGACAGAATCCTGCCAATTTTGAATAACCTTTATACAAATTTGTATCCCTTCTAAAATATAGTTGCAAACATAAATCCTTTACTTTTCCCCCCTAAACTAAGTAAAACCGCACAGATATTAACCGTTGGTTACAGCATGTAATTACTCATCAATTACTGAATCGTTTGCTGTATATTCCAATAAGCTCGGCAACGGATAGCTCAATAAAACAATTGGATGATCTGAGACCGTTAAGTTGTGCGAGACGAGGTCTAGGGTTGTCGACTAGCGATAATTTGGCAAAGTTTTTCATATGAGCTGTTTTCGTTAAAAAACTGGGTTGTAGCGTTTATGCGAATGAATACTGAAAAATGTAACCTGTTGTTATGTAAAAAATATTAATAATAAATTGTATTTAAAGATTCTTTTTAAGATTGTTATCTTTAATGTGTTATTTGTATCGAATATACAATTTTTTTGGTTAGTGTGTTAAGGTTTACGTTGCAAGTGAGGTAAGTTTAGATAATTGTTAACTTTTCTGACTTTTTCTAATACTGAACATAGGGTGCTTGCTAACTGACAGGATCAAACAAAAATAATCGCTGAATACCATCATTCACATAAAAAAATAGTTCGTTAAAAAGCTAGATATATTTAGGTATTTTATTTTATTAACATGTATGATTTTAATATTTAAATTGTTCACTATTCTAATTACTTATCATCTTAATCCTAAATACAAATTATCTTAGCCCAATCACTTTTTTATAATTTAATAAAACATACGATAATGGCCAACCCTAAAACCGCGGTAGATCAAAACCGCGCGACACACAGCTCTCAAGAACAGCCAGCATGCGATTTGGTGGGTTAACAGTATATCGTATATTGCCGTAAATAGACTTAATACTGTAATGCGATACAACAGACGGATTTTACTGTTAACGCGTGTTGCGTGGCCTAAGAGTAGAGATTACTTGGTCTTAACAGTAGTACTTAGTAGTACTAGAACGGCGATTCGGTTGGCGATTTGAAACTTTTTATAATTTTATGAGGTTATCTTGAGGGTGTATTTGGTTACATAGAATGTATGTAGGTTGAAGTTGCTGGAAGATTAAAATGAAAACATTCGTTTTAATTTAATCTTAATACACTACAATTTTAGTCAAATATACGATTAGAATTGGCGAATTTTAAAAATATTGGTTTTCTTCGAATATCTACAATAGGTAATCTAAAATCTACAGTTACATGGAAAGCGAATCCATGATGAAATACCAAAAAACGGTTCTGTACAAAGTAACATCTTCCTAAATTTCATAACATGTTTTTGGGAATAAACTTTTATAAAATCTTTTAGCTAACACAAATTTTTTTTACAAAAATCGATCCTAGCAACAGAAAACTTTATTTTCACTCAACTTACACCACACACTAATAAAGCATAATTGGCGATACATCTACTTTTTTCTAAAACAATGGGTCGGAAGCATTTAGCCATACATATGTACGCGTCTGTCGAGCCATTGTACACACGGTCACACAGTTTGTCAAGCAAGCCCAACAAAATAGTGTGATTATCTTCGTATTATACTGTTGTTTTATTGGAGTTAATTATTGATTAGTTAATTGGAATTTAAATAGATGCATTAACAGTAGTCTGTTCTTAATAGGTGACTGTAAGTTAAATGAGTTACTTGTTTAATCTAGAGTTGATGGTATGCCCCCATATTTTTGATTTAAAAGGAATAATATTAACACTAAACACAATTTTTTTTTAATATTGGCATCGTAATCCTATATGATGGTACATTCATCTAAAGTAGTCTTGTCAAAAGCAACTCTATAAGTTTGCTTGATTCCACACTCAGTCCCATTTGCATTAATTATCGTACCTAGTAATTGTTCAAATCGGAAGTGTCATATGCAAATGTTTCCAAAATAAAATGGAATTTCAAATAAAACTATAATGATGTTTTTACGACCGAGAGAGAACTTTTGCAGTCATAAAAAGTTGCATGTGTTGTGGATGTTAAAATTTGTACATTGTTACAAATTTTAACATTCTCGGTTCGGCAGAATTTGTTGTCGACAATATCGACCCGAACTAACTCCTAAGTATATTCGGCATGTGCCGTACAGGTCGGCTCGTTTCGCCAAAACCCAGCCGACATTCGCCCGGCGGCATTTCTTCCGCACGTTAATCTACACACATTCCACTTTGCCGCCCAGCAACGCCAATTGATGCTAGCCCGAATATCTAAGTAGCGCTACTTGGGTATCAAATATTGGCATGCCTAAAATTGGACTTAGCAATCAGATACATGCACTTTAAAATTAAAAACATATGCTTGCATTTTTCTAACCTAAGTAAAACACTCCTGAAGATTTCAAAGGTGCAATGTACACAAAAGTTCTATTATCGTCGCTTTCCACTAGCTGAGACGGAAGATACACACTTCGGCAGTGACAAATATAAAAGCTACATTTTATCACCATTATTGTAGAAATTTTAAAGAATAGTCATTACAATTGCATTACAATGACACTGTATTGTTTTGTCAGGATCTCGTGTTGACTATCGCAATTTTTTTATAATCAAACGTGGGAACATTTCAGCTTAATGCTAGGTAGATATAACATAATTTTAGTATTCAGTACATTGAATATAAAACATAATGATTACAATAAAACATTTAATCATATATAATAATTATAAATAGATATCTTCTGACTTTTTGTCTGACAGGTAAAATAACTAAAATACTTAATTATTAGAATTGCTTTAGTAGGTTTAGTGCACAGAAGTTCTAATAGAGAGAAATAGAAAACGTATGCGAGCCGGTAGCGCCAACCAAGCATGGGGCCTATGGGAGTCATACTCGATTAACGCAACGAATCGTCGTCGAGCGTACATCGCGGTGCACGAGTTAAAATTGGTGTGATTGGTTGAAGTTATTTGCACGTGTTAGTTAATTGGTAAGAAATAGGCAGCAATGTGGCATCAGTGTCTATTTCTCTCTATTAAGGTTCTGTAGTTCAATGCTTATCGATTACAAATAAATAAACTAAACTTTTTCCTTTGTAATAATAGGACAGATTTATTCTGATAAAAGACAACTAGACAGTTTGTCGTAGTATAATACAAACAAGACAAATGAATTGAAAATAGTTACAGAGCAAGTTATCATGTTTTGCTAAAATCTAAAGATGATATTTTAAATAACCGTTTTAGTAACCGTCTTTAAAATCAACTCAGTAAGTAACTTAGTAACCTAGTAACAAGGCATTTCTTACCAATATTATTACTTATATAAGCTTAAGACTAATAAAGACAAAATTAAATATTAAAACATTTACATTCTTCTTTTCAAACTTCTCTTCTGTTCTGTGCAAGTTACCAGGTCATGTTAAGGCATCAGGAAATTCACGGGTATATTAAAAACTCCTGTGAATTCTCCCAGTGCCAAGACACGCCCTGGTCATCTTCTCTGACTTCTGTATAAATCTTCCTCGCGGCTTCTCAGTACTGCTAAGTTTAAAGGCGATGTAAAGAAGGTTCAGTTTAATTCAATTAAATGAGTTCGAAATTAAACATACATTTTCTTGGAATTTCATTTCAATTTAATTAAGACAGGTTGAAAAAAAAAAGAAGACGTAATTTTTGTCTAAAACATGTATTATAACGATAGTGAAAGTAAAAATTGCATAAATTTTTTATTTTTTTATTTATTTTATTTTATTTATTTTTTATTTATTATTTTTATTATTTGGGTGTTTTCGTTTGCTTTAGTTAAAGAAGTAGCGCTATCTAAGCCATTGAAACGAACGTTTAACGTTGTAATTTTGTATCCGTGCGTAGCATCACATGACGGCGTGAAGTTAAAAGCACAATATTTTTTGCCATTCCATAAACTTCAGTTGTAAGAAATTCCAAAAAAATCTTCTTAAGCGTTTAGGTTACGTAGCTTTATGGCGTGTTTCTCACATCAGAACTCTCAGTGTTATAATTTAGGTACAAAATACATTGAATTGATCTGTCTTGATCTTCGTTGCTTTTGTGTTGGATTCCCGTGGTTTGTAGTCCATAGTAGCTTCGCCTTATTCGCAAAACAGTTGGCATGTGTCATATGTTTTTTATCTAGTCGGTAGGTTTTATTTATATATAATTAATTTTATATCTTAGTAATGAAGCTTTTCAATCGTTTTTTACTACATATCTATCTACTTCTTCTATGAAATAATATTAATATAAACAGATTATTTGAAACCCCATTAAATGTTTTACCGTTCAACTTTAACTTGTGTCGGCCATGGAATTAGTGGTTATTGCCGAACACCAGAGGTACATACCTAGAATCACTTAATTGGCGAAAATGAACTGAGAAAAAAAAATGTCGAGAAGCATATTTTCAATACCTCAAAATAACTCTGATTCAAAGGTTAGTGCGCAACAGTTTTTGTAACAACCGACGGGTAAATCAGACACTATGTCAAACCGTTTTACCGTTATTTTATAGATTACTATAACAAGTAACGGTGGAAGCAATTTGTCGGATATTTCGTGGTCAGCCATCGCAGCGACAAGCAACTGTTACAGGGTTATTTGTGGGGTAGCACTAGTACCGCTTATAATTCTTTTTGTTAGATTTCCTATAGATTAACTGGATATAAAACGAGGGCATGAAAAGTAGGTTAATCGTTTTTCTTAAAAAGATGATGAGTAAAAGATTAACCCTGGTAAGAAAACGCCTTCTTTGATTATAGGTTTTACGATTAACAGTGACTGCAAAACTGAACAGTCGAGGAAGCGTTTTATCAACTATATAGGGATAATATATAATATATTGTGTGATGATCATATTTAATGTGATGCTAATTATGGGTGTAATATAGTAATAATTATAAATATACCCAGACAAGCACACCAACGGTGGGGTCCCAAAGTAAGCAGTGCTTCTTCCGTCCCCCCGTAACGTAGTTTATTGTATGGTCATCCATAACAAAAGCTCTGCTCACTCTGGGGCCGTACAGTTGGTGGGGTCGTCTGAGGATTTATTATTCTATATTATTTGAACATGATCTGACATTAACTTTTATGATTGCGAAACTAAATAAACTTAGGAAAACAGTTGACACGATCAGAGTCGCAGTAAACTTTTACTTTTTGAGAAGGTGATCTTACCTGTTGTATTTCTGTGAGTCTGCTCCAATTTTTAGTTCATCATCTGTAAAGAATACAGATTTTTGATTAATAACATATATTTACATAATTGCACAGAGAGTCCACGTCAGTGCTCGCAAAGTTTATTTTTGTTCATATTTCGTGTGGGGCGGTACTACAGTCCTTGCTGCTGTGTCCGCCATTATAGCCACGTTAACGTGGTTTTGTTCCGAGCAACGGAAAGGACCAGCCAGAGCAATTACTGGAACAAAAGCTGTTCCAACCTAAGCCTAAGTTCGGGAACGCTTCATTATTTGAGAATCTATAAACAACAATATAATTAACCAATAGCATCTACGACTATGATGTATACGTACGAATGTTACTTACCATCCGATGCATCGCGTGTTCGTTTACAGACTATGATGAAAACTGCGTTTAGTCTTCAAATGATAACTAAACGCAGTTTAAATTCGTTTTAATCGCCGTGCCCCGCCGTAATTCGTTTCCCGCCTTTTTAACTAAACCTACTCTCTCCACGCGCATGCGAAAATGAACTTAAACGCGAATGCGATACGGCAATCTACATTGCTAGGGGCCGCCGGCGACCCAGCGGCCAGTATTTAGTACATCGAGTGACATAGGCCTGCCCAAACTCAGATAGCCAGGAGCCATTAAAGATAACCTCTACCTTCTTGTTCATCAAGTCTGCTCGAAGGACCCAAATTATCGGATTGTCAACCGTATTACGTAGAACAACGATTCTAATTGATACTACAATTCTAATTCCAAGCTTCTTAGACAGGTAGACACGTCAAATGGTGACTTAAAGTACTTCTGTTTCTAGATTTTGCTGAGCAAATCTACACTTAGAAACAGTATAGTTTTACGTCTTCGAATGTAACTATAAATATCCTCAAACTTTATTAAACACATTGGTGATTTAAAAAAATATTATTTTCAAGCAAAGAAACACGCAACTCAACTAATTTCTTTA
This sequence comes from Marasmarcha lunaedactyla, assembly GCA_923062675.1. Lineage (NCBI taxonomy): Eukaryota > Metazoa > Arthropoda > Insecta > Lepidoptera > Pterophoridae > Marasmarcha > Marasmarcha lunaedactyla. The sequence goes on from OV281358.1 coordinate 7,169,230, forward strand.
TCTTTTTAATTACCTAATCCAAACCAAGTTCCCACATGAATATTAAATACCTCTTTGCATAATTATCAAAGACAATTTATTCACTAATTTGCATGTATGTTTAGTTGTCAGATACTATTACTGTTGGTTAGCTATATCGTTTTGCATAAAATCTGAGCCAAGGAATAGCTTTAATAAATTTACTTCATGTTATTAGGAAGCGCGAGTATATTTTTTCAAATTTTAAGGGCAATAAGCTTGGATTTAATCCAAACTAACAAGCTCTTCAGGCACGGACTTCAAACATACAAAATTAATACTCCCGGTTGCCTGATTTTACTTGTCAAATGGTTTAGTCACTACGCGAACCAATTCGACAATATACGACACGAGATAAATACAATACAGTGTGAGGAAATGTATCCGTGTTCTCGAACCATTTTTTAGGGACGCCGTTCTATAAGAGTGTTACTTATCTTCCGCCATTTTACTTTATTAAAGGCAATAAGACAAAGTTACTAACAGCTGTATCTCCCTACGAATATAAGGCCGCGGATGCCTATATCCAGTCCGAAAGTATCATGAAAACTCTACATCCTGGTAGGGGCAGATATTATATTATATTTGCTTTCTAGTCATGGATGTGTATGTACGTTTATTTAAGTTTATTTCTGATATTTATATATTAAGAAAAAATATCTATGTGTGTCTATATATTTCTTAAGTTTATTTATTCGTTATCTAGTATCCATAACACAAGTTCTTGATGACACTTAATTTGGGCTAGATAATGTGGTGTGATTGTTAGAAATATTTGTGTATTATTTATTATTATTATTTGAAGGTGAAAACCAGAAGTGAAAATTCATATGAAGAAATTCCCTTGTTATTTAAGATCTTTATACAGTTCGTAAATGCAATAAAGCAAATTGGAAACTGTTAAAATAGACATTGATAATTTCCTAATGTGGGTTCATTTCAAACCATTGTTACTAAAACCAACAAGTAATTTAAATTGTACTACAAAAACATAAGGGTTGTTTTTCGATGTCAGTAACAAATGTTGTTACGTAGTTACCATGGCAACGGCGTGGAGTGATTAAAAAAACACATTTCATGAAAAGTAGTGGTGTAATTCATAAGTCTAATGGTTTATATTATGAAATTGTCGGGAAATTGTTTAACAGGCCGTTTGTAAATGGATAATCTGAAATCTCTGTATGACTTAATTTCAGTTTTAAATTGGACTGCTCAAACAAATAACAAAAAGTGTCTTTTGTACGGCAATTTTTAGTATATTATAAAATATTGGCCAAATTCTACTAACTTGCGTAGTCAGCAAACGTGACCCGCCTGAGGTAGGTGACATTGGCACCCATGGAGAACACCAGTTTATTCATCAATATTAATTATGATTATTAGGAATATCGAATATTGATGCGCTGTCGACCGCAGGCTTCAGCTGGAACAACCACGTAAACTTGATGAAGTTAACCTGGATGGTTGAAATAGGAAGGGGTGAAGCACCGCCCCAGACGAGGTCTAAACAAGGAAACTATAACAACTAAAATATCCCCTGAATACCTCTCAATTTTTGCATTCAGATTTCAAGAAATCAACTAAACTAAAAATTCGAAAAAAAATCTGTTACGTTAAACATCATAAATTAGTATTATTATTAATTTTTTGTTAATATTCGCACCTAAAAACAATTCAAGAAAAAGTTCTGATTTTAGATCAAACTTTGTCATTTTAAGTCGTTAAAATCATTTGTAGAAACCGACACCTCTTACATCACCTTTAATTAATACAGAAAGCCTTACCAACAATGTCCTAATTATACCTTATTCGAAAAAACAAAATAAAATTCCTAAGCAATTTATCACTCGGCCCTTTCCTAATAAAAATGCCCTATTGCGTGCCCAAAATCTCAGGAAACGCCTTTTTTATCACAACATGGAGTTGAATATTGCACCCCTAAAGTAGATCGTTTGGCTCCCTAAAACAGGGGCTTGTTTCGACCTATAAGCAGGATAAAGAAGGACTATTTTGTTATATTTTCATGGATTATTGCGTAGAGTTTATAGGTTAAGTCATTTATTTAGGGTGGAGTATTTGACCTAATTTTTGGTTTTTGGCCTTTGGTATTTTAGTGTGTTGGCGTTTGTGTAAAAGCCTGGTGTAATAAATGTTTGAGGTCATGATTATGATTCTTAAAGGGAAATATTTTCTAGTAAAGTCTTATTATGTTCACATAAAACAATAATAATAATAATAATAACTTTATTGCTCACAAACTTGAATGTCAAAATTTTAAAAATAAACATCAAACTAGGGTGGGCAAAGGCGGCCTTATCGCTAGCAGCGATCTCTTCCAGACAACCTCTGTGTTGACGGAAATCAAGAAGAAAAGGAGGGGCCAGTGTGCCAATAAGAAAAAAAATTAAATAATTTATTTTTTAAACATGCATAAATACCAAAATACATACGTTTATAAAAAATAATAAATACTTCTATATATTCATATATATATATAATTACATTATATCTAATCATTAAACACGTGCAAACTACGATTTTTTCCAAAAGGTAATTGTGTAGATTAGCTTTAAAAATGGCATTAGGTTTGGAGTGTCGTATATCAGACGGCAGTTGATTCCAAAGGAGGGCAACTTTCACAGTCACTCATGATAGTATCCAGACCGAGTCAGACGAGTCTCCAGCAAGTTATCTGTTCCTGATCGGAGGCAGAGGCTATGGCTTGAGCCAAGTAATTTAAAACGCTCTTTAAGATAAATAGTATAAATAGTACGAGGGTCATAGAGTATTTTATAAAGAAGAGTGAGAACGTGCTCCTCGCGACGCAGCTTAATTGGAAGCCAGTTAAGCTTGCGTCGGCATTCAGACACATGATCAAACTTGCGCAAGCCGAAGATGAACCGAATGCAAAGGTTCTGCATACGCTGGAGTTTGCTGAGCAAATCTTTATTGAGGTCAATGAGGCAGGCATCAGCATAGTCCAGAATCGGTAGGTGAAGTGATTGCGCAAGTTCGACCTTGGTCTTGAGAGCAAGCAAGTTTCTCCATCTTCTTAGGGATCCCGATGCAGCAAAAACTTTTCTGCTTACTTCAGCTATGTGCGCCGACCAGGAAAGAGTTTCATCAAAGAGGACACCGAGGTTCTTGACGATACCACTAATGGTGAGAATGACACCGTTTAAAGAAATTTGTGGTATAGTTAGTTGCTTGAGTGACGCAACCTGCCTAGCACCACCCATAACGATAGCCTGCGACTTATCGGGGTTAATTGTAAGACCATGGGATTGACTCCAGTTAGTGATAACAGCAAGATCATTGTTTATTCTCTCAATTAGGTCATCAACCTCATTGACGGTGCCTTGGGCATAAATTTGCAGGTCATCGGCATACAAATGGTATTTACAAGAAAGTAAGGGTGTCAGGAAGTTAATGAATATTGAGAAAAGAAAAGGCGAAAGAAAGACACGAGGGAACAATTATTATTCTTTAATTGTATAATTTTCGTGACAGCGAAGTTACAAATTAAGAACCTTTTTTTGTATACGTAGATGAAAATAGGAAAATATTTTCCAAGCAGATGACGTTAACTCATTTAGACACCCTTGCTATTGCATTTCTTATTTTTGTATAAGAATTGTTTCTATATTAATTAATTTTCATTATCAATGGTAATATTATCTTTACTCCATTCAAAACTCAAAAGATTGATACGAAAGTATATAACTAACTTACTACTTAAAATAGCTGAACATCGTTATAACAAAAACACAGCCTAAGTAACTTATTGCTTAGCTACTATTAAACTAAACTTTTATGTACTATGACCAAATAAAGCTAATGTAATAAATTCTCACACCATACCATCAGTAAGCTGACATTCGAATACGCCGACCTTTCACTCTAAACCAAAGGTCTTAACTAATTTATCCGACAATTTCAATCTATTTACTAGAAACACTGCTAACTTATGAACTGCGTTTTAGTTTACTACCTACTCAATAGATGGCAGGAGTTGTATATTTTAGGTTCTATTTTTCATAATGATGTGTTTAGGTTGTGAATAGATGTTTAGGAAACTTAAAAAGAACAGATGGTTATGTCTATTGCCTCAAAACTCCGTTATACATTATATTTATACGTTATAATTTATTTTAGTAATTTAAGTTAATCGAAAAGAATAATTTAGTGAAGAAAAACCGACGAGGTTTTTTGGTAAAAATGTTATTTTAGTGGCCGCTAGTAGATAGTATTTATACGCTTAAAGCGAAGTACTATTTCTTTATTTATTTCTTGGTTAGACGGCTGGTTGTTTCTTGTCATAGAGTTCACTTTAGATAAATATTATTGTGCTTTGCCAGTGTGAAAAGCCAGCGTCTACGCTGGTAACGTTTATATAATTCCTTTTTTTACTATGATTATTAAGCGGACTAACGACATGGCCTAATGACGCATTGCCGACGATAGGCTTCAGTCGGAATTGCCGTTGTTCCAGTAACTGCACTGGCTGTCCTTCCCTTTAACCGGAACACAACCAGGCAAACGTGATTGTTCTGGTAGTCAAACAGGAAGGACTGTAGTTGCAGACGAGGTCTCAACAAAAGCAACCACTGCATTAAGACAATCTCATTTTTCTTTCTCAATTATTTCATCATCAGGAAACTCGTCTTATCATAAGGCTCACATAAGCGACGCCATTGACATCCCGCAAAATGCTACAGAAAAAATTTAAACAGAAATAATTGTCGTTTAGACAATCCGTGATTTAAATTAAAAGGTCTTTAAAACTGCTATTGCATAGAAACAAAACCAACAATTATTATAACTATAAAATTATGCTCACGACAGCCACCAACTTTTTACCACAACTTATAACTACAACATACACATTCTCATAAAAAAAAGCTTTTAATGTTTTTTACCTGTGCCAAGTAATTAACTACCCTTTGATGGTTAATGTTTCCCACAACCACCCCCAGGTAAGGCATTAAACTGCACGGAAATTACACCCTAAAGGGTGTAAGTGTACTGATAAGTTTTATAGCAAGGGATTTATTGTATTACTAAAATCTAATTGCGAAGAGTATAAAATATTACCCTCGATACCTTTATTTTATAAGTAGGAAATGGAGTTTATTTGTTTATAACATTTTCATGACTCAACTCAACTAATAATTGAGAAATGTTCAACTGTACTGAAAATGACATACTGTATGTCTGTATGCCTTTCAAAAAAACTTTTACGAGGAATCCGCGACCAAACTTCAGGATATCAAAAAGTTCTGGATTATCATACTAACCTTATTAGGTCAAATAAAATAAATATGTTTTGTCACTAAATACTGAGCTCCTATAATAAACAAGACAGAAATATATTCAATCAAATATTTATTTCTTAACATGGATACTTGTTCTGATTGACGTCAAATAAAGTAAAATAAAGCATGACTACATACATACCCACATAGGTCTTGTAGTTAACTAATGAAACTCAGCTACAATCGGATACAATATCAGTATAACTCTACAAATATAATAGTGAATTATATAATAAACTAATGAATACATAAATCACTCGATTATCACGCTTTTCGCAAAGTTACTGTGTAAATAAATCAAAAATCTTTTCCAAAACCAAATCTCAAATAACAATCGTTGCCTTTAAAAAACTATATTGAATTTGCAGCAAAACTATAGCAATACAATCACGCTACTGCAGTAGGGAAAAATGTTAATTTGCCATTTTCCTAGAAAAGGACTTTAAAACTATAAGCTGCATGCGAGGGTAGTCACGAAAATAGCTGCCTACACGATATTTTATACTTATGGAAAAATATTGAAACATGTTTTTATGCTGATGTCCCTGCATTGTGTAAACGACGTAATCTAAATGATATCAGCTTATTTTTTGGTTACATTTTATTACTACAAGTTTCTGTGTGGATGAACCCGCGTTACTATTTACCACGTCGGATGTACCGCGTTGGTGTAGGCTCAAATTCGCATTCGAATCCGTCGCCCTTAGTACGCGGGGCGCCTGCAAAAGACCGAACTACGTGCAAGCGATTCTCGTTCCAATACTGAAAGAATATTCAAAAGCTGCAGTGTTTCGATTCAAATTCAAATTATGTTATACTTATCCTATGTATATACAATATATATTTTCTTATGATTGCTGTTAGTACTTAAATTGGTTTGAAATAACTTTATTTCAAAGTAGAGAAAAAGAGACTAAAGATATTTAATTGTCATTTTAAATTTCTTTTCACCTGCTTCTTAATCTACAAATTATGTATAAAAAACAACTCGAAGCAAATTGCGTCTACTGCGTGATAAAGCCACAAAACCAAATTTAAACATAAAAGCTATCTTCAGAATTATCGACTGAACATGACGGCCATGTTTTATATAAAGACACGCCGACGGACAAACTGCTATCACAATATAATTGTTTCACGTTTCAGATAATTCTTGTTATCACCTTGACATTAAGGGATTTTTACAATTAATCGATAGCGATCTATAAATGATATTGAACATTATTCTGTAAGGGAAAAATGAATTTTGAAAATAACTTGATTATTAGCTACTGTTCAAGTAAATTATTTTTTATAATGAAGACACTGTCTGTTGTAGGTTTTTGTTTCTTTTCTAAGGGCAGTTTGTTAATTGCATCCTTGTGTTAAAATTCATAATTATATTTATATTATATTTTCCATTTGAAGTTTAAGGAAAATATGCCCATTGTATTGTGTGCGTTTAGGGGCGACATAGTTGAATATGAGACGATGAACGTTCGGGAAAAATTCCGCCCGGGGAATGCCGTCCGGGTTTTGATGATACGAGCCCAGTGAGACTACCTGAATAAACTACCGTATTAACTGCTTCGGGCCGGCAATGCCGTTCAACAAATACAACCCGAATTTGCCGGCCGAACTGCGTCGTGGCACTAATGGATCTGTTTTACTAGAATATATATGCCATTGTTTTGTGACGGTTGTCTATTTCGACCTCTTTTTGTCAGTAAATTTTATTTTTTTTTGTCGTTCCCGACGTAATTTTAAACTAGGAATTACGTAGTGTCGGAGAACGGCAATGTTGTGATTTGACAAGTCAGTCACGAAATATTATACATCAAAGCAACTTGAATCTATTTATTTATTATTTTTTCCGAGTTTATTATTCAAAATTACATAGTTAAGATATTTTATTATCTACAATCAAAGTTTTTTTTAAGAAACCTATAATTTATTTTTACGTTCACGAGTGTGCGTAGCCAAAATTTTTGGCATTTTTGTATATTTTTAATTTTACCGAAAAAATAAACATAGAAGAGAGTTTTGGTGTTTTACTGGTACTACGTTACAGTTTTACAGATGATAGATATTAATCAATAAATTTTTATAAAGATCCATCACACGGTACTTACATATTCTACATTTCATTTTGTATTGTCAATATTATCAAGATATACGTGAAAGAAACCGCTCCGAAACCTCTATTTAAATATAAAATATAATACAGTAGAAAGAGCAAAGTTTTGCTTCTTCGATTTGTCGATACAGACAAGTAAAATATAGCTAAGAATAAGTACGATTGTATAACAACTCAAAGTCATGTAATTGTGTAACAAACATGTGATTCCAGTTTCAGAAATTACTTCCAGAGACAGCTTCGGTTGACACTTCATATTTTGAAACCCGTCGAACGGTTTAGGCTGCTGAGCGTGCCAAAGAAATGCATACATACAAATGCTCGAAAAACGTAACTCACCTTGTGACAGTCGGGTAATAAGCAAGATTACACTACAACTTAAATTCTACACTAAAAAAGAACTCAAAGCAATGTATTTATTTCCTTCAACTGACAGAACATATGTTCCATCATCGCATCTGTCAACTGCGCAAAAGGTCTCACGTGAAGTGTCCAGGTGATACGCATAAAATGTGCTAAATAGTTCGGAACAAGGACAAATACTACACTTTCACTGTAATAGCTTGATATCTTCTTAGCTATATATAGCTTATCTATATAGCTATATATAGCTTGATTCTTCATTGATATTGCGTTAATACAACTTAACTTCGGCTTTTAAAAGGTATTATGGGTATGGAGGGGAGGAAAGCCGTCGAAAAAATAAACCTATCGACGCTTTACAAAAAAATCATTTATAAAATATTTGGGGTATATAATTTGTATAGGGTATATAATGCTCCCGATGTTCCAGGTTCGAAATCTGTTAGAACAATCATTTATGAGATATCATAGTTGCTTGGTTTTTAGTTTTCTATATGGTTTTTAAAAACATAAGTTTTTTTACTTATATAACGTTTCTCGTCTGTTCGTCAAGAAATTTAATTCAAAAGTTCTTAGTTTTTTCGATGGCTATCTTTTTTTTGAACATCCCGTCTCGAAACGTAGAACGAAACAAAGAAAAATAAGAAAGTAATTATTATTTCGTTTCAATATAAAATGTGTAATCACATTACTTTTACTATTTCCATTTCTTTATTTTCTCGATGACAGCTCCTGTGTAACCTTGTGCGAGCGTTTTTTTTACATTATGTATGCATTATTTTTATAATAATATGACGTTTACACACGTACAAGGTTATGTATTACCAGAGTCGGAGAAACTGATAGGGATGGAGTTATTGGATGGAGCTAGAGAGCATTATATCAAATTAGAACTTCTTCCGGGCTTCCGGCATATGAGGCAGGGATACTATCCACTACGCCGCCCACTACGTCATCAACATAAAAACAATGTCCTTCTTTTAATTACATTAGCTGCGACAGACAATTTAAAATTGCGTAAACCGTAAACAAATCGAAACCAATTAAAATACACTTTGACAGTTATAAATTAATATAAATATTAAGTTCTTAGTGACAGCGACAAGGTCAACCATTTATTTATTTATCCGCAGCTGTATATTCAAATAAAATTAATTATTTCACTGACAAGCTATGTCTACTAATGAAATTGTTAATAATTATCAGCTGACTGTAGATATGTTACAAATATAGATAACTAGTTTGTCAATATGGTAATGAAGTAAATTCTTAAGAAAAAGTTTATTTTTCATATCCATTTTACAAAATGTGTATCTGTACGATTGTATTTTTTTGTAACGCATCCTAACTAATATTATAAATGTGAAAATAAGTGTGTTAGTTTGTTACGCTTTCACACCTGAACTGCGGATTGTGTTGAAATTTTACAAACAATTTGTCAGGTTTATATAAAAAGATATCGAGTACTTTTCATTTAGAAAAATATACTGTTCCCGAGAAAACGTGATGAATTTATTAGGATTCCTATCTAACAGGTCAGACTTTATGCCTTTTGGGATAAACCTACTATAAGTCTTGTAAAACAAGACCTGATGACGTAGAATTTTTGCCAAATATGCAGCATTAGCCATTCACAACATCACAAAAAAGCTTTTTTCCTACTGAGTCTTGTTGTAATTTAATAAATAATGGCTTGTGTTATTAAGTCCGCTCATTTTACACTTTTTGTGTAATAGAGTAAGCAAAATATCTAAAACTTTACTTTTTACTTTGCCCATTGTTCAAAATTGTGTAACGTGGGCTACATACTCTATAGAAAAAAATTTGCAGAAAGAAAATTGGTAATTTAATTTTAAATTTGAAGCCGACTTATTTCCTCTCAGTCAACCTTTTAAAGACCGAAACTAAGTTGTAATTACACAATGTCGATGAAGATTTTCACCAAATGTAAAAAGTTTTTACCTTTGATAAAATAAAACATGTTGAGTTTTGAATTTGCCTCATATGGCGGAGGTCCCAGGTTCGAGTCCTGGCCGGGGCATTCATTTAGTGTGATGCTCACAAATGTTTGTGCTCGGGTCATGGTTGTTAATATTTATATGTGTTTGTTTACTCTGGGTTCTCCCCATTTCGCTATATTGCCCATATCCACAACACAAGCTCCGCTTACTGTGAGGTTATGCAGTTTTGGTGCGTTTGTCTGGAAAAAAAAATTAAAAAATGTAACTACTATTTAACTAATTCATAGGGTTCACTGTGATCACTTTATCGTAAGAGCCCGATAAATTTGTTAAGTTATAATATAAAATATATACAAAAAAAAATAATTTCCATATTGAAAAAAGATAAAAGTCCCATATCCTACCAAGGAAATAAACTCAAACACCATTTTATTGAGGTCAAAAATGTCCGCAACATTTCAACTGAAGCTTACCTTATTCCTCATTCATTCAATTCAAATTTCATTCAAAATCGATCATTTTCATTCAAAAATACCCCTAATGTCCACAAGATACCATTTAAAATTGCGTGAATCCTTACATTTCTCCTACTTTAGTAAGGTTTTGCGTATTCAATGGATTTTTTTCAAGACGGCGGCATCTGTCAAAGCGCTTTAAATGCAAAATAATTAAAATATCTTAGGTTTAATTGGCGTTTCATTCATTTGTAAGAGTAACTTAAGCTTTTTAAGTAGTGATTAATTTTTAATTGTAAAAGTTGGAGTAATGTGGGAGTGCTGGTTTCGTACAATTTGTTGTGGTTTACTATGAGTCTGAGAAAATGTTTATGCAATTGCAGTAGAGTGATCTATACTTTTTTATAAAGAGGGAAGTTTATTTTGTTTATAAATTACATATAATTGTAATTTATAAATTGTAAGACTGATAAACCGATTAAAAAATTCTTTCACTTTCTAAATTTACTTGGTAAAAATGACTCTTGTGCAGTTTCTTGTTAGTTCTCCTTTTTTCTTTCTTTTTTGTTGGTTTTTCCGAACCGGTGACAGACTTCATTGAGAACAATAAAATAGATTTTTGATGCGTCCAACAAGAGAGCATTCCAAAAAATATATTTAATGATTTTTGAATCTTTCAGACATTTAACTGACATGTATTATAAAGTTATATACGAATTCAGAAGATGTTTAAAACATATTTATTTTGTTAAATATTTCTGGTAAAAGAATTTCAACATAAGAGGTTAAATTTCATAAATTACCATGTCCATGAAATACTTGTCCAAGAACGAAGATATTTTTTCACCTTATTCATTTGGATTCATGTTGTGAGTGCCATAACGCGCGTTGAAATCTATTGCATGTATTTATTGTGTTAAAAAGAAATTTATTCTCAAAGCATTATTTGTGTAAGAAATAGTTCAAAGGAATTTGATTATTTTTTGTTTTGTTCATTGTTTTTCATAAAAACAGTTGGTTTTTACATCTCTTTTTTTGGTAAGTATAGTTATCGAAGTACAAAGATAAAACATTTAAAATCTTACATAATCTCTACTTAGAATTTGTAAGTTTAGTGTGACTAAATAACTAATTCTAACTGTAAACAAATCTAATTAGGCAATAAGTCCACTATCCAAATCAAAATCGATCTAACTCGAGCGCGAGTCGTGACAAGCTATACCTGTTTTATAACACTGACCTGCCTCAACTTATAACTAGCTATCACAATAAATTTAAAATATGTTGTATGTACCAGCAAACTAACATAGCTTCCTTATGTTGGTAAATAGTATTGATTAGATTAGACTCAAGATATTTATCATGGTGTAATGTAACGATGATATGAGGGTAGGTGCAGTCTTTTGAATCATGGCTGTTATCTATTTATTTCGTTATATTTTAGGGATGCTGGCCATTATTCTGTTTTTGCTTATAAAAAAAGATTACTTCGAAAAATAAAATCACGTGACGTTAAAAATAATGTGAGAACGAAAGGATCTACCCTGGGAACTAGCCTGATGACGAATGTTGATGTTTAAAAACCATTACTTAAACAAACTATCAATCGACGTTAACTTGTGTTTGCGCACATTAATAATTATGATAAATAATTTATAATATTCATTCATATATGGCATTATACAACAAAGTTGTTTTAAAACATTAATAACTATGCCATCTTTGCATATAGGTGCCAATACACATTAAACAATTGATTCAAAAAGTATTTAAGAATATTTAAAAAATTAGATTTTTTTACCTCTATAAACATAAGAGTTAGTGAATAAATATTTAATCATTACCGTAGCCCAAGATCACCTTGTAGATTTATAACCCTAGTTAGACCATACATAAATTTTCTAGTTTCAATTCATTATACACAAAATGTCAACTAAACTAAGAAACTTAAAATATTGCAAGTTTAGTCACGAGCACAACAAAATTTAACCTATATTTCAAATTTATCGGTTTCTCAAATCTATGATACGGATTCTGTGTAACTTATCAAACATGCTTCAAAGTTAATTATCAGAAGTATAATTTTATTCAAGTTAGTAGCAAGGTCTACATTTAAATTATTATTTTCACAAAATTTTGCCAATATTTGAAGTGTTGATGAATTTATGTATTTATTTAAACAGCTTGTAGCATTATAACAAAAGGTAACATAAGATTTTTAATGGCAAAAGTACTGGCAAAATTGGTTTAAAGGTTTCAGACTGAGTATTGTTTATAAATAATAATAAATTCCCAGACAAACACACCAACTGTATGGCCCCAAAGTAAGCAGAGGTTGTGTTATGGGTGACCAATAAATACCGTGTACTAGCTGGTAATAACAGGTTTGATGGTAGGTAAAAAAAATATACTTCAGAAAATTAATTTCAAATGTAATATCAATATGCAAAAAATAGGCGATACTTGCAGACGGAATCGCGAAGCAAGATTTTTACTCTAGCAACATAATACGTTCCTTGAGAAAAAAAATAAAAAGATGAAAGAATTATTTTATTGTTTGTATTTTTCATATCATAGTCAATTTGTTTTCCTACTTTTTTATTTATTTGACAAAATCCACAAAAGAGTGTCGATAGAACTTTTCTGTCGGCCTTTTTTCCTCTCGTCGGCCTACCTTTTTTGACGTCAATAAGAACAAGTAATTGTCAATGTTGAGAAATAAATATTTCATTTCATTTCATTATTTCATTTCATTTCATTACCTATTATACATTTTAAAAGCCAGAGTTAAGCTATATTAACGCAATCTCGATGGTGATGAAGAAAATTTTTACCTATCATGAAATTAAATATTTTGAATTTTATATGAACTACAGAAATCACTGAACCAATGTTAAAAACTCCATGCCCCATTTTTTCCCAGAGCAACATTGATATTCATTCGGATTCAGAAGTTACGCGGGCCATATAGTTAAGTACAAACATTCTATTCGTCAATTTTTTTTAGTTATGAAGTTACAAATCATAGAAATGCGGATACATGCAATCGAAGCGAAATACTTCTTATAAGGCAAATATTCCTCAAATTCTCGCATTTACACATGTAATTTTAAGTTTAAATAGATTGGCGTTGGGACCCAAACAGCCTTAATAGGGTAGCGGTAGCAAAAAAGTGATTTAATACATAGAGATCGAAGTTACAGACTGAGTTATTTAGTTATTCACTGGCCATCAAAACTGTACCTAAAATGCTTAATGTGCGTATAGTTTTTTTATTATTTTTTTTTAAACTGGACATTAAAAGATTTTCAAAATGAAATCCAAATAATGAACACAGATGTTCGTTCTCTGGTCGTTCTTTTTTGTTCTCGGGTCATGGTTGTTTACATTTATATATGTATGTTTATTCTGGGTTCCCCCCAGTTCACTGTATGATCACCCATATAACAAGCTCTGCTTACTTTAGGGCCATACAGTTGGTATGTTTGTCAGGGGTTTTATAATTGTTACTTTCTATCCTCTAGAAATTAAAGCGAAACAAGTCGTAGGCAAAAACACCTGATACATAAAATGGATAATTAAATAATTAAACCAGTGTTACTGCAAACCAAAATTTTTACGAACGTTTATAAAATCTCCTCTTTTATTAAAAATAAATTAGCTTCGTCGTAATCCATGTCTTAAGAAGATTAATCGTTTCAAAGTATCGCTCAACAAACGGACACATCGATCCAAACCAGTCTAGATATGTAAAGTATCCCAGTAAAAAGGTTCTACTACCTAAATACTTTATACTATTCCGTCTAACACATGATTACACGAGTATTTACACATGTTATTTTAACCACTTTGAAGGCTAATGGACGACCATTCTTGAATATCACGTTTTTACTCAGTATCCTGGTTTAAATAATTTAAATACGTTTTTTTATGTAAAAAGCGGAGGTTAAGGTAATTGTTGTTATAAGTGTAATAGTTGTCACTTAAGCTGTTTATGTCGATGTATGTACTTAATTTCTTTTGTAAAAAATTTTTGGTGATTGATACCACAGTTTACAGCATTTTTAAACTATATTATTATTATTATTATATTTTATTGTTATGGTCCCTTAAGGCCTATATTACATGCAAGGGAGATTTTTCACGAACGAGAACGAGAAGCGAGGAGGAGCAGTTAGTTTGTATGTAGATAATGCAGCGCGAGCCGAGCGAACCCAGCGAGCGTTGGCCGGCGAAGTGCCAAAAAGGGATTTGCATTTCAGTACATAACCTTTATACTCAAGAAATAACTCGGTACAAAAAGCTAAATAAACTTTGTTATGTCCAGCTGACTACTTGAATGCTCGAACGTATAAATTGATGTGCTCTTGCAGTTTTACAAGGCGTTTGTTATTACACCTAATATTATTCGGAATTTTGATATTTGGGATTCGTTATGATATTGCGGATTATTATTAATTCGGATTTTTTATGGTTCGGTATTTTCAGATTCGGCATATTGATTTTCGTAATTATCAACGTTCGGAATTTCGAAGTTTCGAAGAAGAAAAATTAGGAATTATGAAACACGGAATTTTCATTATCGGAATTTTGAACCATTCAGTGTTATAAAAATACGGAATTTTGAAATGCGTGATTATGACTATCGGAATTAAGTTTTTCGTATTTATGAAGTGTATCCGTCTTCATTACACAAATGAGTGCCCCGAACAGGACTTGAACCTAGGATGTCTGGCGTATGAAACAGGGCTTCTTCCACCGACACCGCTCGGCCTATATTTCGGTTTATATATTGTTACTAACGAACAATCAAACTTTTATTTTTTTATTTAATTAAAATAGATTTAAAAGATATTCTTAGTCTTACCATTGTAACATAATAATCAAATTAAAAATAAATTAATTTCTGTATACATTTTTGCTAACCGTACAACATTCTACAAGAAGTTTGTTATCGATTTAAATAGTAAGTTTTTATACATTCAAACTAATTAGTATCCAGTCGTGTCGATTACGAAAGATTGTCTCTTAATTGCGCGTGCGATTCGATTCTTGATCGATTTAGTTAAATGTTGTAATATTTTGTTGAGTATAGCGTAATGTTATATGTTTATTCGTTTTAAAGGGTAGCAAAGAAGTAATTGCAATAAATAAATTAATAAGAAATCCCCAGACAATGACACAAATTGTATGAACCCAAAGTAAGCACAGCTTGTGTTATGAATGACCAACGACGAAAGGGGAGGTAACAACTCAGAATAATCATACATATATAAATAACAACCATGACCATGTTTTATAATTTATGTTCATAACACAAATGAATGCCCCGGCCAGGACTCGAACCTGAGATACTAACCACTAAGCTACTCGGTCTTCAAATACAATCTGCATTCTCGTTGAGTAAGTAGGTAATATATATGTATTTCATAGGTAGGATGTTCTTTGCTAAGTATATACCTTTTCTATATTAAAGTGAGTCATATTATTCTAATTTATTACTTCTCTAGTCTCTATGTAATTTATAGTAAAAAAAAATAGTATTTAGCATTTTCTGTCTATTTCAAATATTGGTACCTTTTTCAATAAAATGAAAAGTAGAAGTGAACTCACATTAAATTACTAAAATAACAGAAAACTTATCCTTATAATAAAACGAATAAACGTCAAAAGTAAATATTGTAACGTAGACAAGAAAAGTTGTTCTCCAAATAAGGGTTACGCCACACCGTAGCGTGCGGTGATACACGTTTACAAGAGGTGTAAAAACTTGTATATTCAACTATTTCTAGTAAAGGAGGATCCTGCATTCATGATCTAGAAACACTCAGTGATTCAATGAAAGTATTGAATTTGAACACTGGAATGTAAAAAGTGTAGTAGATATGTCATTTATTTTTATTTAATTTCACTAATTTCAAAGCATTAAATGCTTTGGTTATGTCAGGAATGTGATGCAAATAATACAAAATACTTACAAGAATACAAAATTGGACGTTCCTTAATCTGTTTTCTGTATATTGAGATTCTCCTATCCTACCTTATAAGGCATTAATTAATTATACATTTATAAATAAAATAACAGAGAAAAACATAAAATCGATAAAACGTTGCCTCTATAAAGTCACCATTAAGAAAATAAGAGTAACTGTAAAGGGGTGTCCTAAACAAACTGGGGGTAACACACCTCGTTGTACAGTCATAATAGGTGATTCACATAAAAACAAGGGCGATAGTTCACGAAATTAATTAATTTTCTTTTTATATAAAAAAACGTAGCCACTATGTTTTATAAATAGGTTTACATTTGTATTCTGTCACTCGTCAGTTACTATTAAAGCCTCTTGGGACTTTCTGTGTATTGTGGAGAAAATATTTGTGAAATTTGGTGCTTTTTTAATAGTCATGTTTATGTATTTACAAAGAACTTATTAGTTAACCAACTTAAGTAGGCAATTTCATCTGCGAGGACTTTTAGTTATTATTTGTCGAATGTTTGAATAAATCGAATTGCAAATCATCAATCTTCAAAAGGTTTGATTGTGTTTCAAATATTTTGACATAAAGTTTATATAATAGATATACTATACTATATATACTCAAAATAAAATTTTACTTTAAGAACACATCAAACATATTTTTAGGTTTACTTGGCATTTGAACACCATATGCTCTTTTGTTTTATGGATTATTTGATAGCTGGTTAGAGTTTTTATGCAAGATACTAAATACCGGTATAAGTGTACTGTACTTTATTTAGAGCTTTAAGCATTGTTTTATAATACTGTGAAAAAGTTTACTCTTATTCGACCAAGCACCTACGTAATTAGTGAGAGACCTAAACAAACGTTTATTTATTACGTTAAGTGGGGCCATACCCTAACATCTAGTTGATACAAAGCAAATATGGTTGTTTGTCCCTCTGTCCGCTTTCTACTAATGAAATGAATATTTTTTTACTCGATGGTAGCTGGTAATTTTTGTGTTCTTAGGTAATGAGGTTTATGTAAATATCTAAGGTTTTTTTAATGTTTGATCGATTTCAATTGGTGATGAGTCAACGATTTATATAAACATTTATGCCGTATATGAGCTTACATTAATTTCAAACCTGAGTAATTGTGACCAAAAATCTTATTACTTTTTGCCAATGAAGAAAACTAAATAAAATTTTTAATTATTTCCAGCAATTTACTGTATTTATTTTTAATAAAGTATACCTCAGTGTACGTATACAACCATTAGCCACAAGAAAGCACTATGAAATTCTTAAAGCTATCTAAAATTATCGATATTTCCCAACACTATTTGGCTAATGCTAATCTTAGTGTAGCCACCGAAACTTTTAAAACGTTTAAACACAGAGCTATGATTGTCTACCTATAAGGTATCCAAGTAGCTATAGCAAGAAACACCAACCACTTCAATATTCTTAAAGAATAGCCTTTTTTTTTGTTACAAGTCTCTTCCAAACATGGCTGCTAAAATATCATAGTAGGTCCCGTACATAAATTAAAGCTTGGATAACAAACTATTTCAGAAATTTTTGTCTTAATGATAGTTTTAACGCTTGTCTATCATGAATTTTACTCGTTATAAGATATTGATATCGTCTTAAGTAATGCAAGTTTATGCGTATAAGCAATCAACAAAGTTATAGATTTCGGCCGTTTTTGATTTTAACATTTGCATAACATCTTACCTTTGACATTCCGTGTGGCTTTCTAGAACATAGAGAAAAACGTTATAGAATGAAATATGTACTAAAGTATAATGAATAATATTTAAACTCTTATAAACGAATTAAGGCTTGGTAAAATCTTTAAATCATGGCAACTGAAATATAACTACATAATCGTGCTATTTAATATAGAACAAATAAAAAAATAACTATTTAACACGTAAAATATTTAAACATCCCCAATTACACGTATCACAAATCCAAACTAAAATCCATTTATAAAATGAAAAATAAATCTTACATGGCGGTTTGAATTCAAAAAGCAAATGGCGCCCGCTGTCGTCCGCCATCTTGAACCACGTTGTTTCTTCGTCAACTTCTTACCAACGAATGGACTAACCTTTTACCTCGTGGGTTTTTCATGGGGTACCAAAACCACCACGATACTACCACCACGCATGCGTACTAAAAAGGAAAACTATTGATCCCCCGATATTATAGATAAGCGAATACAGGAAAATTGTATGGGGGTTGAGTAAAGGCGAATTATTAATTATTTAGAAAATTCAATGATTGATCGATGGTGGTTTCAAATAGAACCATCGGTATAATGGTATCGAGTTATTTTTGGGTTGGTACCAAAGTGTCGGCTTGGATTTTACCTATTGTTGCCGAAGGTGCCTTGTCACTAATTTCTTCGGCTTTTGACTGCTCATACCTACCTAAATGTAGGTAACATTATGTAGTCTACCGTCGATTGCTTTTGATAGTATTTGTATGTAGATATTTGGTTATTATTTGTAAAGGGTATCGAAATAAAAAGCTTAGTTTTAGTTATGAAGATAAATAAGGTTAATAACTTTAAAGCCATTTCAGTGTCTGGAACATGGTTTTTCAGTAATAATGACGATAAAATAAACTATGTATTTCGTAATAAAGAGAACTAAACGCAACTTTTAAGCCTAGACTTTACAAAATCTGCCACATTGTTATAAAAGCGCAATGCAGCTTTCTTTTGTTGCTTACAAGCTTTTTACTACGCCAATAATAGTAACTTGGTAAGGAATGAATGTCTAAGAATTCATTTATACGGTATTTTAAGTTAAGTTAGCAACCCGAATTACAAAATGTTTTACTATACAATATCTATGTTTTTAAATGAATGGTTTGTGACGTTAAAAAGCTGGTGGTACTACAGAGGTCAAAATATTTTTAGAACTTTTTAAAGGTCATTGATCAATGTTTCTACAAAAATGACTCGAATTGGACTCCATCACGTGGTATCCATCAATACCTCAATTTCGAATATATGTTTAGAGTAGGTATATACTAAAATTATATCTAAAATGTGTATTAACGAGTAGATACTTGTGCACCTAAATAATATACCGAAAAAAATTATGAAGTGTTTTGTTAAATAACATTTGTAAAACTGAGACTCATTTTGGAATCATAGGCCTTCTCTAGATAAAACGTATTAAAAAACTGCTTCAAATACCTGGGATTCGAGTTGAAGTCCTGATGGGCACCAGGTGTCTGTAGTAACTGACATTAAACTGACGAATCATATTTGATTTCGACTTATAGATATTATTTATGTATTTAAATTAAGTCTGAGTTTTCCCTTAGTTCACTATTATGATCACAACACTATGTAAGCTCTGCTTTCTTTGTAACCAAACAATATGGGTGCATTTGGGAAAGTCTGAATCTATAAAATATAGATATCTCTTCTTAAGAACCATGTCATATATTTTAGCTCTAGGAAAAAATTGTCTAAAGGTTTTTAAAAAAGATATTGAGTGGAACCGATCGAATTTAAGTAAAGAGCCAAGAAAAATGCTCTCTACCAAAATAATATTTAATCCTAAGCTATACGCGCGAAGAGTCGCTGGCAAAATCTAGTATTATCTATAATAGTCAAAGACATGTAAGTATTTTGAAAGCTTAGCAGTCCTTTCTCGATAGAATATAGCTTTCAGAGTGAATATGTATGTAACTTTTGAAAGTATCCGTTCAAGTTTATGAATAAGTTATTTCGATTCTAGAGTGTCAGTATTTATGACAATGATTCATTATTTATTTTAGAGCTGTTCCGAAAATAAATGAACTTTAAGAGCTATTGAAAATAAAATTCTAAGCTTTCAAATTTTACCAAACAATTTAAGGTTACATTTAAAATTATACTAAGTTACTCAGAGGCGGTTGGTATACTACACAGAAATAAGAATGAGGATAAATAGAACCTCTTTCTGTTTTCCGTGGTACATTTTTAGTAATAACGACTATCATTATTATTAAAAATTGTCAACTGTCCGGTTGCGCAAATTGTTTGTTTGTTTATTTGCATTATTTGCAACTGAAACTGCTTTACCGTTAAAAAAATTCGAAATTTGACTGAATATTGAAGAGTAACATAAATCAGAGAACATTTTATCTTAAAATTATACGGGAATAAAAACACAGAATACATTACTCGATTAAAGTAAAACCTCTCCAGATTGCAGTTGCAATTTTCTTTGGAGGTGCCGCGAAACTTGGCTACACTGTATAAATAAAGCATTCTATACTTACTATAAACTTACTATATTATACTATTATAAATTTACTATAATGACTAATTATTAGAAAAGAAAACATGTTAAAGCAAGTAAAGTAAAACCACCAGATTTTTTTATATCTTATTATTTAGATATTACATTTAATAGTCTCTGATATTATATTATTAAGTTAATCTTTTATTCTATGCTTACTATAATTAAATACAAAATGAAAAAGGTTCTGAGGACGACTCCTTTTTTTTATGTTATGTTATGTTTTATGCTATGCCGCGGTAAAACACTGGGGTAGGGATCTGATTTTTATGAAATCATTACAGTTAAATCTGAACATCTAAGCAAACATTTTCCGATTTTTGTAGCACAAAGAATCGAAAACAATTCGAACGTTATTGTTGCAAAGGCTTTACTTGGTACGTAATATGACATGAAAGTTAGTAAAAAAATATGCTAAAAGAAGAAAAATTTCGACTAAACTTTTAAGGATGAAAAAATTATTTATCTTATCTCCTGTTTTACATGATAAAAAAATCAATTGTCCAGATTTTTTGAACCTTCTCTTTTTATGGATTTATGAACCTCAATTAGTTTTAAAGTCAATAAGTAAATTTTCAGACAAATACACCAAATGTATGCATATAAACAACCATGACCCGAGAACAAACATCTGTGTTGATAACACAAAATGAACACACCACACATAGAAGAAACTATAATTGTCAAACTGCCCATTACGCCACTCGGCCGTCTAACATTCTTAATATTGTGAATTAAAAAACTAAAGACGACATGAAAGAAAAATTCTTTATTGTTATTTAAGTACCTACACTGGGCCTAATTTGTCAATATTTTTGTTTTTATATCAGCTCAGTTCTGGAAGACAAGCTGCACACTAAACCTCATCTGACAGAAGACTATAAACTCTACACAAAAACAGTACCTCCACTTTATATTGTAACTAAAACGAGAGATACCAAGAACTTTCTGATAATATCTTTAGAACCTTCTTCTAACTCCGGAGAAATCGTTATTTCAAACAAACGGGCAGGCGTTTTTTGTCTCCTATAATTTAATTAAAGCTCCACGGAAAGCTCCGTACAGAGCTTTTTAATTGTAAATGCGCACGCGTCGGTGAGCTTTGAAGTGAGTTTAAGCTTTATTTATAAACGAGAGCTTTAGTTTATTAGGTGATTTGTTGAGTGGGAAGTATCTTTCAATAGGAATCAACAGTCACGGAAATAAAATAATTTGTTGCAGATCTGTAATAATTAGTTATTCTGATTTGAAAGTAAAGATATGTTGATTTTATTAAGGTACCGATGAGTTTAAGGGGTTCATATACAAAGGTACAATGAAAGTCAATTACGAATATCAAGGAATGTATACCTGATGATGCTTACTTGTTAGATAGGCAGAAAGACAACGTCTATAAATTATCTTTTTGTGGACACGAACATGGTCGCCACACGCAGTTCGGCACATTCGGCTCGTCTCGGCAAAACACGAGCAGTATAGGCCGGGCAGCTGTTTCCCGAACTGTCATCGTTGGTAGTGTTTAACAAAAAAATTTTTCTTAATTTATATATTAGGTCTTTACCTATGAAATTGCCGTTTTTCACGAAATAAATGAAGCGTAATTTTTTTATATATTTTTTATTTCTATTAATCAAAATAATCACCCATGCAATCAATGCATCTTTGCCAACGCATTGGTAGCTTATTGATGCCTTTCTTGAAGAAATCAGCTGGACGGGAGGCAACAAATTCTTCAAAGGCATTTTGTACTGCCTCTCGGGTATTGAATTTTTTTCCCGCCAAGAAGTTATCCAAATTCTGGAAAAAGTAGAAGTCTGTAGGCGCAAGGTCTGGTGAGTACGGCGGATGACGGAGAACTTCCAACCCCAACTCTTGTAGCTTGGAGACCGTCTGCTGTGCAGTATGAGGTCGCGCGTTGTCGTGCAGGAGCAGTGGAGCCGAACGATTGACCAAAGCTGGTTGGAGACGTGCGAGCTTCTCCATCATTGTGTTCAGT
Source organism: Marasmarcha lunaedactyla (assembly GCA_923062675.1). Lineage (NCBI taxonomy): Eukaryota > Metazoa > Arthropoda > Insecta > Lepidoptera > Pterophoridae > Marasmarcha > Marasmarcha lunaedactyla. Next base: position 7,191,729 of record OV281358.1, read on the forward strand.
TCTTCACAGTACACATCTGCAGTAATGCTTGTCCCGTTTGGCAAGAAGCTGTGATGAATTACACCCGCGTTAGACCACCAAACAGTGACCATCACTTTTCTAGGGGTAAGTTTTCGTTTAGGGCATTGTTTGGGTGCTGAACCAGGGTCCAACCAACTTGCTGAGCGCTTACGATTGTCAAACAGGATCCATTTCTCGTCACAAGTAACAATGCGGTTCAGAATTCCTTCATTTGTATGCCTGCTGAGCAGTGCAAGGCACGTCTCCACGCGTACTTCGCGCTGGCGGTCATTGAGTTCGTGGGGTACCCATTTGTCAAGCTTTTTTACCTTGCCAATTTGACGCAAATGGACCAATATTGTTTTGATGCTAACGTCGAAAGCTGCTGCTAATTCAGCCGTGGATTGAGTTTCATCAGCTTCCACAATTGCCTTTAATTCGTCATTGTCGACCAAAGTTTTCGGACGACCACGGGGTTCATTTTTCAGGTCAAAATTTCCAGAACGGAAGCGGGTAAACCAATAACGGGTGGTGCGTTCGTTTGTAGTGTTCGCTCCGTAAACGTCGTTGATGTTGCGTGCCGCTTGTGCCGCTTTGCTGCCACGACGGTACTCATACTCCATAATTACTCGAATTTTTAACTTATCCATGATGACGAAAAATGTTCGAATGCGTTGAAAACAAAACACTAACTATTAAACAAATGACGATTTTAGAAAAAGAATTCCATGTTTGTCAAATAAAATTAATTTGAAATTAGAATTATCAGTCAAAAAAAAAATATTTTCATTTGAAATGGCCAGTACGGCAAAACGGCAGTTTCATAGGTAAAGACTATGTAGTCTCTACAACTATTGCATTCTTTTCGTAAGTCTTGATTTTACTGTAAGCTTTATTATCAGTAGCAGTTGAAAATTCCTGGAAATTCTAAATATTGGAATCTACGTCGAAAGAAACCTCACAAAAATACTTGTGTTTTGTAATGTAAAAAATATTTGAGAGACTAACATTTATTATCAGTTATATGTCAAGCCTTTAGAGAACAATAATTGGTTTGTTTAGTGGTTGTAAGTTGTTTTTTTTATTTTTGTACTGGGTTCCACCAATACGCAATACTGGCAGAAATAGCCCGCCACACCAATTATTGCCATTTTTAAATTATCTAACTAACTAGAGACCAATGATATACTTTTAGGTCAGTACGTACAAAACTGCTTAATTTTGAAAAAAAAGTCATGATAACATAATACATTACATTAAACCAGGTTTATCTTTCTAAATGGCTGGTTTTTGCGCCATGAATAATCCAATACCTACCTACCTATTCTTGTATGAAGTTCCTCTCTCATTGTTGGTACCTGTATTATATTTTTCAAGGTTTTGGTAACTATGTAGTTAAATTGTATCCATGAGCTCACTACATATGCAAAGGTAAATTACATCACATATTGTTTAAGTTAAAAATACCAGCATCAACCAAAAATGGTGCAAAACCAATCTTAATAAAGATTTATTTAATTACTTGCTCCAGGAAGAGAATTTACCTCAAAAAAGGCAGAATGATCCTGCTCTGTTCTTTTGGTTATTCATTAATTAGCTTTGTCAACTCTTACGTTTAAATTAAATAAAAGGTTAAGGGTGTGTCGAGCTATGAAGTAGGGTCTGTGAAATATTTGAGATGAAAAAAAAATGGCGCTGTTCAGTTTAAAAGAAATCATTTCAGATACAAAAGTTTTGGTATCGTTGAAAAGCATATTTACAAAGTTTGGAAATGGTTTCTTCTCAATGATTGTGGGTAAAATTGCCTGCCTTTATGTCTACCAATTTACAAACTTTTCCCTTCTAGCTAGAAGACTTTTAGAAGGCTTTTAGAAGTTGCCGTTCTAGTCTTCTCAGACAGATTGCATCATAGAAAATCTCAACAAGTCCCCTGCGGTATGTCATCACAGACCTACATGTCTTGACCTACGTGTTTTGAATAGTACAATACTTTTGCTGTGATAAAGATGGCTTATATACATTTCTTCATTCGCACATAATATGTAAGTACCAATTTCTCTTCAATACAGTTTCAATCAACAAAGATTATATATTAGAAAAAAAAAGATTTTGCTTGAGCCTAGCACCAAACTAGAAGAATTTTAATTAATTATCTCCCTGAGAGATGTCAGTCACAATTTGTCAAACCGAGCACAGAACCCTAGGACTAGTACCATAATTGCAGCGATCACCTGTCAACCTTCAAAACCTTTGTTTTCATAATGACATCAAATGAATACGCATTTCAATAATTGCTTCTCAACTTGGACGAGTGCATGTAAAACAAGTATATCTGCCTACTTATCGAATTCGCATAGTTTTACTTTCGACTCAAAGTACTACATGTGCAATGATATTTATGAACATACACTTAGCTAAAAAAGTAAGAATGAATCGTTTTATGAGTGACCCATATACCTCTATACTATAATGCACTTTACTATACTTTAATAAAGAGTAAAGATTCGTTATATGTGATGGAGAAACTCTGGACAAACGCTTCTAATAATTATTTAATTCCTTGAAAGGTAAAGTTACATAGTGTAAATTTTATCAAAAAATGGAATTCTTCGTGTTAAACTACTACATGAAGAGCGCGTCGTATTTTTTATTACTCTTTTTAACTTTTAACATTAAGAAAAATATTTAAAAAAATCAAATGTAATCCCCATTTACTATTTCTTCAAAATTATACGCTAGATCACAAGCATTGGTTTCAAAATTTCAAAAATTCATAACCAGTAGAGTGATTATAAATTCAATAATAGAAGCCGACGACGCTAGAGTTGTAAGCTACAGCTAAAATCTATTATAATTAAGACACTAACGTAGTCGTGTACACATTTAATTAATAATTCAGTGTGACATTAATAATTAATATTGATTATTGAATTTATTAACACGCCTGTACTGTTTTAAACTATTTGACGATACTATTATTGACAAGCTCGTATTACATTAAAGAAGCATGTTATTGCTTTGAATATATTAAAATAGTGAAAGATAGTATAGGGAACTAAACACGGGAAGGGCAGGAGGATAAAACATGCACTGGCGCTCGATCCAAAGTTATGTGGGACTCGTCCCGTCGCCTACCAGAACCACTACCCACTAAAAAACCCCCTGTTGGCTCGTGCATTTTTGCCACTCAGCCTTCATCTGAGCGACGGCCGATTGGAGAAAGAGGCCGCGCTAGCGGGGCCCTTAAGGGGTCACCCGCTGGGATTTACATAGCACTGAAGGTGCTCAAAGCACTGAAGGTGAATACATAGCACTGAAGGTGCTCAAAATGAAAAGTAAATAATTAAAAACATTAAAAATTGAAAAATAAAATTGCATTAATTCGGATTTACGTTAGAATTAGAATTTACGTTAGAATTAGAATTTGCGCCCTGAAGGGCTTCGAGATCTAAAGTTAATTGCGTGGGTTCGCCAGTGTGCGCGTTTCTCGGTCTAGCGACTTTGAATTTTACGAATCTGAGACAGGAGCAGTATATGAGACTGAATCTCGAATAAGAGGATTGATGGGATTCGGCGCGTGTGAAGAACGATTCTGAGAGTGTTTTTAGGTGCTGTTGCACTGTAGGTAGTTCAAGATCTCTGTGCAGGTCCGCGTTGCGCACGTACCAACGTGCGTTTGTCGCCCTGCGGCAGAACAGATTTTGAACTACCTGCAGTTTGTGCAGGACGGAGGGTTTGGCGTGGGCAAAGATTGGCGAGGCATACGTCATGACGGGTCTAACGCAGACCTTATAAAGCGTACGTTTATTTCTGAAAGACATTTTACTTTTACTACCTAACATACTATAAAGACAGCCTAAGTAAAAACGTGCGAGTTTCGTTACTCTATTGACGTGAGGTTTGAAAGAAAGCGTCTGGTCTAAGGTGACGCCTAAATATTTGGTAGTGCGCTTCCAGGGGATGGGAGTGCCTAGCATTTTAACGTGGAGATTGTCGGCGATACGACGGCGTTTGCAGTCGAAGTAAACAGAGCTCTTCTCTGGGTTCACATCGATACATCATTCTTGAAACCATGCACCGAGGGCCTTTACAGCCTTTTGGAGTCTGGTCGTGAGGCCCAGGACACTGAGGCCTTTGGTGTAAAGGGCAGTGTCATCGGCAAAGAGGGCGAGTTCGACGCCTTTCGGCGGGACGGGAATATCGTTGGTGAACACGGTGTACAATAGAGGAGCGAGGACTGAGCCTTAAGGGACTCCAGCCTTTATGAGACGGGGCGCGGAAAGCGTGCCTTCATGTTTAAAATGGAACGTACGGTTTTTGAGAAACGACGCGATTATTCTAACTAGGCGATCCGGTTAGCCTATTTTGTAGAGTTTATAGACAAGACCGCTGTGCCAGACTTTATCGAAAGCCTTGCCTATGTCAAAGAAGACTGCGACCGTTTTAAAACGCCGCGGGAAGAATCCGTCGAGTATGTATTCGACGATTCGATGGACTTGCTGAGGGCAGGAGTGCTTAGCGCGAAAGCCGAACTCGCCGAACCGCGAAGGTCGAAGCAGGCATTGAAAATGATAGCTAACAAGGTAAGCACCTGTTGAGGCAGGTGCTTATATGTGCGTGGTTGGAAATACCATCCGCACCCGGAGCCTTTTTGGACTTTAGATTTTTTATGAGAACCGAGATTTCATCATTAGAGACTGTGACGGGGTCAGCGGCGATGGGGACAGACTCTCTGCGGAGAATTTCGTCCTCCACCGCCTGGATGTGGGAGGGATCCGCGGGTCGGCGAAGCATTCGGCTTTCTCTTCGACTTCAAAGGCAATAGTGCCGTCGGGACGAGTGAGAGGAGGAATGTGAGAGGCGGCGTCTACGCGTAAGGCTCGGGCCATACTATAGTACGCTTGGTGGGACGGGGAGATATTCTCCATGAGATCGTTAAACTGAGCGTCTCGGAGTTCCCTGAGGCAAGACCTAACTTTACGTTGTAGTTTGTTCGCAGCTGATCTATAGGCGGGCGTGGGATATTTCTTGGCTCTCCGGAGAGCCGCGTTCTTAGATTTAATAAAATTACTAACGGCTAAGGGTAGATTGGGTATACTTCGCTTAGGAACCTTTTCGTTTACACTGATGGCTGAGTTGATAGCATCAGTGAGGGAGTCGACTAATGAATCTATTTTGTCCAGGCTATCTAATTGGTCGGGCGAGATCGCGAGCGGAGAGTTTGGGGCCTCTAAGGCTGAATCTAACGTATTTTTAAAACCTTTCCAGTTGGTAAAGGTCTTAGGAGGAGTGACGTGATTGTTAGGCGGTACTAGCACGAGGGAGACGGGGCGGTAATTAGAGCCAAGGTCATCGAGCGGTTCGATAGACGTGAGATCGAGGTTGATTTGGTTGACGATCGCAAAATCGAGGATGTCAGGAAAGTAGTCAGGGTTGCTGGGATAGTGACTGGGAGTGACGGGAGAGATGACGTCTAAGTCGAGTTGCTGAGTGATTTTAAGGAGTTCTCTACGGGAGCTACGAGAGCTGGGATAGGACGAAAAGGTGCACGTGAAACGGCCGGACGCTGCCTCCAAGACAAAGCCGGAGTAGGCGTCGGCTGAACGGGCTTTGCTTCCGGGGGACTCCGGTTGCGCAGCGGCGGGAAGTTAGCGGGAGTGAGCAGCGGAACCGGTTTAGGCGCGGCCCTCTTGGCTGAGGAGCGCGGAGCGCGCGGGCAACCCCTGTAGTTAGCTGTGTGGCCAGACTGGCCGCACAGCACACAGGCAGGGGGGGAAGTGGATTCGGGAGTGCGAGTGCACTCCTTTGTTATGTGAGGATCCAGGCACTTAACGCACCTGGGAGGAGCTGAGCAGTTAGCCGCTGCGTGGCAGTAGAGCTGGCAGCGGTGGCACTGCCCAGGGTGACCACGGGGATTGGGACGCTCGACGGAGATATTCGAGAGTCCGCAGATTGTGCGAGTCTCTCTGAAGATCTCCCTTAGAGTTGGGAGTATTTAACAAGATAACTAAAGCTAACGGAAAACGCCTACTTACCTCGTTTTGAGTGCATCTTGTGCACTGCTTCAGCCGGGAAACCCTGGGACTTAAGTCCTCGAGGATATCTTCGTTCGCGAGCTCGAACGGGACGCCCCGTAATACTGCGCGGATCTTACGCTCCTCCAGGAGGGCGTAAGTATGGTACGCGATTTGTTTCAGCGAGAGTAAACGAGTGATCGCGCGGAAGTCGTCGATAGTCGCGACTTGGATTTTAATGGTATCGCCTGCGTTATTTGCCTTGATATAATTAATTTTGTGCTCTTTGCACAAGTTAGAAACCGCGGTCCAGCGCGCTTTTTCGCGGAGGAAGACAGGTGGAGGGAGCTGAGGCTTCGGTGGGACGGGAGCGCAGCGCGTCACTGGCTTCGACGGGACCGACGGAGACGCGGTCACTTGGAGTGACATGAGTGGCGCGGGGGCGGGTGTAGAAGACGGGGTTGGCTCGGGTGTTGAAGACACCGCGGCTTTTTTCGAACGCTTCTTAGAGCGTTTGGCAACTAACTGGAACGCGGGCTCAGGAGAACCGGTTAGGGTGGCGGCGACCGACGAAGCTTCGGACGCAGCGGAGTCTTTATCGCTCTCGGGAACGGTACGCTTCCTACGAGATGAGCGCGAGGATGAGAGCGCAGTCCATATCGGATGGAACGGGAGAAGCGGGAGAGCTATAGACCTGAGGGGTCTGGACGTTGGAGGCCTGAGGGGCTAGGGTTGGGGCCTGAGGGGCCGGAGACGGAATGGAGACGCCTGCCGCAGCAAGCGCCTAGGTGAACGCGTTCGTGAAATTAATAACGCTTAGCGAATCCATTAGGGAGGGTTGGGACAATAATGTGTATAAATAAGTTTATTAAAAGATGCCTAGTTCCTAAAAACCTAGCAATACCCCAGCGGCTAACCTCCCTACCAGCGGTAGGGGGGCTGGAGAGAATAACCTAAAACTAACCGTAGTACGCCGAAGGCCGCTACCTAGAAACCTAAAAAAGGGTACGCAGGTAAAGAGTTGACCGCGTTAGGGTCAACCTTTACCGACAGAAAGGACAAATACACACGAAAACACACAGATATGATAAAAATAAATATGAAAATAGGAGAATAATAAATAAAATAGAGAAGAGAAATAAAATAAAAATAAAAGGACTGGTTCAGTACAAATTCGTTGTCACCGTTAAGTATCCTTTGTACTGAAACCAGACTACTTACGCTGGGCACAACACTGCACTCAGCACAAGCACAACACAACTTAGCACAGCACTTTGAAGACTAAGTCACAAAGAAAAATCACACTCGATAGCACTCAGAGGGAGTAGAAAAACCTTGAAAACCGTAGCACGGAACCAACACGTTAAACTGTGACGTCAGTAGACTGAGCGCTACGGAATATCGGGAGTACCGGGCGGCGATCGGAGCGAGAATCAAAACCTAGCACCTAGTCGTATATATTCTAATCGCTTAAGTAAAGTTGATATTGCGATGTAGAACACGCGTTGTGATTGGTCGGTTGAGTAGCGCGTCACCGCTACAATAGGTTACGTACTTGAGTCATAGCTCTGGACTCACACAAACTCAAGTATACTACATTTATGAAACTTTACATTAAAGAAACTGAGAAGGAGACAGATGTTGCAAATACATGACGTGCGAGCAAGACGGATATCGTGTAGTATCGCCTCTGTTCTTTTCGCGTAGTAACAGTATCGCGACTAAGTCAGATCAGGATTTATAGATCCGTGCGTCGAGAGTTTGTTACCTATTTATCCCTATTTTACTTTAACCAAAGTTTTATTATTAAATTCACTATCATGACTACATGATAATGAATTTAATAATAATGAATTTAAATTATGTTTTGTCACATATATACAACACAGTTTTTGTCAAGTAGGTGGTTAATTGTGTTCAAGGAATCGCTTCTGGAAGCAGAAAAACCTCATAAATAAACATGGCTTCCAAATTATGCCGAACCCGACTACGAATGTAATCTATACCACGATTGTATAAATATGTCTAATTTTTTAGAATTCAGTCTATATAAAAAAAACTATTGAATTTAAAAATTGACACGTAAATAATTACTATGTCATAAGTTAGCAACATTTTGTCGCCATGTTATTGAGTTACGTCAATTTTGATTGATTGAAACGCTCACTCTAATTACTATTAGTGCGTCGTTAACTTGTTACACGTGTTGTTAAAATATCGTTCAACGTTTAATAATAAAACTATAAAAATTGAGTCAGAAAGTGGCCTTTTTCTTGGAATTTTTTTATTTCAAGTGAATTAATTTAACAGTGGCAATTATCAAATGATAAGTTCTTTGTCTTTCGATATTTGCACTTTGTTGATAAAACCTATTTCATCTTTTTGCTACGCCCTTCGAATTTATCTCTGTTATTCTATTTTGACTTTTTGATTGTTTCGTGTTGTCTTGGAGATCAACTTCCTACGGAAAGGGACGACGAAGACAAGGATGTGAATAGTTACCCGTTTCTCTCTACTTTAAGCAAGAGTGTTATTATTAGAGAGAGTATATATTATTAATGTCCAGTGGAAGACCAGAACATAAACTTCTTGCAATAATGCTTTGACAATTAACTAAATAACCAACATTTGTACAATAATTTGTACATTTACCGCCATTCCTATTTTCCATCAGGATCCTTCAACCCACCACGGTATAGCACCGGCAGCGCCATTGTGGTGGCGATACAAATCGCTGCCCTACATAATTTAGATTTAAAATCTCCATTGTTTCGCTTCGTAAGGCTGTGTTCATGTTTTAGGAATTAAAAATACAAGAATATACTTATTAAATAAAAAATATTTTTAAGGGTTAACTTTTAAAATGTCATTTGGTAAAAATTATTATGATAATTAACAAGTATCATAATATAAATAGGTCTGTTGCGACGCGACTGGACGGAAATAAGGTAATAAATAAAAAGAAATCTGTTGAAAAATTATTTTTTTTCTCTTTTTATAAATTATATTTTCTTATTATCCCAGGTGACGCATTTTTGTATATATTTTTGTCTTTTGCGATTTTAGCAACGCATACATACTGCAAAAACATATGGGGCTGGTAAGTAACATATGAGGCTGGTAAGTAACATTGTAGATAGCTCGATTTTAAAATAGGAATAATACTAACGTCTGTGCTTAACCTCCCACAACTTTTCCAGTTTAAAAATTACATTTCACCTTACATTTCAAACAGACTGCCTTATGCATCTAACAGCCACACTCAGTCACGCCAAATGGGTTCTTAAGGCGGTCCTAAGATTTTTCTTAACGATTTTATACCTTATCTATACAGTGCCTTATCCTATATTTGCTAAGCAAAAGCTATAATTAAGACCGCCACAAGTCTGAATACAGCCGTGGAACTCGCGCAGAAAAACGAAAAAGACGTGGATAAATACACAACTGATTATCTTAGAAACATAGCGCGCTTTAGCTACATTCAAACCAAACAAAGTCAAAAGTAAAACTTTATCAAATATAAATACAATTTCATGAACGCACCCTACGGCTTAGCGAATGAAAATGGCTTTAACAATAGTTTCGGTTCGATTCCCCGCGCGATGTGAAACGGCAGGAAATCATACGTATCTTTGTAACATTTGTGACGCTCTATGAGGATGTGGCAAGGCTAATTGTTTTTTTGTTCAGTCGATCAAAAATATACGAGTGAGGTTCATTTCCACGTCATAAAACTAAAATGTTGAATTTCACTTGTAACAATATTTTGACAGTTATAGACTCAACCTTACAGCTATGTACACAGAAAATTGTATATACGAGAATACAATTATCATTAAAACAACCAATTTCTTGCGCGACTGTATTTGTAAAGGATATTTTAGATGATTGTTTCTCTTTATTGTACAAACATTAACTTATTTGTACTCATATCTTGGATATACCTACACATACATAAATAATTATTAAATACATCAATATTGATATTGATGCGTTGATGAGAATGTCTAAAAGGGTCTAAATAGAAAGTATTTGCCTTACACTGTCGATATATAGGACTCAACAATGATTAAAACGTAGCATTTTTGTCTTCAATTACTTAATTTAAGTTAAGTATAATATTAACAATAAATCCCCATGAATAGCCCAAAAGTAAGCAGAGCTTGTGTAATGGATCACCATATAGTGAACATACATAAATATAAACAACCATGACCCAAGAACAAACATCTGTGTTCATCATCCATTTGAATGCACCAACCAGGACTCAAACCGGTCGTCAAATGATAACTCTACCAAACATTTAAAAGAGCAAAGCATTAAACAAAATACTTTTCAAATATTTACACGTTTAAGGTCAACCTAACACAACACAACACAACCTCAAATCAAAATCCCGTGTATTCATCAGTCAATAAACAATACATAGGCTGTTTAATCGGCGATAACGCATGCATGCAAAGTTGCAGTAAGCGCAGACAATCAGCGGATATCGTCGACGAGCCGCCGCCGGCGCGCCGCCGCCTCGCCGACTGCTTGCGTGACAATTTTGCGAAATTATATGAGATACACGGACGGGCGGGTTGTAAAGTTTTACATGTTTTTTTTTTATTAGTTTTATTGTTTGGAGAAAAAGTATGTAAATATATTTAAAAATGCTTTAGCTTAATCATAAGATTTGAAGTAATGGAAAATTGAACTTAGGAACCATTATTCGAAAGGCATCAAAATTCTCCTTCAGCCTCTTAGATAAATAGACCAGAGGTATAATTATTGACATTAAACATATAAATAGGTACTTTTTGAAAGTGTTGTATGAAAACGTTACTTGGTTATAATTCATTTTTGACTTGATGGCGCGGCCGTGAGTTTTGAGCCTTTTACTTCATATGAACTCACCGTAAAAATAAATAAAAATATACAAGTAAATAATCCAGCAAAATGAATCGTAGCTAGAAGCACAGATTACTGTAGTTTTTTTGTACTAGATAAGTCACTACGTCAAAAAATAGAGTTCCATCCTTCTTAACTAAACCTACTCTCTCCGTGCGACCAATCTGTCTGACCATCGCATGCAAAAACGAACTTACACGCAAACGCAATACGGTAAAATATAGTTATTTTTAAAATATTCATTTGGACACCACTCCAATGCTATAATGTGGCGCCCCGTGTTCGTGCCCACACAAAGATAATTTACATTCGTTGTATATCTGTCGATCTAACAAGTAAGTATCATCGCGTAGGTATTTCTTGATGTTCATGATGACGTACGTTGTACTATTGTATATAAAACCTTGTAATTACTAAATATACAGTCACTCAAGTTGGTATTCTGTTTTATTACGCATCGCCCTGCTCCAGCCCTCATAGATTACAAACTAATCTTCTTTGTAGTAATGCTACTTATAGACAATGATCTGAAACAGAATTGAAACTAACAGCCAATAAACTTAATAAAAATATTTTTATTATAAATTATACTTTAATGCATAACGAAGGTTCTTAACGACCGTATGTCTCGTGTTGGAAAAATCACAGATGCCTAAGCTCTATAATATCGGAGTTCCGTTGAAAGCCGTAATTTGGCTGTTTGTTTATAGCTTTAAAGTTCAAAGGATTACAAAAAGCTTTTTACGTGTAAAAGTTTTTAAGTAATATTTTAAGACGAAAAATAAAGATATAATTTTCTGTGTTCTCATTATTTAAACAACAGAATGAAAATTGTTTAGGAAATTTGCTTCACCTTTCTTATGAATAACTAGCAGTCATATGGCATTTCAGTCACTAAAGTATGGTCACTGACGCCTTCTTATGCTAGCGTCGGGTGACTAGTCACTCACTTCCCTGTAATACGGTTGAGGAGGGCGATGGCTGGATGCCGCGTTAACTCGTGAACGGGTGCCGTTTGAGGGTGTTCGTCGTTTGGATACTTGGGGGGAGGGAGACTTGCCGAGCTAACAGATACAGATAAGAATAATTTTATGTAGACATAAATAGACATTGTACATTGATTTTGAAAAAAATATACCCGTGAAGTTTCTTGCCAGTTCTTCTTCACGAAGGGTTTTCCGAACTGGTGGTAGAGTCATGCTTTATTTTACGTCGACAAGAACAAGTAAACGTTAATGTGGAGAAATAAAATTTGAAGTAATTATGAGAAATGAATATGTCATTAACTAACAGATTTAGGTTGAATTTACTTACATTTTAAGTTAAAGTCATCAAGTAGTAATCACTGATCTGAAAACAAAAGAAAAGCTCTTGTAGCATATTGAAACCCGATAAAGTCAAATAGCAACAAATGAAAAATAGGTAAAAACTATACCTACATACATTTAGAAAAAATTAAAAAGCCTTACGCCACCACCACGACCATTTCAAACGAGTTCACTAAACTGTGTAACAAAATGACCCCACCGGTATAGTGGTAAGTCCACCTGGTCAACACCACCCCTGCTATTCACATCTGTTGCCAAAACACGCTGGTTATTCATAAAATGATAAAACTTTCGCTCGAAAATGACTTAGTCAAATTAATATAATAATAATAATAAAATTTTATTTTCAGACAATGATCTTAATAACTTAGAGTTTGTAAACTTAAAAACTAATTCATAAATATTATAAAAACATTAGGCTTAAGAGGATTTAGCGTCACGGTTTAGCCGCGTGAAGCTGCATCCATCGGCGCAACATGGCGCAGCGAACACACTGAGTTTGGTGTGTTAAAATAACACGAGTTCCTGTAAAACTAGAGGTCCAACGGGAATTCGTAGATAAAATATAACCTATGTTACTTCAGGATAAGGTCGCTTTGCAATGGTGAAAGAATCTTTATATATGGTCTAGTAGTATCAGAGTTTACCAATTATATACACAAACAAATAAAAATTCCCTGTTTTAAATTATAGTACAGAAGTACAGTACAGACAGCATAACCATTTGTTTATTAAATTAATGATTTTTTCTAACATACAACTTGTTTTCGATGATAAATAGTGGTAATAATAAATCCTCAGGCAAACACATGAACTTTATAGCCCCAAAGATAGCACAGCTTGTGATATGGATAACCCTACATCGAAGTGGGGAGAATCCAGTATAAACATACATATATAAATAAGAACAGACACCTGTGTTCATCACACAAGTTAATACCCCGAGTAGGATTCGAACCTGGAATTCCGACAGGCATTAGAAGCGATGCTACGGGGCGGTCTAAAAATAATTGGCATCTAATTTATAACACACAACACTTTGGCATGAATCCATGTGGTTGAATAATCAGGGGCGTCTTGTGCAAGCATTGCCAGGAGGAAGCCATTATACCTGATTGCTTCAGAACTTTACTATTACGCCGCCGACGCTCATTTGCATGCGGTGCAGTAGGAAGGTACAACGTAGCGCCCTCCGCTAACATTATTAAAGTGAGGGCTAGGTTGTGCGTATTTTTGCAATTCTTACACACTAAAATGGCTGATCAAATTTAGCTCAAACTCAGTACACCGACAGATTGTAATATCAAAAATTTCAGAATTCCACACAATCTATATATATATCTATATAAATCATACAAAATACGATGACGTTTCTGATAACAGCCAGTAATATTAAAAAAACTTCTCCATGTCCTTTACTATTATTATAACAGCAAAGATTGGTATGTTTGACATGGTAACTGACATTGAAACTTCTTGGACCGTTGAAAATTTGTACTATTGAGGCGTAATAAGTGCCATGTCCTTAGTTGTAGTAGACTTATTTATGGTAAAATCTCGTCTGAGCCGGTTCTACAGTCCTTCGTATGTCAGCCATAATTATCACGTAAAAACAAAGTAAGTCGGCTATATTTAATCCCAAAACTTCTGCAGGATCAAGAGTTACCCAAGTAAAGCCACGCCGACGTGACATCTAGTTTTGAAAACACACTTACACATGTTATAACCTTACATGATTTTTTATTTTGGTCTGAAAAATATATAATATGTGGTTCTTTATGCCGTCTACACACTTGGAAAAATAATTAAAAAATTCAAATTCGAGTGGATAAGTAGACACAATTTTTTTTTTCGTTCCATATGTGGTACGCTATGCACTTACACTGGGGTTTAGTTCTTAATTAGGAACAATCGATGATATCAAATATTCAAGTTTTTACATTAAAAATAGAAAATAATACCGATACAAATCTTATTTTTTTGGTAAAATTTATAACAAGAATTATTATCGTTTTTCTTAATAAGGGTTTCCTTTACATTACATATCTGCAGCGTTGTATCTTCAGATTCCAAATTGGAATGTGGTAAATTCCATCACGCCTTACATCTCTAGGGAGAAGGATTGTTACATTCTACTTTTTCTTCTCCTTCTTCTGAATCGTATAATCGTGCAGAAGACGACCGTCCTTTTTTATTTAGTAATATGCCACACACGTAGAGACTTTCTTCTTCTTGGTCGCCTTCTTTCATCACTGAAGGTCGCGTCTTAGAAAGCTCCGAATCTCTTTAGTTGTAATGTCCTTCCACTTAGTTCAGTTCTATGCTTCTCTTAGCGTGGTTCTAGATTCCTTCTATTTCGGGACAATCGACTTTAACTGGCTGAACGTACTTGGCTGAGAATTTAATGGTTGCTTATGTAGTTTTTCGGCGAAGATGGTATCAATATCAGTAGAGTAGAGGACAATGGTGTATACCTACCTGTTTGGCGACACTTTCATTCACTGAAAACCGTCCAAATTCTGTTTCCTTTTCGCAATGTTTCTCAATTTCTGTCGCTCAAAATATCTTGACCACATATGCCTTTCCAAATTTATATATTAAAAACTGCTGGATCGAGGTATCAGACAACTTTATCTTCACCATAATTACAAATAAACCCAAACAATTTGAATATGCAAATGAAAACTAATGCATGGTGTTCCATAACTGGAACATTCAAATAAATTGATTATTTAGTACATAAATACAAATATATTTCAAAACATAACTAACCTCTATTTAATGTACAATATTTCCAATATTTTTCTTATTATATTTTTCACCATTCCCAAATTATTAAAAATAATGTTTAATAATGATATCTGTAGGTACGTAATTATAAGGTCCGTGCCCTCTCGGGAGCCCTTAGGCGTCCGTATGTAGGAGTAGTTTAAGTTCCGGCTAAGCGCCCTCAGCGCTGGGCCACGAAGTCCGGTGAAATTTAAAAGGCTAATAGGGCCATAAATAAACTGTCCATTTCGAAAAAAAAACGTAATTATATTGGTTGTGCCGCATATGGCACTACATGCAATGTAGGGATAAATACAGTACAGACCTACCTTAACATCGTAAACTGACTTCTTGAAACGCTAAAGTAGGTGTGAAACGTTTTGTAACTCGGTGTGAAAATTTCGAAACTTCATAAAATAACAGTTCATTGGAACATATTATGTATTATACATTCGTTTAGAGTTACATTGTAGAATAAACTGTGGATAGCTTTGAAATTTTGATTAGATACTTATTTATGTTAAGTTTAGTGAGAAAGGTTGCAAAATATTAGTGTTAGCTTTGAGCCATATGTTCTACGTTCTTGATCAGACTTGTCAGATTTTGCAGGTATGTCGTTGCGGATTTACGATTATGATTTTATAAGTTTTGTTTTTGTCGTAGTCCTCATTTCGATAAAGTCCTCAATCAGCTGAAGACAAGGTTACCAAAAGTCTGACCGAATCACAACGCTGGATCGCAACATAAATTCATTGTGTGAGGGCAGAGCCAGCTAGGTCCGAATAAAGGCCATGAGCCCCTTGTCCCAAAGATCCCATAGTAACAGGCGGGGTGGGTCAACGGAATCTGAGGGGTGGGGGACCTCAATACCTACCAATTTAACCTTCATGTATATTCAGCAATATTTAGTAGTTCCTGAGATATTTGGGATTTAGTAATTTTTTCGAAAAAATCAGGTCCTCACATTTCAAAAAAAATTTAATAGTTTCAATTTTATTTCCATTTATAAAAAGCAACGAATATCGGCGGTTAGATGATACTATTAAGCTATTTTGAGGCAAAAATTAATAAGCGCAGATCTGAAAGTTAGGTTATAATTTCAAGTTTTCTCCGAGAATCTGATTTTTTCGAAAAAATCACTAAATCCCAAATATCTCAAGAACTACTAAATATTGCTGAACATACATGGGGGTTAAATTGGTAGGTATTGATGTCCCCCACCCCTCAGAGTCCGTTGATCCACCCCGCCTGTTATACCCTGTAGATCGTACAGATTAATTTTATAAGTATCGAACATTAGAGGACCCTTAATTATCTACAAAAAATAACCTAATACACTTTTCTGTAAGCTTTTAAGTGTAAACTACTTCAAGAAAATCAATGTTCAACCAAAAACGAAAGCATCAATCATGCCTAAATACGTTCAATCAAAGTGTTCAATCAGGCTCTCCACCAATAACGATTATTTGGTGTCGACCATGCATAATTTACGATAATGGCAGAATAATTGCCTTTTAAATATTGAGGCGTGTTTATTCAAAGGTTACAGAAAATTTATAAATCAATACTTTATGCCTTCGAATAGTTATAAATTATTAATTATGGGATTGCTTGGAAACTTAGATTATTCTAGCAGGTATTTAGTTATTTGATAGTCAAATATAGAATAGTACCTAAACTGAATAATCATTTTAATAAGAACTAAGTCTCTATATCGTATTACTTGAACCTCTTTTGTTATTAGACAAAGGCATTAAACATCATTTTTTGGTCTCAAAAAAGATCGTCGTTCCATCTTCAAGATCGAGGTAAGATTGTTCACACTTTTCTGCTCGGTGCGGTCTTTTCTGTGAGACCCTGCTCATTTCCTTCAGTTATGCTTATTTCTATATAAATAAAAGTGGCGAGAACACGGTTTGACAAGATGGCGGCTGCCACACAAAGATAAGTTGCATATTTACAAGCACTTGCAACATAGGGCCGTGCGAGCAATTGAGTTGAACGATCTATACCTATTACCTTAGCAGATGGTCTAATACTTGTTACTCAAACTACCTATTTAATCTAGTTAGGGCAGAATAAATCGGATATCCTGTAGGATACCATCTGCTGCCTGGATCCAGGAGTATTTAATTATGGTTGTAGTCGGCTTTAAGAGCGACATGACAAAAAAAGTTGTGTTTCCCACAAAATGTCTCGCAATAATGAGTTATGATGTTAATAATAGTTCGATAGCACTTAATCTATCGTATCTATTTACATTTGTATGAATCTTTGTTTTAACTAGAACGTAGAAACGAAATGTAGAACGAGCTCTTTCGGGTCCTGCGATTGGGACTTCTCCTAGAGATTCTGTAATATAGTATAGTTTATAGTGAAATTCTAATCGGTGAATGATGAAAAACGGTGAAGGATGTACTTCCCTGTAACTGAAACCTGATCACGTAAGCGTGATTATTATGGACGTCACAATAGGTAAGACTGTTGTACTGCCGCAGACGAAATCTTAACAAAAACTCTACTACCAATCAGCCAATTTCTATTAAAAATAATATGACCTTGCATGTGTGATTCAAGAAGATCAGTTAAAAATAACTGACGCAATAACTCGCGAGATGATACTACATTGTTAACGTCAATGTCAATTTTCAATGACGTGACAGTAGGCCGTTACCAATGGCTATTGTTGAAACGCAGTCAACAAAAATGGTGACAAGTGTATTGAAGATGAAAAATGACGTGTCTGCGTAAAGTTGGACCACTTTTTCAAGTGTTCACATGTAATCTTTTGCTTTGTTAGTGAATAATTATGGAGTTTTCATGCGTCTTTAAATTGTTAGGACGCGGTGTAGTCATTTTCGTAAGAATAATATTATTTTATAGCACTCTTCACTATGATAGTTTAAAAAGTAACTATTAAACAAACACATTTAAGAATTGATATTAAGATGATGATCGAGTAAAGGGTGCTGTCTCGCCGTTCGGGCCGGCATTTGTGTGGAAGGTATTTGTTAAATGACAACACTGGCTCGAATGAACTTCTCCGTGTATTCGGCAAGTACCAATCGCTTAGTACATTCGGCCTTTATGCAAGTTGGCTCACTCGGGTCGTCTTGCCAATGCCCCAACTGCATTGGTATATCACCTGAACTTTCATCGCCACATTTTAGACATTGCCGCGCCGATTCCTATTCTAATATGTGGGTAACGCCACTAAAAAGACACCTTTTTTAAATATACCAAGAACAAAAAATATGTCACGGTTTTATGTTGTAATAAGATATAGCAATCCATATAATTTTGATTAATTAGTTATTACCTTCATAAACTAAACATAAAGGTAAATTTCAAACTGTAAACCCTTTTAAAACCAGAATTCTCAAACACAATAAATTATTTTTCAAGTATCTTTATGCCAAAGTCGTAAAGTTTATATACAACTATATAGTTGATGTATATTCGTATTATTTACTTGATATGTACGACAAAATACCGCTTGATCTGATTTTATACAAGAAATTTTTGTATTTCATGGTCTTTAGACCTTGTATACCATATTAAACATTGTATACCTATACAGCAATCATAAACTAAGCATATTCGTCGGTAAGTTTCCTAAGTGATGTTAAAAAGAGATAAAACATCTAATTTTGCCTCATTTAATATATAGCGTAAATATAATTTATTTATTATTTGGCGCAGCTACAGTATACAATTTAATACATTAGATTTTCAATTTATAAAATAAATAAAACATAATTAAAACTGCACACAGATAATTGCTACGCACAGCATTCGCAGTTACTCGTATTATTATAACAATAATATATAAATCTTTGATCTTTAAATTTGTATCTTTTATGTACCTAGGTTAACACAAAATTATAATTACAATTACATGTAAATCACAACAATAGATTATTTTTTAATACAACTTTTAGGTAAGCATGTAAATGTTGAGAAAATATATCTAAATCATTGCATTTTTTTATTGTAAGCTCTACACATACAAACAACGGATCATTATATATGGCATTGTTACTACAAAATGGTACATCAAACAATTTTGGCAACCTTTTACTACCCCCAACTCTCAGCGAAACATGGCTCAGTAGATCCATAACATCCCATTTGTTGAAGATTTTATGCAGTACAGTTAGTTCTTGGATAGAACGTCTAGATTGTAACGTATTTACTCTGAAGAAGGTGAGTCAGTCTTGAAAGGTTGTTACTTTATTAATAAATTAATCAAGTAAGTATCATACTAAGTAACTTGATCTTCCCTCGTAACAATATTTTGACAGTTATAGACGCTGTCTTGGTTACACAGGAAGTTTTGTCAAAAATGGTAGACCACTTTCTTTGGTACATCTTAAATCTTTTGTACAGTAACAAAAACAAATAGACCACTGTGCGAAGTCGTGAAAGAGCTTGTACTCCTTATGATTTATTATTGATTTCCCCTTCGATCGAAATGTCAAATAGCAAATAAACTGTTTGATAATAATGTCGTGATGCCGAGTCTGATTTCTCGCCTAATTGGCCCTCGGTTCTTTGTTATTGAATTTATTGATCGGGAAGATTCTTGTTTAGTTGTAAAGCACGCTTTTGATAAGTTTTTAATAAATTTTCAGTAAGTATTGAGTAGTTTTGTAGTGTATAAACACAAAGACAACAAGCTGCTGAGTTTGACAAATTAAGAAATCCAACCGCTAAAGTTATTTATCGCCCAATTCCGGTTCCCATTGGAATTTCGGGAATCTAATAACATCTCATATGTTGAAATTCATCGAACTATTTACACTGTAAAGAAATAAACATACATACACTCGAAAAACATTACCCTCCTAACTCCTTCTGTCAGTCGGGTAAAAAGTTAGTTTCATAGAACGAAGGTTTGCATGTTGTCGTTACTTGCTTTTACTTACTTACTTACTGCGACAAAGTTTTCTTTCACATTGCAGACGGAACTTTAGCATAACCATTTAAATACAGCGGTTAATTGTTATCTTGAAACAGGTTCTAAATTCAGTAACGTATTCTCCAGATATTTCTCTAGTCACAAGTTTTAAGAATAAGAATTAGTATTTATTTATTTGCCAGAATGTGGTATTACAAGTTCTTAATGTACAGTATTATCCTAAAGTACGAAAACACATTCACTCAGTCTCAGCATGCAAACATATTTTATAATAAAAATTAATAATTATTATTTAATATTATTATATTTTTTATTATTTCAATTCAAAGTTTATTATATACATATATATATATATACAATCTATATAAAAATATATATACAATCACAACACAGTAAAAATATCAAATAAAATTTAAAATGTCAAGTGTAATTAAAAATGTCAGAATACAATTTATGTTCTCAAAACTATGTCTATTCGTAACAATTTACACATTTCACTCAAATGTCTTTAACCGTTTACCCAGATCTAAATTATTGATCTTATTGTAATTCCCGCTATTATATGAGTGTATCTATAAATTAGTTTCTTAAAAAAGAGTATTCACAGCCTCTCACTCTCAGCGTATTGTGCTGTCATTTAAGTGTCGTAGAAGAGAGTATGTAATGCGTAGAATTGCGGCGTCTTCGTAAAAGTGAAAACTGTTTCTTGGAGTTCAAGAAAAAAACATTGTTGAATGTGCTGTGAATTGTTATAACAATTGGAAGGTTAAAATGTTATTTTAGGCTTGTTGTTTTTGGTAATTAAGGAAAAGAAAAGTGAATTCGATAAATAGCATTAGATTTGCTCAAAAATAAATGTTGCACAAACGAGCTTCGGAGCGTCTAGAAGGTGTTTGCCTGGAAAAACTGCTATAGGATAGCGCTTAAGATTTGAAGATACAAGAGAAGATATAGGAGATTTAAAGACGGCCAAGTGGCGTAGCGGGAAGTAGCCCTACCTTATACGCAGGGCCCAGGTTTGAGTCCTGATCGGGGCATTTATATGTGTGATGAACACAGACGTTTGTTCTCGGGTCATAGTTTTTTATATTTATATGTGTATGTTTTTTTTATTGAAAAAGGATAAGACGTTTGTCTTCTATCTCACCTGATGGAAAATGACGATGAAGACGAAGGTGCCACTCCGTTCTTTATTTATGTTTAAAGGGGATTTATTATTATTATTTATGAATGATACATAAATTAACTAAAGGATCAAAAGCTGCTGGAACATATCGTTCCTTATATAAAAAATAGTTTACATGAAAAACATCACATATTAGAGTCTAAATATAAAATTAACAATGAAACCATTCAAGAAACAGGGCAAATTCGCGATCTTGGAGTCCTTTATAATAAAAAAACTTACTTTTATTCCACATTTAGATAACATTATTATGAAATCTTCCAAAATGCTAGGGTTTGTACTACTTTACAACATTAACAATAGTCTGGTAAGAAGCATTCTGGAATACCGTAGGGTAGTGACGTATACTAAGCTATACACACATTGCGAATTGAATGAGTTCAAAAGCGTTTTCTTTGGCATGTTGTATATTCAACGGGTGTTGCTAAGCAAGTTGGTTGAGGAAGGCGATGGCAGGAGCACGCATAAACGGGTCCCGTTTGAGGGTGTTCGTCGTTTGGATACTTGTGGGGAGGGAGACTTGCCGAGCTAACAGATGCAGATAAGAATAATTTTGTATAGACATAAAGAGACTCTGTAAATTTATTTTGAAAAAAATTTCCCCGTGAAGTTTCTTGCCTGTTCTTCTTCACGAAGGTTTTTCCGAACTGGTGGTAGGGTCATGTTTTATTTGACGTTAGTAAGAACAAGTAATCGTCAATGTTGAGAAATAAATATTTCATTTCATTTCATCACCGACGCTTCGAGTCTTAATTATTTTTACATGCACACCCTTGAAACTAGAAGACGCTATAATGACACCCTTTTTGCTTACAAAATTTTTGACATAGAATTGACTGTCCAATACTATTGGCACATGAGTAGATAACGGAACAGAGACAAAGCTTCATACAACCGCACGAATCGGTTCCACTACTACAAGCACGCGGGCATTTGTGCGTGACCACTGGCAGCTTGTCACGTACGCGGCGAGACTTGTCAAAATAGATTGTCAAAAGGCACAGCCAGTTGACAATCTCAGAGTCATTGCGACGCACGTTGTTTGTTTTGTTAGTTGCAAATATAAATATTTTAATGTAAAAACGTGGCATTTTATTATTTATAATGGTTGTTTACAATTGTGTATATGAATAATACTAGAAAAAATAAAATTGAATTGCTCGAGCAAAAGTAGCGAATTTTTCGATCTTAAAATAAATATTGTCAATATTTGCAATGAAATACTTAAACGTTTTAAAGATTGTATATTTGATATGCCATGTGAGTGTTTCCCATAGATTACTTGAATAAATTATATGTTAGGTTCAAAATTTACCACACCATCAAAAGAACAATAAATTATTTAAAAAAAAATTATAAAAAGAAAATTAAGAGATTTAGTAATTTGTGAAGTATTATACTGAATAATAAAACTATTTAACAAATATTTTGTTTAATTTGTCTTAACCTATTGTGACAACCCTACCAAAATAGGTAACAACTTTTCATCTTTCATTTATCTACTCATGTGGTATTGGCCCTTTTTAACTTCCGCGTCCCATCTAGAATTCCACGACACGCCGTCACTCCACTTCGCGTCACACACCAGACGAACCGTTCTAGGTGCTAATTCTCCCTATGCCAGACTCTGCAATGTAATAAATAGCTGTAGCATTCATTTCTTTAATTTACATTTCGATACAATACTATCATTAATTTAGTTTATGTGGTTTATAAAAACGAGCCTTTAAATATCAGTGCGATTGCTTTGTAATCTCAATAATTATTTTATTACCTTTTCTAGGTTTATAATTATTATTTTACAACTGTACACTCATTATATAGATTTAATGTTCCTAAAAACTCTAACACTGTTAAGTCCAATTGTTATACTGTTGTGAACTGTATTTGCTTATGTAGTGTTTACCTATAATTGAATATTGCACCGAGCTTGTATTCCTTTATTTTATATTTATACGTATAAAATAAAAAATACAAAATCCGACGTTGTTGGACGTGCTTTAGTAGATATTTGGAGCCCAGCTTCAGTACTCCAGTTCTCTCATTCTATCTGCCTAGACTACCTGCGTCCTTGTGTTCCGTCCTTTAAGTTAAAACCTGTGAAATTACACTTCTTAACAAAAGGAATCCCAACAGTACATGCTCTAGATGACGCTAATCCCAAATATGCATTAATATATAATCGAGAAACTTACAAGAAAATCCAATACAAATTCCAAAAGGGTCACTTGTTGCGAACCATATTCAAAAGTGAACTCACATGCAGCTACCAGCTAACTATTGAATATTTATATCAAGAGTACAAGAGTATTGTCTGGTCTCTGACGCATTTGGCCTAATTCCCAAAGCGGGGCTCAAGCGATGAGGCAATTTATACATTAGGCGAATCAACTATTGTGCGAAATGATGTTGGGCTAACAAGGTTGAAGGTTTTTCTTTTTGTGTGTTATTTGTGTTATATTTATGTTTGTTTTAACGTAAACAGCCTAGTGTTGTACGCTTTTGAAATCTATACTAAAAAGTTTTGTCGGATAACTTAAACTTCTTAGGCCGAATTTCATCAAACTTAAAATCTCCCTTTACTTGTTATAACGTTATTCCAACAAAATATTGATAGATTAATACCAAATCTATTTAATTAAACTCCCCCTGGGATAACTTATTCTATGAACAACTATCCTATTATCGTAATGAACAGTTTTAAACAAAAGACACTTTTTAAAATTATCCCATTATTTAGGTCAAACTTGTGTCAAAATCAACACGTACAAAAAACATATAACTTGTTTCTTTCGATAAACGAAATCTTTTGGAAAAATCTTAAACATCCGAATCTTCGAAATAGATGTTTGCATCCCGAAACTATTTTGGATTATAAGATGTTCATTGTCATTACTGTTGCTGCTTTCATCATGCAATCTAATCATTTGAACCACGAAACCAAATAAAATTGCCCTTACAAACAATAAACAAAAAAACAGAAAACATCAATCGGCCATCTTGTATTAATACCAAAGATAACTCCGTGATACCGCCAAAATCGGTGGTATAAATGTTACCAGGCAAAGTCTATTCCTAGAATAACAATTCAATTACAACTGAATTACAATTGATAAAATACTATCCGAATTAATATTGCCTTATCCTTAGGATTTCGTCTTATTGCTAGTTTGTTGTAATTCGGCCTTAGTATTCCAACAAATGAGAAACGAGACACAACAAATGAAGTTGTGTCTCATATCCGTAGTTTGGTGTGGGAAAGGAGAAGGTTCTAAAGTACGAAATAACATTTATTCAATCTCCTATACGTATTAAGAAGTAACCGAAAGGCAGTACCAACAATAAACACAAAAAATTTGATTATTAGTAGATTCATCGCCATTTAAATTTAGAGTTAAAGTAACAATATATTTCTTACTTAGTTAATAAATACCTCAGTCAAAAGAGAAATTGAATTTCATAAAAACAATGTACGTAATAATAATTTACGAATTCCCAATGAAAGTGTGAAATATTAATGTTTGAGTTTAGTGACCTTAGCATTGTGTACAAACGCGTATTAAGTTAACTTGTTTTCTAATAATTAAACACTTACCTACTTGCACGATTCTACAACAGTTAAATATTCAACTAATGAAAGTTATTAAGAATTCAAATAATAATTATAATAATAAATCCGAAAACAAACACACCAGATGTATGGCCCCAAAGTGAGCAAAGCTTGGGTTATGCATGACCACACAGCGAACTGGGGGGACCCAGAATAAACTTATATAAACAATCATGACCCGAGAACAAACATCTGTGTCCGTCACATAGAGCAGGGTTCGACCCTGGGACTTCCGGCGTATGAGCCTGACATTACACTAGCTACCAAATATATAAAATCCCCCTGGGCCCTGGACCTAGACAGCCGGAATTTGGCATTCAATTGATCTTTATTCAAGAAATAAGGAAGGAAATTACAAAATGAAATTCCTAAGGGGTTGCGAAATGCAGTCCCTCAACGGACCTCCTCAAACTAAGTTGGGGACGAAGGCTAGTTAATTTTTTTTGTAAAAACTTATTTGTGAACTAATTTTCTCGCGGTTTAAGATGGATAAGCTGCATGTGTACTATGTGCCCAGATTATAAGCCCATTCAGACCTTTAAGTGTAAAAAAGAAATAAACTTACTGACATTTATAATATATGCTATATGATCTAGGACTATGCATGCGTATAATGGTTTGTGTTCTTTATTTTGTCTTTTGTTAATTCCATTTAGTTATGATGTGCCAGTACCAGGTTGAAAAATTCAATCTTGATTTTATAGGGTGATCGGTCCTGCCTAGCGTTCAAAATTCCGAAAAAAACTATTTTTTTTGTCACGAAAAGAACAAAAAGCTGTTTTTTTTTTCGTTTTTTTTCAACTTGACATTGAAGAAACTAGGAAGATTCAGTTGGAAAAAACCGGAGTAAAATTGTATTTTTCTAATTTTGCAAGGAAATATTTAAAAAAATAGTTGATAAAAACAGGTTTTATTGACAAGTTTTAATATTTGGAAAAAATATCACTCCTGGTGTTTCTCCACAAAGGACATATCGATGACTAATTGTAGGTACCGTGTCCGTTGGAAGACAAGGACTCCTGCCAGACCCTTTTTTTTCGCATTTTTCGCGAAAGAACACGGGCGGAGGGAGCTGAGGCTTCGGTGGGACGGGAGCGCAGCGCGACGCTGGCTTCGACGGGACCGACGGAGACGCGGTCACTTCGAGTGACATTAACGGCGCGGGGGCGGGTGTTGAAGACACCGGGGTGGGCTCGGGTGTTGAAGACACCGCGACTTTCTTCGAGCGCTTCTTAGAGCGTTTGGCGACTAACTGAAACGCGGGCCCAGGAGAGCCGGTTAAGGTGGCGGTGACCGACGAAGCTTCGGACGCGGCGGAGTCTGAATCGCTACCGGGAGCGGTACGCTTCCTACGGGATGTGCGCGAGGATGTGACCGATGCACAATCTATGTCGGAGGGCGCGGGAGTCGCGGGATAGCTAAAGACCTGGTAAAGACCTGAGGGGTGTGGGAGTTGGTAACCTGAGGGGCCGGAGTTGGGGCCTGAGGGGCCGGGGACGCGTTAAGCGCAGATAAGGCCTGCGTGAATACCTCGTCAGAGATTGAGACGCCCGACGCGGCTAGCGCCTGGGCGAACGCTTTCGCGAAGTTAATTACGCTTTGCGAATCCATGGGAGGGGTTGGTATGAATACTAAGGAATGTATATTTAAGTATATAAAGGATGCCTAGAGTTCCCTAAAATAAACCTAGCGAACCCTAGTGGCTAACCTCCCTACCTGCGGTAGGGGGGCTGGGGAAAATAACTTAAAACTAACCGTTGTTCGCCGAAGGCCGCTACCTAGAAACCTAAAAAAAGGGTACGCAGGTAGAGTTGACCGCGTTAGGGTCAACCTTTACCGACAGCAAGGACAAATACACACGAAAATACACGGATATGATAAAAATAAATATGAAATTAGGAGAAAAATAAATTAAAATAGAGAAGAGAAATAAAATAAAAATAAAAGGACTGGTTCAGTACAAATTCGTTGTCACCGTTAAGTATCCTTTGTACTGAAACCTGACTGCTTACGCTGGGCACAACACTGCACTCAGCAAAAGCACAACACAACTTAGCACTTTGAAGACTAAGGAGCTTAGTCACAAAGAAAAATCACACTTCGATAGCACTCAGAGGGAGTAGAAAAACCTTGAAAACCGTAGCACGGAACCAACCCGCTAAACTGTGACGTCAGTAGACTGAGTGCCACGGAATATCGGGAAGGGACCGATCAACGGAGAACGGGGTCTTGCACGTCCGCACCGGGCGGCGATCAGAGCGAGAATGTGGTAGTGCCAGACCCATAATTTAAATATTTATATACATATAAATGCATGTTCTAACCTTAACTGTTTTGATTGCTGAGAGTTTTCCTGAGAGTAATTCCTTTTCTGTAAAAGGAATTACGCGGAACCTTAAAAGAAAACCGCTGCAGCTAACCTATAAGAATGAAATATTGAACCTAATTAAAATATTTTTAAACCTAATAAAACTTTAAAAGTGTTAAATGATTTAATTCGTAATTTATAGATATTATATGTTGACATGTTTAGTAGACCTATTTAACGGTGTAACTAGTTTTAAATTCTCGTTTACTTGGCACTTACGATCACACAGCCAATAGACACCTTTACGGTATTTCTCATGTCCGACGCCACTGCGGCGCTAATAGGACTAAATCTTATTGCCATAAATAAATGTTCTGGTAATGAAACTGTTTCGTATTTATCGAAACGTCAAGACATTCAATACGAAAGTTGGTTTGAGAATGGGTGTAAAATGTAAAAAGGCAAATAAGCAAGAAAATTAAAATATCATTATAACACCAGAAAGTACCTACTCGTCTAAATTAAATGGAATAACTAATGAAGAAATATGTAGCAAGATACCTAGGTCGCGAAAGATGAGGTGTCCAATATCTGTCTAGTCTTTGCGTGTAGTTTATCTTGTAAGACTAGTAGTGAATTATGTAAAAAAACTGTCATTATGAAGTCGGTTTTACTTTGGTCCAAAATTAGATCTAGCTTTCTTAAGTTTTATTTAAAAAAAAGCAAATGCCGTTTTACTTGATTGTTTTACAAGATAAACGAGTCAAGTATATTTGCCACAAAACTGACATCCCAATCCAGTTGGTAAAATATCCTAGATCAGCTTTTTTTTTATTTATTCAAATAGTAAAATTCAAGAAAACCTGAAGTTTCTTTATTTTTTGTTTGTATATACCATAAGAATGAATCGTTACGATCTAAGCAAAGTATTTTGATATCTAAATTTTTGGAGATAAAAATACTCATTGCCTAATTTATTTTGCAATGATTGTACTTTAAGTCTTGAATAATAATTAATACAATCATAATTTTGTACAGAAAATATTATTGTTTAGTATTTATATTTCCTATTGTACGTTTTTAAGTAAAGCGCCATATTATAGATAAGTATTATTTAAACCTATTAAGGTGAAGATGAACTCAAAACGGTAAATCTATCTTATATGGTGGACACTAATCTATGATGCAATCGATCTAGATAATATCTACAAATCAGAAAGTTTTATTATTTTATTCCATATTGAAAATCGGCACCCACGCAGATGAGTGAAACAGTGGCATATTGTTCGAGATTTGAATATATTTGAATATCAATTAGCAAACTGTCAAAATGGTAGTACGATATAGAGACTGACTATTTTGACAACAAATGTGTATGTCAAATTCTGAGAAAAGGTGCCTGTTATCTGATAATACATATAACCATAATATTTTAGGGTAGATAGCAAGTACAGACGAGACTTAAGAACTTATCGAATTTATATACAATAAACCCAGTACACGCAATGAGTATATACAATGTAGAAAATAATTCACAGAGGAGAAAAAATACAGGCTTCGTGAAACATCGAAGTTTTAAAGATTACGCAGATAGCACCAACTACCCAGATGTGGTACGTTGCTGCTACATTGACTCGCTTGAGGGTCGGTGGCGTCAGGCGGACGTGCCAACCCTGCATGACGTGCTGCACGGACCAACCACTAGTACTGGACACACAGCCCAGCTGTACGTTCCAAAAGCCAGCACAAACTACTTTAAATTGGTTGAATTTGTACTCATAGGTAATTTTGTTTCAATGTTTTTTTTTTATTCTTTAATTTCATCACTCATAATTCGGTAAACTTAAACTAAAATTCGTTGTTAACTTCAGATAACCTGTTTGTTTATGTTTGTGGTTTTATATATTTTTTATTTATATATTGTTAAAATGTCTGTAGCCACACAAATAAATAAGGTTATTCTTTAAGTTATTACTCAAACGTGATATACATAATAAAAGTACAAAGAACTGCAAAAGTTTGACCGAAGGAACCAAATCTAAATCTCATCTAAATCAGGCCTATGGGTTCTACGGGTCGCTGGGTCGCCGGCGGCCCTTAGCAAAGTAAATTGCCGTATGTTGTATGCGTTTAAGTTTATTTTTGCATGCGATCGTCAGCGCCGAGAGAGTAGGTTTAGTTAAAAAGGCGGGAACGCTTTGATGGAGCTATTTAGCTGTTACGATATCAATTATCGTAACAGTAAGTAAAGGCGTAAAACAGATCAAAATATACTAATAATTGTAGCAGACAAATATGTATCTGTACTTTTCATGTTTAAAATAGTTACGATTCCTTAGCTGCTTGAAAAAAAGTCTGAAAAAAGCCTATTCAACAAAATAAAAGGCAACATCTGTTGAAAAGCAAAAACATTAACATGATGTGTTTCTCATCGATCGATTACATACAAAAGGTACTTTTTCACAAAGACTAACGGGTACTTGCAGTAACCGCCAGTCAAGGTTGTGAGTAACTGGTAGTAATGGTACAGTCCTACCAACTTATCAGTGAAGTAAGGAGTGGCGCTAAGCGTAAAGTAAGTGGGACGTTTAGTCACGTAACAAATGCTCTAGTTCTGGTTTTTGCTACTAACCAGATAAATAAGTGGCAATGTACATAGTACTTGTGACTTATTATCGATGGCGCGCTCGGCGGGATACCAAGCTTAGAGCGGGAATCGCTTGTGAATTGTTCGGTCTTTTGTAGGCGCCCCGCATACTACGGCACGACGACATGACAAGGGATTCGAATTCGTCACAGATATGTTTGTACTATTGATGATATTAAAAGGAGATAAATAATTTGTTATTTATGTTCAAATTCAAATTCAAATCAAATATTTATTACTCAACATTGACAATTACTTGTTCTTATTGACGTCAAATAAAACATGACTCTACCACCAGTTCGAAAAAACCTTCGTGTAGAAGAACTGGCAAGAAACTTCACGGGTATATTTTTTTCAAAATCAACTTTATATATCTTTTTATGTCTATACAAAATTATTCTTATCTGCATCTCTTAGCTCGGCCAGTCTCCGAGCTATATAAGCTATATAAGTATAAGCTCTAGTTTTATTTCGATATTTCTCTTAGGCACGCGTTTTTCGAGATGACTCGGCTTATGGCGGGAAGAGCCGAATAAGCCGAACGATATAAAGCCCGAATGGACTATCTATCCGATCGGCATTTGTCCAATGAATATGTTTAGTAGTAGGTTCGGGCCAGCATAGCCGTTCAACAATTGCGGTCCCGGACGTGCCACCCCGAAAATGTGGGTAGCGCCCGTTACGTACGTCAAAGGACTCACTTTTTTGTTAGCAATTTGATTATTGCTTTTTGCCATCAGTTCAAATTCTTTTTTAGATCAACTCCATCGCAAAATTGAGTAAATGACAACATTCGAATATGTAAAACATCGCAATTTGGTTTTGAAAACACACCTCATTTTAACTAAAAAATGGTTGAAAAATTACAAAGTAGTAATGATAAAGGTTGTAAAAGAATAAAAAATTCATAAATAAGAAAATGCAGAAAAAAAGTAACTGCAAAATTAGGGACTTTCGAAATAACATGTAACGAGATGGTAAACGCTGAATCTTTTTCCTGTGCTTCTTGGCATGCCTCTCCAACTAATAAAGTTTGGCTATCAGTAGGTCTGAAGGCCTTTTTTTTAGTTAGTTTTAATAAATTTTTCAGTATTTCTATACATACATGAACGAGTTGCGTAATAATTAGTAGGCCTACCTCATACGCCGGAGCTCCTAGTTGCGAGACCTGGCCGGGGCATTCATTTGTGTGATTAACACGGATGTTTGTTCTCGGGACATGGTTATTTATATTTATTTATATCTTTATTCTGGGTTCTCTCCCCCCGTTCGCTGTATGGTCGCTCTGCTTACTTTGGGGCCATACAGTTGGTGTGTTTGTCTAGGGATTAATAAATTCCCAGATTATTATACGTGTATTATTATTATTATTCAGAGTCTACGTTATAGATCTGTGACGTCACAATTCAGTATTATTTTCTATGGAGCGTTGTCCAGGCATATCCATACGCTTCGAGTCCATATAAAAGTAGCCTGTAACTATTTATTGTAGGCCTACTGTTCTTTAGGCAAATTGTGTGCATTAATAAAATACTCTAAAAATATGGAATTAAAATGATATAGTCGTCTACCCAATTAACTAAAAAAACATCCTTTCTAAATCAAGTTCGTCCCCGAACTTTTCATGTTTTACATTAACCAAAATGGCCTCCACCTTAAACAATACAAAATGGACTACTTTACGCTCAGATACAATCTTAACAGAAAATAATCGAGCAAAACTTACGTAAACATAGTGATAGATAGGTATCGTAAATTATTATAATTTATAGCAAGTTACATAAAGTGTGTTAAGGATTTCGCAAATTCTGATTGATTTAATTTAATCGCCTTAATATACGACATTTTACTTTCACCTTTGTTCTGCTAAAAACAATAGAAGTTTCATTAGCTGAACCCATTGATGGGTGAAGGAGGCTCAGCTTACAGTTGTGCTGTATCTTCAAAATCGTTATTTCGTAAAAATTAAGTATTTTGATGGTAAGGCATTGTTACAGTTGATACATAAAGGGCTGGGAATGAAACGGTTGCGGTCTGGTGTTGTAAAGATGTATCCATGAGAAAATTATCAATGATTTGATTGATTATGGATTAATGATAGGTACGTTGCCGATTGGAACTGGCTGGCTTAAGTTGGAACTGCCTTTGTTCCAGTAAATACACTATATGATTCTTCCCCTTATGTGGAACACAACCACGTAGGCATGGTTATTATGGCAGTTAAAACAGGAAGGGCTGTAGTACCGAGATTACTACTTATAGCGGCATAAGACACTCTACTGCCGCTATTAGGTTGGATGGTTAGTGCAATATCAGCTAGTTCCTTTAGGTCCCAATATAAGGTTCCAAATTACTTTACAGTGGACCGACCTCGTTTCTCTTACTCTTTACTCTTGTTTCCTCAAGACCACATTCATCTACGCACCTTTCTGTATTTTATTCTATAATGATTAATAAAAGTGGTATCACGTCTCGTATCAGAAGTTTGACATTTATATATTTTATTGTTCAACTTATTAATAGAAAATTTTGTATAACTATATTCACAGGTTTTTATTTGTCACAACCCAGTTATTGCAATAATATCAAACTATTATAATAGAAATGCTTCAAACGTAAAAATATGGATGTGAACGACCACTCAACCGTGGAACTCCCAGGTACGTCACATTTAAAATCTCTGAATAAATAAGGTCCTAAATATATGTAGGTATTAAAATTTTTTCAGGTAAAACTTCTAGTACTGACGCACCAAAAGTAACATCGGCATTATCAATATAAACATAATTCCTTTTTAATACTAGTAAAACGACGCTTGTAAATCATGTAGTCTATCCAAAATAAAACTGGTGTATAACGTATAGTATACAGGGTGTCCCACGGCTATGCCACATGGGGGGCAAGTACCTTGAATATTGTAGATGGAACATTTTACTGAAAGAAGACAATATTTTAATTTAAAAAACAATTGAAACTGCGTTACTTGCTCTGATTACATCTTTGAACCGGGAATCGAACCCGCTACACGAGAAAAAAATTACTCTGTATTTTTATCACACCAGTCAAAAGGCTTTATCATAAGGATTATTTTTTGCTAAATAACAAAGTGTCGGAAATAATTTTTTAATACAAAATTAATCAATTTAGCAAATGCTCAAAATGAGTCCCATTGTGTTCAATACAAAATCGCACTCTTTTGATTATTTCGCTCCCTGTACAATATTCATAATTGCCCTCCACGTGGCATAGCCGTGGGACACCCTGTATAACGTAACAACTACATACAAATAAAAAATACATAACTGTTTTTCATTAGAGGCTCTACCCCTATATTCGGATAGGCAGCATTTGTTGAACAACAAAGCAATTGCTACGCATATTCGGCTGGTGCCGATCGAGCAGTCGACGATGACGGCTATGGCCGAGCGGCATTTTCTAAAACGTTCGCCTGCACACATTTAACTTTCCACCCGGCAGCTCCGATTGATTCTGGCCCCAATATGTGAGTAAAAGTTTAAAAAATTAAAGTTTTGCGCGGTCCAGGAAAAAAAAAAATTTTTTTAATTCTCTAGTAATTTTCGATTTAATATATTATAAATATACAATCGCTTTTTACTATGATAATAACAAAGCTATAAACGAACTGCAGAATTAAAGAAATTAAAAAACCCGACTGGTTAAGTTCCTCCGTGAAATACCCGTTCCCGATAAATTACCCCCATGTCACCCCCCCAACTGGGACGAATCTAATGAAAATCGGTTTAACCTGTAGAGCGTGCCAGAGAAATAAACATACATGAGCATACACTTGAAAAAAATATCCGTCCTTCTAACAATTTTCACACAGGGCTAAGCTTTTAGATCTTGCACCTACACGTAACACGGTCGTATCCAGATGCAATATGCATGCATGCATTTCAATTACAGTGCTGTATTTCAACAAACTCACTGAGTTTTTCCACACGAACCCTGAAAGTGATACAATCTTCAAATCGGTATGCATAGCAGCATATCCGCAGTAGCGTGTCATTACTGTTATCTGTAATTGTAAGCTTGGAGTTTATGCTTCCTATTATTACGAATAATCTATAGTACATTTCTATTCAAATATCACTCACATGAATATTTGAGTAGAAATATTACGTTTTTTGTTAAGATTTAACATGACTTTTAAAGTTTTTAAAAGTCTGTGATTTCTGTACGTAAAAGCACTTTTATTTTAAAAAGGTATATACTTATACTATACATACTTATTTTAAGAATAAACTAATGTACAACTTAAACTTTACGCACCGAGCGCTTTTCACAATTTCTTTAATCTAAAAATATAAGCGACCAAGCGGGGCTGACTCACTCTGGGAAACCAAGGCCTCGCGGTATTGGAAGTAATTTTTACGCGAATCAAATCAGTAGGTAATTTAAAGGCAAACTAAAGAATTAGTATAGAAATGTTGGAAGGATTATGATGGTGGATGACGTACGCCCTGGAGAACAATGACCATTGGTCCTTGCTTTGCCTAGGTGACAAAATGTAGGTTATTACCCCTTTAGCACATTGGAAGAACAATCTGAAAATATTGGCTTAACGACTTCTGAGGGAAAGCAGGAAAAAAATAAATAGCGAAGGCTTAATTGATTTAATTACCTAAATATTAATGATAAACTAAAAAAGGTAAAAATAAAACAAAATCCCAGACTATATGACCCCTTACAAAGCAGAGTTGAGCTTGAGTCATGGATGACCATACAGCGAACTGGGGGGAACCCACAATAAACATAACCATGACCCGAGAACAAACATCTGTGTTCATCACGCAAATAAATGCCCCAACCAGGACTCGAATCTGGGGCCTCGGGCATATAAGGCAAGGCCACTACGCCACTCGGTCGTCAACCAATAATTTTTGTAAAACCACCAATCATTTTTAACGCACCTTGGTTATGAAAACTTTGGGCACTCAAACTTCAATACCAAAATAATCCACTATTTTTGCCACAACTACGCCATATTTTTCACAAAACTTCCTAAATTCTCATAAATATACCCGTTCAATAGATCCATTTGATTCGTCGTAACGGAGGTCATTGACCTACCAAATTATTATGATCGGCGCAAGCGCACGCATTGTTCTTGCTCGGCATTGAACTTGTCTGATGCGTGGATCGCACGAACTTAGGATTATGGGAAACGGTTTAAAAATTGTAAGTGATTCGTAGAATCGGTATACCTGTAGTCAATTTTGGCACAAACAGACTCATTTTTAAACTTTGACGCAAATGGAGGAAGGTTTATAAGTTGGTATAAGGATGCTTGTAGGTCACTTGTTAGTTCCGCAACAGGTGTATATAGTATAGATTTTATAATCTATGAAATATTATCTTTAGGAGTTCACAACAGCCCTAGTTAGCTAACTGCAGCGACAGCAACCTCCCCTGATTAAGGGGATGGTTGTAAATCATTTTTCACTTGTTTTTAATAACTATTGTGATTTTACGTATATTATCTACTGGCAACTACAGATTTGTGCCCGTTCCTTGATCTTCTCCACGAGTCTTAATTTTTCTAGCCCATTGGGAATTGGTCTAACTCAAAACTTACATTACACTTGCACTTTTTATAGAGTCTTAACAATTAGGTATGAATATGTCCTAAATGCTGTACGTTTTTTTGTTTTCTTTGATGATTCAACAATGTATTGTTATAATGAAAACGCTAGAATACGTAGATACCATTAATTGATGCTTAATTATCACTTTTGTTAGGTGAAATGAAAGACAATTTACTCACAATAAAAAGAACACTATACGTAAGGAAAATTGTACAGCACTTATCTAGCAGAGATATGTGCGGTATGATGTTTATTTATATTTGAGAAGTGTTTTAGAAAAAGTTATGAGCTTTTGGACAGAATATCTTCATTTAAAAAGATAAACAAAGCATACATTTACCTAACATACATTTGTGGAGTATCCACATAGAAGCAGTTACGAAATCAAACTATTGATACAACATAACACAAAAAAGTGAGTAATATTTCGCAAGCCAGCTGGTAACAGCGCTTCCCATCGTCACGGTGGCTGCCCCTGATGATGACTGATGATTAGGGATGATTACGAGCATTATGGTGACCGGGCCGTGGTCACCAACTGTTGCTTCTGTTGACAGTTGAGGGGATTCCACTTTTTTGTGTGAAAGTGGAGTTTGTGCGGATTAACGGGGTTTTGTGGTTGGAATTTTATTTTATTTGCGCAAAATTTTTATTTTTCTTATTTTGCTTGCCATAGCGTTTACAAAATGTTGGTAGTCAATTTATCTAAATATATGGATATTATTAATTATTTATTGCAAATAAAATGGGAGACTCCAAAATAAATGTTTGTTGTAGTCTAATTAACTGTAAAGGTTTATCTATACCACGCCTTGAACTTCGAATTTCAATTTTAGAATTTAGAATTCAAACATAAATATTAGATATTTTTTTTACCTAGAATCAATATTGAAAACCCAGAACTTTTTCATCTGAATGGACCATATTCATTACAACACATTATTCTACAGGTTACTAATAACCCTAATTGGAATATCCGTTTGTTTAACAATTTCACAGGAACTTGATTCCTCCACATCTTGGGAACATTACCGCGCCAGCAGGTAATCGTTAAGTTTTTACTGGAAATACTGAAGGAAGATAAAATATGCTTCCTGTGAAATAGACTATTTATTGTACAGTCAAGACAAATGTACTTTAAACTGTATCCTCTTACATTTATTTATTAACACATAACAATATTTAGATATAGGCAATAAACAATCAAGAAAAGCAGCTTTATTTAAGGTTATAATTTACTTTTCCATTTGCACAACGAAGCATGCGATCCACCTACTAATAGACTTCTTCAAAATTATAAGTAGTGAAAAGAGTAAGGAGATTATCTCATTGGACCGTATGTACACTCTGCGTGAAATAATATAAATTTGATTTAATATTTCCTTAGCTTTAACACTTTTTTGACCGGATTTTATATTTTTACATATACATTTAACCAAACGTTTCGGTACTTTTATCTACAGATTCCATGGTCACGAGTATTCTCATTCATTAGTAGTAAATAGTCATTTCTCGATGCGCTGGAGTGAAAACTATTTTGGGTTCATGTACTTGTAAAGGTGAACAGCTTTTTGAATAAACTTCAAAGGAATTATCGTTAAGTTAACGATCTATGAGAGTTATAGTACTAGGGTGTGAAATAGGGCTAATATTATTCATAGATAACTTTAACAATAGAACTGCTAAGTTGAATAAAATATATGTATCAGTTAGATGCTTGGAATTTACTTAACTTATGGAAAAAAATATAGGTCGTAAGCGAACTTCGAAGTCAAATTAGTATCAATGAGGCTAACCTTAACTTTAAGTTCAACGCTGATAACTTTTATTTTAATTTGTTTTCCTATCGTAGCTCCTAAACCCGTGGGACAAAAAAATAACCTTTTTTTACCGAAAGAAGTACCTTACCAATAGTAGAAAAAAAAATCTGCTTACATCTTTCAGCTCTAAGTGTATTGAAAACATCTCAACGAACCAACAATTTAATTACAAAAGCAGTAAAGAAATCTAAAAAAAAAGTGTTTTTTTGTTTCATTTTACGCAGCATTAGAAAAAAGTTCTTAACGACGAAATAAGCGTCTTATCGTCTTGAAATCTGCGTCTACCCTACAACAATCGATGTTCGTGTTAATGGAAGGAAATTACCCAAAATTTAAGCAAGCCAAGTTAAAGTTACCTAGTTCAAAAACACCGCTTAACGCGGTCGAATTTGAGTTGACGTTATGGTTGACCGATCGGCTACAATTGCGTGTTGCTTCCGCAAATTTAGGCTAGTATTTATAGAGTCAAATGTATTTCGTTTAATGGAGATTCTGAGCTTTGTTCTGAGAGTTCTAAAATGCATTTTTGACATGACGGTACACGTACATACATAGAGCACGCCTAAGGATGCTTAGATTAGACTGGTGCCATTCACTATTGCTTTTCCAGAGGTAATACATATACATCTTTTGAAGTCTACGTGTTCTCTTTATTCGCTAAAATGATGTGATCTTTAGCAACTTTTATTATTTTAGTAGAGGATTGGCTATATACGGTTATGAGGCATTTTAATTGCTAATAAAAAAGATTTCCCTTTTACTTCAAACCTATAGGATGTTATCCTTTCGTAGTACTCCTCTACGCTACACAAGAAAACCTTGTATTAAGGTTTAAGCTTCTAGGTCTGGCAATGTGTTGTCTTTTAGACAGTCAGCGGTAGCGTTTTACTAAATAGTTTTTTAGTCGGTCAGCGTTAGGGTTCTGTCCGCATGTTGGATTTGAAAGCTTTCTTTGTACCGCTATGTTATGTGTTATGTTTGTAAAATTTGTCGTAAAGTAACTATGTACCGAAAAATAAGTTAAAATAACCTTATGGACAGAATTAGATACGTGGGCAGATTTGGGTCTTACTTTACGTACTAATATATCACTATGCCTATATTTATTTACTTTTACTACAAAATAAGAAGTTACATTTTACACGAGACATTCTCGTTACATTTTCACGAAAACTTGGCATAAACATTAAGTAGACAAATATATTGATAGTGTTACCATTAATCTTGCAAAAGTTATTTTTATATTCAAGGTCGCTTATCTAATTCTCGTGATAATATAACTACGAAACTTTTGCCAAATCCTTCCCATAGGTCAATAAAGAAAACTGCTTTAAAAAAATATATTTTATACATACCTTTGTACATTTTAGATTTCATATAAATTACTACCAACTCACACCCCCACAAGATGACGCAAACCAATCATAAAGTATATACCAATACTCTTGCCTCAACATACTCAGAAGCAACGTGGTTACGTCCCAAAAACTACAATGGACGATTGTTACAATGCAGTGACAATAACTTGCGCAATTCTCTCTGTGAAGAAATACAGAGATCTAAGTGAGACAAGTAACTTCGATTGCTACCGTTGTGTATTATGCTGTGGTAATATGGATAAAATCCTACATTAAAACATTTGCTTGAAGCTACTGGACGACCAAGTGATGTAGCCGAGCAGCCGGAATACGGCTTGTTGCTCTAGTTCAGCTGAAACTCAAAATAAACGCTTCGAATGAAGTGCCACTCAACCCTTGGTAATTTAGTCAGATAAATGAATATTAGCATAAAACAAGCTGCAGAGTTTGACCAATGAAAAAACTCGACTGCTAAAGTTATTTTCTTTCCTTGGCTCGCTCTACAGCCGTTTGACCGATTTTAAAAAATGAGGTTTCATTAGATTCATCTCAGTTGTGAGAGTGACATAATTTCCCGAAATTCCCATCAGGGTAGGAATAACAGCCTCAATGGTAGGGATCGTTCCCGCGACCATCAACCAAAAAGCACGTAGATAATTCCAAAATCGTAAAATAAAAATTTATCGACGAAGTGTTTTGCATGCATAAGACAATCACGTCTGCGATAGGAAAATTGTAATGTAGTTTAATAATTACTTGTAGCTCAAAATTCAAAGACCCACCATACAATATGTTTGTAATGGGAATGCGAATCCGTGGTTCAGAGCCTTTGAACATTAAGCAATTAAATAATTTAGGGGATAATCTAGGGGATAATATCGGTTATTTAAGAATATAATGAACTGTAACTAATATGA
The DNA here is from genome assembly GCA_923062675.1 of Marasmarcha lunaedactyla. Lineage (NCBI taxonomy): Eukaryota > Metazoa > Arthropoda > Insecta > Lepidoptera > Pterophoridae > Marasmarcha > Marasmarcha lunaedactyla. The sequence continues at coordinate 7,231,109 of OV281358.1, forward strand.
TGCAGTTAGAATTAAACGCCTTAATTATTAACGAAAAGCAGACATCTAATAAAGCAGGTAAATGTACCTGTCAACACGGAACTGACAGTGTTCAGGGTCCAGAGTATTACTCACCAAACTAAAAAAGAACGCGAAACCAAACGACGCACTTTACCATCACCGCTAAAAACATACGTATTTAAAAACTTATAACGTTATTTATCGCACCTCATGATAACTACAGGAAGTAGCATCTGTGCCTGCCCTCCTGCCAACGGATGTTACGTCACATGCGCGTGCGCACCGAACCGTGAGCCCCGTACTGTCTGCGCAAGAGGTTTTATCGAAAATCTAACGGTTTTTAGGGCTTTACTAATGAGTTTTATAATTCTTTACGATAAGGGTAGGGTTAATTGTGGAGCTTGTGGCTTTTAATTTGTACACATAAAAAAATCTTTAATATTTTGAAAGTACTTTTTTAAGTTAAGATTTTTTACTAAGTAAAGGTAAGTGTCATCCGTGCCCATGGACACAATTAGTCGCAGATATGTTATCACGTTCGATATCGATTGTATCAGTATCGAACGTGATTATAATATCGAGTATTGATGCGTCGCCGACCGTACGCTTCAGTTGAAATTGCCTTTGTTCCAGTCATTGCACTGTCTGCTCCTTCCCTAACCGGAACACAACCACGGAAGTGTAGTTAGGTAGGTAGGCAGATCTGACCATAAGAAGCTCTATTACCACTGTACTAAAGTTGTGAAAGTATTGAGTTTAAAGTTTACGCGTCAGATGCAAATTTTGTACGAAGAATTTTTTTGTGAGTTTTTTTCAAACGGTAAAAAAATCACCCTGTATAAACATTATATGGGAAAAGTGGGAGATTTTTCTTTTGACTGTATCTTTTCTTTGGAATATGTATAAACAAAAACTTGCTCGTTGTTCGGTCTTTTGCAGCAGCTCCGCATACTAAGAGGAGACAACACTGCCGGGGAATTGAATGCCAATCTGAGCCTGCGCCAAATTCCCTGACTGTACATGCGTTAGTGCTTCCATACGTGTATAAACACAGTAAGTTCGATAGGTTATGTTCATAATGTGTGTATCATTTATCTATTGTAATAAATTAACCTACTATCAGTACTATTGTCGTAAGTAATGAAAACCCACTGAATTCGTCGAATTGGAAACGTGAAATAAAATCAATACCAAAAACCGATACGTAACGATGTTACATTATTATGGCTAAACTATAATTTTATATTAGTTAAATCCATATTTAAGTTTTTTCGTGATAAAAACGAACCTACAAAGCAAAGATACTATAAGATTTAACGTAGTCTTCAGATTGAACCTTTGTTATTCATATCATACATAGCATTATATATATTATTATTTTATGGTTTTCGTGCAGATAAACAATGACAGATATCCCAATATTTATTCAAATTACTATTTATACTCGATTAGAAATATAACCTCAACATTACAGATTTAAATTCCCCTCCTTGGCCTATGGTAACGTGTAATCAGGTATATTATCTAAAATCTGGGTCGAAATAGCCTATAATTGACGTTGGTACCGCGTGACCGCTCGCAGTGGGGCGAACGAAACGAATTTTACCCCGGGAATAGCGGGAACAATGATACCCGCGGGCTTTAGGTCGCTTGGAGAAAGCAGTTTTGAGGTTAGAAATTTTTGAATTTGGTTGTGTCCTTAGATGGTGCGTATTGTAAATTGGCTATTGTAATATTTATGATGACGTGAAACAAATTCAGAATAGCACATTAATTACAAAACCTTTCTTACGTTTTGGAAAACGTTTTCACAATACGGAGCAGAATGCTGTCATCAATCAATCATAGGCTTGGTAAAGCACTAAAATTTGTAAGATACGAATTGTGTAGTCCATAGCAAGTGTAAAAAAGACACATTTAAATCTTTAGATTTAATAATCTATATATAGAAAAATAATCATTTATGATGAATAATTATTTATGATTATTTTTCACGTTGCGCTGTAAAACCTATAGATACTAATTGGGGGCACATTTAAAAACATACAGATAACAAAGATCAGTTTTAATTAAAAATTAAAAAAATATTGCTTCAAGACCAACGATCATAAAATATTTTCAGCTTTTGTGCGCCTAAGTACCTAATTAGCCTTTTGTGTCCTTTTGCGTCGTCTTTTTTGTTAATAATTCGCATATCCTTATCTTCTATTTTGAACTAGGAGAAAATTAAGATGACGAAATTCTAGACACCTACCTATTGAACCTGCACTTGAAAAAGTCGTAAGCGCTGACTGTAGCTGGAAAAACATTGGTATAAGAATTATTGGAGGTAGCAAAAAAGAGTCAAAACGCTTCGCTTTTCGATATATTGTTTAATTCTCCCACAATTCGTATTGATGCCGTCTCTAACAGAAACAAATTGATTATTGTAAGGCAACAACCTTCTCAATATTAAAAAAGTGAGAGAAGCCATTTTGTAAACCATGTTAATTGAGATTAGATTATTAATTACGCGTGATATATTGATTCTGAGTTTTCCTTTTTAACTGCTATATTCTGTTCTAAGTACGTACACCCGTTTACTTATTGAGGTCCAATTTAATAAACCTACTAAAGTTGATTATTTTTAGTAACTTGATACAATAAGATATTATTCAAAGCTTTGGTCTCTATCAATTTAAAAGATAATTCGCAGTAATAACTTATTATAAAAAACAATATTGCCTCTCTGGAACACAGGTATACATAAGCACGTTCGTTTACAACCCTGCGCATACTCAATAGATATCAAAATTCATAAAACCCTTTCAGTATCAAGTTACCAATATTTTCCAACAAAGTTGCCAAAACGATATGATAAATACATGCAAATAAAATGTACTTACGTCACCTAAAAGTAACTGTACATTTATCTATATATGTATCTATGTGTGGTTGTTAAAGTAGCATCGGGACTAAGGGGACACACATTCGAATCCGGTTATGATCCTGAATCATATATATTATTATTTTATGGTTTTCATTATTTGTTTACCGGTAAACTCTACCTTGCTTGTATTAATAACCGGTGATAAGAAAATTATTTTATGAGCTATTAGAGAAGATAATTTAATCTTAATTTATAGGCTTTATTTCTGTTTGATTTATAACGTAAGAGGATAACTTTTTATTATTTAATGATTAAGAACTTTTTCCACTTTTGTCCAAATTAAGTCAATTTGAGCGATTATGTCTAACGAAAGTAGTTATTTTCATCTTTTCTCATTAAAAGCTTAAGTGGTATCTTAATTGTTTTCCTAAAATAACTGGAAATGACTCACATAGATAGAAATAAACGAAATAAAAATCGTAAAAAAATTTAGTTATGAATCTAACAAACGTAACAAATCTAAAATATTGATTAAAATACTAAAAATTAAAAAAAATTAATGCATTTTTATTTAAATTATGATAAAATATTCATACAAAAGTATGTATATTTTATCATTATAGTCCACGTAATAATTGCAAACCGAAGTATCAAATTACATCATTTAGGATCGGCTTTACACTAATATATCTGGTTTAGATTATTAATTTAAGTATTATACATTAATGTTACCGAGCAATTCATTAACACGACGATTACAACTACAAAGTTTATCTTAATAGATAATTTTTGCATAATTTGTGAGATAATTAAATTACATCTGATAGAGGTAAATAGGAATTTTGTGTCAATATTCAATTGATTACATTCGATTGATAAGATACCGGTTATTTTGTACGTAAATGTTTTGTCGAAAATTTTATTTAACTGCAAACTTGATAAGTTTGATACATCATATCAACATCTCGTTTCCTGGAAGTAATTATCTTGCAGACATTCCAGCTCCAGTTTGTGATAACAAATTCGTTTTAGATAGATAAGAGTAACTTGGCTAAAAAGAGTGCAATAACAGTGCTTTTCGGGGCTGAACTAGAAATACCATAATCCATCGATAAACAAAAAATACTAATTTTTGGAGATTTATATCTCCAAATACCCGAAATGTATATAGCCTTAAATATTGCAACTTAGTTGCTATAAGAAAAAATCTATTTGTTAATTTTTTTTTTAATTGTATAACAAAACCTTTCTTAATTTGTCTTTACATATCATTCTATTAGATAAAATCCACTTGCTTTCGAACTTAGGTCTAGGATTATTAACCTTTATATAATGGTTGATCATGTTGATACTTTAACTCTACATTGCATACATAATATAAAATTACAAAACTACGGATGTGACCTTATCACTTATCCCAATATTTCGTATATAATATAAAATACAAAACAAAATAAAATCTATTAACCTATAAGTCAATCCAATTCATATGTATAAAATATAAATATACTAAGGTATAATTTGCAAGCGTTTTAGCCCAAGGCCTCATAAAGTTAGCCTCATATCGGCCAAGAAGAGAATACGCAACTTGAAAACTATCTTATTGCTTTTACAACTCGTAGTGAAATAGAAATTGGTTTGTTTTGTATTTGCATAAGAAGTTTAACTGTAATTTCCAACAGGGAATCAGGAAAACATAGGCCGTCCTTAAAGATAGGAGTTTCTATGTCTGTTGTTTTGACATCTGCCTCAAATAATATGCAAACATTAAATGATATAAGTATAGGTGAGTAAACTGCAAGCTTTAATGCAAGCAAATGTATTTTTAATGCCAAACATCTTGATATACTTTCTTCTTCGTTGTGGTGAACATGTACTGGGTGGCATTTAGTTTTAATTAATAGGATTTACATTGATATTGTTCCGGGTGATTCTTACCTTCCGAAAAATGCGTACTTTGGGTCAGCCAGCAATTCCAGCCAACTTTCCCAAAGAAACCATACTATTTTTTTTCAGCTAAAATGAAATATATATACTTCTAATAAAAGTTTACTCTTGATACTGTATATTCTTGGTCAGCTGATAATTTTATATGGAGAGTCAATACTTTTTTCAGTTCCGCCATTTTCCTAACGGTAAAAAAGTCACCCATCATATAGACGGGTGTTGGAACGATTGAATTATTATCCGTCTAAATGTTACCACTGAAACTGTCTGTAGATTAAAGAGTAACGGTCATAAAAATGACACGGCTTCTTCTGCTTGGCATTCTTAAAGATTCAATGCTATACACGAGAATCGCCTGCGCGCGGTTCGGCGCTGAGCCCGCGCCAAGACACGCGACACCTACCACAATCTTCTCTTGTCAAGCAATTTGATTCAAATAGATAAGGTCGTTTTAGCGTTGGTACTTTCAGATACTAAAAGCGAAGTCTGTCAGGGGACTTGAAATTTCTCTAAGAAAATATAAATGTTTCGTAATTTTTCGACTGCTAATCTCTGTATATATATATTATCTTATATTTTAACAGTTTAACAGTTTGTACACACATTTGAAAACAATATAAAATACCTTAAAGACTAAATATGTACAAAAAGGTACGGCTTATTTCTAAAAACAAATCTCTTCCAGCCGACCTGTGAGAGGAGAAATTAGTTTATAATAATAATAATATAATAATAAAAATATTTATTTATTCACACAATAAGGGTAATAATTTATATGAAGACTCTGACTCCTAAACTAGATAAAATCTGTACCATAGGAGTCAGTGACTTCTCCCAGATTTTTAAACAGAAGTACGTATAATTTTAACAATAGGTATACTTACAGCCATCTAAGTTTATACATGAAAAGTACATGTACACTTCTACGTCCAGTCTCCTTAAGGGAGCCAGGCAGAATGTGTACAATTACTAAAATCCATTCGATAAAATTATGATGAGTTTATTTATTTTTTAATTATACATATATAATATATTTTTTTTATTTTATTCGACAGATAATTTAATTATTTAAAACATTTAACATATCAGATTCTACTACAAAGCAGGGCCTCCGTTTCATCGTAACTTAAAGTTAATAGACAATCGTTTACTTTCATCTTACATTCACGCACAGACAGAGGATAGTAATTCAAGATCTTATTCATTTTATTATATAAAAACCGCGACAGATAATATCGTTGGCGCCTAGCAAAAGCGGTGGTAGATGAAATATTGTTGACCACATCAGGTATAGTGCGCCTATTGCGGCAAAGTGCAGGATCATACGGAGTTTGAGCATGTTGTTTTGTGATCAGATTTAGTACAAACAATTGTCTTACCGTAAGCAATTTACATTCGCTATATAATAATTGCGTTGAGTATCTAAAGGGTTTTAATGTCATTGTTTTCAATACCGATCTTTGCGCTCTTTCAAGCTGAATCATAACTGTCTTACAGGCTCCTCCCCACACACCTACACAATAGCCTATAACAGAATGAACCAAAGCATAGTACGTTGTGCGTAACACGGAAAAATCTGCAACATGTCTCAGTTTCTTAAAGGTCCAGATAAGTTTACGTGTGCGAGCGGTATTTAGTTCTATACGGGGAGTCCAAGTCAATTTATCATCCAGAAGTACACCAAGATATTTTATGATCTGAGATTTATTGATGTGAAGGCACGAACATAAGGAAGGTGTAGTTTCATTGCAAGTATGCACTTTAATATCTATATGAGATGGAGGAGACTTCACCGTGTGAAACTGTATGTAAAATGTTTTAGAAACGTTCAATGTAAACAAATTATACCTAAGCCATAGTGCCACACGTCGAAGCTCTCTCTCGGCAACATTTTGAACCTCAGCCCATGTAGCTCCACGAAAAATCAAAGCAGTGTCATCGGCGTAGGTAAATATTTTTCCATTTGTGATTTCCATGTTGCAGAGGTCATTTACATAAACTAGGAAGAGACTCGGACCAAGCACACTTCCTTGGGGAACTCCATATGTCACAGAAGCATCAGAACTCATATGATTATTAATTTTAACTCTTTGGACACGCTCTGTGAGAAAATCCTTAAAAATCGAGAGGGCCACATCCCTAATGCCAATATTTTCTAATTTGTTCACAAGAATGGGTATCGATTTTACTGTAAATCACATAAAAACATCTATAGTAACACATGTTTAATATCAATAAAAAAACGAGTGCAAATAAAAGTACCGGTACTAAATACTTAACCAACAAGTTAAAAGTGTAAAACTCGAACTTTAAATAGGTACTTACGTTTTTATAATTCATTAAACAGTGATATATTGACGCCAACATTAAAACTTGATCGATAAAATATCGATTATTTAATGACATCAAGACAGTTATAAATTAGTCCGGAGTACGAAACATATCATATAAGTTTATGATAGTATTCAATTGGGCAAGTGTTGTTCATTGCTCTCACGTGCAGCACTTCATATGTAGAGCGGAGAGTCACTTCAGCGCTTCTAATTACAGATTGATTGATTGATAGATTGATTTTGCCTGGCAAATTTATACTTTGAAGTAGTATACATAAAGTTAAAGATTGTCTAAGCAAAATCTTTAATTAGGAGTAACAATTTGACATAACTTGGTGCGGGAGTAAATCTGGTAGAAGGAGACAGGATTTTCATATTGTCATGTCAACAAGCCAGCATTAGATCAGAAGTCCATTGATCAAACGATACTTTAATGATTCGATATCTTTCCGAAATTTACGGACGTGATGCATGTAAAAATAGCTGTAAGCCATTAATTGATCACGGCTTTAAAGATCACAGTTTAAAAATACTTAAAAGTACGCAATTTCTTGATTCGGTTGTTGTATCATTTTCCAACTGAGTAGGTATTGTGGCAGGTAATCTTAAAGATAGATAAACTTTTAGTTCCAGAAAATCTGTTTGAAAATGACAACATCCCTTCCTTTAAGAGATGCTTATCGGGATGGGGTTGATCTACCACTCGGCATCGACTATTATACCGTTTGAATAATGAAAGCAAACAGTTATAGCATGTCTAAAATTTAATGTAGCCCAGATGCTTAGTGTTCAAAACAACAGACTCTATTTATCCGACTATCAGAAGGACGGTTATGTCTTTCGAGCGTATGTATGTATGTATGTAAGGTTCTTTGGCAAGCTATTAAGCCTAAACTGTTTGACAGATTTCAACATATGAGGTTATATTCGATTCGTCTCAGAGTTATTTTTTTCCTGGAATTCCCATGGAAACAGTAATTACGCGGGAAAATAACTTTAGCAGTCGAGTTCAGCAACTAAAATTCTAAATTTGAATGAAGTTTTCTGAAATAAAAATAACATGGGTCTATGTTTTTTACCAAATCTATCTCGAGAGATTGAGACTCACACATTCTTATAACTGACATTCCCAATATTTCACATAACTGTGCTCGTAAAATCCGGAACGCATTCATATCAAAATCGTTGTAGTAACGAACGCGTATCAAATGTATCGCGATGGTGTAAATGGTTCTTGCGCCGTGTTATTTTAAAACGGTTAACCGTATGATCCAACATTGCTTTGATATTTTACATAAATATGTTTCGTATAGACACAGAAAAGACTTTAAGTTGGTCTGTTTATTTGATTTAAGGGTAAGTAATATAATAACTTTCAGATTGATGAAAGTATGGGACTTAATTAGAATCAAAACTCAAAATAAAATACCTACATTATCCGTAAATCGATATAACCAACTCCGATAGGAGTAAAAAAAATAATGAAATTACAAAAGTGTGAGTTTTTTATATACAACGTGTGTGCCAAAAAAATGAAGCATTACCAATGCACAGCGTTACACATGTATATATAATGTGGCAATGGGTATATCACAGATAGCCATTACAAGAAAAACTCTTTGGCTTAGCAAATCTAGACTGAGTTGAGGTATGGATAAAGTATAAATTCGCTAAACATAAGCTTTACGTAATGTTTCTTAGTATGGCTATTAGAGTGACGTAATCATATAAAATGTCCCGAAACAGGGTAACAAAACCAATATTTTTTGGATCTTCGAATCGCAATTCGGATCATAGGCTCTTCCCCAAGAAAATTTGACAATAAGTATCGCTTTATCCCTTTGTTCATGTCCAGGAAAATCCACCCTTATTTAGTTATGGGTAAAAAATGCAGTCCACATTGCTCTACTTTGGTTCAATTGGAAATAACTTCACTTAATTTACTTGTTCATTATTTTTATAAAATTCTCAAATTACTTTCATTTTAGAAAGTATTTTAAAAAGTTTAGAAAACTTTTGTTCAGACGAGAATTCATCATATAATACTATTTAGTACACTACCCACATATATTTAAACTTTTAAAGCTATGCATTAAAAATATCACTGTCAATATTTTAACACTTATATCAATTAAATTAAGTTCCAAAATACATTGCTCGTGTCTCTCTAAACTAAGTTACTTTTGGGATATGAATCTTTAAAGCGCTTAAGTTAAACTTAAACTAGAACACACTTAACTTTATCTTGTAAGTTATGTTTCAAGCATGATGACATGGTATTAATGGATGTTTTTATTTTATCTTGTTAAGAGTACGTCATTACTGAAAGTGTAGATTTTTTCTTAGATTTAACTGCACTCAAAAAATAATGTTTTTCAAGGGTCCAAATACGAAGATTTTATTTTATTTTATATTGATGTATAGACATATACATACATAGACATATACGTATACATGTATAGACTTTCATAACTCAATGTAGCAAGGACGAAGGATTGTTATACCATAAATTATTTTCAAAAAATTCCTAAATTTAGTGGATTAGATAGTATTAGTAGTTTTGTTTTTTGTATTAATATCTCGTCTGGCACTTACTATAAGGGTCCCGTGATCCTGTGCCGGCAACGAAAATAGTTTTTATTAATTTCACGTGAACCGCCATCTTTACTGAGTGAGTATGTTCTCCGAAAATATGATAAAGCATTATTTAAATAAGTTGAAAATATTTACTAACGAATATTTTAATAAGATTCTTCATATTACACATGAATGCGAAATTCTTGATTACTGTAGGTATATCAATACGAAGATGAGTTAATGATGTCCACCGGATGAATGACACCTTAGATTGGTCCAGTGCCGTTTTAACAAATTCAAGAAGATTAATCATAAAATGAGCATAATACGATTTAGGTGATCATGACGCATATATCTTAAATATAGTAAAAATCTACAAATATCATAAATCTGTGGAATAATATCATATTTTAATTATTTATTAAAAGTATTTCGAGTTCCGAGAACATATAAACTGTTATAATATATACCCATGCTGTAAATTACAACATGAATTATAACGATTTGATTTATAGACTAGATAAATAAATATACTTAATAATGAATAAAACTCTTTCCACCAAAAAATTAAACCCCACCGATTAAATAAAATAACTTAAATTAGCCAAATCAATGTTTATATCCATTTGACAAAATAATTACAGAGAGCGAGAAAGAGCTAATTTTTTATAGATTCGTTCGAAAGTTATATTTGGACCCGATCATTCCTTGTCCTTCCTTCTTAAATCAGGAGTTGACAGCGTCAAGCCAAAACCAGGGTTGGAGAACACCAGTACCCGACATCTACTTCCCATGTAATTTTTTAATCGACTTGGCAAGCATTTGTCCTAAATGTAACTTGGTGGAAAGCAATAATGAAAACAAGGACGGTGCAGACAATCCCGAAGTTATCAATTTGTCGAATAACTAAACACAATATATGTATATGCCACACTGAATTCATAAAACAAGCAATGTATATAAAATACAATATATGTATATGCCACACTGAATTCACAAAACAAGCAATGCATATAAAATACAATATATGTATATGCCACACTGAATTCACAAAACAAGCAATGTATATAAAATACAATAAATCTTTACACAGTAGCCACCCACAAAACAAACCTCAATTTCAATTTACAACTTAATTTAACCTCATCGATACTGTAAACCTGCCTTTTTATTACCACCACATAAAGTTGACTTTCCTGTACCACTACCTAGCTAGATTTACTGGCCACTGTGAAGGCTGTATGCGCATACGCACGCCCCGGTCACTATTCCGTTGACCCACGTGACTCATGTGATGTTGTGTAACAGCCACATTGTAATATATACTTAGTTTGACGTTAAGTGTGGTTACAAAATTATGGTTGCTATGTTTCATGATCAATGTATATTAGCTTTTAAAAGGAATATTTCATTTTGTAGCTTAATTAGTATGTAAATTCTTTTGTGGAAGTATATTTAAAGATTTAATCTTAAAATTGCAAGAGCATAAAGTTGATTTAGGTACAAGCTAAATGTCAAAGGTCCTGAAACTTCTATTATTACTTTTGCATATGTTCGTACAGCGAAGTTACAATGCACTTCAAATAATCCAAACAAATTCAGAATGGATACTTCGCAGGGTTATTTGGGAATCTCTTTTACCCGGCTAGATCCTGAAGACCTGGAAATCTTTAAGGAAACGGTGAAATAATAATTTTTAGCCCCGAGGCAAAAGTAGGGACGTTATAATAACGTGTGCAACTGTGACGTTGTATCTCGGTCCGATATTTAGTCTTCTTTTTTTGAAAGCTGTACAAATCAAAAATGTTCATAATAATATTTCATGTTTTTCCTGTCATTAGAAGGTTTTTTTTTTGTATTTAATTTGTAACTTCACTCACTTTGGAGCTAAGTAATTTTTTTGTTCAAGCGCATCTTATTCAAAGCCTTCTAAACTCTGTCCTATATTATATTATTGACTCTTTATATGTCGACAACCAGTAAAATCCCGTTCCCGTCCCTAAAATAGGTAACAAAATCAATTTCTACCAATTCTATCGCTTTGAGCAATTATCGTAGTCTTCCTAAATGATATCTGTACTGTTGATCAATCAGTGGATGCTAATTTCTTTGTAAACATACGAAAAAGGCTTGGTGTTATAAAAAAAATGCGTTACTTAGGAAACGCAATATTTTTTTCTTAGATTTTTCTACTGAAAAATCTTTAAGTAATCCTGAAGGGATCTATCTGACTGTCTTGTCCACTTCTTATTAAATATTATGGCGATTGCATTGCGTCTTGTCATTGACTCACCAGTGAAATTTCTACGTGAATGGAGGGTGAAACTACCTTATGTTTATCAATAGCGAATCCTACTCTGTAATTCTGCCAGCCCTTTGGCATTTGCCTTATGAACAATGCTATTTAGGTGTTTTATTCTATTATTAATTCTTCTTCGTTCTTTGTTTTACTTTTTCCTATTGTTGATTTGTAAATATTTCTGTTTGTAAATCAATAGTTCGCTTTAACAGAACTGATTGATTAAGTGTAGGTTCAAATTGGAACTGTTTTTAATACAGGCGTTCTTCGAAGGCTCCGAAAATTAAAATAGTCTTAAATTCCACATAAAAAAGGAAAAACTATTATGAACCTTGTTGTTTGACATTACGAGTATAGATAATCAATTAAAAAGCACATTAAATAAAAGTGCATATTGAAATAAATTGAACCTTTACTACGCAAATGGGCACATCTAGTTGAATCGTAAAGTCACAACAGGATACTCCTCGAGATAAAGACTTCTGTCAATACGAAGAAACATGAATTTAACCGTAATTTTAACTTTAGAACAGGTAAACTCAGTTAGCTTACTAGAATATAAATAATTTCTTCCTGTCATTACGTTTTGCGTTAATGTTTTCATGTCGTTGAACAGACTTTATGGAGTGATAACAGCGCTTCTGTTATTACTCAATAATGATAAAGAAGTTTTAAGCGATATGACATTTTTGAACGGTATAAATGCCAAAGAAAAAACAAAAGAACTTGTGTCTAGAGGCCCCTGCGTCAGCAACATTAGATTTGTTGTGTATTAAACGGGATATACTGTAAATTGAGTAATTTCAAGAGGAAATCCTTGGAAAGTTTGATGCGTTATATTTATTTGTCACAAAGTGGAATGATGTTATAATGATTTTAAAAATATAGCTTTTGTAACAAAATGGAGGCTACCAAATATTTAAGTAGTTAGATATGCAGAACAATTGCAAAAAGCTATATATTATATATATAGCTTTTTATATTATATATATATATATATATAATATAAATAGCTATATTATATTATATATATAGTTATGTGTACAAACCTAGAATCACATAGGCCATTTCGATTCTAATAACACGAAAGGCTGGTATGACAAAACTTAAAATGTAAAAGAAAGTATAAGAATATATGTAAAATATATAAGAAAATAGAATCAATTTAAACAGCTGTATTTTAACGTGTTCTCACATTATACCTTCTCTTTACTTCAAGACTTCGCACACTCTAAACGTTTTGTCACAACCATGCAGTTTCTATCACACCCACAGAATATAGCACGGCGTCGACAGTATTCACGGTATTGACAAACATATTTCACAGCTAATTAAAACTATAACGGGGAACACACAATGAAAGGTTGATGGCGCCATGTTGAGAAACCTACGATTGTGTTTGCTAGCTGTAATTATCGATATGGGCGCGACAGTCAACTAAGAACTCTAAATATGCAATGGTCTTAATGAACTCTATGTCTCTGCTTATATCTAAAATGTGGAACGATTTGTCTGTTTGTTTGTTTCCATTGGTAAAAGGCGAAAATAATACTACTGACACATAACAGAACACTCGAACCTGGTTGGTTGAGGCATTCATTTGTGTGATGAACACAGATGTCCGTTCTTGGGTCATGTTTGCTTATATTTAAATATGTTTGTTAATTCTGGGTCCCTCCAGTTCGCTGTATGGTCATCCATAACACAAGCTCTGCTAAATTTGGGGCCGTACAGTTGGTGTGTTTGTCTGTGGATTTATTTTTATTATTGTGTACCTCTTAATATTCCATTCAAATGACAGACTACCTTACAAACTTGTCAAATTATATCAGGCAACAAGAAATTCGAATTCAAAAACGTGAAAATTCTCTCTTTCCCTTACATAAAAATGAAAATTTATACTTTTTAGCAACATCAGACACATTTCCATAAAAATATTTGTTTCAAATAACACCAGGAGCTTCAGATAAAAATTATAACAGATACATGTCAAAAGCTGGGTTACTGTAAAATGTCATTGTCCGTGCGTGGGAGTGGACGGCCGGGCCATTGTAATAAAACATCAAATAATGTTATGGTACTTTGAGGATTTTTTATGAGAAGGATCACGTTCTCATAATTTGAACAAGATAAATATCACTTTTGAAATATTCTGCCTTTTCTGTAGTATAATTAGGTTGAAAGAAGGAAAGTTTCATAAAAAGCATTATTTATAATGTTTTGTTTTTCAAATATGCAAATTAAAGTAAGTTTACTTGTTATGAGTCTACCGATCATCACATTTTGCAAACTTATACTGAAAATAACTTCAAGGTTCATGAAGAGATACGCAATCAAACCTAGGAAATAACATTATAGAACCTGATTTGGTACATTCCCCGACTTTATCACTGATTCTATGTAAGCGCCCTCAGCGCTAAGCCACAAGTCCGGTGAAATGCAAAAGGCCAGGCAATTATTAAAAGGGTTTGTTTCAAAAAACTGATTCTTTGTAATTCTCAGTAAATTACGAAAACAGCGGAAAATCGCCCATTCAGAGACGTCATGAGAAACTAAACGACTAACACGTTATTGATAGATAATTAGGTACGTGAAGAAAAAACCTGATTCTAATTCAAAAACCATTTAAAGATATCACTTTCTTATAATATATTTTGTTAGCTACAGCTCGCAGGTAAAAACGATTAAGCTTATTAATATAATTTGACCTATAGCCAACCTCTATTTGACGGCATCAAGTAACATAATTTTTTCACCTCTTTTTGGTCGTAATGTCTATGTTTCAAATACATGTCTGTATCAAGAATCCAGAGAATTGTAGAGTTATTCATTACACGTAATATAACAAACTTTGTAACGCGATTTTAAAAAGATAACTATTACGTGACGTCACCATACGGATTTCTTTAAAAATTGATTTAACATTAAAAAGTGCACACAAATTGTACACAAATCACTCTAAAAATGAATATATTCAAATAGTTTTCTCAAAATACCTAACTCTTTCCGGAAAAAATTATATACTCCAAAATTACTTCACATACCGAGTTCAATAATAAAAATAATATCTATATTCTATAATGCATACCGTAACAAGACATGATAAAATTGTGAATAAAAACAAAGACTCTAATAACTACAAAAGGCATTATCACTACATAGTAATTTCTTTAGACAACCTTAACTGTGACATAGAGTGTAATAAAAATAGGGATAAATGTAAAAAATTTAAAAAACTAAATAACAACATGTACATAATAAAGAGGAATTCAAAATTCAAACACAAATTCAATTTTATTTCTCGACATTAACAATTACACGTTCTTATTGACGTCAAATAAAACATGACTCTACCACCAGCTCGGAAAACCCTTAGTGAAGGAGAACTGGCTAGAAACTTCACGGGGGCAAAATCAAAATAAATTTACAATGTCTCTTTATGTCTATTCAAAATCATTCTTATCTGCATCTGTTAGCTCGGCAAGTCTCCCTCCCCCCAAGTACCCAAACGACGAACACCCTGAAACGGCAATCGTTCACGAGGTTAACGCGGGAACCCTCCATAATATAGAAATAAAGTTGTTGTAAATGCTTGAAATTTTAATTAGGTTTTGTCGTGCCACTGCTCAGTAATACTTTTTCAACCAAAACAGTTCTCAGGAGTCGTATGCATTTGGTCAAAATTTGCTTAAACAGAATAGAATTAGAATAAAAAAATACTTATTTATATATTACGAATATTTGGTTTACTTGAAATAACTTAGTAAGCAATATGTTATGAAATACAGAATACCCAGGAACATAGCCATTTGGAATAAGTATAGCGATAATAATCTAGTCACAGGTGCTAGCTGGGCTTAGCTGTATGAATTAGTTTAACTCAAATTGTAAGCTACAGAATGGGGAAAGTTATGAAAACGGGCAAGCCGTTTGCTATGCTAGTGGTACACTGACAGCTTTGCATTTAGTTGCTGTTAAACTTTATATTATATCTGACCTTGAAAAGCGTAAAGTATACAATTCGAGATTTTCTTTACGTGTTTGACCAAGAATTAAAAAAAGGCGTTTTTTACTGGTTGACTGCTTTAACAACTGATATAGTTACCATGATACCTAAAAATTAAATTCAAAAGAGAAAAATACCACGTGTGGCTCTTTCTACGTACTTAAGTCCTATAAAATAATTTTAGAAAGACACATACAAATATTTTTTGAGTGCTAACTCAGCACTAGGAGATATACTCTCGGTCTCTCAATTAAATTTAATAAATTAAATAGTTTTGCATCATTTGATTTCCATAGTTACATAGTAAAAGGTGTAGGAAAAAAGTGGAGCGTATACTGTATAAATTCTCTTTTTTCTATATCTACGTATTTTTTTAAACAACTTTTAAGTAGCTAAATGCCAATAACTAATTCTCAAACATGTTTTCCATTTAATCAATGCAACAAATACATTTGAAACACCAAGCAAACAAGGCACTATCAGAAAACAATTTAAATAAATCCGAGCAATCCTATCATTACGTCAAAGACCGATAAATCAAAAGAAGAACAGACGCGACTTTCGAATAATTATGCCCAATGTTACTCACATTTCTGTCGTTATTTTTTAAATTTCACTTCACCCCGAGGTGTATTTTCGGCATCTTTCATCACAAAGGAATTTCTTTTGAGAAACGAGGCGAAATATCCGAGAAGCGAGCGCCAGTTTGGTCGTGGGCAGACAGGGCCCGCCGGGCTATACGCCCATACGAAAATAATAGAGCAGTGATTGTAGGTGGTATAAGGTAAGCTGTTATGCCTATAGTTTAAAAAACAAAAGGTCATAAAAAGTTTAAGACTTGTGGTGAAAAAATAAAAATAATTTAATGTCCAATCTGATAGTAAGGTGATAAAATTTCTACTCGATTATGTAATTTTGCATACATGTCATTAGAGGTAAAAAAAAGTTACCTTTAATTAATATAATGTCGTTGCCGAGGGATACGTAAACGAACTTGTCATAAAATAATAGTACAGTAAAGACTTTCCTTCACTGTACATTAATACATAATTTTAAGTGACAAAAACTCTTTTAAAAGTTGTGGATACTGTCAACAAATCAAGATGTATAAAGGAAGTATTACTACGTCATAACAATACGAAGCATCTTAATTATAAACTAATCAGACAACTACTACGTAATTAATTTTAAATAAAAGCAAACTTTAAAAGGAGCAGTGAAGTATCAAAAACCCTGACTGCTGCATAATTAAGATTTTTATACAAATCTATTATAATTTTTCACGCTAGCTTGTGGGTCAATGGCATGCAGAAATAATTATGGTCATAAATACTAGAAACAATGAACAATTGAGACATTTCGCGATACCTTATTCGTTAGCCTTAGCGAGGTTAGTAGGTCGCAAAGGGCGGTATGTACGGTCTACGTTCATGGTGTGTCGGGTCTGCGAGGAATTATTCTTTGGTAAAGTAAGAAAATTGGGTATTAAAAGATAATTCATATTGTTATTGGGTGTTCCAGATCAGTGTTTGAAGCCTTATGTGTTTGTTATCTGTTTTGGATCAGTTTTGAAGTGATGAGGCGTATTAAATTGATGATTTTAAAACGTAGGTATAAATATCGTGCCTAATTATGTAAACCCAAATGACGTATTTCCTGTTTAAAAATGATAGAGTCTTGTAGTGTATTATTGATTTGATTCAGAATGACTTAATTTGTGTGTAAAACATGATGAATAAGATCGTTTGATGCAGTAATCCAATTATATTGTGACATAATCTTGCCATTCCATGACTACTCTTTATGATAATATATACAGACTTATGCTATGTACAAAAAAAAACATTTTATTGTTGCTTTCTGTATTCTTTCTAAATGACTAGTAAATAACTCTACAAACACTTTACAAGCGAATCATCGTAACAAAGATATAATACTTCATTCTTAAAAAAACAAACTTCAAAAATTTCTCAAACGACACGTAAACGACAAATATTTCAAGGTAGCATTACAAAAAATACAAGACATTTTTAAGATCTAAACGTATACAATCATGAGTTACTATTTTAATTTCAACTACCCAACTTTAGACCTAATGTTTAAAAGAATAAAGTTCATATTTGTCTGCCACTTTGAGTAGGTTAACAGAGGTTGTAGTTTAAGTGCGCGTGAGTTGCCTTTTAATGGATAATCGTCATTCACAACGTTCTATGATATAGCTGGTTTCCATGGCAACGCAGGCAGCGGATTGAAACTCAGACGGCATTTCCACCAAAGCTATGCTAAAGGTGATGTGCGAGGAAAATTTCCACTAACTGAGTTTCTACATTTATTCTCGTCTTTTTGTATTAGGACAATGCGGTAATCCTATTGCTAAGTTTTTAAGTACATCGTTGAGTTTCCCCGCTCAGCTTCGGTCGATAACTAGCCTTATATTCCTACGAAAGGTAATTGTTGATGTGACAAAATATGGTCTCTTGATAAATGTTTAATGATATTTATATACGGGTTAGGTATGACTGAAATATATATCGTATATTATGTGCTTAATTCGTTGAAGTATTTAATAATGATGTCGTGATATTTCAGGTAAATTGGGTATAAATAAATGAAATACATTAATCTTTTAACATTGAGCAATTTTCAAATATTAAAGTAAAACGGTTAAATACCATTCTAACTATAAATTCACTTGTTTAAAACCTACATATAATAAAATAATATGGTATTAAAATTAAAACAGTTTTGATTGGTGATTCATTTTTTTTAACTTAAACGAGAATCACAAAATAATTTATTTGTTTCGAAATAATTTAGTTCCATACATAGTAATATGATAATTGAAAATAGGTCCTCTGACTCACTTTTAAGTTTCATGTTTACCTCACAGGTATATGTTATAATATTATAATAGATATCAGTATTTATAATAATACTTATCTAATAGTAGTTGACTTGAAACAATGAGTCAGTTGGATATGACCAAGCCAACTTGACAGCCGTCGAAGGCGGCCATTTTTGATGCAAGAACCGTTCACAAATTTTGTCATTTATTGAGATAGAATAAACACATTTGACGCCGAAACAAAAAATAATTACATTTGCAAAAATAATTACATAAGGATCAATGAAGAAATGTTATATTTTTTGTACTTATTATCTGGAAATAAACATTTTTATAGGTATTTGCTATTAATATCATATAAACACAGGGCATATACAGGGCGTATAGAATATTAATTTTTTATTTAACTTTTATATTAATAAAACATTTTTATTTTTAGTCATTTATATTGTTTGTCAAACAAAAACAATACAATAATCGATTGCAAATGTCTCGTAAAATTATGTAACCATAACGTAAATATCTATTTTAAAATAATATACAGATTCATAGTTACTTACATTACATACTAACATTCGATTCCCGAATGAGATTCTAAATATGGTTTACAACGGAGAGAGTGAGTGAAAGTAGAATTTCATCAGAATTGGTTTAGTAGTTTACGACGATGCCTCAATGAAGATTTGTTGTCGGTTATGTAAGTTTTCTGGTTTTGTAACGTTTATTGAGACAATAATTTGTAATTTAAAATGCGATTTATACGTATTCAACAAACTTGTTGTGGATTTGTTAGTAATTTTACAAATACCGCAATCATGTTTTAAGATCTGTATTTATATTGTAGGAAACATTATGAATATATCACCCAAGTAGTATGATATTAAACATAGTGAACGCTAGATTCAAGACTTGAATAAAAAACTTAAAATTTGATATTGCTACAGTTTACTACCATCATCTACTGGGTCATCAATACATTGTACATGTACACTGATCAAACATAATGGACCAAAATATGCCTTCGAAGCGATTTCCTTCACAAACATAATTACTAACAACCTGTATAGAAATTTTCGAGTGTAATAAATTACATAAAGAAAACCAGCAGTAAATTGTGTTTTTTTCCAGATAAAACCGGTTATACCCCACTGCGTATACAAGTAGCTATGTTTTTGACCTGGGGGCATATTTTACTGACTATTTTCTAGCTACCGGGTAATTGTTAGAAGTAATTTAAAGTTAATTATAGATTTCATGGCTTTATTATATGTGATGCATTCTTGTAGGTTTGTAGAATATTTGGGTATTTAAGGTAAGCTACATAAAAGAGGTTTAATTGTATGTGTTATAATTTATATTATCTAAGTACCGCTACCCACAAGTTCGGGCTGGCAGCGATCGGCACTGCCGGCCGGCAAATTGAATATGTGTGTGTGAACTTTGGGGTCTTTTGTCGTGTGGGTAGGCCCCTTAAAAATACGCCGAATCTTACCAAAGCATATAGCCAAAATATAGTTTATTAAAGCATGAAACTACTTAACTAAGGAATTATAACTAAATGCTTACAAAATAGACTTGCCTTCAAATGACAATTAACAGCTTTTATATTATCGTTGGAACAGATAGTTTGGAATCAGCTTTGACATGACAAGCACACTAGGAAAAATTTTGAAGGCAATCCTAAACTGTACCTGGGATTCTAACCCAGCACCCTTCGCGCGAGTATCCCAGAGTCAGATCTAAACTTACTTTATGTAAGTACGGGTTAGCATTGGCGACGTGCGTGTTAACCCAGGAAACCAAAAATATAATAATACACTAGCCAATCCAAATTTACCTCTATTCGAACTCAACCCTGTCCAAAAATAGACAGTGGACAATTATTGAATATTCAAAAGTTGACAACTCGATAACCAACAAAATTTGAACAAAAACTAAGCAAATATATTTGACACAAAAGTATTTACGACCATTAAATTAGAATGCATAATTTTGGCAGTATATTTTAATAAAACGACTCGCCAGAATAACCCTGAGTAAAGGTTAAAAAATCACTAACGCTTCGGCATTTACGACGGTCCCATATTTTAATATTCGATGCAATATCATTTTATTGCAATGAAACTAACTGATTTTATAATTTGTGGATGTCGTAATAAATGTAATTAGGTAAATATAGTTAGAAATATATTGTATATTTTATAAGGTAAACATTTTCCCGCGTAATCTCTTTGATTAAAAAAGTTTAAGACAGAGTGACGTTCTGACATTACACAACTGAAAAATGGCGCTGGTACCACCACATATACATTTACTCACACAAGCTCAATTTATTGTTATCCGACAACAAATACATATAATGATGCAGACATGGGCTTTTGAGCAACACAAAATATTTCGTATCCCTATAATATTGTTTAAATTCGTGTCGTGTCGTATTTTATCAGTTCGGTTCGTGTGACTAAACTATTTGACAAGTAAAATCAGGCGACCGGGAACAAGATTTTTGAGGGCCGTGCCTCAGCGGCTTGTTAGCTATCCTATTCCACTACTTTACTTTAATCAATGCGTAACCATCATTTTTGGGTAACGCTAAGCTAATAGTTTTTTTATAATTTAATGATCAAATAGAAACAAACAAAAATTTTTCACACTACAATATAGTATAAATTAAGTAATACTTATATTATAAGTATAGATTTATTAATCATCTTCGAAAATTCGAACGCACTTCTACATACTTTTCACCTTTCATCTCGTGATGACAAATTTAAAAAAAGAAATAAGGACTGATTCACTTTTTATTGGACTAAGTTCTAGTAGTTCCTCGCCCTTTCGACTCTACTTTAACTCTTTAAGAGCAGCAATTATCATTGTTTATATTATTTACTCCCTAGTGTAGAACACGAGAGTAAATGTAAAGGGGCAACTTACTTAAAGCAGAGGGTTCCGTAGATCGTTTAGTTTTTTTTTTTTATTTGCCTTGTAAATGTGATGCACATATATGCTGTAAAATCTTAATAAGGTTGCATTAATTAAAGTTGATTATGCTAGAGTATGATTTTGCTAGAATTTAAAAACAAACCTTATATTTATATATAAGACAAGTGATTAAATACGGTATATAAACTGCTATAACTATATTTCATTAAGAAAGAGTGGTATTTTTCCGCCGATTGTATTTTTCCGTCCGTCTATTCTCAATTTACCAATTATGAAATAAAACATATTGGACTTTTATGTTATTATTTCTATAGGTATTAGGATATCCTACAGCACAATGAACAAGTATATGACAAAACATGATCGATTTATCCAGGTTAATTACATGATATCACAACATGAACAACATAAAATGCGTAACTTTTCTAAAGTGCGTCAGCCGCATGACTGTGTGGTAAATAGCTCACATACACACAGCCATTCGTTTAAATATGTTGATCCCATTTTTTAATTAGGCAAAAGTTTATGACACAGTTATATTTATGTATAGTTTCGTTCTACTAAACCTATCATAAAACACACATAGTTAAGATATTGCTGCCAACCGTTTAAAATGATATCAATCAGCCCTTATACGTATAGACTGACTGACAGATGTCATTGACGTAGTAAATGCCGTTTTTGACATATTTACCTCAAGGAACCATTGAAGTAATACTTTCTCTACAATGTTGATAGGTACATTTATATCTGTATTTATTATGCGATACGCAGGTTGATTTAATCTTAAACTTTTTTCTATGAAACGTCAAAAATTGCGGCAATTACATAATTATCGAACGTTTAGTTGTTTTTTTAGTATTCTTCGACCATAAACAGTTAATTATTCTTCATCATTTTTAGTTTTGTATACAATGCCTAAGTTAAGGTTTTTTGGTTTTCAACATTATATAATTGCGAGCACATTCCTCAACTTATAGCGTACCTAATAACTTTACAGGACATCTTGTTCTTTTGTATTACATTGTAATTATATGCCACAGTGACGTGCAATAATTAAATATGACAATTAGAAACTGTCCAGGTACCTATAAATGACCATTTCACCTCTACTCATTTTCATAAGGAACCCTAATCTTAGGTATAAAAGTCAAGAGAGGCCGAAGCAAAAAATTGGCCATAATTACTTGAATGCTCACTTAGTTGGTAAGCTGTAAGATACAATTAAAAAATAATGTTTCCTAGAAAGAAACATCATCTTAAGGTAATATGCTGTATAAGGACACTTGATTCTAGCTGAACGTGTGGTCGACGCGTCATTTGTAAAGGACATTTTTGCCTTGTTTAATTTTTATTGTCATCTAATTATATTATTTATATTATCGTTTCAGATAAAAATAAACAATAAAATATGTATATTCTATCAAAATATCTAAAGTACGATTCATTAACTCGAAAGAAACGTCTAATTTGCGACATTTCGCATCGCAGATAATAAATAAACAAATAAATCCCGAAACAAACGCATTAACTGTACGGCTCCAAAGTAAGCAGGGCTTGTGTTATGGATAACCATATAACGAACTAGGGGGACCCAGAACTAACATAAATATAAACAACTATGACCTGAGAACAAACATCTGTGTTCATCACACAAATGAATGCGGCTAGGACTCGAACCCGGGACCTCTGGCGTAAAGGCACGGCTACTACCCACTGTGCCATCAGGCCATCAGTAAATGGACTACGGCACCGTGAACGTTGTCCAGTATGATCGACTAACATAGCAGTGAACATTCTATTATGCCAAGAAGTTATAAGATGTTATTTAGTTTTATATTCGTGCCCAGCACACAAATTCTGGTATCTGTAGTGGTTTTGTAGTTATACACCAACTATGGAAATAGTAAATCTTATTTATTTTAATCTACGTTTATTTTAATTACGTAAATAATCAAAAATATAAGTTGATTATTTTCTAAGTACACAAATTTCATCTTATGACAGATATCTTTTGTTATTTAGAGTATGTCGAAAACAATGAGCAATTGTATTCAACCTTAATTTACAACAATACAATCAATACCTACTGTAAACGGAGAACTGAAATAAATAATTATCTTTATATACTATAAAAAAAATAAAAACGTTTTTATTTCTCTGCATTCCGGGTAAAGTAAATATGTTAAGAAATCTTTATATTTTACTTACATAGTTTTTGTTATCATCACAAGAATGAGTGATAATTTAAATACTGTGCTGGTTTACATGGACAACTCAATAAATATTATTTCTGTAGTATAAGTAGTGTAAAATTTATAATTAAGTAACAATGTAGATACAGAAAGGGTTAGTTCAAATATGTCACTTTTCTTTTTCCATTTTCGTCTGCTTAATACATTGTGTTTACTTGTTTAGTTAACAGTATGTATCTTAAAGAGTATTTTATTGAAATTATTATTTTAGGAGCACCTCAAAATATGTGATTTCCCGCCAAAAACTTGTATAACCTCAAAGTTCCTTATTTCATCCTTAAACCTAAGCGATAACTGTCAGAACCTTGGTAACATCGGAACCATGAGTCATAACCACCTAAATTAAAATTCTACCATAAGACCCTACACTCATACAAAATCGTGACCAGCCATCCATAACCATACAACACTGGTACACAAAATTGTACAATCTAAGCTCAAAGCATTACTCACCAACAAAACAAAAAAACAATATCCAAAAAAAAAACACCAAACTAAAAAGTTTCACTAACACAATTTTGTTAATAGCACAATTTTAGCGCCAAATGTGACATTGGCAGTGGCACAAAACTTTTTTTTAATCAGAAGGGGCAAATGCACGTTGCGCGCACGGTCGGCGCCTGCGCACGCTCGGTAGAGACTGGTGCTATGCTTGTAAATTGTACGCCTTCGCACCTGTCTTCTAAAAAACAATAGCAAACATTGTAGTGTACAGAATTCGCTTTAAGAATTACTTTAGCTTGAGTTACATGCGGCTTGCGACTAGATTTTTTATTTATCTTGGTAACTAACCGTACTAATTATGAATTAATGTAGGTAGGTAGACTCTGGAAAAATAATGGTGTGTAGTGATTGCTTAGTGATAGCGTTGGATGCCTTACAGACGACCTCATGGTGTCATTTTTATCAGCCTCATAAATCAATAAAAACTTTTGATAACACTTTTGAAAACAGTGATAAAAACTTTCAGATTTGAATAGTTGGGGGGAAGACTTGCAAAGCTAACAGATGCAGATAAGAATAATTTTGTACACATGAAGGTACATTATAAATTTACTTTTAAAATTATACCTGTGAAATTTTTGCCAGTTCTTCTTCACGAACGTGTTTCCGAACTGGTGGTAGAGTCATGTTTTTTTGACGTCAATAAAAACAAGTAATTTTCAATGTTGAGATTTCTCAAAATTTAAAATTGAATTTACAAGTTATTGATATTGTTCTATGTGAATGTCTGTTAATTCTAGGTTTGCTCTTATACAGGGTGGACACTATAAGTTATCTTACTCGGTTATTTCCTATACACAATATAAGTTATCGGAAAACTTTAAATAAACTACTTATAGCTAAAACTGCTTTACAAGAATAATGGTTTATAAAATAAACAGGTTACAATCAAAAATTCGATGTTTCCAGCTTTCATACATTTGATATAGCACTTAGCATCAATGTATACTTCTCTCTCAGCCAGATCTAGGAAGGAAGGAATACAACCTCAATGAAACCTTCCAATAGAGTAGGTCAGTTCACTCTGTTTGGTACTCCAATCTGCTATAGTCTTAAAATAAGTTAGTGAGATCTGTTATCGTTCCCACCCCTGTATAACATTTTTTTATAACACAGAATTTCCTAGTTTCTTGGTCATACACCTGTATGAACCAGGTACCCAAACTAACCAACAACAGAAACCAATTTATTTTGAAGTTTTATTATGATTTGGTGGTAGAGTCTATATTTTGCATAAAATACCCTACACTAGGCTTACCGAGTAACTACTGGACTGAGTGTGATCATGAAACAAAAAGGACTTGCCTAATCTTTTAGGAAATATATCCGGCATTTCAGAAACATTGAAAATAATTTCCAAGTTCCAATACATTATATAGCAAAATATTGCAGACATTACACACAATATAAACCACACATATTTTTTTCTGTCCCTACAAAGCTTCTTATCATTCGCAAAAGTTAGATATAAGAAGGATATTACGACATAAATACTTTCGCCTTTTTTGTCAGATTTACCTCATTAAGATTAAAAATTATTGGCTAATGAGTTCTTTTCATTCATAGTGATTGAGCAAGGTGATTTAAGAAGAATATTTAGAAACAAAATATTTCTTAGTCAGGTTTTTGCAGGAATTGATTTAACATATAATTTTGGTCACTTTAGCCAAATAAAACTATTAAGTGAATAAACGTAAAAATATTTATAATGTCTCAGGGGCGCTACCTACATGTTACTACCAGCACGATCGGGTCGGCTCGTGCCGAACGGAATTTATCCTACACATCTCCGATTTTGTGCCTGGCAGTGTAGGTTAATGCCGCCCCGAATATGTGAACCGAAAATTTTCGGTTCGTCAAATAGTAGAAACTGTATTTACAGACACAGATGCTGGATCACGAGTTGAGAAGTTTTACAGCTTATGTTGCAAGGGTTTCTAGGATCAAAGTATTTTCCGATAAATTTTGTCTTTTATGGTTCTAAAACCTTTCGAACTGATGACTTGTCGGGAGAAGCAAGTAGAGCCTTCTGCTTTTGCGAAGAATTAATTCGCAATAATTTATTACTTATAATAACCGCTAAGTAATAAAAGCAATAAATAATTAGCATAGGATTGATAGTTATTTATTAGCATAAACAGCTTCAAATGTTTTTATGTTCTTTTCTATAAAACTACGGTACGAATCATAAAAAAATATTAATATTAGAATTATTGAGCGGTTAATTCCCTTAATCCCAAGGTTTTATTGAAATCTTCACAATGTACCTTTTTAATCAAGATATTATTATTAAAATTGGGTTAGTCATTTCAGAGTTTATCGATTACTAGGTAAACAAACAAACAAATCAATTCTTTTTGAAAAAAATATAGAACAGATATTTTTATTATCCTTTCAAATGAAGCGAATATAAACACAATGCTCTTCTAGATACAGAGTAATACCAGTAGTAAGTGTGAAATTGTATGTTTGTATGATATAATACGCAAGTTTCGAGAAACATCTATTGAAATAAACCAGGGTAATGTGTAAATAATACAGCTTTAACACTACAATAAGCTTAGAAAATTGGTAACGATAGTGAATGATTACCAGCGTTTTGTGAAAGCGGGTTCGTTTGAGGCGATATGAAAAAGAAAAAGCTATTTGAGAAATACCTAAATTTAATGTTTTTTTTGACACGTACAATATTTAATTAATAAACAGGGTAAAGTTTTTCAGTAAAATGTTTTACTGGGAACTTCAATTCCTAGTACAGGGAAGTGGAGAGGAATACAAGATTTTGGAAAGTTTTCTTAACCCCAATGCTCTCTAAGTCATTGTTATTTTTTCCCGCGTATGTATGTGATGGGTACTTGAATACCCTGATCCTTGAAATTTCTGTACCCTGTTCTAAGAGAATCCTTGGATGTCAAGTGAGCAGTCATGAATAAAAGTTGTTTATAGTCTGCTGCAGCTGCATGCTATTTATAATTAATAACAATATTTATTATATTCTTAATTTGGATAACATAAAAGTACAAATCATCAAAAAACACACAAAATATCATTAATCAGTAGCAATCTCTGCTAAGTAACCAAATATAAAAAGAATGTAGGTAGGTATATATTTATACTTCACGATTTGTGACATTTAAAAGCACGCTTGTGCAAAATGTTTAAATCATTTTTATTTGCCGGTCAATAACTTAGAGAACGGTTAGGTTAGGTTAGGTAGGTACTTCAAATTAAGTGAATATATATTACTCATAGGTTTTAAAATAAATATTGGCATTTGAAGATTGTTTACTTAAAAGTTTTTGTAATATCCGAGACTAAGGCCCACTTGCGCGGCTGTTACTTAGCCAGCGCTAGGCTAAATGTTGCTTTAAGTCTCTGTCAGTTCAGTCGAAACAGAAAGGGATGGAGGGACATTTTAACTAACTAATGGGGTAGCTCAGATCTGTATCAGTAACTTGGCTATATTGTATAGCAAGTATGATGAGTCGATGGCTGGACGTATAGCATAAATCCTAACAAAACTCGCACATTCATTCTTTTACGAATGTTTTTTTAGATAACTGTTAAAGATAGTAAATGTAAAATGTTTTATTTTTTAAAGAAATGCGTCAATTCATTATTAAAATAAGAAATAATATGGTTATTTCTTAGAAGAGTTAGAAGTGCATTATTGTGAGATCTGAAACAATGGACTGTTATTGTTGAATAAAATAAAATCTAAATATTTATAATTTTCATTATCTAACCACTGATATTACAATTTATTAGCACTTCTTTGCAAACTCTTTGTTTAATTACAACCACCATTTCTGTATATTCAGATTTTATCAAGTAGGTACCAACAGCAATGACCGTTTTCCCTCCAACTAATGTTGCACTGTCACGGTTGGCTGCAGGCAGACAGACAAACAGACAAGCCGACAGAGCGAAAAATGAGGAGTGTTTCGGTGGTTAGCTACATCGGAACATAATGATAGTTTTGAAAAATTGTACCAAAATTGGGCAAAGGCCGTTGCCCCAGAGCGTTTCGTTTGTTCTTTATGTAATGAAACACTATCAAATTAGTGTGAAGTAAACGTGTAAGACTCAATGCCACATGCCTGTAACTTAACTTCTTTAATCTTACCGTATACTATATGCTGGTTGATCATGCCGCCCTTGATAAGCTAGTGATATCTTGGGGACCAAGTAAAGTAACGCAAAGACCATATTAATTAATTTATTTTTAAAGTGTTTTAATCGACAGCGTCAGTACCTAATCATTGTCACTAAAATACATGCAGTGAAGACCAATAGAAGAAAAAAATAATATTCCGAATAAGAAACCCAAACGGCTATATTTCTGTACAAAAAATTTATTATCTTTTTTATTCCAAATCCAAACGGCACGTGCCACAAAAAAGCAATCAATCATCTCCAAATAATTCAACAACAGAACCACCTTACAGCCAAGTCATAGAATTAAAAAAAACAAATGGACGTAAAGTACGACCAACTTATCTGCTCTGTAACTGTCGGCGCTGCGTTCTACGCTGAAACGAAGTTTGACGTTTAGTCACGTTAGAAATGCTTTAGTCCCAGATTTTGCCACTGTATAGGTAAGTTGGTATAGCATAGTGCTATTGCCGTCGCCTAATGAGTGGGACGCGAGGATCTACGCATGAGCTGCGTGGCAGGTGGTTGGGCAGCTGGCAGATACGACCGTGCCTGTGTTCTGTTTTCGACTTAATAACATTATAAAATACGTGTTGACGGAAATGTTGTTGTTATTACAGTTGGTATACAAAAGTTTTGAAAGGAGACTAAGGTCTAACATTTCACGGAAAAGTATGACGAGTAACAGCTGTTAATTCATTTTTCAGATAAATTTTATGAGTAGAATAATTTTGACAGTTGACAAGACATTCCATAGAAATTATATCATAGCCTCAGAATTATTCCACTTATTAAAGAGTATCTGAAAATTGAAAACTAAGCCCTTAAATTAAAAAAAAAATATTGAATTTATAACAATTTTTTTTCAGATGTATAAGATTTTGTGATGGCTTTAAGTTAGTTAAACTCTAATTTATTTTGCTATATTTTATGTATTTATAATTTAAATTGAAAAGATTTTTTAAATTAGAAATTAAGAAACTCTTTTGTGTCTTGTGTTATTTTACTATTTCGGAATTTCCAGACAATTAGATACTTAAACACACATTATTTCACAAATGTCTTTCTTTGACGGAGAAATACTTTAAAAATATATATCATTTTGGTGACTTGACTTGAACTTTTATATTACAGAGATTTCGTTAATTATTTAAAATTTACTAGAAATAAAGAATTTCAGATAATAGTAGATTTGTTAATACGATTTTCTATGAATAAATCTACATTTATTCTTTGCAATGATTGTGTTTGAAAAAATAATTATATTCCCTTACAGCGCGCAACAATTTAAAAAAAATTTTACTTTTCACGTTTTGGCACAGTACGGAACGCACCCACGCAGCGTGGATTAGTCTGATCTAGTATTGTCGACGGTGCAATTCACCCAGAAACCTATCGCAGATGACAGCTACAGAAAATACCAGTTTATTAAATATTTATTTTACTTTGTGCTTTTCTGCATTCCTGGTAGTTTAAAATTCAAGATATGGTCCGGCTGTTACTTATGCAAATTGATTGGGTATTTTTAAAGTTTGAAAATAATTCACCTTGCAATATGACAAAATTTTGTTTGATAATTTTGTGTATTAAACTTAAAGAACAACTAACTAGTACGATTTTACAGATTTATTTGTTATATTTGATGCTTCTAATATGAAAATAATAAATAAAACGAGACATGAGAAAATATTTCTTTTTTAGCAAGCGGCAAAGAATATTTATGTTATTTTAACTACATTTATATAGCATGCATAAATGTATGCACACTTGGGTTAAAATTTGTTGTAAACCCAAGTATTTTATAATAGTGCGTCGAGAGATGTTTTGCCGCCAAATTTTTGCCCTCAGTCTAGTCTCTCAGTCTTTCAGTCCAGTTTAAAATCTGAAATTAAGTGGTTTTCACGCAATTTTGATGAATATGAAGAAAAATACGACTTTCGACAAGTGAGAAGCTTTTCTTGAATTAAAATAAATATATTGAAATAAAATATTTTAAATTGTATATCTCCGTCATTCCAATAAAAAGTGACGGATTATATGTGTAACTAACTAGCTGGCTGACTGCACGTTAAAGTGTTAACTCACACCTGTGTAAGTCGGCTCACTATGCAAATGTAGCCCGTGGGTAACCCTAATTATATCTTACAGCCCTGCAGTGAGATACTTAAGGCTACCGTGGATTTGTCAGGCAAATTTAGGTAATATTGAATCCTGTGTTTACAGCTGGAAACTATCATGCACTTTAAAACTGCCCTACTTTATTTACAAAAACAATCTGGAGATCTTAAAAACACATAAATGTGACTTAACACTAACTTACAGCATACAATGTTTACTCAAGTATGTTACAATACCTAACTTAGGTAAGTACTAAGGTCAATACGCAGGCAGACACATACAATCTTCGAAAACAGCCATTACTTAAGATTATACTAAAAGAGAACTGTGAATATACTAGAAAACATATAATATTTGCAATATTATCGGTCGTCTTTTACATTTAAATCGAATTTCAAAGTCTAAAATGGAACTAAAACACTAGTAAATAAAGATAAATAATTATATTGAGTACACTCAATGAATTTGTATGTAAAACGAGGAATTCTAGATGTTTTCAAATCATATTATTGCTGAGTTACGAAATATGTTATGGAATTTCAGTAAAGCATGTAATGTAATGTAGAGGTCAGTTTTTACACCTTCAAGTGTCAAGATTGTTTAGATTACACTAAGTGCTAGGTTTTATAGGCACTAATAATATAATATAATAAGAGGTGCGTATTTAGTAACTAAAAAATAATGTTTTGTCAGTAGATCTTGCAAATATTCTTTATTTTAATAAGTTTGGCAAATCTTGTATTATTCTTTTTTTAAAATTCTAGAATTTGGTGGTAAGTTCGTACCTTTTTATTTCTGTACCCGTCTCCCATGTTAATTCAACATAACAAATCAAATTTAATATAAATAATGAAATTAATATAGTAAAATCTTAAGGTAAATCTGGTTCTGTCTTTCTTACACTTTTTACCCCAAATCGATTACCATGCAATTTTGCACACAAATCGCCGGGGCTAAAGACTAGGCCATCTGTTAACTCTCACCGGGTAAGAACTGGTCCTCGGGAACATGCGAGTGAAGCCGCGGGAAAAAGTTATTTGAGGATTAATCTTTATAAAGATTTAATTGTCAGTTCGAGTTCCGGATGAATGGTTGAGCTATTGAAATTATAAACAGAAAGGATCCATTCATCCATTTTAGACGACCGAGTAGCGTAGTGATTAGTGGCCCCCTGCCTCATGCGCCGGGGTCCCCGGTTCGAGATCTGGCCGGGGCATTCATTTATGTGATGAACGTAAATGTTTGTTCTCGGGTCATGGTTGTTTGTATTTATATATGTATGTTTAATCTGGTTTCCCCCCCAGTTCACTGTATGGGTCATAAATAACACAAGCTCTGCTTACTTTGGGGCCATACAGGTGGAGTGTTTGTCTGGGATTTATTTATTCATTTTATCTTAAGCCGCAGGTTAACTAATCTGCTGAAATGTTCGACATTTAATCACAATCAAATAAATAAAAGGCGGGTTATTTCTTAGGCGTTATTTGTCTGTTTGCATATTTGTATCGATATTTAAAATATCCAGAAGTAGGCTATATTTTATCAATTAGTTATCCTACGGAAACCTTAGCTCCGGAGGAAAATCACGGGAAAGTATTAGTCAGTAAACAATTATAGCGTTCTGTAGACTTTCTCCTGTTTTCCAAATCATATTCATACCCATGGAGAGATTTAACTATATATAACTTAACTAAATCAATAACAAACTACCCATAATAATGTAAGCCAAAGAACAAATCCACCCTTCTTATACCCCAAGAAATTTACATAATAATTTTGCCTACCGTACGTAACTCACCCCTGACCATTTCCGGTGTAACCGTGCCTTAAGAAGGAGGGTAGGCGGTCACGCATGCTACCCTTACAAGGGGAAGGTGTGTTGTAACGTTTTGGCGCAAAAATGAGAAAATATTTCATGGTACATAGGTATATTAAGAGTTTCGTGTGATCGTTGGTATATTTCAATTCCTTGCTACCTTTGAATAAATAAATTGTGTTTAAGATTGAAAGGATTTTAATTTTCCAATGATTAGATATTAGCAAGAGTGCCATAGCGATAAGTATGCCATATTCGTCAAAGACCTGGAAATGATGGGTTCTGTCAATAGTTTGTTTCCAGCACGAATAACGGTAGCGCTTTTACTGGATACAAGTCAAAAGTTCAGGTCTTATTAATGAATATCGAAATCCCAACAAATAATTAGATCTTTGTTTTTGTTACTTACTACGGTGGTCCAAAAGTAATGATAATTGGATATTTGTTGAACACATAAAAATATGAAAAAGCATTTTTTTACTTCCTCATATATACTAGGTCAGCATAAAAAAATCATATATATAGGCCACGAGTAACGGGAGGTTGCGCGCTGGGCAAAGGAGTATAAGCTCGGTTGAACATCAACAGGGATCCCATCCAAGTCCCTCACTGCAGAAGACGTGAAAAAAGTCGAAGATATCGTGTTGGCAGATTGAAGAGTGACTATTAGGCATGTAGCTAAGGTTACTGGGATCTCATATGGCAGTGTTCAATGAATTTTTGCGAATGAACTGCATATGAAAAATGTCTGTGACGTCGGGTGCCGAGAATGTTAACCGACGAGCAAAGGAAAAACCAATCGAAATTTCGAGGGTAAATCTCGTACAGTTCCACACGGATCAGGAAATCTGTTTTTGGCTCGTTTTGTTACCCAGGACGAAACTTGAATCCACCATTTTGATTCAGAAACCGAACAGCAGTGAATGACTTGGAAACAAGCCTCTTCCCACCTCCGAAGAAATTCAAAGTGTCAAGTTCGGCAGGAAAGGTTATGGCGTCCGTTTTTTGGGACGCCGGAGGAATTATTATTGTGGATTACTTGGAAAAGAGAGCCACTATTACGGGCTCTTACTACGCAGACCAAATAAGAAGATTACGGGAGGTCATCAAGGAAAAAGATGAGGCAAACTGAGAACTGGAGGGTTGCTTCACCATGACAACGCAGCGGCTCACTAAGCCGCCGTCCTAAAGGCTATTCAAGAAACGGGATTCAAATTGCTCGAATACCCAATTCAGGAATTAGAAGAATATGGAAAAGGACTAAAGAAGACAGAAGGAGATGGAACAAGACCGAAGCAGGTGGAAGAAGACGTAAGAAGATGGAAGAAGCCAGAAGAAGGTGCAAAGCGATAAATACGATTCATATAGTCTATTCCTATTTTTGCATATTACCGCCGTTGCCCACTTACTAAATCTAAATAAATTATTATGTACGCATATTTACTTGTTTGTAAAAACAGAATTATGTTAATTTTAAATAATATTATGAATAAAGTTATATTCATTGTTTCTTAATGTTTGTTTCTCATTCATGGGGATAAAGGTAGATTATTTTAAGTGTATTTTTGCCCAATATCAAACCACCACTATAATCTGATTGTAGTTTTTTAATCACTGACTTTCTATATGGGATTCAATTTGTAAAGCTAAGAAGAGATTTAACAAGCGTTTGTTGAATCATGTCTGGTCTAATAAATAAATATTAAAATCGCCACAAATAACAATATCTTTGTTTCTATTACTTACTTACTCTAGGTAAGTATGTATTACCTCATCAATAAATTTCAAACGGTGAGGATTTATTTATTTAATATTTGGGAAACATACAATATAATATTAGCACAGTTGGGCATGGTGACAAAATTAAATTCACAAATCAGTAAAGTTTCCACAGTTAGTAAATACATAAATCGAATATATGAAAAACAAAACATAAAAAATTAAGTATTACAGGGTAGTAGGTAACAAAACTTACATATTATAACAATATTCCCTATATGATGTCTTTGTTCTTAATAAGTTAGTTTAAGAACAAAACAAAATAATAAATTCAAAAAATCTAAATCACAATTTGGTCATGTCAAAGTTGTGAGAAGGTAAATATAGTTAGATTAAGGTAGGAGAAGACGGGAGAAAATGCAACGATAGATAAGATGAGATAAAATAGAGAAGAGTGGGACTATTTCATTTACAAAAAACAGTGACAGGGAATATAGAAAATAGGAGAATACTGTGAAGATAGGGGAAGATGCTAATAGAAAATGGGAGTAGATGGCTAAAGTGAGAGAAGAGATTGGATGAGATAGGAGAAGTTTTTGATTTCATTTGAGTACTCATTTGTACTCACTTGTATTCATATTTGTTCATGTTTTTTATTGTTCATTCTGCATACATTATCCATTGCGTAAACCCTATTGTTCAAGTTTTCATTATTCAATCATTAACAATTTTTGAGTGATCGAAATAAGATGTCCGATTAATTTGTTTATTCACTTCAAACAGATTAAAATAATATTAGTTAGGTCAATGTTGGCTTTTTTATAATATATTTTGTGAATCTAGAATTATTCGATAAGGAAAGTGATCGCGATTGTGTTTAAGCATGGGTTGTAATGATATCACAAGACAAGTGTATGATACCCCTGAAACGGTTATTAGATAACTAACTGTTACTTGGTTTTCCATTGAGTCTCGTTGAGGCCGCGTGGCCTTCGTTTTTGCTAAATAAGGATTATCGTCATCCATTGTTTGTTTAAAATAGAAAAAATATAAATGTAATATCGCAAACTTTTACACACTTTCTGCTGCTGTTTTGTTCATGTATTATTTTGAACTTAGAATACAACCTGTTTAAAACTAATATTATAGCGAGCCCTAGTACAACACTAGATTCTAGTTCCCATCCCTCGCCGCCTTTGCTTACGCAATCCCGCTTGACCCGGCAGAGTGCGCGCGCGGCAGCCAAACGAGTCGGATCGAAATGTGAACATGCGTAGGATATGCTTGCCTTTTCCTGGGTGGGTCAGACGGCAATGCGAAATCAAACTAAATTATTGTGTTTACGACAAAGTCATGCTTAAAACTGTGTGTGAAGTAATTAAATGTTATTTGAAGGATTATATAAGTGTTTTCTTGGGCATCATCACCCTGTAAGATTATAGTAAAGTATTTTATTCTGTTGCTGTGTCTGTCTCTAGACTACTTATTTCCTAATCTATTTTTTTGTTCACCCAAAATTGTTTTATTAGACGATAAAATTCCAATATTTTTTACCACTTAAATATCTAATTAGATTCACCCTGAACAGGTGCATGCCATGGACTCGTGGTTGTCACGACTCCCTCAGATAATTCATATACTAATTTGAAACGGATTCCGACATAGTTAAACTAATTTATTACGCATTCTCTGGTTTAAAAGGTATTTACAGTGTTAAGTGTGGGATTATAGTTCGTTCGCGTTAAGAATACAGTGACGTATCGTCTCAGCATTAGGTTATAGCCAATAGCGTCACCGACAAAAAGAAAACTTTTTCTAATATGGCAATCTCATTGGCTAGTATTTGTAGTTGCATTGATGATTCTCTGTATTCTTAACGCAAACGAACTATAAAGTATTTTTTTTTTCAAAGAGCAGCACGTCACACAACGTTTTTTGTTATGGAGCAACCACCACACAACGAAATCGGTGAGCTCACAGAATCAACATACACGTACATCCCAAAACGTGTGTAGTTAGACAACAAACATGTTTTCGTCATGAATATTCGTCCCTGTGTCCATGACGCTGTCTAATTTATAGACAAAGGTTTTGAAGCCCCGATTGACGGGACAATAAGTTTTGAACGAATTTTCGATTTTTTTTTCACTGCCGTCAAACGAGCGCCCCTCCCCGTCTGATGGTAATTGGCAAGCGTGCCCATGGGCAGCATTAGTAGTAGATGTTTTATTTGCTGGCTGTCGCTTACCTTTCACTTGAACACAACCACGTCACATGATTATTTGATTGTCCATTCTCAGACGGCAGATAAAGTTACCCAGTATATTACCTAGATTAAACCAGAGTTCGCTATTATTACAACAAAGTTTTTACTTTTACTCAAAAATGAGCTATTGTAATCAAAATAATTTTGCAGGTCACTGCGGACTCTACAAACACGCATCCCGCATCCGCACGATAGGCTTGCAAGACCCAGAAAATCGACAAGTTTTGTGAAGTAAAGGTAAATCAATCCTAATCCCTTCTGTTCGTTCCCACTGTCACTACGAATTATAAAGGCAAAATTCATAATTATTAATATTGTGTAATGTTTACAATGTTAAGAAAAAGTTGGACCTTGATTTGTTTAGTACTATTTATTTATTTATTTATTTACAAATTAGGCTTCCCAATAGTGAGTACAATTAAAGAAGAACATTTTAAAAAAACACACAATTAGATGAAATTGCCTCACTACTTACAGGAAAACACAGCATGCAACTAAAAAGGATTACAAACTACAATCAAGTAAAACATCAATTAACAAAGAAAAATAATTCAATAACAACAACAAAGAGAAAAAAACCAAAATTTAGAATAAATAAAGTGAATACAAATACTTAGGATAACAACAGCTTTTTTAAGAAGGGAATCGAAGAGTGTGTAAAGTCTACCTCATCACCCAAAAGGTTAAACACATGCGGGTCAAGGAGCATTGAGATCTAAGGTTAAAACCACATCTTGGTAAGCGGAAAAGTTTGATATTGTTAACTCTCTGTGGTCTGTTGGGAGCATTGAATCGAACTTTGCTTAGTAATTGCGGAGTATTGAAAACACCAGTGACTAGCTTTTTAAGGAATACAATGTCGTGCATCACTCTACGTTTTTCAAGAGTGGCGAATTTAAAATGACTCAAACGATTATGATGTATGATTTCAGTTTTTTAGCAAAATTGCATCCGTAGGTTAACTGTTAAATGTTTTGAATTTTATTCGATGCTGTTGATGTGGATTTTGTAACTCGGTAACCAAACTACACTGCAATACTCTAAGTGGCTTCTAACAAGAGAATTATACATAACAGTTTTAATAGTTGGATTTTTAAAGTTTTTACATTCTCTAAGAACAAAACCTAACATCTTAGAAGCCTTATTGATAATAATGTCAATGTGCTTGACGAATGTAAGCTTACTATCAAAGTACACACCTAAAGTAGTAATGCAATTCAACTCATCCAGAACCTCGCCTGCTATATTGTACTGGGTTAACACAGCTTTCCTGTTTCTGGTGAATTTTACGTGTTTACATTTTTTTACATTTTAACTCATTTTGTTCAGTTGACACCATTCAGACAGTCTGTTTAAATCATCTTGGAAGAGCACAGAGTCAGATGAATCATAAATAGACCTTATAGCCTATCAGTGAATAAATATATCTTCGCATTATGGAAGCATTTTTGAATGTCATTAAAGGGACCCAAGTGAGATCCTTGAGGAATTCCAGATATGGCTAAGTAAGGACTGGAACTATATCAATTTATGACAACGTTGAGATTGCGACCCGTCAAATATGATGCAAACCAGCCAAGTAAAGGTTCTTCAACACAGTGCTTCAGTTTGCTCAATAGTGTGCCATGATGCACAGTGTCAAAAGCTGAAATCAGTGTACACTGCATCTACCAGAATCAACTGCTTCTACAAGTTCTTCCACATACGACTCCAAATTTGTTGCCGTTGATCTAATAACAAGGGAGTCATATGCCAAGCAAGTATTGGACAGATCAAAGCTTCGAAAACTTTAGCCAGACCAGATAGGACCGCTATCGGTCTGTAGTTAGATACTAAGGTTTTGTCACCGCTTTTGAAGATCGGAATAATCTTTGTGTTTTTCCATAAAGATGGAAATTTACCACTTGCCAATGATCTATTGAATATTATGGCCACCAGAATGCAAAGTTTGTGAGCACAACGAGATAATTAGGTTTTGGAACCAGAGGTGGCTGTGAAGCGGCCGTACATGCTTTGAGAACTTTTCTCGACTGTCAAGGAGGTGAGGTTGTTTTGAAGGTGGATGTTAAAAACGCTTTTAATTCTTTACAGCGAGGAACCCTGTTGACAGAAGTAAGATATCACATGCCCAAAGCATTTAATTTCCTTCATCAATGTTATGACGATCCATCTCTTCTAGTGTACGGAGACCATCACATATCATCGGAGGTGGGCTGTCAACAGGGTGACCCGTTAGGCCCTGCTATTTTTAGTTTAGCTATT
The DNA here is from genome assembly GCA_923062675.1 of Marasmarcha lunaedactyla. Lineage (NCBI taxonomy): Eukaryota > Metazoa > Arthropoda > Insecta > Lepidoptera > Pterophoridae > Marasmarcha > Marasmarcha lunaedactyla. The sequence goes on from OV281358.1 coordinate 7,270,023, forward strand.
CATCCTATTATTGAGCAACTAAATTCGAAATTTAACGTTTGGTATCTTGACGATGGAACCTTAGGAAGAGATTCAAATGTCGTTCTTGATGACCTAAAATGAATAAAGCTTTTGATTGATAAGTTCGCCAAAATTGGCCTCACATTAAACTTTGGTAATTGTGAGCTATTTAGTACCGACTTATGTAACAATAAAGAAAGCATTATTCAGGCTTTTCAATCAATCGCACCTGGCATCACTGTAATAGAGAAATCTTCCCTTCGGCTCCTAGGTTCACCAATTTTCAATTACTCTTTTCAGAAATTTATTATTGACAAAATTTCAAAATTTTCAGAAATTTATTCCGAGCTTTCACAAATTAATAAACATATGGCCTTTTACATTTTACGTCATTGCTTATTTGTGCCGACATTAATTTATTATATTCGCTGCTCACAGTTTTGGAGAAACATCAATTTACTTTCGGATCTCGATGAAAAAATGAAGTCAACTCTTTCGAATATTCTGAACATAAATTTTGATAATAATTCCTGGGATCAAGTCAGTTTACCAGAGCGCTTCGGTGGTTTAGGAACTCGAAAAATTTCTTCTCTAGCTTTGCCAGCCTTTTTATCTTCTATTTACAGTAATAAACATATGATCAATAAAATTCTCTCCTCTTCTTTTAGGGGCGAGATTTCTCATCTTTCGGATGCCGAAACGCACTGGAATATTGTACCAAACAGTTCAGCTGTTCCACAAAATCCCACGTCACAGCGTCAGTGGGACGACGTGCTTTGTATTTTAGAGCGGAACAAACAATTAAATACGCCTAATTTAACAGAGCGCGCTCGTCTGCTAGCGGTGGGATCTTGGGAGTCTGGGTTATGGTTGCAGGCGCTTCCGTCATCTAACTTGGGAACCTTTTTTGACAACCATAGCTTTAGACTTGCCTGTAGTTTACGTTTAGGGATAAAATTGTGTGCTCGACACCGCTGCCGCTGTGGCGTGTTGGTCGATGAGCTCGGTCGCCATGGCCTTTCATGTTCTCGCAGCGGTGGCAGATTATCTCGCCATGCCAGTTTAAACGACATCATCCATCGGGCTCTTGTGACCTCCAACACTCCCTCGGTTCTTGAACCGTGAGGACTGTTGCGTGACGATGGCAAGCGGCCTGATGGTATGACTCTGGTCCCGTGGAGGATGGGTAGGCCGCTGGTGTGGGATGCAACCTGCGTAGACACTCTCGCGGCTTACCATCTTCCTACAACTAGTGCACAATCTGGTTTTGCTGCTAATAACGCTGAAAGCCTCAAACGTAGAAAATATCAGAATTTGGGTAGTGGGTATATTTTTGAGGCCAGCCTTTTGGCTACGTTGCCTTCAATGGATTCAAGTTTAGACTTAGTTTTCTATTTGTAGCATAATTTTATTTTATTTTATAACTGTTAATTTAAGTTAAAATTTTGAATTTGTCAATAAATGAAGATAAAAATTTCTAGTTAGTTTTAACATCGTATGTTAGTATTTATATTTATTGTAAACGTAGAAAATATAAGAATTTGGGTAGCGGGTATATTTTTGAGGCTTTTGGCGTTGAAACCATGGGGTCCTGGGGACAAGGTGCTCATCGTCTTTTTTCGGACCTAGCGAGGCGATTGGTGAGTGAAACTCGTGACCCGAAGGCTGGCACCTACCTCGCACAACGAATTTCTATAGCGATCCAGCGTGGTAATTCAGCCAGCCTTTTGGCTACGTTGCCCTCAATGCATTCAAGTTTAGATTTAGTGTTTTATTTGTAGTATAATTTTAATGTATAATTATTTAAATAAATTGTACTAACGTTGATGTAAGTTTTCCTAAGAAATTAATCAAATAAAATATCTTTGCGAACTCGCACACTCCATCGCATGGTTCAAAATGACATTCCATATCTTATAATAAAATTATGGACAGTTTGAGCACTGGCCAAGATCCTAGGGCTCTCAGAACTGGACTCATAACAAAAAATTAAAAAAAACTCTATGTACATACCGCTTTTAGTGACAATAAAATAAAAGTGTATTTTAGAATTTCATTATACTGTTTGAAATTTAAAAACAAGTGCCAAACATTCAGAGGTGCGGAATCTTTCCGTGAAAACGAACAACTTTTTCTCTGGGACCAACTTACACACTTGAAAACAATATCAGCTGTTTTATACAAAAGATCTACTCGACCGAAATGTATGGAAAAGTTGATTTTTTTTTTCGGGTATTTAATTTGGTCCATAGAAAAAGTTGTGTGCATTCGTGGGTAGATTCATCCCTGAAAGTTTTGTCACTCCATATCAATTTCACCCTGTATACTTGTGTTTAGTCTATAAAACAACTACTTTTTAACACGATATATAAAACAAATCACTCACAGTCAAATATTCAAATATTATCGCATTTAGTAAGTAGGTATATTTATAAACCAGATTAGAGACATCCACGAAAATGTAACAAAAAAAGACAAATTGTATTTATTATCAAAAAGGCTATTAATCAAAATGAACCTAGAATCTGCTCTAGGCGTCAACACAGACACATGAATATTTATAAAATATTTAAAACTTATAGATACCGGTTTTTTAATTAAACAATTACGGTTATTTTCAATATGTTTTGATAAAAACAACCGAGTCAATAGAATATACAATTGTTTTTTAGTTTATTCAATTAACATGCGAAATGCTCTTATTATTTAAGTAGGTACCGTTGTCGCTATCAATAATCTGTAGTCCTAAGTTAATTAGTTCTTGCTTAGTAAGATTTAAAAAAAGTCCCGGGAATCGATAACTGATTGTTTATTTATCATTTCGAGATATCAAATCGCCGTACCTCGCACAATAAAGCGTTGTAGCTTATTTTTACTAAATGCGCAACACAATTTCACTCTTATTCGACCGCTATATAACGTAAATTATTCGAAATATCTAAATACATTTTAGTTATACTGTCATATTAATGTTTACAATAAATCCTGTCTTCAAGAATCCATGACAAATTGTAGAGCTGTTTATTCCAGGGGTAGGTATAATGAACAATATAATAGGATCTGAGAAAGATAACTACTCCGATACGTCACAATGCTAATATCTTTAAAAAATTATTTAAAATCATACATTTACAGCACAGAAATCAAAAATATTCAAATGATTTCCTCACAATAGCTCATTCTTTCAGAAAAAACTGTGCATACCGAATGTAAACATACCTATTAGAGAGATAGGTGGGTATGTCGTGCCGGGGAATAATATTACAGGAGCAGAAAGCACAACTTATCGCAACGATGGTCTTATTGGACAAGCGTAATGTTACCCACCCAACATACAATTAAATACTATTTCACATATACCGTAAGCACATACATCACTCACTTAGGATACCACATTCTCTTTATTTAAATCTAGTCTATTTCCAATCCATATCTAGTGATTGGTTTTCTCAACCGTTGCGGAGTGTCTCTAGGCTAGGCAGGCTCACGTGGTGACTGCATAAACGCGTTCTGTTCTACGTCTATAATGTCGAACGCTTTGAAATCTGATGCATAGGGTAGAATTTTCTCTGCATTTATGATGTTCTTTGTTACAGAATAGTAATCTAATATTCAAAAGGTTGGTATTTTCAAGAACCAAAAGACATTATACCATTATATTATATGGATTTGCTATAGACGAACGGCCTTATAAATTAATTTACGAAGTGAATCACGATTTGTCAGATATTCCTTTTTAAAAGAGCAAAATAACATTAAATTTCTTTATCCCCCAATCCACTTTCTTTCACCCACTTTACCTATACCATAGTTAAACAATTTTTCCAAAGTAATCTTTACGACTGAGTACATAACATAAAACAAAACTGCACGCTTCGAATACATAGCGTGTTTCGATACATGGGCGTTATTAGGGTCCGAACTAATCTAACCGATCGAGGAGTAAGATTACACAGAATAGCCTTTTGCGTGTGGACTCTTAATTCAGAAAATTCTTCATTCTCAACCTTATGGCGAACGCAATAAAGGTTATGTATGAGTTTAAATCTTAGCGTGTATTGACCCATTCCTTGCATACATTAAATCTACGATTTCAGACTTCATAATTTTGGTTTGTTTGTTACGTTCGAGTAATGGGCTGTAAAGCGATTCAGATGATGTATTTTTGTATATTTTTCTTTGTTGTTATCAAGATTGAATATGTTATGGATTAAAAGGATCGTTATAATGCTACTTTGTTTTGATGAAGATATTGGCTGGCTAAGTAGGTAAATTTGGCTAATTTAACTAATATATTTTTTAAATGAAATAATAGGTTGCCGCCTGTTACTCAGCGTTCATGTGGCGTTAATCAAGCATAACGTACGGAACTTTAAGCTAAAATCTTTGACATTCCTACAGCTAACGTGCTTAAATGGGAACAATTAAAATCGGTTCATCCTTTCTATAAGTATGAACGCAGGACAGGAGACATATTTCAATCTCCAACGCTTACTTTGGTGGCGCCGTAGTTAAGGCGCTGGCGGTTGAATCTGACGACCTGGTTCTAAATCTGGTATACATTAAGGTAACTGCTGCTGGACGTCAAATAGTTAAGTCATCCATGTTTGCGCATGGACTGCGCCTGGTAGACTATGTAATGCTCTCGTCGAATGATGCTGATGTGCCCTTCACTGCGAATATCAAGAAGACTATTTACCTATGCTAAAACTCTAACAAAGAGTAATCTAATAAAGAGTATCTAATTCTATAGACTACAAAAAAAGAAGGTTTTAAAAACATCACGATGTCTCTAGTTCGGGGCAAGTTTTCAAATTTCAATACGAGTGACCTACTACGATATATTTTACCAACAAATTCAAAAAAATTCAAGGCCGTTTTTTTTAAATTGTTCATAATCTTAGTAATTAATGAAATAACAACACCCAAACAAAAATTTTTTACAGATTATCATTTTGTTCAAGTACATTATACTTTCTTCGCAAGCTTTGAAATATGCATACGCTTTATTTTTTAGCAGTGTCAATATTGTTTGTAGGATAGAAGTATTTTTATTTCGTGTTTTATGTGGGATCCGAACCCCGGCCCCCGATTATCTCGGAGCACTAAGCTACTAAGGCAGGAAGAAATGCACATAGACATTGCAAATATATGAAAATGAGTATATTTATGTATCGAGTTTTTATAATACTGCTTATAAAAATTTCTCTTTAATCATGTCTTTTATTACACCCTAATACAAAGTTTCTTTTCGAAGAAATTATTTAAAGTAAGAGATTTTGTGTGTGAAATTACGGTGTACAATAAAGAGTATTATTATTATTCTCCTTTTTTTGTCTATTTTATTCTCCATTCAGGAGGTTTTCTGCATTTTTTTTATTTCATAAAAATAAGGCTGCATTTAAAAATACTCGCAGTTTTCATCGGAGACTTGCCCCAGGGATCAAGATATAGAGACGTTTACACAATAAACTTTGCACTACAGTTGAAGTGTTAAATATGCTAATCCTAGGCTTCGCACGCAATGACACACGGGTTAGAACGAAAGTTCCAGAATATTCACCTTCGACCGCCAAATTCTATTGGCACCTTGCGATATAAGTAGCAAAATTATTTGGTGCTTACGTTACCTCGAGTCTAAGAGAAAAGTGTGCCAAGACATCCATTTGGGCTCAGGTTTACCCGGATTCGAAACCAAGACGTCTGGTATAGTGTGATGTGGTGAGACGGCTATCCCTAACAATTATCAAGGAGATCAAACTATATCAAATGTGGTTTTTTAAACGATCACGCGACCCAACTTATCGTCATAAGTACACATGGACGTCATTAAAACGTTGGTGTTTTGTTTATGAACATTGAATGTGATTATTATATCGACTAATGATGCGTTAAGTTACCGGCCGTACGCTTTAGTTGGGATTGCCTATCATTCCTGTAGCTTCACTGGTTGTTCCTTACCTTTGTGCGGAACACATCCGCGTGAACGTGGCTATGGCGGTAAAAATAGGAAAGACTGTCAAATAGACTGAACGACCCAGAAGACATCATAACAGAAACTCTACCATCACTCAAATATGTATATAGCGATTATTCAACTAAGGTACAGTAAACTGAAGGATGCCCTTTTTTATGTTAACTGTTCGTAAAAATATTCTATATTTGTAATCGCTACAAACACATCAACATACAGTGTATATACACATGCAAGGTAGGCTTTTCTCAAGTTTTTTTTACCTGTACATAAGTTAAACAAAATAAAAATTGGAATTAAACAAAGAAATAAATTAATTTATTATTTTTATTTTCATTTTTATTTATATCAACCTGCTATAATAGTCAGTATTGGCATCTTTACAAAATAAAATAGTTCCATCTATGGAAGAATTAAAAACAAGACTTATATTAATTTGGCAAATCCAAATTCACCTGTTTTAACAATTACAAAAATGTATAAAACTCCACATAAATGTTTATATAAAATATACATTTTTTACAAAAATGTAATATTACACAATTACTAGTTCATCTACTATACTAGGTTTGCTACAAAAATATCTTAAATTCAACTAATATTGCTAATTATCTGATAATAACTAAAGTGATCAAAATCTGAATACAGATATACGTATTTTTAATTAATAAATTTCAAAGTATTTACAAGTAAAAACTAGAAAATAAAATAGTATGATACAACATTTACAAGCAGATAATTGATAATAATTATCATAGTTTTTTTAGAATATTTTTTTACGCACAATGTAAATGAGAGATATTATACAGAAGCAGTTCATACTCAGATCTCTACAAACATTAGATATGGAATAAAAGCTAAGAGAAGTATGTTCAATATTGCACGTAAAAATATCTAATAAAAATACATGAGCACTGCCTTTAGTGTGGACAAATCCTAAAGTTTACGAAAATTAAAAACAAACGTTTTGAAAATCCACTTGGAATGACAGAGAATTAAATGCCAGATTTAAGAATAATAAAAAAACAATTACTGTACAATTAAAAACTTGAATTTAGAATATGACAACAGAAGGAAAATAAAAGTTTTATTTTAAATCTGGCAATACAGGCAAGCTTTACCGAACAAATAATTTAACAAAAACACTCTATATACACAATCATTATTTGGCCTTTCAACTATTTATATATTTCGGTGGACATACATTCTTCTCTCTACACAATAATATACAACCGAACCATTTCGGTGGGCGTTACTTTTGTATATACAAAAATCATCGTTATATCCATTAGCACAAGGCTTTAATTACATTAATCGTTTGGCATTTGATTTGTGACTCTGTACAATAAATTTGTACCCAAGGGTTCTCAACATTTTCATTTGCCTTCTTATGGCACAAAAACAGGCTTTTATATACTTTTGAAAGGCACCAATTCTTTATTATAAGGCACTACTTTTGTACAATACACAAATATCTTTTGATGTATATAAATATGGTTAGTGAATACATAAAAACAGTGTATAAGATCATTATATTTTGTTTGTTTTTTATGTTTAAAGTATACTATGGCACACTTTTGCACAATACATTTTTACGTACATATTATTTTTAAAACGCGATTTTAATATAAGTTATAACCGATACATATAAACGAAATTTAATTTCAGTCTTCTATCCAGAAATCTCAATTAAACAATCACAGGATATATTAATTAGTGCCATATTAAAACAACAAATTTCGACCAATCAGCGTTCAGTTTCATTTGTCCAATCAGAGAACAGTATAGAACAATAAACAACCAGAGTAACCATACATCATTCATTCAGACTTGTACACCTAGAACTCTGTCAACTACAAAATCATACTTATCGTCATCAGTCTTAGGTTGATTTTCGTTTGCATTTTCTGTCTCTTGATTAGGGAAGTTAGTTTCGGAGATGCAAGGGTTTTTACATTCTACGATGGTGTCTTTAGGTTCATTATCGCTTGAAGAGGTTTTGGATTCGGGGTCATTTTTGGGACGTAATTCGAAGGAAGTTTTGGAAGATCTTCCATCTGGTGTTCTTCTTTCTTCGAGAAGATCTTCCCATTCGTCATCAGAAATGGTTTCTGTGTCTTCGTCTAGTAAAGCTGGCACCGTTGTTTTGCTTCTTGTGAAGAATGCCATCTTTTCTCTGTAAAGATAAAATTAAATTAGCAAAATTACTTTTAAAAAGTAGCTAAATAAATAGACATAGTTATTTATAATAATTTAAGTAGCTATTAAATGTATGTGTAACATCTTCATCACTTAAACACATTAAATAGAAGATTGATCCTCTATGTACATTGTGAATAAAACATTAATTCTCGACTTAATATTGATTATTTACAAGATAATCAGTTATTAACGTAAACATGATTATGGCGGTTGAAATAAGAAGGACTTTTATGCCGCCACAGACAAGGTTTTACCAAAATAAACATTTCTACCAGTTACTTTATCGTTTCATCGCTCTTAGGGTGTTACCACACCAATCGATCGTCCGGCGATCGACGACCAGCAGTCTACGTCGATCGATGGCAGAATAGAACGGTCGACGTCGATCGACGGTTTTTACCACACCAATCGATCGACGTCGACCGGGCGATGGCAGAATAGAACTAAGTAATAAGCCTTTTAAAGAACTTTACTAGAAAAAAAATACTTACTTGAAAGTAACCAAATCGGGTTTTCTTCCCCCTTGTCTAGATTTCCTCAGTCTATATATTTCCTTACAAGTCCTGTTCAGTAATTTGGTGGCCCTGTCGGGGTGTTCTGCTGGGACAGAAATTAGCCTTTTGAGGGTTTCGTCTTCTGCCACCCACGCTGCTACGGCGGGGTCGCCTTGGGAACAGGCTTCTTCTAGTCTGTGTGGTGAAACAATTTTGGGGTTAGTAATATTATAATATGTCAGGAAAAATTTTTCAAAATATCAGTGATACAACTTAAAAATGTGTATATCCTTGAATTCCAGTATGCAAATTAAAAGTTATTAAGTATTAACATTTAAAATAAATTAATCTTTATTCTCTAAATACTTCTTCTCTAGTCCCATTTTAAACCAAAATGAAAATAGAACCAAGTATATATTTTAAGAATGCTGAATCTCACCGTTTTTTCAACTGCGACAGATGTGCAATTTCCGACCTTAAGTCGGCCAATCTTGTGTGTTGCGCTTTTAAGTCCAAAGTGAGGTCCAAAGATGTTCTGGGGCCTTTGACCCGTGACGTCACGCGCCGGGATACAGAGGTTCCTGGGACTTTACCCCATCTGGGGAAAGAAATATGCATTAGTTTGTGGATAATCAAATTTATTGTACAGAATTAGTTGGAGTATATAATATCCTTAGTATCCATAATACTAAGACTAAAATACAAGATTCACATGTTATAATTGTACCATATGATTTTGCTACCATAATGATTTTGAATATCTCAATATTGAATAAATTGTTTGTGACGGTGATCAATCAAAAGTTACCTGAATAAAATACTGGTCAGTGTTAACAATTTAAAAGAAAATACATTGCTATAACATTTTATAAATACACAAATACTGTTTTAATATATGTATAACTAACTAGAAATCAAAGTCAAAATCATTGCTGGTTTCTTAGAGTATCTTCTAAACGACGTAACAAATACTAATAATTGTGATTGTGTAAATACAGTAATTAAATAATAATACATACCTCAAAGACCGTCTTTCTCGAACGCTTCTATCAAAAGGAATGCCAACGCAAGGAGGTGGTTGAGAAGTTAATCTTCTAGCGTAGTGTGCCATCGAAGAGTCCGATTCTGAACGATTTAATCTGTAGATATAAATATTTTTTGTTAGAAACAAAACGGCTTAAAGATGATAGTGTGCGCGTGACATTCTTATGATGCGATGTCTTTTGAAGATCCGTGAAGTAGCATTTTAGTATGAATGAATATTGAAAAGTTGTTTGTTATTGGTATTCAGGTTTCGGAGATGCTAAAATAAATTTAATAAAAATGTATAATTCGCTTAACGAATAGAAAAACACTTATTTAACACAAATTTTCATACACAAATGGTAGAGAATTAATTTGATGATTAAAGATCTCATAATCCTATTACAGTTATTATAACAAATCATTGGTTGATTTCTAAAAGAGCTTTTATGATAAAATTAAAAAAGGATCCTTTTATAATTTATATTTAGCACGAAGGTCCAAAAAGGGCATATAATACTTTTAAAAATTAATCAAGTAACAACAAAATATACAAACCTGCAAATATATTGCCCTTTCGCAATACTTTGCGGTTGTGGTGAAAAAGTCTGAGATCGTTTTATAGTAGACAAACTCTCTTCGGTATTGGCGTTTACTTGTTGACTTTTCCTGCAAAGAAACACACAAATTACAATCTTATTTCTAAGACTGAAAGTCGAAATTCCAAAAAAATCTCGCGCTGTTATGAAAAAATGTGTAAAAACCAAATTAAGTGTGTTGTTAGTTTTGCACTCTTAATAAAAATGCAGATACATTCACATTGTGCCACTTTCATGCTGAGTTCATGCAGTTTTTTTTTAAACATGCAATCAAAACGTTATTATAATAAAAAAAATTTAAGTGATAGAAGAGAAGAGTTTTCGTCATGATTTTGTTAGATACTTATGTTCAAGTTTTTTTTTATGTCTAGGTTAATAAGACACACTGAAAGTGATTTTTTAAAGAATCCCTTTAAATATTATTTTAAATAAGTAGCGGGACTGTATAACCTCAAGTGCTTTTTTAACTGTGACCGTTTGTCTATAATAGAAAGTTACAAAGAAATGTAATTTGAAATTTTTAATCAAAACAATATCAAACTTTTATGGCAATCTAGAAAAGCTTACATTATGGAACAAACCCATTTCATAATTTCTAAATATACAGTTAAAAAAACACTATTTTATTTTAAAAATCATCCATCATTATGCAAATTTCCATCCAAATGTCAAAGTCAAAATGTAAATGTCAAAAGCGTTTGTGGGACACAATGTAAACGTACCTATGTATAAATACTATGTACAGATTTATGTATATTTGTCGGTATTTGAGTTAAATTTCTAGAGAATCTTCATGAAGCTGCCCGTCGGCCTCTCTTCTCCGCATTTTGATATATCTGGTAAGAAAAAGTTAGTCTTTGTATACCGTCCACCATATTGGCCCTTCACCATATTATTAACAAATATATAATTATACTTATAATATATATAAAAATGTTTAGCCCTCTACCAATAATCGAAGTTCAAATTCAAATTCAAATTCAAAGTATTTATTGCACGAATATAGGTAAATACATTAGTTGGTTAATATTACAATAAAAGCTCAAGCCATATTCTACCATTTTGGCATGTACAATATAAAATAAAATAATAAAATAATGTCACATTTTTGTTCTTAACAAGTAACTTTAAAACAGCATAATTACACACACATATTTTTGCATGTACACAATACTATAAGTCAACATAATTAATTACCAAATTCATAATGGGTCAGGAATAGTTTTAGTCACTTATCGTTAAAGTATTCATAAGTGGTATAATAGCATTTCTCTATAAAAAATCTTTTCAGTGCATTTTTAAACGCATTGATATTCTTAATGTTTTTAATAGCTTTCGGTAGTTTATTATAAATTTTAGGAGCCATTCCGAAGAAACTTTCACAAAACATTGCGGTACTACGAGGCTGAGCGCAAAGAGTGTCCTTATTCCTTCTGCTATTTAATTTATCAAATATGTTGATATTGTTCCGTACGAATAGTGCTGTTTCAAACATATAAAGCGATGGGAAAGTCAGAATTTTTAGTTTTTTGTAATACTGTTTACACGATTCTGTACTTTTTAAGTTATATATGGACCTAATGCAACGCTTTTGAGCTTTAAATATAGTTCCCTTATCTGTGGAATTTCCCCAAAATATTACGCCATATCGTAATATCGATTCGACGTACGCGTAATATGCCGATAATACTGCTGTCTCGTCGACTATTTTAGACAGCTTTCGCAATGCATATGAAAATTGGTTGACTTTACTGCATACGCTTTCTACATGCTCTTTCCACTTTAGGTTAGAGTCAATAATTAACCCTAAGAATTTTGTAGCAGTTACTTCTCTTATTTCTTGTCCGCAGTAGTTTATGTCAAACGATGTTTTGTTATTATGTCTATTTGTAAAATTCATTATATGAGTTTTATTTAAATTCAATTTGAGATTATTTTTTACTAGCCAATTAATTATAATATTTAATGTATTTTTTATGTCAAGTTTTAATATATTTATGTCATTATTACTACAAATCACTGTACTGTCATCTGCAAATAAAATCATTGAATGATGCGTTATTGTAGGAAAGTCATTAATATATATGAGAAACAATAACGGTCCTAAAATACTTCCCTGAGGTACACCGTATTTGACTTCTCTGTATGTCGAGAGTACATTGGTTTCTGTTATTGTTTTTGGACACATTCGAGTTATTTGTGTGGCTTGCTTTCTACTGTTTATATACGATTTTAATAAATCTAATGTTATACCTCTAACTCCGTACGCGTATAGTTTTTTAAATAATATATTATGGTCTACATAGTCAAACGCTTTTGTTAGGTCCATGAATAATGCACATACGGGTGTTTTTTTGTCAACATTTGTAATAATTTCTTTAGTGAAATTATACAAAGCCAAATTGGTCCCTTTGTTTTTTCTAAACCCAACTTGTTCGTCTGCTAGTAAGTTGTTTTTCTCGAAAAAGTCATTGAGAGCTCTGTAGATCACTTTTTCGTATATTTTTGAGAAAATGGACACCATTGCTACAGGTCTAAATGATGACATGCATTCACGATCACCCTTTTTGAAAATAGGATGTACAATCGTAGTTTTCAGTTTTTCTGGATATATACCATATTCGATGCAAAGGTTAATTAAGTGGCTCAATATCGGCGCAATATCTGTTCCTACTTCCTTTATAATTTTCGTTGTAATGTCGTCATACCCCGTGCTGTTCGAGTCTTTCAGACCTTTTATAATTGTCAAAATTTCGTCAGGAGTAGTGGGTTTTATAAATATTGAATTTGGATGATTGAAATTAATTGTATTAAGAGAATTATCAATGTCATTGTTTTGTACTTGGTCAATAAAAAAATTATTAAATGATTGTGCAATGTCAACGGGATCGATCAATTTAATGTTATTATCTATTATTTGGTTTATATATTCTCTCGGTCGATAATTACGTTCGTTTATAAGTTTCCATGTCGCTTTCATTTTATTATTGGATGTTTTTATGAAATAATTATTTTGAGCCTTTTGCGTTTGTTTAATTATATTTTTTAGTCGTTTTGAGTAGATTTTAAACATATTTTTATTCTCAAAATTAGGGTGTTTTCTGAATTTCCAAAGCAAGGTTCGTTTACGCTTAGTGCACTTCGCTATACCCTTCGAGATCCATTTTGGTCGTTGATGTGTATGCACTTTAAATCTAACCAACGGAAAACTCAAATCGTAAAGGAGTTTAAATAAGTCAAAGAAAATATTAAATGCCTCATTAGGATTTTCATTGGTATATACGTCGGTAAATTTAAGGGCCTTAATGCATTCCTTAAATTTAATTATGTTGTCCTTAGAAAAATCACGTTTTATTTTAAACCAATGTGGAATATTTAAGGTTTCTTTTACCGGGCATTTCAAAATTTGTGCCGTGTGATCCGATAGGGCTAATTCCCTGACACTACCTTTGCATCCGCGTATGTTGTGTGCAAAGTTATCTATACATGTTCCACTGGATAGTCTTGTTGGCTCCCTAATTGCAAATTTTAAGTTAAAGCTTTTTAATAATTGCTCAAATTCACTTGTTTGTTTATTATTTATTAGTATGTCAATGTTAAAATCACCGCAAAGTATAACCTTTCTTTTTTTGTAACAAAATTTAGACAATATTTCATTTATCTTATCAAAGAAAGTCGCATATGCTTCTCGTTTAGACTTTGGAACTCTATATATACAAATTATTATTATTTTATGGTTTATCAATTCAACCGCTGAGCATTCTATAATGTTGGAAATACTGAGCTCTTCTATTTCATTTAAAGTCTTAAACTTAAGAGTATTTCTAACTAAAATACAGGATCCGCCGTGTCTATTGCCCCTTGAATAGTTAGATCCTAAGGTAAAATTTGGTATTTTTAACCAGTCAGTGTCTAATTTTAACATGTTATGTTCTGTAACACAAATAACGTCCACACGTGTATTTTCGTAGTCTAATATGCTAAGTGAAACTGTTAAAAGGTCTGACTTTTCCAACAATCCGTTTATATTCTGATGTACAATATTTATACAGTTAATCACGAAAGTTACTATTTGAGGCAGTCCCATGGACATAACTTCGATCACTATGAGACAGGCTTGGCTCGTCCTTGCTAGAACCGATGTAATCTATTTCTGTTTGTGTGTACTTATCACAAGTTATGCTTTTTGCCTTAATTGAACTAAGTTGTAAATTGTAATTATTGAAATTAATTAAATATTCAGTACGAAGAATGTCTTTGAGAAATGTCCTACACACATATAGCGGAAAATTTCTTTTGTGAGGCCTTTGTGCGTCGTAACTCATGTCTACTAATGTAACGTTTTTATACCGATTGCATATAAACTTTAGTTCACGGTTAAGCTTTTGTTCATTAAGACTTTTATTGTATGGTATTTCAGATATCAAAATATTAGTGTTGCTCACCGAATTTAGCCAAATATTTAACCGCAACTGAAATTCATATGGGTTCACATCATTTATACCTCCTAGTACAATAACATAGTCTTTGTCAGTCAGTGTTCGTATTGTTTCTTTTTCTGATTCTAATACATTTTTTATTTGCGCACCTGGTTTAAAGAAACAAGTAACCGTATACTTAGAACCTAACAGATTTTGTAATATTAATTGTAATTTTCGGCCTTGTTGATCCGCTAGTATCACTACTCTTTTTTTCTTTATTGCTATATTCTCTTTTGATTCTACAAAGCTGATATTTTGTAGTTTATTTGTTTCCTCAGCAGTAATCTTAGGTTTCTCTTTATTTATGGTTTCTTTATTTTTATTTTCAACGCATGGTGTTGTTTCCTTGTCACAGTTCCGCATTGTAGGGACGTGTCGCTTTGGTGTCGAGAGACTTGAAGTTCTTGGGCGATTTTTCTTCTTCTGTAGTGATGGTGTCAAGCCTTTGTTTAAATTTTTATCCTTAGTTTTAGGTGATTTACTGTCCTCTGAGATACTAATTTTTTTGTAAAGTTCTATAACCTTATAACATTTTTCTAATTCTATATGAAGCCGTTTATTCTCAATACTCAAGTTTTCTATTTCCTGGTTAGCGCTATTCAGTTCAATGGTCATCTTCTCATGATTCTCCTGTAGTTCCCCCATTGTAATACTATCATTGAATGATGTATCTGGCAAGCTCATTGTTGTAGTTTCAAATAAGGTGGAATTATTACCTGTGATATCATTAAATGAATTTGCCCGTTTGTTCTTTCTAAAAGTTACATTGTCTTGTGCCATTTTTCTAGAGAATAAACTTTACTTTTTACGATTTCAATAAATTATACGTCTTAATAACAATCTCTTAAGTTCTAAATAATACTTAGAAATTTTATCGTGATTTTTAATAAAAATAATTTTAAAGCCATTACCTATGTCAAAATACAACCAAAATTAATAAAAATAAAAAATGAAAATGTCATGAAGATTTTACTATTAATGTCTTACATACAATTATTTTAATTAACTGAAACGGTTATAGTGAATATATAATTAGTAAATAAAGAAGAAATGTCAAATAGTCGATAAAAAATAAATATAAAGGCACAATATCAATAACATAAATCATAAGTCAAAACACATTTCATAAAGCCTATTGAAAATTAAAATTATCTATTCGGATGTAAAAGCTACAGAACAATCAATAATAATGTCGATAAAATCTATCTATAAAGTTCTATAATATGTTGATTTTAAATTGAATTTTGTTTTGTAGTGCGCCCTCTGTGTTTTATTTCCTGTACTTCTTTCTTTACACGTCTTGATTGTCAAAATCCAAAGTTTCATATATTTAAATGTTAGTTATTTTTATTCAGCGCCCTCTAGTGTCATTTGCAGGTAACTTTGTTTTTAGCGTGTGAGTCAATCGATGTAATAAATTTACTTTGGTCAGGTCTAACTTTTCCAAAGTGTTGGAAGATTTTTAGAAAAAGGTAAAATAAATGTATTTCACCAGGGTTTGAACCCAGGATTCTCGCATCAGCGGTGTTGATCAATACCGCTAGACTACCATGCTTTAATATGAGATAGCGAAATAGTGGATTATTATGAACAGTGATGACTCATCGTAAAATGACCGTTGGTGTTATGTCAATGTTCTTTGTTTATCAACACAAGTTGTTTCACTGCACGAAATTCACTTTTTCACTGTATAATGTAAATTCCCCGTTATTATTATCTAATATAAGGCACTTTTAATGTTAATCTTCATTAATTAATCGTTTAATGTTGTTTTATACACAGTTTGATAGTGGTAAGTTAAATTCGTATTTTGCTAGTTTTTTCTTGGTTGATTTAGTTTGCAAACACTATCACTATCTTGTTACGTTATATTCTTCATATAATTACACTAGTTTACGTTTTTGGTTCACTATACTATTTTTAATATTTTATTTAAAACGGAGCCGATGTAACCGTGCGCCACACACAGCCCAACCATTTCATTACTACCACACAGTTCATTAATGAATTGATAGATATGCTAGGTATAAAGCAATAAAAAATGATTCTAAGGTTTATATTATAAGGTAAGACAAGAAACATAATATGCTACTAAACCAGACTCCTTTTGTAAGACTTAAACTATATTTAATTCAATATGCTAACTTTGACCATATTTACCATTGTCTTAAACTATCTACAAATTGTTTTCTCCCACCACCAAAACCAAACTTACAACCTCACAATAAAAATACAATAATACATTATATTATAAAGTAACTTAGAACCATATATAGGTACCAAAAAAGCGATACATACCGCCTATGTAATTGCCTAGCGCCTTCCGGGCAGAAGTTACATTCTGTATTAGTTTCCTTTTCAGCTGTTTGCGGGTGAAGATATTCCACATCTTCTAGAACTATCTCATCTTCAGGAATGTAATCTTCTAATGAGTCTTCTTCTACTATCTGTTGATGAATTATTATAAAAAAGTATTATAATTCAGATTTTAAAAAATTAAACTTGGTTCGACTTTATACTAACAAAAAATGTATGATTGGTCAGTTGCAAATATAGGGTAAAAACGAAAACGTCATAGGTATTTGAACTAGCAGTACAAATATATATAAAAAATTGTATATTATAGCGTTTGCATAATTATATACTAATTCCGCCTTTAATAAAAATATTGAACCCTACTGCCTTCGCAATAGGGATTACCATACAACCAAAAATATCAAGTGCAATAAAATTCTTATAAACATAACATTTACCTGATTAAGTGGTTCCCTAGATTCATCATCATCCGAATCTGAATTTTCACCACAATCGACATTGCATTCTGCTCCTGTCATACTATCTGGTCCTAAAAACAAGTACAAATAAATTTGAAATAGCATTACATTGAACATAATAAAATGATGAAAAAAACGTAAACATGAAGAAAAAATAACATAACATAAAGTTAGGCCTAAATAGTTACTTATAAAATTGTGATTTAGAAATTGATCTTAAATTAAATTACGAATAATAATAATAATAATAAATCCAAAATTATTAATGAGAGAGAAAATTATTTTTGGTGTATTATACCTAACCATGTTTTATTGATAACATCATAAATTATTTAAAAGGATGCTATGCCATTGAAATAATACACGGTGGGGCGAGATATATTTTATTTCTGATGTTGATATTTTGATGTATACTAACACGAAATGATCCACTAAAAGTTATCCTAGTATATTTTCATAAATCATACAAAATAAAGACAATGTTCAGTGCCAGAACTACTTTATGCTAAAATGATGAACTATGATTACCTCTATTCCTGGTGAGCGTGGAAGTTTGCGAAGATATCACCGTGCTTTCATCTGAGCTTTCGTCCCTTCGTATACATCGGAAACTCAAAACATTATACCACTTCTGAGTCACGACATCTTGTTCAAAATCCGCTAAACTAACTTGAGCACATCCCTGTAAAGAAACATGCATGTAGTACATTGAAATGAGGGTGAAATTTGAAGGTTTTCTTTAGGGTTGGTCAGACAGAAATCGCTCTCGCCTTAATGGGTTATTCACATGGCACTCGAGGCTTTTTTGTAGCCGAATACTCAAATTTGGCTAGTATTCATCATCCTCTTGCAAATAAAAACTATAGTTTACTATTATATAGCTCTTTAAGGCTCAATTCTCTAAGGCTCTACAAGCAATCAAATCAAGTGTCTCTCGACAAACGAAACAGAAATTATTTTCTATACCGAAATGGTATAACTGTCTTGCTCTTTCCCACTCTTTCTCAAGTGAGCGCGCGCACTTTGATGAGATTTATTATAACGAGCCAAAGATACGATTTGCAGTTGGTTCACTTCTATCTAGTTTAAAAATTCGTAAAACGAAATATTGTTCTCGTGAAACATAGAACAAAAATATTAAAAAATTACGTATATAATAACTATTTTTCTTTTCTTATTGAAAGTTCTTCCCATAAACCTACCAGGCATTCAGAACCAGCTAGCAGGTTAAGCTGTAGCGTAGCAGCCCTCAAACTACGCCAACCAGTGACTGCCACTCGGCGTGCGTAGCGCCAAGACAAGGTCGCACCACGCCAACACAAGGCTGTTGTCCCGAACGCTATGCCAACCCCGCCTCCGATCACTAGGGCGCCGCGGACTGAACTGGAAAGTAGGGAAGGGGTTTCAATAATATAAACATGAAACGTTCAGTAAAATATGATGATTTAAAATAATAGCAGGTAGATACGCCAAAATGAAGATGTAAATCATACACATTTGGCTAGGTGGCATGTTTCTTGGCCTAGAAAAAAACCTTTTATGTGGACATTGAAAATGGTCATTGATATTCCAAATTAAGTGTAATGGCTAAATACACAGTAACTCATATGAATATTGAATAATGTTAATGTGACAACAAAATGATTGCGAAGACTATCAACATTTTATTTTTATTATTTAACAAAAATGCTGCATATAAATGACCTTAAAAACCAACAAGCACAATTTCAGAAACCAATATTTTACCAAACATTCTATTCTCTTGAAATTTGTAGGTAGTAGACACTATTACTGTATCTCTCTAATAGTATATAAGGAATACTTACATTTCAGTACCAACATCAATGTACAAAGCGTGTAGGTTCCTCGCTCGAAGCACGCTTATCTCTAAAGCGGTGTCGTCCGGACAGTAACGCAATTTGATCTCAATTTGCGCACTGTTCACTGAAAGGTAAAAACATAAAATAGATCAGTATTTTTTATTATTGTTTATAGCAAAGAGGAAAAAGGTCTTTATTAAGAGAAACAAAGAGTAATATAATAATAAATAAAAGAAAAATAATTAATTTAGTTTTAGATTTAAATAGTAGCCACAGTTTGATGGAAGTTTACATCAAACTGCATGTATAATAACCCAACCAACTAAAAAGGGATTACTTTTTTTTACTTTAGTGAAGATCAAACGCAATTGCGTCAAAATATTAATAAATAGTAGTTTAAAAAAAAGAGTAGTTATTAGAAAAACACATTATTAGTATTTATATTTTCTAATATTTATATTAACATTGGCTGCAAGTTTCCATTTATTTATCATTGTAACATTTTATGTAAATGGACAGGCGAGTATGATCCTTGTCTTCATCGTCATTTTCCATCAGGTGAGATGGAAGACAAACGCCTGCTAATTGTTAATAAATAAATAAAAAATACTAAAATTAGTTAGCAACAAATAACCACTAAGATTTATTCTAGCGCTAACACGAGTTAAGTAATTACATCGACACTAATATCTTATATTATAGGCATAGTCAGCTATCGGCTAGGTACTTGGTACAAATTAAAACAAACATATTAACATCCGTACAAAAAACAAATAAGCTAGTAACATACCTGCGGCGTCACTCGCCGCCTGCGCCGCTTCGAATACTCCGGAATCTCCCGCCACCGACTCGTCGCTTACTGCTGCCGATACTGATCTAGTGTTTGTGCCTGAAATTAATATATATTGTATCAGAATTAATTATTTAAATATTGTTAGTAAAAAGTGGGTTCGCTGCTTCAATTCGTTTTGACTGCCAACTGTACCAATAAATTTTATCCGTCGAGCCGACTAAGCCCAGCCCTAATGGTGAAGGAAAACATCGTGAGGAAATCCGTATCCCTATAAAAAAAATCCAGCCAACCCGCAGTAGACAAGCAGAGCAAGATTTTTTCCTACCAATAAGAAAATAACAAAATTACAAAACAGTAAAAAAACGCCTCCATCTCAGCATTAAGCTAACGGACACTTACGCCAGAAACCATTCTCTTAGTTGATTGATGATATTGTTCTAATTATTTTTATATATTCTTTATTGCACTTGAAAAACAAAACCTTAAAATCTAGATACAAAAACAAGGTGATTAGCAAAGGTGGACAGATCTCTAGCAGAGATCTCTTCCAGCCAACACATGGTAGTTGGAGTATATAGAATTAGGCGACAAAGGTGCAAGTAACAATCAAAAAAACATTACAACATAGAAAAATACATAAATTTACGTACATTATTTATACACACATACTCAATACATGCAATGTGCGAAAATGTAGAGGGGATTTGCTATAATCTTGAAATAAGATGTACTTTAAATTTTTTTGTATGTAAAAACTGAGAGGCTATTCTCTATTTGCCTCGGATTATTTCAGTATTCAATTTTTAATATTTTGTTTGTAAAACATTAGCATTTTTGTTCCCCTGGCTTAAATTTTCCGGCTTTTATATAGTATTATGGAGGTTTTCTATTTGGTAGTGTAAAAACCCAGGGACATATACAAGTAAAATTTGGCCTTATACAATTTGAAAAGTTTATTGCATTCATTTATATCATGAAATAAAATTATAGATTTTTCTATGTTAAGAAACCTTTTTATATACTTAACTTTTTAATATTGGGTTTACTATTATTAATATTATATTATTATTATTAATATGATATATTAATGATAATTCATCTTAATAAAAACCTATAGTTAACAATAAAACACAAATACAATACTAGTAATAATTATCAGTGAATGGTATCTGAATTCCTATGTAATAATATGTAATTAAAAAGTGTGACTAATAATTAAATGCAGTGTTGTGGTCATTTTTATCTGTCTATCTATAAATAATAACATCATCGCGTTGACTGATTCATCAAGTGGGTATTAAATAAATTCAATAATAAAATGCATGTGTATTAGTATGTACAGAAAATAATAAAATAGCTTAAAAAACACCTTAACATAATTATATCCAACATGGACCTCAGCTACCTCATAAAATGTACAAGTTTCTAAATACATACATACATACATTCAAAGTACATAAATAATAAATAAAATCCCTAAACACATCGACTGTATGGCCTCAATGCTGTTGTGGATGACCATATAGCGAACTGAGGAACCGAGAACGAACACACGTGAACAACAAACAAATGAATGCCTTGAACAGAACTCGAACCTGGGACTTCCAGCGTATGAGGCACGGTTACTACCCACCGCTGACGTAACTCGGCCGTCACTGTTCTTGTTCAATCAAATTTTCACTACTCAATTAGTTCTTATCTTCTAATTGAATTTCAATCAGATTCAGTATAGAAACAAACTGTAAATTTATACATTCATTTTTCAATAAAACAAATTTAACTAAAACTAATATAAATCGATATTTACCACTAGAAGACGGAGTTCTGGGCGAAAGCGGCGGCGGAGGGGTTTCCGATATCGGAGATAAGGGCTCTGCAGGTCGACCCGGCCCTTGTAATTGAACTGGTACTGGAAAAAGAGAAAATGATAAAATCAAATAAAATAGGGATAATTTGCTTTGGAATGTAATGTATAGGTACAATACCTATTGCACTACCTCTGTAAATTGCAGTATGCGAGCAGAGACTAAAAAAGTAGAGGGGCGGGACTGCGTGGATGACACCTACCTACGCATTGGTTTATAATTAGACAAGACACAGCAACATAAAGCATTTTTGATTACGAACAGTGACATATTTGGACATCATACAGTTATTCTTATTTACAGAACTACAACCGTTTTACCACAGAGGCATTACTATACTATTAATAAAGTATTTTGGTCAAAGCACGGCACTATGGAAAAAAAGAACTTAGAAATTATTGGATTGATTTTAATTACTCTTCCGTTTAAAACGTTATTAAAATTTATCAGTCAACTTTAGAGTCGAAGATTTACTTCACCTATATCGAAATATTAATCAGTTCGTAAATTTTTAGGGTTCTTTGATTATGAACAAGCCTCTTCACTTTACAATATTGGAATAAATATATTTTTTTCTTTGAATGCGTATAAAAGTATTCATTTACTTACTGGTAGCAAATCCTGTGACTTCATTTAACCCTGTAGCGATTCCTATTCTCATTTCTGCTAACTTCTCTTCTAACTCCCTTTGTTGTCTTCTTTCTCTTTCCACCTGTAAGCAAATTAAATATGAAAATAAGGTTTTTTTTTTTTTATTTTCTAGATGAATCTGCTCTGATCGTCATGTTCTCTGCGCGCGAGGAGGAGATTTCATTTATTTGTGCGCCAAAACATTTTTGCAACAATTAAAGTGTATAGTGTGTACTAAAGAAACTATTTTTGTGCCAATGTTTTCTGTGTTTTAAAGATATATTTTCCTTAGTCACTTCACTCGTGACCACGGTATCTGTAGTGACTGAAACATCGAATTAAAATGTAAAAATATAATTTAACGCGATAAAATCGGATTTAAAAGTGTTTAATATAATAAAAAGCGAAAACTTAAAGCAATATTTATTTTACAGTTTTTGGGACCGAAGAGATTCGTATTTCCTCTAGATTAAATGACATGACAGCATAATATGGTTTTTCTTTTGTCTTAATTAAATTAAAAGTAAATATGTATTGAACTCTCTGTAACCTAAGTAAACCTATATGATACCTGGTTATAAGGCGGCGGCGGAGGAGGTGGGCTTGCTGAAGATAAACTGCTTCTGGGAGACAATGAGGGTTGTGATGGAGAGCTGCTGGCTCCGGGAGTCATGCTGTCTTTGTAACTAGAGCCTCTGAGTATCCTGGTGGGTAATTGGAGGAATTGACATTTAATATTCTGGGTAGTATATTCAAGCCTAAGATTTCTAAGCTAAACTAGTAAATATAATATGAGTTTTACATTACTTTAGTAGTTTATTAGAATTCATTGTGAATGCTTTTAGAAACAGAGAGGAACTTATTTTTTATTATCATTTTTATCTTTGCACGCCATTCACGCACATCCTAAGAAATGCAATACTCAAAACTGATTTAGACTTTTTCGTATTTGTTTGCCATCAATGTATCATGCCATAATATAATTATTAAATCATGTAAGATTTGAGCAATTCAAAAACTGAATTATGGTTCTTACCTTTCAACTCTTCGATGTAAATCCGCCATATCAATAGGTTTATCAGCCTGGAACGAATTGACAATCTGCGGTCCTCCGTATATATCCGTAAAACTGATGCCAGAACTTAAGGACCCTTTACTGCTAGCGGTCGATAATGACCCTAAGCTGGAACTACTCGAAACCGATAAAGTACTAGCCGATAGCGTCTTCAGTTGCCCTTCCAAAGTTGTCATTGAGGTCAGAGCATCTTTTAACTGCTGCAATAACAACTGCTTTTCTTCATGAAGCCTTAATCGATCGGCAATACACTTATTCGACATTTCAAATGCGTTTTTCAAGTCTTCCTCTAATCTTCGACATTCCAACTCGATGTCGGTCATCTCTTGTTTCGATCTCGTTCTTGGAGTGATACTTCTTAACTCTTTTAATAGTTGTTCCTTTTCTTGGAAGAGTAATAGTCTGTCCTTGTCTGATTCGGCTTGTCCTGGTTGGACCTTGTCTTCTAAATCAGCTAACTGTTGTTGTATTTGTTGTATTCTTTTCCTAGCTTCGTCGTATTGTAATCGGACTCTGGCCATTTCTGCCAGCCTGGTACCTATTGGTACTAACTCCGCGCATAAGTCGGTTTGAGAAGCCGTGCTTAGTTTCTCTTGAGGTATGCTTAATGTTGACAAGTCTGGTGACGCTTCTCCTAACTGTAATCTTGTTAGGTCGTCCTTTAACTTGGCTAACGATTGCATGAGATCTGCTCTCTCTTTTTCTCCTGAAGTAAGTGATTTTTGGATGTTTTTAAGTTCTGTCATAATGGCCTGAGCTTCGGTGATGTTGTACCGTCCTTGTTGAGAACTTAGTTTTTGTTCGACCCTGAAATAAAAAATAGACAATATTCAGTAACTGTTAAAGTGTGATTGCTTTGATTAGATTTGAAAGTTATGCTTTGGATAAGGTAGCAATAAGAAATATCCAACTAAAAGTAAGAATGCCTTTAAATAATCTTTACTTTAACGTTTTACGTGAATGACGTTATGTTACGCAAGATGACATATTGCTAACGTAGAGACTAAACGATAGCACCTCAATACGTCAAACTTATGACGTTTCTAGATACGACACGTATGACGTTCTAGTTTTATAAGATTAAACATGTAATCTGTGATTATACCAGCATTTGACCTTCCCTAGGGGAAGTTACAAGGATTCTTTTCAATGCTATTCAAGGAAATTTAATTTTAATCCAATCCGATAACCCTATTCTCAATGTATCTAGTTATGATCTCGGTAGATTTTAAATCTTAATACAATTTACACATTCTGCATAAAAGTTCCTGTGAGTTTTGTACGGTATATTTATAATAATCTAAACACCAAGGTATGGTCGCTTGTTGATATGAAATTGGATATTTTTATACAAAAGACAAAAGGTAAGTAAGTACACTCAAAAACTAAATACCTCAAAACAAGTTTTTTTAACGTATAGTCAAAAGCAAAAAAATAAGCATTTCTATATTCAAGACCGCGGTCTAGTATAAGTTTTCAATTGTCAAAATAGCTCTTAACAGAGGTAATCTTATAAAATGAATATCCAAAGCGTCATTGTCACTAAAGTACGTCTTCTTATGGTGCGTCGGGTGACGGGTCGCTCACTTCTCCCTAATATGGTTGAGGAGAGCGATGGCTAAATCCCGCGTTAACTCGTGAACGGGTGCCGTTTGGGGGTACGTTTATTGATACTTGGGGGGAGGGAGACTTGCCGAGCTATCAGATGCAGATAAGAATAATTTTGATTAGACATAAAGAGACACTGTAATTTTTTTTTTTTAATATACCCGTGAAGTTTCTTGCCAGTTCTTCTTCACGAAGGTTTTTCCGAGCTGGTGGTAGTCATGTTTCATTTGACGTCAATAAGAACAAGTAATTGTGAATGTTGAGAAATAAATATTTGAATTTCAAATTAACCATAATACTCACTCAGTCAAAGTATCAACGCCCTGCCGCGCACTCGCAATCTCAGCTCGAGCTTGCCTCAACTCTTTCTTGAGCTGAGCAACTCTTCCTCGAGCTTGAGTCAGCTCCGTTCTGAGGAGATCTGGGTCGTGCCGAGACGTCGTGGAGGTGGTCGTTACTGAAGTCGTTGATGAGCATACTGTTGAGGAGGTGAGTTTGAGATGAAAAGAAAAGAGGTAATGTATAGCTGAGAGGAAGTTGTTTTTGTATGTTATGTGGATTACATTTAAGAAAATTGTGGTCAAAATAATAGAGGAATAAATAATATAATCATAATAATAAACCTGGTAAAATTTAAACTGAAAAGGGACATCTAAATACGGGTTCGATTCTTAATAAGTTTTATACTTATTTATTAAGCTTACTTTAAATCCCTCGAGTATAAATAAATAAATAAATAAATCCCCAGACAAACACTCCAACTGTATGGCCCCAAAGTAAGCAGAGCTTGTGTTATGGATGACCATGCAGCGAACTGGGGGAGATCCCAGAACAAACATACATATATAAATACAAACAACCATGACCCGAGAACAAACATCTGTGTTCATCACACAAATGCATGCCCCGGCCAGGACTCGAACCTGGGACCTTCGGCGTATGAGGCAAAGCTACTTACCACTACACCAATCGGTCGTAAAAGCAAACATAACACATTTTCCATAAATAGTAAAATCTAATGGAATAAGAGTTTAATTTACTATTAGATATAGTATAATCAAGAAAGTAATAGGTGAAAACAATTCTTTTTTTATTATAGAACTTATAAGCTCTGTATGACTTATCTTGAGACACCGTTAACGATATCTTATGAGGATTTTTAGTCTTTAAAAGGGAATATATAAATATCAACACTTTAAAAACTTGATATAAAAACAAACATAAAATTATGCAACACCCACACAAGTTTTTAGTGAATGAAAAATATAATATTGAATATTCATAAGACGAAATTAGACATATTTTATGCAAATATTAATTAAAGCCAGTTTACATAATGTATTTTACATGACTATTAGTTTTAATGTGTTCCAATTTTTTAGGTGTACAGGTAATCTATAATGAAGTTTAAGTTATCACAAAGGTCAATTTCAAGTGTTTTAAGACTTTCTTTAATGAGTGACTATATTAATGAATAGGAAAGTACTACTAAGAAACTGATAACACTTTCTTTTTTATGTCTTTGTCTTTACATATCTGAATTAAGAAAGGTTAGGTATCAAATGTGTCTTTTTACAGATCAATTGGAATTAAATGAAATCAAAGTCTTGTTTTAATTTGTATCAAGACCAAAGTAATAAACAAAATGCACGACCTCTTAAGCAAGTTGGAACCATTTTTATAACAAGATATCTTTAAAAATGCCCTAATACAAAATTAGCAAACCAGTACCCTTGACAAATATGTTGTCTTCATGAGGCGAAGTTACAGGTTTTTCAAGGGAGAATTTATTATGCCATTTCGTTATCTTAATTTTTATTTGTATGTAGAAATTAATCGTGGGTATTGTAGATAAAATGGATTTACAGTTTCGTATAACTATAGTATCTTTTTGTAACTAGAAATTGTCGCTTATTTTGAGAAGTAGTATTCATAGACTATTATTTTAATGCAGAAAAACAGAAATCGTCTTTTAAGAATGCCATGAAGGACCCTAAAAGTGCATTATTTTGATAATGTTAACATCCATAATGTAACTTTGGTCTAAAATATATATCAATGTAATTTACATGTATTTAAACAGAACAATATTTAAGATGTAATTGTCTTTGTGAGTGGTTATGTAAAAGTTGGTATAAAAAGTTATTGATCATAAACTTACAGCTCGTTCGGGAAGCTGCTAAAGTAGAAAGGGCATTGTTCAAGTGCTTGTACTCGTCCTGAGCTAAGCAGAGCCTCTGTTTCTTCACATCGTACATTTCTTTTTTTGCCTGTGAACAAAAAAATATTTAATTAGTATTTGAAAATTTGTTCATGCAAGCTAGTCTCAACAAAAAGTATATATGTAGACAAAAACATACACACAGAAGATTTAAAATTGGCGTATTTCATTTATTAAGAAAGAAGTATTTTAAGTAACTTCACATTATGAAATTTGAAAACAATGTGTAGCAAGCACAAAGTTTAAATTGTAATCTGACAAACCACAACTGCAGTTAACTTACACCAACGTAGCATGAAAAATGTTATTATTTTGATTATTTTGAAATACTGGCCGCCCCATGTCATGTCAATGAAAACCTACAGAATCCGTAAAATTATCAATTCCAATAATTGAATGACTCTAACGTAATTTTAGTTACATTCAAATCTTTGGCTAAGACTAGACTAAAATCCTTAAGCTTGATACCAACTAAAGATTATATATCTTTTAAAAAAAAGAACACTCTAAAAACAGTAGTTATTTATTAAACTCAAAAATAAAACAAAACAGAGTAAAATAACTCGCAATATCCATCAGTCATATCTTTTAACTGGTAGCAGATACTTTATTAAGATCGCGCCCGCGGCGGCAGCGCAGGCCTTATTTTATTCCAAGCAAAAAAACTAAGAAACCCGAGTTTAAGAGATTTGATTTAAAAGTATGCTATACCTCAAGCCATTCAATGTAATTGTACATCGTTGTATTAACTTGGCTCATCCTGCATGCAGCCCCTTTATCATATTTTTTATAAGGTACATGCATATTTCTTTTTATCGTAACTTTAATCAAGTACCTACTTTAAGTTTATGTTCAACCCATTAACTTCATAACTTAACAAACATATAAAACTCGAGGAATACACATATTTGTGTAAAATTAACACAAAATCATTAAAAAAAAAACATAATTTTTCTACGCCACCATTACGCTACTGAGTGGTAACAAAAACTCGCATTAAAGGTAATTTAGAAAACGCTCTAGCAATCTAAAAATTCCGCGAAAATAAACGTTATTTCGTCTTGATTAAGACGTCATTGTAGCTAAGTACGGCTGTTTTATTGTTTTGCGAATAAAAAAAAAGATGAGCTACATAGCTTCAAAGCCTGTTTAAAGTATGGTATGAATAAATGGTAAATAATGTACCGTTGGTGATGGAAGTGTCTGGGAAAGATATCAACGCGCTACAGAGATTTTAGAATGCTATAGTTATTTTTAATTATAATGTTCACATTTTTTATGTTCAATAAATACAGTAATAAATAATGCGCAATAGCAAACTCTTTTATAAAAAAAATAATTTTTCAAACACTACAATTGATGGTTAAATACATATAATTCATTAATTACACTTTTAAATCGAATTCTGAATGAAAACAGTTATTCATTATAAAATTGAAAATATTAATGTAAAAATATTTATTTAAAAAAACAGACCAAATTACAGACGCTCAATGTACCTCCGAGTGGGCAATGACTTTCGATCGGAATGCATGTAAAAACTAACCTATGCTTTATTTCGATACATCCTGTTTGCACGTCCATGTCAGTGTTACAACAGCGAACATATATTTTGAATGTGATTGTACTTGTAATAGATTATCTTGTAATAAATACACGTTGCATTTTTTTTGGAGTGACGTCAAGTTGTATTAGGTGTAATTTATTATAAGATGTTTTAGGAAAGTCAGTAAGTATGATGAAAGTTTCTTTACAGATTAAATTGAAAATTAAGTTAACTAATATTATCACCCAAATAAATCCGTCCGTAAAATCCATCGTATCTCGTAAAACGCCAAGTATTGTTAAATATTATAAGTGGAAAAAGTGAAAAAAACATACACCATACATCCTCAAAGAGCCCGTCATCCTACAGGCATGCTGCAATCTACTCCACGTGTTCGGCGGGCACTGGGGGAAGGTTCCATTCCTGCTCAGCACCTGCGTCGCCACGTACCCCTGACCCTCATAGTAAGCCACTTCAGACACCGGCACCAAACGCACTTCCGCAGACCGAATCTGCCGCACCGAAAGTATGTTCTCATATATAGCTTCGTCTTCCAGATTTTGGCCTTCCGGACACAAACGGTAACCAAACTCGCGACTAATCTCATCCAAATTAGTGTATTCCGGACGCTTTCGCAACTCCTCCAAATTCTGGTACTGGGGTTCGTCTATAACACGCAATCCAACAGGAACTGATGTGTTCGATTCGACGTGTACACCGTACTCTTTGCGCACCATTCGAGTTAATTTGCTCGAGTCTAGACACTGACATATGTGGCCGGTGGAGGAAGATCGAGCGCGGAAGCTGTCGGGTTCGGGAAGGGGCGGCTGCGACCACATTTTGAGGCAGCGCAGCGGACACATCTTAACCCCGAAAAGGGCGCGCGGCGACTGACGGGCGCGCAGGCCGGCGCGCGGAGGAATGCGCCTGCGCCGCCGAAAGAATGCAATCTCGGGCATTTCGGAGGTCGATCTCACCGCCCCGGCTCCCCGCTGGACCTCAGCCATCTGTCGTAATAACTTCGACGAAGACCGTAACGGGCCCAATATGACCTCACTCCTTTGCACGCAAATTATAATTTAATCAATAAATACAGCGAACGGGATGTCCAATTTTAAATTTCAAGTTATCCTTTGAATGCGACAGTAAAATACGGGGTTGATTACTTTAATTTGTCCCTTACATCTGAACGCTTACATAGTGTTAAGGCAAAAAGTCTGTAATTTCATGTGTGGAACGTGGAGTATAGTCACGCGTAGTTGGCGGGATTTTCTGAGATTTTTCCACGTAATCAATTTACGCGGTTTGACGGAGGAATGCGGGGCGGGGGTGGCGGGGGGTGGCCCTGCAGGTAGTCGTGCGCATTTTTGTTCCGGAATTCCTTCGCTGCATTAGCAATCCCGTCCCATCCTTGCGCTCGAGACTGTCATAAAGCCAGTACTCGCAATCACATATAGTTACCATTCCGATTTCGTATACCATTTCAATAAGTGGCAATGTTTATATTAAGTAGGTACCAAGGCTTCGTACGTACAAAAAGGTAGATCAAGATATTTACTTGGCTATAAAAGCAAGTATTGATATTAAACATTCTTAGGAATAAATCTTTAAATGAGCTATAATTTTCAACGTCTCATCTACAAGATGATTACGGATTCGAAAGTAATTTGGCCAAAATGGCCCCGTTGCTTCGTGCTCTATGCAAGTAATAACATTTTTTGTTAACGAATACCACAGCATAACCTAAAAAACATAATGGCACCACATTTGGATGATTAAAAACTATTTTTATGACGTTGTATTGTGCCTGATACTGTGTTTACAGGGTCATTAAGTCCTCTACGGAGGTAGATATCAGCAATTTCCCTAGAACCATTAAAATAAAAACTATGGAAGTTATCTGTACATATAATGATCAGAAACTCAAAAGATTTATAGTTTTGTTTCAATCCGTGCACTAAATTGCTAAAGAAATTAAAATGCACAAGTTAAAAAAATACGTATAACGTTAGATTATATAACATTGGTACATAAACCAAAACAAAACTGATTACAATAAAAAAATCCAAAAAATACTCGATATGCAGGTCGTTTACAGATAGCAAAATGAAAAAAAAACGAAAATTAGTTCCGTACCATCACTGGTGTGAGAGAGGAAGACAGATAGCAGAAAGGTTTAAGGTAAAACGAGACGGATTTATATGAAAACAACCGGTCCAGAGGGGAGGCAGATGCGCTGTCAAGAAACCCTCGAGGCGAATTTACAAATTCCAACAATAAGAAAATAATTATAAAAGTATGAGTCTAAAAGAATATTTATGGACTCACCTACCGTTTCCGATAAATCTAAACGAGTTACCATAACAGTTTTATATAAAAGTATGTCAGCGAGGTAAACAAATGTGCTCGATTTTATTTTTTTCCCTGTTATCAAAAGGTTTTATGTACTTTTTCTCAAAAAACTTTCTCATTCGCGTAATACGAGTATGAAATGTAATTCAAGCAAACTTCCTTATTATCAGATAATATTAATGAAGAAATATTTAAATAAATTTTTCGTTGTATGGAACTGATTACAAACATTTATTGAAGATCTTCATTAGTTACAAAGTATACTTTAAACAAACTTATACTTAGCTTGAACAGCTGAAGAATATAGTTATATATAAGTATATAAAGACAAAGGCCATTTTACCTATCACTATGAAGCTTCCTAATTTTTATAAATCATTCGAGCTATAAAAATTCTCTATTATATTCTAAAAACAAAGGCCCACAGTACTACAGCACCATCTCCGAAATTCGGGCGGTTCGGTAAATTTTTTTTTTTCTTTTCTTTTTTATACGGGCCGAGGGACTGACTGTGGGCTACGATTAAAATTCCTTGGATGCCTCACGCCTCCCAACCGACTGTAGCGATGGCAGACCTATCAACTTTAGAAAGCCCTTACCATTTTTAAATAAAATATGCAATGTATTCATTATTATAGACTTTAAACCACTGTAAACCATTTAAGCTTACTTAAGTAATATTTTAATAAATACCATAAAACAGTCATTTCGAAATTTACGTACAAAAAACTGAGTTATAAAAATAAAGATTTTGAAATTAATTATGAAGTAAAACTTTTACTGTCTTTAAATAATCGTTTTTCTTATTTCAGATAACAAAAAGTAAGCTTTAAGATAAGTTTTTAATGTGGTTTGATAATACTCTAATAAAAAAGTTATTGTAACGACTTCAATATGCAATTTGATTGAGTAATTAAAAATGTACTTACATTAAGAACTTAAGTCTTTTATTTGCCTTTAAATACATAGTTGCTTTGATAACGTCGCCAATTTTTACAAAATATAATTTTGGAAGTTCTACATTTTTGTAAGACTATGGCACAAGCAACTGGCCCATCTACGAGCAATCTAAAGTAAAACCGAGGCTGTCCCAACATTACCATACTACAGGAATGATTACTATTACGTAAAACATGTAACTATAATATGAAATAAACAGACAGATAAAAAGATAACTTCAAAACTATAGGGAATAATATTCACAGAATGGGTTGAATATGAATTCTTGGATAAATATATCTTAGGCATAAAGGTATTAATTGAAATCAATTTTATGAGGCATAAAATAAGTATGGATATAAAAATAAGGAATTTAATTATATTAATATTTTACTATAAAGCTATAGCTTTAGTAATAACGGACTTTAATGATAGGTTAAATTGTTGTTTTTGTATTAGATATTCTTATTGAAAAATCAGGTGAACGATAAATATTAGCAAATTACGATTCTTTAAGAAAAAACATAAATGAGTGAATCAACGACATCTAGTGGCGAGAAAAATAACTAAATTACAATCTTTTAAAAAGGTCCAAAAAATATAAACTAAGTAACAAAATATGTCTTATTTGAAACACAATAAGTAGTCATAATATTTGAAATAAATTTAAAAAAAAAACTAAAGACTTTTTTGTTCACTTTTTAGTAACAGAAAGATACAAAAATGTCAGTTGTTCTTCTAAACCCCACTTCTATTGATAGAACTGGGGTTAATGGAGAATTACAATTATTTTTTTAGCATGTTCTTAGAAGATACGTGACTATCAAAGCGCACCATCTGTGGAAACCATGCATGTAAGGGATTCGAACTCGGGTCTCTGGTATGCGAGAGTGTAGGTGTAGCCACTTAGGCATGGATACTACACACACATAATTTGAATTTACTGTTGATATGCCATATTGTAATACTGTATTTGTTTATTTTAAAATTAACTGACAAAAGGAAAAGCACGGCGTTTACCCGACTATGACAGGAGGAGGGTTATGTTTTTCAAGTGTATATATGTGTTTGGCACGCTCTACAGCCTTAATCTTTTGACGGATTTAATATGAGGTGTGATTAGATTCGCCTCAGTTGTGGGAATGACGTACGTAGGATATGTTATTTCCCTATATTCTCATTGGAACGGGAATTACACGGGAAAATAACTAGCAGTGGGTTTTATTTTGTCAAATTCTGCTGCTTATATTTATAATAATATTGCTTATAAGGGTGTTACAAATGTGGTCTTATTTATTTAGATTATTCAAACACAACTTTTCGGTATGTTTCGTAATTAAAGAATACGCATTCCGTATTTTAAATTGTCTAACTTCAAACTTCCAGACGTACTTTTAATGTATCTTAGTCTTCTCTTGTACACATATGAACAGGGTTTTCTCTCTTAATCTATTTAACCTATACTAAGTGTATAAAATTACAAAACCTCCATACAAATTAGAAACTCCTAAATTCGGCCTAGAGATAAACAAGATTATCCTTCAAGAGAGAAAGAGAGAAAAGCTGAAAAAAAGTTATATGACAGAAAGCCGTCGGCGGCGCGGGCGCGTTCAGTTTGACGTATTCGTTTTTTTTTATTATTATTGGGTCCGAGCGCTCCCGGTATTACGAGCAAGGAATGCGGCCAAAGAACAACAGATGCGTGGAAGCGACTTTATTTGAAACTTCCAAAATGAGGCATCCTAAGTTTGATTCGGTGTTGAATCTCGATAAAAGTTAAGATACAGTTAATTTTACGATTTCAATAAGAATGTCACTTCTTAAAATGATATTCATCAGTACAATCGGACGTAAATGAAGTTATAAATGTTTTAGTTTCTATACCATAATTAGGAGCGTCAAATAAAATATACGTCTTATTGCATCAGACCGCAACAGCTATAATAAGCAAAAAGATCAACACACTCGTAAATTTCAAAGTCGACTTAATCCTATTAAAAGTGACTCTAAACCCTCATCGGACATTTTTATGTTATTTTACAATAGCCAACAAATGTTGCCACAATTAAATTCCATAAATACTTTTAAGAGTAATCAACCTTTCACAGCGGAATGTTACTGGGGCCCAACAACTGGTCATTACTACATAATTGTACATTCGAAAACTTTAGAAATGACATTCATCTCTAGCTTACACCGTTTACAGTGCCACCAACAGTAGCAAAAACAGGAACTACAACATTAGTTTCCAGGTTTTCATTTACATGTAGACCGCAGCGCCACACGGAACCGAACGAATAATTTGATCAGACTGTAACTACGACTTGAAGTTCTCCATTCTCCGAAGTATATATTACAGCGTTTGATTGACGCACGAGATTTATTATTATTAATTCGAATGCGTTCAAAAGATCTCGTTGCTTTTTTTATCGAAGCTACCAACACACATGTCTACCTGAACTTCAAAACATAAACATCTGAGGAATGTTGGAAAATAAACAAAGCTATCACCCTTGTGAGAAATGGTAGAAAAAACTCTAAAGATATTCTCTTGTGTATGGGAATCGTGGGTTCCAGGAATTCGCGTGCCATCCATGCTATTGTAGGAGAATAACTGGGGACTATTGTTCGGGTTTAGAGTTGAATATTGCGCTTTTTTTATTTAACTTAATTTATTTAAAAACTAGCACTTTCAGTTGCGTAGATTTTGATCACGTGGGAAACTCTTGATAAAAAAATAAGCGTGTTGCTTCTTGAAGAATTATTCAAATTGGTCAAATATTGTATGAGTTTATCAATTACAAACCAGAACATTCTTCTTTACCATATTAGGTAGTACAGAGAGACTGAGAGACGTAAATGAGGAATATATTCCAAAGTCTTCAATTTTCCGAGCGTTACACGGATATATTTCGCATATATACCACGTAAATTAAATCCAGTAACAACCTCATAAATCACTGCGTATATGCAGTGAATAACGGAATCAGCTCTGTATACTTCCACCGACATATTTGTGCAGGTAAGTGAACATCAGAACTAAAATACTTATACGTATTCATGCTCTAGGATTGCATGTAGCGCCACGCTAAACCGCACGGATAACTTTGTCAGTTTTCGAAGTGATGCTACACGACTTCGTAAGAATGTTGAAACCTGACGCCAAGTGAAGTGACAGTGAAAATGGTCATAGGTTACGTGTAACAGTGAATTTGATTGATTTGTATTGTTCGCTTTTTGATTTGTGATGGTCGAAATATCAAAATTTAGATTTGAGACGTTCAAACAAGATAAAATTGATTCTGACAAGGTTGAGTTCTTTTAGTTGATAGATTTGTTTTATATTTGAACAAAATTTACTTACGTTTCACTTAGAGTGGTTATCATTCATGGGTTTTAATTAATATTGAGTTTAAATACGAATCACTTTTATTAACGCTGATATATTTTGTAAATGATATACTTAAGTAATAAAATAAACATATCCTGCAAACGAAATCTAATTTCACCAAGTTATATGTATATAGGCATCCTTTTATCTAATCCTATTAAGACACCCGCCGTCATTAGCACAACATCAAATTCAAAC
The DNA here is from genome assembly GCA_923062675.1 of Marasmarcha lunaedactyla. NCBI lineage: Eukaryota > Metazoa > Arthropoda > Insecta > Lepidoptera > Pterophoridae > Marasmarcha > Marasmarcha lunaedactyla. Next base: position 7,306,008 of record OV281358.1, read on the forward strand.
GCTCATACAAATGCCTTCATAAACCATCCTAAATAGGGCTCGAGACAATGAAAAGGTGTGCTCGAACATTACCATACCATACAGAACGAATGTCACATAACATACGGTTTTCAAAACAATTGCGTGCGCATGCGCAAGCTTCAAGGTCTACTGCGGAGGTCGTTCGACGCCTGCACTCAGAAAAACAATCTCATATTACTTGCTAAGGGTCGTATGCGCATGAGTATGGAATTTCGCAGGATAACACATTAAAAATGTGTTTGACCTCGACAAACTTGACAGAGGTCAAGAGATTAAGGGCGTGATCGCGGATTCCTGTGTTATGAGTAATCGTTTAGGTTTTTTATGAGATGAGTTTTGTTGACGTTTGTTAAAAGGTAATATATCTTCATTTATTCAAAAGATATTTTATTATAGAAAATTAGTTACAATGCACACATTCGTCTCGCGATATTTTAAACCAACTTTTATACACTATCTTGTTTAAACTTTAACTTAAAACTTTACCAATCTAAATTAAAAATGCATCTAAAATTAAACGGAATTTCTCCTGTAAAAGCATGGTCACCACACCATAAGTCCAAGTTTTATGACGATCCAGGTTGTAACATTAGCTTCACTCAGAACAATGGACGCCAAGCACGCGTCGGGTTAAGGACGGCCATGGCGTCCTTCATACTGCCCAACAAGCCCTTTTTTATTTTATTTTTTCATAATACCACGAGCAAAATAGGTTTGCTGCTTTTCTCCGCCATAGATTAAATTTTTTTAATCGATTCGTTGGCGTATAAATTTGATTTTGATGTTTCTGTGTTTTGTTTTGTTCTTTGGTTTCGTTTTTTTAAAAGAAAAATAAAGAAGTTGTTTTCATGATATAATTTACATAAATAATTTAATTTGCATTTATTATAATATTTACAATTCAATTTCAATATATTCTTTTCCGTTTTTAATATTGTACAACCAATAATATACACATAATTTACAAGCTCAAAATCTAAACATACCAAAAACCAAAACATAATCTTTCAAAATACATCATCAGCGAGACAATTTTTCCCGCGTTCAAAATTTACTTTTTTTTAACAAGCGAGGCAAAGTCGCTTGACAAGATTCCATGCTACCGCGCTACGCTCGGAGCCTTCCACAGATAACACTTAAAATGACCCTCTGTGTATTCTAATGTTCAAATAGGTACATATATTATATTTTGTAAACTTTTAAACTAACACTTTTACGTAACTGTAGTTTTTTTGATAAGGAAATTATAATATTTATTATGTTGGAGCGCTTTTTCGGGTGATAAGGTACGTTAACAATGGTGGAGGTGTATTTTTTTAAATAGGCAATTTAGTTAGTCGTTTAAGTTTGGATATTGTTATTTTTGAATGGTAAAGTCGAAGAGTATTCTTAATATGGTGAAGTTTCTCATAGTTTCGAAAGTAATTCTTACTATTGATGTTCGTTTATTGACTAAATTCCAGAAACGTCAATAAAAGGATAGTTGTATTAAAAATATTGATATTATGATAGTAATGGCCTTATTTTAATTTAAGACACAGGCCTCAGGCACTTAGGACACATAATTTATTTTGTAGACCGTAAGATCAAATAATTAAAATGCAAACTGGGGACATAGTAATTATTAAAATATTCCAACAATGTACATGGCAACTTCAGAGATAAATATAGAAATAACAATGTTGCTAGTGCAAAAATATCGCTTTTACATTACATACTAGTTAATTTCAAAGATGGTAGATATTTTATAATTCATGCGTGTAACATTTTAAAAGAAAATACTTGTAGAACATAATTACATAGAGCAATGAGAAAACATGTTTTAAAGTTAAAATATGGACGTTTTGATCTGAAGCTATTTTCAGGTATTTAAAAAAAAGTGTAAATATGTTTTAATGGCAATTCGATCTCTTATGTAATTCTAAACTGCTTCGTGTACGTAATATTTGACCTTGTAAATTTGCAAAATCCATTAGTTTAAATTTTATTTGAAAATTGTTATTTTAACGAACACAAATCCGGACATTCGATTACCAACCATTCTGTAACAAAACCTCAGAACGTAAAGGTATTTATAATTGAAACCACTTTTTTAAAGTCAACATAATAAAGATTTATAAAGATACCAGAGAAAATCATTAGTATCCCGTAAAATAAGTATTATATTTTAAATAGAAATATCAATATTTTGTTACGACATTTTAATACGAAACGAGTTTTAAATCGTTTTATAGCTGTATTTAATTCACGAGTCTGAAGGAATTTTAAAATTGTTTTGACTTGGATTATTAATGTTTACTTTAATGTCGAACGTCCCGATAAATCATCGTGCCGTTTACACGAGGAAATAAAGAAACGACCATTTATGTGTGGCGAAAATAAACTGATTTATTTTAGGTACAGTTCGCCAAAGTTATCAGCTCGGTAGCGCTGCGATCTACTCGTAAATGAAATTTGACATTAAGTCACGTAACAGCTTTAGTTCCAGATTTAACTTCTGAGCAGTTGGTGGCACTCTGCAGAAGAAGACCAACCAGGTGTTTTTGTAAAAGAGTAGTTTTCATCTTGCCTCGCGGCTGATAAGAAAGATTTCTTTTTACAAATTAGATCTGTCAAAAGATAAGTATTATACGTATGGATACATAAATTTTATAACGAGAAAACATAAGTTATTCAAATCTTCAATACTAATGAGTCCGAACGGGCTCGATGACATCAAAGCATTACTTTATTCATACACATTTATCAGTGCTTCCAAATACTGTACGCTTTTCTACTTCTCAGCTACCGTTACATTCGTGACAAAAAATAGAAAGGTTATTAAAATTCCATGATAACTTATAACTTCCATATTTATTAATATTTAAACCAAACATTAATCATTGGTATACTGTTAAAGTCGCGTTCAGATATTTTCTGTCATTAAAAAACGTCCAAGCGTTAACCTCAGGAATGTTTCATGATAAAAAAACAAATTTGAATGGAATTTGTATTGTCGTCTTACGAAAGTGCCCTCATAAAAATATTTCTTTAGCTTTGTACGAGTTTGTATGAGTTATCCTCGTTACTTGCATTCCACATGTATGACTTGTCAGCATGTGCTTCGTAATACTGTGTTCAGCGGCGTTATTACGAAGGAATTTCTTGAAATTAAGTTGTATGAAAAGACCAAGTAACTCTCTTAGTAATAAATAAATTCTAGATAATTAACTAATATACACACAGTGTTTAATGAAGATCAGTATGGAAATAATCAGAAAATTATTTATGTACATATTACATACCTAAGACTAAGGGCCGTACTGAACGACAAACGCTCACCTAATTATAGAATTTGCTTAGAAAATCTAGACTTGGATACAGTATAGATAATGTATAAATTTGCTAAGCGAAATCTATAGTTAGGGGTGCCTCTGAGTGCGGCCGTAAGTCCACCAAAGACATGTTAAGACCCAACAAAAAGCATAGATAAAAATTTAAGTTTAAATGTTTCAATTGAGAATTCTTGAAAGCAAGACATAGAGAATATATATTCTGGAAACATGCGAAACCAATCTTGTCCTAATGAGATTTTCATCTTTATATGGTATTTAACAAAGTGGCTTTTTATTTGAGCATTCAGCTGAGATATATCTGATACAACTCTAAGCACAATCTATAGATTTCAACCTTAAGACTTAGACCTTAGAAAAAAATCATTTGACCTTTGCACAGTACCAACTTATTTGTCCGGTAAAGGGTGGCGCTGCGTTCTACGCGAAAAAGATTTTTGACATTTACTTCCAGTTTTTGCTACGTATCATCATTGCCATTGTATTAGTTTGTAGTTAAAAACCTGTTTGTTCCGAAATTAATTTTACGGAACTATTTAGAATAAAAGCAAAATTGTTGCTCTACTTGAAACGACATATTTACTTTATTACATCTTATGGTTAAATATTAGTTCAAACTAACCTTTAAAAATCAAGTTTTTATAATTTATTGTGAACTCATATTAATTTCAAGCGTAGGAAGCCACAAAACATTCTAGCAATAAAAAATATGATTTTGAATCCATGAGATTATAATCAAATATTTAAATTCTGTAAATGACAAGTCTAAACCATAAAATATTAGCTAAAATAGGAAATTACAAGTACAAAGCCGCGTGGGATCGTAGCGGTACTAGTAACAAGGAAATAATAGAAAATTTTAAAAGAAATTTAAAATTAAAATGTGTCATTTAAAAAGGCTGTTAACGGAGATAAAATAATTTGAAATGACACTCGACGCATGATAATAACACGCATTATCTTTTGCATGTTTAAGTACAGAGACCCACAATGCGAATTTAAGCATTTCATGTAAGTATTATTATTTTTTTGAGAATTAAGTAAGAATGATTTCATTTTCAGTGGGTTTATGTCCCTTGATCTGGTATATTACGTTTTAAATTAAAAGCCATGTGCGATACAAATAACTCGTGACAAAAAGACTTCGATGTATCAACTTAACGAAGTACCTCTTTAGTAGCTTCTGATCAAATTTGAATAAATGAAACGATTTACAATAGTTTATGGTTTTCTTAAAGACTTAATAATACCTCATTACTCAAAATATTAAAAAAGAATAAACAGCGTTGGTAGCAAGAGCTAAATAAAATATTAAAATCATTTCAAAGTCAGAACGCATATTACTTTATAAAATTACAGAGAACCAAAGAGGGCCAAAATGCAAAAATAAAAAGAAACTTTCTGAGCTGCCAGTACTTACAATGTAGCCGAGTGCAGGCCGACAAATTATCTGTCTAGTACAAGAGGGCGCTACGTTCTATGTGAGAATTAAGTTTCACATTTATTCACTTGAACAAATGGTTTAGTTGCAGTTTTTGCTACTGCACAATTAAGCTGGCCCTGTAGCCGAGTAATTCAGTGGCAGTGTCATAAGTAATTTCTTATGGAAGGTATGTTTCGTTTAAAAAAAAGACTGCTCTCTGTTAATTGTGGCGGGAAGAATTTCAAGACTTGAATACGTTTGCAATCTGTTGCTGCCATGTTTTATTCTCATTTTATTAATTTATGAATGCTAGTTCTGTATCGGCATTTTAATTATTTTTATTGTTGTTGAGTTATGAATTTATGAAATATTAATGACGTTTATGCTTCGTTGTATCTTTAAATGTGCGTTCATTCATTTGTTCCTTCTGTAATAAGATGACACATTCTTCAGTTCTAAATACTATTTTATCAGAAACTCGTACATTAGAATGTTTGAGTTATTTAGTTAATATGTACATAAATTACGTCTAAACAAAATATGACAAGTTTTAATGGCGTTTTTCTACCAAAACAAATATATCACTCTGTAATCATATACAGGACGATACAATTTGTCTCAACAACAAGTCTCAAAAGAAATATTCCAGGAACCAAAATCATCGTAATAACACCTGTCCTACCCGCAAATTATGCACCATCACAAATAAAGTTCAAAAATTACTGTCCTTAACTGATTTTTTGAACATTTCGAGGTCTCAAAATGGTACCTGTACAACCAATCGTTAAAATGAAATAGAGGCTGTATCAAATGTGTTGCCAACTTTTGCTTCTTTTTTTTTCAAAATATTTTGATTTTAATTTATTAGTTTTTGGATTTTTGCAACTTCACAGGTTAAGACCATTGTTTTCCTTTGTGCATATTAAATCTTTATTTTAAAAATATTATGGGTTTTAGCTATTTTAGTTTAGAGTGTCACAGACGCTCTTAAAGTAAAATGTATCGAAACGTCATCTTGAACAAGGAAAAAATCATGGAAGATTTTGTTATGAAATTCGCGATTTATAAATAATTCGAGATTCTTTCCCGCGTTTTCCCTCAATAACATTTTTAAGTATCTGTTCATATATTATAAAAATATATATATTAATAAATTTGTAATCTCCAACAGCCTTAATTAACTCACCGCAGATACTTCAGGCTGCGTATAAAATGACCAAAGCCTTACTAGAAAGCACAACGGTTTCCGAGCTTTTTTAAACTTACTTCCTAGCCAGCAAACTTAGCCGCCTAATGGTAAGTGACATTCGTGGAGCCCATGGACAACATTCGTTTTAGGTGTTTATCATTATTGATGGTGATTATTATCTGGACTAATGATGCTGGCCGGCCATAGGCTTCAGTTGAAATTGCCCTTGTTCCAGTAAGTTGAAAAGTTGCTAGTCTATCGGTTTTTTACAGATTGCACTTTGGAGAGTGTGCGAATGCTCTTTTTCAGTTGATCGAACCTTCCCCCTTTCTCCACCGGTCAACCAGACGCAGGCAGAAGTTTCACCCGTTTGTGGTTAGCGTGCCGATGAGCCGAACTAAACGGTTCGATAGCTCATTTTTGGTTCGTGTTGCCAAAGAGTGGAACGATTTGCCTGCGTCTGTTTTTCCAGACAAATATAAACCTGGAGCTTTCAAGTGTAGAGTGAATAGGTACCTCTTAGACAGGCGTGTACGATCCTCGTCTTCATCGTCACACGTGAGATGATTGGAACACGACCACGTGAAAGTAATTACGGCGGTCAGTATAGATAATAAGCAGTACTGTAAGACCGCCCTAGACGAGATCGTAAAATAAGAAACACAACTCCAACTTGACGTATATCTGTAAATTTATTTAGCACGCTGCAAGTTTCCTAACCCTAGACACAACGACAAGAATAACACGAGTAATCTACAAATTAAGCCCTCACAAAAATACTTTCCAAGTAAAATGTTAAACCAATAGTTATTATCAACACATTAAAATATGTATAACGGAAGTTGTCATCAAATTCTCGGCGGTATTTAGGAAAAATCTGGTGAATCATGCGCGGACGCAACCCAGAGTCAAACGTCGTCCGTATTAGGTACAGTTAGCAGAAGGATTATGGAGGAATGACGGTTAGTCATCATCACTGCTGAGGGTTTTTAAATGATGACTCTGAGATGGAGTTCAGGCGTTATTGATTCAGGCGTTACGAGTGCCATCTACAAAAATTTATAAAAAAAAATAGTGGGTCGAGCCTTCGTGGCGCTTACTTTTCAAGTGACGTTGAAAGCAATGATGTTACTCGCCAATGCAAGTGATAAATATTTACTGGACTTTACCTAATTAAGAAAAAATGGACGTACGAGATTAATTTTAAATAGGTATAGGAAACTCGAACCAAATATGACTCGCCTATTCTTGATGTATTTAACGAACATATAAAAGTAATAAAAGTGGAGATTATTTGAGTAAAAGAGAACATACGATATTTTTCTAAAATATATCCATTAACAAACCAAAATGGTTGCAATCTGTGTTTTATTTATAAACTGAATAAATTTTATTTTCTGTTTATAAATTTCAGTCGATATTTAAACTCAATTTAACAGATACATTTTCACATTACAAGACAAATTATAAGAAATAAACCGCTTACAGTACAACCAAGTTACCTGAACAGTCAAGGGCAGCGCTGCCGTCTATGTTAATATTACTTTTAACAACATAGATGCCATACGAAACATTTAGTTCCAATTTGTGTCTACCGAAAACATAAGTTGGTTGGTGACACTAACATATCTAAAGCAGTAAGGTTATCCCTATCTTAAGGTCATGGAATTACTGAAACGCGCATAATTTCAAATCTAATAAATCACAATTTACACTCCGACTAATTTATACCTTCAGTAAATTGTGGCGCTGCCATTCTACGCGTAAATGAAGATTGACATTAAGCACGCAACAAATGCTTTAATTCCAATTTTTGCTAATGAAAAGATAAGTTTGTGGCGGTGTAAATGAGGAGACCTGATTTCTAAATGTCATTTACGTCACCATAGGTCAGTTATGCGACCCAGGCGATTCGCTTCTTTGTTTTCCCCCCATTTGTCGGCCGTCATCGGTGATAACCTTCAATCTTTCAATCAGTGATTGACGTCAGTTATAATCTGTAGTTTTGTAATTAAAACAAATGTATTATGGTACATATGATATCTTTATGTGTGATTCATTGACGTTGGTTTTCTTGAGAATTTAAGATTTTTAGTTTTCTATAAAATGATGATTATTTAAGAGATAAATGCTGAAGACTGATCATGCACGACACATGGCTAAGTGGTCAAAAAGCGAGCTGAATTGCCACCAACTTATTCAAAACCGTTACTTTTATAAACTCAACGCTGAAAAACTCAACTCAAGAACACAAGTCGCTTGACACAGGGCCCTGATACGTTCAAATATATTAAAATTCAATAAATTATATCAAATAATCCAGGCACACCGAAATTCTTTGCGAAATATCAAGGCAAAGGATATTTATTGTAAAGATATGAATGTCATATGCCTGAATTATTGAAATGCCGAGCGCAAAAATTTACTACCATGTCAATTATGGCTTTAAGTTCAAGATCTTACAGCTTACACGGTGAGCAATTATTATTGCAGACTTATATCTAATAATTTAACAAGTAAATTATTGTTCGCCACTGAGCAGTTAACAGGGCAGATTTGTCGCATAATCTATACCAATATTACTTATACTAAACAAAGGAACTCGTTTACTATAAGCTAGCTTCAATAATCAAAACATGGCATACGTAGGACAACACTAAACAACTAGGAAAACAACCAAAAACTAGGAAAACAACAAAACAACAAAACACCTAAATTTCAAAATGTTATAAATTGGGACGCAGTTTGTAACATGGCTAGGTGCAAAATATGCAACACAGCGAATTGAAGAGAAACCAAAAATGTATACATATAAAAAATATATATAAAAAAGACCTCTGATTTAAAAATGAGGGCAACATTCGATATTGGAACTGTCATAAAATTTATTCAGATTTAAACAGTCTAACTTTTATTAGACTAGGCTAAGACCTCTATGGCTAAGACTGAATATCGCGTTGTAAAAGGAATCTCAAGAAATATTCGCTCTTTAATTAACGCTCAATTCCTAAAGCCGGCTCTACACTCGCGGTGCGAACAGCTGCGAAAGCCCGCGAAAACCGCGAAACACGAGTGTAGATGTTGTTCACGCTTCGCATTCGCGCTTTGCGGCTTTCTCCGACCAGTGTCGGATTTTTGTTCCGCGACAAAGGGTTTGCGACGCGTGGACGAGAACGCGACGTGAACGCGACGTGAACGCCATAACGCCGTGAATATACGCCGCGATCCACGCGTGGATTGTGTCCCTCCACACTCACATTCTTTCACTCAAGCTTTAGTCTTGTTCGCGATATCTAGTACGCTACTGCGGAAAACGGCGAGTGTAGATGCGTTCACGTCGCGTTTTCGTCCACGAGCCGCAAACCCTTTGTCGCGGAACAAAAAACGGACAATGATCGGGGAACGCCGCAAAGCGCGAATGCGAAGCGTGAACAACATCTACCCTCGTGTTTCGCGGTTTTCGCGGGCTTTCGCAGCTGTTCGCAGCGCGAGTGTAGAGCCGGCTCTATAAAAAATGCATGTGTGAAAGTCTTCATATCAAATTTCCCATAGCAAAGAGCACGTAATAGTACCAACCTATTAGAGATGTTTCTTATCTAGAGTATTTCAAACGAATAATATATAAGAATAATTTAGAATCCTTGTCACGTACATACTTTACGCCCCGTGAGAACGTACTGTGCATATCAGACTGGTAAATCTAGTATTAAATGATCTCTAAATATCATATAAGGATATGTTAAACTGTTATTTTTAAAATAATGGTTCAAATAAGTAAAATTGAAGTTATTCCGTTATCAAGATATAATAAGTCTATTCAATTGAGCAACATCAAGAATTGTAAAAGGAAAAATGGCTAATAATTTTGATGAAGTCATTTTATTTTGTTGTTCGTACGGTAAAATTATTTTACGAATTAAATCAAATTGAATGGTTAGTATTTTTTATTCCATAATGTTCTCAAAAAACAAAGCCTAACTCTCGGACATCTTGAACAATTAGGTTTCTACCATCGTTATCTTCAAAGAAGATGAAGAAAGAATCTTATACATATGAATTAGATATTCGTACAAATTCCCGTAAAAATTCGTAAAAAATATAGGTTACCCAAAACTTACGTAGCAATAGCTATCCAATACTGGTTGATATATCGTGTCCACCCCATTATCCTTTAATACTTTGATAATCAACCCCTAAAAACAGTAATAACCGACTATATAATTACTATAATTCAAGCAATAATTGCTGTAAAGTAACCTAAGTGCCTTCACAGTTACTTCGCTTATCGGTAACAATCACATTCCATACTTATCAGTAAGTCATAGATCGTAACTTAATGCGCTTACAGATAGGAAACTTGTTCGATTTGATTTTATCGCCTTAATTGATGCCTAAGAGAATATCTGCCCTTTAATAAAGAATGCTCATTAATGTTTTTGTTTTTGACTTTTTATGGGATTACTTATTAGCCCTTGGAATAATTCTGGGCCAAAATATTATTTTACTAGCTTTTTAGGTCACTGGGAGTATAAATTCAAAACCGCGACCAAATTCGATTGTTGCGTTAGCCACCATCTTGATTTTAATATAGGAACGGCTGTTTTCAACTTATAAATAAATAGGAACAAAACTTGTCGCAATTTAGTTGTCTCCATTTTATTTCATTTAATTATTTTTTTGTGCGATTGCGAAAATCGGAGAAATGTAATTATTACATTATTTCAGTTATAACTGACTAGAGGGGATGAATGTACAGAATCGAAGTTGTGTGGAATCAAAATTGCTACAACTTTGATCTTTTGAAGATTCAATACAAAGAGCCATATTCGAAGGTTAGGCCCCTTTTTTGACTTCCCGACCGGGCGCGTTAAATGTTAATATTTTAGAACAGCAGAATATGTATTTTTAGTCACATTTTGCTTCAAACTAGCTTAACTTAACAATATTTAGAGAAAGGTATGTTTATGAATCGTAAAAGGTGGAATTCGAAACGGTTAGAAGTTGTGAAAATGATAATTGGAAATTTACAAGTGAAATTACGCGAAAACTTCCGTTTGACACGCAAAACATTAAACCTCCTTCGTGAACCTCTTAGTGAAATGTCTAAATCAACCTATTTAAGAAAAAAATTTAAACGTGATAAACATTTCACAAACATGTAAAGTGCTACCACCAGCTTATCAGTTTAGTAGGAAAAATAGAACTAAAGCATTTGTTACGTTACTAAACGTCAAACTTCATTTATGCGTAGAGCGAGCGGCACATTTTATTACACATAAGTTGATCGAACTGTAACCTGTATTACCTCTAAGGCCTCCTGGGCTGTATGGAGGTAGTCCCTCAGCATTGCCTCCTGGATGCTGAGCCATTCTAGCCTCGGGTCCTCTAACTGTGTCACCTCTGAAAAAGAAGAAAGAAACGTTTTAAAAAACGCGGGAATTTTACAACCAAGTCCTAGTAACAGTACAACTGTTCGTACCTATCTATGAAATATTGAGTGTGAATTGGTGTGGTCATGGTCTCCAAAATAGTTTTGGACACTTAAATATTGCATACAGACGGCTGAGGGTCGTCAATGGTAGCCCTGCCTACCATAACTGGCAGGTGCATTCATTTCTGTGATGAATATAGATGTTTGTTCGGGTCATTTTGTTTATATTTGTATGTTTATTCTAGGTTCCCAGAGTTCTCTGTACGGTCATCTGGGGATTTATTTATTATTATTATTATTATGACTTCAATAAGAAATGACCATAGTAACTTAAATACTGGGTTTCTCTGCAAACCTTGACTCTAATAATAAGCTGAAAGTAAACGAGCTCTAAAGCTTTGTTATAACACACACATAGATGCATAATGCAGTGCATTAATGTATACAGTCCTACACTTATGCATATCATTTGAAGACAATATCGTCAGAGTGACTAGTATTGTAAGTTTATAACTCCATAACTGTGATGTTAAAGAGGTTTCTGTCCGGTAGATAGGTAAAAGCATCAATGAACGTCAAAAATATTGTCCCCGTCGCGTTGTCCGCCTGAACTAACTTAGTTGCAATGTGACTGTCGCAACCTTGGTAACAATTATAAACTCAAGAATCGTAATTATAAAGAAAAGACGGGTACGTTTACAAGGATTAAGTTTAAGGTGTGTTTGTATGTATGTCTGTGGCATACCTCCCATGCGAATGAACCGATTTTGATGCGGTTCGTTTTTAAAAGTTAATAGAATAGAATGTTCTTGGCCATGTTTAAAAAAACGGTTAAGCCGTTCTAAAGTTATGCATGCTTGTTCCGTCATTCGATTTTTTTAAATATCTGCTTACAAGTAGCTTATAAAGAATAGAGTTTAAAAATTATTAATGATTGAACAATGTTTTACTGTCCCTACCTTACGACCAAGCGGTTAGTTCCGATAGCTACCGATTAACGATCTTTATCAGCAACGAGATAAATATATCGATTGATCGATAAATTTGACCGATTAAACTCAGGGAATATCGATGTGGAATTTTTCTTGTTCGGTTCTTTGATAAGGTTTTGAAGAGGCGGGTAGATTTAATGGATTTTGAAAATGTTATCTTTTGACATTACATAGGCGTTTAATGTATTGATTGCTAATCACGGTGCATATGTATAGAGGTACTTATAGCTATTTCAATGAGAAAGTTTTTAGGTTTAAGACCGTTATTTGTAATATGGCTATCCCATGTCGATACAAAATTTATGATAATGTACCTATCGAAATGGTCAAGTGTTGAGTGCGCCGCAAAAGCTAATGGAATATGGATATATGAAAATCCACCTCCCCCCCCCCAGATTTCTGCATACATATTCCTATTTCATACCAAAGGAAGTGTGTACGCCTATCAAGGAAACCCGTATCTAACTGTGAGTGTTCGTGTCATTTAAAATTATCATTTTAATAATTTCTCAGTCACCGTGTGCGGTCTTTCAATCAGTTTTCTCTATCAATCGTGGTCACGTGTATTGTTATAATAAAATCAATAATTTACTATTCAGAAAACGCACGATTCCGTTTATGACATTTTATCGATCGGTAGCATTGATACCATTTTGTTGGGTTTTTTTATTTAAATTTGAATCGTGTGCGGTTGTTACGTTGTCTTCATTGATTCGTTTTATAATTTGATTTTCGAATATTTTCAATACAAACTTGAACAAAAACTACATTTAAGATATTTTTTATAATATGAAAATTTAAAATACTGTAGCGTAATTCTTATTCAGTGATTATATTTCGAATTCGATGGAAGTTTATATCCATTTTCATCTCTACAGCTGGTAAGCACTCACTGCTTGTCGTTCGGAAAACTTCGTCAAATGTCGAGTTAGATGAATTTGACATCGGCAGAAAAACAAAATTTAGTTCTTGATTTACTTACCTTTAAATTTACTTCGACATTATCTCGAAAAATGATAATTGCCATCCTGGCCACTAATCCACTCCAATAACACGCCATTATAGAAATAAAAGTAAAACGAAATAATTTAAATTTAGAATATCATCCCGTTGACTTCGTTGCATAACAGAACAATTTCAAATCGTCCTTGCCTCTACAGAATTGAAATCACAATTGGATGATCGCTCTTTACAATACAAACTAAAACGTCACCCCTATTTCTTATGGCAGAAAGTTAAAAATGTTTTAACAAAATCTCGATAGTGGGAGTGCTTTATTGTCTTGAAAATAGGGTTGAAATTGTATAATTACGTTTTATGTTGTCCGTATATCACGTACCGTGGTAGTGACACAGGAATGCGTTTGATGAACTGATTTTGATGGTCTTTGGATTTAAGCTGAATAGATAATTTGTTGATTCAATAATTAATTTTTTATTAATAAGCTTAATATTTGTAAGCACAAATGAAAATTTAAATTGAAATTTTAGGTTACTGCAACTTAACATATTTGCTATATTTTAATCACTAAGTATATAATAGATATGTTTCTAAAACTACTTTTCGAAAATCAAGAGTTTTGAAGAAATTCAAGTGGCAAAGCTTGCCAAATTTTCAAAAATTCCTTGCATGTTTTTTATGTTCTTATCTGAAGGCAATATTTGATTTTTATACACGTAGTAAATTAAAACTACAGTGGACATTGTATTTAAAACTAATTTTCCCATTAAGATAAAGAGTAACACAGATAATAACATTTAGATTTGAAACCATATAAGGTTTACCATTACTAGTTAAGATTTCCAATATAAAGTAGGCAGATATCTTGGCAATATTATCTGTTTGACAAATGGAGTTAATTCATATAAAGTTAATATTAATTATTTTTGCGGAAAGATGTGGTCGTGTGTATAGTTTAAGCTTTTGTACGACTATTAAAAGTCAGGCTGCATTAGTATGAAATTACATCTTATTTATCAAGATTATGTGACATTATTATACGAAGAAATTCAATATTTTGATATCCCATCCAAAAATTATTTCCAAAAATAAGAATAACGACTTAAAAGAAATATGTAATTAATAGAACCAAATGAAATCTGTAGTAGGTGTTCCGTTAATTTTTTTAAGTCTGTAAAACTGTACAAAAAATGATACAGCATTACACAAAATCAATAATGTGATAACTGCTTTAAACTATCGCGGTCAGTCCGCGATCATGGTGCTTGCAACAGCATCGAAATATCGGACGCGCGAAATAAAAGTCGAAAACCGTGGTAAGAATCCCGTAAATTTAATGAAATTATAGTATCAATAATGTGTCCCATAATTTATAATCACTTTAGTTCAATTATTCTGATAACTAACACATGTTGTTCAAAATTATTCAAAAATAAACAAAAGGTTTACAAAGTTCTAGAAGGGGAAAATATTGTGTAGAGCTAAACTCTCATATGACTAGTAACGCCATCTGTTTATGAGTACGGGAACTAACTATTTCTTTTGGTCTTCGTGTATCAAAAACTTACATCGATTAATATAAATTTTTTTTTTTTATAAAATAAAAACACGTTTTCAATAGGCTCTAAACAAAGTCGTATCAAACGTTTCGGTCATAATAACTAAAATATTTATTGTTTTCAGAAATACGTTGTAGTAAAATAAAAGAAGAAATTAAATACTAAATCATAAATAAAGCAACAGGCCAAATTGTGTACAACACCGTATTTAGCAAAGAGTCCTAAATCAATTTTAGCTTGTATGCACTGCGTGGACTATCAAGCTCATTCTTTGTGTAAAGATGAGTAATTGGTCATCGGACAAACACAATTTACGTCGCTGTATACTTAACAATAGCTGTATATTGAATGGTTTGATTCATGGCAAAATAAACTATAATTTACAGACTGCTACCGTGTAAAGTCAGTTAGTATTTACGAGTTTCTGGAAATTGGTTATTAACTTTCGCAAATCATAGACAATTTACTATAGTTTATTGAGGTCAACCTGATATACAAAAATTTTGCAGTGTATATCTGTCTGTGTATGGCATTTGCAATGATCAACCGATTTTAAGTTCTCCAATTTGAAGTTAGTATGGGTAACTGAATCTACAATTCAATATCAATATTATTATTATTATATTTTAAACAAATATATACTCACGATTGACATGATTGATGTAATATCTTCCAATTTTGGGATCATAAGCTTCTTCCCAGCCCAGAGGCAGTTCATTACCGATACAATCAGCAAATGTTTGCGGTTTTGTATATCTGTAACAAAAAAAAACATAAACATTAATTTCTTGTTTGTTCCTTTCACTTCTCTTAAGTATAGGAATGTTTTTTAAATAACACGGTTTTAAGTTAAGTATCGTTTAAACTGCGTTCACCAAAATTATTTTATGAGTAGACATAAACTTTGAACTTTATTATTTAAGAAACATTTAAGATTTACGAATGCAATATAAGGAAAATAAAAGTTTGGACGGTTATTAATACGTTAAAAAGATGTCAACGAAGTGGAATTTCTAATAACAGGTGCTAGTAACTATACGATTTAAGTGCCTATTTATTCCGTTTTATTGATCAAGAAGTGTAAAATGTGATTATTATTATTTCCGGTACCTTTGAATGAGTTAGTGAAAAGGCCTTTCTCAAAATAGTGATTTAACAATTTCCTTTCAATTCTCTCTTGAATACGGAGACAAAAGACGCAGATTATATATGAAAAGAGTGCTAAATACGTTACGAAGAAAACAATCCCAGCAAATAAAATAACTTATTGGGAAAAAAAACTTTCTTACATTGCCACTTGTGCGTATAATTATTAATAATCAAGATATGCAAATAAGTACCTAAATCCGGATTAACAAGTCTTTAAAAAATGTAAAAGTACTTGTATTTTAGCGGCTGGTTTTATTTACCAAGTTGTAAATTGTAGTGGCGTGGGTTGTCATAAATAAGTTTTGATTATAATATTTTAACTGCAAAGCTATAGATTGTTAAAATTAATGATATTTAATATAATATACAGGATGTTATTGTTAAAGAGGTCATCAAATTTCAAAATATTGTTATAACGATCTTCCCACGGACGCTCTAAGGAAGATTTATAAAAACTATCTACAGCATCTATCATTAAAGCAAAATAAACCTGTTATTATGCCCAGTCTGTGGACTTGATAAACATTTTTTTCTACGACACTCATTATCTAGAAGGCATTGTAGATAATTTGACAAAAATGTAACGTTTTTTAATAATTTTAACACTATAAAAATCATAGAAGGGTTGAGCTTAAAAGCTTATACAACAAAGTTGTAAAATTTTCAACAGTTCAAAAACTTACATTACATTTTTATGTTAAAATTCTCTTTTAAACAGCAATTATCTTTATTTAATATAAGGCTCGCCTTAAATTTAAGCTTTACTTAGAAACGGTTTCACACGAATAGTTAGAGTTTTTAATCTTGATAGAGATATTTAATATAATAAGCCTATGTAATATATGTATAAGCTATGTAATTTCTAGATCATGCAGCATTCTAGTCATGAAAAAAAGAACAAATAGGCAAAAAATTAGATTTTTATCAAGAACTAAAATCAAGAACAATCTAAAATCAAGAAAAATCAAGAAGAATCACAAATAAAAATGAAACATAAATTTCAAGATAAATCTCTCAAAGAAAATTTCCCTCAAAACTAACCTAGCCAATAACCTAGAAACTAGCTACCTGAACATATATCAAGTTAGTCTATAAAAGATTGTCTAGGACCTAGGGTGTAATTACTGATGCCCTGAAGACTGAGGCGTGGTGGTAAGGCGCCAGTAACATGGACTACTTGCAGCAAGCTTTCTGCATGATTCATGCACTAGATTGACGTGTCAACCACAAAAAAATAGCTGAATTTATTGAGAACCTCATTTGTTATAATTTATGATGATAATTCAGTAGTTCTTGGTTTTGGCTACAAATTAAGTGTTTTTTGGGTCTTTTTATCTAGGAAAGCAATAAGGAACATATGAATTTGTGTTTAAGGTCATTTTAAAAACTTGATTACAACTTCTAACTCTTTCACTAACTCTTCCTCATTCCGTTTAATGATACTCAGTTACTTACTATTGCTACCGAAAGGAGGTTCGTTTTAAAAAACGATCACTCCGTATAAAAAAAACAAACTCCACATTCACGCGGGAAATCCTAAACTGATGTTATAGAGTCCAAATTTCATATTAAAACTAACAAAGTTAGTTTGACATCGAAGCGGGCAACTGTACACATAACTTGGTGGCTCATCGAAGTGAGAGCATGGAAGGCGCATTCAATGCAACACCAGAGCAGGACGGGGCTATTGGGGAATTAACGCGCAAGACAGAGAACGCAGCAATGACAATGTTGCCAGTAAAACCAGTCCTGTCATCGGAACGTCAAAACGAGTCGATTTCTTGGAAACGGTGACCCGTGTCACGGAATCCCTTCACGCACACACAAGAAAGCCTGCACACAGTTAAGTAAATACATGTTCAAAAATCGGCACGAATCACTGGAGTAAGTATATAAACGTAGCTGATTTGGGTCATGCGTAAACTTCTTGCATTCAACGTTTAGTAAACAAAGATAGTTGAAAATAGAACTAGAACAACAATAAATAAACGTTTTCTTTATTATTGTTATCGATTGACAATGAAAGGTCGCATTCCTGTGATAAAAATAAGCAATTATTTTATCAATGATAAAAAAACGACGATATAGGTGGACATTAAAAAATAATTTCGTATGAATAGTATTATTAATTTTCGTATTTTAAAGATTAAACATAAAGAAGAAATACATTTGAAATGTTTAAATTTTTTTAAAATCTGTCGTTAATACAAAATACTCACGCACAGCATTAAAGCTGTCAAAAATAAGTAACGGACACACAACGCCATCTGTTATCAAGAACTTGAACTACACCGTTCCAATTCACTGGATTGGATTAAGCTGAAAATTTCAATACATTGATTATTGAAAATTAAAATTATAACTAAACCGTCTAACAAAAACGACAGGATATTTTTTAGAGAAGATCTTTTTATATCGTTTAAGTACTTACTTGCCTGTATGCTAAAACATTTTTATTTTATACACTGGTAAACGGGGAAGGTTTTAGATACTACGAGATTAATAAGTATTACTTTCGTAAATAAACCAATTGTATGTATGTACAAATAGATAACAAAAGGATACCTAATCGAAAATCTTTACACAAAAAAATGTATAAATCTTTGAAAGTATTGAACGGATTTTATCAATTATTCCGCGATTAGAAAGGGACGTCATCCAATATTGGCTATATTTGTCCTGTATTCCCGGATGAAAACCGCGCAACACAGCCAATACCTAACAATTAACCTAATGCTGTAGACAAAGAAGTTCGCAATGTAGAAAAATAAACGAAGGCACCTTGAATACATTAAGATCCCTGTTTCTCTACTAATGTTTAAATATATCCAGGAATTTTCAAATTCCTTTGAACACAAGGTAAATTAGCTATTCTTAGAACATAGATTCGTCTGGGTGAAATCGGGGTTATAATTCGAGGAATCGGAAATTCTTTGCACGATGAAATTATCGCTTAATTTTTTTAATAATAAGTACTTAACAAATTAATACTACATTGCAACTTTTTTGTTTGTCACAAGGTATAGAATGTTTGAGTTATTGTACATATTGTAGCTATTTAAAGTTATTTTTAAATTAGCAAATTATTCTAGTTTAAGGTAAAGAAAATCGTTCTAAATTAATGTATTACGACTGAATATATGGAATACCTACTTACCTATTTATAAGACAAGGTGATGTATATTTTGAACCAATGGGTATCCAGAAACATAGAGGGATTAAAATAGTCCATAATATTATTTAAATTTATGTAGGTACTAACTAAGTTACATAATATAACTATTGCAGGAAATTTGGGTTGAGTCATCTTTAACCAAAACTCTTAAAAACTACAACATTGACTTATAAAAAATTCTAAGATTTTATTCGTCTGCCAATTCGGTGCCATACTGTCTAACTCACTACATACCTTTGATACAATATGAAACACACACACACACACCAAATCTATAAATAAACCATGAGAAATATTTTAGTCCTATATGAGTTGCATCGAAAGAGGCAGAAAGGAGCAACGACCTAGATTTTTTTAATTTAAAAAACACACAGCACCTGCATTTTGGTGTCTTTTCAGGTGAACGTAATAAAGCATAATATTAGGATGAAGAACTTTAAAATGCCTACTTGTCTATCCACCAACTACATTTGAAAAAATCTTTAATTCCGGTATCAAAATTCAACTCTAAAGTTTTAAAATTAAGTTTAAATTGGCGTGCTCAGTGTACTAAACTGAGTATGACTAAGTAGGTCAGGGCACAATGAAAAGGATAACATAAGGTTTATCGACCTTACGGAGGTTTAAAATGATGTCACTGAAAGATAATAAAAAATAGTATACAGACTAATTGAACACCTAAAGCGAAGCATTATCATAATTGGGGCAAAAATAAACACCTTTACTACTTACTTCGTTTACACAATCTACACAACTAACTTCTGAAGTTAGTTGATTGTGACGTTAATAAAATAATTGCATTATTAAAGCTATGTCACCTGCGGCAGTAATATTTATATTCTATAGATATTAAATAGTACTCCAGAAACTTAAGCTAGTCAAAAATTCATATTATAATTTTCTCATATTTTTACCTTTTATAATCTGGTTTGAGATATCTCCTACGATCCTTCTACAGGTTAATATGAAAGCTATTTAAGAAAATTACATTAAAAACTTAAAACAATAAACTAGCCTTATCTCTTATTATAAGTTCACACAGAATAAAGCTTCGCTCACCAAAATAGGAAGCAATTTAGGGGTCAACACAGATTTCCATTCGCATACCAAAATGTTGACACAGAAATTCGAACGACGATTTTAAATAACGTCAAAATGGCGCGTGGGCGACGAAATTATCTTTATAATGAGCAGCGTTCATTTTGATGTTTTGCATTGTGTGTATTTTATTTTAAATAATTCACGCTAATATTGTAAATGTGAAACTGAGTCACTCCGTCTGTTTCGCTTGTATTTGGATTTAATTTGTCTTTTAATTGATTTTACAATTATTTTGGGGCTTTCAGGTTTTCAAACTAGAATTTTTTCTTATTAAGATACCTACATCGTTTCGGCCTTTATTATTGCATTAAATAACTAAATTAAAGAGAAGAAAAGCCTTATGAACTAAATAAACAACAAAACCTTACAAAACTACCAAATACCTTCTCTACTATTAGATTTAATACAGAAAAAAAAGGAAATATTTTTTGTGTCTTTAAAACTAACCTAAATCGGTTTAAAATTGACACAGTAAAACAGTTTTATCTTTTAATTTGCAAACTTGGTGTAAATTCTAGCACAGAATGTAAGATTCGGCCGACGGCATGGAAGATACAGAACCACCAACTTATATGAACAGTAGCAAAATTTGTAACTAATGCATTAGGAACGTGACTACACGTGAAACTTCATTTAAGCATAGAAGCGCAGCGCCACACTTTACTGACAAATAATTTGGTCAGACTGTACTGTGTTTTTCACATTCTTTAGTCGTTACGTCACTATCGTCCAATCACCAATACGGTAGCTTTTAGTAAGTCGAATTCGGAACGCGAACAACATTTGCGCGGTAAAAAATAAAACTTCAATTTCGTTTGTACAGTTCGACTGCTTAATATCGGTTTATGCGTAAATGAAGTAATTAGACATTAAATCGCGTAGCAAAAGGTTTTAGTTCCAGATTTTTCTACTAACAGAAAATTTGGCACTGTACGTCAGGTTGTTATGGTTTTGGACTCAATTTTGAGACATATTTATTGAATACGATTACTTAAAAACAACATATTATGAAGTAGGTATTAGACTTATATTATCTAAATTGAACTAATAAGTATGAATGTAAAGTTACATAATAGTAAAAGTAAAAATGAATGTAACCTTCCTATTAGTTGTTAACGAAATACTGCGGCTTCATTTTCATTTCACCAATTATTCTCATAGTAATTACCTACTGACATAGAAAGTGTATACAAGCTCTGTAAATAAAAATTATAAAACAGAAGTTTATTGCATTTGAAATCACGCAGTTACCATGTTTATTATAATTTATGAATATTGTGCATAAATATGAATTATTTGGGTATAAATTAATAAAAATTTAATCAATATTATAGGTAACGTTATCAAGCATAAGATGGAGTTCACCGAACTACAGCACTGGCAAGGAGTGAACGAGTTGAATCTCTTTGATTCATTAATTAGTTTAAAAATAGAATTACTTCACTAACTGTTGTTGACAACTGACGTATTCGAGTGAGGAGGTTTTAATCTTTTGAACTACTGCTTTGTAAGAATCGGCTATTGAAAAATTTTATTTGTAACCCCCGACACAAAAAAGAGGGCTACACATCCCACATATAAACGATTTTGAAAATGTTTTTTTTGAAAGCTAAACAAAGCGAGTGTCCTTACCTAGGTTTGATAAAAATTGGTACAGTGGTAATAAAGTCATGCATAATAAATATATTTTTCTTGTCAGTCAGGGCTTTTTAGTTTGTTTTTACATTACTTTCAAATTTACTATATAAGTTTCTCAGACAACAGTGAATTGTGTACTTAGGTAGGTACTAGTGATATAGTATTTGTATACTTTGTTTATGTGAAGCACAACACAATGAAAAAATTATACTTCACTTCTTAACAAACAGGTTCTATTTTGCACGAATTAAAATTTTTTTAATATTCAGCGTATAAAACCAGATTAAAACTTACAATTTATTGGTTTACATAGTAGTAGGTATCTTTTTATACCTATTATTTAGGATAATAATAAAATATAGTATAAAAATAATATTTACAATTCTAGAATATAGAAAACCTAGTAGGTTAAATTCTGTAGGTGAAATATTTTTCCTTCCTTTCCTGTAGGAATCCTACAATTGGGAATCTTACTTTGATCTTATCTGAAAGTGCAGTGTCATGTTGTATCTAATATAGTAATTAAAACTAACTTTAGAACATAAACGAAAATCCAACACCAAACAGTCGTTCCGTTTCAATATTTCGCGGCAATATTTTGTCGCGTACTCTGACGTCACAACCGATCATTGACAAACGACATTCCAGAATGGAACGGCGACTCGATTCGAATCACGTGGACATCAAGGTCTATTTTGTGTACAGCCCGACAACTTACCTATTCAGGAAAAGGGTGGCGTTCGTTCTATGCGTAAATGAAGTCACGAGAAACAAGTGCTATAGTTCCAGATGTTGCAACTAAACATTTAAGTTGGTGGTAATGTACAGAAAAATGCACATCGCCATTTAATATCTGATTTTTGATAGTTCTTATTCATGAGAGGTAAGGATGGTTTTGGTTACAGTTTGATGTTGTAAGGATAGTCTGGTAGGTTATCTCATTTTCAGACTTTGTATAGTATAAAAATAAAATGTTTTTGATTTGAGTCATTTATCAATCGTTTTGAATTGCTTGATGTATTGTTTATATGAGTAATATATTATGGTTGTTTTAATAATTCTAATAAGACTGTCTGATCTAGCCATGGTAATTTCAAAAACTTTCATAATTATATGTGGTAAGCAGGTGTTCCTATCTTTCCAAGGAGTCAGTGTCTATGCCTTTATTAAAATATTGACGGCCGAGTCGCGTCAAGGAGCGCATTGAAGAGCGCAAGTAAATGGAAAAAAAACTGAAAATAAAGCGCAACTTCGTATATAACCCACAACATAAAATCATCAATTTCATAAAATGTTTATTTTAGGTTCGAACCCTAGTTCACTGTATGGTCATCCATTACACAAGCACTGCTTACTTTGGGGCCATACAGTCTGTGTGTTTGTCTGGGGATTTATTATTATTAAATTCCCTAGAAGAGAATAAATTATATCAAAGACTTTTAGATAAATCTCCTTTGCTTAGACTACGTGGTCATTGCAAGAGGATAATTTTAGAAAAAAGTGATTTATTTTATAATACAGACAAGATATTAATTTGGCGGTACTTATGGCAAACCACAATAATGAAACTTATGTATGTTTTGTAAAATTAATGTTATTTGATGTAATTAATTACGTTGTATTCAAATTATTATATTTCGAAGTGTTGCTCACACATAGTTAGCTAGCGAACAAGCAAATTAATAATTTTTCAAATGAAACTGCGAATGCCGAAATTTTAAGGGCGATTTTGCCAGATCAACAATTTAATGCAATTTTTTTTACATCACAAAAATACTGCAAAAATTATTATGTCGCAAAAAACTTCATACAGAATTTACGCTAATTTTTGACTAATAAATAAATTTTTAAACTTCTGTCAGTCAAATGCAAACATAACACAATGTCTGACAATCGTACAGACGAACAGTTGCATAAAATACTAAACATATACAATATCCGACTGAATCACTTCGAATGCCAAACACATTCGTCACTTTCGTGTCATATGAAAATAAACTCTTTGTTGTAAGCGCTAAGGTTTCACAGAACTGTCGCAGTGTAACCTAATACTTTTTTATATTTGATACCTATATCGAGGCCTAAATATCTAAACAAATGACGATGCCTCTTGTTGCTAACGAGATCCGAAGAAGATTAATCTTTGTAAACGTACCTACATGAAACTTTTAGGTACGTTGTGAACGTCCTCTGTCTTCACAACCCTATAACAAAGAACTTGATTAAACCCCAAAACAAGTTTACAAGAACACTTTGTTTGCCGTGGATGAAATCGCAGAATACAAAAGTTTCATTGCTGACCATAGGTATTTGACTTTTAATCCGTTGTCTTACAACCCCTTTTCTAGATTTAAAAACGAAATTAAATTGAGAGTTTCAAATAACTTAGCTATAGCTAAGAAAATATAATAAATGCTTTAGAAATAACTGTTATTATATTTTTCTTCTTTACTGTGACATGTAGATATTTTATAATAGCTCTGGATTATGTTATAAATAAATAGCAGAAATTGATCGTTATGAAATCTTCTAAAAGCACATGCCTTGGGTCAGTACCACCTAACATGAAACTGGTCACCAAAGAATATAATGTAAATTACCGTCTTATACAGTCAGGATTTTTGCCCCTTGCTGGTCTTGCTAATATGCTTCACCCATAAAGACCAGAAAATTTCTACCAAATGTAAAGTAAAATTCTTATAAGAACGAGGGTAAGGAGCGCTACCTGTATATTCGGCGTTATTCGGCACTGCCATGCTATAAATTAGAATACCTATGTATGTACGAAAAATGCCGCCCGACTAAAGCCGAATATTGTGTCGTGCCGGCCCGAACATGTGAGTAGTGTGCCCGTAGGTTTATTTCAACTGTAATTCTTATGAAGTCCATAGTCATAGAAGTTAACTTTTGAGTCATTTAGCCATATCATGTTCTTATCTGAGCATAATAAAGATTTTGTGTAGTTTTACAGTTTGCAGAACAAGAGCGGCTTCTAAGAAACGCGTATGTTTTTAATCGCCAACATACTAAAAACTGATCTATGTTTGGTGTAGAACCGCATCTTGCTCTTATAATGAGAAAAATAAATGATAACTTTACTTAGTTATGCAAGTATTATTAATATTATATGATGTAAAAGAATTTGCAGAAGCACGAACTTAAAAGAGAATGCCAATTTGGGCTAAAAATATAAATCTGTAAATAATTCCAATTATATTTACATTAACAACTATTTTTTAGCATAAATATGTTATAATTTATTCCTAACCTTAAACGTTTTAAGAAATAAGATTTCATTGCTTTAACAATAATGATAGAGCAATGGAATTTAATACTAAGTGTATACGATAATGTCTGTTTTTATAACAGCACAAGCCATTCTAGATAGTGGTTGAATGCTTAGATTGCTATATTTGTGTTATCAAACTTTAAATAATAACATAGATAGAGCATGCTTGTTTTGAAGTACATCATTGCTTAGCTGTGAATAAAGGACATGCACATTGGTAGACCTGTAAGCAGAAATTGTAGTAAGGTTTTAAAAATTGAATGGAAGAAGAACAAAAGTTTTATATATTCTATACTAGTAGCTGATTCTTTTTTATAAATCCCCAGACGAACACAGCAACTGTATGGCCCAAAGTAAGCAGAGCTTGCGTTATGGATGACCATACAGCGAACTGGGGGGAACCATACATATTTAAATATCAACAATCATGAACCGAGAACAAACATTTGTGTTCATCCCACAAATGAATGCCCCAGCCAGGACCTGGGTCTTCCGGCTACTGACCACTACGCTACTCTCTCTTGTCTTTATTATCGTTGTCTTTATTTCATACCTAATTTTTTTCGACATTTGAAGCTAGTTATAGATATTTTACCTATTAGTTTAGTCGCAAATGTTGAAGCATCCATATATATATTCACACATACTCAGCCGCGCGGCTAAGTCGTGTATGTGTAAATGAACGTCACACTAAACTTAATATACGTAAGTAAATAATTTGTTTGTTATGATAGGAATTTTTAATGTACCTACATTGAAAAACTACAACTACTTTTACATGTTCTCAGCATGATTCAACACCTATCAGGTTTTTATACTAATAAAAGGAACTCCAAAATTGCGAAAGTTTCTGTACACGGCCATTACATAACATTCATAATAAACGTTGAATCAGCTTTCATATGTGGATTAAATGGAAGTTCAAAATAACGAGTTTTAACTTGTGGCTGAACTAGGTTTATCGATAAACACCTAGGTATTTTTATGTAATTATTTTTAACCTCGATTGAACGTTGTGAATTCAGGTTTACCTACTTATTCAGAAATCAGTTAGACAATGAAGCTTCAAACTAACCTATTTAGAAAGTAAACTTTGGAAAGTATGTAAATAAGGGTTGAACCTAATGAATTATCGGATTAAACGCAACCAAAATTCATTCATCCCTATTTAGACAATTCACAGGCATATACTTAATTTTATTACTTTTGTAACCTCTACTTTGTTCTATAAATCTTGACTTTCTTTACAGTATCCATACCAGAGCGTCCTAGGATATTCCGAATAAGGCAAAGCACACACTATGAGCTTACCTAAAGATTTTTCTTTAGAAATATTTTCATTGCATACCAGCTCTAGCTAATTACTCTAGAAAGAACGTCACTAATGATTTTAAGGTATGTTCTGAACATGACTTTCCAGAGTAGAAAGTCCCATCAGACTTTGTTTTTCTGTTTGGGCGCCATTTTGACGAATGAGTCTATGCGGCACATTACAAGTTGCCAGTTACATAAATAATAAAAAAAGTTGATGACTTTTTGATATTTATTTATTTGAAAATCAATTTGAAGAAAAGAAGCATGTACCATATTTGGATTTGTATGAATATCTGTAGGCGTAATAAGAGAGTGATGTAACTTATTATGAGTAAAGTATCTTTAAGTGTTATAAAACTGCTAATGGATTTTAAAAAAGGAGTTACTTAAATATAGCGTGCGTTAAGATCTAAGGACATTTACATATTAACTTGTAGGCATAGAATTAGGATAAAACACTCAATAAGTGCCAAACTTCTTGGATCCAAAAATTTATAAGAGAATATATGTTATTTACAGTTTCGTAGATTATTAGAAATATTCATTATTATGTGCATGTAAATTAGTTATTTCGTGCGGAAAAGAGAATTTAAAATTAATCATAATACGTAGTATGATTGCTATTGCAAATGCTTTACTAAATTAATCCAAAAACTTGTAGTTAGCCATAATTATACATTTTCGAACTATAAAAATGTTCTAGCCGTACATTTTCCTAAAATTGTAAAACATAATAAAATAATTCCCTCATATCTAGATGGCGAAGACACCTAACGATATTATATTTACGGAAAGTTAAATTCAAATAAACATTTTCCAATTCAAAATCAACGAGGTGAACCTCCATGTTTTGTTTCTTCGAAGATTCTAAATTCAAAAGTTTACTTTCGCCACCCGTTGACAACAAGGAAAACAGGACGCCCCAGCCAAACATCGACAAAACACGGCAACACTGGCACAAAATGAATGGCGCGCATGTTTTGCCAATATTTTTACACGCCAACCAGCGACGACATTGTTGCATCAATCACCAATCACAATACTCGAAAGAATGTGCACTGATCCAACTTCAATTTTAGCATTCCTTTACTTTTTATTGACTTTTGTTTTAATTCTTAGAAGCTTATTTATTAGACTTCAAAAAAAGAACTTTGAAATTGTGTCGTATATACTTATAAACATGCATGAGGTTTTATTAAAATTGATATGTAGATATAAGTTATGCATCATAGGTACAATTTTCATAAGACCTTCGTACCTAATATATTATGCAATACATTTTCAATATTTGCACTAACAAGATGAGAGATCAAGGCTATCCACACAAACAATAAAACCACAATATCAATTTGCATAAATTACAATTGATTCGAAAAACTTGCTAATTATGTTATCAATATCCACAAGCGTGCCCTAAAACGCACCCTGAGACACTCCTAGATTTCTGTCTTAGTATCTCAGTTACCAACAGGTGCTTTGCATACCATAGGCAGACAAAACATGACGGCTTTATTACTATGGCAAAAGGTTCATATTTGCAGTTAATATTAGGTTCATAAGTCATTGTGTTCACGTATTTCGCCCACGCCTAAATAGCGTTTTCAATGATATATTTTAAACCAAGGATTTGTGAGTGTCTTGTGTACAAGATGGCTGTATTTGGAAATGACAATTTATTATTTACCAAGTGCTTAACCCATGCACAAAAATCTAAATAAATCTAGGTGCTAATAGGTCATCCATAAAACATTCCTCAGTTTAATTATGAAAGCAGAAACATAATTAATTTAAATCGCCAACTAAGTAATTATATCCGAAAAAAAGAATGTTGATCGCTAACTAAACTTGTCGTAAATACAAGATTTAATTTTTATTCGACATTTTCGAGTCGAATAACGGAAAAATACCGTGGTTACGGCATTCTTACGGCACAAACGCTCTTATAAATTGTAAAGAGCGGCTAAACCAATATGGCGGGGCATTAGTTGTGGAATTCACAGGACGGTCTGATATTTAGTCGAATAACCTTATGCAAATCAAGCGAATAGTTCAGTTTTATGACCGTGGATTATCAGCTATTTATCAAGAAGCCAAACATGGAGAAATGGACACTTGGAGTTATTATAGAAACATTCCTGAGTTTGCTGCGTCGCGTCGTCAAAGTGACCATATTTTGCTAGATTATCATATTTAGCAAGACAAGAATTCATATACTGATTTTAGCTGAGCGTTGCATATTATAAAATGCAGAATTATAATGTTGTGTGTGATCTTACGCAAGATTTTGATGATTCTGAAAACTGGGCATATATTTCTATATAAGCGATTGGTTGGGGCGAGAGGTTTCTGAAAGCAGTATTTTCTATGTTACTTACTTCAACGCGCCATCATTTGTGCACAGATATATTAAAATATAATTTTATTACCTAAAAAGGACACCGTTCCTAATTGTTCCCGAACAAGTTTTAACGAAGCTACCTTTAAGAGAAATTCTCAAATATTATGAGAAAAGGCATAAAATACATAATATTACGATTTTACCATTCTCAGCAAAAAGTATGTGTTCAAAAAGTCAAAAAGCAATACTTCATGATAAAATGAGTAACGAAATACCACAGGTTGTACAGCACATCGTTTTGGATGAATCCAATTTAAAACTATTTAAATTTTAATATAAATAACAATGGGAAAATCGTTGTTGACAAGTCAGTAGTATGTGACGACAGAGATAGCAATGGAATGTTAAATGATTAGAAACGAGAGCAACAGATAAGTGTTATCGCATACTTATAAA
Source organism: Marasmarcha lunaedactyla (assembly GCA_923062675.1). Classification (NCBI taxonomy): domain Eukaryota; kingdom Metazoa; phylum Arthropoda; class Insecta; order Lepidoptera; family Pterophoridae; genus Marasmarcha; species Marasmarcha lunaedactyla. The sequence goes on from OV281358.1 coordinate 7,335,375, forward strand.
GATAAATTTTCAATATTCGTGATTTCAAATACATTTACGTTATTTAGGTAGCATTATTTATTGTGATAACGGATTTTACAAGCGATTTTGTAGTTTAATTCCGTTTAGTTGGATATCTTTGAATTTTATAGTCTAGCTTGATAAGTTTAAGAACGATATTAAAGCTAGTGATAATACTGTTTTAGAGCTATCGTATCTTTATGGGCGTTCAATTAAGGTATAAATATTTGATAAATAAGTTTATACATTGGCTGCTGAACTCTGGGGTAAGAACACTGTCGCAACCAATGTATTAATAACACAAAACTATTACTCGAATCTTGTATTCAAAAAAAATAACCATAATTTGGAATTTGGAGGAAGGCGAGGGTGTTTAAGAACAAGACAACGTACAATCGAAATCTGTACAGTCTGTAGTCGAATTGATTCACTTTATACAGCGAATATCTAAAGCGTCATTGTCACTAAAGTACGTCTTCTTATGGTAGCGTCGGGTGACGGGTCGCTCACTTCCCTCTAATATGGTTGAGAAGGGCGATGCAGGATCTCGCGTTAACTCGTGAACGAGTGCCGTTTGGGGGTGTTCGTCGTTTAGATACTTGGGGGGAGGGAGACTTACCGAGCTAACAGATACAGGTAAGAATAATTTTGTATAGACATAAATAGACTCTGTAAATTTATTTTGGAAAAAATATACCCGTGAAGTTTTTTGCCAGTTCTTCTTCACGAAGGTTTTTCCGAACTGGTGGTAGAGTCATGTTTTATTTGACGTCAATAAGAACAAGTAATTCTCAATGTTGAGAAATAAATATTTCATTTCATTTCAAGCAACATTTTTAACAAATCTCTAAGTGACATTACTCCTGTATATAACGTTGGATTCTCAATGTTTAATGCTTCAAGGACAATTTTATCTGAATGGCATGCGTTGTGTAAACAGAGTTTAGACTGATGCTAGCTATTCATTCTCAGTTAATGTAGTTTCATGCATGTATTTGTCTTAATTTTGTGTTGCTTTAGCTTTTCTTATAGGAAACTTTTTCTAGCGGAATTGACGATTTAACTTCCAGTAAAAAGCTTCGTTTATTTTCAATATCTGTGGATATCCAAATTAACGCGTTTTTTATAGATTAAGCATTTAAGCTCGAAAATTCGCCTAATTTACCTAATTTAATCGGACAGGAAAATCCAGATACATCTTTAAAAAAAGACAATTTAAAAGTTGGTCTATGTTCAGATGTGGTAACGATATTAATGTATTTCTTTTAAATTATTTCTGATTTTCAATAAATTTCGAGGTTCAATGAGAATAAGCTCAAAGTATAAAAATCACAAAATTAATACAACATTGACTTGATTAAAGTCGAGAAACGCAGTTAAAATGCCCAGCCCCTTACGTTACGCTTCAGAAACCCGGGTCGGTGCGTGGGAAGATACCACAAGATGCTCCACACATTCTTTAGATATACATAATCTTATGAATATAGATTCGGTATCAAGATCCTACGATACATTACTCTTTTCATTAACAGACGTCTTTACACATGCACATTTTCCCATCAAAAACCTTGAATCTTTCACGAGCATTAAGTCATAAGCACGCAAATTATCATAGAGACATTCCGAGCCATGAATCTCTGGCTTTTCCTATATAATTTCCATCGTAGACATTCAACGCAGATTTCACTCGCAGTATAGAATTATGCATTAACAAGCACTCGATCGCTACACTCCGGTATGCGGTGCGAACAATGCGCGACTATGGTGAAACTTTGTTCAGCCGGCACAATTAAAGTAATAAACGCCGTCAAATGCAGGTATAAATTCTCATTGGCTAGTTAATCGCCGCTATCATTGTATTCTCTTCCTCAGTAAAAGAGACAATGAGTGGTTTTTCCTTAATTTACATTGCATGGCTGTCGAACGAATGAGTTACGTTTTTGCAGCAAGCTTTTTATTGATCACTTGCGTTGACTTAGCATTCGTCTTTAGCGATCACACTGCGAAAACCGCAAAATGCTTTTTCGCACGCATCGACTTGTTACGGATATATATTATATGAAAAAGCACTTATCGTTAATGCGGAGCATTTACACCAAACGTCATAAAGTTCTACAAATTGTATCCTTTTACGCTGGTGAAGCTGAGCAATTAGTTCGTCCGCAATTCTGTTTTCAAAGATCGTATCTGTTAGAGAAAAAACTGGTCCTACTAAACTGACGGCATTCTTGAAGTAAATAAATAATTACATTCAGCTGGAAGTATGGCAGCTCATAACTAAGTTCAGGACGCATTTTTCACGTTGGATCTTTTAGATTCCTTCTGCAAGGTTAATAGCGTCCTATGTGCGACTTGGCGGGTTATTTTTAGCATTAATAAATTGGCTTTGCAGCCTGAGCATTGTGTGAACGATTGACGCACGTAAAATGCTTACTGCAGCAATGCAGTGTCATCTGCTGAACCTTGAATAAACGAGTATTTCAATCTGTCCTAGAGAACAGTTATACGGAAGTCGTGGATTCCAAATTTTTCTATGATGATTCAAGATCGTATTATAATAACTTGTTAAGATGTATGCAAAATTCTTGCATTAATGCTGTATTTTTTAATTATCATGTTTAATTTAAATTTAGGAGACATATTTATTTTTATGATATTTATGTGTTTTGTTTCCAATTCTTTACTAAGGTATTTAAGGATTAGCTGCAACTTTTTGTAACGAATATATAAAACTCTACGGCGTGTGAAAAGATTTTATTAGGTCTTCAAATCGAGATATTACATCTTCTCGGTATTTATTTATCATTTGAAAAGTGTCTACATTAACATAGGACCCGTTATTTCGTCGACGAGTGATGCATTCACATGAATTATATTATTCTTGCAGACTCGCGGGATAAGAGTCTCGATAGGTAGCTACTAGTGGTTCTCGAGTTGCCGAGTCCATCAACGCGAATAACGGCCCGGTATTAAGTATCATCGACTTAGTCTCCACTTAGCATCTTTAGCGTAAATGCAGCTGCGTAATTTTAAGGTGACCTTTTTTAAAACAATGATGCAGGTGTCTTTAAAAGTATGATAAATAGATACTAGAGACATGATCGGTATTTAATAGGGATCTGTGGTGCAGGTGGCGCGGTGCAGCGGCGCGCGGGGAGGGTTTAGAAAGGCGCGACCGTAGCCGCGGGCCCGAGCCGCATTCTACTGCCTGTCATTCACACCGCACAACTTGCCTATTGCATTCCATCTCCCACCGCGCCGCTCATCGCCCGACACCCGCGCACCTTACGAAACATCCACCCAGCATGCCACATTCATACATAACGCATAAAACGCTTCATCGAATCATTTCTGCTACACTTCGACTAACATTACTCTGAACCAGTTCCCTGGCCTCGTAAAGACCGCTCACGAAATTGGACCTTACGAAAACACTACCCAGCACAATAAACATTCCATAGAATAACAAATGAGAACCATAATTTGTGTTTAGCTCATTTGTTGTCACTAAATTGTGGAATGTCGTGTGAAATCGAACTTGTTGCGCATACTTCCCGCTAGATCGCACCTCTAGTATTACAAGCGAACACTTTGTTTTTATAAATTCATTCTATTTCCGACCTATCTTTACCAGTTCTTAGGTTATTACACAAAATATAAAAACGTCCAATACGTATCAATACAGATGCAACACAGAAAATCGAACACAGTCTCTTAGAAACTGCATTGGAATGTGAAGTTTTGACATGGGGCTCTTACGGGTTAACACTTCAGAAATCTTACCTGTCTCGGGGGTCGATCCACGTCGTTTTTCTACTGTTGTGATCGATGAAATAGAGTTTTCCATCAAAGTCCCTCGCATAATCCCATCCATCGGGCAAGGGTATCTCACCGTTTCTTCTCCTTGGCATATTTCACTGATTAAATCCATTCAAACGAATAACGAAGCACACTTGCAAACTAGCTACACGGCCATGTTGAATACCTCATTACGAGGAGTGACGTCACGCGGGCTTGGCCAATGGCGGCGTAGAGCGCGCACGATGGAATGCGGCGCGTACGCGAACACGACACTCGATTGGTTACGCGCGCAACGTTGGTCGCAGGGACACAGAAGCGTCCGGAGCACGCGACCCCGCGTCGACGACTGGCCGCCCTCTCGCCCGCACTCGCCTCGCGCCACGTTATCATCGGACATGATAATATTCAGAAGTCTAGTACCTAACGCATTCCTCTCCTAATGTTTACATTTCATACAGTGCCAGCCACATAAATGCTCCGTCTGTGACTGATGCTCGCTCGAACTGCGAGCGGTATTACCGAGCAAAACCTAGGTACGTACATACATACCCATTCAATCTATTTACGAAGCCAATGTATAAATATAAGCATAGACAGGCGTATAGGGCGCATTCCACAGAGTATATTGTATGTATACATACAAATTACGGACATGTTAGTCCGCCTCCAGCTCGCTTGTGAAGGATTGCATGAATAAACTAGATAGGCACACGGTGACTAGGTATAATTGTTGCTCTGATTGCGTTTTACGAATAAAACAGTTTGGTTCCTTTCTTTTTAGATGGTTCGTGAGTTCACAGTTTATTTGCCAATAATATCCTTTTGTTGTAAAAAGCAATACGAGCGTTGGGTAGAGATAAGTTAACGAACAACGGAAATGAGATAAGATGAACAAATTAACAATCTTGTGAACTCGGTTAGTTAGGGACCTAGTACATATCTATCCACTTAGTTAGTGTATTCCGTTTGACTTTAGCTTTGCACGAAATAAGCTTTGTACAATAGTAATATTTATGTTCGGCATAATTCGTCGAAATATTAGGTCCTCCTTACATACGAAATTGGCGTTTTGTCGTACTGGCCACTTTGATCTGTATTATCACCTCTTTGGTTAAGAATTCCAATTTCAAATTTATACAGCTATTTACTCACGCATTTGTGTTTCGAAAACCGTAATTCATTTGTTTTTTCCTCTTTTGGTTTTTTTTTTTGCGTCACTTAGTTTACAAAATGTCAAACTTGAAATATCGCGATATTAACGATTACAAGTTCCAACGTGGCACCAGTGCTGCAGAAACTGCTCAAAGTATTAATAAGTACTGTGTATGGCGACGGTGTCGCAATAGAAAACACAGTGCGTTTTTGGTTCCAACGTTTTCGTTCTGGAAATTTCGACCTGACGAACAAGCCCCGTGGACGGCCGGAGTCCAAAGTTGATAATGAAGAATTGAAGGCCATTGTGGAAGTGGATCCATCGCAAACCACGTCCGAGTTAGCTTAGGCTGTGGTGTTAGTGACAAAACTGTTTTAATCCACTTGAAGCAAATTGGAAAGGTGGAAAAGTTTGAGAGGTGGTTACCTCATGAATTGAGTGCACCAAACCGACAAACGCGCGTCCATAGCTGGGTTACATTACTCAACCGGCACAATACTGAAAGGATTTTAAATCGAATCATTACCTGTGATGGAAAGTGGATCCTGTAAGACAATCGGAAACGCTTATCGCAACCCAGGTTGAACCCTGGCGAACCAGCTAAACCCTGGCCCAAGCGAGAATTGACTCAAAAAAAGTTACTTGTAAGCGTTTGGTGGACTAGAGCCGGTGTCGTTCACTACAGCTTTCTTAAATCTGGCCAGACGATTACGGCAGATGTCTATTGTCAGCAACTGCAAACTATGATGGAAAAGCTAGCTTCTAAACAACCGAGGCTGGTCAATCGCTCTAGGCCACTGCTGCTTTAGGACAACGCTAGACCACACACTGCACAACAGACGGCTACCAAATTAGAGGAGCTTCGATTGGAATGTCTAAGACATCCATCATACTCCCCGGACCTTGTTCCAACAGATTACCATTTTTTTATATCACCATTTCTTCATAGTAAAGGGATCAATGAACTATCTATGAGATGGCAAAAATGCATAGATAGCAATGGTACATGCTTTGATTAAATAAATATACTATATTTTTTTTAATTGACTTTATGTTCCTCCCCTACAAAACGCCAATTTCATAAGTAATGAATGACCTAATAGTTACCGATTACGTTACCTTCTTAGGTAAGTAATTAGGGGTAGTTTTCAGTGTCCCCCGGAGGTTGACAACTGTAAAAGACTTTATTTGCGTTCTGATGTCCCCCTTGCCTTCAAATTGCACGGGGGACTCCGGAACGCATTTTAGACCGTTGCGTTGTCTCCCGTCACTATGACGAAAGAAAATTAGGTTTACTATTTATGCTTCATTATAAAATAATGATATTCCTTAATTATTAGCTTAGTAGGGTTAATTATTCGATTAATTAAGACAAATACATATAAAAAATCGTATAATATTTGAAATGAAACTCAATGTAAAAAAATCTGTATTCCAATACATACCCGCCTATTATTATATATCTCTAGCAAGTTTATGCATGTCTTGTTGTCTCTGATAATTAATACTCATTTTTCATACTTAAAATGTTCATACTTTGTACAAATTACCACTATAATGTATTTTAATTAATTATCAAAAGAACTTCCCCGATGTGAAGTTCGATCATAATTATATGAGTGGCTTCATATGAAGATATGATCACCCACCCACCCGAGCTCCCCGTTAGAAAGTTTTATTTAAAAAACGTTTGCTTCTCTAAAATAATGAGAGTACGAATAGGTTAACCGGATGGGTGAGAGGTAGGGAGCAAATAGTTTAGTTTTTAAAAATCGTTTAAAGTTTTTTAAAAATATGCGCAGCTAACTAGCAAATGAAGGGACTACCTAGTAAATATCATATCGAATAATGAAGCGACGAAATATAATTGTTATTATTATTTATATTTGTAAATTTAAAAAAAAACTTAAATTTACACATCTATTTTTGCGCTCTTCCCCGCTGCTCAACTGGCAATTGCTCAACTAGTTGGATAGTTTATATTACCGAATATTTTATACTCTATAGCTCAACTATTAGGTCATTACCAGAGACTAGTAAATAACTATAGACTGACCATCTCCATACAAAAAATCGTGACTCGGAAAAAGCTCAAAATCCAAGCTATTACTAGATGTCGCCCTCAAATAGCTTGGACCAACCTTGTCGTCTTTAATTTTTATATGAATTATTGACAAGAAACGTAATGCAAATGCTAGATGGCGTTGTCAAATAACCTGAAACCTTAGCAAGTAGGATTTATTCCTTTCCTGAAATTGGAAAATGTCATCGTTTTATATCATTGATTTTGATAATTTTACTCAATAAGAATAGGTAGATAGTAATTTATTCGTACTTTATAGATGATAAAATAACAACTACAAATAACCATAAACATACTGGTATAAGTTTATTTTGTTCAGAGACGCCTGGGCACTACCATCCTCTTTATTTTAATTGCCATAATAACCTATTTTTAAAAGCTTTTATTATCACAGTTGTGATAAACGCACAAGTTATACGATATATATAGCAGCCAAAACGTAAACTTAATCAAGGTCCATACAAATTGCACGAGTCACAGTAGGCGAGCAGAAATATTGTGAATTCAAAGAAATGCAGGGAAAAGTTCCAAAACAAACACACACCCATAGCAACAACAATAAACGACAAAGAATTCAAATTGTCAAACAAATAAAATGTTGTCATAAAAAGAGCAAAAAAAGTTGATGGATAAAGAACATTTTTTTAATAATAATCCAGCAAGAAAAAATTTTTTTCACTACTGCAAAATAGTTATGAGTTATATGCATTATAAATAAAAATTATGCACTTATTTTTATCGATATCAAGAAATAAAGTAAAATATTATATACCTGTTAATTAAATGCACTGAAATTCGTTTTATTATGTTAAGGCAGATAAGAACAAACTGTGGAGATGAATGCTATATTTTTGTGGGAAAAATTATATACTGGCAATACAGTAACCCAGTAACACTACAAATAATATCCGGGGTGGTGTAAAGTTTTCTGTTACTGAATTATAAGAGCGGCAACATAGCATCAAATAATATAATGCACTAGCTGGCAACGTCTGTTGTCGCCTGATACCTACGGATAGTACTTGCAATGAAATATCAAATGATTTTGTAAACAGCGCCATCTTAAGTTGTTTTACGTATTATTTTTACTAAATTTAAATGACTTGTAAATCTAATACAACTAACGCCATCTCTCTATCTTAAAAACAACTTTTTTTCAAGTCACAAAATTTTGTTAGACATGGTTAGTCTATAGTTATTTACTAGTCTCTGGTCATTACATATGAAATTGGCGTTTTGTAAGTCAATTTTTTTAAATATAATATATTTATTTAATCAAAGTATGTACCATTGCTATCCAAATCTCGAAAAAAATAGTAATCTGTTGGAACAAGGTCCGGGGAGTATGATGGATATCTTAGACATTCCAATCAAAGCTCCTCTAATTTGGTAGCTGTCTGTTGTGCAGTGTGTGGTCTAGCGTTTTCCTAAAGCAGCAGTGGAATAGAGCGATTGACCAGCCTCGGTTGTTTAGAAGCTAGCTTTTCCAATCATGGTTTGCAGTTGCTGACAATATACATCTGCCGTAATCATCTGGCCATATTTATGAGTTAACGACACCAGCACTAGTCCACCAAACGCTCACAAGTAACTTATTTTTGAGTCCATTTTCGCTTGGGCCAGGGTTTAGCTGGTTCGCCAGGGTTCAACCTGGGTTGCGATAAGCGTTTCCGATTGTCTTACAGAATCCACTTTTCATCACAGGTAATGATTCGATTTAAAATCCTTTCAGTATTGTGCCGGTTGAGTAATGTAACGCAGCAGTCGACGCGCGTTTGTCGGTTTGCTGCACTCAATTCATGAGGTACCCACCTCTCAAACTTTTTCACCTTCCCAAATCGCTTCAAGTGGATTAAAACAGTTTTGTCACTAACACCACAGCCTACAGCTAACTCGGACGTGGTTTGCGATGGATCCACTTCCACAATGGCCTTCAATTCTTCATTATCAACTTTGGTCTCCGGCCATCCACGGGGCTGTTCTGCAGGTCGAAATTTCCAGAACGAAAACGTCGGAACCAAAAACGCACTGTGTTTTCTTTTGCGACTCCTTTATACTTTTCCGCAGTTTCTGCAGCACCGGTGCCATGTTGGAACTTGTACTCGTAAATAACGCGATATTTCAAGTTTTATATTTTGTAAACTAAGCGACGCAAAGAAAAAACCAAAAGAGGCAAAAACAAATGAATTACGGTTTTCGGAACACAAATGCGTGAGTAAATAGCTGTATAAATTTGAAATTGGAATTCTTAACCAAAGAGGAGATAATACAGATCAAAGTGGCCAGTATGACAAAACGCCAATCATTATGTAAGGACCTAATAATTCACATTACCTACATTTGTTTAATAATGTCTATTTTCTTATTATTTGCGGTTTTAACTCTCATCTTTCACTCACACAATCAATCATACAATCATATACAAACAACTCACATACATCACACAACTTACACACCTTATTATATATATCCCACGTACGTAGCTCGATAATTGTGCATATGTTTATTTTTTTATTATTTGTTATCGCTGTTCCCAGGTTATGGCAGAATTAACAGTGATTTGTTCGTGAATTGTTGTTGTAACAATTTGTGTGTGTTTATGTAGAACCAATAAACGAATTATCATTATTATGTACCAATAAATTCTTAAGTACATCAAGCCGGCTTTTAATCTAAAGGAAAACGTCTTGAGGACATGAGGTATACTTAAGAAATTATTCCGATTGTATGTGTCAAGTTTAGTCTTCCAACCCGCAACAGGCATCCGTGGTGGGACTGATGGATTAAACATTGCCGGAAGCTACTGGTTGAGATTGATATCCCAGCAGTTTGGAATCCGATACACGAAAACTATTTGAGGTGCCAAAAGTCCTGTACCTATGTCTAGTTTCGTAACTTCAAGACATTATAATGGTCCTTAATACGTAAGTTTTGCAGCTAACTTTAGACTGTCTTTTAATGTGAGATAAATTGAGTGTATTCAATAATTTGCAAGTGTAAAGTAGAGATATAATGAAAGGTCACTCGAAGCAATAATATAAATTTGCAGGTTCTTCGAATGGGCCTGAAGTGGCCTAGATATTTTTATTTAATTGTAAATTGGATTGAGTGTGCTTCTTCTTTTTCTTCTTGGAAGTTATGATGGATTGTATACGTCTGTATCTACGAGTTCTTTTCACTATTCATTAAGTTTGAAATACGTACACTAACACATAAACGCCATAATTAACAACTGCTTTTGTGAAGAAAATACTCAACTTCTATGATGCCTCTTGTCTCAATATAACAAACATGACAAGTGATACAATCTCAGAGACCTCTCAAAATACCGACCAACACCGAGCCTGGAACAACTGTATCTATTGAAAATTTAAGCAAAACTATAATCCAACATCTTAGTGAAAATGACAATTTCATGATTATGAAAATACAAGACACAATCAAATTAGAACTAAATAATGCCATTTCTCAATTAAGAATACATATGGAGAATAGAACTGAACGTTTATCGCAACAATATGAATGTATGCATATAAACATGGAAGTCATTAACAAGGATATTAATAACCAGAAAAAGCAATTTAACTCCCTAAAAGAAGATATTTTGCAGTTACAATCAAAATGTGTTAATTCTACTGAAACTACACCTAACAGTAACTGTAAAAAATTTGTTCTATATGGACTCCCTGAAATTCAACAAGAACACGAATATGACCGACATAAAAGAATAATTGATATTTTTCGCAATATTTTGAACATAGATTTATTGGGCTACATTGAGGATACACGCAGAATTGGTAAATACAAAAATTATAACCGACCCATAATAATAGGTCTTTACCTATGAAACTGCCGTTTTGCCGTACTGGCCATTTCAAATGAAAATATTTTTTTTTGACTGATAATTCTAATTTCAAATTAATTTTATTTGACAAACATGGAATTCTTTTTCTAAAATCGTCATTTGTTTAATAGTTAGTGTTTTGTTTTCAACGCATTCGAACATTTTTCGTCATCATGGATAAGTTAAAAATTCGAGTAATTATGGAGTATGAGTACCGTCGTGGCAGCAAAGCGGCACAAGCGGCACGCAACATCAACGACGTTTACGGAGCGAACACTACAAACGAACGCACCACCCGTTATTGGTTTACCCGCTTCCGTTCTGGAAATTTTGACCTGAAAAATGAACCCGTGGTCGTCCGAAAACTTTGGTCGACAATGACGAATTAAAGGCAATTGTGGAAGCTGATGAAACTCAATCCACGGCTGAATTAGCAGCAGCTTTCGATGTTAGCATCAAAACAATATTGGTCCATTTGCGTCAAATTGGCAAGGTAAAAAAGCTTGACAAATGGGTACCCCACGAACTCAATGACCGCCAGCGCGAAGTACGCGTGGAGACGTGCCTTGCACTGCTCAGCAGGCCTACAAATGAAGGAATTCTGAACCGCATTGTTACTTGTGACGAGAAATGGATCCTGTTTGACAATCGTAAGCGCTCAGCAAGTTGGTTGGACCCTGGTTCAGCACCCAAACAATGCCCTAAACGAAAACTTACCCCTAGAAAAGTGATGGTCACTGTTTGGTGGTCTAACGCGGGTGTAATTCATCACAGCTTCTTGCCAAACGGGACAAGTATTACTGCAGATGTGTACTGTGAAGAACTGAACACAATGATGGAGAAGCTCGCACGTCTCCAACCAGCTTTGGTCAATCGTTCGGCTCCACTGCTCCTGCACGACAACGCGCGACCTCATACTGCACAGCAGACGGTGTCCAAGCTACAAGAGTTGGGGTTGGAAGTTCTCCGTCATCCGCCGTACTCACCAGACCTTGCGCCTACAGACTTCTACTTTTTCCAGAATTTGGATAACTTCTTGGCGGGAAAAAAATTCAATACCCGAGAGGCAGTACAAAGTGCCTTTGAAGAATTTGTTGCCTCCCGTCCAGCTGATTTCTTCAAGAACATCAATAAGCTACCAATGCGTTGGCAAAGATGCATTGATTGCATGGGTGATTATTTTGATTAATAGAAATAAAAAATATATAAAAAATTACGCTTCATTTATTTCGTGAAAAACGGAAGTTTTGTACTGAAATGGGAAATAAGAGGTTGTATTTTATGAAAGATTTAAATATCTATTAAATAACATAAAAAATAAGCATTTCGCTAAAAATACTATAATAGGCGGACTTTAATATAAATATCTTAAAAAATAATTCGTAAACCAACGAATTTTTAGACCTTAGACTTTAAACAACACATAAAAAATCCAACTCGCGGGCCCTCATGATTAGACCTAATTTTAACTAACTTTAAAGATAGAAACCTAGGTAACACAGTCGAAGATTTTGGTCTGTCCGACTCGCGGCACCACTTTAAAACTAAACATAGAACAAACTTGTAAGTCGGATAACTTCTACACTTATAAACGAATATTTAACAATCATAATATGCAAAATTTTAAACTACATTTGAGTGAAATAAAATGGTCACAATGTCTAACAAATACAAACAATATAAATGAAAATTACAAACTATTTATTGATATACTTACAAATACCCTTGATAAAACCATACCAAAGAAATGTATACAAATAAAACAAAATTAAAAAAAATATTGGCTCACTAAAGGGATTAAAAAATGTTGTAAAAATAAAAGACTTTTAAAATTATTTGTTAATAAAACTAATAACCTAACATTACTAAATTACTATAAAAAACATGAATCCATATTAAAAAGAGTAGTCATAACATCTAAACGTTTACAATACATCCATAGGATCAAAAATTCTGAAAATAAAATAAAAACAACTTGGAACATTATAAACGAGCGAACAAAAAAACGAAAAATTTGCAACAGAAACAATATAGGACTAGAAATAAACAATAAAATAGTGTCAGAACCAAAACAAGTAGCAAACGCCTTCAATGATTTTTTCGCATTTATTGGTGAAAACAGCCAGTGTCACCAATCCCATAAACGCCCTCCCAGCACGTCGACGATCCAGCCTAATACAATGTTCTTAGCGCCTGTCACCACTAGTGAAGTATTGAATACCATAAAAAACCTAAAGAACAAAATTAGGCATGGTCATGACGAACTCCCACCAAAACTAATAAGATACTGTGCGGACGAACTCTACTGTACACCCTACTGTTCTCTAATAAACCAATCGTTTGAACAAGGAACTTTTCCAGATTTATTGAAACATGCAATAGTAAACCTGTACATAAGAAAAACTCAAAAACAAATCCTAACAATTTCCGACCAATAGCAATGTTACCAACATCATCGAAAATTCTTGAACAAGCTATGTGTAACCGTGTTTAAAACTTTTTAGAAAAATTTAGAGCTTTCGACACCCGGCAATATGGATTCCGTAAAAAGAGATCAACAATTCTAGGAGTTTATAAATGTATTAAAGAAACAATAGACTATAGATAATACAAGATAAGAAATACGCTGTAGGAATACTCTTAGATATGACAAAAGCATATGATAGAATCCAACATCCTATCTTACTAAATAAATTATTTAAAATGGGCATTCGGGGTTTAGCGCACGATTGGTTTGTTTCTTACTTAAAAAATAGAGTTCAGTTCGTAGAAACAGACATATACAATGGGAAAAAAATGAAAGTAAAAAAGTTAGATCGGAAGCAAGAAAAGTAAACTCCTCTATACCCCAAAGCAGTGTGCTCGGATGTCTGTTATTCTTGGTATACATAAACGACCTGCCTAAAGTAATAAAAGAACACTGCATTTTGTTTGCTGACGACGTTTCCATACTTTTCTTAACAATAAGAAATACAAATCTAAATATAAAACATACAAACATTTTTGATAAAACTACGAAATGGTTAAAAGAACATAATTTAGAGATTAACTATAACAAAACTAAATTAATAACTTTTCACCCGCACCAGCAAATCTCTTTAGATATAGATTTTACATATAATAATAATAAAATTGATGTCACAAAGTTGTTTAATCTGCTCGGTATTAACATAGATACACATATAAATTGGAAATCTCACATACAAAAACTTCGAACTAAACTCAATTCTTTTTCATACGCCCTCCGTGAAGTGAAAAAGGCCACAAATCTGCAGACCGCCCTTATAACATGTTATGCCTATGCCTACGCTTGGTTAAACTATGGTGTTATGCTTTGGGGGAACAGCACAGAGGCACCGGCACTCTTCATAGTTAAAAAAAAACTGATGCATATTTTAGTTAACATAGACCCAACCAGTAGTTGTAGTCCACATTTTCGTCAACATAAAATAATAACACTACCATGTCTCTATATTCTAGAAATTTGTAAATTTGTCCGTAAATACCCAGAGCTATACACAAAACGCACCTTACGACAGCACAAATTAACGCTACCTAGATCCAGACTAGGGTTGTAACGGAGCTTCGCCTCCGCCTCCGTTACTGCGGAAGTGCCGCAAAAAATTGTACCTTCGCCTCCGCACAATTTTTGCGGAGTTGTAACGGAGGTTTATTTACGTAATCATAAAACAATAATGCGCAAGCAGCGACGCTCGATGACCGTCCGGCCGCGTGTTGCGCGCGAAATAGTCAAGAATCAACGAGTGCGAGGCGGGAACGCGGATAAGTGGGGGTGGGCATATGTCATTTGTCAAATTAATGATACAAATTATTTAGTTCAGCTGGCTTAATTTATGAGCCCCTCAGAAATCGTCTTGAAAGTGACAAAGCAGCAAAACTATTGTTTGTCAAATACAATTTGCCTCTCCTTAATTTTAATTACTAGAAGGTAATGTTTTTTTATTAAGTCTACTACTATATAGTAGTATTTAAAATAAAGATTTTATTTTAATGAACCATAAATTTAAATTTTTTTCTATATCTACTTTCACATCCGCCTCCGCCTCCGTTAACCTCCGCATCCGCGGAGGTGAAACTCGTCGCCTCCGCCTCCGCTAACAAGGCCTCCGTTACAACCCTAATCCAGACTTGAGTTACACGCAAAGAGCTCCTATGTGATGTCTATCAAAATATATAACAAGCTCCCCGATTGTCTGAGAAATACTACGGATTATAAGCAGTTTATTAAAAAATTTAAACAATTACTTACAGAAAAATGTAATTATTCAGTTCATGAATATTTCGAAGATAATAAATTAAATAAGTAACAAATAAACCATAAAATAACTTAAAATAATAATTTTTATTTTCGAAACTTACAAATCAGGTAAAATATCATTTCTCAAATAATAACATACAAGATAACATATTATATAAAAATATTAATTTATTATTAAATTATTGATATAAGCCCCTCTATCCCCTTTCAAATTGTTGTACCCAACAGGGTCCATGATGTATGTACCTACTATAATATTTTGTCACATGAATTTACCATTGTGGAACGCAATAAAGATTTGAATTTGAATTTGACAGAGATCGAGACAGTAGAACTTTTTACTGACTCCGTTTCCTGAGAAGCTTTCCATTTTTTAGTAATCGATCCTTACCTGATGAAAAAGTATGCATGTCTTCTGCTCGGACACAACGATAGCAAAGGTGAATCCAAAATCATTTGTCCCGTTTGCTGTGCTCATGGACTCAAAAAACTTAGGGAAAATGGAGAAATCACTGGAACATTCAGTTCAGTATATACGGTTCACACAATGTTTATAAGTCCCCCTGCCAGTTTGATTGATAAATTATAATTTAATTACAATCTTACTTGTTATTTTAAATAAAACACTTTTTACCGGATATTATCGCGTATATTTTAGTTAATTTTAAAATTATTTCGACGTTTCGGCATCTTTGCAGTTGCCGATAGATCTATCGTGACCACGGCAACTGCAAAGATGCCGAAACGTCGAAATAATTTTAAAATTAACTAAAATATACGCGATAATATCCGGTAAAAACTGTTTTATTTAAAGTATGTATCGTGAAAACTTAAGAAAAGATTTACTTGTTATTGCAGCGTGATTTTTATTACAATTTATAAATTGTGATTCCAAAAAGAATTTGCTGAATGACGTTTTGTAGTTCTTCTAATAAAAATAACAACATCTGTATGGAAACTATTTTCTGCATACATTTTCAATAATTTTGTGATTCGTTTAAGTTTTGCAGATCCACTATTAATACATAATTTCATGCAAAGTATATCAATTCTTATAATATTTATCAAGAACGCATGCTGGATGATGCAAATGTTGACATAACATTGCTGTCATGAACTGTAGCTGTCACTGTCATTTACACGTACTATTTGCGTCGACGTAAATTCGTGTTTTATTGTTCTTTCTTAGATTTAAATTGGAAATCAGTACACATATTTTAATAGAGCGAGATGAATTCGAGTGATAGCGAGGACTTCGAGAGTGCAGACGAAGGTCATCCTGGTTCTGACAAAAAAGTTAGGAAACCTAGGCTGTCGTCTTCAAATTACAGTGATAATCTAGTAGATTCGGACCAAGACGTTAAAAAACCTACACCAGCTGTTAAAAAGGAGATAGAACCTGAAAAAAATAAGGCAAGTTATTGGTTTAACTATCTATATACAATATATATTATTATATATTTATAAAAAGTTATAAAGTTTTGTTTACATATTACTTTTCACAATAATTTAAACGTTTCACTACAAAAGGCATTTGAAATACGCGTCCGAAATGTTGGATTGGTAAGGGCTGATTTTTATAGGGGATGGTCCCCCCTTTCAAATGCCACCCCTCCCCTCCCGAGGAGATGCTTAGTTTTTATTAAACAATTTTTTCAAGTTTTTTTTTAACTTTTCAATTACATCTTATATTAGACTTTGTTTACATTGTTATTGGACAAATCCATAATTCCAATCAGCTGTTAATTTTTTGCTATTACAACATAAACAAATAACTTAAAAATGATGACTTGCCAAACAACAACTCGTCAACTAGAAGAGAAATTGAATCTTACTCTTCAAGAACTTCAGAACTTTGAAGCTTTATGTTAACAGTTGTTGGAAGAAAGCAATGATAGTGAAAAATAAATGACAGTATTATTAAATAGAAATAATTTACTGAAACAGGAGTTAGTGAACTTACATACACAGTTTTTAGAAGTCTCAGAACAGCGGGACCACCTTCAGGGGATGTAAAAAAGAACATAACCTTGTTCAAAAGAAAAAAAGATCTGCACAATGTAAACACAAGAGGAAAAAATATGCTGGCAGCTCATAATAGTAGGCTTCATACAGTCACTAACTCATTCATGGGTCAATGTATACACTTTTATATTAAGGTTCCTGAGGATATCCAAGGTCTTACTATTGACAAATTCAAAGAAACTATAAAGCAGAAGTTGTGTGCTAAAGCATATTATAAACTATCTGATTTTTTTTATGATAAAAGCCCTTGGGAATAATCCCCTCATTAACCGGATTTTACTAGTATATATAACAAAACATGTGTAATGTGTCTGTTTGCTTGCTCTCAGATAAGAATAACTTTGTATAGACGTACAGAGGCTCTGTGAATTTATTTAGAAAAAAATATACCTGTGAAATTTCACGCCAGTTCTTCTTCACGAAGGTTTTTTTGAACTGGTGGTAGAGTCATGTTTTATTTGACATCAATAAGAATAAGTAATTGTCAGTGACGTTGAGAAAAATAAATATTTCATTTCATTTATAAAAACACGTTTTAAAGTTTCATATAGTGGTGCATCGTACACCAACGAATTTAATAGATAGAGTAGACATGACTGCCAATTCTACAGTTGGCATGTTTTACTGCAGAAAAGGCAGCTGCAAGAATAAAATTCGGAAAACCAGAACTGCTGGAACATGGTTTGAGAACAAAAAAAATAATCTATTAAATGTTTATTACCTATTATATTATATACTGCTTTGCGCATAGGTGGTTTTATGATCAGGTTATCCATGAGTCGGTGCGGCAGCACCCGGCGGAGCGCCAGTATGGATTTCAGTTTCATGGCAAGCCTTTCACATGTATACTTATGATTAACCTAACCCTTTAGTCCCGTGATAAGGGTTTTAGGCGAGATTTTAAAAAAATCATTTAAAAAACTACTCATCTCCTCCCGGGGGCAGTGATGGGGGTGGGCTTCTCACTGCCCCCTACCCCTCCCCCTCGCTTGATTCGGTATGCGTATTTCAAAAGCGATCCCATTACCTTGTGTCATAGAAACATTAAAATGTATATCATTAAAATGTTATTCGCACACGATCGATTAGTGTTTTTGAAAGCTAAATACTTAACCAATCTTAAGCTTGTTTTTCTTGTGATAAAATATGTCTAATAAAGATTATTATTATACTAGAGAGGCCCCTGAAGATAGACATCCAACAATGTTATTTCACATACTGTGGCGTCTACTAACCAAAACAATTACTGTATCGTACAAGTCGGGAATCGGTAAACCGCGACACAAACCCACCAAGTTGACAATGGTCACTCACTCCTTATAACTAATTAATCAATAATTATGTACTGACCTGTAACTTCCCGTAGGTATTTCCTCTTAGTACATAGGTGTTAGTCCGTCAGTTAATGTAAGGGCGTGGGGGCTCCCCTTGGAGGACAAAATTCTTACTATTTGACTACAATCGATGGTTATTACGAGATTAGAATATATAGTCCACGTTACACCTAGCTTCCCGAAGCTTCTCACACACAATGTCAAAACACAAATGTTTTTTACTTTCGTTTAAGCGCAACTGTAACTCGCGTTTAAAAACACTTAAAAACCAGCGCGGGCGCTATAGGTATTTAACTATCAAATTATAACAAGGCGTCCTACCACGCGGCGATCCTAGCTCAGTCTCTAGAACCATCTAAAGATTATTTCATGGAAAAATTCCTCACGGCAGCGAAGCAGGCGACAGCCCGGCCGTTCCAACATTTCCCGACAAGTGCGGGTAGGTCCTAACATTTTTGTGTTCAATTTATAAATTACCTACATAAAACCTATGGATGCGTTCTATTCCGAACAATTACTATGTTCTAACAGAAGTAGATATATAAATATAACTTTGAAAATGACAAATTAAGCCCACAATTTTTGCCACTTTTACTTTACTTCAACTACTTTGAAAATAGTAGAGTTGTTGTAGTTGTAGATTATTTTATAAGGAACGGAAAACAAGAAATAAAGCATGTACTGCCTTTTTAATAAGAGTTATAGTTACAAAGGATGACCCATGTAATCTTGTCTCAGATCTGAGGGTAACAATACAAGAGTTTAAGAAAAGTTTAAAAAAGTACTTGTAAATATAGTTTAAATACTTTCTTCCTTGTTGAATTTTGTGTGACAGTTAAATTAAATTGGAACAGTAAAATCAACATACCCTCAATATTTTGTCTAAAATACAGATATTAATAAATACGGATAATAGATAATGTTTCAAACTATTTTGAGTATAGAGTTGAAATTTAATAATTGTTTGTTTTTTCAGAAAGTAGCTGATGGATGGGATGACTTTGAAATTGATGCAGATGAAATCAGAGTGGCGGAACCTAAAAAACCAAAAGAAACTAAAACTAATCAATTTAAAGGTACATCTGTGAAAACTGATCAAAAGTCAGAAGATACTAGCTGGGATGAATTCAGTGACTGGGGTCAGGATGAAGTTAAAACTACTCAAAAGGTAATTTTTTAAATTAAGTTTTCTGTTGCTACCTTTATTTTGTATAACTTGTGCATCTAAAGGTGGAATTAACTTCTCTTAAGATTGTTTTTATAAAGAACTATAGATATGACTCAGTGAGATGATTTTAAGGCCTGTTAGAAGGGCACTTCTTGACTGTCAGAAAGAGTTTTATAAAAAACTATTCATTTGTAAATTAGTGTAAGAAACTCTCTTTTTGCCTTTTCTATTTTTGACATTTAAATATTACAGTAACTGAAATAAACTGAATATCTAAAAAGCGGCCAAGTGGGCGTCGGACTCGCCCATGAAGGGTTCCGTAGCAGCAAGTAACATAACATAAAAGTTCTTTTAGTTCTTTGTAATTTTGATCGATTTTTAATAATAGTGTATTTTTTTATTAAGTTATTGATAGTAAACATTATAATTAGGTACCTAAATGATGGGATTTAGATCTAACTATATACGAGCCCACATAGGCTTGTGATAGCTAAAAACAAGCTAATATATATGCCAGTTTGACAAGAAATATTTCCAAAAATATCAATTTGTGTGCCTCCTCGCGTAGTTGGATAAGGTGGTAATAACGTCCTGTATCCAGCGTTCTGCATGAATGACAGTAAATGTCTTTTAAAAAATCTTTGTTGAAGTCTCCAAAAAGTAATGTTGGCATTTTGTTGTTGCAAAAAACATTTTTGTTTATGAACTCCATGAAAGTTTTGTTTGTACATCTGGGCGATTTGTATAGTGCATATATTCTATGATTATTATATTCAAATGAAACTGCTTCAGCGTGACCAAAAGTACTGGATTGCTGGAAGTAACTTCTGGGAGACGTGATGTGTAAGTCTTGTTTGACCTACGCTGAGACTCCGAAACCAGGATTAGAGGCCGCTGTCTTGGGCCCATTGATTCTAACGATTTCTACGAAATCTGGTAGAGAGAGTAAATCCTAAGTTCAACTCCGAGTTTCTGATGTAAAATGATACTGATACGAGGGTGGATTGAAAAGTTCGCGGCCTAAATAAGAAAACACAGGAATAATGCAATTTTTTATATTTATTTTTCTACATACTCTCCTTCTAAGTCACAGCACTTAGTCCAGCGGTCCTCCAAAGCCTTGATCCCATTTAAATAGAAGGTCTCGTCAAGGTCTTCAAAAAAGGCATCTACGGCCACTTTGACCTCCTCATTGGTACAAAATTTCATTCCACCTAAGTGTTTTTTAGTTTTGGAAAAAGGTGGAAGTCAGAAGGTGCCAAGTCAGGTGAATAAGCGGGATGAGGGAGCAATTCGAAACCACAATTCACTATTTGAGCCGTCGATTCTGCAGTTGTGTAAACACGAGCATTGTCCTGATGAAACAAAACTTTCTTGGTCAACAATCCTGGTCTTTTAGACTTTATTTCTTCGCGTAAACGACGTAAAGATGACATCCTTAGAATCCCATAAAACCGATCCTATTACCTTGTTTACTGAAAAACACACCTTGGATTTTTTGGGGGTCGGAGATCCGGGTCTCTTCCATTGTTTGGATTCAGGAGTTTAGTGATGAACCCATGTTTCGTCTATAGTAACAAACCTGGCCAAAAATTCGTTTGGATCAGCTTGAAAAAACTCTAAACAGTCTCTAGAAATCGTGAGCCGAGTTCGTTTCTGTTCAACTGAAAGGAGCCGCGGAACCCATCTTGCAGAAACCTTGTGGAACCCTAATTCGTTAACGATCATGTTTTGTACGTTCATATGAAATCCCTAGAGCTTCAGCTATCTCAGATACCTTCAATCTTCTGTCTCCCATGATGAGAACACATATTTTTTCGATGTTTTCCGAAGTTGTAGCTGTAGAAGGCTGTCCAGAGCGGGGGTCATCTTTGATGCTCTCTCGTCCACGTTTAAATTCAGCTGTCCACTTTTTTATCATTGAACCTGCCCCCCGCGCGCTCCGCACCCGCTACCGGTTAAGCCACGCCCCGCGCGAATTATAATTATTATTTACTTAGGCACCTATTACAGATTTATTATTAGAAAATAATGATTCAGGTATAGTTCAGGTTTATGTATAAGGTTTATGTTTATGAAATTAAATGTTTTTTTTTATTTATTATTTTTATATTTGAGTTTATTGTATGAAAGGTAAATTGCGGTTTACGATTTATTACATATAAAAAAAAGTACTCACTAGATCTCGTTCAAACAAATTTTCGGTGGAAGTTTACATGGTAATGTACATCATATATTTTTTTAGTTTTATCATTCTCTTATTTTATACGTTACAGGGGGGGGGGACACATTTTACCACTTTGGAAGTGTCTCTCGCGCAAACTATTCAGTTTAGAAAAAAATGATATTTAAACCTAAATATCTTTACATAGATAACCCATACGGGTTTGATAAAAAAAAATTTTCAGTTTCAGTTCTAAGTATGTATGGGTGCCCCCCAAAATTATTGTTTTTTTCTTTCTATTTTTGTGTAAAATCTTAATGCGGTCCACAGAATACATCTACTTACCAAGTTTCAACAGTATAGTTCTTAAAATTTCCGAAAAATGTGGCTATGATATACGAATGGACAGACAAACAGACAGACATGACGAATCTATAAGGGTTCCTTTTTAGGCATTTGGCTACGGAACCCTAAAAACATAACTAACATACTATTACTGAATATAGCAAGCTTTACTCTAAGAAACATTTCCTTTATTTAAAAAAAAAAAGGAAAACTGCATTCAAACTTTAAATTACGAGGAGTTAATTATTTAAAAAAAAATTGAATGAAGTTTTAACTTTTTTAATAAAGGAATGTTGCTCTCTAGTCCCTAAATCTCTAGTATTTTGAGTACTTTCCTTCCAGGTGGTATTGCAAAATTCCACGCAGCTTATTGAGATCAAATATATTTTAAAATTGTATAAAATCCTTTTACATGTAATTGTAATATATTTAATTATTATAACAAACCTCACAATTAGCCCATCTCAAACATCTTCACAGAAAGGATTAAACCCGCCCACATCTGACAAAGACATTAAAGAGGTCACAGACCGTATGGCCTCAATGTCATCGTCTACAGCAGCAAATACTGGATGGGGATGGGGGTGGAATGTCGATTCCTTGATTAATTCCGCCACTGCTGGGATAAGTACTTTGACTTCTATTACTACTCAGGTAAGTTATTACTTAAATAAAAAATACCTACGTACGTAAATATTAGTTTTTAAACCACCTAGTTTGCTAAAAGTTATCTTGAATATATTACACATATAAATATGAAACAATCAGAAATTAAACTTCGACAGATATAACTTCACATTGTAGATACAGGTAGGTTTAAATAAAGATAAATTAAGTGCACCCAATCAGTGTCACAATTGATTACCCAATGAGTGTGATTGACATGAACAGCTACTGAAGGAACAGCTACTAAAATTATCAATTACTAAGTACCTTTTACAAAATTATTTCCACATCTTTTATAGACTCTAACCTCAGCCATAGACAGTACAATTGGTGCTGTCGACCCCGAAGAACTAGCAAGAAAGACATCCAAAGAAAAAGAAAGATTGGCTGCAGGAGACTCTCCTGCTGAAACTAAAAAAGATGAGAAGGTGGAACAAGTGGAAGGTGGAGACAGTTTCCAGTTTGAGAGCTTTTTGTCAGGGGTAACCAAGTTTGTGGGAGATACAGGTAAGTTTTGAGACAATTTGTTAAAAATAATGATGGATTTTTGGATTTTTAGTGATTACTTTTAAGTTTCAAATATAATTTATCTGAATATGAATATGAACTCACTTAAAAACCTATGCAAGAATTCCTTTGAATTTTGTTTTAGCATATCAGACTTGTAGTTAATTTACACAAATTTTTTTTACCATTTTTCTAAGCACTAAATCTTCTAACTGAATTAAATTTAAAAGGGCCATAATTAACTTATAGTAGATATATTAAACTCTAAAATTGCACGCCCCTCCAAGTTAAACTCCTACATGCAAAATAGTTTAACACATCAATATCATTCGTTCTTCAATACTTGAAATAACCGGATTCGTAATAAAAACTAAATAAATGTAAATGCATAAAAGGCGCGGACGTATCGTTCCATACAATGCCCGTACCTAGATCGATCGCGCGACTAGTTGGCCGATGAGTGCGAGCAGAGGAGTCCGTGTTGACGACAATATCGCTTAACGCACACTATTGAAACACTGCAATAATTATATCTTTTCACACATTTAAGTGATCAGGTTTAAATATTCGTGACGAGCCGTGCACTTTTACAATAATTACTGTAACCAAACTTTACTTCAAATTCTAATGAATATGTGTATACAATACCATTTATGATTGTACTAGGTTAAAGAACCCTCACAAAATCCAAATAACCTTCATTTTACAGGATCAAAAGTAATAAACCACAGTCTAGACACGTTAGAAACTATAGGTAAGAAAACTATGGAAGTTTTACAAGACGGAGACCCGGGGTTAATAAAGAAACGGGCGCTTTTAGGGTTAAATCCCGGGGATAAAATAGTTCTATCCCAAGTGTTAAGAGAAGCTAAAGCGAAGGCAGACGAGGAAGATAAAGTAAGAGAAGAGAAAAGAGAGGCGAAGGAAGTGCATTATGAGAATTTGTTTGATGATTTTGAGGGTTAGTATAAAAATTATGTAGAGTTATTTGATCAACTGAATGAAACTAGTTTTAGTTTTTCTTATTTCTGATCAATAATATTCTTAGTTAAGATTTTTTTTAAGTAACGAGGTTGTTTATTCTGTTGAAAGGTTTTTCAATTTCCAATTTTTATAAAAAATTACAGTTAGTACATTCAGTGTATCATTAACGTTTATAATTACACATCAAAACTCTGAACAATGAGTAAGTTAACTATTGGCACTCTTTGTTAGTACACCTTGGCATTGTTTAACTTAAAAAAATCGTAATGATAAATTTTGATTATTGTCTTTTTTACAGGTTTAGTGCATTTAGAAGCTTTAGAAATGTTATCAAAGCAAGTCAACATGAGAATAGAGGAACGGTTACGGACAGTGGATGTCGATAAGAGACAAGATATTAAGGAAACTTTGCAGCAAGTTGCAGGTAAATACTGTTTCAGTACGTTTTGATTTTTTTTAATAACTTCAGATGACTGAATATGTCCCATGTTGTTGTACAAATGGTAACAAATCCTATAGTCATAACAATAACACTCCAGGAATACAACTACGACTGGCAACGCCTCATAAGTCGCTGAATAAACACAATAAAAAAAAATAACATATGCTAATATTCATGGGTATGAATGTATCATATAGTGCGTCGCCTGCTGGTTTGCTGACATGAAAGTGTTTTTTCAATCACAGAGCTACATAAAGTAGGTGCAACAAATTGATCTAGCTGCATGTCTAATAGTTGATTTTCAATGGGGTTTGAGTCTAGTGTAATTTCAATAATTGCCCTGTGAAGCGATTTAAATTAAAATTTAAAATCACAAATGAGAAATATACAAATCACAAATAATCATTTCTAAATTAGACAATTAAGTTACGGTTAACATGAAAACACTGCCACACTTGGCTTTCTACAACCTACATCTACAATCAGTACTCTAATATAATCCACAGAACTCTGTGAAATACCTGAAGAAGAAGAAGATGATGATGATATTCCATCAGAAGACTCGTCGAAACCAGACGCTTTTCACGAAAGATTGCAAAAAGCTACTCAAGACCTAGGGGTTAAGATACAGTTTCAGCCGCTTGTTAAGTAAGTTCCTTTACTTATAATAATGTTTGTTTTAAAAGTTTTTAGTTTTCTTACATGAGGAATATTAATAATTATTACTTATAAATTATTTATCTTAGAGCTGCTTTTCAATGCTCAGATAACTTTTATGTGGCTAATTTGACGCTTGGTAAGACTTATCAAAGAAATCACATCAAGTGCAGTAATACCCCGACTTACGCTATCCCGTTTTACGCGAATTCGGAGATACGCGGTTTTTCGTTTGCTGGATTCACACAATCCAGAGCTAACAATTGACGAGATATTGAAGAGATAGAAACGAATGAGCATGATCAAGACATTGAACACACTGATTCGTTAGATCCGGATAATCCGGTCCGAACCGGAAAATTGAGTTACGGTTTGAAACTTATCAGAAGACTTCAGACAAGGGATTACAAATTTTAGAAAAAATAGATTCCAATGAAGAGCGCATGTTTACTACGAAACGGGAAATTAAAAATATACTGGCATGCTACGAGGAAATTAGGTTAGCGACATTGTTAGAATATATGAAGCCTTCGACATCAAAATAACTTTGGTTTGCGTTGTTTTATTCATAGTAATGTAAATTGTTTTCATTATCTAACATTTTATGAAACATATTTCTTCTAAATTATTGTTATCTTTAGACTTTGGTCCCGATTACACAAACTTTAAATGTATTTATATGTAAAGTTGGACCCCGACTTATGCGAATTCGACTTACACGGCCATCTCTTGGTCCCACCTATCGCGTAAGTCCACGGTATTACTGTGCTCCAAATTATTTTATTGATAAAATTTATCTGAGAATTACAATATCAGACCCTTAACTAGTGTCATACTTATGATCTAAATTGGTTGTCACAAACCGGTTTTATTATTTGTTATCTGACTTCGTTACTGACAACATTTAGGCCAATTTTTAAAAGAAAACTTAGCTAAGGAAAATGTCTATTTTATGTAAATAGATTTGATATACATTTAATAAAGATGATTTTGGTAGCACAAGTAAAAATCGAGATTGCTGGTCGATACAAATACACTGTATTTCTCTGACTAGTTCAAAAATTATCTTCTATCTAACATTGTTTTCAGTTTGTTCGTATCTGCAATTAAATAAATTATTTCTACATTATAGTGGTAAGCCCAGAAGTAAAATATACCATATTTGATCTAAAAATTCCCAAGGATTCAAGACAGTATCAAAAAACAATTCCTTACACAATGTTTGTTTATATTTTCAGACAGTATGAAGAAGTCTTATCTCTACTTTCAACTATGGACACAAATCCGAGGTCGATATATAAAAACGCAATAAGTTCTCTTGCGCATAGCACTGCACTGGTCGTGGAGATCTACCACAAAACCGGTGAAATGATGCTGGTCAAAAGTAGGAGGTCCACGGCCGATGAGGCGGACGCCGCTACTCAGTAAGTAAATTCAAAAGCATAATCAAAATATTTTATTTCGTTGTAAGTAAAAAAAGACACTCGATGAATGTCTTCTTTCTCTTCATGTTCATCGTGGTACACCTTAACTTCGGCTTTTAAAAGGTATTACTATGCGTTTCAAATAACAAGAGGACCGACTTAGCGCCGTATTGTGACGTCATAGCTGTCAATTCGAACCAACTAGGTAGCGTGAGAACAAAAAAATTTTTTTTTTATGGAATTTATTTAAACAAGCCATTGCTTCTAGCGTCAAACTCTCAATTTGGCTTTCCTCAAAATTTCAAAACCGTGAGAGTTGAAAATGTTATTTTTGACATAGTTTTTTGGATGTTTGTGCCTTTTTTTTAACTCACAAAAGTTATTTTTTTAATACAGTTGTATTTTGAAAAATTTCTTTTCGATATAATACTTGAATAAATAAAGTAAAATAAATCATTATTTTCATGCAAACAAAATTTCTTTGCAGACCATAATTTTCAGGTGAAAATTATGACAGATACAAGTCATTGACGTTCCTATTATCATTTGAATCGCATAGTAAAGGTAGACCGATTGGGGAAAAAAAATGGCGGAAAATACTCGTCTCGGCAGAGTATTGTCAGCATAGTAAAATACATAAAATAGGCAATTAGGTACATGGCTCGACTGCGATAAGAAATAAACAAACATAAGACAGCGAATTGTGTATGCCAATGTGATGCCGCAGCAAAACGTTGTAAATTCAGAGTTTGGAATAGAGATAGCTATGGCCATTGACTGAGTACATTTATCCGTACAGATTACCTGATAGCGTAGTTATCGCATGACCAATTTTGAATTGTCAATTGACATTGAGAAAAATTTTAATTCTAATTCAACACCAATCCAAGCCCAAAGATCATTTAAACGTCGCGTTACTTCCTGCTCTTGAAAACAATTTTGTCAACGTTTGATTGAAATAGCGATCTGTTTCCGATGGCACACTTGCGAGTGAAGTTGGTTACGGTTTAACAAACAATGCACAATAAATGTTACCACAATTGACAGCTGTCAAAGCAAACTCAAGGGTTGCAATTTGGCGTGTTTGTGTTTGCCAATGCTACTTTATGTCTCATTTAGTATCATTATGTGGCCGAACAATAATGAAACAATTTGCGCTAGTGTAGTATCCAAGAGTACGAAATACCAAAATTGAATGAGGGCTTTTCGTTTTTTTTTTTAAAGATATTTCATTCGAAACTAGATGGCGTTGAACAAAACTCAAGAGTCAATGTCAATCTCTTTGTTTTTTGACTGATCGTATGTTTATATTATGATATATTATATATTTATCCGGTTACATATTTATCATATGTTTATTTTCAGTCACACACACGCATCTTATAAAAGATTAATAATATAGTGTTCCTTGAGGTAGATTAGGTTATTTTATTTTATGCGTTTTTTTTTCTTTACGTAAAGTTTACTGAAATGTATACCTGTGGCTCCTTCACCTTGCACCCGTACACATAGCAAGAACGAGTGACGAATAATTCATATTCAAAAGAAGCCCTTTCGGGCGCATATTTTTTTTTTGTCTATCACTCACTCAGTCATTTCTGTCATTTCATACTTTTTTTGACTCTTGAGTTTTGATCACCGCCATCTAATGTTGAAAAAAGAACTATTTTTTTTATTTTTAATCGTTGAATGAAAACCTCTCATTGCTGATCCATCGGAATTGTTTTCGAGTGTAGGCCTGCTGATCGGTAGACGAAATCGGGACACAAATTACATGAACCTTCTATATCACTTATTATATGCGTGTGTTGTGTATTAATTACATAATCAATAATATACTCTAAACGTGATATTTACAAATATTTATTTGTTTTGCAATAGAAACCAAATTTTTATTGTATTATTTTTGGGGCTTGTTTTTTTACAATCTTAATATTTTAAATTATGCAATCTACTTTTATCACTATACTTTTTTATTTCACTTAAAATACATTTTGTAAATCAAGAAATATTAGCAGAAAAAAGCTTACTATATTCATGTTTTTTTAAATTACAGATTAACAGTAGTACTTACAAAGCATGTAAGCGAACTGGCAACTCTATTCACGGAGAAATTGAATTCTATTGAGGCTGAAAATAAGGACCAAATCAATACTTATATTACGAATATTTTCTTAGAGGTAAGACATTTTCATTACTATTACTATATTAAATATTTAATATTATTACATACTATTAAACAAACAAATTACTTAGACAAATTCAAAAATTTATGGGGAAACGTCGCAATGTTTTTCGTCGCAAAGTCCGCATACCCGAACGAGTGGGTAGCACCCCAAAGGCTAGAAGTTTTAATGAATTGAGCTCTTTAAAAAGTTTTGATTTTTTTTTACTTTCAACTAGCTTTAATCAATATTTATTTATTTATTTCCAGGCAGGCAACAGTTCAACGTACATACAGAACGCATTCCAATTAATTCTTCCTATTTTACAAATCGGTGCTGTTTAATACAAATAAATAATACATTTTCGCTCTTCGCTCTTATACAGTCATAAACAAATTTAAGTAATACACACTAAATCAAAAACACATAAAATATATTAGTGCTCCCACATGACAGATACATAATGTTTTAAGACAGCTGTCTCATGAAGGGACGTTCGCTTTACTTGTGGTTGTTAGTTTCCAAACACGCTATGTATGTGTGCGTCATCGGGCGGATCGAACGGATTCCGCGCTCACGCACACATATTTACCTTGTTTGTACACTTGGTACAAGTAAAGCTTAAGTAAGTTCGTGAGACAAAAGTACCATATAATATAATAGCGTTTTAGACAAAACTGTTAACCCAGTAAGTCACGTGGCACGCGGAGAGTACCTGGATAGCGATGATTATGATGCATATAAAAAAGGTATGGTTTCTAAAGCAAAAACTGAACCTATTTTTAAAATTTGACCTACTTTACTAATTATTTCATTCGGTGAAATTATTACGAAATAATTCAAGTGTTGTATAACAAGGAGAAAAATAAATTGTTGCATTTGTTACATTTAACAAAGAAATTCTAAACTTTTGTTATTTTATTTTATTAAGAAAACCAACAGCGTTGCAATCAAATATTTCTATGTACAATATAATCTTAAAAGTAAGGCCAATAAAGGGTTTCCCTTAAACTTATCTGGGCGTTTAATAATTATAATTTTTTTATCACATATAATAAATATCTAATGTTAAAAGAGATACCTACTTTAAAAAAGCATGCCATAATTACTACCTGCCTAGCAATTTACATAAAGATTACAATTACAATAAACAAAAACAAAAAAAGACCAAGTTATACACCGAACATACTTATGGAACTGAAGATAATCATCGATACAAGAAAAAAATTACTGAATTATTTATCTTATTTTAGATAGCCAAGTACAGTTTTAATTAAATATGAAAACATGAAAGAATGTTTCTAATAATATTAATGTTTACAATATGTTAAAGAACATTCTCATGGTACAAAATGTTTCATATCATTAATAACTGTTGTGTGAAAGCACCATATTTGGCTGTATTTGAGCGCTTTAAATTCCCTATTTATCTGTACAATAAAATGTTTATATAACGTATGCATGTGTGTTTATATGTGTATATAATAAGAAACGGCTTAGTAATATCAGAATTAATGGTTTTTTATCTAATGTTTTTCCTTTGGCATACAAGATGGGTTTAATAGAAATACTACTGTTGATTATGCGCAATTTTTTTTATTTGATGAAGAGCCTGCTGTAAGCATGCTGTACGCATTTAGATTTATTCCAGTGCACGAATCAGACTACTTTCAATAAACCAATAAAACTATTTCAATAGGTTCAAAAATATAAATCAATTTATGAAAGAAATAATGTCTTAGATATTAAAGAACATAAAAAGTTATTTTGTGCTTTGAGATTTAATAATTCCTCGACTTAAGTACTTATGTAACGACATGCTTTCTTGTACATATATTTAATGGTTTCTTTTTAACAAAGTATATACGAAAAAATATGTCGATGGGTAACTCAAGTTTGTTATAATTTTTTAATAATCTAATTACGATGTAAAATAATAATAATTTAATGGTTTACAGCTGTAGTATCGATGGCTAAAGTCATCTGTCATTTGGGTCCTATCCTCTCTATCTGTGATTTCAGCTTATACAGCAACTGTGTGTGTGAGCCAAATTGTACTGATTGTTCACGCACACCAAACCGACGAGAACCCTGTTTGACAAGATGGCGGCTGCCACACAAAGTTAAGTTGTATATTACAAGCACACGCGCACGTAGGGCCGTGCGTACAAAAGAGTCACTCCATCTATGCGAAATTACATCAGTATACTTTAATGATTGTTAGAACAGACATATAAGTTTACCAGAATCGGTTTCACGCGCGTAAATTTAATGTTTTTCGTACATTTTAAATGGCGAAGAAATTTTGAAATTATGGCAGTAACTTCAGAGTTTGTCGATTACACACAAGCGAACAAACAAATGTTTCCTCTTTATAGTATTAGTCTTAGTGGGAGTAATCTAGTCCCACTAAGAGCCGCTACCCACATATTCAGGCGGCAAAGTTGAATATGTGTAGGTAACGTTCCGGAAAATAGTCGCCGCGCCAAAACCGTTCGAGTTTTGTTGAGGCCGACAATAACCGAATATGTTTATAAGTGATTCGGGCCGGCATTGCCGCTCAACAAATACTGCCGACTGTGAATGTGCCAGCTTGAACAAGTGGGTAGGTTACATGTTTGATGTATAAGTATTCATATCGGTCGCTCAGTTTTAAATTAAATTGTTTAAACTAAAAGCGATTGAATAAATAAGCTTAAAATTTACCAGTGCTTGGACAATATTTATTTTATGAATCAATATTAAGGTCTACCGACGGCTGAACAGCAATAAATACATAAATATTTATCAACAAATATCAATACGTGTACTATTTATGAATTGTCGAAAGTCATTAATATTTATGTACAATGGTAACCTGTAAGGTTAGTTACCCTTATAAACATTTAAAAAAAGTTTGTACTCGGAAACAATATTTGTAAGTACGCATGATTTTTATATGTTTGTAAAATTGTTAGAATTAAAGATTCTGTGAATATATTTATGTTACAAATAAAATAAAACTGTATTTAAAAATACTAATAACTGTATTATTTTAAACTACTGGTTCACCCTAATACCTAGCCTTTGACCATCTAGAATAAAATACATTTCATTTGTTGAAATAATTTTGAACATTTAGTATAGAATACCTTTCATTTGTTGAGGTAAATGTTTAATCTAACATCCGGAATGATTTAAAGAATTGCCTACGTCATGAAATAGTCGACAATTAAACGCTTGGATAAATCATAAAACAGCCCTTATACCTTAATTTATAAGACTGATTGTCTTTTGGATTTATTGTTTCGGTTCTTTCCACAACATCGTCAGCGCCACGTTGACATCGGTACACATGAACATTTATATACCCTGGAAATGTATATGGAAAATAGGTACAACAAGGGGGGAAAAAGTAGTTCTTAATGATAAAGGCTAGATAATGTGGTGTGATTGTTAGAAATATTTATTTATTTATTTAAACATCTCCAAAGACCATGAAGAAGTTCTTTTACTTTAACATTTTTATTTGTCGGCATGGTGCAGCAAAATTTTCTCTTAGTCTAATTAATTAATTTGACCCTTTAAAACCTTGAACCCTTCCTTAAATAACACATCATACATTTACTATTCTATTTATATTTTACGTAGGTATTCCTGCGCTACAATTTACAAAAGCTCTAGAACAAATTTTAAATCGTTTCACCATAATTAAGTTACAGGATATTCAACATGTACAATACGTTCTGCTTATCTTCCTCCGTTTGTAGCTGGCGTGCTTTCGACCCTACTGAAGATATAGCCACGCTCAAAATACTCAAGCTACCTAAGAGAAGTACACAAACAGACAGGTCAGGCCAACTTTTTACATTAAATTCGCAGCTTTTCATACATAGTCCTACACAAGATGTCTAGGCTTCAAGTTAGGTCACTGATGTGCCGAGTAGTCTTCCGTACGGAGACTATTTTCAAAAATACAAATGCGTACAATTATTCAATTGTTTTCATTTGTATGGTAGACACTTGGGCGCCTAATACGCACCTGGATTACCTGTAGTTCCCGCTATCCTTCCTAGTTTATCCATCAAAATAACCACGTGTTTAAAGATAAACTTACTAACTAAAATGGTAAAGATATAGAACAGCCACTAAAATAACATGAACAAAGGCGCTGTCAATTGAAGCCAAAACGTTTAGCAAGGCGTCATTTATAAATGATGCTCTTAGTAAATAGTGTTGATGGATGCAAAAACTAGTTGCCTTCCGATGGATTGCGCGCTGTTTCACAGCTAGGATAATGTAAATAGAACGAAACGCTAAGTAACATTTTCAAATCCCTTGTCAAATCACTACAGGAATAAAGAGCCATCTATTGTTATACACGGTTGTGCTTGCCTGTTGGAGACGTTTTTTATTTTGTAGTTTCTAGTAAGGCCGAAGTGCGCGGACCCGAGTTAAAAATTTAAGCTAAGTGGGTTTAAAATCCTGTTGCTTTATGTCTCTGGCTTTTGATAGAAATTTCCAGTGATGGAGAAACAATTTGAACTGAGTAACCGGCTGACTCCGAGGTCAATTGTTAAATCGGGTCTGCGGATGTTGGCCTTAGTCTCACTAGTAGCCTTTATAATACAGTTCGGTAATATAGGTATACTTTACTTAAATTCAATAAAAAAATACACAAAAGCGAATATTTTGACCGAGTCTATAAAATAAACAAACAAATAAAATCATTGAAATTAGTCAAAAATTTAATTAACTTCTATAAAAACGGCATATCACAAGGAAAACGTTTCTTCGTATTTTACATACAACTTGAAGACAATTTTTTTTCTTTGTAGGTATATTTAAATAAAAATATAATATAATATGAACCATTTTATATTAACACATGAACAATTTATTGCTATCTTGTAGT
Organism: Marasmarcha lunaedactyla; assembly: GCA_923062675.1. Classification (NCBI taxonomy): domain Eukaryota; kingdom Metazoa; phylum Arthropoda; class Insecta; order Lepidoptera; family Pterophoridae; genus Marasmarcha; species Marasmarcha lunaedactyla. The sequence goes on from OV281358.1 coordinate 7,369,310, forward strand.
TAGTACTATGACGCCGTTGCTGTAGAAATTTCGAAACTTCTGGACCGAAACTAGTGGAAATCTGAAGGTGCTAAGTCAGGGCTTTATTGTGGACCCATGAACACGTCCCAGCTAAACTCCTAATTTTAGCTGAGTGGCTAAAGAACCGGCTTTATCATGATGAAAGATCACACCCTTCTTGGTGTTCAATCCGGCTTATATGCTCAATAAGTGTTTAGCTTCAAGCTTTAAAATACTTTTTTTACACTCTGTATAATTGGCATAAATTGATTTATGATAAAATTACGTATCGTCCAATCATTGGTAGTTAAAAAATCGTCCAAATTACTTTACTTAGATATAATTAATTTTACTTCCATAACGGTTCTTCCTTTAAGTTGTTACATTACCTATATAGATAAATGGAATGAATATGTTTTGCACGTTCTTGTTTTCATGTAATTTAACTTTTTTTATTCCAGAATAGAATAAAAAGCTTAGGACATAATCGAAAATGTTTACTATAAAAATGAAATAACCTCCAATATTATAAATGCGAAAACATGTGTAATGGCCACACTTCACGTCGCTACTCGTATTCACGTAGGTATACTTATTGCCTTAGGTATTTGCCCTAATTCGACGATGTGAAGATTTTTTTATGAGCCTATATTCGCCCAGTGATACCGTCGGACTGGTTAGGTTAGATTGAATTTGATAAACTCGTCCTAGAATAATAAGTTAATATGATGTATTTAAGTTGGGAGTATATACTTATTATTTTTCTTTTATATATAAAGAATATGATTAATATTTTTTATAATTATTTCCCGATTCCATCAATTTTGCCGTCACTCAAAAGCTTTTATCATTTTTGCATAAAAGATCAAAACTGGTTAAAATAACCTTGACATAAAATCTGGATAATCTTTCCATTTACAAACAACTATTTAAGATAACAACCTCTTTTATGTAATCGCAAGGTGCTTTTCATTGTATTACCTGTTTAGAAACATTCACAAAAGAGATCGGTTAAATCCTCTATTAAAAAAACTCAAGCATGGCCGAATTTCAAAAATTTTATAAAATAGATCTGCGAACATCTTGCGTTCTGTCGATTAGTGATTTTATGATTGATAATAACAACCTTTGGTATAGTAATATGGGCAAAAGTTTGGCATATGGTCGTTGCATAATTGAAACATATGTTGGGTTATAAATCTATGAATTCAACCGCCTTTTGTAATAATTAACACGTGCTAAAATCTTGGGTGTATTAGTTTTTGTGTTAAGAAAAGGTGCAGCATAAGGTGTCTTGCCGAATTTTTTCTGTTATCGGTAATGCAAGGAATCCATTGACCTCAACCAATCGACAAGCCCTAAGTACGAAAAAAACGTGCATACCTAAACTTGAAAAATAACATAAAATGGCGTCCATTTCTAGTGTTGCACAACGAGTATCGCATCTACTATCGATATTTTAGAACTAAATATAGAACTTGCAATATAATATTAAAATTTAATGAACTTTTGTAAGAGATTGACGTAAATGAAATAATCATAGTTTATGGTTTATTTACTTTCATTATAATTCTTTTAATAAAATAAAATATAATTCTTTTAGTAATATTTGAATTTTAATATCATAATTTGTTTCTCATATGTCCCGAAAATTTGCACACCCACTTCAAACGGGGTAGATACAATTGGAACTAAATGTACAACCACAAAAACTGTTACTTACATTGTATTTTGGCAAATAAATGATTTGATTTGATTTGATTTGATTTGAATATAAAAAATTAAGAACTATACAGTTTATTTTCGTAACTCCTGACGTATTTTCGGACTCCGTAAGTCCCGTCAAATTAGCCAGAAAAATAGTGGTCAGTTTGCATTAATTCCCAACATGCTGAATTTTGGTACAGACCTGGGGTACACTATTATAAATAAAACACCGAAAGATCCCATGTTTGCTTAAAAAGTTATTCAAGGTCAAGCATCAAAGTTTTCGGTTCAATCAATTAAAGTCTGGCTTGTCTTCAATAATTACGATTCATAAATAGACAACTACCTGCCTATTCAATAACAAAATTAACAATTCTAAGCAAACTTAATTCCCTCTTTCTTCACGCCTTTTTGTTTCAAAAATACTCGCACAACGGCAAGCAAAGCAAATACCGTTTCGATATGATTTACTGCGTAAGCGCCTGTTATCATTTGCATCGAAAGTATGAAAAATAAAAACATATTAATAATGATCATCGATATCTGGTTAAATAATGAAAGCTCCGGAACATCACTTTTGACAGCTTTTTTTGACAGAAATGTAACAATAAATGGCGATTTGTGGCACCCTAGCCACCTGCTATGACGTCACTACACGATTGATATTTTAGTGACAACATTCAAAAATAGTACTATCTCTTTCTTTTATTAGCATTTTTGTATAAGTAGAGGGAGACAACCAAGTTCTTCCTCTTTATATGAATCGATATACATAACTACTTATTTATATAGGACATTACGACTACTCCATGTATTTATCACATCGCTGAAGGAATCTTAGAATTAAATACATAGTACAAATGAGAAATATTTTTGTATTTTGCTTGGCGTTTAATGTGTTTGTAGGTCCTATATTTTAATTCATTTTGTTTCAGTTTATAATATATTTTTTAATTATCTAATTAAAATGTCTCACGTAAGTTTTATAAAATTAACTGAAATAAAATAAATGTTTTTAGTTTTTAACACGCTCTTCATTATAAACCCTTAGTAATAAAAATTAGTTATTTATGGTACCTACAGAAATACCAAGTAATAAATAACTTTGACATGTTGATGTCTAAAGTACTTTTATTTGTATCGTAGCGTGCGATTACCTTGGATTCCAGGCAGGCAGAAGCGAACTTGGTCTAAATTAATTCGACGAACATCAAGCTGAAATTGTAATTATTACAAAGCAAATGCCAACTTCAAAAACATACACACCTCGCGAATCAAAATCCAAAAGGAACCAATTCTTAATGAAACCCAATTTCGAGTACGATAAATTATATGTACAAAGTACAAAGGATTTATCTAGGTTAACGTGTGACTCATCATTTTACTTTTAATGCAAATAAATTTTAGTGTCAAAACTGCACTCGTCGGGTTTAGTTATTTTACTCTTAACATTGTAGTTTAACTATAATCCTAACATTCCTTGTAACTGTATAAACGGTACAGTTATTTTTTTGGTCCTTCGAGTTTCATCTCGCGTTCGAAACAGTTTCGCGAGTGTAACCAGAAATTTTAAAATATAGTTTAGTAAGACGTACAGTCTTTATTACAAATACTTAACCGTACGTGGCGAACAGTCACAGTGAACTTTGAATCTTGTTACGTACAGTGACAGAAAAGTTAATCGTAGTAAACTAAGAATTTTATTTTATTTTACACATTTTTATCGGACTATTGAGTGCAGTGTTAGTGTTAGAACATTCTAAATTACGGTGTACTCTGTGAGGATCGCTAGAACAAACTGAGAACGCTACAGCAGGAGAGTAAGCAGCAAATACCAAGTAAGATCTTTCCATTTACCTGTAACTAACTTTACAAAATGGAGCTCGTAGACAGCCTTCTTCAACGCCAAGAGTCGATTTTGGAGGAAATTAAACGTATTGAACGCAATTTTAAGAAAGACTCGTCTATTCGTAAGACGCGTGAGTACATAGAGGAGAGACTCGAGAGCTTGGACAAGCTCTGGGCTGACTTCAATAGTAACAACGCGAAGTTAGCTCAGTTTAGAAATGAAACCATTCCATATTTTTGCGACAATCAATATGAGGCTGCACGACAGTTCTACAGTGATGTACGATTTAAGATATCCTCGTATCAGGCATCAAGCACAGGTATGTCCGTTCCATCCCCTTCCTCTAGCGGCCACAACCGCGGGGCATCACCAGGCGCGGCACACCTGCATACAGCACAGGCACCGCCAGCACAGGCATCGCCAGCACACGCACGGCCAACACAGGCCCCGCCAGCGCAACCACACACAGAGGTTGACAGCCTTTTGTCTCTGCAACGCACCAATTTCAGAGCATTTGGAAGGTTGGTAAATAGCTTAGATGTAGATAAATTAAGCGATAAATGGGAGTTAGAAGATGAATTACGCAACGTACAGTTACGCTGGAATGCTATAGATTCATTACATCTACAGATTGATAACATATTGCAGGGTTCAAATTTATGTTACGACCAAGAATTTAATGAATATGAACAACGCTACAAAGCTCTCAAAAGATCTCTCAATATGAAATTAGCTTCCACAGCACATCTTCAGCAAGCGACCCCTCAAATCGACATTCCAGTGTTCACAGGCAAGTACACGCAATGGCCTACCTTTTACGATTTATTTTATGAGACCATCCACAACAACAACTTGCTGACTAAAAGCCAGAAGATGCAACATTTGAAGGGCAAGCTGAAGGGAGAAGCAGAGCGAATCGTACAGCATCTACATATCTCAGCTGACAACTACGACACTGCATGGGAGCTGCTGATACACAGGTACAACAATCCACAGCTTCTCTTTACAAACCAAATAGAAACATTTTTAAATCTACCTGCGGCACACAAACAGTCTGCCTATGAAATTAAACGTCTCTATGACACCTCAAGAGAATGCTTATACGCCATTCAAAATTTGGGTATTAATACCACTACCTGGGACCCATTACTGGTTCACCTATTAACGAAAAAATTAGATGTAGAAACATATAATCAGTACAAAGAAGCTCGCACACATCCACGGGACTTGCCATCCCTTGATGAGCTCATGAATTTCCTGGAGAGCAAATTTACAGCACTAGAGCCTATTCATAAAAGAAATACCCCGCCTCACATAACTAAGTCATCTCAAAGCCATCAGAATACGTCAGCTTATAATAGAAATCAATACAAAGAAAAATTAATTTCAAAGTCCAGTTACCAAGCCTCAGCAGCACGTACGTCGGGCTGCCCATTTTGTCAAAAAAATCACGTACTTTACAAATGCAACAAATTTGCTAAATTGTCAGCTGAAGATAAAATGAACACGATCTCAAAATTAAAAATCTGTCAAAATTGCCTATTCAAACATGACCTGCCCTGTATTTCAACAAATAGGTGTAAACAATGTCAAGGCGATCATAATACGATGCTTCACGATGCATTTTTAAAGACTATTACAAATGCAAAGTCAGTTACCTATCGACCGAGTGGCATACTTCCTACATCGACAGATTATGCAACTAATTCAAATAAAAATCATAATGTTAATTACGTCGCTACAGATAATGAGGAAATTTTGCTGACTACAATTTTATTAAAAATACAAACATATGATGGTACCAGTGTCGTCTTAAGGGCATTATTAGATCAAGGATCACAAATAACTTTAATTTCTGAACATGCCGCACAACTACTAGGCCTCCCTAGAAAAAGTTATCACGCCTCAGTTTCCGGGATTGGGTATGGTTCGAAACAGAGCAAAGGTGTTATCTCACTGAACTGCTCATCTATTTACGATGACTTTAAATTCTCAACAGAAGCTCTAGTCATTAACCGTGTAATTAACGATTTACCTAACGGGACTTTCAACAAACAACCGTGGTCACATTTACAACACCTACAACTTGCTGATCCTGACTATAACATCTCTCGGCCCATTGACCTACTATTGGATGCAAGTGTGTATTCGGAAATCATAATGGATGGCTTAATTAAGGGCCCTAACAAAGCACCTATAGCTCAACAGACGCGCTTAGGTTGGATATTATCGGGTAATGTCAAAACCTTCAACTGTAATGTAGTACTTAACAACTTAGCCGATATATCACAATACTGGGAACTGGAAGAAGTGAACAACACCTCTAATAAGCTGTCTGAAGAAGAAGAACTCTGTGAAAAGCTATATCAAGCTACTACGAGGCGCCTAGAGAGCGGTCAGTATGAAGTTGCGCTTCCCATGAAAGAAAACTATGAACAACATCTTGGTTTGTCTAAATCTAAAGCGATCGCTCAACTACACAATTTAGAGAACAAAATGTCTAAAAATAAGGACTTTTCAGATAGTTATAAGCAATTTATGTCAGAATACTTATGTTTAGGCCACATGAAACCTGTAACAAATAAGATAGAGCCATCATGCTATCTCCCGCATCATGGAGTATTGAAAGCAGACTCTACTACTACAAAGTTGAGAACCGTATTCAATGCATCTTCCAAAACATCTACAGGTAACAGCCTGAATGATTTAATGCTCCAAGGCCCTAACTTACAAAAAGACCTTCACAGCCTTATTTTAGCATGGCGACTACATAAAGTCGTAATAACAGCGGACATTGAGAAGATGTTTAGACAGACATTTGTAAGAGAAGCTGATCAGCACCTACAGCGCATCATCTGGAGAAGTGCACCACACGAAATGCTAAGGGAGTTCCAGCTAACAACAGTTACCTACGGAACCAGGGCCGCTCCGTACTTAGCCATGCGGACCCTAAAACAGCTAGCCTTGGATGAGAAGGATAAGTATCCTCTAGCCTCAAGAGTTCTACAGTCATCCTTCTACACTGATGATCTCCTGACAGGAGGGGGTTCAGTACAAGAAGCCCAAAAGTTACAGCAACAGTTAATCGACATCTTGAAGGAGGCTGGTATGAATATTCGGAAGTGGTCCAGCAATCGCACAGAGCTAATCCAAAATTTATCCCCTGGTCAAGCAGACGCACCCCTAGATTTTAAAAGTGATTCAAGAAAAACATTAGGTCTTCGCTGGAACCCAAAAACAGACACATTTTCATTTCAAAACAAATTCACAGATAATAATAATGACGATCACCTTACTAAAAGACAGCTGCTATCTAATATTTCAAAGATATTTGATCCGCTAGGCTGGCTCTCACCTCTTACCATCAGAGCAAAGATATTATTCCAGAAGACTTGGTCAGAACAACAAAAAAGCTGGGATGAAGAGCTAACGGATCAAATCAAAAACGAATGGAATTTGTTAAAACTAGATTTTCAAAAACTTAATTTAATTGAAATACCAAGATACTTAGGTAATAATGGTAAATACATTATTCACGGTTTTTGCGACGCATCCGAAAAAGCTTACGCTTGCGTTATTTACATTACAACTATAAACGATAAGGCCGGGTGCACAACGAGACTACTAACCGCAAAAACAAAATTAGCACCCTTGAAAAATAAATTAACACTCCCAAAGCTGGAATTATGCAGCGCTTTTCTTCTATCTCAACTTCTTCAAAAGGTTTTAAATATATTTACAAATACACAGTATGAGATATATTGCTGGAGTGACTCCATGATAGCACTGTCCTGGATCCATGGTGACATTAACAGATGGCAACGATTCGTGGCAACCAGAGTACAGAAGATAGTTGACGTCACTCCTCCAGCTTGTTGGCACCACGTCAGTTCAGAACAAAACGCAGCAGACTGTGCCACAAGAGGATTAACAGTAGACCAGCTGAACTCACATCCCTTATGGTGGAGCCCGGAATGGTTAAATAAAATTGACAAAAACACCTTACTCGTATCCAGAACTAATACTTATAAAACATCGTGCGAAGAAAAACAAAGGTTCAATGTATACTCAACCTTATCTGAAACTAAAAATAGAACATTAATATTACAATTAATAAATTATTATAGCTCTATAAGACAAGTTGTTGCAACAGTAGGCTGGATCTCACGTTACATTCGATGGTTACATAATAAACAAACCACCTCACGTGAGTCACACTTGTCGGCATCTGAAATACAACACTCCTACAACATTATAATTAAAGCAATGCAAGCCATAGAATTTGAAAACGAGATTGAATGCCTAAAACTAGGTAAACGATTGCCAGTCCATAGTAAACTTTTATGCTTGAATCCTTACATTGATGAAAACGACCGATTATTGAAAGTCGGAGGGCGACTAAATAAATCGACATTGAGTAGTTTAGCTAAAAATCCGATCATATTAGCTAGCCATAGTCGTCTCACTGAACTAATCATTCATCAAGCTCACTCGGTGACACTCCACGGTGGGCCCCGGCTTACTTTGACATATGTAAGAGAAAAGTATTGGATTGTCAGCGGCCTCCGCACGGTAAAGAGAGAGCTACGTAAGTGCGTAAAATGCAGGCGCTACAGTAACCAAAATCAACATCAGATCATGGCTGATCTCCCAGCGGCTCGGGTTACACCTTCTCGTCCTTTTAGCCATACAGGCGTGGATTTCACCGGACATTTTGATATCAAGGCGAATAAAGGCCGTGGCATAAAAACGCTTAAAGGATATGTCGCGGTATTCGTATGTTTATCCACTAAGGCCGTCCATTTAGAGCTGGTGTCGGACTTAAGCACCCCTGGATTTTTAGCGGCATTTCGACGTTTTTGTGCTCGTCGCGGTACCCCCAGTCACATGTATAGTGATAATGGGACAAACTTTAAGGGTGCGAGTCGACTACTACTAAAGGAGTACAAAGAAATCATCAAAACCATCGATAGCAACTTTTTTAATAACATCAGAGATTTTAACATACAGTGGATCTTCAATGCACCAGCGTTCCCTTCAGCAGGTGGTTTATGGGAAGCTGCCGTAAAATCACTTAAATATCATCTTCGTAGAGTCATAGGGGAGCAGAAACTTACCTATGAGGAATTCGTGACTCTTCTACATCAAATAGAGGCGTGCCTTAACTCAAGGCCCCTGGTCGCATTAACAGAAGATCCCGATGATGATTACCTCACACCAGGGCACTTCCTGATTGGAGGACCCTTATTGTCTCGCCCGCAGACAGATCCCAATCAAATAAACATGAGCACCAGGTGGCATATGGTTCAAACGATGAACAAGAGCTTCTGGAAGACTTGGTCCTCGGAATACCTACAACAGCTACAAACAAGATCCAAGTGGAAACATCCTACCAAAAATATAGAGCTAGATAACATCGTATTAGTCAAGGAAGAGAACCTACCCCCCGGAAAATGGGCATTGGGAAGAATCGTTCAGGTCCACCCCGGGAAAGATGGATATGTCAGGGTGGTCTCTGTAAAAACGAAAAACGGCATCATTAAAAGGCCTATATTAAAACTATCACTTCTTCCTATCAACGAAGATAGTACTCGAAACAAAAATAGCTCAGACTGCAATAAACAGACAAGTGATCCTCCATCAACCATCAATACCAATCAGAGTAATGAAAAAACGACAAGAACTCGTCACAAAACCAGCAGATTTTCATACTCTATTTTAACGACACTGCTTGTATTTTTACTTACAATTGCTCCTGTTCGTTGTACCTACAACGTATCTTATTTCAACTCCGATCAAAGACTCTATTTTGATAAACAGTACGAGATGAACCTTATCAGAGATGAATGGAAGTTGTTAGTGTACTTTAACATGACAACATACTGGGCAGGACTATCATATTTACAAAAATACGTGCATCGATTACAGAAGGATACTTACATTTCAGATCTTCCACCACAATATCACAGTATAATGTACCAATTACAGCATGAGCTATCAGAAATCGAGCACTATAATGAATTAATTAAATTCCCAGACCAGAAAAGGCAGAAGAGGGGCCTAATCAATGGCGTGGGTTATTTGGCTAACTCCTTGTTTGGCGTTCTGGATGATAGAATTTTGAGGCAATATGAAAAGGACATCGAAAAAATATCTTATAATGAAAATCATCTTCGGACCTTACTTAAAAATCAGACCAGCGTAATAGAGGCTCAATCTAATATCTTAAAAAGAAATGAAGTTATAATGAATAAACAATTCGGCATCGTACAGTTGCATTTACAAAATATAACTTCAACATTAAATAGAGTACAAACAGACGACCAACGTTCATTATACCTTATGTCATCATTTTTGTCAGCTCAGATTTTAATTTCAAGTTTAAGACAAATCCAAAACGACCTGATTGACACTGTCACTGATTTATCACATGGCCACCTAAATGCTCACTTATTACCTGTGGAGCAATTACATGAGCAAATACATCTCATTACAAGTCAACTACAGGGTGATCTAACGTTGCCGATAAATGCAGAAAACATTTATGATTTTTATAAGCTGCTGAAAATTAATTCAAAAGTAGGTAGATCGTTCATGATAATCGAAATTAAAATCCCATTGGTTGCTAAAGAAATATTTGAGGTCGATCAAATTTATAGCATTCCTGGCAAAGGATACACTGTGGAAACGAATACCCCTTATATCGCTTTTAACTTTCAGAAGGATTTACTTTTATTAATAACAGAAGAAGATACTTCCTATTGCATTCACTTAACATCAGGAAAAGTATTATGCTCCTTCGATAAACCAGTCTATGAACAACAAATAAGTCACACCCTGTGTAATATAACTATTAACAATAAGGCGTTGTGCAATACGAAACCAATTCAGTGCGAAGAGCAGTGGATCAAATTACGTGCTTTTAACAGGTGGTTATTCACGTGTTGTAATAATTGCCTAGCTCGCTTATTTTGTCCAGACAAGACGGAGCTGATAACATTGATGGGGAATGGACTTATTGACATCGGTCAGGGCTGCATTCTTAAAACTAAGGGTACTCGAGTTTACGGACATACTAACTATCTTAGCAAGGTAAACACACAAGCAATGGTACCGACTGGAGCTGACACATCAATTTTAAATCAAATTTTTAACACTACCATGCCTGAATTATTTATACCAGAGGATCATAATGGAACTTGGAATGGTATAAAGGATCAGATAAAGGTCATTAAACAACAGTCTGACTTGACTTACACGTCACTCAGCGTACACGACCTACACCAGTACACCGTACTCTACGTCACACTAGCACTGCTTATACTAGTATGCGGCTATATGATATATCGCTGCCGCACAGCGAGACAACGCGCGAACGTGGCACCAGCACTGCAGGCGGCAATGCCGGTGGTCTTCCAGGCGGCACCAGCGGCGACGGCGGCGGCCCAGGCGGCCCAGGTGGAGCCACCGTCCCAGCGGCGTCCAGTGGAGCGAAGCGCGCCCGGCGTGGGCGCACCATGCTCCACACACAGTGGACACAGTAGTGTTAATAGTGTTAAGTGCGATGACGTGGTACTCTATCACAGGTCTCAGCCTCGGTCGGTAAGGTTGAAAATTCCCGAGGTCAGTGACAGTGAATAAAATAAACAATTAACTCTAACAATTCGTGCGTTAAATACCTACCAAAACCAATTTATAAACAACATTTGACTCAACGTGAAGGCTGACTCTACCTTTTTAATTTTTACTTATTTGTTTTATATTTAATTTCAACTTGTATTGCGTTAGTTTAGTAATATTATATTTTACCTCTCTGATTACATTCCTTTTGGAGTCGCAGGATGTACAAAGTACAAAGGATTTATCTAGGTTAACGTGTGACTCATCATTTTACTTTTAATGCAAATAAATTTTAGTGTCAAAACTGCACTCGTCGGGTTTAGTTATTTTACTCTTAACATTGTAGTTTAACTATAATCCTAACATTCCTTGTAACTGTATAAACGGTACATTATAAGTATCTTTACCTACAAAAAAAAACAATTACAAACCACTTTACTCACCATAAAATCATCTGAACCACGTAAACTGCACCTGGTTTTTTTACCCTTCCCGATTGAATAGCTCAATATAAGTCTTCCTTCCTTCCTATAATGAAAACTAAGAACACTCCTACCATCTTATCTGCTCAGCTGAGTGTGGCGCAGCGTTCTATGCGCAGTTGAAGTTTGATATTATTCGTTAAGAAAGTTTAGTTCCAGTTTTTGCTACAAAACGGATAAGTTGGTTGCAGTGTAATTTACTGTTGAAAGTCATTTATTTATGACCTATAGAAACCGGGAGTATATGCCACTTGAATGGGACTAGGAGATTATTCACACAGATGTGGAAGGAAGAAACACCTTTTAGGGTTGTTTCAGTTACTACCTTGGATTCTTTATGTAAATAATTCTAGTAAGTGGAAGGAATTTGGATGATTGTACAGAAAATAATATTTTTTCACTAACAATAAGTATATTGTTTACGTTGTAAATATGATTTAATTATAAAAAACGTTAAAAGTAGGTGCTGTAACAAGTAGCGGTGTTCCTGCCTATAACATACACAGAGGTAACTTGTTTGAGTAATAACTGTTTTAGTAGTTAAAGTCTAAATGCATATTGGCATAACTAAGTATTTTAATATTTAACTAAGTATTTTATTTAACTAAGTATTTGAGTGCTAGAAACTTACCTAACAGAAGCGTCAAACAATGAGTGGTTTTCAGAATGTCAACAAGTAGTACCACATGAAACTAATATGTCAAAGTCATTGAACGGTAGAGCTCATAAAGGGTGAAGAACTAAATCAGAATATTTGAGATAAGGAAATAAAGAATCTACACAAATATAATTTAAAAACTTGCTTCATATTAAAAATAAAAATGAGCGTTCAGTGAGTGACAGTTGTCATTCACCTGGCATTGACATATTAGTTTACTACAGGTTCAGTACAGCGCCCACTGTTGAGTTTAATTCGTAACTTCTTTTCAAATCCTCTAACTGAGACGGCAAATCTTATGTGTTATAAAATGTATGACCGTTAGCTTTACCTACTATACTATTTCCATTTCTTTATTTTCTCGATGACAGTTCTAATTTGATATAATGCTCTCTAGCTCCATCCCATTGTTTTCTCCGACTCTGGTATTATATAACCTTGTACGTGTGTAAACGTCATATTTAAAAAAAATAATGCATACATAATGTAAAAAAAATGCTCGCACAAGGTTACACATGAGCTGTCATCGAGAAAATAAAGAAATGGAAATAGTATAGTAGTCTTCACAAAAATTAAGTACGCTTATTTTTCCTAAGTGTCAGAAGGAGGGTTATGTTTTTCGAGTACATCTCTGAAATTTTTTTGGCGTGCTCTACAACCTAAACAAGGTATGAGGTTCCATTAAATTCATCTCAGTTGTGAGAGTGACAGGGTATATTATTAACGGAGTTTGCATAGGAACAGGAATTACACGGGAAAATAACTTAAAAGTAGTATGTTTTAATTTGTCAGATTCTGTAGCTTGTTGGTTTTTAATAATTTATTACGCGTATCCAATTTTTTTTACTTATAAAAAGCTTTTTCCTCCTAATATTCTTTTAGAAATAATCCAAGGTCCCACAAAGCAACAACCCCTTTGCAACGAACGCCACAACTAAAGGTGCGTTCACAAAACAAACATTAAATAAATATTTCGAAGTCTAATTGTTATTCTTGCTGGGTGCACCGGTGGTTTCCTGCCTAACGTCCCAAATAAGGTGTCAGGAAGAAAGGTACTAATATGGAATACTTAGAAGTTTAGCACTGATATTATCTATTGTTGGGTAGTAAATGTGTATCTCTTAATATAAAGGTTACGTTAAGCTATTAAGTGTTATTAGATTCATACAATACAATTTACGAAAATACGGTTTTGCTTTCAAAGCAGCATGAAAGTTTGACTAGTGTGATCTGGTAGAAACTACATTTTTATTTGTGTAGGTAAAAGTGGCTAAACTGATCGAATCACCAATGTCTGTATATGCAGCAGGACCCTACGTTTAATCCGATTGGAAGCTAAAGTTTATCGTCCGTCGTATTTAGTACCTTCCGAATTGTGTAGGTAAAAAAATAGTACCTAAATGGATACAGCGAAATCTTGCATATTTTTCTAGCAGGACCCTCCGCTGTTTGAAGGTCTTCAGACCAAATGTATTTGGTCCCTTTGAGTGGTGTATTAGTACCTTAAAATACCTTGGTTTAAGTCAAAAATAATAATTCGGTACCTTATGAGATACGCACCTGCAAAACCTTTGTCATGCCAGCAGGACCCTTTTTTGTTTCGAAGATTTCCGCCCAGACCATGATATTTCTTATCAACATTTCATTAGTATGTACTTTTCAAATAACCTTACGTTTAATTCAAAAAGTTTGTATTTTGAATGCCGAAAGGTCATAAAAGAATAACCATTCTTTGTTTCAATCATATTTCATCAGTATAACCATGATGTTTCTAAGAAACTGTTTTTAAGAAAATGGGTATTCGTAAGTTCGATTAGGCGCAATTATAGAGCTTGAAAGAACTGAGTTGAAGGATCCTCCGCCTAAAGCTTTTTAAAGCTACATTATCTATTCAGAAGCTACACACGCAATTTTTATCCAGAAATCACTTAAGGATTAGGAGTTCCGAGGGTGAAATCGCTTGAAATTTTCAATGTATGATATATGTTTCATTGGGTATACTGATAACCTGTAGAGCTGTATCTAATTAGCTTATCTATTTTTCCACATTTCTCATGTCGGTGACAAAAATCCTCAATAAAAATGATATTTTAATTATGACGCTTCCCAAAAAAATTACAAAAAACTATCAGCAAAAAAGTTTTTCAAGAGTTGTCGCTGACGGCTTTATTCACTAACTGTACTTTGCCACGTAAGTAACTTGAGTGTTTATTTATTCAGATGATGAGTTGATGTAATCAAAATCCATTATTCAAAAATACAATTTATATCTTCAAAGGTAAAAAAAATTTACAATTGGTAGAAGTCTTCTTTTTCGGCATCTTCATTGAGATTGCGTAATCACAACTTAAATTCGGATTTTAAAAGGTATTATTGGTAGGTACCCTGAGAGGAAAAACCCCGCCGGAAAAAAAACCTCTCAGCTCACTCGGGGTAGAAGGTATAAAATTTGCCGACGACATCAAAACAACACACACATGACAGCTAATAGTGCGTGCTAATGAAATGCCGCGGCCAAGCTGTATATATTGTATGCATATATTATTTTTCACAAACAGAAACTGAAATAGCCTAATAGCTAATCCACTTGTATTTTTGCCATAAAAGTGTGATTAAAATATAAAAATTAATCCCAATAGTTCCTCAAGCATTACATTTAAGGTTTAAGGCGTCTGAAGTTGCATTTTGTGTTTTGTCTACTCAACTGTACCTAAGTATTATGTTTTATAGGTAGTGACGCCCTGGTTAACAAAATTGCTAGTTTAATAAACAGGGTGTCCCTTAAGTTGCACGACAAACTAAAATGAAAGAAAGATTGTCAGATCAGATGTAAAAATTAACTCAGTAAAAGTGTCCGGTTTTCAAAATATTCCCGACTTTTCATTTTTTTTTTGAACAATGTAGCTTTCGGTCAGTTTTTTTGTTGATGTCTGTACAAACAAGCAGATACTTCTGTAATTTTTTTTTTGTAAATATTCTAGAATAGTAGATAGTACCATAATAAAATATTAATTTTTTAAGTATCATCAGGTGTCTTTTTTGTGAATTTTTTTTTATATGGTAGGGCCCACCTCCATCTTTCTTTCTTCACTTTCGTCATGCAAGTTACGGGACACCCTGTAGGTATATAATTTTTGTTTTTAAAACGCTATTATTTTCGCTGAACGCAAACTTTGATTTAAATTTAAGGTAAGTACTGTAGAGTCTCCTAAAATTCACTAACAAATTCTTATTACACTCTCCAATTTTTAAAAGCAATTTTAGTTAATGTGTATGTATGTACCTACAGTTCCTAATTTTATTCCACTATCTATTGCCGCACGCAGAGACTTATTATGTTCTTAAATGTATATAAAGCTAAGCGAAGTAATACTTTTACTAGATTACCAATAAGAACTAGATTTGCTTAGCAAAATCTGTACTTAGAGGAGCCTTAAGTAACTATTTGACGTAAGATCCTTAGTGAATAAGGCGGCCCGGCGGCGTTCGTAGGCGTGAGACAATACCGACCACTTCCTCGAGGTATTACAGATAGACCGTACTGGCAGCAAAAAATATGGCCCGCCTTTTGAATATTTGCAAAAACTTAGTGCTATTATTTATGCATTAGGAATCAACCTCAGACCTGGTTCCAGGTTGACGAAATTAAAATTGGCAAATTAATCTTAATACTTGCAATTGAGGTTTTTTAAAAAAGTTTGGTACTAGTGTTTTGTGTTTCAATCTCGTACAGTGGTACTATTTGTCCACTAAATATTAATTTTTTTTTGAGTTTGTGAACATACCTACTGATAATTGTTAAAAGTGTGCTCTCATAGAAAGTCAGCGGTTGTCTCATTAATCTTTGTGAGATGAAAGACACGTAGCCACTCTTTATGTTTATTTCTTTATATTTGAAAACGCTAATATCTGTCTTATATTGCGTTTTCAAAGCAAGGTATCAATCAAGTTTTAAATCCAAGTTAAAAATAAAATTATTCTTGACCACCAAAATTATCAGTTCAGATCTATTCTTCTCATCAAAATACAGCATTAAAAAACAGATTGCAATTAATTTAAATTAATTTAATACATTACATACAACTAAGGACTTATTACGAAATTACCATTTCATCAGATCTTAACTTAGCAAGTGCAATTATCAATGTTATGGTTTACTAATTAAATAATTTTCATTATATTTGTATTCATTTATAAAAACTTTATTTTAAGCTTGTAATACATTTAATACGTATGTAAATAAAGAGAAAAAATAACTAAAATAGTAATTTTTGCTGCTGATATTGGCCCTACTTGTTGTAAATAATATTTTATAAGATGTATTTGTTATGCTGTTGGTTTTTTTGTTTAAATAAATAAATCAGTTTTGCCGTTTGTACCGGAAATTATGCGGTGTGAACAATTGAGTCCATTTCCGGTGACATGGCCGCTATTCAGATGATTTTGTTGAATTTTGCCATTTGGTGCACTTGATTTCACAAAGAAGTTTTGTTATAAAAGTGTACAATATTGTTACAGATAATTTCGTAATGGTCGTGAATTTTTTCTTAACTATTGTAACATTGAGTAAAAGTAAAGTTTATCATTTGGCAAGTCTTGACCACGACTTTTACTTCCGGATCCCACGGGCCCTACGTTGTTTTTTAGAAATAAAAATGAATATGGACTTATTTTTATTTAAAAATAAAGATGGAGCTCACATGCCGGAGGTCCTAGGTTCGAGTCTTGCCCGGCGCATTCATTTGTGTAATAAACACAGATGTCTGTTGCCTATATTTATACATTTATGTTTGTTCTGGGTTCCCCCCCAGTTCGCTGTATCCACCACACAAGCTCTGCTTACTTTGAGGTCATACAGTTTGTGTTTGTCTGGGGATTTATTTATTAATTATTTAAATGGATAATATATGTTAAAAGTACACATAAGATACGCTTCATTCACGCTTCAGATAAGGTTCATTTTAGGTTAAGACTGCTTATCCACCACACAAGCTGTGCCTGCTTAGTAATGCTGACTCTATAAAGGAAAAGTTTAATAAAAGGTATAACTGAAGAATAATAGAACGAGCAAGCAAGAATTTAAAAAACCAGACTGCTGATGTTATTTTCCCGTGTTATTCCTTCGGAATACAACATATCCTATGTCTCTCCCAAAAATTGAGACAATCTAATGACACGTCCATAAGTTGAAATGTCAAATGGTTTAGGCTGTAGAGCGTGCCAAAAAAACATACATACAAATATACACTTGAAAAACGTAACCATTCTTCTGTCAGTGGGATAAGTGCTCTCATATTTTGAACATTTTTTTTAAGAACACAACACAGCTCTAAAATTACGTACAAACCAAAAATCCACATTTGACCATATGCCACCAATTATACGCTGCAATAGAGAACCTTTGACCCCTATTTGCTTACTCAATTAATATTCGACCTCTGACATAAAGGTTTCCGATGTAATTTACCAGATTCAATATGCTTGAAATTAATAATAAAAATATTATTGTGTCTGCACTTTTGGCTTTCGTTGACAATTAAATTAATTGATTGTTTTCGGTTTCTGTTGACATTTCCTGTCTGTTATTTATAATGAATTTAGTCACGAAATTGGGTCGTGAAATATTTATTTAGCAGTTTTTGAAATGCACGTGGTCAATGGGGACTGTGTGTGTTAATAGGAATAACATTAGAAGAACCTCTTGATAAATAATTGGATTTAGGTGTACTTTAAAATGGCGTACTATTTGATACCATAATAAAAACATTACGGTGTCCTATATGTTACCATAATAATACATTGTAATGGGTATATAATGTATATACGTACATTCTAAGAGTGTGTACTTTTAGTATATATACTTACAGGTACCTAATGATGTTGAAGTAGCTTTTTTTCAATATAGCCAAGTAATTATTTAAAGTTGATTAGTAACACTTTTGATATTTGATAATAGACTTTTCCATATAAGGCAAGTCGAATCAGAGTTATCCTCAGTATGGATATATTTTATTTAATTTATTTTGTAAACACTCGCATCAATTCTTTTTTAAATCCCTCGACCAACAAATAGACCAACAAAGCATAGCTTGTGTTATCATCCATAATCTTTGATATTTTATGACCTTAAATCCATAGAACGATACAGTGTAAAGGGGTTTGAAGATTCTTGTATGGTGCTTGGCATCACATCCGATCGTCTTTTGCTTATATTTTGCGGCACACGATGTAACTTACCTATGTATATCGACTCTAAGGAACACAAAAATAAATCCACAATGCTGTTAAATGTCAAATTAGACTTGACAAAACGATTGTAATAGAAAAATCAATATAGCCATATAAAAATTAATTTAAAACCATTTTATGCACTGTAGCAGTATCAAATAACAACTTTTGGCTTGATCAGACATTTAACTATTACATTATTATATGCTTTTACCGTATTTTAAACTTAATTTTAATACCCTTGCAAAATTTCCACATGGACAAAGGGTTTTGCTGGTTGATGCAGAATTTACCTGCCACACACAACAAAACGTAAACTTAAATGCCTATAGACAACCCTAAAACGAATATAAAAATATACATCTCACATTGCCGTAAAGTCTTCAGAATCATGCGTAAACAGATATCAAAGATAAGTTTAAAGAGCAATTTGTGCCTGTACAAAATTTGAAACAGCTAAAAAATCTTAAATAATTTAGTCTCTATGCTCCAAAACTTCTGTTGTTAGATTTATGCACAAAAAATGGGTTATTTTTAAATAAAATAATTTTTTACCGGATTTTATCGCTTTTTATTATATTTTACATTTTAACGAAGATATCGAAATGTCGAATTAAAAAAGTGTTCAATTTAGTTTTGTAGCTCGATGTAAAGCTTTTTCTGTTGCGATCTTTTTCTGCGCATAACTCAGAAATGCAGTCAAAAAATACTTTAAAGTAAAGTGGCTTAAATTTTCTGTGTTCTTCTGAGTTTCTGCAATAATTACACACAGGTTTGTTATCGTGCACCGCGATTTTTATTATTTGTCAACTAAATAAAATATCTAGTAGGGTATTATCTCAACGCAGAATTTATTTCAAAGGATTATTTAGATAAATTCTTATGTATAGAAGTCGATAATGGAATAAATAAATAAAATTATTAGTATAAGAAGTTAAGTTATTCATTAATGCCTCCGAAAACCATAATATTTATACACATATACAGTTTCGATCTTGTAAGGTATGGAATTGTGTATATTAAATAAAGCAGACTAGGAAGTATATAGGTGTCGTTGAAACTGTAGCCTGTGCGCCAGAAGAAACGATTCTGCCTGTAGTTGGTGCGTCTTATGGGTGCCTAGGTGAAATGTGTGAAAAAAAAGTGAAAAAAAGGAATGTTAGAAAGACTGTACCGATTTGAATATTCATTTAAAAACAATATTTATATATGACATCGACATATATATGACATAATGCGTACTATACTATTTCCATTTCTTTATTTTCTCGATGACAGCTCCTGTGAAAACTTGTGCGAGCGTTTTTTTTACATTATGTATGCATTATTTTATAAAACTATGACGTTTACACACGTACAAGGTTATATAATACCAGAGTCGGAGAAACTGATAGGGATGGAGCTATATCGATAAAAGTAACACGATAACAGACCCGACATTTTTCTACAAAATGTAAGAAACTAAACTATTGCCGGATACTTTTGTACAAATTTATTAAATAATATTATATTTCACTACAAGATGTTACACGTATTAATTCTTGATTGATAATGCCAACTTCTTTAAAATTTTCGAAGCTATTGTAAAATAAGTAGGTATAGGTAGGTACTCGACAACGAAACGAAATAATTATAACGACAGGTAATCTTTATATATTTATTTTAATCAAAATCTGAAGAATCGTCACTGTCACTCGATGAGCTCTCCCCAACATTTATTATAAGTTCCTGTACTTGTATATTATCGAATGCCACATGAATTTCCCAATCCGACGCTATAATGTTTTGGGTTCTTCTCACATTTTTTCCCAGTTTTCGGCAGTTACTACCGCACATGCATTTTTTAATAAATCTAACATCTTGTTTGCCGTAAAAGGGGGATGGGTATTGTTTCGAGCGGCGTGTCCTTTGATTTGTGCCCATATTAGTTCTATAGCATTGTACTGGCAATGATACGGCGGAAGTCGAAGAACCCAATGACCACATTCGGCAGCTATTTCGTCAATGACATATCTTTTAGGGAGACTTTTTTTAGATTTTGAAATATTTACTAATTGTAATAAAGTACTATCCACATTTTCGCCATGACGTTAGAGTCAGTCAATTATCTCTTGTTTTTTATTGGCCTGCGTCAGCATTTTATCAATTTGTCTGGAGTGATATGTAGCGTTGTCCATAATAATTATGGACGGTTCTTCCACAGATAGCACCATTTCTTTATGCCATCCTTCGTAAATCTCCGCGTTCATTTCTTCGTGGTAGTCCACTGTTTTCTTGGATTTAAAGGTCAGTAAAGCATCTGACACGAATCCTTTCATAGATCCTGCATGGCATATGATAAGGCGTTCACCTTTTCCCATTGGCACTGAACTAGTGGAAGCGGCGGTGTCGTCAGTCCAGTTCTTAGATACTGTGTGGTTTGCATTTAACCAAGTCTTGTCAGTGAAAATAACATTTGACCAATCCGATATCTTTTTGGCTTCGCTCAAAAATTCGCAGCGAGCCATAGCAACGTCGTTACGCTCCATCAGTATTTTACGTTTGTCCGATTTTTTATAAGAAAATCCAATTTCTTTCAAAACTAAGCTTAATGACGATTTTTGGCCATGGAACAAACCACATTCACGTAAAGAAACAACAAGTTTTTTAAGTGTTGGAATTTCTTCGCGCAAGTAATAATCATATATATGACGGCGAACAGCATCAGCGTTGAAGTTGTCAACCGATGTCACACGACGTGGTTGGCGTTTTTTCTTCGGCGTACGAAGCTTATTTTCCTGCATGCCGCTTGTACCGTAAGCTTCGGTAGTAATTTTTGAAACAGTAGGTCCACTAATTCCTAATGCGGCCGCAACACGCTCTCGCACTTGCGACAGTGGTAACAGCGGGCCACCATTTTGATACTCTGCTTCAAAGTAATTACGAACCTTGATCACCAGTTCTCTCGCCTGCCTTTTCAGAACAGATCCTTTCGGCATTTTGATATTTGACAGATGGGCAGCAACCAACACGGATGAACATAAAATACACAACGTAACGTATGGATAATGTGAAAAAACTCAGCGAACAGAAATGTAGTGACTAGCACGACCGTGTTCTTGCGAGACAAAACAAACAGAAAATAGCGGTGGGCCATTGAGTGTTCCGACCTTGAAAAATATATTTGAATGTTTTTGTTGTATTTGTCTCTGTTCAAAATATAATAAATATATGCGATCGATATTATTACTCATTTTGGTCACAACACTACATTACATCAAATTAGAACTGTCATCGAGAAAATAAAGAAATGGAAATAGTGTAACTGTAAACTTCAATGTTTAATTTTCTTGAAAGATCTTGAAAGAAACATTGAAAGATCTTTCAATGTTTGAATTTTATTTATACTTTTATTATACTTGTGGCGTATACACGCATCCCCGAGCTCCTCGTCCAAATACTAATACTTAAAATTGTCAGAAAATTGAATTGACAATTACTCGTTCTTTTTGACTTCAAATAAAACATGACTCTATCACCAGTTCGGAAAAACCTTCGTGAAGAAAAACTAGCAAGAAACTTCACGGGAAAGTATATTTTTTTCAAAATAAATTTACAGAGTCTGTTTATGTCTATATAAAGTTATTCTTATCTGCATCTTATATGAGTCATAGCTCAGCAAGTCTCCCTCCCCCCAAGTATCCAAACGACGAACACCCTCAAACGGCACCCGTTCACGAGTTAATGCGGGATCCGGCCATAGCGATTATAAAACTAAGTTATTCAGATTTAATACAATATCTTTATCCCGGAATTCGTGATCAGTTATTTTTGTCATCGTAGCGTGCAACCATAGACCAATAAAGCAGAGGAGCGCGCCTTTGTGGTGACCGACCGATGACCGCCTGGGAACACCGCGTAATGTTGGCTTTTGTTATTTCTACAATATTACTATTGTGCGTCTATACTAGTCCCAATAAATGGTTGCTCCAAACATACTACTTATAATTTGACAAAGTAAAGCCAAAGGTTTGGCACAACACGCTAACTAATTGTATGTGGCATGTTGGAAAAAGCAGACGTCCCTTTACAATACTAATTGAAAGACAATATAAATAAATAATTTAAATGACCTTAATAACCACATGTTAGAAAAAGGTCCAATGTCAGTAAGTTCCCGTGTTTTTTTATACAGTCTCTCATCTAAATTCCGCCCAAAAAGCAGATGGGATGATCGACTTTATAGCGACTCAAAAAAGACAATGCCTACGATCGAAATAAAAAATACATCTTGTGTTTTTTTAAAGATCACAAAAAAGGTTCTGTGCTTAAACGATTTTTGAAAGTTGAATTTAGAATGTTAGACTTTTTTGGCAGCTTTACTTAGCTTACTAATTAATGAAGTGTTTGATTTATCAAACTGGCTGTTGGAGTTGTGACGGTATGAGGTATTGTGTTCTGCAGCATACGTATTCTGTTGCTAACTCTGACGCTATTTTAGTTTTTTGTTTTTATAATCCTCTACTAGCTGAGCCCCTGGTTTTTGAAGCAATTAATTGTTCCATCTTTAAGCTGAGTCTTGTTGTTGTGTAAAAATTTCACGAACTGGACATAACTTTTATAATTTGTGATCCCTTTCACTTATTTAGAGGCGAACTTAATTTAGAAATATGTTATTGTCCTTATGTTGAATTAAATCAATGATAAATAATCGTATTAGATTTAACAAAACGACATCTTGTCGTTTTAGGCCTATAAAATATAAAACCCAAAAATAGTACTGTTGTCAAAAACAAGATTGCTGGACTTGTCATTTTATTTATTATTTTCGATAATATGACGGTGGAAAAATTGTCTTACATTCAGATTGAATTCAAATTTGTAATTGCTTGCTTCATAATGATTATTAATAGATTATAAATATGAATGTATTAATCAAAATTTTTAGTAATAACTGCAGGTGGTCAAATCACCTAGCTAGATGATTAAGAAGAACGAGTGGTATGTATGTTGGCAATTCACGGTGTCGCGCCCCACTCCTTTTTCATCAACTTGAGGTAAGCGCGGTGCGCGGGGAGTCAGTCGCGAGCTGACTGTCAGCGGTTCGGTAAACGCGTAGTACTAGTGAAGATCACGTTGCGCAAATCCAGTCTTAAGGAAAGTTGCTCTACTTAATATATTTTTGAAATGTCTAGGAAATCTGAGCGTGTTGAACTCAAAAGCCAGGCATGTACTTAATGTTTTATTTATATTGTCAATTTATAATATTTTTCTACATTGCCTTATTGAGTGACTCAGCAAAATAGTCAATATCTTGTAAAAAAACATCTGAAATAAATTAATTCAAGCAAGATTTCAATGAAACTTTCATGTTTGACTTTTTACTGATGACGCCGGAGGTCCCAGGTTCAAGGCCTGGTTGGAGCATTCATTTGTATGATGAACACAGCTATTTCTTCTCGGGTCATGGTTGCCTATACTTATATGGTGGTCTCTCAATTCGCTGTATGGTCATCTATAACCCAAGCTCTGTTTACTTTGGGGCCATACGGTTGGGGTGTTTACCTGGAGGTTTATTATTGTTATTTTACTAGAGTCATTTGTCAGATCTTTAAAACCATTTTGTTTCTTAATTGCGACCTTCAACGTCCTTTCATATAGCTCATTACAATTTGGTTTATTTTATTAAAAGCCTACATATTTGATTAAATGTTTTGTTTACTGTTTTAGGCAAGAGAAATTGTGGCTAAAGTGTATGACTTCATGAAAAAAGAAGCAAATAATAATTACGCAGAAAAAGCACGATGGAGAACTGCGCAGGCTGTTGGAGTATCAGAAAGGACAGTAACTAGAATTCTAAAAGAAAGAAAGACACATGCGATGAAGCAAAATGCAGTACTGGCTATAGAATAGAATACAATCGCACCACAGGGATCCGCATAATTATAGTACAAGTGCAGAAGGATTCGTTCCAAATGCTTATTTCACATACAGATGAGATATAATCTGGAGATTACCATCAACACATGGACACGAAAAATAACCTAAAGCGGTTACTACAAAATTTTATATAAAATTTTCGTAACGATGCCTTGGTAGTCTTGCTTAATGTACTCGAGTCGGAAATAACACCAACTTCTACCTTCAATTAATTGGAAATGCAGACACGATCACGGATTTATAGTGCTGCGACTGCCTCCTTAATAAATGGACCTCAACCTCGTGGAAAATATTTGGGTCTTTCTAAGGAACGATGTTGCGAGCCAAAATGTAAAACAAAACTATATTTCAATGAAACCTATTTTACATGATGAAACCTTTGTTTGAGAAATAAATATTTTTGGTTTAAATACTTGTGAGGACGAAGAAAGTATAGAACGAATCTAAAATATAGTGACCTCGATTCTAGTTTCAGAGTGAATTTATTCCTTTAATTATTTCATTTATCTATAAACTTTTAAAATGTTTTAATGTGTTTTATTTATGATTTTCGTAAATTATAATAATGGTAATAATATATTTTATTAATAAAGTAGAAGTAAAGCATCTTACCATGTGACCGCAAAGTTCTGTCATTGGTCTCACAGTTGAAAACATATATAAAGTTTTTTATTTACAAATGTATTTGTACTCTTATTCAGGGATCGTGGTATGGTGATAAAACAGATGATTTGTTGACTTAATTCTGGGCACAGAGTTTAATTTGTGCAGGGATTGTAAGATTTTTATCATAAAATCTACAATTATTGGTTGGTTGCTTCATATAATAATTGTATGTAGGTACTATGGATAAGCAGATTAAAAGGCTTACAATGGACAATCACTGTTATTAACTTGAATTTGGTACAAACACATACCTAATATGAGATGTGGCTTTCTTTATATAATTAAAACAAAACAAATGCACATTAGTCTATAGTTAAAAATCTGTCTTATTTACCTGTACTCTGGCTTCATTCTCTCCATTAAAGTAATTTTTCCAACCAATAAGATTTCTTAGATTTATGTTTCTAGATGTAATGTTTTTTATTATAAATATGATTTTCAACCTAGTCAAGTTCTTTACTGTATTTTTTTATTTAACGAAACAATGGAAGTCTTGGGTGGCCTCTAAGATATGTGAGTAAATTTATAAGAGTAAGCATTGTAGGTAAACTATGAAAATTGCTCTACCACAGCGCTTCCGAGACAGGTTACAGATATTTAGATTTTGAACCTACTTGAGTACCTAACTACGGAATTAGTAGGGTGCCTATTATTAGCTTCGAACTTACTATATGTCAGTCTATGAAGATAAAAATCACAAAAACTATATTAGTTCAGTCAACCAAATGAATGAAATGATTAGAAAAACAATGACTCAGATCATGTACTGCCTAGCTACCTACCAGCTTACGTGCTAGCTACCTACTTGACTTAAAAAAGTAGCAAATCGTTATAAACGAATTCATTTGCAGTGAATATATGTAGACTAGGCAACGGTCTTTATATTATACATAAAGTGGACAAAAAACATTAAAATCTCAAGCCTAAGACAATATCTACTTATGTAATAATAATAAAAATAATACCAACTGACCAGCTGCTCATTTATCGAATCGTAGAGATAACGACGTCACTTTACGCTATCTAAAAATAGTTCCAATGTCAACCAGTCCATACTTCATACAGTCCCGAAAAGATGGCTAAATCGTACATTGTATTATTAATGCCGCCCCTTTAGGTGTCCACCTGTATCCCGAGACGAACAAAAAAGCGTCCTTGATTCCATTGTTAAGGTCTTAAGGGTTTGCGCGCCAAGTGACTGCCAAAAACAGCGCATGCGGCTTGTGAGCGCGGGAAACCGCGCGTCTGTCAGTCGGTCGAGGCGCGCAGAGCGAGGAGCCCGCGCGCTACGCACTCTCATTTTTAGGTTAGAATTGGCGCGGTTACAGTTTATACATCCCGCCAGGTGCTATATTCCCTCCTCGTTCTCGCAAACTGTGTTATATATTAACTTTAGTGTCTCTCTCGCTCGAAGCAACAGCTGTTTTCTCTCGGGAGATTATTAGTCAGATGTTTCTAGCCAACCAGTCGCGAGTCACCTGACGCGACATGGCTGCCGGCGGACGTACTCCAAAACAGAGAAGATTTGAGATTGTCAACGGGATGGCTTTACGGAACGTGTCGAATACTCCGAGAAGGAGACGAGGAAGTTGCAAGTGTTTGTTCGGGGCGCCAGATCGGGATGAGACGAAGAGGTTAATGGCGGAGCAGTACGCGAGGGAACGGAAGCGTTTCATTCGGAGGTTTAACTTCGACATTGAGACTGAATGTTTTAAGACGGCGAAGTTGGATTCTCCGGTGAAGTTTAGTGAAGAGGAGAAGGAGAACGCTCCTAGTCCTGCGCGCTCGGCGACCGAAGCCCTGGCTTGTGTTGTGAACACGGAGCTGAGGGTGTTGGGGTCGCCTTCTCGGAAGAGCACGACCAGTTCCACTAGCTCGCCCCGCACCCCGAAGACGCCTAGGACTCCAAGAGCCGCTAGGACCCCGAGAACGCCGAGGACTCCTGCGTCTAGAAGACAGTTACAAATGACAGGTCAGTACCTTATAAATACTAACATACCTACCTATTTCAATTTATTTTAGAATACACACTTCTTTAACATGAAGTATATTTTTACGTATGATATTGGTATAAAGCTTCCTAGGACAAACTTAGATAGGACACAGTTAGGTACATAGATTATTTTTACTAGGTATGTAACCTAAAACTTTAGTACCAATCTCTAACAACTATAGCTTTATGTACCTACCTATTCTACTTCAATAATTAGAGAAGTTAATACATATTTAAAAAAAATTTCATTGTAAACTTGTAAGCACAGACAGGTGTAGGCACTTTCTGTACATAAAGCCAGCATGTATAGCTCGGTTTAGTAAGCTTTGAACCGTGCTTTAATGCTAACCAGCTTGTACTAAATTACTTACGTCATATACCTATTAAAATTAAACATAGATTTTCACAGTAATCAGTAGCATTAGTGTCACGTAATTGGCGGGAGGTGCAAACTTAACTCAACCGAGTAGTAGGTGTGAATAATACGGACTTTAACCTTTAATAACCTACGGACTTTTTAAAGAAAACTCACAGCGAACAGCAGCTCCCTTTCGTGTGGCGCAATGATGTTTGCTTACTTCATGTATATCTAAAATAAATACAATTACGAGAAGAAGAACTGTAAAGTAACTTTATGGGAATCCTCTATTATTTATTTATTAATGAATTGAAATTGCGTTTTTTTTTATTAGTGGTGGCGGTAGCAGTTACTTAATTTGGAATCAGAAATTCAAAAGTAAAATTTTTCGAAGTAAAAAATTAACCTATTAAGTTTTTTTAACAACTTAGTTCAAGTTCATATCGAATTTTTAATTCAATACGTAATTGCAATTGTTAGCTTAGCACTAACAAATAAATTATGATACAACACTTAATTCCATCGTATTATTATTCATCATAGATAAATGTTTTGAACCTTATTTATTTTACAAATAAAGCAAATCTGTCTGTTTAAGAATATGATGGATAATTAATATCGGCTTGAAAAACATATTTAAATCTTCTTTCTAAAGAGTACCTAAGAACAGATATTCTAAGAAAAAATGCTTAGACAAATATAAAATCCATACATTCTCAATATAAACAAGGCTTAATATAGGTACGTACAATATCCATGAATTATAAATAAACGCAGCTTTGGGATCATCAAAAAAAGCTTACCAGGAGTCAATTTCGGGACTTCTTTTTGAAGAGACTTTTACCTACCACGAAGTGACGTCATGCCAGTCAAAACAATGACGTTATATCTTAACGTATTATCTACATTACATTAAATCCTGGAAGATGGTAGATGAAATTTAATCTACCATTTTTGACTTCCGGTTTAACCAAAATACATAGCTTTAAGGTTGAGTCTAACTGTCAGAAAATAACAAGGGAAAAGCTACCTTGTTGTTTTAAGACGTGCAAATGAACTTGACGCATAGGGGGATAGACCACATTTTAGCCAACTGTACGTGGTTATTTTGGTTTCTAGTTAGGTATAAAGTTGAAAGTCATATCCAATTATGGCAATTTACCTCAACATTGTGTCATCTTATATGTAATTTTCCTTCATTTTATGTAATTTTAGAGCTAATTCTGTTTTTTTCCTTCATTTTGTTCTGCACTACGGGTGTACTTAAAAAATGTACAGAATCACAGAATTAATCACACATCGCTGACGACATCCTGACGTCTTCACAAGCTAGAAATAAAAAAAAGTATAC
The DNA here is from genome assembly GCA_923062675.1 of Marasmarcha lunaedactyla. NCBI lineage: Eukaryota > Metazoa > Arthropoda > Insecta > Lepidoptera > Pterophoridae > Marasmarcha > Marasmarcha lunaedactyla. The sequence continues at coordinate 7,398,141 of OV281358.1, forward strand.
TCTGAAACCTATATAGGCTAGCTAGGTCAATAAATTGAAATCGATGGAGAATTGTTCCGAATATAGTATACAATACTACAAAAAGAAAATTTAATAGTTTTTTTAAGAGTAGGTAGGCATTATGCCTGTCAGTCAGTCTCACAGCCATCCCCAAAAATTCGCCATCAAAGCCGTCGAAAGCAAGATAAAATCAATATGTACCCATCATTAATATTTAATCATTTAATATCTTTTGTTTAAATTCATACCACATCGGGTCGAAAAAAGGTTTAAGACCATGTCTAAGGTCGTTCACCGCTGACGTCATCTATGGCTAAAGGCTTTTTCTGAACTGATGACCGTTTAAACTATAGACAGAAGGCTGAGACAGGAATGGCTCTAATACGAAATGTATTATTATACAAATGTACATCAATTCTATGACAAATAACTGCAAAATGTTCGTTTCGTTCGATGCTTATTTCTAATAGAAATCTCCTCCAGTAGACCTGTGACTGGCGAGTGTGATTTATAGCTAATTAAGTGTGTACTAAAATATATTAATAAATATAATAGGTAATATGTACTAAATAAATAACTAATACACATGTAATATAAAAAAATGAATAAATACGTATATAGTTTTGCGATGAAAATAAAGAATTTTCATTATACTTAGTTATATCACATTAAAATCTAAACTTTTATAGTTGAGAATGCGAAATCTCAACATGCTATGATTTATAAATACTGCGGTGGTTGGTCTAATTAATTTTGCTTTAAGTAATATATATTTTTGTATTTGATCAACGTCTTACCGTCATACCCTATTGTTTAACAGTGTGACGGTTGTCTATTTCGACCTCTTTTTGTCAGTAAATTTTATTTTTTTGTCGTTCCCGACGTAATTTTAAACTAGGAATTACGTAGTGTCGGAGAACGGCAATGTTTTGATTTGACAAGCCAGTCACGAAAAATTATCCATCATAACAACTAGAATCTATTTATTTATTATTGTTTCCGAGTTTATTATTCAAAATTACATGTTTATCAATTTTTTATTATCTACAATCAAAGTTTTCACGAAATCAATAATTTATTTTTACGTACACGAGTGTGCGTAGCCAAAATTTTTGGTAAGGATTCTCATTCATTAAAATTTTATTTTGTTGTTACTTTTTCTTTTCAGATCAAATTTAATTGTATTAATGTTTCTGTTTTATTTTGTGTGACTATTTTTTATTTCAATTTTGTTTATATTTTTTGTTTGTATTTACAGGCATTTTTGTATATTTTTAATTTTACTGCAAAATAAACATAGAAGAGAGCTTTGGTATTTCCTTTCTGGACCCTCAATTACCACTCCGCAAACAACGCGTTACAACAGAATGAACACAAATATATTTTGACATACACGTCCATATGATATATTGTCGTCGATTTGAACATAATTTTTTGTGACTTGTGGCTAAGGCACTTCCTACCAAGTTACAGTCCGGCCCCCACTCATCTGTTCACTACGCGGTGGCGCTGCACTCTACGCGTGATTGAAGTTTGACATTTAGTTACGTAACGAATGCTTTAGTTCCACTCTTTACTACTGACAATATAAGTTGGTGGCTCTTCTTTGAGTTTAAGGAACGCGCCGATCAATGGTTTCAATCAAGAGATTGATGGTATAAAAACTTGGAGCTTTAAAATTATCGTTTTTGATTCCTATAATATTATTATAAAATGGTGGAAGAAACAGCGTTGATGTCTTATGTTTCGATTTCGTAATAACTGTTATGTCAAGATCTTTAGAAAGGCCTTGTCACAGTTTCAGCAAAATATGTATCAATTCGTTACTATCTTTCTTGTTTTGTAACATGAAAAATATGTAGTAACTATGTAATGAATAATTTGCTAAGTTTTCCTATGTCTTTCTTATTTCTGTTTCCCAAACAACAAAAAATTCAGCAAGCACTTTTCACTTCAAAGATCTCGGTACTCGAACCCGGAACTTCATTGCGTACATTCTGTCGACCATGGGAATTGTTTTCTTGATTGATTATCTATTGTCTGACGAGAAAATAAAAAAAAATATGAATAAATCAGTTGGGGGTCTACATTAATGTTTAGCTTAATGTAGCGTTAAGTTTACTTTAAATGTGGAACTTACTTATTAGCTATACGTCCCAGCGCTATTTCACCCGCTTAACTCCTGATGTTTACCCGACTGTGCCGCAAGGAGGGTTATGTTTTTCGAAGGTATTTTTCGGCACGCTCTACAGCCTAAACCGTTTGTCGGATTTCAACATATGAGAGTTAGTCTTTGATTCGTTTCAGTTGTGAGAGGGACGTAGGATATATAAGTCTTTGATTCGTTTCAGTTGTGAGAGGGACGTAGGATATATAAGTCTTTGATTCGTTTCAGTTGTGACAGCGCAGTACTAAATACTTAGGCGTCACATTAGATCCGACGCTTTCTTTCAAGCCACACGTCGAAAGAGTTTCGAAACTCGCTCGTCACTATTTAGTCCGCCTAAATAGCATGTTAGGTAGAAAAAGTAAAATGTCCTTCAGAAACAAACGTACACTTTACAAGGTCTGCGTTAGACCCGTCATGACGTATGCCTCGCCAATCTTTGCCCACGCCAAACCCTTCCTCCTGCACAAACTGCAGGTAGTTCGAAACCTCTTTTGCCGCCGGGCCACAAACGCACCGTGGTACGTGCGTAACGCGGACTTGCATAGAGATCTTGAACTGCCTACAGTACAACAACATCTCAAAACACTCTCTGAATCGTTTTTCAAACGCTCCGAAACCCATCCCAATCCTCTAGTTCGTGATTCAGTCTCATATACTACTCCTGTGTTAGACTCGAAGTTCAAAGTCGCTAGGCCTAGAAATGCGCAAGCGTACTCATCCACCAGACTGTCACGCGATCTCGAGGCCCTTCTGGCCGCAAATTCTAATTCTAACGTAAATTCTAATTCTAACGTAAATCCTAATTCTAACGTAAATGCGAATTAACTCAATTTTATTTTGCAATTTTTTAATTTTTGTTTTAATTATTGATTTTCATTTTGAGCACCTTCAGTGCTATGTATTAACCTTCAGTGCTTTGAGCACCTTCAGTGCTATGTAATCCCAGCGGGTGACCCCTTCTGGGCCCCGCTAGCGCGGCCGTTTCTCCAATTGGCCGTCGCTCAGATGAAGGCTGAGTGGCAAAAATGCACGAGCCGACAGGGGGTTTTTAGTGGGTATGGTCCTGGTAGGCGTCGGGACGAGTCCCACATAACTTTGGAATCGCGCCAGAGTATGCGTCAGGGCATTTTTATCCTCCTGCCCTTCCCGCGGAGGGGAACAAAAAAAAAATCAGTTGTGAGAGGGACGTAGGATATATAAGTCTTTGATTCGTTTCAGTTGTGAGAGGGACGTAGGATATATAAGTCTTTGATTCGTTTCAGTTTTGAGAGGGACGTAGGATATATAAGTCTTTGTTTCGTTTCAGTTGTGAGAGGGACGTAGGATATATAAGTCTTTGATTCGTTTCAGTTGTGAGAGGGACGTAGGATATATAATTTACCGGAATTCTCATTGGAACAGGAATTTACATGGGAAAATCAACTATAATAGTCGGGATTGTTTAACTTTCTGAAGCTTGTTTAGTGTGTTTATCTTTTTGATAGTAAATCAATCTATTAGTATCAGTTGTAACATGTACACAAGCAAACAAATTGTTACTCTTTGTATAGAAATTCATGAAGGGAGTGGCGTAGTGAGTTAGTAGCCCTGCCTCATACGCCGGGAGTCCCCGGTTCTGGCCTGGTCGGGGCATTCATTTGTGTGATGAACGCAGATTTTTGCTCTTGGGTTATGGTTGTTTGTGTTTATGTATGTATGTTTATTCTGGGTTCCCCCCAGCTCGCTTTATGGTCATGCGTGACACAAACAATGCTTTCATTGGGGTCATACAGTTTACGTGTTTGTCCAGGCATTATTATTGTTAACAAGATTAGTTCTAGTTTGTAATTCTGTCAAAAGTTTCGGAAATTCGATCTTCAGTTTACCTATTAAATTTGGAAATACATGATTTAGTACAAGCTACTAGCTTAAACTAAAATCAAATATCATTTATTCTTATAAATATTTTTTTACATCAAGTACTTACTTAAATAAACTTTACGGAAATCTATTGACATAAGATAACTTTTATAGGTTAAAAATATATTTTTAACTTTTTTATTTGCAAAGGTGTGACCAGACCACTTGACACATAAAAAAATGTTTGAGTAAATATGTTATTACACTAACAATTTTAATCTAAAATTTTCCAAAGGTCCGTGTAAATATTGTTTACACACAAGTACAAAAAGAGATATAATAATAAGTTTTGTTTATAAGTCTTTTGACTCTCTTTTCGTAGTCTTCTTATTTTAAATAGACTACAGTTTTAAAAAGTATTTCATTGAGTTCTACAGCCGAAATACCTTCCTTTCTAAAGGCTGCACTCTCAAAGGGTCTCTTAATGCGCTCCCAATCATACATTTTGCTTAATAAATCTAGACTTAAATAACTAAAGATAAATTAGCTTTGGAGGCTTTGTACTTAGAAGCACCTTAACTAACCATTTGATATCTCTGAGTGTGGAAAGGGTCTTTTCTATCAAATAGACCATAGCAAAAACTTATATCAACAATCTCCACGCCTTAGTAGGTAAAAAATGATTTTACAAGGCGTGGCAAATTTAAAATAATCATCAGTTATTGACCGAAGATGCTTGTACCATTACACCATCAGTTTTAAGTATACCTACGTGAGCATGATATCATGATGTATATTTAAAGAGTCATACCTAATCTATATACAGTTGATTACATGTTTTTGCACGCTGTTTTGCTTTCATGTATGATCAATTAGAAGCTCAGCTTTTGCCGTTTCTTATGGAGTCATGTTTGTTTGTAAATATGTGATAATTAACGAAAATTAATTAATACAAATGATGTTAAATAATTAAAAACAATTGTTGTCTAAACGGTTGTGTAAATGCGTAACTAATTACTTGTATTAAGCCACTTTTACTATATTTTCGTAAAGATTTGCTTAAAAAACATGCTACCGTGTTCTTAAAACATCGTTACCATTTTGAATAAATATTGGTCGATCGCCATATACCCGTTTCGACCATAAGTAACCACAGAATGACGTAAGACAAACAGATTTCTACCCAAAAAAGGTATTTTGTACCCATTCTTGTCTTGTCTTGTTAACTTGGTTGAGTCATGGTTAATACTTAACGTTTGTATCTCTTTGAGTTAATAGTAAATTATGAATTCGATAACTGTATCCAACTCTGAAAGTTACCCCAGGCAATTACCCGTGAAGTTTCTTGCCAGTGCTTCTTCACGAAGGTTTTCCGAACTGGTGGTAGAGACATGCTTTATTTGACGTCAGTAAGAACAAGTAACTGTCAATGTTGAGAAATAAATATTTCATTTCATCAGATCGAGATTTCATTGCCATAACAACTGCGCAACCGAAGCCACTCTGCTTTTATTAATGTTAATGTTATAATAGGAAAGATTTAGTTCATTGTACTGATCTTTGTTCAGATTTTTGAATCATTGACGTAGCAGGTCCGCTCCACCTGATGGTAAGGGCTGCCCGCACCCATCAATACTCGCAGGTATTTTGATTAATAATAATAATAATAAATCCCCAGACAAACACACCAACTGTATGGCCCCAAAGTAAGCAGAGCTTGTGTTATGGATGACACAGCGAAGCGGGTGACCCAGAATAAACATACATATATAAATATAAACAACCATGACCCGAGAACGAACATCTGTGTTCATCACACAAATGAATGCCCCGGCCAGGACTTGAACCTGGGACCTTCGGCGTATAAGGCAAGGCTACTTACAACGCACCATTTGCGCTTGAGTTGGGATTGTCTTTGTTCCAGTAAACGTGGTTATTATGGGTAAATAAGAAGGACTCTATTAGCGCCCCAGGGGAGATCTAAACACGAGAAACTGTGCTGCCACTTGTTAACTGATGAACGCAAGATGACTCACGGTTAATATTACAATTTTCCCTATCATCTTAAATTATGGTGATTCATCAAATTGATGTATCACGTACATATTTATATTATCTTGGGGATGTTTTTGCTGTAATCATTGTGCAATCACGCCTTTCGTACTGGTTTCTATGAAAGCCATTGATGGTCTTGTTTTATGTTAAGTTTTTGTGCTTGTTATAGTTTTTATTGAAAAACTCGTCTTTTGCAGTAGTTTCGCTGACGTAAATTGGAACTGTATATACCTACTTCACCTTTTATTTAGTTGTAAGTGCTGGGCATTTATACAAAAAAAGTTTATTAGCTACAAAGATAAAACATTTTAAGTGCTAGGTTTTTTTTCTGGATACCTACCTTATGTCCTACTCTATTCTCCAGCAAACGTAAATGCAAAATTTCTATAGCTTTCAGTTGCAAAGTTCAGGTCTAAAAGTGTAACAAACAAACTCACTTTCGCCTTTATTTTATTAGTTAGTATTTCTCGCTTTTCTTCACCCACCAAAGATAAACAAATTTCAACTTACAAAGTATTATAAGTGTTCGATTTGGTCAATATGCGATATATTGTACATTGTGAGGGCCATTGATTTGAACATAAATAAGGCCGTGATTTTTAAAAAGACTCTCAAGCTTTAAACGGAAGCACTTACTTAAAAGTATCATTTCCTTTATCTGTCCCAGAAGCCGCGGATTTGATCCTCGGTTCGCACCAGCAGGTGACGTTTGACGGAAATCGATCTTTTTTACGGTTTTCTTGCAAAAAACCGGTTCCTGGGATGAGGAAATATGTTTCCTGTAAGACATCGGAACGGATTTTGGTTACTGATGTGCTATTAGTAGGTGTAAGGTGTAGAACGAGACCCAGCCAACGGAGTACTGTCAAACGTGACGTCATTTATCGGAAACGGAAACCAGCACTATTATTATTTATTTACTAAATTACCAAATTATTGAACGCTTAGTAGTAGTAGTGTTTTGTTTATTAGTAGTAAAGTATTGACAGGGGAAGCCACGTACCACCTATTCGCCTAAATCGCAAAAATTTATATAAATCAGCTTTCAGAGGTGGTACGATGCCACGTTACTCCTAATCAACATGGATTTTTAGAGGTCGTTCTGTAAATACAAATCTGCTTGTATTTACAGAAGATATTTTACATGCCATGGAGGACGGTTGCCAGGTGGATGCCGTTTACACTGATTTCGCCAAATGTTGATTTCGACAAAATTTGCCACAACACACTATTAGCAAAGCTCTGGCGACTTGGTGTACACGGCGATCTGTTCAGATGGCTCAAGTCTTATGTTGAGAGAAGAAGTCAATCGGTAGTCCTGTGTGGTTACACATCATTGCCAAAACTAGTCTGTTCTGGGGTACCCCAGGGGTCACATCTAGGGCCCTTGTTATTCACATTATTTATAAATGACGTCACAAAACACCTAAAACACTCCAGCTCGCTACTTCACGCTGATGACACCAAGATTTACAGAGTTATACGCGATATTAGGGACTGTGAATTGTTACAACGTGATTTACTCAGTTTCGAAACTTATTGTACAGAAAATGAATTACTTTTAAACTTAGATAAATGTAAATCAATCAGTTTTTCAAAAAATAAAATTATTATAGATTACAACTATACTCATATAATCATAAAATTGAAAAAGTTACTCAAATTAGAGATCTCGGCGTTGTCATGGCTAATAAATTGACCTTTATACCTCACATGGACTCCATTATATCTAAATCGTACCAGCAATTAGGACAAATTTTAAGGATAGGTAAACCATTCAAGAACCCCCTCACTTACAAAATACTGTACAACAGCTTTGTTAGAAGTCATCTTGAGTTTGCGTGTGCGGTATGGAACCCCTATTTTAAATGTCATATTAACCGCTTAGAAAGAATACAACGAAAATTTGTAAAATCTTTGGACTTCAGAACTGTCACAAGTTTCAGTCATTAAAATGCCGCCGTGATTGTGTTGATTCCGTCCTATTATACAAAATTGTAAATAGCTATGTTAATGTCCCCTCACTATTAAATAGGATACATTTTAGAGTACCTCACAGGCGTGAACGTCAATGTCGTACTAAACATTTGTTTTATACACCGCGTAGTAGAACACTATGGTGCAAATTCTTTTATTAAGCGAGCTTGTAAACTTTTTAATGTTAACGAAAAATTACTTGACACAGATATATTCTTTGACAAATTGTCGAACTTAAAAAAATTTTTCAAATAGATTTTTTCTTAATTTGTTAATTTAATGTTATGATCGAATTATGTCTTTTTTATATTCTCTCTCTTTATATATATTTGATTGTACTATTTCATTTCTATATTGAATATTACTTTTTGTTTGGATTACTATGTAGTGCAAATGTAGTTAAGTATGTAAAAATAAGGAAACTATAGGTTTTTATTTTAATCTTAAGTATGAGTGGTCAAAACCTGCTGTTGAACCTGCTTTATATTCGTGAGGGTCCGAATTTTAAACTTGTTAAGAACGAATGTTTGTGACAATGGATTTTCTACTTATATAATAGGTCTTTACCTATGAAACTGCCGTTTTGCCGTACCTACTGGCCATTTCAAATGAAAATATTTTTTTTTGACTGATAATTCTAATTTCAAATTAATTTTATTTAACAAACATGGAATTCTTTTTCTAAAATCGTCATTTGTTTAATAGTTAGTGTTTTGTTTTCAACGCATTCGAACATTTTTCGTCATCATGGATAAGTTAAAAATTCGAGTAATTATGGAGTATGAGTACCGTCGTGGCAGCAAAGCGGCACAAGCGGCACGCAACATCAACGGCGTTTACGGAGCGAACACTACAAACGAACGCACCACCCGTTATTGGTTTACCCGCTTCCGTTCTGGAAATTTTGACCTGAAAAATGAACCCCGTGGTCGTCCGAAAACTTTGGTCGACAATGACGAATTAAAGGCAATTGTGGAAGCTGATGAAACTCAATCCACGGCTGAATTAGCAGCAGCTTTCGACGTTAGCATCAAAACAATATTGGTCAATTTGCGTCAAATTGGCAAGGTAAAAAAGCTTGACAAAAGGGTACCCCACGAACTCAATGACCGCCTGCGCGAAGTACGCGTGGAGACGTGCCTTGCACTGCTCAGCAGGCATACAAATGAAGGAATTCTGAACCGCATTGTTACTTGTGACGAGAAATGGATCCTGTTTGACAGTCGTAAGCGCTCAGCAAGTTGGTTCGACCCTGGTTCAGCACCCAAACAATGCCCTAAACGAAAACTTACCCCTAGAAAAGTGATGGTCACTGTTTGGTGGTCTAACGCGGGTGTAATTCATCACAGCTTCTTGCCAAACGGGACAAGCATTACTGCAGATGTGTACTGTGAAGAACTGAACACAATGATGGAGAAGCTCGCACGTCTCCAACCAGCTTTGGTCTATCGTTCGGCTCCACTGCTCCTGCACGACAACGCGCGACCTCATACTGCACAGCAGACGGTCTCCAAGCTACAAGAGTTGGGGTTGGAAGTTCTCCGTCATCCGCCGTACTCACCAGACCTTGCGCCTACAGACTTCTACTTTTTCCAGAATTTGGATAACTTCTTGGCGGGAAAAAATTCAATACCCGAGAGGCAGTACAAAATGCCTTTGAAGAATTTGTTGCCTCCCGTCCAGCTGATTTCTTCAAGAAAGGCATCAATAAGCTACCAATGCGTTGGCATAGATGCATTGAATGCATGGGTGATTTTTTTGATTAATAGAAATAAAAAATATATAAAAAAACTACGCTTCATTTATTTCGTGAAAAACGGCAATTTCATAGGTAAAGACCTAATATGTTTGTGGTCATAATTAATGTAATTGAACTTGACTAACCACTCAGTAACAATCTAAACTCAGCTTACCTTGATCAACTTAGATAATATAAGACATAAGACAAAACCCTCTTTATCTTGAAGTCGGTTAAAAAGCAGAAGAACATAAAAATCGTTCATGGTCCATCGCCCTGCAATTATTATAATTATGACTCATAAATGATCGATTGAAGGATCGATAATCGATACATTTCCATTCGTTACGATTCGATTAAAATCATAGCGTATCTAGTAATTGCCGGCCGTGATGTATCTAAAATCTTTATTACGAATAACGAAGGGAGCGAATTTAAGTAATATGTGATATATTTTTAGGGACTCAGTGTGTTACCACACCAATCGGTCGACGGTCGATCGATTGGTGTGGTAACACCCTTAAGGAAGTTTATAAGACCTTATATATTTATTTGTTTTTAAATTTCCTGTGTGGCAATACAGCTACTGTAACAAACTCTCACCAACGTATAAATTATTTGACAGTTTTCAACGTAAAATAAAAAGTAAACTGTGATTTTGTTTTAAAATTTAATAAATGAAATTAATCTTTAGAGCCTTCTAAATTTTTAAACGCATTGGTGCACTGGTTGTATGCTTTTATTTCCACATAATCAGAATAGTTCAAGGGGTACTTGCCGAGCTAACATATGCAGATAAGAATAATTTAGTATACATATACATCAAGAGACAATGTAGATTTATTTAAAAACAATGATACCCGTGAAGTTTCTTGCCAGTTCTTCTTCACGAAGGTTTTTGTAGGAACTGGTGGTAGAGTCGTGCTTTATTTGACGTCGATAAGAACAAGTTATTGTCAATATTGAGAAATAAATATTTGAACTTGAGTTACTTCAGATTCAGTTGAGGTTTCATATCATATCAAACATAGAGATTTAAAAAAGAAAAAGATTTTCTCAGTATACACACTTATTTTTCTTACACAAACATCAAATGATTAACTAAGGCTAACGTAAGTATAGATTTTGTAAATCTTAATCTATACTTATAAGAACTTTAATTAACCACATGGCATCTGTTAGTGCGGGCGTTAGACTGTTACTCTACGAGTAAATATAAATAACTACTCTCGTGTAATTACTACAGACTATCTATCAACAAACGAAGTTCATTGCCTCCGTTCTATTACTAATTATATATATAAAAAAGCAATGAACTGGTTACTGTCCGTTGTAGAAAGGCAGGGATTTGATTTTTTGTGTTTCCTGGGAAGAAATCACTTGTTGGTATAATTTTTGTTCATCTATACATGTATATGAATTTGTTTTTTTTGACAATAAGATACGTGGGTGTTAGCCTTATATATATACATATATAAAAGATTATGCCTGTTCGTTTGATCATAAAACACCCGATTATGATGTTTAGTAAATTATTGTTCACACGCGATGGACTAAACTATGGAAAGAAGCTAATAGTTGAAATTTTAAAGCAATATTTTAGGTTGACAAATAGTATAATCAAAATTCTACAAAATATTTTATTTTATTTTTAAAGCCTTATATTTCAACAAACTTATTTCTACATCTATATAACGTAACAAACAAACAAAACAATTGTCTTTTATTATTTGAGAACCTCTAACGGACAAAATTCAAAATTCTTACTTCGACTGGAACGGAACCCAGGACCGTGAAGTGATCACCCCACGAAATCACTCACCGTGCCTTGTGGGAAAATTCCCATAAAGTACCATCAATTAAAAAATATATTTTCATCCTTATTACTATGGAAACTAAGATCTAACTCCCGATTCCAGACATTCCAAACAGATAATCTTAGTTAACTATAGTCAACATTTACAAAGAAAAATGAACTTCTTCTCTCTAAAATAAGACACAAAATGCTAAATTACAATAAAATAAAATCATCTGAATTCTTGCGCCATATTGTGTTTGTAATAAGGATCATTTTAGATTGTAAAGTAGTGGTTTAAAGCGAAGGATACAGGTGCATTAAGTACGTTGTAATTACTGAACCATGGAGGTACTGGTTTAAATAACCTATTTTTTTACTGGGAAACTTTATCTTCTTTTAGAGATTTTCATTTACATAGATTCCTGAATAAACTTAGTTCAAAACTTATTATCACCTCAGGTAATAAAAGTAAAATGGCGGAAGGTAATTGACAATCTCCTGAGGCGCGGACCTCGATAATCTTGTTCCAGGTCGCCTGATTTTACTTGTCAAGTCACTATGTGAACCGAATCGAATACGCAACGGTAAAAGTTATTTTGTCTCGCTCGCAAGCTCATGTTTCGCATCATGCTGTCTCTTACGTCAGGGAGCAATATCATTGAGTATGAAATGTTCTGTCTTTGGTACTAGTACCAGAGCCATTTTTCAGTTACGTAATGTAAAGTCATCACCTACCTCCTGCTGTTTTACTTTCATCGAAGCTCTAAAGCCATTTTATTAATATTATACTAGAGTTAGCATAGGGATTCGCCCACCAATCTTGCTTCTGGGTAATTCAAATTTCAAATTTAAACGAATTTTCAAAATCTGTTTACTAGCTTCGTAACTTATCGATTAAATTCAAACAATCAATACTTTTCTATTACAATATGTAATAATATAGATAAATCAATCGCTTGGTTCAGGGCACGTACATAAATGTAAGAACATAATTTTTATCCTATTTTTGGTATATCTTGTACACATAGACTTTCAAATAGCCATGTGCCACAAAAGATCAGTGAATCTCTTTCGTGCAGTATATTTAACGAAACTATATCGCAAAAGCTTCTAATTTGTCAAACTAACCTCTAAAAAGATCCATTGCATGTTACAAAAACGAAAAAAAACTAAATTTCCATAGAAACCCGTAAAATTGCTAAATCGATTCCTCAGAAGCGAATTTCAAGAATTTACATACAAACTTCCAACCGCATCCTGTCGGGATTCCTAAGCAGTTTTTGATGAAATTTAATATTTATAAACTCGAACTGTCTGCTACTACGATCAAATGTAATTTGCGTCACGAACAGAGAAAATTAAGAGGAATTTTTGAAATTGTTAGCAATTTTACGTATTTTGTGATTGTGGAGTTAAAATTCTGACTAATATTATAAATGCGTTGCGTTTTCTTGTGGCCAATCATCCTGAAAATATCCAAAAGTACATAGTGTACCTATTGCCTAGCAAAAAAACTTACGGTTGAAGTACGAGTGAAGCCGCGGGCAAATCTTATTATTTGATACTTCTTTCTTGAAAATGGTAACATTAAGACCGTTTTGGCCGCCCTCAGAGTCGTCAAATGGTTACTTAAGGCGCCCCTTAGTATTGATTTTGCTTTTTGAATTTACACTAATTGTCTAAGTCTATATTTGCTTAGCAAAATCTATATATTATGTTTGACGTGTCCGAGTGAATATCTATAGATCATATAGTAGTACTTACGTACTCTATCACCAAAAAAAAAATACTTAATAATAATAAAAAATCAAATCAAAAATTAATTATACATTGCTTTCAAGTTTGCCAAGTGACATTCACTTAGATTTCAATATTCAATATCCTAGATTATTTACATAAAATTAAGGAAGATATTTTTATTGGCAAAATCTAATAACCCGAACTGTATACATAAATTAACTTACTAATTAGGCACGTGCGAGTTTTCATATTTAAATAAACTATTTAAAAAAGTATAAAATCATTAGAATTTCACCAATATGCTAATGCTTTTTGCTATCTTGGTTATTTATTGACATTTTTATTCTGATTTTAATTATAATTTAAGTAAGAAGACTGTGCTTTGATAAAATAAACAATAATTTCTCTGCCTTAACTCTCATGAATACGTTATTAAAGTCCTCAATACCAAAATGTCTGATTTAACCAAAATGATCTGTTTCATTTTAGTATGGGCGCCTGGCTAGCCGCTGTGCCATGGGAAATAGTAGGGGAATACTATTATAAAATGCTAAAAATAGTTGTTTTTTACAAACCTACTTAAGTACTTTTTGTGTACAAAATAAAAATTCAATAGTTTTGACATTTACCACAGGGAACTGTGGCGCCAACATTCCTGTATTATTATGATATATTAACGAACGCGTAAGATGATTTCAATAAAAAAAACATGGAAAGAAACTGGATTGATATGTAATGCAATACAATATAGCCGATATAACGAAAATCTGATAGTGATAAAAATATCAAAAAGCCTATGGTATATTCGATGTTTTTTTTAATTATTTTGTAGATTTTCGTTACTTTTAAAGTCTTAGCTTCGTTTTTTTATGGTCCTATCTATTTCAGGTATTTATTTTATAGTTTTTATCGATGAGTTAAAAAAAACCTGTTTAAATCAAAAACTTATGCCAAAATATCATCGACATTGGACTAACGTACGGTCTTTCAATCGATGTACAGATTGAGTCCTACCCTAGTGTCAATCATGTTAAACTGCCTTACGTACGGCCGTTTTTGATAAACTGGGGATTTCTGGCAATAATTTCGGTTTGTTTTTTTATTTGTACACGAAAATCGCTGATTTATTTTCAAAAGATATAATTACATTCTTAATATTTTCCACAATTTAATAGATAAGTCACAGGTGGTAGCCAGTTATGAAACTTTCTTTGCGATTTTAACACACTAACGCGAAGGAGGCTTTAAGTCATTATGTATGGTCATATAAAGTTTATTAATTGAGATATTTTACTGTACATAGGTAAGTCAGAAATGTGACACTCTAGAGCATAATTCCAAGCGCTATTGCAGGTTTGATCGTAGCGATTTTTAAGGAAAAATCAAAAGACGATCTGAAGCGAAGCCAATTGTCAAACCGTAATGTATATATAACGATACGAAGAGAACACAAAAACAAAATAAAACAACAATAATACCTCAAACTAGTAAATACCATAAAGACTAAGTAAACGTAGTCTTACTACCGAGGTGAACGCCCGGACTCGAACCCGTTACCCCAAGAGTGGTTCCTGCACGATAACAAACGCACGACTCCCTTTATACGTACACTTCCGTAAACATTAATGCCGGTTTAGTTGTTATTGTAGTAGTACTACGATTAGAAATAATGTCCATTGTTGGATGAGAAACTAATAATAAGTCCCCAGACAAATACACCAACTGTATGGCCCCAAAGTAAGCACGCTTATGTGATATGGATGACCATACAGCGAACTGGGGGGAACCCAGAATAAACATACATATATAAATATAAACAGCCATGACCCGAAAACAAACTTTTATGTTCATCACACAAATGTAACGAAACAAACCATCACAAAGGTAACAAAAATCTAAAATATACACTTTGTTGTACACACGTGGCGGTTATATAAGGAATAAAATGGTATAATTAGAAATAGATATAAAAAAATACTACATAAATATTATTTGTGTCTGTAATTTTTATACGACCGAGTATCGTCGTGATTAGTAGCCCTGCCCCATACGAGGAAGGTCCCAGGTTCGAGTCCTGGCCGGGCATGCTTTTGTGTGATGAACCTAGATGTTTGTTCTTGGTTCATGGTTGGTTGTATCTATAAATGTATGTTTATTCTGGGTTCCCCCCAGTACGCTGTATGGTAATCCATAACACAAGCTCTGCTTACTTTGTGGCTATAAACGCGGTGTGTTTGTCTGGGGATCTATTACATTATTATTATTATATTATTGCTAAATATAATAGTCTTTTTTAACACACTTTACTGAAAGAATAAAACTTAAGTATATCTTTAACTCCTAAATTAATTAGAATAATGCACTGACTCAAAACTTCTTTAGCTACAATATCAATTACATTAAAAAACTTAATTTATTCAAGGAGAATAATTCTAATCCCTAATTAAAAGTTATCAATTTTCTCCATCTTCTTTAATTAAGGCTTTCTTAGCACGCACTTTAAAATATTTTGTTTGCCATTGACCATACCAGAAAATATATTACAAACAGACAAAAAATAACCTTATGGTTCTGAAAATAAAGTTTAAAGTAGAGAAAAGTCTAGCCCATTCGAAAATACATAAAAAGATACTTAAAAGTGAACTTATTATTTCGGAGATAAGGTAGAAAATCAAATAAATCCAGATCGTATAAAGTTTTTGGGGGAAATAGACTATACCGTTAAGGTTGTATCGGGTGAACAACCTTTAGTAAGTAATGAGTTAGTAAGAAAACCTGTATTTAATTCCCTTAAAAGTTATTACTGTAAATGTACGGAGCTTTTAGATAAAAAGCTTAAAAACTGTATGAGACTTTTTAGTCTCCATGAACTTTGCACCGCAATATGAAAGCTTCATTATGTTGAGGTACGAATAACTTACGTTGGTACTTAATAAAGTACAACGTTTGAAAAGGTGACATCTTTGACGGCTGCACAGACACGACAAATGGTTACTTAAAGCTCTCCTAAGTGTAGATTTGGTTTTGCGAATTTATACTTTATATATTTTTGATTACGTAATCGTTTTGCGGCTGTTAGGTACGCAAAATATATGTTTCATATCTAACTTGAACGTTACTTCCCACGGTGTTGTGTTAGCAACCCTGCCTTTGAGACCAAGGTTCTGGATTGAGACAGGACAAATTCTGGAAGTTTATAATAGATTGTAGATACATTACTTGTTTCACAGCCGGCAAATTAACAGGCAATCGCCTGATGGCGAGTGGCGCGCGTGCCAATGGACACTATTAAGAGAAGGCGTTTCTTTATATGTATTGGATGATTATAGGAACTTTTGATAATGTTGAATTTGTATTGGCGGTTTCGTAAAGGTGGTTGATATGCCTGTCAAAATATCGGTCATGGACGAAATCCTTACGCAAGGGTCTCTGTTATACTTATTTTACATTTACAATTAAACATTCTAAACTAGAACACACCGTTAATACCATAAAATAATCTCGGTCGGTCCTTGACATATTTTATAGACACCATTTTGTGACAACCTTAAACAATTGTGGCTAACAAACCCTGATTTTTGGAAACTGAAGTACAAAATAATATGTATTTCATTTGACACAGACCCCGTCATAAATTTTATAAAGTACCATAAATTACAAGAAAGCAAGGTTCCATTAAATGAATTTACAAGAAGAATTAGCATAATTTGTATATATATCATTTTAATAGGTACTTTCTTAGAAAGCAACATCGTCTTAAGTATTACAAGTACGTGAGAAAAAAATTATATTGAGGAAGGACATATTTTAGAGAAAATTAGTGAAGTCATCTCATATTTTGTAAGTTATACTGAATATTTGCACTTCTCATGTGTGGAGAAGCAAACAAATTAAAATCACAATACAGACAAAACAACCAGTAGGTACAGTTATCGGAAACCCTGATTCCAACTCACATAAACTTTTACAACTCCAAACGCATTAAAAAATCAATATTCCTCGTAATAATACTTTCAAAATCACCAAAAAAATAACATAAGGAGATCAAAAATCCCATCCTCTTGCATTAAATCCGCAAACGAATCCAACTTATAATTAAATTAATCGCAATCATATCCGCAGAAACAAAACACGGCAAGAAAAAAAGAGAAAAAAAGTACTTCTTCTAATGAGTAAAAGAGACAGCTGGATAAAAACAGGTTTTATTTTTTCCTGCAAGTTCCAAGATGAGATGTACAAAAAAATAGTGTAGTAAAGTTGACGTATTTTATTGAACACAACTTTGGGTCTCAGCTACCTGAGTTACGTGGCTTTAAACCGGGCTAGGGTTGGCAACGATTTCAAAGTCTGATGTATTTTACAGAATATATCTGAAAAGAATTTGCATAACTAGGTTAAATTTTTTTGTTAACTCAAATTGTGTGACTTTACTCAGCAGCAGCCAGACTTGCATCATTCTTTTTCCCGTTTAAAAAAAATTTCAGGTTCTTTGGCAAAATTTCAGCCCGATTGATCTTGTAATTTCCGCTATGTGTTAATAGGGAGTTTGTCGGTAAATTGAAATATTGCATCGTACTATTACGTATTCTAGACATTAATTTATCGACCAACTATAAAACTGTTAATCTGGATTTCAATTAGGTAAAAATAATATGAAAATAATCTTTCAGAATAATAAACGTAAAAAGTACTCGATTTTGGCTAATACTCTTAAAGCATACCGTAGCGAGCGTCTTTCCTGTAAACTTTTAAATATGATCAAGTTATTATTGTACCAACCCTAATATGTCAGTACCGACAGCAAATAAAGTAAACCTCTTAAAAAGAAGCTTCCAGTATTAAGTAAGTGTTCCAGTATTTGACTGGAGTGTGTGATTTACTAACTCCGTTCTTTTTACATTGTGTTCTGCAATATTCTGTTGTAAGCTGTGCTGAGAGCTAAGCCAGTTTTCGCCCACGTTATGACAATATTTTTCGTCCTTTATGCCTACTTAAAAAAGATAAGGCGATATATACATATACCTACGATCTACCCTAATAAAAAAATTAAATTTAATCAAGAAGAAACTACTATATTTTAAGTTTTCATTGCGTTATTATAAATAAAATCAATCTTAATTATTTTTGAATGTTCACTGTTTCATTTAGAAACCCACCTTTGAGATGTAATTTAGAATTTGATAGTTGAAGATTAAATAACAATATAAGGGGCGCTATAAACATTAGGGTGAAGCCATTTCTACACATATTCGGGTAGTGCTGATCGGGTAGTCCATTCAGGCTTTAAGCAGGTCGGCTCGTTCGGTTCGGCTCCGGAAAAAGCGAACGGCATTGATCAGGTACCATTTTTCTCAAACGTTCATCTACACCTATTAATCTTTGCCGGCCGGTAGGTTAATGCCGTAATATGTGGATAACACCCTTACTTTTGACGCTGCTATATGTAAACATCAAAGTAATTCTTAATTTAAATAATCCCGTTCCAAAAGGCTTACCTACATATCTCAAACCCAAATGAAATCGAGCGAAAACGCATTATGAAGTCAGTTAGTTACAATAAAAGGTATTTAATACTTATTCACGGTAGATCCCAACTTGAGATTTAGAGCCGGCAATGCACAAAAAAGGCGGCCATTTTGATTGAAGTTTCTTTGATTTTACGCATTCAATGTTTTACTGAATAATTGTAAATAAGAAGGTTTTGTGGTTGTTTGAATTGAAAATTGTGCAGGCTTTCCCTAAATGTCCAGTAAAAGATGGCATTCCTAGGTCATCACAATCAAAATAGGCACAGCACAATACTTTTTCTTAACTTAGTTTTTGGGATTTCATATAAAAATAAATTATACCTAAATTTTACCTTAACCTTTGCAAACGTCACTGAGACTAAGTCATTTTAGATTATATATTAATTTTAGAAAATATGCATATTAGGTTTATTTTAACCTACGTAACCTTTAATGAGGTGGAAGCTTTTGGATTAAATATTTCTTTTGGGTAAAATACTTTTATAATGTTAAAACAATTAGAATTAGCCTATTACTTTCAGATATATATATCGATACAAACGTACTAACACGATATTTTTTCTCTCATAGATTGGTCGTTGATGTCTTGTGTATATAATTAAAAAAAACTGCAAAAAATCTACAAATTATCTAACTACAATCATTACAATTTTTTCTGCATTTAGTTATTAAGCAAAATACCATGGGAAAAGATCTCATAATTAGCCTTTAATATTTAATTATTATAATGTTAAACTCTCAATTTCTAACCCTAACTCAAATTTTTTGTTGGAATTATCTTACTGTTACTAAACTCTCTTTAATCGTGCCGCAGTCTTAGTAATCCCACCTGTGAATCCCACTCATGCGCCTTCGCATGGGAATCTTTAAAGTATTTTAATTTAAGCAGTTTACTAAATTTTGTAGCTGCTATAGAATTGCGTGAGAAAGGTTGAGATATTTTACTACCCGATGTATTAATTTTATTTAGCTATTATAATGTAGGGCAAAGAAATTGCACGTAAAATTGCATGCCTCAAGTAATTTTGACGTCACTAAAATCGGCCATTAGAGAAATACCGATATAACATAAATTATTAAAAAGATTTACTATTTAACTTTAACTTTAAATAGTCTAATTTTTTTCTTCTTTTGTTTCAGATTACTGGACCCTTCGAAAAAACCCAGATTCCACTACTAGTGACAAAGAAAATTAGTCAAAAATAAACCTTATGTATTAAAGCTTAAGATCTAAATTATAAACAGATTTATTATTATTTATAATTGCTATGTTATTTTAAGTTAGTTATGTATTGTTCCTCAAAAGCAAAGCTATTAGGTTTAAGGTGTATAATAGTATTGCAGTATACTTATTGAATAGTTAATAATTACAACACATAAATAAATACATACTTACATTAAAAATTAAATACTACGAGCTTATTTCACAAGAAAAATAGAGTATTAAAGTATGCTTTTATAGTATTCCTAAATGATTCTTAAGTGATAACTTGTACTTAATCAATTTTAATACTAAGGAATCCCTTAAATAATTTATGATTAAGTACTTTTACTTAAGAAGCGAACCAAAAGTAGGTTCTTAGAAACAAATGCATATGTATGTTATATCAATAAAGTTAAATATCGCCGTAGACCAGTCTCAGGGCGTCCATGCCAAAAAAAAACGTTTTTTTTTAGTAAATTTATGAACCAACATCAATACTCATTCCATTTTTTTTGTTTGGTAATAATACAAAAAATAAAATTTGTAAAAAGCACGCATTTTTAAGATAATGGTGATTCATAAGCGTGAATCATCCTGTGTTTTGCGTAATAGTGAATTTTGTACTTTTCACTCTGCAGTTAATTAATATGATGTAAGCTCGATGATACTATGTCAAATTTTCAAATAATATTTCAAATACTATGTCCAGTTATATATCATATAATGTTTTTGATTTGCACTTTGAAATAGACATTGTTTGTATAACATCCTATCACAAATATTAATTTTGCTCACTCCTAGGTTGTTTTAATTAAATTAAACATTAATTTGTGATGTAAGATTAAATTTTAGGTATTAAAATTCCTAACTTTTATTTTCATATCATATACATATTTGTGTAATCAAACTTTTTGGACTATCCAATTTGTTCAGTATTTTCATTCTGACAGTCCCTTAGCAAAAGATTCTTTATGTAATCAAATATCTCATATTTAATTCTTTCATTTAGAATCGACTATATTATCAATAAGAAAATCAAATAAAAATAATGCATTTTATAGTATACTTAATTATAATTTAACTATTTTATTTTTGTAGAATCTAGTCTATGATCTCTGCAATAAGTGTATTTTTATGTAAAAATATATTCATTTCTTAAATGACTTATCATAAATTCTGTCCTTTAGTTGTAATGAACTATAAAAAAATACCTAACAAATAGGTATCAATTACCTAAGATATCAAAAATGCAATTGAACACTTGGTCAAAGCAGATTTTAAAACAATCAATCACTTTACAATAGTTTTGACCAACCTTAGCATTCACTTTTATTGACAAACGAATAACGATAAATCATTTGAAAGTTAGTTTTGATATGGAGATTTGTAAAATATTATTTTAAGGCTGAGAGGTTGAAATATTATGTTTTATCTTCTTATTGTCTTGTACAGGCATTGATAATCCCTCTTTGTCATGTCAATAAAAATGTATCAAGGCTATGTAAGCTCAAGGTTTAAAATATTCCAGGTCTATCTGTGAATATTCAATTCACTGACTGGCTATTTTAAATTATTGTACCGATTCTTTGTAATGTAACAAAATTTTTGTTAAGTTTGTTAAAAACATTTCAAGTTCATTTTGATATGTACTTACTAATGTTTTTGCCAAATTAATCTCTTTTTGAATCACTAAATTGCCAAAAGGAGTTTCTTTTTCTATGAGGAAAACGTAAGCTCCTTTTTAAAATTTCTTATAACTGCTGGGTTAAATTGAAAATGGCTGTCTCTAACTTGTTATGGTCTTTCTTAGTAAAAAAGTAAAACACTAGTTTTTCTTTAAAAATTGTCTAAATGTTTCTTTAATTTCCCTTGCCTATACACGGGTAAATTAAAGAAGCTGTAAAACCATCAGAAAACACTGAAAACACCATCAGAAGACACTGACATTTTTATTTAGCTGTCATATTATATGAAATATAAATTTAGTGTCCAAAGATAAACAAGTGTTTGACTTTTCTGTAGTAAGAACGTAAAAGTTTAAATGCAGACTCCTTTTTTTTTTGAGTAAAAACTTTCAGATTGTCTAAAACTGAATCATGTTATGTTGAGTCATGTTGTTTTGTCTGTCAGCCAATATCACAGTTGATTCTGACAAATATAGTGAGAGTTAAAGCGAATGACATTTTAGATATGCTGCTAATTGTAAAAAATGTCTTTGCTTTTAAATATGTTTATCAATTTTTTTATCTGTTATGAATACTGGTGTAGATTTTGTTGTTCACAACTAAACATTATTATAATAAATTAGTGTTTTATCGAAAGAGAAAATAAAATATTGACATTAATTTGAAGGCTGGCATTTGCTGTCGATGTGTTTGAGAATATTTTCCTATAACTGTCAGCTTTCAAATTACTGTCATCTTTTTTAAGATTCACTTTTTATGAAATACGTTACAGGAACAAGGGGGATATTTAGAACTTATAGAAAATTGATGATTTATTGTTATTTAGATTTAATTTTGCATCAAATGTGCCTGTAGAGCGAATGTAAATAATGCGCTTTTTATGTTAATAAATGTTTTGTAATGAAATTATTTAGCTTCATTCCTACTGCCTTAAAAATTAGCTACCTAAGTCCAAAAAAGCAGTACTTAGTTTTTGACAGCGCAGTTCTAGGCATGTGTTTGATAAGTTAGGTATTTAGTGAAGCAGACTGCGCATTCGTGGTTTCGTCTGCTTTCAAAAACCAGAAGATGTCAAAAACTAAGCATCGGACTCCAATAAGGATTACATTTTCATAGCCGGCATCTGCACCCATGCACACCATTAGTCGCAGATATTGTACATCGATATCGAATGTGATTGTTATACCGAGTAATGATGCGTTGCGACGGCAGGCTTCAGTAGCAAATGCCTCTGTAAATACTCGCACTGGCATCTCCCTCCCTTTACCCGGCACACAACCACATTAACGATATTTCCCTTTTGATATTGTGCGCTAGCCCTAACCTAGATATTTAAGGTTTCGTTTTGCGAGTGACTGATACTAAGATTTCATTTTAAAAAATTGTGAATTTCACTTTATCAATAATTACCTACATCTGATGCTCAAGGCACGGGCGTAGCCTGGGGGAGGGTTTTGGGGGTTCAAACCCCCCCCCGAAAAGTTCGTATATTAACATAAGGGCCTGCGCAGACGACGGACTTTTCTCCGCAGCGGAGAAACAAGTGCGCTCCGCGGATAAAAAGTCCGCTGCGAATTTACTGCGAACTAAACACCACCCTGTATAAAGGTTATTTTATGTACTTTTAGTCTTTTTATTTTCTTGAACCCCTTGATAATCAGGGGGGGGCCTGATTATAAAACCTGGCTACGCCCGTGGCTCAAGGTTATCATAATGACTAATTATTATTATGAAAATCATTACAGTAAAAAATATGAAAAATACTTTTAACCAATAAAAAAATCCTATTTTTAAATAACTATCAATCTCTTTCCTTCCTTTTCTTTCAAAACGAAACCATGAAGGTATGAACCAGCAGTTCACACATTCTCTACCTACGAGTATATCACTTTTTCTTGGTACCTACATTATGCAATGAAACAAATATCATTTTGGAAATTGTGTCACTCTCACGAAGCAGCACATTGCTTTACCATTAGTCACCTCCAGGAATCGAACCGGGAACAAAAAGTCGAGTTACTTCCAGGGAAGTGCGGTAGGGGCGTTACATGAGTCATTGTAAGTTACGGGATAAGTATGGTGAAAATCTGAGTCATAAGTTTTGGAGAACTTGAAATTATGTAATTATAAAATCATGTAAGGACCGTGAAGTAAGTATTTTTGGGAATGGTTATCTTATACAATATTAAAACATGAATACGAAATACTTTTCATGTTAAAGAAGTTTCTTAATAGAACTAAACAGACACTGTATATGTCTTAAATGTGGAGGTACTGATTTCATTTAAAATATCATGATCATAAATTATTCCCAGACAAATACACCAACTGTACGGCCCCAAAGTAAGCAGAGTTTGTGTTATGGATGAAAATACAGCGAACTGGGGGGACCTGAATAAACATAAACATATTAATGTAAAGGACCATGACCCGAGTCAAACGTAATTGCCAAACATGAAACACAAGTTAATGCCTCGACCAGGACTACTTCCTAGTTGGGACATCCGGGTATGGGCCATAGCTTCTATCACCTGAGCTGCTCGACGTTCTCATGGTTTCTACAAACAATGGAACCCGGCTCCTCCAAACACTACAGGTCCAAATCCGAACCCTAGTAATGACGTTTAATGAAGAATACCTACCTTTGAGAAGGCGTTTAAAGTCTTCATCATCATCGCAATACACTTTTAGTGTGGTGAGATGAAAAGCAAAAACCTTGCCAAAATAGAGGAATAGCGCACTCTGGCTATGCAACTGTGATGTCAAAGTAATATATAGGTCATTTGACATGACCTAAACCAAACTTCTCAGTACCAAGTACGAGTATTGTCTAAATAGTTATAATTATAAGCCAAGTATTTGCGAAATTTTTTTTTATCTCAGTGACGATTATAAACGCAGAATATCAAGTAGTGACACATGAATGAGTATTTTATATAAAGTAAATATTCGTTATAAGTACCTGAATATAATTAGATTCATAAGTTTTTGGTCTTAAGTGGCCATCATTAACTCCAATGATTAATGAAACCAGTTCATGATTAAACTAATTTATATACCTCTAATATTGTTTGTACATTTATTAGGTTTTATACTTACCTATCTCACTGTCATACATACATACTTACCTACGTGAGTAGAAATCATAACTGCCAAAAAGAAAGTTTAGCTAAAATCCAAGTCTACTGAAATAATCACATAACACTACTTGACCAAAAAAACTTACCTACAGGTAGATATTACCTTCGAGACATTTTTGCATTTGTAGTTGTGTACGGTCAGCACATAAATAAATAAATCAATACTTTTATATTTTTTTATAATTTTTATTGCCAGGTACTTCATATGGAACTAATAATATTGGACGATATTAAAATAGTAAATAATATTAAACATATGTTTTAATTCTAATTTTCTTCAACTCCAGACATTTTGCACTCATCCTCACTTTCATCCGATGAATCATTTGTGTTAACTATAATTTGTTCTGATATTATATCTTTTCCACTTTAATAACATGCAGACAAACATTTTTTCATTCCTCTACAGTTATGCTATTAAATTTTCCTCAGCTAATGTCATTATAGCACTCATGTGTATTGAGAAACATTTTTTGCGACGTAATTTTTCTATCCCCCATATATTTTCAATTGGATTAAACTGAAGTTGATATGCCGTAAACGGAGCACAGCCTACAGTATGCCGTGCATAGTATGAATCCACTTCGAATAATTATCATAATTCATATTATCATAGTAATCACCACTTTTTTGGTTGACTTTAAACTTTCCATGGCACAAAACCATCCATTCCGCCGGCATGGACGATGATCAAGCGGTTGCCCTTTTTATACATGTTGCTTAACCTAAAGTACCAGAAGTGCTTCCATCTAACCAAGACTTTGAGAGGGTATGTGCCGTATGTGTACAAGTTTCGACGATCAAAACAATAGGTCGATTTTGTTCACAATATTCTGCAATTTTTATGAGATATTTAATTCGCAAGTATCGAATTTCGTGCAATAGCAGTTTGCGGTTATCTTCCGTTGGTTTCCATTTAAAACCTAATGAGATGACGTATTTTCGTAACGAGCTGACACACAATCTATTTCTTCTATAAATGTAGAGTGAAGTATTTTCATCGTCGGAATTTATTTATTTGTAATGTTGTTAAAAAAAATTGAGCATCGTTCTCCGGATTACTTGTTGATCTAAACCATCTATTATAATCGTAGGCTTCCGATTTGGTTTCTTTTTAGGAGATTTAAAGGTTGGCCCCTGTTCTGAAGAATGACATTTGCTTTCTGATAGGACCTTTCTGGCGGAAGTCAATGATATTCCGGTCGACATAGCAACTAATTGAGCGGGAGTCGAAATACTGCTCGGATTGCTATTTGCATTCATTTTCAAAACATTTGTACAAATAATACAAAACGTCTTTAGTTTGGGAAGTCGAAGGCTTATCTCCACAATGTTTCAACATCGAAATTATTTTTGATTAAAGACTTAACAATAATAACACTGAACAATAAATATTATAAACCATAAGAATAAACCACAAATAAAATCAATTCATTTATTTATTAACTAAACCCAAATAGTCAGACCTCACAACACTTAGCAATGTTTATAAATATAATTATTATCTATTTGACATTCACCATTGATATTTGATTGTCAATATAACTTTTTCTTCAAAATGTAACGAATCTCTTTTTCCTGATTGTACAAGGAAATTTAAATTTCAAGTTTAGAGTTCCTGTAATTATATAAATACTACTATATGTACAAAAACATCTCGAAAGTAATATATTCTCAAGAATGTAATACTTTCTTGTCTTTTTAATCTCAATAACGTATATCTGCGTATTTGCTTCACTATTTTTATCAGGGGACAAAGGATGCAACGAAAATGTAGCTCGATGAGTGTCAAGTCCGCTTTCTGTTCGAGATTCTAGACTGAGTTATATTGTTTTGGACTATACAATACATTATTACTTAATTTAGTACTACGCGAATCATTGGTGCGTTGTGCAAATTATTATTATTACCATTTGTTATAATGTTTTTCTCTAAGAACCTGTAGATCAATGTTTCGATTTTAAATAAATGACCACTAAATGCGTTAATGCCTTGTAAATATAGTGACTGTTAATACGCATCGTTTGTTGTAACTGAAAACATTACTAATAGCTAACAAAGGCTCAGGTGTTCCTTGATTATATTGGATCAAATCGTTGGCGAAAACTCTGCGGTTAACAGGTTATATTTTTTATATGAATATTGAAAATAGTAAATTTTTCATACAGACAGTTTTTGCATGTCGTCGATTGTAGGTCACATACAAAACCAGCTTCATGTATCGACTAATTGAATACTGCCAAATCAACTTAGAAGCTCTTTTGCGTATGTCTAATTTACGGGAACTCATACCATAACAGATGAATTGCCAAGTATACAATATACTTCATCCAATCATCCAAAAATCAATTCAAACTCAAATTCAAAATTCATTTATTTGCTTTGTACGTGCGTCAAAATAGATGTTGAATTATAAGTTGTGCCGGTACATATACTGCTGAGAACAGCGTGCAAATAGTTTTCACAACAACAATAATAAATCTAAATACATAGTTTAAGTAATTACACAGTACTTTGTTAGAGCAAACATAAATATAAAATAATTAAAAGGTATACAATGCCAATGTCACTTAAGTACAGGTTTGTAGGTAGGAATCAAAATTTATTTTCAGTCATAAATTCATGTATATTGTAATATAATTTGTCAATTAAAAGATTAAACAAAGCTGTACTAAACTTTCTTTCTGGCAAGTTTTTGTACTCGACTGGTAGTTTATTGAAAATCCTAACTGCCATGCAATGTACATTGGTGCTATATATTTTGAGTTTTTGAGCAGGCACATAAAGTTTTTTCTTATGTCTAGAACGAATTCCCATTACATCATCTTCATTCTTAAAAAAATGCATGTGTCTCTTTACAAAGCAGCAAATTTCAAAAATGTATAGTGAAGGAAGTGGTAATATTTTCAATTCATGTATCATGTATCATTATATACCTATAACTGCAAACGTTAAAATTTCTCCTAAATTACCTAGTTGACCTGGGAAGAAAATAATACTTCTTCAGCGTAAGGAGGTATTTGCTCATGTTATTCTGTAGGGGAATAAAACCACGAAAGACGATTTTAGTTTCTTAGTCTTCAGTCGTAGGATGATTACGCTATGATTAAGCTCCATTTTTATCCGGTTACACCCTCCAGAGCGCCTCAAGATCTTCGGATATATGTGGTGGGCGTGGAGGTGGTGTTGCTTTTTATATAAAGAAAGGCATTAGGTACAAAACTTATAATCATCCAATTTGTTTGCCGGTCGAGCAAATGTGGATGCATTTAAAAATAAACGGTAAGTTGATAATATTAGGAACAGCCTACCGGCCTGCTTGGGTTAAAGTTGACACATTTTTAAATGCATTAATAGACTCCATAAACAGTTTTGGCCATTATGATAATCTTGTAGTACTTGGGGATTTCAATATCAATATGTTAGAACCTAATAATAGGAACGTTCTAAAGGTTTTAAATTTCAACCAAATTTTTCAAATGAAACAAATACTTACCACCCCAACACATTTCACGGACAATAGTTATTCGCTTATTGATATCGTATGTACCGATGCTCACGTCAGGAATGTTTTAACTGATGTCATAGGAAGTAAGCTAACTAACCACGCCTTAGTGGTGAGTGAATTTAGCTTTAGAAAACCAAAGATTCCTGCAAAAACCATTTGCTATAGACCATTGAAGTCTATTGATATGAAAAGTTTTAGATCTGATCTTCATTCGATTCCTTGGACTCAAGTTTCAGAAATAGCTGATGTAAATAGTATGGTTGGGTTTTTTAGTTCTCTCCTGCTGACGTTATTTGATTCACATGCACCTCGTAGATCAGTTACAATAAAAAGAAATTCTTATACTTGGATTACTGAAAATATCAAACTAATGATGAGACTAAGAAATGCAGCTCATAAAAGGTTATTTCAACCTTATTTCACGAAAAACGACCTTATTTTAGTTATAATATCAATAGAAATGTAAATGACCATAAAAATCTTTGGAAAAATATCCAACAAAACGTTCTACCGCCCAGATGTGATAAAGATATCCCTGATCATCTTTGTTTTGCTGAGCATATGAACAAGAGCTTCCTTACTTTACCAGGTTCCAATTCTTCTCTGAGCCAGTCCAGAAAATTATATTTTGAATCAAATAAGTTCGGATCGTCTAGTTTCAAACTTAAATGCGTTGACAAAGGAACTATTGCGAGGGTTATAAATTCACTTAAATCAAATGCGTTAGGTAATGATTCGATCTCTTTGAGCATGCTTCTTATGACCTTGCCTTATATTTTTAACGTAATAAAATCCATTGTGAATTTATCAATATTGACGAGCACATTTCCAGATTTATGGAAAACCGCTGTTATACACCCCCATCCTAAAATAAACAATCCTTTGACCTAGACAGATCTCCGACCTATTAGTCATTTGTCTTACCTATCTAAGGTAATGGAAAAAGTAGTTTACTTGCAGCTTATTGAGTATTTGGAAACTAACAACATACTTCCTGAAATCCAATCTAGATTTCGTAAAAATAGAAGTACATCGACTGCTCTAATGGGTGTTACTAGCTACATTCTAGAGGCTCAAGACACAGGCTCAGGCACTATTTTGGTGTTGCTAGATTTTTCCCGCGCTTTTGATACTATTAACATTTCCCTCCTTCTTGCTAAGTTGAAATACTATGGTTTTGATGAGCGTACTGTCCAATGGTTTCAAAGCTATCTTAGTAATCGCCACCAGTATGTCGAGCTCAAACACAGCGATGGCTCAACATCTTCTTCCTCTATCTCTTCCGTTGTAGACGGTGTACCTCAAGGGTCTATCCTCGGCCCATTACTCTTTATTATTTTCAGTGCCGACATTATAACATGTGTAAGAAACTGTAAGTGCCATCTTTATGCAGATGACCTACAGCTTTTTATAACCTGCCACCCCAACGACGTACATGCCACTGTGCAAAAAATTAATGAAGATTTAGATCGGATTTCGATATGGTCTAGCGAAAATTGTCTTGTACTAAATCCGAATAAATCTAAATTTATGATAATGGGCTCAAAGAAACAAATGTATAAAATTTCTGAGCAATGCCCACAGATTATGATCAGTGGTGAGTCAGTGTGTCGCACTGATTTTGCACGAAATTTGGCGTAATATTTGACTCTGAAATGAGATTTGAGACGCATGTTCAAGAGATAGTCCGTAATTGTTTCTATCGATTAAAGATCCTGTACAAGGTACGAGATTTTGTTTCGATTCCCATACGCACAACTTTAGTTGAATCGCTGGTGCTCTCTAAGCTTCACTACGCTGATACTTTATATGGACCAAGGCTTTTAGAAAGAACAAAAAAACTAATACAGTGCGTTCAAAACGCTTGTGTGAGATATTGTTATAGAATGCCACCTAGAAGTCACGTTTCTCCTTATATCAACCAGACAAAAACACTTAACACGAACTCTAGAAGAAACTTACACTTTGCGACGCTACTCTTTAGTATAGTAAAAAATCAGAAACCATCTTATCTCTATGATAGACTCTCATGGTCTTCTAGGAATAGACTAGCACGGCTACACGTTCCACCTCATAACACAACTTCATACAAGGGGTGCTTTAAATATACCGCTGCCAAAATATGGAATAACATCCCTCCACCTTTTAAGAAAATTCCTTTCTTCTCTGTTTCCACATTCAAACTAAAAATGAAAAATTCTGTACTAAATCACCAACTGAGCGGTACAATAATTTCATAGATGGTCTTATATTGTGCATAGAAATTATTTATTGTAACGTAATATTATTCTAGTGTGTTCTAATGTATTAAGATAAAATAATTCGGGTTCTAATGTGTCATACCTTAGCGTAGAAATATAATGGAGGATATAATCGTATAACCGTGCAACTGTATCTTTTTGTAACATCTCCGGCATTTCACCATGGCAACAGCTGAAAACCAGCGCCACAGTCTACACTGCTGGCATAATGCTGAGTTGTAGCCATGTCAGCATTGTTAACTGTATATTTATTTTTAAGTTTACAGTTCTATTTTATTATTTTTATTTTTTTGTGTTTTATTTGTATTTTTCTTATTATTCAATTGTTTATGCTGAATAAATATTTTTCATTTCATTTCATTTCATTTCATTTCATTTCATTACTGAATTCATACTTCCTATAAAATAACGGAGTATAATATCATGTTTTGCAATAAAATTGGATTTGTGAACAAGTAACTTTCATACTCATCACTTAAAGAACATCAAATAGCATGAAAAAGGTCGTAAGTGTATGTGATATACATTTTTATATAGAATTTTTACCTTTTATGATTACTGTAAAAATAAAAAAGTAAAAAATATATTGAATCAGCACTCCTACTATTGAACTGGAATCTTAACTAAAATGATACTTTTCCTTCAAGTTCATCCGGTGAATTTTCCGGTGAATTCATGAAATAGGTGTGATTTGTTTCAATAGCATCCTAAATTTTATTTTCTAGATTTTAACTTCATTCAATAAAACAAAATAGTTTTAACCTAAGCTTTAACAAGAACTCTCACCAGAGTGTGCCCTTCTTTAAATACTCACAATACCTCAATGAGTTCAGAAAGAAATTAGTAGAGTTTTCAGTGATGCATCAAATAGTATTTAATGCTTTCATATATTTCAAAGTTCACTTTCAAACAACTTTGTATTTAATTTAATTTGATTTTATTGTGCTAGACGTATTCTAATTGTTATTATGTCGCTTTTGTTTTAACTCACTGATATTTTAATTTTTGTTTTATGTTTTGTTTGAATGATGACCTTACTAAGAATTGCGTTTATGTTATATAGTTGTAAGCAAGTTTTATTCAATTTATGAAATAATGTAATGTGTACTGTTGGTCCTTAAATATATTATAAATAAAAAAATATCATCTGTATTCATATTTGCTCGGCATTTATATCAGGGGTTACATGAGAAAACCAAATATGGTTGTGGTATGCCTTCCAATTAAATCGCCTTTAGTAGTTATCACAATAACTCACACTAACACTCGTAGATTCACTCATAAACTATTTTAATACAATTTGAAGCCAACTGTGCAGAAGCTGTCATGTTTCTCAATCAGCTGAGACTTTTAATAATCTAGGGAAGATTGAGTATAATTGGTAGAGTAGTCTTCGGCACCGATGTCTTGTATTTGAATCCCGGTATGGTTAGGTTAGGTTATATAGGTTTATGCTTTTTGTGGGTTTCTCGCCGATTTACGAATGTTTAAGTATTGAATGCGTACAAACACAATAAACAAAACTATATTGTTTGTCGGTCATGGGACAGTCAATGAATTAATTATGTGAATGAACTATATTGAATGAAGTTTTATCGATCAATACCGTTTATTAGGGTACATTTTTTTATTTGACATACAGGCTTGTACAACATGCGTATGAACACGTATAACATGTATAGAACAAGTTGAATGTTAGAAATTATGTTGTTATAGGTAACCTTAGCTCCATAATCCATAATTTATAAAATATACCTATACAGACAAACCTTCGCATGAAGATTCACTTTTTTTTATATACAATTTATATGTAACTACAAACATTCCTGTTCAGGTTTTCAGAAGCAAAAACTGGACATAAATCTTTTGTTACGTTACTAAACGTCAAACTGCATTTACGCGTAGAATACAGCGCCACCCTTTCCTCAACGGATAAGCTGATCGAACTGTACAGTACCGATTATATTAAAAGCCTACTGATTAAATGCGCCATTCACTTTGAATTGTTAGAGCATTTACGTGTTTAACGATAGTTGCCGAGTTACTTTTGTCAGGGGTGCAAGCACTCCAAATGCTCAGATGCCCAAAGCGCTATTCTTAACTTGCCTAAAGAATTACTAAACAACAAAATTTTATTGGCTGCTCATTACAGTATTTGTTTTATTGGGAATCAAAGAATAACGATGACTTTTTTGATGTAAACCAAGGCTAATGAAATTAATGTTAGTATGTAGTCTATATGTAGTTAGTGTGTTTTGCAATAGCTCGTCTTAGTTTTCCACCACGTATCAAAATGGTCTTTTATAAATAACATTCTAAACAAAGAGCATTATTTGTAAAATACCTTTTAACCGCCGTTCGATCTACAAGTTATTTAACGTCTTAACGTATCCCGAGGACGCTATTACAACAAGGAACGCCGACGTTTCAGTCAGAAATAGGGCAACACGGCATTCGAATCGCCTAACCCACCGGTGAGCCAGGCTAACGCGGCGTACGCATTCCTACTGAGTTTCTTGCTGGTTCTTTGGCAGTAGATGACCCTTCCGAACTAGTGGTAGTTTCAATATACGACGTCCTAAGCCGAGATCCGTGCCCTCTCGGGTGCCCTTAGACGTGTCGTATGTAGGAGTAGTTTAAGTTCCGGCTAAACGCCCTCAGCGCTAGGCCACAAAGTCCGGTGAAATTTAAAAGGCTAATAGGACCATAAATAAAAAAATAAAAAAATCAACAAGCTAATGGTAGAAGAGAGAGAAAGAAACAGATAAGAAAAATTTCATAATTAAAACATAAACCTATAACTTATTGTTGTGTTGTGGTGTACCGTTGTATTATAGTTTATTGCTCATTTTTATTTCATCTCAATTACAGGGTTACTGGTAATTTCAAAATAAATAGTTATTGAAATGAGGAATTTATTTAGATATTTTGTACAATTCCATTCCATTTTTTTTTTGTGTTTAAACTAATCAGCGAAATATTATAAATATTTTGCAATCACATATCTTCTGCATCAAATTTAATTGTATTAATTTAGCGTCATTCTATTTCGAAAAAAAAACTGAAAAGTAAGCAACTAGAAACAGTGAAATAATACGTATTATTTCAAGTTAAAGAAAAAGAAGTTAACATAAGCCTTTCAGCCAAACATCGGGATTATTTTTAAAAAACCTAAAGTAGAGCATATAAGCTCTACTTTAGTGTCCCGAAAGGAATGTATCGATTCGCCAGTAACGCTGTATATTTTTCGTGTAGGTAGGTAATACAGTTTTCTTTACTTTATCGGAGGTTGTGAAATGACTGAATCTAACAACACAGAAGTAACGCCAATGCTGGTGAGAAGTAATATTTCGCATTTACTCCATTTTAAAACATGCATTGCCCTTATGAAGACTGTACATTGTTCAAATAAAATTATCGGATAAACATGAAAAAATCAGCAAGTCTATCAGTCTTTTACAGAATACATTTTGCAGAGCGTTCGAGTACTCCTTGTGAAATGTTAGAAATCTAATCATTTCTCCATCGATCAACAGCACGCAGACAGAGGTCCAATCCGTTTCTAGTCGAGCTGCCAAAAAGTAGACCATGGGGTTTAATAGTTCGTTTTTGTTCGAATCGTTAAGGTATGGAATGAACTGCCTCCGTCTGTTATTCAGATGAATACAATCTCGGGGTTTTTTAAAGTAGAGTGAATAGGCACCATTTGTCCAGGCGTGTAACATCCTAGTGTTCATCTTGACTTTCCATCAGGTGAGAGGGACGACAAACAGTTGCCAATTGTTAATTAAAAAAACAATGATATTTAATATCTGATGCTAAAGTAGAAATTCAAGCCCCTTTTCCACCTCCATTATTTTTACTCATACCTGCATTTTAAAAATATTTCAAAAGCCTTTTTTTATCCAAAATAAACAATACACATAAAAATCAAACACGTTTAGCCCACCAACAACAATAAAAGCGTGCCCGTTCATACCGCCATAAATAACGCAATGAACATTCAATTGCCAAATTAGAGTTCATTTTAAAGCCATTTAAATGCAAAATACCCGCGAAAATCGTCCATTTTTTTATCGAGCGCACTTACACACTTAGTCTTCATCATTGGTTTTATAAAGGGTGGTATATGATTTGAGGAATGCGTGGATGAGTGATGCGATGTATTTACGGAGCGGGTTCTGATTGGCTATTGTTCCTAGTGCAGCTTGCTCGCGCCATCTGGTGGGTATTTTATATATCTCATTAGAAGAGGCTATTCAATCGGGAAAGGTGTTTGACCCCTTGATTGATGGCAGATGCCCTTTGATTGAATTGATGATGAACTTGGTGAATCAATGCAGTTTAATGCAGTTGAATCAAATAAGTGGAATCGTAAATAAAGCTTTGTTTTTATAATAAAATTGGCTTAAAATTTAATGCCTATGTGGGTCGTGAGCTTCGTACACTAGAGGGCCTAAGTTCGAATGCTGATAGGAGAGATAATCGTGCAATTTTAAAGAGGTCTACATAACTTACTTGGGTCGAGGCAGTGTTTTTGGTATTTATCTATGCAGTACTTTTAAGCTATGACCCTTGTGGCATACTTTTGTTTTTTCTTGATTAAGCAATATTTACCTATTTTGTTATACAACTATATATTTTTTTGTCAATTCATTGATATCATAGATACCTATGACTTCAAGTACTTTATAAGATAACAAATACAACTAGCGTCCTACGATCTTGACGATAGCACTGCAGCTAGCTCGTACGCCACTGAATTTAAAGATCCGGAAGCGAGTCCCGGTAAATACCTAAATAAATAAAGATAAACGTTTATAATGTTTTCTTGTTATATTATTCGTTTGTTTGTTTGTTTGTTTATTTGTTTATTTATTTGGATATGCAACAGCAAAACAATTAAAATAATTAAGCTAACAAACATGAATAATCTATATAAGCTAATAACAGGATATCACATCATGGTAAAATTTATAACAAAAAAATCGTGAAGTGGTCAGTGTTAATGCCGGACTGTGTGCAGTTGCTGCATGAGGTGTATAGTCGGATACATACAATTGAAAGGAATTATACGAAGATTATGACATCTTCGTATAATTTTAGTAGTGTGATAATAGAGTTGAATAATAAATAATGGATTACTTAGTTTACAAATTTTATCTGTTTATTATGTAATTATATAAATATTGTATCTTGTCTATGTGTTAATAATCTTCCGTATAATATTTTGTTTAAATTTATCTTTAGCTACACTAGATTACACTACATAGATTCAGACTAGAAATTGATATTGCTAATTAATGACAAATAAAGCACAAGTATTTACTTTAAAAAGCATACCCATCTTACAGACATTATATTCGATTTCAGAGAATCCTTTTCTTTTCAATATTAGTTAGTATATAGTGAGTGAATATTGTATTGGAATATCGATTAATACATAGGCCGGTTGGAGTTGCCTTGTACCTAATGGATTATATTTGTACTTACTATGTATAAAGAAGAGATTACTTCCTAATAGTGCTACTATAATTTATGGTATAATTTATACTATTAAACTTAATATTATTTTACTGGTAGTAAAGTTCTTATGTCAATATCTCGTCTGGAGCCGTATGACAGTCCTATTTTGACCACGTAGTTGCGTTCCCGTTAAAGGAAAAGAACAGCCAGTTTTATTACTGGAACAAAGGTTCCAGTTCCTTCGGTGGGCAACGCATCATTATTCCATACAATAAACACGTTCGATATCGATGTAAAATATCTGCAACTAATGGTGTGCATGGGTGCAGATGCCGGCTATGAAAATGTAATCCTTATTGGAGTCCGATGCTTAGTTTTTGACATCTTCTGGTTTTTGAAAGCAGACGAAACCACGAATGCGCAGTCTGCTTCACTAAATACCTAACTTATCAAACACATGCCTAGAACTGCGCTGTCAAAAACTAAGTACTGCTTTTTTGGACTTAGGTAACTTAGGTAGGTAATTTTTAAGGCAGTAGGAATGAAAATAAATAATTTCATTACAAAACATTTATTAACATAAAAGCGTATAATATACATTCGCTCTACAGGCACATTCGATGCAAAATTAAATCTAAATAACAATAAATCATCAGCTTTCTATCAGTTCTAAATATCTACTAACTCATATACAAATTATAAACGATGACCACGATTTGAAACTCACAGTTTATGAAAATATTCTCAACTTATGATAAAACTCACTTAGGATAAAAGAGTAATTTATCATATTAATGTTTATTTGTGATCAACAGAATGTACACCAGTATTTATTAGATTAAAAAGTGCTAAACCTGCTTAAAAGCAAAGACATTTTTTACAATCAGTTATGATACGAGGTTAGATCGAAAAATTCGCGGCCTAAATAAGAAAACACAGGAATAATGCAATTTTTTATATTTATTTTTCTACATAATGAAATGAAATGAAATGAAATATTTATTTCTCAACATTGACAATTACTTGTTCTTATTGACGTCAAATAAAACATGATTCTACCACCAGTTCGAAAAAACCTTCGTGAAGAAGAACTGGCACGAAACTTCACGGGTATATATTTTTCAAAATAAATTTACAGAGTCTCTTTATGTCTATACAAAATTATTCTTTTCTGCATCTGTTAGCTCGGCAAGTCTCCCTCCCCCCAAGTATCCATACGACGAACACCCTCAAACGGCACCCGTTCACGAGTTAATACATACTCTCCTCCTAGGTCACAGCACTTAGTCCAGCGGTCCTCCAAAGCCTTGATCCCATTTAGAAGGTCTCGTCAAGGTCTTCAAAAAAGGCATCTACGGCCACTTTGACCTCCTCATTGGTACAAAATTTCATTCCACCTAAGTGTTTTTTTAGTTTCGCGAATCGGTGGAAGTCAGAAGTTCCCAAGTCAGATGAATAAGGGGGATGAGGAAGCAATTCGAAACCACCATTCACTATTTGAGCCATCGATTCTGCAGATGTGTGAACACGAACATTGTCCTGATGAAACAAAACTTTCTTGATCAACAATCCTGGTCTTTTAGACTTTATTTCTTCTAAACGACGTAATAGTGTGCAGTAGTATGCAGAATTTATAGTTTGACCTCTTTCTAAGTAATCAAGACACCCTTAGAATCCCAGAAAACCGATGCCATTACCTTGTTTACTGAAAAACACAGCTTGGCATTCTTGGGGGTCGGAGATCCGGGTCTCTTCCATTGTTTGGATTCAGGAGTATAGTGATGAACCCATGTTTTGTCCATAGTAACAAACCTGGCCAAAAATGCGTTTGGATCAGCTTGAAAAAGCTCTAAACCGTCTCTAGAAATCGTGAGCCGAGTTCGTTTTTGTTCAACTGAAAGGAGCCGCGGAACCCATCTTCCAGACACCTTGTGGAACCCTAATTCGTTAACGATCATGTTTTGTACGTTCCTATGAAATCCCTAGAGCTTCAGCTATCTCAGATACCTTCAATCTTCTATCTCCCATG
The DNA here is from genome assembly GCA_923062675.1 of Marasmarcha lunaedactyla. Classification (NCBI taxonomy): domain Eukaryota; kingdom Metazoa; phylum Arthropoda; class Insecta; order Lepidoptera; family Pterophoridae; genus Marasmarcha; species Marasmarcha lunaedactyla. The sequence goes on from OV281358.1 coordinate 7,436,279, forward strand.
ATGAGATGACATATTTTTTCGATGTTTTCCGAAGTCGTAGCTGTAGAAGGCCGTCTAGAGCGGGGGTCAACTTTGATGCTCTCTCGTCCACGTTTAAATTCAGCTGTTCAATTTTTTATCATTGTATACGACGGAGCAGATGTTTTTAAAGTAGCCAACATGTCTTCCTGGACCTGCTTTGGAGTTAAGTGTTTCTTGTGGAGGTATTTGATCATGGCACGGTGCTCTAAACTATCAATTTTCAAAATTAATGAAACTTACTCCAATAAAATAAATAATTACGCATGTATCTCAGAAAAAAATTAAACAGAGACTGACAAAGAGTCTAGGTTTCATATGAGGGAAGTTTTATAATAATACGACAACGCTATCGAATGTGCTCCTTTGCCCGCTATGAAAATCATTAACTACTATATTGATTTATAGCATTTAATGTACCTATAGTAATTTTCTTCAATAATAATTTAACTCAATAAATATTATTTTATATGTATGTATGTCACAAATATATGTTGTGAATTTAGTATAGATATTTTATGAACTTAATTTAACATCAATGCCATCGCTAATAACAGTTGTTTAAAGTGTTTGTTTATCCCTTCGCTTCCAGTTGCCATATTTGAAGAAATCGCTCATGAGCGATAAGGCTGCCTGATTTTTCAAATGTGCATTGTATTTTTATCGTTATTAGTATTTTTTTCATGTGGCATTAAAAGTGTTTTGCATTGTATTTATACAAATAAATGAAATTGAAGTGTCTGTTTTTCATGTAAAAATCACAGCTTTTTGATCAATTCATGTGAATGTAGACTTGGTAATAATACCAAAACGTAATTTTTTAAAATTTTTGTCTGTCTGTTTGTGTTCGATAAACTTCGAAACAGCTGGACCGAGGCGACAAAATAATTTGTTTGTCTATAAGACATCGAAATAATTCCGATTGCAAAAATACATAATGGTATCACAAGTGTTACCAGTACAAAAAAAATCAGTGATGAGTTTTATTTACATTGTATGTTAGAAGAATGATTAAATCAACAACTTAAACCCCCTATATGAATCAAATTTCTGGATATAACATGTTAAATTCATTATTGATATAATGTTATAGCATATACAACATAAGCAGCAAACATGTTTAAAAGTAATAATAAATAATTAAATGATTTAATCGACAATTATTTTTCTTTTTGTTTGTCCATGAAACTGGACTTTTTGGATTTTGGATAGTGAATAGTTTGGGTTTGTTCATTCCGATTAGGTATATTTTGCTTAAAATTAGTCTTTAAAACTAAGCTATAGTGGTTCAAATGGCCTGAGAAAGAAACTGAATAAATACATCACTCATAGAAAACAATCTCTCATTCAAAAAATTCAAATATTAAACGTTGTCGTACATTCAATGTTCGCCTTATAAGCGCGTGCTGTGTATAGTGTAGTGTGCTGTGTATACATCTCATAAATCACCAATTTTTTTATATAACTCTATGTTATATCGTCCCTCAAAGTAAAACAACTAGAGAACAAGTAAATCACATTTCAACAGCTTGTAGAAAATTAAACATTTTATTGTTATAAACATTTGTTATATTGCATTGCCAATCTATCTAGCTTTTGATAAAACGTACTATTATAATGCATAACAAAGTGGTAAATGTAAAATTTCGTAAAAACTTGACTCTCGTCGACCGCGCTCGGTGCTTGAATAATTCGCGGCACACCCGCGTTCTTATCTGGCAGCACTGTCGGCGTACTGAAGGTTAATGACTTATTAAAGGACAAAAGTAAGGAAGGAAGGAAGTAAGGAAGGAGGAAAGTAAATTCTTATTGTACAAATACTTTTATTAGTAAATATTCAAATATTTTACAGATATTCCTATAGAGACTTAACTTTTTCGCTTAAGTCGTAACTATAATATGTTACTATACGTAATAAAATACTTCCTCCTAGCAGCGGCAAATAAAAAAAAAAATTAATTATAAATCTACACGTGCCTATGCGTGTACTTAATAAAGGTAATTAGATTTTTATTTCCGCGTACAAAATTGCAGTTTTCATATCGAAATCACCTTTTAATACTTCCACCCTTCTGTTTTAGTGTAAATTTGGCCAAACATGTAATCATCTCGCTGTTTGTATTGACAACTAACTATTGACCTGTCAAATGTTGGTAATGTTTGACGTATGGGGTTATATTTAGGATAGGAATTTATTTTTTTCTGTTTCAACCGTTTTATTACTTGATAGGCTGCGTGTAAGCTCGGCGTTATGCTAAGATAAGAAAAATTTCATGTTCTCTTTTAGCCGCTCTTAACTTGGATCATCTCTGGTGGGACCTTGCTTAGCGGAGCGAGGTTATGTTCCTTTAAACTGACAGTGGGAGGCCTATGGCATGCCAGGAATGCGTGTTAATGAGAAGCGCAAAGTAAAAAAGCCAAATACGAAATTGTAACCGACTTAGGTACCGACAGGTAACATGATTTTAAAAGTGTAATTACTCCGTGAAGTCTTCACACGAAATTCTTTATTAATTGCTTTTAAATTGAATACTGCACAGAAATTAGAAATATTCAAAAAATTTTCACAAAATACCTTATATTTTCGGAAAAAAAATCTTAAATTAGTTTACATACCTAATTGCAAAGGTATCTAGAAGAATCATTCTTAACAGTGTATCTTCTCCAGCCTATGTCGCGGTTTGCAGTCCTCGTGGTGTTCGGACGTATCTTAAAAAGAAGTAATTTTTTAAATACCTACTATCAAACTTTTATCAAACCCAATTTAATATTTTCCTACACAACTTTTCATTCTAGTAACAACAACATTAATTCATAATAAAATAATGTTTTCGTGATAGGATAAACCTTGTTTATTACATTGTTACTTTGTTACAAGTATACTTACGTTGTATATATTGTATTGTCACGAGTATTTAAAAGTACAAGATCCTGGTGAATCCGATTACTTAGCCCAGCATATTAGCACGGGGTACTGGTGACCACCGCTTGCATAAATTTAACGCCGATGAACATCGTGTGCAGTGGCGGCTGCGGATGTGGTCTGCCCATTTGACACAAACAATTGGAGGGTTCCATCTAATTTTATTACAATATAATTGGGCAGCAACTCAACAATATCTCCTACAGTTTAAGCGAAATAACTGATAAGCATAATTCTGACATCATTAATAATTGTAACTCGTAGAACAAGATCATTTTAATCATTTCAAGGTATTCTTGTCACGATTTTGGAGTAAAATGGTCATGGTGCTTGCAAGAGCGCCGAAATATCAGAAACTCGAAATTAAAAACAAAAATATTGCTGAGAAATCCTGGCAATTTCGTTAAAATATAGTTCAAATAATCATGATAATCTGTAACAATACAGAGAACTGCAATTAGGAAACTATATTATATTCGATAATACTAGTAGAAATTATTTCTTAAATTGACCGTGATGAGGAGTGTACTAAAAACAAGTGAGTGTTATTAAATTTAATACAGTCATACTCTGACAATACCCTGTCACTAAGATTTGGGCATGCTATGGCCAAGCGGATCAGTTCTTCTAAGTCGATCTAAGAACCACTTGAGGATTTAGTTACCAACCGCAAGGTGGCCGAAGAGCTTTTAGAATTACTTCACAAGACCGCGTTCGAAAACTGTACTCGATTATTTTCAAAAAAGATATTGGTTTTGGCGAATTGAACTATTCTAAAACACAGTACCAAACACATTTAAGTCAGAAACAAAATAATTCAAACGATTTCGAACCACCAGGCTTCTTAGACATATAAAAACATCTTGAAGGGTAAGTCACGTCCAGGTGAGGTTATATTGGAAAAAAGGCAATTTCATGTCGCCGGGCAGCCCCACGGCCTCGGACCTTCTGATCAATGAAAACGCTACCTTTGAAGCGATGAAAATGTTAAGAGCTGGCAAAAGATAAAATGTATGAATATAGAAATATAATTCTGCATTCATTTGGAAAGTGTTTTTAAACAGATATTAAAATATAATTATTTCGTTGTATTTGGTAACGAGACATTAAAAACTGGAGATTTTACATTATAATATACGAGTTAAAAAAAAGCCTGTTTTTGAATAGGAACATTAAAAATAAAAGTTTTACTGTCATAGTATATATAAATTCTTTTAAATTTTTTACATCGGTATCATATAGCACACAAAAACCCATGTCTAAATATTTTTAACCCTACGCACCATATGGCTAAGAACCAGTAAAGTCTATACACCTGGTCTGCCGTGCGCGAGCGCAACCAAGCATATAGTCTTCGGGGGTGTTACCGACCCCATTGTCTTAGATTGGAAAAGATAGGGCCAATTATAGGGTTGATTTTGGTACCGTGTAAAATATTATTAGTTTTTTTTATAATTGTAATGTTTTAGAGAAGAAGGGAGTGCCTTTGAAAAGGTGTTGCTTTTAGTTTGGTGTGAGGTATGTAATGGATGTTATTGTTTGGAGCAAATTGATTTTGAATGCAGCTGCTGAGTTTAGAGAGAGAGCGAAGATGTTTTAGAAATATTAATGAATAATCTATAATGGGGAGTTAATATAAAATAGATTCAAATGTTTATTTTGTGAATGAAATAACTTCGATGGAAGACGGACGCGTTGTCAGAACGCTTTGAAAAGATTTTTACTTATTATCAGCACAAAAACACTGATCACTTATATTTTGCTTTATAAAATTGTATAATATTTAAAATGATAATATTTATACTAAGCCTATTTTATTGTAACTATTACTTAACTTATTGTCATAGGAGAATAAGTAGCAAACATAACATATATGAAATTAATGAATTAACTTACGTTGTAATCAAGATGAACCCTTAATTCGATAATGACGAGTAAAAGTCAGATGAAGTAATGTAGAAGCAGTTTATTTATTTCGCGAATACTCTTAACGTTTTCCATTATATTAATCTAATATAATCTAATAGGGCTAAATATTTTGACTGTTTGAAAGCGCTGTTGTCTAGTAATTTATCTACTGATAGCAGTATGATATGAAAAACTCTACAATAGTCGCATACAACCATTAGGAGATGTTATAGGCTAAATTAAATAAATTGTTCCAAACGGGGCGGGATGTATGCAGGTAAAACTATGAATAACTTTAGAGCCTGCACATATCTATTTGTATAATTTCAAACTTAGTTAAGTGAGTTATTAAATTGGGCACAGAATCAATATTAATACAAATAATTCTCCAATTTTCTGCTCCACATATTTCAAACCAATGAATTTTAATGGTAACTAATTTCGTCGACAATATATTCCGTGGTATGTCACAGACCGATGTCATCACAAATGTAAATGAGAGCATCTGCCGGCCACCTGGCGGTTAAAATTTGAATTAATGAAGATGGCGCGTGCGCAAGTTGACCGCTCGTGTCGTGTCGTGTGGTGCTATGGATGTGACAGCTTTTTGAATTTTAATTTAGTGTTTGTTTATTGGTTCTGTGATGGTAATTGCATGTTTAATGACGACCGAGTGGTGTAGTGGTAAGTAGCCTTGCCTCATACGCTGAAGGTCCCAGGTTCGAGTCCTGGCCGGGGCATTCATTTGTGTGATGAACACAGATGTTTGTTCTCGGGTCATGGTTGTTTGTATTTATATATGTATGTTTATTCTGGGTTTCCCCTCAGTTCGCTGTACGGTCATCCATAACACAAGCTCTGCTTAATTTGGGGCCATACAGTTGGTGGGGTTGTCTGGGGATTTATTATTAATTGGTTCTTTTTGACCTTACTAAGCTACTTCCAATAAGAAAACTAAAATGAGGAGTTGTATTATAAAAACCTTACTTCAAATTCGATTGACTTTTTTAAATAACTATTATTTCACCTGCAGAAGTCATAGTACCTCAGTTAATTGTTCATGAGAAATTGGGTTTGTATCTTTCATTTGATTTGATTTTTTTGCATTTTTATGGCTTCGTGATTGCCTTGCCATCGACATCAGCCAGAAGTGGTAGGCTCCAATTCCGATAGAGGCAGACTATTCCAAATTCTCTGAACAATGTTTTTAATTTTAATTTTATTTTATAGCGATTCAGTTAATATACACGTTTTTGCTTGGCGATTGCCGATATGATCGTGTGTTCGTTTTCCAAGATCAATTGAAGTACATATTTATCTATTTCCTACGACGCATAATTTTTACATAAAGAAGCGAATTGTATTTTATTAAATGACAACACCCTAAAATTGAAAAAAGGTAGAGGATTCTATTAGTGGAAAATTCGAAAATTCAAAATATTTTATTTAAAAATTTTTAAATAAAAATTACGATTATTGAAAGTCTTCATTTTATTCATATTTATTAGAAGATTCATGTTCATTTATATGTATTTATATTAAGTGTGCATGAAATGCATATTTAAGTATGTATGAATATAATTATTGGATATAATTGCGTACAATATAAAGATATCACCTTCTATTTATATTTCTTTAGAACCCATTGTTAAATGAATACAATACGAAAGAAATCGATATTGTGGGGAAACAATAATATCATTGGCAGATAAGTATAATTTTGGAATTTTCAAGTAGCTCTTGGAAAGACTTTTTTCATTTATCTACCAGGAATGCCGACTTGGAATAATAAAAGGCACCATACCACATAAGCAGATATATGGTTCTGTTTTAATTAACACACAAGATGTGATCGTGCGATAGCGAACATTTTAACCTTTCTTATGCGCAACGTGCCATTAAACCCCAAGTCATTTGGGGGCAACTGTGAAATTATAATTATTACTTCAAAAGAACGGTTATGTGCCCTAATTAATAAAATTTTACGGATTACCTTGTGTAGCATATGGCTTGAGTTAGTTTTTGTAGTATTAAGTTATTTTTGTTTCTAAGTTAAAATGCAATGAAGTCGACGGAATGATTTTTGTGTTACAAATATATTTGAAACGTGAATTCATATGTTTTTTTTTATAAAACAATATTTTTTGCTCAATGAAGGAGGTAAACTTTCACGGTGATGCTTAGTTAGTTTGCTAAGACACGCAAGAAAGCTACACAGCAGGCGTAGGACAAGTGACTTACACTCAAGTCACAGCACAAGGAATCGTTCATTCCTAGTCTTTCAATCTTGTACGGCGACGTAGGCTGTCTTGAGGCGATACAAAAATGAACCAATAAATGCGTGTATATCGATTATTTTGTGATATAATTCGTTCAATTAGTGATATAATACCTAATAATAATAATAAATTTCTTTATTGTGGCAGTCAGGCTCACTTGTTTGTATTTTGTTACTTGTTGTTATTTTGTTGTTTGTATTAACAAAGCTTAAAAACTGTAGTGTTACAAAAATTTTCTGCAAATCACAAATCATCAAAATTTACACATTTATCAAAATCACAACTATTCGGGTATTCGAAGATATTTTTTCTAATTTTACCCTCATAAATTACAGCGTAGATACACAACTATATGTTTTGAAGTCAACTAATTCAAAATCAGAACGATGATATCACAAACTAGGCAGTCAATATATTACTGTCACATCCCATTTAGTTTATTTACATTATCTCCAGCCATATTAGCATTTTCTATGCAAGTAAAGCAGCCTAATTATTCAGTATTCTGCCATCTGCATACAATGAAAACTATTTACTACACGAGGTCCACTGTGTATATTTTATTTGGTTCAGTGACGCTGTTTTAACGAGTATACCTGGATGTTGCATAGTGGACTTTTCATGACACTATCTTGTTTAGTTTAGGAAAGGAAAGGCATGTTAAGAATAGAAACCCTGTCTCACCCACTATGTCCCGAGGTCTCGAGTCCAAATACTGGAAGGACATTTGCAGGAAAATTGTAAATTTTTGATTTGAAAGTCAGGTGTGGATTCTATTCGTTAGTGCATGTTTATTCTTGCAGTCAATCAGTTTCACTGTATGGTCGTCTTACCACAAGTTTTACCCTCTGAGTTGTAACTGCGAAGGCATAGAGTAAGCTATACTTTAAGTAGCCGAAGCTGGCAGTATTGTATTCATAGTTTAAACTTTTCTGTTTTCTTTACAGCCTCCTGAACCGAACTGGCATACGCAAATGGGATTGGCTTGATAAAGATTTGAAAAAAAAGTAAATTCGACAAATTTCAAATAAAATTCCATTGTACTTCTACACCAAGCCAACTAGAGTATTCTCAAACGTGACGTTATTTATTTTGGATTTATGTACTTGAAGAATTGCCAAAGTATTTAGCGGGACCTCTTTCACTGCAATTGTTTTGTTTATTAGTAGTGGATTTCAAGGGGAAGTTGCTTTCAGGCGGTTTGTCTAGTTTACTCGGTCGCTCTACATACGAGCATTCAACAAAACAACAGCATTTTAAACCCCAAAATTAATACCATTCCCTCTATATCTAACATACCAAAACGTAGAAGCGTGCGCATAACATACGACACAGGGCGCCGTGATCCTATCTGTAGAACATCTGCCCGTAAATGAGCGTTTGATCATTTTAATGACAACTACAATGATGGTTGTTAATTGCTTCTGTGGTCTGTGATGATCGCTTGTAACTTTGCTATCATCTGTACTGCTGAGTTAAGTAGGGGGGTTTAGATAAGCTTATTTTAGTTAATGTTTGTAGAGTAAAGTAGCTTCGATTGAAGCTTTTATACAAGTGTTTGTTTAAATACAGCTTTTTCTTGTAAAAGAGGTCCGGAACTTTTAGGTAGGTATACCAATCGTTACGCATAAAGATTCTTGAAGAACTTGTTGAAAAAGGTCTTAAAAAGTATGTTTTTGCTTAAGGTGTATCTTACCATAGAATGTACAGAACTATTTCGAAACTTACTCAACTTGACTTAACTTAGTTTATTTATAAACTCAAATTAAATTACAATTCCACTTACTTTCCCCAGAGTCATTAAAGTTTCACTCAACTTTTTTAAAGTAAGTAAAAGATCGATTTATAACAATTTTCTAAAACAGCGGGTTGTCCTGTGCCGATGGGAAAAGAAGGAGTTTTTATTGAAAAAAATGAAGTTTCAACTTTTTCAATTTTATGCTGTCATTTATATAAATGAAGATTTAATTAGATTTTGTCTCTTAAGGTTTGTAGTTTTTTCTCATCTAGGGCAACCTAGCGACTATTATTAATAATGCAGTTGTTTAACATCTAGTTAAATAATGTATTCAAGTATAATTTGCGTTACTACAACTAAATAAAATTCCGTACCTAATTGAAATTATCGTTCAGAAAACTATTTTACTTAATCTTATTTGCGGTGTTTATTATGTTTTTAGTATTTTTTTTACGAAAACTTACTATTACGTCCGGCATGCAAATTAGCTAAGTGTATAGTTTATACATGTATATATCTATTTGACTTTTAAGGCTTAAACTGCCCTCTGCAAGGTCAATTATATTTGAAAAAGGCATAAAAACTTTAATATAGATTGAACCATAATTTTAAGATAGGATCAAAGTTATGAAAAAATAAAAACAAACCTTTGCAAAATCTTAACGATACAGGTTTTCAAATAACCTTTTAATTTTTAATCCTTAACTGTCGATTATTTAAATATTAATACAAAAGCGTAAAAAGATTTCGTTACTTCAATATCTCAAGTAGATACTGGTTAAATGAAAATTATACGGGCTTGAAGAGATCTTCAATTAATTATAATGAATAAAAATCGGCGTTGCCGTTCTTTGTCAGACTAACCACAGTAGCGACATCTATACGGGCGTATTGAAACTGCAGTGTGACAAAATATGGGGGCATTGTGTAAGAGGTGTGTGTCTGCTTTTGTGTTTTATGGATGTGGTGATAAAAATTGTTTAGAAAGTATGGGATTAGGATTTTGATTTAGAATGAAAATATCTGATATATAAAGTATTGAATCAGATAAAGTATCAGATACGACGACCAATCCGCAACTTGAGTAAAGTTGTAATTGTTACATCTACATTGCTTTCGCAAATACGAATACTTACATTTATCAGCTTTTTATAGGATATCTTCACTAGAACAATATAATTGTCCCATATGTTTTTTCTAATTATACAGCAGCATTTTTTTTTAATTCCACAAAGACAGGTTTTACCTAATAATTTGTCGGATCTTCTTTGGTTCTCCTACTTCTCCTAGCTGAGGTAGTAAGTCAAATACCTAAAAAAAGGTAAGGTGTAAGTGAGGGGGGAGGGGGTAACCCCGTTGCCACTGCCACTTTCTATTCTGTGAAACGGTACACACCGTTTAAAATAAGAATATGGTTTGGTTTCGTTGATAAATCAATTATACGTATCATAAAACCTAAACATTTTGCGGATTTATCAAAGAAACTCATACTTCGTCGTGTAAGTAGAGCTTACATTGCAGGCGGAGATCTGACTGAATCGCAAGTAAGTTATTTAATTCTTATTCAGATTAATATTGGTTATGTCTAAATTATTATGTTACGTAAATATTTATGATAAAATAGCATCTATCTACTGTTTTACTGTCGGACTATGCAACTTCTAACCATTATTTATCAAATTGTTTTGTTTGGCATAATATCATAATTATTTAAATGTACACGAATATTTCCTCTATCATGCATTCTAGTACACTTACGATTTTACATATTACCATACATTAAATCGTGTAACTTTAGCCACTGGACAATAGATGGCACTGTACGTTCACAATTTGAAACAACTTTCTAACCTTGATTTCTAAGTTTAATGCAAAAATCATATTAATTTCTCTAAAAATGACAAACGATGTAATAACTTTAATGAGGTGTTGTATGTCTTTATAATAAACTGCATTGATAAATATTTTCTAATAATAATGAAACTTATGTTTTATATATAATATGATACGTTTTAAAATATAGCCAATAATGGCACTATTTCGTACGTATGAAGTCATAGTATTGTTTTACTGTGTCCCGTACATTACTTAAGTTTAGTAACAGAATGTGTGTGAGTTGTTTTTCTTACCTATCGTAATGCATGTTAAGTCACAGGTACAACGCCATCCGATAATGTAGTTATATCCAATAAAGCCTAGGCGTAAAATGTAAATAAGGAAGCATGATCTCATTGGAACTTAACAGAGCTACGGCAAAAAACAACAAAACTGCATTCGTTTCTTCAAAAACTTTTAACGTCGCAATCTGCCTGCCGTAGACCTACAAACTACTATAAATATTAATTTTACATCATAATTCATAACGTTCTATTCCCTCAAGGTACCCAATTACACCACATTCTATGCAATTCTTAACACATGCCAGATGCATGCAACCTAACACTGTGGCATGGGCTACACTTTTTTTTTTAAAGATAAGCAAACCATTTGGTTTTAGTCAAGATTAATGGTTGTGCAGACTGAAGTGTACCATTTTTTTAGGTTAGGCAAAAAATTTAAGTGACATTGACAAAAAAGGTTTGGAGATTTTAAGGTTTTACTTTCGTTAGTAATGCGGTAGGTGCCTGCGAGTCTTGAGTTTACATGGTCAGTTAGAAGCGATTAAAATTATAAGCGATTTTCGGAATATGAGATATACATAAGGCAGTAAAATATTAAATAGACACATTCGTAACCTAGAGGATTCCAACCCAGTATTTGTAGTGGAAATGCTTCTACCTACCACTAAAAGGATACCACTGTGATCCTGTGTTATAAATAAAACAATAAAATAAATAAAATCCCCAGACAAACAACTGTTTGGACCATACAGCAAACTGGTGGGCAACCCAGAATGAACATATACATATTAACAACCATGACCCGAGAGCAAAAATCTGTGTTCATCACAAAATTGAATGTCTCGACCAGGACTCAAACCTCAGACTCTACTCATACGGATACCTACTCAGGTGCCACTAGGCCGTCAAACGTACTAAGTTCCTCTACGGTTGTATTCATTACCTTCTCATCATTTAGGCTACACTTTAAGAGCCATCTAAAGTTTTGCGTACAAAGTTAATATTTTTCTTAGGAGTTTTTTCCATCTCACCTTAAGTTTCTTTAAATTGTGGGATGGATGATTCTTGTCCATCCCATAATTCATGTTGCTTAGTTGTGCATCCAAATATGAAAAGAACAGTCCATACTTGAAGGTTGGTGTTGCCAGGACTATACAGGACTCCAATTTAGTCTAGAACTATGTCTCTAGACCAGAGCAGAAATCAAAACACCTGAAATGTTGCGACATTTTAAGGTAATTATTAGAGATGAAACGGATAGTGGTTTGGCCGGATAAAGGATACCGAATATCCGGCAAGCTACGAGGCAGGAGCACCGGATATCCGGCTACCGGATATTCGGCCCTTTATCACATTACATGGCGCGTCCATTTTACCTGGTCTGGTATACGAAGCCAAGCGGAGTCACCTCTTACCAACAAATGCCGAAAATTTGGTATTTATTCACCACAATTTGCCACTCGTTAATTTTGAGTAGATACTAAATTAATTAATGAAACAAACATTTTCTGTGATTATTTTAATAAACGGTGTCCATAACCAATTGCAGTTTGATTTTCCTTGTGTAAAATAATGATAGTTTTTTTTAATGTTTGCTATTCGGTATCCGACCGGATAGTGCGCTACTATCCGGTATTCGACCGGATAGTGAAAACAAGGCCGGATAGGCCGGATACCGGATAGTTACCGGATATCCGTTTCACCTCTAGTAATTATATCGGTATTTATTAATAATTGATGGTCGTAGGAGGGTCGGGTAATAAAAGCAGTACATATTGCTTGTTTTTATTGTTATAGGTATTGCACAGTCAAATAAAAATGTGCTCTATCACCTTATGGGTGAAGTTCATTTGTCATAATCAAGGTCGATTTTCGCTTTTTATATTCTGACACTTTATTTAGTTTATTGTAGTGAAGTCAACACTTTAACTTTTAAACCTTACTGCTATTTTGGTTACACAGGAAGTTTTGTCTCAATTGCTAACATTTCAATGGTTGAACCAACAAAGTATTAGTGAGCTCATATTGATTTCCAATTTAAATCTGCAAATGCCACAGATCCTCACTGTCAGAATCACTCATCAATCATCATCAATCTCGTACCCTTCTTTTCAATGGGTACAGACGCTATCAGTTCATTTAGATCGCGTCTGTATTGTTCTGTTTTACAGTTCATTTCACAAAGTATGTTACTTTGGCGTGGCGCTAGTAGTCATACATTACAATATTCTTCACATCTTGCTCTATGGTATGGATTTTAGTTCCATAATATTCTAAGAGACTGCTTTCTGCTTTGGTATTACAATTTGTAGGGTAAAACCATGTAATTATGTCAAGTATAATAAATTTGTTTCGGGTTTTTTCATTATAAACGAGATGAAATACCGATGTAACACATCTGCTCGAGTTAGTTTGGTTGGATATAAAATGTTGGAAAGATACGGTTTGTCACAAATTTGTTGATTTAAAAATGCATGGGTAAATTTTTCTTTTAACGTACTTAATGAAGAAAAATCGTGTCATCGTATACAACGGTACCTACTTATTTATACAACCTACGTAAGGTGCCCGTTTCGCGGACTTAAACGACTTCATTTCGATCGTTGAATAGCAAAGAATGTAGATACTTAAATATATCGAAATTCACCTATCGGCGTCAATGGCAGTGCCCCTGCCTCATATGCCGTAAGTCCCAGGTTCGAGTTCTGGTCGTGGCTTACATTTGTGTGATGAGCACCATCTGTGTTCTGCGGTCATGAAAATGACAGATAGAGCAATTTAAGTAGCTATGGCTAAACGGATAAAGTAAAACAATGAGGAACTGCTTGCTTGCTAACCCTCATAAGCCCAGTTTATAAAGACACAAATAACACTAAAATTAAACAAAAATAACCATTGTCAATGGAGGAGCGATACAGGAAACTCAAATGTGCTATAAAAATAAACTTTTATGCTTTTTTCATTGGTGCCCCTCGGAAAGTGAAATAAAATTAAATTAGTCGTATATGTGATCAGCCATTACAATTGGTGCAGCCATTTAGTGAATTTCAAACAGTTTGTATGATCACCTTGAGATGGTTCTGGTAATTGGTCTAATGACAGTAACGTTAACTCCAAGATTTTAAACTCAGTTTATTTACTGTAATTAGTAGATGGATGGAAAATAATGCTTCAGGAGTACTTAATTAGTAAAAGTACATTCCAAAGAATAGACACTTCTTTGACGGACCACCTTTCTTGAACAAATCGGGTTAACCGATTGTAAAAAATATAATCGGTAAATCGGGTGATTTGAAAAGTTCTTGTACTTTTAAAAAGGTACTTAAACTAGAAGCAACGTAGGTTTATCCAGAAGTATCCTGGAGTTATAGGGGTGAAACTGCGCAGAGATTTCTAGAAACTATTTTAAACCCTAAGCTCTTCTGTTAAAGGTGATTTTAATTGAGTACTTTTAAATGCAATTTTGCGTGAATTTGTAATAGATATTTGCTACCTATATTAAACTATAGTAATAATTATTACGCATATCAAATGGTTGTTGGTTCTGAGGCGGACTACGGCAGCGTCCTTTGAAGATAAATGTAAAACTGTAATAAATGTAAAACGAACACCCATAATAAACATACATATAATTAAAACAACCATGACCCTAGAACAAACATTTGTGTTCATCACACAAATTACTGCTTCGAGCGGGACATTAACCTAAGACTTACGGCCTCCGGCGTGTGAGGCAGGGCCACTACCCACTACGCCAACAGGTCGTCAAATAAATTATAAATGGGACTAGGCATCTTACTTGTATACTGTCGTATGCGTTCTTTCATACAGTCAGCGTAAACTAAGTTCACAGGAAACGATTTGCTTCAAAAGTAATTATTCCTAAACCAACTGCAGGCGCGACATAAGACTGCAGTCATAAGACAAAAAATGGACTATTACCAGCCTTGGAATGAGTTTTAAGTGTTAAAAGTATAGTTACATCAAATTCATGCTATAATATTGATGATATCGTCCCAATTGTGATAAATATTTGTGACATGTCTTGTCTTGGCGCGCACTGCTACGTCTGTCATGTGTGACGTCAGCACGGTTAATATTTCGGTTTTTATTCTGGTATACATTTATCTGGATAATTGCTAACCTATTCAGTGACATTTATTTCGCTGCACCTGTTTTGTTTATTAGTAGTAAAGTATTCAAAGAGAAGCCGCATTCCATTCGACCTTGAAAAGAAATGAAATATTTATTTCTCAACATCGACAATTACTTGTTCTTATTGATGTCTAATAAAACATGACTCTACCACCAGTTCCGAAAAAAACCTTCGTGAAGAAGAACTGGCAAGAAACTTCACGGGTATATTTTTTTCAAAATAAATTTACAGAGTCTCTTTATGTCTACACAAAGTTATTCTTATCTGCATCCGTTTCGGACTTTCTCGAACTGTTCGGACGGACCATAAGCGCTTTGCTCTAGATTCCGGGTTTGAGTTCTGGTAAACACAGAGAGATTCGTGTGACACAGGTTGTGTGTTAGTTGTTTTCAACAGGTTGTTTTCAAGTTATGGATCTTTTCTGTTTCTGTTGGAATGCTTTTTTTAGGTTTCAACTGAGGTTGCTATCAAATACAATACAACAGCTTTGCTAGTAAAATGGGCTTTACATTGTTGTTCGCTTATGATTTTTTTTTTACTTTGTCATATTCGACCAACGAACATACGATCCAACTAGTGGTAGGTAAGTGATGTCCGCGGCCGCACACATCACTGATCGTAGGTGTTTTGATTGGTTATCTTGTTGTTTATCGATTTATCAATTAATGATGCGTTGCTTACGGTTTACTATTGTTTGACAAAAAACGTACGACAAAAGATTCGTTTTACAAACAACGTTTGAAAAACTAATCATTTGACAAACTTTCATTTCGCAAACATATTACTTTAAAAATAATCATTTGACAAAATACAGGTTTCGTGTTTAACTTAGGAAACAATTCAATTGTTAAAATATTAATTATAAAACACCTCGTATTGAACCAAAGTCGCTTTTCGTGAAAAGCTGGAAATGGTACTTAATTTAGTCCTGGCGCCTCACCGGGTGCTGCCCACCACGCTCGCTTCGCTCGCTCGGCTCGCGCGTGTATTAACTACATACAAACCTAACTAAACCCAATTGAGCCTGTATTGTGTGTGACCAGGCAGAAAGCAAGCGGAGGGAGCGTCAAATGCTTGCATGTAGTTAAAAAAATAATCAATTTGTGAAATGATGTTTTGGCATAATGACATTTTTTCTAGTAAATATTTTGTCTGATGAGTTTATTAAACAATAGTCTGTGAAATGATAAATTTATCAAGTATAATTTTGTCAAGCGTTGTTTTTCAAATGGAAATGTGTTATTTGTTTTTTGTCAAATGATTGGATACCGTTGCTGACCATAGGTTTAAGTTGGAATTGCCTTTGTTCCAGCGATTGCACTCGCTGTTCCTTCCATTGGACCGGAACACAATCAAATAAACGTAATTATTATTGCGCTCAAGATAGGAAGGTAGTAGCGACCCAGGCGAGATAACACGAGAATCTGTTAAACCACTTTTATTTTAAATTGAATACCAACCGAATTTTATAATCTTTTAAACGCGAAGAAAAGAGTCAGACGAAGATAGCTTTTCAATATAATTTACCAATTTATTGAGCCAGCGCAGTGAAGCAACATATTAAAACAATTTTATTTCCTTTCCTAAGGTTTCTTATAAAACTCCACAAATGTGGAATCCCTACGGTGTCACCGTTTTTACCGCATACACCTGTTATCCTGCGGAACTACTTCCGGAGCTGGGTCTAAAGTTACTTAGAGATATAAATGTGGGTAGTTTGCAGAGTGCTGTTTTTTAAAGAACTATTGTTATAGTAAACTTAGAATTTATTTCAAAATTATTTACATTCTCATAGTCAGCCCGTGTGCAAGCGAACTCTGGCTGTTCCTTGCCTCCTTCCCTATTACCGGAACCCAATCAGGTAAACGTGATAACTATGCTATCATCTTCACTTTCGTATTTTGTTTTTTAAATACTTATTGTAAAGTTGATTTTAGAGTTACAGTTTGCACTGTAAGATATCAGCATTTTGTAGTAGGTAGGTAAGTACAGTCGGGAACTCAGTGCAGTAGGGAACTTGACAGTGCAGGCTCGGATTCGCACTCAAAATCCCTTGCAGTGTTGTCGCCCCTTAATATGCGGAGCGCCTACAGATGACCGAAAAACCTATTCTCGCCTTAGCCTGAGTCTCCCCGACAGTGCCTATTCGATTTATAAAAAAATATTTTTTTCCAAATTGACTAATGTTCCGATAGTTATGTGTCAAGGAAACGAATAAAAGGTAATCTTTAAAATAATTTGATGCATAAAAGTAAACTAAATAATAAATTTTTCGAATTTTTTTGAATATTAGATTTTAATAATATTTAAAGTAACTATCGACCTCATTTATATTTGGAAATACGATGTTAGAGAAATAATTTTAGCAATTGCTTTTGGAACCCGATCTATAGGTGTTATATACGAGGGTCATAAATCCAGCGAGTCTTGAACACACGACAAGTGTTTTTTTAAATATGATTACTGTTATAAAAAAAGCGAAAGCGATTCCTGAACCTGCCCAACAAGTAACCTTTATATAAATTTTAAGGTTACTTGCTATAACTAATAGACCTTTTTTGCTACCCATGGGAAAGGTTCCCGCTAGTTGAGATGATTTACATCTTAGCTCTTCATGAGGTTTGGTTGCGAAAGTTCACAAGCACCAACTCCTGTTCTAAATGGAATATTGTCCTGGAATTCACGTACAGAACTTTAATTATTTGTAGAGTCACAGTTTAAACTGCTTAGCTTTTGGAATGCTTAAGGTTAAATATGAACAGATACTATTTGAAACTTCTTCATTTTCCTGACAAACAAAGAGACATACATAAATGATGTAATCCTGTTCGTTGACGCTTTTCACGTTTGACCATAGCAATACTTTGTGCCTTAAAAGTTTCCAATAAACCCGTCCCGTGACACCCAACCGATGATGTAAGTTCCTTGTGTTATTTACGATTTTAAAGATTAGTGAGCCAAAGCTCTTGCCTTACGCAGACCGCAGCCTAAGCTATAAATTTATTGTAAAAACTCATTTAGAATTATAGTTACACACCATAACATCATTGTCTTCGACCCTTCTAAAGATTTCCAGACTCACTGACTTGGAACCTGCAGGATTTCCTCTTCATTACTATGCATGAGATTTCAATTTCTCAACTGTCAAAACGACCTGTCAAGATTGACAGTTCATTCTGTCAAATGCTCTTTTTAACTCAGCATAGAGTTGAATTTAATATTTTAGCGTTGCTTTAATTAATGCAGCTTTACTTCACTTTTGTACCTATAAATACAATCTTGATTATATAAACAAAACGAAGAAAGTGGTTTTAAAATAAAGGAAAATAATTATAATATTATTTGCATATTGTTTTATCTTCGTCGGGGTTGATGGCTCAGTGGGTGTGACGGTCAGATGAAATCGAGGTTTGATGCCGTGATTTAAAGGGGCATTTTTGTGGGAACGTTTTTTATGCTATTAAAGACATTAAGATCATTTTTGCTTAGTTATTATTTAAGTTTAAATTATCAGTCTCTAATACCTCACTCAGTGTTGTGGCGAAAATACCTATAATCCTGTTTTCCAAGAAGTACCGAATTTGAATCTTTCTGAGGGTAAACCATTATGCAACGAAAACAGGTATTTAAATCTTGTGAAGACAAGACACGCATGTTAGACTAGATACCTATAGAAGTTATTACTACAGAACCTTGTATACATGGTTCCACTCATTTGTGCGAACGGCCCTATAATAAATAATCACCATTTGTTTCAGAAACACATCCACATGTGTTAGTAGGTACAGTTTTCTTCTTAAGCTCTAATCAAATATTAATATTGTCAAAAGAAGTGAAATTGTTGATTTCATTTTGTAAATTGCATGTCAATGTGATTTATTTATGTGTTATGTTCTGTGGGTTTGAAATATGTAACATATTTTCGTGTGGCAGCCGCCATCTTGTCAAATCGTGCTCTCGTCACTGTTGTATGCGTGTACAATCACTACATATTTGTCACGCACACACTGTACTTCATAGTCGGATATTGGTAGATAGTAAAAAAATATAATAACTCAGATGTATCTGAAAACGATTTTCTCCTCTGTTCGTAGTCTACATTATAATCGGTTATTTTTCCCGAGAAAGTAAGAACGAACGCCACGGTGTCCAAAGCAAAGCGTGGAAAAAGTGAGTGAAGTTTCAGGCACTGAAGTTTTCTATCATAAACATCTTTTATATTTTTGGTATACACAACGTAATTAAGTAGGCTTAGGTCAGGCTTGTGGCTTACAAAATGAAAGTCACGTATAAATTTGATTTTTCATTAATAAAAAAGTAAATTTTTAGAGATGCGAGTCCCTCACTCGTCGTTAAACTTACCTGTAGCGATAAGATATGATGTCTATGATCATGCTTGGTAAGTCTTAGAGTTGAACTTACAGAGAATGTCGAGCTAACAGATGCAGATAAGAACAATAATAATAATTATTATAAGTCTTCACGAAGAGTCCGACCTGGCGGTAGTCATGCTTTGTTTAGCGTTAAAAGAACAAGTAATTGTCAATGTTGGGAAATAAATATTTGTGTTTAAATTTGAATTCTGAAGTTTGTTAGGAAGAATTTTTGTTTAAAATTGATGCTCGTAGAAATAACTCAAACATATTAATATTGAAGACAATATTTATTTGTGTTATATTAATCAATATTAGAAAATAGATATTTAAAGGAAGGAACCTACAGAAAGCTATATCCACAGCGGTAACGATCGAGTTTCTGAGAAGACAAGGACTTACTATTTAAAGCACTTCTTTCGTCATGGGTAACCATATTTGTAATGGAATCAATACTGGACGATTAAATATAAAATATATATCTAGACTCACCAATGAAA
This sequence comes from Marasmarcha lunaedactyla, assembly GCA_923062675.1. NCBI lineage: Eukaryota > Metazoa > Arthropoda > Insecta > Lepidoptera > Pterophoridae > Marasmarcha > Marasmarcha lunaedactyla. The sequence goes on from OV281358.1 coordinate 7,456,294, forward strand.
CGTCCATTTCATCACAGAAATGAGTATTCCAACCAGGACTGGGTTAAGGGGCTTCTTGATTTTAGCTTTCAATGGCGTAAATCAGTTTAAAATAATCTCTAGTTTAACAATTCTGTAAAGTCCTCATTTTAAATGTAGTTTGGTTAATTTCCCATGCAATCAGGATACAGGGGTGCATGTATTATGCGATGGCACATTCACGCATCGAAGGATCTGTCAGGGAACACTGGGAAAGTCGCCTCTTTGGGACCGGGAAGTTGGGAAGGATGTCTGGTCATCATTCAGGAAGATAAATAGGTTTTTGGTGGTCGGTATCCGTACCTTAGGCAAGTCGTAAACATCACAAATAAGTTTGTTAAAAGAAAACAGTAAAATTTAATTAGAATCTGCGAATAAAACAAAATATAAAGACATTTGTCACAATCCTACTCTGCCCGCCGCCGTATTGTGCCCAGTTAAAGAAAACACAAGTAGTGAAATAAATAGGAAGGTATGAATATTAAAATAATAATAATAAATCGCCGGACAAACCAACCAGCTGTACGGCGAGGACTCGAAGCTGGGACCTCCGGCGTTTGAGGCAGACTAAGCAGTGTAAGTCAATTTTAATGTGCTCTTGCTGGTCGAAGCTGCTTCTGGTGAAAATTGTTTTCAGCAAAACCGAGCAGGTAATAAAAGTGACAGATGAATTAAATCAAATCCATAGTTTTTAATTTTTATATTAGACCGTTCATTTGCTAATTACGCCTATATCATTAATAATTAATTATGTCTATGGACACAGAAAGACTATGATATCCCAGTCCGAATTTTTGGTAGGCAAGAAGAAATTTCTACTAACTTTTATTTACTAACTACAAAGGAAAAATTTTTGGTTTGTTTTGAATCTATCGAATTATAAATTAAAAAGAAAAATTAAAAAATAGAACACCATAATTATACCGTCGACAAATTATTTATTTGATTCTCAAAAATAATTGCATATAATAAATTACATAAACTTAATTAGGCAACGGAATAAATAACTAAAAATCTAAAGTGTTGAGGTATTGTAAAAACATTAATATAAAGTCAGGGCCAATTTCAAAATTAATTAAGCTCAGTCTTGGTTGAATAATGATTAATATTTATTTTGTTATCATTCTTTATATAATACATAAGCTGTTAGGTACATAAATTGTTATTTGCTTTGGAATATAGCTGTACATTCATAACTATCTTTTACATTAAAATTGTAAGTATTAAAATACAATTGCAGGCTCAGTTCTCGCCTTCATCTTGTGATCCAGTAACTCAAAATTAAAGCCATTAATTTCTCAAAAATAGAGTAAAACCTTAAGTTAAATAGTTTTAGTACAATCAAAACTCATTTTGTTATTTTCTACGTTTTATTTACAATTTCGGTGATCGTTTCGTCCTTTTAAATTCAAGACCCTAAGAATTAATTTTAGCGAATATTAAAAGGTATATAGAAAGTTTTACATGCAGTTTTTTATATTCAATAGCTTGAATAATACAACATCTGAAAAAAGAAGATAAGGTTACAAAGTTAACTTAACACCAAGAGAAATAGTTTAATTAACTATTGTGACAACTCGTTGACTAGTAACTTTTCCGAATAGCACATTATTGCCGTTATCTTACAAAAGTTTTTTTACATTAAACGTATCTTAGAAAAGATAAATAAATTATATGTAACAAATTAAATACCTACCTTCAAAAAAACGCAATAAATATATATAAATATGAAAGGCAATGTATGTGATGATTATTTAGTAACGGTCTTTTTATAATCGTGATTTACAAAATCAAGGTTATGTCACATTTGCGAAGCGTATTCGATTTCAGAGCCCATTGATATACTGATGCACAGTCGGTCAAAACTGTAGTCTATCACATTACGGGTGAAATTTATTTGCACCTTATAAAACAATTTTTCCCTTGTAATAATATTCTGGCAGTGACTGATTCAACCTTACAGGTATTTTGGTTACATAGGGAGTTTTCCACCACTTCTTGGGCGACTGTGTACATTAACAATCACAACCACTTTGCATTCTTTAGGCATGAAATACACAAGAAGTAAATTATTTTAGAAATTAACATAATTTATTTGATGAACTTCTGTACAACCATTGAGGGTAAACCAGTAAAATGACTTACTTGATACATAATTTTTTTCAAAAGACTCTGAATAATAATATCTAGCTATTAATTTGTTTCATGGAAAAGTGAGTTTACCGCTCAGGCTAGTAATTGTATATGTTTACAAAATAATCGAATGTGTCATTTAGCTTTACATATTTCAGATTCTATACTCGTTTAGTAGCAAACAGCTTCTTTTACAAACTAAACTAAAAGACCTCACGGTATCCAGTGGCGGTGTTACGTGAGAAAAGCGCGATTGTCGGTCGATGGTCGCTGAATGCGGAAAAACGTAACATTACTGATAATTTTTTTTGCTATCGCTGGTTCGCATTTTTTGACAGTTAGCGATTGAAGAGCAAATATTTTTCGGTTTTGTTATCGCCAAGCTACGTAAAAAGCCTCTCGATTTTTCATGCTTTTGCTCACGTCGTTCGTGTTTTGTTTCCGTCCACATTCCGGGAAAAATGTTCGCCATGTTCTTCCTTAGCTGTTTTAGCTTAAAGCCCATAGGAGCAATTCCGTGTATAAAGAAAAAATTTCAGATTCCAATTCGAAAACCATTTGGAGATACCATTTTTCTGTAATTTATTTTGTCAGTAACGACTCGCAGAAAATTGCGATTGAGCTTATTTTAACGATAATGAGTACATTAAATTGATTTTCATTGAATCTCTTTATGACGTCATCGACGTAGCATCAACTTCTGATTACTCTGTGGTTAAACTACTAATGTTTAGAATAAATATCTGTCACAAGAATCCATAGAAAATTGCAGAGTTGTTTGTTCCAGGTACAATAATAAACTTTGGAATGCGATTTTTAAAAGTTAACTACTACGTGACGTCATCATACGAAATTCTTTAAACATTCTTTAAAATAAATACTGCACAGAAATCAGATATATTCAAATTGTGTTTTCCAAAATACCTCATTCTATCGGAAAAATAAATATAATAAAGTTACTTCAAAATTGCTTCACATACCGAATTATACAAGGACGCTGCCATCGTGCTTTTGTTGGTCTCTTGTTCACCGCCTTTATTGCTTATAGGGCCGTTATTAAATTACCGGAGCCTCATCATTAGTATACTTGCTGTAGATATTACAAATCCTACTCTAAACCTTAGAAAGTAATCCTTCTTTTCCTTACATTTTCTTTATTAACTGTCTCCTCGCTTTTTCTTTTCCTCGGCGTCCCCAAGCTATGTTCACTTCGTCTTCTAGGTGTAGTTTCATTCGCTTTCTTCATCCGATTCGCTTCTTCATCATCATTTTTCATGGCAACCCAAGTGTTACCATCTTTCTTGTACCACTCATAGTTGCCCTTTAAAGGAACTTCGTGGATAAAGTCAAAGTTCCATTTAAGGCTCTTATCTATGGTTTCTCTTTGCATGTCATCTTGAAATGTGTTGGCGAAGTTCTCGATTCTTGCTTCTGCATTGATTTCTTCATCATCCTCGGTGAAGAGTCTTCTTCTCACGGGGTTGTTTGGTGATATGGTTCGGCGCATCTTCTGTTTTTTATCTGTGAAAGACGACACGGAAAATAAGTTAATTACGTGGTAAACAGTGTAGGGTTTACATAAGTATTACTATTAGTAAGTGCCACTCAACCGATGAGTGGAGCAGTGGCTAAAGCCACGCCTCATATATCCAGGTTTGAGTCATGCTCGGGGCATTCATTTGTGCGATGGACACAGATGTTTGTTCTTGGGTCGTGGTTGTTTGTATTTATATGTTTATTGTGAGTTCCTCCCCAGTTCGCTGGTATGGTCAGCCATAGCACAGGCTCTGCTTACTTTGGGGCCATATGGTTAGTGTGTTTGTCTGAGGTTTATTATTATTATTATATTATAAGTTTTCTATCCTCGAACTATCAACCTAATATTAATAATGTTTCACGACACTGACTTAAATTAGATAATACATAAGTTGGTACGTCAGCAGGATTTCGCTTAGCCAAAACGTAAAAAAATTCTGTTTACAATGTCGATTTTTAAAACGATTATTTTTAATATAGGGCTACTCTTTATATTCGTTTCCTTTAAATGCACCACACCTGTAAATTGACAACTCTATAATAGCAAGATGATTACAATTTGATTAATATTTGTAATGTAAATTTGTACTTTTGAAAACGTATAGATGACTTAAGGCCCTAACTAAAAACGTAGAACTGCACACAATATGGATAGTGGTCATTTTTATTCAGAGACTAAAATACAACTAGGTAAACCTTACAGTGGCTATTAAGATTTTCGTATACAGCGGTTTTAACGCATTTTAAGTCAAAGAATAAAATTCCTGAGACAATGATTTCAAAATATTTACCAAACAAGCGATCATCGCCCGCGCCCGCGTTTACATATCCATCAACCATTGCGACGATAAAATGTCGACCTCTCACTGAAACTTAATGAGACTTCGATCGATTGCTTTGTAGAAATTGAATGAAGATTCAAAGATACTTACTGAGGGGTCACAGCTACAATCGGGTTACTGCCGATCTTTCCTATCTAACCTAACCACAGTACAAGTGAGAAAAACAAACGAAGTCACGTTCGTCATAAAGACAGCGTTACCTCTTAAGTATAAAGTGTAATTGACTTATCTCAGCTAAATGGTCGAATAGAAGGCTGCCTGTCAACCACAGCGGTGACGAGAGGTGAGAAGCAAAACTCTGCCAATATTATCCTATCGAATTGCATAAAAATCTCCGCTCCGCTTCAGTGGACAGGGATTTGCAATCTAGTTTTAAAGATCATATATTGAACGGTCGAGCGTGAATGCGGAGAGGAGAAGCTAAGCTGGGAAGAGAAGCAGAGCGGGGCAGCGCAGTATGGCAGCGGAGTGGAGAAGCCTAAATCTGCTAGCAACTCCGTTGTGGTGGACAATCAGCCTAAAGAGCCTTTGTTTTACATTGTACAGAATGCATATTCTGGAAACCTAAAATTAATCACAAGCCATTTTCATCACTAAACAGTAGAAGAGATAAGTCTAAGCGTTGCTTATAGATTTCGGCGTTAAATGTGGTGTATCCACACATCAAAAGTATCTCAGGGTTCAAGTACATATTTTGCACAAAAATATCCAGTCAACATTTACTAAATCTATATTACCAGAATAAATTTTACTTAAATTCCTATATTCAATTAAAAACATACCCCTATTTTTTGTTAAAAATAAGAAAAATTGCTGTTTGTGCAAATTCTGTACTAAACTCAAATTGACCGCATTAATCAAATAACGAAAAAAAGAAAAATTTTAAGATTTCATACATTTTTATTGAAAGTGTAGATAAAAAAAATTTTGTCTGTATTTCCACCAATTACACAACAATATCAGTTTATCAAAATCACTTTGAGGATGTTGGCCCACGTGCTTTCTAAAAAGTCCAAAAGTCTTTGCGGAATGGGAAATGCATCCATACTCGGCAACGCTCTTCTTTGGAGTATATCCAATGTGTGCTCAATTGGGTTGAGGTCTGGTGATTGAGCAGGTGATTGAGAGTACACCACGCCAGTCTTGTTCCTCCCAATGGTTTCATCGCTTTCTAACGAGCCCGAAGAGCTGTGGAGCCTCAAACAACAGCAGTCATGGTACGCTTCCGTCGAGCAGTATTTTGGATGTACCGGTCCTGTCTGCGAGTGGTAATGCGAGATCGTCCTCCATGTCCCTCGGCCGACGTGCCGTTGATGCGATAGTGTGTCCAGAGAAGGCTTACAACGTCCTGTGTAGAGCCAAAAGAAATAGACACAGTACATTGCCTGGAGCCAGCTACCAACATTCCGATGACTCTCATCGTCTAATCTCGGGTTAAATGACGTCGTCACTCCAAATCAATGTAATTTTTTACAGTTCCGATCATGACATAGAAATCCTAATTGACAGTTGATTTTCTCTTAATAATCGAAACTTAAACAAAATTCTTCATTTAAATAGTGAAATTCACTAAATAGAGTCAAAAGCGATCCAAAATAGTATATAAACAGTATAATAAACCTCATTTGCACATAGACTCACTTTAGATGTGTGTAGTTGATATAAATATTTAAGTAATTAGTTTACATGAACATTTGTTTTGGTGATGACACTAAACCAATAAATAATTTGGTGTTATTTATTTGTTCATGTTTTGCTCGACACGATATATTTCCCTACTTCGATAAGCACGTCTCGAGGTCAATAAATGCATTACATAAAATGTAATCTAAAGGGCGCTACTTACACATTCGGGCCAACAAATTCCGGTCGGCAGTATTTACTGACTGGCAAGGCCGGTCCGAAGCAATCACTGCACATATTCGCAATTGCCAATCGGGTAGTCCATTCGGCCTTTATGCAGGTCGGTACATTCGGCTCGTCTCGCGAAAACTCGAACGGCTTAAGTCTAACGGTATTTTTCCATACATAATCTATAAATCTCCAGTTGGACAGCATATAGTTTAAAAATAATTTTATAAAATATAAAAATTTGAATGTTTGTATGTTTGGGTGTTTGTTACGCATTCGCGCAAATACGGTTGAATGGATTTGGATGAAATTGGATGGCATTGGGATGAAAAGCAACTTACTATTATTAATACATACTCTGACCTTGTTTTCATTTAGTTTGACCTTTACTTGACACTGCCTTGACTTAGCTATAACTTCGAAAGACGTACAAATTTTATTGACATCTGTTTCATGTATGTAAAAAGCAATGAGGTTCTACAAATATTCATTAATCAAATCATCAAATATGTCAATAGTCTCTTTTGGTTACTTCCACAGCCTCATGACATATGGTATTCTGCTGTGGGGGAGTGCTGCCGACATCGATACTATATTTATTCTGCAGAAAAGGACTGTTCGTGCAATCTATCAGCTCGATCCAAGGGTGTCATTTAGAAGTAAATTTAAGGAAATAAATATTCTTACTTTCTACTTACTAAAATGTAATGTGTGTAAAAAAAACATAACCTTGTTCAAAAGAAAAAAAGATCTGCACAATGTAACACAAGAGAAATAAATATGCTGGCAGCTCATAATATTAGGCTTCATAAAGTCACTAACTCATTCATGGGTCAATGCTTTTATAATAAGGTGCCTGAGGATATCCAAGGTCTTCCTATTGACAAATTCAAAGAAACTATAAAGCAGCAGTTGTGTGCTAAAGCATATTCGATACTATCCGATTATTTGGATGATAAAAGCCCTTGGGTATAATCCCCTCATTAACAGGCTTATACTAGTATTTGTAAAAAAGCATGTGTAATGTGTCTGTTTGTTCGTTGAGTTCTTTGTCCCGATGAATATCTAAAGCGTCATTGTCACTGAAGTATGTCTTCTTATGGTAGCGTCGGGTGACGGGTCGCTCAATTCCCTCTAATATGGTTGAAGGAGGGCGATGGCTGGATCCCGCGTTAACTCGTGAGCGGGTGCCGTTTGAGGGTGTTCGTCGTTTGGATACTTGGGGGGAGGAGGACTTGCCGAGCTAACAGATGCAGATAAGAATAATTTTGTATAGATATAAAGAGACTCTGTAAATTTATTTTGGAAAAATATACCCGTGAAGTTTCTTGCCAGTTCTTCTTCACGAAGGTTTTTCCGAACTGGTGGTAGAGTCATGTTTTATTTGACGTCAATAAGAACAAGTAACTGTCAATGTTGAGAAATAAATATTTCATTTTATTTCATTTCATTTCAATATACAGAGACGTTACCTTCATAGTAAATGCTTTCAAAATGTGGCGGCGAATCGGATTTGTCAAATTGTATTTGACATCTGTAAAATTGGACAGTTCAAGAGGAGACTCGGAAACGATGTGATCAGTAAAATAACGTACAATAATAATAATAAAGTACATTATGAATATGTTAGAAAATATCTTTTTATGTCTCATTTCTGGTACAGCGGCTAAGTTTCTTAAACCGAAAGTAGTATTAGGAAAATATTAACAATTCAAAACCGCTATTTGTATGTGATTGTACAACTGCAGTCATTGTCTGTCACAAGCTAACAAAAGCATTACAACATGTTATGAAAACAAAAAAAATTGACTGCCGTCGCTTAAATATACTTCAAAATATTTACAAATTCACAAAAGATGTACGAAAAACAATAAAAAAGAAGAATTAAAGATAGAATACAACGCCAAAATTTCTTTGTAAAAAGGGTAAAGTGGCCAAAACAGTGGCAGAATGACCACGCTGGATCACTTACGCTAAACGTTATGCAAAATAAGTTCCGGCCTAATAAAATCGTAAATGCCATCAAGTTAAACAAGTCTATTATTTTTGATTTCGATCATTGATAAGCATTTCAGCAAACATATAGGTCAAAGCCGGTCTAAATCCCAAGTAACTAAGGAATGACCAGCTAATGCATGAAGAGATCAGAACAATCAACAAAGTTATGAAAATTTATTTTTCTAAAATTGGTTTTCAATATATATTATTGGTTCATTCCTTAGTGTCTGCAATGTAATGTTTCCCCTGGGGAACCCACTAGTTGGCATTTTAGTTAGTGTTTTTATATTTAAAAAGTAAGACAAGCGTCAAGCGTGAACTGCCACGTGTAACTGTTGTCAACTCAGGCAATTACCTGACTTGTGCGTTCCAACAAAACAGATACTAGATATATCGTACCCGTTGTTTAAAGTAAAAAAGTATTCATTAGTTAAGTAATAACTGCGCAAACCAATTAATTATATATCTGACAAAATGCTGACCATATGAATTTCGATTAAAAAAATTTATTATAAATTACAATATTATTTTGTATTTAATCTGTATATTGATTTTAGGTTATTTTTCGTTACTAATATGCTCGTGATTGTTACATTTACACTTGCACAAGTATATTATAGCAAGAAAAATCTAGTTAATAAAATAAATGACTATGTAATGCAGATAAAGCGTATTTTTATTCAGATTTGTCCTTTATATATTTGGAAATACAAAAATAAAATTATTTTCATTTATATTAACTACCATAGAACATTTTATGTTTTTCAGCTTAACTTATTACAAACATTTTTGATAATACGTCATACGAGCTCCACATCAAGCCATGCTGACGGGCAAAATTGCTAGGCAGATTTTCCGCCGGCTAATGTGTTCGGGTTTTTGGCTAAACGAGTCGAATAAGCCTACCTGTATGAAGTCCGTAGGACTCAGGTACCGGCACTTAACAACTGTGTATAGTTATTCAACAAAAACTGCCGACCCGAATGTGCTAGCCCGAACCTGTGTGTAGCGCCCCTTAGCTTCAATTATGAATAATATAACACTATACAGATTCTCAAAGCAAAATTCAACAATTTAATTATAACATAAACAGAGATGGATCATAAATTAATGACGGTCTTGATGACAGCTTGTTTAACTCTGGTTCAAGATGTTAATAACCATTGTTTAATATTCGCTGAAATATCGTCCGTTAACCATGGTTTAAAGAGTCTGGGGATTTATAAAGTCTAAAAATAAAAATGGTTAAAAAATGTTTCATATTAGAAAAATTTCCATTAAACTGAATTTAAGAAACTGTGAAAGCTCCTCATTGATTTCCCGACTGTCAGAGGAGGGTTATGTTTTTCGAGTGTATGTATTTATATTTTTTAGCCTCCTCTACAGCCTAAACCGCTTGACGGATGTTTAAACATATAAGGTATAATTGGGTTCGTCTCAGTTGTGAGAGTTACATAGGATATTTTATTCCCGGAATTCCCATGGGAACGGGAATAACGCAGGAATGAACTTTAGCATACCTGACGTATTTTAAACTAGATTTATTTTATTTTCTTTCATTCGGAAAACAAACAGTGTTCTATAACTATTTTATATATAATATTAGACCAATACAATTGAGAGAAATCTTCTTGACTTAATCATTATCTTCTTCTTCACACATCACTACTCTTTTTAATTTTAAATCGAAATAAAACCCGCTCAGAGAACTTAATAAAAAGCTCTGTACAAACCTTTCTTGTGTCTTTACAAACACAATATAGACATAGAAGCTTTCTTGTCTTTCTTCGGCAGCCGTTAATTAAAGCTAAACGTACCGAGGAACTAAAAGCTCTCACTTTGAAAGCTTCAAGTGTAGCTTTTATAGTACGGGGTTCGTAATTGAACTTCACTTTCAATGGTGCCTTTGTCTGTTCATTTAGTAAGTTTGTTGAATGCTTTCCTAGTCAATTCTTTTTGAGTTTGTTATGTCATTATTTTGGCACCTACCTGCCTACAATAATGATTGAAAGAGAGGAAGAAAAGCACAAGGTTGTTTAGACATTTGCTTCGAAACAAAGCATACATTTTATCAAACAAATAATAATTCCGCCACAAAAGATGTTGGCACCTCTTAATAAGTAATACCTATCTTTTATTTGTGATGTTGCGCTATTAGGTTGTCTTTCATGTCAAATTGAAAATTCTAAGATTTTTGCAAAAAACGCGCCAATATAAGCACTTTATCGAAACGGCATTAAAATAGCCTTTTTTCCAAATGGGCATTTTTTACAGTATTATATTTTACAGTATTATATTTATATTTTATTGTTTCCACATTGAAATAAAACTAAACAATTAAGTTAATTATATCTAGCTAGAGTATGTAGTGTACTATATATGAAGTATATCCCAGGTGAAAAAGAACATAGTTTAAAGTTATTTCTAGAAAATATTAGTGCATTAGGTTAGGACCAAAACTAAGTAAATACTTAAAGAAAACTCGACAAACACAAGTTTTTAATATCTTTGAAACCAGATCACGGTTACAAGGCCATGTTGATTTTATCGGATAGACCTAAAGTGGAACTCCCGGTACATTTAACATGATTCTAAAATTTAATTTGAAAAATTAACTCTAATGTGCTGCATAAAACTGAGTTTACTGGGAGCTGTCCTTAACTGTTCTGGTAGAGATTCCCATAAACATTAATTCCGGATAAAAAAAACAAGACAATTCCGGGCCGATGCAAAAAGTACTAATACTGAAGTTGCAGAAAGATCTTTCGTGTGAGACAAGAAATTGCTTACACTTCAAATAATCCGCAACACGAGGAAAATTATGGATTGAATAAAGTGTTCAAAGAATTCTAACAAGCCTATGTTGCCAAATAGGAAGCCATCCAGTAGCCAGAAGCCAGTAGTTTACGAAAAGGATATGATGTCAATTTTACGCAGTCCATAGATGAACCGATCGCAGTCGTTCCGAAGATGGTCCAGTTCGTTGAGGTGATCTTCTTTGAGCACATATCAGTGTTATCAATTATAGACAATACCAAAGCGTCCTGGAGTAGAAACTTTTTCTGTCTTGGAAAAAATAAAACGTTACGTTTGGCATTGGCTGGTCTCACACAGTTTTTAGATCGAGCGCCTTAACCACTGTGCCACATGGGACACAAGCCTACTTTATCATTAATCATTTTTGAGAAACAGCAAAAAATACAAATTCAATCAGCAAAAAGGTAACATAAGAAGTCATTAAAAAACAAACGAAATCGGTGCTTATTAACAAACTGCACAAATACCTACACCGCATTAACGATCGATACAACAAAACAATCGAATGATTGAGTGAATGCTCGACCTACTTACAGCTCTACAACTGTTGTGTTCAGTATTAAAGTATAGAACTTCAGCATTTGTTACGTCAAATTTCGTTTACGCATAGCACGCAACGCCAACCTGTACTGTGCTGACTTGTTGGCTGGACTAAGATATATTTAGCTCGAGTATGTCATACGATGAGATGGGTATGCGCGTAGTAACTGCTACTGTTTGTAATGGTTTATTAAATAAAAACATACGATTTGTTGATTTTCTGGCTGTTTTGAGCTAGCTTTTATCAGTGTTGTTGTAATATAGTTTTGATCGTTCTGTGACGTATGTATATAAGCCCTGCTTCGTGCTTGAAGGTAAAAAAATCATTTTTGTGATAAACCGGCATTTGATCTAGGGTCATAGGTATTTTTCATTTATCAATGTTTATATTGGGATCTCGCCTAATTCGGTGTGTCGTTTTGTCATCCTTACACAAGACCTGCATATTTTTAGGGCCGTACTAATATGGTTCAATAGGGATAATATATACTATTCTTGCTTAAATTTGCTGGGTAAGATTAACGTTTTCTTAGTCAATTTAATCAGATTTATAATAATTTAATGGTTCCTATTATTATCACAATCCAGTTATATTTATCTTCGTCATAAATCCTTAACTCTACTCGTTTCGCATTACAACTTGGAAACCGAAACTTTTAATGTATATTATTAGGTTTTGTTATTTATTGTGCTCCCTTCAAACTGCCCTCAACGCTACGATATATAATGATATAATGATATAAAAGTATTGTAAAGTCTTGTCAAAGATGGCTAGAGTCTTTAGTAGTATGTAGCCCTGCCTCATAAGCCAGAAGACCCAGGTAGGGGTCCTGGTTGGGGCATTCACTTGCCCAAAGTCCGGTCAAAGAGTGAAGGTTGGTGAAATTCAAAAGGCTAATAGGGCCATAAATGAACCGTCCATATCCAAAAAATGCATTCACTTGTGTGACTTGTGAATACATATTTTTTTATCAGTTAATTGTTGTTTATTCTATGTTTTTTTATTCTGGGTTCCCCCAAGTTTGTTACTTGGTCATCCATAACACAAGATCTGCTTACTTTAGGGCCATAGATTTAAAGTGCTGGTCTGAAGAATCACAATTAATTTTTGGTAGGAGACCTCCAATACTTCGACCTATTTGGTTGGTTTAAATCTCAATGAAATAAGACAATTAAGAGCCAATAATACATCATTGCCTCATTGTTATTTTACCAACTTATGACAGATTCGACAAATACTATGCAAGTCATGTGCGAGAACAATGGCCAATATGCATAATCACCTACCAACCGATGCCTACATTATATGCCAAAGTCATCGTTTCACATTCAATGATGCGTTAGATCGCATGCAATCGTCTGTATGGGAAGATGTATCAACGACCATATTTAAATCAATATCTTATTAATAGGTTAATAGATATTATCAACGTAAAATTTTGAAAGGTAATGCTTTTACTTCTTCATAAAAACTACTGAATGGATTGTGAAAGACATCGTTTACATTACAAAGCTTAATAAATCACAAACCAAAACTGTCGCAATTAGTATTATTAATATACTGAACGTTTGAGTTTGTTTATTTCGATATGTATAACTCAATCACACCTTAAAGCTTATATAAATAAGACAGGGAATGGGATAACAAAGGTTTATATCAACATAATAACAGGAACGAAAATTTACGCAGCAGAAACGCGTACAAAACTATTAATTTTAATAAAACATTTTCATTACTATCCTTGGTACTCAAGCGTACCGGGACTCTGGATGGTCTATACCTACTACAAGGAGGGCTTTCTAACTATCAAAGAGAACAACTATTTCACTCAATTCACTTTCTTTATTAAAGATGGATAGACTTAAAGTAATACAATCAATTATTATATTGGTATATAGGGGCCGCTGCCCGCGATAGAATGCCATAGAACAATCTTACATATCCTATCTGTTAATCAAATTACAAATAATGACAGACTTGTAAGTTGCCAGTTGTAGTTGTCAGCGAGTTTGTTTGTGCGATAACCTCTTTTATTATATACGGCACAAGCAAACGTTGCAGTACTTTTTGCATTAGTCGTAATAATAATGTTAACTCGACATTGATAATGATTATTGTAAGGTCGTTATTATTCAATTATATCACAGAACATTAAATAGCAGATACAATGTTGTGCTCGTCTCTTTGTGTATAAAACAAAGTCCAGTTTTTTAATGAACTAAATGTAGATGACATCGATAAACATTTAAATGAAAAAGTACCTACAATTATACTGTTGTTTATCACTGTGGTTTATGCACCTAGGGCGTGTATCCTTGAATCATCAAAATAAACCAGTAACGACCTAAACAATTAAAAAAAATGTAAGTAAAATTGTTAACGGTTCTTCTTATTCAGTCTATTTATAAAACGATTTGAATAACCCAAATAAATAATAAATGAAAGTTCAGGGAAAGTTCTCATTGATATATTGCAATTTTGATATTTTTAGAAACAAGTAGAGCGTTTGCAGCATTAATAAGTCATCAAGATGATCATATGAAGAATACCACAGATAGTTAATACTATATTTTAGTCAATCTTTTTTGGCATCATTTAGTTTTTTTTTAAGTATATAGTTTATTATTCTTGCCTTGCATTAAACATTCACGATCCTCGATAACGACCAGGCAGATTCAATCTTTACGCACAAAAACCCTCCAATTGTTCAGAATGCACTTTAATTACTGCAATTGAGAAATTTTTGATGCAATTTCGTTATAAATGGCTGCTTTAATTTGGTTAGTAATTATATAAATTGGTATAATTAAGTTTTGGCTTATGAAATTGGTGAGATATGATTTTGGGTGAAAATTAATGGGGATTTTTAGATCTTAAGATAATTTATGTCTAAAAAATTTTGGTAGTTTACAGATGGAAGATTTATTGTTCAGTCAGATACAACAGTAAACAATACTCGAGTAGCTAAGGGACGTATTGAATAAAATATATATGCTAATTGTATCTTTTTAGCTATTCAGTAGTTTGTATGTTGTAAATAGATACATTTAGCACAGAATATGGGTAGACACAGCGTCCAGTAGCTTATGGCAAAAGGCAGTCTGATATAAGATTGCTCCTTATTAACACTAAACTTGTAAGTTCAAGCTAAACAATTATGTAATTTGTAGACCCCACTGAATATCTTTTTAAATGTTAAAAATAACGAACAGCCTTAAGTTCCTTCTTTTAGTATTCTTTTACAAATATCAAAATTCAAAAACGTTTCATTTACATATATGAAATGAGTACATTTATGAAACTTTAACTTTAACTCTTTCGAAGTAGCTAACGCAAGCCTAATTGCTGTTCAGAGACACACCCAGCAGATCTCACAAACGAGCGATCTACATCTCAACCCATCAGATTCCCCGTCCTCAGCCCTTCACGGCACACTGAGCAGCGGTGATTGCCCTCGCATGCAGGGCACCAGGACTAAGGGCCGTCGTAAACTGCGTCCGGTTCACTTTTACTCTTTTACAACGAAGATGAAAGTGTTATGATTACGGTATATGATATCTCAGCGATTGTTAAGCGGTTATAACTGGATGTTCTTGGGTGGCTTTTGTAAGAGTACTTATACAGATAGTTTCAGTGGGAATACATTTTAATTAAACATTCTATATAAATTACATGACGACTAAAACTTATTTACAAGTTGGTTTTAGTAGTAAACTCTATTCTAAAACTACATGTTAACAAACTTATAAATAAAACTATTAGTAAGCCATGATAAAATGACTATTAATAAATAAAATTGACTTTGGTTGGATTGTAGGAATGTCATTTTTGTTTACAAACCCGTTTACGGATCCCGAAGACTACTTGAAACCATTAGGTGTAAAATGTAAGAATGATAGAGTTTTTTCTTAGTTTTACATAGACACAGTTTCATTATACAAATTCATGAAAAACGCATTTTTTACAAAGAAAGTACGCTCACCTTCGGTGGTTAGTCAAATTACGATTGCCTTTCAATATTCAAACAATATAAATTCTTAGATATTGAAATTACGGAAGTTAGGGTTTAAATCCATCGTAAATATGAATTTTAGGTAAACTGACGAATACGAAAGTCGCAGACTTATTTACAATATAATTTCTGATATAAAACCAAACTATGACCATCTCTGAGTTTGCGCCGAAATTCGCCGCATGCGCATATTTCGAAATCGCGAAATCATAAGCCAACTTGTGATAATATTAACAACTACGAGATAGGCAAAATATGCTAAACAAGAACAGTATAGGTTTTGAATATCTTTAATTTGTTAAATTTGTGTGAATTAGTATTGTCTTAAAGTAATTTCATTTTATTGTTGTGGATCTGACATCTGGTTATTGTCTTGAGTATTGATATCAAGCCAAAACAGAAAACATGCCCATATAAAAAAATAAACATACATGTATTAAAAATTAGTTTTACATGTATATTTAATTAAAAAACAATTCATACCTTAGTTGTTGTGGGAAGATTAAATTATTACTTTTATTCCATGTTAAACAAATATGGTAGAAATATGGTAATAATAAATCCCCAGACAAAATAAGCAGAACTTGTGTTATGGATGACCATAACACGAACTGGGGGAAACCCAGAATGAACATACATATATAATTATCAAGAACCATGACCCGAGAACAAACATCTGTGTTCATGACACAAATAAATGCCCCGACCAGGACTCGAACTTCGGAGCTCCGACGCATGAGGCAGAGCTACTGCCCACCAAGTCCGTTCGTCCGTTATGTCATATAATTTAGGGACTGTATCTATATAAAGTGCGGTGTTCATTTACAAATATTGTAGTTGAAAATATATAGGAAATTTAATATATGTGCGCGATATGTATACAGGTACATGAGGGTCAACAAGTACTAAACGATTAGCCTCATAAACAATCAATTTGAACAGTGTTACCGTTTCGCCTTCTGACAGGAAGTAGGTACAGTCGGGAGAGATGGCGCAGGCTCAGCTTCGAATGCCAAACCCCTGCGGTGTCGTCGCCCCCAGTATTCGTTGGATGAGCCGAGTATCTTCTTACTCACAGAAAAGTTAACGCCTCGTGTTTTAACCCAAATAACAAATATTTATTTACTTTTACGAAATGTCATGTATAATTTCGACCGCGAAATAAACTAAACACATGTTTGTTTAATATAACATAATATACTTAATTTAACATAATATACTTAAACCTCGATGTTCTATTCCAATTTATTGTTGTCATTAATTGGTTATTTCAGTGTAATAATAATAATAAATCATCAAACACATACCGACACCACCGCCCCAAAGTAAGCAGAGCTTGTGTTACGGATGACCGTAGAGCGTACTGCTACCACTGTTAATTTATAAGTATATATACAGACTCGAATTTAATGTAAAATTATATTAACTTACAGAAATAAATATCACTTTCCTGCACCCCTTTTCAAGTCACAGTAAGTTGCCTTTTCTAAGTTGCTTTTTCGATTGCAATCAAGAAAGTCGCTGCAAGAAAAGAATATTAAACTAACTTATAGCAGTGTTTGTTCCTATAAAGTCCTGCCAAGTGAAGCATCCTAACTTTGATAATTAAGCAAGTTATAAATAGTTGTATCTGCACTGTCTCCGCATAGCACCCGCGGTTGCGGCTGCGGAAGTACGCTACTCTCAGTTCACGAAGGGGAGCGGAATCGAGGCCTATTTCGGTTTATTCGATAGACGATGCGTTTCGAAATAATCATAAAATAAAAATGGGAAATTTCTTTGATATGAAAAAGGAGTCGGTCATAGAATTCTTAAACTTCTTAACATTATGAAAAAATCCATGTGCTCGTTAGAAATTAAGTTTTGTTAATTACTAGTATTTGCCTGCGATGCCACCTTGATTCGCTCTCCAGCTACAGGATAAAAATAAGACCATGTGTCATTCCATAATGTGTCCAAAATAGAATAAAACACGCTACTCTGCACGTTTTTATGATTTTAAAACATGGAATACAGACTGGTAACTTCATTTACTATCAATTTGAACATCGTTGATTAAATCGATAATCTTCATACCTACAAACGCCATTGTATTATTAATTGTTTTCTCCGAATATATACGAGTATCTAGCCATGCATCTTATTTATTTATCTAAGATATTTTCTAATCATGACCCCACCGCATTTTTCTTACATACTCAAACTGAAAAATGTCGAATCACCCGGAATCGCCCACCTGCGCACGCGACCCCGCACCGCACCCGCTTCCGTCACCACATGACAAGTGCACAGCGGAGCCGACACTGTCACGCACTCGCTACTCTACACCGGAGATAGATGCTGCATCCGGTGGGATAATTTACTCGCGGATATGAGGTAAAAAAAGGGTAATTCTGGTAGTGGTTAGTACAGAGTTTTAGGGCGCTAATTAATTACTATGGATTATTTAGGTTTTGTAAATATTTATATTGTAACACATTAAGTTCCAAATTCCATAAAACTTCCTATCCTTAAGAATTCACGTCTTTATACACAAAAATGTTTATTCCAAGAATATTAATTCTTACAATAAACGTAAAGGCATTCGGATACAAAAGAAATGTCCCAAAATGCAAGGAGTCTGGGCCAGGTCTTTGTACACTTTATCAAAAAATAGTTTAAAATACTTAGAACACTTTTTGATTGTTAAATTGTTATTAAAACACTTTGTTTATTGGAAGGAATTTAAATTGTGCATTATTAGTGTGCAACACAAACAAAAATCATCAAAAAATGTCCTTTTGACAGCTAAGGTTTACTCACATCTTTTTGTTTTGCGTATCGAGTAGTAGAGCTGGCATTAAGTCCAAAGAATTGAATTGAATTGTTTTGTGTATTTTCAATAGTTGTAAAGTTATAAAGATACCGAAAAAAAAAACTCAAGCGCAACGAACAATCAAACACACAGACAGACAACTATCAATGTGATGTGAGTGAAGTGTGCTGTGAGTGAGGTGGCTGTACCCTCTGCTTAGTGAACTAACTTCACTTGACAACTTCCGCCATAGAAAAGACTCATTGTCAATGTTGCCCCCTAAAACGAACATAAATAATGTAGACTTTTTATTTTCTTACCATCTAATTACTAATTAAATCAAATTATTTGTATTTTTCTTATAATTACCATTTATTTGTCAATTTCTTTAGATGGTGTACAAAGACCTAGCCCAGTTTGTGACATTTGTTTTATTTCCAGCTTTATTAACTGTATAGAAATATTACAAGTTAGGTTTAGAAGTTCGTTTCATGGAGTTGGTAGGATTGGCAGAATGATTGAGCATGATTTACGATTGACGTATGATTCTTCCTTTTTAATTGTATTTATATTTTGTTCAATATTTCTTCATTTTGATATTTAAATACACTTGCAAGCTTTAAACCACCAACCACTTTCAATATAATAGAGGAAAAAAAAAATCATTCTATATCATAAAACTTAAAAACAAGAGACATCAATTTACCAAAAAAACATATCGCTCAAGAGTCCTAAAACCCTATAAAAAGCAAACTTTATAGGGTTTTTACGAAATTGGTATTCCGTGCAAAATTTCACGTCACTGGAAATACTGAAGCTCTAAGAAAATTAAAACCACACCTGCAGAAGCCGCTCAAATCCTGTTCCTTATCCGGCAAGGCTTGTCTCAGCGTGCCATCGCTCGACAACTTCATTTGAGCCAGTCTTGTGTCTCCAAGGTGTACAAGTGGTTCAGAGAGACTGGTAACTTAGTCCGAAGACCGGGATCAGAACGACAATTATGCACTTCTGTGCGAGATAACGATTTATTCTCACCACTTCTCTGAGCAACTGACACGTGACCAGAGTGGACGTCCAGAAACAGCTCAGAGAAGTTCGAGGGAGGGCTGTTAGCAAGTGGACAGTGAGTCGAAGACTTGAAGAAGCAAACTTGACCCCAAAAATGCCAGCCACTGAACCCAAATCGTCCCCAGCTCACCGACAAGCCCGGTTACAGTATGCTTGCGACCACTTAAATTACGATAAGGAGCAATGGAGCCAAATCTTGTTCTCGGACGATACCAGAATGTGCCTGCATGGTAGCGACCGTCGACGAAGAGTCTACAGAAGACCGGGGGAACGATTTGCACAATGTTGTATTACAGAAACGGCCTGACGGCCTGTTTGGTGTGGAGGTAAGTACCCTCGCCTTCCATGCCAGAGGTCCCGGGTTCGAATCCTGGTAGGGGCAGATGTTTTATTATATTTGCTTTCTAGTCATGGATGTGTATGTATATTTATTTAAGTTTATTTCTAATATTATTCATACATGAAAAAAAAAATATCTTTGTGTGCTTATATATTTCTTAAGTTTATTTATCCGTTATCTAGTATCCATAACACAAGTTCTTAATGATACTTAATTTAGGCTAGATAATTGGTGTGATTGTTAGAAATATAAAAAAAAAAAACAGAAACAGTGGCATATGGGGGTGGATCCTGTCTGATGTGGGAGGGCGTTTCTATTGCAGCTAAAACGGAGCTGGTATTCATACCTAGTGGAGGTCGGAGAGGAGAGCTAATTGCAGAAAGATACATCAATGACCTTCTGCTAACCCGTGTGCTCCCCTACCAAGAATTTACTGGCGAAAATTTCAAGTTAATGCATGATAATGTTCGTTGCCACACCGCTGCCGTCACTAGAGAGTACATGGAACAAGTTAGGATTGCCACAATAGACTGGCCAGCCCTCAGCCCCGACTTGAAGCCTATAGAATATTTTCTCTTTTCTCTCACTAACTCACTGAAGATTCCTGGCTGGAAAGACGAATTCTGAAACTTCAAATTGCAGTTGGAATGGAATGCGAGCTCGACTATATAAGCTGAGCCGGCCTGGGCTGGGCTGGCCTTAGAACGCCAGTCTGCTACAGGAGACGAGTGACAACACCTGTATACAGTCTTCCGCAAACGAGTCTACTGTCTACTGCGGACAAGTCTACTGCAAGTCTGTGATGCTACCTCCTACTGATGCTGTCTGCTACTGACACTGCCTGTTACTGATGCTGCCTGCTACTGATGCTGCCTGCTACTGATGCTGCCTGTTACTGACACTGCCTGTTACTGATGCTGCCTGCTACTGATGCTGCCTGTTACTGATGCTGCCTGTTACTTATGCTGCCTGCTACTGATGCTGCCTGTTACTTATGCTGCCTGCTACTGATGCTGCCTGCTACTGATGCTGCCTGCTACTGATGCTGCCTGTTACTGATGCTGCCTGTTACTTATGCTGCCTGCTACTGATGCTGCCTGTTACTTATGCTGCCTGCTACTGATGCTGCCTGCTACTGATGCTGCCTGCTACTGATGCTGCCTGTTACTGATGCTGCCTGTTACTTATGCTGCCTGCTACTGATGCTGCCTGCTACTGATGCTGCCTGTTACTTATGCTGCCTGCTACTGATGCTGCCTGCTACTGATGCTGCCTGCTACTGATGCTGCCTGCTACTGATGCTGCCTGCTACTGATGCTGCCTGCTACTGATGCTGCCTGCTACTGATGCTGCCTGCTACTGATGCTGCCTGTTACTGATGCTGCCTGCTACTGACACTGCCTGCTACTGATGCTGCCTGCTACGGATAGCCGCTACTGATCCAGCCTGCGCCTGAGCGCTGGCCGGCGCCTGAGCGTCCTCGCCGTCGGATCCTTCGCGGTGACTTGTAAGAGTCCGCAATAAAATTTATTACGTGACAATATATCTAAATATTTATCATTGAAAAGATTTACTGGAAAGCTCTACAGCATGTCTAGTACAACCCTGAATATTAGTAGTAAGTATAACTGCAGATAAGTTTTTGTATCTGATAGTCAGATTATTTTGAATAGGAAATAGGAAATCCAATATCCTCGGAGGATTTCAAATTGGGGGAATATCCCTCCTGTAACCAACGTAGTTACACTAAAATAAAAAATATACATATTTAACACAGAAAAAAAATTGACAGTTCCGTAATTGTTTCCAAATATTAGGTCTTTACCTATGAAATTGCCGTTTTTCACGAAATAAATGAAGCGTAATTTTTTTATATATTTTTTATTTCTTTTAATCAAAATAATCACCCATGCAATCAATTCATCTTTGCCAACGCATTGGTAGCTTATTGATGCCTTTTTTGAAGAAATCAGCTGGACGGGAGGCAACAAATTCTTCAAAGGCATTTTGTACTGCCTCTCGGGTATTGAATTTTTTTCCCGCCAAGAAGTTATCCAAATTCTGGAAAAAGTAGAAGTCTGTAGGCGCAAGGTCTGGTGAGTACGGCGGATGACGGAGAACTTCCAACCCCAACTCTTGTAGCTTGGAGACCGTCTGCTGTGCAGTATGAGGTCGCGCGTTGTCGTGCAGGAGCAGTGGAGCCGATCGATTGACCAAAGCTGGTTGGAGACGTGCGAGCTTCTCCATCATTGTGTTCAGTTCTTCACAGTACACATCTGCAGTAATGCTTGTCCCGTTTGGCAAGAAGCTGTGATGAATTACACCCGCGTTAGACCACCAAACAGTGACCATCACTTTTCTAGGGGTAAGTTTTCGTTTAGGGCATTGTTTGGGTGCTGAACCAGGGTCCAACCAACTTGCTGAGCGCTTACGATTGTCAAACAGGATCCATTTCTCGTCACAAGTAACAATGTGGTTCAGAATTCCTTCATTTGTATGCCTGCTGAGCAGTGCAAGGCACGTCTCTACGCGTACTTCGCGCTGGCGGTCATTGAGTTCGTGGGGTACCCATTTGTCAAGCTTTTTTACCTTGCCAATTTGACGCAAATGGACCAATATTGTTTTGATGCTAACGTCGAAAGCTGCTGCTAATTCAGCCGTGGATTGAGTTTCATCAGCTTCCACAATTGCCTTTAATTCGTCATTGTCGACCAAAGTTTTCGGACGACCACGGGGTTCATTTTTCAGGTCAAAATTTCCAGAACGGAAGCGGGCAAACCAATAACGGGTGGTGCGTTCGTTTGTAGTGTTCGCTCCGTAAACGTCGTTGATGTTACGTGCCGCTTGTGCCGCTTTGCTGCCACGACGGTACTCATACTCCATAATTACTCGAATTTTTAACTTATCCATGATGACGAAAAATGTTCGAATGCGTTGAAAACAAAACACTAACTATTAAACAAATGACGATTTTAGAAAAAGAATTCCATGTTCGTCAAATAAAATTAATTTGAAATTCGGATTATCAGTCAAAAAAAAAAAAATTTTCATTTGAAATGGCCAGTACGGCAAAACGGCAGTTTCATAGGTAAAGACCTATTATTTTGTTAGCAATATTGAATATTTCCAATTGCGTCCGATTTTGAATATTTGCATTGCAAGACCTTCATTGTCTTGCTCAATTTTCCATGAGAATATCGGATTCGAGATGTTACTTCTTAACCCATATAGATCTATCGTACCGTATATGGTACGGTAGCTTAGTAAAATTATTGTGACTTACATGTGGGTACTTTAATATTTTGTTCAATGGTTATAATGAGCTCAGAGTGTCAATCTTACGTTAGTAATATTACAAATAGGTTACGCGAAAGTAATTGTAACTTGTTTAGTGATTTTCCCTAGCAGAATTGGATAAAATCATTTAAAATGTCTTCAAGAAGGTAAGTTGAACATTTTTTACTATGAAGTGAATAATTTATCGCATTTTTCATAAAGTTTGGAGTACAATATGTGTTATTACCATAAATTAGTTTGCCAAAAATTATTATTGTTAGATATTTTCAATCCTCAATTAGGTGTACCGTATATGGTACGGTAGGTTTATATGTTAGCAAAATATAACGTAAACTACACTTATTTATTTCTTTGTTTTTTATTGTTCTAGGCCATTAACGCTTCACGATATTGCTACGGTTCTTGAGGAAGATGATGATTTTTACCACCAGGGGCAAGATCTTGATGTTTTTTTACTTCCACCTGATACTGCTAATGACGAAAACACTGATGAAGATTCGGGTGAAGAAGATGTCGTAGAAATAAATAATTTGCCTCCGAGTTTACTTCGAGTACCAGCGGTAATTGGTTCTTCCACTTCTTTGGATGAGAAGGAAGACCCCAGTCAAACTCAGGAACCGTTGCAAAAACGCGTCATGAAGTATAATTCGAAAAAGCGAGACTTAGAACCTAGACCTAACACTTGGCAACCTATTTATATGTTCACATTGAAAGAAATCTGCTAGAATGGTTTTCCTTGTTCTTTTCTGAAGAAGTGTTTGAGTTACTGAAGACTGAAAGAAATAGGTATTTATAACGAAAACTTCTTCCCGCTGACGTCAAAATAGAAGAGATAAAATGTTTTGTTGGGATTTTGTTAGTCAGTGGCTACTGTCAAGTTAGCAGGAGAAGATTGTATTGGGAGAATGCACCGGATACGAAGAATGGTTTGATTTCCATGGCCCTATCTAGAGATAGATTTGCCCTAATTTACTCCAATGTTCATGTCGCTGATAATCTCAATTTAGATACATTGGATAAATTTGCAAAAGTGCGCCCTTTACTCAAACTTTTAGCTACAAAGTTCCTGGAATACTGTCCGCATAAAGAAAATCATAGCATTGATCACAGCTACTCACAGCAACAAAAAAATAAGGTAACTGTTTCCCAGCCTCATCTCATTCAGCTGTATAATAAAAGTATGGGGGGCCTGGATCTATCGGACCAAAACATATCGTCACTGCGAACTAGCATTCGTGGAAAAAAATGGTACATGCCTCTGATTTTGCACTGTGTTGATGTGTCTGTGCAAAATGCTTGGTTGTTGTACAGACATAATGGTGGACGCATGGACTTGCTGAGCTTTCGACGTCGTATTGCCAATACAATAATTGAAAAGAATAAACAACGTGAAAAACCAGGACCTAGTCGACCATCATCAATTACATCGGATTCGCGATATGATGGCAAAGAATACTATGTCACTAAGCAAGAAAAGAGAACTAGGTGTGGACAATGTCACAAACAATGTTCTACTAGATGTGTCAAGTGCAATATTGGAGTCCACGTAGAATGTTTTATTATGTATCACAAGATAATGTAAAATAAATATCTTAAGTGATAATCTAGTATTTTTTGCATACTTATAGTCCTACTGTACCATATATGGTACGCCCCCCCTTTGCTCCCCCTCTCATTTGATATTTTTTTGAATATTTTTTTCAGAGTTTGTACCTACCTCTTAGTGAGTTTTTATTAAAAAAGTACATATTTTATTAAAAAATAATTATCGGTCTAAATGGGTTAATAATGTTGAAATTATTTAAAAAATGGATCGGTAGTTGCAGATTTCATTGATTGCAAATGCTTCATTTCATTCCTGGCTTTCAGCTGCCCAGGTTAGGAATAAAGTAATGTTATTGTTAAAATTAGTATTATTTTTTTCTTAATTTAATGATTAGGTAATCCTAGTGCAAAACGTATTTTGATCTTACAAAATCAAACTTGATTATTCCACTAAATAATGCTTAATATCATAATTCCAGTACCTTGTTTTACCTAGACAATATAAAATTTTATGTGATCTTTCACATGTTGGGCACTTTTAAGCCAGACCATGTATGGAAAGTGAAATGAAGCCTTTAAAATATTTTCTCTGTTTAATATTATAGATAATCAGAGGGCAAGTCTTTTCTTCTAATTTCAACAATCGCGTAACAATTTTCATTTCATTTGATACAAAGTTGTAATTATGCCTCTCATAGCTGGTATCATGGAATAGTATAAAAACTAATTATTTCCAAGATATTTCTACTATTTAATATAAAAATAAATAAGATAAAGGCGACTACAGTATCCGTAAGTAGGTTAGGAATTAAACATTTTATGCTTGCCGTATTGGGATTTCACTTCTTGAATATAGATTTTTCAACACGGTTTCAATCGGTAATCTTTATTTAATTTCGAGTTAAGAAAGCGAACCAGCATCTAAAGATAACAGCGATGCCCCTTGCAAGCATCGTAAAGAAAACAGAAGCTAAATTCGAAATAACCGCCGCGAAAGTGAATCTCTGCAGGGGAATTTTGAAAATAGAACACCCTTGATTCACAACTGTCGAGAGTGATGTATGGACTGATCGTTTTAATATTTTTTTGTCGATGAAACATATCCCAGAGGGTACACTCAATCATAAAACACGTAATTTAAGAACAGTTTCTTCAAATTAGGCCGGTTGGCAAACAATACAAAAACTAACAAGGTAACGAAAACCATTTGTTTTCAGTAGAAAGTGTCAGAATATGTAAATACTCGTCAACAGAACAGAAGAAGTATAATAACTAAAATCTACGTTTTGGGAGGTTCTAGGATTTTTATTCTTGGGACTTACATGAAGATATACTTAACAAAATATTAATTGTCGTTACAAACAAAACCACAACAAAACAAATGACAGTAGGAATAAATAATGAGCAGAATTTATGAAAGCATTTGTTTTAAGATCATTCCGATATGTGTCATGTTATTAATTATTCTTGCATAATAGTAGAAAAATGTGCTACTAAAGTTTTGTCCAAAAAAGCTGAAACTACTAAAAAACATTGACTGAACATTCTGCCCCAAAAAAATAAGTATACTTGCAATAAAAAGAAATAACCCGACCCAATAAAAAATATACAGAAAATTTCACGATTGAGACGAAACAATCTAAGGTTAAATTAAACCTTTACTTCGTAACAAAAGTTAGTGAATTAACACCACTTTTCCAGCAACGCACCGAACATCGAATGCGCTCTCCGGATTTATTGCAAAATGGCGACGTTTCAGCGCGTTCTATTTTTAAACAAATGTCAGTTGCTCGCTGACGGGCGCAAGCCGGTAAGCCATGCACATGCGAAAACTAAGGATTGACGTGTTTTGAGACTTTGAGCTGCCGTTCGCCGGATGTTTGAGGAATATCATCTTGTTGATGCATTGGTTTATAAACTAAATGGATTTAGACGGCGTACTTTGAAAATGTATCATTCGTCGAACACTAACAATGAAGTGAGGACATCAGTTTTATGGATTTCTCCTTCCAAGGCCAAGGACAAACATAAACAGCCTAAAGCAAGTGCAGGCTCAAGTGGAATTACCTTCCAATATTAATTGTTTTTGATCAGGTTAATGGTAACCATCGGCCACTACGTGACGGCCGAAAAGCGTAAGTGATAAGTATCCTAGCCTCATACGCCGGAGGTCCAGGTTCAAGTCCTGGCCGGGGAATTCATTTGCGTGATGAACAATAATGTTTGTTCTCGGGTCGTGGTTATTACTATTTTTATATGTACTATGTTTATTATGGGTTCCTTCCTAGTTCGCTGTGTCCAGAACAAAAGCTCTGCTTACTTTGGGGCCATACACTTGGTGTGCTTTTTGAGAATTTATTTCTGAAATCTTCTGAATTTAAAAGAACTAATAAATACGTAATCTTTAAGCTTGTAGACTACAAAATAATGAGAAATTGTTGCCTACGTTAAACGCGGATACATTTCAATTAAATCTAGTAGACGGCTACTAGTTTTATGAATTAGACGAATCTTGTCAAATGTTTATAAATAAATTTCGAGTCAAAGGTCAAAAAAAACAAAAGTTAACCTAACAAAGGGTCATTTTCATTTAATTCTAAAGAATTTACCACCGACAAGATCGTTTCCATCGACCCTAAAATTAAAATAAAACACATCTTCAGACGGTGGAATTAACTCCAATCAGACGGAATCAACAAATTGTCACTAACACGGAATTTATTTAATCTAACGCTTACCAATAAATAAACGCCGGGCGAATTGCTCCCCAATTTAGGGCTATTACTTAATCGACGATTATTGCTATTGGGCAGCGGCTCTCAAACTGTCCATCGAGGTTATGTTTAAAATACGAATTGCTGGATAAGACAAAATTAAAATAAGCAATAAATCAAAAACTTTGTCTGTGCTGTTGGAACCAAGGATCGCAAGTATGGGAATTACTGCCAGGTACCTACTACAGCTTTAAGCCGTTCGCCTGTCTTATAACTTACGTAAATAGATATTACTTAGTAAGTAAGTAAGTATTTTACAGTTTTTTTTAAATAAACAGTAACACTAAACGATTGTTATGGCTTTTTCGAAAGCTTTGGCTATAACATTCAAGGTTTCTTAACAGAATCCTACTTCTTTAACCTAATATAGAGAAACATTTACCTTTTTCGATAAGACATGACAATCAGTACTTTTTTTATATCCCTTCATGGTTGGAACCTCATCTCGACGAAACAATTTTTTTGGACCCTCAATTGTGTTCAAACCACTTTAACTTACTTTATTGGCGCCAGCGACGATTGCCTAGAGATCCTTTCTTCTTAGCAGCCACGGCACCAAATACCTGTAAAAAGAAAGTTCTTATATTAAATTAACAACGTTTATCGATAGCAATCCAAGTTTCTTGGCTACTTTGCCCCACGTTTAAAATAATTTAGGACGTGTATTCTTAGTCTTTAATAAATTTTTTTCTGGTTTTTCTTTTCATATTTTTGATTTGTAAATGTTCTTGTCTACTTCTTGCAAATTAATAAATATAACCAAGGTGGTTTTTAGTAAGCTCTTATTAGAGTCAAATAATACGGGGAATAAGGTTTGGTATTAGACTCTGATCTTGTATATTAATTTATTGAAGAGTACAAAGTATTTGTGTATTACAAAAGCTTAAGAATTCTATTTTCACTTGGAAACTTATACTACACTGTTCATATTCCGGTTCAGAGCGTATTTACAATATAAAGACAATACTTAGGCAATAAATATAAATTACGTGTATTGAAATAAATATAAATAAATCTTCCATCTAAGTTTCCCATAGCCTCCAAAGGTATCAATAAAACAAGCTTACAGCCCAACAGCACCTTACAGCCCAACGCGAAAATGGCGTCAAAGTTTGACAGGCGCTGACAGTTTGACGCAGCAGTGACAGCCCGCATGCCTGCGCGCAGCATCCCTCTCAACAAATTGTCTAACAGACTTCGCATTAGACGGAAACATGTGTGAGATGAAACAATAGATTTTAATCAGATGTCTCCGAAAAAGTGTTTTATAGCTTGAATGACAAAGGAAATATGAAAATTATTACGATTAATTTATAGTTACGTGGGATATCATCTATCAATGAGATTGCAGGTATTCATTTTGATACATTAACACTGTTGGTACATTCAGGTTGGTATATTTTAGTACGATCAAAATGTGTTGTAACAAGAAATGTAAAACAGAAAAATGTTTGTTTTGTACCACATATAACAAAGCCATGATTTTAAAACATGACTAGGAAACTACGTCAATTAATTTTCTAAATCGAAACCTTGTCATTAAACTTCACATAACAATAAAATATTAATATTACGGACCGATTTTTCAGTCATCAGATTTATTATCTGGAGAATAACTTTGGAACTTCTAGAAATTATGTCAAATTCTCAAAATCCTTCTACTCACAAAAGTTATCTGAGCATCGGCAAAATCGGCCTTTAGTTAAATTATACAGGGTTACTGGTAAACCGTTCCTTTCGGGAGGTTAAAGTCGAGGTTATTTGCTGTATATTTTGGCATTTGATTTTGCTGGATTCTGAGATATTTTAATTTTTTAGTTTTTTAATATAACTCCCCAATTCCCTCCCCAATTTAATATAATAGTATCCCGATTTTTGGCAAGAAAGCTTAAGTAACTTTTTTTTTCAATTAATATAAAATTTTTACTCATTTTTTGGGAGCTAACATTTCAGCAGTTCCTCGAAATAATATTAAGCTAAAGTAACATAATTAAATTTGACGTGTAGAACTTGAGAAAAGGCATGTATCGATTACCAGTAACACAGTACACGGTTCAATTGTGCTTTATTCATCAAAGACAAAAAGAAATTGATTGTAAAATTGAAAAACGTATGTCTCAACGTTTCGAAATAGCATCCAAGATTTTCAGAAAATACCGTTGGTGTGTTTACCTGGAGATTTATTATTATTATCAGGTCGTAAGTATTTTATAAAATAATGTTTCGTCTTAGGAAAACTTTAATGTATGCATTAATTTATGTTAAAAGCATTAAAGGATGTGGGCGTATCGTTACAGCCACAACATCCGACAGATCTAAAACCAAGGGTTGGTTTATGGGAAAATCTATTTTTACTCTATTTTATTTGTTACCCCTCGAGAAGTTGTGTGAAGGGCTGTTAGAGAAGTTTCACAGATATGTTACGATATGTAATGATAGAAACTCTAATATTGTTTTTTCAAGTAGGTATTAAAATAAGTTTGTATAAGCATAGTTGGTATACACCCAGAAAGGATTAAGAGTATCTCCAGCAATGAACGGCAGTAGATAGCGGGTACTTATTTGAATCAAAAATTGTTATGGGTATTTTAATTCTTTAGTGTTCTTTTTACACATGAAATAAATAGTGGGAACATACAAGTAATCCATGTACATAGCATTGAATGTAAAATAAAATAATTACATACTCAAAACTGTGATAAAATGAAAACAATGCAGAACATGTACAAAATATCGACAAAAAATCTAATTAAAAAGCCAACAAACAAACCGAAAACAATTGAAACCCGAACTGTCATGGCCATCACAAAAACCCTATTATGCTAAAAACTAAAAAATCACACCATACGAAGAAAGACATCACGGCCGGGTGACAAGACACAATCGCGGTTAAAATGGCGACAGAATACGTCACACCTAGGGCTGCCAAAATATTATTTAATAAAGTTTTTGAATAAATTGAGAAAAATTCATAAAGACAAAAATAATAGTTACAAATTAATAAATCTTCAGACGCAACGCTTGAGTAAGGGACGACCGGATCAAGATATTATGTTCTTAAAGCCGAGAGATAAGCGGTGCCGTTGGAAAAACAAACATAAAGTTGATATATTGGGAAGTTACAAGTATATATACCTACGTTCTTTTAGACGAGGAATTGGGTGTTCCACAACATTGAAAAATGCAAGTTTTGATCATTTATTTAGAAAACATAAATTATTATGACCCCAAAAATTTAAAATTTAGTTCGAAATTTAATATCTAAATTATATATATAGATCTATATCTAGAGATCTATACAGACTAGAAAACTTAAGCAAGAAGCAAAAAACTAAATATAAAATGTGTTACATTTTGTAATATTATTAGCTAACATTAAATATATCAATTTTTATTATGCCAGTATGCATGTAAACGCATTAACTACGTAGCTATTATATATTTTATCCAAACGCCCATACAATTTTAGGTAAGATTTACTCGTTGTGACGTCACAACAACTGTATGGCCCAAAAGTAAGCAGAGGTTGTGTTATGGACACCATACAGCGAACTGGACGGACCCGTGGTAGCGTTGGGTGACGGGTCGCTCATTTCCCTCCGATATAGTTGAGGAGGGCAATGGCTAGATCCCGCGTTAACGGTGGCCGTTTGAGGGTGTTCGTCTTTTGGATACTTGGGAGGAGGAAAACTTGCCGAGCTAACAGATGCAGATAAGAATAATTTTGTATAGACATAAAGAGGCATTGTAAATTTATTTTGAAAAAATGATACCCGTAAAGTTTCTTACCAGTTCCTCTTCACGAAGGTTTTTTTAGAATTGGTG
The DNA here is from genome assembly GCA_923062675.1 of Marasmarcha lunaedactyla. Taxonomy (NCBI): domain Eukaryota; kingdom Metazoa; phylum Arthropoda; class Insecta; order Lepidoptera; family Pterophoridae; genus Marasmarcha; species Marasmarcha lunaedactyla. The sequence goes on from OV281358.1 coordinate 7,487,685, forward strand.
GTAGAGTCATGTTTTATTTGACGTCAATAAGAACTAGTAATTGTCAATGTTGAGAAATGAATATTTGAATTTGAATTTCATGACCCAAAAACACACATCTGTGTTATCACCCAAATTAATGCTCCGACCAGGAGTCAAACCTGGGCCCTCCGGCGTATGGGGCAGGGCTACTCTATTAACGCAACTCGGCCGCCATAATCCCTAAGTATCCAAAATACTAAATATATAATCCCTAAATTATAATTACCGAAACCATAGTAAAATACTACACATTTTAACAGCCCTATTCCCTAGTGACATCCCTATTCCCTCTCAGTTAAGGTGTGGTCGGTGGTTCCACTCCAGTGGGAGAGGACCTAATTAGACCGGTGATATACCCGACGGAGTATCAAATGTAGGGAATCACTTTGTAACAAGTTTGCATTTGTAGGCAATAATGGGATTTTATAATTATTTAGATTGACAAATTGTAATATAAATCGCAACAATGTTAACTTTTATGAAAAGTTAAGGTATTGAATAATTGATGCCATAATGACTAGAGGAATTTGAAGAATCTATAAATTATAATAGTGATCAAGAAAATGAGAGAACCAAAAATACTACCAGAACCAGCAACTTACCGTTCATGGTATTGGTACAAGCGGTAGTAGAATTTATTTTGTGAAGATCTCATGTGGGGTGGTGACAGTCCTTCCTATTGTGCCCGCCGCCATAATAACCTCGTTAACGTGGTTGTGTTCCGACTAAAGGGAAAGGGGCAAGTGATCAGCCAGCGGAACAAAGGCAATTTCAACTGGGTCTATGGTCGGTTTTAAATTTAAGTTTTCCGTGACTCAAGACCTCTCACAGCTTGTGCACGAGCCCACGCGCGTCCCCGACGTTGCTGGCCACACTGCATATTGCTTAGACCTTCTGCTGTCAACTGATCCTGACAGGTGCTCGGTGTCCGTAACTGCACCGTTAGGGACATCCGACCACTGCGTGATGAAATCTGTGTCACAGTACTCGCCACCTGACACCCGCCCAAAAGGCGCTAGGCGAGTATGGCGATACAAGTCAGCAGATTGGGATGAGATACGGCAATCTTTCGCGTCTTATCCTTGGCGGCAGACTTGTTTTACATCAACCGACCCATCGTGCTACGCTGATGCTGTATCAAGTGTGATGGGCCAAGCAATGGAGTATTTCATCCCTTACGCTGACTTATCCATTGAAACCAAAGGTCGCCCATGGTTTATTGCTGCTTGCCTCACAGCTGAAAAGCTTAAGCAAGAAGCGTACAAAGCCTGGGCTGACCCTTGCAGAAGCGAAGCCGTGGATTCGCATGAACTGAAGAAAAGATACAATTCTGCCGCCAAGTCTTGCAAAAAGGTGATCAGGAAAGGTCGCTTTTGACCACATTGGCCACATCGGAGACAAGATAACGTCATATCCTTCAGGAAGCAAAGCTTTTTGGTCTCTGGCCAAGAAAGCAGACCTTTTTGCTAATCTTTTTGCAGATTGTTCACGTCTAAATAGTCAAGGTAAAGTCCCACCCCCGTTACCTCAGTTCGGACCCAAAATGGGTACCGTTCATATTCGCCAAAAGGAGGTTCTTAAATGCTTGCAGAATTTAGACGTGAATAAGGCCAGCGGCCCCGGTGGCATACCTGCAGTTGTGTTAAAACACTGCGCAGCCGAGTTGTCTCCCATACTAACGCGCCTGAATCGACTCTCTTTGGAATCCGGAAAGGTCCCTAAATCCTGGAAGGTGGCTAACGTGCAACCAATACTAAAGAAGGGAAGCCGTGCAGATCCTATCAACTACCGACCTATTGCAATCACCTCCATACTTTGCAAAGTTATGGAGCGTGTATTGAACAATCGTCTCCTCGCTTACCTTAAGTCCAACGAGCTCCTTAGTGATAACCAATATGGTTTTCGCAGTGGACGCTCGGCTGGAGATCTTCTTGTGTATGCCACTCACTTATGGAGCGAAGCCTTGGAAGGTCACGGTGAAGCTATAGCTGTATCCTTAGACATTTCCAAAGCTTTTGATAGGGGCTGGCATGATGGTCTCTTGAGTGAGCTTCCAGCTTACGGAATACCTAAAGGGCTCTGTGACTGGATATCTGATTTTCTAAAGGAAAGGTCAATTCGAGTAGTCTTAAACGGCTGCTCTTCTGACCTAATGACAATTAATGCCGGGGTGCCTCAGGGAGCTGTTCTCTCTGCAACGTTATTCTTCCTGCACATTAATGACCTGCTAACCCCAGGCATTATTGGTTACGCTGATGACAGCACCGTTATAGAGAGATACATGTCCAATACGCGAGCGAGTCCTCAAGAAATCCGGGATTTGAGAGAGTCCATGATTGAGCGGGTGGATTTGGCCTTAAAGAAAGTGTCCGATTGGCGCGAGTCCAACTTGGTCAAATTTAACCCGTCAAAAACACAGGCGTGTTTATTCTCCACGAAAAAGAGCAGTTTCGACCTAACGCCCACTTCCCAAAATGTTTCTGTACCCTTAACCGACCACCTAGGGCTTCTGGGCTTAACTTTATCGTCCCAACTAAACTTCGGGCAACAAATTGTGTCAATGGCTCAAACTGCTTCAAAGAAGTTGGGAATCATCTCGAAGTACCCGACGGTACTTCAGCCCTGAACAGCTACTTAATGTACACAGCTCAAGTTCGATCTTGTATGGAGTACTGTAGCCACCTTTGGGAAGGTTCTGCAAAGTACCAACTTGAAGCGATGGACGCAGTTGAGCGAAGAGCCCAAAAAATTAAAAAATGATCAACAACTTTGACCTCACCACCAAAAAACTGCTAAGCCTCCACCGTCGTCGGAAAGTTGCCAGTTTAGCAGTCTTCTACAGATTACATTTTGGAGAGAGCGCGAATTGTCTTTTTGATCAGGTTGAACCCACACCCTTCTTACATCGGGCTACTAGACGCAGACAGGCCTTTCATCCCTTTATGGTAGATATCCCAAGAAGTCGAACCAAACGCTTCGATAGTTCCTTTTTGGTGCGGGTCACCAAGGTGTGGAATGAACTGCCTGCGTCTGTTTTTCCAGAAAACTATAGTCCTAGTTATTTCAAGCGTCGAGTGAATAGGTATCTCGTGGATAGACGTGTAGCACCTTCGTCTTTATCGTCATAAATAATGTTGATGAGTGTGCCACTTAGCATCAGATGATAAGATCCCTATTTCTCCGCATTTAGTACTCGTAGTAAAGGAATTTCGAGTGTCTTTCAAGTTAGTTACAATAGAATGATAAACTGGATCAAAAATAATGTAATTTAAAGTTTTCCTAAACGGCAGTGGCAATTCCTATGCCAAGGTTGTGCCCTGAACAACTACATCGCATAAGAGGATACTTAAACAACAAGAATCTCCAAAAACAAAATACCTATAATCTATATCACATTCAAAAAAAAACTTTGTAAACAAACCATTGCCGGATATAAATTCGTCAATTTCGTCAAGAATCTCACTTCCAAGACACTAAAATTGCACACCAGTAACTCAAAAAACACTGTCGCCCTTTAACTAAACAACTTTTAAGTAGTAATTGGAGCTAAAACTTGCAAAACTAAAAAAATTCAATTGGATAAAAATTTTGAGGTTATTTCTTTTTTTTTTCTAATGAAAACATTAGGGATACCCATCGACATTGACAGGTATCGATTCCCGATTCGTATCGACATTTTGATATATCGATACAAAAAGATCCGATGAGACCAAATCGTATATATAATAAATACGTTGATGTAATAATGAATGTTTTTTATAATACTTATCGTCCGGCACAGTGTCTGCTATCTATATAATAATTTTTATGTGGCAACTTTAAATTGGGTTTATGATGGCAAACCCATATCTGTAGCGCGTACGCATACCCCTCATTCGCAGGGGGGGTCAGCTTTATTGCCTGATTGCAAACTACCTAGAAGGGCAAACTTTTAGAGCTATCGGGATAAGCTAATTATGCAGATGACTAAAGTCGATTGTTCAAAGACAATTTTATGCATTGTCAAGTATTTACAAATGTACGTCTTTGCGACATTTGAAAGTACCGTTTTTTTAAATGCAAATGCTTAAATCGCAGAATATTGGCAAGTTTGTTTCATAGTTGTTTGACCAGTTTCACAATATCGTTCGTAAATAATTATGTCAATAAATAAATAAAGTCAATATTCAACAAAAAATCACTTGGCTTGTCACTATAGCAGGTGACTTTGTTGTATCGTTCAAAAAAATTCGACTCTTTATACAAAATTACTGCCAAGTACGAACGAAGACGCGATTTTAAATTTTCTTTATATGGTTTCTTTGGAAAAGTTACTCTGAATGAAGGATTTCAATCAACTTTTTTTTTAAATCTAGGGATTTCAATCAATCAAATAGAGAAAACAAAAATAGTTCCAGTGACCTCGATAGATGGCGCCGCGAAAAGCTGGTCCGATTAAATGGTATAAGTTAGTAAGGCTGAAAATAAGAAGAAAGTTTCTAAAGTAGCACAATAAGCCTACGCAGAGCACCAACAATTAAATGAATGCATAAATTATAGTTAAAAAATATTAACGACAGAGCGGGCTTTATTTCGTAGTTCTTTGCCTTTCTGATACTATATACGTTAATTAAAAAGAAATAGGAACAACTTACTAGCGCCCAATTTCATGTAATTTCCTCATTCCCTCATTTTGGTCTAAGCCCAGGTTAACTTTATACCTAAAAAATTCAACCTGTACAATTTTTAATATCATTTTAGGTATTTTCAAATGTTACGGCTGTTGCAAAACCACGTGGTATTTCAACGATTCGGTATTTAAACTTTAGGTTTTCTTATTTCGATGTTACCACCTCAGGTAATCAAGTTGTAGGGGTTTGGAACGTTGGTATTTTAACCGTAGGTATTTAATATTTTGGGATTTTAATACAGAAGAATCCATTCGACAGAATTGTTAAACAAGCAATTTAGATGCCCTTATTTTCCCCGATTACAACACAACATTTTCACTTTGTCGCTTATTTTCGTTTCGTTTTACTGAAGTTTCAAATCACTTTCGCTATCATTGGCGGGTGTTTGGTTAGTTCTCGGGTCATACTCGTGTATTTGTACGGTTTGAATTAACAATTCACAGAATAAAATGCCGACATAGGTTACAGATAACACTGGCCTAAAGTTCCCAAAAAAAAAGGTTGTTATACACTTTACAAAACAAACCTTAAAACATGAACATGAAAAATGTAACTCAAATAAAAATCATCATAAATTAAGCAATAAAAGAAATGGTAAAGGGAAAAGTGGTCCATTCAATCATACAGGTCCTCGCTTAATAACTCCGGCGCAAAAGAGCCCAAGTCAGAATTTTCCCGTAGGATTGCCAAATAAAGCTTTGATCTAGAAACGGCCCTGAGCGAGGGTACCAACCTATTTGTTGCAAGCAGCTACCTATATACTCGATAAGAATTTTCATTCCTAACCTCAAATCCATTTAATTCAACTTGCAAAATATATAACATTTTAATGGCCCCAATTCAATATTTTATTTCATCATAGCTAAGAAAACTTTACACTTGGTGAAAGTCTTATTTTCTTCGGCTTTTAAAAGGTGCTATGGATAGACTGCTGGAAAAAAAGACAGCGTAGAAAAAAATACACCACCATACCGTTACCAGAATGGTCAGAATTAGAATGCATCTATAGAAAATCGCAAAAATGTGTTCTCTAGCTGTTGCGCGTAGTTTTGTTGCGCCGGCTGGAGAAGATGCCGCCGTAGTACCCTTTGGCCCCGAAGACACCACGACCTGACTAACCACGGAGTGACACCCGACTTGATCGAGTGCAGGTTGGAGCGCAGTGAAAACAACACAAATCTTCGAAGTAGGAACGTTTATTGCGTATACAATTAAACCTTAAGTTTGAATAAGCCTATGAACCGCAATCGTTCCTGTAGTTCAGCTTCTTTCTTCAGACCTCTTCACTGGCCTCCGGATACACCGAACAGCGCTTATGTGTTCTTGGGTCTTCACTGGCCTCCGGATTCACCGAACAGCACTTTCTTTCTTCTAACTGGAAGCTTCTGAACTTTTCTTCTCAGACTTTTTCTTTCTTCTTATTAGACTTTTTCTTTCTTCTTATTAGTTGTTGTTTTCTTCGCTGCAGGCACCGAACTATTTCTTTCTTCTTATTAGATGTTGTTTTCTTGCTTGTGGGCACCGAACTGACTTCCAAAGTTTTTTTTTTTTTTTTTTTTTTGCTGCCGAGGCACCCTCGCGGGAGGGAGGTGGAAGATGCGTCATGCATACCCGCCCGCAGGTAAATTCCTCTGCGGGGGGGTTATGTGGGACTCACCAGAATGGCACCTACCCACTAAAAACCACCTGTTGGCTGTAGTAAGCGTATACTATTAGCCTTCATCGGAAGCGACACCCGTCGGGAAGTTGGGCGCGCTGGCGGAGACCCGCTAGCGTGTCTTCCGCCTGTAGTGAAAGTTGCACTGAAGGTGCTCAAAGGGACATGAGTTGGTGGCCGTTCGGGGCAGCCTCCGGTGAAGCCGGGGCTGCGCGGAGGTCGGCCGAAGCATGATTTAGGGATCAATTCATTTAAATGAACCTATAATGAATTGAGAAGGGAACTATGTTCCGCCAGAGCTAGCAAACGCTCTGTCGGAGTACGTGAAGCCCTAAGTTTACGGGCTAAGACTGCAATCTCCCTAACATCGACACTTTTGATAGCGTCGCAGACGATACGCATATCGTCTGCTACGGAGGGTTGAGGAGTGATATTGGATGGGCGAGGAGCCGGGATGGGATTCGCTAGTGCAGCGGGTCGGTGCCTCCAGTTCTCTGGAGCAGGCTTGGGCTGGGTAGGCTTTGCAGCCGGAGGAACCCGGCTACGCAGCGGCGGAAAGTTTTCCTGAGAAAGGGGCGGGGCCTGTTTGGGTGCCGCCCTCTTAGAATTTGTACGCATACAACGGGGTGCACGGGGGCAGCCCCTGTAGTTTGCGGTGTGGCCGGACTGGCCACAAAGCACGCAATCGGGAGGAGAGGTAGTTTCAGGGGTGCGATTGCACTCCTTTGTGTAATGAGGGACCAGGCACTTGACGCACCTGGGCGGAGCGGCGCAGTTGGCCGCCGCGTGCCCGTACAACTGGCACCGGTGGCACTGGCCGGGATGACCGCGGCGATGAGGCGCCTCGACCGAGATCCCAGAGAGGCCGCAAATGGTGCTAACCCCTTTGAGAATCTCCCTAGACTTGGGGACGTTGGTAAGAACCACCAAGGCGAGAGGGTGTTGCCTCCCGTACTTGCTGTGCATTTTATGCACCGCAAGTGCCGGGAAGCCTTGGGACTGCAGGTCTTCCAGGATAGCCTCGTTCGATAATTCGAACGGGACTCCCCTGAGTACCGCTCTGAACTTACGCTCTTCTGACAGAGCATAAGTGTGATAAGCATATTGCTTATCAGTGAGAAGCTTTATCAAAGCACGGAAATCGTCTATCGACGAGACGGTGATTTTAATAGATTCACCCGAGTTGGTCGCTCGGGTGTAGTGGATTTTGTGCTCTCTGCACAAAGACGAGACCTCGGACCATTTACCCTTTTCCCGAAGGAACACGGGTGGTGGGACCTTGGCCTTGACAGAAGGGGCCGGGGCGGGTGTTGTATGCACCGGGGTAGCTGGCGTTGAAGTCGCCGCGGTGGGTGTTGAAGACACCGGGACGGGCGTTGAGGACGCCGGGGCTTGTTTTGAGCGCTTCTTAGAGCGCTTCTTAACTAGGGTGAAGGAGGGTGGCTCAGGGCCAGATGGGGTGGCGTCCGAGGATGACTCGGTCGCGGGTGCGCGCTTGCGGCGCGGAGGGGCGTCTACTTCACACTCCATGTCACTGGAGGAAGGGGACGCGGGAGGGCCTAAGACCAGAGTGGTCTGAGTAGCTTGAGGGACGGAGGTGGCCTGAGGGGCCGCTTTGGACATTATCTTCATGAAAAAAGGGATAAGAGTATCTACGAAGCAATACTTCTCGGCATTAGTATAGAATTTTTCAGCACGGAAAAGTTCAAATAGCTGATCCCTAATCTCATCGAAGGTTAGGGAAGCCATTGCGGAGGGGTTGGGGAGGGACAACAATATATAAATATATATACTATGAGCCTAATCAACGACGACTAACTTCCTAAAACCACCCTACACGCAGTAGGGCGGTTGGAAACGACGCGGATAACTTACTCGAACAACACGAAGACTCGAAGTTCTGGAACGCAGATCTTGCCGGAGCGGCGACGGCGACGCAGTCGGCGACGTCGGGCAGCAGGCGGAACGAAGATTAGTCGTGAAAACGACTTTTCTATGAAATTTAGGAAATACGGTACGAAGCCTGGGTCGTGAAAACGACCCCAGAAATTTGGGGTGCTCAACTAGTGCGGGGACTAGAGAGCGGAAAAAGCGTCTGCGATCCACGTGCGAACGAATCCGCACGCAAACCGAGACTGCGCGGAGACTTCCAAATTTTTTTTTTTTTTTTTTTTTTTGCTGCCGAGGCACCCTCACGGGAGGGAGGTGGAAGATGCGTCATGCATACCCGCCCGCAGGTAAATTCCTCTGCGGGGGGGTTATGTGGGACTCACCAGAATGGCACCTACCCACTAAAAACCACCTGTTGGCTGTGGTAAGCGTATACCTTTAGCCTTCATCGGAAGCGACACCCGTCGGGAAGTTGGGCGCGCTGGCGGAGACCCGCTAGCGGGTCTTCCGCCTGTAGTGAAAGTTGCACTGAAGGTGCTCAAAGGGACATGAGTTGGTGGCCGTTCTGGGCAGCCTCCGGTGAAGCCGGGGCTGGGCAGAGGTCGGCCGAAGCATGATTTAGGGATCAATTCATTTAAATGAACCTACAATGAATTGAGAAGGGAACTATGCTCCGCCAGAGCTAGCAAACGCTCTGACGGAGTACGTGAAGCCCTAAGTTTACGGGCTAAGACTGCGATTTCACTAACATCGACATTTTTAATAGCGTCGCAGACGATACGCATATCGTCTGCTACGGAGGATTGAGGAGTGGATTTGTATGGGCGAGGAGCCGGGATGGGATTCGATGCGGGACGCTGCCTCCAGTTTTCTGGAGCAGGCTTGGGCTGAGTAGGCTTTGCAGCCGGAGGAACCCGGCTACGCAGCGGCGGAAAGTTTTCTTGAGAAAGGCGCGGGGCCTGTTTGGGAGCCGCCCTTTTGAAATTGGAGCGCATACAACGGGGTGCACGAGGGCAGCCCCTGTAGTTTGCGGTGTGGCCGGACTGGCCACAAAGCACGCAATCGGGAGGAGAGGGAGTTTCAGGAGTGCGATTGCACTCCTTACTGAAGTGCGGGACCAGGCACTTGACGCACCTGGGCGGTGCGCGGCAGTTGGCTGCCGCGTGCCCGTACAACTGGCACCGATGGCACTGGCCGGGATGACCGCGGCGATGAGGCGCCTCGATTGAGATCCCAGAGAGGCCGCAAATAGAGCTAACCCCTTTCAGGATCTCTCTGGACTTGGGGACGTTGGCGAGAATCACCAAAGCGAGAGGGTGTTGCCTCCCGTACTTGCTGTGCATTTTATGCACCGCGAGTGCCGGGAAGCCTTGGGACTGCAGATCCTCCAGGATGGCCTCGTTCGATAATTCGAACGGGATTCCCCTGAGTACCGCTCTGATCTTACGCTCTTCTGACAGAGCATAAGTGTGATAAGCATATTGCTTATCGGTGAGGAGCTTAGTCAAAGCTCGGAAATCGTCTATCGACGAGACAGTGATTTTAATAGATTCACCCGAGTTTACCGCTCGGGTGTAATGGATTTTGTGCTCATTGCACAGTGTCGAGACCTCAGTCCATTTACCCTTTTCCCGAAGGAAAACGGGTGGTGGGACCTTGGCCTTGACAGAAGTTGGGGCCGGAGCGGGTGTTGAAGACACCGGGGCAGCTGGCGTTGAAGACGCCGCAGGGGGTGTAGGGACGGGCGTGGAGGGCGCCGGGTCTTGTTTCGAGCGCTTCTTAGAGCGCTTCTTAACAAGGGTGAAAGAGGGAGACTCAGGGCCAGTTGGGGTGGCGTCCGAGGAAGACTCAGTCGCGGGTGCGCGCTTGCGGCGCAGAGGGGCGTCTACTTCGCACTCCATGTCACTGGAGGAAGGGGACGCGGGAGGGCCTAAGACCTGAGGGGTCTGGGGAACTGGGGTGACCTGAGGGGCCGGTGTGATTAGTGGCATGATTAGAGGGAGAAATGATTGCAGTGTGCGAATCATATGAGGGGCGCAGTAAGTGCCTTGGGCGTCGTAATCAGCGATCAGCTTATTCAGGAGCTCCTCAGGGCTTAGGGAAGCCATTGCGGAGGGGTTGGGGAGGGACGACAATATATAAATATATATAATATGAACCTATCGACGATGACTAACTTTCTAAAACCACCCTACACGCAGTAGGGCGGTTGAGAACGACGCGGATAGCTTACTCGAACACGGCACTTGAAGTCCTGGAACAACGAATTCCCGTCGACGAAGCTCACGTTCCACGAAGTACAGTTAACAAGCCACTATTCGCCGTGAAAACGGCGTTAGAAACTTATTAGAAGTACGGTTAACGAGCCACTGTCCGCCGTGAAAACGGCGTTAGAAACTTAATACGGTACAACTATGAAATTTGGGTGCTCGATTAGCGCGGGGGCTAAAAGAGCGGGAAGGCGTCTGCGATCGACGTGCGCTCGAGAACGCACGCAGACCGAGACTGGGGGGACTTCCAAAGCTCGGCGTGCGCCTTTTATACAAATTTCGCCCTAAATAATTCCAGCGCTCTGATTGGCTGGCGCGTTTGTGCAATTGGCACCTAATTACACTTAAGTTTTACTTGGATTCTAAACTTTACATCGAATTATCTTTCAAACTATTAAGCAAAACTATTACAATATTATATTCAAATAATAGAGCGAAACGATTCCTACATGTTTACATAAATACCAATTTGATAAAATTAAATACAAAAAACTTTCTAGAACAAAGACTATCTCAAAACACCGTTTGCGCCGGCAGACTACTTACTTAGCCTAACATTGTACCTAAGGCGAAACGGTTACAAACATAATTTTATCATTTTACATTATTAAAATATGCAAACATTCTAATTATAATTAGATTTTAACATAATCAAACAAGATATAACTACCAATTAGGAACATATACAACAACAAAGGTTTTCTCGTTATTCCCTTCAAATACGTAAAACACCATGAAAATAATTATTACATTTCGATAAAAGAAAGCAATTTACACATTATTATCAATAAACCATAACAATAAACCCTATAATTACGTAGTTATTCAACGAGAAAATATCTAACCATAATACGTCATTTATTACTTCAAATGCGTACTTTATTATATGAACCTATATACAATAACGTTATATCTACCATTATCTACCTAATCTGATAAGAAATAACCATAAATTTACCACAATTATGACAAATCTGAACAAATCAGTATTTTACAAATAACCTAGGTCTAAATTCTATCCAAATCATACATAAAGCTTCTCATGTTATGCTTATATTATACCAATGAACTCTAAGAACTTTATTAAACACAAACATCATCAATTCAACCATAAATCAACGTTATCAAAATAGAATTCAAAATATACCTATACCTAGGTTCCTATAACATCATAATTTCCTATAAGAATCTTATTAGTACTTGCTTACGTCACACTCGAAAATAACCACCTATCCGAGGACGGGCGCAAGTAGTGAGGGCGTGGACTAGCGTTATTTACAAAACTATTTTGAATGGCTATGTCCCTATTATGCCGAATCCATTTCATGTTGCGTCGCTAACAGTCTCCCCCGCAGTGCGTAGCACTCCATCCTGCGGTTGCGACGCTGCAGCTGGAACCAGGATGACGACCCGTCTCGTTGGCCGCCTCAGGATCCCCCATGGTGTCTGCACGTCCAGAACTCGAACTCTCCCATCAGGTCCAGGGTAGACTCGGTGAACTCTTCCTCTCGGCCAGGTGTTCCTCGGCAGTGTTGCGTCGACGACCATAACAATGTCGCCAACGCGCGGATCCTGCGTTGCTGCTCCGTTGACCTTCTTCGGCAGCAGGGTAGGCAGATACTCCTTGATCCACCTGTTCCAGAAGTGATCCGTCAGCCGTTGTGCCGTCTTCCACGTTGCCCTTCCGACGAGCTCGATGTCTGCAAACTCTCCAGGCGCCGGTGCTCCACAAGATCTGCCAAGTAAAAAGTGGTTCGGCGTTAGAGCTTCTTCATCGTCAGGGTCTACGCTAACGTGGGTGAGTGGCCTCGAGTTCACCACGTGTTCGACTTCAGTCATCAGCGTGTGTAGGACTTCCTCTTGTGGTGTCCTGGACTGCAGCACCGTCGTCAGAGCCGTCTTCACCGATCGTACGAGCCTTTCCCAAGCGCCGCCCATGTTTGGACAGCCAGGTGGTATGAACTTCCACCGGGTTCCCTCTTGACTCGCTGCCTTTTCCAATTCTCGGTGCGCTCCGACGAAGTTGGTCCCGTTGTCGCTGAAGATAATCTTCGGCATTCCCCTTCTTGACGCCATTCTTCGCAAGGCCATAATCATGGAGTCGGTGCTCAATGTGTTCGCCAACTCAAGGTGTACCGCTCGCGTCGTTAGGCATGTGAACAGGACACCCCATCTTTTCTCTGTTCTTCTCCCGATGTTGACGTTCATGGGCCCAAAATAATCCACAGCCGAGCAGCTAAACGGTGGTCGATGATGCCGTAAGCGTTCGGCGGGCAGGTCTCCAACGGGTGGGATGATGGGTGCGCCTCTGTGGACCTTGCACCACTGGCATTCATGAACGATCTTCTTCGTCGTAGTCCTAAGGCTCAATATCCAATACCTCTGTCGTATCTCGTTGATGACTGTCATTGTATTCCCATGATAGAACTTCCGATGATAATGTTCAATGATCAGTCGGCTTATCTTCTGTTTGCCATGTAGGATGATCGGGTTGATCCTTCTGCCCTCGATGTGGATCTTCCTTGCCCGACCTCTCAGCCTTAGGATGCCATCGTCATTCAAGTACACGTCGTATTTTCGCAGTGGGCTTGACTTCTCTAGGATTCTTCCGTTCTTCAAACAGGTAATCTCATTGGCGAAGCTCTCGTTCTGGCTTCGTTTCATCAGCTCGTTTTCAGCTCTCTGCAAATGTTCCTCTTCCAGGGGCAAGTATTCTTTCTCGGTCCTCTTCACGCATCTGTACCCTCAGGAACATATCTTGAATGTCGGCGACGACGGCGACCGGCTTCTCTCTGAATCTCACAAGCACCCCAAATAGCGATTGCAGAAGATCTGGTCCCGGCAGGAGTGCGTCGTTCAGGCACTTCCCGTCAAATTTGGCAGCAGCATCCAGGACTATCCTTGGCTTCTTCTTCACGGGATGCATTACCGCAAAATGCGGCAAATAAAATGTTCTTCCAGCGGTCGTTGATATTGGAGCCTTCTCTGCATAACCATTTTGTATCAGCTTCTTCATCTGGTCTTCATATGACGTCTTCAGGGTTGCATCCTTGTCCAATTTCCTTTCGATCCCAATAAGACGTCGATGAGCTTGCACGTAGTTGTTTGGGAGGGTTTCGTCTTCACTCTTCCACAGCAGCCCGGATTCAAACCTCCCCTCTGGAAGGCGCTTCGTCGTTGACTGCAGGACCTCAAGCGCTCGTTGGTCTGCGTCGTTGCTCGGGCGGCGAGGCTGCACTCCGATTGATTCGATGTCGAAGTGTCGCCGCACCAAGGCTTCTGTCTCATCTTTTTCGATGAGTCTGCTGTGGTTGACGAACTGTACTGGTGACGTCTTCCCGTTGTGACGCCCATGGAGGACCCATCCCAAGCTCGTTAGTGACGCAACTGGATCGGACCTTTTCCCTTTCTTGAGTCTTCTCGTGACGATGAGACCCCAGTTGTCTTGCCCGATGAGAAGTTTTGGCTCTTCGTTTTCATATATCAGTTGACCTTGAATGCCTTGCAGGTGCAAGCATCCTTGGATGACACCTCGATCCACACCTTGTCTTGAGAGCTTCAAACTGTCGATTGTTCGAACTTCAATCGTTTCCTTCTTCTTACGATGAGCTCCCTTGATCTTGACGCTTATCTTCTGCGAGTCGCACCTCTTGATTCCATGTTCTCCAATTGTCTCGATAGTTATCGGACTCGCTTTGCCTTCAGCCCCTATCATCTGCGCCACCCCAGCATCCAATAACGTGACTGTTGACCCCTCATCCAGAAGGGCCAGTACGCGTGCTGCGCCCTTCGGTCCATACAGGTCCACTGGGATCATCTTCAGATACACCTGCCCATCACTGGCAGTGTGCACGGAGGTGACGACTTCCTTGGGCTCTTCTCTGCGACTGGAGACATTGCAGCGGGATTCTTCTCTATCCCCAACAGCTGCTGGTGGACGGCTTTCTTCATGAAGACTGGTGTGGTGCCATCTTCCGCACTTCTTGCAATCTGCTGCCCTGCAGGTCTTCCTTGAATGTCTTCCTCGTAGACACCTGAAGCATAAAATTGCCTTCTTAGCCATTTCGTACTTTTGACTAAGGTTTGCTTCTTTGAACTTCCTGCATTCGTAAATCCAGTGCTCGCCGTTACACACTGGACACCGATTCTTGCGGGGGTGCTCTTCATTCCCCTGCACGTAGTGAACCTTCTTCACTGGTCTTCGCTCGTGGCCCCATGATGTCTTCGGTGGTGCAGATCGCTGACGGTCTTCTTTCTTCCAGGATACTTCAGGGTCGGCTATTTCCGCGTACCATTCGCTTTCAGCCTCCAGGAATGCGTTCATGACTTCCAGGTCCCGAAGTTCTTTGTCAGGATTCGTCCTCTTGTATGCGATCCACCGGTGTTTCATCGTAGTCGGCATTTTCGCAATGAGGGCCCTCGTGGTTCTAAGGGCATCTAAGTACTTGCTTGCCCCCATTGCCTTGATCGTGGCCACGGCGTTCCTCACGTGGCTGTAGAACGTGCTCACGTCGTTCGGATCCTCTGTGACCCGTGGCAGGTTCTCCAGCTTCTCCAGCTCTGCAGTTGCCAGAGCTTCGGGTCTTCCGAACCTCAGTTGTAGCCCCCTCATGACTTCGTTGGGATGCTCCGCCGTAAACAAGAGGCTCTTCACTGCCTCTCGCGCCCTCCCTTGCAGCGCCTTCCGTAATCTGGCCAGGTTCTGCACGTGACTGAAGCTGGGTGCCGTGTCTTCGAATGTCCTCTTGAACGCCAGCCATTCTTCTGCGGCGCCATCGAAGTTGGGAAGCTCGATGTGTACAGCTTCCGACCGGCCTCTAGGTAGCTTCCCTAATGCTTCAGCCAACTCCTGGATGTCGGTCTTCCCAGATGCAGGCAGCGGCTGTGGTAGCCGCGGTGGTGGTGGTGGTGGTGGTGACGGTGGTCGCGACGGCGGCACCAAGGGTGGCATTACCCTCGCTCTCCTCTCAGTATTCTGTAGCCACTCCTCCACGTGGTGCTGCCGCTCCTCGTCTGCGAAGTCCTCTTCGCTGCCGGACTCGACCCGCACGAGCTCCAGTTCGGCCTCGGCGAGATCCAGCTTCCTCTGGGCTATTTCCATTTTCAATTCGGCTTCTCTTCTTCTGGAAGCCCTCGACCTGGTGGTGGAACCAACCCTCCTGGGTTCCACGGGCGCTGGTACCGCGAACCGTGCCTCTTCGTCCGCAGCGCCCCTCGACGCAACCCCATCCATTGCTGGCGGTACGGTGCAACCTTCGGCGTGGCGTGCTTCAGGCGCTCCTCCGGCGGGGTGAGTTGGTGCCCCTGGTGTCAACGTCGACCCCGTAGACGACCCCATCGTGTCTGTCGTCTCTGTCGGCGTGGCTGCGCTCCAGTCCCTCGAAGACTCCGTGGCGGTGGTGGGCTTCGTTCTTCCGGTTGACCGTGTTGTTGGCATCTTCTTGATCCAGGATCTCGGCTCGAAGGACCAGGAAAACTGTTGCGCGTAGTTTTGTTGCGCCGGCTGGAGAAGATGCCGCCGTAGTACCCTTTGGCCCCGAAGACACCACGACCTGACTAACCACGGAGTGACACCCGACTTGATCGAGTGCAGGTTGGAGCGCAGTGAAAACAACACAAATCTTCGAAGTAGGAACGTTTATTGCGTATACAGTTAAACCTTAAGTTTGAATAAGCCTATGAACCGCAATCGTTCCTGTAGTTCAGCTTCTTTCTTCAGACCTCTTCACTGGCCTCCGGATACACCGAACAGCGCTTATGTGTTCTTGGGTCTTCACTGGCCTCCGGATTCACCGAACAGCACTTTCTTTCTTCTAACTGGAAGCTTCTGAACTTTTCTTCTCAGACTTTTTCTTTCTTCTTATTAGACTTTTTCTTTCTTCTTATTAGTTGTTGTTTTCTTCGCTGCAGGCACCGAACTATTTCTTTCTTCTTATTAGATGTTGTTTTCTTGCTTGTGGGCACCGAACTGACTTCCAAAGTTTTTTTTTTTTTTTTTTTGCTGCCGAAGCACCCTCTCTCGGGAGGGAGGTGGAAGATTCGTCATGAATACCTCCGCAGCCGTCTGCGGGGTTATGTGGGACTCACCCAAATGGCACCTACCCACTAAAAACCACCCAAATGGCTGTAGCATGGGAATGCTGTCAGCCTTCATCGGAGCGACACCCGGGTTGGGAGGTGGGCGCGCAAGCAGGGACCCGCTAGCGGGTCACCCGCTGGGAATACTTAATCACTTAAGGTGCAAATGACATTTATATATTGTTGATTAAACGGCCTGGGCAGCCTTAAGCTGGTCCAGATTGGCCGAAAGTTGATCGGGGGGATCCGAGAGTGCATTTCTCGGTCTACGGACTTTAAACTTCCAAAGCTCGGCGTGCGCCTTTTATACAAATTTCGCCCTAAATAATTCCAGCGCTCTGATTGGCTGGCGCGTTTGTGCAATTGGCACCTAATTACACTTAAGTTTTACTTGGATTCTAAACTTTACATCGAATTATCTTTCAAACTATTAAGCAAAACTATTACAATATTATATTCAAATAATAGAGCGAAACGATTCCTACATGTTTACATAAATACCAATTTGATAAAATTAAATACAAAAAACTTTCTAGAACAAAGACTATCTCAAAACACCGTTTGCGCCGGCAGACTACTTACTTAGCCTAACATTGTACCTAAGGCGAAACGGTTACAAACATAATTTTATCATTTTACATTATTAAAATATGCAAACATTCTAATTATAATTAGATTTTAACATAATCAAACAAGATATAACTACCAATTAGGAACATATACAACAACAAAGGTTTTCTCGTTATTCCCTTCAAATACGTAAAACACCATGAAAATAATTATTACATTTCGATAAAAGAAAGCAATTTACACATTATTATCAATAAACCATAACAATAAACCCTATAATTACGTAGTTATTCAACGAGAAAATATCTAACCATAATACGTCATTTATTACTTCAAATGCGTACTTTATTATATGAACCTATATACAATAACGTTATATCTACCATTATCTACCTAATCTGATAAGAAATAACCATAAATTTACCACAATTATGACAAATCTGAACAAATCAGTATTTTACAAATAACCTAGGTCTAAATTCTATCCAAATCATACATAAAGCTTCTCATGTTATGCTTATATTATACCAATGAACTCTAAGAACTTTATTAAACACAAACATCATCAATTCAACCATAAATCAACGTTATCAAAATAGAATTCAAAATATACCTATACCTAGGTTCCTATAACATCATAATTTCCTATAAGAATCTTATTAGTACTTGCTTACGTCACACTCGAAAATAACCACCTATCCGAGGACGGGCGCAAGTAGTGAGGGCGTGGACTAGCGTTATTTACAAAACTATTTTGAATGGCTATGTCCCTATTATGCCGAATCCATTTCATGTTGCGTCGCTAACACTAGCAATACTAGAGTCAGAATTAAAAAACTTCTCCTAAATCGAGCATTTGATATGAAAATATAGTGTTACTGTCTTGTTCTTTTCCAGTCTCAAGATAGCATGCATACGTAGGTTACGAGTATATTTGGAAATATGAGCCCTAAGGCTAGAACCTTGGTTTAAACCTAGGACGTCTTCATTAGGAGGGAGGCTACTAAAAACCACAGCGAAGCAATAAATAAACAAACACTTCTTTCAGTCGAAGGAAATACCTCCCGAGGAAAATACCCATAACTAAATGGATACAAATCACATAATGAAAAATCCACAACCAACATTACTCTTCGACCAACCCTTCTATTGACAACCAACCTAGATACATTACAGCACACTCGTCCAGAGTACCTCACATCCTGTACCTATTGTTCGGAACCGATCGTGCGTACACCGGGTATCGAATCGCGGCCGTTCGCAGGAAGTATCGATTAGTGGGGTCACTTGCATGGATCACTGTGTTTGGATAATGGCCTTTGTTTTGTTTTCTTCGAAGTAAGACAGTGTGTAAAGGTAGGAATTGAGATAGACGAACCCATTGATAAGATTGTACTATTTAGGAAGAAGTCGTATAAACCTTTAAGAGGACCTCAGATTTAATTTTAGGTTCATCGATATAATTAAAATTACATAAGTTTTGCATGGAAACTGTATATTCCTAATAATTGTTTTTTTTATAGCCGGCAAATGAGCAGACGACCCTTGGACACCATTAATGGTAGATGGTTCGATTGGTTGCCTTGTTTTTAATTGATTTATCGGTTAAAGATGTGTTGCCAACGGTAGGCTTAAGTTGGAATGGTCTTTGTTCCAGTAATTATGGAATTACGAAAGTAATACGTTATTATGGCCGTCAAAATAGGAAGGACTGTACACTGACAGACGAGATCTGAACACATGACACCTCTCGTAAAATGGTTGCAAATAGTATTTGCAATTCCTTATTTTAACATAAATTCATCAAATTAAAAGAATATTATGTAGACTTAAAAGTAAAATGAATATTCCTTTAAGTAAATGTGCACAAAGAAAATACGGATCTTAAGGTATATACAGGGTATTAACCAGTCCCTATAACTCCAATTCTTTTACAGTATATTCTAACAATGGTATAATTACTGACCCTTAAGTATCGTGCTTCCTTTATTTTACACCCTGTATACTGAAAAAGTTTATTAATATACCGGGTGTCTTTATTACCGTTCGGAAAAACGGCAAATGAGCTCAAACCAAAATTCTAAGTTACATTCCATTATATCGAGTGACTTAGTATTCATTTTAGTACCATTAAATCTTTAATCGTTTAAGAATGTAGAAAAATAATGTAAAACCTACATTAATTACACTGAAAAAAGGTAAGCTCTTACCTGAGAATCTAGGATCACGAAACTCTTCATCAACAGAGTTGACACGAAGTTGGTATCTACTCTAACAAGTTAACTTCATTAATAGCAACAAAACTTCAAGATAGAAGACATTCACGACGTCATAGGTTTGTTTTTTTTAATCAATCTATTCCAAATAAAACATATGAATAATATAAATCTATTTAACCTATAGTTAAGCTTACAAAAAAGGATTTCTATAACTAAAGTAAGCAAGTAATGTTCGACGGCCTGTTTGGTATGGAGGTAAGCAGCGTTGCCTTCCATGCCAGAGGTCCCGGGTTCTAATCTGGTAGGAGCAGATGTTATATTATATTTGCTCTCTAGTCATGGATGTGTATGTATGTTTATTTAAGTTTATTTCTAATTTATTTATTGTACAAAACATTTGTAAATGATCTTACAACTAATGTCATATCGACGAAAACCCGCAAGGTTTATGTGTCGAATGACGAGTTCGTTTATACATAGGCATATTAAAAGTAACACACTTTATGATTTTTTTTGTTTGTTTCTTAATATTACAATTGTTATTTCAAATAATTTACATTATATTATATTACAAATCACGTTAAGACTGGTATGGTTATTTTTAGTTAAGTAATAGGTCTTTACCTATGAAACTGCCGTTTTGCCGTACTGGCCATTTCAAATGAAAGTTTTTTTTTTTGACTGATGATTCTAATTTCAAATTAGTTTTATTTGACAAACATGGAATTCTTTTTCCAAAATCGTCATTTGTTTAATAGTTAGTGTTTTGTTTTCAACGCATTCGAACATTTTTCGTCATCATAGATAAGTTAAAAATTCGAGTAATTATGGAGTATGAGTACCGTCGTGGCAGCAAAGCGGCACAAGCGGCACGCAACATCAACGACGTTTACGGAGCGAACACTACAAACGAACGCACCACCCGTTATTGGTTTACCCGCTTCCGTTCTGGAAATTTTGACCTGAAAAATGAACCCCGTGGTCGTCCGAAAACTTTGGTCGACAATGACGAATTAAAGGCAATTGTGGAAGCTGATGAAACTCAATCCATGGCTGAATTAGCAGCAGCTTTCGACGTTAGCATCAAAACAATATTGGTCCATTTGCGTCAAATTGGCAAGGTAAAAAAGCTTGACAAATGGGTACCCCACGAACTCAATGACCGCCAGCGCGAAGTACGCGTGGAGACGTGCCTTGCACTGCTCAGCAGGCATACAAATGAAGGAATTCTGAACCGCATTGTTACTTGTGACGAGAAATGGATCCTGTTTGACAATCGTAAGCGCTCAGCAAGTTGGTTGGACCCTGGTTCAGCACCCAAATAATGCCCTAAACGAAAACTTACCCCTAGAAAAGTAATGGTCACTGTTTGGTGGTCTAACGCGGGTGTAATTCATCACAGCTTCTTGTCAAACGGGACAAGCATTACTGCAGATGTGTACTGTGAAGAACTGAACACAATGATGGAGAAGCTCGCACGTCTCCAACCAGCTTTGGTCAATCGTTTGGCTCCACTGCTCCTGCACGACAACGCGCGACCTCATACTGCACAGCAGACGGTCTCCAAGCTACAAGAGTTGGGGTTGGAAGTTCTCCGTCATCCGCCGTACTCACCAGACCTTGCGCCTACAGACTTCTACTTTTTCCAGAATTTGGATAACTTCTTGGCGGGAAAAAAATTCAATACCCGAGAGGCAGTACAAAATGCCTTTGAAGAATTTGTTGCCTCCCGTCCAGCTGATTTCTTCAAGAAAGGCATCAATAAGCTACCAATGCGTTGGCAAAGATGCATTGATTGCATGGGTGATTA
The DNA here is from genome assembly GCA_923062675.1 of Marasmarcha lunaedactyla. Lineage (NCBI taxonomy): Eukaryota > Metazoa > Arthropoda > Insecta > Lepidoptera > Pterophoridae > Marasmarcha > Marasmarcha lunaedactyla. The sequence goes on from OV281358.1 coordinate 7,508,870, forward strand.
TTTTGATTAATAGAAATAAAAAATATGTAAAAAAATTACGCTTCATTTATTTCGTGAAAAACGGCAATTTCATAGGTAAAGACCTAATATTTAAAAAGTAAATTGTGGAGTATTTTCTATTAAGTACTTTTTAATGGCAGGAATAGATTTATAGCTGAGTTGGTAAGATTCTAACAGATTCAACGGCAAAGTATTTAACACTAGAGGAAGAAAATAACGAGCAGATCTTTTACCATAGATGTTGTTATACTTGGATAACAGAAAACTCTTGACATATTTTAGTTGTCTAAGATAACTACTTCTTTCGTATTTTTTTAATAAATGAAGCTTATTATATTCTTCCTTTAAAGTAGCAATTTTTATTTTATTATAAACGGATAACACTTTACAATATTTAAACAATTCAGATAAATCTGCTGAGAATTTTTTTTTTATGTGTTAAGGTACAATTGTTTTTAATAATCTAATTTGTAACTTGTATATTTTATTTAAGTAGGTATTGTAAGTTTTACCATAGCTACTGAGCCCGTAATCGATAACACTGTCAGCCATAGCCAGATACAATAGTCTTAAAACTTTGTATGGCATTTTGCATATTTACATATTTAAAAAAAAATCTTATCCGTTATCTAGTATCCATAACACAAGTTCTTAATGATACTTAGTTTGGGCCAGATAACGTGGTGTGATTGTTAGAAACATTTATTATTTATTTATTTATGTACTTCATTCTATTAATATTTTACCGTAGTTCTGCTGCTGTCTTCATAAAGGCCTTAATAATCTCATTTCTCTTCATGACATCCGACGCGATGATACAAACACAGGTATCAATTTACGTTCCTGAACCGCATTGTTGACTAAACCGACGCTGACAAGGTAAAAGTGCAGAGTTTGCCCTTCGTTTTGTCTGTTTGTTCAGATTCAGTTACTTTTTAATATAATTCATTAGATATTAGGTAATATAAGAAAAGCTATATAAAAGTTTAAATAATTAATCTCTGCTTTTGTCGCTAAATATTTATTTAATTTTTCACATTTTGATTCTTTTTATGCCGCCTAAGCAACACCCTCACGGGAGGGAGGTGCAAGATTCGTCATGAATACCACCGCAGCCGTCTGCGGAGTGATGTGGGACTCACCAGAGTGGCACCTACCCACTAAAAACCACCTTAGCGGCTGTAGCATGGGAATGCTGTCCAGCCTTCATCGGAGCAAGTTTTGATTTAAAATATGTTTTATTTTTATATAATGTACATGAGTTAAGCGTACAGTTCCAACACATAATGCAGGAAACATAGTTAAACTAACAAAGTCGATTTTCGAAAATGTTTCTTAGATATCCAAATATACGTAACCATATTACAGTATTTGTCATTAACAAAAAAAAACCCTATATCATTAAAAACCAACAAACCTAAAACTTATGAGAAAGTCCTAACTTGGCAACACCATAAACTCAGACATCTCGAGTTACGCGGCGCGTGCGCAACTCGTCCACAGATTACAGATTATAACAACTGAGGTGTCAGGATTGTATCACTAATGATACAACATGTCTGAGGTATCATGACTGGTATGCAGGGGTCGGATTCTAAATTAAAGAATTGTATGTTTGCGGAGAAAATAATCATTTGCGGTTGATAAAAAGAAACTATGGAAATGAACATAAGGTAGGAGAATCGAGTTAGAATTTTGAAAAGAATTTTAATTTAATATCAAAACCATACAAGCGTAAAAATAACATACTCAAAACTTCTATTGGTCCTAGTTTTAGATAAACGCAAGAGGCCCGTTTCAATGTTGAGTAATTTAGAATGTATATACATCAATTAGAGATCGGAGGATGTATGCTATAGTATTTATCCGAAGTAAAAACATTGAAATAAAGAAATAAATCCCCAGACAAACACACCAACCATACGGCCCCAAAGTAAGCAAGAGCTTGTGTTATGGATGACCGTACAGCGAACTGGAACAGGGCACATTCGGCTTGTCTCGCCAAAACCCTAATGGCGTTGGCTAGGCGGCATTTTTCTCATACATTCCTCTTGATTCGATTTTGCCAACCGACTACCCCGTTTCATGCCGGCCCGAATATGTTGGAAATGCTCCTTACATACTCATAAAGCCGTCAGAGTTACTCAAACAAAGATATGTAACTTTTCAGTGGCTGTTATTTCAGCGGCTTCGTAGCTATCTAACGACTACTTATACCGATCTCATTTAAGTTTTCATGATTCAGAAAAATTCTCATTTGGTTTTATAGTAGATTGTATGAGGGAACAAAATCATATTTTTAAGACGAGGGCGCTATTATTCAAAATATTCCACCTGAGGCGAAATAATTTTGCGACCAAATGATACGCTCTGCTTTTTATTCCCCTTTTTGAGAAAATTAGTAAGTGCAACTTATGAATAAGAATAGTATGTTTATTTCATTTTCAATGCTCAGGTAGTCCCATTTTTTATAAAACTGTGTAAAATTAGAAGACACATTGAAATGCGAACACGAAAACGAGTATTAAATGCCAATATTTCATAATATCGTTTAGTTTTGTTTTAGGCAAACTATTTCAAATCCGTATTACAGCCTACATAATGAAAACATGGTGTTATCTGTCATGTTGATGTTATATTTTATTTCAAGTCTTGAGGTTAATTCTGCTGCTACTTTATTTTTACGTTTTAGTTCTTTGAAGTTTTTCGTTTGATTTAATTGTTCACCAGAAGTATAACAACTGCAAAAATCTTCATTAATAATCGAATAATTGATGATGTTTAAAAGGATATTTGGATTATTTCATTTTGCCAAAACAATTATGATCTTTCTAACCGATCATTTAACACAACCAAAGTCATTGAAATGTTTGATATAACTTCGTTTCTAATATTTTTGTAAGTCTTTCTTGTAAACTTCCTACGTATATATCGATTATTGAAACCATGGTCAGCTCTAGTTCGACAAACAGACCTAAACAAACCACAGACTAGAGAGACATCAATTTGCCACAGACTCAATGGTACAAGCATACTGTTTCATATTTCCATTCAACTTATTTTTTAATTCAAAGTAGAACATAATGCAGTATGTAATTTTTAAAATATGTTTATTGTGTTCACCACATTTTTTTCATACATTTCATACTGGCGTACATCACGCAAATCGAAAATGAAATATATCCACATTTCAAATTCAAATCACACATAATCCCTAGGGATTAAAGAGCTATTTTAGACCCTGTTTACGAAGAAAAAGCTAGCCGTTTTTGAATCAATGAGATGAAAATACTTTGTATTACTTAAGTGTGTACGATTAGTCAATGAATAAAATAAATCGATACAATAATCCAATCGAAGGAATCGCGATCGACCACCACTTCGGCAATTCGCAGTCGCCGGAGTATACCGATTGACGTGTAATTTCCTGTGATTTACACAACAATAGGGGGGATCGGCACATGTGTATCTAGAGTTGCAACTTGTAAGGGGGAGGGGAGTAATATGATGAGACTAATGGTAGATGTCATTCGTAACGCTTCTGCTTTCAAGTTGGATACTTTTTGATTTTGTTATAACCGAACGACGTAGAATCATATCGAGCTATAATAAAAAGTATTACATTAATTGATTTGAGGACAATCTGAGGGCTGAAAGCTTTCTCGGTGTTGTAAGGCCCTCCTCGCTTACTTTTATTGTAGATATGTTACTCTATTTTGTACTCAGATACCTTTGAAACGATGATTAGATTTAGCGGAGTTTAGCTCTTAGCGGTATATCCTCAGCGGGCACAGAAATATTTATTAGTTTGTTTAAGTTTTACTCGTTGATTCTATGACATTGCAATCATGACAAATCATTTTAATATTATATTCAAAAACCTGATCCTACAGTTAGGAGCGGCTTTGAAATGAACCTTACCCAATTTTGAAATTAAATTTTGTATCCCATTGGCCATTGCCTGTATGCAATAATTATTTCGTTCACCTTATGTTTAGTTTTCTTACTAATCCACTTGTGTATTTAATAACAAATCCTTATATAAAACTTATCGATCCTTCATACAGTTTACAAGTCATAACCACACGGCCATGACATACTTTGAAGTTCACAGTAAATTGGTAAGATTTTATGTGATTTTTATAGTTTGCGCTGTGCTTAGCAACAACACAAATCTTGGGATTATTGGATTCGTGAAGTTCCTAATAGCTTAGGTTTTAAGGTTTTTGGACGATTTATATATTTTTTTTAAACTTAGGTATGTTTAAAATTTATATCCATCCTTCGTTATTTACATGGAACAGAATTGAAAATTTCAAGAATCGTTGCTTAGCTACATAAAAAATGGTCTGCATACGGCTGTTTTTGTGTGCTGACAGAAACAAAAATGTGCTGGGTTATCAATTAATTTTACTACGTGTATATTTAAATAAAATTAAAATGAAACTCTTTTACCGACCGCAGCCTACGTTAACAGCAATTTGTAACTAATTTGAGTCCTTTCGTTACTCTAGATACTATTTCATTTCAGTGTCAATCTTAAGTACGCATAACTAACTTACCTATTGATGGTCCGGATTCAGGTACCTTTAAAGGAAAAATAGATTTGATTAAACAAGCGAAACATATAGACAAGACTTTTCTCCGTTATTAAGTAAGTTATTTATTGTTTTGGCAAAGTTTTCCTTTTAAACAACTTTAGATTGTATATATTTTATTATATTTTATTTTATTTATGTATGTGTATGAGTATATGTAAGTTTATTTACGGTGTTAAGTATATAATTTGTGTATGTTTAAAGTAGGTACACACTACTTTGTTATAAACTAATCTCTCCTCTCACAGGTCGGCTGGAAGAGATTTATTTTAGAAAAAAGCCGGACCTTTGTACATATTTAGCCTTTAAGGTATTTTATATTGTTTTCATATGTGTAAAGTTAAATAAATAAATATAATAATAAAACTATATTATTTATATGACATTTTTACGAGGAATTTTTTACTTTTATAATTAGACACGAGTGATTTATACTAATTTTATAATTTACTATAGGTTTCATGAAGACCTGTCCGTTTTTGGTCTACGGTCGCACGTTCAACGATGAAACGAAAAGCAGGGGGGCGCATCATCCGGAATGCCACTCACTAAACTCACAGCCATTAAATTCTCCATGCGTGAGATTCTAAACAATGCTTATTTTTATGATCAAGTCGTGCGCCACACTCAGATAAACTCATTTCTAATATTGATAAAGGATCTATAAAAAGAAATACTTGCACGCAGTGACTATCCAACTCAAGACATTTTCTTCACTATCTTACCTATTATCAGAATTCTAGATAAATTGATCTTAAAAAAATCTTGTCTAATTACTATGGAATATGAAAGGGGTCTATACCCGAGTAGAGCAAGGAGTGGAGTTTTCTTGATCTTCGAATGCAGTTCTAAAAACGAAAACAAATTTCTTTATGTCTTATAGTTTCAGACTTTCTATACTGACCTATCTCGATGAATCAGCCTGTACAGATGAACCTATTTATTATTTCGAAGGCAAGTGTCAACTCTGCCAACCCGCAATACGCAGGCGTGGCGGACTACAAATTTCCCTAAAATCACCCCCTTAGTTGAGTGGATGAGGTTGATGTCATTGCAGTGGATTAGTTGTCATGGTATTATATAGTATCATGAGATTTTACACCAAGTCTTGACGACCGAGTGGTGTAGTGGTTAGGAATCTTGCCTCATACGCCGGAGGTTCGAGGCCTGGTCATTCTGATGTGTGATGAACACAAATATTTGTTCTCGGGTCATGGCTGTCTGTATTTATATATGTATGTTTATTCTGGTTTCCCCCCGAGTTCGCTGTATGGTCATTCGTAACATAAGCTCTGCTTACTTTGGGGCCATTCAGATGGTGTGTTTGTCTGGGGATTGATTATTTGATTATTTATTTGAGTCTTGTGGACACACATCTGCGTAGATTACATTTATTTTATAATTCTTTTCTTTAATCAATGTATTATAAAAACCAATATTTATTACTATGCTTAAAACAATGTAACATGCACTTAATAAAGGTTTACCGTATATCGCTTATAAACAGGCATCGTCGATAGCGAATTGTGTTTTAAGACACATACTTAATATGTTACTTGTTTATTAAATTCACGAGTTCATAATGAATATCTTGGTAACTAACGTAATACCTAAAATACATATAACTTATATACAGATAGTTTTTCTAGACAATCTAAGGTGGAGTCTGGTTATATTCTGCAAAGTGTTCACCGCTCGCCTGACCATACATCGTTTACAAAGCCGAATTATTTGCATTTAGACTTTTTCCCGTGAAGTTTCTTACCAGTTCTTCTTCACGAAGGTTTTTCCGAACTGGTGGTAGAGTCATGTTTTATTTGACGTCAATAAGAACAAGTAATTGTCGATGTTAAGAAAATAAATATTTCATTTAATTTCACTTTCTTTGTTCAAGTTAGACAAAAGAGCGACACATAAGCTAGGTAACATATAGGAAAAAGGTGACATAAAACATTATCGCAAGAATAATAATGCCTAGACAGACACCAACTGCACGGCCCCAAAGTAAGCAGAGCTTGTGTTATGGATGACCATACAGCGAACTCAGAGGAAACTCAGCATAAACATACATATCAAAATATAAATAACTATGGTCCGAGAACAAACATCTGTGTTTATCACACAAATCAGTTCCCTCACCAGGACTAGAACCTGGTACCTCCGGGCTAATACCCAATACTGTAAGTTTCCTGAATAAAGAAAAACCAAATAATACAATTAATAATTTTTTTTAAAGCGACTTTTGTCTATTTTTCTCTGGTTACAGAACTCCATTAAACAAAAACCGTTAAAAATCAATAATTTATCACACCAACACTTCATGTTTACCCTGTCGACATTGTATTTAATTCCGGGCCGAGTTTCGTTCAACCCCCGTCAACACGCAACCCCATACAGAATTACTGCTAAATCAATACACGCATGCGCGTAGATCGATATTGTCTTACACTCGCCCCTGCGCTCGCGCATCTGTTAGGATATTGATTTTTTTTGGCAGCCACGTTCTTTGTACACTAAAAGATTAGATTTTCACGTTAGATTATGTAAATTTGAAAATTAAAAATGTCGCTCTGCGTGTATTTGAACTTTAGCATATTTCTACCACTATACAATCTGGTTCATCCTAACGTAGGATAGCAACAAAACAATATTTTTATATTTTTGGTTAATGGAACTTTGTAAAATTACCACAGAGGCAGTTATTTTGAAGCTTGTACTCACAACCTATCATTCTTATTTAGCTGAATTGTACGTTATTTTAATCGTAGTAGAATTTCTTCTGTAAAGATCCCGTCTAATTTTGATCGCCGTAATAATCACGATAACGCGGTTGTGTTCCGATTAAAGGAAATAAAACACTGGGACAAAGACCATTCCAACTTAAGACTACGGTCGCCCTACCCGATGATGTCAAATTCGAATACAAATATTTATATCTCAACATTGATAATTACTTGTAGACAATTAATTGACGTCAAATAAATCATGACACGTTCGGAAAAACCTTAATTAAGAAGAACTGGCTAGAAACTTCACGGGTGTATTTTTTTCAAAATAAATTTACAGTCTCTTTATGTCTATACAAAATTATTCTTATCTGCATCTGTTAGCTCGGCAAGTCTCCCTGGGTGCAGACGCCACTTTACCATAAGGTGGATTCAGTGCTCGTTTACCTGCTATGATGGAGTTAAAGAAAAAACCTAATAGCCCTTTTATAGTAATAATTAAAAAAGCTAAAAGACTCGGTAAACTCAGATATTTTAACTATCCTTTATAAATGTTTCATCATAAAAGGCTAAATTACCTGAAATAACAGGTATTTTAATATATTTCCAAATAATCAAACGTGTTACGTAAATAAAACCGCATAAAATATATTTATCAAAACGCAATGTATAAACTTAATAAAAATTAATATAAAACTTCCGAGTCCCTACCCTTAAACTGCATGTGAGGGTAGTTTCAACCCCAGGGGTTGATGCAATGGGGTATTTGTTTATTTGTCTGAATCTCTACAGTCACTTAAAGAGCATTAATTTATTTTTGATTAGAGTCGTGTTCAGATTGAGGTAGATTTGTAAGAAGTGACACGTTTTTAAATTATTCAGAATTGTATGATATTGTTTTCCGATTTTTATTTTTATTCTGATGAAATAACTTTATTGTTAATAAATTCAAGTAAAAGAGAATGGTTCGGAAGTAACATATATAGTTTCATATATTATGCACTTATTTACAGTTTTGATATATATAACAGCTGTGCATAATAGTGATTTTGATTTAAAAAATGAAACTATAATTTACTTTGACGTTATTATAAAAAAACGTTTTACTTTTGTTTTTGTTGATTTGAAAAATATTTTTACCAACAGAAGAGACATTTATCAGTAGTTTTATATATAGGCTATATTAAATTTCGCTCCGATGATGGCTGCTCAGCATTCCCATGCCACAGCCAGCAAAGTGGTTTTTAGTGGGTAGGTGCCACTCTGGTGAGTCCCACATCACCCCGCAGTAGGGGGGTATGCATGACGCATCTTCCACCTCCCTCCAGTGAGGGTGTTGCTTCGACGACAAAAAAAAACCCAGAAATTTACGTGGGATCACTCAGGTTTCACACCGGCTGAAAATACACAAAACCTATTTCCAATAATAATTTCAAACGCCTCAATCCTGAGTCACATATATCCATCAATAATTTAGCGAATAATCATGAAAAAAGCGGGACATTACTTTAAATAATAAATAAATAATAATAAAAATAAATGTTTCTAACAATCACACCACATTATCTAGCCCAAATTAAGTATCATTAAGAACTTGTGTTATGGATACTAGATAACGGATAAATAGACTTAAGAAATATATAAACACACATAGATTTTTTTTAATATATAAATATTAGAAATATACTTAAATAAACATACATACACATCCATGACTAGAGAGCAAATATAATATAATATCTGCTCCTACCAGGATTCGAACCCGGGACCGCAATGGCCGCACTTCACATCAATATTTCTGTTTGCGTATTCGTTTTATTCGCCCAAATACGACGATGTGGAGTAGTTTTATTCGTCTATATTCACCTATTCTCAAGAACAAAACCAATACTCAAATAAAGGAACACAAGTATAGTGGCAACTTCAATTCATTTAACGTTTTAAGCTTTTGCAAATAGCGTACCAAACAAACCTTTTTATTGCACGCAGTAATTCGGGATCAACAAAATAGCAAAACATCGACTCTTGCGCATAATCATAAGTCAGATAAGTAAAGTATGTACCCAGAAACTAGAGAGCGAACTAAACAAGTACATTAGCATTGGAAATGTGTACAGTTGTATATCTATGTGTCTTGGCTTTGTTTCCTAGGTAGATAATAATATGGTGATTTAACGGAGAACGGTCTGTACAATGACTTGTTTGAAAAGTACTGATAATAAAAACTTCAAAACTACTGAGAATAAAGCCAAACAACAATTTCAAATTTGATGGGGTGGTGTAGTGTTTAATTATTTACAATATGTTTTAAATTAAATGTAAGCAGATTTTTTCGTGTGGGAAACCAAATAAGAATAGAGAGATATTAAAAATATTCGCAATTGGACCTCAAACATCTTAATCTCTAATAACAAGGATTTTCATGGTAATGGTTCCAAAAGCCCATTTTCTCATTCGCAAGCTTAGAGCCGAAGACAAACGAGAACCTGACCCTTGTCAAAATATGATACGCACAATTCTAACAAAACCTTAAGAAACTATAACACTTATCAAGAATCAACTTTTGGTTTACTTGTTGTTAACAATAACCCCGTGTACAAACAAGGTGTATATGTGTGGGTGAGTGCGGATTTTGTTCGATCCGCCCGATTCGATCCGCACGATCCGCACGTGCATAGCGTGTTTGGACACTAACAACCACAAGTAAAGCGAACGTCGCTTCGTGATATAAAAGCTCTGTATCACTATTGAACCATTATCACCTTTGTCATCTCTGGAATATCTCTTTATCTACCGCAGGGAAAGAACACAAGCCACAAAGGGCATTACCCGATAGGCACCCAGGATATACCTATCTAGTATGGGGGTAAACTGGTAAGGTATAACGTGTGCGGCGAAGATACCGGTGGTAAACATCCGTTATGATATGACAGAAATCATCAAAGGAACGTAAGTTTGGTTGGCGGAAGTAGTAAATTGCCCGGGTCTGACTTTCGCAAACCTCTCCGGCATTTTGTAAATGTAAGGTTCCGTGTGTACACTGACGATATATACACTCGTCAGCCTATCCAATCGATAGTGATGTTACAAGGAGAAATCGTTTTGTATATTGTTTGTTTGTGTAATCAATAACTAATAAAACTACGATACATTTTCAAAAATTCTTTCGTAATTATAAATCAACATAACCTACAAATAACACGGACCTTCCAATTTTCCCCTGTTTTGACCGCCTTAACAATCCCATTAACAATATGCCACAACAATTGATTTGTGTTCCGGTTAACGGAAGGTAACAGCCAGTGCAATTACTGGAACATAGGCAATTCCAACTGAAGCCTGCGGTCGATATAGTAATCACCTTCAATACTGATGAATAAAACAGCTACCTCTGATTATCCATAGGTTCTGCTAACGCTCACCATCAGGTGGAGCGCCTACTCATTTGTCAGCTACGGAAATATTGCTACAAAAAGAAATATGGACAGAAGAAGACGAACATCAAAGGTAAGATCTCCGTGAAAGATAAATTTTTTTTTTTTACATTATTTTTGTTAAAACGATTCTATATTATCATTCAAAATATGATTAAAAACAACTTGTAAATAAAGCTCTGCCGGAAATTTTTTGTACGATGCAAAACAAGCTTTCTTGAAAGGTAATCGAAATAAAATTACAAAAAGCCTTTTATAAGCTTTTGAAAGCTCGCATGATGATAAACAAACTTTAGGCAGGTGTAATACCACTAGGTCAAACAAATAGGAACTATGGTAACAAACACCTGTTTAAGGGAAAGCTTCGAAAAAGCTCAAACAGGTTGAAGAGCTTATTTTTAGGATATTGACCCTTTTTGATATACGTAGTCGTTGTAGTTGGTTAAATATTTGACTGATTAGAAAGTTTGGTGTGGTAAAAGAAAAAGACAATTATGGTCTATCTATATTCTCAAGTTAAATACGTTTTTTTTAACTTTGTCACGGCCAGCAAACGAGCATGCGATGTGACATCTTGAATTGTACAGGTTTTTGATTATTTACAACGAATTATCGAATAACGATGCGTTGCCGAACGCTGGCTCAAGTTGGAATCGCCTTCGTTCCAGTGATCGCACTGGCTGTCCCTTTCCTTTATCTGGAACAGAAACACGTAAACGTGGATCTTATGTCGGTTAAAATGCCGCCCGAAGCGAATGTGCCGACCGAAGCCCGAGTGGAAAACCTAAGGAGATATGTCGTATAGGCCGGCCTTGACGTTCAACAAATACTGCCGATCCGAACAAGTAGGTAGCGTCCATTGTTCAGCAGTTTTCACAGGGTCCAGAGCTACGCTTCTAGGTACTTCTAATGTAATATAAATAGCGCCACTGGTATGCTCAGTGCATAAAATATTCTATGTACCTACACCTACCTATGTATAAAATAGTTGTAGCTATTTCTTATAGTTTTATTTGTAATAGACTATTAACTTCGCTAACAAATTTATAAAACACAATAAATAAATATTATCTTTTTGTTCACGTGGTAATATCACGTATTTATACACGAATTTGAATATTACTTTCTGTACCTTATTAAATATTGCGTCGCTTTGTTTAGGGACTTTTCGTCTTAATTTGTACCAACTTTATATAAAGCAAATACTCTTTACAACTGTGAATATACTTTCTGTTTTTCCAGACAAATATAACCCTGGAGCTTTCAAGTATAGAGTGAATAGGTACCTCTTAGACAGGCGTGTATGATCCTCGTCTTCATCGTCACTTTCCATCAGGTGAGATGGAAGGCAAACGCCTGCTAATTATTAATTTAAAAAAAAAACTAACCTCCATAAAAGTGACCGGCTTCATAACTTTATTGATTTTCACTCGAATAAAACCTTTATCTAGTTCTCAGCTATACAGTTTTGTAGATAGATTGAATGACTCACCCATTTAAATACGTATCCAAAACTAGTGTAAAACGTGTTCCAAAAATCTCAGTTTATTTTCTTGCATTCACATAAAAATGTAAACAAACAAAATTCCGCAGCGTAACTGACACGTTTTCTTTTAATTTCTTAACAAACTTTTCGGACTCCACAAAAATGACAAAATCTAATTTTTTTTATTACATTACTTATACATATAAATGTTAAATGTGAATAAAACCGCCGAACAATCCGATACCATAGTTTTGTTTGTTATTATTTTCTTTGTTGGCTGCCATTATTATTGATCGTGCTACGCATGCGCACTACAAATATGGGTGGTGGATTCCAAAGCCGAATTCGATGCAAATACACGTTGACCAATATCAAACATTATTTGGAAATTAATCTAAATGGTTATTTGTTGAACACGATGACTATTTGTGGATTGTGGATGACTTTTCATTTTAGAATGCAACAATATTTCATATTTGTTTACAAAAATGCTGTATTTAATATTTGAAACTTGGATTTAAAATTAATAAAATAATTACAAAGATATGTAAGAAATAAGTATAATTATTTACTTGTCTCGTTACAAGGCCAATGCAAACTCTATTATATTTTTATAGTGTATTTTCAAACTACATAGGTAGACTGTAACGTAAATTATCATTTAGACGACGTATTATCCCAACTTTCTCGTGGGAAACCGATTATGCCAAAAAAGTCCCTGTGATACGAATTACAGTAAACTATAAAGTCACGAAAGAATATTCCTATCACTCCCAACTAAATTGAGAAGCAGTCCAGAAGAGCACAATACCTCGAGAACAAAACTTTTTTCCAACATCCTTCTTCTTTATTCCTAACGACAAGTTGACCATTTAAATGGTTAAGGCCTGAAATCATAACAAACAAACAAACTCATTTTTCCTTCTATATTATTAGTTAGAACTGACCGTAACTAACAATAACCGCACGATTGCAACGGCCTTGCACCGTAGATAAGGCACGGCCGACGTTTTCTAAGAGAAATGAACCGCACGTCTGCTTGTGATAACAATGTATTCAGAATTGCCTCTGTTGTTAGATAGCAATTTTTGCAGATACGACATTATTGTTGATAAGCTCTTGTTGGTGTGTAGGTTCCGTTTTGATGATGTACAAAAATACTTTGAAAGAAAAGGCAAGAAAAATGGCTACTAAAATGTGAAAGATATTAATATTAATATAATAACACTTACATTGGTAAATTAATCCGCACTATATAGGTATGTTTGTGTTATTTTCTCGCCCACAGATAATTATTACAAAGAGATATTTCGTAGTTTTCGAACTATAACTATAGGTACATTTTTTTATACAGAGAATCAGAAATGCATCATTACTTACTCAACTAGAATATAAATTATATACTTTATAAATTATTCTTAATCAGCATATAGCAAACCCTTCCCTATCTTTAGGGACATTTTTATGTTTCTTGGAGGTCGCCATTTACAGAATTACCCACAAGAATTTTATCAATATATTATGATTGTTTTCGAATGTAAAACCAAGTGATGTAAAACATGGCGCCCATTTAGATAAAGAGTCTTCTTAAGTAGTTGGGTTTTGTCCTTTTCTTTATGTCTACTGATAATGTGTATGAAAAAGTCTATGGGATTATATGTGTAGATAGATTTTTATTTGAAAACTTGCAGATTCAACACGCGTTTATTAGGCTAGTAGGTACCTACTTTATATTACCTGTCCAAATCCCTGTCTGTTTTTGTAAGTAGGTACCTAAATTGTACACGACTATTAAATAGTATTTTAATGAATGTTCTAGTTAAATTGTTTTGTGGCATGTTCGTGGCGATTATATGAGAAGTCCTGGATTCGTATTTCGGTAGCGTCAATCTTAATTAAAAACAGAAATTTGTTTTTAAGTCAAGGATGCTTTCATTTTATGTGCTAAGCAAGGTTCAATCTTAAAATTTATAAGACACGTGTTTCATATGAAAGATAATGCATGTTGGATAATAAGGTATTAAACATTCTTGATAAACATTAATGACACACGAATGCCGTCTATATCAAGTTAAATAAATGCATTAGTAAGTACATCAAAACATATACAATATGTTTTCGTAATCTCAGAAATTATAACGTTCTTTTATGAGAACTGTCTGCATCAGCTACCAAATAATGTAAATTTATTTAAGGTAGACCAGCACTGACACAATCTTATTACCCCTCAATTTAGACGCCCTGAAATGTTATCTAAAAATAAACCTAAACTAAATACACTCTCTCTCACCCCAAGGAATCCGTCCCTTGGAAGGACTAGTTATATTATTTTCGATAGAAAAAAACCTATTTAATGAATTCATCCGGAAATACAGAAAACATCTGTTCAGATGCCGTGGGATGCTGTTATAGTTCGTTGAACTCTTTCTTTACAAAATTACTTGTAGACCTATATAATTTGTAGGATTATTCTTCATTGATTAAACTTAGATTGGTAATAATACAGACGATATCTTAGTCTATCCCCTAATCCTAACCTAACCCAGATCATAATCAGAAAGTACGACTTGGTCGTTTCATACAATTGTCATGTGTTTCATACAGTTTGACACTTTGATCAGTTTCGACAGGTTACGACACGTTTTTTTGCAAACAGATCAAATAATCTGAAATTATAATACAATTTTCATAAACGGCTATATATAGATATCTTTTTTGGTATCAGAATATATTTTTTTTGATTTAATTTAATTATAAGAATCACTAAACAATTTTTGGTATTTCACTAGTAGATACGACAACTGTTAATTCTTCTGCGCGTGCTTTGTCTTCCAATATTAATCCTGGTAGGACTTAGCACCTATCTGACAAGTGATAATATAATTCAACACCCTAGATAGACGTATCTTAAATGTTATCTATCACATTTTGGATGTTCTCAGGTAAGCTGTATTCAAAAGAAGATCAAGTTTAAGCTAAACATATAACTCTTATTGACCTTATGTTGGACTTGCTTAATTGTCTCTTGATAACTAGATAACCAGTAATGATAGACCGGTGTTATAAGCCTATCCAAGAGGAAGAGGTACCGATTCAGTTTACATTTAAAAAGTAACCCTTAGTCAACAGTTGGCTAAGTCATAAAGTCCAAAATACACCTTTATTCATAAAAAAAACGCATGTCTATATAGACTATCTTGAAAACAATAAAATTTCCAATAATTTATCTTATCTGTGCATTAAGGAATGCGTCACAAAGGAATAAGTGCATTAACAGTGAAAAGTGTTACGCAGTATAATTTTTCGCGCCATTTTTATTTATGTGGCTCTTGGCGCGAATTCTGACAGTTTGACTAGGCTATTACAAGTATAGTGCTTTCTTTATCCAAATATGTATTGTCACAGTCGATATACTATTTTGTGACAATGCCATGCGATGCTTGAAAATTGGATGATGGATATCCAACCCGGATTATCCCTTAATTAAGGTTAAAAAAATTTCGATATTTATCAAATCCTTATAAATCTTTATTCGATAAATATTACCTATCTTACTGTACAAAATGCACTAAGCGCTGCAACTACGCAGCACTTTAAATAATTCCACGTAAACCAACAATAGTAATAATAAGTTTGAATACCAAAACTTACCCAATCTCAAACAACCTCCTTACACAATAACCTCTTCAGTGTCAAACGAAAAGAAAACCCTGCAGCACCTTTTTTCTCAAACTTCAATTTTGGCGCGTAATCTGACAGCGCGTACGAGAGTCCGATGCGACTGCAGAAACAATACTAAACAGAATCAGCTGATTGTAAATTAACTGAAGCTGATTTGTTTGTGTACGTTTAAAAGCGAGTTCGCGAGACTTGGAAATGTCAACAATGAGTATATTTTTTAAATATAGGACGTAGAGCGTACAATTATGTTTTTCATATTTTAAATTAATGTTGTGCATGCAGGTGATTTGTAAATGCATTTCCAGTTTTAAATCCTCAATTAGTGCATTCTGTTAGTCAAACATTAATATTTGTCAATTAATCCAGTGATTAATTTTGTAAAGGTTTTGTTGATTTGTATTTTAAACTTTTAACCTAAAAACTTCTATGGTATTAGGGTACCAGTTAACTAGAGAAGATAGATATTTACTAAGGAATTTTATGACAATTTCAAATAACTCTACAATTCTCTTTTAATTCTTGATGACAGATATGTATTCAAAACATTGACATAATAGTTTAATCAAAAAGCAATTAGAATTTGATGCTACTTTTGACATCAAATAGAGGTTGAATGTAAGTCAAATTATTTTACGTATTTTCGTTAAAATAAGCCTAGTTGCTTTTACCTGAGCTTTTATATATATTTACTAATAAAATATATTAATAAACAACGATATCTCGAAACGATTTTTTAAATAGAAAAAAAATCGTTTGCTGCGGCCTACATCTTTATTCAAATTGAATTGATGATTAAGTTTCTTTCAAAATGAATTAATTTTTACTAAACAAAAAAGCCTTGTTATCTCTTTGTCAACATTCCTCTGGATTGTTTTTGGAATAAATTATATTTTAATAGCTCTAATTTATCGGATATACGTATAGAAGAATCGGTCGGCAAAATTTAAGTTTATTATTAAAATTTGCTTACGCACTAAGGTACTTTTTATCATCAAGTGGAAGCATATTTGGTTTTCGTGATCTAACAAATATGTTATATCTCTATTAGATACACCATTATAATTTAATAAATCGTAACCTTTTGTTTATAAAAAGGTATTGAATTCAATCCTTGAGACGCTTGCTAAAGACAGTTTGTTCCTGGCTGCATCACAAAGTTTGTAGGACCATATCGCATTATAGTTATTGATAAAATCGTAATTAATTATATAATTAGTAGATACAATGTGTCAAAGTATAATTTAGCGTCCGTCCAACCATTTTTATTTGGCGTGAAGTTAAGGAAGCATCGTTTTACACTTTAAAAATAATAGCGCTAACTAAAGAGGTGAGCGATTCAGTAGGTTTAACTAAAAGTTGAAGTTCTAAAATTCTACTGGGGAAACCGTGTCCAAATCTGTACCAGGAAGTTTTTTTTTTAGCCGCCTAAGCAGCACCCTCACTGGAGGGAGGTGGAAGATGCGTCATGCATACCTCCGCAGGCAACCGACTTCTGCGGGGTGACGTGGGACTCACCAGGGTGGCATCACCCACTAAAAAGGGAGGTGGGTACGCAAGCGGGGATCCGCTAGAGGGTCATCCGCTGAGAAAAATAATCACTATAAGGTGCAAGTGACAGGTTGGATGCTGATTATTCGGCCTGGGCAGCCTAATGCCAACTAATGTTTACTAAACAAGTGATAATTATCGCCACAAAAACCCATGTTTAATTATCAAGCGAAAACCTTAATTTGAAATTTGCATTTGATATGTATTGACGTAAAGTTAACCTCATTTGATTATATAAAAGCATTGGGTGCTTTTCAATGAATTTCAATTTGACGACCGAGTGGCGTAGTGCGTAGTAGCCTTGTTTCATACGCCGGAGTTCCCAGGTTCGAGTTCTGGCCGGGGCATTCAATTGTTTGATGAACACGGATGTTTGTTCTCGCGTCATGGTTGTTTGTTATTTTTATATGTATGTTTATTCTGTGTTCCCCCCCCCCCAGGTCGCTGTATGGTCACGCATAACTTTCGGGCTTCGGTGCTTACTTTCGGGCCATACAGTTGGTGTGTTTGGCTGAGGATTTATAACTGATTATTTTATTATCATTTTTAATAACAATATTTACAAAAGTAAGTAACATTAATACTGATTTTAAGTTACTCTTAAGTTTCAAGTATTAAAAAAACAAACGATTGAAGTCGAAACTCGAAATCTATGTAGCGTGGTAGACTTATCTCAGACTTACCTCAGCTAAATGGTCAAATAAATAGCGACTCTGTTGTATATGACATAGTGATGAAAATCTCAGTAAACATTTTTGACAAATCTATCGTCGTCGCTTGTTTTTATTATATGTACCATCCAGTATAAACTAAAGTCGCTTTTTATTTGAGCGTTTTGCTGAAATTAGTCTAAGGTTAGTTCATACGCTTCATAAAATTCAAAAATCTTCAAAATTCCTGGAGGTTTATAAATTTTCTTAGTGCATTTTTCACCTCGCAAAATCGTATTCCATACATTTAAATTTTCAATTTTTTTACATAATTATTCTATATGGCCGTACGCACGTAATACTTACCACGATTTATTTTTAATATTCAATTTCGCGATTCTTCGGATACTTCATTAAGAATTTTGCTCAGCAAATATATGCTTGGATGACGTGTAATACATAAAGTACAAATTCGCAAAGCAAAATCTATTAGTAGTATTTGACAGCCCTGGCCGCGGCTGTGATTGGCCAGGATGTCCTTTGCTTATTTATAGTTGGCATTGGAAAGCGAAATTCTTCGAAATCAACCCCCAACGCAATTAGAGGAGTAGTTTACAAGTTTTACGTGTGTATTTTTGTTTCTGTACAAAGATTCACACGTAACGTGTATGTGGCATTTACGCCCGTACAAAAGGGCTGAATTTGATGCGTTTTTTAGCCTTTTGTTTAAAGAAAATTGGTTCAGCAAAAGTAATGCATGTTTCTTTTTAAATTGTGGTGTTTCTCTTTCAGGGCTGCCCACATGTTCCAGAATGCACATTCGGGTCGGTTGAACAATAAGGCTGGCCTGAACCTACTACACATACATACTACACTACTCAGCAAGTGCCGATTAATTCGGTTCGTTTCGCCAAAACGTTTGGTTGAACGGCGTTTCTACCGAACGTTCATGTACACAAAGGTAGGTCTTCTACATTGTGTACAAATCGCCCAGCAGTGCCGATTGGTACCCAGGTTCAAATCCTTTTATTCGTCCGTTCTCTTTTTTCTTTATCATTTCTTATCAATATGTATCAGAGTTTAGACAAAATTATTTCAATATGCGCATTACAAGTGCAGTCATTCTTAAATGTTATCTGTTCAGTAAAATAAATGTTATTTTTTTATTAATGTATTTATAATTCTTTAATAAATAAATGTAACAATGATTATAGATAAATCAATTACCTAGAGAAATGCATGTGAAAGATGTGTCTAGTTTATTCCAGTGTACTGCAGAATATGTAATGAACTGAAAACGAATATATCATTTTTATTTTTAATAATTTATTCGCGTATTCCATTTGTAATCAATTTTCTATCTTTGTTTTATTCCATCGCTGCAAATTCCATCAATAAGTTTATTTCGGGTCATAACTTTAGTACCTATACCTTTATTCTTCGGAAACAGGTAAAATTAAAAAGACTAGATTAACATATTTACTTCTGAAAAGACTAATTTCAAGTCAGTATATGACTTCTTAAAATTTATAGTAACTATAGTCCGAGGTCTTGGTGCGGGCCCCGATTCACAATCGAATCCTTTGTAGTATCATCGTCCCCTAGTAAACGGAGCGCCTGCAGAAGACCGAACAACGGCCAAGCGATTCTTGCCCTTAACTTGGAACTCCGACGAGTAGGCCTCTCACAAAAAGCACATAAAATTATTTGAACTAAGAAACAAAAGTATTAAAAAACAATTAAACTTTAATTAATGTGAGTAAATTGCATTGTAAGGAACAAGGTAAATTACACCATAACTTTATCTCTTTAAGAAAGTTAAGTATTTCTTCATTTCTGTTTATTATAACTAAGTTCAATCTTTTGAACCCTTCAGAAAATCGCATTTGAACCGACACTTTATAAAATAAGTTTATGGAAATCAGTTCACCCGGTTTGCAGCTGGAAAACAGACTGACACCTCTAGGGTTGATTAAAAGAAGTGGTGCACTTATTTTATTTTCATCCCATCTACTCGAATAGCGACGCGACGGCCGGTTCCTCTACCAGGCCACTCAGAAAGTTTAGCAAAAAAAAGTTTTTATTATGGAACCCTGGCGAGGTATTATTTATTTTGAAAATTTGATTATTTAAAAGTAAAAGCAAAAATTTAAATTTTGTTTCAAATTAAGATTGTTAATTTTTAATCAAATTGTGAATCTTTTCAGATGATTTTAAATAGGCTAAACGTCACAAATATTGGAAAAATGTGAGTATAATTTTTTGGCAATCAAAGAAACCAGCGTAAATTCGTCTAACATGTGCTTTATGGCGCAACTCTCGTTTTTTTCGAGTTATAACATAACGAGACCAAAAAGACCCCACGCAAATTTGAATGAAATAAGGTTGTGCAAAAGCGCAAATGTTTCATCTATTAATATTAGTTTCTAGTTTTATTCTTTGTTGATACAAAATAGTTATATATGTCTAATATAATTCTTTAATTTTACGAATAAATATGTGTTTTATATTAAAAAAGTTGCTTGTTTTCTCGTAGAGGTCGATGAAAAGCAGAGTGTATCTTTCTATGATACATACATGATAAAAAAGTTTAATATTTTATTTAATATACATCAAAACGTCCTTCTCACTTCTTATTTCCCCATTTCGTTTTGCCAAAAATTTCCAAAAAGCCCAATTTCTTTGTAATCGTCTATCCGTTTCGGTGGTTGAGCGACAACAATGCAAGCTCTGGGAAACAGAACTGTAAAGCTTTTTTTAAAATATGTTGAAAAGGGCTTTCATTAAACTATTAAAATAATATTAAATCGGGTCACTTGGTGATAAGATAGAGCTTTAATTGATGATTAATTTGCACTTTAAGTGTTGACGGCCTTTCTAAGATTGGAAAGATTTTTGGATGATACCAATATGAGAAACGTAATTTATGGAGTAACATAATTTGTGGAGCTCTATATTTAAATCATACATGCTTAACTTCAAAGCCAAGAAGGATGTTTAGGAAGCAGAAACAGTATCTATCGTCCGCATTCAAAGATTTCTAATGTTAACTTAAAGTGCTCCTAAGTATAGATTTTGTTTAGCGATTTATTATTTTATTTATATCGCAACTGAGTCTAGAGTTGCTAAGCAAAATCTGTAATTAGGACATCCTTGAATAGCCAGGAGCATAAGACGAGCGCAGATTCGAGCCTCTCGTGCTATATATACTATAATAGTTCTTCTATATACTACTATAATAGTTCTTCACCACTCTGCCACCGGCATTAATGCTCCATTAACTAAGCTGTCCGAGGAAGCTGAGATCTAATCTAAAAAGTAAAAAATAATAGAAGCAATACTGGTCGCATTTTTCTTGCAATCCGCCAACCTTTCTCGCATACCTTTAGTCGTCTCACAAAACACAAACTCAATTATTAAGTACTCAATTACCTCAGGAATGACTGAGATAATTTTATACATTTTTTTTCCAGCCGTTGCGCCCCTATCCCTGTAATAGGAAAATATTAACCGCACAAAGAAGAATTACGTAAAATAAAGTGTAGAAATAATAAAGTTAAATTAATTTTTTCACTTAAAATTTTCTCGAGAAGTTGAAAATGGCTGAGCTATTGAAGTGGCGGCTCAAATTTTGTCGCGATTTTGAAAATACACTCCCAGCAACCGTAGACTACTGAATTAAAATTTAGGCCTAAAATTATTCCAAGGTTAAATGCTAACTCAACTGGACTAAAACAACATTGTTTCATACATCTACACTTCAGATAATGTTTATTTTAAGTAAATTAAGTAAAAATGCGATGATAAGCAACTTTGAACCCGGTTCACAGACGGCAATGTCGTTGCACTCTTATCGAAATGCAATGACCTCGGCGAATTGACACCAGCTGGAGAGGTGCCAACGAATACTGGGATTTGTTATTTTTGAGGTGAAAATTGAATTATTATAGGGTTAAAGGTTACCTTTTCACAAGTTGCTAATGAGCATGTGATTCATGAACTTCATTGATCGAAAGGTTTTTTGTTGAACAATGTTAATTTTATAATTTTTTAATATTGCTGATTGACACCGAGTACCGTCAGTAAGGGCTACTACCACTGACCTAGGTGGAGGTCCAGGTTCTAGTTCTGGTCGGGGCATTCATTTGCGTGATGAACACAGATATTTGTTCTCGGGTCATGGGGTTTTATATTTATGTGTGTGCGTTTATATTGTTATGGTCATTCATAACACAAGCTCTGCTTACTTTGGTGTGTTTGTCTGGGGATCTATATTTGTTCCTATGATTCACGTCATACGAAACACAACCACGTGCAGGTAGTTATTACGGCTGTCAAAATAAAAAAAGGCTGCCCCGCCCCAAATTAAATATAACAAATGAAGTACAGTACAACCTACTTGAACATCTTTTGTTTCAAAAAACTTCAGTTATCAGCAAAATTTCACCTGCAAATAAATTTAGAACCCAATTTTACAGATTTACGTTAAGAGTACTTTTCCAATTTAGCTCACGTTGAGTATTACTGATATTTAAGGCTAACACAACACGACCTTATGGCGTATATTAAAAGTCCTGCCGTTAAGACTAGAGGTTTCGAGATAAAATCCTGGTTTGGACTCACACTTCTGTACTCCATCCTATCCAAGATCCATTCTATTTATAAATGCATGATTATTCTGAGTTCATCACAGGTCATCATCTGGTCATCCATAATATATAAGTACTAAGAATTTTTATTTATTTATGTTCCGTAGAAATACCTACAAAATCATTGTAGAATCAGGATTATTATAGCTACTTACACTGTATAAAAATAGATCTTATATTTTTTATAAAATAAAACAAATAATTTAATATTAAGGCTGCATATAACGACACATTTAACGACTGTCTATGTAAACCAAATTTAACAATCCATTATCTACGATTATATAAGCATTGAGTGTTACCAATACTGAGAAGAAGCTTAGAAGTCAAAACTTATTAAGCCAGCAGAGTTCCCATCCAAAAATTTAAATATTTTATTTCATCATAGGTAAAAAAATACACGTGATGAATGTCTTCTTTTTCTTCCTTCATCATAATTGCGACAATACATCTTAATTTTGGCTTTTAAAAGATAATAGGTAGACCAAGAGAAGACAAAGCCGGCTGAAAACCTCTCGAATCGATCTAAACTATAACACCAATCTAAGCTCGCTCACATCATAAACTACACATACAATCGATTCGTAGAGTGAAATCATCGTCACTAAAACTTGCCTTTTGTCACTTGGTACTTGACACTAAGTTTAATAAAATATTCTCAGTAATTCAAGTTCTTAAAATTCATAGTCATGTTGGATCTCAAGTTGATAGCGAGTACCTTCTATACATAGACCACCATTAGCGAGCCCTTGAATACATTTTGTAAAGGTTGGGTTTCGTATAACATAATTTAGATTTGGTATAATAAACTTTGTAAAGTCTTATTAATTATTAATTTCACTTTTAACGAATAGCTAAAGTGACTTGCGGAGAGAGGATTTTTAAAATCGCTTTAGTTGTGTTTCATAGATTAGTTTAGTTTTCTTCTCTGTCAAATTTTCTTTCAGTATGATTAAAATTGTTTGTAGTAAAATCCCGACTACAGTATATCAGAACTACGAAAACTTAGGTTAGGCTCTTTGTACCTAATATTTCATTTCCTATGAGAAAAACGGGATTATATTTAAACTAAAAGTACCTATATTTTACTTTTTTACGGAAACTACTAACTTAATTACCTTAATATACATTCTCATTAACCTTCGCTTTTGTAACTTTTTTTTTGGTTTTTTTTAACGTTCTGCTCTATATATAACTATTTTATTTATTGTCCTAAAAAAAACAACAACATTTGGACGAAACGGAACCCTGAATCTATAGACGTAGGTCATTCACCCCTTCACCACAGACAGGGTAGCACAATAAAAGAATGCTTGAACCTCTTCCGTATATCCAGTTAGAAATAAAAAACGACCAGGAACGCGTTCTTTCTATATAAAGTAAAAATCAACTTTAGATTTGTACTCTGGTATGTTGTACGAAAACCAATGAGGTTTTAACGTCTAAGTTTTAATAAATTCCTTTCTTCGTTCATTTGGTTTTCTTTTTTTAAATCTTTATTTAAAGAGCTTGATCCTATTTGAATCACGTATCTCTGTGCATTTCACGTAGATCCAAGGATGAAGACTGTTGTAACTTATTCCTTATTATAAATTTTTGTTAGCAAATTTTTACTTTATTTTTGTATCGTTAAAAATCTAGATTTGTTATGCAAAATATCTATAGTTAAGAGCAATTTAAGAAACCTGTTAAAGTCTCTGTATACGACCGTAAGTCCGTTTTATAGTTAATAATTAATTCAAATATTGTTGCGTAATGAAAATAGCGTAATATAATATCAATATTACGATATAAAAATTATTTTATAAATGGCAAGGCATCCAACCGTTTCCGGATCCAATCCCCACTTATTTTCCGCATTTACTCACTTTTTGGCACAATAATTGTATAGAAAAATATACTTTAAATCAAAAGCAATTTTGGGGATACGAATTGTTGTATCTTTCAGCAGGTGCTGAATTAATTTAATTTGCTCCAAATTATAAGACAAATTTCTTTGAAAAATTATAAGTATTAAAAAAATCTGGTTCTTTCTTTTGTTTTTTTATTTTTTTATTAATGCAAGTGTCCAATTATCACATTTCATGTTAATAAAAATTTTTTGCTTTTTTGAACTCATTAGTTAAATAAATTCAATAATTTATTGAGCATGTGTGACCTATATAGAGCACCTGCATGTTACATAAACCTATGTTAATAAAGTAGTAATGCGTACATGTAGTTGACTATTTTATTCTCAACGATGTCTATGAAACACGTGCGTTCCGATTTAATTTTGAAAATAAGAAATTAATTTTGACGTCTGTCACCTGTCGAAACAATAATTACATTTCATCCTACTATATGCCATTCGGAAGATGTTTCTGCTGTAGGATGGAGTATTGAGAGTTTTGAAGGTGTTGTATAAATCTGTGCATAACATATTGATTTAAATAAATTACTCAAATTTAATTAATAATTACATTATTGCATTTACCGAATTGTTCGATTATATTAGAGTGGTATTCCTCCTCTAAGACAGTAGTTATTTAAACCAAATATTAATTATTTGGTTTTTACATTTGTTCTATAATTATAATTTTACTTGAGGTCATATATTTTTGTTATGTTGCTGCAAAGTATATAACGTAAAACGGAATAAAGCCATCAAAAAAACGAAATCTATTTCTTAAATTCTTAAAATCATTTCCAATAATAAAACAACCCTTACCATTGGTCAATTAGCTTCAAAAAAAAAGTCCAAAACGTTCTAATCGTAACCGTCCACAGCTGCACAAAAACAATTGACAGTCTGTGAATATAAACAAAACGTAAAGATGCATACAGGATTCCGAATTCAAATCCAATGAGTTGTAAAAAAAATTAATGAGTCCATATTGTTTTTGGAAAGGACATTGACCTGCCGAAAAATAATATAAAATACACGTGTGTTGTGTATGGACGCACGTGTTTATGCCTTTCTTTCATTAGATCTTAGTGAGGGTTCTAAAGATTGGTTTTCTAAACTTTTAATTTTCTGAGGAGGGCTGGTTTTGGGATGATGTTGTTTAAATAAAGGTAATGGAGTCTGCAATGAGCGAAAGCTTTTTTTTATATTGTATAAATGTCGCAATATATTTACATGTGTGGACCTAATAATTATTGTTAGCTTCACAAGAATTACACGTAAACGTTCAGGCACATTTGAATTCATGTTTGGATCAAGATCTATAATAACAGACATCTCTCGGCGCAACCTCCAGCTGCTTTTTGTCCCATGTTAAAGCGTAAGCGTACACATAAATTTATGGTTCACCATTAAATAAATTAGAAACATTTTGAAAAAATCTGATATCTTGAAGAAATGAGTGATCCCTTTAGTAATTGTCATTCCCTCTTTTTTAGTTTTAAGTTTAGTGAATTTTTATTTTGTTATCTACTGGATTGGCAAAAAAGTGTTTTCTATTCTATACCATAGTATACTCTACTCTACCCCTCACACTGTTCCCCTTAAGTAACAACCAGTTTCTTCAAAACCCCGACTGCACTTGCTCAAAGAATATGAATACAATGGAGCCCTCTAATTCTAAATTTATTCAAGCTTCACTCACTTTGTCCTATTTATTCGAATGACAATTTAATTTCTTTTGTTGCCATATGTTAAAATGTACACGTGACGAAGAGGAAAAAATGGTCTTATGCAATAAAATTAATGGATTTTTATGTGAGTAAGCATACTTAGAAGTATGTTTGACTAGCTTTCGTCTGCAGCTTTTACTCGGGTGTCTTATCAAGAACTGTGTTTTTCTGGATGTTCCATTTGTCCTTTTTTGTCCCTGACAATGTATGCATGGTTTCGTGGTGCATATAGTTCTGTAGTTAAAGTGAGAAAACAAATAAACTCACTTTTTCATTTATCTAAGGAAATCTAAATATGCATAAAGTTAAACATTTTAGCAATACTTATGCAGATACAGAATTAGTATTGGATACGAATATCTAAAGCGTCATTGTCACAAAAGTACGTCTTCTTATGGTCGCGTCGGGTGACGGGTCGCTCACTTCCCTCTTATATGGTTGAGGAGGGCGAGGGCTGGATCCCGCGTTAACTCGTGAGCGGGTGCCGTGTGAGGGTGTTCGTCGTTTGGATACTTGGGGGGAGGGGAACTTGCCGAGCTAACAGATGCAGATAAGAATAATTTTGTATAGACGTAAAGAGACTCTGTAAACCCGTGAAGTTTCTTGCCAGTTCTTCTTCACGAAGGTTTTTCCAAACTGGTGGTAGAGTCATGTTTTATTTGACGTCAATAAGAACAAGTAACTGGCAATGTTGAGAACATACATATTAACTTTTCACAACATTTTAAAGGTACTTATTTGATGAGATATCTAAGTAGTTATTTACTTTAGTGCTTAGTGTTATAAAGCTGGTGGAATTGGCACGCTGGAGGGCTGATGAAAAGCGCTGGGCAACACAATTAAAGTTATCTACGGAGTCCCGCTCCACGACTATTTTGTTCTATTCTCGCACACTACGACGACGACGTTTAAGTAGACCAAAAAAGTAATGGGACACGCCTTCATGAATGGCATTCACTTAAAACGATTTACTGTAATGATTTTCCTACATGATATATGTTTATAAATAGATATATATATAAACATTTTATTGCCATCATTATAATTCACAAAACAAAATCGAACACAAAAGCTATTTATTACAGATACGAACTTACAGTTTCGGCCTTCGGCCAAGGCGGCCTTAATAGCTCGAGATTACAAACATCAAGTTCTTTTTAAATGCAAAAATTTTATTAATAAATATAGTTTGTCTTGGGATAAAATGCGTCTCCTGAATTAAGAAATCTCATTAATCATAACTGAATTTCATTACGTACTCGCCATGTACATTTTGATAAGCTCAATGCCTAAGCTTACATTCTACTACTGCCACAACAATTTAAAGTTACTATAACACATAATTCCACAAAAACCACAAAATGACCCAAACAAAGCAACATCTAAACAGGAAATTACCAACAAGCGATACTATCAACACAGCAGTATAACGCATACAAATTTAGGATGTCACTCGGTAGACCTAATTTGATCAAAATCATCGCATTGTCCACTCTGTCACATTGTGTTGTCATTTTGATATGAAAATGTGGCAAAATTGGTGGACTCTATCAAAAATTGTATGGTTATTTAAATGCAGCCAGCCATGATATGGAAATTCATGTGCAGTGTACATGAAGGTATTCAATTCGGTAATAACATATCCAGTGTTAGATGCACATAAACATATAACATATTTAAAAACAATGTATCAGACTAGAAAAGTTTATCTGCCAACTTTCATCCAAACTAGTCTAGGTCCTGGCAACCATAGGGCTGGGAGCTTCCTCGCGCAAAGCAGTAGCTTAGCAATACAAGGAGGAAACTGTGCCAGCATTATTGGTTCAATGCCGATAGTAATAATAATAAATCCCCAGAGAAACACAACTGTATGGCCCCAAAGTAAGCAGAGCTTGTGTTATGGATGACCATACAGCGAACTTAGGGGAACCCAGAATAAACATACATAGATAAATACAAGAACAAACATCTGTGTTCATCACACAAATGAATGCCACGGCCAGGACTCGAACCTGGGACCTTCGGCGTATGAGGCAGGGCTACTTTCCACTACACCACTCGGTCGTCATAACTGCGCAAGGTGTTTTTTATGATGTTTTTTGTAGTATTATTGCTTTTCAACATTCACCGATCACGTGTTGATCGAATACTTCGATATCCATAGGATCCTATCTTCGCCCCAAATACAGATCTTTTCGGTGTAGGTTTCACACGAGAGCTGCAAATACACGAAATCTAAATAAATATAAAATCAAAACCGAATAATCCAGATTAACAAATCCGGATTTGGAAATCTAAGGAAAATATTATGAATGCCGGATTTCCTACGACTAAGGATTTCCGTGGGTGCGAATACCACTTAGGGTGTTACCACACCAATCAATCGACATCGATCGACGTTTATCGATTGGTCAGGTTGAAACTGTCGATTGACGTCGACTGTTCCATTCTACCATCGATGGATGGCGGCGATCGACGATCGAGCGACGATCCATCGGTTGGTGTGGTAACACCGTTAGCACCGTGGGTCGAGTGCTCCTTTGCTGACTTTGAAAATAGTGAAAAGAAAATAATCTGTCCCCTTATTAACGTAACGAGCACAAACCAACACGAATTTTATCCACCCAGACATCCAACAAGCAACCACAAGCAAATTAATTATCACCTTCTTACCAAGTACTTGAAAATCCCAGCACAACATTGTATACAATGAGATCACGGGTTCCCCAAGGCCACGAGGGTCCTGTAATGAAGAGCATCCTACTGCATCCTGCGCGGGATTCGAACCGTGAATCTTGGGGAGCACACGTAAGGATTTTTATGTGTATCTCTATACAAAGTTACAATACTTGTCGGAAGATTGTGTTAAAAATAAAATAAAAAAATCCGTTTAATTATGTTGGTGTGCATAATTTTTACACGCATTT
The DNA here is from genome assembly GCA_923062675.1 of Marasmarcha lunaedactyla. NCBI lineage: Eukaryota > Metazoa > Arthropoda > Insecta > Lepidoptera > Pterophoridae > Marasmarcha > Marasmarcha lunaedactyla. The sequence continues at coordinate 7,538,187 of OV281358.1, forward strand.
ATTAAGTTCATGTACTTGAATTTTAAGTAAATAGCACACTTGAATACTAATAAAGTTTTGTCGGTCCGATTTTGATAATTCCAAAATTTAAAAAATCACTTCACGTGAGAAGAAAGTCGTAGGGCAGGCCCTATATAGTATGTTTTTAGACTCATAAAGAAATAAATATCTATTATTTCACTTGAGGGAGAGAACATCTTACATAGGCACCAATTATTCAATAACCTAAAAACCTACAGAAGAAAAAAACGCACTCAGTAAGAAACTCCAAGAGGCTTTTACTTCATGCAGTTCCTTTCAAGAAAGATTAGGATTTGGTTTATCACAAAAGCGTAATAGAAAAGTTCTAAGACTGTTTATAACTCAGATTTTACAATTGTTTATGTTTGTAGGATCTGGATAACAATAATATTTTTACATATTTTCTTATAAAATGTACTTATTTAGATGGAATTAATTTCAGATAGATCTATTATTTTCAATATTCTGCATATTTAATACTGTTTAACCTTATCTTTAAAAGTCCCATTGTAAAATCTCAGGTAATGTAGTCCGACGCTGCGCGTACGCAATGAGATTGGCACCTGTCCTCCGACACGCCGCCTGCGCAGGCCTTGTTATATGCAGCCATTTTAGTTACAGAGTTTAGGAAAATATTTCTAGCCTAGCTAACTTTGGTGGTTCTACCAAATATTTCTGAAAGATTGATTTTGAATAGGACCCGTAGCAAAAACCGCGTGATATGAATAGCTAATTGTCAAAAAGACTTATTACGAACCAGCGATAGCCAACAAACGTATGTTATATGAAGTAGAAGATCCGCAGGTATAAATGCGTGATGCTCTTTCGACAGAGGTGTGATAAATATTTGCATCAAGAACACAGAAGTTTGAATATGTGTTAAAAAAAAACTAAAAATTGTATGACCAAACCCTTCACGCAATCATCATCATGCTCATATTCGACTTGTTAAAACAAATGAAATCAGCTTGAAAGATTTAGTAGAGTCCATTGAAGAGTTCCACCACCCACACGTGACTCCATCATCAGATCAGCTCTAACGAACGAAACTTTGGTATTGTCATCAGTATTGCATTTGTAAAATTTCAATTTGATAAGCCAATTAGAACTTGGTTTATTTTATCGCCCAATTATAAACTACTGTATTAATTGAACCAAAATTACAAAATAAATAATTTTTTCAGTTCTTACAAATGCGAAAATCTTATTTTGAGTCCAAGCAGTTGTATGTGTTTCAAGTACATCAACATCAACTCATATATAACGGGCCTAGGATGGGGTGTCTCTTGTAAGGATATTTTATCTCTTCTAGTAATCATATTGTATAGCTTCTACTCTATTATCCCAGAGGCTTTTTTTCCGCTGGCTTCTTGCCCTCTCAGTCTACCGATAATACCTTTTAAAATTACCGTGTACCTCAAGTGTTTAAACCAATAATTTAAAAAAATTTAGATTTTGTAGTGTACTTTAGCTTTTTCGGAAGTTAACAGTTCTTATGCAACGACTGGGACCTATGCAGTTTCCGGAGGCGGCTTGATCAGTTCTGACACCAGAGGCTGCCCGTCACACGCTAAGATAACTCCTGAAACTCAAGATCGCGAGTCCCCAGTCGTTTAGAACATTCGGTGTCGGTATATAAGTAAGAAGATTTAATACAAGTCGTTGTAAACCACAAAGAGTTAAGTATGGAGATAGACCATAGAGGTCTATCTCCATACACAATGCAAATAAATTTTAATGCCTTTTTTTTAATTCGCTGACCTCTCCACAACAAAACCTGTATACTCAATCAGGTGTACCTATCTATGCGTGACCTAACCCCAACCCTTAATTCGACCACAGTAATCGATTAGTATATTTCGTAGTTTCAATGGTTTCGTGACCGCAGGACCAACCCTTCCCGGGAAATCAATCTATCCGTGACTTGATCTCGTAAATGTATCCTTATGGATAGTCGGGTGTGGAAGTGTTACAGTCATATTCAAGACTTACGTGACGTAGAGTAAGGTGTTGCAGGTTTGATAGGTATATAAATATAAAGCCTTAATAAATAAATAAATCACAATCACACCACATTATCTAGCCTAAGTTAAGTATCATTAAGAACTTGTGTTATGGGTACTAGATAACAGCTAAATTAAACTTAAGAAATATATAAACACACATAGATTTTTTTTAAATTATATAAATACTAGAAATAAACCTAAATAAACATACATACACATCCATGACTAGAAAGCAAATATGATAAAATATCTGCCCCTACCAGGATTCGAACCTGGGACCTCTGGCATGGAACGCAAGGTTACTCACCTCCATACCAAACAGGCCGTCAAATAGCCTTTAATAGACATTCTACGTTTCAATCACTTTGAATTTCAATAAAATATTCTTACATTATCACCCTGTGATCAAAATGAGCCAAATACATCTTAAATGTTAGTTCTACCTGTACCTTATTAAAAACATTTCCACTCAAGTTTTCTTCTCAACTCTACATTTATTGCACAATTACACGGTGATTTAGCCGGTCTGTATCGAAAGATCCTTCTCAAGGATCAAATTGGAGCAACCGCGCGCACACAACATGGCCGCGGCAAAATGGCGTCACGCTCCGTGATTTTGAAAAGAGAATCTGAGGTTTTTTGTCACTTTCGTCCTGGCTGGCGCGGGACGAAAAAGCAATTTAGAGGATTTCGTTTTTGTTTAATTTGTGGTTGAATAAGTAACACCTTGGAGTTGAAAGAAAGGAGGAATTGAGAAGTGCGAGATTGAGACCTACGTCGTTACGTTTACGTCGCTGTGCTTCGTACCTTGAAAATACTTGTAACAAATTTTATACTACTCATAGATATTTTTAATTTATGTAAGTATTACCCAAACATATTTTAAGTTTACCTATTTCAGTATAACTATATAAGATGCTGGTCACCTAACTGTTGGTGGAATGCATCAAAGATTCCTTGAATTGGTCGACATTTTAAAACTATTAGATATAGGAACAAATGCAACTACCGAATGAGGATTTCTTTCTAATTTCCGCTCACTAGATATAATAATTTCTTAGGTTTTCACAGCTTTTATATGATAGTCATATAAAATTACTAAAATAAAACCTAACTCAACAAAATATGGTAAGTATAATTTCACCACCGTTCTTCGTTATTATTTCGCTATTCTTCGATTGAAACTTTCCTGGATCAAAAGAGTAGTTTAAATATTAAACAATGGATAACCTCATGGAATCAATCTTATGATAAAGATTTAAAAAATTATTCATGTGCCATTTTTCATTTACTACTTAAGTTCGTATGGGCATACAAACATCTCAAGTATAGACATTCTATGTTTAAAAATGATACGAGCGCATAAGTACCAAATGACTTTTCTCTTTATTTACACCTGTATACCGCTTTTGTTTTTACGCCTAAAACACTTAATTACTAAGCCAGTTACAAATCTAAAATACACATAGCTTAAAACTAAAAAAAATTAATGGCAGGCTTGTCAGGCGACCCTGAAATTTATAAATTATATATTAATTAGCACAACTATCTACTACAAAAAAAAAATAACTAAAAAAATAAAGTAACATTACCATTATCAAACTTTTAATTAAATAATATTACATGATAATATAACACAAATACCTATCTGTAATATCACAACTACTTTCAATTCCAAACTGGCGTTCCACAAATGTGGAATTCTAGCCACCGACAAACCTCAAAAATTTTATTAAGATAATGAAAATTTCCAATATGGCTTCCATTTCAAAACCACCAATAAATCACCCTCGGCATAGTGCAAGCAAATAATCACATCTGTAGAAAGTTCATTAAACAAACACACGCAGAAACAGACAAACATACAGACACGCAACATCTGTTTACAGTGCCACCAATTTATCTGTTCAGTAACAAAATTAAGAAATAAAACAATTGTTACGTGACTAAATGTTTAACTTCATTTGCGCATAGAACGCAGCGCCAACCTTCACTGAAAAGATAAGTTGGAGTTGTAACATTACAGGACGGAAGCAGTTTTTGTGCGCATACGCCGCAAAACCGAACCGATTTCCGTTAGAAAATAGGTCAATAAGTCAGGAACGAACTTACTCCCGAGGGTGTCATGTGTGCAAGAATGGTAAAAATCAGATAAAGAAATCAAAAGATGTTACAAAATTTTAACCCATGTAAAAAACCTTAAGTATACATTCCCTTTCTTCCTAAATAAAACATGACACAAGGGAAAGAAATTTACAGAATTTGAGTTTCAACCCTTCGACGATTTTCAATTCTTCGTCAAATTTGTTTGAGACATGGTGAAGACAACAATATTTTAGGCAATTCTTGTAATATTTCTTTAGTATTTGAATTATAATTGAGTCATAAGTATTATTATTAAATTTATATAATTATTTGATTATTAAAAAGACATTTTCTGGTAGTGAAATTTAAAGTAACCTATAAAATCATTTTAATTGTTAGGTACGTTGCAAATTATATTTCTACGAGGGTGGATTAAAGTTTGCGGCCTAAATAAGATAACACAGGAATAATGCAATTTTTCGTATTTATTTTCTACATACTCTCCTCCTAGGTCACAGCACTTAGTCCAGCGGTCCTCCAAAGCCTTGATCCCATTTAAATAGAAGGTCTCGTCAAGGTCTTCAAAAAAGGCATCTACGGCCACTTTGACCTCCTCATTGGTAGAAAATTTCATTCCACCTGAGTGTTTTTTTAAGTTTTCGAAATAGGTGGAAGTCAGTAGGTGCCAAGTCAGGTGAATAAGGGGGATGAGGAAGCAATTCGAAACCATAATGCACTATTTGAGCCATCGATTCTGCAGATGTGTGAACATGAGCATTGTCCTGATGGAACAAAACTTTCTTAATCAACAATCCCGGTCCTTTAGACTTTATTTCTTCGCATAAACGACGTAATAGTGTGCAGTAGTATGCAGAATATATAGTTTGACCTCTTTCTAAGTAATCAACCAAACCCTTTGGTGTGAATATTCCTATCCACACTGCGGGGTAGTGGACTGTATTTAATAGATGGCTGGTAAATCTTAATTCATTCCCTAATTGAAAAACACTCTCGGCACGACTAAGCACTGACCTCATATGCTCTTCTTGCGGCGAATCCAGGCAGACCCTTCATTCGATCACCAGCACTGACACCTCACAAGATCTTTGATTCACGATTGTTCCGGGTTATTTCTTTGTGACAAGTTATATTTTAGTGGAGCGGCCGGCGCGCGCGCGGTAAGGGATGCGAAGCAATTATGTTCACTAGGCGGCGCTGATGCTCATGACAGTGACATTTGTCACAAGCGCGGTAAGTTCATGCTGGTCGGTTTGTAGGTCCCAATCCACCATCATTCAACCAGCAAGGAAACAAAATGTGGTTCAGCGTGCCCAGTAGTGCGATGAGAGTGTAATTAAATTACGAATTAAAAGTAATGCAAAATATTAAGAAACGGCCAAACCACCCTTGATTACTTACTGAGAAAAGACCCTTAGAATCCCAGAAAACCGATGCCATTACCTTGTTTACTGAAAAACACACCTTGGCTTTTTTGGGGGTCGGCGATCCGGGTCTCTTCCATTGTTTGGATTGTTGTTTGGATTCAGGAGTAGTGGTGAACCCATTTCTAAGTTCCTTCTGTTTCTTATTTAGAAACGTTGTCTTCTTATCATTCACTCGTGCCTCGCGTCTCATTTTGTCACATATCATTCATTAAAAGGAAAGGAATGAAATAGAGATTTTTTTATAGAAGTGAAATTCTATCCGTATGCCAAATTTCTTTCGAATCAGTTAAACCGTTTTTGCGTGATTAAGTTGTGATTAAACGTCCTCACATTAATAGGTTCCCATACACAAACTCTTATGTCAATAATATTCGTAGGATGATGAAGATCTCCTTGCCAATTAAAACTTGCCACTCATTTTATCACGTACCTATTCATAATTTTAAACCAAAATAAAAATGTGTCTATGGAAATTATTACATAAAATGAATTTCTGGTTTAGAAATTATATTAACCGAATTCTGCTTCCATAATTCACGTATGTATATCTGTCTACGTATGAAAACGTAACTCAGGAAATCACAATTTGCGTCACTAAACGTAGCTAAAAGTGTTTTTTCATTAAAATATTCCATAACGGAGATTGAGACGGGCCAGCCAGAAGCTTTTGTAGCAAGTTCAAGCTGGCCGGCCCCGGGTTTTTTTTAATTCACTGCTAAACCGCTATCGGTATAGGAAATAATATTGTTTTATGTCCGAAACAAACTTATGTGACGACGTTGAACATATAAGAAGACGTCAATAACAATTCCGTTGAGGAGAATGAGATACCACCGAATACCGGCGGTCAAGATGGCTGGTCCCGGTTCCAATCGATTTTTTAAGAAGGGTTATCGTCACGTAAACTGAAAAAAAGGCATTAAGCCGTCACATCTAGCGGAAAACAAGGCTACTTAATCCTGGAACCTTTTGAATGATAGACCGGACTAAATTATCATCCAAGCGATAATTTGGTCCACCTGATGATAAGAGACATCCAATTCCAAGCGTCTTTCCCTTTCACCGTAACAGAACCACGTTAATATGGTTACTGAGGCGGTTAAAATAAGAAGGCCTGTAAAACCGCACCACAAGCCATCTCTTAATAAGGTATATGAAGCCGCAGGTGTGCCTTGAGGGCTATAACATCATCTCTCATCAAGAGAACGTATCTATATCGACATGAACCCTACGATAGCGCGTCTTTAAAAACATTAGGCTACAATTTTTTATAAATATATAAGTAAAAAGTGTTGTTTTATACTCGAAAAACAACACTCCTGGGGCAATCAGGCAACTAAGAGAGAAAAAGGTTTTATTTAAAAAAAAATCAGGGAACATCACACTAATGAATGCCCTGACCGACTTGAACCTGGGACCTTCGGCGTAGGTATGAGGTAGTCCACTAACCCACTCGACCGTCAAATCTTAAAAACTTCATCGCATAAGTATATCATGCAACAAACCTTTTTTTTTACGTTAGTGAATATCATTAGATCTGAATCAGAAGTTGAACTGTAACATTACAGCACTAAGGAAATCTATGCAAATTTTTTTCACGTGCAAAATCGTTTACATATTAGCGCGAAAGTACTTGCTATTTCGTCGTCACAGCCAAACGAAACAAAGCGTTTAGGATTAGACGTTACTCTAAGGCGCCGTATTGCTATAACGCAGGTTCGAATCATGGCGTTTTGTTTTTTCTTTTTTCAGTCTGTAGAATGAGGATTCATATTAACATAGCAAATAGGGTGCTCCCAAAAAATTCACTTTCTCGAGATTCTTCAATCCTGATTCCCTTTTTAAATCTTTTCTTTTTACATTTTAATTTGTTTTTGTAGTGATAATATCTAAACCACCATTTTCATATTTGATTCCAAAAAACTTTTGTTCATCAAACTATTTATCCAATTTATACAAATATGATACAACATCTCAATCTAGGTTGTTGAACTGACCTACCTACTTAAATATTCAACGTTACCACATCGTTCATGTAAATAATAATATGTTCATAACATGTTATTTTCTTTATTATTATCCACTACCTATTGAATAATTACTAGGCCAAAACGAAGTTGACCACAAACTTCTATTATAAGGCAGTCACAATGCTTATCTATAAGATTTATTTCATTCCCAGAGATACAGAAACATTCATAATTCTTTTCTAATACCTACGTAATACACACTTATTTTTATAATTAAATTCATACTTAAGTTTAAAAAATCAGACATACTAAACAATCAGTGTTTGTGATTAAAACCTACGTAATTGCAGACTATCTCGTATTGATTTTGCTAAATATAAAACTTCTTCACAAACAATTCACCCTCTGCAAAAATTTACCGCGAAACACGATTTTCCGCACTTCAAAACTCATACATACCGGAAAGTACAATTATTATTTCCCGCCATCCGGCGTTTCGACCAACCGAAAATTGGCGCCTAAAATTTTCAAAGCCAATGAACGCAATGGCCGCCTTTTTCAACCAATCAGAGCCGATCCCGCGCTCTTGCGATCGCGTCACTGACATATCTCGAAAATTAGTACGGCAAGTGTAGTGAACTCCGACGGGTAATTTTCGATTTTCCCGTGAAAGCCCTGACAAAAAACTAAGGGTAAGAATCACAGCAGTTATCATCTAAACATTCTCAAACTAACTCTCGCATCTTTTTGGATACTAAAAACTCATCACAAAGCATTGGAAGAAATTATTTGACGATAAATTAATACTAATATTAAAATATCTTTAGAATTCACAGTAAAACCTATAATTTAAATGTCATGTTAAATATTTGAGTGCTGATTGACGATAAGTTTACTTATTTATGTAATTATCTGTAAAGTTTGTTTCAATGCTCGGTAAAATTGTTCCATTATCAAACTTGTTTGTTAGTAGCTCACCAAAATGGCGGCCACTCTTGGGCAGCGTGCCGCTGTTCGCACCCATCTCTTTCTATCATATTTCTGTATGGTCTAAAGAGTGACAGAGAAAGCAATATTGATCAAGCGCATCTTGATTTTGTTGCACACGTAACTATCACGACGACACGTACGCGGTTAAAACGGCTTGAATCCTATGTTGCCATATTTGCGAAATTTTAACTATTCTTGGGGGTGTTGAATTTTTTTAAGATGCATAAATGAATCAACTTGTTATTTTCAGTTTAGTTTTTACATGACTTAAAAAAGTAATAAAATGTCTTTTTGAGTTTCACATTGACTGTTAATTTATTTGGTGAAAATAACTGGTGGAATGGCTTGTCTTATTGGTTGTATAAACGAAACTAAGTAATTTAAAACTATATTTAGTAGTAATATATATATGTAAAATGTATACATACATGTGCCGAAAGTGCCTTTTCCGCTGCTCCTTGCTTTGCCCGTTTCCTTCAAGGAATAGTAAACTGTCTACTAGATGTTTGATACCGAAAATTCTGTGTGAGAATTTATTTCAAAGATTGAGTTTAATGTGCTAATTAAATGGTATACTGTAAATGTTAATTTAGGATTTCATACCTCTAGCAGCAACATATATTATATTTAGATTTAAAATCTTTTTTTTTTCGAAATTTGTAATATGAGTAATCTACAATCAATCTTTGTAATATTCGGACGTAATCTTATTAGATTCACGGTTCTTATCTGATTTATTTCAACAGGTATCTACTTTGTTTTGATATACTATACTATTTGCGGTATAGCATGGTGCGGGTGACAGATTCAGTAACGTTTCGTTTCGCTCTTGAAAGTTGCCTTGCTTGAAAAATTAAATTAAACCCACCAGAAAGTTCTAGTCTACAAATAAAATCAATTGAAAGCAAATTTAAGCAAAGTTTAATGCGTATAACGTAACGCTGTAGACGTATTTAGTGATGGAATGTACTGCTACGATGGGTAGTCGATGTTTTTAATAATAAAACAATTTTATTGTGCGTAGTTCCATTTTTATTGTTAAAAAGTGTATAATTATATTGACAAGTTTATACACGTAGTTACACTGCACAACTGAATAACACATTTATTTTCATAACAATATTAAAGAGAACTAGATAATTTATGCAACGAATACTCGTAGCGATAAAAATTAATTGCGTAGCGTTACATCCCTAGTCATGTGGTAACGCTAGATCACAGGTCACACAGGCAACTGTCACCCGCACCATGCTACAGCGCAGATATAGTATACATACTTATTTTAAATAAATATCCTACACCAATCGAAAAATTCATTCTAATGATTAAGTAATTAAAAAGAACAGAATTAAAAAAATCTAAACTAATGAACCTATTTTATTGACTATCTTTTTGAAGAAATAACAATTTTCCACTTTTATTTATACAAGTTAGTTTCATTTTCAAATTTCAATGCAAATTATAATGTAGATTATTACTGGAACTTTTGTATAGCAACACTTTATTTCAAATTCTGCTCACTCGAGGCAGCACTGTCTAAAAATATTCTAACCTAAAATAAAAGCATCTCGGTTGTTGTTGTTACGCCACCTATTGACAAGAAGTAGAAATAGGAAACTCGTGCGTCGTCGTCGGAGCGGGATCATGGACGCGCACCCCGCCGCCCGCGCCACCTCGCGGCTTCGCGCATGCGCTTCGCCGACTGACGCAGTCGGATATCGTACGCCGTTCGTGCGGGCGCGTTACGTCACGTGTCCGTCATTGAGTGTTTGGTTTACGCCTTGTTTACAATAAACTTTATCACTAAACAAACTTGAAATCATTATCTTACTAGTGCGTGATGAACATAATATAATACTGTGCTTAAGTTTCTCGGGAGTCCCTATTAAAATAAACTCATTGACCTTGTTTGCACTAGGTGAAGACAGCGTTGCGGATGCTTACCGAGAAGTGTGTACGAGTGTTAGGAGGTAGACTAAGCTACGGTTTAGAGATGTCTGCGTTAAGTATCCGAGCACCAGGGCTGCAGAGCTCCACCGTGCTGGACACAAGGAGTCTGCAAGTCCGAGGGATCACAGCGTTGGATGGGGTACGACGAAATTTGTTTGGGTGCACGGATAGAGAAGAAAACAGACGATTTGTTGAGAGAGAATTAGCGAGGCAGTTGGAGTTGGACAGCCAAAGATGGGGTTTTGACTTCGCGAACGAAAAGCCCTTACCAGGGATGCAGAGGTTCGCGTGGCAACTGGTGCCCGCGTCGGCGGTGCCGGCGGCGCTACGGAGGGCGCCCATCGCGGTGACACCGACGCCGATGCCGAAACCGAAGCCCAGCCTGCCCACAACGGAAACCAGGGTCCTGAGTCCTGAAACCAGCAAATCGCAGAAAAGAATAACAGGTATGTGAATCACTTTACTATCTTCGTACAGTAAACAACAATACTACAGCCATAAATATCCTTATCCATCTGAACTGTACTACAACTATTGCTGTTTACTGTAACTACCATATTATATTGCAATTAGTAACAGTATGCAGTAAGCAGAGTAAACAAATCTGCAGTAGGTATTCAGTTATCTGTCCATGCAATTATTTAATTATTTCACTTGATAAGAAGTGCTCAAATATGACCACTTTGTTTTGATACAATTTCACCTTCATGGTTGAGAGTAACTAGTGACCTCATTTGTAATATTAAAACTGAAAATATAATTAGTAGGGAATGTTATACAATAATTTTTTATGATTTGAATTATCGATAATTTTTAAATATTGATTCATATTTACTCCTTAGAGAGTTAGTAAATTGGTATTTTTTTTTTTGTAGTAAATGATGAAGAAACTTCTAACAAGTTGTTTTGTAGGTTTCCAATTAGAAGCACAATATTGGTTATTGCAACATAAATCAATTTTCTATCAGAAATAATAGTAGGTATCTTATGAACATAATACATTATCCAATCCTGATATATATTGCTTGTTTAATTGACATTATGTGATGTCTCTATTTTGGGTCATTTTTTGATAGTTGAATGAAACACTTATAATATTATGTTTGTGGTCAAACATTAAGCGATATAAATATCTCATGCTTTTAATTTATGTATGAAAACATAGAAGCACAGCTCTCTTTCAGGGTATTTTACAATAATATCTTAAAATACATAACATCTTAAATTCTTGAGCACAAAGGTGATATAACCTGTTAGTGTTCTATTTAACACAAAAAAATTACCCTTTTTATGTCTTTCTACTTCTGTAAATTTTTGATTACCTATTCAAAACCTGAATCAAATACTTTACATCAAAATTATGCACTTTATAACTCAATTTTGTTTTCATTTGATAACCTTAATTTCACAGAATGTATAAAACAGTATGTTCATAACTCACGAAAAGACTTCATTATTTTTTCACTAACCTACAATTATTTGATTAGAATTAAATCTATTGGTAACCCTAAACTTAAGGTATTTGCACATTTTTTGTCTGGCTTCTTAACAAAGGTTAGCTTAAAAAATAGGAAGTTCCCTATAGTATTACTTGTGGGGCATTATTAAAAATTAAGAAGCAATTACTTTTTCACTGTTTCATAAAGATTATTTAATAAGGGTGTTAATAGTTCTACATCTGTTAGGAATTTTGTTACAAAGTTTCATGTAGAAAGATTTTAATTGGTGTTAGTTTTTATACCTTCATATTAATATTCAAGAAATCATACTTGACAATAGCATAAAATTAAATGAACTAATTAATTATGAATTTTAGCTGCTACATCATAAATATTCAGGGCATTTTTCCATTGAAAAAGGACTTTCTAGCTTTTTACATAATATGAATGGAATGTTACATAATTAAATACCTAGTGACTACACACTACCTATTAAGATATAGTATCTAACTGAAACTGTTTATCAGATACCTTAAAACTAACTTATTTAGTCCCTTAGTTTTGCTTTCAAAACATACTTACAAAACAAGTCATCTCATATAGCAAATAAAACATACAAAATTATAATGCTGACCCATTTTCAAATGTTGTTGTTATTGCAACAGCCACACTGCCTCCCACATTTGTCCCATTTTAGATCTATTCAACATGTGTGTGCTTCACTATGCTACGAGTAAGTGACGCGATGACAGTTTGACGCAGTGCGCATGCGGCCATTCATAGTACTATTCAATGTTAGTAAAAACAGTGTTTGTCAAATGATGTTTTGGGTAGATTTTGCATAATGCAAGTTTAAGTACTTTTCAAGCTTGGTGAGGTTCATGCTTAGACCTGACCATGCTAAGATTAAATGTGTTAAAAGTTATTCCTAAAACTCAAGACTAGTATGAAAAGCTCCCTAATAATTGGAATTTTTGAACATTGCGAGCCACATTTCTCGTAAATGAAGCAAAGTAAAACCTTTGTTCATTACATGTTGGTATAGGTTTTTTTTAGCTACGAAATGAGGTATATTTTACTATGCAACATGCAACGCGAGTAAACGTGAAGCTAAAGTTACCTCAAGGATAATTTTTCCTGATACTAGTTCCTTAAAAAGTTAAATCTATACCTACCTAAATTCGAATTTCAAAATGAACATTACACCAATTTAGGAAACCATAACGTAACCGAAGAAGTACCCTTATAAAATCAAATCTCCCGGCAGATGTATGCAAACGCAGAAACTAAAAACACTTACAAAAACGGGGTCAAATTTACATTGTCTGAAACTGACCAACCGTAATAACCCGGCAGGGGGTATAAGAAACATAACCCGGTCACCCAATTTCTTACATCCCTTACTTTTCTATTACTCATAATTATACCTTTTTGGATGTCATTGAACTCGTGAGTATTAGAAATATTTGGGAAGTAAGTGGACGGAGCCACGGGGTTTCTAAGAAATCTATTGAAAAGTTACTAATGTTAAAAAGTTACATTATATTCGGCCTCTTGAAAGTGGTAACGTATCATATTTAACTTTCGAATGGTATGCTTGTTTGAAGGAGCTACTAATAGACGTGCTTGCATTTAAGAGTTGCTTGTTGGTACAGCGAAAAATCCACTGCAAAAAAGCAATAATAATATTTTCCTTATATATAGAGCCACAAACATTAAATTACATACGTCTGTTTAAAGTGCCTGTGACCATATAAGCTACCAAGTTTTTAATTCAAAATCTGCATTGTGCAGTGATTTATGACATAATGCACAATGGGACGTCTGCCAGTCGCGTGCGCACCCTTCTTTCACCCTCGCTGCGTGCCTAAATCACTAACGGCTTTATTGATTTTTTAACTGTCACTACTTTCACCATCCGTCCCATTGTTTGGTAATCAAATTACCTCATTCTTTATTTGTTTGCGGCCAGACAGATTGCTGTTCGAAATTTGAAATTCGTAATCGTATAAGCCTTATACGTTTTTTTCTTGTGTTAAACTGCAGTACATTATCTTTATAGGGGAATCACCTACCATTCATTTGTCCATGTTTTCAATCGTTTTCTACGATAAATACTATCGAAATTCATAAAGTGCGAACACTATCGCGAAAGCCCAATGCGGGTGATTAGAAAAAAGCTAGTCAACACACGTGTTCTAAATTCGAAAATTTAAACAGATAGGGGAACCGTAACGGTCGCAGCGGCATCTGCAACCCCCGCGAGTTTAACATACTTTTCACCCCCGTGAGGGTTATTTTCACCCCGAATTTGATACATTCCGTGTTATATGTCCAGGGGATGGCATCATCTGTTTGCGAGATCAATAAATAAACGGGGGTGGTTTGTGTAATTAACTGACGTGCGTAATTTTGAAATTTGACCCCAAAATATTATTTAGTCAAAATCTTATTTGGGCCTCTGTCTTTAGCTTGAAATACAATAATTCACCGAATGAGAGTCTCTTTGAATTTATAGCTATTACAAATGTGTACCATCAAGATATAGATATAGTAAAAGGTTGAAAAATCTTACCTTTTCTAACAAATTTTTATACTTTCGCATAACGTAAATGGTTACAATGTAACCTTAAAAAGCCATAGGTTTTAATGACCTGTAAACACCTGCACCTACAGACCATATTCTCATCTACTAAGAGACTGAACAATACAGGAGCACGTTTTTCCCATGTTGTATGCGCCCACGCACCGACTACCCTAAGGAAACTTGGTCGTGGTTCAATGATTGTAACGACTATGCCGTGTTTTACTGGTAGAAAAACGTATCTAGACACTTGTAGTGGATTTTTTTGTTATTAAAAACTATAACAAAGTTTTGTAGCATAATTTTAACATGCAAAACATTTAAACATTTAATACAAGTAAACATTTAATCCAATATTTTTCACTTTTAAGCTAAACTCCCCATTAACATCACCATTTCATTTCCAAACGTTTTTTGAATTTTCACTTATACTCAATAATATCAAACCCAAATCCTACCAATAATAGGTAATATTTCTAACAGTCACACCACATTATCAAGCCCAAATTAAGGATCATTAAGAACTTGTGTTATGGATACTAGATAACGGATAAATAAACTTAAGAAATATATAAACACACATAGATATTACACAATAAATCAAAATAACACCAAACCCATGCACCAACCTTTACATACACCAATGTCTTTTAAAAACAAATAATTACGAAGACCCCTCGCCTTCTAATTACGCTATTACTTGAACGCCCGAATGTCGTAAAAACAGCCGATAAAACTCCTGATCTTTCGTGGGAAACATTTCTACCCGCAGACCGGAAAATCTGTGATTATTTTTGTTCGTTTTATAGGAGAAAGTGAGTTCTCTATCACTCTCACTTTCTTAAGGGCCTGATCTAATTTCTTAGTTACGGTTTTGTCTCTGGATGAGTGGACTAAATTACGTTTGGTAGGATTTGGTCTGAAGGTTTGGGAGAAAGTTAGTCGCGAAGGTCGTTGTCCAAGTAAATCTGTCTGCAGTCTGTCCAGTTACTATAAGTTACGTTAACGACTTTGGTTAACGAACGAACGATCATTTTATTTATGCCGGTTCATATATTGTTGAAGAATTTTATAATATATGAACAGATTTCTTAGTAAACAATATCCACGATATCCAAAAATGTACCATTTCATAGCTTATTTACCAGTTATAATCGTATGATCAATAAATTGAAAACAAAATTGACGACCGAGTAGCGTAGTGGTAAGTAGCCTTGCCTCATACGCAGAAGGTCCCAGGTTCGAGCCTGGCCGGGGCATTCATTTGTGTGATGAACACAGATGTTTGTTCTCGGGTCATGGTTGTTGATATTTATATATGTATGTTTATTCTGGGTTCCCTCCCAGTTCGCTGTATGGTCATCCATAACACAAGCTCCGCTTACTTTGGGGCCATATAGTTGGTGTGTTTGTCTGGGGATTTATTATTATTATTATTATATATAAATTGTATTCTATAAAATCCGTTCTATAAAAGAAAGTCCGTTAGAACCCAAACAAAACCCTATCATAAAATTTCCCATGGTCGTATGAAGTCTATCGATTAATCAATAACCGACCGATTGTTCCCAAATCGATACTAAAAGGAATAAGTATTTAGAGGGTAGATAATTGGTGTTATCAGCCATATATCACCCTTGTTATATTTCCCAGATCGAATGAGAGCTAATAACACGTGCGTGCAATTGTGAGAATCCAGTTAACTGCCGATAAATTAGATAATTATGTAGTAAACCTGTATACTGTAATAAAAATAACAATATCACAAACGGAATAATTCAAATAGAGCAACGGTATAACCTTGAGCAACATTATATAGAAAATTTAATAAAATGTATTTAACTACCTAATATTTCAACGAAAAAAACATCTAGTGTAAAACTTTTGATCGAGTTGAAGCTAGCTAACGTTTCTTTGTTTAGTCTGATAGTAGCAAAATCTTCTTGTAAGCAGCATGCATTTTACCTTTGCCATTTGAAGATAACAACTATGCTATACAGCCATGTTAAAGGCTATCGCTACAGCTCACTAACTCCATGAGAACCGAGCCACAGCCACTATCTCCCACATTCCGAACCGTTGGAACAAAACGAGGGAGCTTTTTTACACCACCATTTTGCACCGGACCAATAAATAAATGCACCACCGACCTCACGTGTGAACGTGACCTTATGTGTAAGGGGCGTTTCATTAATTAAAAAAATAACACGAAATATTTCAGTTTACAGCCAGCGTTAATAATATCAATTTCTTTATTTTCAAACTCCGAACGAACGCCATGATTGTTTTAAATGGATCCCGTCAATTTCAATTGGCGCGGGGTATCGTATTTTTTTATGGTTGCTTTGACAGCTGTCACAAAAGTATTAAATGCAATGCGATTAAAAGCGACACCTCTTTTGTCTCCCGTTTCGTATTGGATTTTGTCGGTATAAAGCTTCAGTTTTATATATGGTCTGACGCCACGTATACTTAGTCGTGTGGCCGGTGAATGTAGTAACCTTTCTAATTGTGAACCATATCGTTCCGCACAGTGGTCTTCAGTTGATAAGCAGCTGTGAGGGAGGCTATTTGAAAAATAACGGTCAAAACGTTGCATTTAACCGACGAAAGATCTTCATAAATTATTTGTTCAGATCGTGACGAGATGAATAATATTTTTTTTATTTAATAAATAAATTTTAAAGTTTCTTTTAAGAGAATCTTTAATTTGAATGCATAAACCATAGATAGCTATTTAGTATAAATAAAAGTTCTAAAATCGATTCTACAAGTTAAGCTTAAGTATGTGAAATAATCATTTACATTTAAAGTTCAATAAAGTAAAAAAATCTTATCAAATCATGGAAACTAAACGTCTGCACCACATCCTTTGCTCCGGTAACTCAAGAAACTCACCCCAAACTTGTCATTGGTCACGGTGGGTAATCACCGATCTCGCAATCACGAACCGTCCAGGAAATAGCCTTAACGACTTTCGTGAGAACCGCCACACTTGTCGCAAGTGTCAAGTGCACTCACTAAGTGGCGAAAGCAATTTGAGCATACCAAGAATACCCCACTAATTACAAGACCAAGCGTTTTTACTTTTCCATTCCGATATTGACCTAAATTGCCGGTAAACTCGCCCTAATTTCGAGAAAACAATACTGCTCTTGAAACCGTGTAAAGCAATCGTAACTCTCACTTAGCCTTGCTTAGCGATAACATTTTGTAGGCCAAGCTTTACCTGGATATTTCAACGTGGGAACATTAAAATAATTAACTCTATCCGTTAGCTGTTAAGTTACTTCAACTGAAAAACTAATTCAATCGTTATGGTAATTTTTCTTTCATCTCTTAATATGTGTGCTGGGTAAAATGAAAGGGCGTGAAAGTGTTATGACGCTTCATTATGATGCAGGGCCAATACAAATGTCCACATTTTTCTGATTGTCAGATGGACAATGGATCCACTCGAAACGTGGTCGGATTAAACGTCTCGATTCGTCTTACGCTTCTATGAATATTCACTATTGGGGAATCGTATTGGATTCCGAGGTGTCCGACAACAGCGGACGGAATATCTTTGAAACTGATGGTCTTTTTGTGATAAAAATCAACTGTCCAATGATATAGTTTCGGCTTCTCGTGACTCAGAAGCCAAGCTGTCTAGCCAAGGACAGCTATTCGTTCCTACTTGTTACAAGCAAACACACTTAGTAAAACATGCCCTTGTCGTTCAAGTTGTTTGAACATGAATATTTATTTTAAAATTCACGGCGTTTGAATCAAAGGGCCAGTACACGTGTAGGAGGATCAGAGTTTGTTTAGCTGGCAAACGGTACCTAAAGACTTTAGTTATTCCCCAAACCAAGGGTTTAGTCTCCCCTTGTTTTGACCCCACGGTGGTACACGTGTGAACTTTAAACTCTCAATACAATTTGATTGTGTGTAATTCTAAGTAAATTCTTAACACTTCATTATTCGTGACAATTGAAGTGTCACAAATGTCTCATGGAATCCATCAAGATGGGCTGGAGATGATGGATTAATATGTTGAATGGGAATTTATGATAATACGAAATAGAAATGCTAATTTGTTTTAATAATCAAGTCTAGTGGATGTCTGATTTCAATGTGAATAAGAAGTTGCAACGCTGCTCTACTGACTTCTTTTCTGAACGGCGTCTGATTCCAATAAAAGATTGATAAATCAACAACGCCTTGCTACATGTTTCAGTCGACCTTATCCATCTAATGACAAAAGGCTTTGTACTCCTCCAAACTAACGACAACCTTTAAGTTGTCCATCCAACGTATGACAGTATTTAATTTTTTCATCTAGATGATTGATACTACTCAACAGAGCATTTCTAAAGTCGTCTCAAACCGAAGGAAAAAACTCCTTTCTTTGCCCTCTCGCCCGTTTGTATAGAAGCCACGACAATAAAAATATTGTATAGTAAAAAATATAAATTAATATTTCATGCGAAGCTCCGAGATAAGAATTAGTGATATAGAATTACAATCTACATTTTAGATTTGTTTATTATTTATTTTCAGTTGAAAAGAGAATAATGGGACTAATTGTGTGTGAACGAATTCATATTCGAAGAAAAGGAAGTTATGAATATTTTAATATTAATATGTCGAAGGGTCAGTTTTATTTATGATTGACATGTCTTCTCCGCATATTTTATATTCTAATCCGTTACCCGAATGAAGCGTTGTTTCCTTAAAACCAACGAGCATTACATATATATCTTACGATTTCCTTGAAGATTTTTTGCTGGGGTGACAAACAAATGTCCGTAGAACGGAAAGTTCAATCCACTTCAGGTTGGTCGAATTACTACGGAGTAACTGTGAATCCGTTATTGTTGCGAACGTGTTGAGGAGGCCCTTTAGGGAGAGCTCCACTAACGGGGCTTTCATGGCGGAAATGACTGACCTGCTTTGTTTGTAACTTATATTCGAAAAAACTTCTACAATGGTAACTTAATCTGCTTTAATCCGTACTAAAATTATAAATGTGAAAGTATGTCTGCCTCTGTAACGTCTACGCGTATACTGCTAAAGCGTCATTGAAGCCATTGGACATAACCATGGACCGTGTCCTAATCTCTTGAACTAAATTAAGAAGAAAGATGTGCAGATTTATCTGGAGGTTTATGAACTCCTAAGTAATGGCTATTAAATGTAAAAATAATACGAGTAAATTTGCAAGCAAAAGCCAAGCAAAAGTGTGATAAAAGAGTATAATGTAATGCCACTTGACATTTTTTCAACCAACTAGGTACTTAAATCTGCAGGCTCTACCATGCATTGAAAAATCGCCAAGTACGCTTTCCCTACCAAATTGCCCAGTATTGTGAGTTCTAACGTGTAATCAGGCTAATGTAGCGTTTCGCAAATGATATTGTGTCTCCCCGACATACGTACGATGCGTGCGGTCGGCGACCTCAGCCGATGTTGTTGAACGGATCAAACTGCACTTTTACAGGGACATTAGAAACAAACCCGATATGATTTATGATACTTGAAGTTTAAAATTTTTTTGATTACCTTGATTTTTTACATGGATTACTGGATGGACATAGCTGTCCTGGCTTATTGCTCCTGGTGGGACAAAAAAGTGGAATTGTTGAAGCCCTAACGTGAAGGCGTATTTAGCCTTACAAGCTCCAAAAACATTACTAAATACGCAAAAAAAGCTATGTCGTAATCTTTTCCACAACCAAAAGTGTCACTTTCACATTTCGTAACAATTGACAACTTTAAACATCAAACCGACGTTAAATCACTTTCGTACAATGGCCACGTCGTCAGGGTAAGTCCGAATGGATTGGCCAAGTATTAGACCTACCATAACGGTATACAGTACAGGGCCAACACAAACGGCGTGTCAAACGTGCGCGTGAATATACAAACATAAACAAAGTATTTGTTTGATAACATTAGCTGGAGATGTGGCTTATATGTTTAACGTATATTGCCTAATTCATTGGTAAAAAGGGACTATTAATATTCCTTATATCTTTGTCTGAATCTTTTCTTTTATATTTCACTCAAGTTCTACTGAATAATTTTACAAAATTATATTATTATTTTTATATATTTTATTATTTTTATATATTTTATTATTTTTAAAAGAAATTTTTAGTAATAAACAAAAGGAAGTTCAAAGAAATTTGAAACTGTAATTGTCCCAAAAATAAGGCGTACGTAGGCGAAGGTAGTTGAACTCGGCTTCAAGTTTGGTCTAAGTTAAAGTTAACGGCCTTATTCTGTACGCTTCTACTGTTACGTACAGTGCAATTAAGAGAATGAATTAACATACTAACCAACGTAGTTTGTAGCACTTATACTTCAGATAAAGAACAGCATAATTTAACAGTTAAACTCGCTTTTCTAACAATTATAGGTTTACATGCTGATAAATTTACTCTTTGGTATTCGTGTTTATATTCATAGAAAGCGAAAATAATTCCAGTATTAGTATTTTATAAAATAAAAGCTATTGATAAAATTCGCTGCCTCGCCAACTCACAATAGAAAAGAGTTTACAAACAAACAATAATCTGTCTCACTCGTTCCCACCACAAACGAGCAAGACGGCAATAGATGCGCAAGCACACAGAGAACGCTCTTCAGTAGGGGTTATCAACCTTTTTCAAATATAGGTACTAAATGTTTCAGTGCAGTTATTGCGTCGGTTTTCAGTAGAAAGATAGTTTTTTTTTATATATAAAATCTCTAGCGCGTGAATTCGTGACTAGTTGCACTGCCGATTTAAATCAGTTAAAGTATTATTGCTGAAAAAAAGACTGAAAAACCTCGTACCTTGTTTCCAACAGGCTAGACGTTCTTAATGGCTCTACAAGACTCTTGAAGACGATTTGAAAACACGATAATTCGCCTAAGTTTTATAATTTTTCCAACTAGTATAGAAACTTGTCTGTCATAGACGAGATAATCGTGTCTCCAACTGGCTTTTGAAACCGGATTGAAGCTTAGAAATCCAAGACTTGATTGCTTCAACCCGTCTCTCACAAGTGCAGGCTATTATTTTAATAAGCGTCCATTTTGTCCTAGCCAAGTAATTACAGGGTTACCAACGTACCCGACTTCAAAAAAAAAAGTTAATTGCGGCGACTAAAAGGATTTATTAACATTACCCCGTAGAAAATTACTCTGTCGCGACTCCTAGATTTACTTTATTTATTTTATGAACAGTATTTTATGTATATATTTCTTCTTGTTACAGGTAAATACCAGTTACTTCTTATTTTTGCAAATAGAAAAGCTCCTGTTCGTAAGCTGCATCAGTTGATAAACTAAGCTTTTTTTTAAGTCAATCTTTGCCCAATTACCCAGAAAACGTTATAAATTAAGCATAACCATTACTTCAAAAAGTCGTAAATCATAATTTGACCAATTTAAATAAATCACAGACTGTGAAACAATAGATTCTCTACGTTGTACATCATAATTTGTATCGTTATGCATTTTTAACTTTTAGGGTTAAACACAATCGTATAATTTACTAAATCACTGCTGCATTGTAACAGTAATTACATGTTAGAAAATTCTTTTTAAAATGTTCCTCTGGAGACGAAATAATTGGGCTATTAAGGAATATTATCTGTACGAAAACTCTCAGTTCTCGTGTCACTTCAAGTTCTAAGCCCAAAGTTGATTGTCAATAGAAAATAACTTCTCGAATACGTTGCATGTTCACAAATGTTCTGATTTAATGAACAAATTATAGTCCATTTCAGACTTAAGATATTCTTTTTTTGTTACATCTGACCAAACAAGATATGTGTGAAAGGTTAGTCGTGCGGTACCTATTAAACGTTTTTAGGGTCAAGAACGCGACCCACTTAAACGAACGCATTTGTAAATACTAAAGCTGATTGTAATCAAAGCACTTATGGTGTAAAGTTCGTAAGCTTTCAAGTAGCTTAAGTGAAGTTGAGTCGTTATCGTTTAAATTTATTCAAACATGTCTGAGCTTTATGACATCATCAGAAAACTAAAGGTTGTAAGGTTATCAAAAACTCAAGAAAATTAGGGTACTACATTACGGCGAAGGACTTCGATAATTTTTTGTCCTAGTGACCTTATTTAGAATGGTCGCCTTGTTGATAAAAATGTGTGTGTTTTGAAATGTCGACGATGCGTCATTCGTCTATGAGAGATACAAGCGATATAGGTGGGCTTACTCCATAAGAATGTAACATGGTAAAAATGTAGTGTTTTCTATTTGAACTGACAACTTAAATTTGCACTAATAGTAAATGCGAAAATCAACTTTATTATCAACTTCTTTTTATATCAAGAATTTAACGTATTGACCGCCATGAAAAAAAGTCGTTGTCAACAAAATACACTCTTAGATATTATTAACAGATTTTAGGTTAAGAATAATCTTCAGTTGGACAATTCAGTGAAATAATTAACAGTGCGCGTCTTATCAAACAGCATATAATCATCAAGTTAAAGACTTCAGTTCTTCGAAACCCTACAAATACAAAGGACTATTAACGCCCACTGCAGTGTCAAGTTGTGAGTCGAGTCAAAAAGAAACGGATCGAGTTCAGAACCCCTCTCGTTTACTATTTCTGGACGATCGTAAAATGAAACTGAACAAGACAAAAAACTGTTTTGATTTTTTACACACGCGTTGGTCCGTTTCTGAACAAAAAGTCACTTCTTGTTGGATATTTTTCTACGTGATAAATAAACAACTTTTCTTTTTTGTTGGGGAATTCAAATCTTTTGATCCAACGGTCATTTGTGCTTGGCCCGTATCAGCAACATTTGGTTTGAGTGTGGCGGACGCAACGTTTTACTACGCTTTATTTTTTGCTTTATCTATGAAAACTGGGTCGCTTCTAATCAAATTTATTTTGCAAGGCAGTTTTAGAATTATATTGCTCTAAATTTAGATTTTACTATTTTTCTGTCTGATTAAACAAGTATATGTACTGTGTATACGCGAGAGAGTGAGAGCGTCGATTAATTTGGTACTCTCGACAACTTGGCGGTGCATCATCTTCGCTCGTCAGAAATTGTACTGCATCTATTCGAGGGAAGCTGCAGCCACTAGATGCAATCTCGTCAGAGATGTACGGTCATCGACCGTGCGAGCGAGTTAACGATATGCTTGTAACGTGGAACTGCTCCGGGTGCGAGCGAGACGGCGACATACTCGTACGCATAGTCAAGGATTGAAAATTATTCTGATATTGTTTGTTATCCTTGCTGTCAGCGTGTGTGTTGAAGGAACCTTATGCATGTAGGCGTCTAATCCCGACTTGAAACGCTTGGCTTTGTTCTATAAAAGCTTTCAAACTTAGAGAATATTAAGCACGGTCCCTTAAATGTTAGCCTTTTCATGTTTCTCAGTCAAGGATTAAAACATTTTATGCTTTTTGTCAAACTTTGCGTCGTAAACGTCCGAAACGCATATCAGCGGATTAAAATTTTTATTCGTGTTCCCAGCGCGTTGACACGTTTTACAGCATTCCACTTGCAAAATAGATTAATAATCCCACATATTGTGAAAAAAATCGTAAAAAATGACCTGTCTTTGATAAAACGTCACCTGTCTCGTCAAACTCGATTCCCGAATTTGATTCCCATGCTCCCACCTGAGAGCGGGCTCGCTCGTCGCTTCGATAATTTCTAATGATTATGCATCAGCATCTTCAGCACGTTGCATCCACGAGCTCACGCAACGGACAATGTGCATTCATCTATTCACATTTAAATTTCTAAAAAACAGCTCACAATCGCATAAAATGCACTGTTTATTGCTCAAAGTACACAAATAATGCTGGTCTCAGAGGGTCAAACGCAGCCATTGTTCCTCTAAGTTGTCCGACACAAAGAGAATTGGTTTCGAAGGGACAAAGGTGGTGACATGTTCTTAGGAGCAAGAATAGGCGACCCTAGTCTTTAGCTTAGGTAATGTTAATAAGATTTAATTGAGTTTATAATGCGCCCGGTGATAAATTCGCTACGTGAAGGGAGCAAGGCGCGACAATTACGATGATTCAGCCATTTACCTTTATTAACTTAATTGGTAGTTTCCTAATTTAAAAACGAGACGATATCATAATTTAAGATATCTTCCAGCTTTATCTGAAAGTAAATAAGGCGGGAATAAAATGATCTTTTTTTAAGTTTTTTACCCCAAAGCGTGGCGCCGTGCGGTAGGTCGAAAGATGTAAAATACCAGGGAAAACAAACACGGAGCACGTGGCTAGCTGATTAACAAGTCACCGACAAACGCCTAAATAATTTTCAACCAGTGACGCTTTCTTAGGAAACACATTCCGTATGATTCACAAATAAATGCGCTCCGATTGTGACTATGAAAAATTCTTGTGATAAAAATGTTTGCGTAGTAGACAGCGCGACTGCAAACATATTTGCTTTGTCATATCGATACGGCTTAAAAATACACAACCGATAAAGGACTTGGCGTTTTGCAATGTTCAGTCTCGCGGCAAAATTAGGGCAAAGGGTCAAAGACCAGGGCCTATTGTCGCAACTCGCAACCCTCTTCAGAATGCACAATTCCTCTTGCGTTTGAGAAGATTATTGTCAGGTACAGTTTATTATTATGTTATTTACAAATATATATTGTACGACTTAAATATTTAACACAGATGCCTATATTTATACTGTAGTGTTATGTTTTTTTTATACTGTTGCCATTATCAATGTTCAGCAAAATGACAATGATCGAACGTAAATATAATTATGTAGGTAGAACTGCTTAACAATGTCGCATTTCATATGCAGACACGCAGTCTGAAGTTCTAACTTTAACAATTGGCAATATCACGTAATTGACAACAACGCGTTTATGCTAAACATGCAGTTAGCTCTTGAAAGGTAAAGAATAATTGCGGAATACACTTAGTGGAACGTGCGGACGGATTGCGCTGGCTCCTGGAATGTTATCTCACGTCATTATATCAACATTATGTGTAAATAGCTCGTCAAAGTTCACATCAAGATCAAGATGTTACACTTCCTTTTTGCATCAACTTGTTGCTATTATGTCTACGTTTTGGGTTCTATAGAACATCGAGCATGAATACTCATTATCAATGTTTGTATTAAATCAGTTCCCATGTTTTATATTTATTTTGCCTATTCTAATTTAATATACGGCGTCCCTCCCCCTGGTTTCGAACAAGGGAGGGCCGTGAAAGATTTTTGGAGATTTAATTTGTGGGAACCGCTGGACTCGCTACGCAACGTTGGTTATTGGACAAGCCCTTTTTTGTTCATTAAAAGCTTTTCGTATGAGTTTGTTTTTAAAACAGAATAAAATAATAATAAATACAAAATATTAATTTTCCCGTTTTCGTCCAAAATTATAACCTGTTGATTCATGTTTAGATATAAATTATCTCTAACGGCCTTCTTTTACCTGAAACCTTTACTTAGGAGAGTCTTAAATAACATTTGTCGACTCTAAGTGCGCCCTTAAGTAATTTTTTTCTAACTTTAGTAGTTGTGACAGTTATTTATAAAAAGAACCTTAAGTATTAAATATTTTCTGCAGCACCGGCCACTTTAAATATCTATTCTAGCATTTAATTAGTCATTTTGACTTTGACCCCATTACTGTCGGTCTCAGTAACGGTTTAAAAATTGGTACAGCCTTGGAAACACGCGTTGACATAAGACCACAGCCGATAACGCCTTCGGTTTCACCATAACTTACTGCTAAATCAACAGAGATTAGAAAAAGACCCCTCGACTTCCCCGCTGAGACGAAGCCGTTCAAACTCCTTTGCGTCTTTGTAAAACTTTTTAATTATACGTAACCTGTTGCAATCGAGGCGGAATTAATTTCTTGTTCCTTTATTATTTCAAAATGTTTTGATTGTTATAAACGGTGGCTACGTTGAGTTTTTAATTTGGAATAATTTATGGTAAAATAAGCAAAGTGCTATAGTTTAGATCTTCACGTAATGAACGGGAACGTTTGTGTTACTCTTTGTCTTTGCTGTAACCCTATTATAGTTAAATTTCCAGCTGGGTTTTGGAGAAAAAAATCTTTGATAATAGAAATATCTTTTTTGTTTCATAGTTGGTTCTGTGCTATGGGAGTGTAAGAGTTTTATTGGAGCCAATTAATTACTAGTCCTTTTTTTAAAGAGTACGCGTCAAATCCCGACCGTTTATAGAAAATTTGCATACTGCGGTTGCAAAACTGGTCTGAAAGTTGTTTCAAATGCATGCTCCCACGGGATATCTGCAAAGTCATTATTGAATAGCTATTAGAAATAATAAATAACTACAAACACTATTGGAACGTTGACCGTTACACGTATAAATATAGTTAATGAAATGGCTAATAAAAAAATTACGACTTGTGAAAAAGTGTGAAATATGATCGTCGTAAAACTTATTGCAGTGGTCATTTCCTTTCTCAAGACATCGGTGACCCATATTATGTATTACAAATAAGAATATTCGGTATTTTGTCCGTCAATGCTTGACCAATCACTTTTATTATGTCCACCGGTGGGCTCGTTGTATCGCTTTATTATGCACTTTTATAGCTATTACAACCCTTTTATGTTTAACTTTCACACGTTTTAAATTGTGGTATTTATCGAAAGTTGACAAACTGACCGAATTCTAGCACAGTTACTGATTTCTGTATTAAAAAATACTGAATTAACGTTGAATTTGTACGCAATAAACATGTTCATATAAGCGTTTAAAAACACATTAGCTGGGAATTCGGTTAAGTTTGAACCCATCAGGGGCAATTAGCGCACCGTCCGTGTTAACTTCGTCCAAATTACTTTGATAAACATTTTTTGTCCATACGTGGACGTAGAAAAGTCTATCCCCATGGGTGGTCCTCGAGATCGTATCACGACATTAAATGTCCATTCGTTTTTTATCGATCTACGTTATATGGCCTACTTTTATCTTGCATCGAGTACAATACGATTTTTCTAAGAACGCCATGACAATATAATTATTGATCTTTTATCAGTAATGGTGTGAGATTGCTTAGCATCTAAGTCCGTTCGACTTCGTTTACCATGCGTAAACTTAGTTCCCTAGAAACTTTAGTATTGGAGGGAAACTGATCTAGAATAGTAACATGAGTGTTGTAAGCTGAGCTCGGTGCAACACAATATGGTGGGAGCTAATCCTGACCATATGCGGTGACACCTGGGTGCCTCGTTGTATTCCCGGACTTCTAAGTCACTTCACCGATTAAGGAATCGCCAATTATGGCCATCGGCCAAATGTCGCCATCTGTGAGGCCATCAGGATACGCGTTATTGCTCTAGCATTTTGCAAACATGGGAAGCTAGATTTAAATACAATGTCCAGACTTTTTTCGACACAATTTACGGTTTTAATTCAGAATATAAATGACGTTAATTTGCTTAACAATGGAGCAGTATAACATTTAGCTAAACATCCAAATAGGACGTTCAATACGGGATTACACCTTATCTTGGGAGGTTCACAAACATGCACGATTTAACTTGAAACGCGAATTCGTTATACAAGTAGATTTATCTCAGAAAATATATTATGAACCTGTTGTTGGGTCTTATTAGCATAGCTGGCTATTGTGTATTATACTCCACATATTCATGAGTAAACACACACCGGCCTTTGTAGCTATTGTCCACGTAATACGTAGAAAGATCACCCCTCGTGGTAATATCATCTTTTCTTTTCTTTGTGTGGGACAATGCTATAGAGACGCATCTCGGGTGCGGAGGTCAGTCGTTTAGAGTGACCTTAGGTCACATCTCACAATGACCTAAACCGTGTTTACTCTTAGACAAACCGATGTTGAAGCCAACTGCTACCGTTAAGAAGTGGTCCATCATCTCGGCTTGTTGTTCTTCATTGTTCCACACAATAGGAGACATCTGAGAACAATGTGTCGCACAATACGGTTATTGTCCATGTCGGGGGTTCAGCTCCCGTTCGTTACACTTTTATTGAAGGTATTATCGATCTCTTTGTGCATTCGATTTATAACGTTGTTTCGGTGCCAGGTTCTCTGGATTTTAATATTTGATGACCATGGGAAAGGTTTCTGTATTAAAGGGTATTAAAAGTGAAATTTACGTTCTTGTCTTTCGGTGTGAGAAATATTATTTTGTATAACTAGTCTTTACTTTTGTTATTCTTTAAAATGTACAAGAAAAAAATGAAATAAAATCTTTATTGGTTAGTTATTATTTTGGAATATTGGAATAAGAAACATATCGTTCAATTAGTGTTTATAAAAATATGCGCCTAAATATATTTTTATTTGCTTACTTGATGATTGCAAGAGTTCGCTACATAGTCTCAAGATGATCTGAATTAACTATCAGATAAATTATAGAAGCGTTAATTACATCTAATCGTCGACAAGAATTGTTGAAAAAAATCTTAGTCTCTCAGATTGTATAAAAAAATACATGAACAGATTTCGAAGAGCATCAATGGAATACAGATGTTGCAGTGCGGCGTATATCGGTAGCGACGTTTGTAAACTCAATGGCTTTAGTTATCGTTTAAGTGGTCGATAACGTCGGCCCTTTGATCAATAAGGGATAGATGCGCAAGAGTCGGCCTTGATGTGCCGCCGGCGCACCGCAGGGCGTAACATTAAACATTCATTAACTC
Source organism: Marasmarcha lunaedactyla (assembly GCA_923062675.1). NCBI lineage: Eukaryota > Metazoa > Arthropoda > Insecta > Lepidoptera > Pterophoridae > Marasmarcha > Marasmarcha lunaedactyla. The sequence goes on from OV281358.1 coordinate 7,567,350, forward strand.
GAGTTAAGTCCCTAGCAAACGCATTGTATACATTCAATCATACCCACACGTTGATTTCAAATGCAATTAAAAACTGAATCCTGTGTACATATGGACCTATATACGTCTTCAGGTATATACGTATTACCTAACTATCGTCGGCATTGAACTAGTTTAAGTCAACGTTCCCTGTATTAAGGGTGAACGCCCTACTCCCAACGGGTTACACGCTAGATGCGAGCTCTTGTCCCTGCCTTAAAGGATATCTTACTAGACGTTCCGTAAACTTATAAGAAACCGGTTCCAAAGGGCCGCGTAATTGGCTGGAAGAAAAATAATAATGATTTCATAAGTTTTAGATGCAGCTTCTGTAGCTAAACGCATCAGTCAGACAGTGCCGTGAATAATTTTGAATCTGACACTGGTTGTTGACCTTTGCATGCTGCGACGTCTGTGTCATTTAGATGAAGTGACGTTCTGAATAATTTCGGCACGAATTACCAAATAACGAGATTTAAAGCAGCCTACGTTGCAACATTCCTCGCTGGATACGCTAACTTAGACAGCTCTCGACTTTCATTTAATCTTTGTTAAAGAAAAAGCGTGTTGAAATTATTTTATATCGTTCTGCATTATGAGTCTTACGACTAGCCTTGCTGTGTATCTGGTCTGTTCTTGGCCGCAATATTTTTTGCTTTTACGGTTATGTCAATCACTCCACATGTCCAGAACGTTCGTTACTTCGAAAAAAAAGATAAATGCGTCGTGTACAAGTATTGACATTGACGACAAGCCACAACAAACCAGGAAGACCTTTTTGCACCTGTGAATTCCTATTAGACCCGAGTAAATAGTTGCTGGCGACTTAGCACCCGGTAAAATGGTGAATAAACATCGTTTCTGAACCAAATTCCTCCTGCTTAACCGAAATTGCGGCAAAAAAGTGGAAGGATTCTAACATGCTGGATAAACTTCGTTGAGAATGTAACGTCTAATTTTCTACGTCCGGTTGTAAAGATGGATATCTTGTTTAATTGCAACGTACGTAAAAATTTGGCCATGTTGCAACTGTTTGGAATACTATATTTGGCAATTAATACGATCTTGAAAATGGTACTATTTTGCCGAAAATCTACATAAAATATAATAATTATATACCCCGCTAAATAACGCTATTTGTAACAACAAATCGTTTCATAGCTGCAACATATTTCCTGTTCTATATTCCATTATCGAACAACTACAAATTTTATATCCTTAATGCTAATACGATGGACACTTACGTTAAAATATGGGCAATACCACTCATAAAAAAGTGAGCCGGCAAATTTATAAGATATCAGATAATATTTAACAAACGTTTAAGAAGAGGATACAATGCCCGACTACCTGCGGCCCATGTCACTTATTTGTTTAGGTTGCACGGCTCAGAACCAGTAGCCGAGAGGCCAAACAACACAACTATACGCTACACAGATATATCTTGTAAAGCTGCGCGGGATTCGCTTTTTTGTCCATTTTTGTACGAGCGTTAAGCCCGATCTAGGATGAAACAGGGCTGCCTTATAACCAAATACGTAGGTATATACGAATAACCAAAATGTTTCGTTTCATTTCAAAATACTATAAAATATGTGCTGCGTACGTATCACAGCCGCGGTCGACAAAGTGCCTTTCACTTGGCCTAGATATTTAGGAACTGGTTCGCACCATAACGCAATATTGCCATTGTGTACTTCTAAATCATTGGTAACTATAATAACAAACTTCCTGTGGCGCAGCTGGGTAGCTAACTAATCCAAGACGCAACCCTAATGCTGGGAATAAAAGGCACAAAAAGGCAACGAGTCGCGCTAGGGGCAGGCGCAGCAACCTGTTATCGGGCGAGCGTTCGCCGCCTACACGCCGCCGCGTCACAAATCAAAGCCCGTTGCTTGGCTTACCATGCCTCTAGAATCAACGCTTGACGTGTAGAGGCGAATTGAGGCAAGTCGAGACTTGCTTCCACGCAGCTAATTCTGATGGCGGCGCGGCGCAGCGTCATCGGCGTAGCATTTGAACGCAACAAGCAAGGTGCCTTTATCTTTCCGTTGACCGCACAGATTAGTCATACGTAACATTGCTCCTGAGTTCGAAAAGCATTGCAAACGTATTGATATCCCAGCCACGTCCTTAGTTTACTGTTAGTTAGTCAAAGTAGCACGTTTACTATTGTACTGCGTTGGAGCACCGTACTAACGCAATCGACACGAGCGGGACATAATTACTTCTGAGAAAACGCATTTGTAGTTAAAATGACGGCTGTCCGAACAAAGGAGTGGAGGGTCCGACGTCGTGAGGAGGGCGCACTTTCATCCCGGACACGATTCTCGCTCGTGACCTCAGAAGGCCCATCATTCCCACGCCCAGAGGCAACGTTTTGACTTTTCTTACGAAAATCTTAAAATGTTTTACCTTTATTTAATTGTCTCTTCAAAGCGAGATCTGCACACAAAAGCAATTTCTTACTCAACGAAATTTTAGGTTATAATTGTGGTTGTCATTAGTGGTATTCAATTTGTTATTCGTTTTCATTCCCTCTGGTACAGTCCTTTGTCATACACAATTTTGTTAAAGACAGCATACGTAAATTTTTAAAAGGAGAAAGCACCCGTATGTAATAAAGTTTCTCTTTCTCAGTGACATGCTTCGTGATTGTCTATTCATGTGGTGCGTTGAAACTTCCTGAGCGCAGGCGGTGCTTCAAAAGGCATTGTTGATCACCATTTCCCAAGATTTCGGCGTCTAGTAACACGTTGTAGTCATTCTGAACAAGATGAATTATATAAAACAGTCACACAGCGTTACCCCTCCCCCCCCACACACTCAATGCAGCGTAATTTCATGCATCCTAGAGAGAAAAAACACATTGTCTTATTTTAATCATAGATTCTGTTCACGTCATGCTACGAAAGACCAAGTCGAATATTCCTCGCGTTCACTGAGCGTCTACCGTGACTGTTTGAAGACTTAGTCATCATCGCGCTTGTATAGAGCCTTGGTTGCTTGTAGTATATTACTTGACTGGTAAATTGTAGAGTAATTCTGTCCATTAACCTAGCGGCTAATATATTGCGGTAAATTTAACAACCTCAAAGTAAAACTGCAGTGCATTTTTCACATCATGAGTTACAAATAAAGCGTGTTGGTGTGGAAGTCGTGCAAAACTTGCAGTGTTGCTGCGTTGTTAGATCGGTAAACAAGTAAATTGACGCCGCGAGAGGCGCGGTGCGCAAGCGCTGAATTTAGGTCGACGAAAATAACCGCGTCGCCAACGCCGCTGTCCATTACAATTCGAATACAAACAACTAAAATACGAACGAACTGAAAAACATCTTTTTAATGAGTTCAAACTGGAATAACAATCGCTACAATAAAAAAAATATTTTAGAGGTTAAAATGGCGATTTTACTAAATACGGTTATCATAACGTGTTTTCAAATGATTGTAACTAAAATATTAGTCTAAACATGATAAAATGTGATAAAAACCGCCAAGATAAGGTGCGCTTGAGTTGTTTTTATAGAATTTAGAGAATGATTTGGACGCCCAGAGCTTCAAGGTTACTCCGCGTACGACACCCGCATGTTTACTCGCTCAATAAACCGACCGATTTGCGTTTAAATCCTCTCGTACTGTTTTACAGCACTCCGACAACCTTTGCGAAATGGTCAGGTTATTCTAAACAAGGATGGCGCGAAATGCTTCATTGATATTTGCGCGGGAATTACGCAATCACGTGAAAGTCAGCAATTCCCTAGAAAACTACAATTCAAAATTTGTAAACGCAGACAAGTTATTATTCTACGAAATAAATTCACCATTGCCATTCATTACCTAGGTGCTCTAATGCATCTCTAATTACATTGGTGAATTACGTAACATGATTACGTGACGCCATTTTGCAAGCCATTGTTGAGCGTGATAGGTATGAGTTGGTTTGTTTTGGCGCTTTATTTTTTCCACGTGGTCAGTATTGGCGGGAAGGAAGATGGCACGGCGTGGTCCACCAGGCGACCTTGTGCCTCGTGACGTCATGACATAGTTCCCGCCAAGCAAACCTGTGCTGTTTCATTTTTTGCCGAGATTTCAACGAAATTTATAATTAGGCTTGATGTTGTAACATGTTCTTTAACTCAACTGTGGAATCACAAGCTTATATTTCGCTGAGCAGGATATTTAATGCCGGTTACGCAATTTCCATTGCACATTGATACTTCGCTCTATTTTGTTTTATCTGAATAGTACTTTTAGTAGATCTCTTCCTGTTTGATTTCGTCATTCATTTATTTTTGCCACTTATCTTTCACTACTAAATGATAATTTTGGGCAATTGCAGCTTTTAGGTGTGGCTTCGTATCACAATGATACCTTGAACTAAACGTATCAGCGTGTGTTGTACCTACTCGTGTCGCTTCTGAGTCGTATTTCTGACCTTGACGTCCGCCTTTTGCTCCACTAATAATAATTCCGGGTCCGCAACTGAATAATTTAAACTTGGAACACATCGCTATTATTCAATTTAGAAGTTTAGCGCACTCAACTCGTAACTTTTATAGGAAAGAATTTCAAAAACTAACCTGTTCCGTTGGATAAACTTATTAGTTACTTAAACCCTTCCTTTTTTATGATAATATTTTAGGAACTTTAGCTGACACCCCATTCTCAATCATTATAATACAGATTAAACAGTAGTAAAAATGCTCGTAAACTTTTTACGCCCATTATTGTATATTTCTTCCAAAATTAGAAACGGTCACAAAAGCTACGCCGACTAGATCGATTTATGTCAAAGATTTCGATGCTTAAAGTGCAGTGGGGCTACTTTTTTAGAGCCTATCGCTGTGCTTAAAGTCGTAAAAATGTCAACTTGAAACCCGCGCTGGTTTTAACGATCCTTACAGTTTTTGGGTCGTAAAAAGGTACCTAATTCGTGCGCCGCCCCGCCCTGCATGAGCATTTACGACTGTAATTTTATGCATTGCAGTAATGCAAACTGTAACGAACCCTTTCTTGAAATGTTAACAAGGGCCGTAAACTGCTTTCTCCTTGTTGCGACACGGTACATTGTTCTATAAATGCCACATGTGTTACATTCATTCCCCCTTTGATAAGCTACGTATTCGATTCCATATTAATAACTGCATTTTTAACGTATTTTTTTTTCTTCTTTTCCAGATTTCCTAAAGCCCCGTAAGAGGCTGTCGAGCAGCGGGAAGAAATCGCCCGCTCACAAGCATGAGTGTGGTCACGGGGCTTGCATTCGTCCCCCGAAAGTGGCTCGGCTAGCGCAGCCCCACTTCAAGCGTACTAGTTAGGCTGCCAGCGACACCCAGCTAGCCAGAATTGATCCCCTGCCATCACACCAGCTACTGCATGCAATTCTACAATCATGTTATTATGATGGACTTTCAATTTGGCGCCATCGGGTCTTATTACGGCAATTGTGCAAATTATTTTATAACTTAATTTATTTTGTACCCGCTCACGCGTTTGGAGAACAATTATAATAATGTTAAGTAATTTGTAAGATAGTTCAGACATAGTTAATATATTTCTATGCTTTCCCTAAATACTGTATGTCACTGCAAGCATCACAGATAATGTTGCTCAAACATAGCCGCCAGTTCAACAAATGCAGAATAGATCCGTTGTCTACAGATCAACAACTGCAGAATAGATCCGTTGTCTAGCTACTGTAGGACCAGCAATATTTAAGTGACAATTTATTTTATAAGTTTATAATGATCTCTTTGACAAGTAAATTAAGTTACTCTAAGGTTTTTTAGGATACGATTTAGAGAAATTAAGAAAATAACTTTTAAGAGTTTTTCAATGTCAACTTTTCAACTCAAGATTCAGGATTTTTCAGTAATTGAGTCACAATGTTTAAAAGCGCCGAGATGCTTCTTAGGAATCAAATTTCTGACAGGGATCTCAGCGTTTACAATATTATATCGCCATTTTATTTCTGTGAGAAACTCTTGTATTCATTGACGTAGCGCTGCTCCCTCAATGGGTACGAAACTTTCTCCCGCCTGTCTTTACGATTGCAATAACTTCCAATGTGTCACTAAGCAAACACAAACACTCTATAACAGACGTCTCATATCGGTTACTCGATACTGCCCCGACATTATTTAATTTTATTTTATTTCTAACTTACTAGCGAACATTCGCATAAAGTTTGAGTATTTGTGTTTCATCGACCCTATTATACCCCCTATTAAAATTTCTTAGTATATTTGTTTTGTTGTTGTATTTTAATGGATTATATCTTTATAATTATAATTTGTTTTTCTTTTAATATTTGGATTTCTAAAACGGTTAGCTGTAATTGTTTATATTAACGCCAATGAACCACGTTTGACAGTAGTTTCGCAATAACTCGGTAATTAGTTTCATAATAAGTTGAGCTCCTAATTGAAGTACAAATTCTCACTTGGTTAGGTTTTCGGGAGCGTCAGCTGCAAGCAAACTGAACAATCTTGTCTTTTCATTTTGTTAGATTTTAGGCTTGTATTTTACGATGTGTTTGGATAGATACAATATTGTATGTTAAGTTTTTGATACAACGATGTTGTATAGACTTTTATCGATCTAACCAAAGCTCGGGTTCTGACTGGATGAAACTTTAATGAAATTTGATAATGAACTTTACTATAATTGACATAAAGGCTAAAACGGCTTATTTACATGAAATGTATTTTTCTATTTGAAAACTACTCGATGTAGTGGCGTTTACCTATACTATATTGACTTGTTTGTAGACAATGCGAATTTGTTCGTATATGAATTGTATTTGCGTGTGGTTTCGTATTAAGATAGTTCTGATTATGGCTTCCAGGTTTTAATTTGTTTACTGATTTATTTAAAATTTCTTAAAGGTTTACTCTGAGTTTCTTTTACAATGTGACCATGAAATACTATTAACCTTTTGTCCTCAATAGAGTTATAATTTATTCGAAGATCACAAACAATAGAAACTAATAAAATTGTTAAATAAATTATTACTGCAGGTATTCATCATTGTTATATTCAATCATGAATGGCTATCATTAATAATTTATTACATTGATGTTATTATCAGACTCTCTATCTACGGAACTACACTTTAAAAATGTTTTGATATAATTTTGTTAATAAAATATATCTTTATTTGGATGTTATGTGCCAACTTAAGTTCTATGTTGAACATAATTAATTCTCTCTGAACTATTTGCTTAGTGCAGATGATTACTTATCATGTGAGCATTTCAATAATTTTTAATATATTCTTCTCTTGTAACACCTGTGATGTATTAAATATGATCTCAGTACATAATTTTACTATATCCAATTGTCATATTTAATATTGTTTTAATAAAAAAAATAGCGTTAGTTACTCGGCTGAATCCGTGTTAACAAAAAACAGTATCCCTTGTTTCAACGTGGCAATGGAATGAGAAATAATTTAATACATCAAGATTATGTAGATTGATTTTTTTGTGAATTATACATAGGTATATATACATAGGTATATATACATAGGTCTGTATTTGTTTGTAATGTACATTTTGACTGATTATGTATGAATTTTTAGAGGAAGTGTAAAAAAATACTTTCATCTCCGCAGCACTGTACATAGCGTGCACTCAAATTGTAATTTATTGGAGGCGGAGTTTTCTTAAATTGTGTTTATTTGTAAGGGATACACAAAAACATTGGAAACTGTATGTAGGCGTCAGAGGCAATTGTTCGAAACTAACTCCTGTCAGATTTGACCAGATCATGAACTTTGCTAAATATCAGGACTTTTGAAATAACTAAATAATGTAAGTCCTGATGTTTTCTGTGAAGTTTCACATCGTGCAATGGACAGCTGTTAGATATAAATTAGGTTACAACTTGTATATGTCACTCCGTTTTTTATGTACGAGTTCCATTATGTTCTATTTTCTAATGTATAAAACTTTTATTTAGTAAAAAAGCTTATCCGATATTTTGTTGTTTTATTATTATTTTCAACCCCTTGACCCTTTAGCTGTGCTTGCTTTGAAGTGGATGGGAGAAAATTTTGTGCTAAAATTGTTAAAAAAAATTTCTGATTTACTTACACATTGCAATATATCTGTTGCTAACAGAGTACGGGAATATTGAAATAGTACCCGTCGTCCATTGCAAAGAAAACACACCTTAGCGAAAAATTAAGATATTCCTCCTTAGCAAATTCAGTAGAGAGTTAACTCTCTAAATTGTTGAATTTAGTAAACATATCCCGAAGAAATATTAGAGACCAAACAATTTCAAACTTTACTAAGTTGCTGAAAGCTAAAGAAGGAGGAGAATGAGCACTCGAGAAACAGATTTATCCAGAACGGCTAACTACTCAAGAAAGGATACTGTAAAGACCAAAGTACTATTATGGTCGTATATTCTCCAAGTAAAAGAAACATCCACATAACAACAATATATAACCAAACTATTCAAAAACGTATCTGTTCGCTAGACTTATCCGACATTTTCTATTAGGGTGTTGCCACACCAATCGATCGATGGCAGAATAGACCAGATCGATTGGTGTGGTAACGCCCTTAGTCGCATTTTTCACAGTAGGTTCATTGAAACATCGCTTGTCGAAATATTAACTTGTCTAATCCAATAGTAACTAAACGGAGAGATGAATGCGCAGCCGTCAGCCGACCGCCCGAAATAAAACAAACATTTGGATGCTCGTATGAAAATGTTTACTGATATCACAATCAGGTCTACACAACTACTTTACCCATCATATTTGTGTTCGGCGACAATAGATGACAAATAACACTATGATTAGTACAATCAGACGCCGCAGCATGGCCCCGCGGCGCCACTACACACAATAATTCAAGTTAACAATTTTATCCAATAAACGATTATCATAATTTTGAATCAATGCAATACTTAATTTGTGTGCTACAATGTTAAAAAACTAACAACTAGTGTGGGTACTCCAATAGATACATAAATACACAGCGTGTTCAATACAAGTAGCCAACTAAAGTAGGTAAATATTCGTACCTAGTGGTGTAAATGTTTTAACTAGTCAGTACATTGCTATTTTATATGTGAGACTAAACAAAGTCACATTAGAAAGAGGTATTTCATTGCAGAATCTACAGTAGGTAGGTACATAAAGACATCAAACGCTTAACACTGTTCAACACCAACGTGGTAATTAAATAAATCGTGCATTACATTCTTGAATTTCAATCTAAAAGTTATTGTCTCAAAATACATATTGGAGTTTTGTGTGAAGACCATCCGATGACAAAACGTGCTTAGTAGATGAGATGGTAACATCGAAACTTCATCCTAGCGCCTTTAAAACTGTCGTGAGACCGAAATAAATAAAAATATCCTATGATATATAGCTATATTGTATCTATATACATTTACATATAAAGTATTACACTTAGGCACATCAATTGTTATATCAAATTACAATTTAATTCGAAATTGTATCCATCTTCGATAAACAGCTAAATATCATCTAAGATAAGCAATTTTGATTTTACACTAACCTGCTTTAGACCTTTGCAGGAAATAACTAGGAAAACAATAGTGCTAAGAAATATCAGCTGATTCTTAGATATAAAGTGGCAGTACAAGAACGCAGGTATGTAGGTATGTTGACACTTATATAATGGCCGCACTCGAGACTTCAAGTTAGTCAAGTAAGGTGTTCCTAAGCGTAGATTTTGCTTAGTAAATGAATGCTTTACTTACACTGCTTAGTATAGAAATGCTAAGCATAATCGTTAATTAGGACTGTTTGAAGTAATCATTTGACTTGTCTGAGTGCAGCCTAATGCGCGGTTTACATGTATTAAGTAGTTAAGTTGGTAACTAAATTTTAAGTTACTACATGTCACTTGTGTGTCCTCCTTAATCCGTTTGGCAGTTACAGAACATGCTTATTTAAATGTAGAAAATGTTATTTGCAAAGAGCCGTTAGCGAAAGTTAATATAAAATCAAACTGCTGCATAAGTAGCGCAACAATTAGGTACAATAAAAATCGTTAAGTTTTTATAAGAAGATTTTAGAATATCGTAACACTGAAAAGTTATGAGAAAAATACCAATTCAGAATTTTTACTAACTACGACAACACCAAATGTTAACTTTAATTTTAGTATTTATTTATCATTTCAAATAATTAGTTTTTAATGAAGCATGTATGGCATCCAGCGTTGTACCGTTCTCAGGGTGTTACCACACCGGTCGGTCTGGTAGAAAGAAACCGTCGATTGACGTCGACTGTTCTATTCTGCCATCGATCGACGTCAAATGTTACATTCTACCATCGATTGACGTCGACCGGTTGACGTCGATTGTTTGGTGCACCACACGTAACACCCTCACAAAAAATAGGTTTTAGTAATTCATTTGTTTTCAAAGCCACACAGATTTCATTTATGTAGTCGGTATTTTGAGAACGGATGGATACCTAGAAGGTTACATTTTAAGGAACCCATTTATGTTGTAAGTAACAGATGACTTATGCATGTTATTTAAGACTATAATGGGAAATGTTTGATAAATTTGTACTCTAATGACTTCCCAAAGTCTGAAAATGATAATTTGCTGCTCATTGAACAGTTTACATTATATAAATATATTTTGGTCGCACATACGAAGTTGCTATACTAGAATAAAATAGTGAAGTGTCGTGGTTAAGTCAGACAAGTTTAAGCCTAAGTAGCGACATCTGGCGCATTGCTTACATTGGACGCTAGAACATTGAGTATAAAAACATGATACACAGCACATTCATATTTTTTGGACATTGAAAAATCACATTAATAGTTACGCTTACCGTAATGAAAACATTCATAATTTTCGAGGTTCTTAATAAATACGTAGGTACTTACTTAGTCTAAAATGATCCTGAATCAACTACAGCTTTACACATTTACCTACGTTTTAAAATTCTAAAGATAGAAGCTTAAACTTTATAACCTCTAATTGTCAATATAAGCAAAATACTACCATACACTAGAATCCCTGATAAATTTGTGAGTACCTAACTAAGTTGCTTGTTGTACTGTACGTCCTGGTGTCTACGTTTAATATTCTACAAGAAAGAATCAAAAAACTAAGTAAGTACAAACAGCATTTAAACAGTGTAAGTTAAATAGTAAAAAAATATTGATCAATAGGTAGTACACATAGTAAGTAAAAAAATTATGTAAAAACAGTAAGTATAGACACAACACATTATTTACCTTCTAATAGAAGTTAAATTGAGATAAAAATGTCTACGAGCCCTAAACGCTCTATAAGCTCTAGATAGATACATAATATGTTCGTATTTAAACATTATTTATTTATAATTCTATCGGAATAAAGTTAATTTGGTGTCAAGTTTAGAACTATAATGTTTATAGGGTATCTGCAGTCCAGCTTTCATTAAATCTGGACGGCAAAGTATTTTGTGCGGTTGGAGAAAAATAATAGTTAGGTATCTGTAAATTATGCGGAGTTAGTAAAGCAGTTTATAAGAAACTGCAGATGTGTCTGAAAAGTATCCTGGCATATTTTAGAAGCTTCATATGAAAGTGAAGTTCTGTTTAAATAAAAGCCAAAACAAATCGACCTGGACAGCAAGATGACCTAGCAAACTTGAAAAATCACGCTTAATTTGTTTATTTAAATAGACAGTGTAAAAATATTAAACCTTGTCCTAATAATAACTATATTATAATAGTATCTAAATCATTGTACTTTACCTATTGAATAAGCTTAATATTATTATCACACACATATAATGTCGAACGATTAAATGTTTAAGTTCTATAATGCCTAGGTTTATAGTTTCGCAGCATAACTACTACATTTATATACGTATTGTACAAACCCATCATTAAAATCTCGGCCACTAAGACTGCCTAAATTACATCGATATATTATATTATGAATGAATGGAACTTTTGTTTTGTTTTTTCCTACTGAAAAAGCCGTTTATTGAGAATGTGGATGATGACGGCGCGAAGTAGTCTTAAAACTACGGCCACATTTTAAAAGACTACTAAGTCCTTATTAATTATATTTATATGCTTATATGGACAGACAAAGTATATTGATATATTGTACGTTCGTTTAGCGGAAAGATATCAACTGCAGGACTAAGACCATCTGTTCTTCGAGTTATGTGTCCTGCCCATTGCCACTACAGTCTCGTCATCTTTCTATTTCGTCTTTCTTTCTATTACGTCATAGTTCATCGGGCTATGTCGATAACTTTGGTTCGCCGACCATAGTTCTCTCCATTGTCCTCCGAGTCTCGTTGAGTCCCCTCGAGCCTCTGTACCGTAGGTAAACATTGGTAACACACAACAGTCGAAGATCTTCGTCTTTACACATTGCGGTGTTTGGGACGAGTAGATAGAGGCCCCGTCGAGTTGGATTCGAAGACTGACCGATTCTCGAAGTTAAATCTACTTTACTTTATTACATGTCCATGGTATACATAATCCTCGACGACTTCGAGTGTAGCGTCTCCAACTCCCACGGGAGTTTTACATTATCTTTGTCTGCAATATCTATTCGAACTCGGGCTAATACGCAACTTTAAAACTTGAAAGTCACATAGTTGGTAAGTCTGCCACGTAAGGGTGTTACCACACCAATCGATCGATCGATTGGTCTGGTAGAAACTGTCGATCGACTTCGACTATTCCATTATACCATCGATCGATGACGTCAATCGACGTCGACTGTTCCATTGTACCATCGATCGATGGCGTCGATCGACGATCGATCGATTGGTGTGGTAACACCCTTAGACAGCCGTAGTTGCAAGTTGTATATCTAGCCAGCTCATTGAGTTTTAGTATTGTCTAGTACCTTGTGGTTAAGACGTCAAGTAAAATGAATGAATGAACATGATGATAACCTAAACACACAGCAGCTTTGGTCTATTACAACAATGATTGAACTAACTCTAATACACAAATGGGCTAAGCGTATAGTAGTAAGTTATCTATTTAAGTAAAGTACCTATTTACGAAAAAAATATATGTCTTAGTGGCCATTATAGTAAACATTATAATTAAATAACGTACATGTGATTATCAGACTTGTGAATAAGAACGTTCAATAAAGCAAACTTTATTAAAATTTATTTAGTTGTAAAAAACCTTGTATGCTACCGGAGGGTAGCCTCCTTACAACGCAACGCACCAAAATCTCAAAAATTCTCAATTGATTATTTTTCTTATCGTTGATTTAATCGCAATTATTACACTAGTACCTGACATTAGTGCATGACATATTAAATTTCTGAACAACGACATTTAGAAAAGTTGTTTGAAACATTATAAGCGAATATAATTTTAGAACATTTGATTTTATCACCATACTTAACTACACACAACGACAACGTGCGTCTATTTAGTTAATCTATAATATTTCTAATTGTAACATATACGCCATAATTAAAAAGAAACATGTACTTATGGAAACAAATAGTTGAAATGTGTTTTTAATACTGACACTTATTTGAGGGTTGAATGGCGCAGTACCTTTGCCTTTTCAAATAAAACAAACAAGAAAACCTGGCAGCGTTCCTGAACGTAGGTGAAATTTAAAACCTTTATTTTAATTAATTAATTTATTAATTATTCTAATACAATTCTGTAATAATATTCTCGGAAACCTAAATAAAGAACAAATTGAGTTATTGCCGCAGTGAAATTAACAAAAATTAAAAAAGATGAACCTGAAATCAGGGTTATTTTGAGAAGCGACATCGTACCTATAATGCGTCGTGGATGGAGACTAAAAAAAGTGGAAGTCGTAGTTTTGGTAAACAATGGTAACGGATAAACTATACCATATCCTTTAATTAATCTACTTATTTACCCCAAAATAATTGAGAATACGTTGGTTTGGCATAACTCGACTAGGATAATCATTTTATTTGGTCGTAATAATATAGGTACCTACGTATCCTTTTTGTGAGTTATTACTAGTTGGTCAGTTTCATACAGGATCGTAGGTAAGCTAAACCAAGGTGCAGTGAATTTCCGCCATCTTCAGAAAGGCAGAGATGATTCACTCGAAATGTAAAACGGTTCGATATGGCAGGTTGAACACTAAATAACTCCGTGTTTACGTACATTGGACACTACTGTAACTTAACACCTGCCTATGAAAATGAAAAATAATCCAAAATATTACAACAAATAAATGAATATCATTTTAACTTCTTAATTATTTTGTAACGATGCTAGTCTAACACCCATTTATTAAACACTTAAATAATTCCTTTCACATTAGAAATTAAGCAAGTTATAAATTGGAAAAAAAATTTACAATTGATTATAAAATATATTCACAAAAGAAATAACGCCGAAATCCCCTTTTGACATAATTTAATGTTAAAACAGATCAAACAAATTTGGGATAATATAGCTTTTATGAAATGGATAACGAAAAATAAAAATTATTTCTATTATTATTTCATACTTGTACAATATTAGCAGTCACTGACTTACGAAAAGCAGATTTTTATAAACATTTTACATAAGATACGCGATATACAATGGTAAATAAGACTTAATACGCAAAAAATAAAAACAGTTATTGTCTGACACTTGGTTATTGTCGAGACAGCAGCTAAGGCGCATGCGCCCACATCTATGGTCTAATAAGTTAGAAGCCGTAACTGTAACTATCATCGAAGCAGGTTTTTATACAATTTTATTGTCTTCATTTTATATTTTATTAAGAGAACTTGAATGGTTTTCAAGAAGTGCCCAAATAAAAAGTATCTGAGGATTAAGAAGCCTTAAGAAATGATCTATGAATAACTAAATATCTGCTTCATTTTAAAAATAACCTTAAATCATTCTCACTTGTTCGTTGAAATACTAGAAATGCATGTAAACCTTAGCCCAATATGATTATTTTCAAGCAACGCCCTTGATGCGAGTTACCTCGTTTTGAAGGCTAAAACGTCCAAGTATTCTCAAACATCAATTTCCAAATATTCCAACCTATGAACTCAAACTGAAATAATCTTGAGCAACATTTGATACTAATTAAATAATATCTTTTATATCTTTAACAAAGCTACAATTATTTTGTACTCTACATCTTTGTCAATTATTCATAAGCAAATAATTTAAAGATAATTATTACACAATTTTAAGAGCATATATTTGGTAAAAGGAGTAACAAAACATATTTAAAAAAAGGAATAAAAATTAAAGAAAATAAAATACTTACCAAGCACATACTCAAATTAATCAAGGAAAATGGGATTGGAAAGGTAAAATAAAAAATAAAAATAAAAAGGGATATTTGAATTTTTTATTTACAATTTGCTCTCTAATAATAGCTATGCAATATTACTATCAAAGAAAAAAAATGTTAAGCCACAGGAGAGCTTTCATTCCAAGAACACCTTCAAATTAAATTTAAAACTTTGTTATTGTTTAAATCATATCAACTCCTGTTACACAATCTTAATAACTAAAAACATTAAAATACCCATGTATTACTGAGTTAACTTCCTTGTACCGTTGTAGTACCAAAGATAAAAAAAATAATGAAAACATATAACATAGTTGAATGAGACACAAAATCAATGATGAAAAAACAAAATCACAGAGGAACGATGAACGCATGATACTGTGCTACTGCATAACTGAAGCTCCAAAACCTAAGTAAAGAAAAAACACACCAATAAGGACTACTTAAGGATCATATTTGTACATAAAAATCGGTCGAGTGATTCAATAAATTATTGTCAACATTATTTCCTCTTTTACATTCAATACTATTTATACAGTGTGGTGCTTGAACATAGGCACAATTTATAAAGACATTATCAGTCAAGAAGCAAAATAAAAATATTATACATGTTTTTTTATTGCAACAACCCAAAGATAAGTGATCGGGTTCTACCATATCACAAAATTATAAGCTAACCCAAATGGTATCTGCTTTATATTGACGCTATGAAGAATTTTTAATTTATAAGAGGTGCTGCTTATAATTGTTAAATTAAAAATATCAAGGCATCCTCCGCTATCATGGCTAAAATACGCAAGTTATATAACATAAACATGCTAAAATAAGAGAATTATAATTGATAACATTCCATCGGCTAATATTAAATATCTTAAAATACAAAAACCCCGAAACTCCAAAAACTATAGTACTTAAAATTATTACGAGTTTTGAGGTGTAATGCTGTGCGCAGTAATCATTGGTTACATTAGTGTAGCATTATTAAAGTATAGCTTTTTAAAGGTAAAAATTAAATGTCGAGATACATCAAAGTCTTAACAAAAATAATTCATTATCAGAATTTGATATTGTATCCAAACAGAGATCAAATTCACTACAAAAAAAAATTATACTTTCTAAAAAAATATAGATCGTAAATGATTATAAGAAGGAAAAGAAAAAGTGTGAAAAATAAAATGTTCTTAATTTAAAGTAAAATATAGTCATTAGGTTTAAAAATAAATCTGAAAAGAAATTCCATTTTAATATGTTCTACTAGGCGGTAGAATATTAATCATTAAAATGTTCTATGTTTCCACTTATAAAAAGCAACTGCAATTTATTAGAATAATATAAAACATTAACTAGACGAAAAGGAAATTGGAGGGCATGCTAGCCACCGATTATTTTGTACTCGGGCACACAATAAATGTATAGTATATTAAATACAGTTAAAACTTAAGAAAAAAGATCACTACAACCTTACGGTTCAGAAAATCGTGATTAAAAACCGTAATTTTATCTAAAGTAGCGACACGGAGTCTCAATAATAGATTTATGTAGATTTTTTTATGAGAAGATTTTTTATGTGGTTAAGATATTATAAATTAAACATTTAAACTAGTTACTTAAAACAAGAAAGCAAAATATTAACGTAAAGCTTTATGCTCCATTACCATAAGCATGTAAACAAGTTATATTTCGATAGGAAATGAATAATTATATTAAAAACCAACACAACTACTAATGTTATAAATGACTAAAGGATTGTACAATATTTAATTGATATAAAATAATTAATTATATTTTATTTACAGTTTGGTCGATTGTATGCGCGTCTGGGGCGGCGTTTCAGTCGATTCATGTCACAGCAAAATTAACTTAAACTATAGAACAAACGAAGCAATGGAAAATAATATTTTCGCCGAGTTTATAAATCCTACAATGGCGCTTATGTATACCATTACTTTGTCTAATTACATTTTCCATCAATCACAAAGGGTGAATATTAGATATTTTCTTACATTCAAATAATTAAAAAGATTATATATATTGAATTTTTTTTAGTTTTCTGTAAGACGTAAATCAAAAGATAAATATTCAAATGGCTAAAGGAATAGAATATTCAAATGTTTTATAATATTAATATTGTTTCAAACTAAAACTAAGTGATTTGCTGTCACAGCATAATTGCATTAAAAATTTAATTCAAATATTAATTCACACTATATCTACCAGCACACCTATTAAAATAAATTGAGTAATTTCTCGTCTAAATAACACAAAATATACTAACATATTGAATCAGGTGATAAAGAGTTTAATATTATAAAACACTACTGTGAATACACCCCGCATGTACATTGCGTGTAACACCTTAAATATTTTTTTATATATTTTAATATGTTAAGTTATCCATCACCAGATACTACATAAAACAAACTACACAAAAATAAACACCCATTGTTGTTAACATACAGCATAAGCCATTACACCAATATCAAAAAAATCTTATATCACTGATAATGCATGTCTTAAAATTATAAAACAAAAGAAAAATATAATTGACAAGTTACCATATTCCTTCTAAGGACTATAATTGTAATATATGATGTGTAGTATCAACAAGACGAATAAAGAAATGAATATATATAAGTGTAGATTCAATCAGAAATCAATAAAAAAAATTTTGATTAACTGATTTGGTACAAACACTAAATCCTACAATGAATTATTAGTAAATGCAACCTACTTTCGCTTGCCTTGCCTGCATTATACCGTAATTAAACGCAAAATTTACAATCCATATACTATATACATGAAATATTTTGTGTCACTAAAAACTAAGAACGAGAATTTAAATGAGAAAAAGTAAACCTAAAAGTCAGCAACTTTTTATTTTAGTTGTTAATTAAAATTAAAGATAAATCGAGTATAGACATAGCAAATGTCGTAAAGGCCTTTATAAGCATAATGCACATTAAACAGTACCTATATCATTAAACAATCCTTTCCATAAGAAAGTATTGTTCCAATAAACACGGCCAGAAGTCATAATTCTACCATAGGTAGCCCATATAACAATATACCATTACATTAAAATCTAAACATTTTGTACAAGAGTCGATTTAAATCAGTATAAATAACCATTTTTTCATTAAAAAATACTTCTAAGGAACTATAAAATTACTTTACGTAACACACTAGGCATAGTTTTGATTTAAAAATTGTAGTGTGATAAAGTTAAATAACTTATAACATGTTCCTTATAAAACATCAACTCTGGGGACCTTACAAATGGCTTACAAGAATCGATAGAACATTATTAAGGATCGCAGAGTTGTTTTGAGAAGATTCACTGTGTAAACTAAACTTTTTTTCACAATATATCACTTGATATCCCTAGCACTTTCACATTTATAACGTCACTAGGTATCTTGAACCTTCTTGTTGTCTTAAGTGGTGGTACCAAAGCCATTGTTGTTCGGGCTGGTATGTAGAATCTTCTAGTTGTCTTCAGTCAGTGTACCAGAGCCTCTGTTGGGGAGGCTGGGGAACGAGGTAGGTGGGGGAGTAAGGCTGCAGATAAGGGGGCAGGCGTGCTCCGGAGGCATGGTGAGCTGGTGGTGGTCCAGCTACTGAGCCCACTCCAGCTACTCCACCTCTGTAAGTATAGGATGGGTTTGAGTGTCGTTAATAAAAGATCTTTTTGGTGGTTTTTTTATTAAAGCCAATTTATGTGTTGCGAATAAGATACATGACAATACAAAAGAGGTGTCCATTTGACATAAAATGTACACTTTACTAAATACTACTCTTTATTGATTAAAAATTAGTTTTTAGCATAGTTTTAAATTAAAAAGTTTACTTCATAGTTTATATTATTAGTATCAATTGAAAAATTACCATATGCCTGACTGAAATTAATTCCAAAAATCATATTCTGTTAACTGTTTTTAATAGTCCAATAAGCCCATTTCTAAATTACAATGGAATTTAAAAGAATATAGATATTTATAAAATGGGTACACTAACGTATGATAATGGTAGGTAGGCACATATAGCGGTGGTGGAAGATACCCCGGGGACACGCCTCCCGCCGGAGACAATACTCCGCCAGTTGCTGGACTGGAATAAATAAACATATCATGTAATAAAAGTAATATTAGTAATTAAAAACACAGGGTCCATATACTTTGAAAACGCAGAACTTCTATAAATAAAAGGACTTTTAAATTTGATCGAGCTTTAAACTTGAGTCTTTATTGATGTATTCTTCACATCGATCACGTATACAAAGTAAACACAATCAGGCTCAGAAAAACGTCATCACCTAAAGATTGCACAAATAAGTTTTTGGATTTTTTCAATTGAGTAACATTTGATCATTTTGACAATAAACAGGTCAAATTAAAAAAAAACTACATGTCTAGTTCTCTAAAAAAGAATGAACTATTATAATATTCGGGAAGTATATTTGTAATTATTATATTTATTTATTATTAAACATCTAAACATCATTATGGAAAATTTAAAGTGTTATATTTTTATCTTGTTTTTATTTGGGATCGATTACTCTTTAAAATAATTTTTTATTCATTTAGCTTTTCTATATTATTTTATAGGTATCTATTTTCCTTAAAATTTGTTAAAACAGATGTTAATGTAATGTTGTGTGTGTTTTTCGGGCAGTATCTTTACCCTGTTAAAGCGTATATTCGTCTTTGTATATACAGGGTGGATCTTTATAATGTGCACATATTAAAATGGGGGAAACTAGACCGAATATTACCGACAGAAAAAAATAAAAAAAATAAAAAAAACTTTTTAATATAATAAATTTATTTATTTTATTTAATAATTTTTTTTAATATAATATAATATAAAAAATATAATAAATTATAATAAATTTAAGTTGTGATGTTTTTAATTTTTCATTCGGGAAATTTGAAGCTATGTAAATAACTTTTGAGCTAAATGGCCTATCGTGTGCAAATAAAAACTAAAATGACAGGAAAGCAATGACAATACTGATTTATAAACAAAAAGTACCAATAAAGTTTATTTTCACATGAAAAATAAACATTCTTTTGGAAAAAAAAAAAGATTTTTTTGTGTAAATTTTCAGGAAATTGACGATTTTCTCAAAAAGATCTCATGTTTTTATTATTTTATTATTATTTCATCTAATTCTACATCGTATTAGCTTTCGAATACTTAAAAAACATTCTTCTAGCTCAAACATAACATTATCTGCAGGCCGTTAAACAAAAACACTCATTACGGGTCTTTCGCGGCCGCATGAATTATAACTCAGGTAGAGATCATTTTTTATGTATTGTTCGACTGTGATAAAAAAAAGAGATTTTATGAAAATCAAAGCATTTATTCATTGTAAAGAAATACAAAAGAAACATTAATGTAATAAGTTTTCGAAATGGCCGCCCCTTTGTTGCAAACACAACGGCGCACGTAATAAAATGTTCTGAGTGTGGCCCTTCTCACCATTTCGGGGTCTTGCCTAATTTCAGCGGCACAATTATTTACTCTGTCCAGTAGATCAGCCTCAGTATTGATGGGGGAACTGTACACGCGTTGTTTCATCACCCCCCCATAAAAAATAACCTAGTGGCGTCATATCTGGTGAACGCGCCGGCCATGCGACAGGTCCTTGGCGGCCAATCCAGCGGTTGGGATACTTTTATTCAAAAATTCTCTCACCTGTCTGGCGTAATGGGCATGGCATCCATCCATTTGGACATACATCATTCGGCGCGTAGCCAATGGCACGTTCCCCAATTGCACGGGCAGCTCGTCTCAAAGTTGTAAAAATGTTTCACCATTTAAGGTTCTTGGCAGTATGATCGGGCCAACCAAGATGTCATCAATTAGAGCCGCCCATACATTAATGGAGAACTGCACTTGGAAAGTAGATGGTTTCTTCAGTTTCGAGTTATGTTCTTTTGGCCACCACACGTGTAAATTACGAGAGTTTACGATGCCCTGCCTCGTGAATTGTGATTCGTCCATCCACAACATTTTTTTACAAAACTCCGGATCCTCTCGGTTTTTCCTGCGGATCCAAGCAAACATGACGCATCTTGATGGCCCGTCTGTTTCTGCACGCAAGTGTTGCACCCGTTGATAGTGGTACGGATGCAACCCTTCTTGGTTCAAAATGCCCACACTGTCGCGAAAGTAATAAGTTTTTTTTTTTTATTCTTTTCTGTCGATAAAATTCGGTCTTGTTTCCCCCATTTTAATATGTGCACATTATAGAGATTCACCCTGTATATATTTCTGTACCGTTTTAGACATAAAAGGTTTTTGTAAATGCACAGTATGTAAGTACTTAAGTGCTATATGAATATACTAAAAGAGATGTAAGCTGTAAATAAAATAAGTATTTATTAAAGTTGCGTAATATTTATCAATTAAATCAGACTTTGTATAGTGATTGTAATAACTGAAAGCAGCAAGGCGGCGCGGGATCGTCCAACAACGAACCCCTCTAACGGAAAAACAGATTTCTGTCCTTAGGAGGCGCGGGTGACAACTTTTGAGTGAGTATTTACGTTATTGTTTGGGCCGTCAATAAAACCATATATAGTGTACTGTATGATATATAATAAACGTTAAGAGAAATGAATTACAAGATCGTATTTCGAACTACATAAGTTTAGATGAGCGAGCGCGGGCTGTGCGTATGGTAGTTGGTACGGCACTGAGCTGTCAGCTGCTCGGTCGGTCGCGCAGATGCGCCGTTATGTTCCGCCCGCACCCCGCTGTCTCGGTTGGTAAGAAAAGTGAACTTTCTATACTTTTTGGCTGGCTCTATCCACTATATGAGTGTGGGTCAAATGTTGCCCCCATTGCACACAATGTGTTAAGAATAAGTGAACATTTCATAGTAGAACTGACCCAATATAAACCTTGGTGGTCAGTAATAACACTATTCACGGACAAGAATACCATTTATCGTCATTGGCTTGTTTACCAGCTATGACAACAGCTAAACATAAAACCCTTAAATTACGAAAAAAGTATGCATGAGTTTAGAACGTAGAACCAATATTCTTTGAGCAGGGCTAAAAAACACTGGACTCTACCAGCTTCTACACAAAAAAGCGCTTCAAAATAGGTCCGTACAGGCACACGTGCTATTTTGCGCCGGGAATTAAAAAAAAGCCTTTTCAAAGTAAACCAATAAATATACTTACTTATAATGATGGTGTGGGTACGTATAAGCCGTAGGAGGATGTTTGTGCGCGTGCGGCGGCGCTAAAACAGCGCCCGTTAGTTCGCGACATCCGCCGCTCTGTAAGATAAATATGTTTTATTTTATATAAAAGCTAATAAAATGTTGTTATATTCAAATTCAAAAAATTATTTATTTATTCCATTTTGATCGTTTACAATAATTAGATAAGGAGTCCTCTTTTAATCATGATATTGTTGTAATATCTATAGTATTGTTCAAGCTAGATGCAAAGTTTTTATTAATTTGTAGTTTTATAATTATTTTAGTCGGCAACACTTAGTGTTGGTTTTTTTTTGTGTGTTGCAATCGGCAATACTACTCTCTCTTGTCGTGGGGAATTCGAATCGCGAACAACCCTTTTTCGTCGCTCTCGTAATTTTGATTTAAGTTAAATAATTGTCGTGTTGTTATATTCGCTTTGGTGTTGTGAAAGATTAGAAGCAAAGTCAGTGCCTGAACTTCATCGCTGCATCATCACCAACCACAGTCCTACACCAGGTATTTGAGGAGAGATCGCGGTAAGTCGAGATTAACCAACATCAATCCAAGGATACCGTGGTTCCTGGAGGTGCCAGGTGACATCGATACCAGAGGTGAGTTCTTGCGCTTGCTTGGTTCTAATTTCACAACGAATAATTGTTATTTTGATAATTTGATTTGTTTGATTTGATTTCGATTTATTATATGATAACGTGCAACGTTAGCTATTTTAAATACAGTCCACTTAGCACTTGGTAAACCCCACATTTTGGTCCTTCGAGCCGGATATTTAGTACAGTACCTGTTAATTTTGTTGATTTCGTATTAATAAAATTACTAAACGTTACGCTTAATAAAATTACTTGGGGGTATTTTGGAAACCGCGTTATTTTGTACCTTTTCGTATTATTAGGTTGGCACTTGGCATCTGTAGTTGGCACTACATTAATCGAACTTCGTTCTAGTTCATTCAATCGCCTGTACAATCTGTCACTTTCAAATTTTGTCATCAATCTGATCTGTCATTTTGAACATAACCTCAATTAAACGAACTATGCTTTACGAAAGTCAGGGTTGGAATTCAGTTTCCTTTCTAATGACGCAAATCGCTTGCGCGCAATGTTGCGAGAACCCGTGAAGACAGGCTTATCTAACGGATCCTTGAATGGAAGCGGAACGACAAATCTTCCATCGCTATGACGCTAATGATGTTCGACAAAATAATCCTCACATCTTTGCTCATCCTTCGACAAATGAACCTTTTGAGAATGGACATTGTCTAACTCCCAAAACCTTTTAATGGACAATTCCAAGGATGAGTTCGACATAGGGTGTGAAGGATTTGATACAAAAAGACAATTTTCTTTATTATTCTCACTACGGTTAGCAGGTATAGGTTTTAGCGCAAAGCATCCGATCCTACTGCCTCGAGATCATCGCTTCACATTCCTTCTTATTGATGAATATCACAAGAAGTACATGCACCCTGGAGCTCAAACTTTACAAAATTTGATTTGTCAATCCTTTTGGATTTTATCAGCTAAACGGGCAATACGGTCAGTAGTTTTAGGTTGCGTAAAGTGTTTTCGTGCTAATCCAAGACCGGCTCAACCACCCTTGATGGGCGACCTTCCTTCCTACCGTGTCAGTGAAGTGAAACCTTTTTCTAGTGTCGTAGTTGACTACGGCGGTCCTTTTGACATAGCCCTTGGTCGTGGTCGAGGTGTCAGAACCTTTAAGGGGTATATCTGCGTGTTTGTTTGCACAAGCACCAAGGCTGTTCATATTGAGCTCGCCTCTGAGCTCAGTACTGATGCATTCTTGGCTGCATTAAAGCGCTTTATTGCACGACGTGGTCGCTGCTCTCATATTGTCTCCGATCAAGGCAGGAATTTTATAGGTGCCGCTAATTATCTCGGAAACATTATGCAGAGCGCAGCGGATACACAATCAATAAAATTTTCGTTCAGTCCACCAGGGAGTCCTCATTTCAACGGTTTGGCTGAAGCTGGTATTAAATCCGTTAAGACACATTTGTCACGTGTGATCGGTTTATCAAATAGAGGCTATGTTGAATTCGAGGCCTTTAACACCTGTAAGTGCGGATGTTAACGACCTTTCAGCTCTAACGCCGTCGCACTTCTTAACGTTAGAACCTGTGTCGACACTGCCTGAAGAAAATTTTATAGGGAAAAATATTAGTATGCTTCATAGGTGGAGACTTATTCAAAAAATGCATCAGGATTTCTGGAAAAGATGGCGGAACGAATACGTGCACACTTTGCAGCAGAGACTGAAGTTGGATAAATCAAGTCAAGATTTAAAAATTGGCACATTGGGGCTCATTATTAACGAGCAAACTAATCCCTTGCATTGGAGCCTGGGACGTATCGTTTGTTTACATCCAGGTGCGGATGGAACTTGTCGTGTCGTTACTGTAAAGACGGCTATGGGTGAGTATAGGCGACCTGTAGTGAAGGTCTGCCCCTTGCCGATCATTCAGTAATTTGTCGCTGCTTATCGTAGTTTTATTTTATTTTTTATTTATTTTTTCGTTCGTAAATACGTTGCATTTAGGTGGGCGGAATGTTCAAGCTAGATGCAAAGTTTTTATTAATTTGTAGTTTTATAATTATTTTAGTCGGCAACACTCAGTGTTGGTTTTTTTTTGTGTGTTGCAATCGGCAATACTACTCTCTCTTGTCGTGGGGAATTCGAATCGCGAACAACCCTTTTTCGTCGCTCTCGTAATTTTGATTTAAGTTAAATAATTGTCGTGTTGTTATATTCGCTTTGGTGTTGTGAAAGATTAGAAGCAAAGTCAGTGCCTGAACTTCATCGCTGCATCATCACCAACCACAGTCCTACACCAGGTATTTGAGGAGAGATCGCGGTAAGTCGAGATTAACCAACATCAATCCAAGGATACCGTGGTTCCTGGAGGTGCCAGGTGACATCGTTACCAGAGGTGAGTTCTTGCGCTTGCTTGGTTCTAATTTCACAACGAATAATTGTTATTTTGATAATTTGATTTGTTTGATTTGATTTCGATTTATTATATGATTTTGCACGTTAGCTATTTTAAATACAGTCCACTTAGCACTTGGTAAACCCCACAAGTATATATACCAATATACAATTTTGAAATGAAAATAATAATTTTAAATAGTCGCATTATGTATGTTTGTAGAATGATTTAATGTGAAGAGTCAATTATATGCTAGTTATTAGGTCTCTTTAATAGTTAGAAAGAAAAGCACATCTTAAATTTCTATAATTATGACTTCGAATATTATTTGTTTACGTAAAAAAATGTGAATAGGTTCTGCTCTTTTCGCAGGCAGATAATTGAACTATACACGTAAGCTAAATTTTGTAGAATTAAAACCATAGTACCGTACTCGTCGTATATTTACTTAAGCCATGTTTCTTAAAACTAATATTAAATATATGCTTAGGTATGACTTACGCTGTCCCTCTTGTTGTGTTGTACGGGCACATACTGATTGCATTGATAGTCCGTCGGTTGGCGTATAGTTGAGTTTGCCTGTTCAATAGTAAGCAAAATAATTAATGAAGGTTATTAATAAATTATAGTTTAAACACAGAGAAAATTATTCAGTAATAGACCAGTTTTAAATGCTAATGTTACAGACTTAATCTTTATGTTAACTAATATCTACTCAGGATATAAGTATGTAGCGTAATCAATAGGTTTGAATTTAGAAGGCTGGCCATAAAAAATTTAAGCACCTGTTTCAAGATTAACACTAAACTTCTTTTTTACACCCTCTATATACTTAATTGATTTTAGAGGACAAGTAGTGGAATTATTTAATGGTTTCTAGTAGAACGTTACGTTTTATTTTTTTAACGATTCAAATATTTTACACTTGGTTTCTTGATGCATCGCGCGTAATAAAAGCGTTTGTTGAGTTTTTTAAAGTTATTTAACTAATTTGATAATACTGACCGCAATAACATGTTTATCTTGCTGGGACATGGCTAGCAGGCGTTTCTTCTGGCTCTGCGGCGTGTTGTGCGAAGGCCGCAGGGACGGGGGACTTGATTGCGGAGGCACCAAGATTTGAGGCTGGGGAGGGGCTGCTTGCTGAAATATTTTAAGGTTTTTGTTAAATTTAAAGCACCAGTGGTATTTTTTAGAATGAATTTCAGTGGTACAAGTTGTTAGCCTTTATTTTTTTTGTAGCAAGCAAAGTGTGAATTCTTATAGTGCATGACACGACATAAAAAATAACTGAACTGATCCAACCCAAAAGCAAAATCAACTGTTCAATGAATATTACCGATATTAATTAAAATAAATTATATACCCACCAAGCTGTCTGTGAAACTTGGCCGTCATTAACAAGCTTCGGTATTTAAAGTTCTACCGAAACTAGTAAACATTTTAATAAAATTGCAACATTTAAACGATACAAGCGACGCTTGGCAATTCATAGATATATATATATATATATGCTGGTCGGACTTTACATTACTATATTATTTTCGTGATAAAATGAAAAAACATAGTGAAGTTACATAAAGATTTGTATGTAGACGGAATGGAATAAATCGTTTTTTCAGACAAATTCACGATCTCTTCATCATCTTACTTGAATTATTATTACTTTGACATGTTTGCCATAGTTAAACATGAACAAGTAATAAAAAAAACATGAAACCAACCTGAGTGTGGTGATGGTGGCACTGGTACTCTCTCTTCACGTCTCGCGGCGACCTCGCCGAACAGATAACTCCAACATTTGCGTTGTTCGGGTTGTTGTTTGTGTTCTGTTGTGTGTTGTGTGCAACGTTTTGTGTAATGTTCTGTGCGATGTGTGCGGGCGCCGGCTGTTGGGTGTTCTGCTGCTCGTTTTGATTTGCTAAAAACAGGAAAATATGATGAGAGATGAATGTAAGGCGTTGGAATAAACGTTGGATGGAAATTAATATGATTATTAACGTCGATCACACATTAAAACTAGATACGGAATCTGGGTCAGAATTTAGTAGCATTTCGACAGCATACATGTAAAGTAAATCTCTAAAAATAAATTGTTATATGTTCGGGAAGTATAGTTTTAATTACTTTCGGTGTATTAAAATACTTGGTTATTTTAAGGCAAGGTATGACCTTGCAAAACTTTATTCTAATTGCTTACAATTGACGAATTGTAGATTCTAGATTTTTGGAAAGATTGTATAATAAATACCCAACAAATCTTGTTGACATATTCGAAAGTGAGTCGACTCCACACTATTCGTACACCTTTCGATAAGACTAGGAAAACGTATCTGAATTCTTTGCTGGAATGTTATTACGACGTCAAATAGTAAGGACTGTTGACTTACCTAAGGCGAGATCATGAATAAGTTGCCTCTACATTCTTAGACACTATCGATTTCAAAAAGACTTTAGGTAAATGTACTTATCAAATTTTGTAGACTTTTAAGCTGAAGTCTATAAAACTGTTTAGATTTATATCAGCTATACTTTACAAGCTCAGACAAATTTCAACATTTCTTTGAAATTGTCAGAGCTCAAGCTAAGCATAAGCTAAGAGCTAAGAGAGAAAACAGTTCTACATAATCCTTGTCGTAGGTACTGTGTTCTGACGAATTTTCAAAAATTCAATAAAAATGATTTGATTTAAATGAGTTTCAACTAAACCTCTATAGATTTGAAAGAAACGATTTTTTTCACCTCAATCTTTG
Source organism: Marasmarcha lunaedactyla (assembly GCA_923062675.1). NCBI lineage: Eukaryota > Metazoa > Arthropoda > Insecta > Lepidoptera > Pterophoridae > Marasmarcha > Marasmarcha lunaedactyla. The sequence continues at coordinate 7,595,587 of OV281358.1, forward strand.
CCAATAAAGTAAAGACTGAGGTAACCCCAAGTACGTTTTATAGACTTCACCCTTTGGATTTCAGATTCCTCGGTTGATGATGAAGAAATCGTACATTTCCGCTATTTCCAGCGGACTATGACATTCAACTCACTACCTACTTTGGTGGTCACCATCAGGGCTTGAAACCGGTACCAAAAGTATAGGTACTGTACCGGTTCTCAGGGGCTCTGCCATTTTAGTACACAAGTAGCGATGCCAAATGAATACGGATACTGAACCTAAAAAGTACCTGTACAGATTGAGGTACCAGCCGCCAGTGATAGCGACGACGCCATTGGACGTAAATATTTGTCTGGCACCGATTCTAAAAACACCGGTATTTCAAGACCTGGCCTGATGACCAGAACGATGACTTGTCCGATGGTGATAACGCTACTTCCGCTGCGCTCTATATTCTACTGACTACTCACTGTGGTGTTCGTCGTCATCGTCCGAGTCCGAGATGGTGATGACGGAGGCAGGTGGTGATGGCGTGTCTCTGATGGTGATCGTGTGGCCGGGAGGGTCCCAAGTTTGTTGGCGCGGGTTGCTAGGAATAAAAAATGAATGATTAGTTGATGGACTAGATTTCATTGGAGAAAGTTATATAAAATAATTAAATTTAATACTTAATACTCAACACTTTATTGCTATCATAATTTTACAGGTGGTAGTTTTAAAAATAATAGAGTAAAATTATGCACCTAGTTTAGGTATTGCAATGCAGGAGAGGAAATTTTGGGGTCATTTTAAATTAAATAAATTATTTTGATAATATTCCTTATACCTATACATGTCTAATTCATTTAAAATTTATCAATGAAGTATTCATAAGTCGTGTAATAGCATTTTTTTAGTAAGAGTTGTTTTAGCAAGAACGTGAATCTTTTGTAATTTTTTTCGTGTTTGATATATTCCGGTAAATGATTATATAATTTGATTGTCATAGCCAGAGGACCAGATGAGTGAATCTCTAGGTGGGACGTGGGTTGTACTAGGATATTTTTCCTGGAGGGTCTAAGGACGTATTTGCCAGCTACTTCTTCGCGTTTTCTTAAGTGTGACACTATCAAAATTGGGTAGTTATATTGTTCTTGAAGAATCAACTTTTTTGTACTTGCATAAAACTAATTTTCTAGTAAGAACTGCACTCAATGAAAGCTCATAGAATCGCAAGCAGGCAATAAGTAAAACCTACTACATTATTAGTTCATTACTAATGTTTTTTTTTTTTTTGAAAGATTACCACTCTCAGAGCTGGACCTTAACATTGACAATAAATTTTAATAAGAAATGTTTAAATGAAACACTCAACTAACTTTTTCATACAATTCGTAATACATATAAATTTAAATTGTTTCAGAGATGCGAACGGCCGATACTGGGATAATTTAAAAATTAATTTTTATATCTTGGTTGTCACCATATCATTTCAAACATCTTCTTTTTGCTTGGATAATAATAGTTCACGATGAATTATGAAATAAACAGGAAAACTATTCAATTCTCACCTATTCTGATCATGATGATTATGCCTGTGCCTCGAAGGCGGAGTTCCCTCTTTGACTCGCTTCTTAACCGGAGACAATTGTGTAGGTTCCTTCTTGCCAGCACTGTTCGCCATACTGAAATATTTTAACAATAAGTAACATTTGGATTTTAGTCATTTATATATTAGTTAGTAGTACATATTTTAGATTATGGTATGTTTTCGCAGAAAAGATGTAAACAAAGGTTTGTCAGAGCCAAGAGTAAAAAAAATACCACAACAAATGAATACCCGTATCAATAAACGTTATTCAAATAATGTGTCTTAAATAGCGAGACTTATTATTGTTTTATGTAACACAACCGTACAACTTTTAGTCTCTCTTTCAAATGTGGTGCGCGTACTTAAGAGACTTTATTTTAACAAAAAACAATACAATGGGAATATCAATATTAGGACATTAAAGATAAAATAATTATAAGTTTCGTTGGCCGGATAGTATCTACACAACAACGTCCATTTCTAAATACTTAGGAAGGTTTGTGTGTAGCTGTTATAAAAATGAAAAATTAATATGGATTACAAAACATCTTTGAATATTTTTACAAGATATGTTATTCTTGATGTGTAAGAATTAGTGGTAACGAAACCAGAAAGTGAAGTATTATACATTTTTAATAATACGAGCGTATACCGAAAAGAAAAGTAAAATAGAGAGTAATAAGTACTAATTTATATGCTTGTGCAATGCCATTCAATTTTGCAATACTATAAGTACTGGAGGGCAAGGTGAATATGTGCTCCAACTTTAAATGCATTAAAAAGGCTGTTGTATTCTATTATTTAAAATATTAAAATGTATGTTTAATTAAGGTTAGAAAAGATATATTACAGTATGGGTAGTGACATATTCTAACATGTTTATGTTGTATAAATAATTTTGGTAAACCTGGTTAAAAAAATTTAAATCTTTTAAAGATTACAGTGGCCCATGCTATTACTAATAATACTAAAGACGATTTGTACAGACCTGCATTAAATATTTATCTGGTAGGTAGTCTGTTAAAAGGTTCCTCTGTCACTGTCAATTTTTATAGGACTAACAATGACATATAGCAATATTTTAACCCGGGTTAACTTAATTTTTTAGGACAGGTCCGCGCAAGTCGTACTAAATGATAATAAAAAAAGAAACACATTTAGAAGATGAAATATTTAAAAACCATTGTGTTAGATACTGTTATTATAGATTTTAAGCCTGAAATCACATACAAGTGTTAAAACTACTAAGAGAGGTTATTTAAACAACAGCTACGTGTATAAAAGTTAGTAAAATCCATTATATAATACTTGTAAACACATAACACACCTGTATTGGTGCGTTGGATGCTGCGGTTGGTAGTGGGGAACTGTGGCTTGCTGCTTAGTTGATCTGTTGACAAGTTTGTATATTTCTCAAATACTTCATAGTTATTTTTAATCTATTTGAGTTATGATCTAGTTTTGATTCTATATAATGCACTATGGGAAGCAGACTCGTTTACGTCACGTTACTCGCACACAGTTGGCAATTTTAATTACAGGACTTTGACTGAACAACCTTCATGTAACTCAAAATTTCCTCAAATTACTTCACTACATAAAGGTTTCAGTTTGGCGCGAGCGCTCGTACAGTGTTGACGTGTTGAATTGTTTCATTGTTTTTTTTTCTTTTTTTAAACTACCTGCATTTTGAATTATGGAAGAAAATGAAGAAGATAATTTGTTGCGAGAGCAAGTAGTCACTGATAATTCTATTTGTTTCTCGGACTCAATACGGAACAGTAATTTGTGTTTAGTAAAAGATTCCCATCCCTCTAAAAGAAAAGAGCGTGAGGATGAAACAGATAGTAGTGAAGGATTTACCACTGTGACTCGAAGGAAACCAAAACGATTAATTATAAATGATTGCTCGGATACTGAGAGTAGTGAAAAAAGCAATAATGCAGAGACCTTCTATGAGATATCAGTGACATCACTTAAAGAGTTGCCAAAACAGATGGCCATGGCAAAGTTATTGAGATGTGAAGGGATAAGTAATGTTACAAGGATTAAATACAGATCAGCATACAAAGTATTTATTCAATTCCAAACAGAAAAAGATGCAGAAAAACTGATGAAGTGTGACAAATTTCGGGAACTTGACTATCGTTGCCAGAAAACGTTACAAAGTGATATGTCTTACGGCATTATAAAGGGAGTTGATTTATACATCACAGAAGAGGAAGCAATGAAGATTTTTGAATCGGAGTGCGAGTTGATAAGTGTAAGGAGGTTGAAACGCATAACTTCAGAAGGTGAATGGGTTGACAGTGAATCGGTTCGAGTATGTTTCCGGGGATCCACTTTGCCCCCATACGCTAAAGCGTATGGTTGTAGGTTCAGAGTGGAACCTTTTGTCTTCTCGGTCACGCAATGTTCCGGATGTTGGCAGTTTGGTCACTCGCGTAAGTACTGTTCATCCAAGAAGATGCTTTGCCCAAAATGTGGAAGTCCTGAACATCCAAACTGTGAAGCCATAAATATAAAATGTCTTAACTGTAAAGGTGACCATTTTGTGCTTAGCAAAAATTGTCCTAAGTTTCTTAAAGAGAAAGAAATACGCTTGATGATGAGTACAGAAAATATAACCTACAAGAAAGCTATACAAATAATAAATACAAAGTTTAAAAAATTACCTTCAGACACAGCTAAGATCAATGTTCAGGAAAACATTCCTACCACCACAAATCTAACAAAACCTAGACAAACTTACAGTAGCATATTAGCAAAAACAGTACAACGGTGCACAGACTCAACCTCAGATGAAGAACATAGTATAATTTTGAACCAAAAACCAACGCAGAAACAGCCTAAACAAAAAGTTAAGAAAAACGGACAGAATGAGATGATGGAATTCGAAGATACAAACAACAAGGAAACAGAAGTGCGGGACTTTGAACAACAAGAAACTGAAGACGAAGTTCCGGCTTTTGACATAAAAATGCTGCTGGCCAAGCTACATAGTGTTATAACATCAAAAAAATCATTAGAAGATAAAATTGTTGAAGTTATTAGTGTTGTGATCCATGAGGTAAAACTGATCATAGTTAAGATGTTAACTAAGGTAAAAAAATTTGAGAATATTATAAGTATAGTTAATAGTTGTTATGGATAAAGTAACACATAAGGATATTGATGTCAATTTATTGCAGTGGAACTCACAAAGCCTCAGACCAAAAATTATCAGTTTTGGAGAACTTTTAATGCAAGAAAAAATCCACATTGCAATTATTAGTGAGACCTGGTTCAATTCAGATATTACAAATATTACGGGCTATAAAATTTATAGGAAAGATAGGGTTGATGACTACGGTGGCGTAGCGATCATTGTTCATAATTCGGTGAAAAGCTCGATAGGTCTATTTGTTTGTCCAAATCCAGTTATACAAGTTATCCACATCAAATTACACAATTGCAAATTTATCAAAAATATCTTATCACTTTATTGCCCATCGTCAGTTCGAACCACTTCTGTAGATTGGGATAGCTTGTTCTCTGTATTTCAAAGTGAAACCATAATAGCAGGAGACTTTAATGGCCACCATAATAATTGGTCATATAAAACAGATACAAGAGGCATTCAGATAGATGATTCTGCTCTTGATAATAAATTTATATACCTTAATGATGGTACACCAACCCGGATAAAATTAGTCAACGGCATATTACATAAATCTTCACCAGATATATCATTCGCTTCTTCTGATATTGCTTTGAACTTCAAATGGAAAGTCCTGAATGAAAATTTAGGTAGTGACCACCTCATTATAAAATATTCTACTAAGATAAATTTTGAAAATAATTGTTTTAATAAATTTAATTTAAAAAAAATTGATTGGAAAGCTTTTAAGACTAGTATATTACAATCGTTTACTGGTGTTGAGGTGCAGTACTTGGACGAAAATATTCAGTTAAAATATGACTTTTTCTTAAAACACCTGCATAAAGCGGTGGAAGATAGTGTACCAATCATTAAGGTATGTAAGAAGCCAGACTCGAAATTTAAGCCTAAAGATTATTGGTGCCCATTACTCTCCCAAGCTGTAGCAGAACGTAGGTTAGCTTTGCGAAACTTCCGACGAAATCCTACTCCAGAAAATATGACTAAATTAGAAAACAAAATCAAATATGCCACTCAAGTGATTCGTCAGAAAAAGTCAGAAAGTAGGCAAAAATTTTATGACTCAATAGATGATCATACGACACCATCTGATATGTGGAAACGCATGCAATGGATGAAAGGTGTTCGCAATATACATAGATCATACATAGAAGATAAACAAAAGATAGATATTTTAAAGGAACTAACACCTAATTCAGCTAATAGTCTACAACCAAGTTTCAATTTTTCTGACGAGCTACTCGAATCGGCTTTTACGATTACAGAATTAGAGAATTGCCTTAAAAAAAAAGATACTGCACCAGGTGAAGATGGAATATCATATTCTATGCTTTACAATTTACCTTTATCAGTAAAATTATTTTTACTACAGCTTTACAATCTCATTTTTATAACGAGTTGTATTCCAAACCAGTGGAGAGATATAACAATTTTGCCAGTTCCCAAAATGGGTGATTCTATTGAAGGTGTTATTCAGCTAAGACCTATATCACTGATTTCTTGTGTCTGTAAAATTTTCCATCTCATGCTCCTTAAGCGAGTAGAATGGTTTATAGAGAATAATAAAATTTTTTCACCTTGTACAATTGGATTTCGAAAATCACTGTCATGTTACAACTGTTTAATTAGCTTAGTCTCCCATATTCAAATTGGAATTAGTGAAAATGCACCCACGTTAGTATGTTTCCTTGATATTGAGAATGCATATAACAATATATGCACTGAAAAAATGCTACAAAATCTTAACAATGTAGGTATAAGCAAAGTTATTTGCGGATATTTGTGGCAATTTTTAAAAGATAGACGTCTAAATGTTAAGTCGGATGATGGGCGTACAGTGTGTACAAGGTGGACTTCAAAAGGGCTAGCACAGGGAGACCCTATGTCTCCTCTCCTTTTTAATGTTGCAACTTATAGAATTTGTTATGTTCTAAATGAAATAGGCATATCTGTTCTTCAGTATGCGGACGATTTTGTGATCTATGTGAGTAATAAAGACATAAACAAATCAAAGGAACTGATACAAAAAGCTTTAAATATTGTCATAACGTTATTGGATGAACTAGGATTAAAATTATCAAATAAAAAAACGAAGCTCTGTCTATTTAGTCGCGGACAAAGAAAAATCATTCCAAGTTTAAACATTTATGGAGAACAAATTGAGTCGATAAGTTGTTACAAATATTTGGGCATTTGGCTTGATAGAAGTTTACGATGGGGAAAACACATAAACGAGACTGTACAAAAATGTAATAAATATATGAGGGTACTTAAAGTTCTTGTCGGTTCTGCCTGGGGAATCCACCCCATACACATAAGACGTCTATACATCTCACTTATACGTTCAAGATTAGACTATGGGGGAATATTTTTTGATAATGCAGCAAAAACTAATATTTGTAAATTAGATAAAGTCCAGAATCAGGCCTTGAGGATAATTGGTGGATTCATTAAAAGTTCTCCAATTCATTGTATGGAGAGTGAGCTGAGTATAGAACCATTGTTTGTAAGGAGACGATATCTAGCTTATAAGTTTTGTCTGAAAATGTTGTCATATAACAATAATAATAATGTACAATTACTAACCGAGCTTAGTGAATGTTGTAAAAAAAGGTATTGGGCCAAAAAGAAGCAGCCACTTATATCGGCCACCTTTGAGGAAACAAAAGATTTAGAAATACATACGGCTCAAACCTTAAATTTATTTAGCCTAAAGTTTTGGATTTCAAAAGTCAATATAAAATCAGTAATTGTTCCTGAATTAGATAATGTCTCAAATTCAAAAAAATCTTATAATGCTGAAATCCTTAGAACACATGTATTGAGCGAAATAAGTAACAAATATAATGACCATTACAAATTGTTTACCGACGGCTCAAAGGATGGCGATATGAGAGGAGCTGCTATTTTCGACCCGGTGCAGGCAAAGAGGTTTATGTACAAGGTTAAAGGGGATGTTTCCATAATGACGATAGAATTAATTGGTATAAGTGAAGCACTTACATATGCTTTGACGCTTAATGTTAAAAAGGTTGTCATTTTTAGTGACAGCAAAACTGCGCTACGGCATATACGTCGTTGTGCGGCTGGAGTCACGGTTGTCTCTGTTGCTTACAATATTTTGAACCAATGTGAGGAATTCGATAAACGTGCAGTGAAACTTAGACTACAGTGGATCCCGTCACACATTGGGATATCAGGTAACGAAGAGGCTGACATACTGGCTAAATTAGCATTAGAGGCTGGCAGAGATTTTAAAATAAAACCTTATTATTCAGAAACACTTCCGAAATTCAAAACAATGTGTCATAGTCGTTGGAAAAGGCACTTCGAAGAATTATCAAAAAATAAAGGAATTTGGTACAGAACTTTAAATAGTGAGCCTCTTCGGGTACCGTGGTTTGTAGAAACTTAAATAAAAAGAAATATGTTAAAATTAGCATTTAGGAGCCGTTCAGGGCACATTCCATCAAAACAGTTTGCCTTTTTGATGAAAAAAGCTGAAACCCCTAACTGTGACGTGTGCGGTAAAGTCGAAGACGTTTACCATGTTTTGATGGAGTGTGTCAAAAATGGACACGAGAGAGACAACATTTTTTCTTTGTTTAATTTAAATAAATTAGATATAGGTTTAATCCAAAGTATCCTCAGCCAACCTTCTTCAAAGGTGGCCATAGCAATGTATACATTACTAAACTAAGTTAATTTAAGTAAAATGTTAAAGTAGATTAAGGTATGATAGGGTTGGCATATCTTAAAAGATAAAAACCCTTATAATAAATAAAGATTTAAAAAAAAAAACATAAAGGTTTATTTCTTGTCACATTTCTAAGACTAAAAGGTATCTTTTTGTATCTTTCAAGTACCTTTACTAATTTTTTTTTGGTTTTCCGCAATAAATACTCCTATAACCAAGTGTAATTCCTAAATTATCCAACTCCAAATATCTTATCAAATCAAGAAGATTTTCCCAAAACACATTTTTTTAACAATTGGAAAACCATCTTAATAATAAAACATTGATTATGTAGTTTCAAGTTCCTACAGGACCGCTACAATTATATTAATCTCCAGTGTAACATATAAACCAACCTCTTGTGCTGATGATGGCAAGGCTGCTCCGTGAGCCTCCAATCTGGTACCTCTGCCACTTGGTGATGATGCGCCGCCGCCGCCGCGGCCGCAGCCGCTGCTAACTGTTGCACCTATAAATTAAAGATTTTACATATGTTTACGTATAATTTGTGATATTTTTAAGTATTTACAGCAAATAAGGACGGACCATGGACTAACCCCAATGCAAATGTATAAGTGAAAATACGCAATAAAGGAGAATACCTCATTGGAGGTCATCGAAATGCGACTTTCCAGGAGTATCTTTGTAAAGACTTATTAGTATTTATTTTAAACACTAAAATTATTACTTTCAGTTCGATAAATTATGAGGCATGCAATTTCTTTAGTTGAATTTAAATCATTATTTACCTGGTAAGGCTGGCAGAGTATGGAGGACACAAATTGGTGCGGGAACGGTTCTCGAGTGGGGTACTGCCTCGTTGCTCCCACGGGGACTCTACCTTGGTATAGTTGATACTGGAATAAATAAATAACTGATTATTATATGAATCTTCGTTAAAAAATATATTTAGTTGAATGCAAGTCAGTCTGAAACCTTATTGAATTTCATTCGCTTTTTTATTTCAGGTACCACTTAAGAATCCCCATTAACTTATATGTCTTGCATAGAATAATATACAATTTGTGATAGATTACTAGAAATACATAATTTGTCTCCAATTTTTCATATCGATTTTTGACTGACAGAAAATATATTAATAGTGCTCGTAGTATCGAGCCAGGGTGTGGCTGCCTCTAGTGTCAAGAGTTGATCAAGCCGTCAATGGAAAACCCACAGGCGTCTGACGTAGCTTCACGACTGTTACGTTACCGCCAACAAGCGGGTCCAGCAGCGACGTAGCCTCCGAAGCACGGAAGCGCTCTACTACTTACTTAGGTGATCACCCATCTTAGGTCTGTCGCACCGAACGTCGCTTAACTTCAATCGCGACAATCGTAAAGCAACAGCGAAAGCCGTTCGGCTATGAGAGCTTCACATTGATTCCATCAAATGTTTGTCTTGATCCACTAAATTAAACAATTTTTAAGATGTCGACATTTTGCTGTGAAATAATACCTTATATTGACTACAAAAATATGATCTAACTAACCAATTTATCGACAGTAGGCAGTCTCTGTGAAGGCACAGCTAAAGCCAAATGATGCGTGGGCGCAGCGGCAACGGTTCCATACTCCGCGCCGCCTGAGCGACGGCACACCTGTAACAAGTTATAATTTTAAGTTAAATTTAAGAAAACCCGGCTGCTACAGTTCATTTGCCGTGAAGTTCCTGTTTCCGGGCCATAGATATACTCACAACAGAGTCGAATATAATGAGACCTCATACAATGAAATCCATCAAAAGGATTAGGCTATAGAGTGTGCCAAACAAATATAAGTACATACATGTACTCAAAAAACATAACCCTCCTTCTACAGTCGCAGTCGGGTAAAAAAGAACAATGATTTCTCAATATTAGAATAACACATGATTTTTAACTAATCACTGATTTCAAACACAGGATTATTGATTGTTTTAGTAGAACATATCTAATATTTGGTGATACCCAACGCAACAAGTAAGCACTACAGTATTGTGCTGTGGTTGGATTAGGTTCCCTGGTCTCCTGTACCAGATATCCCAGGTTCGAGATAGGGACAGGGTAGACAGGGTTTTCGGGGTGTCTCTTTACAAGACATTACCGCTACCCACATGGCAGTATTTGATATGCCATGCCGACTTGAATCAACTATTACACATATTCGGCAACGAATAGTCCATTCGGGCTAAATATAGGTCGGCTGATTCGGCTCGTTACGCCAAAACCCGAATGGCATTTCTCCCGGACTGTCCACACATATTCGACTTTGCCGCCGACTGTGCCAAATGATGTCAACCCAAATATGTAGATAGAGCCTTACACAATTATTAACACCATGGAATTTGGATTTGTTTGAACAGTTCTATAAATTACATCAATAACTTATTTACGTTTGTAGTATTTACATAAATATGAATTAAATGAAATATTTATTTCTCAACATTGACAATTACTTGTTCTTATTGATGTCAAATAAAGCATGACTCTACCACCAGTTCGGAAAAACCTTCGTGAAGAAGAACTGGCAAGAAATTTCACGGGTATATTTTTTTCAAAATAAACTTACAGGGTCTCTTTATGCCTATACAAAGTTATTCTTATCTGCATCCGTCAGCTCGGCAAGTCTCCCTCCCCCCAAGTATCCAAACGACAAACACCCTTAAACGGCACCCGTTCACGAGTTTATTTATTTATTTATTAAGTTGCCAACAGATGAGACACCTTACGTTACTAAATTAAACATATAAAAGAACTTAAAATGTGTGCCCATCCAATTACAAGCAGCTACAACTTATTAATAACGCGGAATCCAGCCATCGCCCTCCTCAACCATATTAGAGGGAAGTGAGCGACCCGTATATCATATTACTATTACATATTAATATCATATTACTAACCTCCATCATTTGTACGGAAGCCTTCACATTATTACAATGAGCGTAGTCAACAAGATGTGATAACGTCACGAACGCGTGGTTCAGTGCTTCGCCGGGCGTTATTCGACGTTCCTGAAAATATTATTTCAAATTAGTGTTTGCTAAACGTAAACCTGCTGGTACAAATGTATTTGAATCGTACTGGATTCCAAACTTAGGAAAATATTTTTGTACCCGAGTGATTTAATCTTGTTAATTGATCACTTCTATGTACAGAGCTATTATTTCAGTAATTTAAACTTTCAGTATAAAAATTGATAGGTAACTTTTGTCCACGGTTTCGATCGTGTACCTGTGAGGAATAGTACTGTTTATTGGGATAAGAGGTCACATTTTTCGCGATTTGGGTATACTATATTCTATTTCACTATATTTATATTACAATAAACAGTAAATTATAAACACCTGGTCCATAGTAAGCATCCTCTTTAACAAATCAATGAACTCCCTTCGATCTGCTTTCTCAGCCAAGAGTTGGCCTCCTTCAAGATCTGTCGGCACATTCACCTGAAATTAAAATAATTTTGTTTAAATTCGTGATGTGAAAGGACGAACATTTTTCTGGGTTACAATAATTTTGCACAAAGAGGTTGTGTCCTGGACCTAGACCAAATACCTAGAAGACATATAGTTGATGCTATTATTGTATAGAAATGTGATTTATCTCTAAATTTTTTACTTACAAAAAAATATTTCTTTCGTAAAATTCTTAACTTTTTCGATATCGATGATACACATCGACTTCGAAAAAGTAAATGTACCGTAATCATTTAAAATTATACCATCACAGGCAAGTAGTTTTACAGCAATTTACATGATTCACTATTTCACTTTTCAATCAAAACAGTTCACTTATAGAACATAATACAGTATGTTCACATGTATTTGTTATATTTTAAATGTTCTTACCTGTGGTGCCTAATTAGATACTTAAGTCTTCGAGCATGGTATAAAAACATGATGTGTGTTCGAAGCCTAAAAAGGTAAGTAAAAGGTACCCAAATATTAACATTCTTTTATAAGTTTTATTTGTAATGTATTTATGGAAGGTCGCCATTGCGATGGTTTTGTTTACGTGGTGAATCACTTTAAAGTTTAAGGTAGCGCTGTTGCTGCCTGTATTGTCTTCACTTGCGTACTTTAAAATTCAAAATTATAGTTTATACATACCTTTGATTGGAGTAAATTTCATTAATTGTCATTTTCATCAAATTAGGTATTTGTTGTTATAATATGTAGCGATTCTTCACGTTTTCAAATACTTGCAGCATAGGAAATAAGAAACTTTAAAAATATGTCAAATAGGTTAAATAAACGTTACATTTAAATCTAACTTTATGCTGGACGCAACAATCCTATGCGGATGACATTTTTTTTGGCGTATATTCACTTGTAGCCGTGCGTACCCGGGCCAGATCGCTAGTAGCATATGAGCATATAAATAAACAAAATATCTAACCTGTCCGATATCATCAAGGCAGTTGAAGATATACTTCCTAGCCTCTTTACTCTTGATTCCAGTTTCGAGTTCATGTTCCTCCGGGGTCTTCAATCTCCAGAATGGATATGTGCTGTCCACATCCCGGTAGAAAAACTTTGTAGTCTTTGATGCGCTGTGAAGTAAATTAAGTTTGTTAATTATAATCTGTATTTAGATATATAGTTGAGAAAAATTGATACACTAGAGATAGGAAATTTATATTGCTTGATATGTTTGGTTGTAACTCAATTGGAAATAGGTATAGATTGGTTATCAAAAGAGTGTTCCTTTATGTCTCATTGAAGTGATTAAGAAGGTTTGTGATTTAATATTTAATATAATAGAATGGTTCTTATTGCAGGATTATTTTATTAATTTTTAACTTTTTATTTAGGATCTGGCCCTCTACTTACTTGAATGTTAAATAACTTCAATTGTTTAATACATTTTCCATCTTTTATGAAATAATATCTAAATAGCAAACCTATTAAGCATATGTTCGGTAGGCAGGCCCTGTGTCTGGCTGATGTATCGGATCTGGTCGTACTCGGAACAGCCCGGGTACAGAGGCCAGCCCAGGAACAGCTCCGCCACCACACAGCCCAGAGACCACATGTCGATGGCCTCGCAGAAAGCCAGGCCGAGGATTATTTCTGGCGCTCTACAAAACGAAATGAAATGTATTAGAACTTAAAACGGATTTCAATCGTTGTATGAATTGAAAACAATAAAACAGAAGTAATCGTAATTAATCGTAAAACCTTCTCATAAGTATAAAATTAAAAAAAATTGCTTACTTCAGTAAATATAGTGATTATAATTGCCCATGGCACATTTAAAACCTATTGAAAAGAGCTTGCAGTTTTAAAACAAAGGTGTTTTGATCATAAGGAGAATCCCCTTAAAACTTCCTAAAAAAAATCTAATAGACTCCTATTTACATAATTTTTCATCCTCATTTCCAAAAGCTAACAAAAGACAATGATCTAACTGCGGGGGTAGGTACTTAGTCAAATATTAACTCAATATATTTACCTATAGTACCGCGACTGCAGATAAGTGTTGCACACGGCCTTGCTGACATGCGAGGCGCTGCCGAAGTCGATGACTTTAACTCTGTAGGGCTGACGCGCCGGCTCCACCAACATTATATTCTCTGGCTTTAAATCTGCGTGGATTAAGCCCAGTTGCTGTGGACAACAATTAGGTTTGTAGTTAGGACATTTCTGTATTCAAAACACGCCAAACTTATCTGTTTCATTTATTTGAGGCGGTGAAAGTTTAAGCACAATTCATATTCATTGGATTAGGCTTACTAGTATCCAAAACGCAGTAACGAAAAATGTAGTGATTCAATAAATAAGAAATAATATTCGACTTCGTGTGCGGTTGTTGAAGTGTCACGATTAAAGAATTCGCCTACTATGTCTTCGTCTGATATAGAGACATAGCAGAATTTTTTGCAGTGGCTCACTTTATGACTAAACTTTTTTGTTCTTATTCATTCTTGTTTATCTGGCGAGATTAGTTCGGGTATGCACATAGACAATGTTTAGTTTACCACATTCATTGCTCTTTTCAGAAGCGATTCTCGTAAAAACTGTGTCTTCTTTGCTACGTATATTTCTTTTAGAAAATAAGACGGTAATCTATGAAGCGTACTCGGAATTATTTCAGCTAAATGGTCAAATAAAAAGCGTCTTTATTTAACATTCTGCAAACATGTGACACCAATCTTGCTAAAAAAATATTGCACTATTCTTCTCAATATAGCACAAAAAACATTGCGATAAGTATGAGATAAGTGAAATAGCACGCGTTAAAGAATTCAGTTTAAAAGTAAAAATAAAAAATCATCAAATCTGACTCAAGACAAAGTGTAACTGTTGTCATTGAGATACTTTTATCTATTGCGTATTATTGATACATGTTGAACAAAACCTGTGTGATGCCAGCCATGAACTGTAAAACACACAGTTCGTTATAGCCGGGTTACATGACCACGTGATACGAGAAAACCTTATTTAATAGCTTAAACATAGGTTAAGAATTGAAAAAATGTACATATCTGACCCTACAAAAACATATAATTCAACATCCACCTTACCTTCAGCTTCAAAAGCGCTGTCAAGACCTGCTGCAGTATCGGCCGGATGTACTTCAGAGGCAGCGGACTGAACTTGTTCTGCTTCAGGAAGTCGTACAGGTTCTGTTCCAGCATTTCGAATACCAGACAGGTGTGCGAGCGGTGCTGGAAGCACTCGTAGGCTCGCACGAAGTTGAATTCATCCGCGGACTCTTGCGAGAGCCGGGATAGAATTGAGACCTGGAATAACGGAGGTTTTCGATTAGCTTTGGGATCCTAAATGGGGGTGTTTTATTCTATTTCATAGCAAAGGAGCAAATGATACAACTTTTCAAACATATCAAGATACAAAACAAATTAGTTCTTTAGATTAATATATATTAAAACTGTGCCAACAAATGTTTTCCCATACTTTTTCTCATTGCTCTTTTTAATTACTTTTAGTAACACCTAAAATAAACATTTAAGAGATTATTCTTAGATCCATTAACAAAGTAATGTTTCTAATATAAATATAGTTTAGAATAATCTAAAAGTTCATCTTAATAACAGGCTGTATACAACAAAAGTTATTGTCCGTGAAATTGTACTGTTGTTAAATTGTAGAACTTTTATTTCATCTCACTAGTTTCTGTACTTTGTACTTTGAAGAACACAATTAATTACAGTGGAAGAATATTAATAAAAGAAAAAAAAAGTAGCATACAAAATTATCAGGTTTATTTATCAATGGTGTTACGGTGTTCTGCCATGTTTTGTAAAATTAAAATACTTTTTATGTTTTAACTGTCTCTGTACTTACTGTGAAGATATTAGTAGTTTGTTTTTTAATAAAATAAATTGCACGCTCCCAGGAGCGTTAACAACATGTTAAATAGTTTATTCTGTATCAGTAACTACTTAAACGAGGAAAAATAAGGCATTTTATTGGTTTAATCTCAAACAGTTTATTCCACTTACATAAGTAGCCTATTCAGACACAAATAATGGGTAATAAAAAATTTTATGGCTTGTGTAAATGAAGCGTTTGACTTTGATTCTATTAGGTCATTAGAGCAATTAAAATGAAAGCCGCAAATTTTGTAATCATGCGGGTTGAATGTAGTGTGTTGAAAGTGATATATCTCAAGTTATACATATATGGCGAAAAGGTATCGACTTACACATAATATGGAGTACAGAAATGTTTCAATCAAACGTTTGTTACGAAATGTCACAGTGAACCCAAGCCAAATTCTTCAAAATTTTGTTCACGATATCTTTTGAAACGACATTAGCTCCTATATTATTAATATTGTATTTTAAATAACTAAATACAAAATCTAAAAAACCGGCTCAGATTTAAAATAACCGACATTTATCAAAACCTATCGTCTTAATTACGCGGCCAACTCAATGTTGCCAAGTCACTGAAATGTTCAAAGCATTTTTTGGTAAATTCCTTCCACTTTAATGTGTAAACATAAACATCTGGACTCTTGCCAAAGCTAACAAACTAAGTTTCAACGAGAAAGCTTCTTCAGATAGCTTTGGTATCTTTACTTTCAAAGCTTTTCTTACAATATCGTATAAAGTTCGCTGTTTCTTGGAGAAAATTCAGGGTTTCTTGTGATAGTTTTTGGCAATTGTTTTAAGATAGAAATCAGTGACTGTAAATTTTGAATTTAAAGTTTACTTTTATTTTTTTGTTACATTTTTCTTTATTTAACTTATTTCGGTTGGATTATGGCGAGAAGATTGGTAGTATAAAATTATCCTCTTATAAAAAATTGTCGTAATATAGCTCGTCAGTGATTAATCGAAAGTATTTGAGAATATATAAACCAGCGCCAGCTAGCATTGTGGCTATAAAAATATCAAACAAAGTGAACAATAACATTGGTCTGTCAATAAAATAACTATAAAGCCGCACTTTGAAAACGACAAAGGCGAATGCATTATCCAATTATCATTAACAGGACATAAATTGATAAACTTAATGAGCAACGTGCGTGGTCATAACATTATAAGTTGGTATTATAAATTAATTGCAATTAAAAATTATGAATTTGGATAGTAAGGTTGTAATAGATACTAGCTGCGTTCAAAGCTGCCTCGCTATTTATTCTTATTTCCTTTTTTCCTTATTTGCAATGTTATTGTCTTGACAATAAATCGATCATTGATTCGATAAGTATTGTGGACGAATGTTACAATAGGATATTACAAAAGGCATTTCGAAAATACCACGAATGTTAAGTATTTTTGTAGATATTTTATGTAAGATAAAACAAGTACATCTTCATTAAACTTAACACTAAAAGTAGTCCCTTGCTCGGTGACGTTTTTACTCTAAAAAGCAGCAGTTTACCTCAATCTGTCCCTGTCTGGCATAGCTGGGATGGTTCTTGAGGATCTTGATGGCGACTATCTCGTTGGTACCCTTCTTCCAGCACTTGACCACCTGCCCGAAGGTCCCTCGCCCGAGGAACTCCAGCACCTCGTACCTGGAACGTGAATTCCAGGTTTTAATAGTGGACTATACAGTTCTTTTATCTCGTCTTTGGTAAACGATTTATAAGGAAATGAATCATCCGAGAAATGTCTCACAAAGCGAAATCGTTTTTCATGGCTCAAACGATCTTAGCGATTTTGAATTACTTTAGAATTAATTTAGGTTTTTGAAACATATGAAAGTATCGGTCATCAATCACTGCTAAAAATAGATGTAAACGCCCATGACTACATAGCGCTGCTTGCTGTGGTCGAAAACTTAAACATTCTGTTTATTGAAAACTATGACGAATTGTCATGAGCAGAAATAAAAGTTCTACCAGTGTAAAGGATATTCAAATTTCATAATTAATTACGCCACACTTGTCCAATATAAACAAAAAATGGCAAGATGTAATTTATGGGTAGCTAATTATAACGTTTCAACCAAATAACAAAAACTACTCACCGATTCGACGAGGAATAGAGCACCTCATGCTGAACCAGCTGGTAGTCCCCATCGCCTCCACACCCAGAGCCTGCTTTGTCATCGTACGCCGCATCGTGTTGCGTCATATCACGTTGTGTCATGTCGCAGAGCGCGTCGCCGCAGCCGCATGTATATAGAGACGGTACCCACACATTAGCTATGCATATAGTTTAATATGACTGATGTTAGTTTTGTATGTATTTGTGTGAATTGATGGGACATGAATTTTGTGATGATAAACTTGGTGGAAAATTAACTTTATTATCTCATTTTAGGGCAAAGCTATAGAGTTCTAGTATATTCCAGAATATCTTAGTCACAAAATTCACGTGTGTAAACTAAAGAATAGAAAAAGACATAGTTGCGTCATGCAATAATTGTTTCGAAGATATACTTATGGAATGAACGCAACAAAGCATGAGAAACAAGAATGCATTTAGCTTTGTCGATTGATAAGACTTTTATCTGATTGTAACATAGATAATGGATACAATGTCGGCACTACTTAATCTATACTTTTATTATTTAAAAAATTACTCCTTTGGTTATATTCCAACGACCGCGTTAACAATCCAGGGATATCAGCCTCATCTAAATAAGGGATGGTGACACTCAATTTATAGTCCACCATGCTTGCTACTGCTGGTTGGCAGACTCTACACATAACTTCGAAATCATTTCTTAAGTAGGTACGTGGGTTTCGTCCCGATGTTTTCCTTCACCGTTAGAGCAGTCAGCTTTATATGCTTAGTTGTTAAAACTCATCGGTACATTTGGCAGTCGCGCGAAGCCGGCGCCTGAACCACTGCGCTACCAACGCTCCTTTGGTTATTTCATCGATAAACTCCAAAACTAAGGATGAGATTTCAAAAAATATTTCTCCTTTAGAAAGGTGCTTTATCCCGAAGTAACATACACAAGCCTTGTTTTATCTCGATATTCCCACGGGGTCAGGGGCTACGTGGGTGAAGCTGTACAAGACATATCATTTCTTATACAAAGTAGGAATCTTTAACCCTTTACAAGGCAAACGAATTTTAGCAGCATAACCAAATAGAAAATTCACTTGATTTTTAATTGCATAAGCCGAACGGAAAAAGATATACGAAAAATTATAAGAAAATAATTACGCAGGTACTGTAAAAAAAAGCAAAAAGAGAAATATTTCTAGAATAAAAGAGAATAGCAGACTGGGTACCCTATAATATTTATAAATTGTAATCATATCAAAACCGGGCTATATTTAGTTTATAGGTCAATATTAGACACGTATTTACCACGCTCAAATATTGAGATAGTTGTTGGGGATACTTAGAAATATAATAAAATCCAATTATTCCCGTAACAACGCCATTTATTTTTTCATCGACATCTAGAAAAATTATACACTGTCAATCTGTCAAACTTCAAAGACATTGAGGAGCCATTTCATAAGCCCTTATGAGTTCTGGATTAACACAGAATGAGCTGCAAGTGTCTTGAGTTTTTGGTCTTGCAGCTTGGTAGATGTTGGATTTTATGTTTTTAAGTATGAGATCCCATTTTGAAGAAAGCTTCCAGCCATCTTTCACGATTGAAATTGGGGTGTTTTAATTTAAATAGCTTCATCTGATCATTATATGAACGTATTAACCCTCTAACCGTATTCGTCCTATAAGTGTCGTCGTTATAAGTGTTGTATGTAGATCTACCAACCAAAAATATGGTGGAAAAAATAATTCACTTTGCATATTATAACGGGTAGAAATGTTTGGTCACTAAGACATTTTAACATTACAGTATTGCCGTAATCGTTTTTGCAATGCGGAAAAGAATAATGGATTGTAATTTTTATAAAAATATATATTTACAATTATAATTTTTTATGACATTATCATAAGTTATTATTTGAAAAAGTTCCTCAACTTTAACAAAATGCCACGTAGATAAACTTAATTATTAACATTTTAAGTAGGTTTAATTAACGGCTGAGCAAATTTGTATGAAATTTTCAACTTAAGTATCTGCTTGTTGTTTATATTACATGTTGAATTAGTATCAAAATAATCCATTTAAAATACTAGTAGCGCCATCTATGACTTGTTATGCATACCTACCTGGCTGTCATATAAAAATAAATTTAGTCTTGACAAAACCACTAAGCGTGTTTCATTAGGTTATGGGCCCAGTCCCGTTTTTCCTAATTATAAAGTGTTTTATCGGTCGGAAGTAATAATGTCGACGTCGGGGTTTTTAGTAAATGTGCCAAAACTCAAAGGACGCGAAAACTATGACGATTGGGCGTTCGCAACGAGCAATTTTTTATTACTCGAGGGAATCGACATTGAAAATGTGCCGGCGACTATTAGTGAAACTGAGAAGCAGAAAGCCAAAGCTAAACTCATAATGACTATTGACTGTTCGTTATATGTGCATATCAAGAGTGAGACTACAGTGAGCGGTGTATGGAACAAATTGAAACAATTATTTGATGACACGGGCTATCAACGAAAAATAAGTTTGCTTCGAACATTGATTTCAATACGTCTCGATAATTGTGAATCCATGACATCTTATGTATCTCAAATGGTCGAAACAGCACAAAAATTAAAGGGGACAGGTTTTGAAATCACAGATGAGTGGATCGGGTCATTACTTTTGGCTGGACTTCCAGATAAGTATTCACCGATGATAATGGCGATAGAACATTCCGGAATCGCCATTAGCGCTGACGTCATAAAAACAAAGTTACTTGATATGTGTTTGGAGGTTGGCACTACTGGAACGGACTCTGCATATTGGGCAAAACAACAGCCCAAACAGATGTCAACGTCAAATGACGTGTCAATCGGAAGGAAACAAAATCAAGTGTTATCATTGCAAGAAAATCGGTCATTACAAAAATCAGTGTCCTAAATTAAAAGCAAATAAACAAGTAAATGCTTTTAGTGCGGCGTTTTTCAACGGTTGTTATAGCACAGACGACTGGTACGTCGATTCAGGCGCAAGTGCACACATGACATCAAACAAAAATTGTTTACTCCGAATCCGACCAGTGCACGGAAACAAAGAAATCATAGTGGCAAATCAAACGACGGTGCCTGTAGTTAGTGTTGGTGAAACACAGATAACGACATGCGTCAACAGTTTTCAGTATGAAGTAATTGTGAAAAATGTTTTGTACATACCTAAACTCACGACAAACCTATTGTCTGTAAGCCAACTCATAGCTAATGGCAATAGAGTAGTGTTCAAAAAGGATGTCTGTTGGATATATAACCAAGTGAATGAGGTTATTGGTATAGCAAATTTAATAAATGGTGTGTACAAGCTAAACACAAGAAAATTCGAGAATTCGTTGGTGGCGATGTCAACATGGCATAAAAGGTTAGGACATATAAATAGTAAGTCCTTACAGAAAATGAAAGAAGGTGCTGTGGTAGGAGTTTCTTTTGACAAGAAAGCTGACATACAGATACAGAATTGTGAAGTGTGCTGTGAAGGAAAACAGACACGTTTGCCTTTCCCATCAGCTAACCATAGAAGTGAAAAACTACTGGATGTAGTACACTCAGATTTATGCGGGCCGATGGAGACTAAGTCAATTGGTCAGGCAAAGTATTTTCTTCTGTTTGTTGATGATGCCAGCAGAATGACATTTGTCTACTTCTTGAAGGAAAAGAGCCAAGTGTTTCAGCATTTCAAAGAATTTCGAGGGTTAGTTGAGAATCAAACAGGAAACAAGATAAAAATATTGAGAACTGACAATGGAGGTGAATTTTGTTCACATGAGATGGAGAGTTACTTAAAACAAGTTGGTATTGTCCATCAGAAGACCAATCCTCACACTCCAGAGCAGAATGGGCTCTCAGAGAGGTTCAACAGATCTGTAGTTGAACGGGCAAGATGTTTATTGTTTGAAGCGGATCTCGACAAAAGTTTTTGGGCAGAAGCAGTTCATACTGCAGTATACTTAAAGAATAGAACACCAGCCGCCAATTTAGGCATGATGACACCATTTGAGAGGTGGACGGGTGAGAAACCAGACCTTAGCCATGTTAGAATTTTTGGCAGCAAGGTAATGGTGCATGTTCCCAAAATACAAAGACAAAAATGGGATAAGAAGGCTGACAAATTGATTTTGGTTGGGTATCCAGATAATGTAAAAGGATACAGATTGTATAATCCAAAAACTAGAAAAATTACTATGAGCAGAGATGTCATTATTATGGAGAAAACGGAGTCAGATATTGCTCAGATAATAGTAAATAATTGTGAAGAGACATCAGAAAAAGATGAAAACATAAAAGATAATGAAAGTTTACCTAAAAATTCAGCTTCAGATCCAAAAGATTCAACATACAAATATGAGTCATCAATTTCCGATGATGATTCTTATCAATCTATGAGTGAAGACGGGTCTATAATAGAGAATGATGTTCAGATGGAGCTGGATACTAAGCGCAGGAGAAAGCCAGTTGATAAGTATGGTATGACCAATATCTGTATTCTGGACCACCTGGAATCATGTGATGAAGAACTCAGTTATGAAGATGCAATGAATGGACCAGATAAGAAACAGTGGAGACAGGCGATGAAAGATGAACTGAAGGCTTTCGACGACAATCAAGCATGGACATTTGTAGACAGGAAAGAAGCTGATAGAGTGGTGCAGTGCAGGTGGGTCTTCAAGAAAAAGTATGAAAGTGATAATAGTGTGCGTTATAGGGCAAGATTGGTTGCAAAAGGTTTCACCCAAAAACAAGGTATTGACTACACTGAAACATACTCACCAGTGCTTCGTTACTCAACATTAAGACTTTTATTTGCTTTAAGTGTCAAACTTAACTTTGAAATTACTCACTTAGATGTAACCACAGCATTCCTAAATGGTTACTTACATGAAAATGTGTATATGCAAGTGCCACCTAATTTGGACTGTAAAGAAAATTGTGTTCTCAAATTAAATCGTGCAATTTATGGTTTAAAACAATCAGCCAGAGCTTGGAATGAGAGAGTAAATGATTGTTTAGTAAAATTACATTTTGTTAAGTCAAAGCTAGAACCATGTCTATATATAAAAAAAATTAATAAGGAGCAGATCATAATAGCAGTTTTTGTAGATGATTTTTTCATTTTTTCAAACAGTTGTAATATGGTTAAGGAGTTAAAAACCAATCTAATGGCAAAATTTAAGATTAAGGATTTGGGGCAATTAAAACAATGTTTGGGTATGAGGGTAAAAATTTATGAGAATGGCTGTATATCCTTAGATCAAGAAAAATTTGTAGATCATATTTTAAGTAAATTTAATATGACAAACTGCAGTGTTGTTGATACTCCCATTGAAAGTAATTTAAAACTAGATAAAGGTGTAGAAGTTTGTCAAAAATACCCATATCAGCGACTAATAGGTAGCTTGATGTACTTGAGTGTTTTAACTCGCCCAGATATTGCTTATAGTGTAAGTTATTTGAGCCAATTTAATAATTGTTATTCCCATACTCATTGGAAGCATGCAAAACGCATCTTAAGATATTTATGTAAAACTAAATCATATGGACTAATGTTTAGCAAAGATAATTGTAAATTGAAAGGTTTTGTTGATGCAGATTGGGCCTCAAACACCATAGATAGGAAATCCTATACAGGTTTCTACTTTAAACTCTCAGGAACTGTTATTTCATACGAATGTAAAAAACAATGCACTATAGCTTCGTCAAGTACTGAGGCTGAGTATATGGCGATAGCAGAAGCTTGCAAAGAGGCTATTTATTTAAAAAACTTGTATTGTGAAATTGTAGGCAGTTGTGATGATGTAATCATATTGTATAATGATAACCAAGGTGCTCAGAGGTTATCAGAAAACCCATTATTTCATAAAAGAACCAAGCACATAGATGTGCGCCATCATTTTGTTAGAGAAGCTGTAGCTAACAATCTTATTAAGATAGTTTACCTGCCAACATCTGAAATGCCAGCAGACATTCTGACCAAAGGATTAAGTAGTGTAAAACATAATTATTTTGTAAAAAGGTTAGGTATTCAAAGCATTGTTTAATAAATATCAAAGCAGTAAGAAACATGTACCAAAGTTTAGATTATTTTGATAAGTGGAGATGTTGAATTAGTATCAAAATAATCCATTTAAAATACTAGTAGCGCCATCTATGACTTGTTATGCATACCTACCTGGCTGTCATATAAAAATAAATTTAGTCTTGACAAAACCACTAAGCGTGTTTCATTATTACAGAGAAACCGAAATATAATACCGAAACAAACTAAAATATAAATGCCAAACTATAAATCTAAACCATATTTTTAACAAGTTGTTATATAGGCAAAACCTGAAAGAGATCATTAAACGTGTTCATTAAACGTTATCGCTGAGATTTGTTTGTAAAACTTAACGGCATTAAAATAATGCCAAGTAAAACGTTTTTAATAATGTATAATAAGCAGAAATGTTTATATATAAAAAGTTTTAAATTAACATTTTTATGTTAGAGATTTTTAAATGCTTCAATATAAAAAGAAGATGCGTAGTTTCATATTTAAATAAGGGACAAAAGCCTCATCTAATATCCATTCAAAGACGTCAAATGGGGACTAGGGTCACTGTAACGTGCTATACTGCGTCTAAATCTAGATAAGCTTGGCAAAATCTGTCATGTCTGCCAAAGCAGTACTAGAAAAAATCCATCTATAAAATTACTTGATTTTCCGTGCAAAAATACACAGCCTAAAGTATTGTTTCAATCTACAACAAACTAAAAATTTCGCTCTACATATTAATGTAGCGTGGCACCATAAACAGGTAAAAAAGTACCTCACAATGAATATGTGCATACATAACACAATAATGTCACTTTAATAATTTCTCAATCACATTCACATGTATGTGTCACAATTAAAACGACACGGCTCGAATTACGTAAAATAATTGTATTTTATGAATGTATTTCTTGTAGTATCTACTCGTTTACTGAGCACAAGTATTTGCGTTACGACATTAACGCCTTACAAGGCTAACTCACTTTACTTGTACTATATTAGATTAAGTGGCACTATTTTATTGTGTCATTATATCCATTACTTATGTCTTTGTTACTCAAGTTATGTTGCTAAGAAAAAAAATGTGAGACTTGTTATCGATGATTTTTTCAAGGTTGTATTAGAACATTTCATTGTATCTTGTAAAAAAATCTAGTATCATAAAGTTATAATTATATTTGGATAGACATAGACAAGTGTGGGGGTAAAAAGTGAATTAAAACACGCTTATTTTATTCACTGTAATAACTACACACAATTTTTATGTAGTTTCGATTATCAAGACACATACGATTATTTAAGCTTAAACATTAATGTGTAAAATACTAGTGAAGTGAAAATTGGCTACTAGCTTATAACATTTCAAAAAGGTTAGCGAAAATTAATTCCACATTAAAGTATGCCAACTTTTTCCACAACGGTCTACGTCTATCCAAAGAGGTGCGCAGAAGCAAGGAGTGTGCAAACTTTGAAACAAACTATCGGCTAAAAAGGTTGTTACCTCCTGCACGGTTTGTTCATCGTTCATACATCACAATACCTCGGATTTTAGTTGATGACACATTAGATGGAAAATCGTATTTATAGAAAGTAATATCTTAGATATTGAAGCCTAGGAGAAGTTATCCATGTAAGTTATTTTTACGCTTGTTTATTAGCGACATAAATGGGAAAATATGAAAATAAATCAGTTCAGACTCATTAACCATAACTCTCTTCTTTTTCTATCACGTACGTGTCATTTGACAAAGTATTCGATATAATAACTGTACTTCTCTTATCAAATATTAAAACAACTTGCACATAATGATATCTCAAATATTAAACATTAGTTAAGGTTAATTTATTCAATATAAATATACCCATACTTTAACCACCAATACCTCAAAATAGGCTTCAAACATCTTTTGAAATTAGTCAAACTAACAAATATAAAATGTATTTAGTTATAACATTTTCCATCTATGTTGTGGTTTGTATGACTTTTCAAATCCAACTCAAGACAAAAATGAAGTGAAAAATGGGAAAGTCTGAAATGGATTTAAAAAGACAATGTTTTTTGAAGATGGGAGGTAAACTCTATTATAAATAATAAATTATGTACATTATAAGTTTAATGGAAATGTTGGGCAGGCTTAGAACCTGATATTTATTGTCAATAATATATTTATGACTGAACTTATAGGCTACTAAAATAAATTTTCTTTTCAAACACAGATGTTAGCCGTGGGTGTGTAGTTAGTGAACTTATCCTTCTGAACCATGGTCACTTTGTTTTTTGACCTTAAGATGTGATTTGAATTCACAAACTAATGGACTAAAATATTTATTAATGTGATAAAACTTTATCATTAATGAAATATTAAAACTTTACTTCGACAGTCTCTTCTGTATAGAACTAACAGTAATTCAACAATTTTAATTCAAGTAAATTTAGATATATTGGTTTGGACAATTATTATAAAGGCCATAAAATTGTATATTCAAAATCATAGAGAAGTAAAAGTAATTTTCATGAGTATTCAATAAAATAATACATAGTTCTTGCGTTTGCGAATAGCACTTTAACAGAAGTTAGAGTTGCCGTTTACATGACGTTATTTTTAAGTCCTACTGATCAACTACTAAGTTAAGAACGCCGAAGCTCTTCTGTTCAAAATATAAGATTTTACAGTTTTACAGCAGCATGTTAAGGATAACACTAACTTTGAGGCCAAATAAAACTACAATACTTTATTATGGATTCACAGGCGTTTATCTACCACCACACCTTGTGGAAACTCACGATGGTACAAGGTACTCTACTCTTAAAATCCTGGGGTTATATTTATCTGGTATAGCGGACACTACAGCTCAAATAACCTGCCCAACTCAGCAGCAATACAAAACCGCCGCCCTCCCCCGCCCCCCATCCTCTCAACACACACGCTACATTAATAGGAGGTAACAACGGAACATTACGTTTGCTACCTTGCGGCTGGGGCGGTTGGTTCGCCGCCCCTGCCGCGATTTTGGTCCCGTGCGCCGTCGTAGCGGTGGTCCGCACTGCCACGCTATCGGCTGCCAAGCGCCTTGGGGAGACAATGCCACTGGAAGAGAGTAAATACATATTAGATTTGGGTCAAGAAGTTCACCTTAGGTTAGGTTAGGGCTTTATTCTAAATCTATAGGGTTAAGAACGCAACTGTAAGAAGCTTGATAAATACTGTCATGTAGGGAAATAAATGATAGATAAAATAGCATGACTTCAGCGTTTATAGTCAGTGGCAACCACAAACACGCACTCCTCCACTGTTTTCATCTATGGTCTTATGATCTAACGCTACGGTCAAGAGACCGATACAGTATTGGAGGTATTTTTCATGAAAGGTACTCACTATATGAAATGCATACTTGAATGATTAAAGTGGGATCTTAACCTTTTAGCCAAATGATATTCAGAGTTGTTCTTTATAAAAAGTAACAATTTTAATCACTTAAATGTCTGTACTATCTGGTGCTCAATTTAAAATACTTTTAATTCTGTAATGCCAACACTTCTTTTTAGGAATACTTAATTTTAATCAGGATCTTAACAGTTAGTATACAGATAAAAGGAAAAAGCGCCAATATTGAACAATTTTTACTCAATTACAAAATGAAAATGTTTTAGCCATTTCCAGTTTAGACTGAAGATCAGTTACAAAAATATTTGGACGGTTCCTGCTTCAACTATCATCAAAAGTAGCACTTTTCATTTACGGCAGTTTACGTAGGGCCCTTTGATTAACGTAAAACAGCGCAAGATAGGTCACAAGCGACTGAAGCAGGAACCTTAAAAATCTTGTTCCCAGTCGCCTGCTTTTACTTGTCAAATGGTTGAGTCATTACGCGAACCGACCCGACAGTTTACGGTCGCAAAGGCCCATGTTTTGCATTAATCTATCTCTTTTATTTCGGGGAGCAATATAATTGAGTTTGCGTGTGTAAGTAAATGTATCAGTACCAGAGCCGGTTTTCAGGAACGTAATGTAAGAACAACAAAGGTATGGGCAGTCGATTTGTTCCTACTGGTTCAGTTTTTTTGCACAGACCTATCCTAAGGTCGGTCTCTGCTATGCTCTTATCAAATAGTGCAAAGATTATGTGGATATGCCTGAAAGACATCTATCAGATAGCCACATAGCAATTACATTAGGATCTTAACACACAAGTAATAGAACTACAATAACCCCCTACCGAGAAGACAAATAATTTTTCATTTACTATCAAAGAAGCTATGAGAACGACCAGCTAACAAAGATTAGCAACAACTCTATAGATATAAGCTATTTAATACAATGCTCACTAATCACACAGTTAAGTTAATTATCGCAGTTAATTTAGTCAGACTCGAAATTTTTATTGAATAGAAAGCTTTTAACCGAACTAATTACCATTATAGATAATCTTATGCGTATTGTTCTTTGAAGCTTCTGGAAGCATTTTATGAGTCTACCTAGCTTTCAAATTTTTAAGGATAGAACAAAAGCATCTCATATATGTTTGAATTTGTTACAATAGGAATACATTTTGAAATTTCTCGGAATAATTTTAATATTCACTTATTCTATATAGCTAGTGTTACTAGAATTTTCTGAAAAGTGTTTACCAAATTTTTTAATAAAAATCAACCTGTCAAAAGAAAGAGAATCAGAGTTCCACACATACAATTCATGTGAATTATAAATTATAAAAATATCGCTCACGCCAGTGTGAGCCGCGTATATTTTTGTAGTGTGAAAAAAAATAAGACATAAACACCTGTGCTTAGAACTAACAATAATTATATTGAAGTTCAGATAATTTTATTGTATCTTAATTGAAGTTTACAAGAAAACACAGCAATAAAGTAAAGCCATTCTAAAAATACAGATATTTCAAAATTGGAAGCGCAGTACAGCGTTCCCTGTGCTACTTCGCGGCGCCGTGTATTATGTTTAATTTAAGAAACATTTCCGTTTACTCATACAAATATAATGCAGAAAGATTTATTTCATGAAAATATACACAGGAACTTACAGAGTTTCTTCGATTTCATCATAAATATCATCATAGTCCTCAGCTTCGAACTTAATCCTAGGCAACGATAGATCCATGGTTCGCACACATTAAACACTATTCATTACACTACTCAAAACAATCACAGTATCACGAAACTGTCTTTAAAACTTATAGAAAACTAAAAGTATATCATAATTGTATATTACAATATATTCTAAACGCGGAGTGAGCGTTTTCGGTGCGCTTACGCATCGTAAGGGACGTCGACTGCGGATTATTACGAGGGTTGCTTTCTAAGGGTCATAGTAGGGATGCAGGCAGGTAGGCAAAGGGTCTGGCTCCCTTAAATTCCGCGTATTATTAGCGCAGACGTACCCACAAGCGTATGCGCAGATTGTTTGTACACTGGAGCGTAGATCGTGATTTTAGTCTTAGTGTGTTTACCTGTCTCTTGTTAGATGTTGTTGATTCCTGCTTGTATGAAGTACATTGTCAGTTTATAGTTCGTATGATCAATGTTTTGTATATATTAATTATTTAGAATACTCGTAGGTTAGAATTGACAGTTCAACGACCTAAATTGTTAATAATTTAAAGTTTCTTAAGATCCCCTTCGATCTATAAAATCTCGTTAACGCGAAAGTAAAATTGGACAAAAAACAGAAGCGAAAGAAACACGCAATATATCTATCTCACTTACACAAAACTGTTTATCCAAATAAACCTAAAAGAATGCACTTTTTGCCAAGTAACAAAAGTTTGGAAATACGGCAATCCCGTTACAATATTACGATCCCATCGGGAAAGGTACCGACAAAGAGACAAGAAGTAAAAGGAATGCATAATGTTCAGTGCATTTAGATAAGTCTTAAAATACTGCAAAGCACGTTTTTAATAGGGCTCGAGTATAGAAGAGGAACATGTGCTCTAGAGACTGTAAAATAAAAGTAATTTATGTTTCTACCCTGGCAAAGTAATCAACAATAAAAGTGAGTTGAGATTTATTAATTAGAAGTTTCGCAATTTAAAGTTTGTGTTAAGTCCGTGAGCCTTGAAAATGTTGTGAGCTTCATCTGATATTTAATTCTTAGAAGGTTTTGGTTTAACTTTTCATGTATAAAGATGCTTATCTATTTGAAGCAGTGCAATATAATGAAGCTCGCGAAGGTTTCTATTTAAACGCGCTAATGTTTATTTCACATCGTAGTTTATTTGTACACCTATTATTTTATGTATCTAACAATTTTCCCAAAAGAGTGCTGAGAGCTGAGCTGAGCTGAGTGCTTTATACCGCCGGCTTTTTGTCCAAGTCTACTTTTTACAAGGCGAATGTCTACACTATTCTGAATATTGTAACAGAGAAAACCATAATGTACAGAAAATTCTACTCTATATCTCAGACTTTAAATCGTTAGCAATTATCGATATAATAAGTTTGTAACATGGCTATGGCCTAAGGCGTATTTACGCTGTGATGATGGAGATAAAGAAGATGATGAGGATGAGAGTAAAAGTAGACATTCATTAAGTGTCTTCTCTTCAAACATGTTTAACTTTGATAAAATAAGGTTTTTTTAAATTTAATCTCTGACTGAAATATTCTCATCGAGAGTAAACATTTTCAAGCGTGTACATTTAGAGATGATCACATCATTTGGACGAAATGAGACTATTCTTATAGTACATATAAGGCTACATGTCACGCATTTGGATATATTTACACATTTATATACACGTTAACAATGAATGTTACATGACGAAACAGTATTTATACCAAGGGAAAGACTAGCATGACTACCATGATGACATGATTTCTACAAAAGGTCGTATCTATACTAACGTGTCAGCACGTGACGGCACGTGTGGGCATTGCTGGGTGGAACGGCGAGCAGTTTCCAAAGGTAGTAAACTTCCAGTAAAGAGTGTTTAAATACTAACGCGTCAGCACAGCAGGCTCGATTACAGCGTTGTTGGGCAGGCGCGGGCGGCGGGCTCCGCTCAGCATCGCACGCGACTCGCTCCGCTGCGGGGGGCACTCCGGCGGTAGCAAGCCCGCTCCAGCACTTGTTCTGTAGGGAGAGGTGCGAATGTTAGTTCATTGATGCTTTCAGCTGGATGTGAGACACATGGGGGTTAAACAGATTTATGATAATATTATGAAGAGGGTAGATTTTGTTATGTACTGAAAGTGTACAGACTCGTGGTTAAGTAATGTGCGATTTGAATTTGTAACAGGCGCGTACACTCTTTTTGAACTTGGTCCTCCTTCGGCTTCCGCTCTCGTGGTGTTTTGATTGGTTATCTTGTTGTTTATTGATTTATCGGAACAGTGATGCGTTGCCGCGAAAGTTGAAATTACCTTTGTCCCAGTAATAGCACTGGGTGATCCTCTTCATTGACCGGAACACGACCACGTGAACCTGGTTATTACGGCCGTGGTCAACTAGGAAGGACTGCAGTAGCCAGACGAGATCTTAACAAAGAAACTCACCTGAATATTTATATATTCCTGTTATGATGATATTAAATAAATTGTGCAACCATAATATACGTATACGTATACAGTAACTTATCAAATTGAATGCCAATATATTTTGAGAATTCGTTGCCGCTACAAAGAAAACAACATTGTATTGCTCATAAAATAACAGAATGGATAGCGACGAGTTATATTGGGAAGTGTTTTCGCTATACTGTGTCCAATTCGAACGATATGAGAGGATTGCTTTTAAAGTTTCATAATTATTTACATTTACAGAGATATTCTATAGTAATTGTGACGATAGAAAGAGGATAAAATTACCTATTTAACTCCTAGTTAGCTTGTTACTCAGTTAAATATCCTTCCATCACTGTCAATTTCAACTGGAGTGACAGACATGCAGCAATATTTTAAGTCCGCGCAAGTCGGCCTGACTATAGAAACCAAACAAAAATTCCATTGTACATGGTTCATTAAAATACGTATTAAGAAAGACGTAAGACAGATTTTGTATAAGTTGTCAAGCCACGTCGCAGCCCTGTCTGTGGGTTTCCCTAGAGGGTTTGATCATCCTAGCTAGACACTACAGATTACTGCTCCCTCACACGATAATAACTAGTTTTCGTATTATATTATTTATTTCTTTAAACGCATACATGGTCGGATCGATTGCCTCTGTCACCGATACCGTTAAAAAAAATTCTAACCCCGCTTCCAACGATAAGAAAGACTTAAGAATAAATTGATGACGTATATAAGAAAAATTACTTAGCCAATTAAACATTCATAAATATTTCAGCAATTAAACATATTTTTTAAAGGTTTCAGGTAATATTCCTGTGTGATGACCACAATTGATTGTTTTCGGGTCATGGTTGTTTGTATTTATATATGCCTGTTTATGCTGGGTTCCCCCCCAGTTCGCTGTAATGTCAACCGTAACACATGCTCTGCTTACTTTGGGGGCCATACAGTTGATGAGTTTGTCTGAGGATTTATTAATATTCAAGATGTCAATAGAAAGACACTGTTTTCGATAAAACTTTATCAGAAAAACAAGCTAGTGTCATTGACCCGTTAAAGATAACTACAATCGATTAATTCATGTCAACAATCATTATTCTGATATTGAGGTTTATAAAACATTTTCAAGTTTTTTTTCAGGATTTGAGAGTTTTAACTTGAGATAAAATAAATTAAACAATATATTGCAAATACCATGCTTTGAGAAATTTTTATGATTTTGAATGGAGGACATTATTAATTGACTGTGAAGATATGAGATAAATAACATCTATAGAAAATATATGTTTTATTTTCAACATCGCATACAGGTGTAAAACTTTTACTAATTATATCTAAGCAGCTAGATGTTTTCCATCATCCAGGCAAACCAGCGACGGAGGCAAAGGAGCGATTGCAACTGTAAATTAATTACTAATTGAAAAACCCATTTCTTCCCGATAAATGATAAACGAAGACGTGGATAAATTCTCCGGATGAAAGTCTTCAGGACATATAAAAATGTATTTAATAAAATTAGACCACAAGAAAAAATATATCGAAGGTTTGATTATGACTAAATATACTTTCAAAACGAATTAACAAACCTTTTAGTTTTAAAAAAACGTGCAGGTAACGTGCTGGGATTCACATAAGGCATAGTCACGATAAAGGTTTCAAACATTAAAAAAAAATCCAAAACTACAATCCATCAAAATCTACATCAAACTAGAGTCCGACCAAGTTATCTGTGCAGTCAAGGGCGATGTAATACCACCATTTCTTTTACAACATAATTGCCTTACGAATCTTTTAGTTCCAATTCACGCCACTTGCATAGAAACGTTGGCTGGTTTGTACATGCCATGTCACACGCTTGTCCTGACAGCCTCAATTATCCGGTACATTACATACCAACACCATTGAAGACTTTCAGTTTTGCTCTTGCGTCTTGGAATCCGATTCGTCACGACATACGTTACGACCGGCTAGTATAACGCTTCGAAAGCAAAACGTACATGCAAATACGCCTATAATTACATACATTACATGAAAATGCAAATAAATAAATGTTTAGCACACAATGAAAATAATGTACAAAAATTTGTATATTATTCACACAAACTAAGGCAGAAACTAAAAAACTTGCACGGGTAAAATAACTACTTTGGTTAATAACTAAAAAATGGTGATACAATACCGACCACTGAAATATCTTCGAAATGGAAATTTCAATATTAGTACCGCAGCAGCAGTTTCGTTTTCTCCTATACAATATGAAAGAAGCCATGTCAAGGCTCAGCGCGTCTAAGAAAAATCTGAATTTAAATCCTTTATTCTCGATGTTAAGGTCTCTTTTTGAAGTACCACTAAAATATTATATTTCTATACTACTTAAGAGCAAGTGTAGAAGCTGAAGTAGACAAATAGCTCCTTGAGGGCTCCTACATTTTGCGGGAAGCACTGAACAAGCGCAATTACCTCTAGAATTGTGGGAGCAGAAAACAATACGATAGTATATTTCCTTAGAAGCTCGAAACAAAGAACGGCCAGACCAATTAGAGAGTCATAACAATAAATAATTGATTAATAAAGTATCCATTAAAAATCTATCAATCAGACAAAGAAGCGATACAATTGCTTCTAAGAAACAATTTCAGACACGTGCAACTAAGATTTTCAAAGGGGAAGTTCTAAAGCTGAGGGTATTCGGAAAATGTTTATAATTTCTAGAAGTTGCTGCAGTAAAGTCTGGTGTTCATTTATCCAGTTTAGAATGTTTAAATGCCGGAAGCGAAGGAGCCGCCCGGCGACAAATCCTGAGCTAGATAAGAGCTCGTTCCCATTGTAGCTACGGCGAATCCGAGAAACTTGAGTACAAAGCAGTACGTTGAGTTTCTACAAGAAACACAGCCACGTATCAACTTACGTATTAAGCTGATCACAGTAATAAAAAAAAAACACTTTGAAACCGGATTTTATCGCTTTTAATTATATTTTGCATAATATACTTATTCCTAATGAACAACGTATATTGAAAAGACTAAACCGGTACACAGAGATGATCAAAAATTGTGCCAAAAATGGAAGACGTAAAATGGCAAAAGTGTTAGCCAAGAAATATAGAAGAATTTACAAAGAGCAATCAGGTGCCCGTGGTGTCATACCTAAGAATTTTTTTCGAAAGTACGCACAAAGTCTTTCAACCTGCAGTAGGCAGGCGCGGTGGACTATAAATTGAATAATGCCACCCCTGAGTTGGGTGAGGGTGATGGCCCTGCGG
This sequence comes from Marasmarcha lunaedactyla, assembly GCA_923062675.1. Taxonomy (NCBI): domain Eukaryota; kingdom Metazoa; phylum Arthropoda; class Insecta; order Lepidoptera; family Pterophoridae; genus Marasmarcha; species Marasmarcha lunaedactyla. The sequence goes on from OV281358.1 coordinate 7,630,308, forward strand.
TGGGTTTATGAAGGATCATAATATTTTAGGAGTGCAGGTTGACGAATTTATTACTATTCTATCTTTCTTCTAGAGGGTTCTAACGCAGTTTATTGTCTTCAATCAAATATCGTACCGGTCCATGGACACAGTTGCAGCACGACACGACACCGGCTAAGCCCAGTGGACATGAACGGCCATAATGGCTTTACATTTTGGTAACACACGATTTTCACCTTTTAGATAAAATGTGACGGACATTTTAGTTTACTGGTTTAGTGAGATAGTAGTTTATTTCTTGTTTATGGATATAAAACTTATCAAATGGCATACGGAGCCACAGATAACTTCATTTTAAAATATTATTGATGAAATTATATAATTATCTGTATACATTTTTTTAACTAAAAAATTGCAATCGCTTGCCACAATAGATAAAGATTTTATAATGTATCCTCGCTGCACTAAGAAATCGCTTGTAAGCGATAAGGCCCACAGATTTGCCTGATGTATTTTAAATGTTATTATTGTTCTGTAATGATTTATTTTATTTAGCAATGAGAGTGTTTTGTATTGTATTTTATGACACTTTACAGTACCGAAATTTTCGAGTTCTTTTTTGTCTCATCTAGTATTATATATTCGTTGTATAACTATATTCGTTGTATTAACGCTATTTAAAATTGTATTATCGTTTGATACAATGTGTATATCTTCATACATAGAACGTAGGTTAATAGGTATTCGTTTATGAATAGGTACACGCAAATTTTGCTTCTCTCCTGACAATAGTACGTGGAACCTACTGTAAAATTATTTAAACACACGGATTATAATACATTATGCGAATACAACGGTATGTGTGTACGTTATATTATCAATATATGGAGTTGGGATAGAGTTAGCAAATACATATTTCAATATTAATTACATAAGTGCCATAATCGTCACTAATTTATTCATGAACTAATCTACTAACCTAACGTTATAGATTGAAGTGTCTACTTATTCCTTAAGTTATCACGATTCATTACATTAAATAAAACGGTAATACTGACTGACTGACAACATACAGCATCAACCAGTGTTTCTTGAAAAATGAAACATTGTCAGAGGATCTTTATGGGCACGGGAGCTCTTAGGGTATTTGAAAACTCATAAAATAAAATAAAAAAATCTGTTTGTTTATTAATAAAACGAACGTATTATTCAATAAAATACAACTATAACAAAACATTATATATACCTAATTTTAATAATACTAAACGAAACCGACCATCAGTCACCATGAATGAATTAAGATGTTATAACAGTAGTAAATGGTTATTAAGACCTAACTCAATTTCTAAATATCTTTTTCTATCCAGTTAATTATTTTCTACCACGTACAAAATCCACATATAAATACTTAATAACATAACGTACGGTTTATTTACAATATTATCATCAAGTTGACAATTTCCTGTACTGTTTTCACTTCCAATCCAAATATCCCAACCAAAGATGCCGGGGACATTTTGTATGGAAAGTAGATTTTTTTCCATTTTCCCTTTATATTATTTTTGGAAAAGTTGCTCAGAATTGTTGATTGTGTCCATGATGTGATTTTCCGAATGGTTAAAAAACTCACCCGGTGTATGAATGAGCATAGAAATATGGCGATATATTGTGTAAACGTATTTTACATTCAAATTTATTTATGCTATTCACATGCACTCCATGCCGACGCACAACAAAGCCATTTCACATTTTAGAGAGTCAAACCTATCTTATCAACATAATGGAATAATCCAAACCCAATAATACAAAGAAAGCAAGTTTTCTTTTCTTTTCCCTATAATTTGTCTGATTAAGTAAAGGTTAAAGAACCAAAACTGGCACGACTTCTTGATTGAAAACGAACAAATTAGACACGCGCCAGGTAATGCGAACTTCTCAATTTATTTACTTTATCCTTATCGAAATATTTCAGACAAAATTTGGGTGAAATTTTATCACATGTTTATGTTTCTTAGGTGTGTGTTAGTTAAGTTGTCAATTGAAATTTTGATGAAGGCGAGATGTTCAATAACTATTTATGTAGCCAGGACACAACAAATATCATTTTTTTTTAATAAAATTATTGTTTGCTTTTTAAGTATACCTCTTTGCTTTCCTAGTAGAGATACCTTTTTTGATATTCTGGAATGTATTTGCGTTTCTCTTCCATCTCACCAGATGGGAAGCTAGCATAAAGGCGAGGATGTTACACGCCTGTAAGATTCCAGGACAATACGGTTTAGGCCAACCTTGACACTGAACTAATTTGAGACTTTCTTTTCTTCTGAGTCCAGACTAGCAAAGGTTAGCAGTCATCTGAGATATTTCACGCACAGCTAAAAAGCAAAAATTACACTCAAAAGCAAGTGCTGAATAAACTTCGTTTATTATATGAATACACTTCTTTACGAAACGAACGTGAGTCCGCTGCGTTGTTTTGATATTTAAACATTATTCATGACGTCATTATGAAATGGAAATACAATATTTCCATCGTTAAAGGTCGAAAGGTGTATCATATCAGCAAATGTAAATCATCGATCGGCCTTACATTTTAACTTCAACCTTGAAAGTGACATTGTAGTATTTAAACAATTTATGAATTTACTGGACTCAAAGAGTTAATTATGCACCTACCTTCAGAATAAGTTGCCCTAGGTCATGGTTTTCTAAACATAGAAATAACATTTGTAATAACCTTACTATTCATAAAAAAATGTACGCCCCCTAGCTTTAGTTTTGATACTTTACGCAATATCAGATCTGTATACGAAAATATATTGTTCCCAATGCTGAAATCACGCCTTTATTTCCCGTAAAAGTTAACAGTCTAAAATTATCAGATAGATAGATGCATAATAATAACTTGTTCACATAGCGAATGCTCCTTTTATATGTTCTATAATGAATCAGCTTGTCTAAATTTGTCGACCTTTTTGTCTGATGGAACGCGAGTATGAAGGCGAGCATGTTGAAATTCATCTCATCTTTGTTTTTAAACTTGTTTTACACTAAAACATTCATTGCAAGACAAACACATAATCACACAGTTTAATAATAATAATATATATTAACTATATTAACTTCTGATCAAATGGTGGATGATGATCATGGATTTCAACCAACTTTTTATTCGTTTCAATGATCTTATTAAAATTGATTGTATTATAAGAGCAAGTTTACAAATACGACTCCCGAGTTGCGTCGGTGGTACTAGCACTGCCTCATACGCCGGAGGTCCCAGGTTCGAGACCTGAGTGTGACAAACACAGACGTTTGGTCTCGGGTCATGGTTGTTTATATTTATACATGTATCTTTATTCTGGGTGACTATACAGCGCCCTGGGGGGGGGGGGCATACAGTTCAATTCCCTAAACACAAGCTCTGCTTACTTTGGGGCCGTACAGTTCGTATCGTTGTCCGGGGATTTATTATTATTTACGTAAATACACGACAGTAGCCCCTATACGTTCTAGCCGAGACAGATCCGCTAAAAGCACAGCTATTGCTATAAACCCATTGTAACATCCAAACACGAAACTAGGTTTTCCGCATAAAACAAAATTCGCTTTCACATCTCGAAATAATCTCCTCTACTTGTCCTATGATATTCACAAAGGGCATCGCTCCAAAAGCTCTTTTGAAATTGTTATTTATACGCCGGCGTCCATAATTCTCAAATGTACGTAGGTAGCTAATGGTATGAGTCACAGGCCCGCATTTTGGAGATATCAGAACATTATGGCAATTTACGACATTAATGTTACTCACGGTTTGTATTCGATTTTACTTGATAAATGTATTAAGTTGTCGTTGTGATATACTTTAGTAATACGTTTTACTTCTGTGGGTAATTTAGTTGTAATTTTTTATAGGTTAAAATTATATCACAAAATACAAAAATAAATATATAGAAAAAGCTTCTTCTGGCTGTAACAATAAATTTTATGCTAACTTTTAAGAATCTCAGTCGATGATATGATTTTAGAGGGAGATGTAAGGCACCATTTACTTTTATTCTAATTATTTACCAAATACTGATGGCTTTAGGGGTAAATCCTGAGGAACAATAAATACAACTCAACAAAATCCTTACCCCTAAATTTTTTTCCAGACTCAAGCTCCTCATATAACAAGAACTACATACATCACAGCATAATAAGCCAACTGCGTATGAATCACCGGCCCAGGAAAGCCCGTCAAAGATGACGTCACTGAGCTTTGGATTTACGATCGCTTGGTAACGATTACACAATTTAACAATACCTATTTATACTTTACGGCACACAATATTTGATATACAATGTTAATAAAAGCGAGAGGCGTTAAATGAAACCACATATTTCGTGTATCATTATCAGGCTACACAACAAAAATCAGATCAATGTGCGCAATAGTTTAGTCACAGGAATGTTTTTTAGATTTACTCAGTTTCATTTAAACACTCTGTATCTTCCCGATCACCTGATCGTAAGTTTGTACTATAGGCATACATAGTTATCTAAACGACAAAATTGACGCGAGCGACGCGACGTTGCCAGTTCGCACCGTAAGTTTGCAATACAAACAAGGAAGTACACTATTACTAAATCTTTCCTTAAAAGAAAGTACAGATCACGGTTATCTCACTCTAATGTAATAAGCGTAACAGAAATAGAAATAGATCAGTATGTTGCTATTGCGCCGGCGGCGGTTCGGCATTAGGTCAAGGGCACAATTTTTACTTTGTTTAGTGCGAAGACGCGTTGCATCCGCGGTACACGTTACGCAATTCAGCACAGATTTTTTTCGCTTTCGCGTCCCATTTACTAATTTTGATAAGTTTTTATTGTGATAGGACACCAAACTTCTTATTAGTGATAGTGCTTTTTTATGCTGTGGCAGGACATGGAATTTATTTAGTGTAGTTTTACTTTTGTGACAGGACACGTAACTAAGTATTTTAGGTTTAGTTTTTAATTATATTGTAAGTACGTAAGACATCCACAATGCCTCGTGCTACATACACGGCGTCAGAATACACTGACATGATTTTAATATACGGGGAATCCCACGAAAACGCAGCTCTAGCTCTGCGAACTTACCGAGAAAGGTATGGAGACAGCCGCGCGTCCCCTAGGAACGCTCGCACCATAGTATTGGCAGTACAACGGGCACGGGAAAATAAACCATCAGCAGCGAATCAGGAGGGAGTCCCACCGCAGCAGATACCTAGTGCGCGCGAGCAACAGATTCTTGACTATTTTGACCGCAACCCCACATCGAGTCTGCATAGAGCCGCACGCCAGTAGAGTTTGCCATAGAACCGTGCATAACATTTTAAAGAGGAATAAACGCAAACCATACAAGTTAAAAAAAGTTCAAGCCCTTTTAATAATTTTTTAATATTTTTTTTTATGGAACCGACAAAATCTCAGATATATTGTATTGAAAATCCACGGATGATTCGGGAGTCGGAGCATCAGTACCGCTTCTCTGTTAATGTGTGCGCTGGTATACACAGGGACCAGATTATTGGCCCTGTTTTTATTGGCGGCACCCTTAACGCGGCAAAATTTTTGCGAGATATTATCCGGTCCCGTTGCTGAATATACCGAAGAACTACCCTTAGCCAGTTATCGGCATTTATGGTACCAATTGGTCGGAGCTCCTCCGCATTCAATGATGTCTTTCAGAGAGCTACTCACCGAAATGTTTGGACAGCAGTGGATTGGTCGATTTGGACCAGTACGATGGCCACCACGGTCCCCGGATCTCACTCCAATGGATTTTTTTTATCTGGGGGTTTGTGAAAGGTGAAGTGTACGCGACAGACGTGAATACCGTAGAGGAACTTAAAAACCGGATTATTTTAGCGTTTAATAAATTAAAAAGTTTAACAACAAACAGTGACCTTATTGCACGATTAAATAACAATATTATACGTCTTTATAATTTGTGTACCATTGCAAACGGCGGACATTTCGAACAATTGAAGATTTAATGTGTAAGTGTTGCAATTAATTATTTTTGTTTATTATTTTCATTGATCATACCTTCCAACGTTACCTACAACACATGTTTACATTGTCATCCACATCAAACCCGAGCGCTCCGCTGTGTAGGTAGGTGTGCGAGCCGGTGAGCCCGCCGCCGCACGCGCTATGCTACTCAAATGCTATGTTGCCAATTTGTTACGCAGGTGGCGGCAGGCTACTCAACAAAGGATGTTTACATTTTAACTTAATTATTAAGCTATTTAAGTTCTTTGAAAAACGTTTTTTCGTATACTTCTTGTAAACTTTTTTTTTAATAGTTTCGGATTAACAGTAGGCACTTATAGTATATGTGGTTTCATTTAATGCCTCTCGCTTTTATCAACATTGTATATAATTTCTTCAATGAATTAGAAGCCCAATGGGTTGACTAAGGAACTAAATGATTCAGGTCTAAGTTGCATACGTTGTAAAAAATGGGTGTAAATCTTCTACAGATAATTCATCCAAATAAGTGTGAAACTTACTTTATTTTGGATCTATTATCATTTCATTAAAACAAACACATTAGTCGACTTTGATCAATATTTTTATAATCGACTGTTGCGCCTCTGGTACTGAATTATGCTTATTATCTGATTTTTCCTTATTTCGGCTTAGCACAATATTTCTAAATCCCTACTTTACCAACAGAAAGCATTAAGCTTTATCTATTTTGAGGTTATTCCACATTGTATATAAAATATAATATATTTAATATCCAACTACAAGTTATTGAATACCAAATTCTTAAAGACCGGCTTCAAGATTTAAGACTAAACGATGCGCTTAACAGAGCTATAAAGATTTGAACTGTTATAACTTTCTGTAATAAACTGCTCTACCCTTTTGTTTTAAACGACATTTAGCTACATGTCTAAATAGATTTCATAATTTATTAGAAATACTATAAGATGTTCGACTTAGCACCCATTAAACAAGACATTTATCGCTTCTGCCTTGGCTAAAGTAAAGGAACAAAAACTCTTGGCATTTGAAAGTAGATTTACATATAAAGATGACTAAAATTTCCATTAGACACAAATGTTAGTAAAGATCAAAATATAAAACATATGTTGGAAGCTTTTGCCAAACTGAATGCTGCATTCTTCAGTCGTGAGTTTACTCAATAAATTTTGATCGTCTGCATTAAAAACAATGAGTTATATAAACAATACGAAACTACTGTATTTCTGCATACATTACTCATTTCAAAGTTATTTGTAATAACAGGAAAATAATATTTTATAGCAGCATATAACAGCCGCTTTGATCCTCGTTAACTATAAATTTAACAAAAGAAAATCTACCTAACATTTAGAAAACATAACTAACGACACTGCCACGATTGCCAGCAACTATGAGTAGTTTAATGGAAAATGATCAGGCTTATCAGCTAAAATCTTAGGTGCGCGTACGTCGTTTTCATCACGTGATGTGTCGTGATGGATCTACGTGATTATCGAACGAATCTTGCGATCGTCAGCTTAATTGCCATGACGAAGTATGTGCGTTACTTAATTACGTCCATCTGAGTCTGACGCAAGTTCGCCTCGTTTGTGTTTGATATTGATTGATTAAAGTCGATGGCGGATAAAAGAAACGGTCAAGAACTTTTCTATATTTAGAAGTTATATTCGAGTAATCTTTGCATGTAACGTGTATTTTGTATACAATACATTACTGACGTGATTTAATCTACATGTATCGCCATCTTGTATCAAATGTAAAGTTTTTGTTCTCTTGGTAATAAATCTAAGCTTGTGAAACCGTACGAAACCCCGCTACTTATATGAAAGTAGTTATGTATATTCCTAATAAAAGCAAAAATGTATCCTATCCCGAAATAAGTTAACTAGCTTATATGTAACTAGCGTATATGTAACAAGTTTTACTGTTAACGCATTGACGACCATATTGTATCTAACTCATTAAAAACCTGTCCGTAGGGTAATGAAATGAAATGAAGTGAAATAAAATGAAACATTTATTTCTCAACATTGACAATTACTTGTTATTATTGACGTCAAATAAAACATGACTCTATTACCAGTTTGCAAAAACGTTCGTGAAGAAGAACTGGCAAGAAACTTCACGGATATATATTTCTTTTCAAAATAAATTTACAGAGTCTCTTTATGTCTATACAAAATTATTCTTATCTGCATCTGTTAGCTCGGCGAGTCTCCCTCCCCCCAAGTATCCAAGTATTAACACCTTCAAACGGCACTCGTTCACGAGTTAACGCGAGATCCAGCTATCGCCCTCCTCAACCATATTAGAGGGAAGTGAGCGACCTGTCACCCGACGCTACATAAGAAGACGTACTTTAGTGACAATGTCGCTTTAGGTAGACACCAGAACATCTATTTCACCGCCTATTAATATGACTCATTTGTCACCTGATCAACATTTACCATTGAAGCATCTCGAATCTCATTGCAATTCTACGAACGCAAGCGCATAGACCACAACCGTATTTTCGATCGAGCGACTACGACCGCCAACCAATAGGTCACATCGTGTTGTGTTGGCAATCTTGTACCGGTTCATGACTTGTCTGCCTCGCTTTACTTGACAGTGTGAAGGAAATGTTGTTGTAAATGTCGTTTGTTGGTTTGGATGTGTATAATGGACTAGAAAAGTAAGTTGGTCGTGCAAGGTTGGTCCTAATCTCTTGTCTGTATCCAATAAAATACACCAATAAGAGCTCTTAGGCGCTATAATGTTAACATGCATATGCATTTTATCCTGTTATACTGTGAAAGCAGTACGCAACTTACTATAGATCTTTTAGGCTATCATTGCTAGACTAAATTAATAATATGAAACAATATCCAGTTCATTATTTCTGTATAGTTTTCGGGACACAAAATAACCTGCTAGTGCCATTAAGATGTACACTAAAGCCACTTAACAACGTCGTACAGAAGCCATATCCGATCTCGGTCAAAGAACATACAAAGACGCGACCAAGCCAACTAGACGAATGTCAAACGTAACGTTACTTATTTAAGACACGCACAGGAACAATAGTATTATTTATTTCGGTATTTTATGCCAGTAATTATTTACTTGCCTAAATCACCAAGGTATTGGTGCGGCTCTTCTTTCGTAACGCTGGACCCTAGCCATTCCGCCCGTCCATCTAGTTAGCTTGGTGCGGGTGGTACACAATAAATATGTGAGCTGATGCATCGCCCGGGGTGACCTCGGAGCCGTTTAAACCAAATTGTTTGTGTACCAAGCAATTGACGCACGACTCGACTGTGACCTGGGTGACCGTTGTAAAGATATTTGTAGCCGTGTTTTTATAATAATGTGCACTTAAATCAGAACATTAGGTTTATTATTAAGAACTGATCGAACAAAATATAAAACAATATTAACATACAAGCGGTTTTTTACTGATTAAATGGACTCTATTGTTTTGGTAACAAAAATGTTTATTTACTTTTTCTTGATTTCTTTCATATTACTCGTATATACCTAATTTAAATTCTTTAATTTTGTATTGTGTTATTAAAGCGTCAATTTGTATGATTTACATTTTAATTCTATGAGTGAAAACTTTGTTAATGGCCATATTTAATATGTATCCTTTTTGTTTGTTTATTTTTTAAGTAGCTGTAAGTTTTCCAAAAATGTGAAAATAAAATTTTTTTTTAAAATAATATAAAATAAGTGTGATAAAACAAAGATAGCTTTTTAAAGACTGTTGTTCAGTTCGTTATACTAAAGAGATATGAAATTTTAATAGAGTTAACGTTTTTTTTTATTCGAATTGGGAACCTTAAAAAATATCCTATAAAAAAGATATCTGAGCGTTGAAAAATCAGCCCTTAATAATTATGTTTCAAGCTAGATTAAGTTTACATATTTTTTCAGAGTGTTGCCACATTTTCGGGCCAGCAGTATTATTTTATCGGAAATACTGGCCCGAAAAATCTACTTACTACACATTCAACAAGTGCCGATCGGGTAGTGGATTCAACTCATCTTGCCAAAATCCGAACGGCATTGGCCGGGCTTTATCTTTTACCATTCATCTGTATGATACGACTTAGCCATCGATTGTTGAAGCGTACCGATTGATGCCGGCCGAATAAATCCGCAACGCCCCTCGGAGCTATGTAACCGCCCCATTTCTTATAATATGGCGCCGTTTTCGCCATGTTCAAATCACCTCTTTTATTACTTAAAAACAGTTTTACCTATAAAAACCTAACTATGTAGTTTTCGATACAGGGATTGTTCACGGTTATTTTACAGTTACTAGCGCTAGCGCGACCATCTTTGTGTACGTTGAAAAGCACCGTTGCAGTACTGCGCTGGTAACATTGATTTCTAATGTTGCGAGTTGTTTGTCGTGCTTGTTAACCTTGCCACTCAATATATGTATGTATCTACTAGTTGTGCATAGGTTGTTGAAAATAAAGAAATATATGCTAGTGTTTTGGACATAGATCATATAGTTCAGAAACCCATCACATTGTTTTATTACGTCTATTAATTGGTCGGTTAACAGTTTAATGGTTTTTGATTTATTACAATATCGTAATTTTGCAAGCATGATTAAATCTATCTTCTACGTCATAAAGACTCAGGGTTATTACATTTAGCTAATGCGCTGTTCTTAGCGACCATACTGAAACCGGAGTTAACAATAAACCTGCGTATCCACCAATGAAATTGCATCATTTTCCTAAAATTAAATGAAAAAAATAAATATGAAGCGTCGTATTGGGTAAAGCACTCCGACGACTTTGCTTGCATATCTCAGCGTTCGTCATTCAAAATAAATTCAAAAAAATGTTCGTATGCGCACCGCGATAGAGCCCCTTCTACTAATCAGTATATTACTAAAAGCACAAAGTTTTGTTTTTTTTTAACTGACATTATTAATACGGCTTTTTATTAGCAAGCTACGGACAAAACAAGTTTTTTATCTGTGGGAAAGGTACCACTGTGCCATGGTTACGCCGTTGCTTGCCCCGGCCTTAACTTAACTGTTACGGTGGAATATATTTATATCGGTTTCTTATTTTTAATTGGCATGTTGAAATGCAGGTTCCATATTTAACTAGTTCACCGCCATTTGCCGTCCTTTTCTTTTGAATACGATACAAGCCGAACACCATTACCGTATAAGTGTCATCCACAACATAAATCCACGTAATTTTATAATTTTTTTATCATTTCCGTTTTTATCACAATGCTTTTTCACAATATTTACATAAAATAGCCACAATAACACGACACTGATGACCACATCCTCCCCCTTCAAGATGTAATTTACCATGAACTCACAGTCTGAAGTCTGAACACAATTTAGTAAGCCTGCAAAACAATAAACCATTTTTTGATACACTCTATCATTGCGAAGATCCTGCATTTAGTTTTACCCAATAGACCTAGAATAGACGATAGACTCTTCAACCCGCCGCTTATCGAACGTCGTGTAAAAGTGACCACGGAGACCGCAAAGCGGACGTCTATCGAGGATTACTTTATAAAATAGGAAACGCATTCAATAACGCCCATAGCGTAAAAACAGCCGTGCAATAGCTGCGATGGATGTTGTACCACTTCCTGTATATATAAAGGCTTTTTCTGCTTTCAAGAGTTGCAAAAAGATTGTGGTGGACATATTATCCACTTGAGGATGTATAGTTTTGATTATTGTGAAGTCTTCTATCGATCTTAATAAGAACAACGCGACAATGGCTGACAGTGTGTACATATATGATAAAGTTTAGGAATGAAAGTCAAAGAATAACTAGTCAGTTTTAAAATAGTTTCTTTAATAGAAGTAACCGAAACAGAACCATCTTTGTGTCTCATCTAAAACATCAGGACTATAACTTGCTTCTCATAACAGATTCATTCTTCAAATAACAACTACTTTTTGAAACATACGTTCTTATTAGAGCAAACCTCAAATTGTGTCGACCATTTCAATGAAGTTGTCCAAGGACTGTAGCATCACAACACAAACAACATAATTTAATACATTTTATTAAACCAACAGGTATTGTGAAAGGCAGAAACCGTCAGTGTTGTAACTGAAACACTATTGGCATCGGACATCAGTTAGTTTGGCACACCAGGCGCCAAGCCGCATGCGCGTGCGCTTTCGAAACGTTCTAAATTCGTGCCACTTACATTGTATTTACTCGCCTCCTTTTTTTATTTGATGTTAGTGAAAGAGATAGCTTGATGGTGGTTAGGTTGAATGTTGCGTTGTGGTGGATGAGAATTGTTTGTCTTCTTAATAGAACATTGAGATGTTCAAAGCTTGGGAAGCATAAATAAATTGTAGGCGTTACTTAGCAATAAAACAATTTATTAAAAAGGTTACTTGGTCCAACATAACCAAAAACTTTCTTTTTTAACAATTCTTTTAGAAGCTACAGTGTATCATTTAGTTTTTGAACCATACGTCAACAACGTAAACGTTCAAAAACCAATTTTTTTTTCGAATGAAATTCAACCAACGAAATTCATTCGCTCAACAGTTACAACAATTTTCTCAAAAAAAAAAACATCCTTTTTCCTCCATGATAAGTACAGAAATCTTAACATCTTTTTTGGATTATTTTGATTGAATTTCAAACACGTGGCGTACGTCGAAAATAAAATATTCTACCCTCCACCAAGCCCTGAGATTGGAAATTTATTCCGAGCTATTTTACATATTAAATTCTGGTTGTGTGAAAATCATGCTGCGGTTCATATGTTATTTACTCTATTGGATTGCTAATTTAAAACGAGATATTATGTACTGTTTGTTTATGTATGACAATTGGGGAAACCATTTAAAACAGAAAACGTAAAGCCCTCTCTGTTTTATACAAATATATTTATATTATATCTAATGGGCTGTTAGTACTGTTTATTGGAGTTAACTTTTTATCTATAGCGTATGTTTATATATAGCGAAGTACTATTCATCTTATAAGTCAATTTTTTTTATTGGTCCTCAGATACTTGACTATAATATACAGAGTATAATATACAGTATAATATATTGATAGTTATGTGTGAGTTAATTATTATTGATAATTATTTCAATAATTAATGTTAAATATACATGTGAACATTAACGTAACTACGAAATTTTATGAAAATCGGTACACTTTTAGAGAACTGAGAACATTTAGGCTGGGGTTAGGGCATGCACTTCAGCAGCTCACTGTAACTTACTTCTCATCCCCTAGATTGCCACCTCTGCCAACCTACATCTCCACGTACTATTTAGCGACCTAGCTACCAAGTTCTGAAGGTTGCACTGTATACTGTGTTAAGGCATACGTTCAGACAGGGAATACGTAACTCGATTGGGAAGCAATCTGAAACGGCGCCGTCGGCAATTTGCGCCCTATCGCTAGGTTAACCAGCTCTCAGGGCTCTGTTGTGACAAGATGTCAATAAAAATCCTTAATTTATATAATGCAAACCATTTGGACTTTATTTTAAGTAATACATCACACCGGCCATCACCATACCGGCCTTTTAGTTGGCTGTTCCTTTTCACAGACAAGGTAAGGTTTTAAGATTTACAAGCCCAGCATGTAGAATATAATAGTAATTGACTGACATGAGCTCACTTCTTCAATCAAAAAACAGAAACCTGCAGAAAAATCGGCTAATAGATATCTATTAGCCGAAAACGAAACAAATCTTACGTACTTATAATAATAATAATAATAATTCTAACAATCACACCACATTATCTAGCCCAAATTAAGTATCATTAAGAACTTGTGTTATCGATACTAGATAACGGATAAATAAACTTAAGAAATATATATAAGCACACATAGATTTTATTTTCATGTATAAATATTAGAAATAAACTTAAATTAACGTACATACACATCCATGACTAGAAAGCCAATATAATAAAATATCTGTCTTTACCAGGATTCAAACCCGGGACCGCTGGCATGGAAGGCAAGGATAATTACCTCCGCACCAAACAGGCCGTCGATAACTTATAAACACACAAAATCAATCCTTTTCCAATCAAAACCAAAAAAACAAGAACCAAGACGAAATCCCAGTCCGCAAAAAGAAACTCGACTGTTTACATCCAGAAATTGGAAACTGCAAACTAATCAACGAAGTCGGACGGTTCCCGAGGGTTCAGGTGGGAAAGGAGGACGCAAACATCTTGTAAATGGTACCTGCGTCGTGACAATTTCAGGGTTTAAATGGGAAACGTGGGGAACGTGAGCAAGTTGGGATATTGTAAGGAGTAGGTAGAGGCCAAACTTTTAAGTTTAAATGAAAACGTGCACAGATATATTATAGTTAACATGAAAACATTGATAAGTAGCCATTGACTAGGAGTTATATAACTACTTGGACAAGGTGTATCTTTGATCAATTATAATGTTTTCAAGATATAAGAATAACTTGAAAATCACTGCAATTTGTGTGTGTCAACCGGTAATGAAAGCGATTTTTCCATTTAATGTAGGAATTTGGCGTATGTACAGTCGGCCGAAAATGTGATCTATCAACCTATGTGAACTTAGTCCGGACTTTGCAAAGTATATTTGGAAAATTTTCAAGTGGTAAAATAAATTTTCTGTGGTTATTATTTTGCTAAAAAGGAAAAACGTTGCACAACAATCCACGTGAATGAAACAAAAAAAAAATTTAATTTTTAGTTTTTCCTGGGCGGAGTATTTTTTTTGTTCTGTAAATTTTTTTTGGCTCTAGTACAAACGAAAATATCTTCACTACTGCCTACTACTAACCCATATATTTTTAAAAACCATCAGGAGAGCCATTTTGCAAAAGTCGGGTGCTGAATTCACACAGCCGATCTATGGCTGAAATTAATTTGCACGTCACAAAACCACAAGGTGGATTTTCCCTTGTTATAATATTCTGACAGTTACTCATGCTCAATTTATCTTCTATTGCAGAAACGCGAACCTTACAGCCATTTCAGTTACACCTGAAGTTTTTATCAAAAGTGGTAGACCACTTTGTTAGGCGATTGATATCCGATAATATCGAAATTCGCAACTTCAGCTTTAATTAGAATTTGATACAAAATGGCCGTGTCAAAAATGTTATGTCATCAAACTAAAATAGAATACTAGCATAAAAACAGATTACTATGCTTTTTAGTAATATCTTATCATCTGCTCCTCCTTCGTCAGAATTTACGTTTTCTAAGCCACCTATTTTCGCAAAGAGTAAATAATCCACGTAAATAGACTAGATGCATTATCTGTATTACGCGTGTACTAGAAATGTAATGGGGACACGCAAACATGTTTATTTGTGTCGCACTAACGAACCACATCCAAATATTATGTTAATATTTTTGAATAACATTTCTATAATTTAAATTATGAACCGGTTAGGTTTAGTTTTGTTTACCTAGGTTATGACTTAATAATAATAAATCCCCAGAAAAACGCTTCAACTGTGTGGCCCCAAAATAATCGGACCTTGTGTTATGGACGACCATACGGCGCATTGGAACGACCATACCCAGAACAAACATACATATTATATATATAACCATGACCCGAGAACAAACATCAGTGTTCATGACGCAAATGAATGCCCCGGCCATGCTCGCACCTGGGAGCTCCGGCGTATGAGACAGGGCTGCTCACTAACCCCTACGCTACCCGGCCGTCTACTTGACGACTTGAACCTGCAGATACAAGAGCAAGCAGTTCTAAGTGCTTAGAAATGCTTGCTCTTTGCTTTGCTCGTTTGCCTCAAATTCAGGTTTCCCTTTGATCAGTCAGTCCCTGACCAATGAACGTAAGCGTGGCAGAACCGGACAGACACTTCAGACTCCGGTTCTGTACGAACACCTGTCTTTTGAATGTCAAAAAGAGACAAAACACAAAATTATTATTCTTAACTTAGAGCAAATCAGTACTGATGGCACCCCCCCAAAAGGATATAACAAAAATTTTATTACCTTAAGTTTCTTGATTGTCAACTTAAATAAAATCATACGTTACCTTAAAAATAAAATGACGTCAATGAATAGTAAATTTTATATAGCGACCTTTAAAACGTAGTTCTTATTGTAATCATCATAAAGTATAAATTCAAATGAGAAATAAGACTGATCTTTATGTTGTGTGTACCATTAAGGTTATCATTCACTTTATTATCACATGTATATATATTGTAAGTATAAAATATTCGTATCTGTCTCAACATTTTTTACAGCATGATGACAAAAACAATCATCAGAAAAATATTTACCGCGTACTAACTTATCTTTTAGAATACATGATACTGATTAAGTTTAATTAGGTACTTATCGTTTGTCGGTAAATTATTCTTATTGTCTTTTGATAGTATGTACGGGTTATTGTTGAAGCCAGTATTTTACGAAAATGTACCGGTAATATAAACAAATTAATTAACTTTCTTTGGGTTTGCAGCACAGGCTCAGTTATTATTTTAGTAATAATTACCTTTAACAAAAACAATCACGTTTGAATTCGACAGTGATGTGTTGCAACATGTCATTATTCAAGTCTATATGTCTACACTTGACTTGACCAAAACTATAGCAATAACCGGTCAAAATCGAGCTGATATAATTGGTGTTTTTTTAGCTGCATGAGAAGTTTCGATGGTTGTTGTCTATGGTTTGACAGCTGTAAATGGCAAACTGTATTGCCATTTTTGTTCAGTAAGATTTGACAAATCATCATGAATTGCTCAAAAAAAAAATCTGTTCGTGAAGTTCATAGACAACTTCGTCCATTTTATGGTTATTAATCGTTTTCGCTCTAATTTTACTCTACTCGATTCCAAAAATTAATCAGCTAAACATCGACGACATTTGGTTCCAACAAGACGGCGCAACTTGCCATACAGCGCGCTTAACCATCAATTTATTGCATAATCAATTTGGTGACAACTTTATTTCCGGAAGTGATCCTGTTAACTGGCCCCCTCGTTCGTGCGACTTAACGCCTCTTGATTACTTTTTATGGGGCTGTGTTGAGTCATTGGTTTATGCCGACAAACCAGCAACTCTTGAAGCATTGGAAGCCAATACTCAAGCCACCATTGAGGCCATACGGCCAGATTTATTGGAAAATGTAGTGAAAAATTTGACTGATCTAAGGACCATGTAACTCGTAGCCGCGGCGGCATATACCGGGAATTATATTTAAAAAATAAATGCCATGAAATTGGCTACCAGATTATAATAATAAAAAATTCAATCCAACAATATTTTTGTCTTGTATTATTATTGAAAATTCTCTAGTTCTTAAAAAAAACGTTACATTACTTATGACGTCATTTTAACTATTGCCAAAATCGTGCTACCCGTATTTGACTTAACCGGAGATATGACGGCTTTGTTACAGTTATGGCCTGCGCAGACGACGGACTTTTGCCCGCGGACTTT
Organism: Marasmarcha lunaedactyla; assembly: GCA_923062675.1. Classification (NCBI taxonomy): domain Eukaryota; kingdom Metazoa; phylum Arthropoda; class Insecta; order Lepidoptera; family Pterophoridae; genus Marasmarcha; species Marasmarcha lunaedactyla. The sequence goes on from OV281358.1 coordinate 7,647,760, forward strand.
TTTGTCCGCTAAAATAGATCGCTTTCAACTGTATCGAGTAACGCAAACGAGGGATTAAAAGTACCGCGTACAAAAAGTCTCCCGAAAAACCGAGTACATGCATGGAGCGGACCGGACAAAAGTACGGGAGAGTGCCCGAAAAAAATAGAACTCGTGTGACTAGGCGAAGCAACGCACATGGCGGACTTTAGTCCGCGTTTATTTCTACATTTCCGGGCAACAAATGATCGCACGCCGTGTGCGTTGAGTTCACGGTAAATTCGCGGCGGACTCGTTATTCGCGGAGCGTACCTTTTTCTCCGCCGCGAAGAAAAGTCCGTCGTCTGCGCAGGCCATTATAGTAACATGGTGCAACTACAACATAGAAACATATGCTAACTATATAGACCCAAAAAAGCGTTTTTGGTAAAATTTAAAATGTACAGTTTCCAGTTTTTCTGAAGATAAGTAAAAGAAATGTATGTAAACAACTCTCATTTGTGTTTATAGAGGTTGTCTTAGCAGGTTTCGATGGAATTTCAGGCAACTCTACACCCCCAAGAGGCAGTCAACAACCCTTATCAAACCTCCCTTTTAATCATATCTATCTTTTCAGTACACCCATAAAATAAACGTTAACGCTTTCTTGCTAATAAACTCAATTCAAACTAAACTTCCATAAGCTGAATACGGACAGCGGCGGTTCTTTTGAAGTCAACCACTAATGACACCCGCCATGATTAATGGATGACAGATGACAGGTCTAAAGGGCTGGATGACCAGGACTGGGTTGCCATGAACGGGATCACTGTATGATACGTGTGCAGTCTATGTACTAGATTGTGGATAAGTTGATGTAGAGGTGTTTGTTAGGTGTGTGAGAGGCACCCACATATTCGTGCCGGCATCGGCATTTGAATGTTCGGGAAGCAGTCAAAGATGTTCGGGTTATGGCGTAACGAATAGAATGAGCACGATTGCATAAAACCCGAACGGGCTACCCCATCGGTACATATACGCGTTGTGCTTCGGGCCAGATTTGACGTTCAATAGTGGTGCCGAACCGATTGTGCCGGCCCGAATAAGCGGGTAGAGCCTAGAGGTTATAACAAAATAAGTAATTTAAACATCTTTTAATTTCTGCTTTAGGCTGCTTTATAATTTTAACTTTTTATAACTTCAACTCATTCTGCCACCTTGGCTAAATTATCTTACGATCTTTTGTTAGTAGATGCCTTGGTAAACAGAATAAAGCGTTCAAACTGTATTCAAACGTATACCTAGTACAGTAATGCGCCATTTACACAACAATTGCGTAAACTTAAATACAGCCAAACTATTTCAATATGGAAACACCTTATCCAAACATCTACGATACTTTTCTACTCATAATTGTATTCAGTTCAGATATAATCTCCAGTATTGTCCGATGGCCAGAACCCGAGTAAACTATTAGAAACTATGCCAACGACATTTTAATGGCGGCTGTCTTAAGAGCATTTACGTAAGATTCGCTTTGGTATAGTGGTTAAACATGGTAGGAGCGATTTTTGTACGTTTCGGAGCATTTCACAGTGGCTTTGATCTGGTTCGATAGTTAGGTGGATTAAATATAAAGTAAAATAAAATTTGTATGAAATGACAAAAATCGTACGGATTGAGCATTTATCAGAAGGTAATCCACAAACAGGTAGTATAAAAGCAAAGAGACCATACCTTTGAAATTTTTAGTCGAGTAAAGTAAAGAGTATTTCTCTTATAAGGCAGATGGAATCTATTTCTCACCATATTTTTCGTCGGTACTTGTAGATGTCCTTGTATGTAAATTAATAAGTTTGAATAGTCGAAATATTTAGATTTTTACTTTATTATTTATAATACATACAAAATGTATTCAATTCATATACATTTTCATTTTCTTGTAAAATAACTAAGAACCTCTTTTTAGTTTTCAAACAAAACAAGCCGCATGAAAATCGGTAATCACTATGGGAGCTGCAATAACAGATACCACATCAATCTTATTTACCAGCCCTGTTTTTGCGGCGAGGGTTAATTAAAGACGCCTTTTGTCTACAAATGGATACGCATCTTGTCTTTCGCTCCATTTAACCATCTCCGAAAATAACAACAAAGCACATTTCCCCCCAAGTATATACAACCTACCAAATATACTTCAAAAACTACCAAACGCTGATTAAGTCGACCAGCACTCACTGGCCTGAGTGGCCTTATCTACCCGTAAGGTATTGGAACCTGGTGTAACAGCACTGTGGTACTGATAACTCGAGGCTAAACTAGTTTTTATGTTAATGCTCTGTTGGAAACTGAAATCTAAATGGGACCATTTTTGTGTTGCGAGTGAAAGCACAATGTGATCTGATCAAATATTGCATTCAAATAGGTTTGCACTAAGAAAATCTCATCAAAGAAAAATGGCGAGATTTTTTAAAACTAAACTACTATAGTTGAGCCATTACAAACGTGCGAACTGAGCCATAAATCATTTTTATCAGATCTCTCGATCACACTTATACGCATATCGGAACTCTCATTCGCACTTCTAGTGTTGTGTGTAACAACAAAAAAAAAGTGAAAACTTGTAATTAGCCCTAACACACCTAGTTTCCATAATCATGTATAAATTAGCTGTCAGTTTTCCAAAAAGTGTTAAATAAAATAAAATAAACAAAGAAGGGCTTTGTCGTAATGTTTTATGACTCCGTTCGCACGTTTATAATGGCTCAACTATAACGAAACAAAAAAAAAAGATATATAAGATAAAAATAAGGATGATTAAATTTAATTTTCTCCGTCATTTTATAAAATTAAGATTTAAGAATTAAAAGGATTCGCCCCTTTTACAGGTCTGCGTACTTAACGGGGGCGTCCTTTGCACTATTGTAAAAACTTTTTACCAAATAAAGAAATTTTTGAATTGAATTGAATATGAATAAAAATTTCACTAATAAACAATTTTTTTTTCCTTATCAATCAACCAGCTCAAAGACCCGACCAATCAAAACCTCCCAAACAAAACAAAATAAGGCCTCCAATACCATTCTGGAGGTTATCTTAACAATTTTTCAATACGAACTGCGGAGTTACCACATCGGCTTTATACAAATAAGTTGTGTAATGTATAAAACGGCTGCTTGAGCCGTGACCGGCCTACGCGACTCGTGATTCAATCTTTTTCTAATTAATTTCTAACTGAGTAACTCTAACAGAAAAACTATAACCTTAAAACTAATAGAATACGCTAAAATAAACTTTAATATCTTGGGAATAAGGTTAAAAATATTTATAAGAAGGCGATTAGGCCATCGATTTGAGAATAAGCTCTTAGGTCAATGATAAAACATAAACCGAGACATTAAATTACGACTTTTGAAATATAATTTAGGTATTAATAACCTCGAAGTATATATATGTATTTTTGACATATCCTTGACGTTAGGTTAGGTTAGGTTAGGGCAGTAAAATAAAAAAATCCCTATACACACCAATAAAGTTGCATGGTTCTATCCTAGTTTATCTTACGTTCAATACGTTCAAAAACATTTAAAAACCACGACAAATACGAAAAAAAATCTTCACAAAATCTAATTATATCACTTGGCAAATGAACATTAACAACATTTATATCGCCAACTACAAAGTCTACTATATTATTAAGAACAACAGCCATAAATTCACATGAAAACACGGGACACACGTCTAAAATTCCAAGATCTGCCAGAACAATATGCTCTCTTCGAATTAATTAACATGTCACCGCATCTAGAGTTACATTTTCGCCTGCACACAATACCGATAGCGGAGTTTTTGTCAGTGAGAATTAGAACAACACGAATTATAAATACTTCGAACAATACGCAGCTAACTGTGTTGATACGAGTAATCAGGACAACGTTGTATAGTCGATCAGAGCGTTGGGCAATTTTGTATGTTGCTCCCCATTACGGTTCACTTACACACCGGTCGTAAGGAACGCGACACGGTGATCGAAGGTATGTCAATTACGTCTACAGCTCCGTTTGTTAACACTGCATCAGGTAAGTACATGAGGTAAATTGTTTTAATACAGTCAAAGAACAACAGCAAGAAAAGAGAGTCACGTCGAGAATAGCGTAGTCAACGTCGCAAATTCTACCGTTTTTCAATGGAGGAATTAGCCAAGAAAAGACCATTCATTAGGCCTGGTTACATTTTGAATATATACCCTTAACGAGCGCTGAATAGGACAACATATTTTATAAGAGCGCAACAGCCACCTTGCGTATCCAACGGCGTATAAACTAACGCCTTCTTTAGCGAAATCAGTTTTTCAACTAGTTTTTTACTCTCTAATCCACGTGGATTAAAGAATTAGAGAGCAACAATAACAGCCGGCCAATCAGAGACATCAAATGGCAATTAATGTCTAACTAAAGCGTCACTAAGGTAGTAACTTACGAGTGACGGGTCGCTCTTATCTGGTCGAGGAGGGCGATGGCTGGATCCCGCTTGTGACGGATGCTGTCTGAAGGTTTTCGTCGTTTAGATAGTTTGTGGGGAGGGAGACTTGCCAAACCAACAAATACAGATAAGAACAATTTTGTATAGACATAAGAGCCATTGTAAATTTATTTTGAAAAAAACGATACCCATGAGTTTCTTGCCACTTCTTCATCACGTAGGTTTTTTTCCGAACTGATGGTAGTCCCGCTTTATTTTAAGTCAATAAGAACAAGTTATTGTCAATGTTGAGAAATAAATATTTGAATAAGAATTAAGGCCTTTTTAGTGTAGATTTTGTTAAGCAAATCTAGATTTAGAATCTACTACAATAAAGTAGAGGTTCGCTTAGCAAAAGCTACATTTAAGTTAACGAACCATTTGACGACTGCGATAGCGGCGCGGCCGTAAGGGCTGAAATTCAGACAATGGCATTAAACCACCGCCATTGTTACCAGCGGATTAATTAAAACTCCACAATATTTACGTGGGAAAACGAGCGGTATTGGCCGGCAGTGTTGAAACTGAATGGGCCTGTGAAAATATATAGGTTTGGTTGGGTAATAGTCGATAAGTAGCTATTGTGCATTGACGGGGAAAAATATGTTTAGTTTTTCGTTTTTTTTTACAATAAAAGTGGTATTGTAAAGGGCTAAGTGACGGCTGGCAAATGACAAGAAACATCTTTTTTACAAACTACCTAGATATATCTATTAATTTTCTCAGCAAAACCCCGATGGAAATGAAATCTAATTAAATCTGCAAAACATGATTTATGCAGTAAAAAAAGAAAACTCCTCGATTTGACAGCGACCATCGCATCGGCGCCATCTTGGATCCACCATGTTTTCCTCATCAGACCGGATATTGCCGATCGTTTCCCGCTGCGATTTTGCATACTTTGATCCTCCAATCAACTTACGAAGGTAGGTGGTAGGTACGGTAACCAAGCAAATCAATGTTAGCAACCGCATGACATTATAGCTCTTACCACATAAGGAATAAGGGCTACAACAAACATAGTACGGGTGTTGGTACAATGATTGCGTTAGCTTTAAAACATGTAGATTATGTGGATGTTTTCAATATAACATTGAAACTTAACTGGATTTTCTGAGAAATTGCTTTATCCTACGTCATATTGGTTTAATTAAAATTAATAGAGCCCACTTGTAGTAATGTAGGTTACCTTAAACCGGGGTCAGAACATCCTTTATCATCTCAATAGAGACAGTATCAATAGGGTGCAAGTAAACCTAACCAGATCAGTGTTGCCAATCTTAATACAGCAGCTCGTTCAGAGGACGTTATGCGAGAATCGTGCGAGGTCAATAAACGGCAACATTGATGTGATATTTTGCAATGCACATAAATATACAACACCCGTACCTACAGTAAATTAGTATAGCGAATTGTCATTCGGCACGGACGCCAGACATTCAGTAAAATTCGAGCCAATATTGGCTAGGTCTGTTAGGCGCACAGCACAGTCAATAGCACATAAATATGCACAGTGTAAACTAAAATAAAACTTATTTCCTTAGCGTTAAGAGCTAAATCATCAATCTAAAAAATTGATGTCTTATTGATTGTATATTGCCTATGGAAATAAATAATGTATGATGAAAACCCAAGCATAAAAACATACGCTAGATATCTATAAAGTAACACAAATACCTTTTAACGTGCCTCCAGTAACTCATAAGTGTATCGGAATTCTTGTAGTGATTACCTGAAAAAAATGAATAAACTGTGTGAGAATACTCAAATACTTCATATTTATTTCTTTAAACCAGTTTACTGTTTGTCTTTCTTTACCTACGACTAGCCGCTCGACCCTGCATACTGTACAATCACCCAAGAAAGTGGTCTACCATTATTGACAAAACTTCCTGTGTAACCAAAATAGATGTAAGGTTGAGTGTATCCCTGTCGGAATATTTTTACGAGGGAATATCAACCTTATGACGTGCAAAGGAATTTTAGAAGTAAGGTGATGTACCACATTTTTGGCCGACTGCACAAAAAAAGTGGATCTGGCATAAGCTTCAAAGGTGCAAGAATTTTTTAATATGCAGTGGTTTTGGAGATTATTTTATAACTACAAACATAAAAATTTTGCGGTCTGTCTTATAATTTTAATGATAGATTCGTAAGCATATATTTAAGGTTTAATACTGCATGGAATACTCCATCGGCGAAAGTCTCAAGTAATAGTAATAGCATGGTTGTACATACTTGAAATAAATCTGAAAAAAAACCCTCGAAAATAAATCATGAAGAGCAAATAGTAACCGAAACTAAATGGATCTGTAATGGCCACGTAAGTTGATGAGCAATAACAGATCTAGATTGCGTAATGTTGTACAAATGTGACGCTTAAAGTAAATTTCCATCACAAACAATATACTTAAAGAAGTCACCGCCTTCTTTCCTTAACCCACATAACACCTTAAAGTAAACTTGATCAACAAATCGACATCATACATGGAACTAAACCATTTACTTGATGGAGTTCAATCAATTAAAACGATCGACCGATAATGGATTAAATATGGCGTGTCTGGTAGACACTGTACCTATAAATATTATGAATATTTGAATTACATTTAACACCTGTAAAATATTATGAATGCAACGACTAGTAGCTAAACAAATTGTGATAAAAGCAATCGAAATCGTGTTCATGTAATATCCAATTTGCAGAGTTGAAATAGTTTACATAACTTCAAGATCCGGTTTTCGCTTTGCTAAAATTACTTTGTTTTGTATTTGAATAACTACCGCTGATTGAAAGAAACATAGGTTTATAATAAACGGAGTTCTTCGTCTTCAGATAGAGTTGCTTTTATATAAAATACTCTGTGAGGAAAAAAAATAGCTTACACAACAAAAATGTAACGTTTCAATTTCTAATAATCAGATTTGACACGTTATATTTCGTGTCGTATAGATTTCTGTATACGGATATATTTTCATTAAGTATAAATCGAAAAAACCTACTCATTGATGAGTCACCTCGCGGCGTAATCGGTCTATCATCAGACGTAAATTAAACAGTAGTTACAACTCCAAAAGACAAAAACTGCATTATTTAAAAAATAACTTTAAGAACGCAATTCTACGATCACATTAAAATGTCCATTCTAACTGCAAAAGAATAGGGCTGGAAATAGTATTGGCATGTCTAGCTTAAGTTGCGTTTTTCTGTTGTGCAGTCACGACACAAGACAAAGATGTAATCGGTAACCTCTCATTTATTTTTGTTGAGGCAAAAATAACTGCTTGCGGTGCGTGCGCGCAGGCGTCACGCCAATAGGACGGTTTTTTAATTCTAATTTTGAATTGCATTGTATTGTATTAAATATGGATATTAGACATAACGACAGTTTAATATAAAGTTGTATATCTTATCTATTTAATTGTTGCTTTGCTTATACATACTCGGGACATGTTCTACAAATCTTCGTAGACTGAAAACCTTTCAAAAGGCACGTATATTTTCTGTTTCTATTAGGATAGTTATTCTGAGTTTTCATTAAAAAAAGATTATTACTATATTCTAAAACATTTTTTAAAAAGATTTCTTACTTAGCTTGAGTTTTCATCCGGATCACAATTTCGTCACATGAGTCATTATGTAGTAATAATCTTTTTTGCGTTCATGGTATCATGATGCAAAAGATATGTAATAACTAAAAATAAAAACCTTAAAGTACAAACCTAAAAACAAATTTGCTCATGTACCATTTTTATTTACGCGTTTTGTCACAAAAATCCAAACCAACTTTTCCACATAATCACTAAAAACTCCTTTTCAACTTATCCATCATTAATGTCGTATTACGGCATCACACCACAAGTTTCGAGTCGACCCTATGACTAAGCAAGTTGAGACATACTTAACTTTAATTTACTTTAAAAATAAAATAAGCAGGTAACTGACTGATTTACAAAAGCAAAATAACTTTGAACTTCAACCTGCTAGGGACTAAAAGTTGATCTATAGTAAAATCGTTTATATACCAGAAATTTACTGAGTCATAAACCGCGACTCTACTATATATAATTAGGCTTATATACCATGATGTTAAATTAACTGTAGGTTCTGAATCGCCATCAAAATACAGTAATAGACGTTCACGAAGTCGCGCTCAACTATTTTTATTAAGCTAAATTTTTATAAATTGTACGGCAACAAGAGAAGCGTTTCTTCTCCCACGCAAGTATGTTCATGCGTAAGCTTTTCGCGGTTATAACCAAGACTTCACACATTTCAATGCCGTTTAATAACTTTAAATTTCTACTATCACTGTAGACACAGCACGCGTCACCCGTTTCACATTACAATCACCCGATCTAGACTCACCATTGGACGAGAATTACCTTGAACTCTGCCGCCACAAAAACTACATACCTACATTGGACAGAACAACATAGATCATAGAGTACGTTTAGTTAGAAATTTACTGTGTTAAATGTTTTGTGTGTGTGTGTGGGAACTCGGTTATCTATCTTACGTTTGTTTGCAGTTCCTTGGACTCGGGTTTAACAATGGATGTTCAACACGATCATAATTATTGAATAAATAAAGAACTGATAATATATCTATTTAAACGTTTAAGGCCTTAGTTTTGGAAATTTTAAGTATAATATAATTTTTTTTTAACCTGTTTTGCGGTGACTCCCTGAAAAGAAACAAACAAATTGTATCGATATATAAATACGAAACAATATAAATAGTCTAATGTTAATAGAATTAAACAAAGAAAAACAAATGAACCGCACAGAACCAACAATGCCTTTAAATACACCATAACAAAAAGCAAAGTTATTAGTTCAGGCACCGCCCCGTCTGGCGAGCCCACGATTAGGTCGAATTACAAGGTTTTGTCAAGGTTTCCAAATGTTTGCTATTCGCCAAGGGAAGCCTAAAGGTCATTTCGTTTAGAAAATAGATGTTATTAAACTTATTGTTTTATAGGTCCTGTATGGAGCTGGACTTGGAATTGTACCAAGCCTGACGGCAAGTGAAAAATAATTTTTAAGCTTTTATTTTATTTTTGTGTATTTATTTAAACCATATCCATTTGATTAAGCACTATATTGTTATCCTAAATAAGAAATCATTATCTATGAAGGGCCGTAACGTTTTCGTTAGAAATATGCGCACTTATATACTCGGACGAAAGTTATTCATAAACATAATATAGGTACTTAAATACGTTAGAAATTAACAAATTCTACTATTTATTACGTGCTTCAGTTTTAATATTAGCTTCGTATTGCGTACAATGTGACTATTAGTCACTGAGAAATATTTCTCTTTCTTTGAAGTATAAAGTGTAATAAAAATTGTAGTAAATTTTTTTGTACCATAATTACCAAAATACCGATACCTTGTAACTGCCACCAAGGGCAGTCAAGGTGACCGGCAAACCATGGTCGTGCGAAAGTCGCTGTAATTACCTACTTGTACTGCCCCAACACTAGTATAGGAGTTCTTTATTGTTTTTAAAGGTAAAAAAGGACAAGGGTAAACAAAATAATAGCATTAAGCGGTTTCTCTTCAAGTCATGATTACACGAAATGAGTCCGCAAGTAGATTCTAAGTATAGTTGGGGAACTTGGTGCGCTCAAGTGTTTCGCTATCGAATCCCCTGCAGTATTGGCGCCCGTTAATATGCGGAGCGCCTACAAAAGACCTAACAAAGCACAAGCGATTCTCCCCTTAGCCTGAGAATCCGGCGGCTACCCCGACTGTACCTAGGAAGCGAGTGGTATTTGCTTGCAAGACCGATCCCATTACATATTACTGAAGTAACGCCTGACATTGAACGGCAAAATTAAATAAAGCGTATTGATATAACGATATTAAAACAAGTTAAAAAAGGACTCCGAATGAAACTCCGATGTAAAAAGAATCCCCGAAGATATATTGCAAATTTTTCATTTAGCTTAAATTGCTCATCTAATGTGTACAACAAATGCTAAACCCTCTTTATCAGGAACACAAACAGCCCTTATCAATTCAAAAGGCAATAATAATAAAGATATGGGAGCGGGGTGCGGCTAACCAATTGGTTGATAAAGCCTGGGTTATCAATGCTGCGGTGTCACTGGAGTACACTTATCTGGTTGAACAATCATAGAAAACGTTCGCCTTTATTAGGCTGTACTTTTCAAAAAAGTATAAAAGTATGTAAACGGTAGACAGAACTAAATGGCATTGTATTCAAAGGCAATTTCTGTAGTGGTATTAGACAAATTTTTGTGAAAATCTCGCCTGGGGCGGTACTTACTACCTGTCTATTTTGACCGCCCTAATAATCACGTAAACGTGGTTGTGTTCCGGTTAAAGGACACAGTCAGTGCAATCACTGGAACAAAGGCAAGTTCAACAGAAACCTACGGTCGGCGACGCGTCTTTAGTCGATATAGTTGATCACAATCACTATAAATAAACAAAACATCTACGATTAGTAATGTTCTACACATAGAACGACTGGAATACTTCCTACCTTAGGGTGTTACCGGTTGTCGATTGGTGTGGTAAAACCCTTATAAATCAAAAATAATGCTGGCGCAGTCTTTGTTACTAACAACATTAGATTATGCAGATGTCTGCTTCTTGGATGCGGCTGGAGAGAGCTACAACGTCAACAGAATTTGGCCATAAGTTTTATTTTTGGTCTTAGGAAATAAATGAAATTGCCGTATAACCAAAAGAAAAGTGGTTTCCTATACGCCGTCGCCATGAATTACACATATCATTACACAATCCGGACTATTCCTTCGTGGAACAAGCTTCCGAGGAAAATACAAAATAGTCCCTCAGTTTTCATCTTTAAAAGAAGATTCAAAGAACATCTTGTTTCAAGCCAACAATCCCCATAATTTGTACGTATCCGTAGGTTTTCTTTATTATTATAAATATGTGTCAATCATTAAAAAAAATATATATATATATTAATGCATATTTTGTAATCACTTATTTTTTATTTTTATATTTGCACTTTGTCACGTCCATTTCTTTATTGTGTAAATCTCTCCAACTACGATGGGTTGGCTGGAAGAGATCTAGTTTAAGAGACCTTTGAAAAATGTTTGTACCTAGTTCTTAAATTCAAATCTTCATTGCGTTCCACAACTGTAAATTCTGGTTACAAAATTTGGAAGGGATAGGTTAGAAAGAAAGAAAGAAGAAAGAATTGTTTTAATTGTTTAATAAACTGCCTATAATCTGTAGTATTTCGCAGAAAATTAGGGAGCTTTTTATATATTTTTTGATTTTATATACATTTAAGATTTGATTACATGCAATAAAGCACATACATGCCCATCGGCGCGGGTGCAATCAAAGGTGAGTTGTGTGCTCGTTGGCCGGCTATGAAAATAGTACAAAAAAAATAACCAGCTTCAAGATAGAATGCACATTTTGTAACGTTTCTACGTAATTTTTATTACCAAAAATGACCTTTCCTGACTGCCTCAAATACACAGAACAGAAATTTAATATTTAACATTATAATCCAAACTTTCTGAGAATCCTCAACCGTCTAATGATCTACTCTGAAATACGTCGAGATGTGAATTTTATTCAAAACGTTACACCTTTTTCTGGAAACCGAATCTGATTACCTTGAATTAAAATCAGGGAAAAACGAACGTCTGTGTTGTTATATTTGTTCAAAATATTATCAATTTTACAAAGGAAATTTCGCTTTTCGGATAAGTTTTCGTGGATTTGATGATTATAATTTATTTAAAAAGAATATGGAACGTTGAATGGTTGGGGCTGAAGACGACAAAATTTGAACTCTTACTAATTAATTATTAAACATAACATTGTAAACAAAAAAATCCGAGCGTAGATTATATAGCCTCTTCTTTCGCAAATTCGCTCTAGCTGAATCACCCTGCATTAAGCTACACAAAGCGTCTCCTATACCATTCTTATGTCCTACCAATAAGTTCGAAACTCGAAGCAAAGTTTTATATACAACTTACTATTTACTGTATCTTCGAAGTGACAATAGCTGTTGTGAATCCGATCACGTGATCAACTATTAGGTTACAATAACGATGATGTCTGTATAGGTAGAAGTGAGTCAACTGTACATGGAGCACATAAATGTACGTTTTGAAGGAAATGTGTTTTCGTTGTCATTTGACGATCGCCTAGGTTAAGCAACGATCGGTGCGGCAGGCTTAGGATGGGTGACCGCCAGTAGCATAAGAATTTGAGCGTTTTCGTGCTACGGAGGATACGTTAAACCGTCGTCGGTCCCAGTTGTCGCAAGATAACAATCGTGAAGCCTGTACGTTTTCCAGAGGGAGGTAAATTACGACACTACAGGTAGAATGAAAATAGTTCTGAATGTATATTAAGCTGATAACAACATTTAACAGAATTTTTACAAGGCTGACACCAACTTCTTTACGGTTAAGTAAGCGTAGAAGAAATTATAAAAACATTAACAAGACCCACATAAATGCCAACCAAAACCTTGTGCTACCTAGAAATAAATAACACCAAACTAACAGGAATGTCAAATCTATCGTCAAACTTGCAAACAAACATAACAAAACTAACCATGCCGCCAACTATCTGTTCAGTAGACAAAATTGGAACTAAAAGATTCTCTTGAGAACTATGTTCTAAAAAAATGTGGAAATAGAAGGCAGCGGCACCCTGGACTGCACAGATAACTTGGTCTGGCTATAGAAATGTTTGTGACGTGATGATTGGTTAATGATGATTATGAGGATATATAGAAGAAGATTTATTTCAGCTATGCCACAAACAAGGCGATAATATATAAGTTTCGTAGGAGTAGTAACGTCATGAGGTAAATAAAAGTTTGACTGCTTTCAAGAGTTACAAAAAGCCTTTTATTTAATATTAGATGGTCAACTAATAAGAGACTTTGTGTTTTATAGAATACATATCCTGTACACATGGGACACTAATCTTGTCAAGTTTGTCAATGCAATTTTCATCACTTTACAGCACATTTCACTTTTTTGTCTATTTAGCTACATAAGATAAGTCTGAGGGAAGTCAAAAAACTTTATAGTGTCAATAATTCGATGCTTAAAACTAGATATAAGAACAACCTCTTTTAACGTATAAAAATATTTAAAACGAAATAGACCTTCTCAAAGAATACAATCAAAAACGTTCTGCTCGTTCTGTATTCGAATGCTAGTTAAGAGTTACCACAGGTTTTAAAACTTAACGAAATTGTAGCTATATTTCTCCAGACAGCCCCAAAGCCGAATGTTCATGCGTTCCAAAATTATCGAAACCGGTGAATCTTGTTCCCAGACCCCAGGGCCTGTTTATCCTGTACATGCGACCACTGGTCACTTCCAAACATTCTTACTACTTAAAGGATTTGTTGTTACTTGCATTCAATTCAGATTTGTCTTTAGAAAGCTGGTCTCTAGCAAAGTTTTTAGGAACACTTCTAACTATGCGCCAGCACGTAATGCATGTTTTATAATTTGATTAACACTAATCTGCAGCAAAACTTTTGATGTTTGATATCTTACGTTTTAAAAACATTTTTTATCATATACTCTTACTATGGGATGCAGTTTTATCTTTAGATACTCACCATTCGAATCTAAAAAAATTGATTTCAACCGACATTACTTAAAACAACACACAACCCGCTTCTTACTGTACCCACCCATACACATATCCTATTGACTTGACATACAAGGATGCCCAGCGAATCTTGAACAACCTTCTCGAAGACCATCTTGTAAAACGATATCATATAATCCGCCCGAACGAAAATGGCATAATGACAAAGACGAGGCGTATTCTGCAATTGTTTAATAAAACCAAACATGTGGATGTCGCAGGCAGATGGTTGAATAAGACATTCCACTAAACAGCTAGCCGTTTGGTTGAACGTTCATAATGAAGCTTTGCCAGGTGCAAACCGCACCGCGCTAGCTTCGCTCGCTCGCCTTGCGCATATCGCAGGATATCAACATGTTTGTATGAATTTAATCAACAAATCGCATTATCCTTGCTTTATAATTAACTATTGCACATTACGACTAGCCAGTTAGCTAAACGAATACATTCAACCAAACGGCCTCGTCACTCAGATGAAGGCTGTCAGGCAAGATTGCCAGAGTCATTCAGCGGGTTTTTTAATGGGTAGAGGCTCTGGTACGCTCGGAGCGAGTCCCACATAACCTCGATCGCGCGCGGCGGGGTATGCGCAAGAGCATATTTTAGTTCCTCCTGCCCTCCCCTTGGAGGGGAACAAAAAAATACCAAACGGCCAGCTGTTTAGTCGAATGGCTTATTCAAGCATCCGCCTGCTAGATACATAGACACTGAAATATAGACGCCAATCGAGGAAATGTCATGATTTTTTCATAGAAATTAGATACAACAATGTGAAAATCTGTTTTTTTTATCCAAAAAATTTTACGGCCGAGTAACGTCGGTGGTTGTAGCCCTGCCTTCCAGGTTCCCACAGATGGGCCCACAGATGTTTGTTTTCTTCTCATGGTTGTTTGTATTTAAACCTAAATGTACCTGCGTTTTTTCTGGGTTAATTGTAAGGTCACCCATAAAACAAGCTCTGCTTACTTGGGGGCCATACGGTTGGTGTGTTTGTCTGGGTATTTCA
Organism: Marasmarcha lunaedactyla; assembly: GCA_923062675.1. Taxonomy (NCBI): domain Eukaryota; kingdom Metazoa; phylum Arthropoda; class Insecta; order Lepidoptera; family Pterophoridae; genus Marasmarcha; species Marasmarcha lunaedactyla. The sequence continues at coordinate 7,662,900 of OV281358.1, forward strand.
TTTATTTATTAATTTATAGATTGTTCGATTTAATAAACTAAAAACATAAAGAATGCTATACTTATTTGACACTGTGTCCATTCCTGTCAGTGTTCACAGCGTAAGGTGTTCCAACTCCCGACCGGTTCTAAACCGGACCGGCCGGGTCGACGATAAAACAGTGATAAACTAGTACCTTGTGTCCGGTTCATACTTTGCTTACATTGTCAGTTTAAATTGTACGTGGAGCTGGTGTTAATTGGAAAATTGCTATCTAGGGTTCAATATTCGCGTTTAACTGTACAATATGATCGGATGCGGTATTACGCAAGAAACGTGATCAGCGATTACTGCACAGTTATTGCACGATCTTCGCTGGACGTCGAAAAAACTTTGCTTGCTATGGCGTTGCTATCAAATTGCTATCCTATGTCGTACGGTGTTTTGACAATCAGCGATTGAAGAGCAATAATGCCACGCGATTTTTAGGATCGCTTTGCTGTCACAAATTTGCCAACAAGGTTTAATTAGGCATTCATATATTTATTTCATGTTTAGCTTGCTAAAACCAGATCTCTTTACGCTCTTGTAATACCGACAAAAATGTAACGAAATCAAAATAAAAACCTACATAAGGAACTTAAATCGATATAGTACCTAGTCTCAAAACTTCCGACTTTTTATTATATCAGCAACAACTACAAACTAAAAAAAGAATAACATAATCCACCAAATAAACACATCAAAATCATAAATAAGATTTAACATATACGCACACAAGTGTACATCTCCATAAACACAGTAATTACTAAGTTCGCATGCACGCAACGCGCGCGACCCCGGCTTCGACTCCCCGCGCCGGCATTCTTGGAAGCAATTCAGTTTGTCGTGCCGTGTAAATATCGCTAATAAATAATAGCATTACGTGCGTACGGCACGCCATTCACGCGTGATTTCAATATATAAAAGAAACGGTAAATTGTATTTTCAAATATCAATGCATACGGGTCTATGCGGGTTTGTGAGCGGTGGGATAACGATTTACACAATGTTTATTTATTTATTACAAAGGAGACACAACAGAAACAAAAGATACAAGTAAGAATTTGACAGATACATAGTTTTACAATTACAATTGTTCCCTTGGATGGTCATGATTTTATACCCAAACATTACCGCACAAAAAAACGGCGTCAACGTAACTATAGATACCTACCCGATATATAGAGTAATATAATTTGTGGGAGAAGGAAAGAATAATACGGTTCACTTGTTGTAAGAAAGAGATACCTATGTACTTCGTGACGTTGCTTCGCACTAATTAGTCGCGAGCGTAAGTGACGCAGAACGTAAACTGTCGAAACTGTATAGCGTTGTCTCTTTTACCCCCACATACAAAATCATATTACATCTCGCTCTTCGAGTTTGTTGAAACGAATAGCCATGTCAATTTTAAAACGGCATTTTAAATAGCAAAATAAAATAATAAATAAGATATTTATAAAAAAATAGTACTTTCCCATGAAAAGGAACGTTGATTCTATCTTTAACAGTAACAGTGTAATTAGTACACTGTCTAAACACACAAGAAGGCATTGTACGGTATTAAAACACAGAATAGGGATTAGGTTTAGTTTGATGTTTACGGACACTGGGTCGCACAAGTCAAATAGCCGGCAAATGCCTTGCATTTGCGTTGCCATTTTTGAGAGCGGATAACCTGTCTATATGTAATATGTCATTGGATTTACTTCGTTATTGGTGTGATGGTTAATTTAGTAAATAATAAATAATAATAAAATCTCAAGGCACAGACACCAACTAAATGGCTCCATAGTAAGCGAACTTGTGTTATGGAAGACCGTACAGAAAACTGGAGGAATAAACATACATTTATAAACATAATCAACCATGACCCGAGAGCTAACACCTGTGTTCGTCACACAAATGAATGCTTCGACAAGGACTCGAAGTTTACGAGCTCTGACTCGGCGTATGAGGCAGGACTTACTACCAATGACGCAACTCCGCCGTCGTTGTTAAAAGTTGTAACTTAAATTCTCGACATCCTTATTTCAACCACTCATCAAAATCATTCATACTATCTTGATTTTACAGAAATGCAAACAGTTTCCTTCCAGATTCTGTAAACGAAGAGAAGGGCACTAGCACGATTTCGGAGCACGCGAGTATTTAAAAAAAAAACAGAAATAGTCTTTATTTTTACTGAAAAAAAAAAAAAATATTAGTATGAACTTTTTATGATTCGCCATGTCGTCAGTTCACCTATATTCCTTTCTACAAATAATTAAGACTACGTGACCCCCTCAAACAGCACCCGTTCACGGCTTTAACTCGGTCGTCGTCTTCATAAACTATTTCGAAAGAAATAAGGAACCAATCATCTGATGCATTTAAAACAAATATAAAACTGTTCCAAGAAGCGCCCTTATTTGTCAAATTCACGAACTATTTCATAGCATTTTTACCATAACAAACCCTATAAGAGATTAAAACTTTTTATTAATTTTCTGGAAGTAAACAAGAGATATGATACCAGCGGGTACATAATATATTAATGTATTTATTGATTCAAATACAACGTACGTAAGAGCTCAGTGATTTGCTTTTGCCAGTAAAAAGTCAATAAGGAAGGAATAAGGTAGGTCCATGCACGCAAACTGATAAGACACTTGTTCTAAAAGTCATACAAATATCTTGCATTGGAAAAGTTTCTAAAGGGGTTTCCAAAATGTTCGAACAAAATGATAGCTTTCAAAATTTAAACATTTTTTTGGCACATACAAAATTAATATTTTGACACAGCTACAGATATTTTAAGAAATTCAATCACACACAGGAACGAGTTATTGGTATATAGAATTTTTGCGAGTTATGTTATTTTTATACATAACTCTAAAGATTAAAGAAAGAGATTGGAGGGGCAGGTTATTTATCTCTCGCTTACAAATTATTGCCATCTATATTCGCACCCGCCTTCAAGGACAGCAAAATAAAAATATCAATGAGTTCATTGTTTTAATCTAAGGTTTTAGCGTCATAATGGGTGTTTAGGTTATATCATAACGATAGCTTCGTACCAAATGATAAACTTGACCGCTTCTAGTAGATCTTACTACGTAAGTAACGCGTGGTAATGTTAATACTAAAACACAAAATGCAATATCCAAAACAGAGTTTCCATGGCAACCGTACAGATGTCTCGGACTATCGCCTTCTTTAAATGACATGTAATAATTCATATAAATGATCTCAATATGCCATTGTCAAATCTTGGTGCTGAAGTTCACCCTTGTTTTAGTAATTTGCAGTACAGGTAATTAAAAATATTTGAAATTCAAAAACTAAAATATAGTTAGTAATTTGAACTTGTTTTAGAGAAGTTTTTTGTACATTTGAAGCCAAGTAAAATTTTCAAAAGTAAATACCTCGAGAAGAAATCTTTGAAAAACACCACATACTGAGAAACTGTAAAAAAAAATTCCAAATTTTTGAAATCAGGTTACTTATTTCGAAGGAAACTTGAGAGCGCGAAGCCGTATGAACTAAATTTGATTACTGAGGTTCTCCAATATAATTTTTCACGTCCAAGAGAAAAAGTACGGAGGCAAAGTTCTTTATCGAGTTAAAATGTGTATAAAATCTGTTACGAATGGAGTAACGTTAATATAAAACAAGTGACATTTCATATTTATGCGGATTTAGATGAAAATGAACTCGATATTTAATTTCAATTAGCATTTTGGCATTGTGTGATGTTTTGATTCTCATCGATTATAGTTTTGATTTATACAAATGTGGTTAATTGCATATCAAAAATTGTAATTACATAAACAACTGGTGTACCTCCAAAGTAGGTAAGTAAGGGTCATGGGTGTGTAACACCATGTAACAAATTGTGGATCTCGGAAAATAATCAAAGTATATTTATAACGAATTAAAATTATTATTCTTTGTTATAAAATAAAACATTTTTTTTTTGGAATGTGACTGGGAGACAGACCTACTACCTAAGCGGTCTTCGAGTTTTTTTTAAATCTTTGAATCCAGTTTTTCTTATCTCTAAATTCCACTAAATAGTTCCTTAGAACAAATATCTCGCTCTTATAGCTTCAGACTATCCCGACTAACCCATCATGATGAATCACCCTGTATTTCAACATGCAATGAGAAAACATCCATGACTCGCAAACTAACATCAAAGTTCATCAAAACTAACGTTTATTGTTAAAGGGGAGCGACTTTACACCGTGTAGCCGACAAACGGAAAAATTATAAGCTACATGTTACATTTATCTCCTCATACATAAAATAACAATAGTAAATTCGTTTGAGCATAATAAGAAGCACTTCACAGCGCAGATGGAACAAAGGAACCGATCGCCCCCAGCTGAGTCGAGTAACTATTTTAGTGCCACCCCATCATTGGTGTTAAACTAGTATGGCGAGAAGATGTGTTCTGTTCGTTATTTATAAACTACACTTGTTTTATTTAGCATTGACGTTGCTTACTTTGCAATGATATTTTTTACTACATTCATAGCCGGCAAATAGATTTTTAAAATTTTTTTTTAAATATTTTGTTGTTACTATTTGGATCATGGTGCGTGAACCCCTTCTATTTGGACGTTGACCTTCTGGACACCCTGTATAAACACACATACAAATATCTTTTTAATATATAAATACTAGAAAAAAACTTAAATAAACGTACATACACATCGGGACCTCTGGCATGGAAGGCAAGGCTACTTACTTACCTCCACACCAAACAGGCCGTCGATATCTCGACTAATAATGTGTTCCGTACTTACGCAGGCTTCAGTTGAAATTGCCCATGTTCCAGTAAATGCACTGGCTGTTCCTTCGCTGTAACCGGAACACAATCACGTGACCGTGATTATTACGGCGGTCACAATAGACGAGATCCTAACAAAAGACACTATTTCCACTAAGACTATTATGTACCTAAGCTTAATTTATTCGGGCCTCTTACGCTGAACTCTAAACACCGTGCTTGGACTGATACCAGACTTCTCTCAGCTGAAAGGTCAATTAAAAGGCGACTTTCATTTATACTTAATAGGATGCATATTCTCAAAACACGTGACAGCTAAATATATTTTTAGATTTTCATCACTATGAAGTATAAAACAGTCGTTTTATAGATTGCAACCCATTATTATAAGTTTTACGTGAACATCTCATTCGGCCGTTTCCGGCAAAAAAAATTTATTTTGGGTTCGGAACTCCAATACCTGACACAGGCAGTCTTGACGGCTGATTGCCAATTAGCCTTTGCCAGAAAATACAATACTACGCTGACTAAATTGACAAGACTTTTTTAAGGTTATAACGAAAAATTTTAAAAGAAAGGTGCTACATTTTAATATATAACGACTTAGGTTTCTGCGTTTCTCAATTCAGAAATATAAAGCTTGTTTAAGTGATAGATAATTTTCTTTTACATTAAAAAACAAAAGTCGTCGCTTACGATTAACTTTTAAAAAATTGTCGAAAACTAAATAACCTGTTAACCGCTGCCCGCACATAAAGGGCACAAATATATGAATGTAGATTAATGTTCGGGGTGCGAGGAGCTGACTGCACCAACCTGCACCATAGAGCCCGAATGGTCAACATGTTAGCCGAATTTGTGTCCTTGCACAAATACTGCAGCCCGAGCATGTAGGTAGCACCTCTGAGATAGATAACTAGACCAGTCTCAAAACCTAAATATTTTAAACCAAAACTACGTCGAACCATTAAGTGTTTGTTTTCTTAATGAACGTAATCAAGACTCTACTGACCTCAACAATTGCATTAATTTACATGAATTAAAAACATACCCGATCTACGTTGTTTTCAAACTTATGTGGGTCATAAACGTTATGTCGAAATAGTTATGTAGGTAGTATTTCTATATAAGTAAAAGTTAAATATTACCACATTTTTTACGACGTAGATATTATCTTGGATACTTATCAGTTAAATATTAACAAGAGAATATACAAAAAATATATATACCAAAGCTTGATTGTGGTATTTTTCAAAGGTATTTTTTCATTAGATACTTAGAAATAATCTATGGAATCCCTTCATAAGCTTTGTATTACGTGACTATTAATTGATTGCACATTGAATTAATGTTTTGATAAAAAAATAGGTGTAAAAATGAAAATAATCATAATAATAATCTTCATTTACCACAGAAGCCCTTTTTATCTTAATACCGCGTGTCTAAAATATTGCACGTGTTTGTTTGTTGACAATGGGATTCAGATTCCAAACTAGTTTCCAGTTTCCCTTTTTCTAAACCAACATATACTTTTTGTGTTATATTTAACACATACCTTGCTAATTTTAGGTTATATATGGTGGTTTTTTTTTATAAATACTGTTATTTCTATTTTTTTTCTTTCTTTTCCAACTCTCTAGACGAACCATAGATTACATACACAGCAGTTGGTAATCGTTCGGTTTCTGTACTAAATCATAAACACCGGTTTCTAAGAACGATAATAAACCGCCGTGTTGTGGCTACGCTGTGTGCATTACGTGAATCCCTGGCGACGTTGCCTTGGTGTTTCTTTTACGTTTTTTAAAAATGTTTGGGTAAAGTGTAATCAGTCAAACTGTATACTGGTAGAATACAACTACAAATGAATTTTATAAGAGATTCAGTCCTTTCATAGCAAAACGAAATTGTATTACCAAGTTTTTGTCATTACACAAATTACATAACCCAAAGTACCGTGTTCTAGAAAGCTCGAAATAAAAAATATATATATTTGACTAAAAAAGTAACGCAGTTTTTGATAGCAAACATAATTAAACCTATTAGGTATGCAAAAACGGTGAAAAGCGGAATGATCATGAACAAGAACTGTAATTTACGTTTCTAAGAATTTCGTAACATATATGCATAGAAAGTTAATTGAAAAAAACTTATTTCTAATAATTCAACATATTTAGTAGTAGAAACACCACAGACTACAGCAAGACTAAAACCTTTTATTTCATTAGAGTTCAAGCGCAGTTTTTTTATAAGACGGGTCAGCCCCAGAGGCGTGAAACATAAGGCAAAGTTTAAAAAACGTGCGTTATGTTTTATATGTAAACAATTTTTGTTATCGTATACTCAACTTTCTATATTAATTCTGTAATTATATCTATAATCTATAATTATTCCGACTTCATCTTGCTAGTTTAATTACACTGAAAGTATTTGAAGACTAGCTCGAATTCCTACACTCCATAAAATTCTGGCTAAGGGCAAGTTTTGCGCATAGTGGGAGTATTACATTCAATATATGACTTCACATTTCTTTCACATATAAAACAATATATAACAAATAAAAATCTGCAATTAATTGCAGATTTTTATTTGTTAAAAATAAAAATCTTAAAATTGGTTTTTTAAATCCTGGTTCACTAGGAACTCACCACGAGGAATTTTTGGTTGCTATGGAGGATCGGTCGGTGGATATCATGGCCATAAATGAGACCTGGCTGAGAGATGGCGAGGAACATCGCGCGCCCAGGCCCGCAGGGTATCGGCTCCGGCATGTGCCGAGGCCGGCAGGTGGCGTCCGTACTCGCGGCGGTGGTGTTGGCTATTACATACGCAATGGTATCTTAGCAAAAAATATTAAACCTCCTCAGGTAACCGTAGTTGAACAGATGTGGTTAAGCATATCTCTAAACGGCGTTAGACTTGCGATCGGAACCGCATACCGTCCTCCATGGCTCAACATTGATACCTTCTTGGATGCGTTAACGGAATCAGTAAGTTATTTTTCCACTTATGATCATATAGTACTAGTCGGTGACTTCAACACTAACCTCCTGGCTTATAACGATCCGAATTCGAAGAAATTAACTTCGTTTTTAAGGTATTTAAACTTAAAGCAGTATATAACTCAGCCCACTCACTTCACCGATCATTCTGAGAGTCTGATTGATTTAGTTTGCAGCTCTACAAATATTTTAAATATTTGTGTTGACTCTATTCCTGACCTCAGTAAGCATGCTTTCATCTCGTTTGAATTACGTATAAAAAAACCAAAACCCCTCCCTACGTTAGCAGTATATAGATCGCTGAAAAGTATAAATTTAAAAGAATTCAATGATCTTGTTAATTCCATCAACTGGGAAAGACTACTTGACGAGAGTGTGAATGTGTCCGTTGCATCTTTTAATGCATACATTTTGCATGTGTTTGATGTTCATGCTCCTATAATTAAGTCACTCATAAAACATCAAAATTACCCTTGGATAACGCCAACAATTAGAAAAATGATGAGTTTGAGAGATAAAGCCTATGTCAAATGTCGTACCTCGAAACTTGAAAAAGATATAACATATTACAAAGAACTCAAATCAACCGTAAATAAGGCACTTCATTCGGAAAAAACTGCTTACTTTCAAACTGTTAATAGACATTTAAGAACACCAAAAAAAATGTGGATATCTATAAAAAATAATATAGCTGACTTTAAAAATAAACAGACATGTCTTCCATCTAGCATTACTGATCCAGATCTTGTGAACTCTCACTTCATAGATGCTCCTGGCAATAATTCTGTCCGTATTTCTAACCTAACTTATTTTGAATACCATCGTTTCTCTCCCGCTGTATTTAGTCTACATCCAGTTGACGAAAACACCATTATGAAAATTATTACCAATATTTCAACAAATGCACAGGGAGTAGACGGTATTACGCGTGACATGATTTTACTAACTTTGCCACGAACTCTTGGAGTAATAACTGCCATCGTAAATAAGTCTATTCAAGCTGGGATTTTTCCAGACGCTTGGAAAGAAGCTTTGGTTAAGCCCATACCAAAGAAAAACTCTGCATTTGAATTGGAAGATCTCAGGCCAATTAGCATACTTCCGTTTATGTCAAAAATCATTGAGACTGTTGTATGTCAACAGATGACTGCATTCCTCAACTGTAACAATATTTTACCACTAAGGCAATCGGGATTCCGCAAGGGTCACAGTACTGTTACAGCCTTGCTGGATGTCCTTGATGATGTTTTAACGGAGCAGGATAAGGGGAATGGCTCATTGTTATGTCTTCTTGATTTCTCCCGCGCATTCGACACCATTAACCATAATCTTTTGTTATCAAAATTGGCATTCTATGGCTTTGATTAAAAAACGATCAGGTGGTTCTCCAGCTATCTCAGCTGTCGAATGCAGCGTGTTGAAATCAGTAACGAAGCTGGTGTAAGGTCAGTCTCTAAAACTGCTCTATTGAATCGGGGAGTTCCACAAGGATCAATTTTAGGACCAGTTCTTTTTATCCTGTATAGTGCTGATTTGGCAAATTGCATTAGGAATTGTAAGTTTCATATGTACGCAGATGATCTACAGATTTATTCACCTTGTGAACCTAATGAGACACTGATGGCAGTTAACAGGTTAAATGAGGACCTAGAGCGAATTAATACATGGGCTAATCTTAACTGCCTCATTTTGAATCCATCTAAGTCTAAATTTCTCATTCTAGGTTCTGATGCTCAAGTTTCTAAAATAAATGCATCCCATGTTGCTATAAAAATTGGAAACGTAGTTCTCGAGCAAGTTCCTGAGGCATGGAATCTTGGTATACTTATGGACAGTGGGCTAAGATTTCATAAACATGTCCTAGAAATAGTCAGAAATTGCTTTTACAGGCTCAAGGTGCTGTATCGGGTTCGAGACTATTTGGATGTTAACGTAAGGGTAAAGCTCTGTGAAGCTTTAATACTATCCAAACTTAACTATGCAGATGCTGTAATAGGTGAGTGCCTTTTTGGCTACACCAAGAAATTGATACAGCGTGTGCAAAATGCCTGTGCCCGATTCAGTTTTCCGATACCTCGCAGATCTCATGTGACTCCATTTCTAAATCAGGGAAATCTTTTAAACATGCAATCTAGACGCTCACTTCATCTTGCTTCTCTGTTATTTGGTATTGTCAAGACCGGATCACCCACTTATTTATTTGAAAAGCTTGTATTTTCACATCGCCAAGCCAGAATACCTTCTCGCCTTGTTTGCCCTAAACACCGCACTGCAGCATTTCGTGGCAGTTTCAAATACTCTGCCACGAAATGCTGGAATAACATACCACCACCTCTAAAACACTGTCGCTCTGTTTGTACTTTCAAATTGAATTACAAAAAACATCTGTTATATGTACAAAAATTAAATATTTAAAATATATATAATTGAATTGGTGTTTGATGCAGGTAGGGTGGAAGGGCAAGACAATTTTGAGGGGATTTCCCTCTGTACTGTCTGTGACTGTACTCTTCGATGCCTATCATTTGATTATTGGTTGGAGTTTCATAGGGTACCTATTTGCAACATATAAATCATGTTATTTGGTATATACAGCTTAGTCTAATTTATATTACACACGTAAAATATATATCAAGGATATTTAAGTAATCATTTATTTTTTGTATTATTACTATATATGCGTGTAATAGTGTGTATGTAACTTTCTACAAATAAACATTATTGTGTATGGGACGTGCGCAGCAGGCTACTCTCAGTCAAGGCGTTTGCGGAAGATCAGCGTCTTGGTGTGTCCGCACTCCACGACTTGTGCTGAGTGAATGCCTTTTCGGTGCTACTTAAGTAATATTTTTATTTTATGTAACCATTGTTTCTTTTATTTTAATATGTAGTGACACCGAATAAATGTAATTTTCATTTTCATTTTCATTTTCAGTCTACTTCCAGACTTTTTTATATTCTGGGTGGCCGGACATTGACCCTCGTGTCTCATGCTATCCGAATCACCCCCCATGATTCCATGAACGAAATGTATCCATATTTTAAGCTATTCGAAGTTTTGCAGTGCCAGCCGCCTTCTTCAAGTCTTCTCTGACTTTCGTGCTGGAAAGTATTTTCGTAGTCACCATGCACCGTAAAGGATGCAGTATAAAGTGACTATTATTCCAAATCGATAGACTTTTTGCTTGATAAATAACAGCAAGGGTGGGTGTGGGTAGTTTGCAACTTTTCCACAGTAACTGCATAACATGTGCAATTGTATAATGCGTAGTACCTCAATCGCTATAATGCGTAGGTTTTAAGGGCACAGTGTAAAGTTAACAGTCAGTTAAGTTGGATACCTATACAAATTTAAAATCGGCTAATGTTATTTTATCTTCAAATATAGGTAGTATATTGAAAAATAGAAACAACTATGTATAATTTAGTCTTAAACTTTTTTAAGTGATTCGTTTTCAATCAACCTATCGATTATTATTAAATACATATCCAAAAATTATCAAATCATTATACAACCAACAATCTATATAACATTTTGTAGCAGAAAAAGTACTCTCACCTAGATAAAAACATTACTCATATACGGAACATATTTTTTCTCATATCGTTCGAGGGAAGTGAGGGTGTTGTTACCACACGAATCGTTGTCGACCGTCGATCGATGGAAGCATGGAACAGGCAACGTCGATCGATTGGTGTAGTAACACCCTTAGAGTACAGTCTTTGAAAATGGTGTAGGCTCAGATTGGCATACAAATCCCCTGCAGTGTTGTCGCCCCTTGCATGCGGAAAGCCTACAGATGACCGAACAGCGCGCAAGCGATTCTCACCTTAGTTCTTAAAGTCCGGTGAAATTTAAGGGTGAGTAACCGTAAACATATGCTATTTCGTTCATGTAGCTATCATAGCTATCACAACGATAGTTTGAAACAAACTTGAAATTTAAACAGGTCTTATTGTATTCGCATCGGTTTGACGACCGAGTGGTGTCTGGTTCTGCCTCATACGCCCAAGGTTCCGGCCGGGGCATCCATTTGTGTGATGAACACAGATGTTTGTTCTCGGATCATGGTTATTTGTATTTATATATGTATGTTTATTCTGGGTTCCCCCCCAGTACGCTGTATGGTCATCCATAACACAAGCTCTGCTTACTTTGAGGCCATACAGTTGGTGCGTTTGTCTGGGGATATTTATTTTTTATTAAATGGAAACTTCACTAGTTTTTGTACTACTAAATATATTATAATATAGATGTTCGTTAGAAATAAATTCAAATAACTTTTAAGACGAAAATTTTATATGAAGAAATAGTTAATAAATGATCATAATAAATATATTCCCAGGCAGACAGCTTGTGTTATGGATGGACAAACAGTGAAACTGGGGAGGAGCCCAAAGTAACAAACATATAGGTATAAATATCTTCCAAAGAAAACTTCCATCAACCAACTGTACTACCTACTCTGTACAACCATTCTCACCCAAAGTTCTCCCTGCCCACCCCCTACCGCCAGCCGTGTCACGGCCAAGGTCAGCCGGTCACAGCAACCCCCCGCGAGGGGTCGATACAGAGGGTCCATTCACGCAGCCATCTAGACTGTAGGGGGTACTGCGTCTAACTTTGGTTCGAGGGGCTGATATCGTATAAATGCGATGTAGTTAGTATTGCGACGTTTTTCAGTGTTCGAATGATGCGTAGTTGGGATTTTTATTGATTACAAAAATGTCTTTATTTCATAAGAAACATAATTATCTTCCAGTTTAGTGACTACGAAAAGAAAAAAACTTATAGGGACATTATATGCCTAAAATAATACATATCTGTAAAAGCATTTATACGTGTAATAACCCTACAAATATGTAGTTAATAGATACTTCTTTTATAGTGTAGATCTAACGGCCGGACTGAGACTGTAAATGGTTTTTTAAGACGCTCGTAAGGTTAGAATTTACTTAGCAAATTTACACTTTATCTAAGTCTGGATTTGCTACACAAAATCTATATGCAGGACCGTTTCGAAGTCTTCGAGTACGGCCGGAAGACTATTAAATAAATAAAACTGAAAACCAATTACTTTCAGTCCATTCTCTCATTCACAATTAAATACCTTCACTCAAAACAACAAAAAATTTCAACCAACTAAAGAAACTTCTATATGAAAAAAAAACGTTACCAATACCGTTATAAACTAGCCAGATCGAAAGATAACGCATGTACATATTGTGCTGTGGAAACGTTGACAAACATGTGACTTCAACTCGACGCGATAATCGCCTTACACTGCTTCGATTTTAGAGCTCAAATGAAAATTGTCGAAGTTTCTAGTTACGCAATGTCATCTTCTGTTGTTTTAAAAGAGTGTACGAAGTGAGGCCCGACAAGGAAATTTTCGTACTATGTATTTGTAATATAACTTTTATTTGATCTCATGATGAATGTTTCAAGATCTAATAATAAGAAAAATATCAGATAAAAGGAGTCCTTGAGAAATGACATCTTGGGAGATAAAAGGCAAAGTGTGTTCATATTTATTAGAATTGCTTTACTTTCAAATATAAATAACAGCTGCCAACGACGTCAACATAATCAACAACTGAACATTATTAACCGGCAATTTCTATCATTGTTCCTTACATGAACGCCATGTTTTAGGTTTAACATAAATGTTTGTCCTTCCCAGAATTCGTGTATTTTTTTAATATAAAGTTTATCAGCAATAAAGAAAATTTGTCAGAAGCTTCAGTATGTTTACAGCTAAAAATCATACTAAAAATTGTAGCGGCTTTTGGATAAAATATATAATAGCTACGTAGATAATGTGTTTTCCATGCATACTCGCATAATAAAAATTGTTATACTTAATAATAATAAATCCCCAGACAAACACACCAACTATGTTCATCACAAAAATAAATGCCCCGGCCAGGACTCGAACCTGGGACCTTCGGCTTATGGGGCAAGGCTACTTACCACTACACCAGTTGGTCGTCAAATTTTATCTTTGTTATATTTTATGATAAATTTTATGGTCGTCATATTTAATGTGAGTATGGTAATAATATAAAGAAATGTAACACATTCTATTATTAGTTTTTTGCTTCTTTTTAAATTTTCCAATCTATATGTATAATTTCAATTTAGATTTCGAGCTTTCTTGTTCAAAAAAATTTTGGGTAAAAATTACTTATGTTTTTTCTAAATAACTGATGAAAACTTGCATTTTTAAATGGTGTCAAATACCTATTTACTGGTTATGAAGCTTGCTAGTGGCAAAAGAACTACGTATCAAATTAGGTTCACAATTTTCATTTCATCTAGAACAAAAACAGAAACGTCAAAAATAAATCTAGCATCATCGAGTTTCCGACTTCATTTCTCAATCTAAGGACATCGACTGCCGGACCCAGCTAGCTTCTCGACCTCACAATATTATTAATCTACCAACATTTAAAAAAAACCTAACTACACACACCAAAGAGGCAAAAATGCTATTCCGCCTTAGAAACGGAGCTCCGAATTCAAACGACATGGAGGTCAAGCATTCTTGTTTTACTGATACGGAGGTCGACAATATTGCAATATCAACTGATAGAGCTGAGGTCACGAGGATATTAGAGACGGCGGATTTACTTCCTCGGTACTTCTTACTAAACGTAATATTTTAACTTCCAATACTATGCGTTTCAAGTAACAACAGGACCTACTTAGCGCCATATTGTGACGTCAGAGCCGTCAATTCGAACCGGTTAAATACCGTGAGCAAAAAAAAAATTTTAACATATCTTATTTAGGCACGCAATTGCTTCTAGCGTCAAACTCTCAATTTGGCTTTCTAACTTTTCGATGTTTTTGTCTTCCACGCTACGCTTAATTAAGTGCCAAAAAAAAATAGTAAGGCATAGCAATACAAATTAAATAAGGTCCTAAGAAATTCCAGTCTGATCCGTAATGGATGTAACTTGAATGGACTTACTCTATTCAAAACCGCAAAAAGCTTTAGTTATTAATAAAATAATGTCAAGAAAAACCTTTACAGATTCATAACTCTGACCCACCAAAAATCCTGGGTAACGTTTTTTAAAGGGACATACTACATTATTATTTTTAAAATTTACAATACATTGACCTAGATTCTATAAATTACATATTTAAGACTTATTTATTTTCATACTGCTTATACCAGGGACTAAATGGATATGAATATAAATAAAAATGATTTTATTTTTATCATAAAACTAACAGCAATAGCTAAGTATATAACAAAGTAAAAAATACCACAAATCAAAATAAAGACAAATCATATTAACGTAGATTCAAAGATATTCCATAAAAAAGCACAAAATTGTATTATATACATACCTACTATCAAACGAAACAAATTCAGAAATCGCAAAATTGATATCTGCTGCAAGCATTCGATTATCTCTCAAACGACTTTAAACCTAAGCACTAAGGCTTAGAATAGAAAAGTCTCGATCTTAAAAAGGCGTTAGGGGGATCTAAATGGTTGTTATTTTTTAAAGCCTAGTCCATAGACGGGGTAAATTGGACAGTATGAATACGTATACCGACTGCAGTAGAGTTTCTTTGGGTAGGCGTGGTAATTTCTCTCTGTACTGCAGTTGTCGCTTTTCTGTTGACCCGGCAAGTGAGTACCAAATTTTAAGTAGCTTTGCCGAATTAGTCAAAGCTCGTTAACTGTAAGTAGTATTTACTTGGTCGCTTCTGTTGAATACCCGTAACTCGTAACTTCGCAAGCCGGCAAATGAATTTCTTACTCATTAACGAACTAATGTGTAAGGATAGATTATTCAATAAATGTCAGACTAAGGGCTGATTTTTTTATGCGCAGATAACTTTTATTAGTTGTATAATTTTAAGAATTTTACATAATTTCTAGAGAGATAGTTATATGACGAAAATCGAATGATGAAAAATGATCGAAAATTCACCCCTTAGTCAAAAAAAGGAGTAACTATTTCTACCACATATCTTTATTTTTTTTTATTTGCGCCTTCAGACCTTACATTCAAGGTTATTCGCAACTATAAATTAAAGAGAACAACTACTATAGGTAACCTACAAACAACGGTCCCTCATACAAATTAAAAAAACGGCATGTAATAAAAGAAACACAAAACCATTTTATTACCATTTAAAACTAATTTCGTAAATTAAAAGACATTGCATGCCGACCAACTTCGCTGCAACCTCAAAAAGGATTTTAAACCTTAAAGCTACAAGTTTAAAGTATATTTTTGTTTCTTAGTTAAAATATCGTGATGGGGGCTTGCATTCAACCCCTTGGGGAGGCTCATTCAAGAGATTCCGAGGCTATTTCCAGGGAATATGGAGGTTATTTATAATTCCTTTAGTGTTCTGTTGAACAGATACCAGAACTTTCGTTTTATAGTAGGGTTTTGAGCGTCTGGCTTGACGGCGGTGGTTCAATTTTAGGAAAGTGTTGGGTAACTGAAAGTGTTATTTCGACTAGTGATCAGTTAGTGGTCGACATTTTCTCGCAATCTTATTCCATTAATGAAAAGTCAAAAAAGTTGTCTTTCCTTATATGTAGGTAATATAAGAATAAGAACAAAAAGAACAAGTAATTGTCAATGTTGAGAAATAAATATTTCATTTCATTACTAAATTTAGAAATGACAAAATAAATATTTCTCCACGGCTGAAATATGCTGAAAAGTCGATGTTATGTGCGATGCGTTCTTTTTAGAAACATTTATTGGTAATAAATATAATAATAAGCTATTAGAATAGGTACTTATTGTCAGCCGGTATTATATTGGTTGCTGGATTTATGAGAGCCCAGAAACGACCACACTAGTTAAGGTAGTAAAAATGCACATCGAAGCACTTTAAGATTTAAACACAGACTTTAACTACTCATAATTTTAAATTATTCAAAAAGTAAAAGATATTTTATTTCAGGCATAAAAAAATATCTAGCTATAATATATACGAGAAAAAGGCGCTATAATATAAGCAAAGTAGTATAATATACGTTTCATTTAAAAATATGGATACAAACTAAACAATCGAAATGTAAATAAAATTAAAAAGTAGATTTGCATCGTCAATTGTGTTAAGTAGCAAATATTTTAAACATTCTCTCCGAGAATAATTTATAACTAAACCAAAATGAATCTATAAACCGTCGTACTTTCCTACATCTAAAAATACTACCAACAAAAGAATCAAACCGGATTTATCAGGAGCATAAACCTACGTATTAAAGCGAACATTTGCTCAGTAACCTTTCCGTGAATCCTAAACAATCTAATTTCAATATGGCGGATAATCCGGTGCGATAACAAAATCCTTTTATTAAAACCGAAATAGCCGTAATCTCTTTACTGCAAGTTGCGACGCTCGTAAGGTAGACTCCATTTATTTCCATTAGGAATTAATTTGCGTTATAAAAGTATTATGGATGTGATAAATTGAGTTGATTAGCCAAGTTCATGTTAAGAAAAAGTATTTAAGCGGCGCTACCTACATATTTGGGTCCACACTCGCTGTTCGGCAGTATTTGTTGGCAGACCATTTGGTGCCAATCGGGTTAGTCCATTTCGGCTATGGGCAGGTCCGCTCGTTCTGATCGCCTCGCCATACCCCGAACGGCATTGGTCGGTAACCATTTCACACATTCCGATTGATTCCGGCTCGAAAATGTGATTGGTGCACCTAAAGTATTATTAGTTTCGGTATGAACCCCAGAGGCAAAACGAGGGGTGTGATAATTTTTACGTGTATATCTGTGGCATTGTATCTCTCAGTGGACCTGTTTTGATGAATCAAGTGTAGCCACGTTTGAATGAAATGGGTTCAACAGTTCACTTGTCATGCAAACTGTATCACGTCAGTCGAGATTTTTTAATTTGTGTTTACTTACATATTATTTATTAATGGAACTTTACCAAAATGCATGGTTTTGAAAGAAATGCAGTAATGTAGTCTTTGTTTTCAGACTTTCTTTTTCTATTTATTTTGTGTATTAAACATAATTTAAACATATATGCAGTGTAGACAACCTTATGAATAGGTGTAAAACATCCTATTCTTTACCGTCACTTTTCACCTAGCAAAATGTTAGACAAAAATACCCGAAAAAATAATAACTATTCAAAGAGAATTTCAAGAAATGTTAGCAAATCAAGGAAATAAACTTTATCGGTTTCAAGTCGAAGTCATTTCCGTTGCACAGCAAAGTCAAGGTAGAACGATTTCCAATTAGATTTCAATTGATTTTAACTAGAAGGAACTGCGCTAAAATATTGCTGTTAATTGTGAAATATAGTTGTTGATGACCGGGATGGTGAGTTGGGATCCAGAATTAAAATTTGATATTCTGGGGATGTAACACTTGCCATTTTACGCAGTGTACCTATAGGTATGCAGCAAACGCTCGTAACCGGTAGAGATGAAATGTCCGTAGACTTCCATCTCGAATTCGAGATACAATATCATTGTATAAGAATTGCCATCCATTCATCGCAATCATTTGATCGTTTCGTAACATGAGATTTCTGTAGTTCTCAGCTCTACTGCCTTTGTTTAGTTTATAATTCTCATATTTGTCGACAATACGTATTTTTTTCAACCTCCTTAACCTATTCTTCATACACAAACAGCAGTTATTTGTAAACAAAAAATCTTGACTGACAACAACAACAACCAACCAAAACCCACCCCAAACACCATCCCCATCTCACAAACATACTGCTCCGAAATCCATCAAAACAACAGACCTAACTACCTTCTTCAAAATTTTCCGTTCGCCGGGTTCGTTCATGAAGCCTCCATTGAGGCTCCAAGGCTCTATTTTTAACGCTCCGGGAGACGGGGGGACTGCTACGTCACAGTTCCCCCTCAACCCGCGTCGCCGGGGCAACCCACACCTCGAATGGAGGGCTTAGTTTCGAAGATACCGCGCTAATTGGAAATGTTATTTTGATGTGATAAAGATGCTTTTTGTTGGTTTGTTTCTGTTTTGTTGTTTTTGAATTTTTGAATTGAGCTTTTCGAATTCGAATGGTTTTAAAATTCAGTGAGTAGCTGTTATGTTTGTTTTGTGAAAGTGGCTGAATTAATGAAGTATACCGAAATAAGAGGAGTTACATATGTATTACAAATTTTTTAAATAATAATAATAAATCCCCAGACAAACGCACCAACTGTATGGCCCCAAAGTAAGCTAAGCATGTGTTATGGATGACCATACAGCGAACTGAGGGGGAACCCAGAACAAACAAATTTAAAAATATCAAAAATCCACGACCCGGGAATCAAAAAATATGCTCATCACACAAATGAATGCCCCGACCAGGACTCGAACCTGGGACCTCCGGTGCCGTTTGAGGGTGTTCGTCGTTTGAATACTTGGGGGGAGGGAGACTTGCCGAGCTAACAGATAAGAATAACTTTGTATAGACATAAAGAGAGTCTGTAAATTTATTTTGAAAAAAACATACCCGTGAAGTTTCTTGCCAGTTCTTCTTCACGAAGGTTTTTTCAAACTGGTGGTAGAGTCATGTTTTATTTGACATCAAAAAGAACAAGCAATTGTCAATGTTGAGAAATAAATATTTCATTTCATTTCATGAGGCAGATATACACTATCCACTACGCCACTCGGCCTTCAAATAATTCCGATTTCTAAATAAATAAAGTAACCTGGCCCCGAAATAGTCATAACAAATAAACTCATAAAGGACCCTACCCACATATTCGAAAATTAAAATGAACGTTCGGGAAAAATGCCACCCGGCCACTGTCGTTCGGGTTTTAACAAGACGGCCTGCGTAAAGCTTGAGTGAACTATGAGTTAGCCACTTGCCGAATATGCGTAGTAGTTTGCCATGTCGATCCACAAACGCGCCCCTTACTTTGACTTATACAACGACAAAATATTAATAATTTTTTTTAAAGATTTTCTAAGTTTCCAACAAGCGAGATTAATTTAGTAACTCCACTCTTCACTTAAAAGCGGGTCCTCTCGTCCCCCCCATAAATCCTATTACTATGCCTTTTATACCTAGACTTATTTAAAAACTGTAGTTATCATATAGGTAGTTACCTAACTAAATATTTTAAGAAAACTTCCACTTAGAGCCCAGACAGTGAACGAACGTTCATTAAACTTTAAAACAAAATTTTCGAGATAAAACGTAGTACACTCGAACAATGCAAGTACTCATTAGTATTTATAACTTGTTACTATTGTGTGGGTGTATGACCGAGACGAGGAGAAATTTTGTTGAAAAAACGTTTAAATAACGTACTTTGTACCAGAAACTCAGAAAATTCTATTATCATACTGTGTTTCTATTCGTTTAAAATAAATAACAGGTCAAATAACACGTCTATCTATGGTCAAGAGTAAGTAATGCTTGCTAATATACATTATTTATAAACGCACAGGAAAAAGTATGCATTTCCTTTGAATGACTGCACCGGTTCCATCCAACGTGTTCATGAAACACTCGATTCATTGAGCTATTTTACAAACAGTGTACAAGTCCCAAAAACCCTCGCCTAAGGTTACGGAAATAAAACTCCATGTAACTAGGCTATTCGTATACTAAACAATAAACTATATAAATTTGTACATTATCTTTCACTTATTTTTAGTTTATTTTTTATATTTTCTAATGTGTGTACATAAATTGTTAAATAATTAAATAAATAAATAAAATAAATGTAAACCATATGAAAACTTCGCCGCGCGATTTAAAATACACCATAAGCCATCTATTCGCGAATGGCTGGATTACACAATTACAAGTTTGCTAGTTAGGACCTTAACAAACAACATCAACCGCGGTCCATTAGGGTGTTACCACACCAATCGATCGACCGTCGATCGATGTTGCCTATTCCATGCTACCATCGACCGACGGTCGATCGATCGGTGTGGTATCCACCGTTTTTTCCCCACCGTTGGGGACTTATAACACTCCTCTTTTTGCATTGTAATTGTAATGTAATTGTCTACATTAAAAAAATAAAGCACATTTTTTGTGGTAGTAGAATTTTTGTTACGACTTCGTCTGGGGCGGTGCTACGGTCCTCCCGATTTTGCCCGCCATTTAATCACATATGTGGTTGAATTCCGGTTAAGGAGAAGCAACGGCCAGTGCTACTACTGATTCAGCCAACTGAAGGGCGGCAAGGCGACAGTCGCCGATTTGATTAACATAACTTCAATAATATGTCCGACTATGCTAATAATATTTAAAAAAACACAAACATTTTTACAGTTTTACACCAACCGTTTTCACAGTAATTCCCGCTGCATACAGACACGATGAACAATAGTTTGTATGACGATATGACATTTCACACAGTAACAAAAGAGTACTTTCTAGCGTCTAGTTGCGTGTGGAGGCTGACATGTGATACTTGAAACTAAACTATCGCCTTTGTTACTTTACTACATACTGTAATTAGCTGTACCATTCTTTGATGCTGATATATTGTGAAGAGAGCTAAAGGAGGAGTTTCTCAAACAAGTTGTATTAGTTGCAACGGTATTTCTTCAATGTGCACGTTATTTATATCCCAAGAGCTTTTTAAAAAGCATCCTCACCATACATTTTTATTTATCAATTCGCTTCAATATCCGAAAAAGAATTCAAATTTCATTTTAAGAATTGTAATTTAAACTCTTAATACACGGTAAAAAAATATTAGACATTTTTTTATCGTATATTAAGAGTAAAACCCCGAGTTTTTAAGCTTAGAGGGTGATATTCGGACCTACATACAAAGTTACATACCATCTTTTTTTAATCTTTAGACAACACACCAATTTTATGGTCCCAAAGTAAGCTAAGCTTGTGTTATGGATGATCATGCAGCTTAAAATATAAACAACCTGTGTCCCAAGTGAAGTGAACTGTGTGAACCAAGTGCCCCTGGACTCGAACCTTGGACCTCCGGCGTATGAGGCAACTATGCACTACACCACTTTAAAACTTTTCAAGCTTAAAATCTCAAAAATCGACATAGCTACTACTAAATCAGACAAATGCCACAACTAAAATGTCATTCTAAAAATGAATAAAATCAAAACTTAAAGCTAGCAAAGTATAACTTAAGCAAAATTAACAAGAACATGCTTCGCACGGCAACAAAGACCTCACTTTTATTATTTTGTCTCCCACGAATATCGCGCTCCTTTTGTGAAAACCCCGCCATTTTATTACATCCATTTAGATATGTGGTGTAGAATTATATTTAAACATGGCGGTTTAATAAGAAGGATTATTTGAACTAAAAATAATTATGACTATTATTGTATTGAACCATTTCTTGAGTATAGATTATTTTAAAAATTTTTGTCCCAAATGACAAACCTTTTCGATATTCGTACACCACAACGCCCACATGTTCGTGTGACGTTCATGTTCAGTGACTACTACACATATTCGGCTAGGGCCGAACGGTAGTCTATTTGTGCTTTATACAGGTCGGCTCATTCGGCTCTTCTCGCCAAAACCCGAATGACATTGGCCGGGCGGCGTTTCACCCGTACAATACAGTCTACATATCCAGCTAGGTACGGTTCGTTAGTTTTATTAGTCAAACACTTTAATTCTGCATACCCATCAAAGCTAAGCGAAGCTAGCATGTGCAATAGAAAAAAAATTGAAGCTGTCATCATTTATTTTTATCGTTTTTTATTGTTTTTTTTTAAACATGGTCGAGCAGGAAGCTCGCTTTGGCCATGCAGCCTTACATTCTATTTCAGGTCTAATTTAATTTCGTTAATCTAGCAAATGCCGGTTCGCTCGTTTGAATACGTTCAAAACGATAAGCACCTTATAGTCGTGCCAACAGCTAAATCACGCGTTTACCGGGTTTCCGGATTAAGTCCGGTAAAAAAGACATTGAATAATCATTAGTGTTAATGTGGAGGCTAGGTTATTGAAAATACTAAACGTAGGTTACACTTTTATTATGTAGACTATATGTTACCCTTGGTTTTAGCTCGCAAAGCTCCTTGAGTCCAAAAGTATTGTCAAATAAAGAAAATAATTTCATTTAAACGAGCATTTATTATTGATCCTACGTTACTTGACAAATTTCAAAGAAATAAATCAGGCAATTTCGAAAACTTTGGCACATTTCACCGAATTCGCCGACCATCAATCAAATAAAAGAGAATCAAGGTTCGTAAATAAACAACATTATTTCCTTCATCGAACTTAAATATTTTACCTTCATTGCAATTTACGAGTTGGCGCGCACGAGTATTTAAATCCCTTTGTTGTTTACCTGAAAACAGAAAATTTATATCAATTTATTTAATGTACAGATTATACTATTGGAATGGTACGATTTTAATTTATTAAACCTAGTGAAAAAATACCAGAAAAAAGTTTTAATTTTTTTTTGTAAAGAAAAATATATACATTTTGATGAAACTATTCGCACAAAGGTTTTTAGATTTAGAAGTAAAACTTGAGTCAGTTATATGGTATAGATATTTTATTTCACGAGTTAGCTGTGAGCGCATCGCGTAGAATATTTCAAGTTGAAAATGTGTGTATCAAAAATCATATTAGGACACGAAATTGATCGCAGCTAAAAAAACACTCTTGAAATAAAATGTTCATTCGTTTGACGGTAACTAAAACATAAGTATAGTCCTCAGTTTCATTTATAAATCTTAGACAATCCATGCGTTGATACTATGATCTAAATAGCCTCACCGAGTTGTGTGACCATACCAATATTCTACATTCTAAACCCAAAACTCACAGCTACTATAAACATACATCCGTCACTACTCATCAGACGCATAATCAATTTTCATCTGGAATCCGACGAATGCTAAACCATTCATCATCTGCCTGTCAATGGAGGACTCTCAGCTATGCGTCGTGGAGGAATCCAGACAGCCATTGAGAGATTCCATTGCCAAGGTACATCGATGTCAATAAAAAGTGTGAAGGCGGGAGAATTTGATGAAAATAATTTTATGTGTGCGAAATGAAATTTTGGGGGCGCTGCCCCATGTTTGGGCGAGGATATTCGAGTTGGCAGCGTTTGTTTGCAATGCCGGTCCGGACCACACATATTCTGCAAGTGCTTATCAGGTAGTCCATTCAGGGTTTATATAATGAACGCGCCGAATGAACAGGTCGGTTCATTCGGCGCGTCTCCTCAAAGCACGAACAATTAATTTATTATTCAATTTTGCAGGCCGGCAATGCCGATTGATGACGGCCCGAATATGCGGGTAGCGGTTCTTAGACATGGTATTTTTTTCAAACCTTGTATGAACGTGTAAATATAGCGACAGAAGCAAATATATCTTACTAAAAAAAAACTGTAGTTTGGAAAATAATAATCAATTTTGGATTTGGAAAGTTCTTCAAAAACTTTTGTTACTTTTTATTTGTTTCCTTCCTTTAAGTAAAAAAAAAAATGTCCTCGGGGTTGCTACACTGCCAATATAGGTACTGAAATGGGTATAATAATTTTTTCTATACTCTTTACCTCAACAACTTTACACGCCGATTAATGAGATTATGGGAAAAACTTACAATTGATAGCTAATTCTATCCAATGTTTATTCAAGGACTAGGAAAATACCGTTTCACACGGAAAAACGTACTTTCCCTCTAAAAAAACCTAAATAACGAGTTCAAACAAGTTTCGAGCATGGGGTATTTGCCAATAAAATTCCATCATTCCTATACAACGCATTCGCTGCGGTTCATTTTACTATAAACTTAAATGCTTGACATAGCAGTAGCAATTCGGCGCGGTTTTACTCGGTTACGTAGTGCGATAGAACAGCCATTGCCACTTTTAGATAAATTTTTTTCTGATGACAAAAAACTATTAAAATCCGATCAGTGTTTTCAGGATTCAACGATTCCTTCTTCCTTATCACGACCGCCTCAATAATTCCACTGCAAGGGATGGTGTCAAGCAATTAATCGTCCCACGCTCGACTATTTCGGGTTGACAGACTTCAAACATACCTTCGAAATAATTTCATTTTCCTCGGGATGTTTTCCTTCACCCTTACAGCAGTCGGCTTGGGCTTGATGTAAGTACTTAGGTTCTTTTCAATCATTGGCACATAAAGCTGTCACCGGGGCTCGAATCCGGAGCCTTTAGATCGAGAAACCAGCGCCTATAACACTGCGCCACCGCAGCTCTTATAGTACAGAAATATATTAATTTTTTTAAATACAAGTATATTAAGTGCTATCCGCGAAGATGCGCCCCATTACTCGTTTGGTCGTGGTCGCACACTACTATGATTAGACCAAAAGACTGACATAGATGACACTTACTTTAAGTAGGTAAACCTACTTTAACGGTACCTGCCTACTTCACAATGTCAATTGTTATCAACAGACACGTCAAGACAGCGTACGACGTATGTCACAGCAGGCAGGACAAACTAGAGGCGTCATATTCGATTGGAAACGAGACTCTACTGCTGTGCCATAAGGGTGGTTTACGATTTAGGTGTATATGTCTTTTTATTTGGAGTTTTCTAAGTGCGAGTTGTATGTGCAACAGCATTAGTGGCTTTGGGAGGCTTGGTTCTACTTTGCATGAATGTTTTTAACAGAGTATGAATAGATTTGGTAAAATTTGTTACATGTGAAGTGTGAACTTTTAAGAAAGTATTCCCTAAGATGTATAGCATAATCAGCATAGTGTAAAGTCAATTTGTACATTAATGTCACAAACAAAATTCTCAATTAAATATGACGTCAATCCAAGTTATAATCTAAACATATGTAACATAAATAAAAGACAAATAATTCCAGGCTTGTCTTAGAAAGCTTTTGAAAACAAGAACATTTTGGCGTCAAACGTCAAACATTTTATGACAAATAGTATGCTACACTTATCCCGGTAAATTATTAAATCTGTCGATAAACAAAACATTTAAAAGATTAAATACCGTTTTAGTATAATAAAAAATACAAATTAAATAACTACATATCCACAATATCCACAACGCAACCCGACCCAGCGCCATCACAACACAACACGCAAACAGCCATTTGAACAGTTCATAAACAGTCTTGATATTTCAAAACCGACTACACAAGTATCAAACTAGCGCGCCGCTTCCCACACAAATGTACTCGGTAACAGAAACAAGTATTTCGAGTCTTGAGTTGTCATCCGGAACGAAATTCGTGCATCCAATGGGCGGGTGTGCTATGATGTCACTGTTTTGGTGTTACTTTCACTGCAGTCGAGTTTTCAAATTGGTTTGATTTCGAAGCTGAGAGTATTATAAAACTATGAAAATAATAGAAAACACAGGCCTTCACGAATTAGTTATAAGGTAAAACTTTTAAATATGTCAAAAGTCATAATACATCTTTTCCATAAAAATAAAGTCTAAATTAACGTTATTTTTAATCATAAACTTATTTATGATAACAAATAACTTATTTTATTAATTTTTATAAAATCTTATGAAAGAGTGATTTTCAAAAATCTAAAAATAACCTGGAACAGACTTGGAATGTCATTAACTCGTTAGCGAACACAAAACCACGTTTCAAACAACCATCTGAGTTATTAAATTCGGAAGTCGACCCACAGACTACCATAAATGGCATCAATCAGTTTTTTGCATATGTTGGTACTAACTTAGCATCTCAAATTCCTAAGCTAAATGCAAGTAGTCACACATTCTTACATTGCTGTCATCAGTCACAAATCAACAGTCTCGCGATCCCAAATGTCACTGAAAAAGAGGTGGAAAATTTAATAACTCACATGCGGATAAGTTGCGCCGCAGGATATGATAACATTTCTGCAAAATTTGTGAAGTCCTGCCGGGATTTTATCGTTCCGCCAATCACCCAAATATGTAACCGAGCTATCGACACAGGTATTTTCCCAAAGGCATTTAAAAAAAGTATTATAACTCCAGTCTATAAAAGCGGCAACAGAAACAGCGTCTCCAAATATAGACCCATATCAGTGCCTCAAAGTTGTGCCCAAAAGTTTGTCTAAAATTCTGGAAAGAATTCTTAGCAACCATTTGAAATAGTTTTTAGATAAATACAATATTTTAGCAGGGAACCAGTACGGGTTTAGCTCCGGTATATCCACCGAAGACTCCATTGCTGACCTCGTAGATATAGTTACAGACAAATAAGACGACAAAACAAATTGCCTTGGTAGCTTTTTGGACCTCTCTAAGTCGTTCGATACTGTTTCTGTTCCACTATTAATTTCAAAACTTGAGTGTGTGGGTGTTCGGGGTGTTGCGCTCGATATTTTCAGAGATTACTTAACAAATTGTACGCAATCGGTTAAGATTGGCTCTGCTTTAAGTAGTGAACTACCCATAACCTACGGCGTTCCACAAGGAAGCATCCTGGGACTTACCTTATTTCTCATTATGTTAATGATCTCTGCCAAATGAAACTGAAAAATTGTAAATTAAACGCATACGCTGATGACACAGCACTGATTACGTATGGAAAAAACTGGACGGACGCTAAAAAGAGTGCTGAAAACTCCTTACATAAAATTATAAAGTGGCTGCAAATAAATTTACTTACTTTAAATGCGGAAAAAACTAAGGTTATCCGGTTCTGTATGCCAAATACTGCTTAAACCTTTGATAACTCAATTTTTATCAAAGCACATACCTGTCCCAAACCAAATACTGAATGTGGTTGTAACGCTTTAGAAACCGTCAACCATATTAAGTTTCCTAGACGAAACTTTATCTTGGAGAAAACATAGAGATGGTAAAACGACGTGTCCGAAAGCTTATTTTTCTCTTTAAAAATCTGCGTCATTCTGCAGATCCTGACATCATGCGTACAGTGTATTTCGCTGTTGTGCAGTCAGTTATTTCGTACTGTATACGCATTTGGGGTGGTTCTTTCAAAACTATCATGTTATCTCTAAGAGCTCAGAGAGCTGTCCTCAAAGTAATGAACTTTAAGCGTAGAGACTATCCAACTGCCAAATTATATCAATAATGTCAAATATTAACTTTGAGGCTATTATATATATTCCGTTGCACTCTACATCGACGCTCACGACTACCGCTTGATACATACATTTTACAAAGACGTAATGGGAAGAATGTGTGCCCCTCGGTACCAAGACGAACCAGCTTTGCAAGTACACAGCACAATTCGTTAAGCCGTAAATTGTATAATAAGATACAAACAGATTTGCAGTGACAGACTAAATACATATGAAACTAAGAAAAAAATTAATTAATGGTTACAATCTCTAAATTACACAGATACCGAAAATATTGTGTCATAAGATAATTATGTATGGATTTATTAACTTTTGCATTGTATAAGTTTACTGATTAACTAAATAATACATAAATTGTAAATTACACTCCTTCACTTCTGGACATATCCCTGCATAAATTGTTGCTATATTAGAAGTTTCGAAGAACCTTGACCTCTATGATACAGGCTATGTCTAGTATAGGGGTCAAAGTCACCCATTATTAAGCCTCATGTGCATCATTGTTCTATTATTTAAGTTTATCTAGATACTAAATTTACTTTGTAAGATAAAAAATGTTGTACTTTTTGATGAAATAAAGTTATTATTATTATATTTATATAAACTAAACAAATTTACTTTTTTAATTTAAAATTAACTATGCAAATTTCGCACGTCATAAACTAGAAAATCTCTTATTTAAATAGTCAAACAAAAGCTAAACTCAAAAAAAATCAACTACCAAGAAAAACTCCACTGTAAGTTCCAAACCGAGTATATAAAACCGACTAAAAAACTATTATTTTTCGCGGTTCAACCGAGACTATTATCTACGTAAAAAACCTCTCTTCCGACCATGGAACTTTACACGTGCCTACATATTTTTCCTGGGCAAAGTACGTGCCCAAAATGCGCGTTTGAAATTACCTTCAGACGGGAATTTTCCATCCGGATCTGACCTTCAGGAATATCCGTCCTCAAAGGGTTCACATTAATGAAAGGACAAATTGGGAACCCTGCGGAACTTGTAATTGCTAATTCGAACCTCTTGTGAATATGTTACAGTTATGCCAATTAAGATCTAGGCTTTGAAGTTGGAATGTCAATTATTTTTGGATAATAACTTGAAAGGACTAATAATTTAAGTTTCGTGAAGTCAGATTGATTAAAAGTGTTTGCGCGTCATGTCCTAGTCTACATCCGAGCCCCTTCCACTTTATGGTCATTCTGCATAGAATCTATGCTTACTTTGGGATCGCTGAGCGATAGCGTCTGGGAATGCATTAAAATACCTATTACTAAGGAAATCAGCCTTAAAATTCATCACGTGACATTAACAGATTAATAAAGCGCACAAATGATTTGTAAGCACAAAGTCAATCCTCTGAAGTGGCTGCAAAAACTCGCATTACTTTTGATCGACTGAGAAGATATTTTCCAAACATGTTTATGAGCACCCTCGATTAACTCAGCTTTTAAACAACAAAAAACCTGCATCAAAACCATTACATTCATCTGGTAGCTACAGTGCCATAGACAGTCACAGGTTACACACATACAAAGGTTTGATCCTGGAGCTTTCAAGAGTAGAGTAAATACTCTTTGACAGGCGTGTACCGTCCCACTTTTCATCATCACTTACCATCAGGTGAGTTTGCAAGACAAACGCCTGCTACTTAACAATAAATAAAACAGCCCTTTTCTTTGGGTTTATAAAACCTACATTTCACACAATCAATTGCCAACTCGTCCTGCGTACTTTCTTTCGAAAATTTCCACCGCAATCATCAGAGAACAAAGCCAACCACATTTCCGCACGACGCTATAGTCTAAACGAAGCAGCAAGTCGTCAAACCGATGGGCCTGAAGTAATCGGACGCGATCTCCTCCTGGCAATTCATTGAGTATTCATTGTTGTATTTAAACTAATCTGACTATGGCGTGGTGATCAATGAACATGGGTGTCACTTGCTTGAGTAAGAAAATATACAAGTTATTACTGCTATTTCTTTTATGAACTTACTCTGCAAGCTAGATTAAAATCAGATTGTTCACTGTAGCGAAGAACTTAAAGACGATTAGGCTACTAGGAAAATAGCCTAAATAAAAGGATATTTAAAAAAATTATTGCTTACTCGCTTACTGAAATACTTCATACTTGACTATATTTTTCGTAATTAAACCAAAAACTTTGCAGTACTACAATTTCGAGCATCGTTGTCGGGGCGGTGGTAAAATCCTTGTCTCCTTACATCGAAGGCCCTAGATTCGAATGTCATTTATTACATTCTGAATTACGCCATTAGCATCCTCTGTAGTTATAAAGTTAATAATAGGTCTTTACCTATGAAACTGCCGTTTTGCCGTACTGGCCATTTCAAATGAAAATTTTTTTTTTTTTGACTGATAATTCTAATTTCAAATTAATTTTATTTTACAAACATGGAATTCTTTTTCTAAAATCGTCATTTGTTTAATAGTTAGTGTTTTGTTTTCAACGCATTCGAACATTTTTCGTCATCATGGGTAAGTTAAAAATTCGAGTAATTATGGAGTATGAGTACCGTCGTGGCAGCAAAGCGGCACAAGCGGCACGCAACATCAACGACGTTTACGGAGCGAACACTACAAACGAACGCACCACCCGTTATTGGTTTACCCGCTTCCGTTCTGGAAATTTTGACCTGAAAAATGAACCCCGTGGTCGTCCGAAAACTTTGGTCGACAATGACGAATTAAAGGTAATTGTGGAAGCTGATGAAACTCAATCCACGGCTGAATTAGCAGCAGCTTTCGACGTTAGCATCAAAACAATATTGGTCCATTTGCGTCAAATTGGCAAGGTAAAAAAGCTTGACAAATGGGTACCCCACGAACTCAATGAACGCCAGCGCGAAGTACGCGTGGAGACGTGCCTTGCACTGCTCAGCAGGCATGCAAATGAAGAAATTCTGAACCGCATTGTTACTTGTGACGAGAAATGGATCCTGTTTGACAATCGTAAGCGCTCAGCAAGTTGCTTGGACCCTGGTTCAGCACCCAAACAATGCCCTAAACGAAAACTTACCCCTAGAAAAGTGATGGTCACTGTTTGGTGGTCTAACGCGGGTGTAATTCATCACAGCTTCTTGCCAAACGGGACAAGCATTACTGCAGATGTTTACTGTGAAGAACTGAACACAATGATGGAGAAGCTCGCACGTCTCCATCCAGCTTTGGTCAATCGTTCGGCTCCACTGCTCCTGCACGACAACGCGCGACCTCATACTGCACAGCAGACGGTCTCCAAGCTACAAGAGTTGGGGTTGGAAGTTCTCCGTCATCCGCCGTACTCACCAGACCTTGCGCCTACAGACTTCTACTTTTTCCAGAATTTGGATAACTTCTTGGCGGGAAAAAAATTCAATACCCGAGAGGCAGTACAAAATGCCATTGAAGAATTTGTTGCCTCCCGTCCAGCTGATTTCTTCAAGAAAGGCATCAATAAGCTACCAATGCGTTGGCAAAGATGCATTGATTGCATGGGTGATTATTTTGATTAATAGAAATAAAAAATATATAAAAAAATTACGCTTCATTTATTTCGTGAAAAACGGCAATTTCACCTAATATTTTTCTCCCCAAACAACTTGCAATCTGAACCATCAGCACTAAATCTTGGTTAGTAACACTAAGCTGTACCCAAAAACGGAAGAAGTAAATTAACAAAACGGACACAGCCATTACATTTGATTAATAGCCAAGCAAAATAGGCAATCAAAAACTTAATTTATCGTAGGTATTTAGCATCGCCTAATGGCCGGACCTGACTTGCTCTTACAATATAGGATGCCAATCAACATTATAGTTTCAGCAATCTTTAATTAATTGAAGACGTGTACCGTATTTTCGAATACTTTTAGTAAAACCGTAGTAACGGTCAAAGTGTCATCTTTTAAATTTTTTTTTAGGCGAAGGATACAGATACAGTATAGTTGTAACTGTATTTTGGGTTACTAATATGATTTACCAAAAATGATCAAATGTGTACCCGTTTAAGAATATCTTCAAACTAAAAGTGACATGGTACAATCTAGGAACTTGGCAGTGCAGGCTCGGATTCGCAACCGAATCCCCTGCAGTGTTGTCATCCCTTAGTATACGGAGCGCCTACAAAAGACCGAACAATGCGCAAGCGATTTTCGGCTAAGCCTGAGCTTCTGCCGACTGTACCTCAGTTGCCGGTGTTGTTATTTAAAATAATATTGAAGTCTGCTTGGAAATTGTTTAAGCAGATTGAAACCTCGAGTCCTGCCGAGCTAACAGATGCAGATATTAACTATTTTGGATTGACATAAAAGCCATTGTAAGTTTATCCAAGCCTGCTTCAGAGAACTGGAGACAGCGCTCCAGTACGCCCAAATCCCACCTCGGCTCCTCGCCCATTCCAGTTCACAACTCACCCTTCACTAGCAGACGATATGCGTGTAGTATACGATGCTATTAAACGTATTATTGACGTTAAGGAAATCTCAATTCTTGCAATAAGTGCTTGCCGCTCACCTACAGAGCGCCTCATGGTTTTGAGCGTAGTTCCCTTCTCAGTTCATTATAGGTTCGTTTAAAGGAACTGCTCCCTCAGATACTCCCGCTTCGGCCTTTCTGGGCAGCCGCGAGGCCCTCATGGCCCTTTGAACACCAACTTGCAACTGTGCAACTTCAACAACCGGTGTACGACCCACTAGCGGGTCCGCGCTTGCGCACCCCCTTCCCTAATCGGGTGTCGCTTCCGATGAAGCCTAACGGCAAAATTTTGCTACAGCTATCAAGGTGGTTTTTAGTGGGTAGCTGCCACTCGGATGAGTCCCACATCACCCTGCAGACCGGTTGCGGTACGCATTATGCATTCACCACCTCCCTTCCCGCGGAGGGTGCCTGGTTAGGCGCAACACAAAAAAATAAAAATAAAATTACTTCCGTGAAATTTCTTGCCAGTTCTTCAAGAATTGAAATTTTTGAACTAAACTTATTTTAGTACTTTAAACAATACGTTCAATATTACCGAACAAACGAAGGCAAACGAAGGTATAAAATCGAACATAGAATATAAAAACATAATGTGAAGAAACCCATCAAATGTAATGTATCTATAAAAAACCTGAATATAATTTTTATCACATATATTTTCGAAGACAATCCACCGAGACCCGTCACCGTAATAAAACACAGTATGACCTGTGCACAGCATAAAAAGAGACCCGCTTTTTATAGATTATCGGAGTCGTATGTTTCACAAGGAACTCTCCAAGATTTGGAAATTTCCCTGTCTGTCTGAGCGCAGCCGGCGAAAGTTCGCGACATTGACTAATTGAGCAAAGACCGAGCCAGTTTCTCGGCTACGCTGAAAAATCACCGAAGAACATGGCGGCCGTTCCGCTTCGGCGACATAAAAAAGTTATTAAGCAATTTCTTTAACTACGCTAGCAAGTTTGAACTCGATTCTGGACAAAAATTATTTAGCAAGCTTTGGATTAATCGAAAATGATTACGCAAAAAAGATAAAGTCGATAGATAAAAAAATTGAGATGAGTGATGATAAGACTAAATTACCAGGCGATCATGGCATGCGAGGAGTTTGGCAAAGTAGCTGTGAGGCAACATCGCGTGGTTACGTAATCTCGGGGCAGGGGGAGTTCGTTGACCCGTATGGTCTGCCAATTCGCGCAAATCACGAAATCTTAGTAACACGAACATGACTTTAAACATTAACGAGACACGAGCGGACCGCGTCCTTCGAGCCGGATGCCAACAATTATGGCAATCTTAATAATCACAACACGTGCAGTAGCGCAATGACATTACATTATTTACAACAATAATAATAAAAAAATCGCACATTCGATTTGCACAATTGTATGTAACTCTTTTTTTAAATTACATTTGATACCTACTTACATGACTAAGACAAAAACAGAAATCGTTAATAAATGTAATTAAGCACATAACTCTTCTTCGGAAACGACATAAAAATGAATTAAATAGGCCTAGAAAAATATATGTTTTAAGTATCAGTTCAATAAATTGCCAAATAATACTTGTGACCGCATTCAGATGCGTGCTTTGGTTATTTAAGACTCTATATAGGCTTTACTTAGCAAATCTCGGCTTTATCCATGCAGCTTTTATGTGTAGATTTGCTAAGCAAAATGTTCATTATAGAGCACCTCAAGTAATAACTAACGTCTCTGAGTGCGGCCGTGAATCATGTAACTACATATTTACATACGTTTAAGGAGTAAATTTAATCTACAACATCTTCAAGGGCCTAATAGTGTACCTTTACAGCTTGCAATTATGAGTAATTCTTGACATCACTCTTGACGTCAAATGCTTACTAAAGACGCGTTTAAATATATATTTTGCTTAGAAAATCTGGACTAAGGGCTGATTGTTCAATGCTCAGTTAACTTTGCAATAAATATTTTTGAGAATGACATAATTTGTTTGAAAAGGGTCGAAGTGTCAAAGTCATCTTCAAAATAAAAGTTACCAGAGCATTGAACAGCCCGTAAGCTAAACAAAGTCTATACATGAAGGGTTTTACGTAATCATTGTAGCCTCTGAGGGAGGCCGTTGCGTTGGTAGAAAAAAGTTCGTTGTCAATAAGAAACAGTTTAAAATTCGCAACAAGGAAGCGCGACAAGATGGCCGCGCCAATTACAGCAGATGACATCCGGGGTGAGTTTTTGCTGTTAAACCTCGACAACTCGATGTTTTTCGGTGCAATGATCTGTAAAACCAAACCGAATACTGGAAAACTGAATAGCTTGGAGAGTAACGACTTCTTATTTTAAACATTCTTCTGTGAATGTTTTAGCGGAGCTGTGTGGCGAATTATTCAATCGCTATTTTGTCTTTTTCTCTTTTTCACAACAAATTCAAGCGATAACCCCGGTTAAAAGCACCGCTTAAGATATCCGATAATATCTACCCGAAAAACGAAACCTTACTTATACCTTATAGCAAAATCACCTTTAGAACTTCCACACAGGTACAGTGTATACCTACAGTCACAGGTAGTCGGGCATAAACATAGTCTATCTTCCCTACGGTTAAAATTATTTGCACGACAGAAAGGTCGATTTTTCCTTGTTATAATATTCTGGCACTTGTACACTCAACCTTACAGCTGGAAACAGCGGAAGGTTTGTCAATAGTGGTAGACCACTTTCTTTGGCAACTGTACTTTTCTGAAGACAATGTAAACAAGACGTCTTAGTAAGCACTGAATTTGGCACGGGCATTCCTTGGCAACGCTTACAGCCTGACTAACTTATCTATTCAGTCGAGGTTGGCGCTGCGTTCTTTGCGTGAAAAATGTTTCACATTTAGTCAGTAAAAATTTTTATAGTTCTAGTTTTTGCTACTGAACAGTTAATTAGGTGGAACTGATACTGATTTCGACGTCAAAAGAAGTAAAAATACCTTACGTTATTGTACGCAAACAATTATACGTCTTATCTTGAAGTAATTCAGTCTAGTTTACTAAGAAGAATGTCGTGTGTTAAGATCAAGTCTGGGGCGGTACTATGGTTTATATTTTTTTATGGTTTTCAATCCGTTTACGTGATTGTGTTCCGGATTGAAAGTGGGAAGGAACAGACAGTGTATTACTGGAACAAAGGTTATTCCAACTTAAGCCTATGGTGTGCAACGCATTATTAATCAATAATAACAATATAATTAACAATAATCAATACTACGATTTATGAATTCTATGGGCGCGGGTGTCACTTATCATCACAAGGTCAGAAAAAATATCAAAATCAAATTCAAAATCGTATACAAACATATAAACAGGTTTCTCTATCAGAATAATTTATACCAAAACCTAGTCAAAAGTTAAATTATACCGAAAATTTTTCATGTTTAAAAGTAGGTATTTCAGCTCGAATCCGTAATTCACCAACGCGCAACTAACCAACTTGTTTTTTTTTGCAACACCCATACATATACAGGTATATTATACACGTATATAAGTAAACGAAATACATATTTATGTACATATGATTATATGTTTGTTTGCCACAGTTAAATTTGAATAATTATATTCCTGTCGTTTTCAATACATGCTACAGATATCGTATCGTAGGAATCAAAGAGTATGAAAATGAATATGAAAGCGTTCCTTGTTTACACAGAAAACAAGTAATAAATTATAATTTGCTTAATAATTTATGATTGATATAAGTATAGTAAAAGTCTTTCATCATTAAAAATAGTCTTTAAAACGCCTGAAATTTATTTCGAACGAATATTACGAAACCTGTTTGAACGTAATGTTAAAATTATCTCATTTAGAATGTTTTGATGCATATGCAACCATATGATTAAAATATATAAATAAACATATTGATTAACATCATGGAATAATAATAAAACAATATACTGATATTAGATCGTAGAGGCGCTAACCACATTTTCGGGCCGGCTTTAATCGGCACAGCCGGGTGGTCAAATCGAATATCCTACTACTATTATAAACCCGAAAGTTTGTAAGTATGGATGGATGTTTGTTACTCTTTCACGTAAAAACTACTGAATGAATCATTATTAAATTTGGCACAGTGATAGTTTATAGTCTAGAATAAGACATAGGATACTTTTTATCCCGATATTCCCACAAAATTTAGAACAACCCGGGTGAAACCACGTGTAACAGCTAGTACGTATATATTTGGGAAAAAGCCGAATGTGCCGAATGTGTCGAACTGGGCATAGCCCGAATGGACTACAATATCGGCATAACCGAGTATATGTGGCCGGTCTTGTCGTTCAACAAAAACTGCCGAACCGAACTGGGCGGCCCGAAAATATGGGGAGCGCCCCTTATTACATTATTAGAAATTAACCAATTTGAGCAAACGAAAAACATATTCCGCAGCAATTCCGCAGAAACATGTAACCGTGAAATGCAATATGTAATAATTACAGTAAAATTAATTTAATTGGCTGTTAGCACAAAAACTAAGTTATTACAATATAAAATTACTTGATCATAAAGTCTTTATTACTATTTGTATACTTTTACGAGAATTCTTATTTTAATTTTAATAACTTCTTAAAAAATTTATTTTTATAGGTAATAATAATCCCCAGTTAACTTATTGTAAATCCCCAGACCAACACACCAACTGTATGGGCCCAAACTAAGAAAGGGCTTGTGTTATGGATGCCCATACAGCGAACGGGGGGAACCCAGAATAAACATACATACCTATACAAGTACAAACCACCATGACCCCAGAACAAACATCTGTGTTCATCACACAAATAAATGCCCCGGCCAGTACTACTCGAACCTGGGACCTTCGGCGTACGAGGCAAGTCTACTTACCACTACACCACTCGGTCGTCAGATGAGTGAGAGAGAGAGAGATGAGATATAAATATCAATTAGTATAAATAGAACAGACATGTTTGTTTATTTATAATCGAGGACCTTTGAGACTATTCACACAATTCATCAGGATAGTGAATGCCGTCCTCGAGGACGCCCCACTTTCATTTTTGGTTTATACACCGTAGTGTGCGACCTTAGAGCAAAAAAATATTGTGGCGCGTCTTCGTGGATGAAACGCACTATCACAAGGGTCACGTCACGACATCCTTAATAAAGTCAGTACAGGAAAATCAACCTCACCAAACTAATGCGCGGTTTACATGTAATAAGTAGTTAAGTTGGTAACAAAATTTTTTAGTTACTACATGTCACTTGTGTGTCCAAACGGATTAAGTAGTTAAGTTCATAAGTTCAATGAAGATGAGCAGTGATGAATGTCAAGGAATTCGTCAATTCTATACTTAGATATGTGGTAAACGTGATTTTGAACAAATTCAGAGAAGAATTTTATTCGGAATTTAAAATCTTTACAAGAATATGTTTTTTTCTAAATATTTTACCTCGTTTGTTTTACAAGCATACCTATTTTAAATATTCTTCAACAAATTTTAAAGTTGAAAGTAAACTCCACTCTGACATTAAATAAAAGAGTTAATGCGAAATAAATTCGAGCTCTTGCCGCCACCCGCTTTGTCAACTTATGCACTTTACTAAAAACCACGTCCAAACGTGTTAAGTGAGAAACCCTACTTATACGAAAAATAGAACGAATCCTAATCTACTTAATGACTTGCGTACTCAATTTTAAGTTACCACTTGCCACTTATTTGATTGTTTACGCGTAATTTTTAACTTAAAATTTAATTACCAACTTAACTACTTAACGCGTGTAAACCGGCCTTAAGGGTTGGTATCAAACAATTTATAGTCACTACGCTTGCCTACTGGAAATAATTACATCGGTATGTTGGTTCCTCACGATGTTTTCCTTCGCCGTTGGAGCAGTCGGCTTTATGTACCTACTAGTTGTAAAAACTCATAGGTACATTTGGCAGTGACGGGGATCGAACCCGCGATCTCAAGATCAAGAAGCCAGCGCCGTCACCACTGCGCTACCGACGCTCTAATAACAAGAGAAACGCCACTGTAACCATAATTGCTTTATAGTTCTCCAGGCCAGCTTCCTTGAGTTCCGGCAATTTTAGTGGTCCTAGTTCCATTTTTAAATTACGTCTGGGGCGGCTACAGTCCTTCCTATTCGGACCGCCATAATAATCACGTTTATTTGAATGATTTCCGGTCAAAGGGAGAAGCAAGTGCAATTGCTTGGAACAAAGAAAATTTTTGGCATATAAAATTATTTACCTACCCCTACCTTCCAAAATAAAAACCACCTAATTCTCATTCGTACAATAACGAAATCCTACACAGAACCGCAACGCCAACGTTACCACCAAGCTCGGCCAGCGTTGCCCCATCACGTGACCTCGCCGGGAGGAGTCACGCGGCTCACGGGAACGACACGTGACAAGTCGCGCAAGGGACTGACTGCTGAATTTTGACTATACTTTTTTATTTGTAAAAAGAGATAATTGACAAAAT
Organism: Marasmarcha lunaedactyla; assembly: GCA_923062675.1. NCBI lineage: Eukaryota > Metazoa > Arthropoda > Insecta > Lepidoptera > Pterophoridae > Marasmarcha > Marasmarcha lunaedactyla. Next base: position 7,701,689 of record OV281358.1, read on the forward strand.
CCTCTAAATTACTCTTTAGGTGGCATTCGCACCCATGGACAGCATTAGGCGTCGGCGATGCTTGTGATTATTATATCGACTAATGATATGATGGTAGCTTCAGATGAAATTGCCTCTGTTCCAGTAATCGCAGAGGCTGTTCCAGCCGTTTTATTTACGTTTACGTTGACGTGGCCATTTTGGCGGTAAAAATAAGACGGACTGTAGTACCGCCTCACACGAGATCTTACAAAGAACGTTACTACCACTATATCCATTCTAGTTAAACTCTTAATTTTTCAAACTTCAATATGTTCAATCTCTCTCTAAAGCAATTTACGCGTAGCATTAGAGAAACTTTGCAAGTCCTCAAGAAGTAACTTAATAGCATTTTTATACTTCTTATCCTAAATAATTTTTTTGGTTGATTTAAATTCAATTTAAATTCAATTGTGTTGATTTAAATTCAATTTGTCATAAAATCCAAATTATATAACTGGTTTTCTACATCCTAAATTAACAAAAAATTTTAAATTTTATTAGAGGAAACTTGCTGAGAATTGCTTGATTGTGAATTATTTAGAGAATATTGTTGTATTTAAAGTGGATTGTTCTGTTTGTTTCCCAAATAAATAAAAATAAAATAAAAATGATAACAAAATCAGTTATTCAAACAAAAAATAGCTTAAATTTCAGCTTAGCAACAACACAAAAAAAAAAGAAACAATATAATGATATACAATAAACACAATCGAGCTATAAAATACGTGAACACGGACCGATATCGAAATCGTGCGTTCGAGAACCGGGGCTCACTGGTTGGTACTTTCAAAATTGCCCCAGATGTCAGCAAGTCTTAACGGTAACCACACTAACCAAACGAAAATGTGTCGCAATATAACTCTTATACGCATAATCTTAAGAGATAAGTCATAAAACAGCTGGCTCGAATGCAGTTTGAATGCAAATCTCATTAATGCATGAAAGTAAAAAATATACTTTCTTTGGTGAAATTGTTTAATGTTTACTTTTTGGAAATGATGAGTCAATGTGATTTTTGGATTATGTCCAAAAACACACAATAACAAATGCGAAAGCGGCTCTTTCGGCACATTTAACATAATATGGTAAGAACGTTAGTAGTAGGGATTGGCGGATTCCCGCTCACTTATTAGGTATGGTATCAAACGCGAATTTATTTAATAAGGTCGCGGGGGGTCGAATCAAACCGCGATGCTCGCTAAGTTAGCGAACGTTCATCAAACGAATCCGCGATATTATTTTGATTAAACCGCGGATCAAAGTAATTCGTGATATTATTTTGATTAATCCGCGTATCAAATTAATTCGCGCATAGTAGAACGCGAAGTCCAACTTTACCAAAAAACCAAAAATGCCCTGGTTTCTGGTAGTAGTAGGGATTGGCGGATTCCCGCTCACTTATTAGGTATGGTATCAAACGCGAATTAATTTGATAAGGTCGCGGGGTGGTCGAATCAAACCGCGATGCTCGCTAAGTTAGCGAACGTTCATCAAACTAATCCGCGATATTCAGTTTTATTAAATAACAAATGTAGGCTTGTCATAACAATGTGACGACGGTTACTTTTTGTGTTTCTTGGAAAGTTACAATGGGTTTTATATCAAAAACAAATTCTCGTGATAACAATAAAGGGGCATAATTTGCTTCGAATCAATTGCGTATCAAAATGATTAGGTCACGGCCGCCAATAGTACGCTGTGAAGTCCAAATTTCTTCAAAAATCTAAAATGTCCTGTTTCTGGGTAGTAGTAAGCACCTGCAATTATATTTAAACAATGCTGGTTTTTATATTAAAACCTTGGACGGTTTGCAGATCAAAGTAGGTATTTCAATCATTTCATACCAACTACCACAGTTAGAGTACCATCAATGTTATTTGATTTTCATGGTTTAAACAACTTTTTCATTCATACTATCACAGTAACAGTACCTTTAATGTAATATTAACGATAACCTTTTTTGCGTTGAAACTGTGGGAGATTTCTCGAAAATTTGATTGCTATAGTTATTATATAAATAAAAATAATAATAATCTTTATTTGTTCTTCACATACAAGGCACATAATAAGATGTTAGATGTATTTACTTTCACAATTTATTCATGTACTAGTGAAGATTGATGCATGAGATTTGTCGAAGCATGTGTTTCAGGAGTTAGAATTTTAAAAAGAGAAAGAGTATGTGTAACTGGAACTGTAGACATTTCAAGATTAAATAATAGGGAAAATTACATCTAAACATCAGGTATGTATTTGTGAAAGAGAGTGGGAGTGGGATTGTTTATACGGGTACGTGAGTGTGCATGTGTGTTTCAGGAGTTAGAATTTTAAAAAGAGAAAAAGTATGTGTAACTAGAACTGTAGACATTTCAAGATTATATAATTGGGAATATTACATCTAAACATCAGGTATGTATTTGTGAAAGAGAGAGGGAGTGGGATTGTTTATACGGGTACGTGAGTGTGCATGTGTGTTTCAGGAGTTAGAATTTTAAAAAGAGAAAAAGTATGTGTAACTAGAACTGCAGACATTTCAAGATTATATAATTGGGAATATTACATCTAAACATCAGGTATGTATTTGTGAAAGAGAGAGGGAGTGGGATTGTTTATACGGGTACGTGAGTGTGCATGTGTGTTTCAGGAGTTAGAATTTTAAAAAGAGAAAAAAAAAGGGGAACTAGAACTGTAGACATTTCAAGATTATATAATTGGGAATATTACATCTAAACATCAGGTATGTATTTGTGAAAGAGAGAGGGAGTGGGATTGTTTATACGGGTACGTGAGTGTGCATGTGTGTTTCAGGAGTTAGAATTTTAAAAAGAGAAAAAGTATGTGTAACTAGAACTGTAGACATTTCAAGATTATATAATTGGGAATATTACATCTAAACATCAGGTATGTATTTGTGAAAGAGAGAGGGAGTGGGATTGTTTATACGGGTACGTGAGTGTGTATGTGTGTTTCAGGAGTTAGAATTTTAAAAAGAGAAAAAAAAAAGGGGAACTAGAACTGTAGACATTTCAAGATTATATAATTGGGAATATTACATCTAAACATCAGGTATGTATTTGTGAAAGAGAGAGGGAGTGGGATTGTTTATACGGGTGCGTGAGTGTGTATGTGTGTTTCAGGAGTTAGAATTTTAAAAAGAGAAAGAGTATGTGTAACAAGAACTGTAGACATTTCAAGATTAAATAATAGGGAAAATTACATCTAAACATCAGGTATGTATTTGTGAAAGAGAGAGGGAGTGGGATTGTGTATACGGGTGCGTGAGTGTGTGGGAGAGAGTATCTGTTTTGTATGTATATGTATGGTGAGTCTGTGTGAGACTGAGTGGTATAATTAGTGTAATGGTTTTAGCAGGGGTTCCATGTCGGAGTACGACTTTTCTTTAAGCCATGTAACAACTTTATTTTTGCAGTTAAATGTAATTTAGTGGTATATGTATGGTTCAAGAAAGTAGAAAAATCTTTGGCTAAAAGAGGTTTTCGGAAAGGTGTAGGAGAAAACTAGGTGATTTCTTTTAGATTTAATCTCAAAACAGAAGGGTGTAATTTTATGCTGGAGGAGTGTAGTTTGTAAAATAAACAATGTCCTATATATTTAAGGGTGCTAATTAAAAATCAATATTGCTTTCTTAATTACTAAGCCAGCCACAATTTGCAGGCGTCTGAACGATACTGTCTTAGCCACTATAAATTTGCTGTAGCGGGGTGTTTTTGTTAAAAAATTTTGAATTATCATCCAATTTCGATTATGGCGCTTCGCCGGGTGCTGCCGCACCACGCTCACTGCGTTCGCTCGGCTCACGCATTCGATAATTACAGTCTAACATTAACCTAACCCAAATTTATCTACTACGCTTTCTATAGAGTATTTAGCGGGCGGTGCAAAAAAAAAGATTAATTAATGTATTAAAGGCTATCTCATTATCATCCAATTTCGATTATGGCGCTTCGCCGGGTGCTGCCGCACCACGCTCACTGCGTTCGCTCGGCTCACGCATTCGATAATTACAGTCTAACATTAACCTAACCCAAATTTAACTACTACGCTTTCTATAGAGTATTTAGCGGGCGGTGCAAAAAAAAAGATTAATTAATGTATTAAAGGCTATCTCATTATCATCCAATTTCGATTATGGCGCTTCGCCGGGTGCTGCCGCACCACGCTCACTGCGTTCGCTCGGCTCACGCATTCGATAATTACAGTCTAACATTAACCTAACCCAAATTTAACTACTACGCTTTCTATAGAGTATTTAGCGGGCGGTGCAAAAAAAAAAAGATTAATTAATGTATTAAAGGCTATCTCATTTTCCCATGTTTTAGTTATAAAATTAAAAGTTTGATCACGTAACCAATAAAGAAATTTGTGACTTGGCTTTTAATTTCCGTATATTTATATCTACTTTACACAATTTACATTTCAAACATTATTTCGAATCCACCCATCCGCATATCAAAGCTGTTAATGCCTTCCAACGAACACGGTTTTTAATTACTGCACAGACAAATGTTATTGACATAGTATTCAGTTTTCTTAAATAGTATTTTATGTTAGTGTACATATTGCGATTATAATCATTTCACAAACGTATAAAAATATATGAGTAGTAAAGTTTTTTGTTAGTGTTACCACCTATTGAGAGCTATAATATTTAATCTTCTTTAAGCATGTTAAATTTTTTGTTAACCTTTATATTAGTCATGCGCAAATTATATCTCTGAAAGAAAAGAGTGATATATATCTTTTCAAACAAAGATATATGTATATATTAACCTAACCCAAATTTAACTACTACGCTTTCTATAGAGTATTTAGCGGGCGGTGCAAAAAAAAAAAGATTAATTAATGTATTAAAGGCTATCTCATTTTCCCATGTTTTAGTTATAAAATTAAAAGTTTGATCACGTAACCAATAAAGAAATTTGTGACTTGGCTTTTAATTTCCGTATATTTATATCTACTTTACACAATTTACATTTCAAACATTATTTCGAATCCACCCATCCGCATATCAAAGCTGTTAATGCCTTCCAACGAACACGGTTTTTAATTACTGCACAGACAAATGTTATTGACATAGTATTCAGTTTTCTTAAATAGTATTTTATGTTAGTGTACATATTGCGATTATAATCATTTCACAAACGTATAAAAATATATGAGTAGTAAAGTTTTTTGTTAGTGTTACCACCTATTGAGAGCTATAATATTTAATCTTCTTTAAGCATGTTAAATTTTTTGTTAACCTTTATATTAGTCATGCGCAAATTATATCTCTGAAAGAAAAGAGTGATATATATCTTTTCAAACAAAGATATATGTATATCTATTATATCTCGTTCTGAGCGAGATTTAGATATTAATGTTAAATTTCGGCCGATTGAAACAACTGAAGCAAGTACACGTACTGACACTGATTATACTTACTGATCTTATACTGCAATAATTATTTTTCTCTAGTGTTATTTCCAAATAACTGTTATCGAAATCTGTTATTGTTATCGTTGTATTATAACAGTATGAAATAGTTATTGGACTACTGGTCATAGTAAATTAGACCTTACGACTTAAAGGATAAAATCTTATGCAACAGAAATGTGTTCTTTAATAATAAAATATTTAGGTTTCAGTGTCTACAACCGTACTCCGTCGAATTAAAGTTGATTTTCTATTAGCGTGTGAAAGCAGTATAATGATTATCATTGTGAAACGGTAATTCGGATGTTAGTCAAATTAGACTTAACTGCTACGAATAAAGTGTAAATTTGTCTGGTTATCGAAATTAACATCCATAATGTAAATGTTATTTTCACAACACATTTATTTACCATCCACTTTTTTAGTATTTACAAAAAAAAAATACATGAAACTCGTAATCAGTGCCGTAGCCTAATTATTAAGGTACTCGTACCATTATTGCTGCGTTTAATCGGCACGAGTCAAACCAAGAACGCGCGGGACATCCAACTGACTTATTTAAAAAAAAGTAATTAAATTACAAAATACCATTTCTTCGAAAATATGTATGATGTATGATGATATGATATGAGTATGATTTTTTCCATACTTTTTATAACTAATGTTGAATTTCCGCATGGTTTTTATTTTACTTTTTATTTTAAATTTTATCATTTCAAACATTACAAAGTATACTCGTTAAAGTTTTGTTGATCTACTTTAAATATTTTTCTAACTTTTTTAAAAATACCTTTATTTTGTCAGTTTCTCTCTTACAAAAAGATAGCTATACAGATAAATGGGATTTTGCTTTCTCTCTTTTTTTTTGTAAACTGTGCTACCATTTGTTGGGACATAAATATTGATATTTTCAAAATTCAAATAAGTATCATTTAAAATTTCAATGTTCAAAAAATTCATTTCTTTTTGTCTTATTGTCATCGATTGTAGATCATTGTTTTAAAATAAAAATGATCATAGGGCGACACGTATTTTTTGTATGCTATAAAATGTTTTCAATTCTAGTTGGTCAATTCCAAGGTCGTTTTACAAAATATGTTAAAATAAACGACCACTTTAGTTTAAACACGTCACTGAGAAGTTCAGAAAGTACTAGACATTATGTTAAAATAACCTCACTGTCTTGTTTTTACATACGTTGCATTTTATATTTAGTTAATATTAAACGGTCTTTTAGAAATTACTGCAAATATTAATTATATAATAATATGAACAGTGAATTGCAATTTTATTATTATTATTATTATTATTATAAACTTTTGGAAAGCAGATAGGTACACTTGCGATTTTTTCAAATACCTACAGTCCGAATGGTATTTTTTGATGTCTTTCGAAAGCAGTTATAACACGGAGCTTATAAAAAATTGAAAACTAGACAAAATTTAATGAAATTGCTTCTCGTATGGAATGCATTATTGCGGAAGAAATCTTTTGCAAAGCAAATAGATGTGTTTTTATTTCCACGAGAGTTAGAATTCCTAAAGAATAAAAAGAAAAATTTATGTGATCTCTATGTGTTGCTCATACAACTTGTATTGTTTGTGAAAAATTGTGTATGTTTGATTTATGTTAAAATTTTTATGTACGAATTTTAAAACATTTGTTTTAAGTTTTAGTTTTTTTTTTGTGATCATCTTGAAAGTTGTTAAAATTTGTATGTACGATTTAAAAAAAAATTGTTTTAAGTTTTACTTTTTGTTGTAAATATCTTGAAATTTGTGAAAATTTTTATCTACGATTTAAAAAAAATTGATTTAAGTTTTACTTTTTTTGTAACCATCTTGAAAATTGTGAAAATTTTTATGTATGATTTAAAAAAAAAATTGTTTTAAGTTTTAGTTTTTGTTGTAAATATCTTGAAAATTGTGAAAATTTTTATCTACGATTTAAAAAAAATTGTTTTAAGTTTTACTTTTTTTGTAACCATCTTGAAAATTGTGAAAATTTTTATGTATGATTTAAAAAAAAAATTGTTTTAAGTTTTAGTTTTTGTTGTAAATATCTTGAAAGTTGTGAAAACTTTTATCTACGATTTAAAAAAAATTGTTTTAAGTTTTACTTTTTTGTAACCATCTCGAAAATTGTGAAAATTTTTAGGTAAGATTAAAAAAAAATTGTTTTGAGTTTTAGTTTTTTTGTAACCATCTTAAAATTTTTTAATTCGTTTTAGTTTTATTTCCACTTGTCCAGGGTTAATCTTTATATTATAAATAAATTGTGTATTAAAACTGAACAGTATTTGCATTTTTATTTTCATGAGAGTTAGAATTCCTAAAGAATATAAAGAAAAATTTATGTGGTCACTATGCGTTGCTCAAACAACTTGTATTGTTTATGTAAAATTTTGTGTGCCTGATTTATGTTTTAATTTTTAATGGATCAGTTCTGTAAAACTACCTGACTTCGGTCTGTGGAAGTCTAGTCTTTTGTTTGTACACTTTAGATTTAACAAAATACCAACGTTTGATTTAAAAAAAAGGCTTACTGAGGATACTTTAAGTTAACGATTTCATTTGAAAGAAATCTATTCAAGACTGTATTTTCATATTAAAATAATTTTTTTATCAAAAACTTAGATTTTTCATTTGAAAGAAATTTGATAAAGTTGAATGTATGGCCGTGACCGCGTGAGCGAAACAAAGGTACAACGCCTTCTCGTTCATTTTCATAGCTACCTGCCACGCAAACCTAGCGTTACTGCATTGTAAAAAGGTATATTATTGTACGACTAAATCAAGTTTCATTACAAGTGCAGTACCTATTAGATTTTAGGTATTTTCGAAGAAATGGTATTTTGTAATTTAATTACTTTTTTTTAAATAAGTCAGTTGGATGTCCCGCGCGTTCTTGGTTTGACTCGTGCCGATTAAACGCAGCAATAATGGTACGAGTACCTTAATAATTAGGCTACGGCACTGATTACGAGTTTCATGTATTTTTTTTTTGTAAATACTAAAAAAGTGGATGGTAAATAAATGTGTTGTGAAAATAACATTTACATTATGGATGTTAATTTCGATAACCAGACAAATTTACACTTTATTCGTAGCAGTTAAGTCTAATTTGACTAACATCCGAATTACCGTTTCACAATGATAATCATTATACTGCTTTCACACGCTAATAGAAAATCAACTTTAATTCGACGGAGTACGGTTGTAGACACTGAAACCTAAATATTTTATTATTAAAGAACACATTTCTGTTGCATAAGATTTTATCCTTTAAGTCGTAAGGTCTAATTTACTATGACCAGTAGTCCAATAACTATTTCATACTGTTATAATACAACGATAACAATAACAGATTTCGATAACAGTTATTTGGAAATAACACTAGAGAAAAATAATTATTGCAGTATAAGATCAGTAAGTATAATCAGTGTCAGTACGTGTACTTGCTTCAGTTGTTTCAATCGGCCGAAATTTAACATTAATATCTAAATCTCGCTCAGAACGAGATATAATAGATATACATATATCTTTGTTTGAAAAGATATATATCACTCTTTTCTTTCAGAGATATAATTTGCGCATGACTAATATAAAGGTTAACAAAAAATTTAACATGCTTAAAGAAGATTAAATATTATAGCTCTCAATAGGTGGTAACACTAACAAAAAACTTTACTACTCATATATTTTTATACGTTTGTGAAATGATTATAATCGCAATATGTACACTAACATAAAATACTATTTAAGAAAACTGAATACTATGTCAATAACATTTGTCTGTGCAGTAATTAAAAACCGTGTTCGTTGGAAGGCATTAACAGCTTTGATATGCGGATGGGTGGATTCGAAATAATGTTTGAAATGTAAATTGTGTAAAGTAGATATAAATATACGGAAATTAAAAGCCAAGTCACAAATTTCTTTATTGGTTACGTGATCAAACTTTTAATTTTATAACTAAAACATGGGAAAATGAGATAGCCTTTAATACATTAATTAATCTTTTTTTTTTGCACCGCCCGCTAAATACTCTATAGAAAGCGTAGTAGTTAAATTTGGGTTAGGTTAATATATACATATATCTTTGTTTGAAAAGATATATATCACTCTTTTCTTTCAGAGATATAATTTGCGCATGACTAATATAAAGGTTAACAAAAAATTTAACATGCTTAAAGAAGATTAAATATTATAGCTCTCAATAGGTGGTAACACTAACAAAAAACTTTACTACTCATATATTTTTATACGTTTGTGAAATGATTATAATCGCAATATGTACACTAACATAAAATACTATTTAAGAAAACTGAATACTATGTCAATAACATTTGTCTGTGCAGTAATTAAAAACCGTGTTCGTTGGAAGGCATTAACAGCTTTGATATGCGGATGGGTGGATTCGAAATAATGTTTGAAATGTAAATTGTGTAAAGTAGATATAAATATACGGAAATTAAAAGCCAAGTCACAAATTTCTTTATTGGTTACGTGATCAAACTTTTAATTTTATAACTAAAACATGGGAAAATGAGATAGCCTTTAATACATTAATTAATCTTTTTTTTTTTGCACCGCCCGCTAAATACTCTATAGAAAGCGTAGTAGTTAAATTTGGGTTAGGTTAATGTTAGACTGTAATTATCGAATGCGTGAGCCGAGCGAACGCAGTGAGCGTGGTGCGGCAGCACCCGGCGAAGCGCCATAATCGAAATTGGATGATAATGAGATAGCCTTTAATACATTAATTAATCTTTTTTTTGCACCGCCCGCTAAATACTCTATAGAAAGCGTAGTAGTTAAATTTGGGTTAGGTTAATGTTAGACTGTAATTATCGAATGCGTGAGCCGAGCGAACGCAGTGAGCGTGGTGCGGCAGCACCCGGCGAAGCGCCATAATCGAAATTGGATGATAATGAGATAGCCTTTAATACATTAATTAATCTTTTTTTTTGCACCGCCCGCTAAATACTCTATAGAAAGCGTAGTAGATAAATTTGGGTTAGGTTAATGTTAGACTGTAATTATCGAATGCGTGAGCCGAGCGAACGCAGTGAGCGTGGTGCGGCAGCACCCGGCGAAGCGCCATAATCGAAATTGGATGATAATTCAAAATTTTTTAACAAAAACACCCCGCTACAGCAAATTTATAGTGGCTAAGACAGTATCGTTCAGACGCCTGCAAATTGTGGCTGGCTTAGTAATTAAGAAAGCAATATTGATTTTTAATTAGCACCCTTAAATATATAGGACATTGTTTATTTTACAAACTACACTCCTCCAGCATAAAATTACACCCTTCTGTTTTGAGATTAAATCTAAAAGAAATCACCTAGTTTTCTCCTACACCTTTCCGAAAACCTCTTTTAGCCAAAGATTTTTCTACTTTCTTGAACCATACATATACCACTAAATTACATTTAACTGCAAAAATAAAGTTGTTACATGGCTTAAAGAAAAGTCGTACTCCGACATGGAACCCCTGCTAAAACCATTACACTAATTATACCACTCAGTCTCACACAGACTCACCATACATATACATACAAAACAGATACTCTCTCCCACACACTCACGCACCCGTATACACAATCCCACTCCCTCTCTCTTTCACAAATACATACCTGATGTTTAGATGTAATTTTCCCTATTATTTAATCTTGAAATGTCTACAGTTCTTGTTACACATACTCTTTCTCTTTTTAAAATTCTAACTCCTGAAACACACATACACACTCACGCACCCGTATAAACAATCCCACTCCCTCTCTCTTTCACAAATACATACCTGATGTTTAGATGTAATATTCCCAATTATATAATCTTGAAATGTCTACAGTTCTAGTTCCCCTTTTTTTTTTCTCTTTTTAAAATTCTAACTCCTGAAACACACATACACACTCACGTACCCGTATAAACAATCCCACTCCCTCTCTCTTTCACAAATACATACCTGATGTTTAGATGTAATATTCCCAATTATATAATCTTGAAATGTCTACAGTTCTAGTTACACATACTTTTTCTCTTTTTAAAATTCTAACTCCTGAAACACACATGCACACTCACGTACCCGTATAAACAATCCCACTCCCTCTCTCTTTCACAAATACATACCTGATGTTTAGATGTAATATTCCCAATTATATAATCTTGAAATGTCTACAGTTCTAGTTCCCCTTTTTTTTTCTCTTTTTAAAATTCTAACTCCTGAAACACACATGCACACTCACGTACCCGTATAAACAATCCCACTCCCTCTCTCTTTCACAAATACATACCTGATGTTTAGATGTAATATTCCCAATTATATAATCTTGAAATGTCTACAGTTCTAGTTACACATACTTTTTCTCTTTTTAAAATTCTAACTCCTGAAACACACATGCACACTCACGTACCCGTATAAACAATCCCACTCCCTCTCTCTTTCACAAATACATACCTGATGTTTAGATGTAATTTTCCCTATTATTTAATCTTGAAATGTCTACAGTTCCAGTTACACATACTCTTTCTCTTTTTAAAATTCTAACTCCTGAAACACATGCTTCGACAAATCTCATGCATCAATCTTCACTAGTACATGAATAAATTGTGAAAGTAAATACATCTAACATCTTATTATGTGCCTTGTATGTGAAGAACAAATAAAGATTATTATTATTTTTATTTATATAATAACTATAGCAATCAAATTTTCGAGAAATCTCCCACAGTTTCAACGCAAAAAAGGTTATCGTTAATATTACATTAAAGGTACTGTTACTGTGATAGTATGAATGAAAAAGTTGTTTAAACCATGAAAATCAAATAACATTGATGGTACTCTAACTGTGGTAGTTGGTATGAAATGATTGAAATACCTACTTTGATCTGCAAACCGTCCAAGGTTTTAATATAAAAACCAGCATTGTTTAAATATAATTGCAGGTGCTTACTACTACCCAGAAACAGGACATTTTAGATTTTTGAAGAAATTTGGACTTCACAGCGTACTATTGGCGGCCGTGACCTAATCATTTTGATACGCAATTGATTCGAAGCAAATTATGCCCCTTTATTGTTATCACGAGAATTTGTTTTTGATATAAAACCCATTGTAACTTTCCAAGAAACACAAAAAGTAACCGTCGTCACATTGTTATGACAAGCCTACATTTGTTATTTAATAAAACTGAATATCGCGGATTAGTTTGATGAACGTTCGCTAACTTAGCGAGCATCGCGGTTTGATTCGACCACCCCGCGACCTTATCAAATTAATTCGCGTTTGATACCATACCTAATAAGTGAGCGGGAATCCGCCAATCCCTACTACTAACGTTACCTACATTAGCAAAATAATTAAATAAAAGCCCCAATCACATAAAGCCTCTATGATTGGGGCTTTTATTTATGGGCCACTCTGGTGAGTCCCACATCGCCCTGCAGACCGGCTGCGGAGTATACAAGACGCATTTACCACCCCCTCCCCGCGGAGGGTGCCTGCTTAGGCGCAAAACAAAAAAAACCCCAACGGAATGAGTAAATTGGTAGATGCTTATAAGCAACAAGAGCAGTGGCTTCTTGATCTGGATCTGGATCGCGGGTTCGATCCCCGTGACTGCCAAATGTACCGATGGGTTTCTACATCTACAGAACATAAAGCCGACTGCTTCAACGGTGAAGGAAAACATCGCGAGGAAAATAATATTCTTGGACCTCCTATTTCTAGCAAACCATATTTTAAGCGATATATAGATTTTATTCTCTCTGAACGTCTCAATTTATACTTTTTATCATCAAAACAAACCTTACCTTAAACTTCAAAAACCAAATTCCTACAAATTCCGCTGCAAACCGTACCGAACCAGTCAAGTAGCGACCTAAGCCAGCTTATCGAGCATCAAATCCGCTTTATCAGAACTGAGTGATGGCGACTCGAAAGCCCAGCGTTTTATCAGTTATCTGCGTTATCAGCCCTTTAGAACCAAGGTTGGTACCTAAATGATGGGCATAAAAATTCCATGCTGAAATTACGTTTTGGTTTTTTTTTATACGTAACATGTTTTTTGACTTTTCATGGTATAAAAGATTGCAGAAATTTCAACGATAAATTCTATCATTATAAGATAGTTTCTGAAATTTGTGTACCTACTGTGCGTAAATATAGTTTTTATACTTTGTATCCAAATAAATAAAAAACCTATGTATTTTATATTATTATATAAAATACTAAAGTATGTTACAGATTTCAATTGTAGCAAAAAATCTAAAAATTCTAAATTATTTTGTATATTAACACTTTTTGACCGGATTGTATAGCTTTTAATAACATTTTTACACTAAGGAAAATATTGATTTTGTATATTGAGACACGTATTATATAAATTACATTCCATTTTAATTCTCAACATAACCTCAGATTTTTTACAGTTTTGTAAGTATTATTGACATTATAAGAGCCATTTAGCCAAGAAAAAACTAGTGGGGGTCGACTTCGACCGAAACCGACGAAAATAATTATTAATTATAAGCAGCTGTTAAAAAAAACAGTGTTATTCCCACTAATCAAATGTGAAATCATGGCCACCCGACACAAGCATAACATAATTTTGATTACTTGCAGCAAAAATCACAATACACGGAAAACAATCCAATCTAAAAAAATTCATAACATTTTTATTATTAACTCTAAAATTACAACAAAAAACGCTTAACTGTCTTGTAATAAGTAAGTATCATACGAAAGTAATATAATTCGAAGACATTGGCAACATGCTAAAGGCGTTATGATGCATTGTTCAATGGGCCGTTTCATAATAATTATTTAAATAAGCTAACGTATAGCACGATATGTCAAACAACTGTCCAACCAGCATTCCTCTTAAGGCAAAATATTGAAGGACCAGGAAAGGGTTAAGTCCATTTTAGGCCGTCAGTAAGTTTTTTGTTTCAGCACTTAATGGACGAATGGAATGCACGATAATTCGTATCATTTATGTAAATGATTATTAAAAAAAGTATCAGAACTAAAATATTTCCCAATAAGATTATCTCAATTAATAAGAAACTAAACGTGAATAGTCTCCATACAATAGCTGCGCAACGTTGGGGTTACTGATTCAATGCAAAAGAAGTTTTGCTGGTGGATTATTGTAAAGATAAAGGCATAAAGCTTTTCATAAACAGTAAAGTAAACATATAAAGTATACATTTAAAACTAAATAAATAAAATCAAAAATATATTACAAACTTAATTATGTTAATTGTACAATCTTGCAAAGCATTATTTCGATTGCAACTATAACTTTTTGTGAGTTTTGTTTTTTTTAGTTCGGGATTCAAAAAACTTTCACCACACTTCAAAATTCAAATACGTCAATCCAATAATCGCTCCGTTATTTTGCAACAAGTGGATGTGCTCTTTCGGTTTTCCTTTTTTTTGACTTTTTTTCTTCCCATGTTATTTCCTTTTTGATTTTCCTTTATATTAGAACGTATTTTATCATAAAATAAACTAAATTATCCAAAAAAAACTCTCCTGTGTTAGACAATAAGAACTCAAGCTAAAAACAAGCTTCATAAGCGCGGAATGTTAAACTTGTTTGCGTCTATTAAAGTTGCACGGGGCTAGCATATAATTAGCCGAAAAGGTGTCTAAACGCGACAAACACTCGCTTCGGATCGAGAGATATGTATGGCTCAGTAGCGTCAGTTTCTCGCATTTTGAGACCTCCGACTTGTCGCGGGTACAGACCTCTTCCTTTAAAAGCCTTTAGGTTAGTCTAATGTATAAATGTGTTTTCTTTCTATATTCTAATTAAGATTCTGGTCACGTGACTCTAGTGTTGTACGTAAGATTTCCTTTGACTTCATTATTTAATTTAAATACCAAAAACAAAAAAGTTAGTTCAA
The DNA here is from genome assembly GCA_923062675.1 of Marasmarcha lunaedactyla. Taxonomy (NCBI): domain Eukaryota; kingdom Metazoa; phylum Arthropoda; class Insecta; order Lepidoptera; family Pterophoridae; genus Marasmarcha; species Marasmarcha lunaedactyla. The sequence goes on from OV281358.1 coordinate 7,717,063, forward strand.
TAACCTTTTAAATATGGTTTATGACTATAAAGTCAATCTATTAAAAATAATCATGACGGTATTATATGCTGAAACATCATCGGCCGACGGCTCAAACACTATGGACTTAAGCCTTTTCAGGGTATCCTTAGTGTTTTTTTTTAGTTTTAATTATTCTGGATGATGTAGCTTTCGAAATGAGAAATAATTATGAAATTCGGTTTAGTAGTTTCAGAGCTTGTTGAATACAAACTCTACAAACAAAGACATCATTCCTTTTTACAATACGACTCCTTCCTATTTTGACCGCCGTTTGACATGACATTTCCGTGGTTGTGTTTCGGTGAAAGGAACGGAACAGCCGGTGCAATCACTGGAACAAAGGCGATTTCAGCTGAAGCCTACAGCCGGCAACGCATCGTTAGTCGATATGACAGTCGCATTCAATATTGATTAATAAAATGCCCACATAGAAAAATATATAATAATTAATAACTTTTTTTCAGGTATAAGGTATAACTTGAATAGGTGACGTTTTGATCGGAGCTTATCTGTAACAATCAAAATGCCAGCTATTCAAGAGCTCTTTACTCACGAAATGAGTGCACCTATTCAACTATCTTTAATAAACCCATTTCTAATGTGACCTAAGCTAAATTTTTATTTGATGCAAACAGACTAAACAATACTATTTAAAATCGAAAAATAAAATTACAGTATTTCGTTCAAAAACTGACAGCCATCGTCGCAACTGGCGTATAACCGACCAATCACAACAGCGTATTCGCAAAATAAACAAATACCCATTTCCGCGATTGGCCAGCATAAGACAGCATTTCGGACAGGGCTGTACAAGAAGTCGTATTTAAAAGCCGGTTCTTTTGACCAAAAACGCTTACAATGTTTTTTTTCAAATCCGGTTTTTTGGGATGAATAATTCATGTTAGTAAGTTTACGGCACAAGTAACCTTTTATAAAACAAACTGAATTTGGACATTTGTGGTACTATCCGGCAAGAAATTAGCCTACTTAGTGGGCAGATAAGATGGAATCAAATAAAACATTAATTTAAGTGTTGCGTGTACAGGATAAATCTTTAATGTTATCCTGGTATACATGACAATTTGACAAATTTCTGGGCTTGACATAGACACCCCTTGACGGTCACACTCTCATATCCTTTTTTTTTCTACCATATAATCGAATTACAAAATATCTTCGTAATAAAATATCCAGAATATTGCACTAAATCTTGACTTAGTGAAACGAAATGGAACTTTAAATTCTAAGTACTTAGTTATCTACTCCCAATAACAATGTCATAGATTATGAAGAAAAGAAGAGTGCTGCGAGAACCTGATAGATACATTAGATATTTTTTGAAACAGTTTACGTTTGATCAAATCTCTAAGACAGTAGGTACAGTCAACTTGACTATGTCTTACTATTTATAATTAATTGACCCCTGCTCAATATCAGATGCCTTTGTATACCTTTGCATACACCTAAATAAGACAATATAATTTAAACTATGTTTCTAGACATTGTTGTCTAACAACAAAATCATTTATAAATTTGATTAGAATAGGACTGACTTTTGGGCAAAAACCACGGTTCCTAACCACAACTAATTTGAAAAAATATTATATAATAAAAATTTTGAAAAATTATCTTGTGTACATTTACATTATCATTATGTTTTGATTAAGTAAGCCGTATTATTGCTTCAGAAATTTTTAAATAATGCAAAATACTGGGAAGAGGTTATGCGGCACACTCGTAATGTTACCTAAGTCGTCCACCATTTTTTCTTGACTTGACATACTTCAAAGTAGCGCGCTGCAGCGTACAGACAAAATAAATGTATTATTTAATAATTCAAAGTAAAAAGCCACTAAAAACTTACAAACCATTACTACATCTAGTTAATAGATCGACAAATATTGCAAAATTGTTTAATAGCGGGCCAAAGTTACACAGATTGACTGTACCTTTAACTTACTCCACTATACGATAGTTTAAACACCTCTGAAACATCTACTTTTGTTCATTATAATTGAACATTCTCTATTCCCGTCCTCTTAAGCAACTTTCATGAATAAGTTCAATCTTTCGGAAACCCTTATCTAAAACGCAACATGCGCGTAGCAAAGACAACTAAACGCCTATCTCACCACGCACAGCTCGTCAAACACTTTTACATCACGTGGAAAGATCCAAATGTGATATCGAATTTTCGTATAGTCCAACAAAGTTATCTGTGCACTCCAAAGTGGCACTGCCTTCTTTGTTACATTATCTTTTTACAACTTAGTTGCCATTCGATTCCATTCCAAAATTTAGTTCCGATTTTTGGTACTGAACAGATACTTTTGTTGGCACTGTAATCGAATATACTTCAGACATGTCGTAAATGTCACGTATCTTAAGTATTCGAGTTTCCCGGTTATTCGATTTAAAAGGGAAATGTATTTTGTATGATATTAATTCTAAAGGGAGTTGGATTAAGCGTTTGTCTCACATCTGGTGGAAGTCATAATTAGAGGGAGGTATGTGAATTTAATTAGACCCAAAAAATTATAACTGTATTTAAAACTTACTGATGGGCCTTTTAATACGCATTTAAGTTTGAATTTTACCGAATCACTACAATAATCAAAATCAACTTTATAAGACTATATTATTGACAGCCGAGTAGCGTCAATGGTACTAACCCTGCCTCAGTCCCAGATTCGAGTCCCGCTCTGGGCATTCACTGGTGTGATAGGTTTGGTCTTATGTAAGTTTATTCCGGGTTCCCCCATCCATAACACAAGCCCTGCTTGCTTTGGGCCCTTACAATTAGTGTTTGTCTGGGGGGTTATTATTATTATTGCCGTGAAGTTCACCTTCCGTCTGAGCCGTTAGATGACGAAGAAGAAAGAAGATGCTACACAAGAACACAAGGTTTAGTATAGGCACTATCAAACTTATTTTTCAAACGACGATTGACATACCGAGGTCATTGACATTCCAACTCTTACTTAAAAACCTTTGCGTAATTATTATTGTTTAAACTTTGATGGAACTGCTGATTTTTCATAAATTATTTGTCAAGTTCATAATGAGCTCATTTGAATAATACTCGCATTATAATTGAAACATTCAAATCATCGTGATTTTTAAATATTTTATGAATACAATAAACAATTTCGAGTCCAGTGAGGTCTTAAGAATTAGTGGTAATTTTGAAGGAGTTCTGTTAGTTAAATTACCAATAAATCGTAAACCTTATAAGGGTTGATCAAACTAGTATTACACGGCCGCGCCACTAGACCACTGTTAAATGTGATGTCATTTACTTTAGTAAATTAGAAAAGTATTGAGCGACAATTCTTTCAGAGAGCCTATTTTGTTTATTAAAAGTAAACGGTTGAAAGGGTAATCCGCACGCCGCTCGTTCGTCTAGTTAACTTGGAACATAATTTAAGGTCTTCCTGCTGATATTGTCTCAACAAAAATCACCTTTTATCCACTCGCAATAGAACACATTTCTCACTAACCATATAAGAATTGTCATAAGAGCTGATCATACTAGTTAAGTATACTTTGAGGCCTACGAATGTTGTTTCAACTAAAATCACCCTTATTCACGCTCAATAGAGCTGCCTTTCCACTAACCTTATAAGAGTTGTCGTAGGGGCTGATCAGGCGACGTTTCTTGACGGGTTGGCGCAAGGGTGACACCGCGAACACGGGTTTGGTATCGGGCTGACTGCTGATATTGTGCCCCGTAGTCTCGGGGTACATGACATGCATTCCCTGGGGAAGACGTTGAAAAGTGAGTCTTATTTCATATGAATGGGATCGTTATTTGAACTAAGGAATCTTCTTAAACTCTAATACACCGGCCGACTTCACGCAGTCATAAGTTTTGCGCTTTATTGTTGCTATGTAAAAATATGTAGGTACTAAGCAATTTGACAAGTCTTAGTTCAGGTTTTAATGCCTGTGGCTCTTTTTGTAGAATATACTCCAGGAATTTTAAAACCGAGTGAATATATAATACTCTTTAAAGTCATTTTCAATATACGCTCCATCTTATACAATATAAATGTTTAATTTAGTAAACAAATTTGCTTGCAACAAAAAAAAATTTCGTTAGTTGACTTTGATCTTTATGTACTTTGATACATAAATTATTTCGCAAAAATTCAGCTTGCTCATGACTAATCTGTTAGTGACAGATTTGAAACAAGGAAAGTGTTGAGCAGTTTTATTTTTAATGTAAATTGCTGGACATATAATTACATAGTATTCTTTACGAGTGAAGCATGCGCTACTGACGTCCTTAAATAAATAGATACAACAGGAACAAGAACTAACAATTTCTTATGTGTCATACAAAATATAGCTATATGTACTCACTTTAAACATTTGCTCGAAAAACGAGTTATTTTAACAAAGCTTAAAACACTTAAAACTCGTAATTCCAAGGCCCACTAGAGAAATATCGTTTCACGAACAAACAGCGTGGGTTGCCAAAAAATTCATTAACACAATCCACTTTAGTGCTGCAAATTCATATTTCAACGAAGTGTGAGAAAGTTAATAATTATTTTTTACGATTTACGAATTGTCTGAGAGTTATTATAAGGCTCTATTTAAAAATATACCATATGCTTTATTCATTATCTATATTGATAGATAAATCGCAGCTGGATGGTATATTGATATATCTAGCGGTTTCGCTAAAGGTTCTTGTGTACCCTTTAGTTTTCATCGCCGGGTGTCACCGCACCACGCTCATTCATACGTTCGGCTCGCGCAATGTCAGACTTGTAAGAAGTTATTGTACCTACATATCCTAAAATGCTTGCTTTATTTTACTTGATAACTGACTGATTGGTTGAAAAAATAGATTGAACAATACAACTAGGTATTTAGTTAAACGGCTAATTTTACCATCCGGCTGTGTTAGATACAACAAATGTTTCTTCTACACGTGCCACAGTTGTTACCTAAAAGAAAACATTATTCAGAAAATCAGTGAGTTTCTCGCTACCTTCGAATGTCCATTTCGTGAATTCGAGCACTAAAACATTACTACCAAACTCGATGTAAATGAAACCTTAATTTGGAGATTGCGCGGCGGCCGATCGCGTATAAGATTGCCTTCTTTCGGCGTCGCAAAATTTCCTTGAGCAATTACGCTTGGAACTAAATCACGATTCTAATTATTGTAATTAAGTGATATCTTAGTGTCCAAGCAGTTAATAAAACTATAAATCAATAACGGAAATTAATATATAAATTAAATTAATAATGTTAAACCCTATATAGTGTATTAAGGTGTTAACTGCCTACGAAGTTGATTAAGATATTCTACATCAGAGTCCATATCATCATAATAAACCTATATCAAATTACACATCAACCACAGAAAGCAAGACAGACATTATTTTTCAACCGAAGAAATATATATATATATATATATATATTCAGGGTTTCCAGAAGGTCAACGTCCATATAGTAAAAAAAATATTTTAAAAAATCTATGTGGATTAGTTTAGTAGATATAGGATGATTTCTAAAATAAGTAAAAAATCACTCTTTATAGCAGTAATTCGTATGCTGAATCTGTAAATGTTGACCGATTTTGTTTTTTTTTCGGTTATTAAATGTTCTTATGTAATAAACCTTTGATACAAGCAATTCTATTATGGTACGATAGAAAAAAGCAATAGAGAAAAAAAAATTTTTTCGCAATTTTTTATACCTAATTTTCTTTTCTCTCCCGTGTAAAAAAACAAGTACGAAATGAGGCTGGCATTTACTCTCAAAAGTTGGCGCATCTAAGGGGTGCGTGAACCCCTTCCATTTGGCCGTTGACCTTCTGGACACCCTGTATTTGGTTTACCCCATTCTCAAGATGGCTCACACCTAAGAGAGATTTATAAATGCGAGCCTAGATTTCAAATAAAAGTTATTAAAGAAGCCCTTTGGGGCTTTCCAGATACAGTCTGGTCATGTCACTTACTATTAGATTTGTCTAATGGTAAGTGACATGACCAGACTGTATCCGGAAAACACAAAACTAAATAAAATTCAAATGACCTAGCGTAACAAAACGAAACTCTGCTACGAAAGAGCCTAACTTTGAGCCTAACGTTCTTTAAAAACATGTCGTCAACGTCAACGTCACAGCACAGGAAGAATGTGGATATAGGAAACCTGAGCGAGCTAAACCATCTAGGTTTTTGCTAGGCTTTGGATACGACACCTTAATCAAAGGTCGAATTGTGTTAGTGGTTCAAGGTCCTAGCTAAGATTCTAACGAGATTGAAATGAAATTAAATATTTATTTTCTCAACATTGACAATTACTTGTTCTTATTGATGTCAAATAAAACATGACTCTACCACCACTTCGAAAAAACCTTCGTGAAGAAGAACTGGCAAGAAACTTAACGGATATATTTTTTCAAAATAAATTTACAGAGTCCCTTTATGTCTATACGAAGTTATTCTTATCTGCATCCTTTAGCTTGGCAAGTTTCCCTCCCCCCAAGTATCCAAACGACGAACACCCTCAAACGGCACCCGTTCACGAGTTAACGCGGGATCCAGCCATCGCCCTCCTCAACCATATTAGAGAGAAGTGAGCCATCACAAGCTCCCAAAAAGGTCACGGAGATATGACCAGCCCCCTAGACAAGTAGCATTCGCCGATAGAATTAAAAAGCGAATAGAATGCTAAATGTATAAAATTTACATATGCCTTTGATTGCTGTTCTATTCCACCGTCGAATACCACTTGTCTAGAGGGACTGAATTTTTTTTAATCAATCCAAGTAGTAGAATAGGTAGCGCAGAGAATTGTATACTCACTTTTTAGTGAATTAATGTGAATTAATTTTCATTTGCGACACAAGTGCGTTTTCAAGTACCAAAAGGTTCAATCTGTGAGCAAGTCGCCTTTCTGATATTCTAACGTACCAATTTACGATCTAATTATTCTTTAATTGATACATTTCACAAAAGTAAAAACACCTACTACCGAAAATGTCTAAAAATGTTTCTCCCATTTCGATGTCCAGCGTTTTATCACTGCAGAAAATTTTCCATTCCTTACCCCAGCGATATCTATAGTAATTTAGACAACAAGGACTGAATTCAGACCGGAGCGGAGTGCGGACCCAAATGGTAATCTAGCTAAGTCGTCCAACACTGGCGAACTATTTAAAGACCATTGAACTCAGTCTTGGAGAACTACCTACAATACCTTTGAAAGGATATTTCGATTTTCTAATCAAATGCTGACAAAAAAGCAGGTTCAGATAAATATGAATTTGTGGTAAAAGCTGTTTTAACTGCGTAACGGAGTAAGTTGAGTATGTATTGTCATAAATTATTCACGAGATTAGTGTGACAATATATATGACTGTTTTGCGCAAGGAATTTTAGTTAGAGTACTTAGTAAAATGAAAAATCTTTTCATTTAGTAATTACTTAGTAATTACAATTTGCGACCGGAAAAGCTCCCAAGGCGAAAGAAAACATTTTCGCAACCATAAAAGCTATTGTGCTTTATAATAAAACAGAACGATATGTTTCGATACGTTTGGCTGCGGGTACAATGATACTAAGTACATTATGTGCATATAAATTTTTAGAGGTTATAAAGTAAAAAAGAAAGTGGCCCTGCACCGATAGGTCGCAGACTTAAACGGAAGGGTGAAATAATTTTTATTACAGCGGAAACACGATTAAGGAGATACTTTATTACAGATTATATTCAATTAAAATCACTTCATTCCTTTAGGAGCTGCGATGCCACACAGGTAATTAATTATACTTACCATCACTCTGTTTCGCCTTGGCAATTAAAAACGACATAACAATGATACTAGTTCTTCTACGAATCTATCTTTCCATAACCTACACATTTATATATATCCGTCGGTGAACGTACCAAGCGAGATCTACTTTCCCAGCGAACGCGTGGGTGACCCGACCCGACCGCAGAGGTTATTCCGTACTCTTGCAGCGGTACTCTAAATAAAGCTTGTCATTTTGATCAAAACTGTACTCGTTTTATTTACTATTTGAAGCGCTTGGATGAAAGTTCTAATAGGTTATTTTATTTATTTATACCTAAAGAAATAGTAAACGGTTGCAGGGAATAATCTGTTGGAAAATACTTCTTGGTTTTTGTTAACATTCCTCTTGTTGAAGATACCAGATGATATTCCCAGGAGACCTAGACAAGTGGGTTTCATTCGACGATAGAACAGAAATGTGTCATAAGTGTTCAATTCACGACCCTATTCTATTGTCGACAGCCACTCGTTTATGGGTCTTGACAAGCCCAGCCCGAATTTCAACTCGGCTTTCCAAAAACTATAGTTAAGCAACAGATTTATTATCACTGTACAGATTTATATGTGTATGTTCATTCATTCAGTTCCTCTTCTTGTATGGTCATCCATAACACAAGCTCTACTTACTTTGGCGCCATACAGTGCTTGTCTGGGGATTTTTTATTATTATTATATTAGGTATATATTCTACAAACCAAATACCAACCACAATTACCTCTGCATTTTTTATTAAACACAAGTTTACTCACTAAAACCTAAGACTAAAACACATCACTCAATCTACATTTCGTAAAAAGTACCGAATTTTTGTTAAAAATGGTGTATTTTCGTTTTTTAGGAACAATATAATGAGTTTTTTACATAACTATTACAATGCAAAATATGTGTTTTTATACCTGCGTTTAAAATGTCATCTTGACAACAAACTTAGAGTGACTGACAAGGTAGCAACATTAAAGTGGACATTATTGAGTAAAGGAATTTTTTATTCAGACAACAAAAAAACAAGCATTAAGAATACATGTCTGAAAAGAATATAATAATTTATAGTTCTATTATGTAGATAAAATAACACTGTTTTAGGGACTTACATAAAAATCCAGTGACTGTACTTATTTATCTGTCTCAGACTATATCAAATGATACATGTCGTATCAACATCTACAATACAACTTTTGTACATTTAATTTATTTGCCAAAAGTAAGTAGTGAGGCTATTTGGTTGAAATAATTTTTGTCGCATATAAATTTACTATATTCATTTTCTTATGCACATAATGCCATTCTACCACATCACAAACTAAGCCATTGCTTATGAATTTCCATGCAAGAAAAATTGAGGATAAATATGGATTAATATCCACTGATTACTTGTACTAGGACTGGAACCCTAGATCTGTGAGGTATAAAGGTATAGAGCAGAACTACAACACTGACATACTTTTTAATGTTATAGAATACTAGCTAATTAGATAAAATGGCTTCTAACATTCTAATAAAATACAATTTACTGCAATTATCTAAGTCTTACTATTTATCTGACTTACACAGTATAAAAAATTTCTGCGGAAGTAAAGACTCAGATTTTCTATACTTTGATTTCTATAAAACAAGTTAATTCTGAGTCTATCAAGTTTACGATGAATGCACAAATTAAGCTAATGTGGACATCCTATTAGTTGGCATAACAATGACAACAATTATTATGAAAATGCACATAATAGAACATTTCTACAAGAAGAATACAAATAAATCACTACAAGCTTACTCAATAAATGTTCTGTGACAAAAAGACTAGTCTATTTTGTATTTTTTCTTTCTTCTGTATTCAAACTTGATATTTAAAAAAAATCATAGATACTCCTCCATATAATTCCCCAGATACAAAATTTATATCCTTTATATATATTTTGCTCTTTAAGTAGGTATCTATGTTATGTTTTATTATCTCTAATTCTTTAGCAAGGACTAGTAGTGATATAGACTATCTGGCCCTTATTTTAGAGTCATGTGTTCAATGTCAACAAAGTAAATAAGTACAATTACAGCAGTAAAATATGCATCAAATTAGTCTATTCTCTTTTTTTATTAAAATCAAACCAAACAATGGACATGAACAATTGCAATTTTGTCCATATCCATCAGAGAACAATTGCAATATCACCAGTATACAATTACCTAATAAATTCTAAACTACACATGTTTTCCTTGACTCTTTTTTAATCCATAATATAAAATAAAATTCAGTACATTCATCACATTTCAGACCCATTGGATTACTAGATATTTTGATTTAAGACTTATTCACTCTTTTTCCTCTACAGGCTTTTCCTCTAAGGGACATTTTATGTATAATTGAGTACACCAAGCATTTAGGTACAATTTAAGATCAGTCAGTTGTATTCCTTAATTTACAACAATAATAAGTATATAAAAAATGTTAACATTTGTGGTGCCACTCTATTTTAACCTGGACTGGTTATATCAATTGTTTGAAATTTAGTATGTTGTTAAATAAGGTACTATACCAACTAACTGGTGGTACTATTATATTCTGATGTTCAATCAGTAAATGGAAAAGTTCAGACTGATAACAGATAAAACATAATAAAATCTAAAACTACATGCCGATATTGTAATTCCAGTCTGCCGTAGATGTTTTTCTTTAATTTTGACATTTTGTTTCATTATGGAGGGGCCTTGAAATGATAATTTGAGAAGAAACAACTTTTTTTATATTATGCTTTATAACAACAAACTGTAAGAACAGATCTCTCTAAATAATCACACTTGGATTTTAATGCATATTGCTTTTTCCTGAACCAATACTATGCAGCTTTTGTTGCTACTAAGAGAATTGTTTGAACATATAAAATAATTTCAGATTTAATTCAATAAATGCAATTTTAATTTTTGCTTACTTTTGCAATAAATGCGACATAAAGCTGTCTACCTACCCAGAAGCAAAGTGATGATGAATATTAAGATAACATTACACCTGGACAAAAAAGCCCTGATAATAATTTATATAAAATTTCATAACTAATTTATATAGAAAAACTTATGTAGCCAAATCCTAAGGCTTATCAAAAACACTTGAAGATAGAAGCCATAGAGGCTTATAAATGGTTAATGTACAGGATGAATTGTGATCAATTACCATTCATTTAAAATACAACCACAAATACACATTTCTATTATACTTATAGATCTAACATAGTAACTAGAAAAAGGTTGCACTGGCTCCCATTTATCTATAGTATATTATCCTAAGAAAGCTATGAAGTAAGCACATGCCATCTAAAGTGATCTTAAAAGTGCTAAGGTATACATAACAATGGTGTAAAAAGTTGATGTATAAAATATTTAACAAATTTATGACGACACCTAATCAATATAAACAATAAACATTATTTCTACTACCAACACTGAGAATGTTATGTCTTGGCGATTGTATCATAATAATTCATAGTCCACGCGTTCATATTCAATTCAAGGCGATATCTATTCTATGAATCAATAAATGAATGAAGAATTCTGTGAATGGCGTAAAAGAGGATTCCAATAAGAAGACGGTAGGTTAAAAATAGGCCTAGTTATGTGTTTACTAGCTACCGCGTGACAGCTCACAGGTATAACGTCCAGAAATCAACACCGATCTATAATTGTAACAGCTCTGGTCAATTTTAGACAACGAACGACCACGTTATAGCTGTGTTTGATGATGAAACAAAACACCTTATTAGAAACTCACACGTTGCAAGTGAACGTTTGATATCGCTTACGTAGAAAGCGACCAACCAACACTGCGCTCTTTCGCTATTTATTACAATTGTGCAAAACATAGCAGTTAAATAACTACGCCATATTGTTAAATAGGAAGTTGCTTACCTTTCTAAGTCAAATTTTTGACAGTATGGATCTACTATCATGCTGAAAGAAGCACACGAAAGCGGACAAAGGGTCCTTCAAAACACAGCCATTTTGAAACCGTCTGTAATAAATGTTACGTGGACCACGAGTTTTTACAGTTAAAAGGTTCGAAAACGTAATCGGGTTATCCTTTTGCACTCATTTTATATTCTTAATAACTAAATATACTACCACAAAACATTTCACACACTTTCAGTACATTTTTACTCCATACTTTTGCACACCCGTTTACGTCGCACTTTACTCCGTCGAACGGAAGCGACGAACTCAGTCACACGACACGAACGAACTTGACAAAAACGGAAAGATGCTAGCTTCACTTCGTTCGAAAAAATGTTGCCAGTATCTAATAAATATTTTACTATTTTGAAAACGAATTTTATCACAAACACATGAAATATTATCATCATACATTTTTAGGCTTGGCATCAGCGTTTAGAAACGTACGATAATTATCGTACATGTGCGATAATTTCATAACTACGTAAGATGTACGATGGTACACGACTATCGTACACAGTAGAGATGGGTAGGTCCGCCGTAAATTGGGAGTGGAATCCGGATGTGCATCCAGCTCAGGTGATGTACATCCAGATCCCGTGTCCGACGGACCCATATGGATCCGGTTGGCGGTCACTGTAATTCGGGTTGTAGGACGGAAAGGCACAGAACATAATTCAGTAGGAAGATCCAGATCCCGTGTCCGACGGACCCATATGTATCCGGTTGGCGGTCACCGTAACTCGGGTTGTAGGACGGAGAGGCACAAAACATGATTCAGTAGGAATGTGTACTGGACGCAGACGTAGGTGTGCGAGCAGTTAATTTTTGAAAAGGATTTGAGCGATTTGATTGCTTGAATGTATGGATGGAAAAATTATACAACTTTTACTTAAATGCAATGTAATAAAAAAAATTATAATCAATCAGTCATGTTTTAAATAACAACTACAAATATAATAAAATCTTAACTGTCAGTTATAAACAAAAATACCCCTTTTGGTATAAATAGAGAAAAAAAATAGTAACACTGTCTCATCAAATGAAATTAACAAAACTATAAAAACAACATTTCTTTGAACGATTTGAAATAATTACAAAACCAATACGCCGCCCGTCAGTCGGATTCGGATCGCGCCGACCAGTCCAGTCCGCCAATCCAAAGCGCCGTGTCACCACTCGAGGAACCGAATCCAATTGGCCATTGGACACGCATCCATCTCTAACGCGTGTGATGCGTGTCCGAGGATTTACATCCATCCGGACCTACCCATCTCTAGTACACAGATTATACGATAATTTCCATTCTGATGAAAAGTTTGATGATTAACCAATGAAACGTCCAAGTACAAGTTGTAATGACTGCGCTATTTGTCCGCGCTCGCGGCAGGTTGCCGTCGCGTCGAGCGCCCTATGACTTCATCTAGTTTCAAGTCTATTTTAAATAAACTACTGCAGCTTTTGCAAATAAGAAAATTACTTTAGAAAAGCTGACACTATACAGAAACAACTTATGTGTAAACTAATAAACGATGCAAAATTTTCAAAGTATAAAAAAATATTGAACTTGACAGTATGGTTTAAATTTCAGTATGGTTTTAGGGTCCTCCTACGACCCCGGCTAAACAGGTCAATTTGTTTTATTTTTTTTTTACCCAGACAAACACATCAGCTGTATGGCTTCAAAGTAAGCAGAGCTTGTGTTATGGATGATCATACAGCGAACTGGGGGGGAACCCAGAATAAACATACATATATAAATATCAACAACCATGATCCGAGAACTTCATTTGTGTTTATCACACAAATGAATGCCCCGGCCAGGACTCGAACGTGGGACCTCCGGCGTATGAGACAGGGAGACTGACCACTACGCTACTTGGCCGTCATGTTTTATTGTTAGATAATCTTAAACCAAGCTCGTCCAATAGATCGACAATGACATTTAAAGCGTCTGTGTTGCTAATATAAATAACATTAATCATCTGCGTATTGTAGAATTGCGACCCCTAAATATTTAACCACGGAACAAATCTCACGAGTTGCAACGATAAATAAAAGGGGAGATAGCGGATCTCCCTGTGCTAGTCCTCGAGACGAATTTCTTGTTATAATGGTCTCTCCTTCGTCTATCCTTATACTAAGACGTCTTTCTTTTAGAAAATGCCATAATTATTTACAAATCGTTCTACTAACTTTGATGTTATTAAGTTTTTCTAATAATTTTTCTACTAAGATATTATTATAGGCATTCTCGATGTCTAGGAAACAAGCCAACGTAGTTTTATTTTGCGTGAGTCCAGTTTGAATATGTGAAACCAGTCTAACTAAACTATAATTGCATGATTGACACTTTCTAAAACCTATTGTAAAAGGGGACAAAAAGTTGTTTCTTTCAACAAACCATTCTACTCGTTTCAAAATTAGGCGATGAAAATTTTTTGCAGATGCACGATATTAAAGATATAGATATCTAAGTTGAGGATCCGTGCCAAAGGTGTTACTAGGTTTCGGGATTGGTAAAATAGTTATATTTCGCCACTGATCTGGAACAAAGCCCGTAATGAAAATAAGATTACACAAGTGTAACAAGAATTTTTTTCCTGAATGAGGTAAATTATAAATCGTCGAATAATTTATGCTGTCTACTCCCGGTGCAGTATCTTTTGTTTTTAGGCAATTTTCAAGTTCCGTCATAGTAATGGCAGACCAAGTAGTTCATTTGTTGAAGTAAAACTAGGGGGTGGACCGTTGACCGAATCAGGTGTAAGAGATCTTAAAAGTTGTGTATTGCTATGATTATCTACGAATTGTTTATTTTTACGAACGCCTCTTAAACATCTCATACGAGTCCACATATCAGAGGGTGAGAGCCTCTCGTCTATAGAATTAAAAAACTTTTTCCTGCTCTCTGCTTTTTTCTGTCGGATTAACTACGCAGCGTCTTTTATTTTTAATTTTAGGTTGGGCATATTGAGTGGTGTGGGGTTTCTACGAAAATTACGCAATGCGAACCTATGTTCCGCTACTGCTTTAGATAGTAAGGGCATAAAATTTTTTTGGACGGACAGTATTTCAGTGAGTGTCCAAATTGCCAGCATCCGGAACATTGTGTTACCGGGAAGACAAAGGGTGCCTTTGTCCTTGACCCTACAGCCATACGCTTTGACGTATGAAGGCAAAGTGGATCCCTGGAAACACACTCTAACTGACTCAATGTTCTCCCACTTTCCTTCTGAAGACATGCGTTTACATCTTCTTACCGCCAAAATTTCGTATTCGTATTTTAATATTTTGATAATTTCTTCCTCAGACATATCAACATCAATACCCTTAATTGCTCCATAACACTGAAACGTGAAACTTTTTACAGTTTAGTAATTTTTTGGCATCTTCTTCTGTTTCAAACTGAATGAAAACTTTGTGACTAGATCTATACTTTATCTTCATAATATTTTGTATACCTTCACTCCTTAGTAACCTCGCCATAGCCATTTGTTTAGGTAATTCTGTAAGAGATGTCACAAATATTTCATGCTTATCTTCTTCTCCTTTCTTCTCTTTGTCCTTCTCAATATTTTCATTATCGCTATCTGATCGTTCTCTAATAAGCAACCGTTTTGGCTTTCTTTTGGTCACAGTAAGAACCCTTCACTGCTCTCAGTTTCATCTTCGCACTCCTTCCTTTTAGCATATTGGGAAACATCTTCCAGAGATAAACTGTCATCTCGCACCGCATCCTGAGAACTGATAAGGTTATCATCGTCGTTTTCGTCCATTATCAAAATGAGGGTAGTTTTAAAAAAAATCTCGATAAATGTTCGATAAGTCGGCATTGCACTAGCGCTCGCGCTAAATGAAGTGTATTTAACAGTGTTGCCAGATGTTCTCAGCGACATACCCCTAGACTAAATTGATTTCTCCCTAGAATTCCCCTAACCAAGTGGATGGTGGCACACTGCGATTTTTTAAAGAGGCTGTCATGTTGAAAAATTATAGGCATATTAAAAAAAAGTTTTTATAATAAACAATTTATTGACAGGAGTAACTTTGATTCACTTTTTGGTTACAAAAGACTTTGGTTATAAATTAGTTTTAGACATATTATATTCTACATGACATAATAACAAAATGTCAGAATACAAAAAAACTGTATTTGGCATGTTTTTAAATTTCCCCTAAAAAACCCCCAAATATTTTTTCCCCCTATTTTGCCACTAACTCGGTCGCAAAACCCCTAAATCTAGGGGGAAATCCCCTGATCTGGCAACACTGGTATTTTATATTATATCTCAGTGGCTACTATTATGAATACCTGATGACTTAAACTACTGATGTAGAAGAATTATTATGGCATGGCAAGCTCAGTCTATGAAATCTCAAAAAAATATTAAATAAAATAATAAGCATCGTTGTACAAAACCAATTGAAAAGTTAAATTTCATTATAAAAACAAAATATGTCGCATAGTTTTCCGAAGTATTTAAATATTATTTTATGTGAAGAAAAGTACATTTTGTTCTATAAATAAAATAGATGGCGCTAATATCAAAAGTAGTGCAGCGCGCGGTTTTCAATTTTGTTGCTTGGCAACGCGAAAACAAATTCTAATGCACAGTAGTTTGAGGACTAGTTAGAAGTGGTGATATCATTTTGTGGTCCGTTCTTGTCGATAATAAAAATGAAAATTTTAACTATATCATACAATACTGTTCAGAAAAATTAAAACCGAAATTGCAAAGTGTTTATTAAACTTCAAAATGAGTTTTCTAAGGTGCTAAGTAGAACATCATTTTATAACTGTAATGGTTTTCGGTGAAAATTATTTATTTAGTTTTATTTTATGTGTCATCGTTAATGGAAGTAGCGGAAAAAGTAAGTGCTTACATTATTTTTTATAATTTACACGATATCTACAGTTTTATTATAATTGGGCATTCAAATTTACTATGAGAGCAGTTGCATAGTAAATTTTTTAAAGTGTTTAATATCATAAAAGTTTGGTATGCGTCTTATAGGCATATATTAGATATGACATAGTTAGTTACAATTGTTTTGTTCAGATAATGGAAGAAGAATCGGGTATCAAATATATAATTTATAGGTATTTTATAGTCTATAGATACTATTAAGCTCAACTTTATCAAGAAATTAAATTATAATAGTATACTATCCAAGTGAACTGGTAGATACAGTCTGCCAAACATGATGTTTATCACCCTACAAGTGAAATTCATTTGCACGTCATCAATCAACAAGGCTGATTTTCCCTTGATGATATTAGATATTCTGACAGTGATGGTTGCTTTACACGAACTAAGTAACTATTTAGTTAATTTAATTTGAACTTAAATATTATGTGTTAATATATAAATTAAACAGTCAATTAAGTGACAAGTGGTAAGTTAATTATTTAGTACGCAATTGATACGTATATTAGGATTCGTTCTATTTTCTGATAAGTAGCTTCTCACCTAACAAGGTAGGACATGATATTTTAGTTATAGTTATAGTTATCAAGAAATCAGACTGACGGCTCCTCAGAGTAACCTAAGTATAGATTTAGCAAAGTGAGTATGCTTCATCTCAGTGTAGATTTGCTACGCGAAATTTTTGCTTAATTAACCACTAACGTCGCTTTGTGCGGCTCTAAATCCTTGCTACGCAGTTGTAACTACCATTGCTAAATAATGAATTGAATTAACCTAAACCCAAATAAAAATCACTACAAATAAACATATCTGATGGCGAGGTTCGTTTACCACAGTATGTAAATTATGGGGTCATCAAATACCATTACGCATGGCTGCATTAATGAAAAAAAAACTACCTGGATGCGCGGGAAAACCAACCATATTTCAAGAGTCATAAGGGAAAAACAATTTTTTTATCTCGAAACTCATTTGGCATTATAATGAACATCCGTTGTCAACAAAAGATGTGCGGGCACACCGCATAAACCCCGCTATTAAATGCCTTTGTGTTGTCATACGAGTAAAATCCTAGATTTTTGTATAGTTTGAGTTTCCCATACTGTTGTCCTAAAAACCTACTTAGATTGAAGATACACCGGTATTTAATAAAAGATAGGTATTGTAGGCGACGCACACACAAGCTTATACCTAGGTGTTTTTTGAATTCAGATTAGACTTAATATTTTACTGTACCTACTGTTATATATACTTTAGATTCCTAATATACTGAAGGTTAAAACGGAAATTATACCTAGAAATATACAGGGTGGCCAGAAAAGTGACGTCCTAAATTTTTTTTTAGGTTCCTCGTGTTGAGAGGTATCTTAATCACCCCTATGTATGTTATACGATTTTTCACAGTTTTCGAGTTACGATTTTTTTTATAAATTTTCGCAAAAGTGTGACCGTCGCACTTTCTTTTCAAAAACTTTTTCAGTTTCAGTTTCAAACATTTCTAAAAAAAATGTAGAGGGTTTCTTCGGATTTCTATTTTTGCTACTAAATCTCTATGAACTGTGTGTTTATGCGTAAAGTCTAACGCATTCTCTGAAGCTACTTAGAAACGAATTATATATTATATTATATTAAAAACCAATTATATTGTCATGAAGTAAAGAAAGCATGTCACTTTGAATAACAATAACACAATATTTATTATTAGAATAAGATCGATAAGGCTTCTTTAGCTATGACCTAATAGGATCGACAAGGATCTTCAATCTTAAATGTTCGAAACGTTAATACCTACTTGTCGCATACGAGATTAGTCCTGTACACTTATGACGCCACTTAACGAAATAGAAAATATTTCATTCGCTAATCTTATAAATAATAAAATTTGGTAAGTAGATCTCAATTATTTTCTCCTAACAAGGTAATCGCATAATTTGATATCATCGTTTTTAACCATTTCACCATCATCATTTCACCATCATCATTTCAAGCCCACA
Organism: Marasmarcha lunaedactyla; assembly: GCA_923062675.1. Lineage (NCBI taxonomy): Eukaryota > Metazoa > Arthropoda > Insecta > Lepidoptera > Pterophoridae > Marasmarcha > Marasmarcha lunaedactyla. The sequence continues at coordinate 7,735,761 of OV281358.1, forward strand.
GTCAACGTACCTTTAGTTTTCATTAAATATAAGATATATTGATGTATGTATAGCACTGAGGAAATGCGTTTTATTTTGTAGTCAACCTTACAGCATGATACTGCCTGGCACAGGAGTGGCTTTGTCGAAATTTGTGGCTTAAGTTATAAACTTAAAGATTGGTTTAAGTTCTTTAAAGGTTTTTATGTTATTTAAAGATATTTTAATATTAAACCTGATTCATTATTTTCACCATTTATAGACCAATAGATTTATTTTGCTATATCTATTATTTTTATATAGGGACGCCTGATGCAGAAATTCTTAATATTCAAAAAATGTAAAATGTTGCACTACTTAATATATTACTGGATGAAAAATAACGTTTTTGATTTGTTTGATATTACGATTTGACTAGATCGTAAAGTTTTAAAGTTATCGTTATCAAAAGAGCGCTGTCAAAATGTTATTTAAATAATTTATATTAATGTCCCTGTGATCCAAAAGATATTATTGAAGACCCTAGAAGTAATTCAATCCTATAGTTTTACTTTCACTAATTACGCCGCGTGATTGAAAAATATAGTATATGCTTAAGCTTAAAAAGGACAACGCCATCTAAACCAAGAGAAACTCAAAACGAAGTAACTTTACATAAACCTTAAACTTCAATATTTTAAATTAAACCCATTCCTTATGCAAGTAAAAAATTCCTAACCTAATCTAATGCAAAATTGTAATCGCCGTAGTTTTCTACCCTATACCACAAATACACCAAAAGTAAAAACGAAAGCCTGCTGAAGCTCACGAAGCGCGGGTAGTCTGAAATTTTCGGGTATCACGCGATACCTGCCGTACACATAGCACTGTCAAAAGATGCCCATCGAATTACCATAATAGACATTAAATGAATGTCTTGGAAGACTTCTGTCTGATGTTTGAAATGTTTGTCTGTGTGGGTTAGGTTTGCACAGTTTTGTAGATTTGCAAGGTTACGGGTTCGGATTAATTTCGCAGACATAGTGGGGTAAAATATTAAAAGTAGCATGATTTTATTTCAAATTATGATCAACGATTTCCTTTTTTTTTTTAACGCAGGAAAATCCTCATGGATACCCTGGCCCTATACATACCTATACATGGCCGAGGTCGGGTTATGCCGGACTCTTACCGACTAAAAACCTGCGGCTTCCGTCTGGACGCACGGAGTCGGGTCACGAGGAGCTTGCGCATTCGTTCGCGGCCCGACAGCGTTGGCCGGCGCTCTGTGCAGCGCCGGCGACGTCCCGAGAGGGAGGGGTCCCTCTCTAGTCGTCCCTCATGAGATGGTGCGCAGGAAGCGCACGCGCCATCTCGAGCCCTGGACCGGAAGCGGATTCCCCCGAATCCGCCACCGAAGGCTCATGGGACTGCGGGAGAGGGAGGCTTTCGGCGACGAAAGCCGCCCTCCGGCGTCCCGTGCGACGGCGGCGAAGCGGAAGGGAGGATGCATCATCTTCCCTCGCCCTCTCCGCCGCCTCCTTCGCGAGCATTACGGCCTCGCAGAAGGATCGCACCGCCTGCCACGATCTCTCACTCTCGACCATAGCGCGAACCACGGTCGGGAGCGAGATGTCGGCACCCAATACAGAGCCGAGCGCGCTGCGCTCCGCATCCCACGCCGGGCATACCTCCAGCGTGTGCTGGGCCGTCTCGTCGAGGCAATCGTCGCAGTGGTGGCACCTGGCAGTCGGTTCCCGACCGATCCGAAACAGGTAACTCCCGAAACAACCATGTCCCGAGAGCACCTGCGTCAGACGGAAGGTCAGGAAACCGTGTCGCCTACCCAACCACTGCTGGAAGACCGGACGAATTGCCTCGATAGTCCAGAGTCCGGCGCTCGAAAGCGCCAGCCTGGACTCCCACGCTTCGGTAGCCCGTTGGCGCAGCTCAGCTCTGTGCCCCTCCTGTTCCTGCAGTGCAGGCGGGTGACCCCTGACCCGGAGTGCCTCCACGCGCCACTCGTAGAGCGACGCGAGGGCTCTCGCTTCCAGGTCCCAGGGAATAGTGCGATAACCCCGTACCACCCTGATCGCCATCACCCGCTGGACTCGCGTCAAGCGGGCGATATTGCTGCGAGTCAGGGCGCTGCCGGCCCACACAGGGCACCATACAGGGCCATCGATCTCACGATTCCCGCGTAGAGACGCCGACACGACGTCTCAGGTCCGCCGAGATTCGGCAGCAGCCTTCCCAGGGCCGCAGCCGCCCTCAGCAGCCGAGGCTCAAGGCACTCGAAGTGGGGGCCGAAGTTCCACCGGCTATCCAGGACAAGTCCCAGATAGTGCATCGACGGCCTCACGTCGATGCGGACTCCGGCTACGACGATATGGGCACCCCAGGGCGGCGCGTTGCCGTTTTTCACGAAATAAATGAAGCGTAATTTTTTTATATATTTTTTATTTCTATTAATCAAAATAATCACCCATGCAATCAATGCATCTTTGCCAACGCATTGGTAGCTTATTGATGCCTTTCTTGAAGAAATCAGCTGGACGGGAGGTAACAAATTCTTCAAAGGCATTTTGAACTGCCTCTCGGGTATTGAACTTTTTTCCCGCCAAGAAGTTATCCAAATTCTGGAAAAAATAAAAAGTCTGTAGGCGCAAGGTCTGGTGAGTACGGCGGATGACGGAGAACTTCCAACCCCAACTCTTGTAGCTTGGAGACCGTCTGCTGTGCAGTATGAGGTCGCGCGTTGTCGTGCAGGAGCAGTGGAGCCGAACTATTGACCAAAGCTGGTTGGTGACGTGCGAGCTTCTCCATCATTGTGTTCAGTTCTTCACAGTACACATCTGCAGTAATGCTTGTCCCGTTTGGCAAGAAGCTGTGATGAATTACACCCGCGTTAGACCACCAAACAGTGACCATCACTTTTCTAGGGGTAAGTTTTCGTTTAGGGCATTGTTTGGGTGCTGAACCAGGGTCCAACCAACTTGCTGAGCGCTTACGATGGTCAAACAGGATCCATTTCTCATCACAAGTAACAATGCGGTTCAGAATTCCTTTATTTGTATGCCTGCTGAGCAGTGCAAGGCACGTCTCCACGCGTACTTCGCGCTGGCGGTCATTGAGTTCGTGGGGTACCCATTTGTCAAGCTTTTTTACCTTGCCAATTTGACGCAAATGGACTAATATTGTTTTGATGCTAACGTCGAAAGCTGCTGCTAATTCAGCCGTGGATTGAGTTTCATCAGCTTCCACAATTGCCTTTAATTCGTCATTGTCGACCAAAGTTTTCGGACGACCACGGGGTTCATTTTTCAGGTCAAAATTTCCAGAACGGAAGCGGGTGGTTTAATAACGGTTGGTGCGTTCGTTTGTAGTGTTCGCTCCGTAAATGTCGTTGATATTGCGTGCCGCTTGTGCCGCTTTGCTGCCATGACGGTACTCATACTCCATAATTACTCGAATTTTTAACTTATCCATGATGACGAAAAATTTTCGAATGCGTTAAAAACAAAACACTAACTATTAAACAAATGACGATTTTAGAAAAAGAATTCCATGTTTATCAAATAAAATTAATTTGAAATTGGAATTATCAGTAAAAAAAAAATATTTTCATTTGAAATGGCCAGTACGGCAAAACGGCAGTTTCATAGGTAAAAGCTTGGAAAGAAGCAACAAACATAGGCCTTTCCAAGCCGGGTAAACCTCTGAATATCCCGGCTAATCACAGACCCATCAGCCTCCTCAAGGCAATGTCTAAACTTCTCGAGAGAGTCATACTCTCTCGAATGCGGAACCATCTGTTTCCAACGGATGGCGACCCTCTCATTATTCCCCGCCAGTTCGGCTTTCGCGCTAAGCATTCCTGCCCTCAGCAAGTCCATCGAATCGTCGAGTACATACTCGAAGGATTCTATCCGCGTCGTAAAAAAACAATCGCGGTTCTCTTTGACGTAGCCAAGGCTTTCGACAAAGTCTGGCACAGCGGCCTCGTTTTTAAACTCTAGAAAATAGGCTTACCGGTTCGCCTAGTCAGATTAATCGCGTCGTTTCTTAAAGACCGTACGTTTCGATTCAAACATGAAGGCACGCTCTCCGCGCCTCGTCCCATCAAGGCTGGAGTCCCGCAAGGCTCAGTCCTCGCCCCTCTGCTGTACACCGTGTACACTAACGACATCCCTATCCCGCCGAAAGGCGTCGAACTCGCCCTCTTTGCAGACGATACCGCCCTTTACACTAAAGGTCAATAGATCCCGTATAACATCACCAGACTCCAAAAGGCCGTAAACGCCCTCGGTGTTTGGTTTCAAAAATCGCGTATCGACGTAAAAGGCTGGCAGAATTGCCGTGTTGAATCGCTTACGATAAACGTTGAGCAAAATTAGTTTCAGCCTTAGAATCGCGAGTGTAACACACCAGTCGTTTAGAAATTTCCCTCTAAGGGTGTAACACATCGACTGTCGATCGATGGTAGCATGGAACAAGCAATGTCGATCGACGGTCGATTGATTGATGTGGTAACGTTTAAGGCTGACCCCAGGACTCCATGGTCTCGACGCCAAAAGCCTCAAAAATCCAATATTACAGAAGTTAGATAAGCAGTTTAATTGGGCTTATAAGCTACCGTAAACAATGAGGGGAAGTTATAAGTTTGACGTGTAGGTTTGTATGTGTTTCTGATAACGTAACTCTAAGCTAATAAACAGAATTGTAAGTATTTCCGTACCGTGACCACCTTAACTACTTAACCGTATTCGAATGATAAGTGTTTTTTCAGCAAAATCTGTTCAACCATGTGCATTTATGCTGGTTTCTATATTTTTAATTTAAATATAATGGATATTTCATGCACTTTGGACACAAGAGACATTTTCCATTTATTTTAGTATTAAGTAAGTAAGCAGCTTATAGTGAGTTAATAAATCATCAGAGGAGCCCCATTTCTTTCTTTGGTTGAAAGACACGCCCTTTTAGTATAACAGCCTCTCTGAGGATCTTCACACAACTCTGTTTCGTTAATCAATCTATATTCTTCGAAGCCTGCCTACCGTATACTATAAAGTCCCGAAGAGTTCACTATTAAGATAATTTTTACATAACATTTTAGTGAAAACATATACAAATCCCTCCAATAGGGTTTTAAAAATATATATCCCCCATAAAAATACATCTCTATTACTTCCAGTGCTGGTATCTCTCCACCAAGAAACCCCTCGCCTGGAGGACTTCTTCTGGACAGGATCAGGAGACGGCCCGCCTCCTCCACCAGACCCTGTCTCCACTCCAGTGGAGCCATCCAGTCCAGTGGTTAGAACAACGACGGTCTTGGCTACCGTGTATTTGGATTCTTACCCGCCACAGGTATGAACCAAATAATTATGAAGGTTTAATACCTTCAGGCATCTAAGGCATGTTTTGTTAGATCAAGTGAAAGAATTATCTAATGGTGCATATTTTAAATTGATCTATGTACATGAGCAATATGCTATTGTTTCCGCGTTAAATAAGCCGGAAGGCTCAAGTACCCAAGGGACATTGATATGAACTTTTATCAATAATTAATACCATGTACAGACGAAACAACGGATGAAATCTCAAATGGTAATAGTTTTCAGGTTGTTTTATTGCAATTAAAACTACTTATTCGAATTCAATATTCATTGAAGACATATAATTTTTTTTATTTACTAATATTCATATCAGCTTTCCAAGAAAACGAACTTGTTCTAATAATTGTATTTTTCGTCTATAAATGTAGGAGTCAATGTGAGCTCTGATATGAACAATCCAACTAACTAACCGAATGTGTGACATGACCTCTTTGGTTTAGTCATTATGTAAAAAGAACTGACAATATACCATAAGACACGAATACAAACGATATTCTACGGACACTAAATATTTTGTCTCTTCTGCAAGCCCATGTTTTGCATCATTATATGCCTTTTATGTTGGGGTGCAATATGATTCAGTTTGTGTATGAGTACCTAAATGTACCTTCTGTACTAACACCAGAGCCATTTTTCAGGTACGTACTGTACCCTCCACATCTTTCGCTACTTTTATTTAATCAAATCATAGAGGATTCTATTACGTAGCTTTTGAGCAGCAGAATGTAGACTAAAGATAATTTATAAGATCAACATTTTAAATCTTATAATTAACAAATCAATTCATACCCTAGGCGGTGACAGACAAAACAACAGGGGAGTGCATTTTAAACTGCGGTGAACCCACCGCTCCCGGCAGCTTAGAGGCAGAAGTCCCGGAGGACAGGAGGTACTGGCTCCTCACCGTGATACAGGGTTCGACTCCCGACAGTCTTCAGCTGAGACTCGCTAGGTTGTACCAGAAAGCTTTCCTCAGGTATGATGTAAAAGGTCGGCGTTTTAATTAAAGTAAGGGCAATTACACGAGATAAAGAATGTGAACAGTCTTTCGTGAATATTTACTGGAAGACCAAGCGAGAATGATCATGCGGTTTCTTCTGTCAATCCTTTACTTTTTATAAACAAAACAAGCGCTAAAAGAAGTGCGGCTGAATACTTTGTTCATTTAGTCAGGCAAATAAATATAGGCATTCTCTCTCGACGGTCGTCTAGGTGGCTTGGTTGATTAGAACATCGCTACCACAAATCACACAACGACAAACTGACTTATGAATGCATGCAAGACACTAGGACAGGGACAGTAATCGCTTGCTGTTGTAATGTAACTCAATACAGGTTAGGTGGTTCACGTATTTCTCATCTCGTTTGTCTTAATTTAGTTAAGTAAAAGTGACCCCTTAAATCGTCATTACCATTTCAGACAGCAAGAACGTCATTTAGGAATCATCAAATCTCTAGATTCTCCCACTGCCAGAAAGAAACACGAAGTCCACTCATTTGTTGTTAATAAAGATGAGAATTTAAATCAAATAGTTCCATACAGCTCCAATACAGATGTACCATTAAAATACTTTGAAATCGAAGGATCTATGTCAATACAAAACGAACTGCAAAGATCCAGTATGATTGTCATGGAAAACGCAACTGAGGCGGCGTCGCTAAGTATATCAGCAACTAAAGCTTCTAAATTTTATCCAGCAAATATTGAATTAATATCATCGGAGATAAATTCTACAAATGTAGCCGAAATAAAGGCAACGCGATTGAATGATATAGAAACTGAAAGATGGGTTTTGGTTACACCAACCGTAGATTTGACAAAGCGAGAGGTGACTGATGAAGACATGATAGAAGAAAGTTCTGGAAAGCTTATTGATATTCCTTTAGAAGAGGAAGGCAGTAATGAAACGTTGCTGTTTAAGAGGGAGATCATCACGCCGGAACAGCAACCACCAGTGCAAGTTCATATACAAAATATTACAGAGGTAACTGAACATACGTTTTTTTTTCTTTATTTTTTTTTCTTTTTATAATACACCTCACTAATAACACTCGTAATCTAGTTCTCAATAGGGAACACCCAAAAATTCCGAATGATGTAATTCCGAATTTGAATATTCCGATTTTTAAAATTCCGAATTTCACAATCCCGAAGAGTCTTGATTCCGGCTAACAATTCGAATTCGAAAACACGATTCTTATTTTACCGAAGTTCATAAATATGAATTTTAGTTTTCCGACTTTCATTAGTACAAAGAATTAAAAACCCGCTGTGTTACTAGTCCGAAATATGGTATTCCGAATTTTAATTTTCCGAAAATTCAATGCTAACATTCAGATTTTGTATCTAAAACGGGTATATATTAAAAATTATAATCTAAATCTCCTGTGACACAAATTAAAATTAGTAAGGCACATTTTGAAATCATACAAATTAGGCACGACGACGAGCGAAGCGAGGAGGAGCAGTTACTCTGTATGCCAAAAAGGGATTTGCATTTCAGTACATATACTACATACACAAGAAATAACTCTGTACAAAAAACTAAATAAACTTTCTCATTTCCAGCTGACTACTTGAATGCTCGAACGTATAAATTGATGTGCTCATGCAGTTTTACAAGGCGTTTGTTATAGCAACTAATATTATTTGGAATTTTGATATTCAGGATACGTATTTATGATATTGCGGATTATTAATAATTCGGATTTTTTATGGATTGGTATTTTCAAATTCGGCATATTAATTTTCGTAATTATAAACGTTCGGAATTTTGAAGTTTCGAAGAAGAAAAGTTCGGAATTATGAAACACGGAATTTTCATTTTCGGAATTATGAACCACTCAGTGTTATAAAATTCGGAATTTTGAAATTCGTGATTATGACTATCTGAATTAAGTTTTTCGTATTAATGTAGTGTAGGGTACAATATCTAATATTTTAAAATACAAGGTTTCCTATAAGTCTACCTATGGACCACAGATTGACTGCCTTCCTTGGGACACCCTGTATATTAGATGAAATTCTTGTTGAAAATTAAAAAAATTATAATTAGCGACACTTGCGAGCACGATACTTTTTTTACAAATAAGCAAAAAACTGTATAAAAATACAACTTTCCGAGATTCTCCATCTCTACATAGATAGCGACCTGCATTTTGCATTGAATATTCTTAATTTCACAGAAACCTAGAGGCTTATAGTTCAGGGGCCTAAATGTAACTACTTACTTCTGAACATATGTTACAGGAGGATGGTTGAATCAGAGATTCAACTAGATAGCTAGCCGTTTCGTTGAATAGATTCGTTCAGCTAATTGACTAGTCCTAATGTAGAATAGTTAGTTATAAAGCAAAGAATATGCGATTTGCATATATGATTTGCATTAAAGATTTTCTCACAAACTTGTCCATATCCTGCATTGACGGGAGATAACGTATAAAACGTTGAAACCAACGGCCAGCTGGGTAGTTGAGAGTCTAATGGCTCTGCTTGCGACACATAATCTTCATGTTAGGTTGCACCAGTTAAGAACATGGATCGCTACATAACAATTATCCCGATTTTTCCTATCAGTCTCCAGAAACCGGCAGCGTACAGATTGTGTACGTAGTAATGGTAGGCGGCCGCGCCGTGCCGGCGGCGGTCGCGGCTCGAGACATGCGGCTTGTTAGAGATGCTGAAGTAGCGCAAGAACTTGGAGCCACCGTCACCACCAAAGCTGAGCGTAAGTTGTGGAATAACACCATAGTTGTGGCGTTGCCTATTAACTTTTTTTTTATTGAAAAAGGATTACACGTTTGTCTTCTATCTCACCTGATGGAAAGTGAATATGAAGACGAAGGTGTTACACGTCTATCCTATGTCTAGTCTGCCTGTACCTACCTATTCTAGTAGTCCGATGTAAGAAGGGTGTGGGTTCAACTTGATCAAAAAGAGCATTTGCGCACTCTCCAAAGTGTAATCTGTAGAAGACTGCTAAACTGGCAACTTTCCGGCGATGGTGGTGGCTTTGCAGTTATTTGGTGGTGAAGTCAACTAACGCTTTTTTGCCCCAACATCTAAAAATCAAATAACCTTTCTGGTACTTCTCGTAGTGATAGAGAGCTGAAATTTGGCTTGCAGGCTAGGCTTTGGACACAAACAACTGAATCTCTATCTCTTATACTCCAGCCTCTACAAAGTTTAGGAAACCAGTGGAACACTGCTCAGTTTTGCATGACACAAATATAGTTCAAAAATGTTGCCAACACTCACAAGTTATCAGACCTTAAGGTCCAAGCCAAGTTATAACACAATACGTTTTGTTTTTCGTTTGACATATATGCAAAGCCTTTCATCCAGAAAAACTGTATTATTTCCGAACAATACATGTGAAAAGCCGCGTTCAAAATCTAGTAATTTAAATTCTTATGTTACCATTATAGCCATACAATCTTACGGCAGGGATATCACCCTGACCCATAGAGAAATTGTATACGTTCTATGACCTCATCCTAGCAAGGGGTGATTTCAGGCAAGACGTACGCATAAATGATAACTAAAAACCCATCAGAATAACAAGGGTGTATTCCAGCAGCGTACCTGAAAGCGGCCGAGGGACTGGAAGGCGCGGCCTTGTCCGTGTCGGGAACCGAGCTATGGGCGCTGGCGGTCGGCGGCACGGTCGCCTTGTTGGTGCTGGTGGTCATCGTAGTGTTGCTGTGTTTAGCTCATAGGTAAGGTTTTATCATATTTATACTAATCTGATTCCCCTTGAAATGTAAACTCCGTCTTTTAGAGATATGTCGAGTAAACTAACTTTGTTTCTTATAAAAATCTAACGTGCTCACAGAGAAGGTGACTGTATTTATTCACAACACGACACAAAAAGAGGAGAGTTATAAGTTAAAAGTGTGTAAAGGTTTGTTTATTAATGGCATCATATCTCTCTTATGAACAGAAATTTAGACGCAGTTTTTTTTAACTCCTCATGAATCGAGGGGTTTTAGCCATGCTTTTTCTGTCAGTCAGGGGTTCAATCATTTGCGTTTAAAAATAACTTGTTTAAAAACCTTTTTATAGAAAGGAAACGTTATTTTGATTGCACAATTGTGGAAATTCAATATCTTCTTATTATGAAGATAGTTAAGCCATCTTGATTATAAAAGTAGTTTGGGTTAGTAGATGATTCACAGAAATCTAAAACTAATTCGAGAAAACGCAGAGTCCTCTTCAGTAATTTAGTGTCAAAATATATAATCGTTTATTTATAAACATGAATATTAACAAATAAGCAAAAGGATAAAGAAAAATAACGAAAAAAAAAGCTTTTAACATAGCATATGACACTATAGTCTATCCGCGATAAGAAAACAGTGAATCATTGATGCAACTACAAATATTAGCCAATGGGGAACCGTATTAGTAAAAGTTTTCTTATTGTCGGTGATGCTATTGGCTAAAACCTAATTCCAAGACGATACGTCACTGTATTCTTAACGCGAACGAACTGTAGTGAAATTTCTAAACAATTGGTGAGTGAAACCCATGATCAAAAGTGGCAACTCTGCTAGCCTTTTAATAATAATAATAATAATAATAATTCATTTATTTGAGAGACTGTGTGTAAATACAATAAGTTCTTTAATATAATTTTTATGTCCAATGCACAGTCTGTCTGAACAGACGTACAAATATTAACTATTTTTATGTCATTATACAAAATAAAAAAATAAAAATACTAACGTTTAACATTCTAAAACCAAAAAATTATTAATCTAGTCTTAGTATTAAATTACAAATCACATTACAATTTTACAAATATCCATCAAACATTAAATTAAATACAAAAATGTCAAAAGGCAAGATAAGTTAAATAGAAGTCAAGTACAAAATTAATTAAGTTGCTGATGTCATTAAGTCATTGTCTTTCAGATAATCCTCTATTTTATAATAACATTTCTCCATCAATAGCCTGAACACCTTATGTTTAAACTCCGCAAAGCTCATTTTTTTATAGCAGTCAGGAAGATGGTTATATATAGCGATTGCCATACAGTACGCATTTCTAGAGAAAATCTGTAGACGTCGTTGTGGCACGTATAATTTGTTATCAAACTTTATTTTATTTCTTGTTCTGTAACTGTAGAAATCTTTCTGTAATTTAAAGAAGTACATATTTTTTTTCACGAATATTAATACTTCGAGTATGTAGAGACTGGGCAAAGGAAGAATTTTGTTTGCTCTAAATAATGGTACACAACTGTCCGTAAAATCTGCTCCACATATTGCCCGGACACATTTTTTTTTAGCTATAAAAGCCCTGTGGACGTCTACAGAGTTGCCCCACAGTACCAGACCATATCTTAGCAAAGACGATACATAGCCATTGTAGGCTAATTTCGCTGTATGTTTATTTGTATTTTGTGCGAGTCGTCGTAGGACATATATAAAACTATCAATTTTTCTACACAGTTTTGTAATATGAGATTTCCAGTCACAATGTTCATCAATTATAAAACCAAGAAATTTTGTGTCTATAGTATTGTCAATTTTAAAATTATCATAATTTACGTTTAAGTCATGGTTTTTAATTAAGCTACATGTTTTAAAATAAATTAATTTGGTTTTAGTCATATTGATTTTCAAATTATTCCCCTGAAGCCAGAGGATTGCTGACTGCAATGCTTTATTTGCTTCAGACTCAAGGGTGGTAATATCGTCACTTACTACAACAAGAGTTACGTCGTCGGCAAAGAGAATTGAATCATGTTTAGTAACCGTTGGGAGATCATTTATAAATGCAATGAACAATAGAGGCCCGAGCACGCTGCCTTGAGGGATTCCGTACGAGTTCTGGGATTGAAATTTCGATTTAAAGATTTTTTTATGGTTCTTACATATACTTGATAGTTGTACCCTTTGTTTCCTATTTTTTAAATAACTTTCAATCCATTTGAGTGCATTACCTCTAATTCCTAATTTTTCTAGTTTGTTCAGTAGAGTTCTATGACACACCAGGTCAAATGCTTTACTCATATCTAGAAAGATAGATGCTACATGTTTTTTTGCATTTATTGCCTCTGTGACCTTTTTTATAAGCGTAAACCCCGCTAACGTAGTGCTGTTTTCTTTTCTAAAACCAAACTGATTCGGTTGTAATAGCTTGAACCGCGTTAAAAAGTTATAAAGTTTTCCATACATTACCTTTTCAAAGATTTTCGACAGTACGGGTATCAGTGTTATCGGCCTATAGTTATTTTTTTCCTGTATATTGCCTTCTTTGTACGTTGGTTTCACTATAGAGAACTTTAGAGCAGCAGGAAAGATTCCTTCTCTAAGTGATAGATTTATTATGTGTGCTAGAGGACTTGCAAGATACTCTGCACTTTCTTTCAAAATATTTGTACTGATGCCGTCATAACCCACAGAACAAGTATTCTTTAGGGATTTTATAATTTTGTATACATCCTGAGGGTGTACGGGATTTAAAAATATGCTTTGCTGAGTTTTAGAATTCTTAAGATTGTATATAGCTTTATCTTTGTTATTTAAATTAGTGCTTATATTTATGAAATAATTATTGAATATGTTGGCAATTTTAATTGGATCATTTATTTGTACATTATTATCTATAAGACTTTTGATTGATTTGGAAGGTCCATTTTTAGCAATATTTTGATTTATAATATTCCAGGCCGCTTTACATCGATTTTTAGCGTTATTAATATACATTAAATTGCTTTTGGCCCCTTCGCCCTTTTGTGTATTCTTTGATGTATTCTATCTTTAATTTATTATCGTCATCAGTATAAACAATTTGGTGCCAACTTCTACTTTCGTGACTATCATCAAATTTTAAATATAATAAAGCGGAAACTTAATAATGTTTCAGGAGAAAGACGCTAAAATCTGCAAGGTCTCTACGGGCATACCGCGACGAACTTATGAGGGAGATAGAAAGAAACCAACTCAAACAAGTGCACGAAGAGAAGGACGGCCGGGTGCGTCCACTAGTGTTTTTTTTATGTCATTTGGTGGTTTGAGTTTGAGGAACCCATTAAAAGGGGTAACCCATCATGTGGAAACATAAAAAGATAAGATTTAAGCCAAGTCCGTAATAGCAAAAGTAATTAATTGTCTGTTTTTCCTGACAAATAGAGTCCACAATGATAAAAAGCAGGACCAGTAGTAGTAGAGTTTCTTCCGTTAAGATGTCATCTGGGGCGGTACTACAGCCCCTCCTATGACCGCCATGATAATCACAAACGGGGTTGTATTCCGGGCACAGGGACAAAACAGCCATTCCAACTGAAGCCTACGTCGGCAACGCATCATTAGTCGATTTAATAATCATATTAAATATTGATAAATATTTGAGTGGTATAGAGTTTCTTCGTTAAGATCTTCTCGTCTGGGGCGGTACTACAGTACTTCCCTATTTTGACCGCCGTAATAACAGCCAGTGCTGGCACAAAGGTAATTTGAACTGAGGCCTGTGCTCGCATCAGTAAACGACAAAATAATCACATTCAATATTGATAAATACATAAAACACGTACGACTAATAAGGTCCGTGAGTGCGATTGCCGCTTCCGTCGGGTGGATGGAGGTCGGCTCCTTTGCCGGCTGTGAATATATTTAAAAAAAAGAACCGTGGATACGCCTGCTACACCCTCGTCTCTATCATCACATCTTTAATCAAAAAGTAGTTTGCTTTTCTGCTGCCTCATTTTTCTGCAGTCGACTTATTTTGGTTTAAGAACTCAAAATGTTTTTGCTTTGTGTCGATTTGAGATCTTCTTGTGTATGCCACTCACTTATGGAGCGAAGACTTGGAAGGTTACGGTGAAGCTATAGCTGTATCCTTAGACATTTCCAAGGCTTTTGATAGGGTCTGGCATGATGGTCTCTTGAGTAAACTTCCAGCATACAGAACACCTAATGGGCTCTGCGACTGGATATCTGATTTTCTGAGGGAACGCTCAATTCGAGTAGTCTTAGACGGCCGCTGTTCTGACCTAATGGCAATTAATGCCGGGGTACCTCAGGGATGTGTTCTCTCTGCAACGTTATTCTTGCTGCACATTGATGACCTGCTAGCTAACCCCAGGCATTATTGGTTACGCTGATGACAGCACCGTTGTAGAGAGATACATTTCCAATGCGTGAGCGAGCCTTCGAGAAATCCGGGCTTTGAGAGAGTCCATGATTAAGCGGGTGGATATGGCCTTAAAGAAAGTGTCCGATTGGGGCGAGCCCAACTTGGTCGAATTTAACCCGTCAAAAACACAGGCGTGTTTATTTTTCGCCAAAAAGAGCAGTTTCAACCTAACGCCCACTTTCCAAAATGTTTCTGTACCCTTAACCGACCATCTAGGGCTTCTGGGCATAACTATATCGTCCCAACTAAACTTCGGGCAACAATATTGTGTCCATGGCTCAAACAGCTTCAAAGAAGTTGGCAATTATCTCGAAGATCCGACGGTACTTCAGCCCTGAACGGCTACTTAATTTGTACACAGCTCAAGTTCGATCTTGTATGGAGTAGGGTAGCCACCTTTGGGATGGTTCTGCAAAATATCAACTAGAAGCGATGGACGCAGTTGACTGAAGAGCCTGAAAATTATTAACAACTTTGACCTCACCACCGAAAAGCTGCAAAGCCTCGACCATTGTCGGAAAGTTGCCAGTTTAGCAGTCTTCTACAGATTACATTTTGAAGAGTGCGCGAATGCTCTTTTTGATCAAGTTGAACCCACACCCTTCTTCATCGGACTACTAGACGCAGACAGGCCTTCCATCCCTTTATAGTACATATCCCAAGAAGTCGAATCAAACGCTTCGATAGTTCCTTTTTGGTGCGGGTCGCGAAGGTGTGGAATGAACTGCCTGCGTCTGTTTTTCCCGAAAACTATAGTCCTAGTTCTTTCAAGTGTCGAGGGAATAGGTATCTCGTGATTAGACGTGTGACACCTTCGTCTTCATCGTCACTTTCCATCAGATGAGATAGAAGACAAACGTATAATCCTTTATCAATAAAAGATAAATTCTCTAACAAACATCTTTTAAAATGTATTACTTACTGGTTTTTGTTTTCAAAAATTTACATTGTTTATTGAGACATTTGTTCTACTCTGTGGCCATACAGATTAGTCTATGCGTTTAACTTTTATTTAAATATTTCCAGTTAATAAGCGTGGTGTCTCCGAGCAGAACTCGACCCAGCAGCACTATGCTGCCCATCTACAGAACTGCGAGCGCTTCCGGGTAAGCGGTATCAGAGACTATAGTAAATAACTATAGACTGACCATCTCCATACAAAAATTCGTGACTCGGAAAAAGCTCAAAATCCAAGCTATTACTAGATGTCGCTCTCAAATAGCTTGGACCAACCTTGTCGTTGTGAATTATTGACAAGAAACGTAGTGGAAAATATTTGTATTAATACGGAACAAAGCTAGATGGCGTTGTCAAATAACCTGAAATAACCTTAGCAAGTAGGATTTATTCCTTTCCTGAAATTGGAAAATGTCATCATTTTATATCATTGATTTTGATAATATTACTCAATAAGAATAGGTAGATAGTAATTTATTCTTACTTTATAGATGATAAAATAACAACTACAAAAGACCATAAACATACTGGTATAAGTTTATTTTGTTCAGAGACGCCTGGGCACTACCATCCTCCTTATTTTAATTGCCATAATAACCTATTTTTAAAAGCTTTTATTATCACAGTTGTGATAAACGCACATGTTATACGACATATGTAGCAGCCAAAACGTAAACTTAATCAATGTCCATACAATTTGCACGAGTCACAGTAGGCGAGCAGAAATATTGTGAATTCAAAGATGCAGGGAAAAGTTCCAAAACAAACACACACCCATAGCAACAACAATAAACGACAAAGAATTCAAATTGTTAAATAAATAAAATGTTGTGATAAAAAGAACAAAAAAAGTTGATGGATAAAGATCATTTTTTTAAATAATAATCCAGCAAGAAAATATTTTTTAACTACTGCAAAATAGTTATGAATTATATGCATTATAAATAAAAATTATGCACTTATTAAGACATAATTTTTATCGATATCAAGAAATAAAGTAAAATATTATATACCTATTAATTAAATGCACTGAAATTCGTTTTATTATGTTAAGGCAGATAAGAACAAACTCTGGAGATGAATGCTATATTTTTGTGGGAAAAATTATATACTGGCAATACAGTAACCCCGTAGCACTACAAATAATATCCGGGGTGGTGTAAAGTTTTCTGTTACTGAATTATAAGAGCGGCAACATAGCATCATATAATATAATGCACTAGCTGGCAACGTCTGATGTCGCCTGATACCTACTTGCAATTAAATATCAAATGATTTTGTAAACAGCGCCATCTTAAGTCATTTTACGTATTATTTTGATTAAATTTAAATTACTTGTAAATCTAATACAAATAACGCCATCTCTCTATCTTAAAAACAACTATTTTTCAAGTCACAAAATTTTGTTAGACATGGTTAGTCTATAGTTATTTACTAGTCTCTGGCGGTATCTTTCTGTTTGCAATCATATCTACTACAATAAATCGAAGTATTCAAAAGTTATTTAAGAATTAGTATTTGGTTTGTACTCGTAATCGATAAATTGGACCGATTTCGATAATTCTTTCAACATTTATAGACTTTATTGTTTGCTACTGATGAGGGATTTTCCTCAAACGGATAAAAAAAAGTTCCAAATACCTCTATAGGTGGCGCCAAAAAAAGCTGGTCCGAATCTATACAATAAGATAGGAAGGTTGACAAGAAGACGAAGTTACTACAATTCCACAATATACCTATTCAGTGCTCAAACAATTCTGTAATAGTAAAATTAATACAAAAAAAAAATTATTTTCCTTTCTTATACGACAAACGTTAAGTTAAAACATAGGACCAATTTTTCCTAGCGCCTTCGATCGTATAATTAATTTACTGAGCTGTCAGAACATCCCTCATTGGATTCTGAGACTCGCAAGACATTCGTGCGTTTATTAATAGCAAATACGCTTTGAACGAACACACCATACGTCTCTTGTCGTCTCCCCATACTTGAAAATATTAGGTACATTTTATACATAATGCCTAGAATTTGTTTTTCATTATCCTATTTTTTTTTTGTTGCCATTTATCAATTATGTACAGAGCAATTGTAACCAAAATAAAAGTAACTTATTCACAACAACTTATTAATATACAGAATATATACAAAAAATTACGTAGGTAATAAGAAAATCGTAAAAATAATTGAAAATGGTAATACTTAAATCATCATTAAAAGAATTGCATAAGTATCAAATAATTTTATTTTATTACCCAAACCATTTAAATCGTAGACTCTCAACAAAATTAGACCTACCTGATTCACCTTAATATGGCAACAAAGGCAAAAACATGATAAGTCATTATCACAATACTTTTTGTATGTATGTTATTAAAATAATATAATATTTTTGACATGGTACTATAAATAAATTATTAATACATTTAGGTCATCGACCTCGTCTTCAGAAGTGGCAGAAGCATCAACTTCGGCGCGCAGAAGACAGAAAAAGCCGCACGTTCTGCGCATGCCGCAGAAAAAACGAGGTAAATATGTGATATCATATGTCACTTAGGTAATGTACTTAATTTTTATTTTAAAAGTACACGCCCCATCATTTTGAATTCAAATTCAAATATTTATTCCTCAACATGACAATTACTTGTTCTTACTGACGTCAAATAAAGCATGACTCTACCGCCAGTTCGAAAAAATTATCGTGAAGAAGAACTGGCAAAAAACTTCACGGGTATAATTATTTCAAAATAAATTTACATCTAATTGTGATTACCTAAATGTGGAAAAGAAATGTGTAAAATCTTCGTTTTTATCGTCATTTCATATCAAATTCAAAACCTACGTAAAATCTGGTAAAATATAGCACCTCACGAAGCGACGTTCGTTTTACTTGTAGTTGGTCTCCTAGCACGCTACGTACGAGTGCTCCCGGGCGGCGAACAAATCCCGCACGCACGTACACCTTGTTTGTACACGTAAAATAGTGAACAATAAGTTTACTACAAGTAAACCGACAGTCGCTTCGTGCGATAAAATTGCTTAACAACGTGTTTCTTGTTCTCCCAGTATATATTTGCCAACTTGTATTGAATGTCTCCCAGTAGGCACCACGGACAGTCTCCTGGAAGCGGCCGGGGTGGACAGCTCCGACAGCCAGTCAGCCCCCCACACGCCGACGTCCTTCTTGTCCATGCCGTCGGTTAACTCTTTCCCGAGGTCAGTTATTTATCTAAACAAGTCGAGTTGTACAGATCTGAGTTAACAATTAGATTAGGAGTTCGTTGGTTAGTCAGTTTATATGTCTCTTCATTACTGTCAATGTCGAATGGACTGCCAGACAGAGACGTACAGGATATATTGTGGGTGCGTTCCGAAATATAACCTAATGCTCATGACGTCATAAATCCGACGCCATGTTGTCCTGGTGTGCCACCATAATAATATAATATAATAAATAGTAACTCTGTATTGCACACCATAGAAATACAAAATATAGCAGAAGCAGGAAATAAAACCAAAGAAGCTTATACAGAACGTACAAAAGGTGGTTTTATCACTACGAAGTGTTTTCTTTCAGACAACCTTAGGCATGACATAGGGAACCTTGTACTAGGCTGTAACACAATTTAAGTATATATATAAATATTGTACTGGTGACAGTGTGACGTAATAGCATTGCAAACTAGAATTCTTTATTTTATTGTTTTTATTTACGATAATGACATCCCAACGAAGTCATCAATTGTTTTTGGTGGACGAAGCAAATAAAAAGTCTTATACATTAACTTTCGATTCATGACGTCATCAGCACTGGCCAGCATTCTGTAACTCGAGTAAGGGTTCGTTCACACAAAAAGTGCGTATTTACAAGATCGAGTTTTAATGGATCCGTCGCTTCTTAAAGTCATGTTCTCATAACACTTTAATAATGTTGTGCATGGAAAGCCGCTCATGCGACTGTATACGCCAACGCCGAATAAAAAGTTATACGATAAAATGGACCTTACATCGGACCGCTGTTGTATATTTTGTGGGATCGGTATTTTTTACGGGATCTTAAACCCTGTCATAGGTGAGAGCTCGATCTTACAACAAGATAAGCCAGATTAAAAAGGAATAAGATAAAATGGACCACACTCTGGACGTAACCCAGGCTCCGCGCAAGTGGCTCTTGGCTTATTAACTTATAATAATTTCTTTGTTATTAAATATATTGTTTACGTTACATTAGTGAAAGTTCTATTTAGATGTTTCTGTTATATCCAAATTAATTTGCACAAACGAATTCTTAATTTTGTCATGCATGCTTAAGAGTCGGAAGATATGAATTAAAATATAATTAACCCAATTAGACAATTATGTTTTTATTGTAGCTAATATTTCAGTCAATAACCAGTGTTTAAATAATAATATTAATAAAATTAACAAACACACCAGCTGGGCCCACTATAACTAAGCTTGTGCTATTCCATAACATCCGTATTAGAAACTTAGAACGTTCCTTTACAGACATATTTATAAATATCTGTATCATATTTTCTTATCAAAATTACTTTAGAATTTAACCCCTTCCACCCCAACAGAGGCAACACAGTAGAACCCCTATCACGGATTCTCGAACCAATATCAGTTCGACATCTCGACATAGATTCCCCTGTAACGTCCCCACGAAAGCAGGCCCGAGGACACAAGAACCAACGGCCAGAGGAAGGGACAGGTCAGGATGTGGTCCCTAGAAGACAGATGGCCTCTCAGTTGGTGAGACTGGGTAGTATAGAAAAGGACCCGGGGGTTATAGGCCCTTTGGTATGGGATCTACATTGCCAGAGGATAAAAGAAAGTGGTGAGTTGAGAAAAACTTATTTTTTTTAAGTATTTTGCACATAAATCAACTTTGTTCTGTAAATCTGTCATTTGAGAAGTAACAATTTAGCCATCCCTTTTTATAGTTTCTTCCAATTCCGAGGCAAACTTATAATACTGACTAAGTATATGAAACATTTCACATCAACCAAAAAAACAGCAACTCAACAGGTTTCAATAAAGCTAGGGAATGATCACGAAACCCAAAATTGTTTTCATTTTCAATTCAGTCGCCCAATTGTAAATGTGAAAATGGGTTTGTTTTTTTATTAACCCCTTGATGCCTAATCTACTCAACCTCCCAGAACAGAACCTACCTTTAATCCAGAGATGAGTAAAGCTCCCAAAGAGCACGCGAGAAAAGCCGTGGCCTAATAACGTATCCCTTACAGATATCTGCAATATAAGTATTATATTCGCACCTTTTGTAGAATACACTGTAAAGTGATTGTTTACACGTCTGTCCTGCCCAGCTTCCAAACCGACGTCCCCAAAATCGACAATATCGCAAAGAGAGCCATCTCGTATGCGAGCTCGGTTCAATGAACTGATGGACGACGCGTTCTCGTTGTTTGGCAGCGCGGTTTCCAGCCCTGATGCGACCCATGCTGCTGTGAAGAAAGGTAGGTTTTATAACAAATTTATTGATCTTAATACAAAAAATATACAAATATATACTCTAAAAAAACAACGCATTGCCCATTACATGAAAGAAACTGCTGACTGGTGTTGCATGTTGTTAAATAATTTTTTTTACTATTTTGGTTTCATTTATTGTATATTACGTTTCCTTTTTTTTTTGGCAATAAGGTGGTTTTGTATTGATTTTTATTGTAAAAATATAAAAAGAAATTATCCCTTAGACACTGTCTTAATTTATAAACCAAATATAAAACCCCGGTGACTGTTTTTAGTTTCTGACGTGTCTTTTTTTAGTTCAATTTATTTGTTATATTTTGATTGATGAGCCCTACTACGAAATGCAGTCAAACACAATTGAAGTTTTTTACTTTCTTAATTTTGTGAATAAAAAAATACCTGAACCTTTGTAAATACCTATAACCTATAACAAAATATCTCCGAGGCCCTGCTAATCATGTCAAGGAAAACTAGATAGCTTGGTTATGGCTTTCTTACTTAATATTTAAAACAATTGTATACCAGCCTAAGCTTTCAACAAGGGCTATTGAAATGATTAAACCTTACATGAGGCTGTTTACATAAGTCGTTTTACAGAAAACGTAAAGAGCAACTATGTTCTGTGACCTCTCGAGCCAGTATTCCGAGCGCGGCATATTTCTGTGACGTTTACATTACTGTATCACCACGTAGGTAGGTATGCAGGGAATTCCCCCTTTGCGGTTATATCATAATTTAAATATAAATATTTTTTTAAATTCTTATGACAGCCGGCTTCCGTCAATATAAACCTGTATTAAGTAGGTTAGTTGGTAACAACATTTTAACTAAATTTTAAGTTACTACATGTCACTTGTGTGTCCAAACGGATTAAGTAGTTAAGCTCATAAGTTCAATGAAGATGAACAATGATGAATGTCAAGGAATTCGTTAGTTCTGTATTTAGGTATGTATTAAACAAGATTTTGGACAAATTCAGAGAAGAATTTGTTTCGGAAATTGAAATCTTTAGAAGAATATGTGTTTTTCAAAACTGTTTGATATCGTTTATTCCACAAGCATACCTATTTTAAATATTCTTCAACAAATTTTAAGGTTGCAACTAAACTGCACTCTGACATTTTGAAAAAAAAGGAGAAAATGCGAAATAAATATGAGCTCTTGCCGCCAGCCGCTTTGTCGACGTGTGCACTTAACTAAAAATCACGTCGAAACGTGTTAAGTGAGAAGCCCCGCCCACCTACTTATACGAAAAGTAGAACGAATCGTAATCTACTTGGTCACTTGTGTACTAAATTTTAACTTACCTCTTGTCACTTAACTGACTTTTTACACGTAAACTTAAAATTTAGTTAACAGCTTAACTACTAAACGCGTGTAAATCAGTTATTATAGTCCACCACGCCTGCTTACTGCGGGTTGAAATAACTACTTAGGTTAAGGAGTTCCTCATGATGTTTTCCTTAATCGTTACAGCAGTTGGTTTAATGAATAAAAGCTTAAAAAACTGATTGGAACAGCTGGCAGTCACCTTGTCGAACCTGGGACCTTGAAGGCGGCTTTAACCACTGCGCCGCCGACGCTGATCCATCTAGAAGTAAATGTTTTAATTAGGCGTTATTTTAGAAGCCGTAGCAACGGTGACGCAAGCTCGCAACGACAACGTGCGCCTGCCGGGGTCGCCGTTCACCGCGCTGGACACCGTGCGGGGGAAGTCGGCCGCTGCACGGTGAGAGCATTATTCATTTCTAAGATTCAGGTCGACAGCCGTAATAATCGCGTCTACGTGGTTGTCTTCCGGACAAAGTGAAGGAGCAGCCAGTGTACTTACTGGAACGATGGCGAATTCAACTTTAGCCCACGGTCGGCAACGCGTCACTAATCCATATTCAAAAAATACCAATATAATTGTCAATATAGCATCTACGAGTAAAGTGGATCGCGTGCTGGTTTAAAAAATAGTTTATGTAAAAAGAAATATTTATTGAATATTTGCTACAGTGAACTTGTAGGTGGAACATTTTTAATAAAAATGTTAAGTGGTAATGCCCTCCGAAAATCTTTTTTGGTAGGTTTCTAATGTTTTTGTTTGAGCTAACTACTTAGATAAAATAATGTTTAAAGAAGCAAAAATACTACATAATTAATTTCATCAGAAATACCATAAAATGAAAGTTACAATTATTCAGTGTTGTAACAATAATGGTGTACTAACTAACTATCAAAATTGTGTAAAATTATTTTTATTTATTTAATAATTTATGTAGACACAGAAAATCACAGTAATACAAATAACTTATAAACTAATAAAGTACAAAGGTACAGCTTATTTCTAATAGAAATATCTACCAGCAGACCTATCACTGGATACACAGAACAAATTTAGTGTGTACAACTATATTTAAAATTAACTAAAATATACGCGATAATATCCGGTAAAAAGTGTTTTATTTAAAGTATGTATCGTGAAAACTTAAGAAAAGATTTATATTTAAACAATATAAAATAAAATACAAAACAAAAAATAATCATAAAATAAACATGTAGATTAACTTAAACCCAAACATAAAATTCAAATACTTATACTTATCTATATCGACGCTTGAAAGGCAATCCTCACTAAGCGACATTGAGTAAACTATACAGGAGAGAGATTTAAAGTTCAAATATTTTAAAAAAATCATGAAAGTTTACCTAATTGTTCGATTAGAATTATGTCCATAACATAGCTATCCACAGTGTCAAAATAAAACACCTGACACTTTTATAAGCACCGGTTTGTGTCGGTTAGATAAAATTTACCTGATTTGATAAACAGCTAAAATTCTCTAAATCATCACTGTAGTCTATGTAGTAACGTGTAAGAAAATAGGTAAACTTACCTAGTTTGGAAATTTGATACTTACAGAAAGATTGATCTAAAGAGATCTGACAGTTTAAAATAATTCAAGTAAATTTACCTAAGCATTATCTAATGATGATTTGTGATTGTGGAAATTTTATCTTAGTTATTAAAATCACATCAAAGCTCCCTTCGAAATTGACATTTAACCAAGAACTGCATAACAAGTTTTTTTTTATCATACACGAAAATAAATGAAATCAATTTTTATTGAAATAAATTATTTATTGAAAATTAAACAAATACGCTACGTAGTGTATAAAAAAATACACATTTTAATTGAACAACTATTATTGCTGTCGCAATTATAATTACCTACACAATCACTGTAATCACTCAGTTTCTAAAAAATATGACTTACAATTGTCTGTAAACGAATCATTAATAAACTATAAAACATAGTAAAGTAGCAAGATTAAGCTACTGTGCAAAGTGTGAACATTTTTGACACAATTATAAATATCGCTGTAATAATTATAATAACAACACTTATATTACTCTCACAACATAATCAGTCTCTAGAAACAATCAAGATATTTTTCAAATAAAAAATATAGCAAAATAAAAAAATCCTTAATCGAACGGTACCCTTCCCTTACAAAATGAATCTTTAGTATGAATTGCAACATGAGATCTCGTTAGATACCCAGTATAAATGTTGATATCACAATCTTCCATGTCTGAGTCGGGTAATCAATCTTTGACATTTGATGCGCGTGGATTGTTCACAAATTCATGTTTAAAGCAGTTAGGAATAACTTTGTCCACACAAAGTTTAACCAAATCGTCTCTTTTAGCTTTTGATATGGGAAGTAAAAGAGATACCTTGGTTTCAGACTGGATTTCAACATCAAAGAACGTCGCAGTAGGATTCATAGATGTTGTATATTTAACGCTTTGCTTGTCTTTTCTGAAAGTCATACTATCCCATCCGTAAAAATCTTCATAACTCATTCTTTCTACCTGGAAAAGCGCTGGTTCTTGTCTCAAAAATACAATAAAAATGTCTAAACTCTAATATTATTACAGTTTATTTCAGGCTAACTTATACAAATGACGCTGTCACAAAATAAATTTATCAAGTAAAAATATATAACCACATAAATTACAAATGCTTTGTGTAGGTGAAATCTATTAAGTGATTTCAAACGAAAATTTCATAACAGTTAAAAATATGTTAATACACATAAATTAAAAAGTTAATACATGAAAAACCGACTAAGTTCATATTTATAATTGTTAGACTGTCGTAACTGCTGGATACTCTCAAAATAATTTTTGTTTTTGGTCGTTTAGTAAGCACAAAATGTAGATTTTACCGTAATTACGCAATATCTAAGCGACAATAAAACTCGTCGTAGAACTATGAGACCCAGACCAAACGACGCAGAAAAATCTGGCGGTTCGAATGGTATATTTAACTCATTTTACGGATTCATGTCGGTTAGTAAGGATTACCTTTCAAGCGTCGATATAATAGGTCTTTACCTATGAAACTGCCGTTTTGCCGTACTGGCCATTTCAAATGAAAATATTTTTTTTTTGACTGATAATTCTAATTTCAAATTAATTTTATTTGACAAACATAGAATTCTTTTTCTAAAATCGTCATTTGTTTAATAGTTAGTGTTTTGTTTTCAACGCATTCGAACATTTTTCGTCATCATGGATAAGTTAAAAATTCGAGTAATTATGGAGTATGAGTACCGTCGTGGCAGCATAGCGGCACAAGCGGCACGCAATATCAACGACGTTTACGGAGCGAACACTACAAACGAACGCACCAACCGTTATTAAACCACCCGCTTCCGTTCTGGAAATTTTGACCTGAAAAATGAACCCCGTGGTCGTGTGAAAACTTTGGTCGACAATGACGAATTAAAGGCAATTGTGGAAGCTGATGAAACTCAATCCACGGCTGAATTAGCAGCAGCTTTCGACGTTAGCATCAAAACAATATTGGTCCATTTGCGTCAAATTGGCAAGGTAAAAAAGCTTGACAAATGGTACCCCACGAACTCAATGACCGCCAGCGCGAAGTACGCGTGGAGACGTGCCTTGCACTGCTCAGCAAGCATACAAATGAAGGAATTCTGAACCGCATTGTTACTTGTGACGAGAAATGGATCCTGTTTGACAATCGTAAGCGCTCAGCAAGTTGGTTGGACCCTGGTTCAGCACCCAAACAATGCCCTAAACGAAAACTTACCCCTAGAAAAGTGATGGTCACTGTTTGGTGGTCTAACGCGGGTGTAATTCATCACAGCTTCTTGCCAAACGGGACAAGCATTACTGCAGATGTGTACTGTGAAGAACTGAACACAATAATGGAAAAGCTCGCACGTCTCCAACCAGCTTTGGTCAATTGTTCGGCTCCACTGCTCCTGCACGACAACGCGCGACCTCATACTGCACAGCAGACGGTCTCCAAGCTACAAGAGTTGGGGTTGGAAGTTCTCCGTCATCCGCCGTACTCACCAGACCTTGCGCCTACAGACTTCTACTTTTTCCAGAATTTGGATAACTTCTTGGCGGGAAAAAATTCAATACCCGAGAGGCAGTACAAAATGCCTTTGAAGAATTTGTTGCCTCCCGTCCAGCTGATTTCTTCAAGAAAGGCATCAATAAGCTACCAATGCGTTGGCAAAGATGCATTGATTGCATGGGTGATTATTTTGATTAATAGAAATAAAAAATATATAAAAAAATTACGCTTCATTTATTTCGTGAAAAACGGCAATTTCATAGGTAAAGACCTAATATATGCACACATTTATAAACGAATGATGTATTTATATATATCAATACTCTACATAATATACATAAATTTTGGACATTAACACAACATTTTATGATTGAGAAAGAAAGTGATGTTTTACTTTATTTTAAAAAATTGGTAACGATATTGCTTCGCGTAAGGAAGTGAGTTCCATAGTCTGACGGCATGAACAGTAAAGGAGTGGGAAAAGAAATCGGTCTTATGAGGTTTAAGGCAGAGGAGAGTACGCTTGCGAGTTCTGCAAAGTATATCTTGGGAAACCATAAAAGAGAAACGCTCACTAAGATATCGGGGAGAGGATGGGTTGTAAAGGACATTATATAAAAGACAGAGAATGCGAGTGTTCCTACGTAAACGAATTGGTAACCATCGGAGTTGCTTTCGATATTCTGAAACGTGATCATATTTTTTAAGACCGAACACGACCCGAATGCATAGGTTCTGCAGACGCTCCAGCGTATTTAAAAGTTCTTCTGTAGCGTCTAAGTAACACACATCTGCATAATCTATGATTGGCTGTATAAGCGCCTGTGCAAGGGTGATTTTGGATAGAGTTAGAATTAAATATTAATCCACAATTATCAATAAAGCACACGCTAGTGTTAAATTAATATTTTCTTGCAGTCGAGGCACGACCCCAGCCGACATAGCTCGCCCTCGAACCTCAGCCGCTCGGCCTCCAGTGGAGAGGAAACCTACCGCGGCCTGGGCAACTACGCCGCCACAAGTGAGTTACTGAATATAAAATAAATACTGTAAATAAAATGTATAATACTGTAATTATTACCATACTTTAGTGGAATAAACAACCAGAAATTGACAAATCAAAAAATCCCGACTGTTAAAGTTGTTCCTATGTAAATTCCTGTTCCCATGAAAATTCCCGTAAATCATATACCCTACGTCACTCTTACGACAGAGACGAATCTAATGACAGCTTAAATGCATATGTTGAAATCTGTCAAACGGTTTAGGCTGTAGAGCGTGCCAAAGAAATAAACACACATATTATTATGTTGTAGCCATATTGTAGAATTGACCATATCATGAAATGTTCGACCATCCCATGGCCAGATCATTGATAACATAATCGTTTGTCGATATGGCCAACTAACGCGTGGCTACTTCATGAAATGGCCAAATTTAGTTGATTATATCGTAATAGGTTCCTATAACTTCCAATAGAGGAAACGCTTTATTTATGTGTCAATGTGACACATGAATGGTGTAATTAGCTGATTTATCAAACAACATGTCGTTTTTCTAAACCCTTTTGCTTGTTTTGTACTCTTTTTTAACTACTTTTTTTGTTTAACTAACATAATCTCACTCTGCTCACTTTGTTCGCTCGGCTCGTGCAAATCGCAGGATATCAAACAGGTTGTCTTTTTTTGCTTGCGGTTTTTCTTGTCTTCTGTGTCCGCATCCATTTCCTTTCATTTTAGGCCAATAACCAAAGCTAATAATCAGTGGTAGTGGCCCTGCCTCATACTTTGGAAATCCCAGGTTAGAGTCCTGGTCGGGGCTGAATGCCTCGTGATGCACACACATGTTTGTTCTCGGGTCATAGTTGTTTATATTTATATATGAATGTTTATTCTGAACCCCCCCCCCCCCAGTTCGCTGCTTGCTTTGGGGCCATGCAGTTATCGAGTTTGCCTGTTCTTATAGTTCCTTACATTTCCAGTCGCTAACAGTCTCCCGCGTACCAACAATAAACCCAGCGTACATCCTGCCTCAAGCGCGCCTGCCGCCCGAAGACCCCGCGCTGCCGCTCATTTCAGCCATCAAGTCGGAGATCCAAAAAGTTAGAGAAAATGCCATGAAGAATAATAATTAGCACTCCGGTTGACTTATCTCGGCTGTATCCTCAAATAAAAAGCGATTTTGTGATAAACAATAAAGTGGAGAAATTGCAGTAAACAATAAAGGCTCCCATTTTGACAAGATTGGTGTCACTTGTTTTTTGAATACATATTCTATTCAATTTGATATAAAGTCGCTTTTTATTTGACCTTTTGACCGATATAAGTTTCATATTAGTCTATGTTGGCCTTATAGATTTCATTCAGCCGTAGTTTCGTGGACCAATAACGAGGAATCCAATATCAACCAATGAAATTCATTAGCAGATAACTCTGTCAAAATACCTCATACGAGGTATCCTTTAAAAAATTTGCTAAAAGGATTTAAAAATAGAACGGCCTTTAAAGCTCTTGTAATCTTCCGACTAGTTCAAAGCATCCGAGGTCGAAAAGTGCAGTTTTTTAAGAAATTTCGCATCTACAGAATTTGTTCTTAAAACCTAGACAAATTTTTCGTTTTAGCAATCACAGAATCGAGAAAATTATGATACTGCCATTATTTATATGTCTATAGATATAAGTACAAGTAAACGATATGCAAATAATGTTCAAAAAATTAACCATTACCCCTGTATGTTACTTAAACCGTTAATTGAAAAAATATTTTAATAACCCTTTTATTTTTCTAAGCTATTTTTATTGTAAAAATTGTATTGTTTTTATGATTGGTCTATGTTAGCCCTGGTTTCTACACAAATACCTAAGGTTCGAATCCTGGATGTCTTAGAGAGGTATGGATGTTTTCTCTTTATTTAAAATTGTTTATTCGATGTTCTAAAGTTTGAAGTATGGTCATTCAATGTGGGGCCATATAGGCTGTTGTATTTGTCTTTAGATTTTATTAGTTTATTTAATTTCTTGGTTTTTAAAAGAAATAAATTGAACACCCATGTATTTATATATTGACTATGTCGGATAAAATATATTTAAGTTATATGATGTAAGTTTTAAGAAGTGCAATTACATTTATTTATAAGGATTTTTATAAAATTTTATTGACTACAGCCTGTAAGATCTACACACGATATTATTTGGGTGACGAAATCTTCTGTTTCACCTTAAGTTCTAATTTGTTAAGATTAAAATCGATTATGTAAGTCGATTTAACAATTTGAACTATAGCAATTGAAACTCAAAGTCAAATATTTACTTGTTCTTGTACAAAGCCTGGTTTTACCACCAGTTCGGAAAGATCCTCGTGAAGAAGAACTTTTCTTTGTTGTAATGGTACGTAGGTACATACTATATTAAGTATTATTATTTTCAATGTTGTGATAAGATAATCACGTACCTTTTTTTTTATTCTACTACCTTATTATCTAAGTTCAAGATGCCGCTGCCAATATACCTTATTTTTGATAGATATTAGGAGTCACAAAAAATATTTGTTATTTTATATTTGTTTGTGAATCACACTTTTAATAAACATTTTACGACAGAAACTTAAGTTGTTTTATTCTATCGAAAATGTGGGAGGCTAAAGGGCAATGGGAAATCTAGATCTTGTCTTAAAAACTTATACCAATTAAAATTGCGAATTTTAGTCGGTATTTCCAATGATGGGTCTGCACTGTTCTGTTTTATAGACATCGAGAACGCGAACAACAGTTAAAGTTAAAGTTTTTGTTAAAGGTTTTGGATGATTTCAATGTATGTGTAGATACTTATGGAATTTCTTAACCGAAATACATATTTATGTACAAAATAATTGTGAAACTTATTTGTAGACACACGGGTCAAGCTCCAGGTGATCCAATATCGCCATTATTAGTTAATGTTGCTACATGTAAGATCGGGAACGGTTTAAAAAATATGTATGTTTTTTCACACTTGAGTTGAAGCAATTGATATTTTTACTATATTTAATATTCAGCGATATTCAGGTTCGTTTTTCAGATATGCAAACGTCAATTTTATATAATTTGTGTAATGATATGGGATTGGAAATCTACCATAACAAATCCAAATTATGTATTTTTGCAGATAACGTATAATTAAACCGAGTAAAGTCACAGTGCAGCAAAACCATTAAAAATAGAATTTCAGGTAAAATATCTTGAAGTTTATTTGGATATATAGATGACAGTTCTATCTATCTCATTTATCGATATAGCTGCATCCCTATCAGTTTCTCCGACTCTGGTATTATATAACCTTGTACGTGTGTAAACGTCATATTTTTATAAAATAATGCATACATGTTGTAAAAAAAACGCTCGCACAAGTTTCGCACAGGAGCTGTCATCGAGAAAATAAAGAAATGGAAATAGTATACAAATGTTTACTTCAGACGAATGGGTTAGTACAAATTTAAACATAAGTTTTAAATATAGTTAGAATAAACGAATGAACAAAGTGTAAATAAAAAAAAATCATATGGCCCGGGAACTCTACAAAAAATATGTTCAGACTATTTGACTTGATAAAGACTCTCATTACTTTTTTACCGGTGGCTCTGAATGTGGTGACATGGTTGGCTCTGCTCTCTATAACCCACAAGCTATATCTATCAAACATAAAATCAACGCCATACGAGTACTATAGAATTGTAGTTCTTTCTTTCTACACTATGCTATGCTATGTTGGAACTGGTTATAAGGCTTAAAAAGACAATCGTCTTCCAACGGTTTCCCTCGCATACCGGCATATTGGGAAATTAACAAGCGGATAGATTAGCAAGGCCAGCGACATACGAAGGAGTCTACGTTGATGTTCCTAAATCCAAGAATAAATGTCATTCCTTGTGGTGTGAACATCATAATAAAATGACCTCAAAAAAAGGGATGTGGTGTAAGTCAAGTCAGTGCAGACTTTTAACATTGACATGGTTCGATCTAGATCTAATCAGCCGACAAGACCTAGTGCTCGCCTTTAGGATTGGTTCCGGGCACATCCCTCTGAGTATCTGATGAAAAAAGTTGATTCTCCAAATTGTTCGGAATGTGCTTCTTTCATTTAATATAATTGTAGAATGTGTCCGTAATGAAGCATTAATAGTTTACTTGAAATATTAAGCCATCAATGTAAGGCTTAATTCCATCTTGGCTTATCCACTGTCTAATGAAGCTAAGACAAGTGTCTGTACAAGTTGGCTAACCTAGCAATTAAACATAGACCATGATGTTTTTTGTACAGTAAGTAATGCTGTTTTTATGGTAGTTGTGTAAATTTATTATTAAGTAACGTGAAGTTATATATGTGTACGATTCGTGATCCAAATAGGATCAAGCTCTTTGAATAAAGAAAAATATGGTTGATGGGACAAATTAGAAGAATAAAGTAAACTTACTTACCTACTTACTTATTATCATTATCTCTGGATATCATTTTTAGAGAACCCTAAGCTCTTATAAAATATTTTGTTTTCACGGTCGGTAACAACGATCGCCGTAGTTGATAGCCGATAAAGTTATATATAAAATAAATTCAGTAAATTAGCTGTACGTTTACATAATTTTAGGGTAAGGTTTTATAAGGTTTTTGAGTTCGTGGTCCTACACAAGCTATAAGCACAAAGTAACTTTCTTCAGGTAATTCAGGATCAAAAATTAAGAGTTCTGAAAATGTCATACCCCGGAAATAGTCATTTACGCTAGACACTCATCATCTAAAGACTTATTAAATAAACCAATCACTTATTTGTTTTCTAATCATTAGCTATATCATTACAATCGAACTGAACTACTAGTATATTCTACCTACCGAGATACCGCGAATGTATATTAGCAAAATGCAATTAAACTTTAGAAAATTATGAAGATCACCGCGATATCTTTTTTATGTGTTGTCAAAAAGCAGTAAAAAATAAACAAATAGTTAGTGATGATTATTAAAACTTGTCTTTGACGTATTAAATATCTTTGTAATACCATACATTTACAATACAGTAATTTTATGTAGTTTTCGAGTGTGCTCTCTTTCGTTTCCGCCTGGATTATGTATATTTGTCTGGAAAAACAAACGCAGGTAGATCACAAAAAATAAACTTTCATTGTAGTTAGACTTTCTGATTTGGGTACGCCTGTGTTAACTTAAATATGCAATTATATAACATACCTAATGTCAGCAACATACCTACAGATTTTTGGCCTTAGATTTTCTAAATCCAAACGGATTGTCTGGAATGTTCATGTTTCAGCTCTCCACAAGGGATCCCTTTTTGTGGACTTGAAATGGACTGTTTATTAGTCCTATCAGCGTTTTAAACTTCACCGATCTGTATGGTTTAGCGCTGAGGGAGCTCCAGTGGCTCCAGTAATAAAATAACCATTGAAGCCAATTTAAGATCTGATATCAAAGTTTTGTGTTTATATGACTTCATACCAAAATAGGACGGATAGCTGACGGTTCAATGCGAATTGTGATCCGGTTTAGACGTATATCTTGCTATGATTTCGCGATTTACATTTTGACAATTTATCAGAGTTTCAAATAGTTTGGGGGATTTTAAATCTTAATCGATTTTAATTTGTTATTTTATAACAATTATGTGTTATGAAATATACTAGCTTTATATAGTGGAATTATATCCCATGACTGCAACACTTATTTTATTGTAAATAAAAGACAAAATATGCAGCTAATATACTGTCTTAAAACTATTTATTATAATATTATATGTAACCAATAGAGTTGTTTTTCGTCCGTTTAAAGACGTAACTCATACTCTCTGGCCAATCTCTCATTATGATTAAGTATAATAATAATAAATCCTCAGGCAATCACACCAACCGTATGGCCCCAAAGTAAGCATAGCTTGTGTTATGGATGACCATACAGCGAACTGAGGGGGAACCCAGAATAAACATACATATCTATAAAAATGTAAACACCCTAATTCGAGAATAAATGAACTCAAGACTCGAACGCCACTACGCCACTCGGCTGTAGATTTTTTGTCGACTGATTAAGTAGGTGTGTCAACTCCAGTAGACGTGTCATCTAATCGCCTTTATTTCAGCTTATCTAATGAAAAACTTTCTAAGAAACCGTGCCCACATAGTTTAAAGCATCGCTTTTCCGTGATCTGTCTACTCCACAACGGAAGTGTCTTTGACGTCTTCTGGTATTTCAAACGTTGTTACATAAATTTGTAACGGGCATTGAATTATAATGTTTGCGACCCCGTAGCGGCTTACAGACTGAATACAAAAAATCAGGTCAGATTGAACTTATTACAAAATCTTCTGACAAGAATATGACATCGCTGTCACATTCTTCCCCTTGTACGGTTTCAAAGATTAGACATCGTTCTATTTCCCATACAAAAACTGAAGTATGGTGAACAATATTTTAGGAGCATCTCTATCGCCGCTACATGTATTTTGGAGGCCGTAGACTATCAGACTATAATTATATCAGATTATAAGGGGTCAGGCAGGCTGTTCTCGGCTAATCTGGACCAGCTTAAGGCTGCCCAGGCCGTATAATCATCATCATGTCGCTGTCACTAGCACCTTAAATGATTATTTTTCTCAGCGGGTGATCCTCTAGCGGGTCCCTGCTTGCGCACCCACCTCCCTACCCGGGTGTCGCTCCGATGAAGGCTGACAGCATTCCCATGCTACAGCCGGCAAGGTGGTTTTTAGCGGGTAGGTGCCACTCTGGTGAGTCCCACATAACCCCCGCAGAGGTCGGTATTTTCCTGCGGCGGTATGCATGACGCATCTTCCACCACCATGAGGGTGCTGCTTAGGCGGCTCAAAAAAAACTGAGTATCCACAAGTTTCTCTCACAAATCGATGTATGAACTACTTTATTTGTTTTTGCGATATTGGTTAGGAAAAATTAAACATATCGTTGGATGCTTTAAGCTTTGGTAGTTTATAAGTCATTTGACGACAGTACGCATACTTGCTGCTAGAAGGGAGGCCAATTAGAAGGCAGTAGTTGACGTGGCATCTAGACTGTCAAACATAAAGTCAAATATTTCAGTTGTATTATGTCTTTTACTGTTTTCCTGATGGTAAGTGCCACCCGCATCCATCGAGTCGTGTTTATTTATAAGTATTGAGTATGGTAGTTCTATCGACTAATGACGCGTTGCCGACCGTAGACTTCCGGTGAAGTTGCCTTTGTTCCAGTGATTGTGGCTCTGTACCTTCCCTCATCGCGTAAACGTGACTATTATGTCGGCCAAAATAGGAATAACTGTAGTACCGCCCCGGGCGAGATCTTAACGGGAAAAACTCTACTGAACAATATTAAAACTATTATTTTTTCGTTTATTATACACCAGTATTTGTGTCCAAATTATTGACCGGACTTCTTTCGCATTGTTTGTTTTACTTATAATAAAAAGGACCTGCAACCATGTTCGCCTGGTCGAGTAACAGGCGCTAAAGGGAAGGATAATATAAAAATATATTACTATATTTTACCAATATACACTGTTGGCAGTATGTATGCGCCAGATTCTAGTTGAGTTCTTTTTTTAAATGAAATTAAACTTAGAGAGAGGTAGAAGTAAACTAAGAGTACCTTGAACTCTTCACAACACAGTTACGTTATAAACTAGAAAAAAACGCCCATAAGTTATGTAGTTACTATTTCCCTAAATAGTTTTAGTGTACGAGCGCTGCAAAATCTACACCAGCACGCGTTTTGGTCATAAGCTCGTTTTCACGCCACTATGAGATAGGCATTTGA
This sequence comes from Marasmarcha lunaedactyla, assembly GCA_923062675.1. Classification (NCBI taxonomy): domain Eukaryota; kingdom Metazoa; phylum Arthropoda; class Insecta; order Lepidoptera; family Pterophoridae; genus Marasmarcha; species Marasmarcha lunaedactyla. The sequence goes on from OV281358.1 coordinate 7,770,918, forward strand.
AGCAATTTTTGGACGTATTTTACGTAATTGTTATATTTTATAATACATATTTATATTTCGCAATAAGTGTTCTACCTTGTTTTGCATACCCCTTAGATCTACGCAGATTTCAAGGTCTTGGGTCTGGCAATAATTAATATTTAAAAATCTGTTTATAGTATTCTAACATATAATGCAAACTTTTCTACGTTAATGAAGACGCGTAAGATTTTCATTTAACTATACCTGCTTCCTGTAAATACGCTCCACTTCCAAGCAAGCAGCATGCACACCATCTTTATCCGTATTCTACATTGTCGACTAGTTCAACATTTTTGCTCTAAAAGCTTTTAAAATGACGTAGTTTTTGGGATTTTGGGATCTTACTTTACTAATTTTGTTTTATCATCGTGATTAGGTTACGTCATTTACTGTATATAAGAAGAAAATAAAACATCAAGATATTAGTGCATAATTATGTATATTTGTACTTAATCCTTCTCATATAAAATCACGAATTCACAGTGCTAATACTATAATAACCAAATTATTACTTTATATACATTAATTACAAAATTCGAAATACTATTTACAATTCAGTCCTTATACATATTTAACAGAATTTAAGATTAAAAACGTGCCCCTTTTCCCACGAAATCTTATAAGCAGCTGCCTGAGTTTGTATATGTTTCAATGATCAATCATATCAAAATTTTGTGTAAAATAGTTTTGAATCATGTAGTAATTACATTAAATACAAAACACATAAAAAATGAACATGTTCAACATAAGAATAAATACCTGCAATAGCCTCCAATCACAATTTACAAAATCAACAATTTAATCTCCACTTTCATTGCAAATAACGAACCAAATTTTCTCAAACAACTCTACAGCACTAAATATTGCCACACTGAGAAATCACTTTTCAGTCACTTTAGTTCAGTCCGCGTAGACCATCATTTCATTGTCTAGGAATTCCACTTTCATGTGCTATGTGGATGGTAATGGCTGTTGTTGTGGTGCAATGATGATGCGGTGGTTCTGTTGTCTAGCTCGCTGTGTTTCATCTTCCTGCAATTATGTAAAAAAAGATAAATGTAGAATTCAAATTATTTAGGAGATATTTTCTAAAATATAGTCTATTTAGTGGTCTTTCACAAATAGATGTCTCACAAGTAGATCTCTACTAATGTCTCATGTTTTCAATGATGTATGAAACTTAAAAATAGCTCAAAAATGTTGATTGTAATGTTTATTGCAACAGGAATGTTTGTTTATATATATATATTGACAATGACAACAGGAAAAAACAAGATCTGAACCACCAACTGGATTTTTATAGTACATAGCGAAAAGCACAGTTATTTCAAACAAAGAAAACAAAATTGGTCCTCTCGAAGCTATGATGCCACACATTAAACTTGTAATATCCCTCCTTTGCTGGGTTAAAACAGAAAATTATATGAGAACAAAATGTTTACCTGAATAATAGTAATTGAAACTGTGTCAGGTTTCATTTCTTCAAACACTTTGGTATCCGCCACGTCGTCCGAGTTGTCCGAATGACTGTTATTGTTGTTATTTCTGGAAATGTACGAAAATAAAGATTTAGATTTTAATGATATTAACGAAAAAATGGAAGCATTTTAATAATCAATGTTTAATTAAATTTTAAGTACAAAACATTTTTCATAGAAAATTTATTGTTGTTACAAGTATTACAATGTTCTCCTATTGAATTACTGGAGATCAAGTGAAACCTTGGCTGGCCTTGGCACCAAGGTTTCACTTGCCACATGGTAATCTTTGGCCCTTATTAATAAATGTTATTTGAAAGCGGGTCTTTTGTTATCATATTTATTTATTATTTGGTACAATCGAAATGAAGCATGATTTGTGTAAAGTTTAGCCATAAAGACCTAACGTTTTCCAGACATAAAAACTCGTTAATAAATAAAATGAAACTTACTTCCTACTGCCGGGGTGGAACCTGCCACCCTCGCCTCGTATTCTATTCATGGCGTGCTTGTGTCGGGACTCATGAAGGTATTTCTGGAGAATGAATTATAATTATTAGTTAAAGCAATTAATTTTACCATTGTTGGCTTACTATTGACATTTCCAAAAATAATCTTTCAAGTTGTTAGGAACTAAACATTTTTTCAAAAGTGTGGAATGGTTTTGGTGACAAAAACAAGCTGCTGAATTTGACAAATTAACAAACCTGGCTGCTTAAGGATATATGTAAAATATATCTACTTGTCTAACTTTAATATATGATTAGAGTTGATCACGCTGCATTGATTGCAAAAAAGAAAAAGGCACTTAGCCAATGATTTGAAAGAAATATTTGAGAATAAAATTCTCACTTAATTCCGTGTTATTCATACCGGAAATTTACGAAATCGAATTAAAATTATTGTCGTTATGGAGATATTCATGGTTAACTTTGGGACGTTTCAGTGGCATTCTGTGAACTTGCACTCGGCCTAAATATCAAATTGCGTTTCCGCGTTAATATTTTCATTATAAATTATAAAATACAAACAGAAATTAGTCAGCATTGGCATTTTTACATGAAAATAATTTCAATAATTACATAAATAGATGTACTGCGAGGTTGACTTTACATACCATCCTTAAGTTATTTTAGCAGGGATTTCCGGGAAAAATATATCCTATATCTCACAACTGACAAGAATGTAATAACATCTCATATGTTGAAATCTGCCAAAGGCTGTTGAGCATGCTAAGTATAATACTTATATATGTACATGCGAGAGAATAACCCTCCCTCTGAAAGTTGGGTAAAAATATTTAGAAACCTTGGCACTTTCATTTTACTAGTTTTGAGGCAGATAAGATAAAAGTACAATTTGGCAACTAATTTCCTTAAAAGTGTAGCAAATTGCTTATTTTTATTAGCATTGGCGACACATGCCTTCGCCACAGTCAAGTCTACCCATAGTCATTTGTTTTTGATAACTATAAAGTGAAAAGATATAAGGTTTTGTATTTTATAAAGTGAGTTTTGTGTGGTAGTGTACAATTTATTTATTTTATGGAGCTGATTATGAACATTACGGTAGTCAAAATAAAAACAACTATAGTACTGTCCCAGACGAAATATAAACAAAGAAACTCCACTCAACAACACTAACCGGTCTCTCCTTAGGTATCTTGCCCATCTCATGCAACTTAGCCCGAGCAATCCTTCTCTTTAATATCCTCTTATACTGTCTAGCATTAACATAGAGAAGTGGTTCATCATCATTGTTATTGGCACAGGCTTCTGCTGAAGTTCCTGGGGTGGGACTGGCTGTGGCAGCCATTGTTGTATTGTTCCCGTTGCTATTTACCATCTGAAATATGAATAGATACAATTGTTAAAAAGATAAATAACATTAAAATATTTTAGGAATTTGTACAGAAAATCCTTGATAATATTTCCTTAAGTTTTCATGATTCATTATATTAATTAAAAAGTGTTCTAATCGGATTTTATCGCCTTTAATCATATGTATAATTAAAAATACAATCCAATTTAACTGTTTATACTAACACTTCACTAAATCACTTTAATTGCTTTTTACCTAAATTAATTCTTGCTTTAAATAAAATATTAGGTAATAACTGAATGTATAATTACAACAGAGTTCTTTTGTTACAAATAATATTTGTTTAATCTTCAGGGAATTTACTTCTTATTTTATTCAAATCAAATCATTTATTGCTTCATAGTATCGTACATAAAAGTTGTTACATAATTATATTAAGATCTACATACTATGCTGTCCATCAGCATGCAATATTATTGTTTTCAATTAGCGTTACCATAATTAAAATGATCATTTAAATACAATTTCTATTAATCATAATGTCTTACTCGCTATTATTATCTATTTTATTATTATAGGAGATTACAATATTTATTATGTCAGGAGATTACAATATTTATTATGTCAGGAGATTTTTTTTCCTTTGTAAAATTCCTCTAGGGAATAAAAACATTTAGTTTTTAGCCATTTCGTGAGTACAAATTGGAATTTATTTTTTGGTACAATTTTAAATTCTCTAGGCAAGGCGTTATACATTTTTATACACATCGCATAACACTGTCGGTGATACAGTTCCAGCCGCGGCATATCACTATATATCAACCGGTCTGCATGGCGTGTTGCTCTCATGACATCTCTGGCATGAGTGAAATAATGTGGATTACATTTTACAAACATGGCAGCCTCCAAGATGGACATACAAGGCAACATCATTATATGTAATGACTTAAATAATGGTCTGCATGGTTCGTAAGGCTCCTTGCCTAACATTGCTCTAATGCATTTTTTTTGCGCTATAAAACATTTTGCGTATTTTTACTGAGTTTCCCCAAATTAGCAACCCATACCTTAGTATTGACGCTATGTAACCATGGTAAGCAGTTAGTACTGTTGACAAATTACATGTCTTGCTAAGTCTACTCAGAACAAAAACAAAACTGTTAAGTTTATTACATACATACTGTATATGATATTTCCAATGTAAATTTTTGTCAATATTTATGCCAAGAAATTTTGTTTTGTCAACTTCATTCATATTATTGTTTCCGTATCTTATGTCAATTTTTGGTAGCAGTTTAGTAGTATTAAATCTAATATAGTTTGTTTTCGTCAAATTAACATGAAGGTTATTATTCGATAGCCATTTATTTATTTGTTTTACAGTACTATTAATTTCATTTTCATAATTATTTATATTACGATCATCATTTGAAAATAATACAGAGATGTCATCCGCAAATAGGAAATATTTGTGATTTGTCAATTTAGGAAGGTCATTTATATAAAGAAGAAATAAAAAGGGCCCAAGAACACTTCCTTGCGGCACCCCAGTCCCAATTTGTCTAAATGTTGACCTGTGGATTTGTAGTTCAGCTTTGGCGTTAATATATTGTGTTTCTACGGCCTGGAACCTATTGGATAGGTACGTCTGAAACCAATTCAGAACAGTGCCTCGAATGCCATAATTTTCGAGCTTTTGTAATAATAAGTCATGTGACACAAAATCAAAAGCGCGCGTCATGTCAAAGAATATAACGGTGGTTTCTTTTTTTGAATTAAGATTCTTAGTTATTTCATTTATCAATTCGAAGACGGCCGTGACTGTTGATTTATCTCTTTGAAATCCTGATTGTTCACTACAGATTATGTTTAATTTAGTTATAAAATGTATTACGTCTTTTTTTCATCGCCTTTTCAAATATTTTTGAAAATATAGTAATAAGTGAAATAGGGTGATGGTTCTGTATATCACTTAAATCACCTTTTTTGTAAACAGGCTTGACAATTGACTTTTTAAGTATTTCTGGAAACAAATCTTCAGAAAAAGACATATTAATTAGAAAAGATAATGGTTGTGCTAATTCAGTACTACAAAATTTAACGGCTTTGGTACAGATATCATCATATCCTACAGCATTTTTATTTTTTAAACCTTTTATCAAATGAGTCACTTCTGAAGCTGTTACAGGTTCTAGAAACATAGACTGTTCAACCCTCGTTTTGTTTGTGTTAATGCAATCGTTAATGTTACGATCTGTCAAATACTTGTTGAATTCTTCAGCTATTTCAACTGGATTTTTAATAGTCTTGCCGTCTGTTTTAATTTGTTTTATGTGACTTTCTAAGAAATCGATTTTTTTTTCATTAATTAGTGTCCACGTAGTTTTACTTTTATTATTTGAGTTGGTTATGAGTCTATTATTGTAAATTTTTTGTGAAATATTGAAACACTTTCGCAACAATTTAGAATAAGTTTCATAACGTTTCTTATTATCTGTAGACTTATTCTTATAAAAGTGATATCTTAAACATCGTCTTGACTACAACATTGACATACAACATTTGATAACTTGATTCTTTTTAACGGAAAACAAAGTTTATAAAAATATTAATAATGTCAAAAAATAATGTCATAGATATGTTAATGTCTGATTGATTATAAATGTTAGAAAATGATAGATTTAAAGCATTGTTTAAATTTAATTAAATTTTCATCAGAAATGTCCCTACTATATATATAATATGTCAAGGGTATTTTTTTAAATTCTTTAGATACATGTAATATTTGTGCTGTATTATGGTCGGATAGTTCTAAATTTAGTACTTCACCCTTAGCATCTGTAAAGTTACTGAGTAGGTGATCAATGCATGAATTCTGGCGTGTTGGGTCATTAATGTGCAAAATTAAGTTGTAGTTTTTAGCAACTTCTTTTAATCTATTGCTTCCCTTTGATGAATGAATTGTATATAAAAGACTTACCATAACTATATTAGGTTGACTCACAAGTTGCTGTGGTTGCACAGCATTACCCACTCCAGCCACTTGAACTAAGTTCCCATTTAGGTTTATTACTGAAATACCCAAAAGCATAAACTTAGTAAAGACATATTTAAAAATTATAAATAATTTTTGGAGAGTACTAAGTACATAAAAGTGTAGTGCTTTTCACAAGAATTTGAGTATTAAACTAAACTACCTATTGTAACTTTCATATCTTAATTAATCACGTAAAATAGTATATATTTGGGGACCAAAACTAATATATGAAATTATTTATTTTACTTTATGATAGAATAAATCCATGCCTATTTTATAGTTATCAGACCTAGTGTTATAAATTACCACAAAACAAAATAATATGGAGTGAAACCTCAAACAACAATATTTATTTTGCTTTCCATAGCTTATATGATATAAAAAAATCTCTTTGAAATTAGATGTTTCAGACCCTGTCACAAGGTCACATCATGTCCTCACCTGCTGGTTGATGTAGTATCTGATGCTGATCTATTGTTGGCTGTTGGGTTGTTGTGTTTGGCTGGTAAATGAATGTCTGCCCATCTGGAGTTTGCACCAGTTGCATCTGTTGAAGATTATTGCCTGGTCCTGAAATGTTTCATTAGGAAAAATAGTAAGTCTAGAACAACCAACCAACTAGCTTTCTTCTAAGAATGTAATAGATAATAATAGCCTTACAATTTTCTTATGTACATAGAAATCCTGCATACATCAAGGACATAATTTCTGAAATATGTTACAGAAACAACACACTCACTTAAGCTTTCCCATTTCAATATGTTAAATGAAACACTTTTCAACCAGATTTCACCATGTCTAATTATATTGTTACATTTTAACTCTCAAGCAGACTGAGAAACAGATGGAGAAGATTGAATGCTTACATCAATATCAAGATGCCTGTCATCTTTAGTCACTTGTTACCTCGGAATCTGTAAAGGTACCAAAATTTCGTGTAAAAAAGTAAGAATATAATTAAATGCGATAAAATCCGGTTAGAAAGAGTTTTATCCTTTTTCATGACCCTTTCGAAATTTCTGAAATGAATAATTGTTCTTAGATCATCAGTGTTTGTATGTTACACAAAGTATGATGAAAACATATTTGTCTAGTACAACACAGAGATTTAAAAAATTACCTTGAATACCAGATATAGGAAGAACTTGCAGCTGTTGCCCACTTGGTGTTGCCACCTGTAAAACAAATACAGTTTGATGATGTAATAATATTACTACTTCTTAACAACAAATTAGAATTAGTTATGTTATGAGGAAATTTACTACCATCAACGGGTATCCCAGATTAAAGGTAATAATTACTATTTTCAACAAAATATTTACTATTTTGATACTTTAAAGCAACTAGCTTTCTTCTAAGAATGTAATAGATAATAATAGCCTTACAATTTTCTAATGTACATAGAAAATTAACTATTATAATTACTTATTATTATTTGTTAACTGTCTAAAACTACATATATACGACATATATTTAATATATTAAAGGTATTTTGTTAATTTGTTGATTAATAAGTATTATTAAAGAACATTATAGTAATTATTTATTTTATTTTTATTTTGAAAACTTAACAGTAACTTTAACTCACATAGAACAAACATCAATAGCACAGTACACATTTACATAGTTTTCACATTTAGTTAAATATATACCTATGGTGTATGAACGACACCTACCTACCCATTTAAATACAAAAGTTTGAGCAACACATTTATCATCCAGATAATATAGAGCAGATCATATGATAATTAGGTTTTGCAAGCAGCTTTACTTGCACTAAGTACTAGAACTTAGTATGTTTTTCTCTGATCATTCTTAAATTAAAAATTTTGTATTGATGATCACATAGTTCAGCTGTGAAAGCATAACAAACAATTAAACTCACTTTCACATTGATTATATTAGGATCACAATAATAGTTTGGTATAAAAATTATAATTTTTATTAAATAGTTCTATACCTATAAAAGTATTAATGCAAAGGAATTTTCACTACTACCTGCAGCTGTGGAGTTCCGATCTGAATGCATGTAGAAATGTAAAAGTGGTTGAAATACAAAATAATAATAAGTTTAAAATTATAGTTTATAAGACTATTAATAAATATGTCAAGTAGGTCCCAACATGCATAGGTACCAAAATTCACAAATCAGATTTAAAAAATTACAGAGAAACAAGCATCAATAAACAGATAAATCCAGTTCTTTTTGTTTTCTTATATTGTTTAGAAGCTTTTAACTTCAGGTTCATACAGAGCATCAAAAAGTTATAAGTAAGTTTAAAAATGTAATACTGATGTGCTGATAAAGCAGAAAACACAAAAAAACAGGACAGTATATATCACTTAATAAAGAGTTTCAGGAACCTGTATAGCTTGAGCTGCAGACGGTATTGCATGAACAACTATCTGTTGTCCATTCGGCCCTTGAATCATGTGTTGAGGATTCATCTGAACAACAAGTTGCTGGCCATTCAGATTCACCACATGCGTACCATCTGATCCTTGTATTTGGTGTTCCATTGTGCTGTAGAATACTTACTTCATAAGGAAATTATGTTAAATTTATAAATGTTGTAGTAAAAACTAAACCTATCTAAAAAGATTTTGAATGTTGGGTTCTAACCAGAACACTAGTTTACTGGACGTTAGAACGCAGGTTCAAAGTTTTACTTCTTACTTTAAAGTTTATCACAAATTTAATAATACGTCACCGAAGCGAGGCCACGAAGCCAGCACATCGCAACAAAATGGCTGCTTTTCACGTAATATCACCAGCCATTATAAGTTACTATTCCGCTTAGTCAAAACATTATTCAAGTTTTTAAGATTAACTTCAAAACAAACATGATTTCAAAAGAAATTCGGCGAATTATAGAAAACTTACATTAAGATTTCTCACTGGTTTTTCAATGATTGGCTGACAAAGATAGACCAATGGTCGAAGTCAATGATCGCGAGAACGCACTAGATTGGTTCGGCACATTACCACTCCCAAAGAGGAACGCAGTGTCCATCGTCCAATACTCGGTCTTAATTATAGTATTGTCTATGGTTCACTACCAGTGAATGTGTATGAGGACCTTTGTATTTTCTAGTTTGCTTTCGGAGATTTTTTGTTTTGTCTAAAATAAAAAGACAGAAAAGAAGCTTCCTCACTTCACTACTAATGCAGAAAAAGTTAATAAAAGTTATTTATAAGAGCACATAATTGCAATTTTATCAAACAAAAAAAAGCATTTTTACATAGTGCTCTTAAAACTCTGAAGTAACAGTTTATATGAAAATACTGACAACATTGTAGCGTAACGGCTTTAGTAACAATCATGTACTAAATTAAATTGAATTAATATATAAAGAGAACACGAAACTTGTTTTACAAGTATAGTGTTGTAGTAGTTTAATGTGTCTGGTACTCACACAAATTCGCGTTATTAAATTAATGAAACAAAAAAGAGACAGACGTACGTGATGACGTGGCTCTCGAGCAAGACGTATTACGTGTAGTATCGACTTGGTAAAGAATGACTTGGTACTCACGTAGGGACAGTCGGATTGCGAAGTTAAATCAGGAGATCGAGATGAGATTCTTTGAAACGAATCTTTTGTTGCTCTACGATTTTTCTTTTGAAAAACAAATATGACCAAGCGGCTTTCACTTTTAATCCTATAACACGAAATAAAACAAGCGCAGCAAAAAAAGTAAGTAGATTCATATGAGTGAGCATGTTATCCGTTTTGTCTCAAAAACTTTTTACTCATTGCCCGATTACTATTGCCCGAAATGATACTTGTCATAATATTATGACACATAATAAAATATGGCCATAACTTCATACCATTCCATCTAAATCGGTGCAGCTGTTTAAGCCTGAAAAGGTAACAGACAGACTTACTTTCGCATTTATAATACAGGGTGTATCAAGACTGCTACCACTAACTTTGGGGTATGATTATACTGCTTATTCTCATTACGAAAAAGTACTTTTTTAACGCCAGAAATTTTGGAAAATCAGAAAGTACCATCAGACGAATTGTAGATGAAATCTTTCAAGACAACGGAGGATTTAGAAGTCCTGGTAAACATAGAAATGGACGTCCGAAAAAGGAAATTGTCGATTTTACTATTTGTGCACTGCGTCAAAAAATTAAATTTTTTTATACTATTCTAAAATAAATTCCTACCCTGAAAAAATGTTGGCTCTAGCTAAAACAGAGTTAGGATTAATTTTTAGCCAAAAACACAGGAATACCTGAGTTTAATTATGAAAAACAGAGATTTACCTGAAGAGTTACAAAAAGATATAATTTATATTGATGAACGTTATATTCATGACTTATATAAAGTAAAAAAATGTTGGCAGGCTGTTGACATTTCAGGAGTACAAGCCAGTGTTTCGAAGGGCAAAAGATACATTATTGTACACGCTGGAAGCTCAAAAGATTTGTCTCAAATTGTATGCTGGTATTTAGTGGGAACAATAAGTACCAAGTGGATAACAGAAAAACTGATACCAAATCTCCCTGAAAATTTAATTATCATTTTTGATAATGCCCCGTATCATTCGATAATAACAAACAAAGAGCCAAACTTGAGTTCTCGCATTGAGGAAACAAAACTCTGGCAAAACTCTGGCTCAGTGAGGGATCATATTCCGTATGATCCCTCACTGAGAAAACCAAGTCTTCTCAAATTAGTTAAAAATAATAAACCAGATCCAATATATGCAATTGTCGAGCTTCTCGGGGAACACGGACATATTGTAGCCAGGCTTCCACCCTATCACTGCGATCTGAATCCTATTGAGCTCATTTGAGCTAGCGCCAAAAAAAGGTCTCTGAACACAATGTGGGAACTCGCGGTGTTAAAAGTTTGACAGAAGAAGCTTTAAACAGTATCACAGCTGAGAATTGGAAGAATTGCTGTGAACATGTCATTAAAATAGAAAAATAATATTTTTAGATAGGAAGAACATTATATGTATTATGATATTGATGATTTAGTTATTCAAGTGGAAAGTGATAGTAGTAGCAATAGTGACTTATCGGGTGTTGAATATTAAGATGTATGTGATGAATGAGGTGTAAAAAACACTTAAGTTGTTTTATTTAAAATTATTCTATTGCACTCTGGCTGAATTAAAATGGTCTTTGTATGAGTGTTGTGTTAACGATGACCCTGCTGTAGAGTCTTAGTTTTTGCAACTCATAATTGTTAAGGGAAACAAGTTTTATAGAGTAGTTCATTGTATACTATATTTTAGTTTCGGCTATACATGTTACAGAGGTTACTTTTTATCCATTCTTACTTCCCGCAGGATAGAACTTAATTATATATGATATTCTTGATAACATTCGTCAGTTCTTTGACGAAGTTTTAGTTAGCAGTAAGTCTTTAATCACATTTGCTATTTTAATAATATTAATTACGAGGTTTCCGTGGGCAAGAGCTAGTACAAAATACAACACTCGTGCTTCTTATTATAGATGCTATTTTGACTAACGAATATCATTCGACAAAGCTGTTGGAGTAACCAATAAACATTCATTCAGTTAATTTTATTTTAAGCGATTTAGGTTTTGAGAAAAATATATTTAGAACCACGATAAGGCATGATAGATCTTTCACAAATAAAAAAGGTTTAAGTTCTCAGACAATTTTTTTAAATTTAGCTTTTTAAATAATGACGCAAATATCAAAACCATTTTAGGCATACTAAACGGTGTTACCATATTCCCTACAGGTGGTATTTGAAGTGGCTCCCTCGATTTTTGTCAAGACTTTTTGGTCGCACTATAGACTGTTTCATAAACGAAGAAAAACGAGTGAATGAAACGAGAGAGTGGTAACTGACAAATTCAAAATCATGCCGTCATGTTTAATTGATTTGACAAACAAGTATAATTTTCAGTGTTGCCAATTTAGCTCTTGTCGAGCTAAATTCAGCTCTATTTTTAATTAATCGGCTCCAATAAAACAATTTTAGCTCTTAAATTTTCAAATTTTAGCTTCATTCCACCAATGCGAACTGTCAGATCTGGATTACGACGGACAAATAAATTCTGCCACAACTATGAAGTGCCAAAGGATGACTTAAAAAAATTGGTACCATGGCAACGTATGGATGCACAAAAGGATTAGAATTAGTGAATTTCACACACAATTTTGATAGTTCCGACGAGGAATAACCGTATTTTTAAATTTCTCTTTTATTAATCTAACAAGATATAAAATAATGTTACGTTTTTCTTTATCAATAATTAAAATTTTGATTTTTAACCTTTCTTATATTTTAGCTCTTTTTTTCAAAAAATTTAGCTCTATTTTAGCTCTTTTTCAAAGCTGATCTAGCTGTCTTGTCAAAAAATTGAGTTGGCAACGCTGATAATTTCCCTAGTCTGTGGACAAACACGTTAACTAACTAAACGAATGTGACGCTTTGTTTTGTTTGTACATTGGAGCGTTTGGTGAATTATTAAACTTGTAAATGATTTAATTTATTGGTACTTTTACTTGTACTCTAAAATGTATTCTACAATATCTGAAGATCTAACAAGAGAACATTACGTTACAGAAGCTGCAAAGAGCTTGAGTGAGTTATGCTTTAAATGTTTGAAATTAGAAAGTCAATTCGCAACTGTTTCGTAAATTACGGCTTTTATCCATTTCAGGAAACATATTAGAGACTAATCAACGAGTAACTGAATTACGTAAAGAACTCATTGAAGTAAATTTATCTGTAGTTGCATACATTGAGGAAAGCAAGCACCGCTTAAACAATTTACGATTGGAGTTAGCAAAGGAAGCCAAAAACTCAAAGAACGTTGTGGCTATCCTGTCTGAGAAGTGTAAGTTTTGATAATTTTCATAGTCAATTATTGTTTTTATTTAATTTTTTTGTGATCAATCTTACAATGTCAACCAATTTCAATGAAACATATATTTTAATAAACAAAAATAGATTTAATAATTCGTAAATACGTTTTCGCCTATTTTTCAGAAAAGCATCATGTCTGAATTACCACTGCCACCAGCCAAAATCCAATGTAAAAACTCTGTAACTGAAAACTGTAATGGTGGTGCCTTTGATCAAATACAAGCAAGAGCATTTGTATCATGGTATAAACAAATGGTAGACAGGGAACGTCAGAATCTGATACTGTACTTATCGGATGATGCTGTTTTAGAGTGGTTTGGTCGTACTGTTAAATCAAGAAAAAAAGTTACAAATTTCTTAAAGCATGATATGCAGTGTTCACGACATGACTTTACTTCAGTGGAATGTATAGAAAAGATAGGCTCTAGGGAAAATGTCATCAGGTGTGTATTATTCATTATTATTCATATAGTTTTATGTAGAAAATAAAAGCTTCCTTTCCTTTTCTATAAATGTTTTTCTTTTTAACCTTTTCTTCCTGTCCTTAGTAGATCTTTACTATATAAATTCAATTCCTAATGGAAATTCAATTCCAGAGAAGGAGATACAGTTTCGGCTAACCCATTGCAGTCACCAGAAATGGTAACAGTTAAGTCTAGCAGACTTGGTAAAAGAAAAAAATTACATGGAAACTGTAAAAGTCCCACCTGGGCTGATGGATGTGAACCTACAGAGAACAAAAAAATAAAGCTTGAAGATACAAAATATATGCCAGAAAAGAATTATGATGCTCCTAGTGAAGCCTGTTCTGAAATTAATAACCAAGGTGATGGTATTATTCGGAGTCTTAAACGAAAATATATTCCTATAACTCCTCCTAATAAAGAGGTAGGACAAGGTGACTGCATGCCATCTACAAGCACAGATTCTGAAAGGTCCCATGAGAGTCTTACAGCACAACTTGCCAAACATGCTGTAGAATGTAATGGTTACATTGAGTTCACTAGAAACAGACAAAACTCTTCTGATGGAATGAAGTGGGAACGTAAATGTAAAGTACAAATTTCTTACTCAGAAGATCCATTGAATGTTGGAGAGTACATTATTTGGTTTTTACGATACAGTGATGAGAGCAAGTGTAGAAGGAACCTTCTATCAGCATTTGAAGAAGTTGAGAGAGATGATTTGAAAAAATCATAGTTATGTTTAAGAAAAAGTTTTCAGAGACTATGAAATAGATTAGTTATAGATTATGTTTAAAAAACGTAAGTCTTAGTATTCAATAAGGCAAATTTTTCTACCTTATTGTAGGATATATTTTATAATACAATATTTTAATATTTCACACTTTATTTACAACTTTGACATACCAACCACGAGAATGAAATAAGTAAGTTTAGTATGTTTGTCTTCCGATGATGATATGTTATTATTTTTAAACTGAAGTTTATATACATAGAACATTTCGTTTTACTTTTATAAAACTATGATGACTATTTCCTTAAAATTTTTAGTATATAGTAACATGTTTGTACCACCGAAGTTATTAGTTTGTAATGTTAAATTTAACACAAATTATTTTAAGTTAAGTCTTCAATTCCTTTTTAGCCATAATTATGTTGTTCAATATTAAGGTATACAGTAACTTTTTGTTAGAGGTCTCATTACTTCAACCAAGAATTATAGATTATCCTCATCATATACATGAGATTTTAAGTTGATTATTGTAAGTTTATGTTGTTATGTCCATTACTTAAAAAGTAAGGATTGAAAAGAGTTTTGTTCGATTATACTCTGAAAGGTTAATAAATTGTTAAGAAACTAAAAGTTGTTTTACAGTGTGCTGAGTTCAAATTTTCACCTTCACTTTATGTCCGCAGCATGCATGAATTTGAACTGCGACATTAAAACATTAAGAAAACCAACTCATGCAAAGATCATACACACGGGGTAAAGTGAAAATGAAACAAAACAATCACATTTTTGGTACATGGGATAATCTTTGCTTTTCATTTATTTTTATTCAAGCACAACATACAGGTTGGATGATTGAGATAAGACAGGTACACACATCAAAAAAAGTTTGAGATCACTTTGAACATACGAAATCTTGTTTGTTACAGTAGAATAAAACGTTTTTTCTTTTTCTTCTAAGATTCTTCATTTAAAAATCAAATCTTTTAATAACAAAAGATTTTAAAATATCAATTGTTTTTATGCATAAAAAGAGATTAAATCCCTGTTTACGCTCATTCTGAAATCTGACAAAGTTGACAAACGTTTTTTCTGACTTTTCGAAGAAGGAGTTCATTCAAAAACATGCCGAGGGGATTATCAGAAGTTTTAGCAGCAAGAATTGTTACTTTGGGGGAAGAAAGACATTCTACGAGAGAAATAGCACACAGAGTGGCTATATCCCAGTCCTGTGTCGTGAACACGTTACGGAGGTATCGCGGCGTTGATAACTTAGCTGATCGACCTCGCAGTGGTCGGCCAACTGTTCTTACTGCTGCTCAGAAGCGTTTATTTATTAGGTCACCAACAGAGTGTACATCTAAATAAGCATAGTATAACAAAAACAAAATTACATTCTAAATGCCACTCTAATTACAGGTGACGTCGACATCCTTAAATTATACAACTGTAACACACACTATAAGTAATTGTAAATTATTATTCAAATTAACTAATTTATTTATTTATAAAAAAAATAATTTAATACAAAAATATACAGTGAACAAGAGAATAGGGAGGAGGTTATCAATATAAGTTTAAAGTTATTTTAATAAAATTATTTAAATACAAAAATATGCAACAATATAAAACGATCAAGAGAACACGTGTAACGTTTTAATTAATTAATAATTATAATTAATTAATTAATTAAGAAACTTTTTTGTCAGTGTAAAATTATAAAATTATTGTTGAAGTTATTTTTATTGAAAGGGTTTACTAAATTTGACTACCCTAGCTACAGAATCCTTGAAGAGATTGAGGCCTAGTCCAAAAATATCCACTTCAGTTCCTCTGGAAATTGAGTTGTACATTTTCATCAGCCTGTTTATTGGTGAATAGTGTCCAAGGTTTGTTTTGGCTCGGTTTTCCGTGAAAAGTATATATTTTCCTGGGCGAGGTAACCTGGAAGGTATCCGGAAGTTTAAACGCGACAGCAGCAAACTCGAATCAATTGCACCATTCGCCAATTTCCAGAGAAACCGAATGTCCAACAGGGCGCGACGCTCGTAAAGAGACTGCATTTTAAAATGATGCAGTCTACTTTTGTAGCTTGGTAGCTTAGTAGCCAAGTTACAATTAAATGCTAAATGCCACAGGAATCTCTTTTGAACGCTCTCAATACGCTTGATATAAACATCGTAGTGTGGATTCCACACTACACTACAGTATTCTAACCCAGATCTAACCAGAACACTGAACAAAACTATTTTTGTCAAGGGTTTTTCAAAATCGCGACTGTTACGCAAAACAAAACCAAGAACTTTGAAACCCCTAGAGACAATATGTTCAATGTGATAGTTAAACTGCAGTTTTTGGTCCATAATTACACCCAGGTCGCGAATATTACTGAGACCAGTCAATGCATTGCCCTCAATGTTGTAGATGAAAGGCTCATTTTTCTTTTTGCGAGAATAACGTATGTGAAAGCACTTCGAAATGTTGAGAGCCATCCCATTGTTTTGACACCAATCGCATAGGCGATCAAGATCTCTTTGGAGACCAGCGCAGTCTTTACTAGAGTGAATGATTGTGAACAGTTTTAGATCGTCTGCGAATAAGCAGGTCTTAGATGATGTAAAGCAACTTTCAATGTTGTTTATAAAGATGTTAAAAAATAACGGGCCTAGGTGTGAACCTTGCATCACACCGGATACTGCTGTGAAGCTGTCGGACGTAAATCCATTGACAACGACCCTTGACGAACGACTGAGTAGATATGACTTGCACCACTTCAAAAATTCACCAGAAATGCCCATAGAGCTAAGTTTTTGTATTAGCACAGAGTGCAGAACTCGGTCGAATGCCTTGCTAAAATCAGTGTAAATGACATCGATATCGAGGCGACAGTCAACAGCTTGACTTAATTCCTCTGTAAAAAGTAATAAGTTTGTAGCTGTAGATCGTGCCCTGCCGAATCCATGCTGGAAAGGGGAGAGGAGATGTTGAAAGTGATTACAGATTACTGGATAAATCAGTTTTTCAAAGACCTTCGCAAACACAGGCAAAATTGAAATTGGGCGGTAGTTAGTAATGAGCTGTTTAGCTCCATTTTTGTGTAGCGGTATGATCAACGCTTCCTTCCATTTAGCAGGAAAAACGCCTTCTTTCAACGACCTATTGAATATTAGGGTTAGAGGATGAGCTAAAACATTAGCACACCTGGCTATGAAAATTGGAGGAATGCCGTCACTCCCAGCACCTTTAAAAACATCAAGTCTCTTGAAGGCTTTATAGACCGAGTCTATTTCTATGGCTATGGAATTTAAAAAGTTACTAGTTGTACAGCTGGGGTCCTCTGGGGAAAGTTTGTCATGGTTATACACGGATGAGAAGTGTGAAGCAAACAAGTTGCAAATTTCAGGTCCATTTGTAGCTGTTTCACCATTGTACTGCATTTGGTCAGGGTATGAGCTATTATTGTTTCGCTTACCTTTGATAAAAGAAAAAAATAACTTCGGGTTGGATTTCAAGGAAGACTCTAGTTGAGAAATGTATTTGTTATAACAAGCAGTCTGTAGATTTTCACATCTAGTTTTAGCAATACTAAGCGATAGCTGGTCACGGGGGTTATAGTTAAATTTTTTAAGCTTCATGGGATATTTATATTTTTCCTTTAAATGATGTATTAAAGCAGCTGAGAACCAGAGAGGATAGCGAGAAGATCGTGGTTTAGATTTTGGGACATATCTCTCTATGACTGCGCGCAAATTTGCGTACAGAACCGTAACCATTTCATTGACATCATTACAGCTAGAGAACTTCGCATCCCAGCAAGTTTTATTTAATTCACATATAATGTTTTCATAGTCGGCTTTATGAAAACAAAAACGGCTTGTATCGTCATATTTTAAAAATTTCATATCTGAGACCGGTATTAAGAAGGTAATAGCGGGGTGGTGTTCCACATCCTTGGACAGTGGGTCCCAGCAAGCGACTAAATTAGAGACAGTACGTTGACTAACGATCAGATCCAATATTCTGTTCTTACTATTTAAAACATGGTTATATTGATGCAGCGCATTGAGAGACATAAAATCTACAAATAAGTTTCCAAATACGCTATTGTTTGTCTTTGGAGTGAGATAAAGCCCTTCTTCACTTTCCCATGTGACAGACTTTAAGTTGAAGTCTCCAAATATTGTAACATCCGAAACACCAGAATTCAAAACACGATAAGCGTTTTCTAGGAACTGTTCCAGAGTATTTTTTTGCAAAGGAAATGGCAGATAGGCACAACAAAAATGTAGACATTCTTGGCGCCCTGAAGAACAAGATAGCTGAACACTAATCCAAATATCTTCATTATTTATAGACTCAAGATAACTCAACCTTTCAGAATTAAAGCGTTTAGCAACAGCAATCAACACCCCACCACCTTCTGATTTTTTGTTAAGACTATTCTATGTTCTATGTTACATCAGATTGCTGACTGCCCGAGACCCAAAAATCAATGCCACTAAAATAAAAGCTGAGTTGCGGGGGCCACTGGAGTAGAAATCAGCACTCAGACTATCAGGAACTCCTTGCACCAGGTTGGATTACGAGCGAGAAGATCCTGGCGAGCACCCCTCAACTCACAGCGACGCAGATTTCCACAAGGCTGGAAATCGGTATCCTTTTGGGGCGGTGTAATGATTGGTGCTAGAACGCCGTTGATCCCGTATCGTAGCTGGATGACTGCAGCTTTGTACCAAACCATTGCTATTGATGTAATTGTCAGGATATTTAGAATAAACCATGGCCTTCGATTCGTATTGGTTGACGATAATGCACCCGCACATCGAGCTCAACGAATCAACACTGCTCTGTGAGAATACGACATTACCAGTGCTGCGTTCCGTTTGCCGATTACAGCGCTCACAGCGCTAAAAGTGCTCAAAGCCGTTCCGATTCGTTTGAGCGCGCTAAAAGTGTTATTAGTGCTATTGCAATCGGAACGGTAAATATCGCGCTAACATTCTGATTGTTCGTCGCTTAAGTCTAAAGTTACAATTTCATTAAGATCTTTGACCCTGAATGAAGCCAGAGCCATTTTTTCATATTATTACAAAAGAAAATGAATAAGCAAGCTTTTATTTTATTTATTCTTTGGGCACAATGGCAACCAGCCGTCGATATTACACGACAGGCTATTACTGCCAGTCTCACGTGGTGGAATGAACACGGTATTATTTTGAGGTAGTAGATGCGCTACGTAGGCCAGTCATTGAATTATCTAAAACAATAGGACAACACAGTTAGTACCAACACCAACAGACTCTACTTATTAACCTAAAAGAGTTAGTGACATAAAGATATATACACTATTTAACATAGACTATCAACATATTTACAAAGATATATTAAACTGCAAGATATATTTACAGATGATTTTCAGGATAATAGGCTGGTTAGAGGAAAGGAGGACCTTCATGCTGGTTGGCCTGGGGATCTGGGGGGGAAGAAAATCATAGAGAGAAATCGGGAGGAGGGGGCAGTTGAAAAAAATATGGTCTACTGTTCCATGTTCTGAACCACAATTGCACAATGGGGAGTCACGGATGCCAATCCTGTATAGAAATACAGGAGAGCAACAGTGACCCAACCTTAATCTGCTAATGACAGATGTGGTCTTTTTGTTAAATTTCCTGTATCGACCGAACCATGGTTTAGCAGGTATAGTGGGCTGGATATATCCATAATGCTTTCCAACAATATTACGGGAGTTGTCCCAATCTGTGCTCCAGTTATGGTACAGATGAACTTTGGCCAGGGCACTCAGGTCCTGGGCAAAGCACCTGTAATGTATTGAGGAACCGGATTCTACAGAATCCCTGGCAAAACAGTCAGCTGACTCATTACCAGCTATACCTGCATGTCCAGGAATCCAGGCCAGCACTATGTTTATGCCCTGAAGGTTGCAGAGGAAAAGGTGGTGCTTTATTCGGAGGATTGGAGGAAATTTGGACCCTAATTGGAAGGAGTTACTTTTGAGCGCTATAAGACAATTCAGGGAGTCAGATAGGATTAGGGAATTGTTCAACTTGTTATCCAGCACATATTTAACCGCTTCTAAGAGGCCGATTGATTCCCCAGTGAATACACTGGTTTGGGGGGGCACTTGAAAGACAGAAGAACCATGAATTTAGGTATCCACACAGCTACCCCAACACACCCCTCAGTGGTGAGTTTTGAAGCATCCGTGAAGATAAGGGTCCAGTCATGCCATTTACTGTTGATGATGTTGTTGAACAGGAGGTTAGCATTAGGGTCATTTTTGAGGATACCAAGGTTAGTTAGGATTAGAGGGGAGAACACTAGAGATTCATAGGGAAAAGTATAAAGATACTGGGATTCTGATTGGAAAATTGGAGTTGTGGAAGGGACTAGGGAAGAGAGGCTTGCAACAAGCCGGGGGGGAGATTTATGATGCCAATTTGATGAGTTTGAAAGGGAACTCTGGAGAGAGCTTAGTTTAGGGTGGAGAGGGTGGGAGGAAAGTTGGAGGGTTTTTGAAATAAACCTTTTGGCAAGGTACTGTCTGCGAAGGTGAAAAGGCGGTTCAACACATTCGACCCTCATAGCATTAGCCGGAGATGACTTCATTGCACCTAGGATAATGCGCATTGACTTGTTATGGATTTTATCTAGGGTGACTAGACCTGCTTTGTTACAGGGTTCCAAGAGAAATGAGCCATAGTCAATGACGCTCCTAACTAGGGCATTGTAGAGGAGTTTTTGAGAGTAAGGGTGGGAACCCCACCAGGCACCTGACAGACAACGAAGAATATTAATATTAAGCTCACACTTCCTGGCTATATAGTTAAGATGGGGAGAACCAGTCAGTTTAGAGTCAAAAATAACTCCAAGGAACTTGACATGTTGAACAATTGGGATTGGATGGTTTTGGAAAGATATAGAGGGAGGGCAATAGCGTCTTTGCCTAGTAAAGACTATTACATTACTTTTGGAGGAAGATAAGGTAAGATTATGAGAGTGGAGCCAGTTGCCTAGGTAGGATAAAGCAATGTTTAAAGGGCTAGAAGCAGCTTCAATTACTCTTACCCGAAGATAAAGGGCAATATCATCCGCATACTGTAGGATGTTGCAGAATGGGTTAACTGATCTGTCCAGATCCGAAGTGTATATACTATAGAGTAGGGGACTGAGGACAGAACCTTGTGGAAGACCCTGCCATACTATACGAGTTGGAATATTAGCATGCTGATGTTGGATTTGAACAAATCTGCCAGATAGGAGGTTATAGGTAAAGTGTGTCAGTCTCACCGGAATACTCAGCTGGAGCATTTTCTGCCTGAGTAGGGGGAGGTGGACATTGTCATAGGCCGACGAGACATCCAAGAACACTCCCACCACAGATTCATTATCAGCCAGGGCTAATCTTAAATCCGAGGCGAAAATACTCAGGCTCTCCATCGTGCTATAACCATACTGGGTGGGACTAAGGAGGGAGTGATTTTCAGCAAACCATTCCAGACGGAGTTTTACTAAATGTTCAGAAATTTTAAGGAGGGTAGGAGCTATTGCAACTGGCGAAAAGATTTGGATCTGTAGGATCCTTACCGGGCTTTAGGATAGGAAAGGGAGGGGATATCCCCAAGAGGAGGGGATATCACCAGTGAGAAAAATAGTGTTGATGATGCTGAGGAGAACCTCTTGGAAATGGGAACCTGATTTAGTTATAAAGGAGTAAGGAATGCCGTCAAGGCCAGGACTAGAGTCATGGAGGCGGTTAAGAGTAAGTTTGAGTTCTTGCATTGTAAAGGGGCTGTCCTAGGGGTTGGATGAGGAGAGTGATGGATAGGGAGATGGTAATTTTGTCAAAAAACAGATCAAGCCATACGGAGGGGTCAGATGACGTAGGAGAAGGAAGGGTAAAAGCGGCACCTCGAAAGCGCTTCAGGGAGGTCCAGACAATTGGGGAAGGCGTACGGGGGCCTAGGCTTTCACAGAAAATGCGCCTGGAATCTCTTTTCTTTTTTTTGAACAGCCTTCTGGCTTTAGCCGAAACCCTTTTATACAGCATAAAGTTTTGTGGGGTCATGGATGAACAGTATCTTTTTTCAGCAATTCTCCTTTCTCGAACCATCCGGTCATCAATGACATCCGCCAAACACCTACCCGGTGCATCATCCAGCGCGGAGCAATGTATACCCCATAGGCTATGATGACAGTTAAAGTCCCCCAGGGTGATAATGGGATGTGGGATAAGTGAAATAAGGGAATGAAATTCATGTATCAGCGTAACTGTGGGGTTGGAAATGTAGACAGAAACAAGGTAGAAGTCAAAAATTTTAACGGCTACAATGTTTATAGGGAAAGAATGGGGAGGGAGTTGAATAAGGGAGTAAGGGGATGAGCGTTTCACCAACAAGGGCACACCTCCATGATGATCTGACCTGTCATCCCTGAGGCAGGCAAAACCAGACAGCCGAAATCGGCTGCCCGAGGAAAACCAAGTCTCAGAGATAGCAATAGCCAGAGGGTCATGTCGACGAACCAAATGTGAAAGCTCATGGGTTTTCGGGCCAAGGCTCCTACTGTTCCATTGGAGCAGAGCTGGCATGGTTAATCAAATTATAAAGTGGGATCAGTTTTAATGCAACGTTGGGCGGTAGGGAACAATCACTAAATCTGGAGAGGATATTCACTAAAATGGTAGCAAGTTGTTCAATGAGATTATCATTTTCGGGTTCACTGTATGGATTTACTAATGCACAACCAGGAGTAGAAGATGGAGGATTGTAGTTACCAACTAATTCCACATAGGCAGACTTGTCATACCCACGGGAAAGCGGTGATCTAGGTTTTGGTGAAGTTACTACAGTTTTTTTATATGACTTAGATGATGAAGTAGGGGGTGAGACTTGGGGGAGGGGCTTTCAAAGTATCAGCAAAGGATTTACGGACAGTAGGAAAGCGAGATGCTGCTTCCTGAAAGGAAATGCTGTCTTGAGACAAAGCCAGTTTTATGGACTTCTGTCGGGAGAATTCGGGACAGGACTTGTCAGTAGCCAGGTGGGGGCCTGAACACTGAAGACAAGAGGATTTATCAATGGGTACCAAGCATGAATCACCTGTGTGGGGTTGTGCACAGCGAAAACACCTTGGGGAGGAACGGCACTGGGCTTTAACATGTCCAAACCGGCAGCAATTCAGGCATTGTATAGAGGGGAGGATGTATGTCTCAACGGGAAGAGAAGTATTAAATACAAGGACTCTTTGGGGTAGGACTTGGCCAGAGAAGGTAAGTACAACAGAACCAGTTGGGACCCACGTTGGGCCAGAAGGATTAACAATTTTTCTATTAAGTCGGCGGGCTTTTAGGATTAAACCATATGACTGGGATGGGGAGATTGCTTCTACCAATTCTTCCATTGACCATGTAGTAGGGACATCGCGTACTAAGCCCATTCTAGTAATATTGTAGGAGGGAATTGTGGGCACATATTTGTGAGAAGTAAGGTGTTGGCTATTCAAAAAATCATTGGCAGCAGCGGCGCTTGTAAATTCCACCGACACGCGGTTTCGGCCAATGCTCTTAATACCATCACTTTTAATATTTTTAAAATTGCTAGTGAAAAGGAACCTGCCGAAATTTAATTTATTTAGAGTCGTGCCAGAAGCCGAAGTGCGATTCGTCTCTAGACACATGGACAAGGAAGGGGCCGTTATCTGCATCAGTGTATTCTTTTTTGGCAGACAAGCTAGGGTGTACGTAAACTGATTGTATGGAAGAGGATGGATCAATTGAAGTTTTTTTTTGTAACAGATTATTCGGGAACGTCCAAGGGTCGTTTTCTAGACTGGGAAACAGAGGATGGAACATCTACTAATGCTTCATTGCATGCGGTAGTAGGATCTGAAGGCTTAGGCGGAATATTATCTGCCTCCATTGTACTCCACAATTAATTAAAACTACAAATAATCTATAATATACAGCTTACCAAACCAGAACAACACAAAACATACACAAAAACACGAAATAACTCAATGAAAAAAATATGAACACCACGAAATTAAGCAAAACACGTGTTTACAACACAACGCTCACTTGACAGTCCAAGCAAGCTTTTAAAATCTTTAATCGACTAATAAAAACATCAACAAAGTAACGTCATGTGTCAGTATTGACAGGCCGCTCACAGTGACCATGCTCCGTAGCTTGGGCACTGTGAGCGGGAAGATGGCGGCGTTTATGACGTCATTGATGACGTATCGATATCGCTGTGAGC
This sequence comes from Marasmarcha lunaedactyla, assembly GCA_923062675.1. Lineage (NCBI taxonomy): Eukaryota > Metazoa > Arthropoda > Insecta > Lepidoptera > Pterophoridae > Marasmarcha > Marasmarcha lunaedactyla. The sequence goes on from OV281358.1 coordinate 7,795,621, forward strand.
GTGCTTACGGGCAATCGGAACGGGTATATGATTGCTGTAATCGGCAAACGGAACGCAGCACAGGTTAAACTGGCCTGCCGCCGGCTCGCCTGACTTAAACCCTATAGAGCACGCGTGGGGGAGCTGTTTGGAAACGTCAGCCACCTCCCCAGACAGTGCCAGAGATCAGAGAAGCCGTTATTCAAGATGGGACAGGTTACCGCAAGAAATGCTGGATAACTTTATTCTCAGCATGCCCAGGATTGCCGCATGTGCCGATCGAGCCAGAGCAGGAGTTATCTTGTACTAAATAAAAACAATTTCATAATAAATGTTGATAATGTTTAGTTAAATTCTCTTTTTCTTTCAATTATTTATTAGTCAAAATTGCATTAGGACTTTTAAATTCCATATTTTTTAATAAAAAATAATTAATTTTTTAATTTCAAAAATTGTAGGTATCTTTTTTATAAAAAGTAAAAAAAAAATCCACGTTTATCTAAGGATCTCAAACTTTTTTTGATGTGTGTACATTTGAACAAAAGTTATGAAATAAAAAAGTTTTAAATTTCAAACCTCGAATTAGATTCGAATATCTTCAGGTCATTTGTCTGTTCATCAATATGTTCGCGCTGAGAAAATTATAATTTGTAGTTGCAATTTATGAACGTTAAAAAATGTCTTCAAATCGCGAACGTTTGGACTTAATTGAAGCGTATTTTATAAATAATCAAATCATATCAAATGAATTTATTTGTGAAAAAATGTGAACAAATAGTTCTTAATTAACCCATTCATTGCCACCAACGCACCATTTGCGTTGGACCAGTTTCACTTCGTCGTGCCATCAACGCACCATATGCGTTGAGTGTACTCTTAGATGTTTTTTGGCATAAAATTAAAATGGTAAAAAGATATTGAAAGATTTGGCAACATTCACGGCTAGAAAAAATTTTTTAATGTGAAAACACTGTTGGTTTTTGGTTTGAACTGGCATTCTTGTTTTGGTAAGGCGAAAACGGTTGGCGCTATGTACGGCTATTTTGATTTTGCATTTAGTTAAGTGTTAATAATATACTTGTGTATCAGGAGATAAAGGTAAGTGATATTCTTAATTTTATCATTATTTTACATTGCGTATTGTGCATTTTTCAAAAAAAAAAAAAAAAAATTATGTTAGCGCGTAAGGTGCGTTGATTGACATGGCGGTAAAAATCTTTGTTGGATAGTTTTATACGTAACAAAGCACACCAAAATGTGATATTTTATTTTGTTTATTTTGTTGATATTTTATATTGTATCATGTTTTCATTAAGAAAGTTTACTACGCCTAATCTATTTAATACAATATATTTTGCAAGTTTATTAAAAGATGATAAAATGAAACATAATGTATGAACCTATTAAATGCATGTTTAAAATAATCTGCTTTCTATTTATTTTCCCGTTAAGGCACCCAAAATAGAAAAGGTTTTCTTCATTGCATGGCTTATTAAACAGATTGATTTTGTTTAATCGCTATGCCTGGTGCTTCGGTGAAAGAAATGGTAGCTAAGCTAAGTTAGGCTACGTTGCTAAGGATGTGCCTCATCGACACCAATACTTAAATTTAAGAGCTATTTAGGATACACGCTAAGAATTGTCTTCCCTTCCTTTTCCTATCCTATCCTTTATGTCCATACATCTCCTTCCCCTCTTCCCTTCATTTTGGATCGGCAGCGCATAAATTTTTACGTGAGAGTGCCATTGATGTCTATAAGTTACTTGCCATCAGGTAACCCACATATTCGTCTGCCCTTCGTCACTCCATAAAAAAATATGAGCTTAACTTTCGCGGCTACGCTTACGATTCAGTACCTTAGCATCCTAGCTCAGCTTCTTCACGCACCCTGGAGTGTGCCGCACAAACGTTATTAAATAAATAACAAAATTCATTTTCAGTAGACATCCTTTTCAACGATGAAATATAAGTGAATGTGAAGTGATGAATAAGAAGCGATTACTTATTAGAGCTGGCTTTAAAGGAAGAAGGAGTAAATGCTTATAGTAACAAGAGGTTGGTGATCATTTAAATAAATAACCGAACGATATGGGTTTTGTTTAAATGATTGTTTTAAAGAGTACCACGACTACTAATGTTAAACGACTACTGTTTTTTTTCCTAAGTAATAAATGTATTTTCCATTGAAATTGGTTTTGTTTTGTCATAATATGTTAGGTATTTATTGGGTAAACTCATTCATATCTATTTATGTGTTCATTTCTATAGCCCGTAACATCGTCCGTTTGGACCATAGGTAACCTTGTACCAGGATAAAAGGAAGCCTGTTTGTTAATCCGTATTTTATAACTTATATACCTATATAACTTTATGTATTTCAAATTTCATTTAGTGCAAACACGCGGTAACAAACAATCCTACACCCACAAAGTTTTTTTTTATTAAATTCATTAATAATTATAAAATCAATTTATACTATATCTATTTATATTTTTTTATTTATGACACTTTATTGTACACTTTATAAAATGTATAAGTATTGTGCACACAAAACATATACATTTTATAAAGAATAAAATTTTATAGCAAAAAATATTAATACTAAATATTAAATAAACATAGATAGTATGAATAAAGAACGGTACCTAATTTTAGTGTCATAACGGGCATCGACAGTCTTTCGGAAGATGTTGTATTAAACTATCCAAACGTCAACGCAAATGGTGCGTTGAGTGGCATTTACGATTTAAATTCTTTCCCCAGTGCCACTAACGCATATGTTACGTTTACCATTTTTAGAGGGGCTTTTGATATTTAGGGAGTTTTTTTAGTTGAAAAACACTTTCACATATGTATTTTCTTATGTAATCATTAAAAATATTAAATGGCACCCAAGTGATGTTATCAAAATTTGATCGGCAATGAATGGGAAATTGACAGTTCTACATTTTTTACTGTTAAACAGCGTGCAAATATTTATAAGAAGTTAAAACAAAATGATTAACTATCTAAATGGTGTATTTACAAATATTAATATTTAAATGTTATAAAAATATAACAAAACATTATGATTCCTAAACTTATACATATAGATTCATTTAATTACAATTCAGTGTCTTTAAAATATTCATCAATTGTGTAGTAACATTTTTGTATCAATAAGTCATATATTTTTTGTTTAGTCTTTAAAATTTAATTTTTTATAATTAAAGGGCAACTTTTTATATATATCGATAGCCATACAATACACATGTCTACTAAATAATGTTAATTTTCTAGGTGGCACATACAGTTTTTTACTCAAAATATCTTTATTTCTAGTTCTTAAAATCATGACATTACCTAGTTCCTTAAAATATTCCTTGTTTTTTTACAAACAATAACATTTCGACTATGTACAAACTCGGCAAAGTGAGTAACTTTGAAACAGCGAAAAGAGGCCTGCACGGATCTCTGAAATCTGCTCTACAAAGTGCTTTAACACATTTCTTCTGACACAAAAATAGTTTCGGGATGTCTACAGAATTTCCCCGGATAATAGAAACACGGAAGCTGCATTGGTGTGGTACGTGGAATCTTCTTTCAAATAGAAGTTAGTGCGGCAGCCTCGTGTACGGGACATAGACACGCTGCTGTTTTAACCTCTGTGGAAACTTATCCAGAGATATGTCGCTCTTGAAGTGGTGTTTCCCACTCACTTGTATTGAATACCTACATGAAAAAAATGCTGTTATAAATGCTATTAACAGGGGCGTACAGTTCAAGCATTACATCCGGGTGGCAATTTTCGAAGAATTACATTTTGCAGGCTAAGGCGAAAAATAAGTAGAGATCATAAATTTCTTACGTACATACTTCTACTTGTTGCAATAACAATATGTACCTACAACTATTAGTCTAGAGAAAATCCCCTCAAGAGTTCGGGAAAGCCATAATGTTCGTTTCTCTTTTAACTGTTTGCGTGGCGTAATGTCGAACAGAGCCGTGATGATGAAATTTTATGGAGGTACTTTTTACCCTGCCTTGTACAACGCCGCCAATTAGAGAATCTTCAAAACTAGTTGGATTATTGGCTCCTGTCGGAATCGTGAAAAGTTTATTTCAGTAAGATGGCGCTCCGTCACGCCTTAAGCGTTCCAGTTTGAACAGGCAATTTGGGACATCGGAACAATTGATGAGTACACATGGTCCAAATAAGTGGCTCGCGGCCTCGCAGCTTCGATTTAACGCTACTCTATTCTCTTTTGTAGGGTTACCTAAAAAACGTAGCCTACAAAAAGAAATACAACAGTCGGAAAGATACATTAACGAGGGTTTAAATGATATCCATTCAAGAAAATTAACGGCAGCTAGTTGCTCAGTACAAAAACGAGTAAACTTATGTAGTCGTGCGTGACAATGACTGTCATTTTTAGCAATTTATTACGTGGATATAATAATAAAAAAAATAATAATGTTTTTATTGTTTCGTACAGTTACATCTTAGTGGACTTATAATTATACACATTTATGAATTTAAGGAATTGTATGTAACTTAAATGGATCACCTAAATGTTGCCCATTTACGTTTGTGTTTTTAAACACATGTTTAAAGGCTGATTTTTCTGTGCTCTGATAACATATCAGTAGAATAATTTTGATAGTTTTACACACTTTTTATGTGAAGTCTTGTCAAGTATCAAAATTATTATACAACGCATTTGAATTATTAGCGCTTTTAGTTCCAATTTAATCCCAAAGACTCATTTCGTAACCGTCAGCTGAATAGGTCTTGAAAGTTCAATGAACAAACACTTTCATATTATACTTTCCTAAGTTAGGGCAGTAAAGTTAAGGAATGAAGCGTAAAACCTCTTTATGAATTATCAAAATGATTCATATTGGTACCAGTAGTACTTCTTAAAAATGTATTTACTTACTTAAGCGTTTCTTCTGGATGAAATTACTGATTTGTGATAAATCATAACAGTTGGTTATATTTAACCTGTTGAAGCTTGTCCTGGATATTTAGGACTTTTGTACTTAGTAGACTAGATTTTAGTCGCGAGTATGTAGATTTTGTCCAATTTTATTTAGTGATGTATAGTAAATAATCACTAAGAGCTTTTTGAATATTCAAAACCAATACAATGGAGTTTGTAAATAAAATTCAAATATAGTACTTAGGTACCGTACCTATAGTACGAAGATAAGTAATTAAAATACTTTATGGTGCGTATGTCAGGAGTTATTTGGAGTACCTATGCCAGTTACTCTTGTCTAGACTGGAAAAGGTTAAAAAAAGTGTACAAGATTATTTGGAGTACCTATGCCAGTTACTCTTGTCTAGACTGGAAAAGGTTAAAAAAAGTGTACAAGATTATTTGGAGTACCTATGCCAGTTACTCTTGTCTAGACTGGAAAAGGTTAAAAAAAGTGTACAAGATTATTTGGAGTACCTATGCCAGTTACTCTTGTCTAGACTGGAAAAGGTTAAAAAAAGTGTACTAGATTTCTTTGCCCAGTATAAATTAAAAATTCCTAAAGTTGAATATTACATTCGCTGCGTAAGATTCCATCTACTACCTTTAAGGACCCTTCGAAATATAGAAGACTTGAGATTTTTATATAGAATAGCTCAATCAAGGGTTAAATTGTCCTGAATTGTTATCCAAGTTTACTTTTAAACGTCCCACCAACCTCGACACTGCCGTCCTAGGAAGTGACTTAATGTTCCAGGCACAAGCACCGCTTATCATAGTTCTTCATACGTGCTTGCAAACATTACAACGAAGAGAGTAAACGCAACTGCGATGCTTGGAATCATTTTGTGATAGTATATCTACTGTTAACGGAGTCATGACTCAAGTCTTTATTTGAGTGACGTCTATATCAGATATGTTAACAATTTAGTTTTTAATGTTTATGTGTTTATTTATATTAGCTTAAATATTGTCATATGTGGGAGCTTGTAATTGGTCTCACTCATGTCACCATGGTAGTTATTATTTTGTATCATTGACTGTAAGCACCTATAATAAATGTAAAAAAAATAGATGATCATTGAAATAAAGAGAAGACATGAAGATTTGGAAAAACATAACATTATGAACTAGCACCTATTGAAGTGTATGTACTCCTTATCAAAAATTAAAATTTGATATCACATAACATAACACGATATTATCTAAATAGTAAAATACTCGTAACTTTAACAACCACGCAAAATTATTTACGATAGAGCGTAAATGTGGCAAGTTACGTTGTAACTGAATGCCGAACATAATTATAGAAAATTTCAATTTTACGCCTTAATAAAAAGGTAGTAGGTACATACCTACAAATAATTAAAAATACTTATTTATTCATGCTAAGTATTTTTATGATATGTACTTAGATTTAGATTCTGACTATGGTACAGTTTTTGTAAAAGATTTTCACGCACATTCTATCAGTTATTTTAGAGTATTTTGGGTGATTTATTGTATAAGAAAGCAATAAGTAATCAATAAAACTTCTCTAACTACCTTAGGTACAGGTCAATACCCAAGTTAGAAGAATATTTCAAAAATAATTTTAGATAGTTTTTTATACCTGCATTGTCCCATTTACATCTTTTTTTTTTTGCTGCCGAAGTACCCTCGGGTAGGGAGGTTGAAGATTCGTCATGAATACCACCGCAGCCGTCTGCGGGGTGATGTGGGACTCACCAAAGTGGCGCCTACCCACTAAAAACCACCTAAACGGCTGTAGCATGGGAATGCTGTCAGCCTTCATCGGAGCGACACCCGGGTAGGGAGGTGGGTGCGCAAGCATTTACATCATAACTAAGTAGTTATATACACTATTAAATCAAACTGTGTTCTTGTCATACCAGAGATTATTTAGTGTAATAAATGATCACACATGTCAGTTTATAGTCTTGAGTCATGGTGGCTATAAACCTACTACCATGATAAATGCATTAATTTTATGTGTTTAATGAGCTGTCGAAAAATGTAGTACATGTGCTCAAAGATAACAAAAATGTATGAATAACGTAAACTGTTGGCTGTATAAAATAACTTAGGGTTGGTTGCAGCTTGTGTTTTATCTACTAAACCTGTTTGAGAAAGTTTGGAAACATATTAAGTAAAAATCTACCAATAATACTACTTCATTAACTTTTGTCTTCTTTGATAAGAAAAAGGGATGCAACATTTACATGCAAAGGGTAACCATGTGTATAATCTTTCTGTGAATAATTAAAATTATGTGTATAAGTATGTTCCAATTACAAGATTTTTCTATTATTACCTACCTAAGCTCCAAGGCTGATATAAAAATAATCACAAAACGTGTCTGAAAATTTTTATGAGATTTTTGTTACCATGTTGTAGAAGACAAGCATTCAATTCAATTTGATTTTAAATTGACCATTTAGCTGCGACAAGTCTGAGCAAGCTTTTTAGATTTCAAACTAATTCAGTAATCACTTTGGTGAAAATTTCTTGACATGCTATCTTTCCTCACATGTCTTTGGTGGACATGCCGACAAAATACCTAGATTTAATAAATTATTTATCTTTTTTGTGAGGGTTTAAACTCAAAAAGGTCTTGTTAAGGTCAATTCTATGTAAAAAATGTTTTCCAATAAGGAATATAGTTTGATGGTAAAGTGAAAATAACAGAAACTCCATCATTACATTCTTAACTCAGTCATATTATGATACAATAAATTTGATTAATTTAATTACTACACAAATAATAAAAAAACTCAACAATTCTAAAAATGTATGTACTGTAAAAATAATTATGTACTTACAATATTTTCTTTCGGAAATTTGTTATGTAAGCATGTACATTTTTTCTCAATATTATAGACAATACTGGGTTACATTACAGTCTTAATCACACATATCCCTTGTACACAGTTTATAAATTTTATAATAATATCCTTATATGCTATGAGAGAGCTTACAACTTTTTTTTTTCTTTCTTACATGTACAAAAGTACATATTATAATATGTTCAGCAAAGTATCAGTAACTTTAAAATATCTATCGAAATAGGAAATATTACAGATCATGAAATAGAAATAACCTATCACTACTATGGTATGTGGCACCTTTTGTACAGTAATGGAACGTGTCAATATATAATAAAATAAATTCAAATTTTTACTCAATACTAGTAGTACCAATAGTAAAATTCTATAAATAACTAGTAGATCAAGAAGTTTGAGGTTCCTCTACCACATTCATTTCTTCTACAACCTCTTTTGCATTATTTTCTAAAGCTGGTTCTTTGAGAGGGAAATTACTTAATGATGACTTTACAGGTTGTGGTGATGATGGCACAATCATTGTGGGCAAAATCTTTGGAGTTTGAACAGGGGTTTTTAAAGTGCCATTGTTCTTAAAGTTTTCAAGTGCTTTCTCTAAATCTAAGATTCGCTGTTCATATTCTTTTACTTTAGATGTTAGAGATTTTTTCTGCAGTCTCAGCGACTCCAATACTGAAGATTTACTAGTTTGTAGGTTTTTCATCTGTTGTAAGTCTGTCATACAAATTTCTAATTTTATTGAAGTGCGGTTTGCTTGTGACTTGGTCTTTTCAAGTTGATTCTGCAATGAGTCAGTCTTTATGTTACATGCAGTTTTATCTCTCTCCAGACTTCTTACTTTAGCAACATTGTCATCTTTAAGGCCTTGTATTAATTCTTTTTCAGCAACACACCAGTCTTGTTTTAAATTGCAGTCATTAAGTTGAATAGCCATACCTTCCAACTTATTCAACAAGTCAGTTTCAGATCCCCAACTATTTAATAATGTTATAAATAACAGGACTATTATAGCCACAGTGATATAGGTAGGCCAGCGACGTAGTCTGTCTAATGCCATATTGAAAAAGATTATTTATTTCGAAAGGAGTACAAAATATCTTCCTCTTAATTTGTACTTTGCTTGATCGGTTCTTGCACTATCACAGTGTACGGATTATATAAATTAAATGCCTCCCGAAGTATTGAGCGGGTCAGCAAATATTTGATAAAACAAATGTTTAAGCATTTATCGATTTCAAAGTTATAGATATCGAGCATTTGCTTTTACTTTATTGTTTGTTTGTCCGTGCTTTGTACTCTATTCTTGCAATATTTTATGGCAATCAGACGGCATAGTGTCAGGTGTCAGTGTGTGTCAGCAGCCACGGTTACTGAATGCTGATGGTTGCCTCAGAGCAGATCTAACCAACTAGATTCACAATAATAATTCACTAAAGTAAAACTGCTTTCTTTACTGATCGCTTTTTTGGCAGTAATTGACACTGACTGACATTTTACATTGAGTTGACAGCAGGTTTTGATGTTACACGATACTCACGCGAGTGTAATTTTTTGTCTTTTTGCACATAATTACCGGGATTTGATGTCAATCTGTACATGGCAACATTTATTTTGATCACGTGACTTGCTCTTTACCATAGACAAGATTACAAATCCTTCATCGACTTCTTTGGTTTAGAGCCACGAGGTTTTTAGCAATATATCAATTTTATTAGTGAAATAATAAAAGAAACTTAGTTTTCTTTGAACAAAATGCCCCCTAGCAATCCATTGCCTCCCAAAGAAAATGCGCTTTTCAAGAGAATTTTGGTAAGACTGATTGTAAACATTCATCTTGTGGTGGTATTATTTTGTCATTCATTGTAGGAATTATTCTATTTTAGGCCTCATTAGACGTTTATTAAACTTTGACAAATCTTAAATGCTAATTTAATAATGCAAATAATTCAACAAACAGTTACATACATTATTTAGATCGTTGTTAGTGTTTATGATTTTTATTTAATACAGCTATCAATTCTACTACTTTGTTGTATCTAGATCAATGTAACATTGGTGTAAATTATATTTTTAGCGCTGCTATGAACACAAACAATACAAAAATGGGTTGAAATTCGCTAAACAAATTCTATCAAATCCCAAATTTGCTGAACATGGAGGTAATTATTGAAAGAATCAGCACTAAGTTATTTAAAATGAAGAAAATGTTAGCATGTACTTATTTAATGCAATCTTATAACATACCTTTATTATTTATTACAGAAACATTGGCAATGAAAGGTTTAACCCTAAATTGCTTGGGACGCAAAGATGAGGCATATGAGTATGTACGTAGAGGTTTGCGTAATGATCTTAAATCGGCTGTTTGTTGGCATGTGTATGGTTTACTTCAGCGTTCTGATAAAAAGTATGATGAAGCTATTAAGTGCTACCGAAATGCTCTCAAGTGGGAGAAGGAAAACATGCAGATCTTAAGAGATTTGTCATTGTTGCAAATCCAAATGAGAGATTTAGAAGGGTATAAAGTAAGTTTATTTCATTTTTTAAATACTTAGATTTTGACTATCTGAATTATCAATATGAATACTTCATACTATAATAGATTAAAGTTAATTTTTAAGATTTCTTACAAAATTTTATACTGAATGATGATGTGTCTAAAATAGTAGGTAGTTGAATAAATTTTCTTTTTATTTACCAGCATGCACATATATTTTTGGTAAATATTCCGTATCCCTCCACCAGCGATTTCGAGGCTGAATTTTTTTGAAAAAAAAAAATAACTTCGTCAGCACCATAACTAGTGTTGTTATGATGGCGCATGACCTTTATCGCCAAAAAAAAAAAATCTCAAATTCTTGAAAAAAAATTCATACCTTTGCATTCACTCTGCATTGCTTTCATGATATTTAGTGACGGCATTGGCGAAAGCATGCATGCGCGTGGTGTGTGAGGGATGTGCCTGGCAAAAAAGAAGGCAATTATTCGTAAGTGGGGCTCCTGCTAAAATCTGGGTAAAAAAGTTATTTCTACATTTTTTATGCATAAAGAACATGAGAGGAACCAAAATTAGTTATGTTGAGGCGCGTAGTTATGTTGAGTCTTGAAAGTAACAAATACTATTAGGTGCGACGACGAGTGTAGCGAGGAGGAGCAGGTTAGTAGTCACGCCAGAAAGGGGCATGCATACAGAAGCTCATTGAGTTACAATAAAATAATCAGAACAGACCTAATTAGACTACAAAAATGTAGACATTTTTTATGCATAAAGAACATGAGAGGAAGCAAAATTAAGGTGGCACCTGATCTTTTTGGTATAAAATTTTTCCATAATGAAACGTCGCAATGAAAAGAATTTGAGTTTTTTTTTGGCAAAAAAGGTCATGCGCCATCATAACAACACTAGTTATGGTGCTGAGAACTCATGACGAAGTCATAAAAAAAAATCAGCCTCATAATCGCTGGTGGCGCGATATGGAATATTTACCATATTTTTTTGTTTAATTAAAGGTATTTCTTTCAAAGAACTGAATACTGATGACTAACATTTATTGTAAATGAAGTAAATTAGTTTCCTTTTACATTTTGTCATTATTTAACATGACAAAAATAAAGAAAAGATAATTGAAAGCTTAACAGGCTCAAATAATATGGCTGTTTAAAATCACTTTAAACTTAAAGTTATTCACAGGCAAATTATAAAAATTTCAGGATACCCGCTATCAGCTGTTCATGCTGAGACCCACACAAAGAACTTCATGGATTGGTTTTGCAATGAGTTACCACTTATTAGGTGATTATGAAATGGCCAATAGTATTTTAGATACTTTCCGAACAAATCAAATGAAAGGGCCATATGATTATGAGCATTCAGAGTTGTTGCTTTACCAGAACATGGTTTTAGCAGAGTCTGGTCAATATGATCGAGCTTTGCAACATTTACAGAAGTTCCAAAGTCAAATTCTTGACAAATTATCAGTTAAAGAGACTTCTGGGGAATATTACTTGAAATTAAAACGGTAAATATGTTGTGCTTTTCTACTTATGGTATATTTATTTATTGAATTAATCAGAATAAAGAATTATATTGCCTCAGTTAGTCATGTATACATAAAATAATATGCATATCTTTTAAAAATAGCAATAAATAAAATTGTTAAACAAAAACAGTATTTTCTAATATGTTTGTTTCTACATATCATAGGTAGTATCTAGAAAAGAAGTGTTTCTAGGTAATTCAAGAATGCTTTATCTATGTATTTAGAAAAACTAAATTATAATTTTCAGGTTTAAAGAAGCAGAAGCAGTGTATGAAGATTTATTGAAGAGAAACCCAGAAAATGTGATGTATTACCAGAAATTAATAGAAGCTAAACAGCTTAGTGATCCTCATGCTATAGTGGCCTTCTATGAGGAATATAAGTAAGTAGTTGTAATTAATTTAAGGGCCAACTTGTCCTAACAATGCTACTGTTGTACCTAGAATTGTGCTTTTTGAAGTCAGTATTCCTATACATTGAAAATATTTATTTCATTATAGGTAAAAAAAAAACACTTCATGATGGTCTTCTTTTTCTTCATATTTATCGTGATTTGATTGATGAAAGGTATTATAGGTAGACTGAGAGGTAAAAAATTCGGCCCTCTCTACACTCTTTTGTCAATATTGTAAAATACATATAAAAAAATTCGGTATACAGCTTGACTATGTAAAAAACCTTTACCCAACTTAAATACTTCCCTCCTTTACAGTTTCATATGTTGATATTGCGATAGTTCTGATATTGGTTTTAGTTTTTTTTTACATCAGAGCTTAACAAATGAACTTCATAAAAGTTTATATTCCTGTGTGCTTTAATTATTTTATCATGTGAAAGTGACAAAGTACTAAATATTCTGATTTAGTATATTATATGTTATTTATTTTATATTTGATTTTGTTGACAATACTTTGTTGACAATAAATTTTGAGAAAGTAATAAATTACACTGTATGAAAAAATAAAGAGTAATTATAATGTGCAAAACTATTTACTGCATAATGTTTTGTTTTGTCAGTTTACTCATTTCGATCAGTTCACTAAATTTAATTTCTAAATGAAGTGAACAGATTGCTACCACCTGCCCAACCAACCTGCAATTGACTGTTTATTATTGCATCTCACCTGGCGTACATTAAAGCTCTGCTTTGATGGTGCAAGGAAGCTCAGCAATGTTTTATCGACAATCCACCAACTTTTCTTAATTATAAAAGACATGTTAAGAATTAATATTGTTTTTTGTGATGTTTCAGGAAAGAATATCCAAAATCGATTGCTCCGAAACGACTGCAACTAACGGATTCCCACGGGCCATCATTTGAGAGACTGGTAGATGAGTATTTAAGACATGGACTTCATAAAGGAATCCCACCACTGTTTGTTGACTTAAGGTAAATTAATAAATGTTATCTTAATGGTTAAGGTGAACTATTTATCCAAACATTCTTTAGTCTTAAATTACATTGTAAAAATATGTGTACAAAAGCCATACTAGCCATATTTCACAAAGTTTATAGATTTTGATAATACCAATGAAAAAGTGTATTCTTGTGAATATTGCATTTGTTCAAAGACAAGAAGCAGAAGAGTACAAAGAAGTTTATTTATAGTTTTTGTAGACAACTCTACAATAGACTTATCTGTCCACGAATTTAATGCTTATACTCTAAAATGTTCCAGATCATTATACATGGACCAAAGCAAAGCTGACACCATAGAGAAACTAATACTGCAATACATAGATAATTTAACAAAGACTGGTACATTTAGTTCTGATGCTAATGAAGAAAAGCAACCGGCCAGTGCATTGTTATGGGCATACTATTACGCTGCACAACATTTTGACTATAAGAAAGATACGGACAGAGCCTTAGCATACATTGATATGGCTATTGATCATACACCTACATTGATAGAACTGTTTATTGTTAAAGGGAAGATATTTAAGGTAATCTTCTTCTTGTTTTAATAAAGAGAGTAATTAAAATAAGAGTGGACAAATTAACTAATTAATTAGCTGACTGATTGGTTTGTAAATCTATGAGAATGATGTCATTATTTTGATTTTCGAAGTTATTTGGTACTACCTAAGAATTTATTACTCAACTTCCGCACCCATAAAACGCTTGGTAACAATTTTAGGTTTTTCAAACAGTTTTGGATGTAGAATGTAGGAATTGTAACTGTAGTGTGTATTTTATATTTCGAGATTTTAATATACCGTCGAGCAGATTCCATCTGGCTAAGTTGGAGTACACTTACATGCATTTGTAAACACTTTATGTGCTATGTTTTAAAAAATTATTTTATAAAATATGTCACATATTACATTGGGAGTGGGGTCTAGGTGACTCTTGATATCACCTGTGACATGGACTGGCGAAGAGTTCCTATGATTGTCTAAGGTCATTAATTGATAGCCTCCATACCATAAACCCTGTTTTTCAAGTAAATTTGTTATTTAGACTTTTAGACTACATTTAGACAAATAGGAAGTGAACAACATTGGAAGGTAAAACCAAGTCAGTTTTCAGCCAATTTTACAAATCAGAAAGAATTGAGGTTAGATTTTAATAACTGCTTCTGATCTGGTATTTTGGAATGTTTATTTAATTATTAATCTATAACTCTGCATAACCAATTTTTCTCTTAATGTCTCTTATTAAATTTTAGAATTATTTAGTGTACTTTTGTATAAGGCTTTTATTCAAAGTAACATATAAAATAAAAATAATTCAATTTTATATTTCATGCTTGATTTTTCATATAGATGGAAAAGTTTTTCAAAAGTATTTATATTTTTAACGAAAGTAATTAGTCAATGGTGCAATAGTTAAAATTGTACCATCGTGATTCATGTGACATGCAGGTATATATATATATATATATATATATATATATATATATATATATATATATATAAGACGCTCTTATGTGTAGCTTTTGCTAAGCAAATGTAGACCTATGCTGCGTTCCGTTTGCCGATTACAGCGCTCACAGCGCTAAAAGTGCTCAAAACCGTTCCGATTCGTTTGAGCGCTATAAGTGTTATTAGTGCTATTGCAATCGGAACGGTAAATATCGCGCTAACATTCTGATTGTTCGTCGCTTAAGTCTAAAGTTACAAGTTCATTAAGATCTTTGACCCTGAATGAAGCAGGAGCCATTTTTTTATATTATTACAAAAGAAAATGAATAAGCAAGCTTTAAAAATCTGTAATCGACTAATAAAAACATCAACAAAGTAATGTCATGTGTCAGCTCCGTAGCTTGGGCACTGTGAGCGGGAAGATGGCGGCGTTTATGACGTCATTGATGACGTATCGATATCGCTGTGAGCGCGCTCACGGGCAATCGGAACGGGTATATGAGTTTGCGGCTGTAATCGGCAAACGGAACGCAGCACTAGTTTAATGGAGATATATTTATTTATTTACTTTTATTTGGGGGGGGGGGGGGGGCTTACAGCCGTTTACACATAATAAACTAAAAATCTAATCGCTAATTAAGGCTAATAACAAACCTCCACATATAGTGATGATCTAAAAAAAGCAACTAGTATATAACAAAAAACTAAGATAAATCAACTGAAATTAACCAAAATGCTGTAACATTGATTACAATTGTATGACAGGCTGAGAAAAGTAAATGTTGGCTTAATATTTAGTTATAAAGATAAGCTTACTGTTGAATAAGTCTAAGTCCGGGGCGTTTTTGACAGTGGCATTAAATATAGAGCAAGCGCCAATTATAAAACATTTTTTTCGTTAATTAGTGCGGCAATCGGGGTGTAAAGGGGATTTCTAGTTTTAATAGCTAAATCTGTACTTAAGTTAGCTTTAATTAACCGTTTGACGATTTGATTTTTGTGATTTTATCAAAATTTTCACTTTCAGCATGCCGGAGATCCAATCTCGGCATACCAATGGTTAGAAGAAGCTCAAGCTATGGACACGGCAGATCGCTACGTTAACAGTAAATGCGCGAGGTATATGTTACGTGCTGGACATGTTACTAGGGCTGAGGACATGTGCGCCAAATTTACTAGGGAAGGTGTGTGGATTAATCATAAGATTGGTAAAACCTTTTTTGTTCAGTCCTCATGGCTGAACGGTTGTCACTGTCGCTTGACGATTGTCGAAGTTAAGCAGCGTTCGGTGCGGCAGACTTAGAATAGGTGACCGGCAGTCCCTTAAAAACTTGAACGTTTCTGTGCTTGGAAGGGCACCTTAAGCCGTCGGTCTCGGTTGGTGTTGCAAGACAACCGTCGTTAAGCCGCGTCAAATGCCTATGGAGTTTCCAAAGGCGGCTTAATCAACTGACACTAGAGGTGGCCTCTCCCTCCGTAGTATAAGAAGAAGAACTTAAACAAAGTTATTAGGTCTTTACCTATGAAATTGCCGTTTTTCACGAAATAAATGAAGCGTATTTTTTTTTGTATTTTTTATTTCTATTAATCAAAATAATCACCCATGCAATCAATGCATCTTTGCCAACGCATTGGTACTTGATGCCTTTCTTGAAGAAATCAGCTGGACGGGAGGCATCAAATTCTTCAAAGGCATTTTGTACTGCCTCTCGGGTATTGAATTTTTTCCCCCCCAGAAGTTATCCAAATTCTGGAAAAAGTAGAAGTCTGTAGGCGCAAGGTCTGGTGAGTACGGCGGATGACGGAGAACTTCCAACCCCAACTCTTGTAGCTTGGAGACCGTCTGTTGTGCAGTATGAGGTCGCGCGTTGTCGTGCAGGAGCAGTGGAGCTGAACGATTGACCAAAGCTGGTTGGAGACGTGCGAGTTTCTCCATCATTGTGTTCAGTTGTTCACAGTACACATCTGCAGTAATGCTTGTCCCGTTTCGCAAGAAGCTGTGATGAATTACACACGCGTTAGACCATCACTTTTCTAGGGGTAAGTTTTCGTTTAGGGCATTGTTTGGGTGCTGAACCAGGGTCCAACCAACTTGCTGAGCGCTTACGATTGTCAAACAGGAACCATTTCTCGTCACAAGTAACAATGCGGTTCAGAATTCCTTCATTTGTATGCCTGCTGAGCAGTGCAAGGCACGTCTCCACGCGTACTTCGCGCTGGCGGTCATTGAGTTCGTGGGGTACCCATTTGTCAAGCTTTTTTACCTTGCCAATTTGACGCAAATGGACCAATATTGTTTTGATGCTAACGTCGACAGCTGCTGCTAATTCAGCCGTGGATTGAGTTTCATCAGCTTCCACAATTGCCTTTAATTCGTCATTGTCGACCAAAGTTTTCGGACGACCACGGGGTTCATTTTTCAGGTCAAAATTTCCAGAACGGAAGCGGGTAAACCAATAACGGGTGGTGCGTTCGTATGTAGTGTTCGCTCCGTAAACGTCGTTGATGTTGCGTGCCGCTTGTGCCGCTTTGCTGCCACGACGGTACTCATACTCCATAATTACTCGAATTTTTAACTTATCCATGATGACGAAAAATGTTCGAATGCGTTGAAAACAAAACACTAACTATTAAACAAATGACGATTTTAGAAAAAGAATTCCATGTTTGTCAATTAAAATTAATTTGAAATTAGAATTATCAGTCAAAAAAAAAAGTATTTTCATTTGAAATGGCCAGTACGGCAAAACGGCAGTTTCATAGGTAAAGACCTATTATTATAAAAAAAGAAATTAAGTTAATGGCCATTGACGGCCTGTTTGGTGTGGAGGTAAGTAGCCTTGCCTTCCATGCCAGAAGTCCCGGGTTCGAATCTTGGTAGGGGCAGATATTATATTATATTTGCTCTCTGGTCATGATTGTGTATGTATGTTTATTTAAGTTTATTTCTAATATATATATATTTAGAAAAAATATCTATGTGTGTTTATTTATTTCTTAAGTTTATTTATCCGTTATCTAGTATCCATAACACAAGTTCTTAATGATACTAAATTTGGGCTAGATAATGTGCTGTGATTGTTAGAAATATTCATTTATTTATTATTATTATTTATTTACAGTGATTTTAATTTTAGTTATTCTTGTATTTGTGGCTTTCATTGCATAAAATAACAGGAACTTCTATAATTTATTTTTAGATATTGAAACATTTTCCACATAGAGAAATTCCATTAAGCTGAGTGCAGCAGATTTATATTTAGTAAAAGCTATATTTATGGATTTGCAGTGCAATAGACTGCCAATTTTAGTTTTATTTATTCATAGTACTTTTTGCTTCCGTTTTATTATCTTTACTGTCCAACCGATCCTGTTATAAAATTCAAGTTAAGTTTTGTGTTTCAAAACAATTTTTGAAATCCTTTACATGCAACCTTAACATTCTAGCGTATTAACCTCTGATAAAAAAAATCTGAATCATATTTATAACTATCATATATTTTCCATTATTAATACTGTTTCTGAAATAAATGTAAAATTACAAATGGTTACTTAAGGTGTTCCCAAGTATAGCATTTACTTAGCGAATTTATACTTTACTTATACGTCATCGAAGTTCATATGTGCTAAGTAAAATCTGTTACGAAGGGTGTTACCACACCGATCGATCGATCGTAACACCCTAAGACCGCCTTGAGTAACCGATTTACGTCTGAGAGCTGACATATATCAATTATATTCTAAATTTTCAACATTGAAGGTGTGCCAGCGACGGAAAACTTGAACGAGATGCAATGCATGTGGTTCCAAACGGAAGCCGCGGCGGCGTATCAGAGGCAGCAGCTGTGGGGAGATGCCTTGAAGAAAGCTCATGAAGTTGATAGGGTAAGAGCGTAATATAACTAATACGAATAGAACTTAATTATTTCAGAATGTGTATGTAATATGACTGGTAATGTCAAAAATGTATGACCTTTATATAATTAGAAATATTGCAAGATTTTTCTGACTTCATACATTATTTCTTTTGGCGAGTGTTTATGATTTTATATAAAATTCCAAAGCAATATTTGAGAAGAAATATTTCTTAGTGGATCACTTCTCTAGTCCTCATTTTATTTCACTACCATGAAAACAGTTTACTACACATATAACATATATACCAAACATAAAGAACATCGTGAAAACTTAAGGAAATATACTGACCTTGAGCTTGACTGATAAATAGACCTTGTTTTTAACCCAAACAAAGTAAAACAGTGCAACAAATTTGTATAATATAAAGATTATTCTTCAGGAATAGCCCTGTTAATAAATAATTAATGCTTATGAAATAAAATAAAAGAAATAAAAAAAAAGAAAAAAAAAAGATTTCATTAAATGTGCAAAATCAAATCTGTTTCAACTACACAAATATATTGTCAACATTATTTATCATATTCAATTTTTTTCTTTCAGCATTTCTCGGAAATAATGGAGGACCAATTCGATTTCCACTCATACTGTATGCGAAAGATGACTCTCAGATCGTATGTGGGGCTCTTAAGACTGGAAGACGTGTTAAGAGCTCATCCATTCTACCTGAGATGTGCTAAAGTGGCCATTGACGTGTATTTGAGGTTATATGCCCAGCCGTTGCAAGATGCCCCGGCTCAGATGACTCCGGATACAGGTTAGTTTGATTTCGGAATTTCTAAAAAGTACGATTTCATATTCTTTATTCATATATAGTGGTGTATATCCAAAATTTTTAGATTGCCATAATGCATAGAGCACTTCCATTAGAATGAATAAAAAAATACAGGCTTTGATTGAAGTAAAATAGCGGAAGATAGTTGACAACCTCTTCAAAAACGGACCTCAAAAATCTTGTCCCCGGTCGCTTGAGTTTACTTGTCGAATGGTTTAGGCTAAGAACTCACGGAGCGGTTTTCGCCCGCGCCCGCAGCGGTTGAGGAACACCACGAGACCGGAGTTTAGTGCGGTTGCGATTTTCGTTCGCAAACTTGGCGGGCGATTATTGCAAGACGGGTGGTTCCAAGACTGGCGGTTCTTAGTTAAGCTAAGATTGTTAGCTGAGTTCCAGTCCGCCATGCACACACACCAGAAACGAGCTGTTGCGTTCTACTTCACAAAATAATTAAAAAAAGAACCCGCGCACGCCGCGAGCATCAAACGCATCGAGAAATGTGCTTTAATGTTTTACATACATATCTGCATTCTGCAGAGACTGTGGGCCCGAAACCGCGGGTGAAATCCGCTTCATGAGTTCTTAGCCTCAGTCACTACGTGAACCAAACTGATAAAATACGAAATGACACGAACAGAAACAATATTATACGGAATCGAAATATTTTGTCTCAAGGAGCAATATAATTGAGTTTGTTGAGTATATGTAGTCGTGATAGTACCAGAGTCATTCTTTACGGACATTATGTAAGAACGTCACCCATCTACCGTTATTAATACTTTAATCTAAGCATATAGGCAGGCAGCCAACAAATATAATATAATAAATACCTATGAAAATCAAAGCTTGTAAATTATAAAAATGTCAGGACAATTACAACATAACAGATGAGTTTTCATAAAATGCCTTTTCACAGATAGCTTGGTAAGTATAAACCAGGAACCCAATTTTTTTAAGTATTTATGTTACAGCTTTCTGCAAAAGCACATTTATAGGTAGCTTAAACGCCCTTTGAGCAAATAGTTTAGTCACATGTAATCATAAAAATATCAAATATTAAACATTCTATTACTTCTATGAGTGACTGACTCATGGAAGCCATTATTTTTATAATTTGTTTACTATATTCATAGCTCGCAAACAAACACGCAACCCATCTGATGGTAACTGGGATCCACAGCCATGGACATCATTAGGCGTCGGCGATGATTGTGATTATTATATCGACTAATGATATAATGGTAGGCTTCAAATGAAATTGCCTCTGTTCCAGTAATTGTACTGGCTGTCCCTTCGCTTTAACCACGTGAGCGTGATTATTATGGCGGTCAGAACACTGCTGTAGTACAGGATTACAGTACAGTACAGTATGTGAACTTTTGCAAATGACTTTACGTACGGCCGTGTAATGGTCTTCTATGCGGTGAGAAAGAATAGGTTCTAAAAGGTACTCAGTTCTTTGTCAAAACCACTGTATTTTTGTAAAAATTAATCTTTTCTTCTATCGCAGATATGACATTTTTAATATATTCAAATCAAATTCGTTGATCCTAAGATTAGGAATAAATCTAATAAATTCTCATACTAGCATGAAAATACCTAAAGACAAAACAAATTATTTAATTCTTATATTTTGTTATCAATTATTGTTCTAATAATTTATAAAAAAAGACAAGTTTTAGTCATCTGAATAGCCATATAAAGCCTAAATTAGTAATTTGTATAATACCATTAATAAGAAATGAATATATTTGCGTTAGCGAATGTTCACAAAATAATGATATTATACTCGAAATTATGTTACCTAATCGGAAAATTAAACATACCATGATATGTTCTTTTCTCAAGGTGCTAAATAGGATATAGATTTTCAGTCAATATTCCTAGTTATATTACAGTTTCTACTACTCCATAAATACATCATTTCTCGCTGCTAAAGCCACTACGATTAAAGATTTTGTCAACATTCGACTCATTCAATAATTGATTGCACCAAAAAACTGAAATATTATCGAACATTCTATTATCTAGACAGGTTATACATAAAGTTACAAAAAACAATGACCCTGGATGACTATTACCATCAGTTACATTCCGAGCTTGTTTGTTAAGTAACAATATAATTGATTTCCCATTCCAAAATATTTTTGATGTTATATTCATTTGGACGTTCATTAGATAGAGAACTTCTTTTAAAGCTCCTATTACATTTACCTGAATTCAAAAGGAAAACAAGTCGAAACGTGTGAATGCAAACAATTAGTTGCTGTTAAATAGAGATTTTGCTGAGCAAATATAGACTTATATGCAATAAATATAAAGTACAATCTATACTTAAGAGCGCCCTAAGTAACCATTTAACACGTCATTTCCACATATTGTTAAATTTTCCCCGAATTAAGAAAGCAAGAGGTAGTTAGATCTAAATGTTATTCCATATATTTTATAAGTGACAGAAATTTTAGCTCTAATCGATCAAAGGCTATTTATAGTTTCTCAATTCTAGTTGACCTAACTTGACCCACAGAACATTTAACAAAAGAGTCTACGAGTTTGTTGGTATTGCAAGCGGAACTAAACAGCACGAGGCCGTTTTCGTTCTTTATTGTATCCAATATAATGAGGAAATCACTCCAAACTATCATAAATGTCAAGTGGCTGTTCTGATTTGGTATTTATTCGAATATTATATTTACAAGCCGTTTTTTAGACAAGTCAAAAGTTCAAGGCGTTTCCGCCCGGACTCCGCCTTATCCACTCAATATTCAATTTATGGGATGTGATTTAGACAATAAAATAAAACACATTAATTGTTTAAAATGTTTTCTTTTATATATTTCGTTTTACAATCGCATGAAAAACCAAGATCACATTTAGATTTGTCATGAATTCTCAACAAAAACAAATCAATTAATACTCGTCTAACAATCTTACATTCGTAACACTCAATTCGCGTACATATCACAACATTCTTGAGTTTTTAAGAATACTAACAAAATAAATTAACTAATATTAACATTATTATATGCACCACACAACAGTCTCTTAAATAAAAAAGTTATGATAAATATTTTGTAATAGCGTCCGTTTAGTTTTACACTTTGACTCGCGCCGCTCACTAAACACTTTTTGTGTTATTTTAAATATTATGGCATATCGGGTTTGACCCCTTAGTCTTTCGCGACTTACACTACTTAGGACACTTAAAGATCACATTTGCGCTTTATATTTACACTTGCTGTACAGTTGAGACTAGAGCTTTGGTTTCACCGTCCGAAGGCGGGGGGTCTAAATCTCTCCCGCGGGGACTGGCCTTGCGCGGCCTGGGGGGTCAGGAAGTACACGTGGGCCCCTTCTCCCGGTAGTCTGTAGGACACGAAGGAGCCAGGTCTTCCTTCACCCGCGGCATTCACGGGCGATATCCACTCGGCATCTTGCTCGATAGGCGGCAGCGGCCTTTTGTAGTTCACAGCGATGTCGTCCGCTAAAGAAGGACGATTCAAATCGTACTGCTCACCCGTGAATTGAGGTCGTTGCACCTGTGATTGTACCCGATATTGTTGAGGTTGCCGATATCCAGGGTTAGGTATCGGGATAAACTCACTATCTGGATTTATCGGCGGCCGTGGAAACCGGTTGTTGACTAATGTATCTTCAGCTAAAGACGGAGGCTTTGGAGATTGAATTAATGCAGCGTTGAGTTCTATCTGCTCACTGTTTGGGTTCGCTGGCGGCCGTGGTAGTCTGTCGTTGACTAGCGTGTCTCGGTCTAGAGTTGGCGGGTTTGGGTTCTGAGTATCAATGACGTCGTACTCGTATTGCAGATTAATACCGTTATCGATCGGCGTCTTCACTGTATCCAGAGGCGGTGTAACCCCAATATAACTGCCATCTTCGAGTTTTTTGCCGAAATTGTCAAAGGAGTTCTTAGTAATGTCATCTAAATATTTTTCGTCATACTTTGTGTAGTATCCAGTATTAACAGGGTTAGCAGTCGAACTGGGTACTCTGTTGTAGTTGCTTGGTTTTTCAGTTTGTAATGCAATATGGTTTCGACTACTTTTTGGTCTTGTTGCTTTCGCTGGGGCAGCCTCATATTCACCTTCTCTCGCTTTGCTGTTTTGATAGTATCTCGAGGAAGTGGGTGATTCCGTTGATACCTGCACGTTTTCTACTAAGTATTGTTGGTGGTATGCTTGTGAAACGGGCGGCGTTATGGCGTTGAATCCATTTTCAAAGTTCAGCGGTTTGCTGTAGCTGACCATCGGCCGGAAAGGTTCTGGATCTAATTTTGGAGCTCGGAAAGATATCTGTTGCTCAGGCCGTTTTGATTGGAAACTGAATTGATATACCGGTCTAGATGTGATAGCTTTTGCTTTGTGTGGGTGGTTGCGGTGAGTGTGAGCCTTCGGTCTCTTGGTGGTGAACAAGTCTATTGTTTGTTGAATATCTTGAATTTGCTGATAGAAGGGATCTGGCCGCTTCACCTGTTGTTGTACATATACTGGTTGCGGTCGTGGCTTTTGTATACTAAAATATTCTTGAGTTAGTGTCCTAGGTCCTTGTTTCTGGGGCCAAAGAAATAGTGTGTCGCTTTGGTCAATAGCTCCATAGGCGACGTCCACTGATGGAGTGAATCCTTGTTGAGTATTTTGTTGCTGTTGTGGGTATGATGTCTGACTGACTGGTACAGTTTTATAGTAATTTCTATTGTCATAATAGTTAGTAGGCGGTGGTGGTGCGGTCTTCGGCTGCTCTTCATAAAAGTAGAATGAAGCAACTGCATCGTTTGGTTTTCTATAAACTGGTTGCAATTTGGTGGTGGGAATGTCATTCTGTGTACTTGAATAGTATGTTCGCAGTGGCACTGGGGTCGACGTTACAATATCGTTGTTGACTATAGGCGTAACAGGTATTTTCTCAGGTACACTATACACAATGTATGGTTTCTCACTCGTGGTGGTTGTCTTTTCGATTTCAGGGTAATCGTAAATAACAGACACTGATAAAGGTTTTGGCGTGACCTTTTGGCGAATTTTGTAAGTAGGTTTTTCTGTTTTTGGTCGAGTAGTGACTTCGTCTGGTTGGTTCTGTACACGTATAGGTTTTCTGGCAGGTATTTGAACAACTCGGTGTGGTTGCTTTCTGATTTTTGGCAAAGTGACAATTTCAACTAGAGGTGGAGTTGTAACAGTAGTGGTTGCTTCTGTGGTCGTGGGCCTTGTCTTGTATTTGTTTCTATAGCTTGTCGATGTACTCGGCTGCTTGGTCGTCGTTGGTTTAGGATAACTGTATGACGTAGTTGGTTTACTAGTTGTAACGGCCTCGGTTGTCTTTTCTTCCATCGGAGCGAAGAAGTCTGGTGGTGGCGGCAAGATGATTCCAGGTACTAGCGGTCCAGCTGGTACGCTGTTGTTATAGTCAGAGCGATAAGAGAAATTGTAAGGCGGAGGATAGTAGATCGAGGGGTCGTCTTCGTCGTACAGGTCGGATTGGTTGCTCGGTGGTGGTAGGAAAGCGGCGCCCGGAGGAAACCCGTCTGGAAAAGAGGCGTTCATGGATGGGGGAAAGGGGAACGGTCCTTCGCTCGCATTCCCGGGTAGGAATGGGAACGGAGGAATTGGCAGCGGCGCTCCCCCGGCAGTAGTGTTTCTCGAATCATCACCCGGGGGGTAGGCCGCTCCCGGCGGGAAGGGGAATGGCGGATACGGTAGAGGGCCATCGCCCTCTCCCGCAGGGTAGGGAGGGTAAACGGGCGCAGGGACACTACCGTTTGGCGTAAGGAAGACGAGCGGTCCGTTGTCGAGGAGTTGTACTGGAAAGGGCGGAGGCACTTTGGGTTTCTGTGGTAGTTTTACTTGCCTCCTGGGCGCCTCGTAGTCGTCGATCGCGGGCCAGGGCCGTTTCTCGTTCTCCTTGGTGCGCTCTGGATATGAACCACCCTTCAAAACTAATAAATGATCTTCAGCTAGCCAAATCTCTTCTTTCTTTAATCCTCCGAGACTCTGAATATTATCCTTTGCTCTGGTCTCGGAGTTCGGTTCGTAGCTAACGATTCCAGGTCGTTTAGGTGGTTTAGCGAAAATTTCATCTTGGATTAACCCATATTTACCCTCTGCGACTTGGTCAGAGAGAGTCTTCTTGTCTTCATCGACTTCTTTCGTTTTAGCGGCGTCTTTGCCGTCTCCGGCGCTGGACATGAGCATGCCATCGTCCCAAACGCCCTGGTTCCACCCGACGTTGCCGCCCGACTCCGGTACGAATTTGCCGTTTCGGTCTTTGTCTCCAAAAGAGAGGGAGTTTTTATTAGAGACGATGTCCTTGTTTTTGACGTGACCGCCGATTAGTCGTTTGATAGTGCGAGTCTCGGTGACGTCGGCGTCAGGCGGGGGCCCGAGGCTGCGCTGGTCGCGCACGAACGAGTCGGGCGGCAACACGTAGGTGGGCACTAGGACGCTGGCGCGCACAACGCTGGCCCACGCCAACGCCAGCACGAGCGCGCGGCTCGCCTGCCCGCTTACCATCTGAAAGTTTACAACACATCTTATTAGTTGCTGAACAAAACAACAAAAACTTTACTTAACGTATAAATACGTATCTCCAACATCGTCCATTTAAATAGGTTCGTTTATCGATCATGAGCGAAGTGAAAGGCCCCGCGGAGACAAAAGCCGTGGCTCGGACACTGCGGCGGCGCGCGCGCGCCTCCGCCTTTTTATCAAGTCACCGTCATTGAAAATCAACCGTTTAATTGGAAATTGAATGCTCGTTAATGAATTCTTAGCAAGAAGGCCGCCTATATAACTAAAAAGTTGACTATTGTTCTTGAAATTGGCCTATTCATTGTTTATTCGGGTCTGAGAAATATTATGGTGTAGTACATGGCCAATTAGACATGGCTTTTGTGGTTTGTGTAATGTAAGTGAATTTATTTGTTTCAAGGAAAACATTAAAGTTAAAAGTATACTTAATTCATTTCATGTTGTTTTTGTAAAATTGTAAATTATTGCGATCGAAAGCCGTAGTCACGAAATGTATGAACTAAGTGATTATAATGGTTTTTCAAAACCCCAAGGTTCTTGTATTGGCAGCAAGAATGTGGGCAGATAATAGTTACCTTATTGGAAATTGCAAAACGAAACATTATAATGTTTGTTAGCTTAATTGCAATGAAAGTACCCGGGGGCGAATAGTTGCATTTTGAAATTGTGACAAGACGTTGATAATATAATAGCTTTGTTTGTATAGAACTTGTCTCATGTCTAAGATGATACTAATATCACTTGTATGAGACAAGGTAATATATAAATAAGCTTAGTATCTTTATAACGATTCGAATTGCTTGGAATTGTTATTAAACTCAAACGAAAATCAAACATTCAACCTTCGAATTAGCTTTTTAATATAATGTTTGTGATTCATAAACAGAAAAACAAAAAAAAAAAACTACCTTAAAATTGAACGTAGCTACTTGAGTTCAGTTTAAAATCCGAACTAATGCTAAAATATGACCGTCAGCGCCTTGTAGATATACGGGCTGATTAATTAAATAAAAACTGCAGTAATTCGAAGGTATTGTCCGGTAGGTGTGGCTCAGGGCCCGCGAAAGCTAACCCGACTAGTTTGACGGCCCGATTGTAAGCGGGCAAAACGGAATTTGTTCAGATAATATTATGCTGTTGGAAATTGTACTGAAATGAAGTTGATTTATTTATTCTCAATGTAGGATTCATTTAAATTATTTGTTAAGTCGAAAGATTTATAACATTAAGATAATCTCGATCACCATTTGATTGAGTGGAATTTAGCCGTGAATTCCGCGATCAAAGAAATATTGTCGGTTGGTGAGTATATTTTTTTTAGTTACAATTAAACTAATGAGTTCGTATTGAAAAATATATTGATAGGTTCCTAAGACATACTGGATTCGAACAAAATATCAACAGGTCTCCTTAAAGTTTTTCATGTTTCTTTGTTATTTATTATTTAAAGATACATTTGTAACATATTTAAAAAACTAATTAAATTATTATATGAATAACCCTCTCGCAATAGATCGTGCGGTTTTCTTATAAATCGTATCGAAATCGCCTTTATTGCTGGCGCGTGCCTCAATTTGGCATTTAGCCCAAAGTGACATTTTAATAGTTTTCGATTGTTCAAGTACATGTCGAAATGCACCTACAGGTCAACAGATATTAACAAAACTAACCCAAAAAAAAATGATAAAAATCTCTAGAAAATCTACGAAATATAGATACTTGAGCTTTGTATTATTACGCTGTCTATTGTTTCAAGTCTCTATCTGATTAAAAAGTTTAAAAACATTAGGTTATATAATAATTAATAACTTTATGAGTCATGCTAACCTTGATAAGACTTAACAGTTAATCGGCTGTTTAGTCGCAATAAAATAGCTATTGACCAACTCGCGCTACGCCTACCTTTCTGAGAAATTTAAAAAGGGTTAATTAAAAAATGTAGGTAGATTTAAGTTACTTTTAAAAACAATAACCTCGCAACTCTCAGTATTGATTAAACCAAAGACAAGGAAGATTTTTTTAGGTTCGATTTTTTAAAAAGACTACATTTTAAACTACTTGCTCATCCTTTTACTGCTAAACGACTTGTTAGCCTTCAATGAAGAAAAATGTCGCATGGCACCCAAACCACATTGCTTTTGTTTAAATAATGTTTTGACTCAATAATATGAAACCACAGACATGGGTTGACCTTCGTCGCGAGGTGCCCGAATTCTTAGTGCAAGTAGTAAAGAAACGTTATTTGAGTGTCTGACTAAGAAAAAATAGGTACTTATTTTTTTCTAAAACAATAAAAAGTTTTGTGAATTTTATAACTTCGCTAGAAGCAGAGCTATGTGCCTACCTAGGAGAATATTATTACTTTTCGCCATAGAAATAATGCATTCGCTACAGTATAAGTATAATAATCATTTTCTGTTTTTTATAGACTTTTAAATTTATGGTTTTTCATACATAAATCAATTAAATTTTATTTGTTGTTTACTTTTTTAGCAGAAAAAAATGTTTTTTTCGTTCTCGTTAGCAATATTTCGGTGCGATTAACGTCAGCTTAATTCAAGCAAACAAAACAATGCGCCCGCGCCCTCGTAACAGAAAAAGTCTTGTAATTGTTTGACAATGATTTGCTCAGCTTTCTTCGGAGTTTCTCTGAGCCGTTGGGAAACCAGCGACTGATGCATTGTTAAACATTTGTATTCAGATCGCTGTCGCAGACTTTCCAACGGCCTTTGTTAGCACTCATGAGTCGCTACGGACGGCCCCGGTATCGAAAGCGATTGCTTCACGAGGTCCTGTTCGGGTAGAGTTTAGTTTCTTTGCCAATATATTCGTGGACTTAAAAAAACTTGATAATGAAGTTTTTGACGTAAGATTTAACGTGTAGTTCAATCTAACATGTTACTTTCTACAACTTGATAGACATGAACAAGTATATCTAGTTTACAAGAAATCAAGTTACAATGTATTGAAAACAACAAATGAAAACCTCAATAGGTCTATCAATTCCGTAATCACAAGACTTGTTTTCGATTCTATAAGACCCGTAATCCACACGGTAATTGTATAGAAAACAGTGCAGTGGAATATAGTCCAAATACAGCCGAGTTGTTGATGTAATTACATATATTGATCTCCTTGAGTTTACGGAACGACGGAAACTTGCACTTAACTATATATGTATTTATTGCTTGTTTCAATTCTAATGCTGAATAAAATAGAGTACATTTATCTATCACTAAATTAATCTGTTGGGCAAGATACTTTGGAATGTTACAGTAGTTTTGAAAGCAGTATTAAAACCGCGCCCATTTTGTTCGACTATTTACATGCTTACTACCTTTGAAAAAGGTATAAATGTTTAAAAAGTTAAAAACGCAATATCCACGCTTGGACAACCTAAAGTACCGCGCGTTGGTTTTCGAGCTATTTCGTAACTGCATCAAATTGACGTAAAGTACGACATTGAACAAAGCGGAGCGAACATGTTAAAGGCGCACAAGCAACCTATTATGTACTCGTTTTAAATTATAACTTTTGACAGTCAGCTAGACATCGATCAAACCGTTTACGAGCCAGTCTGAAGGTTCGATAATTTTGAACGCGTGCGCATCATTAGCTTGTTAGGGATGCCAAATTACTGTTTAAATTGCAATGTCATCATCAATTTAAACTTAACTTACAATTATTAAAGCGATCATGTTTTAAACCATTACTTATCATATTTAGGATAGTTCTTTAGTATAACGGAGTCACAATATTATATTCGCAAAGAAAATCAGTGACAGCCCTACTTTTAAAACAGCGCGTGCCGTCTTATTTCTCTTCACTTTGTAGTTCTTCTAAGCATCTTTTGTTCGGCTGTTGTCATTATTTTCTTCGTGCATTTGGCTCATGATCGTATAAATAATGGGATGCAGCTTTCATAAAACCTATTGTTTTCATATAATTAATAGATAATATTTTATTACTGTCTTCAATTATGAGTTTTTTGGATCATCAATTATTAAGCTTTCCGATGGATGTTGTGAAATGCTTTCGAGTTATTAATTATTTTTGCTTGCTTTTTATATTAGAAATCAATGCATAATTTCTGTAGAGAATCGAAATGCAAGAAAAACCCTCATTCTAACTTTAAAACAATAAATACTTGTAAATCAATATGAATAACAAAACTCTTATATGTAATAATGTCATGGCAAGCTAAGATGGTAATCTTAGAGTCTTGGCCAAGGCTTTTACGTTGTAGCTTCCATGAGCTACCTATTCGCGTTATGTCATCGCAACATGTCCATCCTCAGTCTAGACTGCGGAATGCTGACCTAAACCTGTAGATTTGTAATCAGCTTGCTCTGGAAATATGTAGCTGAGATTTTCATCTATGAATATTCATACCCGTAAGATGATCCTCAAATAACCTTGTAAACTAATGTGGGAATTCTTTTATCAGGTTTTTCAGCTCCTCGTTGTTTCCATATTAGATTGATATCGGAAACGCTAAGGTTCTCTAAGAGTCAAGTTTTGTTGCCTAATAGTTCTGCGCTTAGTGCTATTTGCGTGGGTTTGCCAAGACACTTAAATTTCCCCATGCTACCTGCACTAGTTTTAACAGCACGTACTGAATTTTAAAGTAAATATTGCGTTGTCTTCTACTTCATTTAAATAAAGTAATTGCGATTTACTACTACTAATAACCTTCATAGTTGTAGCCTTTTTTGTTAACTTGATAATTATTCCTATTTAAAAAAAGAATAATGGTTTAATGAGCTTTTGAATGATAACTAACCGTTTGCGCATTTTTAAATTTGATATCTAGCTTCAGGCGTTCAAAGTTAACAAGGTATTCAAACACTGATAAATTGTACCTGTGTCTTTGAAACGCGGTACAACTTCAGGTGCTTAAAGATATCGTGATTAACATCAATTTCGAAACTTGTTGTCAACAGTGCATGGTATGCAGTCATTGTTATAATGGCGTTATGTTTTAAGGTCGGCAGTTAAAAAAATGATCTGATTTTTCGCTCGTGACTGAGTTTGGCGCACGCGCCGGCGAAATATTTCAAACTATTACCATGTGCTCTATTGTTAGCGGATACATGATTTATAAACTATACCTTTAATACCTTCAAGGCTCTGGTTTGTTGAGCATTGTGCAAGTATATCTATGTAATTTTCTGTTTTATAAAATAGATTGTGACTTGTGACTTATAGTCGATAAGTATTGAGCTGCCCTTGATTTGAATGTAAAAGTTATGTGGTTTTTCGTTTCGAAACTACAAAAATCTTGTTGTTATTATTTTATTTTATGTTGAATATTTTTTGTTCCTGATAAAATATTTTGGCGTTTATTGAATCAAAAATCAAGTACGAAACGCCAAGTAAAAATTAACATATCTGCATGAATGTTTCCATTCCTCTTTGTTAATTAGCTGAGCGCGCGTTGTCTATGAGCTCGAATGCTTTTGTTATAAAAACCCGACTTTCTTGTTTCTTTTGTTGCGTAATTTCACAGAGTGGCCCTCATTAGCTCTGACTACACGTAATCCACCATGTAATATCTGATTATTTGTCATGTTAAAACTGTAACCAACTTTACCGCGTCGTTTCCATAAATCTTAGTCATTTCTCGTTAGTAACGAGAATATCATTAGTATCAAAAAACATGCACATATCTTTTATCAAACTATTTATTGACGTTTTTACATAATTAACCTATATTTTCTTTTTGTTTTCAGGTAAGAATAACACGTGTATCTGATTTGAACATCGCGGTAAGTGTTCTTTATTGCGATCGGATCTAACGAGAGGATCAAATGATGTATTCTACTATGTATGCACGTCGAATGTAGTAAACACCAATTAGTTGATTTGATAAAGATAATCGTAGCTATTAGTTGTAGGAGACTTGTGAAATATATTTCAAAATTTGCCGCCACTCCGTTGTTACCTTTAGATGCTTTTCGGAGCGTGTCCGGTAAAAATAACCTCAGCTATAGTCCTTCAAAACGGGCAAGGAAAGCTGAATTCTTTAGCTAGTTTCGTAACGAAGTAATTGCGATAATTATTTATTTTCAAGGTGATATAATATATAGTTAATTGCGGTGCAATTTCGTTGTGTCACGTCGCTGATTTTTGCGGAGCCTGTGCGTCTGAAGCTCGGTAGTTATGTATGGGAACACTCCATTGTTCGCGCACAAGACAAGACGACAATAACGTTACAAAACTATCTTTTGTACATTGTTTTCTATTAAGTATAATTTTTCTAAGGCTTTTCCTAAAGATGTTATTTGGGTAGGTTTTTTGCCACTCGATAATACCGAACCGGACGCTGTTTTTTTGTCCAAGAGTGTAATTTAAAAATGACGTAATTGTTTTGACGAGGGGTAATCATGTAATTTTTAGTTGTTGGGGGAAAAACCTCGGGTTTTTCTTTATCATCGTGATATAGTATAAATAAATCAATCGCTGTATCGTTTAAGTTGGCAACGGACCCGTGGTATTGTAAATCAAAAGAAGCAACAGCAAATAAAGTTTGATGCAAAATATCCTATCATTGATCAGCCTAAGTGATGTCATTATTAAAAACCAAAACTTTTAAATCTGGTTCTATGGAAGTTTGTTTTATTTTCTCATGTCATATTAATGTCAAGGTCGCCATTGATTGATAGGTGTAGAGATGAACGCCATCGTCGCAAACGCACCGGAATTCAGGCTGATGTTATCAATGATCTATAGATCTATTTATTTGATATTTCAATAAAATGTCGCCATTTTAAAATTCTACATGAATGTATGTACTTAAGCAGTGAAAGAATTTAGTTTTAGAATTCTGATTTTTAAAACTGATTGTAATCCGGTTTTTACCGTGCCTTTTAATTTAAAACGTCAAAAATGTATGTCGCATTATATGTGAACTTGGTTCAAATAATTCCACATATTTAGTCAAGTAAAGAAAATTATGCTGTTTTCACAGTATTACCAACTTGCATTTAATACTTTATAATTGTGTGAACGAAAGCACAATGACTTGTTTCATATAATTTTCACAATGTAACACTTTGAAACACTTTAATTCTCGATTTGTCACATTTCTTGTGTGAAATTAGGAAATGATAAATTTAAAACTTTTTTTAAAACTGTTAGAATAACTGTTTTGTTTAAATTAATTTTTAAAAGTAGCATGATTAAACGTCTGCATTTATCAAAATAAAAATTATTCACATTTTTCTTATGTGGTATCAATATATTTTAAATTTATAATACCTGCAAGTAAACCGCTACGATATATGTTTTTCATTCTCTTTGGGTTTTTCAACTTCTATAAGTATGCTAATTATTTCAATAGTACTATTTAAAAGTGCATTTAACATGTATTATGTACTCACGGATGTGTACAAAATAGTATTTTTACACTTTGTTATTTTATCATTCATATCCGCATTATTGTTGCCATTTTTATTAGCTTCACACGTTTTTATTTCGTATATTTTCAAGATGAGTTCAAGTTTTGTCGGGTTTATTTTGATGGCAAAGCTTTAAAGTCTCAATTTGTTTGGCAAACGTCGTTATATTCCGTTAAGGTTTTGGCGGTAAAAATAAATAGGTACTTTGTACTAGAAATAACTAGTAATGTTTGTTTTCGATTATGTCATGTACATTTAGTGAAGCTTTCGCTCCGCTATGGTGCGGTTGTGCATTGAAAACTACCGATTGGCTTAGCATATATGATATAACAGACGGTCTGTGCACGTTTTTAATGTATTCTGGTTTTATTAATAAAGTATAAGCTATAAGTGGCACGATAGCCAGTGTGTTTGCATGGTCCACTTTCACTGAGTCGAAACAGAATCATGTGTTTGGTTGAAGGCAACTGTGTCACTAAAAGTGATACTTCAAAAATAATATTATCACTTAAGTCAGAAAAGTAACAAGCTACGTGTAAAATCACATAACGAAAAGTCATTGAAAAACAAGGAAAACTAAAGTAAATATCGATTAAAGTCAACAAGAAGATCGAGTTACTTGACATTGATCTAATGTAGACCTAATTCAAGGTAAATGTCTTCTTCAAGTGATCTAATTAAGAAAATCAGTAGTTGCGTATATATATATAAGGTGTACTGTCAATCGATAAACGGTTGTCCTATAATGGGCAATAGTATTTTAAAAAGTCACGTAATACGGTCGAAGATCGTCTTGTTGTTGATATTTTGAACACGTTTTGAATTCGCGCTGTGGTGGCATTCCGTTATTTAAAAAAAAACATGCAAAACACCCAAATTTGAATACCCACATTGACCCATTTGTCGTAGCTTGAAAACTGTTTAAAGATTTCATAAGTCAATTTCAAACAGCTAATTTCGTAGTCAAACAACAGCCGAGATAGAACAATGTGTGTTTGGCAGATGACTAATGTACTCTGAAGAAATTCAATTAACTACCGCAGGGTTTTCAATTAAAACTGAGCCACCATTACCACCCGGCTGTTTGAAAACTATTATTCAAGACAGAAGTTACGAGCTTGCACATTAAGGTTGCAGCTTACCCAACGCCTTTGACAAATGTAACGCGTGGTTCACTTTTCAAAGTAAATTCTACTTAAACCCTTACTTACTTTCCAAATCCATTCATAGTCCTACGCCTTCAAGAGCACTTATTATAAATAATTACGCGCAAGTATAGCTTAACCTACACAGATGATATCATATGTTCGTAGGATAATTTAATCACTATTGAATTCAAGTAAGTAAATAATTTCGTCACCGGCGAAATATGTAGAGTCGTCTAAATTCTATTAGTCTACGAATTGGGCGCTTTTGTTTGCTTTTTCCCACCGAGGTTTCTACGGTACGTCGAAGGCTGAGCTCGACTATGTGAAACTGGCTTTAATATTTTTGTCAAGATACTAGGCATTGTTTTCTGGATACGGGTATTGTTTCGTGAGATCTAGGTCGGAGGCTGGACGCTTGGCGACGTTATTATCACTAGTTATTTAATACAAACTCGGTCTTACGTTTCTTTGATAACGGCAGCTGCAGTAAGGTAAACACTTAGGCACTAGTCTTGTAGCACATATCACGATGTTCCGGATAGTCACTGAGTATTTGTTCACTTGTGTCACTGGCACATAGTTTGTCGGTGGATCGCAGTGGAAGACGAGCTTGGAGGGACAGTTGATCAATTGCGGAGTGGTGGGGAGATACGTGTGGTCCGCAAGGCTTGCGCAGCATAAGTGGCGTCGGTGGTAGGGGGCGATCGACGTAAATACGTCGCCGGGTAAACGCATGCGCACGTCACGCCCACTAGCAACACCACAACGCACACTACTACATATCCACAGTGACGTACAAGTGATGCGCCCGATTAAACACGTAATCGAGATGATATTGATGAGAACCTTTTAATAGCCTTAAACGGATCTCGTTTAGGTAACGGTCGAAGTACACCGCCTCCGTAATAGGATGATTTTATCGCTGCTAATTGCGATAAGTGTTGTTGGTGACAATGTTTCTTTTAACAATGCTTTTTTTAAACTGAAACATTACAGATCAGAAATGAATTAAAGTTTTGAAAATTTTAAATGGGCATAAATAATGAGGATTTTGCCAGTATGCTCGACGTGATTTCCATAAATGCATATCTAGTGTTTGATCGGTATTGTCTGAGTGGATATTATTGGCATGAAGTTTGGGCTCGAGACGAGTCATCGAACCGGCGGCGTCCTCGGAAGGTCGTACCTTCAACGGGATCCATCCAACATTTGCATAATTCTGTTTTCGATGCTGTGTATGTTTTTATCTCCTTTTGCCATTCCACGGCGCTGTTGTTCGATCATCTTTATGTGATCGCATTTATCAACGGTCCCGGATCTTTTTTAACGATCACAGTTTTTATATCTAGTTCGACCAAAGTTATTTATATAATATATTTTTTCTCTCTTTTAAATATTTGTTTGTGAAATGGCGCAGATTTTTTTTCACTAATACATTTTGAGCTGCATTGTCAGTTTTTTCAGTTCAAAGCAATAGGTATGAAGATGTTTACTTTGCTTCTGTGTTTCTTGTACTTTGTTATTTAGAAAATGATAGTGTTTCTGCGTAGTGAGATTAATATGACATCTTCAATATATGTTTTAAGAAAATTCAAATTATTAAAACAAATAGCCTTCTTGATAACCGAATGCCTTATTATCCTTTTGAATTCCAAGAATAGATAAATACTAATATACATTTTTGTATGAGATATAAAATTAAAATAGACGTAGATGGTTGTTTTTTTTGACATTTATTTGGTGGCCTTTTGGCGCCAGATTCCGCGACGGGACGGCGTCTGCGCGGGCGCTTGTGGTCGACAACAAATGTTTTGATTATTTCGATTGCCATTAAGTGATCGTTTTAGATTTAAATTAGATTATTGAAAGAGTATTGGTGATGTTGGACATTATATTTATTTTTTGTTCTTGTCTTTCTAAAAATTGTTTAACACGCTACAAAACAAATGTATAAATGGGATGGCTTGTTAGGGAAGGCCAAATGGTTTTTCACGTAAGTGAGTTTAAGCAGGTACCCAAGTACGTACGGAAAAGAGTGTGATGTATTTCAAAATGGAAAAAAAATGAGAAAAGTTGGAAGTTTTTTAATGTAAGAAATGTACAATAAAAGATGCTTTGTGAAGTCAATCGATCGGTCGAATTTATTCACGGTCCTCTTACAAAGTCTTCTCTAAGTCAATGCAAGAAAATTATAATTATATGAAATATAAAAAAATTAAGAGTTTTAAGACAGTTTTGGTAAATTCTTCGATCTACTACATAAAAACATAAAAATATTGAGATACACTAGCTTATGTAAGGTTTGTAATTGGACAGTGGAAGCCTATATATTCACAATCGATAGTTTCGACTTCGATTCGATTAATTCGCTCACCGGCCTTCTTTTACCAGTGTTATTATATTCGATTCTGTCCGCCGATTGTTTCGATTATTTCCGGCAGTTGCGATCTGTAGTTTTGTTTTGTTCTTTTCGCAACACATCTCTTATAGATTTTCTCTAGTTTTTTTTTGTATCTTATATATATTACCTATTGGTTTTACGCAAGTTCTTACACAATGCTGTTGTGTGAAAGCTACTCGTTTTTATCGGTAAAGATATATGATAAAGATGGCTGACGGTTTTTTGCGCAGGCATATCTAAGTCAAACTTACTTTTTAATCAATGAATAATAATTATTGATAAGAATATATTATACAAAATGACCGTCAGTGAAATAACAATCAAAATCCTGATATTTGTAGATCAAATGGACCTTTATTTTGACACACCAACTGCATGGCCCTAAAGTAAACAGAGCTTGCGTTATGGATGACCATACAGAGAACTGGGGGAACCTAGAATAAACATACATAATTACCAATAACCATGACCCGAGTACAAACATTTGTGTTCATCACACAAATGAATGCCCCGACCAGAACTCGACCCTGGGACGTCCGGCGTATGAGGCAGGGCTCCTACCGCTCACGCTACTGGGCCGTCAAACTTTACCACAAACATTTCATAACTTACATTTACTTTTTTAAATTATTTCCATGCCTTTCCCTGAAATGAGTACTAAGCTGTTGTATCTAATTCCACATACTTTGATTCCACACAAAAGAAGAAGATTTATCTCGTTTTTCCTCAGTTTACAATTGTAATAGACTCCGACCTTGTGCATAAGCGAGGAAGCGATAACTTTGGCATTTTTGTAGATAATTTTTATTGTTGCTATAAACAAAACAATATTTTTTTAAATTAATTTCGTGAATTAATTCATTAATTTTCCGCTTATCCTATTACACAGTCACGAATGCTCGACTATTAAACTCAGTAAAGCATCGCTTTAAAGTTTTGTGAACTGCTTGACAATGCGATCATATAAGATTTTTGATGTTTCCTATATGAGTTCATTGTGTGTGATTCATATTTATGATGGTTTCCTTGATTATGTGAATGCAATTTATTATCTGGTAAATAAAATGGAAAAGCTAAGGAATTTCTCTAGGGAAAGGAAGGTAATTGCATTAATTGTTAATGTTGTTTCTGAACTAGATTTTGTACAATTTATTGCTGTGATTTGCTTTCCATATCGTATTAAACAAATCAAATTAAGAATTAGAAACACGTGGTAATTCAAAAGTGTGTGGTAAATTTATCGAAAAAGTTCTTGAATATTAAAGAATCTTTTTGATAAACTAAGGTATTAATTTTCATACGTCCGATAAATGTTAAAGCACATGCATACAAATTTTAGTTTACGCAAATTTTACGCGTTGATTTCTTTTACAAGCAACATAACCTTAGATTAAGTTTATTTTGCTTGTAAGAGACACATGGATACATGGACGATTTTGTGTTGGACGATGGCCGAGTGGCATCTGGTGTAGTTGCCCTGCCTCTTATGTCGGAGTTCCCAGGTTCCAGTCCTGGTTGGGGCATTTACAGGTCATTACAAATGAAATTGGCGTTTTGTAAGGGGGGAACATAAAGTCAATAAAAAAAAATATATATTTGTTTATTCAAAGAATGTACTATTGCTATCTAGGAACTTTTACCATCTGATAGGTAGTTCACCTTTACTAAAAAAAACCATTCGGGTGGGAATCAATAAAATCTTTGAAGGCGCTTTGGACTGTCCCATCGGCGTTGAATTTTTTCCCTTGCAAGAAGTTTCGCAAAAAATGGTAATCTGTTGGAGCAAAGTCCGGGTAGTACGGTGGATGTCTTAGACATTCCAATTGAACCTCCTCTAATTTACTAGCCGTATGTTGTGCAGTGTGTGGTCTAGCGTTGTCCTGAAGCAACAGTGGCCTAGAGCTATTGACCACCCTCGGTTGTTAAGCAGCTAGCTTTTCCATCATGGTTTGCAGTTGCTGACAATAGACATGTGCCGTAATCGTCTGGTCAGATTTAAGAAAGCTGTAGAGAACGACACCGGCACTATAGTCCACCAAACGCTCACAAGTAACTATTTTTGATCAATGTCCGCTCGGGGCAGGATTTGGCTGGTTCGCCAGGGTTCAACGATTGCGATGAGCTTTTCCGATTGTAGTACAGGATCCGCTTTTCATCACAGGTAATGATTCGATTTTAAATCCTTTCATTATTGTTCCGGTTCAATAATGTAACGCAGCAGTCGACGCGCGTTTGTCGGTTTGCTTCACTCAACTCATGAGGTACCGACCTTTCAAGCTATTTCACCTCCCCAATTTGCTACAAGTTTACGATGGATCTGCTTCCACAATAGCCTTCAATTCTTCATTATCAACTTTGGTCTCCGGCCGTCCAGGGGCTTGTTCTGCAGGTTGAAATTTCCAGAACGGAAACGTTGGAACCAAAAATGCACTGTGTTTCCCTTGGGAGACCGCGCCATACACAGCATTAATACTTCGAGCCGTTTCTGCAGCACTGGTGCCGCGGTGGAACTAGTACTCGTAAACAACGCGATATTTCAAGTTTTCCATTTTGTAAACTAAGTGACGCAAAGAAAAAACCAAAAGAGGAAAAAACATTTAGGTTTTCGAAACAAAAATGCGTGAGTAAATAGCTGTATAAATTTGAAATTGGAATTGTTAACCAAAGAGGAGATAATACAGATCAAAGTGGCCAGTACGACAAAACTCCAATTTCATATGCAAGGACCTAACATTTATGTATGAATGTTCGCTGTATGGTCATCCATAACACAAGCTTTGCTTACTTTGGGGCCATACAGTCGGTGTGTTTGTCTGGGGAGTTATTTATTTATTTAATTTTAACTCATACTACATTTTAAATTTTACTGCGTTTTCAGTACATACATATTAAATAATATTGCCTTTGTTTACCATAACGACAGTGGATTTGCATAATTATTTTACCAACTGGCGACGGCGACACGTTTTTTAGAACGTTCCGTGACGATCGACAGATTTATTTTGTTGCTCTATTAATTTTTAAATATTGATTTAGTGTTTTTTTTAGTATAGAGCCTCCGTCCTTAGACTTGTAACATACTTTAGATTCCAATATCTTGACGCGAGTTTGTCGGATTTCTGTTGATCAGTAGACTGAGTTGACGTCGTGTAATTTATAATTTGTCTCGTTATGGTAATTTGATTTTAAGAGTTGTTATTTAATCTTATTTAATGCGACATAATTTCGTTGCAGTGTGTGTTAAAAAATAAGTTTTATCTGGTTACAATGTGCTGGTTAAGAAACTAGTGAGTGTTAGGTTAAATAATATTAAATTTAAATAAATCTATCGATAAAGGCAGTATTCAAGTGTTTTATGGTTACTACTGAAAAACTCGTGGTGAAAACATAAAGCCGAAATTAATAAAAAGTCGATCCTTTGTACTTTACATACTGGTCACCTGCCAATTTTGTATATAGATTCGATCATGTTTTCATTTTAGAATTGAGTCTATATAGTCATAAGTCACTATATAAGTCACTTTTGTATTGAGGTCTAAGCACATGTGGACATTTTAAGTTCCAATTACAAAAACAAACTACGAATTATTTTGCTTGAAATAAACAAATATTTACAATGTTATAGTATATAGAGCGTAGATTATTCCATCAAAAATATCGTAATTCGATCTCGAATATAACTTAAAAGCCTTTAATAAATTCGTTTTATGATAAATACGTTTAATTCCATTGTAGTGCGGCTCGGAATGGTTCCCATAGACACGGAGTTTCGCAACGAACTTACCTTGGTCTAATTAGTTTAGTGATGCGTTTAACACTTCGCATAGTTTGTTAGCACCCTAAGAGTAATTTTGTAATATTAGGCTTTTGCACTTGGAAAAGTATTGCGGTCTATCGCTTAGAATAAGTGAGTGTTAATTAAAATACATAGTTCCAAATTATGTTATTCTGATTCTGGTGTTGAAGTTATAAAGTTATACGAAAAATGTTGTATACTTTTGTGTTTTATATTGTTTTCATTATGTTCTAAAGCTATAAAATCATTTATGTCATAAAATTTAAGATAAAAGTTTTATATTTACAACCATTATTTATTTTGATCTAGATGCATACATTTATTATAACAAAAATCGCTTATTTATGTAAATTTAAAGAATTCACGATCGTTTTTCTGTTAGCAGATAAAGACATGGAAAATAATCTCCTGTTTATTGCTTCAAAACTGTCCAAAGCCATAGTTTTTTAATAAAGACTATGTAATTATTTATGGGATTAGTTTAGCCATTCTATAAAAGTGTTCTTGCTGTTAGTATCGATACCACAGTATACATAACGGAATATAAGACATCAAGGTTATCGCACTAGCAAGATTGCGGATCCGCAAAAGCAAAACAAAAATTGACCGAATAAAATTTAAATGAGGTGGGATGTACGCGGATCCAGACGCGAGCCTTTCCCGCCGTACGGTCGCCAGCGCCATATTCATTTAATTTTTTTTATCAAACACATAACGAGTTTATGGCGCCAAGCTTCCATGCTGCCAGTGTTACACGGACCGAAGAAGTTAGACGGCATAAATAAAAATTGTTTGTGGCCAGTTTTTTGGCTGATAACAGTTTGAGATAGTAAACAACTTTGACATATTCAAATTATGGCAATATTATTTCGTTTTTCTCAGAAATTATTGGTTCCATACGTAATTTGAGAAACTTGACTCTCGATGATATATTTTTATTTTAACCTTTAGAATATGCAGTCTGCTTTCTCTAACGTGTCGTATGACAATGTTGACAAGCGGCATTTTTCTCGAGTTAATAGCGCCATATATGTCAGGAAATGCATAAAAAACCCGGTTATGCAACGGATATAAGTGCACGTAAGGCAGGTTCCTGCGGACGTATTCTTTATATAGAAAGCGTGTTGC
The DNA here is from genome assembly GCA_923062675.1 of Marasmarcha lunaedactyla. Classification (NCBI taxonomy): domain Eukaryota; kingdom Metazoa; phylum Arthropoda; class Insecta; order Lepidoptera; family Pterophoridae; genus Marasmarcha; species Marasmarcha lunaedactyla. The sequence continues at coordinate 7,837,418 of OV281358.1, forward strand.
TAGAAAATCTTTAAGTTGAGAGATGTCGTTGCCCTAAGGGAAAGGGAATTTTAGTGAGAGGAAGAAATAGTAAGTTTATCTAGAGCACGTAGGTTTTGGTTCTGAACGTCCATTTCTTTATTTACTACTCGTTAGAGGTGCATTAGTACTATGTTTAGTACTGGACATATTTGTAAATCTTAAATATGAATAAAACAACTAAAATTCACAAGTGAAAAGTTCTTTTATTGTATGTTTTTGGATCAAATGAAAAAATATGTTATATACTAAAATATATATATATATAATAAAAGATAAACTACGTTACTACGAAAACGAAGGTATAAGCCATATCTCAGTCCTGTGTATTCTTACAAATGTAACTTTATGAAGGAATTAAACTAAATATAAGGGGGTGCATTAAAAAATTTTGTAAATTAAATCCGTTTTATAAAAATCAGTAAAGAACCCTAACGTTTTAAATCCAGTCTCAAGCTTTACAGAATGCAGTTTGATCTGATACGAAAAAGCTGCTAAATTACACCTAAAGCTGTCTTAACAATGTGAGTTTTGTCGCGTTTACCAACTCTACTTTATAAATCTAGATTTATAAATAGAACTTTTGAATTATGTTTTTTAATCGAGTTGATTTTTGAAACTTTTTTTTTTACTATTTTCGTACCCGGCAAATGAGCCGTGAACCACTTGATGATAGGTAAGTGGCATCCGCACCCATTCATATATCATTAGTCGTAGGCGCTATTTTTTTTAAATAATGTTGGATGTGATATTATTATTGGCCATTGATGCGTTGCCGGCCGTAGGCTGTTGTTGGAATTGCCTTTGCTCCAGAGATTGCTCACTGTTCCTTCCTATTAACCGGAATACACCCACGTAAACGTGGTATTTATGGCGGTCAAAATAAAAAGAACTAATACCGCCCCGGACGAGATCTGAACAAAAGAAACTCTATCACCACTGTACAAGTATTGTGCTGTTTTTCGATACGATGATGGTTTAAAAAATTACAAATCGTGATTCGATCGATCACAATTCTGACAGTTTTGGTTACTTTCCCCTTTCCGTTTTATATCAAGTGGAAAGTCACATAAACAGCTTTGCAGCTTGCACGAAAAACGCAGAATATTGTGCGTTTCGCAAATAGGTATAGACGGGCCGCTTATGTTCTTCCTCTGTGCACTCCTGTTAGTAGTTGCTATTATGAAAAACTTTGGGGAATAACATACATTACAATTAAATATATACAATATAAACTTAAAACTGTTAATAATTACGTTGTTTTCGAATAGCAAGGTCGTTGTGCATTTTTAATTGGAATTAATCGAACACTGACATTTAATATCTAAAATAAAAAATCACCTTGTTTACGTTGGAAAGAAATTAAAATTTTGCCGTAGTTACTTAATGCGTCCTAAAATAAATATCATCTTTTATTTTTGAAATTTGCCACTTAGAATTAAACAAGTTTCTACGCACTACAAACAATATAAAATAGGTTTTAAAAATGAGAGAATTGTTGCATTTCTTTAGAAAAGCGTATTTCATAAAACAAACTCCACGTGTTACAGTTTTTCTGATGCTTTGTAAACTGGGCCTTATTTCTCTAGCATGCTTGATATTAGTACCAAAGCTCTCAAAGCTTGAAGTTTTGAGCAAAATGTACTTTGTATTATTTTAAGCGCTCTCTTATTCTTAAGACATCTAATATCATCGTGACTCGAACTTTTTCCGTAGGTATAACATTACTTCACATAATTTCGTAAAAACATTTGAATATTCAGTCCTTACGTCATACTCAGCGGGATTCTATCGAAGCTTAATCTTGATCCATTATAAAAAAAATATTTTTAAGGCATCATCACCTTAATGAGATCTACCAGACACTTACCTTGAATACATGGAAAATATTCGATAATTGAGTGTTTACGATGTGTGCTTAAAATTCTATCATAAATTAATTATTGAATTAAGCTATGTTGCTTCTTAATATATATAAAATAGGTGGAGATTAGAAGCTTTATGAATGCGTATTCTTTCTAAGAGGTATTTTTAAAATTAAACTAGAAATATTATACATGAACACACAAACGTGCAGTTTTTTGTACGGTATAACTAAGGGGCGGTACCCTCATGTTCGGGCCGGCACATACGGTTCGGCAGTATTATTGAACGGCAATGCCAGCTTAAAAACCACTACACATATTTGGCAAGTGCCGATTGGGTAGTCCGTTCGGGATTAATACAAGCGGTTACATTGGGCTCGTCTCGCTACAACCCGAATGACAATTTTTCCCGAACCTTCACCTAAACATTGGCGTCTTTGACTTTCGTCAGTGCCGATTCATGCCGGCTCGAATGTGTCGGTAGTGCCTTACTCATGGATGTCATAGTGTGCATTTAAAATTAGACAGAAGATTTTACGCAACATTCGTATTAAAGCAGATACGTTTCTTCAGCAATGTTACCAGTTGAAAATATCTTCTAAAAGTCTAATAACCGTCTTTTAATTTGAAACATTATGTGTTACTTAAGATATAGTAGCTAAATGTAACCAGACAATCTGATGTTCACTTTTTATTTTCGGAAAATCACTTGATACTGTATCAAAAGTCGTACTGTAAAACACATACGTAAAGTCTTCCACATCGCATACAACAGGCAGGTGTAAAGGTTAACTTGTGCCTAAAATCTGCGCAAAGGCATCTCCGCATTCCATCTCGGAATGGCGCGAATTAGCGCCGGCGGCAGAACGGCAGCGTGGTCACGGCATTTCGCGGGGTTTTCCAACACTAAAATGGCGATCGTAGCGCGGCGTGCGCAGAAATTAGACAAAAAAGCGCGTGAGAAATCTTAATGTCAGCTGTGTCGGAAATTTGAATTATGGTTATTGTTTATTGTGTGTATTGGAATTATTGATTTCGTTCGGTAGGTAGCTGAACGTAGGGTGGATTTTGAAGATGAATTTTTCATCTATTTAAATGTGGTTTTGATCTGGGTTGTGAGTCTGCTCAATTTTGAAAGGTATGTGAAAAAAATGAATTTAAATTTCTCTCTCATTTTTTACCTTTGGCCGATTGAGCATTGTAATTATTTAAAGTATGGACCAGACCTTCAAAGTTCTGCTATGTCAAATCTCTACTTCGAAACACAATAACGACGAATTATGAACATATAATTATCGTGACAATAAAATTTGTGAATTTTCTCAAAACGTTTAAAGATCTCTTTGTAAGTTATGCCATTGTTAAGTAAATGACCAGTTTACAACATAATAGGAAGGTGTAACATGCGAAATGTATCTGTATTGTGCTAAATGATCAAAATTTTATATCATTTGGGTAATTAAACGTTTTTGGCAAATTTTATGATTTAGCAGCGAGTTCTATAGAAATAATCATGATCAATAATGATCATAGCAGGTGATGTGAATGAATGTATTAAAATCATCCGTTGTCCGAGAGTAAAATGGATAAAATTTAAAATATCTTGTATAATATTTTGAAAAAATCATACAATTATTTCCACTACAACCAGAAACACGTGTCTGGTGAGATTATTTGTGTGTGTTGCAGAGCATTCTACCATTTCAATGGCACGTTAGCGGGAGGGGGGGGGGCGGTCTTATTATACACACGTCGCGGAAGAAGCAAAGTAATTGTAAAACAATATTATGCTTTTGGTCCACCTGATACTTTACGATTTTTATAGAGCCCTTTCTACATATACGTTTAAACTTATTCTGGGTATTGTAAAGTAACCAAACCTAAAACAAAGATTCAGGGTCACTTGCTTAGGGGCCCTTAGGTATTGCGTTTGCGTTAAAGTTCATTTTTCCTTGCAGTCGTCAGCGCGCAGAGAGAATAAGTAAGAAAGGCGGGCACGCCATTTTGTGTACGGAGTGGTTTATCTGCTATGAAGTTACTTTAGTAAACTTGAGCTTCGGGGCAATGTTCTAACCGGGTTTTCCAGGGGATTTCATGCATTATTCGTTTATAACTTACAACTTTTTACCAAAAACTTGAACAGATTTGGAATATGATTAAATTGATTATTTTGGAATAGATTATTTAAACATGATATCCGCTTTAACATACGATTGACACAAGATTTATAACCAAACCGTATAATTGATAAGTAATGTCAACCTTATCAGGATACTTTTTATCAACAATATTAGCATACGTCGATCCGTAGGTGTTGACCGCATAAGAGACCGTATAAGGTCAGAATGAAGATTGAGAACACATTATAATCGGTTCAATTAATATTCATTTTGTATTCCTACGCAAATTGGAGTAGTGTGAGTATTTAGCTTTATTTCTCCGTTGTTTACATTTGAGAACGAACAGGGCGAAACTGATTTTGCGGAATCATAGCTAAAAATAACAACTTAAGATCACAAAATTATATTGTTTCACCAGTTTAAGATCTACATATAAGTCGAGGCAATTAGTTTATGCAGTTTATTTTTGGCGCGAAATTGGTGACGTGCGGTTTCACAGACCGCTACAGAAACTTTAGTTCGATCTAATTTACCTATTCGGGCCTGGCCTACATATATATCCCTTTTTTCGGCGTTTGTGCAACTTAACTTGAACCTATTCAAGGGCAGGGAAAACTAGGAAGTGCGGGGTAAAAGGTGAAACGACATTTCGCAGGCGTCGAGCTCTCCGCGATGTGAGACCGCATGTCACTAGTTCAAGATTAGGTAATACTATTTTTTTAGCCGGGAAACGAACCCGCGATTCGCCTGAATTAAAGTGAAGTGAAGTTTCTTGCCAGTTCTTCTTCATGAAGGTATTTCCAAACACGAGAACAAGTAATTGTCAGTGTTGAGAAATAAATATATGAATTTGAATTTAAGTGCATCATAAACTCTAGGTGTTTTGTCTACAATATTGATTGAGGTTATTATATCGGAATGTCGACTACTGAGGAAGGAGTAGCCGACCATGGGCTTCACTTGGAATTGCCTTTGATCCTGTCACTTCTTCTAAATTTCAACGCAAACGTGGACATTAATATCGCCCCAGTAGAAATTTCAACAAAATAAACTGCACTACTACACCTGGCACTAACATTTGAGCAAGTTTTTTTAAAGTCTCGTGCACGAACCTCAATTTACCCCTCTCCTTTTAGAATACCCTGAAATTCCTGAGTAGCTTAGAGTTCTTTTTCATTGTTGTACCTAATTCTAAACTATTAAGAATTTTTTACTGAATCGTGTACTGTAAACAAATGAATAGATCCGATATGCTTGTTAATTTTAGAATTCAAAATAAAATATTAATACTTTCACGTGCGGTTTTGAAGCGTATAATATTTGGTTTATTATTATTATTCAGTGTTACTGTCCCACTCAGAGAAGTCAAATGGTTACTTAAGGGGCGCCTTATTAAAGATTTTGCAAAGACCTAACTGGAGTATACATAATCTATACATTAGCTTAACATTAGACGCGGCCATAACAAACAGCGTAACATTACTGCGTAGTAATGTTTGAATTCGTTTAAGATATTCAAATAAATATTTACCATGTTATTTGACGCTTCCAGTGTCCGCAGGGGGTACATTAGAGGTCATTTATTATTGAATTCTGTATCAATTGTAAATAACAAAGTAAAAAATCGGGTAAGTATTAGACTTGTTTATAACCGGTAAGTAATTATATGATCTTTAATTCTAATCAGCTTTTGACTGTCTATTAGTCATTTACGATTGTTTACTACTCTTAAGCTAGTTTAGTTTTTACGACAGCGTTTTGTGTAATGTATTTCTTATATGTATACATTAATAGTCAAATAAAAATCATAGATAAATTAAGAAATATTGATTTTTGAAATCCTTTTCAGACTTATTCCGATTGCTATAGTTATTTTTCTGCAATTCCTGTTCCTTTGTGAATTCGGGAAATAATATAACCTATGTCACTACCTTAATTGAGACGAATCTAACGGCACTTCATCCGTTGTAATGATTTAAACGGTTTAGGCTGCCAAAGAAGTATACATACGCTCGAAAAACATAACTCTGTTTCTGACAGTCGAGTAGAAAGGAAATGATGTTGCAGACATCGTTTTATCCCTTACAGTATCAGCCAAAATGATGAGAAGTAATGTCTCTTGTGGCAATTGGCGACAACAACTGAACATATGGATTTGCAAAAGTTATCAAATAGGATTACAAGGTAGCTCTGACTTTCAAAACTAATAAAAACCTCTCTGACTAATCATTATTAAATTTCCCGTATAATTATTTTTAAATAATGAATCTCCATAGAAGAAAAATTTATAGTTTCTTGTTTGCATATCGCTCATGTTATTACAAAGACACAATAACAACAAATTGGTATATAATTCACTTTCATCTTGCATATCTTTCACGAACAATAAGGAAAATTATCTTTTTTCCACCCTGATAGCTAATCGGTGCTTAAATGAACCTGGGAATCTTCAGTCGAATGCCCGGTGCATTTCCTTGATGTTGATGAAAATGGAAGTGACAAGCACAACGAAAGCAGCATCCGCGTTACGACGGCTGAGTAGCGTCGGAGGGCCTAGGTTTCAAGCCCTGGCTGGGCCATTGATTTGTATTATAAACGCAGATGTTTGTTCTCGGGTTATGGTTGTCATAATCACAAGCTCTGCTTACTTTGGAGCAATACAGTTGGTGTGTTTGTCTGGCGAAGTTATTAATTATCTTGTTATGGGACTATAGCTATCATTTACTTGAAGAAAATTTATTTATGAGCGGTCATGGATATCATATCTTACGGGTTACGTCGCAATAATGTGTGATTGTTGAGAACGTGACTACTTAACGCAGACAATAAGTTTCCCTTGAACGGGTATGTATATTTTAGTTTACATTAGATTGATTTCGTGTCTTTCTAATCAGAGCAATACCATAATTTTATTGAATAGGTATTTAATCTAAACCTAGAATCTTAGTAAACTGAACTGTTTCGTGAGTGTTTCGAATATGCAATAATAAGTGGCAAGTAACCACTAGCGTTCAAGATTAAAACAGTTTGTCGTACTAATGTTAGTCATGGAGGCTTATTAGTAATATTCACTATTTTATACTCAGATTTTCATGAATGCTGGACCAACTAACAACTATACCAAATGTATTTATAAATATTGGTCCAACTAAGAATAAGCTACACGCATGTTTGCTTAATTTAGTTTATATTGAGATTGATTGAGTCTGGGAAATGAATTAGAAACTATGAAAAATTTGCAAAATAATATAAGTGTAATTTCAATGAAGGTAGAATTATTATTATGATTAAAATAAAATTTAAGTAAAGTTTCTATAGTAACTGCATTGCACCTTCTAAAAACATGAATCTACGTTTTTCACACGGGAAACGCACAGTAACACAATGAAGACGCCTTACATCGCTGACAATGAGGATCTCCGTGTCTAGAACTCGACCACTTTCAAACTTTCCCGCCACTTTTAGCTGTTTTGAGCGAGAAAATTATATTATATCAGCCCGTTGGAGCTATGGTTCATGTTGTAAAATACCGACGACACCGATACAGTGAGTATTAGAGATAGGGTGAAAAAGCAGATGCAATCATCTTTTGTGAAACAATTGCATATTAGAAGGTTATTTGTTTCTTATTTCGTAGGCTGTAAGCATGTATTATATGACATCTATTTCATACATTTATCTTCAAAGCTGTATTTGGCTACGTCGATCTCGCCAATATACATTTATTTAGTAATGTATATATATGTATTTGACGACCGAGTGATGTAGTGGTAAGTAGCCTTGCCTCATACGCCGAAGGCCCCAGGTTCGAGTCCTGGCCGGGGCATCTGTTTAAGAAACAAAGCCTAATCTATCTATCTATCTAGTGATTGATAGATATGACATAGACAGTACTTTTGAAGTGGATGGATATGATAAGCTAAAAATAGCCTGCCCAAAGTATTTTTATTTTTTACAGTAAGAGCCACTTGCGCTGACTTAGCTAACGTTAGGTAAATATTGCTTTATGTCTCTGTCAGTCCAATAGAAATTGTAAGTGACGGAGGAATATAACTAACTAACCGGTTATTTGAGGTTCACGCAAGAAGGTCTTCCAGTATTAAGTATTTCGTCCGCGATCCTAAATCTCAAAGTTTTTATTAGCCTTAATTTCTTACTTAAACATTTTAGATTTTTATATTTGACTTTAAATAACTAACACGTTTTCTATTTACTAATTAATGATCCTAAAACAGGTTTATGTTTTTGTTTTGAATAAGAATGCAACACAGTTTCAAAGCAATTAGTCAATGTCCTTTTCACAGACCTTGGTTATTATTCTTCAACCGGAACCGAATGTTATTTAAATGCTACAATTTCTTGTATTTGTTCTGGACTGTGGCAAGTTACAAAATTAATATTAATTTAAATATTCACAATATTAATTTTATGCTACATAGTGTGTAGGTAAATCGAAATATATCTACGAACTGTTCGGTATGTTCTACAAACCGCGTAAAACGTTGTGTTGTCGTTATAGAGGAATTGAAATGACTATAATTGTAAATAAATAATTCTGTTAGCAATGGAGACTTTTCATTGCTTAAAAGCTTTTTTCTCTTGGGTCGAAATTACAAAAGCGTGAACCAATTATCTTATTGTGTCAATAAATATAAGTTCTTCTATTAAAAGTGGCTATAATACTTTTAATTTAATATTAATATCTAGGAATGCTCGAAACAATGGGAACTTATCTACATAAAAAATAGCACGCAACAAACAAACCGCGTTTAAATCTAAAACATACCACAAAAATCTAAGACGGCCGAGTAGCGACGGTAGTTTGTAAATGCCGGAGGTCCCAGGTTCGAGTCTTGGCCGGAGCGTTCATTCCGTGATTAACTCAGATATTTATTCTCGAGTCATGGGAGTTTATATATTTATAGTTAGTAAACCACCGTTTCGCTGTATGGTCATCCACGACACAAGCTCTGCTTACTTTGGGGGTCGTGCAGCTGGTGTGTCTGATTTTTAAACTTGATTATTAAACTTAAACATATTAACTTGAAAATAAATTAGTCCTTTGTTCAAGCTTACACATAACAATTACTGAACCAATGATATGTCGAGTTAACTGTATTATTATCATATCACCATTCCTTCTCTTTTGTTGCGGTCCAACACACGCACCCACTTTGACAGTGGCCGCTAACACAAAGGTCAATAAACATTTTAACAAGTATGGTCTTTAAATACTATAATTTGTATTGACACGGAAACTTGGCACACGATTTGATAGTATTTTTTTCTGAGTAAATTTTTGAGTGTTTACTAGAATTGACTTGGAATGGTTTTCAGAACTTTTGTGTTTTTTTTTTTGGGTTTGGATTTGGCTTTGGTTTTTCATTACATATATTTTTGTATTAACAGAAGTTTTTCCAAGCTTTTAGTTAGTTAAATCTGTTTGTAGACGACTGTGCTCGTACACTCTTGAATTAACGATTAAAACTCTTTCGGATAAAACAATGGATAAGCTTATGGAATTACAGCAACAGAAGGCTAATAAGTCTTACAATTATTTTCACTATTAAGAACTAGAAAAATCATTAATCAGAATCAGGATTAAACTTGAATAAACAAATAAATTCAAATCAACATATCTAGCTTAGGGCGCTGTTTGATATTTGATTTTTTTGTAAAATTCTTTAATTATGTCAATTATTATGTAGAAAGCGTGGAAAATATGGTTAAATTTCAAATTCAAGTCGTTTGGAATTTTTATAAATCCGTATATTTAGGTTAAAATACTGAAATCTTAATCATTCTTATTTTCTTAACAATTCAAAAGAAAATGTTTTATCAATGTTTAGGTACAGTCGACCCTTGTCATTATACTTGACAGTTTGGTTTTCAACTTCGCCTTCATTCACCAGTATGACTCAAAGACCAACGAACAATATCAAATGCATATTCTCATTTCACGGCCATCCATTGTGATTTTATAAGATCAGCTATGATCCAATGTTAGTGGTCCACTAATGGAGAGTGACATGTTAAGGTCGGGCCATACTGCCGCTGAATATTGTGATTTTATAATAATAACCATCACGATATACGGTTGGTAATTAATGGTTTTGCCACCTTATGGTAATTTTCTAAGCATTAAGCTGATGTTGTTGGTAAAGGTTGCTCTAAAGCGATGTTTTTATATTTTTTAAGTCGTTATACAGTTGTTGGTTACGGGTTACCTCATCCGAAACATATATTATTCTTCTAACAAATTGTGGTAAAGATCTAAAGAGAAATTAGTTCCGTCTATCTGGATTATACTAAGAAATATAATTTTTTTCTATGGCTATAAGCAACTTCGTGCATTATCCGCATTGTCTTTTTGAAATTTGTAACTGAAAAGTTGATAATTTGAAAATACATTCATGCTCCAAACTGCTTCAAGCCCTGAAGTAAAAAAAATACTGTGCTAATGCTACTAAAAGAAATACTAATCAGTTTGGTATAGTTAGCAGTTAAAATCAGAGATTTTAATGTTTCGTAACAGTATTTATTTTTTTATCTTATAACAATACTTTCGTGCTTCAAATTCTACTTAATTCATATAAAGACCAAAACCAAACCCAGTAATAAATGGGGTGAAGTGAAAATCGCTCTCAATTAAATTTACAAGAGGAAGGATAAGTGAAATGGAACCAACCCGTATTCATTACAATTTCTTTTACTAGGTAGAAAAGGAAGAATTTTAACCGCATTTTATCATCAATCTTCCTTTTCAATTACTTGTAGTGTCATGGTAGTAATAAATTGAAAAAAAATGTATTTGGATTTGTTTATTAGGTTTGTTTTTCCTGGGATCTTACGATTAGTATGTCTGGGTTTATAATATGTATTGTTATAAGGGATAAAACTTGTAACAAGATGATTGCGGTAAATTTTTCCTCAATTGTCACATATTGTTCCGTATTTTTTCTGAACAAAATAAGCTTTATTACCTGATGATGAGCAAATTATTTACTGGATTACGTAATAAAGGTTCCCGAACTTGTTTTTAATAACTCATCTTATCATAATATCGAAGAAAGAAACGCACCCATATTTATAAATTAAGTTATTTTTATTAATTATAAATATTTTACATTTATATTTCAAGTTATTTTTATTGGATTCGGGGCTTGGAGTATACACAGCTGGGTTGCTGCTATACATAACATTCTAACAAATTCTTATTTTGATTCATAGTATAGACAAAACATCCGCTGGTTACTTTGTGCCTATGCAGTCAGTGGGTTTATTGGGGGATTTAATTTATGTATTTACCGATAGATGAATAATAATAAAACGTTTGTTAATATTTATGGAACATCGTACTTTATCTTCATCAATTACTACAATACATTGCTCGCTAAAGTATTTAGTACCGTTACTCACATATCAGGTTCGGTTCTAGCCTAGCTCCTGACATCTAGCTATCAATTTTACGATGTAACTCAAATACGGACCAGTCTTTGAGGCAGGATGATGAATAAAAAAAAACGTGATATAAATTGAAGAATACCGTGCTTTTAATGTGATCAATGAACTACGTCTCAGCTGTCAGTTGTAGGTTGTTATGTACAGATATTTAAATGTTGAAATCGGGCAATATCCTTACAATGTTGATAACTTGTTATTTGAATAATAAATCCCCAGACAAACACACCAACTGCATGGCCCCAAAGTAAGCAGAGCTTGTGTTATGGATAACCAAACAAACGTACATATTTGAATATTTACAACCATGACAAGAACAAACGTAAATGAACTACCACTAACCGGCGGTAGTAGCCTTGAATAGAATCCTAAACCTGAAAAATATTTTAAATACACTACACATTTTCTATAACAAAAATACTGTATCATAATATTCATCACAAACAAATTTAGTAGCATCTTGATTACGTAATGTCAAAGTTTCATCGTGATACGTAAAAGGAAAAGTCCAATTATCACATTTTTTTCTGATGAGTAAAGGTCATGATATCAAAATGATATCAAATACCAGTCTTAGATCAATAGATTAATTGTGCATTCCAATGTCTAATTAGATCATGATCGGAGTATTTTTTTCACATTTGATGCGAAATATGTCAGCTTAGCTTGGCTGATCTCGTTCAGTATCCTATGTTTGATAGGCTGCTGTGATACGTCTCTCTGCTTTACGTCTTTTTACTGTAGCGTCGGGTGTCGGATCGCTCACTTCCCCCCTCATATGGATGAAGGCGATGGCTGACTCCTGCGTTAAGCCCGTGAACGAGTGCTGTTCGCGGATGTTCGTCATTTGGATAGTTTGTTGCCGAACTAACAGATACAGATAAGACTTTATATAGACATGAAGGGTCATTGTGAATTTATTTAGAAAAAAATGACACGCGTGACGTTTCATGCCAGCTCTTCTTCACAAGGAACTTGTGGTCATCTTTATACAACTTCAATAAGAACAAACAATTGTCAATGTTGGGAAATAAATATACCGTGCCTATGTCTTGTAAATCAAAAATTATTAATCCGTGCAGGATACGAAAAACTATTCCATGTCTGAAGGATTATGGTTAAAATAAAAGTATTCGGTTCGATAGCACTTGATTTATTTTTCATCACACACATACGGTAAGCGGAGAGCGAGAGACAAACAAAAAGATGCACAAATGACAGCGACACACTTGACATTTTGTGGCTGTCACCACGTTTACAAATACACACTTATTGTATTTTGTTTACATTAGTAGCTATGCTACAACAATGTCAATAAAAATCTACTTTAAATCAGAAATATAACATTTTTTTTAATGAATAAAGAGGATTATGTGTATTATGGATATACAGGAACTCCTTATTCAGATTTTGTCATACTCCCACACCACTGGAACTCTTGAGGAAAAAAAAAACGATAAACAAGCCTAAAGTGTTAACGCACTGGTTAAACAAAAGTTAAAAGAGTTGAATGGTTTCTTTGAAAATATTCAAGAGTGTAATCGATTTTGAGTGGAAAGTGTGTTTATGGATTTAGAGGAATCACGTATTCTAAAAAAAACGTAAATGTCATTGAGGTTGTATTAAAGGACATGAACTTTTTTGAAGGAAATTTTGCTTTTTAAAACTCGCTTATACAAAATATATGCTCATCTCTGCTAAGAAATGCTTGGGTAATCTAGGAGGCAGGGGGTCTGAATTCGTTTAAAATGCGTTCTTGATTAGATCAAAGTTTAACCACAGCGGTATTTTTACCAGGATCCGTATTGCACAAGGTTGGAATAGAAACCATGAAGGCATTGAAATCTTTTCCTTATGAGTGTATATTGGAATCGATAAAATCAAATAAGTTATTAAGTCACGATTATTGACCGACTCCGAGTTAGTTATCTTAAAAATTGAACTGTATATAAAGTTTGCGCAGCTTTGTTCAGTTACGGGCTTTTCCAAAGCGTATTTCTAAAGTTAAGACAATTCCAACTGAAACCTTCGGTCGGCAACGCATCATTAGTCGATATAACAGTCATATTCGAAATTCCAAAATATACGACTACGACTAATGTTGCACTTACCATCAGCAGGGTCGTGTGCTCGTTTGCCGGCTATGTTAATAGTTAATAAAACATATCATGAATGCTTATTCGCCCAAAAAGTAACTGAAAATATATAATGTAACTGAAAAGTATCCAAATTATTTGGAGTCACAACAGACGTAAACGTCTCGTTCTAGAAAACTCCTTTGAAAAAAAGCTCTAACACTACTGTTTTGATGGAAATAAAAAAAAACTATGAAACAATCATTAATACTTATCTAACGATCGCAACCGATTCACCTTAAATGTCAGAAAACAGCATTCCATAGGTCACTTTTTTTCTCACATACAGAAGGATCCCACATTAGTTTGGCCCGGCTGACGACAACACGGCTAAGACGTCATATATTTATTTCTAGAAAATTCAACATTCTTCTGAAAACGGTAACGAAGTGGAAGCCGCATTCTAGGGGCAATAATTGATCTTGAACTTGACCGCGCCGGATGCGCGCGCTCCGTCGTTTTAGATGACCGACTTAAGATGCGTTCATCGTTGAGTCGGGTTTGTGATCGACCGCGTAAGTCTTAAATAGATGTTCACTGGGACTTTTAGTTACTTTTAGAGAGATAGATCTGAAGGTCTGTCTTTTAAACTAAGTCTTTATAAGTTTTTATAAGAGAATGAATGACGAAAGCCGCTTAGCGTGTTCCTAATTATCTTAGAGTAGTACCTGAGATGAGTGAGATAGCCAAAAGTTCTAATACAACATTATTATATTAAAATAAACCAATAATAACCCAAATTTCTACTCGTCACGTACATATTTCAGTATACAACTCTTCTGCATTTAAAGAAAAAACAAAAATATATCCCTTAACTTACAAAAAATACACCCCGAAACTTATGATGAACGCATCCTAAAGATGGTCTCGCCTGCATTAGCCTGCGCAATCGCAGAGATTTAGCAACGAGCGTCTGTTGACCGGTCGGGTTAATGGTCTTGATCTTTGCGGCCCGATGCTACTTGATACTTGAGATTTGAAGGCTGTGCGCCTAGTTGCGATTACTACTGAATTACGTTATGTATGATGGAAATATTGAAATATGTTGGTGTTATAATATCAATTTGTTGTAAAAGAATGTTGTAAATTGCTTATAATATATAAATTGCTGAGAAGTGTTGTTAGATAGCAGTATAAAATTTTAATTACGTTAATAAAATTTTATCGCAACTGTGATGATTAGTTACAAAATTAAAAATAGTATATAGCTATTAAAATTTTTAATATCTGTTACAATGTTGCAAAATTGTGGAATTTTTATAATTTTTAAATAAATAACAAAGTGTTAATCTTAAAAAAACCACTTGCGTTACTTTACTGGTGCTTTCGCGAAAGGCGGAATTTTGTAAAAAAAAGCTGGGTACTGCTGTGTGTACTGCTGTGTGTTTTGTTCTAGTTATTTCATGTTGTCTTGCGATTGTGGCCGAGTGGTGTAGTGGTATGTAGCCTAGCCTCATACGCTGGAGGTTCCGCGTTCGAGTCCTGGTCGGAGTATTCATTTGTGTGATGAGCGCAGATGTTTGTTTTCGGGTCTTGGTTGTTGATACATATATGTATGTGTATGTTTATTGTGGGTTCCCCCAGTTCACTGGATGGTCATCCATGACAAAAACCTTTGCTGACTCTAGGGCCATTCAATTGGTTTTTTGTCTGAAATTAAAAAAGAAAAGAATATTCTTTAAAATAAAAGCAAAAAAGCATGATTAAAGCGCATTTTTGTGATTTTGCATATATTTTATATTCACTATTTCTGTTATATATATATATATATATTATATATATATATAGAATATAGATTATATATATATATATATATATATATATAATGTATAATGATATCATCGCTCAAAACTACAGCGAGTGGTAGGTCCAAATCCGTGCAATTTTCTAAAGCTTTCATAAATTTATAATTTCCTGCACAATAATGACCAAATAAATCCACTCGTGACTAATTTCATGTCCACTCGAAGGTTTCTCGTTGGCCCAATTTATTTTATATACTGTTAAAATTATGAAATACAAACTATTCTATACCTTACTGCCTACGTTTTAAGATCTATTTCCGCTGCCAATCAACAGATTGTAGTTATTCTACCAGTTGATAATAGAGATAGTAAATTGTTCGTGTACACAAGGTACTTTATTTTTATTACATTTTATAATTATTTTGTAGGTATTTTTTTGACGTGGTATTGCCGTTTTAGTTTCGAATTTTTAAAGTAAATCGCCGCGTACACAATTTTGTACGCACGTAGAAGTAATTTTACCTTTTTGTTTTTAATTGCCTCTGTTATTAAGTTTTCGCTTTCTCGAAAGTTACTTTTGAAGTTCATAGACTAAGGTCAGGTTTTTTGGGACTGTTGGTCGGATTTGGCATAATTAAAGGTGTTTATCTGACTTCAGGGTCATAAATATTTTGCTTACGCATTGTGATAAGTTTAAATGTCCTCTTGAAGCGTGTAAAGATTCTAATATGTATGAAGTTACTGTTATGATTTTCATATGATAATGCAAGTTTTTAGTTCACAATATGTAATAAAAACTTACATGAAGTTGAATTTATCTATTTATTTACCGAGTGATGTAAGTGGTTGTAGCCGTGACGCAAACGCCAGAGATCCCCAGGTTCGAGTCCTGGTCGTGGCTTTAATCTGTGTGATGAACACATATATGTGTTCTCGGGTCATGATTGTTTATATTTATTTATGTACGTTTATTCTGGGTGCCCCCCCCCCAGTTCGCTGTGTGGTCATCCACAACACAAGATGTGCTTACTTTGGGACCATACATTTGGCGAGTTTGTCTGGGGATTTTATTATTATTTATTATAACTATATTGATTTAGTAAGTTACTTTAGCCTTTTGATATAATTTGTTATATAATAGTCCTCATAAAGTCGGACTAAACCTTTATTGATACCATGTTCTTTTAATATAAATGGATTTTTACGATTAGATTTACAGTACTAGGAAATAAATCGTGTTATTAAGAAACATATTAAGAAAGAAATAACAAATCATTCAAAAGTATAGCTCAAAGCTGATGTTCATTAGATATAGAGAAGAATTTTATGTGAAATCCCAAAAAATAAACTGTTATTTTTCATTTCATAGTAAATTTTATACTATGCACTAATTACCTATCTGAAACCTTAGTTCCTCCAAACCAAACCAGTCCTTTCGTAACCCAGATATGCATATCCTATGAAAGCACAGACTTTGTTACATTTGCGCGTGCGCCACGTTTGTGGTCCGCAGTCCGGTGAACTACTGACCTCTGTTTTGCATGTCTTGGGCGTCTATTCACTAACAATAAGATATTTTGATATATTCCTTCGGGCTTTTTTATTAATTTACGTTTTAGAGTAGTGTTAACGACAAATAACACAGCGAACGAATATAGCCATTATGCACAGGAAATTTAAAGATGGCGCACTCTCTCAATAACTTTTTTTACAAAAAGAGGTACCATTTTTATTTTTAAATATGCACAATTTTAATTACTTGAAAAAGTTTGTAGTAAAGGTGGCTTTCTTCAAAATTATTGCTCTATATGTTAAACATCGGAAAGTTTAATTACTTTAATAATTAAACATAATGAATGTGGGCTCTGGTCAGTGATAACATTGGTATGTACAAGTTTTAATACCAAGATAAAGTATATTCCAATTATGAAAGAGCAATAACATATAATTTCTTCCTTTCCTATGTTACATGTAAGTGATGTTTATTTTAATCTATAAATGAATCCCAAGGATCCATAAAGTAAAATTTGTACTGGATGAAATTGCGAGAAATTTTATCCAAATTAAGAAACAAAGCAAATATAATATACGATCAGCGTATTGTGCAAAAAAAGATAAGGCTTGACGCACTGCGTAACAAGTCTACTCGCTCAATGTCCAATAAAAATGTAACCTATATTGCAATGTCTAGACTAGAATAAGGAGCCAGGCTTGTGATAAGGGTGGGGCCGCATCGGAGTCCAGTCCGACACGAACTGTGCCATTGTTTGCAATAGGGCTGTCGCTGGTGATCTATGCGGCCTGCGCAAGCACAGGTTAGGTTGCGACTTGTTTTTTGGTTAGTAAAACTGTTCTAAATTTTAGTATGTGGGGCGAGGTCTGCCTGTTTGCATTCTCCCTGGGTTTACGGGTTGATGTTGAAAAGCAAATGCGTTTAGCTTTTTTAAAGTATGTTTTAAGCCTATATTGTTATTATAAATGTAAGTAGAGGTGGCGGTCTCATCCGCAGCACGGAGAACGTGAAGGTCTGGGGGGATAGAAGTTTGTTCATTACTTTGACTATACAGTGTGACTTTTTTTACTGTTCGGAAAACAGAAACCCAGACTACAGCTCTGAGCAACTCCCAACAAGCTTCCCAAAGAAACCCAGAAAAAATGTGGCGAAAATGAAAAGATAACCGAACAAACTCTTCATATTTTAATTTCGGGTCAGCGTCCAAATTTTTATGAAGAGACAAATGTTCTTTTCATTTTCCGAACGGTAAAATAGTCACCAGGTTATTTATTGATCTTGCTTTGACAATTGTTACATCTGGATATTGTAACACTTTACAATACAAGATCATTATAAAGTTTTTATATTAAAAAACCTGCAATACTCACATGCATCTTATTCTAAATACTTTGTTCAGTTCATTTTAATAAAAAAAAAAACAATAATAAAAATAAGTAAAATAAGCCGTTTTAGTAGATAATTTGAAATGGCATTGAAGATAAATTTAGGAGATGCCATCATAAGTAGGTAGTCTATTAGGCCATGCGTAGTGTAGGTAGCTGTCAAATCATGTTTATCTTTAATGTCAGCAATAAAGTCAATGACTCTTGTTCTATATAGAAAAACCAGTAGGTAAGTTTATCGTGAGCCACAGCCCTGAATCAAAACTACGTTCAAATCCGAATTCGTGAATGTCTTGCGCACGATTCTATAACGTGTAGTGTTTTATTATTTTGTTGGTATGAAGCGAAATCCTTTGTGTGTGCTTTTTATCTGTTGCCTAGAGTGTGGGCGTAGCTCCGGAGATGATGGGAGACAATAAGGAAAAACGATGTTTTGTTGTGCTGAATTGTATTTTGATTCGAGCCGCTGTGTTGTTCGTTTATTTCATATTTTGAGTACGGTTGTTACTTGTAGTTTTTATAGGGCAGTAATTAAAATTAGCTTTGTTTATTTATTAAGTTATCGATAAGCTACAAGTATTTTGGAAGTTGTTTTTTTGCGTTCTTCTGTTATAAACAAAATCTGTGGTAGTTTGTAATTGTCTCCAAAAAAATAGGAACTCTTTAAAAAACGTAATTTGCGCAGCACAATATCAACTACTCAGTATTCTGGTTTCATCCAACATTCATCCCTTGTGCGGGTAGACATTTATTTGATGAAAGCAGGGGTAAGTTTTCTTGTCGTGAATGTTTTAATATCTTTATTAACTTTGGATTCCTCCAAATTTGGCTATATGGTCTTACAAAAAGCAAGCTATACTGGCTTTGTTATAAGAGCTTTTTTCGTTTTTATTCGGAATCTATTATTACTTCAATAATTTAACCTACATACCGTCCCGTTAATACTGTCATCACGGTGCGCACGCGCACGCGTTTCCGGCGAATCCCGCGATGCGTGTCAAGGACCACAGCGTGCGCAGAGAGATGCGTCGATGCGCTTGACTTGGTCTTCCGGTCGTTTGACTACTGTGAACTGTGGTTTATGATATTTGATGTATGTGTTGTCGAGTATGGCTTGAATGAGGCAGGTTATAAATTTAATCCGGTTTTAGTCTTTTCTTCGCTTACAGTTTCCCTCGATCACCGCCAACGTCTATTGAAGACGGATAGGATAACCCAGGATTAAGTTTATTAATAATAAATCTTATAATTTTAGCAGTAGTTCAGACATAGTGCTCTGCATAAAATTCCAAATTTACTGATCAAAATTAACGATAAACGTTTCAAAACTCAATAATCAATTCGGACCACAAAAGCCTCAACAAAAACCGAATTCAAACAAACCGACAAACATCTAGAGCACGACATGATTAACGGTACCGTATCAAT
This sequence comes from Marasmarcha lunaedactyla, assembly GCA_923062675.1. Classification (NCBI taxonomy): domain Eukaryota; kingdom Metazoa; phylum Arthropoda; class Insecta; order Lepidoptera; family Pterophoridae; genus Marasmarcha; species Marasmarcha lunaedactyla. Next base: position 7,857,088 of record OV281358.1, read on the forward strand.
TTCCGAATCGGAACTATGCCGTATAACGTCACGAATTTATTTGCTCAGTAGCAAAAACTGGAACTATGGCATTTGTTAACTGGCTAAACGAAAAACTGTATTTACGCATAGAACGCAGCGCCAACTTTTATAGAACAGATAAGCTGGTCGGACTGCTGACCGGAGGATGAAACTTGGTTCCGAAACCCTATACAGAGTTTTATTATTCCCAAAACAATAGAGTTATTAGGCAATCGGTATTATGAGGTGTGAACACGCAGCGATTTGCGGATAATTCTGTCACATTCATTGACAAACAAAACTCTTTTATATGTCTAACAATGATTTTATGCTGTTTTTTTTGTAGTGGTGTAACTGTAGTTTGTTGCGTAATTCGTTTGATTTCAGGTTTTGTTTTCGATTAGTTACAAACAATAAATAAACAATCTATAGGAACGAAGTGCCGCTTAATAATTTGGTTATATAGACATGTGATAATTGTTGCCATTGGATGCAGAAATAAATAATAATAATTTTTGCTAACATTGTCCAAACTAAATAACGTCAGGTTTAACAGTCGTCTTGTTGGCTTGGTCATGTATTTTATACATTATTTTTACTTTTTAGATACTTTTGTGGCAGTACAAGTAGATGGTCACTTTTTGGCTTATCAGGTAGTACTCCTCTGCATTAAATCAGTCCTGTCTATGAAGAAAAATAAGCTTACGAATTCATGATATTATGTATGATGCGGGATTATATAATGAAAACAGTCTCAAATGACTTGTATAGATCAAAAATATGCATCATAGGGACGATTTCCCTAAACCGCAACATTCCTTTAAACTACCTAAATTTCTCATTATATTATTTTAAAAACTAATATAGTCACATAATACTTGACCCAGCACTAGTTCATTATTACAAAGGAAAAAATACTGGCTTCTTTGACTGGTTTGTCGAATTAATAGCTGTTTGACGTAACGCGTGAAGCGATGCATCGCGCGAGATGACCTTGCAAGGTCGTCTTCGCGATGTATTTACTGACCGTTCCGCTTTGTGCTTCTGCTTGGTAATGAACGCCTGGTATCCATGGTAGGGAAATTTATTTTATAGATGTTGCTTCATTGATGTTCACAGATGTTGCTATACACATTTATAGTAGATGTGTGATATATTCTTCAACCCGGAATAAGCCTTGCTGGACTGAAAATGTCCCACCATCGCTTTCAATTTCTATAAGACTGAGAGAGCAACATCTTAATCCAGGATAACAATATCGTGGATCCACAATATCCAGACCTCGTGCGTCCAAGTGGATTTAAAGTGGTTTTATTCAGTCGATGAATACAGAAAGATATTAAAATAGGAGAGTAAGAGTTAGGGCACTAATTTATTTATTTCTTGATTATAACTGCCTATTAGACAGTGTACCTTCAGACTCCTATGCCTCGACACTATATATCTCCTTGTTACTTTTTTGCCGTACTCGCACACACTCCGATGATCGACCAAAAAAGTAGTGGGGTGCCTCTTGAGGGATGGTGCTCACTGCAGTAACTAACTGAAATATTCCGGTAAACAAATGGCTCAACAAGAACTCTAGAAGTTTAAGAACACTTGATCAAGTCAGCTTTGAAACAAAGAACGTTGAAACGAAATTCCATTCAGAACTACGATGCAAGAGACACGTCAAAATTATAATGACGCTCCTTTTTAATGTTGGATATTGCGTAATGAGCTCATAATCAATTAAACATGATCAATTTGCGAGTTTTATATCTTTAAGTTAAACATTTTCCTCCTCGAGGTCTTTCTATTTGGTCCTCGAGATTTTTCTACGCGTGCAATTCACATCACTCACAACAAGTGACTTCGCATGAGCAGGAACTATTGCTTTAATCATTTTTAATAGCCATACAAAGCGTTCACGTAAAGCTGACCTATCCCAACAGGGTAACTAGTTTTTTCTACACATCTGAAACTGCTGCGTTTTATAAACAATACTAATGTTCAGACGACAGAACGTGTGAAAATCGAAGTGCGAGATAATTCTCCGTTCTGCGTTTCCTCCTTCAAAAGTCGTTTATGCAGGATTTTTTATCAATACAAGCGTCAATATTACATTTATATATTAGTTCGTGAGAATAATTTGCATGAGTAAGAAAACAATTGTTACAACGACCAAGTTAAGTTTTTTGTGTTTGTTACATTAATGCTTATAACGCTTGGGTTTCACGCACTGATTAACAAAGGTTATATTTATTTGTTTTTGTTTATGAGAATTCGAATGCACGTATGAATTTTTTACTGTAGTCTTTTAAAGTTATATTTGATTTGCAAAATTACGAAAGTAATAATTTGGTTACTTGGGCTGCTCAGATATAAACTTAAATTAACAGTCTGAACTGCGTGACACAGTTATTTTCATTAATATCCTTAAATTAAAATAGTATCAATGTCGAATTCTTATACGGTTGAGTATTAAAATGAGTTGGACACTTGATCTCTTATCATTACGTTAATGCAGAGACATCCACTGTTCGATAAAGACAAGTGGCCAGACACTAGGTTATGTGTTCCCTGCATCAAACATTTCGTAAAAACTCACATCACAAAGATAATGAACTAGAACATTAATCTTATAGATACTTCAAAAATACATCGTTCAATAATAACTAACTACCAGTGTTTACAAAAAACCGGTTACATTCTAATACAATACAAACTACGAGTTATATTCAAACTTGACAGTTACTTTCATACAACCCATTATGAAATATCTGGCAGGAGACTAATATGCAGGAAAATCTATTAACTTTCTTGTACAAAATGTTGTAAAGAAGCCTCTTATAAGCTTTATTTTAAGTAAAACTTTCTATTTTCTAAAGAGAAGGGAGTTGGATAGATCTCATTGAATGTAGAGCTTACGGCAGTATATTGTGATAACTGTTATCTCTATAGCTTTCCATTGAAACTGGGGCGTGTGGTGTTATTTTGCTGATTATATGGAAAATGATAAAATAAAAGCGGGTAGGCGATTGTCGATAGTTTATCTCAAGTTGTGAGGAAAGGAGTTTATTGTGTTTTATTTGAATTTGTGCTTAAATAACTGTTTTTTTTAGATAGAAGGCTGTGGCTCAGTATTAGCTGCTGCCAGTTCGTTGATTTAAATAAAGTTTTTAATATTCACTTTTGTGTGTTTCCTTCAAAATGAGTATTTGATATTTTCCTTGATTAGAATTTTATTATAAATATGGTTATGCATTTGCTTTATGTCATCAGGTATAAAATCATATTTTAGAATGATGATTGTCAACTTTTTATCGCAAAGTAGAAAATTCAATCGCGGTTTTTTATTTGGTAAAGATTCGGAAACAGGACAGTTCGTTTAACGTTTTATAAATATCAAATTACTGTTCAAGTGAAAAGTGCTATAAATTGTAACTTCAATTAATGTCGATTTATTCATTTTGCATGAAATTTAAATTCAATTTATGCAAATCGGTCGCTGGCGCCAGGTCACTTATACATTATTGTCGTCGTACACAATACCTGGCATTATTATCGTTTTAAATTTGAGTTCACGGACTTGCAAATTATGTTGATTTATAAAAATAACGTGCATAAAAGTTATTTAGCCATTGTGTATTGGAATTCTTTACTCTGGCTATTTACTTGGAATGCAGATTTGGAGCGAGTGCTTTGATATTAAAAGTCAAATGGAATGTCTTTCAAACATGTGATATATACAAAAAGAAAAACTCTTGAAAAAATTATCTGAATATTATAAGGTTGACAGGATTTGAATCTGCGTCTTCTTCGTCTATTTAAAAGCTAGTACTGCTTTTGCGCTTAAGTTGTGTAATTAGATGTGAATTTTAACAACTTTCAGCACTCGCAAGAAACTTTTTCATGTAATTGACAAAGAAAATAATTAAACTACTTGGCTATAAACATTTTTTTACATCTGAGGACTTACATCTTAGTAAAAAAAAAATTAATTTGCTGTAATGTAATTTAGAGAAACTTGAGTGAATCTTAATGTTATTAATAATGAGAGTCATGGTCGGTAATTAGGTTACGTTGATAAGTAATTCATAAGTACACTATAGAGTAGTGCCAGTAGAAAACAATTCTGTGAAAACATACAAAAAAAAAAAATTACGAGTATTTTATAATTTTAACAGGCTGTTTCATGAAATAATATAAATGTTTGCTTACATGCAGTACGCGGTTTCTGCTACGACGTTGTAAAGTACCATCTTACTGGTTTTCAATATCAGAACTCAGACATTTCGCTTAATCTGTAGTCGGTGCACCTGTATCTTGGTAATAAAATGAATACTGCAATTATTACTATTAAAACCAGTTCGTCGACACAAACATAAAACAGTTAAAGGTTTCTAAAAATTATTATAAAACATCCGCTCAATAATGTTATAATCAATAGCAAACAGTTACAATAATATTAACTTATCAATAAAAACCACTGATGCTACATTGATTGAAATTTTATTTGTTTTTAATTGACATAATCATTATTACCAGTTCTGTTAACAAGTTTTGACGTAACCTGCCCAAAGAAACATTACGTGTAATCGTGATGGACCCAAATAATTAAACTGTTGCCGTATTGCCGCAAACAAAGAATTAACAAGACATCGAAAGTGTTAATATTAAGTAACCAGTAATGAGATGGTGGGATAAAAAATTTATATTTGTACAAAGAGAAAGGTTTTTGCTAAATGAGGCGATGGTTTGATCGTTTTGTAATTTTTGTTTCATAGAACATTGTTATATAGAACATTCTCATGGTATTTCATATACCTAAACATGTTTCTTAATTTAAATTTCTAATATTATTTTTTATGTTGCAATGTGTCTTGTTTAAAATATAAATGAATTAATGTTGGCGATGAGGAAAAATACGATTGATTTATTACTGTCATTCACGATGGGTAATTACAACATATTTTGGATCATGCCCTCTCGCATCCGGCTCGAGGGACCATAGAAATCACGTACTCAATTTTTTCCATTTTGCTTTGTTCGAATCCGGTTGTGGCAGTTATAAATAAACTTGATTGCTTATGCGTGTACGTTTTATGTAACGCGGTTCGTGTCATTGTTGCTAACATTCTGCATCTGTAATAAGTCCTAATGTTATTAAACATGATTATCTTAGCACTTAATCTATGAATGCGTAATTAATAATTAGAGACGAGATTTCGCAAGCTATTCCTTCTTGACAAAGTGGTAATATACTTTGTAGTTTTTGCTTTATCGTTAATAATACATAAAGGTAATGCTTGTCTGTTGGAGGTAAAAACGTCATAACAGTGCTCATTGTAATAAATTATGCATTCTATGAGGATTTTTTGCCATTCAAGTAATATAAAAACCTAAAAATTATAGCTATGAACGAATATGCATTTCAATACCAGTCTAAATGTGAATAATAAAAGAAATAAAAAGGAATACCTACTATTGCCTTCATAAAAGTGAGGGACCTTGCTGTGAAGCTGGTTTAATGTAAAATACCGAAGACATCCATTTTTGTTTATTCATTAACTGTCTGTGAGCTAATATTTGCGAGTATTTAATGTAAGTTTAATTCGTATAACTTGATTCGAATAACTGAATTCGACTTTGATTTCTTTACACGTACGCATACTCAGACTCGCCATTTTTATTTATTCTCATTTATTATACGGTCGGCATTAGACAATCCAGATTGTATGTTTGATTAGATTACCTACTCAGTTGAGCAAATTAATTAGGGAAATGTTCTGCAAAGCTTTTTGACGTAAAAAGTCAAAGATGTGGCTAGGGGTGATATTTTTAAGTTATTTATGTGTATGTGGCATATTATGGCGGTTAAAAAAAGAAGGAATAATGTACGAACGCAGATGGTAGAATGGAACAGTCGACGTTGATCGATCGACAATCGATCGATTGGTGTGGTAACACCCTTAGAAGCAATACCTCGATCTATAAAACTAAATTTAACGAAAGTGTACACCTACAGTGATGAATATTACTGCGATCTGGTTTTGGTAATTTTGCGTTTATTACTTCTTGCGACTAAATGTTGTTTATGCAAGTGGACATTTTCCACGTGCCTTTCATATTTAAGATTTTGGCTACAGTTTTGTATACGAAATAAATGACAGCCAATCAGCGGTAAAGGTAAAGGAATGTTAATTTTCAGATAATTTTGCCAACTGCGTCTTTATTTTGTTCAAATTTTGCAAAATTCTTGTTTACTTGTCGTGTACCCGACATCATGTTTTGGCAGCTTTTTGTGCCCAGAAATTTGAATCTTAATTGGCTAGCATCATTTTCTAAATTGATTTATTTTCTGGCAAAAATTACTTGAAATCAAGATTTTATGAGTTAATGATCTTTTTAATTAAATGTACTGTCGGTTTCGTAGCGTTAGTTTTTGAATTCCTTCTTACATTGAAGCTCCCAGGTTCTTTTTTAAGGCAAGAAGTATAATTAGTATGATGCACATATGAATATATGCTGGTTTCCAATAAATGTTTTCAACCGAAATATTTGTGCCCGACAAGGTCGTTGTTTGCTATTTCACTAGCTTTCTGCCCGCAGCTGCACATGTATCAACATGGTACTAACTTGATACAAAAATGAATACGATATCTAAATTCCTTATATAAAAACTGTTATACAACAAAAAAAATTACTTGACAAAACTCCGACCATCAACATACTCTAAAATAACTCAGCCCTTCCTACCCAAGATCTTATCTGCTGACCGTAGTTGACTAATATGGCATGCGCGCGAGTGGCTACATTGTTTTGTTATCGTACGAGGCTGGATCGTGACCGGGGCGCGTGCAGAGCGCCACCTGGGCTTTGCGGACTACCAGCATTTTCTGCTTTGAGGTTATGTTGATGTTGTAGATCTAGTTTGTTACGAACGCCGTTTTTGTGTGCTCTGTGGGTTGGAAACGTTCTTTTGTTGCTAATGGTGTAATGACGGTTAAGTGGCATAGTGGGCCCTGCTTCATACGCTGGTTCGAGTCTCGGTCGGGGCATTCATTTGTATTTGATTTTTTTGTCATGGTTATTGATATTGACTTAAGTATGTTTATTCTAGGTTCCTCCCAGTTCGCTGTTTGGTCATCCATAACACAAGCTCCGCTTACTTTGGGGCCATAGAGTAGGAGTGTCGTTTGGGGGGGTCAATTACTTTTAATTTTGAGCTTACTCACTGAGGGAGTACCTAGTCATATTTTTTTGAAATGTGTTGAGTATCTGTGTTAAGGAAGCTTTTGTTTAGTAATTAACGTGTATGCTTGTAGCATATCTGTCTTTTTCGCAGTTTCCGGATTCGAATCATTTTACAGGCAAACGTTTGTAAGAAGAAGCTTAAACTCTATGTTCCTAGTTACCTAAAGCTTTTCATATAATTATTCTTTAAAACTATATACAATGATACTTGATTGGGGCTGTGGTTGAGTTTCAACTTACACATATTTTTTATTTTATGTTTTGAAACATTCTCATATTAGAAGACACCTATTACAGCATATTAATTTTAATTATTAGCTTAATAGCCCTACAATAACTTCATGTCACTGCATGTTGTATTACCATGTGAACTCGTTCTAAATCTGTCGGATTCCGTACATTGTCGATTGAGTAGGCGGGTGTTCGTTGCACGATTACTTATGATATGAAACTGGTCTACTTAGCTTTGGTAAAGGGTCGTTTATATAGTTGATAGCGGACCACAGGATAGTGGTTGTTAGAAATGAATGATCGTGTTTTGCTTATCTCCGGGGTATGGGCATTTCCTCTTGGTGGATAGGTTTGAAATAGGTGGCTTGGTACAGTGGTTCTTTTCCGAGTGGCGACAGCTCGGTTCTGTCCTAGTTTTTTTCTGAAGTGACAAAGATAAATCATGAATGAGTGTCAAAAATATATTTACAAATTTATTTGTATGAAAATAGTACTGCATTAATAAAGTGCTTAAAATGCGGCCATTTGGTATTTGCCACATGAGGTCTGTTTAGGTAATTAACTTTAAGTTAAACATTTATTTAATCACCAGGAATTTGAACTCCTTTGATCCCTTTACGAATGGTTGTTTCTAAGATATAAAATGTATACTATTATACTTTTTTAAACGTTGATTTTAGTAACCTATCCTAATTACTCAATTAGTGCACATGATCTAAACAACCCAGCTATACCCCCGCAAAAGTATGACCACATAACGAGATTTCTCAAGTGCCCTTTCTAAGTTATCATGCTTACCACATAGTTATATTCCCCTTTTAAAACAATCAATAAACTAACAAAGAACACACCCATGTAACCTTCCCTTTACCATTCTCTATCAGATTGCTTTACTTAGATAAAGAAATATAGGCGGTGCCGTTTGACGCCAACCGAGCGATTTGAGGTATGCGCCCGGGCAAGTCGAAGGACCACCGGCTTACTATTCCGGTACGGTTCTTTTGTTCTTTCATATTAATTGATTGGTTGAACTCAGGTTTTGGTTTGGCGGTAAATTTGTGCTTTTTGACTTTCAAGTTTGTTGTGTTCTTGTTTTGGATCATACGTCCTTAAATCTATAGAGGTTGTAAATGTTTAGTATATGTATTTATGTATCGGTTTTATTCATACTGGAATCAACCTGAAGTATGGCTTTGTTATCTCATCAGAAATTACTTGGGTTTTAATAGTGGAGGTTTGTATTTTCAGGGTTCATTGTGATATACCTAGTTATCTATATTTAAGATAGATATAAAACAACCCACAATGAAGATGTCTCAATGAACTAAAAGATATGTTAAAGTATAAAACCATTTAAAGTAGTGACTAGAGTGAGTGTAAAAAATGTTGGTTGTAAGGCACACAATTTAATATTTCTCCTGTTATTCTCGGTACGCTATATAAAATGTCTAATTTAAGTGCAAAAACCGCTTTATATTCCTGACCCTCAACTTGACGTTTACTTGTTTCTAATGACACACACACTTGGCACCACAATTGAAATTGTTGTAATTTTCAATGATAGTCATTAATAATACATATAACAGCGCTTTATTGGCTTTTCCATTATTGTAATTATATAAAATCAGTATGTAGGAGTTATACTTGAATGTAAATAAATTGCCAGACAGCCGGATCTTCCGATAATAGCATACGCTTCAACTGCCAAGAGATTTTCCAAGAATATTGTATTTAGTAAATAACAAGGGATCTTATGGATCACCTGTAGTAAGCTATTTGTTCTTTAGAACCAGGATACGAATGTTTACCTTAAGAGTTTCCTTATTACATTCCAAATAATTGTACTTTTGCCTATCACGGTTGTCGCGGTCTAATGTCTTATAATATTTTTAATAGGAACTTGAAAGTAGTAAATGAGAAAACAGTTCTTTGATACAGGAAACGCTTCGATTGCGATATGCGTACGTAACTCGTTAATAAAATGGAACGAGAGAGTGTCCTTTCTAGAAGTAATTGTAAAATAGTTCAAATATTTTTAAATTATTCATATATAACACAGCCAGCAACTATGGAAATTATCTGTTTGAGCTAAGTATCTTATATCACCTCCATATAAAGATGATTTTCTAATGTATCGTTTTAAAAAACGATTTTCACTGCAGCTCAACAAAGATGTAAATTTTTGCAATCCGCACAGGTATGCTAATTTCTAAGCATGCGACAGTCAAAAATGAAACTTCCGTAAATGATTAAGAAAGCGTGTAAGCTAGACAATGACACCAGTTTTCACGCCTTCTCGATTGCCTCCGTGTCAATGACTCGTTGCGAGGCACCCGGTAAATATGCCCCTTGAATATTTACTAGCTGATCGGTGTCGAACCTGTATCGTGCCCTTATTGATTCAATGCTAATCGTTTAGTCTGTGGAATTTGGTTCAGATTTGCCTTTAACAAAGATTAGACGTGCTCTGAATGTGATAAATTTATTCGTTTTATTTGGAGTATTGATGGCTTACCTATAGGGTGAGGCTTAATTAATTTGGTTTAGGATCAACTTTTAACGAGCCGATTACTATGAGAATGATTTGATCTTTTGTTTATGTAATCTTTAAACTCAGAAACGACTGAATTATAGTAATTTAACCGTAAAAACATTGTACTACCCAGGAATGATGCACAAAAGATGTTCTTACCAAAAAACCCATTGGATGTGGACCTATGTGGTGGACCTGTTAGTAAGTTATAAACAACATAAAATTATTAAAACCATGATTGAAACCAACCCCGTAACTTCATAGTCCTAAAGGTTTGTGTTACGTCAAATATCGCAATCCAACTATTATCTACTTATATTTCTCAATCAAAATCGAACGCCCCGAACAAATAAATCGTTTTACTAAACCCTGAGACGCTATTGCCCCGCTATGCGGCATTAATAACGTCTACAATATGACCCGAGAAAATTCACCCAACTAAATTACGCAGAAGTGGGCGAGACGCCGCCAAGCTAAATATGGACACCTGCATAAACACAGTCGCAGGCGCATTGACTCAGATGCCTCTCTTTGGTCGAGGACTCACGGTTAATAAATGTTCTTGAAACCGCGAAAGCAATTAAAATTGAGACTTTTATGGAGGTTCACTAATTGTTTTATAGTTTGGCACCTATGAGTTGGTGTTGGGTGGAAGGTCGTGAGTCGTGATTAGCCAGGGTCGGGTTTTATTCTCTTTTTTAGGCTGCGAGTTGTGTTTTTATTTGTTTTGCTTGTAAAGTTTTTAATTCATATGAACTTTGGTCAATAAAATTTTTTATTATAAAAATTTACCCTAGCCGCCCAAAAGCGCTTTGATCCCAAATCAAAAATGGTAATGTAAAACTTTAAAAACACTTATATAAATTATTTCTGCTATTGATGCTTGTTTGTGTTAATTAATGCTCTAGATCTTTAATAATAATATCTCCAATCTGTTCTTGTTTAAATCAAAAGGTTTTGCTTACGTAGTTTTTTTACTGTTTTCTAGATAACACGAGTTGTCGGAAATCTGTAATTGCATGCAACAATAATAAAATAGTGTTGTCAAGTTCAGATTTATTACTTTTCCCACCAGTCACACTTATTCAAACCGTCATGACTAATGAGAACAAGCAGTTCCTTCTTGCTGTAAAAAAGTATATATTTCTGCATAATGTGTGTTTGTCTGCCTAGTTAAATCATTTCAATTACATTTATCGTTAAATAAGTCGTAGATATTATTTAGAAATTAATATAGGACTAATAAATAAAATAAACTTATATCTAGTCATACATTTCTTAATTAGTTCGTATATCAATCACATATTTCGAATAATAATCTAATAATTTATATCTTTGATTTGTAGCTCCTGATGCAATTCATTTCCTAGAATTACAGTAACGTACTTATTTAAATTATTTTAATATTGATGAGCGTCTAGATTCCGGATCCATTATTAATAATATCCTTCGTCATTTTTGTCATATTTATTAATGTGATCTTTTTGCTCTTAGCATAATGATCATAATGTCGTCATATACATTACCTTTTTAAGGGCTTTACAATTTATTCGAAAACCATTTTATTATCATTTTTGTGAAATGTCATTACTGGTTCTACGATTCCTTAAAGAGCGAATGATGAATAGTTCGATAGTTGTTCATCGTGCATGTAATTGAATTCTATTTATCATGTAAATTCTTTATGATTTGTCAAATCCATATTAGGATAGCCTTTGAATATTTTAGCTATAAGTACATTGAGATGTAGGCATGGGTTTTCCACTTCATAGACGACACGGTACGATTTTAATGTGGATGTTTAGTAATTTGTATATAAGATCCTCGTCATTGTAATTTTATGTTGTATTGTGTTTTTATCGTGTTTTTTTTAAGTACTCTTCGGGACAATTTAATCATCGATCATCCGTATCCGGGTCATTGCACTTAGAATACTCCAAGCGAACTGTAATAGTCGATGCAATTAAGAATTAAAATAGTATTATTTTATTCTATGAGCAATCTAATGTTCTTACTAGGTAGGTTTCTTTGTTTACGACTTCCAATAAACTCAGTGTTTCTATTAAAAACATCGGCTTTGAGTGTATCGTTTCATTTGATTTATAATACAAGGCCAAGATCAAAGGATTTCTCAGAAAGATTTGATAGTCCATCAAAAATGTTAATGCCAAGCCGTGATAGCTCTGACTCACTTGTGGCCATTCATTGGATATTGTCAAAGGAGCTTAGTTTCTGTGAGTCAGGGGACTATGCACGGTGAAGTTGTAGTTCGTCACTGAGTTTGTAATCAGTGTCATCATCGTTTAGAGCCGCTGACGCAATGACTGTGAGCCCTCATGTGACATCACCGACCTGTGGTCCATTCGGAGATATTTGGCCAGTTTCTCACGGGCCATTACCAGCATATCTTTATGAATTTTTCATGCCGTCATTGTGAGTAACTATATTACGTCAAATAACGTTTTGTATCCAAATTCGTCGTTGTTACATTTTTGTGTAATCGTGTACCGGAGTTTTGTGTTTATCTGTAGTATTTTTGTTTACTAAATGTCTTGGAAACGTACAAATTGTCGTAGATTAGGCACTTAATAGCAAAATGAGTGCATGCTCGTCTTCAGCTTTTTTATGAGCTTCCAGCTTAGAAAGATGGAATAAACGCGCCTGGGGTAACTTTAAACAGTAGTAACATTGCGTATAATTATTTTGAAACATGAAGCTCGACAAACAAAATTCCCGTAACTTTACCGGCTACAAATGAAGCTAATAACTTATCTCATCGATTAAACTACAGTAAGAATATGATTGTTCAAAACATCAAATTTCAATTAATATTACTATCTTATTAACCACACATTAGAAATTAAGCCATTAAGAACTTGATAACGACCATATATAATACAAAAATCCAAAAATGCATGCGAAATTCTACCTCTTTATACTAAAACTGTTCATAATTGCATTAAATTAATTCCTAGTCGGTCTTCAGAAGAGGTCATTGATTCTACATCGCACGTCAAGTCTCCCACGTCTTCAATTAATGTTGGTTGTTATCATGGTGTATCTGATGAGGTTCTGTAGATGCCACTCACGTTTGATGCGCGGGCGACGGTGACAGAACATCCTTCGTGCTTCCCCCGCGAGCTTATTCACTTTGTTGATTAATTTGTGAACAATTATGTCTTTTCCGTGAATTGTTGAAGGTGAATACGGGTGGGCTGATACAGCTTTTTTTTAAACTTGTGATGCAATTTGAAGCCGAGGGTAAAGTGAGTTTTTGTTTCACTTTTAATAGGCATTAGCTTAACCGATTCCTTACCACCTTCATTTTTCGAGCCTTTTCGCCCCGGCCCCATACAAAACTCAATGACGCGAGAGTCGCGTCATGGGCCTCCCTGAATGATAACGCACCTAGCGCGTGGTTGGCCCCAGGTAATGTCTTTACGCAATTTTAAGCAGTTTTAGCTATAATAATACAACGTGAACCCTTTTACTGTGTATTATGTTGTATTTATTAGTTTTGTGTGTTTTAAAGTGAATATCTACGCGTTTTATAGGAAATGGAAGGTAAGTTACAGATTTCCACCAGGAGTTGTAAACCTTTATACTTTTTTGTTGAATTTATTGTTGATATAGGGTAGTATAATAGCTATATATATTACTGTTTAGGTATAATATTGCATCAATCTGGATTAATTAGTTAAGTATATATATTTTATAATTTTGAACCAGAATTAATTAGAAAACGCTATATTCCCGAATCGGAAATAGAAACACAATGAGACGATGACCATTCAAGCAGAACTATCAGTCCTTGGAACCTGGATGGACGATCGATTGGTGTGGTAATACCCTTAATAATCACTGGAGGGATATCAGCCTCTCCCAACTCAGGGTGGTGTCGGACAACTGTGGGCCATCTCGCCTACTGCGGGATGGCAAACTACACATACCTTCATATAAATGTATAGGTGCTTGGGATTATTTTACTTCTATTACCAACTCAGGGTTTGTGTCAGACAATTATAGGCCTTCGCGCCTACTGCGGGTTGGCAGACTACACATACCTTCATACAAATTTATAAGGTGACTTATTGTACAACAAAATTACTTTAGTTATAGGTACCAGAGATCAACTCGCATTTATAAACATGAATGATTGGACATGAATAAAACAGTGTTTATAATATTAAAGAATGTAAACTGCCTGTTCAACAGAATTTTTTTTACTACAAAATGGCTGGCGTATGGGTGATACCACACCAATCGATCGACCGTCGATCGATGTCCACCGGTCAATTTGTAGTAAAAAAATTTCGACGGTTTCTACCACACCAATCCTTATTTGACCCTTAAAGTGCCGGTCAAATACTTATGTGTTATTATTTAAGAATTCGTTGGCCATGCATATCATAGCTTGCATAATAATTATTTACATAAATAGATTTAGGCCAGCATATAAATATTTTTCTGTTAGTAAACGTAATAAGTTCTAGGTATACGCGACAATTTGTTTGTATTAAGACGAAGATGAGCGTGTGACCATTTTATTCAAAAATAAACCATAAACTAATAGGGTTTTTTGGGCAGGAGACGTTCTAGATATTTGTTTATTAGTTCTTGACCTTGATGAGCTAAAAATTATTCCATGCAGTAAATATTTTAGTTAATAGGTTGCCTTAAGTTTTCTATCAATACGAATCTTTATTCTGAAATAATATGAATGTTCTTATCATTATCACGAATTACTTATGAATTTTGAATCAAATAGCCATGTACCATAAAAGAGTTGGGTAGATGGCACTTTTATAGGACATTTTTTTATATTTTAATGTATGAATTACGGATTAATAAACAATTATTGCATGTGGTTGACGACCTCTGACAATTTAACTTTCCAAAAAAATTTCGTGGCCACAGATATTAGTGACTCGAATGTGTTAATTTTTATATAAAATAAAGGGATTTTTTGTTTGAATTGAATATAAATTTGATTTACAATTCTTTAATGACGCGCTCGTCGCCTCATGGGCCTCCCTGAATGTTTCTTCATGACGCTCTAGGTGCGTCATGGGCCAGGAATCGGTACTAGATGGAAACAACATAAAGCAAGATATAGTCTTCTGATTATAGAAAACTAAAATTTAGGGATAGATGTGTTTTTGTACAGCTTAAATTGGAATAGATTTATTTGATTATAAAACTGAGAATAATATTAAATCCAATGATAGTAGAAATATGCTTTATTATTCAAATTTCAATTATTAAAACTCCATCGCAGCGGGTGGTCAACAAACTGTCATATCACATCAAGAACAGTCCTTCAATTCCTTGTTTGTGACGTTCGAGAATCGCGTGGGTTTTTCTCGGTACGTATGTTTTCTTGGCTTGACAAACCCAACACGAGTCTCGCTTACTAATAAACTAGCGGATATCTTTGACGGTATGACACTAGCGTCGTATTACTCATTACTACGATCAATTTTGTCAACTACAAGACTGAGGGCAGAATTTTAAATAGCCTTTTTGTTTATGGTGAAAAGTGATGTGATTTCTTGGTAGTAACTGTGATTTTCAGCAATTAAAATTACAATAATCGATTACGCATACCTAAGGGCGTTGACAGTGATCGATCGGGGTAATTGGTGTAATTTGAGCAGCGCCTGCGCCAATCGGTCACCCTTTGAGGTCTCAAAAACAGGAGCGAGGCCGCCGGGTCCGCCCGATGCCAATTAGATCATTCTATCATTTATATTTATAAATTCATAACGGTTTTGGTGGAAAAACTAGTTTTTTCGACAATTTCGCACGCTGCCCTGTTTGCTGGTTGCTAATCGGCCCTGTGTGCGATTGGAAAGGTGTCAATGTCGTTTACTCGGTTAATAACGAATTCTGTGTCAAACTTTTGTTAGGTTATGTTATTTATAAGTATAGTTTATAATGAAGAAGTTTTCTGGTACCATTTTCTTGCGTTATTGTTCTTACTACAGTAACTACTGTCTGTAACCACAGAGTAGCCATATTAGTTTTAATTAGTTTCTTTCAAGGCCTTCATGAGATAATTTACTTAAAACTTCAACTTGCACCCAGCTAATTACAAAAAGCTAAATAACTTTTGAAATAAATTTACAAGCCAGTCAAATCTAAGAATGTCAGTTCCTGTAATATAATATCGTTTAGAAGTCTTGAGTAACGTCCTAACATGTGAATGTTCGCTGGTATCTCGAAACGCTCTCTGAAAATAATGATCCTTTAAATTTATTCTCCATTAAATTGTCATTTCAAAACGAATGGTTTGTCTCCTTCCTGTTGCTTGCAAATTGGTGATTTTTTTATAATTAGAAGCTGTTTCTTATTAATATAACGCCATCTGTTGTTAGAGATAACAACTATCGAACCAATTTCAATAATTATTTTTAATGATTTTTCTAATTTAATGTAAATTAGAAAAATAAGCCATATTTTATTAATGGAATTTTAATTAGCACTTATAAGGGTGATACCGCGAGAGAATGTTACTCTAATGAAAACTATATCGAATCATTAAATGTAAGCAATCTAATCGAGTACTTTGTGACAAAAATATTTTCACTACATTCATCTTGATCTGTAATACTCCAGATATTTTCTTTCTTTGCTTGCAAAAATATTATAAGTATTTAAGGTACGTAGATATTGTTTGAAATAATGAAGTAGACATTAGAAATTCCATTCGTTGTCTTAAGCATTGCGATACGAGATTTGCAAACTCGTTCAGAGTTTTGTCAATGCGGAACGACAAAGCTGACCGACTATTTATAATATTTATACAATGAACTCTTAATACTAAAACGTAGAGTTTAAATTGACTTAACTTCACTAGTTCTGCGTTGATCTAGTTAAGGTTTACCTTATTTGTAAACCTTGTTTAGATTTTGAAGAATTATGCCAAAGAACAGGTTGTTTTTGAAGTATGGGTATATTTTGCATCATGCATGAAATGTTTAAGACAATCGCTCGTGAGGAAAGGTAGAGGATTGGGTAATGTTTATTTATTTATTTACTCTTTATTGTTAACCATAATACATTTAGTGACACATGAGTACAATGTTTAAAGCAATAGGCGATCTTATCGCTGGGAAGCGATTTCTTGCAGACAACCAGGTTTTTAAGCTTATTAAATGTTTGGACAAGGGAATATGGCTAAACAACATTTTAAAACAAAACAAAGAAGAACAACATTTTAAGTAATTTTATGTGAGTGAAACACTACAAATAAAACATAAATATTTATTCACATGATATATACATAGTACATGCGAATCCTAAAAATCCTACATGTGCTACAGTTCATGTCACGAAACAAAGACATACAAAGAGAAATAATACCAAAGTTGTGACTTAAGCAGTACAAATAAAACTCGTGTAATAACGCAAGGACTCCTCTGGTATTGTAGCCGTTATTGCACCGCATTCCCATAGCCTCGTCAGTGAGTAATGACCAGCTTACCCATGTCAAACACCCAGGAAATGGACCTAGTTCTGCTATATTTATTGCAGATTCGGAGGCCTATTGAAATCGGCTTTGAGGGTCCTATTCTGAAATAGATATCGAAGATTCCAGTGATGACTTGAAGGCTTTAAATTCAAATACAGAGTTGTGGATTGCAGATGGCTGGCTAGGTGCGAAAGTACTTTATCATATAAATATTCATTAGCAGTTCCGCGTGATTCAATCGATGAGGATCTTTATAATCTATTCAAATCGATTGATAACTTTCTTACGGTGAAATAATTATTAAAATATGTTTAGTAAATTCAGAGTTATTAAAATACAAATAAACGGAAAAGTCTTCCTTTTATAACATTGCAAGAATTAGTGGACTTATTTGGATTCAATAAATTTTATTGCATACAAGAAGTGTACTCAGAATCACATTAATATAAACAAAAAATTAATTAACGCAGTAACAGCTTATATTTTATAACTACAAAGTATTAAAGCAAATATTGAGTTTCGAAGCAAATTCGAAATCGTAAACTCGATACGCGTACTTTCGTAAATTCCAGTTCGGAGTAGGCCCCAGGTTGGCTAACATGTTGATTCATTTTCGTCCATAACAATAGCATCTTTATTTAGGTAACAAATTCCTTGCGTGTGAAAAGTTTTCTGGAGTGTGACTTCTTCTGTGGTAGGTATTTGATTTCATTACTCTCCGTGCTAAGCATATTTTGTATTCTTTTGGTGTACCTATTAAGTAATATGAAATCAATGTTTTATATAAAAACCTAGATATTATGCAAGTTTTAACGAACTATTAGATTTACTTACGTGAATCGAATGTGAATTCTGTGCATTTTGATGGTCGTGTTTATTAATTAAAATTATATTGAAACTTTTTGCTGACACAATCATTAACGAGCTTGAAGCAAAATCAACGTGCCGATTTAATTTATCTGAATTTGACATAAATAGTTAGATACAGGTTTTCGTAATGGATGTGAGATATCCAGACCACCTATTCTGATCAAATTAATGATCGATAAAATTTACGCCTAATTAATTAATAATGCGTTTGAGAATCTTGAAAGTTTGCCCGTTCTCGCGGCTAGAGCGGAAATTTTTTTAGTAACTTTCATTAAAGTTATGAGACTGTTTATTTTATGCATTAACACACAGTTTATAGAGATTTAGTAGCAAAATTGAAATCCGAAGAGACCTTCTACGTTTTTTTAAAATTGATTCGGTCGCAATTTTGCGAAAAGTCATAAAAAAATCGTAACTCGAAAACTATGAAAAATCGTATAACATACATAGGGGTGATTCAGATACCTCTCAACACGAGGCACCTAAAAAAATATTTGGACGTAACTTTTCTGGCCACCCTGCGTTATATTTACAAATTACATGAAGACGCCGCCAAGTGATCAGCCAAAAATAATTTGTTTTGTCACAGTAACCCACTTCACAAACTATGCATGATAATGAAAATCCAATACTTAATAAGTTTAATTTAGATCTACTTTGACTCTCACTCTACTTCTCCAAAAACGTTCCTAATAAGCTACGTCACTTCTTAAGTCATAACTTAGGATACTAATTGCTCGTAATATATCGAAAATAAACAGTCTTTAATAAATAAAGCAATTACTTAACAAATTACAGCTCTAAACCATAATGTCGTGAGGCATTGGTAATTGTTATAAATAATGCCATCTCGGTCTGTGCGCAACAGAGCTTGCGCGGTCGCGGCGCGGGCTCATCGGAAAGTAATGACTCAATTGTTTCGATAATCTGATAATTTAGGCCCACCTGTTACGGTCATTGGAGAATAATATACGTAGATGATCTTGTTATCTGAATTGGGAAATTTTTTTTTGTTATGCGTGCAAATTGTAAAGAAAAGCATTTTGAGTTCGGTTCAAATGTGCGTTAATATGCGGTCATGAATCTGATGAAACTTTTGTCTATTGCTTGATAATCGGTGACGGATGGTTGACTTGTGTTAGAAAATTAATTTTGATTCTTTGCACGGTATTAAATCTTATATCTAAAATTAGATTTTTTTTAATTTTCTTTCTGAGAACTGTTCTACGTGCAAAGTCAACTACAACACTAATAACAAATTAAAACTTATTACTTTTGTATATATAATACAGCAAAATTGCAACCGTTACCTGAATGTCAGATGTATTATAGAATGCAATTTTCGCTTTACATTCGCATTCTTCTTGTCATTCGAATTGCCCTAAACAACGAAGAATTATGCACCTTAATGTACAGGCATTTTGTTGTCATGATCGCGTCTGAATGTTGTGAATTAGGGCTGAATTGCTTTTAATGACTTATTTGTTACTGGGTTAGCTTATGTACTTTGCAGGGCTTTAAGTAATATGCTCATGGTTTTCTTATATTAAACCTAACTTGTCCCTTCAGTGGGATAATTACTGCCATAGTTACATTTTCATAATTTATGTGTTCGCTTTTGAAAATACGATATACTTACGTAGATGTCTAGATGACTAGACGTAGATGTTAGATACGTAGGATGTCTTCTTGTTTAAACACGTCTTAATTCGCGTCTAGATGTGGTTTGTGGGACAGAAACAAAGGGTCTTAGTTTGGTCATTATTTTTCCGGCAGTTGGATTCTTGTGTTCTCCTAGTGGTGTACTAAACTTTTCTTACTGAGAGGAATGTAAAAAGCAGTTGCTAATGGTCTGAAATGCAATAACCTAAATTCTGTAGCTTTATGTGTGGGCCACAAAGTACTCCATATTTTGAAACATTGATAAATAACTTTTACCATCAGTCATTTTGTCAATGGTCTGCTACAATCTATCAATCTGATACATTGAAGTGGCAGTTTAGAGGCCGTGCAGGCATATTTTTGATCAGAATCATGATCAAACTTTTGCAATCATCAGGTACGTACCTATCGTGGATTTACCAATTCTAAAACAGCGACAATGTTATTGCTTTTACGGTCAGTTGGCGCCTAAAATGACGGATTATTATCTACTGTAGATATAATTTTTTTTAATTATGTCACTATATCCTCTTTGACAGTATGTGTTTGGTATTTGTAAAGGAAATTGTTATGAAATTAAAGCAGCGGTGTTTCAAATACATCTTTGTTTGTAATGACCTCAAAAATATTGATAAATCTACGATAATTGATGAACAATGGTAGTAGCTACAAAAAAATCTATATTCTTATAAATGGATGTTTTTTCCTTATATCCCTTTACTCTTTCTCGTTTATCTTCACATCGTGCTCCAACAGTGATCACAATTGCAAATGAAACCGCAGGTCACATCACTTTAGATCCTATTTAGGTTTATCTCCTTTCGTAATATTTAACACTCATTATCAAACAAACTTCTATTACTATTTATCGCCGCTATTTGATGCATGTCAAATCGGAGCGCTTCATAAAGACGCACGCTCATATTCGTCGATATTGTAATTGGCTTATTATCACGTTTCGTCACGCATTAGTGATATGATTGGCAGTCATTCGCTCGTTGTGTTATATGCGGTCATAGTCAAAATGATATGCATTTCTTGTAATACTCACGATTAGGGTGTATGCAGGTCATCATAGTAACTCCTCCAAAACGAAACGTTTTTCAGAAAAATAATGTACTCCTACTTCGATCTTTGATTCATATTATTTTAACGACATGGTTAAAATAAGGCAATCCCAATAAAACTTCATAAAAGAGATATTAAATGAAAGTTAAAAAAATCATAATCTCTGGAAAATCGATATTAAATATATTATAACATTTTTATTTATTAAAGTGCTCTTAGAAAACCAAGTGTAAAACAGTTTTAATGCTGCAAGGAATATAGCTGCAGGTCGGCAGTGGATAATTAGTTTATTTTCCTAACATAGACAGCTGTATTTTTTATAATAAATCACACATGCTCTATATATTATGTACATACATATATTACTCACAAGTGTATCTTGTTTTTTTATAGAAATATTGCAATACACATTTTAACATTATTAAATTATTCATAGCATAATGTAACCAAGAGGTATATTTATTACTTTAATCGCTGCCAGTGGCTAAAAAACGATTATGTAGCGCTATTTGTATTTAAATATTATTTTTCAGTACTTACCGTAAGGTTATTACGAGTTGATAATTAATTTATTATCGTCAGTCATGGGGCCATTGCGAAACTCGACTTAAAATGTAGTGGTGATTCGAAACTGGGCCAATACTCGTCTGTTAAAGTCAACCATTAAACTGTCGCGAATCGTTTGACGAGTTACAAAATTCGGCGATCTAAGACCGTGAAATATAAGTAATACATCCGCAGACAAACGCATCAACTGTATGGCTCCAAAGTTAAGCAGAGCTTGTGTTTTGGATGACCATACAGCGAACTGTGAAGAACCCAGAATAAACATACATTAAATAGCTATTTTTTGTATTTGTTAGTTGATATTTATTATAGGATATTTTTGTGTACTTTATTTTTTTTACGTATTTCCTGTTAAATATGAATTGTTCATTTTGATATTACTTTAAATCATAGGTCGCGTATTTTAGTTAAATTACTATCCTTTCTCCTACATAATTAATTGAACAGCCAAAATTAATAACACATAAATCCTTTATCGCTTTTTAAAACAAACCATTTTTGACTTTATTATCATACATTAAACCTCAGAATTCCGCAACAGAACATTGACCTTGGATAATGTACAGGGTGCGTCGACTGCATGGTTCCGTGACCATGATTTGTTTAATTTTTTTTTACGAAATATGAGTGAATTTGGAGCAGTAATTTGGTGTCCTAGACAAAGTGCGCTGGTTACGTAAATGAACAGAATAAACAGAACCAGGTCACTCAAAAAGATTTGTGAAAAAAAGTTTTTATATATGGAACGAAATCAAAAATAAATTATAACTTGCCATGAGTTATATATTATTTTGCAAATTCGGTTATTTAAAATTAACTATACGAGGTCTGTTCAAAAGAAAAGGTGAATTTTGAATTTTCGTGAGCTGTGTACATTCGATTATCGAAAATATTTTTTTGTTATGTTGGTACTCATATGTTATTGTATGTCAGTGACATTATTAGCCAATTTGGATTAGTAGTTTGTTGTTGACAACTGAAAAGGTTAATCGCGTTTTTGTGTGTTCTTCGATTTCAGACTTAAAAAAATGGATCCAAGAATATGTATTAAATTTTGCGTTAAAAATGAAATATAGTGCTCCAAGGTACTTGAAATGTTGACTGTGGCATTCGGCGAGTCCACTTTCTCTCAAAAAAGTGTTTATAAGTGGTACAAGAGCTTTACAGAAGGCCGAGAAGATGTTGATGACGATGAGCGTCCTGGAGTTGCAACCACGTCAACAAGCGAAGAAAACATCGAAACAGTGAAAAAAGTTGTTTTGGAAAATTGTCGAATCACTATTAGGAAGTTGCAGAGGATGTTGGCATATCAATCGGCTCATGCCATGCAATTTGCAAATGAACACTTAAAATACGGAAATATTTGAATTTTTGGTTTCATTTTGGTTTTGATTGAGCCGTAATAAAGGATAGGGTAACTTTTTTTTATCATGGTGGCACCTAGTCATATTCCTACATTTCTCGATTTTAATTTTAATGAAAAATTTAAACTTTTTTGATCAAGATTATCCTTTTGAAATTAACAACATTAGACTTTTATCAACCCCCAATTAAACCTACGCATTCATTTACAATATCAACGCATTAATCAAAACCACACCTTTTTGAACCTACTTATAATTAACATTGTCTCTAACCATTGCCTCATGTCACAAAATATTCTAATCGCTAATCTACATTTCGCAAGACGCAACCGTCATTTGAATGCATATCTTGTCAACTGAGATACGACTGGAGAATGTACCAGGCGTTATACAGGGTGTTCTAATTGAGAGGCGGCCTGTTTGGTGTGGAGGTAAGTAGCCTTGCCTTCCATGCCAGTGGAATCCTGGTAGGGGCAGATATATTATTATATTTGCTTTCTAGTCATGGATGTGTATTTACGTTTATTTAAGTATTT
This sequence comes from Marasmarcha lunaedactyla, assembly GCA_923062675.1. Lineage (NCBI taxonomy): Eukaryota > Metazoa > Arthropoda > Insecta > Lepidoptera > Pterophoridae > Marasmarcha > Marasmarcha lunaedactyla. Next base: position 7,880,632 of record OV281358.1, read on the forward strand.
CTTATATTTTTATATATATAAAAATATCTATGTGTGTTTATATAATTCTAAGTTTATTTATCCGTTATCTAGTATCCATAACACAAGTTCTTTCATGATACTTAATGTGGGCTAGATAATGTTGTGTGATTGTTAGAAATATTTAAAATTAAAAAAAAAACAATGCGGTAATTATGTGTTAGGGTATCAAACCATGTATGTATTGGTATTTATGTTAATTTGGTTGAGTTTGTGAAATTTCTAACCTTTATGTTAAGTGTTGGGTTAGGTTAGTAGTTAGCTAAACTTTAGAGCTTTATTGCCATAGTTTTACTTGTATTATTTGTTATAATTTGTCTGTTGTAAAAGCCATAAACTATCAGTATGTTTGTACGGGTCCTGGGATAAGTTAGACGGAAAATAAAGCTTATTCACGTTTATCCTTTTTGCTGTCTGCCAATAAAAGTCTTCAAATAGTCCGGATGTCATTTACCATCAGTTGCTTAGGACAGCTTTAATTAATTAATAGAAAAACTGTGCAGTGAATTGCTACCATTAATATTCTGATTATAAACTACAACCGTCCAGTTTAATATTAACCGATTCTTATTTTAAACGTTACATATCTACAACACTATCAACCGTTATCATAAAAATAAAACTTAATTTAACGTTACTAAAATGAAACCGTCCAATCAAAACTAGATCGCCATAACAAAGTACACAATGCCATAATCACGGGGCGAGTGTGCGCGGGCGCATAGTGGCGCAAACAGGCGCGGCATAGTTGCGCAAGTTGGGCAAAAGTGCGCTGCAGGGCTACCAATAGGCTTTATTTTCTTTTATTTTATAATTAGGCTTGAGTTTCTTTTGCTAAGAAACTCCACTAAATTACTAGTTAATTATTACTATTACTATTTTTTTTTTAATTTTGATGTGGCCCGTTCCGGTTAAAATTTTGCAGTTAAAGGCGTGCAGATAGAGAAATGACTAGGATATTGTTAATTTCAACTGCAATCTACATTCTCATTCATGTCATCAAAAAATAGGATGTGTAGTTTGTTCAACATTTATGTACAACAAACATTTTCAATTTCTGATAAATTATTAGGATTAGGATTTTGCTTTTTGATTGACACTCAGGTTTTAATCTTCGATTAAATTAAATATGTGGAACGTGTGACGTGCTTGCATGACTTGTCTGAAAGATGGCTCTCATACTACCACTTACTCACGCGATCTCATTACACAGCTCCCCTCAATCAGACCTTTTAATTGAATTGTTCGTGTTTTTTATTTGTCTGCAGTTGTTTTAGAAGACAATAGTTAAAAATGTTGGAAAATCGTATTTATACCCATTAGTAATATTGTTGAACACTCTCAAAAGTAAAATATTATACCTATTCAGATTTAATACGACGAGTTTGACACATCTAATCAAATGCTCTATAGATATCCACAGTTAAAAGAACAGATTCCCTATGACGTAATCCAAACTTCAGTCACATTATGTAAATTCGAATTTATCGTAGATTTCGCCACGTGGACGTGGTGCCGCTAGTTTTGTCATCATACATACATTTAGTTTACTGGCTTAACACTTCAACAGTAATATTTCGGCTTTCTCAAAAATACTCTGACCTTGGCTTAAGAAACCACGTCTACTATCAAAGCTTTTTTTGACATTACATAAGGTCCAAAATAATGCAGGGGTAACAAACTTATATTGCTCTCTACCATACTAACTCATGAGTCATCTAAGTCGTATATTTGAATAAATAATGATATATTTTTCTCCTTTGAATCATGATTTTGGTATGTACATAGGAATGCCGGACTGACTTGTTAATTAAGCGGAGCTATTTGTGCTCTAAGGTGATAATTTATTTATTGATCACGTAAAGGCGATATGTGCTTTGTGTCATCAAGTATATTTACCAGTAAGTTATTTAGGATATCCTAATCTCTATTTTCAGTGGTAATGCGTTTGTAGCTTTTGTTTTGAAAAAAAATTCGTTATTGGTGGGGTTAGCTATTGAAAGTTATATAATAAACATGGACAAATAAATGCATGGCTAATCTGTCTGCAAAAACTGTCTTAATGTCATAAGGACTCATTAGAATAGCACCTACCCGCTAAAAACTACCTTAATGGCTGCAACAAGAATTTGGCTTTCAGTCTTCGTCGGAAGCGACAGCCAGTTAGGGCAGAGGCCGCGCAAATAATAACCATACGTATATTTATGCTTATACAGTTGAATCAAACTTTGTATTAAATAATCGTATAGATGCCACCATTTACTTTTTATTATTATATTATTGTACTTTTTTTTTTAAATTACTAACGGATTTCTGTAAAGATAGAAATTGTCCTTGCCTTTAGGCTCTTGTACCTACGTTGTTATATAAAAGCAAATATGGTATGAATGATTAAACAAAGTTAAGCATAAACAATGTTTATAATGAACCAGTATTATCTAAATCTATAAATATGCTTGGAATAGTTTTACCTAGAATCGTATTGTAATTGGACCAATAATAAACTTTATTCTAGATCCATTCTCGAAAGTACCAGGTTCGCAGTAAACATCAAATAACCACTTCATTAAGGCATAATAAGTTATAATTAAATCGTCACGGACGCAAATGTTTAATGCTTAGAACAGATTATATAATATAATTGAATTCTAGTACCATAACAATTTTATCCGTTACAATGTTATATCGACGACGTAAAGAATATGATGGTATAATTATTACTAGGTTTCCGGACATTAAATCGAGCTTAATTATTAGCATTCCTTTTTGAACTGCAATTTTACATACCATGTTCTGAACCAAACTTTCACAGGGGAGGATTAAAATCGTCAAATTAAAATTGATTTTCAACGAAAACGTTTTTCTCATCTGTTTGTCTGTAAATAAAGTCGAATATAGTCTATTTTTTGTTTGACATGTTCACTGTTGTATTCGCATAGCATTTGTTAATTTATCGATATATGTATCTGTCTTTGCAGAAAACTTGGCACCGTCTGAATTGAAAAAGCTGAGGAACAAGCAAAGGAAAGCGAAACGTAAAGCCGAGCAGGAGAGCGCGCTAGCTGCTCAAGTGCAGGTTTGTATACATTTTTATTACAATAAGATGCTATTAAATTTAAGTACAGCTGACTGATTAAGCATTCGAGCTTTTGCGTCATCGTGCCTACGAAAGACCGAACAACTCGCCATCGATTCTCGATAAGTCAAATATTTAGGAGCGAATCACCTAACCACCGGTGGGCCAGGCTAACGCGTCGTACGCATTGCCACTGAGTTTCTCGCTGGGTTTTTGGCAGTCGTGTTCCTTCCCTTCCGAACCAGTGACTTCCACTGTGCTTCCATGTGCCGTCCTAAGCCGAGTTCCGTGCAGATAATTTAGCAGGCTTTTTCGTTCGGAGTATTAAGTTCCGGCTAAGCGCCCTCAGCGGTGCCCCAAGTCCGGTGAAATTGAAAAGCCGAATATGACGAAAATGAACAGCCCATTTCAAAAAACATAAATCCGTCACTTAACCTGATCCTCCGCCGAGTGAGCCAATGTTCGATTCTTAACTCAGATATCTGGAACTATAAAATATAAACTACAGGAACTATAAATTACGAGCGAAGCCCTGGGCAAAAGTTACGTATTAATTAATTCATAAGTTTACAGCTCAATAAAGTGCTTTCTTTGGTTAAGTTGTAAAAGCTTGTTTGTAAATGAAAGCCTGAGATTATTTCAAATTGTATTACCCGGGCGACTTCACACGCGGACCTTCTAAACCCCTGATATTTTTTTGATCATTTCAGTGTCAGAGTCTATCCATGTAAACATGATAATCTTTTATTCTTATTATAATATTATAGATAACTAACAAGTTATTTGATGGCTGTGTAAAGCAATTTTATTAGTTGTTTATGTACGTAAATAAAAGCAATAATGGCGTGGCAAATTGTTATAAGAACCCAATTTTCTTCTGATGTAGTTTATCCAAAACCTTGTTGTTTTGATTACTTGCTTACTCGTCATTAAACATTCCAGTGATATTTTTGCAAAGATACTGCGGATATTAAGAGGGTATAAGCTCATTTCAAAAATATACTCGTACATATTAGTCTTATATAACTTCAAAATGAAGTTAAAGAATGAAAAAAACTGAACTTTCAACGAAGTAAAACTCTAGATCTAGTGAGATTAAAGAATATAAAATTTAACTGAAAATGATTATATATTATTAAGATAAATGACTTCACATTCGGAGCGGCCCAAGTGAAAACTAGTGAAAGCCAGTCAACGTCAAATCACCAACAAACAATTATTTTACTATTGTGTCTGTGACTGATGATTCCTGTTCTGGATTCCAGGTGAAAAGAGAGCAGCACCACAAGGCTCGGCAGGCACAGGAGCAAGGGGACCCCGAAGCTCCTCAGCTCGATGAGCTCATCCCGGACAAGTTGGCCAGGGTAAGATATTTATCAAACATGTACCGGTGTACGCTAGCTATTGCCATAAAGCGTACGTACTCATAGACATCGAATGGTTAATTAGGCGCTCCTAAGTACAGATTTTGCTAAGCTAATCTACACTTAATTACTTCATCTAGCAAAATCCATGCTTAATAAACCATTTGACGTATAGTGAGTGGGGGGCCGTTATTGAAGTAAAAGTAATTGCATAAGCAAAAGTAATGGGCCAAGTGATTTTTATTTCACAGTTGAGAAGTTGGTTGAAGTAAGAACTGTTAAAGTTATAATTCTTAGCCAAGAAATTGTTATCCTTTTTCTATTTAACAAACTTCTACATTGAAAAATGTACATTTTTGCATTTGCGTACTTTCTTTTACATTACTCAACTACGAAATAAAACTTTGTGCTTTAAAGTTCGAGTCCCAAGTGAATAATTACTTGTTTATGAATAGGGTGTTAGTCTGTCTGTCTTTATGTTCAGTTTTCATACTAAGATTGGCGTGAGCAAGGTGGTGATTTTTCGCGATAATTAACACTTTGAGTTTTGACCAGAACGTTTGTTTCAGATGTTTACCTCTCTATGTCTGTAGAAGCTATCTATAATTCTATGAACTCATAACTCTGAACTTCTAACTTAATGAACCAATAAATACATTTTTTTTAAATTCACTTATAAAATATGATTAACTATGTATTTTGGATAGAATACAAATACGTAAAGGCTTTAATGAATAAAATAAAAATGCAAGGAGGTATTTCTATTATATTCGGAGAAATATAACAGAGAGCTTATAACATACTTAATGCCAAACTAAAATATCTATGTCATCGATATCAACAGCTTAATCAGAACTTTTTAAAACATCTTATGTTACAATGATCTCATTACCACAGTTTTTGTTTAGACCTCCATCTTTCACCTGTCTTTAAGCTATTGTCGATCAAACTCTTCAAACAAATAAACCATATTCTGCAAAAGAGCATCTTAACACTTTGAATTAAAGTTCATTTTCACCTAACACTTTACCAGTACATCTCAAACTCTTTGCTTATCCATTGAAACAGATACAACTGTCACTTTGTAATTGATTGATATTATAAATTGTATATTTTAATAAACGGCCAACAGATATATAGGTGGCAAATTGATATCTAATACCCAAGATACCGGTGTAGCCGTCTAAATTTATAAAGTTGTGTAATAAGTTTTGACGTTTAAAAGTATTTATACATGTCATGTTTTGTAATAGTATCAGTACAGGATTATTATAGATCATAACTTGATGTCTGTAAAATTGTTGGTTATTGTTAGTGTTCTAGTAAAGCTTTTCTAGCTGAGCGTCAAAGTCATGAAAATTTGAATAAAATAATATTTTCGCACATTGTTCAAAAGGTATTCAGGTGTCATCCATTTTTATTTGCCTAAAAACATTTATGCAAGATGATACTAATGCTTTGGTGGGTAGTTACAAAGATTTATAGAATATCTTCTATAAGATAATTGTTAATTTATCAAATAGTTTTTAAAATAATTTTTTTGTATTTTAAATCTACCTAATCCTAGCCAGTTTAAGCCTGTTCAGGGTATTCATCCCAACGAATGCCGTTAGGACCTTACGACTAAGCAACCGCTGTTATTACCTCTATTTGTCTGTTATAGAGCCTATGCCTATATTATGCGCCGTAAAAAGTTGAATGAACGAAATTATTTCATTTCAAGTATTTTAAAAATGTATGTTTATATGTCAAAATTATAGTATATGCCTAATGGTAATAATAAACAAGTTAAAATATAATAAACCTTAATACGTACAATACTTAGCCAAGTAGGTTTTTGGATAATTCAGTACCGTAATTCCACACTTTGTCAGCGAATTAATTATAACTAACTTGATACCTCTCTGTAAGAAACACTATCGATTTGCTATATTTATTATCTATTATATTGGAGATTGTTCCAATATTGACAACCGATTAATTTACAAAATATAATTACCTTTCAGGCCGAGGATCCATTGGAGCAAGCGCTGAAGTTCCTGCAACCGCTACGTACTCTCGCCGCGGATAAAATAGAAACCCACCTTATGGCCTTTGAGATATACTTCAGAAAAGGTAAGTTCATTACACGAATTTGAAGAATTATGAATTTTTGAAATTGGAAAATTGAGAAAACATCTGAACTGTGTGAACTTTTCACAGTATTCAAAGTTTGTCGATTACAGATCAACAAAAACACAGAATTTACATAATATTTATAACAATAATATTAATATAATATCTAGCGGAATGTTGTTATAATGTCAATATGTTGTTTTAATAAAATTCCGAAGTCAGTTCAATCGCAGGGATTCAATAAATTGTTCTTCAATAAATTCAAGAAAACCATTTAGGAAACTTTTAGCAAAAAGCTCATTCTGAAATCAAAAATTATTTGGATAACAAATGGGCGTGGGATTGGGTTCTTCACAGGCTGTTTCTGCTACTGTATCTGAAAAAAGTATATAAAACATGTGTGTTGTGTTTCTTTGTTCGTTGAGTTCTTCCATCCCGATTTACGTCTAAAGCGTCATTGTCCCTAAAATACGTTTTCTTATGGTAGCGTCGGGTGACGCGTCGCTCTCTTCCCTCTAATACGGTTGAGGAGGTCGATGACTGGATCCCGCGTTAACTCGTGAACGGGTGCCGTTTGAGGGTGTTCGTCGTTTGAGGGGAGGGAGACTTGCTCAGCTAACAGACGCAGATAAGAATAATTTTGTTTAGACCATAAAGAGACATTGTAAATTTATTTTGAAAAAATGATACCCGGAACAGTTTCTAGCCAGTTCTTCTTCACGGAGGTTTTTCCGAACTGGTGGTAGTCATGCTTTATTTGACGTTAATAAAAGCAAGTCAAAGTTGAGAAAGAAATTGATTTTTTTTTTAAATTTGAATTTTGAAACAAACTTTGAAATCGGCTCGTTTGTCTCTGTTTATTCACTATAAATTAAGAAGCAAACAAACAAATGTTTCTCATGTAATATAACAGTCTTCTAAAATAAAAATAAAATAATTTATTTCTATAATTCCAGAGCGTCCTCTTCTGATGCTGCAAAGCGTAAAGCGCGCCTGGAGATTGAACAGCCAACACCATCATTTGCATGACTGCCTCCTGAGATTCCAGAACTTCTTGCAGACCTCTGGAGACAGTCTACATCCCAGTGTGAAGCAAGTCATTCATGCTGAGTTGGCGCCGGTGAGTTGAAGTATTCAGTATTCAGTTAGTTTATTATTTAGTAATGTTTGAAAGATTCTTACTGATCACGTTTGAGTAGGAATGATATACATTTCACATGATAGGTTTAAAATTGCCTTTCTGTTGTGCCGTAGAGAATGAAGATCCTAGCTTCATACAATAAGGCTTTTTTTGTGTTTTGGCTAGGCCCCCATCCTCAGAACCCCTGATCTGTCAATGAAGGCGTTATTAGTCAATGTTTCATGTAGTTAAGCACTAAGTTGTGTGTATAATGACCTAAAACAAAAATCTAGCAACTCTATTTTTGTTACTTATTTTTATTCTTTTTTATTTATAATGTAATAAAATGTATTGATTTATTTCACATTCCATTTCATTATATATATAAATCTTAGTTCGATCAAATTAAATAATAAAACACACCTTAAGTTTTCTTGAATTGCAATCAAAAACCATTTGCTAAACCTGCCTTTAGAGATACGTAATCTTAAAATCCAAATGTCTTACATTACAGATGGTACAAAACCGTACTTCTATCCAAATAGCCGAACAATTCGTCTCGCAACACGCAGATAAGTCTCAATCTTGCGCTCTATGGGGCGCACGCGCACTGCAACGTTTAGTGCCCGAGAAGAATACTGAAGCTTTGGCCTTGGCCACTAGGATGGACTTCCCGGATACTAGTATACAGGTCAGTTGTGGCTACTGTTGAAGTTCAAACAAAGGGCTTGATTTTCTTACGGTTTTGAAAAAAAGTGTGAAATTAACTGACGACTTCAGATATCAGTCATCTCGGATAGCACGTCATAAAAATGATGTATCTCTTTCATTTATTAGTGAGCTCAACTTTAGTGCTATGTTGATGACACAGACAGTTATAGTATAGTTTCGTTAAGATATCGCATGGTGCGGTGCGGCAACCCCAGCCTATTTCGACCGCTATAATAACCTCGTTGAAGTGGCTGTGTTTCGGTTAAAGGGAAGAAACGGCCAGTGACGTTACGGGGATAAAGGCAAGTTTAACTAGCTATGCTTAATATTGCAGCATTATTTGAGGGTGCTAATTAAAGACTTCTTTTTAATAGCATTATTCGCCTCTAAAAATCTACATTGCCTTCTAAATTACTTAGTCAGCCACAATTTGCGAGCTTCTGAACGATACTAGCTTAGCCATTAAAAATATGTTGTCTGATGATGTTTTTGCTACAATATTTTGAATTTTCATCCAATTTCGATTATGGCGCTTCGCCGGGTGCTGCCGCAACACGCTCGCGCATGCGATAAGTAAAGCCATAATTAAACTAACCCAAATTTAACTACTCGCTTTCTATAGAATATTTAGTAGGCGTTGCAAAAAGACGAATTAGTGTATTAGAGGCTATCTCATTTTCCCGTGGCTTAGTTATAAAATTAGAAGTATGATAACGTGACTAATAAAGAAATCTGTGCCTTGACTTATAATTTCCCATTATTTGGTATTTCAATATGCCTTTCAATTTTCATCAGTTGAAACACCGAAAATTGGTAATTTATCTTTTAGGCCATTTATCATGAGCTCGTTTCTTGGCTATGATACAATTAAAATTCTAGTCTACCACCTTAGATTCAAGTCTATTTACACGTCATAAAACAATAAGGTTGATTTCCCATGCAATTATATTCATACTATTAAATTTAGCAATGCTCTCCACCAAAATACGTAACAGTTGTCAGTAAGGTTCTGTAGTTAGTGAAAAACAATTTGTTGAATGTCTAAAGTTAAACAAATATGCTTCGACTTCAGAGATAAGAGATCTTAGATGTGAAATAACACATCATAATTGTGCATCTCTTTCATTATTAGAAAGGCTCCACCATAGTTCTGTTTGGATAACTCAGGAAGTTTTGTCAGAACTGGTAGACTACAGTCTTGTTTGACCCTACCCAACAAACATATGGTGTACCTTTTAACCTTTTAATAAGATTTTCCAGAAATTAACCAGCAGGTGGAACCTCCTGTTATAAGCAATATCCCTAGTACTACGACTTAATAAACCGACTGAAAGCGCAGCAGCCTCGATGCTTTAAGGCAATTTAAAATTGCAAAGGTTGGCAGGCTGTACACGTACCTTCGAAATAAATTCTTAGATATTTGGGGTTTCCTCATTATGTTATACCATAAGAGCAGCCTCATCATAATGTACCTATAAGTCGCTTTACACACGGTATATTTGGCTTTCACCAGGATCGAACCTGAACCCTAAGCCAGTTTGTTTTGCGCCTAAGCAGGCACCCTCCGCGGGGTGGGAGGTGGTAAATGTGTCAAGCATACCTCCGCAGCCGGTTCGCAGGGTGATGTGGGACTCACCAGAGTGGCACCTACCCACTAAAAACCACCTTCACGACTGTGGCTTTGGAATGCTATGCAGCCATCATCTGACAGAGAATCGAGCTCCTCAAGTATTCCGTTACCTATTATATCCGTCCGGAATTTTTTTTTTTTTGAAAAAATTGTATCCTGTATCCTTTTCTGTAGTTTATGAAATTTTGTAGATCAAGTACTTATCACGAGAAAACATAAAAAGAGACTCACTTTACTAAGAATATGTATTTGGAATATTTTCATATACTTAAACATCACATAGCCATAGAATACATTTTTACTTAAATTCATTTATATTATTTTCTAGGGCTGCGTAGAAGTACTGGAAAGCCTCAAAAACGGCGATTTCGGATTAAGCGAAGAGGAAACCGAAAAATACATAGAATCTTGTCGCAAGAAGTTCCCTTACGCTATCGCTTTCAAACCACCATCGCTTGTTGAAACCATCGAAAATCTTATAATTGAGGACCCCTCTGCAGAAATGAAGAAACTTAACGTCTCAAACTGAATAGAAAACAGGGAGTTTTAGCACTACTCGGAACGTAAATTATGACCGACTTACTACAAAACTTGAAACAACTAATAAGAAAATATCAAGATTTCGATTGAATGTTTTACCTGATTGAATCGAGTTGAAGTTACAAATGAATGTAATCACACTTTTCGTGTTGGAACGTGAAATTGTTTCATGAGTGTGACCTACAACTAGTTTGATTTGAAAGGTTATAAAAAAATATTTTAATATGTAACTTCTGGTTTGACATGAATACAAACTATTTTGGTATCTTTATGGAATATATTTTTGTATTAAGTCGGTTGATAATGGCGTACAGTAGATAGGTTTCGATTTTGTATTGGCACTAGGCATATGTAGGTATTTTAATAAACTTGTGGTTTTCATGTTCTCTGATTAGTGTAAAGTCAAATGAAAAGCAATATTTCAAATTTTGGTCTATGAAATTTATTTGAAATTTGTGTTTTGTTTTTTCAATTAATGGGCTGGTTTCCCATTTATTTATGTAAGGGTGTAGGTAGTAATTATTTACTTGCATACACCTACATTCGGGATCATTATATTCATCACAAACATAATGTTAAGGGTTTTTAAGCCACTTTCTACTAGAATATTTGATCAGTTTTACTGGAGTTGTCCAAACAAGAAAGATTTATCCATATCTCGCTTCGATTCGTCAAGAAAATTTAAGTAAGAATGTGTAAAATCGTGATTAGAAGCTTAAGTTTTTCCGAATATTACTTATATCAACGACATTTTTGGGTATTTGTATAATTTACGTTCCGAAAGTTTTTCTGAGACAAGCATGTTGTAGGCGATTCTATTGCCAAGTGTCTGAAACAAACATACATATGCCAAATACTAATACAAATCTGAGTAATGTGATATTGTTGATTGATTTAAATACATGTATAGGTTAACTTGAGGTACTTTTTTGCCTATTTTCTATGAATTATGAACGTTTATTACAGTGATTCAATATTTGATTAACTGCTACTCCAATGCTTGTTCAGGAAAACTTGTTTGTTATTATATAGATTAAAATTTTGGTCTCCTGTACATTGAATGAATTTTAAAACTTACATTAAAAAATTTAACACTGGTATTTTTAAATTATCTGCATTCATTCATTAACTTATTTGAAAGCATCTAATCTATAGACAAACAAAATCTACAGCCCTTGTATACTTTAATATTTTGTTGTTGATAGGTTCCAATTGTTTTCTGTTTACTTTTTGCGACACAGTAGGAAAGTTCCTTTATAAGTTGTTTCTGTTATTATGCATGGTTGTTTATAATAATAATAATATTAAAACACTTTTCAACTGACTTAAAAGTTTATTGTATAAAAATAGAAGACATGTTTTGTTAAAATTGTAATAAACATATGTCTAGTCTTCATTTTAGCGGCATACAGTTATTATGGTTACATCAAATATTTATACCAAATTAAAATTATAGTTAAGTCCACAGATTTTCCTAAAAAATAAAATCTACTTGTATACACATTTTCACTTTGATTTATTAACAAAATTTGGTTTTCTAGTATATTTTCACATTGGTAACCTTTACTTTTTGATTTACATGTTAAAAATAGGTAAATGTAACCTAACGTGTTCAACAAATACTGACTTAATTATAAATAATGACAATGTCACAATGACTGGTTAAAAATATATGTGTGGCGTTTTTATAAAATCTTGCAATATTGACTAAAGTAACTGAGGTATGCTTTGTAAATAATTATTTTTAAGTTTTTATTGTACCATAATATAGAAAGCAAAATTTTTTGACTGCACCACACTGGAGTGGTATATGTATACTTTGAAGGTTTATATAGGAAACATACAACTTGTTTTCTGGATTTATAATACTGTAGATACATGTAAAGTTTGGACAATAATTGTATGTTTGAATATTCCAAATTGTTGCAGTTTTTTTGTATCATTTATGTTTATACAAAGTTGAGCACATTGTTACAGTTCGTTCTGTAGTTTGAACAAAATTACATTCTCCTTAAAACTGATCTGAAATAGTGTTTGCTAACATTACATGATGCTTCTACATTTTTTTAAATTACAACCAATGTTGATTTTGTATTTCAAATTGTATGATTGGGAGTAGTTGGTACCCCTCTCATATTGTACATAAAGTAATAAATTTTATTTTACAAATTTATATTTTGTATTTTATTTCTACCTAGAATAAAGGCATTTTTAGCAGCTTCGAATTACACATTGTAATAAAATTAAATTAGCTATAAGTAAAAAGTCAGAATGTCAATTTAATCAAACCCATTTGAAAATTTGGTTGTACATGGCGGCAGTATGCGCCCTTTAGTGGTACTGCAGAAACAAATAATAAAATGAAAAATATTTTAAATTTTTGCTTTAAATGAAACTAGGAAACACTACACGGAATTTTATTACCGACATGTTAAGTTAGTAGGGAAAGTTGGAGGCTCCTGTGTGTTTCATTAAACTTAGATGACAGTGCTCACTATAACCTCTGACCATTCTGTATAATTGCCAAAGTTTTAACTTTATTCATTTCATTATATAATATCACAATTTTAATTTAACTACAAGCTTACAAGTACTAAAATTACAACAAAGCTATTGCTATTGTAATACCATAATATATAAGACAATTAGGAGTGTGATTTCAAAAGGACAAATTTCCACATTTGGAAAAAATTTTTAATTGGAATCCATTTTTAGTGTTGGTTTGCACCTCTATACTCAATGCATACAATCAAACACACTTATTTCTTTTGTAAAATCACCTTCCAATTCAATTTTTTAAAACAAATACGCTTACTTTCAAGTCATTTGCTCACATCATTTAACGTCACATTCCTTTACAGACCGACTTAATTGAGGGGTCTAGAATCACAAAGTTAAATACAAGCAAAAACGCCTTTATCCATACTAAATACCACTTCAAATAATCGGTTAGGTGCAAAGACACTTCTATTGTTCAGTTCAGTACCAAAAGCGCCTCTATCCCGCCTCGACCAATCACAGAGCCGGGCTATGTAAGCAACAGTAATGGTGTCCGCGTGTGATTTCTTGCGAATTGCGCCCCGTTATTTTATTAAATTTTAATAGTAAAAGAACACACATTGGAAGTTAGTATTGCCCCAGTGCAGCATAATACAGATAGAAAGCGGATCCGCAATGAAAAAAAGTGTAAACGCAACGTGCAAAAGCGAGCAAGGTAAGTTTCCCTAGTAACTGTGCTTGTAGGAGAAGATGAATTATGGACGAGTCTATACAGATATGAACCAAACAACGACGAACATCACATCACACTTGCAATAAAATTGACTAAGATGATTGTTTAACTTTACCAAACATTTTGCACTTTTTAAGTAATTTTATTTATTATTTATAGACTATAGATTTTTTAAAAAAATCTACAAAAAAAACCCTAAAAACATATTTAATTGTAATGAATTACTTTAATTAAAATATTAGCATGAAACAGACTAAAAATTTAATTGACGTAAAATTTTACTTCTTTTTAAATTACAGATATTCTGCCAAAAGACCACTGGATATAAATATCTAAAAAACTGTACACGTAAAAAATTGGGTAAGCTTAAATGCAACCATTTAAATCCTCAAGATATAAGAAAATTTCAACAAGCATTTTTGTCAAGCCGGATAAAATGTATCAAGACAATTTCATTTTAAAATGCACTCTGTGGTGTAGTCAGTCAGTACACCACAGAGTCGTAGACGTAGTAAAAAACCATGCTGAAGCTAAATTTTTCACGACATACGAGGGCAATTCAGAAACTAACCTCCGGTTGATTGAAAAAAATACACCAAGTTAAGTAAAAATATTTTAATATATACATCTTACAACTACATCTTTGCACTATTTTTCGACATAGTCTCCATAACGATTGAGGCACTTATCGTATCTCTTCACAAGCTTTGAAATTCCTACTGCATAAAAATCACCCGCTTGTGCCTTGAGCCAGCCTTTGACCGCATCTTTGAGCTCTTCGTCGTCATCAAACCGCTGGGACCCGAGCCATTTCTTCATATGCATGAAGAGGTGATAATCGCTTGGCGCCAGATCTGTGCTGTAAGGTGGATGGTTGAAAACGTCCCACTTGAAGGACTCAAGAAGGGCTGTTGTTCTGCGAGCAGAGTGAGGACGGGCGTTATCGTGCAAAAAAACGATACCGGAAGTCAGCATACGACGGCGTTTGTTCTGTATAGCCCGTCGTAATGTTTTTAGTGTTTCACAGTACACGTCTTGATTAATGGTCGTCCCACGTTCCATGAATTCAACCAACAACACCCCTTTGGCATCCCAAAACACCGTTGCCATCAGTTTTCTGGCAGAAAAATCTTGCCGGGCTTTTCAAGGCACAAGCGGGTGATTTTTATGCAGAAGGAATTTCAAAGCTTGTGAAGAGATACGATAAGTGCCTCAATCGTTATGGAGACTATGTCGAAAAATAGTGCAAAGATGTAGTTGTAAGATGTATATATTAAAATATTTTTACTTAACTTGGTGTATTTTTTTCAATCAACCGGAGGTTAGTTTCTGAATTGCCTACGTATCATATTCGTACATATACAAAACTGTACAAATTAGTGAGTGTATCAAAAAGCTTTTTTTATCAAAAAGCAAATATTAGGCGTTAGTACCCATAGACTCCGAAGGATAGCAAAGAATTTTTTACTATCAGGCCAAATGCCCAAAGATCGTCGAGGTGGAGATAGAATATCTACCAAATTTTAGCTTTAAAAGAAAATGTGATAAGATCATCGAGACATTTCAAAATATAGAATCGCACTACTGCAGGTTAGCCACGTCAACAAGAAAATATGTTTCTTCAGACCTAAACATAACAAAAAAGGGGAGGTGATCAAAGATCTCATAGAACTGTAACGCTAAGAAGGAATCACTGCAAATGTTTAGTGAAAGCCACTACGACCGTGAAAAATCCAAAGGAATATATTTATCAACGGACCTAAATATTCAAAAACTACTGAATCTGTATAATGCCTCAGTCCCTGAGCACCTACAAATAAAAAAGGGGTTGTTTTATGAAATTTGGAACGAAGAATAGGGTCAAGTAGGCAACAATGACTCAGTCATCATTTTTCGATCAGAAAGGAAGGTAATATACAGGTGTCTCTCTCACTTTTAGGAAGTGTTTGTTACCCGAACATGTTCAAACCAGTAAACTCGCAGATCGAGGGCCGAGTGGTAGTGTGACTAAGTGTTATAAGTTTTCACGGGCACAAGATTACTTTTTAAGGTAAGTTTCAATTATTTTCACATCTTTGTTTGTTGCAATTGCTGATAGACGTGATATTCATTGAATAGTATGTCTCGTATTAATTATCTTTTACCTGTCATATTTGATTTTTATTTTCGTTGATGTGATGAAATATTTTCAAAATTGTAGATAGAATAATAAATTGTTTTTTTTTAAATCTATTTATTAAAGAGGGTTTTTTCAGTACTGAACATGTCACCCTCATAGGTTAAAATCTTATACTTACTACATTATAAATTGATGAATGGTACACATTTTGTGATTTACAAGTTATCTCATTAAATCGAATGTTCTTATTGAAAGGAGCACATAACCGAGTTTTAGTAAAAAATACCTTTTGGTGACCAAAGTTACCTCTTCGCAAGTTAATGGAATTTTTGTTTTGTTAACTAGAGTTCGCCGTGACATATTTATACTATCGTCAGATTAATTTTTATTATATAGATTATTATTTTAGATTATTATTTATTACTTTTTATTATTTAACACACTTTAAACTGAAAGTCGTGGGCGTTCCGGAGGAATTTTGTGGATTTGGCCTTAAAGAAAGTGTCCGATTGGGGCGAGTCCAACTTGGTCAAATTTAACCCATTTAAAAACACAGGCGTGTTTATTCTCCGCCAAAAAGAGCAGTTTCGATCTAACGCCCACTTTCCAAAATGTTTCTGTACACTTAACCGACCACCTAGGGCTTCTGGGCGTAGCTATATCGTCCCAACTAAACTTCGAGCAACAAATTGTGTCCATGGCTCAAATTGCCTCAAAGAAGTTGGGAATCATCCCGAAGGTCCGACGGTACTTCAGCCCTGAACGGCTACTTAATTTGTACACAGCTCAAGTTCGATCTTGTATAGAGTACTGTAGCCACCTTTGGGATGGTTCTACAAAGTACCAACTAGAAGCGATGGACGGAGTTGACCGAAGAGCCCGAAAATTATTAACAACTTTGACCTCACCACCAAAAAACTGCAAAGCCTCGACCATCGTCGGAAAGTTGCCAGTTTAGCAGTCTTCTACAGATTATATTTTGGAGAGTGCGCGAATGCTCTTTTTGATCAGGTTGAACCCACACCCTTCTTACATCGGACTACTAGACGCAGACAGGCCTTCCATTCCTTCATAGTAGATATCCCAAGAAGTTGAACCAAACGCTTCGATAGTTCCTTTTTGGTGCGGGGCGCCAAGGTGTGGAATGAACTACCTGCCTCTGTTTTTCCAGAAAACTAGTCCTAGATCTTTCAAGCGTCGAGTGAATAGGTATCTCGTGGATAGACGTGTAACACCTTCGTCTTCATCGTCACTTTCCATCAGGTGAGATAGAAGACAAACATCTAATCCTTTTAAAAAAAAAATCTCATTATTGTAGGAGCAAAACCCAACGATTATATTTGTCAGCGGACTTAAATATAAACAAACTTTATAAAATGTATAACAAAGATGTAGAGGATAACTTCAAGGTTAAAGTAGCATTTTTCGAAGGACCCAGTGGATAAGATTAAAACAATGACTACAAAAAGAGTACAAAAATTGAAGACCAAAGCATTTTATAATATTTTACGAGATGAGACCTGGATTAAACATATTTAGCTTTTCTGCCAGAAAAATTTGCCATGTCCTAAGTTGCCGTACCAGAGTAGCAGAGTACGCAAATATATCTTTATAAATTCTTCCTATATAAATTCTATAAGGGCTTCCAGAACCCATCTTAATGCAAACAACGTTTTCTCCTACTGTTGGACTGAAAATTAGTTAGCTAAATCGTCTAATGAAATCTCTTCGACCGTCTATCATCGACTCCAAAATACAGACTTTACTAACGCTGAGGTGGTCCGCCTCATTGCTGATGGGTGCGGTGGACAAAACAAAAACACTACCATGATTGCTATGTGCTCGAAATGGCTAAATGAAACCACATCCACGGTCAAGAGATGGAATTAGTTTTCCCTATTGTGAGTCATTCATTTATACCGCCTGACCACGTCTTTGGGGTTATAAAAAAATAAGTTAGAAGAAAAGAAGTAATAGCCAATCCATCAGAATACCTAAATGTGATGCAACGTAACAGTAGTGTTATAAGATTAGGACAAGACTAATGTGAAGGATTGCGAAAAATATATAAGCCCACGGGCTCATGGCATTTTGGGTTTCAGAGAAACAAACGCTTCTATCTTAGAAAGAAATGAAATGGCCATGTAGTCGTCAAAGGGGACGAAAATTATAATGTAAGTAATGGAGCATACCGCTCTATTACTCGCAAAGGAAAATTAGCTGTTCAGGTTAGCCCTAATTATATTCCAACCAGCCAACAAGTCAATCTGGCGAAATTGAGAGAGGTAATGAAATTATTAAGAGCCTATTACGGAGATCGATGGCGGGAACTTCCGGAATTGGAATTTTACAATATAATATTGCCGGAACAGATACCTGACGATGAAGATATTCCCGAAGAAATGGAACATGTGTGCAAGCTTCAGGAAATGTCTGCTAGCATATCAATTTGATTATAATAAATATATTTTTATAATATGATAGTGTTTACCTATGATTCGTTATGCATAACAACCAAGTGTTGATAAAATTTTCTTATCTAATGGACTGCATGTTTGGTTGAATAATTCAAAATATGTGAAAGGAGTTTCCACCAGAAAAGAAAATTTTATAATACTAGATCATTATCCTAAACGTATCATAGTCAGATTTTATAATTACCACACTAAACTTGTCAAAATGCTGCAAAATTACGTTTATTTACAATATTAGAAGCCGATAAACAAGCATCAGTTGCAACTGATGGTAAGTGACATCCAGGCCCATAGCTACCATTCATCTAAGATCGAACTAACCATTTCGTGCAGATTTCGTTGATTCTGTTGATGAATCTTTTCCTTCGGTTGCATCTACTTATAAAGTTTTATTCAGTTCGGGTTAGTAAATCGTTTTGTCATCTAATAGGAACAAACAGGCGGACAAGCGAACTAACTATAAAATATCAAACGGATTTTTATTCCTACTGTCTCAGATAATTATGATTAAAATATATTTCACCCAAACTGCTAAGGATCAAGATTTTTGGAGTAATAATAATGCCTTTCAAAATGGCTGTGTTTTGTGTCAAAAATGGCAAAATCAACACTTTGTTGTAGCAAAATCCGCAAGATCCATCAAACTTATTTATAGCCTATGGACTAACAGTTTGGATGAATTTTTGTACTACATAGCTTTAGATGATACACTTTTAACAACTTAAAACATCAGTGGATTAAAATGAGTTAGGATACAATATTATGTAAAATTTTCATTTTTGAGAAAGTGTGCGAAGTGGAGTTTGCGGTTTTTGATTCTGGCAGTCTCAATTATAATATTTTCTTATATTGTAAAACATGATTTAAAAAGTCCAAGTACTAGATATTTTCGTCATCTTACCAAGTTATTATTTACATGGGCTAACAGCATCCCAATTGACATCAAAATCAATAACAATTTGTTTTCTTTTTGGTTTAAATTGCCTGAGAATATGAGATAAAATGAGATTAATTTTCATGGTCAGAAATTAAAATATAAACACTTAAATCTCTAGACAAGCATGACCCTAAATAAGCTTAGATTGACTTTACAAGAATAAAACATACTGCTATGTGTTGGAGGTGACTCCAAATTAACATAAATTAGTGTTAAAATGGGAAAATATTCTAAGAATGTTTGTGCATGTAATTATGTCTATAGCAGGATCCAAACTGCAACTTATAGCATCACAAGGCAAATTATGATTGATCTTATAGAATACAATAAAAGCACTTCTTGTGAATCTCATAATTTCATTGTAAATATTAAGAAGTTTAATGAATTAAACCTGCTTTAGGTCTGTGCTTATTAAAGACTTTACAGTGTGTGTTTAAGACCTGTCCCTACACTATATGTATGATGTTGTTAGTAGGCAAATTAATCAAAATAATCATTTATTTTGTGACTAGTGAAGTAAAGTAGTGTGTCTCTCAATTACTCTTACCTATATGTAATTCCTGCTGCATCAAACATTTTCTTTGATGCAATAAATTCTGGTTTTTGTGCCTTTTCATCAGACAAATATACAACTTCCTTTATACCAGATTGAATTATTATCTTTGCACATTCATTGCATGGAAACAAGCCTACAAATATTCTGCAATTCTTCACATCTGCTGAGTTTTTGTTTATTACTGCATTCATCTCCGCATGACAAACTAAGGGAGAAAAAATTGAATAAAAAATAGTTTGAATATTTAGGCTAGATTTTAATTAATTTCTTCTATTGAAGGATATAAATCCTGACCAAAAAAAACCTAGCTCTTAGAATATCATGAGTTTTGTTTTTTTTCCTGGTTAAGGCAATATTTTATATACCTCAATATTGATAAAAAGAGACTGCAAGTAATTTAGAAGAGTGGTATTTATTATTTTATCTAAGATTAATCATGTGCATTGAACTAAAGGCATGTTACTACAATTTATGTAATAATTTATTGATTTCACTAGGTAGCTTAGGTAATTAAATGTCTGTATAACTAACCATAAAAGTATTTGCTGTCCAGTGGGGATGGAGTATTTTTTCCCCATGGGAAATCGTCATCGTGACATCCGATAGGCATTCCATTGTAACTGAAACAAATGTTTATTATGTGCATGTTGTGTTAATGTAATATGTAAATGTAAAGTAATGCTGTCAATAATACGGAATAATTAAAGTATCAGCTCGAGAATGGTAAATTTATTGCGTACCCAACTCCAACTATTTTGTTTTCGTTGTTAACAATACAAGCACCAACTTGGTAACTGGGATCCTTACTACGTTTTGCAGCTAAAAATGCTATAGCCATAAAATATTCCTCCCAATCTATGTAGTTTTCTCTTTTATTCTGATTTTGTCTATAAAAATACGTAAATAAAAACCGTTAAAATTGGATTATGAGTTCTGCACATTAACTCGTTTTCATTTTCGACGGCTTATAATTTTTTCTTACTTGTCTAATGGCATAGTTTTAACTCGTTCAACTAAATCCATTGGCTTGCTTATTTAAAAATCTGAATTATTATCGTGAAATTCACACAACCTAATCAACAACACCACGTACACACACGCACGTGGCGCGCAAAGTGACAGACAGCTGTTCAGCAGGCCGGCAATCTCAAATAACATTGATTGACACATCCAAGCCCAAACTAACTAGTGATGCTACGCATCAGACGAACGTCTTCCTTCCTAACTACAACACTAGGAACCCACTTTTTCAATTTCACAACTATTTTTAAATTATATTGTCCTTTGTTTTTTAATTTTTAAATGACTGCTGGATTTTAGCGTAATGCCGTTGTGGCAGCGTGAAAGCCCCTCTTCTATTCTACAAGATATTTTAACAATCTAAAAGATAAAGAAGGTAAAATAAATAAAAGACTTGTATATTGATTAATTTTTTTTATTTCTACACTTTTGTTTTATATTTTTGTACGCTTTGTTTGTATTGCACGGAAGGCAAATTTTTATTTTCTATACGAGAGACATTAGTACCTTTTAATATTCTGTTAATTATGTTACACCAATTAAACACCGTTATTCTTATTGAATAACCCACAAAACATTTCTTCTCAAAATGTTTGTGGCTTACAAACAATTTACGAAGTTCAACCACACTTAGACCTTGTAATTTAACACTATCAGTACAAAGACACGGTTACCAATGTTAAGTTGGAAAATGATGGAAAATGACGCCCTTTCGCCTACTTTCTCGTTCATTACCAGCACTTGTTGTACATTGTGAAACGCATTGTTGTAAACGCAAATTAATTACTTTATTTGCGAATTGAGAGGTTATGTTACGGAAATTGATCAACGCAAACTCTTTACTCGTCAAACAATGAAACCTTAATGGCAGATCGAGCTTATTGATTGAAAATTAAATAAAATTTTGCGTATTATGGCAATTAGCTGTAGTTACTACACAATAACTATTTCTGCCAATTTCAAGTAGTTTTAGCATAATGACAACATTGAAAGATAACCTAAAACAGTACATAATTGATTGAACATAGTGTTATCATTCATCATTCACATTGAAGTGACATATGACAATTGTTCGCTCGAAAAGTAGCAACGAAGCTGTCACAATCAAAAAGTTCTAACCATGAACATAATTCCTAGTTTTTTTGGTATAAAGACTACCTGCTATGCATCCAAGGGACAAACCTCTCAACAAGGAACATATTATACTACTGCCTCTCAAACTAAAAAGTGCACCCCTTTGACCCCTCACTTTTACGCTGCCCCACCACGTTTGTAAAGTTGCATTATGTACTGATATTAATTTCTATTATGTACTTGTTTTATGGAATTAAATCGATCCAAAATATATTTGTTTTCTCTTTAATGAACATTAATTGTGTAAATAAGCTTAATTTATTCAATTATGGACAATTGAAATGCTAAAAGAAGCCGTTTTTGCCTTGGTCCAGTGCTTATTAGCTTCGATCATACTGAAATTGCCGGATATATTATCAACAAAACCGTTCACAACTTTTTGTTTAAACGTGGTGGACTATTTGTCCGTCAAATTGATTTAAAATTACTAATAAAATCCTTATAGGCGTAAAATTCATTTTTGCATTGTCCTCAAATCTGTCTGGCCGGACGGGTCAGCACAGTAACGGTCCAAACAAGATTAATTTTTCTACTAGTGCCGTTTTGTTATGTAGCAACACCATCAACAAAGGATCTTACCGGCGGCGGTTTCAAAATCAGTCAGTTTATTAAATTCGGAAGTAAAATGTTGCTGGAGTCGGCAATTGGTTACGATTTGATGTGTCAGGTTTGGTGCCTCTTGTCTTATTACTTTTTTGTATCAGAATAGTGAACTATTTTTAATCAATTTCCGGTGTTATTCGAGAACAGTTTTTATTAGTTTTTTAGAATAATTGTTATTTTGTTTGGTTTAGAATTAATTTGTCTTTCGTCTCACTTGGAAAATGTGACGTCGGTTCTGTGACTTTTTATTCCGTCACATAAAGGGTGGACCAACAAAGTCACTAAACTGACGTATAAAGCTGGGTCTACATCCATCTACATTTTAATATTTTCTTAAACACAGTGGGATATAAACTGTACATAAAAATACCAGCTGATCATCTCAAAGTCACGGGCGGCGGTGGGACAGAGACGCGTGCTTTCTTATGTCGATTGTTATTCTTATTTTCACTACCTATTTAATGGAAAAAATAATTAGTAGTTAAAGATTTAAGTTTTGGTATTTTATGATATGCCGAATTTACTTTAAATAATTTACGCTTCTTGTGCCATAACTGTGAGGCTTTAACAACCTTTCCATTTCATTTACCTATTATCTCACCCTTTTACGAACGGTCAAAAAAGTTATTCAGTCTGTGACCATATGTTATTTTTCCACCTGAGTTTAAAGAACGAAATTCATCAATTCGTTATATTTTTTTTAAAGAACTAATCTTATCGGAAACGATACCAACGGTTGGGGTGCGCCAAAGTTCACATAAAATTTCAACTCCGATAATTGGAACTATGAAAATGTTATTCATAACATTGTTCATCCTAACAATCACTAATCCTAACTACTATGCCCATAATGTTCATCATTCCGAATCATTCAAATTCATAATGCTGGAAGTAATAAATATCTATTATACTACTATTTGTTTTCCTATACTTTCCCAACATAATCGTTTTTTTCACAATTATTAAAGTAATATCTCTTTTTTATTTAGATTGATTTTTGTTCATAATAATCAACATTATACACAAAAATTTTGCCTAACTTTTACAGATTTGATAATTTTTTGTTGAAACCTTATTAGTCGACCCCTTAACCACGTAGTCGTATTGGATCGACCCTAGAGTGTTTTTGTAAAGCCGGAGGCGCGGAGGGAAAGCAGCACTCCATGCGAGCCGGAGCGGCCGAGGCTGGTCGCCACATATAAAAGAAGGAGGAGCAATGAAGGAAATAACAACAAAGAGAATGGCCAAAATAGTAAGGACAGGAACTGTTAACAAATTAAAATTAGATTTTGAAAAAGACTTAATACCATTCAATAAGCATAATTTCAATACAAAACATCAGCAGCATCATTATCAGACGGTAGTATCAGAACTCAAAGACAACGAAGCCGTAATAGTTTGTGATTTCTCTGAAAACTATCAATCCAAACTCGCCGAGGAAGTCCAGACAATGCAGTATGGGGCATCAAATCTTCAAACATTACTGCATACGGGAATGGTGTTTTGGAAAAACCGTTCTTAATCATTTTGTTCACTATCGGACAATACAAATTATCCACCAACTGCGATTTAGGTACACCTGACTGCTATTCTTGACACGATAAAGCAAGGATCTCCTGAAACGACGATAATACACTTTTACTCAGACGGACCGTCTGCACAGTATCAACAAACAATTTTTTTAAATTACTAGTTCACTTCACAAAACAGTATCAATTCCAGTACATAACCAGGGTCATTTTATGAAGCTGGCCATGGTAAAAACGTGGCAGATGGAATAGGAGGCAGCATCAAACGCACTCTTGACAGAAAAGTGTGCACTGGTACCGAAATGATTGACGCAAAAGATGCTCATACATTGTTAAAACAATGTTTAAAAGTTACCAAAACATCCCTGATTGACAGCGCTGGAATGGAAAACATGGCAAAACATTTACCTGCCAAAGTACCTACACTAACACAATGCTGAATGCAACTACAACAAATGTCAACCAGCCTAAATAAAGATTCGAACGTAATACCATCTACCGAAACGTAATACCGGGGATTTGAGAGGTCTGTGCACCTGATTTGCACCAAAATCACATGTTGTAACATTTGGTAGAAATAATGTTGAAAAGTTTACTGTTATTCAACCTATCACTTTAAACCATACTGATCTATTGCCCATGATTTGTTCTGAGACTTTCATTACATTGACGGAAAGCACAACGGAAATCCCCGAAGGATATCCAACGGATAAAAGCGATACAGTCGAAGCCTTTCATGGGCGTTTGCTATTGCTGGACTTTTCAGATCCATAATGATAATATCGATGATAATATTGCCTGTAATATAATGATCTCTCCCAAAAACCTATATTAATGATAATATTTTTATTTTATTTTGTAATTTTTGGAAAATTTACAGCTATAAATTATTGCATACATGTAAACATTAACAAAAAAATGAAGGTCATTAACACATTTTCACATATAGATAAAAATACATAGAAGAAAGTTAAACTTAGACACACAGTTATAGATACCATATTCCAACTGTTCTAAGACAATAACAATTGACATAAAAACAAACAAAAAACAAACAATAACAAGAATCAACTCATCAAAGCAGAGATCTCGTAATCCATAATTAATACTGGCTAAAGAATTGGTTAGCCATGGCTGCCTTGACACTTGTAACACTACTACAATAAAGATCGAAACTCTCAAGCTCATTATTGGTTCAATATTTATATATTTGGTTCAACATTTTCGGTGCCCTTATCATAAAATAATTCTGTCTGTAGTTGGTACTTGCGGTAGAAACGTGAAGTAACTTTGGATTACAATATGATTTATCGTGCGCACAGATACCAACTCCAGCGAGAAGCTCAGGTACGTCGCATTCGCATGCTCAGTGGTAGAATATGTTGTCTCTTACAGCGTGAATAGTAATCCGTATCATGTGTTCGAGATTTATATTGTAGGAATCTAAGGAAGCGTTTTTGAATGCTCTCGATACGACTTATATAGATATCATAAATAGGGTTCCATACAGATGAGGCATATACGAGGTGACTTCGGACGTAAGCACAATATAGGATCTTTTTAATGTTACAATCTGTGATCCAACAGCTCCCTCTGTATCTAAAATTAAAGTTCCTATTGAGAAATATAATACTCTTAAAGGCAAAAAGTTACGTCCAAAACCAAAAATATGTAAAATGAAATGTCACAAATGTCTTCTTATACATATGGCAAAAAAACAAAATGTATATCTTGCAAAAACTGGTTTTGTGCTGAATGTATGGGAGGACCTGTTAGCCCTGATTATACAGGGTGTCCGGTAATGAATGGATAATCTTGAAACGTCTTATAGTACAACTTATGGCCGTTCTGAAAAAAGTACGAAAAATAATTTATCATAAGTAGTACCTCTGATATTTCTTTTTTAAAGAAAAGTCTTTTTTTTTTCAATATTATTATATTGTCTTAAAAACTATGACCAGCAATGAATGATTTCTATTAGTTTTTTGTTGTTTTAATATTATAGACTAACTGTGCTGATAGATTAAAAGTATATGGTATGAAAAGCTTACGCAGTTTTTTTTTAGAAATACGCAAAATAATTTATTTTTGAATACACTAATTTATTCAAAAATATTTATGAATACATGGGTGGCCAATTATTTTAAAATAATGTCTGTTTCAAGTAGATTTTATAATAGTACATTTCATAAATGTATCTTTCATAAATAGTGACTTATTGCCATTAATGTAGAAAAGGAGAAAATTTGACTAAATAACCAAATTTGTAATATGGGAATTTTTTTTTAATTGAATTGTTTCTGATCATTGGGGATTTAATAAAAACGCATCAGGAATTGATAAAACATGAATACAGTTATTTTAAAACAAATTGAAACCAAATTGTTAGAAATTAACTAATTTGAATGTAATAAAATAACCAATTTAAATGTTTAAAATGGTTACTTTACTAGCGTGAAATGGGCCGTGCGACCTTCATATTTGCTACCTGCGCGGATGCCATACCGACCGTCTTTTGTGTTATGTTAGACAAAGAGGGGTCTGAATTGGGTAAGTGCGAAAGAGAAGAGCTAAATGTAAAAATAAAGGGAACTTAGTGCGACACTAGACTTGCTCGACTTCGCATGTGTTTATTTCGTCTCCGTTTGCAATTATTTGAATCAGTGTTAAAACGACCACTTGGCTATTTTATTGGATTTGGACTTGTTTTGTTTGGTGATATTTGCGACAATTTGGCTTGTTTCTGGACTGAACTGTACTTTTGTGTATCAAAATGCCACGTCATCAGTACATGGTTCAAGAATATACAAACATGCAGTTTATTTATGGAGAATGCAGAGGCAACGCAAATGCAGCCGCAGCTCTTTATAGGGAGAGATACCCTAATTTGCACCATCCAGACTACCGCGTATTTACGGTTGTTACTCAGAATGAAGAATACCGGGTAGTGGTGTAGGTGGTAATAGCACTGGAAGAATCGCTCGTCCTGATGTAGAAGACGTGGTGCTTGAGGAGATTGAAAATGATCCTTCAACCTCTACGCGAGCAATAGCTCGACACACGCGTGCAAACTCTCCAACCGAGAGATTTTCAAGCAAGAGTGCGTTTTTGCCAGCAAATGCTGGCTATGATGGAGGAAGACCCGCAATTTTTTAATAATATTTTGTGGATCGATGAGTCAATGCTGAAAAGAGACGGTTATGTAAATTTACATAATTTACATAGTTGGGAACTAGAAAATCCCCATCTTATGCGTGAAGACAGGTCACAATACCAATTTAAAATAAATATTTGGACTGAAATTTTAAATGGTATGGTAAATGGCCCATTTGAATTACTGGGGAATTTGACGGGGCAAAGTTATTTGGAGTTTCTTCAAAACGATCTTCCCAATTTATTACAAGAGGTTCCCGAGGAGCTGAGGGAATCGTATTGGCTGCAAAATTACGGTTGTCCTGCGCATTATGCTGTTCCGGTTCGTGCATATTTAAACAGCAGATACCCAAATAGGTGGATCGGACGTCTAGGGCCAATTTATTGCATTTTTTTGCTGGGGCTGCCTCAAAGAGAAAGTATACCGTAAGCCTATACGGTCTTTGGACGAACTTCGCAGTCGTGTCAGAGCAGCCGCATCAAAAATAAGCGAGCGACGGTACACTAGACAGCTCAGAAGAGCATTTATCCGAAGATGTAGGGCATGCATAAGAGTGGGAGGCAAACAACTTGAACATTTACTGTTAATTAATGTAAAATAAATTACTTTAAATATTAAATGTTGTTTTTTATTAATCACCAATGATCAGACACAATTCGATTAAAAAAAATTCCCATATTACAAATTTGGTTATTTAGTCAAATTTTCTCCTTTTCTACATTAATGGCAATAAGTCACTATTTATGAAAGATATATTTATCAATTTACCATTATAAAATTTACTTGAAACACACATTATTTTTAAATTATTGGCCACCCATGTATTCATAAATTTTTTTCATACCCAAGAGGTTTGAACTTTGCTTAAAAAATATATTTTGCATATTTTTCAAAATATATTATTTTGCGTATTTCTAAAAAAAAAACTGCGTAAGCTTTTCATACTATTTAGTTTTAATCTATCAGCACAGTTAGTCTATAATATTAAAACAAACAAAAACTAATAGAAATCATTTATTTCTGGTCATAGTTTTTAAGACAGTAAAATAATATTGAAAAAAAAAAGACTTTTGTTTAAAAAAAAATATTAGAGGAGTACCTCTATGATAAATTACATATGATAAATTATTATAAATATAAATATAAAATGATGATAATTATTATAAAATTATGATACACTTATGATAAATTAGTTATCGTACTTTTTTCAGATCGGCCATAAGTTGTACTATGAGACGCTTCAAGGTTATCCATTCATTACCGGACACCCTGTATATCTGAATATATGTTGATGATGAAGCCAAATGGCCTTGGACCATTGCTCCTTTCATCAAAATGGATAACTATTTTGGTTGTCAACAAGGTGAATAATTCAACAAGACAAACACATTTTACTTTAACTATAAGTGATATTCGTACTCTGTGATTTCTGTGAGTATTTGGTCTATTACCATTTTACTGAAGATGACTGTTATAATTGCTTGTAACAACATTATTCTTTTGTTTTTATTTAGATAAATTTCCAAAGTATTAAAACTATCATAATAATAAAATAGCTACCGTGTTCCTTAGTTGAATTAAGACTTTTGATGTGTTGCCTTCTGTACATGTAAGGATGAAAAATCTAAAAAAAGGTACTTATTTAAATTTTTCATAAAAGAAT
Source organism: Marasmarcha lunaedactyla (assembly GCA_923062675.1). NCBI lineage: Eukaryota > Metazoa > Arthropoda > Insecta > Lepidoptera > Pterophoridae > Marasmarcha > Marasmarcha lunaedactyla. The sequence goes on from OV281358.1 coordinate 7,909,627, forward strand.
TGGTAGAATAGTTACGTATGATCCTTCCTTTTTAATAATATTTGTTTATTTCTTCATTTTTGCTAAAGATTTATATTGTTTACTTTAATTGACGCTCATGTCAACGCATTTTATTAATGACATTCTCTCAACTATATTATATGAAAATATTTATGATTCCTGGCTGGCAATGAAACTTCAATTTGCGGTTCCAATAGAATGCGAGCCCGGCTATATAAGCTGAGGGCTAGCCTTAGATTTATTGGGCCTTAGATGACTTAATATAATATAATCTATTGTAAACAAGGATCTAATCAAGAAGGAAAGTCTACTAAAAGAGTCAAGGAACAACACCAGTCTACTACAAGCCAGTCTACTGAAAATATTTAATCAAGAAAGAAAGCTGCCACATTTTGTTACACTTTCAAGTCACATTTTAAAAAATAAAAAAAACCATTCAATTTTATTGAGTACTCTCGCATTTAGAATTATTAAAAAAAAAAACTACAAAAAATTAAACAAACAAAGGTTCACAACTTTTTTTATATACTGAATTTGTCCAAATATATTTTGATAATATTCATCTTTTAGTGCCACCTACCGACCCTGAAACGCTGCTCAGTACTAACGCTAACACCCTGTATATATTATATATTGATATTTTATCAAATATCTCTGATGGCTGGTCGATACAGTTAGAAAGTTGAATCCTAAACTTGGTAGCTTAATTGCTAGCTCTTAAAATAAGTCTGAATTCATATTTTTTTAAATGCTACTCATTTTATTTAATTAAAATTAAATATACGTATTAAGTTATCTATGTTTAAATAACATTGTTATTAGGTTTTAAAACAGATGAAGCAGGATCTGGTATTAATAGATTTTTTCCTGAAATTTTAAAGGGCACGCTAGTTTCCACATATAATTTTCCCGTGTGCTATTTACTAATTCACATTTGAATATATGCAACTTGTAAGGAGGTTTTAATATAGATGTATAATATAATATGTTCGCACGCATCTTAAGACGCTTTGTATGCGATATTTAAAAATACCGTTACTAATTCCCCCGCGCAGGAATAAGTCGGGTTACATTTTACTCGCATAATTTTTTGTGACTAGTTTTCTTAGGCTTAATTAATGTTGCATAATATTTACTGTCATAATAAAACTTTGGCATAATTGTATTTTGGCATAATGAGTTTTAAGCATAACGATCTGTTGGATTATATCCAATAGGACTGTTGAGGAGACGCAGAATAGTCTTTAGTAAATTTTTATTATTCTCCTAATAATAATTTAGCATATAAACATTCATCAAGGTCTCCCCGCCGGGGTCCATATTATATTGGGTTAGGTAAGGTTTTATGTGTGATGAAAATACGCTCGAGCCAAGCGAGCGAAGCAAGTGTGGTGCGCATAACCCAGCGAAGCACCACTTGATATTAGTGTCACTCCCATCCCCGTTATAAAAAGTTACTACAAAAATCTATTTGACGTTTGATTAGTATGCCGATGATCATTATACTAAGTTAATGTTATGCGTTTCTCATTATATGCCTTGGTTATCTTTGTGTCATATCTGATTATGCTTTGAAAAATTATGCGGCAACAATTATGCGTATAGTTGTTATGCCATAATATCATTCCTAAAAACACTATGCCTAAATAAATTATGACAATAGTTTTTATGCGGGTAAATATAGAACCAATAAATGTACATCATCTCGCTGGGTAGCAGCAGCAGACGGCATCTTTGTATAGGATATAAGCCTCAATGAAGGCTAATTGTAAGCTCTTTTCAATAATAAAATTTACACCTGTAATTAAATAGCCCTGTTTGAACCAGACATCCCCAGTTTTTTTTATTATCTGAAATTATAAGTTTCCTTGCACTGGCTGCATTCCGAGCTCCCTGGTTGAAACTGCTCTCTTTGTAAATCATTTTTTGAAATGGATTAAATAATTCTAACTATCTTTTTATAAATTGAATCATATTGCAGCTTTCAATATGTGCATTTATGTCTTTGTAACCTTCACTGCATAATGAAAATAAAATTAATATAGGATGATAAAAATAAAGTGTTTTTTCGCCAGGTAAACCCACCAATTGTATGTCTACAAAGTAAGCAGAGCGTGTGTGTTGGATGACCATACATCGAACCTAGAATAAACATACATATAAACAACCATGACCCGCTAACAAACATCTGTGGTGAATAGAACTCGAACCTGGGACCTCCAGCGTATGCGTCAGGGCTACAACCACTAAGTCACTCGTCTGTCAAACGTTTGTAGCCCCCCTCGCCAATGAAACGGACCTACCAGCGCTTCTAGCCTTTGTTTACAGAAACCTATGCATCAATATAAAATATTTAGAGTTTATTACAAAGAAGTCTATCCCTCCAGGACTCAAACCCTCTGCATTACGATGTACTAATGGTTGTTTTCTAAAAGCGATTTTATAAGCGTCTAGAAATGTTGGACATTCCAATTTGCTTACATAACAGTCATTCCGGTTGAAGATTTTATTATTAATTTTTCTTTTAGAGTTCAAACAATTGCGTCAGTTGTAGTTCATTTCTAACATATCCACCAGAAATAATACAAAACTGAATCGTGCTAACGCATGGTAAAATCAAATTAACGCTATAAAGTTTTGTCATTCTTGACATCGACATAGAAAATTAAATATAATAAGATTTATACGTTTTCACTTTTTATTAAGTCGTAATAAAGTAAATTTCACTTCAAAGTGACTTGTTCGCTTTAGGAGTAAATTTAAGAATACCTTGCAGCAAACCTCAGGCACGTGAGTATATAATACTTATATGTTTTAGTAGGTAAAGACGTTGGAATCATTTGGCATCACTCCCGATCGTCTTTTATTTTTTTCTTTTCATAATCGCAGCATAATAGCACTCTAAGGAACAAGAAAAATTTATCGACTACGCTTTCAAGCTTTTCAAAGTGATCTGCTAAAGACTATTGTAAGACTACTGAAAGAAAAAGTAGAAATGACCCTATGAACAGGACTATAATAGTGATAAAGTACGTCTAAATTCTCATTCTTGGTTTAATCAGATATTCAATCATTAACTTACCGTATTTTTATCTCAGTTTGATTAGTTTTTTAATAAAGCTTATCAAAATAGATTAGGGACTCTAGACTAAAGCAATTGCGTACGCCACTATATGTGACACAATATTACTATTATGTAACTTTGAGGTATACTTCAAAGTGCCACATATTAGTAATATGCGCCGAAAATTTGATAAAGAAAGACTTAACCTATTCCTTGCCTCCTTCAATTTTCGAGCCTCTCCGCCCCGGCCCCATACAAAACTTAATGACGCACGAGTCGACCTCTGTATGTTGACGCACCTAGCGCGTCGTTGGCCCCCGGTAATGTTTTTACGCTATTTTAAGCAGTTTTTACTATAATAATACAACGTGAAAGCTTTTACTGTGTAATATGTTTTATTTGTTAGTTAAGAGTGTTTTAAAGTGACTATCTACGTGTTTTATAGGAAATGGAAGGTAAGTTACAGATTTCCACCAGAAGTTGTAAACCTTTTATACTTTTTTGTTGAATTTATTGTTGATATAGGGTGGTAAATAGCTATATATATTACTGTTTAGGTATAATATTGCATCAATCTGGATTAATTAGTTAAGTATATATATTTTACAGTTTTGTTCCAGAATTAATTATAAAACGCAGATATATTCCCGAATCGGTAATAAAAACACAGTAAGACGATGACCAGTTATTCAAGCAGGACTATCTGTCCTTGGAACCTGGTAGTGGAACATATTATGTACAGGACACGAGGAAGGATGGTCCATCATGCACGACGAAAACAACGAAGGAAAGTGCAACGTGCACTGAGAATAAGCAGACGGAAGATTTACATTCTTTGACAGTCGTCGATATAGACAGCTCCATATATTTTGGGCAATTTGTGTCCAATGAATTTTAGAAATACTTGAAAAATTATTCAATTGATACATAATGGGTATATGATAGAAAAGGTAAAATGATCCTGGATAAGTTTAAAAGTTTGTCAGTGCGAGGTGAGGCGTGTAGCCGCAACTACACTCGCCCCTGAAGATGGACTCCAGACGAGTCCGAAACTAGTCGGACCTATCTGACCGTTTACCGTGAGTAAGCCGCGTTATTAAATACCTAATTAAAAATGTCCCAGTGCGAGGCGAGGCGTGTAGCCGCGACTACACTCAACCCTGAAGATGGACTCCAGACGAGTCCGAAACTAGTTGGACCTATCCGACCGTGTGCCGTGAGTAAGCCGCGTTATTAAATACCTAACTAATTAATTTTTTTCTAAGATTTATTACCAAAACATAAATCACAATGGCCTTTTTTATTCTTTATTTTGAAAGGGCTTTTGTTTTCAACATGTCAGCCCTATTGTATGACACAGTTGAACAAACTCATTTTAGATAAAATACTTAATTATCTATCTGATGAGCACTCGCCACCACATCGTATAACATTTGTGCAGCGCTAGATGTTGGTTCCGCACGTATTGATTGTGCTATCCCTACGTCCAGTACGTTGATGGGTTGTGTTTGTTGATCCAATTCAATTGTATTTTTGTATTTCTAGACTGTTATAATGAGGTATTTAAGGATATTTGTTTCTTAGGACAAATCTAATGACTTAATTCCATTATTGAGCTGTTGTTTAAAATGTTAAAACTGATTTATCATTGTAATCATAAACTGTAACTGATAAATTATACTGTTAATAAATGATAAAAATATATCAGTTTTTTTCTACCTCCATGTTGCAGTGGGTAGAGCGTTCTATTCTTAAAATCAATAATAACGATTAGCATTTGTGAAATGCTTTAAAACATTCCAGGCATAATCCAGGAAAACCTGGACAGTCCGGACAGCCAAATAATACTTCGACTCTTTTTTTATGTAGGTTAAAGCAGAGCCTGCATCGTTTTCTCATTGTTTTGCTATTTCTCTTGAGTAAATGTGCCGGCAAATCTGACAGGATGTGAGGGTCGAATGGTCTCTGATTTATTAGGTAACACGTGTTCAATGACTTGTAATCGAAAATCATACAAACTTATCCTTCTTTCTCTGTTTAAATTATATAAGGAAAACGAATATACCAACTGAAACTGCATGATGTGGATAATTACTTTTTTATAACATCGTAACGTTTTTTGTTCGGCACAATAATAACTTAATATTTGGCGTGCTTGTCGACTGATCTCGGATATTTGTTGTATTAAACCTGCATTTTAGGTTGGAGGGAATCGTTCCCGTATTATTTTTTTGTATGTACGTATTCGCTTTTGTGTTCGGAACTGACGAAACAGACCTCCCCCTTATCTTGCCATTTTGTAACCATTACATTTTTATTGTTATGCGTGATACAAGCTTCGTTTATTTAACGTTTAGTATTAATTACCTCTATAGGATCCTTTTTTATTTTGCCTTAAATTGCTGGTCAAATATGTGTTATTATTTATGAATTTGTTGGTCATATCAATAATTTTATGTTACTTTAAGTTGTCTGTCAAAACGAATCTCCATTTTGAGGTATTTTATAGAAATAATATGAATGTTCTTATTATTATCACGAATTCCTTATGCATTTTGAACCAAAATAAATATGTACCATAAAAGAGTTGGGTAGATAGCACTTTTATTAGAATTTTTTTCATATTTATGTGTATGGATTAATAATTAAGTATTGCATGTGGTTGACGACCTCTGACATTTTAATTTTCCAAAATAATATAGTGACCACAGATATTAGTGTCTCTAATGTGTAAAATTTTTAAAATAAAAGGATTTTTTGTTTGAATTGACTAAAAATTTGAATTAGAACAATTTCCTAACGACGCGCTTGTCGTGTTATGGGCCTCCCTGAAGGTTTCTTCATGACGTGCTAGGTGAGTCATGGGCCAGGAATCGGTTAAATGGCCCTTTTTTATTCATACCTTATAGCCGTATCGCAGATTATACTGTTGATCACACAGTCGAACGCATTGGACAAGTCACGAAGGACGCCAATAGCATCATACGACTCATCTCAGGCGCTGAATATGTTTTTTACGGACGTAACACCGGCATCGAGTGTTGAGCGAGCCCGCGTGAAACCGAATTGCTTACAAGTCATTAAAATATTGCTATAAAAATAAATATGTAGTTAAAATTTAAAAAAATTTCAAAAATTTTACTAAGTGTTGGTAGTATTATAAGTAAGTCTAAGATTATTAGGGTCAAACATTTCAAACGCTTCAGCAACTACTTTGTCGGTTGACAACAATTTATCATTAACTTTTAAATTATATTTGGTGTGCCGGTTCCCGGTGTCCTGATTAGTAATATTCCATATATTTTTGAAATATTAGTACTTATTTTATTTAATTTTTAATGTAATTGTGCATAAAGTGATTTCTAATGTAAAGATTAAACTACGTTCTTATTTTAAGGTCTTTCATTGTACAATCATATATTTAATCTATTTCTACTTTTGCATATTCATACTGTTGCCCAGTCACTGAACCTAAATAAACTATTATTTACAGATATTCTCTTTGTTGTAAAAACATAATCATATTTATTTTTAATTATATAATACAGTTATATAGTTATACAGGGTGGCCAGCAAAGTGACGTCAAAAATATTTTTTTAAGTGCCTCGTGTTGAGAGGTTTCTGAATCACCCCTATGTATGTTCTACGATTTTTCATAGTTTTCGAGGTACGGATTTTTTATGAATTTTTGCAAAATTGCGTTTCTTTTTATTTTTGCTACTAAATCTCTATGAACTATGTGTTTATGCATAAAAGAAACAGCCTCATAACTTTATTGAGTTACTAAAAAAGTAACCTGAAGTTTAGAAATTATGTAAAGTGAGTTATCACTAAAATTTTCAACTTAAAATTAAAAATCTTAGCAGGCTACTTCTTAGTTCTTAATTGGCTTATTTAGAAATCAGCCATCAAAGATAAGCGAGGTAAACATTTTTTAATACAATTATTAATGAGGTCAAAATTTACCAAAAAAAAGCTTATGAGCTTTGGCGAATGAATGAATTGATTCAATAAAACAAAGATAATTGTAATAAAATTAAATTTATTTTCAATATGTTTTCAAAATGCCCCCCCTCCCACAGAAATGCACAATCTACACCTGCGTAAGAAATTATCTTTTAAATGTCTGACGGCTTCACGATTCGCTCTTACTACTCTTTCGGCTTCTTCAATCTTTCCTCTAAGCTCTTCTTCTCTCAGGCAATCTCAGACGTATTACTATGTCATTTCTTTGGTGTCCTTCAAGCTGTAATCCTCATATTTGAAATCCTCACCTGCCGTGCAAGCAAATGCTATGGACTTGGTTTAGGTTCCAAAAAATAGTCATGAAATGGTGACAACGACATGCCAAATCTCAGAAGTAGTCGATGAAAGATTCCAGAGATATAAAGGTACACTGGTGAGGATTATGGCTTGAACATTTGAAAACTTCAAATTTCTCCGGAACGCTCGATCGTTTGTATTCGAATTAGGGTTAATAAGTACTATTACCAGGTACCTATTAAAAAACCATTTCAGAGCCCTGAAGAATTTACAGTAATAGAAATGAGTAACAAACCAAAAGATCGCAATTTTTTTACTAAACAAAGAGAAATAATGACTTTGTACGCGACTGTACATCCATGAATTGTAGGGAATAAAAAGTATTTATTTTCAAATTAAATCAGCTCATAATTAGTTTCGTTTCGTACGACTATTTCATCACTATTTTTTGGTACAAACTTTAAACTGAAAGTCGTAAGCATAAGTATCATAACATTAGACTCGTTGCTTTAACACACATGTCGTTAATATCCTCCTTTAAGACATTTTAACTTTACTTTAATAAAATATCTACCTACCTTAGCAACTAACGCTCACAAAAGATACGAAGGAATATTATAAATAACTTAACAATTATTATTACCAAATGAACGAAAGCAGCTCCTTTCTTTAAAATTTGTTTTCTTTCAGAATACGGTTTACCTAAAGTCCAAATTACTTCCTAACCCATTTAGAAGTTATTGCGCGCAAGAGATAAAATCACTGAAACATTCGCTCAACCTCACAAATTTTTTTTTGATGTTCGTAATATGCGTGCACCCACATTAGTGCGTTTATTAAGACGTTCACACACACAACTAAAACATAGGCACTAGATTACCACTGCACACAAAAACACCTAAATCAGAAAAAATTATAAAGTACAACAAAAACACTGGGACTCCGCCCGCACGTCTTTAGGATCAGCGTTGAACTGAAATAAAATAAATCTTTAAAAAAAAGCCGCGCAAATGCCGAAAGCTGATAGAAATGTACACAGCAGTGAGTTGAAGTTTCGCACAGAGCAAACTAAAAAGTAGGTAAATACAATTTCGGAATTATATAGTATGGAAAGCAAACCACTGGCGTCCCATCCCATATCACAGCCTATTACGTGTGAATTAGTGAAGTGTTTTTACTTTTTAAGTATGACTTACTTAAATACATTGAATTTTAGTTTATCCATGGGCCTATTGTATCGTTTTTCCCATCATAGTATGAAGGACCTGTGTTGCCTGGAAAAATGTTATTTTATTATTATATTATTATTATAAAATATCATTTTAAATACGTAAATACAAATGTTTTTTTAAAGTAATTAAAATCGTCTCCGGTCGCATCGATCACGTGCTACTCGATAGATAGTTAAGTGACGACGGCTACACTCGGCACCGAGCCGATCGCCCCGTCGCGCGCCCCATGCACAGGTAGGTATGAAAACCACTTAGGGCTGTCAAAGATGTTGTAAAAAAAATTTTAATGTGTGAAAGTCTTAACCACCCTCAATAACTCCAATTCTTTTACAGTATATTCTAACAATGGTATATCTACTGACCCTTAAGTATTATAATTCTTTTATGTTACACCATGTATATGACACTGTGCCCCCCCCCCCCAATTCCATTTACAGGTCGAATTTTGTAACCCCACCTGGACTGAACGAACTCAAAATACTGGAAGAAGCAACTTTTACTCTAAAGAAATATTCCTTTACTTTTATTGCACGAACTAAATCGCATTCAAGTATTAAGTAAAATTCTCTTGCTGCACCCGGGAATCAAACTGGCTAATAGCTACAAAGTCTGTAATATAATTATAGGGTATATATTCCCTATAATGTAATAAAATTACTTTAAAAAGTAATTTTAAAGTAGATACATGAATAATTTATTCGAAACTACAAAAACATACATTAGTTAAAAGATTAGACATCACAAAATAAAACAGAAACAAGAGTCAAGAAAAAGACAACAAACTCTCTAAAAAACATGTTTATTTATATGTCACAAAACGAAAAGAATGGATTGTAAAGGGACATAATAACTGATACATTTTAATATTAAGAACTACACTTTGATATTAAACGACAAACAACTATTTCAAAACCTGGACCGATACAAGTGACACAATCAAATAGCCAGACTTGCTCATCAGATAATATTTTTACTGGGGTATGTAAAAAGTCAGTGTAATAGTAGGATTATTAACTTATTAACTAGCCATTATAAATCTTAATGGATTCTATAAAGGCTAATTTTGTGTATGCAACAAAAAAGAGTTCATTTCGAGCTATTAATTGCGTAGTTAGTTAATTAGCTTTTTCGTATACTTTCATAAATGTATCATACTTACTACGCACATTTGATCCTTATGAACAACTCTTTTGATTGATGCGATAAAATACAAGATGTTATTTTTTCCGGGTTCAAGTCTGTTCGAATCCCGGGATCCCGGGATTCAGTTTTGCTTCTTTATAAAACTAAGTTTTAAGAGTATTGTCATTTCAGGTAAGGTGACAAAATTCCACCATGTGTATGCTTTTATTATGTGTACCACGATTTTTTTATTGTTGTTTGGTATGGACCCCAGAGAAATAATGAGAATATTTAGAATAAAAACCTATGTTTATGACATGATCATAATTATTTGAATGATTCACTTTTTCCTTTTTTCAGAAATCAATGCAGTAAAAGCGAGGGTATTGGGATGCGTAAAACCTTCTTTCCTAATCTTTATTAGGTATAAGAAACATACTACCACAAACCAAAAGAATGGTGTTTTTCAATGCGCAAGTAAAAACGTCTGCACGCTGTTTAAATTCATTTTACACTTTGACCGTTTTGACGGCTTTCACCAACACTTACATATTTTGTTTTTCTGTACAATACAGTTCTTGTAAAAAGTTACAGTATGGTGCTTTTCGACACTGCATCGAACATAAAGGACACATAATATACAAGAACAGAGTTAAACCGGAAAGCCATCCTCATTATATTTTGCTTTGGCCACCAGATTCGAATTTTCCAAAAATGAAGAACTTTCCAAAAGGAGACAAACCTTTTAAAAATTGTGACAGGAAAGATTGCTTTATCACCGATGATATCAAATACTTTGGTAATGACTTATGGAATTTTGGTGCTATCTTGTTTCATGGGCCAGATTTAGATTACATGAATCTTCCACATGAAAGATATGAGCATCAGAAATATATATTTATGAGCTCTGAAGTGGCGGACAATTATCCAGTCTGCAACCCAGCTTTCGATATATTCTTTAACTGGACTTTTACATATAAATTAGATTCAGACATAATGTATCCAAATTTTCAAGTCACTGATGCGAAGGGAAAGGTAGTTGGGCCATCACGTAACATGACATGGAAGAAAAGTGTGGTAACTGCTAACGCAGAAGTTGATTTAAAGTGGAGAAAAAAAAATAAAGCCGTAGCGTGGATAGTATCAAAATGCATTGGCTCAAACCAAAGAGACAAAGTGGCTAGGAGACTAGCTGCTGAATTAAAAATATTTAATTTAACAATTGATACTTACGGTGAATGCGGAACCAGAACTTGCACAGGAGGGTACAAAATGTGCTGGAAACATATAGAGAAGAATTACTACTTTGCATTAGCTTTTGAAGATAACAATGCTGAGGATTATGTTTCTGAACAACTGCTCAAAGTGCTTGAGCATTACACTATCCCCATTGTTTTTGGTGGCGCTAATTATTCCCGGTAAGAGATGTGCTTTTACATATTTTAACAAAACTTTTTGTTAACTTTTGTAATTTTTTTTAAATTCATAATTAGCAGGCGTTTGTCTTCCATCTCACCTGATGGAAAGTGACGATGAAGACGAGGATCATACACGCCTGTCTAAGAGGTACCTATTCACTCTACACTTGAAAGCCCCAGGGTTATATTTGTCTGGAAAAACAGACGCGGCAAATCGTTCCACTCTTTGGCAACACGAACCAAAAATGAGCTATCAACCGTTTAGTTCGGCTCATCGGCACGCTAACCACAAACGGGTGAAACTTCTGTCTGCGTCTGGTTGATCGGTGGAGAAAGGGAGAAGGTTCGATCAACTGAAAAAGAGCATTCGCACACTCTCCAAAGTGCAATCTGTAAAAAACCGATAGACTAGCAACTTTTCGACGATGCTCGAGACTTTGCAGTCTCGAAGAAGTAAGTTTGTCGTCACTTATGAGTCTACGGGCCCTTCGGTCGACAGAATCCAACGCTTCAAGATGGTATTTTGCGGAATCATGCCGAAGATGGCTGCAGTACTCCATACAAGATCGAACCTGGGCTGTGTACAGGTTGAGCAGCTGTTCGGAGTTGAAGTACCGCCAGATCTTTGCGATGACTCCCAATTTTTTGGAAGCTGACTGTGCCATGGTTTCAATTTCTTTAGTCACACAGAGATTGGTACAAAAGTAATGTGATACACAGAAAAGGGAACTTAATTTTTTATTTTTAGTTACTGTTAAAACCTGAACACTGTGTTTTCCATAGAACTTCTAATATAGAGAAGTAGAAATGACTTTATTAGAAATATCTGGCATCGTTGGTAATGCATGGAGCATTACCAACGATGCCAGATATTTCCACTTCTTGCCGTTAGCTCGCACTCGTAAATAAATTTAAACCGTACAACATATCTATTATCTGTACAGTAACACGCACATTTACTACATCATTACTTTGGCATAGCTTTGAAAACCGGTAACTAGTGGTGAACCACACTTACACATACATAAATGAGTACACACATCCTCGGCCGAACAGCTACACTTTTGCACAGGGGGAAGCACTAATACAATACATTGTGGTGACTAAATAATGATGATTGCTTTGTATTTAGAGCCATATAATTGGCAGATCCTATCGGCTCGCATATCATTGCTGTTTTTCTAATTAAAAGTTCTGTTCTATTTTGATATGGAAATAAATCCTTACACAGATTAGTATCTTTATATTGCACAGTGGGTTTCTTCGTGTTGTGGAAACCACAAGCTAAGCTGGTATCTTCCCTTACAATACAGTGTGACTACCGTACCTATTTGCTGAACCCTCATGTATGTAGCTGCAGCGATTTTCGTTAGTTTTGGAGATATAACTTATGATCATTGAAAGTATGTTATTTCACTTCAGGACTTAAAAAGAGTACTGATGGAGAAATATTCTAAATTGCCTTGACGAAATCCAAAAGAGCTCTAAGCCTTATTAATTTTGTTTTATTTTACGGACTTAATGCCATTTGGCATTCTCTGCCAGTCTACCGCAGCAAAGGAGAGGTTTTCAAAGGGTTAAGGTGTGCAAATAAAAATACATATAGGTACATACTTACAAAATCTACGGTATAAGGTTGACTTAATAATATAATAATATTAGGTCTTTACCTATGAAATTGCCGTTTTTCACGAAATAAATGAAGCGTAATTTTTTTATATATTTTTTATTTCTATGAATCAAAATAATCACCCATGCAATCAATGCATCTTTGCCAACGCATTGGTAGCTTATTGATGCCTTTCTTGAAGAAATCAGCTGGACGCTCTCAACTGTGCTGACTGCATATCACGCATATGTCGCGTCAACGTTAAGGTACGGCCTTATAGCTTGGGGGAACTCTACAGAATTAAATAAAGCATTCATAGCACAGAAAAAATGCATTCGGGCAATTTTTGGTAAAGCACCTGATGAATCCTGTAAACCTTTATTTAAGTTATCTAACATATTAACATTGCCTTGTATGTACATTTTTGAAGCAGCCATCTTTGTTAAAAACAATGGTCATTATTTTACTCAGGCAAAGGATGTAACAAGACCAACACGACATGGAAATCGTCTAGTTTATAATGCACTGCCACATCTAGAACTTTATAAGAGGCAGTGTTATGCCATGTGTGTAAAGATATATAACGCTGTACCTAAAGAATATAAATTGTTGCCACATATAAAATTCAAAAAAATGTTTTTAAAATGGTTACTTGAAAAAAATTTTTACAGTGTAAAAGAATTTCTCAATGTCAAAAATAGATAATATCTTAAATGAATTGTTAGTTATAAATAAGTATGTTGTATTAGGGAATAGGATACACTACTAAAAAATTTTTGCATGCCCTAAAAGTGGTAAAATATGCATGTTCTTTCTATTTAATCTTAAGACCTAAATCTGTATCTACCATATTTTAAGCAAATAAATATTTGATTTGATTTGATTTGATTTGACGGGAGGCAACAAATTCTTCAAAGGCATTTTGTACTGCCTCTCGGGTATTGAATTTTTTTCCCGCCAAGAAGTTATCCAAATTCTGGAAAAAGTAGAAGTCTGTAGGCGCAAAGTCTGGTGAGTACGGCGGATGACGGAGAACTTCTAACCCCAACTCTTGTAGCTTGGAGACCGTCTGCTGTGCAGTATGAGGTCGCGCGTTGTCGTGCAGGAGCAGTGGAGCCGAACGATTGACCAAAGCTGGTTGGAGACGTGCGAGCTTCTCCATCATTGTGTTCAGTTCTTCACAGTACACATCTACAGTAATGCTTGTCCCGTTGTTGGCAAGAAGCTGTGATGAATTACACCCTCGTTAGACCACCAAACAGTGACCATCACTTTTCTAAGGGTAAGTTTTCGTTTAGGGCATTGTTTGGGTGCTGAACCAGGGTCCAACCAACTTGCTGAGCGCTTACGATTGTCAAACAGGATCCATTTCTCGTCACAAGTAACAATGCGGTTCAGAATTCCTTCATTTGTATGCCTGCTGAGCAGTGCAAGGCACGTCTCCACGCGTACTTCGCGCTGGCGGTCATTGAGTTCGTGGGGTACCCATCTGTCAAGCTTTTTTACCTTGCCAATTTGACGCAAATGGACCAATATTGTTTTGATGCTAACGTCGAAAGCTGCTGCTAATTCAGCCGTGGATTGACTTTCATCAGCTTCCACAATTGCCTTAAATTCGTCATTGTTGACCAAAGTTTTCGGACGACCACGGGGTTCATTTTTGAGGTCAAAATTTCCACAACGGAAGCGGGTAAACCAATAACGGGTGGTGCGTTCGTTTGTAGTGTTCGCTCCGTAAACGTCGTTGATGTTGCGTGCCGCTTGTGCCGCTTTGCTGCCACGACGGTACTCATACTCCATAATTACTCGAATTTTTAACTTATCCATGATGACGAAAAATGTTCGAATGCGTTGAAAACAAAACACTAACTATTAAACAAATGACGATTTTAGAAAAAGAATTCCATGTTTGTCAAATAAAATTAATTTGAAATTAGAATTATCAGTCAAAAAAAAAATATTTTCATTTGAAATGGCCAGTACGGCAAAACGGCAGTTTCATAGGTAAAGACCTATTATATAAACGCAATAAATGATATTTATAAAAATAATATTTACAAAAATAATATATATAAAAATAAGATATGTAAACAAAAGTTATATATACGTAACGTGACATCTTATTATATTAGGTCTTTACCTATGAAATTGCCGTTTTTCACGAAATAAATGAAGCGTAATTTTTTTATATATTTTTTATTTCTATTAATCAAAATAACCACCCATGCAATCAATGCATCTTTGCCAACACATTGGTAGCTTATTGATGCCTTTCTTGAAGAAATCAGCTGGACGGGAGGCAACAAATTCTTCAAAGGCATTTTGTACTGCCTCTCGGGTATTGAATTTTTTTCCCGCCAAGAAGTTATCCAAATTCTGGAAAAAGTAGAAGTCTGTAGGCGCAAGGTCTGGTGAGTACGGCGGATGACGGAGAACTTCCAACCCCAATTCTTGTAGCTTGGAGACCGTCTGCTGTGCAGTATGAGGTCGCGCGTTGTCGTGCAGGAGCAGTGGAGCCGAACGATTGACCAAAGCTGGTTGGAGACGTGCGAGCTTCTCCATCATTGTGTTCAGTTCTTCACAGTACACATCTGCAGTAATGCTTGTCCCGTTTGGCAAGAAGCTGTGATGAATTACACCCGCGTTAGACCACCAAACAGTGACCATCATTTTTCTAGGGGTAAGTTTTCGTTTAGGGCATTGTTTGAGTGCTGAACCAGCGTTCAACCAACTTGCTGAGCGCTTACGATTGTCAAACAGGATCCATTTCTCGTCACAAGTAACAATGCGGTTCAGAATTCCTTCATTTTTATGCCTGCTGAGCAGTGCAAGGCACGTCTCCACGCGTACTTCGCGCTGGCGGTCATTGAGTTCGTGGGGTACCCATTTGTCAAGCTTTTTTACCTTGCCAATTTGACGCAAATGGACCAATATTGTTTTGATGCTAACGTCGAAAGCTGCTGCTAATTCAGCCGTGGATTGAGTTTCATCAGCTTCCACAATTGCCTTTAATTCGTCATTGTCGACCAAAGTTTTCGGACGACCCGGGGTTCATTTTTCAGGTCAAAATTTCCAGAACGGAAGCGGGTAAACCAATAACGGGTGGTGCGTTCGTTTGTAGTGTTCGCTCCGTAAACGTCGTTGATGTTGCGTGCCGCTTGTGCCGCTTTGCTGCCACGACGGTACTCATACTCCATAATTACTCGAATTTTTAACTTATCCCTGATGACGAAAAATGTTCGAATGCGTTGAAAACAAAACACTAACTATTAAACAAATGACGATTTTAGAAATAGAATTTCATGTTTGTCAAATAAAATTAATTTGAAATTAGAATTGTCAGTCAAAACAAAAATATTTTCATTTGAAATGGCCAGTACGGCAAAACGGCAGTTTCATAGGTAAAGACCTATTATTATTCATACATGCACATATATTATTTATGATGATTGCTTGAGAAACCAAGTTGAGAAGCCAACCAAGTTTACGAAAGTTGGACATGTGATCATATTTGCGCAGCCCATACATGAACCGATGCAGTAGTTCAGAAGATTGTCCGGACTGTTGATATGATCTTCGTTGATATCCGCGTTACCGTTTGTAAGCAAACCAATGCGTTCAAAAGTATAATCTTAGTTTGCCTCGGAAGAAAACATTTTAAACGGTACAAAGAAGGCAAGGAAGCTGCTACCTTTCGACTAGAGAGTAGACGCGACTAGCATCAACGTGTACGCCGAGATCCTTGACGGATGCATAGCAGGCTATCATGGATGAGCTTACTGAAAGAGACGGCGCACAGGAAATATCAATTTTGTCAATCTGTTGCGAGCTACCTAATATTAAGACACCGAACCGCTGCCGATATGATGCTGCCGAGATGCTGATACCGAACTGCTGCGATCACTTGTTGATGTGTGCAAGATCAGCGTTAACTGTAACCTTTGATTTGTCCACACCTGCTCTAACATCTTCTATAACTTTCAGAAGAAATGTACAATAACTGTGTGTGGCCCTAAACCCGGATTGATACTGGTTCAATAAGTTGTGTGCTAATGTAAAGTCTGATAGTTGTTTGTATACTACCGGTTCAACAACTTTAGAGAGATGTAGCAGAATAGATATTGGTAGATATATAAAGTGGCTCGTCAAAGAGGTTTTAGGTAACGGTGTTACTAGAGCTTTACTGTACTTGTCAGGAAAGGTACCTGAAGTGAGTGAGAAATTGACAAAGTAAGTAAGGATTGGGAGAAGGCGTTCAAGCATTAGAATTAGAATTATCATTGTACGTCTTATTCCGTCTGTACCGACTGCTATAGACTTCAAAGATTTGAGAATTTTTTTCTCATCGTCTATGGTTACTGGCGAAGATTCAAAGGTATCCTGTGTTATTTTTGAGGAAGATGCCAGTTTTAAGAACCTGATTTGGTGCCAATATCGAGAAAGAGGGGTTTTGAAGTTGAAGGGGGTGAAGTTAGAATAATCGAAATTGACAGATTGCGAGCTTAAGCCAAGTGATTTGAGGAATTTTCACAAGTTGGTCGAGGCGATATTCACAATATTATTATGAAAATAATGACGTTTGGCGTTACGTATGACCTGATTGCTACAATTTTGGTTGAACTTAAACCTGCACCAGTTTTCCTCAGTTTATCCTTGTCCTAAATGTTATAAAGGCTCGACTACGGGTTTTCATGGCCGTCCAAAAAACATCTAGATTAATCCAAGGTGCAGGAGGTCTTTTGAATTAACTTTGTATTAATTCATGACGATCAAATACGGCGGTAACAATATCACAAAATATTTTTTATTTATCATCAATGTTTGCTCCAAGGACTCATGCATATGCTTTATATATGCATGATTATTTTAACGTGACGTGTTAGATTTATTCCGATATGTGGCATGGGATTTACCTTACTGCTAACAACTATTTCTTAAATATTTTTGCTAAACTTTATTTATATAACTTCGTCCTTTCTATATACAATTATAAACAAGAATCTTAGTAAGTCTGAGTATTTTAACGATTTTTCTTGTCTTTTCAGATTTTTACCACCTGGCAGCTATTTAGATGCAACCAAACTATCTACGAGACAATTAGTAGCTAAAATAACCAACATAATGTTATCGAAAGACCTGTTCAAGTACTACTTTAGATGGCAAACCGATTATAAGTTTAGTAAAGCAGAAACGTCCAGTAATTGTGCTCTATGTTATGCGCTACACGATGCTAAAACTATGAGAAGGAAACACATTCGTAGGTCTTTTAGACGCTGGTGGATGCCAAAATATAAGGAAGCTTGTTCCAGGTACATACATTAATCTTTGAACTTTAGAATTTTAAGTTTCTTAATCACCTTTAAGCTTTCGTCTATCTAGAAAACAAAAACAACTTACCTTACTTACTTCAATACCTGGGTATACCATATACCAATGGCACAATCGGATGGTCTGCGATATCACAATACCTCAAGCGCTTACTTAGTCATGCCACTCTAGGGAAGACAGATGCACCTTTATTTCCATTAAAAGTCTTTAAGGTTCAATATACGCTAGTTTAGTGTGCACTGAAAATGATTTATAATAATTTAAGAAAGAAGTAAAGTAGGTACGCTACGTCATACCATGAATACCTTACTGCAAGTTAAGGGTTCGGTCAAACGCCGAACACGTATATTATTATTTTGTCAGAGCACCTTTTGGTTTCAGAAAGAATACTTGGAAGAATTTCACACGAGTCCAGGATACGACCGAGACATCCTTAAAAATTTAAGAAGAAACGTTTTATTTGTGGTGATAATAAATTATAATTATTACATAAAATTTTGTATCAAACTAAATGTGACAATAATATCGTCATGGAGAATAGCGTCATTCATTTAATGTCAATCAAAACTTAGATTGACATTGCAATCCACTAACAATGCGCATACAGTTATAATGTTATATTCTTTTATTTCAAAGGAAAACTAATTATTTAATTACTAATACTTTATTACATGAGTTGGTCATAAAAATTACTTTAGGTCAGTTATAGGTATATTACAATGTTTATTGTCAATCATTTTAGTTTGTTTAAAACAAATACTAAAAATCACAATTAATTAAATTGAATGTATTTGATATAGTATATAGGTTACTTGTAGGTTGGTAATGTATAAAATACTGTTTATTTCACACTTTGCCTAGGTATTCTATACAATACCGTATGCGCAGCCGGCAATGTGTGTAAAGCGCGAGTGCGAAATGTTGGTGACGTGCGAGCAGGATGCAAACTCCTTAAACTCAATGCATTACATGCCTCATGCGCGGTTTACATGTAATAAGTAGTTAAGTTGGTAACTAAATTGTCCATCACTTGTGTGTCCAAACGGATTAAGTAGTTAAGTTCATAAGTTCAATGAAGATGAGCAGTGATGAATCTCAAGGAATTCGTCAATTCTGTACTTAGATATATGGTAAATGTGATTTTGGACAAATTCAGAGAAGAATTTTATTCGGAAATTAAAATCTTTACAAGAATATGTTTTTTTCTAAATGTTTATTCTACAAGCATATCTATTTTATATATTCTTCAACAAATTTTAAAGTCGAAACTAAACTCCACTCCGACATTTAAAAAAAAAAGAGTAAATGCGAAGTAAATAGGAGCTCTTGCCGCCACCAGCTTTGTCAACTTATGCACTTAACTAAAAAATCACGTCCAAACGTGTTAACTGAGAAGCCCCGCCCACCCACTTATACGAAAAATAGAACAAATCCTAATCTACTTAATCACTTGCGTACTAAATTTTAAGTTACCACTTGTCACTTAACTGACTGTTTACACGCAACTTTTAACTTAAAATTTAGTTAAAATTTAGTTACCAACTTAACCACTTAACGCGTGTAAACCGGCTATTACGTTCGACGTATATCGTTTTCCGAGGTTACTTCATGTATGCCATTTATGAACAAACAAGAATATTTACAAATATAAATAGGAAATATAAAAATAAGCAAAGATTAAGAAAGAATAAAATATATGAGTAGGAAGATGGGAGGTCGCGATAGTGTCTACGAAGGTTGCGACCACACCAGTTCCACGGCATCGGAGTCATACCTTTAGGCCACTTGCCACCGTCATGCAAAACTCCTGATAATTATTGTAGTACCTACGGAGCGAATATTTGAGGTGACAATCGTAGCTGGACAATGTCGTTCAAACTAGTTTTTATTAATATTCTATTGATTATAAACATATTATGAGAAAAAGTGTTTAATATACATTTCTGATTGTATTTCAACTGTATATTTTAAAGGCACCGAAGTTTTAGATGGTAAATATTAATTTATTTAATTTTGAGTGGATAGGTTTTGACGTAACCTTAATAAATACACACCAAAATCTATTCATTGTAATTCATTCATTGGCGGTGAATGAGCCAGAATTCTGTACAAACCTAATTGTACACATTACCTAGGTAAAAGAGAGTAATATAATTCTTGCCTGAACGTCCTAAGCATTCTATACATAACCTAGGTACTGTGGGGTTATGGGGGGCGTTGTTGTGGGGTTTAAAGAATTTTGTTAGGTATTGACTTGATATTTATTTTATAACTATATAAACAAATCGACCGAACACGCGAACGGTCGGTGAGACGACTGACAGTGTTTTCTTTTAGTGTAAAAACAATACTGTCAAATTGGAATATTTTATATTTAAAAAGTTAGATAATGACAGATTGTTTTTTACATATCTATTGGGGCTTGGCCCTGCATCGATGTAATAATATCTTTAACATAAATAAAAATACTGTTCGGAATGGATTCCCTGTATCTATTTGTCTCTTACAATTGAATACAATACGTGAATTATACTCGTTGCCGGTAACATATAAACTTTAAGGAATACGAGAAAATTAGCTACTATGCTCTAAAGTCTCACATTGCAGAGTTACTTAATACAAAACTTAATGTAGGGCTACAAAACTGAATATAAGCTTTTCTAAAGGCTGAAGTGGGTTTAAGCAGCATTAAATATTACTAGCTTTGGCAGCTTTTCAATTCGGTGAGATCAATTGAAGCTGAACTTCAAAAAGTTTTAATACGCGCAAAGATTTTTACGCACACTAATGCGCTTTTGCTGTGTACTACACGAGGTCCACTGTATGATAATGAAGCAATGCATAGTAGCGCTCAGGGCCGGATTTAGAGGTCTGGATGCCCTAGGGCAATAAAAGAGTGGAGGCCCATACTAATTTCCAAATAAAATAAAAAATAAATCAAGTAATGCGAAACAAACTCAAATTATTAGAATTAACATGTTAATAAACAATTAATAATAATTTGTGGACACATTTGTATAAGTTTTTACTTTGAAGAAGTGTTAATGGTTAAAAACACAATTTTTTTTATAAAAGCAGAAAAGCTTTTAGAAATCCATTTTCTTATTAATCTCTATTGTGGGGGCCCCACTTTTGTGGAGGCCCGGGCCTGCAGGCCCGGTTATCTGCCCTTAAAACTGGCCCTGGTAGCGCTACACATTTTGCGAAGCACTGCGGTGCATTAGATTGTTGGCCGCTCATATCATAAGTATCATATACTAAGAGATATATAATTAGTTATATATACTAAGAGATATAAAATTGAAATAGTATATGGTCGCAATAGATACTGAGTCTTGTGAGTTTGTTATTTTCACTGTTATCGAATTTTCTGTTAAGATTATAATAATAATACAACAAATAAAAAAATGTTTTCTTGCTTCATTTTAATTTTACTCTAAAATCAAACTACACAATCGTATCTAAATCAGAGGATATCTGCACTGACGTCGATGATGGAGGCAATCTAAGTTGAATTGTGATTTCATTCGTCTTCGGTATAAATTGGCTGAAAAAAGCAATCATAAGCATTATCTAAATTTTATATATAATAGAAAATAAGCATATTGGTTAGCGCCCATTATGGTGGCAAAAAACCATTTAGACCTAAAGTAAGAATTAAAGAATATCTTAGAATATTAATTTGATCATATCTAAGTTTCATATAAGCCGTTTCTTAAGAAATTCCATTTATTTTTATTTATACCTGAACCCGCGTATTATAAAACATAATCTGAACTAAAACCATGAAAAGCATAATGCAAGAGATGAGATGCTATAGACAGATATAAAGATTTCTGCTTTCGGGATCTATTACCAAAGTAATGGAGCCTACTCGAACATGCGCACAAAATATTATTTTCATTACAAACTAAATCGCTTTTAAAAATTAGCATCTTGAACTGAGAGGTGTCTGCAGATGGTTTTACAAAAAATATTACCCTGGATTTTTCAAAGAAGAAATAAGTAGGAAACTGGTCGTCATAAATTGTAACATATCTTTGTCAGGGTTAGCACAGGAACATCATTACCGAGGCTCGAGTGAAGCCGCTTGGAAGTTATTTGTTAATAAAAAAGAAGAAAGATGAATAAAGTAAAATTTATAAACAAGGTGTTCCAAAATTAGTCCATAATTTCATTTAAGTGAACCTTCTTAAACAAAAAAATAATAAAAATTGTAATTCATAATAATGAAATTTATTTACATCTTCACCTAGGTGCCTCGAAATATTATTTTGTAAAGAACGGGTTTATGTTTATTTGCCGCTACTTTTCAAAACTAGATTGAAAGACTCACGTCACTTTAACCTCCGCTGTTTCTAACATAAACTTAGAAGCCTTGTATATATCTTTATCTTTTTTCTCATTGGACAAATAAATGACCTCGATTATTCCCGCCTGAATGATTATTTTTGCACATTCATTGCACGGAAACAAGGTAACGTAAATTTTGCAGCCAGTTTTACTGCTCATAGGTTGGTTCATGACTGCATTCATCTCTGCGTGACACACTGGAAACAAGAAAAAAAACTATATTAGGAAGACAAAACAGACGACTGTGAGGCCCCAGATTATGAGTAAATACTATCAAAGTTTCTCACAAAAATTTTACTTAATCTCAGGACCTTAAAGGAAATTCAATCGACAAAATATATGATTTCAAAAATAAAGAAGTTGTGATTTTTTGGCATTTTAAACTCACCGTACAACTGTTTGTTATCCAAAGGATTTGGCGTATTTTTTCCCCACGATAATTCATCAAGACCCTTGGGCATTCCATTATAACTGAAACACACAAAAATTGGTAAATTAACCTCGTGTTGTACACCTCCACGTATATTTTAGTTAAGTTATGCCACAGTAAGAGACTATAATAATGAAGAAAATGTACTTTGCTGGAATCATTAGATTACTGAAACTGAAGTGGCAATAAGGCAAGGTACCTTATTTTAAGAACATATTATTATGGCAGTTGGGGCACTATAAATATGTCATTCAGGTCATAAAAATATGCCCATTAACCAAAAATTTTTTTTTGACGTAGGAAAATCCTCATGGATACCCGACCCAGAGGGACCGCGGTTGGGTGATGCCGGACTTCTAATGGCTAAAAACCTGCGGCTTCCGTCTTGACGCACGAAGCCAAGGTCACGAGGAGCTTTTGCATTCCGTTCACGGCCCGACAACGTTAGCCAGCACTCTGTGCAGCGCCGGCGACGTCCTTCATGAGATGGTACGCAAGTGTGCGCACGCTCCATCTCGAGCCCTGGACCGGAGGCGGAATCTAAACTGGCAGTATGCCAGATTCGGTCTGACATCCTCTAGGTGCTCAAAGATCCGACTGGCCACAACTCTCCCAAAGAGTTTGGCTTCCTCGTCGAGCAACACTATCGGGCGGTACGCAGATGGGGACGGGTGGTAGCTTCGGGTGACAGGTCGTTCACTTCCCTCTAGTAATGTTGGAGGGCGATGACTCGATCCCGCGTTAACTCGTAAACCATTTGGTTAACCAACGGTTGCCATTTGAGGATGTTCGTCGTTTAGATACATTCGTCATTTAGTGCGAGGAGACTTGCCAAGCTAATAGATGCAGATAAGAATAATTTTGTATAGACATAAAGAGACTCTGTATTTTGAAAAAAATATTCCCATGAAGTTTCTTGCCAGTTCTTCTTCACGCTAATTTTTCCGAACTAGTGGTAGAGTCATGTTTTATTTGACGTCAATAAGAACAAGTAATTGTCAATGTTGAGAAATAAATATTTGCATTTAAATTGGTCTTTCACCGCTGTGGAACCTGGCCTAGGGGCAGACAGGCGTCAAAATGTCTCCTCAGGCGATGCTAGAGGGCATCCATGGCCAAGATCAACACCCGGCCGGGTATACGGTCATGACCGGGAACGGTGTTGCCCACTAACTAAATAGCATTAAGCTTATGGTGTGCTCACAGCCAACTTAACTAGTTTTTGTACCTGCTGCTCAAACACTATATATATAAGCGTAAACAATTACGTTTGCTCTACATGTTACGTTTGCTTTAAATGCCCAATTACACAAGAATGAGCTGGGACCTCCGGCGTAAGCGTATGACACGCTACGATCCTCGGTCGTACATTTAAACCGATAAGTTAATTTGTTTAGATTTTCATTTGCTTTCATAGTCTCGAATATCTTAGCAGTGACAAGTCTAATGCTATTTTACACTTATGAAAGTGTGCGAATGCTCTTTTAAAATGATCGAATTGTTCCCCTTCGTCCATCAGTCAACTAGGTGCAGACGGAAGTCCCACGCGTTTATGGACGACGTACCAAAAAGCCGAACAAAATGTTTCGACAGGTCGTGTAGTATCGACAGAATAATTTAGTGTAGAGTGAATAGGTACCTCTCAGACCAGTGTGTCTTCGTTTACATCATCACTTTTTACCAGGTGAGATGTAAGGTAGACGCCTGCCAATAAAAAATTAAAAAAAACCGATATTTAGAAGCTTTTATGATCAAACATGAAGCAAAAGTTTGAAAAGCTTGCTACAATTTACCCAAATGAACCATCGGTACTGTGACGTCCGGCCTCTTTATGTCGCCACCGCCTTAGTAAGATTCAAATTTGAATAAAAGAAAAACCACATTCCCTGACATTAAAAGAAAACAATTTCAGTCGTTTTACGGACCGTGTCCCGTCGTCCCGTGTCCGGTCAATTTGTATATATAAATTATGAAATAAATATCAAATGAATATCTAATAATAAATTTTTTATTTTTACAGCTACGCCCCACACACTCCTTTCATTACCTTAGCTTACGAGGCCTTTTACCATCCGTAAGCAAAATAGTTTTTTGGATGTTGGCGCCGGAATATTTTATTCAGAGCTGTACTGTGGTGGGTAGACCACAAGCAGTGTGCTTCTCTCTTTCAACATGCTCTAGGACAACCTCTAGGAAACCCTCCAAAAGATTAGGTCAGATCCTCTGTTTGGTACTCCGATACCCCTGGGTTAAAAAAGTAAAATATTTGGGAGTCACTTTAGATAGTGAACTTACATTCGCGGATCACATAGAACGAGTCCGGGACCGAGCCGCCTTAGTCATTAGTAGGATGCACCCTAATCTGCAGGAAGAGTAAAATGTCGCTTAGAAATAAGCTTACATTTTACAAAGCATCCGCCCTATCATGACATATGCCAGTGTGGTTTTCGCTCACGCCAGCAAGTCGAATATCAACCACTTGCAGGTTATTCAAAATAGTTTCTTACGCAAATGTGTCGGGGCCCCGCCCTATGTCCGCAATTTAGATCTAGATAAAGATCTCGAGCTGCCCACTGTTGCCATGTTGATGTCTAGACGCTACTTCGACAACGCTCCCCACCATCCCAACCCGCTGGTTAATAAGTCAGCTGACTACACAGCCAACCCAGACGCGCCGGTCCATTACAGGCGTCCGCGTAACGTCTTAACAGATCCCGACGACGCTATATTACAACAAGGAACGCCGGCGTTCCAGTAGAAATAGGGCAACACGGCATTCGAATCGCCTAACCCACCGGTGAGCCAGGCTAACGCGGCGTACGCATTCCTACTGAGTTTCTTGCTGGTTCTTTGGCAGTAGATGATCCTTCCGAACCAATGGTAGTTTCAATATACGACGTCCTAAGCCTTTACGGGTGCCCTTAGGCGTATCGTATGTAGGAGTAGTTTAAGTTTCGGCTAAGCGCCCTCAGCGCTAAACGACAAAGTCCACTGAAATTTAAAAGGCTAATAAGGCCATAAAATAAACTGTCCATTTCAAAAAAAATATGGGTACTCCACAAATGATTTACTTACTTCTATAGGTACTACGAAACGAGTGTAAATGAAATCGACAAGACCTTCTTATACTTTGATTTGTTGATAAATCACTTTAATTTTAATAACGACGAATCCTTAAATTATTTTGGACATACATTCTGGTATTTGGTTGCTTACTTGTAAAAGATATGATAAGTTTTCGAAGAATTTTTGGATCTTCAAAAGAACTATCTTTGTGGGACTTAGTATAAAGGTGTGTTGGGGATAAAAACCTACGTGCTTGCTTGGCTTGATTATTGCTTTTACTTTATTAGAAACCTCACAAATCATGTTATTTCAGACTGAAATCTAATGAATTAATGTCAATGTATGTAAGGTTACTCCTCAATAATGAAGCTTACTACTTTTAGAATGAATAGTAAAAGCCTAATTATTAGCTACTAATAACGAATTCTTTCTGCTTAATTAATATAATAAAAAATAATATAATTTGACAAATTTATTTAAATTATTTTACTTACGAATAAACTAACTTTCTCATGGCTAAAAGTAACTAAATCGGTTCAAAAGTTTTAGATTTTATGTTTTACAAATAAACAGGCCAGTCTTTCTTCTTTAAAAAATAAATGACAGTTTGAAAGAGATTGGAGACTTGCCGATTTTTTATCTACCACCTCACTTAATGCGCGGTTTACATGTATTAAGTAGTTTAGTTGCTAACTAAATTTTAAGTTACTATATGCCATTTGTGTGTCCAAACGGATTAAGTAGTTATGTTCATAAGTTCAATAAAGATGAGCAGTGATGGAATCGATGTCAAGGAATTCGTCAATTCTGTACTTAGATATGTGGTAAACGTTATTTTGGACAAATTCAGAGAAGATATGTTTCGGAAATTGAAATCTCTATAAAAATATATATTTTTCAAAATTTTTTTAACTTGTTTAATCCACAAGCATTCTTTTTTTAAATATTTTTCAACAAATTTTGTAGTTGAAACTAAACTCCACTCCGACATTTTGATAAAAAAAGAGTAAACGCGAAATAAATACGAGCTCTTGCCGCCACCAGCCTTGTCAACTTATGCACTTAACTAAAAAATCATGTTCAAACGTGTTAAGTGAGAAGCCCCGCCTACCTACTTATACGAAAAATAGAACGAATCCTAATCTATTTAATCACTTGCGTACTAAATATTTTAGTTACCACTTGTCACTTATCTGACTCCTTACACGTAATTTTTAACTTAAAATTTAGTTACCAACTTAACTACTTAAGGCGTGTAAACCGGGCATAAAGGCTATCCTTTGCAAATTTTCCCGCAGACTGTTTCTAATGGAAAGCAACATCTACCGTGTGTGAAACATCAGAAAAACTTACCCGATTCCAACAATGTATTTGTCCGCGTTGACAATGCAGGCACCAACTTGACGATCGGGGTCCTTGCTGCGCTGTGCCGCCAACAGTGCAATACCCATGTAAAAGTCTTCCCAGGACAAATTATCTGTTCTTTTCAAGTCCTTTTTTTTTCGTTTTGATCTATAAAGGTATCGTTTCTATGGTCAATTATGGTCATGTTATATAATGTACTTACTTTTAATGGAGAAATATATAAAATTATTCATACTTACTCAGGCGATGACATTTTTGGTAATATGCACTGTTGTTTCGATTTGCCTTTAATTCTTATTTATCTTATCAAGAATGTAAATGCATTACCCCGCGGATTTGCTTGTTTTGGTAAATGATGATTCCATAATAAATATTGACATCCGTTAACTTTGTACGATGGGTTCACTGTTTAAAACTTAGTGTGTATAAAGATGTGTTTAAAATTAGCAATTAATTTGTACGCTGAATATTATTTCTTTTGTACTGGCAAATCAATAATCATTTACCCGTATCATACGCATAGAACTTTTGACGGGTGTGTTAAATAGTCTTCCACCCCTAGATGTTTATACCTGAATGTTAATGCTGTATGTCTAAAAGTCTGCTTAGACCTCTCTGATTTATATCAGCTTAGTGATCCAATAAAAAGGGAATTTCATTTTTAACTATGCAGAATACATATTCTAAAATCATGTGACACCAAACAAATTTTGCTGAGATAAGTCTGAGACAAGTCAATTATAGATTTTAAAATTCAAAAGTATTTTATTTCATATTCAATTCTGCTTTTTCTTCATCTTCATCGAGATTGCGTAAATTCGGCAACTTTACTTCGGCTTTTAAAAGGTATTATGGGCAGTAAAACACCTCTCATCACTCTTTTATAAAATACTTGGGGTAGAAGGAATACAATAAAACACATAAGCAGGGCCGGATTTAGGGGAGGGCAACCGGGGCTATAGCCCCGGGCCTCTACAAGAATGGGGCCCCCACAATAGAAAATAGAACATTGATTAATAAGAAAATTGTTTTCCTGAAGCTTTTCTGTTAAAAAAAGGGGTTTTGTAGCCATTAACACTTTTACAAAGTAAAAACTTACACAAATATGTCCACAAACTATTAATAATTGTTTATTAACGTGTTAATTCTAATAATTTGAGTTTGTTTCGCATTACTTGATTTATTTTTTATTTTATTCGGAAGTTAATTTGGGGCCTCCACTCTTTTATTGCCCTAGGGCCTCCAGACCTCTAAATCCGGCCCTGAGCGCTACTATGCATTGCTTAATCATCATACAGTGGACCTCGTGTAGTACACAGCAAAAGCGCATTAGTGTGCGTAAAAATCTTTGCGCGTGTTAAAACTTTTTGAAGTTCAGCTTCAATTGATCTCGCCGAATTGACCACCACAGACGTACCACAGACCTGGCAAGGGACCCCTGCGGTAGATCTTTTGTCAACATTGTAAAATACATGAATTAGGTGATAAGGTATATAGCCTGACTACATAATAAAAGAAACAAACACAAAACAGCTAGAGGGATTTTCTTCAATCAAATTAAGAAAAAAAATAGTTACAATTACCTCGATAGATGTCGCTACGAAAAGCTGGTCCGAATATATTGTATTTAAGATAGGTAGATAGAAAAGATGACAAAGTTACTACAATAACACAGTATACCTATTCAGTGATAAATAATTAAATAAGTGTTAAAATATTACTAAATAAATATTAGGACAATTATATTATCTAAGATTAAATGCGGGTACTTTAATAAACGAAATGCCAAATTTGAAGTGTGACGGTTGTTGGTAAGGAACTCGTAAACAGACAAATTTAACGTTAAATAATATATAATAACTGATTGGTCGTCTTATTTGATAATTTCGATAGAATATTGAATTCAAAAATTATAAACAAGTACAGACTTAATGGAGCATGTAAATAACTTGTAGACTTATTTATTGTAGTAATATAGTATGGATATTTAAAATATATATGATATTTATCATTTAACATTACAATTTACATAAAAAGGGTTAACGAATATGAAAATGGTATCAATAAAGAGACACTGTGCATTTATTTTGAAAAAATATACCCCTGAAGTTTCTTGCCAGTTCTTTTTCACAAAGGTTTTTCCGAACTGGTGGTGGATCATGTTTTATTTAACAACAAATAATTGTCAATGTTGAGAAATAAATATTGAATTTGAATTCAAATAAGCAATTTAATAATTTAAGCACGTACTGACTCATCGGTATTTTTTACTTTTTTATATTTATAAAGGCATGTAGCGCCTTATCCACATTCAAAAAATACAATTTTTAAATGAAGTTCTTGTAATAGTAAGTATTACAAGAAAACTTAACTGAAAATAAACAAAGGGCAAAAAGTTATGAAAATAAACCGGCTTTCTAAAAGTAAAAGTTTGAAGTATGACGAAGTCTGCCGAGACAGCGAATGGTAAAGAAAGGTTTTTAAATTGACAGTTAAAAAAAGGCCAACGCACAGCGTTACAAGCTATATTTTATTATTACGGTATCTAACTCTTATTTCGATAACTAAACTGCATAAGACGATATCATATCGAGGAAACATTTATAACTTGATACCATATAAACATATTGAATATAAATGCATTATTGCATAAATGACAACAATGTCATTTGTTATCTATCATTTACGAGTACATAATAAATAAATGTCATTTTGATGAAAGTCCAGGATCGACAAATCGTTACACATTTTAGTAATATCACAGCTAATAAATCCACGAATTTAAGACAGAAACCTTTACCACTCCCGGTGGGGCCACAGTTCGTTTGCTGTTTATCATGGAAGCAAAAACGGGTTTAAACGCGCAGTTATTTATGTGCAAGTAGGTTGAATAATTTTAATCACATAGAAAATATTGTCGTGCCCTATCTCCGCTTAAGCGTGGAAATTACTGGAATTTACTGAAATTGATATATTTTAAATTTATCGTGATAGCTTTAACGAAATATGACAACCAGTTATTGTGGATTCCAACAAGATTTGAACACCATATTTACTAACTTCAAAATAAAAGTATTAAACTCGGAGCTTCCACAAACATTTTTTATCGAAATTCGTATACTCGTAATTTCCGAATGATGAGTTTTAACAAGACAATAATTTTTAACAAAATTTTCTTATTTAAATGGACTAGTATAATATGTAGGACACTCAGAAAGTTGTAAGAAACTCAAAGAACTCTTCACCAGAGTCTATACAAAGTTTCATGCGTCTGAACCGATTTTCAAAGGATTTCCCAGTCTTCATTCCTTAACGCCTTCTCGAATGCAGTGATCGCATCTTCTGGAATTTATTCATTTTTTGGAACGAGACGACATCACACGGTGCCGAATCAGAGCTGCAAGGCGGATGACCTAAAAGTTTTAAATGTGTGGTGTTTAGGAAATCCCACGTCTTGATTGCGGAGTGTGCAAGCGCGTTGTCGTAGTAGAGCAAAAGGGCTCGGAGTCACGTATTCGGTCGCTTGTTGCTCGCAGCAGCAAAAACTTCTGACCCATATAAAAGTCAACTAGAACAGAAGATAAAGCAGAAAAAAGTTAAAGTAAATAAAGAAAAGGTTTGTAAACCAAAGAAATACCAAACAGTGAAAAAAGAAAATAAGATAACAGCTATATCCAAGGGCAAATGCAAAAGTTTTAAGAGGAAACGATCCCCTTCCATCACTAGTAGCGATGACTCAGAAGAGACACTTGTTAAGGAACTAGATGACGGTGATGACAGTGATCTCGAAAATAAATGTGGAAAGTGCTATCGTTCTTACAATGATAAAAAGGGTCCAAAGGTTGATTGGATTCAATGCGTTCGCTGTCAGCGGTGGCTACATGAGACTTGTACTTCGAATCCAGACATTTGCGATGATTGTTTCCAATAAGAACTATGCACTGTCATTATATTACAAGTAACATTCTTTACAAAACTATTTATATTTTTACATTACTTTATTAATATAGTTTATACTGTATTTTTATCATTATTAGTATAGTTGTGTTGATTGTGTTCAATACAATCTCAGTACAATCATGTTATTCTTATAAGAAAGCTTATATAGGGTGTCTCAGTAAGAGTGCACTTTTTAAAAATGAAATATTTTTTTTTTCATGCAAGTGGCAACTCTGAAATTTGACAGCTATCACTTCTGTTTATTCCGATTATTAAAAACGGAGCGCTTTTGGAAAGAACAACGCGTTATAATTGTGAAAACTCCTTACAAAAACGGGGAAAGTTACGCTGAAACTGCTCGCAAACTTCGCCAAAATTTCAGCCGAAAAAGTGCACCTAATGTGTCAACCATTCGAAGAGTGGTCAAAAAATTTGAAGAAACTGGGTCAATTGTGGATAATAAGAATCCTTTGCGTCAACGTACCGGTCGGTCTCTTGAAAACATTCCCGCTGTAAACGAGAGTGTCGCCGAAAAACCGAAAACATCAATTCGACATCGTTCTCAACTACTTAAAATTTCACGAAGCACTACGAAGCGAATGTTCACTAAAGACCTCCACCTTTATGCGTACAGGATTCAGTTAACTCAGGAGCTCAAACCAGCAGACCACGGAAAGCGCCGGCAATTCGTTTAATGGGTAATGGAGCAAAGTGAAGTCCATGCCAATTTTTCGAAAAAAGTCATTTTCTCCGATGAAGCGCATTTCCATATGAATGGCTTCGTGAATACACAAAATTGTCGAACTTGGGACTCAGAAAATCCTCATGCAATCAATGAGAAACAAATGCACCCACAACGAGTACTGTCTGGTGCGGATTTTGGTCAGGCGGCATGATTGGACTTTACTCTTTTGAAAATGAGGCCGAAATTGCAGTTACTGTGAACGGCATTCGTTACAGGAATATGATAATGGACTTCTTGTAGCCTCAACTGGACGGCATGAATCTGGACAACATGTGGTTTCAGCAGGATGGCGCAACCTGCCACACCGAGCATGAAACAATCTACTTATTGCAGCAACGATTTCCAGAACACATTATCTTACGAAATTCTGATGTCAACTGGCCACCAAGATCGTGCGATTTAACTCCATGCGTTTTTTTTTGGGGTTTATGTGAAATCTCGGGTTGTCTCGGGAAATGCGAATAAACCCGAAATAATTTCTGAGCTCAAATCGGAAATCCAACGCGTCATCGGTGAGATACAGCCACATCTCTGTGCAAAAGTCATGGAAAATTTCATGAAAAGATTAACGGCCTGTCATCGGAGCAGTCATACTTAATCGGAACATGTCTTCTTTACAATACAATAAAAATATCACAACTCTGTCATAAAATACTTGTTTTTATTTTAAAATGAAAAAGTGCACTCTTAATGAGACACCCTTTATATGTGTTGATAACATTGTTCCTTTATCACCTAAGAGTTTATTTTTAACTCTTAGGTGATAAAATGTTTCTTTATTACCTAAGAGTTAAAAAGAATGTTCTTATTACCTCAGATAAATTAATAATGTTTCATTATTACCTCAGAGTCAAAAAAAAATAAATTGGTTGAAAATTTTACTGTCTTTGATCCAGTGGTACGTACGACTTAAACACTTATGGTACGATTTGAAACGACTATTCGGCTAAACCGTACCGATGACAGTCCTTTATAAAAAAGCATTTTTAAGGATGTTAGAGTAAACGTATGGAACTGATTTCTCTGTCTTAGCAAGGTAAAATATTAAACTTTATTTGCATATCCATTAATTATTGTAAGTCTTGTCATAGTCGAAAGTTAAAGTAAAAATTGGTACGATAAAACCGACTTTCCCCAATTTGGTATGGTTGATGTTACCTTGATTTTTTAAGGCAATTGATACTAAATACCCCGTTAAGTAGAAAAAAGTTACCGTCAAAATTTCTCCAGCGCTGCTTCGTCGTTTCACATTCGTAGGCGTTCGTTTGTTTTGAAACAGCCATACTGTTGGTGCTTTGTTTCTGGATCATATTGATTTATCCAAGATTCGTGACCTGTTTTGATGTTGTAAACACGGTGAGAAGAACGTGAATTTATGAATCATATTCATAACATTCCACGCGCACCTGCGTCTGAGCGTCGTTAAGTTACCACAAACAAAAACCCTCCGCAATCAAACGACAGGTGGTTGAGTAGAATATTATGAACACTTCCCGATCCAATCTGCAGATCGTGCTTAATTTTCTCGTATGTGAATGTGTATGATGAATCAAAATTTTCACTTGAAGCACGTGTGCTTCTGTAACAGTCTGTTAGTAACAGCAGTCAAAGGACGACCACTTCTTTCTTCATCCTTCAAATTTAAGCGACCGTACTTTAATCGTTCGTTATACCAGTGGTGCACAGCTGCTGTAGAAGGCGCCTTGTTCGTAAAGCTTATTGAAGCCGATTAAACGATTCATCAGGTTTCAATTTGGACTTGAGTCATAGAATCATTGTTTTTATATTCTATGACTCAACATAGTTATAGTTTAAAAGTCATACAAAATAATTTCACAAACAATTTTCCCAAGCAGATCCATTTTCCTATGCCACACAATAGATTTATAAAGCTCGTAAACAATTTTACAGGGAAATTTAAATATGGAACGAATATATTTAAACATTTAAATAATCGAAATTTTTAAATAAATTATGACTCGCAGCGTTATTTTTTTACATAAAATTTTTTTTTCGCAGAATTTTCTGAGTGGCATGGTATATATGGTATAAAAAAATAATGAACTAGTAGTTTGTTCCTGTGTTTGTGCACACGTATGAAGTGCTTAGTAGGTATGCTTTGTTGGTGCACGTGGTTAATACAACAGTTTTATAAATAAACCACAAATACATTTCCTTTCATTTATCAATGTTTTCGCAAGTCTTGAATTTAAAGTAGATGGTGAATACCTAAAAACCAAAAATAAAAGGAGTGTTCAAGCTTCTCTACATTTAATGGTGGATATATCTTAAAATTATAGACGGTCGAATGCAGTAGCGGGTAGTAGCCCTGGCTCACACGCCACAGGTTCCAGGTCCAATGCTATTCAGGGAATGATTTGTGTGGTGAACACAGGTGTTTGTTCTCGAGCCATGGTTGTCTATATTTATATTTGAACATATGTTTAGTCTAGTTTGGCCCCCAGTTATATGTATTTTCTTATACTCATTTGTTTACTTTGGGGACATACAGTTTTTGTGTTTGTCTGGAAAAATATAAAAAAAAGTTAATGGAGACTCTAAAATAACTTCTTTTTTTAAATGTCTTGTTTCGTTATTTACCGTTATCTAGAGATTTAGATAATGCGATAACTTTATCATAGCATTGTTTATATTTTACATCACAAAAAGTTTAGTGATTAAATGCATTTTTAGATGTAATGTATACATAAACGAATACGAGGGGATAATGGAATTTTTTATATTTATATTTCTACATACTCTCCTCCTAGGTCACAGCATCTCCTTCACCTCCTAAGTCCAGCGGTCCTCCAAAGCCTTGAAATGAAAGGTCTTAAATAGAAGGTCTCGTCAAAAAGGCATCTACGGCCACTTTGACCTCCCATTGGTAGAAAATTTCATTCCACACCTAGGAAATAGGTTTTGGAAATAGTTGGAAATCAGAAGGTGCCAAGTCAGGTGAATAAGGGGATGAGGAAGTAATTCGAAACCACAATCCTGGTCTTTTAGACTTTATTTCTTCGCGTGAACGACGTAGTAGTGTGCAGTAGTATGCAGATTGTATAGTTTGACCTCTTTCTAAGGAATCAACCAAGATGACACCCTTAGAATCCCAGAAAATCGATGCCATTACCTTGTTTACTGAAAAACACACCTTGGCTTTCTTGGGGGTCGGAGATCCGGGTCTCGTCCATTGTTTGGATTGTTGTTTGGATTTAGGAGTATAGTGATAAAACCCATGTTTTGTCCATAGTAACAAACCTTGCCAAAATTCGTTTGGATCAGCTTGAAAAAGCTCTAAACCGTGAACCGAGTTCGTTTCTGTTCAATTGAAAGGAGCCGCGGAACCCATCTTTCAGATACCTTGTGGAACCCCAATTCATTAACAATCATATTTTTTGTACGTTCATATGAAATTCCTAGAGCATCAACTGTCTTAGAAACCTTCAATCTTCACATAGTTCCGAGATCACATAGTCTTTCGATGTTTTCCGAAGTCGTAGCTGGAGAAGGCCGTCCAGAGAGGGGGTCATCTTTGATGCTCTCTCGCCCATGTTTAAATTCAGCTGTCCAATTTTTTATCATTGTATACGACGAAGCAGATGTAGCCACCAAATTTTCATAAATCTGCTTTGGAGTTAAGTGTTTCTTAAGGGAGGTATTATATCACGGCACGGTGCTCTAACTAAACTATCCATTTTCAAAGTTAATTGAACTTACTCTCACTTAATGTTCAATAAAATTAAGAAATACGTATGTATCTCAGAGAAAAATTGCACAGAGAATGACAAAGAGTCTAGGTTTCATATGAGGGTAGTTTTATAATAATATGACAACGCTATCTATATTAGGCCGCGAACTTTTCAATCCACCCTGGTATTAGGATTCGTAACTAGTGTCTTCCTTTCTTTGACCCGGGATTCCATAGTACTTGCCAGCTAACTAGCTCGCGATCTACGTAATGGTAAGTGAAATCCATATCCATGGACATTGGAGTGCGAAGTTGCTAATGTTACCCTTACTTCCACTGGCATTACTTTTGCTGTTGTTATACTCCATACTCTTGAAACATAGGGCAAGGAAAACTGAATAATCTAGTAACAGTGGTATTTCTCTGCAATGTAAAAGGCGCAGATACCATGCTACACCTTTATGGGCCAAAAGTTAACAACATAAAAGTTGTGTTTTTTATATGCGAAATATAATAGTAACTCCCCCGAAATATGAAAATATTTTGCTTTCTAGGGGATGAGATGAAAAATACTTAATATTTATACAGTGTTTCATGTACGATTGCATTTCGCAATTTTTCGCAATCGTCATGTAAGGAAGATTTTCGGAATAAAGAAAAATCGTAAAGACCTTGTCGAAAGCTTTAGTTTTTAATAATATGGAAATTACACAAAAATACTCAGAGGCAAGTAACAAAACCAAACAAATGATTGAACGAAAGTGTGATTTAGGTTATCAAACATAAAAGGAATTTTTGTCTGACACCGACTTAAATGTTTTTGGTTTAGAATGCCGACGTAGTCGGTAGTAGCCCTACTTCATACGCCCCAGGTTCGAGTCCTGTGATTTGTGTGATGAATACTGATGTTCGTTCTCGGGTCATGGTTGTTTGTTATTTATATATGTTTATTCTAAAATCCTTCCCAGTTCGCTGTATGGTCATCCATAATACAAGCTCTGCTTACTTTGGGGCCATACAGTTGGTGTGTTTGTCTGAGGATTTTTTATAATAATAATTAATATATCAGATCTAATGTAATGTAGTTTCATGTATTAGGTGATCCCGAGTGTAACAAAGACTACCTTTGCTGAATTTAAAATTAATTGTCACCACAGTTGCAAAACTCCCCAGTGGTTTGATTATTACGAAGCAGTTATTAAAGACGGCTTGCGAATATATAAACAAATAGACCTGGGTTATTTCTAGTATGACGAAATAATTGATCAAGCCGGTCAGTAAAAATATATTTTTTAAGATCGATTTGGCGGCAAAATTGTGGGACGAAACTAGCCCTTGCGTCATGATATATTAAAAACATGCGCATTCATGAACAGACTTTTGTAATAGACCTTTATATTATAAGAATAATGCACTGAAATAACAAAACAAATGAGCGGCAGTTATTCCTTTATTTTTTTCACATACGTAAAAATATTTTAACTATCAACTGAAACGAAATTTTCTTAATCTTTAAAAAACACATTTTATTTTAAATAACCTAAATTAAATTCCTGTTTTGGCATTACAAAGTGAAAATACTAAAACCATATTAAGATAAGCAATTCATTAATTACTTTATCAAAGTATGAACTCTTTTTCAGTCTTTATTTTTAGGTCATTAACTTGTAAATTACGGTAAAGTAATCAGCTATCAATTAAACGTTTTGTTGATGTAAATTAACGATGTTAATCCTGTTAATTTAGTCGATATGAGTAAAGGCACGCACGCACGCATCGATTACTTAATGTATTCAGTAAGGTAGTTCACAAGTTATCCTTGCGCCTTCTAGACATTGGATCACAGAAAAGAATTCTTACATTTATTTGCCCGCGCGATTTGTTCCTTTGCGCACATTCGAAAAAATAAATATAATAATAAACGCGTTCTGTTTTTGAAATGTTTGGAACCTTTTTGTTTTTAACCTTCTTGGTAGTTTTAAAAAAGACGCTCGTGATGTGTTCGAAAGAAGTTTGAATGTAAATGTTCCAGTTTAAAGAAGTTTGATAAAATCAATTAGTGCGTAGACATATTTAAAAATGTCGGCATTAAATAGTTCGGTAGATAAGTTTCTGAGATTGTTGAAAAGTTCTAGTTCTTCATTGCTAGTGAGGTACTTGCTGCAGGCGTTGGCTTTGTCTCAAGCCATTCTACCAGCTGGTTGGCCAACTAATTATAAACTAAAAGGTAAGAATGCCTTTGTATTTAACTAATCAAGATAAAATGTAGAGATGATTAGTTTATGGATTAACCTTTTGTGTGTAAGAGGTTTTTTGTGATTATTTTCGTATATTTTAAAGTTAGTATTTAAGAAGTGTTGTAAGTATTTGAAGTAAATATTTATGTTTATACCTAAATATTGTAATGGTGAAAGAGGGAAACGGTGTATTGTGTTATCATATTAAATAAATAATGTCATGAAAAAAAATTACAGTAATCTTGCGATATCTCAAAAATTTTATCAAACTCCTAATAAAATTGAGATAAAAAATCGTTTTTGTATTAATGTTAAAAATGCGCGCAATCTCCAAAACATATCTGAGGCCGTCTAGGCTATGGCTATACGTGGCATAGATACCTAGACAGGAATTCAACATGTTTCTACAAGTAATCATCAAGATCACGGCTTAGTATTTATTAACACGACGTGTATTTTATCGAAATATTAAATGAGAGCATCGGTCGCAGTGACCAAAGCACTGGGAGCTCGATCTGATGGTCCCGGGTTCGATCCTGGCGACTGCCTAATGTACCAGTGACTTTTACTCAGTTTATTAATAAGTATGTACCGACGTTTCAAATGTTAAGGGGAAACATCGTTAGGAAACACTAACCCAAGAACGTATTCCAACTAAGTCTGCCAACAACAACAAAAAAGTCTGCAACTGAGGTAAGCAAGCGTGGTGAACCATACATTGGCAGAAGCCATATTCTTATTCAGATCAGGCTAATGTCCCTGAAGTGATGAATACGACTGTTGTGGTTATCTAACCCTGGTTTTTAACATTACTAAATAGGACTGAAGTCTGATGTTAGGCTATGTTGATACCAACTTGAAGCGATGGACGCAGTTGACCGAAGAGCCCGAAAAATTATAAACAACTTTGACCTCACCACCAAAAATACTGCAAAGCCTCGACCATCGTTGGAAAGTTGCCAGTTTAGCAGTCTTCTACAGATTACATTTTGGAGCGTCCGTGAATGCTCTTTTTGATCAGGTCGAAACCAAACCGTTCTTACATCGGACTACTAGACGCAGACAGGCCTTCCATCCCTTTATAGTAGAGATCCCAAGAAGTCGAAACAAACGCTTCGATAGTTCCTTTTTGGTGCGGGTCGCCAAGGTGTGGAATGAACTGCCTGCGTCTATTTTTCCAGAAAACTATAGTCCTAGTTCTTTCAAGCATCGAGTGAATAAGTATCTCTTGGATAGACGTGTAACACCTTCGTCTTCATCGTCACTTTCCATCAGGTGTAATAGAAGACAAACGTCTAAACCTTTTTCAATAAAAAAAAAAGACTTCAGGCTCCGATGCATGTGGAAATTTCTAGCAGGCTCGTTGCCGTATTACGTAACCTTTTTGTTTCTTTTTTCACTAATGGACTGTTTATTTATAGCCCTATTGGCCTTTTAAATTTTAACGGACTTTGTGGACTAGCGCTGAGGGCGCTTAGCCAGAACTCAAGTATTACTTAGACAAAAGCGATTAGTGATAACCGCGCAACTATTGCACAATCACCGCCGAAAGTCAAAAAAACTGTATATTACATACAATTTGTGTATTATCGCTCGTACCTTAAACGGTTTTTTGACAATTCGTGATTGTAGAGCAAAACCTCGTGATTTTTGCTATCGCCAGTTACGTAATAACTTCCCGTGGTTCCCAGCATCAGGATATCAAAGATGAAAACTTTTTATACTTTTCTTTTAACTTTACCTACAATTCTGGTAGGTATGGTATAACGTTAAATACATGTGGTATGTATATACAAGTATATGTGGGTATGTACATGAATTAGGGCTGATTTTTCAACCGTTAGATAACGGAATCAAAACTATTTGACAGTTGACAAGACTTTCCTTAGAAATTATGGTATTAAAATTATTTCATTACACTTAAACCTTGATTTTTAGGGTTTCGCACCATTTACTAAAGCTCCGGTTGCAGCGTCTGTCTGTCAGGGTTCTGTATGGTTCTAAGACTAAAAGTAGACAGTTGAAACTGACAGCGCGTATATCTTTGCAGCGACTCTACTAAAAATGTAGATGTACTATTTACGGAACGACGATACAAACTGCGAATCGTTAAAGAAGCCTATGAAATAAAGATAAATTCTAACAATTTTAATGGCGAGTACTCGGTACCCAGTGGTCAAGACTATATCACAACATAAAAAAGTAAGTGCGTGCAGTCAAAAACTCAGTGACAGTGAAAGTTTTTTTTTAAATGTTCCAATAGATTATAGTTGGTAACACTGTTTTTTACTTAGCAAATAAGCCGTATCTATTGCCGTTCCGTGTGATAAACGTTAGATTACAAAAAACTTTCACTTTGAGTTTAAATTTTTACCAGCTGGCGTGAGTGTGTTTAATTTGTAAAAACATATTTACAGGAGGTCATTTTAGTTAAAGGATTAATATGTGTCGCATGTAGGTTGTTACTTAATCGACTACAGGTAACTTGGATGCGAACAAAGGAACATTTTTACAACTATTGTTTCTAAAGAATTACGAAATCGCTTTGTTTAAACAACAGTTTGAATATGCAAGTTCATGACAAACTCGTTAGTGTTCAACCTCAAACTAGAATTAACCAAAAAGTTTTATTTCAAAGTAGATTTTCGAATATTGCTTTTCGTATTTTAATTTTAACCAAAAATATGATTTTGTGGCTACTATATTGCTTAACTTACAATACGGCAGTAAGTAACTTTATAAACCAGCCTTTTGAAAGTGGATCAATTTACACAATGCACAAGATTTCTTATTTACGTACCAATTTTTATTGGCCAAGGATACCCAAAAATATTGTACCCACGTGTACCGTCGTCTTTCATGGCGCAATGAAACTGTCTTGGTAGAGGATTACGCATTCGGCATGTTTTTTCTGAACACTTTGTAAACAATGATAATAGGTAGTAACAGTAATAAAGTCCCTGCCAAACACACCAACTGTACCACCGGGACCAGCCAGAGCTTGTGGTATTGGATGACCATACAGTGAACTGTAGGTGAACTCAGAATCAACATACGTATATAAATATAAACAACCATGACTCGAGAACAATCTGTATTCATCTCACAAATAAATGCCCCGACCGGGACAGGAACACGGGAACTTCGGCGTATGAGCTCCTTTATTTCAGAATTTCTTGAGTAAATATAGTAAATCTCAGAGAAGCGTAGAGCTGGAAAATGAGAGAATTCCTGGCTAATGAAACATCGAAGAGTGGACCAGGATAGCGTCGCAGAGCCCACCTCGCCATCAACAGAGGAGTATTTAAGAAGCTTGGTGCCAACCCTCCCTAGTTGGAGAGTCACTCTAAGAAGAAGAAGAAAATATAGTCTACTAACGTCTGCACGTGGCTTTCAAATATTTTTTTCAAGTCCTTACATGATTTTATTTTGACCTTTGACCTTACATGATCTTTCCTGTGCGTCATAAAGAAGAACTACATGCATTTCACTATCCTAAAAACAGGTGTCAGGGCTGGGTGAAATGTCAGTCAGTACCTACATACGTTTTTATATATGTATATTAATCTTAAAAATAATGTGTACCTTGTTCTGTTATGTGATCTGTTGTGAAATCATTGTGAAATACAAAAATGTTATGCTATAGGTTCTTCCAGTTATTAGTTAATTTTGAGGTTACAGAAAGAGTGAGGTTGTTTATTTGTATATTTATGACTTTATGCAGAACACATATTTATGGAAAACTCTGCCAAATTCAAAAGCTGTTATAAAGTAAGTATATCTATTTATTTATTGCGTCAATTACTATTTACCAAATTTTGACTTTGTTTTTAGCCTAAATATCCGTAATAACTGTAACGTAAAACATTACTGATTTTGAATTATATCAAAACTTAATAAAGTTTCAAAACTTATAATACAAATTTCGTTAATGTTATCAAGGTCTAATTTCCAAGTAAGAATGAAATGTAAAGCAAATTATTGTTGATTAGCCTTTACGGTCGCCTAGTGTGTTAGTTACACATTCCTTTGTGTGACTAATACAATTTGTTGAAGCACTTAAGCATCACGATTCATTTTACCCTCAATTTATTCAAGATGCATTTAAGCTACAAATATGTGTTTCACTATCAAACCAAATACTTACATTATGATTTAATATAAAGTGATATTATAAAGGCGAATGTAAGTTTGATTCATTGTTTATTACTATATAGCTACAGCCTACAGCTAAACCATGCAAACGGCCATCGTTTATCGACAGCAAAACAGAAAACTTAATAAGTATTAGAACCTTAGTATATCTAAAAAATCTATTATTTAATAATTAGCAATATCTCTACACCTGTCCATTTATATAATAGTAAAATTACCGACATGGTAGTGGGCCTTAATACGTAAGTATTATCTTACAAATTCACTAAACTTGTTTAGAAATTTAATTATTTAGTAATTCAGATAAATCAGATTCAAGGTCAAATAACACGTGGCCTTGGACTAAAGTTATATAAGAATAATATGAGTTTTAGAGTTAAATATTAGTTTTTCGATTTAAATACTAATTGAAAACAAAACACCTTTTTTTGCTAGGGTAGATTTATATGTTATGAAAGCAATTTTCAAAGGAAGTGACCTGCTTCACCAAAGAAAATCTGGGTTTAAATCAAATCTGTGCTTGATGAAATCGGATGGTATATATTTTATAATATAAGTCTATTTGGCGGAAGTTTGCTGTATGGCTTTGTTTGCTTTGAAAATATCTAAATACAAAAGGATATGGTTAAATTTAAAATTTAAGTTATTTTAATAAAGAAAACATAAAAACAATGTGGTTTAATTTTTTATAATTCGATTTATTAGGCAAATACTGATGAATTAGGCTTGAACTGTTTCACGCAAAAATATAGCAATTTCTTTTGAATAATGCATCTTTCTAATGGATAGTTACGTTATAACTCATAAGGTAATAAAAAATCTGTTCTCTTGTTACGGAGTTAACTGAATACAAATACTGACTGGGGTTGGGGATAACAGCCGCAACACAATGCTTACTAATTCTTAGTAATGTTTTTTTTACCAAACCTGTTTAATTTTACCAAATAAATAAATTCTTTTTTTCCAACAATCACGCCACATTATCAAGCCCAAATTAAGTATCATTAAGAACTTGTGTTATGGATACTGGATAATGGATAAATAAACTTAAGAAATATATAAACACACATAGATATTTTTTTTTCATGCATAAATATTAGAAATAAACTTAACTAAACATACATACACATCCATGACTAAAATATAATAAAATATCTGCCTCTACCAGGATTCGAACCCGGGACCTCTGGCATGGAAGGCAAGGGTACTTACCTCCACACCAAACAGGCCGTCAATTTGAATTTTATATACATAAAAACATAGTAATTATTTAAAAAAATAGCAAGGCCTACGTAATATCGTCTGTCATTTTCGTGCAGAGATA
The DNA here is from genome assembly GCA_923062675.1 of Marasmarcha lunaedactyla. Lineage (NCBI taxonomy): Eukaryota > Metazoa > Arthropoda > Insecta > Lepidoptera > Pterophoridae > Marasmarcha > Marasmarcha lunaedactyla. The sequence goes on from OV281358.1 coordinate 7,952,969, forward strand.
TTATCAAAGATATTATTCGACGGCCTGTTTGGTATGGAGGTAAGTAGCCTTGCCTTCCATGCCAGAGGTCCCGGGTTCGAATCCTGGTAGGAGTAGATAATATATTATATTTGCTCTCTAGTCATGGATGTGTATGTATGTTTATTTAAGTTTATTTCTAATATTTATATATAAAAAAAAATATGTGTGTTTATATATTTCTTAAGTTTCGTTATCCGTTATCTAGTATCCATAACACAAGTTCTTAATGATACTTAATTTGGGCTAGATAATGTGGTGTGTCAGTTAGAAATATTTATTTATTATTTATTTATTATTATTTATTAAATAAGTTATTTAGTAGAACTGTCAAGTTTGTGTTTCTATAGTAGAATTGAACTTTTAAACCCAGGCAATATATGTGTTTGTGCGACTGTACTTTCAAATTGTATATTGAATAAGAGTTCGGAATTGCCTAGGCATAGGCCAGTGGGTGAGCAGTCCTTTCTTCCCATGTATTTAACAATTTTGTTTTACTTCCGATTTTTTCTGTGTACGCGAACAACTTACCTATCTTCCACATATCCGGTTTTCACACGTTTGGAAACGATGCATTTAAATAGTATTAGTCTGAATCAATATTTAATTTTAAGATCACCAAATTTCAGTTCCATAGCCGGCAAACGAGCAGGGTCCCCTGATGGTAAGTCATCGTAAGTCATTAATCGTGAGTGTTTTATTTATTAATGTTCATCGTGATGGTTGCCTGACAAGTGATGCGCTGCCGGCCATAGGCTTCAGTTCCCTCACTTCCCTCTAATATGGTTGAGGAGGGCGATGGCTGGATCCCGCGTTAACTCGTGAACGGGTGCCATTTGAGAGTGTTCGTCGTTTGGATACTTGGGAGGAGGGAGACTTGCCAACCTAACAGATGCAGAAAAGAATAATTTTGTATAGACATAAAGGGACTCTGTAAATTTATTTTGAAAAAAAATATACCCGTGAAGTTTCTTGCCAGTTCTTCTTCACGAAGGTTTTTTCGAACTGGTGGTTTAATCATGTTTTATTTGACGTCAATAAGAACAAGTAATTATCAAGGTTGAGAAATAAATATTTAATTTCATAAATATTTAATTTAATTTCATTTCATTTCATTTCGAATTGCCTTTGTTCCTGCGATTCCACTGGCGGTTCCTTCCTTTGTCCGAAATACAACGGGATACTCACGGTGGTTAAAATAGGAAGGATCGTATCTTAACAAAAGAAACTTTTCTACCACTACTACCAATGTAATCGAAATGATGTATCTGAAAAGTAATTTCTTACACGCTTATGCAACCTTATTACAATTTTACAAACTTCACGGTCAAAACAAGGCTGCGATTTTGAAGAATAACAAAAAATTTATATTTATCAATGACATAGTTTAAACGTAATATTTTGCTAATCAATGCTAGAAGGTCAGTGTTGGCCATGACTTTGTTCTTTCAAAATCAGTTGTCAAGGTCTAGTCTAGAGCCTTGTTGGATTCATTCAGTTCTTGCTGCGTGTTTTAGAATATCATGAGAATGTTCGCAGAACAAGTAATGTACTTACAGCATTACTTGTTCTACGAACATACCTGCCTAATTATATTAATAGTAGTAATAATTGTACTATATCTGTTATTAAAATCCTAATAAATAAGTAAATAGCTTCGAATCATTAAAAATGTTAGTAAAGTTACCCGTTACGTGTTCAAACTTTAATTATTAACTTGACATTCGGAGCATAAAAGTTTTGTATTTTTGGATCGATATTCGATCAGGCAGAAATATAGAGACACTAAAATATCATGTTGACTATATCGTTTAATCTTTTTTTGTGAATCATTGGATACTTACTATGTTTACTTTTTTACCTTATCTGAATTTTAACTATATATTTGACACCTGTGCAAATATCTTACTTAGTTAAAGTTTACGACTATGTTAGAAGTTGAGGCAGAATCGTAGAAGTCTTAGTACACAGCCTTTAAGCCCGTGTAAGGAGTCATCTTGAGAACGCATCGACAACTTGGAATTCCTGTCCCTAGCCAAGTTGCAATCTACGATCGCTAATACTAATGCTATAGAAAACGCGTAGTCTTTATGGAGCATTACGTCATAGTCATGTAGAATGTTGCATACAGTTTACTAGTTTTCTATAGCGTTAGCAATCACAGATTGCAATTTGGCTATTGCCGCTGTTATCATTTCTACATCAATCGAATTGAGAAACTTCACAGAAAATACACCACATACGAGTATCGTAATTTGAAATTCGGAATCGCAAAATATATAGGTACTGACTAGTTATATTCGCTGTTAGCTTTCCTGTAATAACAAAAAACTGCTTACTATAATATTATAATACACAGATGTATTTAGTCACCAAAATATTACCTTTGTATTAATTTTATCGATTATATACGTTTATATACGTTAAATCTGTAGATAAATGATAGCTTTAATCACTTGAAATTTGAAAATTATTGGTTATTATGTTGGTTTTTGATTTGTGTTCTATTTAGATATTTAGGGTTCTCTCAGTCCATTGTACAGTCGTCCATACCTTAACATCATAACTGCTTACTTTGGAAATGTTATATTTATTTTCTTTATATGTTGTTTCCCTCTTTTACATAAAATCCACCTTATTGTTTCTATAAATTAAGAGAATTTTTTTTAAACACACTTACTCCGTGGCCTCAAAGTAAGCAGAGCTTGTGTTATGGATGACCATACGTGAACCGGTGGGGATCCCAGAATAAACATACTTACATAAATATCAACAACCATGTATCGAGACCAAACATCTGTGTTCATCACACTGCCCCGGCTAGGATTTGAACCTGTGACTTTTGGCCTATGAGGCAAGCCTTAGTACTCGGCAGTCTACATTTATTAATTATTCTAATGCCTTAAAAAAATTCCGGTTTAAAATATTTAAACTTCCAACATTTTTCCTTTAAGAATGTGTTTCAATCCTGTCTTAAAATAATTACATTCTATGAACCAACAACGTTGACGCTGTCCAATTAAAAGAGATTTGTCTGTGATCCATATTTTTTCGCAAAAATTTTCTTTCCGTCAAAATAACACGAAGCACTTTTTGGAGTGAAATTTTAATTCAATAACTTTCAAAAAATTATTATTACCTTTATAAAACCAGTTCGAATAAAAATACCCTAAACAACAAGTCAAACTAGATCAAGGTCAAATTAATTGTTATTTATCATTAAAGTTCACGTGAAGTAAGTCAGTGACGATCCAGGGCATGGAGTTTACATAATCAATAGATGTAAATATCTATAGATGAGTTCTGTCACGTAGCGTAGGATCATTCATGTGACGGCCATGTTGAGCTATGCATTCAATATTGCCCTTTAAATCCTGTCATAGGTGTTGTTTAAAGATTTTTTTTTCTGTTGCTGTATAGGTTATGGGATATATAAGAATATTATAATTTTAATACAATCATTTTTGTTTCCATAATACTATTGTTAAAAAATAAAATAAATAGTGAATATCCATGATCTTTGTCCAACAAATATTTGGCCCTTTTAGATTTTGACGAAGCTCGAATCGTTTACGAAAAGAGGACTTTGAATATGTGTACGTATACAAATAGGTCACTGAGCATCATTTATTTAAATTAAAAAAAATACTGAATTAGATCAGGTATTGTATTTAAAACACGTGAACGTTACAGAATCATGAAATCCTTTTGTTTGATACGTAATTTACAATAAAAAATTACTTTCAATATTACCTACTGTAGGAATTTTAAATTTAATGTTTACGATTGATTTTTATTTCAATTGAAATAGTCTATTTATTTATTATTAAGGTACTATTAAAAATATTTACAATTCTAGAATGTACAAAAAATAATATAAAATGTATAATTATAAGATAAAAATATGCTACCAATAAAAAACTAAATCTAAACTAGAATCTATTAAAGGCAAATCGTAGGCCGAATTACGCTGGATCGCAATAGAAATTCGTTGTACGAGGTAGGTGCCAGTTATGGGGTCACGTGTTTCACTTACCAATCGCCTCGCTATAAAGTCGTCCGAATAAAGGCGATGAGCCGCTGGATTTAGAATTGTTTATCACTTTGTTTATATATGAAAATATTCTAAAAGTATTTAAATTCGAATTGCATTTAATGCTCTGCATATCATTAAAACCTCGAAAAAGCATTTTTTTCACAAATTCGCTTAAATTATTTTTTATTATTTTGTTTTATTTTATTTTATTCGGAAAACAAACAGTGTTCCATAACTAAAAATAATAGACTAAATACATTTCTTTGCACCAATTAAAAGTTTTCGCATATAAATATCAATAATTACGATTATTAAATTGAAAGAGTTTACAAGTTATGTTGTTATAGCATCCATAGTATAATATAACACTTAGGACTGCTTTAATAGTAGTTACAATAAAAACAACCTCCGAGAAACAAATAACATAACATTCAATGACAATAAAACATTATAGTAGTTACAGTAAAAACAAACCTCTAAGAAGCAAACAATATTGACACACAAAATATACATACAAAACCAAACAGACAAGGACAGGATCAGCTAAATATAAACAATATTTGTGTTTAAACAGATTTTGCAGATATAATGAAAGTTGCCTGAATATAATTAGGTAATAGAATCGAAGTCTTAGACATAGCTTTTCTAACTTGGGCTGTGGAAGAATTGAAAAGGTCGAATTGTGGTAAGTTAAATTTGTTGGTTTGATTAGGTGACCTGATAAAAATGAATTTTGCCTGTAATTGGTAGAGCTGTTGGTAAAGTGTAGGGAAACATGCAGCCTGCAGGACCTTGTTTTCACTTTAAGCCTTATATTAGATAGAAGATGCGGGGAATCTACAGAATTTTGTGCTATCTCCAAAAGCGTTATTATATCTGTAACTTTACGTCTTTCGTGCAAGGGCATCAAATGGTGTCACTTACACCGTTGTAAGTACTCTGTATCAAATACTTTGTACTTAAATTGCAGATACCTCACAAATTTGCGTTGTATGATTTCAAGCCTATCCTTCTAAACTTCATATATTGGATTCCATATTTGAGAACAATACTCGAGTGTACTACGAACGTATGAGCAATAAAGAATTTTAATAGCTTTTATACTGGTGAATTGTGAACTAGATCAGATGACATATCCTAACGCCTTGTTGACTAAGTTGTTGAAATATGTGATATGTTATCGATGTGTCTTTCATAGGTTAACTTCGAGTCAAGTATGATGCCTAAATCGCGTATTTCGTTTACTCTTCTAAGATCTGTTCCTTTAACGTTTTATGTAAACTGAGTTGGTTTACTTTTACTCGTAAAAGTAACCGTATAGCTTTTTGCAACATTTATGTCTAACATGTTCTTGTTAACAGTAATTTTCAAATGCAAGTAAGTCGCGGTGCAGCAAAATACAATCATTAACATCACCATTTTCAGAAAATATTTTCATATCGTCTGCATATAGTAAATATTTAGAGTATTGAAAACACTGGTTAATGTCATTGATGAAAATATTGAATAGTAATGGCCCTAATAATGAGCCTTGGGGTACTCCTGAGGGTACTACGTCAAAAGCAGACGAAAATCCATTTAGAGCCACGGCCTGGGATCTGTTTTCTATGTACGATTTAAACCATCGGAAAGGTTGCCGTGGATCACGGCATTATATAGTTTTTCTAAAAGCAGAGTGTTTTAAATAGTCCGTAGTCCGTAAATATAGACCTTCGACTTATCTTGTTGATAAAGCAAAATCAGTACAGTTGAGTGTGATTTGTAAGTCAGTTCTAACTAAAGAGAACTTAGAAGAGAACTTAGTTTTTCTAATAACAATAATTTGAATTTTTGTACCTCAAAATTTGTTTTTAAATAAATCATATATTTTGATTACTTTTATCATAAAGAACAGAAGTAAGAATATTCATAGGCAATTATGATTTTCGTTTTATTTGTTAAGCAACAAATATCTTTCGTAAGAAAAATAGCGCACTCATTATAGTGGCTCCAAACCATGTAGGCAAACCATTTATTTGATATCAAAGGGACTGGGGCTCAAAAAACAGGACCACCAAACGCCCAGAATCATATTCTGCGGACTTTTTTGAATTTGAAAATATTTCAAATTGGAATCTGTAAGGCAGCTATTATAGCGGCGGAGCACCATCTTGCTGAAAATAAACATTTCGCAATTCCGGCAAGAGCCATTCATCCAACAGGTTTTAGAGATTCTCTATGACGTCGTTATACACGACATGGCTTTCCCGATACTCACATGCTCTGAGAGGATTTTCTCTAGACCAATAGTGGTGATTTCGTCAGTTGTACACACCGTTATTGGGAAATTTGGTTTTGTCAGGCCTTACTATGTACTTTACAAATTCATGATCTCTACTTATTTTTCTTGTAAGCCATCTGCAAAAGGTGATTCTTTGGACATTGTCACGCGGATGTAATGCTTGAACTATGCACAGCTGTCGATAGCATTTAAAACCGTATATTTGCCATGTATTTAGTACAAGTGAGTGAAAAACACCCACTTCAAGAGCGACATATCTGAATAATTTATCTGAATAAGCTTCCACATAGGTTAAAATAGAACACTTTCTGTGTCTATGTCCAGTACACAAGGCTGTCACACTATCTTCTGGATGGATACTTATAAAACCTTTCTAAAAGTTGTTTTCTTCTCCTTTCTAGATGGAGATAGTTTTGATTTCATAGTTGTTGGAGCTGGCAGCGCAGGCTCTATCGTCGCGGCACGCCTGAGTGAGGTACCGCATTGGAGAGTCCTCCTCATCGAAGCTGGGGGCAACCCACCGCCTGCTAGTGTGGTGAGAATTAATTTTGATTTTTAATGTCAGTTTTGACGTAAATGGCGTAAATTGCGCAAAAGAGCCTAGGGTACGAGTCATGGTAGTAATATCACCCCAGATGAGCTTATTACTATAGTTTTTTTGCTCTTGCATTTTATATCCGATCATTATGAAATGTTGCAAACACGTTATCAGGGGTACAAAAATAACTAAAGTATTCTCTATTTACAATATTCTCGACGGAAACGCGAGCGAAAATGTGTGAAAAGTTTATCTGTAAATTTTTAGGAAGTTTTGTTTATATTTAAATATAATGTTTCATTTTCAGGTACCGAGTTTATTTGCTACTCTAGCACACACAAAGTATGATTGGGATTATAAAGCCTATCTGGATCGAGGAACAGGTCAGGCGCACCCTGAAGGTGTTCTTTACATGACAAGAGGGAAAATGCTTGGTGGTTGTTCGGCTAATAATTACGAAATACATTCCAGAGGAAAGCCAGCAGATTATGATGATTGGGATCATATCGCTCCGGGGTGGAGCTGGAATGAAGTGTTGCCTTATTTCAAAAAACTTGAAAATATGACAGACCTTACAGTATTTTCTGATCCAAATTATGCTAAACTTCATTCTACGTCCGGACCGGTTGGCATCTCTAGACCTAACAATAAATATTACGAGAAAATTAATGACGACCTCATGGATTCACTTGAAGAGATAGGTATTAAGAGAATATTAGAAATCAACGGTCCAGATATAGAAGGCGTTTCAGTGCCACACTATATTTATACAAATGGTAGAAGGTCAAGTTCTGCAGAAGCTTATTTACGCCCTAATAAAGATCGTCCCAATCTTTTAGTAGCCAAATATTCTAGAGTTACTAAACTAATTATTGACCGTACCAAAAAGAAAGCCGATGGCGCACAAGTTTTATTACGTGATGGTAGATTGGTTAACGTATTTGCAAGAAAAGAAGTTATTGTATCAGCCGGCTCTATCGACACACCTAAACTTCTAATGCTATCTGGAATAGGCCCCGAAGAAGAACTTGTAAAACACGATATTGAAATAATTGCCGATTTACCAGTCGGGAAAAACTTGGAAGATCATGCTGTAGTTCCATTCCTTATTGCTGGTCAGAGAGGATTCCAAACTGCTCTACAAAACCTTGTATCTACAACAGAGTTAGATGCTATACCAGTTCCAACACTTGCCGGTTACATTAATATTAATGGCACCACCGATGAGCTAAGAACAAAGCCTGACATTCAATTCTTTAACTCACATATTGGAGCTATGGCGTCACCAGTTATATATTATGGTTGTAAAACTGCAATCAATTATGATGATGATTTTTGTTATACATTTGCAAAAGCAAATATGAACCGCGAAGTGAATGTGTTTGCTTTAGTTTTGTTGCATCCTAGATCTAGAGGACAAGTAAGTTTAAGAAGTACGAATCCATTTGAAGATCCCGTAATAGAGCTAGGTTATTTTAGGGACGAACATGATTTATTTATTCTTAAAGAAGGCGTTAAACGTATGTCAAAGTTAGTTAACACTAGTTATTTTAGAAAAGTAGGTGGAGTAATTCCAAAAATAACAGTCAAAGGATGTGAGGACATTGAATGGGGCTCGGATGAATATTGGACTTGTTTTGTTAAAAACAGTGTCACCACTATATTGCATCCAACTGGGTCCTGCGCTATGGGCCTAAATGGAGTAGTCAATGAAAGACTGAAAGTTCATGGTGTAGAAAACTTAAGAATAGTAGATGCATCAGTGTTTCCAAGGATCCCAAGTGGAAATACTAATACTCCAGCTATGATGGTCGGAGAAAAGGCATCTGATATAATAAAGGAAGACTATTTAGTGACGTGATTTCTTAAAATATTTTTGTTATATTTGTGCAAATAGTACGTTTTAAACCTCATGCGCTGTTAATGTTATATAAATAGTTAATTATAATGTTTATTGTTGCTACAACCCAAGCGAAAATATAATCCAGTAAAACTGGAAGGAATCCAAAAGTGTTGATTAATTTTCAATGTCCCGTTTTTTAAGATTCAAACGAATTTAAATAAAGTCTAATTATGTTTATTAACAAGTAATACTTTAGTAGTAATTACTTAATTGATAAAGATCTATTAAGTTTGTACTTGTTTAGCTCTGTTAAAGTTACTAGCATATATTATTAATTTCGATCTTAAAAAACATATAATTAGACTAATAATGATAAGTTACCATAACAACGAGCAATTAAGTGGATTATTAATTATATGCTGTTTAATTTTTTGCATAAATTTTAAAAGCAATAAATTAATTTGAACCAGAGCAAATCTTAGATTTATTGAATTTTGTTCTTGTTTGATATTTATTTTGAAAGTTAGATTCTAGCTGGTGATACAGGTGCCTCGCTATACAATATTAGCAATATTTATGTAACCTTTACCAATTATTATGTAAGGCGAATCGAAATAATTTATTACAAGGGTGCGATTATCACGAAGTTCTTATATATTGAATATATTAAACAAATGGACGAACAAAAGGAATAAATAAAATCGCTTCCTTTCCGTTAAGCTCAATGGAGCTTAAAGCTGCGGTCTTTAGTGGCTGAACTTTCAAAACTCTTAACTTTTTAACAAAGGAGGTGTTATGAGCTTCAGTCTTGGTTTATTGGGATTTGGGATTTTTTTTGCACATTTACCTTGTTAGCGACGCAAAATGAAACGGATTCGGCATAATAGGGACATAGCCATACAAATAGTTTTGTAAATAACGCTAGTCCACGCCCTCACTACTTGCGCCCGTCCTCGGATAGGTGGTTATTTTCGAGTGTGACGTAAGCAAGTACTAATAAGATTCTTATAGGAAATTGGGATGTTATAGGAACCTAGGTATAGGTATATTTTGAATTCTATTTTGATAACATTGATTTATGGTTGAATTGATGATGTTTGTGTTTAATAAAGTTCTTAGAGATTTCATTGGTAGATAAGCGTAATGTGAGAAGCTTTATGTATGTCTTAGATAGAAATAAGACCTAGGTTATTTGTCAAATACTGATTTGTTTAGATTTGTCATAATTGTGGTAATTTTATGGTTATTTCGTATCAGATTAGGTACATAATGGTAGATATAACGTTATTGTATATAGGTTCATATAATAAAGTACGCATTTGAAGTAATAAATGACGTAATATGGTTAGATATTTTCTCGTTGAATAACTACGTAATTATATGGTTTATTGTTATGGTTTATTGATAATAATGTGTAAATTGCTTTCTTTTATTGAAATGTAATAATTATTTTCATGGTGTTTTACGTATTTGAAGAGAATAACGAGAAAACCTTTTTTGTTGTATGTGTTCCTAATTGGTAGTTATATCTTGTTTGATTATGTTAAAATCTAATTGTAATTAGAATGTTTGCATAGTTTGATAATGTAAAATGATAAAATTATGTTTGTAACCGTTTCGCCTTAGGTACAATGTTAGGCTAAGTAAGTAGTCTGCCGGCGCAAACGGTATTTTGAGATGGTCTTTGTTCTAGAAAGTTTTTTGTGTTTAATTTTATCAAATTGGTATTTATGTAAACATATAGGAATCGTTTTGCTCTATTATTTGAATATAATATTGTAATGGTTTTGATTAATAGTTTGAAAGATAATTCGATGTAAAGTTTAGAATCCAAGTAAAACTTAAGTGTAATTAGGTGCAAATTGCACAAACGCGCCAGCCAATCAGAGCGCTGGAATTATTTAGGGCGAAATTTGTATAAAAGGCGCACGCCGAGCTTTGGAAGTCAGTTCGGTGCCCACAAGCAAGAAAACAACATCTAATAAGAAGAAAGAAACAGTTCGGTGCCCACAAGCAAGAAAACAACATCTAATAAGAAGAAAGAAACAGTTCGGTGCCTGCAGCGAAGAAAACAACAAGAAGAAAGAAAAAGTCTAATAAGAAGAAAGAAAAAGTCTAAGAAGAAAAGTTCAGAAGAATCCAACTAGAAGAAAGAAAGTGCTGTTCGGTGAATCCGGAGGCCAGTGAAGACCCAAGAAGACGTAAGGGCTGTTCGGTGTATCCGGAGGCCAGTGAAGAGGTCTGAAGAAAGAAACTGAACGACCGAAGACCAAGAACGGTAACAGTACGGCTTGCAAGACGTTCAATACGTAATGAACTCTTAAAAAACGCTAGAGTTCGTCGTAACGTCAATAGTGCGGATATTGATTTACCCGGCGCGCCACGGCGTGTTTAAGTGAACGAACGCCTGACATCCACTAATCGCAAGCTGTTTCAGAGAGTTCGAGAAAAAACTAGAGAACTTGGCTGGAAATTTGCTTGGACGCGAAATGGCAGCATTTTGGCGAGGAAAGACGAAACTTCACTTATACACCGCTTGAGGGGAGAAGAAGACTTCGAAAAGGTTTTTGGTATTATTTAATTGGACAGTTAAAGTGAGTGATCAAGTTTTGTTTGTTTTTATAAATTCTGCTTGCCTTGTTTTAAAAAACAGTATTTTATTATTTCCTACTACAAATATATCAAACCTATTTTATAGATGGTATGTCGATGTATCTTTACATTATAAAAGACACAGTAAAAATTGTTTAAGACAGGGGCGTAGTTTCGTTACGTTGAGGTTAGATAATTCGCATTTTCACCTTTTTGGTTCACGAAGTGTTTTTTGTACTTCGTATGTAAAATACTTAGCTCTTTTTTCTTATTTTGTCTATATTATGGATAAGTATGTAATTGAAGTCTCTCCAGGACAATCGTTGAATGATTGTTACTTCTTTTCTTGTTTTGCGTTTTGTGTTTTTCATTATATATTTAATTCATTTCTTTATATTTATTTTCTTTTAGGCTATAAGGTACTCCTCTTTGATGCCACTAAATTATATCAATTAAAATGATTAAAGACAAACAATTTTCCATTAGTTTATTTAATGCAGGGTCCCTTGGAACTGGTCACGAAGAGCTGCAGGTGGCTATTGAGCAAATTTCACCTGATATACTGGCTATTAATGAGACGTGGCTTCGTGCTGGTGAGGATGAACGTGCGCCTACGTTATCCGGCTACAGACTACGACACACGCCTCGCTCAGCGACAGGTGCCCGCTCACGTGGCGGAGGCGTGGGTTTTTATATTAGGCAAGGTGTTGCATTTCGAAACTGTCCACACCCTGAAACTAATATTGAAGTTGAACAGATGTGGATCAGAGTGAAGGTGAACAGCCTACGATTTTTGATAGGTACTGCTTACAGGCCACAGTGGCTTAACTGCAACACGTTTTTCGAAGCGCTGTCGGACTCTGTGACGTCGTTTAATAATTATGACTTTTTAATATTTACTGGAGACTTAAACATCAACATACTAGATGTAAATGACAGAAAATATCTCTATTTGCAACAATTTCTGACAAGCTTTAACCTGACAAACTACGTGACGGAGCCAACTCACTTTACCGATTTCAGTCGGTCCGCAATTGACCTAATCTGTACTGATGCACCATTACAAAAAATTGATGTTCACCATGTAAAAGACTTAGGACGACACGCTCTAGTAACTGCGAATCTAAAGATCAAAAAGCCCCAACCCCATTTCAAAACAATAACTTACAGACCTCTCAAGGAAATGGATCTAGACGCATTTAACCGGCACCTCCATTTAATCAACTTTGATGCAATTATGCAACTCGAAAATGTCGACGAAATGGTTGATCAATTCAACACAATTATTTTACATCTTTTCGATAAATTTGCACCAGTTAAGAAGACTAGTATAAGACATCGTAAAGCGCCTTGGCTTACCTCTAACTTATTAAAAATAATGCAGCTTCGAGATTTTGCATATAAGCGGTACCGTCGGACTTTAAACGAAACACATGAAGCTGAATACAAGCAGCTAAAATCATTAGCTCGTGTTAACATGCATGCAGAAAAAAAAGCTTATTTTGACAGTAAAATTAACGCGAATATTAAAGATTCAAGAACTTTGTGGAAAAACCTAAAGCAAACCGTTACTAATGACTCTCAAAAAGTTTCTGATCTCCCAGATCATATGAGAGACCCGGATATTATTAATTCGTACCTTTTAAATGTACCTGGGAGCGATACGGTTCGTATTTCTGCTCTGACATCATTTGAGTTTCAAGAAGAATGTCTAGGCACGTTCAAGTTAAATACAGCGAGTCCTTTAATGGTCGGTAACATTATTACTAACTTTAAAACAAACGCGCAAGGTGTTGACGAATTATACCTAGATCTTGTACTGCTTATTTTACCCCACTGTCTAGATGTTATAACTGCAATAATCAATAAATCGATTACAACATGTTACTTCCCAATGCTCTGGAAAACAGCTATCGTACGACCAATTCCTAAAACTAGTAACCCAAATGAGCTAAAAGACATTCGGCCCATTAGTGTTCTATGTTTTCTTTCGAAGGTGCTTGAGAGAGTGGTCTATAGCCAAATGGTCAAGTACTTTGAACAAAATCACTTAGTGCCTATATTCCAGTCAGGTTTTCGGAAAGGTCATAGCACAAGTACTGCCTTACTGGATGTTGTTGACAACATGTTATTTTCTCAAGATAAAGATGAGGTCACAGTCTTAGCTCTACTTGATTATTCCAGGGCATTTGATTGTATTAACGTCCCTCTCTTGCTCTCGAAGTTGTCCTACTACGGTTTTGACAGTAGAGCATTAACTTGGTTTAATAGTTACTTGACGGGTCGATCGCAAAAAGTTGTAGTAGATACTTCTGGTGGTGGTAAAATATTTTCCCAAACTATGCCAGTTCATCGCGGTGTTCCTCAGGGTTCCATACTTGGTCCCCTTCTATTTATTATATACACTGCAGATCTGCCTAACACAATCAAATACAGTAAATACCATCTCTATGCTGATGATTTGCAGTTATATATTTCTGCCAAGCCCCATGAGATCCCTTTAGCTATGGGAAAATTGAACGAGGACCTACATCGAATTTCAGTTTGGTCGTCAGAAAATTGTCTAGTGCTGAACCCAGCGAAAACCAAGTTTATGGTATTTGGGACAAAGAAAAATGTTAATATATTTAACAGAGACTCTGCCTCACACAGGATAAGATTGATGGGAGTTAACATTGAAAGAGTGGAGAAAGCCCGAAACCTGGGAGTTGTCATGGACAGTGCATTGAAATTTGAAGCACACGTAGCAGAGATTGCGCGGGCCTGCTTCTACAGGCTTAGGATTCTATACAAGGTACGCAACTATATATCTGCAAAACTGAGAATCAGTTTGTGTGACAGCCTAGTGCTTTCAAAATTAAACTATGCAATTAACGTATATGGCCCTTGTGTTCTGGAGAGAACCCAGGGTTTGATACAAAGAATACAGAATGCATGTGCACGGTTTTGTTTCGATATTCCTCCGCGAACCCACGTCTCGCCTTATCTTAATGAGGGAAATGTTTTGAATATGAAAAACAGGCAAAATTTATTATACACATCTATGTTATTCGGTATAATTAGGCTCAACTTACCACCTTATCTATACAACAAATTGTCTTGGAGATCTTCTAACATTCGTTACGGCATTAGATCGTGTGTAAACGAATTACTAACACCACGGCACAGAACTGCTGCTTTTCGGGGTAGCTTCAGGTATCATGCAACCAGGTGTTGGAACAATGTGCCTCCACCTCTACGTAAAACCAACAACGTATTTGTTTTTAAAAAAAAATTTAAGGCATTTCTGATGTCCCAACAAAAATTCGGCATCAACTGGTTGTGTGCTGCCTGAAACAAATGTTTTGCTGTATAATTGTTTTGTTTGCCTTTTGTTCCTTATAGTTTATCTTGAAGCCTATTGTTACATTTGTACTATCTTACATGTATAAAGTAACTGTTTAGTTATGTAAAATTATAAAAACAAACTATTTACCTTTATTATTAACGGAGAATTATTTTAAAATTACATTAAAAAATTTTTTATTATATAATGTTGCGAAGTGGAACTATCTACTGTGTTGGTTCTGGCAGAATAACAGCGTTGTTGCTAGGATATGTTCGCGTATCCTCGCTTTCAACATTATGCTGAGCTAGGACCATTTTACTCACTTAAACTTAAATACTGAAGTCTGTTTTGTTTTATTTTAAGTCCATTTTCTACTATTTCTTATTGTGTTCCTAATTTCATACATGTAAAATGTTCTATTATGTTAAGTGAGTGAATAAATGAATAAAATAAATAAAAATAAAATAAATAACTACAGGAACGATTGCGGTTCATAGGCTTGTTTAAACTTAAGGTTTATTTTGGTATCCGCAATAAACGTTCTTACTTTGAAGACGTGTTGTTTTCACTGCGCTCCAACCTGCACTCGATCAAGTCGGGTGTCACTCCGTGGTTCGTCAGGTCGTGGTGTCTTCGGGGCCAAAGGGTAGACTTCTTCGTTAAAAAACTCTCGATTCAAATTATGGTGTATGAAGTATAAGTTTGATATGAATTTATTATGGATGTTTGTTTGAACATTTGTTATTTCTGCAATCCTATGTTATGTTTTACACGGTCTGTTTTACACAAGTCGCCGACAAAGGATGTCCATTAACACTGACAAAGAACAAGTGGTTCACCCTACTCACAGTAAATATAAAAGGAACTAAAGCAAAACTGATACTTGGTGTATTTTTGAAATCAGAACATACTCTAGACATTCAAATGTTAGTTTTAACATTCTGTAGTCATAGTCTCTTAAATTTTTTTAAATCATATTTATCGTATTAATAATATTATTTTTGTATGATTAGAGTTTCTTTATCTCAGATAATTACGCATAACGGGACATTAAATTAACCTCTTATAAATTAAGAAATTAAAATATTACATTTATAATTAGAATAAATTTAACTACTTTTACAAATAAATTTGGGTAATTGAAATTGCTACATTGTAAGAAGTCTTAATCCTTAGTTTTTGGAGGTAGGTTAGTCGAATAACCTAATCGAAAGTCTCCTCAGAAGATTGCAGAGTGTTTTATTAAGAAAATCTTACCTTAATCATATGTACAACAATCTTATGTACAACAGTTACAATGAAAATAATAAAATCTCTACATGTCCATGTGTGTCATGAGCGATGTAATAAATATGAAAAATATATTGACATGAGCTTGTAAAAACATATCTATTGCTCTTGCACAATTTTAGACCTCACCGGAAATCGAACCCGAGCCATTTTGATCAATAGGATTGGTTACTTACCACCTAGCAACTGAGTCATGCGTTGTATTAATCGAAGTAAGAACTATTTAAATGACATAATTATACGACATCGAGCATAGGTCATTATTCATATTAGATAATAATGCTAAAATACATATAGAAATCGAAATGATCTACGAAAGAAAAATTCGGGGAAACCATAAAAGAGATTTTATTCAAATATTTTTACAACCCAATTAAATAATTTTACTTGAGTTTAAAATTTACTTCAATATTTCAAGTGTTATTTTCAACCCCAGCGCACCCTGACAGGACTGCGAGGTCTGTTTAGAGCTCTTAGGGTGTTAGCACACCAATCGATCGAGCGTCGCTCGATTGGTGTGTGTGTAACACCCTTACTGAGGCTTGTGTATGACGTAATTACGTCAAATCGAGACATTTGTATGAGGTTACGCTACTGCTCCTTTATACTGTGTCCTACTTCTCACTAATCCTACTAATATTATATATGTTGTAATGATTGATAATAAGTCACTTAACACTAGAGTACACGCGCCCCTTTTTTTTACATAAGTACTCGCGTGGCCTACTATGGTAATCCATTTTAAAAATGCTTTAAATTTACTTTCAGGTAGCTTATGAATAAAATACCAACAAGTAAGAATAAAAAATTTATTGGACTTCTAAGGATAAATATATAAATTTAAGTATATTAAATAGGAACAAAAAAATATAAACTAACTCCTAAAATTCTTCGAAAATTTAACAAAAATGGCACTGCTGAGATCAATGTTAATAAAAATATTTTTTAGGACATAATTTATAACATTTTTTTTATGAATCGTAACGTTCAAGGCATAATGTTGCTTGATGGTCAGGGCAAATCCATTTATTGCATGTCTTGCACTACTTTTTTGTTGACCGATTTTGGGCTCTTGTGCAAAGCGCGCATCGATATTTTGGATACGAGTTCGTGTTGATGGAGGAGCTGCTTTTCTCCAAATAGTTCCATTAACAGATTTGAAAACTTCACTTCGTCTTTCACTTGCCAATTCCGAGAGAGGGGTATCATCTTCTGAAATCTCTTCAAGTTCATTTATATTTTCTATCTCCATTTCCGGAACATTTGCCTCGTCAACCAATGCCTGTAAATCTGGTGCAGGTTCTGTGTCATCTTCTTTGCTCTCAATTGCCTCATCCTCATCTTCATCTAATTCCATCAACCATCTTCCGATTTGTTCGGAATCCATCGTTACGAAATCAATCTGCAAAATTACCTTTTAATTTCAACACTAAAATAAATAATAATTATATCTAGTTATAAGTGTTTTTAACATTATGTGTATTATACATACACATAGAATATGTATCTAAAACAATCTAATAAACTTGTAATATTATTATAATAAAAGACTTACCCAAATTTGGTTCGTCAATACACGCGCGGACTACTATAGTAGTCCGCGCGTGTATTCTAGTGTTAAAAACGGCTGAATGGATTTTGATGTAATTTAGTAAAAATATAATATTGTATCCAGATATAAAACTTGTATCCAGAAGTTTTCGTTTATGGACAATAAAACCATCATACGAAAGCGTAGGAAATTTCAACATTAAGGTTATGGTTGTATTTTTGAGGCTTTTAGTATTGAGACAATCGAGACTCTTCGACTCTTTAGTAAAATTTCTAAACGATTGGTGAGTTACACAAGCCGCCGCTTAAATAAAATAACAAAATAAGCTCCATCTATTATATTGACCTATAATCGATGGAGCTTATTTTGCGCTACCTTTAGCAATCCAACTATTTTTAATATTTATTTAACAAGCAATTATTAATATTTTTGTAGTGATTTGGGAATGAAATTTTCTATATAACTTGCCCAAGCATAATGCATATTGCAAACATTCTACGTTCCAGAGAGCAATATTGAAACGCAATAATATTTACAGTAAATAAAAGTTTAGTCTGTCAGATCAAATTATTCTGAAGCACCACGTTACGAGTAGTTTGAATAATTTGATTCTCATGATTGACTATTCATTGATGCCATAAAAAAATAGCGCATTGATTTTTTAACGTGTTCGATTCCTGCGCGGGGCGAGCTATTTCAAACAAACTTATTTTCAGATTTTCTTCTTTTTGAAAATAAAGGAATATTTTCTTTGAGTAAAACTTGCTCTCTATGGTATTTAAAGAACTTTCCCACCAGGTGAAATTTCTGAATTCCACTCTGTGTAACGTCAACAAGAACAAGCAGTTCGGTATGTCAAGTCAATAAAATCACATTCTAATTCAAAAACTATTTGGAGATATCACTTTTCTATATTATATTTCGCCATTAACAACTTGCTAAATAATGTAAAAAATATTTTAACGATAATGAGCAAATTAAATTGACTCTTATTCAACCTCTGTATGACGTCATCGAGCAGCACTGACTTCTAATTACTCTATGGTTAAACTGTCGTATCAATATTTACAGTAAATAACTGCCACAAGAATCCGTAGAAAATTCTAGAGTTGTTCATTCCAGATATAAAAATAAACTTGGTAATGCGACTTTAAAAAGATAACTACTCTGTGATGTCAGCGTACAAGATTATTAAAAATTGATTTCAATTCAAATACCGGCACATAAATCAGAAATATTCCAATAATTTTACACTCATATATATATAGAGATGTATGGAAATAAGTGTATTTACCTTTACTTTGTATAGGTTAGCATCCACGGGCTCTTGGGCTAGCACAGTAAAAGTTATGAGGCAGAAAGCTTAGGAAAAGTATGTGTTAATATTTATGGGTATGGCGAATACAATCAATAACAAATGTCTGAACGATAAACTTAGTTTTCATGTTAAGTCTAGTGTTTTTTATGAAGCAGCCTTATAAAAGCTGGATAATAGGATTATAAGGTTAATAAGGTAACCTAACCTAACTCTTCTTTGTGGTAGTACGCTTCATTGGCAGTTTATTTATTATTTTTAACTGAGACGTAGAATGTCCGAAAAAAAAATGGCCAGTTGTTGCTAGACAAGATTTTTAAGTATGTTCATTATTTAAAGGAAGCGTATTTTAAGCAAATCATCAAACAGTTAAACCATCTGTATGGAATATTTATCACAATTATTTGCAGAAGTGTTTTTATTGATTTATCTGGTGTTCTGCAGTTTACATTAAACGTACTCGTATATGGCCATTTTTTTTTTATTTCTAACAATCACACTTCATTATCTAGCCAGAATTAAGTATCATTAACGAACTTGTGTTATGGATACTAGATAACGGATAAATAAACTTAAGAAATATATAAGCACACATAGATATTTTTTTTATTTCATATATAATTATTAGAAATAAACTTAAATAAACATACATACACATCCATGACTAGAAAGCAAATATGATCAAATATTGCCCCTACCAGGATTCGAACCCGGGACCTCTGGCATGGAAGGCAATGCTACTTACTTACAATACAATAAAGTAAGATCGGCTGGCAATTTTGGATTTAGAGTCCACAGCTGCCCACAAGGAGACAAATGACGTGGTCTCGAGCTTCTTACATCGGCCCACTGTGAGCCATTTATTTTATTTTATTTTTTTATTTTATGAGTGATTTAACGGAAATTTTTAACGCAAGCTTATCTCTATCTTAAAAGCCAACTCGACATTTTAATTCTACTACCTATCTTCCATAACAACTCATCGTTTGTATTTTAAAGGAGATTGGCAGATATACATGGTTTTAGTTGGAGTTAACGTGGAGCGTTTATAAATTCTGGATCCATTTAAAAAATATATATACTATAGAGTATGTCTAGGAACAATAATAATTGCATTTTCATTAAGTACTAATTTTGAGGTTATGATTTCAAATTACCTATATTTACCTATATTTATTTACATAGGTAATTACTACTATCACCAACCGACCATAATAATAATGACACGTAAATGTTCATCAATATCTTTATCTTAATCAACTAGTCCAAAAATCACAGCAATAAGTCGTCGTAAGCGCAATCTGTCGGAATCCGTAGGCACAGAGGCTTATAAAGTCACGTTATATTAAATAACTAAAAGTATCGCAAATCGTCAGTACAAAACCAAGGCACTCACACACACACAAGTGATAAGTCCAAAAGAACGAAACTGTTTCGTTTTCAAGTTATGTTTTTTATCTCAAACTCGCCAGCTAAGGAAAAAGCTATACAGCCAAGGATAAGGACTCCATTGAGTAATAAACCATTTTCACTATGAGAAATGTAAAAAAAATATTCTTTCATAAAAATGAGTCCTTACATTCTGATGTGACTATAATTTCCTATATTTAAAATCTATATTACAAAATCAAATACTGGTGTTTGGTCACAATCAATCCGATGTATCGTAATAAAAAATGACAGGTGCTAAAACCATCCTTTATAAATCAACTATTTTATGGAGACTTCTACACATGAAGCTAATATTATGGAAATTCACATAAAAAAACAGAATAAATAAAAGTACTAGTTACTTTTCTAAACGCTCACTGTTTACTTAAATAAGGATTCGCCAATATTCGTTATGTTGAAACCATACCTTTATTGGCTAAAACGCGGTTTATTTCGTGATGGAAAATTTGAAAACCTTGAATGGCCAGGATAATAACCACTTTTTAATACGAAAAATACTTCGAATGTTTTTCATAACACATTTGACATTAATTGGGGGTGCAATCGAGATATGGTCTTGAATCCATCAAGTATTCGGATATACTAAAAACTAGCAGATTCTAAGCAAAAACATGATGAACAAGTTATTAAAGCTAAGGAAGAAAACATTGCAAAAAAACAGTAGGGGAGCAGGGGGTAATGGGAGCCAGCGGGTAATGGGAGCGGTGCGACAAAAGACAAAACTATAGTTCATATTTACTCGGTTGTCAATCGGGCGCCTCCGTTACACTGCGGCCGCGTTTTCCTGCCACGCTAAGCTCGCCAGTGCCACGTCTCATGTGTCTACGGACACTTGTCGATTTCTTGCTCCGCGCTTACAAAAAATACAAAATTTCAAAGGCTAGGTAAGTGTGAAGTTATATGTTTGTTACAATCAAACCTGTTTTATTTTATAGCTAATGTTATCAATTTTAAGTATCAGTACGTATGATTTCATTACGAGCTAGATTTAAGTTATCATTTTATTCAATTTCAAGATGGTGGTGTACATCTCTGGATTCAAAGCCACGAGAATTTTTCTCATGAACCCTGCTGTATGTTCAGAAAATGATTTTGTTGCCGTGGATGAAGACCAGAACCTAGTTAATGAGCAAGCGAGTTCAGCTGCTGTTACTCAGTGTCAGAGATCCGTTTCTCAACAGCTAGCTACTGGTTACTCTGACCCACTTCCGTCTATATCTCGTGGTGTTCAACAAGAGCTTGAAATGGATAGCTCTGTCCTGATCCAATCCACGCCAAATATTAAACAAGATCAGTCACGTGCTGTTATAAACCCAGCAACGAACTCATCTACAACAACCGACGTTCAAGAACAGTCCAACCATATCAAACGATACACAACAGCAGTCAAACATTCTGCAGGCAACTGTTCACTTTTATGCCCAAACATCGGATTGTCCCATACCTGCAGAAACATCATATTTTGCGACAGTTCCTTTAGTTGTGAGTCCACTACCTAACATATCTAACAAAAATAAGACTTCGCGCCAAAAACAACATTCAGTAATCTTTTCTAGCACGCCAATGAAAACAGTGTTGGAAGAGAAAGAGAAAAAACGTTTAGAGAAACAATTTAAAACTAAAATCAATCCAAAGAAGAAGGGCAGCAATAAAGAAAGAAAATGTAACGAAGAAAAAGAAAAAAAACGAAAGGAGACAACCAGCAAAAAAGAAAAAGTGAAAAGAGTAAAAAAGAAACTTTTTGAGGATGAAACTGACACGTCTAAAGAAGAAGACGTTAAGAACTTTTGCGACGATGAGTCAGAATATTCAGAAGAAGACACATTGTGTGCTATTTGTTGTGACACAGGAAAAAGTTGCGAGATGTGGTGCCGTTGCAGAGGTTGCGGTAAATGGGCTTATAAAGAATGCTCTGGTTCTGACAGCCTGGTTGTGTTTTTTGATTGGCGCTAATTTTTTTTTTCCCCAGACAAACACACCATCTGTATGGCCTCCAAAGTAAGCAGAGCTTGTGTTATGGATGACCCTACAGCGAACTGGGTGGGAACCCAGGATAAACATACATATATAAATATAAACAACCATGACCCGAGAACAAACATCTGTGTTCATCACACAAATGAATGTCCCGGCGAGGACTCGAACCTGGGACCTTCGGCGTATGAGGCAAGGCTACTTACCACTACGCCACTCGGTCGTCAATCGGTCGTTCCTATTACACATATGGGAATTTAAAGGCTCTCATTTCCCGCAAAGTTGGGCAATATATTGATAATTATTGATAAGATTGATAAGATATATTGAAAAAAATGCGAAATGGAGGGGAAAGGATAGCGCGATCTCAAACTTCTAGCATCCGTATACAGTCAGCCATTTTGGTGGCACTTTCATTGCCTTTTCACTCTACTCCGGACTACTCCGTCTTGTCCCATGGCGCAGGTTCCACATGGTGACAGTGCTTTTGGAATAATGTCTCTCTTGTAGTAGTCGCTCTTGTCCCATGGGCTATCTTCGCAATTTTTTACATTTAAGATAGCTTTATATCACCTTTCATTTTAGAAATGTGTAGTATTTACAAGTTCTGCCAGATTTTTGACCTTTGCAGTCATCCTTGCAAAATCAAAAATTTTTTTTTTTCAAAAAAATCTCAAATCGAGCGTTGGCTTGTCCGAAATATTGGAGCTTTACAATCTGATTCCTCCGTTTGACTGTAAGACGGTTGCAAAAGTGCGGATACTTGAATACGCTATTATTCATGGACGTTAGAGAAACAATAAGAAAAGCTCCTAAAGTGAAATTTAGAAACTGAATATTAGCCCTAGTCCTATTAATTGTGTGTTCGATGTTGAGATATCTGTAAAACAATGTTAGTGCATATGTATTTAATTCTGTAAGTGAAACAGGACTTGCAATACGTTTAATTTTATTTGTTTATTTATTTCCGGTTTAGATAACATATAATCGTCATAAAAGGAAAGTCTAGTGCTTAAACTAGGCCAAGCTTGTCACTCAAGCACTAGTACATATGAAATTGGCGTTTTGTAAGGGAGGAATATAAAGTAATTTTTTTTAAATATAATATATTTATTTAATCAAACTATGTACCATTACTATCTATGCACTTTTGCCATCTCACAGGTAGTTCATTGATCCCTTTACTAAAAAAACCATTCGGATGGGTTGGAGCAAGGTCCGGGGAGTACAGTGGATGTCTTAGACATTCGAATTAAAGCTCCTCTAATTTTGTAGCGTGTGCAGCGTGCAGCGTGTTGTCTAGCGTTGTCTTGAAGCAGCAGTGGCCTAGAGCGATTGACTAGCCTAGGTTGTTTAGCAGTTAGATTTTCATATCATGTTTGCAGTTGCCGACAAAAGACATCTGCCGTAATCGTCTGGCCAGATTTTAGAAAGCTGTAGTGAACGACACCGGCACTAGTCCACCAAACGCTCACAAGTAACCTTTTTTTCACAATATCAAAGCTTTATTTTGCTCGTGGTTGAAAAGCAAGAATCACGTTTTAGATGACTTGAAGTCTCAGCGAGCAGAAAGTTGCCACCTATTATTTAAGAGAATTTATGGTTTTGGCGACAGCCTAAATACGCATACGCGCCTTGTGGTTCCGACAGTGCGAATGAAACACAAAACTTTAAATATGTATGTATATAAAATGTTCACAAAATTGTAATGACTGTTTTATTCTGTATAGCTGAGGGTAGAATGGTAGCAGTCTCATCTCCCCAATGGCTGCCATCTCATCTACTGCATCGGAGATGCTGGTCGTGGTTGGCTAGCATCGTCATTTGCACTATAAAATTACCTTATGAGTGAAAGACACTTGTCAAAAAGACATCAGTGTGAAGTGTGCATTTGTGACGTATTTGTGACCATTATTACTTTACTTGTGATTAATGTTTCTTAATCGTATTTAATTACATCTTGATAAAAATCATCGCTTTTTACTGCTTAAAACC
The DNA here is from genome assembly GCA_923062675.1 of Marasmarcha lunaedactyla. Classification (NCBI taxonomy): domain Eukaryota; kingdom Metazoa; phylum Arthropoda; class Insecta; order Lepidoptera; family Pterophoridae; genus Marasmarcha; species Marasmarcha lunaedactyla. The sequence continues at coordinate 7,977,183 of OV281358.1, forward strand.
CCAATGATATTAAATTACAACGCGAATATGCTTGTACGACGCGCGAGTCCTCACTCGTAGAGTAAGTTGCCCACTGGTTGGTCTCAGGGCGGGTTATAACTTTTATCAACAGATTAAAATCTTATCAATAGAAGAAAAATGATTAAATATTGTATCATTTTTCTTTCATCTTTAATAAATTTTATCTTTGATATATCTTGTCGTTAAGCGCCTCTGATTTGTTATATCAGAAATGGCAAACCCACATCAAAAAACTTAATTCACATGATAAAAATACCTTTAACTTTATAAAGATGTTAGGTTTAGTCAAAAACTGTTTTTATAGGCTAAAAATACTCTACAAGATCCGAAACTATCTCTCTGAACAAACGCGCATCATCTTATGTGAGTCATTGATGTTGTCAGTTCTAAATTATAGCGATCTAGTGTATGGTCCTCGTCTTCTCTCTAGTTCCCAAAGGATGATAAAACGAGTACGGAATGATTGCGGTCGCTTTTGCTTTAATATCCCTCCTCGTACTCATGTGTCACCCTTTTTAAATGACGCCCCAATGTTGAATAATGATGATATTATGAATAATATTAATGAAATCACGCAGAAGACTACACTTGGCAGTCCTCATGTTTGATTTACTGAAGTGTTTATTATATATATCTGACTATTTATTTCAAAAATTGTATTTTCGGACATTTCATTTGCAGTATAGACAAGGATTCAGTATCCACATGTCCACACGACCCCTACTTGCGGCATATAAACATAGGACCGTGGCTTTCATCGGTAGTTTCCGCTACCAGGCGACAGGCGAGAAGAAATCTGCAGTCAAACTCAACTTTTAAAAATCGAATTAAAATTTTTTCGTTGGAATTTCAAAAACTAGGTTTATGCACTTATGGTCGCTTAGGTGGCGGTGACTCCACGTGTTAGCAGGCCCTGTGAACTTGTGCTTGGTCGCATAGTATATTATACATAATGTATATAACCTGACATTTTAATCCAATAGTTCTTTTTTTTTATGACAGCGATATTAAACTTATTCTTGAGTACGTTTATATGTGAAAGAGATGTTTTTGATGTTGATGTTTCTTTCGTTTTTGCTTCGCTTTTTTTTCTATAAAACTGGGAATGTTTCTTTTTGCATTTTGTATCTCTCTCTCCTCTCAAGGAAGAAGCTGAAAACCAGCGAATTGCTCATCGAGCATAATACCGTTGAGCTTTTGCCGTTTTCTTGCCGTAGTTCTTTCGTATTTTATAACTTTTTAATAATATTTAATATGTTTTTATTTTAATTTTTCTTTTGTGTCTTTTTTTTGTGTCTGTGATTTTGTGATGCAAATAAATGATTTATCTATGTATTATCTAATGTCAGCAACTTTGATTTGTAGGTCCATGCCCATGGGTTATTATTTAACTTCTTTCTTTTTTTTGTCTTTCAACATGCAACATTGTTTAAGAATGTAACCTAGAAAAATTGAATAGCCCTTCAAAAATTCATCGAACACTGTAGCATAATTTATACTTTATTAGGAATGCATCAGTCTTACATTTGCGAACGACTTTGTCCGCGTATATTCCAGTACATGTCAAAATACCACAAAGTTCTGTTTGGCCAATATATTATTATCTTAACTAGAACTAAAAGCTGGGTTGTAGCCCTACCTCATACGCTGAAGGTTTCGAGTCCCGGCCGGGGCATTCATTAGTCTGATGAACACTGATGTTAGTTCTCGGATTATGGTTGTTTGTTATTAATACAAGTATGTGTATGTTTATTATAAGTTCTCCCCAGTTCACATTACGGTCATCCCTAACACGAGCTCTCTTTACTTTGGGGCCATACAGTTGGTGTATTTGTCTGGATTTATTAATATAATTATAAGAGATTGAGATATATCTCCTCCCATTTCTGGGGATCCTATAATGTAGGCGCGGGCTTTTGGCCAAATGGCAAGACTTAGTTTGTAAATACCAAAATGACTAAAAAGGCCATATATACAGGTTTGGTAAAACTTCAAATTTACATGGATTTTTTTTTAAAACACCTAGATACATTGGGATACACACAATTCATGATTTTTAGGTTACACCGTAGATTAAATTTAATGATGAAATATGTTTTGCCTGTCGCTTGTAAAAATATAAATATACTGAAAATAATCTCTAGCAATAGTTGATCATTAGTTTTTGTGACATCCCACGTATCATTTTTAATAAAAAAAGCTGCCAATAAATTACAAAGAAGGTGTACGTTGTCAGAAGACCAAAGTACACCGTTACATGGTAACAGGTACCACGCCTGTGGTTGAAATTACTAAAGGAACTGTGTTTACTGTATTAACCCTCCACTGAGTCTCCAGTTCATTGGAGAGGTATTTGGTTATTTTGGTATGTAGGTGGCAACAATAATATTACTTGGTCCCAGAATAGTTTATTTGTTATATTACGGATAGGGGCTTACATTTGTAGTAAACGATTTTTTCATTAAATAATAATTATTGTTATTATTGTAATTTTACTATTACGTTCATCTTACGCAAGACAGTAACAATGGACTTTACATAGACATTACTAAAATAAGATGATTTCTGTCACCTAGCGTAGAATTCTATTAATTGCGGTCCTGTATTATTCCTTTCGTAGATTTTATTCTCAAATTATTTTTGCTTTTGTTCTAATGTCCAGCATATTTAAGAAATATAAGCGATAATGTTTATTATAAAAATAACAATTACATAGTAATATCTATGATGCGAGATTGTCTCCTCCTAATATGAGTTTCTTTGATTAAATTAAATATGACTATTAAATAACGTGCTTTTCTGAAATATTCAAAAATGTACGTCAGATTTAAATCAGCCAATAAGGAAACTAAGTTTTACGCATTTCAAGTAATTGTTTAAACTATGAATGAAAACAAATACTTGTAATGTTATTTTAGCCTCTGCGGCAGGATACAACCTAGTTACATAAAGCGTTACATTGGCTTAAACACAGTTTATTGGGAAACTTGAAAAAGGAATATTCAAAATTTTACCTTGCTTACTTTTTTTAGTACATTTGGGTACGATGGTGGCCTTAAGCATTTAGTATTTTATTTGTAATAATGTGCCAAAGGACCGTGCCAAATTTCAACTCTATGCAAATTAATGTAAAGTTACTATGAAATTATTGTTAATTTTGCCCGGATTATAAGTATAGTACAGGTAAATTACTTTTGAGACGTTTTTGCATTTTAATCTGTGTACGGTCATAAATAAATAAACCAATACTTTAATATGTTTTTATAACTATTATAGCCAGGTACTGTATACTCGTTGAACAAAAGGGTGGGGTTTCGAAATACGCATCCTAAATTTTGGATTGGTAAGGGTTGATGTCAAACTGTCAAAATGACATGACGTGAGTGACGTATGCCGATTTTGACAGGTTTGACATAAAAGAAATGGCAGAAAGCACGTTCCGTTACATCATCGTAATATCGTAATTCTTAATACGACGACTTTTAATTAACGACTTTACAATAATAACACTGAACAAAAAATATTATGAACCATAAGAATAAACCACAAATAAAATCAATTCATTCATTTATTCACTAAAACCGAATAGTCAGACCTCACAATAATTAGCTATGTTTATAAATATAATTATTATTTACTTGACACTCACCATTGAGATTTGATTGTTAATATATTTTCTTCTTCAAAGTGTAACGAACTGCTTTTTTCTGACTGTACAAGGAAATTTAAATTTCACGTTTAGAGTTCCTGTATATACTACAACAAATGCAAAAACGACTCGAAAGTAATTTACCTGTAGATTCATCCGTGTTTTCGCGATGCCAAACGAATTCTAATACTCCCACTACGATGGTTGGCAAAGCAATAAAATAAGACTATTTAATTTTATAACTTAATTTAGTAAATACATAAATAATGTCGTGAAGTTTTAAAATATTCATAAAGAACGAATATTATAAATCTGATATAGAGAATATAAGGATTGTGGTTATTGCGGTTTTCTTCCTTGATACAAGATGCGTATCATTAAAGAAACCCACAATTTTAGTAAGGCCCATAACATAAAAATAAATCATAGTACATAAGGCAGCAAAGTTTCATTTACCCACTACATTATATAGCGACGGTTTTCTGACCAGCCAGGGTTTAAAGTCTTTATGTCGTTAACAAAACAACTTTATAATGTACTGTTACTGTTTCCATATCATCTATGTATGTTACGTAATCCGACACAAAAGCTAGGTTAAAACACAAAGCGAGCGTGGCCACTAAATAAAAATATAGTCTCTGCTAGTGCTGTAAAGAACTGTAAAGTACCTAAAAGAAAAAAATAGCAGCTAAACTCAACACGGTTAATAAAATATGAATTATATCTATAAAAAAAAGGTATAAATAAATAATGAAGAACACTTTAAAGCATTTACTTTGTACAAGGCAGTATCAAAAAAAAACACAGCCATTCTCATTAAAATTTTGAGATTATGGAAAATGAGTATCAAGTCTTTATTTAATTTCAAAAAACTTACGTGAGACATTTTAATGAGATATTTGATAACGTGGCTTACTCACGGTACACGGTCGTATAGGTCCGACTAGTTTCGGACCGCGTTATTAAATATCTAATTAAGGCCGTATTTTCTGGAACAAAATATAAAAATGTGGAGTTCAGTTCGATTTTCAAGCATCATTTGCTTCAGGTATCAAAAAGTTCTAGCTTTCTTATTTAGTTCCGTTTATTTTTTCTAGTTCTATTAAGCTCTCATAAATTTTACAACAAAATGGCGGGATTTACAACAGAGTGTCTTGGAATTTGTGAACACGTGTTTTCCCAATTTCACTTAACTAAAAGGAGCACCATTTTGTAAATCTATCCCATGTTTAACAAAAAATTTGTTAAGCTTCTAATGAAATTGCGTTATTCCAAGTTTGAAATAACGTACAACTTAGTTATATTTTGGGAATTAGGTATTTGTGTAGTTTAACTGAAATCCTTTATGTTGGAGAAGGTGGCCAAAACATAAACTGCTCGTTTAAGTAAAAGTAAAAAAATACCTGTATCAAATTAAATAATATATTATAATGATTAGGTATGAAGTCACGTGGCATTGAAGGTTCATGTTTAAACATAACCTGATGAATAAGGATGTTTTTATCGATAAGTAATAAACAAACATTCTCGTGTAAGCTTGATACACTGATTCCTATAAAAAGCTAGAACTAAAAGCTTGGTTGTATCCCTACCTCATACGCCGAAGGTTTCGAGTCCCGGCCGGGGCATTCATTAGTCTGATGAACACAGATGTTAGTTCTCGGATTATGGTTGTTTGTTATTAATACAAGTATGTGTATGTTTATTATGAGTTCTCCCCAGTTCACATTACGGTCATCCCTAACACGAGCTCTCCTTACTTTGGGGCCATACAGTTGGTGTGTTTGTCTGGATATCTCCTCCCATTTCTGGGGATCCTATAATGTAGGCGCGGGCTTTTGGCCAAATGGCAAGACTTAGTTTGTAAATACCAAATGTGTTTTTACTTAAACGACGGCAGATATTTAATATTGCTTTTTGCAATTGGGTGTAAATTAGAAGTCGCAAACTGGTGTAGAGTTGTCAGCGTTGCACTGACGTTGTTGTGGAGAGGACCGGAATAATAAATCTAAAATGCCAGTTGCCCTTATTTATTGTGTTATAAAATAACGGTATACAAAATGACTAAAAAGGCCATATATACAGGTTTGGTAAAACTTCAAATTTACATGGATTTTTTTAAAAACACCTAGATACATTGGGATACACACAATTCATGATTTTTAGGTTACACCGAAGATTCAATTTATGATAAAATATGTTTAGCCTGTCGCTAGTAAAAATATCATTCGGTTTTGTGTACCCACGTATCATTTTTTAATAAAAAAAAGCTGCCAATAAATTACAAAGAAGGTGTACGTTGTCAGAAGACCAAAGTACACAAAGGGTAACAGGTGCCACGCCTGTGGTTGAAATTACTAAAGGAACTGTGTTTACTGTATTAACCCTCCACTGAGTCTCCAGTTCATTGGAGAGGTATTTGGTTATTTTGGTATGTAGGTGGCAAAAAGAATATTAGTTGGTCCCAGAATAGTTTATTGATTATATTACGGATAGGGGCTTACAATTGTAGTAAACGATTTTCTCATTAAATAATAATTATTGTTATTATTGTAATTTTACTATTACGTTCATCTTACGCAAGACAGTGGACTTTACATAGACATTACTAAAATAAGATGATTTCTGTCACCTAGCGTAGAATTCTATTAATTGCGGTCCTGTATTATTCCTTTCGTAGATTTTATTCTCAAATTATTTTTGCTTTTGTTCTAATGTCCAGCATATTTTAGAAATATAAGCGATAATGTTTATTATAAAAATAACAATTACATAGTAATATCTATGATGCGAGATTGTCTTCTCCTAATATTAGGAGCTTTTTTGAGATATTCAAAAATGTACGTCAGATTTAAATCAGCCAATAAGGAAACTAAGTTTTACGCATTTCAAGTAATTGTTTAAACTATGAATGAAAACAAATACTTCTAATGTTATTTTAGCCTCTGCGGCAGGACAAAACCTAGTTACATACAGCGTTACATTGGCTTAAACACAGTTTATAGGGAAACTTGAAAAAGGAATATTCAAAATTTTACCTTGCTTACTTTTTATAGTAGATTTGGGTACGATGGCGGCCTTAAGCATTTGGTATTTTATTTGTAATAATGTGCCAAAGGACCGTGCCAAATTTCAACTCTATGCAAATAAATGTAAAGTTACTATGAAATTATTGTTAATTTTGCCCGGATTATAAGTATAGTACAGGTAAATTACTTTTGAGACGTTTTTGCATTTTAATCTGTGTACGGTCATAAATAAATAAACCAACACTTTAATATTTTTTTATAACTATTATAGCCAGGTACTGTATACTTGTTGATCAAAAGGGTGGGGTTTCGAAATACGCATCCTAAATTTTGGATTGGTAAGGGTTGATGTCAAACTGTCAAAATGACATGACGTGAGTGACGTATGCCGATTTTGACAGGTTTGACATAAAAGAAATGGCAGAAAGTACATTCCGTTACATCATCGTAATATCGTAATTCTTAATACGACGACTTTTAATTAACGACTTTACAATAATAACACTGAACAAAAAATATTATGAACCATAAGAATAAACCACAAATAAAATCAATTCATTCATTTATTCACTAAAACCGAATAGTCAGACCTCACAATAATTAGCTATGTTTATAAATATAATTATTATTTACTTGACATTCACCATTGAGTTTTGATTGTTAATATATTTTCTTCTTCAAAGTGTAACGAACTGCTTTTTTCTGACTGTACAAGGAAATTTAAATTCCACGTTTAGAGTTCCTGTATATACTACAACAAATGCAAAAACGACTCGAAAGTAATTTACCTGTAGATTCAACCGTGTTTTCGCGATGCCAAACGAATTCTAATACTCCCACTACGATGGTTGGCAAAGCAATAAAATAAGACTATTTAATTTTATAACTTAATTTAGTAAATACATAAATAATGTCGTGAAGTTTTGAAATATTCATAAAGAGGAAGTAAAACGAATATTATAAATCTGATATAGAGACTGTAAGGATTGTGGTTATTGCGGTTTTCTTCCTTGATACAAGATGCGTATTATTAAAGAAACCCACAACTTTAGTAAGGCCCATAACATAAAAATAAATCATAGTACATAAGGCAGCAAAGTTTCATTTACCCACTACATTATATAGCGACGGTTTTCTGACCAGCCAGGGTTTAAAGTCTTTATGTCGTTAACAAAAAAACTTTATAATGTACTGTTACTGTTTCCATATCATCTATGTATGTTACGTAATCCGACACAAAAGCTAGGTTAAAACACAAAGCGAGCGTGGCCACTAAATAAAAATATAGTCTCTGCTAGTGCTGTAAAGAACTGTAAAGTACCTAAAAGAAAAAAATAGCAGCTATACTCAACACGGTTAATAAAATATGAATTATATCTATAAAAAAAAAGTTATAAATAAATAATGAAGAACACTTTGAAGCATTTACTTTGTACAAGGCAGTATCAAAAAAAAACACAGCTATTCTCATAAAAATTTTGAGATTATGGAAAATGAGTATCAAGTCTTTATTTAATTTCAAAAAACTTACGTGAGACATTGTAATTAGATATTTGATAACGTGGCTTACTCACGGTACACGGTCGTATAGGTCCGACTAGTTTCGGACCGCGTTATTAAATATCTAATTAAGGCCGTATTTTCTGGAACAAAATACAAAAATGTGGAGTTCAGTTTGATTTTCAAGCATCATTTGCTTCAGGTATCAAAAAGTTCTAGCTTATTTAGTTCCGTTTATTTTTTCTAGTTCTATTAAGTTCTCATAAATTTTACAACAAAATGGCGGAATTTACAACAAAGTGTCTTGGAATTTGTGAACACGTGTTTTCCCAATTTCACTTAACTAAAAGGAGCACCATTTTGTAAATCTATCCCATGTTTAACAAAAAATTTGTTAAGCTTCTAATGAAATTGCGTTATTCCAAGTTTGAAATAACGTACAACTTAGTTATATTTTGGGAATTAGGTATTTGTGTAGTTTAACTGAAATCCTTTGTGTTGGAGAAGGTGGCCAAAACATAAACTGCTCGTTTAAGTAAAAGTAAAAAAAATACCTGTATCAAATTAAATAATATATTATATTGATTAGGTATGAAGTCACGTGGCATTGAAGGTTCATGTTTAAACATAACCTGATGAATAAGGATGTTTTTATCGATAAGTAATAAACAAACATTTGTTCATGAACCCATTTATTGTGCACCGTAACCTCAAACAAATTCAAAGGTTATTGAATTTGTTTATAACATATTGTATAATGTTCTGCTTGCCCTCTGGCTTGCTGGTTATCTAAACATTACACCCCGGAATATATTTCATTTTATCATCTCAATTTATTCGTAAATATAATATGTCAAGTTACGTGCGCGAGCGCATGATGACGACATGGTCTGATGTAGGTACTATCATCATCATCATATCAGCCACAGGACGTCCAGTGATGAACATAGGCCTCCCCCAACGCGCTCTGCAACCAACGACTTCCTGTGAACTTTATTATATCGTCCGTCGTGTTAAAACTTGACTTATTTTGTAGCAGCCTATTTGTTCTAAATGTGTATGCATTGATTTTATTAAAAATAATTAATAATATTGTTAGATACTAATTGTAGTTAGACGTATGCGAGCGAAGCGAATGGCAGTGTAAGGAAAAACCTGTTTCTGTTATGGTTTATTTTACACTGTAGATTTAACTGTTTTGAATAAATAAACAAATAACCATGTAACTGGCGCGTCGGTGGCGTAGTGGTTAAGCACTGGTTTCTCATTTAAACGTCCTGAGTTGAATTCCCGGTGACAGCTAAATTGTCCAACGGGTTTTAACATCAAGCCGCCTGCTCTAAAGTGAAGTAAGCCCGCATAGCTTAGACATTATAGCGAAGTTATTTGTAGTATCTGCCACTCCGCAGTGGGCAAGCGAGGTGGACAGGTAATTGGCCTGACACCACCCCCTTACTTCGGGGTGGCAAATAACCCTGCAGTTACTAAGGCTGTTGTGAGTGAACCATGTAACTGCTGTATTAAACTTTTATTGCTACAGTTGTGCTACAGTTAATAGAGAACTTTGCTTCTATTTTTTAAAATTAGTATTTATACTAGAGTTATATTAGCCAAAACTTCATGGCCTTCGTTTAAACTCATTTAATATTGAAAATGGAACTAGGCCAGTTCAAATATTGAACACTAACATTTGACGTAGGTCATTTAAACGTTATTGTACGTATTTTTTATGTAATTAATGAACAATAATATTGAACAATAATATTGTTATACACTATCAAAATACAGATATTTTCTACAAGTAAGGCTTTCATCATTATTAGCAGCAGAACGAGATTGTACATTAGTTATGGGAAGATGGGCAGCTGTGAGAGTGTCTACGCAGGTTGCATCCCACACCAGCGGCCTACCTATCCTCGACGGGATCAGAGTCATACCATCAGGCCGCTTGCCATCGTCACGCAACAGACCCGACGGTTCTAGAACCGAGTTCAAGTGTTAGAGGTAACAAGAGCCTGATGGATGATGTCATTTAAACTGGCATGGCGGGATATTCTGCCTCCGCTGCGAGAACGTGAAAGCCTATGGCAGCAGAGTTCATCAACCAATCTGCTATAGGGGCAGCGGTGTTGCACACAATCCTATTCCTATTCGCAAACAATACGCAAAGCCTGGAGCTGTGGTTGTCAAAAAGGGTCCACAAGTTAAATGACGGAAGCGCCTGCAATCATAACCCAGATTCCCAAGAACCCACCGCTAGCAGACCAGCGCGCTTTGTTAAATTAGGCGTATTTAATTGTTTGTTTCGCTCTAAATATAAAGCACGTCGTCCCACTAATGCCAAGACTTGGGATTTTGTGGAACAGCAGAACTGTTTAATACAATATTCCAGTACATTTCGGCTTCCGAAAGATGATAAATCTCTTTCGTGAATGAAGAGAAAAGAATTTTATAAATAAATTTTGAATCGAAGGCTGGCAAAGCTAGAGATGATAGAAAAAAAAAAGATTTCATACTATATAATTATATATATAGATGATATTTCTTTAGAAATTTCTCGATATTCAGATCAAGTTTTTTGTCTTTACAATAATTGGCAAGCCAAATCAAATCCTCTTGCAGTAATGTCTGATTGAAATCGTTATAAACAACTTTGAACATTTTCATGTCATCTGCAAACAACAGATAACTGGAGCCTCTCCGGGAAGAAGTGTGTTTTAGTGCTACGACCTGCCTTCTATCTCTATCCCTGACATAAGAACGGAACCAGTCAAGAAGCTTACTCCTAATACCAATAGACGAGAGCTTGGAAATCAGTATATTCGGCCAATCGCTATGATTTAATATTTGTCAGACTTTACTCAGAAACATGTATATCAAGTGAAGAATTATAAGTAATCAAAATTAAAGAGATCGTACATTTTTTCCAGGTTTTTGCCACCCAAGAGTTATTTGAATGCGGCAAAAATGAATACCAAACGTTTGGTGCATCAGATGTCAAAAATTATATCATCTGAACATCTGTAGAGAAAATATTTTGCTTGGCATAACGATTACGTATATACGGGCGGAGCTAGAGATGGTATTTGTGATTTATGTTCAGCTTTACATGACAAAAAATTGATGAAAAAAAGAAAACATATGGATCATGGCTGTTACCAGACTATGTTGCCAATCCCATGTGCAAGGATAACGAATAGAGTTTACGTAAAAGAATCGAATGTTGAAAAATTGACATTTATATGTTTACTTTTCCTATATTATACAAACGTTAATTGTTTACTATAAAGATAAATTGTAAAACATTTTTTAATGCGCATATTATTTTATGTGATTATTGTTTTTTTATAACTATTGGAATAAAAACAATTAGCAATAAACAATTCAAACCGTTTTATTCATTCTGGGAAACATATAGTTAATAAGACTGAAAGCGTTAAAGCGTACGTTACCTCAGTAATTTTCACTTCGCTAAGGTCAAGCTGTGATTGGGCTGTGCTAAATGTTATCTTTAAAATCTATAGAATTCATCGATAGGTCATCGAAACTCAGCTTGGGTTCAGGCAAAATGGTTAAAACTTTTTCATAACAAATTAAAAATTCGTCATAGCAAGACTGATTATTAAATTATAAGACACATACAACTCAGTTGAGGGTATGTCAGCAACAGCCTGTAAACTATGCATTATATAACACCCAAAATTTCATGTGAACTCGAAAACTTTTGATTTAAATAAAAAGTGTGAAACTATGGCTTAAAATAGGCAGACCTCAGAAACGATATGTTGAACAGGAGAAACTGTATGTTTCTCTTTTAAAAGATATCAATTAGTTTTATGTCGAAAGATTCGAGAATCTGCTCACAGTAGTTATTAAAAAAAATCTCGACATATTTTAACTGACCTAACTATCTTGAAGGGGACTTGCCGACCTAGAATGACTTTGTACGGACATAACGAGACATTGTAAAATTATTTTGAAAACCTTATGGAGTTTCTTCCTAGTTCTTCTTCGCGAAGGTTTTTCCCAACTCGTGGTAGAGCCATGCTTAATTTGACTTCAATGGGAGCAAGTAATTGTAAATCTTGAGAAATAAATATTTGAATGTGAATTTTGAATTTGGTGCCTCTTATATTAAAAGTAGGATAAAACATGGTAATTCAAAAGTTAAATGTTGGATCAAGCCAAAAATTATATTTATATCCAGTATGGCACGTAGAATGCCTGTAGATCTCGTTTGTAAGTTCCATTAGCTTTTCTTTTACAATGTTTGTGACAAGTTACACCATAGTGGCTTATATTTTTGTAACTTTAGGGTGTTCCCAGTCGATAAATATAGGTTTTATTATGCGCCACGATTTGTTTCTTGGTCTACTTACAAAACGTATTGTCTGGCTGTTTTATTAGCTATGGCACCTTTAACATCAAAATAAATAAAAAAGGATGCATATTAAATAGTAAACTATGACATTATATAAAATTGGATGAGGCAAGAACTGCTGTTTGGACCCACTACAGCATATTGAAAAGCTTAAAATAAGGTTTGTAGCACTACCTATACAAATTTTGTCTGTTACGATGTTTTTCTGCAAATGATTTCGAAATGTGACACTTCAGGGCGTAGTAGTCAATATTTTAGTATTCCTTAGGGTTTTTCTCTATACATTCTGCTAATAAAGGTTTCATGGTGCACCGCCATTTTTAATTCTTGGTCAACTTACAAAACATATTGTTTAAATAGTTAGCTATGGTGCCTTTCCTATTAAAACTAAGTGAAATGAATGCTTAATATTCATTAATATATAAGATAAGGTCACAAAATTGTTATTAGACCCACTACAGCATGTGGAAAAGCTTCAATAAAATATTGTAAGTCTATATAAAGTTTTTCTGTTAAGATAATTTTCTCCGCATAACTCCAAAATGTGACCACAGTGGGTTATTTTTATCGTGTCTCTATTTATTTATTTACTTTATTTATTCTAAGAGCACCCCATTCAAATATACGCAACTTTCCGAGCCCAGTATTGGTCGGGTGTGCGAGTGTAGCCAAGGGCTAACGTAGTGAATCTTCAGGATTGGAGTGCTGTGACCTAGGAGGAGAGTATGTAGAAAAATAAATATCAAAATTTCATTATTCCTGTGTTTTCTTATTTAGGCCGCGAACTTTTCAATCCACCCTCGTATGTACCTTACAACATCATCATCATCATCAGGTATATATCTTGTAATTCGAGATATATATACCTTACAATATCATTGTTGTAAGGTATACTCATACATATCTCGAATTATTGGAGTATGCAGATAAGCGTTTAATAAAAATATGATTTTTATTAATTCTATAACAGTTCAGATGTCGAAAGGTGACTCATTCGATGCCACAATTTTTATAAAGAAAACTTTGCGTTTATTAAAAAACGCAATGTTAAATCGTCATTGTGTTTTATGTTGTAGATTTTTACCTATGAATGAAGCTTCTGCACTGGGCAGAGTAGCTGGAACCTAATTGAAATTTAAAAAACCGCAGTAACATTCAGTTGGCCAGCGAAGCTCTGCTTTTTTAGACCTCGAAAATGAGCAGTCCCGTACGTGTAATCCAGCAAGTTCAAATGGTTCCCTCACGTTGCTCGCTTATCTGTCCTCTCCAATGGCTATAAAACAATTTTGACATGGCATAGCTGTACCTTGCACACCAGGAAAGGACACCAAGAGCAACTCGATAATTGGGAAGTCTGGTTGGGAGGCCATTCCTTCTAACACCCCAGTTTACCATATTTTGACACTTCATGAGACTGAATCGAAATGATATTCAAATTCTTATGAAATACGATATTTTAGTTTTATTAGCAGAATGAATATTTTAGTCAAATTTTTATTCAGTCACGAAATAATTAATTTGCATTTCGTGATATCAAATAAAAACAAGAGTCTTCTGGTTGTTATATGATCTGCATACCTTAATGAAGCATTGATTATAAATATGAAAAAATGTATGAGTAACTCTATTTATTCTTTGCGTGTTATCTATGTTCCTTTTGCTTAAATTAAATACTGTTATAAAATAAAAGTAAGTAAAAACAATAGAAGCGTTACACGTCACTAATTTATTCATATTTCATAGGAATCTTTTACAGAAGGACACACTTATAGAGTTAAAGTCATTTGAGTGTTATAACACGTTTGAGACACAATTTATTTATTAAAAGGAAGTCGAAGTAGACAGCAACGATAAGAAAGGACTACCTTTTAAAGGATAAATTACGAAGTGAGTATAAAATTCAAACACATCTAATTGAGAATCATATTATAAAAAATTTTTGAAGCAAGAAATATTATATGTCACTAATTTAGTTATAAAAGTACAATAATTAAAAAATATTAATGTAAATGGGACCAAGCCTCTGGTGAAACCCGAGTTGGTATAGCACAGCTGTAGCTCATAACTATCCATACAGAGCCCTGGATTCAAACAACCTTGCGGACTCGTTACACTACTACATGCAAGCGGAGCATGTGTGCGTGTCCTGCAGCCGCTTGTGTTGTACACGGCCAAAACCGGTTCATACTAGTTCATCTTCAGGACAATATACTGTGTTTGCTCCATATTTTTTGTAGTTTAAGTGTTTTGATGTTGTGCTGTACTGTGTGTATAAATAATAGTAGAAAAAAATAAAAACATAGCGTATTTTAGATCTCCAAAGTGTTGATATTATTTTTTTCAAGTAGATAGGTAAGTATCTTATCCAGGTATATTGAGAGATTGGACAGGTCTCGTATTTTTTTTTGTGGATAGGTATGATTGAACACAATAATAATTGCGGACTTGCATTCAATCGACGTAAAAAAGGCCAATAACCTTCGCGAAGCAGGTATTCGCTGGAAACAAAAAAAAAACCAGCTATAAATTTATTACAGAATTTATGTCTACTGAGTACATTACTTGTCGTAATATTTACTTCCACCATATGTCAACTATATGAAAATAGGCAACAGTTCTGCACGTTATTACATAGCTGGGCTTCTTTATTGATATCTACTCATGTGGATTGAAATATATATATATATATATATATTTTACAATACTCATTGATTGAACGCGGTGATTCTGTCTGCAATTTTGTAACAGTGCCTCAAAGGAAAAGTCTTTTTTTTTTTATATTTTCATTGTTGGCAAATGATTTCATGACGGTATGTGACATCATGAAATCATTCTCAGTCTCAGTTTCCATTGTCTTTTTCCTGTACTGAAATACAACCACATTATACATGGTTATTATAGCGGCTGAAACAATGACTGCACTACCACCCAGTGCAGGACCTGCAGGTGAGATCTTATCCAAAAAAACTCTAATAATTTTTTTTTCCAAGGTACTCAAGTACTCTTTTATGTGTATTGTTTTCTTGTTCTAAGTTAAGGATTCAATTACCAAAAATCTATTATTTTAGTACAAAAAAAGAAGTGGTCATACGAGCTGGTTTTACAGTAATTTACTATAAATTACTGAATTGCATTTTTATTGAGCAGTTTTTGACATATTTAAATTTTTTCAAACAGCTTCGTTAAAGTAAAACTTTTTTTATACAGATAAGCGACAGACGATATTATTGTCCTTTGAATAAGCCTATTTTTATCTCAGTGAGATCAACATTATGAGAGATATGTCGTTTTTTGTACACGCACAAAGAAATTTTTAACAAAAAAATAAAATGGCTCCCGCTTAGAGAGAGAGGGTGTTGGACCCCACTTAGTTTATTTATGTATGTATTTGTGTATAAAATACGTGGTATTAAACGTAACTAGAATATCGCCAGTTCATAACCGGACACAAACTTTATGCTCTGCACGAATAATATTTTTCGAGTTCAATATCTGTATTGCCTTATTTGTTTTCTGATTTCCTAAGTTGGGTGAGGCCAGCGTCCTTGCAAAGACATTCAAACATTTCAGAAAAACAAGACTAATAATCCTTATTAGTATATTAACACTATATATTATGCACAATGAAAAGACGTGATATTCGATGGTCTTTAAAAATATGTTGTGCACAATATTTAATTTTTTTTTAAATATTAAAATGAAGGAATGGCATTTTAAGAAAAAGTCATTCTCATCTGTGGCAATTTTTTTTTAAATATATGTATTTAAAATTTGAAATTGTTACCGTTTTTTCCAGAGTTTGGAGCAGCACGAAGATGTGCATAGGCTAGTTATTATTCAAACATATAATTTTTGAGGACATCCACCGTTTTCATGATGAAATCATTTTTTATTTTTATTTTTGCAAGTGCTTTAATTTTCTCCTATATTTCTTGTGGTTGTGAAATAAGCCATGGCAATAAATTGAACAAAGCAATACAAGATAAGTATTTGGTACACTGTACAAAAGAAACCAGATATGCCAAAGAATTAAAAAATCTATGAAACGTATTATGAAACCCAAGTACATTTTAGTTTGGACCGGAGACGACGTTGGAAGCACAGGATTTTCAGCCAATCAGCAGACAGCTTTTGTGGAGAACCATTGCCCAGTCCGAGACTGTTACGTGACTCGCAAAAGAGATTTTAAAAGCTTGGAAAGTTTCGAAGCTATCATGTTTTATGGACCAAGGTTAAACGCAAATGATTTACCGCTAAAAAGATATCACCATCAGAAATATATTTATTTTAGCGACGAAACTCCACAAAATTATCCGGTGTGTTTTGAAACGTTTGATAATTTTTTCAACTGGACCTACACTTATAGACTAGATTCAGACATATTGCTTCTATTTTTACAAATTAACGATTACAAATGTAATTTCATAGGTCCAAAACGATATATGAAATGGAAAAGTGGTAAATCGGATGTAAACCGTGCAATTGATCTGGCGTGGAAAGGGAAAAGCAAAGCAGTAGCTTGGGTTGTATCAAAATGTTTTACCCTCAATAAGAGAGAGGCTTTAGTGGGAGGAATTGCTATGGAATTAATAAAAGCTAACTTAACACTTGATATATACGGAGACTGTGGAACGGCCGATTGCAAAGTAAATAAAACAGATAGATGTTGGGATATTATAAAAGCGAATCACTATTTTTATTTGGCTTTTGAAAATTCTAATGACAAGGATTATGTTACAGAGAAAATATTGAATTCCATGAAAAATTTCGTAATTCCTATTGTTTTTGGAGGTGCGGATTATTCCAGGTAAGATAAATAAATAAATATTTCTAACAATCACACCACATTATCTAGCTCAAATTAAGTATCATTAAGAACTTGTGTTATGGATGTTAGATAACGGATAAATAAACTTAAGAAATATATAAGCACACATAGACCTTTTTTTTTCACGTATAAATATTAGAAATAAACTTAAATAAACATACATACACATCCATGACTAGAAAGCAAATATAATAAAATATCTGCCTCTACTAGGATTCTAAACCGGGGCCTCTGGCATGGAAGGCAAGGGTACTTACCTTCACACCAAACTATTACATAAATTAACTATATTATTGAATGGTTGGTTTGGTAACACTTATTTAAAATGTCAGTTACATAATATTTTAAAAACGAAACTTTCCGACCTGCTTTTTCGTCCTGCACGAACTCGAGATAATTAATTGTATCCCGAGTTAGCTCGTTAGTCAGTGGAATCCGCCCGCAGGCAGTTTCTATTATGAATAACAAAATCCCCAGACAAACACACCAACTGTAGGGCCCCAAAGTAAGCATAGCATGTGTTATGGATGACCATACAGCGAACTGGGGAGGGGGCACCTAGAATAAACACACTAAAATTTATTTAAATTCTTGGTTATACTACTAACGCGGGTCTGCGCGAGACAACCTCAGTTGTCTAAAAAGAGAAGGCTAAAATGTCTATAATTAAGGTAAAACTGTGAATATAGGTGACAAGGACTTCAAAAAAATTTTTACCCGTTAAATGGTTTAGCCCTACGCGAACCGAACTTACAAAATACGAAAAGACACTAAAACGCAACTTCACGTATCCTTTTTGGTTTATTTTAATCAAAGGTCGTGTTTCATATTGTATATTATAGTTACTTAAAAGTGACTTCCGCGAACTTCAGCTGAAATCTTATTAAAAAGTGAAAATCATTTCGCATCAATGTGCAAAGTTTCTAAACCAATCACTGAGATGTAGTCTATTATTTATTTAAATGAAATTTATGAACATCCTATTATTGTCAAATGTCTATCTATTATGTAACAACAAACCCGTTATAATTTTTCAGATTTTTACCTCCGGGGAGTTACTTGGATGCCTCCAAGCTAAGTGCCCCCCAATTGGTAAACAAAATGTTGCAAATCATGTCATCCGAAGACTTATATAAAAAGTTTTTTAGATGGCGAAATAACTACGTGTATACTGACGGACTACGAGATTCTATTTGTAATCTTTGTTCAGCATTGCACAATAAAAAGATGATGAGGAGAAACAAAGCCCATAAACGATTTAGATCTTGGTTATTACCTGACTATGAAGATAGGTGCAGTACACTAATGTACAATAACGCTATGTTTCAAATTTCCAGATATTAATAATTAAATCTGTACTTACTAAGTAATAAAGAAATAATTTATGAACTTGCAAAATATTTTATTTTCATTGGGTATCGCCTAAGCGTTCGCCTTCAATCTCACTTGATGGAATGTGACGCTGAACAGGCGGATGTCACGAACGTAGTATCCATGAGGTTTATAGACTCTAGTCATTAATAAATATACAAATATTTAAGAGACACACTAAGTACATTCTAGTTTGGACCGGACCTTCACGGACAGGGATAAAATGTATCATCATCAGAACTTAATTTATTTCACATTCATGGAGTTCCACAAAACTGTTCGGTTTGAAGAATTTGATAATTTTTTCTACTCGACCTATACTTATAGATTAGGTTCAGACATATTGCTTCCATAAATACAAATAAGGGATTGTTTAAGGGTCCAATAAGGTCAAAAATAATACAACCGTATCCAGGAACGAATTCACATATATTCAAATTCAGCTTATACCCTATTGCATGATTGTTAAACTTAACTATGCGATTTAATTCGACGCATACGCCATCTATTGGCAGCTATGAGAAACATAGAACTAATACACATTAAGTTAGTTTGAGGTTGGACATACCGCCCACCATGGACCGTAGGTACATAAATCATGCTTATACCGCCCACCATGCTTAAACTATGTAGAAACAATGATATAAGTGGTGGGAATGGGTACAACTAAATTAGAATTAAACATTTTGAAAATAAACATGTGTCTTAGTGGACTGTAAAACTCTAAGCTTGATTTTACATTACTTAAAATTATAAAACATCTTATCAATAAAAGTTAATCGGCTAAACTTTAATTACTTATAGTACTGCTTGATTAAACAATACAATTCTCCGTTACAGAAACATATAACAATAAATGCCTTTCTAGCCTATTTATTTAGTGACTGGTAATACACAAAGTTTGGATACTGGTATTTTAATTACATGCCCATTACATTTTACACTAACTACACGCGTTATGTTGTCCACACCCGGATGTTTTTCAACAATGAGACCATACATCCACCGGGCTGGAGGAAGATCATCCTCCTTCACCAACACAACATCAACTGTGTCAGGTTCAGGCGTCTGATTGTTCCACTTATACCTATGTAGGAACTGTGTAAGATGTTCTTGCGACCATTTCCGCCAGAAATCTTGCACCATGCGCTGAGAGAGTTGCCACCGTTTCAAACTACTTATATTGGAATTTATGTAGTTGGCATCTGGAGGAAGCAGTAAAGGTTCACCCACCAGGAAATGACCTGGGGTTAGTGGCATTGCATCATCAGAATTAGTGTTGATACTGGACATGGGTCTCGAATTGAGACAAGCCTCAATTTGAGCCAGCACAGTAGTCAGCTCCTCGAAAGTGAGCGTAGAGTTGCCAACAACTCGCCTGAGGTGGTGCTTTGTGGATTTAACTCCCGCTTCCCATAACCCTCCAAAGTTGGGAGAGTGGGGAGGTATGAAATGCCACTCAGTTCCATTTGAAGACAACCAGTTTGCTATTTCAGGCCAGGCCAGATCTTTCTTGACCTAAGAGTAAATTCAACTCACGAGCAGCTCCTGTGAAATTGGTACCATTATCGCTAAAGAGTTGTTCACAATGACCACGCCTTGCCACGAATCTTTTGAAAGCAGCTATAAACCCCTTAGCGGACAAGTCACTTACTACTTCTAGATGTATGGCTCTGGTTACCATGCATATAAATAGACAGATGTATCCCTTATATGCGTGGTTGCCCCGACCTTTAGACACTCTAACATTGATAGGGCCGGCGTAATCTACGCCGCTATGCTTGAAAGGTCGGCTTGGCGTTACTCTTGCCAGAGGCAGTTGACCCATAAGCTGTTCTCGTTTTTGAGCAGCGTATCGCATACAAACCACGCAGGAACGAACAAAGTGCTTGACTGGATTTTCCCACCGATAATCCAGTATTTGGCCCTCAAGTAATTGATCATTATTTGTGGACCCCCATGTAGGGTTTTGTCATGAGCGTCAGCTATGACGAAACCTGTTAAGTGTGACTTAGATGGAAGAATGATCTTACGCCCTTCACTAACAGCAGCTCGATCTAGGCGTCCGCCCACACGCAATACACCTGCACCATCAACAAACGGATTCAGCGAGGTAAGTTTGCTTTTCTTTGTAAATGACCCGTGCTTGTTTATGCTTTCTATCTCATTCCTGAAGTATACGCTTTGACATTGCTGAATACACATAATCAGTGCTTCCTGCAATTCTTTGCTTGTCAACCTTTGAGGAAACTGGCCAGAGTGTGCTTTGGTTGCTTTGAGCTTAAATATATTACACCAACTGATAACTCTAACGAGTGTTCTCAATGTTGAAAACCTTTCCCATAAAGAATTGTCACAATTTATGCTTACCATGGCTTGTGCCTTGACCTTTCTTTCTTCAGAACTAGTATCATATGCCTCAGTCTTATTGCAATTAATTTCTTTATCATTTAGCCAGGTAGGGCCATTCTTCCACATGTAAAGATTCTGCAGTTCTGACGGCATAACACCACGCGACGCACAGTCTGCAGGGTTTTCTTTGGAATGGACGTGTGACCACTGTGATCTATCTAGACTGTTCAGGATCTCGGAGACGCGGTTGGCTACAAATACTTTCCATCTGCTGGGATGACTACTAAGCCACGCAAGCACAACTGTAGAATCTGTCCACGCATACAGTTGTTTTTTAGGAATGGCCAGTACATCAGACACTTCCGTGAGCAATTTGACAAGCAACACCGCCCCGCACAGCTCTAGTCGAGGAATGGAAATCTGCTTAATCGGTGCTACTTTTGTTTTAGAAGTAATGAGGTGGACGTAGACATTACCACTAGTATCTACCACACGAATATATACAACTGCTGCGTAAGCTTCATTGGAAGCATCACAGAATCCATGAAGTTCAACACAATTATCGTTACATCGTGTATGGATCCATCTAGGTAACTCGAAGTTCGTCAATTGTGCGAGCTCGCTTCTGTATTTCCTCCATTCCGATAAGAGATGAGGAGTAAGTTCTTCGTCCCATTGTATTCCAGCGACCCATAACTTTTGTATAAATATTTTAGCTTTTATTATTACAGGTGCAAACCAACCTAAAGGATCATAAAGCCGAGATATATCAGAAATAACCTTTCTTTTAGTTATAGGTCCGTTGATCTCAGGTAATATCACTGAATACTTGAAGGCATCGCTGCATCGGTCCCAGGTAAGCCCCAAAATTTTTGCTAATTTGCTGTCTTCTTTATCAACCAATTGTTTTATTTCTGTTACAGGTTTCTTTGCAGTGACATCGTTCCTCTGTGTAAACTTCTTTGATTTCTCCTTCTCTGTCATCCATTGCATCAACTCTTCATTATTGCTGGTCCTCTTTTGCAACTCAAAACCTCCTCGAGCAAGGAACTCTGTCATTTCCTTGTATAACTGTTTTGCTTCTTGAACGCTACCACAACCTGACATAAAATCGTCGACATAATAGTCTGATAACACCCTTTCAGCTGCTTCGGGGAAGTCATGTCTTTCATCATGGGCTACTTGTTGTAAAGTACGAACGGCCAAGTATGGAGCACATGATGTTCCAAAGGTAACCCTTAAAAGTCTATAATGCTGTACTTCACCCGCGGGATTATCGCGCCACAATACACGTTGATAATCAACATCATTCTGAGACACTATTACTTGTCTGTACATTTTTATTATATCTGAGGACAAGCATATATGATTAGTTCGCCACCTCATTAAGATGTGTCTAAGAGCAGCTTGAAGAGTTGGACCAACTAACAAATCATCATTCAACGAGACACCGTTATCACCCTGACAGGAAGCATCAAACACTACTCGGACCTTAGTCGTGCTTTTGTCTTCTCGTATTATAGCAAGATGAGGTAAGTAACAAATATTTGATTTTTCTTTCTCATTTGCTGGTACGATTTCCATGTGACCCAAGGCCAAATACTCATGGAATACCTCAGAATACCTGCGCTTTAAGTCTAAATCTTTAGATAACTTTCGTTCTAAAGACAAAAATCTTTTAAAAGCAATTTCCTTGTGTGCATTTAGGTTCTTCCTTAATAGGAAGTCTTACTACGTAACGACCGGAAGCATCTCTAGTGGTCGTGCTTGCATATATTTCTTGACACCGTTGCTCATCTTGGGTCAAATGTTTTTTAGCCTCAGATGGTTCCGATTCTATTTCCCAAAATTGTCGCAGTAGATCATTTTCAGTTAACTGAACATGCATGGTAACTATTGTATTGTTACATATTATGGAATCATCAGCGTTGCTTGAATCAGTCTCTCCAGATATTATCCATCCCAGAGAGGTATTTTGAGCTATGAGACAACCTGAAGTATTTTTGACTAAACCTTCTTTTAATATTTGACCATATACTTTGGCCCCCAGTATTAAATCCACCTTATTAGGAGTGTCAAAAGTAGGGTCAGCTAACGACAATTGTGTGAATTGATACAACAATTGAGCAATAACTTTTTTATAAGGAAGAAGATTAGTCAGCTTGTTCAAAACATGAGCCTTTACTCGAATAACAAAACTGGAGTCGTGAAGTGATTGCAATTTAATGTAAACAATAGACTTGGAGACCACTGCGGGACTCGTGTCACTTCCCAACACTGAAACATAACTTTTGCTTGGAATCTTCTTTAACCCTAAAGACTGCATAAAAGAAGCCTGAGATAAAAGAAGCCTGAGACCCCTGGTCCAACATGGACCTAAATGTTATGCTTCTGCCTGTACGAGACTCAATATTAACTAAAGCGGTTGCCAGCAATATTTGTGAGTGCATGTTTGAGAAACAACTTGTAATTGCTTGATTGGAATCGCCCTGCAATAAAGCTACTTTGGATACGGTAGACGAATCAGTTGCCTGATGAGCGCTGCTAGCGCTGCTTGAACCTTCTACAGGTTTCTGACCTTTATTGGATTGATGAAGTAAAGAATGATGCTTTTTATGACATATGCGGCATCTCGTTGGATGCAAACATGAGTTTACTGAGTGTCGAGGACCTAAACAATTATAGCATAAACACAAACAAACATTGGTGTACGATTTACATAGTTGTGCTTAGTGCTTTTACTATCTACAAATTCCAAAGATCTAAATCTATGCTCAAGAAACTCTTGAAATTGTTTGAAAGTAGGCAATTGATCACTAATTTCACTTATTTTTAATTCCCATATTTTCCTTGATTCATTGTCTAACTTTAAGCCAATTATGTAAATAACCATTATGTCCCAAGAAGATGTATCAATATCTAAGTTTTCTAAAGCACTTAAACATTCACTAGTTGTATCTAAAAGTTCTTTGATTGCATTGATGATTCAGATGTTAAAGACTTTTGATTCATAAACCTTTTCAAAATACAATTAGCAAGATATCTTTTATTATTATAACGCTTTTCTAATTGTGCCCAACATATTTTATAGTTACTTTGAGTAATAGGCACTTGGCGCAATAGTTGTTCTGGTTCTCCAGATATGTGACTTTTTAAGTAATGCAATCTTTGAACATCATCTAAACTCTTATTATTATGAACTAGTGATGTAAACAAATCTCTGAAACTAGTCCACTCTGTGTATTTTCCAGAAAACACTGGTATACATATTTTAGGTAATTTAACTGCAACTGACATGCAACTGGACAGGGATTATACATTGAAATTGGTAGGACCGAAATGCCTCAATGTATTATTTACAGAGCCATTATTTTTAAAAATAGGATAAAGTGTGGATGTGATGTGGAAGGGGGGGGGGAACAGCACCAGAGCTGTGGCTTGGGTTATGACACACTGTGAGATCCTCAATCAGAGAGAGTTTTGAGTGTGAGAGATTGCAACCAAATAAAAAAAAGCTCAGTTAACCCTGAATGTGTTTATAGAGAATCCGGGAATCCTGTTGGAAACTCTAATGACCAGGACTATGTTACTGAGCATAATTTAAATCCCTTGAACATTTATGTAATTCCTATTGTTTAAGACGGTGCAGATTATTCCAGGTATAAGCCATATTTTGTTTTATAGAAAGCATAGCGATATCTCTTGACTTAATTATCTGGTAAAGGAAGACTAAATAGAGTAACCTGTCTAAAAACCAGGAGATCAAAATGAAATATGTAATTGTTCATTTTGTTTTTATCATAGATCCGTTATAGATGAAACTGTGATCAGCAGAAGGTCTAACATAAGAATTCTTCGCTGTGTCTTCGAGAGATAAACCTCCTACTTTTTTTTTTGTTTGCTAAGTCTTTCTTGATACGTTATAAGAAACTTAGTCTTCCTTTCATTTATTCATTCGTTCTTTGGATCTCATGCTAGGAGGAGATCTTGTCTACTTCAGAATTGTTAAATCTCGTAAAGAAATACACAGCTAAAGATTCTCTGTTAGACCTGCGCGTCATTTGACTATCGTGGCCTGTAGTTATCTTTAACAAATCATTTCGAATTTATATAGGATACTGATTAAATATTTTTCTGTTTTTACAAGTTATCCAGATGGGAATTGGAACAGAATTTCATTTTAACTCACTTAACTCCATGTATTTTTCTTTCAAGATTCACCTATTTAAGATTTTGTCAGTTTTTTGCCACCTGAAAGTTATTTGGATGCCACGAACTTTATTATTATTGACTTTATTTTTATAAATATATTATTTTTGTTTACACAATATCCGTACTTATATTAAACATGAAAAACTAAAAAGTAACTTCACACACTTGTCACACTTGAACCACTAAACCGATTTTGTTGAAATTCGGAACGAAGTTAGTTTGGGATCCCTTAAGATCGTAAAATGAGAGTTGAAATATTGCATGGGATTTTTGTTATATTTCAACCTACAGGCATGAAATTTTTATTTAAGGTATTACATTTTTATCAAACATAAATATTACAAATATCAGCATTTTAAAGGATTGCGATTTTGTTTTTTTTTTAAACTGTAGCCATGAAACTTATATTTCAAATTCTTTGTGAAACATAAATAAAAAAAAATGTGTTTCAACCTTTAGAGGGTTGAACACAAGGGAAACAAAAATAGTGATGGGACTATTTACTTATAAAGCAAGAGTCTGGAATTTTTTTACTAAGAGCCATAATTTAGAGTAACGGATCAAATTTTGAACTCCGCTTTCTTCTGTTGGTTTGATTCTGATAATTGGGAATAACCTATTTGCTTTGTATTTAAAGTTATCATTTTCGTCACAAAGTATCAACACAATTATCGTTACATCGTGTATGGATCCATCTAGGTAACTCGAAGTTCGTCAATTGTGCGAGCTCGCTTCTGTATTTCCTCCATTCCGATAAGAGATGAGGAGTAAGTTCTTCGTCCCATTGTATTCCAGCGACCCATAACTTTTGTATAAATATTTTAGCTTTTATTATTACAGGTGCAAACCAACCTAAAGGATCATAAAGCCGAGATATATCAGAAATAACCTTTCTTTTAGTTATAGGTCCGTTGATTATAGGTAATATCACTGAATACTTGAAGGCATCGCTGCATCGGTCCCAGGTAAGCCCCAAAATTTTTGCTAATTTGCTGTCTTCTTTATCAACCAATTGTTTTATTTCTGTTACAGGTTTCTTTGCAGTGACATCGTTCCTCTGTGTAAACTTCTTTGATTTCTCCTTCTCTGTCATCCATTGCATCAACTCTTCATTATTGCTGGTCCTCTTTTGCAACTCAAAACCTCCTCGAGCAAGGAACTCTGTCATTTCCTTGTATAACTGTTTTGCTTCTTGAACGCTACCACAACCTGACATAAAATCGTCGACATAATAGTCTGATAACACCCTTTCAGCTGCTTCGGGGAAGTCATGTCTTTCATCATGGGCTACTTGTTGTAAAGTACGAACGGCCAAGTATGGAGCACATGATGTTCCAAAGGTAACCCTTAAAAGTCTATAATGCTGTACTTCACCCGCGGGATTATCGCGCCACAATACACGTTGATAATCAACATCATTCTGAGACACTATTACTTGTCTGTACATTTTTATTATATCTGAGGACAAGCATATAGGATTAGTTCGCCACCTCATTAAGATGTGTCTAAGAGCAGCTCGAAGAGTTGGACCAACTAACAAATCATCATTCAACGAGACACCGTTATCACCCTGACAGGAAGCATCAAACACTACTCGGACCTTAGTCGTGCTTTTGTCTTCTCGTATTATAGCAAGATGAGGTAAGTAACAAATATTTGATTTTTCTTTCTCATTTGCTGGTACGATTTCCATGTGACCCAAGGCCAAATACTCATGGAATACCTCAGAATACCTGCGCTTTAAGTCTAAATCTTTAGATAACTTTCGTTCTAAAGACAAAAATCTTTTAAAAGCAATTTCCTTGTGTGCATTTAGGTTCTTCCTTAATAGGAAGTCTTACTACGTAACGACCGGAAGCATCTCTAGTGGTCGTGCTTGCATATATTTCTTGACACCGTTGCTCATCTTGGGTCAAATGTTTTTTAGCCTCAGATGGTTCCGATTCTATTTCCCAAAATTGTCGCAGTAGATCATTTTCAGTTAACTGAACATGCATGGTAACTATTGTATTGTTACATATTATGGAATCATCAGCGTTGCTTGAATCAGTCTCTCCAGATATTATCCATCCCAGAGAGGTATTTTGAGCTATGAGACAACCTGAAGTATTTTTGACTAAACCTTCTTTTAATATTTGACCATATACTTTGGCCCCCAGTATTAAATCCACCTTATTAGGAGTGTCAAAAGTAGGGTCAGCTAACGACAATTGTGTGAATTGATACAACAATTGAGCAATAACTTTTTTATAAGGAAGAAGATTAGTCAGCTTGTTCAAAACATGAGCCTTTACTCGAATAACAAAACTGGAGTCGTGAAGTGATTGCAATTTAATGTAAACAATAGACTTGGAGACCACTGCGGGACTCGTGTCACTTCCCAACACTGAAACATAACTTTTGCTTGGAATCTTCTTTAACCCTAAAGACTGCATAAAAGAAGCCTGAGATAAAAGAAGCCTGAGACCCCTGGTCCAACATGGACCTAAATGTTATGCTTCTGCCTGTACGAGACTCAATATTAACTAAAGCGGTTGCCAGCAATATTTGTGAGTGCATGTTTGAGAAACAACTTGTAATTGCTTGATTGGAATCGCCCTGCAATAAAGCTACTTTGGATACGGTAGACGAATCAGTTGCCTGATGAGCGCTGCTAGCGCTGCTTGAACCTTCTACAGGTTTCTGACCTTTATTGGATTGATGAAGTAAAGAATGATGCTTTTTATGACATATGCGGCATCTCGTTGGATGCAAACATGAGTTTACTGAGTGTCGAGGACCTAAACAATTATAGCATAAACACAAACAAACATTGGTGTACGATTTACATAGTTGTGCTTAGTGCTTTTACTATCTACAAATTCCAAAGATCTAAATCTATGCTCAAGAAACTCTTGAAATTGTTTGAAAGTAGGCAATTGATCACTAATTTCACTTATTTTTAATTCCCATATTTTCCTTGATTCATTGTCTAACTTTAAGCCAATTATGTAAATAACCATTATGTCCCAAGAAGATGTATCAATATCTAAGTTTTCTAAAGCACTTAAACATTCACTAGTTGTATCTAAAAGTTCTTTGATTGCATTGATGATTCAGATGTTAAAGACTTTTGATTCATAAACCTTTTCAAAATACAATTAGCAAGATATCTTTTATTATTATAACGCTTTTCTAATTGTGCCCAACATATTTTATAGTTACTTTGAGTAATAGGCACTTGGCGCAATAGTTGTTCTGGTTCTCCAGATATGTGACTTTTTAAGTAATGCAATCTTTGAACATCATCTAAACTCTTATTATTATGAACTAGTGATGTAAACAAATCTCTGAAACTAGTCCACTCTGTGTATTTTCCAGAAAACACTGGTATACATATTTTAGGTAATTTAACTGCAACTGACATGCCTGGACTTTCACCTATACCACACATTGTATTGCAATTTTTAATATTTTTTATAAATTTGGACAATAATTCTTTCAAATCACTTTTGTATTCAAGATAAAATTCTTCAGTTTGATCATAAACATCTGTTAAAATGTAAGAAGATTTTGTAAGTTCAGATTTAGAGGAATCACTTATTATTTTAGTATGAGTGTTTGCAAATTGTAACCAAGCTTTCTCTAAATTCTCTTATCTAGCTTCTATATATGATTGTGTTATTCTCTCCTTAGGAGATTTCTTAAAGTTACTTCTATACTTAATCATTTTTTGTTTTATATCTTCTTGTAAATTAAACAAAGATTCCATTTTGTTTATAAAATATCACTATAAATACTAACAACAATTTGAATCTCCTGCTATAAATGTGATTCTTTATTGTAAACCAAACAATCAAAGCCAATGAAGCTTGTCACTCAACAACTACAAAATATTTGGTATATGCCTACACTGCACTTACAAATAAATCAGTTAATTAATATGTATGGTTTACCAGAGTACAAACAACTTAGATTTGCATTAAACTTCTATTTAAGTAATGTAATTATTATCAGCTAACCTTTCAATAAACAATTTCACAACAATTCAATAGTATTTAAGGTTACTTTGCATAAGAAAGACTGATGTTTTACCAACTTATTTGCTAACACCTAATTACAAATTAAATCTTAATAACCACTAAATCTTGAAGCAATACTTTAGTTAGAAGTCCAAAATTTTATAAATATTATAAGTCCCCAAATTGCCAAATTTTCTAAGTGTTAGGAATTAGCTGTATTTTTCTAAGTCTTTGGGCTTGTATTGTAAAACCGCACGCAAACAGTCACAGACTCCTCGTAGTATCACTTTTTTCTGAATTATTCTAAGTCGAAACTACTGGAGTGAAATTCTAAGTTGAAACTTCAAACGAAATAAGGTTCAAATTGCTTGATACTTTTTAGTCAATTCTTCAATGTATATAAGGTTCAAAGTACTTACAGTTTTCTCACTTATACAATTCACTGCAATATTAACTTAACCTGCACCTGCGCCACCGGGCGGCACCAAGGTTCTTCACCTAAACTTGCCACACCAAACTGCACTGCATCCAGTATAATATATATGCTGGTCCGGCAAGACTACACCAGACAGGCAGGTCGCCGACACCACCGTTTGATACCGCTCGCTAAAATTACACTTATCCGGCTCGAAGGACCATGTTTAAGGGTCCAATAAGGTCAAAAATAATACAACCGTATCCAGGAACGAATTCACATATATTCAAATTCAGCTTACACCCTATTGCATGCTTGTTAAACTTAACTATGCGATTTAATTCGACGCATACGCCATCTATTGGCAGCTATGAGAAACATAGAACTAATACACATTAAGTTAGTTTGAGGTTGGACAGGGATTATACATTGAAATTGGTAGGACCGAAATGCCTCAATGTATTATTTACAGAGCCATTATTTTTAAAAATAGGATAAAGTGTGGATGTGATGTGGAAGGGGGGGGGGGAACAGCACCAGAGCTGTGGCTTGGGTTATGACACACTGTGAGATCCTCAATCAGAGAGAGTTTTGAGTGTGAGAGATTGCAACCAAATAAAAAAAAGCTCAGTTAACCCTGAATGTGTTTATAGAGAATCCGGGAATCCTGTTGGAAACTCTAATGACCAGGACTATGTTACTGAGCATAATTTAAATCCCTTGAACATTTATGTAATTCCTATTGTTTAAGACGGTGCAGTTTATTCCAGGTATAAGCCATATTTTGTTTTATAGAAAGCATAGCGATATCTCTTGACTTAATTATCTGGTAAAGGAAGACTAAATAGAGTAACCTGTCTAAAAACCAGGAGATCAAAATGAAATATGTAATTGTTCATTTTGTTTTTATCATAGATCCGTTATAGATGAAACTGTGATCAGCAGAAGGTCTAACATAAGAATTCTTCGCTGTGTCTTCGAGAGATAAACCTCCTACTTTTTTTTTTGTTGCAAAGTCTTTCTTGATACGTTATAAGAAACTTAGTCTTCCTTTCATTTATTCATTCGTTCTTTGGATCTCATGCTAGGAGGAGATCTTGTCTACTTCAGAATTGTTAAATCTCGTAAGGAAATACACAGCTAAAGATTCTCTGTTAGACCTGCGCGTCATTTGACTATCGTGGCCTGTAGTTATCTTTAACAAATCATTTCGAATTTATATAGGATACTGATTAAATATTTTTCTGTTTTTACAAGTTATCCAGATGGGAATTGGAACAGAATTTCATTTTAACTCACTTAACTCCATGTATTTTTCTTTCAAGATTCACCTATTTAAGATTTTGTCAGTTTTTTGCCACCTGAAAGTTATTTGGATGCCACGAACTTTATTATTATTGACTTTATTTTTATAAATATATTATTTTTGTTTACACAATATCCGTACTTATATTAAACATGAAAAACTAAAAAGTAACTTCACACACTTGTCACACTTGAACCACTAAACCGATTTTGTTGAAATTCGGAACGAAGTTAGTTTGGGATCCCTTAAGATCGTAAAATGAGAGTTGAAATATTGCATGGGATTTTTGTTATATTTCAACCTACAGGCATGAAATTTTTATTTAAGGTATTACATTTTTATCAAACATAAATATTACAAATATCAGCATTTTAAAGGATTGCGATTTTGTTTTTTTTTTAAACTGTAGCCATGAAACTTATATTTCAAATTCTTTTGGAAACATAAATTAAAAAAAATTTGTTTCAACCTTTAGAGGGTTGAACACAAGGGAAACAAAAACAGTGATGGGACTATTTACTTATAAAGCAAGAGTCTGGAATTTTTTTACTAAGAGCCATAATTTAGAGTAACGGATCAAATTTTGAACTCCGCTTTCTTCTGTTGGTTTGATTCTGATAATTGGGAATAACCTATTTGCTTTGTATTTAAAGTTATCATTTTGAATTTAAATTTGATTTTCATTGTAGTGATAAATTTCCTATTTATGGGAGTATTTTTTTGAACTTTATATTTTACTGTATTTGGTGATTAGTGCACACAAGACTAGTTATTTGTAAAAATAAATTAAAAAGACCCAACTGACATGAAAAAACATGCATAAATTTCGATTACATAAATTAATTTCAGTCAAATAGTTGGGCTAGTAAATAATACTTTTAATTTTACAGCTTTCAAACAAAAAAGCTGGATTAAAAATCAGCCCTTTAGAATGCGAGACTCACAAGAAAGAAACTTATAAAACCCTCCGTATTTTAATAAGTAAAAAAAAGCGTTTGAACGGTTCATTAACCGCTATTATACTCATACGCTACGCGTATGCAATATTTATACGCGTAATATTATACTTATACGCTATTATAGTACTCAAGCGAAGCCGCAGTCAGAAACGAGTAACGATTATATTGCGAATATATTAGGTCTTTACCTATGAAATTGCCGATTTTCACGAAATAAATGAAGCGTAATTTTGTTATATATTTTTTATTTCTATTAATCAAAATAATCACCCATGCAATCAATGCATCTTTGCCAACGCATTGGTAGCTTATTGATGCCTTTCTTGAAGAAATCAGCTGGACGGGAGGCAACAAATTCTTCAAAGGCATTTTGTACTGCCTCTCGGGTATTGAATTTTTTTCCCGCCAAGAAGTTATCCAAATTCTGGAAAAAGTAGAAGTCTGTAGGCGCAAGGTCTGGTGAGTACGGCGGATGACGGAGAACTTCCAACCCCAACTCTTGTAGCTTGGAGACCGTCTGCTGTGCAGTATGAGGTCGCGCGTTGTCGTGCAGAAGCAGTGGAGCCGAACGATTGACCAAAGCTGGTTGGAGACGTGCGAGCTTCTCCATCATTGTGTTCAGTTCTTCACAGTACACATCTGCAGTAATGCTTGCCCCGTTTGGCAAGAAGCTGTGATGAATTACACCCGCGTTAGACCACCAAACAGTGACCATCACTTTTCTAGGGGTAAGTTTTCGTTTAGGGCATTGTTTGGGTGCTGAACCAGGGTCCAACAAACTTGCTGAGCGCTTACGATTGTCAAACAGGATCCATTTCTCGTCACAAGTAACAACGCGGTTCAGAATTCCTTCATTTGTATGCCTGCTGAGCAGTGCAAGGCACGTCTCCACGCGTACTTCGCGCTGGCGGTCATTGAGTTCGTGGGGTACCCATTTGTCAAGCTTTTTTACCTTGCCAATTTGACGCAAATGGACCAATATTGTTTTGATGCTAACGTCGAAAGCTGCTGCTAATTCAGCCGTGGATTGAGTTTCATCAGCTTCCACAATTGCCTTTAATTCGTCATTGTCGACCAAAGTTTTCGGACGACCACCGGGTTCATTTTTCAGGTCAAAATTTCCAGAACGAAAGCGGGTAAACCAATAACGGGTGGTGCGTTCGTTTGTAGTGTTCGCTCCGTAAACGTCGTTGATGTTGCGTGCCGCTTGTGCCGCTTTGCTGCCACGACGGTACTCATACTCCGTAATTACTCGAATTTTTAACTTATCCATGATGACGAAATATTTTCGAATGCGTTGAAAACAAAACACTAACTATTAAACAAATAACGATTTTAGAAAAAGAATTCCATGTTTGTCAAATAAAATTAATTTGAAATTAGAATTATCAGTCAAAAAAAAATATTTTCATTTGAAATGGCCAGTACGGCAAAACGGCAGTTTCATAGGTAAAGACCTAATATTAGTCCTTTTGACGGCCAAGTGGCTAGTGGGTTGTAGCCCTTCTTTATAGGCCGGAGGTCCTGGGTTCGTGTCCTGGTTGGAGCATAAATTTTTGTGATGAACATAAATGTTTGTTCTCGGGTCATGGCTATTTATGTTTACATATGTATGTTTATTCTGGGTTCCCAGTTCGCAGACGAGCTTGTACCATAACACAAGCTTTGCTTACTTTGGGGCCATACATTTGGTGTGTTCGTCTGGGGATTTATTTATTTCGAGTAACAAAAGTGAAAAAACTGAGGCTTGAACAATGTAAATTAAAAATAATTAAACAGTGGGAATATCTAAAAGTAAGTGTAGTCTAATAAGTATAGTCAAAATGTACACAATAATTAAGAAAACTTCCAAGCATTTCCAAGTATTTCCGAGCATAGATATTTTATTTCAAAACTGAACGTCTGAAGTGAGTTGTGAGCGCATTCCAGTAGAAATATTTCAAGTTGACAATTTGTAAACAAGACACCTAATCGCTTACAGCTAACTCCAAAAGATAACTCGTGAAATGAAATATCTGTAACTTGATTGGAAATCAGTGGTCGAGCGTTTTGTTCTTCTTCTGGCGACCTAAGTTGGATTCCAGCGAATTACAGCAAGTGAATAAAAAGTAAATTTTCTCGTTCCTTCATTTGTGACATCTAAATACTCAAATAAACAAGGGTGGGGTCGCGGCAAGCTCCAGTCAGCAACATTAGGGGATGCGAGTTGTTTTTGCGTTCAATTACATATCGTCGATCTTTTGTTAACTTTACTAAGTAGTTAGTAAAAAACAGGATAAATACGACAAAAGAAATGTTTGAACCATAATTTAACAATATTGCAACATAAAAAGGAAGTATCAAGGGTGTTAACGCCTTGCGTTAACACCGAAGCCATTCGTTCCGCGAAGTGATTTGCTATTTTATTTTTGTAAAGAATAACTTTTGTATAGTATAATGTCAAACTAACATTCATTCCGAAACCTACCGCTGTATAGTGAATAGAGAAATTGTATGTTTCTGTGTTGGAATCAAGAGTTTCATTCCAATTTGAAGCTCCACTGTGTCATCCAAAGATACAAATTGGCGACCGTGACAGGACAGTACTCCAAAATAAGTACTGTCGAGAATTAAAAGGTCTGCTACTGTTCGTGAAGTCATCGGCCGCTACAGTATCGCATCAAGAACCTACCAGAGAGCAGAGGATAAGGAGCGTACTGGCTGTCTGCTGAGTGCTGAGGCTACCACAATCACGGAACTGTGTCGGAGCTCAAATTTTGAAGGAAAACCCAGGGTCGAGCTGAACCAACCGCCGGGCAGTGACGCAGCTAAAGCATCACCTCGCAGCATAGTTTGTTAGTTATGTGCCCTATTTATCCTTCCATTTATTACAAAAACCATCCAATATAAATCCTATAATCATCCCTTTTTTAAGAAATTAAAACTAAAAATTCTGATTGGTGTAACTTGAAAGTACCCTCGTACAACTTTTTTATTTTGGATAACCGTTAAAATAACTTCTTTGTTCTTAAAATAACATATTACAAACAATTATAAAGATAGATTTTGTACTTTAAAGAGAAAGTTCATCATAATAAACCCTGTAGTGGTGTTTTGCGTGGTAATAAATAAGAAATTGCCGAATATATTCCAGTTGCCGAGCGGCCGGTCAAGCAAGGTTAACCTTGGCCTAGTTATGTGGACTGCTAACATCAGCTGAGCATCACCTGGTCGACCCAGGCATCGCCGTGTGAGGAACGTGAGCTAAATATTCCATAATTAACTTAACAACCTATTTGAGCCTTGCTTTGTGAATAATATTTAGGTACCTAAACATATTTATACTTTAGGAATTTCATTCTTCCTTTTTTATCCTATTTGCGATTGAATTACGTTGTTTTCAATTATTTGCCAGTGTTTTGCTTCTTTAATTAATTGACTTAATGAAAATGACCGAACGAGAAAGTTTATTTGAAGGGAAGACGGGGCCAAATGGGCCACAAGAAAATAGTAGTATATTAAAAGATTTAAATACGAAACGTAGTTCAATAAAGGGCCAAATAACTACATTTAAAAATTACTTATGTAGCGGCTATACATTGTTAGTAAAGTCAGCAAAACCCCAGACTGGACTGCCGCGTGTTCTAGGCAGTCAGTCGTCTGCGCAACACCGCCTCGCTAGGTCAACTTGTATTACATAAGATAAGGACTTATTATACTGACTTATGTAACTACGTTTAAGTGTTGAAAATAATAGACTGAGTGAATTTAAAAGGTTTTTTGGTTTTATTGCGTCACCACCTCCAAATTGGTGACCCCGACGTGATTAAGAAGACGACTCACGGTGACGCGCGAACCTAGCGAGGGTGCATATTGTTTAGTAATAAATAAAAAGTGAATATTAAAGCGTCGCGCCTGCAGCTACCGACATGGAGTCGGAAATGATCAAATTCCTGCGCAACATGTCCCTGGAGCTAAAGGAACTCCGCGGGGAGATCGAAGAGATCCGGTCGCGAGGCAGGAGCTACGGACGACCGCAGGACAGAAGCTATGACGGAGGTCGGTGGAGATCGCGACCCAGGAGCAGGACAGCGTCACGACATCGGGAAGAACTAGTTGCAGTACAGTCAGCGACGGTGAGCGACTGTGCTGCGGGCAATCACCGATTATGCGTCCGAGAACAGAAAACCGGCTTAGTGTACCTGGTCGATACCGGGGCTAACGTGTCAGTGATTCCAGTGAATAAAGTGCCGGGCAAAAGAAAGGCAAGCGAATGCCCGTATAAACTGTATGCTGCGAACAATACGGAAATAAAAACTTATGGTGTAATATCGTTAGAAATTAATCTTGGTTTACGCCGTAGTTTTAGATGGAATTTTATTATAGCTGACGTAAAACAACCCATAATTGGGGCAGACTTTTTAAAGGCACACGAATTAGTAGTTGATTTATACAATAGACGGTTGTTGGACGGCCGCACTAAATTAGATACGCAAGGTATATTAGTTTTGTATAACGAGCCCGCGATAACGAGTATTCAAAATGACAACCCATATCGCGAGCTTCTAGAACAATACTCAGAAATAACGAAACCAATTTCTTTTAAGGAGCCCAGTAAACACGGTATCGTACATTATATAGAGACTACTGGCCCCCCGGTTTTTGCTAAAGTAAGACCATTACCGCCGCAAAGATATAAAATCGCTAGGGACGAGTTTAGGTTAATGCAAGAATTAGGTATTTGCAGGCCATCAAAGAGTCCATGGGCAAGCCCGTTGCATGTAGTACCAAAGAAGGACGGCCAGATCAGGCCTTGCGGAGACTATCGTGCACTCAACGCGATCACGAAGCCAGACCGCTACCCGATTCCGAGAATTCAGGACTTCACATATGGATTGGCAGGTAAGTGTGTTTTTTCCCGGTTAGATATTAACAGAGCGTTCCATAATATTAGCATTGCACCGGAAGACGTAGAGAAAACCGCCATTATAACGCCGTTTGGTCTTTTCGAATTTCCAAGAATGACATTCGGCTTGCGGAATGCGGCCCAAACGTTCCAGAGATTCATGAATAATAGCATGCTGCAGGGAATCGAAACCTGCACCCTTGGGGATGAGGGTAAGAGTACAAATAACAAAGTGCGTGAGAGCTCTAATTTATTTTCCTACATTGATGACGTCATCGTAGCTAGTACGAATCATGACGTACATAGAGAGCACCTTAAACAGGTCTTTGCCAGGTTTCAAGAGTTCGGCATAACCATTAATCTGGCGAAGTGTAGTCTCGGTAAGTGTAATATAGAGTTTTTAGGTTACGAAGTGAGCGCGGAAGGTGTCAAACCCATGAAGAGCAAGGTGGAAGCTATCAAAGAATTCCCCAGACCTGAGACAATCGAGCAGCTCCGCCGTTTTTTAGGTATGGTTAACTTTTACAGGAATCACTTAGAGCGTGCGGCAGATCAACAGGCCGACTTGAACATCTTCCTGCATGGCGCCAAAAAGAAGGATAAATCAAAGATTAAATGGACGGATAAGTCGATAGCCGCCTTCGAGCAATGTAAGTTAGCTTTAGAAAACGCGGTGACCTTGTCACATCCGGGAGACGAAGGTGCGCTGTATTTAATGTGTGACGCGTCAAACTCGTGCGTCGGCGCAGTCCTCCAACATAAGGTTAAAGGAATCTGGAAGCCGCTGGGGTATTTTTCCAAAAGATTGTCGGAGGCTCAAAAGAAATATAGCACGTACGACAGAGAGCTATTGGCAGTATACTTGGCCATAGTACATTTTCGCAGCATGGTAGAAGGCCGGCAGCTCACCATAATGACGGATCATAAGCCATTAACACACGTTTTTTCTAAAATAGGTTCAGATAATAAAGAGACGCCCAGGCGAGCACGACAACTATTGTATATAAGCGAATTTACGAGCGATATACAATACGTCAAAGGTAACGAAAACGCAGTTGCTGACGCGTTGTCCCGAGTTATAGAGACCATTGTTTGTCTGACCGTTTTAGATTTCGACGAAGTCGCCCGGGCACAGGAAACAGACGATGAACTTGCAGAAATGCTGACGGAATCTCAAGGTAATATAGTGCTTAAAAAATTACAATCACCACTGTGTAATAGTACGATCTATTGCGAAACTTCAGAGAACCGTGTGAGACCCTACCTGCCTCAGCAGTTCAGAAATGTGGCTTTCAATGTCGTACATAGTAATAACCATCCCGGAATTAGAACAACGCGTAAAATGATTACGAATAAATATTACTGGCCGGGTATGAATAAAGATATCAGTGTATGGGCCCGAGCGTGCATACAATGTCAAAAGGTAAAAACGCATAGGCACACACATTCTAAATTAGGTACTTTTACACTAGCAGAACGGTTCGAGCACTTACACGTAGACATCGTGGGCCCCCTGCCGACCACGCAGGAAGGGCATAGGTACTTAGTTACGATGATAGATAGATTTACAAACTGGCCGGAAGCCGTTCCGGTCAGCGATATAACAGCCGAGACCGTCGCTAAAATAATATATGAAAACTGGATTTGCCGTTTTGGATGCCCAAGTAGGTTAACTAGCGATCAGGGGAGGCAATTTGAAAGTGAATTATTTAATAAACTTATGAAAGTATTAGGCATTAATAAATTCCGAACCACAGCGTACCATCCCCAAAGTAACGGCAAGGTAGAAAGATTACATCGTTCTCTGAAGGTCGCTTTGAAAGCACGTTTATTACAGAATAAAAATGGGTCATGGGTTGATGAACTGCCAACGGTCATGCTGGGGCTACGTGCAGCATGTCGTAGCGACAGCGGCGTCAGCGCAGCTGAAATGGTATTAGGGCACACGTTACGCTTGCCTGGCGATTTTTATGTCGATTGCGCGAACGCAGAAACGTCGCAAGAAAAATACGTAGGTAAATTACGCAATATTATACAAAGTCTCCGGCCCCAGACACGAGAAAATAGCGATTCTGGTACAATTTTCGTTCATAAAGATTTAAAATCATGTAGTCATGTTTTCGTACGAAATGATTTAGTGCAAAGGCCATTGATGCCTAGTTATAGTGGACCGTATCTTGTGATAAATAGATCACCAAAGAGTATGACCATTGAAATAGGGGGCCGTCGAACAACCGTTTCCATAGATAGAGTGAAACCCGCTTACTGCTTATATGAAGCAGATCCCAATGATGGAGATAGAAATTCTATGTTCTCAAATAGTAAAAAATTTATTAATGATGTTCCACAGGTGCAAAAATCGCTACCGCCTAAACCTTTAACCACGCGCAGTGGCCGCGCAGTTAAGCAGCCGGTGCGATTTGCTGATGTTGGATGAACTAAAATAGATGAGTTCACATAATTATTAATCATACATTATTCTAATTGCAAAAGAATTTAACGTAGTAACTCGTATATAACATTTTGTTCAATCCAAAAATGGGTAAATCGTATAGTAAAGAACAAGAAATAATCATAGCACAAAATGGTGCAAATAACGCCAGTACTAATGAAATAATAACGCACGTTAAGCTTTTCGGAGCAATTGTATTTGCAGTGTTCATAATGATGGTATTAATTTTCGTGTACTATTGCATTCAAAAATGTCGTAAAAACACTCGAAGCTGGATGGATAACAGAGTAAGAACCATGTGGAAAGCAGCTAGTGACGCAAACGGCACGGTATAAGCCGATACAGGTCGGCCGATGAGGGAGTTTTTTTTTGGCTATTGTCGCGAGAGGAGGCAAGGTGAGTCCTAAGGGACGTTTTTTTTATATTGCAGACCGGCCTCTCGGGCAATATACCCTTAATATTTTAATGATTATTATTAGGTCAAGTGCCTGCATCAAGTCGGCCCTTGAAAAATAGGTATCCGCAAAAATTTTTTTTATTGTTGTATAAGTGATCTTTTAAATTACGTGTAATTAATTTTGTACCCATTTCAAACAACTTATAAATAATTATTGTTGCTAATTTCTTATTTCAAATTTTTGTAAAATAATTCAATTACAGGTACATTGTGTATGAAACATCGCCTTAACATATTTTGTTACGAAGCATCGCCTTAACATATTTTGTTCTATAAATAGATTGTAAGAAACAAAAGAGCATTGAGCTTTGGAATGCGACATCAGACCTAGTAACCCGTAATGTAAACACAGATTCAGCAATCATGTCGAATCGACGTCATCTGGTACACTTCTGTAATAAGTTTAGTGTAAGGTAATATTATGGAGTCATATTTTTAAAAACTGGTAAAAATTTTTTTGTTTTGCTTTTGTTCTCTCCAAGGTATAATTAAAATGCAATAGCACTTACGAGATACAGGATGTTTGTTTGTTGAATTGTATAAATTTTTTTGGTAAAGTTAGTTTTATAAAAAATTTTTTAAAAAAGAAGGGGTGTGATGTAGCGGCTATACATTGTTAGTAAAGTCAGCAAAACCCCAGACTGGACTGCCGCGTGTTCTAGGCAGTCAGTCGTCTGCGCAACACCGCCTCGCTAGGTCAACTTGTATTACATAAGATAAGGACTTATTATACTGACTTATGTAACTACGTTTAAGTGTTGAAAATAATAGACTGAGTGAATTTAAAAGGTTTTTGGTTTTATTGCGTCACCACCTCCAAACTTAGATATAATCTCAAAGCAATCTACAATGACTTCTGTCGGATTTGCTGAATTATCTTTGAAATTAGGCAGGTTCGAGAGTTTGTCAACAAAATTCGATGATTTGCAAACTCAGATTGAACTAATTAATTGCACTAACTTAGATCAAGAAATAGATGAACGAGAGAGCATTGAGCAAGACGTTATCTTATGTACAGCCATGTGCAAAAGTTTAATAGAAAACCAAAATGAATTAAAATCTTTAGAACAAGAAAAACGACGTCGTGAATCAGTATTTTGTGAAGCTCAGTCCTCTTTCGGACATGATGATTTCGGTATAAGGTTACCTCAAATACAAATATCCAAGTTTGACGGCTCATTCTTTCGCTGGCTAGAGTTTCACGATACATTTTTTTATTTAATACATAAAATTCCAAGAATTCCTAGTATTCAAAAGTTTTATTATCTGTTATACTTGGCTTCGTTCTCAAGATTAGTAAGCTGAAAAATAAACTTCGTAATTACATATACACATGTAGTCTCACCCAGGACTCACCACTATGCACTTTATTTAAGAGTTTTGTTCTTTACTTTTCTTTTTTGTTTTTTTTTTCCCTTTTTTAAAGCTAAAAATGTCAAACGGATTGACCGCCTGACAGCTATGCCATCGACGTCCTACATCAATCCCGTCATTCACGTTACAGTGCTTCACCACTTCGCACAGTGTCTCGCGATAAAATACGTTATAGTTAAATAATTGAGAGATTTTTATTTTAGTGTGTTTAGAACTTGCTTATAATGCCGAAAAGAAAACGTGATAGGGACATTGAAAAAATCAGTAAAAAATTACGTAAATTAGAACGAAAATTAAAGCAAGCAAAAAATCGTTCTCCGTCGCCGTCACCATCGGATAAAAGTGAGAACATTAGATCTTCTGTGCATAACAATACAGGTTAGTTTTATTTTTTATTTATAATATAATTGATTGGGTTCGTTTAATTCATCGGAATTTTACATCTACCCTCTTTTTCAAATAATAAGTATAATAATAATAATTGATGAACTGATTATCCTTGTATGGTGCGTTTAATTCATTGGAATTTTACATTTACCATTTTTCTTTCCAAATAATGAGTATGTACTTATTATCTTTGTATGGTTCGTTCAATTCACTGGAATTGCAACATTTGCCTACTAATTTGACATAGAAAGACGTTCAATTCAATGGAATTGCAACTTTTCTCTCAATTTCCAGCAGCGGAAAATTCATTAGTTATTGACGATATGGATATCGAACTTTTAACCGAACCGGGCATTGTACAGACGAACAGTATTAATATTGAACAGACCATTCCTGGAGAGGTATTGGAATCTTGTATACCTAATTCATTACCTGAAGATTCAAACCAACCAGAGTCTTCAGCATTGTCAGTGCAGCAACAAACAAATGCTGTCCCCGCTGACGATTCACCAATCATATGCGCTGAGGATGATGACTTAACAAAACTTTTCGGTGATGATCCTTCGCTCTGTACTGAATATGGCAATGATATTCATGTTGGTTTATCTAAGCGCCTAGAACACATACTCCTCAACGGTTTAGATAATGATACCCGAAAGGAACTTAATAAGAAATATCTATGCCCGGCAAACTGCACTCGTATCATTCCTCCCTTGTTGAACCCTGAAATAAAGGCAGCATTGCCTGAGTTAAGTGTCAAGCGTGATAAAGGACTTGAACATAGGCAAATGCAGGTTAGTACTGCCATCTCTTGTTTAAGCGATGTAATTACTGTTCAATTACAAGAAAAACATAAAAATCAAACAATTTTAAAGCAATTGATGGATGCTATCAAACTGATGTGCGACACATTTCACTCTGACTCGACGAAAAGGCGTTACTTTGCTTTGTCTTCATTAAAGAAAGACGTAAATCAACATTTGATGCAAACTAAAATAGACAAATACCTCTTCAGTGAAGGCTTAGCAGAAACCCTTAGAACTGCTAAGGCGGTGTCAAAGTCTGGTGACGAAATAAAGGCTATATACGATAAAGGTAACAAGAAACCCATTCAGCCGCAACCTTCTACTTCACGTGGTTTAAACTGGAAGGCTCCCGCCCCAGCACGCAGGCCGCCGGGGCCACAGAGGAGCCGCCAATCATACCAGCCTGCCGGGTACAGAGCGACAGCGCCTCCGCCGCCGCCGCCACCGATGGGTCGTCTGCCGCCGCAGCACGCCGCCTCATCGAAGACATCGCGTTATCAGCCGCGGACAAACCGGCGCTACTGAATGAGGTATGTTATGCCGGTCGTCTTTCTGTTTTCGCTAACCAATGGTCACGCTTAACACGTGATAAAACTGTCCTCTCCTGGATTGAAGGATATAAGCTGCAGTTCTCGGAACCAGCTATTCAACATAAGTCACCTGCGGCAGCGATCCTAACAAAATCTGAAACACAGGAATTCAATAATATAATTAATAAACATATGAATTTAACGTTTTGCCATTCGGTTTAAATACGGCGCCTTACGTTTACACAAAATTAATGAAACCTGTCGTTAGGATGCTTAGATTAGCTGGATACATATCAACCTTATATATTGATGACCTCTATTTACAAGGAAACTCATACACCGATTGTATGAATAATATAAAAACAACTATAAAGCTATTAACTGCATTAGGTTTTATTATAAACTATGAAAAAAGTAAATTACAACCTTCAACTAAATGTAAGTTTTTAGGATTCATTTTAGATTCAAAAAAATACATTATAATTCTACCCCAAGATAAAAGAGACCGCATAAAAACAGAAATAATTAGATTCCTTAATATAAAACGCTGTAAAATCAAAGAATTCGCTAAATTAGTTGGTCTTTTAGTGTCAGCTTGCCCCGCCGTTGAGTACGGGTGGCTGTACACTAAAGAATTAGAACGTTGCAAATATCTAAACCTAAGGGGTCACGACGACTACAATCGGTATATGAGCGTTCCTGATTACTTACATAATGATCTTTGCTGGTGGTTACGAGCTCTCGAAACCCCTGAGAGCCGAATCAAGGACGATACTTACTTAGTAGAAATATTTTCTGACGCCTCAACTACGGGGTGGGGTGCAGCGTGTGGCTCACAGACGGCGAGTGGTCGTTGGTCACCGTCGGAACAAAAGAACCATATAAATTATCTCGAATTATTAGCCGCATTTTTTGCTTTAAAAGTATTTACACGAGAATTACATAACTGTCAAATACTTTTACGTGTTGATAACTCAACTGCAATTAGCTATATCAATCGGATGGGTGGAATTCAATTTCCACACCTGACGCGACTCACGAAGGATATTTGGCAGTGGTGTGAATCACGTAACATCTTTATTTATGCATATTACATTAAATCATCAGATAACATCATAGCTGATAGGGAGTCTAGACGTATCCATCCAGACGTTGAGTGGTCACTTACAAATTTTATGTTTAGTCATCTTGTCCATAAATTTGGTGAGCCATCTATAGA
Source organism: Marasmarcha lunaedactyla (assembly GCA_923062675.1). NCBI lineage: Eukaryota > Metazoa > Arthropoda > Insecta > Lepidoptera > Pterophoridae > Marasmarcha > Marasmarcha lunaedactyla. Next base: position 8,021,317 of record OV281358.1, read on the forward strand.
TTTGTTTGCCAGTCGGATAAACCGAAAATGCACAAAATATGTCGCTTGGTTTAGAGACCCGGAAGCATTCGCAATAAATGCTTTCACTATTAATTGGTCGAATGATTTCATTTATGCATTTCCACCTTTTCCCGTGATCTTAAAAATGTTAAGAAAAATAGTTAACGACAAAGCTATGGGCATTGTAGTTGTGCCATTATGGCCAACACAACCATGGTTTCATCTATTTAAAAATCTTCTCTTGTCAGAATTGATTACTTTTAAAGCAGACACCACCAATGTAGATTTTCGTCATTCCAGCAATCGAAACATCCAGAGCCATCTTATCCTGGCTGCAGGGATTTTATCGGGAGAGCGTTATCACGAAGAAACATCCCAGAATCAACAAAACAAATAATGATTGCCTCATTATCCGAGAGCTCCATAAAACAATATAATGTTTGTTATAAAAAATGGTTTACCTTTTGCGTACAAAACTCCTTACATTTCTATGAGGCTTCCATCACAGATGTTTTAAAATTTTTAACAACTAATTTTGAAGGAGGTAGTCAATATGGGAGCCTTAATAGCTTTAGAGCAGCACTATCCTTGATTTTAGGACCTAGTGTTTCAAAGGATGAGGGTCTTACAAGATTCTTTAAAGGAGTGTATCGCTTGCGACCTCCTAAGCCTAGATACGATATGACTTGGGATACTTCATGCGTGCTATCCCACTTAACCACTCAGTACCCAAACGAAACACTAAGTCTTGAACTAATTACAAAAAAATGTATTACCTTGTTAGCTCTTGTTACGGCTCATCGGGTCCAAACGTTGTCAAAAATTTTGATAAAAAATATACAAATTAGACCAAATGATATTATAATTAAAATACCCGACCTAATTAAAACATCAAAGCATGGTGGCAATCAACCTGTCTTAGTATTACCCTATTTTACCCAAAAGAAAGAAATATGCCCCGCACAAACACTTACTGATTATGTAAATAAAACATCTGCTTTAAGAAAAAATGAGTATCTGTTCATAGGATGTAAGAAACCGCACAGGGAGGCCACGGCACAGACTCTAAGCCGATGGATAAAGAGTACCTTACATGCGAGTGGGATAGATGTATCCATATTCTCATCACATAGTGTCAGGCATGCATCTACGTCTAAAGCGCATCGTCTGGGCGTCAATATAGATCAAATTAGAAACACCGCGGGTTGGAGTAAAACCTCAGATACATTCTTTAAATTTTATAACAGAAATATAGACAAACAGGACCCGACAGCCTTAGCGAAAGCTATTATCAATGAGAATTCAACCTCATGAATAATAATTAAATGAAACTATGTTTAATAAATAATAATTTAATTTATTAATGTAACAATACATGTAGTATATACCTTAAAATTTATATACTCATACTGTATAAAACATATTAAGATCATTACTAATTAACAGATCTATTTACAATTCAATTGTAGACAAATAAATATTGATTCTACCTTGAAAGTTGTTTGATATTTTTAGATCTGTAGCTTCCTCTCTCAACATCTACATGTGTATATGTAATTACGAAGTTTATTTTTCAGCTTACTAATCTTGAGAACGAAGCCAAGTATAACTTATGATTAAACGAACTTACCTGTACGTGAAGTTCTATCATAGTTATACGTAGGCTTCGTTCGAAGAGATTAGTAAGTCCCTCCCGCCCATCCCCGATCTAAAAATATCAGTTATCACAATTACTCTGAACTAAATGACGGGATTGATGTAGGACGTCGATGGCATAGCTGTCAGGCGGTCAATCCGTTTGACATTTTTAGCTTTAAAAAAGGGAAAAAAAAAACAAAAAAGAAAAGTAAAGAACAAAACTCTTAAATAAAGTGCATAGTGGTGAGTCCTGGGTGAGACTACATGTGTATATGTAATTACGAAGTTTATTTTTCAGCTTACTAATCTCTTCGAACGAAGCCTACGTATAACTATGATAGAACTTCACGTACAGGTAAGTTCGTTTAATCATAAGTTAACTTACCTCGAGGGCGAGGCAAAGCGCATAGTATCTAACATTGAGGTTTCATCTGCAAATTATTTAATCGCATGGCAATCACTTTGCGGTCGATGCAATAATAAAAGATTGCTGATTAATTTTTACCTTAAATCTCTTTTTGACGTAAGGCAAGTAACTAGGGAGTCCGAAAATGCTTTGAGATTTTTTGTGGATCATGTTACCAAGAACTTACGTGCTCTGGCCAACTTTGATCAACCGATTGAACATTGGGACACTTTAATAATTTTTATGCTTACATCTAAGCTAGACAATAACACATTAACGAAATAGGAAGAGCAACATAATTTATTTGATAATATGCCTACGTTAGAACAATTTAATTTATTTATTTATTTCATTAAGTGTACAAACAGTTTGCAATCATATTACAGCTAACTTATTCTAATGACAAAATTTTCTTAACCTAGAATGCGAACCTTAGTAGTACACATAGCATGCATAAAGTTGCTAAGCACAAATATCTCAAAAATCTGAGGTTTTAATTACAATTATTAATGTTGATTTTAATATAAAAATGGAAGTTTGTATAGAAAAATATTGAGAATGATTAAAGTAAGTGTATGTAGTCTATACGTTTAGCAATATTCCTACGAAAGATTTTGAAACTGAAGTTGTATAAATCTAGATCGATAGTTGTATCCCTGCCACTACCAGCAGAAGCAACCAATTCATTGTAAGCTCGGCACATGCGGGTAATAGGGTTGTAGAAGGATGTGTTATTTGTGTAAACATTTAATATAAAGGGTTTTGGACGTCTTGGGTTGGGTTTGCAGTCAAAGTTAAGGCAGGACAATAAGGGGGGAGAAGAAATGATATTATGTATTAATTTGTATAAACATAATAGATCCTGTTCATGTCGACGCGAATTCGATGTGGAAATTTTGAAGTAGGATAGTCTCTCATCATAAGAAGTAAGCTTGCGGCCAAGCTTTCTGAATGCAATCATTTTTAAGGCTTTATTTTGCACTTGCTCAAGTCTATCAATATGTACTTTGTAGCAAGGTGACCAAATGATACAAGCATACTCCAGAACAGTTCTTATGAGGGAATTGAAAAGGTAAATAACGCTAGACGTATTTTTAAAGCCTTTGGTACTCCTACATCAATCGAAATAAATATTTATTTGAGAAAAATGAGGAAGTGATTGGACGGCGTGGTAGAGACAAACATAAACTTTATGTAACACACCAAAAGCTGACTCTGTATAGTAGAAATGTACACTGTATGGCTGTAAGACTGTATAATAAATTACCTATGACATATACAGATCTTCCTGAAAAAAATTTAAAACAGAATTATGTAATTTACTATTAGACAAAATGTACTATGACATAAATCTTTATTTAAATGACAAAATATGAATTGTAAGTTGCTGGCTGAATATTTATTTCTTTTATTTAATTGAAAATTTGACTTAATTTTAATTATTGTTTACTTTTGACATTTTTATATTTTTGATATGCGTTGACATCTTTTAACTTTAATTTGGACATATTTATTGATGTTTGTTATTTTTATTCGTTTTACCTTGCGACATAATTTATTTAATTTGATTATATTTTAATTGTCAATGTAATTTATGTAATAGTAATTAATTTGATTGCTTTAATGATTTAGATATATATTGCCAATTTTATAATTTTGCACGCTGAATAATCAGCAGTATATGATGGATTTAATTTATATTTTAGATCTAACTGTACCATATATTGGCAAATAAAGATTTTATCTTATCTATCTTATCTTATCTAAATTCTGGGAGCTAGAGGAGCTCCCCCATAGAGTTCTTTTAAGTGAAACTGAAAGGGAATGTGAAAACCATTTTTTACTTAATACTACAAGATTAAACACAGGTAGATTTTGTATTAAATTGCCTCTTCGTGATTTACCTGATTGTTTAGGTGACTCCTACCAACTAGCAAAAAGGAGATTTCATAATTTAAAAAATTCTTTCGAAAAAAATGAAGATTTAAAAATGGAATATGTTCAATTTATAGAAGGTTATGAAACGTTAGGTTATCTCTCTAAATCTAAATATCATTTGCCAAATCCATCAATTTTTTTTTGTCATCATGCTGTTTTTAAAATTTCTAGCGAATCAACTAAAATTAGTGTAGTGTTTGACGGCTCCGCACCCTCCTCTTCCGGGTACTCCATCAACGACCTGCAAATGGTAGGTCCAAATGTTCAGGAATCTCTTTTCTCGATCTTGATACGAGCTCAACAGTACAAGTTTTACTTACTGGGGACGTTGAAAAAATGTATCGACAGATGAACGTCCACCCCAGCGATCGGCGATTGCAGCTCGTACTATGGAGAGAGGATGAGTCCTTACCTATCCAGACAATGCAGTTAAATACTGCCACTTACGGGACCGCAAGTGCTAGCTATTTAAGCACTCGATGTCTATGGCAGGTATAATTTAATTAAAACTATAACTGAAAAGGACTTCTATGTCGATGATCTAGTTACTGGTTCTGACAATGAAAATGAATTACGCTATTTTCAGTCAGCAACAACTTTAGAATTACGTAAAGGTTGCTTCAATTTACGCAAATTCAAAACTATTTATTAACTTTATTTCAAAATTCACTCAATATACAAGAAAACTTAACTATAAGCGAATCATACAACACACTTGGGCTAGGCTGGAATCCTAACAATGATAACCCACATTTTCCTATTAATAATCCCCCTTCAAATGAACAAATTACAAAAAGATTTATTACGTCACATTCATTTAAAGTTTTTAATCCATTAGGTCTCCTTAGCCCATGTATTATACGAGCAAAATTAATGCTGCAAGCCTTATGGCAACAAAATATCGACTGGGATCAGCCAGTCCCAAATAATATAAAGGAACAATGGTTAATTTTTTCTAAATAATAACCTATGCTAAGTTGTCTTCAAATTCCTAGATTTGTAAAATGTGACTCTCCATGTTCCACAGAAATACATACTTTTAGTGACGCTTCACAATTAGGTTACCGGGTATATATCTATATTAGTACAACCAAATACTGTGGTGAAGTCAGAGTTCGCTTGCTTTGCTCTAACTCTACGGTAGCACCTTTAAAGCCTACTTCTATCCCACGCCTAGAGCTGCCCTTCTAGCAGCCCGTTTGTGTAAAACTGTCACAGAGTCTATACGCTACATTCCTAATCGTGTTATTCACTGGTGTGACTCTAGTGTTGTTCTTAGTTGGTTGGGAGGCAGACCTTCAAAGTTGAAAACCTTTGTCGCCAACAGGATTGGTAAAATACAAGACCTTACTAAGATAACCCTGCTGGTCTAATATACAGAGGGGTAAGCCCTTCTCAGCTTCCTAGCACATCATTGTGGTGGCACGGTCCTAAGTATTTAGAACACGACGAAAAAAATTGGCCTATTTTAAACATTAAATATTGAAATGAAAATGAAATGAAATGAAATATTTATTTCTCAACATTGACAATTACTTGTTCTTATTGACGTCAAATAAAACATGATTCTACCACCAGTTCGAAAAAACCTTCGTGAAGAAGAACTGGCAAGAAACTTCACGGGTATATTTTTTTTCAAAATAAATTTACAGAGTCTCTTTATGTCTATACAAAATTATTCTTTTCTGCATCTGTTAGCTCGGCAAGTCTCCCTCCCCCCAAGTATCCAAACGACGAACACCCTCAAACGGCACCCGTTCACGAGTTAACGCGGGATCCAGCCATCGCCCTCCTCAACCATATTAGAGGGAAGTGAGCGACCCGTCACCCGACGCTACCATAAGAAGACGTACTTTAGTGACAATGACGCTTTACATATTCATCGGGACGAAGAACTCATCGAACATACAGACACATTACACATGCTTTGTTACAAATACTAGTACAATCCTGTTAATGAGTGGATTATACCCAAGGGCTTTTATCATCCAAATAATCGGATAGTTTATAATATGCTCTAGCACACAACTTCTTCTTTATAGTTTCTTTGAAGTTGTCAATAGGAAGACCTTGGATATCTTCAGGAACCTTATTATAAAAGCGTATACATTGACCCATGAATGAGTTAGTGACTTTATGAAGCCTACTATTATGAGCTGCCAGCATATTTCTTCCTCTTGTGTTAACATTGTGCAGATCTTTTTTTCTTTTGAACAAGATTATGTTCTTTTTAACATACATTAAATTTTCTAAAATATATTGTGAATGGAAGGTAAGAATATTTATTTCCTTAAATTTACTTCTAAGTGACACCCTTGGACCGAGCTGGTAGATTGCGCGAACAGCCCTTTTCTGCAGAATAAATATAGTATCGATGTCGGCAGCACTCCCCCACAACAGAATACCACATGTCATGAGGCTGTGGAAGTAACCAAAATAGACTAATCGAGCAGTGGTTTCATTTGAAATTTGTCTAATTTTTTTAACAGCATATGCGGCAGAGCCAAGCCTTTTCGCTAAACCATCAACATGCGGTCCCCACCGGAGTTTGGCGTCTAAGGTTATGCCCAGAAATACAGTTGAGTTTACAGGAGTCAGTTCCTGGCTCTTAACTACAATGTTTGTGTTTACCTGTTTGACATTTGGCAATGTAAATTTAACACATTTCGTTTTTTTTTCATTGAGGAGCAAATTATTAACTGAGAACCACTGCTCTGTGTTGGAGATGCATTTGTTCACCGCTCGATAGTCAATTTCTTGTCTTTTGATTTTAAACAAGAAGGAAGTATCGTCAGCAAACAATATGACCTCGCATTGATTCTTAATAACCGATGGCAGATCATTAATATAAACTAAAAATAGGAAAGGACCAAGAACTGAGCCCTGGGGCACACCCATTGTCACTGCCGATCCTGATGATTTTTCTCCATTTATTGCAACTTTCTGTTTTCTATTAGAAATATATGATTTAATCAAGGCAAGCGCTCGGTTTTTAATGCCGTAATGGTGCAGTTTCATGAGTAGAGTAGTATGATCCACACAGTCGAACGCCTTGGACAAGTCACAAAAGACACCAATAGCATCACACGACTCCTCCCAGGCGCTGAATACGTGTTTTATGAGCTCAACACCGGCATCGGTTGTAAAGCGACCCCGCGTGAAACCAAACTGCTTAAAATTCATTAAATTATTACCGTAAAAATGAGAAAGTAATTGATTTAAAATTAATTTTTCAAAAATTTTACTGAGCGTTGGTAGTATAGATATCGGTCTAAAATTATTAGGGTCAGACATAATTACATCCAATATGCTTTGAATATTGGAATGACCTTACTCAATATCCTTAAATCAGGAAAAACACCATTATCAACACAGTCATTAAATATACTGGCTAAGTACGGGGCTATACCATCAATGACAGATTCAATAATTTTAACTGAAATCCCATCTAAATCGGCAGTATTTTTTACTTTAATGCATTTAAAACTTGTGGAACAGTAACATGTTTAAAAATAAAATCAATATCGCATGAATTTACATTTTCCGTTAGCAGTGACTGTGCAAGAGTGGAACATGAATTAATACTCGAAGTAGTTGACACAGGGATGGCAATAAAAAAATTTTCAAATGCTTCAGCAACTTCTTTGTCAGTTGACAACACTTTATCATTAATTTTTAAATTATATTTGGTGTGTGGTTCTTTTGCTTTCCCAGTTTCCTGATTAATTATATTCCATGCAGTTTTTGAAATGTTAGTATTATATTTAATTTTATTATTAATGTAATTAGATTTAGCTACACTGCAAACAAGTTTAAATAATTTTGAATACTTTTTAACATATTCATAAAATGTCTTATTATGATTATAAGTTCTTTCACTGTACAATTCATATAATCTATTTCTACTTCTGAAAATTCCCACTGTTGCCCAGTCACTAAACCTAAATAAATTATTATTTATACATATTTTCTTTTTTAAAAAAACAGTATCCATAACACAAGTTCTTAATGATACTTAATTTGGGCTAGATAATGTGGTGTGATTGTTAGAAATATTATTAAAAAAAAATAAAAATAAAAAAATTATTATAGAGTTATATTGAGTAATAGGATCTCCACAGTAATCTAATTTAAATGTTTTTTCAAATACATTTTTCCTAAATGTTTCAAGCCGTCTCTCATTCATGGGTCATATTGTGGTGTGTTGCCAGAAACAAAAAATACTATCTCATCGTTAACTACAAGTATTATTTCATCAGAATCTTCACTTGATTTTGAGCGATTTTCCAAATTTAACCGACTTAAAAGAACTTTTTGTTACATGCAACGTTTCAAAGTCATTTATTTACCAAAAAATACAGTGTATGTTACAGGTTTTAGCGTAGTAGGAGTTAACATTAAGTCTCAACTGTATCTACCCTTTTTAAGTGGGTGCAAATTTTTCTTAAACTAAGTAGATAATAATAAAAAATTACAATATATTTAAAACATATTTTTATAATGCTAATTATGTTTGTGTCGATTTTTTACAATGCAAATATCCAATATAATAATCATGTCAAATTGAGAGATAATACATATTCTATAATTAATTGTACATTTGCGATGTCTTGATAATAATATTAGTAAAATAAGTAGTAATTACAGCAATCATATTTTATAGCCTAAAAATTCTGAGACAGAGTAGAAATTCATTTCATGTAACCATTTCAGCAATTCGTTTTTAAACTTATTTTGATAGTTTGGTAAGTCTCGTATATTGTGTGGCAATTTAGTATATATTTTTATACACATGTAAAAAGCATTTCTTTGAAAAAGCGTTAATTTACATTTTGGAATAATTAATTTGGTTTTGCGGGTATTCCTTACTCCTTGTCTTATGTCCTCGTACCTTGTGAAAAAGTTCTTATTATTTCTAACAAAGTTACACATCTCTGTTATATAAAGACAAGGTAGTGGAAGTATTTTAAATTTTTTAAAATACGCTTACATGACTCATCATATTTAATCCCAGCAATGGCTCTAATGCACTGTTTTTGTGCTTTAAATACTCTTTCAACCTCTACACTATTGCCCCAGTTTATCAAACCGTAGCGAAGGATTGATCCAATGTACCCATGATACGCAGTTAAAGCTTGTTCGACAGAAGCTATTTTCCTCAGTCTGTACAGAGCAAATACAAATTTGTTAATTTTTTTGCAAACACTGTCAACATGTATTTTCCAATTTATGTGTTCATCTAAGATAATACCTAGGAACTTTGCACTGTCCACCAAATCGATATTATCGTTGTCATACTTAATCTGTATACTAGTCTTTAATGCATTTGATGTCCGAAAATTTATAGCCTTCGTTTTATATATATTTATTTTAAGGTTATTATTGTTCATCCATTTGATTATCGTTATTATTGTATTATTGATTTCGTCTTGTAATTCGTTATTATTTTTATTTTTGTCACCCTTTAATATGATAGTTGTGTCGTCGGCAAAAAGAAAACATTTATTTTTAGTGATATCCGGTAAGTCATTTATATATAATAAAAATAGGATAGGTCCTAATATACTTCCCTGTGGGACTCCGTTTTCGATATTGGAATAAGGTGAGCATGCAGTTGTTCTTGTTTTAGTTTTCGGGTTTATTCTAGATATTTGGGTACTTTGTTCACGATTTTCTAAGTAGCTCTTAAACCAATCATATGCTATTCCTCTAATACCATAATTGTACAATTTTGACAGAAGAAGAGAATGATTAACGAGGTCAAACGCCCTTGACATATCGAGGAATAGAGCTACTACTTGCAGTTTTTCATTAAGGCATTCAGTTTCATACTTAATGAGTGAGAAACTTGCTAAGGTCGTGGACTTTCCTCACTGAAAGCCGTACTGCTCTCGTTTAATAATTTTATTTTCATTCATGAAATGAATTAGCTTTTTCGCCATAATTTTTTCAAATACTTTTGATATAACCGGTATAAGCGTGATGGGTCTATAATTGTTAAGTTCTAAGGGATCGCCGGTTTTAGATAATGGCTTAACCACAGACTATTTTAGCTTCGTTGGAAACTTACATTGTTCGAATGAGAGATTTAAAATATGACAAAGAGGAACAGACAATTCTTGAGAGCATAGCAATTTGATGAGATGAGAAATTTCGTCATAGCCTACTGAATTTGTGTTATTTAAAGACATTATTGTTTGTTTGACTTCGTCTGGTGTAACAGGTGTCAAGAATATGCTCTTTGTCAATTTGTATGTATTTGTGTTAATAAGATTTGAGTCATCATTTTTTGTAATGTCAATGAAGTCTTCATTAAATGTTTGTGCTATGTCATTTAAATTATTATTTTTAGATTTCATAAATTTGATTTCGCTATGACCCGGTAATTTATTGATGTTTTGCTGAATTATTTTCCATGCAGCTCTGCATTTATTAGTTGATTTTGCCAACGTTTTTGCATGTTGTAATTTTCTAGATGTAAAAACACATTTCTGTAAAGTTTTTGAGTAAGTTAGGTAATCTTGATGATATTTCATTTTATTGATTTTAGTAGAAGTGAGATATTTGTAATATAATTTTCGTTTAGTGGTACTACATTTCCTTATACCTTTGGAAATCCATGTCATTTTTTTCTTTTGTACACTAACCTTTACTTTTAACTTTGGAAAGCACTGATTAAAGAGCATAGTGAATAAATTATGAAACTCACCAAATGCCTTGTCGCAATTAGGATTAGTCAGTACTTCGTTAAATGACAAGCTTTTTATATAATTACAAAATTTATTTTTATTTTCATTGCTAAAATCTCGTTTGTATTCAAACCAATATTTAAGATTTTTAAATTCACCTGCATAGATAGACAATATTTGGCATGTGTCGTGATCGGAAAACGACACAGGCTTAGTGCATCCTCGTGCGTTGTGAATGTTGCAAGCAAAAAGGTCTAAACATGCTTTCTTTCTTGTAGGTGTGCATATATTTATGTCAATATTGTGGTTTTCTAAAATGTTGTGTAAGGTACAGCTATTTTTATTTTTTGTCATCATGTTTATATTCCAGTCACCGTAAAGTATTATTTTTCGACCTTTTTTGTTTATTTTTGTTAAAAGTGTATTAATTTTTTCAAAAAATTTTGGATGAACTTTGGACGTTGGGGTGCGATAAATGCGTACAATTAATATTTTCGGACTAAGAATTTCGATACCACAACATTCAAAGTTTTCTTTTTCTGAGAGGCTTTCCGTGATTGCTAATGTCTTATATTTATATAGATTATTGATTAAAATGCATGAACCTCCTCTTTTTTTGATAAATCTTGACCAATGCGCTGCCAACTTATAGTTGTCGAGAACAATATTTATTTCGTTTCCGCGTTTTACAAATGTTTCACTCAGACAAATAACATCAATGTTAGTTTTTTTTCGTTTAAGATCGTTTAGCAATAGTTCTAGGTCATCTTTTTTCTTTAAAATACTCGCGATATTTTGGTGGAGTAGTCGGAAATTATGATTTGTGTTAGTTTCGAAAAAGACATATATGATCTTTATTTAATTTTTGAAAGTAATGTAGAATGGTACCTTTCGTTTCCTCTTTTGTGTTAATTATGTTTTGATGTTTGAAGGTTGTAGTATTGTGACATTTTTTAAAGTAATATGGGATTGTGCCTTTGGTTATCTGGGGACGCTGACTTACAATTTTATTTAATGTATTCATGTGCTTATGTTCTTGCCAGATTTTCCCAAAATTTTTTATGAATTTTTTGGAGTATTCTTGAGATTCAATTTCAATTTTTAATTTATCGCATATTGATTGGAAGGTTTTATTATAATCTCCATTTGATGTTAAATTTATAAATTTACAATTTGTGAAAAGGGAGCTTATTGTTTTTAAATGGTGATTTATAGTCGATGAATTTAAATAGGGATTGTGAAGGTTAGAAATCAGGAAAACTTGAGTATTTGCCATATTTTTCAGTGCAACGCTAAGTTCACATAGCAATTTGGTTGGATTTTTGTCATTTGAACCTATGAATAATATCAATATGTCATTTGGACCTAAATGCAAATAGTTTTCATAATTAAAATTAAAAAAAAAATTAAAAAATCCGGACAATAAATTAACTGGAATGTTAACAGTCGATGAGCTTAATATTTCTTTCAAACACTTATGCCTTGTGGCTCAACAGCAATGCTTTTCTAAAGAGTATTCAACTTTAATCAATAAACAAACATTAAATTCTAAATCACACATTTTATCTTTGTCGACGTTTATTGACCAGGACAACCTGATAAGAGTAGGAGGAAGAATAGATGCCTCGGATTGTTCTTATGAAAGAAAGAATCCCGTATTATTAGCATCATCTCATCAATTAACCAAGCTCATATTTGAATACGAACATTATCGTAATTTGCATGCCAGCCCTCAATTGCTGCTAGCCATTGTAAGAGGTGCGGTGTGGCCTTTAAATGGTAGACGCCTTGCAAGGCGAGTAGTTAATAACTCTGTGCTATGTCGACGCGCTCGAGGTAAGACTCTTACTTCGAAAATGGGTGATCTCCCATTTAAATCAGTATGTGTAAATTACGCGGGTCCCTTTTTGATCCTCAATAGGAAAGGTCGAGGAGCCAAACTAACCAAATGTTACTTATGCATTTTCGTTTGCCTAAGGTATAAATGTTTACACCTAGACGCAGTAAGCGATCTCTCTAAAGACGCCTTTATTATGACGCTACGGAGTTTTATATCTCGTCGTGGACGTCCATTAGAATTATTTTCGGACAATGACCAAAATTTTGTTGGCGCGGCCAATGAATTAAGTTTATTTTTAAAAACTCAAAACAAGGTTCTGTCAGAGTTTGCAACTCAAGAAGGTTTTAAGTTTATTTTTACTCCTTCTTACGCTCCTCACTTCGACGGTATCTGGGAAGCTGGTGTAAAATCCGCAAAGTACCACATGAAACGTGTCATAGGTAATTCACATCTTATATTTGAAGAATTAACAACATTATTTGCGCAAGTAGAAGCTATACTCAATGTCTCCACTGTGTCTTTTATCCCAATCTCCCGACGACTTCCTATACCTATCCCAGGGCACTTTCTGATAGGACGTCCTCTGAATGCTCTTCCTGTACCAGCCCTTGAATGCAAAAATGAAACCAACCTGAACCGATACGCCCGTTTAGAGCAAATACGGCAACATTTCTGGCAAAGGTGGCAAAGAGATTACTCGTCAGAACTGCAAATGCGAAGAAAATGGAAGTAAAATACATCCAACCTGAAGGTTGGCGATCCTGCTACAGGAAGACTCTGTTCCTCCAATGTGCTGGCGCGTTGGACGAGTGGCAAGCTGTTTCCTGGACCCAACAACATTTCGCGGGTTGCTGACATCGCCATCACCAAGGGAAATTACAGACGGCCCTTAGTTCGTCTATGTCCACTTCTACCAGAAGATCAAAATGTTGAAGAACCGACGTCTTCAACGGCGGAGAGTTTATGTTAATCGCAATTAAGTAATGTTTATGTTAGTCGCATGTAAGTCGCAATTCGTCCCGCGAAGTGATTTGATATATTTTTTTTTGTAAAGAGTAACTTAAGTTGTATTGTTAATGTCAAACTAACATAATTCCGAAACCTGCCGCTGTATAGTGAACATCAATTTAGAGAAATTATATATTTTTGTGTTGGAATCAAGAGTTTCATTCCAATTTGAAGCTCCACTGTGTCATCCAAAGATACAAAGGGATTGAATCATAAATACAGCTACTAAATTATTTGTGTTTTTCGTAAAGAGTTTTTCATGACTTCTAGAAATTGAAATAACTTGAAGAGGCTTATAATAAAATAAATGGTTTCCTAATCATTCAAAAGATTGTAAGTCCAGGGCTTGTAAGAAAAAAACGATGTTAATTTTCAATACTCTTGAGGTTATGTCTGATTTTTCTTGAAATTTTTCATACTTCACACATCAAAAAAAAGTTTGAGATCACTTGGATTTTTGCACAGGGTATTTTTTTAAATTTTACTTTTTAAAAGAATAAAACGTAACGTTGCTTACGTAAAATCTTTTTATAAAAAAGATACACTTTTTGAAATTGAAAACTAAATTATTTTTTATCAACAAAAATTGAATTCAAAAGTACTAATGCAATTTCGACTAATAAATAATTGAAAGAATCATGAAGTTGTTTTTATTTGGTACAAGATAATTCCTCCCCTGGTTCGAACACATGCGGCAATCCTTCTAGGCATGCTGAGAATTAAGCATTTCCTGCGGTAACCTGTCCCATTCTTAAATAACGGCTTCCCTGATCTCTGGCACTGTCTGGGGAGGTGGCTGACGGTTCCAAACAGCTCGCTTGACAGCATCCCACGCGTGCTCTATAGGGTTTAAGTCAGACGAGTCGGCAGGCCAGTCTTACCTGGTAATGTCGTATTCACACAGTGCAGCGTTGATTCGTTGAGCTCGATGTGCGGGTGCATTGTCGTCAATACGAATCGAGGGCCATGGTATATCTGAATGACCTGACAACTCCATCCATAGCAATGGTTTGGTACAAAGCTGCAGTCATCCAGCCACGATACGGGATTAACAGCGTTCTAGCACCAATCATTATACCGCCCCAAAAGGATACCGGTTTCCCGCCTTGTTGAACGGTTCCGGTGGCAGTTCTTTGTCTTTCAGCATTCCCACGTCTTCTTCAGACACGGAGACGTCGGGTTACGAAGTGAGTGTAAAATCCAAACACATCTAATTGAGGATCATATTATTTAAATATTTTGAAGCAAGAAATTTTTTATGTCACTAATATTAGTTATAAAAGTACAATGAAGGACGACCGAGTGGTATAGTGGTAAGTAGCCTTGCCTCGTACGCCGAAGGTCCCAGGTTCGAGTCCTGGCCGGGGCATTCATTCGCGTGATGAACACAGATGTTTGTTCTCGGGTCATGGTTGTTGATGTTTATATATGTATGTTTATTCTGGGTTCAGTTCGTATAGTGTATGATCATCCATAACACAAGCTCTGCTTACTTTGGGGCCAAACAGTTGGTGTGTTTGTCTGGGGATTTATTATTATTATTATTTATAAATATTTTATTAATAAATAAATATTAAATTTTATTTTAAATTTAATTTTGAATTTAAATTTTAAATTTTTTGTTGATAGGTACGATTGAACACAAGAATAAGTACGAAATTGCATTTAATCGATGTAAAAAAGGTCAATAACCTTCGCGAAGCAGGTATTCGCTGGAAACAAAAAAATATCAGCTATAAATTTATTACAGAATTTATGTCGAGTACATTACTTGTTGTAATTTTTACTTTCACCATATGTCAACTATATGAAAATAGGCAACAGTTTTGCACGTTATTAGAAAGCTGGACTTCTGTATAGATATCTACTCGTGTGGTTGTAGTTAGAACGCGGTGATTCTGTCGGCAATTTTGTAACAGTGCCTCAAAGGAAAAGTCTTTTTCTTTTTAATGTTTTCATTGTTGGCAAATTATTTCATGACGCTATGTGGCGTCATGAAATCATTCTCAGTCTCAGTTTCCATTGCCGATTTTCCTGTACTGAAATACAACCACATTATACATGTTTACATACATAACCTCGATATGTCAAAGGCGTTTGACTTCGTTAATCATTCTCTTCTGCTATCCAAATTGTACAATAATTATGGTATTACAGGAATACCATAAATGATTGGTTTAAGAGCTACTTAGAAAACCATGAACAAAGTACACACATATCTAGAATAGACCCGAAAACTGAAACAAGAACAACTGCATGCTCACCCTATTCCAAAATCAAAAACGGAGTCCCACAGGGAAGTATATTAGGACCTATCCATTTTTTATCATACATAAATGACTTACCGGAAATTACTAAAATAAATATTTTCTCTTTGCCGACGACACAACTATCATATTTAAGGGTGACAAAAATAAAAATAATAACGAATTACAAGACGAAATCAATAATACAATTATAACGATAATCAAATGGATGAACAATAATAACCTTAAAAGACATCAATACATTAAAGATGAGTTGATTGCGCAGCGACCTGGAGAAATGAATAATAATGTGAAATGAATAACTTCGATACACACGTTTATTTAGAATAGGGCACGCCGCTACAATTATTTTCGTTTATTTGGTCACAAGAGCTAATAATATAGTTAATTTAATGGAAGGGAACACATTTACAATACAAGCGTTAACTTTAAGTAAAACCGAGAAAGTTACATGACAAATAAAAATGAGTGCTAGCGAGATGAAACAACTAGGGTCTTGTTGAAGTATCACTCGCTGCAGGAACCGCAAAGGAAAGAGTACGAGCGCGTTTGTTTTTATTTTTTATTTTTTTGTTCCCCTCCACGGGAAGGGCAGGAGGATAAAAAATGCTCTGACGCATACTCCGCGTGCGCGATCGGAGTTATGTGGGACTCGCTCCGAGCCTACCAGAACCACTACCCACTAAAAAACCCCCTGTCGGCTCGTGCAATTTTTTGCCACGCAGCCTTCATCTGAGCGACGGCCAATTGGAGAAAGAGGCCGCGCTGAGATTTACATAGCACTGATGCTCTGGTGCACTGGAGCACTGGTGCTCAAAGCACTGAAGATGAATTCATAGCACTGAAGGTGCTCAAAATTGCAAAGAGAAGTTAAGTTAAAATACATTAAAAGAAGTTAAGTTAATTCGGATTTACGTTAGAATTAGAATTTACGTTAGAATTAGAATTTGCGGCCAGAAGGGCTTCGAGATCGGCTGACAGTCTGGTGGAAGAGTACGCTTGCGCATTCCTAGGCCTAGCGACTTTGAACTTCTAATCTAAGACAGGAGTAGTATAAGAGACTGAATCTCGAACTAGAGGATTGGGATGGGATTCGGAGCGTTTGAAGAACGCTTCAGAGAGTGTTTTGAGGTGTTGTTGTATTGTAGGCAATTCAAGATCTCTGTGCAGGTCCGCGTTACGCGCGTACCACGGCGCGTTTGTGGCCCTGTGGCAAAAGAGATTTTGAACTACCTGCAGTTTGTGCAGGACGGAGGGTTTGGCGTGGGCAAAGACTGGCGAGGCATATGTCATGACTGGTCTAACGCAGACCTTATAAAGCGTACGTTTGTTTCTGAACGACATTTTACTTTTTCTCCCTAACATGCTATTTAGGCGGCCTAAGTAGTGACGGGCGAAACTCTTTAAACGTGTGGCTTGAAAAAAAGCGTCGGATCTAAGGTGACGCCTAAGTATTTAGTACTGCGCTTCCAGGGGATGGGAATGCCTAACATTCGAACGTGGGGATCGCCAGCGGGACGACGGCGTTTGGGGTCGAAGCGAATCACAGAACTCTTGTCTGGATTCACATCGATGTGCCATTTTTGAAACCATCCACCAAGGTAGTTTACGGCCTTTTGGAGTCTGGTAACAAGCTGCGGAACACTGTGACCTTTGGTATAGAGTGCGGTGTCGTCGGCAAAGAGGGCGAGTTCGATGCCTTTCAGCGGGATGGGAATGTCGTTGGTGTACACTGTGTACAATAGAGGGGCGAGGACTGAGCCTTGCGGGACTCCAGCCTTTATGGGACGAGGCGCGGAAAGCGTGCCTTCATGTTTGAATCGAAACGTACGGTCTTTGAGAAACCACGCGATTAACCTGACTAGGCAATCCGGTAAGGCTATTTTGTAGAGTTTATAAACGAGACCGCTGTGCCAGACTTTATCGAAAGCCTTGGCTGCGTCAAAGAAAACCGCGACTGTTTTATAACGACGTGGATAGAAACCGTCAAGTATGTACTCGACGATTCGATGGACTTGCTGAGGGCAGGAGTGCTTAGCGCGAAAGCCGAACTGATGGGGAATAATGAGAGGATCGCCATCAGTTGGAAACAGATGGTTCCGCATTCGAGAGAGTATGACTCTCTCGAGAAGTTTAGAGATTGCCTTGAGGAGGCTGATGGGACTGTGATTAGCCGGGACGTTCAGAAGTTTGCCCGGCTTGGGAATGCCTATAACTGTCGCTTCTTTCCAAGCTTTTGGAAAGTAGCTAAGGTCGATGCAGGCATTGAATATTATTATAAGTGCTAACAAGGTAAGCACCTGTTAAGGCAGGTACTAAAGTGCGTGGTTGGAAAAACCATCTGCACCCGGAAATACATCTGCCTTTTTGGACTTTTGACTTCTAATGAGAAGCGAGATTTCATCATTAGAGAATGTGACGGGGTCGTCGGTGATGGGGAGAGATTCTCTGCGGAGATCTTCGTCCTCCACCGCCTGGATGTAGGAGGGATTCGCGGGTTGCGTGCTGGACGAGCATTGAGAGGCAATGCTGTCAGCGAAGCATTCGGCTTTCTCTTCGACTACGATAGAGCCATCGGGACGAGTGAGAGGAGGGACGTGAGAGGCGGCGTCTAGGCGTAAGGCTCGGGCCATACTATAATACGCTTGGTGGGACGGGGAGATATTCGCCATGAGATCGTTCATCCGAGCGTCTCGGAGTTCCGCGAGGCAAGACCTAACTTTACGTTGAAGCTGATTCGCAGCTGTTCTATAGGCAAGTGTGGGATATTTCTTGGCTCTCCGGAGAGCCGCGTTCTTAGCTTTAATAAGATTGCTAACAGCTAGGGGAAGCGTGGGTTTGCCTTGCTTAGCAACCTTTTCGTTATCGCTGATGGCTGAGTTGATAGCATCAGTGAGAGAGTCGACTAATGAATCTATTTTATCCGGGCTATCTAATTGATCGGGCGAGATCGCGAGCGGAGAGTTCGGGGTCTCTAAGGCTGAAACTAACGTATTTTTAAAGCCTTTCCAGTTGGTAAAGGTCTTAGAAGAGGTGACGTTATCGTTAAGCAGACCTAGCACGAGGGAGACGGGGCGGTGGTCAGAACCTAGGTCATCGAGCGGTTCGATAGACCTGAGATCGAGATTGATTCGCTTGACAGTTGCAAAATCGAGGATGTCAGGAGAGCGGTTCGGGTTGTCGGGATAGTGAGTGGTTGATTAGTGAGGAGTTGGTTGATAGGCACGTCCATTCAGTTTGTTTGGAGTTAAAGTCTCCGAACATAATGACTGAATGGCCGAGGGCGAGAATGGCCTCAAAGTCGCTGCGGATTGGTCTGATGCCACTAGGTATGTAGATTGAAGCTATACTGATGGTCGGATGACCAGTCATAGCCAATCTACACACAGTGGCTTCCATGTTGAGGAGAGGAGGGGTAAGGAGAGGACAGCAATGGAATCCTTTTTTGTAATAAATGACAGTGCCGCCGAAACCGTCGGAGCTGGGCCTGTCGTTACGAATAAACGCGTACTTGGGAATAGCAAATCCCCTGGAGCGGTTTGGAGTTAGCCACGTCTCTTGAAGAAGCAATAAGTCTGGCTCGTTGTTCTGAAGGAACAGTTTGAGCTCAGGGAGGTTAGTATTAAGGCTACGAACGTTAAAAGAAACTAGGGATAAGCTCTTGGGTTTGATACGACAGGACGCGGGATTTGCAGGTCTACATTATATATACTATTAAGCGAATTTATACGAAAAATAGAATTTATAAAGAATTAAGTGAGTGAGTGATGCTCTGCTAGCGCGAATAGACGCACTTGAGAAGAACGGGCGGCTCACAGTTTGCGTGCGAGTACGGCGATTTCGTTAATGTCGACGTTTGTGATGACGTCGAACACGGTCTTCACATGAGCGGCGGCGCCGGTTTAGGCGCGGCCCTCTTTACGGAAGAGCGCGGTGCTCGCGGACAACCCCTGTAGTTTGCTGTGTGGCCTGACTAGCCGCACAGCACACATGCAGGGGGGGAGGTGGAGTCAGGAGTGCGAGTGCACTCCTTTGTGATATGCGGATCGAGGCACTTATCGCACTTGCGGGGAGCTGAACAATTAGCCGCTGTGTGGCCGTACAGCTGGCAACGATGGCATTGCCCCGGGTTCCGCGACGGTTTGGACGCTCGACGGAGATATTCGAGAGTCCGCAGATTGTGCGAGCCTCTCTGAAGATCTCCCTCGAGTTGGGAGTATTAGCTAAAATAACTAAAGCCAACGGAAAACGTTTAACGCGGTTGGAGTGCATCTTGTGCACTGGTTCAGCCGGGAAGCCCTGGGACTTAAGGTCCTCGAGGATTTCTTCGTTGGCGAGCCCGAACGGGACGCCCCGTAAAACTGCGCGGATCTTACGCCCCTCCGGGAGGGCGTAGGTGTGATAAGCGATTTGCCTAAGTGATAGGAGCCTAGTGAACGCGCGGAAGTCGTCGGTAGTCGCGACCTTAATCTTGATAGTATCGCCTGCGTAGGCGGCTTTAAGATAATTGATTTTGTGCTCTTTGCACAAGTTAGAAACCGCGGTCCAGCGCGCTTTTTCGCGGAGGAAGACGAGCGGAGGGAGCTGAGGCTTCGGTGGGACGGGAGTGCAGCGCGTCGCTGGCTTTGACGGAGACGCGGTCACTTCGAGTGACATAAGCGGCGCGGGGACGGGTGCTGAAGGCACCGGGGTGGTATCGGGTGTTGAAGACACCGCGATTTTCTTTGAGCGCTTCTTGGAGCGTTTAGAGACCAATGTGAATGGGGGCTCACTAGAGCCGGTTAAAGTAGCGGCGACCGACGACGGGTCGGACGCGGATTTGGAATCGACGTCGCTCCCGGGAGCGGTACGCTTACGCCGCGACGCGTGAGATGACGTGACTGACGCGCAGTCCATATCGGATGGAACGGGAGACGCGGGAGAGCTGGTAAAGACCTGAGGGGTCTGGGAGTTGGTGGCCTCGTCTGGAATGGGGATGCCGGACGCCGCGAGCGCCTGCGCGAAAGCTTTCGTGAAGTTAATAATGTTTTGCGAATCCAGTAGGGAGGGAATTATATGAGTATATAAGTATAAAAAATATGCCTAGAGTTCCCTAAAATAAACCTACGAACCCTAGCGGCTAACCTCCCTACCAGCGGTAGGGGGGCTGGGGAAAATAACTTAAAACTAACCGTTATCCGCCGAAGGAACGAAAACTAAAAAAGAAACCTAAAAAAGGGTGCGCAGGTAAAGAG
The DNA here is from genome assembly GCA_923062675.1 of Marasmarcha lunaedactyla. Lineage (NCBI taxonomy): Eukaryota > Metazoa > Arthropoda > Insecta > Lepidoptera > Pterophoridae > Marasmarcha > Marasmarcha lunaedactyla. The sequence goes on from OV281358.1 coordinate 8,042,337, forward strand.
TTGACCGCGTTAGGGTCAACCTTTACCGAAAAAAAAGGACAAATGTACACGAAGAGACACAAATATGATAAAAATAAATATGAAAATAGAAGAAAAAATATAAAATAGTAGAAGGAAATAATAAATAAAATAAAAAGGACTGGATCAGTACAAATTCGTTGTCACCTTTAAGTATCCTTTGTACTGAAACCAGACTACTTACGCTGGGCACTACACAGCACTCAGCACAAGCACAACATAACTTAGCACAGCACTTTGAAGACTAAGGGTCTTAGTCACAAAGAAAAATCACACTTCGATAGCACTCAGTACTCACTCTTGAAAACCGTAGCACGGAACCAACACGCTAAACTGTGACGTCAGTAGACTGAGCGCCACGGAATATCGGGAAGGGACCGATCAACGGAGAACGGGGTCTTGCACGTCCGGACTGGGCGGCGATCGGAGCGAGAATCGCCAGTACGAGCGCGCCGGTGCTCGTGGTTTTATTGAAATGATGCGTGGGGCGCGGGGCGCGCGGGGCAGACGCGGCGTCCGCCGCGATGGAATGTTCCCGATGTGAAGAAACGGCGTGAACATGAGTATACAAATTAAGTATGACAACGATCATATCGATTTGGTGGACAGTACAAAGTTCCTAGGTATTAAACAAATGACGATTTTAGAAAAAGAATTCCATGTTTGTCAAATAAAATTAATTTGAAATTAGAATTATCAGTCAAAAAAAAAATATTTTCATTTGAAATGGCCAGTACGGCAAAACGGCAGTTTCATAGGTAAAGACCTATTATATACAGCTTGATCGGAAATCGGTGGACGAAAGGGAGAACGTTTTGGTCTTGTTCTGGCCACCTGGATTATTCCAGCGAATGAGGGCAGGTAAATGAAAAGTACATTTCCTCGTTCCTACATTTGTAACACCTAAATACGGGCGCAATAAACACGTGTAGGGTTGCGGGAAGCTGCAGTCAACAACATCAGGGGATGCATTCAATTACATATTGTAGATCTTTTGTTACCTGAACTGTATTCTGTAAAACAGGATAAATACGAAGGAACTAAAGTTTGACCCATAATTTAACAATATTGCAACATTAAAATTCAGTATCAAGGGACCATCATCATACATACAGCAAATAACATTTTTAAAGAGTTTTTCGTACAGAGCATGACTCCAAGAAATTGAAATAACTTGAAGAGGCTTATAATGAAAAAAATCACAACGCACGTACACACATTGTTTCCTAATCATTCAAAAGATTTTAAGTCCAGGGCATGTAACGAAAAAAAAAAAAACGTTTGAACTAGACATGGAACAAATCATTAGCGAGCGAGCGAGACGCACTTACTTACAGCGCTATGAGTGCGAGTAGCCCATTCGATCGCACTATGGCTCGCCGTTTCAGTCAATGTTTACATTCTAAATTAAACTTTAAGGCCATAAGAAAAAGGCTTACTCTAAAGATCTGCTATGGTGCTAAAGATGCATTAGTTTCACTAGAAAGTTTTTGTAAAGTAAACTAGATGGCGATTTATTACCTAATTAGCGAGCGAGTTGATATCAATTACTGCAAATTATTTTACTTTTCATTATTTAATAAAAATAAATAATACAGGTCTCAGATTTTTTTATCATGTTATTTCTATAAAAAACAAGCTTTAAAAATTTAGTTTCATTCAAGATTACACCCGAACAAAGTGAACTATGTAGCTAAATACATACATTGCAAGTTAAATAAAAGCACGTAAAAGCAACAATAATTGCTAAAAAAACCTTTCAAATTAATTACGGTGAGAAATCACGGCTAATGAAAAATCACTCCCACATGATATGTCATGATAAATCATACCCAATTAAAAATAGCAGGAGTGAAAAATAGCAGGAGTGAAAAATAGCAGGTGTGAAAAGTAGCAGGTGATTTCACTGTGACAAAAAAAATCATTTTATCATATGATTGTTATTTGTAAATAGCAATCATTTCCATGCCTAGTTTGAACACTTTTGAAAACGTTTTTGTTATGATTTGCATAAATTGAGTAACCAGCGTCACGAATAAATATTCTATAAAAATAAGTTAATCTTGAAAAATCAATAAATTGTTAACGTATTAATTCTTCAAACTAAGATTTATTTTCAGATATACCTGAGGCGAAGTAGCAGGTTTTTACTTTTTCCAAATACATGAAGCTCTAGTTTTATCAAAAACGTGTTAAGTCAGAACGGGTCATATTGTCCGTACATATAAATATTCCGTATAAAATGTATAAGAATAGTTGAAAATAGTTCAATAAAATCTAAGATCTATGGAAAATCTTGTCAAATGTTTAAATTATCCTACTGATAAATTAATCCAAGCACCAAGCAATCATCCCTTAATCGAATATAATAAATAATGTTTCTTAGAAAATCTCAGAAAATCAGAAAATCAGTCGTATAGACTGTGACATGTTATTTGTCACTCCTAATCGATATTATCGCTACACCATAGATATTAATGTTTATGATGGGTTTATTTATTATTTAACCTTGAGATATTATTTAACTAACTTTTTTCCCGCGGCGTCTCTCGCATAGAATAATAATGGTCGATAATTTTTAATTGATTATTTATTATTTATTTATTTATTTATTTGTTTTCTATAAGTTTACTTTTTAAAATAAGAGGGTGTTTTAAGTCTGTCTGTGTGTCTGATTGTGTCTCGCTACTAAATGACTGATTTTTAATCTGTTTTTTTTTTTAAAGCTGAGTAAATTGAGATTGTTCTTACCTACGTTTGATGGCAATCGGTTGAGCCGTTTAGTGTGTTATGCCTTTTCCTGTCAGAAGAGGGTTTGGATTAATTTTTACAAATAACTTGTCTTGTGTTTACTTATCTCCAACTACAGTAAAATAAAAGGTTTTGAAAAGAAAACTTGTATATTTGAATTCAAAATGATAACTGGTTATGTTAAGATATTTAAAGCAAGTAGCCAATTCCGAATTAATCATAACATCACAGAACTAAAAGAAGATCAAACTCAAGAAATTAAAAAAAACAAAGTTTATGCGCCGTTAATAAAAAAAAAAATATTTTTCAAAAAATCAAGACGCCGACCTCCTTTGAATAGCATTCGAAATGTTAAACCAATTTGCTTGTTGTACTAGCACTAAAAACAATAATAAGTATAGGCTTTCGAATTTTTTGGTAGGAAATTATATTTTTCATTAAAATATTTCATTTCACACTCTTATAGATATGATATTTTTGTGGCCGGGGCATTCGTAATGAACATAAATGTTTGTTCTCGGGTCATGGTTGTTAATATTTATATATGTATGTTTATTCTGGGTTCCCCCCCCCCAGTTCGCTGTATGGTCATCCATAACACAAGCTCTACTGACTTTGGGGCCATACAGTTTGTGTGATTGTCTGGGGATTTATTGATTATTTATTATTTAATACAAGTAACGTAACATTTGAGATTCGAAGGTTAATTTCAATTTAACCCTTAAAGATATAATTTACAAAAACGTCGAATTCTGCACTTTACTTATTTTATTTAAGTGGCTGAAATAAAAATTTCATGGCTTGTAAGAGCCATAAGCAACACTATTTTCATCCCCCGCTCGACCCCTTTAAGAGTGGCACTTCTTAAAATGCTGATATCTGCATTATTGATGTTTGATGACAAACCTAAAATATAAATTTCATACCTATAGCTTCAAAAATAACAAAACTCCCATATACACTTTGAATCCCTTACAAACACTTTCGTAAGTGATGATTTCCTGGATAACATTATTCTACGTCCTTTCCTGGGTCTCAAACTAACTTTAAGTTGGTTAAGCGTGACAGGGTATCAGACAGACAGTTAGACAGATAGACAGAGTTACTTTCGCATTTATTATATTAATGTGGATTGTATGGAAGTATATTATGTTTGCTTTGATGCAGCTGATGTAACACTAAAATAGTAAATAGAAAAATGTTTCGCAATATGTTTTTATAAAAACGAATAATAGAAAAGAAACAATGTCAAATCTGTTCATTGATTTTCTTGCAACATTTTTATGGATCACATACCTATAAGAAAACGGATTAACGAAGACATTTTTTGGAGGAGGATTATTAAATTCCGGTATTATTGGTCCATCCCAGAATCCGTATGTAGGTAATATAGAATAATATGTTCGCTTACGAAAGTTCCTGGACTAATTCTTATGTAAACTAATAATCACGGCTTTTTGTTTAAAGCTGAATTAATCATTCAGAAATAAGCGGAGGCAGTAAAACGCAAGAAAGATTATAGTGAATTTTATTTTTATTTGTTTACTGACATGCATATTTTTATGCTGACAACTGTCAAGCTCATAAAAAAGAAAAAAAAAAAAAAAAAAAAAAAAATATATATATATATATATATATATATATATATATATATATATATATATATATAAGGTGAAAGAACTATACACATAGCTTAAATGAAATAAAGATTTATTTAAGATTACATACACAAACACAAACGTCAATATCCTTAAAAGTCCATCCTTAAAATCCAAAACCAAAAGAAAAACGAAAACACGATATACAAGAGTATATAAACTTAAGCTTAACCCAAAGAGCATGTGCATTTATAATGCTTAATTTTCGGCCAAATTTTATTCAGTATATCAGCAATCATGATGCGTGTCGGTATGAATTGAAGTTTTATATCATGGATTTAGAGCCTGTCTATAATGAAATGATGTCTGACATCAATGTGTTTAGTACATGAATAAAAGGTGTTATTCTAAGCAAATTTTATGGAGCTTCGATTGTTGCTGCGTGACGATAAGGTGAGACATGAGGAGAAGTTCACTAATGAGCGACAGCAGCTATGAAACGCTGACGAGTTATACTTTATTTTCAAAATGTGATTATTTAAAAGTAATATTATATTTGTTCCAAATTTAAAGTTCCCCCAATTTTTTTCACCGGCAATATGAAGCATAGTGGATCTACGTCAGGAACATTTTCGTGCTTTTTGATAATCATTGAACAATAACTTTTTTTTGACTTCCAGACTGATGAGCCGTTTAATTGATTTCAATTAGCTTTTATGAACAAGGCGCCTTCTAAAGCAACTATGTATTGCTGGTATAACGAGGTTAAGTGCGAAAAAAGTGGTCATCCTTTGACCGCTGTTACGGAATATATTGTGCCACAACTGAAAAATTTGATTCAGCAAACCGGCAAATCACATGCGAGGATATTCAGCACAATCTGCATATTGGATCGGGAAGCGCTCATGATATTCTACACAACCACCTTTGCCACACTCTGGCATCCCGGCGCCTTGCTAAGGATCCCACAAGTCTAGGTCCGTTAGTATGCATTGTATGACAAATGCTGACGTATTATAATTTTTTATCCTGGGTGGTGATAATCTCATAACCATTTAGAAATAGCAGGTGGCAGTAAGGAAAGATGGTAGTGCATTTATTTATTTGTTTACGGACATGCATATTTTGCACTGAAAATTGTATAGTATGTTCATAAGTTTTCGTAATAATATACATTTTAATTAATTTAAAATGTATATTATTACGGTGGCAAAGCGGCGCGTAAAGCTAGACTAGAATATGAAGTAATGTCCTTCACTGTATACATTTGGTTTGTTTGAATAAAAGTACTATTGAACAAACGATCGCCTCGATTGGTACTTTATTAGTGAAGACGTCGCAGTCAAGATCACTTCGTTACAACATGTGTCGATTTTGGTCATTGCCATTATTTGCTATATTTATTTTTGCTCTGTCCTGTTCAGGTGTCAGTCTGTATAATTTAAAAGGTTGGTTATTTCCATTTTCGTTTATAGAGGTAAGTAGCGTATTTTTTGTAGCCTTCATGTGTTTTTGGATTACATTACTTTGCTCTAAAATCAAATCAGTAAGAAGTACGTTCAAGTTACTGGATGTACAGCATAGCTTCTTTGAACTACATATTTATTGCGATCAACAGTGTCCGAAAGTAAAACAACACACTTGTGTCGCCCGTTTTTAAAATTTTTATAAGTGCATTCTTAAGACAAATCCAAAAATACCAAAACAAGCATCTTGACAGTTGGCGTATACTCACATAAAAATGTAAATATCTTTTTTTTATAAATAAGAATTTTTGATTTACAAACTTAATATAAAAGCGTAATGATTAACTTTAGTATCGAATATCGTTTTAAATATATTTGTGCCAAAAAAAAACATTGGATAGGAACCTGTGTGTGTTATTGACTATGACTCCTTAATAGCTAAAATGAGAAAGACAGAAATAGTTTATTTGCAGAATATGGTCTAGGCAAGATGTTACAATTAGTGTGTACAGCATATTCAACCTTTGTGACGATGTGCCAATATTAAACTTGATATTAGTTTGGAATACAATAGATAATTGACGACAATACTCAAGACGTCATTATATCGAGTCTGAAATTTATCATAGAAGTTTTTTTTGGGAAGCAGAATAAGTTAAGACAGGGTTTTGCAAAATTCTACGTTTGAATGGGTAAATTGTATGAAATTAATGTTCGACATAAATTATATTTTAGACTAATGATGTCAGTGCCTGTGCGTTCATGGCAAAAAGTTCGGTGGGTGTAGGTATTGCGTGGGTGGTACGAATCCTAACCTAAGCTACGTAGGTATATATGTTTATTTTACAATTTTCTGTTGTGTGTATTTTTAATATTTTTGATTTCGACAAAAAATTGGACGTTAACTCAGACTTTAACGTGACATTTCTTACAAAACTGAATTATCATTAAACTCTTCAGCTATATGTTGCTTTCTATATGTTTCATCAGAACAACAACAGGATTTACTATATGACATTCGAAACATGCACTTTAATCGTAGTATATTGAAGTAAACTACACGGTTGTATATTATGCGTAGTTTGACTGAGCAACTGATAAATATACGGCTTCGGTGATCGAACAGTTTAAAGACTTAAGTTTTAGTAACTCTAGTTTAAGTAGTTTAAGTAGGTTAAGTTTAGTTTCAATCCATCAGAAAAGAGAGGCGCAGACAAACCATTCCGCTCACTCCCCAAGTAAGTCAGGTGACGATTATACAATACACTTTACCATACTTACATACAACAATTTGCTTTATTTGACGTCAATAAAACAAGTTATTGTCAATGTTGAGAAATAAATATTTGAATTTGAATTTGAAGTCTGTCATTGATTAGGTCGGCCAGGTAATTTTTTTGTACGGGTTGAACATTCACAAAATTCCAGGATCTAAAAACTTTTCCAGTCGAAATAGCGTCCCATCTCATCTCAACCTGCTGATTTGTTTCACCACACTCCAAACTCGTCTTGTCCCTTTTGTGCTTGTATTGACTGGCGATAATTGCGTCACAAATTTTTTCCGGACATAGGTCAGATGTCTCTAAGGGTGGAGATGCGGACACCGAGTATCTGTCTGGATCTTTAGTCAGCACTAGGTCCGACAACACGCAGTATGTTCAGCAATGCCAGGAATTCACGCAGGCTCGTGGACGAGATGCAGTAACCATGAGTTACTGCTAACCAATTTAAATGCTGGTAAATGCGTAATGAAACGAACTGTTATCGTCACATTGACAGTAGGTTATGACACCGCGACTGTCAGTATGTAATTGATAGATTTTTAGATTTTTGGGGTTTGTTGATTTTATCTATCTCTTTAAAAAACTATGTATGTCAAAATAGTTCGTATCAATGTCATACTGACAGCAACAGGGCCATAACCAACCGTCAATTTGACGTTGACAGGTGCTTTCAAATCTTCATCAATATGAAAAACTTTTTAAAAACGCATATACACTGTGGTGTGAAATCTGCCTAAACGAAATGTAACGCGAGTGTGATGCACTTTTTATTAAGCTAACTTATAAACAATGAGGTTCATTTAAGTTATCTTAGAAACATGAAAATGACGGGAGAGGTGAATAAGTAAAAGAGATTACTCTAAACAACAAAAAGAAAAATGTCAGCGTTTCTTCAACTATGGTTAATCAACAAAAATATACGAAAAAACTTATTTTTCAAAATTGGTAATTATTAATTAGCTATGTCTAGAATTTCTTTTTCAACTCATAATATGGCTTACTATAGAATAGAGCCGCAGGATTTTGGTAGTAAGGGGGGTCGGGGGGGTTAGGGGGTGGTCTCACGAACCCCTTGGTACCACTCTCCCCGCGCGGAGACCCATGGCCTCTACCTTTAACATTCTTTTAAATTTCATTAACTTTTCAGGTGCTGAATTGTTATGAAGACTGTTAATGGAAAAGTATACCGTGTCCTTTCAATTCACTGTTACAACAAATTCTAAAAACGTGAAATAAAATATAGAACAGGAACACCGTTTACTCGCATAGTTAGGAAAAGATTGCCAGTTTCATTTTTAATAGAACACTACATACACTTGTTCCAATGATATCCGAAAATGTTTACTGTGTGTTATGCCTGACTCTGAGTTTTCAGTTACTCTGAATTCATTGACTCCTAACAATACTTATAAATTAAACATAAAATCTAAGCACTTACCTTCTATAACTAAATGGTTCTTTAAAAAAAAAGGTATTAAAAATAAAACAGACCTCGAGATACTTTAATAAAGTTATCATCAGACATTATATGAAGCAATCAGACTTCTTGACGATTATGAGATAAGAATAAGTACCTATTGCCAAAACTCCTCTCTTATTTTTAGCTGGAAGCTCTATTCTTTTGTAATCACTCCCATAACTTGCAGTGTAAGTGAAAAACTCAGGGAAAGTGTATTGAATAATCGTCACCTGACTTACTTGGGGATAAATTAAATCCTAGAGCTTTTAAGCGTGAGTGCATAGGTACCTTTGGAACAGGTGTGAGCCATCCTCGCCTGCATCATTAATTCACTCCAAGTGAGATGGAATACAAATGCCTGCGAATCTATAATACAACGACAAACATCCTTGGATAAAATTTAGTATCTATCAAAAAGGAAGATTCTGTTTGTTCGTTATTAAAGCTCTTACAAAGAACTGAGTTTATACGAGTATATCGCTCTTCTATCTGAAGTAAAAATTTCCTTAAGTCGCGTATTATGGTGATAAAAATTTTAAGAAAAAGACAATTTTCATGAGTCAGGTGACAAAATATTAGATTACAGGTAAATTTTGTTAAGATTTGCAAAAAGTGTCACTTTAATTTTAAGCCTTAGGTAGTTTTACGTGAGATTTGGCAAAAGCTAGTTTTAATTAATTAGTTTAAAACATTTTGATAATCGAAATATTATCAAAAGTTCTCTGTCTCAGTTTAAGTCAAGTATTTTTTCCCACATGGTAAATATATCTGTATATATATGTTATAGATCTGAGTTTACATGACAAAAGGGTGGATTGAAAAGTTCACGGCCTAACATAGATAGCGTTGTCATATTATTATAAAACTATCCTCATATGAAACCTAGACTCTTTGTCAGTCTCTGTGCAATTTTTCTCTGACATACATGCGTAATTGTTTATTTTATTGTACATTAAGTGCGAGTAAGTTTCATTAATTTTAAAAATGGATAGTTTAGAGCACCGTCCCGTGATCAAATACCTCCACAAGAAACACTTAACTCCAAAGCAGATTCATGAAGATATGGTGGCTACTTTAGGAACATCTGCTCCATCGTATACAATGATAAAAAACTGGACAACTGAATTTAAACGTGGACGAGAGAACATCAAAGACGACCCCGGCCTGGATGGCCTTCTACAGCTACGACTTTAGGCATCATAGGAGACAGAAATTGACGATATCTGAGATAGCTGAAGCTCTAGGGATTTCTATTAACGATTTAGGGTTCCACAAGGTGTCTGCAAGATGGTTCCGCAGCTCCTTTCAGTTGAACAGAAACGAACTCGGCTCACGATTTCTAGAGACTGTTTAGAGCTTTTTCATCATACTCTGTAATCCAAACAACAATCCAAACAATGGAAGAGACTCGGATCTCCGACACCCAAGAAAGCCAAGGTGTGTTTTTCAGTAAACAAGGTAATGGCATCGGTTTTCTGGGATTCTAAGGGTGTCATCTTGGTTGATTACTTAGAAAGAGGTCAAACTATAAATTCTGCATACTACTGCACACTATTACGTCGTTAACGCGAAGAAATAAAATCTAAAAGACCAGGATTGTTGACCAAGAAAGTTTTGTTTCATCAGGACAATGCTTGTGTTCACACATCTGCAGAATCGATGGCTCAAAATAGTGAATTGGGGTTTAGAATTGCTTCCTCATCCCCCTTATTCACCTGACTTGGCACCTTCTGACTTCCACATATTTCCAAAACTAAAAAAACACTTAGGTGGAATGAAATTTTCTATCAATGAGGAGGTCAAAGTTGCCGTAGATGCTTTTTTTGAAGACCTTGACGAAACCTTCTATTTAAATGGGATCAAGGCTTTGGAGGACTGCTGGACTAAGTGCTGTGACCTAGGAGGAGAGTATGAAGAAAAATATATGTGTTGATTGTTATTATTTTCCTCAGATGGCGATCGTTTCGACTTCATTGTAATCGGCGCAGGCTCCGCAGGTGCCATTGTGGCCACGCGCCTCAGTGAGGTTTCGCACTGGAATGTGCTCCTTATTGAAGCTGGAGGTGACCCACCTTTGGGCAGTGTGGTAATTTTTTTATAATTTGGAAAATAGTACAATATCGTATCAACATAAACTAAATCTTCGTTTATTAAAACTTTCTTAACTGGATTTTATCTTACTTTACTTTTATTTTCAGATACCCAGTGCATTTTTAACGTTGCCCCATACCAAATACGATTGGGATTACTATTCACAATTAGATAAAGGCGTGGGAGAAACACATATTAATAATTCAGTCTTGATGACGAGAGGAAAAATGCTTGGCGGCTGTTCGTCTATCAATTATCAAATTTACAGTCGAGGGAAACCTGGTGACTATGACGACTGGAGCACATATGGTGCTGACTGGGATTGGAAGAACGTTTTACCATATTTTAAAAAACTCGAAAATATGACTGACGATACAGTTTTTACAGATCCCAATAACGAGTTGTTACACTCTAAAACAGGACCAGTTAAAGTAACTCGCCAGACGAGTAAATATTTTGACAAGGTAAATTCCATTTTCATAAACTCATTTCGAGAAATTGGTATTAAAAAAATTCTAGAACTGAATGGTCCCGAGTTAGAAGGTGTGACAACTCTGCATTTTACATATGCGAATGGCAAAAGATCGAGCACTGCGGAGGCATATATATTTCCAAATAAAGATAGAAGTAATCTTTACGTTGCCAAACATTCAACTGTTTCTAAACTGATACTAGGTACTGAAACAGCAGAGGTTGAAGGAGTGCAAGTTATGTTGCAAAACGGAAACATTATAAACGTATATGCGAACAATGAAGTCATTGTATCAGCTGGTACCATAAATACACCAAAGCTGTTATTGCTGTCTGGTATAGGACCACAAGAAGAACTTCAAAAACACAACATTACACAGATAGTAGAGTTACCTGTTGGACAAAATTTACAAGAACATGCTACCGTGCCATTCATTGTGGCTGGAAAAAAAGGTCAACTAAGCGCATTACAAAACTTAGCAGCCTTGAAAGAGTTGGATGGTTTTCCTGTCCCATTACTCGGTGGCTATTTTAATGTTGAAGATAAAGCTGAACGCACTAAGCCCGATATTCAGTTCTTCAGCTTTCATGCGGGAGCTTTGCCACTTTTGACACCGGTCATAACTTTAACGTCCAAAAGAAATTTCAATTATGACACTGATTTCTCTAAATCCGTAGCTAAAGTTTTTCAAAACAATGAAGTACTTTATATGATCCTGATTCTTTTACACCCTGAGTCAAGAGGTAAGGTAACATTACAAACTGCCAACCCTGAAGACGATCCAATCATTGATTTGGGTCTCATCAGAAATGAAAAAGATTTTGATTTGTTGGTTAAAGCCCTGGAAAAAATGACACACATTATAAATTCAACTTATTTTCAACAAGTTAATGGTTTTATACCAGAATTAGCTGTGCGAGGCTGTGACAACTTAAGTTGGGGTAGCACTGAGTATTGGAAATGTTTCACGAAGCAAACTATCGCCAATCTTTTTCATCCAGGTGGGACTTGTACAATGGGTAAAGATGGAGTTGTTGACGAAAGATTAAAAGTGCACGGCGTTAAGAAACTCAGAATTGTGGATGCTTCTGTGTTTCCCGTAATGCCAAGTGGTAACCCAAGCACTCCAGCTATGATGTTGGGTGAGAGAGCTGCAGATATTATAAAATCAGATTATATAAATATTTGATTTCAAATTATTATTAATCAGTCATTACAAACGGTGGATATAAAAAAATATTATATTATCAATTTAATATTGTTGACTAATTAAAAGCTCAAGTCTAAGACGTTTGCTGTATTATTTTGTATTGTGTCGTAGTTTGTATCGGTATTTAATTAGTCGGGCGTCTAGTCTAGTCTAGTCGGCGTATTTATCTGGTTGAACATCTGAATCCTGAAACTAAGCAGTTATACGCGGTGGCCCGCCAGTTCGCTTAAGATAAAGAATATAAGTATGTGTGGGTTCAATATCGCCAAATATATCTACGTAAGGATGATTCATCCCAGGGTATTCGTGTTAAAAACAAAGACTTTCTTGCCAACCTTAAATAGTATTGAAAACTGTTATTCATATGATAAACTTTATAAATACTTTAAAGTGTGTTTGAAAGCATTAGTAAAAAGTAAGACTGTGGCTGTTTGTTGTCTCACTCGAAATATTATATTAATTATTATACTTAGTCAATATTTTCATATTTATTACTTTTATGTTGTTGGGAGCTGGGAGTACAATAAGTTCCAAAATAAGTTCTAGGTTAAAATCTGTGTAGTTTTTAATGTTACATGTATATTTATTGTAATATTGATTTAAAAATGCTATTTATTTGTAAAATGCTACTAGACTTTATTATATCAACGCTTCTTAGTATCAATATGATAAATAAAAATGTTCAAAACTTTACTAAATCTAGATTTCATTTAGTTCGGATAGTTATACATAGTTATTCAGTAGACTTAGTCATTGATAACTCAAAAACTATAATCTGTTGTTATAGTGTTGTTACATTTGACATTTTCAGTGCTTTTTGTCACAAAAAATGTTATGCTTTATGTTTTTGTATATTCTTGAGTGGGTAATATGAAATTACTTATTAAACTACTTATTATACAGTCACTTACATTGCTTTGGTGAGTATTTACTTACTGTATGTGTCTGTAAACCGATATAATATTATCTATCTTTGGACTTGTCAATACAAGTGTTACACTGTTGTTAGATGAGTCTTGTATTCTGTATTTTGTAACTTATAGCCAGCACTCGATTGAATATTTGTTTATAATACAAGGTATACTTCCACAAATGTCAATGGATATACTATACTGTAAAGATACATCTGAGTATGAATTATTTATAAACTTTTGCAATTTTTGTCTTATATCTCATGTAAGGATGATATTGGTGTTGTTATACTGTTATTTAATACATCATGTTTAAGTTTATCTTATATCCATTCAGTATTTATTAACGTTGATATATGTATTGCTATCTGTTTCATTTATTAACATGCATGTGTCCAGTATGTTAGCTAACATTTTACTCATGTTATTTTGTTTTGAAAAATTTAAACAATGGATAGCTACGGTATAACCTTATTCTATCAAAACACTCGGGGACTGCGAACCTTCGAACTTCTTGCTTCTTCATGCGAAGTCCTTGCAATCACATTATCCGCCCTATAATTGGTGTACTAATGTTGTCACCACAGAAGCTGCACGCAATTTCATGAGCTTGGTGGACATGCGGCGAGCCCAAAAAGTGGCAGAAGAGCTGCTGCCTGGCAATGCGACAGGGGCTAGAGCGGACGGACCATTTTGTTCAGTGTGGGTCAGATGCTAGACGCTCACTTCGAGGCCTTTCAGCAGAGGCCTCCACCCGCCACTGGCTGCCAACAAGGCCAACATTGCCCCCCAGTCTAAAGCCTGTGTCGCCAGTGGCACTTTTAAAAAATTGGTAAAAAAAAATATTTTTTTATTTACTTATTTGGATATCCAACAGCAGTACAATTGAAATAACTATGCTAATAAACATGAATAATTTATATAAGCTAATGACAGGATATCACATCATGGTAAAATTTATTACAAACAAAATCGTGAAGTGATCGGTGGTAATTGCCGGACTGTGTGTGTGCGGTTGCTTCATGAGGTGTTAGTCGGATATTTACAATTGAGTGAAAGGGATTATACGAAGATTATGACATCTTCGTATAATTTATTAGTATGATGATAGAGTTAAATAATAAATAATGGATTACTTAGTTTAAAAATTTTATCTGTTAATTATATAAATATTTTATCTTGTCTATGTGTTAATAATTTTTTGTATAATATTTTGTTGAAATTTATTTTAGTCAGGGATAATATGTCTATATTTTTAAATATAGTATTGTAATTGTTTTGGGCTCTCGAGAAATATTCATTTCGACTGTAGTTAGTTTTACTTGATGGAATATAAAATAGTTTATTTTTTGTCGGGGTACATATATATTAAACAAAGGAATCAAATTGGGACAGTCGAATCTTGAATGAAAGTGAATATATGAACTATATCGTGTAGGAACAGCATATCTAATAAGTTTCTTGTATCTTCCAGTTTAACGAGACCGTAATCTTTGCATGACTCATTGTAATGTTTGGTCTGCTTTTTAAATTTATAATTTAAATGTTTTATAAAAAGTTTCTGAATATGTTCGATACGATCAATATATTTTTGGTATGGTGGCATTGTGATATTGTTCCAAATAACGCTAGCAAATTCTAAGTGGCTTCGTACGTAGGCGTATAACACCATTCTGAGACACTTAATATCCTGAAAAGGCTTGCACACCCGCATTAAGAACCCAAGATTCTTATAAGCTTTATCAAAAGCAGCGTTAGTGTGCGTAAAAAATATATAACATGTCTTAATAAATATACATACATTTAATACATACATAGGTATAAACATATATACGAGATGCTGGGTAGACCATAACATTAAATAAGTTTTTGCAACACCAAAAGGTGCAGCTTCAGGTGTTTTTTAAATATTGTCTTGGATGTTAGTTACCGTAATAAATTGTGCCAGCATTTCGTACCCTGATTACGGAAGCTACCATTAAAAGCAACGGTTTTATATTTTTAGATCTCTAATGGCAAACGTGCATCCCTAATATAGCTTGTCCTTCGTGATGTTAGAAATCTTAGCTTGTCACATAAATATTCAGACTCTGTGTAGTGTACATGCGAGATTCAGAAGCCTTCGAGATGACATGTGCAATGTGAATGCATTGCTCAAGTAAGGGGTGGGAGGGCTCATAAAGCGACTTCCATAGATGAAATCACCATATTTCAGCCATGAAAGGGAGAGCCTCACAAAGAGGTATACGAGTTTTTTCACTTAGCAAATTGCGTACCTTGTATAGTATTTTTAACCGACAAAAACAATTCCTGGCGAGTTTTATAATGTGTGTTTCAAATCTTAATTGAGTATCAAACTTCATCCCTAGGTTTCCTACTTCATCGCTCGAACAAAACTATCCTCAGCTAGCAGTGTGTCAGGATTACTTTTTGAAATCTTTTCCGTTTGCGCTCTGAGGCAACAGAGGCACTTCTGTTTGAGCAGCCAGCTACGCTGTACAGATCCTCATTAATTTTTTTCATGGAGACAATTATCTGGGGTAACGGGTATGTACATTTGAACATTGTCAACTTAAAAATGATATTTACAATGTTTTATTTCCTCATCAAGGTCCTTTGAATGATGTGAGGGGCGCGGAGCGCGAGGGGCAGATGCGGCGTCCGACGCGATGGAATGTTCCCGATATGGAGAAACGGCGTGAACATATTCCGGGGCCTTGAAAGGCTGCCTTGACTTTCAACTTTCTTCCTGCCCCAGCAGTGGGCATATTAAGAACGCGCCGTATGAGACATTTTTGAGTGCAGATGTCAGCAACCCTAGGCACACCATCCTTGTTTTCCATCGATGCCTATGAATCAATTTAGAAACACAGTCCGCTTGCCATCTTTTCCAAAAGCTTTGTTGTATTTGTTCGATGAGCTTGAAGCTGTTGGGTCTTCCTGAGTTCCGTGGGGAGTAGATCTGGTCCCGGAAGCGACATCAGCGACCTGCCAAGAAGAAAGTGTCCCGGGGTGAGTGCCGAACAATCATCAGGAGATGAGGAAAGGGGTGGGATGGGATGGCTGCTAAGGATGGCCTCTACCTGAGTGATTACGAGGAGAGTTCCTCAAAGGTTAAGTGGGTGTTACCCATAATTCTCTTAATGTGAAATTTGGTAGACTTAATGCCAGCTTCTGCATAGCCATTGAAATTAGGGGCGTAAGCGGGAGAGAATTTAAAGTTTTTGTCTTGATCAGATGCAAACTCCAATATTAGTGCGGATTGTTTAGTTAAGTAAGTATTTTATTTCCTTAGCAGCAGATACAAAGTTTTTACCATTATCACATCCCTGGGCTTACCCCTTCTAGATATAAATCTTTTGAAAGCTAAAACAAAGGCATCTTTATATAGTTCACTTACAGCCTCCAAGTGAACACATTTGTATCGAAGAAATATAAAGAGACACAAATAGCATTTAGTGATTTTACAACCTCAGTAATTAGAAATTGTCTAGCGAAATCTAATGCAATACAAAGAAATGGAAAATCTGGCATCAGCCTTTGTGGTGGCAGATCACCCATAACGTTAGACATAGTTTTAGCATTGTATCTGCGACAAATGATGCAAGCGCGGGCCGTACGTCGAGCCAAGTTGCGAGTCCTGTTACCCAAAATTGCTCGCGCACAGATGATAGTAGCAATTGTGGACCTGCATGTCAGAGGCGAGTGTGTTCATGTGTGAATATGAGTTTTTAGAGATAGTGTTTTGATGGAAGTAAAGCTGGATGCTTTCTATCCTAGTCGAAATTACTCTTACGTAGCCTCCCCCCTACTCTCAGGATACCCTGAGAGTCGTAAATGGTGTCAAAGAAGCTAGAGAAGACTTTGGACTTATTACTTTATGACTACTTAGCAAATTTATTTCATTATGAAATGATTCTCTTTGAGACACCTTAATCAAAATAGATAGTGCGTTTTTAAGTTCGTCGACACTAAACGGTCCACTGATAATTTGTTTTTTACATGTATCGACGAAACGCAACATATAAGCAATACTGTGATCAATACAAGAACCCCAAGAATATCTGGGTCATCCAATTCAGAATGGAAAATTCACAATTTTTGTTTGAGGATTGTTGGTTTAATTGTACAGAGTGTTAATAAGCCCAGTGGATCAAATATTTGAGAAGATAATCATAAAATCGACCACGTTGTGACGCCCGAACGCCGGGGTGTGCATGTATGCCAGTGACGAGATCTGTTGTCAGCGTCTCCGTTACTTGGAAGATCTGGACTTTTCCGTCATGTGGGTTCACATTGATACCGGCCTTGACTAATTGGTCTACGCCAGTATATATCGGTCACATAGCGGAGATCGGGAGACAACGAGGCTCATGGAATATCTCGGCGATGTAGCAGATGAGGTTGACCAGCGCTTATCATGGCATACCCATATATAATTTCTTATAAAGAGAACCAGAAAACTGATATGGATATTTAAAACTTTACGACATGTGGCCTCTGATTTCTTGTTGCGACTTACATATGTATCTTTAGCGCAATCTGCATTTACATATTGCATAAATTTGAGGGATGGAGCTAATAAAATTAGATTTCTTCATTTATTAAGGTCTCAGAGATTATTACTAAGGTTATGCACTTTAAACCACGTGAATTTCCAACAGATACTCTCTACACTTTAACCAATTTATTATCCATTAGGAAATTATATATTTTAAATCTCGTCCTAAGTAAACATAAATCGTTTCCATACCAACAAAATGTAATTATTTCTAGGAGAAGGCGTAATGTTGTACCACAATTACGTGTGGAATCTGTTTTCGCGGAAAGACAATATATCAAATAAAGACAATATAGTAACTTATGAAATAAAAAAGGAACTTGTTATTTACAATTTGAATAATGCAAAATGTAAATCTTTGCTTACTGAATGGCTGAAAACAATAAATTATGATGAAATTGAATTGTATTTAAAATAAGTATTTCGATTGTAACTTTAGAAATACTCACTTTCTCTCTTACACACTTAAACCACAACACACACTCGCTAGTGAAAGCAATCACACATACTTTCACACACATTTGTATAATTTTATATTCTTTAAAGCAAAAAAGGAAATTATGTCTAAAATATGTATTTTATAATAAAAAAATGTAAAGGGGATAATATACTTAGTTTTATGTAACCATACTATAGAAAACGGTGCTTTCTATCACAAGCAAACAAGCTTAAAAGGCAGCACCAACCACTTGTTATTGTATTAGGCTGAGTTACCGAAATAATGTATTTTGGTATTTCTTATTTATTGTTCATATAATGGAATAGACATGTATTTCGAAGGTTTTGGAAGCATCATCAAATGGTTGAAAAATAACTTCTTGACATTAAACCTAGAAAAGACCAAGTTCCTAACTTTCACTGAGCAATTGCGAGAACAACCCGTTTCCATACGTCTCAGAATTTACTCATGTACAGACAGTAAAGCTTGCGCATGTCCTGAAATCGGCCGTGTAAATGATCTAAGATACTTGAGCATTCATTTAGATTCCTTATTATGTTGGAAGAGGCACTTGCAACTACTAGCAGGTCGGGTCCGAAAACTTATGGTTGTATTCAAGCGGTTGCGTTTAGTACTTGACTTCAAAACACTTAAGACTGGTACTTATCTTGCCTTGTGGCAGACGCTTATTAATTTATGGAATGAAAATATGGGGTGGCACTTACAAAAGTAATATACTGAAGCTGGAACGAGCACAACGAGCAGTGATTAAAATCATACTAAAAAAATCATACATGTACCCCACTACTCAGCTATATGAAGAATTTAATAGTCTCAAATTCAAATTCAAATTCAAATATTTATTTCTCAACATTGACAATTACTTGTTCTTATTGACGTCAAATAAAACATGATTCTACCACCAGTTCGAAAAAAAACCTTCGTGAAGAAGAACTGGCAAGAAACTTCACGGGTATATTTTTATTTTTTTCAAAATAAATTTACAGAGTCTCTTTATGTCTATACAAAATTATTCTTTTCTGCATCTGTTAGCTCGGCAAGTCTCCCTCCCCCCAAGTATCCAAACGACGAACACCCTCAAACGGCACACTATCTCACACACTATCATACTCTCAAAAAGTCAGGCAGCTATTCATTCTCCGAACAGTTCTAAATCAACATTCGAAACCTATGTATGTATGTAAAAACCCAAAACGACTGTATTCTAATGCAACAAGATCTCGCTCGACTACATAGATATTACACCAAGAATAATATAACTGTAAATATCAAAAAATGCGAATGTATCACATTCTCTCGTAAAATTAAACCCATAATTTATATTAGGTCTTTACCTATGAAATTGCCGTTTTTCACGAAATAAATGAAGCGTAATTTTTTTATATATTTTTTATTTCTTGTACTGCCTCTCGGGTATTGAATTTTTTTCCCGCCAAGAAGTTATCCAAATTCTGGAAAAAGTAGAAGTCTGTAGGCGCAAGGTCTGGTGAGTACGGCGGATGACGGAGAACTTCCAACCCCAACTCTTGTAGCTTGGAGACCGTCTGCTGTGCAGTATGAGGTCGCGCGTTGTAGTGCAGGAGCAGTGGAGCCGAACGATAGACCAAAACTGGTTGGAGACGTGCGAGCTTCTCCATCATTGTGTTCAGTTCTTCACAGTACACATCTGCAGTAATGCTTGTCCCGTTTGGCAAGAAGCTGTGATGAATTACACCCGCGTTAGACCACCAAACAGTGACCATCACTTTTCTAGGGGTAAGTTTTCGTTGAGGGCATTGTTTGGGTGCTGAACCAGGGTCCAACTAACTTGCTGAGCGCTTACGATTGTCAAACAGGATTCATTTAAATAAAACACTTTTTACCGGATATTATCGCGTATATTTTAGTTAATTTTAAAATTATTTCGACGTTTCGGCATCTTTGCAGTTGCCGTGGTCACGATAGACTAAGGTGTTGTTCATCTATTGCCAGTAATAAAAACTACATGATTGTCAATACATATTAACGCCATCTGTTTCTCAGTCTTCTCGCATAACGTCCCGGATTGACACAAAAGGCACTGACTGTGTCCTGAGTTTGCAGTCTAACAGTTTGCTGGTTTTTCATTTTGATGTTTTTAAGTATTGGATCCCATGTTGATGAAAGTTTCCAACCATCTTCTCTTTTGAAATTTGGATGTTTTTTAATTTCAATAGTTTCTCTGATCATCCTAGGTATAAAATGTTTCTCTTTTGCTAGGATCTTCACGGTATCAAATCTTAAATAATGGTTGGGCTTGTCTATGGAATGTTCACAAACTGCAGATTTTGAGGTTAGTTTATTTTTAACATCAGAGATGTGTTCTTTAATGCGAGTTGACACATTTCGTTTGGTTTGACCGATATAAGAGAGCCCGCAGTCACAGTCGATTTTATAAACGCCTGGATCTTGTAAAGGGATGCTTGATTTTATTGGACGAAGATGCTGGCTTATCTTTGAGTGCGGCTTGTAGATAGTTTTGATTGAAGCTCGCCGAAGAATGCCTCCTATCTTGTCAGTAACACCCTTTATATAAGGCAGGAATGCTGGTCTTCGTTCAACTGTGAGTGGCTTTACGCGGTTTCTGCAACGGCGACGCGGTGTTTTTAAATCGTTATCCCGCAGCACTTTAACCAGGTGGTTGAGTTCCTCATTAATGTGTTGGGGATCGCAGATTCCATGTGCTCTCTGAAACAAAGAGTTGCCTACGGCAGATAATTGGCTCGGGTGGTGATGGGATTTCCCATTTAGATATCGGTCAGTGTGGGTGGGTTTCCTATAAACAGTATGGCTAAGTGTACCATCAGGATTTCTTTGTATTAAGACATCTAAGAAAGCTAATTTGTTCTCCTGCTCCAATTCCATAGTGAATTTAATTTTAGAATTAAGGGAATTGAGGTGGTTTAGGAATGCAGTCACTTCATGGTTAGGTAATATAGTGTAGGTGTCGTCAACGTACCTCTTGTATATCTTCGGCACAACAGGTGCTATTCGGAGCGCTTGCTCCTCGAAGTTCTCCATGTAAATGTCAGCTACAACAGGTGACACCGGAGACCCCATGGCAACACCATCAATTTGAATGTAGTAATTGTTATTCCACATGAAGTAGCCAGATGTTAAACATAGCTCTAATAGTTCTGCATATTCCTCGGGCAAGTTTGACTCACTTAGCTTCCTTTTTACTATATCAATGCAGTCTCTAACAGGTAGTGAGGTGAATAGAGACGACACATCAAAGCTAACCATAGTTTCATTGTTAGTTAACTTGAGATTTTTAAGGTCACTAACAAAATGGTAAGAATCCTTTACATATGCACTTGTCTTTCCTCGCAGTTGTGAGAGCACAATTGCTAAGTGCTGGGCCAGCTTGTAAGTTGGTGTGTCTAGCTGGCTCACAATAGGTCTCAAAGGTACTTTAGGATAAAGTACACTATATGGACCGTTAGACTGGACGATAGGATTTTTACGGCTAAAAGGTTATAGTCTAAGGCGTCTTTGTGCAAAGTTTCACATTGCGGAGATAGGTAGTTTTTATAAAATTTAATTTTGAAATTCCAATATTTCAATTAATATCAAGCTAAAAAAACAACAATTGAGTGTAGAGTGAATGAATTGGTCAATGAAGCCTGTCATTGCGTTTCGTTTCCTCACAGTCGTAAAATACAGTTTAAAGTTTTTGAAAAAAATAAATAAGTAAACACATTTATATATATTTGTAAATTAAATGTATTACTATTTAATAAATATTACATCTTAAAAAATATTTATATGTAACGGATTGCGTACTAGTGAAACGTTCAT
Organism: Marasmarcha lunaedactyla; assembly: GCA_923062675.1. Taxonomy (NCBI): domain Eukaryota; kingdom Metazoa; phylum Arthropoda; class Insecta; order Lepidoptera; family Pterophoridae; genus Marasmarcha; species Marasmarcha lunaedactyla. Next base: position 8,064,436 of record OV281358.1, read on the forward strand.
ATTATGAACATGCAGAACGAAACGTAATTTACGACGCCGCCATTTTGAGTTGTCAAATAAAACTTGTCAACATGTCGTCGTCTGTTCAATGACGTTCAATCAAGATGCGTCTGTTCAATTGGATTAGGTTAGGTTTGTATGTAGTTAATATACGCGCGAGCCGAGCGAGCGAAGCGAGCGTGGTGCGGCAGCACCCGGCGAAGCGCCAGGACTAAATTAAGTACCATTTCCAACTTTTCACGAAAAGTGACCTTAAAGTCCAGTATCCTTACAAAATGTATTCATTCTAACCTCAAAACTTTATCTTCAATTTTCTCACAATCTTTAGGGCTCCGCACCTCCCCCTTCGAGGGGGAGGTCACCTACCATCCCTCCTTCACCCCCCTACCCCTCCCCCCTCTAAATTTGACGGTCCATATAGTGTACTTTAACCGTACTTTAGCTTTGTGTATTTTTGGTAACCCATACAATTTTGGTGGTTTTGCACTTGCTGGTGTTAACTTTTTCACATCTAAATGTAACAAATCTTTGTGTTTTTGTATTAAAGTGGATGTTTTCTTCATAATCCTGTTGGTGGGGTCGTAATTCACCATTTTGTATGTGTTTTCATCCGCTAACAACTCCAAGATTTTTTTCGTTATATTCAGATGTATCCATCACTACGGTAGCATTTCCTTTATCTGCACGGAGAACTGTTAACTCGTCATTATTGCGTAAGGTCTTCAATGCAAGGCGTTCTTCTCTGGAAAGATTCGATTTCGGTAGACTATTGCGTCTTAATACGCCGGAGATATCTTGCCGTATACTTTCAGAATCTTCCTTTGAAAGTTTGTTTGTGAAAAGACAGTCTTCTACGCGACAGATTATGTCTTCTACCGGTATTCTAGACGGAGTTGGTGCAAAATTTAAGCCCTTCGATAAAACTTTTATAACATTTGTTTCCAATGTTTGTTTTGACACATTGACAACTGTACGTTCAAGCGAAAAAGTTGATTGATTCTCTGTGGTTGAGCTGATTGAAGGCTGAAAGGGTTCATGAGTCATCCTTTTGTTATTGAGTTTTTGAAATTTGCTAATTTGTTTATTTTTATAGATGTTATAGACATAGTACGCCCTTTTATTCGTAAAATCTTCAACTTTCGCGAAATCCGAATGGGACAGAGTCAATGCAAGATCGTTTTTTGAATTTTGAATAATTTCGTCTGTTCGAAATATGTCATACCGATGTTGTTGTATTAACTTGATCAGTAGTTTTTTGCTTGCTTGGTGAAGAATTTCGGCACTCCCTCGGATGTCTTTCTTCGGAGATATTCTCACACATACCGGGAGAAGGTTGTTATCCCGACATCTTTTGAGAAAGTTTAACGATGTCAGCAGCCGTGATTTCTTTTTCTTCATGCACTCAAGCGATCGTATTTTGTTTGCAACTACCGCTCCGTAGCGGGTACTAAAATCTTTTCTTAAGTTTTCACGATACATACTTTAAATAAAACACTTTTTACCGGATATTATCGCGTATATTTTAGTTAATTTTAAAATTATTTCGACGTTTCGGCATCTTTGCAGTTGCCGTGGTCACGATAGACTAAGGTGTTGTTCATCTATTGCCAGTAATAAAAACTACATGGTTGTCAATACATATTAACGCCATCTGTTTCTCAGTCTTCTCGCATAACGTCCCGGATTGACACAAAAGGCACTGACTGTGTCCTGAGTTTGCAGTCTAACAGTTTGCTGGTTTTTCATTTCGATGTTTTTAAGTATTGGATCCCATGTTGATGAAAGTTTCCAACCATCTTCTCTATTGAAATTTGGATGTTTTTTAATTTCAATAGTTCCTCTGATCATCCTAGGTATAAAATGTTTCTCTTTTGCTAGGATCTTCACGGTATCAAATCTTAAATAATGGTTGGGCTTGTCTATGGAATGTTCACAAACTGCAGATTTTGAGGTTAGTTTATTTTTAACATCAGAGATGTGTTCTTTAATGCGAGTTGACACATTTCGTTTGGTTTGACCGATATAAGAGAGCCCGCAGTCACAGTCGATTTTATAAACGCCTGGATCTTGTAAAGGGATGCTTGATTTTATTGGACGAAGATGCTGGCTTATCTTTGAGTGCGGCTTGTAGATAGTTTTGATTGAAGCTCGCCGAAGAATGCCTCCTATCTTGTCAGTAACACCCTTTATATAAGGCAGGAATGCTGGTCTTCGTTCAACTGTGAGTGGCTTTACGCGGTTTCTGCGACGGCGACGCGGTGTTTTTAAATCGTTATCCCGCAGCACTTTAACCAGGTGGTTGAGTTCCTCATTAATGTGTTGGGGATCGCAGATTCCATGTGCTCTCTGAAACAAAGAGTTGCCTACGGCAGATAATTGGCTCGGGTGGTGATGGGATTTCCCATTTAGATATCGGTCAGTGTGGGTGGGTTTCCTATAAACAGTATGGCTAAGTGTACCATCAGGATTTCTTTGTATTAAGACATCTAAGAAAACAACCTTCTCCCGGTATGTGTGAGAATATCTCCGAAGAAAGACATCCGGGGGAGTGCCGAAATTCTTCACCAAGCAAGCAAAAAACTACTGATCAAGTTAATACAACAACATCGGTATGACATATTTCGAACAGACGAAATTATTCAAAATTCAAAAAACGATCTTGCATTGACTCTGTCCCATTCGGATTTCGCGAAAGTTGAAGATTTTACGAATAAAAGGGCGTACTATGTCTATAACATCTATAAAAATAAACAAATTAGCAAATTTCAAAAACTCAATAACAAAAGGATGACTCATGAACCCTTTCAGCCTTCAATCAGCTCAACCACAGAGAATCAATCAACTTTTTCGCTTGAACGTACAGTTGTCAATGTGTCAAAACAAACATTGGAAACAAATGTTATAAAAGTTTTATCGAAGGGCTTAAATTTTGCACCAACTCCGTCTAGAATACCGGTAGAAGACATAATCTGTCGCGTAGAAGACTGTCTTTTCACAAACAAACTTTCAAAGGAAGATTCTGAAAGTATACGGCAAGATATCTCCGGCGTATTAAGACGCAATAGTCTACCAAAATCGAATCTTTCCAGAGAAGAACGCCTTGCATTGAAGACCTTACGCAATAATGACGAGTTAACAGTTCTCCGTGCAGATAAAGGAAATGCTACCGTAGTGATGGATACATCTGAATATAACGAAAAAAATCTTGGAGTTGTTAGCGGATGAAAACACATACAAAATGGTGAATTACGACCCCACCAACAGGATTATGAAGAAAACATCCACTTTAATACAAAAACACAAAGATTTGTTACATTTAGATGTGAAAAAGTTAACACCAGCAAGTGCAAAACCACCAAAATTGTATGGGTTACCAAAAATACACAAAGCTAAAGTACCTTTGAGACCTATTGTGAGCCAGCTAGACACACCAACTTACAAGCTGGCCCAGCACTTAGCAATTGTGCTCTCACAACTGCGAGGAAAGACAAGTGCATATGTAAAGGATTCTTACCATTTTGTTAGTGACCTTAAAAATCTCAAGTTAACTAACAATGAAACTATGGTTAGCTTTGATGTGTCGTCTCTATTCACCTCACTACCTGTTAGAGACTGCATTGATATAGTAAAAAGGAAGCTAAGTGAGTCAAACTTGCCCGAGGAATATGCAGAACTATTAGAGCTATGTTTAACATCTGGCTACTTCATGTGGAATAACAATTACTACATTCAAATTGATGGTGTTGCCATGGGGTCTCCGGTGTCACCTGTTGTAGCTGACATTTACATGGAGAACTTCGAGGAGCAAGCGCTCCGAATAGCACCTGTTGTGCCGAAGATATACAAGAGGTACGTTGACGACACCTACACTATATTACCTAACCATGAAGTGACTGCATTCCTAAACCACCTCAATTCCCTTAATTCTAAAATTAAATTCACTATGGAATTGGAGCAGGAGAACAAATTAGCTTTCTTAGATGTCTTAATACAAAGAAATCCTGATGGTACACTTAGCCATACTGTTTATAGGAAACCCACCCACACTGACCGATATCTAAATGGGAAATCCCATCACCACCCGAGCCAATTATCTGCCGTAGGCAACTCTTTGTTTCAGAGAGCACATGGAATCTGCGATCCCCAACACATTAATGAGGAACTCAACCACCTGGTTAAAGTGCTGCGGGATAACGATTTAAAAACACCGCGTCGCCGTTGCAGAAACCGCGTAAAGCCACTCACAGTTGAACGAAGACCAGCATTCCTGCCTTATATAAAGGGTGTTACTGACAAGATAGGAGGCATTCTTCGGCGAGCTTCAATCAAAACTATCTACAAGCCGCACTCAAAGATAAGCCAGCATCTTCGTCCAATAAAATCAAGCATCCCTTTACAAGATCCAGGCGTTTATAAAATCGACTGTGACTGCGGGCTCTCTTATATCGGTCAAACCAAACGAAATGTGTCAACTCGCATTAAAGAACACATCTCTGATGTTAAAAATAAACTAACCTCAAAATCTGCAGTTTGTGAACATTCCATAGACAAGCCCAACCATTATTTAAGATTTGATACCGTGAAGATCCTAGCAAAAGAGAAACATTTTATACCTAGGATGATCAGAGGAACTATTGAAATTAAAAAACATCCAAATTTCAATAGAGAAGATGGTTGGAAACTTTCATCAACATGGGATCCAATACTTAAAAACATCGAAATGAAAAACCAGCAAACTGTTAGACTGCAAACTCAGGACACAGTCAGTGCCTTTTGTGTCAATCCGGGACGTTATGCGAGAAGACTGAGAAACAGATGGCGTTAATATGTATTGACAATCATGTAGTTTTTATTACTGGCAATAGATGAACAACACCTTAGTCTATCGTGACCACGGCAACTGCAAAGATGCCGAAACGTCGAAATAATTTTAAAATTAACTAAAATATACGCGATAATATCCGGTAAAAAGTGTTTTATTTAAAGTATGTATCGTGAAAACTTAAGAAAAGATTTTAGTACCCGCTACGGAGCGGTAGTTGCAAACAAAATACGATCGCTTGAGTGCATGAAGAAAAAGAAATCACGGCTGCTGACATCGTTAAACTTTCTCAAAAGATGTCGGGATAACAACCTTCTCCCGGTATGTGTGAGAATATCTCCGAAGAAAGACATCCGGGGGAGTGCCGAAATTCTTCACCAAGCAAGCAAAAAACTACTGATCAAGTTAATACAACAACATCGGTATGACATATTTCGAACAGACGAAATTATTCAAAATTCAAAAAACGATCTTGCATTGACTCTGTCCCATTCGGATTTCGCGAAAGTTGAAGATTTTACGAATAAAAGGGCGTACTATGTCTATAACATCTATAAAAATAAACAAATTAGCAAATTTCAAAAACTCAATAACAAAAGGATGACTCATGAACCCTTTCAGCCTTCAATCAGCTCAACCACAGAGAATCAATCAACTTTTTCGCTTGAACGTACAGTTGTCAATGTGTCAAAACAAACATTGGAAACAAATGTTATAAAAGTTTTATCGAAGGGCTTAAATTTTGCACCAACTCCGTCTAGAATACCGGTAGAAGACATAATCTGTCGCGTAGAAGACTGTCTTTTCACAAACAAACTTTCAAAGGAAGATTCTGAAAGTATACGGCAAGATATCTCCGGCGTATTAAGACGCAATAGTCTACCGAAATCGAATCTTTCCAGAGAAGAACGCCTTGCATTGAAGACCTTACGCAATAATGACGAGTTAACAGTTCTCCGTGCAGATAAAGGAAATGCTACCGTAGTGATGGATACATCTGAATATAACGAAAAAAATCTTGGAGTTGTTAGCGGATGAAAACACATACAAAATGGTGAATTACGACCCCACCAACAGGATTATGAAGAAAACATCCACTTTAATACAAAAACACAAAGATTTGTTACATTTAGATGTGAAAAAGTTAACACCAGCAAGTGCAAAACCACCAAAATTGTATGGGTTACCAAAAATACACAAAGCTAAAGTACCTTTGAGACCTATTGTGAGCCAGCTAGACACACCAACTTACAAGCTGGCCCAGCACTTAGCAATTGTGCTCTCACAACTGCGAGGAAAGACAAGTGCATATGTAAAGGATTCTTACCATTTTGTTAGTGACCTTAAAAATCTCAAGTTAACTAACAATGAAACTATGGTTAGCTTTGATGTGTCGTCTCTATTCACCTCACTACCTGTTAGAGACTGCATTGATATAGTAAAAAGGAAGCTAAGTGAGTCAAACTTGCCCGAGGAATATGCAGAACTATTAGAGCTATGTTTAACATCTGGCTACTTCATGTGGAATAACAATTACTACATTCAAATTGATGGTGTTGCCATGGGGTCTCCGGTGTCACCTGTTGTAGCTGACATTTACATGGAGAACTTCGAGGAGCAAGCGCTCCGAATAGCACCTGTTGTGCCGAAGATATACAAGAGGTACGTTGACGACACCTACACTATATTACCTAACCATGAAGTGACTGCATTCCTAAACCACCTCAATTCCCTTAATTCTAAAATTAAATTCACTATGGAATTGGAGCAGGAGAACAAATTAGCTTTCTTAGATGTCTTAATACAAAGAAATCCTGATGGTACACTTAGCCATACTGTTTATAGGAAACCCACCCACACTGACCGATATCTAAATGGGAAATCCCATCACCACCCGAGCCAATTATCTGCCGTAGGCAATTCTTTGTTTCAGAGAGCACATGGAATCTGCGATCCCCAACACATTAATGAGGAACTCAACCACCTGGTTTAAGTGCTGCGGGATAACGATTTAAAAACACCGCGTCGCCGTTGCAGAAACCGCGTAAAGCCACTCACAGTTGAACGAAGACCAGCATTCCTGCCTTATATAAAGGGTGTTACTGACAAGATAGGAGGCATTCTTCGACGAGCTTCAATCAAAACTATCTACAAGCCGCACTCAAAGATAAGCCAGCATCTTCGTCCAATAAAATCAAGCATCCCTTTACAAGATCCAGGCGTTTATAAAATCGACTGTGACTGCGGGCTCTCTTATATCGGTCAAACCAAACGAAATGTGTCAACTCGCATTAAAGAACACATCTCTGATGTTAAAAATAAACGAACCTCAAAATCTGCAGTTTGTGAACATTCCATAGACAAGCCCAACCATTATTTAAGATTTGATACCGTGAAGATCCTAGCAAAAGAGAAACATTTTATACCTAGGATGATCAGAGGAACTATTGAAATTAAAAAACATCCAAATTTCAATAGAGAAGATGGTTGGAAACTTTCATCAACATGGGATCCAATACTTAAAAACATCAAAATGAAAAACCAGCAAACTGTTAGACTGCAAACTCAGGACACAGTCAGTGCCTTTTGTGTCAATCCGGGACGTTATGTGAGAAGACTGAGAAACAGATGGCGTTAATATGTATTGACAATCATGTAGTTTTTATTACTGGCAATAGATGAACAACACCTTAGTCTATCGTGACCACGGCAACTGCAAAGATGCCGAAACGTCGAAATAATTTTAAAAATTAACTAAAATATACGCGATAATATCCGGTAAAAAGTGTTTTATTTAAAGTATGTATCGTGAAAACTTAAGAAAAGGATTCATTTCTCGTCACAAGTAACAATGCGGTTCAGAATTCCTTCATTTGTATGCCTGCTAAGCAGTGCAAGGCACGTCTCCACGCGTACTTCGCGCTGGCGGTCATTGAGTTCGTGGGGTACCCATTTGTCAAGCTTTTTTACCTTGCCAATTTGACGCAAATGGACCAATATTGTTTTGATGCTAACGTCGAAAGCTGCTGCAAATTCAGCCGTGGATTGAGTTTCATCAGCTTCCACAATTGCCTTTAATTCGTCATTGTCGACCAAAGTTTTCGGACGACCACGGGGTTCATTTTTAGGTCAAAATTTTCAGAACGGAAGCGGGTAAACCAATAACGGGTGGTGCGTTCGTTTGTAGTGTTCGCTCCGTAAACGTCGTTGATGTTGCGTGCCGCTTGTGCCGCTTTGCTGCCACGACGGTACTCATACTCCATAATTACTCGAATTTTTAACTTATCCATGATGACGAAAAATGTTCGAATGCGTTGAAAACAAAACACTAAGTATTAAACAAATGACGATTTTAGAAAAAGAATTCCATGTATGTCAAATAAAATTAATTTGAAATTAGAACTATCAGTCAAAAAAAAAATATTTTCATTTGAAATGGCCAGTACGGCAAAACGGCAGTTTCATAGGTAAAGACCTATTAATTATTCATTTGATAATGTTAAGATTTCCAGAACTAGTTAGGGACCTGGGAGTACACTTCGATAGCAAAATGTTGTTATCAGATCATATTGAACTCGTAGTAAACAAGGCATTTCAGAAACTTGGTTTTGTGTTGCGGATTTGTAAGCCTTTTAAAGATATCACTCCAATAAAACTAGTGTATTTAGCGTTAGTTAGAAGTATTTTAGAATATGCTTGCCCTGTGTGGTCTCCGCAATATAACATTTATAAAGACACCCTGGAACGTATTCAGAAAATCTTTATTAAACACTTAAATTTCAGAAATTATAAAACTGATGTATCTTACGAGGATAGCTGCTATAACTTATTTATAAAATGCTCTAAGTTTAGGTTCAAAGCAGATGTCGTGAGTGCATTAATGGAGACCAATGCTAATTGAGTCAATAATTTAAAATTTTAAAGTTAATGGAATCTCAGATTTAATTTTATGTTTCGATGAGTTTTTTCTTTTTTCTTTTTTTAGTCTGGAATTTACAATTCAATATAAAATCATAGAATCCATATAAATTTAAGATTGTAGGTTGAAATATAAAATTTATAGTTTGCTTAACGTTTATTAATTACAGGGACATAACAATTGTTGTTTCGGTTTTATTTTTCAAAAATTTTACTCTTTTTATTTTAAAATTTTCTGTTTTATGTAACTTTTTTGTTTTATGTAAACGTGTCAACAACCTAATACCTATTGTTTACTAAGGAAAGCCTGTTATTAGCCATGCTCTAAGTAAATTACTCATGTATTGTTATTGTAATGTATATCGCTGTTGGTTTTCTAATAAATAAATAAACTAACAATTAAACGTTTTGTTGATGTAAATTAACGATGTTAATCCTGTTAATTTAGTCGATATGAGTAAAGGCACGCACGCACGCATCGATTACTTAATGTATTCAGTAAGGTAGTTCACAAGTTATCCTTGCGCCTTCTAGACATTGGATCACAGAAAAGAATTCTTACATTTATTTGCCCGCGCGATTTGTTCCTTTGCGCACATTCGAAAAAATAAATATATTTATAAACGCGTTCTGTTTTTCAAATGTTGGAACCTATAAAATTTATTTATATATTAATTGGAACCTTTTTGTTTTTAACCTACTTGGTAGTTTTAAAAAGACGCTAGTGATGTGTTCGAAAGAAGTCTGAATATAAATGTTCTAGTTTAAAAGAAGTTTGATAAAGTCAATTTGTGCGAAAAAATGTCGGCATTAAATAGTTCGGTAGACAAGTTTCTGAGATTCTTGAAAAGTTCTAATTCTTTAATGCTAGTGAGTTACTTAATGCAGGCGTTGGCTTTGTCTCAAGCCATTCTACCAGCTGGTTGGCCAACTAATCATAAACTTAAAGGTAAGAGTGCTTTGTATTTAAATAATCAAGATAAAATGTAGAGATGATTAGTTTATGGATCAAGCTTTTGTGTATAAGAGGTTTTGTGTGATTATTTTGGGTATATTTTAAAGTAAATATTTAAGAAGTCGTGTAAGTATTTGAAGTAAATATTTATGTTTATATATATTATAAATATGGGAAACATCGTTAGGAAACACTAATCTCAGAACGTATTCCAACTTGAGGTAAGCAAGCGTAGTGAACCATAAATTGGCAGAAGCCATATTCTTATTCGGGCCAGGCTAATGTCACTGAAGTGATGAATACGACTGTTGTGGTTATCTAACCCTGGTTTTTAACATTACCAAAGAGGACTGAAGTGTGATGTTAGACTTCAGACTTCAATGCTTATGGAAATTTCTAGCGGACTCGTTGTCGTATTACGTAACCTTTATGTAATTTTTTCAGTAGTGGACTGTTTATTTATGTGGGCCTTTTAAATTTTAACGGACTTTGTGGCATAGCGCTGAGGTTGCTTAGCCGAAACTTAAGTAATGCTTAACCAAAAATGATCAGTGATAGCCGCGCAACCATTGCGCGTCATCGCCGAAAGTCAAAAAAACAGTATATTACATATAATTTGTTTACTATCGCTCGTACGTTATACGGTTTTTTGACTATTCGCGATTGTAGAGCATATTCACTCAATACTTTTACTACACTTTTAAAGCAATAAGTAAATAGGACGTTCATGGTTCTCAAATGTATTTTATTATGATTCTTCTTAAACCTTGCTATTTAGGGTTTCGCACCCTTTACTAAACCTCCGGCTGCAGCGTCTGTCTGCCAGATTTCTGTATCTCAGTAACTGAGACTAAATGTAGTCAGTTGAAACTGACAGTGCGTATATCTTTGCTGCGACTCTACTAAAAATATAGATATACTATCTACGGACCGACGATACAAACCGCGAATCGTTAAAGAAGCGTTAGAAATAAATAAAAATTCCATTGATATTACCTCTAACCCTGTTACCCTGCCAAATACACCAACTGTACCACTGGGACCAGCCAGAGCTTGTGTTATTGGATGACCATACAGTGAACTGTAGGTGAACTCAGAATCAACATACGTATATAAATATAAACAACCATGACTCGAGAACAATCTATATTCATCTCACAAATAAATGCCCCGACCAGGACACGAACTCATACTCCGGCGTATGAGCTCATTTATTTCAGAATTCAGAAGTCAGAATTTTAGAAGTCGCAAAATGCTGGAAAATGAGAGAATTCCTCGCTAGTATAATATCGAAGAGGAGACCAGGATAGGGCCGCAGAACCCACCTCGCTATCAAGAGAGAAGAATTTATGAAGCTAGGTGCCAACCCTCAGAAATGTCAGTCAGTACATACTTTTTTAAATATGTATACTAATCTTAACAATAAATTCATTGCAAAATATAAAAATTGTATGCTAGGTTCCTCGAGTTATTAGTTAATTTTGAGGTTACACACAGAGTGAGGTTGTTTTATTTATATTTTTATGATTTTATGCAGATCTCATATTTATGGAAAACTCTGCCAAATTCAAAAGCTGTTATAAGTATATCAATTTATTAATTGCGTCAATTAGTTTTTACCAAATTTTGACTTTATTGTTAGCCTAACTATCCGTAATAACTGCTTGCTTACTTACTGCTTACTGATTTTAAATTATATCAAAACGTAAGTTATCAAGGTCTAACTTCAGAGTAAAAATAAAATGTAAGGCTAATTATTGTTAATTACCTTAGCCTTTACGGTCTGTTAGTTATATATAGTTACATACAGAATGTTAGTTATACATTGCTTTATATGAATAATACAATTTGTGGAAGCACTTAATCACCACGATTCATTTTACGCTCAATTTATTCAAGACGCATTTAAGCTACAAATATCTTTTTCACTATCAAACCAAATAATTACATTATGATTTAATATAAACTAATATTATAAATGCGAAAGTAAGTTTGATTAATTGTTTATTACAATCCTACAGCTAAACTGAGGAGTGATTTTTCAAATGGGCTTATTTCCATTTTTTACTGAAAAAAAACTTTGAATGACAACGTCACTGTCATGTTAAACTGCTAGTCCTTAGTCCAATATACAATACAAAAAGCACATATTTCCTAAAGAAACTGACAGACAAAATCCTTATTTTCATACAAAAAGACACATTTCCAGTTTAATTTTAAGTTACAGTTAGAGTTTTAAAACAAAACGACGCATTTCCAGTGGACTATGCAAAGTTCTTCTATAAATTATAGTTTATAACAAAGGGAACATATTTCCACTTTTTTTGCTTAAATTTTTTTTCTGCATCGATCTGGGATTCTTTTTACATTTTAAACTGCCAAAAATAAAAATAAAACTTTTTTAAAAATAAAATAGACAACATTGCCAACTAAATGTCACGTTGAATGTCATAGATTGTCAATCATTTAAAAGTCAAACAAAAATAAAATATACATATTATTATTCACACGGAGGGAATTTCTTTTTACCTAATGCGTGGTTTACACGTATTAAATAATTAAGTTGGTAACTAAATTTTAAGTAAATTTTAAGTCACTTGTGTGTCCAAACGGATTAAGTAGTTAAGTTCATAAGTTCAATGAAGATCAGCAGCGCTGAATGTCAAGGAATTCGTCAATTCGGTACTTAGATATGTGGTAAACGAGAGTTAGGACAAATTCAGAGAATAATTTGTTTCTGTGTTGAAATTATTATTTCTGTGTTGAAATATATATTTTTTGAAGCTTTTACTTCGTGTGTTCAACAAGCATTCTTATTTTAAACATTCTTCAACAAATTCTAAAGTTGAAAGTTAACACCACGCCGACATTTTGAAAAAAAAAGAGAAAATGCGAAATAAATACGAGCTCTTGCCGCCATCCGCTTTGACAACTTAAGCACTTAACTAAAAAATCACGTCCAAACGTGTTAAGTGAGAAGCTCCGCCCACCTACTTAGAAATAAATAATAAAAATAGATCGAATCCTAATCTACTTAATCACTTGCGTACTAAATTTTAACTTACCACTTCTCACTTCACTGACTGTAAACAGTAATTTTTAAATTAAAATTTACTTAAAAGGACAATGCAAAAAGTTGTACCTACGGGCGCTGTCCAAACCCATCAAAAGACATGGCACTACTTTTAATATTATTATGACATCCCATAAAAAGACGAGTAACAATTTTTAGTCCAAATACTGATGGGGTTTAAAAAAATGCTTTTGACATGAAAAAGTGAGTTTATTACTTCACAAATGAAAATATTGCGTACATTTTAGGCAGTACTTAAAAACGATTGTTCATCTAAACAGTTTAGGGGAAGAGCAAGCTAATGATGTTTGTGACGAATATGATTTTGGCGATTTTAGAGTTTCATAATTATTTTTTATGAGCTTGCAACAGTACATAGAATTACCCTTGAACGATATAATTGTACATAGAAATCACTGGTCGCCGTCCATCGGTAGAAAACAGAAAATAAGTATTAGAACCTTAGTAAGTATATCTAAAAACGCTATTATTTAATAAATAGCGATATCTCTACACGTGTCCGTTTATATAATAGTAAAATTACCGACATGGCAGTGGGCCTTAATATGTAAGTATTATATAATAAAATCACTGAACGTGTTTAGAAATTTAATTCCTATAATTCAAGTTCAAGGTCAAATAACAAGTAGCCTTAGAGTAAAGATATATAGGTATAATGTGAGATTTTAAGTTAATATTTCTTTTTTGATTTAAATACAAAATGAAAACAAAACACCTTTTTTGTTTAGGTAGGTTTTTAAGGGTTTATAAGGGTTTAAACCCAGTTAAGAGCAAATGTGTGCTTGATGAATTCGAATGGTATACATATAAAACAATGTTGTTTACGTTTTTATAATTCGATTTATTAGGCAAACTGATAGCTTAAGCTTGAGCTGTTTCACGCGTGTACCTAATTGAATTATGTAATTTTTTAAATATAGCTTTTTCTTTTGAATAATGCATCTTTCTAATGAAGAGATACTTTATAACTTATGAGGTAATAAGAACATCTGTTCCCTTGTTCCAGAGTTTACTGAATACAAATAAACAATTAACATTATAAAAAGTCATTATTAAAAAAAATCGCAAGCTTTAATTATACCCGATTTTTCGAGCACAGACATTATCAAAGATATTATTATTGTAGTACTAAACAAGTAAACCCAGGCAACATGTGTGTTTGTGCGACGACTGTACTTTCATATTGTACATGAGTACGGAATTGCCTAGGCAATGGTAAATGGGTGAGCAGTCCCTTATTCCCGTGCATTTAACAATTTAGTTTTTCTTCCGGTTTTTACTCTGCACGTGAACAACTTACCTATCTTCCACATATCCGGTTTTCACACGTTTGGAAACGATGCATTTAAATAGTATTAGTCTGATTCAATATTTCATTTTGAAGATCACCAAATTTCATTTCCATAGCCGGCAAACGAGCAGGGTCCCCTGATGGTAAGTCATCGTAAGTCATTAATCGTGAGTGTTTTGTTTTATTAATGTTCATCGTGATGGTTGCCTGACAAGTGATGCGCTGCCGGCCATAGGCTTCAGTTGGCGTTGCCTTTGTTCTTGCGATTCCACTGGCGGTTCCTTCCTTTTGTCCGAAATACAACGGGATACTCACGGTGGTTAAAATAGGAAGGATCGTATCTTAACAAAAGAAACTTTTCTACCTCTACTACCAATATAATCGAAATGATTTATCTAAAAAGTAATTTCTCATACGCTTATGCAATCTTATTAAAAGAATATTAACAAAGTCACATACATTGTCTGTACCGCTTTTATTTACGCAGGAAAAGTGTGTGTTACCCCAGCTGGAAAGTTGCTCCTAGAGTGTTATGAGTCGTACGCACAATAGATCGTCTGCTGTAAATGTGCGCAAAACTAAAAATTTGTGCGAATTGTCGTTTTGGAAAAAAATTGAAAAGATGATTTCTGCTACGGTAATGCTGTTCCAGCAGGAAAATTCTAAACGAATGATCGTAGAGAGAAATATTGTACACGTGCCGATAGCTTATATTTGCGGGAATTTGTGCGCTGAAAAAATTATTTGTGGGTCTTCAGGTTTTCGAGATATTCCACTTCCTGCTGCGGTAATGTTTTGCAGAATCGTGTATCTCGGAAACCAGTGAATGTGCGGCTGTAAAATAAACATGCACGAGTAGCTCTTGATTTGTGCGAATTTGTGCCGGAATTCGATTTTAGAAAATGTTTATGGTTTTCAAGTAATCGGACTTTTTTGAAAAAATGAAAATTAATCACAGTGCCTACACGAGACCACATGTAAGCTTGCTGAAAACTGTTTTCAGTCCTACTTGATACCTTTATTACCCATAAAAAGTTTCAAAAGTGTACACTCATGCGTTGTTGAATAATACTCCTGAAAGTCAAAACGACGACCTCATAACTTTGACGTCAATTTACAAGATACCGGCTCAACTAGAGTTATTTCAGTGTGAACCAAATATTTAGTGCGCTTTATCAAATAATATATAGTAACAATATCAGCTTGGAATGTTTCGTATTTATTTAGATATCGAGAATAATCATTAGTAATAAACGATGGCTGATTATCCGACCAAGTTTGAATGTCTACAAAAAAGCGACCGTTTCATACATATCGATGACCTTCTTTACAGATTTTTATATTGTGTATTGTTGATTGTTGTATTAAACCTAAGCTGTTAGAAGTACAGTCTCGTTCAAACGTTTATAACTAGATTAATAAAACAATGCATTGTCACGGTTTTACTTGCGTAAATTTCTATTAAACAATTAATTCGAAGTTTCAACATCTTTGAGAAGCCATGGTCACGGCAGACTGTCGGGACTCTTCCTTGACCACGTCGTCTGCAACGATTGATCATGCAAACTTAAGATTTATAACTAGAGTTGAAAATTACGGAAAGTTTGGGTAAGAAATAAGAAATTAAAGTTACCTGATATAAGTATTCAAAAATAATAACTTCAATTTGAAAAATTTCTACGGTATCTTATTTGGGACGGTTTGTTTCGTTGCTAGCACTTTAAGATATTGTATTAACTTTTAACGTATTAGTGTAGCAAGGGGGCTAACAGCTGTTTTCGAAAGAAATAGTACGATGCGCAACCAAAGCCGCCGGTTCAGCTAGTGTATATAGCAGATCATTGACAGCAAATTCACCTTCTGGCTAGGCGCCTTCCATCTATCTCGAAAATGTAACTAAATTTATGAATTATTTGATTGCGTTAGTAAAAAATAATAATTTAAAATTTCCTAAATTGGAAAATTTTAGAAAACTTTCCTAAACTTTCCTATAAAAAGGTAACTTTCCTTGTAATTTATGTCACTATTTATAACCTAATTTTGGGGGTTATTAAAAAAACAGAAAGGTTTAAAATGCAGCATGAAATAAAAGAGCTTGCGTATGTCGATGTTATTTTTTTATTTCTTAATTTTGATACATAAAGTACCTACTTATGACATCAAATCACAGCTCGAATTAGCTACCTATAAATATTAGATTACAACTAGGTAGCTTAAACAAATTATTTGTAACTTGTATCGTTTAAAATCACAGTTAAATTTTCTTAAGATTACTTTAACGGTTTACCTATAAATAAAAGAATACACATTATTCAACGAAAATAATTCGTAATAACGAACAAATTCATTCACCATAACCGTTTATATATTTTTACAATATGTTTGCGCCACTTTTTGAACAGACCGACGTAATTTGATGGTTGCATATGAATTAAAAGCAAAGTGGGTCATGATACAGTTGGTTCGATATTACTATATGTAGGCATTATTATTGATAACCACAGATTAGCTCTATATTTTAGTATTACAGGAAAAATTGAATTATGAATACTTTCACTGTACCTACCTAAAATTGTTATCACTGTAGGTACAGTTTGTACAATTTTCTAGTCTGCCAAGTAGACTATTATATGTGGCACAATATTGGATTTCCCACGTCGTTGAATTTTACTATATAAGTCATCGTAACATTCAAACAAATTATATTTTTCTCTATAGCAGTGAGCCCTATAATGACCAATACTGTCAGGGTTTGAAGCGGGTTCATATTCTATTAGAGACAGGATTGTAAATTCCTTATTATTTATCTCAACGTTAAGAGGCACATCACTCAACATGGCGCACACGTCATGAAGTTCAAAAATGATAATGTCTTTATCATCGTATATGAATGTCACATTTCCAGCTCGACAAATGTAACAATTTGGAGTAAATTCTCTTTTGATACATGATTCGTAAGCTTCTTGTAGGTGCTTAGTGCCTTAAGTGTTTATTATGTATATGTTTAATGGCAAAATTTTGCAATTGTGCAATTTGTTGTTTGAGCAAATTCTTTGTCTTACAGCCGAAACGAATATGCTACTTGTACATATTTCATCTAATATTTTGGTAGTATTACAAGAACAGTCAACAAGTTATCGGGTATTTGAGTGTTTAAAAAGTTGAAGAAGCAATGTGGCTCTATGGTCGTATAATTTTTGAATACAATTTTTAGCATAAGATAAATCTGTAATTAATTTCATGAAATCAAGAAATCCTCCTGTGTCAATCAGTGCATCTACGGATTCTTGTTTAGATATATTGTTTACTATCTTTGTACGCTATAGCAAACGTTTGTGCAACAGAGTCAAAGGCTTGGACTTTAATTACACGTGTTTGTAATAAAAGTCCTACTTTCAGTTATTTTAGAATTCGCCACGTTCCGGTTTTGTAAAATATAGATTGGTTTATGCTTTACACTTCTAGTTGTGGATACTGCTAGACCTCTCCAATTCTCAATTTTCATTGGGTTATCTTGAAACACGGACTGTGCTTCAAAATCATTTTTTTCGCTCTTTGAGTTTACTTTTGCTCGTTTTTTTGTTGCATGTTTAGTTTGCACAGCTTGTTGATTTCGTTTGCTAGAATCTATTTTGTGCATAACGTCGCTGCAACTAAGTTTGACAGCTCCATTTATGAAACAGTAGTGCTGTACTGAAAACTCATCAAATCTGACACGATGGTTTTTCATGTCAAAATAAATAGTTTATAAATCTTTAAAATGGTTTTCAACGTTGGAGCTCGATGCATAGTCTTTAGAATTTTCGAAATATTGATTCATAACGCAACCCCAAAATGGAATTTTTTCAGAAGTCGCTTTATTGTATTGTTTAACTCCGGTAAGAAATATTCATTTTTAATAAAAGATTGTTCTACTAATTGCAAGTAAAATTTGTCGGTTTGTATTATGTTGTCATAAAAGTTTATTAAGGGTATAAAACAAATTTCTTATCATGTTCTATTTCAGATTGTGTGTGATTTTGAGGAAGAATGTCAGAAATGTTTTCGTGGTTCGTATGATTTACTATTAGAAGCTTTGAGTGTTCATAAGCTTTATCAGATTTAGGTCGCAAATCATTCAGATCTCCACTTCGAAACTCATGGAGCGATAACAAGACGGTATATTTTAGAACTGTTTTAAGTTCATCGTAGCAACAAATCTGTTGAAGATATTTTACACAGCTGATATAATAAAACTTAACTCTCTCGGACACATTGTCGAAACAAGCTTGTTTATATAGTTTTTTATGAAATGCGATTTGTCCATGCGAACGTAACACTGAGGTATTGTTCTCGTATTTCCTTCTAGGAGATCGAAACACTGTTTTAAATAATGACTGAAATCAGTTTTTAAAAAGACTCGGGTTATTGCTCCTAGGAGGGCCGAACTATCATCACTGATAATTTCAAATTTTTGCCACTTTGCCATGAGTCTAACCATGTGGTTATTGTATCCATTGTGTGGGATTCGGAGGCCATATAGCATATTGGAATACTGGCACCCACAGTATACGCAACCACTGCATATAAAAACAAATGTTTTGACGTACGATGTTTCAATATACCATTAAAAGATGGCGGTTCAATTGATTTGAATAAGGAGCCAGTAGCATCAATAGAAAGTATTTTATGTTTATTATTTAAAGTTTCATTATAATATTGGTTTTGTTCATTCGTTCAAAAATATATGAAAATGGGAACAAGACTGATTTTGCGAATAAAATTGTCGTATGGCTTGCAGTGCGCCATAGCATACAGAGACAGTATTGTATTTTTGTCAAACTGAAGCGCAGTTCTGGCTTCATATCGATACTTTCTTAGACTGGGTAATTTAGGGAAAGTTGACTATAGTCTTTACCTTATCTGCCATCGTGCGTTGAACTTTCAAAGGTTTTTCAAATTTTAATTTTTCTTTCATTTTGTTTACTCTGTCAGAAGTAAGTTTGTTTTTAAGGAGTGGGTCATAAAAATAATTTTTCTTATAATTATATAATTCACAAGTCACCTTTACACAATTCTTAAAAAAGGGGAGATATTCAATGACAGTTGCGCGTCACATTGAGTACATCTGCCAGAACATTTGATGTCATTTGAGTTAAGATCAGCAGGTACATAACTATATTTGGTCTAGTAATTCGTTTGTCCATTTTCTTGGTAACAGACGGTAAATTGAGTTTTGTGGTACGATACTTGAGTATTCTGCAAGGCTCATTTGAAATGTTACAATATAAAGAACAGTTTCTTCTTTTTCTTGTCATGGGTTTATGCTATGATCAGAATAAAATAAAATAGGATTTATTTCTTTTTATACATATCTGTAAAGCTTTGCAGGTCATATTGCTATTAAATCTTTTCTTAAGTTTTCACGATACATACTTTAAATAAAACACTTTTTACCGGATATTATCGCGTATATTTTAGTTAATTTTAAAATTATTTCGACGTTTCGGCATCTTTGCAGTTGCCGTGGTCACGATAGACTAAGGTGTTGTTCATCTATTGCCAGTAATAAAAACTACATGATTGTCAATACATATTAACGCCATCTGTTTCTCAGTCTTCTCGCATAACGTCCCGGATTGACACAAAAGGCACTGACTGTGTCCTGAGTTTGCAGTCTAACAGTTTGCTGGTTTTTCATTTTGATGTTTTTAAGTATTGGATCCCATGTTGATGAAAGTTTCCAACCATCTTCTCTATTGAAATTTGGATGTTTTTTAATTTCAATGGTTTCTCTGACCATCCTAGGTATAAAATGTTTCTCTTTTGCTAGGATCTTCACGGTATCAAATCTTAAATAATGGTTGGGCTTGTCTATGGAATGTTCACAAACTGCAGATTTTGAGGTTCGTTTATTTTTAACATCAGAGATGTGTTCTTTAATGCGAGTTGACACATTTCCTTTGGTTTGACCGATATAAGAGAGCCCGCAGTCACAGTCGATTTTATAAACGCCTGGATCTTGTAAAGGGATGCTTGATTTTATTGGACGAAGATGCTGGCTTATCTTTGAGTGCGGCTTGTAAATAGTTTTGATTGAAGCTCGCCGAAGAATGCCTCCTATCTTGTCAGTAACACCCTTTATATAAGGCAGGAATGCTGGTCTTCGTTCAACGGTGAGTGGCTTTACGCGGTTTCTGCGACGGCGACGCGGTGTTTTTAATTCGTTATCCCGCAGCACTTTAACCAGGTGGTTGAGTTCCTCATTAATGTGTTGGGGATCGCAGATTCCATGTGCTCTCTGAAACAAAGAGTTGCCTACGGCAGATAATTGGCTCGGGTGGTAATGGGATTTCCCATTTAGATATCGGTCAGTGTGGGTGGGTTTCCTATAAACAGTATGGCTAAGTGTACCATCAGGATTTCTTTGTATTAAGACATCTAAGAAAGCTAATTTGTTCTCCTGCTCCAATTCTATAGTGAATTTAATTTTAGAATTAAGGGAATTGAGGTGGTTTAGGAATGCAGTCACTTCATGCTTAGGTAATATAGTGTAGGTGTCGTCAACGTACCTCTTGTATATCTTCGGCACAACAGGTGCCATTCGGAGCGCTTGCTCCTCGAAGTTCTCCATGTAAATGTCAGCTACAACAGGTGACACCGGAGACCCCATGGCAACACCATCAATTTGAATGTAGTAATTGTTATTCCACATGAAGTAGCCAGATGTTAAACATAGCTCTAATAGTTCTGCATATTCCTCGGGCAAGTTTGACTCACTTAGCTTCCTTTTTAGCTGGGCACACACCAACTTACAAGCTGGCCCAGCACTTAGCAATTGTGCTCTCACAACTGCGAGGAAAGACAAGTGCATATGTAAAGGATTCTTACCATTTTGTTAGTGACCTTAAAAATCTCAAGTTAACTAACATGAAACTATGGTTAGCTTTGATGTGTCGTCTCTATTCACCTCACTACCTGTTAGAGACTGCATTGATATAGTAAAAAGGAAGCTAAGTGAGTCAAACTTGCCCGAGGAGTATGCAGAACTATTAGAGCTATGTTTAACATCTGGCTACTTCATGTGGAATAACAATTACTACATTCAAATTGATGGTGTTGCCATGGGGTCTCCGGTGTCACCTGTTGTAGCTGACATTTACATGGAGAACTTCGAGGAGCAAGCGCTCCGAATGGCACCTGTTGTGCCGAAGATATACAAGAGGTACGTTGACGACACCTACACTATATTACCTAAGCATGAAGTGACTGCATTCCTAAACCACCTCAATTCCCTTAATTCTAAAATTAAATTCACTATGGAATTGGAGCAGGAGAACAAATTAGCTTTCTTAGATGTCTTAATACAAAGAAATCCTGATGGTACACTTAGCCATACTGTTTATAGGAAACCCACCCACACTGACCGATATCTAAATGGGAAATCCCATCACCACCCGAGCCAATTATCTGCTGTAGGCAACTCTTTGTTTCAGAGAGCACATGGAATCTGCGATCCCCAACACATTAATGAGGAACTCAACCACCTGGTTAAAGTGCTGCGGGATAACGAATTAAAAACACCGCGTCGCCGTCGCAGAAACCGCGTAAAGCCACTCACCGTTGAACGAAGACCAGCATTCCTGCCTTATATAAAGGGTGTTACTGACAAGATAGGAGGCATTCTTCGGCGAGCTTCAATCAAAACTATTTACAAGCCGCACTCAAAGATAAGCCAGCATCTTCGTCCAATAAAATCAAGCATCCCTTTACAAGATCCAGGCGTTTATAAAATCGACTGTGACTGCGGGCTCTCTTATATCGGTCAAACCAAAGGAAATGTGTCAACTCGCATTAAAGAACACATCTCTGATGTTAAAAATAAACGAACCTCAAAATCTGCAGTTTGTGAACATTCCATAGACAAGCCCAACCATTATTTAAGATTTGATACCGTGAAGATCCTAGCAAAAGAGAAACATTTTATACCTAGGATGGTCAGAGAAACCATTGAAATTAAAAAACATCCAAATTTCAATAGAGAAGATGGTTGGAAACTTTCATCAACATGGGATCCAATACTTAAAAACATCAAAATGAAAAACCAGCAAACTGTTAGACTGCAAACTCAGGACACAGTCAGTGCCTTTTGTGTCAATCCGGGACGTTATGCGAGAAGACTGAGAAACAGATGGCGTTAATATGTATTGACAATCATGTAGTTTTTATTACTGGCAATAGATGAACAACACCTTAGTCTATCGTGACCACGGCAACTGCAAAGATGCCGAAACGTCGAAATAATTTTAAAATTAACTAAAATATACTCGATAATATCCGGTAAAAAGTGTTTTATTTAACATATTGCTATTAAATTTTTCACGCAATTACTCTGTATGTAAACATACACATTATTATTTACATTAGGAATTGTTGTTTGGAATATGTCCAGATACTTACAAATTAGAGTTTTAAAATTTTCTTTAGGAATTGTACCTTTTCGACCTGCCATTCTAAAACAAAAATATTCTTTAATTTAGTTTGTACGTCAAATTCAAATTCAAATTCAAATATTTATTTCTCAACATTGACAATTACTTGTTCTTATTGACGTCAAATAAAATATGATTCTACCACCGTAGAAGTTGCTAGATTTTGTATTAATAGTCGGTTGACTAATAAATGTATAAATACCTAAGTACATCTTCTATTCATAAATTTCAATCTTGAGATAGGAAAGACTTGTGAAGCGGCTTTCTTTCTTGTCCTGGAACATTACTGTAGGTATTTTCCTTTCGGGACCTTATTGAAGGTGCTCTGGTAAATAATACGCTGAAAAATAACGACTCATTTCGAAAGTTATAATAAGGCTGCACATTTATTTTCAGTAGGACATCCTCTTAAGTCTTAGTCAAAAATCAATATGATTACTAAAATATAAAATTTAATAAAACAAATAGGTAGCTGTATATATATATATAATATATATATATAATGTAAAAAATGTTGGTAAGTAATGATTTATGAAGTCACTGCGATGGGAAGTTTGTGTTTTTTTTCTGAAATGTCAGGTATGGACATTATTATATCTTATCTTATTATACTATATTATATATAGTATTACTATCAATATTAAATCGGAATAGACAGAATTAATTGACAGTTTCACGTCATAGATATTACATGTTTTTATTGAATTTTTTATTATTATTATTTTTATTTTATCGAATTTGATGTTAACTTCACAAGTATGCTACACACACCTACTCACACCTACTTATGTTATATTTTATTTAACAAACAAGATTTTACTTACAGCATTTTGTTACAAAAAGTGCAGCAAAAAAATCTACCAACCTAACCAACAAAACAACCATAACCACGGTCACGTATATTCACGTACAAAACGGTTTTATCTTAAGAAACAACTTTAATTTCCATCAAAACCTTCGGCCCAGTTAACTAGAGATGTAATAGTAAGTAAGTACCTATTAGTACTCGACTTAAGTTTTAGTACCACAATGTACCAGGACAATTGGGGATAGACACATTAAGAATACATTTATTATTGTATCAATGCTATCGAGGCCACTGCCAACAATAGAATGCTAGAACATTCTTTATGTTTTATCTTTTAGTCAAATTATGTCAGAATTCTAAGTTGCCAGCAAGTTTGTTTGTGCGATAATGTCTTGTATTATATAAAGAACAACCAAACGTTGCGGTAACTACTTTTAATAATTAATATTAATGTCATTAAACTTACCATCGCAGATCGTGCTTTCATCTTTCCGTTATTACGTCGTTTTTATGCTACACCACTTTCAAGTAACTTCATAAAATTTTCAGTAAACAAACAATTACATGGCAACGGCGTGCGTGACCCATCGTGCCAATGGCCTTGGCCGGCATCCTGGCTGCAACTGTTTGTTTACCAAGTGATAGATAACCCGACCCAACCAAACGCACTTCCTAGTAAAAAACACTCGATATTTCAGTCAATCTCAATCCCACTAGAACATTACACTCATTGGCTGCCTCACTTTCTCCAAGCTAGAAAAAGTGGCTCATACCTACCTAGCGGGCGAGATGTGTGAAACGCGTGACGTCACGTCGCGGCGACGAAAATGTGTAAACTACATGATTTTTTTTGTATATAGGTTATTTCTTATTTTACTAGGCACGGTGAACCGTTTCATACAAGCCAGACGTCGACAATTTTAATTTCGCTTTACAAAGTATTCACCTACCTATATGGATGTTTGTCCTTCGATTTCACATAAAACGCTGAATATTTTTCAACGAAATTTGAAAGTAGTTAGTTACACCTAGGACTGTTAATATACGTACTTATACATGATCAAAATAACCGAAAAAACAAGTAGAATATATTCCAAAGACATCATCTTTTTATTATTTTTACTGCCTTTTCTATATCAGTGTACTCAGACACAACACGTTTCTATCGGTACGGTAGTATAGTTAAGAAGGTCATCAATATGTATGAAGTGGTCGCTTTTTTGTAGACCTTCAAACTTGGTTGGATAATCAGCCATCGTTTATTACTAATGATTTTTCTCGATATCTAAATAAATACGAAACATTCCAAGCTGATATTGTTACTATATATTATTTGATAAAGCGCACTAGATATTTGGTTCACACCGAAATAACTCTAGTTGAGCCGGTATCTTGTAAATTAACGTCAAAGTTATGAGGTCGTCGTTTTGACTTACAGGAGTATTATTCAATAACGCAAGAGTGTACACTTTTGATACTTTTTATGGTTAATAAAGGTATCAAGTAGGACTGACAACAGTTTTCAGCAAGCTTATATGTGGTCTCGTGTAGGCGATGTGATTATAATTTTCATTTTTTCAAAAAAGTCCGATTACTTGAAAACCATAAACATTATCTAAATTCGAATTTTATCTGCACGTGTACCATATTTCTCTCTACGATCATTCGTTTAGAATTTTCCTGCTGGAACAGCATTACCGTAGCAAAAACTCTCTACGATCATTCGTTTAGAATTTTCCTGCTGGAACAGCATTACCGTAGCAAAAATCGTTTTTTAAATTTTTTTCCAAAA
The DNA here is from genome assembly GCA_923062675.1 of Marasmarcha lunaedactyla. Lineage (NCBI taxonomy): Eukaryota > Metazoa > Arthropoda > Insecta > Lepidoptera > Pterophoridae > Marasmarcha > Marasmarcha lunaedactyla. The sequence continues at coordinate 8,089,587 of OV281358.1, forward strand.
CGACAATTCGCACAAATTCTTAGTTTTGCGCACATTCACAGCGGATAACGATCTAATTGTGCGTACGACTCATGACACTCTAGAAGCAACTTTCCAGCTGGGGTAACACACACGAGCATTCACGTATCTCAAATTGAATACGTGGGTTTGACTGTTTGAATGATGGATAATCGTAGTGCAATTATAAGATTTATATAGAAGTTGGGATAAAAAAAGTCGAAATTATAATCTAACCTCAAAAACACGTGAGAAAGACGTGAATACCTACGTCGTTTACTTAACAGGGCTAATACGGTTAGAGGGTTAATACGTTCAAAGGATGATCAGATGAAGCTATTGAAATTAAAAACACAACACGGAGTCCTATCTCAAGTAATAATTAAGTACTAACTAACTAGGTTAGGAACCTATTGAATTAGAGTCCTGTCTCTCTTGTCGTTCCTCAATCCTGCGGAGCGAATATACAACTCAAAGCTAATAACAAATAGCACGGAAAAAAGCTCAAAGGCCACACCCTGTTTCATGCAATAGAAAACACTACGCAGCAGTTAAGTAACTAACCGCTTATTGTGCATACAACAGCGAACCGTGACAAGACAATTGACATAAGGGTTCATTGAAATGACAGCTTGTCTTTGAAGTTTTGCAGATATAATAGAAGATTTAAACGAACTTCCAAGTGAAGTTCTATCGCTATTATATGAGTCGCTTCATTCGAAGATAGTATTTAATTAACAAGGTAGTCCTTTTAAGGTACTAGGTAACTTCGCACAGTTTTAGAGTATGTCATCTGACTTATTCAAAAAACTTCCGTCTGTTTACTTGATCAACCCCGGTCCCGACAAGTCTTCACCTTTTAGAGATCAAAACAAAACTTTTGTATGGGTTCCGGTAGGGACGGGTTCTTTATATATCTTCGAATGAAGTGACTCATATAATAGCGATAGAACTTCACTTGTAACTTCGTTTAATCTTGTATTATACTTCGTCGCTTCATTCTTCAAATAGTATTTAATTAACAAGGTAGATTTTTTGAGATTAAGTTTTGTTTTCTTTTGTCTTTACAAATTAAAATTTATTTAAATACGTTTATTCATTAAATTCCTTACTATAGAACATAATTTAAGAATCCAGTAACCTTTAGGCATTTATTATACACTTGGTGATTGCCAAATTAATTAAATAAATAAACAGAATAATTAAATTTTAATTAATCTCTTTATCGGAAGATATTGGGTGGTTTGTATCTTTATTGAGTACGGACAAGGCAAAGTCGTTTAGTGGGTCTGATATAGGTTTATGGTAAAATTTTGTAAAGGTCTGAGAGTTTTAGGTCCACCCAGCAGTTTCTCGGATTACCTACACTGAGCACTCGCCGCGTGCTGAGTGCGCTGAACACACTCATGTCAACGCCGCTCGTAGCTAGCGTCTGCTTTAACCACCGACTTAGCGTCTGACTTGACGCGGCTCTGTGAGGGGCCTTTCATGTTACAAACAAGAACCCCGAGTTCGAAGCTTTAATATTTTTCGTCACAAAAAATATAATCTTTTAGAGTCGATAAAGGACATATCATTATGTTATTTTTAAAGATTGGCAAGGATAACGATTTGGGGCTTTGGTTTTAATGATGTTTATTATGATTATGTATACGGATGCAAAAACTATATGTTACGGTCCTATGTCCGGTGCATACAGCTAACGATGTAACGGTAAATTTTTGGTATTTTTTTCTAAATTAAAGTTATATAATATTATCGTAGAGAAAGCTGATTAAGAACTAAATTTGGATCCCAAGAAAAATGTGTAAGTACTTCGATTTAGTTGCTTTAATTTGATAGGCTTCTTGTAAAATTTGCCTCATCATTGCCCATATCTTCGGCTAACAAAGAGACAAGGCTGAACGGTTTGAATTTAATGAACCGAATGATCAACCTTTATTAAATTGCTCATATAAAAATCAAAGGACTAATAAAACAGGTTTTTGAACATATCAGTATTACGTAACGTACAAAACTCCCACCATGACCTCAACGTGATGTTGCATTGACAAATATTCATGGGTGCCAGAGAAGCGAGCATCAACGTCAGGGTCTCTGGCGGACAGCCGCGCCGTGCGAACGCCGCCCGTAGCGTCTCGCGGTACCCAGGGTAAGGCTGGACTGCTTTGCTTAGGTGCTGTTATGGGAGTTAATTAAATCTTTTGTTTCAATTCAAATCAATTATTTTTTTTTACACATTTTAAGACAGAAAATGGAGGTATTGGTTAAAAATACATAGAGGCCCAATTAATCGTAAAAGCATCGACTGCGACTGCATCCGGTTCAGGATACCTAGTTAGAAATGCGTCACATTTGCAAAAACTTTAAAGCAAAAATCCATAAATTACGTTCCTCGCCAAATGCCATAGCCAAATGTGTCTAGAGTATTTTAATGTAGAAATTGAATACTAGCCATCCTTTTGACGTAACTAATAGCGGTGGTACTATCAATTCGCAATAATATTCCACAATTTCATTCTTCCCCGGCTGAACTTTTAGCCTAACTAAACGGCTAGTAATTCTAGGTAATTGATACGGTATTCTTTTTCACTATGTTTACAAAAATTATAAAATTTATTGTTCTGGAATACTGCGCCCCAGCCTGTTCTGAATGCATTTGTATATATCTTATAAATTTGTGAAGTAATTAAACAGGAAATGGTATATTTACTTATACTTTTCTACCAGATTTAATCTTCTAACAGTAATTTAGGGAGTTTAATTTTTGCCTCATAGTTGTACTTATTTTGTAGCTAGAAAGGCTGCGACCATTACACCTATATGTTTGGCAAAATCTCGCATCGAACATATTTAAAGTTTCATAAATTTATTTATTATTATAACGCTTATCGTCAGGTACTGTTCGATGTTATACATAAAGCTTAAAAATGTTACCGACTTTGTCGGTACTAATCGATTTTGTCCAAATTCACAACAAGTGGCTCATAAGTTCGCGTATAATTTTTGTAAATACCCCCGAAGCAACGGATAATCCATACGGTATGGCCGTAAACTCGTACGTGATTGGCTCAAACGTATAGTTTTCTTGAAATTCAAAACGTAGGTATTTTTTGTAATTAACAAATATAGGTACGAGTAGGTATGATCTTTCTTATCTATGTTAGCTAAGAAACCATTATGGGGAATTAATTTAGAAGCTTTTTAGATTCCATTTTAAAGTGTACTTTTTCTACAAAATTGTATAATATTATTTATTAATTTTTTTTTGTACGAACCGTTTTTTGTTCGCCGTTGAGTTTCGGTGCTAAAAATATTTATTTATTATATTTGTTTGATATAAACTGGTCACTTGAGGAATAATGAGGTTTTATAGCCTCTAAGTGTAACAATTTATTTATTGCTATTATCATATTTAGTTTTTCACTATGCGACAAAATATGTTTGGGAGTAAATACTAGAGTGTAGAGTGGCACAAGCGTGGTTTGCCCCATGCCCACATTTTGATATGGTTAGAAACGAAAATAAGAGCTGAGCAAATCGGTGATGTAATTCGAGCAGAATTGTCAGATCAAGAAGTTGATCCAGAGCTATTTGATGTTGTAAAAACCCACATGGTGCACGGTCCGTGTGGCTCTTACAATCCTCGATCTCCGTGTATGAAGAACGGTGTCTGTAGCAAAAGATTCCCTAAATCTTTTACCACAGATACTATTACAGGTAAGGATGGTTATAATTTATACTCGTTCACCTGAAAATGGTGGTATAAGAACGACAATCCAATCACGAACTAACTCTTTCGATGTTGACAATCGTTGGATTGTTCCATTTTCACCAGTTCTATCGCGCACTTTTATAGCACATATCAACGTTGAACTCTGTAGCAGTATTAAGTCCATAAAGTACATTTGTAAATACGTCAATAAAGGTTTAGACTTGGCGGTATTTGGTATACAAAATGCTAACGATGAAGTGACGTCATATCAAAATGGAAGATATATTAGTGTTTCCGAGGCAGTCTGGCGCATGTTATCATTTTCAATTCACGAACGTTTTTCCGCAGTAATACATCTGGATATCCACTTAAAAAATAGTCAGAGAGTTTATTTTGATCCAAACAATGCCCGTAGAGTGGTAGAAAATCCGAGAAACACGATATTGATGGCATTTTTCGATCTATGTAATAACGACGAATTCGCGGCTTCTTTATTGTACGAAGAAATACCAGGTTATTACACATTTAATAAACAAAATGGAACATTCCAACGGCGACGTCGAGGTACTCCTGTGGAAGGTCATCCCGGCTTATTTTATGAGCAAACACTTGGGAGAATCTATACAATTCACCCCAATAATCGGGAATGTTATTATCTGAGGTTGTTATTAACATTTGTCAAGGGACCAACATCTTTCGAATGTCTCAAAAGGGTGAATGGTATTTTACATCCTACATATCAAGCGGCATTGCTCTTGGCTTACTAGAAGGCGATGATCACTGGTGCGACACTTTAACAGATGCCAGTATAAGCAACAGCGCATCTAAATTACGAGAACTATTCGCCATTATTTTAGTTTTCTGCAATGTCTCTAATCCCACAGAGTTATTAGATGCAGCCATAAATACTCATTTAGACATATTTACAAATAGAGCTTTGTTTGCATTACAAGACGTTCTTCTTTCGATAGGCGGCAATTCTCTCCCTCATTATGGTTTACCATCTCCACAAGCGACTGATGGAATTGATGAAAATTGAAACAGAGAATATATTAAACATACAAATTTTGACCCCGTTGAACTTCAAAATACTATAAATCATAATGAACCACGACTAAACGATGAACAAAATCCAATTTACCGACTTCTCATTGATAATATAAATGCAAAGCTGGTGGAGTGTATTTTTTAGACGCTCCAGGTGGTACGGGCAAAACATTTTTGATTTATCTTTTGCTGGCCAAAATAGGCCAAAAATTGCCATAGCAGTCGCATCGTCCGGCATAGCGGCAACTTAACTTCCTGGGGGAAAAACGGCACACTCTATGTTTAAAATTCCACTAGATTTAGACCGTACGGAAAATCCAGTCTGCAATATACCCAAAAATAGTCTCAAAGCCAAAGTACTACAAGATTGTGTATGTGTAGTATGGGACGTATGCACTATGGCAAACAAAATTTCTATAGAAGCCGTGAATAGGACGATGCAGGATATAAGAAGTAATAATCTATTATTTGGAGGAGTCGTATTCTTATTCGCTGGAGTTTTAGACAAATATTACCGGTAACTAAGGGTACGCAAGCCGATGAAATTAACGCCTGTTTAAAACGTTCGGTACTTTGTAGACATTGTAAAAAACTTAATTTAAAACAAAACATGAGAGCACATTCAGCTGATTCAGAATTTAGTAAAATTCTTCTTGATGTTGGAGAAGGAAAGTGTCTAGAAGTTAATAGTTATCATGATATAGAACTACCTACCAGTCTTTGTCAGGTTGTGGCGGACACTGAAACTTTAATACATAGTATTTATGATGATATTCACAATTTTAATATCAAAGAAGATTCGTGGTTGTGTGACAGATCAATTTTAGCACCTACGAACGACCAAGTTACTGCGCTGAATCAGCGCATTTTGGATAAGCTATCTGGTGAATCAGAAACATATCTTTCCATCAATACAGTTTGCAATCCGGATGAAGTGGTTAATTACCCAACAGAATTTTTAAACAGTATAATTGTGCCTGGTGCCCCACAAAAACTAGAACTTAAGGTTGGGGTGCCCATCATGCTATTGCGTAATTTAAACCCACCGAAATTTCGCAATGGTACTAGGTTGCGAGTAGTGGCGTTGCAAAGAAACGTTATAGAAGGTCGTATAATATCCGAATGCGGAAAAGGTGAAATAGTATTTATACCACGGATTCCTATAATACCATAAAATTTTCCATTTGAATTCAAAATATTGCAATTCCCGATCAATGTCAGTTTTGCTATGACAATCAACAAGTCCCAAGGACAAACGTTAAGCAAAGCTGGTATAGCTTTAACTAAAGGTTGCTTTACCCATGGGCAACTATACGTGGCATGTTCACGTGCGAGGAATGCCAGTAGATAATTAAAAAAACTAATTAAATAAACTATTTAACTTTTTTGTTACATTCCACGCGGATGAAGTCGCGGGTACAGCTAGTATGTAAATAATATGTTACATTGAAGTGGCGTCTAGTAATTTTTTGGAAATATGATTTATAAATGTCAATTTTGACAAATAGAAGGGATCTTTATCCATGAATGATTTATTATACACATTTGCTCTGTGGGTAAGAACGCTAGTCTGGCCATAATTAGTGCGGCGAATATGAACATCAAAAATTGAGATGTTGCGCGTGCGCGAAGATGGAGTGCGTAAATATAAGCCTGCTAGGAGAGAGGGACAACCAAAACGACCACTCAATACATCATGCAAGAACATCATATCTGAAACAGGACGTCTTTCTCCCAATGTCATGAGGTTGTATAGACGACAGTTACTTTTGTAGTTAGGACAAATTTTCTGGAATTTGTAATTTAAATGCGATATGAACTTTTTTTGAGTGCGTTCTAATCTTTTGATATGTATGGAGTAAAAAGGGTTTTATATCACGGTTGCATATTCTAAAATTGACCAAACTTACGCGTAATATACTATTTTTAAAGTAAGTTAATTTTAAAAGTATTTACAAGTTAATTTTAAAAGTATTTACAAGTTAATTTTAAAAGTATTTAGAGGTACGAATCACAAACCCCAAATTACGATAACCTCGGTTTAGCATCCAGGAGAATTCCAAGATCTCTAACAACATTAGTTCGCATTAGTTGTTAAGGGAAAGTGATACGTTTGGGCTTGCGTGAAAAACTAATTATTTGACCTTTATCAAAACTGACAGTAATATTATTTGTATAATAGTAAGTGTAGATACTCTTTAGGTCTTGTTGTAATAATTGACAGTCAGCTTCGGAACGCACAGTAAGAAATTTTTTTTGTTATCTGCATATAACAAAATATGTTGTGAATTGACAATGCACTTATGACGTGGATATAGGCATTCCAGAAAAGGGGCAATAGCAATGAACCCTGGGGCACACCTGAAGATATAAATATAAAATAGTCTGACCTATATCCCCCCAAACCAACAGCCTGACAGCGGTTAGAGAGATAAGATTCGACATACCGTAAAAGATCTCCATGGATACCACAGTTGGAATTTGGATAGCAAAATGACGTGGTCTACACGGTCGAAAGCTTTCTCGAAGTCAGTGTAGACCACGTCAACCTGTCCACCTTTTTCCATGTTCATTAATACAAATTCACTAAAGCAAGCTAAGTTGGTAACAGTTGAACGATTTCTTAAGAAACCATGTTGGGCATAGAGAATTCCGTTGGCCACTGTGGAGTAAATGTTGGTAAAAACTACTTTTTCAAAAACGTTGGCTGAGGTATTTAACTTAGAAATGGGGCGGTAGTTCTCAATGCAATTTTTTGGACCTTTTTCATGGACTGGTACGATAATAGCTTTTTTCCAAATAGCTGGAAAAGTGCACTCCTTCAGAGAACGTCGAAATAAAATAGTGATAAGTAGAGCAAGGCTGTCAGCACATGAGGAGATGAATACTGCAGGAACTCATCCAACCAATCCATCACAACCAGCACCTTTAGACTTGTCCAACGTCTTTAAAACTGCAGTTATATAATCAACGGAAATATCAATACTAGATATGAAATCGTTAGAGTTAATCTCAGGATATTCATGAACAGGAGATGGAGATGACGAGGGCTTGGAAAAAATACTCTGAAATAAATTACTGAAGGCATTGCAAATACTGACCCCATCACTATGCGTTTGTGATCTGAGAGTGAAACTGCTTGGATAGTTTGATCCTCCCCTTTTTGACTTTATATACTGCCAAAAGAGTTTTGGGGAATATCGAATAAGACTTTCAGTGTTGCTTGTAAAACGGTTATAACATTCTTTTAAAATCTTATTGTGTCTATTCCTCAAAACCATAAACTCATCTCTGTCTCGCGGATTATGATATTTTTCCATTCGCGATGAAAGTGATTTTTTTCTTTTTGATAAATTTTGATTAATGCGGATTACAGGAAGTCTTCGGAACAAAAATTTTAAAAACAATCATACATTTTTTTATAAAAAATATCTACGGCCGAATTAACACAATCTACATTTAATGCATGATGCAATCTATTGACTTTAAATGAACATTTAGTAATTCGTAATTGCAATCATAAAATTTATATCTTGGTGGGTTTTTTTCCTTAAATGGTCTTAATTGTAAGTCCGAGACTATAACATTCGCAGGTGGATGGTAAGGATCAATTTTCGGTAAAGGCGATGGGCTTGTACATATATGGAGAAAGAGGTTTGAAAAGCTCAAGTCAAGTATGTTATTAGAGATATTGAGTATAGTGTTAAACTGAGTTAGGCCACAAAAAGTAAGTTCCTCGATCAGAGCAACTTTCCTGTGACTCTGTGCTGCCAACGTGTACAAATCGTCGTGCCAACTTAAAAAGGTAGGTTAAAATCTCCTAATATTATGTATTTATCTATGATATTTTTCAAAGAAAATAAAAGAAAGATAACGAAAATAAAAGTATTAAGAAAACTATATTTAAAATTATTTAAACGAAGACTTTTGTTTTGTTCTTGGTGGGTTTGTTCTCCTTAAATAATATAAAGGGGAATAATATAAGTAGCAATTAAATGTAAATTAGCAATGTAGTTAGTAACACGCGCTGGTATTGTTAAACAAAGCGAATCACTACTCACACATCTGACTTAGACATAAATCTCGGCGCACGCACACCAACGGCTAACCCCCCTATAGTTTTGTCACTTGATATAGAATTTCGATCGCACCTGAATAATTCGTCTCTACCGTCACACAGTTCACTATTTAAAATGTCGCTTTGTAACCACGTTTCAGTTATAACAATTAAGTCGTAGTCATTTGCTAATATATTATTATAAAAATCTATTCATTTCGTCCGTAAACCACGAGCGTTTTGGTAAAATATAGTTAAACTATTTGCGTTAATAGCCATTTGTAAACAATAAAATTAAACCATGACTTACTTCACTTGTACATGTATTATAGAATGAAAAAATTATAGGTCTCTCAACAAATAACTCATTACCTTCCGATACACAGATGAACTAAGTTATTGAATAAATAATGAATTTATATAAATTATAACTTTACTTGTAGTTTATTTATTTGTGAAGGCAAAAAGAAGATAGGTAAATAAAATCTTTATTGGTACTACAAACTCACAAACATATTAAAAAACAAACATATTATTTAACACCTTTTTATTTATTTAATAATTAATATAGTCACAAGGTACTGCTTATTTCTAAAAGAAATCTCTTCCAACAGACCTGAGACTGTATTAATAAAAGCAAATTTAGTGTGTACTAAATGCAATTTTTAATTTATACTGGCCACAAGTAAGGCGCAGTTGTGCTATAGCACAGTTATAAATTACTTTTTTATTATTATTATTATTATCTGTGTTAGTTTCCAAATTTTACAGCCAGTATAAAATTAAAATAGCCATTTGGGCCGGTACCTCACTGTTGTGGCTTCGGAACAATCCCTAATGTTTCCTAGTCCTAATATCAATTCCATGCTTACTATTTAAATCTCCCACTCCTTGCACACTTCCGTCTGTGCGCTCTCTAGCGGCGCAGAGAAAAAAAAAGAGCTTCTCGAAAGACCGTGGACACGTTCGCATGCGGCTAAGCAAAAATATTCTATAACAGTAGTAAAACCTTATAATTGTGCCTTAATAAGTGTTTAGTGTACGTATGCAGACCAAGTGCACCGTGACAATAAAATAAGTCTGCGCAAAACTTAGTGGATTAAGTGAAATACATCTACGCCCCACGCGCTGGGAAGTGTTCCCGCCTTGTGAGTACTCCCCTTCCTTATATCTCCAGTTTCGGGCTGTTAGCGTTTGTCTCGGCTTGAGATTACTAGGTTTAGGTAACTGCTGCTCGATATCCTAGGTATCCTAGACCTTAACATTCCCTATGCAAAGTACGACGAAGCGCTCACGCGCAGCCATAAATCTGGTCCTTCGAGCCGGATAGTAAAAACCTTAAATCTCGTTAATTAGTTTATCGTTTTATACTAAAATACAGTCCATTCGCTAGTTTTACAAATATAAATTTCGATTTCGTGTGAAATATTTGTTATTTCTACTTATTCATAGTAATTGAAAGTAACTCATTTATTTCAATTATAAGTAGTTAAAAAGTGAATGCTTCGTTTTACTTGCATAGTGCTCAGACAACGCGTTCTATCTTATTTCGTTTGGTTATACTTGCTACGTTGACTTTGTATGTGCATTGAACATTTTATCGGCTAACTTATATTTTCTATTATTTCTTGAGGGTAATTGTAAAACGTATTTGTTTGAAGAAATATTTCTTTGTTCTTGTTGGAATTGTCAATTTGCAGTTATGATGGTACACATAAGTATCTATGGTTTAATTAAATCTAAAGTATAACTAGAAACTTTAGAATACTAGGTATTTGGTTTTAATTTTGGTTTGCTATTTACCTTGTACTTATTTTACTTAATATAAATACGTGATCGTAAGTACCTAGGTGATTAAAGGTTTTATTTTTTTTTTGTGAAATAGTATTGCGAAAATCTGTTACTAACTTCTATTGTTTGCAAACAAACATCTTGATTGTTTAGTTTGACTATTTTATTATTTGGTTTTCGTAAACTATTTAGTGGTTATTTTATTCGTTAATCATGTCGAAAGAAGAAAGTTTATTGAAAGTTTATACGTCACAACGCGAATATGTTTTTCGTGCGATACAAATTATCTTAGACTTATCTGTTAAAATACGGGAGAACCCTAACCCTTCTATTATCAGTCAATTTAAAGCTAGATATTCTAAATTAGAAAGTATTCGAGAGGAATATATAACTTTAACGGAGAAAATTAACAGTTTGAAATTAGTTTTGAATCCTAAAGACAGTATTGACATGCAGGCGATGTCTGCATTCGATGATATGTACTATGAGGTGTTAGGTACCGCGTCGGAACTGTGTCCGGTGACCGCGGCGGCGCGCGTGTGCGCGGTGGACGGCGCGGGCGGCAACCACACAACACCGTCGGAACAAGTTGCTCATGCTAGATTACCTCAAATCGAACTTCCGAAGTTTGATAGTAGGGTTGAAAATTGGCAAACATTTTACGATACGTTTTTGACATTGATTCATAACAATAATTCGATTCCTCCAATTACAAAATATCACTATTTATTATCTTGTTTGTCGGGATCCGCTCTTGGAATTGCTAAACAAGTTAAACTTACGTCGGATAATTACGAAATAGTTTTTAACGAACTTGTAAAGCGATATGAAAATAAACGAATTTTAGCTGTGACGTATTTAGACCAAATTAATAACTATCCTTTGTTAAAAAATCCTACTTTTCATGATTTACAAACCTTTACCAATATTCTTTGTGAGTCGGTCAATGCCCTCAAGGCCTTAAAGCTAGAGAACTTAGGCGATTTTATTTTATTTAACTCAGCGTTTCGCGCGCTTGATAACAATACGCGACACCGCTTCGAGTTGCAGAATAAATCTGATTTTCCTTCTGTTCAAAATCTTATGCAGTTTCTTCAAGACTATGTTAAAGTTTTAGAAACTACCTATCACTCGTCGCATGTGAATGAAGCTAGTGTCAGTTCGCGGTCTTTGCAATCTTATGGCAGGAAACAAATAAAAAATGTTTCCTCGCGCCAGCAGAAGTTGAATCATTCTGCGCTTACTGCTCAAGCAAATAATCACTCTAAAGGCTTGATATCATTAGAATGTTACCATTGTGGTGCAGCGCACAGTATTTATAAGTGCCCCACTTTTCAATCATTAGGTTCACAAGCTAGGTTGAACTTTGTCAAACAAAATAAGTTGTGCATTAATTGTTTACGTAAACATTCTGTCAATAAATGCGTTTCAAAAATGAAGTGTTTTACTTGTGGACGTAATCATCACACGTTGGTTCATAGCGACACCCAGCCTTCACCTATCACGGCGGCCACCGGTCCGAGCAGCTCCCACGCCAGCACTAGTGCGTTGGTCGGGCGTGCTCGCGACTCGTGCGTGGTGCTGCTCGGTACTTGCGTGGTGCGCGTACAGGACGCTAACGGCACGTTGCAGCCGGTCCGGGCGCTCATCGATAGCGGCGCTCAGGATTGCTTTATGACTATGAAGTGCGCAAAGAAACTCGGGTTTCAATTACGTCGGTGTAACACAACTGTGGCCGGACTTGGACAACATCCAGTGTGTCACGTTAGAGGAGTGACTCAATGCTCCATCCGCCCGGGTGATTCAAATGATCCGCAGCTCCATATCAAACCTATTGTTATCGACAGTATTACTTCAAAAATGCCAACTAGCAAAATACCCCAAGCGGTTCGAAATTATTATAAACATTTAGTTTTAGCTGATCGTAACTTCGACACACCGTCTGATGTTGAATTGTTGCTCGGCGCTGAAGTGTTTCATCACATCTATGACGGCCAAGCGCTGAAGCCGGAGCCCGGCTATCCAGCCGCTTTGCACAGTATTTTTGGGTGGATCCTTTCTGGTCCAACACATGTTGCGACTTTACAGGACTCGTGTGCCACTTCTTTAGTCGCAACCACTTTTGCTATAGATGAAATGGTCAAGCGATTTTGGGAAGTGGAGGAACCTCCTCTCAAGCCTATTCCCGTTCCAGAAGACGTAGAAGTCGAACGCTTGTACTCTAGCCTTACTTATAGGGAATCAGATGGTCGCTACGTTGTACCGCTTTTATTAAAAGATCCCAATTCTCAATTGGGGGATACTTATGCTAGTTCTTTGTCGCAGTTCATTAATCTAGAAAAACGTCTAAGTCGACAAGAAAAACTTATGTGCGACTATCGCGAGTTCATGCGCGAATATGAAGAACTCAATCATATGCAAGTTACGGGATATAACCAACCGAAAGGTCGCTATTTCATCCCACACCATTGCGTGCTTCGTCCAGAAAGTACAACCACGAAACTTCATGTTGTATTTAATGCGAGCCACAAATCAACCAATGGTTTATCTTTAAATGACATTGTTTTTACCGGTCCAAAATTACAATCAGAAATCGTAGATGTTATAACTGGGTTTAGAATGTATAACGTTGTATTTACTTGTGACATTTCAAAAATGTATAGACAAATCTTGATTAGGCCTGAAGATCGAGCGTGGCAGCACGTGCTCTGGCGTGAGTCACCGTCTTCACCTGTTCAAGAATTTGAACTTTCAACTATCACTTACGGCGTTAAGAGCTCTCCCTATTTAGCAATCCGTACCTTACATCAATTAGCCTCGGATCACGGCGATCAATACCCTCGGGCTGCGGACGCTCTTCGGCATCATACTTATATGGATGACATAAATTCAGGCGCTTCCTCGGTTGAGGCAGCTCTTCAAATCAAGGATGAGCTGATCAATCTTCTCAACTGTGCTAAACTAGAATTGCGTAAGTGGAGCAGCAATAGTTCTAAATTCTTACAAGAAGTTCCTGTCGAACATTGTCAGACCCCAAAGTCATTTTGCGATGATGGTTATTTAACACTTAAGATTTTGGGAGTCCAGTGGGACCCTGCTAGTGATTACTTTACATATTCCGTCACACCTGTGGACGTTGAGTGTACGAAACGTTCAATCCTGTCGAACGTTGCTCGTATTTATGATCCGTTGGGTTGGCTGGCACCATTCATTCTTATAGCTAAATTACTTCTTCAAAACTTATGGCGTGTCCAGTTATCTTGGGATGAACTCATTCCCGAGGAACTGTCCAAAAGCTGGGCCAACTTTGTAGCTGATTTAGCTAATTTAATACATATTAAAATACCACGCAAAATTGTAACTCATTTAAAGGCTGACCATCAACTTATAGGCTTTTGTGACGGGTCTACAAAAGCTTATGGATGTTGTGTGTACTTACGGTCTAGTTTTGGTGATCACGTTGAGGTTAGTCTTATAATTGCAAAATCAAAAGTTGCCCCGATAAAACCTCTTACAGTTAATCGATTAGAGCTGTGCGGCGCAGTTTTGTTGTCACGCGTCCTTAAACATATGCAAACATTACTAAGTTCAAAATTAAATTTATCTCAAGTTTTAGCATTCACGGACAGCACAACCGTCCTGGCTTGGATAAATAATGAACCTTATAAACTTAAAACTTTCGTCGCGAATCGTGCAGTTCAAATTACTGACGCCTTTCCGCCATCCATCTGGCGTCATGTCAGCACTGAGGACAACCCCGCTGACTACGCGAGCCGAAGTATGTCTTGCGCCGAGCTAGTCAGTTGCGATAAATGGTGGTCAGGACCGGAGTGGCTGCGCAGAAGTCCAAGCTTCTGGCCAGCTCCATTCCGAGCTGACGAACAAATGGAAGTTTCCGAGTTGAAAATAACTCATTTGGTTCAATCTTATACTTTAGATGCTAATATTTACCACTTATTATTAGATCGCTGTTCCTCTCTTTCTAACTTACAGCGAATTCTAGCCTGGGTTTTTCGATTCACTTCTAATGTTCGGCGAGAACCTATGAATCGCATCAGAGGTGCTCTTACTGCTGATGAGTTAGAGCACGCTTTGCTCGCTGTTATTAAGAACGTTCAGCAAACTAGTTTCTGTGAAGAAATTTTAAAATTGGAATCTCTAAATTCCCTTCCAAAACATTTACAAAAATTATCTCCGTTTCTTGATAACTCGGGTCTAATCCGAGTGGGGGGACGTCTCCAAAATTCAGATTTACCTGATCACACTAAACATCCGTATTTATTGCCAAAGGAATCTAATTTATCAAACCTTATTATCAATTTTCATCATAAACATTATTTGCATTGTGGACCTCGCACTTTGCAATCTTTAGTTCAACGAAAATTTTGGATATTAGGTATAAGAAACCTTATCCGCTCACACTCATCAAAATGTGTGACTTGTTTTAAGTTTAAACCTGTACCATTTCAACCTATTATGGGAAACTTGCCCCCTGTTAGAACGCAGCCTGGGTTTTGTTTTCAAAATGTTGGAATTGACTTTGGTGGTCCTTTCTTAGTCAAAGAGAGTAGACGGCGTAACGCACGAGTTAGTAAAGCGTACATATGCTTATTTGTCTGTCTTTCAGTGAAGGCCATTCACTTAGAACTCGTGTCTGAATTGTCCACTGAAGCCTTTTTAGCGGCTCTGGATAGATTTGTATCTAGACGAGGAATTTGCCATCAGATCGTGACAGATTGCGGTACAAATTTCATAGGCGCTAAGCGTTATCTTAATGAAATGTTTCAACTTCTGTTAGATAATAAAATTGACATGTCATCTCAATTAACTTCTCGAGGCATTTCATGGAAATTGAATCCTCCGTCTAGTCCCCACTTTGGTGGAATTTTTGAAAGTGGTATCAAATCAACAAAATACCATTTGAAAAGGGTTGTGGGCTCTCAAGTCCTTACCTTTGAAGAACTAGGAACTGTTTTAACTAAAGTTGAGGCTATGCTTAACTCCAGACCCTTGTGTCAATTATCTTCAGATCCCGGTGAGGTAGACGTTTTCACCGCCGGGCATTTTATAATAGGACGGCCACTGGTGGCTATTCCAGAACCAACTCTCGAAGAAGTAAATCCTCGAACTCGTTGGCAATTACTTCAAAAACTAACACAAAGCTTTTGGCGAGTGTGGCAAAAGGATTATCTGCACACCCTGCAACAAAAGGGGAAGTGGTTCAAAGACGATCAACGTCGACCTGAGATCGGACAACTTGTTTCAGTCCAGGAACCTAACTTACCTCCAAACGAATGGCGTTTAGGTCGAATTGTTAATGTTTATCCTGGAAACGATAACATTATTCGTGTTGTGACGGTAAAGACCCAAAAGGGCCTAATTAAAAGACCAGTAGTCAAGCTTTGTCCTCTGCCACTTAATTAAAAATTAAAAATTGATTTATAAAAATTAAACTAAAAAAAAAAATATATATAATAAAAATATTCCTTTATGTACAAATAAAAAATTAGGTTACTTAAGCAATCTTGTCTTAAAAATATAAGTAAAATTAACAGTGTTCTACTCGTAGTATGAAATACCTAAGCAACCTTGTCTTATGTAATTACTCATATTTGAAATCAAAATAGTTTTATCAATGCACATATATTGGTAGTTTGTATAACTTTCATGTTCGATTTCCTGTTATATTATTTCTGTCTGAGCAATAATGATCCTAGATGTTGTCGGGCAGTAGTTGTCTTGTGAAATCCCTGGGTGATTTCAAGTGGGGGGAAATGTTGTGGCTTCGGAACAATCCCTAATGTTTCCTAGTCCTAATATCAATTCCATGCTTACTATTTAAATCTCCCACTCCTTGCACACTTCCGTCTGTGCGCCCTCTAGCGGCGCAGAGAAAAAAAAGAGCTTCTCGAAAGACCGTGGACACGTTCGCATGCGGCTAAGCAAAAATATTCTATAACAGTAGTAAAACCTTATAACTGTGCCTTAATAAGTGTTCAGTGTACGTATGCAGACCAAGTGCACCGTGACAATAAAATAAGTCTGCGGAAAACTTAGTGGATTAAGTGAAATACATCTACGCTCCACGCGCTGGGAAGTGTTCCCGCCTTGTGAGTACTCCCCTTCCTTATATCTCCAGTTTCGGGCTGTTAGCGTTTGTCTCGGCTTGAGATTACTAGGTTTAGGTAACTGCTGCTCGATATCCTAGGTATCCTAGACCTTAACATTCCCTATGCAAAGTACGACGAAGCGCTCACGCGCAGCCATTTTAAAAGGAAATACCGCGCAATTGTGCGGTAGCATAGATATTGCCGATTTTAAGGTTAACTGCATACATTTTTTTCAAAATCAAATCCTGGTTAAGCCGTTTCGACTCCAATTCATTACATTTTAATAATTGGATTATGCAATTAGTCTTTAAAGTCAGATTCAAGCAAAAAAATCGACATTACAGCCTTCATTCACAGTGCGGCGCCACTGCTGAAAGGGAATGTTTTTTGAATAAGTCAAATAAGTTCCATGTCGTAAAAAGTACCATCTATTTCATCATATAATTTCTTCGAATGAAGCAACTATTATACAAGCGCTTATAATTTCACAGAGATATTGTGCTGCAAGGTTTAATATATATCTTTAAACTTTTAAAGATTCTCTTAGAGATTCTCTATTTTCATGTTTATATATTTCACGAATCAATTTAAAAGGATTGTGTAATTATAGCCTCTGCTTCATTATTAGTTTATAAATAAGGTATAAACTATTATTGTTACCTTTTAGGTTTAGATATGGTAGATGATGGATAAAACTCAACAACTAGGAACATGTATTGGGGACAAGTTGTATGAAAAGCCTTGTAAGGTCTTGTAAGGTAAATAATTAATAGGTATGACATGTCAGTTACCAACAACTGTCTTATCGTAATTTCAGCAATATGTTGACAGATACTACTAACTCTGTTAGTACTGCTGTTATAATGTGTTCCGAATACAAAGATAATTGTGATTTCCAAACTCAGGCTCTAGGAAGTTCAGTGGTTATAACATTTGCAAACCCGTAAATGAGCACAAATAAATCAGGTTTATAGTAAATGCTATGTGCATCAAAGTCCATTAATAAAAATTGTTTAATTTGCGACGAGAAATCAGTCATTTCGTAGTTAGACGAAATGACTGATTACTTCTCAAATTTAGGTAAAGAAGAGTTTACATAAAAGAATCCGAGAAAAGCCGTGAACAAAAGCTAGTAACATTAACCCTGGATTATACATTAGATAGCAAGATAAAGTTTTGAGTGATTGCGTGAATATTAGAAAAAATCTAATCAATTCTTCAGATACTATTGAAGCTCGCGAAGAGCTAAGTTGTTTACTGGGCATTTTTCACAGTAAAAGAATAATGTATATTTTTCGATCAATATGTTTTCTGAGTGTGTCAATCTGTCTGATCTCAAACGGGTCTGCAATTGAGCATAATTTGCAAAATAAATAGAACTTCATTTTGAAACGTCATCGATTGATGATGATACTTAAGTTACTCATCATAAGCAAATGAAAAAAGGTTGGGCCATAAAATAAATTAACTGTCATATAATAATTTCGCTTCAACTTTTTTTAAAAGAAATAACTTACAAAACCCTTTTGAACAAACTGAGGATCCAAATGTAACATAGTAACATAGCTGGCTGGAGCACGGAGAATAGATGTTTCCGTTCAAGCAACACTGGACACGCTGAACCTATCGGTTCGCAGTAACTCATGGTTACTGAAAGCTCTTTCAGGAATCTACGCGCAGTCCTTGCTTTGAAGACTATACTGCGTATCGTTAACCTTCTGCAAACTACTGATTCAGACAGATACTAGGTGTCCGCATCTTCATTATTAGGATCATCCAACCTCAGAAGTAAAATTTGTGACGCAATTATCTCAAGCCGATACCAGGCCAATAGGCACAAGACAAAGTGTGGCGGAACAAATCAGTCGATAAAGATGAGATGCAACACTATTTCGACTGGAAAATTCTTTAGGTCCTGGAATCTTGTGAATGTAAGTAGTGTATTCTGGTGTATTATACTACTAACGCGACCGTCCGATTCGCAATGGAGATTTAATATTATTTCATCCATCAATGCGTCGTCATACCGATACAATAGCAAAAATATCGTTCCTACTTGGATTGACATAATGTAAACAAGATTCTCAAATTCGACCGTTGTGGTGCGGCATGCCTGTCCTAGTTTGTTAAGTCTTTATGATCAGTATTTAAATTCTAAAGATTTGTATAGTTGCATTTATCATGAAAAAATATGTGCTTTAAGAAATGTTCTGTGTTTAAGAAAATGGTGTTTGGAGAATAAATGTTTTAATTAAATATTTTTTTACATTTTATTCCAAACAAATACGTTATAACAGTTTACCAATTAACTTCCCCTCTCCCAAAACCTCCAAGAACATCTGATTAATATATAAATCTCCAGCCACCAAATTAGACTTCATTATATTTTCATTAATATTGGTTTGACGGCCTGTTTGGTATGTAGGTAAGTAGCCTTGCCTTCCATGCCAGAGGTCCCGGGTTCGAATCCTGGTAGGGGCAGATATATTATTATATTTGCTTTCTAGTCATGGATGTGTATTTACGTTTATTTAAGTTTATTTCTAATATTTATATATAAAAAAAATATATATTTACGTGTGTTTATATATTTCTTAAGTTTATTTATCCGTTATCTAGTATCCATAACACAAGTTCTTTAATGATACTTAATTTGGGCTAGATAATGTGGTGTGATTGTAAGAAATATTATTATTATTATTATTATTATTATTAGAAGTACTTATTGCGTGTTGAAAATGTTAAAAGAAAACTACAAACCTCGATATGACATGTATCATACGCATGAGATGCGCTCTACATTCAATTAATTATTATTGGGCAACAACTGACTCTCAGAAAAGGCTGGTGATGGAAATGGCTGACGCTGGGTTATTTTATAGCGGTAATGGAAGTAATGATAAAACTGTTTGTTTCTTATGTGGAAGCATTATTGAAGGTAGGGAGATCTACGACGATCCTTGGATGCAACACGCTATAAATTTTCCTCATTGTGTTTATTTGAACGCTGTTATAGGAAGCGATTATATCAATAAATGGAAATCAAAATATTGCAAACTTTAAATCGTACGATCCAATGTTCGACATCGCACCGTTGAATGAACCGCAGACCATAGCAGCTCTGCATTGCGAACGGAGCGAAGCGAGGTGAGTGATGCAGAAGCCCCAATAATACACTACTAATGTACAACAATCGCTCGGCCGATTGGTCGCGGAAGGTTATGCGCATGCGCTGTTAAACAGTTCTTCAAAAAGTTATTATTTCGCTCGCCCTCGAAATGGTCAAGTGTGCTAAATGCGGCAAATAAGTGACCAAAAAATCCCCTGGAATTCAGTGTACCAAGTGCAATAAATGGCTACACGGATTGTGTTCGTCGTTGACGAATGATCAGATTGCCGTTCTTTGTGCCATCGAAGCAGTTGACTGCTTGCCAGATGCCAGATGTGTACCTCATAAGGAAAGCAAAAACGCTTCTCAGCCATACTTCCTGATCTAGACCCTGAAGAGGAGGAAGAAGGCAACCAATTCCACAGCTCAATACCTTTGTCGAAAACGGTGTCTGATATCTACCGCCAACTCACAGAAATGCGCCGGCAAATAAGAGAAGACATACAAAATGAGATATCGCGAAACTTGCAGTTTTTGTCGGACAAAATAGACGACTATCAGGATAAAATTAATAATTACGAGGAACAGTTGAAAACATTCGATAACAAATATAAAGATATAAATAATAAATACGTAAATGTACAGTTAAAATATGATTTATTGGAGAAGAAAATTAATACCTTAGAGCAACAACAACTTAATAACAAACTAGAAATATGTGGTGTAAACAAGCAAAAAGATGAGGATCTTATTACAGTTACTAAAAAAGTCAGTCAGATACTAAACCTGCAGGAAACTGAAATTTTATCTGTGTACAGAAAAGAAAGTCGCGCACCAGCAGCTAAACAAAGCAACGCTTCAACCTTAGTTGTAACCCTGCGAGATGACTGTCGTGATGCTTGGCTGGAGGCGGCTAAATCAATCACCATCACAGGAAAGGACCTACTCCTACAGGACTCCGACAGAGTGTTCCTGCGCGAGGCACTCACACCTGCCACGGCTGCACTTCTATGGAAAGCCAAATTGGAATTGAAAGAACAAAACCTCTTCAAATATGTGTGGTGCAAACGAGGTACAGTGCTGGCCAGAAAAAATGATACCCAAAAAATATATACCATCAGGTCGGAGGCAGACATAGAAAAACTTTCTTATAGCAAGTAATTAAGTTAAACACTTACTTTGTGTACGGTCAGCTAACTACTTTCACGTGTCTATTGTATTGTGTTATGTGTATGTCGGGTAATCAATAAAACTGTATAAATTATTAACTTTAGTGTGACTGTATAGAACTGTAATGTACTGTAATAGTTAGCCGACTGTACAAGAAAGGGTGAGGTTAAATCTGTAACCTACAAATAACCCTAATTTCCTACCTAACCACCTAACCTATCCATACACTACGTATATATAAATATATAAATAGATGCGGGATACCTATTGCCGTGAGACCTAAGGCAATAGGCGGAGGAGAAAGGGATGAAAGGTTTGGAAAGGTTTTCTCACTGCCGGTCAAGCAGACTCACAAGACCGATCGTTAGATGGCTAAAGGTGTCTTGGCCACAGTGAGAGGAAGCTGCAAGTCATAGACGGAACGGCGTCGTCCAGGTCTCGTCCAGTAGTCGTCCGGTAAGTCCAGTCACGTAGTAGTTTTCCTTCAGGGCGTCGTCGTGGCTAGCTCAGCTTGGTGGTCGTCTTGTCAAGGGGTGCCCAATTGAAACAGCGTTGAGTCCAAATCCAAAGAGAGTTTATTTATAAAATTTACAGCTATTTATATCAAAGTTTACTACATTAGTGTGTGTACATGTAACATACGTCAATTTATGAATTTACAAGTTCTGCACAAAAACTGCTAAGTTTTTGGTAGGTCAACGTGCTGCTGACTAAGACGCCTGTTCACTCGCGTGAACATCTTGGCGCCTCTCGACAACAGGAGTCTTCAGTTCGTAGAGTTGGATGTCGTGCGGCCGGGGCGGAGCACCCTTCGTCGGCGAAGCGTTGAGGGCGTGCGCGGGCCGAGGAAGTGCGCGGGAAGCCTGGCGCTCGCTGCCGCCCTGCCGCGGCGAGGCTGGCACAGCAGCCTCCTCTGCTGGAGTCCATTTTGCTGTTCGTATTTTGCGCACCATCTGTGGAACACAAAAATAAATTAATGAAACTAGAAATAAAATTCCTATTATTGTCGAAAGGCTAATTACGTAAGTTTGGGTAATGATGCTACTCCAAACGGTGTTGTCTAGGGTTGTCTGTAGGTTATTTTCTTTATTAATTAAATTATTAAAAATGTCAGAAGAGCTATCTAAAACCTGCTCTGTAGAAATATTAGTATAATTACTATACAAGGGTTTAAAACTAAATAATTTAAGGCCTACGGGTCTACTATATGAAGCTAAAACATTAATTGAAGTCGTTCTTAGCGCAACTAATGTAGTCGTTATTGTCTTTATAATGCAATTTCCAGATATTTGTATGATTCCGACATCTTGTAAAGAGACTTCTTCTCTTTCTCCGTCGCACACAATGGACACAGTTTCTTTGTGTTTCGTCAAAAATAGCCAAGTATTTGCCATCTGCAATCTTTTCCATATAATATTGTTTTTTACTTTGTAGGATTTTTTGTGACAGTCTGTACTATTGTTTTTTGTTGTTACATATTTAACTATGCAATTATACAATTGCAATTATATGTTATTTGCTAGTGTGAGTCGATTTCCGCCGTGTAAGGTTTGCATGTGCGCGTCGTGTATGATTGTTGACGTCACGTGATGTTCGTGCGGCAATAATACAGGGTGCTTTTGTTCGTATGGCAAATCCGAATGTTGTAGTCGTCCTCCGACTCTTATCAAACCGTCTTCGTCTATGAAGGGGTCTAAACTAGAGAGAGGGTTCCCTTTTTTCAATGATTTTGCGCTTTTTAATGACTTATATTCTTCTTCAAATGAGTCCTTTTGTACTTGTAATAATATTTGTTTTTTAGTCTTGTCTATTTCGTCGCAACTTAATAATTCAGTTAATTTTTCTCGTCTTAAAAATCGCAAACAGTATGATAATACACGTACCATACGCAGAAAGCTCGAAAATCTTTTTGTGACGTCTTTCTCAGTTTTAATTTCGATTGATATTTGATGACATGTTTTCATCTCTTCGCAGGGCTCTGGGATTGTTTGCTCCGTGAATGTTAACTTGTTTGATTGTAGCCATTTTGGCCCACTCCACCATATTTCATGTTTTTTCAGTTTGCTGGGTTCTATGCCTCGAGTTATGACGTCAGCGGGGTTGTCTGCGGAAACTACATGATTCCACGTCGCTTGAGGTAAAGTTCTCTGTATTTCCGACACTCTATTGGCTACGAATGCCTGCCATCTGTCTGCTTCACCCTTTATCCATCCGAGTGTAATCATAGAATCGGTCCAACAATATACTGTAGCTATGTTACAGTTTATTCCTTTTATTACTTTATTAGTTACTTATTAGTTACTGAGAGAATATCGTCAGCAAAAAAATCTTGTAGGGTGGTTTTACTGGCAATAGGGTAGTTTTGTTGTTCATCTTTTGCGAGCTGTTGCAGCGTTCTTATGGCCAGATATGGCGCTGCAGTCGTACCGTATGTAACGGTTGTCAATTCATATTCTTTAATGGTTTCAGTTGGGGAAAATCGCCATAATATTCGTTGGTATTTTTGGTCGTCTTTGTGAATTTTTATAAATCGGTACATTTTTTCAATGTCCGCCATAAAAACAATTTTATGTTTGCGCCACCTGAGTAGAATCGTCGCCATATCTTGTTGTAAACGTGGGCCTTTATACATATTGTCATTAAGGCTCACTTTTGTAATTGGCTTGTCGCTGGCGTCAAATACTGTACGTAATTTTGTAGTCAACGCGTCTTCTCGAATTACCGGCTGGTGCGGTATATAGTATTTGCCCGCGTAATTGTCTTGTTTGTTTACTTTTTTCATATGATTCATATCCAAATATTCTTGCATAAATGCATTGTATTGTTGTCGTAAATCCGTTTTTTTTTACGAGTGTCTTTTCTAATTGTAGGAGTCTGGCGGCGGCTTTTTGTCGCGAATTTCCATATTGTATGGAAGGGTCTTTTAATGGAAGCCTGACCGTATAGGTCCCATCCTGTGGGTCTCTTGTCGTTGTCTCGCTATAAATTTTCTCGCATATGCGGTCATCTTTATTTTGTGGTTTCTCGTCAGTAATTTATTCTAATTCCCAGAATCTGCTGAGTTGTAATTCGTCGGTGCGCGTAATTAAACTTTTTATTTTCATTTCTCTGCATATCTCTGCTTGGCAAAACCCGGACAAAATCCAGCCCAATGCTGTATTTTGTGCTATCACGCCATTTTCCAATTTTTTGAAACCTTGCAATATCATGTTACTATAATCTTCTGCTCCCAAAATGATATCTACAGGGCCTCGTTTATAGTAGGTAGGGTCGGCTATAATTTTATTTTCCAACATTTCATTTTCCAGCGGTTCCAGGTCTTGTTTAGGTACGGCGCCAGTAAGCTTGGGTAATATAATAAGCGATGTTGATAGTAAATAATTACTCGGGAATCTCGGTCTCAGCGTGACGTCAATCATATAGTTTGAGGTCTTCGGGTTTTCGTCTGCGATGCCCTTTATTTCCGCCTTTATTCTTCGCCTGGGATGTCCTAGTAATTGTGCTACTTCCTCAGTACATAATGATGCTTCGGATCCTTGGTCGCATAATACACGCAATAGTTGTGATGTACCGTCGAACGTTGTTGTTTGTACTAAGGCCGTAGCTAAAAGTAAAATTTTTTGTGTATCCGAATTTTGTGTAGCCACATTAGTTTTGTAAGTTTGTTTTTCAGTTTGTTGTGGCTTAGTCATTAATGATTTTGATGTTTCAGGTTTCATATTTTTTTTGTGGATAATTTTTGTATTTTGTAGGCTGTTTTAATGTTTTATATTCCTCATAATTTCTATGCAACAGAGTAGAATGCGCCTTATTACATATTTCACATTTATTGTATTTTTGGCTGACGCACTCTTTCTTTGCGTCGTGCATGAGGCATTTATAACACATTTGCTTTTCTTGCACATTCCTAATGCGGTCATTTACATTCATTGTTTTGAATAATGGGCATTGGTGTATATTATGTTCATTATTGCACAACCAGCAAATACCTTTTTTACTCGACTGCGTGTATAATAAAGGAGTGTTATGATTATGTCCATGGGTATTTTTTTCTAGATATTGATTGCTTGACCGAATATATGGTTGAGTGTTTACTTGCGATATTGTACTGGACTCCAGGCTTTTACTGCGCTTTTCCAAAAATTTCATTAATTTAGAAAATTCTTGTAATTTGTTTGGCTCGTCTAATTGGTCTTCATATTTCATATTTGTATCTTGATCCCACTTTCGTGTAACTATTCTTGTTAAGATCGGATCCCAGGTCGATATGTCAATGTTTTGATTTTTCAGGGCTTCTAGACTTTCGTTTATTGTGTCGTGCATTTCACGCAAATTCTTTGCAATTGGACTTTGTAATTTAGGCAAATCCAATAATTTGTCTACGAACGTTTGTACAATAAGTCGTTCATCTTTATATCTATTAATCAATAATGTAAGAGCTGCATTATAGTTGACCTCATTGACGGACAAATGCTTTATTAATTTTTCTGCGTCACCGCGTACGTGGGTTTTTAGGTATTGCATCTTTTCAGTCGTGGAAATAGTACAGTCGTCGTCGATAATTTTTTTAAATAAGTCGAAAAATGAATTCAAGGATTCGTAACTTCCTGTGAATACTGGCAAGGTTATTCTTGGCAACTTAGTCGATAAAGTTTTCAAACTTTGAATGTTTGATTCCTTTATTTTGTCTTGTATTTTGTCTATAATAGTGTCGAATTGCGTTTGCGCGTCTATGTGCAGGTCTTGTCGGAAATACTCGTGGCTGAGTGTACTTTGTTCTAATAATAGTTGTATATGTGCGTCGTCGATTTCTTGCCATAATTTTTCAAGTTGTTTTGTTATAGATTGTAGTTGCCATGGCGTTTTATTTTCACAAATAGCTTTCTCTGCTATCTCTAGTTTGCGTCGGAGCTGTCTCAATCTGTACATTTGAATGAACATTTGGGGTGTCGTTTGTTGGTCGCTGTCTGAGTCGGTCTCTAGAGGGAAATTTATGTCGACGAGCTCTTCGACATGGTGTAATTTTTCCTCTACTTGGTCAAGGTGTTCTGTTGCTAAGTCGTAGATTTTTTGTATAGTCACTTCAAAGTATTTTTGCGTCATATACCGGTGAGTCATTACTAATTCTTGTTCTTCTAATAGATGGTGGTTTTGTGTTGCTCTCTGGTAAATGCTGTTTAACAGGGCTCTTCTGTCGTTAACATACTTCTGTGTCTTCCTGGTCGGTGAGTCTTTTTTGATGTTATCCCATATTCTTTTGATTTCTAGATAGTCGTTTTCTTGAGTCTTGATTAAATAATTGATCTCTGTTACGTCCATTGTGTCTTCTTTCTTCGCTCTTGAATGCCCTAATGGTCCCTAACCTACTCCTATCCAGCTACCCTATCGTCAGTGCCCACCTCGCCTACACCCTCGGCTCGGTATTATGCGACTTCTCAATGAACTGGGGAGGTCCGCTTGTGGAAGGCCAGCCACCGAACCGCTACCGACGAGGGATTTCTATAGGCTACAGTGAAATACTAGGTCTGTCTCGATATGCAACAAACTGATGCTTTGTGGGTTCACCAGCCAAAGCAGAAAGGATGAGGTTAAATCTGTAACCTACAAATAACCCTAATTTCCTACCTAACCACCTAACCTATCCATACACTACGTATATATAAATATATAAATAGATGCGGGATACCTATTGCCGTGAGACCTAAGGCAATAGGCGGAGGAGAAAGGGATGAAAGGTTTGGAAAGGTTTTCTCACTGCCGGTCAAGCAGACTCACAAGACCGATCGTTAGATGGCTAAAGGTGTCTTGGCCACAGTGAGAGGAAGCTGCAAGTCATAGACGGAACGGCGTCGTCCAGGTCTCGTCCAGTAGTCGTCCGGTAAGTCCAGTCACGTAGTAGTTTTCCTTCAGGGCGTCGTCGTGGCTAGCTCAGCTTGGTGGTCGTCTTGTCAAGGGGTGCCCAATTGAAACAGCGTTGAGTCCAAATCCAAAGAGAGTTTATTTACAAAATTTACAGCTATTTATATCAAAGTTACATTAGTGTGTGTACATGTAACATACGTCAATTTATGAATTTACAAGTTCTGCACAAAAACTGCCAAGTTTTTGGTAGGTCAACGTGCTGCTGACTAAGACGCCTGTTCACTCGCGTGAACACTTTGCTTATAGCCTATGTGTGTTATGTGATATTTATGGATAGTGAGTGTGATAACAGTGTAAAGGAAAGTCAATTCCATCGGTGGAGTGAGTACGTACAATCCTTACCCTTATACCGAAAATTGTTAAATATCTTTCATATAAATATAAAATCTATTCATAAAAACTTTGCATACTTAGAATATATTATTACTAGCAGCCGTAAACAAATAGATATAATCGTCTTATCCGAAGTTAATATAAAAGACCCGTGTGTACAACTGTATAACCTTCCAGACTACAATGTGTATTCAAGCCTTAGAACATATCGTAAGGGGTTTTTTTTTTGCTGCCGAGGCACCCTTGCGGGAGGGAGGTGAAAGATGCGTCATGCATACCGCCCGCAGGTAAAGTCCTCTGCGGGGGGTTATGTGGGACTCAACAGAATGGCACCTACCCACTAAAAACCACCTGTTGGCTGTAGTTATTACCGTTAGCCTTCATCGGAAGCGACACCCGTCGGGAAGTTGGGCGCGCTGGCGGAGACCCGCTAGCGGGTCTTCCGCCTGTAGTGAAAGTTGCACTGAAGGTGCTCAAAGGGACATGAGTTGGTGGCCGTTCTGGGCAACCTCCGGTGAAGCCAGGGCTGGGCAGAGGTCGGCCGAAGCATGATTTAGGGATCAATTCATTTAAATGAACCTATAATGAATTGAGAAGGGAACTATGCTCCGCCAGAGCTAGCAAACGCTCTGTCGGAGTACGTGAAGCCCTAAGTTTACGGGCTAAGACTGCGACTTCACTAACATCGATATTTTTCATAGCATCGCAGACGATACGCATATCGTCTGCTACGGAGGATTGAGGAGTAGGTTTGTATGGGTGAGGAGCCGGGATGGGATTCGGTGCGGGGCGCTGCCTCCAGTTTTCTGGAAAACTGTGTAGGCTTTGCAGCCGGAGGAACCCGGCTACGCAGCGGCGGAAAGTATTCTTGAGAAAGGCGCGGGGCCCGTTTGGGTGCCGCCCTCTTGGAATTGGAGCGCATACAACGGGGTGCACGAGGGCAGCCCCTGTAATTTTCGGTGTGGCCGGACTGGCCACAAAGCACGCAATCGGGAGGAGAGGGAGTTTCAGGAGTGCGATTACACTCCTTAGTGAAGTGAGGGACCAGGCACTTGACGCACCTGGGCGGTGCGTGGCAGTTGGCCGCCGCGTGCCCGTACAACATAGAGCTAACCCCTTTCAGGATCTCCCTGGACTTTTTTTTTTTTTTTTTTTTTTTTTTTTTATTAATAATTAGCAGGCGTTTGTCTTCCATCTCACCTGATGGAAAGTGACGATGAAGACGAGGATCGTACACGCCTGTCTAAGAGGTACCTATTTACTCTACACTTGAAAGCTCCAGGGTTATATTTGTCTGGAAAAACAGACGCAGGCAAATCGTTCCACTCTTTGGCAACACGAACCAAAAATGAGCTATCGAACCGTTTAGTTCGGCTCATCGGCACGCTAACCACAAACGGGTGAAACTTCTGTCTGCGCCTGGTTGACCGGTGGAGAAAGGGGGAAGGTTCGATCAACTGAAAAAGAGCATTCGCACACTCTCCAAAGTGCAATCTGTAAAAAACCGATAGACTAGCAACTTTTCGACGATGCTCGAGACTTTGCAGTTGGACTTGGGGACGTTGGCGAGAACCACCAAAGCGAGAGGGTGTTGCCTCCCGTACTTGCTGTGCATTTTATGCACCGCGAGTGCCGGGAAGCCTTGGGACTGCAGATCCTCCAGGATAGCCTCGTTCGATAATTCGAACGGGACTCCCCTGAGTACCGCTCTGATCTTACGCTCTTCTGACAGAGCATAAGTGTGATAAGCATATTGCTTATCGGTGAGGAGCTTAGTCAAAGCTCGGAAATCGTCTACCGACGAGACAGTGATTTTAATAGATTCACCCGAGTTTACCGCTCGGGTGTAATGGATCTTGAGCTCATTGCACAATGTCGAGACCTCAGTCCATTTACCCTTTTCCCGAAGGAAAACGGGTGGTGGGACCTTGGCCTTAACAGAAGTTGGGGCCGGAGCGGGTGTTGAAGACACCGGGGCAGCTGGCGTTGAAGACGCCGCAGGGGGTGTAGGGACGGGCGTCGAGGGCGCCGGGTCTTGTTTCGAGTGCTTCTTAGAGCGCTTCTTAACAAGGGTGAAAGAGGGAGGCTCAGGGCCAGTTGGGGTGGCGTCCGAGGATGACTCGGTCGCGGGTGCGCGCTTGCGGCGCGGAGGGGCGTCTACTTCGCACTCCATGTCACTGGAGGAAGGGGACGCGGGAGGGCCTAAGACCAGAGGGGTCTGGGGGACTGGGGTGGCCTGAGGGGCCATTAATGGCATTAACGCCATGATATGCGGGATAAGAGAGTCCAAGAAACGATACTTATCAGCATTTATAGACATGCCTTCAGTACTTTCAAGTTACTTTTTCCTAAACTCGTTAAAGCTTAGGGAAGCCATTGCGGAGGGGTTGGGGAGGGACCACAATATATAAATATATATACTATGAACCTATCAACGATGACTAACTTCCTAAAACCACCCTACACGCAGTAGGGCGGTTGAGGACGACGCGGATAACTTACTCGAACACGAAGACTGGGGCACCTGGAACGACGAATTCCCGACGACGAAGCTCACGTTCCACGAAGTACGGTTAACAACCCACTGTCCGCCGTGAAAACGGCGTTAGAAACTTATTAGATGTACGGTTAAAACCCACTTTCCGCCGTGAAAACGGCGTTAGAAACTTATTACGGTATACAACTGAATGAAATTATTTATTACGGTAACAACCAGTGAAATAGTTGAGTTCATTCCCGGCCCTTCATAAGCTTTTGATTTCAGTACTTTACGCAAAAAATGACTATTCCTTAATTATAATAACATTTTATAATAAATACTAAAAAGAAAGTCAGAACCAAATTATGTATATAAATATATAAAAGACATAAAAGCAAATCAAAGAACATGTAACTGCGTGCATCTTTACCGACAGACAGGGTTCTCGAACTGTAGGTTAATCATTATGCAAAAAGAAATACTTGAGGTAATCTTTATGACTTAAAATAGATGACATAGATATTCAGTTGAATTAATTACTTTGAAAAATGTCGAAATCATAACATATTAAATAATATCACAAAAAATATATTTATGTCAGCTTTATAGTCATATATTTTATTTCTGTGCTTTTTATTTGCTTGGCTTTATGTGCGAAATTGTTTTCTTTGATCGGCAACCCTCAATAAAAAAAAGCATTTGCTCTGTTTTTGTGCAACAAGTGAATGCAGCATACTTACTAATGAGATAGCAAACTAACAAAATAAATAATTAATTAGTTGTTAATTGTTTATTTTTCCCTTTTAAATGAAGTAACAAATATTTTTAGATTAAAGAATTTGTGGTGCAATACAATATAGTTATTATAAGTTTACTCTAACGATGGCTATGTTAACACTAAAAATAAAAAATAAAACTATTTAGTATTTAGCTCATGTGATTATAAAATATGGTATTAACCTTATTGATTATTGTAATAATTGAGGGTGTTCGTCGTTTGGATACTTGGGGGGAGGGAGACTTGCCGAGCTAACAGATGCAGAAAAGAATAATTTTGGATAGACATTCTGTAAATTTATTTTGAAAAAAAATATACCCGTGAAGTTTCTTGCCAGTTCTTCTTCACGAAGGTTTTTTTCGAACTGGTGGTAGAATCATGTTTTATTTGACGTCAATAAGAACAAGTAATTGTCAATGTTGAGAAATAAATATTTGAATTTGAATTTGAATTTGAATAATTATAACTGTATATTTTACTGAAACATAAGTGGCCGACGGCACGAACATTTTGAACTCAACCCTTTGGGTGCTAGATTAGCGCGGGGGCTAAGGGAGCGGGAAGGCGTCTGCGATCGACGTGCGCTCGAGAACGCACGCAGACCGAGACTGTGATCGTAAGGGGGGTGATTTATTAGTTTATATTCATGACAGTTTAAAATTTACACGTTTATCCAAACCCACAGTCGACTTTGAATGCATAGTAGGCAATATAACTTATTTGAACGAACAAATATACATATGTACTGTTTATCAACCGCCAAAACTAAACAAAAGTAGTTTTTGTGCGGAATTGCATTACTTACTACAATCATTCAATGATAAGTCAAACTTTATATTATTGGGAGACATGAACATTAACTTAAAAGATCGAGATCACATTGTAAACTGTAAAAAAAAAACCTCAGTAATTTGCATGAGTTATGGTTTCAGACAGGTATAACTAACTTCACGCGTGTTGAGAAATTAGGTAACATCATAACTAGGTCATGTATCGACCACATTTTCGTACGTTGTTTACCTGTGCGGGCGCAGTGGGGCATTGACCGACGCGTCTATACGGCGGTTGTCAACACCGCGATAGCCGACCATTACATAACTGCGTGTACTACAGCGGATCAACTGATGGCTTCTGCCGACCCTGCGCACGGTAACACACGTATAATACCGGAACGCTTTACTGACAGATTAGACCACGAGTTCACTTTGAAAGAATTAATTAAAATTGACTGGGAGTATGCGCTTGATTTAAAATCACCTGACGAAATCTTTAATTTTATAGAAAAAAACTTTATAACGGTATATAATAAATGTAAGAGTAAAATTAAAATTCGTAGAAATAAAAGAAAACAATGTGAATGGATAAATAAAAAAGCTAAATTGATGTGTAAAAAGAAAAATAAATTATATAAAATATGGAAACAAGATGACACTAATATAGAAAAGAGAATTTTATATAATAAATACAGGCATAAAACAAATAAATACATTAATGCTTTAAAAAATAAATATATTAAAAACCAAATTACACAAAATTTTAAAAACCCTAGGGCATTGTGGAGGTTAATTAACGAGGCGTGTGGCCAACTGAAACAATTAACAGATGATATAATACTAAAGTCGTTTAAGTATACTGAAGTTAATATATCCAATTATTTTGCACAGCAGTATGACAATTCAAACAAATTTCAGGAATGCTCTATACCTCTTCTCAATAAATCTATCTATTCCAAAAGCCCAAACATTTGCTTACGTTTAAAAATATCAATAATTATAAAACATCAAGTTTAATACAAAAATTAAATAATAATAAAAGTTCTGGCCTCGACGAAATTAGAGCAATTCACCTTAAGAATATTAAACATTTAATAACCCCTGTTATAACACATTAAATAAATTCTTGTATTAAAACGAGCTTATATCCTGACTCACTAAAGATTGGAGTCATTCGTCCGATACATAAAAAAGGAAGTCTTTGCGACTACAATAATTACAGACCCATAACTATCTTGTCAACAATAGATAAGTTAATAGAAAGGTATACAGGAGATGAAATAAACTTGTTTTTATGTGGAAACAAAATTATTAATTCTAAGCAGTATGGATTTCAGAAAGGTCAGGTACAGGCCAATTACTTTGCGAATTTACGAACGAAATTAACGAGCACCTAAGCAACAAACTTCATGTAATGGTTATTTTTATGGATTTCAGCAAAGCATTTAAATTGCTCCGGTATACCAAGATGTATAACCAATTTCAACAATGGGGCATCCAAGGCCCGTTGCTGAAATTGCTTAGTAACTATCATTTTTTTATTTTATTCTTGTTTTTATAAGCCTTACAATCATATGATTAAGCCGGCTTAAATAGGTACTAAACAGAAGAATTTACAATATAATCTAATCTTACAGCTAGGGAGTGTATGACAAAACTAAGAAGTCTGTCGCTGTGTCCTTGAGTGAAGTTAGAACTTAGTATGTTATGGAACTTAAACAGTAAGTCTATATATAGTAAGTAACTATCATAAGAACAGAAAAAATTATGTCAACATTAATAATACATTAAGTGAACCAATTTTCACCAATATGGGCACGGCCCAGGGATCTATTATCGGTCCTACTGAGTACCTAATTTACGTAAATGATATGTGCAATTTAATAAAAAAAGGATTTGCCGACGATACCCGCCTAGTAATGGCGCACGGGGATATAAGAGGCGCGCAACAGCTAATGCAGCGTAATTATGACCTTGTGTGCCAGTGGGCACATGACATGGGCTTGGTAATTAACTCGGGCAAAACTAAAATGATACACATACATAGCAGCCACAATAAATCTGAATATGAACTGCAAATCGTATCTCACACCCATGATTGTTTTCACCAAAAAAGCCTTAGTTGTTCATGTCCACATATTGACAGTGTAAATCATCATACTTACTTAAGTTTGTTGGTGGGCTGTAGGTTTGGATGACGACCACATATTGAAAAAATCTGTGATAGGTTGAGAGCATTACTGAGAAAGTTTTATATACTTAAATACAAAATGCCATACAAAGTTTTAAGACTATTATATCTGGCTATGGCTGATAGTGTTATCGATTACGGGCTCAGTAGCTACGGTAAAACTTACGATACCTACTTAAATAAAATATATAAGTTACAAATTAGATTATTAAAAACAATCGTACCTAAATACATAAAACAAAATTCTCAGCAGATTTATCTGAATTGTTTAAATATTGTAAAGTGTTATCCGTTTATAATAAAATAAAAATTGCTACTTTAAAGGAAGAATATAATAAAGCTTCATTTATTAACAAAATACAAAAGACGTAGTTATCTTAGACAACTAAAAAATGTCAAGAGTTATGTGTTACCCAAGTATAACAACATCTATGGTAAAGATCTGCTCATTGTTAAATACTTTGCCGTTGAACCTATTAGAATCCTACCAACTTAGCTATAAGTCTATCCCTGCCATTAAAAAGTACTTAATAGAAAATATTCTAATATTTACTTTTTAAATACTTAACCAAAATTAATCATACCAGTCTTAACGTGTTTTGGAATATAATAACATGTAAATAAAATTTGAAATAACAATTGTAATATTAACAAACAAACAAAAAAAGATTTATAAAGTGTGTTACTATTAATATACCTATGTATAAACGAACTCATCATTCGACACATAAACTTTGCGGGTTTTCGTCGATATGACATTAGTTGTAAGATCATTTATAAATGTTTTGTACAATAAATATTAAAAAAAAAGTCTTCTTCATAACTTTCCTCCAGGTGAGATGAAATGCAAATGCCTGCAAATCTATAATACCAACGACAAACGTCCTTGGATATAAGTTCCTCAATAACATGCATTTTCTAGTTTTTAATAAAAAGGAAGTATCTGTTTGTTTGTTCAGTTCTTCCAGCCGATTAATGTCTTAAGCATAATTGTTATGAAAGCTTTTACAAAGAACTAAGTTTATATATCGTTCCTCTATCTGAAGTAAATTTTCCTTAAGTGGCGTATTATGGTGATAAACATTTTATAACAAAAATTTTGGATAACAGGTAAATTCTGTTAAGATTTACAAAAATAGTCACTTCAATTTTAACTCTTTAGTAACTTTACGTGAGAAAACACGTTGGCAAAAGCTAGATTTAATTAATAATTTTGTAACATATTGATAAGAAATTTTATCTAAAGCTCTCTGCATCAGTTTATGCCTTTACTTTCAAATATGAATTTTTTCCCAAATGGTAAATATATCTTTATATCAATGTTATAAATCTGAGTTCACATAACAAAAGGCACACATTATTTAACAACCTAAAATCAAAGTAGCTCTATCCATTTATACCGATTTATGAAAGAGCACAACTCTATTATTTAAGTTATTTTTTAGCCTTGTCACCGATTTTGATAGATTGTTAATATTTTCCTCAGATGGCGATCGTTTCGACTTCGTGGTAGTCGGCGCAGGCTCCGCAGGTGCCATTGTAGCCACGCGCCTCAGTGAGGTTCCGCACTGGAATGTGCTCCTTATTGAAGCTGGGGGTGACCCTCCTTTGGGCAGCGTGGTAACTTTTTTGTAATTTCAAAAATAGTACAATACCTTATCAACCTAAACTAAATCTTTTTTATTATTCTACCTTTCTTAAATTTTCACGATTCATTATATTAAATAAATCACATTCTATTTTCAACCAGATTTTATCTTACTTTATTTTTATTTTTATTTTCAGATACCCAGTTTATTTTTAACGTTGCCCCGTACTAAATACGATTGGGATTACTATTCAGAATTAGATAAAGGCGTGGGAGAAACACATATTAATAATTCAGTCTTGATGACGAGAGGAAAAATGCTTGGTGGCTGTTCGTCTATCAATTATCAAATTTACAGTCGAGGGAAACCTGGTGACTATGACGACTGGAGCACATATGGTGCTGACTGGGATTGGGAGAACGTTTTACCATATTTTAAAAAGCTCGAAAATATGACTGACGATACAGTTTTTACAGATCCCAATAATGAGTCATTACACTCTAAAACAGGACCAGTTACAGTAACTCGCCAGACGAGTAAATATTTTGACAAGCTGAATTCCATCTTCATAAACTCATATCGAGAAATCGGAATTGAAGAGATTCTAGAACTGAATGGTCCTCAGTTAGAAGGTGTGACAACTCTGCATTTTACATATGCAAATGGCAAAAGATCGAGCACTGCGGAAGCATATATATTTCCGAATAAAGACAGAAGCAACCTTTACGTTGCCAAATATACAACTGTTTCTAAACTGATACTAGGTACTGGAACAGCAGAGGTTAAAGGAGTGCAAGTTATGTTGCAAAACGGAAACATTATAAATGTATATGCGAACAATGAAGTCATTGTATCAGCTGGTACCATAAATACACCAAAACTGTTATTGCTGTCTGGTATAGGACCACAAGAAGAACTTCAAAAACACAACATTACACAGATAGTAGAGTTGCCTGTTGGACAAAACTTACAAGAACATGCTACCGTGCCATTCATTGTGGCTGGTAAAAAAGGTCAACTAAGCGCTTTACACAATTTAGCAATATTAAAAGAGTTGGATGGTTTTCCTGTCCCATTACTCGGTGGCTATTTTAATGTGGAAGATAAAGCTGATCGCACTAAGCCCGATATTCAGTTCTTCAGCTTATATGCGGGAGCTGTGTCACTTTTGTCACCAGTTATAACTTTAACGATCAAAAGAAATTTCAATTATGATACTGATTTTTCTGAATCCGTAGCTAAAGTTTTTCAAAACAATGAAGTACTTTATATGATCCTGGTTCTTTTACACCCTGAATCAAGAGGTAAGGTAACATTGCAAAGTGCCAATCCTGAAGACGATCCAATCATTGATTTAGGTCTCATCAGAAATGAAAAAGATTTTGATTTGTTGGTTAAAGCCCTGGAAAAAATGACACACATTATAAATTCAACTTATTTTCAACAAGTTAATGGTTTTATACCAGAATTAGCTGTGCGAGGCTGTGACAACTTAAGTTGGGGTAGCACTGAGTATTGGAAATGTTTCACGAAGCAAACTATCGCCAATCTTTTTCATCCAGGCGGGACTTGTACAATGGGTAAAGATGGAGTTGTCGACGAAAGATTAAAAGTGCACGGCGTTAAGAAACTCAGAATTGTGGATGCTTCTGTGTTTCCCGTAATGCCAAGTGGTAACCCAAGCACTCCAACTATGATGTTGGGTGAGAGAGCTGCAGATATTATAAAAGCAGATTATATAAATATTTGATTTCAAATTATTATTAATCAGTCATTACAAGCCGGTGGATATAAAAAAATATTATATTATCAATTTAATGTTTTTGACTAATTAAAAGCTCAAGTCTAAGACGTTTGCTGTATTATTTTGTATTGTGTCGTAGTTTGTATCGGTATTTAATTAAATTAAATAGGGCAATGATTTTTCACCAACTATTTAAAAGTGCCACTGGCGGCCACAGGCTTTAGACTAGGGGGCAATGTTGGCCTTATCGGCAGCCAGTGGCGGGTGAAGGCCTCTGCTGAAAGGCCTCGAAGTGAGCGTCTAGCATCTGACCCACACTGAACAAAATGGTCCGCTCTAGCCCCTGCGCTTTGTCGGAGGACCGTTAGGTACAACCCCTTGACATTGCCAGGCGGCAGCTCTTCTGCTACCCTTTCTTGGGCTCACCGCATGTCGGCGAAGCTCATGAAATTGCGTGCAGCTTCTGTGGTGACAACATTAGTACACCAATTATAGGGCGGAGAATGTGATTGCACTCCGGCATGCTTTCTTCAAGGACCTCCGGCGGCAGCTGAAGGCAGTGCTCGTCAGAGCTAAGCTCTTTTGAGGACGCCTTGGCTGCTGAGGGTGGCTGCTGCTGAATCTGCGCGGGTATCGTGAGATCGATGGCTCTGTATGTTGCACCTAACGCATCCTGTTTGCTGGCGGGCACTATTCCTTGGGTCCTTGTAGCGAGTAAAATAAATGGAATATAAATAAGTAAACTACGATTTCATATTAAACAAGTAATTTGCGCATTACATTATGTTTTAAACTAGAATAAGCAAAAAAAATTACATAAAAAAGGCGTTCTCGTTGCCAATTGTTCCGACGGCAGTAATAAACATACAATTGCATATATTATGTATCAATTATCTTGAAACAAAAAAATTTACAAAAAATATTGTTTACAAAAGTACAAAAAATATATAACATGTCTTAATTAATATACATATATTTAATATATATATATATATATATACGAGATGCTGGGTAGACCATAACTTTAAATAAGTTTTTGCAACTCCAAAAGGTGCAGCTTTAAATATTGTCTTGGATGTTAGTTACCGTAATAAATTGTGCCAGCATTTCGTACCCTGATTACGGAAGCTACCATTAAAAGCAACGGTTTTATATTTTTAGATCTCTAATGGCAAACGTGCATTCCTAATATAGCTTGTCCTTCGTGATGTTAGAAATCTTAGCTTGTCACATAAATATTCAGACTCTTTGTAGTGTACATGCGAGATGCAGAAGCCTTCGAGATGACATGTGCAATGTGGATGCATTGCTCAAGTAAGGGGTGGGAGGGCTCATAAAGCGACTTCCATAGATGAAATCACCATAGTTCAGCCAGGAAAGGGAGAGCCTCACAAAGAGCTATACGAGTTTTTTCACTTAGCAAATTGCGTACCTTGTATAGTATTTTTAACCGACAAAAACAATTACTGGCGAGGTTTATAATGTGTGTTTCAAATCTTAATTGAGTATCAAACTTCATCCCTAGGTTTTCTACTTCATCGCTCGAACAATACTATCCTCAGCGAGCCATGTGTCAGGATTACTTCTCTTTTCCGTTTGCGCTCTAAGGCAACTGAGGCACTTCTGTTTGAGCGGCCAGCTACACTGCACAGATTTATATTTTTCGTGGCTGGAGAGATATAATCTGGGGTAACTAACGGGTATACATGTGAACATTGCCAAAATAAAAATGATATTTACAATGTTTCATTTCCTCATCAAGGTCCTTTGAATGGTGTGAGGAGCGGAGCGCGCGGGGCAGATGCTACGTCAGACGCGATGGAATGTTCCCGATATGGAGAAATGGCGTGAACATACTCCGGAGCCTTGAAAGGCTGCCTTGACTTTCAACTTTCTTCCTGCCCCAGAAGTGGGCATATTAAGGGCGCGCCGTATGAGACCTTTTTGAGTGCTGATGTCAGCAACCCTAGGCACCCCATCCTTGTTTTCCATCGATGCCTATGAATCAATTCAGAGACATAGTCCGCTTGCCATCTTTTCCGAAAGCTTTGTGGTATTGTTTCGATGAGCTTGAAGCGGTTGAGTCTTTCTGGGTTCTCTGGGAGTAGATCTGATCCCGGAAGCGACATCAGCGACCTGACAAGGAGAACGTGTCCCGGGGTGAGTGCCAAACAATCATCAGGAGATGAGGAAAGGGGTGGGATGGAATGGCTGCTAAGGATGGTCTCTACCTGAGCGAACAACGAGGAGAGTTCCTCAAAGGTTAAGTGGGTGTTACCCATAATTCTCTTAATGCGAAATTTGGCAGACTTAATGCCAGCCTCTGCATAGCCATCAATGAAGTTAGGGGCGTAAGCGGAAGAGAATTTGCGGAAGAGAATCTAAAGTTTATGTCTTGATCAGATCTTGAAAATCCAATATTGGTGCGGAGTATTTAGTAAAGGAGTGTTTAGTAAAGAAAGTATTTTATTTCTTTAGCAGCAGATACATAGATTTTACAGCGTCCCCCTCTTCCAATGACATGGATTGTGAAGTCGTCGCCCCTTCACGCCGCAAGCGCGCACCCGCGACCAAGTCATCCTCGACGCCACCCCAAATCTATCACCCTTGTTAAGAAGCGCTCTATGAAGCACTCGAAACAAGCCCCGGCGTCCTCAACGCCCGTCCCGGTGTCTTCTACACCCTCCGTGGCGACTACAACGCCAGCTACCCCCGTGCCTACAACACTCGCCTCGGCACCATTGATGTAACTCACAGTGACCCCACCCACTTCCCCGGCTTTAGTCAAGCCTCAGGTCCTCAGCATTTTATGCAGTGCATAAAATTCACAGCAAGTACGGAAGGCGTCACCCTCTCGCTTTGGTGGTTCCCGCCAACGTCCCCAAATCCAGGGAGATCCTCAAAGGAGTTAGCACTATATGCAGCCTCTTTGAGATCAAATCGCCACGGTCACCCCGGCCAGTGCCACCGGTGTCAGTTGTACGGGCATGTGGCGGCCAACTGCGCCGCACCGCCCAGGTGCGTTAAGTGCCTGGTACCTCACTTCACTAAGGAGCGCAATCGCACTCCTGAAACTCCCTCCCCACCCGATTGCGTGCTTTGTGGCCAGTCCGGCCACACCGCAAATTACAGGGGCTGCCTCCGTGCACCCCATTCCAAACGTTCCAATTGTAAGAGGACGGCAACCAAACAGGCCCCGCCCCTTTCTCCGGCAAACTTTCCGCCGCTTCGTACCCGGATTCCTCCGGCTGTAAAGCCTACACAGCCCAAACCTGCTCCAGAAAACTGGAGGCAGCGCCCTGCTGCACACCCGCATCCCACCCCAGCTCCTCGCCCATTCAATTCCTCTCCTCAACCATCCTTAGCAGACGATATGCGTATCGTCTGCGAAGCTATCAAACACGTCGATGTTAGGGAAATTTCAGTCTAAGTCCGTAAACTGAAAGCTTCACGTTCTCCTACAGAGTGACTGCTAGCTCTGGCGGAGCATAATTCCCTTCTCAAATCATTATAGGTTCATTTAAATGAATTGTCCCTAAGTTAAGCTTCGGCCGACCTCTGCGCAGCCCCGGCTTCACTGGAGGCTGCCCAGAACGGCCACCATCTCGTGTTCCTTTGAGCACCTTCAGTGCAACTTTCACATCCGGTGGATAACCCGCTAGCGCACTTCCCAGCGGGTGTCGCTTCCGATGAAGGCTAATGGTAAAATATTGCCACAGCCAACAAGGTGGTTTTAGTGCGTAGGTGCCATTCTGGTGAGTCCCACATAACTCCCGCAGAGGTCGGCATTTTCCTGTGGCGGTATGCACGCATCTTCCACCTCCCTCCCGTGAGGGTGTTGCTTCGGTGACAAAAAAAAGGAAAAAAACAGCGCGCGACAGAGAAAACAGTGCGGGAAGAACACGAACTAAAATATATAAATAAGCTTATTAATGAGCCCACCATTAGTTTCACACTGGTAAAGCGCCGCTCTAAGCGTACCGAAAAATCCCCGGTGTCTCCGACAACCACCTCCAGGCCGGTGTCTCAGATATCAACCGCCTGCCCGGCTCCACAGTCGCCCGTCCCTCTTATGTCACTCGATGTGACACTCTCCGACGGCTCAGTCGCTAAGCCAGCCTCGCGGTTCTCCCTGGTCCTCGCGAAAGCAAAGACCCCTCCCGCGTGTTCCTACGGGCAAAGGCCAAATGGCCAAAAGGCAAAATGGCATCTTGTATCGAGCTTATGCTCGGACAACAAAATCAACTATTTAACGGCGACGAACCTCTCCGAGTCCGTCAAAATCTTAGTCCTCACCATTGAGGACTTCAGGGCCCTAACGAGGCTCCTAACCCTGAAACAATTCCCATACCACTTTCACGCTCTCCCTGAAGAGCGTAAAATTAAAGCCATCCTACGGGAAGTCCTGTTCGAGTTCTCGAACGAGATCACCCTCGAGGATATCAAATCCCAGGGCTTTCCCGTTGAGCACAAGTTGCACAGCACGAACGGAAGGCCCTGATCATCCTGACCAATTCACCAAGGTCCTGTGAGTTCTTCCGTGAGGCCCGCACTATCTGCGGCCTTTCCGTAATCTGTGGTGAGATGCCACATCGCTGTGGCTACCCCAGGCAGTGCCACCGCTGCCAATTATACGGACATGCGGTGGCCAACTGCTCCGCCAGCCCCAGGTGCGTTAAGTGCCTGGAGCCGCATATCACGAAGGAGTGCAGTCGCACTCCGGAGTGGACTTCACCTCCGGCTTGTGTGCTGTGTGGCCAGTCCGGCCACACCGCTAACTACAGGGGCTGCCCTCGCGCACCCTGCACAATCCAACATGTTAATAGGAGGGCGGCACCCAGACAGCCCCCTATGAACATTACTAAATTCCCATCGCTACGCAACCGGGTTTCCCCGGTAGCAAACACCCTGTCTTCGGCCTTGGAAGCCCCAGACTGCCCCCTCGGGATTTCATCCGACTATCTCGATAGTACGGATAAAATCGACTCGATTGTCGATTCACTCACTGCCGCCATTAACTCGGCCATCAGTGCGAATGTAAAGGTTGCTTAACATGGCAAGCCCAAGCTTCCCTTGGACATTAGCAACCTAATCAAAGCTAAAAACGCCGCTCTCCGCAGAGCCAGGTGTTACCCCACACCCGCCTACAGGCTAGCCGCTAACCGGCTACAACGTAAGGTCAAATCCACCATCGCGGAACAGAGACGTTCAAAGGAACGATCTCATGATCAATATCTCTCCGTCCCACGTGGCGTACTATAGGATGGCGAAAGCCCTCCGACTAGACGCCCGAACTTACACCCCTCCATTGGCTCGCCCCGATGGCACTATCGCCTTCGAGGACGACGAGAAAGCTGAATGTTTCGCCGACAGCATTGCTTCACAATGCTCCCCGAGTACTCAATCCACAGACTCTACGCACATCCAGGCGGTGGAAGACGAAGTCCTTCGCAAAGACTCCCACCTAGTCACCGCCGACCCCATTTCAGTGTCCAACGATGAGATTTTTTTCCTCATCAGAAGACAGAAATCCAAGAAGGCCATTAGTTATCTGCCATAAGACCAAACAGTGGTTGAAGTCTCTTGTTATCAATTTCAATGATGTGAGCTTCTGATGTTACGACAGGATGACACTACGGTGCATCAGCCTCAGTGAGAAAGTTGGTTCTGGAACTTCTTGGCTGAATAATTAACAAATATCATAGAAATCTATTTATTTCTCTTCTTCATTTATATATTTATTTCATGAATTATTAACCAACATAATACTAAACAGTCGTTAGTATACTTGTCTCATCTGTTGATGCGACAAGGACGAGTTCCGGCTCAACAGACTCAGGAGAAAATTGGATTTAAAAATTCTTGACTGAATAAATAACAATTATCATGAAATAGATATTACAGTCATCTTCTGTGTAATTAGTGACATCTGTGGAAAATGATCCAACTCGGAGATCACACTACTCAGTTTAAATTAAAATATCTGCAAGGTTTGGTCTCGTGATTTATTGTTAGCTTTATTTATTCTCACAATCTCAGCATATTGCATCCTCTACCTTTGATTATATATTATATTCTTACCAAATCTAAAATAAAGAATGGCAACACCCTCATTCAATCACTCAACCATTCAACCTAATGAGGGATGGCAACACTCAATCTCCCTTCCACTGCAATCCGGAATTGGCAATGAGAGGATATAAAACAGAACTGCAGCCCTATTTGGTTCTTTTTTTCCTTTGCGCGACGCTTGGATGCTTTAATCGTATTAGCTCATTCAGTTATTAATTTTGTAGTAATTATTTGTAATAAATGTTAACTTAGTTGTACCACTTTATTTTTAAAAACTTAAAATAGATAAGGGTTTGTTAGATCAGAAGTGGGATTCTTTTCCTTTACGCGTCCTGTTCCGTTTTGCATTTAATGAGAAGGCAGTTTGGTTTTTGCAAAACATTTCAAAACCAACGGTTTCATTGTTGTATACTTTTTGTTACGCAAATATCGAGTGATTTATGTGGTAAAGTACCTACGTTGGAAAATTGTGGTGAGTACGTTCCAATTTATTTCAAGTGAAGAACAAGTGTATTTACGTGTGTGCAGTGCACGCTTATCGTTGACTAGTTTCTTGTTTTTATGATTTGATGAGACTTAACATTACTTCGTGCTTAGATGCTAAATAGCGTACGTTAGTTATATTTCTATCCAATTAAGTGATTGGATTTTCTCGATATTTTATTTTTGCATACATTCGTGTAATTATAAAATGCCTAACGATAGCCTCAAAAGTAGGAGTCGTTCTAGGAATCGTGATTCGCGTTCTCGAAGTCTTATTTTGCGCAATTCACGTTCTAGAAGCCCTGATTTACGTTCCGACTACCGCAATTCACAGTTTAATTTTACCTACAGACGACCTAGTTCATCTAGAAATGTATTAACTGAAACAATGCATAAAATCCTAGATCGTCTGTCGTCACTGGAAGAATGACAACGCCCATCGTCGCCGCGAAGACTCGAGCCGAGTGCAGGCGCGTCATCGACGACGCCGCCGCTGCGGCCTCGGGTGACAGCATCTGTGGCAGAGCATCGCGAGTCCACGGCCGAGCGTCACGTGCAACGCATGTCTGCGGCCGAGAACCGCGAATCCGTTGCCAAGCATCGCGCGTCTGTAGCATAGCGTCGTGAGTTTGTGTCAGCGGGACGTTCCGTAAGTGCTGCTACGGACCGCGACGTCAGCGCAGCAGTATCATCGACACGATACGATCTATCAACACGGCGGTGAGATCTAACCAGTCTTATTTCATTTCAAACTTTGATCCGAGTATCAACGACATGACGCCTGGTGCGATGAAGAAGACCGTGCAAAGGTTTTAAACCACTGGATTGATAACGAATGTCTCTCTCGCATTGGGAACTGTCTAAAAGATGATGCTCGGACCTGGCTGATTGAATGGGTCGTTGATGTCCGTAGTAGGACTAATTTTAAGAAAGAGTTTAAGCCTTTACGCCCTAGGAAACCTGATATGGCGAATATTCTATACGAAGTTATGAGTATCAGTTCTGATAAGTTCTCAACCTACGCTGACTATGCCCGTCGTTCTTTGTTAAAGTTTCGTATTGTAAGAGGTTTGGGCGAAGAGCTAATGTCGGCAATAGTAATATGGGGCATCACTGAGTCACAGATTCGTGTATGGGCTACTAACGCTAAGCTAATGCCAAACGAGCTAGTAGAATTTCTTTAAATTTACGTGAAGCCCAATACTTCAAATATTAGTAAACATTTTGGTAGTTCTCGTCAAAATCGTTCATTTAAAAATAACCATGTGGTCGGTGACAGTAAATGACGATTTGTGGCGAATGTGGGCATAAACAGTCAAATTGTTTTAAGAAACAAAACGTAGTAAGGATGTCAGTACCAGTAGTAGTCTGAAGAATCAGTCTGTTCATAATATAACTAAATTTGACCCAGGCAAGCTTCTGCAAGAAGCCTGGTCACAAATTGAAACGTGTTTCGCAAACATAAAGTCTGAATCTCGC
Source organism: Marasmarcha lunaedactyla (assembly GCA_923062675.1). Taxonomy (NCBI): domain Eukaryota; kingdom Metazoa; phylum Arthropoda; class Insecta; order Lepidoptera; family Pterophoridae; genus Marasmarcha; species Marasmarcha lunaedactyla. The sequence continues at coordinate 8,134,426 of OV281358.1, forward strand.
AACTCGAATAATGTTAACTTTTGCCGAGAAAACCTTACGAATAGAAAAGACATTGTGGTAGCAGTTATACAGGGAATACCGGTGGACGTTTTAATAAATTCTGGTTCTAGCATTTCGTTAATTTTCTCTTCATTATTAAAACATTTGAATGCGCGCGTAAACCTGCTTTCAGAGTTATGAGAGGCATAGGCGGATAACGGATTGAGTCAACTTATTTTGTAACTTTGCCTATCGAATTTAATGAGATAACTCTGGAAGTAGCATGCTGTGTCCTCCGCGTTGATGAATACACCCATCACTGTCGGCATTGACGACTAAAATAGAGAGCACTTGGGGCGTACTTTACGCCAAGGTCAGGTTCGACCGAGCGAGCAAAAGATTACATTTCAGCAGGCGAACTCAAGGTGCCGAGCCAAGATATCATGCCTATGAGCTCGATAAATTAGCTGTTGTGAATGCCTTGCAAAATTATAGACACTGTCTGGTTGTTGTTCGCTTGACAGTTGTAACAGACTGTAATGCACTAAAATCTATCCAACAAAAGAAAGACTTGTTACCGCGCGTAGCCAAATAGTGGATATACTTGCAGGATTTTAATTTCACACTAGAATACCGAATTCTATGTCACATGCTGACTACCTGAGCTGCAACCTTGTTAATGGTTGTGAAGTTCATAGACAACTAAATTGGGTTCAGATTGCACAAACCGCCGATGAAGAGACCCAGCGCCTTGTTCAGGCATTATCTGAGGGAAAACTAAAACAGGTCGTTACGTTTTAAAATATGACCTCCCTTATTATAATTACTACCTAGTAAGAGAAGAAGCTAGACTTCTCTGTTTTGTGCCAAAGGGACATAGACTGAGCTTGCTCAGAATATTTCATGATGAACACGAACATCTTAGAGTATACAACGTTAGAACTAATTAGAAAACATTTTTGGTTTCCCTCTCTTAAATTATCTGTTAAGAAATTACATCGATCGTTGCCTAATCTGTACAACACATAAAAGGGTTCCAAGAGCTCCCCATCAGCTTATGCATTCATGGGAAAAACCTTATAACCCCTTTGAAGTTGTTCACGCTGACTCATTAGGTCCATTGCCTCAGTCAAATGGTTATAAGTATGTTCTAATTGTAGTAGAAGCTTTTTCAAAATATTGCCTTCTGTATCTCATGTATGGTCAAGATGCTAGTGAACTAAGATGTAACTTTTACGGTGTAATGTCATTATTCGGAACTCCTAAGTTAATTGTTGCAGACCGTGGCCGTATGTTTCAGAGTTCGGATTTTGCAAATTTTGTGTCAGAATTAGGCATTGACCTGAATCTCATGACACCTGAGATGCATCACTCAAACAGGCACAAGCTACTGGCAAGCTCGACTCGAGGATGTGCGGGCCGTATCGTGTGGTTGAAGCGCTTCCCCACGGTCGATATGAGCTGCAACTGCTGACGGGCTCCTATGGAAAATCGACCCAGGCTGCGGCAGAGTTCATGGTGCCGTGGCGAGGGGAGTGGACTCCGGACACTTGCGCTACCTTTTGTAGACGAGCATTTCTCGGGCTACTTTGTAGGCTAGTACTTCTAGCGCTACTGTTGTAGGCGACTGATTGTTGCGCTACCTTTTGTAGACGAGCATTTCTCGGGCTACTTTGTAGGCTAGTACTTCTAGCGCTACTGTTGTAGGCGACTTTTGTTGCGCTACCTTTTGTAGACGAGTACTTCTCGGGCTACTTTTGTAGACAAGAAATTCTTGGGCTACTTTCATAATTATGTGTTTAATGTGTTGTTTTATTTATTAATTTTACTTAGAAACAATAAAAAAATAAAATGCGTGTTACACGTGGTAAGAGTCCGGAATCTTACCACGTGGGACATATTTCAGCTTCATAAAGATTAGCTCGCACTAATAAGCTATATCGTTCTCAAAAAATTGTCTTTCTGTTTTAGAAAATGAAATTGATAATTTTGATGAAACACTCGGAATTACGTCACCTGCTAACAACACAACGGGCGAGGACGCTCCGTCGTCAGGAAAGGCCGTCTTACCAAATCTAAAATAAAGAATGGCAACACCCTCATTCAATCACTCAACCATTCAACCTAATGAGGGATGGCAACACTCAATCTCCCTTCCACTGCAATCCGGAATTGGCAATGAGAGGATATAAAACAGAACTGCAGCCCTATTTGGTTCTTTTTTTCCTTTGCGCGACGCTTGGATGCTTTAATCGTATTAGCTCATTCAGTTATTAATTTTGTAGTAATTATTTGTAATAAATGTTAACTTAGTTGTACCACTTTATTTTTAAAAACTTAAAATAGATTAGGGTTTGTTAGAATATTATATGTATTTATTATGTTATATTTATTATATGTATATCTTTATTACAATTATATTTTACATTTCATTTTACATTCTTTGTTTCTTATCTTTGACACATATCTCGGAAAAGAACTTGGTTACTATGCAACACAACGTAGAGTCCTATCAGACCTCAGACGATCACGCCAAATAAATATTTTATTTTTATTGTTATTTTTTTTATTTTATTTTATATTTTATGTACACACAAGAATAAAAATACAATGAATGAGACTTAGAGACTAAAAATGTACAAAGGTCAGCTTATTTCTTAAAGAAATTACTGCAAGCAGACCTGAGACTGGAGAAATAATACAATGCAAAGTTAGTGCGTGCGTACTACTAATAAAAATATTAAAAACTTATTTCCAAGTATTATATTACAAAATATACTTAAATACTTATACATAAAATACATATAATATCATATATACAATAAATATATAAATCTGTACATTAACATCATTTAATTTGCATGAAAAAATTTTTTATGAAAGCTAAAATATATTTAAGATAGGTAGTTCCCTAACTCTTTTCCTAAATATTGCTAGAGATTTTGACTCGCGTATTTTGAAAGGTAATGAATTCCACAATCTTACAGCATGTATAGAAAAGGAATAGGAGAAGAAATCGGTTTTATGGGGTTTTACGTACAAGAGAGTACGCTTATGTGCTCGGCATGGCGTAACTTCAGAATGAGTAAAGGAAAAACGCTCGCTCAAGTATTTTGGAGCATTTGGGTTATTGAGAACGTTAAATAGAACACAAAGAATGCGAGTATTTCTATGGAGACGGATCGGAAGCCACTTTAGTTTTTTGCGATGTTCTGAGACATGGTCGTACTTCTTGAGGTTAAAAATAAAGCGTATGCAGATATTTTGTAAGCGTTCTAGCTTACTCAAAAGCTCCTCAGTGGCGTCCAAGTAACAGACGTCGGCATAATCAATTATGGGTTGAATAAGTGTTTGCACAAGAGATATTTTCGTTTGAAGTGGTAAAAAGCTTTGAAGCCACTTTAATGTGTGAAAGGAGTGGTGTACCTTACGACTGACTTCATTTACGTTAGCACGCCAAGTTAAATTTGAGTCCATAATAACTCCTAAGTTTTTGGCAGTGTCGGTAATAGCAATCTGTGTGCTATCCAAAACTACAGGAGGGAGATTAGCGAAATCGAGGCACCCGCGCATGAATCGACTTCCCAGTATCATGGCTTGAGACTTACCGGGGTTCACAAGTAATCCAAATGATTTGGCCCAGTTACTGATACAAACTAGGTCATCGTTAATAGCTGAGATAGCTGAGTCAACATTGTCTACTGCGAAATGCCGGTAAATCTGCAAGTCATCGGCATAAAGGTGGTATTTACATGAAAGAACTTGAGTGATACAATTAATAAAAGAGAAAAGTAAAGGAGAGAGAACGCCACCCTGAGGTACGCCTGCAGCTAGAGCACACCAGTTTGAGTAAGACTCATCGAGGCGGACCCGCTGAGACCGTCCCCGAAGATAGGAATTAAACCAAGCTAATGCAGAAGAAGAGACATGAAGTGATTTCAATATTCCAAGCAGGATATCGAAATCTACAGAATTAAAAGCGCTGCTGAAGTCTAGCAGTACAAGCAAGGTAAGGGATCTATTCTCCATGGCCCATCGGATATCATCAGTCACGTTGATGAGGGCAGTTACGGTACTATGACCTGGTCGAAAACCAGATTGGAAATGACTATGAAGATTATTGGTAGTTAGAAATGACATCAGTTGTTTGTGCACAACGTGCTCAAGAACTTTGGACAGGAAGGACAGAATTGATATGGGTCGAAAATGTGTGAGAGAGCTAGGATTTGGAATTTTAGGCAAAGGGATCACGCGTGCAAGTTTCTAGGAAGTTGGAAAAGTACTTGTGGATAGGGAATAATTAAAAATGTGTGTGAGGATAGGCAACAAAAACAAAAAACAGATAGATGGCGCTACTTGCTACTGTAAACAACTCTCTCCATAAAATAATCATAAAAAAATAGTTAATCAACAAAAAATATATTTTTTTTATCGAAAACATCTTACAAAAGTCATAATTAAAGTGTGCAAACGTTTGTGGTACTATCCAGTGCAAAAATATCCGGTTTTGGGATCTCAAAATAATATCTGTTAAAACACCGAGTAACAATTAATAACTAATAACGTAATTGTGCAATAATAAGTGGCATCAGTGATACTTGGTAGTGCTCCTTAAGTGAGATAGTGTCCGCGTCAAGCCTCAGCAAGTGATTAATACCTAAATTAATATCTATACATAATCTAAAGTGGTATTTTTGTGCAGTGACGGTATTAGCGAAGACGCATTATCCAACCCGCACGAGAGTGAAAGAAACGGCTAACGTCTTTTTCTGCGTACGAACTGTACTGTTATTTCGACTCACTCACACAAATATCAGCCAGCTGCGGGGCTGAAGGCGTTACAATCGAGAGTTACTACATTGACGACCAAGGTTCAAATCTTATACAAGTGCTTTTTTTTTTCTGTTTTTTTTTTTTTTTTTGGTTTTTTCTGAATTTGCCTAACATTTCACTATGAATGCACTACGTTCCCCTCCCTCGGGATCGAATAAAAAGGGCGGCTCGCAACCGGATCTCACTAAGCTGAAGGACACGGAAAACCAAGTTACTCTCCGGAAACGTAAGCAACCTGAAGAAGACTGTATAAAACATGAACTCGCAGAATTTCGTAAGGAAATGATGTCGTTCTTCATCACTTTCAGTAACAACCACAATGAAAACTTGCAAATGATTCGTAATGAAATAACTACTGAAATAAAGGAGCATGTCTCAGCCTTGACAACTAAAATAATGGAAGATCAAGGAAGATGAACACTTTTTTATTAACAAAGGATGTATTCCATCTGGACCTGACCCTTTATGAACATTTATCGAATTTAAATACTTGTAAACAAGTTTTTTATCAAAATCAATTGAATGAATGTCAATTAGAGGGTTGTTAGGTGGATCACGGCCGTTAAAACTATCATTCGTAGTTGGATCTTCAAAAACCGAGTGGAAATGTTCATTAAAAAAATTACAAATTTGTTCGCCATCAACAGTATGAAATTCCTTGTAGTGCATAATTTGAGGTAACCCTTTATTAGTAATTATTGATTTTATGTAAGACCAAAAGAATTTAGGATGCGTCTTAATTTTTTCCTCGGATGAAAAAATAAAGTTACGGTAACACTCATTTTCCATTTTTTCGGCCCGATTACGTAAAATTTTAAAACTTTGATAGTCTAGAGGATTTTTATAAAGCTTCCATAGTTTATGAAATTTACGTTTCTCATTCAACACTTTTATAAGAGGGCGGCTAAACCAGCTGGGTTTCGTATTTGAGGATCTTGTGCGGCGCCGGGGAACGTACCTATTAATTAATTCATTCAAAAAATTATAAAATTTCAATACACTCTCTTCGGTATTTAAGTTATGAAAAAATTCGTACCAGTCAACATTAGAGAGCTTATAATTTATTTGATCGAAATCAGATAAGTGAAAATTAAAAAAATAAATATCCACATGTTTAAGTGGGGCACAATAAGATAATGTCAGGTCAATCAAAAGTGATTTGTGGTGCTTATCTTCAGAGACGAGTGGTTTATCGCACGGGGAAATTATACAATCACTGTTGGCTAAAACTAAATCTAGGGTCCTATTATGAGAGTTGAGAACATGATTATATTGTTTCAAACCTGTAAGTGATAAAAACTCAAACATGGCTTGCGTTGCGTAATTACCACTGGGAATTAGTAAAAGTTCCGCTGAACTACAAGTTTGCCATTCTGCATCGGAAATATTAAAATCGCCCACTATTAAAAACAAGTCATTGGGTTTGCCGATCATTATTTGAGCAGCGATTTCGAGGAAAGAAGTTAATGCATCCCTGTAGCCGGGTCCATGGGGAATGTAAATGCAGGCTAAGTTAAGAAATCGACCCTGTGTTTCATACCTCGATGAGCCACGATTGTTTGGGTCTAAGGGTAAAGACAACCACACGCAGTCTGAGTGAGCGCGCGGCGGCACAGGCCAGTCGCGGCGGACTGGTCGGAGATGCGCCCGCGCAGCCACCGCGACCCCCCCGCCCCGCCCGGCACCACTGTCAACAACTGACCGGTCACAACGAAATACAGTAAAGCTACTATCAAATAATTCATTATCATAAAAATCCGAAGTCAACCACGATTCTGAAATAAATATAATATCAAAGTTTGATTGTGCTACTTGGGCGAAAAATGTGTGTGTTTTTGTTCGCAGTCCCCTGGTATTCTGGTAATACATATAAAAGGTTTTAGAAGTCATTGTTATTAGTAGGTATGTAAAAAGATAACATTTTGATCAAATTGTCGTGACGTGAACAACTTGTTGGAAAAAATACGATAAAAAACAGTAACGTACGTGCGCGTTTTAAGCTTAGGTTTAAAATAAATAAAAATAAAATATTTCTGAGTAAGTGTGCCTGGATGCTTACCATAAAATAAGAATAACAGTTAAGAAAATAGTACCAGCATATTATCGTCATTATAATGCATGAATTATAGAATATATATTTTTTAAAAGTAATGTTAATGTAATAAAAAGCCAAATTACAGTATTTAGTAACTAAATTAGAAACATAACTTAATGAGATCGATAGTCACTTAATTTTTTCAAGATCTTTTTCTTCAGTAATACATATTGCCTTACTGTTATCATTTTTGCGCAAGAATATTTTACAGTTACGAACCCACAGGTACGTATAGTGTAATTCTGCCTTTAGATCGCGCGCCCGTTTTAGCAATAGTTTGTTACTGGGTGTCAGGTGGTCTCCAACAAACAACGCGAGCGCAGGGCCCGGCAGGTCGATGTCAGCGGTGGTGAGGCCGCGGCGAGCGCGGACGGCTGCTAAAAGCTCGTCTTTTCGTCTACGTTGTGCGAACCTGACGACGATAGCTGGGTGTCGAGTTATCTTTTGTCCGTCTTTTTCAGGTGATTGAAAGCGGCGCACCCGGTGTATTGTATCGACATCATGATCCAATAATGAAAAACCGACCCTCGTACATATACTGCGGAATATGCTAAATAAGTTTTCTCCCTTGGTAAATGGTACGCCGGAGATTTCAAGATTATTCAGCATTGAAAATTGTTTATTTTTATTCATTTCCATTTTCAGCAACAGCACATGTTCGTTGACCAATTCAAGTTTTTTTTGAAGGGTCGCTACATTAGGAATTTTTTTTTCGACTAAGCAGATTTTATTTTCGAGCTCCTTCATATCTACTCTTATTTGTTCTTGATCTTCCATTATTTTAGTTGTCAAGGCTGAGACATGCTCCTTTATTTCAGTAGTTATTTCATTACGAATCATTTGCAAGTTTTCATTGTGGTTGTTACTGAAAGTGATGAAGAACGACATCATTTCCTTACGAAATTCTGCGAGTTCATGTTTTATACAGTCTTCTTCAGGTTGCTTACGTTTCCGGAGAGTAACTTGGTTTTCCGTGTCCTTCAGCTTAGTGAGATCCGGTTGCGAGCCGCCCTTTTTATTCGATCCCGAGGGAGGGGAACGTAGTGCATTCATAGTGAAATGTTAGGCAAATTCAGAAAAAACCAAAAAAAAAAAAAAAAACAGAAAAAAAAAAAAGCACTTGTATAAGATTTGAACCTTGGTCGTCAATGTAGTAACTCTCGATTGTAACGCCTTCAGCCCCGCAGCTGGCTGATATTTGTGTGAGTGAGTCGAAATAACAGTACAGTTCGTACGCAGAAAAAGACGTTAGCCGTTTCTTTCACTCTCGTGCGGGTTGGATAATGCGTCTTCGCTAATACCGTCACTGCACAAAAATACCACTTTAGATTATGTATAGATATTAATTTAGGTATTAATCACTTGCTGAGGCTTGACGCGGACACTATCTCACTTAAGGAGCACTACCAAGTATCACTGATGCCACTTATTATTGCACAATTACGTTATTAGTTATTAATTGTTACTCGGTGTTTTAACAGATATTATTTTGAGATCCCAAAACCGGATATTTTTGCACTGGATAGTACCACAAACGTTTGCACACTTTAATTATGACTTTTGTAAGATGTTTTCGATAAAAAAAATATATTTTTTGTTGATTAACTATTTTTTTATGATTATTTTATGGAGAGAGTTGTTTACAGTAGCAAGTAGCGCCATCTATCTGTTTTTTGTTTTTGTTGCCTATCCTCACACACATTTTTAATTATTCCCTATCCACAAGTACTTTTCCAACTTCCTAGAAACTTGCACGCGTGATCCCTTTGCCTAAAATTCCAAATCCTAGCTCTCTCACACATTTTCGACCCATATCAATTCTGTCCTTCCTGTCCAAAGTTCTTGAGCACGTTGTGCACAAACAACTGATGTCATTTCTAACTACCAATAATCTTCATAGTCATTTCCAATCTGGTTTTCGACCAGGTCATAGTACCGTAACTGCCCTCATCAACGTGACTGATGATATCCGATGGGCCATGGAGAATAGATCCCTTACCTTGCTTGTACTGCTAGACTTCAGCAGCGCTTTTAATTCTGTAGATTTCGATATCCTGCTTGGAATATTGAAATCACTTCATGTCTCTTCTTCTGCATTAGCTTGGTTTAATTCCTATCTTCGGGGACGGTCTCAGCGGGTCCGCCTCGATGAGTCTTACTCAAACTGGTGTGCTCTAGCTGCAGGCGTACCTCAGGGTGGCGTTCTCTCTCCTTTACTTTTCTCTTTTATTAATTGTATCACTCAAGTTCTTTCATGTAAATACCACCTTTATGCCGATGACTTGCAGATTTACCGGCATTTCGCAGTAGACAATGTTGACTCAGCTATCTCAGCTATTAACGATGACCTAGTTTGTATCAGTAACTGGGCCAAATCATTTGGATTACTTGTGAACCCCGGTAAGTCTCAAGCCATGATACTGGGAAGTCGATTCATGCGCGGGTGCCTCGATTTCGCTAATCTCCCTCCTGTAGTTTTGGATAGCACACAGATTGCTATTACCGACACTGCCAAAAACTTAGGAGTTATTATGGACTCAAATTTAACTTGGCGTGCTAACGTAAATGAAGTCAGTCGTAAGGTACACCACTCCTTTCACACATTAAAGTGGCTTCAAAGCTTTTTACCACTTCAAACGAAAATATCTCTTGTGCAAACACGTATTCAACCCATAATTGATTATGCCGACGTCTGTTACTTGGACGCCACTGAGGAGCTTTTGAGTAAGCTAGAACGCTTACAAAATATCTGCATACGCTTTATTTTTAACCTCAAGAAGTACGACCATGTCTCAGAACATCGCAAAAAACTAAAGTGGCTTCCGATCCGTCTCCATAGAAATACTCGCATTCTTTGTGTTCTATTTAACGTTCTCAATAACCCAAATGCTCCAAAATACTTGAGCGAGCGTTTTTCCTTTACTCATTCTGAAGTTACGCCATGCCGAGCACATAAGCGTACTCTCTTGTACGTAAAACCCCATAAAACCGATTTCTTCTCCTATTCCTTTTCTATACATGCTGTAAGATTGTGGAATTCATTACCTTTCAAAATACGCGAGTCAAAATCTCTAGCAATATTTAGGAAAAGAGTTAGGGAACTACCTATCTTAAATATATTTTAGCTTTCATAAAAAATTTTTTCATGCAAATTAAATGATGTTAATGTACAGATTTATATATTTATTGTATATATGATATTATATGTATTTTATGTATAAGTATTTAAGTATATTTTGTAATATAATACTTGGAAATAAGTTTTTAATATTTTTATTAGTAGTACGCACGCACTAACTTTGCATTGTATTATTTCTCCAGTCTCAGGTCTGCTTGCAGTAATTTCTTTAAGAAATAAGCTGACCTTTGTACATTTTTAGGCTCTAAGTCTCATTCATTGTATTTTTATTCTTGTGTGTACATAAAATATGAAATAAAATAAAAAAAATAACAATAAAAATAAAATATTTATTTGGCGTGATCGTCTGAGGTCTGATAGGACTCTACGTTGTGTTGCATAGTAACCAAGTTCTTTTCCGAGATATGTGTCAAAGATAAGAAACAAAGAATGTAAAATGAAATGTAAAATATAATTGTAATAAAGATATACATATAATAAATATAACATAATAAATACATATAATATAATATATAATCAAAGGTAGAGGATGCAATATGCTGAGATTGTGAGAATAAATAAAGCTAACAATAAATCACGAGACCAAACCTTGCAGATATTTTAATTTAAACTGAGTAGTGTGATCTCCGAGTTGGATCATTTTCCACAGATGTCACTAATTACACAGAAGATGACTGTAATATCTATTTCATGATAATTGTTATTTATTCAGTCAAGAATTTTTAAATCCAATTTTCTCCTGAGTCTGTTGAGCCGGAACTCGTCCTTGTCGCATCAACAGATGCGACAAGTATACTAACGACTGTTTAGTATTATGTTGGTTAATAATTCATGAAATAAATATATAAATGAAGAAGAGAAATAAATAGATTTCTATGATATTTGTTAATTATTCAGCCAAGAAGTTCCAGAACCAACTTTCTCACTGAGGCTGATGCACCGTAGTGTCATCCTGTCGTAACATCAGAAGCTCACATCATTGAAATTGATAACAAGAGACTTCAACCACTGTTTGGTCTTATGGCAGATAACTAATGGCCTTCTTGGATTTCTGTCTTCTGATGAGGAAAAAAATCTCATCGTTGGACACTGAAATGGGGTCGGCGGTGACTAGGTGGGAGTCTTTGCGAAGGACTTCGTCTTCCACCGCCTGGATGTGCGTAGAGTCTGTGGGTTGAGTACTCGGGGAGCATTGTGAAGCAATGCTGTCGGCGAAACATTCAGCTTTCTCGTCGTCCTCGAAGGCGATAGTGCCATCGGGGCGAGCCAATGGAGGGGTGTAAGTTCGGGCGTCTAGTCGGAGGGCTTTCGCCATCCTATAGTACGCCACGTGGGACGGAGAGATATTGATCATGAGATCGTTCCTTTGAACGTCTCTGTTCCGCGATGGTGGATTTGACCTTACGTTGTAGCCGGTTAGCGGCTAGCCTGTAGGCGGGTGTGGGGTAACACCTGGCTCTGCGGAGAGCGGCGTTTTTAGCTTTGATTAGGTTGCTAATGTCCAAGGGAAGCTTGGGCTTGCCATGTTAAGCAACCTTTACATTCGCACTGATGGCCGAGTTAATGGCGGCAGTGAGTGAATCGACAATCGAGTCGATTTTATCCGTACTATCGAGATAGTCGGATGAAATCCCGAGGGGGCAGTCTGGGGCTTCCAAGGCCGAAGACAGGGTGTTTGCTACCGGGGAAACCCGGTTGCGTAGCGATGGGAATTTAGTAATGTTCATAGGGGGCTGTCTGGGTGCCGCCCTCCTATTAACATGTTGGATTGTGCGGGGTGCACGAGGGCAGCCCCTGTAGTTAGCGGTGTGGCCGGACTGGCCACACAGCACACAAGCCGGAGGTGAAGTCCACTCCGGAGTGGAATATTTGGAGTCCCTTTTAGTGATGGTTGTGTGCATGGCCCGATCCCCTCAGCCTGATAGGCGACCTCAACTCCAGGTCGTGGATGTGGGGTAACACGCTTACCCCACACGCGTTCGACGTGGCCCTGGCGGGAATAGGCCGTGGAGGCTGGGCTGTCCCTCATAAATAGAGGGATGGTGCCAACCTGTGTGCGACCGCAAGAGGAGTCCCGGGAGGACATAACGTTGCCTCCCCCTCTATCGCAAACAGGTTGCGCGACTGGCGAGTGCTGGTGCATGAGGTGACTCTATTGGACCACCAGTATATCCGGTTCGAGGTCACCAGGCTCCAGCCACCTGCCGAGCCTCCACGGCATCCCCCTGTCTTCCCGTGCTGGACGATCAGTCGCCTCAACACCGGCCACGGTGGACGAGGGGGCTGGTCGCTTCCACACCGCCCTAACGTTGGTGTGTGACTCCTCCACGCCCCGATCGAAGGCCTACTGTGCCACTTCCGCCGACGGCGCACTCGCGATGCGGTAGAGGAAGCAAGACTGATGGCTGCTTGCCGGGCCACCAAAAAGGCATTGAAAGTAGCCATCTGCGTCGCTAAGGAGCGGGCCCGGCAGGAGCTCCTGGAGGGTCTCGAGCGGGAACCATAGGGACGTCCGTACAAGGTGGCTCGGAACAAACTTCGTGCTACAGGACCTACCCTCACTGCGACCCTCCAACCGGACTTTCTTAAGGCGGTCGTGGGTGAGCTGTTCCCAGGCAGCTTGGACCACGCCATGCCTCCCCCAGCGGGAGCGGTGTGGGAGATCGAGGCCCCCCAATCACGAGGGCTAAGATGGAAGGCGCCGTCTCCCGCTTGGGGAGGAAAAGGACGGCGCCCGGACCGGACGGAGTACCTGAACACCTCTTGGGGATTGTTATGGAATCCCTCGAAGGCTCGCTTCTGGAGCTGTTCTCCGATCTCTCGCTAGGAACCGCATAGTTCCTGAAGCTGTGGAAGGACGGGAGGATCTGCCTCCTCGAGAAGGAGGCCTGATAATCCGTTAGCGTTCAGGCCCTTGCTGCTGGATACTCGAGTGCTCGAGGGGGTTGGGCCCAACCTGTCCGAGGCCCAGTTCAAGTTCCCGAGGGGGCAGTTGACGTTAGACGCCGTCTCTGCCCTTAAATCCCTCACCACGGCGGCGTCCGCGAGGGGGATTGGTCCTTGGCGGTGCCCTTGGACATTGATAATTCTTTCAACAGTTTGGGGCAATCCTGGAGGCCTCCGGTACCATGGAGTGCATCTGTACCTACGGCGGCTGTTGGAGGACTACCTGCGGGACAGAGACGGTGTCTACGTCGATGGGAGGGGGTTGTTGATTCGGCGAACGATGAGGTGTGGGGTTCCGCAAGGGTCAGTGCTCGGATCGCTCATGTGGAACTTGAGCTACGATAGGGTGTTGTGGAGTGTTTTGCCACCCCATGTCAGCGTATTCTGCTACGCTGACAACAACCTGATAGTGGCCCAGAGGAGGACGTTCGCAGTGTCAGCGGCTCGAATGGAGGAGGGTGTGGCCCTGGTGGAGGGCCGCATAAGGGGGCTGGGCCTTAGGGTCACGCTGGAGAAGACCGAGGCTGGCTTGTTCCATGGACCTCGGCAAGGACCCCCTCCAGGCGCGGCCCTAAGAGTGGACGACACTCGAATACCTCTTAAGTGGCAAATGAGGTATCTGGGTCTCATCCTGGACGGGCGCTGGGCTTTCGGCCAGCACATCAAGCTGCTGGCTGACAGGCTCATTAAAGCGGTGGCTTCACTTGGCGGAGTTCTGCCAAATGTGGGAGGGCTTGGCTCCTCATGTCGAAGGTTGTACCTTGGCATAATGAGGAGTATGGCCCTATAAGGAGTGCCCGTCTGGGTGGATGCTCTCACTCACCATAATCGGATCCAGCTGCTGAGGGCGCAACGGACTCTAGCGGTGTGAGCGTCTAGAGGGTACCACACGATCTCCCATGGTGCTTGTCTTTTGGCAGGCACCCCACGGTGGGAACTCGAAGCGGTGATGCTCGGTGCCGTTTATCGGTACACTTCGGTCACTACCTGCACAGGGTTGCTCAGAAGGAGGTTGGAGGAGTGCCCGGCGTGGAGGCGGTAACGGCACGAACTGACCTTTGTCGTCGGGAGGTCACAGCGTGGTAAAGACCATGCTGGAGAGCAGAGAGGCCTAGGCGGCCATGGTCTCCTTCAGCGAGGAGGTGATGTCGCTGAAGGAGGCGGCAGAGCGGCGTAGGGAGGATGACGAGGACGGACCTCGGCAGCGCTACTCCGTCGTAGGCGGAGGAGAAGCAGGTATGATCGCCTTCTCCCTCTCAATAGCCAGTCGCAGTAGGTGAGGGGACCTGCTGCGACTACAACGGCTGTGGCTGGGGGGATGGTCCCGCATACCGGACCATCCCCTGTTTGAAGAGTTGGGCTCCTGCGGCCGGGTGTAGTCGCCGGGGCTCGCGGGTAATACTAATAGCGATACCGTGAATCCCAGCAAAGGTGGCAGAGGTATGTCGTGGTGATTTTTAGTGGATGAGAGTCCCACATTACCCGGCACTGAGTGTTGGGTTGGTGTTGGCACGTTTTTCACCACGTCAACAAAAAAAAATGGTTTGTATGTAGTTAAACATAAACCGAACGAGCGAAGCGAGTGTGGTGCGGCAGCACCCGGCGAAGCGCCAGGACCAAATTAAGTACCATTTCCAGCTTTTTAAGAAAAGCGAATTTGGTTCAAACCAACATCACGAGGTGTTTTATAATTAATATTTTAACAACTGAATTATTTCCTAAGTAAAACATTTGCAAAACCTGTACTATGTCAAATGATTCTTTTTTAAAGTAATATGTTTGCAAAATGAATGTTTGTCAAATGATTAGTTTTTCAAATGTTGTTTGTAAAATTATCTTTTGTCATACGTTTTTTGTTAAACAACAGTAATCCTTTAAGAACACTGTTAACCTTTAAAACTAATTTTGCAAAAATATTTCTAAATAATAAAAAAATGCTTTAAACTTTTCACTTGAAGAATAATACAGAAAAATAAATAGAGCAAAAAAAATGTTTTAAAAATGTGTTAGAACTATTTACAAGGTCTGGATATAAGGTCAAGGACGAGAAATACTAACATTAGCTAAATTTTTTAGGTTTTTAATAAAATATTGTGCGTATTCACATACATTCAGAAACTGTTATAATTGTGAAACATTAAACTTTCCTTACATATTAATGTCTCATGTAAACTATTGGGATAAAGACTTATACTTCCTTCGGCTTTGCATTAACAAAATACTATACAAATTTATATGAAATTATAATTTTTTAATCGTATATCCAATTGGAAATATCTGGATTTCGAAAACTAACAAGTTGCAACTATTAAATATGTGTATAATCTGCGATTGATCCTTAGTGGTCCAATGAGGTCAATGGCAATACACTGAAATGGTCTAGAGCAGATATTTGATTACCAATTAAATTGATCGTACTTCGGAGTGGTATTGGAGGGAAAACTGGCCTAAATGCTTATCATTTACTATTCAAAAAACCAATAAATTATTGATTACACGTCTTGCTCAAATGAGAGCCACGGTTCCTAATGAGTGCACGAAATCTCTTTAACATTTCTGTTTTGGTAACACGAGAGGTTATGTTTTCCTCAGCTCAGCGCTCAATATTCGCTCTCTGAACTCTTCAACCGCATACATATATATATATATATATATATATATATATATATATATATATATATATATATATGGTTGGTCCAGCAGTCTAAATATCGCTTGGTGTTAAATTCAGCTCACCTTGTAGGCCAAGGAATCGACCCTGCGGGACCATTCTATTGCTGCCATTGTAGAATTTATAAAATCACTCTCCAGAACTGAATAAGAGTCAATTTATTTTAAACATGATCTGTGGTCATTTCACTATAACTGTTTTAATAAATTGTGTGCATTGTTCACTTGTTCCAGTGTTCACTTCATTCCAATAACTTTTCCCAAAAAACTCCTTTCCTTTGTTGTAAATTCTTCATTGAAATACGTATTATTTTAAGTTTTCTGTTTACATTTGTACCATTTTAGATAGCCATTGAAATGAGGAACTTATTTTAATATTTTGTACCATAAATTCTATTTAAAAAAAATTGTGTAAACTGAATGTAATTTAGCATAATTTTCAAGTTCTCTACATTAAGGAAATGCGAAAATGTTAACTACCAGATCATGTGCAATTACAATTAAAAAAAAATTAAATCCGTGCGGGTTTTTGCCAAAAATCCGAATATTTATAAAATCCTTGAACATAGAAATATCTCTGATACGAGGCATTACTGGCTGGGTGTTACGTGACAAAATATATTACAAAATAAGCTCTTTTTTACCTACTGAAATAAATGTTTCAAATTACTAGTAACCCTGTATACTATGGTTGATTAGAATGCGTAGTTTATTTAGCGTATACCAAAATATGAATCTCGTCTAAAAATACCGTGGACGTGTGAATGAAAAACATTGGCCAATAAAATCATTATCTTAAAAATACACTTTTACTATATATACAAAATAACAAAAATGTAAAATTAAATGTTACATAGTAAAATTTATTTTTTGATATGTTTTGTGAAACAAAAGCATTTTTTTCTAAAAGCCGTAATCTTCTTTAATAATGTCAGAAGCTTTTTCAGCAACCATCATAGTGGGAGTGTTTGTATTTCCACTTGGTATCGATGGAAATACTGAAGCATCTACCACTCTGAGTTTCCTCACGCCGTGCACATTAAGTCTCTCATTGACTACTCCGTCTTGTCCCATGGCGCAGGTTCCACATGGATGATATAACGTGGTGACGGTGCTTTTGGAATAACATCTCCAGTAATCGGATGTGCCCCACGGGAGATCTTCGCAACCTTTTGCTCTTAACATGGCTTTAAATCCTTTTTGATTTTGAAAATATGTTGTATTTGCAAGTTGTGCCAGCTTTTCAACTCCTGCAGCCATTAAATCCAAATCTTTTTCATTTCTAAAGTACCCCAAATCAATAATTGGCTTGTCTAAAATATTGGTGCTTTGCAATTTGATCTCTCCTCGTGACTTCGGGTGCAAAAGGGTGATTACTATTAAACTGCTTCTATAATTTGCGGCAGTCTTTATTCCTGAATTCGTTAATTCTTTATCGTAATTAAGCACAGACCGAATAAGTTTCGTTGCAATTGGTGTTACAACAGAAAAAGCTCCTAAGGCGAAATTAAAAAACTGAATATCAGGTCTAGTTCTTTCAGTCGAATTTTCGATGTTAAGGTATCCGTATAATAAAGGAAGTGGATAGGCATCTAATTCTGTAAGTGTTACAAGACTTTGCAATACGCTTGACAGTCCTCCCTTGCCAGCAATCAGGTTAGGCACAAAGGCATGATCTTGCAGATTTTTTCCAACGGGCAGATTCACAATCTGTGGTATTTTATGATTTTGTAGTTCATCTGTGGGTCCTATACCCGATAGCATTAATAGTTTCGGTGTATCTATAGCGCCAGCAGAAAGTATAACTTCTTTCTCAGCATAAATTTTTACTGTTTGATCGTTTGGAAGCAAAACGTGTACACCTTCGACTTGTAATGTTGTAGAATGGAATATTAGTTTAGTAACCGTTGCATACTTGGCAATATACAAATTTTCTCTTTCTTTGTTTGGATTCAAGTAAGCTTCCGCTGTACTAGATCTTTTTCCATCTGCATAAGTAAAATGTGGTATTGTTACTCCTTCAAGTTCTGGACCATTGAGTTCTGGAATCTTATTAATGCCCAACTCATTAAAGGATTCAATTATGTCATTGTTTATTTTGTTAAAAATAGTGCTTTTTTGTCGGCTTATTTTTACTGGCCCTGTTGTAGAATGTAATTTGGCATATTTTGGATCAATAAAAACAGAAGGATCAGTCATATTTTCTAGTTTTATAAAGTATGGTAATACATTATCCCAGTCCCACCCAGCAGCATACGTACTCCAATCTTCATAATCGCCCGGCTTACCTCGGCTATACATTTCATAGTTCGCAGAAGAACAGCCTCCTAGCATTTTTCCTCTGGTCATAAAGATTTCACCATTAGGGTGAGCTTTTCCCAAACCTTCATCCAATGTCCCTCTGTAATCCCAGTCATACTCCGAATGAGGAATTGCTAAAAACAAACTGGGTGCCTGAAAAAAGAAGCCATTAAAAATTTTTTGGTTTATACAAAATATTTTGTTTCTTCACGAAATATTATTATAAATAAATACCGTGCTTATCAAGGGCGGGTCACCTCCAGCTTCAATAAGGAGCACTTTCCAGTGCGGAACCTCACTGAGGCGCGTCGCCACAATGGCACCTGCGGAGCCCGCTCCTACTACCACAAAATCAAATCTATCGCCATCTGTGAAAAAGCAATAAAATAATAATTTTAAAAAATGCTGTTTGTTAAATATTGTTTTCTGTACGCATTGTAATTCCAAAGCTTGGTTCCGTTCGCGGTTGAATTGCAAGAATCAAGTTATTGATCCACACGAGTTTGCATTTTCGGTTAAAATAATGTTTTCTGGCAATAAAATTCAATTTCGGGATTAACAGTAAAAGCATTAAAGTTAAATCATATGCTAATACAGTATATACAGGGTGTAAGAGAGACTCGTTCACGTCATCTTAGCATGAGATGGTGGGCTTCTCCTGGCTAGAGATTTTGAAGAACAGTGACTGATAAATTATTATAATTGTAACTTTTAATGATTCTAATATGAGCCTATCTATTCACCTTGAAAATATTTGAATGAGGTTACGTCAAACCGACCCCAATTTACATGGTGTCCTAAAAATCAATGTCACAACTATCACAATATTATAAAAAAAATGTTGGTCATGTACCTAAGGCATATCACCCGATTCTGGTTTGACGTTGATTTATAGGACCCCCTATGTACTGCATAAGGAATCCACACATGATCTTTTTATTAACATTAACAAAAACAAACAAAAGAAAGTAAATAAGATATAAATTAAAATATATATATATATATATTATAATTACAGTACAAAATTATAACGTTAAATCTTGGTTAAATCCTTAGCCACTAACCAAACCCAACAAGAAATGAAATTTTATTATTGATATCGGTATACCAGCTCGAACGTAGGTCGAAAACCGATAGGCCCGGGTGCGCTTTTCTTTGACGTGGTGAAAGACTTCGTCAAGCAGTTTCAATATGCGACGTCCTAAACCGAGGTCCATCCCTCTCGGGTTTAAATTCCGTGGTTAAGTTTAAGTTCCGTGGCTTAGCCCTCAGCGCTAAGCCACAAAGTCTGGTGAAATTTAAAAGGCTAATAGGGGGATAAATAAACTGTTCATATCCAAAAAAAAAACAACTAGCTTTAAATTTTTGAAATATAATTACGACTTATAGTGCGACCAAGAAGTCTTGACAAAAATTGAGGGAACCACTTCAAATACCTGTAGGGAATACGGTAACATCGTTTACTATGCCTAAAATGGTTTTGATATTTGCTTCTTTTTGCTTGACAGTTTTATTACATTTTTTATTTGCGAAAGGTCTATCTCGCATTTTCATGGTTCTAAACAGCTATATTTTTCTCAAAATCTAAAATTTTTAAATCGCTTTAAATTGTACTTCCTGAATGAATGTGTATTGGTTACTCCAACAGCTTTATCGAATGATATTCGTTTGTCAAAATGGCATCTACAATAAGAGGCACGAGTATTGTATTTTGTACTAGCTTTTGCCCGCGGAACCTTTAACGGACCTTTAGCTCGTAAGAGTTTAGAGCTTTAAACATGCTTACTTGCTCTGTTACTTAATTTTTCAAAAAAAAAACTGACAAATGTTATCAAGAATATCACATATAATGAAGTACGAATAGATCAAAAGTAACCTCTGTAATATTATACAGTGTGTATAGCTGAAACTAAAATATAGTATAAAATGAACTACACTATAAAACGGGTCCGTATTGGGATGCATAAATTTAATTGGCATATTTTAAGGCTGCATAACGTTTTTTGGCATACTGTTTGTGTCGCATAACGTTCATACAGAATAAATCATTTGCTGTACTTATATAACTAATCATTTAAAAACGTGAAACAAAATGTACAACAGAAACATCGAATACGCCCCACAAAAAGGAAAAGGCTACCTCTTCTTTTTAGAACACTACATAATATATAACTTGTTCGTATAATGTTCAAAAATTATTACTGTGTTTAATGCTTAACTCTGAGTTTCAATTGCTCTGAATTAATTGACTACTAATAAAACTTTTACATCTAAAAAACAATCTAAGCACTTACCTACTATATCATTTGGATTTTTCACTAATGCTTCTATTAAAAGAAAGGAAGATATCAAAAATAAAACAGACCTCGAGATACTTTAATTAAGTTATCTATAAATATATGAAGCAATCAGACTTCTGGACAATTATGAGATGAGAATAAATACCTACTACCCTACTACTAAAAATATAACACCAAAACTGCCCTCTTATCTGTAGCTGGAAGTCCTCTTCTGCAGTTTTTCAATAAAAAGCATAATTTATTGAGGCAAAAACCTTGAGTTGATGATGGTAGAATGTTTAAAGCATTCTTTGTAGTAACAATATTTTTAACCGATTTCATAAACAATCACAACACCTTAAAAAGGGTTTTTCTAAACGTATATTCGACTTTTTGTAGCAAACTTATTAATCGACGTTGAGTTTTTGTGTTATTTTACTGGCCATAGGCTGCTTGTAAAGTAGGAATATTAAAGAAATATTAAATATTTTCTGCAAAAATTCTTAAATAAAAATATTTTTATATCTAAATAAATAACAACTTCAAAATACTACTATAAAAGTGCATGTTTCGAAAGTCATATAGTAAATCCTGTTGTCGTTCCGCTGAAACGTACAGATAGCAAATATAACTTTTGATTTAAATTATAATTCAGTTTTGTAAGAAATCTCACGTTAAAGTCCAATTTAAGGTCAAATACGAAAACTTATTTAACTTTTCCTATATTACTTTAAAAAACCCAACTTAACAGAAAATTACAGAAAAAAACGTATATCCGTGTGTGATAGGATTCCTACCACCCACACAATACCTACCTCGAGATACCGCCACCGATCGTTTTCCCATCAACGCCAACTGGCCCTGGTATCATTTGCGAATGTATAATTTATTTTGAACGTTAAGTTAATAATAAATAAATAAATATTTCTAACAATCACACCACATTATCTAGCCCAAATGCAGTATCATTAAAAAGCACTTGTGTTTTGGATGCTAGATAACGGATAAATAAACTTAAGAAATATATGCACACACATAGATATTTTTTTAATATATAAATATTATAAATAAACTTAAATAAACATACATACACATCCATGACTAGAAAGCAAATATGATAAAATATCTGCCCCTACCAGAATTCGAACCCGGGACCTCTGGCATGGAAGGCAAGGCTACTTACCTCCACACCAAACAGGCCGTCGAATTCACACAATTCATCCATTTCAACTTGGAATTTTGTAAAATCCTGTCTGAAAGTACGTCTCCTTCCCAAAAAGAACTTCTATGAAAAATTTGAGACGCGTAGCTATTAATGACTCGTAGTCCTTATAGCTGTACGCCAACTAAATAGGTAAGTTCCTATCTAACGTGATATCTGCACTGATTTGTCGCTTCTTAATAACATACTTTTTTAAACGCTAGTGGACACTCAGTTAATTATTTTAGCTTTTTATATTGAGGTAGTAAATCAAAAATGTTAAATATAAAAAAAAGCTTTTTCAAAACCTATGCTGTATTCGAACTTGAACGAACATCATAATGGTCTGATGTTTGGTAAGAGCACAGTAATATTATTCAATAACACACAGAAGTCTAAAAAAATACGGTACTCACCTTTATTTTTGAAAATATATATTACTAACCTTTTAAACTGTACAGACTAGCACCTGAACCAGGAAGAGCAAAATTAATTGTAGCAAAGAATGCCAATGACCAAAATCGATACATATTGTAACGAAGTGATGTCGACTGCTGCTGTTTCACTAATAAAGTACCAATCGAGTAGATCATTTGTTCAATGGTAGTTTTATTCAAACGAACTAAATACATAGAGAGAAGGACATTTCTTGTGTATATTTGTATATGTATATTTTAGTCTAGCTATCCCCGCGGCTTTGCCACCGTAATCAATACATTTTAAATTTTACTTTTTTTTTCTTGTAAATACACCTTTTGGCATTGTTCGTATTATATAGTAAGTCCCAGCCCCGACTGACGGAAAAATACATGTGTGGCTACCAAAGGAGGAACAGGAGATAAATAAAACGCACGTATTTGTGAAATTCATAAGCAGCTCTCGGCTGTCTCACGGTGCGGGTCATAGACCCCGCGCCGCTCACAGCGGCGCCACGTGTTGTTCACGTGACGGTCGCCGATGGAAAAGGACGAGTGACGTTTTTTTTTGTTTCCCTCCAAGGGGAGGGCAGGGAGACCTAAAAAATACTCTTACGCATAACCCGCCGCGCGCGATACCGAGTAATGTGGGACTCGCTCCGGACCTACCAGAGCTACTACCTACTAAAAATCCCTATGAATGACCCTGGCAATCTTATGCCTCACAGCCTTCATCTGAGCGACGACCAATTGGAGGAAAAGGCCGCGCAACGGAAAAGTCCGCGCAAGGAAAAGGCCGCAGAAAACGAGCGGCGACGACTCAGGTACTTTTAGGTATATGATCGACAGAACCGGCGGCGCGCGTGCGCGCGGCGTTCTATCGCTATTGTTCTTGATACATACCTACACTTAAATTATCTGACTGTAATAACTGTTAATAATAGGTCTTTACCTATGAAACTGCCGTTTTGCCGTACTGGCCATTTCAAATGAAAATATATTTTTTTTTGACTGATAGTTCTAATTTCAAATTAATTTTATTTGACAAACATGGAATTCTTTTTCTAAAATCGTCATTTGTTTAATAGTTAGTGTTTTGTTTTCAACGCATTCGAACATTTTTCGTCATCATGGATAAGTTAAAAATTCGAGTAATTATGGAGTATGAGTACCGTCGTGGCAGCAAAGCGGCACAAGCGGCATGCAACATCAACGACGTTTACGGAGCGAACACTACAAACGAACGCACCACCCGTTATTGGTTTACCCGCTTCCGTTCTGGAAATTTTGATCTGAATAAATGAACCCCGTGGTCGTCCGAAAACTTTGGTCGACAATGACGAATTAAAGGCAATTGTGGAAGCTGATGAAACTCAATCCACGGCTGAATTAGCAGCAGCTTTCGACGTTAGCATCAAAACAATATTGGTCCATTTGCGTCAAATTGGCAAGGTAAAAAAGCTTGACAAATGGGTACCCCACGAACTCAATGACCGCCAGCGCGAAGTACGCGTGGAGACGTGCCTTGCACTGCTCAGCAGGCATACAAATGAAGGAATTCTGAACCGCATTGTTACTTGTGACGAGAAATGGATCCTGTTTGACAATCGTAAGTGCTCAGCAAGTTGGTTGGACCCTGCTTCAGCACCCAAACAATGCCCTAAACGAAAACTTACCCCTAGAAAAGTGATGGTCACTGTTTGATGGTCTAACGCGGGCGTAATTCATCACAGCTTCTTGCCAAACGGGACAAGCATTACTGCAGATGTGTACTGTGAAGAACTGAATACAATGATGGAGAAGCTCGCACGTCTCCAACCAGCTTTGGTCAATGGTTCGGCTCCACTGCTCCTGCACGACAGCGCGCGACCTCATACTGCACAGCAGACGGTCTCCAAGCTACAAGAGTTGGGGTTGGAAGTTCTCCGTCATCCGCCGTACTCACCAGACCTTGCGCCTACAGACTTCTACTTTTTCCAGAATTTGGATAACTTCTTGGCGGGAAAAAAATTCAATACCCGAGAGGCAGTACAAAATGCCTTTGAAGAATTTGTTGCCTCCCGTCCAGCTGATTTCTTCAAGAAAGGCATCAATAAGCTACCAATGCGTTGACAAAGATGCATTGATTGCATGGGTGATTATTTTGATTAATAGAAATAAAAAATATATAAAAAAATTACGCTTCATTTATTTCGTGAAAAACGGCAATTTCATAGGTAAAGACCTAATATATTGTAAATATTAAGTATATAAAGAGCACATTTTGCTACTAAAATTATTTCCACCTTGAACCTCTTTTAATTAAACATCGACTTAAAACTTTCTGCCAAACATGCATAACTCTGAACTGCGAAATTGATTTTCTTCATTTGTGGCCTAAAACCCTTTCGATTCAGTTAAAACTTACTTGGTGTGGAAACTTATGAAATTTGTAATACGTACGCATTTATCATAAAATGCCTAAATAACGGATAATGCCATTACGGACCTGGAGTTGTGGGGTGTCGTCGAGACTGCTATCACTAGTGAAGGTCCTAAAGCAAGGCGCAAGGATGCCAGATGTAGGACAAAACATGCGTTATGTGGGAGAAATCTGTATACTCCGTCATAAGATCATAGGATCGTCATAGGATCAGGTGTGGACGATGACGTTCTGGCAATCATTATTTTAGCCGGACTGCCTGACCAGAACCAACCACATGGCTCTGGAACACTGCAGCGTGGAGTCGACGTCAGAAAATGTGATGTCGGTGCTCCTTAAAGAAAACTTACTAGCTAATTGCACTACTGCACGACTGTACTACCAGACTGACTGGACCCACAAACAGAAGAAGAAAATTTTCTGTTCATATTGTACAAAGGTAGGTCATCTGGTTTTCAAGTGTAGGAATAAAAACAAGAAAGATTCGACAAAGGGTAATCCTAACAATACGTCTGAGTTTACATTTTCATCTTGTTTAAACATTACACATTCATCCTCCGATTCACAAGATTGGTTCACAGACTCTGGTGCAAGCTCACATAACAGTATAAAAATAGGGCATATGATCATTCCAAACAGTTGCCAATTGGGATAAACTTCTCAGTTGAGGTTAAGGTACTGTAAATGTATATAAATGTCCGAAGGTTTAAACAGGTGGCGAAGCCATCTTTTATCTGTACGTAGAATTAACATCTGAACCTCAGTGAAAATATCTAACTCGGACAGGCGCTCTCCTGACTTCCGACTTAGAACCAGAAACTTACAACGAAGTAATAGAATAAGGGATGAATGGCTGGAAGCAATGAACTCAGAATTTGACTCTTTACAGAAACTGGAACATGGATTTTTGTAGACCGACCACGATTTGGCACAAAAATTACCAAATGTAAATAGATTTACAAAATATAAAGGGTCACAAATGTCACGAAATACGTGAGACAATCTGAAAGATTTGAGAAAAAAACTAAATATTTTCTATAGGTTAATTTTTTATTGTATCTTTTAAAAGAACTTTCCACCAGCGTCTATACAAGTATTATGCGTCAGAACTAATTTTCACAGTACATTTTCCGGTCTGCAACAGGAACTTCCTCAACGGCCTCCTCAAACGCTATGAGCGCATCTTCTGGCGATGAAACTGTATCCCCTTGAGCTGGTTTTTGGTCATTGATGCTTATTTGGTTTCTTAAGGGAATTAATACTTAATACCCCGTTTAGGAGAAAAAATTGGCGATCATAATTTTTTCAGCGCTTCTCGATCGTTTTACCTTTGTAGGCGTTGGTTCATTTTGAAACAGGTATACTGTTGACTGGCGCTTCGTTTCTTGATGAGATTGATACATCCAAGATTCATCCCCTGTTATGATATCTTAAACACGGCGGAAATAATCTGCACAAGCAGAAAATTGATAAACAAACATTGAACAGTTTTTACACTGCTTTAACCTGCTGAATCACATTAAAGACCCTACGCATTTCATCTCACACAGCCAAACCTTAATCGATATTATAGCCACAAATGCATCCGTAACTAATGTTGACTCACACCACACTCCCGAACTAGGCAAACACGCCTTGTCTCGGTTAAGCTAAAATTAAAGAAAGAGAAACCACTTCCCAGACACTTTACATACAGACCACTCTAAAGTATCAACAGGCAAGAGTTTGATAATGAACTCAAGTCAATCAATTTTCATTTTATTACTGAACTGAATAATGTTGACGCAATGGTCCTAGAATTTAATAACATTATTTTTAATCTTAGTGACGGCCATGCACCGCTGCGGTCAGCTATTATTCGTGACCAATACAAACCTTGGCTTACCAGCAAAGTTCGCTATATCATGCATCTTCGTGATAAAGCCTATTCGAAATACAGAAGGTCAAAGTTGGAAAGTGATAAGACCGATTATAAAACACTGAAAAGTTTGGCAACAGCTTCTCTGCATACTGAAAAAAAGCCTATTTTAATACACACATAAATAAGAATTTAAACAAACCAAAACCTTTATGGAAACATCTTACAGAATCTGTCATACCCAATATAAAAAACAAAACTTACGAGCTACCGTCGCATCTTAATGATCCGAACTTAATTAACGCACATTTCTTAAATTTACCGCGCAGTTCACCCTTTAAAATCTCTCATTTCACCTATTTTGAGTACCATCGCAAAGGAAGCTGTAACTTTAAATTTGAACCAACTGCATGCAAGTGGGCCGTGCAGTCCTATCAATAAAATCAAATGCTGAAGGATCAGACAAAATCACCCATGACATGATCTTAATGACTGTGCCGGAAACTCTTGAAGTCATAACAGCCATAATAAATAAATCGCTTGAAACAGCCACCTTTCCTAATCAATAGAAAATCGCTTTGGTACGTCCCATTCTTAAAAATAGTTCTCCTTCAACTTTGACAGATATTCGTCCGATTAGCATACTTTGTTTTTTGTCTAAAGTTCTCGAAAGAATCGTATTTCTTCAGATTATTAATTATTGCGAATTGATTAAATTATTGCCAGAACTTCAATCTGGTTTCAGGCGGGAACGCAGCACTGCTACCGCGCTTCTCGATGTAGTGGATTGCGTGCTCTCTGCTCAAGACTCTGGTAATGTGAAATCATGTCCTTGCTTGACTATTCCCGGGCGTATGATTCCATTGATATAGGTCTACTTATTTCAAAATTTACCTTTTACGGATTTAACCACGCATCAATTGATTGGTTTAATAGCTATTTACGTGGAAGATTACAAAAGGTCGTAACAATCAACCCTGATGGAAAGCGAACAGAATCCAAGTTAAGCATTGTATGTCGTGGAGTACCACAGGGCTCGATCCTAGGACCTCTCTTATTTATAATGTACACTGCCGACCTTACTGAACATATTCTAAGCTGTAAATACCACTTATATGCTGATGATCTGCTATATGCTGATGAACTCATGCAAATACAAAAACAGTGTTTTCTTCCATCGCAAAGCTCAATGATGACCTTGACAGAATTGCTGCGTGGTCTGTTGCTAACTCACTAACGATAAATCCGTCCAAAACGAAATACATTATTCTTGGTTCAAAGAATACAGTCAAAACCATGGGTGATATTAATCTCAAAGTGAAACTTTTGGGAACCGAAGTATCTAGGGTGTCTGAGGCACGGAACCTGGGCATTGTGTTCGATGAGTTGCTTCACTTTGAAAAATATGTTTTGGAATGTGTTCGTACATGTTTTTATCGACTGAAGATTCTCTACGCGATGCGGGATTATATTTCTACAGACTTACGCGTAAAGCTCTGCGACAGTATCGTGTTGTCTAAACTGAATTACTGCATCCCTGTTTATGGTCCTTGCATCCTAGAAAGATCTCATAGGCTTATTCAGCGTACCCAGAATGCATGTGCCCGTTATTGTTTTCGTATTCCATCTAGGGCACATATTACGCCTTACCTGAACCACCACAACGTACTACGTATGAAGGAACGTCAGAAATATATGACTGCATGCCTTCTCTTCGACATAGTATGGAAAGAGGCCCCTTCCTACCTATATCATAGGCTATCTTGGCGTTCTACTGGAAATTGCAATGCTGCCAGATCCTGCACAAGCCCCCTCGCAATTCCCGAACATCATACTGCCGCATTTCATGGAAGTTTTAGATATAACTCTACAAAATGCTGGAACAATATCCCTCCACCCATACGTCAAATTAAGAACAAGACGGAATTTAAAACAAAATTAAAAAAACACCTTTTAGATAAACAGAGGGTACAACAATAACGATGAATTATCTATCCAATTTCTATAATTTTACATATTCAATGGCCTACTTCAAAATCTAATTAACGATACCTATTTATTTATTTATATTATCTTAAATATAATAATTAATTATTTTAGTTATTATTTACTATTACTTACTATTAAGCACTACTTACCTATTTGTCTTGAAAATATTAACTCGGCTGCGATTAGCTGACGCAGTACTAGTCACTGATTCCGTGTGTCTCTGTTTGGGTTGCCGGCAGAATACCAGCGTTGCAATAAAACTTTATTGCAACAGTATGCTAAGCCGGAGCCTTTTGACGGGCACAGCAGAAAGATGGCAAATTTTTACCTATTACTTGTATATAATATCTCTTCTTTGTCATCTATCTTGTATATTAAAATTTTGTTGTTGTGTGTTTATGTCAATAAGTTATTCATTCATTCATTCATTCATATGATGGCACCATTTGACCAGCGGTGTTATGGACCAATAACACCGGTATTTAATAGTCCTCCAAAAATGCCTTCGTTAGTGTTTTAGAATAAATCACATAGACCCATAAAATGTTTTAAGAAAATCAATAAACAGATTTGACATAGTTTCTTATCTTTTATTCGTTTTTAATAAAACATATTGTGCAACATTCTTCGGTGTACTATTTGCGTGTTACATCAGCTGCATCAAAGCAAACATATTACGTCCATACAACTCCTCACTATTATTATTAATGCGAAAGTAACTCTGTCCGTCTGTCTATCCGTTACCCTTTCACGCTTAACCCACTGAACCAATTTTGTTGACATTTGGTGAGGAGTTAGTTTGAGACCCAGGAAAGGACATAGTATGGTTTTCATCCAAGAAATCATCCATTACGAAAGTGATTGTAACGGATTGCAATTGTATACGGGAGTATAGAAAGGGAGTTTTGTTATTTTTGAAGCTATAGGTATGAAATTTATATTTAAGGGTCATCATCAAACATCAATAATGCAGATTTGAACGTTTTAGAAATTGCACCCTTAAAGGGGTAAAATTGGAATGAAAATTTGTATGGGAGTTCATTTTATTCTTGAAGCTAGAGCCATTAAACTTTTATTTAGTATGAAGTTAGTTTACAAACCCGATAAGGACTCAAGATAGTTTTATCTCGGAAACCCTCCCCCAGGAAGGTGAAATGGGGCTTGAAAATGTGTATGAGACTTTTGTTAGTCAAAACTAAGGCATGAAATTGAGCTATTCGCATGAAATTTGTATTTTAGGTCTTTCAGCGTTGTTGGCAGCAGAACCAGATTGTATACTAGTTGTAGGAAGATGGGAAGCCGCGAGAGTGTTTACGCAGTTTGCATCCCAGACCAGCGGCCTACCCATCCTCCAAGGCACTAGTCATATCATGAGACCACTGCCATCCTCTCGTAACAGTCCTGACGGTTCAAGAACCAAGGGTTTGTAAAAGGTAACAAGATGGATTTAAACTGGCATGCGGGATATTCTGCCACCGCTGCGAGAACATGTAAGTCCACGGCAACCAAGTTCATCAACCAGCACGCCACAGCGGCAGCTGTGTTGAGCACACAGTTTTATTCCGATTCGCAAACTACAGGCAATCTTGAAGTTATGGTTGTCAAAAAGGGTCCCCAAGTTAGATAACGGAAGCGCCTGCAACCACAACCGAGACTCTTAAAAGCCCACCGCTGGCACACGAGGTTGCTATGTTAAATTAGGCGAATTGAGTTGTTTTGTTCCGTTTTAAAATACAAAGCATGTCGTCCCACTGACGCCGTGAGACGCTTGATTTTGTGGAACAGTTGAACTGATTGACCAAATATTTCAGTGCATTTTGGCTTCCGAAAGATGAAAAATCTAGCCTGTAAATGAAGAACAATTAATTTTATTAATATTATCTTTGTTACTGTAAATCGGAGATAGAAAGGCTGGCAAAGCTGGAGAAGAAATTTATCGAGTTCCTAAACCACCAAAATGCACTGATAAACTGATCAAATTTATGTCCAGACTAATCGAAAGAGTTGACTTCATTTTTTCACGGAGAACTGAAGGTAAATTGGTGTGTCTGCAAAATTATGAACTGCGAAGATGATAAATAATGATGGCATGAATAAGTGATGACGTAAAATGTTTTTTCATTTTACGTCATTACCATATGTGTATTACTTTGTGACAGCTGGGAAGAATTTCTGAAATTTTTGGTGAGCCTATTTCGTATGGTCTCCTACCTTACATCGAATAACCAATAGCCGAATAACTGATGCCCGAAAACGCATGCCCGATTTGTTAATTTATCGAAGCATCATTAGCCCTGTAACTTCAAGTCCCAATCGTTCACAAGCCCGAAAACTAAAATGGCCGACGCGAGCCTGAACACTATTGACCGAAAGATCGCTGAAATTGGCCACTTTGAGTTCATAAATGAGTTGAGTTGGTAAAAAAAACCCAAAAAATTTATAATGTCACAGAAACGATAGGCCACTGAATTAGGAACAAAGTAAGTTATTTTGGGGATTTGAAATAAACACAATTTTTTTTCGCGAATGATCAATATATTTACTTATTTTTTACAATAAAGCATATCGTGATACAATTTTTTTGGGAACAACAATAAGCGTTATAATAACGCATATTTTGTAGTTGAAAAATCATTTAAAGATAACAAAATAAAGGTTTATTAATTTTACAAATTATTTTGTGGCAATTTTTCTTTAAAAAATGTGAATTTCCATTTCAGATTTCTTTTTATAGAGCCTCTGAATTGCTTCGTAAGACAGCTTTATTTTCTTCTTAGGTGGAGTCCTGTTCACAGCTGCAAATGCTTTTTCAATCAAACGTTTTACACACATTTGTTCCCTAACTAAAGGACTTACAGTCCGATACAACCCCAATTTTCTTCGACTGAACAGGGTATTCCAGCGCCGGTGCCAAGCCTCGACGTTGTTTTGTTTTGAGTGCGCGGGACCAAAGCTTCGGTGGGAACAAGGATTGCGACGGTGTAATAATGATTCTACTATCATCAGTTTGTTGAGACTTGCATTTTCCCAGAACATAATTATTTTACAACCAATCTGTTATTGGTTAAGCTTCAGGTGGTAAAACATTAGCTTTCAACTTATAAAATGCATCACGGATTTCGCTTGGTTCAAGAAACGCCAGCGCGGTGAGAGGTTCGTTTTCTTCGAGACCATTATCCTGAATTTTCCTCCACAAAATTTGTCCCAAATGAAAAAAGCAGCCTTTGTGGGCAGTTCCTGGAAATTCAATTTTTACAGCGTCGATTGCCGCTAGTTCAAAATCAGTCATTACGTGTTGTGGCTCCAGTTGTATATTAACAACATTATATTTTTTTGTAATGTTGCCGCACACAGTGACCAATTTCAGCGATCTTTCGGTCAATAGTGTTCGGGTTTTGGTGCGTCGGCCTTTTTAGTTTTCGGGCTAATGAACGATCGGGATTTGAAGTTATAGGGTTATTGATGCTTCGATAAATTAACAAATCGGGCATGCGTTTTCGGGCATCAGTTATTCGGCTAATGGTCATTCAGTGTAAGGTAGGAGACCCGATTTCGTAATAACAATGATGTGGGGAGCGATTGATTGAAAGGCCTGAATAATGCTTTCCATATTGTTACATAAGTCGGTAACAAATATTTCACATTTATCCAAGTTTAATATGAGGCCAATTTCGGCAAACTTTTCAATCAACTGCTTCAGGTCATCAAGAATGACACTAGAATCTACTCCTAAGGTTCCGTCTTCAAGATACCACACGTCAAATTTTGAATTTAGTTGCTCAATAATAGAATGAATACCTAAAATAAAAATTGCAGGACCTTGAAGGTTCTTCATAAAACATAACTAATATAAATTTAGAATTTCTACCCTTAAAGGGGTTGAATAGGAGATGATTTTAGAGATTGGATGTTTTTACTTTTAAAATAAGAGCCATGAAATTTTCATTTGAGACACTTGAATAAATTATAAAAATCTTGCTTTAAAGGGTTAAATAGAAATTAACCTTCGAGTTTCACACGTTATGTTATTTGTACTTTTGATACGAAAAAAATAAATACGCAAAAATTCCATCTATAAGAGGGTGAAATGAAATAGTTTGAATGAAAATATAAATTCCTACCAAAAAATTCGAAAGCCTTTTTATCATAGTACCCTAATCAACATTGGATTAAGCGGCGCTTCTTTCGCGGCGTTCGGTGGAAATGGCAAACTAATGATGACTAGGTACTACAAGATATTATATTTTGAACAAATACAAGCAGACGCGCGTAAAATAGAGGTTCTTTCCACCGTGTTAACAATATCATAGCAGGTGATAAATCTTTGATTTTTCAATATGATTGAGAAACAAAGCACCAGTCAACCTGCATGACTGTTCCAACAAGAACCAATGCTTACCAAAGTAAAACGATCGAGAAGCGCTCGAAAAATTTTGATAATCAGATTTTTTACCATAACGGGGTATCTAGTATCAATTCTCTTATGAAACCAAAGAAGCATCAATGTGGAGTGGTCAAGACGAGGGACCTCATGAACACCACACCGTTAAAACTTTTGGGTTATCTGCCTTACAGCCCTGGTTTGGCCTGGATTGTATGATTTTTTCTTTTGTCCTTAAATTAAAAACCAGCACAAGGGGATACAGTTTTTATTTAAAAATAAATTAAAGGAAATAAACATGCTTACTGTTCATTCGCATATTTTAATATTTGTAAAAAAGAACATAACCATGTCCAAAATAAAAAGAGATCTGCTCTATGTTAATACAAAAGGAAAAAATAAGCTGGCAGCTCATAACAGTAGGCTTCATAAAGTCACTGACTCTATAAGGTTTCTGAGGATATCCAAACTGTTCCTACAGATGAATTCAAAGAAACTATAAAGCAAATGTTGTGTGCTTAATTTGGACGATAAAAACCCTTGGTATAATCCCCACATTTACAGGCTTTTACTAGTATTTGTAAAAAAACATGTGTAACGTGTTTGTTCGTTGAGTTCTTCGTCCCGTTTAATGCCTATAGAATCATTGTAACTAACTGTAGAGAAAGCCGGGTAACGGGTCGTTTTTTCCCTCTAATATGGTTGAGGGCGATATCAGGATTATGCGTTATCCTCACTAGGTTGCCGTTTGAGGGTTTATGTCGTTTAGGTAGTTAGAGGGACGGAGACATGCCAAGCTAACGGATGCAGATAAGAATAATTTTATGTAGACATAAAGAGCGTACAAAATTTATTTTGAAAAAATGATACCCGTGAGGTTTCTTTCCAGTACTTTTTCACGAAGGTTTTTCCAAACTAGGGGTAGAGTTGTAGCGGTGACGCCCCACTCAACCGACCAATCACAACGCGTGTTCTACATCGCAAGATCAACTTTACTTAAGCGATTAGAATATATATGACTTTCCGCGGCCTGCTCACCCTTTTCTATAGGTGGAAACGTGTGATAAAGTTCCCTAATAATTCATGCTTTATTTAACGTCAAAAAGATCAAGTAAATGTTGAGGAATAAATTGAGAATTTTAGTCGCCAGAAGATGCGCTCACTGCATTTGTGCAGAGCGGAACATGTACTTTGAAAAATGGTTTAGACGCTGGTGGATAGTTCTTTGAAAAGATATAATAAAAAAATAACCTATAGAAAATATTTTGTTTCTTTTCTCTCAGAACTATTAGATTGTCCCATGTATTTCGTGACATTCCCATTTGTGACCCTTTTTATTTTGTAAATCCATTTACTTTTAGTAGTTTTTGTACCGGATGGTCTGTCTACAAGAATCCATGTTCTATGTTTCTGTAAAGCGTCAAACTCTGAGTTCATTGCTTCCAGCCATTTGTCCCTCATTCTATTACTTCGTTGTAAGTTTCTGATTCTAATTTGGAAGTCAGGAGAGCGCCTGTCCGAGTTAGATATTTTCGCTGAGGTTCAGATGTTAATTCTACGTACAGATAAAAGATGGCTTCGCCATCTGTTTACATCTTCGGACATTTATATACATTTACAGTACCTTAACCTCGACTGAGAAGTTTGTCCCAATTGGCAACTGTTTGGGATGATCATATGCCCTATTTTTCATACTGTTATGTGAGCTTGCACCAGAGTCTGTGAACAAATCTTGTGAATCGGAGGATGAATGTGTAATTAAACAAGATGAAAATGTAAACTCAGACGTATTGTTAGGATTACCCTTTGTCGAAACTTTCTTGTTTTTATTCCTACACTTGAAAACCAGATAACCTACCTTTGTACAATATGAACAGAGAATTTTCTTCTTCTGTTTGGTGAGTAGCGCTTCCGAGGTTGTGAGTCCGTTCATTCTTGTAGTACGTCTTGTAGTAATAGGTCCGTAAGTACGCATTGTATGACAAATGCGTATGTATTACAATGTTTTTTCCTGGGCGGCAAAAAGCTGATAATTACTCAGAAATAGCAGGTGGCTGTAAGGAAAGATGGTAGTGAATTTATTTATTTTATTTGGTTACTGAAATGTATATTTTTACACTGACAATTGGGTACATGACAAATTTTTTTTTATTTCATATTTAAATAGTTTATCAACAGTAAATAAATATTGCAAAAGTAACAGTATGTTTACAATCAATAGTTTTCTAGATACAGCGATGTGTTCGAGGAGCCGCTGCGAGTCGCTGAAAAACGCTCCATACAAAACGGTACTGAGCTGTGACGTCCCGACTTGTGAATCATACTAAAATTGTATGGGCGTTTGGATAAAATATATAATAGCTACGTAGATAATGCGTTTACATGCATACTGTCATAGTAAAAATTGTTATATTTAATATCAGTAAGCTAATGATATTTAAAAATTTTAAATATACTATAATAAGTTTTTGCTTCTTTTTTCAAGTTTTCAAATCTATATAATTTCGATATTCAATTCAAAACTATATTTTTCAAAACATTGTACCTGTCAAAATAACTAATATTTTATAAATAAATTATAAAAACTTGCATTTTTAAATGGTGTCATCTACCCAATTGTATAGTGTGTTCATAAGTGTCAATATACACCCAGTAGGTTGTGACGGTTGTCTATTTCGACCTCTTTTTGTCAGTAAATTTTATTTTTTTGTTGTTCCCGACGTAATTTTAAACTAGGAATTACGTAGTGTCGGAGAACGGCAATGTTTTGATTTGACAAGTCAGTCACGAAAAATTATCCATCAAAGCAACTTGAATCTATTTATTTATTATTTTCCGAGTTTATTATTCCAAATTACATAGTTAAGATATTTTATTATCGATAATCAAAGTTCTGTTTAAGAAACCTATATTTATTTTTTACGTTCACGAGTGTGCGTAGCCAAAGTTGTTGGTAAGGATTCTCATTCATTAAAATTTATTTTATTGTTATTTTTTCTTTTCAGATCAAATTTAATTGTATTAATATTTCTGTTCTATTTTGTGTGACTATTTTTTATTTCAATTTTGTTTATATATTTCTGTTTGTATTTACAGGCATTTTTGTATATTTTTAATTTTACCGAAAAAATAAACACAGAAGAGAATTTTGTGTTTTATTGAAACTACGCTACAAGGTTTTAACAGAATCGATAGTGTTTTTGGCCACATATGAAGAAAATCAATTCTTCAGTTCAAGTTTATGCTATTCATAAGAATTATGTCAAAAGATGTATTTTCAAGGAAATAAAGTAAATGTTAAATAGTATATTATTACGGTGGCAAAGCCGCGCGAAAAGCTAGAATAGAATGTAAAGAGTTGTCCTTCACTCTATGTATTTAGTTCGTTTGAATAAAAGTACAAATGAACAAATTATCTACTCTATTGGTGCTTTATTAGTGAAACAGCAGCAGTCGACATCACTTCGTTACAGTATGTATCGATTTTGGTCATTGGCATTCTTTGCTACAATTAATTTTGCTCTTCCTGGTTCAGGTGCTAGTCTGTACAGTTTAAAAGGTTAGTAATACATATTTTCAAAAATAAAAGTAAGTACCGTATTTTTTTAGACTTCTGTGTGTTATTGAATAATGTTACTTTGCTCTTACCAAACATCAAACCATTATGATGTACGTTCAAGTTACTGAATGTACAGCATAGCTTCTTTGAACTACATAAATAATGCGATCCACTGTAGTAATAAAAGGCTAAAAGTAGATGATCTTTGAAAAAATCACACGTGTGTCACCCGTTGCCAACCATATTGTATAAGTGCATTCTTGAGACAAATCCACTAATATAATATTCGAATAACCAAATATTATACCAAACCAAGCATCTTGACAGTTGGCATAACGTCACATAAAAACGTAAATATATATATTTTGCTATTAACAAAAGTTGTTTTTTTCTTTTATATTCCTACTTTATAAAGCCTATGTCCGGTAAAATCACAAAAATCAACATCGATAAATAATGTTGCCACGAAAAGTCGAACATACGTTTAGTTAAACCTTTTTTTAAATGTTATCGTGGATGTTTATGATATCGGTTATTAATATTGTTACTACAAAAATTCTTTAAATATTCTTCCATCATTAACCCGAGGTACCTGAATAATGTGATTCACACACACTGTGATTCACACACACTGTGATTCACACACGCGTAACGTTTAATTGAGTCACATTTAACACCACAGTGTTTACGCGTTTTCGAAAAGTTTTTAATTTTCCAACAGTCGCGGCATCGTAGCTAGCTGTCAATGCGACGTTGACAGTTGCGTTCTAAATCATTATCAACTTTAAAAATATAAATGACAAGACAATAAAAGAGACAGAACTATTTACTATTTATGGAATACGTTCATTTTGTGCTAAAGGAAAACATTCCAAAAGAAGAACACGTTTCATTACGAATTTACAAGCATTTTAAAAATAAAACCTTTGCTATCTTTAACAATTTCATTAGCACACAAATCATTATATCATGAACTAAATCGATTACAAGTCTTAGTGGGTGAGCTGCTTCTTAGGGAGATATTATGCTGTCACCTTTACCACTCCACTTATTTTACGCGAGCGTGGCCGTGGATAACAGCTGGTTGAAAACTAAAGACTGAATATACTGTACTTAATTAGCAAAATCAAACAAAAATAGCTTTGTTCCGGTTATGAAAAAGGAGATCTAATCTCGTTCAAATATTAAATTTCAAAAAGTCAAACTAAATTGTGACAACAATTTTTAAATATCAAAACTTGTAAGGTTGGGCACATACTTTAAATTAAATGCCTTTTTATTTCGATGTGCCGTCCACCAGTATCGTTCCAAACGGCAATTGTTATTTTATTTCTCTTAATAAAATAAAATGCTTCAATAATAAGTTATTTCTTCACGTGTTTGTGATTATCTTTTCAAAGCAAGTTGTTTCACCCAACCCCAAAAAAAAATTGGGTGCAGCAAGATCCGGCGAGCGCGCTAGCCTAGAAGTTGCAGCATATATCCGATCTATTTACTCCCAACTATCTCTTCTCGAACTTTGGCCTTCCGAACTTTTACTCTAAAACTGGAGCCAGAGAAGCATACTTAATGTTTCCCAACGTAGTTCTGTTTAGGTTCACCCAAGAATAAACTTTACTTTAAATAAATCACCAATTGCATCACTTTCAAACCGTCAGCCATGGGTGGAAGAAAGGAGAATGTGAAAGAGAGAACTACACTTTTTCCTAATTTAGATTTTCATAGACCCTCTATGATCGAAAATAGATTTCCTAGATTTCTGAGTTAGGTCACTACAGTTTTAAGGGCCGATATACCTTACATATCCTATCCTGTAGTTGGAGCTGTGAAAAAACGTACAATAATAATGAATCCCCAGACAAACACACCAACTGTACGGCCCCAAAGTAAACTGAGCTTGTGTTATGGATCACCATCCCGAACTGGGGGGATCCCAGAATAAACGTGCGTATATAAATATCAACAATCATGACCCATCTACAAACATGTGTTACACAAATGAATACCACAATATTATCAATGTCATTTGTTTCGCTGCTGGAGTCTTTATAATATTTGTATTCGCTGTTTTTAAAGGTGAATCTTGTATAAATATTATCCGTTACCTCTTCACGTTCAAATATTGTAATAGTACACGCTGTGATGGCTGATAACATAAACAATCCTGCCACCCGACTCTCTCATGAGATCATCCACTTTTACGCAGAGTTTTGAACATTTACCAGCGATAATATTGAGGTTGCTCGATTGTTATAGAATTGTATAAGTAATCGAATCCACTTGCGTTTAAATACTGTTAATTACTTACTTGTCAAATCATACGGAATCACGCGCGTATCTAAGTTGCTGGATGTTGCTAGATGAAAAATATACCATGTTACTTCGGGACATTGTGGTTTTAGAAAAGTCAAATGAATCAATAATTGTTCACGTTAATCAGTTAACGTCACTCAGGATTCTGTTGCTGATATCAATGCTCTATAATTTGATATTTTAGCAGCGTTATCCTTCTGAGTATTAAGTATTCTTTGGGGAGTTTTACGCCTATCACGGAGAATGGATGTGTGTTGTGGAAGAAATCAGCAGATTGAGACGAGATATGACACAATTTCGACTGGAAAAGTCCTTAGATCCTGGAATCTTGCGAATATACAACCCGAACAATAAAATGACCATGTCGACCCCGCCTACTACATATGCGTTGTACTGTACTGTACTGCGTTGTTGTACTGTTGCAAATACAAATGCCTGCGGATCTAAAATACATCCGACAATCGTCCTTGGATATCAATTCCTCAATCACATAATTTTGATAGAAAAAGAAATTTCAATTATGATACTAATTTTTCTAAATCTATAGCTAAAGTTTATCAAAACAATGAAGTACTTCTAATGGGCCTCGTTCTTTTACACCCTGAGTCAAGAGGTGAAGTAACCCTGCAATCTAACAACCCTGAAGACGATCCAATCATTGATTTAGGTATCATCAGGAGTGAAAAAGATTTAGATTTGTTGGTTAAAGCCGTGGAAAAATTAGCACACATTATAAATTCAACTTATTTTCAACAAGTTAATGGTTTTATACCAGAATTAGCTGTGCGAGGCTGTGACAACTTAAGTTGGGGTAGCACTGAGTATTGGAAATGTTTCACGAAGCAAACTATCGCCAATCTTTTTCATCCAGGTGGGACTTGTACAATGGGTAAAGATGGAGTTGTTGACGAAAGATTGAAAGTGCATGGCCTTAAAAAGCTCAGAATTGTGGATGCTTCTGTATTTCCTTTAATTCCAAGTGGTAACACAAACACTCCAACTATGATGTTGGCTGAGAGAGCTTCAGATATTATTAAAGAGGATTATATCAATATTTGATTTCAAATTGTTACTAATACGTCACAAACCGGTGGATATTGTTGTTAGGTTATTATCAATTTCATACTGTTAAGCAATTAAGCACAAATCTTACATGATTGTTGTTTAATTTTGTTTATATTGTGCCATTGTTTCTATAGAAATTCAATTAAATTAAATAGAGCAATAAAATTTTAACCGACTTTAAAAAGGAGGCAAGGCTCAATTTGTCTTTTTGGTGAAATTAACCAACATGTAGGAGTCATACAAAAAAATCCGTAAAGGGATACAAAATGGTGTTTTTGCGATGCATAACGATTATGGGTCACGTAAAGTTTTAACGGGATACTGCTGGAGACTCTTTTTCTATTGACCAAATTAGTGAATCAAAACAAAATTTTATAAGAATTCACTTGACATTTTAAAATGGTATTATAATATAGTATTAATAAATGTTTATTGATGTAACTGATAAAAATTTAAACAACTTTATTTTAAACACTAGTTTTTTATTTATTGAATTTTTTGTAGTTAATTCGGGATTTTTTGAACAAAACCAAAAATATTTAATATCTCGATAACGAGCCTACTGGGTATTAGGGACATTATAGTTAATTTTGTTTGAAATTAGTTGTATCATCACATCGAAAGAGGAATACGTCGAATTACAAGTCACCCTCATTCAATCAGTCATCATTATCATGTCAAATCAATTTTTTATGACAGCAATGGAGGCTGCCAAGCAAACTAAGCCTGTTACACACGGATTCTTACAAAACTATTGTAAGAAAACGTACTTGATTCCTGGCTAATAAGATTAAATTCAAAATTTCAAATTGCGGTTTCAAAGGAATGCGATCCCGGCCATATTATCCGGTTGCTGGCCTTAGAACGGCAGTCCATTTCAAGCGATCCTACCGATAACATCTCCAGTCTATTACAAGTAACTCTGCAAGTCCTCGAACTCATGTTTAAGCTGAAGCCACCGGACTCTGAAGATGCCTCATGCTGAAGCTGCCTGACAGAAGCTGAAGCTGCCTCATGCTGAAGGTACCTGACAGAATTTGAAGCTACCTCATACTGAAGCTACCTGACGCTGAAGCTATCCGCCTATGAAGCTGCCTCATGCAGAAACTACCTGAAGCTGCCTCATGTTAAAAACCCCGATATTGACGCCTGATCCTGCTCCTGCTGCTGACCCTGATGATCCTGCCTACCACCTCCTTCTGCCTGCTGATCCAAAGTGCTCCTCCTGTTCCTGCTCTCACTGATCCTACACGTGCCAGAGTGCCAGTCGGCGCCTGAGCGTCCGCCATTGACAATGCACGCACCTAAGCGCCTTCACTATGGAAGCCTTCGCCGCGACCCCTCCGACCAATTAGAGAAAATAAAAGTTTTTGAAAACTTTTATTACGTGACAAGTGTGATTTATAAAATGTACAACGCTACTTGATTTTAAAGATGGGATTTAAAAATGATATGACAAAAGAAGATTACTTCGTAATTGAGAAAAACAAATTTTTCTGATGAAATCGGGCTTTATGCAAATTTTCTTTAATAAGTGTTAATGTTGGTTGGTATGTTGCTACGTATGACAGTTGCTAAATTACTTCTTAATAAAGGAAAAAAAAAATATTTTTAATGACAGCCGAATTCACACCTATTCTGTTTAATTACTAAGTTAAAATGCTGGTATGCAGTCTAGGCTTCTATATGTCCATAACTAACAGATACCAGTACACGCCATTTCGAAAAGGTGAGTAAAACAGAATGAGATGCCACCATGGCCAAAGTGTACAAGGGTAATCAAATGATTTTGCGAGTAAACCCTGTAATAGAAATATATAGGTATAACCATAACTTTCTGATATACATATACCGTATACTTTCGATACACCATATCTTTTCTCTACACTTTTGTGTAAAAGTTCCAGAGAGAACTCTGGAAGACCCAGATTATTGATCAAAATGAGGAATTAATCGACTTATCTCAATCATTTATGTAGCGAAGTCAGGATGGTACCTGCATGACTCTGCCAAACTTGCATGAACGCTGACAAATATTTCTTTGTGTCAATAAATAATAATTATTATAAATAAATTGAGGCCCATTGTGATTTATTGTATACCTTTCTCTAGATTTGAGCAGATAGATAGTGTAGTATCTACCTAATTTTGTAAGGTTGCTTTTTTATTTTTATTATTAAGATACGTAACTACAGTTTTTGTAATATAAAGCTTTTTGGGGATTGACCCCGTGGGTGTGCTGAGGTGTAATGAGAGAGTTCACTTTAAGAATGTAATGAAAAAATTTAAATCATAGTTTTCATGCACCTGGAAAAAAACATAAAATATCAAATCTTTTACTGATTCTAAAAAAGTAAGTTAATAATTACAAAACTTAATGATTAATATGTGAATGTGACATGTTTATCTAAGCTAGTTTCAGTGGAATACCAAAGTAGATGGGGTATAAAAGCGACCATAGTCTGATAGTCTACTCACAAAGCTTACGTTACGTAAGAAGCATTCGTTTTAAGAGCTTAAGACACCTTGTTATTTGAATCATTAACTTAACCTGGAGACTAGCAAAAGTCGTTGGTATTTTTAAATACTAGGTCTTACATATGAAATTGGTGTTTTGTCGTACTGGTCAATTTGATCTGTATTATCTCCTCTTTGGTTAAGAATTCCAATTTCCAGCTATTTACTCACGCATTTGTGTTTCGAAAACCGTAATTCATTTGTTTTTTCCTCTTTTGGTTTTTCTTTGCGTCACTTAGTTTATAAAATAGAAAACTTGAAATATCGCGTTACTTACGAGTGCGAGTTCCGCCGTGGCACCAGTGCTACAGAAACGCCTCGAAGTATTAATGCTGTGTATGGAAGCGGTGTTGCAAAAGAAAACACAGTGCGTTTTTGGTGCCAACGTTTTCGTTTCCGGAAATTTCGACCTGCAGAACGAGCTCCGTAGACGGCCGGAGACCAAAGGTACGATAATAAAGAATTGAAGGCTATTGAGGAAGCGGATCCAAAAATTTAATAAAAGTAAAAAGTTTTATAACTGGGATGTTTACTCCATTTTTATACATCTTTTGTTTGATTGAACTTATTTATTGCTTATTGCACTCTATTATATTTTTGCATCTGTCTACATCTTCTCACACAACTTATTAGGCCGAATTCATTGACCTGAAAATATTATATTTATGTTTCATTTATGTTACAACAATGTTGGTCATTTAGAGCATTGACTACTGCCAGCGTGACTTTGTAGGTGAGTTCTAACAAAGTCTCTCTATATTACTGGCCAACCACTTTAGTTAGTAGAGGATCCAATATGTCCTCTCTGCTGACGCAAAAGGAGCAATGCAGATTTTTCATTTTAATATCATACTCTTCACTTCAATGGGGTCACTATAAAAATGTAATTTAAGTAATTTTCATCAATAGTTTGTCTTTCATGGACATTAAAACTTTTTTCTTGCACATAGTCTAGATATGTATAAAACTGTTAAATACCAACATGATAAGAAATAGACGTGGTCATCGAGGCCTGAAGGCTTCGTTTTGATGTTGTAACACATTGTACATTTTCATGTATTATAACCTAAGTCCAGTTTTTCTTTGAACACTTGCTTATATATGATCATCATGAACTTTTGATTCAGCTATCAGAGTTTATTACAAGATATGTAGGTATATCTCTGAAATAACAATATTTGAATGATGTCTGAAAAGGGCATACGTTCTTGTGAAAGAATGTGTACCAATTGAACTTCCTGAATGTTCATCCTTGATTAAATTGGGGCAAAGATGCATCTTTGCCTTGTTCGTACTCAATAGAGGTAAAAACAATTCATTACCTTCCGATAAAGAGATTAATTAAATTTTGTTTATTTTTATATTTCATTTAGCAATGACAATCAAGTGCACCTCATCCTTTGCACCCCACTAACCTATATATTTCAAAAGTGCCTAAGACGGCATTTTTCCAAAATGTCTAAAAAAACCTGTCATTCCATATCACAAAAATGGGAAAAAAAGCCAAACTACTAAGTATAGGCAAATATCACTATTAACAGCCATTTCAAAAGTTTTAGCAAACTATAAATAACAGACTTGTTCAATGCGTAGAGAAACAGTCCATTCTTTCAAATGCACAATTCGGTTTTAAGCACAAGCTGTTAACTGCCGATGCGGTGCTTGAACTTACTAACCACATAGTCCAGGAACTTGACAAGGGTAATCGGACTCTGGGAATTTCCCAAGACCTCTCCAAAGCTTTTGACACCGTTTCCATTTCTATCCTATTAAATAAGCTTGAATATTTAGGTATAAAGGGAACCCAACTCAAACTTTTTGCAGATTACCTACACAATCGTTCGCAATGTGTAAAAATAGGAATTATTCTAAGTTCTGACCTAGTTAACACTGAATATGGAATTCCTCAAGGAAGTATGTTAGGTCCCACGCTATTCTTAATGTACATTAACCAACTTTGTAACCTGAAAATAAAGGGTGGTAAAATCATATCTTTTGCTGATGTCATCGCTATTTTGTTCTCTGCAAACTCAGACACAGAATTATACGAGCGCGCACAACGAGGCTTCAGTATAATCAACAACTACAGTAGCACTTACTCACGCTAAATTCAGATAAAACTTATTTCATCCAGTTTTCTATGCGAAAATCGATTTCAGAAAACCCTTTCTTATACGCGCACTATTGTACTGATCAAAACAATCATCCGTGTCCATCTCCTCATATTACTGCTACTAAAACAATAAAGTACCGAGGTGTTATTATAGACGAAGCTCTGTCTTTTAGACAACACATAGATGCGTTTAACATAAGTAGGCAGGTATACTTTGCATTGTGTCCGTCGATACTGAATTACTGTATTACGTCCTGGGGCGGAGCAGCTAAAACCCTTCTCCTTAATATTAAATAGCCCAAAGAGCAATATTGAAAAATTCCCATTTCCGACCTCTCCTTTACTCCACTGAATTTCTCTATAAAGATTGTAAAGGACTGACAGGCACTTATTAAAAATGAGCACAATTTTAAAACATCGTAGCACCTTTAACTATAGCACACAAACAGTTAACAAAAGACTTATAATATAATGGACTAATCTAAGCTTTACATTAAAATTTCATTACGATTTAGACATACTTATTTTTGATAGTGTTGCAAACAATATAAATAATTAATTTAATTTTTGACTTAGGTACATTATGATCGATATTTTACTCTCATTATATCAATCTATTCTATACTCTAATTCTCTTGTAATATTTAGCAGTATAGATGATTAAAATGTATAACATTACCGAAGAAAAATTAAACAAATACAACCTTATACAATTATTTTATGTTTTGAAAAGCCCACCCCGTGCCCTACCAGACGCAAATGTGTCCATCACACTTACATAGGTACTCCAAAAAAAATCATTAAACCTCGAAATCTTTCTTGTCCACACGACACCTTGAAGTGTATTGATAAAAATCTTTTGGTTATTTATATTAAAACCTA
Organism: Marasmarcha lunaedactyla; assembly: GCA_923062675.1. Classification (NCBI taxonomy): domain Eukaryota; kingdom Metazoa; phylum Arthropoda; class Insecta; order Lepidoptera; family Pterophoridae; genus Marasmarcha; species Marasmarcha lunaedactyla. The sequence continues at coordinate 8,179,384 of OV281358.1, forward strand.
GTTTTATTTCATACGTGAATAGTTAAAGTATTGTTACGGAATACATTTATTCAAACAATATAACGATTGGTAATCAAAAATTCATTTGTCCTAGAACTTCCTTTCATCTCCATGTCCTAAACATGTTAAGAATATCGTTTTATATTAGTTGCATATTAGTGCCGCCAAGTGCTCGACGTGGAAGGAAGTGTCCACTTGCCTGCGTTTTCGCGCCATGAATGTAAGTATTCCATTTTTATGGTACTGGACATTTTTTCTTGCATCGCCGTGGCTAGGTATAACGTCTATTTGCATTAGTTTATACTCTTGATTGCGCATTCGATAGAACACCATTTCTCTTATGTTTATTTGGGAAGTGTTTATTACTTCGAAAAATTTATAGATTTTTTGGTATTTTATATTTTTGCCGTAATTCTCATCGCCGTGTTATCATTGCCGTAGTTTCCGTGGCCAAAAGTTACTATGGTAATGGAAAAAAAAGAAACACCAATGAAAAAAATTTAATTGCCACGCCATGAAAAGAAATTTAGTTTCATTGCCGTGGCCAGGTGTTTCATTTCCGTGACTTATGTTTTCATCGCCATGGTATGATGATTGATGAGGCAAAGAAAACATCTTTACCTGTAATATACAGGTAGTTACGAATAATGACAGTACCGGGCTCGTCAAGTTAACCAACAATAGGATAAAAAACCTAAGGACAGGCTTGATGAGTTTTTTTACTGTACAGTCTCAACTACTCTTGCTAGCTTTAAATTGGAATCACTTCATCGTGGGTTGCTCAAGACAAAGTTTTACCATTTAAATGCAATAAACTATGGCTTGTGTTACATCATTAATTAACAAAAGGTAAATAATTTAAAATTGATGTCACTTTCCTATCAAAAATCAAGAATTAACTGCAATAGGTCGAATTGATGACGTCTAAATAAAACTAAAATCAAAAAAATAATAAACGTTTATTTACAATATTTGTTCCTTCAGTACTTTGTGTTACCCCCTCGAACCCTAATTACTGCTTGTAAACCGTTTTTCATTGCCCGAATGAGTTTCCTGATGGAATCATATGAGATTTCTTGCCACTCTTCGATTAAAGCTCTTTTGAGTTCTTCTATCGATGCTGAAGCTGGACTTCTTCCTCGTACTCGTCTTCTCAGCTTGTCTCACAAATGTTCTATAGGGTTCAAGCGCCTGCGGGCTGGCCAGTCTATTGTAGCAATCTCAACTTGTTCCATGTACTGTCTAGTGACGGCAGCGGTGTGGCAGCGAGCATTATCATCCATTAACTTGAACTTTTTTCCAATAAATCCGGCGTAGGGAAGCACATGGGTTAGCAGAATGTCGTTAGGTTTAAAGAACTTTATTTCTCATAAGAACTTTATAGTTCACTTAAAATGAGATACAAGTAAGTTTTTTCTTATAACTAGATAAGATGAAGGTATTTTTTTTCCCGACTCTGACGTCTTGTATAAAAATTAATTACAAAGTTGGTTACATTTATATATTAAAAAAAAATGAGACAATATGCTAATTGTTATGGAGATTATGGACATGTTCTTTTAACTTAAGTTTATACGACTCAAAAGAGTCTATTTCTTTTAGCTAATTTGGTAATTTATTATATAGTTGTGCTCCTTCAAATAAAACAGTCGTTTTTCCGTAATTTGTGCGAATTTTAGGTAAATGAATATTGTTTTTGTTTCTTAGAGTGTATTTACTTAACTTTTTATTAAATTGTATACTAGATTGGATTGAGTTAGTCATAATATTTCGTATAAAGATGCTAGTTTTAAAAAATATATAGCTGCTTTAAATTTGAAAGTTTTGTGTTTTGATATATCTGAACAGATGGAGTAAAATAATTATAGTGGAATGATATATGATTTAATGATTTTATTACTTTATACTTTATATGATTTTATTTTGTACCCTCTGCAGGGGGTTCAAGGTCGTTTTCGCAGCTGATCCCCAAATTTCGATAAGATATACGATATGCGATTTTACCAATGAGTTATAAATAATGTAGTGAACTTTATTTGGAATGCAGTGGGAAACCTTTCGAAGCGCTCCTAAGAAGGATAATAGTTTTGATTTAACATGTGTTATGTGTTGTCTCCAAGTAAGTTTGTCATCAATCCATTTTTCAAGATGAGAACGCTGTAATGTAATATTGTTAATAGTAAGAGGTGTGAATTCCGGTATGTATTTATTTTTAGCAGCAAAAATCATGTAAGATGATTTTGCCGCGTTGATTGTTAGCAAATTGTATTTAAACCAATCATTAAGTATTCTAAGGTCTTTCTGAGCAGTGTTTATTATGCTATGTACTGAGTTTCCAAAGTAAAAGAGACATGTATCGTCTGCGTATAGTGTTCGTTGATGTATCTTTCTGCGGTTTAGCTCCGTTTTAGCTGCAATAGAAATGCCCACTCACCTCATGTAGGATCCACCCCCGTTTGCCACTGTTTCTGTAATACAACATTGTGAAAATCACTCCCCCGGGTAGGGTTGTCATCAATCCTCATTACTCAGTGGCTGCCATCTCATCAACTAGTGGCTGTCATCTCAACTGCTAGTGGCTGCCATCTTATCTCCGTTATAATTCACAATATGAAATAGAAAGAGCATATTAGTACATTGAAATATAAAATTAACACATTCTTAATGATAACATATAATAATATCTACTATGTTATAACCAACATATTTAAATTAATCACATATCTTCCATATTGCTAATGTCACCTCACTTTAGCCTAAAAATTTTAAAACACCAATTATTTACTTTTGACAGTTTACAACATTTACATATTTAAATATCTATGTAATTTAGATAGATATTTATTATTAACAAAATTTTTATTGTATGGCAAAAGGTTTCAGCCGGTCATTTCTCGACCTCCCAGGTGCTTATCTGAACGCATAAATGGAACGGACTTACTTGAGGCTGCCCGCTTATTGATAGCGCGAGCATCTCGTCACCCCTTAGTGGCGAGCCGCTACACATGGCGTCTTCTGTCCAGTTGTATAAGTGAACCAAACGTAGCCCTTCGAATGCTTGGGGTGACGCGCATCTGAATTCAATTAGCAGCACAGAATTTCTCTGGTCCATGAGCGGTAGTTTATCGGTAAACACCCACTGCAGGTCACACCCGCAGTGCCAGGAGTTCCATTGCAAGTTGATTCCATTTCGTATTTTTATCTTACCAGTTTTTATTTCTTTTCAGAAAAAAAATTTTTGTTCTTACGTGTCTCAGGTAGTCTTGGTCGTATTTGATTCTACCCGGCGACTCCACCAAGTTACGTTAAATAATATTATTTTTATATACTTTAACCTAGTACATCTTACTCAGATGATGGAGCTGGTCAGAATTTATTGATTCTTTTATTTCTTTTATTTTATATATATATATAAATATATATATATATATATATATATATATTTTAATATATTTTCTTCTTAATTTATATCGCCCTCTTTACTGAAATATCGCGGCATTCTGACCTGCTTCCTAACTTGAATCTGTTTACTTGATCCACCCCGGCCCCGCCAAGTCTTCATTTTTTAGAGATCTTTTCGTTTAAGCATCAACTATATTTCGTCGCTTTATTCTTCAGATATTATAATAACAATAAATTTATTTATTTCTGAAAAACTTACATCTAAAAATATACAATATGAATTTACAAATTTAGTACTACGATAAACTACATAATGATCAATTATGCTTAGATGTCTAAAAATTAACAATAAATACTATAATTATGATAAGTCATTATTATCGGTTTATCATGATCTAGGATAACAATAACTAGGCAAATACCGAAACTAAGTAATTATGAATTATCTGTTTTTTAGGTACAAATTAATAAATATAGTAGAGTACCTATGCTAAAAAAACATTAATTCTAAAACTATTAGGTACAGTAACAATCAAATGTGCAAAGTTCAAATGTTACATAAAATTGGTTTTATAATTGAGTCATATAGTTCCAAAAACCGCAAACTCCACTTTTTTTTGGTTCTCGATGCGCGCAATAAGGTGAATTTATCTGCCAGGGACGTGAAACAACGAAATAACACCTCTATAACGGTTCTGGTTTGCATCTCAATATTCCGTAAGAATATTGGACATGCGATTAGGAAACAGCATATTGAAAGTAGCTTAGGCGACGCTCGCTTGCTTTTAGCGAGGTTTTACGGGCGGGAATTCCTTTCGAAGCAGTTGTTTCTTGGACCATGGTGAAGCCATAGCTATTGTAATATTATATTTACTCTTTGTACGTAAAGTATTCATACCAACCACCAGGAATGAACTAATCGACAGGTGTAGTCTCTCCTGGTGATGCCGTCGTACAAATACATCCTCGTTCAGGCAGGTAGTTTGAATAACTTTTGTAAGAAATTTATCCACCCAACCTTGTTTGTGTGAATAAATTTCATGCGGACGGCCGATCGTCGCGGCTAAGCATGTCAGAATATCGCGATGTTTCAGTAAAGAGGTCTATATAAATTAAGAAGAAAATATATTTAAATATATGTTTGACATAAAAGAAATAAAAGAAACCATACATTCTGACTTGCCCCATCATCGGAGTAAGATGCACTAGATCAAAGTTATTCAAATAAAAGTTACAAGTTATACGAAGACCAAAATTTTATTTTAACGTTACTGTACCATTATATAATACCTTCGAATGAAGCGATTAATATACAATCGTTTGTAATTTCATAGAGATATTGTGCTGCAAGGTTAAATATATATCTTTAAACTTTGAAAGATTTTCTTAGAGATTCTCTATTTTCATGTTTATAAATTTCACGAATCAATTTAAAAATAATGCCTAATTAAAGCCACTGTTTTAATATTGCACTTTTGTACATTACTTTAGAAATAAGGCATAAACCATTATTGATACCATTTGCTAGAGCTCGTAATAGCACCTTCAGTATCAGTAACCAGTTTTACAATACATATTTTGTAATGTTCAGAAATAATCAAGTGGGAACACTGATCGTTTCCACCCTGTGTAAACATTTTTAAAGGGACATGATACGTTCTGTCACGGATTCGGAAAAATAGATACTTATTAGGTTGAGGTATGGTAGATGATGGAAAAAACTCGACAACTGGGAACATATATTGGGGACAAGTTGTATGAAAGTTCTTTTTTTGAACTAGAGTCTTCTAAGGCAAATAATGAATAGGTAGGATATGTCAGTTACCAACAACAGTCTAATCGTAATTTCAGCAATATGTTGACAGATACTACTATCTCTTCTGTTAGTACTGCTGTTATAATGTGATCCGAATACTAATTAGGTAGTTGAGTCAGGGATTTCCAAATTCAGGTTTTAGGTAGTTTAGTTTATATTTGCAAACCCGTAAATGAGCACAAAATAAATCAGGTTTATAGTAAATGCTATGTGCACCAAAGTACATAATTAAACATGGTTAATTTGTGACGAGAGTAGACGAAATGAATGATAACTTCTCAAATATAGGTAAAGAAGAGTTTACATAAAAGAATCCGAGAAAAGCCGTGAACAAAAGCTAGTAACATTAACCCTGGATTATACATTAGATAGCAAGATAAAGTTTTGAGTAATTGAGTGAATATAAGTAAAATCTATTCAATTTTTCAGATGTTGTTGAAGCTCCCGAAGAGCTAAGTTGTTTATTGGGCGTTTTCACAGTAAAAAAGAATGGTGTATATTTTTCGATCAATATGTTTTCTGAGTGTGTCAATCTGTCTGATCTCAAACGGGGCTGCAATTGAGTATAACTTGCAAGGTAAATAGAACTTCTTTAACAGTAAGCCTGCCGAAATAAATGTCATACAATGGACTCCAAAATTGTGAGCAATATTCAAAGATACTACGCACATACGAACAGTAAATAATTTTTATAACTTTTATGCTATTTAATTGGGAACTTGAGCGTAAAATAAATCCTAGTGCCCTATTAGCCCGATTAGCAATATCATCAATATGTCTATCATAAATTAATTTGCAATCGAGAACAATACCCAAGTCGCGTATTTCATTAGACATTTTGAGAACTTTGCCTTTCAGTAAATACTCGATACGTAACGGGATTTTCTTCCGAGTAAACCTGACCACATAACACTTTGAAACATTAATATCAAGTCTGTTAATATTGCAGTATTGTTCAAACCTAATTAAATCTTCCTGCAACACACACCCTTCTTGCATCGGACTACTAGATGCAGACAGACCTTCCATCCCTTCATGGTAGATATCCCAAGAAGTCGAACCAAAAGCTTCGATAGTTCCTTTTTGGTGCGGGTCGCCAAGGTGTGGAATGAACTGCCTGCGTCTGTTATTCCAGAAAACTATAGTCCTAGTTCTTTCAAGCGTCGAGTGAATAGGTATCTCGTGGATAGACGTGTAACACCTTCGTCTTCATCGTCACTTTCCATCAGGTGAGATAGAAGACAAACGTCTAATCCTTTTTCAATAAAAAAAACAATATACAGTCCTGGCAGTCCGCAACACTCTTAAAGATTTTCATATCATCCGCGTATAGCACAAACTTTGAATATATAAAACAGTTGGAAACGTCGTTTATAAATATATTAAATAAAAGAGGGCCCAGCAAGGATCCCTGTGGGACACCAGAAGGCACAAAGTTATATGCGGATGAAAAGTCATTCAACACTACGGCCAGTGACCTGTTCTCAATGTAGGACTTGAACCATCTGAACAGACTTACGTGAATTCCCGCCTTCAATAGTTTTTGTAGTAATACGCTATGGTCAATGCAGTCAAAACACTTCGCGTAGTCCGTAAAAATGGTATCCACTTGGCCTCCAGAGTCCATGTTGACCGTTGTGTAATCGATAAACGATAAAAGATTAGATGTTGTAGATCGCCTTTCAAGAAAACCGTGCTGCTCAGAGATGAAGTAAGGTATTAGGTTACTGTAAATTTGGGTGTATATTAAGCGTTCAAATACCTTTGCAAATATGCATAATTTAGAGATCGGTCTAAAGTTACAAACATCATTTCTTCTACCTCCTTTATGAATTGGTGTTATATAAGCCGATTTCCAAATCATAGGAACAATACCTTCATTTATAGAACGTTTAAATAATATCGTTACTGGTTTAGTCAAAGGTTCTGAACATCGAACTATAAATAGTGGCGGTATTTGATCAGGTCCTGCTCCCTTCGAAAGATCCAGTGATTGAAGTTCTTTTAATGTATTTTCGTAGGTAATTTATATACTACTGATAGTGTTGGCATATTTTGAACATTGATCAATTGAATCATTTGAATCTCTCGAGGAGCTATTTGATGTTTGAAAATTTTATTGGAAATACCGCGCGAAAAGACGGCAAGCATCTTGTCCAGATTCTGCGACCTCTGCTTCATATGACAGAGATGAGGGAATAGAGTTGTGATTGTTTTTGTTATATTTGATGAACGACCAAAATAGTTTGAGATTTTTTTCTATAGATTCCTCACATTGTTTTATGTAAGCAGTAGAACATTTGACCTCTAGGTTTTTAGCTCTTTGACGTAAAAGTGAAAATGTATTGTAATCTGAAATATTCCCGTACGTACGATATTTTTTTATGAACTTATACTTTTCTCTGAGAAGATGCTTTAACGAAGAATTGTACCACGATGGATATCTAGCGCTAGACAATAACTTTTTAGGTACGATTTTTTTTATTAGGTACATCATGTAAATAATAATAAAAATTATCTACAGCTTGTTCAAGCGGTATTTTTTGTAGACAGTCATCCCAGTTTACTTTACTCAACGAAGATTTAATGCTGTCACAATTTGCTGTAACGAGTATTATCCTCCATAGGCTTTGTAAACGCTTAGTCTATTGTTATACTTAACGACTTTGGATGGAGATCTTCGGGTATAAGGGGATCATCGGATGAAGACACCTGGACATCAATATTACTTAATATTAAGTCTAAAAGTCTACCACGTGTGTTACGGCAAAAATTAAATTGTGTAAGGTTGCATTCAGACAATGTATCAACAAATGTATATTGAAATTCTCCCATGACCCCCGAATATCCAGAAGTGGAGTTGGAAGTGGGATTCCACTGAATGTTACTCATATTAAAATCTCCCATAATTACAAAAACATCATTTGGCTGGGAGTTCACTGTTGAAGCTAATTTATTACTAAAATTCGAAAGTTGTGAATTAAAGGAATGACCAAACTTTTCATTACACCGATAAATAGAACAAAAATGTATTTTACAGAAGTAGCGTGGTTATCAGTCAATGTAATTGTGACCCAGATGTATTCAGCCTTTGATGACCATTCTAGGCGATGAATTGCCATGAACTCACGACGAACCGCTATTAAAACACCGCCACCAAACCTTTCCTGTGTGGACTGGTAGTTTCGATCCCTTCTCCAGACCACATACCTATCATCAAAAAGTTCCCCGTTATCTATGCCGTTAACATCCACGTTTCCGTCAAACCAACCACGTCATATGAATGCATCAATAAATTTCTTTTGAATACGTGAGTTTTGTGCGTAGCCCTCTTGTATTTTGATAAAAAATGTTTAAAACTTTGTCATTATCCATTGTGTATTTGAAACATAGTTAATAATTAAATAAAAACATATAAAGAGGCTCACAATACCAGCATACAAATACATCGGCAGACCTGTCACAGGTGGAAAGCTATTTAAAGACAAAAGTAAAAAAAATAAATTTACTGTAAAAAAATTTACGCAAATATTCAAAATTATATTAGGCTTTTCTGAGGTTCCCAGGATTATTTGATTAAGTAAAATATAAAAACAGTATGAAAGTTAAAATAGTTGCAAATAAAGCTGTACCTTATATGAGTAAACATTAAGTAACATAAATGAAAGTTTGAATAAATTAAAGCAAAGCTCTGCACTATTTTGGATAGGTCGTTTTCGGTTTTTATAAAAAATAAAAATAGAGAGTTGTCAGACCTCCTAGCCATTATTTTACAATGCTTTACCCAGATGTATTTAAAGTTTTTTTCTTTTGCCAATGATCTTGCTTTGCTTAGAAGAGTCTTATTCCGTTGGGTCAGGTGATCATTTAAATATATTTTTGAGTCTCCGGTAAATCCTAGGTTGGCCAAGTTAAGCGTCTTGCTTTTACGAGACATCGCAATCAGGTTTTCTTTTAAGTAACGGTTGTTGAATGATGTTAGAATTGGTTTCTCGACCTTCGACATACGGGTTGGAAGCCGAGCAATATAGTTAATATCTTCCTTTTTAACAGTAACATTACATAGTTGACCAATTTTTCGTTTTTACATTCATTATTACAAATTTTCGTTATTTTTCATAGGTATACACCTTTAATTTCAGCGTTATTGGCTCTTGCCCACTGGTCTCTATCCTCCATTTCCTGATGAAGCTTGACTATTTCAGCTTTGAGAACAGGTACCTCAAGAGCAACTTTTTCTATTTTAGTAAGCCGAGAATCTAAGGCTTTACATGTTCCTGAAAAATTATTAATCAACTGATGTGCCATCTCAAGAGACCCTTTAAGGTCGCTGATTTCCCTTTTAATTAACTTCACGTCTTCTAATAACGATGCTAGAGGCGCCAGCTGTACAGAAACCTTGTTGAATTGTTCTTGAATTTTTTCCAATTGCAGTGGCAGGGGCGAAATTGCTACAGTAGAAGGTAAGGAGCTAGATTTACATTTAGGACATCTCCAGCAATTTTTCCTTGTGTCCCCAAGTTTACGATAGCCACCTTCGCTAATACCAGAACATTGGAATTCATAGTGTTGCTTACAGATACTGCAAACGGGCCCTTCAGTGTGTTCCAAACCACAGCTGGCGCAGGTTGATTCAGCGCAAAATAAATTTAATTAATTATAAAAATATGTATGCTTCAATTGCAATAATTCACTCCTAAGATTTATCAATATATTTGCTTTTTTTTCTTTACAACTCCACCTCAACTTATTTCCGCTTGCTCTTTTATATAAATGTGTCACAATACCAGATTAAGGGCTCTATTTCAACTAAACCTCACACGAACCTTGTGGTTGAGCGGCTCAGTGTTTGATAATGGAACCAGGAAACGTGAGTTCGATCCTCTCCAGCAGCAATCGCGAATTTTCGTTTTTCTGTTAATATTTGTGGCAGCAAAAACAATCAATATCACTCACACACACTCACTGCACCCTCTATATGGCAACACGACAGAATACGAGATGTTGAGAGTTCGGTACAAAATAGCCGCCGTAGGCAATGTCATACCACTGCAGATAGAACAGGAGGGACCGACTATCAGCGTTCTCACTCAAATAGGCCGTATAATAGAAACAAATAAATCCGAGCTAACAAACGACACAACGTGCGATCAACTGAACAGCTGAGCTGAAACTCAGTATATCCAGTAACTATATCTTTCCAAAGGTTCTCCACCAACGTCTCTATAGTTTTAAGCGTCGGAACCAATTTTCAAAGCACATTTTCCAGTCTGCAACTGGTACTTCTTCAACGGCCTTCTCGAACGCAGTGAGCGCATCTTCTGGCGATGAAAACTGTATCCCCTTGAGCTGGTTTTTAGTTTTAGGGAACAAGAAGAAGTCACTCGGTGCCAAATCAGGGTTGTCAGGTGGATGCCCCAAAGTTTTAACGGTGTGGTGTTTAGGAGGTGCCTCGTCTTGATCACAGACTGCACGGGCGCGTCGTCGTGATGGAGCTAAAGGTCTCGGAGTCTCGTGTTCGGTCACTTGTTGCTCGCAGCAGCAAAAACTTCTAGCAAGCATTTGCTAGTGTACTCTGCATTAATGAAACTATGGTATCTTAAGGGAATTGATATAAACCACCCCGTTAAAGAGAAAAAAGTGGCGATCAACATTTTTCCAGCGCCTCTTGATCCTTTTACTTTTGTAGTATTCAGCAAAGCTCGATAGTTACGATTGAGTTGAGTCTCCAGTCTGTATTGATGTCGTTTGGTTTTCTTAAGGGAATGGATACTAAATACCCCGTTAAGAGAAAAAAATGGCGATCAACATTTTTCCAGCGCTTTGTAATTGTTTTATTGTCGTAGGCGTTAGTTTTAGACTGGCGCTTCGTTTCTGAATCATATTGATAAACCCAAGGATCGTCACCTGTTATAGTATCATGAACAGGGCGGAAAGAAGCTGCTTTGAATTTATCAATCATATTATGGCACCATTTCACGCGCGCCTGCTGCTGAGCATTAGTTAGGTTGTGGGGTACCCAGCGTGAAACAATCCTCCTTACGCAGACGTGGCTAGGTAGAATATTATCGACATTTCTCAATCTAATCTGCGGATTGTGCTGAATCTCCTCGTAATTATTCACTTGTAGCTCGCTGTCTTGCGACACAGCAGTCAAAGGACGACCACATCTTTGTTCGTCCTTCAAATTTAAACGACTGCACTAAAAGTCATTATACCAGCGGTACACAGTTACTCAAGAAGGCGCCGTAATTAAATAAAACAATTCACAAATTGGACTTGAAGTCGTAAAAATTCATTACACGAACATGTTCCCGAGGCAGATGCATTTTTCCATGACTCATAATAGTTTCATAATCTCGGTAAAAAATGTAGAGAGAAATTAAAATTTCGAAAAAATAAACTTTTACCTTAAAATAATCCAATCTTCAGAATTAATTATAAATCGCCAGCGTTCCACACATAAAAAATTTTTTCGCAAAATTTTCCCAGAGGCCTGGTTAAATCTTCTACTCCGCAATTTCTTTTTTTTAATTATATCCAATGCAAATAACAAAGAAGTTTCTTTCGGTTGTATCTGTGTGCCCGTGTGGTATCGTAGACTAGAAACGAGTTTTATGAGCTTCGATTGTTTAGAAACGAATGATGTGAGTGTCCTTAGCCATGATTGATAAAAATCAATACAGTAATTCAAAAAGTGTGCAAAATGGTTATCAGTCAGAGTTTTTTATATCTTTTCATTAATTTTACCAATCAAACATTTATTAGAATTGGTTAAACATAAGTTGAGGGAAGTTTTGTTATTGGTTAATCGTTATCATACAATGTTTAAGATAAACTAATCACAAAACGTTACTTTTATACATTATTATATAATACAATAATCATGGAAATATTAATTGTAAAACGATTACCATACGATTCCAATTCTAAAGCTTTGGAAAATATGTAATGACATAATAATTATTCATACTCACAATAACACAGTTTCTCGTAAGGTTAGTAAGTATTTGTTTCAGGAAAAATAACAAAAATAACAAAGATAAACAGAGTCGTCTAGTTTCAAATCCCCTTTTCCTTCAAATTTTAACTTATTACCGAATTAAAGTTGTATAAGCGTAGTACAGATTCATAAATTTGTTTTATATCAAACTTCGCTATAAGCTTGTTTAAATTACGTCTAAAACACATTATCAGGTGCAAAGCTCTCTAAAACGAAGCTTGTGAGTTTCAAATTCCTCTATAAATAATCCGGCCAATAGCAGATCACAATTTATGTCACTTGACATATAAATTAATATGGCGGATTCTCGTAAATTTATGTAAGTGAGAGAGCTGCGGTTTTTTATTCTTTTATGTGGATATAATCGAAGATTTTTAATAATTACCAAAAATGCGAACCTGGTAAAGCACGCAAGAGACTGGTCAATAGATCAAATTCGAAACGTGAAGTATTTCGTGAAAAAAGGTATGTTCATTTCTTCTATACAACATTCAACCGCTATTTGAAAAGTTGTAATGCAAAATGGACCCATCAATAATTATTTTTTTTATTTATTTTATTACATTAAATAAAACACTTTTTACCGGATATTATCGCGTATATTTTAGTTAATTTTAAAATTATTTCGACGTTTCGGCATCTTTGCAGTTGCCGTGGTCACGATGTATGAATCGTGAAAATTTAAGAAAATATATATTTTATTACAATTTAAACATTGTAATAAAAAATAAAAAACCTTACGTCATCGATTTAACTTTTGAGATATGATCGTTTAAACAATTAAGTCGTGCTCAAAAACGCGCTATCTCTGTGTTCAGCGTATCATAATTCTTCTCTGTCATCGAATTGTACTGAACAAAACACTTAAATATATAGTTTCATTCATACTAAACATAAAAAACATGACACTTGTTACTGTTACAATAACAACTTGAGGCACAATGAATGTTTTTGTAAAACCCAAGCCACGCGGCGAAACGCGGCGGCAGTTATAAAAAATTACGTGGCAATGTAGGGTGTGCGTCAAGCGAATACCAAATCGGATACTTGTTTTCCATGGCTACAGTTTTTGAAGGGACAAACTCAGCTATTATCTGGTTAATAAAATAATAGAATTTTTCAACTGATACATTAATGTCACCGGTCTTAAGAACACTCCCCCAATCTACATCACTTAGAGCACTCCTTACTGCATCGTAATCGGCCGCGGCGTACCTCCTCACAACGCGCGGCGCGGGCCGCAACTCGGCGACCCCACGCACAAGTGTGCACGAACGCGCAGCGCCGGGTGGTGTGCCTCCTCCGGCAGAGCCAGTGGTGCCGCGCGCGACACTGAGCATGCGCAGCTACTAAACACAAGATCTAAACATCTGTTATTTATGTTTCAGATACTGTTGTACTGTGACCAATCCGTATAACTCATAATTAGATGCATTTGATTAGTAAATAAATAAAAAAAATGGATTACGTAAATCCTCGATACCTAGGCCATCAATGCGCGATTTCCATACTGCATCAGGAATGTTAAAATCTCCCAATAGAATAAATTCACTATTCGGCAGATCGACGCTTAAGTCTGACAAGTAGTCAAATAGTAATTGCTGAGCTAAAGCTTGATCTTTATTTTGTGGGAAGTAACAAGAGAATATATATAAAAATTCAGAAGCGTTATGTGCACAATCAAGCGCGATTCCGACGCAAGCAATGTCGGGCGCGCCGGGTAGCGGCGGCAGCACACACTATAACGGGGACCGAATAATTCCGAATCGAATATACCCGGCAACAACCACGTTTCGTAATCAAAATTAAGAACATTGTTAAAAAACCTTTTAGTTTTTGTGCGTAATCCTCTAACGTTTTGATAAAATAAATTTAACGAATTCACAGCGAAAAATAAATAAAAAAATAGTTATTATATATATCGTCGTACATATATCGTGTATTACAGTCCAAAACGTTCTTAAAATACTAAAAACAATGTTAATTATTTTAAATAGTATTACGATTAAATACAATATAACATCCGCATATAAATACCTTAATTAATCGAATGTATGTATGTAAAATGTATGTAAAAAAAATTCGACAAAAATACGCCCACTAAACAATAATATTTAGTTAAATTACCCAAAAATATTAAACGTTTACATAATATCCACTATACGTGAACTGCAAGTTGCCTTCAAAAATGTTTGAAGATATATTTCAATGTGGCACACATTCCACAAAACTCACTTGTTTACGCCAACTGACAAAGCGCTCGAACTGCGTAACAGTTGAATAAGTGTACTAGTTTTTTTGCCAACTACCATGAACACTATTTACGTAATACATTGCGCGTGTCGTACATCCAACATCTAAGAAACCAGTAACGAACCGTGACATACACACCAAACATAACGAAGGAAAACTTATCCAATATATAAGATAAGATAACAACAGCTAAAACACCTCAAATTAAGTGTCTCAAAACGTGATTTACTTAAGAAAATATTTAACGTAAAATGACAATGTATACATTACTTAAATTTAGAATAAAAATTAAAAAAACATGCATACCTAACATCAAGCTCACACTGAATTAATATTGATAATAACAAAATAAAATTTTACAGTAATTTATTAATTTTTTTTAACAATAGCATACAAATGGTTTAGGAAACTGAATATTGCTTATACTATTTTTTTTATTGCTTCTTCGAAGTAATATGCAGTACCGGGGAATTATCAGTGCGCCGCACCATGCCCGTGCAGTTGCGCACCCAGCAATAAGCGTAGTTCTTCTCCTTCGCTTTAGTACGTGCTTGTTGTAAAAGAAACTTGTTGCGGGTTGATAAATGGTCATTTATGTATATGCGGTTATTGTCGCTGACAAATCCTAGATCGCTTGCTTTGAGATCTTTAAGTTTTCGAATTGCTGCCAGAAAATCATCCTTTTTGTACCTCGACTGAAACTTTAATATGATTGGTTTAGGTGTTTTATTGTTGTTATCCGTGTCATTTCTTACCGCAATCCTGGTCACAAAGTCGATGTCCGTTGACAAGTTCAGCGAGAAACTACTACGTTCTGACAGTTTCTGGACTATTTTCAGAAGGTCTTCACCAGCCTTATGAGGAATACCATTTATTTGAACGTTAGATCGCCGCACCCACTGCTCATTTCTGTGATTATCCTCCAGGATGCCATTCACAACATTAAGTAAATCATCAAGATCAGTTTTGGATGATTCTACAGCTTTTACCCTGCTTTTAATTGTGCTAACTCGCTCCGAGATCTCATCCATTCTTGAATTGAGAGCTAACTTGAGGTCTGCAATAGCATCAGTAACTTGCTTCAGGTCATTTTGAATAAAATGTATAGCTTCAAATGTAGGTTCAAGTTCAGCGATTTTTGAAGAAATGTCGCTGAGAGCCTCACGGGCGGACCACCCTAGCTCGTCCGCATCACGAGACTTGATCGGAGTGTTCGTGTTATCGGCCTTAGGTATTTTAGAAATGCAATCCGGATAACACCATTGTTTTGGTACGGATTTATTCAAATTAAGCGCCACGCATAATTTATGAAATATTGCCTTGCACTTGCAACAGGTGGCGTCACCCGTAGGCCATGCAAACTTTGCACACGCTCTACACTTGTTCATTTTATTAGATAAGACAAATTAGTACGGCTGCAACTATATAGGTGGCACTGTGTGGTGTTATTGAAATTGGAGACAATTGGTCGATAATTTTAAATAAATAAAAATAATTACGAAATAGTCTCTTCTCTTAAGAAAGCACTCGATACTTTACTAATGATAGTCAAAAAGGATTTTGTAAATGTACACACCGTCTAAGAAACAATCCTCAGTCCAAGGTTCACTCAAATTGTCACTACACAAAGAAACAGTTAGTTATAATGTTATATAAAATGCACTAAACTTCGTTGCTTCAATTATAAATTTATAATAATATTTACTTTTATATCGATTAAAAACGCCGAGCTCAATGTTTACGCTGCAACTACCCACACACAAACGGGTACTATTAGGTTTATAAGTTAAACGATTGGAAAGCATATTTTTTAAATCTTTGTGATAAAATATACAAGGAAACGTAATAAATTAAACAAATAGTTTTTTAAATACGATTAAAATTTTATCAAAGATTAACCTGAGTGTGCTATTTTAAGACACTGGGTGCTTGTGCACGTCTATGCACCCAGTGCCTCAACTAGACACCCCAGGTCATCAATTAAGTGGGTAATTAATTCACTTTATTTATTTTATTTTATTTATATTCTTTTGTTACGTTATATTTTAATTATATTAAATTGTGTGTTTATTATTTAAAAAATTAATTTGCAATAAAATTATTTAATTTTGATTTAATTGTGATTTTATTTGTAACTAGGATATTATGGTAATTAATATATTAATTTTAATTTTGATAATCTGAACTACATTTACTTTATTTGTTCCTACTTCATTCTAACAAATACGACGACCGGGTCTGAAATAAAGAGTATTACTATTATTATTATAAACCTAAAACTATTTCATTTACTTAGTTATTTGGTCACAAAGATTCAAAAATAAGTTTTTTTTTATGTTTGCGGTATTTTTAACATAATGGTAGTATTTTTATCATTAATTTATTGCAGCTAATAAGGATTTGTAAACATCAAAAGCGTATGTCAAAGTGGGATCGTTACCGTTTCAAAAGGTTTTATATTCCCTTTAAAATTACATGAAATTATTTTAGAGGGATTTGAAACTAGACGACTCTTTTAGACGACTAAATTATTTAGTCAGTATAGATCGGAATAAAAAATGAAAAAATGTATGTTCTTGTGTTAGTCACTTTTAAAAAACTTATTTTAAGCATTACTTACTATGTTTGTTTTGACCTCAATGTGGACCTTATGGTCTGGGTTGTGATCCATAAAAATTCTTTACTTTTTCATATTCTTATTGAAATCTTAAGAAAATATAAACGGTGGGATGTTGTGATGCCGCTTTGATAAACATTCCTTTAATATTAGAAAGAAAAATGAATTCAAATATAGTTGAATCGGCTAAAATCCAAAAAAATAACCAACCCTTGTTTCAAAAAACCTTTAGTCATTTATTTGAAGTAGTTTATTA
Source organism: Marasmarcha lunaedactyla (assembly GCA_923062675.1). NCBI lineage: Eukaryota > Metazoa > Arthropoda > Insecta > Lepidoptera > Pterophoridae > Marasmarcha > Marasmarcha lunaedactyla. The sequence continues at coordinate 8,196,731 of OV281358.1, forward strand.
TTTTTAAATACGAAAAGCAATTTAGGTAAAAAATTACAAATATCTTTACACGTGTTGGATATGAGTCCGAAAACCTATAACGAGTCACGTATGAAAAGAGAATAATATAAATCGGCTATAACAACAGACGTTTCAAAGCCTGTTCAACTAACTATTTGAACACCTGGCTTAGTACCAATGGCACAATCGGATGGCCTGCAATATCACAAGACCTTCAAATTTTTTTTGTGATTAGGACATTTAAACCATCTTGCTTACAAAAAATTCAACGCTAAATAAAAAATATTTTATTTCATAATGGGTACAAAAACTTTTACAAAAATACTGTAATAAAAAGTAAAATGCATCTTTAACTTCAGCTTTTAAAAGGTATACCAAAATGTAGGCAGAGAGGAACAATCTGGCGAAAAAGCCTCTCAGTACTAATTATCAAAGTAGTTCTGTGAAATAGTAGGTATAAAATTAAATTACGATATGAATGAAAACAAAAATAGCTGTTCATTTGTTAAAAATTAAGGTTCATTGTACAGAAATTCAGTTATAAATAAATTCTTTGAAAGAATAAGTTTGTGTGTGCAACAAAAGAGAGCTTATTTCCAGTATCCAATAAGTAATTTGTTAATTTACTTGGTATTCGTTTTTGCTATTAATTCAAATAAATAATAGTTTCGAGGCTTTTCTTTCATTTAAAAAATGAATCATCTTGTTTGTTAGGAAAATGTTATCTTTATGATTAACTCTTTTGATTTTAGCCTGTTCGATTCCCAGTAACCGAATTATTCGATACCCTCTACACATTCAAAGATACAGAACATAGTTCACACTCTAATTTCTGTGATGGCTGCGTTGACTGAAAATATAAACAATCCTGCCACCCGATTCTCTCATGAGATTATGCACTTTTACGCAGAGTCTTTAACATTTACCAGCGATAATACTGAGACCTGCGGTTACTTGATTGTTCGAGAATTGTATAATCGGATCCTCTTGCGTTAAAATGTTTCACCCGGAATCACCCACGTATCTTTGTTGCTGGATGTTGCTAGATCAAATATATCCTATGTTACTTGGGAACATTCTGGCTTTAGAAAAGTCAAATGAATCAATAATTGTTTACGTCCTTTTGTTAATGTCACAAGGAAAGAGACCTGCACAAAGTTGATACATGAAATAGAAATAAGCTGGCAGCTCACAATGGATCACTGTATACGCTTTTACAATACATGAATGAAGATATCCAAGGTCTTTAGTGACAAATTTGAAGAAAAAATAAAGGAAAATATTCACGCCTAAGCTAATTATCAATTATCCAAACATATTCGGACGACACAGTATTCTCTTTTTGCTGTGTATCCCAGTGATGCTGCAGGCAAAGTCCAGCAACGTTACTCCTCTGAACAGCTGGTTTACTTTGTGGATTGTTGTGCCTAACACGGAGAATAGATGCTTCCGTTCAAGCCACACCGGACACGCTGGGAGATGAACCTATCGGTGCGCAGTAACTCATGGTCTCTACAAGCTTCAAATTTAAGTTCAAATATTTATTTATCAACATTGACAATTTCTTGTTCTTCGTCAAATAAAACCCGACTCAACTGGCAAGAAACTTCACAGATTCCCCAAATTTACGTTTAACAAAATAACTTTAAAATTTCTGTATATCTGAGTTTACATAAAAAAAGGAACAATTACTTAACAACCATCGAAGTAGCTCTATCCAGTTATATGGAAAGAACACAACTCTATTTTTTAAGTTCTTTTTTAGCCTTGTCTCCGATTTTGATGGATTGTTGTTATTTTCCTCAGATGGCGATCGGTTTGACTTCGTGGTAGTCGGCGCAGGCTCCGCTGGTGCCATTGTGGCCACGCGCCTCAGTGAGGTTCCGCACTGGAATGTGCTCCTTATTGAAGCTGGAGGTGACCCTCCTTTGGGCAGTGTGGTAATTTTTTTTTGTGGTAATATTGTATCAACGTATACTAAATCTTTTCTTTCTGTAGTTTTCACGATTCATTATATTAAATAACACACATTTAAAATGGATTTTATCATAACTTATTATTATTTTCAGCTACCCAGTTTGTTTATAACGTTGCCCCATACCAAGTACGATTGGGACTACTATGCAGATTTAGATAAAGGCGTGGGAGATGCCCATTTCAATAATTCTCTCGTCATGACGAGGGGAAAAATGCTAGGTGGCTGTTCGTCTATTAATTATGAAATTTACAGTCGAGGAAAACCTGGTGACTATGACGACTGGAGCACATACGGTGCTGACTGGGATTGGGAGAACGTTTTAACATATTTTAAAAAACTCTAAAATATGACTGATGATACAGTTTTTACAGATCCCAATAACGAGTCATTACACTCTAAAACAGGACCAGTTAAAGTAACTCGCCAGGCGAGTAAATATTTTGACAAGGTGAATTCCATTTTTATTAACTCATTTCAAGAAATAGGTATTGAAGAGATTCTGGAACTGAATGGTCCTGAGTTAGAAGGTGTGACAACTCTGCATTTTACATACGCAAATGGCAAAAGATCAAGCACTGCGGAGGCATATATATTTCCGAATAAAGATAGAAGTAATCTTTACGTTGCCAAATATACAACTGTTTCTAAACTGATATTGGGTTCTGGAACGGCACAGATTGAAGGAGTGCAAGTTATGTTGCAAAACGGGAACATTATAAACGTATATGCGAACAATGAAGTTATTGTATCAGCTGGGGCCATAAATACGCCAAAGCTGTTATTGCTGTCTGGCATAGGACCAAAAGCAGAACTTCAAAATCACAACATTACACAAATAATAGAGTTGCCTGCTGGACAAAACTTACAAGAACATGCTACCGTGCCATTCAATGTAGCTGGTAAAAAAGGTCAACTAGGTGCTTTGCAAAATTTAGCAAGCTTGAAAGAGTTGGATGGTTTTCCTCTCCCATTACTGGGTGGCTATTTTAACGTGGAAGATAAAGCTGATCGAACTAAGCCCGATATTCAGTTCTTCAGCTTACATGCGGGAGCTTTGTCACTTTTGTCACCAGTTGTAACTTTTGCTTCCCAACGATATTTTAATTATGATACTGATTTCTCTAAATCCGTAGCTAAAGTTTATCTAAACAATGAAGTACTGCTTATGGGCCTTGTTCTCTTACACCCTGAGTCAAGAGGTGAGGTAACACTGAAAACTACCAACCCTGAAGACGATCCAATGATCGATTTAGGTATCTTCAGAAATGAAAAAGATTTAGACTTGTTGGCAAAAGCCGTGGAAAAAATGACACTCATTACAAATTCAACTTATTTCCAAGAAGTTAATGGTTTTATACCAGAATTAGCTGTTCAAGGCTGTGAAAACTTAAGTTGGGGTAGCAGTGAGTATTGGAAATGTTTTACGAAGCAAACTATCTCCACGATTTTTCATCCAAGGGGGACTTGTACAATGGGTAAAGATAGAGTTGTCGACGAAAGATTGAAAGTGCATGGCCTTAAAAAGCTCAGAATTGTGGACGCATCTGTGTTTCCCGTAATTCCAAGTGGTAACACAAACACTCCTACTATGATGTTGGCTGAGAGAGCTTCAGATATTATTAAAGAGGATTATATAAATAATTGATTTAAAATTGTTATTTATAAGTCACAACAAGCTGCTGGATATTAAAAAAAATATGATATTATCAATTTAATATTGTCGAATAAATAAAAACACAAATCATAGTCATTCATAGACGTAAAAACACAAATAACTTGTTTAATTTTGTATTCATTGTGCTTTTGTTTGTTTTGAAATTAAATTAAATTAAATAGAGCCATAAATTTTTAACCGATTTAGAAACGGAGGCAATTCTCAATTACCCTTTTTGGCGAAATTTACCAACATGCAAGTAAAGGAAATGTCACAACCTAGGCTAGGTCTTTGTACACCTTCTGAAAAAATTGACAAATTAATGGTAATTATAGGAAAAATACAAATAATTTGATTTAATTAGTAGTTAGATGGTAAGAAAATAAAAAAGTCAACAATATTTGTGTTCGTTTTAGCGGGCAATATTGACAATGAGTCTTTTCAATGACGGAAGTTGTAAAGTAAAGTTAGTCCACTAAGCAGAGGGGACAGCCACCTCACTCAAAGCACACTTCATTCACACATTCACATCACATTGATAGTTGTCTGTCTGTGTGTTTGATTGTTCGTTGCGCTTGAGTTTGTTTTTCGGTTTCTTTATAACTTTACAACTATTAAATAAGCTAAAAATACACAAAACAATGCAATTCAATTCTTTGGACTTAATGCCATAATCGATACTACTCGATACACAAAATAAAAAGATGTAAGTAAACCTTGGCTGTCAAAATGACATTTTTGCCGCCATGATGTTTTTTGTTTGTGTTGCACACTAAATATGAACAATTTCATTTCCTACCAGTAAACAAAGTGTTTTAATAACAATTCAACAATCAAAAAGTGTTCTAAGTATCTAAAACTATTTTTTGATAAAGTGTACAAAGACCTGGCCCAGACTCCTTGCATTTTGGGACATATCTTTTACAAATGTGATACCAAACGATGCGCGCGCGTTGCACTTACGATTATGGGTCACGTAAAGTTTCAATGGAATACCGTTGGAGTTTCGTTTTGCCTTCAAATTCAAATATATATTTTTTAAAGCTCTACGTTTAACACTACAGTACACGCGCCCTTTTTTATTACAAGATTGCTCTCATGCTGTACCATAGTACAAAAAGTAATTATGATTTTGGATATAATTAAAAGGTTTATAAAAATAAAAATAAATTCAGATATGTTTTATCTTTATTATGAAATGTAATTCAAAGAAAAATTAACAAACTTTACAGTTACTTTACAAATTAGAAATATTATAAGAACTCTTATGAAATAATCAACTTTTTGGATAGATTGAGATCAACTTCGATAAAATAATAAAAAAATAATGTTCTGACTTCTAATTATCTTCTTCTTCGCACTGAAGATGTAACACACTTGGTGATCAGGGCATATTAAACCTGGCACATCGTTTACACCAATTTTTTGAGGAGCGCTTTCGGGCTCGAGAGCACATGAAACATTTGCCAACTCTTACTCTCTTGTTTGAGTGATCATGAGAAACCTCATCAGACACCCCCAAAAGGCTTCTTGTTTTTATTTTTAATTCCCGAAGAAGATATTCAAGGGCATGGATGATCAAAGCATTTATACCCGCTATATTCAAATAATTTCGGACCAAGAGGTCGAAATCTAATATTTTGCGATCTTACTCTTGTTTCTGGTGGACATTCTTTACTCCATAATATTCCATTCTTAAACTCGTAAACATTTTGACTTGTACGGTTCGATGAGAGTACAGAGTGAGGAACATCTTCGTCGGATAAAACCGCAACATCTTCGCGTTCGAGTTCAAACATCTCTTCCTGTGTAGGTTTTGAATTCTTGGTCATCCAAGTAACCCTGGATAGTTTCGTCGTCATTTGTCTTTTTCTCTTACCAGCACAAAATCCGGCCATCAATACGAGGCTCCATTTTTCATAAGAGATCGCTGAAACCGTAATTGAAATGAATTATATTTATAACAAGACAAGCTACTAATTATATATTAATTATTTCTAAGTCAAAGTTTTATTAATATCAAAATCGTATGAGAAGAATAAAAAGAATAGCGTATACATTATTGCTTACCTTAATTCACTTTTGTTACACCGATGCTCGCATGTACTACTATGGTAGAATGTCGATTTCGGCGGGAAATTGTGCAATGATGCGCCTAAGCAGTCACTTAGCCTAGCACTGATCCGTTGCGTTATATTGTTTTTGAGGCATATCTAGAGGCGCGGGGGGAAACACCTTAAAATTAAGGAATGGTGTGAAAAAATTTGAGGGTGCTCTACCATGGCAGAACTCTCGTGCACTGCAGTGTTAAATGGATAAATTGTATAAAATTCACTTTCTACATTAATTATATTCGACTAATGATGTCAGTGCCAGTTGGCGTTGATCGCAAGACGCACGGTGGGTGTATCTCGAGCTGGGTATTGCGTGGGAGGTAAGAATCCTAACACACACCCACATACACATATTTTATTTTGCAAACTTCTGTTAGATGTTTTAATATTTTTGATTTCGACAAAAAAGTTAGGAAAAGGTTAATAAGCGCGAGTACAAAACAACTCCATGCTACAGTGGGTAGAGCGCCTGCTTACCTACCATTTATAAAAGGGATAACGGATACAATTGGACATCTTTTACACCGTAAGTTTAGTATAAGGACGATTTACCGTCCCTTAACTAAAATACGACAGCTCTTGAGATCCCCCAAAGACAGTGATCCCTTAGGTAAGCCGGGCGTTTATGAAATTCCCTGTGACTGTGGCAAAAGCTATATAGGAGAGACGAGCAGAAACGTCAACACAAGGATTTCTGAACACATACGCAGCGTAAAAAAGATGGATGAGAAGTCATCGGCTGTCGTTGAACATATATTATATGCTGGTCCTTCTCATTACATCCGCTTCGACAAAGCCAGAGTCCTTGTGCCTGAGAAGAACCTTGTGCCGCGCAAAATCCGTGAAGCTATTGAAATTAACAGGCGCGATAATTTCAATCGCGATACGGGTTGGACTTTAGCCCCTGCGTGGAAGCCCTTAGTACATACACATAAACGCACCACCGATGATGTAGCTCTCCCTACGGTTAGTTCTGTTTGCACCCTGTTTATACCTAAGGCACCCCCCACACCCGCTCCTGCCGCGCTGTCCATTGCCCCCGCGCAGCCTCCTGCGGGCGCCGCCCTCAGCCCCGCGCAGAGCGCCCGCGCGCTGCGTGCGGCGAAGCGCAGTGAGCAACGGAACGCCGCCGCGCCGTGACCGCTCATTCCCTGAAGAAGGGCTCCATACGAGTCCGAAACTAGTCGGACTAATCCGACCATAGACCGTGAGTTAGCCGAGTTTATAATACATAAATAATATGTCTCACGTTAGTTTTATTAATTTAATTAAAATAATCAGCTATATGTTGCTATCTATACGTTTCAGCAGAATGACAAGAGGAGTTACTACATTACTTTCGAAATATTCACTATAATAGTTGTATATTAAAGTAAATTATACTGTTAAATATTATGAATAGTTTTGACTGAGCAACTGATAAATATATACCTTTGTTTTTTATTGCAAAAGGATTAGACGTTTGTCTTCTATCTCACCTGTTGGAAGTTGACGATGAAGACGAGGATGTTACACGTCTATCCACGAGAAACCTATTCACTCGACGCTTGAAAGAACTAGGACTATAGTTTTCTGGAAAAACAGACGCAAGCAGTTCATTCCACACCTTGGCGACCCGCACCAAAAAGGAACTATCGAAGCGTTTGGTTCGACTTCTTGGGATGTCTACTATAAAGGGATGGAAGGCTTGTCTGCGTCTAGTAGTCCGATGTAAGAAGGGTGTGGGTTCAACCTGATCAAAAAGAGCATTCGTGCACTCTTCAAAATGTAATCTGTAGAAGACTGCTAAACTGGCAACTTTCCGACGATGGTCGAGGGTTTGCAGTTTTTTGATGGTGAGGTCAAAGTTGTTTATAATTATATATTAGGTCTTTACTTATGAAATTGCCGTTATTCACGAAATAAATGAAGCGTAATTTTTTTATATATGTTTTATTTCTATTAATCAAAATAATCACCCATGCAATCAATGCATCTTTGCCAACGCATTGGTAGCTTATTGATGCCTTTCTTGAAGAAATCAGCTGGACGGGAGGCAACAAATTCTTCAAAGGCATTTTGTACTGCCTCTCGGGTACTGAATTTTTTTCCCGCCAAGAAGTTATCCAAATTCTGTAAAAGTAGAAGTCTGTAGGCGCAAGGTCTGGTGAGTACGGCGGATGACGGAGAACTTCCAACCCCAACTCTTGTAGCTTGGAGACCGTCTGCTATGCAGTATGAGGTCGCGCGTTGTCGTGCAGGAGCAGTGGAGCCGAACGATTGACCAAAGCTGGTTGGAGACGTGCGAGCTTCTCCATCATTGTGTTCAGTTCTTCACAGTACACATCTGCAGTAATGCTTGTCCCGTTTGGCAAGAAGCTGTGATGAATTACACCCGCGTTAGACCACCAAACAGTCACCATCACTTTTCTAGGGGTAAGTTTTCGTTTAGGGCATTGTTTGGGTGCTGAACCAGGGTCCAACCAACTTGCTGAGCGCTTACGATTTTCAAACAGGATCCATTTCTCGTCACAAGTAACAATGCGGTTCAGAATCCCTTCATTTGTATGCCTGCTGAGCAGTGCAAGGCACGTCTCCACGCGTACTTCGCGCTGGCGGTCATTGAGTTCGTGGGGTACCCATTTGTCAAGCTTTTTTACCTTGCCAATTTGACGCAAATGGACCAATATTGTTTTGATGCTAACGTCGAAAGCTGCTGCTAATTCAGCCGTGGATTGAGTTTCACCAGCTTCCACAATTGCCTTTAATTCGTCATTGTCGACCAAAGTTTTCGGACGACCACGGGGTTCATTTTTCAGGTCAAAATTTCCAGAACGGAAGCGGGTAAACCAATAACGGGTGGTGCGTTCGTTTGTAGTGTTGATGTTGCGTGCCGCTTGTGCCGCTTTGCTGCCACGACGGTACTTATACTCCATAATTACTCGAATTTTTAGGCATTCTCGCTCCGATCGCCACGCGGTGCGGACGCAGCTCTCCGTTGATCGGTCCCTTCCCGCCATTCCGCGGCGCTCAGTTTACTGACGTCACAGTCTAGCGTGTTGGCTCCGTGCTACGGTTTCCTAAGTCTTTCTACTCCGTCTGAGTGCTTTCGAAGTGCGATTTTTCTTTGCGACTAAGCCTCTTAGTCTTCAAAGTGCTGTGCTAAGTTGTGTTGTGCTTGTGCTGAGTGCAGTGTTGTGCCCGGCGTAAGTAGTCTGGTTTCAGTGCAAAGGATACTTAACGGTGACAACGAATTTGTACCGAACCAGTCCTTTTTATTTTTATTTATTCTCTTCTCTATTTTATTTATTTTTCTCCTATTTTCATATTTATTTCTATCATATTTGTGTGTTTTCGTGTGTATTTGTCCTTTCTGTCGGTAAAGGTTGACCCTAACGCGGTCAACTCTTTACCTGCGCACCCTTTTTTAGGTTTCTAGGTAGCGGCCTTCGGCGTACTATTGTTAGTTTTAATTTATTCTCCCCAGCCCCCCTACCGCTGGTAGGGAGGTTTGCCGCTAGGGTTCGCTAGATTTTTATTTAGGAATTCTAGGCATTTGTTATATAAATAGGCGCTAGGTTTGCTAGGGAACCTAGGCATACATTATATATTTATATATTTCATATTATCCCAAGCCCTCCAATGGACCTTGTTAACGCTCTTAGGTCATTCGCCCAGGTGCTCGCCGCGTCCGGCGTCAGCATACCCGATGACATACTAACGCAGGCCTTACAGGCATCTATCGCGTCCCCGGCCCCTCAGGCCTCAACCCCGGCCCCTCAGGCCTCCGACGTCGAGACCCCTCAGGTCTTCAGCTCTCCCGCGTCTCCCGCCTCGTCCGAGATGGACTGCGAATCGGTCGCATCCTCTCACGCGTCGCGTCGTAAGCGTACCGCTCCCGGGAGCGACTCCGAACCCGCGTCTGATACGTCGTCAGATGCCGTCACCTTAACCGGCTCTCCTGAGCCCGCGTTTCAACTCGTCGCCAAGCGCTCCAAGAAGCGCTCTAAGAAAGCTTCGGTATCTTCAATACCCGAGCCCTCCCCGGTGTCTTCAACACCAGCCCCCGCGCCGTTAAAATCCCTCGTAGTAACCGCGTCTCCGTCGGTCACATCGAAGCCAGCGACGCGCTGCGCTCCCGTCCCGCCGAAGCCTCAGCTCCCTCCGCCCGTCTTCCTGCGTGAAAAAGCGCGCTGGACCGCGGTTTCAAACTTGTGCAAAGTGCACAAAATTAATTATTTAAAAGCCGCCAACGCTGGCGATACAATCAAGATTCAAATAGCGACCGTCGACGACTTCCGCTCGTTTACCAGGTTACTCGGATTAAACCAAATCGCGTATCACACCTACGCCCTCCCGGAGGAGCGTAAGATCCGCGCAGTACTACGGGGCGTCCCGTTCGAACTCAGCAACGAAGACATCCTCGATGACCTTAAGTCTCAGGGTTTCCCGGTCACAGCAGTGCACAAGATGCACTCCAACCGCGGTAGGCGTTTTCCCTTAGCGTTGGTAATCCTGTCGAATACTCCCAACTCGAGGGAGATCTTTAGAGAGGCTCGCACAATTTGCGGACTCTCAAATATCTCCGTCGAGCGTCCCAACCCCCGCGGTCACCCTGGGCAGTGCCACCGCTGTCAGCTCTACGGCCACGCAGCGGCTAACTGCTCAGCTCCCCCCAGGTGCGTTAAGTGCCTGGATCCACATTTCACAAAGGAGTGCACTCGCACTCCCGAATCCACTTCCCCCCCTGCCTGTGTGCTGTGCGGCCAGTCTGGTCACACAGCTAACTACAGGGGCTGCCCGCGTGCACCGCGTTCCACCGCCAAGAGGGTCGCGCCTAAACCGGCGCCGCCGCTCACTCACGCTACCTTCCCGCCGCTGCGCAACCGGGGTCCCCCGGAAGCAAAGCCCGTTCAGCCGACGCCTACTCCGGCTCTGTCTTGGAGGCAGCGTCCGGCCGTTCCGCCTGCACCTTCCCGACCCATCCCAGCTCCCGTAGCTTCCGTAGGGCCGCGTCCTTCTCCGTCATCCGCACCTCAGTCGTCGTTGGCTGAGGACATGAAGACCGTGTTCGACGTTATCCAAAACGTCGATATTAACGAAATTTCCGTGCTCGCACGCAAACTGCGAGCCGCCCGCTCTCCTCAAGAGCGTTTATTTGCTTTAGCCGAGCATCACTCGCTCCTAAGTTCGTTGTAAATTCTTTTATATTTGTATAAATTCGTATATAATAAATTATAATGTCTAGACCCGCGAATCCCGCGTCCTGTCGTATCAAACCCAAGGGCTTATCCCTAATATCTTTTAACGCTCGTAGCCTGAACACCAACCTTCCCGAGATTAAACTGTTCCTTCAGAACAAAGAACCTGACTTATTCCTTCTCCAGGAGACATGGCTTACTCCAAACCGCTCCAGGGGATTCGCTATACCGAAGTACGCGTTTATTCGTAACGATAGGCCCAACTCCGACGGTTTCGGCGGCACCGCTATATATTACAAAAGAGGTTTCCATTGCTGTCCTCTCCCTACCCCTCCTCTCCTCAACATGGAAGCCACTGTGTGTAGATTGGCTATGACTGGTCATCCGACCATCATCATAGCTTCAATCTACATACCTAGTGGTACCAGACCAATCCGCAGCGACTTTGAGGCCATTCTCGCCCTCGGCCATTCAGTCATTATGTTCGGAGACTTTAACTCCAAACACACTGACTGGACGTGCCTATCGACTAACACCAGCGGTATCGCTCTCCTCGACATCACTAACTCCCTTGACCTAGATGTCATATCCCCCATCACTCCCACTCACTATCCCAACAACCCGTCCTACTCTCCTGACATCCTCGACTTTGCAATTATCAAGCGAATCAATCTTGACCTAAGGTCTATCGAACCGCTCGATGACCTAGGCTCCGACCATCGCCCCGTTTCCCTCGTGCTAGGACCGCCGAACGATAACGCCTCATCTCCTAAGACCTTTACCAACTGGAAAGGTTTTAAAAATACGTTAGTTTCAGCCTTAGAGGCTCCGAACTCTCCACTCGCGATCTCTCCCGAACAATTAGATAGCCCGGATAAAATCGATTCATTAGTAAATTCTCTCACTGATGCTATCAACTCAGCCATCAGTGACAACGAAAAGGTTGCTAAGCAAGGCAAACCCACGCTTCCCTTAGCCGTTAGCAACCTTATTAAAGCTAAAAACGCGGCTCTCCGGAGAGCCAAGAAGTATCCCACGCCCGCCTATAGAACAGCTGCGAATCAGCTTCAACGTAAAGTTAGGTCTTGCCTCGCGGAACTCCGAGACGCTCAGATGAACGATCTCATGGCGAATATCTCTCCGTCCCACCAAGCGTACTATAGCATGGCCCGAGCCTTACGCGTAGACACCGTTTCTCACGTTCCTCCTCTCACTCGTCCCGACGGCACTACTGCCTTCGAAGTCGAAGAGAAAGCCGAATGCTTCGCCGACAGCATTGCCGCACAATGCTCACCCAGCACGCAACCTGCTGATCCCTCACACATCCAGGCGGTGGAGGACGAAGTCCTTCGCAGAGACTCTCTTCCCATCACCGCCGACCCTGTCACAGTCTCTAATGATGAAATCTTGCTTCTCATTAGAAATCAAAAGTCCAAAAAGGCTCCGGGTGCGGATGGAATTTCCAACCACGCACTTAAGCACCTACCTCAACAGATGCTTACCTTATTAGCTATCATTTTCAATGCCTGCTTCGACCATAGCTACTTTCCAAAAGCTTGGAAAGAAGCGACAGTCATAGGCATTCCCAAGCCGGGCAAACCTCTGAACGTCCCGGCTAATCACAGACCCATCAGCCTCCTCAAGGCAATGTCTAAACTTCTCGAGAGAGTCATACTCTCTCGAATGCGGAACCATCTGTTTCCAACGGATGGCGATCCTCTCATTATTCCCCATCAGTTCGGCTTTCGCGCTAAACACTCCTGCCCTCAACAAGTCCACCGAATCGTCGAGTATATACTTGACGGTTTCTATCCGCGTCGTTATAAATCAGTCGCGGTTTTCTTTGACGTAGCCAAGGCTTTCGATAAAGTCTGGCACAGCGGTCTCGTTTATAAACTCTACAAGATAGGCTTACCGGATCGCCTAGTCAGGTTAATAGCGTCGTTTCTCAAAGACCGTACGTTTCGATTTAAACACGAAGGCACGCTTTCTGCACCTCGTCCCATAAAGGCTGGAGTCCCTCAAGGCTCAGTCCTCGCCCCTCTGCTGTACACCGTGTACACCAACGACATTCCCATCCCGCCGAAAGGCGTCGAACTCGCCCTCTTCGCTGACGACACCGCACTCTATACCAAAGGCCACGGTGTTCGGCGCCTTGTAACCAGACTCCAAAAGGCCGTAAACGCCCTTGGTGCATGGTTTCAAGAATGGCGCATCGATGTGAACCCTGAAAAGAGTTCTGCGATGCGCTTCGACCACAAACGCCGTCGTCCCGATGGCGATCCCCACGTTCGAATGTTAGGCATTCCCATCCCCTGGAAGCGCAGTACTAAATACTTAGGCGTCACATTAGATCCGACGCTTTCTTTCAAGCCACACGTTGAAAGAGTTTCGAAACTCGCTCGTCACTATTTAGTCCGCCTAAATAGCATGTTAGGTAGAAAAAGTAAAATGTCCTTCAGAAACAAACGTACACTTTACAAGGTCTGCGTTAGACCCGTCATGACGTATGCCTCGCCAATCTTTGCCCACGCCAAACCCTCCCTCCTGCACAAACTGCAGGTAGTTCAAAACCTCTTTTGCCGCCGGGCCACAGGCGCACCGTGGTACGTGCGTAACGCGGACTTGCATAGAGATCTTGAACTGCCTACAGTACAACAATATCTCAAAACACTCTCTGAAGCGTCCTTCAAACGCTCCGAAACCCATCCCAATCCTCTAGTTCGTGATTCTGTCTCATATGCTGCTCCTGTGTTAGACTCGAAGTTCAAAGTCGCTAGGCCTAGAAATGCGCAAACGTACTCATCCACCAGACTGTCACGCGATCTCGAGGCCCTTCTGGCCGCAAATTCTAATTCTAACGTAAATCCGAATTAATGCATATTTAATTTTTCAATTTTTAATGTTTTCATTATTTACTTTTCATTTTTAATGTTTTTATTTTACTTTTAATTTTTGAGCACCTTCAGTGCTATGTAATCCCAGCGGGTGACCCCTTCTGGGCCCCGCTAGCGCGGCCTCTTTCTCCAATTGGCCGTCGCTCCGATGAAGGCTGAGTGGCAAAAATGCACGAGCCGACAGGGGGTTTTTAGTGGGTATGGTCCTGGTAGGCGTCGGGACGAGTCCCACATAACTTTGGAATCGCGCCAGAGTATGCGTCAGGGCATTTTTATCCTCCTGCCCTTCCCGCGGAGGGGAACAAAAAAAAAACAAAAAAAAAAAAAAAAAAAAACGAATTTTTAACTTATCCATGATGACGAAAAATGTTCGAATGCGTTGAAAACAAAACACTAAGTATTAAACAAATGACGATTTTAGAAAAAGAATTGCATGTTTGTCAAGTAAAATTAATTTGAAATTAGAATTATCAGTCAAAAAAAAAATATTTTCATTTGAAATGGCCAGTACGGCAAAACGGCAGTTTCATAGGTAAAGACCTATATTATATACATCTCTATTGACTGAACAGTTTAAAGACTATATTTTTGCAAATGCTGTTTTTTCCTTTTATATTGAAATGAAATGAAATGAAATGAAATGAAATGAACTGAAATGAAATATTTATTTCTCAAAATTGACAATTACTTGTTCTTATTGACGTCAAATAAAACATGATTTTTTAAATAAAACAAATAAAACAAATAAAACAGACCACCAGTTTGAAAAAACCTTCGTGAAGAAGAACTGGCAAGAAACTTCACGGGTATATTTTTTTCAAAATAAATTTACAGAGTCTCTTTATGTCTATACAAAATTATTCTTTTCTGCATCTGTTAGCTCAGCAAGTCTCCCTCCCCCCAAGTATCCAAACGACGAACACCCTCAAACGGCACCCGTTCACGAGTTAACGCGGGATCCAGCCATCGCCCTCCTCAACCATATCAGAGGGAAGTGAGCGACCCTATTCCTACTTTAAAAGCTGCCTATGTCCGGTAAAATCACAAAAAATCAACGTCGATAAAAAGGTGGCCACGAAAATCGAACCTACGTTTAGTACAACCTTTTTTACAATGTTGTTGTGAAATCGGATAAATATTGTTACTAAAAAATGCTTCAAATAACAAAAAGAAAAACTGCATCAGAGGACTTCCAGCTACAGTTTTAGTGTTATATATTTAGAAGTAGACTAGCAGGTATTTATTCTAAACTCATAATTTTCAAGAAGTCTGATTGCTTCATATTATGTCCGATGATAACTTTATGAAAATATCTCGAGGTCTGTTTTATTTTCGATTCTTTCTTTTAAAGTATAATGTGAAAAATACCTTTAAGCTTTGAACTGGTTTGGCAAACGTTTCAAATTATTAACTTATTCGAAGTTAATTCGAATGTTTAGGTAAGTGCACAGATTTTATTTAACATTTATTAGTAGTAAGTGAATTCAGCGTAATTTAAAACTCAGTGTGTAGCATAAAACACAGTAAACAGTTTCGGACATCAATAGAACAAGTTAAATATGTAGTGTTTTAGTAAAAGAGAAATGGTAGTCGTTTCCTTTTTATGGGCGTAAACGATGTTTCTGTTCTACATTTTATTTCACGTTTTTAGATGATCAGTTATATGAAGCAAATTGAAAGAACACGGTATACTTTTCCATAGACAGTCTTTACAACAATTCAGCCCCAGAGAGTTAATGAAATTTAAAAGAATGTTAGATGTTAGTTAGTAGAGACCATATAATGAGTTGAAGAAGAAATTCTGGACACAAACAATTATTATCAAACAATTTTTGAAAAATACGTTTTTTCGTAGGTTTTTGTAGATTAACCATAGTTGACATTTTCCTTTTTGTTGTTTAAGGGTTAATTTTTCTTAAATTCTTATCCCGTAGTTTTATCTTACTTAAGTAACTTAAAAAAAATCAACTATTCCCATTTCACACCCAGTATTTATGCGTTTTCGAACAGTTTTTCATTTTGATGAAGATTTAGAAAGCGCCCGTCAACGTCAAATTGACGGTCGGTTATGACGCTGCGGTTGTAGGCATGACGTTGATGATCAGTTTTGTAAAAATCAGTTCTTTTTTTAAATATTAATAAGTAGATTCAAGTTAATCAAGTCATAATCAACATGAAAAATATCAATGACAAGACAATAAAAGAGACAATACTATTTATTCTTCTATTTTGGGGATACGTTCATTGTGTGCTGAAGGAATTTTCGTTTCATTACACATTTTCTTAAAAGCATTTGAAAATGAAAACTTTGCTATTTTTGACAATTTAATTAACACACAAATTATTATAAGTATATATATAAATCGATTACAAGTATACAAGATATAGAGTCAGCTGCCACTCCACTTTGAACAGCTGTTCTCCACAGTTGCTCCACAGTTGAAATTAAATGCGTTTTAATTCGATGTGCTGTCAGCCAGTATTCACGGATCGTTGCAAAAGACAATTGTTATTTTCTTTCTTAATATAAAAGAAAATGCTTCAATTAAGTCGTTAATTGAGTCGACTCCGAGTATCAATCCGTACGCACGTATTCGCCCTTTGCTTAAAACCAGGGATTGTCAAGGTGTATTTCATGAATGTTCAAATGCGCGAGCTGCAAAAACGACCACCAGCTACCACTGGCTCGATCGGACGGCGAATATTACATTCTGCGTTCCGTACACGCGTGTTTTCATGACAAATATTTTTTATTGCGATCTAGTTGCCGATAGTTCTATTTATTCCATGTTACAATGTCTTTTAATTCTAAAAAACAATTAATTTTGCTCGCTCTGAACGTAAGTCTTATTTTTACTCGGTACAATTTATTGAAATGTTTAATAATGATAAATACCTATAAATACTATATATGTGTCAATTTGATCACAGAGTACATTACTGATTCCATGCTTGCCCGCGTCGCTCTTCACCTCATGTATCTGATGATATTTTACTGTCAACATAATGTAAGAGTGATTTTTTTGTAAAATACAACATAATTAAGTTAAACACACAACACACTAACCTATAACTATTTCAAAAGAGTTGTCATCGTCGTGAGAACTTTCTCAATCGATGAAACAAAGCAAGCACTCAACAGATTTTTATTTTGAAACTAGCTGCTGCTTACCCTGGTTTTTGAAATTAGAATGGATCGTAGTAGCGTGTTGTGGTATTTCTTTTCCCTTACTCAATAAACGGCATATTGAATGCAAGAAAAAATTTTGAAATCGGGCTCGGTAGTTATCAAGATTAGCGTTCAACTAAACGAATTCTTCAGATTTATTAATAGCTAATATTAGTTTGTATAGTTAGATTACTTATATAAATTTCTCTTTATATTGCTCATATAAAACAGTTTTTTATTACTTTACCTGAATACATAAACGGGGTATAAAAAAACCAAAGTAAAATTTAGAAAAGGTAGTGCATGCCCTTAGTATTTGAATGCGTAAGTCTGTTAGTAATTACAAAATTGCATTTTTGTTGTTTTTTTTAAAGTGTAGTTTTTTAAATTAATGTTATCATTTTCATAACTTTAAAAACACAAAAGATAACAAATTCAAAACTCAAAACATAAAATATCTCTCCAATAGGCTAATCTGTCTGATTTTGATTTTTTGAAAACTTAAAATTTTTCTCTTGGATAGAATAATTCATAGAATAGACTAAGAATAGTTTTTGAAAAACTCAAAATCTGTCTTCTGAATAGAATAATTCATAAAATAGACTGAGAATAGTTTTTGAAAACTCCACATCTACTTTTGAATAGATCTTTAATCAAATACAGTTTTCAAAAACTCAAAACTGCACTCGTGAATTCAAATTACTAAGAAGACAATTACTTGTTCTTATTGACGTCAAATAAAACATGACTCTACCACCAGTTTGGAAAACCTTTTGCTTTATAGTTTCCTTGAATTTGTTAATAGGAAGACCTTGGATATCCAAAGCGTGTACATTGACCCATGAATGAGTTAGTGATTTTATGAAGCCTACTATTATGAGCTGCCAGCATATTAATTTCTTCCTCTTGAGTTAACATTTTCTTTTGAACGAGGTTATGTTCTTTGTTACATATAATAAATTTTCTAGAATACATTGTGAAAGGAAAGTAAGAATATTAATTTCCTCAAATTTGCTTACGAGTGACACCCTGGAACCACGCTGATAGATGCGATAGTTGTTTCATTTGATTCATGATATCATTTTTAAGAGCATATGCGGCAGAGCCAACTCTTTACGCTAAACCATCAATATGCGGTCCCCACTGGAGTTTGGTACGCCAAACTCTAGTGGGGACCAAGGGGGGGACTCCAGTACGTAGGTAATGCCCAGAAATACAGTTGAGTTTACAGGAGTCAGTTCCGGGCTCTAAACTACAATGTTTGTATTACCTGTTCGACATTTGGCATTGTAAACTTTACACATTTAGTTTTGATTTCATTGAGGAGCAAATTATTAGCTGAGAACCACTTCTCTGTGTTGAAGATGCATTGGTTTACTGCTCGATAGTCAGTTCTCTCTTTTTTGATTTTAAATAAGAAGGAAAAAAAGATTGATTGACTTATTTATTGATATGATCTAATAATTGGGGGTTCGATTAGGTTATAAAAGTATTGAAGATTTTAAAATATAAATAAACATCATTATGTCTCTGGAAAAGCTACAAAAATTTATACAATCATTTTTAGTCACATTTCGATATTTGAATATAACACTTACTTTTATTCAAAAACTTGACAGTAAATTAAATAGTTTGCCTATTCTGTTTTTAATAGAACTTAAAATAACTGTTCAAATATTAGAAAAGCGTGTTTATTGAAATAATGGTTTTAAAAAATCTGAATTACCTTTTTGAATTGATTACCTACATAAACCAAATTTCCTTAAAAAAAAAACCTCAAAACTGTAATCATGAATTAATTGAACAGACCAAGTTCAGTTTTCGAAAAGTAGAATTGGGGGTAGCAACAACATTAAAACAAATATGCGATTTAAATTTATAATCGCTTGAAAAATTTGCAAGGTCCCTAAATCCTGGAAGCTGGCTAACGTGCACCCAGTACCAAAGAAGGGAAGCCGTGCAGATCCCATCAACTATCGATCTATTACAATCACCTCCATACTTTGCAAAGTCATGGAGCGTGTATTGAACAATCGTCTCCTGGCATACCTTGAGTCCAACGAACTCTATATATAGTGACAAACGGGTCTCTATATACAATTTACCTAATAGATAATAAAATAGGTCTAGATACCCGGAGAGGAACCTCTTAGGGACGGCAGGTACACGCGGCACGTATTTTCCGCGATTCATTTTTATTTACGAGTCATAAATTATTATGGTGCCGAAGTTCTAAAGAAGTTAATTTTCAAAGACGATAAAAACTGGCTTAAATGCGCATCATTTGTTATTCAAAAAACTAATGAATGATTACACGACTTGCTCAAAATGAGAGCCACGGTTCCTAAAGCGTGCACGAAATCTCTTTTACATTTCTAATTCGTTAACACGAAAGGTTAGGTTTGGTGCTCAGCTCCTTAATCGTATATATGGTTTCTCCAATCGCATGGTGTCAGAACACCTTGCAGGCCAAGGAATCGACTCTGCGAGACTAATCCAGTGCTCAGTGTAAAATTAATAAAATAATTCTCTAGAACCGAATAACAGTCATCTTATCTTATTTTTAAATAAATTCTGTGCATTTAAACTAGTTTTTACCAAATAACAATAACTATTTCCAAAAAACTCCTTTCCTTTGTTGTAAATTCTTCATTTAAATACGTATTATTTTAAGTTTTCTGTTAACATATGCACCATTTTAGATAGCTATTAAAATTAGGAACTTATTTCCTACAAATTCTATAAAAAAATTGGGAACTTAATGTAAGTAAGCATGGTTTTCCAGTTCTGTACGTTGAGGAAGTGCAAAAATGTTAGGTACAAGATAATGTGCAAAAAAATTTATTACAATTTAAAAAAATTAAAAATCCAAATTTTTACAAAAGCCTCTAAAATAGATATATCTTCGATAGGAGGTATTCCTTGGGTGTTACGTGACAAAATATATTTTGGAAATAAGCCCTTTTTTCTTTTCTTTTCTTTTTTCGAAAATAAGCTACTGAAAAGAATGTTTCAAATTACTAGTAACCCTGTATACTATGGCTGTTTACTACGCGTAACTTAGGATAATATCAAAATAGGAATCTCATCTGAAAATACCCTGGAGATCTGAACGGAAAAAATTTGCCAATAAAACCATTATCTTAAAAATACACTTTTACTGTTATAACATAATAACAAATACCGATATAAAAATAAATTTCACATAGTAAAAGTTATTTTTTGTGAAACAAAAGCATTTTTTTTTAAAAGCCGTAATCTTCTTTGATAATGTCAGAAGCCTTTTCAGCAACCATCATAGTGGGAGTGTTTGTATTTCCACTTGGTATCGATGGAAATACTGAAGCATCTACCACTCTGAGTTTCCTCACGCCGTGCACATTAAGTCTCTCATTGACTACTCCGTCTTGTCCCATGGCGCAGGTTCCACATGGATGATATAACGTGGTGACGGTGCTTTTGGAATAACATCTCCAGTAATCGCTGGTGCCCCACGGGAGATCTTCGCAACCTTTTGCTCTTAACATGGCTTTAAATCTTTTTTTATTTTGAAAATATGTTGTATTTGCAAGTTGTGCCAGCTTTTCAACTCCTGCAGCCATTAAATCCAAATCTTTTTCATTTCTAAAGTACCCCAAATCAATAATTGGCTTGTCTAAAATATTGGTGCTTTGCAATTTGATCTCTCCTCGTGACTTCGGGTGCAAAAGGGTGGTTAGTATTAAACTGCTTCTATAATTTGCGGCAGTCTTTACTCCTGAATTCGTTAACTCTTTATCGTAATTAAGCACTGACCGAATAAGTTTGGTTGCAATTGGTGTTACAACAGAAAAAGCTCCTAAGGCAAAATTAAAAAACTGAATATCAGGTCTAGTTCTTTCAGTCGAATTTTCGATGTTAAGGTATCCGTATAATAAAGGAAGTGGATAGGCATCTAATTCTGTAAGTGTTACAAGACTTTGCAATACGCTTGACAGTCCTCCCTTGCCAGCAATCAGGTTAGGCACAAAGGCATGATCTTGCAGATTTTTTCCAACGGGCAGATTCACAATCTGTGGTATTTTATGATTTTGTAGTTCATCTGTGGGTCCTATACCCGATAGCATTAATAGTTTCGGTGTATCTATAGCGCCAGCAGAAAGTATAACTTCTTTCTCAGCATAAATTTTTACTATTTGATAGTTTGGAAGCAAAACGTGTACACCTTCGACTTGTAATGTTGTAGAATGCAATATTAGTTTAGTAACCGTTGCATACTTGGCAATATACAAATTTTCTCTTTCTCTGTTTGGATTCAAGTAAGCTTCCGCTGTACTTGATCTCTTTCCATCTGCATAAGTAAAATGTGGTATTGTTACTCCTTCAAGTTCTGGACCATTGAGTTCTAGAATCTTATTAATGCCCAACTCATTAAAGGATTCAATTATGTCATTGTTTATTTTGTGAAAAATAGTGCTTTTTTGTCGGCTTATTTTTACTGGCCCTGTTGTAGAATGTAATTTGGCATATTTTGGATCAATAAAAACAGAAGGATCAGTCATATTTTCTAGTTTTTTAAAGTATGGTAAAACATTATCCCAGTCCCACCCAGCAGCATACGTACTCCATTCTTCATAATCACCTGGTTTACCTCGACTATACATTTCATAGTTCGCTGAAGAACTGCCTCCTAGCATTTTTCCTCTGGTCATAAAGATTTCACCATTGGGGTGAGCTTTTCCCAAACCTTCATCCAATGTTCCTCTGTAATCCCAGTCATACTCCGAATGAGGAATTGTTAAAAACAAACTGGGTGCCTGAAAAAAGAAGCCATCAAAAATTTTTTGGTTTATACAAAATATTTTGTTTCTTCACGAAATATTATTATAAATAAATACCGTGCTTATCAAGGGCGGGTCACCTCCAGCTTCAATAAGGAGCACTTTCCAGTGCGGAACCTCGCTGAGGCGCGTCGCCACAATGGCACCTGCGGAGCCCGCTCCTACTACCACAAAATCAAATCTATCGCAATCTGTGGAAAAACAATAAATTGATAATTTTAATAAATTCAGTTTAAAAAATATTGTTTTTTTAAGCATTATACCAAAGCTCAGTTCGAGGTAAAATTGCAAGAATCAAGTTACTGAAACACACGAATTTTCGGTTTTTCGGTTGAAATAAAGTCTTCTGGCAATGAAATATGCGTAAAATTAAATTTCAGGATTAACAGTAAAAGCATTAATGTCGAATTATGTACTTATACAGTATATACAGGGTATTTGTTACTGGAAACTACAATAGTATAAATAGGCTAAATTACAATAGTATTAGACAAACATGTTCACGTCATCTAAGCATACGATGGTGGGCCCCCCTGGCTAAAGATTTTGTAGAACACAGAAAGATCTTATGCGGTCAATAGATCGAGTTATCGACTTACAATTAAAACTAATCAAGTTAGTAGCACTAGTCATTACGGTTGGGATTAGCTGTCTGATCTTTTCTGTATGGCCTTTATTTAAATTTATAAATTTTTGAAAGGATATTTCTTCCGGCCAGAGCGTATCATTCATAAACACAGACAGTTTACGTTGAGGTACTAATATTTTAAAAGCATTATATTGTTTTTGAAATTGAAATTGAAATTGAAAATACATTTATTGACAACCACAACACATAACAATAGTTTTAAACATACAGGTTAGTTAAATACAAAAATAATGAACACAAAGTGCAACGCAGGTTAAACAATAAAAAATAATAATAATTGGACACGGACTAAAAACAAAATAATATAAGAACAAAACACACAATAAGTAACTTTGCACAGTTTTATAAAAATAAATTAATATTAAGCACATAGTATAATTGCCTGTGTTGAGTCTGTCAAAAGGTTACGACTCATCATAATGTTGCGGTTGGTGTCGCAACGATGCTATTCTGTCGCAACCCCAGGGTAGACGCCCATTTTGTATTAAAGCTATTAATAAACTGTTATAAAATAAATACTATGAGTGGCATATAATGTTAATAATGTGAAATACGTTATATCTATACATATTTTTGTTTCAACATATTTATTTTTTCAATGTTATCAACTCGCCTGTTTTTGAGTTTATGTAATCAATAATGTCACACTCCGACGTTAGTAATAAAAATCGGAAGTTTAATATCTGCCGCTTTAAACTTGACTTTCTGTTCTTTCTCCGCCTTACCCCGGCAACACATAAAACGGTATTTACTTTTTTTTCTGTTAACTAAGGTCCATTCATCCGTAAAATTAACATTCGAAACTAACACGATTTGTTTTGTAATCTCGCGCTCACATGCAAGCTTTCGCGGGGTAGAAACCTTGCCGCGGCTAGTTCGAGTGCACTCAATAGCTTTGAGGCCCGCTTTGTTCAAAACTTTTCTAAAAAAACAAAACTGGTCTACGTCGGGACCACCGTACCGGTCTCACCGAACGTCTCATGCGCAAGCGAAATAGCACATGTCGCTATTTTGTTGATGGGCGACAAGGACGTTTGTCGGTTGCTCAGGGCCGTCTCATCAGTGTTCCTTGTTATTTCTTCATTTTCTACATAGTGGGGTTGCCCTAACAGTCCACTATCCATACAGTAGCCAATGACATATTAAATATAGACAGGTTCTCCGCTCTCAAAAATGGCAACGCAAATGCAAGGCAGTTGCCGGCTGTTTGACTCAGTCTTGTGCAACCCAGTGTCACGGCTACACATCAAACAAAACTTATTCCTTATTAACTATTTCCTATTATGTGTTTAAAAACTATATTTATCGAGAAAATAACAATGGAATGATGTCTATAATATCATGGGCTTATCTAAACGTAATGCAACTGCAGAAAATATACTGGATAAAAAAAATATTATTGATAATCAGAACAATGAGAACATTTTTGTGATAGGTGTAGGTTCAAATGATAAAATGCTTACAAGTTGTATAGTGAAGTATGTAACTGTTTGTGTAGACTTAAAAATTGTGTGGAATAAAATGTTAAACTGATACATAGTGTTACTGCATTTAAAATACAACCTAGGAAGTGTTCAAATTGTTTAAAAAGTGAAAACAAGAAATTAACGACCCTTTCATGTCTATGAAATAATACCAACTAGTTTAGTTTTTGATATGAATATTTTATAATGCGTTTGACTAAATCTACGGATTTTGCAAGAACAAGGGCTAGGCTAAGTTTGCGGCTTCTCACGCGGTATCATTGGCTACCTGCAACCATGGTGGCCAACGAATTCATTAAGAATGAAGTTGTTTGGTGTTAAAAATGTGTAAGTACAAACAAGACTAGGACATCACCGGGTTGAAAAGCAGACATTATATCCGCTTAGATCACGGAAGCAGTATTTTACAACATTTTCTCACAGATTAAGGATCCATAAAATATTGATAAAAAAATAAATAACGAGACTTTTAGGTATTTATTTATTCATTAAGTCTAAATAAAATATTAGAACAATAATATTAATAAAAATGAAGCCGGCCGAACAGGCATAGTATTTTGGTGCCTTGCCCACCCCAAAAATATATGACCGCCATTACATGACAATAGCGGACAAGAGTCCTATTACCAACAATACAGTTGCAGTAATATGACAATATATCTTCTTAAGGATTATTCGTACTGTCTGTTTCGTACAAAATGTAAACTGAATTCAATACGTCCTCGTAAAAGTTGAGGTCTTCATCCACCTACATTAATTATTATTTTATCGTCCGGGCATACACATGTCCGTTAGTAAAGCAAGAGTCTAATTAAAAACCCAAATAAACGTCGAAAGAATACCAAAACAAAACCGTACGAGTGAAGACAAAGCGATCAATCGATCGATGGTACGACCGATTGGTGTGTGTCAGTCAAATCAAACGATCGATAGATGAGGATGTTCCCATAGAATTAAAATACGAGTGAGTAGTTACTCGATACTTTTTTTCGATTAATTAATTTAGAAGGAAAAGTATCATGGTATAGAAGCTCTGCTACATTAAGAGCAGGCAGTACTGTCCATCTTATAAAATGTACCTTGGAATAATTCCTACAAAATACGAAATTCTTCAAAAAACACCTTAGACGAAATCGTTGCTAGTACGATGACAGTAATCATGAATATAACATAGGGTTACTACGGAACGGAACGTAGACACCGGCAAGCACTTAACTTCACCGATTTTATATATTTTTTAAATATGAATAATAAAAGCATCACTGAGAATTATTTTGATTTACTTTAACAAGACATCGATTTAATAAAACCCAGGTGTGTACAATTACTTTTTTCTTATTTTATTCAAACCTTAATCCGCTTAACTTAATAGCATAATTAATGACATTGACCAAGTGATAATTTCTTTCTAACCTTCAAAAAAGAATTAAAGTACAACACTTTACTAATCGAGTCATTAAAAAAAAGTTTCGAGAAGTCTATACTTTTTAATTTACGAAAATGACAAATGACATTTATCATTTCCAGTACCTACACAAAGAAAATATGTTAAAAACTTTTTTTCTTTTTCCTATTTTTAAAAGTTCTATAAAAATAATGAATATAAATTAATTACTCAATATTTAAATGATAATGGATAGTGTGAAATTTCAAGGCAGTCGTTTAGCCAAACCATTTAATTCTTATAGTAATTCATTAGAAGATCTTTGTTTCTATTTTAATGTAGCTATTGACGCTGGATATTACAGAAAAGAATACATTGATGGTATTAAAAATAAATTAAAACCGATTAAAAATTTATCTGAAATGTGCTCTACACAAAAATCCGTATTATTTTAAAAAATATTTAAAAAAAAGTTAAGGCGCTTCTAATGATATGTTAAGTCCTAAAAAATAGATAATTTAAACTTACAGAAGAAAAAACCTACCATACTAGATTATTTCACACCTTTCAACAAACGGTTTTTTCGAACATTGTGACTCCACAGTATCGAGGACTTTGCTAAACCAAAATATAGCGGGTTTGTTAAATAAATTAGATTTTATCGAATTTACGATACAGGATCTTCTAGAAAATAATAATGAACTTAGTTTTTTGTGCTTTACTGAAACTTTAGTACAATGTGGTTTTGAATCTAATATGAAAATACGGAACTATTTAGAACTGTATCTAGAATCTTTATCTAGAACTTAGCAGCTTCTTTTTGTAGGAAAAATCAAAAACGAGGTGCACATGAATATTCGTTCATAAAGATATCGTGTTCATGTCTGTTGACTTTTCTAAATTGATTAAACCTTTTGAACTTCATTTGAATACTGTGCAGTTAAAATACCCGCCTTCCAATTAATTATTATTTGCATTTATAGAACACCAACTTCAGATTTAAAGGTTTTCTTGAATTGTTTGGTGTTCAGCTACGAACATGTGATTGACCCACAGACACGCTGACGCGCAACCTCAATACCCGCAACTTTCGATCGTACCAAATAAACATGCAATAAGAAGAACGCAAGATAGTGCAACGATGCTAAATACACGGACGTAACACACAGATTTTTCTTGTAAATATTGTTATAGTGTGAGTATGATGAAATTAGTATAAATAATTATGTAAATTGTAAATAAATTCAGTCTGGGTTGGCGTGCGGACTCGTTCGAAGAATCTCCAAATTCGTTACGTCGCTAAGCTTTGCTGAACCAAATGGTTCAGTCGTTTTCTAAACGCTGGAAGCAGGAGTATTTGCATCTCTTGCAAAGTAGAGCTAAATGGAATACTCCCTGCGATCCTATCACAGAATGTACTGACGTTATAATCTTGACAGATAATTTAGCCCCGCTTCCACTGGCCTCTGGCGTAGTAACTTCCACTTACCCTGGTAAAGACGGGATAGTTAGAGTTGCGTCAGTTAAGACGGCTACAGGTGTGTATAAGCGCCCTGTCGTCCGCCTTTGCCCTTCGCAATAACCGATCGCTTCATGCCTCCCCGGCGTCCCGCTTGTTACTTTTGTTTAATTTCTTTATAACCAGATGGTTTTAAGACCGGGGGCATGTTCGCGCCAATGTGGCGCTCAGTATGTAGTTTAGGCTACCCGCATAAATTTAATATTTCTTTGACATTAGCTGTCAAACGCGCCGCATCATTCGCTACCAAATAGTACATAGCCGCTCTCGATACGCACCGCACGCTCCGAACCCTCACGCGCGTCGGAAGCTGTGTACCACATACTTTGTAGAAGGGAAATTTCTTCTGAGCTCCCTGACCGCACCGCTCGTGGTTGCTCGCTTACTAGCGACCCACACTGCAGTGATATACCTACTGGAAGAAAACATTTGGAATAACCCGGGCCCGGAAGAAGAAAAGGTCTAAGTACCACCGCTCCAGGTCGTGTGTTTGGGTGAGAGATAGGTGCCTCCTTCCAGGTTAGTTTAGTGTAGTCCCTTATATAATAGCTTTTAGATCCTACAGGCTGCCTATAACCTAACCCGCATACCACACGGGTGTGTATCCCATGTGATCCTAGGGTGGCCTTCGCTATCGAAGAAGTGGCCGCCACAATCAGAAATGCGTCATATACGTGTAAAGCTGCGTGTAATTTAATCAATCCTAACTTAGGAAAACAGAAATGTAGCCAATTTATAAATTCAATTTGTTATGAAAACCCATCATAAATTACTAAAATATTTAATAATCTTTATTAATACTGGTTGCAAAACTAACAGTACTATTAGTTGTCAAACCCGCCCATCTGTTAGTCAAAGCATATTCTTATCGCCAGTTATACCTGAAAAAATACATAGGACAACCAAAAATTTTAAAAATACAAATGTGCCAGGATGTGATAAAATAAACACAAAAATTATTAAAATTTGCCCCTCTGATATTATTAAAACCTTAACACATTTGATTAATTTAACATTAAAGGAAGGCATTTTTCCGGATCATCTAAAGAAGTCCATCGTCAGGCCATTACATAAAAAAGGTTCTACTACTGGCATCAATAATTCTCGACCTATAGCTAAAACGTCAGTTATATCAAAAATATTTGAAAAAGTGATATTATATAGGTTACAAAGCTATTTCTCTGATTTCAATCTTTTGGATAATAACCAATTCGAATTTCGAAAAAACAGAATCAATACTTTTGCCTGTTTTCTCTTACGAAACATGTGACAGAATCACTTAACTCGGGGTCACAAATAGTCTCTATATTTTTAGATATGAGTAAGGCATTTGATTTCGTCTGTCATGCGACTCTACTAAAAAAGCTAGAGTCATATGGTATAAGGGGAAATGTAATTTACTGACGAGTTACTTGCAGCATAGGGATCAAAGCGTCGAAGTGTCACAAATGTGTGGAAATAGGGCAAAGGAGTATAAGTCGTCATTTCAAAAACAAAATCCATTCGGAATCCCCAAGGGAGTGTGTTAGGGCCGTTTTTATTTATTTTTTTCATTACCGGGCGTGAATGTGTTCTTTTCGCTGACGACATAACAATAAACATAACAGCGAAACAAAATAAGAAATCTCTGGAACATGAATGTAATAAAGCACTCGCCTCTTTTACTGATTATTTGAATCAAAATAGTTTAGTCATAAATATGAATAAAACAAATTTTATGCAATACCAGACATACAGAAGTAAAGCTGATGTATTTCGGTTAACATCTCGAGACACGGAAATAGAGCAAGTAGATAGTACCAAGTTTTTAGGAATAACTCTAGATAAGTATTGTGACTGAAAACCACATATAAGTATATATAAGTTTATGTAAAAAACTAAATAGTTTTGTTTTCGTCATAGGTAGATTATCAAGAACTGTAGCAGCAAAATAAGCTTAGCATGGTTGTGTTTCATCTATCTTGCGCTATGGTTTAATTTTATGGGGAAATTCTGTAAATATCCAGAAAGTATTTTTGTGTCAGAAGAAATGTGTTAGAGCAGATTTCAGAGATCCGTGCAGGCCTCTTTTTGCTGTTTGAAAGTTACTTACTTTACATATTCGAAATGTTATTGTTTGTAAAAAACATAAGGAACATTTTAAGGAACTAGATAATATCATGATTTTGATTTGATTTTTTTGATTGAATATTGTAATTATATCGTGCAAATCCCTCTGTATTTTACCATTACGCTTTCTCACTATTTTCCGGCGTTCTGGAACTGATTCACAAAGAAGTTTTTTAGCAACTTCTACATTCTCTGCAAATCCTGAAAATACTGAACTGCACAAGCGCACTAAACTGTCCTCGTCCATGACGTCCAATTTATTTTGGACAAAAGCAAGTACTTTACATATTACTATGGTACAATTATTACACTTTAGTACTTTCGATGTCATTGTTCTCAGCGAAGTTCAATGACACGACCACTAGCGACAAGGGCGTGCGCGGTAGATAATCATCTAGAATGATTAATTATCTATATGGTATAATACATGCTCAAACTAAACTTACCCAAAAGGGAAAAAAAATGTAATACTTAACACAAAATACTTGCTAACAATCAAAGGCTAATATTAAATCGATGAATGAATTTACATAATATAATTCGGCCATTCTCCGATTAGCCAGCTTTGTCGAGTCTGGGCTTGTATATCGGTAAGTATTGTCTAATTCAATAAGTGCAATTTTGAAAAGTTAGTAAGCATTCTTATCTATCTGTAAACATAAACTTAGGCCTCAGTTAAATCAAAATATTTGGTTAAATTAAATTTTGAACCCCTGTTCTCCAATTGCCGTGACCTGTCCGCACATTAACCTAATGTTAAAACATGCCTGTAGTTTTTACAAGGTTCGGATTTAATTTGTTTAATTTAAAGTTTTAAATAGTATTGCGTAGGGTGTATCTTATATCAAAATATCCACTTAATAGAACCAGTATGTAAACAATTATCATTAAGTACCCGCATGTCCGGTCTAAAGTTATAATTACCGTAGCGCTTTTTGTTCAGGCTTGCTCATCCCAAAATAACAGTATTTAGAACATCACTACTAGACGCATCGCGAGCCCTTAGTTTGGGCTACTACTCGCAAGCAGGTGGATGTTTCTTGTGTATCGGTGTCTCGCCACAAAACAGGTAGGAGTCTAATTACCGTACCCTTGGCTTAAAAAAATTCTAATTACCGTGCACTTATTTTATACTAGATTGTAAAGATTAGACCCTCGTTGCTTATTTAAATAAAGACAGTACTTTGGCCTCCGTATATTGTAATAGGCCAGTAATTTAAAACTGTATAAGTTTACGGAATTTCTAAGAAAACCTTTCATTTTCTAATTACCGTTGCATGAAAATATTAAGTAGTAGGTAAAAACTATTCGGTCATTGTCACTAAAAAACGTCTTCTTATGGTAGCGTCGGGTAAAGGGTCGCTCATTTCCCTTTAATATGGTTGAGAAGGACAATGGCTGGATCCCGCGTTAACTCGTCAACGGGTGCCGTGAGGAGGAGAGTCGTGCGGGAGAGCCGAGCTAACAGATGCAGATACGATTAATTTTGTTTGGAAATAAAGAGACATTAAAAATTAATTTTGAAAAAAATATACCTGTGAAGTTTCTTGCCAGTTCTTCTTTACGAAGGTTTTTCCAAACTGGTGGTAGAGTCATGTTTTATTTGACGTCAATAAGAACAAGTAATGGTCAATGTTGAGAAATAAATATTTAAATTTCAATATGATGCAAAATAGTTAAATTCAACGTTTAAAAGAAAATGTACCTGAGAATGACTGTTCACGTCGATTTTAGCGAGAAGTATAACACAAAATACATTGATGAAATCTAGTCATTCCACTATTGTGGCAGCCGAAAGCAACTGCATACATCTGTCATTCCTTACAAGAACAATGGAAAATTTCTAACTCAGTCATTTTGCACCTTGATTTTGCACTTAGTCATGGGGCAATTGCAGTTTGGAGTCATCTCATGCTTATCCAATTAATTGCCATTAATTTTATATCAGATCCTCCGACTGGACAATATAGTCACAAAAAAATGTTTTATGTCATCTCAAAACTTCATTGGCACTTTACAAAATTTAAAGTGGTTGGCTGGAATTAAACAGAGAGCAATATGGCAAAAGCTCATCAAATGGCGTAGGAGCGACTGTAAAGAGGACTGCAGATAGAATCGTGGCTCAGGGCTGTGATATTGTCGATATTGAAACTCTTTGTGAAAAATGTAGAGCCAATATTAGAGGAGTCATTACGGAAATCGTTAATAAAGCAGATATCCTCCAAAAAGATCTGTTTATCGATAAGGAGTCACAGGAGTTTAAGGGCACAATGAAAGTCCATCAAGTCGTTTGAATTCATCAAAACCGAACTTATTTGCCATTCGAATATTAAGCTGTGGTACAAAAGAGTGTACGCATCAATCAATTGAATGTGAACATGGTAAACATCATGGATTTGGAGGCTTTGAATCCAGAAACGAAAAAAAAAGAAACTTGCCCAGATCCCAGGTTCCTACTATCTGCACCTTCCAAAACAGTTTTTGGGTTCCTGTCTCTCCTCTTAAGTTAAATCTTACAATGCCATCCTTCACAACAATGACAAAAATCCCTAATAATATTTGATTTTTATATGGATTTTTGATATGGAAAATATAGATAGATGTAAAAAAAAATTAAAATTACTATAAAGCTGACTGATTTATATTAAAATGCACGGTTGTGTTCATTTGAGTAAACTCGCCAACGACACTAGTTTATATAATACGTTATTTCATTCTGAAAGTATTGATTTACTATACATAATGTAAGTACACAGCGATATAAGCAAATCTTAGAGGACACATATGAATAGCTATAAGCTGGATCTATTTCCATTATCTAAGAATGTTTAGAATACTAGCTACATAAGTTTTTTCGTACTGAACAAAAGTCCGAGTTGATTTATATGAAAACATACAGTGATAATTATAAAAGTATTCCTTTAAATAAACAGCTGTGACCAAGCAATTTTAAGTATAAGACTTTTAGTTTATATTTAGTTTCCATTAACGAACAATTGCAATGATAAAGTGAACTTTCTTTATTTCCTGATACGTGTGATACACATTTTTTAAGAACCATATTAGATTTTTTTAGTTTTACCTAGATTTAATAGTCTTTTCTAATTACCGTTACATTAAGTTTTAGACTTATCTAATTACCGTACACAAAAAAAAATTATGTGTCTTTAGCTCAAAAAGTACTAATAATAGCCTGATGCCTTTTTTAGTGCTAATTTGTATCTTTATTTATTATTTATATTCTAGTGTTTTCAAGTCAAATAAGTGAAAAATTAAAAAGGCTACGGCAATTAGACGAAGAATGCCTAATGTCGAGAATGACCGAATTAAAATCCTCGGGCTGTAAGTAGAGAGGAGAGTCTTGATATTAGTTCGGCGCTGAATCTTAAATAAATAAATAAATAAATATTTCTAACAATCACACCACATTATCTAGCACAAACTAAGTATCATTAAAGAACTTGTGTTATGGATACTAGATAACGGATAAATAAACTTAAGAAATATATAAACACACGAAAATATTTTTTTTTTTTATATATAAATATTAGAAATAAACTTAAATAAACGTAAATACACATCCATGACTAGAAAGCAAATATAATAATATATCTGCCCCTACCAGGATTCGAACCCGGGACCTCTGGCATGGAAGGCAAGGCTACTTACCAACATACCAAACAGGCAAATCTTAGGGGAAGCAAATCAAATAGTGATACCGAAACGAGCGGGCAATTAAAAAATATATGGTCCACTGTTCCTAAATCCTGACCACAGTCGCAGAACGGGGAAGAGCGAACTCCAGTCCTGTTAAGGAAAATTGGGGAACAGCAATGGCCTAAGCGAAGTCTAGAGATAACTGATGTTGCCCTTTTGTCTGCCTTTCTAAATTTAAAAAAACCAAGGTCTATCGGGAATGAAAGGCTGGATGTCACCGTAGTGCTAACCTTTTACTTTCCACGACGCCTCCCATTCGGAACACCACACGGCCTGTAGATGGGATTTAACTAGGAGACTCAAAGCCTCCTGAGGAACCGATTTGGATGGAATCTGTCGCAAAGCCTTCAGCTGTAACGTTACCTGTGATACCAGAGTGACTCGGAATCAATTTTTTTACTTTACACAACATCTTTTCGGTTATGAAACATCTGCCTCTTTTGTAGTTGCTAAGCAAGCAAAAAAAGTTTCTATAATAATTTTTAAAGACATTTTTTTATTGTTAACGTTTCTTTAGGTACCTGATAGTAAAGGCAAAGGAACTACGCCATACAGCCTGGTCTGATATTATGTATGATAATTATGATGAAGGTGAAGCTTAATAGTAAAGTGATAGCGTGGCTAGATGTACTCGACAGTAATGAACGCGCGGAATTCTTGGAGCAAAATGAAAAACACAGTTTACACTCCTCACACAGTGCATTATCACCATTATACACTAAACTCTAACTTAGGTACAAAAATAAAGGAAAATCAATGAAGAGCACAGCTTTTGATATTCGTTCATAATTTTATATGTTAGTTATTCAAAATTTAATACTTTGTTACTCTGGATTGCTATATTTATGTAGTTCAAAGAAGCTATGCGTACCTACCGATTTATTAATTTAATGGTTCGTTAAAGCAAACCAATGTTATTTAAAAACACATAACAATTTATTTCGAAAATAGGATAATACCGACCTTTTAAATTGTACACAATAGCACTGGAACCGGGATGAGCAAAATTAAATAAAGCAAATAATGACAATGACCAAAATTGATACATATTGTAACGAAGTGATCGCGACTGCTGCTGTTTCGCTAATAAAGTAGGTACCGATTAAGCCGATCATCAATTGTTCTTTTATACAAACGAATATAAGTGAACATCTGCCATTTTGATATGCTAATTGTTATTTGCAGAAGTTTTAACTAGAAAATGTATAGAATGAGTCTCTTTATATTTAGGTCTAGCTTTTCCCGCGGCTTCGCCACTATAATAATATATATATTGAAAAAATTTACTTGATGTTCCTTGTAAATACACCTTTTTTCATTATTCATGTTATATAGTAAATCCCAGCTCTGACTGACGGAAAAAGACTTGAATTGCAGAATATATTTTTTCATATGTGGCCAAAAACACTAACGATTGTGTTAAAACGTACAGGTCAGCGTCATATAAAAAGAACGCTGGCTGTCAAGCTGCGCAGTAGGCGATTTATCGGTCTATTTAGTGGTATGAGGTACGGCACGGGGCGGGCGCGTCAAGGGCCACGTTCTTCCAGGTGCGCTATTGGTTCGTCAGTTAATCTCTGCTTCCCGCGTTGAATCCATGCTACTTTCGTTCTCAAAATGCCATTGCGCACAAAAGTTTTTAATTACGATTTCGAAATTATGGTTTTACATAGAAAAGTTACGAAAATTATTTTTGACGTTTATTGTTTTATGAAGAGAGAGGCTGATAATAATAACTGAGTCGATAATTTAAAACACCTCCAGGACCAACACTGCATCCTCATCTGGGTTTCACGTCACTCACGATGACTTAATGGAATGAGTTTACCCATTGCTTTAATATTATAATTTTTTGTTAAGTACTTATTTTTACCTTTTTTTACTAATGTATATTAAATATTCTACATTTTTTTTTATGTAATGATATTCTATCCAATATATTTTTAATGTGCCAACCAATATACGAAGCCAGAAGCAAAAAGCCTAGCACTTTCGTGCGCGACTTTAACTTACTGGGTAACTGTAACTTTCCTGGATTTTACTGCCACCTGCTATTTCTGATCGGTTATGGGCTTTTCACCGCCCTAGGATAATATGTAATAATGACAATATGTATGATGATGTGACAAAGTGAAGTAAGGTTTGAGCTATGGAATGAAAAACTCCATCGAAAAGTTATCTGGCACAATGGTTGTCAGGGACAACTTCAGGGACGTTAGCTATTTCCATCACTATATTACATGGAAATATATTTAATACGTGGGCATTTAGTAGCATACTATGCCTACTTACGGACCTGGACTTGTGGGATGTTGTTGAGCCTGCTATCACAAGAGCAGATTCTGAAGAAAGGCACAAAGAATCTGTATATCCCGTCAAAACATCAGTGTAATCCACCTTGGAAACATTCAACAACCTAAAAAATTTATGCTGAAAGTGACTCGACACATCGGCTTCATTTCTAGAAAAAATTACGCACCAATGCATTCAAAGGGGCATGCAGCAATATCTCTATGCCACCCGTGCCACATGCAAGAACTACAGGTGATCGGATCAGGTGTGGAGGACGAGGTCGTGGCAATCATAATTTTAGTCATGTCATCAGTCATCATTTTTTTTTGTCATGGCTTTGTAATTCTCCAGCGCGAAGTCGCCTGAAAATTTGATGTCGGTGCTCATAAAAGAAAACTTAGAGACTGAATGGACCTATTAACTTAACCAGATTCAAAAAAAAACTTTGTAAACAATGGAACGTCAGTGACACTTTGGCATTTTAGTGCTGTTACCCATACTGATTATTGATTTATTAAATCTAATCACATCACTAATCAACATCAACACATCAACAAAATTATTTTCTCATCAAAAATATAATTTCTTCTTATTACTGTAATACAGTTAACAATCAATCAGTCTTTGTTTATATTTTTAAAATACTAGAATCGGACTAAACAAAAATAAACATAAATGTTAGGTATGTTTTCTTTCCAGATTACACAATCAAAACAAAAAAACAAATGAAATGCACTTCTAAAATCAATTAATATTTTTTATTCATAAGAGTTACTCTTTAATCGGTCTTTTTATTACTCAGAATGAGTAATTAATTAGTTAATCATTAGTATGCATTCCTCAAAACAAGCAGGGCAAAGAGGGTTTTTGCAAATCTTATACCTAACCTCGTTTTCTTGCCCTTTTTCTTTTTGCTACACAAAAGGCAATTAAGGTATTTAATGTTCCTCTTTGAATTTTCTGTAGTCGGAATGTCTTCAGGCCAGTGACCATTGTAAACTCTCTTTGCTGGCTGTTGCTTTGGCCCTGGCCTTTCGAGTGTAGCACTATCATTTGTGCGTCTACCGGAATAAATACTTCCTATTCTGATAACACCTTTAAGTTACAATCGACTTTAGTCATCTGCATTATTAGCTTATCCTAATATCTCTAAAAGTTTGCCCTTCTAGGTAGTTTGCAATCAGGCAAATGAGAGGTATGCGTACCCGCTACAGATATGGGTTTGCCATCATAAACCAAGTTTAAAGTAGCCACATAAAAAAATTACATTTGAAATTAATGTAATGTACAATGTAATTTAATGAATTTGAATTAAAAAAATAAAAGTAAACATATTTAATTTAAAAAAGGATATTTTTTCTCCCGAATT
The DNA here is from genome assembly GCA_923062675.1 of Marasmarcha lunaedactyla. Classification (NCBI taxonomy): domain Eukaryota; kingdom Metazoa; phylum Arthropoda; class Insecta; order Lepidoptera; family Pterophoridae; genus Marasmarcha; species Marasmarcha lunaedactyla. Next base: position 8,233,066 of record OV281358.1, read on the forward strand.
GGTACATTAATTCACGGAACTATAAGCAGAACGAATTATGCTCAAAACTCACCTAATAAAAGAACCACAATATCGTTCCAACGGCAAAAAGTCTTTGAAAACTATAATTTTACTACATTATACTGAAAGTAAAAACATTCATTATTACATAAACATATTTATCTGAGTGACATTTATGTCGATGGTTATCCCTAATGTTTGTATAAAAAAAAAGAAATAACCAACATTTTGTTTATCTAATTGTATTTTTTTTAGTATTGCAAGTTGACCTCCAAGTACTACTTAAAAATTGTTTAATAAAAGGGCGGCAGTGTTTTCTGAGTTACCGGTGTTCAATTTTAGTGTCTTGGAAGTGCGATTATTGATGACATAAACGAATTTATATCCGGCAATGGTTTGTTTACAAAGTTTTTTTTTTAATTTGTATACAACCTCGGGAACGCTACTTACCAAAGAGAAGAAGAATTTTCTCTTCATATTGTACAAAGAAAGGTCACCTGGTTTCTGCGTTTAGAAATAGAAACAGAAGAAAAGGATGTTAAACTCAACTTAGTTCATATATCATGTAGATTATCACTTATGAACACGCTATACAATTGTCACAGTAAAAATACGCACTTCAGTAAACAAATAAAATTAATAAATTCATTACCATCTTTCTTGGGATTTACTGCCACGTGCTAGTTCGGACTGATTGATTTAGCTTTTAAACAATAAAAAACCACCTCAAAATCTGTCCGTTCCTATTGGCGCTACGATGCCACTCACAGACACACATTACAGGTACGCACGTTAAACTTATAACACTCCTATTTTTCGTCAGACGTATTTGAGGTATTATCCTAAATATACCTACAGTGTTATGGATGTTATTTTAATGATCATACTTAAATGTTTACTTCTTTGCGTGCACTGTCTATTAGTTTGTTTAAGAATTAGTCCCGAAACTTTTGTATTGGGACCTATTATTCTATAAAACATCTGGTTTCTAGGATTGACCAATAATACCGGAATTTAATAATCATCCTCCAAAAATGTCTTCGTTAGTGTTTTACAATATATCCGTTTTCTTATATGTGATCCATAAAAATATTACACGAAAATGAATGAACAGTTTGACATTGTTTCTTTTCTTTTATTGGTTTGTAGATTTAAATAATTTAAAACATTCTTCGATTAACAATTTTAGTGTTTCATCAGCTGTAACAAAGCAAATATTCAATAAACTTTTACCATTATAACAAACCATACAATTATCTAATATCCCAAGGTTATATAAAACCATAATTTTCATAAATATCTAGAGTGTCAATACACTCTAGATATAATATTTATATCTAGATCTAGTTAGTGGCCTGGTACAATTACCAGGTCACTCAGAAAGTTTTGAGAAAAAAAAGTTTTATTTGCTGGTGAGTGTTAATTTATTTTGAAATTTTGATTTTTTTTAAATAAAAATATATCTGTTCCTAAACCTGGGCTAGGTCTTTAACACCATCTAAAAAATTGACAAATAAATGGTAATTATAGGAAAAATACAAATAATTTGATTTAATTTGTAGTTAGATGGTAAGAAAAAAAAAGTCAACATTATTTGTATTCGTTTTAGCGGGCAACATTGACAATGAGTCTTTTTTATGGCGGAAGTTGTCAAACGAAATTAGTTTACTAAGCAGAGGGGACAGCCACCTCACTCACAGCTCACTTCACTCACATCACAATTAAAGTATTCTGCCTGTGTGTTTGATTATTCGTTGCGCTTGAGTTCTTTCTTTCGGGTTCTTTTAAACTTTACAACTGTAAATAAGCTTAATATACGCAAAACAATTAAATTCAATTCTTTGGACTTAATGGCAACCAGCCATCGATACTACTCGATACACAAACAAAAAGATGTAAGTAAACCTTAGCTGTCAAAATGAAATTTTTTCCGCCTTTTTGTTTTTTGTGTTGCACAATGTATTCGCGTGCAAAATGTATTCTTGTGTAATGTGTGTAAGTAGTAATATGATTTTAATAAACAGTTGGCTTTTACTTTCAAGGGTTTCTCTTGTCTCCCAACAACTCTCACGCACTAAGAAAGTAGATACCCAACAGGGGTGACCCCGACGTGTCAGTTAGCATATACTCGCAAGCGCCGCCAACTCCTGCCCCCATGAAAACGGAAGAGAACGAAGCCAATGTCGGTTACAAATAAAATACCGACGTTTTCGCCAGAAAATCTGCGATTTTGGTTTCACCAAGTAGAAGCCATCTTAGCACCGCACAAATCAATGCGAACAAGTACTTCATGGTCGGAGCCAAGCTGAACAAAGAAGTTATACAGCAAGTTGCAGATATATTAGCCAGCCCGCCGGAAACAAACAAATTTCAGACACTAAAAAAACGCCTTCTGCAAAAATATGAAGAGTCGGAAGCCAAAGAAGTACGAAAATTAATAACTGAAATAGAGCTAGGAGATCAGAAACCTAGTCAACTATAACGGTGAATGAAAGAATTGGCATGAGGAAAGATAGAAGACGAATCCCTAAAAATATTGCGGCAGGGACACCTACCATCGTCAATCCAAGCTGTGCTCACCGTAACTTCCACGAGTGAACTGGAGGAATTGGCCGGCATAGCAGACAAAATCATGGATACCCACCAGCCGGTGCATATCAGTGAAGTCACCCGTAGTCGGCAGCAACCTTCAACCAGCTTCGAGTTAGCGACAATTATGGCAGAAATTGCGAAAATCAACCTAAAAATAAAAAACATGGACGCACAAAGAGGCAGATTCAGGGTCAGGAACAGGAGCAGACGTAGGTTTAGGAATTTCTCACGTGACGGGTGCCAGTCCAGGCCGGCTGTGCACGTACCACTGGAAATTTCGAGGACGAGCGCGCGGGTGTATCGCCCCTTGCAGCTGGATGAACAGGAGCCAAGCCTCAACGTTGGAAAACTAGCAGAACTGCAGCCGGTGGCGGAAAGTGATGCAGTCAAGGAAAACCGCCTTATTGTAAGTGATAGATTAAATAACATAAGTTTTTATATAGATTCAGGAGCCTGTATTTCTGTGTTATCTAAAAGTTATATAAGAAATAGATCCGATTAAAATATTAATTCTAGTTATAAAATTTTTGCAGCTAACTGTTCTAGTATTAAGACATATGGCAAAAAGACACTTACATTTAAAATTAAGTAGATCTTTTAAATGGTCCTTTGTGGTTTGCGACGTCAAACAGGCCATATTTGGTGTAGACTTTTTAAATCATTTTAAGTAACTTTTTGATATTAATGGACGTTTATTCATAGATAAGATGACTAACCTGGCCGTAAGTGGAACGATCGTAAACCATTTTGAACCGACAATGATCACCCAGTGTACGATATATTAAAAAAATACCCTGACATCCTAAGCCCATGTCATTGAAAGAGATACCGAAAAAATGCGGCACAAACGTTTTTAACGTTTTATGGCAAATATTGTGCTATCAGGCTTAGATTTCCTTTACTGCTATTGCAATGATATCTTAATAGGATCTTCTCATATTAGTTAGCATAATGAACATTTAGAACAAGTATTTCAGCGTTTGGACAGTTACGGAATAACAATAAATTTAAAAAAGTATACTATTTAGGCCACCAGTATATAATTTTTAGGTTACCAAGTTACTACAACCAATATGAAGCCATTACAAGCTAAAGTACAGGTAAATATAGAATATCCGAAACCACAAAACATTAGTCAGTTAAGAAAGTTTTTAGGTATGGTAAATTTTTAAACACTACATGCTTCTCTATAACTATTGTGTTTGTTCTGGTCAGTGTTACAATTATATAAAAAGAATTAAAACCAGCACGACGTAAACATTTCAATTATTTTCTTTTACAAACTGTAAATTGTAATTTTCAAAATGGTTAATTGATACAGTGTTGAAAAAAAGTCTGAATAAGTAAGTATTGCTCAAAACGGAGTGAATGGTGCAACCACTTCGCAACAGGAACAAACCTTGGAGAATTATGGCAGGATAGCTATAATCATTGTAGAACTGGCTAGCATCTACGTACCATATACACTGTAAAAAAATGTTAACAAGCTACCAAAAAATATTGCAAAGCAAATATCAGTCTGGCATAGTACGAGGGTGGATTGAAAAGTTTGTGGCCGAACATAGATAGCATTGTCATATTATTATTATATAAAACTATCCTCATATGAAACCTGGACTCTTTGTCAGTCTCTGTGCAATTTTTCTCTGAGATACATGCGTAATTATTTATTTTATTGAACATTGAGAGTAAGTTTCATTAATTTTGAAAATGGATAGTTTAGAGCACCGTGCCGTGATCAAATACCTCGACAAGAACAGAAACGAACTCGGCTCACGATTTCTAGACTGTTTAGAGCTTTTTCAAGCTGACCCAAATTAATTTTTGACAAGGTTTGTTACTATGGACAAAACATGGGTTCATCGCTATACTCCTGAATCCAAACAACAATCCAAACAATGGAAGAGACCCGGATCTCCGACCCCCAAGAAAGCCAAGGTGAGTTTTTCAGAAAACAAGGTAATGGCATCGATTTTCTGGGATTCTAAGGGTGTCATCTTGGTTGATGACTTGGAAAGAGCCCAAACTATAAATTCTGCATACTACTGCACACTATTACGTTGTTTACTCGAAGGAATAAAGTCTAAAAGACCAGGATTGTTGACCAACAAAGTTTTGTTTCATCAGGACAATGCTCGTGTTCACACATCTGCAGAATCGATGGCTCAAATAGTGAATTGTGGTTTCGAATTGCTTCCTCACCCCCTTATTCACCTGACTTGGCACCTTCTTCCACCTATTTCCAAAACTTAAAGAAACACTTAGGTGGAATGAAATTTTCAACCAATGAGGAGGTTAAAGTGGCCGTAGATGTCTTTTTTGAAGACCTTGACGAGACCTCCTAATTAAATGGGATCAAGGCTTTGGAGTACCGCTGGACTAAGTGCTGTTACCTAGGAGGAGAGTATGTAGAAAAATAAATATAAAAAGTTGCATTATTCCTGTGTTTTCTAATTTAGGCCGCGAACTTTTCAATCCACCCTCGTACACCGGGAATTCAAATGGCGCCGCAGCAGGCGCAAACGCGACATAATATTGTATAATCAAGTGATAAAGTGATCTGTTTATAAAAGTGTAACGTAAATAAGAAATGAAAAGATAAATTAAACAACATGTAATAATGAAATAATAAATGTAATTGAATCTCAGTAAATAACTATTACAACACATTGTATGTAATTTTAGATAATTATTTAAAACAACTTATGCACTACATTACACCTTACTTTTAAGAAACTTAACAATAGTGATAAGAATTGACAATATACCCATGTATCTGCTATGTGTTCACATACTCAATTGAAACGATGAAATGTAATGTTTAATATGTAGAGTTTATTATGAAATGTACGATGTAATAAAAGAATGTACTTACTGAATGCAGTAAGGAGTGTAACTTCTGTAAAATATTTTTTTTTTAATGGGGGAATATTGTGGGGTATTGCATAGGTGTGCGAATGATAACTCGTGCAAATTGTATTCCTGTGTAATGCAGGTAAGTAGGTGTTATATTAACATGATTTTAACAAACAGTTGGCTTTTAACATTCGATAGTTTCTCTTGTCTCCCAATATCTCTCACGCACTAACAATGTAGATACCCAACACCTACCAATAAACAAAGTGTTTTAATAACAATTTAACAATCAAAAAGTGTTCTAAGCATCTTAAACTATTTTTTAATAAGTGTACAAAGACCTGGCTCTGACTCCTTGCATTTTAGGACATTTCTTTTTAGTTTCCCTCTAAATTTTTCTACCAGCATTATGAACCTATTGTTTGTCGTAGACAATTTGATCTGCGTTGAAAACATTTGCGTGCAATGATTTTATACAATTTTAGGATTTCATTTCTTTGTCGTTTGCAATATAGGTCTAGATAGGTCTTCGTTTTTTAATGATTTCGTTATATGTAGGAGAGTTCAAAACATCTCTTTGCATGGAAATCACTACACGCGAGTGCCTACGAACACTTAGTACCTGAGCTTTTTTGTATAGAGATGTAGTGGCATAGCGTCAAGGCAGTTTCAAGGAGACTGGGTCTTTGAGCTCTTTCAAGACTCAATAAAGTGGAATTAAGAGCCCGTCCCCAATCTAGAATGCAATAATAAATAATTGACTGTCAAAGTGACAGATTTCAACATTTTCCCGTCAGTAACCTCTTGCAATAATTCCATGGTGTATATATTTTTTAGTTTGAGCTGTAGTGATTGTAATATGTTCTCAGAAATTTAGTTGTGGCTCCAAGTTATTTGGCATTTTTGGTCCTTATTATTGTACCACAGACAATCATTCATTATCTAGAGAGTCAAGACAGTCATTATCTAGAGAGGTGTCATTAGAAAAAATCGGACACGATAACTCGAAAATCTTGGCGTCTTGCTTGGTGATGAAGCGTCTGTTTTGTGGAAGCACAGGAAGCTTGTTTTTTGTGTGTTCAGAGTAAAAAGATTCTCTTTTAGCTATTGCGATATTGAAACCATACTTACATAACCTTCTCCGTCACTATGAAGACTTGAAACCATGATCGGGCATGGAAAACTAAGGCTGGAAAAATAATACGCTCCAGTAATTTAGAATATGCAACCAATAACGAAAAAGGTCAATAGTTGCAACGTGCCTCTTTAGAGCAAGCCTTATGAATAGGAATAATGGTTGCATTATTCCACGAGGTTGGTAAATAACCTTGATTTATACTCATATTAAAGATGGTGGTGAGAGTTGGTGCCATAATCGAAGCTTTGGCTTTTAAGATCCGATTAGTAATACCATGCACACCCGAGGCGCTAGAACTTTGAAGTCCTCTTATCGAGCTGCTAACTTCTTCTTCAGGGGCTATGAAAAACATACTTCCTGGAGACGTTTTTCCAAATTGCAATTAGGTACCAATTTTTTCTTGAGCTTGTTTTATTTTTTTTCAAGGGTTTTATTTGCAAGTTTATGTCCAACAGTTGTAAAATATTCATTGCAATGGTCAAGTGAGTCTTTTATAGAATTTCGACTTTCCAGTAAATCTTACAGTAATAAAGTTTAATCGACTTCAATAGGATTTTATACAACTATTATAAAGCAACTATGTACCGCTGGTATAACGGTTTCAGAAAATGCGGTCGCTTAAATTATGAAGGTTTAAGAAAGAGGTGGTCGTCTGCCTCTGAGTTTGACTGCTGTTACGCAAGAAAAAGTGCTACAATAAAAAAATTTGATTCAACAAAACCGGCCAATCACATAAGAGGAGATTTAGCACAATCTGCAGATTGAAACGGGAAGTGGTTATGACATTCTACACAACCACGTAAGGATAATTGTTTCACGCTGGGTATTCCACTACCTTATCGATGCTCAAAAGGGGCGCGTGTAATGGGCGCGTTCAAAGCAAGTTCCACCCGCCCTGTTTTCGATAACATAACAGGTGACGAATCTTAGATTTAACAATACCAACTATTGGCAGAATGCATTTTTAAGAGCATGTACTTTTTTTAACATTTTGACTAATAGCAATAATTATAATTATATTGATCTATTTAATGTTTCCAATTCTAAATTAAAACACATTTTAGGCGATAAGTTTTTACACTTAACAAAATTTTAGATTTTACTGTTAAATTATGATTGTTGACTTTTTTTCTCTTCTTATTTGCTTGTAATATTTAAATTTCACTATTGTTTTTTCTTCTTTTCCTCTTTTAGGAAACGCATATAACCCTACCTATAAGTGGAAACTTGTATAATCTGCAAGAAAAAAAAATGACGCTTAAAAATAAGCTTACACTTTACAAAACTTGCATCCGCCCCATCATGACATAATATGCCAGTGTGGTTTTCGCTCACGCTAATAAGTTGAATATCAATCACTGGCAGGTTATTCAAAATAGGTTCTTATGCAAATGCGTCGGGGCCCCACTCTATGTCCGCAAATAAGATTTGCATAAAGATCTCGAGCTGCCCACTATTGCCACGTTGATGAAGTTGGTGTCTAGACGCTACTTCGACAACGCTCCTCACCATCCCAACCCGCTGGTCAATAAGTCAGCTGACTACACAGCCAACCCAGACCCCTGTAACCGGTCCGTTACAGGCGTCCGCGTCCGCGTCTTAACAGATCCCGACGACGCTATTACAACAAGGAACGCCGGCGTTCCAGTCAGAAATAGGGCAACACGGCATACGAATCGCCTAACCCACCGGTGGGCCAGGCTAACGCGGCGTACGCATTCCTACTGAGTTTCTTGCTGGTTCTTTGGCAGTAGATGACCCTTCCGAAACAGTGGTAGTTTCAATATACGACGCCATAAGCTGAGGTCCGTGCCCTCTCGGGTGCCCTTAGACGTATCGTATGTAGGAGTAGTTTAAGTTCTGGCTAAGCGCCCTCAGCGCTAGGCCACAAAGTCCAGTGAATTTTAAAAGGCTAATAGGGCCATAATTAAACTGTCATTTTCGAAAAAAAAAGCGGAAAATTGTAATTGGCTACCAGTTTGCAATACGTGTTTTGCAACGTGCTAGCTGTAAGTTTCCTTAAAAGTCATAAAATAAAATAAAATAAATAAAACTAAAACACCAGTCAAGATTATGGCTGTTTCAATACGAACAAACGCCTACGAAACTGTGAAACAATCGAGAAACGCTGGAAAACGATGATCGCCAGTTTTCTTTTCTCCCTAACAGGGTATTTAGTACCAATTCCCTTCAGAAACCAAATTAGCATCAATGCAGATTTGTGGACTATCAAATGCTTGCAAGAAGTTTTTGTTGCTGCGAGCTCCAAGCGACCAAACCCGGGACTTCGAGGTATTTTGTTCCACCACGAGGGGGCTAAACACCACACCGGTAAAACTTTTGGATCCTTACAGCCCTGATGTAGCACCGTGTGACCTCTTCTTGTTTCCTAAAATTAAAAATCAGCTCAAGGGGAAACAGTTTTCTTCACCAGAAAATGCGCCCAGTACGTTAGAGACAGAAAAAATATGCTTTGAAAATTGGTTCAAACGCACTTTGCACAAAACTTTGCGTAGACGCTGGAGGAGAGTTTTTGATAAGATTTAATAAAAAAATATAAATTGAATAAAAATCTGATTTAATTAGATTCTAATGTTGAAATTTGGAAAATATTATAAAAATTAAATATGAATTTTTGAGACAATCGGATTTTGAGGCAGGGCAAGATTTTGGTCGTGCAAGAGCTTTTGTTCGAGCGTGAGCTTGCAAGTTGATATGAAATTACTTACTTATTTGAACTAAAGAATAAAAATTTGGCAAGGTCAGACGACAGCTAAAAACGGCTTTTGTAGTTGTTTGTTATAAAAACCTTAAGTCATGTTCAGTTCTTAAGGCATTACCCAAATGTGATGCATCGTACATTACTCAAAGCAAATATCACTAGCATTATACTACTCACATTTGACAGTCGTTTGCCGAGCGTACGTAAAATTGATCTTCTCTTGAGTTTAAAATTCGCATAATTCATTAATTTTATCTAGAAGTATAGAACAAGTCTACGTTTATTTACTTATAAAATTAAAACGCAATAAATTTGTGAAATAAAAACTCTTAAAAACGTTTGCTTTGAGGCTGAATTGAAAGAGTTGATCTCGTGGCATTATGCAATTGTTTTGAAAAGTGTAAATGTTGACAATACAAAAATAGAGGTATTATAAGAACAAAGAAATAAATAGGTAAGTATGAGAGCTATGAAGGACTTGCCCACTATCAATATAATATTAGTATAGGTTATTTTAAATTTACAGCAATACATTTTTCATTTCTCTTGGTATAGATAAGCCATTGTATAAAATGGCTGTTACTTCAATATTCTGAGCAACTCAAAAACTGTTAGTCCATTCAAAATAGACGAAGAAATAGGGGGAAGTTTGCATGAATACGCGTAGTGCTGAATGAATTTCAGACCTTAGAGAATAAATACAAATAAAATACTAAAAGTCCCTATCGATCCGATGTGACCTAAAAAGTTATTCAAGGTCAAATGTGAAAATTATCAAGTTTCCCGAAAGTATTAGTTGTTAAGTAAAAGTTACGATTACCTATATCGTAAAGTTAAGTTCTTACAAAGTTGTAGATCATAAAATTACCTACAAAAACGATCTTCCACATTTTCTTTTTGCTATAAAAAACCCTGGAATGGTAGAAATATTGTTACAGCTGAAAATACTTAGCTTTATGTACATCTGCAATATAACTAACTGCTATAGACATTTTTGCAATAAAAAAAATATTCAAAGAAAAACAAAAATGGTATAAATTATAAACAATTGAACTATAAAACCTGTAAATATAAGTCAGACCGAGTAAGGAAGAAAAACCTAGAAAATCGGCAATACTTGTAAAAAGAGTCCAATATTAATAAAAATGACATGGTGTACCAAACAAGAAATTGCGTTCTTTTTATTTTTGTATTTTAGCCGGCAACCAACCACGTTATCCATCTCACTTGAAGTGGCATCCGGGCCCCATTATAAATCGTATATTTGTAAATAATGTTTTCGATTATTATATTAGAATGGATTTATGGCTGGCTTTGAACACTTTTGTAAAATAAATTTATTTAAAAATGTTATTTTCAACTGATACAATGTTTATGTAATGTTTCAATTTCATATACTTTTTACAATAAAGGCATACTAAGGATTGACTTTGGAAACTTATTCGCTAACTAACGCATTATTTCTAAGCTTTCATAGCTAAAATATTGAATGCTGTACAGCAATCATAAGTTTTACATTATTTTATCAACATTGTTAAGTATCAAAATATGCATACAATGTTTTATGCTTCGTTCATTCAACCTTAGTGAATGCCTGAAATTTTCCAGCTATAAAATACAGTTAAAAAAGAAACAATAAAACATTATACGTGTGCAGGAATATATTGTTATTGTTCTTAAGCGTGAGTAAGTCGGGTAAGATGAAGACGCGTTTTGCTCGTTTTGCAGCTTTCTAATAACTATAAAGTATGTACTCATCCTGCATTCTCTTTATTTTTTAAATTTGAAATAGTTTTAAAAGGGTTGACTTGTCCAAATGAGCTTGTTCTTTGGTTACGTGTTGTTTCTCATATTGCATATGGCTCACAATGGTTTTCTTCTAATCCACCATCGTATTCTAAATGAATTAAAGATTTGATTATAATGTGGTATTTTTCAGTGCTTAGTTTCAGATCAAGTTTAAAAGTGAAGTTTGAAGCATGATAATTACAATGTCAGTGAACAATAAGAGCTATTATGTTGTACTTCAATAACGCTGTAACTGTGACAATACACTTGATTAATGTAAAGATACTCCTTGTTCTTAGTGTTTCGAGTATTTTGTTTTACTTGTATATATTTAATTTTCAATTGAACATTTGTGAAACACCTTTACGACATACAATAAGAGAAGAAAAACTTCCTTCAGATCTAAAATATATATTACTTTGGAGCCAAAAAGATTTTTTTCCATTTACGAAATTTGGATATAGGCGGGAACCATTTATAAAAAACAACTGTTCCGTGATTAATTGCTATGTGACAACGAATAGAAAACTTTTTGGAGACAGCCTGTTTAGTTTTGAGGCTATTATATTTAACGGAAGAGATTTGGACAAATCAGATTTACCGGTAAAAAGGTATAACCATCAGAAATACATTTATGTGAACTTCGAATCAGCAGCAAATTATCCAGTATGCTATAAAGTTTTTGACGACTTCTTTAACTTGACCTTCACTTATAGATTGGATTCAGAAATAGTGTTCCAATATTTTCAAATAAGAGATATGAATAATTATATCGTGGGCCCAAATACCACAATGAACTGGTCTTATAATTTGAAAAAAACAAATGATAAAGTTGTATCAAAATGGAAGAACAAAACAAAAGCAGTGGCTTGGATCGTATCAAATTGCGAAACCAGCAACAAAAGAGAAGATTTAGCTAACAAAATAGGTAAACAGTTGAAAAGCGCTAACCTAAGTCTAGATATATTCGGACAGTGCGGTGACAAAACCTGTGATATAAATGATAAGGATTCTTGCTGGGTCATTATTGAAAACGAATATTATTTCTATTTGGCCTTTGAAAATTCTCACGCTGAAGATTATGTTACGGAAAAGCTACTAAATCCATTACAGCATTACACAATACCAATAGTTTTTGGCGGTGCCAATTATTCAAGGTAAAATATTAATAAAATTATATTTTACCTAAATTATAAAATATTACCTAGTTATGCTTGTCAAATACGCTTTATGGCAGAAGTCGAGCTCCGGCAAACAAGCACGACATCCAACTGCTGGAAAGTGGCATCCGCATCCATGGATCATTTATTGTAGGTGTTTTGATTGATGTAGCACCGCGCCAGACAAGATCGTAACACAAAAAATCTATTACCACCAAGATTTTTGGTCGTCTGATATTAAGTGTACTATTTCCATTTCTTTATTTTCTCGATGACAGCTGCTGTGTAACCTTGTAACATTATGTATGCATTATTTTATAAAAAATGACGTTTACACACGTACAAGGTTATATAATACCAGAGTTGGAGAAACTGATAGGGATGGAGCTATTGGATGGAGCATTATATCAAACTAGAACTGTCATCGAGAAAATAAAGAAATGGAAATAGTATAGTTTGTGTGTACAATCATATATTCCAACTTTTTCCATTGCACGAAATTAATAAAATAATATCTTGCTGGCTAGACATTGACTTACAAGCAAAATGGACTTCGGGTCTGCGTCCGAGTAAAAATGGAATGTCTTGATTTGCTTGGCCGCTCGAAAACAAGTCAAAAACGACAAAGGGCTTGGGGAAAAAGCTCAAAAGGTGATTTTATAGTTTGTAGGCAAGACTAAAGGTGAAAATTTGCGGCAAGCAGTAATCAGATGTAATGCTGATACACAATTTAAATCAAAAGTCTCTTAATTTATTCATAATTATGTATGCGTTTGGATAAACTCAGGAGACTTTTTACGTCAACTTGGAATTAGAACCACCATTTTTTTTAGTTGATTTGTTTTACGCCAATTTAGCCAGGCCGACCATATTGTCTGACTAAAATATTTAACCGTACATGCATGTATAATACTCAACATTTAAGAGATTTCTACTAAGGAAATTATAAAACATTAATAATTATAACAGGTTAATTCGTGAACAGTACAAGATTCAGTTTTATTTATTCGTTTTGATGATTATTTTATTATTATTAAACTCCAACTTATCTCAAATACTTTACATTTTTTACAGATATTTGCCACCTGGTAGTTACATTGACGCTTCAAAATGGCCAGTCAAAAAACTAGTTGCAAAAATAATAAAAATCATGAGATCAAAAAATCTGTACAAGAGGTACTTTGGATGGCATAATGTTTATAAATATAGCAATGCAGAGCGAGACAATGTTTGTGCACTTTGTTCAGCTGCGAACAATGAAGATGTGATGAAAACTAATAGAACTTACACATCTTTTAGAAGATGGTGGTTTCCTGCGTACAGGAATGCTTGCAACAGGTAAGGTGTATAAAATGCTCATTTTCCGGCTAGGAATACTTATAGTAGAAAAAAGACGCTGTATGAAACAATAGTCGTGCGATGACGTTTAAAAAGCAATCTTTAATCAAACATGTTTCCCAAATAAATCTTTAAGCGGTGAATGTTATTTCATTATAATGACTGCGTTGAGAAACAATTTGAAATCCATTGATATTACTCCTTTTTTTCAGTACACTGGCTAGACTGCTAAGGTACTTGTTTGGCCATCGCATGAAGAAGTACCAACCAAGGAGTCAACAATAACGACTCTGGACAATACATTATGTGTGTCAAGACCTTTATTAACCACAGAGACAATAGTCCCTTACGTGTTAACATTGTTATGCTTAGTACAAGTTAAATATTTTTTTCGTCCAGTTTATACAAACATATAATATATTAAAGCCAAGATTTATCTTAACTAAATACTGTAAGTTTACCTATTATATAAATAACTAGCTAGATTATTACTATATGGCAATAGTTGTCGTATTTAAATTCCACTCGCAACAGGTCACGTAACCATTCTTTTAAATTTACTATGTTGAGCAAGTCATTTCTTAAATTTGAATGACGTATTTGCATTTTTTTATTTTCGAGGGTAGTTGGTTGTAAAGTTGCCCTCCGTCAATAGTGATCATTGTTTTACCGTAGTTCGTTCTATGCTTGGGTGTGATAAGAAAGCTCGCTCGCCGCGTTCGCCGAAGTTTTGTCGTTTTAGGAATGGTTAGTATATGTATATACCCATCGATATTTTTGTGGATATATTTTTTTATGTACAGATATTATTATTTTAGCTTTAGGTTCATTCGTTATGTTTCTTCGTTAATTCTTTTATAGAGTGCTAGTGTTATGCGTTGAAAATTGTATATCAGCTTATGTGGGATGCAGTGAACAATGATGCGCAGAGCTCAGCGAATAGCTACTAGTTTACTAATAATATATTCTATGTGGTTTTTGGATGTTAAGTTCGATGTTATGATGTTGAAGAGATATTTGATGTTGAATATAACTACAGTTGTGTGATGTCTCTGAACCCAATTGTGTGGACCATAAAATGTTCAAAATTTTACCCGTCATAGAATACATTCCGGGACATGTTCGTAGACATTGCAAGAACGGTCATCAATGGATGCTATTTGAAGATTTACATAAAAAAATTCAGGTATCATAAACATTAATTTACGTCAATCCTTATTAATGATAAAAATGTGATTATATAAACAAATTATGTAAGAAAATGAGTTTAATTTTTTTAGCATCCCTTAATATATCTATATACCTAAATGTCTATCTCAACTTGTAGGTAAATAAATAAGCCACAGCAATCTGACATAAATATCTAACTATTAGAGTTTAACATTTTATATTTTTGTATAATTTTAAACTGGACAGGTTTAATGACCATTAGCTATAGACAGAATTGAAGCACATGTTTTTGGTATACTAGGTTTATTAGGATAATAGGATAAAACCAGCAGGTTCTGATCGTGGTCTGGCCAGAAAACTACTTCCTGGCCAGACCACATTACCATCATTATAACTCGGTTCATCTTGTAGGTTTTTTACTCCGTGGCACAAAATAGCACAATTAAAGTAATGAATTTGTGCCACAAAGAGAACGTCATATTTTTTCATGGTCGGGCCAGTAGTGCCAACACGTATTTAGACCTGCGTGCAGGCAGTAAAGTATATTTTGTGATAATCTCATCTGGAGCAGTTCTTTAGTCCTTCTTATTTTGAATAAGATAAAAGAAAGTGTTAAGTATATATAAAAGATCCGACAAACACGATAGTAATTATTTATTCTGACTCCAAGTTGATTACAAGTTAGGTATTAACCGTACGGGCTGAATGTACGTACTGGCGTCGCAACTCACTGCACATCGCCTTAGCCACATAGTACTTAATCTACTGCATAAGAATATTTGTGTAGTTACAAAAGTACCACCCAGTGAAATTACGAGGAACAAAGAAAATCGCAACTGAAGTTATATTTTCATATAAATAAGCCGCTGTTACATTGTGATTTATTGTAAGGCGAGTACCGATATTTACCTGCGCGTACGCAAAACAGAATTGCTACTGTCGAGTATCTTTTTAAAGATCTCGTCTGGGGCGGTACTTCTTATTATTTATATATTATTATTGGGGCTTCTTAATTTGACCGCATAAGTAACCATGTTCACTTGGCTGTGTTCCGAGTAAAAGAAAGTAAAACCCAGTGTAATTACAGGAACAAAGCAAATCGCAACTATATATTACGGTCGGCCATGTATTATTAATCACTAGGTGCCAATAGACCTGAAATCTTAAATTGATTGATCTAATAACTTTATCAATTAATTTAACACCTACGATTAAAGACGCCTGTAAGCGAAACATTACATTACATTACACATCGGGTGCTCGTCGGCTGGGAACAAAATTCAATTCATCCCTATCCGGATGGAGACAACGGGATATCCTTCGAGTCCACAGCTTCACAATCTGCAAATATTTGTCTACTGATGCACTAGTATGGCTTTAGAATGCCTTTGATTGCAACTTTATGGGACTAATAAATAGAATCAGGTACAAGGGTTTTACTGGTATACTTTACTTACTTTATGACTTTACACATATATTTAAAATTTTCAATGAAATAAAGATTATTCTTGTTAACTTTAAAGTTTTTCTTATAACCCTTCTTCTTCTTGAGCTTAATTTTCTCTTTTCGTCCAACCCAATATGGACTTGAATAATGAATAGAACTGGCTGAAAGCAAAAAAAACAATGATATAGAAGGTCTCACAAAGTTACTCACTGTTTCAAACAGAGTTTATGATCTTTTTGTGCCTATAATTTCAAATAGTTTATTTTTGCTAGAATGTTTGTTCACGTGTCATATAATTTAATTAGTACAGGTTGCTCGGTCACAAATGTAGGTAAATTTTCTACAATATTTATTGAAGAATCATCCCTTCGAAATATTTCTTTAAAATTGTACTAACCAGATAGCCACCAGCCAGTTTACGTTTTTTCGTTATTAGGTATTATAATGTCCTACATTCACACTTTTGTGTTGAATTTATATTTAATAGCTACAATATAGACAAGGCATTGACTAAGTAAATAATAAATACCTTTGGCATCGCTCTTCAAACGTAGGTAGCCACCATTTTCTAAATTGTTTGTAGCTTTTGTTTATTTTCATTAAAGAATCGTTGCGTAAACTTGAACAAACAGAGCACACGTTGTGTCTGTCTCCGTCTGTATATCTGTAGGTATACCGCCATTTGAAGAATTCCGCATGTTCCTTTTTCGACTTTATTACTTTTAGCATTTTTTTTACTAACTCTTTCACAGACATCTTTGTGGCGTCTAAATAACTCCCTGGAGGCAAAAATCTGTAAATTATTGGTGACATGAATGAAACAAAATGATACCGCAACATATTATTACGAGTCCTGTAAACACTGTCGTACGTTGTCTTTCTACTTACAGTTTCGATAGCGAAGGGAAAGTAATAACTTTAGTATTACATTCCTAAAGCTAAAAGCTGATGAACAAAATTATTTCTAAAAGAGTTAGCCTGCTATAACTTTGTGTTTGAACATTTAAAGTTGAACCAACTTTCTAGTGGTGATTAGTATCTATGTTGAATTTGTAATGGCCGCTCTACACTTTTATCTCAAACATGAAAACTCGAAAAATTTACAGACCCAAGTTTTACTTCACAACCTGTAGGGAGGTTCATTGCGCATGTTAACTCAAGTCGACCGCTATGTTAACTGCCATCTCGAATTTTAGATTGGAACTTCTTTTCCTTATTTTCGTCTTATATAAGAAAATCATGGCGTGACACAAATGAATTATCTAAATTTTATTTCATGAAATTTCAAGTTATTCGATTACTTCCTACAAAATAAAGCGGAAATAATGGAAAACTGCACAGTCGCATCGAAAATATTAGAACGAAACGAAAATATTCTAATTCAGCTGCTGCATTTGCCACCATTTTGATTTTAAGGAGAGCATTGTTTTGTCTGTATATATCCTGGCCGTTCTAAATCTTTCGAAAAAACCATCAGAACTAAAGTTGAACATTATCAAGTTTGAATGAAGTCAAATGTAGAAACCTTTGACTTCATTCACTTTTTTTTGCGCGGTCGGTATTTTTCGATTTAAATTTACTAAGCGATTGATTGAGATCAAATTTATAGGAATTTAAATTCCACATCACTTTGTTCCTGTACTTTTAGTTCCTTACATAAAGTAATAAAAAAGAGAATTCAATCAATACATGTCTCCCCACTTTTCTCCCTTAACTCGTAAAATATCGACCAAAAGAGAAAACATTTTGCACTACAGAGTTTTCGATGAACCGTGAGGAAAAGTTTGTTTTTAATAAATTGTTATTTATAAATATAAATACAAGGTACGAACTTAAAATATTATTATTTACAACGCCATTCATAATGCAGTGTGACTATGCTATGAACTCAAATATACAAGTGTGTCAGTTAGTAAACAGAAATGGATATTTTGTTATAGTAGGTACGACAGCACTTAGCACTGTTATGGTATATTTATGTTTTCATGTCTTTATTGTTCACAGAATACAAAAGGTCTCAAGGCAATCTGATTATGAAAACGCACTTAAGGATATCCTAACAAATTTTACAAGTACTGCTTTATGAAATTATAATAGGATTTAACAAATGTTTTACCTGGTATAGTTTGCACCACCATAAACAATAGGAATAAGAGAATGTCGTAAGGAGTTTAGCACTTTCTCGGTTACATAGTCTGCAGCGTTAGAATTTTCAAAAGCTATATAAAAATAATATTTTTTTCCCAAATCTCCCCAGCTTATTGAAGGATCGTAAGAATTCATTACATATTTATTCGCACAGGCACCGAAGATGTCAAGGCTCAAGTTAACAATTTTTAATTCCTTGATTATATTTTCAACTAAAGTTTCTCTATAGTTATAGGTTTTACAGTTTGATACCACCCAAGCAGCGGCTGTTTCTTTACAAGCCCGCGTTGCGTTTCTGTCATAATCAGTATAATTAGCATAATCATATTTGATCCAATTCATATGACGCTTTGGCCCGACAACTATTCCGTCCATATCTTTAATTTCAAAATATTTGAACACTATATCTGAATCCAATTTGTAAGATAAGGTCAAATTGAAGAAGTTTTCAAAATGTTGGTCACACACTGGATAATTGTAACTCGATTCCGAGTTGACGTAAATATATTTTTGATGAAAATATCTTTGTCGAGGTAAGTCTTTAAGGTTTAAGTTCCTTCCGTTAAATGCAATAGCGTCGAACTTAATAAGGTCATATCCAAAGAAGTTTCTATCATCAGTAAAATAACAATCAATTTCAGGGCACTCATTAATTATAAAAGCTTTTTGGCCTTTTCCGTAAAACGGAAAGGGTTTAAAATCTGAAGCCGTCCAAAGCAAAATATATTTAAGGTTGTCTGGTAGTCTCTCTTTCTTTCTGTATACTTCTGCGTATCTTGCGTCTTCCCTGCAATAGCTTAAAGCCTCCTTTTGTAACTGTATGTATTGCGATTGTGATTTTAACGAAATTATAAAATAAGAACTAAAACTTATTACAATGAAAGTAAAAAAAACTTTGATGTTAAGCCATCGTAGAGGCGACAGCATTTTGGCAGAATAATACATCTTGATTTGATCTCAATGCTTTATATACTTTTAATTTTAGAGATTATTCTTCATGTCTCTGCAAAAAACCGATAAAAAACTGACGAGTGGCTGGCTTAGCAGTGAGAACTGTTGGTTAAAGTAAAATAGCGGGAGATAGGCGTCAAGCTCTTGAGGCATGGACCTCCAAAATCTTGTGCCCCTCGCGAACCAAACCAACAAACTCCGTCATGACATAACTCCGAATGCAAAAGGAATTGTACGGACACGAAACATTTTGTCTTCTACGCAAGCCCATATTTTGCACCATTCTGTCTCTTTTATATTGGGAAGCAAAGTAATTGAGTTTTTGTGATTAAATGTATTTATAGTAGTACCAGAGCAAAATTGCAGGTAAGTAAGTGATGTAAAAACGTCGTCAAATATCTTCCGCTGTTTTACTTTAATAAAAATGCAGAGCCTATGAGCTGCACGTCTATTATAGTTTCACAGCATACAATGTGTCTGGTGAACAACTAGCAACATTGTAGATAACAGTGATATACAATATTGTTGCCCGACGCAAAAGCCTATTCTTATCTCAATGAGACCAAAACTTTAAGAGATACAATTTAATTTTAACACACGAAGCGGAAGAAAGTGCGTTGCACCCCAATGTTTAGTATATTTATGTATAAAAATAGTTGTAGGATAGGTAACTAAAGCGTCGCTTGTCACCGACCGGCTTGTTTATTTAGTATACAAGTTCGTTATTTATGTAGTATACAAGTTCGTTATAAATTTAGTATACAAGTTCGTTATTAATTTAGTATACAAGCTCGTTATTTAGTAAGATTAACACTCCGGCTACCATACAGCTTGACACTAAAAGCAAACTGCCAAATACAAATAATTTAGATAAGACTATGTTGGAACGGCTGCTGCTTGCCGATTGTCAAGCTAAGAAACGCTAAGAGAAGTTGGGTGCGGATAAAAACAATATAATTAT
Organism: Marasmarcha lunaedactyla; assembly: GCA_923062675.1. Lineage (NCBI taxonomy): Eukaryota > Metazoa > Arthropoda > Insecta > Lepidoptera > Pterophoridae > Marasmarcha > Marasmarcha lunaedactyla. Next base: position 8,253,337 of record OV281358.1, read on the forward strand.
GTAAATGAAAATGTAAGAATACCTGAATATGACTTAAAAACGTAAGAACCATTTGTTTGTTTATTCTTTTTAGGTTAATTGAGCTCCCACCTAAATAAAGTAAGTACGCATGTTTAATTCATATCTGATTATATATGATATTTATTTAACATTTAAGATAATATATACTTCAATAATATGAATAAAACTATGTATTGATGCGTCCCGCAAAACAACCCAAATTATTTATTGACATTGACAACAACAAAATAATGTACCAGATTTTTTTTAAATTTGTAAACGTTGAAAACAATGAAACTTCAATGACCCTTTGGCATTTTAGTGATGTCACCCATACTGATTATTGAAATATTAAACCTAATCGCTTTGGCAAAGCGATAGGTAATCAATATCAACAAAATTATTTTATCAATCAAAAATAAAATTTCTTCTTATTAATGTAATAGAATTAACAATCAATTAATCTTTTTTAAATATTTTACAATATTTTTAAAATAGTAGAATCAGACTTAACAAAAATAAACTAAATGTTATGTTTTCTTTCCAGATTACACAATCAAAACAAAAAAACATATTAAATACACTTCTAAAATCAATTTATATTTTTTATTCATATTATATAAGAGTCACTTTTTTAATCAGTCTTTGTGTTGCTCAGAATCAATCACATTTACTACATAATGAGTATGACATTCTTCAAAACAAGCAGGGCAAAGACGATCTTTGCAAATCTTATACCTAAACCTCGTGCCCATGCTCTTTTTGCTTTTGCTACACAGAAATCAATTAAGGTATTTAATGTTGCTCTTTGAATTTTCTGTAGTCGGAATGTCTTCAGGCCAGTGACCATTGTAAACTCTCTTTGCTGGCTGTTGCTTTGGCCCTGGCCATTCGATTGTAGCACCATCATTTGTGCGTCTACCGGAATAAATACTTCCTGTTCTGATAACATGTTTGCCCTTTAAGTTACAATCGACTTTAGTCATCTGCATAATTAGCTTATCCCGATAGCTCTAAAAGTTTGCCCTTCTAGGTAGTTTGCAATCAGGCAATAAAGCTGCCCCCCCTGCGAATGAGGGGTACTTATGCGTACGCGATACAGATATGGGTTTGCCATCATAAACCCAAATTAAAGTTGCCCCATAAAAAAATATCATTTGAAATTAATATTAACGTACAATGCAATTTTATGAATTTGAATAAAGAAATAAAAGTACTTAAACAAAAATTGCTTAAGTACTTTTAACCTGTGTTGGGAGCATATTATGTTTGCATTAGAAAAAAAAAGAAATAACCTCAAAGTTTTTTATCTAATCGTATTTTTTTAGTTTTGCAAGTTTTAGCTCCACTTACTACTTAAAAGTTATTTAACAAAAGGGCGACAGTGTTTTCTGAGTTACTGGTGTGCAATTTTAGTGTCTTGGAAGTGAGATTCTTGATGAAATTGACGAATTCATATCCGGCAACGGTTTGTTGTTAATTTTTTTTTAATTTGGTATAGATTATAAGTACCTATATGGAAGACTATGACATATGTCAATTTCCACATCAAACCTCGGCGTTGTCTATAATGACATACTACATATAGACAAGTCATACCCAAACATTACCGCACAAAATGATGGCGTCAACTTAACTATACATACAGTAATAAAAATTTGTGGCAGAAGGAAAGAATAATACGGTTCACTTGTTGTAAGAAAGATATCTATGTACATACTTCGCGACGTTGCTTGGCGTGTAAATTGTCGCAGTATATTGCATTGTCTCTTTTACTCCCACATAATCATGTTACATCTCGCTGTTTGAGTTTGTTGAAATGTATAGCCATGACAATTTTAAAACGTCAGTTTAAATAGCAAAATAAGATAATAAATAAGATAGTTATAAAAAAATTGTCCTTACGCATAAAAAGAAACGTTTTTTCTGTCTTTAACAGTAAGAGTGCAATTAGTAAATTGTCTAAAGCACTGTACGATATTAAAAACACAGAATTGGGAATAAGTTTTGTTTGACGTTCAGCTGTGACACTGGGTTGCACAAAACTAAGTGAAAGGTGGGCAATTGCCTCAATACTGGCAATGCAAATGCATTGCCAGTATTGAGAGTGGACAACTTGTCTATATGTAACATGTCATTGGTTGTATAGAACAAAATAATAGGATTTTAAAAATATACATGTCTTGAAAGCAATGTTTTTTTTATTAATACTTTTAGTACACTAATACTGGAAATTGACAGGAATAGTTATTTTGTAATAACAACAGCTGATTGCCATAAAATACGAAATAATAATAATATGCATAAAGCATAAACATTTACCACAGCATTGTTGCTTTAAATCATAAAATATTTATTCCATAAGAGCAAACAATAATTTGATTAGAACCCAGCTTCGATTCGCTCCAAGGCAGATATTGTGTATTTGCTAAGCATAAAAAGAGCTAAAATAAACAAAAGCTTATTGTATTACTTAGGGTTACCGTGGCGTTTTAATAAAATGTTGGTCTTGGTATAACTATTCTTTTATTTTTTATGTACTTTAATCTAGTACATCTTACTCCGATGATGGAGCAAGTCAAAATGTATTGCTTCTTTTATTTCTTTTATGTCAAACGTATATTCAAATACATTTTCTTCTAAATTTATATCGACCTCTTTACTGAAACATCGCGCCATTCTGACATGCTACCTTAGCCGTGACGATCGGCCACCCGCATGAAATTTATTCACACAAACAAGGTTGGGTGGATAAATTTCTTACAAACTATATATTAATTACCTACCTGTACGAGGATGTATTTGAACGACGGCCTCAGGAGAGACTATATCTGTCGATTAGGTCAGTCCTGGTGGTTGGTGTGAATAATTTACGTACACAGAGTAAATATAATATTACAATAGCTATGGCTTCACCATGGTCCAAGGAACAACTGCTTCGAAAGCAATTCCCGCCCGAAAAACCTCGCTAAAAGCAAGCGAGTGTCGCCTAAGCTACTTTCAATATAATGTTTCCTAATCACATGTTAAATATTCTTACGGAATGTTGCGAGCCAGAACCATTATAGAGATGTTGTCTCGTTGTTTCACGTCCCTGGCAGATAACTTAACCTTATTGCGCGCATCGACAACCAGCTTGTCACCTGCAGCCAGCAAAGCATGCCACCTATTCTTTAACAGAGTTTATGGTATTGGTGACCGCCAGATTACGAATGCACGCCCCTCCGTTCCATCACCAGATAAGGACATAGAGAAACACAACGCAAAAACTTCTTTAATGGTCATTTTTCTTTTTGGAAGTTAGAACTCGGACTCATATTCATTTGCATTAGCTTTAAAACTCTTCTATTTAATTAGGTATGCACTTAAAATTATTTTTTATATAGAACTCGTTACTATTGACATTGGCTAATTTTTTTTTCCGAAATGGTCAGTTTATTTATGGCTCTATTAGCCTTTTAAATTTCACCAGACTTTAACATTGGCTCATATTGGAGGTTAGTATCAATAAAAATCTCATATTTCGATTTATCATACACAGAAACACTACGTTATCCACGATAATTGAAACTATACCCTTTCGTAAGACAGAGCAAACACGTGAAAATATATCCTCCAGTTATTCGGTATCTCTTTATGTAAGCTTTAAAAATTCAGCCTGATTTCTTATCCCAATAGCTTCATCAGAAGTACAATCCTTAGGTACAATCTCTCCTTTGTCTCTGACCGTGCAACGAAAAGCAACGTTAAGTTTCAAGTCTTTACCGCCAAACTTTGAAATTTGAATACGAAATTTTAAAAAATGTGACCAGTCATAATTCGCCATGTGTTGACACCCGATTGGACAAAAGTTTAAAAAATATATAATAATAAAAAGTTTATATGATACACTTCCTTCCTTCAATCTCACAATACTATATTTTAGGGGTTACGAATACGAACTAATAATAATGTTTAAGGGTTACCAAATACAAGCTAACATTATACTACTTATCGTGTTTCCCTACAGCTCTTTTCTACCAGAAACAAGCTAAGCTACGCTAAGATAGTGAAGTAATCCCATTGCTAGATTTCACCTCGCACGCCTACAAGCTTTCTCGCACAGCCTTGATGCGTGGCACACTTGAAAGGAGCGTAGGTACTGTCTTAGCTTGTGTATTTACTATTGTATTAGTCATCTCTTGTACATCTTGTATATTTACTGTGGTATTAGTCATCTCTCGCTCGGCCGGCTTTTGGCAACTCAGTGCACCACCCAATTATTGTATACAATCTTCGGTAATGATAGACAAAAAATTAATTAAAACTAAAACGCAAGATCAATCACAACCAATAAATAGTATTGATTGTATTATTTCGACATATGCTTTTTTTAATATATATTAAATTTACGTACTTATTTTCAATTTACTTACAATTTTTCAGCGGCACTTAAAATTCTATATGCATTGACTTTTTTCCCCAATTCTGGTTGAATATTGAAACATGACTACTGAAACTCACCCCTGGTACCAACCCTGGCCCACCAATCAAGCCTGCGAGCGTACTAACCAAAATTTCACCATATAGATTTGGAGTAAGTAACATTTCGTTTTGCATTGGTTTCCCTACTATCTGCATTGTACACTTATCGATTGGGACCATTTCAAATTTTATAGATGGATAGGAAACTGCCATCTGTTCACAGCATTTCAAAAATAACCCATCGGTAAGTTTCATAACGTCGCTTTGTGAACAGCAGTAACCTTTTTTCTCCCAATTTGTAATGCGTAATCAAAGCAAAACTTGGCGGTCTGTTGGGATTTTGCCATAGCTATTATTTTAAGACTTTCAACTTGTCCTCGTATTGTGACGCGTTCCAAAGCAGAGTACTCTCCATCTGTCTGTTCTCGAATAACGATGATATCAAAATCTTTGAATTTGCATTTTACATTTGGTAGAGATTTAAAATGAACTAGGTTAGCAAACAACTGCAGTTCCCTCCCTAACCAAATATTTAAAGTTAATGGGTCGTCTGTTATAGAGAATGGGGTAACTATGGCTCCTTGGATACAAACTTTATTTTTTTGGAAGCTTTTGGCCATGTCTTTCATGAAAGCACGTTGTTCAACATTTATTTCAATAAAAGAGAAAGTATCAAATGTGACAAGAACTAAAACCACTGAAAATACTTGTTTTACGGTCCTAACTAGTTCTGGTCCAACAACAGAGTGACTGTTATAACGCCGTCTTTGGCATTCTGCTGCAATGTAACTAATACAGATAAAACTCCAAATATAAAAACCTGTCTTGATGTTAATAAAAAAAATACACTTCCTCACAAAGGCGAAATGGATAATAAAATATAATATGAATACATAAACATGGTAACTAAAGACACGGACACAACGTTATTTCACAAAACAGCATTAACACATTTATGCCACAAAATTAGTATTGGTTTTAATGCCAAAGAAAATACCATATTCTTCCAGAATTATTGTATATAAATATTTTTGCCCCTTCGCCCTTTTATTATAATAATGTGTAAAGGGAAGTATTTTATATGACCAAAAAAAAAGTATATTTTTAACTCCATGAATATAAAAAATTTTGGAAAATTACTTGCCATTCTTAACCTCGCATGACCAAATTCAAATATTTATTAATTCTCACATTGACAATTACCTGTTTTTTATTGACGTCAAATAAAGTATGGCTCTACCACCAATTCCGTGAAGGTGACGGGTCGCTCACTTCCCTCTAATATGGTTGAGGAGGGCGATGGCTAGATCCCGCGTTAACTCGTGAAAGGGTGCCGTTTGAAGGTGTTCGTCGTTTGCATACTTGGGGGGGAGACTTGCCGAGCTAACAGATGCAGATAAGAATAATTTTATTTAGTCATAAAAAAACATTATAAATTTATTTTGAAAAAAAATATATACTTGTGAAGTTTCTTGCCAGTTCACGAAAGTTTTTCAAAACTGGTGGTAGAGTCGTGTTTTATTTGTCGTCAATAAGAACTAGAAATTGTCAATGTTGAGAAATAAATATTTGAATTTGAATTTGAAAGCATCAGTTTTTAATCCTCAGAAGAATATTTAAACATAACTGCAAATCTAGTTTATTGTTATTCACAAATGGACTAATTATTCATTTCCAACCTACTCACTAGGTTCAAACCGATCTATAAACCGGAAGTAAAAAGAAAAAAATCACTAAGAAGAAAATTATAACAAACAATTTATTTCCAAGCAAAAATTAAAATTATCATTTGGGGCACCAGAAAGCTCCGACAAACTTTTAACGGCAAACCAATTTAACATTCATTTATTTATTTATTACTGTTAAGGAAACTTAACCTAGACAAAGGTTAAACAAAATAATATAAACAGACCAATAACAAGTGTTCTAAAATAGTGTATACAAACAAGTTTTAATCTTTGCCATAACAATAAAAATTTAAATTAAAATAGAAGTAAGCAACAGAGAAAGCTTGGCTAAAATCTTTGTCCATTTAGTAACTCAGTCCATCAATACGGGTGCTCTAATGCCACAAACACATAGACACTCATATACACACCTTAAATTTAAATATATGAATATAAATATACGTATAAACTTACTAATTTTAGAATAAAATTTCATTTTGTACTTAACAAGTAACATAAACAAATTTGGTTTGAAAGGGACACAGTGAGCTAATATATGTCTCTCAGACTATTTAAAAGCAGTTATTTGAATTTCCAAAATTGAAATTTACGGTTTCTGAGAATAGAGTTTACTTTGGTATGCCATAGTAATTTGTGAGATCCTTCCGGTTGTACGTAGTATATTTTATCTAAATGGTTGCTATATTTTTGTTCCAATAATAATAATATACGATTGTATCCTTTTGGGTGACAATGTGATTATGATAACCTTATGTGGGTTCGTCTTAAAGTGTTAAAAAATGTATTTATTCAGAAGTATAAACGCTACATGTAAATATTTTAATTATTTTACCCACACGTTTATGTGACGAAGTGATTACCATGAGTTCATTGCATCAAAATGCTGGAAATGGGAAAATTAAAGTTACCCTAATACCTGGCGATGGTATAGGCCCAGAGCTAGTTAGATCAGTTGAACGGGTCTTCAATGCTTGTCAAGTTTCTATCGTCTTTGATACTTTTTATTTCTCAGAAATGAATCACCATGAAAGTGCCCCTTTACGTGAAGTGGTTGATACATAAGAAAAATAAATTTTGTGTCCAAGGGGTCATAGCAACTCCATTATCCATTACAGAAGACCCTTTGACTTTAAACATAAGAAAAACGAGAGCGCTAAAACTGTTTGCTAAAGTGGTTCACATAAAATCTCTTCCGAATATAAGACGTGGATATTATCATTGTTCGGGAACAAACCGAAGGAGAGTACTCTGCTTTGGAATACGTAACGGTACCAGGCCAGGTTGAGAGTCTAAAAATAATCACCATGGAAAAGTCCAAACGGATAGCAAAATTTTGCTTTGATTACGCTCTGAAAATGGGTAGAAAAAAGGTTACTGCTGTTCACAAAGCAAACATAATGAAACTTAGTGATGGGCTTTTCTTAAAGTGTGCCAAAGTGATGGCAGAGTTATATCCATCTATACAATATGAAGAGGTCATAGTTGATAATTGTTCAATGCAGTTAGTGTCAAAACCACAGCAGTTCGATGTACTTCTTACTCCAAGTTTATATGGTGAAATTTTATGTAGCGTGGCGTCTGGCTTGATTGGGGGTCCGGGTTGTGTTCCAGGGGCATGTTACAGCACCCATGTTACTGTTTTTGAGCAAGGCCCTCGTCGTGCAAATTCTCGGGCGTTTAATAAAAACATATGCAACCCTACAGGGATACTGCTTGCGGCTGCAAACATGCTGGACCACATAAATCTACAACCCTATGGTAAAATGGTTCGAAGTGCGGTTATACAAGTTTTGATCGACGGAAAAATTAGAACTAAAGATGTTGGAGGCAACAATTCTACAATGGATGTTACAGAAGCAGTCGTAAAAAAATGCTTTGCTTAGAAATCGTGAGATAAGGATTATTTGAAGTGTATTTTGTCTGTCATGTTGTATTCAATGTCTGGTCATTCTTACCTGGTTTTTAAAAGTATTTACACGCACTACTTACTTTATTACAATTTTTAAATATCTGTTTTATCTTGTACCTATAAAAAAGAGATTTGGAAAGAACTTCTTACTAAGCACATGAATTTGTGGTTAAAGGTTTCGGAATCAAAGCAGCAAATAATAATCAATATCCATTGCCTCGCCTGGCCTATGTGTCCTTTACCTTGTCATATTCGTTTAATACTATTGTCTAAATTAGAAGGGATAGACGTAAATTTGAAAATGTGGCATACATATTGATTTTCTACATTAGACCAATGTACTTTATCTCCGTTGCCCTACTTCAGATTTAATTAAAGGGGCATTAGGTACTTACTTACATAGCTGCGAACATTTGGAATTATCACAATTTTATTTCCTTCTGCTTATATCCGAAAGACGTCAGCTGCCGCAAAACTACCATGTTTTTCGATTGTTAATGAATGTATGAATTATTGTATGTCTGTACTATGTTATACTATTCTAACAACGATTTCGATTTATTAAGTTCCAGTTTATTAAGACGACCCAGTGGTGTAGTGGTAAGTAGCCTTGCCTCATACGCTGAAAGTCCCAGGTTCGAGTCCTGGCCGGGGCATTCATTTGTGTGACGAACACATATTATGTTTGTTCTCGGGTCATGGTTGTTTGTATTTATATATGTATGTTTAATCTGGGTTCCCCTCCAGTTCGATGGTCATTCATAATACAAGCTCTGCTTACGTTGGTGCCATACAGTTGGTGTGCTTGTCTGGGGATTTATTATTTAATATTATTATTATAGTTTCCCATATTACGACACTGTTGCAAACGCCATTATTGCAGAGATTCTCCGAAGAGCATAGACCAACTTCGTTCCTTTAATGTAAGCTTATTTCAGTTTTAAACTTAGAAACTGGAAAGAGGCCACCCTAAAACAATCCAAATATTTTTATCCAGTAATTTGACAGATAACATATTAGATTCATACTTTAAATTTGCAATAGTACGTAATAATTATTATTATTGATATTATTTCATTGCGAGCATAAGAGTTCTTAATGCTAAATTAAAATGTCCATTCATATACTGCTATGTCAGCGTGCAAATATATACGTATTCAAATATTGGTTTATTAATGTTAAAAGTAAAATATTATTCAAAAATTAAAACTAAACAAACAACAACTGTCATAAAGCCAAAAAAAGAGTAAAACAATTAGAGAAATAATTAAATATTATAACAAAAACTTGAATAAAAGTGTCAAAAATATCCAAACACATTTTACTAAACATACAAATGTAAAAAATTATAAATATAGAAACTTATAACTAAGTTTCAGATTAAGGCTCGTCAAAAACTCCGCCTCAAGCCAAACCCGACGCAATAGTCCCCATAACACTTGCTGTATTGCTATAGCGAGCCTTTGCATCAGGTAAGAACCGGTACGGGAGTCTCGTCCTAGTTGCCGAAGCCGTCAGCCAATCTCCCTGATGAAAGTTTGGGCATCGTTCTCCCATCTACCCCTCTACTACGAAAGGTACGAAGTGATAGGTCTGCAGGAGGCAGCGTATTTAACGCCGAAATCATCCACTATCTATAGCCACATCAGTTAGAATTTGGTATGTGTTTGGGCTGCATGGCTGAAATCCATGCTGAAATGAAATGAAATAAAATAAAATGAAATATTTATTTCTCAACATTGACAAATACTTGTTCTTATTGACGTCAAATAAAATATGACTACCACCAGTCCGGAAAAACCTTCGTGAAGAAGAACTGGCAAGAAACGTCACGGGTATATATTTTTCAAAATAAATTTACAGGGTCTCTTTATGTCTATACAAAGCCATTCTTATCTGCATCTGTTAGGTCGGCAAGTCTTCCTCGCCCCAAGTATCCAAACGGAACGAACGAACACCCTGAAACGGCACCCGTTCACGAGTAAACGCGGGATCCAGCCATCCTCAATCATATTAGAGGGAAGTGAGCGACCCGTCACCCGACGCTCCCATAAGAAGACGTACTTTAGTGACAATGACGCTTTAGATATTCATCGGGACGAAGAACTCAACGAGCAAACAGACACATTACACATGTTTTGTTACTAGTAAAATCCTGTTAATGAGGGGATTATACCCTAAGGGCTTTTATCATCAAAACAATCGGATAGTTTATAATATGCTAAAGCACACAATTTCTGCTTTATAGTTTCTTTGAATTTGTCAATAGGAATACTTTGGATATCCTCAGGAACCTTATTATAAAAGAGTATACATTGACCCATGAATGAGTTAGTAACTTTATGAAGCCTACTATTATGAGCTGCCAGCATATTTTTGCCTCTTGTGTTAACATTGTGCAGATCTTTTTTTTTTGAACAAGGTTATGTTCTTTTTTACATACAATAAATTTTCTAAAATATATTGAGAATGTAAAGTGAGAATATTTATTTCCTTAAATTTACTTCTAAGTGACACCCTTGGACTGTACTGACAGATTGCTCGAACAGCCCTTTTCTGCAGAATAAATATAGTATCGATCTCGGCTCGATATCGATATCGATATTGATATCGAAGGCTTAATATCGATATTCCGAAAATATTGGACCACAAATATCCATATTTTATAATATCGATGGCTTACTGAAGATATGATAGGGAAAATAATAAATATTAGATTTTAACTTTGTCTGTAAGTTATGTATGTACGTAGTATACACATAATATACGTACTTAAAATTGTCTACAAAATAAAATAAATTTAGGGAACTTAACCACGCATTCCTACCGATAGAAAAGGGTGAGCAGGCCGCGGCCCACGGCCCGACAATCATTGTCGGAAAGTCATATATATTCTAATCGCTTGAGTAAAGTTGATATTGCGATGTAGATCACGCGTTGTGATTGGTCGGTTTGAGTAGCGCGTCACCGCTACATCACTCCCCTCCGAGACCGGAGGTCGTAAGTAGCGTCCATCTTCGGTTTTTGCGTAAGGTGAAGCTTGCCAGTGTCTCAGCTTGCCTGAGTCGAAACCAGGTGCCGCGTAGTAGTACACGGTGAGTCGGGACTAAGGCGGTGCATGTCCGACGATTCTCGGTGTGGGTCCGGGTCCCGTGGAGTATGGAACAAGTTGCTCCAGTGAGTCGGAGGCTGCCCCAGGAGGCCGAGGTACAGACTTCCCCAGTGCGTTGGGGGGTGCACAGTGTCGGTGCGTAGTGGCTGGCGGCTGCGTCGGCCAGGACAGAAGTGCTCTGCTTGTTGACCGGCCGAAGGTGCAGCGCTGCGTATCAACAGGAGACTGCTAAGGACCGGCCGAAAATGCAGGTGCTGTGCCAAGTCGCAGGTGAGCGGTGATGACCAGTCTTGCAAGGTGCTGCAAGGTCGTGGTCGCTTATGCCCGTGTTGTCTTCCGTTGCCCGTGGTTCTGACGTGGAGTCTTCGCTGTTGGTGTGGAGAGTGATGATGACGACGATGATGATAAAGGCTGCTCATGTGCTCTGCTCGGGGTCACCACTTTAGGGAACTTTACCACGCGTTCCCACAGATGTAATTGTGGTGACCAGGCCGCGGACCACCCCCGACAATCTTTGTTAATTTTTTCGTTGGAAAGTCATATATATTCTAATCTCTTAAGTAAAGTTGATATTGCGACAACACTCGTTTTGGTTGGTCGGTTGAGTAGCGCGTCACTGCTACATAAACATTATTTTTTGTTACAATATATTAAAAGCAAGAAAAATAAAATAAAAAAGTAAAACATAACGACATCCTAAAAACAACTAAAGGTGCCACAGTTTTTTGTCAATAATCTGCAAGATTAGTAATTTCGAGAGTAGTTTTCCTTTGAGCCGGTTACGTTGCTGATACAATGTTTCACCAGCCTTTGAAGACGCACACGAAAGATGCCTAATTGCTATTTTTGTAAGCATTGGGTAAGAGCAACCAAGAACGTTATTCCACATTTCCAAAGGATCCTCGTTTAAGCCCACCAAGGAACTTTTTATAAAAAGAATTCAATTCAAAAGGCATGTTTGTAGAATCACTTTCGTTTCTTGTCATTGATAAATTATTTTTTTCATTCACCAGTCTATAATGATCGCTCCATAAGTCATTGGCGTCTTTTTGTGCTACGTTTTCAAGACGTTGTTCATCTTCAGTTTGTACTTCAATATCAGTTGCAAGTAAGTCTTTTACATATTTGATTGCTTTGGAACAAGCCAATGCATTCTGAAAAAGTATACTTTTAAAACGTGGATCTAATAACGTAACGATAGCTAAAATATTGACATACTCCGTTAGCAGTAAAGCTCTATTTATTTCGGCAAGTATATTACTCTTAAGATTTTCTGCAAGGAAGAAATATTTCTAAACTTTTAACTTAGCGTTGGCTGTGAATAACGCTTTTTTGTGGAGGATCATTAGTTTAAATAATAGGTCTTTACCTATGAAACTGCCGTTTTGCCGTACTGGCCATTTCAAATGAAAATATTTTTGTTTTTGACTGATAATTCTAATTTCAAATTAATTTTATTTGACAAACATGGAATTCTTTTTCTTAAATCGTCATTTGTTTAATAGTTAGTGTTTTGTTTTCAACGCATTCGAACATTTTTCGTCATCATGGATAAGTTAAAAATTCGAGTAATTATGGAGTATGAGTACCGTCGTGGCAGCAAAGCGGCACAAGCGGCACGCAACATCAACGACGTTTACGGAGCGAACACTACAAACGAACGCACCACCCGTTATTGGTTTACCCGCTTCTGTTCTGGAAATTTTGACCTGAAAAATGAACCCTGTGGTCGTCCGAAAACTTTGGTCGACAATGACGAATTAAAGGCAATTGTGGAAGCTGATGAAACTCAATCCACGGCTGAATTAGCAGCAGCTTTCGACGTTAGCATCAAAACAATATTGGTCCATTTGCGCCAAATTGGCAAGGTAAAAAAGCTTGACAAATGGGTACCCCACGAACTCAATGACCGCCAGCGCGAAGTACGCGTGGAGACGTGCCTTGCACTGCTCAGCAGGCATACAAATGAAGGAGTTCTGAACCGCATTGTTACTTGTGACGAGAAATGGATCCTGTTTGACAATCGTAAGTGCTCAGCAAGTTGGTTGGACCCTGGTTCAGCACCCAAACAATGCCCTAAACGAAAACTTACCCCTAGAAAAGTGATGGTCACTGTTTGGTGGTCTAACGCGGGTGTAATTCATCACAGCTTCTTGCCAAACGGGACAAGCATTACTGCAGATGTGTACTGTGAAGAACTGAACACAATGATGGAGAAGCTCGCACGTCTCCAACCAGCTTTGGTCAATCGTTCGGCTCCACTGCTCCTGCACGACAACGCGCGACCTCATACTGCACAGCAGACGGTCTCCAAGCTACAAGAGTTGGGGTTGGAAGTTCTCCGTCATCCGCCGTACTCACCAGACCTTGTGCCTACAGACTTCTACTTTTTCCAGAATTTGGATAACTTCTTGGCGGGAAAAAAATTCAATACCCGAGAGGCAGTATAAAATGCCTTTGAAGAATTTGTTGCCTCCCGTCCAGCTGATTTCTTCAAGAAAGGCATCAATAAGCTACCAATGCGTTGGCAAAGATGCATTGATTGCATGGGTGATTATTTTGATTAATAGAAATAAAAAATATATAAAAAAATTACGCTTCATTTATTTCGTGAAAAACGGCAATTTCATAGGTAAAGACCTAATATATAGACCTTCCTACCATAGTAAGATATTTTTCTGAAATATATCTTTCCCCCGATTTTTTTAGGATTCACTCTAGTTAATTCATTCAAAAAAGAACTGACAGATTGTTGATTGACTGTCAAAACTAATCCGCCAATAACGTCCATTACTTGTGGGTTCATTCGACATCGTTTTGTTACTTTTTTTGAAGATAGAAATAATAGAAAACAACATGGTAACTTATGATTGATTTTTCGCAAATTATTTATAATTTTTTTACAAGACTTTTAGATTTAAAATTTGGGAAGTTTAAGGGGGAAAAGATGAGTTAATCTTTCATGCTTACTACTGACCATTAGCAGGTCAAAATCCCATATTGAGTTTGACCATCATCTTTACAATAGGTATATGCACGGAACCAAGAACTAAACAGCACCGCGGGCAAAAAGATAGTCTAAAATAAAATGTAAAATATTTATTTATGAAACTGCAATCATCACAAGAAAAACAAAATAAAATAATATATGAATGACCAATGAAATAGATTTCATCACTTGGTGCAAAAATATATTCAAATATTGAAGCTTGAATCGTGATTTTCAAAAAACATGCATTCACAGTCAGTCAACCCGTAGTTTATTGTCTATACAGCTCTTCCAGCTAAACAATTGTTTTTTCAACTTAATCTTAGCTTGAACTAGGACAATGCAAGCTTTCAAGTAACGAAGCCCCACCGTGTAAGCCGTGTTGAGCAGATCAATCATCAAACAAGCACATCACCCATGCATCACCTAAAAATGTTTTCGGCTGAATATCCCAATAACTTACAAACTTTTACTTACGTTTTCATGGTAAGTGTCCGAAATTTCGCCACACACAGAATTGAGTCTCACGAATACTGCACTTTAAAGTATTTGTTACACTGCTTTCAAGAATGTTTATTTTCATTAGTTATCACAAAATGCAAGCAACGGTTATTAAACAACAAATTAATGAATAATTTTTAATTTCAAATGCTAGAACGAGTGACTGAGTCTAGCTCAGTGACTCACTGACTTCATTTAATTCGAAAAGAAGATAAACCTTAGCAATGGGCGATTGTTCAAAAAAAAAAACAGTCGACTTAATCGAAAGTTGTGCGGTTGCGTATTCGGTTGTCGATTCTGTAGTTCCCCGCCCTGATTATTCGAATAACAATCGACAAACTACTAACTGAACAACTAAATACTTAATTTGTTCGAAAGCTAATTGCGTGGGCATGTACAACTCTGCGTAGTGAGCGTGCGGTGTTACACTGCGCTGTAGTGCTGGTCATAGTTTCGATTGTTTTTAAAGAATTAATAGGTATATTTTCCTGGTTCCAAATATTTTTTTTGTTTTACTTAACTGCTAGTATATAAGAGAAGAGCATTTATTTCTTGTTTAACTGAATACTTTTGTACCAATTAAGTAGGTACATATTTTTCTTTGGTAAACAAGTTAGAGTAGGTACTAAGTTATTGATCTCTTTTAGACTCGTAACATTATCGATTTTTTTTTATTTTTTAACTAAGCAATTAGTCTTTTCTAGAGTCGTAACATAATACGAAAAAAATTTTATTTTTAATTAACTTAATAAGAGTAGTACCATTTGTTTTTTATTTGTCCAACTACCTTTGTAACTTTTTTTTTAGAATTAACTAATAAATAACTAACTCTTTTAGAGTTATATCATAATTCGAATAATTATTTTATTTTAAAGTTTTTGTTTTCAAGTCTTTTGTTTTACTTCGAAACTTCTCAATTATCCATCTATTCACAATGTAGAAAAGTGTGAACTCAAATACGAACGGATGTTTTCCTTAATCGATGGCAATCGCATAAGCAACTGCAGCCATAAGTAAGTTGATTTTAAACGTAGCGCACGCACGCCTCATATTTTTAACTACTAAGTCAGTAAAAACGTTAGTAGTATAAGTGCGCTCTGCGTACTGCCCGCGCTGCGCTGCGCGTGTCTAAAGTCGCTAACAATCAAACTCGCCGTAGTATATATTCCTTGCTAACAATCGACTGACATCCATAGTTATCGAGTCGATAATATCGACTTTTATCGACTGAACTGAGCAATCGACTAATTCGATTGTTTTTAGTAATAATCGCCATCGCTAATAAATAAACCCCGACTTTACTATCAACGAGCGCACTTCTCGGAGCAAAACGAAAATTACTGGTTAATAGTCTCATTGGGTTTTCTATTTAATGCAAATGTTTATGAGCATTCACTGCACAATACACTATCACAGTCAATACACTAAACACCAACTTACGAATACTTATTAAAAAAGAAAATTCAATGAAGAATACAACTTGCCCCTTCGAGTTCCGCCAAAAAGTCCCTGTAAATCGAGAGCTGCGTTCCGTTTGCCGATTACAGCGCTCACAGCGCTAAAAGTGCTCAAAAACTGGTCCGATTCGTTTGAGCGCGCTAAAAGTGTTATTAGTGCTATTGCAATCGGAACGGTAAATATAGCGCTAACATTCTGATTGTTCGTCGCTTAAGTCTAAAGTTACAATTGCATTAAGATCTTTGACCCTGAATGAAGCAGGAGCCATTTTTTTATATTATTACAAAAGAAAATTAATAAGCAAGCTTTTAAAATCTTTAATGGACTAATAAAAACATCAATAAAGTAACGTCATGTGTCAGTTTTGACAGGCCACTCACAGCGACCATGCTCCGTAGCTTGGGCACTGTAAGCGGGAAGATGGCGGCGTTTATGACGTCATTGATGATGACGATATCACTGTGAGCGCGCTCACGGGCAATCGGAACGGGTATATGAGCGAGCGCTGTGAGCGCTGTAATTGGCAAACGAAACGCAGCATAAGTCTACCAAAAGTCCACAAACTAACTAGTGATGCTACGCATCAGACGAACATCTTCCTAACTACAACACTAGGAACTAGGAACTTGAGGAACTTTTCAATTTGACAACAATTTTTTTTTAAATTAGGATGTCCTTCGTTTCTTAATTTTAAAATGACGGCAGTAGATTTTGGCGTAATGCCATTGTGGCAGGCGAAAGCCCCTCTCCTTTTCTACAAGATATTTTAACAATCTAAAAGATAAAGAAGGTAAAATAAATAAAAGACTTGTATATTTATGATTTTTATTTAATTTCTAAGGAGGGCCGGTTAGATATGACCTGTCAACTGATTGATAGCCAGAAGACGCGTCTTAGTTACCAAATATATCATTAAAAAAATAGATTTTTTTCTGACTTTAAAGCAATTAAAACTGCTCATATTAAATAAAATATTACTATTTTGCCAGTAAATACATACTTATAATGATTATTATAAAATATTAAAGCTGAACGTAACTTTTAGATATAAGATGTGGGTTTTGTCATTCACACACATCAATCAGATGTCAACGTCAGCTGTGATTGATATGTATATTATGTATTCATTTTCTTCATTTCTTGCAGTCCATCGTGTGCTAATGCGTCGTTGTGTACTGTGACTGTTCAATCTCGTTTGTGTTTCTCTATCTTTGTGACCTTTTTATGTTTATATTCTAATTGAAAGTAAACGGAAGAGAAGGAATAAAAGATTATTGTTGGTATTGCATTGTTTGCCGTGGCGCAGTAGGATGTAGCTCATGTTATGACAATGTTGTGGTACTTTGGTTGGGCTAGATTTCAGAGTAATATTGCTGCACCAGCAGAATTTTTAGACCATGTTGTCGTTAGGGAGGATTATTGTTGTATATAGGTTGTACATGTATATAGGTGCAACACTTGTCACATGTGAAGTGACAGTTTTCTAATATTGGAATGTTTATTTAATTGTCAAAATTACTTTTAATCAAGACACGAACCATGAAACATCTAATTGTAAATAATATCAGTGTTTTAAAATAGCTACACACAGATTCCAGTTTCCTAAAAAAGAACCCTCCAATAGGTTATGGGCAGCACAATTTTTAAAAGATAAAATTTGACTTGAAGACGAACAGAAAATTATGAGAGCAAGAGATGTAAGAATTGATGAAAGGGAGAAAACTAACAGAAGTAACACAAACGAATATAAGTAATTGTGAAGATGAAGTCAGAGAAGTTCGAGAAGGTGATATTGGGATAATAATAGTAATGGAGTTAATGTAGTTCGAGAAGGTGATACAGAGAAGAAATATATTTAGTAAAACAAATAAAGATGAAACGAAATGCCAATGAAACAAATTAAAATGGAACAAATGATAGCAGATTAACAAATTAAAATCTGATGGATACTTTAAGAAGTAATTATGATATGGGTAAAAGAGAAGAATATATGATAGTGAAAATACAGAATTTTATAAAATACAAGAACTGGAAGACTGCAGCGGAACAAAGATAAGAATGTGTTAATTTTCAAAAGTGAACTTAAGGTGTCTCGGGGGAAATGGTTGTTTTTTTTATTGTGTTTATAAGTGTTTTATAGGGGAATTTCAATGTAGTATACAACAATAGATAGAACTGAAAAAAAAACAAGGATAATTCAACAATTAAAGGGGTGTCTTTCAATAAACATAAACAATTAAGGGGGTGATCATAAAAATATAATTGTTTATTAATTAAACTATAAAACTCTAAAGCCGTGCAAGAAGTACTCATTTATTTTGATACAAAAATATTTACAGTTGTATTTTAAAATTCTTTTCATCTCTTTTATAGTTTTGTTTTATTGTTGTTTTGTTTTAATAGTAATTTGTTTTATATTTTTTATACTTTGTTTGTATTGCACGGGAGGCAAATTTTTATTTTCTAGAAGCGAGACATCAGTACCTTTTATTCATATTCTGTTAATTATGTTACACCAATTAAACACCGTTATTCATATTGAGTAACCCAGAAAACATTTCTTGTGTGGCTCACCAACAATATACAAAGGTTTACCACACTTAAGCCTTGTAAGCACAAAGCACAGTTCTTGGAAAGTGATGGAAAATAACGTCCTTTCGGCTACTTTCTCATTCACTACACAGCACTTGTACATTGTGAAGCACCGAATAAACGCATATTAATTACTATATTTGGTAAATGAGAGGCTATGTTTCGGAAATTGATCAATGCAAACTCTTCACTCGTCAAACATTGAAACCGAAAACATTGAAACATTACCTAAAATCGTGCATCATTGATTGAACATAGTGTTATCATTCATCATTCACATTGAAGTGACGTATGACAATTTTTCGCTCGAAAAGTAGCAAGAGATGTCAGCATCAAAAAGTTCTAACCATAGATATAATTCCTAGTTTTTTTTTGTATGAAGACTACCTGCTATGCAAAAATCTAAAGTCAATGCCAGTAAATAAATAATGTCAATATCTCGTAATCATAACCTACAAACAAATGAGAGCAGAAAGAAATTGTTATTTATTGATACTACAGTACAGGTATTAAAGTAAAATTGATTATGGCAAAACTGAATGTAGGTTGGCGTTATGCTGCTTTCATCGGAGGTTTAGTTGGTTTTATTGGATTAGCATTATATCCTATTGTAATAAGCCCCATGATAGATCCTTCAAAATACAGTTCGTATTCATCATAATAATGGGTTTTGTTTATATGAAAGCTATTCTGTTTACTAATCCCTGACATTTTTTGTAGAAGAAATACAGAAGATAACGAGGAAAGGTATAAATCAAGAAGACATACAGCCTGGAAGTAAGATTTTTCTTTATTTTTCACATTAAAATTATTCATTCCTTCAAAAGATTCTCTTCATATCTAATGGTAATTAAAAATGGTCGGTGCATGATGTAACTGAAGTGTGTGCAGATTCTTATATATTTACTTACAGTAATTAAACTAGAACCTGTATATAATATTTTTTAGTAATAATTTATTATTCTGATCAATTTTCCACAATAATCTCATTCTCCTTAATGTTGAATTACGTAATAATTCTAAAATTAATTTACAGATATGAAAGTTTGGAGTGATCCTTTTGATCGAAAGAAATCTGCACAAGAATAAACAATTATTATATGTAAAACCTACAAACTTGTACTATCTGCTTAGTAAAGTCTTACCAAATCACTGATTTGTCTAAGATCAGTAAATTGTCTATTCTGACACTGACAATCTGGATCACTTCTAGAAAAGGATGTTATTAATAAGAACATAATTTTGCAGTGATTGTAAGTAGTTAAATTTAGTCATAAAGTCTTTGTAAATATTAAATAAATTATGCGAAATACCTAATTGTATGTTTTTCAGTATCTGCATAGTAAATAAAAACTGACTCTTTTCTGTCCATGATATTATTATACAACATTTGCAGAACAGGGATGATATAAACATAAAATTTCATACCTGGATATGGATACAGATGTAGGAATAATATCATACTGTTAAGGACATGCAATGAGTTAGGATTGTCTATAAGTTTCTTGATTACTTAATTTACCACTTATAACAATGTCATTCAATTGTTTCCCTATTAGCTTACTAGTAAAGAGAAAAAATATTTCCTGCTGGAATAACATAAGATCACCCAAAATTTTTTTAAATTAGTATGTTAGCTACATTGGATTACTAGTCTGAGTAAATGTTTTGACATATTTTTTTCAAATCTTTTATGATTTCGGAGTTTATCAATATATTTCTGGAATAACGTTTGCAACTTTGCCAAGTAAAGTAAGTACATAAGCCAAGTCCACAGTTGTTTATACACCACTTCTTACAAATAAGTTCACTTCTTTCAGTCTTGCCGTAACATTCGGTCACTGCGGACGAACCTTAGCAAATCCGGAACTAAAAGACAGTGAATATCAAAGTTCCAACCGCGTTCAAATAAGTGAATTAATAAAAAATGTAGCTCAGTGCAGTATATGCTCACGATGCTTCGACTTCACTTGTGCAGGCATTACGGAAAGCGGATTTAGCAAATTGGGAGATAGAAAATCTAATTGGAAATGTCTTGGTTGCAAGTCTAACTCTAAATTAACGACTATCAGATTTTGATCAATGTCTACAAATTGTGGAGAATAATCAGGAGGATAAATCATCATTCCAGTTACGGATATCTAATCTCGAAAATATGGTCAAAGCCAGAGATAGCAAATTGGGAGATAGAAAATCTAATTGGAAATGTCTTGGTTGCAAGTCTAACTCTAAATTAACGACTATCAGATTTTGATCAATGTCTACAAATTGTGGAGAATAATCAGGAGGATAAATCATCATTCCAGTTACGGATATCTAATCTCGAAAATATGGTCAAAGCCAGAGATCAAGCGGACAGACTAAATAACGCTGAAATAAAAGGAGTACCGTTCAAAGATTCAGAAAATCTGTATGATATTCTAAACAAAATTCGATCGGCCGTAAAATGTAATTTTTCTAAAAGTGAAATTAATTATGTTATGCGAGTGCCCACCAGAAGTGATAATAAAAATAAGAACATAATAGTCGCTTTCAACAATCGCTATCTAAAGGAAAACTTCGTTTCTTGCTCAAGAGTCACTCGTAATCTTTCAGCGGCGGATACAGGATTTAATGGTGACTCCATAATCTACATCAATGACCACTTAACTAAAGAAAGTAAAATATTACTAAACAGGGCAAAGGAAGTTGCGAAAGAACGTGCATATTCTTTTGTCTGGGTCCGAAGTTGCAAGATTTTTATAAGAAAGAATTCCACTTTCCCCATTCAAGTGATAAAATCCGAGGCAGATCTGAAAAAACTTCAATGACCATATTATTCTACAATAATTTTTACGCTCAAGAACGACAGAGGAGTTCCTCAGGGTAGTGTATTAGGCCCATTGTTATTTTTAATCTACATTAATGACCTCCCAAACTCAACTAATCATGACTGTATATTGTTTGCTGATGATACGACAATCACAATAAAATGTAAAAATAATTATGACGCTGAAAAAGAAACAAATATAGTTTTGAGTAGAGTAGTCAATTGGTTAGACATGAATAATTTACAAATTAATCTATCAAAAACAAATATAATACAATTCAAAACATATAACTGTAAAATATCAGATCTTCAAATTGAGTATGACAAAAATAAGTTACATTTAGTTGACTCAACAAAATTTCTTGGTATAACAATCGACAAACATTGCAACTGGAAAGCTCATATAAACATCTTATGTTCAAAAATTG
Source organism: Marasmarcha lunaedactyla (assembly GCA_923062675.1). Taxonomy (NCBI): domain Eukaryota; kingdom Metazoa; phylum Arthropoda; class Insecta; order Lepidoptera; family Pterophoridae; genus Marasmarcha; species Marasmarcha lunaedactyla. The sequence continues at coordinate 8,275,287 of OV281358.1, forward strand.
ATAGGTTTATTTATGTTCTTAAAGGGATAACTCTCACAATATCCACTGAGGCAGCTACACTGGCTTACCATGGATATGTCTCTTCAAATATTCGATATGGGCTTATTTTATGGGGTAACTCAGTTGAAGCTGACAGAGTATTTAAAATCCAGAAAAAATGTCTACGCTCTATTTGCAAAGCACATTACTTAGATAGTTGTAGGCCTCTATTTAAGAAATTGAAAATATTACCACTTCCTTCACTATACATTTTTGAAATTTGCTGCTTTGTAAAGAGACACATGCATCTTTTTAAGAATGAAGATGATGTAATGGGAATTCGTTCTAGATATAAGAAAAAACTTTATGTGCCTGCTCAAAAACTCAAAATATATAGCACCAATGTACATTGCATGGCAGTTAGGATTTTCAATAAACTACCAGTTGAGTACAAAAACTTGCCAGAAAGAAAGTTTAGTACAGTTTTGTTTAATCTTTTAATTGACAAATTATATTACAATATACATGACTTTATGACTGAAAATAAATTTTGATACCTACCTACAAACCTGTACTTAAGTGACATTGGCATTGTATACCTTTTAATTATTTTATATGTATGTTTGCTCTAACAAAGTACTGTGTAATTACTTAAACTATGTATTTAGATTTATTATTGTTGTTGTGAAAACTATTTGCACGCTGTTCTCAGCAGTATATGTACCGGCACAACTTATAATTCAACATCTATTTTGACGCATGTACAAAGCAAATAAATGAATTTTGAATTTGAATTTGAATTTTGAATTTGACATTTGAGAACCACTAGCTGGCAGCGGGGATTCAACACCGTTCGCAGAACGCTGCAGCTCGCGCGAGATCGCGCCACATTCCACGCACCGTTCGTCCAACGCATCGCACGCGCCATAACTATAGCACATTGCTAGTGCTATAGTTATGTTTTATGTAGTTTTTGGAATTTTAATTATTTTAGTGTTGAAGTTGCTCTTGAAGTTAGCGTATAATCGCTTTTTAATTTTTATTGGAATCTCTTACTGGTTTAGTTTCCTAAATGTATTGAATATTTATAAAAATGCTGGTACTTATAAGGCTCATTGTCTTTGTGTTAAGTGTTGTTTTAGTGAATTAGGAACTAAGTGCTTTGCTTATTTTACATACTTATTAGGCATTCAACGCTGTTTATTTATGGAAGCTAACATTTACTTTTGCGTTTGCACTAACTAGCATCACTAGTTAGTTTGTGGCACTAACTAATATGTTAATTAAAAATAACTAAATTAATGTATAAAAATGAGTTCACTTCGTATTTTTTACCAAAACGTAAGGGGTTTATGCACGAAAACTAGCACATTCTATAGGAATGTTTTGCTGAATTCTTTTGACATCGTGGCTTTGACCAAAACTTGGTTGTGTGAAGGTATTTTCTATAACGAGTTGTTCGACGATAGGTATTTAGTTTGGAGGCGAGATAGGAATTATGAACAAACTGGACAATCTTTGGGTGGAGGAGTAACTGCTGTAAAACGTGAACTAGCGGCGGTCGGTCGGGTCGAGTGGTGGTCATCAGCCGAAGACGTGTGGGTGTCAGTGACGTTACGTAGGTAACCCTCACGCTCGTACGGTATGCAAACTGCACATATGCTGTATTTACGTTTGTTCTCAAAGTAAAGGTAATAGAATGAATACACAACTTAATAACTTTTCAAATAGGCTCTGTGATATAGTGTTAACTCACACAAATGATTCTTTTCTTTTATTGGGGGATTTTAATAATATATATAATAAATATTTTATGGTCACAATTTCAGGATGAGAAACATCTGTGCCCAACTGGTCTTCATGGAATACATCAAGATCAATTTTTTTACTGCATTAACTTAGCAAATTTAGTACAGCCAAACATGAATCTATTAGTGTGGATATTTCGGACCCTTTAGTACCCATTGATGCACATCACGCAGCGCTTTTAGTTGGTTTATGTTTACCGCAATTTAAAGTATTAAAACCAGCTACGCGTCCTATATACTTATACTACCCCTTGTAGTACCCGATTATAAGAGCATAGCAGATAAGCTAACAAATATAAATGTTCATAACTTTTTCTCAGACTAACTCCTAGACGTATGTATCAAAAGATTTTATAACTTACTGCATAATTTAATTGATGAGTTTATACCAACTAAGAGAACGCCACCACATAAATATCCAATCTGGTGCAGTAGTGCACTGATTAAAACATTAAAAGAGAAGCATACATTTCGTAAAAAATATTTAATATATAACAATCACTCGGATCTTACTTCCTTTACATTACTAAGGACAAGAGCTAAGTTATTGGAGACAGACTGTATGATTCTTATATTAGAAGAATCGAAAATAATATCAAACAAAACCCGAAGGCTTTTTGGTCTTATGTAAAAGGTCTAACAATTCATTTCCTTCTACAATTCTTGGAACGACCGGTGCGCTAATACAGGTGATGAAATCTAATCTTTTGGCGGATTTTTTTCATTCCACGTTTCAGTGCAGTAATTTAGATACGAAAGCTTCTCATTCTTCTGTGATAGACCAGTGTGTAGATCTTGAGAGTATTCAAATTGACGAAAACAAAACACTTAAAATCCTCGAAACCCTCGATTTGAATAAATCCGCCGGACCCGACAAAATCCCACCAATTTTTATAGTTAAACTTGCAAAAAACCTGGTTACCCCTCTAACTTACTTATTTCGCCTTTCATTATCAGTTGGCCACGTACCAGATATTTGGAAGTCTGCATTCATCTCGCCAATCCACAAAAAGGGATCGAAACAGCTGGTGGAAAATTACAGGCCCATATCCAAACTTTGTGTCTTCGCGAAGGTGTTTGAAAAACTCGTGTACGATCAAGTTTACTCTGCTCTAAAACATCAGTTTACTGTATCACAGCATGGGTTTTTGCGTGGTAGGTCTACTACAACGAATCTGTTGTTATGTGAGGCTTTCATATCAGAAAATATGTCGTTTCATGCCCAGGAAGATGTCGTGTATACCGATTACAGCAAATGTTTTGACAAAATTGATTATAAAGTGCTGTTAAGCAAAATACAATCTATCGGTATACGCGGAAATCTGTATCGCTGGTTCAGCTCTTATGTGAAAAACCGCTGCCAAACAGTAGTGTTAAACGGGTATACCTCATCTACACTCTATATTCCCTCAGGTGTGCCCCAGGGCTCACTGCTAGGTCCCTTACTGTTTAATATTCATAAATGACATATCAACTTGCTTCAAACACAGTATCATTCTTTTGTACGCAGATGATATGAAAATACTTTGTCCAGTTAAAACGGAATCAGACTGTGCTAAATTACAGGAGGATATTAGTCGTTTTCAGAATTACTGCACTGAAAATAAACTTTATGTTTATGTCTCTAAATGTTTTGTGTGCTCATTTTCAAGGAAACCACACTTTATTACGTATAATTACACTATATTTAATGAAACTGTCGTTAGGGTCGCGACTATCCGGGATCTTGGAATTACCTTTGATAGCAAATTAATATTTGATAGCCATGTAGATTCAGTAGTTAATAAAGCTACCAAAGCTCTTGGGGTTGTCCTTCGTATGTCTTCAGAATTTAGTAAAATAAAAACCTTAAAAATACTATACTGTGCTTTCGTGCGCAGCCACCTTGAGTATGCCTCTCAGGTGTGGAATCATCAGTACGACCTATATATCCAAAAGATCGAGGGTATTCAAAAAAACTTCCTTCGGCACTTACAATATAGATGTCAGAGGTTCTGCAAAAACTATAAAGAGAGATGCAAAGCTTTTCATTTCTTACCTCTTTATAAACGAAGAGAAATGTCTGATATCGCTTTACTTATGAAAGTTTTCCAGCAAAGCATTGACTGTCCTGATTTACTCAGTATGTTAGCCTGAATACGCCTAAAAAAACCACACGACATACCAATCTGATACGTGTACCAATAGTTAAAAAAAAACTACCGAAAAAATTCATTCCCATTAAGAGCTTCCCGGTCTTTTCATTTATTTAATGATAACTTAACTAATATCGATCTCTTTTGCACTAACGTTACCAATTTTAAAAAGTTATATAACAATATGTTTTTTAATAATTCATAGATTATAGTATCGTGACAGTTACGCAAGAATTCGAAATAAACTTAAATTTATTGTAACTTTGATTGTAACTATACGCGGAATCCTGTAATTGGCCTTAATTTAAACATAATTTTATGTATACATATTTGACCAGCTGTAAGTTTCCCCAAAAGTGTAAAATAAAACAAAATAACCCTACTTTAATATTGCCAAATGTGAAACTTTTGAATATGAGTTACTTATTGATATCATATCTGTCACATGAGGACCAAGTAGACTAATGGTTAGTAGCCCTACCTCATATGTCGCAAGTTCCATGTTCGAGCCTGACCGAAGCTTTTTCTTCTATGATGAACATAGATGTTTATTCTCGGGTCATGGTTGTTGATATTTACATATTTATAAGTATATTATTATTCTGGGTCCCCCCTTCAAATTCAAATATTTATTTCTCAACAATGACAATCACTTCATATTCTCGTAGTTCGCTCACGCGCTGTGGCCGGACGTCATCTATCTCGTTCCGAATGTGTATCATTGACGCGAGTGCTAGCGTAAATTATTCTACAACAAAAGTTAAACTAAGATTGTACTAGTTACTATAATGAGTGTTAAACGTTCCCCAACACTAAAAGGCAGTGGATCGCAGCCTAACTTCACCACCAACTCCGGGGATGACAAAGATAATCAGATTACCCTACGTAAGAGAAAGGCGCCAGAAAGCGAATTCAAGGAATTTAGAGAAGAATTAAGGTCTACTCTGAATGGCTTCCGCCAAGAAATTAGTGAAACACTCTCCGATTTTCAGCAAAAGATGGTTTCATCATTTGAAGATCTACTAAATAAACAAAATGACAACATACGCTTACTTAGTCAAGATTTGAGTAATATTAAATGTGAAGTAACTGAGTTGAAAAAAACAAACCAAAACATCCAGGTTACCACGAAACGCCTAGAAACAAGCTTGACCCGCATCGAATCTTCAATCACAGAGCTTTCCGAACACCAATCTTATAAGGACCAACAAGCCAGGATAAATAATCTCGAAATTTCGGGCGTACCCTTCTCTAAGAACGAGAACTTTTATACAATGCTCAACAAGATAGCGGTTAAGGTTGGATTTTCTATTATGCAAGACGTTGATTATATTCACCGAGTTCGACGTTTCGTAGACTCAAACCAACATGAAAAAAATAGTGCAATGAAAACGTCATCTACTTTGTCTATACCTAACATAATAGTGAGATTTACACAACGAAAAAGAAAAAGTGAATTATTGAGTGCAGTTCGAGTCCGGCGGGGGCTTTCTACTACTGATCTGGACTTCGACGGCCCATCGAAACCGGTTTACGTCAATGACCATCTCGCTCCGCAAAATAAACAACTTTATGGATGTGCACGCAAATTAGGTAAAGAACAGGGTTACATGTACATTTGGATTAACGAGTGCAAAATTTTAATGCGTAAAGGTGACACATCAAAAGTGATTAATATTTCTAAAGAAAGTGATCTGGATAAAATTAAGTGACTTTCATCATTATACTTTTTTATTTTATTATTTTTTGTAAGGTTCAGGGCATTAGTAAAACACTTCATGCAAATAATTACTATAGTGTTTCATATCATCTATCAAATTAAAGGTATATATACTTGTATAAGACGAGGTAAGCGCCTAAAGCGTTACTATGAAATATTATGTAAAAAAATAACTACTTACATTGTCAGTATTATTGTCATTGTTTTCTATGTTCATTTCAATGGATAAGGCCGTGATAACTATTTACTATCAAAATGCGAGGGGCTTACGGACTAAGTCGCATGATTTCTTATGTAATGTTTTAAATAGTAATTATGATGTAATATGTATAACAGAATCCTGGCTGAATGAATCGTTTTACTCTTCCGAATACTTTGACAGTCGTTATGTTGTTTATAGATGTGACCGAGATATTAATTCCAGCGGATACACTCGAGGGGATGGGATTGTGGTAGGTATTCGTCGTGAACTGTGCCCGACGGATCACCAAGACCGGCGCGCCCGGCCGCCGGCCGATGAGTTGTGGCTGACTGTACCTCTGCGCACCCATACTAGTCTCTCAGGTTACTCTTTATTGCATATTATTTGTACTTATGTTCCACACGGTAACAGGCATGAATCAGACTTAAACTCATTTTATAATAGGATAACTAATTTAATTCATTGTAACCCTGATGATAAATTTCTTGTTCTAGGCGACTTTAATGTGACAAATGGTAGCTGGCTCTTTGATACTGATTCTAATAGTATGATCTTAGGTACCTGTAGTGACTCATTATCTTTTCTAACCTCAGATTTTATGAATTTAGCGCTATTAAATCAATATAATAAAGAATTTAATATAATTAATCGATTACTGGACTTGGTATTTTGCACAGAATATTGTAAAGTAATTGCATCTGAACTAACATTGGTCACTGAGGACCTCCATCATAAGGCCTCAGACATTGAATGGCAAATTGGTAATTCTAAGCCGCTCCCAGAAAATGTTAAAGAGAAAATGAATTATTTTAAATCAGATTTCGAGCAGTCTCTTCTCAACCGTGCCAGATGTCAATTCACAGGTGACATTATTTTATGGAATTTTAAATAACATAATAGATAAATTTGTTCCTAAAAACTATACCAATAACCACAACAACTCATATCCTCCCTGGTACACTCGGCCACTAGTAAAGCGTAAGTTTCATAAAAAATGGAAAATTTATAATAACCCAGCTGACTACAGAGTCTTCTCACTTTTAAGAAAAAGATTACGTAGAATGGAAAGTGAGAGCTTCCAGTATTATATATCTTTGTCTGAGGATAAAATTACCAAAATCCTAACTTTTTCTGGTCTTATGTTAAATCTAAAACTAATTCAGGTCAGATTCCACTAAACATGACTTATAATGGACAAACATTGACTGACGGTAGGGATATTTGCGAAACCTTTAATGAGCATTTTCACTCAGTTTTTGTTAACCCTGTTAGCAGTTCTTCTAATTGTTCTAACATATACACCTACGACAATGAATCTTCAGTTGATATTAACACTGTGTATTTAAATAAAGAATTAATCTTAAAAGAACTTTTACACGTTGACATTCGTAAAGGCGTGGCCCTGATGGGATACATCCTGTTTTAATTTCAAAATGTGCCCGAGAGTTACTTGAGCCAATATACATCATTTATGAAAAATCGCTTAGTACAGGAGTTTTTCCAAGTATTTGGAAAAAGGCACTCATTACTCCTATCCCGAAAAACTGTCTGAAGGAACAAATTATACAGTATAGGCCCATTTCAAAACTATGCATCCTTGGAAAGATATTAGAGAAAATAGTCACCAAACAGTTGTCTTTTGCAGTTAGCCATCATATAACAGATAAGCAGCATGGTTTTATAAAATCTCGTAACGTGGAAACAAATTTACTCACCTTTACTGATTATGTATTAAACGCTATGAACTCTGGCCTTCAGGTGGATGTCGTGTACACAGACTTTTCTAAAGCTTTCGACAAAATTAATCACGATATTCTTATTGACAAGTTAGAAAAGCTCGGTGTCCACGGAAATCTTCTCAGGTGGCTGAGTTCTTATATCCGCAATCGTAGCCAAGCAGTATGCCTGAAAGGTTACTGCTTTAGTTACCTACCTATCCCATCTGGCGTGCCTCAGGGATCACATCTAGGCCCAGTACTTTTTTCTTTATATATAAATGATATCGGGGCAGCGCTTAATGATACACATTATTTACTTTATGCTGACGACACTAAACTGTTTAGGATTATACATGAAATATCTGATTGTCACAAACTACAAGAAGCTATACTATCGTTATCTAGGTATTGCTCAGAAAATCAATTATTTTTAAATGCAGATAAATGCAACGTAATGACTTACACTCGTAAGAATGCATCAATTTCCTTTCCTTATACTCTCGATAATAATACACTTAACAGAGTCAGCATCATTCGCGATTTAGGTGTTATTGTGGATTGTAGGTTATCATTTGTGGATCACATCGACCAGATTATACAAAAGGCATTCCGAAGCCTTGGTTTCATATGCAGAATTACAAAACCATTTAAGAGAACTGTTACTCTTAAAACTTTGTACTTTTCGTTTATTAGGGCCTTATTAGATTTTGCTTGCACCGTTTGGAATCCTTACTACAAACATCATATTGATCGCATAGAAAAAGTCCAACGTAAATTTATAAAGATCTTAAACTATCGCAATAATTGTAAGCATTCGTCATATAAGGAATCTTTGTCTCACTATAAACTTTTGTCTCTAGAAAATCGTCGTAAGCAATTTGATATTGATACCTTGTTTAAATTAGTTAGTAATAATTTGGATTCACCCACATTACTCTCCAAAATAAACTTCATTTGTAAGGCACGACTTCCTGTACGCCGCTCCAGAATTTTAAATATTTTTGTACCACCTCGTCATCGTAGAAATTATACACAAAATAATTTTACCATTCGCTTTTTAAATATGTATAACCAATATTTTTATGAAATTGATTTATTTGATAACACTTTAAATTCAATAAAATCGAAACTGTTTAAAGCCTTGAATAACTAAGTTTGCATGAAAAAATTTATTCCCTTTTATTTTTGTAACCATTATGAACTTGTACTTAGAATATTACCTTTTACTTATACTTAAAAAATAACTAAACTTATTATTTATAGTTTTGGCTGCAGAGCTCGAAAAATTGTAAAATTTAATTATAATTAGTTTGGGCATTATTTGTCTACAGAAATATGTAATTTGTTATCTAAACACTGTTTCTTATATAATGACTGTTTATGCCAGAATAAATAAAAAATATTTTAAAGTTAAACAAAGCACCACTACCACCAGTTCCGAAAAACCTTCGCGAAGAAGAACTGGCAAGAAACTTCACGGGTATATTTTTTTCAAAAATCAGTTTCAGTGTCTCCTTATATCTATACAAAATTATTCTTATCTGCATCTGTTAGCTCGGCAAGTCGCCCTACCCCCAACTATCCAAACGACGAACACCCTCAAACGGCACCCGTTAATGAGGTTAACGCGAGATCCTTCCTCTCAATCAGTGACAAGTCTGGACTACTTGACGGCCACTCCATGGTAGGAATCTGATTCCGGTTAAACCAAGCCTTGGTCGTCCTAGCAGAGTGACAGGAAGCACCATCTTGTTGAAAGGTTTAGGCATTACGACGTTTCAACGTTGGAATCAAGGGCACGAGTCTGTTTTCCAGAATGTTTAGGTACTTCATTAACAGTTCCTTCTACAAAATGAAGACCACCCAGACCTTGCCGATTGCAGGATTACCGATCTTTACTTTTCTTTTGATACAATCGGTATGGAATGCTTCATCTTTATTTCTTTTTTCAACTTTTTTCCGTACATCACCGATAGTCACCTCAAATTTGCATTATTCATCACTCCATATTATTTCACATCACTGGTCTACCAGTCCAATTTTCATGCTGTTTAGCGAATTTGAGCCTTTTCTTTTTTTGGAGAGGTGTGAGTAAAGGTTTATCTTTAGAAGTATAAATTCCATAGCCCAATCGCTTTACAACCGTCTACAGATACATTTTTGTGGATCGTCTCTCTCCACTTCAAGCTAAGTTCTCCTGCGCGGGCTGCGGGCTGCTGCGGGATTCTTTTTAATGATTTTCCTTAAAACTCGATTTTCAGCTTCGCTTGTGATTCGCGGCCAACCAGGTTTCTTAAAAAATTCAAAATAAGTAGATTTTGTTTTCAAAGGCCTGTTTGATGAAAATGTAGTTAAATTGAAAACAGGTAACCTTTGCAATATATGACTGGACGAACTCTTTTGCATTGGGGTTCGTAGTTGACTAACACTTAAATTGGCAACGTCACATTACAGCACTAAGTAAAAAAATTAGGAAACTTATACACGTATTTAGGAAATTACGGAACGCGGCTGACATAATTTTTTTTTGTTCCCCTCCACGGAGAGGGCAGAGGATACAAATGCTCTGACGCATACTCCGCGCGCGCGATCGGAGTTATGTGGGACTCGCTCCGAGCCTACCAGAGCCACTACTCACTAAAAAACCCCCTGAATGACTCGTGCAATTTTTTGCCACACAGCCTTCATCTGAGCGACGACCAATTGGAGAAAGAGGCCGCGCTAGCGGGGCCCAGAAGAGGTCACCAGCTGGGATTACATAGCACTGAAGGTGAATATATGGCACTGAAGGTGCTCAAAATGAAAATAAAAATTGAATTAATTCGAAATTACATTAGAATTTGCGGCCAGAAGGGCTTCGGTTTTTTGCGTCAGCTGCGCCGCTACGTTCGTGTGTGCGTTTCTCAGTCTAGCGACTTTGAACTTCTGAGACTAAATCTGGAACTAGAGGATTGGGGTGGGTGTCGAAGCGTTTGAAGAACGCTTCAGAGAGTGTTTTGAGGTGCTGTTGCACTGTACCTACAGTGACGGTTGTCTATTTCGACCTCTTTTTGTCAGTAAATTTTATTTTTTTGTTGTTCCCGACGTAATTTTAAACTAGGAATTACGTAGTGTCGGAGAACGGCAATGTTTTGATTTGACAAGTCAGTCACGAAAAATTATCCATCAAAGCAACTTGAATCTATTTATTTATTATTTTCCGAGTTTATTATTCCAAATTACATAGTTAAGATATTTTATTATCGATAATCAAAGTTCTTTTTAAGAAACCTATATTTATTTTTTACGTTCACGAGTGTGCGTAGCCAAAATTGTTGGCATTTTTGTATATTTTTAATTTTACCAAAAAAAATAAACACAGAAGAGAATTTTGTGTTTTATTGAAACTACGCTACAGGTAGTTCAAGATCTCTGTGCAGGTTCGTGTTACGCACGTACCAAGGTGCGTTTGTGGCCCTGCGGCAGAAGAGATTTTGAACTACCTGCAGTTTGTGCAGGACGAAGGGTTTGGCGTGGACAAAGATTGGTGAGGCATATGTCATGACGAGTCTAACGCAGGTCTTATAAAGCGTACGTTTGTTTCTGAAAGACATTTTACTTTTTCTACCTAACATACTACATAGGCGGCCTAAGTAAAAACGGACGAGTTTCGTTACTCTATCGACGTGTGGTTTGAAAGAAATCGTCTGGTCTAAGGTGACGCCTAAGTATTTGGTACTGCGCTTCCAGGGGATGGGAATGCCTAACATTCGGATGTGGAGATTGTATTCGGCGATACGACGATGTTTGCAGTCGAAGTAAACCGCAGAACTCTTGTCTGGATTCACATCGACGCGCCATTATTAGGTTTATTATCTATTATTTAATTTTGCTTGGTTTATGTATATCTCATGAAGTGAATTATTAATATTTGAAATAGCAGTTTGGGAAATTATTATATTGTTTTTGATTGTGTTAGCCAACACTTTATCATTGTCATAAAGGGCCTTTATAGTGCTGTTATAATTTTCAGCATCGTCCTCGTCTAATGTTCCGAAAATGTGTTTAAATACGACACCGACGCCTGAGAACCAGGCAGACCTTTTCTTTGGGTTGTTCGATACAATATGCGAAATAGAATTTTAATCCTTGTAAAGTGATTCTAGGGGTTGTAACATATTTTGGCATAGAGAGTAATCAATTTCTTCGTTTTGTCGGCATTGGCTTCGAATTAAATTAAATACGTCATTAACGTTTTCAATATATTCTTTAAACGAGGACACGTCTATGGGGATTTCAGTATCGAATTGATCGCTTATAATCCTAACACTACCAATGGGGTCGAAGAGCATACCAGGATTTTCAGTGATGTAATTGACGTATTGTTCGTCAGCAGTAGCCAAGACGTAAAACGCCGCAAACATTCTGCAACGGTAATTATTAGTAATGACTAACTTGTAGATAAGGTATATAAATATTTTAATTAAACAAAGAGAATAATTGTTGTAAAGTTTAAGGATGTATAAGAACAATTTGTAATAAACGATGTATAATAATAGAAATAAATATTTATGGACGTCATATGCTGGTTTCACTTCGTCATAGTGATGTTTTACATGACGTCGATTCATCAGAAGTGTTAAAGTGTTATTTCCATGAATTTTGGCGATCTTGTATGGACCTTTCCCAAGTGGAGAGAGTGCTTTACGGAGTCTGACATGATTTTTAATATACATGTATTCGCCAACTTTATAATGTACTTTATAAGGTTTGGAGTGTTTGTCAAAGTAAGTCTTAGATCTTTCTTTGGACTCATTTATATTCTGGAATGCTTTTTCCCTAGATATTTTGAGACGGTGTTGGAGCATTTTTACATATTCAGGGTAAGTAGCATTATTTTCCTGGTTGAAAACAGAATCTGGTATGTGTGGTTTATGACCGAATATTAATTCATAGGGAGTGAATTGCGTGGTAGAATGGATACTGGAATTGTATGTCAGCATTGCAGTGTACACATACTTATGCCAATTAGTTTGATTCTCTTTGACGTAGGATTTTAAGTATTATTTGAGGGTTGAGTGACTTCGTTCAAGTGCACCTTGAGTTTGGTATGGTGAAGACCAAATTTGTTTAATTTTTAGGAACTGGCAGGTAATTTTAAACAGTTCTGCTGTAAAGTTAGTTCCTTGATCTGTTAAAATTGACTTGGGAATTCCGAACAATGATATGAAATGGACAAGACATTCGCAGGATTCATTCAGTGGCATTTGCGATTGGGTATGCAATAGAAAATTTAGTAAGATCATCTTGAAGGGTGAGTAAGAATTTAAGCTTTTGTAATCCTGCTTCTGGCAAGGGGCCGACGATATCAAGACTGATTCTATCGAATGGACGGCTAGATGTAGAAGTAATTTGCATTGGGGATCTATTGACTTTTCTTACGGCCTTACTAGTCTGGCATAATTTACAGCTCTTCACGAAAGAGTCTATGTGTGTCTGCATGTTTTTCCAATAGTACCGTTCTTTCATTCGCCCTGCTATTGGAATATCGTGATTTTCTTTGAGAATTTTTGTAATTTCTGTAGGAACTGGATTAATTACGGTATTGTGATGTATATTAACTGTCACGTTAGAATTATCGAATAAGTACATAATCATACCATATATTTTGACAAACGAATGTTGTTCAAAAGGATTTTTGAAGTCGGATATAGAGATTTCATTTATGTTGCCGCTGAGTAAAATATCGTCTCTCACTGATTTTATAGTTCTAAATAAATCCGGGTAAGTGCAATTGTCAAAAGATATAGAATATTTTATCTTTAATTACGATTTTTTTAAACGAATGAAGTTTGCGTTTACCTTCGGTTATGGTGTTTGGATTCTCAGAAATAGAAATAACGTCATAAAGGTAAGGATTTGAATCATCAAAATCGATTGATACTGGGATTAAAATAGTCTTTGAAGAGGATTTGAGAAGGCTTTCATTGTGTTCTTTTATATGTGTGTTAAAAGATTTGTTTTTATCGGTAGAAGATTTATGGAAATTAGAATAATCGTTATCATCATGGATAGGATTGGAATTTACAGGATCTGGGGTTGTCTCTACAGCTGGATTTGTATTTTCGATAAAAGGATCTTGTATTAAGGGAGGATTCTGTGTAGAAGGAGAATCTTGTTTGGAAGGAGGATTTAGAGGGCTAAAATCTATATTTTGCTCTTCCAGTGGGCTAAAGTCTAAAGCGCCGAGGTCGGTTAGTTCGTCAAGGACCTCTTTAGGAATTTCTGATTCTTGTCCCAAGTTTGGATCATAAGATACGTTTGAAGTTGAAGGTTGTGGATTTATTATTGGATTTACTGGAAAACGAGATAAGGCGTCGGCGTTACTATTTATTTTGCCTTTTTTATACTCTACTTCATAATCAAATTCTTCTAACTTTAACCTCCATGTGACGACTTTGAACCGGGTCCTTACAATTAAACAACCATTTGAGGGGCCTATGATCAGTTATAATTTTAAAACGTCTACCATATAAGTATGGTCTATCTTGGTTCCAAATATTATGGCCACACATTCTTTTTCGGTAACGCTGTAATTTGTTTCAGTTTTATTCAGAGTTCGAGATGCATAAGCGATTGGGCGGTCCTGGCCAATCAAGCCCTGGGAAAGAATAGCTGAAATAGCAAAGTTTGAAGCGTCGCAGGTAAGAACAAAAGGTTTGTTAAATTAGGGTATGAAAGAATTGGAGCGGTAGTAAGAGCGTTTTTTAAAGTTTCAAAGGCAAGTTGCAGCTCGTTTTGCCAGAGGAATGGGACATCTTTCTTCTAAAAATTAGTCAGGGGTTTCGCGGTTTTGGAGTAGTTGGGGATGAATCGTCTATAGTAAGAAACTAGTCCAAGGAATGATTTTATGTCTTTAGGCCCTAGATACGAGACCTCTTTGCGAAAAAATTCGCATTTGTCAGGCTGCAGTTTCAGGTTAAATTCTCTTAGACGGTTTTTCATATGTGACGGAAGATCGTATGAGTAGATAACAATGTCGTCCAAGTAGACAAAGCATTGTAAGCCCTGCAATCCAGATAATGCAGTGTTCATAAGACGTTGAAATGTTGAGGGCGCGTTTTTTAGGCCAAACGGCATACTATTGAATTGGAAATGGCCTTGTGGAACGGAAAACGCAGTTTTTTCTGAATCTATTGGCGACGTTTCTATCTGGTGGAACCCTGAAGCGAGATGTAGAGTGCTAAAATACTTACTTTTCCCCAACTGATCTAAAATTTCAGTGACATTGGGTATAGGGTAAGAATCACCAATGGTTACGTCATTTAGTTTTCTGTAGTCGATGACTACGCGCCATTTACGCTGGCCCGAGGCATCGAGTTATTTAGGCACCACCCAGATTGGTGCAGACTATGGAGAAGTAGAGGGTTTGATAATATCTTCGTTAAGCATTTTAGTTATTTGGGTTCCTAACTCATTTTTATGGCACTCGGGGAATCGGTACGATTTAACATGTATCGGGTGCTCTGTGGTTGTTTTGATTTCGTGCTTTATAACTGAAGTTGTCGAAAGTGGTTCCCCGGGCAGATAAAAATTTCACTATATTTCGCACATATAATATTAGTTAGGTGTTCCTTTTCCTCAAGATTAAGATGTGAAATACGGAGATAATTAAGATCACTTTTTGTTCTCGAAGAGCAATTGGAATTCGAATCATAAAATGGAGCTACGGGTTTGGACATTTCAATATAATTTAATGGAAGAAGAGTAAATTTCATATCGGAAATTAATAGTTGTATCTTGATCAGATGTGTTCACAATAGAAGTATTAACACGGTTATTATTTTTTACTTTCACGATACAATTCACAATTAAAAGAGAATTTATTGGATCAACATCAAGGATAACTCCTACTCCAATTTCTGGGTTTGACACAGTACATTCGATAATAGCTTCGGTTCTGGAAGGGATTGTATAGACAGGTTCATTAAAGTTGAGGTTTACTGTTTCCTCATGAAGTTGTATCGTTTTAAATTTATAGTCAATGTTGCAGTTTGTTAAGTCGAGTATGTCGGTGCCTATTAGTCCATCATAAGGGAAGTCAATATTATCAATCACATGAAAATGGTGTTCCATATTTTTATTACCTATAAATAAGGAAACTGGCAATAATCCTAATGTCTCTACAGGGTGAACTGAATCTATTCCTTTAATTTTAACGGTTTTATTTTTTATTTTGTTAAGATTATTTACAGAATGTTTTTTTATTAACCTGTATCGACAAGTAATTTTAGAGGTTCGGAAGAAATTGACGATTCGACTACAATATAAGGCAAGTATTTATTGAGATGATTTATATTTAATTCATAGACTTCGTGAATATTGTTTTCGGGTGTTAGAGCTTTAGATTTTGGAGCGTAGAGCGGTGCCAACTGTTGTGGCTTAGACAGTAGAGGAATAAATTCCTCTGCATGGGAAACGTTAGGTCTAAATCATTGGCTCGATTTAGAAAGTTTACTTGATTTAGAGGAGTTTCAAGATTTAGTAGGTTTAGTGGTTTTAGGGGATTCAGGGGATATAGCAGATTCAATCGAATTTGATTAAGTAGGTTTAGTAGTTATAGGGGATTCAATGGATATAGCAGATTCAGTTGAATTTGATTGAGTAGGTTTAGTGGTTAGAGGGGATTCAGTGGAATTTGATTTAGTAGGTTTAGTGGTTACAGGGGATTCAGTGGATGTAGCGGATTCAGTGGAATTCGATTTAATAGAAACAGTGGATTTGGATTCAGAACACTTAGCAGATATCGTATTTGAATTAGTAGACATAGAAAAGGTCTTGGGGTCGGTGTCGGATTTAGTAGTTAATTGGTGCCTCGTACGACATCTATGCGAGACTATTAAAAGTTTTTTTGATTATTCGTGTTATCAACCTCGTCAATGCCTTGATCACAATCATCATCTATAAAATTAACTCGGTGTCGCGGTTGCTGTCTGAACCCTGATGTGGAGGGTTGTTCAATATTTCGCGGGCGATTATTTTTATATTTACGTTTCCTACAGTTTTCTATAGTATGCCCTACGTTTTTACAATACCGGCAAACCGGTGGATAATTATTCTGGAGTCTAGGCTGGTTTTGACCTTGAATTTGAGGTTTAACAAAATGTGAATTGTTAAAGTTAGGCCTTTGCCAGTTTCGTTGATTCGAATTAGAAGTGGAGGGAATTGCGGTACCACTATGCTTTTTACATGTAATGCCAAATATTTTCTCTTCCGAGGTAGCAAAGTTAATGGCCTCGTTAAGTGTGCTGGGATCTTTGCATCTAACCACTGTTGAAAGTTGAGGTTGTAACCCTACAATAAACACATTTAAGGCAAGGTCTTGCATTGCAGCGACGCGGCCCGATAGTTCATCTTTTTTCTTAGTTGGAATTGAAATGTTTATTTTCGTTAATAATTTGGCTAACCAACATTCATCAACATTCAATTCAGGCGTATTGGCTAACGGACTTACCGCGACCTTGTTTGCAATCTTGTAAAATTCTTTTATGGCACAGGCTGTTTCAGCTTTGCCTTCGAGGCGTATAAGTATGTATTTTAATAAAATGTCTGCTTGACTGGAAGAAGCAAGGCTGATTGCGTTGCGGCAATTATTTAAGAATAGGCTTAATTTTTCTCGAGACCCAACGAAGGTCCCGATATATTTTATCAATACATTTAAATCAATATCGGACATTTTAGTAGTCGTTTCTTCATCCTTCACCTTTGACGTATAGAAATATAGAAGTTGAATAAAAAAAATGTAAAACTATAAATTATAAAATACAGAGCAAGGTTTAAAACTTAACTTAGTAAAAGTTGCTTAAAGTACTACACAGCTTCACTAGTCCGGAAGTATTATCAGTTCTCAGAATTATGTCTGGGAATATATGGGCGATTCCGTTATGGCACTTGGTTATAAGTCTCACTCACTAAAGACGTCAATTGAATAAATGTTATGGTAATTGTCTACTTGTCCAAAATAAAATGACTTACAGTGTATACAGCAACATGATAAGCACACGGATGGTGAGTAGGTGGTAGAGGTACCCTGCTTCCAAACAGAGTACTACGGCGTCAGGTTAGCAAGCCTTACCAGGCTTGTAGTAATTCAGCGTCTAGATGTCCGGAAACAGCGTCTGGCCTATACTACTGTGTACAGTTTAATAGGAGATGGTAGACTTAGGACACGGTGATAAAGGGAACAACCCTTTTATTGCAGCGAGAAACGGTGGGTCTTTCGAATACTCTGGTTTCGAAATTAACGATAATATGATATAGCACTTTTCACACACTGGGATTTTAAACTTTTGCGCACATTCACTTCACTAAGGCTGTCCTGGGGACTTAAATATATCCCCTTTACGCTGCCACCAAATGTTATAATGGAAAACGCAAATCACTTTTTTTAAAAAGGTTTTTATTACACAACTTATTATTATATAAAATAGAATTACACTTAAATGAAAATAGAATTGAAATAGAAAAATATTTGATGTTGATACAGTGGAGGTATGATACAGACTGACTCAAAGTGAGTCCCTTAATCTAGAACTGCTTCGAGCTAGGATCCAGGGAGCTAAGTCAGCACTGCCGGCGTGCACTTTAATCTACATAGTACATATATAACAGAACGTGGGGATCGCCAGCGGGACGACGGCGTTTGGCGTCGAAGCGAATCGCAGAACTCTAGTCTCGATTCACATCGATGCGCCATTTTTGAAACCATACACTGAGGGCGTTTACGGCCTTTTGGAGTCTGGTTACCAGCTGCAGGACACTGTGACCTTTGGTGTAGAGTGCGGTGTCGTCGGCAAAGAGGGCGAGTTCGACGCTTTTCGGCGGGATGGGGATGTCGTTGGTGTACACGATGTACAACAGAGGGGCGAGGACTGAGCCTTGAGGGACTCCAGCCTTTATGGGACGAGGCAGGGAAAGCGTGCCTTCATGTTTAAATCGAAACGTACGTTGAGAAACGACGCGCTTAACCTGACTAGGCGATCCGGTAAGCCTATTTAGTAAAGTTTATAAACGAGACCGCTGTGCCAGACTTTATCGAAAGCCTTGGCTACGTCAAAGAAAACTGCGACTGTTTTATAACGACGCGGATAGAAGCCGTCAAGTATGTACTCGACGATTCGATGGACTTGCTGTGGGCAGGAGTGCTTAGCGCGAAAGCCGAACTGATGGGGAATAATGAGGGGATGATGGTTCCGCATTCGAGACAGTATGACTCTCTCGAGAAGTTTAGACATGGCCTTGAGGAGGCTGATGCGTCTGTGATTAGCCGGGATATTCAGAGGTTTACCCGGCTTGGGAATGCCAATGACTGTCGCTTCTTTCCAAGCTTTTGGAAAGTAGCTAAGGTCGAAGCAGGCATTGAAAATAATAGCTAACAAGGTAAGCACCTGTTGAGGCAGGTGCTTAAGTGCGTGGTAGGAAATTCCATCCGCACCCGGAGCTTTTTTGACTTTTGATTTCTAATGAGAAGCGAGATTTCGTCATTAGAGACTGTGACAAGACATAAAACTCATCACTTGCGTTTATAAAGCACTGTGTCAGTCACTTCTCCCCGACTATCTTCCTGTTTGGGGTGGGACTGCAGCAGCACACTTGATGGAGCTGAAACTTGCACAGCTATCATTAGTAAAAGTCGTGCTTCACAAACCCAGGAGATTTCCAACGCGAGAACTACACAACATTACAAAAGTTTTAACAGCTCGCCATCTTTATATCGCCTGCTGGGCTCTTTGGCATCATCAATTCATTGATATAAACCTGCTTCCTCAAAATACAAGAAGATTGATTATCCCTGTACGGAAACATTACATAAAATTCGCACAATGCCATCTACCATACAGTGGAAGCTATCTTGTATTGATACTTCAATACTCTGCCTCCTGTATAAAAATAAGTAGACACAGTAAAAATGTTAAAAAAGTATGTAAAGAATATACTGAAACGCTCATATGTTTATATATAACGGAAAGCTCTGCAAACATAAAACTTTAATCTAGTTTACATATAACATATACTTACATACATAAAATATAATGTGAACAAAATTACCGAATCAAATCTCATTTATACTATTCACAAACTCTCATACACAACATAATACTATAACAATCTTTATTTAATATATGTATATGACACTAGAAATGTTTCTACCAAATAACTACTATTGACGACCGAGCGGTGTAGTGGTAAGAAGCCTTGCCTAATACGCCGAAGGTCCCAGGTTCGAGTCCTGGCCGGGGAATTCATTTGTGTGGATGTTTGTTCTCGGGTCATGGTTGTTTGTATTTATATATGTATGTTTATTCTGGGTTTCCCCCCCAGTTCGCTGTATGGTCATCACAAGCTCTGCCTTTTGCACTTTGGGGCCATACAGTTGGTGTGTTTGTCTGGGGGTTTATTATATTGTTATGAACTGTTCAAAACTATATCTACTGTAAAAATACCTTATGTAACGTATACCACTCGTCTTTCTTAATTTACTCCCATGTTGATTCTTCAAGCAATATTCTATTGCAAAATTACCCACCAATCATAAACTGTTACCTACACTGTACTATTGTATGTTAAATTGTAAATGTATACTTGAAAACATGAAATAATGTACATTTTACTGTAAGATTATGGTTTATTATCCAGCCATCGCCCTCAACAGTGAGTTCGCTGTGTCCATCCATAACACAAGCTCTGCTTACATTGGGGCAGTACAGTTGGTGTGTTTCTCTGGGGATTTATTATTTTTATTATATCTGTCTGTAGACAAACTTCCATCTTGTTAAATTTGCAGAAACCTGGTCCCAAGTAAATATAACATAGGTATTAAGTATTAAGCGCTTAAGTATTAAAATAGCAGTGGGACATTAACAGCAATGTATATTTTTTGACCAACTTTTTCGCTTATCGCTTTGCTACAATTTTGTGGATTTGAACTGAAAAACTGTTTATTTGAGAAGGTTTATCACTTTTAGATGAAACGAATTGTTACTTTGGCTACACTTTACTTTAATTTTACATGTGTAATTTAATAATTTAGGTAATGTTTAGTTTCATTTTAATCATTAGTTAGTTATGACATTTATTTGATATTTGACATTTCTGTAAATATCAAATAAATATTTTTTCTCTGTTTCGCGAAAGTGAAACAAAAATAATGAACCATTCTCAAGTAATTGATATAAATATTGAAACTAATTTTTGCCAACAGTTTTATTTACATATCTATCGGGAACGATTATTTAAGCATTTTTTTTCTGTACCTCTACATTACGACGACACATGACAGTATACATGCGTAGCATCACTAATTAGTTTGTGCAGTATACTGTATATCATGCTGATTGTATACGGCGTGAAAGACTAACAAATAACTTAAGCCTATTCCGTAACTTCCAATATCAAACACCACGCAATATTTGCTCTTCAATCGCAAATTGTCAAAAAAACCTTATTAGTACGTATCAGCAATAGTAATATAGAGTTTTTTGACGTGTCGGTACAGTCTTGGGGAAGTACAGGTCAGTACAGGGAAACTTGTGCAGGCTCAGATTCGCATCTCCTACTGAGTGGTTGCCCCTCAGTACCACACCACACCACACACGACACCACCGGCACGGGTGCCCCTGTATCTAATAAAGCAATAGTGTCACAGCCACGTATCTGAACGCAAATAAATGGAACGAACTTACTTGAGATAGGGTTTTTTTCGTCGACGTCTGTACAAACCCTATTACTGACGCCGATAGATTTTTTTTTTGTTTATTTTGTTTCCCTCCACGGAGAGGGCAGGAGGATAAAAAATGCTCTGACGAATACTCCGCGCGCGCGATCGGAGTTATGTGGGACTCGCTCCGAGCCTACCAGAACCACTACCCACTAGAAAACCCCCTGTCGGCTCGTGCAATTTTTTGCCACACAGCCTTCATCTGAGCGACGGCCAATTGGAGAAAGAGGCGGCGCTAGCGGGGCCCAGAAGGAGTCACCCGCTGGGATTTACATAGCACTGAAGGTGCTCAAAGCACTGAAGGTGAATTCATAGCACTGAAGGTGCTCATAATTGCAAAGAGAAGTTAAGTTAAAATACATTAAAAGAAGTTAAGTTCATTCGGATTTACGTTAGAATTAGAATTTACGTTACAATTAGAATTTGCGACCAGAAGGGCTTCGAGATCGGCTGACAGTCTGGTGGAAGTGTAAGCTTGCGCATTCCTAGGCCTAGCGACTTTGAACTTCGAATCTAAGACAGGAGGAGTATAAGAGACTGAATCTCGAACTAGAGGATTGAGATGGGATTCGGAGCGTTTGAAGAACGCTTCAGAGAGTGTTTTGAAGTGTTGTTGTATTGTAGGCAATTCAAGATCTCAGTGCTGGTCCGCGTTACGCACGTACCACGGTGCGTTTGTGGCCCTGTGGCAAAAGAGATTTTGAACTACCTGCAGTTTGTGCAGGAGGGAGGATTTGGCGTGGGCAAAGATTGGTGAGGCATATGTCATGACGGGTCTAACGCAGGTCTTATAAAGCGTCCGTTTGTTTCTGAAAGACATTTTACTTTTTCTACCTAACATACTATATAGGCGGCCTACGTAAAAACAGGCGAGTTTCGTTACTCTATCGACGTGTGACTTGAAAGAAAGCATCTGGTCTGAGGTGACGCTTAAGTATTTAGCAGTGCACTTCCAGGGGATGGGAATACCTAACATTCGAATGTTGGGATCGTAGTAGCGATTACGGAGTTTGTGGTCGAATTGAATAGCAATACTCTTGTCTGGGTTCACATCGATACGCCATTTTTGAAACCATGCACCGAGGGCGTTTACGGCCTTTTGGAGTCTGATGACGAGACCCGGGACACTGAGGCCTTTGGTGAAAAGGGCGGTGTCGTCGGCAAAGAGGGCGAGTTCGACGCCTTTCGGCGGAATGGGAATGTCGTTTGTGTACACGGTGTACAATAGAGGCGCGAGGACTGAGCCTTGAGGGACTCCAGCCTTTATGAGACGAGGCGCGAAAAGCGTTTCTTCATGTCTAAATCGAAACGTACGATTTTTGAAAAAGGACGCTATTATTCTTACTAGGCGATCCGGTAAGCCTATTTTATAAAGTTTATAAACGAGACCGCTGTACCAGACTTTATCGAAAGCCTTGGCTCTATCAAAGAAAACTGCGACCGTTTTCTTACGCCACGGATAGAAGCCGTCGAGTATGTACTCGACGATTCGATGGACTTGCTGAGAGCAGGAGTGCGAAAGCCGAACTGATGAGGAATGACGAGGGGATCGCCATCCGTTGGAAACAGATGGTTCCGCATTCGAGAGTGTATGACTCTCTCGAGAAGTTTAGACATGGCCTTGAGGAGGCTGATGGGTCTGTGATTAGCCGGGATATTCAGAGGTTTACCCGGCTTGGGAATGCCTATGACCGTCCCTTCTTTCCAAGCTTTTGGAAAGTAGCTAAGAAGCGGGCATTGAAAATGATAGCTAACAAGGTAAGCACCTGTTGAGGCAGGTGCTTAAGTGCGTGGTTGGAAATTCCATCCGCACCCGGAGCCTTTTTGGACTTTTGACTTCTAATGAGAAGCGAGATTTCATCATTAGAGACTGTGACTGTGTCGGTGATGGGGAGAGCATCTCTGCGGAGAACTTCGTCCTTCACCGCCTGGATGTGGGAGGGATTCGCGGGTTGCGTGCTGGGCGAGCATTGAGAGGCAATGCTGTCAGCGAAGCATTCGGCTTTCTCTTCGACTTCGAAGGCGATAGAGCCATCGGGACGAGTGAGAGGAGGGACGTGAGAGGCGACGTCTACGCGTAAGACTCGGGCCATACTATAATACGCTTGGTGGGACGGGGAGATATTTGCCATGAGACCGTTCATCTGAGCTTCTCGGAATTCCGCGAGGCAAGACCTAACTTTACGTTGAAGCTGATTCGCAGCTGTTCTATAGGCGGGTGTGGGATATTTCTTGGCTCCCCGGAGAGCCGCGTTCTTAGCTTTAATAAGATTGCTAACGGCTAGGGGAAGCGTGGGTTTGCCTTGCTCAGCAACGTTTTCGTTATCGCTGATGACTGAGTTGATAGCATCAGTGAGAGAGTCGACTAATGAATCTATTTTATCCGGGCTATCTAATTGATCGGGCGAGATCGCGAGCGGAGAGTTCGGGGCCTCTAAGGCTGAAACTAACGTATTTTTAAAGCCTTTCCAGTTGGTAAAGGTCTTAGGACAGGTGACGTTATCGTTAGGCGGACCTAGCACGAGGGAGACGGGGTGGTGGTCAGAACCTAGGTCATCGAGCGGTTCGATAGACCTGAGGTCGAGATTGATTCGCTTGACAATTGCAAAATCGAGGATGTCAGGAGAGTGGTTCGGGTTGTCGGGATAGTGAGTGGGAGTGATGGGAGAGATGACATCTAAGTCGAGTGAGTTAGTGATGTCGAGGAGAGCGATACCGCTGGTGTTGGTTGATAGGCACGTCCAGTCAGTATGTTTGGAGTTAAAGTCTCCGAACATAATGACTGAATGGCCGAGGGCGAGAATGGCCTCAAAGTCGCTGCGGAATGGTCTGGTGCCACTAGGTATGATTGAAGAATAAGATTGAAGCTATAATGATGGTCAGATGACCAGTCATAGCCAATCTACACACAGAGGCTTCCATGTTGAGGAGAGGAGGGGTAGGGAGAGGACAGCAATGGAATCCTCTTTTGTAATAAATAACAGTGACGCCGAAACCGTCGGAGTTGGGCCTGTCGTTACGAATAAACGCGTACTTGGGAATAGCGAATCCCCTGGAGCGGTTTGGAGTTAGTCACGTCTCTTGAATAAGCAATAAGTCTGGCTCGTTGTTCTGAAGGAACAGTTTGAGCTCAGGAAGGTTAGTATTAAAGCGAACGTTAAAAGAAACT
Source organism: Marasmarcha lunaedactyla (assembly GCA_923062675.1). Taxonomy (NCBI): domain Eukaryota; kingdom Metazoa; phylum Arthropoda; class Insecta; order Lepidoptera; family Pterophoridae; genus Marasmarcha; species Marasmarcha lunaedactyla. The sequence goes on from OV281358.1 coordinate 8,299,774, forward strand.
AGGGATAAGCCCTTGGGTTTGATACGACAGGACGCGGGATTTGCGGGTCTAGACATTATATATACTATTAGGCGAATTTATACGAAATATAGAATTTATAAAGAACTAAGTAGCGAGTGATGCTCGGCTAGCGCGAATAGACGCTCTTGAGGAGAGCGGGCGGCTCGCAGTTTGCGTGCGAGTAAGGCGATTTCGGTAATGTCAACGTTTTGGATGACGTCGAACACGGTCTTCATGTCCTCAGCCAACGATGACTGAGGCGAAGACGACGGAGCGGGACGCGGGCCTACGGGAGAAGGATAGGACGGGAAGGTGTTGCAGGAGCGGCCGGACGCTGTCTCCAGGAAAGAGCCGGAGTAGGCGTCGGCTGTACGGGCTTTGCTTCCGGGGGAGCCCGGTTGCGCAGTGGCGGGAAGTTAGTAGAAGTGAGCGGCGGCGCCGGTTTAGGCGCGGCCCTATTACGGAAGAGTGCGGAGCTCGCAGACAACCCCTGTAGTTTGCTGTGTGGCCGGACTGGCCGCACAGCACACATGCAGGGGGGGAGGTGGAGTCAGGAGTGCGAGTGCACTCCTTTGTGATATGCGGATCGAGGCACTTAACGCACCTGGGGGAAACTAAACAATTAGCCGCTGCGTGGCCGTACAGCTGGCAACGATGGCATTGCCCCGGGTGTCCGCGACGGTTTGGACGCTCGACGGAGATATTCGAGAGTCCGCAGATTGTGCGAGCCTCTCTGAAGATCTCCCTCGAGTTGGGAGTATTAGTTAAAATAACTAATGCTAACGAAAAACGTTTACCGCGGTTGGAGTGCATCTTGCGCACTGCTTTAGCCGGGAAGCCCCGGCACATAAGGTCCTCGAGGATTTCTTTGTTTGCGAGCTGGAATGGGACGCCCCGTAAAACTGCGCGGATCTTACGCTCCTCCGGGAGGGCGTAGGTGTGATAAGCGATTTGCCTTAGTGATAGGAGCCTAGTGAACGCGCGGAAGTCGTCGATAGTCGCGACCTGAATCTTGATAGTATCGCCTGCGTTGGCGACTTTAAGATAATTGATTTTGTGCTCTTTGCACAAGTTAGAAACCGCGGTCCAGCGCGCTTTTTCGCGGTAGAAGACGGGCGGAGGATAATAAAATAAAAAGGACTGGATCAGTACAAATTCGTTGTCACCGTTAAGTATCCTTTGTACTGAAACCTTACGCTGGGCACTACACAGCTCTCAGCACAAGCACAACACAACTTAGCACAGCACTTTGAAGACTAAGGGGCTTAGTCACAAAGAAAAATCACACTTCGATAACACTCAGAGGGAGTAGAAAATCCTTGAAAACTGTAGCACGGAACCAACACGCTAAACTGTGACGTCAGTAGACTGAGCGCCACGGAACATCGGGAAGGGACCGGTCAACGGAGAACGGGGTCTTGCACGTCCGTACCGGGCGGCGATCGGAGCGAGAATACGCCGATAGGTGCTTGGGTAATGCTTTTGTAGTGGCATTCCCTGGCTTTGATTGTTTGCACGGTCTCTAAAATTGTAATGGGGAGTATTAGGTTTTGTAGATGTGTTTTGTCTGGGTATGAATTGCCTGTTTATGTGACTCGGATCCATAGCGCCTGCGTCCCTCGGAGCTGTATGTGTAGACGCCGCCGTTGACGTGACGTGTGTTGGTAAATCCGGGTTATTTCGGGTGCATCATGAAATATTTCATGCATTTGCATGATTGTTCGTTTCAGCGCTTCCTTGCTATCGAACACTTGTGAAGCTAATCGGCATTTATTAGTGTATGAACAGGTGCGTAAGAATTGTCGTATAAATGTGCTCTCTGAGATTGCTGGACCAGCCTTGGCTGCAAGTGCGTCTAATGCATAATAATAGATTAGAATACCTTCAGTCTTTTGCTTCCTTTCGTAAAACTTCGCTAAGTGATTGACGTCTGTGTGAAATTCTTTGATCAATTCGTTTTTTAACTCTTCAAATGTATTGCAGTTATTGGAGACTTGCGAGAAAAAACTTAGTGCTGGCCCTTCAAGATAAGCGGCGATGACTACTATTTTTTCTTCCTCGCTGTAGCGATTCAACGTTGCGACGATGTGAAAACTATTTAGGAATTCTTCTACGTTCCCCTGCAATCCGGTAAACTTCCGCATGGCAATTTCGTTTTTCTTTTTCTGAAAAAAAAAATTTGTTTGTGACGTGTGACTGAACACGGCGCCGACTCCACCAACTCGCGTTTTATTCCACTCGCGACTGACCACCAACTTGTGGTTTATATTAATACGAATGAAATCAAATTATGTGATAATTTTCATATATTTATTTTAAAGATATAAATTTTACTAGTACATCTTGCTCCGAAGACGGAGCAAATCAGAATTTATTGCTTCATTTATTTCTGTTCTGTGAACCATATACTTAAATATATTTTCTTCTTAATTTATAATAATTCATATTAACCTCTTTACTCAAATGTCGCGGCATTCTCGTGCTCTCTAAGGCTTAGCCGTGACGGTACCTAACGCCGCAGCCCTTCGAGATAAACTCACCTCATTTGTAAAACCTTTATTAGATAGGATAAATATTTTTGGATTATTTACTTTGTGAGTTCAAATGCTCGGTTTGAGGCTGTTGCGTAACACACACTTCTCAATAAGAACTCTAAACATACCTCGCAGTCCTGCCAGTTGCGTTAGGGTCGGAAATGAAACGTAAAATAGTGAAGTATTTTTCATCCGACTATAGTTTCAATAAAAAAATATGTCAATACAATACGCAAGTTTAGTTTGTCAGATGTATGTTTTTATATTTAATAACTACATCGATTAGTACACCGTATGGCAGTTGGTATGTGAGTTGGCAGTAAGTGACCTTCCAGCTGATCCAGAGGTCGCAGGTTTGATCCCGCTGGGGACCAACATTTTTGTGAATAAGCAATGCATATTGTTTATTAGCTTATACAACGTAAATGAATAAACCCAAAACCAGAATGTAGTTTGCTCAGAATCGTATTGCGAATCGATCGCACCATGTTTTTATTTAGGTTATATTTTATGTCCGTTTGGATTGAGTAGCCACTCCAGATTTTTAAGGGCAGCTATCACCCTTATTTGGTAGCTACGCAGATAATTTTGTAGGTAAAATTTTGGAATTTGTAGTAAAATACATCTAAAGTTATATCACTGCAAAGGTGGCTCCTCAATATAAACATCTAGATTGAACCTAGAACTCTTAATGTATTGAATGTAGGATCTAAAAATTATGTATCATTTTGTGTCTATAACGTAGGATATCTATTACAATTTTGAGCACATTAGTTCTAAAATGCAAGAAACTACAACACTTTTGTTGTGGCTCGTCAATCCATATACTATAGAATACATTTTTAGGAATCCTTTCGGTCAATTCATATATTCGACATAATGATAATTTAGAAGGAGGTACATCCTATTGCCTACAATATGAATGAAATACTAAAACATGGTGATTTCCGTAACAAACGCATACCGTTTGGCTCCTCAATCCTGACGTTTAGGAAACCAATAATTTACTATATTTACCTGAGATCACAACGAAATCAAACGCCAGAGATACTAACATGTAGGCATGCATACTAAATGGCTACATACAATTCATTGCTGTATTTGTTTTAATTGCTGAAAAAAAAGCTTTTTGATATTGCTTAAGGATTCGTTGCGAGGGGTGATCATAATATGTGAATGAAACTAGGATAAGTAATTTATCAAATTTAATCATTTGTTTTTACAAAATATAGGTTAGCGAATGGATGACTATTGGGTCTTATGTGCTCTTACAAATTCTGGATTCAAAGTCATCGTAACACAACATCACATCCTTGGCTAGGATATGACATTCATAGTGACCCATGCCAGTGATACTAACTCCGGGAAGAAATTTTATAGCGCCCATTAATGTGTATGAGCTGCCTAAAATTATTATAGATTCAGGTATCTCGTTCAGACTAACTTTCTTGCAACCATTCAAATCAAACGAAACCGTATTCGAAAGTGTATATTTACAGACTATGGTTTGATTGTTGCAAGACTTACATGCGTTTTTATCTTCTGTAATGCAAATAGCATCTTTTAAAGGCAAAAATCCGATAAGTCTGAATATCGGAGTCATTAGGCATGAATCGTTACACTTTTTTTTTAAATTGCACTATAACAATACTTCAGAGCTACGCGTTCGTAAATGTTGCTCACGTTGCAACCATCATGTAGGTACATATGCATATTATCTTCATACGGCAATGTCTATTTCAAATTATTGCAGATTCAATGTTATTATGGTTTATTGGCCACACAGTCATTTTTTTGTAAGGAGGGCAGTTTCTATTCTTAAAATGTGTAAACTCCGTACCCAAATACTGTACATATTTAAAATTAAGCAAATAATAACACAAATATATACAGAAGACAAAACCGTACTTACTTGTAAACAGGAAACCAAACTGCACTGAATCAGTCACTCAATATATAGGTATTAACACAAAGTATGATTAATAGAACTGCAAGTAATGCCTAATTAATTTACTTTTTACTTCGCACACAAAAAAGCTTCAATCACTGATTTACGTATGTATGTACGTAATGTACTAAATAATTGTTATTGGTAGGTAGTTAAAAAATAATTTCCAATTACCCTATAAAAATATATGGTCACCCTTCGCAACGAATCCTTAGGCAATATCAAAAAGCTTTTTTTCAGCAATTAAATTGAATACAGCAATGAATTGTATGTAGCCATTTAGTAGGCATGCCTACTATATCTCTTGCTTTTGATTTCGTTGTGATCTCAGGTAAATATAGTAAATTATTGTTTTTCTAACCTTCAGGATTGAGGAGCCAAATAATATGCGTTTGTTTACGGAAATCACCATGTTTTAGTATTTCATTCATATTGTAGGCAATAGGATTTACCTCCCTCTAAATTATCATTATGTCGAATATATGAATTGACCGAAAGGATTCCTAAAAATTTGCTCTATTGTATATGGATTGAGGAGCCACAACAAAAGTGTTGTAGTTTCTTGAATTTTAGAACTAATGTGCTCAAAATTGTAGTAGATATCCTACGTTATAGATACAAAATAATACATAATTTTCAGTAACCTACATTCAATACTTACGAGTTCTAGGTGGCTCCTCAATTTAGATGTTTATATTGAGGAGCCACTTTACAGTGATATAACTTTAGATGTAGGTGTTTTACTACAAATTCCAAAATTTTACTTACAAATTTATCTGCGTAGTTACTAAATAAGGGTGATAAAAATCTGGAGTGGCTACTCAATCCAAACGGACATTATATTTTTTTTTCCCATATTTATTGGCCCATGTCTAAATTATTTATAATACCTACATTTTGCGCGAGCGCCCGCCCGCCCATAACTAGCTAGCATCAAACGAATGAAACCGACCAACTATAATCCTGCACGAACCGAGCGATCAGCGACCGCCATGCTAAAAAAAACCTTACTGTCATAAAGTTAAAGCACAAGTACCTACTACCGGGTGTAAAGCTCGAAACTTCATAGAAAGATCACCTGCGATCTAATGTTGAATAACTTTTAGAATATAATTTTTTTGGATTGGAATTTATATTTGAATCATATTATTCCTTAGTTTTTAAATGGGGTGTATCAGGTTTTGGGTTAATTCAACACGTTGTATAAAAGGGATGAAGCTTACGTCCACGACGACATTATTTAAGTTTTTCTATTTTTGTCTTATTACTAACAATATTTTATAATCACTTAATTCCAATAAGTACGTAAGTTTTTTAAAATTTAAAAGTACGCTGTTTAAAACAAGTACTTGTATAATTGTATTAATAATAGAAAAGACAAATACAATCACGAGAACCGAAATAAAATTTATTGCATTAAAAAGAAACAACACATTAAAAAGAAATGTTTAATCGTAATAAAATTGTGAATACCCTTAAATCATCATCAATCTCCAGAACCACATAAAAATGGAGATTATCAATAATTACAATTTCGTAAAAAAATATCTGTAATTTCAAACTGTTTATATTTACAATAAATACTGTGCTTCATTTGTTACGCTACCTAACATATGGTTTATATTTAAAAAATTGCCTCATTATTATATGATTAATTTTATACACAGTATTTTCATGGCCTGTATAAGATATTTACATAGTTACACCAATGGCTTACATAATATTATGTAACGGGGTTGACACCTAATGTAGCAACTATTGAACTCTATAAAATACTTTGACAATAAATTTACATTATTCTAATATATTCTAACTGCACAAATATTGAAGCACTTCTACTTAAAAATTTTACCTTTAAAGCTGATTTTGACGTAAATTATTTGTAATCGTTTATAATCAATACTTAATAATTTAAAAAAATAATTTGTGTTTATGAATGTACAATCAACAGCTGATCAGACTATCACAAAATATCTAATTTACTCAATCAATTTTCAACGTAGAGTTCACAACTAAACAGTTTAAAACCAATTTAACATTTTGTGATAGGTTCATGATTTGTTGACTGTACCTTGTGATTTAAATTTAAGTTCTAAAATCAAATGAAGATTTATCAATTGCAAATAATTTCCGTTAATATGTAGCCTGTAAAGGTTTTATCCATATCAATAGAGTGCCTGCACTACGCTGCACATTTATATAAAAGAGTCTTATGTTAAATAGTTCGGATCAAATGTTTACTCCCATAGCATAGCTAGGGAAAAAATATTTGTATTATATTGGAATATAAAAAAGTACTCGGAAACTACATATTAATTTTTAAACTTTTCATTTTTTTTTTTACCAGCAAGGAAATGCAATTTGGTGTCTTTTCATACAATATTTGTTAAGTTCAACGAAAATATAAATCACAGCCTAAATAAATTTACTTTTTTTTCTTATGACAGGCTTTGTAATTTTTTTTTATTTTACAATATCTTTTAATCAAATATATTAAACTTGGGGAATTAAATTGCTTGGACTATAAATAAAATCACATAAAACATAAGTCATAATGTACTCTTTTATCTATTTAGTTACAATAAAAATAACAAAGTTAATTTCAATTTTCGGAAATAAAACGTAGCGAGGTATTTCTAATAATCCTTAAATATGTTATATAGGATAAATCCTCATATAGGATATCCTACTATATAGAATAAATCTTATATTACATATTTAAAGGACTATTTTCCTAAAGGAAATAATTAAGATTTGAGAATAATTACCCACTTTTTTCATGAACTGCTTTTTAAGGCCAGATTAGTTCCATGATATGAATCGATTTGTTTTTGTCATTGGTCTACTAACATAGATACATAGTGAATTTTTACATGACACGACTACTACTTATCTGGGAGAAACAGAGCTAAAATAAAAATAAATTATGGAGTATATATTAATCATATATTAATTACTATCTGAATGCCACAATGTGAAATTTATAACCAATTCAACATAAATTTTTTCAGAACATCATTATCATTTTTTTATCAAATCCTCTTTATAAGAACCATGTCGACGTGGTTATGTTCTGAATTAAAGACAAACTCAGCCCGTTAAATTACAGGAACATAGGCAATTCCAAATGAAGCCTACATCGGGTAGCCTAAACCGAATTCCAATATAATAGTAATAATTATGTAAACAAAAGGAATAATTATATTCATGGGTGGTACTTACCGTGAGGTGGGTCGGATGTTTGCAGACTATGACAGAGCAATTATCTGTTTCAGGATGTTTGTTACCTATCAATTAGGTAACAAACTTACAGTTATATGCATTATTAGAAAAATAAATAAGTATAAATTGTCTCATAAAAAATCGAGGATTTAGTGGTAAGTTTATAAATACCTCCGTTTTTGCCTGATAGTAAAATATTCACTAAGTATATAGGTTAGTAATAATAAATGTACTCCATACCCTGTGGATGCCCCAAACAGATCCAACCAAGGATTATAAAAAGTAGCAATATCAGAAAATATAACGAAATCTAAACACAGCTTAAAGAGCCGAACTTTTACAATTTGTATCAAAAACCAGATGAATTGTAAAGAAAAAAATATCCGAAACATACAAATTTGAATCTTATTCTAAAAAAATTACAGACTATAATTCAATTATCTTGAAATAAAACCATTCGCTCAAAATGCAACTCAGAGCTAAACTAAATACAAAAATGGCCAATGATTATCCTGTTGAATTTTGCATATGAAACTGTAAAAATTTCACAACCAGATTTTGAGTACGCCGACATTATTAAAAAAAAACTGATTCTTAATAGGTATGTATAACTTGTGAGCCTTATAACGTCATTATATAACTATTATTTAAAACTGTGTATCTTTTTTGATACACAAAACGACTGGACAAAAAAGCAAGCGTTTTGCTACATATTGCGGTCGACCATCACAGATACAATACAGCATTGAATGTCTATTTGATTGTCACTGATTATTAAGTCACTAATTGTAGAATTTTCTCATGATCATCGCATGAATTCGTCGTCGTCACCGACCTGAAATAAAAAAAAATTTAAGCTGAGCAAAATCATCTTTAGAGCGTACTTCAACTCTTGTCTCAGATTTACGTCAGTGAGTCATATAAAAGCGAGTTATATTATGCTACATATACACGCAAACATATAGATATACCCGAGTATTAAAAGAGTATAAAATGTAGGAGTATTTTACTTGCGTTCACAAGCATAGAGGAAATCCATATACTGTTTTAAACCAATATAGTTAATCTGATAATATTTGCTCATATTCTAATCTTGGAAAAACTTTACAAAGTGAGAACCTTTGTGTCGAGTTTCAATAACGACTTGTTCAAGAATAAGTTGTTCTTACACTCTAGACAAACTTAATTGGTCCCTAATTAAATACGTAATAAAGTTTATAACTTACTTGTAAAAAATATTCAAAATCGCTGCGATGGCAACTGCCCTCAGGAGAAAACGTGAATTTGTGAAAAGTTCCATCCTCGCATATGACTGAAAAAATAAATACCATGATAAAGATGGTTCAACTTGTTTGCGCACCCGGCCCTTTGTGTGCGTGTGCTTGTAAATATAAAACTAACTTTGTGTGGCCGCCGCCATCTTGTCAAACCGTGTTCTCGTCGCTTTGGTGTGCGTGTCAGTACATTTTTGTCCCGCATACCAGTCACTGAATATATACAAGTTTAACAGGCACACACAGCGGCGCGCACAAATAGTTTAAGTCATCTTTATTTTAATTAATAAATGATAATATATTAAGAACTAGGATTTAAGGCCGTTTTTTGGATTAGTGTCTTTTAAAAAACATATTAATATCGGATCAATATATAGCCGAGCTAACAAATGCAGGCAAGAATCGTTTTGTCGAATAGTTAGTAAAATGGTTCGCACACGACGGTTCTTGCCAATTCCCCTTCGTGAAGGTCTTTTCGAACTGAGGGCCAATAAAAGTGGCACTGGGCGATGGATTAGAAAGTGAATAGAATTACAAATGTATGGAATTGATTGTATGTTTCATACGCTGATGACAATTTCATACATGTAGCATTATATTCACTTTTCTATTCCATCCTCAGATGCCACTTGTCTAGGAGGCTGGTGGCAGAACCATATATATAACGTCAACAAAAACTTATAATTGTCAATATTGAAAAATAAATATTTAAATTGTAATAGTGTAAACCATAAAATTCAGGCGGTTTCCCGGCGAAACTCCAGATCATTACTTCTGAAAATCTTTAACGGTGTTACTACACCAATCGATCGACGTTGCCTGTTCCATGCTACCATCGATCGACGTCGATCGATTGGTGTGGTAACACCCTAAAATTGTCTTTTAAAAAGTAAATAGAAACTTACCAACAGCACTCTGATCATCACGTACAGCGCACAACGCTTTAGCCTCCTTACTTGACGCCGTTTCCCTTAAAGCGTGCGCCGCAATATGGTTGTACGCTCCTCGTGCCGACCAAACGTGTAGCGTGCCTTTGTCCGACACGCAACTTACTAGAGTACCAGCTGGGTTGAAGTTTATACTGAGGATTTGGAAAAATACTTAAATATCTTTAGATATCCTAGTAATATTATAAATGTGAATTTTATATTTGAAAGATGCGTTTGAATGTTTGTTACAAAATCACGCAAAAACGGTTGTACGGATTTGGGTGAAATTCGGCATACGAATAGAACATGATCAGACATGTAATAACAAACAGGTTATCGTTTAACCCGAAATTGTATTAACTAAAAATACACAGTTTCCCGCATTTTGAAAAAAGAATGAAAAATAAGTAACAAAAAATTTTAAGTTTAGCTGATTATTTATACATTTTTACTTAACAACAGTTGTGAAGATTCTGTTGAAAATTTTTTTCGGCGCTGATTTACAGGCTGAACCAAATTACAAGCTATATACAATACTTAGTTGAACAAGAGAGTAGTTTTTCAATTTAAGTGGATGAAAATACAATATTTCTAAATAATGTACTCAAATTAAATCCCACTACTAATCCTTAGTAAAGAAAATATATTATTCAAACTTGAGGTTTCATAATAATTGTTTAGTTTCTATTTATTGAGATAATTTTATTGGGAAATATTTAAGTTCTGATATTTTTTTAAATAATCATTTACATAAATGATACAAATTATCGTGCATTCCATTCGTCCATTAAGGGCTGAAACAAAAAGCTTACTGACGGCCTTAAATGGTCTTAACACTTTATTCATTCATTCCAATAAGTAATAAATAATAACGCCATATTAAGACTGTGTTAACCCTTCATTATTGTAGATGTATAACACTTAACAAAGGGGTCAATTTTCTTTGTTTAATTAGCCTTAATTTGTAATACAAATGTCAAGATGAAAGAAAGTGCTATTAAATAGTAATAAAGGAAATGAATTCGATATCCAAACTGACGACGACGCCATCTAGCGACAGATAAAGAATGTCACAAATACCTACTCGAAAACAGCTCATTACAACGCATATATTAGGCTTGTGCCGATTTTCCATTCAGGCTCATGCGCTGATTGGCAGTTTCGGCTCGTCTCGCCAAAACCCGAATTGCAATGGCCGGGTGGCATGCGATTAATGCCAGCTCAAATACATATGTGCAGAGCCCATTGTTGCATTTGTAGGTTATTAAATCGATAACAAGTGTTAATAATGCCTTAAAATTTCTTAAGGATAATGAATGTTTCATGACCAGTTATGCGCCTTAAATCCACAAAGGTAACTTTACCTATTTCTAAATTGCAACGTAATCTTATTATTGAAAGTGTGAATGCAAGCGATGAGTATTCGTATCTAAATATATCTACTATTAAACCACCCACTGACACTCAATGAACCGTAGAAATGTCCTAATTGGCAGTCAAAATAAAGCAGTTCGAATGCCAATTAATTCCCTTGCCAAGTAGGTAGTTCAAAGTGCGTTCAAAACAGTTAATATTTTGATACTAGATTATAAAAGAAAGGGTTTTTAATTCTGTTATTCTAAAAAAATATAATATTTTTTAAAATATTCTACTCACAATGCAAAGGTAATTAAGATGATTAACGAGTCTGGAACAAGACATCGCATCACGTTTTAAGTAGGTAAGTAGATAAATAAATTAAAAAAAAAAATTAGTCAAAAAGTGTTCATAAGCAAACAGTTTATTTTCAATTTGTTTTATTTCAAATGATTAGGATTTGTTCTATTTTTCGAGTAATTTGGTAGGCGGGCTTCTCACTTGACACGTTTGGACGCGAATCTTTGATTTAAGTGCGTAAGGCAATGACATATTACATATAGACAAGTCATACCCAAATATTACCGCACAAAAAAACTGCGTCAATTAACTATAGATACCTAGGTACCCCATATATACAGTCATATAATTTGTGGGAGAAGGAAAGAAAAATACGATTTACTTGTTAAAAGAAAGAGATATCTATATACTTCGTGACGTTGCTTCGCACTAATTAGTCTCTAGCGTACGTGACGTAGTACGTAAATTGTCGCAGTATATAGCGTTGTCTCTTTTACCTCCAAATAAAAAATCACAGTACATCTCGGTCTTTGAGTTTGTTGAAATGTATAGGCACGTCAATTTTAAAACGACGTTTAAATAGCAAAATAATATAATAAAAAAGATTGTTATAAAAAACAGTCTTTAACAGTAGGAGTGTAATTAGCAAACTGTCTAAACACACAAGAAGGCATTGTACATAAGTTTTGTTGGACGTTTAGCCGTGACGCTGGGTTGCACAATTGAAATGGCAGGCAATTGCCTTGCATTTGCGTAGCCGTTACTGAGAGAGGACAACTTGTGAATATGTAATATGTCATTGGCGTAAGGTGACAAACTGGTACCACCAATGTCGTAGTTGCTCGTTTTATTCAAAATATCTAAGTAGAGTGAAGACTCTACTTTGTTGTAATAGTAGAATATTTAAAAAGAGAATGCTTGAGATCTGTCTGAAGTAAAAGCTACAGAAATTTTTCTAGGTTACAGTTTTGTATGGTTTATATTTCCGACATTACGAGTAAAACTTCTCTGACCTCGTGCAAAATCTCGCTAATAACATAATGGTACAGAATTTTGGACTTTCTGACGTTGTTGACCTTCCATATTTTATAAACTGAAGAGCTTAACTACTTAAAAGCGTTTGGACACAAACTTTTGGACGGCCGAGTGGCATAGTGTACATAGTAGCCCTGCCTCACACTGGAGGTTAGAAGTCCTGGTCGGGGCATGCATTTGTGCGATGAACACAGATGTTTGTTCCCAGGTCATGGCAGTTTATATTTATATACGTATATTTATTGTTGATTTCCCCCTCCCCGTTTGCTGTATGGTCATCCATAACACAAGCACTGCTTACTTTGGTGCCATACAGTCGGTGTGTTTGTCTGGGGAATTATTATATATTTATTTATTATTATAACTTAACATTTTGTTACCTACTTAACTATTTAATACGTGTTAATCAGGTCATGAGGTCCCATAGTACGTTGAGACGCATAGGTTCGATAACTTCAAATTATGTACGAAATCGGGCCAATCACGGATAATTATTCAACGCAGTGTGTACGCATAGCAAAGAAATCACTCAAGTAATGTTCTTGATTACAAAGGTGCATATCTACTAGACTGCAAATACGTTACTGTATTAATAAGCTATGCATTTTGTAAATTAACTAGCTGCCCTACGGGATGACACATGCCATTCTACTTAATGATTGGCTAATGGGGTGATACAGGGCTTATATCACGATATAATACAGTTTTAGTCGGTAGATTCTACTAAGTATCGATTCAAGCTTGTGTATCGATAATTTTAAGACAGGACTTGTCTGTCTGAAGATGGTTATTTTTTTACTTTAAACAATACATGAATATCAATGGCACATACCTATCCAAAATAATCTAAATAGTTTAATATTTGGAATGTTGATATTTATATCAGAATATGTATACTTATCATGATAACACGGAAATACTCAGTTTGGACCTAAAATCTAATTTAGACGCATTCTGCAAGTCATTTGTTAAATAATCCAACATTTTGTGTTAATTTATTATTTGTTTGTAGAAGTTCGAAAGTTAGTGTCATATCAATTAATGCCGCATTTAGTTAAACCCTAGTAGAAATTATACAATCATATCGATAGTTGCAAGAAATCAATGGTGATAAAACCACTTTTTACATATATAAACACTATTATTTATATTATTCCTATTATATTTCATTTTCCATACTAGTTGTATAAGTAGGTACAGAAAAATGATGGAAAAACATTTTTAAACCAAGTATTAGAAACTGATTTCTCTCTATCTCTTTTCATTTTATGAGACTTGTGAATTTCTTAATCAACTCTTACCAAAATGAAGAAAAATAAATTAAAAATCTTTATCACTTTGTACAGACAATAATTGAGTTGAAACTTTTGTCTCGTTAATTTATGAAGTACAATAAGTATTTTTAATAATAAAATCACTTCTCACCAATAAACATCAGCATAATCGGAACCTCGTCTCAATTCTTGCAGCATGAGCTTGCTATGCGTGTCCCATATTCTGATGATGGTGCCTCTTTCTGAAGCAGTTGCGAGTTTGGCGCCGTTTGGAGCCACACTGAGGCAGACCAGGTCGGATTGATGGCAGCCTATTACGGCCGGGGAGGAGGAGGTGGCGCCGTTCACAACGCGCGATACGTCCTGGAATGAGTTAATGTTCAATATCTAAGCCTGTTATTATGAATCAATAATTGAAATGAATCGAAGGAAAGGGCGGTTTTTCAAGGATAAGGTCAATTAAATTGGTAGGTTATTTTATAATGCAGTTTTTCAATGCTATTTAATAGTACTTCAAAAATTGATCAACTACGATACGGAAGGATAATTTTCAAAAAGACTACTAACTTTACTGCAGATTAAATTTAGGAAATTCCTAATAAGTAAAATATACGCGTCAACTAGTTCAGCGGCAACCTTGCGCAAATACAATCGCATCTCACATGCCAAGCGCAGGAGTGGCTCGCAGGATTTTTAGAGCTGCCGAGTTATGCGACGCGTATTCTTACTTACGCGTATACTACTTTCTATATAATTTAATTCTTCATCCGTAAGTCATGAGTTGGTAAAGCAGTTAGAGATTTAACATTATATGATAGCAAAATATTAACAATCCCTTACAGTTTGCACAAGAAAATAGTTAAAGTGACCGTTATTAAATGATCATGATTTTCTCTACTACTTACTAGCAAGTGACAAGAGCCATCTGCTGATAGGTTCTTGGTCACAGCTTTGCATCGGAAAAAAGGCTTCGACACACTAAAATACCTAAAAACCATACAACTACAACAACACTTCGACCGTAGGTTTTTCTTTCCAAGAAACGCAGAAAAAACCTAAATTCCCTCTTCCCCGCCCTTACCCTACTCACCAATAACTGACAGGAACCTTTCCGATGAGCCGGCGCGGCCAGCAGCTGCGGAGCATGCGCATCAGTCGCGAGCGAGCAGAGCGGCCGTGAAGCGAGCGGCGTGCGCACCACCCCCACGCGTTGGAAGGAAGGCAGGGAGAGCACTTGGACGCTTGTTGACAGGACCACTGCTACTCTGTGAAAAAAGGCGCTTAGTATAAGTACCTACTTGGAGAAGCTCACTACTGTGGAGAGATATGATGTTTTTATAAGTGGAATGAATTTTGAGAATCCTTTTTATGCGAGGGGCCCATAAATTATGCGATTTCAAAAGGTTTGGACTTCTTCCGCTTCTGTCACAGGTTTTTACGTAATATTTAAGTCCGATGAAGTTCCTTTGCGTTTCACCCTCGGATGCAGTGGGGGTTTCGGGGTACAATACAGCCTAGAATAGCCAGGACATCGTCAGTAGCGCAATGGTTAACGCTGGCTTCTCGATCCCACAGTCCCGGGTTCACTTCCGGTGACTACATATACCACCTAAGTACTTAAAGCCGACTGCTCTGACAGTGAAAGAAAACATCCTGTAGAGATGTAAAGAAAAAACACAATAGTGGTAATATTTCAAAAAATATAAAACTTTTAATGTTTATGATATCTGACAGACCTGGAGCTAGTCTACCTCCAGTGTCACTCTGGCGTATCAATTGTGGGAAACTCTGTTTAAATGGAGATGATCCCTGAATTGTATACAAATAGCAGTTCATGTTCATGTCTGTGAAGCCGGTGTTGAAAAGTACCAAACATGCGGCTTTCACTAATATCACCGATTTCAGTTAGGTTGGATTCGTTCGTAAAATGTTATTTTATTAGGACATAGATAATTTAATTACACTTCAAAGTTCAATGAGGTCGACAATCTTTTAAATGCCACGTCAGAATATATTTCACTTAAAGAAAGGCATTTGCGACTCGTTTAAAAAATTCAAGTACACTTTGATTTATCAAATCTCTCTAAAATGTAATAAATCAGAAATTCTCTCGGTCCGAAATTCTTGTCCATAACATAAATCATAACATAAATCAATAGGCAAACAGTTTTATAACATTTTCATAAATAATAAAGGTTAACAGCGCTAATAAAATTAGGATTTTGAAATTGGGTAGCAACCCAATCAAAAAAACGAAATAAATTATTTCCTATTTCACGGCACAGTGGCGTAGTGTGTGTGACTAGTGGCCCTGGCTTATAGGCCGGAGGTCCCAGGTTCGCAGTCTGGTTGGAGCATTCATTTGTGTAATGAACACATGCATGTTCTCGGGTCTTGGTTGTTTATATATGTTATGTTTTTTCTTGTTTCCCCCCTGGTCACTGTATGGTCATCCATAACCCAAGCTCTGCTTACTTTGGAGCCTTGTCTGGAGTCTGGTTTTATTACTTTTTCTTTGCAGTCACAGCTTCAAAACCGACTATGAAATGTTACTATGAAACAAAAAAAACTAAGAGCTCTGCAATCACGAGTTTTAGATAAATCTCAGATTTCATTTCAAGTTCCTAGCCGCGTCATCGAAAAAAGTTGTGAAAGTCCCATTTAAGGAGAATCAGTACTTCAAAATAATAATAACGTAATGTATATTTTTGGCCAGAGCATTAATTTGTTGTTTAAGTGCTGTGTTGTTGTTTATCATCTTTATGTGTTTATAATAAACAATTTGTACGTGCATTGAACGTAATTAATGTATGTACACAAATTAATTAATCATTAATAGTTCGATAAACGGCTTAAACGTGAACCTGTATCTCCGTTGTTTTTAAATTTGTCAACATTATAAGTATTTTACATTTTCTTAGATACATTTACTCACACAAACTTAATTATATTGCTCCCCGACTTAAGAGATGGAATGATGCAAAACATGAGCTTGCGAGTGAGACAAAATATTTCGTGTCGGTATAATTTTCTTTGTATTCGTGTCATGTCGGTTCGGTTCGGGTAATTAATAAACCATTCGATCAGGAAATCAGGCGACTGGGAAAAAGATTTCTGAGGTCTATCTTCCAATGTTTTAGTTTAATCAAAGTAGCTTAAATAAAAAATCCAGTAAAGTGCGAGTCAGATTCTGTACCATTAGTTTTTAAATATAATCATCTGTTGTAGCGGCGACGAATATACCCACTCTGGGAACATTTTACCCTATCTATAAATGTTCGTGAAGTATAGGCTCCTGGTTGGTGGACGGACGGGTAACGGAGGCTAAGTAATAGCTTCCCGGGTACGCCCTTAGGGAAAGCAATGATAAAAATCGTATTCAAGAATGGCTTTTTTTAAAGCTTTTATCACCAAGCTTATTGGCATAGTGCAGAGGGCACGTAACCGAAAAAGACCATCAACCAGTTTATAATGACTAATCAACGCTACCTTAAGAAATCTTACTTAAAAATTTCGATCATTTTTAATTTACATAAACAAACATACATTTAATCAAAAAATTGTTCTTACAATCCACCTTTATTAATGAAGAAATACATTGAAAGATTTCCTTTTTCGTCCTTCTTTTGTTTACAAAATTGCTTGATATTTCATATTTAATTTTATTGATGTCACAGAAAAATTACGGGTATTTACATTGACATAATGACGTTATATATTTTGAGTCAGTAGGTTATTCGGATAAGGTCAATTTCTTACCAAATACTATTTGATTTGTCATACTTGCACAAAAGTATTGATATAACTCAATTTGTTTTGTTATACTAAAATATGTGTCCTGATAAGATAAAATTAGATCATAATATACGGAAAACATTTAAAAAATACTGTATGTGGTCAGTCAAAAAGTTGCTTTAAAATAACCAAAAATGTTTACGCAAGTTAAACTCAAATTTTATCCACTAAAATATAATAACAGCACTACGAAATACTCCTGAATGTTAATGATTAAAACAAAAATGTGTTATAATTTTTATTAAAGTATACCTAAATATTTATTTAGGTATAAATAAACATTTAAATGGAACTCCCGAAAGAAGAATACTTAAATATTTTCATAAGGATATAAATTTGTTCATCTAAGTACTTCCTCCCGGAAATGGCCTTCTGTTAAACTGATTAGGAATCCGCAATTTTCAAGGATTTTTTTGACTTCCTTCAATCGGACGAATGTTATTGTTTGATAAGCATAGCACGCATGATTAGTTAATAATAATAATAAATCCCTAGACAAACACAAACTGTATGGTATAAGAAAGCAGAGCTTGTTTTATGGATGACCATACAGCAAAATGAGGGGAACCGAGAATAAACATACATATATAAATATAGACAAACATGACCCGAAAACATCTGCGTTAAGCACACAAATGAATGCCCCGATCAGTACTCGAATCTGTTTATTTATTTCGTGTTAATTAATAACCTTTTTACGTTTTGGTTATTAAATGCGCAAAAAGTTAACATCTGAGAAGTTTTGTTCGCTGGATAAAAATTGTATAGTAACCAGGATATAATTTTAATAGACGATAAATTATTTTCTTTGCCAAACGTACCAATGAATTTTAACAACTTAAGTACACGGCCAAACTGGAAGCCCCTTTAAAGGTATGTGTAATGTCTGGTTGCCCGTTCTAAAGCATAATGAACTACAAAATTAAATTACCTGACACCACTCCTGAGTTGGCTATGGGCTAATTGTTCAGTGCTCAGACAACTATTGTCTGGGGAATTACTTTGACACTTGACAAGACTTTAGAGATTATATCAAATTATCAAAATTATTCTCCAGATAAGAGTTATATGAGCATTGAAAAACCAACCCTAAAATAGTACCATCGTTATTTGATAAATAATTTATAACCAAACATCACATCATCAAAGTAGTCACGCCCACTTTACCGTCTCATCCGAGACGGGCCTAATAATTCCACTGCAGGAATGTCGCCCTCAGGGCTGATTTTTCAACGCTCAGATTGAAACTTTTATCAGTAGAATAATTTTGAGAACTTGAAATAATTTTGTGAGTTATAAAGTACCGAAACAAGTATTGATGGCCTCAAGTTGCGGTAGAATTAACATTACTTTTAGGCATCTAACAACCCGGATTCAAGTCCCAGCAGGGAAGAATAAATGTACAGTAATCTTTGTTCACGAGTCCCAAGTACGTCCTTTTATGGGTCTACTGCATTAAGTTATCTGGTTATGGTTGTTTATATTTATATTTACCCCCAGTTCGCTGTATGGTCATCCATTACACAAGCTCTGCTTACTTTGGGGCCACACACTTGGCGTGTTTGTCTGGGGGTTTATTAGCATCACCACTGTTATTTATTTCGGTATTTTTGCCAGTATATATTTACCTGACTAAATAACCGAAACATTGAGCGGCGATTGTTTCGCAGCTCCTCATTTGTTTATAAGTAATATAGGACTGAAAGCGGAAGCCGCACAACCGGTCATCTAGTTCTCTTGGTCAAGCAGTAAGTGTATTGTACTGGGTATGTATGTACTCACTTATCTCTCCTCGCCCTTAACGCCCTGATATGCGACTTGAACTGCACCTCCGCCTTGAAGGCCCTATGCTGGTCATCCAGCAGCAGCAACGTGCACGGTCTTCGCGCTGTCACCACCAGCAGCCAATTGGTGCGGAAGATCATCTCGCAGATGGTGACTTCGCCCACTTCTTCTGTACCTGGAGCGAGAATATGTTAACGTAGGTCTGGTTGCATTAACAGCGTATCCAACAACTGTGCCAGGAAAAAGCCGACCGAGTATAAGTAGGATAAATTTAAAAAAAAGACTGAAATAAATGAGGTTATCCTAATGAAGTATAAATGATCGGTCGATTTTTATCCTGCATCCCATCGAGCTCCTTCGCACAGTTTTGAAGGAAAGAGCCACAGATTGATAAAGTAACTTCAGAACAGATAAATCCCGCCTTTTTAATTAAACCTACTCTCCACGCGCGCTTAAGTCTGCATGCAAAAATGAACTTAATGCGAACGTCTTCGAACGCAATCGACTTCGCTGTATTTAGCGCACAAAACCACCAAATAACTTTATATTCTCTAAAGATGTTTTGGCTAAATTAAACATCTCAAAGAGCTAGGTAATCTAATGTAAAATATAGTCTTTCGAATTTTTTGTCATCGAGTCTGACATTAGTTTGTGATATTCTTTGAAATACCTTGTTTGCTGTATATTGACGTTTTCATTTGAAATTAGTTTAGTAAAGTTTTTTTGTTACCATAATGTAAAGCCCGGAGGTGACAGTACTTATAATATTTTATTTTATACATTAGAATATCAAAGTTACGCAGTGCAAACAAAGCAAGTATTACCTCCAGCAGCTACGCAACACTCTAAAACTTACTAGTAAAGATTTTCGTGTTCATTTATCTTTCGTTAATCGTTTGGAAAGCATAACTTTATTTTCACCCACCAGTTTGGGTAAATACCTGGGTTGAAATGGAATAAAATCGGACAATTACCCACTCATGGGTGCTTAAAATTCAAATTCGAATATTTATTTCTCAACCTTGACATTACTTGTTCTTAGGGTGTTACCACACCGATCGATCGATCGTCGATCGACGCTATCAGTCGAAGGTAGAATGGAGCAGCCGACGTCGATCGACAGTTTCTACCAGACCAACTGATCGACGATCGATCGATACGTGTGGTAACGCCCTTCTTACGTCAAATAAAACATGACTACCACCAGTTGGGAAAAATATTCTTGAAAAAAAACTGGCAAGAAACTTCACAGGTATATTTTTTTTCAAAATAAATTTACAAATGTCTATACAAAATTATTCTTATCTGCATCTGTTAGCTCGGCAAGTCTCCCTCCCCCAAGTACCCAAACGACGCCCATCACTATTCCCGACTGTACGTGCAGGTCGTGTACGTCTGTTAGAATCTAGATTAGGATACAAAATGAAAGCAGCTCGACCAGTTTGTGTTAAACTGCCTCAACGCATTAGAGTATGAAAGCAACTATACCAACTGGTTTACAATATAACCTATAATATAATTTGCGTTATAATAGTTTCTCGCGCGATGCTTCCGATCGCATGGGACTCTTTTGGATAAATTTATCCGCGGGATGGCAAAAGAATTATCGAGATCGGTATAGTACGGGTATTTTCGGAGCTTATCGATTGCCAATAAACGAACTACACATTACAAAATATATTATTCCCAAAATTAAATGTGTATAAATATACGAATAAGAGAGAAATATAATTAAGGTGAGGTATCTTGTGAGGAACGAAAAATCTCCGATTATTTAAGCACGCAGTTTGGCAGCTAAATATAAACTTTTCCACAAACGTAACACTAATTTTGTAACGGTGTGCGTCGGCCTTTTACCATCAAAAACCATTTTTTGTACGCTGTCCTGGCGGCGTAGATATTTTTAAAACTTGACTTTCAGAACGTCTATGTATTTTGATACCTTTGTCAGCTGCATTAATCGTTATTTACTGTTGAGATAGCATCAAAGTATGTCAGCGTCAGGATGGCTGGACCAAACGAGATATGGACTTGAGACCATGTGCACTTCTTATTATGTATTTGCTACTATTTACTACCTCTAATTAAATATCTGCTACCTTGGCATTAAAAAATATAAAGTGGTCAGCCATTCTGATGACAGCTTGGCTGACCACTTCCACGTTCGCATAGTTTAAGCGTCGTATAAACTAGGTTGTTAATATTAATATTGATTACCTATTTCCTACCTTAACATGTATTTTTTTTTATATATTTTCTAGAAGCTCCAATAAATAGTTATGGATAAAAAATAAAACGCCAAAAGTTTTCATGACACTGAATAATTTGTGGCTTTATTTAATTTCATTCTTTATTTCATTTTATATCTAATTTTATTAAATCATTTCAATTATTCTTAGGAGTACAAGTACGTCCTACTTGGGACTTAAAAATCGATACAATATAATTACTTCTTCTAATAACCTCAATCTCACTATGATCGACCATATAAAATATATAATATATTCTATGTACAATTCAATGATAGCTATCTACAGACCTAATTTAATTTTAACTTACAATTATTAAATACTTTTCAAAAAAAATTGAGTGCTCTTGGAATTATTGAAAACACAATCGATGTATCTTTAATAATACAATGAAATGACGTGCTCAAGTACGAGTACACTACATAAATCCGAAAAACTTAATTCCGATAGTCATAATCACGAATTTCAAAATTCCGAATTTTATAACACCGAAGGGTTCATAATTCCAAAAATGAAAATTCCGTGTTTCATAATTCCGAAATTTTCTTCCTCGAAACGTCAAAATTTCGAACGTTTATAATTACGAAAATCAAAATGCCAATTTGAAAATACCGAACCATAAAAAAACCGAGTTAACGATAATCCGAAATATTATAAATTTGAATCCCGAATATCAAAATTCCGAATAATATTAGTTATAACAAAAGCCTAATAACAAACGCCTTGTAAAGCTGCATGAGCACATCAATTTATACGTTTGAGCCTTCAAGTAGTCAGCTGGAAATGAGAAAGTTTATATAGTTTTTTGTACCGAGTTATTTCTTGTGTATATAGGTTATGTACTGAAATGCAAATCCCTTTTTGGCATTATCTACATATACTGTAACTGCTCCTCCTCGCTTCGCTCGTCGTCGCGCTTAATTTCAAAATATTAATTTTAATTTGTGTGACAGGAGATTTAGATTATAATTTTTAAAATATACTCGTTTTAGGGTGTTACCACACCAATCGATCGACGTCGCAGTAGTTGTGATGGCCTATAATTGTCTGACGCCACCCCTGAGTTGATAATTTAGTAGTAAAATAATGCCATGCACCTTTAAATTTATATGAAGGTATCTGTACTCTGCCAACCCGCAGTAGGCGTGATGGCCTACAATTGTCTGACACCACCTCTGAGTTGGGAGAATATCCCTCCAGTGATTATTAAGGGTATTACCACATCAATCGAGCGTCCGTCAATCGACGTCGACGGGTCGACGTAACACCCTTAGATACAAAATCTGAATGTTAGCATTGAATTTTCGGAATATTAAAATTCGGAATACCATATTTCGGACTAGTAAGACAGCAGGTTTTTAATTCTTCGTACTAATGAAAGTCGGAAAATTAAAATTTCGGATTTAATAATTTCAGTAAAATAAGAATCGTGTTTTTGAATAATCGGAATTAAGACTCTTCGGGATTATGAAATTTGGAATTTTTAAAATCGGAATATTCAAATTCGGAATTACATAAAACAAGGAGCGGGAGCTCGCGTACTACCTAAGGTTACAGCTGAAAATCAGCAGTTTGCTTGTCTCATGTTCATATCTCGTTTGATCCAGCCATCCTGACGCTGACTCAAAGTATGGTGAATTTTCTATAAATTATAATTTTAATTTAATGTAAGGAAAATAATATAAGTATATATAACGTATAAGGATATATTTATTTGTAAGCCTTTAATCAGTGAGTTTAAATTGTATACATTGCCATTTATATTTCCAATATCTTGTTTTTTTATCCAACATTTTACCTCTAAACGCAAAAGATCTACAAGTTAAGGTGGTTTTCTTTTGCAATGTAATACCCTGACACCTCACAATGGAAATCAATTATCGTAGGCTTGTAGCCCATTTGTCAATAATATACCTACAAAAGATGTAGCACATATCAATTTCTCCACAGATTTTTGTTCATCACTCCTGCAAGTCTGGCAACCCGGAGACATAGCCAATTTGACAGCCAAATGAATACATATCCTCTACCCTCAATGACATTACATATAGACAAGTCATACCCAAACATTACCGCATAAAAAAATGGCGTCACCGTAACTAAAGATACCTACCCGATATACACGGTGTAACAGGCGGGGTGAATCAACGGACTCTGAGGGGTAGGGGACCTCAATACCTACCACATGTATGTTCAGCAATATTTAGTGGTTCTTGTGATATTTGGGATTAAGTGATTTTTTCGAAAAAATCACATTCTCGGAGAAAACTTGAAAATACAAACTAACTTTCAGGTCTACGCTCATGAATTTTTGCCTCAAAATAGCTTAATAGTAGGCCTTTTGCATCATCTAACCACCGATAATCGTTGCATTTTATAAATGGAAATACAATTGAAACTATTCAATTTTTTTGATTTGTGAAATGTGAACGTCAACTTTCAGAAGTCTTAAAAAACGAAAAAAATTAACATTTTTTATTAATCAGATAACGACACTTTTCAAGTATGCACTTCTCGAATTTAGATAACGCTGTATAGTAATAAAAAATGGCTGTATTTAGACCCAAGTATGTTTTGTATGTGTTGCTAGACAAACGAAATTTTTAGACATTATTCTACATTAACACTAGTACTTTTTGAGATAAGTTTTAGAAAAAAAGGTTTCTTTTTGATATGATAATATCGGCGGTTAGATGATGCAAAAGGCCTACTATCAAGCTATTTTGAGGCAAAAATTCATGAGCGTAGACCTGAAAGTTAGTTTGTATTTTCAAGTTTTCTCCGAGAATGTGATTTTTTCGAAATAATCACTTAATCCCAAATATCACAAGAACCACTAAATATTGCTGAACATACATGTGGTAGGTATTGAGGTCCCCTACCACTCAGAGTCCGTTAATCCACCCCGCCTATTACACCGTGTATAGAGTAATATGATTTGTGGGAGAAGGAAAGAATATTACGGTTCTCTTGTTGAAAGAAATAGATAACTATCTACTTCGTGACGTTGCTTCGCACTAATTGGTCGCGAGCGTACGTGACGTACTTAAATTGTCGCAACTTTATAGCGTTGTCTCTTTTACTCCCACATACAAAATCATATAACATCTCGCTCTTCGAGTTTGTTGAAATGAATAGCCATGTCAATTTTAAAACGTCATTTTGAAGAGCAAAATAAAATAATAAATAAGATAGTTTTAAAAAATAGTATCGACGCATCAAAAGAAACGTTTATTATTTCTTTAATACTAAGAGTGTAATTAGTACTGTCTAAACACACAAGAAGGCATTGTACGGTATTAAAAACACAGAATAGGGAATAAGTTTTGTTACATGTTTAGCCGTGACCCTGGGTTGCACAAGACTAATTCAAATAGCGGGCAAATGCCTTGTATTTGCGTTGCCGTTATTGAGAGCGGATAACCTGTCTATATGTAATATGTCATTGTCTACCATCACGTTTCACCTGACATGTATTGACTAAGTCAACAAGACGACTGTCAAACGTGACGACATGTAGTTCAGATAAGGACAGCCCTACTGTTATAATTTATCTCGGTATTTTAATGCAGTATTATACATAACTAAACTAACAAATTTTTTAGTAGATACATTAGTAGCAGACTTGTTTTCTTTAGTAAAGTTGAGCCATTACAAACGTGCGAACTGAGTCAAAAAACATTTTTATCAGAGTCTCGCTGACACTTATAGGCATATCGGAACTCTCGCTCGCACTTCTAGTGTTGTGTGTAACAACAAAGAAGGGAATTGTCGTAATGTAAAAAATTTAAAGGGGAAGCCGCGTTCGGCACGTTTGTCAACTACCTTTGGTTAAGTAAAAATATTTGAAGAACAGATATTGCAAATAATTCTTATGTTAGGCCTACAGGATAAAGTTAACTCTTCGTTACGTACCAATAAAACACAAATAAAACAATCGTTTTGTTACAATAGTCAATAAAAAAATATAGGATTACGGACGGTCTTATCTCTAAATATGATTATTAAAATAGATGCTGTACTTTCAGAGTTTATCGAATACAAATTATAATAAGTTATCATAATAACTAATTAACTAACTCTTATTTCGTTAAAAAATATATTTATTTACAGTTGAAAATCTGTCGTAATAAGTGTAGGTAAGGCACACTTAAGATGAATGAACAGGTGCATCAATAATAGAGTTCATTTGCTGGATCAAAAGTTATCAAGGGATGAAATTACGAAAAACATTAAACTTTATATACCTACATCAAATCGCTGAACTCAATAACCTTACTATAAAGTTGACTAGTGTTCACGTGAGATGCGCAGTCTACCTACAAATAGTAAAATGAATAAAATTAAAGATGTTTTGTTCGAGTGCACTCTCTTGAGATTATCAGTTGGAAAATTTACAGACGAGGAATTGGCGCATACATGTAAACAGCGCGAAATATCTAGTCTGGAATTATACAAAGAGTAAAGATTGTTGGCTCTTTGGTTTATGGATATTGGTCAACTCTGAAACTGTGGAACTTATTTAACAATTGTTCCACCATTAGGTAGCTTCGTTATTCAGAATTAACAATAGCTATTTTATATCGAGACATTGCCATGGGATCAGGGGATACGCTGGTGTAAGGCGAAACTGTTTTACATTATTGTGCTAGCTTTAAAATACAGAAAAAATCGAATAATATAGCGAAATTGAGATGCCAAGCTCCAGAGGCACAAATTATTTAGTCTTTACGCGAACCGAACCGACAATACACGACATGACACGGATACAAACGGAATTATACGGACGCGAAATATTTTGTCTTGCTCGCAAACTTTGCATCATTCTATATATTTTATATCCAGGTGCCATATAATTGAGTTTGTGTGAGTAAATGACGTATCTATGGAAGTACAGTTTCAAGGTACGTAATGTACGAACGTCACCCTATCTTCCGCTATTTTACTTTAATCAAAGTTACTAGCATATGTTTTTTGCCACAAATTTCTACAGACGTAAAAACCAACGTAAGGCGCAAATCAGTATTAAAAAACCTCAATTTAATATATTAAGCATAAAATTGTACCTAAGGACTTCATTGTTCAAAATAACTTGTTTAGTTCCAAGCATACAATACAGTTAACTTGAAATGGCATTCGTTTAAAATGGGAATAACTTATATGCCTCATTCGTTAATTAAACACAACCTATCAACCTTTTGTCAGGTCACTTAGTTTAAGCTACTGAATTATTTATGCAAAGTACATTGACGTTTGCAGGTCAGTATTGTATAGTCTTACCGCAAAAAAGTTCACCTGTTAGTCATTGGCTAAATAATACACAGGTAAATTTAAAAAATATTCAATCAGAATGTTCATCAGGGATTGAAATTTTTGTGTGGTCTCTGTGGTCTGACTTTTTGAGTAGGATATGTGTCTGGAACTACCCTTACAGATTGACCAAATCTTTTTCAATTGTTCTTTCATCCTATCTCATTATATGATATCCTTTCGTTCACATATCCCTAAGCCTACTTATATAAAAACACTTGTAGCTACCTATGTTTCATACAAATGGCATATAGCTGCGCACGACCGCGCGCACCGCGCTCCCATGGCAGACTGGTTGCGGCGCTTTTTGTTTATTCCGCCTAATTTATCTCGGGAGGGAGGTGGAAGATGCGTCATGCATACCGCCGCAGGCAACCAACTTCCGCGACGGTGATGTGGGACTCACTAAGGTGGCACCTACCCACTAAAAACCACCTTGCCGGCTGTAGCATGGGAATGCTGTCAGCCTTCATCGGAGCGACACCCGGTAGGGAAGTGGGTGCGCAAGCGGGGATCCGCTAGAGGGTCAACATAAGATGCAAGTGACAGTTTGGATGATGATTAGTCGGCCGGGGCATTGTACCTCGACGGCATGGACGGAGCAGTTGTAACGGTTCGTTACTTCATAAGATTATATTCAAGACTACTTTAAAATTGAACTTAACAACTAAACTAATCTAATAAATACACAAAGAAACATATACCTAGCCTACTATTTTATGATATGTTATATTATTATTCTCAGAACTTATCTTAATTATAAATCTAATAACTATAAGTATGTACCTAGACTAGAAGTTTAAAATACATCTATGCGCGCAGTGACGCTGAGTGAACAGTAACGGCATGAACGATGAGTAGGAAGAACGGTTCTGTTCAAATGCGCAGAGTCACCTCCGACTCGCTCGCTTTCGTCTCGAACGTTCGGCCGGCAGTCCCTGCCAAGCTATTCGAACGCAAGGACGCATCACCTTTTCTTCAAGAAAATATTATTCAACGTTAAATCTTTGATATTATAAGTGTGCTGTTTTACCCCAAAATCGGGGTTCATACTCCTACTAAGGATTTCCTTTTTGGTCGACTACCCATCATCGCACGGACCAACTACCTACTCCGCTGCCTCACGTCTGCCTGCCGCGACGTGACCCTGAGATTTCGGACTTCTGCTGCGAACCAAGGACAGTGCGGTTTGGTTTGGGAGACTTTAGTAGTGCGTCGGTTGTGAATTTAAAATTCCCACCCCCTGTGAATCTCTTCTGTAAATTATATTATAAATAATATCTATTTTTTTTTTATCGATTAAATCGTCCCTGACTTTATTTTTGTTACCGCCTTAGCCGAGGGAGCGGTACATTGGCGCCCATTCAAGGTATCTACTTTTCACAACCGAAACGCTACTATTGATTTCTTAAAGCATTTAATGGCTTTTTTGGTGCTGGCTTCTAAACCTAGTTTTAAGG
This sequence comes from Marasmarcha lunaedactyla, assembly GCA_923062675.1. NCBI lineage: Eukaryota > Metazoa > Arthropoda > Insecta > Lepidoptera > Pterophoridae > Marasmarcha > Marasmarcha lunaedactyla. The sequence continues at coordinate 8,328,245 of OV281358.1, forward strand.
CTGATTCTTGCTAACTGTATTTTGTCCTGGTGTAGCAATTGGAAGTTACTGCTGATATATAGTAATATATAAACAATTAGCCTAAATTGATACCGTGTTGTTTTTGTACTGTTGTAGTTAGTAAGTATATTTTGCAACACACACCCGATTCAAAATGTCATACCCTATTAAATTTCTGTCACTACATAAAACTGAACTTGAATATGAGGTTGAATTGCGCGGTGGCTCTGGTGAGTCTGTGTCTGATCTGCGAAAACAGATTGCCAAATTAGGTCACATAGAATCTGAGGACATACTGGAATCCCACTTAGAACCTGACGAGGACCTCAAAGGCGTTAAAGAGTCCCTTGTAAAAGCTCAGATTAATATTGCATCTCTAAAATCCAACTTTGATAAAAATCTATTTATAAGGACCGAGACCTTACTAAATCACATTTATCACCGCATAAATAGGATTACCAGCATGCCAGAGGTTGTGGAGATTTATAAAATATGCGTATCTAGCTTCAACTCGCAATACAAAGAATTGAATTCTATAAAAAGTCAGATGTCGACCACTAAGACTCCATCTACATCTACTTCTTCTAATATTGAACCGTCTGTTATTTCGGTGTCTTGTGAGCGTAGTTTAAGTTCTGATATTGGAAAACTAAAATTTTCGGGAAAAACTTGTGTGCACTCTTTTGCTTTGAAAGTCGAAGAGTTCGTTCAGTCTCGAGGTATTTCCTTCGACAAAATCCTCTCTTCAGCTTTTGAAATCTTTACCGATGACGCACTTCATTGGTACCGTTATAATAAAGACCGCGTAAGTTCATGGCAGGAACTGTGCACTCTTTTAAAAAAAGATTTTAGTAATAGCGACTACGATTATCGTCTAGCGGCAGAAATAAGGTCTCGCACACAAGGCGAACAAGAAAATATAATTATTTACATTTCTATAATGCATGGTTTATTTTCTCGTCTTTCTAAACCTTTCTCAGAAGAAGAGAAAATAGATATACTTTTGCATAATATTCGCCCCTGTTACGCGAATACCTTAGCTGCCTCTCCCGAAATTAAGAGTATTGACGCACTTGTATCAATCTGTCGTAATTTTGAAAACATAAGATCTAGATCTTCATTATTCCACGAGCCTCCCAGAGCATCTAGTAGTACGCTCGCTCCAGACCTTGCTTATAAACATACTCCAACATTTACTAATTTTTTATTTATTAATTTAAATTTAAGCTACTGACTCGCGTATGAGGGGGTTAGGATGCTCTTCGGATCGCTTGAAATAAGCGGTGGAGAGCGTCCTAGGGTTTTGTTGTTATGTAGGTAAGTCGAAATCCCTGTGCAGGTCTGCATTTCGCTCTTACCACGGAGCATCCGTGGCCCGGCGGCAGAAGAGATTCTGGACTACCTGCAAATTATACAAATCGGAGGGTTTGGCATGGGCAAAGATTGGTGCGGCATACGTCATGACTGGTCTCACGCAAACCTTAAAAAGCGTTCGCTTGTTCCTAAGAGACATTTTACTGTGCCTGCCTAACATACTGTTTAGGCGGCCCATGTACATACGGGCGAGTTTGGTAACTCTGAGTATGTGAGGTCGGAATGAAAGCGTACGATCGAGTGTTACGCCTAGGTACTTGGTGGTTTGTACCAAGCATTCGGATATGGGGGTCGCAGGGGCGACGGCGTTTATGATCGAAGCGCATCGCAGAGCTTTTCTCTGGATTCACATCGATTTGCCATTTTTTAAACAAAGCTCCGAGGTCGTTTACGGCCTTCTGGAGTTTGGTGATGAGGGTGTCGACGTACACGCCCTTGACGTACAGGGCGGTATCATCGGCAAAGAGGGAGAGTTGAACACCTTTTGACGGGATAGGTATGTCATTGGTGTCGGTGGTGTACAAGAGGGGGGCGAGTACCGAGCCCTGAAAACGAAAGGTGCGATTTTTTATGTAGGAGCCGACTAGTTTGACTAGTCGATCGGGTAAGCCTGTGTTATAAAGCTTATAAATGAGACCCGCGTGCCTGACTTTGTCGAAAGCTTTGGCTACGTCAAAGAATACAGCGACTGTTTTTAGTCGCCTGGGGCAGAAGCCGTCGAGTATGTACTCGACGATTCGGTGGACTTGCTGAGGGCACGAGTGCTTGGCTCGGAAGCCGAATTGGAGTGGGATAATGAGGGGGTCACCGTTCGCTGGGAACAGGTGGTCCTTCATTCGAGCGAGTATGACTCTCTCGAGAAGTTTAGCCATAGCCTTGAGTAGGTCGATGGGTCTGTGATTAGCCGGGATATTCAAAGGTTTACCCGGCTTGGGAATGCCTATGACTGTAGCTTTTTTTCCAAGCTTTTGGAAAGTAGCTAAGGTCGAAGCAGGCATTGAAGATAATCGCAAGCAAGGTAAGCACCTGCCGAGGCAGCTGCTTAAGTGCGTGGTTGGCAATTCCATCCGCACCCGGGGCCTTCTTGCATTTCTGTCTTCTGATGAGGAAAAGAATCTCATCGTTTGCGAAGGACTTCGTCTTCCACCGCCTGTATGTGCGTAGGGTCTGTAGGTTGGGTACTCGGGGAGCATTGTGAAGCAATGCTGTCGGCGAAGCATTCAGCTTTCTCGTCGTCCTCGAAGGCGATAAAGCCATCGAGAAGAGAGAACGGAGGGGTGTAGGTTCGGGCGTCTGGTGGGAGGGCTTTCGCCATCCTATAGTACGCCGTGTGGGAAGGAGAGGTATTACGCATAAGATCGTCCCGTTGAACGTCTCTGTATTCCGCGATGGTGGATTTGACCTCACGTTGTAGCCGGTTTGCGGCTAGCCTGTAGGCGGGTGTGGGGTAACGCCTGGCTTTGCGGAGAGCGGCGTTTTTAGCTTTCATTAGGTTGCTAATGTCCAAGGGAAGCTTGGGCTTACCATGCTTAGCAAACTATTCATTCTCACTGATGGCCGAGTTAATGGCGGCAGTGAGCGAATCGACTATCGAGTCGATTTTATCCGTGCTATCGAGATAGTCGGATGAAATCGCTAGGGGGCAGTCTGGGGCTTCCAAGGCCGAAGACAGGGTGTGCTTGAAATCTTCCCAGTTAGTATAGGTTTTCGGAGCAAGAGGGTCGTTTTGGGTTCCTAGTATTAGGGACACCGGGCGGTGGTCGGAACCTAAGCGTAGTATTTACATGACACATCATGCCTGCGCCGCCGCGACCGCCGCTACGACTGCCTGTGCAATGAGAAGACGACGCACCAGCCGACATCCTATCCTGCTCGCGCGACCGGTCTCTTCCTTGCAACGATGGATTTTGTAAATATAGACCGAAGCATCAAATAAATATACATTACATTACATCTTCAACCACTGTTTTACTTGTCTCCTTAATAAGAATATATCCGCAACGATTACTCGCTACACACTCCTCTCTACTTCTCAAATTTTGAAATCCTTTTGTAATTAAATCCTGAAGTATACAATATACCTGTAAGTTATAGAATTGTACATGAAATAACTGTTCATTCCTTAGTGGTTGCAATGCAATGTAAATTTTTTGTAGGTGCTTTAATGTTTAAAAGGTGTTCGAAGTGCCATGTGTCACTAAAGTAAACTCCCATAAATATCTTACTGTTAGGTTTCCACCAAACAGAGGCAGGAAACATGTTTTTTGATGCATTGTACCTTTCTAGTGCTAAATATTTTATAAACTAACAAAACTTACCTGTCTATAAAAATATCAATATACTATTTTATTTTAATAAAAGAAGATTTGTAAGTCCTTATTGTTCAATACTAGTTGGATTCAAAAGTTCCAAGTGAGTAATAACTGTTACAATTTTTATTTGAACCAGGATGTAAAGTGCATAATGCATGCTATTTTATAAAATCCAAATAATAAAATAAAAAAAAGGAATACATTTCAATTTCTGGTCTTGACTAAATTAATTGTTGTTCATTATAACAATGTCTTTGTCTGTTATACAAAAAGTTTGAAAGCTATTATGTTATGAAAATAAAAATATTAACAATGAAACTTTCACAGTACAATCAGTTCGGGAAGGATTTATATGAATGGTAATATGTGGTAATGGTAATGGTAACATTAACAAATATTTCAATGTTTTTGAATATAAAAAAAAATTTACTATAGATCTGTGAAGACATTGACATACAAACAGATTGGACAGTGATGGATTTACTTGAAAATTTTAAAATGCTTCTTTGGAAAAACAGAGGATTGAAAATATAAGGCAGTGTCAGAAAAAGCTTCAGCAAAATTGCTTCTGACCCAAGAGTCATATCAACAATGCTAAACTTGAGCATTTATTAGAAAACAAAGACCAGGATATTACATGGTTGGAATACATAATGTGCTTGAAGAATATAAGCTTGTTTTAATTTAAAAAAACAGCCTTGAACTTAGGTGTTGCAGATTCTAAATTGGAACATAAAATAAATAACTGATGTATTGGTCAAATAAAAATTTGACTAATGTATTTCAAATCAATTCAATTTTGTAGGCATGGCATCCAGTCACATATACATTAGGCTATTACTGCCAGAGGAGGAGCCGACACTGTCTTAAAACAGGTGGAATAAACAACTAATTTATGTAACTAATTAAAATTACAATTCTCATGGTGCACTTAATTTCATACGAAACAGTTTATTTGTTTTAGTTACACAACTTTCTCAAAAACATAACTACATATTTTAAATAAAGGTTTTTTTTTTGTTTTTGGTTGTTATTTCTAGAGAATTTTTTTATTTTTATTTTATTTATTTAGGAAAACATACAGCATTATATAAATACATAGGAAAATATTACAAGCAGGTGGTTCACAAGCCAATTAAGTTTTCACTGTTAATTGTAATAAATATTGGGTAGATTAAACAGAAGTTAAGTAACAATTTAAAGTTATAATACGTTATGGAAAAGTCAACAGAAAGTTTTAGTTTTAAAGCCATTTTTATTTAAGCTGCTTGATGGTAGATATGAATTTGTGGGGTTTCAGATTAAATATATCTAAGGTTTGATAATTCTGGTTATAAAAATTACAGGCTCTAACAATAAAGCGATTTTTACTGTAATTAGTCTTACAGGCTGGAAGAGCAAAAGTAGATCTTAATTTTAACCGAAGATTGCATCTCTGACATTTAAAGTCAATGTTATTTAGTAAGTATGAGGTATCAAAAAAATTACATCACGGTGTTCACGTCGCGTTTCAAGGTCTGACAATACATCGGATGGGATTGTCTTAAATCTATACACTAAACGCTTATAGAATTTGTCATGAATACGTTGAATTGCATCCCTATATACCGAATACTGCGGGTTCCACACAGTAGAGGCGTATTCAAGATGCGACCTTACAAGCGAATTATATAAAATTATTAATGTATTCACATTTCTAAAGTCTACTGTTTGTCAAAATAAAAATCCCAACATTTTATAGGCTTTTGCAGTTATTTTATGAATATGCGACCGGAATAATAAATGATCATCCAAAAACACTCCCAAGTCTCTCACCTCAGTCACTCTATTAAGTGGTGTGTTATTTATTGTATAATTGTGATAAAAAGTATTTTTTTTTCTAGAATAGGAGATAACACAACATTTTTTTATGTTTAAATATAATTTGTTACATGAACAGTAATCGTAAAGAGCAGTTAAATCATTCTGAAGATCAAAGCAGTCCTTAATAGACTTGATTGTAATATACATTTTTGTGTCATCTGCAAACAATAAAACCTTGGAGTAACCAAAGCAGTTTAAGACATCGTTAATAAATATGTTAAATAACAGTGGGCCGAGGTGAGAGCCCTGAGGCACGCCCGATGTAATAGGAACAAAAGATGATGTATATCCCTTAACCGCAACAGCCTGGGATCGAGCCCTGAGGTAAGATGTGAGCCAACGTAGTAGGTCACCGTGTATACCAATTTTCTCAATTTTTTATTTATTAACAGAGAATGCGAAGTTTTGTCGAAGGCTTTTGAGTAGTCGGTATACACTGCATCAACCTGATAACCTTTACTCATAACCTAAACTTACAATTTCAACTGCATTATATGGACTACCAAAACTTTAGTAAGTACTATGCAAATAAATTTAATCTCTAAACTGTGAAAAATTTGTTTGTTAACTGAAAATACCAAACCTTTAGAATTCTTGGAATCACAGGCTATGCCAGTGAAGTAATACACACCATAATCCAATGAACTTATTCCAAAACCAGAGTTATATCCACTCTTAACTTTCCACTAAAATTTGTTTAAATCACAGGAGCATTATTTTTACACTCATTTTGATCACAAAAGTTAAAAGCATCTTTACAGTACTCACCACATTATTTCTTGATCCAGTTACTGTTCAGCATTGCATTATTTACTTTATTTCAATATAATTTTAGTGCAACTTTTGATCAATTATTGTTTTAGATTAAACTTACTGTAGTGAGCCTTTTCAACCAGTGGTTCTACATTGTAAATGCGTAGGCCTGACGTTAAGCAGCAAGTGAAGCAGCCTGAAAAATTTGGCAAAGTGTGACTTTTGTTGATAATAAATTATGAGAAAGTTAAATAATTTGCTGTCCAAATAATTTTTGACCTTAAATACAGTCAAGAAAAGAATATTGGTTACTTCATACTTCTTTTGTTGTACACAAAATATACATACTTCATACTTCTTCTACTACTTCACTTGATACACATTTTTAAAGACCAATAATTGTAAACCGTTTTGTATCAAATGAATTCATAAATATTGTATTTTTGTAGATAAATTAAATTATAGATTTGTTTGTTTCAATATTACAGCAAACATTATAGTTGTAAAATTTTAAATTATCATTTGAGCTATATAGTAGGTGTCTGTGAGCTTCAGTGCGCTTAGGATATCTTAATATATTTTTGAGTAATAACTAAATAGTATAAACATAAAATAACTGTTTTAATGCCAAAGTAACAAGATTTCCATGTCATAAAGGTAGGACAATGGCAACGCCCTCAAAGATGTGATTGTCGCCTTATAAAATACAACTGTAAACTTTGTGCGGGCAAGTGGCTAAAAATAAAAACAACACGTGGAGAAATGACGAACGTCAAAAGCGTGGCACTACGCGATCTTAACGACGACGCCACGCGAGCGAAAACAAAAACATACGCACTTTCAATAACCGCGTGATTCATTACACATGTTTATGCGGATAAAAAAAAAAGGTAATTTCCCTAACAAAATAAACCATCACGAACAAAGAACTAAGCATGTTCAATAAGGAAGTGTACCAACCTTGATCCTGATTAAAACTAAGGCTCGTAACGCCGCTGCTTCTCCGGCGCGCCATATTTTTCCAATCGTAAATTTATCATAAACATTGATTTGCTGTTTTATCAGAAGTCTCAGTGGACATTTTCACACAAATAATTTAATACGCAGATTTGTTATGTACATGATCCCTGTGTGTGATACACAGCTGATTTGCTGTCTTTGACTGACAGACTGGACTGACAGTAAACAAACGATATTACCAGCTCACAAAAAGTTTGTAGTAATCCCAAATAAAAATTCTACCAATTAATTCAGAATTCTCTGTGAAACTGTGTGAGCTAGTGAAACTTATTGGTTATAAAAATTTTGTTCTCATATCGCACACCTAGATCTAAACGGGATTAACTCAAAAATCTAGTTTTTAGAGTTATGCACACCATCAAATTCCTAAAACAAATCGACCAATAAAACAGATTAAAAAATATATTAACTACGCTACGCTAGATGGCGCAAAGTGTCCCTTTTGTTGAACGAGCAAGCCCCGCTCCCTCCGACCAAAACAGAAGCATTGCCAGCAGCGTTCGGAACCGTACGATAATTATCGTACATGTGCGATAATTTCATAACTACGTACGATGTACGATGGTAAACGACTATCGTACGCAGATTGTACGATAATTTCCATTCTGATGAAAAATTGATGATTAACCACAGAAATATCCAAGTACAGGTTGTAATGACGCGCTATTTGTCCGCGCTTGCGGCAGGTTGCCGACGCGTCGAGCGCCCTATGACTTCATCTAGTTTCAAGTCTATTTTATCGTTCAAAGAAAAAATATAGCGTATTTTTGTTCCTCTTTGACGGAAAAGATTAAAAATTGTATATAAAATGTTAAGTTTCATTAATATTTGTGTATTCTGTTATCGCAAATATAAAATCTATTTAGTTAAACTTTTAAAAAATATGCTTGTTTTCATGTGTCTCTATCCTTTAACGTTATTTTCTTCGTTATATCATCACACTCGAAGTGGACGAGGGCCCAGCTCAGGGTCTGTGCCATACGTTGAACATTTAATTTGAATTACTATTTTTTTCCATTTAACAACACAAGTTTACAAGATTTAAACTGTAAATCATTTGCAACGTATTATTGTCACGTTTCGTAAGATTTTTTAAAGTATTTTAGCAATTTTCCTGATGGATACGATAATTTTGATCCATAGACGATAATTTTACGGCCCTGGTACGAAAACTGCCTGGCTTCAGGTTGTGAAGTGTGAACACTGATTGCCAGATTATTCCCTTATGCGCGGTTTACATGTATTAAGTAGTTAAGTTGGTAACTAAATTTTAACTAAATTTTAAGTTACTGCATGTCACTTGTGTGTCCAAACGGATTAAGTAGTTAAGTTCATAAGTTCAATGAAGATGAGCAGTGTTGGATCTCAAGGAATTCGTCAATTCTGTACTTAGATATATGGTAAATGTGATTTTGGACAAATTCAGAAAAGAATTTTATTCGGAAATTGAAAGCTTTACATGAATATGTTTTTTTCTAAATTTTTATTCTACAAGCATATCTATTTTAAATATTCTTCAACAAATTTTAAAATTGAAACTAAACTCCACTCCGACATTTAAAAAAAAAGAGTAAATGCGAAATATATACGAGCTTTTTTCCGCCACCAGCTTTGTCAACCTATGCACTTAACTAAAAAATCACGTCCAAACGTGTTAAGTGAGAAGCCCCGCCCACCCACTTATACGAAAAATAGGACGAATCCTAATCTACTTAATCACTTGCGTACTAAATTTTAAGTTACCACTTGTCACTTAACTGACTGTTTACACGCAACTTTTAACTTAAAATTTAGTTAAAATTTAGTTACCAACTTAACCACTTAACGCGTGTAAACCGGCTATTACTTACTCTTTGTTGCCAGTTGCGATCGGAATCGCAAGCGAAGGGTGCGTGCTCGTCGTCAACAAATAGGAGTTATTTAGAGCTGTACCTTTATAGTTGAAATTTTAAGGAGTGTTATTTTGAGTTGACGCCTTTTAGATGGTTACGGCTGAGTAAATGAATACATTTTGAGTTGAACCCGTATTGCTGGCAAGGTGAGTACAAGTTTTATTTTTAATTTGAGTTGTTGCTGTATTGCTGAAACATTTTTGAATTTGTAGTTGATTCTGTTTTGTTGAGTCAAATTTTAAACCATTATATTTCTTTAAAAAAGAATGTAAATTATTTTTTTTACTATTACCGGTTACAATCTTTTCATCTAAGTATAACTTTATTTTATAATATTTTTATAGTTCTGTTATTTACAGAGTTTATTCCTTTTTATTGCTAAATTTTGAGTTAGATCTCTTCAGATGGATTCCGTTAAGTACCTATAATGTTAAAACATCACTAATGACATTGAATATTATATTGATGGCTTTTTGAATCAATTTGTCGCATATTAAGGAGCCTGCCCACTACACCGTACCATACCATGAACGCTTTGTGACCGTGATAAGAACGTGCAGTGTAAAAAAATATTCTTCGTAGGTATATAAATGTATGAGACTAGACCGTTCCGTTACTGACCAGTACCGTCGAATGCCATGCTCGAAGCGTCCGTATTTGTCGGGGAGAATATTTTGCCTTATTATAATATAATAATAATCAAGTAAAATAATCATTTATTTTTCAGGAAACAATTAATCATGGACTGTTTTTAGTCAATACGGTAGAAGAAAAGGATAAAGAAAACATCACTCATCTAACACAACATGCAATCTTGGAAGATGACTTGAAGATGTCATCAAGTGATGAAGCCTTATCTAAGGAAACTCGTGCCGTCGTATCCGAGATTGACACTAGAGATGGGTAGGTCCGCCGTAAATTGGGAGTGGAATCCGGATGTGAATCCAGCTCAGGTGATGTACATCCAGATCCCGTGTCCGACGGACCCATATGGATCCGGTTGGCGGTCACTGTAATTCGGGTTATAGGACGGAAAGGCACAGAACATGATTCAGTAGGAAGATCCAGATCCCGTGTCCGACGGAGCCATATGTATCCGGTTGGCGGTCACCGTAACTCGGGTTGTAGGACGGAGAGGCACAAAACATGAATCATTGAGAAGCTTGAGGGTAGTCAACAAGTTAACGTAAAATTTTTGCGCTCCGTATATTATATACAGTTAAATTAGTATATTTTGTTAAATAATAACTTTTGCTAATGAATTATTATTAAGTATAAATAGTACTACTCGCCTGCAGTTAAAATTCTCCTTGAGCTTTCCTCCTACTCGCCACAAAATGAGCAGCAAGTCACAGTTGCATGACAATATCAATAATATGGCCAAGATGTTTGAAGAAAAGATGGCAGAATTCCAAGCGGAACTGGCCCTGGCGGCTTCTACGAGTCGCAAGAGTCCCACCATTGCTGCGCTGAGCAGCGAGTTCCTGAGCTTCAAGACCTTCATCTGCAACGGCCTCGCGCTGCTGCGGGCTGAAGTGGATGCGTTGCGAAACAGTATCGATCGCATAGAAATGCGATGTCGCAGTAAAATGCTCTTAGTACATGGCATTCCTGAGCAAACTAATGAAGATACGTGCTCTAAAGTTGTATCCAGTCTGGCTGCCCGGTGCAAGGTGCCGTCACTCACTTCCAACAGCATTTCCGCAAGTTACCGGTTAGGAAAACTCCTTAACAGCAGCTCTAAGCCAAGGCCTATTGTGGTGAAGTTCTCAGATGTATCGGTACGTACTGCACTTTGGAAAAATAAAATTACTCTTAAAGGCTCAAATATCACGCTTTCCGAGTTTTTAACAAAACCACGACACGCCGTTTTCATGGCAGCGAGACAACATTTCGGCATCTCCAACTGCTGGACGCTCGATGGTATCATTCACATCAAAAGTCCGGATGGTAAACGATACAAATTGGAAACCATGGCTGAACTATCAACCTATTCTTCGAGTCCGTCGGCATAAAGTTCACTAATTGTTGCTAAAATTATAATTTTCCGTGATATTTAAAACCACAACACACTAAGACATAAGTTTGTATTATACCTAATAGTTGTTTTGCACTTGTTTAGTCACTTTTTAGTTTATTATTTTAAATTGTTTGAAAATACTCAACTTGCAGTCGGAGAGGCAATTAATAACTAGCCGCACGGTTCATTGTGTCAATATGTCTAGCGATGGACCGCATACTTGCAGCCAAACCGGTCTTTTGTTCGTTTTTAAGTAATTAATACACTATAACTCTGCTTCCCGACTTTCAAATTGGCAACGAATTATTAATTTATTTGGTTTATTAATTGATTATAACTATTATTTATTATAAGTTTTTTTCTTTTTCTTTCATTTCAGTTTTGGTGTGTTGTATTGTTATTTATTTTAGTGACCTACTTAAATACTTCATTATGTATTATACAGTTTGGGTTATGTATGTGATTGTTATATTTCTCGTTTATTAGGGCTTACTGTATAAGTTACATGTAAACTGCGATTACTCTTCTATACTGCTGGCGTGTAGACTACTTTTGATTAATTTAATACAAATAGAATATTAGAATATTATAATTAACTAGTATTTATTTTTATAATACACAATATTTGAAATTTTGTTTATTTATTGTTTACTATATGTTACAAGGTATTTATAATGTAGATGATAACTCTTCGGTTAGTGGTTCGAGTTTCCTAACTGCAACATCGTCACCTGACAGCAGTTTTCACAGCACGACTGAATCCTTAGACCTTTTGGTGGATTCTGTCTTCTCAGGATTTCCTAAAAATTTTAATGCCGTTCACATAAACGCTCAGAGCATTCCTGCACATTATACGGACTTGATTGCGTCGTTTTCAAATAATCCTAACTTACATGCTATATTAGTGTCAGAATCATTTTTAAAACCCTCACTTCCTTCCTCTACCTATTCTCTTCCCGGATTTCACCTTATTCGTAATGACAGAGTTGGTAAGGGTGGCGGTGGGGTTGCTATATATCTAAAATCTCACTTCTCTTTTCGTGTTGTAAGCAAATCCCCTTCTCAATACACTGAGGCTGCAGAGCACATTTTCGTAGAAGTTCTAGCTGGTCATACTACGGTTTTGTTGGGGGTATTCTATAGTCCTAACCTACACATTGACTATTTTAGTGCTTTTGAGTTGGTGTTGGAATCACTCGTGCCTACTATTGATCACACCATTATTATGGGTGATTTCAACACCTGCCTTCTCAGAAATGACCATCGTACTGCAAAACTACGCTCAATTATAGATTCTAAAAACCTTCATATCCTTCCATCAACTACAACACATCATTTTCCAAACTGCCAACCATCTTTGTTAGATCTAAGTATAGTCTCATCCATTGAACATGTTAACAACCATGGACAGTTCACTGCCGACGCGTTTTCGTACCACGACCTACTTTTTATCTCATATAAAATTAAATGTCCTAAACATAAGCCTCGTGTTATTTTACAGCGCAATTACAATGGCATCGACAAACAAAAGTTTATATCTGACTTAAGCAGCACAAACTGGGATGCGTTGTTTGAAGCGCCGACTATTGATGTAAAGTTAGAACTTTTTAATTCAATTATAACCCAAGCTTTTGATGTCCACGCTCCGCTTCGACCAGTTCGGCTCAAACATCTCCCCGCTCCTTGGCTTACTAAGGATATAAAAATTATGATGGCCAAGCGCAATGCTGCGAAGGTCAAATATAAACATAATCCTTCTGACGAAAACTGCTGCCGTTATAAAGAATTACGCAATAGATGTAGCAGAATGTGTAGAGATGCGCAACGTCAACATATTTACAGTTCTGTTTCGAATGGAAAACCTGCTAGGGTGTGGTCGTTCCTGAGAAGTCTAGGTATCGGCAAATCTCCTTCGTCGCTTCCCCTTCACCTTGCACCTGATTCCTTGAACAAACATTTCACCACAGTTTCCTCAGTTCCACATAATCAAAAACTTGCTACGCTGCAATCTCTGTCTGCCACGTCCTGCCCTCAACATCCTGCTTTCTCCTTTAGAACAGTATCTGAGCATGAGGTTGCAGCAAGCGTATCAGGAATCAAATCAAATGCTGAAGGCTATGATGGTATAAGCCGCAGAATGATTGAAATTGGTTCTGAGGTTCTAATGCCTATAATATGCCACATTTTCAATTTCTCGCTTAGTACTGGTACTTTTCCGACCTGCTGGCGCAAGGCAGTAGTTATACCTATTCCTAAGACTCCCAATCCCTCGCTTCCTTCTCACTTTAGGCCCATATCTATCCTTCCCTTTCTTTCTAAAGTTCTTGAAAAACTTGTTTCTAATCAACTGAATGCATTTTTGAATTCCAATAACTTCTTTAGCAAATTTCAGTCTGGGTTTTGTCCTGGGCACAGCACAACAACCGCGTTAATAAATGTAACTGACGACATACGTTTGGGCATGTCTCGACAACAACTGACTGCTATGGTTCTATTGGACTATAGCAATGCATTTAACACGGTTGATTGCGATATAATGTTGGCTATGCTGCGTAGGGTTTTTGGCTCAGACAAGGAAACAGCTTGGTTTAGGAATTATCTTGCAGGTCGTCAGCAATGCGTACGTGTAGATGATGTGTTTTCTGAGTTTTCTGATGTCATCGCAGGAGTACCTCAAGGGGGTGTCCTCTCACCTCTCCTTTTCTCAATCTTTATAAATTTTGTGACACCCCTTATATCATGTCATTACCACTTATATGCTGACGACCTACAAATTTACACCCAGGGCACTGTCGAGGAAATCGATAGCATGATTGACAAACTTAATGATGACCTCGCCATAATAACTGAGTGGAGTCAATCACATGGTTTAGCAATAAATCCTCAGAAATCGCAAGCCATCATCATTGGCGGTACTAAACAAATTGCTAAGCTTAAGTTACGTACTATGCCACGCATTTACTTAGGTGATGTTTCTTTAAATTTTAGCAGAGCAGTAAGAAACTTGGGCGTTATTCTTGATTCTACTCTCTCCTGGACGCCTCACATAACCGAGGTGAGCAGAAAAGTATATGCTGCATATAGTTCGCTGAGAAGATGGAGGAATCTTTTACCCATCAAGACAAAGATTGAGCTTGCGCAATCGTTGCTGCTGCCGATTCTGTACTATTCTGATGTCTGCCTCATCGATCTCAACGAAGACTTACTTGACAGACTTCAGCGTCTGCAGAACCTGTGCATCAGATTCATATATGGATTGCGCAAGTTCGATCATGTCTCAGAACACGAACGCAAGCTTGGATGGTTGCCAGTCAGGCTGCGGCAGGAGGAGCATGTTTTAACATTGTTATACAAAGTATTTTATGACCCCCGCACGCCCTGTTACCTTAAAGAGCGCTTCAGGTTTCTTGGTGTACGACACAACCGCGACCTACGATCTGATGCTGATAACCTCATTGAGGCACCACTTACTCGATCAGGATATTTTCACGAATCCTTCACAGTTAAGTCCGCTCATCTGTGGAACAAGCTACCGGCTGTTGTACGGCACTCGAAGTCCATAACCACTTTTAAATCCAAACTCCATAAACATCTTTTGGGAAAGTTATGAGCTACAATTACTGATCTACAATTACAATTATTTATTATAAGTTTACTATCAATTATATATCAGTGTTATGTTATCATATTTGTGTATACAGCATTTATTCCTATTAATTATATATTTATTTATTTATTGCACTGTATTTTTTTTTCTCCTTATAATGCACTACCTCTCTTTCTTTTTATAGTTTTCCGTCCACACAAAGGTTGTCTGGAAGAGATCGCTGCTAGCGATAAGGCCGCCTTTGCCCACTTTAGTTTAAGTTTCCTATTGTAAATTTGTACTCTGTTTTTTGTGAGCAATAAAGTGTTTTTATTATTATTATTATTATGAATCAGTAGGAAGGTGTACTGGACGCAGACGTAGGTGTGCGAGCAGTTAATTTTTAAAAAGGATTTGAGCGATTTGATTGCTTGAAAGAGCTATCAATGTATGGATGGAAAAATTATACAACTTTTACTTAAATACAATGTACTAAAAAAAATTATAATCAATCAGTCTTATGTTTTAAATAAGCAATTACAAATATAAAAAAATCTTAACTGTCAGTTATAAACAAAAATACCCCTTTTGGTATAAATAGAGAAAAAAAATAGTAACACTGTCTCATCAAATGAAATTAACAAACCTATAAAAATAACATTTCTTTGAACGATTTGAAATAATTACAAAACCAATACGCCGCCCGTCAATCGGATTCGGATCCCGACGACCAGTCCAGTCCGCCAATCCAAAGCGCCGTGTCCACCACTCCGAGGAACCGTATCCAATTGGCCATTGGACACGCATCCATCTCTAACGCGTGTGATGCGTGTCCGAGGATTTACATCCATCCGGACCTACCCATCTCTAATTGACACATCTACGCCCAGGACGTCCAAACAACAAAATTCTGGTGCCCGGCACTATTTCGCCAGTCCGGAGCGATGAAAGTGACATTAATGACTCTGATGAGGATCCCAATTTCCAATTGGGTCACAAAAATAGGCTCCCACCTAAAGTCGTACCCCCATCATCATCTAGTTCATCCAGCAGCAGCAGATAACGAAAGAGACATACAAGAATTGATTGATAAGAATGTTATACTAAAATCTTATTATGACTTTTATTATAAAGACATTTTAGGCGTATAGTGGGTGTTCTTAATGAAAAATGGTGTAATTGTTCACACTTTTAATAATCTTACAAAAGACAAAAAAAATCCTCAAACATTATTACATTTCTCCCACGTTCAATCTCTTCATTCAGATGATTGATTATTCAATCATATATCGTTTGGGTGGCTTTCCACGAGACGCCCGTAGATGGCGCTGAACACTCGCTACAATCTCCCCCTCCAGTTCATGTGTATGTCGTCCCCGCTCATGGACTGGTAAAGGTTCAACAACAGAACGCGAATGAGAAGGATTAGAGGAACAAGTATTACGAGGGCGAGGAGGTCGGCCTCGTTTCTGTTTTGGTATTACAGGATTCGGTAAAGACTGGTCGCGAGTAAAAAATGGATAAATTTCCTCAACGTGGTACTTCCCTATAACGTTATCTGGATTTTCTACAGATGCAACGAGGTAAGTTGTAGGACTACACTTTTCTTTTATAAAATAAGGTCCGTCACGTTTAGGAACAAATTTCGAAGTAACATGCTTAGCTGCATTACTCAAAACATGCGACTTAAGAAGGACTTTATCACCAACTTTATATGCGACCAAAGGTCTTCTAAATTTATCAGCGTACTCTTTTCTTTTATCCTGCTGGCGCTCAATAGACTCAACGCTGGACTTTAACGTATCAGCAAGCTTAACAAGGTAAGGTGCTATTTGATTATTATAATTTTTATTCTCAATTATTGTACGAAGATCTGTCTGAACAGTTAATGGAGATCTAAGTTCCCGAGCGAACGTAAGGTATGCGGGTGTGAATTGAGTAGACGCAGTCACAGATGTATTCATCGCAAACCGTATGAAAGGGAGAGCTTGGGACCAGTTTTCATGGTGTCCTTCGACAAGAATCGCGAGCTGCGCTTTAAGATCTCGATTTTTTCTTTCTACCGGATTTGCTTGTGGATGATACAGAGGAACAAAATTTTGTTTTACTCCTAAAACCGCCAAGGCATATTGCATTATTTCAGCTATAAATTGTACTCCGTTGTCAGAGATAAGGCGTCTTGGGACACCATAGCGCATAAATATTTCCTCGATGAGTGTTTTCGCACAGAGATCTGCTGTCGCCTCTGGAAGTGCAAATAGTTCAACCCATTTGCTTGCTACGTCTTCTACTACCAAAATCCATTTTTTCCCCGTAGTACTCAAGGGTAAAGGACCGAAAAGGTCCACTGCCACCACCTCGAAACGTTGTGAAGGGACCGGTGTTTGGAACAGTCCAGCTGGTTTTTTTGAAGTTTTATAACGCTGACATTCTACGCAGGATTTAAGGTAATCGGTTACGAAACGTCTCATACCAGGAAAATAGTAAGACCGTGATATACGATTAAGAGTCCTTTCGATGCCTCCATGGCCAGCAGTGCGTGAATCGTGACACTCTGCAATAACCTTGGCTCTTAAGGCTTCTGGAATAACAAGCTGA
The DNA here is from genome assembly GCA_923062675.1 of Marasmarcha lunaedactyla. Classification (NCBI taxonomy): domain Eukaryota; kingdom Metazoa; phylum Arthropoda; class Insecta; order Lepidoptera; family Pterophoridae; genus Marasmarcha; species Marasmarcha lunaedactyla. The sequence goes on from OV281358.1 coordinate 8,345,663, forward strand.
GGGTCGTCGGTATCTACATCATGAACGTAACGATATAAGACTCCATTACATAAATAATAACCGCGCTCTGACCATGTCTTGACATTGACCTCATCGTCTGTTTCTAAAACTTTCATGATTTTTGAAACCTCTGGATCTGCAAGTTGGGCTTCACGAACCTCTGTTTCGTCCCATCGAGGAATATCAACAATGGTTGAACAAATACCACAAATATCTTGATTCCCCTCCGAACAAGGGGGGGCGACTAAGAGTGTCAGCAACAACATTTGCTTTACCAGGTGTATATTCTAAACGAATATCAAAAGACTGCAATTTTAATGCCCATCGAACTAATCTGCCCGTTGGCGACTTAAGAGTCAATAGCCAACGTAGGGGTTGATGGTCACTGCGAACGATCACTTGGTGTCCATCCAGATAAGATCTATAACGCTCAACTGCCCATACAACAGCCAGGGCCTCCCTTTCCGTTGTGCTATAATTCTTTTCTGCACTATTCAAAAGACGGCTACAATATTCGATAGGGCGTTCTTGTTTGTCATTTCCCTGATGTAACACTGCGCCTAATGCATAGTTACTTGCATCAGTGCGTAAAATGAATGGACGGGAATAGTCTGGCTGGATTAAAATAGGGGCCGAAGTTAAAAGAGTTTTAAGCTTGGCAAATGCAATTGCTTGGTCTGGACCCCAGATCCAGGATTGGTTTTTTCGTGTGAGCCGCGTCAAAGGTTCTGCGATTTGTGCAAAATTTGGAATAAATTTCCTAAACCAAGAGCAGGTTTGGAGGAATGTTTTCATATGTTTCAAATTTTTCGGCTCTTTCATTTCCAAGACAGCAGATATTTTGTCTGGATCAGCTGAGATACCGTTACTGCATATGACATGACCTAAATATTTGACGCGTTCCCTAGCGAACACACATTTTTCACGATTTACGCGCAATTTAAAATATTGTAGTCGACCGAAAACAGCTTTTAAATCTTCCAAGTGTTGGGAGAAATTGGGAGAAATTATCAGCAGGTCATCCAAGAAAGCTAGAATATTAATATTGGCTAAGGATGAGCTAGAACGAAGACGGTCAATCAAACGTTGAAAGGTAGCCGGCGCATTTTTAAGGCCGAAAGGCATCCTTTTAAACCTGTACGTTCCGAAGGGAGTAACGAAGGCGGTCTTGTCTCGGTCCTCGTCACGGACGCCCACCTGCCAATAACCAGATCTAAGATCCAAGGTACTCATCACACAGCCTCCTCCGGCCATCTGTAACAACTCCTTTATTTCTGCTAACATAATCTCCTTCTTGGCAGGAGGCACACGATAGGGTGGAACAGCAACAGGAAGGTGATCACCGGTATCTATATGATGAACAGCAAAAGGTGTTGGCTCTCCCCCTAGACTAAAAATATCCTCGTTGTCCCTAATAAGCTGTGCGAGTGACGAGCGCTCACAGTCATCAAGTGAAAAAGCTTCATCCTCACGAAGGTTATTTTCTACAGCACAAGACGAAGATGATAACGTAGGTGGTGATGACTCATAACTAATTTTAAACTTCTCATATTGTAGCGTCCTTGTTTGACTCTGCACACTTTATTACTTGATAAGGTGATTACTTGATAAATAAATGAAATTAAACCCGAATTAAATTACTTAAATAAACGGATTTATTGATCTCTTGATTGATCAATGAGGATGATATTGATGATGAGTGTGAGCACGCGCGACCGCCTTGATAAGTCTTAACGCACTGAAATTTAGTTTAAATTAATAAACTGCGTGTCGCAGAATGCTGATGCATAGCCTACTTAAAATGTTCGATTTGCATCGTACATGCTCCCACACCGAAAAAGATGAGAAGTTAGTAATGATGAGATGATATAAGGTGATATCAATTTGTCCTTAACCTACACTTGTTAGTAAGTATGGAAAATAAAGATGATATTAGATATTAAATAGAATTAAACTTGACACTGTCGTCACCGACCACGTAAACCGCGCGGAAAGTCGGTGACGTACGTTTGTTTTGTTTGTAATGCGATACATGATTTTTGTTTACGTTACACTGACCACTGTTAACACCAATGTTTTGATAGCTTTTATAGCGCGAGACCCTACTTTCACACTTAACACTTGCATTACACACACACTGATTGTCAATGTTCCGCGTAGAGGAGGCCGGCAGCTGCCTTGCCGCCGCAGGTTTCCTCGCCACGCGCTCCGTCGCAGCAGCCTCTGCTGCTGGTCCTGGCCTCGCCGCTGCTGACAATGTGCGCCGGATCCGTCGTGTCGTCCAAACCGCTGTTGCCACGATAATAACGCTAACGATAATGTACGTTACCGTGTAGTGATGAATATCGTGGCTGCTTACGCTGTCATACAGAGGGACAGCCTTCTTCATCTCCTCAATCCTTTCCTGTAGCTGAATCAGCTGTTTTGAATTACCGACATCTTCTGAGCTGTTATTAACGAGATTTGGTACTGATAAGTTGAAAAGTTGGTTTATCGGAGATAACCTCGGAGCAATAAGATCGGCTTCGACATGCAGATTACTCATCTCTTGCTTATGAGTGTAAACAGTGAAGTCCTTGAACCTAAGTAAACAACCTTGATTTGTTGCTATTAGGCCAGCGTTTAATAACTGCAACGATGAAACTTGATCGTCACAAAGTACTTTCACGTTCTGTTGGTGACAATAAAAGTAAAAGTAGGTATTTACTTGAGTTAATTCATGCCATTGTGATAAGCATGATTCTTGATAAAGCTTGCACCTTCCGGTAGCCAGGTCCTGTTCACATAGGCTTTCATCGTCCTTTAGTGAGTAAACCGGCGACCTTGACGTACATAAAATCGTATCTGTATCTTGATGCAAACACGAATTTAAATCACTTTCTGTCATAGGCAACAGAGCGTTCTTTCTTAGGTTAATAGCTAGGTAACTAGATACGGGTTTGAAATAAATCATCATATTATTTTTTAAACGTGGTACGGCGATGATTTTATAAACTTCGTATATCTCTCGGTGAACTAGAGGTATTTTAGTTTCAAATAATAAATAATTTGCAGACATTCTTGCTTTAACTTTCAATAAGTGGTATATTTTTGGTAAATTAATATGATCAAATGGAACCGATAAATCCTTGGATATTTTACCGGAAATAAAGTTTAGCTCACGGCGTAATTGGTCAGGTGTTAGGAGATGTAAACTTAATTGGCCATTGTAGATGTTAGTCAGAGTATCTAACAAAGTGTTCTGCATGTCCTTGAGATGTGCTAATATGTTGTTTGCTATCATAGCAGAGAGAATAAAATCATTATTTTCTACGTTTTCAAATCTTACGACATTTACTTCCTTCTCTAATTGATGCATGCGTTGGTTGATGAGCTTATGCTGCTTCGTCATAATATTTTCCGTGCGTTTCAATAAATTAAATTCCGCTTCCACTACTGAGGTCTGGTTCTTCCAGAGTGCAGCGAGATGCTCTTGATTTTTGTTTATAAGATGGATGTCTTGCTCATATTTTTCAGCGAAATTACTATCTAAAATTCCGAATAAACTATTTGCTAAAGAACCAACTCCATTTATCAATCCTCGTCGCGTGCGCGAGATTTGCTTGTTCATCAAAACCTTATTATAATGAATAAATTGTTCGTAACCATGTTGTAATTGTAACATGATCGCTCCGCACTGGTTATGATCTTGTTTACTATTACAAACGTTGTTTAGATAGTCTAAGTACTTATTGAGTGCTAATGAGCCCTCCCAGTAGGGACTCATCTCATAGTAGACTACTAGGCGCCACTCGTCTCTGATAAGACCCATATTTGTAATTTTATCAAAATAAAAACTTTGATTGTTTTGCAGTGGCGTGCTATTGTATGAACCTTCTATGCTTGATATAAGGGTCATTATGAACAAAAGTGTTGTAAATACCATCTTTGAAAAACTGTAGGTATTTTTCTTTCTTGTTTGAGAAACGTGACATACTTGTTTTACGTCATCGTGTTTGCTAGTTTTAGAACTTGCTTTTTGTTCATGGACCGGTAAGATTGATAGTTTGACGACCGGGCGCTTCATAATGCCATTTTTTGTTCTTAGGGTGACAACTCTTACATAGCCATCGCTCCCTGGGTGTAACTCTACGACGCGGCCGAGTGGCCACCTCCCGGCCGGCAGGTTGGTATCTTGAATAAGCACTACGTCGTTGATTTTGATACTCTCTTGGGGTTGCCGCCACTTGCTACGGGCTGATAGTTGCGTAAGATATTCAAGTCGCCACCTTTTCCAGATATCTTCGAACAATCTTTGTGTTTGGTACCACCGAGTACGTAAATCTGTCTCTGTATTAAAGATTGCCAATGATGGGCCGCTTGTTAGAAAATGAGACGGTGTTAGGCAATTAAGGTCGTCGGGGTCTTCAGTCATAGTACATAAAGGTCTTTGATTTATGCAGGCTTCGAGTTGGGAAAGTAAAGTTGTATATTCTTCAAAGGTGAGCCTTTGTTCGCCTATAACTCGTTTCATGTGATATTTAAGGCTTTTGACTGAAGCTTCCCACAGGCCACCTGCTGAAGGCCAGGAAGGAGCATTAAAGTGCCACTTAATACCTATCGACGTGATTTCCTGAAGAAAATCGCTATTTTCAAAAATGTTAAGTATTTGTTGGTATTCTTCTTGCAGAGCCTTGTTTGCTCCGATGAACGTGGTACCTTGGTCACTATACATATGTTTCGGCACACCTCGCCTGGCCGTCATTCGGCGCAAAGCTGCTAAAAATGCCGATGTCGTTAAGTCTGAGACTAATTCCAAATGAATAGCTTTAGTCACCATACAGACAAATACAGCCACGTAGCCCTTTGACGTGACGATACCTCGGCCCTTGTTGGCCTTCACGAACACGTGACCTGTATAATCTACCCCTGTGTGGCAGAATGGTCGAGATGGGTTAACCCTTGCTGTAGGTAAATCTCCCATTATTTGATGGTGTTGACTAGGACTATGTTTTCTGCATTTAACACATTGAAAGATACGCTTTTTCGTGGCCTTGAGCCCACCTACCAACCAATACTTTTGACGCATAAATCCGGATGTTAACTTTGCCCCACCGTGATATGTGAGTTCATGACATTGATCGATAATTAATTCTGATAATCGACTATTTTTGGGTATTATGATGGGGTGTTTCATATCTAGAATAATGTTGGCGTGCTTCAGACGCCCACCTACTCTTAGAACTTGTTCTTCGTCGAGTATAGGATTGAGCATGCAAATCTTGCTTTTCGATAAGATTTTATTTCCCTTTTGTAAGTCGTGTAACTCTTTATTAAAATATTCTTGCTGACACTGTTGAATGATTTTCGTTTTAGCTCGCTTTAATTCGCCTAATGTTAGGTATTGTTTTCTTTCTTGCTTATTATTAATTATTCTATATACCCACGCTAAAACTCTTGTTATCTTACTTAACGAACTGTATTTATTAAGTAAATAATTGATAATATTCTCATCTTGATTATGAGTAACAATGGAGACTACTTGTTTAGCCCTTTTCACTTCTTGATCTGTATAATAATTTGTTTGTTGGTTTATTAGCTTCGTTGAGTCAAATGTGTTTAGCCAAGTTGGCCCATTCCACCATAGTTCATGATCTCGTAATTGTGCGGCGGTTAGACCGCGGCTAGCACAGTCCGCTGGGTTTTCCTCTGACTTGACGTAATTCCAGCTGTTTGATGGCACAACTTTAGTAATTTGCTTGACCCTATTCGCTACAAATGGCTTCCAGCGTTCTGGTAATCCATTAATCCATCCTAGTACAACCATGGAGTCGACCCAGCAGTAGGTTTTGATCTGGTAACTCTCGAGGCAACTATAGATTTTAGCCAACAGTTTTATAAGTAACAGTGCACCGCATAACTCTAATTTTGGTAAAGTTATTTCCTTCTTTACTGGCACCAACTTTGATTTTCCTGCGATCATAGAAATAGATGTATGTTCTTTTGAGGTCACCTTACAATAAACAACGCAGGCATAACATTTTGTTGATGCATCTGAAAACCCATGAAGTTCAATTACAGCATGTTCAATAATTCCTAACCATCTAGGTATATTAAAATTCTTGATACTTTTTAATTCACTCTTCATGCTTAACCACTCTGTCTTGATATTTTCAGGTAGCGGATCGTCCCATTTTATTTCTGATTGCCAAACTTGTTGAAATAAGAATTTTATTTTTGTTGAAACTGGAGACAACCAGCCTAGGGGGTCAAATAACTTTGAAATATCTGATAGCAAAGTGCGTTTGGTAGGTATTTTAGATGAATATTCAATTTTTGATGTAAAACTGAATCTATCTTGATGGGGATTCCAACTTAGACCTAAAGTTTTTGATGACTCAACGTTCTTAAAGTTATAATCTATTTGTTCTTGATTTAAATCGACAGAGTTAATTATTTCTTGATTATTACACTTCCATTTACGTAAGTTAAAGCCACCTGATTTTAAAATGGAAACGATGTCTTGTATTAGATGTTTTGCAGACTCAACAGAATGACTTCCGTAGACTAAATCATCCATATAAAATGATGTTTCAATGACCTTCGGCGCTGAGCTGTCTTGATAGTTCTTGGTCTCATCTTCAGCCAACCTTCGAAGCGTCATCATAGCCAGGAATGGCGCGGCCTTGGTGCCGTATGTTACTGTGGCTAACTGGAACACGTTTAAAATATCTAACGGTGATTCTCTCCAGACAATCCTTTGATAGTTTTGGTCGTCTTGATGTAACCAAACCATCCTAAACATCTTTTCGATATCTGCAGTAAAACCATATCTATATTGTCTCCACTTGATAAGGAGACTCTGCAGATCTTGTTGTAAATTAGGACCTCTTTCCATTAAATCGTTTAGACTCAAACCGGAACTTGATGGAGCGGAAGCGTTAAAAACCACCCTTAGCTTGGTCGTGGTTGATTCATCACGAATAACACAATGATGAGGTAAGTAATAACATGATGATTCGGAAGTATTTGCTTTAACCATATGACCTAGTTGCATATATTCATTTATAAACAATCTGTATTCCCGGGCTATATTTATATTTTTATCAAATTTTCTTTCTAACTGCTTGAACTGTGCTACCGCTTTAGAATTTGATTGACCTAATTTTTCTTTTATGTCTTTTTTCAGAGGGAGGCGTACTTGATACCTGCCATCCGCTCGACGTACAGTGGTTTCGTTGTAAAAATCTATAACCTGTTGATCGCTAAGTGACATATCGGATTGCTCTGAGATATCTTCTGTTTGCCAAAACCTACAAATGTCATCAATGTTATGTATAATGATATTACATTTCAAACTTTCGCTTACACATCCGCTTAAAATCCAACCTAGGCGTGTATTTTGTGCCATAGGTAGTGCCGGTCCGGCTTTATAAATTCCGTCTAAAAGCAAATTACAAAAAACATCCGCTCCGAGCAAGAGGTCTACCGGGCCTTTAATATTAAAATAAGGATCAGCCAGAGGTAAGTTCTCGACTAAAGGCCATACTGGTTTCGGGAAGCTGTGAGAAGGAAGATTCTTGATTAAAGTTTTCATGATGTATGCCTCTGTTTCAAAGGAAAAGTCTTCTTGATTAGACTTACACTTGATTCTTATAGTCCCTTTGCAGTTACTTTCCTTTTCACCTATACCCGTTATAGTTCCTTGGCACCGTTTGCGTGGTAAGCCTAAAATGTGTGCTATTCTCTCTGATATAAGTGTAGTTTGAGACCCTTGATCCAAAAGTGCACGGATATTATGGTAGGTACCATCTTGAGCCTGTACCATAACCATGGCTGTGGCCAGCAAGATTTCGGGGTCTTTGCCCTTCACTGAAACGTGTGTGTTACCTACGTCAGATTTTGTAATATTTGACTCGACATTATTCGATGTCAATGACTTATTATAAAACGCGTCGTGCAAAATAGAATTATGATTACCATTGCACTCTCGACAACGTGATTCCGAATAACAGTTTTTGCCCTGGTGATCAAAAAGACAATTTTTACACAAATTATTGTCGATAATTGTTTTTCGTTTTAGATGATTAGGTAGTTCAAGAAACTTTGTGCAATAATATAAGCCGTGTCCGCGATTTGCGCAAACGGGGCACGTTAATTTAACCGGATGTGCTGGTTTATTGACTTTGCTACCTGAAACCTTTGTTGATTGTGTAAAATATGTAGGCTTTTTATAATTCGTGTTATTCTTTGAATTTGTATTATTAAAATTATTTTTGAAACTAGGCTTTGGTCCCAGATGTTCTTGCTTTTTCCGCGAAGTTTCAAGCGCAGTGAATTTACTCTCCAGAAAGTCTAGGAAATCTTTTAGGGTAGGTAATTCCCTAGGCTGCTTTAATGATGAAACATACTCGTTGTAGGTGTCTGCATCTAGTTTTTGGCTTAAGATATGTACAAGTAGAGGGTCCCAAGTGCTTATCTCTACACCCAGGTTCTTTATTGCATTAAGCGATTCCAGTGAAGTATCGTGGAGCCTTTTGATCTGTCCAAACGATGGTTGTTGTGACACTGTAATGTTCATTAAAGTATTGATGTGCGACGTAAAAATCAACTTCCTATTATTATACCTATTGCTAAGGATCTCCCAGCAGGTGACGTAGTTGTCTGAGCTAATATGCAGGTGTTGAACTAATCGCTCAGCTTCCCCCCGGAGCTTGCTCTTCAGGAATTGCATCTTCTGCGCACTTGATAGCGATGCGTTGCTATGGATTGTCTCCGTAAAAAGATCTTTGAAAGACGTCCATTGTTGGAAGTTGCCACTAAATGTAGGCAACTCCATCTGTGGAGTAGATTTTTCCCTATGACACACAGACCATATTTTCTTGTTTATCACTCTTTTCATATTTTCATACATTTGCTCATAATGGTAAAAAGCCGTATCGTATTCTTGATTTTTACCCTCTAGTTCACTATCTATCTCTAAATGTAAAGAATCTATCACCGACCAACGAGATTGTAAAGTTTTAAGTATATCATCAAACTCCCATTTCTCTAACACCGTATCTAAATTAACACTAGTTACCTTTCTCTGAAGAGCTCTGAAGTTGCTTGCTTGCTTCCTTAACAACTCATCTGTCCTGCTATTGACGCCCTGCGCCCTGAAAGTAACCTGACGTGACGAGGCTGCTTCTTCTTGTGCGGTGTCCAGCCTTGTTGCCGGTGGGTCCACCTGCGTGGCTGGTTGCGGCGTCGAGGCAGCTCCCAGTGGCGTCGCCGCCCGAAGCAAAGGAGTCGACGGCTTGGTATCTCGTACTCGATAGTTCACGATGACTGACCTGACGTGCTCGTAACGCTCCTTAGTTACCTCGAATTGCTCAGTCACAAAATAATCATGAGACCGGGAACCATAACCACACAACTTGAAGTGGTTGTTTTGAAACTCCTGCCAATATTGATCGAGAGTCTCGAGTCTCCTCTTAATATAATCACCGGTCTTGCGCTCCGGTCCATCTTTCTTAAAGTTGGAGTAAAGTTGCTCTATGGCTCCAATCAACTGCTGCTGCGTCGAAAGTAGATCTTCCATTCTTGATATATGGTAAGAGATTTAAGAAAGATACTTTGGCTGCTATTGTTTCTTGATAAGGTTGGTGGGCCTTGCTTGCTCACCAATGCAGATACTCCTGATAATGCACTGCAATCCAATAAACACTGAGTGTTCAAAGTTCACTTCACGAAATACTACAATATGAGCACTTGCGAAGCCCTTTTTCGAAGGACCAAAAAAGTATGTAGCGTCCTTGTTTGACTCTGCACACTTTATTACTTGATAAGGTGATTACTTGATAAATAAATGAAATTAAACCCGAATTAAATTACTTAAATAAACGGATTTATTGATCTCTTGATTGATCAATGAGGATGATATTGATGATGAGTGTGAGCACGCGCGACCGCCTTGATAAGTCTTAACGCACTGAAATTTAGTTTAAATTAATAAACTGCGTGTCGCAGAATGCTGATGCATAGCCTACTTAAAATGTTCGATTTGCATCGTACACATATTTTTTATCAGAGAAGTACCACAATGAGTAACCGAAATCAAAAACTAAATTAGCTTTTTTTAAAAAATCTATTCCTAGTAATGACTCATTACAACTTGCATTAGGAAAAATTAAAAACTCAATAGAAATTTTTTTATAAAAAATTTTTACCTCAATATTTGTGCAAATTAATTCCATGAGTTTGGTATCACCGTCAGCCAATTTAACCGCTCGAAAAACCCTACGCATCGGATGGTTCTTGGACTGGAGGTAAGAATATAACGAGTGTCCTGCTATACAACCTTTTGCACCTGAGTCTACAATCGCAGTACCTTTAGCACCTAAAATTTCAATGTGAAGTAAAGGGCGTTGATAACAATTTATGTTATTAGAAGAGCTAATTGTAAACAAAGTTGTACAAAATAAATTTTCTTTTCCATTATCACTGGTTCCAGAAATTTCAGACACATCTTTTAACACTAATTCTTTGTTTAAAACACTGTCAGCAGAATTTTCCAAGTTAAAATTTTTTAAATTATCTTTACACTGACCCTTAACAGAATTAAAATGTGAATTATACTCAACAAAATTTAAATTTGACTGATCCTTAATAAAATTTAAATTTGACTGACTCTTAACAGAATTTGAGTATGACTGACCCTTAACAGAATCTGAGTATGACTGAACTTTAGGAGAATTTAAATTTGTCTGACTTTTAACAGAGCTTGAGTATGACTTACCCTTAACAGAATGTAGATAAAGTTCATCTTTGCCATTATTTTTATCCAAACATGGTTTAGTCATAAGGAATTCATGATTAGTTTTATCAAGATTGTTCTGTAAATAAATTTCATTACAAACACAAGGTAACTTAGAACATTCCTTGGAACAAAATTGTGAAATATGAAATTGACAATTACAATCTTTCAAGGTACAATAACAAGTATTCATAGATAATTTTTTAACTTTTAACGGGTCCCTCTCTAGTCGTCCCTCATGAGAAGCGCACGCGCCATCTCGAGCCCTGGACCGGAGGCCGGTTCCCCCGAACCCGCCACCGAAGGCTCATGAGACTGCGGGAGTGGGAGGCTTTCGGCAATGGGGATGCATCATCTTCCCTCGCCCTCTCCGCCGCCTCCTTCGCGAGCATTACGGCCTCGCAGAAGGTTCGCACCGCCTGCCACGACCTCTCACTCTGGACCATAGCGCGAACCATGGTCAGGAGCGAGATGTTGGCATCCAATACAGAGACGAGCGCGCGGCGCTCCGCATCCCACGCCGGGCATACCTCCAGCGTGTGCTGGGCCGTCTCGTCGAGGCAATCGTCACAGTGGTAGCACCTGGCAGTTGGTCCCCGACCGATCCGAAACAGGTAACTCCCGAAACAACCATGCCCCGAGAGCACCTGAGTCAGACGGTAGGTCAGGAAACCGAATCGCCTACCCAACCACTGCTGGAAGACCGGACGAATTGCCTCGATAGTCCAGAGTCCAGCGCTCGGTAACGCCAGCCTGGACTCCCACGCTTCGGTAGCCCGTTGGCGCAGCTCAGCTCTGTGCCCCTCCAGTTCCTGCAGTGCAGGCGGGTGATCCCTGGCCCGGAGCGCCTCCACGCGCCACTCGTAGAGCGACACGAGGGCTCTCGCTTCCAGGTCCTAGGGAATAGTACCCGCCAGCATGCAAGATGCCCTACCCGAGATCGTACGATAACCCCGTACCACCCTGATCGCCATCGCCCGCTGGACTCGCGTCAAGCGGGCGATATTGCTGCGAGTCAGGGCGCTGTCGGCCCACACAGGGGCACCATACAGAGCCATCGATCTCACGATACCTGCGTACAGACGCCGACACGACGTCTCAGGTCCGCCGAGATTGGGCAGCAGCCTTCCCAGCGCTGCAGCCGCCCTCAGCAGCCGAGGCTCAAGGCACTCGAAGTGGGGTCCGAAGTTCCACCGGCTATCCAGGACAAGTTCCAGATAGTGCATCGACGGCCTAACGTCGATGCGGACTCCGGCTACGACGATATGGGCACCCCAGGGCGGCGCGTTCCGCGGGCCATGGAAAACCATGGCCTCGGACTTTTCGAGCGCCACCCGCAAACCCAATCGCCGTATGCGGCCCACCACGAATGCCGCGCTGGCGGTGGCGCGCAAGGAAGCATCCCTGTGGCATTTGCCTCGGGCAGTGACCAAGGTATCGTCCACGTAGCAGACTACGCCGATACCGGGCACTGTGGCTCCTCGCAGCACCCACGCACGACATCTCCCGCCAACACCACCGGTCTCGACCGGGGTATTCCACCGCACGCCCAGACAGGTAGTCTCCGACAACCCGGTGCAGGTACGGAGAAACTTCGTGGTATCGGAGCCCCTCCCTGATGCAGCTCCAGGGGAGGGAGTTAAATACGTTAGCGATGTCGAGAGACACCGCCAACACGATCTCACCCCGGGCGATCGCGTCCTGCGCCTAGGACTTAACCCGCTGAATCGCGTCAACGGTAGACCTACTCCTGCGGAATCCAAACTAGCAGTCTGCCAGATCCGGTCCGACATCCTCTAGGTGCTCGACGATCCGGGCGACCACAACTCTCTCAAAGAGTTTGGCGTCCTCGTCGGGCATCACTATCGGGCAGTACGCAGATGGGGATTCCGTCGGACGCCCTACCTTTCTGAGGAGAAAGAGACAGCCTCTCTTCCACCGCTGTGGAAACTGGCCTAGGGCCAGACAGGCGTCGAAGAGTCTCCTCAGGCGAGGCTCGAGGGCATCCATGGCCAAGACCAACACCCGGCTGGGTATGCTGTCAGGACCGGGGGCGGTGTATTTGGCTCGCAGCCGCAACACCGCAGCTCCCAGCTCTCCCGGAGTCACTGACGGCAACACATCCGGGCCGGGCTCCGCGGCAACTGAAGGCATCATGGGGGGACTGGGATGGACCCCGTCCGCGGGAACAGCCGCAACGACTCTGTCCAGGATTTGCGGCTGGAGACTTGGCGTGAGTGGGGGTACCCAGGGGTGAATTTTGCACATCGCCAACCTGTACGGCCTTCCCCACGGGTCGCGGTTCAAAGTGCCCAGCAGCTCCTCCCTCGCAAGGGTCTTAGCCCTGCCGATCGCTGCCCTCAGCTGTCACCGGGACTCCTTGAAGGAAGCATGCAGGAGTGCAATCACACTCTCCTCCCGCATCCGCCGCCGCCTGTAATTGGTGTACTGGCGTCGTGCGAACACACGAGCTGCACGCAGTCGCGTGAGCTCGGCGGACCACCAGTACACTTGGGGCTTCGGGGGACGACGCCTGGCACGGGGCATTGACGCGTTGCAAACCTGCGATAACGCGCCCCGAAACCATTCCACCTCGTCCTCCACCACCACGGGACCCACAGGCGCGGACACCCAGGATTGCACGATTGCAGCTTCCTTCGCGAAGATCCTGTCGAGGTGCCTCAACTGCCACCTCGGGCCGTCGTCAACCGGGGGCCGGAAGGGACTGGCTGGATCTGACGGGGATACGGCTGCGAGATCGAACCGAATGTATCGGTGATCACACAACACCGCCATATCCACCACCCCCAGTCCCGAACACGGCACGCCAGGGTGGGACTCGCGAACGTGAGGTCCACGATCGACTTGCCCTGGGGTCGCACGCACGCGCTCATCGATCCCCGGTTGAGAAGGGCTAACCCTTGTCCGAGGGCAAACTCCTCAAGGCAAGTGCCTCGCCAAATACTGTCGTCCTGACGGAACCCTAAGCCGTATTCCAGGCATTGAAGTCGCCAGCGAGTAGCACTTGGCGAGAGTGGCATTGGCCGATTAAGGCGCCCACCCGTTCGAGATAAATCTCGAACTCGGCAAGTGTGCGGTTCGGGGAAAAGTAGCCACCGACAACTACGAAATCTCTAAACCACACAGCGACGTATCCCGGACCCTTCGCTACCTTTTCGAAGGGTCGGAAGTTCGCGCCCCATCGGACGATCGCAACGGAGCCGTCATTGTCCCGCACCCAGTTCTCACCGGGGGGGACGAAGTACGGCTCGCAGATCACTGCCACGTCTATCGAGCACTCCGCGAAGCTCTGGAACAGAAGGTCCTGAGCTCTGGCGGAGTGTTCGATATTCGCCTTGAGGAATCGGAGTTTGTGGTCCATGACTAGGATTCCATGGCCACAAGTCCGTCCCCGGACACTCCAGCTGAGCTGCCGCTGGCCGACTGCGTTGAGGATGCAGTCGGTGGTGGTAGCCGCCTTTTAGGCCTAGGGGCATGGCACGATTTGCCCCCCCAGTCTGTGATCGGCCGGCTTCTTGGCTGCATGTATCGAATTACTAGTAACCCAGCTTAACTACTAGTTAGAAATAAAATTTCATGATGACATTATCTTTATTCAATATTTTTCGAATGATGTGAAATCAAATTTGACCTTAAGACTCCAAAGAAGAAAATAGTCAAATCTGTCATGTCAGTAATCGCGAGGAGTTAAGAAGATCGCATTAGGCTTTTATACTTAAATTTCATTTTCAGACAAAATTTACGAACCGCCTCTTTTCCTGTAAATACGTTTTGTAAATTGAAATTTATAAATCGTGTTTGAATTAAGGGCTGAATTTTCAGAAGAAATATAAAGACATTTTCTATTATTTCTTTTAGAGAAATAGTCAATTCAGGTGCTGACAAAAATAGAATAAAGAAGTCACACATATTACTATTAACTAATATTATAACTAATTTACGAAAGAAAATAAAGAGTCTTAGTTGGTAAATATGTACTTGTTTACATTTATTTCAATATCATATGCAAAGCTTCTTTCATACTTTGGATTAATGTCTAAGACTTAATTTCGTTTTTACCCGCCATAATAAGCATGTGCGTTCTGGTCAAATAGAAGGAACAGCTAGTAAAATTACAGGAAAAACTGTCCTCAAATTATTGATTTCAATAAAAATACTTTCGATTAATGATTTCCATGGATACGGATGCCACATACCATTAAGTAGAAAGCTTGCTTGTTTAACGGAAATGATATACTTAGGTACTAAATAAATATTTTATCGTCTTAGTATCTAGATATACTGGTATGCCCAAAAGTTGTGTGATCAAAGATACAAGCGTATAACCAACCCAGTTGATCGTTTTAAAAACTGAGCACAGCAAAAAAAAAATACTTGTACCGAATCAAATGTGACCCTGTGTTTGTCAGTGTGTAAGAAAATTTGACATGTGTGAATAATTACCACGCAACATGATTGATTACGTTAGGTCTGCTTTCATTTATAAGTCTGTGAAATTCTCGAAGTGTCTTGAAAAACAAAATGGCTGACTTTGTAGCGTATATACAGATATTTATTTTTGAGTAGGGTAGACCGGGTACAATAGTAGCACGGGTCAATAGTACCAACATCAATATTTTAACTACTGAGCTAAACTTTGCATGTCGTATGAGTGTGCCAGGACACGCGCTATAAGAGTCCCAATGTGCCCAAGCGCGCTTTGAATCGTGCGCTTTGAATCGGACGTGTCACCGAAGAATTTTGATTTTCGGCAAGCCATGGTGAGTACTTTCGTAATGTTCTAATGACTTTAATACATAATATAAAAGCCTTTTCTAGTTTCTAGTAATTGTTATTGCCAGTTTAAATGGATATCGAACTTTAAATTTTCAATATATATTCAAACTATTAGATAATAATGATAAGACTTTTGTATGTTTTCTTTAAATTTCCTACTTCAGATCAATAGTACCAACATCGCCGGGGACAATGGTACCGTTACAATAGACCCCGTGGTACAAATAAACCCACAAAAGTGTACCTCTAGCCAGAAAAAGAAAACAGCAACAAGATATAAATTCTGAAAGCAGTGAAGAAGAAAAAGAATATGGAACCATTTAGTTCCAGCCGCCCTAGTGAAATGTGGGTTTTAGGCTCATGAAGAATGTACTCTTTAGAAGTCTATTTGTATTTGTCACATTTGCAAATCTGACAAATAAATGGTTTATAATTAATTTTCCAGAAGGGTCATTGGTACCAGGGATCAGTTGTACCTCAATACAAAAATTTGTTTTTTGATTATTTCTATTTTGTGATTGTTGTGAAGCTAAAAAATAGCAATTGTGGCAAGTCTAGCCAAAGTTGATTATATGTCAAAGAAAACTTATTTTATTTTTGTTACAAGGGTAGAATATTTATGTTTTTATTAATCATTAACATTCTGTTGATTTAAAAGGCTGATCTCTCGATTTCCTTGTTGTTAGTTATTAAAATTGAAAGCTGATAAGACTTTAAAAAAATGACTGAAAAAATGTGATTAAATAACATAATGTCACTTTTATTACCCTTTGTAGTTCTGGTACAATTAACCCCGTAAAAGGGTTACCAAGTTTTGTAAAATCTATAAGAAATTTAGCTATACCCTTGGGTGGGTAAGAGACAAAGGCTTTAAAATATCAAAAATAAAAACCAAATTCGTCAGCGAAACTTTTGTAATCTCCGGTTGTTTCAAAAATGGTACTGTTGTCCCCGGTCTACCCTATATCTCCAAAAAAGCTGTTTTTTATGGGATGTTAAAGTGTTAAATCAAATCGCATTTTTTATAAAAGTCTAATTGTATAAAAATAACTTATATTTACGACAACTCTACTCGGGCTTTTAAGAAGTCATTGCCACCCAATGCTTTAAGGGTGTTAGACTTTTTAAGTTAAAGTGAGGTTGTTTAAGTACCATGCTAAGGTACTCTACCAACCCTTAGCCTACCTTATAATAATAATAATAATAACCTAATATATTCTTACTAACCTAAACTTAATGTTAAACATTCGAACCAGCTTTTCTTAGCGCAATCTATCGAGGTAATGATATCAATTGTTTTTTTTTAAATAAGGATGAGAACTGAGATCGCCTTACTGGGAATTTCCATTTCTTGGAAATTCAAATATTTAAAAAAACTAACTAGACAATAATAAAAGCCAGCCTCTTTCAATAGCATGACATTTCAATAATAACAAAAAAAAAGCTTAAAAACATCAAAATGTATTTATCTTCCCTTTTTGACGAAATTTTAATCCAAATAAAGTTTTTGGTTTCTAAAGCAGTTTTAAATTGCGTTGGGTGCCATTTGGCCAAAATTGTAGTATTGGGCCTCAAAAACACAAATGTATTAGTATAAAAACTGGTAAGTAAGTGAACATGACTTATGGCTGAAGTTGAATAAAATTAACCATTTTACTCGTAACAAACAGGCCACTTCATAGCAAATTTATGAAATAATTTAATTTTCTTTTTCTTTTGAAAATTATTATAAATATATGTTGTTGCCTACTTAATTCTTCATATATACTGGCTGACAATGTTTATAAGTACATACAATATTATCCGGTTCAAATACTGTTAGGATACGACCTTTTGGAGTTGCGTTACGCAATAGTGATGACTTGTAGGGTCAGAAAAACAGTCAGATTAATAATATTAATCAGTAAATTTATTTTTGGGAACAAATATCTTGTATACCAGAATATGATTTGACTCCCAAAACACTGTAGTCATTTTATGGCAAAGTACACTAAAAAAATAACGTGTACCAAAACACGATGTATAAAATAGTAAATATGCGTCGAAAATAAAGCAATGTAAAGTAAATTATTATAATTATTATTATTCATGTAAATTTTGTGGCAAAAACATCATCAGACAACATATTTTTAGTGGCTAAGATAGTATCAGCGATCAAAATTAGATAACATTTCAAATTAATTTGGTGTAAATTTTTTTCCAAACATATACTAATTGTGAGAAAACAATATCATTTTTGATATTAGTTACTTTATTTGACTAACGTTATTTACCGTATACGGGCAATGTTATAGTATAAAATAGGATGACAAACTTTGGTGCAAATTTACTAATTTTGGGTAAAAAATGTATTTTTTTGGACGTAGCTTTTTACTACATTTGGCGAGCAGTTAAACATAAGCCTTTATTTTTGTCTCTTTTTTCTCTCCAACATCTGATGAGGACTTGCGGCCAGCTATTGCCGACGGTGTAATTTGCGTGTATCCACGTTTCATAAAAATAAAAAACATACTTCTTATCCACTCCTAATAAATCATATTGTTTCATGCGACGTAAATAACATGCTGTGTATTTGAGGCCTCTCAATCAAAGCGACTCTCTTCTGTTTACACTTCTTGAAACGGTATCCTAAATCTTCCATAAGTATTTTGCGCAATGTTGATTGACTGCCGGAGCTGTCAAGGAATTATTTTTTACTGCGTGGCTTTTTTTTGGTGTTCTTATTTTGGAACTGCAAGCCATAGCATCTGCTCGTTCACCCCGTATTGTGCACACTTATTTACACTGTCTTTTAACGAAGAATTAATTTTTTTTTTAAATTTTTGCTCTGCTCTTTTTTACTTTCAAAATAATCGTTGACACGCATAAGCATTTCTCGAGCATAACTGTTTAGCACATCTCTTCTTTTAGCACTCAAAATTACCAATAAATATAATTTAAAAAGAATTACTTCCGAGTAGATATCTCGCGCTTTCCCGACAGCGTTGCTAACGGTACTGACAGGTGTCAGTTAACGTCATATGTCGCTCCATTCCAAAAGGTCGTATCCTAATAGCATTTGAACCGGATTATAAATACATAGATCTATTAAATCGTCAATGTTTGATTTTCTTGCCTTCTACCAAAATGAACCTGGATGGACATAAATTATTTTTAATACAACAGCTTAGCTTGTTAGATTAGTAATAATAACTTCTTTTGTTATGATCTTGCCTGAGAACGTCTACTCCTTCGTATTTTAACCGCCGCGCCGTTATAGTCATAATAGTGATCAACGTGATATTCCGGTTAGACGGAAGAAGCTGCAAATGTACAGGATCGAGGCAATTCCAATAGCAGCCTACAATTGGCGAATCAAAACATTTTTGAATAATACAAGAAATGCCATTGAATCTGCAATTAATAATGCCCATAGACTTTAGTAAAAAACGTAGGTCATGTTTCTATTTATTTATGAAATCTAGGATGTCTCTTACTTTAGTTATTAAGGTATAGTTTTCTTGCTTTATAGCCATACGAGTACAACTAATGGGTTTATCTGGGTAATCATGGTTAATAAAATTAACGCTGAATGTAAAAGATAAAAAGGAGAAAGTTACGTTTATGATTTGAATGTTGTTACATTATGTAGTACAGTTTTAAGACGATACCTTTTCAGCAGTTTTATCGCAGTATGCCTCTTTTGTGAAATCTCCAATTAGTTTTGTACATTACTCCTAATAACTTTAATTAATATATTTTGATATAGCCCTCCTATAATGTACGTGCCTTGTTAAAATACAAAAGGGCTCTTTTTTAAAGTACCACTACAAATGAAAATGATTCTTCCACAGAAAAAATAAGTAACGAAGTATTAAAAAAATTGCATAATGGATTTCTCAACTACGACGAGTAAGGAATACGCATGGCCGTTCCCCAAACCAATCGTTGGCAAGTAAGTATACTAAACACGAACCAATTCACACTGTTTTTTTACAAAAGGAGGTGTTTGGAAACAGTAAAAATATTAAAGTTTTATGACTATGGTATAAATCATGTATGGTATAAGTCATAAATAACTAGTTGTGTGTAGACCATAAGTAATTATAAACATGTCACATTCTCGTATTCCAATGAAAATATTTTCAGTTTTGTAAGTTCTGACATAAGGTAGTGAAAACAAAACAAAAGTAGTGATTTTGCTTAAAGTTGAAAGCATCTATTTTGGGTTCTTAGCATAACTACGCAAACCATGCTTACCGGAACTGTACAAATCCTTACATATCCCATGACATTTTCTTTCAAATGAAATCTATTGTTCATTTACAAATCATTTTATGTCGTATAACTATACAATAACTTTATCAATTACGCTCTTAACATTTTATTTTAATTAATTACATACACATTTATGCCTATACGATATATGTCCTGCAGAGGACTTGTTTGGTCTGAAAAAGCTCGCATAAAATTCCTGGTATTTTCCAGGCCATGTGAACCGCCTACTCCCTCAACGGCACCAATAGTCCCACCAGCGCCAGTGGCGCCCTACTGCCACTGCGACGCGCATTCCTACTCGCCTAGAGTGGAACAGTATAAGCAGTTGTTGGAGAAGGAACAGAAGCTCTGCCACGATTATGAACAGTTGAGGAAGCAGGTAAGACTTTGTTTTGACACACACAGTGTAATTCAGCTTTTGACTAAAGTAACATAGAGGAAGATAGGTGACGCGTCTACTTATATTACGTACCATAAAAATGGCTCTGGAAAAAACCACAGATATTATTCACAAGAACTCAATTGTATTGCTCTGTCTACATATGAGGGGCGGCTAATATAAGTTCGCGGCCTGGTAAAAGAGACAGAATGATACAGTGGAGACTTATGAGGATGCAGAGACGTATGATCCGTCTGAGGGTGTTCGTAGTTCGGATGATAGTTGGGGGGAGGCAGTCTTGCCGAGCTAACAGATGCAGACAAGAATCATTTTGTAAAGGCATTATTCATTATAAATTAATTTTGAAAAAATTATAAATGTGAAGTTTCTTGCCAGTTCTTCTTCGTGATTATTGCACTTGTATTAGTGTTATATCGTAAATTGTCGGTTGGGCTCGCTGTATATACTGATTACATCATTGGAAAATTAAAATCAGGCGATAGGGAATAAGATTTTTGAGATCCGTGCGTCAGGATCGTGTCACCTACCTTCAGATAACTAGTATTCTATTATATTTTAAGACTGCTTTTTGAGTTAAAATATCTTTTTTATATTCAGTCTGAGGGACCAAATTATAACTTATACAATATTTAATTTTAGATGGTGGATGTCACCAATGACATTTTGGACCACCCTTGCGATGATATTGACTCGAAGATGTTGACAATGTATCAGTCCACATATACAAAACGATGTAAGTAGAAACATTTTACTTAAGCTATTACGGTTAACTAAGACTCAATTCCGTTTCGTAGAATTTGAGCAGTATGGCTGAGATTAAACCAACCAATAATTTAAAAATCGAGGACAAAATAGTAGTGAATGAAGAACGCGTTTCCAATGTTTATGAAAAAACTGTAATGGTTGAGGTGCTAGCTTCTAATGGCATCTGATGTTCCCAAGTTCAATCCCTGCCAAATTTATCAACGAGTTTTTTACAACCTAAGCCGACCGCTAATACGGTTAAGGAAACAAGAATACCTAAGACAATTTGTCGAAACGTGGCGGCCTAAATCTACCTTCTTAGTCGGGTGAAGCTGACGTGTCTTCTTTTTTGCATCAATTATATAAATCCAAGTTTTATTTTGTCCACAGCATTCCCAATACCAGAATACCGAAAAATAGTAGCCGCATCACAATCAAGTGCCCCAATCCCAATGGAGAGCAATCGTTTGGGAATCCTCCGCTGTTATGAAGACCCTACGAATTTCTCAGACAACGCACCAGTCGTACGTCCCACTATTGAACCTCCACGGCCTATTCACTTGGGAGTCATGCCCAAGTCGATAGCAGCCTGGCATCAGGTCTATCCTGGCAGAACAGAATATATGGCCACCATAAGTGCAACTGCCGAAGCTAGCTGGAGGTCTATGCAGAGGTATAAGGAACCCATGCCATCAACAAGGCGAAGAGCTGATGATCCGTGTGTCTAATTTTGTTCTGGTCTCGTGTGTATTTTGGTTATTTAATTACACTTTGGGAAGGTATTTTTTGTCTTTTACTGAATTTTACCTTCTCTCGAATTACCCAGGCCTGGAGGCAATTTTCCATGCCGATTCGGGCATGTGCGTGTAGGTCAGAGATGAGATCTGTTAGCATCACCTTGATTTGGAACTCCTGTACTTCTCCACAATGTAGATTTTGGTTAATTATATACGCTCTATACGCTATATCTATCTTTCTGATACTTCATATCGTTCACTGACGTGCCCCTTGAAACCAAATGTTCTCTATGTCAAAAATCAAACTTAGCAAGCAGGTCCTGAAAAAAGTGATAAAAATAGCTCTTTTCCACCACATTAGTTGTACCGGGGACCAACATAGTTCCATCCCGCTGGGGTACAGCTTTTTGGTCTCTTGCTTAATCGGTTGATACCTTTGATTAAAATAAAATAGCGGAAGATAGGTCACAAGCTTCTGAGACACGGATCTCAAAAATCTTGCACCCTGTCGCCTGATTTTACTTGTTAAATGGTACTATGCGTACCAAACCGATAATATTCGACACGAAACGTACACAAACAAAATCATATGGACACGAAATATTTTGTGTTGCTCGCAAGCCCATGTTTTGCATCGTTCTATTTTATGTCAGGGACCAATATAATTCAGTTTGTGTAAGGAAACGTGGCTGTGGTAGTACCAGAGCCATTTTAAAAGTACATAATGTAGGAACGACACCTATGGTTCATAGTGCAAAGATAAAAGCCTTAAGAATTGTATGCCAATATTTTAGCAGACACTACGCAGATCTTTTTGATATCGATAAGAAAACTCCTCCACTTCGCCGCATAATGGAAGCCGTTCAAATTCACTAAAACATTTTACATACAAACTTTTTAGGGGGTACTTAAATGCTTGCAGAAACTACACATGAATAATGCCTGTGGACTAGATGTCATGATATCAAATGTTTTTAAAGCCCTGTGTAGCTGAGTTGTCTCCTCTTTTGATAAATGTTCCCCGCCAGTGGTCTATAACTGTGGCAATCACCCTCATAACTTGTGAAGTTTTAAAATGTGTGTTGAACAATCTCCTCTTGACGCACCTAGAGAACAATGAGCTACTTAGCTATAACCAATATGGATTCAACTGGTGACCTTCTTGCATTCCACATTATATATCAATTGAACATTTTTGCTTTTATCATTCTTTTTTTAGTACACTTGGGCTAAAACTATATTATGAACCCCAAACCGGCGCCAAATGAGCCCAAATTGAGAAAAAAATGAATACCGTATTTTGTTCCATACAAAAAAATGTATATTAATTTTTTTTCTCAAAAACTATCAAACCTGGAGATTTTTGGTAGTTATAACTAATTTACGTTAGTTAATTGAAAAAAGGCACTCAGCCGCGATTGGTGTGGCGGGCTAGAGATTTTTTGTATATTAGGTCTTTACCTATGAAATTGCGGTTTTTCACGAAATAAATGAAGCGTAATTTTTTTATATATATTTTTTTCTATTAATCAAAATAATCACCCATGCAATCAATACATCTTTGCCAACGCATTGGTAGCTTATTGATGCCTTTCTTGAATAAATCAGCTGGACGGGAGGCAACAAATTCTTCAAAGGCATTTTGTACTGCCTCTCGGGTATTGAATTTTAATCCCGCCAAGAAGTTATCCAAATTCTGGAAAAAGTAGAAGTCTGTAGGCGCAAGGTCTGGTGAGTCAGGCGGATGACGGAGAACTTCCAACCCCAACTCTTGTAGCTTGGAGACCGTCTGCTGTACAGTATGAGGTCGCGCGTTGTCGTGCAGGAGCAGTGGAGCCAAACGATTGACCAAAGCTGGTTGTAGACGTGCTACTTCTCCATCATTGTGTTCAGTTCTTCACAGTACACATCTGCAGTAATGCTTGTCCCGTTTGGCAAGAAGCTGTGATGAATTACACCCGCGTTAGACCACCAAACAGTGACCATCACTTTTCTAGGGGTAAGTTTGCGTTTAGGGCATTGTTTGTGTGCTGAACCAGGGTCCAACCAACTTGCTGAGCGCTTACGATTGTCAAACAGGATCCATTTCTCGTCACAAGTAACAATGCGGTTCAGAATTCCTTCATTTGTATGCCTGCTGAGCAGTGCAAGGCACGTCTCCACGCGTACTTCGCGCTGGCGGTCATTGAGTTCGTGGGGTACCCATTTTTCAAGCTTTTTTACCTTGCCAATTTGACGCAAATGGACCAATATTGTTTTGATGCTAACGTCGAAAGCTGCTGCTAATTCAGCCGTGGATTGAGTTTCATCAGCTTCCACAATTGCCTTTAATTCGTCATTGTCGACCAAAGTTTTCGGACGACCACGGGGTTCATTTTTCAGGTCAAAATTTCCAGAACGGAAGCAGGTAAACCAATAACGGGTGGTGCGTTCGTTTGTAGTGTTCGCTCCGTAAACGTCGTTGATGTTGCGTGCCGCTTGTGCCGCTTTGCTGCCACGACGGTACTCATACTCCATAATTACTCGAATTTTTAACTTATCCATGATGACGAAAAATGTTCGAATACGTTGAAACCAAAACACTAACTATTAAACAAATGACGATTTTAGAAAAAGAATTCCATGTTTGTCAAATAAAATTAATTTGAAATTAGAATTATCAGTCAAAAAAAAATATTTTCATTTGAAATGGCCAGTACGGCAAAACGGCAGTTTCATAGGTAAAGACCTATTATTACTAAAGTTGTTTGACTAGTCAACACCTAATCAATAAAAAAAAAATTTAATCTATATTCTGACTTGAGGTCCTGTGCCTATTTTTATTCAGAATGGAGCCACTTTGCGACGCTAGTTTTCAGCTGGAGGCATGAGGCTTGATCTTGTTGTTGCTCTGTATACGATTTTACTCTCGAAAACATAAACATACATAACGTAAAAAATGATAATAATTTATTACATTGAATATATTGGTTAGTTATAATCCAAATTTAAAATACCAGATTAATTGTATATTATATAATAAATAATTAAATAATGTTAAAAATTTATAAAATTCAAATAAATAAAATAAAACCAAAGTGTAGATCAATGGCAGACGAAACATTTCGGTAAACTGGCAACTTCATGCGGATAAAACTTTCTGTGTTGAGCAGTATCCGATGCATGAGCGAGTGAAGTGTCTCAACGTGCATCGTTCTCTAAAAGATTTAAATATTGGGAAGCTTCACGATAAGCGGCACACACTTTACTTTTTACTTTTTTCTGTTCTTGGAAAGATGTTGGTTCACGTACCTTGATTAACAGTTATCGCAAATAAAAGCAAACTGCATTGTTTGAGTCTTGAGGTCTTTGGCGCAGCAAACATGCGACCTAAAGCGTCGTTCAAGTTATAAATTGGGTTGTCATACAACAATTTTATCTTGTTTGGGACGCTAAAATTTTTTCGCAGAAGTATTCCATGTGTTGTATGTTGGCACTTCAGAGTAAAGTAGTGTTTTTGCAAAGATCCACAGGTGACTATTTCAAATAAGTCTGGATCAATGTTAACATCTGGTATTTCTGCTGAGATCATTTGGTCAATTTGATCATCAAAATCTGTGCATTTGCCAATCCTCCCTTTTTGTCATTCAATAGAATACATCCAGCAGCGTGTTTCTCCAAAAACACAATACTTGACCATGAAATCCATTACGGATTTAAATTTTTGTCAACTGCAGATTAGAGACAAAACATTATTTAGAACTTTAAAAAAGAATTGGAAGAGCTAATAGCAAAACAAAGGAATTTAAAGACAAAGTGTCTTTAAATAATTCTGCCATCTCCAAATAACAAATCAGAATAAGAGGAAATGAGTAGTATTGACACCGAAAGTATAGTACATAACTAAAAAAATGTACAAATAGAAGACGAAATTGCAAATATTAAAAATTCAATGGTTGATTCCTAAGATCTTGATTATTATCATTGAATTGAAAATTAAATACAAGATTACAATGGCTTAATAATTTTTTCAGTCAAAAGTCGCTCGGAGCTTTGGTGAAAGACTTTCCCTATCTGAATCTTACCAATTTTTTAAGAGATTAAGTAGGTTATACTTCTGCCATTATTCCTGTACAACCACCGCTACTTGTGTACTTTATGTTAGTATGGGTGAAGCAGTCAGTGAGAAAAAAAATTGGCAGGGAATAGGTCCCTTTCCCGTTAACCGGTTTATGTATTGCTATTGTTATTTTTTATTTATTTATTTATATTTACAAAGTAGGCTTTCCAACAGTGAGTACAATTAAACAAAAACATTCTTAAAACACACTCAATTAGATGAAATTGCCTCACTACTCGCAGTAAAACACAGCATGCAACTAAAAAGGATTACAAACTATAATCAAGTAAAACACCAATTAACAAAGAAAAAATAATACAATAACAACAACAAAGAGAGAAAAAAATTGTTTTGCCAAAATAAAGTGAACGCAAATACTTAGGACAACTACGGTTTTTTCAAACAATAATAAAAATAATAATTTATTTCAAAAAACAATCATCAGAGTTTATCCAGACGTACTTGTGCGAAAGTAATAGTGAAGCAGAAATTTTTGAATGAAGAAGAAAATTTATAATGATTTGTTATTATTTTGAGTTAAGATCATTTTGTACTTTCCTTCTGATTAAATCTTTATGATGTCCACGAATTTAGGTAATCATTCAGTCCACTAATGATGACTTAGTGCTAAGAATCTAGAATATATGTAATTTTCGGTAAAGCGCGCGAATCGCAAAATACTGGTTTCGCTTTTTAAGTTTCGTAAAAAGCGAATGAAACTTCTCTCTAGAAACTAAGTTTTTCCTACAAATTTTTGATAAAACCCTAAATTGTAATGTCTCGTTGGATAGCTGATGAAACGTAGGGATATATGCAAAACAGGTGCCGTAATATTTTTTTTAGATGTCCTTTGCAGTCTTATTTTTAATAATAAGACTTACACATTTCATAATATCTAAGCTGATAGCCTAAAATCGGAAATTTTTATAAAAAACAATTTAATTTAAATATCTCGAAAATGGTTAGACTTAGGATAGGGTGTTTCGTAGTCAAATCAGTCAGAAACGAAGCATTGCACACGCCCTTGACGGAAATAGGTCGACTTAACTTGTAACCCTGTATAAAGCTCTAAATAATTTAGCTCTAAATAACCTGAAAAAGAGACAACTACATCTTTATGAATATAGTTTTTGAGCAATTTTACTACACTCCATAGTGACAATTAAAAACTGGCTGATTGTTTTGCGGTATACAATTATCTTTGTACGTTCCGAAACAACTTCCACGAAGAAAGTAAAGTTAGAAAATTAAGCAGAAATAAAAAAATATATTTATAAACACTGTTCTACTTAAGTAGTAGGTTGAAAAGGAATTAGGATAGTGATGCAACATTATTGAACGCCAGGTGCTGCAAATTAACAATTTCAGATACCTACTTTTATATTATTTAAAAATACTTTATATCAAAAAAAAACTTACGAAACGCTTGTTCTACTTTAGTAGTAGGTTCAAAAGGAGTAAGGGTAGCGAAACATCATTATTGTAGGCCAAGTGCTGCGTATTAACAATTTCAGATATTTATTTAATACCTACTGCTCGTCAATTCATCGTATCGCAGGATGCCCTTATACGGAATTCTAAGCTTGCTTTGTAGAGCTCTCCCTTCTCTTGCTCCACATTCCTAAGATCCTTTCATCCTCAAGGGGGTGTCCTCTCACCTCTCCTTTTCTCAATCTTTATAAACTTTGTGACACCCCTTATCTCATGTCATTACCACTTCTATGCTGACGACCTGCCAATTTAAACCCAGGGAATCGTCCAGGAAATCGATAGCATGATTGACAAAATTAATGATGACCTCGCCACAATATCTGAATGGAGAAAATCACATGGCTTAGCAATTCCAAAATGCAGCAATGGGCAAGGCACACAGCTTACAGAACAGCAGTTGGGGCAGCAAGGCTTTGAAGTTGCGACCACGACCATGAACCGACGATCTGGTGAAGCTTGCAGGAAGACACAAAACCGAATGAAAATCCTTGCGAGAGGCCGATGTCCTGCAGTGGACGTCTTTCGGCTGAAGGAAGGAGGAAGGAAGGAATTTAAATGAAGAACTCTAAATTAATGCTACACGCGCAAGTAAGTAGCACAAAAATATAAGTACGACCTACCCAGGCTAGCATGCACTAAATAAAGTAAAATACACGTAGTAAATAGATATCCTGATGGTTAAGCATTTGTTGACAATCAATTTCAAGAAATTTCTTTTCAAGCTAGGTGACATTTTAAATAATATTTTAGACAAAAATATCATGCCGTTTACAAGATTTAACTTCGTTCATTGTTAGAGAAGAGCAACATGTCTCAACTTTGTTTTTTAAGTAATATATATCAACTGAAAAGCGTCTCTGTCTTAGTACCTATATCGTCTCTCTTAGGGTGTTACCACACCAATCGATCGACCGTCGATCTTCGGGTGTTGTAACACCCTTAAGCTCGCAGTCTAAGCAGTAGTAAACCTTCCAGTAGGCATTAATTCCATGGGCATATCCTATTATAACAATCATGAAAAGAAATAAACACCGCATAGCCGACGTAAATGATTTTTCTGAAGCAACTGACTGTCAGCGTCACTTTGATATATTTAAATAAATACATTTTGATAAGCAAATTAATATTTTTCATCTAATATAAATAGAAAATTAGCACAGTTTTAAAAATCTGAAAAACCATATGATAACAAAAAAAACTTCTTAAATTGGCAGGTCGTCGAAGTATATAGGTATTAAAAAATTATAAAAAAAAGAATGTTTTCTAGATCAGGCACAATTGCAGCCAAACTATCTACGGAAATTCCTGTGAGTACCTACGTATTTTATTTACTCAAGCACCTTTTATAGATTTTAATACAAATGTTCAATTTTAACCAGATGAGTATACAGGATTTTATAATTATATAGGCCAGTTTGGTGTGGAAGTAAGTACACTTGCCTTCCATGCCAGAGGTCCCGGGTTCGAATCCTGGTAGAGGCATATATCTTATTATATTTGCTTTCTAGTCATGGATGTGTCTGTATGTTTATTTAAGTTTATTTCTAATATTTATATTTAAAAAATATATATATCTATGTGTTTATACATTTCTTAACTTTATTTATCCGTTATCTAGTATCCATAACACAAGTTCTTAATGATACTTAATTTGGGCTAGATAAAGTGGTGTGATTGTCAGAAATATTAATAACATATAGGATAGAGTAACTGGTACCCACTTCACAATAGCATTTTTCCACTTGAGCTGTTTCAAACTCAAAAACATAAAATACCAAAAGGAAAATATACCGAGTTTTCCGCTACGCACGGTCGGGCCACAGAACTTCAAATAGCGAAACATTAATGGCAAACTTAAAAAATATATTAACAATAAAGATATTTCTTTCTGTGCTGTACTCCTCTGTTTGAAGTTCAGTGGGTCGCAGTCTGGTCACAACAATGTCATCCGGTTTAGTTCCCCTGTTCATCGGAACTCATTTAGAGAAACCGCTATATAATATAATAGTACTATATAATAAGTTCATGAAACAATTATAATGTAATTAAATATTGACGGCCGATTGGTGTAGTGGGTGGTAGCTCTGCCTTATATGCCGGAGGTCCCAGGTTCGAGCCTGGTCGGGACACACCTCTTTGTGACGAACACATATGTCTATTCTCGGGTCATCGTGGTTTATGTTTATATATTAAGTTTATTCTGGGTTCCCCCCAGTTTGCTGTACGGTCATCCATAACACAAGCTCTGCTTACATTGGGGCCATACAGTTGGTGTGATTTTTTATTAATATTATTGAAGCTCAGAGTCACTCTAAGAGCAATGGAAAGGGCTATGCTCTGATTTCCGCTGCTAGATCTAATCAGAAATGAGGAAATCCGCAAGCGAACCAAAGTTACATACTTACATAGCCCTAAGGAATGCGAGACTGAAGTGGCAATGAGCAGGGCACATAGCTCAAAGAACAGATGGTCTTTGGGGCAGTAAAGTTCTTTAGTGGCGACCACGACCCAGAAGTCGCAGTGTGGTATTAAGCTGGTCCCCTACAAGATGGACTGCTGATTTAGTCACAATAGCAGTGGATGTGGGGCGCACAAGATCGAGCGGTGTGGATATTCTTGGGGGAGGCTTTTGTCCTGCATTGGACGTCTTCCGGCTGAGAAGAAGAAGAGGAAGAAAAAGTTGCATATTCCCAAATCATTTTGAACTTACTCAGTTGTATCGAGACAGCTAAAATATACTCTATCTGGCTTTTAGACCAGAAAAAATATCTAGATTACATATTTATCTTGAAGTAAGTTGGTCTCGTGTAGGTACATTTTTCTCACTATTCCGAGATGATAATTTTGCTATGAAATAACTCCACGAGTATTTGTATGATTTTTTTTTCAGAAGAAATCTGGACAGCCAGTATATGATTTTAAATTAGGTGCATTACTAGTTGCTTTGAAAAAGAATTACAGTGGTACCGCATCTGAAGCCAATTTTGAAGCTCATCACGTATGTACTTCTGAATAAAATAGTTTGTACTGAATTCCCCACCCAAATTTCAAATATACAGGGTGACTTGTAATTCGACGTATTCCTCTTGGGATGTGATAATACAACTAATTTCCAACAAAATTAACTATAATGTCCCTAATACCAAGGAGGCTCGTTATCAAGATATTCAATATTTTTGGTTTAGTTCAAAAAAATCCCGAATTAACTACAAAAAATTTAATAAATAAAAAACTAGTGTTTTGAATAAAGTTGTTTAAGTTTTAATCAGTTACCAATACATCAACAAACATTTATTAATGCTAATACTGGCACTAATATTGAACATTTTAAAATGGCCAGTGAATTCTTATAAAATTTTGTTTTGATTCACTAATTTGGTCAATAGAAGACTGGAAAAATGAAAAGATTCTCAGGAAAAATGAATAAAATGATGATAGGTAAAGTGTAATGCAAAAATGGAAATTAAAAAAAATTATTAATCAATTTTGCGACACGTTTTACAAATCTTGTTCAAAGTGACCTCCCCTACAGCGAAAACATGCCCGCACACGCTTCCTTATCTCTGTTTTTGAACTAAACCAAAAATATTGAATATCTCGATAACAAGCCTCCTTGGTATTAGGGACATTATAGTTCATTTTGTTGGAAATTAGTAGTATTATCACATCCCGAGAGGAATACGTCGAATTGCTAGTCACCCAGTATATAAAGATTATAATTCTTGAGCCATAAACATTTATTTAATTTAAGAGATATAGATTTTGTTGTGCCTCAAACCCTCCGATACAATTACGCAGCCTTTTCCACGTATTAATTTCAACGTAACTTTTCTTTTTCGATTACAAATATACCTTTTTTCCTATAGTAAAAGAGCTTTTGTAACCATCATGCTCTAAATAAAAGCTTTGTAAAGTCTTTTTCACAAAGATGATGCGTGCCACCTTCTGATATTAAGTTTTAGGCAGGTTTCCTTGCAACAATCCTTCCATGTCTTGGCATAATATTTGGACACTTTACCTTCACAAGTTGTATTAATCTGTTCCCTACGTAATCAATGTATTTTGTTTTACCTTAGAAATATAAACTGTATAAAATATCAGATCCACCATCGTCATCATTTACCTTGACCTCCCAAGATGCCCTCAAATATTACCAGCAGATGTATCAAATACGGAGAATGGAGCAAGAGTGCTCCAATTTGTACAAATCTAAATTAATCAGAGGATTTTGTCATTTGTACACAGGTAAGACAACATGTAATAAATTGAAGATTTAATAATTTACTAAGTAAGTTAATTAGCATAAAAGCAAACTTGTGGGAAGGTACAATTTATAATTAGAACAGCGGTTATAACAGTTTTCTTGGACCGACAAATGCTGACCTATAACCTAAGCCATTAGGCCCAAATAAACCAACAGATTTTAACCACGTAGTTCTGACGCTACTACGAGTAAATAATGTTATATCAAAATAGGTCGAGTTATGGATTTTAAAATTAATTTTTTTTTAATTTAGCAAATCCTTGATAACACATGTTTAGTTGAGAGAGTAATTCAAAGAAACCAATCTCTAGTCGAGAAACACAGTAAGCGAAAAAGACACTCCACTAATCCCTCCGACAACATACGATGCACGGCGAGTGTAATGTGTATGTGACATTAGACATGGGAATTTTTACTAGTTCATGAGTGACATTAAATGTGAAGTAGGTACAGTTTGCTTGTGTTAAAATGAATTGACTAAAACTATCTCAATTTATTGGTTCATAGCCCCACGCAATCATAAAAAACCTATCAATTGACCTACCTAAACAAATTTCAGGCTCTTCATTAAAACATGACCATGATAATATCCGAAATGAACCATGAACTACTTGCTTGTCTGTTAGAAAAGCGATCATCCTAGTCATAGCATTTTTTGAATTCTCGATGTGTCTAGATTTATAAATCATTTCTTTATTAGTGAATCGGGTTTTTAAAAATGTGAACCAATGTTTTGAACACAATGTTTTATCCTAAAGTGGATTTCATTACATAAGTTGTCAAAACTGTCTAACTAAGGCTGGTTTGGAGTAAACCTTATCCTTCAATATCCCCCATAAAAAGAATCTAAAGAAGCTTGGTCTGGAGCCCTGGCGACCCAGTCTAGAACGATGCTTCCGCAACCTATCTACCTGTCAGGGTATTCTTGGTTTAACCAATTACGAACCGCATGGCTGAAATGGGCTAGACAAACGTCGTGCTGGAACCACATTGTTCTTCGAGTGTCCAAATCGGCAATAATTTTAAATAATTTTCTGAAATTAATCGATTAGGAAATATGAAGGGACTTATTTATTGCCATTCAGACATTCCACCCCACAAGTTGATGGAAAATGTATGTTGGTATGAATTTTCTCTCTTTGAATGAGGGTTTCTTCCAGCCACATATGTAGTTTATGGGAATTAAACACTCCTTTTCTAGTAAACGATTATGGACTGACCATGATATCTTGTCGAGAAATCGGATCTTCTGCTAACTTTTGGTCGATGGTTCGGTCGGTTATTAGGGCCCACGGTTTATATAGTAGATATTTAATTTCTTACAAAGACAGATATTCGACTCAATGGGTTAAATCATGATTAAATGTTTTCGGAGGACAGTGACTGGCTGCTACGATAAAAATATTCGTTTTTGAGGTGGTTTAAAGAATATTTTTAGGAATCAGATAACGTTAACTATTTTGGTTTCTTACTTGATATTCATACATTTTGTTAGGATTTCGAAGGCTGTAAAGATTAAGGGAAGGTAAATAAAAAAAGCAAGTCTCAGTAATCTTGCAATAAATTTATAAAACGAAAATTTAAAAATCTATTACCAAACTTTGTTCACGTTACCAGGAGAATACGTGAAATATAAGGCCATGTAGCGATAAGTTAATATTGCAATCCTTTATTAGGTCAAGAAGCTGTTGCCGTTGGCATTAAGGCGGTAATGAGAAAGCAGGATACCTGTATTACGGCCTACCGGTGCCACGGGTGGACACATTTGTGTGGAGTCAGTGCGGCTGGCGTGATAGCCGAGTTAACGGGCAGAGTTAGTGGCTGTTCAAGAGGGAAAGGCGGCTCTATGCACATGTATGCTGAAAATTTCTATGGGGGAAACGGTATTGTTGGAGCACAGGTACATATTAATCAAGGAATCGTGCCTTGTTACTTAAGATAATCTATAATTCTGTACTATCTATATCTTTATTATGGTTATATACTAAAAGATTTGTTTTTTCGTCTCTTGGTAAGTTTTAATAAACTCTGAAACTTCCGGAATTATTTTAAAACGTCCTTCATCGTTGGAATGCTGGATGGTGTCCAGGAATGCCCACGAGAGGGCTCAGAACGAGCTCAGGTAAAACCATGTTACAAGCAGTTTTAAATACAGTACATGAATGTGTATTTTTAACTAACAAGTGGGCCAAGTTACTACAATAAAGAAATGTATTATTATTATTATTAAAATAAGTAAATAAACTTAGCAAATCATCCTTTGATAACAATATCGTAGGGTACTAAACCAAAATTTACGATATTACATAATTAACAAACTCCTGCTTTTTATTGAAAAAACTCAGGGTTCAGTTAGTGCCAGTTGTCATTCACATGGCATTGGCATATAAGTTTACTACAGGTTCAGTGCAGCACCCACTGTTGAAATTAATTCGCATTTTTTTTACTGAATGCCTCTCATTAGACCATTTCAAAAAAAAATTGTATTGAGACCGTACTAGTTTAGTAAGGGAACTTACAACCACAGAACACCATACAAGGTAAACAAGATTGTTTATCATATTGATATATTTTCTTGTCTAGTCTTATTAGATGACGTATAAAATACAAATTGACAACTTGAAATATCCTACGTGAATACGTTCACAGCTAACTTCAACAGGTCACTCGTGATATGCAATGTCTATATCTATGATTAGAATTTAGAATATTGTTATTAGGTTAAGTTGATCTGAATAAAGGTTATATTATTATATCTGTGATTTAAAAAAATCGAGTTTTTTTTATTTAATTGTTTTACATTTTTAGGTACCATTAGGCGCTGGCCTCGCCTTGGCACACAAATATAAAGGAGATGAAGGCGTTTGCTTCACCATGTACGGTGACGGAGCTGCTAATCAAGGACAGGTTTTCGAAGCGTACAATATTGCCAAGCTTTGGAACTTGCCCGTTATATTTGTCTGTGAAAATAATAAATATGGTAAGGTGAATTTGTCAGTAGTCTTCTGCATACTGAAGTGCAGATATATTTTATCAGCATTCAAAACATAAACTGACGAAGCTTCAAATTTTTTTCCCTTTAATATTCATTTCATACCTATACTAAACCACAACGGTCTAAAAAAATATAACTGAGCTAATAATTGATGATGAAATCGTGACAGAAAAATGTGTAAGAATAGTCATTAGTGACTGACATTTTAATTTCCTGAAATATTATTCACGATATCTTACATCATCGAAATCTTAAATCGCAACTAATATATACGAATGTTTATGAATGAATGTTATGGATGATTTGTTTTCATCATAGTCAACGATAAATGCTATAAAATAAAACAATATTATAATAGTATACACTTTTTTTAGGTATGGGTACGGCCACTGACCGTGCATCCGCTTGTTCAGATTATTACACTCGTGGACAATATATTCCCGGGATCTGGGTTGATGGTATGGATATCCTAGCTGTCAGGGAGGTTTCGCAATTTGCCATTGACTGGGTCAAAAACGATAAAGGTTGGTTGTTATTAAAAAAAGCGGGTATTTATTCCAAATTTTTTAAGCCAAGATAAGAAATGAATATTTCGTGTAATATTCAAATTTTATTATTTTACTGCTTACGCGAATTTCAAGCATGATATCAAAAGTCATTGTCTAAAAATTTTTAGCTGTTCTAGGCTATTTGAACTTGTTGCACCTATGTATAAAATGGTAAGTGTTAAGACAGCTGTGGTTTGTATTCAGCAAACGGTAAAAAAATTGGGACTTTTTGGGTGTTGAACGTTCTTTAAGTTCTTAAGTTTTCAACATTCATCCATTCATTATAATTATATTAAGTTAATCATTTTTAACCGCATTTATAGCATTTAATCATACTTTTATATTTTAACTCGATATTTCCATACCTTTAATGACAGGCGTCTTGCAGTTATAATGACATTCAATCATTTCTATCTGTGTCTCAAGCTTAGTTTATTAGACTCCAGTCTTACAATCATCCTCAACATTTTCTTCAAAATTCAAATTCTAGATTTGTGTCAGTTTGCCCGTCTTGGGTGCGTTCTACGTCAACATAATTAGTTTATGACGTTTTATTTGTAAAAAAGGTCGTAACAGATGTGATCTGCTTCAGACATCACTCGGTATAACAAACAACACTCAGTTATTGCTGTTCTTGCGTTTTATTTTCTTACTTCTTTTTATGAATATATAGGTTATTATATCGTATTGAATACGCGTTTTCTTCCGTCTCACCAGATGGAAAGTGATGTTGAAGGCTAGGATGTAAAACGACCGTCCAAGAAGTGCCTATTCACTCCATGTTTGAATATTCCAGGACTAAATGTTTTAGGAAAGCTCATTCCACATTTGGCGGTGCGAACCAAAAAGGAGCTTTAATATCGACCGTTCGCCTTTAAGGGTGGAATCCCTGTCGGCGTTTGGTGGTCCGATGTTGAAATGGTAAGGGTTCAATAAGTTCAAAAAGAGCACTTACACACTCACCAATAGGTCTCCAGTAAAATACCGAAAAACATGCAACTTTGCGACGGTGGTGCTCAAGACTCTGTAGCTTTTTATTTGTGAGCGCAGGGTCAACTGAGTCTACAGCTTCAAGTTGGTACTTTGCAGAACCATCCCAAAGGTGACTACATTACTCGATGCATGAGCAAACCTGGGCTGAGTAGCGATTTAGCAGCCGTTTAGAACTGAAGAACCATCGAACCTTCGAGATGATCCCTAAATTTTCAAGCAGCAGTTTGTACCATGGTCCTAATCTGGTGCCCGAAGTTAAGTTTAGATGTTACAGTAACACAGAAAAGCCCTAGCTGTTCCGTAATCGCTGAGGATACATCTTGAAATGTAGGTGTGAGGTTGACAGTGATCTTTTTCGCAGAGAATAGACACGCCTGCGTTTTTGACGGGTTGAACTTTACTAGATTGGTATTGTCCCATTTGGATACACTCCGCAGAGTCAAGTTAACCTGATCAATCATGGACTTCCTAGGAAATTGGATTTCAGGCAGACTTGCCCGTGCTTCGAATGTTTCACCAGAGCTGTCATAGGCACAAAAGGGCGTTAATATGCATCAAGAACAATGTTACAGAGAGCTCAGGCCCCTGAGGTACCTTGTGGTACATGAGGTTACCATTAAAAGCAACTCTTATAGGCCGACTCAATCGCACGGACAAGGTGACAGTCCCTGCCCTGGAAGCTTTCTTAAAATAGCTTCATGTCAATCCCAATCAAATGCCAGAGATATGTCAAGGGATACGGCTACTGCCTCTCCATGACCCTCTAAAGCAAGCAGGTGTC
Organism: Marasmarcha lunaedactyla; assembly: GCA_923062675.1. NCBI lineage: Eukaryota > Metazoa > Arthropoda > Insecta > Lepidoptera > Pterophoridae > Marasmarcha > Marasmarcha lunaedactyla. The sequence goes on from OV281358.1 coordinate 8,382,546, forward strand.
GCATAGTAGTTCGTTAGTTCCTAAGTATGTCAGGAGAACTTTATTCAAAACACGCTCCATTACTTTGCAAATTATAGAGGTGATTGCCACTGGACGTTAGTTGACTGGATCTGCACGGCTGCCCTTTTTGGTACTGACTGTACATTAGCGAGCTCCCAGGATTACAGTACCTTTCCAGTGTCTAAAGAAAGTTGGCGTGGCAATCCCACACAGGGCTTCAACACCACAGCAGTAATTCCACCTCGTCCACTGGTCTTATTCACATCCGGGCCCAGCAAAGTACTCTTCTCTGGTGTATTGTGCAGCAACTATTTTGGGGCTGAACGGAGATAATAGCGGAGGGTTTGACCATTACTTTCTCGTTGCAAATTTTAGGCGAAAATGCTCGCAAAAAGATTTTCTTTTTCTATTGCACTACACGCTAGGGAACCGGGGGTTTCTGCAGAGGTCGTAATGATAGGCGCTAGAAGTTCGCCTTAACCGACTTGGAAGACCGAGACCAGAAAGCTTTCCTCTCTGTGGAATAGGAAGCAAACTTATCTCCAATACGGCCAATGTGGTCAAAATGGCTCTTATTATCGCTTTCTTGCTTGACTTAGCTACTGCACTATAGAATAAAGTATTCCGATCCCTGATATATTAGTAGTGTCACTTAGTTGAGTAGGTTCCGAGGCTAAATACTAATATAGAGTTTTCAACGTCACTCTCCTTACAATACGTCCTTTTACACTTTTCTAAGTTTTCTATTTCATGTGTGCAGAACGATTTATCTTTGACTATAAAGAGCCAAAGATCACTGGAGGCCAAATCTGGACAATGAGGTGGATGGGGCAGTAACTCGAATCCCAATTCTATTACTGTGGCCATCATTGTCACGGACATGTAACTCGGTCAATTGTTCTAGTGAAAGGTCACATTTTTTTCTAAATTTGAGGCCGTTTTCCGTGATTTCGTACTTTAATTGCTCTAGTATTCAGATGTAATATTTGATATTTATATTTTTCTGCTTATCAAGGTAGTCTACAGAGAGTAGTATACGCGCATCCGAAAATGTAGAGGAACCTTGCCGGATGATTTTTGTGTCTTAGGCCACTTTAGGTGGCTTCCACCTTCACTCTCCACTCTGCTGACTGCTGTTTGGATTCCAGAGTAAAATGGTGAATCCATGCTTCATCTATTGTCACATTCCGGATTAAAAAATCCCATTTATTTCGCTCTAAATCATTGATACGTTGTTGTTTTAGATCAATTGTTAGCTTTTTTTTCGAAATGGATGGTTTATTTATGGCCCTATTAGCCTTTTAAATTTCACCAGACTCTGTGGCCTAGCGCTGAGGGCGCTTAGGCGGAACTTAAACTACTCCTACATGCGATATGCCTAAGAGTACCAATCGTGGCAACTATTTCGGGGAAAAAAAGCTTTCATGGCCCTATTTGATGTAAAATAGCGGTAATACTACTAATTGAAATCTTCACTACCTCAAGTATCTCTAAATTAGTCTCGGGGCTGATTGAACGATCCAGTAATTAACAAACATGAGTTTCAGATATACCGTAAACTCACCCACATGGACTCCATGATTCTTACATCTTTCTGCAATACTTGGCAACACAGAATTGTCTCTTTTCACTCTTAAACATACCTCCTTACGAATGTTTCTCTAAATCCGAAAATTAAGCCATATTGCAAAATCCAATAGTGTGAATCCAATAGTGAGTCCAATAGAGAATAAAATAGTGGGGATGCCTCTGCTTGGAATGTAACACTCTTTCGACGATGAGAATATGTTGGTATGTTCAGAGACTAGTAAATAACTATAGACTGACCATCTCCATACAAAAATTCGTGACTCGGAAAAAGCTCAAAATCCAAGCTATTACTAGATGTCACTCTCAAATAGCTTGGACCAACCTTGTCGTCTTTAATTTTTATATGAATTATTGACAAGAAACGTAATGCAAAATATTTGTATTAATACGGACTAAAACTGCTAGATGGCGTTGTCAAATAACCTGAAACCTTAGCAAGTAGGATTTATTCCTTTCCTGAAATTGGAAAATGTCATCATTTTATATCATTGATTTTGATAATTTTACTTAATAAGAATAGGTAGATAGTAATTTATCCTTACTTTATAGATGATAAAATAACAAGTACAAAAGACCATAAACATACTGGTATAAGTTAATTTTGTTCAGAAACGCCTGGGCACTACCATCCTCCTTATTTTAATTGCCATAATAACCTATGTTTAAAAGCTTTCATTATCACAGTTGTGATAAAGAGTCCACCAAATTTTAGCTTATAAATATAGATTTATTAGTACGTATATTTTTTCCGATTTGTAATAAGGTATTTTAGCGGAAGAATAAATTAATGGATCTTAATAATACATTTTATTTATCGTTGTTTGAAGAAAAAAATTTTATTTATAAAATGCAGCCGAAACTCATTTTTTTATACATTGTCATGTAATATGGTCAGCAATTACGTACAAAAAACAGATAGGGCAACTGCCTATCCAGAGAACAGTTGCTGGCTAAAAAAAAAAAAAATAGCGAACTTAAAAATTACAGAGCCTGTTTGGCATACAAAATTCCACGTCCAACCATAGTAGCCAGAATCCATGTAATATAATCATATATAATACTGAGTGCTATATTATAATACTGAAATATTAAATCGTGCTTAGCTGTATCTCAGATTTTACTCAGCTACATGATAAAATGAAAAGCGACTTTGTTTTAAAGTACATAGTGATGAAAATTCAGTCAAAAATAATGGCTGCCATTATAAAATAAAGTCGCTTTTGTTTGACCGTTTAGCTGAGATAAGTCTGAGTCTAAGCTTTCGACCTAAATTGCGTATATTATAATAAATACCTTATAATGTACCTTATAATACCTTATAATGAATTGTACTGAAATATATTTAAGTCATAATTTTAACATAAGTTCTATAAAGTTTCCTGCGACATTTTCTTTAGTATGGTTTTTGTTTTATTTTAAGATGTAAAGTTAAATTACCTAGATCGTATTATCAATATATTAATATTAAATTTGAACTCTATTCCACAGCAGTAAGGTTCATTTTTTGGTTATTTTTGAATGTAATGATTTGGGGCAAGACTAACCAAAAGTGTGAGGAAAGGTTCTATACCTCTGAAAACGATTGTATGCTAGTCTTGCCCCAAATTATTACATATGAAAATTACTACAACAATTAACTTTATTGCTCTGGGATAGAGTTCAAATAACATTTAAATAAACGTTAAAATTTATTATTTTTATACAAAAAGTATAAAATGTCGATTTTTATAATTTAATTTAATTCGTTAATGTTAGTCTTACCCCGCTTGGTGGGGGAAGACTAGTGCTGCGTTCCGTTTGCCGATTACAGCGCTCACAGCGCTAAAAGTGCTCAAAACCGTTCCGATTCGTTTGAGCGCGCTAAAAGTGTTATTAGTGCTATTGCAATCGGAACGGTAAATATCGCGCTTACATTCTGATTGTTCGTCGCTTATGTCTAAAGTTACAATTTCATTAAGATCTTTGACCCTAAATGAAGCAGGAGCCATTTTTTTATATTATTACAAAAGAAAATTAATAAGCAAGCTTTTAAAATCTTTAATCGACTAATAAAAACATCAACAAAGTAACGTCATGTGTCAGTTTTGACAGGCCGCTCACAGCGACCATGCTTTGTAGCTTGGGCACTGTGAGCGAGAAGATGGCGGCGTTTATGACGTCATTGATGACGTATCGATATCGCTGTGAGCTCGCTCACGGGCAATCGGAACGGGTATATGAGCGCTGTGAGCGCTGTGATCGGCAAACGGAACGCAGCATAGCAGTTTTACTAGTCTACTATTTTATTTAATATAACCGCCCGCCCGCGTGGTCGGAAAGCCATATATATTCTAATCGCTTGAGTAAAGTTGATATTGCGATGTAGAACACGCGGTTGGTTGAGTAGCGCGTCACCGCTACATTGTTAACTCAAACAACATAGTCATAAAATTCAATCTTAATTGCCTAACAGAGAAGTACCTATGTTAATCCTACCCCATCTCACCTTACATAAATGTGGTTCCTTGTGTAAAAGGCTCTAGAAATATGGTTGGATTTTTTATGTGTCATGTGCTATAGTATTTGAACATGCATGCAAATGAATTTTTTTGAACCGATAATTGTGAACACTTTTTGATCCAGATGCTGTAAAAATAAGTATTTTTAAGACGTCCAGTAGTAGTAGGCTGCTAAGCAAACTAGGCGTGTTACACACGAATTCTTACAAAACTATTGTAAGAAAATATACTTGATTGATTAAATTCAAAATTTCAAATTGCGGTTCCAAAGGAATGCGAGCCCGGCCATATAAGCCGATTGCTGGCATTAGAACGGCAGTCTAGTTCAAGCCATCCTACCGATAACATCTCCAGTCTATTACAAGTAACTCTCCAAGTCCTCGAACTCATGCTCATGCTGGAGCTACCGAACTCTGAAGCTACCTGACGCTGAAGCTGCCTCATGCTGGAGCTATCGGACGCTGAAGCTACTTCATGCTGAAGCTACCTGACGCTGAAGCTGCCTCATGCTGAAGCTACCTGGCGCTGAAGCTGTCTCATTTAGATGCTACCTGAAGCTGGCTCATGTTGAAAATCCCGACATTGACGCCTGATCCTGCTCCTGCTGCTGACCCTGATGATCCTGCCTACTACCTCCTCCTGCCTGCTGATTTAACCTGCTCCTCCTGGTCCTACTCTCGCTGATCCTGCACGTGCCAGAGCACCAGTTGGCGCCTGAGCGTCTACCACTGATCCTGCACGCGCCTAAGCGCCTTCCCCATGGAAGCCTTCGCGGCTACCTCTCCGACTAATTCATGTCCGTGATAGTTTTTGAAATAAAAATTATTTCCTACGTGACAATTTCTTGTAATTTTGTGTAAGTCTTTTCCTCATCTTTTATCCACCCGTTATCATGGTATTCAACTCGGTTCGACCAGAATTCTTGAAACTGCTCTTTCAACGATGGGTCAGCTTGATTAGGCATGGCAGGCAATTTTTATTTTTTTTAGTTTTTAGGGAGTTTATTTTCTGTTTTCATATTATTGTTTGTTCGTATATTTCCGTGATCGAATAGAAAGAATGTTAAGATTTGGTTTCAGTGCATCTTCTAAGAAGTGGTGTATTCCTTAATTAGGTGGCTCAAGACGGCAGTGCGTGCGTGCTGTAATTTTGTATGATAACTTCAACGTGTTTACACTACTAATATCCTCGGTTTTCCTACTACATTTGTAACGCGTTGTTTGCGGAGTGGTAATTGAGGGTCCAGAAAGGAAATACCAAAGCTCTCTTCTATGTTTATTTTGCAGTAAAATTAAAAATATACAAAAATGCCTGTAAATACAAACAAAAAATATAAACAAAATTGAAATAAAAAATAGTCACACAAAATAAAACAGAAACATTAATACAATTAAATTTGATCTGAAAAGAAAAAGTAACAACAAAATAAAATTTTAATGAATGAGAATCCTTACCAAAAATTTTGGCTACGCACACTCGTGTACGTAAAAATAAATTATTGATTTCATGAAAACTTTGATTGTAGATAATAAAAAATTGATAAACATGTAATTTTGAATAATAAACTCGGAAACAATAATAAATAAATAGATTCTAGTTGTTATGATGGATAATTTTTCGTGACTGGCTTGTCAAATCAAAACATTGCCGTTCTCCGACACTACGTAATTCGTAGTTTAAAATTACGTCGGGAACGACAAAAAAATAAAATTTACTGACAAAAAGAGGTCGAAATAGACAACCGTCACACATTTAAGGTTCCTATGCTTACTCTGAGGTTCTCGTTTCTCTTTTGTCATCTTATTTCCCATCGTGGTGGTTCTGGCTTGTGTGGGTTAGCTCGTTTTGTAGCTGAGTATGGCACTAATAGCCGTTGCACCTGTTTATGCTGGTATATGTGTGGTATAAGAACTATCAATCTAAGGTATTCAATAAGGGTAGTATATAATGAATAATTAAATTTATAATAGCAGTTTACTGTTTTGTTGGTTTTTGTTTGGGCTTAACTGGTGGGGTTGTTGGCATGGTCGATTTGAATTTAGTAAGAGTTTCAAAAAAAAATTTCAATATATTTTTGTTTTTCTAATTATAGTGAGTATTTGTGTAGGTATTTGCAGGACTGTTATAACTGGTATTTGTGTTAATCGTAGTGTGGTTGTAGGTAGCTCTAATTGAAATACCTAGTCTAGGCTTATTGCTGTCTGTCTTTGTAATTGCTACAGATTTTATTTTTTCTATTTTTACTTTTAAATTGATGTCCAATAAGTTGCACAGAAAATTGTGACAAATTGTTTAAGAAAACAAATATTAGAATCTTTATTCATAATGTGAATGCTTAAAAATTTATGACTTTGATTCCAGGACCATTGGTAGTAGAAACTGAAACCTACAGATATTTTGGCCACTCAATGTCAGATCCAGGCATTTCGTATCGCTCCCGAGAAGAAGTAGCCGAAGTTAGAAAAACAAGAGACTGTATTGCTTCGTTCAGGAGCCGTCTCTTGGACAGTAAACTAGCTACAGAGGACCAACTGAAGGTTAGAAAACAAACGATAATGTATGCAGAATAATTGATTTCCTTCCTTTTTTGCGTCTTATTTTCCTATTGCCCTCATAATAAACAATTTACGTAGTTGTGTTCCGTTTCACGGAAGGGAACCGTCATTACAATTACAGGAACAAAGGAACTGAAGTCCGCAGTCGACAAACCTGTCCTCAAATTGATATTCCAATATATATATATATATATAGTAATCACAACTCAAATTAAAATTCCAATTCAAATATTTATTTTTCAACATTGACTATTACTAATTCTTCTTATTGGCGTTAAAATGACTCTAACAACAGTTTGGAAAAACATTAGTGAAGAAGAACTAGCATGAAACTTCACAAGTATCATGTTTTCAAAATAAATTTACTATGTCTCTTTATTAGCTGCAAATTATTAGCTGAGAACCGCATTCCGCATTCTTTTAATTTAAAAATAGAAGGAAGTATCACCAGCAAACAATGTGAACTAGCACTGATTCTTACCACGGAAGTCCTAAAAATAGGAAAGGACCAAGAACTCAGCCCTGGGGCACACCCATTGTCACTGCCGATGTAGTCCTGATGATTCGTCTCCTTTTATTTCAACTTTCTATTAGAAATATATCGCTTATTCAAGCTAAGTGCCTTGGACAAGTCACAAAAGACACCAATAGCATCACACGATTACTCCCATGCACTGGTACACACATCGTCAGAATCTAGGGATATTTTATATTTTACCAAACAACTAAAATACTATGAAGAATTTTCTGATATTGTAAATGGAAGAATTATGGATTATTTTAAGGTCTTTAATAATAAATAAAAACATTTCGTGATTTTTGTTGTGTTTTAAACAATAAGTTTTTTTTTTATCAACCGTAGCATAAAAAAACATTTATTTTTATAGATATATCAATTTTAATTAAAATTGCAAAAATCTTGAAAAATAGAATTATTAATAATCAGTGTGGCCACCTCTTACATTAATTACACATCGGCATTGATAGTTAATACTTAAAATTAAACTGTCAATGTCTTGTATGTTGTTCCATCCTCAAATTTGGTGGGAAATCTGTCAAACCTCTCCGTTGTAACATGTCCCAGGCATGCTCGATAGGATTTAAGTTGGGCGACTGTGCATGCCAAACCAAAACTTGAATATTGTGGTCTCGGAGAATGGCCGACACAAGCTGCACCGTATGGGAAGGAGTATTATCGAACATGAGAATAAATTCCTGGCGCATTTGGATTCTGTGTGGGACAATAACAGACTCTACTACCTCTTTGAAGTATTTTTGTGCAGTCATGCTGCCTTTGCTCCAAACGAGCTGGTTCTGTCCGCCAAGCCGATTTCCTGCCCATACCATGATTGTCCCGCCTTGGTATGAGTGGACTTCCTGATAGTGCCGTAGTCGGCTAACTATGCCTGGAGTTCTACAAACGCGTGTTTCTTGAATCTGGATGAAACCCAAACCGAGACTCATCGGTGATCAATACCAAATACCATTGTTCTTTACAGAAATGAAACAATTTTTATTTTTAACGAAACGAATTACTAACAAATTTACCGCCGTGTTTGGCTTTTTCTTTTGTATTTTTTATTTATATTTTTAATTTTGAAAATAAAATAAAAGAGGTTTTAATCTGTACATAAACTTTTATGGAGACTAACAAAGAATTTAAACTATAAAGTCGTAAATGATTTAGGATTATGATATCTTAAAATTAAATACCATAAAATATAAAAAAAAATCAAAATTGTGTAAAGGAAAACTGATAAATGCCAAAACAATAAATAACCTAAAATAGTCTGTTTTATGTGGGTGTATTTGAAGGAGAGGACGCTTATGTGCTCTGCATGGCGCCTCTTTCAAATGGGTAAAAGAAAACCGTTCGCGAAAATATTGCGGGGAGTTTGTATTATAAACAAGAGGCAGAGGATTCGCATGTTTCTACAAAGTCGGATAGGAAGCCAAAGAACTTGGTTACGGAACTTTACGAAAATACATGATCATGCTTTTTTAGACCGAATATAAAACGTATGGAGAGATTTTGTAAACGATCCAGCTTATTTAAGTAGTAGATGCTCTTCAGAGACATCTAAGTAGCATCTGCATAATCGATGATGGTTTGAATGAGACTTTAATGAAGGGACATTTTAGACGAAAAGTGAAGGAAAGTTTGAAGGATTTTTAAGGTACGTATTGAATTATAAACTCTACGACTGATTTCACTAACATTAGGTCGCCAAGGGCGATAAGAATCAAATATTACACCCAAGTTTAAGTGTGTAAGTGAAATCAATTCGAGTGCCATCAAACACAATAGGAGGAAGATCGATAAATTAATGCAACCGCGCATATCGACGACCGAGGATCATAGCTTGAGACTTTCTAGGATTTACACGTAATCCAAAAGACTTAGCCCAGTCACTTATGTGGCTGAGTCATTAATAGTGGAAATGGCTGAGCCAACACCAAGAGTTAAAAGCACTACTGAAATCTAGCTCTATATCTAAATCTCACTACTATAATCTATTCAGTAGTGTGAGAGAACCATTGTCTATAGCCCAGCGTATGTCATCTGTCACATTGACGAGTGCTGATAGAAATGCAGAAACGAATAATTTTGTATAGACATAAAGAGACTCTGTAAATATATTTTGAAAAAAAATATACCCGTGAAGTTTCTTGCCAGTTCTTCTTCACGAAGGTTTTTTCGAACTGGTGGTAGAATCATGTTTTATTTGACGTCAATAAGAACAAGTAATTGTCAATGTTGAGAAATAAATATTTCATTTCATTTCATTTCATTTCGATACTGTGCTGTGGCCCGGTTGGTATCCAGATTGGAAACGGCTTAGCAAATTATTGCTAGTAACAAATGCCAACAGTGTTCAAGGACTTTGGACAAGAAGGATAGGATGGAAATGGGACGAAAATGTGTAATGGAGCTAAGATTAGACACTTTAGGATGTGGTATAAGGTGAGCTTTTTTCTAAGCAGTAGGGAAAGTATTGGTAGCTAAGGAATGGTTCAAAATATACGTGAGTATAGGTAATACAGTACGTAAGATCAAAGCGATCATTTTGGGGCACACATTGTCATTATCAACAGCTGCTGACGAGATGGAGAAAATGGTTCTCTCAATACAGTCATCAGAAGTTAAAAGGCGGATAATAGGTGGTAGTTTTGGACAATGCATATGAGGTATCGGTTTTTATATCAGGTGTAAGGGTACATGGTGGATTAGAAAAGTGTGTGTTCAAAGAGTTGAGGTCAAAGGTGTTAAAAGAGGCAGGAGATTTACCACTCCCTACCGATTTAAGGAATTTCCAAATGTCTGCAATGGTACTTACTTTTACGCTATACTTACTTTACTAACTTTTTAGGGGAGCATGACGGTCATACAACTCCAAAAGCAAGGAGTTAAAGTTAGAAACGTTTGCGTCCATGCTATCGGTATTAAATACAGACGACCAGTCAATGGCATCGTACTGCAGTAAATCAACGTTGATGTTTGTAAAGTTGCGGAGTGTTAGTTTTAAATTTAGGTTTACGGAGACGAATGCGATAGGACAGGAACATTAAAGTATGGTAGGAAAAGGTAGCAGTTGTTTGAGCATGATCGGAAACATTTCGAGAAGATGACACTATCATGAGGTCAATTAGAGATGGAGCAAAATTGGGAAAGTTATGAGTGGGAGAGAGAGGCAGGAGAGATAGACTACAGGAAGTGAGAAGAAATTCCAATCTGCGCGATCGAGAGTTGTTTTTAATCTAGCACGTGTTTAAATTACCTCACTCACAATTCTATATGGGATATCCGTACGAGGGTAAATAGCCACACCTCCACCACCCTTACTGGTACGATGGATCCTGGAAGAGATTCGGAAGTCGAGGGGAGGGAAGGTTTGAGAAAGGTTTTTGAAATCAGCAACGCATCAATATTATCAGAACTGAAAGATGTAAATAGGTCAGTGTAGCGACTAGGAACCACTTTAAAATTGAAGGGATCTTTGGAGATGACAGAAGAGACTCTATCATGCAAAGTCAGAGGTGGTGATTGAAAACTATGGGTGTAGTAAACCTGCAAGAGGAAGATAAGCAAGAGAAAAAGCTATCGGCGAAGTCATTACTATCGGACATATAATAAGTTAAATAAAAATATTAATAATAATACTATTATTTACAAATGTTATATGAAAATAAATTATATCATGAGTTGGTATAACTAACGCTTATCTTTTGAACGTTATTGAAATGAAAATATACCAAATGAGTTTATATGAAATTAGACGCACCCCAACACCAGCATCGTTAATTGAGCGATCCCGCGTGAAACCAATTTACTAACAAAAATAATCTTTCAAAAATCTTACTGAGCGTTGGTAGTACTTATAGATACAGGTCTAAAGCGATTAGGGTCAGAAATACTACCTGCTTTGAATATTGGAATGAATGCTTTTAAATGCGTTTAAAACTTGTGAAACAGTACCTAACATGTTTAAGTTGAAATCAATATCGCACGAATGTATATTTTCTTTGAGTAGTGACTGTGAAAGAGCAGAAAATGAGTTAAGACTCAAAGAAGTTGACAAAGAATGGTCTGTAAAACATTTTTGAATTGCTTCAGTAACTTCTTTGTCGGTTGACTACAATTTATCATTAATTTTTAAATTATATTTGGTGTGCGGGTCCTTTACTTTCTAGGTTTCCTGATAATATTCCAAATAGTTTTTGAAATATTAGTAACTATGCTAAATTTTTACTATTAATGTAATACTTTTAACATATTCATAAAACGTCTTAGTATGATTATAAGCTTTTTTATCTTTTATACTTTTAGATATTCCCACTTTTCGCAGTCGCTGAACCTAAATAAATTATTAACTACATATATTTTCTTTTTTTGTAAAATCAGTATGATTTTCGTTTCTAATTAAAGAGTTATATTGAATTATATCGATGAACATTTTGTCAAATACGTAATTTATAGATATTCATGGGTATAACCAGTACCCATACTTATATTATAAATGTAAATCTATCTGTCTGCCTGTTACCTCAACTCACTTAAAGCACTCAACGGATTTGGATTAAATTTGGTAGAATCTGAAACTCCGGAAAGGATATAGGATAGTTTGTATGAAAAGTGTTTCTAAAGTGGGTAAAAATTTGGCTTTAAAAATGTGTATCGAATTTTTTTATTGTTTGAAGGTATGTGCATAAAGGGTTTACAATGTCATATTACATATAGACAAGTCATACCCAAACAGTACCGCACAAAATACGGCGTCAACTTAACTATAGGTACCTCTCCGATATATACATTAATATAATTTGTCGGAAAAGGAAAGAATAATACGATTTACTTGTTGTAAGAAAGAGATATCTATGTATTGCGTGACGTTGCTTCGCACTAATTGGTCGCGAGCGTACGTGACGTAGTACGTAAATTGTCGCAGTATATCGCGTTGTCTCTTTTACTCCCACATATAAGATCATATTACATCTCGTTCTTTGAGTTTGTTGAAATGTATAGCCATGTTAATTTTAAAACTTCAGTTTAAATAGCAAAATAAAATAATAAATAAGATACCAAGTTATAAAAAAAATAGTACCTACGCATGAAAATGAACGTTTAGCCTTTTTTTTACACATACAAGGGGATACCCTCTTGCTTGTACGGTATTAAAAACACAGAATTGGCAATAAGTTTTGTTTGACGTTTAGTCGTGACTCTGGGTTGCACAATACTAAGGCAAATGACGGGCAATTGCCTTGCATTTGCGTAGCCATTACTGAGAGTGGACAACATGTCTGTATGTAATACTAGCTGTTACACGCGGTTTCACCCGGGTTATTCTAAATTTCGAGGGAATATCGGGATAGAAAGTGTCCTATGTGTTATTCTAGACTATAAATTATCACTGTGCCAAATTTCATATTGATCCATTCAGTAGTTTTTATCTGAAAGAGTAACAAACATTCATCCATACAAACTTTCGCGTTTACTTTCGTCGTCGTCATTGAGGGTTTAACCTATTAAGACTGGAATACTAATCTAAAATTGCTGAAATGTGAGGGAGTTTGAAAATAGGGTGATGGGATGTTTGAATTGTTTGATTAGTTGTTGCATAATTTAGAGCAACAGATCATGCTTTGCATGACCCCCATCCTCACCGTTTGAAGTATTTGAGAGCACTATGGATGAGGTGGTTTTTGTTATTTACATAGAGTAAATAACAAAAACAAAGAAATAATTATTTGTGGCGATTTTAATATTGATTTATTAGTAGAGACGATTCTTGAATCTTTTTAATTGTTACAACCTAAAAAAATCTCTTCTTAGAGCCTACGCGAATCACAGCGACCTCAGCCACATGTCTTGATAACATTTTTACAAATTTTAATGCCATGTACAAAGTCAGTAATTAATAAACTACAATCAGATCACAGTGGGCAGTTGGCCACTTTTGATATTGGGCTAAAAAAGACTCTAAAAAGAGAAATTACCTTTATACCCATGAATGAGAGACGGCTTGAAACATTTAGGAAAAATGTATTTGAAAAAACATTTAAATTAGATTACTGTGGAGATCCTATTACTCAATATAACTCTATTCATAATATAATTAGAAATGAATATGACTCTGTTTTTAAAAAACAGAAAATATGTATAAATAATAATTTATTTAGGTTTAGTGACTGGGCAACAGTGGGAATATGCAGAAGTAGAAATAGATTATATGAATTGTACAGTGAAAGAACTTATAATCATAATAAGACATTTTGTGAATATGTTAAAAAGTATTCAAAATTATTTAACGAGTATGCAGTGTAGCTAAATCTAATTACATTAATAATAAAAACAAATATAGTACTAACATTTCAAAAACTGCATGGAATATAATTAATTAGGAAACTGGGAAAGCAAAAGAACCGCACACCAAATATAATTTAAAAACTAATGATAAAGTGTTGTCAACTGACAAAGAAGTTGCTGAAGCATTTGAAAATTTTTTTACTGCCATCCCTGTGTCAACTACTTCGAGTATTCATTCATGTTCCACTCTTGCACAGTCACTGCTAACGGAAAATGTAAGTTCATGCGATATTGATTTTATTTTTAAACATGTTACTGTTCCACAAGTTTTAAATGCATTTAAAGGCTTTAAAGTAAAAAATACTTCCGATTTAGATGGGATTTCTGTTAAAATTATTGAATCTGTCATTGACGGTATAGCCCCGTACTTAGCCAGTATTTTGAATGACTGTGTTGATAATGGTGTTTTTCCTGATTTAATGAAATTGAGTAAGGTCATTCCAATATTCAAAGCAGGTCGTATGTCTGACCCTAATAATTTTAGACCTATATCAATACTACCAACGCTCAGTAAGATTTTTGAAAAATTAATTTTAAATCAATTACTTTCTCATTTTTACGGTAATAGTTTAATGAATTTTAAGCAATTTGGTTTCACGCGGGGTCGTTCAACAACCGATGCCGGTGTTGAGCTCATAAAACACGTATTCAGCGCCTGGGAGGAGTCGTGTGATGCTATTGGTGTCTTTTGCGACTTGTCCAAGGCGTTCGACTGTGTGGATCATACTACTCTACTCATGAAACTGCACCATTACGGCATAATAAACCGAGCGCTTGCCTTGATTAAATCATATATTTCTAATAGAAAACAGAAAGTTGCAATAAATGGAGAAAAATCATCAGGATCGGCAGTGACAATGGGTGTGCCCCAGGGCTCAGTTCTTGGTCCTTTCCTATTTTTAGTATATATCAATGATCTGCCATCGGTCGTCAAGAATCAATGCGAGGTCACATGGTTTGCTGACGATACTTCCTTCTTATTTAAAATCAAAAGACAAGAAACTGACTATCGAGCAGTAAATAAATGCATCTCCAAAACAGAGCAGTGGTTCTCAGCTAATAATTTGCTCCTCAATGAAAAAAAAACGAAATGTGTTAAGTTTACATTGCCAAATGTCAAACAGGTAAACACAAACATTGTAGTTAAAAGCCAGGAACTGACTCTTGTAAACTCAACTGTATTTCTGGGCATAACCTTAGACGCCAAACTACAGTGGGGACCGCATGTTGATGGTTTAGCGAAAAGGCTTGGCTCTGCCGCATATGCTGTTAAAAAAATTAGACAAATTTCAAATGAAACAACTGCTCGATTAGTCTTTTTTGGTTACTTCCACAGCCTCATGACATATGGTATTCTGTTGTGGGGGAGTGCTGCCGACATCGATACTATATTTATTTTGCAGAAAAGGGCTGTTCGAGCAATCTATCAGCTCGATCCAAGGGTGTCACTTAGAAGTAAATTTAAGGAAAAAAATATTCTTACCTTCCATTCACAATATATTTTAGAAAATTTAAAATATGTAAAAAAGAACTGAAATGTTAACACAAGAGAAAGAAATATGCTGGCAGCTCACGATAGTAGGCTTCATAAAGTCACTAACTCATTCATGGGTCAATGTATACGCTTTTATAATATGGTTCCTGAGGATGTCCAAGTTCTTCCTATTGACAAATTCAAAGAAACTATAAAGGAGAAGTTGTGTGCTAAAGCATAATATTATAAACTATCCGATTATTTGGATGATAAAAGCCCTTGGGTATAATCCCCTCATTAACAGGATTGTACTAGTATTTGAACAAAGCATGTGTAATGTGTCTGTATGTTCGATGAGTTCTTCGTCCCGATGAATATCTAAAGCGTCATTGTCACTAAAGTACGTCTTCTTATGGTAGCGTCGGGTAACGGGTCGCTCACTTCCCTCTAATATGGTTGAGGAGGGCGATGGCTGGATCCCGCGTTAACTCGTGAACGGGTGCCGTTTGAGGGTGTTCGTCGTTTGGATACTTGGGGGGAGGGAGACTTGCCGAGCTGACAGATGCAGAAAAGAATAATTTTGTATAGACATAAAGAGACTCTGTAAATTTATTTTGAAAAAAATATACCCGTAAAGTTTCTTGCCAGTTCTTCTTCACGAGGGTTTTTTCGAACTGGTGGTAGAATCATGTTTTATTTGACGTCAATAAGAACAAGTAATTGTCAATGTTGAGAAATAAATATTTCATTTCATTTCATTTCATTACCATTTTGAATTTAAGTATGGTTTTTTTATACTTTTGGTAAATATTTTTGTATATTTGGGCTAAAAATATTTTCTTTTGAGCCTTATATTGTACTGTATTTGATAATTAGTAAACACAAGACAGGTTATTTGTAAAAATAAATTAAAACCCTAAACCAAAAGGCTAAACCGATTGCCATCAAACGTAGGTAAGGATGTACAGACTTTAAACAAAAAAAGCTGGTAAAAAAGTCGCTCCAGACACACCGATACACACGTCAAATTCAGAACATACCTCTTATTAAAAAAAAATTAATAACCGTAAAATGCTTTAAAACAGTAAAAGTTTGTAAACCGCTGTTATTTAAGGCGTTAGAAGCCGCGGCAAAGGCTAGTTATTAAATACAACCTCTGCAATAGTGGTGTTCATGGAGTTTACCATCGAGTATATCGCGTAGTCGTTTGCCGGCTACGGAAATAGTTTAACAAAATGTTTGAATTAAAAACATAGAACAGACTGGTATCAAAATTCGCTTTTTTGTTTTCAGGATCTTGAGAAACGAATAAAAAAGGAAATGCATGATTTTGCACTCCAATCATCCAAAGATCCAATTCCTGGATTAGAAGAATTGTCTGCAGATATCTACCACACTAATTTACACGAATATATTAGAGGAAATCATCCTGAACAACGTTTAAGCCATGCTAACATTGCGCCTAGAAAATAATACGTAATTTTTTTTATGGCAATGTTTTATCATTAGCAACTTAATACGTAATAATTATTACTATTATGTTTATATTTTGCGTGGGCCATGGCTTACTGTCTTTATTGTTGTCTTTTTAAGCTATGTAACTTTTTGATTGTAACTAAAATGCTAATAGAATATAATCTTGTCATAGAAATAGGTTTATTTATTAACTACCTACCTACCAAGCTCAATGACAAAGTGCCTTTAGTTATTTTTTATTACAATATTGACTTATTAACCGTTTACAACGATTTAGAGATTGCAAAAATTTAAAGTTTATCTACTGTATTGGTTATTAGCATTAATCCGTTATTAATTGGACTTAGTTATGCAGAGCTACCACAACTTGGTCCAAAAATTGTTATTGATACCAAAAGTGTATATTAATGGTGCGTTCCGATTGCCGATTATATCGTTCACTGCGCTATTATACAAGTTCTGAATGCCTGCGAGCGCGCTCACATGGATATCGATACGTCACCAATGACGACGCCATCTTCCCGCTCACAGTGCCGAAGCTACGGAGCAAGGTCGCTCTGAACGGCCTGTCAAAACTGACACATGACATTTCTTTGTTGATGTTTTTACTAGGCCATTAAATATTTTTGGGAGCTTGGCTATTAATTTTATTTTGTAAATAATAAAAAAAAGTTTTTACAGAGCGTCGGTAGCGCAGTGGTTAAGGCGCTGGCTTCTCGACCTTGAGGTCGCGGTTTCGATACCCGTGACTGCCAAATGTACCGTAAATGTAGTTTTTACAACTAGTACATAAAGCCGACTGCTCTAACGGTATAGAAAAACTTTCGTGAGGAACCAACATGCCTATGTAATTATTTCATATGTGTAAAACTTTAAGAAAGAACTGTCCTGATTTCATGGTAGGTTTACTATCAATATCACTTATCAAGAAAAGGTTAATTTTGATATCAGAGGCTGAAGCGGAATCATAATGGGACCGTAGACTAAAAACAAAGTGGGGTAGTAGATATATGGGGATTCTGAGTAGCTTCACGGATTATACTACAAGATCGCTAAAAAAATATTAAGATTTATAATAGATCTCGTTTCACATTCTCAGTTTTAAGGACTAAATGGGTTATGTCCAGTTAAACACAGATGTAAGATACAGACACTTTATTTCAGTTAAAGTTCAATTTTATTTTCAATACACCACTTATAAAAATAGATAACATTTTTTAAAGCTCAAATATTCTTATGATAGATACATGAATATACATCATTGCATTCTTTATAAATATCAGATAAACCATGGATACTAGGACACTTATGATTTTCTAAGTTCAAAACATCATGATTACCAAACATTTCTTTGATCCACTTTGCTTTTTCTGCACCTTTAACATATATTTGTTTATTCTCAAGGAAAGGTGAAATTAGATGTTTATATTTAGAGAACTGAATAAATCCTTTTCAATAGATATTTCTATTTCTCTCAATCCAAGCAACTTGTCTCTTTTCTTTAGTAGTCAAATCATAAAATGGAAACGGTTGTTGTAATAAAAAGACGTGCACTCTTTTATTTTCTATTATAGCTATTTCCTTGGGCATAAACTGATTTAATTCGGTTTTGAAACCTTGAACATCAACTATCAACCTCATGATATCTTGCGGACCGTACTGCTTAGAGGTTTATATTCTATAATGCGATCGTTAATTATCAGACAATAGGCACTCGCTTTATCCAGGAAAATCTTTATCGCTTTCTATTTCTAGTCTTAGATCAACGGGGCCAGTTTTCAATGTTTCGTTTTGTCTTGAACAGTCTATTACAAACAAAGGTGCTTTTTCTTTAAAGTCGTTTATGTTAAGCAACGGATCGACTGGAGCATTGTAATAAGACTGACGGAATCTGATGTAGATTTCATATATAATCCGGTTCACATGCTGTTATACCTTTTGGAATGGAGTGGCATGTGACGTCAACTGACGCCTGTTAGTACTGTTAGCAAAGCTGTCGGAAAAGCGTTGAGTGACGAATACAACTTCATCGGTAGTATTTATTTTTAAATTATATTTATTGGTACTTTTGTGCTAAAACGGAGTGCTAAAAGAAGAGGTGTGCTAAACAGTCGTGCTCGAGAAATGCTTATGAGTGTGGACGATTATTTTGAAACAGAAAAAGAGCAGTGTAAAAACATTGAATTATTTGTTAAAAAACAGAGCCAAGTCAGAAACAGTGATTTCGAGACAGTTATTATTGGAAATTACCCACCGTCTAAAAAATAATAATATTACCGAATGCGTGGTCAAGGCCACAGGTGTAAACAAAAATACAGTGAGCACAGTACGGGGTGAAAGAAAAGACGCTTTAGCTTCTAGTTCCAAAATAAGAACACCAAAAAGAAAGCCACGCTGTAAAAAACGATTACTTGACAGCCTTGGATTGCCAGCTGTGAGAAACATTATCCACTCTTTTTATACAGTCAAAAAAGAGGTTCCAGCCCTGAAAAAAATACTCGCAGTTGCTCAGAGAGATTTAGATTACACAGGCAGTAAATCAAAATTGCGCAGAATATTTATGGAAGATTCAGGATTCCATTTCAAGCGGTTTAAACAGAGGAGAGTCGCTTTCATTGAGAGGCCTCAAATACAGGCGTGGAGAGCACGTTTTTTAAAGCTAAATAGGAGATAACCACGATCATTTGAATACACAAACTTCATGAAATGGGCAGAAGAAAAGCTTTTGCCGAATATTCCACACAATAGTATTATTGTAATGGACAACGCACCGTACCCTAGCAAAGAACAAAATTAAGTCCCTGGAATGAATTCAAAAAAACAGGATATGATAGAATGGCTTCAATCACAAAATATTGGCTTTGAAAATCAAAATATTGGCTTTGGAATTAGCAACTAAACCAGAACTATATGTGGTCGTAAAACAACACAAACCCCCAAAAGATTATATAATAGACAATCTGTTTTCAAGTCATGGTCACGAAGTAGTGAGGCTTCCACCATACAACTGCGACTGGAACCCAATCGAATATGTGTGAAACTTTGTCGAGCAAAGGGTTCCGGAAAAAAATTTCGATGAATTAGAAAGTAAGATCGAGAGTTTAACCTTAGAGGCATTACAATCAATCACAGCAGATGATTGTCGTAAAGAAATAAACCGTACTAAAAGATTGGAAGAAGAATACCGATTCTGAAGATTCTGAAACTTCACACGAAGAAACCTCAGAGAGTGAAGAAGAGGCTATGAGTGGAGTAGAAGACTTAGAAGATTAACTCTATTTTTTCCTCTGATTTTGTGCCTTAGTTACTATCTGTATTTAATATTTTAGTTGCCTTGACACTTGCGAAAAAATAAATTAACTGATTAATATTATTCTTCTGACCCTACAAGTCATTACTGTCGCGTAACGCACTTCAAAATAGTCGTATTCTATCTATCTATCTAACAGCATTTGAACCGCATTATAATAATAGGTCTTTACCTATGAAACTGCCGTTTTGCCGTACTGGCCATTTCAAATGAAAATATTTTTTTTTTGACTGATAATTCTAATTTCAAATTAATTTTATTTGACAAACATGGAATTCTTTTTCTAAAATCATCATTTGTTTAATAGTTAGTGTTTTGTTTTCAACGCATTCGAACATTTTTCGTCATCATGGATAAGTTAAAAATTCGAGTAATTATGGAGTATGAGTACCGTCGTGGCAGCAAAGCGGCACAAGCGGCACGCAACATCAACGACGTTTACGGAGCGAACACTACAAACGAACGCACCACCCGTTATTGGTTTACCCGCTTCCGTTCTGGAAATTTTGACCTGAAAAATGAACCCCGTGGTCGTCCGAAAACTTTGGTCGACAATGACGAATTAAAGGCAATTGTGGAAGCTGATGAAACTCAATCCACGGCTGAATTAGCAGCAGCTTTCGACGTTAGCATCAAAACTATTGGTCCATTTGCGTCAAATTGGCAAGGTAAAAAAGCTTGACAAATGGGTACTGTTACGGAGCGGGTCTCGGTTAAGTTTTTAAAAAAAACTATTTAATTACACAAACGATTATTTATTTATAAAAACACAGAGAAAACTATACGCGACGGAGGTCCAATCCAATACTGAATAAAAGTAACGATTTCTAACGCGGTTTAGAGTTACGTCGGTTTCCTATTGCATTGACGTCAATGCAATGGGAAACTCAGCGATTTTATTTTATATACTAAATAATGCAAATTGAGATATAACAACCCCCCCGTTAAGATCGATCATCACATCTCAAAGTGATGAGAGATTAATTCAAAACTAACGCGAGAAATTGGACTTTCGTTTGGCACATACAATAAAAACAGAAATCACTTAATTGCTAGCTTTGACACAACAACGTAGAAAACACCATACAATAAAATAAAATACAATAAAATAAAAGACAATAAAATGAAATATTTTAGAAAACTAATACAAAGGTTTTTATTTTTTTTTTTTTTTATTTATTTATTTTTTTTTTTTTTTATATAGTCCAAGTATGACTAGTATTATATTTATTACTATTTTCAAAACACTAAATGATCATTAACTTATTTTATAAGTATTAAATGTGTAGCTTAACTTAAACTTATTCATTACGTTATTTAACTAAGTAAGACTATACGTTATGATCTTTTATGAAATTTGTTAAGACAACATTCCTTTTCAAAGGGGTTGGCGTGCTAACACAGGTTTCCTCCACCACAGAATCATTTTTGGTTGTGTCCTTAAAGACAACAAGGGATGTTGGTTGATCAGTGTGAGATTTAGAGTTGTTACACTGATTAAAAATCTGTATACAACACGGCGGTTTGTTACAAGTTATATTTTTACGACATTTATACAGTAGATATAAAATAAACACGATGCTGCTAAATAGACTAATAGACATATAATGAGTGCCAATGTCTCGAAGTGAGACGGGTTTTCTAATTTTTCTAATTCATTCTCCATTGACCGGAGATGGATGCTAGCATGTAACAATGAGTCAAGATTGCCAATATTTTTTAAACTAGAGTGTGGAAGTTTTGAAAAAGTTTTATTTATCTTTGAATACTCGCAACAATCGTCCAATAAAATATTAAAATTCGACACCGTGTTAGTCACATTATCGAGTGGCGTTTCGCCTACCGCGGTGAACTGTAGTGTTTTATAGAATGCCTTACAGTTTCTAGGTAGAGTTAAGATTCCGGTTCCAAATAATATTACATCCTTGTTTGAATCATATTTTTCGCAACTTATATGGCATTTACCTGGTTCCGATTGAACATAAATCCAACGATTAAAACTAATTTTATGAAATACGTCTATTGATCCATGGATTAACCTAGTCACACAAGTGTCTGGTAGTTTAGTCACAACCTCACTCAACAGAGTCGTTTCGCACGTAGGATTGGCTATAACGGAAAACATGTCTGAAAGCACACACACAAAACACTTTTCACTAATAAGTTTGCACTTTTCAATGTCCCTTATCAGTGAGTAAAACATGCGATCACTTGTTACTGCTACATATGAGCTAGTTGGTTCGATAAGAATATAGGTGTCTGGTTTCAATATATCATAAGGGACTGGTAATGGGATTATATTATATAAGTTATAGGTTTGGGGTAGGACTAAGGGAATCATAAGAACGAATATTATTCTACTTTGATAATAATAACAAACTAATTTAGAGATATCGGTTATCTCTTGAATGTTTTGTAAGGTTAAAGATACAGGTAAATCATAATGGCTAGGTAACTTATTTCTATGCTTATCTAATTCACTATATAATTGATGAGGACTGAGTACAGTCGGATGCAACACGTTTAGTTTCGCGAATAAAATAGCGTTGTTTATGTCATCGATATCAAATGATGACGTTAAGATTATAGATTCTAAAGAGTTAGATAAAGAGTTTATTTGAGATTTAATTGAAAGTTTATCATTCGTGTTGGAAACTGTCTCTAAGATTTTATGTATCATTTCCATGTTTTGTAAAAGATGCATTTCATTTCGGTTAACTTTGGACAAAGTATTATTAAATGACGTGATGGTAGATTGTATAACATGGATATTATCTTTCATGAGATAAGCGAGATGTTTTTCATCTGTCTGTACGTTGTTGATCGCTTCCGAGAATTTAACAGCATCCTCGGCGTCTAATGTACCGAAGATAGTTTTTAAGAGAGATCCTCCTAGGTCGAGAAGGCCTCTTTTAAAACGTTTATTATGTCTATCACTTTGAAGTAAATATGATATGGAAGAAAACTTATTTACATTAATTAAATGCTGATTTTTCAACGCGGAGAGTGAATTGGTACAGTCTGTTTGTATCTTAGATGACGTCAGAGAGTTGCAGAATACATTGAGCTTTTCCAATAAGAACTCTATTTTATCTAAATTAGGTTGAATATGACTTATATCTAAGTATGCTAAGACTTTCCAGTCATTATTGGTAAACTTAACATCTAAGAGCTTATCAAAATAAAGTCCTGGACTACTTATTATGGGCGATACGTAATCTGATCTGGCTAGCGGTGATAGCGTAGATCTGAAATAGGACGAAAGACTTATGTTATGATAACTTATACCTATTGTTATATTTACTAAACTAAGACATTATGACGAATCATCACTGGCCGGTTTTATTTCGTCGAAATGATGACGTACGTGTTTACGATTAATAAGTACTGTGACGGTATGGTTACCGTTAAGCTTTATTATTTTATAGGGGCCTTTCCACACTTGGGATAAAGCCTTATTTTGCTTGTGATTACAACGAACATAGACCATGTCACCCGCGCTATAAGAAATAGGTTTCGTTCGAAAGTCGTAATATTTTTTAGATTTTTCTTTGGACGTCTGAATATTTTGAAGAGCTTTCTGTCGGCTATAATAAAGACGATGATTAAGTGCTCGAATGTAATCGGTATAAGTATTATTATCTAGGACGTCTATGCTAGATGGTAAATAGGGTTTAAAACCAAACAATAGTTCTAGAGGGGAGTATCCCGTCGTGCTATGCACGTTTGAATAGCGCTCGGGACATAAAGGTCCCAAGTGTTTTGATTTTCACCTATATAAGACCTCAAATATTCCTTAAGGGTAGAGTGGCTCCTTTCTAGTGCGCCACAAGTTTGGGGATGATAAGGTGAAGCGAAAATATGCTTAATACTAAATAATTTTTCTAATTGTTTAAATAAGTCAGAACAAAAATTTGTACCTTGATCGGAAATTATCATTTTAGGTATTCCCATGTGTGAAATATAATTAACAAATACTGTGGCTGTTTCTTCAGCCGAACATGACTGCATGGGGTAAGCTTGTGAAAATTTGGTAAGGTCGTCTTGTACGGTAAGTAGAAATTTATATTTATGTTCGTGTGTTTCAGGAAGTGGACCGACAAGATCTAGATAAATTTTTTCGTTAGGCCGTGATGCCGTGGAGGTTATTATCATAGGGGCCCGATTTGTTTGCCGTAAGGGCTTATTAATTTGACACGAGCGACAATTCTTAACATACTCTTCGATATCTTGCCGCATGTTTTTCCACCAAAATTGTGATTTAATTCTTTCGAACATACGAGAGATGCCCGGATGTCCGGCGAGTGGAGAGTTATGGTTGTCCTTGAGGATCTGTTTGATTTCGCTTGGTGTTGGATATTTTATACAGTTGTGATAAATATGAATTTTTATATTAGTGTTATGGAAAAGAAATGCAATAATGTTGTATATTTTTGTAAAAGATATTTTAGAGAATGGATCTGTGAAATCCGATACGGCTATCTCCTTCTCTTCGGGATACCAGTATTTCACCATGTCCCTATATTCGCAGAGAACGTTAAATATGTCTTTATATGTCATTTCATCAAAGTGATTTAATTTAATAAACAAATGCGTAAACACGTGGCTATCATTAGAAGTTGAGTAGTAGGTATGAAGTTCGCGTTCGACATCTCGGATATCGGGATCGCTTGTGGATGCGCTTATGATGTCACTACAGTATGGTATGGATTCATCTAAGTCGATTGAGGTTGGATAAGCGATTAATTTTATTTTAGTTTTTAATAAATTTTGGTTATGTTCCTGAATGACGGTGTCAAAGGAAACACCGGGTTGTTTTGAGATTTGAACAAATTGATCGTAAGTTTCAGATATTGAAGGAAGACTATGGGGATCGATGTTACTATCAGGAGATAGTGTAGGGTTACATATCATTGAACTATCGGTAGTATCATCTAGAGCGAGTACAGGGTAGCGAGATAATGCGTCGGCGTTTGCGTTTAGCTTTCCCTTTTTATATACAATTTCATAGTCGTACTCTTCTAGTTTCAGGCGCCATCTAAGGAGCCTAGAGCCGGGATCTTTGACGCTAAACAGCCAATCCAGCGGTTTGTGGTCTGTTATGATTTTAAATTTACGACCGTATAGATAGGGGCGGAACGTTTTCACCCCGAATAAAATAGCTAAGAGGTCTTTCTCTATGGTAGAGTAGTTGCCCTCGGCTTTGTTTAGGGTGCGTGACGCATATGAAATGGGTTTATCTTTGCCGATTTCACCTTGCGATAGAACGGCTCCTACTGCGTAGTTAGAGGCGTCGGTGGTTAATAAGAAAGGTTGGCTGAAATCGGGGTATTGAAGCAGAGGTGCTGACGTTAGTTTATCTTTGAGAGTTGTAAACGCTCGTTCCTGTCCATGAGACCATTGAAAAATAGCATCCTTTTTAAGGAGGGAAGTTAGAGGTTTTGTTATTTGGGAAAAGTTATTTATGAAACGACGATAGTATCCGACGAGACCGAGAAAGGATTTTATATCTTCAGGGTTTTTTGGTGTTGGGAATTGAGTAACGGCCTTGATTTTATCTGGATTTGGACAAACACCTTTGTCTGTGATTATATGACCGAGATAAGCGACTTCGCGTCTCAAAAATTCGCATTTGTCTGGTTGTAATTTTAAGTTGAATTTTCGTAAACGGTCGAATACTAATTTAAGTTTTGAAATATGACTTGGAAGGTCATGGCTACATATAATAGTATCATCCAAGTAGATATAAGCGTGTAGGCCTTGAAGACCAGAAAGAACCGTGTTCATCAGCCTTTGGAAGGTGGAAGGGGCGTTTTTCAACCCAAAGGGCATTCTGGTGAATTCGTAGTGCCCAGAGACACTTGAATTCGTGTTTAAAGTGAATCCCGTTTTTGGTGCGTCTTTGGGACTCATTTTGACCTGGTGGAAGCCGCTGGAGAGGTCCAGGGTGGTAAAGTATTTGCAATGACCTAGCTGGTCCAAGATGTCAGTGATGAGAGGCAGAGGATAACTTTCCGAGACAGTGACGTCATTGAGACGGCGGTAGTCTATAACTATTCGCCACTTCTTTTTACCAGAGGCATCCATTTTCTTAGGGACCACCCATACCGGGGCGCTCCAAGGTGAAAAAGAAGGACGTATAATATTCTGATCGAGCATTTTACGAATTTGTGAATCTACCTCTTCCTTATGGCATTCAGGGAAACGATATGATTTTACATGGATGGGAGGCGTGTCTCCCGAGTCTATAGTGTGCTCGATTGCGTTTGTGAATGACAAAGGGTCGCCTTCTAAATGAAATATGTCGGTGTAATGCGAGCAAATTCTAAAAGGGTTTTTTTTTTCTTCATAATTTAAATGGGAACAGCGAATAAGGTCTAATACCTTCTGCACTCTACTTGGATTAGAATAAGAGATAGAATTTACAAATTGAGTTGGTGTGTTGGAAGTACTTTGTAATTCGAGAGGATTTAATTCGACGACATAATTTTTAATTTCGATATCGGAATTTGTTGTATTTAAAATGGTGACATTAATTCTTTTATTGGGTTTTATAGTAACAATGCAATTAGCGAAATAAACGCCTTCTTTAAAAATATGATCTAATAATAGCCCTTCATTGTTTGGATAACGCTCGGGTGAGTAATTTGATACAATGCACTCGATAACGGCTTCGGTGCGAGCGGGAACTATATAAGTTGGCTGAACATAGTTCATATCCATGGTTTGCCCGCAAATATTAATTAAGTTCGAATCATAATCAATATGGGCTTTAAAATGGCCTAGAAAATCACTACCGATGATGCCGTCATACTCTAGACTTACGTCATCGTTTACTATATGAAATTTATAATTATAAGTGTTATTAAATAAATAAAAATCGATTTGAGATGTACCTAAAGATTCAGAACAATGTTCAATATTGTTAATTCCTTTTATCTTAACTATTTCGCTGGATAAGGTGTAAGTTTTGTCTAAACTAGATTTTTTTATAAGGCTTATACTTGCGCCCGTATCTACAAGAAGCCGTAAAGGATGCGTGGAAAGTTCAGTTTTTAAAACTATGTGAGGCAAGGATATTTTTGTAAAGTATGAATCTATTTCATATATTGGAATTTCAAAATTAGGTTCGGTTTTATTTTTAGTACAATTAGATAGAGAAGGTCTGACGGAGGCGGAGTCTTGGCTCAAGGAAACGAGGACTCCTGGAGGAGTATGTTGAGGTTTCTTTTTATTATGACTCGACGGGACAGCGGTTCTTTTACAACAATGTCGAGATGGGTTAGAAATAGGACTCGACGAGACAGCGGTTCTTTTAGAACAATGTCGAGATGAGTTAGAAATAGGACTCGACGAGACAGCGGTTCTTTTAGAACAATGTCGAGATGAGTTAGAAATAGGACTCAACGAAACGGCGGTTCCCGGAGGAATGTGTTGAGGTGGAATAGGTTTAGTATAAAATTTAGTATAAGATTTAGTAAGAGAATTGCGTGTGCCTAAATTTTCCGTAGAACGACGGCACGTTTTCGTAATCCGATTAGTTAGTTTAAATTAATATCATGTTCACCAACATTTTCACACGGGACTTGATAAGGTGTCGGTGACGGTGGCGACGGTGGCTCGAATGTAACATGATGCATGTTCGCTGACTTATTATAATCATTATTCAAATTACGCCTTTCATTATTATATTTTCTTTTACGACATTGTGTGATATCATGGCCTTTGTTTTTGCAATACCTGCAGAAAACGTGGGAGCCAGATGGATTGTTAAATGTTCTAGAATTTTGCGGTTCTGGGAAACCACGTGGTGGATATACGCGCTTTTCCTTAGCATAACATTCAGATTCCGTATGCCCAGATTTTCCACAGGTCCTGCATTTAGATTTAGTGACTGTTTTATATAAAAGATTTTGTATCTTTTCCTCTTCGAGGGCAATATTGATCGCGTCATTAAAAGACTTTGGATTTCTACACCTAACATTATTACTAATCCGCGGATGAAGTCCTAAGGAAAATGAAAATAAAGCTAAATCTTCCGTCATTGCTATCCGACCGGATAGATCTTTCTTAAGAGATTCGGAATTATATATTTCAGACTGTAAATCAGTAAGACAGCTTTCAACGCGAAGTGCAAATTGCGAAACAGATTCATTAGGTTGCTGCTTACAAGACTGTAGATCTAGCAATAGATGATTATAGTGTTTTCTTTCACCAAAATTTTGTTTTAGGAAACATTTTAATTGATTAAAATCTTCGAATATTTTATTAGAGCAAGCAATTTGAGCTTTGCCTTCTAAACGCGATAAAATATATTTATTCAATAATGTTTTTTGAGAATGTGATGCTAGGTCTAGAGCGTTTTGGCAGTTAGTTAGAAAAGCGGTGAGAGTTTCGCGATCTCCTTTATAAGGGCTAATGAAATTACACAATACATTAATAGGAAACTGTTCGCTTAATACGATTTCTGCGCTCGCACAACTTTTCTTTGTTTCAACCGACATTGTGGAAAGGAAAAAAAAATAGTCAGTAAAATAAAAATAGAAGAATATCTGGATAAAACGGTATGTATAATACTTGGAATTTTATAGATAAATATTTTACTGGTAAAGGATTTAAGAATAGGAAGGGAATCACTAAAAATATTGAAAGACACTCAATAAAAATATTTAAAAATGTAGCAATAACAAATAATAATATGTTTCACTTACAGGGTCAACAGGATCACGAAGAACTTGAGCGGCATTTCAAGGTAATACGTCCACAGGGCCACAGCGGCGGCGCGTCTCCAGAACGCGACCAGTATCAGGGACAGCAGGAACAGCGGCAGGCAGGCCAGGGCGGCGACCAATCTGAGGGACCGCAACGCAGCAGCGCTGGCAAGCGGCGATATACTATCGCCTCAGCAACGGCGACGAGAATAGAGCACCGACAGTAGCGATGCTTTCAGCAGGACGTCTGCAGCGGGGACGTCTTCAGCGGTGACGTCTTCAGCGGTGACGTCTTCAGCGGGACGTCTTCAGCGAATGTCTTCAGCAGCGATGGTACTAGAAGTGTTGCAGTGTCAATGGCGGCTGCGAGGTTAGGTAGTGGCCGTGCGTACTTCGCACTGGCAGAATGTGGAGAATGACTTTGGTACTGGTCTGCAGGCTTACGAAGTAAGGCTGACTGTCGAGACTCAGTCTGCACAAGAGTTTGACGAAGCGGACACAGAGATGAAATAGTCACAGAGATAAATCACGCTCCGGAGTTGGATTGGCACAGTACAGTTTTTTGGGTATAATTTTTATTCAAGACCTGTTATTAAATACCAGTGGAACGAAAACGGCTAATCAACACTGGTATCCCACTTCTGACACCACGGTTACGGAGCGGGTCTCGGTTAAGTTTTTAAAAAAAACTATTTAATTACACAAACGATTATTTATTTATAAAAACACAGAGAAAACTATACGCACCGGGGTCAATCCAATACTGAATAAAAGTAACGATTTCTAACGCGGTTTAGACTTACGTCGGTTTCCTATTGCATTGACGTCAATGGGAAACTCAGCGATTTTATTTTATATACTAAATAATGCAAATTGAGATATAACAGTACCCCACGAACTCAATGACCGCCAGCGCGAAGTACGCGTGGAGACGTGCCTTGCACTGCTCAGCAGGCATACAAATGAAGGAATTCTGAACCGCATTGTTACTTGTGACGAGAAATGGATCCTGTTTGACAATCGTAAGTGCTCAGCAAGTTGGTTGGACCCTGATTCAGCACCCAAACAATGCCCTAAACGAAAACTTACCCCTAGAAAAGTGATGGTTACTGTTTGGTGGTCTAACGCGGGTGTAATTCATCACAGCTTCTTGCCAAACGGGACAAGCATTACTGCAGATGTGTACTGTGAAGAACTGAACACAATGATGGAGAAGCTCGCACGTCTCCAACCAGCTTTGGTCAATCGTTCGGCTCCTCTGCTCCTGCACGACAACGCGCGACCTCATACTGCACAGCAGACGGTCTCCAAGCTACAAGAGTTGGGGTTGGAAGTTCTCCGTCATCCGCCGTACTCACCAGACCTTGCGCCTACAGACTTCTACTTTTTCCAGAATTTGGATAACTTCTTAACGGGAAAAAAATTCAATACCCGAGAGGCAGTACAAAATGCCTTTAAAGAATTTGTTGCCTCCCGTCCAGCTGATTTCTTCAAGAAAGGCATCAATAAGCTACCAATGCGTTGGCAAAGATGCATTGATTGCATGGGTGATTATTTTGATTAATAGAAATAAAAAATGTATAAAAAAATTACGCTTCATTTATTTCGTGAAAAACGGCAATTTCATATGTAAAGACCTAATATATGATATTTGTTTTTATCAAAATTGAGATTAAGCGCATCAGTCCGCGATCATGGTGCTTGCAACCATCATCGAAATATCGGACGCGCGAAATAAAAATCGGAAATCGTGGTAAGAATCCCGTAAATTCATTAAATTATCTTTTGAAAATACTTCTATGCGCCCTTCGATAGAAACACGGGCGTAGCCAGGGGGGGGTTTTGGGGGTTCAAACCCCCCCCGAAAAGTTCAGATATTAACATTCATAGAATTAAAATAAGAACAGGCGTGCGGCATATCTCATTGATTACTAACTATTACCTACATTAAAATATACGGTGGTTTGGATTCCTGCGCCACCGTCGGTTCGCATTCGGTAATCTTCGTATATATTCGTTCACTTTCGTACACCACGCGCTGCGCGACAAGTGCGCGTCGCACTTGTCGCGTTCACTTAATTACCGAGCGCGGGAAAACGAAGTTATTTTGATATTTTTATGATTTGACCTACGTTGATTTAGAATTTTCACTACATACATTAAAAAGATTTGACTTGAAGATAACACAGGAGTAAACACTTGTCGTGTAAATACAAGGGTAAGTAAAAAGTAATAAGATTTAAATTACTAATTCTAAATGTGCAGTGTAGAGGAATAATTTGACGTATTTTTTTAACTAAATTTTCATCTTTTCAGATATATTTAACGAATTTTATAGCAATTTTGCAGCAAGGTTATATCCCTGATTAAACGAAATGATTTAAAAGGATTAAAATTACTACTAATATTGGAAATAATAACTTTGAATTTGGATTTTATCCTGGAGACTTATTTGATGAATCAATAAACTAAAGCCATCCACGCCTCTAAGTAATTTTAGTTAAATATCGTAATACGTTGTCCTGATTACCTACTTAGCATAATCTATATCTACTAATATTATAAAGTGGAAAGCTTCGTATTTGTTTATGTTCTTAACAAATACACTCGACTGATTTTAAAAATTCTTCCATCATTAGAATGCTACATTATTCCTGAGGGAAAATACCTTTTCATATGGGAAAATTAATTTATCGCAGGCGAAGCTGCGGAACGAAGGCTAGTCAGCCTATTATGTGTAAATTATATTACCTCTTAGTATAGTATTTTTTTTATTATTTTAGGTTAAGAACGAGAAAATGGAGAAAAACATAAGAAAAGGCGATAAGCTTAAAGGTATGGAGTATTGGAAAAAGTGGTGTGGTCAAGCGGCTACCCGTAAAGAAGAGTATTTGGGACCAATAACTAGTTCGCATGCCGACACTACAGTTGTTATGACAACCGAGCCTTTGACTTCGTTTGCAGTATCCACTGTCGAGACCGAGTCGCCCTGTTTCATGAATACCACTACCGAGCCTACATTTATCCTGGAACCAACCAGCAGCAGTGCCAAGTCACCTGTTACGTCATCTTTTCAGTCTGCTAAATTGGATGTTGGTTGTTATGCGAATCAAGACAAAATCGAGGATGAATATCTAAAGGCTCAAATTTTAAAAGAGCCTTGGACTCCATCTAAAGATTATAAGTTTCCCATTTATACAAAACGAAATCTGCGCTTTCAGATGAAATGGATGGAAAGATTCCCCTGGTTGTCATATTCTGAATATAAAAGTGGAGCATATTGTAGAATTTGCGTCGTAATGAGACGTTCGCTTGATGAAGGTAAAGGGGGCCATCAGCGGGTCGGCCAGCTTGTAACCGATCCTTTTTGCAAGTGGAAAAATGCGCTAGAAATATTTGAAGCTCATGCAAAATCAGGATATCACAAACGGAATTCGGAACTCGCAGATAATTTCCTAAAAATAATGTGTTCTCGGGCTTCTTCAGTCGATGATCAGTTGTCTTCTGAAAGAAAGAGACAGCAACAGGAAAACCGAAAGAAACTCATCCCTATCGTAGAAGGAGTAATTTTTTGCGGCAAACAAGGTATACCTTTAAGAGGTAAAACTGATTCGGGACGGATCCACATTTCACCGGGGTTTGAACAACCACTTCAAAATGATGGTAATTTTCGCGCACTGTTGCGATACGCAGCCGAATCTGGGGATAAAGATCTTTCTGAGCATTTGTTCACTTCTCAGAAGAATGCCCTTTACACGAGCCCTCAAATCCAAAATGAAATTATTGACATTTGTGCTGAAATTATTCAACATAAGATCATCGGTGAAGTAAAGGAAGCCAAATTTTTTACAATTGTTGCTGACGAGACGACTGACATTGGACGTATTGAGCAAGTCTCGCTGTGTTTGCGATATGTTGATTCAAAAGATGTTACACAACATAAAGTTAAGGAGATGTTCTTAGAATATATTCCAACAATTGACGTGACAGGATCCGGTCTTGCAAATCTTATAATTACAGCTCTGAAAAAGCATGGACTTGAATGTTCTCATGTGGTTGGTCAAGGTTACGATGGGGCTGCAGCAATGAGTGGGCATTTGCGCGGTGCCCAAGCGTATATTCGTCAAGAATGCCCTCTTGCTCTTTATGTACATTGTAGTGCACACTCTCTCAACCTTGCTATTGCTGACTCATGTTCACAAGTAGATGTGCGAAATTGCGTTGGGATCGTGCAGTCTGTTGGATCCTACTTTAGACATTCGGCTCAACGCACTGCTGTTCTGAAAGAAAAAATTCGGGTTCTGTTACCGGCTGATCACCAAAAAAGCCTGCTTGCGATGTGCGAAACACGGTGGGTTCACAAGCATGAAGCCGTTATAAGATTCAGGGAAATTTATTCAGCGATTGTGCATGCTCTCGAAGAACTTCAATCTATCCACAATAAAGAAACATCGCAACAAGCCGTCCAATTGCTTAACACACTTCGATCTTCGAATTTTGTTATGTGCCTAGTGATACTTCAAAAAGTCATGAGCTACACATTGTCACTGTCAAAACAACTGCAGGCAATTAACACAGACCTCATAACAGCATTCAGTCACGTGGATGATGTTATTAATGCTTTGCAACTTTTGAGAGATAAAGTTGACGAAGAGTACCTCCGTCTCTATGAAGAAGCAAAGGTGTTGCTCGAAGAAAATGGTGGTATACTGCTTATGCCACGTAGCGTCGGAAGGCAGTTGAATCGCCCTAACATTCCTGCGTCGGATATATCCACGTATTACAAACGAAATTTATTCATCCCATTTCTCGACCATACAATTCAACAATTGATCGAGAGGTTTACAAAACACCGTAAAGTAGTATCGGCACTATCCGGTGTGTTACCGTCAAATTTTGCGGCCGGTTGTGAAATCGAAGAGGCATTGTGTATGTACTCGGCAGTGCTGCCCGAAAAATGTACATCTGTCGTCAAAGCAGAACTTGAAGTGTGGAAAGCAGCTATGACTCTCACCTCCCCTACTCCAAAATCAGCTTTGGAATGCTTAGATAAGTGTGACCAAAAACTATATCCAAATATTTATACATTCTTGCAAATATTGGCTACCATACCTGTCTCCACTGCTACCCCAGAAAGGACCTTTTCAAGCCTAAGAAGACTTAAAAACTACTTGCGGAACACAACGAGAGAAAACAGACTGAACGGCTTGGCCCTCATGAACATTCACTATGAGATAGAAATTGATGCGAGTGAAGTAGTGGATATATTTAAAAAGAAAAACAGAAGATTAATTTTGTAATACTCTTTGTTTCTGTGATATATAAGAACGTTATTTTTTTTATTTAGCTTATAGTTTATACTGTCCCACTGCTCGAAAAAGGACTCTCCCAATTCCTTTAATTTTTTCTGTGTATATATTTTAGACATCTTTAATATTTTTCTTATATAAGGGTTATTTTATGTACTTTTAGTCGTTTTATTCTCTTGAACCCCCCCCCGATTCTAAAACCTGGCTACGCCCGTGGATAGAAATAGAACTTGCTGACGGTAATACATATGTCCTGTTGATTAATCGGTATCCTTATTTCATCATTTTCTTTAAAGCTATTGTTATATGGAGTATAGGAATGCACTTCGTAACCCTCGATAGAGTTATCGAAATGAGGCACTTCATTAATTTGCAAGATACTTATAACTGAAATCCTAAACTTCTTAAAAACTCTTTATTAATTTCAGTAAGAGCTGGCTCGATGCGTGTATGTTTGATGGGTTCGCAATTTGAACTGTTGGATTTCATCGACTTACCACTATATTTCTTTCTTTTTTTAATATTAAAATCGATCGTATTTAGAAAACAAAATGCGTCTTATTTATTTGAAGTATCAACTAACACTGATCTATTCCACTGCAATCGTACAATATATTAAAACTTAAAATTTAGAGCATACAAGATTCAAGAAATTTGAGATATAAATGACCACAGTTATATGGATGACTACCCTGATAATTGATATAGTTATACTGGAAGTTGTCTCCCATGTATTTTATAAATTCTATTGGTGGTTTTAGATCACCATAGCTATCAAAGTATTCAACATAATTATTTTTTTTACATAAGGTACCCAATGTGTACCTTGATTTTTAGAACTATCCAAATTGATTGTATCACATTCGATTTTGCGAGGATGTTTAGCTAATTGATCTCTCATAACCTCCTCTAAAATGTGGGATATTTCTTGATTATTTTATAATATCAATATTGTTAAGAGGACGATTAGGTAGCTTCTTTTTCAGTTTTTTGTTGAAATGTATATACCTAGACCACCTTTATATGGTTTGTGCTCCAGACCTCTCCCTAAACACATAGGCTAAAAATCTTGATTGAAAGTTTTCACTTGGTTCCATGTTTTTTGAGCTACCTCAAATGTTTTTACCATCTTTGCTATTGCAGAGGATCTATTTACAAGAGCACCAGCTGCAGATAATCCGCTAACTAACGCTACCAAAGGTAAGAATCCCCCGGTCTTCGGTAGCGGTATCACTCGCGGGATTTCCATTCCAGAATCCAATGCAAGATCTTTAATAGCAGCAAAAGCTAAATCGATGGCAAACTTTTTACATTTTGGTTTTCTTTACTAATGTTTCTTTTTGCGTAGGCAACAACCTTTTTAAAACTTTTTTAATTCCTGATCCATTTGAAACTTTCCATCATCATTGCATTTTTTACAATTTTTGCTGCTAATCTTTCCCCTGTACTTGCTTTGGATGATGTAGCTCTTTTGTTTGCCACTTTAATTAAGATTTTATCCGCAGCGTGTCTGCCTTGTAAGTTATTTGTGTTCATGTATGCAATGTCGTGTTGTTTGTAATACTCATCATGTTTATTCACGCCTTTATCACCTCTTTTCAGTCTTTCGTGTAATCTCGTTCCTGGTCCCCAATAGTTATACCCCGGGAGATGCAATTCAAATGGTAGATGATTTATAGTACTATTTAGACGACTTTTTTCTTCCGTAAGTTAACGAAGAATGACAAAATTACGCTGGTGATTTATAATATATTGGTGTTGCTTATCCAACAATTTTCCTGAGAAGGTAATCCCAGCTACTTAACAAAAACTTTTTTTTTCCTAAAAATTTTTCAACTATATACACATCAGAGTTTTTAGTTTTCTGAAGCTCTTGAGCATAAATTGCTCCAAGAATTTTATTTTTTCTTGAATCTTCTAGTAAATAAGTGGGTGGATTAGTATTTTGAACTACTGTTACTTTGAATAACTCAGTCGACCAATTTGGAGTACATCCTTTTTAAAAATTTGCTTTATGCTTACTTATACGTACTACATCACCAACATTGAAATGATATTTTCTTTTTATTTTTGGTTTATTAAGAATATTGTATCTTTGAATCACAACGCCTTTTGTATGTTTATTTACTTTCGCTGGACACATCTGAATAGTTCTATGTTTAGTATGATTGTCATAATTAATAGCATTTTCTAAGGTTACATCAACCCACTTGAAAATTACCTTTCAAACTAAATATTTGAAAAAGTTTACTTTTTATTGTGCGTATTACTCGTTCAACTATTGAAGTCTTTTTCGTCGAATATGTTGAGTAATGATTTATTGAATAAACTTGCATCAGCTTCTTATAAAGTTTCATTGTAAAATTCTATACCCCAGTCTGTTTGCAAATTAGCAGGGACTCTACTACCGCATAATATCGATTTAAAAGCTTTTGTTACAGAATCTTTACTTTTATTTTTAAGCGGTCTGACCCAGACAAATTTCGAAAGACAATCAATTAGTATAAAATTGTAATTTGAATTAATTTTTGGTATCTTTTGAACATCAATAAAATTAGCTTGCCACAGATCATCTATGTCTTTGAGTAAAACACATCGACGAGGAAAATGTATTGTTGCGTTTTTGTGTATTTCGTTCACTACATCTTCTTTACTTATTTTAAGCTTCTTTGATAGTGAAAAGTAATTAAGAAACTAAACGAATCTTTGACTAGACCCTGGTATTTATGATTTTATTATACCCGCTTCAATTAACTCTTCTATAATTGATATAATTTAATTATCTTGATTAGTATTTCCAGCTTGTTTGGATGCCATAAGAAGTTTCAATCTATCGACTAGTTCATTAGGATCGTCCCAATAGACTCAGTACAGATCAGTATTTTTTCTATATCTCTTTAAAACTTTTATATCGCCACCAACTTTTTTGTTATTCTCAATTATTGTTGGAGCGATAAACATAGGTTTAATAATTTGTTTATATTTTTCAACTATATATCCCTTAAGCTGTCCATGAATATCATAGTCACGCTTGTAAACATTCGTTTTAATCAAAACTTTTTTATAAAAAATTTTATCATTTTCAGTAACGAATTCTAGATTCGGTTTTTTTATTTCATAATACCTCTTTAAGTCCAGCAATTAATGAATATTTATCATTATCAATCTTGATTTTATATATTGTTTTAACCGGAGAATTACCCATCATTAACTGATCGCCGACTTTTCGGACTCCAAAAGGAATACTTATAAATATTTTACTGAGCTCAAAATTTCTTTGATCTTCTATATCTCTCAAGTGTTTTAGCTTATTTTTAATAATATTTGATGATGAAATTATCTGTTCTTTAATATTTTGACTCATCTTTCGACTTTTCACTTCAACTTATATATAGTCAATGACAATTATTGAATTTAGGACAAGTATATAAAGGTGTCTAGGCTTGTCCTATAGGATTTCGTCTTGTTTGAAGAGCAATATTAAATTTGTATTATCACGAATTAATTGTTTACTTTTACTTCTTTTACTGGTACTTTTGAATATGTTTGTAATAAATAAAAGCAATCAATTTGGCTATGTCTACCCATAGCGAAGTAGTTACGAATGTTGCTCTGATTTTCGCAAACAACGTCATCAAATATTATAACTGTGTATGGTAATAAGGCATTTGGATGTATTATTTCATTATTATCATTCAACACATAGTATTTGATATCAGAGACAACTAGCACTCCTTTTAGAAAACAATATTTACTTTGAAATTGAGTTTTTGTGAACAAATATAAATGTTTAAATTTAAGACCGTTTTTATGTAACAACAAAGTAACCATTACATTGGTTTTACCACAGTTTGATGGCCCGTGAATTAAATAACGAATATCATTAGGCAATAATTCACTATGTTTCACGAACTGAGATTTTGTTTGAATATCAATTGACTTAACGTCCAAGCTAAGCGGATGTTTCTTAAGCTTCATTGCTAGACAAATGATGATTAAATATTTGTTTAGCATTATTATATACATTCTGTGATTAGTTCCCTACTCTAGTATAGAATGAAATAGGTCTTACTGGGTTCATGTGTTACGACATATTCATGAGATAAAATAAACACAGGTTCAATAAGCATAAGAGGTTTATTACTTATCTTTCAGTATATTATGAATATTTATTTTAAATATAAACAATAAAAATTAATTCTAAAATAATTTTCAAAAAAATAATACTTAGTTCTTAATACATTTTTATAAGATAATACGTAGTTAAAAATACATTTTCATCATAACTATGTGTATGCATGGTGCCCCCATGCTACTGTTTTAACTTGATTTGACAGTATTCGTCGCTTATTATCATTCCGATTTAACAATAACTTATTTACTTCTTGCGAATACAAAGTATGTTTCAAAGATTTTATCGTATTCATAGTGCATTTGAAATCGTTGCCATCGTACAATATACAATCCGAATAGTTATCAAGATTTAAAGACTCTATAGCAGACTTTGATATTCCTTTACACTTTTTTATCTCCTCACTAGTACATTTAATACAGTAAAGTTTGGCTCGTAATCCTATAAACTCAGTAATTAACGTGCCACCCATTTCATCTTTAAACAAGTCAGGTATTTTATTGTTAAAATACCTGACTTACCGTACTACTCTAATACTCTGGAGATACCGTATGGATTGTTCTTTTCAAAATTACTGGTATTAATTCTATTTCTTTTTTAAAATCTTCATACACATCATCTGTATAAGTTTTTTATAAGAGACTGTCTGTATCTGTGTAACACAGTTTAGCATTTTCACCATATTTACTTTTAATATAGTTATTGTCTTCTATCTTACCTGATGGAAAGTGACGATAAAGACGAAGGGGTTACACGTCTATCTACGAGATACCTATTCACTCGACGCTTGAAAGAACAAAAGAAAAGTTGCGGTATCTGGTAAACGTGGTTTTCAAGACTACATTGTTGGGATATTTTCTAGATTGCATACGTAGAGGTTCTTTAAATATTTCAACAACCCTGGGGTTATACAAAGTTTCAATTATCGCACCTTTCTTGAGATCTTCTTTAGAATGATTTTTACTAACGATTGTAAAGTAGATATAAGTTTATTGGCAGCTACGTTAGGGTCTTCAGACTGTAAAATTTCAGAAAAATCTGTGTTTTATAATTCTTCCTTAATCGCTATGTGTTCAACAAAATAGGTCTTAAAATCTTTTTGCTTTTCGGTCTTATTTTTATAATAAGAAGTAGTGTGGCTGCATGATTGGTGACTGGAGATCGTTAAGAACTAGGGCTTTGTAAATTAGGTTATATTTT
Source organism: Marasmarcha lunaedactyla (assembly GCA_923062675.1). Classification (NCBI taxonomy): domain Eukaryota; kingdom Metazoa; phylum Arthropoda; class Insecta; order Lepidoptera; family Pterophoridae; genus Marasmarcha; species Marasmarcha lunaedactyla. The sequence goes on from OV281358.1 coordinate 8,421,669, forward strand.
AACATTACATGATCCAGACAACTGCCAACTCTAGTTAAAAAAAGATGAGTAACTCAAGCGTCTCACATAGGGTTAAATAGTGTTGTGGTTTTCTCTGCTATCCCGTTTGGTGTCAATATTCATGTCCCCAGTAAGGATGATATTACGCATTCGGGAATGTGTTTTAAACACATCATTAAGACTTGATAAAAAATTGTCAAAGTCTTGTTTCCTATTTTGCGACTTATGTCGTTAGGTAATCAAATTGACATAATGTTATTAATAAGGTCTATGGCTTAGCATTTTTTCCCTTAGTTGACGTCAGTAGTCGTAGCCGTAGCTGTGAAGGGAAACGACCAGGGCCGCAATTTCGCACAAAGCAGAATAAGCGATTGTAGTCGATTGGTCAGTGCGCGTAATCTTCAAAACCAACTCAGCATCAATCCGAAAACCACCAAGCCCACAACTTTCTTCCTTCTCGTTTTTGACAGCGTTAATTTGACTTTGTCTTTGCAGACTGATAATTATAATTAACGAGATAATTATTGCACAATTCATTGCCATTTTTCTTTCCAGACAGAATTTGTCATACATAACCGCAGACAGTTACCCTGGTAAATATTGACCAACTGTCACTCATGTAGAAAAAATAAAAGGAAACATATTTAAATGTCATGTGAAGCTTGAAAGACCCTTGCGGCAATATTGTCTTTAATAATTGCACCGTCACCTAAACGTCCACCACCGAAAATAAAAGTGTGCAGACTGAGGAAAGCGATTGCTGAATTAGTGTGGTAGCTGGATTCTTGTTTCAATTATATATATGAGTGAGTATAAAAAATAAAGCTCATTCCCGTTGTCTAATTTATTGTTATGCCAATATAGAAATAAACATTTATGGATACTTTGAAATTTTATTCTGTTGTAATAGTATTTGATTTTTTCTTTTAAAATACACTTTCAAAATAGTAATCTGAACTCCCCCTGCTCCACCTCCCCGGCCGCTCCTGCCCGAGGCGGGATTATGTTACACTTGCTATAAAATAGTATACGGCGTTTAGCCGTGCAGAAATAGGCTACTTAGGTCATGCATATCGTAATGTACTATTGTTCCATACAAAAATATTACATTAATTTTTTTCTCCAAAACTATCAACCCTGAAGATTTTCTATATATCACAAAAGTTGTTTTTCTAGTCAACAGCTAACCAATAAAAACAAATAACATCTAAATTCTGACTTGAGGTCCTATGTACACTTTTTTCCAGGTTGTAATTTTTATTTTTTTATTTAAATTAATTTAAAATTATTTTATTGAGTTTTCTTGCCTGTGGAAAAATTGTCTTGGATACAAGCATCGGAGTTGTGAGTTGTTATATCGTAAGACCAGATAATCTTCATTTCCAATATATTTACAAAAACATATTACCAAGGCACAAATGTAAAGAGAAAAATTTTTTTTCTTGGTTATATTGAATGCAGCCGACTTTGTCCTCAATGACATTGCCGGCATTCACGATCAACGTCATTGTCACTGTTTTCTTTTATTTCACTAACCTAAAAAACTTATAGTAAAAAGTATTCGTCCAGAGCGAATACTTTTTTAAGTTTTATTTGTTTTTGAAACTGTGTAGATTGTAGTAGGAATAAAATATTTAATCTGGAACTCTGGCACCAGTTCAAAACATTGTAGTTAAAATGCTCAAATTAATTCCGTTCGCTGCTAAACTTGTAGCGGAGACTCCCGTTGTATGTATACTAGCTATCAATTAGTGATAATAGGTGTGAAATAAACTTAATGTTTCGTTATTCAATTGTTATTTTTATCGTGTGTTCAATTTCAGAAGGCTGCTCCCATAGTTACAGCACAAAAGTTGAATTATAGTACTAAAACTGAGGCTACGTTTGAAATCAAGGTATTTTTGTTTTTGCTTGTTTGTTAGATATAATCGCTGATTATTGTGACTATTGGTTGTGACCATCTATTACCACTTTTTATAACAATGTTTGATTTGTAAACATACTACAAAATAATAATAATTATGTAACTTAACCTTCAAATGTCAACTTCAAAGATAGTAAAAGTTATCTGTGTGTTTTATAGCCTTATAAGCTACACAAATTAGACAAAGGGCCTGCTACAAGTACTACTTTAACTGCTGAAGATGCCCTCAAATTGTATGAACAACTGGTTACCATCCGAAGGATTGAAACAGCTGCTGGTAATTTGTACAAAGAAAAAATTATCAGAGGATTCTGTCACTTGTACACAGGTATGTAACTTATTATTTAATTTAGATTCAGTAGTTTTTTTCATATGTGTTTTTAACATATTATATTATAAACAGTTTACCTACACACTATCATGCCATCCGGTGTGTAACTGTCTTTCACTTTTAATATAACTTAGATGGAGTCTATAAGCATGTAAAAAAGATAACTACTTTTATTATCATCAGGCCAATCTAAATTGTAAAGTTCTGAGTCATAGGTTCTTTATGTTAAGAACTTATTTGGGGTGAGGGTTGCGTTCTGGTCAAAGGGAGGAAACAACCAGTGCAATTACTGGAACAAAGGCAATTGGTTGGTACTGCATCATTTGATCATCAAATAATCACAAGTATTAATAATAAATAACACACCTTTGATTATTGATTTCCATGGATATATACCATTTCCCATCAGGTGGGTCCTGTGCTTGTATGCAAGCTATTAAATTAGTAAAAAAATGCTTGTTTTGGTGTAGTACTTGCAAAAACATATGAACCTCAGGCAATTGCTAAACACTTCTCCGTTACAGCCCAGAACCTTATAAGAACAAACTAAATATTCGTCTTCCAACAGTTTTTGTAGAATTGTCAAACCATTTTTATAAACTGAGAGGTCACAAGTCACTGAGGGAATATGAGTAATATGAATTGCATTCATTAGAAAGTCACCCATTGTCAAATTAGTTGGTGCTTTGATGAGGCAGTCATCAGTCTGCCAGTCCATTACAAACTTTCAGAACTAACAGTTCCATCACTTTTCAATCAATCTGCTCTAAAGTTATCATGTAGTTCTTGATTAACTGGATTGTCAGTAACATTTGACACAGACTCTTTTATAATATTGTGATGTACATCAGTAATCACTACTTCTGGTTTGTGTGGTAACAAATTTAAATTGTCAGCTACAGCTGAAGGTTCATCTGAAAATATTTTTGTGTGCAAAACTAAACCATTTTCATGATTTCAATCATTTATCTGGTCACTTGAAAGTTTATTCTGATTTCGTAAATTAGTAATAATTAAATATACAAAATACTTTATTTCGGTAACTAGCCTAATACAGCTACATAGCCTAAGTTGGTGCTTCCTTTTTAGATAATTTGCTTGTGATAGAAAGCACCTCTCTCTATAGTATGGTTGCATAAGACTAATCCACCACAGATTGTAAGTACAAAGTTATTACAAATTATCTTCTTTATTTTTAAATATAAAATACATATTTAAAACAATTTTCTTAGTGTTTTTTTTTTAAATATAAAATCATACAGAGATAGATTGAATGAATGTGTGTGTATACATAAGTGATTGTGTAAATGTTCTTGTTGAGTGTGTGAGAGAGAAAGTGAGTGTTTCTAAAGTTACAATCTAAATGATACTTCTCTTAAATTCAATGCATAATTTTTTGTTTTCAGCCATTCAGTTAGCAAAGATTTACATTTTGCATTATTTAAATTGTAAATAATAAGTTCCTTTTTTATTTTATGATATAAGTAACTAGCTCTGGCGATATAATCTTTCAACGAAAACAGATTTCACACGTAGTTGTGCAACAACACACTTTCTTCCAGAATATTTACTTTTTGTTGGTATGGAAACGATTTATGTTTACTTAGGACAAGACTTAAAATAAGTATATAATTTCCTGGATATAAAATTTGTCAAAGTGTAGAGAGTGTCTGTTGGAAACTCACATGGTTTAAAGTGCATGACCTTTGGTAATAATCTCTGAGACCTTTCTAAATCAAGAAATCCAGTTTAATTAGCTCCACCCCACACAGTTATGCAATATGTTAAGACAGATTAAGCTAGAGATACTTATGTAAGGCTCAACAGGTAATCAGAGGCCAGATGTCGTAAAGTTTTAAATGTCCAGATCAGTTTCTGGTTCTGTTTATAAGTAATTCTATGTCGCAATTCCATGATAAGCACTGGTCAACCATCACACCCAGGTATTTTGTACAAATTTCTTTTTAAGTTTGGGACATGAGCAAGACATCGCAGAATCGTCACACTGGTTATACTATAATCAGGCATAGATTGGCCGTTATCATACTTACTAAAGCAGGGTATACTTACTTTTTTGAACATTTAATGAGAAAAGACGTGAATTCAACCAGGCAGCGACTCTGTCTAGTCCCACTTCATAATAAATGTTTTTAGGGGTTCCCAGTCTCTAGCTGCAAAAAAAATAGCTGTGCTGTCCACGTACGAAAAAATGTTTTACCATCTATTTGTATGTTACTCAAACTACTGATATAAACGAGGAACAAAGTAGGACCCAGCACACTGCCCTGAGGTACCCCGTAATTGACACAACATTCAGAACTCAATGATGATCCAACAACACGCGACCTACGATCAGTTAAGTAAGGTAAGAGTTTAAGTGGATGACCTCTTATTCCTACATCCTGTAGACTGCGTACGAGCATTGGAATGGACGTATCGAAGGCCCGTTTTAAGTCAAGGAATACCACCAGACATTTATTACCCGCATCAACATTTTGAACAAGTAAGGCGCATAACATTTGATTCATTAATAAAATCAAATACATTAATATTTTTGTAATAGATATCAAAGCAAATATCAAGGGTACAGGAAATGATTGTTAAATAGAAACCTCAAGAAATGATTGTACATTTCATGATGTGTTAGTTTTGTTTTAATTAATTTTACTAAAGTTGTATTCTGTTGTGTGTGATAAACTAAATAAATGTGGCGATTTCTAGTTCAACTTCTATATCATCGTGTCCATTCGGTAACAATCGAGATCTTCTTTAAATTGGCTGTGGCCTGCTTCTTCTTTGCTTATCGCCGCCGGGGGCAGTCACGGTTGCCCCTCCAGTTTTTAGATTTTATGCCCCTCCGATCGCATCTCGCAAAATTAGACGAAAGCGGGCAGCATCCGACGGTAAAACTTTCAAAATATTATGGTCGTACATAAACTTGGCCATGTACCACTTAACGCGGCGCAGCAGCTAAAGTTTCTTGACCGGTTTGTTTAATTTAAGATATGGCCCCATGCATCAGTGTATTATATTTGTGCATATGATCCGGACTCAGATTCTTTTTGTGGACGTCCCATATCTTCAAATGGTCTTCAAGAAATATATTTTCTTTTTGTCATTGCTCCAACTGTTTGTAAGTCCTTTTTTTTCTCAACTTTTTAAAATAACAAACAAATCCAGATAAGTCACGATACCACATTCCGTGTTAAAATACTAATGAATGTTTTACGGTCAAAATTTTCGTATTTTGCGTGTTATATTTTGTAATTATAATATCAAGATATATTATTTTAGTGTCTTTGTTTCTTCTTAGGACCCGTCTGACCAATCCTGCTTTTCCGATTGCTTTGGCTAAATGTGTGAGATTCAAATTATTTCCATCCACAGATGTTAGTGCCGATTTTACATCCGTTAGCGAAAGTATTTTATGAAATATCAAATGCTAAACAAATTGCCTTAATAAAGTTTTTTATACCACGTCAAACCTTTGACCAATTAAAATATTTGGGATTAAAGTGGGATCTTCGAGGTGTGATCTTAAGCACGTCTTCGAATTATAAAATGCTTTCACCGTTTAAAAATGTTTACGCCATGCAATAGAGCGTTAAAAACGAAATGTTCGTTCCAGTTGATAACTAAACATATTTCTTATATCCTGAATCCCGACTCCACTTTTTCCATAAATTACCTTTATTATCATTTACTTACAGGCCAAGAAGCCGTAGCAGTAGGAATGAGAGCAGCTATGCGGCAGCAGGACACAGTGATCACAGCCTACCGTTGCCATGGCTGGACCTGGTTGATGGGTGTCGGCGTACTGGGAGTTCTCGGAGAATTGACAGGGAAAAGATCTGGTTGCTCCAGAGGCAAGGGTGGATCTATGCATCTGTATTCGGAAAACTTCTATGGCGGCAATGGTATTGTTGGTGCTCAGGTAAGATTATTTGACTTTTACGCAATGAATAAAATAAGTTCGTTTTCGTATTCGAATTATGTATACGGCGCTGTTCCCGAGATCACATCGGGCCATCACATTTAATACATACCCGTTTTAAATACAAAATCTGAATGTGAGCATTGAATTTTCGGAAAATTAAAGTTTGGAGAACCATATTTCGGACTACTAACACAGCGCGTTTTTAATTCTTCGTACTAATAAAAGTCGGAAAATTAACATTTCGTATTTATGAATTTCGATAATATAACAATCGTGTTTTTGAATAGTCGGAATTTAGTCTATAAGGGATAATTTGGAATTTTTGTGTGTTCCCCGGACTGAGAATTCATTAATGTAGTCAACATCGTTTAGTGCGCTAATTTCAGCGCTAAAATTCTCTGATATGTAGAAGAATTAGACAGCCGAGCGATCGCTTAACGTCTAATGGCGTTAATATTTTAATGTTCGCCACATCTACCATAATTGACGCGTTAAGACAAAAGTAAACTCCTGAATAGAAATACGAGTAACATATTTCAAGACAATGTCACTATGTACATTTCAACAATTTCTTTGCTTTTCACAGGTACCATTGGGAGCAGGGTTGGCCTTAGCTCATAAATACAAAGGGGACGGTGGTGTAGCATTCGCATTGTACGGAGATGGTGCTGCCAACCAGGGTCAAGTGTATGAAGCTTACAATATGGCCAAATTGTGGGACCTGCCTTGCGTGTTTGTCTGTGAGAATAATGGATATGGTAAGAAGCTTTCGATTTTTAAAGTCTTTCGAAATGAAGCGAAATAAGCTGTGTGTGGTTGCCATTAATAATTCTAAAATATTAGTTTGGTCGTCGATATATCAATTCGCATAAAAGTTAAAAATGTATGACGTTGTATACCGGGTGACCTTTTTATCGATCGAAAAAATGCACATCTGTTTACACCACGATTCTAAGCTACTTTCCCAAAGAAAATACTGAAAAAAATTACCCTTCGTACTCTGTATACGGGTTAGCTGACAATTTTGTACTAGATTTTGTGGTCCGAACGGTTAATAATGTCAATATACATATAATATGTATAAAACTAAATACAAATAAGCACTGTATTTCATAACTCTAAGACTGTGAAGCTTTATCAGGAAGCTTGGCTATATTCAAGCAATAACACCAAAATAATTACTTCATTTTTATAACTAAAACGTGTAGAAATAAATTAAATAATTAGTCGGTTTTATTCTTAGCTTTATCCATGAGTTTGTCAAAATCAGCCACGGCCCCGAGTTCCCGGTGTCACTTAAATGAGACAGTGGTGTTAAGAATCCCCGGGAAAAAACATAGGGAAAATTTCAAGATTGCGACATGGAACGTAAAAGGTTTGAAAACGCCAGAAAAACTAGTCAATGTAACAATAGAAATGGAGAGACTAGGTATAGAAATTCAGGGCCTGAGTGAAGTATAGATGACTGGCATCGGCAAAACTCGAGTGGGTAATGGACAGTATCTATATTTTTCGGGTAACGATGCAACTGCGGAGACTCATGGAGTGGCGGTAATAGTAAACACAAGCTTACGGTGACGGATCACCAATTTCGTGCCGTTATCAAATGTCATGATGATTCAGATAAATGCAACTCCACGTAAACTGAACATCATCCAGGTATACGCCTCCACTGCTGATAAACCCATAGACGAAGTTGAACAATTCTATAATGAAATAGACCAACTCTATCAAATAACCAAAAAAAAAGGACTATGCTAAGGTAGGCGCGGGAGAGGTTCAAGGAGTTGTTGGTATGTGGGGACTTGGCTACAGAAACGAAAGAGGTGACCTACTGGTACAGTTTTGCCAAGAAAGAAACCTCGTGATCACAAACACAATGTTTAAGAGGCCGAAAAGGAGACTGTATACATGGACATCTCCAGCTCACACGAATAATAATATAATCAGCAATCAAATAGACTTTGTTATTATGATAAACGAGCGGTTCAAAAACTGTGTTACAGTCGCCAAGACCTACCCGGGCGCGGATGTTGGCTCTGATCATAATCCTGTTGTAATCAACATGAATTGCAGGTTGAAGTTTGCGAAACGGAAAAAGTTATGCAATCGTGTAGACACCAAAAAGTTGTCGCAACCAAACACTAAATCACAGGTACACAAAATGGTAAATGAGTGGGCTATTAAGACATACGCAAGCATGGTAACTGGCAAAGACATTTAGGAAAGCTTAAGGCAGAAGGTGGTAAATATCAATACCGTACTAAAACCTTCACACGATGATAAATGACAAGTATGGATGTCCGACGAAATTATAACACTGATGAAGCAGCGACATCAGTACAATAGTTCAGACGCCACAAAATACCAAGAACTGGATAAAGAAATCACACTAAAGTCGCGAAAAGCCAGGACCTTGTGGTATGAAAAGCGTTGTGAACATGTTGAGTCTCTGATGCGGAAACACGACACGTTCGGTCTTCATAAAGAAATTAAAGAAATGGCACGCGTACACTTCAAGAGCCAACATTCGTTTATCGCCGACAGTGATGGAAATGTAATCCTTAATCAGCAAAAGCAGATTGAGCACTGGGCTAATTATGTTAAAGAACTATTTCACGATGACAGTCGTGAATTAATTGACCATGAGAATGCAACCGTCGATGGTCCAGCTATATTGAAATCTTAAGTTCTCAATGGCATAAAACATGCGAAACCGAGTAAACCTCAATCACCGGGACCTGACAACCTTCGAGTAGAGATACTAAAGCTGCTTGAACCAGAGAACATATCGGTGCTGGTAGATCTTTTTAATAACATAAATGATACTGGGGAGATACCCGAAGATTGGCTTAAGTCTATGTTTATCATGTTACCAAAAAAGAGTAACGCTAGAAGATGCCAGGACTTTCATATAATCAGCCTAATGAGCCACTTACTGAAGATCTTTCTATCTATCATACACACGCGCATCAGAGCTAAAGCAGAGCAGCAGATTGGAGAAAGCCAGTTTGGATTCCGACAAGGCGTGGGCACTAGAGAGGCCCAGTTCGCGTTGAACGTCTTGGTTCAGAAGTTATATGAATATGAGAAGATATATGAGTCAGAGATATGCACCAAAATATGTTCCTCTGCTTTGTAGATTATGAGAAGGCGTTTGATCGGGTTAAACATACAATCCTCATGAAACAACTGCAAAAGATTGGGCTAGACACTAAGGATACGCGGATTATTAAGAACTTGTATCTGAACCAGAGTGCAACGGTAAGAGTCGGAGGTGAATAAACTGAAGCGATAGACATCCAACGAGGCGTCAGACAAGGATGCATTGGATCTCCTATTCTCTTTAATCTTTACTCGGAAACGATCATTGAAGATGCATTAGATAACATTAATGTCGGAACCATCACTATCAACGGAGTAACCTTGAACAACAGAAGGTACGCGGACGATACCGTTCTCCTAGCGTCAACTCAGGACGGTCTTCAAAGGATTGTTAGCAAAGTGTATGAGAGTAGCAAAAGGGCCGGTCTCAACATACATAGTTAAACAAAGTACATGGTAATTGCAAATGACAGAACTGATTTGTCTCAAACGTGCATAACGATAGGAAATAACAACTTGGAGAGAGTTGCTAAATATAAATATCTCGGCGCGTATCTAACGGAATCCTGGGATAGCTACACTGAAATCAGGACACGCATCGAGATCGCTCGGGCGTCTTTTATGAAGATGAAGAATGTTCTATGTAGCAAACAACTCTCTCTTAAACTCCGTACCCGACTTGTAAAATGCTACATTTGGCATGTTGTCCTCTACGTGTGTGAAGCCTGGAGCATAAAGAAGGATCCCGCAAGCGACTCCAGGCATTCGAAATGTGGACATACCGCCGTATGTTGCGCATCAAATGGATGGATAGAGAATGGACGGATGTGGAGCTTCTCAACCGTATGAACAAAAATGTGGAGCTCGTTAAGACCATCAAACAGCGGAAGGTAGCATACTTGGGTTATTTACTACGTCATGATAAATAACGACTGCTGAGAACCATCATGATGGGTAAAATAGAGGGGAAGAGAAAGGCTGGTAGGAGGAAGATGTCATGGCTAAGAAACATCAGAGAATGGACCGGAGTCAAAACCGTGGAACAACTTTTTACACTAGCCAGGGACAGAGACAGGTTCAGAAGCTTGACTGCCAACCTTCAATAATGGAGAGGCACTTAAGAAGAAGTTGCAGAACTTTGGCGCTTACAGTCTTATTATTGAGGGACACCCATAAACTATCTCTTCCGTCCTTATCAAATAGTTAATATATACTTAATTTTTTAATATTTCCTTAGGTTTATCCACAAAACAATCGTTGAGTTTTATAAAGCAGAATATGTATTGAGTTTCCCATTGCTTGTATACCTAATCAAACAATATTTCAGGAACGTGTACAGACGTAGACCGGTCATCAGCTAGCACAGAGTATAATAAATAACATTTGTAAAATAATAATAAATAACACTAAACAAAGAATAAAATACAAAATGCATAATTCAATTTCATTTTTAAATAGAACTCCTTGCGTGTTTATTCTACATTATCTCTGGATAAAGTACCTTCTTAATGGTAAAAGAATCTATACATAAGTAAAATAGCGGGAAAAATTGACTTTCAATTTTATTACATATTACAATATTTATTACATAACTTAAAATAAAACAAGTAAACTTGTTATAAAAAAAAATCGACGAGTACAAATACCAAAAATGAATAAAATAATGAACTAAGGACAATAGGACAAGTCTTATTGTTTTTATTATACTTATTGCTAATCATAAATTATATAATAAAATTCCACAAAAATTAAATTGTACGAAAATAGTATAATACAGATGGGCTAAGTTTAAAATTACATTCGAGGCTATCAGTTCAAATATGCCAGTAGGATCCTTTAGAGCGCTGAGGTCAATGTCGTCCAAAGAACAATTTACAGACGGTGCTAGCTGATGCGCCATTTTGAGTGTGTTGTCACACACGAAGACAAAGCACGGAAACTTCACATCCAGGTATTACACTCTCGAGTTTTATATCACTAAGGAGCTCAGTACAATTCTAATAATTTATATTTATCAATTTGTAGAAAAACATTGTTTACACCTAAAATTACCTAAATTACATTACAAATACACAATCGGTCGAACTGTCGCACACACCCGGTAGGACACTCGGACTTCATTATCAGCCAGTATGTCATTTTCAATAGCTTACGAGTGTTAAACGACATTTTTCAACACCGTTGTGATTAATTAAATACAACTTTCTTAGGTAATAACATGATAAAATAATCCGATAATACATGTGCAAACAGCGCGCGCTCACTTTTTTTAAATTGCTGTTGATGTATTGCGCGCGTTTGCCTGAGGTCACTGGCCGCTTTACATTATTTTTTTTACGTTTTTAATTATAAATTTTAAAATAAATACAATGAGTCTGTGAATTTTAATTGAAATTAGTGTTAATTCTGTGTCAATAATTTGATAAAATAAAATGTTTTTGATGCCGCGCCGAAGTCAGATTTTTTCGAATTTTACAAGAAAATTTAAGATTTTTAGATCCATTTAAACCGTGGCTTTTGATCGTGACCGAATCCTGCTGTAATTTTATAATTCGTTCCAGGTTGCGTCTAGTTGGTAATATGGCTCATGATAAAACTAAAATCGGTTTTATAACAAACAAAGAAAGATCATAGAGGTAGATGTTTGACCAATACTTATTAAGGCTTCATGAATGACTTTTATACTTTCGTATTAATCAAATACAATGTTACAAAGGTGAAATACAGTAAAAATAATTATCAAATAAATTCGTGTATGTTGTTTTAGTCAGGTTTAGTCGACCTATTCCCGTTAAGGGCGTGTAGTTTACATCGTTTCTGACCGATTTGAAATACCCTATCCTAACATCCAAAAGTCCGGACCTAACCCCCATGGATTTTTATGTGTGGGGGCACATGAAGAGTCTCGTGTACAGTGAGCCTAACCCAATTTCCTCAGTTGAAGTATTGAGAGACAGGATAATGAAGTGAAAACTAAAAAGTGGTGTAGTAAAAAGTGGACTTCGTAAAAGAATGCGAAGATGTGTGCAGACAAAACAGAGTCGGGGATATGTTGAACGTGAAATTTAGACTTTAAGATGTTTTGATGGACCTTGAAAGTTTAGTAAATTTAATTTCTTGTACTCACCTATTGTTTTATTTAGCTCTTTTTTGCCTCCCCTGTAGCCTATGAAACTAAGTTTTTTCTATGAATTTTTATTAAAACCCTTGATTGTTATACCTCGTTGGATAGCTGATGAAACGTAAATATTTTTAGGTACATCTGCAATACAGGCGCTAGGTATAATATTTTTTTGGGATATCCTTTAAAGACAAATAAACTTTCTAAATTTTTATTAGTTTTTTAAAGTTTTAATCGTCTACAACGACTTGTTTATTCATTTTACGTACAATATTGGTGATTGAGGTCATAAAGCATCTTATTTTACATGTAAAAATCATACACTCGGCGTCACAAAAATCGCACCTTTATGTTTTTTTCAGTAAATTGCTCCTAGAATCTGGCCCATAAATACCACGCGTGAAAAAAAAAATATCATTGTAAAGTGCACTTCAATACCTTTACATTCATTACCTGTATCATTATAAAATCAATTACCATTTCTAACCAGGGACCAATCAATAAGATATTGGAAAAAATGCTCACTTAAGGAGCGCTAGTTGGGCTACCTTAAAAGGGTATAAAATGTTATGTCCAGGTAAGAAATGGTAATTCTCGTTCCGATCGCCACGCGGTGCGGACGTGCAAGACCCCGTTCTCCGTTGATCGGTCCCTTCCCGATATTTCGTGGCGCTCAGTCTACTGACGTCACGGTTTAGCATGTTGGCTCCGTGCTACGGCTTTCAAGGTTTTTCTACTCCCTCTGAGTGCTATCGAAGTGCGATTTTTCTTTGCGACTAAGCCCCTTAGTCTTCAAAGTGCTGTGCTAAGTTGTGTTGTGCTGAGTGCACTGTTGTGCCCAGCATAAGTAGTCTGGTTTCAGTACAAAGGATACTTAACGGTGACAACGAATTTGTACTGAACCAGTCCTTTTATTTTTATTTTATTTCTCTATTTTATATATTTTTTCTTTTCTCCTACTTTCATATTTATTTTTATCATATCTGTGTGTTTTCGTGTGTATTTGTCCTTTCTGTCGGTAAAGGTTGACCCTAACGCGGTCAACTCTTTACCTGCGCACCCTTTTTTTTAGGTTTCTAGGTAGCGGCCTTCGGCGTACTACTGTTAGTTTTAAGTTATTCTCCCCAGCCCCCCTACCGCTGGTAGGGAGGTTAGCCGCTAGGGTTCGCTAGGTTTTATTTAGGAACTCTAGGCATATATATAGGCGGTTTCACCGGAGGCTGCCCAGAACGGCCACCAACTCATATCCCTTTGAGCACCTTCAGTGCAACTTTCACTACAGGCGGAAGACCCGCTAGCGGGTCTCCGCCAGCGCGCCCAACTTCCCGACGGGTGTCGCTTCCGATGAAGGCTAACGGTAATAACTACAGCCAACAGGTGGTTTTTAGTGGGTAGGTGCCATTCTGGTGAGTCCCACATAACCCCCCGCAGAAGACTTTACCTGCGGGCGGTATGCATGACGCATCTTCCACCTGCCTCCCGCGAGGGTGCCTCGGCAGCAAAAAAAAAAAAATAAGAAATGGGTCAGTCGCTACTCAGACTTTAGAGTGAACACACTGGAACAACATACGCAAAAGAACTGTTCCTGAAGATGGATACAACCCCTGAAGAAGCCGCTCAAATCGTTGCTCTATTGCAAACAGGACTGCGACAGGTTGACGTTGCTCGACAGTTGAACCTTAGCCGATTTGCAGTACGACGAGTATACCAACGGTTCCGTGAGACTAGTGGCTATACCCGAAGACGTGGATCCGGAAGGATACGTTGTACATCAGAAAGAGACGACCATTTCATTGTGTCTACGTCGTTGCGCCACCGCTTCAGCTATGCTGTTGAGGTGCAACAAGAGCTCCGGTCAGCTCGTAGAACGTCTGTGAGTGTCTCTACGATTAGAAGAAGATTGAAAGAAAAGGAATTAAGAGCTCACAGACCTGCTAGAGGCCCAAAATTGACCGTGCGACATCGGAGAGAGCGGTTACAATTTGCTCAGGAGCATGTCAACTGGACGCTTGACCAGTGGAGGGCCGTTCTCTTTACCGATGAGACACGAGTATGTCTTTTCTGCAACGATAGACGCAGAAGAGCATACCGAAGAAGAGGGGAACGTTTTACCCAAGCGTGTATAGAGGAATCCGTCGAATACGGAGGTGGTTCCTGTATGTTCTGGGGTGGCATATCCGTTGAAGGGAAAACGGAACTTGTGTGCGTCTCTCGGACTGGCGGTGGTCGCGGGCAAGGGTCGCTGAATGCTGGGCGGTACATAACAGAAATCTTACAAGACCATGTGGTCCCGTATGCCGGTTTTGTTGGCGATGGTTTCATGTTAATGCACGATAACGCCCGTTGCCACACTGCGTTTTCTGTGCGGGACTACTTGGAAGAGGTTGAGATTCCTGTTATGCAGTGGCCAGCACGAGACCTAAACCCGATCGAGCATCTCTGGGACGATGTAAAGAGACACGTACGAGCACTTGATCCTGCTCCCACCACTCTCCAAGAACTTCAGGATGCCGTGAAGGAAGAATGGGAGAGCATACCCCAAGAAAGAGTGGTGACCCTCGTGAGGTCGATGAAGGATCGAATGGAAGCTGTCATCAAAGCAAGGGGAGGAAACACTAGATTTTAAGGACTGTTTTGAGATTTTTTAATGATTTTTCAAATTTAGTTTTTGTAACTTTTATCCTTTTTAAGATTTTTTTATTAAAAGCTTTAAAACATATACACATGTTTGTAATTTCTAATAGGTAATTAAATAACCTTTCCAATGATATCCTACAATCATACCCTTACTATGGACAAAGTTTGAGTAAAAGTATTTTAAAGTTGCTTTTTCGAAAGGTGCGATTTTTGTGACGCTGAGTGTATAATAGTATTAATAAGACTTACATATTTCAAAATATCTAAGCTGATAGCCGGATTTTTATAAAAAACAATTAAATTCAAATATCACGAAAACGGTTGGGTTTACGTGTTACGTAGTCAAATCGGTCAGAAACGATGTAAAGTACACGCCTTTAACGTGAATAGATCGACTTAACCTGTAACTCTGTATATAGTGAGATATTTTTTAATACGCTACCGCCACCTATGTTCCTCTATTTTACATTAATCAAAAGGATACCACTGTTATATATATTACTCAACTTTTTTCACCTTTTATTAATTCCCTATTAAACCTTCCAGGAATGGGTACAAGTGTGGACCGGTCTTCAGCCAGCACCGAGTACTATACTCGTGGCGACTACATTCCTGGTATTTGGGTAGATGGCATGGACGTGATGGCTTCCAGAGAAGCTACCAGATTCGCAATCGATTACTGCACTAGTGGGAAAGGTAGGTGTTTTTTACGTATTTGGTGTGAATAAGAAGATTTTGTTTATAAATGTCCATGTCAGCGGGTTTCATTTCATAAATCTTAGAATTTTGACCCAGTGCATTTTTTATATTAACGTATATTTGATATATATATTCTCGCTGATTCTTCACGGTGTTTTCGTGTAATAAACTAGTAATTAATATAATACACCTTCGAAGTCAGACCCCAGTGCTGAAAATTCTAAGTCATGAAATTTTGACACTTACTATTCGAGTAAATTTGAAAACATAAATAATATATAATCTAGATTGCTAAGTTTCCTACGAAACCCACACCAAAATCTCACCAAAACTAATTAATTTGACAAATGAAATAATGTGACATTTTTACAAACTTTGACACACAAAAAAAATGTACAGAGGGTGGACTTAATACCTCAAGGCATTCTCTACCAGTCAAACAGTCAATTGGAGAGGCCAATAGTGCAGTGGAGATTTTATTGAATAAATGTATTAATTTTAAAATTAATATCATCATTAATATTATTATTGTATTGCTCATATATTTTAAATGTCTACAGATGTCTTGAGGGGCAGCCCAGATTTAATTGTTAAAACATTTTACTTATTGTTTGTAATTGGTCGTATTTGCAGGTCCACTAGTAATTGAGATGGAGACATACCGCTACTCTGGGCATTCCATGTCTGATCCCGGCACATCCTACAGGACTAGAGATGAGGTCCAGGAAGTGAGGCAGACTCGGGACCCCATCACCTCGTTTAAGGATAAGATTATCAATAACCAGCTGGTTACCCCGGAGCAGTTGAAGGTTCGTGTGACAAAAATCTTAACGTTATAAATTTGCTAGATATTCTACGCGGTTTTACCCGCTTAGCTGCCGATAACGCGGGGATAACATACAGACCTATGTTGCTCTTAGTTCATGAACGACTAATGAGTCGTAGTTGTTTGATTGATCAATATTGAATGTGATTATCATATCCGCAGGCTTCAGTTGAAATCGCTTTTGTTTTAGTAATTGAACTGTCTGCTCCGTCCTTTTACCGGTAACAGGTACACAACCACCAAAACTTATTTATTACGGCGGGCAAAATAGGAAGCGACTGTTGTACCGCCCCAGACGAGGTCTTAACAGTAGAAACTCGAGCACCACTAATTTTTCCACTTTTATAAACAAAATTAATTTGTGGTTTTGGTTTTTTATATAAGCTTTTTTTATTTCCAAAATCGTACCAAATACAATAAATCTTTTAAGACACAAATTTATTTTCACCTTTTCCAGGAGATCGACACCAGAGTTCGAAAGGAAGTCGAAGAAGCGCACAAACAAGCTAAAGCCGATTCAGAAATTGGTCTCGAAGAGTTATCAGCTGATGTTTACTGCCAGAACTTGGAGCCAGAAATCAGGGGCATCCTCCCCAACGAACCCCTACACCACTTAGAAATTGCCCCTAGAAGATAATTATTCTGAGCAAAACATATTTATTAAAAAGAATCTTTATACAGAAGAAGATATATATTTGTAAATGAAAGTCTACTACGAAATTGAACGATCATCTGGCTCTGAATGTGATTCATTTATTGCGCAATTCTTGTAAAATTAAAGTACGTGTGTGACGTCAAACTATTTCTTTCGTTAAGAAATTTATAAAACTCACTTTGGGCTTAAAGTGTTTTTTTATCGATACTTACAACAAAAACCTTCGATTTTAGTAGTAGTAGTACTCATAATTTGAATTTTTTTTTAAAACCGGGCTATAATATATTGTTTTATAAATGTGATATTCTAAGAAAATCGTTGAACGGCTAGATATTTTTTAATCTCCTGAAGCAATATTTCTCGTCTTTTCTAAAAAGATATTTTAATATTAAATGTTATTTATTTATATTATTTTAATTGTGTAAGGAAAAGTGATACTGTCATTGAGGTTGAGATTAACGCATCTTTTTAATGTAATCAATATTTGTTAATAGTTGTATAAATCTGGTAAATAAACTTTAGTTATTTAATTTGTGATTTTTTTGTTTTGTTTAATTGAATCTATCCAAAACTTCTTGCCTAACAGCAGGAGAGGGAGTGCTAAGAGAGAGTTAACCAGTATACTCCGTTCTAGTTTTCTCTCTAGGCTGATTTCGTTATAAAAAGCAAGATCAATAATTACAACTCAATATAGGTACTAACGTGGTAAATAAGCTTACATACCATTGAAATGTCGCAGGTGGATGGATTTGAATTGGACAAAATTTGTTCGGCCAATCGGCTAGAACATTGGTATCTTTTACAAATGACGAAATCAATTCACATGCCACCTTTTTAATAATATGCTGTGTGTCCGAACACACGATAGTTTGTTAATAAAATTACAATTACAGTGCCTTTGACACGTATACTGGTTCACATTGACCATCGCAAAGTGCCGTGAACGTTCAGTGCCATTCGACACGCAGAGTTGTCGGGTATTCCTATTATCACCGAATTTACGAACCTTTTTATATTTTGGCATAGGGCAAAAAGTTCAGATTTTCTAACAAAAAATAATAATAAAAAAGCACTTTTATTTGAAGTATCTTACCATTACCTAATCCAATTCTGAGATATTCCAGCTCAGTTCTGATTGTGTTTAAATTTTAGACATGGGGTTCCATAATAAAATGTATTTTTATATATTTTTTTAGATAACGTTTCCTAACACTTTCGTTATTTGTGTCTTAAATCTCAATCTCTTATAGTTTCGGACATTCTCATACCTACCCATTTGTAATTGAAACAGATTTTTGCATTGACTTGTGTTTGCACATTGAATAAAGATATTTATTGTCATAAAATTTAGGTACATTGCATATCGCGTGTTTAAGTAGGTACTATGTAAGTAGGTTTAAGAATGATATTCGTAGCTTCAAGGGTGTTGCCGCACCAATCGATCGACGTCAATCGACATTGATCGATGGTAGCATGGAACAGGCAACTCCATCGATCGATTGGTGTGGTAACACCCAATGATATAGCTACTGACATTGAAATGTGCATGGTCAGAAAATAACTAACAAATCACATATTCCTTGCTTCTTATCAAGGACTTATCTTATGGAAGTTAATCTACTCTTACATTCAATACGCCTAAGGGCATTCGAGAGGAACACGGTTTAGGGCGTCGTATACTGAAACTACCACTAATGCCAAAGAAAAAGCCATTTCCAACTAGAGCCTACGGCCGGCAATGCATATACAGGGGGGTTTTTTGAGAAGGGCGGTGATGGCCAAGTCCGAAACCACGAGAGTTAGGGAAACGTCGTGAAAGGAGTCATGCCCTCGATTTATAAGAAAACAATAACTTCAATTTGCTTTTTTCAAAAATCTTTTATTTTTGACGGAATATAGACATAAAGAGATTCTGTAAATTTATTTTGATAAAAAAAATAGTAATTTCTAGCCAGTTCTTCTTCGCCAAGGTTTTTCCAAACTGGTTGTAGAGTCATGTTTTATTTGACGTCATTCAGAACAAGTAATTGTCAATGTTGAGAAATAAATATTTGAATTTGTATGACGAGGCGCGAGCAAGATGGATGTCGTATCGTATCACCTCGGTATTTTTTGCGTAATGACCTAGGATTGCGAGTAAGTTGAATCAGGCGACGAGAACAAGATTTAGGAGGTCCGTGCGTTAGGTGCTTGTCACCTATCTTCCGCTATTTTACTTTGATCAAAGTAAAATATGTTTGAAACTTTGTATGCGGTGTCTTTTAGGTGAAGTTTTGCTTGGCAAGATTTCCTTCTAATTTTACTAACTGAAGACACACTTCAAAACAATTGATACAGCAATTTTTAAACATAAATATAGTTATAAAAAATATGTTAAAATTGAAAAATTTTGGAGTCCTAACTTGCAACCTACTTTGATATCTATGACGCATTACAGCATTTAATTACAAACTTAAATTATATCCGTGAGAAGTTACGTGTGCACTATTAGCTTTCTTTTTTGGATTTCTGTTGTCTTCTTCCATAATGCCGATTTGCCAGCACCAACTTTAAAAAATAAATTTGACATTGAGTGAGTTCCATTGTCTCTGCCTAGGGCCAGTCCTGGACATCTTTGACCGTTCTTATGTTTATATCCTATTTTGGATGGCCACGAACATAACAAAGTTATGTTAAAGTTAGTTTTCCTACTTAGTTTTGTGAAGTTTCATGATGTATCACCGAAATCCAGGGTTAAGAAAAACGGACTTATTTGTTAAACGAACTAAGTTGCAAAGCAGTACAAAATCAGACCAGAAACAAAAAGTTATGCTTGAACAAGAAATATACAGAGGAATTGAGAACCTTCTCCTTGTTGGCGCTGAAAGCGCCTGCCGGCTTTAGTGAGCAATTACGCAGACTACCCTGTCACCGCGGACGCAGTTTTTATTTTTGTCAAGTGTTTTTGTATCCATTCCCTCTCATGTACCTTGTGCAGTTAAGAGGATGGGCACACTACATAAATACGAAAAACTTAATTCCGATAGTCATAATCACGAATTTCATTATTCCGAATTTTATAACACCGAATGGTTCAAAATTCCGATAATGAAAATTCCAATTCTCCTAATTTCTAATTTTTCTTCTTCGAAACTTCAAAATTCCGAACGTTTATAATTACAAAAATCAATATGCCGAATTTGAAAATACCGAACCATAAAAATCCGAATTATTAATAATCCGCAATATCATAAATACGAATCCCATATATCAAAATTCCGAATAATATTAGTTTCAATAACAAACGACTTGTAAAACTGCATGAGCACATCAATTTATTCGTTCGAGCATTCAAGTAGTCAGCTGGAAATAAGAAAGTTTATTTAGTTTTTTGTACCGAGTTATTTCTTGAGTATATATCTAGGTTATGCACTAGATGCAGATCCCTTTTTGGCGCAACGCCGGCTGCTGCCGCGGCACGCTCGCTGCGCTCGCTCAGCTCGCGCTGCATTATCTACATACATTCTAACTGCTGCTTCTCGCTTCGCTCGTCGTCGCGCCTAATTTGTATAATTTCAAAATGTGCCTTATTAATTTTCACAGGAGATTAAGATTATAATTTTTAATATGTACCCGTTTATTGCTATTTGCTTATTTCACGCGAGCAAAGCTAGTCAAGCATAAAGTTCAGCCTAAATTCATAACTGTGTTTGAAAAGTAAATAGTTATTTGTGGAACAATAGCATTATTTATTTATTGCTTTTGTTTGAAAAAGTTGAATCTTTTGTTGAAAGTTTTGTAATAGATTGCTTAAGGATCCCAGCATTTATATAACTTACTTAACAGTTTCAATGGAATTTGCTGCGTGTATTCCAGTACTTGTATTACCAACAGAATATAAAATATTTTTGAGTGAATAAAGCTTATATCTTTTTTTTAATTTCCAGACAAACGTACCTACTGTGTTTCCCCAAAGTAAGAAGAGCTTGTGTTATGGATGACCATACAGCGAACTGGGGTGAAGTTACTGTTCACGATGTCGGATCTGAAGAATATAATTAGGACTAGCCCTAAAATTTAACCTTTATACCACACGGGGTTTTTTTCTGTTTGGATCTAAGTTGACTGGTTACCATCGCCGGTTGAGATTGACCTTTTCAGCAACAGCTAACAATTTTAATTGTTGAAAAGCAAGTTTTGATGTTAATAGACTTATATTTTTTGCATCGATTGCGCGAATGAAATCCAGCAAGGAGATAGTGTTCTGAAACCATGATCGCGTGCATAAAAGACATACTTGCTGCTTTCCGTTTGCCGATTACAGCGCTCACAGCGCTCATATACCCGTTCCGTTTGCCCGTGAGCGCGCTCACAGCGATATCGATACGTCATCAATGACGTCATAAACGCCGCCATCTTACCGCTCACAGTGCCAACGCTACGGAGCATGGTCGCTGTGAACGGCCTGTCAAAACTGACACATGACGTTACTTTGTTGATGTTTTTATTAGTCTAGATTTTAAAAGCTTGCTTATTAATTTTCTTTTGTAATAATGTTAAAAAATGGCTCCTGCTTCATTCAGGGTCAAAGATCTTAATGAAATTATAACTTTAGACTTAATCGACGAACAATCAGAATGTTAGCGCGCTATTTACCGTTCCGATTGCAATATCACTAATAACACTTTTAGCGCGCTCAAACGAATCGGAACGGTTTTGAGCACTTTTAGCGCTGTGAGCGCTGTAATCGGCAAACGGAACGCAGCAATTATCTAAGCGTATTTACCTAATCTGGTAGACACTCTTTTCGTTTGAAAAGTAAGATTTTTTCGTTGAAGTTCTTTTATTCTTATACATATTGTGGATCAGGCATTATAAATATCTAAAACCTAAATGTATATGACCGTTTTGTGTTTCTGTTTAAGCAAATTTTACATGTTAGTTTCTAGTTGAGTTTGTTCTAATATGGCAGTGGGTGAAAAAAAGCTAAAGAATTCCAAGATTTATCTACACTCAACTTTTAGGACAATTAATAATAAACAAAGCTTGTGTTATGGATAACTGACTACGCAGGAACTGAACAAATAACCCAGTAGGTACGAATACAGAAAACAACCACGTAGTTATCTTAAAAAACCTATAAAAATTATAGCACTCTCATCGGGGACGTCTGGTGTGAGAAGCAATAGATACTTAAATTAAACAAAACCATCAACAATACACAGTTTATTTCAAAATATTCAACTTACTATTAACTAACAAATTACATTAGTATTCGCAAAAACGAACGATTCATAAAATACTGCTATAATCACTTTTGAGCACAAGTTGATTTGTAATCATTTTCGCTGTTATAAAGATTCTAAAACAAAGTGTTAGTGTGATACATCCTACTCTGAAAATGCTAAATCATTTAATAAATAGAATTTGAATGTAAATATGTACATTCGCAAAAGGTACGATGTTTAATATAATTTAAGTTTTAGTTCAGGATCACATTATTTATAATAATGTTTATAATAGAACATACACTTAGCTTGGAGACAAACATTATGCTGATTCATTATTTAACACCCATGTTCAATTTACGGATTTTTCATAATAAATTTTCTGCTTTGCATTAATCAATACGTTCGATTACTTATTCACTGATTTATTACAAAATAGCTTTGGTAAAGGCACTTTTTAAATATAAATTAGGCAATGAAGCACCATGACTCACTTACTCTACTACTTTTATAATGATAAAAAAACGTTACTTTAAGTACGCAATATTAATAATGAACACTATTTATTTTGAGAAAACAAAATTAGCAATTACTGTGTAAGGTTAGGTAGTTTTAAATAAAGGAGTATATAGATACCTAGGTATACCTAAATTCTATGTAAATGTCTACAAAGGGAATGCAAGAAAGGGTTACATTAGAGGTTGTCTTTTAAAAGGAATGCAAGGATCGGGACTAAATTATCCATTAGGGTCGTTTTAAAGGAATAAACTTATTCGGTCATTTAAATATAAGTACAATACTTTGGCAACGATAAGAGTACTAACGCCTAAATCTAAACATTATTCATTATTTGGTGCTCTAAAATCTGAGTCTTCCCATCTTGTTCTTGAGTTTTGTGGTTTCGGTGTGTGCTCGCTCGTGCCTTCATCTTCTTCTATTCTGCTTGTTTGTGGATCGTCTTGAAATCTCACCGCGTCAGATTCCTTTTTTTCATAAACTAATTGCTGATCTGACGTTAAACAGGACTCAGCGCCTTTGATCGTTTCGTGACTGGCAGTTTTGAAGTCGTCTTCAGTGAGACCACATTGTAGTTCGTAGAGTCTTGCGTATATCCCCTTGATTTGAATGAGTTCTTGATGGGTGCCGATCTCTGCAACGGAGCCCTTATCAATGACGCAGATGATGTCAGCGTTTTTAATGGTAGCTAGTCTGTGGGCGATGACTAAGCAGGTTCTACCTTCGCTGGCGCGGTCGAGGGCTTCTTGAACTACCTGAGGATAACACAAGAACAAGTAAGAATATTGAACTGACTATAAAATAAATTAAGATAGGTATAAGCTATAGATGCGACGTTAAGACCTAGTTACAATTTGTACTGTTGGATATTAAGCTTGCTTCCGCTTCTTATGAGGGCTACAACAGGAAATAAAACTATACTTGAAACTGAAAACTATACTAAAAATGCTACTTGAAGTGAGTTGTGAACCTCGGTGATGAGAGGCGTCCAGGAGAGAGTAGAATCAAGAATAACGCCCAAGTTTCTTACTGCACTGCTAACATTTAAAGAAACATCACCTAAGTAAATGTGTGGCATAGTACGTAACTTAAACTTAGCAGTTTGTTCAGTACCGCCAATGATGATGGCTTGCAATTTATGAGTGTTTATTGCTAAGCCATGTTTTGACTGCCATGAAGCCATGAAGATTGACTCCATTCAGTTATTGTGGCGAGGTCATCATTAATTTTGTCAATCATGCTATCGATTTCCTCTACAGTGTATTGTACTGTGGGGATATGCCACAGATATCGTTACAATCTTCACTCTGCAGAAAATGACTATTCGTGAAATACACAAACTTAGCAATAGAGAATCTACTAGCGTCAGAGGTTGTTCTACCTTGTTCTTTCAAGTTTTTGTTATATTTTTTTAAATCTATATATCACCTCTTCATTTTGATTATCATCGCGTCCTCATATATTACAGATATATTAAGCTGAAACCTTTTGTATTTTTAATTTCCTGTTAGTTATTTCGTAAGAAATTGATTGCGCGGAAACGTGGTGAAATATTTTCGGTGTCTGTAGTTTACGAATAAATTAGAAACGAAGCAGGTAATATAGCCACCGCTACTAGTGTTCTTATTAAAGGAAAAGGCGAAGCAGTCAGTGAAAAGAATTCCTAGGAACCTTTATTTCAAATCACGATTTCGTACACAGCGTAGTAATTTCATACTTTTGTATTAACATAAGGATTGTTTCAATATAAGATTTGTTGGTGTTTATTACGATGTTTCGATCTTCATTTATAACAATAATCAATTCCCAGACAATCACACCAACGTATGGGTGCAAAGTAAGCAGAGCTTGTGTTATGGATGACCATACAGCGAAGTGGGGGGGGGGCGGAAACCCAGAATAAACATACACAGAAAAGACAAATCGTTGGTGTGTGAATTTTTTTCTAAAATATTTATTTTTGTGTTTTCTTTTTT
The DNA here is from genome assembly GCA_923062675.1 of Marasmarcha lunaedactyla. Lineage (NCBI taxonomy): Eukaryota > Metazoa > Arthropoda > Insecta > Lepidoptera > Pterophoridae > Marasmarcha > Marasmarcha lunaedactyla. The sequence continues at coordinate 8,446,603 of OV281358.1, forward strand.
TTTTAGGCGTTGTTTGGCTACTTCTTGTTAGCCTTAGTACCTGTATGTTCATTAAAAAAAAACTTATCTTACCAACATATAAGTTTTCCTAAAATAAAAAAAATAAAATATATAAATGTTAATAACCATGATCCGAGAACAAACATCTGTGTTTATCATTCAAATGAATGCCCCGGCCAGGACTCGAACCTGGGACCTCCGGCGTATGAGGCAGGGCTACTGACCACTACGCTACTCGGTCGTCTTAATGAATGTATTGTTATTGCCACAAAATGTTTTAATAATCTGCCTCCACCCTTACAACGTCTACAACTGAAGGAAATGTTTAAAGAAAGTTTATAAATCTTGTTCTTAGGCCAACAAACCAAACTATTTGTTGACAAGGTAAGCCGATTACTTTTTTATTTTTATATTTCCAATTGGTATATACAAAGCGTCCCAGGCTATGCCACAAGGAAAGGAAGTACTTTAAATATCGAATATAGGAAAATTAACTGAATCAAGACCCAATTTCATTAAGTCCACACGAGTTGCATAGCAGTGTAAACATTTATATTCAAAAATTTACTTATCAATGTATTTAATAATTTATTCTTAATACATAAAATCTAGTAGTCCCGCTGACTGCTCCGAAAACCAGTGTCTTAATGCTTTTCAGCCACTAGCCCTAGCTAAGTAGTGGCTATTTATTGCCTGCAGTGCATGGAACAATAATTGGAAAGTACCTAGCCGTAGCCTAAAGGTAACAGCTGAAAATCAGTGATTTGCTCAACAGAGCGAATATAACCACTGAGCTATGGCCTTTTTGCAATATTGCACACACTTACTACTTAAAATTATGCACTTACTTGTTTATTCTTTGATTGCATAACAAAAATGTTTGCAAATTTTTTTTTTTCTTCTAATTTTACTTAATTTTCTTGTTTTCTTCAGTATCATATTTTATAATGTGATTTGTTGTGTGTCTAATTGCAGATAAACCGATATTCTATTCTATTCTACCTCATTAAACGCAGTATTGTGTATTTCTGTGAGTTGTCTTGCTGTTTATGGCAAACGGTTAAATCATTTTATATGTTGTGGAAGTTAATATTTCATGTCAATGCGTGGGAGAAGCGACACTAAAATGCATGCGTTTTTTTACTATGCTGTGGGAAGTAACACCTTATAGTACATTTGAATTGTAAATAGCGACCAACCTTCTCACTATGCGTATCCAGCGCTGAAGTAGCCTCGTCTAGCAGCAGCACGCGTGGGTTGCGCACGAGCGCGCGCGCGATGGCGATGCGCTGCTTCTGGCCACCCGAGAGTTGGGAGGCGCGGGCGCCGATGCGCGTGTTGTAGCCCTGAGGGATAGTAATAATTTAAGAGGATACGCTAGTCGATATTTTACTCAAGCAAACTTTGGGCAGGGCTATGTCAGTTAAGTTAAGTTAACTTGCGCGCCCTTAATATCCACTGACTGCTGGGTCAAAGTCAGTGGCCAGCACACGGAGAAAGTAGGTTTAGTTAAAAAGGCAGGAACGCAATTTTTTGTACAGAGTGGTTTATCTGTTATGAAGTTACTTTAGTGATCTGTGCTTTGGGGCATGATTACTTCATTATTTTGAATTGTCATTCCAAGTTAAGCATAAAATAGCTTGATTAATTTTGCCTGTAGGTTATAAAAATTATAAAACATTAAGACATTTCAGTTTTGCTTACAAAAGGGGCAATAACGCGACACTGTGTATGAGCACAAGAGCACAATGGTTAACGTCTTTCTCAAGCAGACATCGTGTTCACCAAGTTCGAGCCTGCGCGTGACCTTAATGATAAAAGAAGGTTCCGTAGTGGTGGCAGTAGATCCGCCTATTGTTTAACAACTATGGATGTTTCTATTTTTATAACGTATCATTACGGATCCGTTAAAGAATCTTTGCTTAATTTGTACACGAAATAAATGTGACTAAGACTAAAAACATAAATGTCATAACGACATAACTTAGTAGTTAATCCTGAGGTCGAATAACACCTAAGTAGGTATATATAAATAGTAATGACGTACCAACTGAAAATGTTTCATGTTAATATTTTATAGCAAACCCATTAGTAAACAAAGCGATCCAAAATTGTCCATACACAATGTAGACACTACCCGACCAAGCGACTAGAGAAACTAATAAACAAAACAAACTCTTTAATAGAAGTGCCTACTAATGCTTTGGAAATTTAGACAGGAAATTATATACATACGAGTATAAGCGGCCTAGAATACCAAAATAAATAACAGTAGTACCCAAGGCTAGCCCAAAACAGATGTCGTCAAGTGTGACAAGTGGCTTGGTCAATAAATACTTATTGTCAGACGGTTCACTTTTCGTTCATTTTTAAATTCACTGGAAATGGTCTTAACACGAAATGGAACAAGAGTGCCGAATGAACTCATTAATGAAACGATCCAATGATGTTAAGGGGCTATCAGGCGGTTCATTTTTCGTTTCTTTTTTGTCATTCATTCAAAATGAAATGAGAGCGCCGAAGAATTTCATTTATGAACCGAAGAATGTTGGAATTTAGCATTCGGCATCTTTAACTCGAGTGGCTGTTCAGTCGAGCGGAGCGTCTGATCGCCCCTTTAGACATTGGTATTCGGCATCAGAGTTTGAAAACATTTATTGCTTAATATGGTCTAGGCTTCTAGGCTAGGGTCTATTTTTCCACTTCAAAGTGACTCGAATCTCACAGGTACTCACAGCAGGCAAAGCAGCAATAAACGAGTGCACATTGGCAGCCTTCGCGGCGTTGACGACCTCTTCGATCTCGACGTTCCTCGTGTTGTCTCCATAGGCGATGTTCTCCATGATGGTTCGATCGAAGAGCACTGGCTCTTGTGACACGATCCCAAGGTTCTTGCGAAGAGTGGAGAGGCGCAGGTCAGCATGGATGCTGTAGTCGTCTAGGTACTGGGGAGATTATAGAGGATTCTTAAATGGAGATTGTATGTAATTCTATTGATGTTTTTTAGATGGTGATTTGGAGCCTGGAACTTAGCATAGCATTTTCAAATTAGTAGAGGGTGAACAGACTAACAACTAATTTTTATTTACATTTTTTTAAATCAACAAATTTGTCCTTTTTTATCTTCGTAGCCGCGTAAAGGAGCGCGTGATTTACCTGATGGTGACTGAAATCAGCATCCGTAGACATCATTAATTGGAGATGTTTTCATTGGTTATATTGTTATTTATTGATTCATCGATTGATGCTGCATTGCCGACCGTAGGCCTTACGTTATAATTGCCTTTGTTCCAGTAATTAGACTGGCTGCTCCTTCCCTTTAACCAGAACACAACAACGTGAACGTGGCTATTGCTGCGGTCAAAATAGAAAAGACTGTTGTCCCGACTCAGAGGCCATATTAACAAAAGAAAATCTATTACTCGTTCCACTAAATTTGTCAACATTTCACTGCGAAAAGGGCCCAAAGTCAGATCATGCAGGAAAACTTTATGTTACGTATCATCAAAAATAGATATTCATCAAGCACTGAAACAGATTTTCCTGTAAGAAATCGTTGCGTTTCGGAGTTTAGGACAAAACAAAGGTAAAATAATATTCAAACACATTGCCTTCCTCCGGATTATATTATATAATCTTTTCAGGAGCAACTAGACCTCACCAGCACAGTATCGCGAGTGAAAGCCGGCGATCTAAGGAGCAGTCGATCATGAGGATTTGTTAACTTAAAGAATTGTCACTACATAATAAAGGAACAATAAAATATCAACTCACAACATTGCCTTCATCCGGATCATATAATCTCTGCAGTAATTGGATAAGTGTAGATTTTCCGCAGCCGCTGGGACCTACCAGCGCCACGGTCTTCCCGTACGGTATCGCGAGTGAAAGCCCGCGCAGGACTTCCACCTCGCGACGCGTTGGGTAACGGAACTTTATCGAGGTATAGTTGATCTTGCCTTTCGCTACCTGTAATTTTTAGAAATTTAAGAATAAATTCAATTAAATGTAGTAAATTAACTAATATGTTTATCATTTCTTTACTCGGACAAAATGGTTTCATATAAATAACTAAGTTTACTTGTTATCTACGAGTATAAACTTTACAAGAACTCTCAGACCGATTAACCGTTGATTTACCGAAGCGCTTGGAGAAACCTGCATTTGGTAGGGCTTAGTAACATGCCTTATGATTCATTTACTTTCTTCATTTCAAATTACATTTATCTTGAAACATAAATCAATATTCGTCACCGAATGAGAATCTCTTAAAACAGATCGAAATAAACAGAAATAAGTATGATTTTACTGTTGATTTTTTTCATAAATCCAAATACGCACATAGTTCCCGGGCACACTAGGTGTGCCGGTACTGCGCACTTTAGGCTGTCTTGCGAGCAGAGTGATGACGCGGCCGGCAGCTTGTAGCGCCGCACCAAAGTTGGGTGCGAAGGCCAGGGCCTGACCCATCATGAGGGACCCGAAGATCAGGGCTTCAGACACTCTGTGAAGGACGAAGGGGTCACATAAAATGCTTAAAGCTCGATTATTTTTGCAGTTTAGCTAAAAATGCAAGTATGTTATACAATTTCAGACGGAGAATAGGTGATATACTTCGGTAAAAAAGTCGGTATAACTATTACTGCCATCACCAGGTGAAGCAATAATTTGTATGATAAAGTAAGATGCATACAGTTTAAACAAAATTGTGCAAAAACATTTTTTGATAGAAAGGACAAATTATGATAATTATATATATAAATATATTATTTACTATTATAAAATATAATTTAGGCACAAAACATTTCATTAAGTTACATTTGTACGGTTTATTTTTATTGAACTGCCTGTCAAACTAGGAATATAGAAAGGAAACAGAGAATACGTGATGTATAATAAAAGCCAAAAGTTGTCTAATTTCTCTCTCTTCCTATAGTAAAAATAGGTATTTAGTACCTTTGACATGTATATTGTCACAGGTACTAAAAAGGACAATTCAATCTAAAGAAAATAAATGTCCTAAGAAATACGCGATTTGTCGAAATTAAATTTATTATTAAATAAAATAGAGACTTACTTTATAACATTTTTGTAATGCACCTCCTGATTGGCGACCATGATACCGCCGTACCACAGCGAGATGGCGTACCCGGCGACGGGCGCGGTCTGCCCGAAGGCGAACACCACCCCGCGCCAGCGCAGGCTTTTGCGGGCCGTCGCTTTGGCCTTCTCGCCGGCTTCGATGTAGCGGCGGATCACGCCTTCCTCACCGCCTGCGGTTGAAACGGGTGTTTACGGCTTCATATATTTGTACGTGTAGATCATATTATACAAAAACTCTATGCACCAACAACATAATATACTGAGGGTTATCTTGCTCGCATCACCAGATAAATCTTGTATCATCTAACAGAAGTTATTTGTAATCACAAATTTAGAAAAAACCCGACTGACGGAATAGAACAGTCCGTAAGAAAAGTTTTCTTAAACACACTTTCGGTTTGTTCAGTTTAATACAAAACATACCGCATCCAAATCGCTCCATACGTATGAGAGAGACAATACCATAGACAAAGACACAGATATACAGACACACAGAATTATAACACCCCTCTTATTGTGTCGTAGGTTAAAAACGAACCCGAAAGCCAAACTCACAAAAAGCCGAAACGGTCTTAATATTCGTAATAGCCTCTGTAGCAATCGTGGTGGCTCTGTCCGAAGCAATCCTGACTTCGGAGGCTCCGCTGGACAGCACTCGGGACTCCAGCACCACAGCTCCTATGACCATCGGCACGGAGATCAGGGAGATGAGAGTCATTTTCCACGTGAAGAAGAGGGACAGTAAGATTCCGATCCCGATGGTTGCGGACGCTTGCATGAGGGCGCCGATTCTAGTGCCCGTTGCCTAAAAATAAGATTTGTTAAAGAATTAAGGTACTGTTAAACGAGTTTCATTACGACTTGTACAGTACAGTCCATGGACAAATAACTATATTAATATATAAATAGTTACTAAATTAAGTTTCTTAATAACCGGCGACTTCTTTCTTTTCGAATACATAAATAAATAATAAAGTTTATGTATGCCAACAAAGGTAATACATATTATGTTAGTTTTGGAGTCTTCCCAGAAAGTAATTCCGAGAATACTTGGGTAGGGAATGACCCGCTTTTCTCCTTATATATCTATAATCATTCTTATTTTATAAAAATTGATCTATTTTTATACAAAAGCAAAACAAGAATAGTAAGTTTAAGCTAAAGAGTGTGCGAATTGGCGTGAAAGGGTGGGCAAAGAAAGTATAAATGTGTTTGTTTTATAAAGAAGTGTAAGTGAAGTGAGGGTGTGTTAAGACATACACTCAATAACTTCTCAAAGATCCAACTAAATAACACAACCATCTTACCCCCTGCACAGCCGCGGCGTCGGCAGCGAGGCGGGCGCACAGAGCGCCGATGCCGTTGGCCGGCTGGTCGAACCATCCGATCTCCTGCAGCAGCATCTGTTTGAACGCCGCCACTCTGAAACAAAGAACAATGACCTTTTTTAATATTCTCATACCCGACAAAGAAGCACGCGACCCACCTGTTAATAAGTAGCGTCCGTAACCATATACATTATAAATCGTAGGTATGTTTATTGATGAATGTCATTACTATATCGAGTACTGACGCGTTGTCGACCGTGGGCTTTAATTGGAATTGCCTTCGCTCCTATAATTTCACTGACTTTTCCCTGATCCTTCCCTGTAACCGGAACACAAAAGGACTACAGTATCGACGCAGATGAGATGTTAACAAAGAGAAATTCCACTACTTTCGTCTTTACCGTTGAAAAAATTTTGTGAAGGCATTGTAAAAGTTTGTAAGGAGTATCTTTCTACTGCTTATTTAGTGATGACAAACAGGTGTTCAATACATGCCCCAAAGCCATGTATCCATATTTATGTTACTTTAAAATATTTTGTGATTTTTGACTTTTCCCTCACTGCTTCTTGCTTGAAAGTTAACCATTCTAAAGGCATGTAAATGTTTGAGCGTAATTAAGACCTAAATTTGTATTCCCTGACCTAACAGCCGCATTCAAAGACGTGAAATGGTTAATTAGGGTGCTCTTAGGTATAAATTTTGCTAAGCGAATTTAGACATAAATGGTGTAAACATAAAGTACAAATTAACCTAAATTAACCGTTTGACGTCGCTTAAAGTGGCCGTAAGACCTTATTCACCTGAGTCTCGCTGTAAGTCGAACTCCAGTCAAATTGAAGATGAATATTTGCAGGAAAATAAAGATTCCAGTGTAAAGCCCCACAGCCAGGAACAGTAGCGCTATCTCGTTCGCACCCGCTATGATTATACTCTCGTCAGAATTTGCTAATAGCTGTTGGTAAAGAAACCATTATTTTTATTAACTATTTTACACTTATGAGTTGAATAAAAGCATACTGTATGGCCGATTGAGATTTCCTGTCCAAATTTTTTAACACCATTTGTTGGCAAAGATTGGAGCTGAATGATCGCATCACGTTCCTATATATGTGGAGGCAGATTAACTATCTTTACTACTATTTCCAGAATGCAGATCTCAGTTAGACACGGATAATATTTGAAATGGCAGATATTAAAATGAACTACTTAGTAAAACAAATTGATGTGGGCTAGACAAGATTGAGCGATCTGAAGATTTTTGAGGGAGGTATTTGAAAGAAGGGAAAAAAACTCTGATTGCATGTCTACAAAGAACCTATTTGGATCCTATTTATTCAAATACATAACTTGAAAACTTGGAATTAGCTTTTACGACTTCTCTATAAAGTCACTCACGTAATACATAAACAATAAAATTAATAATGTATTATGACAGCAACGAAGATTAATTTGCATTATTCAAATAAATATTTTCCTAATATTAGACAAATATTTTGGTCTTTTAGAGTAGCACCTCTACTTTGAACATTAAGTCGTATACTTACACCATACGTTTCACCAAATAAAATGGCGAATGCGGGAAAGCTGGAACCAACAGCCACCGCTGCCAAAACGCCCATCAACATCAACCACTTTTCCGGTTTGCACATCTTCATGATCTCCCAGGTCGTCGGCTCGTAATACTTGTCTCTATCTTCATCTGTTTCTCCTTCTTCATCAGAGGCTTCATCTTCGTCCATAGACCCGGAATCAATTGACTCTATTGACTCCATCTGTATCAGTTTTGGTCTCCTTGTGTTTATCCTTGCTTCTGTAATTGCGTTTTAGTAAAAAATTGTGTAGTAGCGCTAGTGGAATGTAGTTGTAAGCATTTAGATACATTATTCGGAATTTAAATTATTCAAGTAAATGGTTTTACAGCTGCTTTTGAAAGCGAAGTGTCCTATATGGCGTAAAGGTAAATAGATAGAGTAAATTGAAAGTTGTACTATTTCAATCAGTGTTTTTTTCAGCAATCATATTTGCTAAAACAGAAAAAATACTATTTTAAACAATTCAATTTCTCTCATATTTTTCATCTCTACATACCTGGATGTGAGGCATAAAAAATGGCATTATATTTCCATAAAAAAATTCTTGAAAATAATACTATAAATGGAATAAATCTTACTTTTCTTAGGATCGCCAATATCGCCAGTGGTAATTTCCGGGGCCATGGTTGGATCATTTTGAAGTACCAATTCGTAATAACGTCCCTTTTTGGTCAATAGTTCTTCATGGGTACCTTCTTCTATTACTTCACCCTTTTCAATATACACAATACGATCCGCGTTAAGAACTGTTGCCAATCTATAAAGATAAATGATTGACTAAAGAACTGCATATAAGTATAAAGAAATACTAGAAACTTCCTCTTGGATCAGCCAAACGAGATCCTAAAATTTTAAATGATCTTAGAAGAAAGAATAGTTATACACATTAAAATCGTTCTATCCTTCAAGCATTTCCACACAAATTGTATTCACGAAATTCGCTTCACCCTTGTTAAAACTTTCCTGATGTTTAAACTCTCGCGCGCCATTCTTTAGCAAGCAACTTTACCTCAAAACCCATATTACTACCTGTGGCTCACCATGACAGTTGTTCGTCCATGGGCCGCCGCATCCAAGGCCTTCTGGACTTTAGATTCGCTATGGGAATCCAAGGCTGAAGTAGCCTCATCCAGGAGCAGGATCTTGGGCTTACGGACCAGGGCGCGAGCGATGGCGATGCGCTGTTTTTGCCCGCCGGAAAGCTGCGCTCCACGCTCGCCAATCATTGTGTTGTATCCCTTTGGAGAAAAGTATTCATTAAGGTTAAAATTCTAGTTATTAAACAAGTTCATTAACCACATATATACAGGGTGTCCAGAAGTTCAACGTCCAAATGGAAGGGGTTCACGCACCATGGTCCAAATAGAATAAAAAAAAATAGATTTAAAAAAATATGAAAAAATTCTATGTGGATCAGTTTAGTTAGTAGATACAAGATGATTTCTAAAATAAGTGAAAAATCCCTCCTTATAGCAGTAATTCGTATGCTGAATCTGTAAATGTTGACCGATTTTGATTTTTTTTTCGGTTATTAATTTGTTACTAAATGTTCTTATGTAATAAACCTTTGATACAAGCAAATCTATTATGGTACGATAGAAAATAAGCAAAAAAAAAAAACAAATTTGTCGTAATTTTTTGTACCTAATATTCTCTGCTCCTGCTAAAAAAACATGTACGAAATGAGGCTGGCATTTACTCTCAAAAGTTGGCGCATCTAATGCAGTTTCTAAAAAGGTATAAAACTTGGCACTTAAATTGATCTGATTTTATTTATGATCCTTAAATTGAGAAAGCACCTAGTTTTAAAATGATTAAGAATGAGTAAAGAGATGTAAAATACTACTAAAAGATTACATGAAAGGGACACTTGCTCAGGTAGACGATCCAGGGAGTCGCGTAAAAAGGGAGGGGACTCTCTTTTTACCCATCCCCGTGCCAGGTACCCGAAAATTCGTATATTCCTTTCTATTTTTATCGCCACAACACAAACGAGTAGCAGAAACTTTGCAGGCCTTGCGAACGTTTCATTTCTTGTCGGTAATTCCTTAGTAAAGTGGTTTCCTTATATGATAAAGGATATTATAAGTCATTGTGCAGACTGACAAATTACAATGTTGTGTTCAATTGATAGTTAACCGTTCAAAGAATTTTAGTAAACATAGACTTACGTCAGGTAATTTCTTAATAAAAGTGTGGCAGTATGCTTGTTTCGCTGCAACTATAATTTCTTCGTCTGTGCAAGATGGGTTACTCATTCTGTAACAATTCAATTGGCTTAGATTGGCAATTGGATTAGAAACACTTTCAAATAATAGATTCAACTGATTTAGTGGCCCAGTCTCACCAGAGATCCCGATTTGAACCTGCTAAATACAAACATGTATGACACAATATTTCCGAGTCACGGATATTATATACATATTATAAACCTGTGCGTTTCAGGTTTCGTCTCCCAATCTACTCTTACGTCAGTCATGTAAAGGCGCGTCAAATACATTAAAAAAATATGTTATTTAACACGTCCATATCAGTAACTTTTCTTAATTACATTGTTATGGGCAATAGCCCTGTTTCATACGCCGAAGGCCCCAGAATCGAGTCTTGTTCGGGGCGCCCATTTGTATGATGAACACAGATGTTTTTCTAGGGTCATGGTTGCTTATATTTATATAAGTATGGCGATTCCGGGTTCTCCTCACTTCGCTGTATGGTCATCCATAACACAAGCTCTGCTTTCTTCGGGGCCACACAGTTGGTGCATTTGTCTGGGGATTTAAAAAGCAGGTCTGTATTCACAAAAACAAAAGCGCAATATCACAATTTTACAATGTTACATAACATTGTTGCAATTAATATTAGGCAATTACCTAATATTATCCTTAATAGACCCAGCAAAGAGCACTGGTTCCTGTCCTACGACGGCAATATGACTTCTCAAATGTCTGACATTCATCTCTCTGACGTCATATCCGGAAGCTAGCACATTCCCCGATTCCGGGTCGTACATCCGTTGTAATAATTGTAATACTGTGGACTTTCCACAGCCGCTGTGACCCACGAGAGCTACTGTTTCATTTACGTGAATCTTTAAGTTTATTCCATTGAGGACCTGGAAAAAAGACATAAGCGTCATAAGACCATTACGGGCAGCTATTGACGGGTTAGCGAAAAGTGGGTACTCAGCCTTGGTCTGTAACATATGCTGTTCAAAAATGCAACACGTTTCACATGAAACAACTGCTCGATTATTGTATTTCGGTTACTTTCATAGGCTCATGATATTGACATTCTCTTGTGGAGGAGTGCTGCTCACATCGATACTATATTTGTTTTGCAGAAAAGGCCCATTCTTGCCATTTTCAGCTAGGTCCAAGGGTGTTAATTAAAGAAAAATTTAGGGGAATTAATAATCTTTCTTTTTAGTCCCAAAATATTTAAGAAAATTTTTTGTTTGTAAATAAGAACAGACCGATTTTCAGAAGAAAAAGTGATCTCCATAAGAGGTAGAAATAAACTGGCAGCTCATAGTACTAGGCTTCATAAAGTAACTCATTCATGGGTCAATGTGTACGCTTTTAAAATGAAGTTCCTGATGATATCCAAAGGCTTCCTACTGTTAAATTTGAAAATCAAAAACTGTGAACCGTATCACAAATTATCCGACTATTTGATCGATAAAAGAATTTGGGTATAATTCCCTCAATCAGTGGCTTTTGATAGTATTTGTATTTAAAAATGTGTAATATGTTCGGTGTTGAGATCTTCGACCCGATTGTCTTAACTTGTCTTTAACCTTAAAAAGGCACTCCATCTGCGAAAGGCGCAAGTAAAGCTGCTGACAAAAGCGACTTACCCAAAGTAATCATGAAATATAAATACTCCAATTACCTGCACATCAGGTCTAGCCGGATATTTAAAATACACTTCCTGCAACTCCAAATTTCCATCAAGCAGCGGGGTTATACCCTCGGTTGATAAGCTGTCAATCACCGGCTTGCGATCCATGACATCATAGATTGATCCGGCTGAAGCGCGCGCCGTCGCCATGGCTTCCATGTGTGGTGAGGTTAGACCTACGTTCTGAGCACCTTGTAGGATACTAAAGAATATCTAGAAAAGATGAAAGGAAAGCTTACGTTAGAAGTTTTCCTGGGGTGAAAGAAAAATTCTAACGTTAACAGCGTAGCAGCTCAATAAGACTGCCGCTTTGGAACATGTGCGCTACTGGGCTACTAAAATCCTTCATGAGAAAGCTATTGACATATAAGAATTATAAATATAATGATTCCAGCTTTCTCAACCATAATTTGCGCTATACTGAGAAGTACCTATACTTGATGATATTTTGGACTTTGAGACATTGAAATGAGATTAGATTACTCTTTTTACAAAACTGAACTAAAAAATGTACTTGCACGTTGCAATATCATCGACAATTAGATAACCGTTGAAATTTCTGGACAGATTTTAATAGTTCGTAACAATTGGAAAGAAAAGCGATCGAAAAGTAAAACATAGTTATATTTTATTAGGGTTTTTTATAGTAATATTTTATAATTACTAATTAAAAGCAATACACTAGACACTTACAATCATCAAAGTCCCAGCGTTATACACGGGATCAGACACCTTCCTATCATGCAGAATCAGCTTCACTCCATACCAGAACGACAGGGCATAAGTGGCGTAAATGATGACCCACATCACACCACTTCCAATGCCAGACCACATGCCCTTCTGCATGCCGGTTTTTTTTGCTGGTTGTAGACGGGAGCTGTACCTGATAGGGAAAGAAAATATCTAATTATTTACTTTGTTATTTGTAACTGAGAATATTTAATTAATGTAACTGTAGAAGCTTCGGGTTTTAAAAGGTATCAAAGGCAAGCCGAGAAGAAAAATGCCGACGGAAAAAAGATCTTAATGATACTTAATTTGGGCTAGATAATGTGGTGTGATTGTTAGAAATATTTATTATTATTACTCTGTATAAATAATAAATCCCCAGACAAACACACCAACTGTATGGCCCCAAAGTAAGCAGACCATACAGCGAATTTGGGGGGAATCCAGAATAAACCTACATATATAAATATAAACCATGAGCACAGTCACAAGTTACTCCATGCCCTAAATTTGCCGGTATTTTAAAACTTGCCCTCCATGGGGAACTTGACCTTGCCTTCTATTTGGGATCATAAATATCAACCTGACAAACTAGAATGGCGAGCAGTTGCCGTCCTTTACAAGTTACTTTCGAGACGTTTTTGCATTTGTAGTTGTGTACAGTCAGCACATAAATAAACCAATACTTTTATACATTCTTATAATTTTCATAGCCAGGTACTTCATATGGAACGTATAATATTAAACGATATTAAAATAGTTAATATTAATATTATACATAATTTATAATTCTAAATTTCTTCAACTCCAGACATTTCGCGCTCATCCTCATCCTCACTTTCATCCGATGAATCATTTGTGTTAACTATAATTTGTTCTGATATTATATCTAAAGCCTCATCCGTGCCTTGAACTTTTTTTCCTCATTAATAGCATGTATAGCAATTTTTATGAGACATTTAATTCCCATGTCTAGAATTTCGTGCTTATTCATTAGCAGTTTGCGGTTATCTTCGTTAGTTTCGTAGACACAACCTTTTTAATCTATTTCTTTTTAAAATTGTGCGCGTAGTATTTTCACTATCGGAATTTCTTTATTTATAATGTGAAAGTTGTGAATCGTTCTCCGGATTACTTGTTGATCAAATTCATCTACTATAATCTTAGGCTTCCGATTTGATTTCTTATTAGATAATTAAAAGGTTAGTCCCTGCTCTGAAAAATGACATTTGCTTTCTGATAGGACCTATCTGGCGAAGTTCAATGATATTCCGGTTGATATAGCAACTAATTGAGAGGGATTCACAATAATTCTCGGATTGCTATTGCACTCATTTTCTAAATATTTGTACAAATTATACAAAACGTCTTGAGTTTGGGAAGTCAAAGGCTTGCCTCGACCATGTTTCAACGTCGGAACCATTTTAATTAACGACTTTACAATAATAACACTGAACAATAAATATTACAAAATTAAAAATAAAGCACAAATAAAATCAATTCATTTATTAACTAAAACCTCTATAATAGTCTATAAAAATTAAAATGGTCAGACCTCACAACAATTAGCAATGTTAATAAATATAATTATTATTTATTTGACATTCACCATTGACTTTTGACTATCAATATATTTTCTTCCTCAAATTGTAACGAACCTCTTTTTTCTGACTGTACAAGAAATTTCAAGTTTAGAGTTCCTGTAAACATACAAATACAAACACGTGCACAAACGTCTCGAAAGTGCAAAAACGTCTCGAAAGTAAGTTCCGCCATGATGTTTTTTGTTTGTGTCGCACACTAATAATGCACAATTTCCTACCAATAAACAAAGTGTTTTAATAACAATTTAACAATCAAAAAGTGTTCTAAGTATCTTAAACTATTTTTTAATAAAGTGTACAAAGACCTGGTCCAGACTCCTTGCATTTTGGGACATTTCTTTTAAAATTTTAAATGTACCTTCTTGAACATCAGTTAAGGTTGCCGAGTGGTGTGCGTGTTGTTCCAAAATATGTTTAGGGAGGTATTTTGTGTAGTATTTGTCTGTCTGTTGTATTTATCATATTCATAACTTATTTTTATTTTATGTTGTTACTATTTGTAGAAACAATATTATGCAAAATGTTTCATAAAATTTCTAAGTGTGTAATAATAAGGTAAGCGCGCGTGCGCAGACCTAGGATGCATCTGAAAATTAGCGCAGTGGTTAAGATGTATCCTACTAGTTGACATCTCACATTTCTACTATTAACAAGTTCGAGGGCTGCGAATCAGACATAAAAGATTTTTTAGGTGCTCATCGCATTAAACAGAGTATAAGACGCGTCATATAATGTAGCGGCTGAAAAGTTGCTGCGAGCCTTAGCGCAGAACACGTATATAGGTGTCTGCGAAGGTTTCGAATCACTTTTGCGTGTAAAAGTATCTGCGCAAACATGAACTGCAGCTAAGTTCAGAGCTGCCACGTTATGTGACGCGTACAATACATACCTGTCAATTTCTTTCTCTTCTCCACCAAAGGCAACCACAGTTCTTATACTGGACAGCACTTCTTCAGCAATCACTCCAGCTATACTGTATGCTTTAAGTTCTTTTGTTGCCAAAGATGATTGTACCTAAAGTAGAGCAAGATAAGACTGTAAATCATTTCAATTTTACATTTTTCGACTTGGGATTTTTTTAAATACGGAATATCTCGAAAATCTCGTTGTTACACTACATGTTATACCACTTTATATACCCTAATCAGGCTCTAGAATCCATGGTTAATTGGTTTAATTGGTTGATTCGTCCTGATATTATAGGGCACACGGTGTATGTATAGGTAATTTAGTGTAATATAAGTAAATCGTCTAAGCAAATTGAATAACTGGACTAAATGACAGGAACAGTAAGAATAAAACGATATTTCAACGGATTTTGACAGACTCGAATGCTGTTAAATTTAAGTATCCACGATCTACGCTACATAGTCTTAGATATTAATTGATCTTTAAAATAAAACTAAAGAACACATACCATAGCCACAATGGCAGTACTCGCTATAATAATAGGCGACGTTGACAACACCACAAGAGTCAACAGCCACCCGTAGAAGAGAGATATAATTATTGACGTCACAAATGACATCACCAAGTACAGAAACATGGGCACTTTTTCGCCGATGCCCTCTCGGAATTTCTCCACGTCACTGAAAGAAATCAATATAAGAAGATAGTTACTGCCATAGTATTTGTGAGTAAAATCAATGAAAATGACACATTGAAATCCCCCACAAATATCCCAAAACACTTAACATCTGGATTCTGTTTTTAAGGCATTGATTAACTTCACAAGTAGGAAGCTAAAATCTATAATTTTTCGCAGGTAACCTCAAAAACGGGTTTTATAAATGAGGCTCATTGGCTCGAAACGGGTAAACCAACCAAGAAAAAAATTTATACACAGATAAATTCATCTAGACAAAGATAAATTATTTAGACCATTGATTAGCCAAGTAAGTATATAAGCGCATAAACACTTACTCAGAAACTTTAGTAGCAAAATTCATACTTGTGTTCAGATCGTACCACGTCATGTCCTGACGTAGCACTGCCGTGAGGAATTTGTTTTTCATTCTGTCGATCTGAAAAGATTAATAATATACAAAAACAACCAAATTAAACCAATTGGTATAAGTTTATATGGAGCGGGAATTAAGAAAGTCAATTGACTTTATTTTTTAGCAAAAATGCGCAAGCCGAGAACCATTGTATTGTATCCCACATGTCTTTCTTTAGGCTGAGGGAAGGAAGGTTAGCCTGAAGCTGAAGATGTAACGCTCTGTTTTGACCTTGGTTATTTTTAGTTGTCAACTTAAATCCTGTTTTGCTCAATCTCTCATCCTTTTTGCTGTCCTGGCTGATTGTGTAATATTTTTAAAACTTTGACTTTTAGAATGATGGGATACTTTTCAAACCTCAGTGCCCTTGTGTGTTAGTGTCTTTCTTTTCTTTACTGTTCTGACATCCATAGAGAGAAATTAATATTTATAATTTACATCTAAATTCATGTGTTGAAGTAAATTCATATGCACCAAAAAGAAATATATAATTAATACTTTTTTTAATACTTTTATTTATTAACAATACAATTTTTAACAATGTTGTGGGACATCCTTGTTAAGCACGCAGACCTGTATTAAGGGTGCCCACTCTTCCAATTGTTATACAATTCAAGCAGTTATACACTGAAGAAACAATTATCAGACGTCTTTGTCGTAAAAAATAGTAAGTATACACATTTATTTTATTTATTATTTTTTTGTAGGGTAGATATAATACGAAATGACAAATATTAAATACCGCGACTAGTGACAAACTGTGGGTAACAATATCAAAAAAGGACAGGAACCAAAATATTATTTATTTATATATTATTATATTTAACTATATGTGTATATTATTTAAATATTAAATAATTGACTATTAAGTAACGGTTTTTAGCAAATCTTCTGTTTGTTCATAATTTAGTGTTTTTAACCAATTAGTTACGACGATTTTACATTTTTTAATACTCATTTCATAAATTTGTAGAATTCTATTGATTTTATTATACAATTTAGCGGATTGTTCACAAAATTGCTTTGAGGCGAACTATGTTTTTAATTTTTTTTAATGATAGTATTAGTGTTTCTTTTACTCAATAATGCTGGGTCAATTAATTTTTGTTTGTGCTTTTTTAATACACAGTGCAGTATGTATAGCTGTCTTACCGTGAGAAGGTCAGTATTGATGTAGGTTAATACTGAACTGTATAATTTATTTTGATTTAGTACTATTTTCAAAATTTTACGTTGCGCTCTTTCAATACTTATAAATTTAGTTTTAAAAATGCTATTGCAAATACTAATGCAATAGAAAAGAACCGATTGTATCAAAGTAATATAAATGTACCGTAACAGATTTTTATCACAGATATGTCGCAACCGTTGGAAAATCCAGATCATTTTTCTAGTTCTATTTTCAAATGTGTCTAGTTGTGGATACCACGATAGTTGACTGTCTATAATAACACCTAAGTATCTTGTGGTGTTAACTTTTTCAATGTGAGAACAGAAACAGTGTGTAGGGTCGGTCATATCACATGTATGTGCTTTTAATTGAAGATTAACTGTAGGTTGAGTTAAAGTGCATATCGAAAACGTGATGTAATTTGTTTTTTTTAGTCTCAACGTTAAAGAGTTTATTTTGAGCCAACTCATCACTGACTTCAAACCTGTTTCAGCGTCGTTGAAAACAGTTTTCCAGCTATTACCGTGGAATAACAAAGCAGTGTCGTCCGCGTTCGAAAACACTTGGCCTTTAAAGAGTTTCAGATGAGTCAAATCGTTGATGTAAATCAAAAAAAGCGTCGGACCGAGCACACTGCCCTGAGGGATTCCATAGTTTGTGGTACATTTATAGGAACTGAATATGTCACCGATTTGAACGCATTGATCACGGTTTTGTAGGTAGTCTGTAATTAATTGCAAGAATTTATCTCGGATTCCCATTTTTTCAAGCTTGCACAGAAGAATGGGGACAGAGATGGTGTCAAAAGTTTTTTTGAGATCTAAAAATATACAAACAGGTTTTTTCTTCTTATTAATAAGCTCTGTAATATTACGTGTTAAATCATGAATTGCATCCTCTGTGCTAACACCTACTCGGAAACCGTATTGGGATTTTGATAGTAAGTCATATTTATTAAGATATTTTAAAAAGCGATAGTTTATAGATTTTTTCAAGAATTTTAGATACTTATTACTGTTAACACAGAGATTGGTCTATAATTGTTTATGTCGTCTCTGGCCCCACCCTTATCTACTGGATGAATAATAGAACGTTTTAGAGCTCCGGGAAAAATACCTTGTCTGAATGATAGAATACAAATTTTAGTTATTATAGGTATAAGACATTTTTTTAGCCATTTTAATAAATTTTGTTGGGATATTATCGTATCTTGTAGCTGATCCAGACTTTAAATTATTAATTATATTTTCTATTTCAATGATATCTGGTTCTATAATTCCTATTGAGTTTGTTTGTGATGGGAGTGTATTGAAATAATTTTTAATAGACTGTGCATCAATATTTATATCTTTGGCTAATTGTTTTCCTACATTATTGAAGCAATGGTTAATGTGATTCGCTGATTCATTCGGTGTAAATTTTATAATTTAGGAGTTCCATGTTAGTGTGTTATGTTTTAGTTAAGTCTGTAATAGTTTTTATACAATCCCATAGGGATTTGTTGTTAGATTTCGAATTATTAAGTAACTGCATTTCATATTGGTGTTTAAGATTTTTAATTAGCTGATTACAGTGATTTCGGTAGCGTCGGTAAGTAATTTTTAAAACAACATTGGTTTCATCGAGACGTAATTTTCTTTGAAGATTATTTCTTTTTTTTATACATTTTAATACACCCGGAGTTATCAAATCCTTGATAAGTCGTTTACTGCAAGGAATTTAAAAAAAATTTGCATGTTTTTCTAAGATATTTGTAATAATAATAATAATAATAATAATAATAATTTATTTCAGAACGTAAATCCATATGTGGTTAGTAAAACATACAATTCTTAATATCTATGTTAGTGGCACGTAAAATAAAATGGAATAAAACTAAAATAAAACATTAAAGATACAAACAAATACACGCGTGGGAGATCAGCGCGAGGAGGCCGTATTGGCGCACTGGCAGCGCGTACACTACGCGCTGCCAGTGCGCCAGCATCGGGCTGTCCCACCTGTCTGCTATTGCCTTGATTATGCTGTTGGGGCTGTCGCGAACGCGCTCGAGCATAGAGGCACAGAGTTTTCTTATAATCGCGTGAAAACCGTCTGTACGCGCTTCTGCAAACATGCCAGATGCACTACTGCGTCGCGGCAATCCCAACAGTGCCCTAAAACCATTGTTGTATTGAACTCTCAGGGCGTTATATTCCCGACGCGTATAGCTGAGCCACAGACTGCACGTGTAGAGGGACTGACAATACGCTTTAAAGAGAACAAGTTTTACCTCCCTTGTACATCGTGCAAATCTGCGGGCCAGCACGTTGCACCGGACACACAACGCCCTGCGTTCCCTCTCAATGTCCAAGCTGTCTTTTAGATCCTCGGAGACCCAGTGACCCAGATACTTAAAGCTTTTAACTCTGTTTAGAGGCGACCCTGCGAGAGTAACAGGCGGCAGGTTAAGATAGGTTTTATTACCAGCTTTAAAAACCAAGAGTTTGCTTTTGTCAGCATTGTATCTGAGTCCGTGGGCCTCCGCATATTTTTCACATATGTGAAGCAGTTTCCTCATGCCTCGGATTGAGGGGCTGAGCAAAACCATGTCGTCAGCGTAACTTAGATTGTTGAGACATATTCCACCTATATGACACCCAACATTGGCTTTGCTGAGCTCCCCAATCAAGCGGTTTACATACAGGTTAAAAAGTCTAGGAGAGCTCAACCCCCCCTGCCTTACTCCGACTTCCAACCCGTATGCATCCGATAGGGATCCTGCCCACCTCACATGATTTGTCTGGTTTTTGTACCAATAATCAAGTACAGTCACTACTTCATCAGCGACCTGGGTATCTGATTTTAGTTTTTGCCATAAAAGCTCATAAGAAACTAAATCAAAGGCTTTGGATAGGTCCAAGAAACAGGCGACCACGGGTGTATTGCGTTTGGTATAGTAATGTACAGTATGTTTTAAGGCCAAGACTGCGCTTTCTGTGGATAAGCCCGGCCGAAAGCCGAACTGCGCGTCATGCAATTCTATACGTCCAGCCATGTGCCTGTCCAGAACACTATCCAGCACCTTTGCGATGACAGCCGCTAACGAAATAGGCCTGTAGTTACTTATGTCCGAGGCATCTCCGGTTTTGTTTTTAGGTATAGGTATGACAATAGTTTTAATCATATTATCCGGTAAGTAGCAATGCCCCACACATAACGCGAACAACATGTTAAGAACCCTAGGTAGATGAACGCCAGCGTGCTGCAGATGTTCGATGCTGAGTCCATCGTGGCCAGGTGATTTGCCTCTAACCATACCTTTTATGATACTATCAATCTCTTTAGATGAAAATTTCACTGTCAGATGTTTATTGGTGGCCTCAGCATCGTTCATCCGAGAGCTTTGAAATTGTGAAGACAGAACCCTAAAATGGTCTTTGAACTTATTGGCAATAGCAGTCGGTTCGTGTTCACCAGCTGTGGTCACCGGCAGGCGCGGCCTGGGATTCAAACTATTCGTGGACTTCCAAAACTTTTTAAAGGTTTTCGCTTCGTTGTGTTTAGCTAAGATATCCATTTTTATCTGTAATACAGTTTATAAGAGCTTTAGTAAGAATATCAGGGTCTTCAATAGTCAACAAGAGAGGATCTATGTTATCGTTAAGATCTTTAAGTGCTTTTCGTAGTTAGTAATAAATTTAGTTTTGGGTGCCGAATGTTGTTTTTTTCTATGTGTAGATTTATTAATGTCATTTTATGATCGGTGACAGTAGTGTCAAGAACAGAAATATTAGCAGAAAATCGAGAGCAGTCTAAGTTAGTTATAATATGATCTAAGCAACTATTGGTTCTAGGTTCAAATCTATGTCCAGGAAGGAGTTTGAATTGTGCCAACATATCTAGGTAGTTGTCGGAGTATTTGTCTTTATTTCCCTCCAGTATATTGATATTAATATCTCCTGTAATTATAACATTTGTCTTTAAATTAGGTGCTTTTTAATATTTTTCTAAAGATTCTATAAAGTTTCCCGCGTTAATTCGTGACGGTGGACGATATATACATATTAATGTGTAAGGTCCAGAAGAGTTTACAAAACTGATTTCAAGACACGAGGCCCCTTCTAATAATATTTCTTTTACAGTATGTTTTAATGACTCTTTTACATAAACCACGACACCATCGTTTTGGTTAATCTTTTTGGTTATGCTATAGGTTAGGTAATAACATTTTTGTGGGATTGACTTATATGGCTCTATTCTACATTCGGTTAATACGATAACATCTATATCAATATCAATTGCTGCAATATTTATCAATGTTTGATTCTCTATGGACACTCCTAATGTTTTGTGTAACTATAGTAGTACCTGTTAATGGCGATAAAATGTTTTTATTAATGAGTCAATAGTGCATTGTTGAGCAGTTACGTTACTTTAGCTATCTAAATCTTTTATTACAGTATTAATGCTATCCATGTTAGATTTGAAGAAAGATAGGTGTTATTATATTGTTTTTCTATATTTTTTTAGTTATATAAGTAATTAATTTAAAATCATTGAGTGTTTTTTTGAAACAGTTAAAATAATCTTGAAGAGAGTAAAATATTGTGTGGTGAATTACCAGAGAAACTATAAACAGGATATATCTATTTTCTAAGATGTTAGTATATACAATTAAATTGGCCGATATGTAAAATAATACAAAATAAAATACACATAATTGAGAAACAATAATACTAAAAGGCTATATTCCAGGAACATGCAGTTAAGTTTTTTATATAGTCAGTCATTTTTAAGCCTATGTATTTGATTTTCATTTGTTACCATTATAATCGGAGAGTTGTCATCTTTTCGTAGGTATACCCGGCCGTATGAAGTCCAGCAATATCTGAAGTCCTTCACACGTTTGATACGTCTGGCCAGAAAATATAGTCTTGAAGATTTTTGCGTAAGGTGTTCAGCAATATAGTTGGGTTAATCTGGGTTATTTACATTTCCTAAATGTTTTGCACTTAACTTGTGTTGATTATTTTTCCGATTGTACATCTTTGCATACTTTAAAAATAGTTTTTTATTTATATTCGAGATAAATGTAACCGTTATAGCTTTTTTTATTATTATTTGTCTTTGATTTGTATATATCGTTTGTGCTCTATTTATGTCTATTTTAATTTACTTCGCCAGGGTTTCCACCATTTTTAATAAGCCTGCCTTGTTTTCATTCGGATCCAACTGTACGTTTTTATGCTCAATACTATTATTTCGATTTCTCCTCAATAAATCTTCCATCTTGTCTTCAAGAATAATAATATGTTCGTCTTTTTGTTTTATTTCCTTTTCTAAGGTATCTACTTTTTTTTTGAGGTCTTCATTGTGTTGAGCTAGGAATGCTATGGATGTTTCTATACTTGTTAAATTCCGTGTAGTATAGGGTATAATTTTTTGTGCATCATTTTGAGTAGCCCATTCCCGGAACAACTCTCTCATTTCTACCTTGAACTCTGATAAGTCTTCACTTGTGGTGTTGGTCACTATATTCCTCTTTGACCTAAGTGATATATGGTCTTCGTCGGTTAGGGTAAGATCAGGGGAAGAATTTGCTTTTTCAGGTGTATGCTCCACAATTCAGTTATTTATATTAACCGCCGTCGCTTGTGATTTGAAAGTAGCGACTAAGATCACGATGTAACTATTGTTTTACTCTGTGTCGAAGTCGTCTTCTGTATGCGTACCCAGGGGTCTCGTAGAATGGACGGGTCGCGAGGATTCGGTAGAAAAAGTTTTTCCATCCCCTATAATAAGATCTGAGTACATTGATATCACTCGTTGGAACAGTATGACTTAGTGTTTTAACTATAGGGTTCACTTTTAACTAAGATTTGTTAATTATTTTTAATTTACTAAATTATTTGCACAAACACGCCCGCTTAGATTGGTATCCGAGAGGAAGAGGTTTATTGTGCATAAATAATTAAATAAAAAGTAACATAGCCGATTATGCGACTGTATATAATTTTAATTTTCAATATACAACGAAAGAGCTGCTTGTTTTGTTCTAATGTAAGTGATCTTACACAGTTACAGGCTTGCTTGGAACTGCCATGTAAATTTATTTGTGTAATGGGCCCTAAATTCAGAGAGTTCAACTTACTTGCTTTAAAGCTGCATAATTAAAGAGGTCCACACTTATAGCCGCGACTATGAACTGTCCTACTGAGAACGCCAAACAACCAATACCAAAGGCTCTGGAATCTTCTATTAAGGCTTCTTTATTTTCTTCTATTGTACCGTTGGTTCTGAAATTACAATACAATACTAAGCATTGAACAAACCATTAAAATTGAAAACTGGCACAATCGTTTCCGCTTATCAATCGTGTCACACACACTACAGTAGTGTAATGATACTAAAAAACAATGTACTTGAAGTTCACAAAAAACAAGCAGGTACAAGCCAGTGACTTCGTGCAGACTCAGATTCGCATTCGGACGATGTGGGGCGCCTACAGAAGATCGAAGAACTCGCCAGCGATTCTCACTCCGCCGAGTGAACTAGCAAACAAACGGACCACTGTTTTTTTTTAATTTCTAAACATCCCAAAATTTCTAGCTTACTTTCCAAACCAAGATAAAATTACCAGTATTTGACAGAACGCAGTATCAAATAAACTAAGATATTTTTTTAGACTTTCTGTACCACCCCTAATGGTGGCAAAGCAGAGTTCAGTCATACTAACATTCTCAGTAAGATTCAATCGATAACTCTGTCCATATAGTTGATCAGATTACTAGTGGGTGCTGCAGAGCCGATGGTAAAGTCTTCAGTAAATTCATCCATCTTCCATTTACTAATGTAACTTCGCTCAACCGTAATTATTATTGTGGCTAAATTAGGACGCAGAACATAGGCAAAGCTCAAGCCCAATAAAGCTTATCTGAACAGCCAGAAGAACAATTCTAAATATATTATTTCGGCACAGGTTCAAAACATGTACGGTTGAGGGAAGTCGAGAATACATATTTTATTTCATCTTCGGCTTTTATAAATAGGTAGACAAAGTAGAGGAAAAAAGCAGGTGGAAAAGAAACCTCTAGGCTATCTTTTACCCGAATCGGTAAATCCATGGATTATCAGGTGTACATTTTGACGGACACCAAAAACATGAAAGAAACCAAAGCTTAGAGCTTAAGACTATAATTTTCTGGCACATACTTCTTTTTTTATGTAACACAATAACACTCAAGCATATTAAAAAAAACCGAGGCGTTATTACCGGTTTTTTGGTCCAAAGTTTGAATATTTTGGAGGAAAGTATAAACACAGTAATAGAAAGCAGGAACACTTGCAGCTGGAAATCCCTACAACACCAAGAGCCATACTTACAATACCCTTCCACCGCCGAACCACTCCAAAGTATATGTCTTCGTACTCGTGCCATTTCTGACAGTTCTCTCTATTAGAAGATTGGTGAACTCTCCATATATGATCACACCGACCGGTACGAACAGTCCATTTAGGGTTGCCATAAACAGTCCTAAGAACAAGTTCGCGATCTCCCAGCGCGTAGCAAATCGGAACTGGAAAAAGACAACATTTTTTAAGTGACTCTCTGTCGTTTCTATGCTGGAATTCTGTGGTTTGGTGTGAGAAGTGAATTTAGTCGAAGCCTACTTGATTGTTCATTTTTATGCTTTTAAATTAAGCAATGTAAAATGTTAAAAGTAGGCTTTTTAACTATTTTGCTGGTTTGTCATTCTGACGTTTAATTTATACCATACAAATATAGACGTTTGAAAATAAATTCAAGTGTTATCGAAAAAAGTGATTAAAACAAATAATATCATAAATAAAAGAGAAAAAAAATACAGATTTAATTAAGTAAAAAAACGAAAATCGATATATGTATAACAATAATAAGTAAGTTTCAGAAATATATCAACAGTGTCACGTTTTTAGAACATCCAGAAAACTGCACGAAAACTTACTGTAAAATCGTACTCTGGTCTAAAATGTGTGTGAGGTTTCTTGCCAGATCTCCTCCACGAAGTTTTTTCCGAACCGGTGATAAAGTCATGCTTTATTTGTCGTCAATAAGAACAAGTAATTGTCAATGTTGAGAAAAAATATTTAATTTGAATTTGAAGGACTGTAGTACCAGCCCAGACGATCTAACAGGTCATCGAATATTAATTGTTTACTTTGTCTCTCTGAATCTGTGCATGTCGCATCGTTCTTAGATCAAGGAATATTGCTCTAGTCTACCAAGCCAACTAGATGACAGTCAAAATTGATGCCATTTATTTCGGTTACGAAGTTATCTGGCAAAATTACCAATTAATCCTTCTTTCGCAAAGCTTGTTTTGTTTATTATTAGATAACGAGCCTCAAAATAAATCTTCTGAAGACTGGGAAAGAGCCAGAGAGCGATACTGTTTTGATGTATAAAATAACATGTGTCTCACTCCGTCAGGTGCTGCAAGACTTGGAGTTAATATTATGAATACTGGTCTAAGTAAAGTTAACAAGGGAATGGGTCCGGATGTTTGTCGAATGTAAGGAGGTGTTAATAAAATATAAAATAAACACTTACCAAATCAAACCACGACGACGGTTTTATTTGTAAGGTGTCTTCTTCTCTGAAAAATACAATTCAATTTATTAGACTTTCCCATTAAAATATCATGCTCGCATTGGAGCACTAAACCCAGCTTAAAAAAAATCTTATAATTGACAGAACATAATCACCTTATTAATGACTTGTTATCGAAATTTTTATAGAAGTGGGTTTGATTGAATTAAATTACTACCTAACTAAAAGCTTAGTCTTTGGCAAAGCTCAAATTTAACATCGGGCAACAACGTAATAAAGGAATTTTCCGTTCCGCTCAATAAGTTCTTGTGGAGGTGCTTTGTTAACTAGGCAAATATCTCCAAACAGTCTTCAACTTTTTCCTGAAAATTTTTAAGCCAGGTCGAAAATTCTCTTATAGTCAGAAAAAAATTCACAACTCGAAATCTAGTGAAAGTCGCAGACCATGCCTGGGGCTGATTCCCCAAGTTGCATATTCTGTGAAGTAGGTCTGGTGTCTAGGGCTTGTTTATGCTATAGGTATATAGATTCTCTAATGCGTAGGTAACTTAGGTTAGCTACAGCTCATATATTATGCATTAGATATGCACAGATAATAAATTGTACCCAATTGTTCAAATATGTGGTTAAGAGTTCTTATTATTCATTTATATACATTTACATACATTTGCTCACGTCTATATCGCTTGCGGGGTGGCCAAAGCTTCAAGATTCAAACGGAACTTTGACAGCTGTTTTGACAAAGATTGGAGGGCTTCAAGAAATGGATCTCGTTGGGTCAAATAAAATAAATAATATGCAACAACATTATCATTGCATTTAGTTGTCGGGAGTTATACTTTAAGAATGAATCAACCAATAACTGTTTTTTTATATTATTGTATAACAAGAGCGGGTTTGGCTTGCGAAGGTACACGCCTTCTCTTTTATCCCAGATGAATATTTTTGGCTCCAAGAAATACGTTTTATAACTGCACTAGAACCCCGCCCGCTTTACAGTGCTGTGCCGCAGCGCTCTTTTCAATCAAAATGAAATAAAGAAAGAAAGAAAATGATTTTAGAGTTTGACAGCTCACCGTGAACAACCGAACTGTTTATCTAACTGCCCATTTCATCATTTGAACTGCGAGTTTGTTTAATAAGTACACTGCGTAAGTAGTTTTGCATTCATATTTTGGGATAAAATTTTTTTATCGCTGTTCAATGTGTTACAGTCTCAAAGCAACCCCCAAAAATAAAATGAATGCCTAATAGTTTTTTCAACTGATCATAATATTTATTGAATAGCTGTTGCATTCAGTTTTACAAACCGAATATGTTGTTTAGAAGCCTAGGTCCTACAGCTAATTAGCGATTCCAGTATTTACTCCTTTTTTATTGTTAATTGGATTTGCGTTTGTCTTCCATCTTACCCAAACGGAAGTGATGATGAAGACAATGATGACCCACGCATATCCAAGAGTGAATGAGAGAGAGAGAGTTGAATGTGCACACATTCAATCTAACCTTGAAGGTTTCAGTACGTTTTTGGAAGATTATTTTTCTGTAAACTGATTTTCTTAATACTAGTGTTAACGTGTAAAAACTATGAATAAATAAATTTATACTCACGCCTGTTTCTCCAAAGCCTTTTCAGTCAGGTAAGCGTTCTGCTGCGCAAGCGCCTTGATCGTTAGCGAGTTTTGGCGCCATCCACCCGAGCCCATGGACCCACTGAATCGTCGCATGAACGACGCAGAGTTCGCTGACGCTGCTGATTCATTTCGACGCATGCTTCGGTCGCCCAGGCTGGAATTTTCAGGAAAGATGGATTTTCTGACGGCTCGGCAAAATAGTGAATAAATTGTACGATAGGTGGCGCTAATAAAAGATGGCCCTTGTTTGTTTTTGTTAACTTTTATCGTGTAAGAAGGGAAAAGAAATGCACCATACGGCCTGGTCTGTGGTTAATATTTAGTAAGTATTATTTTAACATTTATTTAT
The DNA here is from genome assembly GCA_923062675.1 of Marasmarcha lunaedactyla. Classification (NCBI taxonomy): domain Eukaryota; kingdom Metazoa; phylum Arthropoda; class Insecta; order Lepidoptera; family Pterophoridae; genus Marasmarcha; species Marasmarcha lunaedactyla. The sequence continues at coordinate 8,474,586 of OV281358.1, forward strand.
TTGAACACTGAATAGGTATGTTGTGGTATTGTATTATGGAATCTTCATCATTTTTCAGCAACAGTTTTCTTAGCGCCATCTCTCGAGGTAATTGGAACTATTTTGTTTTTCTAAGTTGATTAAGGAAAATATCTCAGTATCTGTCTATAAACTGAATATATGTCTCTACGCTGTGATTCCCGCTTATGTCGTGGGCGCCCGGAAATTCCAGGAAATCCGAAAATTTCTTTTCGCGGCCGAGCGGCGTAGTGGTTAGTAGCTCGACCCCGGAGGTCCCAGGTTCGGGTCCGGAGCATTCATTTGTCTGATGAACAAGAATGGTTGTTCACGGGTCATCATATTGATATTTTTTATATGTATGTTTATTCTGAGATCCTCCCAGCTTGCTGTGTGGTCATCCATAACACCATGCTATAATTACTTAGGGGCCATAAAGTTGGTGTGTTTATCTGGGGATTTATTTGATTGCTTGATTATGGACAATTTCTTTATCGTTTTAATATATTTATAAAGATCGTTTTTGAAATATCCATATTAATAAATACAAACAAAATACAAACAGCCCCCTCTATTAGGTTAACGAATTTATGGATGTGTCGCAAGCGGAGAGTTGCGTTGCACATTCAGCCTGGTTGTAAAATAACCTGGCATTACGAAAATTAAAAACTATAAACAATGAATAAAACGATCAATCAAATGGCTTGCTGTTTGGCTGAATGTCTTATGCAAGTATCCGCCTGCGATAGATGCATCGAGAACAGTCCCCTTAGATACCAACTGTAGTTATCATACTCCGTATACTCTAAACTCAAAACAGTTTCTACGAGTTTATATACATACGATTTGAATAAGCAAGCAAAAGGCTTTTAAATATACTTCTAATATAGATAAATTAAAAATGCCTGTGTTTGAATTAAATTGCATTACTACTGATGCCACATTGTTCAACATTCCATGCCTTTAGCTCACACTCGCAAATAACACCATAACACATATTGCCCATACATGTACACGCACATTTCCGAACAAGTGATTATGAACACTATTGCCTTAGAATAGCGTTGAAAACCGCCGGTCATGAACAATACTCACAACACATATTATTATACCAATCACTTCACACATCCTCGGACGAACTGCAATTGTTTTACACAGGGGAAAGCATCGCAACAAATCGTGATCAAATCGAACATATGACTTGAAAGCCATATATACTTGGCACACACCGGCTTGAATACCATTTCTATTCTCTAAATTAGAAGTTCTGAGGCGCTTTGCAACTTTGTATGATTTTAATAGACTTACCCTTTCGGATTAAATATTTATTTTATATTAGAACGTATCACAGTAAACTCAGTATATCAGGGGCGTTTTCTTTCCTTGTATACACTTTTATATACTTAAAAACCTATTTGTTATGGGTACAAACTTGAAATTTGTTATTATCCTTGCTTTATAAGCAGGAAATTAAATGCAATTTATTTATAATTAATTAATAATTTATACACCTAGCTCATATAAACCCTTTTTATTTGTTTCGATCAGTAATTACTAGGTTGTGTTATAATGCGTTTAATTATCTTAAAAAGTAGCTTGTTTATTTACAAATTGCGCTCAACAAACTTCAAGTTGATAGAATTCAAGTTGGCAGATAAAGAAATCAAGAATCTGTTCAAAAATTTAATTTATTGGATAAGATACCAAATGAATGAAACTATTACCAACCGCAGTCACGAAATGGTCAAGAACCGTCTGTTGCGGATTCGGTTAAGGAGTGAGACGAAATAACTGACGAATTAAATATCGGCAACTAAGAATTTCGAAAATACTACAGAGTAAAATAAAATCTTTATTCTGCAATTTATGTAACAAAATGAAAAAAATAAACTTATAATAAGGTAGAAATAGATAAGGTAGAGAAGAGAAGTAAGATCAGATGAGGTAGCGAAAATAATTTGGAATTGCACGGTATAGGTACCTGAGTATAAAAATGGAAAATTGTCAACTGTCATTCAACAATGTTCTAACGTATTAGGATATACCAAGAAACTGACATTACCCAGTGTACAAGAGTCGCGAAGAAAAACAAGGAAAGCAAACTTTCTTGCCAGTTCTTCTTCACGAAGGATTTTCCGAACTGGTGGTAGAGTCATGTTATATTTGACGTCAATAAGAACAAGTGATTTTCAATGTTGAGAAATAAATATTTCATTTCATTTTATTTTTCCCTCGAACCGTAGTAGTGAAATTTAAGGATATCAAGCGTCGGTCTGAATTTTATTCGGTTGTCTACAGATATAATAAAGCTAATACTAAAGAAAAACTGAATACACAATTGTTGGGATTTGGATGTGAAAAGAAGCCTGTATTTGTATCAGAACATCTGTCGCCGACCAACAAGAAATTACGTGCGGAGGCCCGCAGAAAAGCTAAAGAAATGAACTATCAATTTGTGTGGTTTCGTTATGGATGCATATTTGTTCGAAAAAATGCCGATTCACCTCATATTCATATAAAATCAGTTGAAAGTTTAAATTTAATAAAATGATGATTCAATATGTTATTATATAATCTAATTTATACTGATATTGGCAATCAAGATATGGGTACTGTTGTTTAAAAATGTATTATCAATATATAAATCAATATATTTTCCAAATATTCAAGGAACTAAAACAAAAACAAATGATATTATATATAATACCATATAATGTAATAATTTTTATGTAATATGACTTTGTGAAACTTGGTTAAGAAACGATTTCTAAAGTTCCGAACTCGTTGATAACAGATACTGTGTATTACGTAAGGACCGAGACGCTAATTTCTTAAAACATTTAACAAGAAGGACGGTGGTGGTATTCTTATAGCAATTTCTAAAAATCTTGGGGTTATGACAAAGCAAGAATAGAATACCGACTGTGCTGACGACTTATTTAATCTGGGAGCAGTTTATTTACTTGGGTACCTGCCCTCTACATCTTACTCCAAATTTATTAATAAATGTAAAACAATTTTAGAGCTCAGCTAGCCAAACAACATTGCATTTTGCATTGTTGGAGATTTTAACTTGCCACGTTTGGTATACTCAATCAGGTAGTTTCTTGACATATCAATGTCCGAAATCTGAAGCCCTTTTTAACTTTCTTCACTCAAATAATCTCCGGCAAATAAACTTTAAAAAAATAAAAATAATAGAATTATCTGTACAACAGACTCACCAAACCTGTTTGATATTTCAGAAATTCCACCTATTAGCCGACTTGATGACCATCATCCCACATTTGTACTTATCTATAAGGCAGCTCCTCAACTGTCAAACAATATTATTTTACAGAACAAACTTTGCTTCTATAAAACAAACTACAGTTGTATAAAAGAATTAGAACGAGATGACTGGGATGTACTGGCCATAACCCTTGATTGTGATGTTCCACCTCACGTGATGAAAAGCGATTATGAAGACGAGCATGTTACACGCTCATCCAAGAGACGCCTATTCACTTAACTCTTAAAGTTTAAATTTGCAATTTTTCTCTCAGGCTTACAACAAGTTTATTCAGTTATTATAATAAGAAGTTTCTAAAAACATCGTGATGACGCATTATCGTCGCAATGCGGTGGCATGCTGAAGTTGCTCAACTTTCGGTAATACTCTTTGTAATTTAAGTTTGGAGATTTCGTTGCTAATTAAACATTGTTTCAAAATTATAATGTCTTGTAATATTTTGTCGTTGTGGGTTTATTTTTGTTTGTTTCATTGTTTGATGAACGAGGCAAACATTTCAAGGTTCTTATAAATGGATTTAAAAAGTAGACCCTTTTTAGGCTACCTAAACTATTCATTTTAAAACACTCATATTACAGGGTATACTCGATATGTGATACATTTTTGTTTCTATCTTTACTCACCAGTCCGTAGTTACAAGCCTAGTGTATAAATTCCTTAAAAACCACCCCTTAGTTGGATAAGGCTTATGCCCGATTTCACCAGTAGCCCCTAAAATTTAAGTGTCTCCTATGCCAATTTAAGGGGCACCTAACGCAAGTTTTGTTTTCACCGACAGTTAAGTGACAACTTAAACATTAGAGAGCCCTTATAATTTAGGGGATGAACTGACGACCCCGTAACACTTAGGTGACTTATATTTTTAGGCTATTTTGCGAGATATCCTTCCGACTTCCGAACAATAATTACTCCTAGTGATAAAAATGGATAGTGACCACGATTTATTTGAAGATATTCATTTGAAGCAATTGAAGATGTAGAATTTTTAAGTGACCAGTGTTTAGACGACCTCGTATTTACCGGGAAAGATCGAAGGATTTTGAAAAATTTGACGACAAAGACTTTTTCATAAGATACAGGTTATCAAAAGAGAGTATTTTATTTATATTGCAAAATCTTGAACATTTGTTAGAATTCCACGATGACAGGTAAGTACGCTGAATTATAAGAATTTGTGATGGCTATCCAAGCACTGCTTTTCGCCTCATTTGTAGCCCCATCTGTCTTTTTATTTAAAATGGTTTCTTTGTGCTGGAGAAGTAATTCAATCAATTTATTTATTTATTTATTTACAACAACCCACAACAAACAAATTATTATTATTTTTAATTCTTTAACCTTAGGGGAAGGCAAAGGGATCTAGCCCATGCACAAACAAATTATATTGTGTAAAAACAAGACCACAGATTAAAATGTCACAGCGCTTTTTTAAGCACTGACGAGATTTGCCATACAGCCTAAAAAGTAATTTTGCAACTTTTTTTAATTTACCTGATATTTACAAGCCGCACCCTCCTTTTTTTAAAATAAACTGGAGTTAATGACGTTAATTTAAGTGTTTTATTTGGTTTTTTCAACTAAATATCAATAAAATCTCAAATAATTTATCGATAAACGTTTACGTAGTACCTCCGCACTAAACGTCACCTAACTAGGGGACGCTTACTTAGGTAGCCCTTAGGATGGTGAAACAGAAATTGGTTTAGGGGATGATTTGAGGGAGCCCCTAAGATAAGGGACCTTAGTTAGGTTACTGTTTAGAGGCTGTTGGTGAAAACGGGCATTAATGTCTCTGAAATGCGATCATTTAGGTTCTGGTTAAACCTGACATGATTTAAGCGAGTTTGGCACTTCAATTTGGATTTTATCCTACTGTTGTGTATCTTAGTGTATCATATATTTAATGTACTTACCTACCCTTACGGAAAACTAGGTTAAACATTAATTTAGATCAACTTAAGATTAGCAAGGTTAGCAACTTAAGATTCATTATTTAGAGCACGTAACTCCGTCGGTCGCGGTCGGTCGGTCGGCGGTTGCAAGAGTTGCAAGATACGTTAAGTCGACGATACGACGCGTTAAGTTTGTATATAATATATATACAGCAACTGTGTGTGCGTGACACAAATTTACTATAACTACAACAACATATGGCTGGTTTACACGCGCTAAGTAGTTAAGTTGGTAACTAAATTTTAATTAAAAATTTACGTGAAATATTAATTTCTCAACATTGACAATTACTTGTTCTTATTATCCTCAAATAAAACATGACTCTACCACCAGTTCGAAAAAACTTACTAACTTAACTACTTATGCGTTTGGACACACAAGTGCAATGTAGTAACTCAAAATTTAGTTACCACCTTAACTTCTTAATACGTGTAAACCGCGCAATAGTGTCGAGAACACGGTTTATACAAGACGAGAGCTGTTACATAAAATTAAGCTGCACGCACGCACATACGCGCAGTGTCCAAACAGATTAAGTAGGTAGTTAAGTTCATAAGTTGTACGTTGTATACACCTGTATACAACAATAATAAAAATTGTAAACAATACAAAACCTAACCAATAACAAAAATCAAGTAACAGTCACTATAATAAATGTATATATTGTTTTTATTTTCCTTGAATTAGTAATCGGGCAGAGCAAGTAATAATAAAATCTTGGCATTTATTTTAAATGATTTGATCCGTCTAAAATTATGTAACGCTGTGCTTTTCTTCATGTAATTAAGTAAATATTGTACGCTAACATAAGTTTTCCATGTGATATGTGAATAATGTAACGGTTTACCTACATGATTTTACTTTCCAAAAAATCCTAAATCTCTGTAGAACTCTATATCGAGTAAGTCTTAATAATCACTTGTCAAATTTGGTGTAGACATTTTATTCGTGAAACGGAACAACTTTCCCAAAGATTCAACGGTCGAAATATGAAAATGTTTTTTATTTACTAATGTTAATATCTCTCAAACAAAATCGATGCAAATTGCATCGTGCAATTTATATAGAAAGTGCAAAAGGTCTTTTCATATTCCGACCCATGTTTTTTTAAGTTCTTCAGTTTTACAAACAGCTGGTCATCTACACGAAGTTGGCTAGTGACTTTTTTCGATATGAACAGTTTATTTATGGCCCCCTGCGGGCCTTTTAAATTTCTCCGCGCTGACGGCGCTTAGTTGGAACTTAAACTGCTCCCACATACGATACGCCTAAAGGTACCCGAAGGGCACGGACCTTGGCTTAGGACGTTGTAAAGCGTTGTTTGCGGAGTGGTAATTGAGGGTCCAGAAAGGAAATACCAAAGCTCTCTTCTATGTTTATTTCGCAGTAAAATTAAAAATATACAAAAATGCCTGTAAATACAAACAAAAAATATAAACAAAATTGAAATAAAAAATAGTTACACAAAATAAAACAGAAACATTAATACAATTAAATTTGATCTGAAAAGAAAAAGTAACAACAAACTAAAATTTTAATGAATGAGAATCCTTACCAAAAATTTTGGCTACGCACACTCGTGTACGTAAAAATAAATTATTGATTTCGTGAAAACTTTGATTGTAGATAATAAAAAATTGATAAACATGTAATTTTGAATAATAAACTCGGAAACAATAATAAATAAATAGATTCTAGTTGTTATGATGGATAATTTTTCGTGACTGGCTTGTCAAATCAAAACATTGCCGCTCTCCGACACTACGTAATTCGTAGTTTAAAATTACGTCGGGAACGACAAAAAAATAAAATTTACTGACAAAAAGAGGTCGAAATAGACAACCGTCACAATACCCCGGGGGCCGGGAAAAAAAAAATCTGAAAGATTTTTTCAGTATAGTTTTTAAAAAAAATATTCAAACCAAATCAAAATAAACCGCATATACATATCGAATTTTAATATTTAATCTGCCAAATGAAAGAACGATCAAAAAAAAAAATAATAATTAAAAGCAAAATGAAAATTAATATTAACATCCTATAGAAGAAATTTTTCTGAAAAAACATCCTGTATATATGAAAAAAAAATAATACTGATATATTGCATATCAACAAGTTATTTAATAGAAAAAGAAAACAAAACAGACGAGAGAGAGAAAAAAAAAAATCCTAAATAATTAACTTAAATTACATGGTTCATGAATGATAAAATTTTAAACATGTTCCTGGAATATACAATGTTAATATACATCGTTCAACTCCATCAACGTACATTATAATTACAACATACATTCTCTTTCATACTAGTCTTATTCCAACTACTGGAAATAAAACATCATGCAGTTAGAGTTGCTTATGAGGAATCGTATCCTAAATAAGTCAACTCAACAGAGTTGGACGCAACGGCAAAAGGCTTTAATAGTTGCCATCCGCTGAAAATATTAATAGCTTATGGCTTCTTTAACGTGTCGCTAACTCCCGCACGGTGATTACTATAAACAAGTTTCAGTTAAAGACTGAAATAAATATGCCGGAAAGAAAAGAAAATCATAGCCAGTCGTGAAACATTGACTTTTAAATAAAATCCAAGGGTCTTTTGTGAAGTAATTAAAATACTTATGTAATAAACATATGAAAATAATTCTCACGGGAAAGTGATTCAAGCGTATAAATAATACACATAGGTATGGTTTAGTTTAACGAGTTACCTTAATAAACGCTCGTGCAGAAGGCTTAATTTTACAAGTTGCAAACCGCTTGAAAAAAAAAAATTGAGAAAAAAAATTGATAACATTTAACAAATTATACTATAAAGTATAATACAGATATTGAAAATAAGAGTTTACACTCCTAGAATTGCAAATATTAAATAAATTACACAATAAGTTAACCTAATACTACGATGATGATAATTAATTATAAGTTTTGACCAACGTCAATGTTAATGGTATAGCCAAACGATAATGAGGTGCATAGAAAAAAAAAAAAAAGACAAAAAGAATCGGCTTATGCTCGCCGTGAGATAATTAGCAATAATTATATATGAATTCATATAAAGTAATTGGTAACAACCAATCTAGTCACTCAAAGAAGAAGTTAAACGCGGTAGAGGTTTAATGTCTCTGATATGCCAACGACCTAATGGGTTATTATTCATATCCACTAAATCGTAAATTAATGGTGAAACTTTATTTGAAACTTTACATTTAATAAATTTCTTCAAGTTTTTGAATAAAATCCTTTGGACAACCATCACCTTTATAAATAAATCTTTTTAAATCATTGTTAGTTCGATTTTCTGTAATTTTACTGACCTTATCAGTTAATGCTTCGAAAAAAGAAAGGGTTGTAAATTAATATTTTGTGTGGATTCTGCGGAATGATATGTGGAATGTGTTGGTGATTTTTCCAAATTGTTAAAACGTGAGTCTAATTGAGTTAAATCATTCCAACATGAATTTATTAAATCTAACTGTTCTGAAGATAAATCTGATGTAATGTCAATGAGGCCTAATCTTGTTCTTATATGAGTTAAATAAGGTGAAATTTTTTGTTTCCTAATAGGATAAGAGTTTATACAAGCTTCAACAAGTTTTAAATTTTTTTTAATGGTATTAATATCCTCTGAAAATTCTTCAGGGCTATTTTGTAAAATTTCTGTTTCAGAATCTACATTAATATTTAATAATAATGATCGTAGTTCGTCTACAGATTGCGTCGAAGAAAAATTTATATTTCTGATTTTTAATTCATAAATTATTTCAGGTTTATTTAGTTGTGAAAAATTCATTGCAAAATCCAAAAAAAAAAAAAAAAAATGTTAAAGTGAAATAAATTTGTTAATAGTCGTTATGCAGAAAAGAGCCTTAAAAATATACGTATTTTCAAGTGATGAAAATGAATAGAAAATGTTATTTAAATAGTGAAATTACTGGGTTATAGAATAAATGTTGTGCCTTCAGAAAATTTCTTCAAAGATATTATAACGAAAGAAACTAAAGAAACTTAAATGTCTGAATAATTTAGCAGTAATTTGATATATTATAGTAGATATATAACCTAACTAGTGAATGTTAATGGTTGAAAATGGTAACAAATAAAGTTTTATGCCTGACCTCAATAATAATTATAAAAAATTATTTTTAATGTTGCTATTCCTCTGTTGATATTGTTCCTCCTCTCTTCTCCATAAACTGCGTTTGAATGGTCGGCGCCAGTGTGTAACGCGTTGTTTGCGGAGTGGTAATTGAGGGTCCAGAAAGGAAATACCAAAGCTCTCTTCTATGTTTATTTCGCAGTAAAATTAAAAATATACAAAAATGCCTGTAAATACAAACAAAAAATATAAACAAAATTGAAATAAAAAATAGTTACACAAAATAAAACAGAAACATTAATACAATTAAATTTGATCTGAAAAGAAAAAGTAACAACAAAATAAAATTTTAATGAATGAGAATCCTTACCAAAAATTTTGGCTACGCACACTCGTGTACGTAAAAATAAATTATTGATTTCGTGAAAACTTTGATTGTAGATAATAAAAAATTGATAAACATGTAATTTTGAATAATAAACTCGGAAACAATAATAAATAAATAGATTCTAGTTGTTATGATGGATAATTTTTCGTGACTGGCTTGTCAAATCAAAACATTGCCGTTCTCCGACACTACGTAATTCGTAGTTTAAAATTACGTCGGGAACGACAAAAAAATAAAATTTACTGACAAAAAGAGGTCGAAATAGACAACCGTCACAACGTCGTATAATGAAACTACCACTGGTTCGGAAGGGTCATCTACTGCCAAAGAACCAGCAAGAAACTCAGTAGGAATGCGTACGATGCGTTAGGCAACTCGAATGCCGTGTTGCCCTATTTGTAACTAGAACACCGGCGATGCTATTACATCCTTATTGTCATAGCATCGTCGTCGGGACTAAAAGGTTACCCTGTATAACAAAAAAAAACGTTCTCCCATGTTATCGTTAGTCCGTTTCTGATGTTAAAACCATGGAGACCGCTGAAAGATATAATTTTGTAATGTTTCTGTTTTGCCAACAACTGATAGGTATCGCATTTGTTCATCTCACGAACATAAGTAACGCTCAGGGGCGCTACCGACATCGGCCTGGCATTAATCGGCCCGCCGCGCCGATTATTGCCGGGAAATATGCGACCCGGCTAAGGAGCCATTCATAAATTACGTCACACGAATTTTAGGACTTTTTAACTCCTCCCCCCGTCCTTGTCACATTTTCAGAAACCCCTCCCCCTAATGTGACGTCACACTTTTTCAAATTTATGTATGTATTTAGAAATAATCAAAAGAAAATAGTTATTTTTATTTTTTTCTTACTTTTATCTTATAATCTTTAATAAAATCGAGATAAAGTCAAAATTTTTTTATTCACATATAAATTTTGCGTTATGGATTTTGAATTTTAACATGTGATGTCACAAAATTTTTGGTCCCCCCTGCCCCTTGTCACACTATGTCACACTCCGGTGATACCCCCCCCCCCATTAACATGTGACGTAATTTATGGATGACCCCTAATACCATTCAGGTTTCGGCGAGACGAACCGAATGTTTGGAACAACACCTAGAAAGAGTGGGGAAGGACTACTCCATCGGCCTTGTTAAATAAATACTCCCGACCCGAATATGCCGAACATGTGGGTAGCACCCGTTACATCCACCTCAACATTATTTACTTCTATCATTAATTAAAGTCATTGTCTATAAGATAGCAATTATTGCTGACTGGAAATAATTCAAGATAACCGATATAAATTTAACTTTTTGTTGGACTGAATTCAAAATCGGGATCAGCTGACATAAGCTGGCAAATGTATTTTATGAAAAGACTAAATTGGGTAGTTAGTGAGTCAGGTGGCACAGGTGACATAATTAAGATATTTTCAGGTTATTAGAGAGCGATAGTGTAGCCATTAAATTGGTGAATAGTAATCTTACTATTCGATTCGGCATACCTGGAATTTCAAGCTTAAGATGCGATGTGATTTAACTTGTGACCGTCTACACTTTGTCAATACGGAATAAAATTAAGTATGTGGTATTAAAAAAAAAAGTGTTTTTTTTTATTAGAACATTTTGCTGACGCCTGTTTGAACTAGGGCTCAGTGCGCTTGAGAAAGTTCAGCCCTAGACATTTTGGGTGACGATGTGTTGAATTATATGATGAATCTTGGCTTTGAGCTAAGAAAATATCTACTAAAAGGATAAATTAATTAGCCTTAGTTCGCCTCTACTACCCAAATATTGGTTGACTACCCAAATATTAGACAGCTGGCCTAGTGGGTAGTAGCCATTCCTCATACGCTGAAGGTCCCAGTCGAACCCTGGTTGGGCTTCGTGATGAACACAGATGCTTGTTCCCGGGTCATGGTTGTTGATATTTATAGGTATATGTACGTTTTTTCTGGGTTCTACTCAAGTTCGCTGTATGGTCATCCATAACATAAGATCTGCTTACTTTGGGGCCATACAGTTGGTTTGTTTTATGGGGATTTATTTATTATTATTATTTATAAAAAATAATTTGCCTCTTCATACAAAACCTACGGGTCAAATTTTTATTTTATATTCGTTATATGGTGTCTAGGAAAGTGGTAAGAATTGTTATCTGAGCGCATATGCCCATTTTCAGAAGGGTAGAAAAGTCACCCTGTACAAAGTAAGGAATATGAAAGATGAACAAAACATTCAGGGACTTTACTTTTACAATGACTAATCGAATTGTTAGTTATTATTTGATCTTGAGACCAAAGAAACTTGAATTCAAGAAGTGTAAGTAAATAACATTGTTTGCTGTTTGGTCATTGATCTGAAGATTCAAAGATATGTGAATACAATAGAAAACGACCACTTTGAGCATAATACATATAATAACTAGATTTTACCCACAGCTTCGCCTGCGTAGTGTTAAGAGTATTTAAGTCTTTACATAAAATTATTTAATTTAAAAAAATTTAAACTTTCTAATAGTGAAAGATTTTTTTAAAGTCGGTTTAGTGTCACAGTTTTTTTATTACTGCATATAACAACAAAGAAATCCTACCAAAAATATATTCCTTGAATATACAAGAATATTTACAAATGAACAATCGGAAGACAAGAAAAGAAAAAGAAAATAAAGATGGAATATAACGCTTAATCCATTAAGTAAATGGGGCAAAATGGCCAAACGGCTGGCAGAATTGCCACGTTAAATCGCTATAATAAGTTCCAACCTAAGGGTTACGAGTTTCACTCACTAATCGTTTGGCAAGAAGTTATGTGCGCTCTGGCCCAGGACCCCATAGTCTTAATGTAACGATTAATATTGATATTTCCTATGCTTCACACTGTCTGCCTCATTAGAATCTTACCTACCTATTTACTATAGTACCTATATGGTCAATATCTGTTATGGTTGAGGAGGGCGATGGCTGGATTCCGCGTTTACTCGTGAACGGGTGCCGTGTGAGAGTGTTCGTCGTTTGGATACTTGGGGCAGGATGACCTTTGTACAGACATAAAGAGACTCTGTAAATTTATTTTGAAAAAATATACCCGCGAAGTTTCTTGCCAGTTCTTCTTCACGAAGGTTTTTTCGAACTGGTAGTAGAGTCGTGTTTTATTTGACGTCATTAAGAACAAGTAATTGTCAATGCTGAGAAATAAATATTTGAATTTGAATTTAATATGACCGAGTTGCCGAGGTTAGTTTTCAAAGAGCAAGTTGGTCAACGGAAAGACACTTTGAAGCTATAATTTAGTATTAACTATAAAAAAGATGTCTTAGATAACGAACTTATAATGTGCAATTACCAAAACATGATCAGACACCTCAGATGAGACATAAATCTCCGAGTCTGATTAGATTTAGATCAAGGGCCCGTCGACCGAATTTAATAAGACCGATCGTAATAGAACTCCTCCTGAAGCCAAGTAGCATTGCCAGACCATTCTATTATTGTAATTATTGTCACGGGACTATGTGTTTTATTTCCTTGCAATAAGACAGTGGGAGTAGAACGTCACAATTCATTCAATGCTTGATATGAAAGTCAGGTGTAGTCGGCAGGTTATGTAACAAGTGACGCTCGACTTTTCGTCTTTTGTTTTATGACGTTAGCGTGTAGCATCATTTTAATTTGTGAAATGTGATGTATTGTTAGTTCACGTAGTACTTTAGAAGACTGTTGTAAATAAGTAGGCACTTCGTTTTCAAAATAATCTACAAACAATTAAATCTATATTGCCTTTTTAAAGTTAAAAGTTATAGGTAACTTAAGTTATAAGTTATTCCTTTATTTTTTCAGATCACTTGGGAGAATAGGTGTTCGCGTTTTCATTGTGTTTACTATAATTCATAGGTTCTATTGAAAAAAGAAACTGTTTCTCATTGTATTTTACTTTATCATTTCGGACGTATAAATGAATAAATAAATATTTCTAACAATCACACAACATTATCTAGCCCAAATTAAGTATCATTAAAGAACTTACTAAAGGTTTCTTATCGTTCAATTTAATTTTTTTTTAACTCTTCTTTTTAAAAGTAATTGTCTTTTTTTGCCTTTGTTGAATTAAGATGGTATTTTTGTATTGTATTTTTTTTTTTTTGGTATATTGCTATTTATTTTTTGTCTAAGTCTGATTAAGGTTAATATAAAAATTGTAAGTCCATAAATGGCCGTCAGTATTTTCACAATTGTTATTCTACTTATGTCTAAGGGCTGTGGATTTTGTAATAAATAAATAAATAAACTTGTGTTATAGATACTAGATAACGGATAAATAAACTTAAGAAATATATAAACTCACATAGATATTTTTTTAATGCATAAATATTAGAAATAAACTTAAATAAACGTAAATACACATACATACAAATGACTAAAAATCAAGTATAATAATAAATCTGCCTCTACCGGATTCGAACCCGGGACCTCTGGCATGGAAGGCAAGGCACAATATATTAATTTACGGTTATTCATATCAACTTCGTAGCACCAAGATGTTAAAATTGTACCTTTTTTAATATAGCGAACTAAAAAAAAGGCATAGGTATATCAAATAACCATAGCTAAATTATTTGTCTATAATAATTTTTACATACACCAACAATTACTTAATAAAAACATTTTAAAAAACGAATCTACGAAAAACGGATCTACGAAACTTTCGACGTATTCTATTGATAATAATTGAATTTTTCAAAGTTTTTCGTTTTTGTCTAATAGTTCTTTTTTTCAATACATATTTTAAGCTTACCTTTTACACTGTGACGCTACATGGCAATAAAATGGAACCTCATAAATCGTTAAACTTCACTTTAACGACAGCCTTACGTCGCGACAAAGCCATAACCAATACTAATTCCAGCCATAATCCTTCCGATTGCAATTCAAAATCTAGTTAATAGAAAGAACCTCTTAGCAACAGATTAGTATCTGAACGTGATCTGAATTGCTAAAGAGAATGTTGGCGCCGTCGAGCCGTAAGAGGAATTTTTTGATGAAAGGGATGACAACCTTTGATAAGAATGTTACGAATATATATTTAATTGTTTAAATGTTTACATTGCAAAATAGGGGTTTCTGCATTATTCAAAATATATTTGATTGTTAGATAGGTATTAAAGGTTTCCTTAAAATCGATTTAGTTACCAACATACCGTGGCCACGAAAATGTAGTTATATTTTACGACACAACCCAAAGAAAGGAATTTATTAATTTATCTGAAACTAAACACCTGTAGGGAGGGAAATAGAGGTATCCAAGTTTTATATCCTTTAAATACAAGGCCACGAAAATTACGTAAACTTGCTTGGTAAGAGGTAAGTAGGTACATCCTTAATATTAGGTACCTAATGTTCAATACTAACGTATTAACTTTAAACTTTTTGTTTTGTCACTCACTGTAACATTACCACTTTGTAGTGCAAGCTTTTTAACAAAGATATCAAAGCGACTTTTAAGAAGTAGGTACAGTAAAGGTCTGATAAATAAAATGAAATCAATCTTCTTCAGACCGATATAACAAACTAGTTATTTGCTTCCGTGGCGACTATTTATTGTAAATATCATAAACCACGATGGAAAACTCCGGAATAAAGTAGGCTTAGTCGTCCATGAAAGTGATCTAAAACATTTGACAAATGTTTTATGTGTAAGTAATCAAAACAGCTATAAGGTTGTCACTAGCTGACAGAGTATTATTACCAGGGAAAATCAGCCTTGTTGTTTCATGACGTGCAAAATAATTTTATTTTTCGAAATGGATAGTTTATTTATGGCCCTATGGGCCTTTTAAATTTTACCGGACTTTGTAGCTTAGCTAGCTACTCCTACATTACTACCTAAGGGCAGCCAAGAGGGCACGGACTTCGGCTTAGGACGTCGTATGTTGAAACGTGTATTGTATATATCGTATATTGAAAATTAACTTCACCCGTACGCTGATAGTCTATTTTTTTGCCGACTGTACTGTGTTAAGTCTGCCTGTTAAAATTGTTCCGAAGTAAGTGCATATGTTAACGCTCATTTGGAAAATAACTAGAAATAAATAAGTATCCTCAGCTTACGCAAATACTTATTCTAGATTTTACGCAGTACTCGGACCGGTATCATTCGGCACCGCCTGGCGGCAAAATCGCATATTTGTGGACGAATGTTAGAGAAAAAAGCCTCGCTGATTAAGTTCAACAAATACTGTCGAATCGAATGTGGCAGCCTGAATATGTGGGTAGCGCCGCTAATGGAACTCGCAAGCACTTGTTTCGTAGCCAAGTCTCTGGCCAATTGGGCCACGGCTGTCAGATAGGTATTTACTATTAATTTTTCCACAGGGATGAATATTTTACGGCTTAATAGTCATAGGAACAAGTTGCGGAATTTGACGAATTAAAAAAACCTGCTAAAGTTATTTTCCCGTATAAATCCTCTTCCCGTGGGAGTTCCGGGAAACAATATATCCTACGTAACTCTCACAACTGAGACGAATGTACCTAATGACACCTCATATGTTGAAATCCGTTAAACGGTCTACCCTATAGTATATCCCTCCTTTGACTATCGGGTAAAAAAGTAGGTAAGCTTTCAAAATCGGTCACCAAATGTACCTACTGTATAACTCCACAACCAAGGTAGAGTGTCCGACTGAGAAATAAAACTACGTGTATGAGAGCTGTAGGAGTTAGTAGATCAAAGAATTCACGTCTTCATACATTTGGATCGATTACAAAACAGGGCGTACTGTGACGTAAAAACTAGGCTTGTTATAACAGGAAATGCACTGTTGGCTGCCAGCCAACTTCACAGGAAGGTTGTTTAAAGAGGTCCTATTTTTAGCTACATTTGGCTCAGTTTCCTGTAACTTTTTTGCAAAGATTTTATGGTTATTTTATACACCGAATACAATCTTATGTACAAAATTAAGCAAATTGCTAAAAAAAGTTTTCGAAGTTCTGTTAATTTTGGTAAGAACAACTGTAATGCAACTCTTAAGGACTTTGGTATTTATTTATTATATTATATTTGTCTGTTTAAATAAAAGGTCTGATGCACTTTCAGGATGCAGTTTTTGCTATATATTACCAACTCATAATCCTTACCAGAAATAGGTACATAGTTAAGCTAATACTTACCTAGCTAATGTATCTTACAAGTTATCCCGTGGCACGATAAATTTGTTGTAAAGCCACACAAAGAACTCACAAAAAGTTTTCCCTTCATAAGGACACTGATCGTTTTTGAACGGAGGGTGGCAAAAGCGCGGGAAGATCGTAAAACAAGATGGCGTCGGCGGTTTTAGCGGGAACAGTGGCGAGGCGCGAGCTACCAGCGCCAGACTTGGCATGTAACTGGGTAGTTTTTGGCATGATACACCTTATCAAGCTATTTAGATTGCTTGTAAATGCACTAAATAATTTTTCAGCAAGCCAGTTTCTTTTTCATGTGCTGAATAATGCATTTTTATATAAATTGTTCTGGGGGTATATCTAGACGAGATTTTACTAGTAACCCTACTGCAGAGCTGTCGACCTCAACCAATGAAGGTGTTTTCACTATTTACAATCTTGCCTACGGATAAGTAAATGACTAAGTTATCTTAAATATCTTGGAGTATTCAAGCATAAACTTGATTTACCAAAATGCTTATTTTCGATAATTGATATGCCTATCCCATAAAAAATTTTTAACAAGTTATCTTAAACGACAGGTACGTAAAAGACTTAAATACATACGAATCAAACAAATTATTTGTAAACACAAATTAAAAACCCCTATCACCCGAATTTCAGGAAATAGCATCCAGGTCCCAGGTTCGAGTCCTGGCCGGGGCATTCATTTGTGTGATGAACACAAATGTTTGTTCTCGGGTCATGGTTGTTTGTATTTATATATGTATGTTTATTCTGGGTTCCCCCCCAGTTCGCTGTATGGTCATCCATAACACAAGCTCTGCTTACTTTGGGGCCATACAGTTGGTGTCGTTGTCTGGGGATTATTATTATTATTATTATAACTTTTGATTGGCTGAAACGGTTCATCAAACATGCTAAGAACACTGTCGTTTCATTCAGCTTAAAAAAAATCTTTGTGTGGGTGGCAGACACACACCTACGACAATCAGAAAGTTTGAGAAACAAAATAAAAATGTTCTATAGGTTATATTTTTTTGTAACATCTTTTCGAAGAACTCTTTACCAGACGTCTATACAAAGTTTCATGCGTGTGAACTAATTTTCAAAGCACATTTCCCAGTCTCCATCTGGTACTTCCTCAACGGCCTTCTAGAAACGTAGTGACCTTCAGTGCCTTCCTTAGTGATCTTCAGGCGATGAAAACTTGAGCTGGTTTTTAATTTTAGGGAACAAATAGAAGGCACACGATGCCAAATCAGGGCTGTAAAGCGGGTGACCCAAAAGTTTTAGCAGTGTGGTGTTTAGGAAGTCCCTCGTAAAAGTAATAACACCTCTCTTACGCAAATAGTACGCCTTCTACCAGTTCACTGCTTGTGGTCGCTTTGGAGTATTCGCTTTTCCAGTTTCCTAAACTAATTTGTTTCCTGTCTGAACTGCCATAACAACTGACCAGTGAAAAGGTAATTGTGGTCCGGAAAAAGAGATTAATATGTCAGTGCACGCAAGGAAATCGCAACTGGAGTCTACGGTAGACCAACACTCACCATGAATTATGTAGGTACACGGGCGATTCTATCAGGTTGAGCGCTTAGTTATTTGCCGGGGATGAAATTGTTGAAAAAACTTTAATTTTTTTTTACCATCGTACCATCCGATGGTAAGTGGCAACCACACCTATGGACATCATCAATCGTAGGTGTTTTCATTATTTACAAGACTTGTGATTATTATATCAACTACTGATGCATAGCCGATCGTAGGCTACAGTTGGAACCGCCTATGTTCCAGTAACTGCACTAGCTGTTCCCTCCCTTTAACCGAAATACAAAAACGTAAACGTGGTTATTATAAAGGTCAAGATATAAAAGGAAAGTAGTACCGCCCCAGAGGAGGTCGTAACAAGAGAAACACAGAAATTAATATCAGATGGGCCGCGGGCTCGTTTGCCATATTAACTTACAAACAAATGGACTTCGTGTGAATGGCGTAGTGGAAACTGTCATTCAACTGTTTGAACCAGCGAGGTGATAAATACATGGAGTAGTCGTAATGTCCTACATAAATAAGTAGTAATGTATATCGAACCATAGAAGAGGAAGAACTTGGTTGTCTCCCTCTACTTATACAAAAATGCTAAAAAAAAAAGAAAGAGATAGTACTATTTTTGAATGTTGTAACTAAAATATCAATCATGTAGTGACGTCTTAGCAGGTGGCTAGCGTGCCACAAATCGCAATTTATTGTTACATTTCTGTCAAAAAAGCTGTCAAAAGTGATGTTCCGTAGCTTTGATTATTTAACCACATATCGATGATCATTATTAATAAGTTTTTATTTTTCATACTTTCGATGCAAATGATAACATGCGCTTACGCAGTAAATCATATCGAAACGGTATTTGCTTTGCTTGCCGTTGTGCGTGTATTTTTGAAACAAAAAGGCGTGAAGAAAGAAGGAATTAAGTTTGCTTAGAATTGTTAATTTTGTTATTGAATAGGCAGGTAGTTGTTTTGTCTATTTATGAATCGTAAGTATTGAAGACAAGCCAGACTTTAATTGATTGAACTGAAAACTTTGATGCTTGACCTTGAATAACTTTTTAAGCAAACGGGATCTTTCGGTGTTTTATTTATAATAGTGTACCCCGGTCTGTACCAAAATTCAGCATGTTGGGAATTATTGCAAACTGACCACTATTTTTCTGGCTAATTTGACGGGACTATATCAGGAATAAGAAAATAAACCGTATAGTTCTTTATTTTTTATATTAAAAGAATTATAATGAAAGTAAATAAACCATAAACTATGATTATTTCATTTACATCACTCTTCTTCAAAGTTCATTGAATTTCAATACTATATTTCAAGTTCAATATTTAGTTCTAAAATATCGATAGTAGATTCGACACTCGTTGTGCAACCCTAAAAATGGACGCCATTTTATGTTATTTTTCAACTTTAGCTTTGCACGTTTTTTTCGTACTTAGGGCTTGTCCATTGGTTGAAGTCAATGGTTTGAACGCTCAAAGTTCGAAGCTGCATGAGGTGGTTTTAATGTCAACTTGCTAGTTGCAGCGCAGCTACGTAAGATGAAAAACTTTGGCAAGCAATAATCAGTCTTAATACTCGTAATGCAATGATAAACGAATTAAATTTCAAGTGATTTAATTTATTCATAATTCTGTAACTGTATGTGTGGGTTAACGAGGAACACTTTTTACGTCCATTTTAGATTAGACCTGCTATCTTAAGGCCAAGTCTTTAGAAAATATGTACTTATGTTACTGTAAAAAAACTTTTACATTAAAAAAAATAAATGGACACCTAGTAAAGAACCATGGCGAGGGTAAGTGGCAGGAAATTCTTTCGAAACTTGTTGTTGATAGAATAACATCCGGAAAAGAGGAAATTAATTTCACTTCTAGAAATAATAAAATATTTCTTCAACGGGTCCACCATGTTAGTTGTAGTATTGATAAAATGGATTAGATATAAAATAATTTCATGACACTGCTTTAATATCGTGAGGTAGATTTTCTTTATTGAGATCTTGTCTCGGGCGGTATCATTTATTTTATTTGGTTCATGGGATTTAACTGCTGAAGTTTTGTATTCTACTCTTGGCAATTTGCATGAACTATACCTACCTACTTAATTGGCCGCTTAAAAGCTTTGCGTTTTTGATGGTTATACAGAATATCATCATTAAAGAGGCGAACAAAAAGCCTCGGTCACTCATGGATGTCCCATACTGCTTGGAGTTATTTTTCTAGTTAAAATGTGACCTCGCAGTCGAATCCATTGCGGTAAGGTTGGAAATAATTGGAGCGCTGAGCAGATAGCTTACGTAGCGCGCTCCGGGCAACGGTTTCATTAATGGTAACGCAGTGGGCGGTCAGCCACGAATCTACCGTGTTCAGTATCTAGATGCACGTGAGGGGTGAACTTCACTCGAATAGTTTACTGAGGACTATTTATTCTTACTAAACCTAGATTTTGCTCTTTGACTTGGATTTTACTGTTTGGTTTTTTTTGGGTACCAATTTGTTGTGTTTATGGGTTATTTAGTTTTCCGTTTAAAGGTCTAGACGAGAGCAATGGCTCTGAAAATCGTTTGGGTAGACTGTCCCAAACCCGCCGCATGAGTGCCGTAGAGGAGAGGCTGTCGGTGCTAGAGCGCGAGCGCACCGACGACGGGGGAGAGTCGGAGAAGGAACGCACTGGAGCGCGCCGTCGGTGACCTCCACCTGGAGCTGAACGATCGGGACCAGGACGCGGTGCTCGCTGACCTCGACACCTCAGGCAGGCTGAGGGGAAGGGCCAGAGCGTGACGCATGCAGTGACCGTGCTGGCAACGTGGCTGGGCGTGGCGCTGGGGCCGCGCGACGTGGTGTTCGCGGAGCGTGTGGGCGCGCCGCCCGTGGTGACCAAGTGGTGGTTAGTCTGGCGCGATGCCATCGCGACGACGGGCGGCCGCGTCTTCATTAACGAGCTCCTGACGCGAACAAATCGCCAACTTTTTCAACGGGCGCGTGTTATCTGCAGCCACCTGCAGTGGCGCTTCGTCTGGACGAGGCGCGGCCGCGTCCTTGTCCGCCAAGGGAGGGCAAGCCGGTGTACCAGCTTCGCTCGGAGGCTGGTTTCCCTTGGGGCGTTCGGCGAGGATTTTGGACATAAAAGTACCCAATCAGCGCTCGTCTGAGAAACACGCATCAATCCACGTCGCGTCCGTGTTTGTTACGATACCCGTGTTGTTAACTATAACTAGTTACATACTTATCAAAGGACCGTGTTTCTTTTATTTTCTATAATGAATTGTGCATTATGTGGAGACAAATTTAACGACGGGGTACAGTGCAGTACCTGTAAAAAGCACTATGATTTCGGATGTGCAAATATATCTGAATCCGGCTACCGGCGGCTCGGGGCCGAGCGCCGCGCGAACTGGAAATGTTCGACGTGTCGCCTGCACTCGCCGTCACCGTCACCTGTAGTCACCGTCACTCCAGTTCACAGCCCAGATGTATCCCTGGAATCTATCATGGCTAAGCTGAACGCCATGGCCCTTAACTTGGAATGCCTGCCAGCCTTGATCGATGATGTCAAGACCATAAAAGCCGACATTTCAAAGTTGCAAGACACTGCCAAAGGAACCACCAAACGGGTACAGGATTGCGATAACAAAGTGAAAAAACTGGATTCCCGAATTACAGCCATCGAGACGTCGTCCTGCGAAGTGTTAGAATTGAAGTCTCAGATTTCTAGCCTCCAGCGTAGTGAAGTACTTCGTGATCAGTGGTCAAGGCTTAATAATGTCGAGATAAAAGGAGTACCGATCAAAAAGGCTGAAAATCTATATAGCGTTGTTGAGAAAATTGGTCAGTTTATAAACTACAAAATCACAAAAAGCCATATTAATTACATTAGCAGAATACCGTCATATTCGAGCAATAAAGACAAACCAATTGTTATCAGTTTCCTTAATAGATACGTGAAGGAAGACTTTATTGCATCTGCACGTTTAGTGAAGTCATTTACGCCAGCCGACATAGGATTCACTGAAGGAAGTACTCATAAAATATTTGTGAATGACCATTTAACACCAGAACACAAAAGACTACTAACGAAAACAAAACAAATCGCAAAAGAAAAAGATATCCAGTATGTGTGGGTGAAGTTTTCTAAAATTCATACACGTAAGAATGACACATCACATGTTACTATTATAAACTCAGAAAATGATTTAAACAAGTTATCGTAATCAGTTTCCTATTCTGTCTCTTGTCTATATATACCTCAGTCAAACCTACATCTCGTATGTATCATGATGATTTGACTAACACATGTTTAAAAATACTATATGCTCTCTTATTTGTCCTGTCCCATAATTATACTATGCTGTTTACATCTAAATATCATCATTACATTGCTCAAAGTCACAAGTTTTACTTAAATAAATTAATCAGCTGTCGTTTTGTTGTTCTGTGTTGTCTGCTGCGCTCGGGCAGATTAGGCGACGATATTGCACCTGTCCCGCTTGCTCACAGCTTTTTGCGAATACCGCTGTCTCTTTTATTTACAAGCCTCGATGTGTACTACGTCATAAAGCTACTGAGTTTATTTTGTTATTATATATTCTATCATAGTCTTTTTTTGCGCAACTACATCTTTTCACACTTGCTTTGTGTAGTACTTAGTAATACTAAAAGGATTTGTGAGGTTTTTACATTCTGTTTAACTATAAATAGTTATAACACTTTTATAATTCTCTGTAGAAATAATGTATTTAACCTGTTTATGAACACTGTGAGCCCGCTTATTTACATTAGTTATAGGAATCTTTTGAAATGGCTACCAACTTAACGTTTTATTACCAAAACGTTCGTGGTTTACGAACTAAAACATCGCTTTTCCTTCGTAATTTAAACTTAGAAAATTATGACTTAGTTGCGTTAACGGAGACATGGCTTAATAATACTATAGCGGATTCTGAGGTGTTTGACAATAGGTACTTTATATGGCGGCGCGACCGGAACTATGACGTCACCGGCCAGACCAAGGGCGGTGGTGTGTTGCTGGCTGTTCGGAAAGAACTTAAAACTCATGCTCGGCCGGAATGGAGCTCGTCGGCGGAGGACTTGTGGGTATCGGTACAATTAGGTAATACAAGGTTGCATCTCGGCGTTATTTATTTGTGTAATGAAAATATGGGTCTCAGTTTATCTGAACGATTATCAAGTTTTTTATTAAAACTACAAAACAATATTACATCAAACCCTAATGATAAATTTCTAATACTTGGAGACTTCAATATGAGTTCAATTACCTGGTGCCCCGTTCTAAATGCAACTTATTTAGAACCAAGTAACTATGCAACATTATGCAATAATGGAACATTTTTAATCGATGAATTGAACTTTGCTAACTTGAACCAATATAATCATGTACTAAATCATTACGGGAGGATTCTGGACTTAGTGCTTTGCAATATTACAGTTACCGTAGATAACATTTCTAGCCCTTTGGTACCGTTAGACCCGCACCACAACGCACTTCTCATATCATTTCATAATTCTTGGACTAAAGAACGCTTAAAACCAGCACCGCGACTAAAGTATTGCTTCCATCGTGGAAATTATAATATGTTTAATTTCGAACTAGCAAAAATTAACTGGCATAATGAGCTTTGCCACTTAACACTAGAGGAGTCGGTTAGTTACTTTTATAACACATTGTATAAGCTACGTGATGATTGTATCCCAAAAAAGTACATACCTAAGAAAAGGTTTCCTGCTTGGTATTCTTCAGCTCTAATAAAGGTACTTAAGGAAAAGTATAGGTTCTTTTGCAAGTTTAAAAAATATGGTATGTTGTGTGATAAACAAGCTATCGAAGTATTGCGAAATCGAGCTGCTCTTCTTGAGAACCAGTGTTACGAATCTTACATAAAAAATGTTGAGAATTCAATCCATTCCGATCCTAGACATTTCTGGAGCTTTTTTAAATCAGACGGCAATACCATTCCTAACAATATGACATACGAAAACCGTGATTCTAGTTCCGGTACGGAAATTTGTAATTTTTTCGCTGATTTCTTTTATTCCCTTTTTCTATCTCCAGATTCTTCACCTTTTTTGGTTGATGATTGGAACCAGTACAAAACATCAATTGATTGTGATATTTCAACATTTTCAATAAGCAGATCCTCAATTAAGTCTAAGCTACTTAAATTAGATAAATTAAAATCTGCTGGTCCCGATTCTATACCACCGATCCTATTAATCGAATGCGCCGATCAATTGTCAATACCCCTAGAAATAATTTTTAATCGCTCCATCAGCGAAGGTGTTGTACCTTCATTATGGAAGAAAGCTTTCATCTCACCCATCTTCAAAAAGGGGAACAAAAATGACATTATTAATTACCGCCCTATCTCTAAGTTGTGTGTTGTAGCTAAAGTACTAGAAAAAATCGTGTACGAGCATCTGTACCCCTCACTTAATAACTCTCTGCCAGCATCTCAACATGGGTTTGTTAAGGGAAGGTCAACCGTAAGTAACCTAATACTTCTTAACGAATTTGCCTCTGATTCAATGGATAACGGTGCTCAGGCGGATGTAATTTATACAGATTATGCCAAATGTTTTGACAGAATAGATCACTGCATCCTTCTTGAAAAATTACAGAACGCTGGCATCAGAGGGGATCTGTTGCGATGGTTTTCCTCATATATCCATAATCGCTCACAGGCTGTAGTGTTAGAAAACTACTCCTCTAAATGGATGACGATCCCCAGCGGAGTTCCTCAAGGCTCATTGCTGGGACCCTTGCTCTTTTTAATATTTGTATCTGACATCGACTCTTGTTTTAAAAATTCAACCATAATTAGTTTTGCTGATGACATGAAAATACTTAAATCAATTAAAAGTGCCGAAGATTGCAATTTATTACAACAGGATCTAGACAGACTTAACATTTATTGTTCCAAATTTAAATTAGATCTTAATATAGATAAATGTGCCGTAATAACGTTTAGTAGAAAGAGCAGTGGTTTAATTTTATATGATTATAAATTAAGAGATCAGATACTTCAAAGGGTCTTTGAGGTGAGAGATTTAGGTGTTCTACACGATTCTAAACTCACTTTCCGTAACCATATATCAACAGCCGTAAGAAAAGCTCATAAGTCACTAGGTTTCGTTTTAAGGTCATCGAAGAATTTCAAGAACGTTAAAACTGTTAAGGTACTTTATAGCGCTTATGTTCGCCCTCATCTTGAATATGCCTGCCAGATAGGGAACCCTAGATACACAACATTTATTGACAGGATCGAGCGAGTACAACGTAAATTTCTCCGCTTCGTTAACTACCGTTGCAAATCTAATGAAAAAGACTATGTCAAACAATGCGGTAAATACCACTTTTTACCCCTGGAGCTCAGACGCAATTTTGCCGACATAATTTTTCTTCAAAAAATTGTCAACTCGCTCGTAGACTGTCCCAGCCTTATAGATAAGATTAATTTCTATGCTCCTACTAGAACTTTCCGCCAGAGTCCCCTGTTCTATCTCCCAACGGCCAGTACCAATTATCGTCAGAACGCTTACCTGCACCGTGCGTTGCAGACTTATAACAGCATGAGCAAGCGGACCGATGTTGATATTGACATTTTTGCCTTCAGTATCCCATTAATGAAGCAACATCTAAGCAAAACCTTCTTTAGTAAGTAAGGCATGTGAGCAGCGGTTTATTGAGCGACTGTTTTTTAAGTAACTGGGGTGTGTGTGCGTATATGTTTGTAAATTCATGTAATTTGATGATTGATGAGCGCATATAGTGCTTTCATTAAGTACTTCCAAATGAGTACGATATTGACAGGTTATTTGAATTGTAATACCTATAATATTTTGATTTAATAGACACTTTTATCTAGTGGATAAGATTGTTTTACATTGTATAGCTTGATTCTATTTGTGGAGACTTGTAAATGATTATAACAACGCTATTGCATTTATATTATTGTAATTAAGCCAATCGATAGTCTTCCTCAATATGTAAAAATAAAATAAAATAAAAAGCTCTAATGATTTACTGGCTGGCTTAACTCATTTAACGACTGTTTCCGTGCTTTTATTGTATTCTTGTTCACTGTATTGTCCTCCATGTATTTTATTTTTCTGTAAAATGTACGTTCAGCACATAAATAACAAATTATATATTTATGTAAGTATTTAACTTTATTAATACTTATAACAAATTATATAGAATGTATTCATTTATATAATATATAACTACACTTATTCAGCTACATATTCATATTACTGTAATCTTATCTTAACTATATTCATACAATTAATGATAACAGCCCGTTATTATTTCTATAAACTATGTTTAATTTGCAAGAACCATCAAATTTTACTGCGCATCTATTGTAATAAATGTCTTTTCCCCTTATTTCATGACTTTCTTCGTACTTTGTATAGATATTATTAAGTTATAAAGCTAATCATACATAACTATAATAAAGATATTTTGTGTAGGAGCCCTGCTACTAGTGTTACAAATAAAATACAACTTTTTCTGTTCATTTTAGTCACTCGTAATTGGTATAATATTTATTATAATGTTGCTAATTAATCCTGCACTTACCTTTGCCGATGTTTTACTACTATCATATGAATGCATTCTGTAGACTGTGTAGATGTAATTATGTGTCACCCGCACAAACAAACACAAAAACACACAAATACTATGCATTTGTCTGTATAAGAAATGACTTTCGCTCTAAACCCTTAATAGACTGTATTTTACCGCTACACCGCAGGTCCACTTTTATACACTGCCTTATGTACAAATATTGTGATATTATCACATTGCCAGCATCATTATTATTTAACTCTGTACAATTTATTAACTTGTATTGTTATGTAGTCATGCAATTTGTCCAACTGTTAAGTATCATGTAACTGCAGATTTTGATTTTCTGTCTAACTGTTACTGTTTTATTTAGGTCATTTATACTTCTAAAACTAAAAGTACACAGATTATATTTATATAAAATATTTTACATTTTATTAGTTCATATTTTTAAATCGTACAGATGTAAGGATCATAATAAGTATCACTCTTATTGTCGTATGATTGTCTCATCGGTCAACATGTCACCGTGTTGGTAATATTTTGTAGTTTAGTAATGGTAAAGTTAAAGAATATTAAGTTTAATTTATTTAACGCTGGTTCTCTTGGTACGGCCGGTAATATTCACGACTTATGAGACTTGGTTACAAGAAAATTGCGGTAACTATACAGCATTGCATCAATTTTTTTTTTCAATTGGCAAGTGTAAATCTCAAAAATCAATGTCCCAACCGACACACTTCACTACCGATAGTCAGTCAGGTATCGATTAAATTTGTACTGATGCTCCTGTTCTTGATTTAGATGTTTCTCATATTCCTGATCTAGGTAAAAATGCTTTTGTTTCAGCTATACAAAAAATTTAAAAAAACCAAAACCATTATGTAAATCTATTACGTATTATCTCAAGAATATTGACATCACTGCGTTTAATAATGAACGTAAATGCATAGACTTCAACAACATGTTAAATTCAGACAGCATCGACGATATAGTTGATCCGTTTAATGATTCACTTTTGAGTCTGTACAATAAATTTGCTTCTGAGAAAACTGCTAAAGTTAGAGAACAACAAACTCCATGGCTAACTCACTATCTTTGATCTCTAATGAAGCTTCTTGATTAGGCGTATAAAAAGTACTAACAGCGCCTCTAAGTGAACGCAACAAGTTGGAGAACAAAGATTTTAAAAAGTTGACTATTTCCATTTGATGGTGGAAAAAAAGATCTACTTCGAAAGTCACGTAAACTCTAACGTTAACCAACCAAAGGCCCTTTGGAAAAACTTAAAGAACTCGGTCCTACACAATTCTAAAAAGTTTCATGATCTTCCCCCTTATTTAAGCGATGCAGATCGTATAAATTCTAATTTCTTAAATGCGCCAGGAATTGATTCTATTGATATTTCATATTTGAAGAAAATGCATGCTCCTGATATTAAACCCTTGAGACTGTTTCACCCTTTCTTGTTGGAAAAATAATCTTGGACATGAAATCAAACGCTCAAGGGGTTGACAGCATCTCCAGGTATATGATTCTCCTCATTGTCTTGACGTGATAACAGCTATCATCAATAAATCAATATCGAGCTGTACTTTCCCCTCAATGGAAAACCGCGATCGTACGTCTTATCCCTAAACAACCCGAACGATTTCACTGAACTTAGACCTATCAGTATCTTACCGTATCTTTCTAAACTCCTTGAAAAAGTTATCTATTACCAAGTCGATAAGTACTGCGAAAAAAAAATTCTACCCGATTTACAATCCGGCTTCAGAAAGGATCGCAGTACAACTACTGCTCTTCACGACGTGGTGGATAATATCTTATCAGCTCAGGATTGTGGTGAAATTTCCATTTTAACTCTGTTGGACTATTCGAGGGCATTTGACTGTAAGTATACTACTTTCCTCTGCTACTTTCAAAGCCCTCCTACTTTGGAAAAAAATTTTTTTTGAAATATTCATTTATTTCTCAACCATGACAATTACTTGTTCTTATTGACGTCAAATAAAACATGACTCTACCACCAGTTCGAAAAAATCTTCGATATGGATTCGACACATCTGCCGTGGAATGGTTACGGAGTTATCTCTCCGATAGACCCAGATAGTAGTCGTCAAAAATCTGGATGGCATATCATCCTTGTCAACTGTTAGTTCGGTCTGTAGAGGTGTGCCACAAGGATCAATACTCGGCTCTCTTCTCTTTATAATATCACAGCAGACCTGCCTAGTGTAATACAGTTTTGTAGGTTCCATATCTACGCGGATGACCTACAATTATAAATCACGGCAAAACCAGGAGATATTCCTCAAGCAATGGCGCGCCTCAACTCTGATCTGCAACAGGTCGCTGCATGGTCTAATCTTAACGATTTGGTCCTAAATCCCTACAAAATCAAATATATCGTTTTTGGGTTGAAGAAGCAGAGAGAAATGTTTATGAGAATTTCTTCAAGTTGCAAAGTTTCAGTCTTGGGTACGGATTTGGAAAGGGTTGAAAGTGCTCGTAATTTAGGCCTAACCATGGATCAGTACGTGCATGCTTCTACCAACTAAAAGTCCTATATAGGTTTCGCCATTTTTTTGCAGTGGACTTGAGAATCAAACTATTTGACTGTCTAGTGCTTTCAAAACCAGCCTAATGTCTTACTGTATACGGCCCTTGTCTCCTAGAAAGAACCCAACGTTTAAACCAACGCATACAAAATGCTTACGCGCACTTTTGTTTTAAAATACCAGCACGCACCCACACTACCCCATTTCTCAATAGCCACAGCATACTTAATATGAAGGGACGACAGATATTACTTTTTGCAACACTTCTTTCCGGCATTGTTAAATCAAAAGTCCCCGGTTATTTATATGACAAACTTGAATGGAGGGGTGATGATGGAAGAAACATCCAGACTTGTGCTAAGAAGCTACTTATGTCAAAAAGAACATCGGCTCTCCGCGGCAGTTTCAAGTAACACGCCATAAAGTGTTGGAACATCATACCTCCCCCACTGAGAGATATACATACCATATATCAGTTTAAAAAAACTTTAAAAGTGAAGCTCATATCAGATCAAAAGCTAAATTATGTAGCATCATCCTCATTATTTTAGATTAAATTAAATTAGATTGGATCATTTGACTTGACCCGGTATTATTGTCATTTCATTTTAAATTTATAGAAATTCTAAGCATGTACAACCGACCGATGACATAATCATACCATTTCGATGATTGTGAGGATTCTATGTTTACAGTAGGATACATTTTCTGGAATGTTGTTATTTATGTTTTATTTTTAACTTTTTAACTGTTCTTTGCATGAAATGAAATATAATATTGTGAAATACTTAAGAGAAACGCCAGCGGAGCGTGTACGCCCTCAAGTCACCACAGGCATTGGCAGAATCATCAGCGTTGTTGGACATCCGTGCAACAACCCAAATAGCCTATTTACTTACTGCAAAAGTTAATAATTTAGTTAATAGTTTTCATGTGTACAATTCATTGTTATTTGTGTTGTTTGTATTTGTTCATGTGTGTTTTGTGAGTAAATAAATATTTTTTCTTTCTTTCTAATTTGAAAATACCAATGATAAGAACAATAGAGCTGTAGAAATAATGGTGCCAACGCCAATTACCATATTTAAGGCAACACATGAATGAAAAGTGTTGCGGTTGCTGATAAAAAGCCGAAGTAGAGCTTTATATTGGTACCTATTTGTAGTATTTCTTCCTGTAATTTAACAACTTAAACCTTTTAGGTAAATACGCTTCCTTGGCGGTAAATTTATATTTAAACTGGGACGTTTGGAACGTCAATTTTTATTCGAATCATATCCGCTGTTTCTATTTTAGCTGTGGGCGCATCTTCATATAAGACACATATGTTTATAATTCATATGCTACTTGCAGATATTGTTAGAATGAAACGATTCACTAGCTGTTTAATATTAATTCGAATTTTGCAGCGTTTAAGCAATGCCATATCATGACTAATGATATGACTAATAAATAATTTTTTTCTAGCCCATTAAGTTTGTACAATTTTCCAGTAAAGCCTCACTTGGTTTGATAGGGTTACCTATGTCAAATTTTCAAAAGTGGTCCCTCGATCCTTACGCACGTCCAAACGAAAAAGAATGTAAAATTGACTAAGGACCATGTGGCCCGATCTTTGATTTTCTTTAAAATCAGGCTTTTTTCAAAATGTGGCAATATTTTAATTTGCTGTCTTTACTGTCCAATCTCAGTCTAAATACTAGGGGTACCTATTATCCAGAATTGGCAAGCACAAAGTATTCGCATTATACACGTACAAGAGCAACACCTCCTATTTTAATCCTCTAGTCTGAATGTGTAGACTGTATATCATATCGTGTTGCAATGAGCTTGATATATTTAATGGCCCCCTCATTCGCGAGTCAGTAAATTACGCTGCTCCGTCCATGCCGTCGAGGTACAAAATCCGCAGACCGAGAAATGCACTCTCGGATCCTTCCGATCAGCTCTCAGCTTATCTGGACCAGCTTAAGGCTGCCCAGGCCGAATAAACATCATCCAAACTGCCACTAGCACCTTAAGTAATTATTTTTCTCAGCGAGTGACTCTCTAGCGAGTCCCTGCTTGCGCATCCACCTCCCAGCCTGGTGGGTGTCGCTCAGATGAAGGCTGCACAGCATTCCCATGCTACAGCTGGCAAGGTGGTTTTTAGTGGGTAGGTGCCACTCTGGTGAGTCCCACATCACCCCGCAGAGCCGGTATGCCTGCGGTGGTATACGTGACGCATATTCCACCTCCCTCCCGTGAGGGTGCTGCTTCAGCGACAAAAAAAAATTTTATGGCGCATAAATATATGTCCTTTAAATGAAGAGTTCGGCTCTCTCTCAACTGAACCACTCCTAATATTTTCTCCACTGCGAAATTAAATTAAATTATTTGAATGTAATATAGAATGAATTGTGTAATGTACTGTTGTCAATAATGTTTTCATAGTATACGGATTATTAATTTCAAGTAAAATGTACTAGTATTTAATTTTAAGTTTTGTTATAACGCTATATTATAATGCTGTGTATACACGAGTGCTGGTTGGCATTCTAGGTCTAAACTGTAATAAATTTCACGCTGTATAAAATAATTTATTCTCCATGGTTATCTGTGGGTGTACCTTGAAATAAATAAAATCCATTTTAATCAGAATCGATTTTGTTTTATTCCTGGAAGTCGTGTTAACTCACAGACTTATAAATGGAAGCAGACACAACATAATATTATGCACACATATGCACGTATAAAAAAGCATTGTTACTACCCTTGTTCCTCCAATTACAATTGTACATGTCTAGTCCTTTCTATCCTTGGTGTTGCAAGTGTAACACATAGGTATATGAAAATCGTGACCGAAGCAGCCACAAATCTGATAACCATGACAAAAAAAAAATTATATAAATATTTCAAACAATCACACCTCATTATCTAGCCCAAATTAAGTATCATTAAGAACTTGTGTTATGGATACTAGATAACGGATAAATCAACCTAAGAAATATATGAACACTATATTTTTTTTATTTATAAATATTAGAAATAAACTTAAATAAACATGATAAAAGCATATATAATAAAATATCTGCCCCTACTAGGATTCGAACCCGGGTCCTTTGGCATGGAACGCAAGGCTACTTACCTCCACACCAAACAGGCCGTCAAATTACTTGAAAATTAAAAAAGAATTACTTGATCTGATTCAAATGCGACCCTGTGTATTTCAGTGTGTGAGAAAATTTGAAATAAAGAACTCCCCCTTTATTTATGTGTGGGTAATTTCCACGCAACATTTACGTTATTGTTTACGTTAGGTCTGCTTATAAATGTTGTCAAATCGAATAAATTATCGCACTTTGTAGCAATCTAACATATTATACTAGTTTTTAAAAAAGGTTAGTACGGTGAATAACCAGTACAACCTGACACCATGTGTATTCGGAGTCTTTTGTAAATTAAAAAAAAACACTTTTTACCGGATATTATCGTGTATATTTTAGTTAATTTTAAAATTATTTCGACGTTTCGGCATCTTTGCAGTTGCCGTGGTCACGATAGACTAAGGTGTTGTTCATCTATTGCCAGTAATAAAAACTACATGATTGTCAATACATATTAACGCCATCTGTTTCTCAGTCTTCTCGCATAACGTCCCGGATTGACACAAAAGGCACTGACTGTGTCCTGAGTTTGCAGTCTAACAGTTTGCTGGTTTTTCATTTTGATGTTTTTAAGTATTGGATCCCATGTTGATGAAAGTTTCCAACCATCTTCTCTATTGAAATTTGGATGTTTTTTAATTTCAATAGTTTCTCTGACCATCCTAGGTATAAAATGTTTCTCTTTTGCTAGGATCTTCACGGTATCAAATCTTAAATAATGGTTGGGCTTGTCTATGGAATGTTCACAAACTGCAGATTTTGAGGTTCGTTTATTTTTAACATCAGAGATGTGTTCTTTAATGCGAGTTGACACATTTCGTTTGGTTTGACCGATATAAGAGAGCCCGCAGTCACAGTCGATTTTATAAACGCCTGGATCTTGTAAAGGGATGCTTGATTTTATTGGACGAAGATGCTGGCTTATCTTTGAGTGCGGCTTGTAGATAGTTTTGATTGAAGCTCGCCGAAGAATGCCTCCTATCTTGTCAGTAACACCCTTTATATAAGGCAGGAATGCTGGTCTTCGTTCAACTGTGAGTGGCTTTACGCGGTTTCTGCGACGGCGACGCGGTGTTTTTAAATCGTTATCCCGCAGCACTTTAACCAGGTGGTTGAGTTCCTCATTAATGTGTTGGGGATCGCAGATTCCATGTGCTCTCTGAAATAAAGAGTTGCCTACGGCAGATAATTGGCTCGGGTGGTGATGGGATTTCCCATTTAGATATCGGTCAGTGTGGGTGGGTTTCCTATAAACAGTATGGCTAAGTGTACCATCAGGATTTCTTTGTATTAAGACATCTAAGAAAGCTAATTTGTTCTCCTGCTCTAATTCCATAGTGAATTTAATTTTAGAATTAAGGGAATTGAGGTGGTTTAGGAATGCAGTCACTTCATGCTTAGGTAATATAGTGTAGGTGTCGTCAACGTACCTCTTGTATATCTTCGGCACAACAGGTGCCATTCGGAGCGCTTGCTCCTCGAAGTTCTCCATGTAAATGTCAGCTACAACAGGTGACACCGGAGACCCCATGGCAACACCATCAATTTGAATGTAGTAATTGTTATTCCACATGAAGTAGCCAGATGTTAAACATAGCTCTAATAGTTCTGCATATTCCTCGGGCAAGTTTGACTCACTTAGCTTCCTTTTTACTATATCAATGCAGTCTCTAACAGGTAGTGAGGTGAATAGAGACGACACATCAAAGCTAATCATAGTTTCATTGTTAGTTAACTTGAGATTTTTAAGGTCACTAACAAAATGGTAAGAATCCTTTACATATGCACTTGTCTTTCCTCGCAGTTGTGAGAGCACAATTGCTAAGTGCTGGGCCAGCTTGTAAGTTGGTGTGTCTAGCTGGCTCGCAATAGGTCTCAAAGGTACTTTAGCTTTGTGTATTTTTGGTAACCCATACAATTTTGGTGGTTTTGCACTTGCTGGTGTTAACTTTTTTACATCTAAATGTAACAAATCTTTGTGTTTTTGTATTAAAGTGGATGTTTTCTTCATAATCCTGTTGGTGGGGTCGTAATTCACCATTTTGTATGTGTTTTCATCCGCTAACAACTCCAAGATTTTTTCGTTATATTCAGATGTATCCATCACTACGGTAGCATGGCTAAAATGTACATTACGGGGCGCTATGAAGGTTGATCGTGATTTTTATATAGAAAGATAATAGTCTAAAGAGTCAACTTGTAAAGTCTCCAACGACGAAACTTCGTAGTTTTTTTTAAATAAATTCGTAAAAAATATACTTTTTGTACACTAATTTTAGGTTAGAATTCAATTTCGTATATTTCAACAACCAAACATCGTCGTCGGTGGGGGGTGGTACGGAGGGGTTGGTTTACCCCTCCCCCCTCCCCTCCGCAACCCCTAAATCAGCGCCCCGTAATGTACAGTTTTACCGGTAGCATTTCCTTTATCTGCACGGAGAACTGTTAACTCGTCATTATTGCGTAAGGTCTTCAATGCAAGGCGTTCTTCTCTGGAAAGATTCGATTTCGGTAGACTATTGCGTCTTAATACGCCGGAGATATCTTGCCGTATACTTTCAGAATCTTCCTTTGAAAGTTTGTTTGTGAAAAGACAGTCTTCTACGCGACAGATTATGTCTTCTACCGGTATTCTAGACGGAGTTGGTGCAAAATTTAAGCCCTTCGATAAAACTTTTATAACATTTGTTTCCAATGTTTGTTTTGACACATTGACAACTGTACGTTCAAGCGAAAAAGTTGATTGATTCTCTGTGGTTGAGCTGATTGAAGGCTGAAAGGGTTCATGAGTCATCCTTTTGTTATTGAGTTTTTGAAATTTGCTAATTTGTTTATTTTTATAGATGTTGTAGACATAGTACGCCCTTTTATTCGTAAAATCTTCAACTTTCGCGAAATTCGAATGGGACAGAGTCAATGCAAGATCGTTTTTTGAATTTTGAATAACTTCGTCTGTTCGAAATATGTCATACCGATGTTGTTGTATTAAC
Source organism: Marasmarcha lunaedactyla (assembly GCA_923062675.1). Taxonomy (NCBI): domain Eukaryota; kingdom Metazoa; phylum Arthropoda; class Insecta; order Lepidoptera; family Pterophoridae; genus Marasmarcha; species Marasmarcha lunaedactyla. Next base: position 8,510,324 of record OV281358.1, read on the forward strand.
TTGATCAGTAGTTTTTTTGCTTGCTTGGTGAAGAATTTCGGCACTCCCCCGGATGTCTTTCTTCGGAGATATTCTCACACATACCGGGAGAAGGTTGTTATCCCGACATCTTTTGAGAAAGTTTAACGATGTCAGCAACCGTGATTTCTTTTTCTTCATGCACTCAAGCGATCGTATTTTGTTTGCAACTACCGCTCCGTAGCGGGTAATTATATATTTTCTTAAGTTTTCACGATACATACTTTAAATAAAACACTTTTTACCGGATATTATCGCGTATATTTTAGTTAATTTTAAAATTATTTCGACGTTTCGGCATCTTTGCAGTTGCCGTGGTCACGATAGACTAAGGTGTTGTTCATCTATTGCCAGTAATAAAAACTACATGATTGTCAATACATATTAACGCCATCTGTTTCTCAGTCTTCTCGCATAACGTCCCGGATTGACACAAAAGGCACTGACTGTGTCCTGAGTTTGCAGTCTAACAGTTTGCTGGTTTTTCATATTGATGTTTTTAAGTATTGGATCCCATGTTGATGAAAGTTTCCAACCATCTTCTCTATTGAAATTTGGATGTTTTTTAATTTCAATAGTTTCTCTGACCATCCTAGGTATAAAATGTTTCTCTTTTGCTAGGATCTTCACGGTATCAAATCTTAAATAATGGTTGGGCTTGTCTATGGAATGTTCACAAACTGCAGATTTTGTGGTTCGTTTATTTTTAACATCAGAGATGTGTTCTTTAATGCGAGTTGACACATTTCGTTTGGTTTGACCGATATAAAACGTCGAAATAATTTTAAAATTAACTAAAATATACGCGATAATATCCGGTAAAAAGTGTTTTATTTAAAGTATGTATCGTGAAGTCTTTTGTAAATGTTATTATTGTGTCAATATGATAAACAAAAAATATTTCTACTTAAATATAACACCCTTATAGCCTACTTGGCGCTCTCGACGGCTGAGAGGTAGATTACTGGCCGGAATCGCTTGCGCATTGTTCGGTCTTTTGTTCGCACCCCGCATACTATGGAACGACTCTAATACAGGGGATTTAAATTCGAAACTGAGCCTGCGCCAGTTCACCTGACTCTACAACGTACCAACACAACATTTTACCTAATTTTACCCTAGGTACTTAGTGCATGCATGTTTTATTTTCTGACCACGATTATTAATTCAGTGTATTAAAAAAACACACACACATCACGTTATAAGTCATCATTTAATGCACAGTTTGTAAGTAATACTTATTTTAGGCAAAAATAATAGGTTCACAACAACACATATTTCTATAACCCACTACATTTACAGAACTAGTCATCATAGTACGAAGTACAACTTGTTTGGGGCTAAACGTAATTAATATTAACCACTGGCTTACATTTATTTCAAACTAATTTTAATTTATTTAGTCTTCGAAAAAACAATGAAGATCTATTTAAAAAGTTTTATTTAACAATAACGGCCCAGACATATTTAAAGACCTATCAATTTATCTGTGAACTGACAAGCCTCTCTAGCATCGTTTAAATGTTACCATTTCAAAATTTATATTTACACCCGAAAAAAACTAATAAAGACCAAAACTTGTAAATAATAAAAAAGGCAGCCAAGTTTCACAATTTTGCCAATTCACAGATAACTTGGTAGGTCTTTACCACAAATGTTTCTATCTTTGTTTCAGAACCAAAAATACAATGCCTTTTAGTATAAACAAAAAAATATATAAGATAAGTATAGCAAAGTATACACCTAAGCATTGCAGTCTGTGATCCTAAGTTATTCACTTGCAGAATTTTAAATATAGGGTATTTTTTCAATTGGTGCCAAAAATTTTACAGGAGGCTTAGAATCGGTAATATAATCGATTACAGTAATAAAATCTTGTTTTTTTTTTTCAAATTTGACCTTTAATCCTTAAAACACAGTATTCACTGGTCACACTCCACACGAATGGAAATTTAATAGTAAAAATTAATAAGATAGTACAGTCATTCAGAATGACAAACATAAAACTAACCAATCACACAGTTTCATTCAACCCCCTTCCAAAACCCACCGTCGCCTGAGCTGCGCACCCGCCGCCAGCGCGGCGCCGCATTCCAGTGTCGATTTGACTGTGACCTATTTAGGATTACTTATACTATTTTTAGATAATTGTTGATTGAGATAACTCTTAAAATGGCGGCACAATGTAGTTTGCTAATTATGACGGTCCTAAGTCCGTAAAAAGTATGTAGGAAAATTGCAATCCAACTTATTTACTATTTTACAGATGTTGGTAAACATTAGTAATGGGCGTGTTAGTTTCAATTAAGATAGGGTAGGTTGAACTATACTAAAGTGTCGGTATCCTTATAAAACGTGGTTGTGTGTGTCATTGTTAATTTTGTTATCAATGGTATGTAGTGTGCCCATACGTCACGTACTTTTATATTTATTTAAAAAAAATGTATGTTATTTACTAATTACGAGTGATTTTAAATATTTGACATATTTTTTATAAAAATTTTTACACATAGAATCTAATAAAAAATTTTGGCAACCCTTTGAAAAAAACACCCTGTATAATAGATAAAAACTTTGCATAAAAGTAAACCAGAGATTAATGCAACTAGTAGCTAAGTATAGTTATGAAAAATAATCAGTATTTCAGTTTCTTTCTTTCGATTCCATCTAGAAAATAGACAGGAAAATTGAACATTTTTTATGTGAAGCCTTGTCATTGCAAATTCGATTTTATCAAAAATATTTAAGATTTAATTTACAATAGCATTAGCTATGGTCTATGCATAAAAGTAAATGTTCATTAAATATACAAGACTTGTCCCATTACAAACCTCAAGTATTTCTTCAATATAATTTACATTGATCTATAGAATATAAAATTAAAATAAAAACACTTTGGTATGGTAGATTGGATACTAGGTACAATTTAAGAGTATTTAATACCCTAGCTTATAAATAAACATGACACGGTTTATATAGTTTTCAGATAACAAAAACTAAAATCAAATAACATTTAAGTTGTATGTGTGTTTATGACAGTATAAAATGCTTTAATTTTAATCTAACTAGCTACCATTTGCGCGGACCTAAGTTAAACATTTCCGTAATGGAGTTACAAAAATGTCCTTCCACCACTGTCAATTTCTTTTGGACTGACCGAGACATATACTCATAATATACACCGAGTAAGCTGACTCCGATTTCATTAGCTTTAAGTGTTAGGATTGCGCCTGTGGGCCTAAAAGTCAATAAGTTACGTGCGGTGCGGTGCGCCAAATCAAAAAATCGTACCAAAACAAATATATTACAGTTATCCTCAGAAAATCGTACCAAAACAAATATATTACAGTTATCTTCAGAAAATCGTACCAAAACAAATATATTACAGTTATCTTCAGAAAATCGTACCAAAACAAATATATTACAGTTATCTTCAGAAAATCGTACCAAAACAAATATATTACAGTTATCCTCAGAAAATCGTACCAAAACAAATATATTACAGTTATCTTCAGAAAATCGTACCAAAACAAATATATTACAGTTATCTTCAGAAAATCGTACCAAAACAAATATATTACAGTTATCTTCAGAAAATCGTACCAAAACAAATATATTACAGTTATCCTCAGAAAATCGTACCAAAACAAATATATTACAGTTATCTTCAGAAAATCGTACCAAAACAAATATATTACAGTTATCTTCAGAAAATCGTACCAAAACAAATATATTACAGTTATCCTCAGAAAATCGTACCAAAACAAATATATTACAGTTATCTTCAGAAAATCGTACCAAAACAAATATATTACAGTTATCCTCAGAAAATCGTACCAAAACAAATATATTACAGTTATCTTCAGAAAATCGTACCAAAACAAATATATTACAGTTATCCTCAGAAAATCGTACCAAAACAAATATATTACAGTTATCTTCAGAAAATCGTACCAAAACAAATATATTACAGTTATCTTCAGAAAATCGTACCAAAACAAATATATTACAGTTATCCTCAGAAAATTTAGGATCAACAGAGTATTTAGTCTAACAATACAGTAATCGATTTAATGACACAATATTAAGCTGAAAATACTTTCTTTCGTTTATTATCAACAGCAATTTTGTTTCCCTCTCTAGTGCGAAAGCAGCAGTCTTAAATTTGGCGACTGTGTCTTCTAAAAAAAGGGAGTATATTATGTGTTAAATAGGATCTGAAATGCTTTTTATGTATATATTCTCTCTTTCTAACCCATTTAAATTCATTTTGAAGTCGCAGAATTTAGGACTGTAAATAACAACATGCCATTTCGCATAAATATGGTAAGGTTTTCAAAATGACGTATATCACTAACTTTAACGGATGCAAATTTTGATTTAGCAAATACCTAACAAAATAATAAAATACAAAAAAATCAACAAAAAAATAAGTTAATGTTACTTACATAAAGTAAAGTAAGTAAAAATATAAGTTATGAATATTTGATATCTTAGCAATAACTACAAAAAAAATTAAATCAACAAACACAATAAATGATCTGTAATCTATAATTACAAAAAAATAAGTACTTATTCAATAATGATTAAAAATAAAAATAAAAGTACTCTTTATTATTTCATATATGCCACCTTTTTAATTCGATTTGACTGTAATTAAACAGAAGTCTACGATAGACTTATAACGTTTGCAATTGACAATACATTATCTTCAGTTAATAATTGTAACACCAACAGTTTCAAAAAGCCCTTTTTGGCGGCAAGCGTTAAAATATATTTCCAACTATAAAAATACAAGGAGAACATGCTCTTTAGTGAAATCAAGTTACTGATGTACTTTAGGAAATATGAAGCTTTAAAGAATAAAAATCAAAAATTATTTTCTTCTTATTAAATTTATTTCAATTCAGGAAGACCTGCTACTGTTTTGCACTACGATGAAAAGACCAAAAAATATATCGCCGAAAGTATAGCACTTACAATTGTTTGTTAAAGAACATTTTATAATTGTATTTTTATGAGCAATCGATTGCGATGTTTTAAAGGCATACTGCTGCAATGTGATGTCAAATATTGTAACCGAGATTCAAACGAAATTATCCAACGCTCTTTATTTTTTCTTAATATAATTATAAAATATAAGCCTCTTAATTAGAACATTCGTTCGTGTGAACATAAACATGTGATGGCTTTTTAATAAAATGGTGGGATTAATCTAATAAAACTTCTTACAAATATAATTATTCGTTTCCTAAACTAAAGAGGAACAGGAATGTTTAAAGGATATTATATAATATAATAAAAAAATGGGACTCATATTCTGATAATGTTTTTGAGATATTCATAAATTCGAAAACAGAATTCTAAAACAGCTTTCTTGAGATCTATTAGTCAAATGTAGACAAATCTATTATACAAGGTATTACCTGAGAAACGAATCATAGACATCTTTGATAAAAAAAAATATTAACACTAAGCGATTTATAAGATGCTTCGTAAATATACAAAATTAAAAAAAAATTAATTCTATGTAGCCTCATAATAATAATTCAATGTGGACACAGTACAAAAAAACATAGCAAATACATATACGTACAAAAAATATATCTTGAAGTGTGCGCTGATGCATTCACGCTTCATTCATTATAATCGAGCATACGCAAAATACATTTATCTCTTTCACACATTGACAAACAATGCGTGTAAGAGTGAGATAGCGGGCTACAGGTTACTAATTCAATAGAAAAACAGCAGTCGCTCTTGAGCCGTGCCGGAAAGCAGACGCCAACCGCGTTTTATGTTAAGGTACTGAATGATGGCGCGGACGCAGATTAAAATACCTTGAAAATAGAAAAATTGAATTAGTAAGGTGTTTGTTTTTATAAAGTAACACATCATCACCTATATTAGATTAAGTCTAACAAACAAAAATTTGTTCTCATCCCTATGTATCCCCTATATTGTGTGAATTCGGTATTTAAAGTACTTTCAGGGTACATGTTTCTAATTTTTTCTGAAAGATTGAGGTATTTTGAGAAAACAATTTTGAATATTTCTGATTTCTGCCCAGTATTTAATTGTAAATAAACTTTTAAAGAAATAGTAGTTTTTAAACAAGTCAAGCCACAAATTTCTTTACTGGCCACGTGATCAACTTCTAATTTTATAACCAAGCCACGGGAAAATGAGATAGCCTCTAATACACTAATCCGACTTTTTTGCAACACCTATAAAATATTCTATAGAAAGCGTAGTAGTTAAATTTGGGTTAGGTTAACGTAAGCCTCGATTAATCGCATGCGCGAAGCGAGCGTGGTGCGGCAGCACCCAGCGAAGCGCAATAATCGAAATTGGATGATAATTCAAAATTTTACAGCAAAACATTATGCAACAGCATATATTCAGTGGCTAAGCTAATATCGTTCAGAGGCTCGCAAATTGTGGCTGACTTAGTAATTTAGAAGGCAATGTAGATTGTTAGAGGCGAATAATGCTATTAAAAAGAGGTCTGTTTAATTACCACCTTTTTTAAAGTAGTTATCTTTTTAAAATCTTTCTTGGAATGAGCAACTCTTAATATTTCTATGGATTCTTGACGATAGGTATTTATTGCAAACATTGACATGACAGTTTAACCAAAAACAGGTTAGAAATTGATGCTACTTGATGACGTCATTTAAAGGTTGAATGTGAGTCAAATTATGTTACGCATTTTCCTTAAAATAAGCTAACTGTTACATAAAATATATATTATAAGAAAGTGATATCTCAAAATGATTTTGATCTTACATGATCTAAAATCTTAAGATATTTTAAGTATCAGAGTGAATTAATGTAGTTATTGAGAAAAAAAATAATAATTGAAATAAAAGCTAGCATCGAAATAATGTTTATGGTATGCGCAGGGTTGCCATGAGTTATACCAGTGGCACCTTATTAATGTCGTCACTGTTTAGACGCACTGCAATAATCTATCCGAGATTATAACCAAATCCGATGTTCCTATATGAACTGTCAAAAACCAACCAATATAAGGAGGGATATTTATAGGCCCTGTTCATTAATTATCATGTTACTGTAAGAATAAGTATGTTTTTTTCCATCATTAGTCGATATCCGAACGTAATATCGAAACGTAGGAGAGATTAGTTTATTAGTAATCAATAAACTGTGAAACTACCCACGTTCTTTTCTTTACTTTATAATGAATTAAAAGCTATGCTATCAATAAGTATTATATGCTATATAATTTCAAAAATATCCAAAGCAGATACGCTGTTCACCGCTTTGAATTGCAAATACAACCGTGACCTTCCCCAGCCAAGAGTTCTCATTTGGAGGCAGCTCCCACCTTTGATAATACAATGACGTCTGTGTCATGGGCAATAACCAGCACTTACCAAAAGCCATGATCAGCCACCATAGCCAAGAGTTCTCATGCGAGGCCAGCTCCGTAGAATGCTTCACAATGAGCGTCCACTTCGCTAAGGACAGACCGAAACCCGCTAGAGCACCGTAACGACTGGCCACGGTGTGGCAGAAGCACATGAGCAGGAGAAAGCCGATCCAGTTGAACAGGAATGATACTACAACAGAAACGAGACAAATAAATTTTAAAAAATCTGTATTTTCGGAAACTTAAGCTAGTGAAAAATAAGAGCTTGAATTCTACAATAAGAGTTGGGCGTATATGTACTATATTTCGCCTTTAGGACTTTAGAGACCTTAACCCTTTCCATGCGGCTGGCGTGATATCACGCCCGACCAAAATCCGTTTACCATACGGTGGGCGTATTATTCCGTTGAAACAAAATTGCCGACATAAACGAGCAGCCATAAACAAGGACGGCACTCCTGTGCGTAGGTTATAGGACACAACAGCGCTACTGAAACGGTGGAAAAATACTCACTTATTATACATATATCTCATATGCTACAAGTGTTGCAAGTTTCAGGATTATTTAAGTATAATAAAGTGTAAAAAATATGAATGGTAAGTTGTTGTTTATGTTTGTTGTTAAGTTTTGTTATTACTTTGAAAATTTTTGTTTGTGTTGATATCAACATATTTTCATTCCAATAATTGTCATAGATAAAACTTCCGACGATAATCAAATCGACGAAAATGAACAAAATTCGCAGCCATTTTTTATCAATGATGATGCAATGTCACAAAGCATTTTGTCGAGAAAACGTGCAAGTGATACTGAAATTGACCCAGAAGGTTCAAGTTCTATTATTGGCGAGTATGAAGAATCTCAAGATCTTTTCAAGATACCCTAACGAATATTACCAAATAAAGTCATATGTTTAAATGATATTAGAAGCAATCCAAAATCTAGTTCTAGTTGTAAATCTGATGAAATCAATAATCCAATCCCAGATACTAATAAAATGAAAAATCATCTTGTCCCGAGTGTGTTCGAGAAAAAGGAATAGATAAAAGGAATTACCACTTTAGCCTTTTATTGATGGAAGAATTGCAAATTTTTAAGGCCATGTATGCGTTCTAAGGCTTATATTGAAATTATGAAAATAGTAAATCAGTAACAGTTATCAGTAGTAGTATAGCAGGTTTTTCCTTCCCGCTTTTTATTATTTTTAATAACCATCGATAATTTTTTTATAACCATAAATTTTTAATAAATAAGAGCAATTAATGTTTTAGTTTTTTTAAATTAAATAGCAAAAAATATAGGTGCTTTATTGCTATTAAATTTAAAAAAAAACTAAAAAATTAATTGCTCTTATTTACCAAAAAAATATGAGTATAAAAAAAATATATATCTTTAGTTATATACAATAATAAAACGCCTATTTTTTTTAGCTTACCAAAAATAATAGTTGGGTAATATTTATTATACATGGCAACACCGATGTTGCCTATATAATTTGGGAAACGTAATAATACGCCAACCGCGTCTGGTGATAAATTTGGGCAGAAGTAATATTACGCCCTTCATACAGATGGAGCATATTGGTTAGGACGTAATATCTCGACCATCGTTCTAGAGAGGCGATCTTATAAAAAAAAGGTCGTCCGTATAGAGACGGCGATATTAAAAGTAAGATCCCGCATGGAAAGGGTTAAGTATCTTTAAACAATTTTATCTCTTAATTACAAAACATTTCTTGAGGAAAACGGTAAAACCTCCATTAAGCCCCATTTATATTCTTAAATCTAGTCTCATCGATAATTTCTTACTAAGATGGGCAGAAACGGGCCCACAAAAAATAGTATCATAGATAACACTACATTTCGTTCTATGACTACCAAACTGAAATTCTTTGGCTTTAAGAGATCTGGCTGTTTAAAAAATACATTAATTATCGGAAATTATTTGTTACGAGTTAAAAACGACAACTTACAAACAGGTGTAAGTTAATTCATGAAAAGTACCGTCGGGGTCAGCAGAGCATCAACGTACGCGCAGGCAGGGGCTCTAGTTTTCAACATGAGCGTTGTGGTGGAATCTTTTTTACCTCTTAGTACGTAAGATAATCGGCGATGCACTGGTCCCGGGTTCGATCTCGGTGATTCCCAAATATGCAACGTTTGATTGTGCTTTATATAATAGAAGACATTATCGCACAAACAAACTTGCTGGCAACAATTCTGACGTGATTTGACTCGAAGATAATAGATACAAAAAGAATGTTCTAGAATTCCATTGTCGGCAGCCGCCTCGATAGTATTATAAATAAAAGTTGTATTGATTCTAAGTAAAGCGAATATATAGCCACAGGGTCCCGGACCATTGCGGTACCAATAAGTTTCTACAACTAATTTACAAGAAACCGACTGTTCTAACGACGAAGAAAAACACAAGTAGAAGCATTTCAGCAGTGTCACAGCAACTTACCGAAGAACGAGGTGAAGAACATGATATCGGTGCCTAGCAGGCTGTTCTCCGCGCCGAGGGGCTCCGCGTTGCCGTCGCTCGGCTCTACCGTCACGAAAGCTGCGAATGTCGGATGGTGATGCGGCGGGCATTGGACCTGAAATCGAATGACGTTTATTTTCGTGAGACTACTGTGTTTTATATTTTAAACGCGGAGAGCGTCGGTAGCGTTGTGGGTAAGGCTGCCCTCTCTATATAAAATTGTCGGGTTAGATCCCGGTGAAAACCAAATATACCAGTGCTCCAACGGTGAAGGAAAACCTCGTTAGAAACCCACATACCTAAGAAATGTGAATTTCCTGAAACCACCAACTTAGCTATTGCAGTCTGGTTATCCGAACCCCTTTTCGTAATTTTTTGAACAATTAGAAAAGTGTCTAATGTATATTTAATATTTATTATTTTACTTTTTACATATAATAACTAAATCGATGCTATAAGTTGTGTTATAATAAATGTTATGTTCATATAAAAAGGAATGCATAATTGTAATGTATTGTTTATATTTGTAAATGTAAAAAAAATTTGTACATATAATCTGTTTTTCTTTACTAACATAGTTCATAAGAAATGTATAACGAACATGATATGGATCAATGGTCTGAAATAAACGATTATTATTATTATTATAAGTGACTGAAACTTATTTACTTGCTGACTGCTTTGATAAAACACTAAAGTTACTTTTTATGCCTTTTTATATTTAAATGAAAGTCTGGCAATAATAAACTACATTTTAGAATTTTTACTTAGTCAATAAATATACAGAGCAAAAGTAATTCTAGTTTGAAGATTTAGATAGCGATTATTTAAAGAAATAACCCAAGAATTGTTTAATTATTTCGACCTTTAATTAAATGTAGGTATTAACCAATTGACCTGCGCTTGAGTGTCAGCAGTGTATGATTTTGCGATCACTATAATCTGACTTTGAAGACTTTTTGATGCAGTGCAGCATTATTTTTTATATTTTTTAATTATAAATAACTTTTTACCAGTATTGGGACATTGAGACCATGTAAAAAAAGCGCATAATTTTGGGCGTACATGAACGTAACCGCAAAACCGAAACAATTAATTCACGAAATACCGAATCCTTAATATTATGACCTCTTTGGCAATAACAGTAAAATATAGAGTTATAAATAGAGGTGATTAGAGTAAAATACCTACTAGAACACATATTTAACGGCACGCCGTGTGATAAATCAATTAGCAAAAGATATGTACTCGTATTTGATACAAGAACTGTTGTCCAATCGGCATGCCGACGAGCTCTACCCCTAACAGAATGTTCATATTTATTCTCGAATCGGTACTTATAGTAAAGGAGACGTTTCAATATTTAAGAAGCATTTGGCTAGCTTTTGTACGGGTGTTCCTAGGATTACATAAAAATAAATAGAATGAGTATTATGTGCCAATATTTCATAATTTTATTTAGTTTATTTAGAAAACATTTTATAATGAAACTGTATAATGAAACATGGCGCTATCTATCATGTTGACGTTTTATTATGTTGTTACTTTTATTTTCCAATTTATCGCTTATCCAATTTACGAGCTGCTTTTGAGTTTTTCGTTTGATTTAATAATTGTACTATAACCCTTACTATTATTTACCATTGATTTAACAACAGCAAACAACTTGATTTATAGCCGAGTAATTAGTGTGAGTAAAGGGATATTTTGGTTATTTCAGGTTGCCAAAACGATTTGATTATTGTAATCTAACATTAAACACCTCCAAAGCTGTTCAAATGTTAGTTATACCTTAGTTTTAAATATTTTTGTAAGTCTTAACTCGCAGTGTATATCGATTATTGAAACTATACATTCAGCTCTATCTAACTCGGAACAAACCACAGACTAGAAAGACAACAAGTTGTCACAGACTCAGTGGTACAAACATGCAGTTTCTTATTTTCGTTCAACTGTGCGCAGTATGTAAACGTCACCTCGGTGTGGCCACATGATGTTCCGTTTTTTTTTTCAAAGTAGAACATAATGTTTGGGTATAATTTTTTAAATATTTTTAGTATGTCTACCACATTTTTTCAAACATTTCGAACTGGTGTACATCACGCTAGCCAAAAATTAAACGAATCCTTTGGTCTAAATGTATCTTTTTCTGTTTCCTTCAGGTACAATTTGAATATTTCCTATTTCTGTGCAATATTATATTTTGCATCAGCTTTTAGATAAATTAGTATATTGACATCACTGAGTAGTTATCTCTTTAAATCACATTACAAACTATATTATTATATATTCCCTGGAATGAGCAACTCTACAATTATTAGATAATTATTTCAAACACCGACATGACTGTACAAAAAGAAGTTAGAAAATCATGCTATTTGAAGCCGTCATATAGAGGTTGAATGTGAGTCAAATAATATTACTCATTTTCGTTACAATAAGATAGTCGCATTTTTCTGCGAGCTGTTAAATTTAAACAAGCCGATAATTCGATAAATTACGAAACCCGACTAAAGTTATGTCCCCGCGTATTTCCCTTCGCAGTGGGGATTCCGAAAAAATATATTAGGTCTTTACCTATGAAATTGCAGTTTTTCACGAAATAAATGAAGCCTAATTTTTTTATATATTTTTTATTTCTATTAATCAAAATAATCACCCATGCAATCAATGCATCTTTGCCAACGCATTGGTAGCTTATTTATGCCTTTCTTGAAGAAATCAGCTGGACGGGAGGCAACAAATTCTTCAAAAGCATTTTGTACTGCCTCTCGGGTATTGAATTTTTTTCCCGCCAAGAAGAATAATAATAATAATAATAATAATCATTTTATTCATAACCCAGACAAATAATTTAGTCAGTCATACAGAGTAGGCTTAACGCTATACAATTAGCAATTTTTGGGCTGTATAATAAGTTAGGAGCACATGACAAGTAGACCCCTGACTCCGAAACTATTTTAAATGTATTATCAGAGCCAGTGATTCCTCCGGTATGATTGCATTGTTTTCTTTAGAGGGAAGTAGCTTATATAAGGAGTTATTTACAGTAAGACAGACAAAAACTGAATGTGGCTACAAATAAAATAAAAAATCTCAGAAAGATGAATGCTGGTGGGTGTATAGTGTGTAATAGTGTATTTTGAGGAAGTGTATATATGATTAGTGTGAGTATGGTGATGTATGTGTGGTGTAAAGGATGATGTTATTTTATAAATTATAATATATTGCAAATTGTATGATAAATTAAGGGATCATAAAATTAATAATGATTAAAATAATGTGACATGCTATATAAATAGATTTTCAGTTTCTGTGTAAGATAGCTTTAGGAGATATATGGTGGTATCTTTCTTAACTTCAAATGTGCTTAGAGGATAAATGCAAATGGCTTTGTGGATTATATTATATAGCCTTGAGGAAAGAACATTGTACTGGCAAGAGGCAAAAGATGTTCTGTGAGTGACTGCTGGACATATGTTGGCACAGGACCGTCTCGCCAGGACGGCTGGGTCAAGTGGTAACTCAGCATGTTTGCGTAATATACAACGGAGTATATAGAGTTGTCGAACAGTCAGAACTTGGCATTCGGAATGTAAGGAATCGGTGGGGTAACGGATATTTTTATTAGTCATTACTTTTAGGATGGCTCTTTGTGCCCTTTCCAGTCCTAGAATTAAGGTTTTTCCAGCTCCACCCCAAACAGGGATACAGTATGCCAGTACTGACTGGCATGAGGCTAGATATACGGTTCGTACTGTCTGAGGGTCGGCAACATGTCTCAGAATTTTAAATATGTAAATCATTTTCCGAACTCGTGCTTTCAATGCAAAAATTTGGGAACGCCAGTTCAGGTTAGCATCAATATAAATACCCAGATACCCTCTGGACAAACGAGGGTGAATCACAGCCACAATTAGGGGAGGGAGCACAACAGTTATGGACAACAATATTTGAATTACCCTGCAAAGGGGCTGATGCTGGTGATAGTGTAAAAGGAATCACTTGGGTTTTTTTAATATTTAAGGTTAACAGATTAGTGGAAAGCCAACAGATTCAAGAGCAGCCTCTGCATGTTGTTTAGCATTTTCCCAGTCATTGCCATGTACGAGAAGTGCTGTGTCGTCCGCATAAGTAAATATTTCGCAGTGAGGGATGTTTAACTTGCAGAAATCGTTTATGTACAGCTGAAATAGCGTCGGGCCCAAAATGCTACCTTGAGGGACACCATAAGTGATGTTTACCGTTTCACTAGTAAAAGAGTCGATCTTTACACACTGCTTGCAATCCTGGAGATAACTCTGGAAGATATTTAATGCATTGCCACGTACACCATGCCTCTCCAATTTATTTACCAGTATCGGAATTGAAACCGTGTCGAAGGCCTTGGAGAGATCAATAAAAATACCAAAACATTTTTTTTTACTATCGAGTTTATTCACTATTGAGCTAGCAAGACTTTTTACTGCATCTTCTGACGAGATGCCTGACCTAAAACCGAATTGATTACTGGCTATTAAATTGTTTGCTTCTAAAAAATTTACAAGATTATTGTTGAGTATTCGCTCCAAAACCTTCGACAGTACGGGTAGGACCGATATGGGCCTGTAATTTGATATATCACTAGAATCTCCATTTTTATATATCGGGTGAACGAGAGCTGATTTCAAAGCTTTAGGGAATACACCAGTGGAAATTGAGAGATTACACAAATGAGTGATAGGTGCTATAAGAGCTTTTTTTGAAGCCTTAAGAACAGAAGGAGGTATTTGGTCCCATCCAGAAGCACAATCTGTACGAAGCCCTGTAATTATGCGATCAACTTCCACAGGATCAACCTCAAGAATAGCCATTGAATTTGTTGGTATATTAGAAGTCGATGTCGGAGATGCGCCGCGTGAAATAATTTTAGTAGCCAGGTTCTTACCTATATTAGCAAGATAATTATTAGCCTTGCTTACTGCCACCTGGGGGTCGTTGTCCATTTCAAGAAGGTCTCGAGAAGAATTGTTTTTTTTGTTGGAATTTGTAACTTCTTTGACTACTTCCCACAAGGCTTTAGCGTTTTTTGCGTTTTTAAATTCGTTTATATGATATTCGCGTTTAAGTTTTCTTAAAAGATTATTTATAAAGTTGCGATATCTTTTATATGTTATAGTAAGAATTTCATTTGTAGGAGCGTTCCGTAGGTTTTTATGCATTCTATCCCTGTTACGTATACAACGAAGCAGACCTGGACTAATCCATGGTTTAAGGATTTTTTCCTTACGGGGAGTAACCATTCTACTACAGTGGCTGTCAATTGTTCTAGTGATCTTAGAGATGAGCTGATCAGTTGCATAGTCCGCGTTCCGGGAATTCATTATGTGACAGTAATCCATATTGTCAAGGTCATTTTTTATAGCTACAAAATCAACTTTGAGTGTAACCTTAGGTGATCTTAAAGCAATTGGTGAGCGCATGTTGTTTATGCAAAGCATAGTTGGTAGGTGGTCGGTAACTGGGGATTCGATAACGATGGCTTTAGATTCTTTTTTAGTTTTAAGCATGATATGATCGAGACAGTTGTTGATCCTTGTTGGATATAAGTGGGCTGGCAGTAAGCCGATGGACGCCAATGTTGTAAGGTAAGTGTCAGATAGACGGTCCGTGTTATGCTCCTTGATATCGATATTTATATCTCCCAAAAGAGCAATAATACCAAATGACGACAGATTAGATACCAAATCGGTGAGACTATTTAAAAAGTTATCTAAATGTTTATATGATGGTGAACGATAAATTGATATAAGAGCAAGTTCTGTACCCAGAGAGCAAACCAAACAATTTCCGTCTACAAACCTAGGCTCCCATATCTTAACATCTATATCACTTTTAGCATATATTACAATCCCGTCATTCTGTATGATATTATTGTTAGTGGAGTATGAAGTATATCCCCCAATCTGTGGGATTCGACAATTAGCCTTAAGCCAGCATTCAGTGAGAATGAGGACATCAATATCGAAACGCAAAAGTGCAAAGGTAGAAATGAACTGATCAAAGTTTTTATTTATGCTCCTAATATTGAGGTGAATGCATTTCAAATATCTAGAGGGGTTACCTATTATTTGGAAGTTATCCAAATTCTGGAAAAAGTAGAAGTCTGTAGGCGCAAGGTCTGGTGAGTACGGCGGATGACGGAGAACTTCCAACCCCAACTCTTGTAGCTTGGAGACCGTCTGCTGTGCAGTATGAGGTCGCGCGTTGTCGTGCAGGAGCAGTGGAGCCGAACGATTGACCAAAGCTGGTTGGAGACGTGCGAGCTTCTCCATCATTGTGTTCAGTTTTTCACAGTACACATCTGCAGTAATGCTTGTCCCGTTTGGCAAGAAGCTGTGATGAATTACACCCGCGATAGACCACCAAACAGTGACCATCACTTTTCTAGGGGTGAGTTTTCGTTTAGGGCATTGTTTGGGTGCTGAACCAGGGTCCAACCAACTTGCTGAGCGCTTACGATTGTCAAACAGGATCCATTTCTCGTCACAAGTAACAATGTGGTTCAGAATTCCTTCATTTGTATGCCTGCTGAGCAGTGCAAGGCACGTCTCCACGCGTACTTCGCGCTGGCGGTCATTGAGTTCGTGGGGTACCCATTTGTCAAGCTTTTTTACCTTGCCAATTTGACGCAAATGGACCAATATTGTTTTGATGCTATATTGTTTTGATGCTAACGTCGAAAGCTGCTGCTAATTCAGCCGTGGACTGAGTTTCATCAGCTTCCACAATTGCCTTTAATTCGTCATTGTCGACCAGTTTTCGGAAAACCACGGGGTTCATTTTTCAGGTCAAAATTTCCAGAACGGAAGCGGGTAAACCAATAACGGGTGGTGTGTTCGTTTGTAGTGTTCGCTCCGTAAACGTCGTTGATGTTGCGTGCCACTTGTGCCGCTTTGCTGCCACGACGGTACTCATACTCCATAATTACTCGAATTTTTAACTTATCCATGATGACGAAAAATGTTCGAATGCGTTGAAAACAAAACACTAACTATTAAACAAATGACGATTTTAGAAAAAGAATTCCATGTTTGTCAAATAAAATTAATTTGAAATTAGAATTATCAGTCAAAAAAAAAATATTTTCATTTGAAATGGCCAGTACGGCAAAACGGCAGTTTCATAGGTAAAGACCTATTATATCCTCAATCACTTTCACAACTTAGACGAATGTAGTGATTCCTCATATGTTGAAATCCTTTATACGGTTTAGTTTATTCGGTATGTCGTGCCAAAGTATTACATACATACATAGAGAGAATCACTCATAAAACATGAAGGTTATGTTTTCGATTTCTTCTGACAAACGGGTAAAAAGCAATATCTCGCAATGGTTAGGAAGAAAGAAAAAGTGTTTATTTGATACAAAACACGTTTTTACCTTAAACTAAAATAATTTCTAAGTATAACAATAATTATTTATTTACTTATTTTATGAGATATATATAAACCAAATCTGTCAAAATGGTAGTCAAAAAGGTCTCCTATCAGCTTTATGTCACGGCAGGAGCCATGACGCTGGTATTCTGCGGACGGCCTAGTACTTCTAAGAATATGAAAAAAATCAATGAAGCATTTTATATAGGTACAGGGGGCTTATTACAATACAAATAATTCTGCTTTCTCTGTTTAATGCCCATAATTTCTAAAGAACATGGGGTGGATTGTTTTCTGATTTTTCTGATGATGGTTACCATCTATCCGATCGTCCCGTTTCGGCTTGACGTTGAATTTTGGGACACCCGATATAAACATTTTTGTACAGTAACCTTTCTACTGTTTTTACAAATTCTACTACAAATTAAAAAGTTTTTCCTACTTTTTTATTTATTGATCGGGATATAAACTTTGTATACAAATAACTATGTATTTATTTATTTTAAATTACAATACATAAAAACAAAATAACATAACTACAAATTAACAAACACAATTCCATGAAATAGTTCAGAATCAGTTTTTTTCTGTTAACCTTTACATTTTTCTTTGAACCTGCTTGTTAACTCACTCCTGAAATTTGTAATTTTAAAATATACTCTTTACAATACTTTGAACATGGTAAACTGTGATCGTATTTTTTTTAAATTATAATGTCTAATCACATATTGGTATGTTTGAAATGTCAATATTTATATTTAAGTTTTAGGCGCACTCGGTAGGATACAAATTTCACACCTTTAGTTATCTTTTTTAGAAAATGTGATTTCATTGTGATAACATTTCAATGTTGTCACTCAATTATCAAAGCAGGCCAAGACTTCTTATCTTTAAAAACACCATGATATACATACCGACGTAACTATTCATATGACAAATCATTATCGCAAAATAAAAAAGTTTGAAAATCAACATAAGAAGCTAAGCATCTTTGTACGTACCTGATAAGCTGTACCCATAGCCACCATTTTGATTGAAAATTATGAATTATATCGAGTAGCCTTCGTTTACTGTATTCTGTTTTTGTATAAGTTAAAATTTTTCTACTGTTTTAGTTCTTTAAAACGTATGCACGGACTATGACGAATGAAAAGGAATGCAGTGCCACTCTGAACAAATTCGTAATAAAAGAAAGCACATAAGATTATAGAATATATGTCATATGCCGAATGTATACACTTTCATCTCACAAGTGATATTTTCTTACTACATTCTAATTAATATTAAACAAAGTTACCGCAAAACAATGTGAATTCAAACGACTGTTTTTAAAATGGAAGTTTTAAACATTAAGAAGGCTTACACTATGCGTCTATTTGTATAAGAATGTTTTGCGCTGAAATTAACTATAGTTTGAAGTACTTTTTATACCATTATATTAACAAATTACCTACGATCTCCTACACTAAGATAATAAAGAGGAAAATTTAAGTTTTTGTACGTTTGTTTGCAACGGATAAACTCAAAAACGACTGATCTGAATAATTATTTCCTACATAGAAAGCTACATTATTCGAAAGCACTCGTAACATAGGCTGTACTTTATTGTAACGCCAGCCAGCCACCATAAGCCACGCCAGTTCCTGCCATGCCATAGCCAAGCCGCCAAGCCAAAGCCAAGCCAACATTGCCGGCGTGATCAGTCTCACCATTGACTTCCGCCGGATATATACGAGATACACAACAGCCACAAAATGTAGTGGTATCGTGTTCTCGGCAATTTAGTGCGCCGATTGACTTCCGGGATATGTACTTTTATGTTGGTAGAATGTAACGAGTTTCCGCTAAATTAAGATGTACACGTGTAAACGTAGACGGATAAAAATTATTCATTCTGTACTTGCCTGTGGTACGAATACCAACGCCATTTATTGTGAGACTGATTGTTAACTCAGGAATTAAAGAATATTGTGTGCCATAAATCTTCTATTATTTAATATATTCACACTCAGAAGTGGGATGAAAAGAAATTACTCCCAAGACGTCGAAGAAAGTGGACGAGGAGTACGCCCTCATGGATGGACTTCGACACGTCAAGATTCAGAAGATGATATGTATTCAGGCCCCTATGTTATAACTACAGTTGTTGGTAATGATAGGTACCGCATCAGCAGTGTCAAAGGTTTACGGGGTTACAAGAAATTTGTTGGGTTAGTTTCAGCGGATTCATTGAGACCTTACCAAAGTATTGCTCCTTTATCTGATAGTGCCAGCAGCTCTGATGAGCAATTAGAAACCGAAGACCTAATTGACCTACTAGAAAGCTAATTACCCTGTGTATTCCCATTGCGGGAGCAATTGTTACAGGATGGCCGATTGTAACGCCAGCCAGCCACCATAAGCCACGCCAGTTCCTGCCATGCCATAGCCAAGCCGCCAAGCCAAAGCCAAGCCAACATTGCCGGCGTGATCAGTCTCACCATTGACTTCCGCCGGATATATACGAGAACCACAACAGCCACAAAATGTAGTGGTATCGTGTTCTCGGCAATTTAGTGCGCCGATTGACTTCCGGGATATGTACTTTTATGTTGGTAGAATGTAACGAGTTTCCGCTAAATTAAGATGTACACGTGTAAACGTAGACGGATAAAAATTATTCATTCTGTACTTGCCTGTGGTACGAATACCAACGCCATTTATTGTGAGACTGATTGTTAACTCAGGAATTAAAGAATATTGTGTGTCATAAATCTTCTATTATTTAATATATTCACATTATAGAGAGCATAACGAAAATCACAATGATAAGCAGTTCATTAGTAGGTACATGGAATACAGATTTATAGATATTTTTGATTTATTTTTTTTAATACTCTGCAGTCATGTGCTGCGTTCCGTTTGCCGATTACAGCGCTTACATCGCTAAAAGTGCTCAAAACCGTTCCGATTCCGAAAGTGTTATTAGTGCTATTGCAATCGGAACGGTAAATATCGCGCTAACATTCTGATTGTTCGTCGCTTTAGTCTAAAGTTACAATTTCATTAAAATATTTGACCCTGAATGAAGCAGGAGCCATTTTTTTATAATAGGTCTTTACCTATGAAACTGCCGTTTTGCCGTACTGGCCATTTCAAATGAAAATATTTTTTTTTCACTGATAATTCTAATTTCAAATAAATTTTATTTGACAAACATGGAATTCTTTTTCTAAAATCGTCATTTGTTTAATAGTTAGTGTTTTGTTTTCAACGCATTCGAACATTTTTCGTCATCATGGATAAGTTAAAAATTCGAGTAATTATGGAGTATGAGTACCGTCGTGGCAGCAAAGCGGCACAAGCTCCACGCAACATCAACGACGTTTACGGAACGAACACTACAAACGAACGCACCACCCGTTATTGGTTTACCCGCTTCCGTTCTGGAAATTTTGACCTGAAAAATGAACCCCGTGGTCGTCCGAAAACTTTGGTCGAAAATGACGAATTAAATGCAATTGTGGAAGCTGATGAAACTCAATCCACGACTGAATTAGCAGCAGCTTTCGACGTTAGCATCAAAACAATATTGGTCCGTTTTCGTCAAATTGGCAAGGTAAAAAAGTTTGACAAATGGGTATCCCATGAACTCAATGACCGCCAGCGCGAAGTACGCGTGGAGACGTGCCTTGCACTGCTCAGCAGGCATACAAATGAAGGAATTCTGAACCGCATTGTTACTTGTGACGAGAAATGGATCCTGTTTGACAATCGTAAGCGCTCAGCAAGTTGGTTGGACCCTGGTTCAGCACCCAAACAATGCCCTAAACGAAAACATACCCCTAGAAAAGTGATGGTCACTGTTTGGTGGTCTAACGCGGGTGTAATTCATCACAGCTTCTTGCCAAACGGGACAAGCATTACTGCAGATGAGTACTGTGAAGAACTGAACACAATGATGGAGAAGCTCGCACGTCTCCAACCAGCTTTGGTCAATCGTTCGGCTCCACTGCTCCTGCACGACAACGCGCGACCTCATACTGCACAGCAGACGGTCGCCAAGCTACAAGAGTTGAGGTTGGAAGTTCTCCGTCATCCGCCGTACTCACAAGACCTTGCGCCTACAGACTTCTACTTTTTCCAGAATTTGGATAACTTCTTGGCGGGAAAAAAATTCAATACCCGAGAGGCAGTACAAAATGCCTTTGAAGAATTTGTTGCCTCCCGTCCAGCTGATTTCTTCAAGAAAGGCATCAATAAGCTACCAATGCGTTGGCAAAGATGCATTGATTGCATGGGTGATTATTTTGATTAATAGAAATAAAAAATATATAAAAAAATTACGCTTCATTTATTTTGTGAAAAACTGCAATTTCATAGGTATAGACCTAATATTATTACAAAAGAAAATGAAAAAGCAAGCTTTTAAAATCTTTAATCGACTAATAAAAACATCAACAAAGTAACGTCATGTGTCAGTTTTGACAGGCCGCTCACAGCGACGATGCTCCGTAGCTTTGGCACTGTGAGCGGGAAGATGGCGGCGTTTATGACGTCATTGATGACGTTCGATATCGCTGAGGGCGCGCTCACGGGCAATCGGAACGGGTATATGAGCGCTGTGAGCGCTGTAATCGGCAAACGGAACGCAGCAATGGATTGCAGACAAGCCTGTCATATAGCCTGTGTAGGATTATAATATATTTTTATGTCTTTTGCTGTACATGTCAGTAACTAAAATGCTGCGTTCCGTTTGCCGATTACAGCGCTCACAGCGTTAAAAGTGCTCAAAACCGTTCCGATTCGTTTGAGCGCGCTAAGTGTTATTAGTGTTATTGCAATCGGAACGGTAAATATCGCGCTAACATTCTGATTGTTCGTCGCTTAAGTCTAAAGTCACAATTTCATTAAGATCTTTGACCCTGAATGAAGCAGGAGCTATTTTTTTATATTATTACAAAAGAAAATTAATAAGCAAGTTTTTAAAATCTTTAATCGACTAATAAAAACATCAACAAAGTAATGTCATGTGTCAGTTTTGACAGGCCGGTCACAGCGACCATGCTTCGTAGCTTGGGCACTGTGAGCGGGAAGATGGCGGCGTTTATGACGTCATTGATGACGTATCGATATCGCTGTGAGCGCGCTCACGGGCAATCGGAACGGGTATATGAGCGCTGTGAGCGCTGTAATCGGCAAACGGAACGCAGCGAAAGTCATTCCTTCAAGATAATCTTAAAGCATTTGATCAGTATGTACATTGTTTTTGTTACATTAATGCTTTTTATTGTTTTTGCTATTTATATTAATTATTGTTTACGAAAAAACGATAGTATACAAACAATAAACATTTTTCTAATGTTGCACTTGTTTTGCGGAATGAGGTACTTTATGTCAAAAGAATTTATTAAGTATTTCTTTCTTTTATATTAGCCTTTTTTTGTAGAAAGCATGACATGGTTATTTTACAACCATAACATATCCAGTACGCACCCCTAATTGCTTCAGCACCTTAAACGTGCTACTCAATAAATTTACCAAACAGGATCAGCATTCATCGCAAGAGAGAACATCATATACAAATTAGAAAACATCTACAACTCTCTGGTGTATTACTGCTGGTTAGTAAAATTCAAATTCAAATTCAAATTCAAATATTTATTTCTCAACATTGACAATTATGGGACATTCTTTTAAAATGTATCTAACAAATGGCTCTGGTACTACAGATACATTTTCTCAAATTTATTGCTCAATTATATTGCTCCCGACATAAGAGTTAGAATTATGCAAAACATGGGCTTATACTTTCATTTGTATTCATGTCATGTTATATATTGTTGGTTTTGTTCCCGTAGTGACAAAACCATTTGACAAGTAAAATCAAGCATGGGGAACAAGATATCGTTGGTCCATGCCTTAGGATCTTCCCACGTATCTTTCGCTATTTTACCTTAATCAACGGAAGTGATAAAATTAAGGGTGATTGTTACATCAAAATAACACTATTTCTCCTAAATGCATACGCATCTATATGACACTTTTACGTTGCAAAGATATATTATACCACTGAATAAAAAATTTGAACACAAGAATTCACTTGCAAATACTAGTATTGTAAATTTACCTGCGGCAAGCCCTCACCCTCCAACTGTTTCTCCCGCTGCACCTCCTCATAAGTGGGCAGCTTGGAGTTAGCAGCCACTTCATATGGTGGTGGAGCAGAGAAGTCTGCAGTAGGTGGCGGAATGTCTTGGAAGTTATCTGGATGAAATTATGTAAATATTGTTAAAGATACTGAACAATCTTTAACTGTAGATATGTATTATATTAATTAGGATTGTGATTAAACTTAAAGCAGTCATAAGAAATGAGACAAAATATGAATATAAAACACTTCTCGCAAAGGTTTACATCATTATTTTCCATATTATAAGTTAGTTTGTTTTGTTGTTGATAAACTTTGTACCTACTTAACTGATTTGAATAATTCTTATACCACATGTATGATTAGGCATAAAAATTTTATATTGCATTTTATCAAGATATTATTACATGTTTCAGGAGCTACATGACAATAACCATGCATAATTTTTAGTTTGTAAAACATTAAAGTGAGAAAATATAAAATCTAATTTAAGTTTTGTTATATTAAATCAGAAAATGAAATAGGACAGAACATATACATTCAATTCATTGAAAATAAATCCAAGAAGAAGAATATAATGGAACATAATATTTATAACTACATGTTTTGTTATTAAATTCTTTATAAACTTTGCATTCCAGTAAGAGAAAGGTGAGAAGAAAAATTCATTAAAATTTCCAAACATGCTTGATAAATTTTCCTGCATTCCGGTCACTCAACATACAATTTATAAGGTCACATAAATTCTAATTCCTAGGGTTCTTAGATGAAATATAGCTTCTGTTAAATGAACCTTTCTAATGGTATAACATTGATTACACATTAATGGTATGATATTATTAACAAAACAACAAATATTATCGATCTTTATAACAATCATACAGATTTATAAAATTATAACAAGACAATAAATGTTTTGTCCATATTGAATCGATATATAAAAATTTTGCAATGTACTGTACTCAACTTGGAATGTTTGGAAATCTAATGTACGGCTTTGTTTTATCTGTCCTGTATCATTTAACTACAAATAAGACATTTCAGTATTAAGCTGCCGGTGTTCCCAAGATTCCATAAAAAAAGGAGTATTAAATGTCAATATTTCATAACTTTGTTTAGTTTTGTTTTAGTACAACTCTTTCAAATCCATAAAACAGCTACATTACATAATACAAACATAGTGTCATCTATCATGTGGATGTTCTACTTTACTTTTTTTACAATTCTGGTGGTAATATTATTTTTCTAATTTATCCCTTATCCAATTAACCAGCTCCTTTGGAGTTTATTTAGCTCCGTCGTTTTATTCATTCTACTATAACCATTATTATTATTTACCGTTTATATAACAATTACAAGCAAACATCTTGATTTTTAGTTGAATAATCAAAAAAGAGTAAAAGGTTATTTTGATTAATTCAGGTTGCCAAAATGTGTATGATCTTTTAAATTAATCATTAAACTCCTGCAAAGTCATTCAAATGTTTAATATACCTTAGTTTTAAATATTTTTGTGAGCTGTTATGGTATACTTACTACTTCATAACTAGTAGTGATTTGATATTGATTGTTGAAACCATACAGTCCGCTCTAGTTTGACAAATGTTTCTGAACAAATCACAGACTAGAAATACAACAAGTTGCCACAAACTCAATGGTACAATGCAGAATGTAATATTTTAAATATATTTTGTGTGTTTACAACATTTTTTCATACATTTAGAACTGGTGTACATCAAGCTAACCAAAAATAAGATGTCTCATTTTTTTCTTTTATAAAACACATATAAATATTATACTTCTAAGTAATAATAATTATTTCTCAGACCCAAAAAAAGTATTACAATCTAAGTTTCATTTATAGAAAACAAAAACAAGTTCTGAAACCTTCAGCACTAATTTTTACTGTATTGCAGCAGGACAATGTATTGGTAATAAGAAAGACAATTGTAGTAACTTTTTACGACTTAGTACTTTGTTAAATTTTTTACATTAAAGTTTAGTAAAAAATTTAAAACAGCTTTAGTTTTAATAAGTTCAAAAAATAAAGTAAAAGAAACAAAAGTGCATGATATTTCTATGGTTACCTCAGTAGTGTGTTGAAAATAAACAAATGAGTTTGATTACTAGTAGCACTAAAATTAATATAATAAATCTATCTATAATAGACATCTTTATATAACATTTAACATATCTACTAATTCCTCTTTTCATATTCATGTCTACTGAATTGTTAACATAACACACCCTATAAGGCAAATGATATGATTTAAGTATCTACATATTTTAATTTTGTAAAGTTACTTGACATCACACAACTGTGCATTATACTATTCTATTCAGATCACTTCCGTTCTATTTTACAAGACTATAGGCAGACACATACTGGGAGAAAAAAATTAAAAATACAAACATTACAACTATACACTACATAAATATCACTTTTAGTGTGTGCAGTTTATAAACAAAACGATAAGAGGTGATTAAAACTATTTATACCCTACATTTTTACATACAAATACTCTTTGATAAGAATGTCTTTTGATTATACACTGATAAAGGAAATTTTAGTTACTTAGTCATGTTTTTTTAAGTCATTGGACAGATTATTTAAAGATAAAAATATAAGTAAAAACTTCCTAGCGTAAATTTACTTACTAGCTTCTGCGAACGGTGGTGGTAAATCACTTTCTGTGCACGACGGTAACATTACTCTTAGATGCGTTGGCGGATACATATTTTCGACACGAGGATAACTCTGAAATTTACAACTTCATTGTCACACCTTCAACACAAGCAGGCAAATACAAAAACAAACATAATAGATTTTTTTTCTTACATGTAACTATTTTATTATATTCTACGTACCATTTTATTAGTTACTAATTAGGAAATGATAACACGATTCTCTATTATTCTAGATATCGTTTAATCAATATTCAACTGCAATGATCGTATGCAGATATGATTTTATAGAGAAAAACAAATAACTGGACGCGACATTTTCGATTCAAGGTTTTTCCAATATAGATAAATCAAGCACGCATGCCCACCCAGTAATGAATGATTGACAGATGCTGACAACATAAAAAAATGCCATGACAGTCGATTAATTTAAATTTTTATTTTATTTTATCTACATAATCGCAAACAGGACTGTCAATTTGGTGTTTACGAAAAATCCATGAGAAAATTGTAAGATATTTTATTGTTGTAGCCTATCAACAGTGTCGTTGATTGTCATGCCACTTAACTAAATTATTTTATTCTGAGACTGATAATACGTTCCATTAACGCTAAACGCTCTCTGCTATATCATTTATTTCATAATAATTTGTCACATTGAGTTATCTAACTTTATATTAGTGAGTAGCGCTTGTATGGTTAGTGCAATCTATGAACACGCGCCCTACTACCAGTTTGTTCTATGGTCACACGTTTCAATTAATAGAGCAGAAAAGTAGTGAGGCGCGTCTTTGTGGATTGCACTAACTATAGGTAAGTTGCAAAACATTTATTTTTGGTCATTTATAGACAAGTTTTAAATATTGAAAAGTATGGATAGAGGTTTCATCCCTCCGAAACCTCCTGATTCTCCACCAAGACAAGATGTCTTTGAAACCCAGCAGTTGCCACAGTCGTGAAAATGGCCAAACGCCGTGGTTAATACCCCATCCAGGGCTAAAATAACATTAACAATGTTATAAAATGATGGAATAAAAAGTATAGGCAGAAACCGTTTATCAGTATAATTCACGTCTGCACCGGATGCCAACAATTTCCTTTCGAACGCTACACTACCGGCACATAATTATGTCTGTTACATCCCTACATATAATATCACACGTATAGGATTGATTCGTGGTATTTATTCCTACTACCTAGTCCATGAAAGAAATAGTTTCTGCGATAATAACAAATTTAGGTAAAATTAAATTTTAAAAGCGCGTCGTTTAAATAGGAAAACATCTGGCCCAACTAATCCCATCTGGGTCCTCACTGGATCAGCTGTAATCACTTTCGCTGGACAGAAGCTTCCGGATAAAGCTTTTATATACAATATAATTCCTCTGTTATTGTAGAACCATATATTTTATCCACAATTCAATGCCTAAACTGTTGTCAGTTCAGCCTCGTTAAGTTCCAGTGCCGCTCCGGCCCCCGCTGTTCCGTTCTGTTGGGGGCTCCTGCCCTATTTCATCTATAGAACTACATGTCTCCAGTGCTCAAGACCTACCCTAGCAACGGACAAGAATTGCCCAGAACATTCTCAAAAGAAAGGGGTTAAAATAACAAAGTCCCAGCATAATCTCTCTTTCAAAAAGGCATTTGCCCGGTTTCCTAACGTTGGCAAGTCTTATACAGATGTTTCCAAATAGATCTACTCCACCCGTAAGACCTACTTACATACAATCAAATAGGAAAACCATTATATCTCAACTAAAGCAAAGAACTCATCTCTCGCCTGGTTACGATAGCGTAGCATATCAAGCTCTCATTGCCGGTCGCAATGCCCCTTCTCCTACACCTGGAAGCGTTCTTCAGAATCATATTTCTACTCGTAATGAAAATTTGATTGAAGTTTTAATTTCTACCCTGATAACATCCTCTCCAAATTTAGTCATTTTCCTTTACTGTACAGTGTTGCCAATAATCTTGTTGACCTTCTTTCCAGTAGGAGTCTTCGTTCTAAGACTAATGAGGTTTCTCATTTGGTTAGTCAAATTGACCAGTTGTCCAAAGCCGTCTCTGAGACATGGATAAGACAAGGACAAGACAGTCGGTCTTGGCTGCCAGGTTATGTATGTCTAAGAGGTGACAAATGAGATGGTCGTGGTGGCGCAGCAGTATTTCTGAAACTTTCACTCACTCACTCACTTTACTTACTACTTTTCAACTTCCTCCTCACTTATTCGAAATATATATTATTATTGCAGTTCATTTAACACTGATTCTGCCTGTATTTCTGATGCCTGATGCCTCTGCTGCTTTGAAACCAAGGGCTGTAGATATTTCCATTTGTTCTCCTTTTCTTAGGCTCTTCGATGTCGTGGAACCGCTTGAATTTCCCTATATGGAAATGATCATGTCCCCATTGACCGTACACTGCATGTCAGCTTCAATCAGCTTAGTTTGCAACTTAGAAATCACAAATCAATGAGCGTACTACTAGTGTCATAAAAATGTGTAAATTCAGTGACTAGTTGTGACAAGCCGAAGCAAGATAAAAAAGTGTTCAGTTTTACAATATTAATGTAATTTTCACTGGCTATGTTGATATTAAAATCACCGAAAACCATTAAATGGTCATAGTGAGAAATTTAACAAATAGAGTCAGTCACTGCATTAAAAAATAGATTTACTTCCAACCAGTGAGGTCGGTATGCCGCCGTGCCAATTGCCAGCTTCCTTCCGTTTAGAGTCAATATAAGCCACATCTGTTCTACTAACCTGTTTTGGGGGTCTACTGGATGAGGCCAAATCTGATTTTTTTTTGTTCTCCTTTACGGAGAGGGCAGGAGGATAAAAAATGCTCTGACGCATACTCCGCGCGCGCGATCGGAGTTATGTGGGACTCGCTCCGAACCTACCAGAACCACTACCCACTAAAAAACCCCCTGAATGACTCGTACAACTTTTTGCCACACAGCCTTTGAAAGCAATTGGAGAGAGAGGCCGCGCTAGCGGGGCCCAGAAGGTCACCCGCTGGGATTTACATAGCACTGAAGGTGCTCAAAATGAAAAATAAAAATTGAATTAATTCGAATTTACGAATTAGAAGTTGCGGCCTGAAGGGCTTCGAGATCTAATGTTAATTGCGTGGGTTCGCCAGCGTGCGCGTTTCTCGGTCTAGCGACTTTGAATTTCGAATCTAAGACAAGAGCAGTATATGAGACTGAATCTCGAACTAGAGGATTGGGATGGGTTTCGCCGCGTTTAAAGAACGATTTTGAGAGTGTTTTTAGGTGCTGTTGCACTGTAGGTAGTTCAAGATCTCTGTGCAGGTCCGCGTTGCGCACGTACCAAGGTGCTTTTGTGGCCCTGTGGCAGAAAAGATTTTGAACTACCTGCAGTTTGTGCAGGACGGAAGGTTTGGCGTGGGCAAAGATTGGCGAGGCATGTCATGACGGGTCTAACGCAGACCTTGTAAAGTGTACGTTTGTTTCTGTAGGATATTTTACTTTTTCTACCTAACATACTATAAAGGCGGCCTAAGTAAAAACGTGCGAGTTTTGTTACTCTATCGACGTGAGGTTTAAAAGAAAGAAACGCCTAAATATTTGGTAGTGTGCTTCCAGGGGATGGGAATGCCTTGCATTCTAACGTGGAGATTGTCGGCGATACGGCGACGTTTGAAGTCGAAGTAAACCGCAGGGCTCTTCTCTGGGTTCACATCGATACGCCATTTTTGAAACCATGCACCGAGGGCATTTACAGTCTTTTGGAGTCTGGTGGTGAGTCCCGGAACTCTGAGGCCTTTGGTGTAAAGGGCAGTGTCGTCGGCAAAGAGGGCGAGTTCGACGCATTTCGACGGGACGGGAATATCGTTAGTGTACACGGTGTACAATAGAGGGGCGAGGACTGAGCCTCGAGGGACTCCAGCCTTTATGAGACGGGGCGCGGAAAGCGTGCCTTCATGTTTAAATCGAAACGTACGGTCTTTGAGAAACGACGCGATTATTGTGACTAGGCGATCCGGTAAGCCTATTTTGTAGAGTTTATAAACGAGGCCGCTGTGCCAGACTTTATCGAAAGCCTTGGCTACGTCAACGAAAACTGCGACCGTTTTAAAACGCCGCGGGTAGAAGCTGTCGTATGTACTCGACGATTCGATGGACTTGCTGAGGGCAGGAGTGCTTAGCGCGAAAGCCGAACTGGTGGAGAATAATGAGAGGATCGCTATCCGTTGGAAACAGATGGTCCCGCATTCGAGAGAGTACGACTCTCCCAAGAAGTTTAGACATTGCCTTAAGGAGGCTGATGGGTCTGTGATTAGCCGGGATATTCAGAGGTTTACCCGGCTTGGGAATGCCTATGACTGTCGCTTCTATCCAAACTTTTGGAAAGTAGCTAAGGTCGAAGCAGGCATTGAATAGGTATAAAAGCTAACAAGGTAAGCACCTGTTGAGGAGGTGCTGAAGTGTGTGGTTGGAAATTCCATCCGCACCCGGAGCCTTTTTGGACTTTTGACTTCTAATGAGAACTGAGATTTCATCATTAGAGACTGTGGCGGGGTCGGCGGTGATGGGGAGAGAGTCTCTGCGAAGAACTTCGTCCTCCACTGCCTGGATGTGAGAGGGATTCGCGGTTTGCGTGCTGGGTGAGCATTCAGACGCAACGCTGTCAGAGAAGCATTCGGCTTTCTCTTCGACTTCGAAGGAGATAGAGCCATCGGGACGAGTGAGGGGAGGGACGTGAGAGGCGGCGTCTACGCGTAAGGCTCGGGCCATACTGTAATACGCTTGGTGTGACGGGGAGATATTCGCCATGAGATCGTTCATCTGAGTCAGTGAGTTCCGCGAAGCAAGACCTAACTTTACGTTGTAGCTGATTCGCAGCTGTTCTATAGGCGGGCGTGGGATAATTCTTGGGAGAGCCGCGTTCTTAGCTTTAATAAGATTGCTAACGGCTAAGGGAAGCGTGGATTTGCCTTGTTTAGCAATCTTTTCGTTGTCACTGATGGCTGAGTTGATAGCATCAGTGAGAGAATTGACTAATGAATCTATTTTATCCGGGCTATTTTTTCGGGCTAATTGATCGGGTGAGATTGCGAGCGGAGAGTTCGGGGCCTCTAAGGCTGAAACTATCGTATTTTTAATGCAATTCTAGTTGTTAAGGGTCCTAGGAGAGGTGACGTTATCGTTAGGCGATCCTAGCACGAGGGAGACGGGGCGGTGGTCAGAACCTAGGTCATCGAGCGGTTCGATAGACCTGAGATCGAGGTTGATTCGCTTGACAATTGCAAAATCGAGGATGTCAGGAGAGTAGTTCGGGTTGTTGGGATAGTGATTGGGAGTGAGGGGAGTTATTATTATTATTATTATAATGACTGAATGGCCGAGGGCGAGAATGGCCTCAAAGTCACTGCGAATTGGTCAGGTGCCACTAGGTATGTAGATTGAAGCTATGATGATGGTCGGATGACCAGTCATAGCCAATCTACACACAGTGGCTTCCATGTTGAGGAGAGTAGGGGTAGGGAGAGGACAGCAATGGAAACCTCTTTTGTAATAAATAGGAGTGCCGCCGAAACCGTCGGAGTTGGGTCTGTCGTTACGAGTGAACGCGTACTTGGGAATAGCGAATCCCCTGGAGCGGTTTGAAGCTAGCCACGTCTCTTGAAGAACAATAAGTCTGGCTCTTTGTTCTGAAGGACCAGATTGAGCTCAGGAAGGTTGGTACTGAGGCTACGAACGTTCAAAGAAACTGTAACGTAGTACCAGTAAAACACCAAAACTCTCTTCTATGTTTATTTTTTTCGGTAAAATTAAAAAATATACAAAAATGCCTGTAAATACAAACAGAAAAATATAAACAAAATTGAAATAAAAAAATAGTCACACAAAATAGAACAGAAATATTAATACAATTAAATTTGATCTGAAAAGAAAAAATAACAATAAAATAAAATTTTAATGAATGAGAATCCTTACCAAAAATTTTGGCTACGCACACTCGTGAACGTAAAAATAAATTATAGGTTTCTTAAAAAAAACTTTGATTGTAGATAATAAAATATCTTAACTATGTAATTTTGAATAATAAACTCGGAAACAATAATAAATAAATAGATTCAAGTTGCTTTGATGGATAATATTTCGTGACTGACTTGTCAAATCAAAACATTGCCGTTCTCCGACACTACGTAATTCCTAGTTAAAAATTACGTCGGGAACGACAAAAAAAATAAAATTTACTGACAAAAAGAGGTCGAAATAGACAACCGTCACAATACCCCGGGGGGCGGGAAAAAAAAAAAATCTGAAAGATTTTTTTTAGTAAAATTTCAAATTCAAACCAAATCAAAATAAACCGCATATACATATCGAATTTTAATATTTAATCTGCTAAATGAAAGAACAATCAAAAAAAAAATAATAATTAAAAGCAAAATGAAAATTAATATTAACATCCTATAGAAGAATTTTTCTGAAAAAACATCCTGTATATATGAAAAAAAAAAAAATAATAATACTGATATATTGCATATCAACAAGTTATTTAATAGAAAAAGAAAACAAAACAGACGAGAGAGAGAAAAAAAAATCCTAAATAATTATCTTAAATTACATGGTTCATGAATGATAAAATTTTAAACATGTTCCTGGAATATACAATGTTAATATACATCGTTCAACTCCATCAACGTACATTATAATTACAACATACATTCTCTATCATACTAGTCTTATTCCAACTACTGGAAATAAAACATCATGCAGTTAGAGTTGCTTATGAGGAATCGTATCCTAAATAAGTCAACTCAACAGAGTTGAACGCAACGGCAAAAGGCTTTAATAGTTGCCATCCGCTGAAAATATTAATAGCTTATGGCTTCTTTAACGTGTCGCTAACTCCCGCACGGTGATTACTATAAACAAGTTTCAGTTAAAGACTGAAATAAATATGCCGGAAAGAAAAGAAAATCATAGCCAGTCGTGAAACATTTACTTTTAAATAAAATCCAAGGGTCTTTTGTGAAGTAATTAAAATACTTATGTAATAAACATATGAAAATAATTCTCACGGGAAAGTGATTCAAGCGTATAAATAATACACATAGGTATGGTTTAGTTTAACGAGTTAACTTAATAAACGCTCGTGCAGAAGGCTTAATTTTACAAGTTGCAAACCGCTTGAAAAAAAAATTGAGAAAAAAAAATTGATAACATTTAACAAATTATACTATAAAGTATAATACAGATATTGAAAATAAGAGTTTACACTCCTAGAATTGCAAATATTAAATAAATTACACAATAAGTTAACCTAATACTACGATGATGATAATTAATTATAAGTTTTGACCAACGTCAATGTTAATGGTATAGCCAAACGATAATGAGGTGCATAGAAAAAAAAATAAGACAAAAAGAATCGGCTTATGCTCGCCGTGAGATAATTAGCAATAATTATATATGAATTCATATAAAGTAATTGGTAACAACCAATCTAGTCACTCAAAGAAGAAGTTAAACGCGGTAGAGGTTTAATGTCTCTGATATGCCAACGACCTAATGGGTTATTATTCATATCCACTAAATCGTAAATTAATGGTGAAACTTTATTTGAAACTTTACATTTAATAAATTTGGGTGCAAACTTAGCACAAAAATGTTTTTTAGAGGAACTTATTACATGGTTTCGCCTCCAAACAATATCACCGTTATTAAATTCTAAATTCTGATGATGTTTGTTATAATAAGTTGCATTATATTGATGTGCATTAAATAACCGCTTCTGTACTTCGGAAAAGATAGGTATTAATTGTCCTATGTTTTCAGCATATACATCCCTAGGACTGAAAATTAGTTCATCTCTGGAATCTTTATTTTTGTAGATAGATCCACATGTAACAGCTTCTCTACCAAATACTAAAAATGATGGAGTGAATTTTGTGGTTTCATTAACCGCAGTATTAATAGCAAACTGTATTTTGTTTATATAGGTATCCCAAGTTCTGTGATCTTTATCTATAAAAGCTGCAATCGCCGTTACAATAGTTTTATTGTAACGCTCAACGGTGTTAACCTGTGGACAGTAACGTGGGGTGTAATGTATTTTTGGTATGTTGTAAAATTTAAATAATTCAGATAATTCTGTACTTATCATTTGAGGACCATTATCTAATATAATAGTTTCTGGAACTCCATAAACCATAAAAACTAAATTGTCCAATATATGGCGAATAATAGAAGCGGTTGCATGTTTTATTGGAAATAACAAACAATATTTGGAAAAACAACAAGTAACTACAAATAGAAATCTATTCTGCTTACGTGAAGTAGGAAGTGGACCTATCAAATCTATGGATAAACATTGGAAAGGGCGTGAACAATGTTTGGGTTTGCCCATTAAACCAATTAAGTTTTGATTTTGGTGCTTGGTAGCTAAACAAGTCTCGCACTTAGCAATAAACATGGCTACGTCTTTATACATGCCAGGCCAAAAATAGAGATTTTTAATTCTATGGTATGTTTTAAAAGTACCAAAATGTGCCGTTTGGGGAGTAGAATGATTTTGTGTAATAACAGATTCCCTAAATTCTAATGGTATTACTTGTTTCCAATTAAATTCAGAGTTAAATAATGTGTTAGATCTACAAAATCTAAACAATTTATTATTATGAATCATGTAATCCGGAGTACTAGAAGGAAATGATAAACATTTATTATAAATTGCTAAATACCAAGTGTCTTTAGTTTGAGAAGTAGAAAAATTAATTAAATCAATTGGTTTTATACGTGATAAAGTATCTGGTACGACATGATCTGAGCCTTTTTTGTGTTTAATTACGAAATTAAACATAGATAAACGAATACTCCATCGAGCTAATCTGCCAGTAGGATTATTTAAATGCATAAACCATTGAAGGGCTGCGTGATCAGTATAAATTGTAAATTGTAATCCATTATCTAAATAACAACGCCAATGCTCTAGTGCCGTAATAACACTTAAAAGTTCACGTTCAGTGACTGAATAATTCTTTTGAGCGCCTGTAAGTGATTTACTCATATAAGCAATAGGTTTATCAATATTATCGACTTCCTGAGTTAACATTGCGCCAATGCCATAGGAAGAGGCATCACAATGAACAGCAAATGGTTTAGAGAAATCTGGACATGCCAGAACTGGTGTACTAATTAAAGTTCAAGTGATGAAAATGAATAGAAAATGTTATTTAAATAGTGAAATTACTGGGTTATAGAATGTTGTGTCTTCAGAAAATTTCTTCAAGGATATTATAACGAAAGAAACTAAAGAAACTTAAATGTCTGAATAATTTAGCAGTATTTTGATATATTATAGTAGATATATTATAGTAGATATATATATAAATATATTATAGTGAATGTTAATGATTGAAAATGGTAACAAATAAAGTTTTATGCCTGACCTCAATAATAATTATAAAAAAATTATTTTTAATGTTGCAATTCTTCTGTTGATATAGTTCCTCCTCTCTTCTCCATAAACTACGTTTGAATATTCGGGCGCCAGTATGTAACGTAGTACCAGTAAAACACCAAAACTCTCTTCTATGTTTATTTTTTTCGGTAAAATTAAAAAATATACAAAAATGCCTGTAAATACAAACAGAAAAATATAAACAAAATTGAAATAAAAAAATAGTCACACAAAATAGAACAGAAATATTAATACAATTAAATTTGATCTGAAAAGAAAAAATAACAATAAAATAAAATTTTAATGAATGAGAATCCTTACCAAAAATTTTGGCTACGCACACTCGTGAACGTAAAAATAAATTATAGGTTTCTTAAAAAAAACTTTGATTGTAGATAATAAAATATCTTAACTATGTAATTTTGAATAATAAACTCGGAAACAATAATAAATAAATAGATTCAAGTTGCTTTGATGGATAATATTTCGTGACTGACTTGTCAAATCAAAACATTGCCGTTCTCCGACACTACGTAATTCCTAGTTTAAAATTACGTCGGGAACGACAAAAAAAATAAAATTTACTGACAAAAAGAGGTCGAAATAGACAACCGTCACAAAACTAGGGTTAAGCCCTTGGGTTTGATACGACAGGACGCGGGATTTGCGGGTCTAGACATTATATGAATTTACTTATTTAACGAATTTATATAAAAAATACAAATTTATAACGAACTTAGTAGCGAGTGATGCTCAGCTAACGCAAATAAACGCTCTTGAGTAGAGTGGGCGGCTCGCAGTTTGCGTGCGAGTACGGAGATTTCCTAAATGTCGTTTTGAATGACGTCAAACACGGTCTTCATGTCCTCAGCCAACGACGACTGAGGTAAAGATGACGGAGCGGGATGCGGGCCTACGGGAGCTACGGGAGCTGGGATAGGACGGGAAGATGCAGGTGGGATGGCCGGACGCTGCCTCCAGGACAGAGCCGGAGTAGGCGTCGGCTGCTCGGGCTTTGCTTCCGGGGGACCCCGGTTGCGCAGCGGCGGGAAGTTAGCGGGAGTGAGCGGCGGCGCCGGTTTAGGTGCAGCCCTCTTAGCTGAAGAGCGCGGAGCGTGCGGGCATCCCCTGTAGTTAGCTGTGTGGCCGGACTGGCCGCACAGCACACAGGCAGGGGGGAAGTGGATTCGGGAGTGCGAGTGCACTCCTTTGTTATATGTGGGCTTAGGCACTTGATGCACCTGGGGGGAATTGAGCAGTTAGCCGCTGCGTGGCCATAGAGCTGGCAGCGGTGGCAGGGCGGCAGACGGGCGGAGGAAGCTGAGGCTTAGGTGGGACGGGAGCGCAGCGCGTTGATGGCTTGGACGGAACCGACGTAGTCGCGGTCACTTCGAGTGACATTAACGGCGCGGGGGCGGGTGTCGAAGACACCGGGTTGGGCTCGGGTATTGAAGACACTGCGGCTTTCTTCCAACGCTTCTTAGAGCGTTTGGCGACTAACTGAAACGCGGGCTCAGGAGAGCCGGTTAAGGTGGCGGCGGCCGACGAAGCTTCGGACGCGGCGGAGTCTGAATCGCTCCCGGGAGCGGTACGCTTCCTACGGGATATACGCGAGGATGTGACCGATACACAATCCATGTCGGAGTGCGCGGGAGGTCTAAAATTATTTACCTTTATTAAACATAAATCAGAGAAAAAAAAAATTACATTTATTATTTTAGAAATTGTATGAAGGAGCCATATCTGAACTCGTATGCATTCTAGTGACAATCAGGCAAAGACATATCTGTTTTATTTCATTTTATTCATAGATTTGCTGCGTTCCGTTTGCCGATTACAGCGCTCACAGCGCTCATATACCCGTTCCGTTTGCCCGTGAGTGCGCTCACAGCGATATCGATACGTCATCAATGACGTCATAAACGCCGTTATCTTCCCGCTCACAGTGCCAACGCTACGGAGCATGGTCGCTGTGAACGGCCTGTCAAAACTGACACATGACGTTACTTTGTTGATGTTTTTATTAGTCAATTAAAGATTTTAAAAGCTTGCTTATTAATTTTCTTTTGTAATAAAAAAAAAATGGCTCCTGCTTCATTCAGGGTCAAAGACCTTAATGAAATTGTGACTTTAGACTTAAGCGACGAACAATCAGAATGTTAGCGCGATATTTACCGTTCCGATTGCAATAGCACTAATAACACTTTTAGCGCGCTCAAACGAATCGGAACGGTTTTGAGCACTTTTAGCGCTGTGAGCGCTGTAATCGGCAAACGGAACGCAGCAATTTATACAACTTCCAAAATCAAGCCTAGCTATTACTATGAGTCAACTATGATAGCCTCTTTATCTTGTAAACTTGTATGAACCTTGTAGTTGTAACTTCAATCATAAATGATTACCAACTGACATACGTTCATCCGATTCAGTCAGACCGGCCGTCGGTCCGTTGGGTCGGTGTGTCAAGTGTCAGTCAAGCCAGATAAATAGCAAGTGCTTGCTGCTTTAGGATGCGATAAATTAAATAAATCTTCAACTCGTTATTGTGTTAATTACAAGAAACAAAGAAAATCAAGATGAAAACTGCGTTGATGGTTGCCGAGAAGCCATCGCTGGCCCAAAACCTAGCAAATATTTTGAGCAATGGCAAATGTAGCACGATTAAGAGTGCGTTCAGTTCGCAATCTGTAATAACTAAATGAAACTTCTTCTCAAAATTTATTGTTTTGCTTTTCAGGTAGTAATTCCGCTTGCGCAGTTCATGAGTGGAATGGTACTTTCAAAAATGAACCGGTGCGATTCAAAATGACATCAGTTTGTGGTCATGTAATGAGTTTGGATTTCACCGGAAAGTACAATAACTGGGATAAAGTCGATCCTGTTGAGTTGTTTAGTTGTCCTACAGAGAAAAAGGAAGCTATGCCGCGGCTCAGGATACCGGCGCACCTTGCACAAGAAGCTAGAGGATGTGATTATTTGATTCTGTGGCTTGATTGTGACAAGGAGGGAGAAAATATCTGTTTTGAGGTGCATATACTGATATTTAAGTTTATTATACTTCAGTAAAATATGACAATAACACTTATAAATATTTTTTATTAAAAGTACTACTTTTGAAAATTTATTTATAATATTTAATCAAAATAATTATGAAGCTTGTCAAATTCAAATTCAAATTCAAATTAAATATTATAAATAAATTTTGAAAATTTATTTATAATATTTAATCAAAATAATTATGAAGCTTGTACTTAATTAACACTTTTTTTACAAAACTATAAGATTACAATTTACTGAAATTAAAATTATCAACAGAATGTTTGAAAAAAATAAAAACCTAAGCATTCAGGATATATTACAAAATAAATTTTTGCTTTTCATTTAGTAAAAAAGTACCTACCTATGCAATCATATATCAAATTTTAATTGTATATTTGTTCAATTGTTTTTAGGTAATGAGTTGTGTGCAGGCATACATGAAGGGTGATGTCCTCTCACCCAATGTTACATATAGAGCTCATTTCTCTGCTATAACTGATAAAGACATCAAGGCAGCAATGCAGAACCTGGGACGCCCAAATGAGAATGAGTCCCGAAGTGTGGATGCTAGGCAGGAGCTTGATTTAAGAATTGGATGTGCTTTCACTAGATTCCAGACAAAGTATTTTCAAGGTAATTTTGGTAGTATTTTCTTTTAAAAGTTGCTTGAAAGCAAAATTATGAGTTCTGCCTTCTAGATTTAGAATAAATTGTACTGTTTTTTTTTAAACTCTTTATAGAGAGCAATCCAATTGTAATTGGGTATTTGATGCCATTTGAGAATGGAAGTTCTTATCATTTAATTCTTTCCTTAAGTTTTCATGATACATACTTTAAATAAAACACTTTTTACCGGATATTATCGCGTATATTTTAGTTAATTTTAAAATTATTTCGACGTTTCGGCATCTTTGCAGTTGCCGTGGTCACGATAGACTAAGGTGTTGTTCATCTATTGCCAGTAATAAAAACTACATGATTGTCAATACATATTAACGCCATCTGTTTCTCAGTCTTCTCGCATAACGTCCCGGATTGACACAAAAGGCACTGACTGTGTCCTGAGTTTGCAGTCTAGTGGCTTTACGCGGTTTCTGCGACGGCGACGCGGTGTTTTTAAATCGTTATCCCGCAGCATTTTAACCAGGTGGTTGAGTTCCTCATTAATGTGTTGGGGATCGCAGATTCCATGTGCTCTCTGAAACAAAGAGTTGCCTACGGCAGATAATTGGCTCGGGTGGTGATGGGATTTCCCATTTAGATATCGGTCAGTGTGGGTGGGTTTCCTATAAAGCCTATAAGCCACTCACAGTTGAACGAAGACCAGCATTCCTGCCTTATATAAAGGGTGTTACTGACAAGATAGGAGGCATTCTTCGGCGAGCTTCAATCAAAACTATCTACAAGCCGCACTCAAAGATAAGCCAGCATCTTCGTCCAATAAAATCAAGCATCCCTTTACAAGATCCAGGCGTTTATAAAATCGACTGTGACTGCGGGCTCTCTTATATCGGTCAAACCAAACGAAATGTGTCAACTCGCATTAAAGAACACATCTCTGATGTTAAAAATAAACGAACCTCAAAATCTGCAGTTTGTGAACATTCCATAGACAAGCCCAACCATTATTTAAGATTTGATACCGTGAAGATCCTAGCAAAAGAGAAACATTTTATACCTAGGATGATCAGAGAAACTATTGAAATTAAAAAACATCCAAATTTTGATAGAGAAGATGGTTGGAAACTTTCATCAGCATGGGATCCAATACTTAAAAACATCAAAATGAAAAACCAGCAAACTGTTAGACTGCAAACTCAGGACACAGTCAGTGCCTTTTGTGTCAATCCGGGACGTTATGCGAGAAGACTGAGAAACAGATGGCGCTAATATGTATTGACAATCATGTAGTTTTTATTACTGGCAATAGATGAACAACACCTTAGTCTATCGTGACCACGGCAACTGCAAAGATGCCGAAACGTCGAAATAATTTTAAAATTAACTAAAATATACGCGATAATATCCGGTAAAAAGTGTTTTATTTCTTATCATTTATTTATAACATATAAAATGATTTGAACCTTTTAAAATATAAATTAAATATAAAATGATTGAAAAACTTTTTGATAAAAGTTTACTATTTAATGGCAAAATTATGTAGATTAGAAAACCTAAAAAAGAAGCAAAAACTCACTATAAAATATGTTAAATTTTTTAATATTATTAGCATCCTGACATTTATAATTTTTATTTTGACAGTATACACCTAGCTATTTTAAATTATAAATATTTTATCCAAACACCCATCCAGTTTTTAGTATGATTTACATATTATGACATCACAACTCAGTACCATTTTATATGGAGTGGTTTTCAGTGACTCACAGCAGATCTTCAAACATATTGCTGTATCTAGAAAATTATTAAGTGTAACTATTAACTGTTACTTATGCAATATTTCTTTACTGTTAATGAACTATTTCAATATGAAATAAAAATGTTTTCATTCAAATTCGCAATTATGGGATTAGGACAGTAGAACAATACCTAATAGAGTATTTTGTCAGTATTGTGTAAAAAATATTTGAACAATCTTCTAAGTGATAGTATTAAGTGGACCAGTAAAACACATTGGTCAAAATTAGGATAACAGAACAATAATTCCAAGTAAGTAATTTTTGTCAGTATAAAAATTATAATATAATAATAATAAATCACACCAACTGTATGGCCCCAAAGTAAGCACAGCTTGTGTTATGGATGACCATACAGGGAACTAGGGTGAAAGCCAGAATACACATACATATATAAATATCAACAACCATGACCCGAGAACAAACATTTATGTTCATCACACAAATGAATGCCCTGGCCAGGCTCGAACCTTGGACCTCCTGCGAATGAGGCAGGGCCACTAACCACAATTATACTTGGTAGTTGAATTTTTTTGGTTGAATAATTTACACTTGAAGTGTACAAGCACCAATGCAAAAGAGTTCTTCTAGTGCCAAATATTACATGTCTAATATTCAAAGTAAAATTTAGATAAATAAATTTTAATTTATTTATTCAATGTATATACAGTGGTTTCAAACACTTAATGGAGTTAATTTTCGATTAAAAAATGTTACAAAATATCACTATTTAAATACAACTTCGTCCATCGCATACGGCGCAAAATAGTTCGTCTACCACTGTGGCGTTACCCTTAGCATCGATCACGGCCTTTATTCTTTGTGGCATCGTTGCTACCAAGTCTTCACATTGTTGTGTAGCCGTTGAGTCCCAGGCAGATTCAATTTTTTATTTTTTTCTTTAGGTTACTTTTACCTTGCTGTATACTTTTTTTAAAAATTTATTTATCGTTTATTCACAAATATTACAGTATCATATTAAATAGCATCTAAAACCCAAAACCACTTGCGCAGCATTTTCTTCATTTTCCACCATAGGGTCTCAATCAGTCACAAATCTGGACTACTTGACAGACACTCCATTGTAGGGATCTGATTTGTACTCGCAGTGTTACAGGAACCAAAATCTTGTTGAACGGTATAGGCATTACGCTGTTTCAATGTTGGAATTGATGGCACAATACTTGTTTCCAGAGTGTTTTGGTTCTCTACTGCATTAACAGTTCCTTCTACAAAATTTAGACGACCCAGACCTTGTACTTATATGCAGCCCCATATCATTACCGATCCAGGAAACTTCACTTTTCTTCTGATACAATTGGTATTGAATGCTTTCTATTTCAATGATTTTCGTGATGTTCGATGATGGTCTGAATTTTTGTTTTTCTAAAGGCCTGTTTTGTGAAAATGTAGTTCAGTTGAAAACAGGCTACCTTTGCAACATATGACTGGACTATCTCTTTTGCAATGGGGCTCGTATGTTTTTCAAAATTATCTGTCATAAGTGTAAATGAAAACTGATCAAATCAAATCCTATGGTAAGAATAAACATTTTCAGGAAGATATGGTGATTTAGATGCCTCCCTCATATCCTATGGTCCCTGTCAGACACCAACACTAGGTTTCTGCGTACAAAGGCATGATGAAATACAAACTTTCAAACCGGAAACATATTGGGTTCTAAGGGTGACTGCTTCGACATCTGAGGGTAGAGAACTGCCTTTAGAATGGAAACGAGTAAGGAGCTTTGAGAAGGATATCGCTAATATGTTCTTAGCTGGAATTAAGGAGATCAAAGAGGCTACGTAAGTTTGTTACCATTTCATATAATAATTTAATCATGTTTAGGTTTGATTATTCAACCTTTCTTAAAAATTTTATGTTTAAAACTACCTTTACGAAAATCCGGAATATTCTTTACATAATACATAATCTCTACTACCAGTAGTTTAAAACATATCTGTTAATGTACAAGGTGGCCAAAAGTAAAGTCATACTAAGTAATGTGCCTTGTTTTTTAGATCCAAATCCACTCGCTTGTGTGCTGTGTGGCCAGTCCGGCCACACCACAAATTACAGGGGCTGCCCTCGTGCACCCCGAACCATCCGACATGTTGCAAGGAGGGCGGCACCCAAACAGGCCCGCTCCTTAATAACAAGAATATCCCGCCTCTGCGCAACCGGGTTCCCCCGGTAGCAAAGCCCGCCCAGTCCGCGCTCACTCCAGTACTCGCATGGAGACGCGCCCGGCTGCACCCACCCGCCCTGCTCCAGCAGCAGGCCCACAAACCACTCCTCAGCCCTCAATGGCTGAGGATATTAAACTCATCTTTGACACCATTCGAGGTGTCGACCTAAACCAAATAGGCGAGTGCGCGCGCAAACTACGCGCGGCCCGCGACCCCAAAGAACGACTTATGGTACTGCTCGAGTACCAGTCCCTCATTAACTCATTATAAGTACATCTATAATGAGTTCTCCAACTAGTGCCCTGACAAACCCACCCAGAGGTCCATCCCTGATCTCGTTTAACACCCGAGGTCTAATCAACCAACTTCCCGAGCTCAAACTGTTTATTAAGAACATCGAGCCGGAGTTAATCCTTGTTCAGGAGACATTTTTAAAACCCCATCACACCAGGGGTCTCTGTATTCCTAAATACTCTCTTGTGCGTGATGACAGGACATAAAATAAAGGGCATAAAATTGAAAATATACTGTAC
Source organism: Marasmarcha lunaedactyla (assembly GCA_923062675.1). Classification (NCBI taxonomy): domain Eukaryota; kingdom Metazoa; phylum Arthropoda; class Insecta; order Lepidoptera; family Pterophoridae; genus Marasmarcha; species Marasmarcha lunaedactyla. The sequence goes on from OV281358.1 coordinate 8,554,082, forward strand.
AAATCCTTCCATATTGAGTTTTAAGGAATCAAAGATCTATAATATAAAAAAAAGCTTAAAAAATATACTCTTTTGAAGATCATAATATTTTTGAAACCAGTGAGTGACAAATTCCTTATATGCAACTAAAATATAAGTGTTTCTCTTTATAGTCCTTCATACTTGCTTATTTTTTCAGTGTAATAAATGTACAGGCTAAAGAAAAGAGTAAAGTGCGTCCTGTTGCCCTAAATACTGTGGAACTAATGCGAGTAGCGAGTGCTGGGCTGGGTATGGGGCCACATCATGCTATGCAGGTAAATAAATGTAATGCAAACAAAGCCGAAATTTATATTTAACTATGATTGGTGTTAAAGGTGGTTGACGAAATTTAGCTTACAGAAATTTCATTGCAATACTGTGATATAAAATCGCGTTATGTGTATAATTTGTTTATGCATTTATTTTACAACAAACGGAAGTTACATCTGTATATGAGGATAGAATTTAAACCACAAAGGTTTATAGCAATATTATACTAGCACTATTTCTACATTAAATTTACAAATATTAAATATGCTTTATTTTTACAATAAAAAAAATATTAAGTTTTACAAAATCATACGACTTTTAGTATCAATAATGCCACTAATTATTTAATAATGCAGGAGTAATGCAAGTAAATGTAATGTTATGCCAATCGATATAAATTATGTCACTTTGGTCTTATATCATCATGCCTTTGAACTTCCTAAGTCTGGAAGTAGTTGGTTTATTAATGGCGGCACAATGTATTTAGCTGTCAGCTCACCGTACATATTTTTGCGCGGGTTTTTGCTAACTGGTGATGTTATCTGTATTTGTAAACTTATTTTGATTTTTTGTCATTATAATTATATATTTTTTATATATCATTAGATTGCTGAGCGGCTGTACACACAAGGGTACATCTCATATCCCAGAACTGAGACTACTAGTTATTCAGAAAACTATGATTTGATGTAAGTGCTGAATAAAAAATACTAGGAATTTTACATAGTTTTTTGTTTTGTGCTTATACTTTGTTTAGTTTATTTTGCGCCAGATATCGAATTTTAAAAACCTTTATAAGCTTGCGGATTGTAACCACTTTTCTTGTATCTATATTCGAAAATGTACCAAAAATTAATCTTATATGTTGGGGTCTATACCCAAGTTTACAGAATTTAGAAAACTCTCACAAATTCATATGATTTACATTTTTTTATATTATTATTTCAGTGGAACTCTCCGTCAACAACAGAACTCAAATAAATGGGGGGCTGAGGTTAGGGCGCTATTGGCCAATGGGATTAATAAACCCAAGAAAGGGCATGACGCGGGCGACCATCCCCCCATTACACCCATGAAACCTGCTTGTAAGTGATATATTGTTAAATTAAAATAATAAAAAAAATATAGCTTTGTCTGTAATGAGCATCACACTATCCTAATTAAGGTTAAAAATGGGAAAGAGTGTGTGCTTGCTTGTAACAGATTTGACTATTGGTTAAAACCAATCGTCATGAAATTTTGCATACAAGTGTCATACACATTGCTAGGTTTATGGAAAATAATATCGATTGCCTTTCATGCAGAGAAACGCTACTATTCCCGAGTTATAATGGACTGAAGCCGCGGGCGAGAGCTAGTTTTGGTTTACCTTTTGCCAGTACTACACACTTAATAACATTTTATAAATTATACGAAATATAACGCTAAACGTTTATCTTAGCTGCATTATTCTACAAGTGGGACTAAATGTCAAAACTATGCTTGGTTTCACCTGCATAAATTCTAATCCCTTGGGGATTTCCGATAAAATATAGACAATACTACTTTTTTTATTAAGGCAATAAATAAATAAAGCCCCAAGCAAACACACCACTGTATGGCCTCAATATAAGCAGAGCTTATGTTATGGAATAACCCACAGCAAACTCGAGGGAAACCAGAATTAACATACATATATAAATATTAACAACCTTGACCCGAGAACAAGAATCAGTGTTCATCATACAAATAAATGCCCCGACCAGGACTACCCACTACGGCCTTAGCCGTCCAATATACTGGCAATGCTACAATGGTATAGATAATAATGAAATACTTAGTCATTGTCTAGGATTAAGTATTTAATTAATTTAACTCTCAATTTCAGCGGAATCCGAGCTAGACAACGACCAATGGCGTATATACGACTACGTGACGCGACATTTCATAGCGACTCTCTCACGTGATTGCAAGTACCTATCCACATGTATCACGTTTCAAATCGGCACGGAAACTTTCACGTACACCGGCAACGCTCTGATCGATGCTGGATATACGGAGATTATGCATTGGCAGGTATGTTTTCATTGCCTGCCTGCCTAGTAAATGTTTGCATTAGGAAACAAATGTGCTATGTTGGTCATTTCGATCGAGGCGGGTGTTATTACGATAACGGAGCCGAGTGTGTACGATCAATGCGAACGCGTTTCTTACGACGTTTTTCAACACACTTGCTTATAAAGTGGCTCTTATGAGAAGGCGTTTAGGTTCTTAATTCAGCTAAGTATCCACTCGTGTTTTTTACTTTACATTAGTACTTTGCTTTACGTACTTTGCTGATTCTTCCAGTCTAGTCAGTATAGTTAATTCGTGATTCCTAAACTATTCAGTTCTTGTTTTGATCCTGAGTTTTATAAATGCAGTGTAATTAAAAGGGGGGTTTTTAATCAAACCTAGGTAGTACGCGTTTATAGCATCAGTCGTGTGATGAATGTTCTTTTACATTGCCTTAACTCAGCACCCAATTGCTTTTAAGGTATATAAAATTAATTTCCTAAATTTAAATATAATTTTAATTTTCAATAAAATTTAGATCAGCAAGGTTGCGCTTGAAATGTAATCAAATCTAATCAACTTTTAAAGTTACTAAATAATTTTAAATGTTGCTACCTCACAATACTATCAATAAAACAAAAAAATTTGCAGGCATTCGGCAAAGACGAATTCGTGCCCCTTCTACACGTAGACGACGTGCTGCGAGCTCACGATCACAGACTAGTCGAGTGTCAGACGTCTCCACCAGATTACTTGACGGAATCTGAGGTAAATAATAGTTATTATATTATTTTTCACAGCCTATACTGTTTTTTGAAATATTTGTTTATTGCTGGTAAACAAATATTGCCGTTAAGTAAAAAGTTTATTTCTTTCAAATAACTAGCTTGAACTGAAAGGTTGTTTTTTTTTGAACATTGACAATTACTAGTTCTTATTGACGTCAAATAAAACATGACTCTACCCACCAGTACGAAAAAACCTTCGTGAAAAAGAACCGGCAAGAAACTTCACAGGTATATTTTTTTCAAAATAAATTTACAGTCTCTTTATGTCTATACAAAATTATTCTTATCTGCATCTGTTAGCTCGGCAAGTCTCCCTCCCCCAAGTATCCAAACGGTCAAATTATTTGTCAAGATGTGAATACCTAAAAGATGACTTGTTTACAGGCTTACAGGCTTATTTTGAAGTAAATATCGCTAGTCTGCCTAATTGCTTGTGTAACCAGAGTTTAGTTGGAATAATTCCGGAAATTGGAAACCGGAAATAGTTAGCATTATATTGAGTGGTAATAATGCGATAAATTCCTTACGGTCCAAAAAATCATACATTGTACAATATAGGTTTATGGGTTCTCAATGATCTGGAAAATATAAAGCTTTTCGGTATAATTTGTGATTTTTATTATCTCCAGGTAATCACATTAATGGAGAAACACGGAATAGGAACGGACGCGTCGATCCCGGTACATATAAACAACATTTGCCAAAGGAACTACGTGACTGTCAGCAATGGCAGACGACTGGTGCCCACCAATTTGGGAATTGTTTTAGTTCATGGGTATCAAAAGGTGCGTACAATTTAAGATTAAAATCAGCCTTCGTCAAATTTGAAGAAACATAAACTTATTCATTTTTACAGAGAAATTAAACTATTACAAAATATCCTTGTTACCATTTATATATTTATAAGAGTTATCATTTAATTTTATTAACAGTCAACACCTAGGCTAAAAGACTCTGCATCCAAGCGATATTATATGATTGAATAAAAATACTGTATTAAGTAAAATTTCATCAACGATCTTTGTTATACTTGAGTACGCAAACTTTATATAAATGATGACACGCAATCTCGCCAGAACCAGTGATGAAATATTTTAAACTGAGTCATTTCGATAGACTTGGGGCGCATGTGGTTTGTCTTGATGAGTCTATCACATACCATTTGATAAAGGTGTGATGATGAAGCCAGGAGCTGGACATTGAACTCTGGAATGGCTACTAGAGTTTATTTTGACAAGTGCAAGACAATCTCTTTTTTTAAACATAGTATAGTGAAATTTCTTTAATGTGAGTACTGTGAAGGTGCCCGACTAAAATAACTGGCCTATACTTTCATTTTCAAAGTAACCATTTTTAGATATATATATTTGAAACATGTTTATTACTATTATAGATAGTTCAAGACATTTGTTTCGGCCTTATGTGTGCGTTAAGCGAACGAGAACACGCTTCGACAAGATGGCGGCTGCCACATAGAATTAAGTTGCATATTCACAGGTACAGCGCCGCGCACGCTAATTAATTAAACCATCTATACGGAACAAACAAATCAACAATTTACAGATAGACCCCGAACTAGTGCTACCGACAATGAGATCAGCTCTGGAAGAACAATTGAATTTGATCGCGGTCGGCCGGGCGGATTTCCATGCAGTACTGACCCATACCGCAGAAATATTCCGAAGGAAATTTCAATACTTTGTGAGAAGTATCGAAGCGATGGACCAATTGTTTGAAGTTAGCTTTTCTTCGTTGAAAGCTAGCGGCAGAGCGTTGTCAAGATGTGGGAAGTGCAGGAGATATATGAAGTACATTGTGGTAAGTGTTGGCTTTATATTTTGTGAAATTTTAAAGGGGGTTTTTTAGGGTTATAGGGTGAGGATCTTGGAGTTTTATTTATAGGGATATTTTTTCTTAAGATATCGCCTTTATATCTTTGAAACAGTTTTCCGATGTTTAAAAAGTTCAAGGTGCAGATAAATAGTTAAATTGTTCTGTATTAGAAGAAAACTAAGATATTAGGTCTTTACCTATAAAATTGCCGTTTTTCACGAAATAAATGAAGCGTAATTTTTTTATATATTTTTTATTTCTATTAATCAAAATAATCACCCATGCAATCAATGCATCTTTGCCAACGCATTGGTAGCTTATTGATGCCTTTCTTGAAGAAATCAGCTGGACGAGAGGCAACAAATTCTTCAAAGGCATTTTGTACTGCCTCTCGGGTATTGAATTTTTTTCCCGCCAAGAAGTTATCCAAATTCTGGAAAAAGTAGAAGTCTGTAGGCGCAAGGTCTGGTGAGTACGGCGGATGACGGAGAACTTCCAACCCCAACTCTTGTAGCTTGGAGACCGTCTGCTGTGCAGTATGAGGTCGCGCGTTGTCGTGCAGGAGCAGTGGAGCCGAACGATTGACCAAAGCTGGTTGGAGACGAACGAGCTTCTCCATCATTGTGTTCAGTTCTTCACAGTACACATCTGCAGTAATGCTTGTCCCATTTGGCAAGAAGCTGTGATGAATTACACCCGCGTTAGACCACCAAACAGTGACCATCACTTTTCTAGGGGTAAGTTTTCGTTTAGGGCATTGTTTGGGTGCTGAACCAGGGTCCAACCAACTTGCTGAGCGCTTACGATTGTCAAACAAGATCCATTTCTCGTCACAAGTAACAATGCGGTTCAGAATTCCTTCATTTGTATGCCTGCTGAGCAGTGCAAGGCACGTCTCCACGCGTACTTCGCGCTGGCGGTCATTGAGTTCGTGGGGTACCCATTTGTCAAGCTTTTTTACCTTGCCAATTTGACGCAAATGGACCAATATTGTTTTGATGCTAACGTCGAAAGCTGCTGCTAATTCAACCGTGGATTGAGTTTCATCAGCTTCCACAACTGCCTTTAATTCGTCATTGTCGACCAAAGTTTTCGGACGACCACGGGGTCCACTTTTCAGGTCAAAATTTCCAGAACGGAAGCGGGTAAACCAATAACGGGTGGTGCGTTCGTTTGTAGTGCTCGCTCCGTAAACGTCGTTGATGTTGCGTGCCGCTTGTGCCGCTTTGCTGCCACGACTTACTCATACTCCATAATTACTCGAATTTTTAACTTATCCATGATGACGAAAAATGTTCGAATGCGTTGAAAACAAAACACTTACTATTAAACAAATGACGATTTTAGAAAAAGAATTCCATGTTTGTCAAATAAAATTAATTTGAAATTAGAATTATCAGTCAAAAAAAAATATTATTATTTGAAATGGCCAGTACGGCAAAACGGCAGTTTCATAGGTAAAGACCTATTAAAAGATCAGTACTTTATGAAGCTGTGTCCCAATAAACTAGGCGTAGGTCTCCAAACTCACAATAAAGACACGACATTTCAGCAATTACAAATTTGTGTATGCATTTTTAGTAATTATTAATTTAAGCAAGTCAAGAAAAGCAAGATTTTAAAATACGTTTATCAATATTACGTTTATTTCGTTATAAAACTATAAGACATCTCAAGACTGTGTAAACAATTTGCAGAGTTAATGTTATGCAAACACATTTTGGCGAATGGGTATGGTTTGAACACTAAATTCTCTATTAACGCGTTCATGTTTTGTATGTTATTTTAAGCTCTTTGGCTAAATTTACTGAACGCTCAAGTAAAATACTTTACAGGTTAAGTCGACCTAGATCCTTTAAGAGGTTGTAGTTTCCATCATTTCTGACATCATTTTTCACTATGAAACACCATACCCCAAACCTAACCGTTTCCGAGATGTTGGACTTTCAAGGTTTTTAAAAAAAAAACCAGTCTTTTTTTCTTTAGACGTATTTTTTTGGGTTTCTATTATCTAATTTACGTGTGTTTGCTATTGTTGTGTAGAAGATAAGTTGTGTTATTATTATCAACACTAAAATTTCAGATACAGGAACCGACTGGGTTGTAGTAGACGATTGATTGTAATAAAATTTATTAAATCTGTAAAAAGTTTATTTTTCTCTCTAAAATATTGCAAAAAATATCTATGAAAGATAATCGGCAGATGCGTTTAAAAATATCTACGTTTTATTAGCTATCCAACAAGGTATAACAAGCTAGGGTTTTATCAAAATTCTTGGAAAAAACATTGATGAAAGGCTGGTTACCTGCTACGCCTATTGTCTTTCATGTGGCTCTAGTGCATGCGAGTGGGACAGTACTTATGTGAATTTAGCAGGTGTGAGTGAGAAAAAAAGATCCGGCCATGTTGTTGCTATTGAAATCAGTGATTTAGTGAATTTTTGAAGTTAGACAGTGATATTCTGAAAAATAAATCACTGAAAAATATTTTAATGACTTAGTGATATTTATCAAATCTCTAGGAATTTAGAAAATACATATTGGCAACCCCCTTAACCGTCAGAAAATGAAAAATGTATATCTTTGTTTGGTTATGCTAGGGGATTTCCCGACTAATTAATCAAACCATGTTAGGTTTGATTCATTAAACGGGACATCCCCCGTACGTATTTGTATGAGTGAGTTTATTATTGTTTTTATTTAATTAGTTGCTAGTTTAAGTTCGTGAAAGTAAGAGACAGGTCTAAAATAATTCAAAAGTTTTTGTGTGAGTTTTTGTAGTGTATTTATTTCGCATTACCATGGACGTGCCACTGAAAAAAAAGACTGTTTATTCTCAAAAATATCGGAAAGAATGGGAAACTCAAGAAGAGTTCAAGACTTGGTTACGACGAGAAGTTTTTGAAGTTGATTTTTAATTTTGTCGTTATCTTATTCATTGTTTTCACAATTAAAGTATAATTTTTTACTTGCCTTGTCATTCATTTTAAATTATTTAGTGTATTCTGGAGATTTTTTATGTTAAAAATATCCCTAAATCTGGTGAAATTTCAGATCAAAACTAGTGAAAAAAAATTCTGCAAGGTGGCAACACTGATTGAAATTGGTGTTAGTCTGCTAACGCGATTCGTCCGTTGTAGATGCGATTACTTTGTGCTCTTGGTGTTTTTACTCGACTTGGCTTGGATTTCTGGACTGTTTGATTCGATTCGTGATTTGACTGTGCTTGCATACTGGACTTTGGTTTTTGCTTCCGACTTGGAACTGTTGAACATGACGTCCTTTACGAACGAGGAATATGCTGACATTTTGATTTTTTATGGATACTGCAACTGTGTATCCGCTCGAACCCGTGATGAATACATATTACGTTATCCTGGCCGCCGAGTACCGGATGTTAGTGTCTTTGATGGAGTTTACCGACGACTTAGGGAGACTGGCTCTGTCTCGAGGCGACTATCAGACCTAGGTAGACCACGCGTCATTGATGACGATGAACAGCAAGACGATGAATTACTTCAACGGTTTAGATTGGATCCAACAACGTCAACCAATATCGTCGCCCGAGAACTTGGACTGACGCAGTGGAAAGTGTGGTTTACGGTGAACACTGCCGGATTATACCCATACCATTACACGCCGGTACACGTTATCGAAGATGGAGATCCTGTCAGGAGGTTGGATTTCTGCAGATTCATGCTCAATGCGGATTTAGAAGACCCATCATTTTTGAAAAATATCTTGTGGACAGACGAGTCAAAGTTTGATAAAGACGGTATAACAAATTACCACAACGCTCACTATTGGGCTCTAAAAAATCAAGGCAACCCCAATAAGAAACGGCCACAAGGATCACAAAGACGATTCAGTTTAAATGTATGGATGGGAATAATATCTAACCATTTGATTGGGCCTTTCTTTCTCCCTAGAAATTTAAACGGAGAACACTATGAAAACTTTTTAAGAGAAGACTTACCCGTATTATTAGAAGACATACCACTCAACCTTATTCGAGATATGTGGTATCAACACGACGGGTGCCCTGCACACTACAGGAGAAGTGTCGGAGAATGGTTAGATACTAATTTCCCTAACAAGTGGATCGGAAGAGGTGGACCCATACCGTGGCCAGCAAGAAGTCCAGACCAGACCCCCATGGATTTTTATGTATGAAGACTTTAGTCTGCAGTGAACCAAACCCAATCACCTCTGTTGATGTTTTAAGACAAAGAATTATCGACGCAGCCAATAAAATGAGAAGCACTTTAACAACTGGCGTAGTAAAGACTGGATTAAGACGCAGAATGAGAGTATCTGTGCGAAACGGAGGTGGACATGTGGAACATGAACTGTAGACAGTAAACATGTTGGCAATTGATGTAAAATAGCAATAAGCATGATTTTTTTAACCATTTCATTATTTTATTTTATTGTCTGACCCAAGTAATGAATTTGACTTTATTCCTTAGTTCTCTACCTGGAAGCCTTTCATCAATGTTTTTTCCAAGAATTTTGATAAAACCCTAGCTTGTTATACCTTGTTGGATAGCTAATGAAACGTAGATATTTTTAAACACATCTGCCGATTATCTTTCATAGATTTTTTTTGCAATATTTTGGAGAGAAAAATAAACTTTTTACAGATTTAATAAATTTTATTACAATCAATCGTCTACTACATCCCAGTCGGTTCATGTATCTGAAATTTTAGTATTGATAATAATAACAGAACTTATCTTCTACACAACAATAGCAAACACACGTAAATTAGATAATAGAAACCCAAAAAAAATAAGTCTAAGGAAAAAAAGACTGGGTTTTTTTTAAAAACCTTGAAAGTCCAATATCTCAAAAACGGTTAGTTTTGGGGTATGGTGTTTCATTGTGAAATTAGTCAGAAATGATGGAAACTACAACCTCTTAAAGGATCTAGGTCGACTTAACCTGTAACCCTGTATAATCAAAACTTTTGTTTGGAACTTTCGAAGACATCACAATGTATTCGGTGTTTGTATGGTTGGTGTATAAAAATGTTTATTATATTACATGAATTTGTTGTGTTTAAATGTGTTCTAATTTTACTAACCGCTACAGTAACATTACTTCTATAATTCTAGTTAACGTAGAAGCAAAAGTTTTATACTCATATGTGACATGTTTATTATCACATTGATTGTGTTTTTTATTTTTATTTTGGAATCCACATTCACCCCTGACGAGTACTTTTTTTTACAGATTGAAAAACGGAATGGAGGCGACCAGGTATTTAAATAAATACGCGATGTTCGCTTACCATCCGGTGTTTCTCTGTTTCAGTACAAAACTTATTGATTTTTATGTTATTAGGGTTATTTATCACACACCTTATAAAATCTGGAATATTGTCCAAAGATACAATTCTTACGAAATATGTGATTTAACCATTGTAAAGAAAATTATTTTATTTCCGTGTCGATTTCTAAAACCCTCCGATTGGCACTAATCAGATAATAAAACTTTGAAGCTTGGTAAATCGAAGTGATGTTTAGGATTGCGGGAGTTGTACGCTAGGAAATAAAAAAAATTTTTTTAGACTTCATTAACTGAAAACTCGCCTGTGATTATTCATTACTACAAAAATTTTATTTAGTTGTATGACGTGTATTGTTTAATAGTCCATAATTTTAGGCGTAGATTCTTTGAGTCAAAACAACAAAAATCTATGAAAAGAACATATGTTCTAAAATCCCCACCGTTAAGAGGGAATGTTTTTATTTGCATTTTTCGCTCTCATTAAAATTGAGCTTGACGCACACTAGCACACTACTGCAAGCTACCCGTCCGCTCTGGGAGAACTTTAATTCACAACGCCTTCACTTTGTTTTATTTCATTTCTGACGTTGCCAATTTTATGATAAGTTTACCTAAAAACGTATTACATTGGCACTAGCACTAAACATAGTTTATTTTACATATTAAAAAGATATGCTTTTCAATTGGTAAAGTGGTTTCAATGTTTGCCTAAAGTTATGGAATATCAAAATCTGCACGTTGAATAGCATGATTTTTTTTGTAATGTTAATACTTATTCATGATTTTATAAGGTATCTTAAAGCTTTTTATTAACAGATTAACCTCTTAATATTATATTCTTTAATTAGAATCTAAAGAATACGGAAATACTCCAGTTTTTAATTTCTTTACTGAAGTTTATAAATTATGCAATATGCAAAAAAATTTTCGTTTTGAATAATTAAGAATACGGGAAGAAAAATATATTAAAAGTCAATGCACAAAGTACAGCGTCAATTTTAAATACTATTAAACTCCGAATTCGTATGCATATTTAAAAACGAAGCTCTGTTTTGAATAAATCAGGGCGTAAAGTAATTAAATTAAATTGATTTAAACTCATGCAGGTTAAAAAATTTAAGCTGGCGTATTTCCTTACCTACATTTTATTTTATTTTCGTCGAGTACGAGTTTTTACCTGCACTTATAGTTTCTATATGAAACAGCGACTTCAAAGTTATAGCGATTGAGCCAACTTTATTTCGTACTAACATCAGACGCACTCACGGCATCAAGTTGGAGTGAGAACTCGCACTCGACAGATTGATGTTAAGTGGCATGCTCGATGTTGTCGTACATTTGTATAGTTCAATGACCTTTATGTTATCTGTACAATTTCGAACTTGATGACCTTTTATAAACTGTTATTGCAATATACATTGCTGCATTTGCAGTTCTTCGACTCGGAGGAGCGGAATCTGAATTGGGATCAAAGTGTACTTTTTTATATATTATTTTGTGGTAAATTTCTTGTTTTTAATCATTCTTATTTTGGATGTATATACTAAATAATAATGTGATTTACGTCTTATCTTTTTATATATATTATTTGTGGCATAGTTCGTAAATATTAATTCCATTGGCCCAAAGTCATCTTTAAAACATGCATTCTTTCCTAACTGTACAGATAACTGAATCACATTTCCAGCAAAAAATTAAAAAAAAAAAAAACATATTTTCTAGGCAAAACCGGCACGTCTCCATTGTTCGCACTGCGACGATACGTACGGGTTACCTCAAAACGGGACAGTGCGCATTTATCGAGAGTTAAAGTGCCCATTGGACGATTTTGAGCTGCTATCTTGGTCCTCCGGTAACAAGGGCAAGAGCTTCCCTCTGTGTCCGTATTGTTATAATCATCCTCCTTTCAGGTAAGAAATATACATATACATTTTTTAATTATGGTAATAAACGGTAAAATTTTTAGTAAACTGATAATATTTAGCCAGTTTAGTTTATTTTATTATTTTTATGTTATTAAATGCAAAAAAGACAGTTTGAACGGGCTACTGTCAGTCTTAGTCTACTTGACACCATTGATTTTTAAATTTATTTAGGAAGATAACAGGCTAAATTTTTATCAAAAATTTTCTTCAGACTCAGGGTGGATAAATTGGCACAAAACGTATATTTTCGAAACAAAACTGTAACAGCATAATTTCAGAACTAGTTATCGAATAAGAATAATATGATAAAAGGATATAATTTCTATTCGATCACTTCTAAATAAATAAATAATAAAAAATAAAAAAACCTCACCAACTGTAAGCAAAGTAAGCAGACCTTGTGTATGGATGACCATACAGCGAACTGGGGGGGGAACCCAGAATAGACTAACATAATATACAAATATCAACAACGATGACCCGAGTACAAACACATGAGGACTCCCACCTGACACCTCCGACCAATGACACTATTCGATTATATCATAAGGTTAAAATAAAGAAATATATATTTGTTAAATATATTTTATGTTTGGGACTGGTAAGAAATAATGCACTGGTTCGAAGGACCTTAGGTTTTGGAAAGTGTTAAATAACGTATTAAAGTAAATATTGTTAGTATTGATTTAAATGAAGAGAATCACGGACCCCTGCCTCAAATAAGGAAGAAAAGATTGCACAAACCTCGAGTTTCCACCGCCAGTCTCCGTCAGTAGTCTCAACGTTCACGCACATAGGTAAAGGGCGTCTTCCAGGCAGCTAGCTTAGCTCTCAGAAACGTTCTGATAGTCCAGCACTTCACAAACAGCACAGTGTAGACAAAACGAAGCTCACAACACAAGAAAACAAAGTAAAGTTAAAGTACTGTTCAAAGTATTTAATACTAAGCAGAGCAGCGCCCATGCAGCTTCGACATACGTCAAGCAACCGAACGTCGGCCACCCGCGATTTGTGTTGTTTTTATTCTACCTACATTTGAGGCAAGAACCGAACATTTTATATTATATATTTTCAGGGACATGAAGAAAGGTTTCGGTTGCAACTCGTGCACGCACCCGACTTGCGCTTACGGCGTGAATTCCACGGGAGTGTCTGGCTGCGTGGAATGTGAAAACGGGGTATTGGTTCTAGACCCGGCGGCCCCTAAGTGGAAGTTGGCTTGCAATCGGTTAGTTGTTTGTATTTTTTTAGTTCTAGATTTTTATCATCGGTTTTCGATATTATGATCACAGAATTCCTTGGTACATTTACCATTTAAAAAATGGTACATTGATCATGTATGATTCCCGGTAATGGTAAGAACCTTAAATAAAAGTTTAAATAACCGCAATAGTTTAAAAGCGATTCTTATTTAAAACTGTTATACATACAATATATACCCTTATGTAAATATCCATTTTGTAGGAACGGAAAACAAGCTGCGAAATTTAAATTCGAAATGCCCTTAAACTCAGGTTGTCGTCAGACCAATATAATTTTTTTAAGTAAATGTCAACAATTGATTTGTCAAATTTAATTTTCATAAAAACGGAGCTCTTTTTTCTAAGTTTCTTTTAAACTTCTACTTCAATGATGAGAAATATATATATATATATATATATATATATATATATATATATGAATTTTATTTGCAATGTCAGTAACTACTACACATCAAAGTTTACGTAATATTTCAAAGATTTGTTTGATGTTATAAAAAAATACAATAATACAAATTATCATATTTATCAATCAATATTTATTTTTATAAATTCTTTTTATTTTTAATGGTTGTGATCATGTGGCAACCTTTAAAAGATTGCATTTTCTATGAATTTAAGTTACTAGTTGTATGAAAGCTTTGGACGTCATTTTTAATTTTAAATACACTAAAGACTTTTTATAGAAGAAGAGCCTTAGGTCTAGCGGACCCGATACTAGTCTTCGATCTTCGATCTAACTCAGGTAGAAACAACCATTTCGACTTGAGTAAAAAGGCGTTACGTCTATTTTTAACTACGTAATACCTACTGCCCTCTTATTGTTTAAATTTTCCAATTTGCCAGGTGCGACGTCATAATAAATATCTTCGAGGACGCCACGCGAGTCACCGTTAGTGACCAGCAATGTCCGCAGTGCGGCGCTCAGCAGGTCGCCGTGGAATACAAGGCGGAACGCACCAAGTTACCAGCGGCCTTGACCGAGATGACGGCTTGTTTGTATTGCGAGCCCAGTTTTACTGCATTGGTAAATATAATTATTCTTGATGATAATGATAATTTTAATAATGATCTTTTAGATTAGAATGCGATTCTGATAATACTGTTTTCCTAATTTAGCGTAAACTGCTATGACATCGTTTTGATTAAAGATGTAGTTTTCGAATTATGTTCTTTGTTACTTAATGACGACCGAGTGGTGCGGTGTTAAGTAGCCTTGCCTCATACGCCGAAGGTCCCAGGTTCGAGTCCTGGCCGGGGCATGCATTTGTGTGATGAACACAGATGTTTGTTCTCGGGTCATGGTTGTTTGTATTTATATATGTATGTTTATTTACTTTATTTGTTTATGTGTTTATTTACTTTGGGGCCATACAGTTGGTGTATTTGTCTGAGGATTTGTCTGGGTATTTATACAGACGGGAACTTTGCTGATGGATTTAGTAAAAAAGAGTTTAATAAAGGATTCAACGGATGGCGTTAGGAAATAGTTAAACCGACGTGAATTTTTGACATTTAATTTAACAGCGGTGTTTTGTTTATTACATTTTCTCTCTTTTTCTTCTTTGTTTTTCGTATCTTGATATTTCTCTCGAATTGGTCACCAGCTGTACGGTCAGCGTTATCTATCTATCGCCTCATTCAGTACGAGCTTTAATTTTTACAGGCAGTCTGAAGTCTTTAAATAATAATTGGAATTATTGCAGGTTGAAAAGCACCGCGCAGTAGTGGGCAGTCGGGGTGGGGGGCGCGGGCGCGGTGCTCGTCCTCGCACGCACAGGCACAAGAACAAGCAGCCTAAAGACAAGATGGCGCAGTTGGCTGCTTATTTCGTATAATAGAAAAATAGTTTTGCGGAGGAATGGTTTAATTATCGGAATATTTAACGTTTATAATCGTCTTACCTGAAATGGTTCTAGAATATGGGACTGCAGATCAATATTTAAGTAGATGTCGCAAGTTGACCGAACTGCGTGTTTCAACTCCGATATTGAAGCAGAGTTGGGTTCGATTAAAGCCACATTCATCAAGCCCCACTACTTTTTTCTTTGATCGCCCACTACGATGTATAGACCAAAATAGTATAATAATAATAATAAATTTCTTCAATTGCCAGTATATGGGTACAAATGGGTATTAAAACATATTGACGATCCTTACATATACGGCTGCATTATGCAGTTGAGTAACCAATTGAGTGTTGTAAGATTAACATTATCATATTCTTGCGTAAAACAACTGTAATTATAGTACAAAACATGTCAAAAAGCTAAAATTAAGATTCATTACTTATAAAATTAATTATCTACAATTATAAACAAATTCTATTAGACATATCAGGAAATAAAGTACTTGGGGGACGTCGTGGATGACACTTAAATATTATGACAAATTTATTATGATAAAAAAATTTGTCAACTAATTAGGCTGTTGACAACGGCACGCTTGGCTTTCACTCTTTTTGAATAGGGTGCCTCATCTACTTCAGTATAGGTCTGCGGCGGGAACAGCCTAAAGATAAGATGCCACAGTTAGTGGCGTATTTTGTGTAATGATAGAGGACCTTTAAATAATGGATTATTTGTATAGCTTAGGTTTTGTCTAAGTAGAAATATTTGATATTTATAAATATGTCTTACCCTCAAATGGGCAACCTAAAATCAAATTGAACGCCTCTTTTGTTTAATAACTGTGGAATTAACTTTTGTATTGTACATGGATTGTTTTAGAGTTTTTAATACTGTCAAATTATATTACTATCCCGTCTTCGTTATGCGCTAGGACTTTGTCGAAGTCAAATTAAAAGTAAGAATTTCAAATCGTAGTACAATAAAGAATGAAGTGTTGGATTACAACAATGGATTATGTTTACAATAAAGTATAAATGTGAAACCATGTTGAGCTTGATTCTTTTGTGTAATCGCAATTTGAATCTCATGTTCCCATCCCATTTGGATCATTTTGTACACAATGAAATTTAAACAATAATAGAGTCACTTGGAATAATGAGAACCTATCTAACACAAAAGAAATATTTTGCTATATCAATGAAGATCTGTACCATACATTTTTAACACTTTTTTTCTCTCGTTTAATTTTGTATGTGTACTTAATAATGACACATATTTTGAGAAACCTAGATGTCTGTGCATTTCTATTATAAGTTTTGAAACTTATGTATTAATATATTTACTAACTTATAATCATTTTGCACGTTCTGTAAAGTTTTACGTAGACTGGTTTGTCTGCTTTTATAAGAGGTAATGAGTTTTACTTACCTTATTACGTATTTGAATCAAAGCGTAATTTTTTTATTATATTACCTAACAGTAGGTTCAATATGTCTGTCTTTTTCAAGAAAGACAGTTATGGATATAATTTTAACCCTTTTCAAAAGTTAGTCTATTTTATAACTTAGGTCTATGCTGATTGGCCTAAAATGTAAATTTGATTACCATAATAATAAAATAATTACCTTCTAAGGATATGGTCTGTAATTATGAACTAACATAAATCAATATGCGAAAAAGTGTAAACGCAAACAGTGTGTTTGTTATAATATTTATATAAATGCTTGTTTCAGTGCAATAAACTAATTTTAACTAAGAATGTATTTCTTTGTTCTTACATTTTACTAGTCGATGCGCAGACGGTCCTGAATACGCGAGTTGTTTTCAATTCATAATTATTATTTTGTAAATATGTAAAAATAAATGTGGTTATATGGTTACTAACAGCTCCTCAAAGGGTCGCCCTCGTGGCTCCTTACTATGTGAGGGGTTTTTGATGAAAATTGCTGAACGTATATATCTAGCTGTAATTGTTAGCGAATAACAATGAATTTCATGCAGCCTATTGAAGAAATTAACTTTATTAATGTTAATTGAAAATAATTTGATATTGTGAAACTTAAGCTAAAGTAGGTTATCATGCGAAATGAGAATATTTGCCTTAGATACAAAAAGTGTAAACACATGCCATTAGCGGTTGGCCGCGCACGATTCTTATTTATTCAAACAAGTCATTGGCCATGAGCAATGACGCAGCAGCAGCTCGGGAGCAGCGTGCGTATCAACTTCTGCATAAATTCAAAGCGCAATGCGACGCTGCGTGACAAGCCAATCACTTACTAATATTCATGTGTAATTAAAACTTTTGAAGGCGAATTGATTTCCAAGAGAATGGCACATACAGAACCTCCCCTTTTCAGCTTTGCAACGAAAGAGACTCCATCACAATGTCTTTCATATGGAAGACACGATGCCACAGATACACATAGATACACAGACACAGAAATAAGACACGTGGCAAGCCAAGGCATACAGTATAATTTTTTTAGTACACAATTATTCGGGCTACCTCTAATGAACGCTAAACCCGCGCCAAACGGGCCCAACTAGAGAAAAAGGATATATACTTTCTATATATTAGTCAGAGCTAACCAATAAAAAAAAGTGACATCAAAAATCTGACTTGAGGGTCTATGGCCACTTTTTTTCAGAACGGAGTTACCGTGTGTCGTTGTGGATCGCATTCACTATACCTACGTACTAAGGTTTAGATATGGCTGACAAGGCCCTTTCAGTATTGGAACCGTACAATACAGTAGGCTATGCCGTCTTTACCGTAGGGGCGCACGGGACCCGTTATTATTATTATTGTAATCCTTATAAAAAGAGGAAATATTAGATGTTTTTGTTTGTGATGGATAAACTCAGAAGTACTTACTTACCTGGTTTTAACATTTAAAACTGGTTTTATAGCCACATTATCAGCTATTAACCTAAAGAAATTTGCCTGTAAGAATCATTACTTGGTGGACGCTGCAAACATTATTGATGATATTAAATTAGCGTACAAGATTCTCTTACTCTTAATTACTAACAAAAAATCTTAGGCTTGGTGTCTATCATAGTAACCGTCTTTTTGGAAAGATTTGCGTTGTTTTTACTACAAATTATTTATTCATGTGAAAAGATAAATGTAAAAGTAAAACAAAAATAAAAATTAAAAATGAATCCAAATTAAAGTTGTAATCTTATATAGTCTAAAAGGCAAGAAGCGGGTCATTCCCAACACAAGTATCTCACGATTACTTAATGGGAAGGCTCAGTAATGTAAGGTTACAAAAGATTACTTAATAAACGAATTTGTCATTTTTCATTTGCTTGTATGTCAATATTGGACCGATGCAAAAATGTCTCATTGTTCATCGAGGGGAGACGTGAACGATGACTATCGAGGGTGTAGTTTGAAGTAGAACTCGTTACATTACGCATGATTTGGGAATCGCACTTTCTTCCGAGTGATACATAGTGCTTTATACTACTTATAGTTGAAAATATTAAATAAATTATATGGTATCAGGGCTTATTGGAATTTTTTTTAATTAATAATTAGCAGGCGTTTGTCTTCCATCTCACCTGATGGAAAGTGACGATGAAGACGAGGATCATACACGCCTGTCCAAGTTGATGCTATCAAGTATTTAGGTAAAACAGGCAACATCTTGTCCTTAAAGTCTTACAGTCCTTACAGTCTTACAACCAATCTTAAAGTTTTCCTGCCCTCTCTTGTCTCTTTTATTATGAATACATTTTCCACGTATACTAAAGTTGAGCCATTCCAAACGTGCGAACTGAGTCATAAATCATTTTTATCGGATCTCTCGCTCACACTTATAGGCATATCGGAACTCTTTCTCGCACTTCTAGTGTTGTGTGTTGAAACGATGTTTGTAAACGCTTATAATACTGTCAGTCAGTATTGATATAACCTGTCAAACATGACATTGAACTGTCATACACTCTCTTGTACAAAACTCGGTTGTGTGCTAACGTGTATTTCACTATCCAAATAAATCCTCGTTTATCTAAGTTTATTCCTGGTGTTTCTTTCATAATCCTTCAGGTTATGGGCCTGGTGAATATATATATATGTATAGGTATATGAATATATGTATAGGTGAATCATAATCCTTCAGGTGAATGATTCTGTTAGCCCAGGAGACAGTAAATCATTACTATTTTCATCACATACATTAAGTGGTAAAGTAAATACATCTCCCTGCTTATCATCATATGACACAACATTGTTAATGAATTTATTCTCTAAAAACGTGACATTACGAGCTTTAATGCAATCCTTCGGATTATTAGGGTCTATTAATCTATAACCCTTTGTTTGTTGGCAGTATCCCACAAATATGTACCGCTTTGTCTTTGGATCTAACTTAGTTCTCTGTGTGAGTTTTTGAGCATAGGCAATGCAACCAAAAATACGTAAATGAGAGATGGTTACCTTCCTTTTAGTCCATTTCTCTTCTGGAGTGTGACCTTTGACAGCTAAGGTTGGCGAGCAGTTTTTAAGATAAACTGCTGTGTTGACAGCTTCAGCCCAGTACTTATCTTCTAGGCCTTAGGCTTCCTAGGCTTCATAAGGCCATATACGGCTTAAAACAAGCTTCGAAGGCCTGGTATGAGAAGATTAACAATGTTTTGTGTAATAAGTTGATTTTCACAAAATCCATGTCAGAGCCATGTGTCTATTATAAATTAAGTAAAAATTCATTATCAATGATAGCTTTGTATGTTGATGACATAATTTTGTTTACAACACCAAATTCAACAGAAAAAGGTGATATCAAGGCAAAACTCAAGGCTGAGTTTGATATCACAGATTTAGGGCCAGCTAGTGTTGTTTTAGGTATGAGAATATGTAAACATAAAGACATGATCACTCTAGATCAATCAAAATATATTGAAAAGACTTTGCTAAAGTTTAAAATGGAAAATAGCAAGTCGTCCCCTACTCCCATGGAGGCAGGAGCTATACTTAGCAAATCAAAATATATGCATGACAATAATAGTAAATACAGAGCCTTAATAGGTTCTCTTATGTACATTGCAGTTGGGTCGCGTCCAGATATAGCTCACGCAGTCAGTTACCTCAGTCAGTTTAATGATTGCCACACGGAAATTCATTGGAAGGCAGCAAAACGAGTCCTTCGTTATCTTAAGGGTACTAAAGATTATAAATTAATTTTTCAGAAAAGCGGGCTGGAGATATCTGCTTTTGCGGATTCTGACTGGTGCAGGAACGAAACAGACCGTCGCTCATACACAGGTTTTGTGTTCCGGATAGGTAAATCCATTGTATCTTGGGAGAGTAGAAAACAGCGGACCGTAGCTTTATCTAGTACAGAAGCGGAGTACATGTCTCTGTCTGAATCCTGCAAAGAGGCATTATTCCTTCTATAGTTTTTGAAAGAAATAATGGGTAAAACTTTGAAAGTTATCATTTATAATGATAATCAATCCGCGCAGAAACTATGTAAAAATTCAATGTTCCATTCAAGAACAAAGCACATAGATATAAGACACCACTTTATAAGAGAACATGTATCTAATGGCTTCATTGATTTAAGATATTTATGTACTGCTGAAATGCTAGCAGATTTGCTTACAAAACCTTTAACTAAAGAGAAACATGAAAAGTTTGTGAGTCAATTGTTGTTTAGAAAGTAATTAAAACAGCTTATTGTTATTCAGTTATAGATTTTAATTACTATGTTGATATTAAGAGTTTATCATTAAACAGAATTTGTATTGTATTGGTTACATTACAAGACATAAGAAAATAAGTGCATAGGTACATGCATAATTGCAAACTTGTTTTGTTCGGTCATTGTTGAACAATGTAACTGGCAAATAATAACATAATTTAAAACCAGTATTAAAGGTTAAGGGCCAGTGTTGAAACGATGTTTGTAAACGCTTATAATACTGTCAGTCAGTATTGATATAACCTGTCAAACATGACATTGAACTCTCATACACTCTCTTGTACGAAACTCGGTTGTATGCTAACGTGTATTTCACTATCCAAATAAATCCTCGTTTATCTAAGTTTATTCCTGGTGTTTCTTTCATAATCCTTCATTGTGTGTAACAACAAAGAAGGGATTTGTCGTAATGTTTTATGACTCAGTTCGCACGTTTGTAATGGCTCAACTTTAATAGTCACATTATTTTTGCAAGCTCTAAATAACAAATGTACCGACATATCGATCCAGGAAATAGACGAACTGATAAACATAATTCAATATTACGAAAAATCATATTAAATATTAGCTTCCCGTCTCGCGGCTTCGCCTTCGCTAAAAGTGGTATTTTCCCGCGTAAATAGTAACTTTAGTGTTATTTCAAGACATATTTTATCGGCGTAGGTACTAAACATTTCATCTGTCTAGGCGTTTTAGCATTTAGATGTAACAAACACACAGACAACTTGCTTATTATTATTATTTTATTATTATTATTATATTTATATTATTAATTATTATTTTATAATAACTATTTCTGCCAATTTCAAGTATTAGTATAATAAAAGTATTAGTAAAATTAAAACATTGCTTTCAAGACATGTCTCTTAAAAAGCGTTATTCCACTTTCATTCACGAGTTTCACATTTTGCGTTCTTGTCAATATACGAGTTTGACAATACGCGTATTGGACATTTTGCGAAAACTAACATCCTCTTGTCATTTTGAGTGTTTGACCTAATGCGTATTTGACCTTTATCGTAGAATTCTTTATTACAATGATTAAAACTCAATATTTAATAATTCAGAGTTTGAAAAGTTTGAGACAATGCAGACGAGATCGCTGGATGTGCTCTAGGCACTGTGCTCGAGGAAGGCCGTGGTACAGGTAGTACAATCGGGGAACTTGGTTCAGGCTCAGATTCGCATTCGAATCCCCTGCAGTGTTGTCACCCCTCAGTATGCGGAGCGCCTACAAAATACGTCTCCGACTCGACTGCACCAAACGAAAAACTGACTGCCGAAGTGCCACTGGCAAAGCCGTGCTCGGTGATGGTTGAGATAAGTCTTGCCGTTTTATCGTGCTCAACCCAGCACCAATATCAGCAAAAATAGTCGCCAATGTTCTGCGAAAGCAGTAGCCAGTGTAACCTTGATTGGCTTAATTTGGATAGGAGCTATTTATTTTGGCACCCATCTTATTTTCTCAATTTCGTGTTTCATACATTGCTTGTGCCCATATTGTAATAAAAAGCAATTGGTCTTTTCATAAAAACAGCAGTTTTTCGCTACTTTCCACTTTAAAAATTCTTCATATGCCATTGGTATACCATTGACTGGATTTCGATTTCTCAGACAAAAGGTTTTCTATAATTTGCACCAAGACAGTAAACTAGTAGAGTCCAAGCAACTCAAAATGGATGTGAAAGAATCCTTTTAGTTGGTAACCATGGTCGACTACAGCTGGAAATAAATAAAATCATGGCAGAAAATTGTTCTTCCTCTTCAGTTTTAAAATTTTCAATAATGCCCGAAATTCTTATTTTATAAGTTAATATAATATATAAATACTTATGTGCCCGGGGCCCCGGCATGGCCTAACATGGCCCTGTGGGTAGATACTTCGTCTGTTTTTTGAGTAGTTTTTCTTACACGCCTGCCAACTCACACTTGAACAACGTTGAAGTGTTGACATTTTATCATTACGTTTAATTTTGATTTAAACAAAGTGGCAGCCAAGTTTATATAGCTAAGTATATTGCCACTTCACAGATAACTTGGTAGGTCTGTGTGTTTTTAGGTTCATAATAAAACAAAGTAAATCTTGAAGTCTGCATTTTATTGTGAAGGTTTTCTCCTAATATAATTTATGGTTACAATACGACATAAGCTTAATTTCTTAATTACTGTATAATTCATTATCTTTTAATGTTTCGTATAGGTAATTGTAGGGTGATTATTTATGACTTGTAAAAATTTGGGACTTAAGGTATTAAAGTTTTCGTTTCTGTATACATATCTAGGTATTTCATAAATGTATGATATGAAAAATCTGTATTTTTTATTTAAAGTTATACATATAAGTGCTTTATTATATAATGGTTCTGAAACGTAATTCGTAAGAACGAGTTTGCCAATAAAAACCGTATCACAGATAAGCCAATTAAAATTGTTTAAATTGAAGTCTATTTTGATTTAAGTTTAAATTATCCTAAGTAATGTAGGTTCGAAATTATCTTACAACTGTATTAATGATAATAAAATTTAAAATCTAATTGAATGTTTAGAATTGTACTTGTTACATCGTACTATGTTGCCTGGATAGGCTCGTAGAGGATTTAAAAACTAAACAGTTTTGAAAATCATACAGCTAGTGAGGGATTTAAATAAATCTTTTAATGTATCTCGATAGATGGCGTTAAGAAAAGCTGATCCGAATATAGAATAAGAAGATAGGTAGGGTGAAAAGAAGACAAGGTCACTACAATAATATAATATGCCAATTTACGATAGTCAAGCTGTATAGCATAGTTCTTGCGCTTGTTATTTGATACAAATTTATTTAAAAAAATTGGATAAACTGTCACTAGCACCTTCTATCGTACAATTTATTCACAATTTTTACAAGCTATCATAAAATCCCTCATTCTACTCGACTTAATCTTACCAAGTTAGTAAAACTTTAACTGTATTTATTTTACTGGCAACGCAAAGTTTATCAATCTCCATATTAAAATAAAAATAAGTACATTTTGTGGCATAGATGTGTATTTCTGTAATAGGTACCTATAAGAAACTATATATTTTAAATAATAGATTGATTATATTACAAGCTTTACATAAATATTGAATGCGTTGATATGCTTTGGAAAATCACAACGTTAACTTAACTAACGGAAATAACAGATTTTTGAAATCTTAAAAAGAAAGTTATTATTTTGTAGTACAGTATAAGGTAGACAGTTGACGATTTTAAGTTGTGAACCTAGGTACTATATAAATTGCCGCTATAATAATGAAGAATGAAAAACCAAATAATAAGGAAAATGAAACGGGTCACCAATCGTTTTGTTGACAATTTGTGAAATTAGTGAGACGGAATTATTTGTACAGAAAAGCGATTTGTAAAATCCGACCAGCCAGTCGTGGCAGTCGCAGTATTTAAATAAACAAAAATACAGAGTAAAATAATTTTGAAACTTGGAAACTTTTTCTAATAAGATTTCTGATAACTAGGTATCTTAGAAGTTAGATACTTAATTTATTTTTATCATAAGTCACAGTCAATAGCAAGGAAAATAACCTATAATCATTAATTGATTAATCAATCAGGTATTAGCTTCGATCGAAGTATCTGCCTAATTAGTTGTGTTGCAGATAAAGGGTGCGTTCCTAATGTGACTCACAGCGATATCAGCGCTAAAACTGCTCATAACAAAGTGATATTTTTGCTATGTAATCGGAACGGTAAATAGCCGTTTAGCGTACTAAAATTCTAATTGTTCCTCTCTTAAATCTAAAGTTATGTTACAGGAGCCATTTTTTGATATTATTACAAAAGAAAATCAATAATCAAGCTTCTAAAATCTTTAATCGTCAACACAACGAATAAACTTCATGAGTAAGTTTTGTCACGCCGTTTAGAGCGATCATGCTACGAAGCTTGGGCACTGTGAGCGGGAAGATAGTTAAAATTGTACTGAGTAATTAACACACAGTCGAACATGAAGTTCTATTTTCATTGGTTTGCTATAATCATAACCAGACTTATACTTTTAGTCATGTAATCAGGATAGTATTTAGAAAATATAGACAAATAGAGACAGTGTTTAAGCATGCACGACTAGAAGAAAACTTCGGTATGGATAGTTTAACTCATTTGTGCTCTCGGCTGTACGTGTGCGTTAAGCTCGTATACAGCGACACTGTGTGCGTGACAAAAAGGTTACTGGTTTGAGAACGTGGTTCAACAAGATTACGGCTGCCACACAAAGTTGCTTGTATATTTACAAGCACACACATACATAGGGTCGCGCGAATTTATAAGTATTTAAGTAGAAAATGTAGGTAGTTTCGTGGGGATCGCCTGTGCCCAGTTTTAAGTGCCCAGTAGTTGATCACAGTCGTGCATGCTTTCTTTAAGATCTTATATTTTTTCGTTCGATTAGCGTATTCTAGTAATCGTTAAATTATTTGGTTTTTCGAGACCCGTTTCTATTGAGAAATTATAACAACTCAACGAAAACAACACAGGATAACAATATCAAGATTTTGTGACATTTTTATATAAACAAATTGTTTAATAAGTACATTTTTGTAAAGCAGGGTTGCATATAAAAAATGTTACTATGATTAATTTTTATTCAGTGATGTAAATAAAAAAAAAACTGAAATCAGTCTCGAGGACACAGGCGGAGCAAACTTTTACACGCGACTTCCATCGGGGATTATAAAAATAAATAATGCATAAGTCGCCCAAAAAACTGGTCTATCACTTTTGACAAAACTTCCTGTGTAACCAAAACAGCTGTAAGGTTCAGTCAGTAACGGTCAGAATATTATGACAAAAGAAGATCGACCTTGTTGTTCTGTGACGCACAGATGAATTTCACCCGTAAGGAGACATACGTCACTTTTGCCGAATGTACCTACCCATAGGGTACATGTGTTTGCTGAATATGAAATCAAATGCCATGGATTATAAGCAACCCTGCTTAACAGAACTTGGTAATTTATCTAAACTTAAATAAACTTAATAAAGTTATAGATAGCTGTTTGTTGTGCAATTTATGTATTCCTTTCTATTTAACTACATTGTTAATAATTTCTAAATTTGCATAATGTCCTACTGACAATGCATGATCTACTGCCCATACATTTAATATTCTTGTAAACAAAACATTTTGCATGAGATTCATTAAGATTTTCAATTAAATATTGAATGTTCAGTTGTGAATGTATTATTTTCCTATTCTAATAATTTTTACTTTAATCTCACTGTTTTTTTTTGATAAATATAATTATATATTATATTCTAACAGCGTTTTATACTTAGGACGATTATGTACAATATGAATACTTTTTTCAAGATTAAATTACCTAATAGTTATTACGTTAAATGCATAAGCAATGCAATCATTGCACTATATTGTATTGTTCACCAAATCTCAAAGTAGACCTGTTTAATTTTAATAAAAATTTAAACTAGGTATTTCAGATAAACATTCAACCAACAAACTAGAATAATAAATATTATGTTATAGTACCCAATACTCCTAAGCATTAAAAATTAAAATTCGTTTCTGATCACAAAATTTAATAAAAAGCATATTACACAATAATTATTAACAAAACTTTATTTAATAAGTATTAAATATATTACAAATATTTCATGTTATAATATATAGTGTATACTAATAATATAAAGTCAAAAATAATTATAAAACGGAAGGAAAATAAGGCTTCGATTGATTCGTTTAGATATAAATCTTACTACGTAGTAGATAAATACGAGTATTGATCCAGTTGATTTATGCATGTATTTGTACTCTCGAGCAGCTTTTGTATATGCTAAAGTTGAAGTTGGCATATTATTTTAAAGCAAATAACATAATTGTAAACATATCATAGTAAACTCTATGACTGAGTATATAAGGTAGATATTTTTACTGCTTTTATGAACTTACCGATTACTAATCAGATAATTAAACGCTCCAATCACGTTTCAAAACCAGTCAGAACGTCTCCTGTTTAGTCTAAAAGTTGATGGAATAAATATTATTATTGTGCATTAAAAGAAAATTATATAAAAATAAATATCAAATTATACTTGTATAATGAAAACTGTAAGCCAACTCAACTTTATGATATATAGCGACTAAAACTAAATGGTCCGAATAGGTGATATATAATTACATGTAAGATTATAAAGCAGAACTTTTTTTAAACCGATTCTGATACATAGGTATGGGCCAAGTAATAATCAGAAACTATATTTTATATCATAATCCTAAACCAAGAATTACAAACAAGTGGAATGTATTTACTATGCTGGTAATAATGTTATGTATTTTAATTAATTAAAACTTTTATACTTCTTCTATCTAATAATGTTATTGTCATTGCTATAACTTTATAGAATTATCTTACAGCATTTGATTTGGTCTAGGATCATAATATAATCCTGTGCAAATTAGCAAATGCACATATTTTGACACTCAAAAAGTATTAGAACCGATGTAATCCTTTGATATTGATCCTTTAAGATTTTACTTTTGGGTTCCGGAAATAAGGACACCTTATAGTTCAGACAAGCTGAGGCCCATTGTTAAATGTTAATTATATCTCTTAGTTAGATTTAAGTATGTATTTTTAATTGTATGGTCAGGATAAGTATACATTAATGTTTTTTATTTTTTATATATAATATATAAGCCATGATTAGCTTAGATTATATTGAGCCACTGAAGTGTATAGGTAATAATAATTTATATTTAATTTTCACTATTTAAAGCTCTTAGTTTTCATTTGATACGAGGAGGTCCTCGCGAAGAAAAGTACCCGTCATCGCGCGATGCATGCGACGGGAGTTTTTTTTAAGATATAGAGATATAATAACTATTTAACCAGTTTCATTAATAAGCATTTTAATAAAACGAAAGCTTTGCTTTTGGCAATTTTGCACAGGGTAATAAACACCTTGAAATGATATTGATTTAATGAAAATGCCCTTAACACTCCTAAGAGTTCGTTACGAAGGTCACTTGGATGTAAGCACTGCACTTAATTAACTGAATTTCTGTACAGAGTCAAAAAGTTCGTTTCATAAGATAGAGTTGAATTCACTAGAAAATTCTTATAGGACAAATACCGACACTGAACCGAGAATCTATTAAATAGTCCAAACTTGCACTTTTTCAGCGATAACACACCAGCTGGCTTGGTCGTAAAACGAAGATACGACGTGGAGGCTCTCGACGTACTTATCTATGAGTTGGTCGAGTTCTCCTCGTTTGAAGACGTGGTAGTATCTGTGGTAGGTGACGGCGCCGCCTTCGGAAGGCAAGCTGTCAGATCCGTCACTTAGAGAAGGCAATAATGGCGCGTGAGCGATGGCGCGCGCGGGCACTGCCGGAACAGTCGCTGTGTCTTCAGAACAAGATCTAGTCTCAAGAAGTTTTCTCTCTTTAGAACATTCACTGCAAGACGGTAAAGAATTCAAACTAGCACAACCCAACGAAGCTGTACTCCCAGTTTTATCCCGCCTACTCCAGTCGCTCCCAGCTGAAGTATCACTTGACTCAATAGAAAATCCAGATTTTAAAGGAGCCGTGCTCGTACTCGATCGAGAAGTCATAGATTCCGGGCTGATCTCCATTTTGTCTAAGTCGCTGGAATCCGTGGACTGACCGACTTTCAGCGAATATCTTTTATCTGTACTGGTGCATAAAGAATCAACGCTCATTTCAGATTCTAGAGAGTAACCCGTTTCAAGTGACTGACTTGTGTCGTAAGCTCCAGAATCGATAGTAATTTCAGGGTTCCCATTACTAGAGCAAATGGCACTGTCATCGTCTGAATTTTTAGCATTAATATCGGTTAATTTCTCGTCTATAAACTGCTTTGTAGTCATATATTGTATGTTGGCACAATTATTTAAATAAATATCTTCCTCACTTGTTACTTTCATAGTCCTTTTAAGTTCACGGTATTTATTAATAATAGGATCAACATCCTTCGATCTCTTTTTACTTTTAGTTTTAGTGCCGCATTTAGGAAACAACTTATTTATATCAGTCTCTTGTGTGTCGGTGACAGAAATTGTGAATTTATTCTTTTCTGAAGTTTCAATGCCCAATTTAAGATTTTTCTCAGATTTAATGTAAGGTTCTTCGAGATGTTGCAGGCTGTCTGATAGTTCATCTAATATTTTCTGGGTATTTCTGTCTTCTTCTTCCCGTTTAAGTCGAAGTGATATACTTCTCTCACTGCTGCTGCTACTGGGTAAATCAAAATCTTCTTCATTAATTCGTTTAGAGTATTGATCGATTTCCTGTAACAGCTTCTCACTTAGTTTTTCAGCAAACTCGGTCAATTGTTGGTTTCGATCTTGATCCTCAGTCCATTCCTCTTCCTTGACAATAATGTCAGATTTGCAAGTAACCAAAGGTTCGTTGGCTTGCAATTTGTTAAAACTTTCTGATTTTGAGATGGATTTATCAGAATCAGTGCTAGATATTGAGATCGAATCATAAAGTCTCGTAGGGCTTCGATGAGTTTTGCTAAGATTTTCATCTAAAGATCGGCCTTCAGGTCGACTGGGTGATAGTCGGTTCAAGCTCCAAGTTGAATTGCTAGTGCTTCCTAATTTCGGAGACCGATCCTTGGATCTTCGTCCAGGTGACAATCGCTCTAAACTTGACGTGCTTCCGCTAGAGCTGGTGTGGGATCTTGATTTATCTTCCAATATACGCAAATCTCCGGGAGATAATTTATTTAAACTCCAATTACTGCTGCTACTGCTGCTTGAAGCACCTTGTACTAAAGCGATTGCTTCTGAGCTTTCCAATTTCTCCATTTTTTGTTTCCTGGATCTTGGACTGCACTGTGGATGGTTGTCTGATGTTTCATCTTGAGTTTGTGTTATTTCGACTGTGGTCTCGATTTGCTGCGGCGGCTGGGTTGGTGACTTATTGAAAGGATTTGTCAATTCCACTTGTTTGGTTTCGTTTATGGTGTTCAGCTGATCTGCAAGGAATAAATAAGATAAGTTGACCAATTTATTGAATAATCTTTTCGTTGAACAAAGTTGTGATAAACCAAACGAACTGATTTGAAATTTGATATAAAAACCTTATAAAATATTACTTTTGCATTGTAATTTTAGTGAATTGTCTAAATGTAAATCCTATTTGAATTACTTTTGTTAATAGAAAGTTCATAACATAGGGCTCACCAATTATTAAATAAATACTATTTAACTAAAAATGTGACTCATGTGACTCATGAAGTATTCATGTGACTCACCTTTCTCAGCAGCAAATTTCTTAAGTTCATCTGTGACGACGCTAATGACGCTATCAACAGAGTCGGGTGAAGATACGCCACTCGAATCACTGTCCACGTCATCAGTCGCCGGGTTAAAGAGCTCCAGTGACATGAACATTGGATGTTTCTTGATAGCGATTGGCTCGGTTTTACTGGCACTACGCACTATCGGGTACGCCGACCGGCGTGTCGACAAGGGCGGCGCTATCCCCTTATTCAACATCTCTTTAATCTGACGAATCCTATCTTTACGACGCTTCTCAGCCGATTTCGCATCTAATGTATCATTTGACTTATTAGTTTCTTTCGACTTATTCCTAAACTGCGGTATTTCAGGTAACTCTGCTACTGTTTGTAACGTTATTTTCGGATATGGCTTCACGTCTTGTAAAGTCGTGCATCTCGGATTCAAATCGTCGGTTTCTATGGTCAATTTGTGAATTTCTTCGATGTCTTTGCTGATTTCTTCTAGTAATTCTTTGGCTATGTCGGTCGGGGTTTCCTCATCTTCTTCTTTTATTGGGGGGATCGGGTCGATGTTGTTGTAGATTTCTATGGGAGCGATTTTGTTGATCACAGGAAGGATTTCGTGGTGAATGAGTTTTTCTTCGCAGTCGGGTTTAGGCGGAGAGTTTGGTTGGCTTTTGGATTGGGGTTTGGTTTGTACGGGGCTGACAGAGGTTGTTGTTGAGTAGTTTTTAAGGCTGTATTGTGCAACAAGTATTTTATTGACCGGGGGGTTTGTATCGTTGGGCGGGCGGATGAGGGGGAAGGCTTGTTTGAGGCGGGGGGAGGGTAAGCCAGGGGCTGCCTTGACGCGTGGGGATGTGGGCACCGATGACACTTTGAGCCGTGGCGACGTCGGCCCGGGGGACAGCGGTGCTGGCGACAGTGGCTCCCCAGACCCATCAGTCTTCGGCACGTAAATCACAGACGCGAAACTATCCTCCGAATCCACACTCGTATCGCTTTGTAAACTACTGTCTTTAGACGAATCCGAACCGTCTTCTTTCGAATGTCTTCGTTCGGGAGCCGACTTTTCAGTCCCCGTGTTATTATCGCTGGGCGTAGAAACCTCTGGCACGGGGCCGTGACTCTTCCAGCCTTGAAACATTTTAACCAGGACAGTGACTTTATCTATATTCGTTGTCGACGTTTTGAATTTACTAGTGAGGCCATTTTTTAAGGATTGGAATTTTTTCGCCGTCGTCGCCGACGTTGAAAATATTGAATCGCGAAGTGAATCCAAGGCTCCGGGTCGACGGTAAAGATACTCTTCATTTAATGAAGCTTGTTTTTGTATATTTTTTCTGAGACGTTCTTTCTCTCGTAGCCGTTCTACAGACATGAGTTCTTCATTTAAGGAGGTCTGTTTGAAAACTCCTGGTTTTCTCGAGTACAATTTGGCGGGGTGGATTTTAAAGTTCGGCATTTCGTCCACGAGGCTTTTCATGTCAGTTGGTTTGTCAAGGTCTTCTTCAGCGTCGTCTTCGTTGATGGATTTCTTTTGTTTGACGAGGCGAGGTTTCTTACGGGGTTCAATGATTTCAGCTTCGACTTGTTGTTGGTTTGGAGGGTTATCATCTGTGGATAAGCTTGGGAGGCTGGAACGGGAGCGGACGAGGTCTCTTCTATCTACGTCAGCGATATCAGAAAGACTTCGAGATTTGAGGGTAGAGGCGTCAGCTGATGGTTGGGAGAGTAATCTTGGTGGTAATACTTCATCAAGGCGTCTCAATTCTATAGGTAGGTCAGCGGCGGGAGGTTCAGGTCTAGATAGAGTTCGTCTAGGAACGGGACGTTGTCCAATGCTCCAGGACGGCAGAAAGGACCGCCGGCCTGCTAGTCGTTGCAGGGCACGTCTCACAAAGGAGTAGCAGGTTTCGTTAGGTGATGACAAGGAGGATGAACCCGGCGAACCGTCGCGATTTTTCCATGGCTCACCGTTGCTGGAAGGTAAAGAAATGACTTATTGAGTAATGTATGTAGAGAATACTACATATCAGAAATTTCTTGATATGTATTATTTTCTAAAAATTATTCTTTCTATTCTCGAAAAAGCTTTCTAAAGTATACCACAATACTATAAATTATAGTATAAAAAACAACTCTATTTTAAACGTTCCTTAATGGTGAGTTTTATTAGGTAACATGCAAATATTTGAAAAAAATTTATACTTATAAAGTTATTATTCTTATCATAGATATTGAAACAAATAAAAAAATTAAAACCCTATTATTCATATAAGCCAGTTGTTATATTTCGTTATATCAAAGGTACAGAAGACTATAATTTTAAATCCTTTAAATGCAAATGATCAAATATTACGTCAGGTGTGTACTTAATGTTCCAAATACGATATATTATTTTAGTAAAGATTAAAAATATATGAATATTGAACTTACTGGTCGTTATCGACGGAGAGGTACCTCGGCGTGGGCGCGGGTGGACAGAGCGAAGCCGGTCGGTGCCATGGGATCAGCACATCCTGGAGGATGAAGGAAAGTTCAACTTAAGTGAAAATTTTATTTTTACTAAATTGTTGTATTTTTGAATATATTTATATTATTATTTATAATATCTAACAGCACAATTAAAAACTTTCAGACTTAAATATTTAATATTAATTCATCCAGACTATGAGGATACAGCCTAAATAAAGTAGAGTTTGTAAGTGAATGCTGAGGCGTTTCAGCCGCAGGACTCTGTATTCTAGAGGTACATGTACCTTTTTATATGAATATAATGTAGAAATGAGTGTCAGGATGTAGTGTGAATGTGCGTGTGGTGTATGTTTAGGTATATACAGTAATCAGTACGTGTGGTGTAGGGAATGCAATGCCGACGCGAGATCGCAAATTCGAGATCCCACGGGATTAGAAATATCAATCCCGCGAGATCCCGGAATTTTCGGGGTCTTGTCTAGTTTAAAAAAAATGTAAAATTCGGATGACTGAAAACGATAAAAACTGCTTTTAGTTGTGGTAGTGGGGTTAATTAAAATAAAATATTATCTGAAAGAAAACAAAAACTTTTATTCTTTAAAATTACTAACTAAATAGTCAAGAGTTTTTTTTGGAACTTAACATAATCGAAACAAAAAGGAGAACTCAAGGAGATTAGAAAGTAGTTACGGGTGATCTTGAAAGTAACTTCTTAAAAAAAAAGTGAATGTATAAGTGCTATCTGCTAAACGGCCACTAATGTCCGTTGCAATGTACCCAGATATAAACCCAAAATAAGGTCACCGCCAAGGGTGGTAAAATTTAGGGGGTGGCAGAACTTGGTGTAATTATTTTTTGTGATTCCCTAAAATGAAAAGTCTTGTACATAGAACCTCGCAAAAAATAACACGAATAGACTGCCACTATATTTATTTAAAAATTCCGAAACATAGAACTATTCTTGGATTACTTACTATTTTTTAATTTTTTTCTTCAATCATAAAATGTTCGTGTTTTACTGTGCTTAAGATGGGGACAATCTTCTATGGGCCTAGGGCAGCCAGCGTATCAGATCCATTGCGATCCAAATAAATAATGAAGAATAAAGTAACACCGCCTATAGACTCACGCGAGCACCGAGCAGATATCTACACTGATGTGACATTTTGGTGACAGTAGAGCTTCTCTTGTTAAGATCTCGTCTGGAGCGGTACTACGTTCCTTCCTATTTTGCCTTCCGTAATAATCACGTTTATGTGGTTGTCTTCCGGTCCAAGGGAAGGAATAGCCAGTCCAATTACTGGAACAAAGGCAATTTAATCTAAACAACACCTTCGACTACAGATGTGCATCGGCGCGGATGCCACTCATCATGTGGTCGCCTGTTTTCAAAAACAAATTTTAGAAAACCTTCGCACTTGAGTTCATCGAGAATGTTATCTGGAATAGACGACAGCTTTGGTATTATGCATATTAAATTACTGTGATAAAAAGAAAAAGCATTATTTGTTAGAAGGCAAGAGTATGTTGGATAACGCGAATTGTTCAGACGAAATAACATGGCCACAGAGTAAGCATCTACATTAAAAATAAGGTTCTGACTCTGCTCTGAGACCGAAAAAGAATGTGAAAACCGAAAAATAACGAAATGGGAAAAAACCATACAAGTTTTTATGAATTCATTGACGCCTGCTTTCAACTTCAAGAAGATCTACATCACCTCTGAGAATAATATAAGCGAAAAAGAGTAAGCTTCAACGCTGGTAACTGCGTCCAGGTCACCTATACCAGAAAGAGAAATAAATTTCTTTCGATTATAGGATCCCGGAATTTTCGGGGTCTTGTCTAGTTTAAAAAAAATGTAAAATTCGAATTTCGTAGTCACTATGTCATGCATGAATAGCATACCTAATAAGTTTCTTCTGTCTTCTAGACTGGCTGGACCAAAAGCCTTACATGATTCTTTACACGATTATATCCTTTATTGGTTTTATAATTACGATTTTTTGCAAATCGTTTTTGGATACGTGCAATGCGGTTTATATAGGCTTGGTATTGAGGATTCCGGATAACACATGCGTAAAACACCATTTCGAGACACCTTACACCCTTGAAAGGCTAGGTTCTTATGGGCTTTATCGACAATGGCATCAATGTGTTTTGCAAATATTAATTTGCTGTCCAAAGTCACACCTACAAGGCTATAATCGAAAGAAATTTATTTCTCTTTCTGGTATAGGTGACCTGGACGCAGTTACCAGCGTTGAAGCTTACTCTATTTCGCTTATATTATTCTTATAGAAGTTGAAAGCAGGCGTCAATGAATTCATAAAAACTTGTATGGTTTTTTCCCATTTCGTTATTTTTCGGTTTTCACATTCTTTTTCGGTCTCAGAGCAGAGTCAGAACCTTATTTTTAATGTAGATGCTTACTCTGTGGCCATGTTATTTCGTCTGAACAATTCGCGTTATCCAACATACTCTTGCCTTCTAACAAATAATGCTTTTTCTTTTTATCACAGTAAGTTAATATGCATAATACCAAAGCTGTCGTCTATTCCAGATAACATTCTCGATGAACTCAAGTGCGAAGGTTTTCTAAAATTAGTTTTTGAAAACAGGCGACCACATGATGAGTGGCATCCGCGCCCATGCACATCTGTAGTCGAAGGTGTTGTTTAGATTAAATTGCCTTTGTTCCAGTAATTGGACTGGCTATTCCTTCCCTTGGACCGGAACACAACCACATAAACGTGATTATTACGGCGGGCAAAATAGGAAGGAACGTAGTACCGCTCCAGACGAGATCTTAACAAGAGAAGCTCTACTGTCACCAAAATGTCACATCAGTGTAGATATCTGCTCGGTGCTCGCGTGAGTCTATAGGCGGTGTTACTTTATTCTTCATTATTTATTTGGATCGCAATGGATCTGATACGCTGCTGCCCTAGGCCCATAGAAGATTGTCGCCATCTTAAGCACAGTAAAACACGAACATTTTATGATTGAAGAAAAAAATTAAAAAATAGTAAGTGATCCAAGAATAGTTCTATGATTCGGAATTTTTAAATAAATATAGTGGCAGTCTCTATTCGTGTTATTTTTTGCGAGGTTCTACGTACAAGACTTTTCATTTTAGGGAATCACAAAAAATAATTACACCAAGTTCTGCCACCCCCTAAATTTTACCACCCTTGGCGGTGACCTTATTTTGGCTGAAATAGTATTGAAATAAACCTGCATTGAATTTTGTGTTTTATTTTATTCTCGTGTGTCAACAAGTATTGTCCGTAAGAAACCGTACAGATTGTAATGTTGATGTAGGTATGTGTGAATTTTGATGATTTCCGATTTACAGAAAATATTTGGACACTAGCATAGTTTTTAAGCTTTGTAATATTAACAAAAAATTATTACTATTATTATTCTTTGGGGAAATCCGCCACTGCATGCAAGTACTAACTAGGAGGCGCATTATAAATTATCGTTTCGCCATTGTTTCGTTCATAGCAAATACCTGTGAATGAAAATTCCGTCCTTCATGCTCCATGGCCCACACTGTGAGCAGCAGCCGTCCTCCGATGCGCGTGACGCGAGCCAGCTCCCGCAGCGCGCGCGCACGTCGCTCCACCGTCGCCAAGTGATGGACCACTGCGATGGAGAGTACGCCGTCGAAAGATTCGTCCCGGAACGGAAGGCACAGGTTGTCGCAGACGACCACCTAGTTGGGGAACATATTTTATTAAGACGGTTGTTCAAAGTGTAATTTTATGAATTTACTAACGAGAAAGAAAGAAATGAGAACTAGAAAGAAAGGTCGATACATCTGCAGACTAATCACTTCGATATCGGAAACTTGATATTAAGTAATAAAGTTGAAATAAATCTATGTCTGCGACGGCCGAGTATCGTTGTACGTACTAGCCCTGTCCCAAGGGCCCAGGTATGATCCTGGCCGGGGTTTCATTTGTGTGATGAACACAGATGTTTGTTCTAGAGTCATGGTTGTGTATTGTAAATAAATGTGTGTGTTTATTCTGGTTTCCCCAATTCAGTGTATGGTCATCAATAACACAAGCTATGCATACTTTGGGGCCATGCAGTTGGTGTGTTTGTCTGGAAAAAAACATCTTTTAAATTGTCGAGAAATATTTGATTTCGATAATTGTGGAAAATTTTATGTAATTTAATTATTTATTTATTTAAATGTAAATATTGTTTTTACGCCCATAATAATAAACTTTTACTGCTATACTGTGAGCACAGTAACGATAACTCTCATTGGATAGGTTTGTAGTATCAATATCACGAAAGGCTCAGATCGAAGGTGTAAGTCTAAGTTACACGTATCAACAAATAGCTTCGAAAGATTCGTCCCGGATGGCAAGACGGAGGTTGTGCTGGTTAGGAAAGAGTGATAATAATATATTAATAATAATAATAAATCCCCAGACAAACAATTCAGCTATATGGCCCCAAAGTAAGCAGAGCTTGTGTTATGGATGATCGGACAGCGAACTTCGGGGGAACACAGAATAAATATACATATAAATATACAATAAGACAATCATGACCTGAGAACAATTATCTGTGTTCATCTCACAAATGAAGCCACGAACAGAATGATTAGTAGAGGTTTAGTAGAATATGATATCAAGATAAAAATCTAGTCAAAATAGATACTGGGAGAATAAGAAAAAAACCTCTCCTTGTTAAAGCACATTCGGATGTTAGCCAAATTAAAGATTATTGCTCTTCTGATGTTTTAGAAATGTATAAACTGGACACATGGGTTACATCCATTGGTGTTAAACAATCATAGTAACAGATCTTGACTCGGTTAAACATGCCAAGAAAACCTATGAACCTAATTTGCTCCAAAATAATATTATTTCGGAACTGTATGTTAAATATAACAGTTGGCAAAAATTATATACAGATGGCTCAAAAAGTAGTACTGGACTAGGTGCTGGTTTGTTTGATTGGGATCTTGGTCATAAAAAATGTTGAAAATTAATGTAAATACCTCAATTATGTCCCTAAAACTCATTGCCATCTCTGAAGCTTTAACCTATGCTTTGAATTGTAACAAATAATTGTCGTTATTACAGACAGCAAGAGTGCTTTGCAACACGTGGCTCGATGCGCCTCTGGTTCTAGCAGAGGTACACCGATAACCTATGTTATCTTAAAATCTATTATTCTAAATCTATTATCTTATGTAATAAAAATATAGATGTGAGATTGCAATGGATTCCTGGACACATAGGATTAGCAGGGAACGAGGAGGCCGACCAATTGTCTAAGTTAGCAGCAACAGAGGGTACCTACTATAATTTTTTTAACCAGATTATACAGATTTTATATCAAAATTCAAAAATACAGTTAGAAACAATTGGAACACTCATTTTAATACACTAAGTAAAGATAAAGGAATATGGTACAAATCCATCCAGAATCATCCTCCTCGTTTACCCTGGTTTGAGCATAGTAATTTAAGCAGAAATTGTATAACACTACTCCTAAGACTTAGACCGGGACACTATCCATCGGCGAAGCTTACATTCCTCATGAAAAAGACACAAACAGATAAATGTTTAATTTGTGGTAAAACTGAGGATGTACAACATTTGCTGATGGATTGTGTCAGAAATAAGGATGAGAGAGCATTGTTATTTGCAGAATACAATTTAAATATAATGGATGTAGGTCTGATTCAGACAATCCTTTCAGAACCAGGGTCAGAATCAGCAAAGAAGCTGAGCCAATTGGTTCTGCAATGATAATGCTTTCTCAACTTTAATATACTTAGTTATAGTATTTTTATTATTATTTGTTTTTTTTGCTGGGTATTTTCTTTTTTTTGTTGTATTTAGTTATTTATATATACGATGGGGTCGACATATCCATTGTGGATAAAGACCCTTTTAAATAAATAAATATAAAAAAAAAGATCAAAAATCCTAATTCATTAAAAAGACAACAGAACAAAGAAACAGAATAAATCAATCATTATGACATTCTTAACATGTTATTGTTAAATAAACGTAGAAAGTAAGTATAGAGTAGACCACAGTATCACAAAAAAATGTACAAATCACAAAACTGGAACTGTTTTTACATTCGGAATGGAATTTTGAAGTGTTTTTACATTCGGGACAAGACGTTTTTTTACTATCATTGAAAAAATATTTCCCACTGGATTTTGTATATTACAGATGAGAATTCGCAAAACTTCTGATTATTTTACTGTGGCTGCTACAGTAATAATCCCACCTCATTGTTATGATGCCTGGCCTGCCCCACAAGTCTTGTGCACCGGTCGCCGCCGACGCTGAACACCGATGGGTTCAAACTGAGGTACTTGCCGTTACCGCAACCTGAAACATTAAATACGTATTTTAGAATTGATACCCCTTGGTGCTTTCAGACGCGTTAATCCGAATCTCTGGAAAATTTCGGGATAACAGGTAGTCTATGTTGCATTACTACTATGAATTTCCACCACCTAGAAATAATTTAAATTGGTTGCGTAGTTTTAACTTTTTATAACTTCGTTGATGGTAAGTGGCATCCGCGCATGGACATCTTTAGTCACAGGCACTTATTTAACAACATTGAATGTGATTGTTGTATCGACTAATAAACCAAGCAACAGGGCACAGGCTTCAGTTAGAATTGCTTTTGTTATAGTAATTGCAGAGATTGTTCCTTCGCTTTATTCGGAACACGACGTAACCGTGAAGAATGGACCGTAGTACCGCCATAGTCGAGATCTTAACAAAAAAACTCTATTAATACTCTATTAATTATTGGTATTACAAATACAACATATTTTTGTTTCGCTTTAAATTCTAATTTCAAATTAATTCCATTAAAAAAAATTTACGTAGGTAATGTATTTAATCTACGTATTTGTACGGAGTGAAAATTATAAATAAACGCACAAGCGTTCACTTTTCGATCTGAAAACTGAACCCCGTGGTTGTCCAAGGCCTTTGGTTGACAGTGACGAATTAAAGGTGCTTGTGGAAACTGATAATTCTTAATCTACGGCTTTCGACGTTAGCAATAAAACAATATCGGTTAATTTGCGTCGAATCGGTAAGATAAAAAAGTCTTGGCAAAAGGG
Source organism: Marasmarcha lunaedactyla (assembly GCA_923062675.1). Lineage (NCBI taxonomy): Eukaryota > Metazoa > Arthropoda > Insecta > Lepidoptera > Pterophoridae > Marasmarcha > Marasmarcha lunaedactyla. The sequence goes on from OV281358.1 coordinate 8,593,951, forward strand.
GGTCCTCACGAACTTAATGATCACCAGGATAATGCTCGCGTCAAGCCTTGCCGTCTGCTACGTAACAGGCAAATAAACGAAGGATTCTTTAATAATAGGTCTTTACCTATGAAACTGCCGTTTTGCCGTACTGGCCATTTCAAATGAAAATATTTTTTTTTGACTGATAATTCTAATTTTAAATTAATTTTATTTGACAAACATGGAATTCTTTTTCTAAAATCGTCATTTGTTTAATAGTTAGTGTTTTGTTTTCAACGCATTCGAACATTTTTCGTCATCATAGATAAGTTAAAAATTCGAGTAATTATGGAGTATGAGTACCGTCGTGGCAGCAAAGCGGCACAAGCGGCACGCAACATCAACGACGTTTACGGACCGAACACTACAAACAAACGCACCACCCGTTATTGGTTTACCCGCTTCCGTTCTGGAAATTTTGACCTGAAAAATGAACCCCGTGGTCGTCCGAAAACTTTGGTCGACAATGACGAATTAAAGGCAATTGTGGAAGCTGATGAAACTCAATCCACGGCTGAATTAGCAGCAGCTTTCGACGTTAGCATCAAAACAATATTGGTCCATTTGCGTCAAATTGGCAAGGTAAAAAAGCTTAACAAATGGGTACCCCACGAACTCAATGACCGCCAGCGCGAAGTACGCGTGGAGACGTGCCTAGCACTGCTCAGCAGGCATACAAATGAAGGAATTCTGAACCGCATTGTTACTTGTGACGAGAAACGGATCCTGTTTGACAATCGTAAGCGCTCAGCAAGTTGGTTGGACCCTGGTTCAGCACCCAAACAATGCCCTAAACGAAAACTTACCCCTAGAAAAGTGATGGTCACTGTTTGGTGGTCTAACGCGGGTGTAATTCATCACAGCTTCTTGCCAAACGGGACAAGCATTACTGCAGATGTGTACTGTGAAGAACTGAACACAATGATGGAGAAGCTCGCACGTCTCCAACCAGCTTTGGTCAATCGTTCGGCTCCACTGCTCCTGCACGACAACGCGCGACCTCATACTGCACAGGAGACGGTCTCCAAGCTACAAGAGTTGGGGTTGGAAGTTCTCCGTCATCCGCCGTACTCACCACACCTTGCGCCTACAGACTTCTACTTTTTCCAGAATTTGGATAACTTCTTGGCGAGAAAAAAATTCAATACCCGAGAGGCAGTACAAAATGTCTTTGAAGAATTTGTTGCCTCCCGTCCAGCTGATTTCTTCAAGAAAGGCATCAATAAGCTACCAATGCGTTGGCAAAGATGCATTGATTGCATGGGTGATTATTTTGATTAATAGAAATAAAAAATATATAAAGCTTTCAAAATATTTGAATTAAGCCTCATTAATATGATACTATGATGAACTACAGGTTATAATAGAATTCGAATGAACTAGTAAAATATAAGAAAAAATGGGTCAGATATTAAGTTACCTTTTTGACTGGCATAAGGAAAGATTTATTTATTTGAATTAATTTTAATTTTAAAAGTGGATAGTTGTTATAATAGTTTTTATTAAAAACTTAGTTAGACGGTTAGAGGAATGCACACCCATGGACTTCATTGTTCGTTCGTGTTTTGTTCATAAATATTAAATTTGATTATTATATCGACTAATGACGCGTTGCGGACCGTAGGCTGCAGTTGGCATTGCCTTTGTTAATTGCACTCACTGTCACTTCTTCCGTATATGGTGGTCAAAATAAGAAGGAACGCAGTGCCGTCCCTGTCGAGGTCCCAAAAGAAACTCTACGCTACTACCACTAAAACTATTTTTGAATAGGTAAGCTCCTCGTACAGCGTACAACCGTTGTGTGGTTTTTATATGTTTTTTACTTGAATACTGGGATGGATAATGTTTAAAGTAAGGCCTAAAAGACAATGTAGAGAATGAAAACACATATTTCAGATGTTAAAAACATTGTGAACTTTATGAACAGGTTGATAACTTCTGTTCTGACAGCTTTTCTGAACTAAGCATCACGCAACGTCGTCGAACAACTGACAATATTATTGCATACGAGAGATAAGGACAGATATAATAATCTTTCACTATCTCAATTAAACTCAGTAACGTTCAGTAAATATTAATGTACGGCGCCATCTTGAGAGTGGGAAAGAGCATCATGGTTATACCGTTTCGGCATAGAAAATAACACCTGTTTTGATTTGACACGACGCACGATTTGAGAGAGTTTATGCAAACGAGCCTTATAGCCGCATTTAGAGACGTCAAATGGCAACTAAAAGAGTGTTTGATGAATTCACACTTTATTCGCAACTTATCTAATTTTACATTCGCTTGGCAAAATCGATAACTAGGAGCTCCTTAAATAACCATTTGAATTCTCTGAGTGGGCCGTTAGTCAGTTACCAAGTTAATACCGCTCCAGGTTTCAAATTACCCAAAAATCCGCCAACTTTTTTGTCCTTAGTACTCTATTAAAAAATAGTTGGGGAAGTCAGTGGAGGGTCAGGCTCTGGCGAGAATGAGAATGACTGGCCAAACTGCGGGGATATTCGTTATTTCGTAGGCGCCGCATACGATTGACAACACTCGATTTGGGGCGAATCTGAGCTTGCACCAAGTTCCCCGATTGTACCTACGAAATACATGCTTACAGTACAATTAGCTCGTATGTACTTACCAACATCACACACCAAGCTGCCCGTGTCCAACTCGCTCAAGAACTGACTGACGCCCGGCGCCGGGGCCCGTTGGGTGTCATCGTCTACGCCGGCTTGCTCGTACACGTCGTGTACGTAAGCCCGCTCGAGCGCCGCGCCGCGCGCCGCAGTCTCGCCCGCCGCCGCCTCCGCACACGCGCCATCCGCCATCACCGGACTGCCATTGTTGCGCCCTAGAATTTAAAATGTTTTGAGTTAAGTTACTTACTTATAGGATTTTTTTGATTATAATATTGGATACCTAAGAGTTTCAAGTACTTTAGTAGAAGTTTCAATGGTAACTCATCTTCACTCATCATCAACAAATCGAAGGTGCAATAATTAGTAAAAAAATACCATTAACTTATTTTTTACTTAACCATAAGTTGGTTAAATAATTTCAGTAACGTTAAAAAGTAAGAAAAATAAACTAAAATTATTAATACAGATAAGTATGTCCAAATAAACAATAGTTAAAAGAAATTAAAAAGACCAGGCAAAATATTTAGATATTCATAAACAATATTTTTCAAGGATCTGTGTCGGTTTATTATTTTATAATTTACCCTCCTGTACCACAGGAGGGTAAAATCAATTTACTGTAAAACAACTGGCGGTACGCGAGTGCAGACGCGGTAAATGACGCGCATAATTTTCACTTGCAGCGTAAGATACCGGCGGAGAAACTTCTCTTACAAAAACTAAAAACATTTGAAATAAGGCTAAAATAGGAAAAATATTCTGTGTAATAATGAGTCTATGACTCCTGCTAATTATTTTATTTTTATTCTGAAACGCATTTGAATATAATTCTCTATGTACATTAAATAAAACACATTTCAACCTTATTTTTGTATCGGCTCTCGTAGTATCTCGTATCTCTCTTATCTCGACTTTACAGCCAGCGTGGGCACGAGTGACTTTGGACACATCCGTTACCCGGTTCACTTTATTATCAAACTACATATGATACAAAAAACTATAAAGACAAAAGCCCAACCTATAAATCCCCAGCCAAACACGACAACTCTGTGGCCCCAAAAGGCTGCAGGTCTTGTGTTATGGATGACCTTATAGCGAACTGGGGGGAACCGTGAATAAACACACATATATAGATATAAACCACTATGACCCGAGAACAAACATCTGTGTTCATCCCACAAATCACGACAGCCTTTATAATCCCACTGTAGGGAACATCAGCCTCGCCCAACTCAGGGGTGGTGTTAGGCAATTTATAGTCTACCACGCTAGCCTGTCCACTAGGGGTTGGCAGACTTGTACAAAAATCTTCGAAATATTTACTTAGGCATATGGGGACCCCATATGACTCACGATGTTTTCCTTAAGCGTCAGAGCAGTCGGCTCTATGTACCAGGCCACTCAGAAAGTTTCGCGAAGAAAGTTTTTATGTTCGGAACGCTGGCGAATTCTAATTTCTTTTGACAATTCGAATATTTAAAAATAAAAATATATATGTTCAAAATTTTTATTTCCCTCTAGATTCCTCTCAGATTATGAAACTATTCTATGTTCTAGCAAAATGTATCTGCGTGGGGAACATTCTCATGCAATGATTTTTTACTACTTCAATTCCAACTTTAAACCTGATAAATCATTAAATCGACTTCAATTAGCTTTTTCGAACAAGGCGCCTTCTAAAGCAACTGTGTACCGCTGGTATGAAGAGACCAACAAATGAATGCCTCGAACAGGAGTCGAACCTGGGACCTCCGGCGTATGAAGCAGGATAACTACCACTCGGCCGTCATCTTCCAAGTATATTTAGCTTATTTATATACATTTATTAAAAAAAGCAAAATATTAAGTATATTTTTTATCCTATCAGCAGGCTCAAACAGACACAGGTTTTATAATAAATAAATGACAGGTTTTATAATAGTGATCCTACATGTCTAAGTTTATCTTTACACCTTTAATCACAAACGCAGCTATCGGTTCCGAGAAATCGAACAGGATCGAATGAAGCTCAAGCCTTTAAATCTATCGAACTGGAATTTTCTACTTTACATTCTAGGAAAAGCTGTATTTTTAATCAGGTGCAAGAAATGTACGTTTAATTTGAAAAGGAAATTGAATTTCATTTAAGGGAAGCAGTTGTTTACGAAGGAGGTCGTGTTTGGGGAACAAATATATTTCAGGAACTGTTTTTGTGTTATAACCTTTCTGTTGATGTGTGTTTATAACACACAACTTTCAGGATGGGTTTGCGATTCGGAAAGCTTCAAATATTTTACAATTATTTAAATTTGATATTTTTATTATGTTAGTTCAGCTAATTAGTAATGTGTCAAAATGTTGATTCAATATCTTTATGTAAGTTATAAACGTACGTATACACAAATTAAATCAGCTACTAAGTGTATTTTGCATGTATAAATAAATCAATAATACAACTATTCAAATAGGTAGAGTGAGTTCCATCCACGGAGATGCGCTAGGTTTTTGGTCTTTTCATTGTAAATAGTGACTATAGGCCATAAAAGTAGAGCGACGCCTCTTCGTAGATGGCACTCGTAATAAGTAATTTATTTAGTTCCTACAATATTAATAAGAGTCTGGTGAGCTTGTCAGCAAGCAAAACTCAATAATAGGCAGTTTTTAATATTTACGGAATTGTTTAATTATTTATAATAAAAATGTAGTATTATTAAAGTTTCTTTTTTATGGAATAACTTATACCTACCTAACGTTGTGCATGGGACTTTTGCCATTAAATTTTTTTGCACTATTCGCTGTTCCGGCGGTATAGATACTTTTAAAACGTCAAACGTTTTCCATACCTAGCAGTTTCTTTTACATTGAGATTCTTCATTCTGTGTTTTTTATATGTATTGATTTGATTTAAATATATTTACGGAGACACGCATATTATTTCTTAAGTGATAAACTAATTCGTAACGGACCTTCATAATGAACCCTGACCCGTAATGTGACAAACTGAAGTTAGATATATACTTTATAGAGTTCATTCATTATTTTATTGAAATCCTAAATAATAGCCTTACCAAGAAGCTTAGTTACTCCAAAATTCCCTCCAAAAATTACACATAACCTATATTGCTTACTGCCTCTGAAACAACCAGTGGCTGCCAACATCGATCGGGGTACAGGATCACAGACACTAGGGTGCACTAGATTCCAGCTTATTTAGGACATGCGGGAATCTAGGTCGCTATCCCCATCTGGCCTTTGGGTACTCATTTAAGAACCTCCTGTTTGTTGGTATTTTGTAATTCGAAATTTCAAACTGTTTTTTGAGCACGTAAGGTGAGAGTGTTGACTACTGATGGGAATTTGAAAGGTTTTTGTCTTATTACTGCTTTACTATCTATAACTCGAAAGAAAATCTTTACTGTTACTGCAAAAAGGATACATTTTTAAACTTTTGAATTGATTTCTACAATTATTTGGCCTATACACCTATGTCAGAAAAATGCCAAGCGGTGAGGCAGAATCTATAAACTAATATAATTAATATTTTATAAATTCCCACACAGACACAACAGATGTATAGCCCCAGAGTAAACATGCATATATAAACATAAACAACCATGACCCGAGAACATTCATCTGTGTTCATCATACACATGAACGCCCTGACAAGGATTCGAAACTGGGACCTCCAGCGTATGAGCTATGGCTACTCCCTCTGACACCACTTGTCCGGCAACAGTAGGCTGGTATAAACAACAAATAAATTTGGTATTTAGAAGAATCATAATATGTACAGCTTCAAATCTACTCTTTGGCAAATATGGTGAGTTTGACGTATACATCATTTGTTATCCCCGTGATATTTATATCTAGGGATGGTGTCCTTTCTATTTATAAAATGTATAGGGTGACAAGTAAAGGTTATGTATCACATGCTTATTTATAAGCTTGCATCTATTATTGGAAGGGGGATTTATTTGTGATAGAATCAAGGGTAATAGAACATAAGTAATGAAGAACTTGTACCAAAAATGTTCGTTTTGACAATAAAAATATTCCGAAATCCATGAAAAAATTGAATGAAAGAAAAGCAACGAAAACCGCGAAATGTCAATAACAAGTAAAACTAAATAGTTGCACAATAATCTATGCAACGTTAATCTTAAAAGTTAATCATAATAAATATGACAATAACGTCTAATTTAGTCGCCACCTAAATTAAAATCAAATAGTTAGGTTCAAATTGAAAAGTTTACTTACGCATGTAATTTACACAATACACATACAATCAAAACCTTATAATTTTGTATCCGTACAATAGTTATACATCCAACATAAAACAAAACAAAAGCCTTTGTATAGACCTAATTTACTACAAAATAGGGTGACAATGATCAAGTCCTGAGAGTCGGATGTTTTCTGGTTGCCATGACGACCGATCTAGGGCAGTGTCGGGTCGCGTCGTACGTTCGCCTGGTTACCGACCGACACCAAACGATGCCCGGGTATTCATTTTGCTACTTCCTGTTTATTTTTAAATGTTTGCTTTAAAGGAAACATGAAGTACTAGTACTGAATATTAATATAAATTATAACCACCACAATAGAAGAACTATGTGTTAAGATATAAAAAGTACTATTCATTTCTGCTTTTTTGAAAACTGCACTTGAAAATTAAGTAAATGAAAGAATATTTATCCCTAAATCAGGGATAGCCATGTTTTTCAAGTCTGTATATCAATTATGCATTGACTTTGACAAGCTAGTGACATCTGACGTTTCTCTTTTTGTTTGACTGTGGATAGGATTTATTTGTTTACTTGTAGAAATTATATCCCAAAATAACTTTTATATAATAACAGTTCAAAACTGTATATTTTAACGATTATTTCCATAGATTGGTTGAAGTTTTATGAAACCGATTGTCAGTGACAAAACAGACATTGTCATTTACAGGTCTGGATATATGTCAGCAACTTTAGTATTGCTGTAATGAAATAGACATAATATTTCATTGCTTTTTTATAAAAACAGATTTATCAAAAATCAAGAAGCAAAAACAAATGCTAAACCAAAACCAATACATCAGCATAAACAACCAATCATGAAAAGGGTCCGATTGCTGACTACACGAATAGAAAACCGCTCGACATGCAACGCAAGGGTCGATCCTGAAAGTTCTGCAATCATAAGTTACGAGCCTTGGGTTACATATTCCATAAAATAAAGGTTATTTTTAGATTATGGTGACATGATGCGATGGGGTCGAGAGGAAGTTTTGCTGTTTCGGTATTGATATTCATAAATAAAGAGAACATTGAAACTTGCAGTGTAAGAGAGTTTAGGTTATTTGTGCGTGTAAAGCTTGTATATTTGTATTGTGTATGTGTATGTAAAGTGACGAGAAAACACGTTGATAAGATAGAGGCTGTCACATGGATTTTACTTGCATATTTACAGGCACACGCGCACATAGAGCCACGCTATGCGTGAGTGAGTTGAACCATCTACACATATTTGTAGGTTTTGGCGATGTGTGAATGTATTTGGGTTTCTAAAGTTTATTGGTATATGTGGCTTTGTGTGGAAAGCCGTAATAGTAGCTTTGTAATTGATGTGCCTGTTTGTAGTTATAAGAATTTCTGAAATCTGCGTGTCAGACAAACTTTGGCCTCCATGTCGTTTCTTAAACACAAATTTTAATATTGCTATTGTTAATAAGCATCGTAACCAGACGCATTCTGCTTTAGATGCGTCAGGAATGAAACTCAATGGCTGTAGGTAAGAAACTATATCATGCCATTTTGAAAATTCACGCACAGAAAACTTACGAGCTTGGCAGAACTGCGGCCCTAGGCATATTACAAAGGCATATTACAATTTCTTTCTATTAAATGTCTATAATCGCTGACGCTTTATAGTCTGACTAGAATTTTCTTTGCACTTATCGTGTTCTTTTTTACTAATACTATTCTCAATATATGCTTACTGTAGCACCTGTTCCGCGTGCCCATGGACAGGGACAAGTACTCCAAATAGACGCTAACCTCACAGTAAATGATGAAAATGAAATGTAAAAAAATACACTTATTGCCAAACCAGTTACAAAAATAAAATACACAACAAAGTTGAAGTTAACCTACAAAAAGAGAATGACAATATAGGCAGCCTTATCACTAAAAAAGTGATCCCTTCCAGGCAACCTAGTAGGTAGGGCAGTGCATTTTATATAAATATATTAACCTATATATATATATATGTATATATATATAATATATATATAATATAATATATATATATATATATATATACATTAATGAATACATATAATTATGGTTCCCTTTAAATCGTCAATATATAGGTAGTAGCGATTTATAGACGGAGGAAGTAATTCAGAAGAATTAACTGTTCATTTCCTCTTTATTTACGAATTTTGCAGATCTATATACCTACACAACACTATGTAGTCCCAACGGTGGGCCGAATGGTGATATGTGAACTTTATTTCTAATTTCCTTTATATATATACATTATTTTTCTATTATCTAAATATCGCCATGATACGAATCGATCCTACGGCTCGAACATCGTGGTACCGATCTACTAACAGGCATTTAGTATGAATACTTAATAACGGTTATGGTATAACCGTTTGTACCATTCAGTATTTTCGTTTAAATAGAATAATAACATTTGAATAGAAACGAAGCGACTGTAAACTACCTCGATTTGGGCTTCGTAATTGAATCAAGCTATTTTTAAACTATTGATTTACCATAAATACGTTTCCGAGAATAGGTTTGAATTATGAGATACTAATGTAACTGGAAATATGTTTCATGAATATCAACAATATATTATAAATATTAATGTTGTTTGTGAAGACTTTCCTTCTTATTCTAGCAACGTTTGTGTTGGATGCAGGTGTTGCTAATATTAAAAAGTTTGATGGATTTGATCTCTATGACAAATATTTTTATTTGCTTAATTTATTAACAAAGCCAGCAAACGAGCACCACACCCACCTGGTAAGACGCATTTGCAGTCATGAAATTTATAAATCGTAAGAGCTTTATTTTTTAATGTTGAACGGAATTCGACCGGGTAGTGTAGCCTCATACGCTGGAGGTCCCAGGTTGGAGTCCTGGTCGGGGAGTTCATTTGTGTGATGAACACAGTTGTTTGTTCGGGTCAGGGTTGTTGATATTTATTTATGTATGTTTATACTTCCCCCCCCGATTCGCTGGATGGTCATCCATAACACAAGCTCGAATCTGCTTACTTTGGGGCCATTCAGTCGGTGTGTTTGTCTAGGGATAAATGAAAATATTACTACACGCCAATAAGAAATAGCGACATTTATACAATAGTATATACTACCATAGTTATTAAGACATTGAATACTAACACATTTTTTTGTATTTTGTACTTTAGTATTTTTGTGGATCTTTGTGTCTGAAAATAAAAATTATTTATATTTTTATTATTATATCGACTAATGATGCATTGCACACCAAGCTTCAGTTGGAATCGCCTTTGTTCCAATAATTACACAATAATTATTTTCCTTTAGCCGGAACATAACCACGTCAATGTGATTATTATGGCGATCAAAATAAGAAGGATTGCAGTATCCAGACGACATCTTCAAGTAGGAAGCTGTACTGCCACTAAATGAACTAATTCAAAATATCTCCTTTTTCTCTTCATGGTTTGAATTTTCCAAAATGAAGACCTTACCTGAATCGCACACCTACAGACACCGCTGGTTTTATTCCGCTTCCTGTTAGAGGCTAAGAATATTTTAACCTTAGTTTTAAGTCACTATTGTGTCGAAGGTGTTGGATGTCTAACAAATAAATAAAATAAAATAAGGTGTTAATTCAGAATGTTCGAAATACAGATTTCTAAGTTACTTAGTTAAGAAAATAAATAAATAAATATTTGTAACAATCACACCACATTATCTAGCCCAATTTAAGTATCATTAACAACTTGTGTTATGGATACTAGATAACGGATAAATAAACTTAAATAAACATACGTACACATGCATGACTAGAGAGCAAACATAATATAATATCTGCTCCTACCGGGATTATACCCGGGACCTCTGGCATGGAAGGCAAGGCTACTTACCTCCACACCAAACAGGCCGTCAAAATAATGATCAACAATCCAGATTACAGTCGAAGGTCATTGTTCGTTAATAACAATTAAACTAAACACTGTAAAAACTACATTTCAATTATCAAACATCTATGTAAACAAATAAATATGATTGGGGTTTTCAGTCATATTAAGGATTTCTATGATGATATGATTAGTTTCTATCTTATTTTGTTTCTAATTTTTTCCCGACCGGAAAGCCACATCATCTAGAAATAATGATGACCGAGTGGTGTAGGGGTAAGTAGCCTTGCCTCATGCGCCGAAGGTCACAGGTTCGAGTCTCCTGGGCGGGGCATTCATTTGTGTGATGAACACTGATATTTGTTCTCGGGTCATGATTTTTTGTATTTATATATGTATGTTTATTCTGGGTTCTATTTAATTAAGTCTTGATAAATAAATCGTTCGCAATTGCTAGTATTCAAAACATTCAGTCTATCATAGGGTACCTACTACGGAACACATAATGATACTGAGTTTTATATTGAAATATAACCTTACGTTACCTATAAACTGATATAAGAATGCAAAGGCTCCCCATCGGGTCGACTTCACATCGTACGACGAAACTAATCGAATTTGCCCCCATACCCGCTCGACAAAGTAACCGTATTATGTTCGCAAGTACCTGCGATCTTAGTTAAAAGGCTGTCTGGGAGATTTTGATACAATCAGCTGTAATGAAGTCAGGGGGCAGATATGTGTAGGTGCGATGGGTTATAAATATGTATAAAAAGTCAGCTTCGGTATGTTTATGCCGATATTTCATAGGCTAGATTAAACATTATTATAAAACGGTTTGATCAACTTATTTCATAAATAAATTAAAAAAAATGCATTCTTTACTGATTTTTTTACCTCGAATCAGTCTTACGTGTCTTTTTTAAATAATGTATATCGATGAGCTGACAATGTCGTTAATTCCTTCATCTTCATATTTCTTTTAAGTTAAAGATTTGATACTTAACCTTAAAATTTTATTATAATGGACGCCCCGACTTCAATAATTAAGAAATGACCCAATCAAGACCCCGGTTACCAAGAACACGCAGGACCTCCTTAACATTGACCCTCAAGATAAAAATTTAGATAACAGTGACGTTTTTTTACTAGCAAGAATATTTTCAAATTAACAATAGAAAGACACGGAAACAAATATAACTCCTAAATTACTTTGTATATACAGTAAGTTGGCCAAAAAGCTGGCAGTTTTACCGAGTTGGACCGCTATCAACAAACGTGCCAAATACGGGTCCCAAGTTTCACTCACGATTAACTTTGACATTTCATTAACAAGTCGATGAGCACCCTGAATCTGGAGACCATTGTCTTAATGATTTAAGCCTTTAAATCTAACCAATACTTAGTAATTACCAATACGTAGTAACGGTTATAAATATATTCGATAGAAACACATATAGGTGCATCGTCCGGGTCTGCTGAAACGCAGTGCGTTACAACAAGTAGGTCGCAGTGCAACGCCCGACCTACCCCGGTACCACTGCACCCAAGCCTTATACTTATTGAATTTATAACAAGTGTCCTATAATACTGTGTAACAGCCTCTCTTAGGGCTTCCTCGAAGTATATTCTATTATAAGGGGATTGAGGTTTCACATTAAACGGTTGATATAGTCCTTTTGAATGGAATGTTTTAGATTTATTTTTAAGTTGTATTATATTATTTTACCTTATATACCTTTAACGTTGTAAATTTATAAATATATCTTTCAAACCTTTTGGACACTTTGCCCTATTTATTATACGTTTGTTACTAACATTTAAGCTCATTGATTAGCTTGGCAAACAAAATACAACCAAAGTTGGTTCGGGCCAGCTTGCCGAATGTGCCTGCCCGAACATTTGGTAGCGCTTCTTATGTTTTCATTGACTGGTTTAGCATTGGAATCAGCGACAAATAGGTAAAACAGTGGATGTTTGTGTAAGGAGGAGCGTAGTACCGCCCCATACGACATCTTCGTTAACTCTACGTTCTCTAAATCGCAAGAAACCGGGATTAAATATTTAATAAGACTATGCCAGTTCAACAAATTGTGCCACTGACCGACCTTATTCAAAACCTAACAGTAGCCACGGCTGATAGTTAATTAAAGGTTGTGAATAGACCTGCTCACATATGAGTAACCTAGCTATAATAGCTTCAATGGTAATACTAATCAATTGAAATTAATTTATCATGAATTAATAATTTATTTTTATTTATTTATTTTTATTTATTTTTATTTTGGCAACAAACAGTCATGATAATGATTAATAATGACAGAAAGGAAGGAATTATTTGATTGGATATAATAAAGCAGAGCTATATGATATTTATTTATCTTCACAGAACCAACAGCACTCAGCAAAAAGAAAATACATAAACAATATTTTTGTACAAACTGCCAATTACAGGTTCCCAATTTTTCAATTAAACATATAAAGTAGACTTTACAAGATTACAGATAGTAAAATTTACTACTGAAATTAATACAGTGACAAAGCTTTTATAATTTGCAATGTAAGATTATTTATCTTTTGGTTACGCTTTGTCATTTAACTAAGAGAAAAGCATATGTCTATATGAACTAAAAATAAGGAACGAAAAAAAAATCATACATAGCACACAACCAACATAAATTGTATATAAATCGTTAAGGTGTGTTTTTGAATATATAATTATATAATATTATGTTAGAATACAACAACTAGTAAATTATCTTTTTATTGCCAATTCAAAATTTAACTTTAATTAACAATTATAAAATAAAATAAAATTATGCTACAAATAAAAAACTAAATCTAAACTTGAATCCATTTAAGGCAACGTAGCCAAAAGGCTGGCCGAATTACCACGCTGGATCGCAATAGCAATTAGTAAATGAGAAATTATTGATATACATTTCTCAATTAAGTCACCAAAAATGAACTATTGGCCACACTTAGAAACGTCAAATGGGTTTTAGAGCGCTCTTAATTATAAAGCATGCTAAGCAAATATAGACTTAGATGTAGTATATACAGGTATAAATTCTCATAACACAATGTATTCTGGAATCACCTCATGTGACATTTTACTTTTCTGTTTACAGCCATATATCAGTTAATTCGTTTTAGAACTACAATTTCTGTAGGAACAAACTAACTATATCATTGTGTCGGAATTAAAAAAAAGCTACAAAAAATAAACCCAAAGAACTGTTACCGCTTTCTAAATTTTTAAATCAAATTTTAGCTCATCGGTTTTTATTTTTTCGGGTAATTTTGTACAATTCAAACAGCGATCATACAGCGGGTCTAACGTGTAGTTCTAGGCATAGCGAAGACATAGCCAATTTGACAGCCAAATATGACATGTATTGACCTAGCCAACTGGACGGCTTTCAAACGGGACGCCATATTTCAAATACGTATTTCGGATACAGACTCAAACCAGTCTCGGTTTGCGTGCGGATTCGTTCGCACGTCGATCGCAGACGCTTTTCCGCTCTCTAGTCCCCGCGCTAGTTGAGCACCCCAAATTTCACGGGTCGTTTTCACGACTGTTCACGTACCGTATATTGAATTTCACAAACGCCGTTTTAACGGTGATTGGTTGGTTCTTAACCGTATTTCGTCGAACGTGAGCTACGTCGACGGGCTTTGACGTTCCAGGTGTTACTTCCTGTAGTAAGTTCGCTGTGATCAAGACTTCGTGGACTGGTGGATACGCATAACGGTGCCAACGAAACCAGTCGGCGTTGCCCCGGTGCGCATAGTTTGCCCTTCAGGCAAACAACAAACCGGAAGTCCCGATCCCAGTGCACTGGGCCTTACCCAGGGTGACGGAATCAGTGCTGTCCGAGCTAGGGGCACCACTGCGGCTGTCCCAACCCCCCTACCGCCGGTAGGGAGGCTTAGTTAGGGTTGACTATTAGGTCGCTCATAATTTATATAATTAGTATATTCACTATATTGTTTCCCCGGACCCCGCCCGCCGCGATGGCTTCGCAAGAGGCTTTGGACCTTGCGAAGCAATTAGCTGGCCTCGCCACTCTCGGCTCCCTCCCTGACTCAAATGTGCTAGTCCAGGCACTTTGCGTCCTCTTCCCCCATCTCGCCAGCTTTATGGCTCCGCAGGCCCTTCAGGCCCAGGCTTTTCAGGCCCCACCGCTGCCTCACAGCATCCCCAATTCTTCGGTTTCCTCAATGGAGGTCGAGAGTATGGACGCTGCCTCGACGGCCACTTCAACCTCGGCCTCATCCGCCGCCCACCCCTCCAAGCGCACTGCATCAAGCATCAGCGCCGAGTCCACTTCCCAAGCGGACTCTCTCACTCTCACCTCCCCTGAACCCACCGTTAGCTTCACGCTGGTGAAACGCCGCTCCAAAAGGAGCAAGAAAGCGCCGGTGTCACCGACACCCGCCTCCAGGCCGGTGTCTCTGACACCAACCATCGTCCCGGCAACCCAGTCGCCCGTCCCCTCCCTAATGTCGCTCAAAGTGACACTTCCCGCCGGCCAAGCCGCCGCTACCACAAAGCCAGCCTCGCGCTGCGCACCCGTCCTCGCGAAAGCGAAAACCCCTCCCCCCGTGTTCCTGCGGGAAAAGGCCAAATGGCCTCTCGTCTCGAGCTTATGCTCTGAAAATAAAATTAATTACACCAACGCCCTCAACATGTCTGAGGCCGTTAAAATTTCAGTCCCCACAATAGCGGACTTCACAGCGCTGACAGCCCTCCTCTCACACAGGCAGTTAGCCTATCACACTTACGCTCTCCCCGAAGAGCGTAAGATAAAGGCAGTCCTCAGGGGAATCCCCGATGAGATTCCCAATGAAGTCATCTTTGACGACATTAAATCCCAGGGCTATCCCGTCGTAGCTGTGCACAAGATGCACAGCAAGAACGGCTGACGTTTCCCCCTGGCATTGGTCATCCTGTCCAACACACCCAGGTCCCGAGATATCTTCAGAGAGGTCAAAACCATCTGCGGCTCTCCGGCATCTCGGTCGAGATGCCCCAACGCCGCGGCTACCCCAGGTAGTGCCATCGCTGCCAACTGTACGGGCATGCAGCGGCTAACTGCACAGCCAGCCCCAGGTGCGTAAAGTGCCTGGAGCATCACACCACTAAAGAGTGCAGTCGCACTCCGGAGTGGACCTCTCCTCCAGCTTGTGTGCTGTGTGGCCAGTCCGGCCATACCGCCAACTACAGGGGCTGCCCCCGCGCACCTCGACACACTCGAAATATTAATAGGAGGGCGGCACCCAGACAGGCCCCGCCCCTTATTAATACTATCAATTTCCCGCCGCTGCGCCTCCGGGATTCCCCGGCAGTAAGGGCCTTACTGCGGGCCGCCCAGCCCACGCCCACTCCAGTGGTTACCTGAAGACAGTGTCCGGGTGCTCCAACCCGCCCTGCTCCATCAGCAGGCCCAAAAGCTTCTCCTCAGCCTTCAATGTTCGAGGATCTTAAATTAATTTTCGACACCATTAATGGTGTAGATATGTCCCAAATTGCGCAGTGCGCAAGCGAGCTGCGCGCGGCCCGCGATTCCAAAGAAAGATTCATGGTAATCGTTGACTGGTAAGTCCCTAATTAATTCATTATAAGTACATCTATAATCAATCGGTCCAACGAGGCGGCACTGCCATATACAACAAGAGAAGTATTCACTGTTCTCGGATTCCCATGCCTCCACCCACCAACATGGAGAAATCGCCGAAAAAGGCTCCATACAAAACGGTACCGACGGTAACGGTAACGGTACCCCAACATCCGAATGCTAGGTACGCCCATCCCGTGGGCACAAACCACCAAGTACCTAGGCGTAACGCTCGATCGTACGCTCGCATTCTGACCTCACATACTTAGAGTTACCAAACTCGCCCGTCTGTACATGGGCCGCCTTAACAGTATGTTAGGCCGGCACAGTAAAATGTCTCTTAGGAACAAGCGAACGCTTTTTAAGGTTTGCGTGAGACCAGTCATGACGTACGCCGCCCCAATCTTTGCACATGCTAAACCCTCCGATATTTATAAATCACAGGTTGTCCAGAATCTCTTCTGCCGACAGGCCACGGATGCTCCGTGGTCCGTGCGAACCGCAGACCTGCACATAGATCTCGAACTGCCTACTATACAACAACACCTTAGGACGCTCTCCACCGCTTTTCTTGCGATCCGAAGAGCACCCTAACCCCCTTATACGCGAGTCAGTAGCTTATACTGCTCCGTCCATGCCGTCGAGGTACAAAGTCCGTAGACCGAGAAATGCACTCTCGGATCCCCCCGATCAACTTTCGGCTAATCTGGACCAGCCTAAGGCTGCCCAGGCCGTATAATCATCAATATAAATGTCATTTGCACCTTAAGTGATTAGAATTCTCAGCGGGTGACCCAATAGCGGGTCCCTGCTTGCGCACCCACCTCCCTACCCGGGTGTCGCTCCGATGAAGGCTGACAGCATTCCCATGCTACAGCCGTTGAGGTGGTTTTTAGTGGGTAGGTGCCACTCTGGTGAGTCCCACAAAACCGTCGCGGAAGTCGGTTGCCTGCGGCGGTATGCATGACGCATCTTCCAACTCCCTCCCGGAGGGTGCTATGCCATTTGGGCATTTAATTCGAGCATATACTTACCTGACTAAATCACCAAAATATTAAGTATGTATATTTCTATGCAGCGTATTGTTTAAATGTTGCCATTTGAAGAAACTGTATATGTACTAAGTTTGGAAAAACTATGAAGAACAAAGCTAGTTAATTATAAAAATAGCAAGTAAATTTCAAATTTACAGTTTCAAGAAAACCGTTTCAAATACAGCTTGGTTGGACTATATTTCGGTTCTTATGCCATTATTTATTCACCTGATGGATTGACGTATTAAATGCACATATTACTTACTCTATTAAGTAGTTCGTTCAATCGAGTAGTACTCCCTAAAATACCTAAAACTAAAAATTCTAAAACCTTCTTTCAAACACAGAGTAATTAACCCCAGGTCTATGACCTTGCACTCCTAGCAGTATATTAACATCACACACAAACACTTCACAAACTCATTTACATCTTCATTTAATATTTGTGAACCCGACGTCCACGCTAATAAGATTTTTAAAGAAACAACCCTTGACCACGGAGTACATGTAACACATGCAGCTGTGTTAAGGTTTCATTTTTTTACACATCAAATCTGGTAAATAATTCAGTCCACCATTAAAATTAGATATCCATTAGATATAATAATCCCCAGACAAATATATCGATTATATGGCCCCAAAGAAGCTAAGCAGAGCTTGTGTTACAAACAGCGAAATGGAGGGGAACCACAAATAATTTTTTTTATGATTTACACCTAGTGAACTTACAACTCGGTACCGTTTTGTATGGAGCGTTTTTCGGCGACTCGCAGAAGCTCCTCAAACATATCGTTACTACATCTAGAAAACTATTGATGTATTGACTGTATTTCTGCCATGATTCTTTCCTGTTGATAAACTATCGAAATATATTATAAAAAATGTTATTCAAATATCCAATTCGAGTTATCATAATATATCCATTTCCCACAATTTTTAAAAACAGCAATTTTTTTTAATTTTTACAAAATATATAGGTTTGTTTTTAATTTAAACAGTAAAAAGTCATACTGGTAGATTCGATTTGGTAAATATTAATTGGATAATATTTTATTCACACTTTTGATGTGGGCGGTACAGGTCGTTCAATATTTTATGATATAAATATATAATTGTTTCTTTAATGTCATATTTAAGTTATATCCCTACTATTTAATGTATTTTAAAATTTTGAGAAAAGATTGCCGAAGGAAGTTATATTCCGCCGTCTTTTTTCCCTCTCGGTCACCTGAAATACCTTTGACGATGAAGACGATAATCAAGATGAATATGAAAAAGACTTTCGTCTTGTGTAACTTTTTTACCTATGATGAAACAAAATATTTTGAATTTATAAACTAAATAATCCCAGACTCCGTATAAATGACTAAAAACTTCAAAAGTAAAGTCACAAACTAGAGAAGTCCTCCGTCGCAGGTTATTCCAATTTGCAAGTAGGCGGCGAGTCAAGTCTGCACCATCCGTCAAATAGCTTTGTAGAAAACGGTAATTTCGCCACACAGAACTTGGACACAGAGGATTTTTTAACGGATGCATGAAGAATTTTTAAGAGATAGTTCTTTTTTGCTACGAAAGTGGCCGTTTCTATTAGCTTCGAGCCATTAAAGGTTATTATCGTCTGTATGAATTGATCAATAAAATATAGATTGGTTGCGTATTTTCAGACGGCAGAGTGGCGTAGTGGATAATAGCCCTGCCTTATACGCCGGGGGTCCCAGGTTCGAGCCTGCTATTGATGAACATAGATGTTTGTTCTCGGGTCATATTAATATTTATATATGTATATTTACTCTGGTTTCCCCAGACCATAACACAAGCTCTGCTTTCTTTGGGGCCATACAGTTGGTGTGTTTGTCTGGGGATTTATTAAACAAAAAATAAAGTTTGATTAAAAGGCGCTCTGAATTGATAATGAATTTTTTTTTGTGAAAATTGTCTTACATGTGTAGATACATTTATTTTTTCGTCCTTTACGTATTATATTATTCAATAATGGTTAGCAAATCTAGACTGGACACAGTTTAGATACAGTTTAAATTTGCTAAGCAAAATCTACACTTAGGGGCGCTTCAAGTAACTATATGAGAATTCTGAGTGCGGAAACGAGCCTGTGGAATTTTTGTAGGTAATTATGAATTTTCCAAAATAGTATAACCCATTCATAATTTACAATGATTAAATTATTAAGACAATCACAATAAAATTCACGCTAAGTCAAATTTTTCAGAATCCGCTCCGCTCTCGCATCTTCCTAAATGGCATTTCTACAAAGCAATATACAACGCAAAGTTTTCTAATACATGCCTTAGAGCAGAGAGCGTAATGTAGAGAAAAGCATATTTTAATATTTCTCTCTTATTGTATTCTCTTGTACTGCCCAAGAAGATGGGCAATTGATTTTTGTGTTTGTTATGATGGAAGTAAAGGAAAAGAGTAAGGTTGTACCATTGTACCGTTATGAGCCTTGGCAGCATTACAATAGCGGGAGCGGAACTTGTTTCTCTCGTCTGGGGTGGTACTACAACCCTTCCTTTTTCAAACCACCATTACAACCAAGTTTACGTTCATAAAGGAAAGGA
This sequence comes from Marasmarcha lunaedactyla, assembly GCA_923062675.1. Lineage (NCBI taxonomy): Eukaryota > Metazoa > Arthropoda > Insecta > Lepidoptera > Pterophoridae > Marasmarcha > Marasmarcha lunaedactyla. The sequence goes on from OV281358.1 coordinate 8,613,954, forward strand.
ACCTTTCGTGCAATTACTGCAACAAATGCAATTCGAACGTAACCCTCCGGTCGGTATCGAAAAGTAAAAACAATAAAACTTTTCAAAGTTTTCTTTATTTTGCATTTCTTTTCTTCCGTTTTCCGTTTTCTTGCAGGAGGATGGAAATTCATTGATTTAGCATTTAGGAAGTGATTGTTTCTAATTTAGAGTATTTGTCTGTAGCTAATAAAGAGGTAGCAATGTTTTGAAAAGAGCCAAAAGTATGTATCTGAGAATGTATTAAAATTATTATTAAAAAACAAGTGAAATTTAAAATAACGAAAATATTATCTTTATCTTTCTCTTTCGTAACCAATAATTTAAAGTCCTAATTCGTGCTACGCGAATTGAGTAAGGACTTTCATCCAGGTTTCAGGTAGAACTTTATCCTAGTTCGTGGCTACAGAGCCACCTGGACCAAGTTGTGTAAGTTACGTGCAAGTATAGGGTTGCAATTTATTAGCGGGTGCAACGGTACTTACTGGTGGAATTAGAAACTTTATACGAAGCTATTGAGAACACAAGTAAACATTTTACATAAAATTTTACAAGTATAAAAATAAAAACCTCTATTATTTGGTTACCGATCTTTTATTTTTAACACTCGACGCAAAAAAGTGTTTTATAAGTTTAACGTGTGTTTTTGTGTCTGTTATTTTGAACAGGTTTTTTTCGTTTGAAAGCTGAACTAAGCGAGAGTGTTCTTAACAATTTTTTCTGTTTTCTTCTTTATTATGTTCTTAAGCATGTCAAAAAGTTGTTACAGGCTTATTCCTGTCGGTGTTTTTTAATTAGTATTTATAAATAACTTGTAACTACTAAGTTATAGAAACACTTGGCAGAACAGACAAAATTAAGAATTAATAATATTATTATTAACTTTATTAGACTTTAAGTAAGCATTTTTAATGGACACTAAATACATAGTACCCCTTCCTTTCATCCTTAATTTAGTTTTGCTATAAAAAGGTTATGTCATGAATCAATAATTTAAATCCAAAATTTTTAAATTTGCCTTATGATCCATAAACGGCATTAAGGTACACCCAAGGTACAAGGCATGCAGCCTTAGAGCAACCCTTAAGAGCAGGGTATTCAACAAAGCCAGTAATTAGGTCGTAACTTGGGCGAGTAGCCAACTCGGTAACTTGCACCCTACGGTAATGATACTTTGTTTTGTGCACAACTTAGGGGTTGGTAAAGGGTTGAGTTATAGAAGACAAGGTAATTAAGGAGCTTTTCACTTATCTTCCACGATTTTGCTCAAATAACAAAGAAAAATTGGCTCACAGATCCAATATGTGTAAGGAGGCTTAGCCAGTAAGATAGAAAAGTCAATTTGAATAAAGGTTGATAATAATATGGTTTTTCAACATGTGAAAAAATAAATAACCTAAGTACTAACATTACCTACTACGTGTTAAGCTTATTTTCTGAACGAATAAAGTACATACTGATCATACGGCACTAACATGCATAACTTTTGAGCGGCTACACTTATTTTCTTCAAACAAGGGTAGCAACAGTCTCAATTGATTCAACATTATAGCACTCATCTTTTTGTGTGTGTGTGGGGGGGGGGGTTGTAAGGAAAATGGATACGTGTGCCGTTTGAGGGTGTTCGTCGTTTGGATACTTGGGGGAGGGATATTTTATATAGACATAAAGAGACTGTTAATTTATTTTGAAAAAAATATACCCGTGAAGTTTCTTGCCAGTTTACTTCACGAAGGTTTTTCCGAACTGGTGGTAGAGTCATGTTTTATTTGACGTCAATGAGCACAAGTAATTGTCAATGTTGAGAAATATATATTTTAATTTGAATTTGATACAATAGTCATTCAAAGTACAAAATATTATTCGAGTAAAAAGAGGGTGTAATAAGTTTGACGTATCTATATGTGTGCCTGTCTGTGGCACCACAGATCCCAAACGGCTGAACCGATTTTGATGCATTTTTTTTGTTTACAAATTTTATGAATCGCGAGTGTTGTTAGTAATTTTTGAAGAAAACCAATTCAGCCATTCAAAAGTTATGCGTGATTTTTCGATCGGTCGGGGATTATTTAATTTGTGCTTCCAAATAACATGTAACTAAGAATATAGTTTCAAAGATTCTTCTAATGATAGTAACCAGCAATAATATCCATATGAACCGCTTGTCGTCTCGGTCTTTCCTGAGAATGCCTTAGGTATGCAACTCACATGCTCGGATCCACAGAACTTGTTGAGCGGCAAAGCCGGTCCGAAGCATATACTACGCATAATCAGCTCGCGCCGTTCGGGCTGCATTTTTAGCCACCTCAGCAGCACCCTCCGCGGGGAGGGAGGTGGAAGATGCGTCATGCATACCTTTGCAGGCACCGACTTCTGCGGGGTGATGTGGGACTCACCAGAATGGCACCTACCCACTAAAAACCACCTTGCTGGCTGTGGCATGGGAATGCTAAGCAGCTTTCATCGGAGCGACACCCGGTTAGGGAAGGGGGGTTCGGGCAGTCTATTGGGGCTATATATAGGTCGGCACATTTAGTTTTTCTCGCCAAAACCCAAACGACTTTGGCCGGGCTGTGATTTTCCCGAACATCCACACAATTTCGATTGTGCCGCCCGGCTGTGCCAATTAGTGCCTGAATATGTGGATAGCACTCCTTAGTTGAGCAATTTTGCGTAATGAACCCTATTTTACCGAAAAACTATTTAAATTTCGTATCTCCCACCCGTTTAAAAAGCAAACCATTAATTTGAAAAAGATACCCTGCAAAAAGCCAGGTCGATTGCGAATCAATCGTTTTCTCGTTATTTCAGTGCATCAATTTGAATGCTGGCAGCATCGTCATGCTGAGATCGGCCCAGTTTGTGGTCGACGCGTTTTGGCAGCCAACCGACAAATTTTTATCTATATTTCATTTTCATTTTCTGTAGGTTTGGTTGTTGTTGGGATGCGTTATAAGAATAGTATTAGTTTGGCAAAAAAAATATTTTCTGTAATTAGGTATATTCAGTTATTAACAATTGGAAAAAAAGGAAAAACAATTAATTACAGTAAGAACACAGCGTCTAATTTACTTTGTACATGGCGCAAGGACTGACCAAATCACCACTTATGTTTTGGTTTATTTTGAACTCGATTTGCTTTTGTCTTTGATCTCACGTGATGGAAAGTGATGATGAGGACCAGGATTTTACACCCCAGTCCAAGCCAAGAGGTACCTATAAATTCAGTCTACTCTATGTTAAGTATACATTTCTGTTCTTCACATTGATAAGAGATGATTCAAACGAACAAGCCATTTATATGACAACACGAGTAAAACGTTACATCAATAGTTTTAAAAACGGGGGGCAGAAATATTATTTTTGTATTTATTTATTTACACTTTAATGCGCCTTGATTACTAGAAATATCGTATACGATATTTGATAACACAAAAATATTTTTATTTTTCATTTTGGCTGTTTACTTTACCCATACTATGCTCGTAATGGATATATTATAACTATATTATAAAAGAACTGAGTGGCACTTTTCTTTGCAGCACTTGTTCTGTTTATTGGTAATCTTTGATTAAAGTAAACTAGCTCTCGTAGATAGATTTACTAACACAAACTCAAATGATATTGCTCCCCGACATAAAAGAGAAAGATAAATTCAAAACATGGGCGTGCGAGCAAAATATTTCGGCTCCGTATAGTTTCCTTTGTACTCGTGTATAGTCGGTTCGGTTCGCGTAGTGACTTAACCATATGACAAGTAAAATCAGGCGACTGGGAACAAGATTTTAAAGGTCTGTCTGTGTCTTAGGAACTTGCAACCTGTTAGGCTTGCAAGTGGAAAATGAGTAATTCTCAACGCTTCACGAACAACACTTTACTTTGTTCCTTTTTGGAAAATAAATAGGTAAAAAAATACCATGATAATAGTTTAATACTAAGGTAGGTAATGGTAAAACACTTATTGAATGCATTAAAATAGTTTCTATATTAATATCCAAAATAAACATATACGGCCCTCACTCAGAGCCTGAAATGTTAGGCGTTCCTAAATATAGGTTTTGATTAGCGAATTAATACTTTATCTACACTGGCTTTAAGTCCAGATCTGTTAAGCACAATGTGTTTCTAAATTCGGGCGACAGCCTTATATTTATTTTCATTCGCATTAAATTTAAGTTGTAGACATGAACATTTTAAACCAGTGTTAGTAACTCGCCATATAAAGTAACTCAAAACTTAAAGAAAAGAAAGAAACACATAACACTTAAATATGACACCAAAATGTGTGAAAAGCTAATATTTAAAGCGCCACAAACAGGCAAAACCAAGAACTTTAAAAAAAAATCAAATATTCAGTATGCAAAGAATCGCAGAGTAATAAATAACAGTATAGTGAACAACTAAAATTGACCTAAATGTAGCAGAGGTACAGTATGTCGGCATGCACCAACGGCTGACGGCTTTCTGGGTGCTTTCCAAATAGTAGAATTAACTGTTTTACATTGCTGGAAATACAATTTTAATGACAATGGCAGTTTGAAGTGCAGGTTTGCATGAGTCATGGTATTTGATTTATTTTTAGGGATTACTTGGATTTGGACGTAACTTGGTCTATAAGTGGCGCAGTGGTAAATGCGTTTTCTTGATCCCGATGACAGCTGTCAAATTAGGTGCATTAAGATTTCCTAAAGGCGAAAGGAGGCATTGTAATCTTTGAAATTATTTCAAAGGTATGAAAAATCTACTTTCTAAGCTGTTTGAGGCCTATGTCCCAGCAGAGGGATTATTAAGGCTGTTGTCATGGGTCTATTGAAAATGCTTATGGTAATATATAAATTTTGTGAATAACGAAACGTTTTAATAACTGCACGGTAATTGAAACTGAATCCCCCAGACAAACGCACCAACTGTGCTCCAAAGTAAGCAGAGCTTGTGTTATGGACCAGGCTCCCAGCTGGTGAGGAACCCAGAATATGTTTATTACATATTAATATAAACATGACTCGAGAACAAACATCTGTATTCATCACACAAATGAATGCCCCGGCCAGGACTTAAACTTGGGTCTTCCGGCGAATCCAGTAATTGCACTGCTCATCCTTCCCTTGGACCGGAACACAACCAGGTAAACGTATTTATTACGGCGGTCAAAGAAGAGGGGCCTGTAGTACCGCCTCAGACAAGACTTACTCGGCCATCAAAAATCCCCACGAAAATCAGCAGGGGTGTCAAAGTGTGCAAAGCTTTAGAGCTAAAGGTAAAAATTAAGTTTATTGGGGAAGCCCGAGGATAAAAGGAGGACTAACCAAAAGGATCAATTCTTTTTCCGTTTCAAAAAATACAAAAATAAATGGAGTAGTGTTTTACGGAAGATAGGGAAGATAGGTTTTTCCATTTTAAAAGTGGACGGGGCGTCCACTTTTTCCACCAATTATGATCACTTCAATGTGTGAAAACAAATAATTATTGCCAAGTTTCAATAGTGTGCGTTTAGCGATTTTTTTAGCCAACTAGTCGCGCAATCGAGCTAGGTACGGAGTACGGACATTGTACAGTGCAGATCGCGCACTTTGTATTTAAGTCTATACAAATTTATTCTTATCTGCATCTGTGAGCTCGGCAAGACTCCCTTCCCCCAACTATCCAAATGATAAACACCCTCAAACGGCACACGTTCACGAGTTAACGCGGGATCCAGCTATCGCCCTCCTCAACCATATTAGAGGGAAGTGAGCGACCCGTAACCCGACGCTACCATAAGAAGACGTACTTTAGTGAAAATGATACTTTATATATTTATGGGGTAGAAGAACTCAACAAACAAACAGACACATGTTTTATTACAAATACCAATAAAAGCCCGTAAATAAGGGGATTATACCTAAGGGCTTTTATCGTCCAAACAGTCGGATGATTTATAATTTGCTGCACTTTTGCTTAATAGTTTCTTTGAATTTGTCACTAGGAAGACCTTGGATATGCTCAGGGACCTTATTATAAAAGCGTATACATTGACCCATGAATGAATTAGTGACTTTATAATGCCTACTATTATGAGCTGCCAGCTTATTTCTTCCTCTTGTGTTAACATTGTGCAGATCTTTTTTTCTTTTGAACAAGGTTCTATTCTTTTTTACAAAAGTTAAATTTTCTAAAATATATTGCGTATGAAAAGTAATAATAGTTATTTCTTTAAAATTTAATTCTAAGTGAATTAATAACGTTATCATGGCGAACTATAATACTCTACAAACATTTTAGGACTATCGTGGTGGATTAAAAACATAAGGATTTGAATCTGTTATTACAACGGTAACTAAATGGCCTAAAACGAACATTGCAAAAAAGTAAAGTTAGGTAAGAACTACGAATAACCTATATTATTTAGGGCTGACTTTTCTATGCTCAGAATAAAAAAAAATTACCTTTTATTTCTGGTGCCGATTTGCCAGTAAATCATTGTTTTTATTATTCTTATCATAAAAAGCAACTCGCTCAGCCTTTTATTTTTAACCGATTTTAAAGATATTGCTAAACTAAATGATGATTCAATTAGTTAATTATCAGCAAAACCTAAATTTAATTTAAAAGTACTTTCTAAGTATTTTGAAAATAAGTAAATAAATATGTAAATCCCCCATAAACTATTTCCCATTTAAATCAAAACCAAACTAAAAAAAGGTTATAAGTAATTTATTATACAACCACGCCGCCAAGAATAGGCGTTTAGATTTAGCTATGGCCGCATTTAGCTGTCCTTGGGCACACTTCGTCTTCGCGCGATATCGCAGCCTCGCCGCTTCTGACAAATATTATTTATTTTATTGTTACGATGGGGTATTTTTGCGGAAATTCTTTTAATGGTGGTTATATTTCAAGGTGATTTCCATGGAAAGGCTCTCTTTTGATGCTTTGAATTTAAATTTTTGTATTTTGTTTGAAGTTGTTAAATGCGGATAGTATCAGAAATTTATGATTAAATAATTCTAAACAGCATTCTTTTTATATTTACATAGCCAGCAAACTAGAACGCTACCAACCTCTCATTTTCAATCTCAAAATTAATCGTTATTCGCAGGTGTGTAATTTATTAAAAGTAACTGTGAATATTGTATCGAGTAATGATGCATTGCTGATCGCAGAATTAGGTTGACACTACCGCATAAACGTGATTATTAAATATATGAAGGAAAATATGAAGGACTGTAGTAAAACAATTGAAATTCAAAGGGGCGCCTCTATAATTATTATTAAGGCTGTAGATTTATCAAGCGCGAATTTTATTAATTTTTAATTTCAATTGTTGTGGGATTTTCATTGTTTAATTTGTGTATCAGTGCGACTTTGTGTTCCATCGTAATGGACCAATGTTGAATCGAGAGAGTTCTTAGCTACGTTTGATTTAAATTGGTTCAGCCATTCAAAACTTATATAACTTATTTCCCGCCAGTTAGTGTGTTTTCAATAACTTAAAGATTTAATATTTGATTTATTTTTATGTATGAACCTGTTTTTTAGTAATTATCTAAACCACTATAACAAAAACAAAAAAAAAAAAACAAAAATAACAACAAACACGCACAGAAGCCACGAAGACATTCCTACAAACAACAGTCTTAGATAAAATCTATTTATAAACTAAAAATAGGTTGTATACAATGTTCTTGTTTTTATCTAAGCGGCATGGCGTAAATTGTCGACCTTTCGTCTGGTATGGGGCAGTCAGGGGGTATGACGTCAGCTTGAACATGGAGGGAGAATCTTGTACAGGAAACATTGGCAGATTTGGTTGCTATAAAAATGTGTGATGTGTTTTTCATGTTTATTTCATACCTAAAATAAACTTTTAGAAGAGAATTTTTGCTTAAAAAACATTGCGTCTAGATAATATTTTGTTCTCAAAAATGCACTCATTCTAATTCAAGTTATATTGTCTAGTAGTTTAAATTTGAAAAATATTTTCGTTAACTAAAAACATAATTATTACAATTACCGATTGTTTGGGCCTGAATGATTTAATCATAAAGTACACTGGAGGGTAACATAAAATAGTAAACATCAAGAATGTATCTACAATTTGTGCTGCAAATGTCGGATAAGAAGCAGACTAGTCTATACTTATTTATATACAAAATCAGGTTAGTTGCTGGTCTGACTCTCCAATGAATCTCATTCAATTCAAAATCTTATTCCCTAGCTAACACCGAACACCACAATATCTTACATTTCGAAACAACCAATGCTCTTATATAAAACGCAAGCAAAAACTTTTAGCTACTTACTCTATCGGATTTGAGCTCGTTGGTGACTTCTCAATGAAAACACGGCTGTCCAACTTAGTCTATTACTGAGAAATTGTTGTCACAAAAAACTGTTTATCTAATGGTTTTGTTTTTCAGCTCAGCTTTTATGACAAAGGAATTATAGGTTGTGACGTCATCTCTGTAAGACTACGTCCGAACTATTCAATTATTTTAACTAGTATTTGTAAAGGTTCACATAGTGGAAAATGTATTCCGTTTGATTTTCTGATGTTCCGTAGCGTGTGTCATTTGCATCAATAATTAGAATACTTTTCCAGGAGCTCTTGTGAATCTTAGTGAATCATGGTGGGTTCGAAAGAAATCATTAATTTTAGTAAAGTAAGGGCGATCGTGTACACTTTGAGAAACTCGATAAAAAATGTTTTTATCAACAAGCTTAGGTTAAAGAAAATTATATTTAAATTCGTTTTTTTTTTGTAGATATCATTACGTAAATTTTGTCAATAATTGTGTCAATCAAATATTTATTTTTTATTTAAAATCAAAGTAGTATTTCAAATAATTTTTTAAAAATAAATAAATCAAGCGGATAAAGTTGAAAAAAGCATTGACAAGATGCTACAGATCTTTATTTGGTTTGGGTTTATCAATCGGCTAAATATAAATCCAAATTTAAAAAATATTTTATTTCATCAAAGGTAAAAGAAATGTATACTTGGTGAAAGTCTTATGTTTTCATATTCATCGTGAATGCGTAAATACAACTTTACTGATGCTTTTAAAAGGTATTATGGATAGACTGAGAGAAAAAAAACCGTCGGAAAATTTTTTTTTTAGTAAAGATCTTTTATAAGATGTCTGGGGTAGAAGGTATACAATTTGACATTTAATCAAATGCCGCACCCAAGTTGTTTACATTTAGAACATCATTTCGGTCAATATTGTCACTGTTTCGAAAATGATTTCTAAAAATTTTTTATCCCTGTAATATAGAATTAGTCAAAATATTTCAAATGAGCTGGAAATACGAGGGCACAGTTAATCTTACAAGCCATGACTTATAATATAAAGGTTTTGTAAAATGAAGCAAGGTGCCACCGACAGTATGCACCTTTTTATTTTTTTACCCTTCTTTTATCGGTTAATCCAACCATACTACCTTACAGTTATTTTTTCCGGTAAGTATACAGTAAACTCGCCGCTCTGAGAGTGGCACGTAACTGCATAACATTTTTACGGTCAAGTAAACAAATCAAGTTAAAATACCTTTCAATTCTTACACTAATCCATTGTTTTCGAAGTACGTGTATCCCAGCTCGAGTACAGTTTGGCTTCCCTCCCAGACTTATTGTCGTCGACAAGACTTAGTTTTTTGCCGAGATAGATATGATTTTATGATTCACTTTATAAATTGAATGGAGATATCCTACGTAGAATAATATGTTATATTGGTAATGTTAATTGATTCATGTATCTTTAGTATTTACTTATACTAAAAAGTATTTTAACGAACGGTCTACGGAACGACCACTTTTATCGGGTAAATACTTGGAAACAGTAACTCGTGACACATTCAATTCGCAAATGAAACTTGACACAAATCATTTGAAAATCAAACCGAATGGAGGCTGTTTTTTCTCGTAAAAGGACAACACTGAACCCCACTTTTTTATTTTCATATCATTAACAGAATATTTCTATCATCATCATAACACTTTTCAAATAAGTGTCGACTCTATTTGCTTAGAAAAATAAATAAAAATTAAATAAAGGAAATAAAAGCTTTTAGATTATATATGACCCCCTTTGGGCGCCATTGAAACCGATCTTTGGAATAGAGATTTATAACAATAGGCACCATTAATAATTGCTAAAACACCATTAAATGAATAATCCAATTTAAAAATAACTGATATTAAGATAGTATATCATATAATTTTTTATTTCGGGTCACTAATTTTATGATTATTATTATTACTGAAATCGATGTTTTAATGATAAGAAATTTTTTTGCAATATACGAGGGTGGATTTAACAGTTCGTGGCCTAACATAGATAGCGTTGTCATATTATTATAAAACTACCCTCATATGAAACCTAGACTCTTTGTCAGTCTATGTGCATTTTTTCTCTAAGATACATGCGTAATTATTTCCTCTCATAATTCCCCATCAGTTCGGCTTTCGCGCTAAGCACTCCTGCCCTCAGCAAGTCCATCGAATCGTCGAGTACATACTCGGAGGTTTCTACCCGCGGCGTTTTAAAACGATCGCAGTTTTCTTTGACGTAGCCAAGGCTTTCGATAAAGTCTGGCACAGCGGCCTCGTTTATAAACTATACAAAATAGGCCTACCGGATCGACTAGTTAGAATAATCGTGTCGTTTCTTAAAGACCGTACGTTTCGATATAAACACGAAGGCACAATTTCCGCGCCCCGTCACATAAAGGCTGGAATCCCTCAAGGCTCAGTCCTCGCCCCTCTATTGTACACCGTGTACACTAACTATATCCCCGTCCCGTCGAAAGGCGTCGAACTCGCCCTCTTTGCTGATGACACTGCCCTTTACACCAAAGACCGCAGAGTCCCGGGTCTCATAACCAGACTCCAAAAGGCTGTAAACGCCCTCGGTGCTTGGTTTCAAAAATGGCGTATCGATGTGAACCCAGAGAAGAGCTCTGCGGTTTACTTCGACTACAGACGCAGTCGTATCGCCGACAATCTCCAAGTGAGAATGCAAGGCACTCCCATCCCCTGGAAGCGCAGTACCAAATTTTTAGGCGTCATCTTGACCAGACGCTTTCTTTCAACCCTCACGTCGATAGAGTAACGAAACTCGCACGTTTTTACCTAGGCCGGCTTTACAGTATGTTAGGTAGAAAAAGTAAAATGTCCTTCAGAAACAAACGTACGCTTTATAAGGTCTGCGTTAGACTAGTCATGTCATATGCCTCGCCAGTCTTTGCCCACGCCAAACCCTCCGTCCTGCACAAACTGCAGGAAGTTCAAAACCTCTTCTGCCGCAGGGCCACAAACGCACCTTGGTACGTGCGCAACGCGGACCTGCACAGAGATCTTGAACTACCTACAGTACAACAGCACCTAAAAACACTCTCAGAATCGTTCTTCAAACGCGCCGGATCCCATCCCAATCCACTAGTTCGAGATTTCAGTCTCATATACTGCTCCTGTCTTAGATTCGGTATACAAAGTCGCTAGACCGAGAAACGCGCACACGAGCGAACGTACGCAATTAACTTTAGATCTCGAGGCCCTTCAGGCCGCAAATTCTAATTCTAACGTAAATCCGAATTAATGCAATTTTATTTTTCAATTTTTAATGTTTTTTATTATTTACTTTTCATTTTTGAGCACCTTCAGTGCTATGTAAATCCCAGCGGGTGACCCCTTAAGGGCCCCGCTAGCGCGGCCTCTTTCTCCAATTGGCCGTCGCTCAGATGAAGGCTGAGTGGCAAAAATGCACGAGCCGACAGGGGGTTTTTAGTGGGTATGGTTCTGGTAGGCGTCGGGACGAGTCCCACATAACTCTGGAATCGCGCTAGAGTATGCGTCAGGGCATTTTTATCCTCCTGCCCTTCCCGCGAAGGGGAACAAAAAAAAAAAGTAATTATTTATTTTATTGAACATCAAGTGAGAGTAAGTTTCATTAATTTTGAAAATAGACAGTTTAGAGCACGGTGCAGTAATAAAATACCTCCATAAGAAACACTTAACTCCAAAGCAGATTCATGAAGATATGGTGTCTACTCTTCTACTACTTCCTAAAAGTTTAGGAACATCTGCTCCGTCGTATACAATGATAAAAAAGTGGACAGCTGAACTTAAATGTGGACGAGAGAGCATCAAAGATGACCCCCGCTCTGGTCGGCCTTCTACAGCTACGAATTTGGAAAACACAGACAGAAGATTGAAGGTATCTGAGATAGCTGAAGCTCTAGGGATTTCATTAGAACGTACAGAAAACATCGGTAATGAATTAGGGTTCCACAAGGTGTCTGCAAGATGGGTTCCGCGGCTCTTTTCAGTTGAACAGAAACGAACCTTTGCTCACGATTTCTAGAGACTGTTTAGAGCTTATTCAAGCTGACCCAAACGAATTTTTGGCAAGGTTTGTTACTATGAACGAAACATGGGTTCATCACTATACTCCTGAATCCAAACAACAATCCAAACAATGGAAGAGACCCGGATCTCCGACCCCCAAGAAAGCCAAGGTGTGTTTTTCAGTAAACAAGATAATGGCATCAGTTTTCTGGGTTTCTAAGGGTGTCATCTTGGTTGATTACTTAGATAGAGGTCAAACTATAAATTATGCATTCTACTGCACACTATTACGTCGTTTACGCGAAGAAACAAAATCTAAAAAACCAGGATTGTTGACCAAGAAAGTTTTGTTTCATCAGGACAATGCTCGTGTTCACACATCTGCAGAATCGATGGCTCAAATAGTAAATTGTGGTTTCGAATTGCTTCCTCAACCCCCTTATTCACCTGAATTGGCACTTTCTGACTTCCACCTATTTTCAAAGCTATAAAAACACTTAGGTGGAATGAAATTTTCTACCAATGAGGAGGTCAAAGTGGCCGTAGATGCCTTTTTTGAAGACCTTGACGAGACTTTCTATTTAAATGGGATCACGGGATGGGTTGACATGACGTTTGACAGTTGCAGTTGGCTGGGTAAATTTGTAAATAGACATATATAAAAACTAACCTTTATCATATTCTTCTGTCAGTGTCTCGTCGTCTCGACGCGTCGCTCATGGCAAAGTGTGCGTGCGCCGCGGTAGGCCCATTACACAACACGTGATTGGTCCGTTCGAACAACCTTCTCGTGTTCAGCCAATGGGAGCTCACTCTGAACACGATACTTTAACTTCACTAATTTTACACGTTTTGTATTTTTTTTGTATTAATATTATTTTTTAAATCGTTGTTTGATCTGTAAATAAATTAATAAGAATTTATTATGGTTTATTTTTTGCTTGTAACAAAGCGCAAAGTTCTATGAAGGTAAGTGAATTTATTTAATTGAGGGTAAGCGATTTTGACTCTACGTCCGAAAATTTTTTTACATATTTTAGGAAAAATAGACGCAGGTAGTTTATTCCACATTTTGGCGATGCGAACCAAAAAGGAGCTGTCATATCGTTTGGTTTGAATTTAAGGTGTACATGTCGTGCCCATATCATAGAATTGCTCATTTCACGAAACATGCCTACTTTTTTGTGTGATGTGGCCACATCGTTGAATCGCGTACGTTTCACTTGAATATATTTCGTACCACCTAGTCGATATCCTGAGATTTTCCACAAAGAAAATTAAATTAAAAACAAGTACAAAACAGGCAAAAAATGTTTGACGAAATGACAATTGTTGTTCCATATGCGATATTGACACATAAACAAAGCAAAATAAAATGATTAAAAAATGCAGTCATTTCATGAAGTAGCCACACATTTGTTGGCTACATCGACAAACGATTTCTTATTATTGTTCTGGCCAAGCTACATCATGTTGTGGCTAAACGACAGTCGATCATTTCATGAAATTGTGGCCATTTCATTATGGGGTCCATATACATATATATGTCATATGAAAGGGTGGAATCCCTGTCGGCGTCTAGCAGTCCCAACAAATAACTGGGTTTTAAATCATGGATGTCATTTTCCTTGCTGTTTCACTAAAGTTCTGTTTACGGTTTAATGCTATATGTGTGCTTGTCTGGAAATACTTGATTTAATAATGAGTCGCCTTTAAAATATTTCTTTTAGTAATAAAAGTGATATGAAAAAAGAACTGTATTGCAATTCAAACCATATTCTAACCATTTTTTTAGTTTTTTTAACTTTATATTATGGACTTTAGTATCTTAGATAACTGTTTGGTAGTACTACAAGAGGCAATAATTTATATAAAAGTGCATTATGGTTCAAAGTTATAAGCTTGGTTCAGTTTAAAGTTGTTGGAAACGAAAACACTTTTTAATTTATATTTTAAGATGTACAAAGAGGTTGGTACACGAGGTGCAACTTTAAAAAGCTTTTGAAATAAAACAGGAATTATTTAAACTTTTTGGAACTAAATGAATACGACCTCCTTGGTTGAGGCACTTAGTACGGTGCGAGAGTAGGTGGCGAGTCCCGAGCGGCAATCAGTTTAAACAAACGAGTATACATTTTGAGATGTCAATTTCGTGTCGTTTTATGTTTTAGGCCTCAGATTTTTGTCATCAACACGTTAAAATTAAAACAGATACAACATGACAAAAATATTTACGTTCCAAAATATTTTTCAATTATTTCAATATAGTACAAATCTTAATTATTGATACAAGCAAATCCATTCACTGTATTACAAAACATAAGTTGCTTTGTATTTTGTTATTATTATTTCAGTACTGATATTTTTAAATAAATTTGTATTCTATCGATATTAACCATAAAACAACAGTGGTACTGTAATTTTCCAGTATTTACATTTAAAATCTATAAAAATTGCATTGAAACCATTGATAATTTCAAAAATAAATTTCGTCATATGTCTAGATATATTCATTCATATTCACCGATAATTTAATCAAATCAATCTATGAGTTCAATAGCACGATAAATGTCAATCCCTATTAAAAGTGTCTGCTGAAGTGACTCCTTCACTTAAAAACCCCCAAAAAGTCTCAAAAGTAAACTCATTCTAGACATACTGGTTGCAAAGGAGGGCTCTGTTATTGCCTACGCAGCTCCGTTATCAAACAGACATTATAGCCCACCAACGTCATAGTCATTCATACACTTCGATCGCACTCACACATTCGCACACACAACCACACACCCACGCCACCACTCTACACCACACCCGCCTTAATCACTAAGTACAGCATAAAAATAGAGAAACGAAGAAACTTAATACATGGAATAATTGTAAAGAAATATAAGACAACATCTCGACGTCGCGAAGAATCGTCCACCATCTTACATTCATTCACAAAATCATCCATACTAAAATAGCTATTTATTTACCGTTTTTCCGCTCCAAAACGCGTTTTCACTACTCAATTTATACTTAAAACTTAATTATTTTTAAATTTAACGCTTTTATACAGTGTAGGATGTTTGCATTTCGTATTTTTATGGCTTTTTTGTTGGCAATGCGTTTGATTGGTCGCGAGTTAGCGCGATACGTCCGACCTTAGCCAAAGGCTGGTTGCAACTGAAGAATGGTGGCGGACTGCGGACGGCAGCCTTCACGCATGCGCACTACTACCCGCCAAAACACCTACGCGCATGTAATGGCCGATCCGTTCTCTTTTCAAAACTTATCAGGACTTGTAACTTGGATTCCGAAAAATTGTCCTACATTTTTAATATTAGTTAGTGTGTTAATGTTTTTTTTTTGAGTTTTGAATTCAGTTATATCTTGTTTTGTTAATGTCAGTATGTCAATTATAGATTCTACAAATGATTGTGTATGTACATATTAAAGTTTGAAAGCGCTTACTATGGGTATTTTTCGAAAAATGGCTTAGTCTACGAAACTTGCTACGTTTCTCCGTAGCCACTACAGCGTAGTTCTAAACGTTACCAAGAAAAAGAATTACTTTTTAATTATTCAAAGCTTTATCAATTTAAGTTAAATGAGACGAATTTGATTCAATAACTTGGTAACGCGATAGTTACTGAAATAAATGTCAATATATTTTATTGTATCATATATTTTTGTTTACCAAATTTACTTTAATGAGTTTGACATTACAAATGTTAAGTGAGTCATTTTGATACATTTTAAAACTACAGCTTTTACTCACGCGTTATCGTCGGAAAGGTCCGACTAGTTTCGGACTCGTATGGATTCCATCATCAGGGCCGAGTACAATAACGCGTGAGTAAAAGCTGTAGTTTTTAAAATTAACATTACAGTTTATTAGATCATTAAATAAACTGTTGAGGCCCGCTACTTGGTCCAGCTGATTTCGCACTCAACATGTGCCCATAACTTTTGATTTCTAAAGAATGCGATGGGTTGTAATCTATGAAGCGAACGTAAACTTATCTCTAAATTATCTTAGCTCAGTGGTCAAATAAGAAGCGACTTTGTTTACTACTACATAGTATACATATTTTGAAAATATGTAACGCTAATCTTGTCAAAATCATATCATTATTTTTACAGAATTTACATCATTTTGAAGTATGACGCAACGTTGCTTTTTGTTTAACTATTTAGCTGAGAGAAGGGAGGTAAGTTCAAGTTCGCTTTACAAATTTCAGCCTCAAAAATTGCAATAGCCTTCAGGTGTTGTTCAATTTTTGTGATGAACATAGATGTTTCCTCTCGGGTCATGGTTGTTGATATTTGTATATGTATGTTCTTTCGGGGTTACCCCCAGTTTGTTGTTCGGTCATCCATAACACAAGCTCTGCCTACTTTGAGGCCATACAGTTAGTGAAATAAGTGTTTATCTGGGGATTTATGACATAATGCAACATAATTCGTGTGAAGAGATAAGACGTGTGAAAGGTATATGAGTCAACTGGACTGATTTTTAGTGAAAAGAACCTTCTTTTACTGATGAAATACGTACTTATAGGCCTTTGTTAGTTAAAATAAAACACGGGATTCAAGCTGGAAAACAACCTTACTGGGCATGTTACCGTAGGTCCCAAGTTCGAATCCTGGCCGGAGCATTCATTTGTGTGACGATCATAAATGTTGGCCTCGGATCATGTTTGATGATATACTATATATATATATATATATATATATATATACAAAAACATAAACATTCATATATATATATGAATGTTTATTTTGGGTTCCCCCCAGTTCACTGTGTTATCATCCATAACACAAGCTCTGTAAACTTTGGGACCCTACAGTTGATATGTTTTTCTAGGTGTATGATTAAACTTTCCAAGTGATGTAGTAAACATTATGGCTAACACTATCACTTGCCTTACGGAAAAGCGACACGTGGACTAAGACAACGTGTCTGAACAACTTTTCCAGCGAAAATTAAAAAATAATCGACGCTTTTTAGAAATCCTACCCGTCAGCTGCTAATTTTGTGTAAAGATTTGAGTTAATATATGGTGTCGTTGGTAAAAACTCTCAGAATTGATTTTGCGAATGGTAAAAAAGTCAGCCATGTTACTGGTTAACGAGCATTTGTGTAATGGTTGTTTCCTTGAATGACATTAAACCGACGTGCCTGGACTCACTTATTATCAAGAACAAGAACATAACACAACAATTTGAAATAAATGTATTTCACTTCGAATTTTTAAATAATTTTCAAGTTGGTTTTTACTCTTTGTGCATTTGTACAGTGCCATTACAATTAATGGGCAAAAGACAATAAAAATAATTGATTTCATTGATTTATTGCTTTATTTTATGTAGAGGTAGAGCTGCTCATTTGATTTAATATATTTCGGCTTTATACTGGGTCCAGAAACCTCTACGTTACAAATTAGGGCGTGAGTGTTATCATATAAAAAAAAATTGGGTTTCGTTTAAATGACATTAGTTATTTTTATAATACTTTTTAAATGAAACCTATTTAACGCAGATTTCACAATCAGTTGTTATTATTGTTACATAAACTTTTATTTGCATAATCGCTTGCTTTTTTCTTTTCTTTTCCATAAAGTTAATTTTGTTAAGATCTGTTTGGGCGGTACTAAAGTCCTTCTTATTTTGACCGCCTTAATATTCACGTTTACGTGGTTGTGTTCCGATCAGAGGAAAGGAACAGCGAGTCAAATTAGTGGAACAAAAGCGATTATAACTGAAGCCCTCGATCGACAACGCATCATAAGTCTATATAATAATCACATTCAATACTAATAAATAAAACACCTATCAGGAATGATGTTCAATTTAACTTACCATCAGATGGGCAGCATGCTAATTTGCTAGCCATTAAAAACAAATAAAAAAAAAACAAAAAATTACATATGGTATATGGCTTAATAAAGATTAAGCCATATCCCAAGTCGGTTAGGTCGGTTTGCTAGCAATGAAAAAAGTAAAAAAGAAATTCTATGAACACACATTAATATAGTGTATATAGCAAATAACCTTCGTACTATACAACTAGCAAACAAGACACACTCCTGTCATATATATACAGAATAAGAATATCATATATAATATTATAAATGCGAAAGAAAGCTTGTTTGTTTGTTACACTTTCCAACCTTTACTACCCATAACGTAGAAAAAAATCGTGTTTCCGAAGGAAACGTAAGCCAGTCAAGGATATTCAGCAGTAAAATAAAAGTGTTAGGGTGGGTGGTAGCACGTAACTATAACAATAACAAAAGCCTAACTGGCCATCAAATATCCGGTTAGGTCAAATATGGGTTACACCATTTTAGCATTGGTTAAAATGACGTCATAGCTAACGCTTAACATACCAGCTCGATTTGACCGGTTAATCCTCCAGCTTCGGTCAAGTCAACTGTCAAAGTGTAAAAGTTACGATGTTAATAACGGCTGTATGTTTTTGTTGTCGGTAAACTTTACTAAAGCAATAACTCGCCTATGGGGCAATTCAATTTTAAAGTTTATAAGTTTGCTAGCTATCTACGCTAAGGCCGTAACAGGACTTTGTCATACAGATAATATACGTACATAGGCATTTGGGACCTGAAGGTTTTTGTTCGCGACCTAGTCTTGATAGCAGCGCGAAAAGAAAGCAAAAGACGATCGGAGACGAAAGCAAAATCTTTGATTTCAAAATGTCATCCTGAAATTCGCGCGAGCGGTGTCGTCAGAAAAACCTAGTAAGAAGATTAATGAAAGGCCCATGGTAGAAATAGGCAGTATTTTGGCGAATGTCTGAGCGGAGTCTAGCCACCCCGTCGCCATGCCGTGACGTAGGTACTGAGGCGGATTCCTTATGTAACTTTGGAAAGAATAATATTTTTCTTGGTTATGAAATGTCTTATGTGACCATAGTATCGCTTAATATTTGGAGTTATAAACACGAATTTTTGAGAGTGTTATTATGTTTAAAAATAGTATTGTCATACATACTATTGTCATATTGTACTCTCTTCTATATTCCTACTCATCACTCAAATTATGCCAAAAACTCGGTAATTTGCCAAATGCTTAGCTGCTACAATAAAAAATTTCACTCAATTGATATATTCCATCTCACAAAGCAATCATTTAAAAATTCTGTTATTGCTGAACTCTATGCAGATCAAAAGTGACATCCGAAACTATTTCCGGTGTAATACTTGAACGTAATACTAACATACATATATATAATTTTTCACACACACACACACACACAAACACACACACACAAACAAACACACACACATACACATATTCGCGTACTGTTATTATTATTTGTAAATTCATATACATAGATTTGTTTAATTTATCTCAAATTTCTTTTTTGTGTTTCTCTCTGTCATTTGTTTTTTGTTTATAGTGTTCTCAGTCCAAAAATGTAAAATTAGTTCACATAGGTATTCTACTCTATAAGATCATTTTAAAAATTGTGAGCCTGTTATTGGCGGTCTGTTTAAGCAATTAAATACAAACAAGTGTAAATTAGACCTAAGTGCTGTTGGCTCTGTGAAACAATAAATAAAATAAATAAATAAATACTAAGCTAAAATTAAATCTAATCCCACAATTTAATTCAACTGGATTTTATTCTTAAATATGAAATTAGTAATGTAATATTATAATTTTATTTAATTAAATCTGTTTTATAATTTAATTTAATCTTACAAAGAAATTAAATTTCACAATTAAATTCAATATTTGTTTCTATTTTATTCTAGTGTAATTTTATTATGAAACTTAAATTTGTTACGCTGAAATATTATAATTTTAACCTTTGTTTTAATTTTATTGAGAAATATTGTAATTCCTATTTATCATTTAGCTTTATTTTATGTAAAGTTTACGCAAATGTGTGCACAGCATTATGACTTTACATAATTGTTGGGTACCGATCTAGGTCTTGATTGTTTAGTATCCATATTCATACATATACTTATTTCTTTCTGATTGTTACGTGTATGTGTGCCTGAATAATAATAAATAAATAAATATAGACGGACAACACTCGCACTCGAAGAAATAAAAAAAAAATTGGTTGGTCCCGTGGTGGTCACAGTCATATTAAGAGTTCTTTATGTACGTACTGGGACCTTAGTGCGGGCTCAAATTCACAATCGAATCCCTTGTAGTGTGATCCCCTAATACGCAGAGCACCTAAACCGAACAACGCGCTAGCGATTCGCTCTCTTACCCTAGGCCGCCACCAAGTTCTCCGATAATACCTACCTATCAATATTAAAATATATCATCTAGAATTAGAACATTTGTATCTAATGTCTGTAGGTAGTTACTGCAGACCAGCTACTAGATTTAAAAAAAAAATACATTATGACGATTACCTTTGTAAAATTACGGGAAGGCTTTACGGTTTTAAGATATATTTATTACTGTAAATACTCGTATTGTATAGGCCCGATTTTACTCCCCATCTGGTGCTTGTTTGCAGGCTTTAAAATGAAAAACAAAGCAAAAGCACAATGTTAAAATTAAAAAAAATTAAAAAAAATTGTATTACTTTATAATTAGTATTCAAAAAGTAACTACTTATCAATAAGTAGTAATAACTGGAACAAAGACAATTCGAACTTAAGCCTACGGCCTTCAACGCATCATCAATAATCAATAAACAGCTATATGATTAATCAATAACATCTACGATTATTGTTGAATATTTGGATTGTGGATCACGCGCTCCTCTGCCGGATAAGACAAAGGTAAAAAAATATCAATCAAAGAGGTAAAAACTTATCAATCAAAAAAATACTTACTAGTACTTTAAAAAATATTAAATATATAACGAAAATACAACTCTATTTTTGTTACATATTTAATATAACGAGCTTCATTCATTCCTAGGTGTTCGGTTCGCAAACCAGTTCCACGTTTATATCGTACTTGTTACTTACAATTATTCCAATATCATTATACAATTCAAATTATAGTACTTTTATCATGAAGCGACTTTTGCTTTACTTGTAAGGCGTATAGTCGCCAAAAAAGGTAGCTATATATGTGTGCGTGAGCTCGAAATTTGTTTGTAGCGTGTTTGTACACTAACAACTACAAGTAAAGCGAGCATTCCTTCGTGAGATAGAGGTGCACTACGAATGTCCAGTAATGTATACAAATAGCTGGCTTGGCAGATGGCACTTTTCAGGATGTTTTCTCAGTGATGTTGAAATTTCCTTACGCCCATCTATATATTTTTAATACACACTTAGGAAAACTTGAAGTTTTAGTAATTATCTTGCATAGAAAGTATCTCAGATAAAATTACACACCATTTGGATCAAACTAAGAACATTTTATTTTTTTCTCTAAACTTTCTGAGTGTCCCACGTACATTTACACCTATCATTTCATATTCAGCGTGTCGTTACATTACCGACACATCTACTCTTTTTGTGGTTAAACTATACCTACCTACTGTTTACAGGCCGAAACTTCATAATTTTAAACAAACAAACTTTTTAATACAAAATGACGTATAATTTCTAAATTACACTATATCCATCCATCGGTCCATCATTTGTTCCATCCATCATTGGTTTACCCTGTTTATGTCTATAAAGAAGGATATTTAACAGATAGAAAATAAAATTCCAAACAATTGTCAAAAAATATATGTTGAAAAAAAAAACCGTTTTCAGTAAAATGCAAAAAAACTAACTCGTAACATAAAAAAAAACATGTAACTATTTCTTCATGGACACTTAAGTAAAAAATATATTCAGGCAAAATATAGTAAGCACTGAGAACCAATAAAGGTCATTAGTCTATAGGGAGCTACCCATACATTCGGGCCAGCATTAATCAGCAGCACTATGCGTTTCAAGTAACAATAGGACCAACTTAGCGCCATATTGTGACGTCACAGTCGTCAATTCGAACATGTTAGGTAGGGTGAGCAAAAAATATTTATTTTAAATAGAATTTATTTAAGCAAGCAATTGCTTCTAGCGTCTAACTTTCAATTTGACTTTCTAACTTTTTGACGTTTTTGTCTTCCACGCTATGCTTAAGTAAGTGCCAAATATATTCGATTGGATTTAAATCACAATTGTAAGGTGGCAGCCTCAAAATTTCAAAGCCGTGAAAGTTGAACATGTTATCTATGACACAATTTTTTTGTGGTTTGTGCCTTTTTATTAACTGATACAGTTCTATTTTGAATATAGTAAATGTAAGTTTATTTTAAAAGAAGTAAAATAAATCGTTATTTTTATGCAAAAAGTTTTCTTTGCAGACCATAATTTGCAAATGACATTTGACAGATAGAGGTTCTGATAGAGGAGAGAAGAGGACGTTCCTATTCTCATTTGAATCGCATAGTACCGGGCGGCAGTGTGCAGATGAACGTTCGGTGAAGATACAAGTCGAACTTGCAGACCTGCATAAAGCCCGAATTAACTTACTGATCGGCAATAGCCGTATATGTGTAGTGATTGGTTCGGGCCGGCTATGTTGTTCAACAAATACTGCCGCCCTGAATGGGCCGCCCGAACAGGTGGGCAGCGCCCCTAAAGTTAACCTTTTGGCATTTGAGTTTTGTTGATGTTTACGTTTGTCTCTCAGTGCTTTTAAATATTTACACAAAAATGTTAAATGTCAATAAAGTTTTCTTTTCATATTTTATGTATATTATAAGAATATCTATAAAGATAATTTAATACTGATAATACCTGATCCAATCGCTGATTATGTATGTTTATGCTGAGTAAGGGGAACTCACTCCGCTGTATGGTCATCCTTATTACAAGCTCTGCTTTCTTTTGGCCATACTGTTGGTGTATTTCTCTGGGCTTTATTATAAGTATTAAGGTCTCCCCTGAATTCTTAAATAACAAATATTATCTGACATCAAATCATTATGTTTACTTGACCTTAATTTTAAAAGTAAAGGATAACATTTCCAATGTTAGAAAACCTGCTTTAGATTTGCAAAATCAAAATCGCCATAGCGAATTTCTATTTCCGACCATATGAAACTAACTTCACTTTGATAAAAAGCACAGGCTTGCCGGCTACGCACGCTACACCTACGACTTAAATTTCGAACATTCATACAAGCGAGAACGAGACAGAGGTACCACTATCCCTCCAAATATCAATAGGAGCGGGCGAGACAGAAGTTGGTCATCGATCCGCGTGCGTCACTAGGAACGCGTGGGTGCGATGACGTCACACCATTTTAACCAATAAAAGCATCAGGAAAACGCGCCACGAGAAAACCAATGCCGGAAAATACCGTATCGAAGTTTTCCTGAGTATAACGTCAATTTTTTAAAGCGAATTGAACCTATGTCCTTTCGGAGTAGGTCTTATTTTTAGTTGGTTTAATTTTTGACACGAGTACGTTTAAGATAAAGTTTGTAGACGGAAATTTGTGATATCATGACATGATTTTCCTGAAATTTTCTTTAGTTTTCTACATAAAGATATTTGTGTCCCATAGAGTTAAAGTTGCTTGATAGCTATTATAGCTTAAAGAACACGTTGTACGAGAGTTAAATTGCTTTTAAATTAAACTTTTGTACTTATTTATTTTATGCATTGCATTGCAAAGACACTCCAACAACACAATTTCTGATGCATATACGTTAGGTTAAGTATGTAGCATTTATAATTAATATTTTAATATTTAGGCTTAATATTTCTTTGGCACGGTCAACATTCTAAACTGTTTGACGGATTTCATCACATAAGGTGGCAATAAATACGTCTTTGTTGTGGGAGTAATATGCCCATATTTTTCCCGGAATTACCGAGGGATTACCAATTTCACGGGAAAATATCTTAAGCAGTGGGTTTTTTATGTTTCAAATTCAGCAGCTTGTTATTTGATGTCTGTTACCTTCTTCTTATTGTGTGAAACCACGTAGGCTGTGGCTTCACGACTTTTATCAATGCTATTTACTTCCATCAGTAAATAGGTAATATGACATTTATTTGCGATATAATGAAGGAGTATATTTATTTTACGAGAAAGCATGTGATGACTTGATACCAGATTGCGCATACGAAATGAAAACAGTTAATCAACAAAAATCCTCTTTAAGAGCGTGTTAGTACGCTTTCTTTGTTTACATACATGTATAAATTATCAGTGGTCTCTTTTATTTTGGATCATTATACTATCTTTATGTTTTTTTTGTATTCTCTTCTAAGCGAGAATTGCTTTCGTTGGTTTGCGCTAAAAGAGGCTGGTTAAACGCTGGTTCATTGTCCGTGCGGTGCAAGTAATTATGATAACTTATTATTAATGACACATGCGGATGTGTTTATTTTGTACGTCTTATACAATTTGTTTTTCCTACATACTATAAGAAAAAATGTTTTGAGATCTGATTACCACAAATTTGAAAAGCTTGTTTGTTTTTTAAAAAACATCATTCAAAAAGTTTATACCTCAATATTTTGAGCAATGGTTTCTAAGAACCTAATAACTTTGAATTTATTTAGTTAGTTCAGAAGATTCAGTTTTTATAGGAAACTCAGCGGTGTGCTATGAAGGAAATCCAATTGATGAATATATTAGATCATTTTTACATATTAGATTGTTTAATGTGCTGGCAAAATGCACTATGCTAATCCCGAGTTTTAAGTCACATTTCTTGAAAAACTGACATCTATCATCCTGATGCTAATGTCGTCTTCCGCCCGAGTAAGCAGAAAATATGACGTTGAAAAGTTTCGCGAATAAAACGAAAGATGGCAGCTCTTGTTCACTTTTATTACTGAGCTGTGTAGAGTACAATGACTTTAATAGATTGATATTATGTGTATCGCAAAGATGGTGTTTTATTGAAATTCGTTCAATATAATAAATAGTACTTATAAAAAATTAAAACAATAGTGTGCCCATTGCATAAAATATGCTAAACTTTTAAATACCTTAAAATTACGTTCTAAATAGGTTGCAAATAAAACAAATACTTATGGAAATCGATTTCTTATTTTATTTTGAATTCTCGTTTAAACAAAACTACAATATTTATGTTTTGGTTATTATTGTACCGCTCTCGTGGCCAATAAAATCTTACAAAAAAAATTCAAACCTTATAAAAAAGGATCTTTTTTTGGGCTTTTGGATTTAGCTAGTTTATCACAGTTTAGACAGTTCGAATCTCGAACGCCTTCTGTTTATTGGCGTGCGTTCACGACAGCACATGAGTAGATAAACGGAACAGAGACAAAGCTTCTTAAGAACGTGAAAAATTGTTACCTATTTTGGTAGGGTTGTCACAATAGGTTAAGACAAATTAAACAAAACATTTGTTAATTAGTTTTTTTATTCAGTATAATAAAATACTTCACAAATTACTAACTTAAAAAAATTTTCTTTTTATAATTTTTGTTTTTTAATAATTTATTGTTTCTTTTGATGGTGTGGTAAATTCTGTACCTAACATATAGTTTTTTCAAGTAATCTAAAGGGTGTTTCCCTCACATGGCATATCAAATTTATAATCTTTAATACGTTTAAGTATTTTACTGCAAATATTGACAATATTTATTTCAAGATCAAACAATTCGCTAAACTTTCCTCGAGCAATTCAATTTTATTTTTTCTAGTATTCTTCATACACACAGTACAGTAAATTACCATTATAAATAATAAAATACCACGTTTTTACATTAAAATATTTAAACTTGCAACTAACAAAACAAACAACGTGCGTCGCAATGACCCTGAGATTGTCAACTGGATGTTGTACCTTTTGACAATTTCTTTTGACAAGTCTCGCCGCGTACGTGACGCGTGATGCCCCGCGTGCTTGTAGTAGTGCAACGGATTCGTGCGCTTGTATGAAGCTTTGTCTCTGTTCCTTTTATTTACTCATGTGACGACGGGACGATTTAGCAAGATCGCGATGATGTAAGCAAATTCATCTACTTATATAAAATAGCATGCTGTGTCTTTGGGATTTATCGGCTGAATACTACACAGCCACGTCCCAAAAAAATGCTTGGGCAATTCTTACAAAATATTTTGTTTTTCTCTGGTTTTGAGTTTTATACAATACTTAATTGTATAAAACTCATTGATCCGTTAACCAAATTATGCGTAAAAGCCACCAATAACTAAAATAACATGTCCAGTAAAAAAAACTAAATATATCCCTACGAAAATTACAATTATATTATAATTCGTATTGTAATTTTCGTGGGGATATAAATTTATTTATTCTCATGTTACTCACTGCTAATGAAGCAATGTACAGGTTAAAGATTTTTTAAATCAGTTATGGCCTGCGCAGATGACTTTTGTCCGCGGACTTTTTTGTCCGCTAAAATAGATCGCTTACAACTGTATCGAGTAACGCAAACGAGGGATTAAAAGTACCGCGTACAAAAAGTCCCCCGAAAAACCGAGCACATGCAGGGAGCGGACCGGACAAAAGTACGGGAGAGTCCCCGAAAAAAATAGAACTCGCGTGACTAGGCGAAGCCACGCACATGGCGGACTTTAGTCCGCGTTTCTTCTACATTTCCGGGCAACAAATGATCGCACGCCGTGTGCGTTGAGTTCACGGTAAATTCGCGGCGGACTTGTTATTCACGGAGCGTACTTTTTTCTCTCCGCTGCGGAGAAAAGTCTGTCGTCTGCGCAGGCCATTAAGTGTATTTTGTGTTTATCCATTACAAACAAAAACACATACAAAAAACAAAATCTTTCCTGTTTTTAATATTAGGCGGATATCTATAAAATGGGTGATACTTTTCTCAGACGTTACTCAGCTAAATTAAAAAAAAAGCGACTCCGTTTAATACCACATACCAACAACAATTCAGTCAAAAATAATGTTGTGTGTGTCACATGTTTCAAGAATATGTATTTTAAACAGTAACAAAACAGTAATAAAGTCTGTTTTTTAGTTAACCAGTTTATAGATTGCAGCTTTAATATGCTTAGTTTTAAAAAATCAATGAAATTACTATATTCCTGTTTGAGCGAAGAGTTAATATAATTCCGTTCTGTTTTTAATGTAATCTTCAGACAGAAGAACACAATCTTACTAATGTCACGTTTGAGAAGTGACAAAAATACACGATCGGACATAAACAAGACCAATGCAAATCACATCAGGTATTAACTTTATACCTAACGTGACACCTTTCGCATTGTGAAAATTAAAATTCCCCCTTAACCCGCATCAGCCTGCAATTATACTAATACCCGAGTGACCTATCATTAGTTCATTATACCTACGAAAGTAGAATCGATAAATCAATAATGAGATATGTACATCGACCTTCGCCCGTGAACTTCAACTCAAAGGTGGATTAGTCATGCGGGTAATAGCCACGTCAACCAAAAAAAATGCAATATTTATTGAATTTAAAAATTATGGAAACTCTTTACTATGTCCACACAAGTGATGAGGTACTGTTAGCTGGCAAAGAGATCATTATTGCATCCTTAATTTTTATACTGACTAAAAGAATAGCAACTCATTCAAATTCAAATATTTATTTCTCAACTTTGACAATTACTTGTTCGCATTGATGTCAAATAAAGCATGATTCTGTCACTAGTTTGGAGAAACCTTCGTGAAGAAGCACTGGCAAGAAACTTCACGGGTATAATTTGTTCAAAATAAATTTACAATGTTTCTTTATGTCCATACATTTTTATTTGCGTCTCGTTAGCTCGGCAAGTCTCCCTCCCCCCAAGTATCCAAACGACAAACACCCTCGCACGGCACCCGTTCGCGAGTTTTTAATAGTGCAAATGCCCGTGCATGCCAGACAGGATCGTCAAGGATTACACATTTCATACCTACCTTAGTATTCTTACTGTCGATACACTGCATCATTTTCATGATTATCTATCTATCTTTTCATATGATCTGTTTTTTATAATACTCTAAAATTATTTTACGATTCCACCACAGATAGCCAAACAATTCCATAAATTACATCCACCTGAGTAATTTCACAGTACGTTGATCTCTTATCGTTCTGTGAGATATACCTATCGCCGAAAATTATAGAGTTCATTACACGCAAATTAGCGGGATCATCGGTCTTCGAACTGTAGAACAAGTGGCATATCGGTGATATTGTTGACGATCTTCTTCCTTGAGATAACATATTGGTATGGTCAGAAAAAAAGCGAAGTTTCGAAATCCTAGACAAGATAATGTCCGTTTAATATTTTATTTTTTCTAACTTTTGAATAATTTAATTTTAATTCTGTCTACATTTTTGGTGGTCTGTTTTATCTAAAAATTTCTTGAATACTTAAAAGCTTCTTCATATTTAAAGCTCGTGGTGGTCCTGTTTCTATTTGCTTGGGTGTCTACTAGCATGTCCTGATTGTCTGCATTTTGGTACCAATATCTAAGTTTTAATGATTTGTTGTAGTAAGGTATCATTTATTTGTTTCGACTATTAATCCAAAGTTCTTTAGTAATAATCATAAGTAATAAAATGAAGATTGATGCATAACAAGATTTCCCACAAAAGAAGAATTCCCACATTTAAAAAAAAACCAAAACTAAACAAATCTGGCAGAAATCTCAAAAAATAATATGATTTCGAAAGTTTACGTTTTTATAATAACAGCGTGTTGGTCAAAAAAATAAAACTTTATCAACGCACAGCTTCACATACTTATTACTTCATGATAAAGCTTGGATAAAAGTTACCTATTAAATATTAAAAGTAACGTAGAAAGACAACGCCCAAAGGGGACTTGCGCGTACCTGAGCTAGAAATGTAAGCTTACCATAGCTTATGTCTCTGTCAGTCTAATAGAAATTGACAGAGATGGAGGGACATTTTTTCTGACTAACCGGCTAACTCCGAGTTAAATTGTTACCAGGTCTGCGCAAATCAACCTGATAAGTAAATTACAGAATGATAAACCTAAATTATGATTAAGGCTTTGTAATGTAACGTCTATCAAGGTCTGTATAACAGCTTTAATTATTTTTTGAATATGGCCACCTACACGAGTAATTTATTATAACTTATACTGTAGATGTGTTATGAAACAAACAACAGAATTTGGCAAATGAATAACCTGCCTGCTAAAGTTATTTTCCCATGTAATTCCTGATCCCATTTAAATTCCGGGAAATAATACACCCTAAGCCACTCACAATTGAGACCACAATGACTCCTCGTATCTGTGAAACAGTTAAGGCTGTAAACGTAGAAATATACCCACATGCACTCGAAAAACATAACCCTTCTTCTGACAGTCGGGTAATAATCTAAGGTCAGTATATCCGGAATAACTGCTTTGATCCAATCCAAATACTTTTATACTTTTATCCAGGTGAGACCTGAATAAAAATGAAAAAAAAATGTTTATTTCATTAAATCATTTACAAATAAGTTGCCGGGGCTTCCCAGAAAGTAATCAGAAGATACTTGTGTTTGGGATAGCCTCGCGCTTCCTATGTATACTTAACAATTTGGATTTACTTAATTTAGTTAAGTTTAATTATTACCATATAAGTTAAAAAAGAAAAAGAAGAAAACAAAACGAGATCTTAAATTATATTTAAAGCAGTTTTAAGGAGAAAAAGTATACCAACCCAAGTGGTTGTATGAGCGTAAGCGTGTGTGTGTGTGTGGAGGTGTGTAAGTGTGTGTGTGTATTGTGTGTGTACCTGTGTGTATGTTTAAGTACCATGTGTGAGTGTAATGATATACAATATAAACTTGTTTTTGAAATGTGTCAAGCCATTCTTACCAGGATTTATTCCACGTCAAGATAGTTGAGGGAAGAGAGCCACTCAGTCAAAATGATCTTACACTCATAGAGTTGCATCGGGTAAATTTTAAGGATACTATTTATTTTATTGTAAGCATATGGGGCTTAAGCTAAGTATTGCCTAGTGTCAAAAACAGTTCGTGCAGGATATGTAGATGTACAACGTCGCACCGTCTTCTACTAAGTTTGGCATAATCTAGAGGTAACCTTTTGTGATATCTTAGTATCATGTGTAAAATGTATAGCTTTCTAATGGAGAGCAGTTTGGTACTGTTGTATAGGGTTTCGGTAGAAAACCTAAAGGGCTTATAGTGCATAACCTTGATTAGAGATCTTTGAGCCCGCTCTAGATCTAAGAAGTGAGATTTAGCTGCTCCTCCCCAAACTGAGATTCAATATATTATAACAGACTGGGCTGGCGCGATATATATTTTGTTCAGTAGCTCAGTGCTCATAACATGTCTCAGGGATTCGAAAACCCATATGAGCTTCCTTGCCCTGCCTATAGTCAATTCTAGGTGCGGATACCAACTTAATCTCTGATCCACAAATACTCCGAGATATTTGACTTTACTGACTTTCTGGATTGTTGGGCAGTTACAGGTATTAAGGGTAGGTGAACAGCAGGTTTTAATTTTTTACTTCAACACCCGATGAGGTTTGCGTATTTATGTATGGGGCAAAGCATATATAATTTGTTTTTTGGGTGTTAAGAGTGAGGAGATTCTCCCTTAGCCAACAACTAATTATAGCTAACCCCTCCTCGGCCACAAGCCTAACTTTGTCCCAAGTCTTGGCTGTAAAGGCAGTATCATCCGCATAGGACAGTATCCAACCCCCAGTGTTACAAAGATTACAAAGATTATTTCTATAAATTAAAAAGAGCGTAGGGCCTAGAAAACTGCCCTGTGGGACACCACATGTGTCGTTTTAAATTTTCATGGCACCTATGAAATAAATAAAAGTAATTTATTTTCAGGCCAATATGATCCATATAGTGTTAGTAACTATGTATCTTATAGACTATGTTAGTATTCATAACACTAAAAATAATACTAATGTTAGGAACAATATAGCTCATAACATACTCCATTGAGCAGACTCATCACATCTTAAACACATGCCTTTCTGTGAATCTGCCAACCAGATCCCCAACGATCCTCAGGACTCGGTTCGAACTCAACCGCACTCTGTTCACAAGCGAGCTAATATTATTTTTTCCGCATTACTGCGTAAAAGTCGTACACGCTGGCATCAGTAAACAGTAGAAGCCTGTAGGTAGGCTAAAAATATTAACTTACTATAATTTAATGAATTGTGGCAGTCCGCGATCATGGTGCTTGCAACAGCATCGAAATATCGGACGCGCGAAATAAACATCGAAAATCGTGGTGAGAACCCTGTAAATACATTAAATTATAGTGAAAATACCCGCGATAGTTTAAAACAGTGATTAAAAATATTTAAAATTATTTTTACTCATTGAATATAAAACCAACAATTTTATTAAAAAATTACTTACCACAAGAAGACGTTTAATTTAATTTATCAAATAGATAAATAAATTTCCTATCTGTACACAAAAAAACGTGAAAATAAAACACAGCAACTTAACATCTAATTTTATCAAAACGTGACTCCTAACATCTGAACTTAAAATAATGAACTTAAGCACAGGCCTTGAACTTAAAACATAAAAGCTGCGGGATATGGATCCGATAGTCTGTTTTTTTTAAATTATTTTTCGTGCAAATCGGACTTGGATGAAAAAAAGTGTGTTTCTTATAATAGACATCATATTTCATCCTGGTTCCTGTCAACGACCTTATTTGTAAAGGTTAAAACAATTTAGTGTTTGTTTTGGTACGTCTTGTTTTTAGAGTGACGTAAAATTAACGAGCTTGTTTTTTAGTTCCTGATTTTATCTTGGCATTCTTTTGAAGTCAAAGACGTTGTGATGAATATAGACGATAACATCCGTGGTTTATGGCAGAGTTTTGACCATTCTACATGTTGTTCTATAGACATGAACCAATATAAACGCAATTTCGACCTCAGTTTGCCGACTTATTTCATAAACAATACTTAAATAACCTTTACTTTTAAATTATTTAAACATTAAATTATGGTCTTGTATATTTTACAAAAATAATAATAGATAAAGTAATTTACGTTATATT
Organism: Marasmarcha lunaedactyla; assembly: GCA_923062675.1. Taxonomy (NCBI): domain Eukaryota; kingdom Metazoa; phylum Arthropoda; class Insecta; order Lepidoptera; family Pterophoridae; genus Marasmarcha; species Marasmarcha lunaedactyla. Next base: position 8,646,256 of record OV281358.1, read on the forward strand.
GGGGTCAGTTTTCTTAGCTTATACCCCGTTAGGTTAAAAGCTTACTTAAGTTGCCAGCTTACTAATAAGTATAAAAGTATAAAATTATTCAATGTATTTTGTAAATATTTTGTAAATATTTATTTTAGATTTAGTATTTTTAATATAATAGGTCTTTACCTATGAAACTGCCGTTTTACCGTACTGGCCATTTCAAATGAAAATATTTTTTTTTGACTGATAATTCTAAATTCAAATTAATTTTATTTGACAAACATGGAATTCTTTTTCTAAAATCGTCATTTGTTTAATAGTTAGTGTTTTGTTTTCAACGCATTCAAACATTTTTCGTCATCATGGATAAGTTAAAAATTCGAGTAATTATGGAGTATGAGTACCGTCGTGGCAGCAAAGCGGCACAAGCGGCACGCAACATTAACGACGTTTACGGAGCGAACACTACAAACGAACGCACCACCCGTTATTGGTTTACCCGCTTCCGTTCTGGAAATTTTGACCTGAAAAATGAACCCCGTGGTCGTCCGAAAACTTTGGTCGACAATGACGAATTAAAGGCAATTGTGGAAGCTGATGAAACTCAATCCACGGCTGAATTAGCAGCAGCTTTCGACGTTAGCATCAAAACAATATTGGTCCATTTGCGTCAAATTGGCAAGGTAAAAAAGCTTGACAAATGGGTACCCCACGAACTCAATGACCGCCAGCGCGAAGTACGCGTGGAGACGTGCCTTGCACTGCTCAGCAGGCATACAAATGAAGGAATTCTGAACCGCATTGTTACTTGTGACGAGAAATGGATCCTGTTTGACAATCGTAAGCGCTCAGCAAGTTGGTTGGACCCTGGTTCAGCACCCAAACAATGCCCTAAACGAAAACTTACCCCTAGAAAAGTGATGGTCACTGTTTGGTCTAATGCCATGCTAATGGTCTAACGCGGGTGTAATTCATCACAGCTTCTTGCCTAACGGGACAAGCATTACTGCAGATGTGTACTGTGAAGAACTGAACACAATGATGGAGAAGCTCACACGTCTCCAACCAGCTTTGGTCAATCGTTCGGCTCCACTGCTCCTGCACGACAACGCGCGACCTCATACAGCACAGCAGACGGTCTCCAAGCTACAAGAGTTGGGGTTGGAAGTTCTCCGTCATCCGCCGTACTCACCAGACCTTGCGCCTACAGACTTCTACTTTTTCCAGAATTTGGATAACTTCTTGGCGGGAAAAAAATTCAATACCCGAGAGGCAGTACAAAATGCCTTTGAAGAATTGGTTTCCTCCCGTCCAGCTGATTTCTTCAAGAAAGGCATCAATAAGCTACCAATGCGTTGGCAAAGATGCATTGATTGCATGGGTGATTATTTTGATTAATAGAAATAAAAAATATATAAAAAAATTACGCTTCATTTATTTCGTGAAAAACGGCAATTTCATAGTTAAAGACCTAACATGATGTAAAATGAATTGTATTTGTATTGGACATGAAAAATATAAAAATAATTTTCATTTTATATTTAAATGCATTTTATATACTATATAGACAGTTAAATAATGAACAACTTTGGTCCTGAAGATTTTTTAGAAAAGTAGAAAATGGCAGAGATATTAAGGAAACATTCCCATCTGAAAGTTAAGATGGCGGCTAACTCAGCGGTCGATTTTGAGCACGAGTGGCTGGAAAGTCGTTCGAGGCTGGTGAAATAAGATTTTATACCTGAATTTTTCGGTTAAATGATAACCCGACTACCCATACGGTCTACCCATAGCAGGATTCGAATCCCGCACCTCTGCGGGACCGTTTGAGGGTGTTCGTCGTTTGGATACTTGGGGGGAGGGAGACTTGCCGAGCTAACAGATTCAGAAAAGAATAATTTTGTATAGACATAAAGAGACTCTGTAAATTTATTTTGAAAAAAAATATACCCGTGAAGTTTCTTGCCAGTTCTTCTTCACGAAGGTTTTTTTCGAACTGGTGGTAGAATCATGTTTTATTTGACGTCAATAAGAACAAGTAATTGTCAATGTTGAGAAATAAATATTTGAATTTGAATTTTGAATTTGCGGTAGCTACAGTTCGTTCGCGGTAAGAAAACAGTGACGTATCGTCTCGGAATTAGGTTTTAGCCAATAGCGTCACCGTATTAGTAAAAGTTTTCTTACTGTCGGTGATGCTATTGGCTGAAACCTAATTCCGAGACGATACGTCACTGTATTCATAACTCGAACGAACTGTAGTGCAGTAATTACCAATTATATCTGCTAAGTCATTCAAATATTAAATCATTTATATATAAAATATCCAAACCAACCTACCTTTAAACAGATAATATAAGTACTTTTAGAGGTTAGATCGCATCGTACATTTTACCTCGTCCTATACTTAAATGAATCTAAAATGAGCCAAGCCCATTGTTAGATAGCCCATTGATAACAATACATCGGACTGCACTGAACACATCAAACATCACACAAATGTATATTCTTGTCCAGAGTTCCATCCATATCCCTGATGTGGCATATATATCCAATACGTACTTATAACTCGAGACCTTTGACAGGAACGTAGGTACCTATCGTTCAAGCCATAGACAACTGTCAAACGTGACGTCATTTGTATCGGATTTGCACATTACCATGTTGTTTAGCGGCAGTTGTGGTGTTTTAATAGCTTAGAGGATTTACTAATTATAACTGGCAAAATGCTTTTGGAATTGGTAGAACCTTTGTTAAAGTATCTCTTAATTTTATTATGTTATTTCTATAATTTTTTTTGTGCGTATAAAAACTGTAAAATATAACACATCAACAGATGACCATAAAACGAACTGCGGGTAACCCAGAATAAATAAACATATATAAATATCTACAACAATGACCCGAGAACAAACACCTGTGTTCATTACATAAATAAATGCCCCATCCAGGACTCGAACCTGGGATCCCCGGCGTTTGAGGCTGGCATCACACAAAACACTACGCTACTCGGCCGTCAATCCCTATATGCCTACATATGCCAACACAATCACTTCCTTTAACACACGAATTAGCTTTGAAGTTAACAAAAACTGCACAATAGGTAATGTTTCTTGTAAATATCTATTATTACAGTATATACTGTAACTCAGACAATATACATTGCTAAACTATTTCAGAAGAAAACTTGATGGGAAAGAAGCCTGCATTGTTAAGAATACAAGACATTGTTACTAGCAGATAATACTTTTTATGTTTAAACCTTTATGTAGGTATACTCACCGTACTTACATGTGTTGGACAGAATGTTCTACAAATTGGCCTTGCATATATTGATGAAAACTTCATTTTGGACGTTTGTGTGCATACGGACACGGTCACTCCCCTCTAATATGGTTGAGGAGGGCGGTTCCCGCGTTAACTCGTGAAAACGCGTGTTAACGCGTTTAACTGGTGTTCGTCGTTTGGATAGTTGGGGTAGGGAGACTTGCCGATTTAACAGATGCAGATAAGAATAATTTTGTATAAAGAGACACAATTAATTTAAAAAAAAATATCCCGTGAAGTTTCTTGCCAGTTTAACCTTTGCGAAGGTTTTTCCGAACTGGTGGTAAAGTCATGTTTTATTTGACGTTAATAAGATTAAGTAATTGTCAATGTTGAGAAATAGATATTTGAATTTGATCACTTTTAGTTAAAATAACTCTATTGTGTATCTAAAAAAATGTAAATTGAATTTCTCGTCTCCCTTAAAATGTTTTACTGCCCTTTTTTTGTCCACCCTTTTTTAGGTAGGTAAGTCGCAAATATTTAAGAGAAGAATAAATTCGTAGACAGTCGTACCCAGGGTAGGATAACTACGGTTAATCGATAGGAGATAGATAGATAGATAAAGTTGATATTTCTCTTTCAGACCAATAAGAACTGGCAGTGGTAGGCTGAATGTTAAGGATAACGCCGGGTTAGGTTAGTTTTTTTTTGTACATTTAATTTGGTTTAGTTTATATCTTGACAATTTGTAACACTAACCAGAACGAACACAATATTTTTAGATAAGCATGTAGTGTTTCCCTGTAAGTGATTGTCACGCCATGTAAGTTATTAATGTAAGCAGTTTATGTACTAAAGAACAGTTTGAACGATTGTTGTTGAAACTAAATAAACAAAATAAAATAAAATTCCTAACTCTGATCCACGAAAGTGAACCTTAGTACGAAAGTGAACCTTAGTACGAAAGTGAACCTTAGTACGAAAGTGAACCTTAGTATAATCTATTGAGATTAAACTGTATCATATGCGTCAAAGTTTGCTTGATTAAATCAGAAAGAAACATACGTTTACAAACTGTATGTTTCCTTGAGCAACTGACCCTATATCTATACTCCTTCTCCGGCACCGAAACAGAAATACCTCGATACACAATTTCTGCTACAATAAATATTACAGCGTAGTTGTTATGGAAAACCAAATTTATTAAGTAACAAAAGGTTGTATTGTAGGAAGTGAATGGTATTTAGTTATTATTAATAAACCATATTTGACCCACTTCAATAGACGCCATTGCTTAAAAGGTGAAGGCTCCATAAACGGTAAAGCAAAAGGTTACACTAATTTCATGACAAAGGACCTCATTGTAATACTGGTGGTTTGAGCCATAACAATATTTAAAAATATAAATTTAAAAATAACCTCCCCGGCGGGGAATCGAACCCCGGTCTCCCGCGTGACAGGCGGGGATACTTACCACTATACTACCGAGGATCATGAGAATAAGTTTTAAATTAGCTGTATTAATGCACAATGCATCCTCTACAGTGAATAAGTTTAGGCTTCGATCCATAGATGGCGTTGTTTTCTTTTTTCTCATGTAAAGGGTCACCTGGTTCCCTGTCTTGATCAAATTAGGTAGGTAAGGGTGTAACTACACAAATCGATCGATCGATGGCAGATCGGAACAAGCAACGTCGATCGACGGTCGATCGATTGGTGTGGTATCACCCCAAGGTATTCATTTCATTGATGTAATTATACGTTTAGTACATTGCGTTCATTGGTAAATGAAGTAAATGCGTTTTAAATGGACTAATGGAGTTCGACTACCACCGATAGATCTGGTAAGGCAAATGTAATTGTTTTTAATAATTAACTTTAAACTGTGTATAAAAATTATGATTAGCATACTTAACCTGTTTAGATAGGTACTATTCCTTCGATGTGTAGTAGTGTAAACCGTCCTAAATTGACAATTATAAAATAGTGTTATCTGTGTAAATAACGAGATCTGGGTAGGTAGTATGATAATTTATATTTAATTTAATACCAAACCTTTTGTTTCTCTTACTATACTCTTAGCCATCATTGATCTTCGATGTTTTATTTATTAATAGTAAGTGTGACTATGTAGGCATCAGGTGAAATTGCCTTTGTTCCAGAAATGCCATTGCCTGGTCCTTCCCTTTAACCGGAAGACAACCAAGTAAACGTGATTATTATGCCGTCAAAATAGGAAGAATTATAGCTACTGTATCTGTAATGTTCTATGGTAATCGTAGTAAGATTCTAAAGTAGCTTCTAACAAAGATTTGTCACTAAATCTCAGGTAATGGAGAGTTGTGCACCCCCTTCCCGCATCGGGTGTCGCTCCGATGAAGGCTGCATAGCATGCCACAACCGTGAAGGTGGTTTTTAGTGAGTAGGTGCCACTCACGTGAGTCCCACATCACCCTGCAAACCGGCTGCGGAGGTATGCATGACACATTTACCACCTCCCTCCCCGAGGAGGGTGCCTGCTTAGGCGCAAAACAAAAAAAAGTATGCCAGAAGTACTGATGTATTATTATTATTATATACTTAATTAATTTATTGGTACATTATTCATGTATTAAGAAATATTTTACATTTTATTCAGGTTATTGACACAAAAAAGGTCATTTATTTTTTGTACACAATTAGGTCGTTTTTATTATTAGATTATTTTGAAATTAAACAAGTTTCCATGAATTCATTAACTTGTGGTAGACTGCCGTAACATTAAAGGAATTCAAATAAAGTATATTTTTCAATATACCGGTCTTAACAGGATTTGACTTCCTAAAAAATATGAGTTCAGGCCAATAAATATATCGTATGTTAAAGGTCTCGGTAGGTAATCGTAGTTCGTTGACTCAAACTGTTTAATCTTTTTTTCTTAAGAAGTAAGGAAAAAAGAAATTCTTAACATTCAAGACGATTTAAAAATAGAAATAGATTGAAAATTTCCAGGTTAGTTTCATCCTGGAGAATTACAAACGAGCTGTTGACGATTTTGAAGTATGTTATTTAGTAACCATAATAAGAGTAGTGTTATTAGAGTTTGATGTGTTAAGATCTCGTCTGGGGGGGGGGGGGGGTTCTACCGTCCTTCCTATTTTGACCACCGTAATAATCACGTCTACCTGGTTGTATTCTGGGTAAAGGGAAGGAATAGCCAGTCCAATTACTGGAACAAAGGCCATTCGAACTGAAGGCTACGGTCGGCAACGCATCATTACTTGAGATAATAATCACATACAATATTGATAAATAAAACAACTGTGACTAATTTTAATTTAGTTTTAAGAAATTTTCCAGGCAAGTGTCACTCTGGAGATTTTCAGCGTATTTGAAACAGGTGCCTCTTGGACAGGCGTGTACCACGAGGTACAGGGTCAAATTCGCCTGTGTGGTGTCGTTGTCAACTAGTGAGACGCGGTCCTCATCATCGCTTTCCACCAGGTCAAATGGAAGACCTGCCATTACACAATAAAATAAGTAGTTAAATTATTAAATACTTGGACAATAGACATTATCCTTGTAAGCACCGCAAGGGTGTATTTTGTATTCATCTTTTTTCCATCTGGTTGGACAGAAGACATACTGTAAATGATGTTGTAATTATTTGTACATAAAATAAAATAAATAAATAAAACAATTTGCAGAATTTAGCAAATTAAATCACCCGATATATAACTGTTCCTATGGGAATTATCTGGAAATAGTATAGGTTCCCAATCCCTTAACTGAGAGAAATCTATGACACCGCAAATATTAATGACATCAACAGGTTCAGGCTGTAGACGGCGCCAAATAATATACATACATACATTAGAAAAACTTAAATCTCCTTCTGACAATCGCATGTAAAATATAATACAGTTTGTTTAGGTAATAAAAGGAATATATTACATACAATATATCATATTCTATAAGTATAAACTTTCTTATGAGTGCACATCAACGAATGAGCCTACGTATGAGGAAGTAAGAATAATTATGTATGTATACTAAAGAGAAATTCAGGTATCTTCTCCTTTATCCTCGCAAATTATTTTCAAACCTCTTAAGTGCCAAATAAATATTTATATTTTTAAACTATTAATGAAACTGATCACAGCTCGTGAGATCCTCTCGGGATAACATTACTTAACATACACGAGTCACTGGTCATTCGTGATAGGTCGTCGAGCTTCTCGTAAAGTACACTCGGCGCTCTCCGTAGAGGTAACAGAAGTTCTTAAAGCTCTCTATTATAAGTTCTGTGAGAATACTTGCACATTAGCGGACGACACTGCAGAGGACTTGATTGCGAATGTGAGGGCGTAGACAAGTGCCATTCGTGGATGGAATAGAAAAGTGAATAGAATCGGGTCGGTTGGGGCATTAATTTGTGCGATGAACACAGATTTGTTCTCGGGTCTTGGTTGTTGAAATTTATATCGATATCAATTTTGGGTTCCTCCCCATACTTTGGAGTCATAGAATTGGTGTGTTTGGGGATTTATAATTGTAATTTTACAAACAGTATCAAGAGTGTAATTCGGTTTGTGGGTATCGCGACAATTGGTTGTTAGAACTCTGAAAGGTTCTTTTAGATAGAGGATCGTTACAAACCAGTGGTGCTCTATAGATAATATTATGAAAAAGATAAAATATTTTATACAGACAATTATTTGTAATTGATAAACCCTGAAGCTTTTGAAATTAACTTTAAAACTCCATCATCTTTAGAAAGATACATTACCCAGAAGTACATAGGACCTTGTTGTAAAAAAATTAAAGTCGAGTATGCCTTGCATAAGTCGAAGTTGGTATTTTTTCACACTAGTGGAAGGTGTTTCATTTATCAATATTGTATGTGATTATTATCTCGATAAATGATGCGTTGTCGACAGTAGCCTCCAGTTCGAATGGCCTTTGTTACTTCCCTTTACCCAGAATGCAACCACGTAACGTGATTCTTACGGCGGTCAAAATAGGAACGACTGTAGTACCGCCCCGGACGAGATTTTAACAGTAGAAGCTCTACTAAAACTACCCTTGTGAATTATGGTTACCAAATGACTTACTTCAAAATCGTCAGCAGCTCGTTTGTACATCAAAAGAGCCATTGTCAAAATCAAATCAAAACTGTGATTTTTGAAACGGTTCTAAAGAGGACCCGTTTCACCGACTCATGGAATGCGTTCGGAATGAAACTGAGGGGTAAGAAATTTTACTCGATACCAACTGTCGCAAAAGTGTACTACGATTTTTATTTCATAAAGTATTTGGATCTGGTCTTAAATGTAATTACATAGACAGATGCTTCAATTCGTAGTGTAATGCACCAAAATAAATTACAAATCAGTTTTATACAACGTGCATACTTAAAAACAATAGTAGGTGTATATTTTAATTTAACATATCTTAAAATTGTATCGAGTTAAGATATTTTCAATTTCTAATTTATTACGAAGTTCAATTACCTACCTTATAAAAACCATGAATTCGTGTCCTCTCCGCTTTAGTGTGTGTGTAATTTTGGTAACGCACACTCATTTGCTGTTATATACAAGCTTAACACACACATACGGTCGCACGCACAAAATGACTTGCACCATCTATACGTCGCAGTAAGATAGACATAGCCGATAGATAGTTATATAACTAGGGTTATAGTTATGTGCCGAAATATAGTTATACGACAGCAGAGGTTCATTACTATCGTACTATCGCAATCTAATAATGTGATCATCTAACTAAACTAATCTGGTTAAATAGTTACAAAGTTCACTGTAGTGACGTTCGATTGGGTTTGGTTAGGTTTGTATGTGGTTAATACACGCGCGAGGCGAGAGAGCGAAGCGAGCGTGGTGTGGCAGCACCTGGCGAAGCGCCAGGACCAAATTAAGTACCATTTCCAGCTTTTACTACAACTGATGCCCGACTGACAGACTGAGACAGCTAGCCAGCTAACGACGCGCGGGGTTCACACGACGGAGAGAATCTCGCCGCCCGTACCGCGCCACCTTCTGCTCTACATGACATTTATTTCATATCACTAAACTGGGGCCGTGTTATGATTATGTCTCGCCACATAACTATATCCCTATGGATATAATTATATCACGGCTTTGTCTACCTTACTGCGACACCACTATCTACCAGTCACTTTGTTTACATGGCTTACACTTTTTCTGATTTCCTTACTATCGTTACAATCAATTCTAAGTTTATATGTATTTTTTTATTTGTAATGGATAGACTCTATAGATATTGATTTGCACATTTTTACACGTAAAGAAAACAACACTATTCAGAACTAGTATACTGATGATGGAGATTACTGATCCGAAATATTGACTACTTCTACGTACCCGAAAGTTAATTTATTTAGTTATTTGTTTGTTTCGTACGTTTCTAAAAGGACTGAGAGTACCTAGGATCCAGAAAAACCATTCGATGTGCGAGCGAAGGCACGTGCAAAGTCTATATTTTATCTGAAAAATCCCAGTAGATCTTATGGTATTGAAATAATGAGAAACCGTAGCTAAATATACAATATCGTTCATTACCGTGAAATATGCCAACTTTGCCTCCTAGGGTATCTTTGCCCGAAACACGATTTTTAAACTATTCCGTTAAGGTGTGAAAATTTATCAGTAATATGGTAACATTTATTACGGTAGTAGAAAATACACTATAATTATGGCATCACCGTGTACGATGTTCGTCGCAAAGTTCACTCAGTAACCTGTTGGAGCGTGTCGAGCGAGGACAGTGTTTTTCCGGGCAAAAAATTGTGGAAATATAAAAGTGAATTGAGTATGATGGGGAAGACTCAGGTAAGTTTCTTTTATTGTACGTTATAAAAGACAATGTGTTAAGCGATTTGGTAATAGTTTCAACATTGAATATTGTTTTAATTAAAAGTTGTGATGATGGGCAATGTTACCCTGAAATGTTCCAATCTTTGAAAGCCAACATTGCCCGCGGACTAAAAAGGCCTAGGGTTGTCACAATTTACACACATTATAATATATAATTAATAAACTTACTACTTACATTTAGTAAATTAGATTTTGTAGTTAACTTATTTTAAAAAGGGAAGGAGTGAATGCGAGTATGGTAGAAGGAAGTATTTCCTAGAACTTCTTATGTAAAAGTTACTATAGCTTCATATTCCAAGTGAACCAAGCCGTGGGCGTGGAGCCAATATTAAATGCTATTCGCATATCTTCCTTAATAAATAAATAAATTAAAATAATTTGGGTAAAATAAATAAGTGATTAATTTAACAAAAATTTAATAAATAAAAAAAAACAGATTTTCTCCTGACTGTTCGATTTTTTGTTAGGTACCCATAATTTTTATCGTATCTATTTTATTTACGTTTCAGAAAAAGAAAATTAAATCCAGAATTCGACAAAGGAAACTAAGACGAACATTAGGGTCTAGAATGTATAAAAATTACTCCGAGGACATGTTGAGACTTGTATGCGAGGCAGTTGAAACACATCAAATTTCTTCAAGAGATGCTGAACGACAATTCGGTATCCCAAGACGCACAATAATTAATAAAATTAATAATAAACATCAGAACCCTGTTGGAAATCCTACCGCTTCAACACCCGCAGAAGAAAAAAATATTTTGAAAGTTTTGCAAGTATCTTGTGATTTTGGCTCCCCGCTTACTAAGATAGACCTAAAGCTTTTGGTTCATGAATACTTGGAGAAAAATTCTCGAAGTCATATATTCAAGAGCGGAATGCCCGGCGATGCATGGGTTGACGGCTTTTTAGCAAGGCATGCAGATTGTCTGAGTTATAGAACTACACAAAATATTTCAAAAGCGAGAGCTGAAAAGGGACCACAAGAGATAGGTGAATATTTTGAAAATTTAGGCACAACATTGAAAGACATACCTGCTGAAAATATCATCAACTTTGATGAGACAAACCTGTCCGACGATCCAGGTTCTTCAAAATGTATTTTTCGAAGGGGAGTAAAGTACCCTGAAAGAGTTCTTAATTCAACAAAAGGAAACATATCACTCATGTTTACAGCAACTGCAAGCGGTAGGTGTTTGCCTTTATATGTAGTATATAAAGCAGGACATTTGTATTCGGAATGGATTAGTGGTGGACCACCAGAAACCAGATATAACTGCACAAAATCAGGGTGGTTCGATAGCGCCATGTTTCAGGATTTTTTTGAAAGATAATTATTCCATGGGCACAAAATACTCCAGGGACAAAAGTCGTAATTTGCGATAACTTATCTAGTCATTTGAGCGTCACAGTTATAGAGTTATGCCAGCAAAATAACATTCACTTCGTTTTCATTCCTCCGCGATCAACGCATTTAACTCAACCTCTAGACATTGCATTTTTTGCACCGTTGAAAAAAGCCTGGCGTAAAATATTATACCACTATAAGCTCAGGAATCCAAACCAAGCTTCATTAAATAAAAAACACTTTCCCAAATTGCTGAATGAGTTGATTGAAGAAATTCAACTGAAAGAATCACAAATCATAAAAAGTGGTTTTAGAGCATCTGGGATACATCCATTCAATCCGCAATAAGTACTTAAGAAGATGCCAGAAATGCAAGAAGAAATATTATCCTATGGAATTGATCAAACTTTGTTACAATACTTAAAGGAAACTAGAGCACCAAAGCCAATGCAAGTGAGGAGAAATAAAAAAGTTAACTGTAAACCAGGGAAATCAGTGACAGTTTCCGATTTCGATGACGCTAATTCTTGCCAAATTGCTCCTAACGATAAGAACAAACCGAAAACAAGATACAAAGTGCAGAGCAAGAGAGGAGTTCTATTTTTAGATGAGCATACTGGTCTTTTTACAACCATGAATTTAAACAATGAGACAAAAGATGATGACTCCTATTTGGAAAACAATTTGAGGTATATTTATGCAACTAGACTAGAGTATGACAAAAAAAATCTCCCGAGAGTCTTAAGAAGTTATGTACTAATTTGATTAATGCCAATTTAGGCCTGTTGCTGGTACATAATGCCAGATCGTCATCATCTCCTTCAAATATTGTTCATCTCTCGGAAGTTTGTGCTATTAGCAGTTTTACGAAAAGAGGTCCACCCAAACAAAAAATACTCTCTGATGTTATCATTAAACCAGCCGATATTACTATTTTAAAGGAAGTTTCAAATAAGACCGAAAATACATCATTTACCACTAAAAATATAAATTATTTACCGAAATGCTTGAAAAAGAAGGAACAGCAAGAGAAGAAAACCAATAGAAAAATTAAAGTAGAAAATGATTCAAGAGGAAAAAAGTCAAAGCGAAGGTTAACGAAGGCTTGTACTTCAGTGAAAAGAGGAAAGAAGCGGCTTGACAGTGAATCTAGCTCGATATCTGCAGAGTCGGAGTTTGGCATGATGGACTCAGATGAGTCCAACTATGAAACAGTTGAAGATTATATAGCTGAATGCTTAAGGACACAAGATGAAGAAAAAGAAAATATTGAATTGGAAGGTGTTCCTTTTGGATTGTATGATATTGAATTTCATACAGAAAGTCATGAAAAGCTTAGAGTAAACGACTGGATTTTAGCTCAATTTGCGACAAAAAAGAGTACTAAGCATTTTGTGGGGAAAGTCTTAAAAATCAACAATAAGTCATGTCCTACTGTAAAATTTTTACGAAATCTGCACCATGGAACACATAGAAGATATAATTACAGTATTACCGCAACCAAAGATTACTCGACGTGGTCAAGTCGTTTTCAACGTTGATTTTAATTCCTATAACATACAATGAAACTTTAATTAGTAACAAGTACTTACCTGTCTTAAGAAGAATTATTCTTTGATTAAAAAATAATAATAACTAAGACTCTTCAAAAACTAAATAATAATATATTAATAAAATAGATAAATTTATATTCAAAGTATCATATTTAAACGTGTGTGAGATTCCTTTTCACTTTTGAAGTGAACGAAAAATTCAATTCTTTGTTATGTTACTTTCTGATTTTAAATTAAGTTTAATTAAGGACATAATTTTTATTGCTGGGTTCCAAATAATTATAAAGAAAAATGTTACCTTTTGTTTGACTATTTTAAGTGGCGTAAGTAATATTAATATGTTATTTTATTATGTTTAATCAGCAAATTATGTAATGTTTCATTATGCAGCCTGTTGAATACCAAAAATTAAAGCTTTTTATTACAATTTAAGTAGTATTTACAATTACTCTATTTGTGATCTCATTTTTTTTATAAAAGAGCCCTGAATATTGTATAAGTTCCTAGGTACAATAAATAGATAAAAAAAGTTATTTTTTAAGTAATCATGACGTACAGATTTATATGTCGTGTTATTGTGAAGGAATATTGTGTTTTTATTGTTTTTAGAGAAGAGGAGCTTACCTAGTTTTTCTGTTTGCTAATTATAATATTAATTACGCTTTTTAATACTGTTGTTTTTTTTTTGAATAAAAATCTTTGATTTGTTTACATAAAGTACCGTCCGTATATATTATATTATTGTTTAATTTTGATACTAGGTATATTTTATTTAATTTGAATAAGTTGATTGATCTCGATTCTTAATTACTAATAAAACGTTTCTTTCCAACAAAAAACGTGTTTTATTTATTTTTTTCAGAAGAGTTCTTTTTTTCATTGCACTATACGTGTTATGAAATTAGTTAAAGATTTTATTTAAATGTGACAACCCTAGCATTCAGAAATCGCGAATTTCGGTTTGTATGGAAAAGTGAAAATATTCTTGGGTGAAATGAAATGAAATGAAATGAAATGAAATGAAATGAAATATTTATTTCTCAACATTGACAATTACTTGTTCTTATTGACGTCAAATAAAACATGATTCTACCACCAGTTCGAAAAAAACCTTCGTGAAGAAGAACTGGCAAGAAACTTCACGGGTATATTTTTTTCAAAATAAATTTACAGAGTCTCTTTATGTCTATACAAAATTATTCTTTTCTGCATCTGTTAGCCCGGCAAGTCTCCCTCCCCCCAAGTATCCAAACGACGAACACCCTCAAACGGCACCCGTTCACGAGTTAACGCGGGATCCAGCCATCGCCCTCCTCAACCATATTAGAGGGAAGTGAGCGACCCGTCACCCGACGCTACCATAAGAAGACGTACTTTAGTGACAATGACGCTTTAGATATTCATCGGGACGAAGAACTCATCGCACAAACAGACACATTACACATGCTTTGTTACAAATACTAGTACAATCCTGTTAATGAGGGAATTATACCCAAGGGCTTTTATCATCCAAATAATCGGATAGTTTATAATATGCTCTAGCACACAACTTCTCCTTTATAGTTTCTTTGAATTTGTCAACAGGAAGACCTTGGATATCCTCAGGAACCTTATTATAAAAGCGTATACATTGACCCATGAATGAGTTAGTGACTTTATGAAGCCTGCTATTATGAGCTGCCAGCATATTTCTTCCTCTTGTGTTAACATTGTGCAGATCTTTTTTTCTTTTGAACAAGGTTATGTTCTTTTTAACATACATTAAATTTTCTAAAATATATTGTGAATGGAAGGTAAGAATATTTATTTCCTTAAATTTACTTCTAAGTGACACCCTTGGACCGAGCTGATAGATTGCGCGAACAGCCCTTTTCTGCAGAATAAATATAGCATCGATGTCGGCAGCACTCCCCCACAGCAGAATACCATATGTCATGAGGCTGTGGAAGTAACCAAAATAGACTAATCGAGCAGTTGTTTCATTTGAAATTTGTCTAATTTTTTTAACAGCATATGCGGCAGAGCCAAGCCTTTTCGCTAAACCATCAACATGCGGTCCCCACTGCAGTTTGGCGTCTAAGGTTATGCCCAGAAATACAGTTGAGTTTACAGGAGTCAGTTCCTGGCTCTTAACTACAATGTTTGTGTTTACCTGTTTGACATTTGGCAATGTAAATTTAACACATTTCGTTTTTTTTTCATTGAGGAGCAAATTATTAGCTGAGAACCACTGCTCTGTGTTGGAGATGCATTTGTTCACCGCTCGATAGTCAATTTCATGTCTTTTGATTTTAAACAAGAAGGAAGTATCGTCAGCAAACAATATGACCTCGCATTGATTCTTAACGACCGATGGCAGATCATTAATATAAACTAAAAATAGGAAAGGACCAAGAACTGAGCCCTGGGGCACACCCATTGTCACTGCCGATCCTGATGATTTTTCTCCATTTATTGCAACTTTCTGTTTTCTATTAGAAATATATGATTTAATCAAGGCAAGCGCTCGGTTTTTAATGCCGTAATGGTGTAGTTTCATGAGTAGAGTAGTATGATCCACACAGTCGAACGCCTTGGACAAGTCACAAAAGACACCAATAGCATCACACGACTCCTCCCAGGCGCTGAATACGTGTTTTATGAGCTCAACACCGGCATCGGTTGTTGAGCGACCCCGCGTGAAACCAAACTGCTTAAAATTCATTAAACTATTACCGTAAAAATGAGAAAGTAATTGATTTAAAATTAATTTTTCAAAAATCTTACTGAGCGTTGGTAGTATAGATATAGGTCTAAAATTATTAGGGTCAGACATACTACCTGCTTTGAATATTGGAATGACCTTACTCAATTTCATTAAATCAGGAAAAACACCATTATCAACACAGTCATTAAATATACTGGCTAAGTACGGGGCTATACCATCAATGACAGATTCAATAATTTTAACAGAAATCCCATCTAAATCGGCAGTATTTTTTACTTTAATGCTTTTAAATGCATTTAAAACTTGTGGAACAGTAACATGTTTAAAAATACAATCAATATTGCATGAATTTACATTTTCCGTTAGCAGTGACTGTGCAAGAGTGGAACATGAATTAATACTCGAAGTAGTTGACAAAGGGATGGCTGTAAAAAAATTTTCAAATGCTTCAGCAACTTCTTTGTCAGTTGACAACACTTTATCATTAATTTTTAAATTATATTTGGTGTGTGGTTCTTTTGCTCTCCCAGTTTCCTGATTAATTATATTCCATGCAGTTTTTGAAATGTTAGTACTATATTTAATTTTATTATTAATGTAATTAGATTTAGCTACACTGCAAACTCGTTTAAATAATTTTGAATACTTTTTAACATATTCATAAAATGTCTTATTATGATTATAAGTTCTTTCACTGTACAATTCATATAATCTATTTCTACTTCTGCATATTCCCACTGTTGCCCAGTCACTAAACCTAAATAAATTATTATTTATACATATTTTCTTTTTTTTAAAAACAGAGTCATATTCATTTCTAATTATATTATGAATAGAGTTATATTGAGTAATAGGATCTGCACAGTAATCTAATTTAAATGTTTTTTCAAATACATTTTTCCTAAATGTTTCAAGCCGTCTCTCATTCATGGGTATAAAGGTAATTTCTCTTTTTAAAGTCTTTTTTAGCCCAATATCAAAAGTGGCCAACTGCCCACTATGATCTGATTGTAGTTTATTAATTACTGACTTTGTACATGGCATTAAATTTGTAAAAATGTTATCAAGACATGTGGCTGAGGTCGCTGTGATTCGCGTAGGCTCTAAGAAGAGATTTTTTAGGTTGTAACAATTAAAAAGATTCAAGAATCGTTTACTTTGTGATGTCTCTACTAATAAATCAATATTAAAATCGCCACAAATAATTATTTCTTTGTTTTTGTTATTTACTCTATGTAATACCTCATCCATAGTGCTCTCAAATACTTCAAATGGTGAGGATGGGGGTCTGTATACACTTATTATAACAATATTCCCTATCTCAATACAGGCTATTTCAACTGATTGCTCAACAGACAGACTTACAATATCAGTGCGTTCTTTGAATGTTAGGCTCTTATGAGTGATGATCATTGAGCCGCCGCAAGTTGTTTGTTCTCTGTTGAATGAACTAGCAATTACATGATTCTTATAAGAAGACATAATTTGACACTGTGTGAGCCAGTGCTCTGTGATACATAGTATATGAATATTTTCACAGTTTAAGAATAGTTCGATCTGTAATTCCTTACCATCAATGCCCATGGGTAACATTGCCCATCCAATTTGCTACGTGAGTTTTAAAGAAAATGGTTAGATTTCCGCAGCAAACGCTATCATTACTCAAATCCTTGAAGTGGTTTTTATTACAGTGTAGATAAATTTGATTTTTGCATCAAAAATCATCGTGGGCAATGTTGGCTAGAAGTCCACATAACTTTGCCCGCCATTAGAATCAACCAAAAGTGGGATTAAATGTTAATTTATTACAAAAATGACTAAAAATATGCATTCACGTTATTCCAAAGCTGAAGTAGATAGTAAATTAAACACAGGTACCCATAGACTTTTTTAGAAATATTTGTAGATTTTTGAAAAAAACGGGCAATGTTGGCGTGTTTCACGGTACCTAATAAAAATATAAAAAATATTTGTACCTAATTAGGTAAAGCGTTTATTATGATTGAGACACAATATTTTTAAGGATTTGATTCATTCAAGTAAGTAAGATTTAGGAATTCTGTAAATCAGGGTAGTTGGGAAGAAATCGCTAGCTGATGTAAGGAAGGATTAGATTTCATTAAGGTAGAGGTATATTTTCTAATATAATTTTTCAATAATAGTGGGTTCCTTGTATTGTACCTACTTAAAATTACATTCAAATACAAAACACGCTTCTTAAATCATAAAAATGTTTATAAAAATGCAACAAGAATTTGAACGTAATTAAAAACAGTTGGCATTGGCATTATATTTGCTATATTTATCAATTTTATAGCCATTTTGCGTAATATTCGGCTGACAGCCGAGGTCGGCCCGTCAAAGTTTTTACTTTCATTGCCAGGAGTATTTGCCTAGAGAGTAAACTACACAATAATAATAATAATAAATCCCCAGACAAACACACCAACTGTATGGCCCCAAAGTAAGCAGAGCTTGTGTTATGGATGGCCATACAGCGAACATAAAAATATATACATACGAATGCCAGAAAAGAAACGTGGACAATCGAACAACTTTCGGTGAAGTTTTACTATATCTTAGTAGAACTTAAACCATTTTTTACAAATAAAAACAAAAATATGAGAATGCCTATTAACGCGGTAGTAAGATAAACGCCCAAAAATCTCAATAATATTTATGGCTCAACACGTGTGTATGCTTGCTTGTAAATATGCAACTTGAGTTTGTCCGACAGCCGCCATCTTGTAAAACCCTGTTCTCGCCGCTTTGGTGTGCTTGTATATATAATCAGTAATACAAACAGAACATTTTTGTCACGCCCATACATTAACTGTGTAGATATACAAGCTTAACACAAACATAGGTCCGCGCTCACAAATGATTTGAACCATCTATACGATGGCCTGTTTGGTGTGGAGGTAAGTAACCTGGCCTTCCATGCCAGAGGTCCCGGGTTCGAATCCTGGTAGAGGCAGATATTTTATTATATTTGCTTTCTAGTCATGGATGTGTATGTACGTTTATTTAAGTTTATTTCTAATATGTATATATTAAAAAAAAAATATAGCTATCTGTGTTTATATATTTCTTAAGTTAATATATCCGTTATCTAGTATCCATAGCACAAGTTCTTAATGATACTTAATTTGGGCTAGATAATATGGTGTCGTTGTTAGAAATATTTATTTATTTATACGTTCATATATGTATTATGCTAAACCAATAAAGCAAGTTTCTGAATAAAACTATAAATAAAGAGTCGAGCGATTCCATAATAGACACCCAAGCCTTTACCAATGTATACGTAGGTATAAATTCATGATAATACTTATTATTAGTGATAAATCATAACCTACGAACTTATTAATCGCGGTTATCTGATATTTTATACGATAAATAAACATTATTGTTTATTTATTACGTCTTGAGTCGATTGGATTATCTTATGTCGATAATATGCGTGTAGGAGATCCGTTTACGTGTTCTAATTGAAAAGTCAAACCCACTACAGGCCTACACACAATATGTGAATGTGTTGGTAATTGTCGGTACAGGCCATGTACAGGCGTTAAAATGCTCGCCTTTTACTGCAAATGAGGGGGACATACCTGGATAGAACTTAAACTACTCTTACATACGATACGCCTAAGGGCACCCAAGAGGGCACGGACCTCGGCTTAGGACGTCGTATATTGAAACTACCCATTGAGAGTCCCAATTTGCGCCCTTTCTTTAGTACTAACTCGTGCATAAGTTCTTAAGCTCTTTATATTTTCAAAAAAAAATTTTGTTAGTTAGTCGGAGTTCCTCCAGGAGCTCCGAATCTGCGTCTGGGCACGGGCAGGTGGGTGTACTGACAGGCAGCAAAGAATGTGTATGAGCTCTATTGTCTCGGTTTTTGTTTACTGCCTCTAGTTCCAGGTCTTTCACCATCTCGTAGAGTCTACCTATATGTTTCTGTGACACCGGTTTTTATTTCGGTCATTATGTTCCAGGATGTATTTAGGTACTCTTTTGTTTTGCTCATACACATAACTACCACTGGTTCGGAAGAGTCATCTACTGCCAAGAAACCAGCAAGAAACTCAGTAGGAATGCGTATGAGGCCTTTGCCTGGCCCACCGGTTGGTTAGGCGGTTCGAATGCCGTGTTGCCCAATTTCTAACTGGAACGCCGGCGTTCCGTTTTGTAGTAGCGTCGTCGGTATCTGTTTAACTCTTACTATGCGATATTACTTGAATTAAAAATTATTGTTATGAGTTATCAATTCTTCTCGCAATAGAATGTGGTTTTGCAACAGATTTGAATAAAACATAGATTAATTACTTTCCGAACCTCCTCCGGGTAACCGAAATTTATACAAACAAAGACGCGATCAAAGCGGATTATACAGAGAAGAGAATGAACTTGTTACCCGTTAATTAATACACTTTAACAACGCCGCTAATAATTTTATAAACACGAATCAATCATCTTAAAGTTTGTATTGAGACTTTGAAAACAAGAATCCAAAATAAGATTTCCTTTAAGTATATTAACTAGTTATACCAGTTACCTGAATATTACAAAATTAATGAAATAACACCCAAGGCAATGCTATCGTATGCCATTTCTTGATTTTATATCAAGAACTCGCTCGCGTAATTAAAACGTGCCGTCTTTATGCGTACACTGCTTGCTTAACTTGATAGTGATGTAAAATATTTCTGTTTACAGGAGTAATGTATAAGGTTTGTATAGAAAGGTTAGTTAGCTAAAACGTGATCGCGAATCTGAAGTCACTTGACCGTCTTGTGTAGGGTGACAATGTTGTTTATTTTCTATAAAGTATAATAAAAATATTATTTAATTAAGATTAATTATCGATAAATGGAGAATGTAATTATGGGGTCATATAATAATCACCTACTGAATATTAGTTGAATCACTGAGAGTTAGAAAGTGACAAAGTTTTAACCCGGCAATGTTTGAGTAAAGGAGTCATTTCATTTTCGGCTAGCGTGATGTGCACCAGTTTTCTAATGTATGAAAAAATGTGGTAAATTACATTCTGCATTATATTATATTTTGAAACAAAACATCACGTGACCACACCGACGTGACGTTTCCATACTCCACCATGTTAAACCAAAATATGAAATAGTAAGCTTTTACCATCGAGTCTTGATACCACAACTTGTAAACTTGATAATAATCGTTTTGGCAACCTGAAATAATCAAAATATTATTTTACGCATTATCAATTTATCGATTATAAATGAAGATTTTTGCCGTTGTTATATTAATGGTAAATAATTAAATCAAAAGAAAATCTCCAAAGGAGCTCGTAAAAAGAAAAAATAAAAGTTACAGCACAATGAACCTCAAAACTTGAAATACAAATAAAACATTAACATGATAGATGACGCCAAGTTTTTAATATGTAGTGTAGCTGGTTTACGAATTAGAAAATATTTTCTTAAGGCAAAACTAAACGAAATCATAAAATATTGGCACCCAATACTCGTACTAATTATTTTATAAAATCCTAGAAACAACGGTACAAAAGCTAGCCGAGCACCCCGTAAATATTGAAACGTCTCCTTTGCGACATTTGAATATTTTTATCTAAAATGTATAAAAATTCTAGACGTGCTTTCTGTGTTTAGACAGAACAAATAAAACTTTGCGTGAGGTCAAACCTATTCTTTATGCAAATTAAAGAAAAGCAGTCCCTGGTTTTGGTTTGAAGGAAGAGTCGCAACTTTCCAGGGGTTCTGAGAAAAATATTAATTAGAAAATATTTCCATCATTGCTTGAAAAACTATTTTTATTTCTATTCATATCCCTACCACGTACAGCCTTTGAAATAATAAACGCCACAAATCATAAAACCATTTGACACTAGCGATCCAACCTGGTAATCCTGTCAGCTTATTGGCTTCTTTGCCCTGTGTACAATGTATTTTAAGCATTGTATGTTCTTCATTATTAAAGTCTAATGTAAATGTTTAGCAGTATTTAAATTTAACACCAAGAAGGAAAGCTTTAAATTATTTTTTACGAAAGTTAAGACTGCTCTTAATTTAAAAGTATTTCTTGACATACATTAATACAAAATAACTATGTAATTTTTTGGACATTTGATTCACATGATTTCTTAATTTTAACAATTTAAAAGCATGTATCTATTATGCACGTTTAGTAATCAAAATATAAAAAAACCTCAATCTTAACTCTTACATATCAATCACCTGAGATAAATTAATTTATCATCGAACCTATTAAAATATCCCAAGATATAATACCATTAAAAATAACTTAAAAGAAAATACCTAACAAGGTCATAAACTTCAGCCATACAGCCATGCATACCCTATGAAAAGGCGAATGAACGAAATCGCGCGACAACCGACAGTATTTTACTCGCAGTCGCGTTTAAACGTGGAACGTGGCCGCTCGCTCGTTCCTGAACGCATTCGCGCCAAAACTTAAAAAAAAAAACAATTAATCTGTTTTTTGGTTTTTTTCTTTGTAACCTGCCAGAGACCTTTTAAAGTGACGGTGTGTCAAGGAAAATTTCGGATTTTCTTTTTTTTTTAATCGTCTTTGTTTGCGGTAAGTGAAAACGAATATGATTTTTAAAACGTTGGCATATTAGTAAAAATTAATTTATCATGAAGAATTTAAAGTATTTTATTAATTATATTAAATAATTATTAGAATCAAGAGATAGTGTGTAAAGAAAATTGGTTTAATCCAAACATATATTGTTTTTATGGGTAGCAGATTAATTTCATTTTCATTGACAGATATAATTTATGTATGTCCGTGACTGTAAATAGACGTAAATGCTTATAAATATTTAATTAATCGCGAAAATGTGCCGGCAGTGCTGGAGTCAGTGGCCTGCGAAGTTGCGTTTTGTGAAGAATTCTTGATCTATTGTCTACAATTTGTACATAAATATGAAATATGCGTTGATTGGTTAATCTTCACTTTAATTATTGTGATGAATTTAAAAAATATTTATAATGTAATTTTCTTAAAATTATTAATTTTTTTTTTGAGTTCATTTCGTGCAAGAAAAACTAAGTTGTACTTTCTTATTATGTTATTGCAATAAATAAAGATATTAAGATAAATTAGAAGAACCAAAACTGCCAGTACCTTGTAACTTTATTTCGGGCTCCAAAAGACATCAACGCACGAAATAAAAAAAAATCGATGTTTGTAAAATCTTCAAAACGCAATAAAATTATATATTTATTAAGGTAATTTTGCAATTAAATAATTAAATTTCATATCAAAGCAAAAATATTTCGCAGTTCAAAACAAATGTAGAAAAACATTCCACAAAAAAACCATACCATTTTGTACCGTGACATTTTTCAAAAATAGAAGTCTCAGAGAACTGTGTTATAAAACTTTGCATTCTAAATTTGAATGAAAAGTGCATATTTTAATTAATAAATGTATACAGACAAAGGTTTCTGGGGTATGGCCCAGATATTTGACTCGATTACATAAAACTAGATTGCAACATATATGAAGTTTTCACTATGCAAGACTTGGTTATATGCGAGTATTGTACTATTTGGTATATTTATTTTATGTGTTTTAGTATATCTGTATATATTTATAGTTGGTTATCATTAGACCAGCAAAATAGGAACTAAAACAAAAGTTATATGTAGTTAAATATAATTTTATATGTAATATGTTTTTAATATATTTATTTTCGCGGATAATGCTCATCAATATGAATTTAAAGTGCATTTTAGTTTACCATATACCTACTATAAAATTATTGATTTAAATGTACAGTATCGATTGCTTACTTCATACATTTTTCATAATAAATCCCCAGATAAACACACCAAATAGCCGCAAAATAAGCAGAACAGCAAACTGATAGAGTTACTACGATACTTACCGACTAGAAAGAGAGACAATATATAAATTATTTATTTATACACATATCTATTAACTCGGAGACTTGTAGACTATTTTGCACAATTCTCAAGCTTGTGTTTACTAGATCCTAAGCCGGCAAACGACCCGCCTGATGGAAAACGGCACCCGCACCTTCGGACTTCATAAATCTTAGGTGTTTTACTTATTAATATTAATTGTGATTATTGTCGCGACTAATGATGCGTTTCCGACTATAGGTTTCAGTTCAAACAGCCTTTGTTCCTTTAATTGTACTGGCTGTTTCTTCTTTTTAACCAAAACACAACCACGTAAACATGATTATTATGGCTGTCAAAACAGAAGAGACTGTACCGCCCCAGGCGAGACGTTCACGAAGAACCTAGACTTCCATTTTTTAAAGCTACATTATCCAAGAGCAACATGGAGTATGTTTTATCCCGAAACTCTCACAGGGTCGTCAAAACCGCGCCGAGACGTCTAGTATATTTATTTAAATGACTGTATATTGTTGAGCACGGCACGACTATGAACAGATTTTATCACTGACAGAAGAAATAACAAAAAAAACTAAACGTTTCTTCGCATTGTCTTAGAGATAACAATGATACCGATAAAGTGAATATTGTTTGTTTTTTTAAAAATAAATTTTTATTATAATTGTCTTTGCTAACATTATTTGATACTTTACCAGCGCCGCTAAAAATTAAAGTAACCACGCATGAAACTAGATTTCTGATAGAGAACTTCGTCAAGTTAGAGAAATTTTATAACTAATGATGATAGTTGAAACAAAAAATACTAGCAGCCTGTACTGGATAGAACCGGGAATAAATAAGTCTTTTAAAAATAAAATAAACGATTATCAACGGAATTTTATTCAAGCAAAGCTAGTAAAAATATATGGTTGATAATTTATTTTAGAAGCGTAAAGCAATTAATATTACAATTAAATTAAACGTAGGCAAAAACAATTTGCTAAATTTATATTATACATATCAGAATTTTTTTTTTAAATAATTATTTTAATAAACCTATTTTATCTATTAATTCTCCACTACAATTGAAGGATGTATATCTCTATACAAGCATCTTAATCCAATCTTGTCATATCAATACTATTACATAAACGACAAGAATCAAGATTGTTCAGAACATACATTACCAAGTCAATCTAAACCAACTTTCTTCACCTAAGTGATTCTAAGTTAGACGCTTAATGTATACGGAAGCAAACCGCAAGAAGTTAGAAATGAAAATGACACATAAACCAATCATTTTTATCTATTTTGGACTTTATTCCTGTTTAATAAGTATGATTTCAATTTAAAATAACTTTTCTTAAATTTTTTCAAATTCGTTTAGATACAGAGAACTTTGAAATAACTGTTAAATTACTTTATTATGACTTGACGTGAGAATGTAAGATATCTATGAGTACAACAATAATAATAATTATTATTATAATAAATCCCCAGACAAACACACCAATTGTATGGCCCCATAGTAAGCAGAGATTGTGTTATGGATGACCATACAGCGAACTGGGGGGAACCCAGAATAAACATACAAAACACCATGACCAAAGAACAAAGATCTGAGTTTATCACACAAATTGCCCTGACCATGACTCGAACCTAAGATTTCCGGCGTATGAGACCCATTACGACACTCGGCCGCCATAGGCTATATTTTACCCCGTAATTATTTTCCCACAAGTCACTTGTCAACAGATGCAGTGGTAAAAAAACCCTTACCATTATTAATACAATAATGTACATATCTAAAAAATCTGTAACAAACCTCTTCCTTATTAATTTAGTATACATTCGTGACCATTGCTACACATTGAGCATTGTAATTACTAGAATTACACAATTTGGCGCATGCAAACGTACAAAAGGTAACATTTCTATTCGAACCGGTCCAATTATGGTCAAACCGTGCGTGGTGTATAGATGAACAAACAGCTGTTGGTTCATAAATAATGGTCTCTTCATGGCTTTTCACTCTATTAGTTAATTTAATATATAATGCAAGGCGATGTTTTATTACCATCTGGAAAATCATACTACATTTTTCTTGAACTTGTTAGACTAAGGACTGACTATTCAATGCTCAGATAACTGTTATCTCGAGAATAACTTTGACACTTGACAAGACTTTTCATACACAGCCCTGAGGCTGAAATCTATAAAGTAAACTTATATTTATCTTAGCTCAAGGGTCAAATAAAAGGGACTCTATTTAACACTATTTAGTTAACATATTCTTAAAACATGTGACACCATTCTTCAAATGGCAGTCATTATTTTTGACTGAATTTTCATCTCTACAAAGTATAAAGTAAACTCGCTTTTTATTTGAACATAAAGGTGAGTTAAGTCGGAGATGAGTCTTAGCACGAATAGATATTTACCTGATTTCAAGAGAGTAAATAAGTTTTATTTTCTTTGTTGTACTAAAGTTGTAATTTGACATTTTCTGAAACCGTTTAAAGCTTTTAATAAACGGTTACTCTTATTCTTAACGACTCAACTGTTGTTGTTTTTCTTGACCATTACAAATGTAGCTGCATCCATAGGTGCATTCGTTAAATCTGAAACAAGACATTTGTGTAAAATCGAATACTTGTTTTCTCAAATTTCGATAAAAGGAAAGTCAAACAAGACGCAGTTTGTAACAAAAATGCATCAAAATAGAATGCTTTTGATAGTGAAATGGACCAACTCCAAATCGCGTATGGTATATTTTTTGGAGCACAAATGTTAGAGTTTATTAATTAAGATAACCGACATACAGGCACTAGAAATATAAACGAAACGGATTTCTATCAAGAAAGTAAAATCGTAAGCCATAACATTCAATAAGTTATGGTCCTTTGTGATTACATATGTGATTAAAATGTAGTTCTATATGATATTTTAAAATAAATTTTTTCTGAATTAAAATACACCTTCTTATCTTTCTACCTTTCTTTAAACCATCGTAAGGCCATAGATAATGTATAAATAACTAAATTAGTAAATAATATGATGCCTGAATAATAATGACTTACAAATACCACTCTGTAAAGTCAAAAATGATCTGTGACTTGGGGTGTACTGATGCGACTGATGATAACAATCATAACATGAGGGAATTTATCCATTCATGATGTTTTGCGAATTGTGGAGCCACAAGCTTATTACGGGAACGAGAAAATTAAAACAATCCAATCGTTTGTCAAACCACAAGTCGCAAAGTATCATTGATGGATAGTTTCCCAAAGAACTTTGATATTCACCTCATCACTAGCAATACACTTCAAATTTTGGTACTAATAATTACTACTAATTATTGGTTGATCATAAATTCAAAATTTAATCAATCAAATTTTGTAAATCAGTGTTATTAATCTGGTGTAATGTATTATTTACAATGTGTAATCTCCCAAATCAACCCGCAATGTAATTATGCGGGCAATATTTTAAGACACTTAAATTTTCTATGCTATCTTTCATAACATTATTACTTTGTTATACTTATGTTATAATATAATAGCTTTTTTTATAGTACCTACGCTATTCAATTGTTTAAAAAGTGGAACGTAGTAATACAAATACTTTGCTTTACGTAATGTTTCATACTAATGAGCTATGAACAATGTTCTTTATATGAAATTTTGGAATAGACACAAAGACTCCGCTTATTTATCTTTGGCTACGTATATGGCCTTTGTGCGTGTGTTATGATGCAAAGAATGAAGGACATTGCTGACTAAAAACCTTACTGTAAAAATTACATCTCATACCAAAGCCCAGACAAGTCACGTGATAATAGAGTTTCTTTATTAAAGTGCTTAGTAAAAAGGAAGGGACAGCCAGAACAATTGTTGGAACAAAAGCTTTTTATTTGTTTTAATTTTATTTGAAGCCTGGGTCGGCAACGCATCACTAGTCGATATAATAATCACAGTGCTTTTTTTTCTGTCAACTAGTGCCGCAGAACAGGCATCATCGCAAAACTTTTGACTCTACTTATTCGCTATTCTGTTAGTTTCTGGTATGTAGACTGCAAGTGTTTAAAAAAAAGAAATTTCTTCGAAATATATGTGCTTTAAAAAATTCGTAGACGTAAGCATCTTGGCTTTAGTGGTTTTGACGTCAGTGTTGATCTTGTTAATCTTTTGCGTGGATGAATAAAATAAGATTTGCATGTTTACTATTTATTTCATAAAATTATATACTATTACTGTACCAATTTTTTTTGTTTAGGTTAAAACATTTTCCTGTAGATTCTTTTTTTTTTAATTAAAAATTTTGTAGCTTACGAGTTCTTATTATAAAGATATACGTATTTTACATGTTTGTATGTGATTGATTATTGAAGAGTATTAATAATTTTTTATCTTTTACATTATTAATAAAGTAATATTACAAAAATAATAATAATAAATTAATCATTGTAATGCAATTTCTGAAATTTCTTGCTTTTGGCAGCAAAAAATGAAGAATACTAATTTAGGAGTGATATGATCTATCGCAGACTTAGAAGATTTAATTAATATTCCTCCAAAATAAAAAAAAACATGTAAAGTTTTAGAAATACTACAAAACAAATAATAATCTCCCACGAGGCAATTTGTAATAATGATGCTTGACAATTGTAAATAAGTTTTTCTTTTAACTTCCACAAAAAATAATAAAACTTTAAAGGCTTTAAATTCATAACATATAAGCAATTACCAAAAAGTAGTAAAACGTCTATTCTTAAATAAAACAACTGAATCAGATACCTCACACAAAGGGTTAATTTAATTTATTATTTTATTAAGTTTCTGAATAAAGAGGCAATTCTTACAGTAGTGAAATAAATGCATATCTTCAGAATATGCATTTATTTCATTCATTTCATTATAAAGAGGATAATAAAAAAACTTCGTAAAGGAAGTTAAATACATTTCAAAATAGTGTTTCTTTGACCAGAACAGCTTTTTGCTTTCCTGGTACCTATACTTGTAGGTACTACGTACGTGAACTATTTTTGCATTATTCAATATATTAGGGATAAACAATAATTTTAGCCATTATAACAAAAATTTATAATTATACTCTTTTAAAATCCTTTAAAAAAGTAAGTTTCATTAGGAATGCCTTGAATCATGACATTTTTGTACAATCGACAAAAGACGACCGAGTGGTGTAGTGGTAAGTAGCCTTGCCTCATGCGCCGAAGGTCACAGGTTCGAGTATGGCCGGGGCATTAATTTGTGTGATGAACACAGATGTTTGTTCTCGGGTCATGGTTGTTTGTAGTTATATATGTTTATTCTGGGTTCCCCAGTTCGCTGTATGGCCATCCATAACACAAGCTCTGCTTACTGTGGGGCCATACAGTTGGTGTGTTTGTCTGGGGATTTATTTATTGATTTAAAATCAATAAATATAAAATCTTTCACTAAAGTGAGTTGCAGCACATGCTCGGTTATAGTCAAAATTACCTTTGAACAAAAATATTAACAATAGCGCTAGAATTCAACAGTTGTGTGCACTATTTTAATATTCGTAGTTGTTAAAATCTATTCGTGTACACTTTGACAGTTGACTTGTACAAAACTATAGGATTAACCGGTCAAAATCGAGCGGTGAGCGTTAGTTATGACGTCATCACAACCATTGCCAAAATGGTGCAACCCATGTTTGACGGCTTTGCTATGGTTAAATAGTTATAACGTGCAACTCACCCTTAATTTTCTGTTGTTAATTATTTCTCTACCGTTAAAGAATTATACAATGAATTAGTTCCTAATCTTTATAAGATAAAATTACACATTATAAAGTATATTATATCAATAAAATTAAGGATAAATGTATCGAGTAATATGCAGTGGTTACCTTTCTAGTCCTTGAAGTTTATATTACGTACATTTGGCAAATAATAAGATTCAAGAAAACCAGTAGATTGTTAAATAGATTGACATAAAAAAGATTCCGGTTTTGCTTATAACAAATTAAATCGTATTTAATTAAAACTTTAGCTGTTACGTGATTAATAAAATCGTGTGTGTTTGTAGCCTGTAATATAGTAATGAACATGTTTGTAAACTATTTACA
Source organism: Marasmarcha lunaedactyla (assembly GCA_923062675.1). Lineage (NCBI taxonomy): Eukaryota > Metazoa > Arthropoda > Insecta > Lepidoptera > Pterophoridae > Marasmarcha > Marasmarcha lunaedactyla. Next base: position 8,676,015 of record OV281358.1, read on the forward strand.
ATTCGCCCTTGGTTGTTTCGGAATAGTTCTAAATCTTCTAAAATACAAAATGCATGTTCAGCGACTAAAAGCAATAAGTATCAAATAGAAGCACGGGCCACAGAAGACTGAAGCCACAAGACAAGTAATGACCTGTCCCACTCTTGGAACGAGTCCTAGGTGACAGGGGTCGGTCATGCGATCAGATCTCTTGCTGTGACCTAGGTTGTCTTGTAAAGAAAGTGAAATGAAAAAATTATGCGAGTATATCGATTATATCGGCCAAATTTTGTGATATAATCCGTGACAAGACTTGTCTGGGCACGCCATGCTACAGCAGCAGCATTTACCAAACCTACACCAACCCATCAGCGTATTGTTTCTTATATGTTAACGAACTTACATTGTTTCTTCATTGCCTACATTTTAGTTACGACCATTACCAAATAATTTTGTATAAATCGATTAAGTACAAAAGAATAACCTCGAAATGTGGGCGTGTTGGCTGTCAAAACTGAAAAGAAATATTACATTAACAAGACAGCCTAGGTAACCATGGATAAAAAGTTTTGATTCCATGTCGACTAAGGTCAAATTACTTCATCGCACGTTACACCTACAAAGTAATGATTATACTAAATGATATTCGTACTAAGTAGGAAGGTCTTTGGAAACTTTAATAGTCATAGTGATGTACTTATTTTAATAATTGAGTTGTATTTAGTAATAGTTATAAAGCATCTGTTCAAAGTTGCCAGTGGATGAAGCTTGCTTAGAATCTATCGGGTGGCGTGGATAACTATGGGGAGGCTTGTACGTATTTCGGGTGGAAAAAACTGCATAAAATATACTACTGTGAAGTCTGACTTTATTTCAAAAATGGCCTAAACTAAAACATGACCTTACAGTTTTAAGAAAGGAATATTAAAGTCACTTTTAACTGTCAGAATTTATCTCTTAAAATTATTCTTAAAATAAGTAGTTCGCGTTTATAGTCCGGTTGGGTAATGTTATATACCGGCGAATTCAAGGTTTGTAAGTTTTATAAAATAAAATTTACTTACCTTATATGAATCTAAATGAAACAATAACGAATATATCGTTATAATACTTATGATATCAAGTTTAAGAATTTTAAATATTTTTTACTAGTAATGACACAAATACGTTACTTTGTAACACTGACCGTTTGCCCTTATTTATTGGCTGTCTATATATATAAGATTATATTGTGCCCTTTATATTTGAAATTTTAATAAAAACAACTCGTGATTTCAATATTAATACTAAAACTAATATTATTATACCACTAACCCTTGTAAAGTTCATAAAAGTCAATGCTATATAATGTCACAAAAATAAAATATACTTTGATATATTTACTTTTACATATAAGTACGACACAGTTTGAACATAGACGAAGCATGTGGCCCTGAGAAACTCAACACAACGGTCAGCTCAGGTGTTTTGGCGGGAATCGTGATAGTTTTCTACCCTACGGCATTTTACACATTTTTTTCTATTTTAAACGATCTTTTAATATACGAGTAATACAGAAGCAGAAATATTATTCCGGATTTCATATCCAATATTGAACCAATTTGGTTTATGTAAAGAAAGAAGGAAAGGGTGTCAAGTCGATCACCCCAGGTAGGTCCGGTTATTATGTTTAAGATTATTTATTTCTCGCAAAAGAATAACATTCACTTACATGAGAAACCTAGGGTATTTTATATAGAAAAAATAAACAATTTCTGCGTTTAGCGAGGCAGTAATACTATTAGTGTCAGAAAATGACGGTACTTGTAAAATTATAAACAATAGTTACAAAAGGAACTGAATGACAAACAGATATCTAAGGATACTGATACAGCAATATATGGCACTGGAAGTGACAAATATGACTGTTAATTAATTAGTTGTCATATGTTAATATTTTTGTGACTTTTATATATTGGCATTGACTTGAAAAGTTTTAAGTTGCAATTAAATATTACGTAAATTAGATACGTAATAGAATATATCTAATTTAGTGTACGTTAAATATACTTTTTTTTTAAGTTATATCTATTATATTCTGTTAATATTACCTAATACATATTAATAATTTAATAATAATAAAAGTTTTATGCCGTTTAATTTTGTTTACCTAATTATAATAAATCTTTATTAATTTTATGTACCAATTTTACACTACTAAAAGGGAAACCTTCGTGGCCAACCCCACTTTACACGTCAGCAAAATTATAATGATCTCATTATATATCATCATAATCTAATAAATAACGTGTTGATGAGAGTAATTTGCATAAAAACAACTTGATTCCATGGTTGATCCGGATCTACATTATAATGAGAAAAAAGACGTTTGAACCACTTATTAAAATAAGGCGTTTTTTTACAGTCATTAGTAGTATTACTTTATGTTTAGGTCACGTTACTATTACGTCATGTAATGAACATTTCGGACGAGAGAGTGCCGAGAGGTGTTTGCGCCGGCTTTTTTTTTCTCTCGGTCAACCTGTACTACTTTTTTAAAGCCTTAACATCATAAAGTATTTTTTTAGTTTTAAAAGTTCATCAACGATTACAACTTTTTTTTTTTCGAAGTGGACTGGCTGAATATGGCTCTATAGGCCATATATTCACCGGACTCCAAACGTAAACGGAACTCAAACTACTCCTGCATACAACTCACCCTAAGATGTCGTATATTAAATAACCACAGGTTCGGAAAGATCAAGATTCCTATGATGATTTTTTTCATTTTGTTTGATACAGTGAACAGTACAATACTTTCGGGCCATACGGTTGGTGTGTTTGTCTTGGGATTTATTATTATATTATTAACAAATTAACAAAAGGAAATAGAAAAATGTTGTTAATCCTAAGGGGTTTCCATCAATTACAACAAACAACAAGTGAATGATGTCCTCCGGTCGTCACGTGACCATATCTTCTTGATCCAGGTTTTAAGTGCTATAATAGTTCCCATGCGTCATACAGATCACAAATGAGAATACTAAATCCAAAACACATTGTAAAATTAAAATTGAAATTGTAAAACTGTATAATGGAGTAAACTATCAACGAATCCAGATCTCTTACGATTCAGATTAAAAAGTAAAATCTCTAGCATTTTCTTCGACAGTTTCAAGCGTCATTACATATTTGATGTACTGCAATAAAATCGATGACGTAAGCACCTCAAAATATCAGAAGGTAACTGTGTGTTGGATAGTGCTGACCCTGGACCCAAATTAACCAGATGTATGACGAGAGTGAAACACTTATAGATTGCTTGCTGTGGAAATAGATCTAAAAATAGAAAGTTTGAAGGAAAATTTGTTTAAATGTTTAAATGTCAAGAATGTTGTTGTATACAAGAGATATGTGTCAAAGTACGATAAAAATATTTGCAAGTCTTTTATGATAAGAAGGAATCGGTGTATTATATCCTGCGAAGGATACTGCCGATAGGTGACAAGCAGACCTCATAATCAGAATCCTGAGCGCACGGACCTCAAAAATGTTGTTCCCGGTCCCCTGTATTTTCTCGTCTTAAAGGGTTTAGTCACTACGTCAACCGACACGCCTACGACACGACACAAAACAAACGAAATCATACTGACTCGAAATATTTTGTTTCGCTCACAAGCCTATGTTTTGCATCATTCTCTCTTTTTTATGTCAGATAACAATATAATTGAGTGTGTTTGAGTAAATCCCTCGCTATTTTATTTTAATCAAAGTATATACGCAATCTTTAAATTCATGGTAAAACTGAAATGCTACTTAAACCTTTTTTCTAATGATTTCTTTTAATCGTCTATTTTGTTCCATGTGTAACGAGCGTGATCTGCATTAAGCGTCATGCTGTGTTAAATAATATAGACCGTTAATAAGTAATGGCGAGTTATGAAAAAAAACAGACTTTCGAGATTAGAATACTTTACATTTGCTTGTAATCGATACTTCTTTCTTGAAGAAAGGTGTCAATGAACATGAAGCATGAAATTAATTATGTATTTATTGGATTGTAAGGAATTATTTAAATTATCTATCTGTTTTTATCTGTGATTTTTTAACTCACTTTTTTGTGATTTTCTATTAATACAAGCAGCGGTATTCTCATGTCGAAATACAAATCATAGTGGTTACGTAAGTACGAATCAATAAGAAAGTTTTGTGCATTTTAAATAAATCATTTCTAACGAAAATAAAAAAGAATTACTTTGTCACGGTTCAGAGGTGCTGATCGATTGAAAAAAAACCAGTATCCGAAAAGGCAATCTGACTTCCAAATGTTTGTAGATCTAAATACAATATTTAATGCTTTTTTTATACAGAATCTCCATTTTAATCTTGAGAGCAGGTTGTCAAGGTCAAATAAAACGAACATAGATTTTTGATTTCCAGAGTTGAATGTTTTAGTTATTTCCACGACAGCCTTAATAATCTTACTGCAGGAGACATCAGCATCCCAACACAGGGGATGGTTTTAAGGAATTTATCGACCACAATTCCCCACTGCAGGCTTGTTGTGTTATTTCCATTTATATTATTCTGATCGTCCTTAAAAAAATCTGCTATTACGCGACAAAATGAACGAGAGGAATGAGGGTTCTCTTTTAATTATCTATTATATTCTAATAAAAGACCGAGTGGTGTTGTGGTAAGTAACCCTGCCTCATACGCCATAGGTCCCAGGTTCGTGTCCTGGGTGGGGCATTCATTTGCGTGATGAGCATAAATGTTGATTCTCGGGTCATGGTGGTTTATATTTATAAATGTATGTTTATTCTGGGTTCCCCCCAGTTAGCTGTATGGCCATCCATAACGCAAGCTCTGCTTACATTGGGGCCATGCAATTGTGTGTTTGTCTGGGTATTTATTAATATTATTTGTTATTATCAACTAAATATGTTCTGTAACATAAGTGGCGCTCAATACTTTGGTAATTGATTCTGATATAAAATACTAAAATGAAAAATTGTAGCTTCTACTTTTCGTACCCGAAATAGATAACGTCTTCTACTTAGCTTGGCCAAGTAGAAATTTTATAAAATTTTCGCAATTTTATAGTGATCTAGTTTAATCGAATAATATCAAACTTTTTATTATATTAAATACTTTTAATAAATTACTTTTTGAAACCCAAAAGAGAGATCCAACTTTCCTCATTTTTAAAAAGAAAACACAACATACGATACAAAACATACGGAACTAATATTTTGTATATAAATTGAAACGGACAGGTAAAAGTTATTTCACGTATGGGTGCGCACGCGCCTCGGAGGAATCCGACGCATATCTATAGTTAATCTTTGTAAATAACTGAAAAACTGTTGACATTGCAGGCTAGTTAATATGATATTTTGTGTGGAAGTGTTGAAAATTGCAGAAATTCACGACTTTAAATCAATTTTATTTTTGGTTACGCAAATACGCTAAACTTCACTTAAATCCGCCATTTTTTATATAATTATTGCGTAAGTTTCGTTGTTATACTGAACGTTTTTAAATATTCTAATGAGAAAAATATCAATGCATTTGAAATGTATGGTAGCGTAAACGGCTTTATAACTATTCTAAAAATAAATGACCAGTAATGCGATGAAAATTACATTACTTTCAATAACGAAACGTAACAATCTTGATTTAATTAGATAATGTTTATGGCTGTTATACGTAAGAAAATATATAAATTATATTATATTATATTTGTTTATTTTGACTAATGTATATTCCTTGCTTTATAGTAAACTTTTACACATTACGGCTAGCCGATTAACTTAACGAACCCAGCCATCCAAAGGGTTAGGCTATTTAGTTAAAAGTGGAAAAAGGATGGCCAAAATTTAAAAAAAATTCCTTCCCTGAGGTTAGCACTTCAATATATTTGTATTTCTAAAGGTATATTATTAAGAACTGTAAATAAAAACTTTAGATTGAAAGTATGTATAGTTTATTATCTTTTCGCTCATAATCTAAGATGGACAGGATTTATGGCTGAAACAACAACCGGATTATTTAAGTGCGTTTATTTCGATAAAATTTATTTTGGAGCTTAAAATTTTTACACAAGTTAACTGACATCTTGATCGTATATTACTAAAAATATAGTTTTTAATTGAAGTTTCTGTATTTTATTATCAATGAGTAAACGAAATGAATACCCATGACTCTAAAAAAACTTCTGTGAATATCAGACACTAGGTCCCGGCGCGGTTACACTCGCATAACTTCCCGGGGTACCGTAGAAATTACAAGATAAATTACAGCCTGTATTAATTTTAGATAACGTCAGCTTCAAATAGTGGAAGGATTTAAAAAATCCGTTTAGTAGTTTCAGAGTAATTCGATTTCAGACAATCAATCAAATCTTTCATTTTTATATTTAGTACCTAAGCGATTCAATGCAAGGGTTTCTAACACCGACAAATATAGTGGTTGTACCGTTTCTTTGAAAATCCCGTCTGGGGGAGAAAATACAGTCCTTCCTACTTTGTCCGTCATAATAATAACGTTTAGGTGGTTGAATTTCGGTAAAAGGATAGGATCAGCCATTGCAATTAATATTTAAATATAAAATTAAATATAAAAAATAATTAAATAAAAACTAAGGCAATTTCAAACGAAGCCCGCGGGCGGCTACGCATCATTAGTCGATATTATAATCACATTCAATATTGTTAAATAAAACATGTTATCTAATGCAAAATTGCGCATCCCAATTATTGGATCGCATACTCATTTGCTTTCTTGCAGTTCTTCTCCACGAAGGTTTTTCCGAACTGGAGGTAGAGTCATGTTTTATTTGACGTCAATAAAAACAAGTAATTGTAAATGTTGAGAAATAAATATTTGAATTTGAATTTGAATTTGCCAGCTATGCAAATAGTAAACAATCTATTTAGATCCGTCTCAGAAGAAACTTGCAAGACACTACGCTCAATTCAAACGTAGTGTCACAGGCAAAGTTGGGTATAGATAATAATTATGCATCACAAAGCAAGTTCAAGGGTGATCAGGTACAATGAATGTGTTGCAATATTTTATTGACATAACGTGGCTTGGTGCGCTAATACAATCGATTGAATAGATTGATGGAAATTGTTTGCTTGGGAAATTATTCGTTTGAAGTCGAGACGTTTTTTATTTTTCATTGTATCGTAGAATATTTACCAATTACCAATGATAGGAAAAACAAGGTAAGAAAAATATTTACATATAAATTAATATAACAAGTAAAGTTTCATTGTATATATTCTATTTTATATACATATTTATTGAAAGAATATTATACGAATTAGTAAGAATTTTCAAATGTCGGCTTCTATTTTATCTAATGCCACGTTCTTACACAGTTATATTTTCTCACATTTACTACTCACCATACGTAGCAAGGTACAGTCAAAGACAAATCTAACAGTATTTATACGTGAGCGGTAGGTGATTAGCATAAAATAAAAAATGTGAATTTTTTTTTTATAGCAAAAAGCAAATAGTATGCAGGCATTGTGTCTTTTAACGGATGATTCATATCTTGGCAGCATCACTTTTGGTAGCTTAAAAGACCAATTTGAGAGTGATGTGAGCTGTGATAATGTTGCTGACAAGCAAGAGAAGATCGCACTGATAGCTTTGAGTCACTGGAATGGTGTCTATGTTTCTGGTCACTATTTATATATTCTATATTTCTATCACGGCCAGGCATCATCGCTTATGGTTTTTTTTGGTTCTCACTTGACAGACAATTTCAAAAACGTTTGTCTATTTGACCTTCGATCTTTAAGCGAAGTGAGGCTATCCCTCCTAATACTCCTTTTTTGCGTTCGCTATAAAAACATTCGAAAACCTAAATCAACCCAATTCAATGGTCCATTTAACTGCCTCTGCAAATATTTTCAAACGTTGATTTAATAACATGAATATTTTCAAAGAAAGAAAAGAAAAGTATAATAATTACCAATAGAAAACAATGCCTAAATTACTTTGTACTTGAGACAAACTGGCCAAAAGGTTGACAGCATTATCGCGTTGGATGGCTATGGGCAAACGTTGAGCAAATTAAGATCCAGTTTTCACACCACGCTTAGATTTAACTTAAGCACACTTATGTGTGCTTCAGGGTACATAATTCGGTGTATAAAATAATTTTGAGCTATATTTTTATTATTTTCAGAAAGAATTAGGTATTTTAATAAAACTATTCGAATATGTTTGATTTCTTTGCAGTTTTTAATTTTAAATTAAATTTTAAAGAAATTCATATGGCGACGTCATGGATTTTTTTTTGTTCCCCTCCGCGGGACGGGCAGGAGGATAAAAATGCCCTGACGCATACTCTGGCGCAATTGCAGAGTTATGTGGGACTCGTCCCGACGCCTACCAGAACCATACCCACTAAAAACCCCCTGTCGGCTCGTGCATTTTTGCCACTCAGCCTTCATCTGAGCGACGGCCAACTGGAGAAAGAGGCCGCGCTAGCGGGGCCCAGAAGGGGTCACCCGCTGGGATTACATAGCACTGAAGGTGCTCAAAGCACTGAAGGTGAATACATAGCACTGAAGGTGCTCAAAATGAAAATCAATAATTAAAACAAAAATTAAAAATTGCAAAATAAAATTGAATTAATTCGTATTTACGTTAGAATTAGGATTTACGTTAGAATTAGAATTTACGTTAGAATTAGAATTTGCGGCCAGAAGGGCCTCGAGATCGGCGGACAGTCTGGTGGATGAGTACGCTTGCGCATTCCTAGGCCTAGCGACTTTGAACTTCGAATCTAAAACAGGAGTAGTATATGAGACTGAATCACGAACTAGAGGATTGGGATGGGTTTCGGAGCGTTTTAAGAACGCTTCAGAGAGTGTTTTGAGGTGTTGTTGTACTGTAGGTAGTTCAAGATCTCTATGCATAGAGACGTCATGGAGTATTTTTCTTTTAAAATAAGCAATGCAAAATTTGTTACATTACATGGAATGAACAACTCTACAATTTTGTATGGATTCTTGTTTATTGAAAACATTAACATGGCAGTGTAACCAAAAAGAGGTTAGAAAATGATAATAGTCTATGACGTCATACAGGAGTTAACTGTTAGTGAAATTATATTACCCATTTTCTTTACCTGCGATCTTTTACTAACAAAATTTATCTTAAAACGGTGATTCTCGAAATGTTTATTGAATTAGAACCAGATTTTTTGTGAAAATGTGAAAATGTATATCAATAAAGTTAACTATTAAAACTACAAAATTTAGGTCTTTACTTTATGGCTATACAACTGATTCTACTAAAGAATAAAATACCACTATAGAGGCTATGAAGTCTACATGTCTGTCATTAATATTAAGGATTTCTAGTCTCTGTGACAACATGTTGAGCTGTTTCCAAACTAAAACATTTCGTTGTCGACTGTACCTCCATATAACTTTACTAACTCTAAGTAAGGTAACATTTCGCAACCATGAATAATCATTTAGCTCAGCCTCATAATAACACTTTTTGCTCTTTTGTTCTACATTTGAATGTTAACACTGATGAGATGTGTAAAAATTCACACTTTTATTTAAATCAAGAAAGTTTTGTTTGTGATTTTGCATATTGTTTGAACTATTGTGTTGTTGGAAAAAAGGTATTTTGCATATGGTCGTGGGATAGATTTCTGAATTTGCGCGCTTTATCTTTGCACTAGGTTTTGCGTGAAACATATGATTACAAAACTAAATTTTTCTTCACCGACTGATTCGTATTTCATTTCGATTATCACGTTCACGTATTTTAATATTTGTATGGTTCAAAAGTACAACACAGATTTATTACAAACCTTCCTTTTGTTTCCTAAACTCTTGTGAATTCGTACAAAATCTTTCAATACCTGAGTTAGTAGCTTTAGTCGAATATTTTGTTAGACGCAGACGATGACAAAATGGTTAAAATCAAATTTAAAACAAACATTATTTATCCTCTTTACAATAAAAACATAAACATAGAAGTTATATTCATATTTCTTAAGTAGGTAAGAAGTTATAACATCTTTTTTTATTTAGAATTGTTAGGCTATCCACTTTACTTTTTAATATGCACACTTCATTAAAAAGCTATAAAATTAGCCAACATTCCACAATGCAACAAAATTAAAATAAATTCTATATCCGTAACAAAGAGAATTATTTCATCATTACTGGATGTATCCCAGTACTAATCCCCAGTTATAACTGTAAAACAGATTTGGGTAGAACAAATACAAACTTTTGTCCATAATAATACACTGGGGGATTTTTTTATGGTTCCGAAAATTTTCACATGGGCTCAGACCTTGATTCTATATAAATTAATTTTTTTAAATATCTTTTAGACAGTTGCATAGAATCAAGGATGGAGGTTTAACTACATACCAGTTAAAAAAAATAATGACTTTGATATGTGCTTTTGACAGACGGTTGACTATGTAGGCTAATATGAAAATATGCATAAAATTACAATGAAATTAGGTAATGTTTTGTAATAACTCGTTTTAAACATAACGTTATTAACTAATAACTGACTTTTAGAGTAATTTTAAAAACGGTTAAATATCTTTCATTGTATTAAATTAAAATTAAAAAATATAGAAGCATGTAGGTAATTTTGAATCTGGAACATTTTTTTATTTTTATTACTTAACAAACGAGACGCCAATAAACAACAAAATAATTCGCCATAATAGAACATTTCATATAACAAAACTGCATTTATAAATACTTCCTGATTCTGAATAAAGTTAATCAATTCACGTAAAATTGAGTAATATGGCAACATCGAAGTTCACTTTCATTATTATCGATTCCTTTTCCAAATAACAGTTCTAGTAACACAACCTACTTGGTTCGAACCTGCGTCTCGATGACATTGCAGTTTGAACTGAATATTTAAGGTTATAAAGTTGACAATGACTACGTTTAAAATGTAGAGTAGCACTGGCTATGTTACGTCAAGACCTGTTTTCCCGCGTACTTTCGTTTTCAATGAAGTTCACCTGTTTTATGTATGCATGTGTTTATTCATATTTGTTTACGTGCGCGTGTTCTTTTTTAGTTATTGGCGTGATTTTCTTGATTTTGGATTTGAAATGTTAAACTACTTTGACCAAATAAGGACTTTTAACATTCTTATATTTGTCCTAAACGAGATTATACTTAATAATAAGCAATGGATAAGATTTTTATGCTATCAATTTGCTTGACAGTTGTTGGCTTACTTTTTAAAGATGATAAACTCAGATTTTCCCTAAAAACTAAAATTGTATAAATATGAATTTAATAGTTACATATACCCACCATTATTAAAAAATCACAACAAAACGTTTGAAATTGTTCTTGGCCTCATGGTTCAATGTCTTAATCATCAGCGTAAAATCTACCGGCGCGGCATGATACCCAGATCACATCTAGAATTACAAGAATACAGTAATTATTTTAATGACTACGTATCATTATGAAGCGGTCATTTAACTTTTTGTATTTGAAAAGGACCAACACAAAGAATTAAATCATATAGACGCTACAAATATTATTATTTAGACCATTCTTAGTCTTAGTTCTCTTTTTAAATTCCTTTGTTCTAAATTTAACGGCTTTTGCTAACGCATCAGTGTTAATGGAAAATCATTTAAATCGATCACATTCAGAAATCTCGTGTATTATCTTTGGATTACTTAACACGCGAGATACGTACAGTCAACAGCACATCAATCTTCAAAATGTTAAGTTTTCTTGATCGGTTTTCAATCTACATTTCACCAATAAAGAGATCAAAATCGATTCAGGCATTTTGACATTTAGAGGTAAGTTGATAAGCTGTTGAGTATACATCACAGCTATGTTAATCATCATTATGTGACAGAAAAGTACATTACTAGAGATAAGAGATTTATTTAACATAAATAAGAAGTGATATGTATCAATCGTCGGCTTTAAATGGTTGTTTGAGTCTTGATTTACTGTAATCTCGCAATAACTAAAAGTGACGCTTAAGAATAAATGTTACAGTATAATCTAGAATAGTAGATTTTCTTCATTTAAAGCAATGCAGTATGCGAACTGCGTAGCTACTATTTCAGCTATAGGAAACATTTTCATGTTGATTTTTATTGGGCAGGAAAATAAATATGTAAGTGCAATGTTATATTACTGGACTATCCGAGTTTTGTTGAGTTGAGATCCCGATAAAAAGATGGCAAAACCAGTGCAATAACTGGAACAAGGGTAATTCCAAGTTAAGGCTGCGGTCGGTGCATCATTAATAGATAATCAATAAATAACAATGCAAATAATCAATATTATATACGATTAATGATGCGCATGAGTGTCACTTACGATCTGGTCTGGTAGATCGCATTATCGTGTGGCGACAACGACAAAGTTAAGAAAGGGTGATTTTAACCTAAAATAAAATACTATTTTAATCTAATCACAGTATTCCATCGATCTTTAGCTTTACCAGGAATTACATCTTTATCAGGAACACACGCCATTAAATAAATGCTTTAATTGCTTCATAAAGCACAGATACAATGTAACTCAATGTTACATTACATTACACATACAATTTGAATGAATTTTCAAAGTATATTGTTATTTTATTGCTATTCCGTGATAAGCTAGAATCGCCAATAAAATTCCAATCTTCCTGCCAGATAATAAATAATATTTATAGTTTATCTTGTTTTGCGTTAAGTATAAGATGTTGCTAAAGTGCGTGTTAAATTGTAATAACTGTGAAGTTTATGAGACATTTGTCATCAAATAAACTTTATAAAAGATTGAATTAGTTACTTTTTGTTTTAATGGTGATAAATGTGTGTCTCAATGTCATTTAATGACGACGAATAGATATAAATTAAAGTATGACTGGCGTATTTCATGATTTGCGCAAAATGCATCTATACTTTCCTACAAGATATCCTGCAGGACTGATATGGCCAACCTACAGGGAAAAAGAGTGGAGAAAACGTTCATACCACCATAAATTCTGGATGGAAGTGACTCATGCCCTTGTTACATACAGATAAAAAATTATAGACCATGGTTACGATTTATCAAGAAAAGTCAAAATCAGGAGCAAAACGACAAATACATCACCCAGATAAGATACCTATATAAGATATAAACACTGATAACTATAAACACTGGCATAAAATCTATTTTATGTATGTTAATCCTCACAAAAAAGCCGTATTACCTAATAGTGACTCAAAAAATGCAATTCATTTACCAGCCTAATATAACGAATATTAAAATTCTTTGACATAACACAGTTTCACAAAATGTCGGTCAGTGCAGAAAGTGCAGGAACCGGTCGGTTTGAGAATTAACCTATATTTATTGTATTGGAGAACTGGTTCATTCGAAATCAAAAATTATTATGCAAGTTATGATAAGTTTTTGTATTTTGAAAAATACAATTGACTTTATAATTATTTTACGTTTCTAAAATAATGACTGTGGAACTAGTAAACTAAGAATGTATTCTACCGAGTTCTTTTCCAACAAAAAACGTACGATATCAAAATGGAACATCCCCTTAGGCGTTATATGTCCCGGGAAATCCATTGAGTTTGCTGAAAAAATAGGATCAACTTATTTTATATCCAGAACCATATAACTAAGACCCTTTTGGATGTAATTCTAATATTCGTATCCAATTTATATAAAGTTTTAGAAAGGAATTTGGCAAGAAATTATATGCTGCTGATTGTACAGTGACGGTTCCGTGTTATATTTATGTGTTAATTTAAAACAATTAAATAATATATTATAAATATAGTTACGCGTTGTGGATATTTAAAGTAACTATTAATAATTTAGCAAGAAACTGACAACTATATAACCATTAACTTAGTCCAGATCAAGTGCTAGTTAAAAAACTAATTATTCTAAACTAAATTAGCCTTTTATTAATTTTAATTTTTAAGTGTATCTTTAGCAAATCTACACCTTCAAAAAGTTCAACCGAAAGCAGAGATAAGCTCGCCCTTGTATATTTAGTTACGTCCTCATGTTTATTTTTCGTGAACTGTTTATTACATACAATATAGAGTAAAAAAAGAAAGGAGAAAAGGAGATAAATAGAATCTTTGTTTTAACGCCAAAACTCGCGAGGAGAACTATATGAAAAGATGGCGTCTATGCCACACAATATTAAGCTGAATATTTACAAGCGCACGAATACATGGCTCCGCGCGCAAAGACGAGTTGATGCATCTATGGAAGTCAAAACTCCAAAACATAAGTTACTTTCCTCATTGAATAGTACTAAACTATTAAGCTATAAAAAATTCGATCACCGATCGATCAAAATGCCATTTCAACAGCACATTATTAACATATTCAGCTCACCGAACTATCAAATTAAACATTCACTGTGTAATTTATTTTCTACTTGATATAGTTTGAGCACCAAGATCTTAAGGTGCTTTCACATTAGAACTTGATGTTCGTCGTAGTAACACAATACTATTTAAAATTGTTGTATTTTATCGGAGCTATAGGTTATAAAGAGAAAGGATTTATTAGTATGTTTATATATATTCGATAAATCTGAAACTACAACACATTTTGAAAATTCAAACAGAATTAAAAAGGTAGTACCGAAGTAACATTGACTATATTCAGTAGGACCATGCGAAAACTTCTAGTGTTTAATAAAATTGTTGAAATAATTGTAAATGTAATAAAGGAAAGCATATTTTTGCAGTAAATATAGTCGTGATATCTTAAACTTGTGTAAAGTATCTAAAGATTTACCGTCTTGACTGTATTTCTATCAACGACGATATTATTTAATATATATATATACAAGCCGCATCGTAAACTGTCATTAGCCCTCTGATCCCACACATTCTTAACAGCTCAGCTCTTGCACGGTGCTGGGTTCAGGGCCATAAGTAAACGGCTGATTTAAACGATGAACTTAACCTCTTCAAGAAACAAAAGCATTAAAATTTGCATCGTGAGCTTCAGTGGCAAAGAAATTAAGGCGCTGGTTTCTTAACCTTAAGGCGCCGGGTTCGATCACGGTGACTACCAAATCTACCAAGAACATTGAGAGGAAAACCACAACCCACAAAATTTATTTATTTCATATGTACGTCTGACAACCCAAGGTAGTTAGCGTGATTGACTTAAAATTTTCTAAATGTACCTCCTTAGTTATATATAAGGCTGAATGTAGGGGCATTGGGAAAATCAAAGTGTCATTTATATTTATAAAACATCCACATTGAACGCCACATGTGCGTGTCGTGTGTAGTAGCCCTAAGACCGTAGAAGTCAAGTATAGTCCGGTTTCTTATATAAAAATTACGTAAAATTTTTACTAGAGCGCACCACACGCGTGCGCTAAATGTACGGTCAGACGAACTTAAATTATTGCATATTAATATGTATTTTTAGCGACTTCCTGTAGAGGAAATTTACGAGTTTCCTATGTAATTTGCTGAACAGGATGTTGTTTTTTTCTATTTGTGCTAAGTATAGTGATTTATTGATTAAGAACTAGTTCTTGAACGAATCCTATTAAAGTATAATTTTGTTTGGGCTGGACATTTTATTTATATCGAGACTTATTTTTGAGACCATATTGTTTTTATATACACTAGGCAATTTACCTACCGAAAGGAAAGTAAGTATGAATACGTTATACGCCTCTCCAAAAAGAGCCTAATTACTATAATCTATAACAATGATTTTTCAGTAATAGTCTCTTCAGATTTCCAACACTTTAGTAATACATCAAAATATGAGGCGTTCATACGACGTGACATAATGTTTAATATATTTTGACGTAAAATTCATTCTATTCCATAAAATGCTAACCACTCATCGGAAGTACCAAACAAGCCTAATTTTTTTGTCCATCAAATTAATAATACTGAAAAATTTTTTTATCACTTACTGTAACACTTATTTAAATAATGCCGCGAAATGACAGCATCTGCCTCCTTGTTTAAATTATTAAGAGCAGCTCTCATATTCGATAAGTAGTAACCATCTGTTCATGCAGTCATAAAAGTACAAATCATTAAAAGTACAATTCCTTGATGAATAAAATAGTTTATTTGTAATTTTCTAAACTCAATTTGTAGCTGACCCTACAAAACCCGCTTATTTGCGTCACGTGACTCGGTAAGTTCAATAAACGTGATATTCCACTCAGCTTTACTGTTTCCATGTATTTAGAACGAGCGCAGAGTCGTGATATTTCATTGATGGCCCTGACTGTACTTATTGCTTCACGATAGGCGAAGACTGTATGTGTAATGGACAACCAATGTTTACGTTGTCTACTAATCATGTAAATGGATTTCGGTATCAATTGTCATCATATTCTATTGCTTTTGATATAGATTTTACACTAAAGCAATAAAACAAAAATAATTTTAACGCTAAAGTTCGTAATCCGAATGTCAAGATTTTTTTTTCTCTTTTGATTGAATAGGCCGATTGAATAAACGGTCAAGGTTCATAAAAGTTGACGATATTTGTTTGTTATTTAATTGCAGTAGCTATCCCATTGCAAAAAGTTAATATTCGGAATAGATTTTTTAAAAGAACGAGGTGAAATTGATAATTTATTGTCATAATTATAAAGTTTTCTCGTTTCAGATTTCACAATCAAGTTCAAAATATTAACAATTAAGTCTACAGTTGGCACTAGGTGTCTAGTGTATTAGTGATCGGTGCTGCACAAAGCACATATATTGAGCTTTAACGAGCACATTTAAATTGGTTTAAATGTGCTCGCTTTGAAATAATAGCTTTATAGTAAAAAATATTGCAAAATTATATGTATGTGGGTGTTTAATTTATTTGGACCGCGGACAAAAAGTTTAACGTAAGTGATTTATTATATTATAATTATGATAACGTAATTCAATTATGAACAGCAGAAATGGCATATTAAATACAAGACTTACCAGATACCAATTTAGTTTTGTTATTGAAAACCACTTCTGCGATTTAGCTTAACAAATCAAAATTCTTCTAATGGATTATAAATGTCATTCAAATAATTATTGAGGCTACCAGTAACTAGAACTACGTTCTAAAGAAGAGCTCAACATACTTGAACCTCCAAATCTATTTTGCCATACTTATACTATATAATTATATTTTAATATAATTATAATTATATATATTTTATAACAACTCTGGGACATTCTTTGAAATTAAATAATTTATTTAAATCTGAAAAATTTCATTACAATTAGAAATAACGAAGATTTAAATAACTATACAGTAGCATTTTTGCCAACTACAATTACATTGCAAACGTTACAAAGTACAATTACAATGAGAAGTGTAATTTGACTTCAATAATTATGCAATTCTCCCATTGACCAACGCTATTGTCAGTGAAATGAAGACAATTTGGAGCTATTTTCCTTTATTAGTAATTGCGAGTTCGAAATACTGGGTTATGCAGTTATTACATATGTTCACGGATGTAATTGGATATGCAAATTACGGTGCGAATCGTTTATGATCTTTATTACGTATGTATGTTCTGTACAAAATGAATCCGTTTTACACTTAATTGTATCTTGAATTTACGGAATTTGGTGCGAAATTTTTACTGACAAAGATTTTTTAAGCATTTATGAAATAATTGATTAGCTTTTGGATATGATAAATACCAAAGACAAAGAACTGCAAGTCATGTTTATATAAATAAAACTATAATCCTACTTCTGCAATCGTAAAGACTCAATAAAAATTTATTTATTTTACATTCAATTGCTAGACTAAAGTATAGTTCGATATATGTCAAAGAGTTCTTTTTTTCTTCCCATTATAAAAAAGCATGACAATACCGTTAGTAATTAACAATGTGAAACATAAATTATTAAATAGACATACATTTTCTACAAAACAATTATAATTCCTTTTGTGACAGTATCATATCAAAATCGTTTAAATTCTAACCTTACCTGTAACAATGATATACGTATATCGGGTGGATCTTTTCACGAGCTGGTGTATTGCAGAAAAAAAATACAATTGTTCACATAAATTATATTACGGTCCAATTAAGTTGCAAGTTTAATTGTATATGTCTTTGTGTTTCTTTGAGATGTAATTAATGTGTCTTTAAGGAAAGGGACTGGTTTTGTCACATGTACTGTTGTTCTAATAAGTTTTGTTTTTGATAATAATAAAATAAGTTAAACTTGAAAATACTATAATACTAAATAATTTAAATCTGCACATGAAAGTAATTGTATCCGGTGTCTTCGTAAGATAGTTTTTATAAAACCTAATAAATACAAATACAGTTCGTAGTAATGTTTTCAAAATAGTAGGATATAAATTATTTTTAAGCAACTTCATTAATTACTTATATTAAAATAAGATAAGTAAAGTAATTTTATTTCTGACTGTACGTTTCCTACCTACCTTTCATATCGCTCACAAAAACGTCAAAGCCTAATGAGTCAAACGAGGGTTTTTTTTTCAAGTTTCTATCGAAGATAATTGCTTTCTTGCTAAAGGCTTCTTCCCAAATATCTTCTATACATATTCAATTTAGGCACCTGGCTGTGCCGATACAGGCCCAAACATGTGGTTATCGCCTATTAGAGATATAACATGAAGAAATTAAATATTACATGAACAGCAAATTAAAATATGTGATGTTTTCTTAGTTTTGCTCCATTCATTATCTGTAACGAACCAAAAATTATATCTACTCATTTACGAAACTCGCTGACGACAATAAGATGATTAACAAACTTTATTAACTTTACACATATTTAAAACGCCTACTTTGAATAAATCAATTATATGCACATGGTCTTGTAAATATTCACACATAAATTATATAAAATACCTTTGTAAGGTCTGCAATAAGAGGACTATCATCTCTTAGTCTTATGAGAACTAATTATAATCTTGCGATGCCCTAGGTACCATTTAAGAACACTTGATGTACAGATTATCTGCCTGTATATTAACATAATGGCCCTTTGTGTGTGTAATTTGACATTGATATTTTCATAAAGCTGAGTTTAGTATCCTTTAGAGGTATCGGAAATTTATATATATATATATATATATATATATATATATATATATATATATATATATATATATATAATGACACTATTTTTAAAAACAGTTTCTTTTTTTTTATTCAACATTTGTTTAGGGACTTTTGTTAAACATGCCAGCCCCATGACTTACACTCGACTATATTATAAGTACTTAAATTAATGAATCTTTAAAGCATAGATCTATAACCATCTTAGCTTCCTGCGATAAAGGCTGTGACAAAATACATTGTAATGCACCTACATTACTTTTGCTAATTTTAAGGTTGTGAAACAAATGGTTCCTTTCAGATACATTTCGCACACATTCCATTAGCAAGTGATGCGCATCCTCTATCTTAGGTAGACATGGTTACAATTGGGCGAATCTATTTTCTTCATCTGGTAGGCAAACTTGTTTAATGGAACGCAGTCTGTGCATCAGAAAGTTTCTTTACGGTAGCTTATTTGCAATTCCTCAAGTTATTTTTTCGATGTGGTCTATCATCCTAAATTATTTTCGATTTTTTACAAAATTGTAATAATTCTGTGCGGAAGAAAAAAGACAGAATTATGCGATGACGCGGTGCGTTAGCAAGACGAAATAAAAAAATTATTTTGCGACTAGTTAGAACAGGCGACGGCGACAAGATTTATAAATATCCTTGCGTTAGGAGCTTGATACCTATCTGCCGCTTTTTTACTTTAATCAATGTGCCTATGTTTATCAGTTTGTCAGGTACTTTAGGGTAAATCCCACCATTTTTTAAACCTGGATAGTCCTATGCTATAGTTTTATTCTATGCATAAGTCGTTTTGTTCACCTGTTATATCTAGTGTGAAGAAATATTATGCGTTTTCAATTGGATTTGGATTGATTTTCGGGAGAAAAGCATTTGAGAATTGAGATACTCTTAAATATTGTACCTGCCAGGTTTGTCCGTTTGAACAAAACTATACACTAATGATATTAGTTGCATAAATATACTTAGTTGACAGTTTATCCGTTGGTAAATAAATAATCACAGTGTTATTGCGTAAAGACCTTTACTAAGATAACAGGAATTATTAGATGCATAGACCAAGTGTAATACGTAGGCCGTTATTATGACTAATAAAACATGTATACATACATACTCATTAATTTAAACTATACTTCCTTAACTACAATGCCCGTGTTCACATACACATGACTACAAACATTGTCTTAAATAGATGTTCTCTTGTTTTTTAAATAGCTAAAAATGTCAAATACGTATACGTAATACGTCTAAACTTTAAATATCTTTGCTGCAATATACTTTTCTTTCTTTCGGTATTATATGAATTTAATATTTATATGTATAGAAGCTTAAGAGCAACTTATGCATTTAGTGATAATGTTGAAGGATGTACACGAGAGTAACAAAGTTTGGTGCTGGTACCATGAAGTATTTGTGATGTATATACCTGTTAATTCTCCTATAAAATAAACAAATTACTTATTGCACTTTTCAAGAGAAATGCGTATTTTTGCTAAATAACTATAGAATAATGTTAAATAAAAATTATGGAATATAACTTCCTGATAAAATTGAAATATTACATTACATTTTTAGCAACGCACCGGGTATTCGGCCGTTGTCAAAGGCAAGAACGGCGAATAACAGTATATTAACGCTTACCTACCTTACCTAAACTAATGAAAAGGTTTTCCTTTAAAATATTATATTAACTGGTGAAATATTATATTAAAAAAACTTGGTCTTTAAAATATTATATTATTGGTATACATATAATGTAGTACCAAAACGATGCCTTGAAGACTTAGCTATGGTATTTATGGTTCACCATAAATCATCTGTAATAGAAGGCTTAAGCAAAGAAAGGTCATAATATAAGCTTAATTCATCTAATTTCTTCAATAATAATAATATTTATACAAGGCCTATGTCACTCGATGCACTTGTGCGCCTACCCTTAGCAAAACGCATTCTCGTTTAGGTTCATGCAGTCGACAGCAGCGCGAGTAATTTTAGTTAAAAAGGCGGGTACTGATTTATCTGTCATCAACTAGTAACTTTACGAACCTGTGATGACTTTAAATACGCCATAAATACCGTAAAAAAGGAATTACAACTTAATAACTTCTTGTACGTAATATATATACAATAAAATGAATACACATGATATTCAAATGTTAATTACAAACATATTTAATTAGTGTGATATATGATATGTTTACATAAATATTATAATGATAAGTAATATTCTTATACAAGTAGGAAATTATGAATGAAGCAATAACTACACTATAAACTTATCGTGTTTTTGTTTTCTTTGTTACAGATATCCATTTTCGACCTCTGCCACGGGACCTCCTTTGACTGCCCTTTCGGAAATGTCGAACTGACATTTGACAAGCGCGCCATAGTTGAGAGCATAACCTATTTTCATAGTGGTGGAAATTCTGAGGTGTAGATATAAATAAACTATGAACACGTGTTTTTTAAATAGATAATATTTATAAAAAATCCGTTTTTTGTGATAAAAAATGGCGTCTTGGTTGACCAGTGTTGGGGTTTGGACCGTCTGTGGGTTGTTGTGCTTTTTAGGCAGGATATCTGGCCTGGACAATGGATTGGCCCTAACCCCACCGATGGGATGGCTGGCGTGGGAGCGGTTTAGATGTAATACGGATTGTAAGAATGATCCTGATAATTGCATAAGGTGAGTAAAAGTGATTGTTTATGTAGTTATTAAGAGTTTAACTTAACTTTTTCAAATTTATCAGAAGAGCTGTATTTGGCTTTCATAATAATTAAATTGGCAAGTATTTATCGTTGAAATTAAACATTGGGTCAAATTTAACCTTAATTTATTTAAATAAAACGCACTTATATATATTTTTATTGATTTAAATTAAATTATTCACAGTACAACTTGTACTTAAATCTTAATCAGGGAAGAATACCCTAATTTTTCGATCTGTCATAACCAAATTGACCGAGTAATAAAAAGAATTTGTTTAGAGAAAATTATCACGCATTTTTTTACTTATCTGAGACACTTTTCGTTCATTTCTAAAAACCAAATTTTTAACAATAACCTAAGGCATAAATTATTTGTGTAATTAAATACGAAATATAATTCGCGTGACAGATCCCCATCATTCTTTATTTCCATTTAGATCCGTCTTAAAAAAAAGGAGGAGTTTTTTTTTTAAGAATAAATTTTTATGTAAAAACACTAATTGCTTGTTTTTAGTATAACGTCACACTTGTTCACTTTATATGAACCTCTTCAGTCGCAGTTCTAGTAGAAGCAATTTCTTACTAAATAAGCAGTTCCTTTGTACGTATGGGTACTTTCTCTTGTTCTTTTATTGTAACTATAATTTTGTATGTATGTATATAAGTTGTTAAATAAATAAATAAATAAGTAGTGAAGCTTTACCCGTAGTACACGCACGAGCCCTTGTATAATTTCAACAACTTTGGCGCGTTATAATCGTTTAGTTTCCGTGGACTTTTATATATAAATGCTAATTAAATTACACTTTGTCTATTCCTACTGGATACACTTGGCTCTCTCTTTAGAGGCCCAGGCTAAGGGCTAGACGCTTGCACGTTGTTCGGGCTTTTCTCGGCGCCCCGCGTGCGTGCTAGGGGATGACGGCACTACAGGGGATTCGAGTGCGAATCTGAACCTGCACAAAGTCTCCCGATTGTACCTAACCGTGGCTGTACCAATTTTTAAAAAAATATTAAAGTTCAGTAGATATGCAAAGTTAAACATATTACAGTATTATACATCAGATTATGCACATTCAAAACGTATTCTTTTACTATATTACCTTGCAAACGAGCGCGGAACCATCTGACGGTAAGACCACCTACCTACCCTGATTCGATATTTGTGAGTAGAAAATCTACTGTAAATTTTTTAATTGTGATTATTGGTAGTACCGGGTGTCGATCCGTTGTTATAAACATAGTTAATTGTAAATAGTAGTGATTGTTTATATTGTTGTTTATTGAGTATCGTAGGTTATAATAGGAATGATCCTTGTTCCAATAATTATATGCGCTGTAATATAAATGTGGTTATTAGTTATCGCGTTTAAAATATGAAAGACTGTATTATCGCATCAGAGATCGTAACATAAGAATAAGAAACTCTAATACCATTAACATTAAATTACATTCTTCTTATTTATATAAACAACTCATTGAAGTCTTAAATTGTGCAATTCAAAATTTACACAAAGTATGTATGTACCTATTTATGTGATTAAAGTATATCACTTTTTGATAACTTATTAGGCAATGTAATTGAACTTTTATGTCCACTATCGGCTTTAACATTATTTTTTCTCAGGAAATCGGACTGCATTCTTTCTACACATACATCTCATTTATCTTTTATGGCGCCAAATATTATGTGAAATACTTTAGGGCTTTCAATGATGCGTTTAAGCCAACCTCTTTAACGTTGAAGGATAATACATAGCTGATTGTGATGGAACTCAACTAGAACCTTAGAAGTAATTTCGTCAAATATAATCATTATTTTGTTCTACTGGTCGGTTTGTCACTCAGACTTGAGTCGGAAAACAAGCAATTACTCCGCAATAATATATCTCTTATACAGTACCAATTACACCAAGAAATTGCCGTTCATATAAATTAACCATTCACTCACTCATAAATCCATTCTTCTTCCAGTGACCGACTCTTCCGCACGATGACCGATATCCTAGTGAATGAGGGGTACGCCTCAGTTGGCTACGAGTATATCAACGTGGATGACTGCTGGCCTGAGAGAGAAAGAGACCCTCGCGGGAAACTGGTGCCAGACAGAGAACGATTCCCCTACGGCATGAAGAGCTTGTCGGATTATGTGAGTTGGCTTTTTGATTCATTCAAGGCTATTTAGATAAATTGAAATGTAGAACTGTTTGTTTTTGGTACATGCTGTAAAGGCAGTTACCATTGTGAGCAGAAAAATTGAAAAATATCGATGGGTGACACTTTCTCATTAGTCTCACGAATTAATTTATCGTAACTATTTAGTTTTATTGAATGTATATTCATTTTAAAGACATTTTAGGACAGTGCCCAAATGCTTTGAATGCTGATTTTAGGTTCACCCCGACGATGTGGAATGAGGAATAGACAGGCCGTTTCTGGAATCTTCAGTATTATAGTGAAGAAGCTTCTGTTAGATAGACGTGTAGCATATTCGATTTTATGGCCTCTTTCCAGTAGATTAGTGCAACAAATATGTAAAATATGCAACAGAGAGTCTTATTTAGGGCTAGTCTTATTTTGGAGAGTAGGGGGTAACGGTAGGTAAAACATCGAAGACAAGATGTAATTATTTTGATGGTAGTCACAGTCGACTACTTAGCTGTGTTAAAATTAAATTTCACCCAAATTTACCCCCACCTAAACCAGTTACTTCTGTAGCTGGCCCTTCGGGTGTTTTTCCTCTACATTCTGTGCCTTTTTGTATTCACATTGATCATTTCTGGATGGAAACGTTTAGTTTAAGTTATCACATCTTTCACGTGTCAATATTACAGATCCTAACAAATATTACGCTCAACAACGAGATTCTCTAAACTCTTTTCACAATATGTGACTGAACAAGACAGTGTCTAATTCCTATTATAAGAAAAAGAAAACATCACGAACAAGAAAAGTCATTGCGCTAGCGAATACTTAGCAATTACTGATCGGTTATTGATTATTTCATTATCACCTTAAATTACGTTAGGATCTTTTATATATTAAAAGTACAGACAACACGTAAAGGCCTGTAGTTTTTTTTATCTTTATTTGGTACAATGAATAATTATTTTATTGCGTATTAAGTTTTCGTACTAGAATATGATAAAATATAATTTAGGCTTATGTATGTGATACAGTTTACGTTACAAAAAGCAGTCAACATTGGGCAAAACCAATTGCACCTTTCTTGTTCACAAATAAACTCCTTGAAAGAGTTGTAATAAGTAATGAAACTTGTGCTATCATCATTTAAATTTGGATTCGCATAATATTCAATAAATAAAACAAAACACAACAAATGATGTGATTTCGTAGCACTATCACTGTACCTTTTTTAATATCAATTATACTCTTCCTCCAATGATCTTCCATCTTATATTCTGAATAGTGTAAACGTAGACAAAAATGATACACAACTGTCCAAGAGGGTATCGTCTCTATCCGCATAGAGACCATATCTATATGCGGATGAATGATCTTATATTCCTTATGCGATATTTTGAAACGTATTTTTTTCTTAATATTTAAAATGTAAATAGAACACGTTTTATATCCGGTAGAAGTCTTAAAATTCCTGCCACTTTATAACTATCGTTAAAACATAATAAAATTACAATAAAGGATCCTTCAATTAATTAGAATGACCTTTCCAAAGTTTCATGGGAACTTGATATTATAGTGAAATTACAAAAACACTAGGCTCTTTTAAGTTACGAAAGTTTTCATTTGCTGCTAAAAAAGACAGGCATTATAGGATTGTAAAGTATTTTTATCTCACAAAGGGACGTTCGCTTTATTTGTAGTTGTTAGTGTCCCAACACGCTACGTATGTGTGCGTGACTGGGCGGATCGAACAAATCACGCGCTCACGTACACACATATACCTACACCTTATACATATACCTGTGTACACGTGGTCATTTGTTTGTCATTGTCATTAAAGTACGTCTTCTTACGGTAGCGTCGGGTGACGGATCGCGCACTTCTCTCTAATACGGTTGAGGAGGGAGACGGCTGGATCCCCCGTTAATTCATGTACAGGTGCCGTTTGAGGGTGTTCGTCGTTTGGATACGAGGGGGGATGGAGACTTGCCGAGCTAACAGACGCAGATAAGAATGATTTTGTATAGATAGAAAGAGACATTGTAAATTTACTTGAAAAAACTATACCCGTGAAGTTTCTTGCCAGTTCTTCTTCACGAAAGTTTTCCCGAACTGGTGGTAGAGTCATGCTTTATTTGACGTCAGTAAGAATAAGTACTTGTCAATGTTGAGAACTTAAAATATTTGAATTTGTTTTGCTTTGTTTATTACAATTAAAGTGAATGTCGCTTCGAGAGATAGCAGTTCTATGTCTAAAACTTTAATCACATTAAATCATACTACTATTTTGTACTGGCTCCATAATGAAGCAAAAATTTTTTTTTATAATTGCTCACGTTCCTATACGCCGACGGTGTTTGCCGGCTTCTGGTTTAAACAAACGTATTTTTATATATTATGTTGTCTGTACTGCCAGCTCGGAGTTTGGAGGTGTGTCTGTATGTTTTTTCTCAGTCACGAATGTACCGATATCGATGAATTCAAACTTCCATTCACGTGTCTGCCCTGAGATTAGAAAAAGAACGATCGTTGATAATATAATATCGTCGTGTACTGATGTCGAAGCATGTTGCAAAATTTTAAGTAAGTTGTGCAGGTTTCTTATTCAATTGTATATTCTTCATTGTGAGATATATATTTATAATAATATTCTTTACTTTTGTAGCATACAAATTTTTTTCGTAAGGTAGTATTTGTCGTAGGGGTTTTATTAATCAATATTGAATGTGTTTATTATATCGACTAATGGTGCGTTGCCGACCGCGGGCTGCAGTTGGAACGGAGCAGGTTCCAGCTGGCTGGTCCTTTCCTTGGACCGGAACGCAACCACGTAAACGTGGTTATTATGGCGGTTGAAATAGAAAGAACTGCGGTACTGCCCCAGACGAGACCCTAACCAAGACACTCTACTACCATTAAAGTTTGAAGTTAAAAAAACTAGGTGATCGATGAAATTCACTTCAAAAATGTATATGAATAAGAAGGTTGCCAAAAATAACCACTATTCTTTAGTTATAACCCACTAAGTAAAACAAAGTGATTGCCATAGATGCTATATGGTAGCGTCTGGTGACGGGTCGCTGACTTCCGTCTAATATGGTTGAGGAGGGCGATGGCTAGATCCTGCATTAACTCGTGAACGGGTGCCGTTTGAGGGTGTTCGTCGTTTCAATACTTGCCGAACTAACAGATGCAGATAATGTACATAAAGAGACACTGTAAATTTATTTTGAAAAATAATATACCCGTGAAGTTTCTTGCCAGTTCTTCTTCACGAAAGTTTTTCCGAACTGGTGGTAAAGTCATGCTTTATTTGACGTCAATAAGAACAAGTAGCCAATGTTGAGAAAGAAATATTTGAATTTGAATTTGAATTAGACACAAAAAGTAGATTGCCGCGATTTTGTTCATGACACTCGCTGTACTTTGTAACATAAAAGCACGCAAATTTCTTGTATAAAAACCACTGTCAACATTTATTGTTGAACGTTTATTGTTCAAGCAACTTACCGAACATTTTGATATTAAAATTGACAGAGAAATTCGTTCATAAACGGACATTCTCATAACAAGAATTTATTGTTTACTTTGTGGTTATTTGCCACGCAACTCTGCATTTGATGTCTAGGAACATGGTCGTTTAGTAATAACTTACGACGGCAAACAGTGGCATCGTATGTGTCGCTCACGCACAGAGCAGTCATTGAACCATTAATGTTGAACACTCCTCGAGATGTTTGAATATGGTTATAAAAAATCATAATATTAAAATACATTAATATACTGGGTGATTTTTTTGCAGCACATGAGCTCATACCAAAGTTCTGGGGAATTTTTCCCTAGCAGCCATGTATTATCTTTTGACAGCCGAGTGGCGTAGTGGTCAGTAGCCCTGTCTTATACGCCCAGGTTCGAGTCCCGGCCGGGGCAATCATTTGTGGGATAAACACCAGATGTTTGTTCTCGGGTCATGGTTGTTGATATTGATATACGTTTGTTTATTCTGGGTTTCCTCCCAGTTCGCTGTACGGTCATCCATAACACAAGATGCTTACTTTGAGGCCATACAGTTGGTGTGTTTGTCTGGGGATTTATTTATTATTTATTATAGTGAAAGTCAGTTTCGTCGATTTATGGTTTCTGAGGGAAATTTATTGAGTTGTTTTCTGAGCAAATGTGCCTATTTCCAAACGGTAAAAATATCACAACTAATCCCAATTTTAAATAGGAAATGACGAAGTCATGGCAATAGCGTGTTGCGTGAACTTTTATTTGGGCAAAGAATATTCACTCGATGCTTGAAAGAACTAGGACTGTAGTTTTCTGGAAAAACAGACGCAGGCAGTTCATTCCACACCTTGGTGACCCGAACAAAAAGGAACTATCGAAGCGTTTGGTTCTACTTCTTGGGATGTTTACTATAAAGGGATGGAAGGCCTGTCTGCGTCTAGTCGTCCGATGTAGAAAGGTGTGGGTTCAACCTGATCAAAAAGAGCATTCGCGCAGTCTCCAATACGTAATCTGTAGAAGACTGCAAAACTGGCAACTTTCCGACAATGGTCGAGGCTCCAGATAAAAGTTACCAGAGCGTTGGAAAATCATCCCATAACCTAAAATTTGTAAGCCCTCATATTGCCCAATGAGGTCTTACAAATTAGGTCTATAAGACCTATAATATAAGACGTAGTAAGATCTATACCATTGAGCGGTGTATTATAATTTTTTTACACGATAGAGTATAAAGTAAGGTACGGTATCGAGAGGTAACATGGGCCATATTGTGTCCCTGAATTCTCACAGGGGCAGAGGTTACGCAAATAAAACTTTACGTGACCTTTATTTGTTTTACTACATTGGTCCATCAAATTTAACATTATCATACATTGATGCATTGGTGCATTATCAAATAAAATTTTCAATAAATACGAAAGCTTGTTTTTTTTAAGTAAGATCAGAGCAAACAAAATACATATGCATGAATCATTAGTGCTTTACGTGTTAGCTTTTATATTAATGGGCAAACGATGAGTGGCGTAGTGAATAGTACCCCTACCTTATACATTGGAGGCCCCAGGTTCGATTTCTATTCGGGGCATTTATCTGTGTGATTAACGCAAATGTTCTTTCACTAATCATGGTTGTTCATATTTATATATGTATGTTTATTCTGGGTTCCCCCAGTTTGCTGTATGGTCATCCATAAGTATGATAAGTATATGTATATATATGTCATCAGTATGTTAAGCCTGAATACGCTTAAAAAAAACCACGCGACATACCAATCTGTCAAGTGTACCAATAGTTAAAAACAACTACCGAAAAAATTCATTTCCATTAAGAGCTTCCCGGTCTTTTAATTTATTTAATGATAACTTAAATAACATCGATCTCTTTTGCACTAATGTTACCAATTTTAAAAAGTTATATAACAATATGTTTTTTGGTAATTTTCGACTGTTACGCAATAATATGAAAAAAACTTAAATTTAATTGTAACTATACGCGGAAACCTGTAATTGGCGTTAATTTAAACATAATTTTATGTATACATATTTGACTAGCTGTAAGTTTCCCATAAGATGTAAAATAAAATAAAATTAAAATAACAAAACCCTGCTTACTTCGGGGCCATACAGTTGGTATGTTGTCTGGGGTTTCTTATTATGCATTGAAACTTTGAATGATAATATTTTTGTATGTTTTACCGAAAGCAATTAGCCCAATTTGCATTGTGTATGCTAAATTTATTGCTATGTATATTTTATTCGTTGAGTAATGCAACGCATACTTTAATAAATAACGTAAACTTATGTAGGGGAAGGTGGGGGAAATCGGATAGGGGGTAAAAGCAGATGGGTGCTTTTTCATTAGTTCGCATATTGCCGTCTTGGTCTGGGTGATCAGAAGATACTCGCGAATACACGCGCAGTGCTGTTGCAAATGGCGGAAACGATAACATCTCAGCGCGTGCGTCTATACGAGAAAAAAGAAAACAGAGGTAAGTTATCTAATATTTTGTAATTTTTGACATGTTCTCATTTGTTTTGGGCATGGACTATTATAGTGTTGTTTTATTTTTATAAATTAGTAGATACTAAAAGTAATAAAGCTGTTTTTAATGTTGCTGTGAGCCCAAACATAAAGTGTTAATAAATAATATTTCATTAACGGTACTTGTGGGGTACGATCAGATGGGGTGATCCCGGGTATCCGGATTTCTCTCAATCGAGTTCTATGTATTGTCAGAGTTTATTATGTTAGTTTCGTTTATTTTTTTAAAAAACAATATTTACTTTTTTTATTACAAGGCGCTAATATATTCTTTCTTTTCTTTTAGTAGCTGAAAGAAATAATTTGAAACATCCTTTTAACGAAGAAACGGGACTTGCTGGCTTAGACTGGGCTGGTGGATTTTTGAAGAGACATGCTGAGCTGTCATTAAGATCACCAGAGGCAAAATCAGCAGCAAGAGCAATGGGCTTTAATAGAGCTATGGTTTCGGCTTTTTATGATCTGTTATTATCACTATGCGAAGCATGAATTCAGTCCTACTCAAGTGTATAACATGGACGAAACCAGATTGATATCTATACCAAAAAAAATTCGGTCAGAGGTAAGAAGCAAGATGGTGCCCTCGCTTCAGCTGAACTAGGGCAGCTGGTAGCGGCAGTGCGTTGCTTGTCTGCAGCCGGAAACTATGTTCCACCACTAATGATTTTGCCTCGAGTTAGGATGAAGAGTGAGCTTCTAGATGGTGCTCCAGCAGGTATCTACACTGGCTGTTTGTCATCCCAGTGGTTGGATGCAACAACTTATTTTCACAGAATGGATTCGTCAATTTATAAGCTGTGAGTCTTACAAGTAAAGAAAATCCAGTGCTTCTAATTTTGGATGGTAATGCCACTCCCACCAAGAACTTGAAAGCCATACAAACCCT
The DNA here is from genome assembly GCA_923062675.1 of Marasmarcha lunaedactyla. Taxonomy (NCBI): domain Eukaryota; kingdom Metazoa; phylum Arthropoda; class Insecta; order Lepidoptera; family Pterophoridae; genus Marasmarcha; species Marasmarcha lunaedactyla. Next base: position 8,706,886 of record OV281358.1, read on the forward strand.
CAATGTGGGTTTTATGGGTCCCCTTTAAGCAAGTTTTACTCCCAAGAAGTACAATCATGGCTTTGAACCCATCCTGGCCATGTTGCCACCCAATCACAGATGGCAGATTTCGCTCCATCACAGACAACAGAAATAGGATTTACACCAAGATATATTGCCTAGAGAAAGAACTCCATCTCCTCAAGCAGGAAGATCTACTGGAGGACAAACATTTTCAAATTCACCTATGAATCCTGTGTCTCCGAAAGATATAATTCCGAATCCTCACATTAAAAAAAGCATAAGGCCATCGACACGCCGACTCATGAAAGTTGTATTGGATGCTCTGTACCAGAATTATTATTTTTTGTGTGCAAAGACAGTGAGTGATTAGAAAATTTTGTTATTTTAAATACATCCGTATTCACCCCGTAAGTATAAACTCCCTATCCGGTTGTACCCATATGTATGGGGTGAATTCGGATTTACCATATTTAGATTTAGATAAGCTTTAATTTCTAGAACTATTATTGATCTCAAATAGGTTTTTGACACAGTAATGTCAAATTCATGCTCATTGATAACTGATGTTCATTTTTTCAAAATATAAAGATATGTCTTATTTATGGTATGTTTTTCTTAACTATCCGGGTTTGCCCCACACTCCCCTATTAATACATAAGTTATTAGCAGCGATAAGCAAGCAATACAAAATATTGATACGCAACCAAACAAAAAACATGCAAACAAAGGACTAAAAATAATTAACCTCAGAATTCAAAACCATATACAACCAGAAAACAATACCATATAAGGTAAAGGCATTTAAAACCCTCAAAATGTAAAACATTACATGATATACATGAAGGATAAAAACACGTAATCTAAAAAATTTAACAAGTCGTTAAAATATTTAACAATTTTGAACACGGCTGTCGATAATTTGTACATAGCTAGATTATTGTTCTTTTTTATTACAAACATCTATTAACAAGTGTTAGGAAATTATTGTCATATTTTCATGCACAAAGGAATCTAGAAATAAGGAAATATTTGATCGATTTGATTTATTAGCTTAACTGTTATCTGTGAATTTTGCATATATATTGCGTGACTTTTTAATACGATTAGATTCATTTTTATAACGAGAATAACTTAGAATTCGTGGCTATCATTAAGTCCCCTATTTCAGTGGGTAGATCAATCACTTTCATTGTAAATTACTTTAAAGTGTTGTGTAACTTTAAAAGTTCCATAATAGAATTCATTTCTTTTTTTACAATAAATTGAAAGTGACTGAGTATTCATGTCATTTGTATGACTCATGGAACATTTGATACTTTGTAATTACATGCGATACAGCAGTTAAAATTTCTAGTATTCTTTGTTATTATACTGCATTGCTTACCTATATTGTTATATTCTGTCAGAAATGCAAAATAGTTAATAAATAACTTATTTATTAGAACCAACCATATCAGTTGGTATGCACCGCAAAATGCTGGGGTGATAATAAACGACACAACAGTACAAGCAAGAGTATGCTCTTTTGAATTATGATTCATCAGGAGCGCTACCCGCATATTCGGGCTGAAATAAATAGGCATACTTTAATGTTTGGGTTTTTGCTAGACTCGCCGGCACAAAGCCCGAATAGACCACCCGTTCGCCAGTTGCAGTAGTTGGTTGGTCGCCTTGTCGGCCGACAAATACCGCCGAACCAAATGTGGCAGCCAGTACCACTTGGTATAAATCTTTATTTAACTTATATACAAGTCAACGTGAATCTCATAGTTTGTCTAACTTAATCCAGCATAAATCATGCCGGTTTTGCAATTTAGGTAGCGTGTCCAAAGTTAAAGACTCCACACTGGCTTTCTTGTCTTACTACATTACTCTTTACCTATGTAAATTTATACTCAACACATCCACATTTACGCAACCAGTGCTGTGCCGAGTGCCAGCACGTGCATCGATATCGACGTTTTGTCATGTCCACTTTCCCCTATATTGTAGAATCGGTCTTTAACCCGCGGATGGAACGTGAGACTCTGACGTCATTGGCATTGTTTCCAGTTAGCTGGTTTTCTCACGACATGCTAAGCTGATTATGATGGTTACGTTGGTAGAAGAGGGCTGTTATAGTTTTGATGTCGATAACTTAGATTTTTTGTGTGTTACTATTTGGGTCATTCTATATTTATCACTTTACTAGTGGTTAATTCTCTTCAGTGCTCGTAAGAAATATCTTACTGAGGGCTAATTTTTCAATCGTCAAACAACTATTATCGGGTGAATAACTTTGACACTTGACTAGACTTTCCATAGAAATGATGTCAAATTTTCAAAATTATTCTACTGATAAAATTTGTTTGAATATTAAAAAATTCGCCCTTAGTGTAGTTATTGTTTTCCACTTAAATATATCATTACCTGATGATAAACTTATAATCCACTTTAACCCTTTATAGGAACAGAATCTTTTTTATTGCAATTTTTATTTCTAGTATCTCGATGAGTCTAGGGGTTAGGATTTCATATAAAACCAATATCATTGATGGAATAAGTTAGAAGGTTTTGTTTGAAACCATATCTGTTTAGGAATTTAGACTGAAGGAATATATAAATTGAAAATCATATGTCGTATATAACTTCAACTAGCTTTGCCCATTACTTTATTCCCGAAAATTCTTATTCAGTCCAATATTTGTGATAAAATTAACCCTATGTCTTAATCCAGGCAACAGTCTATCTGTTACAAAATGAGTTTAGCCGCGCGAGCAGACTGTCAACAAATTAATATACGTCTATAAACACACTTAACCTGGATCTATAACTAAAGTCTTAACTTTTTAATTGATCATTTGTATATACAATTTATGTACACAAATGACGGTGTGATATTTTTTTTTTAATTGAAAAAGGATTAGACGTTTGTCTTCTATCTCACCTGATGGAAAGTGACGATGAAGACGAAGGTGTTATATGTCTATCCATGAGATACCTATTCACTCGACGCTTGAAAGAACTAGGACTATAGTGTTCTGGAAAAACAGACGTAGGCAGTTCATTCCACACCTTGGCGACCCGCACCGAAAAGGAACTATCGAAGCGTTTGGTTCGACTTCCTGGGATATCTACCATGAAGGGATGGAAAATCTGTCTGCGTCTAGTAGTCCGATGCAAGAAGAGTGTGGGTTCAACCTGATCAAAAAGAGCATTCGCGCACTATCCAAAATGTAATCTGTAGACTGCTAAACTGGCAACTTTCCGACGATGGTCGAGGCTTTGCAGTTTTTTGGTGGTGAGGTCAAAGTTGTTAATAATTTTTCGGGCTCTTCGGTCAACTGCGTCCATCGCTTCTAGTTGGTACTTTGCATAACCATCCCAAAGGTGGCTACAGTACTCCATACAAGATCGAACTTGAGCTGTATACAAATTAAGTAGCTGTTCAGGGCTGAAGTACCGTCGGACCTTCGAGATGATTCCCAACTTCTTTGAAGCTGTTTGAGCCATGGACACAATTTGTTGCCCGAAGTTTAGTTGGGATGATATAGTTACGCCCAGAAGCCCTAGGTGGTCGGTTAAGGGTACAGAAACATTTTGGAAAGTGGGCGTTAGGTCGAAATTGCTCTTTTTCGCGGAGAATAAACACGCCTGTGTTTTCGACGGGTTAAATTTGACCAAGTTGGATTCGCCCCAATCGGACATTTTCTTTAAGGCCAAATCCACCTGCTTAATCATGGACTCTCTCAAAGCCCGGATTTCTTGAGGACTCGCTCGCGCATTGGACATGTATCTCTCTACAACGGTGCTGTCATCAGCGTAACCAATAATGCCTGGGGTTAGCAGGTCGTTAATGTGCAGCAATAATAACGTTGCATTAATTGCTATTAGGTCAGAAGAGCAGCCGCCTAAGACTACTCGAATTGACCGTTGCCTCAGAAAATCAGATATCCAGTCGCAGAGCCCTTTAGTTATTCCGTATGCTGGAAGCTTACTCAAGAGACCATCATGCCAGACCCTATCAAAAGCCTTGGAAATGCCTAAGGATACAGTTACAGCTTCACCGTGACCCAAGGCTTCGCCCCATAAGTGAGTGGCATACACAAGAAGATCTCCAGTCAAGCGTCCACTGCGAAAACCATATTGGTTATCACTAAGGAGCTCGTTGGACTCAAGGTATGCCAGGAGACGATTGTTCAATACACGTTCCATGACTTTGCAAAGTATGGAGGTGATTGCAATCACCTGGTTGTAGTATGGTTAAAGGGAAGGAACAGGACCAAAAGTTATTCCATCTGACGCCAACGGTCGGCAACGCATCATTCGTCGACCTAATAATCAGAACCAATATTGTGTCCATGTGCGTTTATGGGTGGGTTCAGCGCTCCGACTCCGTTTACCGACTATAAAATAGTAAAAGTTTTAAACCAAAACCAGGGCCTCAAAAAACATACAATTTAACATATATTCTTAACAATGTCCTACAATGCTTACAACTTTATTGTGCAAGGACTTACACAATAGTCACATTGTAAAGTGTCTATTACAATAGAACGATCGAATAGTATTATGTCATCTTAATATTTTGTTCCTCCTTAGTAATCATTAGTCGGATAGATGATTGATTTGAGGGAATAGAAATTACGATAATGCGTCTTGCACGACTGTTTATAGCTAAATCAAACAATTATTGTCGAAAGAAACATAATTAAAATGTGAGAACAACTGGCCTCCCACAGTCGTTTTGGCCACCGTTCCTTTCTAATCGTTCAGATGACAAGTTTATTGATAAGTTCCGACAAGTTCATTTAAATAATTTATCCGATGGCAAAACGATCTTGTTAGTGGTTAGTGTATTGATTGGAAGTATGAATTAATTCGTCTGAATTAAGGTTTAGCCAGTAACGAAAGGTCAACATGTCGTTTTTTTTGCTATGAAAAATATATCCCTCAACAGTAATTGATACCTATTATAATATATTTTTTAAATTTTTATTTAAACTCCTTTTAACTGTAAACTATTTTTGTTTTCTTATTGACTTGTTTACCCACTCTTTTAACTTATTTTGGATGGAAGAGTGGTAATGATGGGTAGCATGTAGTAGCCCTGTCTCATGCGCCGGAGTTTCGAGTCCAGGTCGGGGCATTAATTTGTGTGATGAACACAAATGTTTGTTCTCGGGTCATGGTTCTTTGTATATGTATATGTTTATTTTGGATGACCCCCCCCCTCCAGTTCGCTGTATGGTGATCCATAACACAAGCTCTGCTGACTTAATAGTATTCGGGGACATACATACACACAGTTGGTGTGTTTGTGTCGCGTTACTTCTAGTGGAATTCAAGTGATATTAGAGTTTGAATTTTAAAATGAAAAAAATATATCATAATGTACAAATCAATCGGTTATCAGTAAAAGTACACCCAAAACAACTGCGTTTGTAGAATTTAATTTAATTAACATGATTTCGCGTTAAAAATACGGTGACGTATCGTCTCAGCATTAGGTTACAGCCAATAGCGTCACCGACAAAAAGAAAACTTTTTCTAATACGGCAATCTCATTGGCTAGTATTTGTAGTTGCATCGATGATTCACTGTATTGTTAACGCGAACGAGCTATAGATATGTGTGTATAGTCAATCGAATTGGTTTTACATATACATTAAATTCACGCAAAAATTATACCAGCACGGGGTGGGACTTTAATGAGGACCATTAATTGAAATAAAATAGCGATAAGTGATAAGCAGGAATAGGTGACTAAAATACTGCATTAATTTTAAGCTTCTTATCTAAATGACCTAGGAATTGTAGACTGACAGTTTTATTATCTTTTAAAAGTTTTTAATGTTGTGTCACATATCTGGATAATTTCTATTGACATGCTTATTTTTTATTTGATCTTAATTAAATATTACAATTTTAACGTTGGCTTGGTAACACTTTATTTTATTTTATTGTTCTACCCCAAGTGTTTTTTTGACATTTTGTATTAATTGAACAAAAATTTGCACGCTAACTTCAGCAGTATTCTAGTTTACAGTATTCTAAGTTACCCATAAAGAATTACTAGTAAGCACCTGATGTAAGTTTGTCGCAGTGAGCCTGTCACTACACGAATTTGCCCTAGTTCCCTTCATTATTCTCCTAAATGCAAGTTCTGCTTATTTTAGGAAACTCCAATAGATTTGATTTTTTTTATATTATTTTTTAAACTGTTAGAAGCGCTACCCAGTTATTCGGGCCGGCATTAACTGGCACTACCGAGCGGCAAAGTCGAATTATGTAAAGATGAATGTTTGGGGAAAAGGCCAGGCTTATGTTAGTAGGGTTTTGCCGAAAATACCCGACTCGCACGGCACTGCACGATCGGCACTGGCAGATTTATAGTACAAGTGTGGTAGTTGCTTCGGACTGACCTTGTCGTTCAACAAATACTGCCAAACCGAATGGGCCGACCCGAATGAGTGGTTGGCACCCCTGGGCAAACCAGAAGTTTTTGGTTCACGATATTACTCTTAATAGAGAATATTTCGTTAAGTTTCACTAACCACAAGTAATGTGGATAATACAGCCTAGATAATGTTTTGATGAGTTTACGCTATGCACCTACATAGAGAAGTTTAATACTTTGTTGTACAAATTACAAGAAAATGTTATTTTTTGTGTAAAATGTGCGTGACTTGGGTTACGGCATTTATTGAATAATTATTTTATTACATCACCTCATTTGTACACGTCAACGACCTAACAACTATTAGGTGCAAAGTTTTAAACTCTCTGTTCTGTAGGTAATGTTTTCGTCCAGTTTTATATGCGTGAATATAGGTTAGATTATCTTTAATATAAGGCAACAAAAATGATATAACACTAAAGGGTTTAATACAAGACCTTTATTGTAACGTATTAAAGCCTTAAAACTTTTAATAAAGGGTACTCATTTATTTTTGTAAACAATAGTATCAAAATTATTGGTGGTATCATATTCATCGGGTACAAAAATAAATTCAACACAGTTTATATCAAACGCTACGCCACCATCTTAAGTTAATGTTAACCGCACTTACGCTGCGTGTGAAAGTAATGAAGTTACTCACAAGTTATCTTTAACCCGGCGTAGTTAAGTGATATAACAGTAATTTAATATGATTAGATTTAGATTAATTATCATGTACTTTAACTTATTTCAGTTGATTTATTAAATGCTTTGCTATGTATGTATATGATATACGAATATTTAAACTGTTGTTGAAGAACAAGAGCTATTTATGTATCAAGCGAATTACAAATTCATTCGATAAATGACTCAATTAATTAGTTAAATAATTAGATAAATAACTCAACATTAAAAATTTGCTTTAATATAGAAAAAATTCCAGCGAGATTCAGATGTAAACTCAATTTAAAATAATCGATAGCCGTGGATACAACGATCAAAATTCTACTACATCATATGAATTGCTACTTAATTCACTCCATAAATAAATTTAAAAAAAAATGCTTCCTCCCAACACTTAGAATCCTCTCGTAAACATCTTTCGCGTGACAAAATTACATCATTATCTGCACATCTCAGCTCGCGCATTGCATAGTAGGCTCAGCACAGTTTTTGTCGCCGTCATTATAGAACAAAACGACCCGGCTGATCTCAGCATCGACCCCATTATTGCAAAAGCTCTGTCGTGACGATACACATACCTTCAATTACATGAATCGCCCATGTTGAAATAACTAGACATTTTCGTTTAGGACTGCTTCTGCGCTATTACTGTAACATAATGGGTTTTAGTTGTTGGGATTTAGTTTCGAGGACGGAGAAGGAAGGGCGTTTGGAAGTAGATGATAATAAACGTGACTTGTTGGAAATTAAGTATGTAGACCAAATTATATTGATATAAGAAGTTTACAGTCATGATTTGGGATTTGCCTTTTTTTAATTCTCGTGGCTTAGATCGTGAGTGAGTGTATTTTTTTTTCGTTAACTTCAAATACTATTCTGCAATAATAGTTGGTAATATACTATTTGATAATAAGAAGTGACTAACACGTTATAGCAAAATTTTTATTTACTGATCTAGCAAAAGTACAATACCAAGCCTTATCTGTGTTACAGATAAAGTTGAAAATTACCTGGAAAGTTTCCATTTTAAAGGAGAGGTTCCTGAAAGTTACGATGTTTCAAATTTCGGAAGTTTTCAATATTTTGCAACAGCAATGAACTCGTGACATTGGACATACCCTACACTTAAAAAACGCAGTAGGCATAACTGAACTGCACGATATTTTCTCCCAGTTATCTCATAATAAAAATACTGCAAAGCCGGAAATAAGATAAAAACAATTTTTTTTTTAATAATTAAGTTTCTTTCTAGTTTCATTTAGTTGCATTCTCAAGTTGGTAGGTAGGCTCGCGGTATAGTTTCACCTCAGATTCATGTATTGTATGATTTCGCCGGAAAATTAGCTTGTGTAATGTATGCTCGCTAGAATTCAAAAGGAGTTTAAGAATAAGAAGATAAAGAGTTTAAAATAAGCTGCCCTTGCTTGTGTTCTGGTTCATCCATAACACAAGCTCTGCTTACTTTGGGGTTGGTGTTTGCCTGGGGATTTATTATTTCTATTATATTTCTAAGCTAATTATTATTTTGAAATTGTCCTATATAGCGATAATTTAGAAAATTACCAGGACTACTTCTTTACTTACCAAAACCATCCGTAATTTCTTTCACACATTGATCGGTTAAATTAAGTTTCACTCTCTCTATAAATCAAACGTACCATATTATTACACGAATATGCGTACATATACTTATAATAAACTCACAAAAACACGTGATTCGAACTTTGCAAGCTATACTTTGTGCCCCATTCAACTATACTTTTAGAAAACCGGTAATAAAGTTATAACATTCTTTAGCTGTACATTAATTCGACTGTTTTACTAAGTTTCCAAGTTTCACCAAAATAATAGCTAAGGTCTCGACAGCTCGTGTGACACCTATTTATTTAACTTTCTGTTTAATCCAATAGAAGTGAAAGTTATTTATTTTTACTTACATAAAGGCAATTGCTTGTGAAACTACTAAACGGAGTTTACCAGTGTTTTAAAGTAATTGAATGGGAAAAATGATGTACTTGATGTATATGATGGATGCTTTCAGATTTTGAGGTGTTTTGTTTCTTTGATGACTAACGTAATCTATAGGTTTTTTGGAAATATTGTACCTACTGAGCAAATATACGAGGGTGGATTGAAAAGTTCGCGGCCTAAATAGATAGCGTTGTCATATTGTATTGTATTGTCATAAAACTACCCTCATAAGACACCTAAACTCATTGTCAGTCTGTGTGCAATAATTCTCTGGGATACATGCGTAATTATTTATTTTATTGAACATTCAGTGAGAGTTAGTTTGAGAATTTAAACGTGGACGAGAGAGCATCAAAGATGACCCCGCTCTGGAAGGCCTTCTTCAGCTACGACTTCGGAAAACATCGAAAAAATATGTGATCTCATCATGGGAGACAGAAGATTGAAGATATCTGAGATAGCTGAAGCTCTAGGGATTTCATATGAACGTACACAAAATATGATCGTTAACGAATAAGGGTTCCACAAGGTGGGTTCCGCGGCTCCTTTCAGTTGGACAGAAACGAACTCGGCTCACCATTTCTAGAGACTGTTTAGAGGTATTTCAAGCTGATCCAAATAAATTTTTGGCAAGGTTTGTTACTATGGACAAAACATGGGTTCCTCACTATACTTCTGAATCCAAACAACAATCCAAACAATGGAAGAGACCCAGATCTCCGACCCCCAAGAAAGCCAAGGTGTGTTTTTCAGTAAACAAGGTAGTGGCATCGGTTTTCTGGGATTCTAAGGGTATCATCTTGGTTGATTACTTAGAAAGAGGTCGAACTGTAAATTATGCATACTACTGCACACTATTACGTCGTTTACACGAAGAAATAAAGTCTAAAAGACCAGGATTGCTGACCAAGAAAGTTTTCTTTCATCAGGACAATGCTCGTGTTCATCTGCAGAATCGATGGCTCAAATAGTGAATTGTGGTTTCGAATTGCTTCCTCATCCCCCTCATTCTCTTGACTTGGCACTTTCAGACTTCTACCTATTTCCAGAAGTAAAAAAACACTGAGGTGGAATGAAATTTTCTACCAATGAGGAGGTGAAAGTGGCCGTAGATGCCTTTTTTGAAGACCTTGACGAGACCTTCTATTTAAATGGGATCAATGCTTTGGAGGACCGCTGGACTAAGTACTGTGACCTAGGAGGAGAGTATGTAGAAAAATAAATGTCAAAAATTGCATTTTTCCTGTGTTTTCTTATTTAGGCCGCGAACTTTTCAAGCCACCCTCGTATATAGCGTTTTCGATGCAGGTTTAAAAGTATTTCTGTAGATAAAAGCGGTACCGAAACTTTTAAAAGTAGTGTTATTGGAATGTGGCTTACCTTTTGGGCAGTTGCGTTTCCTCGTTTTGATCATCAGTAGTTTAGGGGACTTAGAGTTTGATATGTTACGATCTTGTCTGGGGCGGTACTACAGTCCTTCTTATTTTGATCGCCGTAATAACCCCGTTTACGTGGTTGCGTTCCGGTCAAACGGAAGGAACATACTGGAAAAAAAGCAGTTTCAATAATTTTTTTTATGTATTTATTTATTCAAAGTCATACCAACAACATACATATTAAAATAATCCTAATTAATTACAATTTCAAGTCACAGTTCTGATACATATGTCATAGTTAGGTATGATCAGCCTTTATAAATCAACTCTGTGTACACAAAATTACAAATAATGTGAAATAACGTCAAAAACGAAAATAAAAACACATTAATAAAACATCCATAACACAAGTTCTTAATGATACTTAATTTGGGCTAGATAATGTGGAGTGATTGTTAGAAATATTTATTATTTAAAAAAATCAATTGCAGCCTTCGGTCGCCAACGCATCATTAGTCGATATAATAATCACAAATAAAACACCTACGTATGATACCCTCACCTACGAATAATGATACGATGTCCATGGTTGTGGATGCCACTTGCTATCGGGCTGGCCGCATGCTTGTTGGCCGCGTGGTTGATGGCCGCGTGCTTGTTGGCCGCGTGCTTGTTGGCCGCGTGCTTGTTGGCCGCGTGCTTGTTGGCCGCGTGCTTGTTGGCCGCGTGGTTGTTGGCCGCGTGCTTGTTGGCCGCGTGCTTGTTGGCCGCGTGCTTGTTGGCCGCGTGCTTGTTGGCCGCGTGCTTGTTGGCCGCGTGCTTGTTGGCCGCGTGCTTGTTGGCCGCGTGCTTGTTGGCCGCGTGCTTGTTGGCCGCGTGCTTGTTGGCCGCGTGCTTGTTGGCCGCGTGCTTGTTGGCCGCGTGCTTGTTGGCCGCGTGCTTGTTGGCCGCGTGCTTGTTGGCCGCGTGGTTGTTGGCCGCGTGCTTGTTGGCCGCGTGCTTGTTGGCCGCGTGCTTGTTGGCCGCGTGCTTGTTGGCCGCGTGCTTGTTGGCCGCGTGCTTGTTGGCCGCGTGCTTGTTGGCCGCGTGCTTGTTGGCCGCGTGGTTGTTGGCCGCGTGCTTGTTGGCCGCGTGCTTGTTGGCCGCGTGCTTGTTGGCCGCGTGCTTGTTGGCCGCGTGATTGTTGGCCGCGTGCTTGTTGGTTGGTGCTAGTTGGCCGCGTAGTTGTTGGTCGCGTGCTTGTTGGCCGCGTGCTTGTTGACCGCGTGCTTGTTGGCCGCGTGCTTGTTGGCCGCGTGCTTGTTGGTTGGTGCTAGTTGGTTGGTGCTAGTTGGCCGCGTGGTTGATGGCCGCGTGGTTGTTGGCCGCGTGGTTGTTGGCCGCGTGCTTGTTGGCCGCGTGCTTGTTGGCCGCGTGCTTGTTGGTTGGTGCTAGTTGGCCGCGTGGTTGTTGGCCGCGTGCTTGTTGGCCGCGTGCTTGTTGGCCGCGTGCTTGTTGGCCGCGTGGTTGTTGGCCGCGTGCTTGTTGGCCGCGTGCTTGTTGGCCGCGTGCTTGTTGGCCGCGTGCTTGTTGGCCGCGTGATTGTTGGCCGCGTGCTTGTTGGTTGGTGCTAGTTGGCCGCGTAGTTGTTGGTCGCGTGCTTGTTGGCCGCGTGCTTGTTGACCGCGTGCTTGTTGGCCGCGTGCTTGTTGGCCGCGTGCTTGTTGGTTGGTGCTAGTTGGTTGGTGCTAGTTGGCCGCGTGGTTGATGGCCGCGTGGTTGTTGGCCGCGTGGTTGTTGGCCGCGTGCTTGTTGGCCGCGTGCTTGTTGGCCGCGTGCTTGTTGGTTGGTGCTAGTTGGCCGCGTGGTTGTTGGTCGCGTGCTTGTTGGCCGCGTGCTTGTTGGCCGCGTGCTTGTTGGCCGCGTGCTTGTTGGCCGCGTGCTTGTTGGTTGGTGCTAGTTGGCCGCGTGGTTGTTGGTCGCGTGCTTGTTGGCCGCGTGCTTGTTGGCCGCGTGCTTGTTGGCCGCGTGCTTGTTGGCCGCGTGCTTGTTGGCCGCGTGCTTGTTGGCCGCGTGCTTGTTGGTTGGTGCTAGTTGGCCGCGTGGTTGTTGGTCGCGTGCTTGTTGGCCGCGTGCTTGTTGGCCGCGTGCTTGTTGGCCGCGTGCTTGTTGGCCGCGTGCTTGTTGGTTGGTGCTAGTTGGCCGCGTGGTTGTTGGTCGCGTGCTTGTTGGCCGCGTGCTTGTTGGCCGCGTGCTTGTTGGCCGCGTGCTTGTTGGTTGGTGCTAGTTGGCCGCGTGGTTGTTGGTCGCGTGCTTGTTGGCCGCGTGCTTGTTGGCCGCGTGCTTGTTGGCCGCGTGCTTGTTGGCCGCGTGCTTGTTGGCCGCGTGCTTGTTGGCCGCGTGCTTGTTGGTCGCGTGCTTGTTGGCCGCGTGCTTGTTGGCCGCGTGCTTGTTGGCCGCGTGCTTGTTGGCCGCGTGCTTGTTGGTTGGTGCTAGTTGGCCGCGTGGTTGTTGGTCGCGTGCTTGTTGGCCGCGTGCTTGTTGGCCGCGTGCTTGTTGGTTGGTGCTAGTTGGCCGCGTGGTTGTTGGTCGCGTGCTTGTTGGCCGCGTGCTTGTTGGTCGCGTGCTTGTTGGCCGCGTGCTTGTTGGCCGCGTGCTTGTTGGTTGGTGCTAGTTGGCCGCGTGGTTGTTGGTCGCGTGGTTGTTGGCCGCGTGCTTGTTGGCCGCGTGCTTGTTGGCCGCGTGCTTGTTGGTTGGTGCTAGTTGGCCGCGTGGTTGTTGGTCGCGTGGTTGTTGGCCGCGTGCTTGTTGGCCGCGTGCTTGTTGGCCGCGTGCTTGTTGGCCGCGTGCTTGTTGGTTGGTGCTAGTTGGCCGCGTGGTTGTTGGCCGCGTGCTTGTTGGCCGCGTGCTTGTTGGCCGCGTGCTTGTTGGTTGGTGCTAGTTGGCCGCGTGGTTGTTGGTCGCGTGCTTGTTGGCCGCGTGCTTGTTGGCCGCGTGCTTGTTGGCCGCGTGCTTGTTGGCCGCGTGCTTGTTGGTTGGTGCTAGTTGGCCGCGTGGTTGTTGGTCGCGTGCTTGTTGGCCGCGTGCTTGTTGGCCGCGTGCTTGTTGGCCGCGTGCTTGTTGGTTGGTGCTAGTTGGCCGCGTGGTTGTTGGTCGCGTGCTTGTTGGCCGCGTGCTTGTTGGCCGCGTGCTTGTTGGCCGCGTGCTTGTTGGCCGCGTGCTTGTTGGCCGCGTGCTTGTTGGCCGCGTGCTTGTTGGTCGCGTGCTTGTTGGCCGCGTGCTTGTTGGCCGCGTGCTTGTTGGCCGCGTGCTTGTTGGCCGCGTGCTTGTTGGCCGCGTGCTTGTTGGCCGCGTGCTTGTTGGTCGCGTGCTTGTTGGCCGCGTGCTTGTTGGCCGCGTGCTTGTTGGCCGCGTGCTTGTTGGCCGCGTGCTTGTTGGTTGGTGCTAGTTGGCCGCGTGGTTGTTGGTCGCGTGCTTGTTGGCCGCGTGCTTGTTGGCCGCGTGCTTGTTGGTCGCGTGCTTGTTGGCCGCGTGCTTGTTGGCCGCGTGCTTGTTGGCCGCGTGCTTGTTGGCCGCGTGCTTGTTGGTTGGTGCTAGTTGGCCGCGTGGTTGTTGGTCGCGTGCTTGTTGGCCGCGTGCTTGTTGGCCGCGTGCTTGTTGGCCGCGTGCTTGTTGGTTGGTGCTAGTTGGCCGCGTGCTTGCATGCCGGCATGAAAATAATAAAAAAGAAAGTCACTATCCATCAACTCGCTCAGTTGAGCGGTGAATGTTTGTTTATGGGTCATGGATAGTTTTATTTACTCTGTTTCCATATGTATAACTTCTCCTTTGATATAATAGATTATATTTCCGACGAAGATATAAATCTAAGGAAATATAATACCTTTTTAAATCGATATAACAGTTTCTGAATTTATTTTTTACATATAAACAATGATATGGACAAAGATTTATTTTCTTTTCATAATAAAAGTATACATTAGTGCACCCTTTACCTTCGTCAAGCATCAATTTGTTCCAGACTTTTAATCTGGTCTTAAACCTACCCATTTGTCGATGTCCTCGTCCAAAATACTTAAACACATTTGTCTTATTCTTGTAGGTAATGATGCATGAGAAATTAATTCACCATTTAGCCGTTACTGATTAATAACTTGACAAAAAGTATCAAGTTTCATGCAATTAAACACAAACCCAGTTTATTGACATAAGTAGAAATAAACGCTCTCATTAAAACTAAATACCTATAATGAGATAATGTGCTACGAAGAAGTTATGCGTTTTCGTGTTACACTTGACTCTTTGAAATTTTTTTAGATATTTATGTAGCTACATAATTATTTATGGTTTACCTTAGAAGAAAAGATGATAAGTACTTCAAGTGATTGAATTCATTTTGAAGTAGCTCTATAATCCGTGCCTTATATAATGAGAAAATTAATTTGTCCATTTATAATCCACAGTTTCTAAAACTCTTGGATCGATTCAATTATTTGTATGGACATATTTAAGGATTGTAACCTAGTCTAATACCGACGAAAAATTGTATGTAATTGTAATTGTTTGATTATAACGTGTTTTGTTCATTGTAAAATAAATAAATAAATAAATATTATCTGTTAGAACTTGTATTACTCAGAAGCAACGTTTTTTATTTTCGTCATAATAAGTTGTAAAACAAGTCGTAAAGAGGTGTTGCTAGCTGCTAGCTGTAAGCTGTAACTCCTTTATTATTTATGTCATTCATTACTAATATAAAATTTTACAAAACCGTTCAAACTCATAACTTTGAAGTACTTCTTTAGTAACGTCGTAGTTCGACATACTGTGCCTTCACAACCATCTTTCAAAATTGGTGCATAATGCCCCTTGCATTTAAATGTAAATTTTTGAATTTATTACTTCCTACAAATTTATTATTATTTAACTCTTCTATTTGGTAATAGCTAAACAAGACTAGACAAGCTAAACGAGGCTATAAAACCACAGTTATTAGTGATGAAACCTAAACAGTTGTAACGGTAAAAAATACCGACATTTTTATAGTAAAAATGGTGATAAGTCAAATGTCAAATTAACATAATGTCAAAAGAGGTTATTGCTATTTAATATTTACGTGCATCGCATTTCATGTAAAAAACATATATGCTAGAAGTGTTCCATTTGAAAAGCTGTCTCAACATTTAAAGAGGGAATTTGAAACGTTTTACCCTAGATTATCCCTCGGGAATAGTACTTTACATGACAAGTACCAGGTCTTTCTCTAGACCATTAAAACAGGTATCCAAAATTTCGTTACATTTTGCTGCTTAAAGCGTAATGGGCGATACCCACATATTCGGGGCGGCATCAATAGTCGCTGCCGGGCGGCAAAGTTGAATATGTATGGATGAATGTTCAGGAAAAATGATGATTCGAGCCGAATGAACAGACCTGTCAAAAGCCGGAATGGACTACCCGATGAAAATGTATAGAAGACCCGGGTGGCATTGCCGTTCAACAAATACTGCCGACCAGGCTGTCCCGACCCGTGCTGTGGGTAGTGCCTTCTACTAAAAAAAAACTCACTTTTTCATTTATATGATTATGCATCTGTATTATAGGTGTCTTTATTTTTTGTTTTGTATATTTATTCACTATGCATGAAGCTTATTTATAGGAATACCTATATTTTAAGTAAAACATAAAGAAACGGGTACAAAGCTTCGATTAATTCGTTTTAAATTTACGTTCGTATTCAGTTGCTCAACAAAAACAAACCACAAAACTCTGGAGAAATATAAAAGAAACCTATCCAACAATGAACCAGAAGATTCCACAATATAATACAATAATTTCTCCGATTTTGAAACAGCAATTTCACCGATTGAAACTAAAAGGCCCATCTGCAACGCAACGCCGGCGACAAATTGCATTTTGCGGGTACTTTCCTTCA
The DNA here is from genome assembly GCA_923062675.1 of Marasmarcha lunaedactyla. Lineage (NCBI taxonomy): Eukaryota > Metazoa > Arthropoda > Insecta > Lepidoptera > Pterophoridae > Marasmarcha > Marasmarcha lunaedactyla. The sequence goes on from OV281358.1 coordinate 8,723,255, forward strand.
AGAAACTTAGTTTAGAAGTGGGTTACTTAGAGAAAAGTGGCTGACTAATGTGTAGATTTGCGGAATTAGGAAGCTTTAAGCTAATGGGACTTATTTAAAAAGTAAGAACTAAGAAAGTAATAACATAAATAAGTGTAAATAAAGTGGGAGTGGATGAAAGGCGAGGAAACGGCATAAACTAGTTCCCGTCGTTTTTTTACTCCCGATGCAAAAACATGATACAACTGCTATGAATTACCGTACCTACTTATGTTTTTATGTGTTTATTTATAGCATCTTATAGTTAATATGAATATATATTTAATATAAATATAAATTATATTATGTCTTTTTTGTTCGATAGGATGAATCGAGAGCGTTCTTAGCCTAGAACAGGGGTCGGCAACCTTTTGAGTCAGAAGAGTCAAAAATTACAATTTACAACATTTATAAGTTTTTAAAGAGCCACAAATATGTTTTAAAAATAAATAGTACTTGCACAAATAAAGTATTTTGATAAAAAAACGAATCTTTTTATTCATAAGAAAAATATTTATTTATTAATATAGTATTTTCACAATAAATTAGATAGTATGTACCAATATGGTATTATTCGATAATCACTTATTATTGAAGTAAAAAATTAGAAGAAGTAAACATTTAACTACAATAACGACAGTGTCTACGCGTTTTTCAAATTCACAACGATTTTCAAATGTTTTTTGTTTAAAAAATAATTAATATTTGCGTATGGAACTAAAGAGCCGCAGCTTCACATCCAAAGAGCCACATGTGGCTCGCGAGCCGCAGGTTTCCGACCCCTGGCCTAGAATATTCTATGTTTGATGTTAATCGGCCAAGCAGTTCAAAAGTTAAGCAAGCTTTTTTTCTAACAGTCGGAGATTTTTAATTTAGATGTATTATTATCATATTTTATAGTATTGCAAGCACAAACGCGCAAAATAACTCTTAAGTGCATAAATAATAAGTAACAAAATATGAAAGCTTCCTAATAGATATTACAACTTAAAACTGTTATTGAACTTTATTTAAAAAAATTATTTAATTTTTAAAACTTTACAAAGTAATAACGTTCTTTAATCTAATAGAGAGTCTCAAAACGCAATTTTGTCGTGATTTATGCTTAGATAACAGAAATTTTTTTCTTACAAAGCACTTCACAGTATACAGCAGTGAAACATGTTTTGTCGTGTCGGTAACGTATCTGCTACATATTTAATAAAGTTGGTCTCTTGAGGACACACAAAGTGTTTCTTACTATAAATAATTAAATTTTTTCAAGTGATTAAAATTTGAGTTGCGAAATCCATGTATTTGTGGTCATGCGGTTTATGTAGAATTGGGAACATGAGCCATGTCGCTAACCAGTTGTCTGATTTTGAAATGTTTGGAGGTGATTTCTATTAGATTTAGTTTGATAAAGTTTCAAACAATGCATAACACGTAATCATAATTTGTATTGAACGAAAGAAGATCATATAAAGCTATATGTTAAAAATGTCTTTAATTGCAGATGTTCCACTGTGAGGAGATTTTTAGTCTATTTTGACTAAGCTTTTAATTTAGAGCTTCTCAAAATAAAAACCAAGCAAAAGCTAATATTCAAACTCATATAATTAACAAATAATTTATAACTGTACGTTAATGAAGTATTCTCCCAAAGCCTCTAATAAATCACTAAGTAAATCAAATATCATTAGAATACACAAACCATGAGAAAAATCTTGATCTAATTTTACAAAAGAACGATTACGAAGGTCACAGTAAAAGTATAAAAATACTGGAGACGCCCAAATAAAGCCGTTGATTATTTAGGCCAAGTTTAGCTACCACAACATGGAAAAATATTATTTAAAAGTCATCCTTATTGAAATAACAGTAGAGGTCAGTTTTGTGCAACTTTGTCAAATGTGATCAACCGAAGAACCAGTGAAGTTCACTTTTTATTAATTATACGCTTTCATTGGTTCAGTTTTTTTTTATGTTCAATGCATCGATGGATGATAATAATGAACGTTACACATTGATGGGTATCAAGGAAACATTATTTTGCAATTTATTAAGGTTTAAAGTTAACGAAAATAAAAATATATGACGGTTACTTAAAAGCGACGCGCCTAGAATTAAAACCTTAAGTGTAAATGTAACTTTATTTTTCGTATTTTACTTCGTGGTTATTAGTATACATTTTTACCAATTTATGTGTTTGAGAACAAGACAATGTTATAAGTTTAAATTTTTACTAAAAATAATAACCGACGTGGTTGTAATTGGTTCTTACTCTACTAACTTATAACTTTCAAGATAATCGTCAAGTTCTACTGTATCATCACGTCTCACGTTACGGTAGCTCATCTCTGCCAGATGTCAAGTACCACTGACATTGGTGCCCTGTCACGTCTGACATGACAACCTTGACAATGACAGCCCGCGCATCCGTGCATGTCGAGGAACAATGCATTAGTCATGGCAAAAGAAAACCCTATAGAACCTACTCATCTCGTTGGTTTCAGTGAAACATTGGGCGTGATTTTGATGGACTTTTTTGGAGTGAGTATTTTTGCGATATGGTTAGTTTGATTAGTAGATTAAAGGGCTTGCCAGATTCCACTTTGTGCGATTATATCAATTGAAATAAGTACGTCATACATTCTGTAAACAGAAGTTTATTCACAAAGTGATTTTGTGATTTTATTTTGCTTTTAATAGTTCCAGAGTTGAAGTTTCAATAATAGATATAATAAAATCCCTGGCGGACTTATTTAATTTATTTAAGTTGTTTTAGAAAGATGCCATTTGTGTATCCAGAATCCCACTTATAAATTACTTATTTATTTACTTTATTTTGTTGACACTTAAATATATTATAAACACAAACAAGTATTTCGTTAACACGACTAGGTACAATTAGGCGCCTTATCGATCTCTTGGAGACGACCAAGAAATAAGGTAAGCAAACTACGTAGTCTTGTATCAGATTTGGCATAAAACTGTTTGCTTTAGTGCAGCATACCGTGCTAGTGCTCATCACTCATTTTACAGTTTTTTGCATAACATATCCTCGAGCTCACACATGATTCTCTTTTAACTGTCATTACGTCATGCGACCAAATGAGAATGTAACCTTTCACCAATTTGAGCTAATTCACGGTCAACCAAGTCAGCTCTCGGATTGAAGGCGATTGAGCCGAAATGGACATATAACAATAATGGATAAAGTTCGACTGTTGTAGGATTTCTATCAAAGGTCGAATTATTTCATTTTCGCTAAGTCTTTAGAAAAGTTGTTCAGAATTGATGTCGTTGCCCGGTAAAAAGGGTCATCCAGTATTACCTACCAGTATACCTTATATGCACTTATAATATACTAAACCTTAGAAAAGTGAGTCAATGCTTTATTGATTAATCAATGGATCAACTGCACTGGATATGAGGTCAGTGTCGTATAGATTACAATTTTGTTAGTTACAATTATTAACGTAACTTGAGCGTGACATCGAAAAATATATGTAACGAACTGAGTGCATTTGTATTTATAAACAAGTAATTACTTAGGCAAGCACCAACTAATTAACCATTTTTTCATAGTTACAAAATTGGTTGAAATAAGAAATGATAAAGGTTAGAATTTTCAGCTAAGAAACAACCACCGTTTACTTTACTCGAGAATTAAGAAGCTTCACTATTTGCATTTGCGTATTACACAACTATGCAATTCAATTTCGACTTGACTTGGGGAAATAATTCTAAAATAACAAATTTTGTACGAGTGTAGGGGTCTAATGAAATGAGTCGAAACTTTTAAATTTCAAGCCAAATTATACATATAATTTTATCTTGCTTTTTGTAGCTTGTTGTAGCTTGTTGTTTATCATCCTCATAAAAATGTTTGAATTTCTTTGTCAGCTCAGTATTCGGAGAAGTGACGCCTTTCGATATGTATTATAATGAATTTAATGCGTCATAATAATGAATTTGTATAGATGTGAACTTTCGAAATGTAGAGGTTTCATGCGAATCCGTCATTTTGTAAAAAAACATTTTTTGGCTACAATGAACACTAATAACAACATTTTACTAGCTTCGATAAACTTAGTCACCCAAAGTTTTCAACCTCATTGTTATTTGAAATTTTAATAGGCATTATATTTGCGTATCAAAGATACTTCAATAGCGAAGATATCTTTCAGTTAAAATTACCTAAATATTCTTCCAACTTAGTTGAATTTACTGAGACATCTGAACCTCGATAATATTTTAATTTAAACCGTGGTAAAACCTCTACAAACATATGGAATAACAACACTATACCCTTTGTTAGAGTACCCACACGTTTTACTCTGAGGTCACAGTATAAGAGACAATGGCAGTTACTTAGCGGTTGATTTAAATTCAATTGCAAAGTTTTTCGCCTCCACTGATTGTTATCATATCGTTTTGCAATAAACCCTAGAGATATGTGAAAAATAAAACAATAGTATTATAACGCTTTAAAATTTACTTACAATCGAATGTTGGGTCCTTGAGTCTGCTGAATTTCATGGGATTACTTACTGTTAAGACTTTTGAATAGTAGTTTCTTTAATGTCGTCATCAAATTGTGTACCTTTTATCCCATGTATTAAACATTATTTTTATAAAAGAGTACCCAGAATGTTTTTTTCCACTGGTATTTTTTCCACTCAGTCTACAATTAAAACGCTGATGATCAAAGTTGTACGCTTAAGCCTGACAATTATTAAAAAATGTTTTTAATGTAAACCAATAATGAAATAAAATAATTTAAAATGTTCTGTCAATATTTTGTTTTATTCATGAAAAAGTTTTTATCATTTTTTTTAAATATAAAATGTTATCCTCCCCTGGATTAACGAGTTACATTGGTGCATTGATTTGACTATGTTACAAAAAAATACAGTTTAAACAGACTTGTAAGTGACGGCCAATGTGTGCTAATAAACGGCTGAATTACTGAATTTCTTCCTAAACTTTTTCAGTGTACATATACATACTTATAGAAAACGTTTGTGCGTAATAATTTCTTAGATCTCCAAATTCTGTTTTGCCCGCAAGTTATAATTCAGTAGAACTAAAACAATGTACAGGAATAAAATATGCTAAGCACGCCTGTTCATCGTAAAACTAAAATGACTGTTCGTGGGGTAACATAAAAACCCTTTACCATTAATGTTTGCACTGGCAAAAGGTAAAAAACTCTACCGTTGTTCTGTAGTTTGCAAAACGTTTTTTTTACAACAATATAGAAGAACCAAAGTTTATTCAAACCTACTTATATTGTTGCAAAAGTTTCTAATAATATTTACCCATTATGTCATCGGTTTCCAAAGAATTTAATTAAATTTTGCATTCATTTATTAACCAAGTCCTTAACAAAAGGGCTTTAGTCTAAATATTGTTGAATAGTTTTTTTTATATGCGTGCATGTGTTCTTTGTGTCAAGGCGTTTACAGTTGTCACATGCAAATATCTAATGATAAAGTAAAGAAATTGTTGAGATTCTAACATGGTTATCAATAAAGATATGTGAAAAATGACCAACAATCTAAAATTAATCACCGCAAATTAAAAAGGAACGGATTAATTTTTTTTTCTCTTTCTAAATAGGTGCCTAATACGTCATTAGAATCAGGCTTCAAATTAATATATGTCCCAAATGCACGGCCAAGTAAGTAGGTTTTTCTCACAAGATACATTCAAATAATATGTATTTTCTCAATATTGACAAATTACCTGCATTATGAAACTCATCTAAGAAACTTCAAATAGAGGAGTAAGTTTCTAGGTCTTTCATGAAAATAAACAAAGTGCGCAGGTTGGTGCTACATACAAGAACTACACAGGAGGGCAATACCTAATCTTACCTGTCAACATCAGTTTAACTGTACCGTAGAATAATATAATAAGAGTCGTGACGCAAAACCCAAAAAAAAAATTCCCACAGACAATATTAAGCGTCGTCTAAATATTATTAAGTCTCGTCTCGGAGCGTTGCATTATAATATGGTATCATTCTAATTCGGCTAAAGTTCGGATGTTTCGGCTGTTATTTTAGTGCCGTGGGAATTTGCGTCATAAACTAGGATACGTTGTTCTCTTAGCAATTCGCTTCACCTTTCCGAAATGAGATCTATGGAAAATTGCATTTTAGTACCTGCCTATCATAACAGAATCTTATTTAAAAATAATATAACGAAGTCTTAAATATATTTAGACAAAATAATGGTGTGCGTTAAGCAAGTTTGACTTTAGGCACTTTATTTGGGAGTAGGACTAGATTGTAATGAAATTTTGTGTAAAATTCAATTCTTTAAAGGCAAGTGAATTCTAATTCATTAACAAACGATAAACAAAAATCATTACAACCAAAATATGTATTAGCTACCTGAAGTAACTCACCATCTTGTTGAAATTCCACATCCTACATTGCCATTCTCGAAGCTGAATAGATACAGATCACGTGACCTTCAGCTCTGCACTGAGTTCTCACGCCCGCGCCCGCTGCGCGTGCGTTCGCAGAATAACAAAGATGTCCTCCATCTACGGGTCAACAATGCCTAGGGTTAACAGGCCTGGGAACAATTGTTGCTCTGGATGTGTACAGGTGCTTAAAGGATTGTAGATAGTTCTTAGATTTTTAACTAGAGTGACGTGCGGAATACATTTGTATCTAGATTTTGTTTTAACCTCATTTTAGTGTTTTAAGTAGTTCTAACCCTTGACATGCCTATCACACTCTATCGTTTTGTTGAAAAAGGGTTAGCTTCATGAATTTTGCTAAAAACATTATCTCATTTTAAGCAGTATGTAAATATTGAATTTCTTTTTATTTAAGATAGCTCAAAATCTGCTTACCATTGTTTATTGTTTCATAATTTAATGATATTTATTATTCTTATGAAGCAATACGTCTTAGCTATTTCTCACTACATTGTTCGTTAAATTATTTGCTTAACGTTCATTCATTAAAATTTACTTCAAAAATGACATTTTACAATATTTATTATTCAAACAAGGAGACTTCAAATGTGTTTTGTTGGAATCATATTTACCGGAACACTTTTTGCATGGTCACAATTTTTGACTAGACCTTTAAGTCTGTTAATAACATGTAAGTACAATTATTTTAAATATTAATCAAATTGATTGGAACTGAATTATAAGAATATACATTCGAGGTTAATTTTTAAACTTAAATTACCACAGAACTTAAACTTTACAACTGTATGGGTGTCTGTATGGGTTTCAACATAATATCAAACTAACTATCTGTGTCTTCATTGCTTTCATTCTTTTTAGGTTTCACATACCAGCATTATTTTTGATAGTTTTAGTTTATTTCCATTTCTGTTAAAGAAAATAAAAAGAAAAACACACGTCCAGACTAGCAAAGAGAGTACAGGATTCATGTTTTTGTACCATCAACTCGCATAATTTTAAGATAAACTGTTTATGGTTGGAAATAAGTATATATAAGTTAAATGTAAAAATACAAATATGCGTTTCTGTTAGTATCAATAAATTTTCATTTTCATTTTCATTCGTTTCATTTCTACTTTATTTTTGAGATAAAAACTAACATGTTTTCTATGAGTCCAGATCATATTTTTATCTGTGTACTTAACCATTACGATACCATTTTTAACGTGATAAAATAATAAATATTCCCGCGAAAATTCAACAGTAATAATATTTCCAGAATACATGTAACAACTACCAAAATACAAACCATCTAACCTATTGAAGATATATAACAATAATCCATTTTGTATTAGTTCCGTATTGAACTGTACAAAGTCCCGCAGTAAAAGTTGCGAAGGTCTAGCAAGCGTGCGCCTGCGTCGATGCATCATTAGCGATAGCATCTCCGGCTCGTCGTGGCGAAATGTGCCGGTTCCCAGGGTAGTTGCGACATTCTGAGCCTGGGAGACGATTTGATGATGTATGTGTTCTGCTCTATCAAGCCAACTGGTCGACGTCACTTGTTTCAGATACGGACGCTATTCTACGCCAGTGTTTACCTGACTATCAGCCGCACTCGGACTCGTGAAATATGGTATAGATTTAGCTGAACGAATTTGTTGAACTTTATTATTTGAACTTTATCCTACTTTTATCTACGTCTTAATTTCCTAAGCAAAATCTATGATAAGGAGCTCCTTAAGGAACCTGGTCGACGTCTGTGAGTGGGGCCGTAAATTACCTGGATAAAGCGGCACAATTTGCCCAGTGCTTGTTTTGTTTATTAAATAATAATGGATGGAAAAAGTAAGCGACATACTATCCGTTCGTCTAGTTTGCTTGGTCGCGTGGTACTTGGATTTTGAACAGGCAAAGATATGGAAACAGGAACTAGGATTTTGGATCCTATTGTTACAGTTTGTCATGGTTTTGGTATCTTTAAATTCAAATAAGTATAATACCCGTTTATTATGCAACAGTAAAAGTATACAAACGTGATAGGTTTGTATTTTTATGCAAGCTAAGTTTAGGAATTAGTATCACTGAGTTCTCTTCAGAAAAAGTCTTAGAGCACTAACAATATTGGATGTCAATGTTAGGAGACGATTTGATGACGGCCTTATCCTACCGGTTACCAATCAATTAGTGGAACAATATATTTAATACTAGATTTTTGCCGCGGCTTTGCCCTTGGGGACAGTACTTTTTCTGGTTGAAAGATGCAAAATTGAAGCAAATCTGACAACTTATGAATATATATTGACAAATGTTTAGAAACACGATTATTTACAATAACAATGGGGCATAATCACCGATGTAGGTAAGTTTTTTTATTGAAAACCGATTTTTTTATTGGAAAAATAAACTCACATCAAATGATATTAAAAATTAAATATAGAAAAACTAAAACTATTTTATTTTATTTGCTTTTTCCTGAGTTTTAGGGCCTTTGAACTTCACCAAATTTGTGTCTTTGTACAAAATAGAAACCAGTGTGTAATCATGAGTGTTTCTCATTTTATGTTAATTGTTACGTTAAGGGCTACTTAGCGAAATGTGTAAAAATCCTGTTAATGGAGGCAGATATTTCGAAACTCTCTGGTTGTCAGCTGACGCAATCACTTGTACGAGTATACCAGTAGTAGACGCACTTTGGTATATACAGGGTGTTGGCAAAAGGACTTCAATAAATAATTAGTTTAAACATTTTCACCGTCTTGCCCAAACAACCAAATATTGTTTTGTTACTATACAACGAGAAATTAAAATTAATTATATTTATTAGAAGAGAAGGCAAATCATTCTCCTATTATTGATTAAAAAAAATAAGGATGACACATGTAGGATGTTTTTGCCTCTAGTGTAATCCAGTGCAACTCAACTTGCAAAGATTATTCCATCTTGCTCGCAGGCCTTGGTATTACATCATTCTGTCTTATTCTCAATTCCATTAATTTAAAGTTTGAACAATACTTGAGTTTGTGCTTGTGCTAGATATTTTGCTCAAGTACGCCATGTGAGAACGTCACCTCTTTCTATCTTCGGATATTTCTATCTTCCGATATTTTCAAAATAAATAAAATTTTATTTAATCCAAGTTTTGTTATCATACTATACATTTATCAACATATAACTATCCAGTTTTATAGTTACCTTACTTAGGTGTCTTGATGTAATGGACTACATCCGTTTCTAACTTAGCATTTACTTACTCAAGTCTTACCTGTTATATAAACATGCAAAGCTAGATTCATCAAAATGGTAAGCAAATAAAATAGTGAACTTTCTAATTCAATTAAAAGTCTTATTAATTGATCGAATATAGTAGAAAAATCATTTTATGACAACGCAAATATCAGTTCTAAATTGTTATAAAGATAAGGAAGTGGCCACAAAATGGGAGGATCATTTAGCAAGATTGAAATCGATAAAAATAACAAAAAAAAAAAGGCTTTTACCTCTAACTCCGTTCTCAAAAATAAGTTTAAAATGTTTATAATCAGATTCAGAGAAAAAAAACTAGAAGTATGCCTCTTTTAGACATAGTTAACCTTTTATGAAAGTATGTGCTGGCCATTTACATTAGTATTGAAAACCATTTAAAATATGAAGAGGTGGAGAACTGCCGAATTATTCAAAACTAATTCTATTTGGGTTGCTTGCATTTGAGTCATTTTTCAGAAACTATAAAATTATTTAAATTAGGCTATGATCTTAAAAAATGGTTTTAACTACCTATTTTATTCGTTATTATGATGCTAATTTACTACCGACATAAAATCGTCGGCTGTCAAAATTTATAAATCTAGATTTTTCCAAAAAAGGTAAATGATATAATATATGATGAACGAAAAATCTCTATTAAGTTTATACAACGAAGAAAATGTGATATAATGTTGTTTCTATAATTAAGTCTTGTCGTCATTTCAGGATAAAATATTGCTTTGCCGTGTATGTACCAGTAACATTATGTTTATTTTTGACTATAATTTTGTTCTGTGTTACGCGATACTTGCAGGTATAGCGCGTCGCACCGCTGATTGCCATTTTTCAATTAACTAACCAACAACTAGTACCTGTTCATTGTTTTAACCTTTTTGGATAAAATTGCGATAAAGTTTTCGAAAATTGAGCTTTTAAAAAGGAAAATTTGTATCTTTTGGTATCAGTATCATATCATCTTCTTATTCAAATCAGCAAATTGTACAAAGGTATTTGCAATTCGTAGTTCTCAAATAATGCGAAAGAATAAACCGAAATTCAGCATGCTTAACTCAGAAATGTCAGTTTCAAAATTAAGGTCATCTGCAATACTTTTCGTGGGCGAGCTTTAAAGCTTGACCTCTAACAAAACAGACCGTTGATTTTATTTTTATTTTCAATCTACAAAATTGGATCGCGATTAAAAAAATATTATATCAGATTTCAATTTATAGTTGTGCTAGTTACCTTGACAGTCTGAACAATCTCTTATGAAAATATCTGTAATCAGCCAACAAAGACTATTATTAAGAAAAAAATTGTTTTTAATGTAACTGTTGGTAGCGGAATTTGTATTACTTCTAAGTTTTCTTGAGGCTTACATAATTAATACAAAAGATAATTAAATATTGCAAAAGCTTCATCTTGTAGTATGGATATATGCTGTTCACATAAGCTGATAAAGAGGCAATTTTATGTAAAAACGATGTAAGAGCCTCGTTCGCTTAATGATCTGCTTTGGAGAAGATCTTGTAAGAAAAGTTTCGGCGTCTGCGTTTTGTTGTGGAGTCCAATTTGGTTCGTCTACATTAATTACGAATAAGTGGTTTTAGAGCCGGGGCGCTGCCCCTGTTGGGGTAGGAATGTTGGAATGTTAGGGCAAGTCGTCAAGCTATTTCAGTCACACACTCCATGAAATGGTTTTAGCAAGTCTTAAAAAATTATGATTTAATAGACTTATTATATCATACAGTTTTTTTTAAAATAAAACAATACATAACACTAGCTTTGATGCTAGACACCAAAAACTTCCAGTTTTAAATGAAGCTTAATTTGGTTCTGAGAAGTAGTTTGAATGTAAACAGTAATTTTTGTAAGAGTATCATCATTTATAAGCTAAACTTGTTTTTTTTATCTTTCCAGGTACACAGCAAAGGCTTGAAGTTCGGAATTTATGAAGATTATGGAAACTACACGTGCGCCGGATATCCGGGAGTCGTCGGCCATCTTGCTGGAGGTAATTTACTTAAACTGTTATAATAAATTAGGTTTTAGATTGTATCTTAATGTCATTTTGTAATGACAGACTTGGTAGACAAGTCTATGTTAAGGCTCTATTAGATTGCACGTTGTGGTTTTTAAGAGGAAACATAAAGTTAACAGTACTGATAATTTTAGTAGTAGTTTTGGCTTGTTTTACAACTTCTAAAATACATCCATTCTTCGGCCTCATTTCACAAACTTGGCGGTTTCGGGGAATTATTCTCCACCACGTTTGCCAACTGCAGATTGGCTCCAAACAAATCTTCAAACACCCTGAGGTTCTGATAGTATTTTTTTTCCATTTGAACCATCAGCCGTATTTACAAACCATAAGTTGAAAATCTAGGGGACTACTGAAAATAAAAGTCAGGCCAAGATATTTAAACTTGAAATTGTAAATACTCGTACATATAAAATGTAAATTTGTACACTTGGCAAATGTATTTAGATTTGGTATAAAGATTTGACAAATCAACGATTTTAGTAGTAACAGCAAGCAGCGTGAGACAATACCATTAAAATAACATTCATAACAAAACGCAATCACTCATCAGGCACAATCGCTCACGAAATGCAAATCGGCGAATCAATTAAGTCGATCGCGCTTCGCCGTGGTGATAGTCTTCCTGAAACCGTGAACTACCCGTCACCTTGGCATAGTTAGTGGTAACGCATCACTGAGTATGTTTGTCTGTCTTGTCATTACACACGAATGAAGATCGGAAGTGAAATAGATGGGCGGGCTTTGTGTGCAGTAGCCGTATATCCTATTTGGATGCGTGAGGACATTTATTAGTGGTATGTTTGTTAGTATACAACAACAAAAATACGTATTTGATGATTGATTTCAGATTTTTATATTTTTAGTACACCGTTTATACACTCACCCACTAAAATAGCTTTCAAACTGCTATTGGGCCGAACTCGTATTTTATTACGTGCTGTCGGTAAAAATCTATTATATCAGAATGAAATCCGTTTTGTTGTGGCTTTTGCTTTACCAAATTAACTGCTGCAAAAGGATAAAAGTTTGCCAGCTTCTTATCATCTACAGGAATCCTTTAGTATATTTTTATACGACAGCAATTTATATTTTTAGGCTTTTGACTTCCAACAAACTTTTGATTTGAAATGACGGTTTTTTTAATACCTCACTCCAATCATACCTCAAGAAGTGAGAAAGATATTAATTTCTATGCCGGAACAGTAATGTCTTGGTCTTTACCAGAATGCGGCGTGGACTCAAAGCGGAGCTCATGAGGTTTAGATGTCATGCTTTTGTTATCCTCCGACGCGAAAAGGGCTGTTATAAGTTAAACATATATTTCTGTGATACGTGGTCGATATGACTGTGGCATCAGGTCTGCAATACGAGTGAAGTGATTTCGATGCGGTATTTTGTTTAAAAAAGTGTTCTCATTCATATTTGATGAAAATCGGTTCAGCTATAAAAATCATGCGTCCTTTTTGCCGTCAGTCCGAGGTTTTTTAAATAGTGCTCAGAAATAACTTGGTAAATTAAATATCCTCAATATAGTCCTAAATGTGTTTCTAACATTGAACGTCATACTGAATCAATTACTACTTTTAACCCCAGATGCAGCCACTTTCGCCTCCTGGGGCGTAGACTACGTGAAACTCGACGGATGTTACGCTTTACCCGTCGACATGGATCACGGATATCCTGAGTTTGGTCGGCAGCTGAACCTGACTGGGCGACCCATGATGTATTCGTGTAGTTGGCCCGTCTACCAGATTTATGCTGGGATACAGGTATGTCGTGCACTTTTATAACAGGTAGTTCAAGTAATTTGTGCGCGCTGCCGTTCGTGCGATAAACTTGTACATAAACAAAATAATTGTACATTTATTTTTATTATTTTATTTTGAAAAAATTATACTAGTAAAGTTTCTTGCCAGTTCTTCTTCACGAAGGTTTCTCATAACTGGTGGTAGAGTCATGTTTTATTTGACGTCATTAAGAACAAGTAATTGTCAATGTTGAGAAATAAATATTTGAATTATGATAATCGCGTGTGCTGGTATTTTTGTCAGCATTGCCACACATGTCGGGTGGCAAAACGCAGCCACACAAAATCAAGTTGTATATTTAAAAGCACGCGCATATATATATAGCCATAACCACAATTAAGTTGAACCATCTCTGCCTACAAACACTACTTAGATGTTAGTAGATTATTTAGATCGTTTTTCAAATAAAATTAGATATCTTTGTTGTATAAAAATGAAGCGTTTTTAATCTCAGCAACTACTTTATCGCCTTAATATTTTTTAGCTTACCTGTTAAAAAACCACTTGTTAATGCATTGTTTTGTTAGTTTATTCCGATGTTTCAACGGCTTTTATTATAATTGAAAGCCTTGTTTAAATGAAATGTAACGCCTATTAAGTATTTAAAATATGGATTATCCTTGTATCTGTAATGTTACGTACGTTCGTGTTCTGGCACCAAATTCAAATAGATAAGTTTCAATGGTCAAATTTTGGGATATATAAAAACTACGGATAAATTTATATTATAACGATAAAGGTCATGCCTGCACCAATTGTCTTGGCAAATATTGTGATACTAATGGTGCCCTAATCACGCTACGATAGTGTGCGTGACCGGGCGGATCAAACAAACCTCGCGCTCACGCACACATACTCGTATATACCCTGTTTGTATACGTGGTCACTTGTTTTGTTTATATTACAAGTAAAGCGAATGTCTTCTTTGCGCTTCCAGAACTATACAGGTTTTCTATTCGTAACCAAGTTCTGATAGTATAGTGATACCTAAGTGACACATATTTTTTGACTAACAATACAGTGACCATTGTTATTGGCGTTTTAATTCAAAGCCGTTTGAAGATATTTAACATCTCTCTTAAACATAAACGTATAAGTATTATCAATGCATTCAATATCTTAAACTCGACATAACAGCTGCAATCATACGCTGCATCAATGTTTGCAGCATGCTGCATATGTTGCAACCATAGAACAATCAATTTAAGATAATCGCTCTGTGATTTTTATTATTACCTAATTGCTTATTCATCTCCATCCTCCAGCCAAATTTTTCATCAATAATCGAGCATTGCAACCTGTGGCGTAACTTCGACGACATTCAAGACTCCTGGGCTTCCGTGGAGTCCATCATCGACTACTACGGCAACCATCAGGACATCATCGTACCTAATGCTGGACCTGGGCATTGGAATGATCCTGATATGGTAAGTTTTATGGGTGCAATTAGTGAAAAAATTGATATTTTTACAGTTCCGTATCGTAAAGGAGGTAATTGGGAACTTTTAGTAAGCCTCAAAGACTGTGATAGTTCCTGCAACAAATGTTTATGTTATGTTGCTTTGTGAGTCTTACCTGTACTTTACTGTATCATTCATAATAAAAACCTTTCTGGTCATACATTTATCATTCTAGTAACGTATTCAATATGAATCTATATGTGCTCGATTCTCTACAATCGTTCTTATAATCTTAATCTATCTAAAGTATAAGTTTATCAAGAAGTTCTCGCTCGGTATCTCAGTTGAAAGGGTCAACAATAAACTATGAAAACTTAAGCAATATATTTGCAAAGTGTAACAATTCATCTTCTCCAATTCCAGTTAATCATCGGAAATTTCGGCTTATCATACGAGCAGAGTAAAACGCAGTTCGCGATCTGGGCTATCCTAGCCGCGCCTTTGTTAATGAGTGTGGACCTACGCACGATCCGGCCCGAATACAAGGCGATATTGCAGAACAGGAAGATCATAGAGGTCGACCAGGATCCCCTGGGAATACAGGGAAGAAGGATATATAAGGTAAGACGTTTTTAGATATTGTATGTGTTTATTTATTAAGATAAGATGCAATTCATGCCTCTATTAATGAGCGTGGATTTAGCCGGAATACAAGGCGATATTGCAGAATGGGAAGATCATAAAGGTCGACCAGGATCCTTTGGAAAAACCTACAGTGAAGAAGTATATACGTGGGCGCTCTTTACAGGACACTTTAATTTCAATGTTTTAGTCAAACTTTTGCTAGGTTGATATAAATCGGTCTGCTACTGGGAGAAACAATATGTTTAATTGAATTGAAGCCGACTTCACGCTGAAGTAACTTATAGATAAATAAGGATATAAAAGAAACATTTGACACCAAACGACTCTTTCTTCAACCTGCCTAGAATCCTAAACTTATGCGCATAAACTATAAGACAAGAAAATCAGCAAGTGAGATGAAAAATTAGGCCTGCTAATTTACAATAACAAAATAATAAAAATGATATACTGATTTCACGGGTCCCCGTTTAGCTATGTACTGCCTTTGTGTTACAGTATAATTTGTTGGTTTTTCAGCACCGCGGCATAGAGATCTGGTCTCGTCCAATCTTGCCGATCCACGGGCAATACTACTCGTACGCCGTGGCTTTCGTCAACAGAAGAACCGACGGCACGCCCTCGGATGTAGCTGTGACGTTGAGGGAGCTCGGCCTCAATAACCCCTCGGGGTATCGAGTTGAGGTAAATAATAACAATAATAATAAAATTCTTTATTTGCCAGTATATGCGATACAATTTGATCTTAAAGTGTGATATCCGTCCGTTCATAGGCGTATGAGTTCTTCAAAGCTTTCTGCTGTTTATAATACAGCACTTTAGTGGAGGTTCCAAAAATGTCCATACCAAACGGATATGAACATCGGATATGAAAATTGATTGCGTAACGGGCCTTTATAATATGCCAGCTTATTATTGTAGTAACAAGAAGTTGTTTATTACAAGAAGCGATGATAATCGTAATAAAAATTACTTGTAAATTGTAAGAATAATAGTAATGCATTATCGATGAAAAAAATTCATTACTTAGCCATACTACATTGCGAATGAGCTCCATGCATACATTGTGCATCCTGTAGATATTTTTTGGTATATTTATATACTTTCGTTAATAAATGATTGTATTCGTTTTTTGGATTTTTCAAAATGTGCAATTATTATTTTAAGTAACTAGAACCTCGTACTTTCTTTAAAAAATCATTCTTAACGATTAAACAATTACTTTTCGGTATGAAATTCTAAAATGTAAATTATTCGTTCTTTTTCTGATGTAAATGTTCCTAAGTTTCCACCTATGATTTCCAAGAGTACTTAACAAAATTAACCCAGGTTTATAATGCATAGTTTAACTCTGCATAAATCGGCCATATACAAATATATCTATATACTAATAATACATTTTACATTTCAGGATTTATACGAAGACGTAGACTACGGAGTGCTGTCCCCCCAAACCAAAATCAAAGTGAAAGTGAACCCCTCAGGTAGAAAGTGTTGAACTAATTATGTTATTGCCTTTGGAGCGGTCGCCATTTTGTGTATTATGCTTTTTGCACCACGCAAGGGAGTGGTAAGGTATATAAGGTTTGGAGTTTTAAAGTGGGAGTTCGAAGTTTTAACAAAAACTGAATTAATAACAGAAAAGAGAAACGTCATTTAAACAACATGGGCGCCACAAGCCGCCGAAATCTTGGGGACTTGTGGCCCTTTTGTACTGACTCTTTCGAAGATACTTAATATTATATTACTATTAGGTACTTGATATGATATTTGCTTCGAACCCTCACAATGTATCATACAAAAAAGCAATTATCAGCGTTAAGGACACATATGATGGATTGTAAATTTACGCTTTTTATTTTTTCAGCTAAAATGTAAGTAGTGAATTAAAAGCGCTTTTGGAATAGTAGCTATAAACGTTACGTATCATAAATTATCTCAAGTCACGTGACTTCTTGGTTACACTACAGGCGGTTGTTACTATAGGGCAAGTGTTCGCACTTCAAGTCTCCACAACATCCTCCCAAACAATACAACGAATGCCTCTTTTTACCGTTCAGAAATTCAGATTGAATGAATTTCACTACATGGTGGTTTTAGAATTTCGTTCTGAATCCCTATTTCCGAACGGGAAAAACGTCACATGTATACCAGTCGGCATAGGTATACCAGTTAGTAGAACGGTTTTCCTACCGTTTCCTGATGGCTTTTTATTGGTATTTTTCATATTCTAGAATCGTAATTTTATAAGTTATCACGAAAATCAAATCAAAGAAAAGCCAAGGATTGCCTATTCATAACAACGGTATCTGCCAACTCCTTGTTAGTAAGGACAGGATATTTAAATTTATTTATGAATGCATTTCTATTTATTACCTAAAATATTTATTCGGTCACATCTTTCTAGCTTGCCGTAAATTCATAAACGCTTTGCTTGATTTGGGAGCATAATATAGTTGATGTGTTTAGATTTGAGTCCAGTCAAAATATGCATTTTACAGTGTGTATTTATTCGCATGGAGCTGAATTTTAGTAAAACTTGCAAAACTGGTATTTTTGATATTTAGCTCTTAAATGATTTAAGTACGTGTACAACCGAGGACTGCTTATTCGTAGTTTGTTTGTCAAAATGTCACAAAGGTCTGAACAAAATTTCTACGTATTTGAATTAATGCAAACCACAATAATTGGTCTATTTTAACCGGACTAGATGCATAAATTTAATTGGCAATTTAATAGGCCGCATAACGTTTTTTGGCATACTGTTTGTTTCGCATAACGTTCATACAGAATAAATCATAAGGCATACTTTATTGCCCCATAACTTCATTTATAAAAATAATTTATTAGCATAAAATGTTCATGCATAAATGGTTTTACAATAACGATTACTAATCATAACATTTATTGGCATCTCACACTATGGCATAAAGTTTGCAAGTCATACATACAGAATACCATAATTTGCCAAAAATAAAGGGATTTTAAGAGCAGGCGCTCGTGCTCGCCTTTGCGGTATCGGCTTGCTGGACCAGTCTCAGCCCCTTCGGCTCACACGGTGTCTACGCTTCGTTACGTAAGGGCGAAGGGGCTGCCCTCCCTCCGCGCATCCGGGTTTATAAAAACACTCTAAGGTGGGACAGAAAATGAGAGAGAGATGATTATTTACAATTCATTTCTTAAATAATCTTGGTCAAATATTATTATCTAATATTCACGTGCAAGTCGCTTTTTGGCATGACCTACATACTGACTAACCTGCCTCTTATCTCATAATGCCAACTTTGCAATAATCCAACCGCTCGCAAAATTACAACTTCTCATATCGCCAACTTCTCAGAAAGCCAATTTCTCACAATGCCAACTTCTGAAGGGACAGACGTGGTGTTTGCTTGAAGCAAATTGAACAAAAGTCGCTTTTCGCCAAAGTCACATTCATGAAAATCTGGAAATGGTACTTAATTTGGTCCTGGCGCTTCGCCGGGTGCTGTCGCACCACGCTCGCTTCGCTCGCTCGGCTCGCGCATGTATTACCTACATACAAACCTAACCCAATTGAACGGGTGTGTCTCATTTCGTAGTCTGTTTCTTCAGGAGTTGTCGTTTCGAGAAATTGCCATTATGCGAAGATGGTATTGTGAGAAAATGGCTTTCTGAGAAGTTGTAATTTTGCGAGCGGTTGGCATTTTGCGAAGTTGGCTTTGTGAGATGAGACTATAACCTGCTCCTCCTCGCTGCGCTCGACCTCACACCTTATATTATTTATTGTTACTTTCAAGACTCAACATAAAGTAGGCACATATGATCTGTACTTGATAAATTAGTCACCAAAAGTTTTTTTATAACTTAACATTTATGACTTTAGAGGTTATGGATACTTTCATTATGCGTTTTGTATTTTATGATAATTTATCTTTAGACGTATAACAGTTATGTTCTTTACATTTATGCTGTATAAAATTATGATAAAGAAAATTAGAGTAAGTGAAAGTAATCGCAATTAAACCATTCTGCATGTATAATATTCTGCTTATCTCAATTTATGCGAAAAAACTTTATGCTGAAACTGTTATACCAAACTACATTATGATAAAAAAAAATTATGTGACCGAAAGGGCTCCCCTAGTTATGTTATATATTTTTCTTCTGTTACCGTTATCTGCAGTAACCAAAACTCCACTTTGAAAACATCAATTCTCACAGATGGAGAGTTACCATCAGTTTATAGACATTATGTACATGTGTTTGTAAATATTTAGAGCATTAAGCATTAAACTGACCTATTTTTCAGATTTAGATAAAGTTCTAGGTAACAAAATATTGTTGCTATGTCTATGCATTCTAAATTCTAGTCAAATCCATACAGCCATTTCCGCTTGAGTTGACGTTCTCCGGAAGCATTTTACAGACTAACACTATCTTATGACTTATCAATTATTTATTTGCAATAAAAGCACCTGTTTGATATGCCGTATTTTAATTGATATAACAGTATACTAATTTATTACATTTCCCACAATACAGGTGTAGTAATTCTCCGTGCCGACGCTCAAGCTGCGTCTTTCCCGTACAACGCCATTTCAACGCGGACGCCATACTCGCCGCTCAACGACGTCTTCCGATTGACGAAGAAATAAACGCAGCGCCATCTTTCCGACGACTGTGAACTAAAACAAAGTGACCGGACGCCATCTACCCAACATTCGCGCAACTATTTCGCGGATTTTTTCCACAGACGGCGACACTCGAAGTGAAATCGAAAATCCAATCTCCCACATTTTGTAAATAACGATTAATCTTCGTTAAAATAAATTTCATAAATTAATTTTAATAGTTACTCATTTCGACTATAAGTTTTGTTTTACTGTAAATAATATAAAAGTATCTTCCACGTTTACTGAGGATGAATTAAATGTGTAGTTAGTTCCTGTTTTCGCCACCAGGTTTAGATTTTGGCGTTCTGTGCAAGTACAATTTTCATTTTTCATAAACCAATGCAATTTTAGTGTAAAATATAGTTACCAGTTTGAATCCGATTTCTGAATCTTGCCTGTAGATTTAATATTTATGTTATTTCATTCTTGGTGTGATCTGAGGAGTGATTTAATTGTAACAAAATAATGTGGAGATATGATTTATTTGCCATTACGTTGTACCTAGGATAAGTATGTACATTTTAGGTGCCTGTTTAATGTAAGATTTGTAGAGAACACAATAAAATAACATTTCTAAATAAAGAGTTTTGTTTAATTTATCTTAATTCTTGCATTGTATCATGATTATACCTATGCACCTACCGTTATAACTAAGGCTAAAATATATAAAGAATAAATTTAGGTTGAAATATTTATTTTCAATACCTTTTACAATTTTTTACAAAATAACAATGGCTTTTAGGTCTACAGAAAATAAATCTTATATTTAGTTGCAGAAGCCCTCGTTATCATATACTAACATATTTTGTTAGCTTTACTCAATATCACTGAAAATAACTATAGCAGTAGCGAATACGGGAGCCATATCGACATTTTTATGATGCGACGAGCGCTGGAAAATTGTTTTTTTTTATTCCCCAAGGGGAAGGCAGGTGAATAAAAATGCTCGTGGCAAAACCCGCCGCGCGCGACACGTGGTGATGTGGGACTCGCTAGTATGAATGTCAATCAATGCCTGGAAGCCTCGCAGCCTTCATCTGAAGCGACCGCCAGTTGGAGAAAAGGCCACGCAAGTGGGGTCCATTATGGGAAATATAATGGCTGGGAAAAAAATAAAAATCGGCCGTGAGCTGATTAGGGGACGGATCTACGAGACGGACTCGCGATTAGATGGTTGGGATGCGTTTCGGAGCGTTTGAAGAGCGCTTCCGAGAGTTTATTGAGATGTTGTTGAAAGTTGTTGTTGTCAACAACTTCATCAACAACTTGTTGTTGTTGTTGTCAAGATCTCTGTGCAGGTTGGAGTTACGCACGTACCTGGGTGTGTTTGAACTACTCGCAACTACTTCCAGAGGATGAGGATACCTAGCATTCGGAGATGGAGGTCGTTGGAACGATGGCATTTGTGGTCCAAGCGAATCACAAAACACTTGTCTGGATTCACATCGATACGCCATTTCTGAAACCATTCGACAAAGACTTTTACGGTCTTTTGGAGTTTGGTGATGACACTGGACAAATTGGCATTATGGTGTAAAGGTCCAAGGACAGGAAGGTATGTCATCGGCAAAGAGGGTGAATTCTACACCTTTTGGCGGGACGGATATGTCGTTACCATATACACCCTAAGGTGTATAACAGACGGACGAGGACTGAGCCCTGAGGGACTCCAGCCTTGATGGGAAGGGGCACGGAGAACGTACCTTCGTGTTTAAAATGAAATATGCGATCTTTGAGATAGGATGCGATTATCCTGACTAGGCGATCCGGTAAGCCTTTTTTGTAAAGTTTATAAATAAGACCACTGTGCCAGACTTTATTGAAAGCCTTGGCTTCGTCGAAGAATACTGCGATCGTCTTAGATCACCTCGGATAGAAGCCACAGAAGCTGGGAGTGCTTAGCGCGAAAGCCGAATTGATTGGATACGGGGGTCGCCATCCCTTGGATAAAGATAGTTTCCCATTCGAGAAAGTATGACTCTCTCGAGAAGTGTAGCCATGGCCTTGAGGAGGCTGATGGGTCTGTGGTTAGCCAGGATATTCAGAGGTTTACCCGGCTTGGGAATGCCTATGACTGTAGCTTCTTCCCAAGCTTTTGGAAAGTAGTTTCTTTCCAAGCTTTTGGAAAGTAGCTAAGGTCAAAGCAGGCATTGAAGATGATCGCTAGCAAGGTAAGTGCATGGTTAGAAATTCCATCCGCACCCGGAGCCTCTATAGACTATAGACTTCTCATGAGAAGATAAATTTCATCATTAGATGCTGAGACGGGGTCGGTGGTGATAAGGGGGACATCCTTCACCTGCGGAGGAATTCATCCTCCACCGCCCGGATATGCAAAGGGTCCGCGAGTTGGGTGCTGGGCGAGCATTGTGAGGCAATGCTGCCCGCGAAGCATTCGGCTTTCTCTTCGTCTTCGAAGGTGGTAGTGCCGCCGGGTCGTGTGATAGGAGGAGTGTGAGTGGTGGCGTCAAAGCGTACGGCTCGTGCCACCCTTAAGTACGCTTAGTGGGACGGGGAGATATTATCCATGAGGTCGTTCATCTGAGCGTCTCTGAGATCAGTGAGACAAGATCTAACTTTACGTTGTAGCTGATGCGTAGCTAATCTATAGGCGGGCATGGGGTAGAGCTTGGCTTTGCGGAGAGCCACGTTCTTTGCTTTGATAAGGTTGCTAACGGCTAAGGGAAGCGTGGGTCTGCCTTGCTTAGCAACCTTATCTTTATCACTGATGGCGGAGTTGATAGCAAAAGTGAAGGAATCAGCTGTCGAGTCTATTTTGTCCGGGCTATCGAGATAGTCGGACGAAATCGCGAGTGGGGAGTTCAGGGCTTCCATGGCCAAAGCTAGGGTATCTTTAAAGCTTTTCCAGTGGGTATACGTCTTAGGAGAATTGTAGTTGTTGTTAGGAGGCCCTAGTACAAGGGTGACTGGGCGGTGGTCGGAACCTAGGTGAACGAGTGGTTCGATAGACCTGAGATCGCTGTGGATTCCCTTGACTAAGGCAAAATCGAGGATGTCAGTGGAGTGGTTCGGGTTGTCTGCATGATGAGTGGGAGTGACGGGGGAAATTATGTCTAAGTCAAGTGATTCTGTGATGTTAAGGAGTACGACTCCGCTGGTATTGGTCGATAGGCACGTCCAGTCCGTATATTTGAAGTTGAAGTCCCCGAATATAATGACTGAATGGCCGAGGGGGAGAATGGCCTTAAATTCACTATGGATATGTATGATGCTACTAGACTGCTGCTGTAGACTGAAGCTATGATGATGGTCTGATGACCTGTCATAACCAGCCTACGCATAGTGGCTTCCATGTTGATGAGAGGATACGTAGGGAAAGGAAAGTAAATGGCTGTGCTGCCGTGACCCCGATGTCGTTACGTGTAAGAGCGTATTTAGGAATGACGAGTCCCCTGAAGCGGGATAGAGTGAGTCACGTCTCTTGGAGGAGCTGTAAGTCTAGCTCATTGTTCTGAAGGAACAGTTTGAGCTCAGGAAGGTTGGTTTAGAATATGGAGGATGCGGACGTTAAATAAGACTAGTTATAAGCCCCTTGGTTTAGTACGACCGGTCGCCTTGTTTGTAGATCTATTCTTTATGCAATTTATAATGAACTGAGAAGTGAGTGATGCTCGGCTAGAGCTAAAAGACGCTCTCGCGGAGAGCGGGAGGCTCGCAGTTTGCGTGCGAGCACAGCGTTTTCCCTAATCTCTACGTTTTGGATAACTTCAGCCGGGCCCACGGGAGCTACGGGAGCTGGGATTGGGCGGGAAGGTGCGGCGGCCGGAGGCTACAGGCGTTAGCTGGAGTCGGCTTCGGCTGAGTGGGCTTTGCTTACGGGGTAGCCCGGTTGCGCAGCGGCGGGAAGTGAGCGGGAGTGAGCGGTGGCGCCGGCTTAGGCGCGGCCCTCTTGGCGAAGGAGCGAGGACCGCGAGTAAAACCCCTGTAGTTGGCTATGTGCCCGGATTGGCTGCACAACACACAAGCAGGGGGGAAATACATTCGGGAATGAAGTTGGCCATCGTGATTGAAGATAAAACAGTAGTGGTGATGCGCAGAAGTCACAACACTGACAACTCGTGAGCAACTGCGTTTATCACTGTGTAGCACGGGCTTAAAAGTCCTCAGATCAATTTTGACTACTTTTTGGGGGGAACAAAACTCAATGCCTGAGAGACAGTTATTGGCTCTCGTCCAGCTGATTTATCGAAAGCAAGGTATGGATAAACTCCGACTCTGCAGAAAATAATTCTCGCCATTTCTGTCAATTTCTATTGGATTTACAGAGAAGTACAACGAAATTTGAACCCGAATTGGCTTACACTTTTAACTTCGTTCCGCGCAATTCGTCAAGATAGAAATAAAAAAGATAGAAAAATAATTAACTTAAAAAGTTAAAGATATGCATAAGTTTCTTTGAGTAAATAATCGTCAGGAAATCAATAATTAAGACAAATCGAAATTCTTGTTTACATTCGTCTATCTTTGTTCACAGTGAGGTTATTGTGTCATGCGATAAAGTTTATTAACATTAGACATTAATAAGTTAATGATATAACCATTTAGTTATTGCTTTCTGCCATTATGAGAATATTCCATCAATTAACAATGGTTTGATGTTGAAATATTACATGACTGCTGAATTATCATCTCCTTAAAATGAATAATTACCACGTGTGATCTTGTGTGCGTTAGATAACCCTGTCCTCGTGGTTCGATTCATTAATCACATAAGTATTTGAAAATACCTATGTAACAAAAACTGTATAGTTATAGTTAAATACAATGAGTAGATACCAAATATTTCTTCATCTATGTCATCTTCAAAATCATGTCTTTCTAAACTGTTGGTAGAGCTTGTCATTATGAAAACAAAAAAACTTCAGCTTGAGTAAAAAAAAACAAAAGCACGCAGAAAAAAAAGATAAAACAGATTTCCTAGAAAAAAAAAACAAATGCAACTGTTGAGTACTCCGTCTTGGTGCTACTACGCTACTGATACACAGAATATGCTTAGATACCTACATATATGATAACTCCATTCTTTCTGCGTCGGGAAGAGGAGAAGATTACTATACGCATATTTGTGTTACAAAAAATATTTTACCATACACCTTCAGGTTTCCCGCTTGTGTTCAATAGACTGAAGTACCTATGTACTTTCATAATAACAGTACAGTGTACCATATACTTAGATTCTAATTAAGTTCAAATTCTGGTAAAAATACTGGGTAATGTATGATGTATGGTCATTGAAAACATAAATATGAGGTACATAAAAACCGATTTGAATCCCGACGATTTCATATAACTATTTGTTTTACTGACGTGCCTACTTTTAAGTGAAGTAATTGGACTTTGCAAAAATTTGCTCAAAAATATATACAGGAGTTTTCTAACGTTCTTACCCTTTTTTTTAATATACATATCTTATTAGGTTAACACAAAACATTACCGGATAATCACAATATTAAAAAAAATCATTTCAACTCAAGGTAACAAATAACATTTGTTCTTTTTCAAAATTAAACGTTAATGTTTCTGAAATACAATTCGTTTCCGAGTGTGCTGGCAGACCACGTGAACTTGAACGTCGACTCCGTCGGCCCGAGGTTTTCTTCCTCTATTATATTGTTCTGGT
Organism: Marasmarcha lunaedactyla; assembly: GCA_923062675.1. Lineage (NCBI taxonomy): Eukaryota > Metazoa > Arthropoda > Insecta > Lepidoptera > Pterophoridae > Marasmarcha > Marasmarcha lunaedactyla. The sequence goes on from OV281358.1 coordinate 8,749,129, forward strand.
TACTTCTGGAACATCAAAAACGTAATATATACTTATTTAATCTAACGAAAGTCCCTTTTTTTTAGCTATATCATCCCTTTTTAATGGCAAACCAGCTTTGCCAAGGTTTACTTAGCCTTTATTGGTAAGGTCTCAACTACGCTTCGAAACATAAATATTAGGTCTTTACCTATGAAATTGCCGTTTTTCACGAAATAAATGAAGCGTAATTTTTTTTGTATATTATTTATTTCTATTAATCAAAATAATCACCCATGCAATCAATGCATCTTTGCCAACGCATTGGTAGCTTATTGATGCCTTTCTTGAAGAAATCAGCTGGACGGGAGGCAAGAAAATCTTCAAAGGCATTTTGTACTGCCTCTCGGGTATTGAATTTTTTTCCCGCCAAGAAGTTATCCAAATTCTGGAAAAAGTAGAAGTCTGCAGGCGCAAGGTCTGGTGAGTACGGCGGATGACGGAGAACTTCCAACCCCAACTCTTGTAGCTTGGAGACCATCTGCTGTGCAGTATGAGGTCGCGCGTTGTCGTGCAGGAGCAGTGGAGCCGAACGATTGACCAAAGCTGGTTGGAGACGTGCGAGCTTCTCCATCATTGTGTTCAGTTCTTCACAGTACACATCTGCAGTAATGCTTGTCCCGTTTGGCAAGAAGCTGTGATGAATTACACCCGCGTTAGACCACCAAACAGTGAACATCACTTTTCTAGGGGTAAGTTTTCGTTTAGGGCATTGTTTGGGTGCTGAACCAGGGTCCAACCAACTTGCTGAGCGCTTACGATTGTCAAACAGGATCCATTTCTCGTCACAAGTAACAATGCGGTTCAGAATTCCTTCATTTGTATGCCTGCTGAGCAGTGCAAGGCACGTCTCCACGCGAACTTCGCGCTGGCGGTCATTGAGTTCGTGGGGTACCCATTTGTCAAGCTTTTTTACCTTGCCAATTTGACGCAAATGGACCAATATTGTTTTGATCCTAACGTCGAAAGCTGCTGCTAATTCAGCCGTGGATTGAGTTTCATCAGCTTCCACAATTGCCTTTAATTCGTCATTGTCGACCAAAGTTTTTGGACAACCACGGGGTCATTTTTCAGGTCAAAATTTCCAGAACGGAAGCGGGTAAACCAATAACGGGTGGTGCGTTCGTTTGTAGTGTTCGCTCCGTAAACGTCGTTGATGTTGCGTGCCGCTTGTGCCGCTTTGCTGCCACGACGGTACTCATACTCCATAATTACTCGATTTTTTAACTTATCCATGATGACGAAAAATGTTCGAATGCGTTGAAAACAAAACACTACTATTAAACAAATGACGATTTTAGAAAAATAATTCCATGTTTGTCAAATAAAATTAATTTGAAATTAGAATTATCAGTCATAAAAAAAAATATTTTCATTTGAAATGGCCAGTACGACAAAACGGCAGTTTCATAGGTAAAGACCTATTATAAGAATGACATATATTTTACTTTTTACACTTTGTATTCAGAAAACAGTCCAACGAATGAGCACATGTTCCGCTACGTTGCAAAAGATCTGAGCCTTAAACTACTGAAGCACAATTTATTTAGGACGTTAAAAATTTAAACAAGTACATAAAATAATACAACCGATGGAGGTCTAACTGCTCACGGAAACCTTAAGGAACACTTAGAAACATTAATACTAGTAAATTAATGCTGTTCTTAGTTTACTTACCTTTCCACTCTCATCCCGTTTATGTGGTAAATAACTGGTGATGATTCACAACGAAAATATATGGCTGCAGCGATGATCATCTGCAATCAAATATTGGAAATGAAGTATTACGTGAGCGATCCAGATTACAAGTGTTCACGACCTAATGTTAGTACTTACTCAATTTTTTTTATAGAGTACAAGTGAAGTAACTTACTTAAAAAAATAGAAAAATACTTTATGTTCTAACTAGGTACTCATATGTATTTATGATTTACCTATATGATTTAGCTCACTCGTGCGTGCCGCCCTATGTGTGCGTGTGCTTGTAAATATTAGGTCTTTACCTATGAAATTGCCGTTTTTCACGAAATAAATGAAGCGTAATTTTTTTATATATTTTTTATTTCTATTAATCAAAATAATCACCCATGCAATCAATGCATCTTTGCCAACGCATTGGTAGCTTATTGATGCCTTTCTTGAAGAAATCAGCTGGACGGGAGGCAACAAATTCTTCAAAGGCATTTTGTACTGCCTCTCGGGTATTGAATTTTTTTCCCGCCAAGAAGTTATCCAAATTCTGGAAAAAGTAGAAGTCTGTAGGCGCAAGGTCTGGTGAGTACGGCGGATGACTGAGAACTTCCAACCCCAACTCTTGTAGCTTGGAGACCGTCTGCTGTGCAGTATGAGGTCGCACGTTGTCGTGCAGGAGCAGTGGAGCCGAACGATTGACCAAAGCTGGTTGGAGACGTGCGAGCTTCTCCATCATTGTGTTCAGTTCTTCACAGTACACATCTGCAGTAATGCTTGTCCCGTTTGGCAAGAAGCTGTGATGAATTACACCCGCGTTAGACCACCAAACAGTGAACATCACTTTTCTAGGGGTAAGTTTTCGTTTAGGGCATTGTTTGGGTGCTGAACCAGGGTCCAACCAACTTGCTGAGCGCTTACGATTGTCAAACAGGATCCATTTCTCGTCACAAGTAACAATGCGGTTCAGAATTCCTTCATTTGTATGCCTGCTGAGCAGTGCAAGGCACGTCTCCACGCGTACTTCGCGCTGGCGGTCATTGAGTTCGTGGGGTACCCATTTGTCAAGCTTTTTTACCTTGCCAATTTGACGCAAATGGACCAATATTGTTTTGATGCTAACGTCGAAAGCTGCTGCTAATTCAGCCGTGGATTGAGTTTAATCAGCTTCCACAATTGCCTTTAATTCGTCATTGTCGACCAAAGTTTTCGGACGACCACGGGGTTCATTTTTCAGGTCAAAACTTCCAGAACGGAAGCGGGTAAACCAATAACGGGTGGTGCGTTCGTTTGTAGTGTTCGCTCCGTAAACGTCGTTGATGTTGCGTGCCGCTTGTGCCGCTTTGCTGCCACGACGGTACTCATACTCCATAATTACTCGAATTTTTAACTTATCCATGATGACGAAAAATGTTCGAATGCGTTGAAAACAAAAAACTAACTATTAAACAAATGACGATTTTAGAAAAAGAATTCCATGTTTGTCAAATAAAATTAATTTGAAATTAGAATTATCAGTCAAAAAAAAAATATTTTCATTTGAAATGGCCAGTACGGCAAAACGGCAGTTTCATAGGTAAAGACCTATTATGCAACTTAACTTTGTATGGCAGCCGCCATCTTGTCAAGCCGTGTTCTCGTCGCAGCGCGGTGCGTACGTACAAACACACGCACACACAAACGTTGCGGTATATAGGGTGATTTTAAAACTAAGTAACAAACTTTCAGGGATGAGTCTACCCGTGAAATTAAGTAATTTTTCTATCGGACCATACCAGAGAAAAACAGCAGCTGTTCCATACATTTTGGTCGAGTACGTTTTTTCGACTATAAGGCCGCGCGTACAAATGACGTACCTACTATCTTTAGAGGTACACGCGGTTCAGACGTGATCCCGTGGTGATTCATTCATACCATACCTTTGGCACATTTCACTTCCTTGTTAATTATGAAATTACTTTATTGGTATCAAATGTTATCGATAACCAATTAAACAAAACAAATCTTTAATTTTTATAATCATATTTTTTTTAAAAAGGCGTTACAATTTGTTCATGATAAGCAAAAATCAATAACCTAATCTAAAGGTTTTAACGCTTATAATAATTTGTTTTTTTAATTAGCATTTGCATAGAATGTAATAATTTAACTCATTTTTCGGGATTAATAGTTTAAAATTAAACTAGCTCCTCCGACTCGGCCATGGAAGGTAGATTAACGATGCTGCGAAATACTGTATTGCGACGATACGGAACTGCGAAACTTTGAAACTACTTTGAGATATTATTCTTCTGTTCGATGAAATGCAAATAAATTGCTTTAACAACGAATTGCGAAAATATTTACTTCGACACACCATTCTCCTATATGCTGATATGCGCTGACATGGAACCATACCCCCTCTAACGACTCCACTACTGAACTTTACTGAACTTAAGTTCAAAAGTATAGAAGTACGATGTACATTAGTTCGAAAGTTCACTATAGCGAAGTATGGAATTCCAATGATCATGTGTTTTTTTTTTTAACCAAAGACGCTTTTTTTGCAAAGCTGGAAATAGTACTTAATTTGGTCCTGGCGCTTCGTCGGGTGCTCCCGCACCACGCGGGCTTCGCTCGCTCTGCTCGCGCGTGTATTAACTACATACAAACCTAACCTAACCCACTTTAGAGTCGCTACAGTGAACTTTCGAATTAATGTACTTGGTATGTCTATACTTTTAAACTTACATACCTCGCGATTTCGTAATTCGCATTTCAGTATTTATCAGTATAATGTGAAAAATATACATTTATCGCAATTCCAGGATTCACAACTTAGTAAGTCGAAGAAGGTGTTTTCACAGTTCCGTGTTGTCGCTTTACAGCACTTCGTAGCATTGTGAATCTAACTCCCGAATATTCGCAGTTCCGTTTCGTCGCAACACAGTAATTCACAGCATCGCCGAGTGAGCTCCTACTGTTGTTAGTGCCGCCGTCACGGTCGCGTCCTGTGGGACAACGCGACACTCTGGTTAAGGGTACAAACCCATATGAAATTAAAATCAAATAAAACCAGATTTTGCTTGTGATTTCATAGCCGGCAAATCATAAACAACCTTCATCGAAGTTGTTCAATTGATTATTAAATATACATATAGGAATGATTTGTTGGTAACTAAAGGCCTAGGTAAGAATTGCCTTCACTCTTGTATTTCTGTGCCTGTTTCTTCACTTTGGTTGAATTTTAACATGGTTACAATAGGAGAGAATATATTAAATCTAGTGTTTAACGTGTTTGAGTAACAAATCAAACGAAACATTCACATTTATAACATTAAAAAAAGTTGAAACTGCAATGCGCGATGTAAAAAACTGTGGGTTACGAATAGCTTAGGTTATAACCTATACTAACTATATTGTGTGTTTAGTTTGTACCATATTTTTGGGGTATATTAAAATACAATTCTTAGAGAATTTTCATGCGGTGATCCCGTTTCGAGATAAAATATGAACAGCCTGTGTCATCTCTAGGTAGATTTGAATCTCTCAATTTGAATGTTTCTGATTTTTGTGTAGTATTTTATTTTAAATCAGTTATAAATAAATAGGTAAGTACTTATAGTTCAGTCACGGAGTTGTAAATTTAAAAGTTAGTTTAAAGTTAGTTAGTTAGCTAATTGAAAAATGGCAATCAGACGCGATTGGTGAGGCGGGCTATTTCTGCCAGTGTCGCGTATTGGTGAACACAGTACAAAAAATAAAATAAAATTGCCAAAAAATAAATTCCGTTGGGCATTGAGATAGGCTAATAAAATAAAATAATAATAATAAATTTAATACTTAACACAAAATACCTGCTAAGAATGTACGATCATAGGCTAATATTAAACCGATGAATGAATTTACATAATATTATTAAAACCTTCAGGCTGTAAGTAGCGAGGAGATATTAGTTGGGCACTGAATCTTAGGAGGAAGCAAATCAAATAGTGATAACGGAACGAGCGGGCAATTAAAAAATATATTTTTACTGAAAACATTGACATGACAGTTTAACCTAAAAGAAGTTAGAAAATCATGCTACTTTATGACCTCTTGTAGAGGATGACTGTCAGTCAAATTATTTTACGCATTTTCTATAAAATAAGCTTTGCCTGTGAACTTTTACAAAAAAATATTAAAAAGTGATATCTCAAAATTGATTTTGAAAGAGAATCCGATTTTTTACTTCATGTAGGTACCTACCGAATCAATACGTCTTACGCAATCTACAAATATTATTTATTGTTCTCAACTACTCACCCAGGCACAAAAAAGCCGCATTATTAATGAATAGCTGGGAATTATTTACACAGGCACAAGCAACTGCTCTATCTCCTTTAACTTCATATGCAGTAATGATCGAGCTTAGGTCCTGCTCTAAATAGATAGCGATAATTTATACGCAAGTTCTGATGTAAAGTAAACGTAGGTAAACTTCAAAACAACAGTAATTATTTAAGAGGTAAATGCACAAAGTTATGGAGTGCAAAGAAATCATAGCTATTTCTCCCTATACCTAACCTAAGATAAACGATTAGTGCTCATCACAACAAATATTACACTACGTTTACCCGCAGTTATTGGAATCTTCTGTTTTTCGCTACGAGCTCCATACACATGATCGATAACGTAATTTACGATCGTAACGACGAGAAAAACGTAATTTTACGCGTGACTTATATTTACTTTTAGTAGTTTTTAAGAGGTTTCATAAGACCCACTCACAGAATGGTTTTCATAATTGTGAACCCGCGGATTCGGCAGGAAGCAAAAATTTAGGCTATGTTTAAGGTGCATTTTACATGGTGCGGTTGCTTGCGGCGCCTGTAGCCCAGTTTAGCATGTAAATATGTAAAGAACGAATCCAACGATTTCTTCAGTTTTGAGAAAATTCGCTACGCCTTATTTATTGGCTACTTATTATGAAATAAAAAAAAAGTGATATACTGATTTGGTTGTATACATAACTGAAAACAGCACATAAATAAATACAAAAGACTAAATTATTAAATTAAAACAACCTAGTATCAAGGAAGTATATCACGCACATCAAAATCGGGTAAATGCCTGACAGTCCGTTTGAAATCATTCACTGCACAACAGAAACTGAATCCTTCTCGAGCATTGTCAGGCTGCCATGTTAACCAGTTAAAGTTGCCGGAACCTCGACAAATATCCTGACAGAAGAATCGTTCCTGAGCTTCCTCTAACGTCAAATATGGATGGTTGATCCCGATAAAAACCGTCCCTCTGAGTGACTTTGCCTCATAAACTACTTTATAGAAATACAAAGGCACTGGCATAAGTGGCTTGTTGGTGTCATTATTATGTAAATAAAGCTCTACGTTTTCGTTCTTGTTATTTTTTAGATACGATACGCCGTAGGTACCAGTGTAGATGTCAGTGTCGTATTTTTTTGCACTTATGTGGTTCCTCAGATCAACTTCTAAAGTATTCCAGTTTCCGCCGTTCAGCCCATTCCACTGCGGAGCGCAGTTCACGTAGTGGAAGGTTGCTCGTTCTCCAAAAGCAAAAACAAAGTCCGTTTTAGCCGCCAAATGTCCCCTAGCAAGAAACTCATTCGGAGTTATATACGTTTCAGTCATAGACCCAATTAACGCATTCACCGCTTCCTTTTGACCTCTAGGAGACATCAAATAATTCACAGGCAACCCATTAAAATTATTATTATCTATGAAAAAGGGTCGTTTTATTTTAGTTTGAAAATATGCGTTATATGGTTTTTGTTTATATTTGGTATATAAGACGCGTAATTGTCTGGGATTAAAACACGATTCATACAGAGGATAGAACTGATTTTCGATGTTGTAGCCGACTTCTAGAACTGGATAGCCTTGGTAGCAGATTCGATCAGTTTCTTTGCTTTCATATTCTGGTGCGTCCGAACAGGTGAAGTAATCGAAGACTGATGGATGACTGAGCCATTCGTCATTTTCGAAGGTAGATCCAAAGATGCATTTGATAGTGCCGATTGCTCTAGCTTCAGCAATATTGGGGTGCCTTAGGTTAGCGTCAGCTCCACAACTTAGTATCAGTTCTTCGCCTTCATTAAGCTCAATATTTCCAAGGTCATCAGTGGGTTCCAGCAGCTGTCCATTGCGGAGTATCACTGGCAAAGGATCATTGAAATGAAGCCTACTATTCAGGTTACATTTCTGCTTAATGTGCATATTGAACACAAATAATATCAAAATATGAAGCCACTGGAACATTACTATTTTTTTTTTACAAAATGGTCGCTAGTTTCAGTAATGAATATAAAAAAATAATTTCAGTTTACAAAACACTTTAAATTTTGCCTGTAAAATTATAAACAATGAGAATGTTATCATAAGTGCTTTGAAGGAGGCGAGACAGGGACCCAAGCAATAGCATAAATCAACGTCGCATTTCAATACCAACATAAGAAGCAAAGATGGTATTACAAACCTACCGGGCTAAGCTGTGCAAAATTATGGACCCCGCGTTTTACATTGATATCGATGTAAAAAATCTAAAACTAAAGTTTTTTAAAGTTCATAAGAGAGGGCTTTTAGCAATTTGTCCAAGTGAAAACGTTGTATTACCTACTTTTGTCAAGCGTAAAAGTAAATAAAATATTTTGAATTATGCCTAGTGTTTTTAGTAAATATGACATAAATGTTTTTATAAAAAGAAATTCAAAGGTCTTGTTGTTGTATATTGATACTAAAATGTTAGTTGGCAACCCTCGCCATAGACTAGAGGAAGATTTTAAGAAATAAAGGATTCAATATGGCTTCGTGCTAATAAACAAGTTACTCGTCGTTTTATTTAATATTGCTTTGTGCTTTTAATTTAACATTATACTCAATAAACATTATACAAAATACATTTGTAATATCGCAGACATTCCGATTGTGCCGTTTGTACCGATCCAGGTATTAAAATGATTAGTAACAAAGGCTGTAGAATTTCTGCTGTTATAGGCTGGAGCACTACCGACTACAAATGTGACTTTTCGTATTTAAAATGGTCATATCTCAGCCAGTTATGTCGCTTCTAATAAAACATGCAAAGAAATTTCCTTTTTTTATTTCATTTAAATCCCCATGATCGTTAGAGAGATTTGATCACTATAACTGACTCAATTTATTGATGCCATAAAAATATAGAGTGATCTTTCCGAATTATACGAAATTTTTATTATTTAAAAAATAAGTTTTACTGTAAGGAATGTTTCCTTACAGTAAAACTTGCTAGCTCCAGTATTTCGAGTACTTTCCCTACACGTAACATTGCAACATTCTACCCTTAATACTGGACCTCTTCATAACGTCATCTAGTGTCCTCATATACTAACTATGATTTGGTTAAACTGTTATGCCAAAGCCCTTGGGTGCGACCTTCCGAACTTTCCGTCATCGACAGTAATTTTCAGTTGCCCCTAGCAACGTGTCATTGCGCGTGGATATTTATTAATAGACATAAATATGGTCTAATTTGTAATCAAGTAATTTAATGCAGGGAAACCCAAGAAACAACAATCTAACATAAGTTTTAATCTATAAGCCTTATTTTAATATTTTTATTCAAAATATTAATTTTAAATCCACTAGCATGCGGGGATGAATATACCTAAGTAATTGAAACACAATGCCGTCAAGTTACTTGGGTATACTGACCAAAATTGTCGTCGCTAATTACAATTAAAATATGTTTACATAATGTATTCTAGTAAGACTGTTTTACAATTAGTGGGAACTTTCATGAGTAGTATAATTTTGAGAATTTTTGACAACGGTTCTATATATGACCTGCATATACCGGGTGAAACATAAGTCTTAACAGAAATATGTGTATCATACTGTTTAACTTTAGTTTAAACACGTGGACGTGACAACAGGCAAACTTATGCAAAAGTTGTTTGATGATTCGTTAATTTAAAAAAATGTTTTTAATTAACTGTGTCATGGTCACCCTAATTGCTACGTTAAAATAGACCCATAGCATATTACTGTATTCGAATAGGGTGAGGTTGGTGTTGCTATTTTGAATTATTATCAATAAAGTTTAATTGTTTGCTTCTAGAGTTAATGCAATGAATTTACCTTAAAATACTGCTATAGAAACAAAAATTTCTGCTTACGACTTATGTTTCACCCTGTATTCTATGAACACTGGACAGATGGACATTCGTCATCATTGATAAGTTAAAAATTCGAGTAATTATGGAGTATGAGTATCGTCGTGGCAGCAAAGCGGCACAAGCGGCACGCAACATCGACGACGTTTACGGAGCGAACACTACAAACGAACGCACCATCCGTTATTGGTTTACCCGCTTCCGTTCTGGAAATTTTGACCTGAAAAATGAACCCCGTGGTTGTCCAAAAACTTTGGTCGACAATGACGAATTAAAGGCAATTGTGGAAGCTGATGAAACTCAATCCACGGCTGAATTAGCAGCAGCTTTCGACGTTAGCATCAAAACAATATTGGTCCATTTTCGTCAAATTGGCAAGGTAAAAAAGCTTGACAAATGGGTACCCCACGAACTCAATGACCGCCAGCGCGAAGTTCGCGTGGAGACGTGCCTTGCACTGCTCAGCAGGCATACAAATGAAGGAATTCTGAACTGCATTGTTACTTGTGACGAGAAATGGATCCTGTTTGACAATCGTAAGCGCTCAGCAAGTTGGTTGGACCCTGGTTAAGCACCCAAACAATGCCCTAAACGAAAACTTACCCCTAGAAAAGTGATGGTCACTGTTTGGTGGTCTAACGCGGGTGTAATTCATCACAGCTTCTTGCCAAACGGGACAAGCATTACTGCAGATGTGTACTGTGAAGAACTGAACACAATGATGGAGAAGCTCGCACGTCTCCTACCAGCTTTGGTCAATCGTTCGGCTCCACTGCTCCTGCACGACAACGCGCGACCTCATACTGCACAGCAGACGGTCTCCAAGCTACAAGAGTTGGGGTTGGAAGTTCTCCGTCATCCGCCGTACTCACCAGACCTTGCGCCTACAGACTTCTACTTTTTCCAGAATTTGGATAACTTCTTGGCGGGAAAAAAATTCAATACCTGAGAGGCAGTACAAAATGCCTTTGAAGAATTTGTTGCCTCCCGTCCAGCTGATTTCTTCAAGAAAGGCATCAATAAGCTACCAATGCGTTGGCAAAGATGCATTGATTGCATGGGTGATTATTTTGATTAATAGAAATAAAAAATATATAAAAAAATTATCTTCATTTATTTCGTGAAAAACGGCAATTTCATAGGTAAAGACCTAATATTAAAATGAATTTAGCACGAGATAATCGTTCATATTTGTTAGCTTAATTGGCTAGGTACAGATTTTAGGGTTTTTAAAAACCGTTATTTTTTTGGAATACTCTCCCTTAAAATAATTAATCATGAATTATTTATTAAAATTAACTTTAAAAATGATTTTAGAAACCACTCAGCAAAAATATTTTCAGTCTGGAGTTGAACAATAACACAGGTTAAGGTAATGGGTTGCCTTTGCCAGATTATGGAATTATTATGTACTTCATTCAACTGAAAGGCTAATTAGAATTTTTTAACGAACTAAAATGGTCTGTATCCTAACGCTCTATCCTTAATGTCACATATTCAGTTCGATAGTCTATAAAAAAAAAAAACAATTTATTCGCCAGCCCTTATAAGCCCTGGCGTAATCGATATAGGATATAAGCCATGTCTTAGGGGTGTGTTTTTCGATAACGTTATACACAGTATTGTAAAAAAAACTGAGCGTGGTCATTTACGGCAAGTAGTTCAGTTTAAGATAAATAAATAAATAAATATTTCTAACAATCACACCACATTATCTAGCCCAAATTAAGTATCATTAAAGAACTTGTGTTATGGATACTAGATAACGGATAAATAAACTTAAGAAATATATATAAGCACATATAGATATTTTTTTTATATATAAATATATTAGAAATAAACTTAAATAAACGTAAATACACATCCATGACTAGAAAGCAAATATAATAACACATCTGCCCCTACCAGGATTCGAACTCGGGACCAAATAAAAGTTATCTGAACATGGAACAATCAGCACTAGGCGCAAAGGTTCGTATATATTTAACATAACCAACATCAAACACTGAGTCAAAGAATTAAAAAAGAAAGAGTATTCTTCAACTTCGATTCCTGGAATCGGGAGCCACGTAAAAACCGCGTGATAAAGCTGGTTTTCTAACGACTTTCGTTAGATCTCTCGCGATTTTCCTGACAAAAACAAACATTATAAAAGTATTAAAACTATATGTATTTCCATATCGCAAAATACTTCAAAACGTAAGTTCAGTATATCAAAAAAAAGATGTATAAGAAAAATTTTATCTGTAAACTTTATGTCCTCATCGGCAATTGTTTAAACAATGATTATAAAAAAAAATAAAAAAGGTGACTGACTGTCCAGCCCACAAAATATTTCAAATCAAAACAGTTTCACAATAACACTTAATTACGGAGAGAATGTAAAATTGTACAATTCAACAAAATATCGTTAAAATAACAATTCGAGAGTACAACTATGGAGCATCATCCAATAAAGTTCAATAAAAGTTTTATCATAGAAACATGAAAGTATATTCAAGGCAATATGCCAGTCACTTCAAAATATGGTAGATGTTTTACAACTTCTCTGAAATTTTCTATGGTACAGCAGAAAGCGTAGCCATCGTGTGGGTTGTTTGGATGCCAAGTCAACCAGTGGAAGTTCAAAGTACCTCGACATATGTCCTTGCAGAAAAACAGGGACCTGGCTTCCAACATCGTGTAATAAGGGTTATTAATACCAATGAAAACAGACCCTCGCTTCGTACTTTTCTCATAAACAACCTTGTAGAAGTATAGCGGCACGGGAACTAATGGATTCTCTTTAGTGTCATAATACAAATATAAATCCACTAACTCATTAGACGCGTCTCTTAACTGGGTCACGCCGTAGGTACCCGTGTATATGAGGACATCGTATTTACTTTCATGCACGTGGACTCTCAAGTCCGATTCTAAAGTGTTCCAATTACCTCCGCTGAAACCTCTCCACTGTGACGCTGCGTTCACATAGTGACTTGTTGCCCTCTCGCCATACGCGTACACAAAATCAGTTTTTGCGACCAGTCGACCTATAGTTAAATATTCTATCGGAGTGATGTACGTTTTAACCATTCCACCGACTGCTTTTTCAACTGCATTCGTTTGCCCTTTTAGAGACATCACATACTCTATAGGAATAGCATTATAGATATCATCACTAATAAACGGAGGCGAGCTTATACCGGTTTGGAAGAAATTGTTGTAAGCTCTAAGTCTGTAGTTGACGTAAATAGTTCGTAAGTCTCTGTCGTCGAAGCAGGCTTCGTAAGCGGGGATGAAGACTTCTTTGACATTGTATCCGACCTGGATGATACGGAATTCTTCGTAGCAGGAGCGATTGGTGTGGATGGCAGTGAATTTTGGTGGGTACATGCAGGTGAAGTGCTCGAAGTGGGCGTGGCCGTTGAGCCAGTAGCTGTTGAAGAAGATAGTGCCGCCTTCGCAGGTGACATAAGCGACATCCACCTCCCGCGTAGCACCAGGATGCAGCAAGAAACCCCCACTGCCTTCACAACTCAACGTCAACATCTCTCCCTGATCAATCACCGCATTCCCAAAATCGTCATTCGGCTCTAAAAGCTTCCCATTCCTTATTATTATTGGAAGAGGCTCACAAAAATGTATACTCGGTGACAGAGTACACTTCGGCTTAGCTCTTTGCAAGTTCATGAGACAAAAAACCATTAAATACATTTTTTCGAACATTTTCTTGAAGTTTTAATTTTTACACTTTTAATATTAACTTAAATATTGTTTAAAATTTTTTATTTAATAACACTTTCAAATCGATTATTACATTTTCGGTATAATTTTGACAACAGTCGTCTGTAAGAACAATGATTGAAGCTGATTTGATGGTGACTGTATTTTTGACATTCCTGTGACGGAAAATAATAGGAAATCCACAAACAGCTATTGAGTGTTGGGTGCTAACTTTCCGCCTGCTGCCGCGCTTGTGTTATCTTTCACGCTTCTGGCACAAAAGGATTCTTTGACAAAGTAAAGTAGCTATAACTAATAACTATTCGCCTGATTTTACTTGTCAAATGATTCAGTCACTATGCGAACCAAACCGACAATAAACGACTCGACACGAATTCGGAAACGACAAAATATTAATTTAACTTGCTCGCAAGTCCACGTTTTGTATCATCTGTCTCTTTCATGTCGGAGAGCAATATAATTGAGTTTGTGTGAGTAGCTGTGTCTATATATTAGAGCCATTTTTCAGATATGGAATGTAACAACGCCACCTATCTTCCTCTGTTTTACTTTTTTTACGTTTAGTGAAAAGGAGGAATTGAATACGTGATCTTTTCACCTTCAAATCCATCGTTAAAAGTACCTCGTGGTGCACATGTTAAGAATGTTGGGATTGGTTGAAGTTATTTACGCGTGTTAGCTATTGGAAAGAAGTGGGCTTTGATTAAAATAAAATAGCGAAGGATAGGTTACATTCTCACGTCACGAACTGGAAAAATAGCTCTGATACTACCACAGATACATTTACTCACACAAAATCAATGTTATTGATATAAAAGAGAAAGAATGATTGCGACCGAGACAACATATTTCATTTCCGTACATTGACCTCTACTAATGGACAAGCCCTAAGTACGAAAAAAACGTGCATACCTAAACTTGAAACATAACATAAAATGGCGTCCATTTCTAGTGTTGCACAACGACTATCGAATCTACGATCGATATTTTAGAACTAAATATAGAACTTGCAATATAATATTGAAATTTAATGAACTTTTGTGAGAGATTGACGTAAATGAAATAATTATAGATTATGGTTAATTTACTTTCATTATAATTCTTTTAATATAAAAAATAAAGAACTATACAGTTTATTTTCTTATTCCTGATATAGTCCCGTCAAATTAGCCAGAAACATAGTTGTCAGTTTGCATTAATTCCCAACATGCTGAATTTTGGTACAGACCTGGGGTACACTATTATAAATAAAACACCGAAAGATCCCATGTTTGCTTAAAACTTGTTCAAGGTCAAGCATCAAAGTTTTCGGTTCAATCAATTAAAGTCTGGCTTGTTTTCAATAATTACGATTCAAAAGTAGACAAAACAACTACCTGCCTATTCAATAACAAAATTAACAATTCTAAGCAAACTTAATTCCCTCTTTCTTCACGCCTTTTTGTTTCAAAAATACTCGCACAACGGCAAGCAAAGCAAATACCGTATCGATATGATTTACTGCGTAAGCCCCTGTTATCATTTGCATCGAAAGTATGAAAAAAAAGCATATTAATAATGATCATCGATATCTGGTTAAATAATCAAAGCTCCGGAACATCACTTTTGACAGCATTTTTTGACAGAAATGTAACAATAAATGGCGATTTGAGGCACGCTAGCCACCTGCTATGACGTCACTACTTGATTGATATTTTAGTGACAACATTCAAAAATAGTACTATCTCTTTCTTTTATTAGCATTTTTGTATAAGTAGAGGGAGACAACCAAGTTCTTCCTCTTCTTTCTCGTCGATATACATAACTACTTATTTACATAGGACATTACGACTACTCCATGTATTTATCACCTCGCTGTGTCCGTATAATTTCGTTTGTAATCGTATCGTGTCGTATATTGTTGGCTCGGTTCGAGTAGTGACACCACTAGACAAGTAAAATTACGCGACTGGGGACAAGATTTTTGAGGTCTTGGTCTCAGAAACTTGTCACCTATCTTCCGCTACTTCACTTTAACTAAAGTCATTAGGAGAAAATTAAGCAAATATTAGCAGTAAGTTGCCGACACATGATTCAAAATCAAACATCGACAGTTTTTAAATCGGAACACATTTTTGATCATCTTTGTATGAGACGCGCTGCTCATTTGTTTCTATCATGATTGTGATAAGAAATAATACTGATCAAGATCACGTCTTCTCGACGAGTTATTGATTAGGCTAGTTTATCAAACAGATACAAAACCTACCTTATCATTGTGATCATATTTACCTAGTAATATATTTATTTTATAATCATTTTGATTTCTGATGCTTCTGTCAATATCATGACACTCGTAAGAGCAAATACCTTGACATCGATACGTTTTCCTTGAGAGGGAGATAAGTAAGTGAGCATAAGTATTATGATTATTTATTAAAGAATTTTAACAATAGTCCTGTCACATCTATATTTTTTTTATATTTATTTAGCCGATATGCGTGGACGCGATACATCAAATGGTGGACTTCGTTGGTACTAGGTATCATTAATGTCGGTAGGTGTCATACCGCTAAGTTTTATTTGGAGTAGCCTTAGTTACTGTAATGTTCATAAGATTTCCCTCCGTTTATCAAGGGCTCAAATATGGCGGTTAATTTTGAAAGTATTTAGTGCTGTAATCCGACTCAAGAAACTTCTTCATGCGACTACATGTATATGTTTTAGTTTAATTGAAACTTAAACAACGCATCATTATTCGGTAATCAATAAATAACAATTATAATGAATCATAACATCTACGATTAATGTCTGTGGGTTCGGAAGCCGCTCACCATCAAGTAGACCGTATACTGGTTTTGCTGGCTATGACAAAAGAAAATCAAAAAGAAATACATTTTTCTTCACTTAATTCATGTACTTTCTTCAAGGTTCATATTCGTATAAAACTTAACATGTTTCGTTAATAAAATATCCAAACAAAAACGTACATCCAACAAACAAATGTTTGTCGCTACGAGATTTCAAACCCGGGATCTCTAGAGTGAGAGGTAAGGCAGCTGATATGCTACGAGGATTCAAATAAGAGGCATTTCCAAAATAACAAACAGCCTTTTTCTAAACAAATTGAGTTAAGAATCTCACAATTATGGAAACAAAGATGGCCGGCTAAATTACATCATCGTGGAATTTTTTTTCTCCTAACTGATGTGAACATAACTTTTATTTTATGCTCTAAATTTTTAAGGTCTGTACATTGATAAGCAATAAGACTTTAGAACAGATAGAGTTTCCTATTCTGGTTTAATAATAATAATAAATCCCCAAACAATAACACCAACTTTATGACCCCAAATAAAACAAAGCTGTCTGTCCTGGATGACCACACAACCGACGGGGGGAAACACAACCATGACGCCAGAACAAATATCTGTGTTCATCACACAAATGAACGCCCGGCTAGGATTCGATCCTGGAAACTATGTGGTGCGGCTACTACCACTGATATCAGCCAAGTCAAAGAAAACATCGGTTATCAAGTACAAGCACGATATTGATTTGAATATTATTCACACTTGAAAGAACATCGGTTGCGTAATGGTTAGGGTGCTACATTCCCGAACTGAAGGTCCCGCATTTGGTCTTCGGCGACAGTCAAATGTACCAATAAGTTTAACAACTTATGTACACCGAGCCGACTCTAACAGTGAAGAAAAACGTGGTGAAATATACCTTATACCATATACCTTAGAAATGATTTTGGAGCTATGTCTCAAGTCTGCCAACCTTCTGTAGGCACTTGTGTTGGACTATGAACTGAACCCCCTCCATTATTTTGTGATCGGCAGATGTCGCCGCATGGGATTATTAAGGCTGACGTGGTGAGGAAAGGACTAAAAGAGGTTCCCACGAAGTATTTGACCCTGTTAGGATATTCTGAATAAAATGAACAATACAATAAACTCCAAGACAAACATACCAACTGTGTGGCACCAAAGTAAACAAAGCTTGTATTAGGGATTCAGCGAACTGGGGGGAGCTCAGAAATATCATATATAAATAAAAAAACAACCATGACCCGAGACAAACATCCGTGTTCATCACATAAATCAATGCCCCGACCAGGACCTGGAACCTCTGGCGCATGACGCAGGGCTACACTACTCTCGGCCGTCAAGGTAGGCATTTTTAGGGTAACAGAATTTTAAGAATCTATTCTACATAATATATGGTATTTCGACAACGAAACGACTTACAAATAAACAACTAGACAATCTTTTCTTTGAAAAACAAGGTTGAATAAAATGTATAAAGCATCTTATCTCAGCTAAATGTTTAAATAAAAAGCGACTTTATTTGATGCTAAATAGAGATGAAAATGTCAAGATAATTTTTAACAAGATTGGTGTCACATGTTTTCAGAATACGCACAGAATATAGTATAAAACAACATCGCTTTTTATTTAACCATTTAGCTGAGGTAAGTTAAAGCACGCTATGTGAATTTAACCTGAGAACATATACATGTGTATATTTTAGACACCATATGTAAGGTGGATGTTTCCACGATTTTCAGGACCCATTCCACGATTTAACATTTAAAAAAAAATTTAGCTTATTTCTTAATGTTTGTATGAGCATCATGATTTATCAGAAACATTACGTCCCAAAAATGTAATTGAGATAACAACAATATAAACAACATTCGACAACATCTGGTGAATGATGTCCCTGGGCACAAATGCTACTTACCGTCTGGTGATCACGTGCTCATTCGCCGGCTACGGCGTAAAAATACAAAAATATAATGATTTTAGAATCTGTTCAGATCTGCTTTTTGTTGCTGGCTGTTTTGAAAAATACAGCTATGAATGTATATAGTTCGATATGTATACAGATCAGAAAACTTAAAAAGAATCTATAACCTTATTATAACATAATGTTACATTTTAGAATATTATTTGTATGTGAACGCGTTATCTACGTAATTATTATATATTTAATCCAAACGCCCATACTATTTTTAACATGTTTTACAGGTTGTGACGTCACTGTACTCTGTACTCTGTGTTTTTCGGCGACTTGCACCCTCCTTAAACGTACCGCTGTATCTAGAAAACTATTGATTGTAAACATATAATTACTGCTGCAATATTTCTTTATTGTTGAAAATATTTAAAAATGTAAGTTATTTTTTCGTTAAGTACCCAATTAAATTCTTAATTCTAAAAGTCTTAGCATTTTATAAAATTATTGTTTAATAATTATCATAAATTAACTTCAGCGTATATTAATGTTAAAATATTCAATACCAGATATTTTACTTTCTATCTTTTGTCTACTACTTTTACTCGTTTTCTTTAAACTTAAACGGTAATTTTTATACGTAATATTTTTTCGCTAAGATTTTTAGATTTAAAATCATACAAAATTTCATATTCGTGATGAATAAGAGAATCAGATTTTTTTTAAATAAATCTGTTAAAACAGGGTTAAGAAAATGAAGTTTAGGTAGATACTCAAATGTTGCTACTCATGCCATTAGTATTTAAAACCTAATTTTCTATTCCCTTTATAAAATTAAGTAACGAAGTTCCGATCTAATTACACTTTAGTCAAACACGCACATTCATACTCAATCTAATCGTAATAATAATTTTAACCCTAAAACTTGAGCAACCGCTAATTTTATCACAAAAATACGTTTGCTGTAGTCGCGTGCGCAGGACAGATATTCAAATAACGAACACGCGGTTCATTCATGTGTCATAAGTCGAGAGGATCGGACGTGCTGATCTGTGATCTGTGCACGAATATCTGTGACATTAGTTTGTGTAAACAAAACTGTACTGGCTGTGTTTGGATTGTTATTTAGCAATAATTTGACAATTTGGGAAATATGACTAACAAAACTGTAAGTTGTACTTTTTCGTTCTTTGTATAATGAATTTTTAAGGTTTTTCTTCCTAAATGCTCCCAAAACTTGAGTAGTCAAAACAAAATCTTTGTAATCTCTATGTATTCACCATAGGTCTGGAGTTAAATTTACTACTTTTATTATTTATTATACTAAGTGGGTAGAGTTCAGGGTCGGTAATGGAGGAATGGTGGTTTGAATCCCGGCTGATCCACGACAAATCGAGCCCGGTATCCAACGTTAAAAAACTTATCCGCTACTTTATTTTATTTAAATTAATAATTTGCGTTAATCATGGTTTCTCAGTTTTAAATATTTTTTTTAATAATTTTGACAAAAAAGGAGTTTTACATCAACACGGAACTCTAGTTTTGCAATTTAATTTGCAATTTCCATGCCTATGTAAATACTATTCAAAATATTTTTAGTTTTATTTTCATATTCAACAAATAATAGGTGATGTAAGCAGCTCTCATAGATTTTTACCTCTAATTGCCTATTTCATTAAGCACATATCTACGTTTTAACCGTTTAACCGTAAGACCTTTAACCTCTGCATATACAATGAGTGGGTGCTTAACATTATTAGTTAATTTATCAAATTAACAAGAATACGAAAGTTTATAAGAGAAAAAAATTTTCCTCATAATTAACTTTTCTACATTAACAAATCCATTAAACCAAACGGCTAGGTTTAAATTAAAAGTCTTATTCAAACGCCCGCCTGCGAAAAATATTTAAGTACATAATCAGGAAATATCCCCACGCCAAAGGTCACTCTGACCTGCCGCACTAAGACTAATATAAAGGAATACGGTTATTGATGAAGTAAGCTTTGTTTATAGTAAAAAAGGGGTTTTTATCAGTTTTGTAAGGGAGCCAGTAGCGTGTATAAAAATCTGCACCTCTCAACCCGTTTGTGCATTTTTGAGTTACCAGATTAAACCGGACTGATATAACTCGGAAAAAAATGTAATATGTCTCTGCCAGTCCAATAAAAACCGACAGTGACTAACGCAGTAATTCAACTCTCCTATTTGTCTCTCGCTCACACATTATTGCCGTCTTATTCGCAGACGCCTCTTTGGAAAACAACAACAGAAAATATAAATTATTATTTTTTTTTTAAGGTTTAGTTAGTAATATCAGGTGGTAACGTGATAATATTAACTAAAACTTCAAACAAAACATGCAAAAAGCAATTTAGGTACATGCCAACGAAAAAAAAAGTGAAAGCCGCCATTTTCAGACCTTTTCTTTAAATGACTGTGTTAAAGTCATTTTAACAGAACAGCTCTGGTTATGCGACATTTTTAACTTAGGCCCGAGCAAGTTAGCCTTAGGCACCTGAATCTGAATGATGAACACCGCTGTGTACGGTAGTTCTCATTCAGTGATATTATATCTCGAATTCGAGATGCTAGTCTATAGACATTTGCATCTTACTTCCACACAAGCACCCGCTGCATGTCGATCGGTAAACTTCGTAACGTGTCGAGTTTGAAATCTCAAATTGTAACTTCAATATTTTTCCGAAAACTAAGAATTGCCATTCAGTAGTTTTTCTCATTTTGTATGTTTGTTACGTATTATGAGTTCCCCTCAGTTGATGTGCGCTCATCTGTAACAAAAACTGCAAACTGTGTGGTGTAGGTCTGATGATTTCATTAATTCAATTTTTCTCCTTATCCGTATTTAATTTATTACCTAAGTTGGAATGAAATCATAGGTGTATCTTTTTATTGGAAACACGATGTATATAACATACATACGGCGATGAAATTATAAATTAATCCTCGTAGACGGCGGCGTTTCTACCAATCCGGTGAGAATTTTGGGATACATTTTGTCTATTTTACTCGTTTACTTATTACATATAGGTACACAAACAGACAAATATTTACGCTTTATATAATAGTATAACTTTATAATAATAGAGCCTATGGGTCTTATAAAAAACGCTCAAAGCCACTCAGAGGCAAGAGGTAGGAATGAGAAGATTCGATTTGCAATACCTAAGTAGCAATGGGCAGGGCGCATGGCTTTTGGGGCAATAAAGTTCTCGAGACCACGTTCTGGACGACGCACTGTGGGCAGGTTCTCTACAACATGAACCAATGTCGTATAGATAAGAAGTTTGTTTTCCAAATCCTGTGGGATAATTTATTTTATAATAGAAAGCCTTTGTTAGTTCTCATAGTGAAGAATCGATCTTATTCGGTTTGGTGGATTCAGACGCCCTAATTACAAATTAACACATACACCATTTCTCTTTTTTATAGAAAAAAGCAAAAAGTATTACGCCAAATTATAATGTATATAAAAAAAACTAAGAGCCCCACTCCGAGATGTAAGATGGTTACTTAACGCACTTCTAAGTATAGAATTTGCTTAGCAAATCTAGACTAGGTTGAGGTATAGATAAAGTTTAAATTCGCTATGCAAAATCTTTACTTAGGTACGCCTTCAGGTAGTGACACAAACTTAGCAGAATTACCTCGTCCGATAATAATAAATCCCTAGATAAATACACCAAGTGTACTTCGTCAAAGAATGCACAGCTTGTGTTATGGATGACCATACAGCGGACTGGGTGGGACTCATAATAAATAAATGTTAACAACATATATACCTAAGTTTTAACAACCATGACCCGAGAACAAACATCTGTGTTCATCACGCAAATGTATGCCCCGACCAGGTCTTGAACCTGGGGCGTCTGGCGTACGAGACAGGGTTACTGTCCACTGCGCCACTCGGCCGGCAACAGACAAACGTGGGAGATTAGTTCCTCTCAATAAACCTCTTGTTATTTCAGAAATATTCGATGCCTTTTCCTTAATTTTCTTTCCGGTTTTTCTTTTTTTATATGTTTATATTATTTTTTTATAAATGTAGAAAAAGTTTACATTTCCTTAAAAAATTCTGCTATAAATGTATTTACTAACGCGGAAACGTTGATTGCAACCGTTAGTTCACACGTTTCATAGGAAAACTTTAAGACATATACAGGATGACTGGAAATTATTATAACAACCGTAATATAGCCGATGTCCTTGGGTTAAGTAAACACTATAGGTAGTGATGAAATTAACGGAATGAACCGTCATATTTTTTTCCGAAAAAAAATTAGAAAACTATTATGGTTTATCTTTTTCTGATACTTCTAGCTTTAAGTGTAAACAAGCAATTTTATTTATCTGAAGTTCTATTCTCCTGGTGCTTTCATTTTTTCTTATCTATATTTTTTGGGGGTGGATTGACCTACTGGGCTAGTTTTGGGACGTAAGGTTATGGTCAGATAGACTCAAATCAGCTGTTTTACCAGAATTGACATCGTAATTTTTTTTTTACTAAAAGTAAAATCATATTTAACTCTTGATTGTTTAGCTTTTTTAACTTTATGACATTCTTTTGAATGTCTAGATACGTCATCCTACCTACCATATGACCAGTCACCATGTTCTAGTACCGTCACGTAACATAACAGGAAATTAATGTGAAAATGATGTAACGAAAGAAAACCCAGATGTAGGTTAACCGAACTAAGTTTAAGAACTTCTGTGTATCGTACATACCTAACCTACACAGTTAAGTATGTACACATTTTATAGTTTTATATGTATAAACAATCTTTTATTGAAAAACTATTTGAAAATATTTGTAGAAAAACAGTGTTTTTATCATATTGTAGAATTTATAATTAGATCACTTTTTATTTTCAAACTTTTTGAAAGCTGCCTAAAACTAATGCTATAGAAAGAGTGCCGAGGATTTTGCTCCACCGGGATAATTTCCTCGAACTACCTATAATACCTTTAAAGGCAAAGTACAAAGTTGAGTCGTTGAACTTTCATTAAGTGTTATAATTTGTAAGTCAAAAGCATACAAATAGAACTAAAGCTATGGTAATTGATTTCGCTTATTCTTCCTTAAAAGTAAATAACAATAAAAATAAGTTTTTTAGGTTATTTTTATAATAATTATTTTTATTGATTTTTTTTTAAACTTAATTATTACATTATTTTGGCTCTGTGAGTTTACTTACAAGATCTTTAAAGTCAAATGGGAGGTATCAAAAATGGTATTTTTGGATGTAAGCGATTTGATTTTGAAGTTTATACTTTTTACAAATTATTCATCATAATGGGATGCCCCACTGGTATAAACTTTCGCTGGTTTGCCTGAAAGTTTTGATTCCTTTTATACAGCTTGTATTTACGAAATTACACTAAAGAAAATTCCTGTTTTTTATATTCATAACCAGCAAAAAACATGTCATTCACATAGTATTGAGTTGCATGTCGTGTGCCAATGGAATAATGACCCTATTATATAAATTAGCTGTAGGTGCATTATACACTAGAACTTATCTGTACACTGCGACGTAACTACAATATTAAATTCAGAACGTTTCAATATATGTAGATATTAGGTCATTACATATGAAATTGGCGTTTTGTAAGGGACGAACATAAAGTAATTTTTTTTTATTATAATATATTTATTGACTCCAAGTATGTAACATTACGCACATCTACGCACCTTTGCCATCTCACAGGTAGTTCATTGATCCCTTTACTAAAAAACCGTTCGGACGGGAATCAATAAAATCTTTGAAGGCGCTTTGGACAAGAAATTAAGAAATTTGGGCAAGAAATTATCTAAATTTCGAAAAAAATGGTAATCTGTTGGGGCAAGGTCCGGGGAGTACAGTTGATGTCTTAGACATTCCAATTGAAGCTCCTCTGATTTGGCAGCCGTCTATTGTGCAGTGTGTGGTCTAGCGTTGTCCTGAAGCAGCAGTGGCCTAGAGCGATTGACTAGCCTCGGATGTTTATCAGCTAGCTTTTTCGTCATGGTCTGCAGTTGCTGACAAAAGACAGCTCCCGTAATCTTCTGGCCAGATTTAAGAAAGCTGTAGTGAACGACACCGGCACTAGTCTACCAAACGCTCACAAGTAATTTTTGGAGTCCATTTTCGCTTGGGGCAGGATTGGGCTGGTGCAGCAGGGTTCGACCATTGCGATGAGCGTTTTCGATTGTCGTACAGGATCCATTTTTCATCAAAGGTAATGATTCGATTAAAAATCCTTTCATTGTTGTGCCGGTCGAGTAATGTAACGCAGCAGTCGACGCGCGTTTGTCGGTTTGCTGCACTCAATTCATGAGACGCCGACTTCTCAAGCTTTTTCACCTTCCAAATTTGCTTCAAGTGGATTAAAACAATTTTGTCACTAACGCCGCAGCCTACAGCTAACTCGGACGTGGTTTGCGATGGATCCGCTTCCATTATAGCCTTCAATTCTTCATTATCAACTTTGGTCTCCGGCCGTCCACGGGGCTTGTTCTGCAGGTCGAAATTTCATGCTAGACCTCCTAGTTATGTATCAAATGTATCCCCAAAATTAGCAATCTGCGCTATGGATGACCATACACCGAACAGAGTTAACATATACATCCATAAATATTTTTAACCACGACTCGAGAACGAACATACAATGTATGCTCCGACCAGGACTCGATCGTGGGATATCCGGCGTAAGAGGCAGGACTACCACCGCCAAAGCTACTGCGGTTGTCAATAAAATATAGGTTATGTTATTTCTGAATAAAGCACCTTTCTATGAAGAAACATTTTATTTTAAATAGGTTCTTTTGTTCCAAGTTTTATCGACTTCATATAAACAAACAAACAAAGGCTTTCTCTTTACAATAATAGTATACAACATCGTGAAATTGAAACGGGCCTCAAACCACCTCGTCGCTGCTGCAGGAACCGCATGAACGTAGACCTGCTTTTCTACCTTATGTACACGGTGTACCTGACGAAATTGGAAACATTCTTAGGCGCACCTCAATAAAAACAATTTGCAAACTGCTCACAAAAATTAGTCAACATAAATAATAATCAAGCATACCTTTAGCAGATATAGGTGTTTACAAAATTGACTACGACTGCGGGGTTTCCTACATTGGCCAAACTAAGCGGAATGTGTCAACCCGCGTTAAAGAACACATAACTGTTATCAAAACAGAAGAGTGACGAAGTCTGCAGTCTGTGAACATTCCATCGACAAGTCCAACCATTATTTAACTTTACTCTGTAAAAATGTAATCAAATGAAAAACACTTCATACCTAGAATCATCAGCGAAGCCATGGAAATTAAGAAACACCCCTATTTCTATTTTCAATAGAAAATTCAAATTCAAATGTACTTATTTCTCAACATTGACAATTACTCGTTCTTATTGACGTCAAATAAAGCATGACTCTGCTACCGCCGGAAAAACCTTCGTGAAGAAGAACTGGCGAAAAATTCACGGGTATAGTTTTTCAAAATAAATTTACAATGTATCTTTATGTCCGTTCAATATTATTCGTATCTGCATCTGTTATCTCAGTAAGTCCCTCCCCCCAAGTTTCCAAATGACGAACACCCTCTAACGGCACCCGTTCACGAGTTAACGCGGTAGAGAAAATGGTTGAGAACTTTCTCCGACATAAGATCCTCAATTGATCTACACAAAATCCAACAAACTGCAAGACCTCAGGCTCAGCACTTTCTGTGTTAATCCTAGGAACGCTATGCTCGAAGATTGATAAACAGATAACGATTATTGAACGCCTCCATAACTGTCAAACGCCTGTCATCTCAGTCACTCGTGACCACGGTGTCTGTAAAGGTACTGAAACGCCGAGTTAAATTGTTAAAGTACAATTAATCGCGATAACATCTAGTTAAAAGTTTTTTTTAATGGAGTAGAGACATGTAGTGATAAATAGCAATAAAAATCAAAATTCTGACATAGATTAATGTTCTCGCTCCAGTAACTTAATGTTGCTTGTAAAGAACACATTGTTATACCTTTTTAGAATCTACACACACAAAAAAATTTATGAAGATCATGGGCAGCGTACTTCTTTTTCATAGTAGATGGTAAAAATTAAATCAATAAGAATTTTTTTTTTAAAACAATATCTGACAATTTTGATGCTTAGCTTTAAAATCACCTTATATTGTATTAAAATTAAAGAATTCACGTCTTCAGGAGTATAATACTAAAAAAAATTCACAAAAATACCATAATTTGATGAAATGGCAACGGAATGAATGAAAAAAATAATGCAATTTATAAAGAAGTATCAAAGTCTATGCCATTTTCATATGGTTGACAACCCTGGCAAGAAGATACGATTTTTTTACAGTCTCACATCTAGACCAACTGCAGTTAACGGGTTATCCATTCATAACGACAAAACCTTGGTGCAGTGAGGGCCATCCACGCGACGCAGGCGCCCCACATTCCTCTAACTCTTTCTAATACTCGCACACTAGGACGACCAAAAAAGTAAGGGGCGCGTAGTAATTCATGTATGGCCCTCACTATAATTCACATTTACGAGTAATTCTTAGGAAATTAAATAAAATATTTATTTGATAAGGTTTTCAAGTACATACAAGGTTTTAAATAATAAAACAGTGTAGGTCAGCCATCTGCCATCATCAAAATCTGCCATCCAGGCGTTCAAATTAGGACAATTCTTACTTATTGCTAGTTTCAAATTTACATTACATTCATAATTACATTTTATCGATATGCCGTAGGTCCAAGTAAACGTATAACATGTTGATATAGAGGACGTTTCGCTTCAATGGTCATTTGGCGTGAAACCTAAACTAGAGTATCGCATACTTATTTGTAATTACAAGTAGTTCTCACTGGCCACTTAGAATTCAGGCTGCAGTCATTTACCATGTTGAGGATGTAGAACCTGTCTAGAACCAGGTCTATGTCACTCGATTTGCGCGCTAAATACCGACTGGGCGCTGGGTCACCGGCGGGCCTTAGCAAAGTAGACTGTTCATATTTGCGGGCAGTCAGGGCCGTCTTTAACCTATTGGAGGCCCTGGGCATATTAGGATAATCACTTTGATAGAACAATATTTCGTTAGAATAGACAAAGAAAGTAGATAAACAAGGTTACATATTTATTTTTATTAACAATCTCATGAAACTCCTAGATAAATGTAATATATTCCACAAAAGTAACTCTTTTAGCATTTACAGGTTAGTGCTTAAAAATCTATGTTATTTGAAGAGGAACCCTTCTAGATTTCAGATGAGCAAAATCGTTAATCACTTCTTCAAAATCTATGCTTTTTAGCACATCAAATTCTATGGACATCAGTGACAAACTGGTTAATCTCTCTTGAAGCATTGTACTTCTTAATTCATTTTTATTTATTTTTTTATTTCGAGAAGCAGCGTTCCTACTGCAGTAAGTTACTATCATGCTTAAAAAGATTCTCAATGCGATTTCTACATTTGGAAATGTAATGTCTTCAATTTTGTTTTCTTTCAATACTTGATATATTTTTAATATCAATCCTTATTTTCACTGCCAACAATTTTCAAGTATTCTGTTAAATGCAAACATTCTATTTCTAACTCTTTCTCATTAACATCTTCATAATAAAATTCAGCAAATTCTTTGCAACTTTGTCTCAACTCTTCAGAATTCACAGTTTTCAAGCGAAAAAATAAATCAAAACATTTACTGATATTCTTATACGAAGTTAATCGCTGTTTTAAACGAACGCCCTCAGCGTTTCAATTATGGAAAGAAAGGATTCTACTTTAAACTCTCTTCCATTCAGCTGGACTGACGGCGCAGAGCCATCAAAAAGACTCTGGCGAGAACTTCCGCGTTTTGTTCTTTGAGATAGGTCCTTGTAGTCAGATTCTGGGTTTCTTTCTTTGGCAGATGATTCGAAGTAATCAAATTTATCACTAAGGTTAATAATAAAAATCATCACGTGAAATTACATACTAGTTGCAACATATTATACTATAATTTATTTTCTCGATGACGTTCTAATTTAATATAATGCTGTCTAGCTCCATTCAATAGCTCCATCCCTATCAGTTTCTCCGACTCTGGTATTATATAATTACTAATAAGTAATTACTAATTTTGTCTATTCTTTCCAATATACAGTTCCAAATTTCCGTTAGTATAATATATTCTAGTTTTTCCATTTTTCTGGACAGGCTAAGGGCTTCGTCTCTAGTTTCTCGAGCCTGTTCTGTATCTTTTGCGATGGATATCAAAGTTTCTATAACTTGTTCATGACCTTCATGCAAGGCGCTTACTGCATCTGCTCGGGCTTATCAGGGCTCTGGTTTGTAAAAGACTTTTAACAACTTTTTTAACCTAAATGTTCTATCAATATATTCTTTCGTCGAGTAGAGCCCGAAAAAAAGTTGTACACTTTCTGAACCATTTCAAAAAACTTTGTTGCCTCTGATACCAGCAGCATGTACACCTACTAAGTTTAATGAATGTCCCGCACATGGTACAAAGGAGGCAAATTCACAATTCTCCTTGATTCTTGTCTGTAGACCAGTATTATTCCCCGACATATTTTAAACATTGTCGTAGCTTTGTCCTCTGCAATCTTTTAGGGGAATATCAAGATGGTTTCCGCTAAATACCCAGATTAATGCTCTATAATAGGTATAAACTTCAGAAACCTTTCAACAGGAACATTGTCATTCACGTATCGAATTATAAAAGTTAGCTGGTCAGAATGAGACAGATCGGGCGTACTATCAACGCTAATGGAAAAATATTTTGCTAATTTAACCTCATTTATAATTTTGTTTAGAACCTGTTTTCCCGTTACGTCAAAAAACTCGTTTCAAATATTCGTTGATAAATATGAAATGTTGCCTTTTCCAGGATTCCCAAAGTGATCTGCTATACTGTCTATGTTGCGAATAGATATTTGACAAATTATTGTATTTATGTAAGATATACGAAAGTAATATTAAAAAAGTCTGCATTTATAATAAAAAACTCTCAATATGTACAGAAGTTCTCAAAAAAAAAATCTATTGGATCATTAATTCCATTGTTTTATTAAAAACTCATTGTAAATAAATAAAATATGTACTTATTATAAGCATTTATATACCTAACTAATGTAGCGTAAATTATTCTTGGACATCGATATGCAAACCAGGGCCAAACTTGTATGGGATTCCATTCCACCATCTCCTTAAATTTAAAGTCAAACATATTTTGTTTCAATTTTCTATGTAATTTCTCAATTAAATTAATTGGTTAATTCAAACTTTGAGCTTCATGCTTTGCTTCGTTCGCTCAATTTAAATGGAGAAAGTCACACTGATGAGTGTACAACTAATGATTTTTCTGTGCTTAGTATACAATTATATATTTAAATTTATCTAAGCATGCTGAAGTCGGAAAGCCTAATTTTTTGGCGAGAGTAGAACAGCTTCACGCATGTAAAAGCTAGTTAGTTGGTATTGTAGTCAGTAATTTAGGTTCGATTTCTTCGAATTATATAAGTTTTTTGGTAATAAATATTGGTTATCGTTTAGTGCTCTGACAGGAACTAGGGACTTTGTATTTGATCTGAGGGGGGCCCCTATCGATTGCCGGGCCCTGGGCACTTGCCCAAAGTGCCCACTGGGAAAGAGGGGTGCAGGCGCGCGTTGAAAGTAGGTTTAGTCAAAAAGATGGGAATATCTTTTCAACTAAATGTAATACTGGTAAACCCTGCTAGTTATAAATATTATGTGTAAACTTGGTGTAAACACGTAAAACCTCATAACGAAAACAAACAGCTTTGAATCTAGAATATAATAGTGATTCTTATTTTAAAATATCTTAATGACCAAAATAGTCGAACAATACGACGCCTGCCCTAGATATGCATGGCATGTTCATTGATGTCAATTATTATTGAGTGCGGAATGTCAATATGAAGTATATTGTTTATTTTTTTTTTGTATTACGTGATTATGTGATAATGTCAACGTTATGACTCGTTGTTAATCTGAAAATCATTGAGCATGGAATTACTACGTTTACTGAAAATAATATCTCTAGTGTGATGTTGTTTAAAAAACATTTAGGTTATTTGTTTTCTGCAAGATATACTACGTGGTTTAATTAAATGATCTGTCAATGATTAAACGCTCATAAACCGAACGTTATCGCTGTCGCTTGGTGCGGCAGACCTAGTATGGGTGGCCACCAGTGGCCCTAGTGTGCTCACGCGTTTCAGCGCTTCGAAGGGCACGATAAGCCGTTGGTTCCAGTTTCTGGTGCAAGTCGCTAAGGCGTTCGTGGTGTTCCAGAGGCGGCTTGACCAACTCTGACACCAGAGGTTGCCACCCCCTCACACGACAAGAAGAAGAACTGAATTCTGAAGAAATGAGAGGCGAATGATGAGTAAGAAGTATTGATTGAAAAGCAGGTCAAAGAGAACGATAACCAGTGAAATGACCGGAATGAAGGCAATGCCAAATGAAGTCTATGCTTGGCAGCGCATCATTAGTCGACATTACTTCCGAACCAGTGGTAGTTTCAATATACGACGTCCTAATCCAAGGTCAGTACCCTCTCGGGTGCCCTTAGGCGCATCGTATGTAGGAGTAGTTTAAGTTCCAGCTAAGCGCCCTCAGCGCTAGGCTACAAAGTCCGGTGAAATTGAAAAAAACTCAGTTTTTTATGGCCCCATGGCCACAAAAAAACTGTCCATTTAAAAAAATAATAATAATTAGTCAACATTCCAAAGTAATAAACACAAATAATATTATTAGAATAAAATACTTACGATCAATGACGTCCACGTACTATTAGGTTGGTCGTGAGCGCGATTGGCGGGTTGAAGTAAAGATAATTATGCTGGGTAATTAGTTTAGGGTTGGGTAATGGACAAACACACTAACACTTATTTTAATTTTTTTTAATAGGTACCTACTAGATTATGCCCGTGATTGCTTGAATCCGTACCTATCGGGATTTCCCGATAAAAGTTGGCATATTTGTTATTCCAGGACAATGTGTACCTGCCTACATATCATCATTATCCACGTTAATATTTTTTTATAGAATTATTAATTTGAAGAATTTAGAAAGATTAATAAGTATACTGCCAATTCACACTCGAAAACATTTATTTATTTTATTTTATTTATTATAAATAGGTGGTACTCGTTTAATATTCCAAAATAAAACTGATGATATTAAAACATATACATGAGGGTATATGAATATTTATGATCTATTATAATATTAACATATAAGCGAGAAACAATCAAAAAATAAAGTCAAGTAAGATGAACCAAAATCCCATAATCTCATTGGTCTGTTATAAACTAATAAATTTCAATTCGGTAATTCGAAAACTATTTGGAGATATAACTTTTATTAAATAAAATGTGTCAGTAGCAACTCGCCGAATGATGCGATTGAACTTATTTTTTTTTTATTAATAATTAGCAGGCGTTTGTCTTCCATCTCACCTGATGGAAAGTGACGATGAAGACGAGGATCATACACGCCTGTCTAAGAGGTACTCTACACTTGAAAGCTCCAGGGTTATATTTGTCTGGAAAAACAGACGCAGGCAAATCGTTCCACTCTTTGGCAACACGAACCAAAAATGAGCTATCGAACCGTTTAGTTCGGCTCATCGGCATATTTTAACGATAGTGAGCAAATTAAATTGACTCTCAATTCAACCTCTGTATGACGTCATCTAGTTGCTTCAATTTTACATCATAATTACTCTGTAGTTAAAACTGTCATGTCAATGTTTACAATAAACAGCTGTCACAAGAATCCATAGATGATAGATAGTAGAGTAGATCGTTCCAGGTATAATAATAAACTTTGTAATGCAATTTTAAAAAGATATTAAGGTACTCTGTGAGATCATCATAAAATGAAATTCTGCACAGAAATAAGAAATATTCAAATAGTTTTCTCAAAACACCTCATTCTTTCCGGAAAAAAAACATAAGAAAGATACTTTAAAATTACTTTACCTACAGATTTTCTATAACACACATTATAGACACTACGCGGCTGCTGTATTGTTTGACTCATACCAGCGCAAACCACAAGTTTCATATTGCCTGGTTTCTAAGAAATTCACCGAGCCACAGATGTACGGTACTTTGTATTTAGACAAAGCACACTTAGATAAGACACACTACTTGTAGTGTTCATTTGTTTGTGTTTTGCGCACTCACTTGCCGCGGTTCTAATTATAGATTTGCTTAGTAAATCTACACTTAGACTGAGTATAGATAAGGTATAAATTCGCTAAGCGAAATTTATACTTAGAAGTGCCTTAAGAAACCATTTGATGTCTCTGAGTGCGGCCATCATTGTTTTAATTTGTATTTAATTTACACGCTTGTATTAGTTTTTACTTGTTTGTAACAATACACAGTTTGACCAGCTTATCTGTTCAGTAAATGGCGGCGCTGCGTTCTATCCGTAATTTAAGTTTGACATTTAGCGACGTAACTAATGTTATAGTTCCGTGTTTGCTATACCTACATAGATAAATAAGATTTCGCGCCGGACTTCGCTTGCATATCCCTACAAAAAAAGAACAATTTTCATAACGAGACCTACTTAACTTCATTTTCTGTACAAATTGATTCTTCTTCTGTTTCAAGTTTCTTTTCTTGAAAGTTGATGACGATCAGTTGAGTTATTACGGCGTGAGAGCGCAACAAACAAACTGATATTCTCATTTCCAATATTATATGATGCATTCTTCGGTCAATTTCCTCTAGCCTTTGAATGTTCAGCTTGACTCATGGACCGTTTGACACTGAAACAATGATTAAAATGTAATTTGCGAACTTATTACCATAATAATTGATAAGGTTATCTGTGACCGACGCGTGAACTTATTCAATATTCCCTTTTTACCTAGTTTTCAACAAATCCGCCAATAATAATAATAATAAATCCCCAGACAATTACACCAACTTTATTACATTACAAAGTACGCAGAGGTTGTGTTATGGATGACCGTACAGCGAACTGGGGGGTAACCCAGAATAAACATTCATATATAAATATCAACAACCATGAACCAAGAACAAGCATTTATGTTCATCACACAAATTAATGTCCCGGCCAGGAGTCGAACCTGGGACCGCCGCCGTATGAGGCAGGGCTACTTACTAACCACTACGCTATCGGTCGTCAATACACACAATACTTTCATTGACATATTTTGACATATTGACATATTGATCTGATTATCTAATATTGATACCAAACTGTAGAAGTTACGCTACATAAATATTATAAAGGAGTTTTCTTTCATAGTATATCTGTCACACGCGGATTGTTTTAGCCATTTGGTTGATTTATCTATTTGGTTGAATGGATTTGTTTAACCGGCTTGCCGTAGTGTAGAGTAGTTGATTACAAAGCAAGAAATACGCAATTTGTTAATCATTTTATTACAAACTTGTTGATATCCTGCAATTTGCGCAAGCCGAGCGATCGAAGTTAGCGTGGTCCGGCTGCAACCGGCCGAGGGTCATTATGAGAGTTGAAATATATAAATAAAGCATAAAACGCTCTGATTAAACGTCTCCAAAATGCACGACTTTAGGTCGAGTTGTTTAAAAAACGTCAGATCAAAATATTATTCAATGAGTATTAAATTAATTCCAGCATTACGTACGTTAACTGAAACTCTTATGTTTTTCAAAGTCACATTATACATATTGTTCAATTAAATAAATCTATGCGCTTTTTGCGTCAAAGATTGATGAACGTAAACAATCTTACTTACGAAAACAGACTCCACTTAAAGAGAAAGTAATATACTTATAATATATTATGGACCGGCTATTATTGCTAAGATTAGGAGTTGAAAAATATGTTTCAAAGCTAAAATTATAGTAACCGCATTACGTACCTACATACCTAGGTTTACGTACCTACAATCCGAAGTTAACACATCCGTGTCGTAGTAAATGGACCAATCAGAACATGTTATTACCTTCATACCTCAACTAGTCCAACAACTTATCAAGGCATGTGCAGAATTAATTTAAAGAAAATTGTCCTTGAAAATCATGGCGAATTTTGTATCCATAATATTTGTTTATTAGTTATGTCCTATATGTAATTCCACTTTTCGTGGTGGCTTGGCGCCAGGGATTAACTTGAAAAAATAATCCTAATGACTGCATATAACTTAAGGGTCTAAAGGAATTGCAATCCATGATCGCTAACGCTATGAAAAACGCTTAATCGTAAAATCGCTTATCACGTGGTTATCGTCATATCACGTGATGCACATGGGGGAGTGCAGGTTATGTGGGACTGTTACCCACAAAAAACCACCGCGATGGACCTATGCCGCCTTTGCTGGGGCTCACGGTATTGCGTTGGCATTACCCGCGAGCCCCGGCATCTACGCCTGGCCGCAGGAGCACAGCTCCTCAATCATTCGGATGGATGGTTCGGTATACGGGACCATCCCCCCAGCCACAGCCATTGAAGTCGCAGGAGGTCCCTTTACCTGCTGCGACTGGCTATCAAAAACCGTACCTTCTCCTTCCCCCCCCTCCGCCTACGACGGAGTGGCGCTGCCGAGGCGTCATCCTCCCTACGCCACTCCGCCGCCTACTTCTGCGGCATGACCTCTTCGCAGAAGGAGATAATGGCCACCCAGGCCTCTTTGCTCCCAAGCATGGCTCTTACCACGCTGGGAAGTGAGAGGTCCCTCCCGACGATAGAGGTCAGTTCGTGCCGCTGTCGATTCCACGCTGGGCACTCCTCCAGAGTGTGCTCGGCGTCGGCCGCACCACAATGGTGACACTCCGTCATCACCTCCCTCTGGGCGACCCTGTGCAGGTAGTGACCGAAGCAACCGTGTCCAGTCAAGACCTGCACAAGGTGGAAGGAGAGTGTCCCTCTCCTCCGCCACACCCGCGCCTGGAGAACCGGACTAATTGCCTCTATCGTCCAGACCCCATAGGCTGGTGCAGCCTGGGACTTCTCCCATTCCTGAAGGAGTACCCTCTCGGCACTCCTGCGCAAGCGCGCCACCTCCTCGGAACGCAATCGCCTGAAGGAAAAAATCTTGGGCTCCGGCGCAGTGGTTGAGATTCCCCTGGAGGAAGTTGAGTGACCCAGGCATTACTCGGTCATATCAACTTCCTCAATTGCCGAGCGGCGCGAAACGATGAGAGCGTCCCTTGTCCCTGGGGCCGCTCTCTTCTTGGTGGGCGGAGGGTTGCAGTTCCTGCCCCACATCACATGCCCGGACGGCCGACCTGCGTCTGCACACACTGCGCATCGCAGGGCGCCACTACAGGTGGAGAGTTTGTGCTTTCCGCACCGGAATCACAGCTCACCACGCACTGCCTCAGAGGGATACATCTGGCGCGTGTGCCTCAATCCCATGCACTTATAACAGCGCATGGGGCGCACCTCCAATATGAAAACGGAGGCAGAGCTCCAACCCACCAGGAGCCGGCCCCCCTCCGTTAACTTTTTAGCCGCTACCACAGGGCAGCGGGCAAACACAGAGGACACCTCGTATGAGGCAGGCCGCATGCTGCCGGGCTTAACCTGGGAGGACAAACAGCCCCCCGTGATTCCCACTGCTGCCACTACCTCCTCAATAGTGACGGAGTCGTCTAGCCTGCTAATGCGTAAATCTACCAGGTTTTCTGGCTTATCCACCCGAGCCACTTCAGCAAGAGTGACCCGCAGCTTTTCAGCCAGCTGGTCGGCTTTCTCACCGCTTTGAGAGCTCCAACATCCGAGCGCCTGTGGCCGTTTGCCGGACTTTAATCTGGCTGATTCCGATTTCAACCAGATTTATTCCTTGGCGCGCCTTCATAAGTGCCGCCTTATAGTCCACTCCATTTTGGATGGCCTCCGGCTGCAGCGTAATCACTACAGCAGATGACTTTGAGGGGGTGAGCTTAGCTTTGGGCACCTTTGATGGCGTAGCAACAGTTGCAGAACGGGCCGTGGAACTGGCAACCAATTTAGCTGCGGCACAACTAGCAGTTTTTGTCGTCACTCGACTTTTACCTCGACCACTCGAACTTGTGCGTTGCAATGCAGTTTCGGCTGCAGGCTGGGAGGACTTTTTGCCTTTCCCCTTGCCTTTTCGCACCACGGTGGTCCATGATTCCTCTGGTCGTACCTTGGAGGCCGAAGACATACCCGGTCGAGCCGGGATGGCAGTTAACGGAGCTCTTGAGTTTGGCATGGAACCAGATAGGCCTGGTCTATCCCTACGCTCATGCGCCAGCGTTGGCAGGACAACAGGAGGAGGCAAAAGTCGGTCCTTGATGCCGGCAAGCTTGGCATTTCCCGTCCGAACTTAAGAGGCGACCCTGCAGTTCATCTAGCAAAGTGGTCTTAATTTGACCCACCAAGTCAGTGGGCGTAGCGTCCTCATAGGGAGGATACGTAATCAGCGACTAGCACAGCGTCAGTTAATCGCAGCCGAGTTAATATTTTCAAGACAAATAAGGTAGTGCTTATATATTACTATTAAGACGTAATAGTAAATAATAAATAAAATATGTATTTATACCACAACCACACACAAACACTGGTTTGGATGGTCATCACAGAAGAGAAATTTCTAAGCGCGAATGGAAAAAAGTGACTTAATTCTAATCAGATATCATAAGATACAACGTGCACACCGATTAATTTATTCAAGAGAATTTGATTATAAAACGCATTTCGAACTTAGGAAAGGCTAAATACTAAATAGATTGGTTATCTGTTGGTAGGTGTATTTGGTCTTCTAGAATAAGTGAAATACAAGACTCATATAAATGTGTGAGCCGCGAGCAAATGTGGACGGTCATGGTGATACACACAACTGCCAAAGTCTCTCAATCGCAAAAGCCATCAATTTGTCACTACTCTTGTAAAGAATAAAAAAAACTATTTTAATGCAAACAAACCCCACAACCCCACAATTTGTTAAGATAAAGAGTTATTAAACTTAGATATTTAGTTGAACTTTGTCCTTGACAGAAATCTATTTTTAAGTTAGTTTTTATGTTTGGATAAAAAGTTATTCTGAGTATAGCAACGAAACCTAAACTTTTTGTCCCCTCATTTTTAAAATAAATGTAACCCGTATTTTGAAAAAAAAATCAATCTACCTGACAAGTTATGTTTGGTTACCTACTTAATGATCTCATTAAAAACAAAGTAGTCATAGACGTTGTGTTTCACGAAGTCCGCTTGTTTGTTAACTGCGATGGATGCACCGTTTTATGGAGTCTGGTATACATATATCAAGTTTTCATATGATTAGACTGCGTCTTTGCTAAGCTAGGTCCTCCGGCGTATTAGGCCGTCGTATTATTTTATATAGTGCTTAAGTAGTATTTTTCATTCAAGTTTACTTATGATTGTTAACTAAATACAAAGGAAAGAGTTCCTACTACTTATAAATAAGAAATTTTAAATCAGACTATTGCAGTATATAAAACTGATTCTAAATTAAACTTATGAAATAATAAATAGTAGTTCGTTTCGATTTCATCTTAATAAGTAGAAATACGCCGACTTCGCTGAAAAATCGTCGAAGTCGCCGACTACAAAAGTGGCCGATTAATTGGCTTTCCCGACTAGTCAGCGCATCTCTGGTATATGTGTCAATAGGTAACTAAAATATATATTTTTTCTTGTTACAGATAATTTTATTGATATGTTTTTTATCATTGACAACTATCATCCGAGGCGGTATACTGCCAGCTGCAAAAGTACACGAAAAAGAATCAATTTCAAAAACAGAACAGAAACCGGAATCAGCGCAAAGTCAACTGTCTGAAGATTATAGAAAATACAATTATTTGATCACAACTTATTTATAATGAACAGTAGTTCGATTTTAAGCACATATGATCTGGATAAGCGTAAAGAGCAATTGGAATTAACCATAGTTGACAAAGGGCTTAAAAGAAGTTGACAAAATCTTTAATAGTTCAAATTTTATTGACACGATACTAGGGGCTAGTTTAATTATATACCATATTGTTTTTAGAAAGAATTTTGACAAGAGCAAACTATGTTGAAAGATCTGAGATGTGACGGTACCCTTTTGAAAACTATCTTAATTAGTATTTTATTGTGCTACCTCCAGACCATTGACATAAGACTGGAACAAAACAAAGAGAGGTAGGGCTATTACGGCTATTCAATATTTCGTACATTACCTTATTTTCGTACAAAGTAAAAATTAATGATAAACTAAGATTTAAATATACTAAGAACCTTTTAAAAATCTCTTTTTATGAGTTCCAAGTCTGTCATTATGATAAATTAAGGTTTATCTAAATTATTCATTTTAGTCTCCCTAAATTCACAAATAGTACAGGGTGACTTTTGGGTCACTTTGCAGAGGTAAAGACGATCGGTTGCATCGAATTCGTATGGTTCAAAGTCCAAAAATTCATTTCATATTTTAACCCATGCTTCTTTTGGAAAGTAGTTTACCAATGTTGTCTACACTAAATTAAGCAAGTCGTCCTGAATATGTATAAAGATACTTAGTTTCCATTATAACAAGGTATAAATTTAAATTCATTTAATTATTGTATAAGCGTTCTTTTTGTTACTGTTTGCTCATAAGCTAACATTTAAAATAATAATAGAATAAAATATGTTCAATTGTCCTGCCATTCAGCGAGGCAATACGGCCAGTAGGTATCTTAGGCACCCGGCAGCAATCTCACGCAATGCGTGAAATTGATTAAATTTTATAATGTGCCAATTCTTTGTTTGTGATAAATAAATACACAAATGTAAAATCCATATTTGACGCAATAAATGACTTGGACATATTTTCTAACCTTTTTGATGTTACTCCC
Source organism: Marasmarcha lunaedactyla (assembly GCA_923062675.1). Classification (NCBI taxonomy): domain Eukaryota; kingdom Metazoa; phylum Arthropoda; class Insecta; order Lepidoptera; family Pterophoridae; genus Marasmarcha; species Marasmarcha lunaedactyla. The sequence goes on from OV281358.1 coordinate 8,788,330, forward strand.
AATTATGCTGCGTTCCGTTTGCCGATTATTGCGCTCACAGCGCTCATATACCCGTTCCGAATGCTTGTGAGCGCGCTCACAGCGATATCGATACTTTATCAATCACGTCGTAAACGCCGTCATCATGGCCAGCATGGTCGCTGCGAGCGGCCTGTCAAAACTGACTCATGACGTTATTTTGTTGATATTTTTATTAGTCGATTAAAGATTTTAAAAGCTTGCTTATTCATTTTCTTTTGTAATAATGTTAAAAAATAGCTCTTGCTTCATTGAGGGTCAAAGATCTTAATGAAATTGTAACTTTAGATTTAAGCGACGAACAATCAGAATGTAAGCGCGATATTTACCGTTCCGATTGCAATAGCACTAATAACACTTTTAGCGCGCTCAAACGAATCGGAACGATTTTGAGCACTTTTAGCGCTGATAGCGCTATGAGCAGCAAACGGAACGCACTATTACATTGTAGTTGTCTTTGTATAACCTATACTACACGTCACACAACTTGGCGGCTCTGAAGTATTTGCGAGTCGCTGCACGTATGAAATTCGTATATGTTCATAATATCGGCAGTTTTATATCCATTTGGTGTACTGACGATGTACCATACCATCGCTTTGGGGTACTGTCGATACATTAACCCGTCGATGGAACGTTTTCAATACAGCGACCGTTGATGTAGTGACTGTCGATATTATGAACCAGTAGAAATTAAGAATTTTTATTTTGTTCTCTAAGAAAAGATCACAATTGTTTTTATCTTTATAATTAAATCCTGTCACTATGATAACGACATGTTGTTTTACTTTTTTATAGTTCTCATACTGTCTTAATTATCTATAGATAAGTTATTTCCAAAAATTTCAATACCATATTTTCAATTGATGTTAAAGAAAATCTCGTCGTGAGTTTCAAAGTTAGATTGTATGTAGCTAAGTAGTAAACTATTATAATCCTTTATTTGTTATGAGTGTAATGCTGTATGTAATTGCCACCTTAAGGGTGTGAGAATTAACTAACTACGGTCTTTCCTATAATCACATTTACTTAGTTGTATTCCGGTCAAAGTTAAGTCATATCCAGAGTGTTTACTGGAACAATGCAATCCCAACAGAAAGCTTGCAGCCAGCGATGCATCTTTAGTCGATATAAAGATCACATTAAATATTGATAAAACTAAAGTATATACGTCTCATTATGGTAGCGTCGGGTGACGGGTCGCTCACTTCCCTCTAATATGGTTGCGGAGGGCGATGGCTGGATCCCGCGGATTCGGATACTTGGGAGACTTGCCGAGCAGATGCAGATAAGAATAACTTTGTATAGACATAAAGAGGCAAAATTTATTTTGAAAAAATATACCCGTGAAGTTTCTTCCAGTTTTTCTTCACGAAGGTTTTTCCGAACTGGTGGTACAGTCATGTTTTGTTTGACGTCAATAAGAACAAGTAATTGTCAATATTGAGAGATAAATATTTGAATTTGAGTTTGAATTTGACGTAGGACTATTTATGTATAATAGTACGGATGTCACTAATTGTCGGGTAAGTCACGAGCTCATTTGCCGGGTACGAAAATAGTAAATAAAATTACTGTATTAGCCGATGGAGGATTATTAGCCTTGAGTTCTTCAAATTGCTTGTTTTACGATCATATTTTCTAGACAGTGGCTCACTATCGAGATACCTCCGCTCTACAAATTCTTGATGAAAGACTTTCATTTATAGCATACTATTTACATACATTACTATTTACAAAGCATCATTATACTAGTTATTTACAACAAAATATGTTAGATTTGTAACATTATTTACTCCTCAATAAAAGACACAAATGTTTCATTAGCAAAAATACTCTATAGCTCAATTTTGACCAAACTGAATCAACTAGGTATTTACTCCGAACAACACGAAATGAAATGTATCTTATCAACCTTAAAAAAACAATCACCTGTAATAACGAAAGTTTACGATCACAAAATACTTCCATTTTTAAATAAACCTTTTTTAAATAAATTTTATTAACATGTAAATAAGATAAGACAGTACACTGAACAGTACCAACAATCAATCCACAATTAAAAATATTTATTTTTTTTTAACTTTATTAAGTATACCTATTTAGAATCTGTATTTTATTATTAATGATCTCAACATAAATGTTTTCGTTTTTTTATTTAAACGCCTTAAATAAAAATGTATAAATTAGAAAAATATGTTCCGAGTTTATTGTATCAGATGCAGATATTTTATCGTATGACTACATTTGTCCAACATTTGTCCATTCCTCTACAGTTATGCTATTACATTTTTCCTCACCTAATGTCATTATAGCACTCATTTTCATTATGACATTTTTTTGCGACGTAATTTTTTACTATCCCCCATATGCTTTCTATTAGGATTGGCGGTAACGGAGCACAGTATGACCGTGCTGTCGTAATATTTCTTCTATCTTATACTCTACATATCTCGCCTTATTTTTTTGGAATCAGTTTATATAACTGAGGCTTACGCATGGTCGATGAATGCTCAATATTTCTAAACGTCAGCCAGTCAATCATTTGCTGTTTTTTAGAATTAGAATTCGGTGGATGATTTTGAATTGAATTACGATAGGGTGCATTATCAACTACAACAACACTATTAGGTTCAAGGTTGTGTATTAATTGCGTTTGGATCCATTTCGAATAATTATTAACTATAAAAATTAGTATCATGGTAATCACCACTTTTTTGGTTGGCTCTAAACATGAGCAAGGCATTCGGTACAAAACCATCCATTCCACCGGCATGAACGATGATCAACGGTTACCCTTTGATACATGATGCTTTAAACCAGAAGTACTTACATCTGACCAAGACCTTGAGAGGGTGTGTGATGTATGTATATAAGTTTCGTCGGTAAAAAGAATCGGTGGATTGTGTTCACGATATTCTGCAATTTTTATGATATAGTTAATTCGCAAGTATCGAATTTCGTGCTTCTCCATTAGCAGTTTGCGGTTATATTCCGTTGGTTTCCATTCAAAACCTAATGAGATGACGTGTTTTCGTAACGTGCTAACACAACCTTTTTAATCTTTTTCTTCTTTAAATCTTACGTGTAGTATTTTCATCGTCGGAATTCCTTTATTTGTAATGTGAAAGTCGTGAATCATTCTGCGGATTACTTGTTGATCAAAATCATCTATTATAATAAAAGTAGGAATCCAATTTGGTTTCTTTTTAGGTGATTTAAAGGTTGGTCTCTATTCTGAAGAATGCCATTTGCATTCTGATAGGACCTTTCAGACGGAAGTCAATGATACTCCGGTCGATATAGCAACGAATTGAGCGGGAGTCACAATACTACTCGGATTGCATTCATTTTCGAAATACTTGTACAAATTATACAAAATGTCTTTAGTTTGGGAAGTCAAAGTATTACCTTGACCTTGTTTCAACATCGGAACCATTTTATTTAACAACTTTACAATAATAACACTGAACAATAAATATTCTATACCCTAAGAATAAACCACAAATAAAATCAATTCATTCATTTATTAACTAAAACCAAAAGTCAGACCTCACAAAAATTAGCAATGTTTATAAATATAATTAATTTATTTGACATTCACCATTGACTTTTAATTGCTTTCTTCAAAATGTAACGAATCTCTTTTTTCTGACCGTACAAGAAAATTTAAATTTCAAGTTTAGGATTCCTGTAAACATACAAATACTATAAAAAATACAAAAACGACTCGAAAGTAATGTTCCAGCACTTTTGTTATTGGGTTTTATTTTTTTTCTTTGTTAGTTTCTTATATGCGACTAGCGTATGCTCACAACTTCGTTCGCGTAAATCCTCGCTCCCGCCAAAATACCACATTTTATCCCGTAGGGTTTGGAGAGGGAGGAAAGGTCTGGAGGGCAGGAAATCTTTGATGACAACAGTTTTATTTAACATTACAGCTCTCTAAGTCCAAGGGCTAGATGAAGCTGAGCGTTTATAAGTAAACAGGTGATTCAGGGCTTTTGTTATTACATGTAGGTACAGTCGGGTAAGTCAGCGGAGGCTCAGAACTTAGCCTGCATGCATAATATAAGGATCATCGCATAGCCTGCGAGAATCGCTTGCGCGTAGTTTGGTCTTTTGTAGGCGCTCCGCATACTGAGGGGCGACCACCCTGCGGGGATTCGAACGCGAATCTGAGCCTGCAAGTTCCCCGACTATACCTACACATCTAGAAATATATTACTCAATACCGTCAACGTAGACTGTTAACTTTTCCCTTTATATAATTTATCAATAACGTGGAGTTTCTTGCGCTGTGTCTTTCCATAATAGATAATTACCTAGTGTGTCAGCTTGGGTATGACATAGCTACGTTGCAAAATCAATTCGCACACGTAATGATTATAAACGCTAGACTCCACTTTTCATTAGTGACTTTTACCTCTGAGTTATTAATATTTTAAATGCTAGATATACTTACTTACTACCTACATTTCTTTAGCTATACAATCATTATAAAGAGAAAACATTTGCTTGTTAATTTGCAATCGATTTATATAATTTAAACTCGAAAACGATTAAACTATTATTTGATTACAACAAAATGGCAGAAGGTAGGTGGCGTTCTCAGATTACGTAACTGAAAATGGCTAAGGTACTGCTACATATAAAAGATGTATTCAAAAATTTGTTTACCATTAGAAGGGTGTGATACTCGCTCAAGCGAATGTCTATCACTTTTGACAAAACTTCTTGTGTAACAAAAATAGCTGTTAGATTGCGTCAGAAACTGACAGAATATTATTACAAGGGAAAACCAACCTTGTTGTTTTGTGCCGTGCAAATGAACTTCACATTTTTGATCGACTGTATATTATTAAGAAATAACGAAGAGTTTATTTTATCCTGAAATTTTCGAAGGCTCAGAAGAAACACGGATTAAAACGCACAAGAAATTCTAAGAATAAATAAAACGGTGGCTTTTACCTAAAATTGAAATCCCCCAGAGGAACACGTTAAATCTGTGATCCCAAGGTACTTGCACCAGCTTAACATACACTGAACGTGCATACTTGTATTAATAGAAATCATCGAAGACTCATCCGCAAACTTCTATCTATATTTCCACACAAACATCTGCACCAGAATTCGAACCTGTATGTGAACCAACAAATCAGCGTCCACCAATGTTAAACAGCGTCAGTGCCCATGGACATACCTCGCTCGGAGATATTTTATTTATTAATATGGAAATTGGAATTATAGTACGTCAAAGATACGTTGCCGACCGTACACCTCAGTTGGAATTGCCTTTGGTCCCGAAATGTCACTGACAGCAACCCGCACACAACCACGTCAATGTGACTTTTATGGTAGTCGAAATAGGATGGACTGTCATACCACCTCAGCCGAGCTCTTAACAACAGTCTATTTTATCGGTGAAGTTATCATAATTCTGATCTAATTTCATTTGTTTGTACTATTCATTTAACACTGAAATCATCAAGTCCATATTTTTGTCCATGGCCATATTTTTCCCCATTCCAAATTAATTCCAAGTCATTTTAGTAAGGCTTTTAAGGTGGATAAGGAATTCCCACATCATTATTTAAGTTGGTCTTAAGTAATCGAACATATATATGTCTTAGCATGTTGTGAAACCAGATCGCGGAGCGCACTCACCGTAGTTTCCCAGGTGGACTTGCTTACTTATATCATTACTCACATACTACGCCGTTTAAGCTTTTAATAAGTACCTGGAAAATGGTCACCGTACTTAACAGGTTTTCTCCTACTACTTGAAACTTGCTATTCTTAATTCTTAGCTTCAAAACTATAGTCGCTCAAGAAAGTGGTCATACACTTTTGACAAAACTTCCTGGGTAACCAAACCAGCTGTAAGGTTGAGTCAAACTTTCGGAATATATTACTAAACTTTACACGTAGAGTAGACACCGCATTTTTGCCCTCTATTTTCGTATAAATTCCTGTACCAATAAGATCCACGTTTGTTATGTTTGTTTTGCCGCCATAATAGGTAAAAAAACACTGTTAAGAGTAACCTTGACGAGGTATTAAGTACCTACTTATTAGTAAAAAACTGAAGAAAGACCTTCTTAAGTGTTTGTTTTTTGTATGTTTAAAAATAGAATAAAATAAGTGCGCATTCACAAAATGCAAGCATCGAGTAGTTCAATATTGATGCGAATGGGCATGACGACATGTCAGCAATACATAAGTTTATGTGTTTATAACAAATCACCTTTTACACTCGCCACAGTATCATAAAGTATTTAAGCAGCTGGTAATGTTGTTTTTGCTAATATGGACTGGGCTATTCCTACTTCCATGACATTGATGGTATGTATAAATAACAAGGTCATTCCTTCGGCAAATAATGAGCTTACGGGTGTCGCTTGCGATGAAGGCTAACGGTAAAATATTGCCACAGCCAACAAGGTGGTTTTTAGTGGGTAGGTGCCATTCTGGTGAGTCCCACATCACCCCCGCAGAGGTCGGTATTTTCCTGCGGCGGTATGCATGACGCATCTTCCACCTCCCTCTCGTTAGGGTGTTGCTTCGGCGGCAAAAAAAAATTTGGCAAAGTTTTGGACACCTTGTGTTCAAAGACAATTTAAACGAAATTTCACAATACATAGAATGAAAGAATTATAAATAATTACTATTTTATATTTCTTCATTTACTTTCATTTTATTTGAAAAGCAGTCGTTTGATGTAGGAACCGAACCGTTTCTTTATTAAGACCTCGTCTGGGGCGGTACTACGTTCCTTCCTATTTGGACCGCCGTAATATTCACGTTTATGTGGTTGTGTTCCGGTCCAAGGGAATGACAGCCAGTGCCATTACTGGAATAAAGGCAATAAAATCTAAAACTTACGAGCGTCAACGCATTTTTAGTTGAGATAATGACCACAATCACTATTAATAAATAAATCTCCTACGACTAATGATGTCCGTGGGTGCGGATGCCACTTACCATCTGGTGGGTGGGGTGCTCGTTCGCCGGCTATTAATGTAATTATAAAAAAACTTAATACCTAATCACTTTAGATTGTTAATTCAACTTATTCATTTAAGCTTATATTGTTTAAGTATTGCAATGTTTAATACCTGAAATAAAATTCTCACCAAATTAAATAATACTTCTAGTTTATTAAGTAACTTGGACCCAAGTTAATCTTCATTAGCCAAATTAGCAGCGGAACGCACGGTAACTTGACAAAAAGTACCATAACGGCGTGCCTCTGATAAAAATAATTACGTTTATTTTGTAAAATACACGTGCCAATTATCCTTGGCCAATACCCAATTTGTAAATTGGATATTTGACAAAATGTTTGTAGTAAAGAAACATTACAGAAGTAACAATATGTTTATAATCAGTAGTAGAAACAGCGATATGTTTGAGCTGCTGCTGCGAGTCGCCGAAAACGATCCATACAAAACTTTACCCAGTAGTGAGATCCAAATTCAAATTTTTACTTCTCAACATTGACAGTTAGTTAGCTAATATTACTTGTTCTTAAGAACGTCAAATAAATCATGACTACCACCAGTTCGGAAAAACGTTCGTGAAGAAGAATGGCAAGAAACTTCACGGGTATATATAAGTATTATGATCGTGAAATCATACTAAAAACAGTAAGGGCGTTTGGATAAAGAATACAATAGCTACGTAGATAATGCGTTAATATGCATACTTTCATAATAAAAGTTGTTATATTAAACGGCAGTAAGCTAACAATATTAAACAATTTCAAAATATTTCTTTCTAAGTTTTCATTAAAGTCATTAAATTCATAACATTATTTTTCAAACAAATTTTTGGGTTAAATAATTTATACTCTAGAAAAAAATGATAAAAGCCTGCATTTTCAAATGATGTTAAACACCCAATTGCCACTTACACAACATATATTTGTCTATTGGTTTAAAAGTCGCACTCAGAGATCTTCCTAACTATGAATTTTGCTTAGCAAATCTAGACTTAAAAACGTATACGTAAACGGTATTTATAAAGTATACCTAGGTACATTCATTTAGCATAAACTATGTATAAGTAGTTACCATTTGACGTCTCTATCAAACCAATAACTTGAAGAATGCTCTTTATGCACGCCATTTCAGCAAAAGCCCAGGCAAAAATAACAAGGAATGAAACCTATTCTGATTATTCTACAGTCACTCAAGAAAGTGGAGTACCACCTTTAACAAAACTTCCTGCGTAACCAAATAGCTGTAAGGCCGAGTCTTTCTGACAACGAAAAGTAAGTAGACCACATTTTTAGCCCAAAAGTTGGTCTATTTCGTTCTCAGACAAGAGTAGAGTCATGAACACTGACTCGATTCTGATATGTTGCACCTTAAGGCTGTGCGGGGAAGGGAGGAGGTAAGAAAAAATCGAGATCAATCAATCTCCTAATTAAAAACAAAAAATTATGAAGTAATCCTATTGTAGTTTTCCTTGTTGACAATGCCGAGCTTCTCCGCTTATCTTTGGTGGATACCTATAGTCAAGGCCTAACTTTGGGACGCAGCGTAAGAGCGTCCTATATTAAAGTCCGTGACTATGTTGCTCTGTTATCAAAATATTACTTATACGGCCACACTCAGATACTAGACTTGGATGGAGTATAGATAATGTATCAATTGTTAAGCAAAATCTATGTTTATCTACGGCCAAGAGAATATAGGAAGGCCAATGTCACTCGATTTATTTGCACACACTAAATACCTACCAGCTCTGGATCGCTTCATCGCAAGTTAACTCTTGCATGCAGTCGTCGCAGCGCGTGGAATTACTAGGTGTAATTAAAACGGCGGGAACGTAATTTTTTGAACGAAGTATTTATTTGCCAACTTGGCACATGTTATACGATATATTATGTAGCTAAAACGTAAGCTCAATCAAGGTCCATAAAATTTACACGAGTCACAGTAGGCGAGCAGAAATATTGTGAATTCAAAGAAATGCAGGGAAAAGTTCCAAAACAAACACACACCCGTAGCAACAACAATAAACGACAAAGAATTCAAACTGTCAAACAAATAAAATTTTGTCATAAAAAGAACAAAAAAAGTAGATTTTTGATGTTGAAGTTTGATGAAAGAACATTTTTTTAAATAATAATGCAGCAAGAAAATATTTTTTTAACTACTGCAAAATAGTTATGAGTTATATGCATTATAAATAAAAATTATGCACTTATTAAGACATAATTTTTATCGATATCAAGAAATAAAGTAAAATATTATATACCTATTAATTAAATGCACTGAAATTCGTTTTATTATGTTAAGGCAGATGAGAACAAACTGTGGAGATGAATACTATATTTTTGTGGGAAAAATTATATACGGGCAATACAGTAACCCAGTAACACTACAAATAATATCCGGGGTGGTGTAAAGTTTTCTGTTACTGAATTATAAGAGCGGCAACATAGCATCAAATAATATAATGCACTAGCTGGCAACGTCTGTTGTCGCCTGATACCTACTGATAGTACTTGCAATGAAATATCAAATAATTTTGTAAACAGCGCCATCTTAAGTTTTTTTACGAATTATTTTGACTTAATTTAAATAAATTGTAAATCCAATACAACTAGCGCCATCTCTCTATCTACAAAACAACTATTTTCAAGTCACAAAATTTTGTTAGACATGGTTAGTCTATAGTTATTTACTAGTCTCTGGTATATAGTTAGGACATTTTCTAGACAGCACCTTGTAATTATGGCTGTAAATTAAAGGTAACTAAACCTGTACAAACGGTTGGCCAATGGTTAGGTTATACTGTAGTAATCATAACAATTCCGCATACAAACAGCCAAGTGTATGGCTCCAAGTAAGCAGAGCTTGTGTTATGGATGGATGACCTGGTTACAGCGAACTGGAGGGGAACTAGGTAAATATTCTTATTAATACAAAGCTGGCGGTAAGTAACTGACAGCTTTAGTCAATCGACCTAGAAGGACGAAACACCATGAGGGCATATAAGCCCACCTTTATTGAAAATACAATATTTTCAGATATGATCAGGATAATATGCAAAACACACTCAATATAGGTTTTTCATTTATTTAAGTTTCATCATGTACCAAAATAAATATAAAAATATGGCATCATTCTTGAAAAGACCAAGTTTTTTAAAACAAATATTTTGGGCCTTGTTAAACACTATCGGGCTATTAAGGCCCGCACAAGAAATAAACATTCTGCATGTAATAGCAGGAATTAAATAAAAATAACTTCAAACTTATACATAAAACAATATTTGGTTTTATCACAACATGCCGATTTTCCTTATTAATTTAAATATTTGGGGTTGGGCCTTATTATACTGAAGATATAGGAAATCATCTATTTTAGCTAACAATAGCAGCCTCAGTTCGAGTCGTAACTCTGAACGAAGTAAACGTGCGCGTATTATAATCTCCTTTTATTGTGTTCTTGGAAACGGCCTATCGGCCGCGTCGCCGTTTCGCCGGGTTGCTACCTGCGTTTGTAGGTAATTAACATACGCAATACAACATGAGTCATTCGGAACAGATAAATAATGATTTGATAGCGAGTTGTGATAGTAATGAAGTAATTAACTTAGAAATGGAGGTCGTAACACAAAATTATACCAAGAAAAGGTTAAGAGAAGACGACGATAACGATGAGAACGAATGGACGACAGTTTTGAGGGACTCTAAAAGAAAACCAAAACAGGCAATAAACATACAGAATGAATTAAAAATACAGGTGTGTGTCACACATAAAGAAAGATTACCCAAACAATTTGCGCTAGCAAAATTATTAAGAAAAACCGATATTGATGGAATCTCGCGGGTAAAATATGTAAATCCTTTTAAAATATTGGTTGACTTTGACTCCGAAGTACAAGCAGATAAGTTCATAAAAAATAAAGAATTTTCAAATCTAAGCTGGAGGATCCAGAAAACTTGGGAAGTCGGTGTGTCATACGGACTATTACAAGATATTGATCTTGAAGTCACAGAATCTGAGTTATTAGAGAATATTGTTTGCGATGTAGATATCGCTAAGTGAAGATGGTTCTTGGGTTAAAAGTGAAAAAGTAAGGATTGGATTCATTGGGTCTAGGTTACCACCTTACGTTTTATTACATCAATTAAGAACTCGGATTGAACCATTTATTTTTCCGGTGACGCAATGCTCGAGGTGCTGGAGGTATGGACACCTGGCAAAAATGTGCCCTTCGAATAGAATTAGGTGCCCCAAATGCGGTGAGCCTCACGCTAATTGTGATCGTAATGAATTTAAGTGTTTGAACTGCAATGGTAAGCACATCAGTTTATCAAAGTCGTGCCCTGTTTACATAAAAGAAAAAAAGATACGCCAGTTAATGTCTGATTTTAATTGTAGCTATAAAAGAGCGCTTACCTTATATGTACCTCCAACTCCTCCTCCTCTTATTGACAAGAAAAATAAAGAACCATCTTCAATATTTGATAAGTCAACTTCTAGCCTACACTCAACATCTTATGCAAATGCTGTAAAAAAATGTAATAATAGCCAGAACAGTAGACCGGAGGGCGACCAAAATGATAATATATTGAAAAATAAGAAAAGAAAACGAAAAACAGTTCAGCTTGCTGTTGCTAATGATGAAACAATGGAATTTTCTTACTCTGAATCAGAGGCTGAATTAAGCACACCAGGTGAAAATTATAATGATACGAAGGATCCAGAACCAAAAGATCCTTCATGGAAGATTTATCTTACACAACTGTTTGAAAAACTCAAAATGATAATATTTCTTCGTCAGAAGGGAGAAAACTGGGAAGATTTAATTAAAAAAGTTTTAAATACTATACTAAAGTGGATCAGTGGTGTGTTTAAAGATGTGATTGCAAAAATACCTATTGTTAATGATCTTATTCCCTTATTTTCTAGTAATGGATAAGTACACTTACAAAAATGTAAACCTTAATATTTTATAGTGGAATGCACGTAGTATACGTCCTAAACTTCAATCTTTAGAACAATTGCTTATCCAAGAAAAAGTACATATTGCTGCGCTGTGTGAAACTTGGCTTGACTCCGACAAAACATTGAAGGTCAGTAGTAACAACATTTTTAGACGCGATAGAGACGATTCTTGTGGAGGAGTCGCTATTTTGTGCCATAAGTCTCTACAGGCCCAAATGTGTAATGTTGATTTGACAAACTCCGCTATAGAATTAATACATGTAAAACTATTTAATTGCGGTAAAATTGAAAATATTGTTTGCGTTTATTGTCCGTCTGATATTAGAATTTGTAAAGGTGATTGGGACAACATTTTTACTATTACTAATAATAAAACAATAGTTTTGGGTGACTTCAATAGTCATTACTCATTGTGGTCATCCAAAACAGATAATAGGGGTACACAGCTGGTGGATTCTATGAGTGAGAGTAATTTTGTTTTGCTAAATGATGGTTCCGTAACTCGTATTCAAATGGTTAATGGCATCTTACGAAAAACATCACCTGATATTACATTTGCATCTGCCGATATTGGCCTTAACTTTAATTGGAAAGTAACAAATGAGATGCTTGGGAGTGACCACTTGGTTATCAAATTGAGTACTTCGTATAATTCTAGAGTTAAAATTTTAAAGAAACGTAACGTAAAAATAGCTGATTGGGCCTCTTATAAAAATCATATCGAAAACTCGATTTTAAATTTAGACATTCCCAAAGACATTCAACTAGCTTATGATTTATTTATTAGTAAAATTAATGAAGCTGCAGACTTCAGTATTCCATATATAAAATTTTGTCTTAATCCCGAATCAAACTTCAAGCCAAAACATTACTGGACTCCTCAATTATCTCATAGTGTAGCTAAAAGACGGCAAGCGCTCAGCACTTTCCGACGCAATCCTACTCCGCAAAATTTAAATGCTTTGAATAAACAAGTAGGAGATTCGCAAAAACAAATAAGACAAGCACAGGCTTCTTCATTTCAAAAATTCTGTTCCTCTATTGATAATGTGACATCATCCAATGACATGTGGCATCGTATGCGATGGTTGAAAGGAATTAGATCAAGCTATTCTTATGTAGATTCAGAGAAAGCAAACAAATTACTTCATAATTTATGCCCTGATGATGTATCCTCATCTAAACCAATTATTGGATCAAGAAATCTTCTCTTAGAAACTGCTATAACTATTGGAGAATTTAATAAATCTGTTAAATCCAGCGATACGTCACCGGGCTGCGATGGAATTACATTTTCAATGATAAGAAACCTCCCTGATATTGCTAAACAATGGCTCGTTAATTTGTACAATAAAATATTTTGCAGTGGGATTGTTCCTCGACAATGGCGTGATATTTCTGTCATACCAATACCTAAACCCGGTCGCGACCCTACTAGCATATCTTCTATCAGGCCAATATCGCTTATATCCTGCCTATGCAAGATTTTTCACACATTAATTAATAAACGCTTAGAATGGTTTTTAGAGCACAATTGGGTATTTTCAGTAGATTCAGTGGGGTTTAGAAGGGGTCACTCTTGTTTAAACAGTTTGGGAAAACTTATTACTAGGACTCAAATCGGCTTTACAAAAGATGAAACTACAGTAGGCTGTTTTTTAGATATAAATGACGCTTATAATCATTTAGATGTAAGCGCACTGGTTTCTAAGTTGGATAATTTGGGTATAGGGTCAAAAATATGTAATTACTTATGGGAGTTTTTAGCTGAACGACATCTTAAAATTCAAATTAATGATTATTTTATCGAACGAAGCACAGGAAGAGGCGTAGCACAAGGAGACCCCTTATCCCCATTACTTTTCAATATAGCTACACATGATATTTGCAAAAACATTAACAATATTTTTATCTCCCAGTACGCTGATGATTTTGTGTTATATTTTACAAATGAAAATATACAGGTTTGTGTTGATCGGTTACAAGAAGCAGTAAATAAAATGATTATTCTGTTATCCGACATAGGTCTAGAAATATCGTCTGAAAAAAGTAAATTATGTGTTTTAAAAAAAGGGGTAAATAGAAAATCAATCAGTATAACAGTTGACAATAAAACATTACCGACAGAAACTAACGTTAAATATTTAGGTTTATATCTAGACCGTTCTTTAAGGTGGGGCAAACATATCAATGAGTTAAAAACTAAAATATTAAATTTTCTAAATGTCTTTAAAGTTCTAGCAGGGTCCGGTTGGGGGATACATCCAACACATTTGAGAAGATTGTTTATAGCTATTATTAGAAGTCGCATGGACTACGGCTGTTTTTTGTACGCTGACAGCTCTGATAGTAATTTAAAAAAATTAGATTTAATACAAAATTCAGCTTTACGTATAGTTGGGGGCTGTATAAGAAGTACCCCTATTCATGCAATGGAGGTTGAATTAAACCTCCCTCCTCTCAATATCAGAAGGCAATATTTGGCTTGTAAATTTTGGTTCAAAAATAAGTCTTTATCTCTGGCAGTGAATAATATAATAAAATTAACAGGTGTCTTAAGAAATGAGTGCAACAGAAATCTATGGTCTCGAAAAAAGGATCCAATTTTAGCCTCAATTCATGATGAATATAAAGACCTTATTGTTTATAGCAACTCTAGGTTGGATATGTTTTGCCTTAATATTTGGATGAGCGCAATAGATTTGTCAAAGGTTTTATTTACAAATGTCGACGGAGTATGTCAGGCCAAGTATCGATACAGCGCGGAAGATTTACGAGATAAGTGTTGCCATTATTTAAACCTTAAATATAATCACTATTACCAGGTATATACAGACGGATCGAAGGGTTCTGGAGGTAGTGGGGCGGCCTTTTACGATCCACAAGTGGACTCAGGTGCAAAATTCAAAATTGATACTAGAGTTTCTATAATGCACGTAGAACTCTTAGCTATTTTCGAAGCGTTAGCCTATGTTGACACACTTAATTTTGAAAAATTTGTTATTTTGACAGATTCTAAAAGCGCGCTTCAACATGTAGCTCTGTGTACCTCGTCAGGTCGAGGTCTACCAGTAGCTTTCAAAATTATAAATCTTATATTAACCTTACAGTCAAAACTTAAAACTGTTAAACTCCAATGGATCCCGTCCCATACACTATTAGCTGGTAATGAAAAGGCCGATCAACTGGCAAGTGCAGCCGTCACAGAAGGTATAGGTGCCCAAGTGATTCCTTTTTATACAGACTGTATGTACCTGGTAAAAGAGAAATGTAATCTAATCTGGAAAGCGCAATATGAAAATAAATCAAAAAATAAGGGAATTTGGTATCGTACATTGCAGACGGAAGTTACAAATTCTTGGATAATCAATTGTGATATGAATAGACAGGACACCGTTTGTATAATAAGACTTCGCACTGGACACATTCCATTAAATAAATTCGGATTTTTAATGGGTAAAACTCCTTCTCCCAATTGTAACGTATGCGACAAAATAGAAGACGTCTATCATATTCTAATGGAATGTGTCCGAGTGGAAGCTGAGAGATGGGAGGTATTTCACCGTTTTCCCGAGTTGAGAGAAACGGCCGGGTGCAGCAGGGCGCTGGCCTTTCCGCTGTCGGATGAAGCCAGAGCTCTGCTGTGGCTGGCAATGAAGTGCCTCTCAAGAAGATAATTGTTAATACATAGGAATGCAATTTGTATCTTATTCTGTTTATTCTAGATATTACGCAAGTTTGTTGTTTTTTGTTAATAAGTTAAGTATTTAAATTGTAAGAATAACTTATGGAGCGTCATGGTTTTTTGGATTTCAATACAAACAGTGGAACATCATCTTCGGAATCATCTGCTCCAGAAATTTGTATTATTCCACTTGCGTTTATGTTATTTTTTTCTGGAGTGTTTTCTCCTCTTTGTTTGAAATCCTCATGTTCATCATTGGAGTCGCTATAAGGGTCATAAAGGCTGTTATCTCGTATTTTTCGTCGATGCAAAAAGCTATAGATGACGATGAATCCGAGGATATTGCTTTATTTAACCCAGAAGGCCCTGGAACCGGCGAAAGGATCGCAGATTCTTCATCAGATTTTCGTCCAATAGTTTCTTCATTTTCTGTATCCAGCGATGAACTATATTCTACTAAACGTCTGTGTATAAAATATTCAGAAGCAACTGGTGCGGGGCATATTAGTGTAGGCGCAGCTTCTACTGTATAGTTTTGCTCTTGAGAACTATTCAATAAAGATGGCGAAACAATGTCATTTCTCGAATCTTCAGCATCGGTAAGGTCCGTGTCTGACATTATTTCGAATGGACACTGCACTGAATTGTTAAAAGATGTCAGTTGGGGATCATAATTCTCAGTTAAAAGTGAGGGTAGGTAAGCATCTTCCGCTATAGCATTCGGATCAAATGGAAACAGTCCAGTTGCTTTGAATCCGTTCATAATATTTTCCGGAGTCAAGCTTTTTGCCCAGACTTTGGAAAATATTGTATTAAATCGTGGTTTATTAATTTTTTTGGTAGGATTATGGTACATGAACTTTATAACTTCTTGATCCCAGTAATTTTCAAAGGATTTGTTGACTGATTTGTCCAACGGTTGCAGTTCATGAGTAGTATTGGACGGCAAACAATACAAAACAATATCATATTTTTCTGCTGCATCTACAATGTCATAATCAAGATGGCAGGAGGCACCATCGAATATCAAAAGACATTTTACCGGAGATTTATATTTTCCTAGATGTTCTATAAAGTTAATAAATAATGATGTCGTCATACTACCCTTTGGTGCCATTTTTACCAGTGTCCCAGGAGGAAGATTGTCAGTAAATTCCTCTTTAAGTCTTTTACCCTTGAAAAGTATCATCGGGGGAATACTATTTCCTGTGGCACTGACACAAACTGCAATGGTTACATTTTCAGCATGTTCTTGTGCTACCATATGGACCCTGAGGTTGCCTTTTTCAGCTAATACTTTTTGCTGGTGATGGACAGTAAGCCGGCACCCTTTTTTATCAATGTTGTACAACCTTTCTGGGTGATTGGGGATGTCGAGTTCATCGTACAATTTCTTTAATTCTTGAAAGTGATGCTGCACTATTGGTTTATTGAGCTTTTGCGCTCTTGCTTTGCGTAAAGAAATATTTGGGTTCCGTTTCATAAACATGTTGAACCAGTCTCTGCCCGCTCTGCGATTTTTTGTGTTGAAATTGTTTTCAATTCCCTGCTTCTCACAGAATTTGTATGCTTGTGAGCGAATGACTTGGGACGTTAGCGGCATGCCAATTTTGGAAAATTTTATAATCCTCTCCACTAAATCCTTTTCTTGTGACTTTGATAATATTGGGGCCCGTCCAATAACTTTTTTAGATTTTCTAGATGCCAGGTGGTTTCGGAGAGTTCTGCGAGGTATTTGGTATCGAAGCGCTGCTTCTCGTTGCGAAAGCACACCGTTTTTCACAGCAGCCATTGCCGAGGCCAAAGAATTCTCTGACCACAGGGCCCGCTTTCTCTTAACTGACAAGGCAGGCGACGACATCTTAATCTGCATAGAAAATATCCCATAAAAATTTGTCATAGGCAGAATAAACTTTTTGTTACTATTGTTCAACTATGAATTATTTATTTATCAATTATTTTGCTTCGTTTCGCACTTCAAAAGGAAGTCAACGATTTCATTTCATACGTTAAGTAAGGCCCGGGCCTTGTTACCAACGGAAACAGTGGGCCTTCTTAGCAATTAAATAGGTTTTAGAATATTGAAAGATATTTAAAATAAAAAGAGACATAATATTATATACTTCCTTATACCTTCCTTATACGGCTAGATAACTTATTTTCACATCCAAACAGGTAAATACAAAGAATAAATAAATAAAACTTCATAAAAACTACGATTATTTTCCAAAAATTATATATCAGGCGAAGCAGCGACCTCCCGCTCCTACTATTTGAACGCTACTGACAAAATGGCGGCGCGTGCGAAGCAAAGCGTTGTTGCCAGCTCGTTGCATTTGCTACGTCTATGTGTACGTGATGTGTTGAACGAATAATACTATTAGAACTTTATTTTTTGAATACTGGGCCTTGCTACCGGCTGGGCCTTCCAATCCTGAACTACCTTATAAAGCGGATTTTTCACAAAAAGCTATTTGAGGCATAGGGCACCATAGTACCATGTATTTTTTACCACGTCGATACGTATTATCGACTTTTTTGGATTATGATCAAGTTTGATTCCCAAATAGTGTAAAAGATTTTATGAAAATCTTTAAACCCAATTTTTCTTAACTGTAAAGGCGACGACGGTATGATTCCTTAGAACAAATAGCTCTATCTCTCATAGTTTTCGACTACCCCATACTGACTCATCTCGATGCATCGCCCTGTAAACTTAATACGAGGGTGGATTGAAAAGTTCGCGGCCTAAATAAGAAAACACAGGAATAATGCAATTTTTTATATTTTGTTTTCTACATACTCCTCCTAGGTCACAGCACTTAGTCCAACGGTCCTCCGAAGCCTTGATCCCGTTTAAATAGATGGTCTCGTCAAGGTCTTCAAAAAAGGCATCTACGGCCACTTTGACCTCCTCATTGGTAGAAAATTTCATTCCACCTAAGTGCTTTTTAAGTTTTGGAAATAAGTGCAAGTCGGAATGTACCAAGTCAGGTGAATAAAGGGGATGAGGAAGCAATTCGAAACCACAATTCACTATTTGAGCCATCGATTCTGAAGATGTGTGAACACGAGCATTATCCTAATAAAACAAAACTTTCTTGGCCAACAATCCTGGTCTTTTAGACTTTATTTCTTCGCGTAAACGACGTAATAGTGTGCAGTAGTATGCAGAATTTATAGTTCGACCTCTTTCTAAGTAATTAACCAAGATGACACCCTTAGAATCCCAGAAAACCGATGCCATTAACTTGTTTACTGAAAAACACACTTTGGCTTTCTTGGGGGCCGCAGATCCGGGTCTCTTCCATTGTTTGGATTCAGGGGTATAGTGATGAACCCATGTTTCGTCCATAGTAACTAACCTTGTCCAAAAATTCGTTTGGATCAGCTTGAAAAAGCTCTAAACAGTCCCTAGACATCGTAAAACGAGTTCGTTTCTGTTCAACTGAAAGGAGCCGCAGAACCCATCTTGCAGACACCTCGTGGAACCCTAATTCGTTAACGATCATGTTTGGTGTACGTTCATATGAAATCCCTAGAGCTTCAGCTATCTCAGATACCTTCAATCTTCTGTCGCCCATGATGAGATCACATATTTTATCGATGTTTTCCGAAGTCGTAGCTGTAGAAGGCCGTCCAGAGCGGGGGTCATCTTTGATGCTCTCTCGTCCACGTTTAAATTCCGCTGTCCGCTTTTTTATCATTGTATATGACGGAGCAGATGTCCCTAAAGTAGCCACCATATCTTCATGAATCTGCTTTGGAGTTAAGTGTTTCTTGTGGATATATTTGATCACGGCACAGTGCTCTAAACTATCCATTTTCAAAATTAATGAAACTTACTCTCACTTAATGTTCAATAAAATAAATGATTACGTATGTATCTCAGAGAAAATTGCACAGAGACTGAAAAAGAGTCTAGGTTTCATATGAGGGTAGTTTTATAATAATATGACAACGCTATCTATGTTAGGCCGCGAACTTTTCAATCCACCCTCGTATGTTCTGAATTTCGAAAATTTTGATACAAACACATTCCTAAAAGCCACGGTGTAACTTTTTGAAACATATGAAAATCACGCATACAAAACTCGTAACGTTACGCAATGGATACGTTTTTTTTCATGTTATTATAATCCTACTCATTATGAAAGCCAAGCGCAGTACAATGCGTGGCTAAATCACACCATTGTTGCTGTACATGTCCAAGCAAACATTATGATGAGCAAGTAGATACACTTGCTCAGATTTTATTTATTTTTATTTCGTAACTTTTGTGTTTATGTGGGACTCGTCCCGACGCCTACCAGAACCATGCCCACTAAAATTGCATTTTTGACACTCAGCCTTCATCTGAGCGATGGCCAATTGGAGAAAGAGGCCGCGCTAGCGGGGCCCTTAAAGGGTCACCCGCTGGGATTTACATAGCACTGAAGGTGCTCAAAGCACTGAAGGATAATACATAGCACTGAAGGTGCTCAAAAATGAAAAGTAAATAATTGAAACATTAAAAATGAAAAATAAAATTGCATTAATTCGGGTTTACGTTAGAATTAGAATTTACGCGAAACGCTCTTGAACATAGCTGTTTTATAACTTTGTTTGAGTATCGTGTAGGTATTGTGTAGAAAAGGTTTTGATTTGCAATGTGCGGCGCAATTCGTCTGCAGTAATTCCTCTCTTGAAAGTACTTGTTGGGCCATTTCTGAAGCTTGTTGTCACATAATTCAGGGAGAATTCTGATGATTACGTATCTTCGTTCTCAGAAGTTATAAGTAATACAACCGTTCACTTCAGGGAGTAAATTTGATGTACTTATCCAAATTTTTTTTCTATTGTTTCGCAATAAGAGTTAGGGCTGTCTCATCATGAGTGAAATATCAGTGAGGACTTGACATTTATATGAATAGACAACCCACGAAGATTTTCAATGAGATCCCAGGTTCGATCCGGCGACCCCATTGGCCCATTGGTAAAACAGTTTTTAAGTGCATTAAATTATGCCTTAATAATCAAAGGGTGAAGGAAGGTATCGAGAGTAAACCCAAGTACCTGAAAAGTTACTTAGAAGATATTATGTGAGTCTTATAAATGAAACACTGTCAATAAATACTAAGCAGACTTTATTAACAATTATATTTATCTCAAAAAATATTATTTGTGAACACAGCTTGCAATATTAGACAAAATCAGTGCTGAAATATGAAATAACATGAGCACCATTCATTCATTATTTTGTACTAAATTAAGTGTATAGAATAGCGTACAGAAAGCCTCTAGCCAGCCAAAGCCAACCAGTGTTGTCAATAAACTGATAGTGTGACAAAAGATCTTAACCATATTTAAAGAATTTACTTATTACGTATTTTGAACATTAATGATAGATAACATTACAATCAATAAAATGTAATGAAAGTTATAACACTTATAAAATTAACTAAGCATTTATTCCAATTTGAACCCGTCTTTTTTTGGATATTTCTTGGTGATTTATTAGATTTAATAATATCAAAGATTACCAATTAGAAAAAGTAGTATATCATAAAGAAAATTTGCTTCAAAATGTTTGAATTTAGTTGCAACTTATAATTTGAATTTGAAGTACAATAAAATTTCTAATTGGTCTTTAAACCATCATGAATACATTAATATAAATATTATTGCCATATTCTAATAAGTCACTTGTACAATTGTTGATATATCTTGTCAATTTCTAAAAATCATTTCATTTTTATTTACCTGTATTTAAGTAGATTCCGCAAGTTGGTCTACATGCGTGCCTCAACTCCTATACTTAGCCGATATTATTTCGGGAGTCGCCTAAACGCAGTTTGGTTTGGACCCACGCCGTAGTAACGAATCTAAATAGTTAATTTCGCAATATTCAGTGGTAAAAATACGGCAATTCAACACATTTTCTTTACTAAGTAAGGCTGCTTTTGTCATTGTCTGTATGAAAAATCTGACAAAACTTGGTTTTCATTTATTTTGAATAGGCTCCAAGGTCTGTGAATTCAACCTTTAATAAGCAATAGGCAAAACACCGTCATAAAACCTGCTTTTAGCTAAGCCTTAAGTCTATCCGTTCAAACATTTTCTAGCAAATTCCCACGTTCACACTAAAGTACACGTCACACAACTTGGCGGCTCTGAAGTATCTGCGAGACGCTGCACAGAACACGAACGTGTGCGGGGCGCGGGGCGCGGGCAGCAGACTTTAAACATGAACTGCAGCTACCTTCAGAGCCGCCATGTTGTGTGACGCGCATAATACATTTGGTCACACGCGGTCACTAAGATACAGAGCATCGTGAGCTTTGTTCTCCACCGACGCGTTGGCGGCTCAGTGCTCGCGCCAAGTCGTTGTCTCTGGAATGTATCGAACTTTGCTCTTGCATTGATATAGCCAATGCATGAGCCAGTGCTTCATCTTCAGTCTGAAAAAGAAAACCATCATATTTGACACGTAAAAGAAATATTTTTTTTAGTTGCTTATTAAAATGAGGGATTTCCGACAGCTCAGGAAAATAATAAGAAGATAATACGATATGTGACGCTACTAAAAGTTGGTCTACCCTGAAATAAATTAACTTACATGTGTTTGAATTTATATATTTTAACACAGTAGTTTGTTAAGTACTATGCTTACCTACCTACCCTTATCCTATCTAACATATTCTTATGAAGCTGTGCTAATAACATTCCGACCAGCTTTTCTCAGCGCCATCTATCGAGGTAATTAGAACGAACTTTATTTTTTTTTAAATTGGATAGAGGAAAATCACTCTATATGAAATTAGCAATAACATAGATTTCTAGAGCCTGTTTTTATAAATCTTATTGAAATTGAATTAATCAAAGTATGATTTACAGTAGTGAAAAAAAACAAAAAATTCTGTATTTTGACAAAAATATAACCTACAATATGTTCATAATTAAATTCCCAAAATTAAATAATGCTTACTTTAAGGTGATATGCAAGATAAAAATCATTATTACTTATTTCTGTGTTTGTTGTTTAAAGTTTTATCAAACATTAACTGATTTGAAAAATAATTGCATTTCTTCCATATGGAATCAAGATTTTTTATTTAGAAATCTGATTTATTAGGTCTTTACCTATGAAATTGCCGTTTTTCACGAAATAAATGAAGCGTAATTTTTTTATATATTTTTTATTTCTATTAATCAAAATAATCACCCATGCAATCAATGCATCTTTGCCAACACATTGGTAGCTTATTGATGCCTTTCTTGAAGAAATCAGCTGGACGGGAGGCAACAAATTCTTCAAAGGCATTTTGTACTGCCTCTCGGGTATTGAATTTTTTCCCGCCAAGAAGTTATCCAAATTCTGGAAAAAGTAGAAGTCTGTAGGCGCAAGGTCTGGTGAGTACGGCGGATGACGGAGAACTTCCAACCCCAACTCTTGTAGCTTGGAGACCGTCTGCTGTGCAGTATGAGGTTGCGCGTTGTCGTGCAGGAGCAGTGGAGCCGAACGATTGACCAAAGCTGGTTGGAGACGTGCGAGCTTCTACATCATTGTGTTCAGTTCTTCACAGTACACATCTGCAGTAATGCTTGTCCCGTTTGGCAAGAAGCTGTGATGAATTACACCCGCGTTAGACCACCAAACAGTGACCATCACTTTTCTAGGGGTAAGTTTTCGTATAGGGCATTGTTTGGGTGCTGAACCAGGGTCCAACCAACTTGCTGAGCGCTTACGATTGTCAAACAGGATCCATTTCTCGTCACAAGTAACAATGCGGTTCAGAATTCCTTCATTTGTATGCCTGCTGAGCAGTGCAAGGCACGTCTCCACGCGTACTTCGCGCTGGCGGTCATTGAGTTCGTGGGGTACCCATTTGTCAAGCTTTTTTACCTTGCCAATTTGACGCAAATGGACCAATATTGTTTTGATGCTAACGTCGAAAGCTGCTGCTAATTCAGCCGTGGATTGAGTTTCATCAGCTTCCACAATTGCCTTTAATTCGTCATTGTCGACCAAAGTTTTCGGACGACCACGGGGTTCATTTTTCAGGTCAAAATTTCCAGAACGGAAGCGGGTAAACCAATAACGGGTGGTGCGTTCGTTTGTAGTGTTCGCTCCGTAAACGTCGTTGATGTTGCGTGCCGCTTGTGCCGCTTTGCTGCCACGACGGTACTCATACTCCATAATTACTCGAATTTTTAACTTATCCATGATGACGAAAAATGTTCGAATGCGTTGAAAACAAAACACTAACTATTAAACAAATGACGATTTTAGAAAAAGAATTCCATGTTTGTCAAATAAAATTAATTTGAAATTAGAATTATCAGTCAAAAAAAAAATATTTTCATTTGAAATGGCCAGTACGGCAAAACGGCAGTTTCATAGGTAAAGACCTATTATTAAAAATGCTATAGAAATTTATTAAACATTTTTTACTAGTTGGATCGAAGTCTGGATTTAGTAGCGTCCAAAACTAAAATGAACTGGACACTTACCATATTCCCCTGAATGTGACTAAAGGTACTAACATTGGCTGAAACTGGTGCTGGGGTTGTTTGACTTTGGAGCTTGTTTTCATTCGCTTTCATTCTAGCCATTGCCGCTTTCCTGTAAACAAATATATAATTAAATTTATTTTATCATGAAATAAAGGCCTACCTCATTGAGGTTTTGTTTGAACTGACACTTATTGGAACAGCATTGGTTAGCCAAATTTGAAATCAATTTTGCTCTATGTACACTCGGGGAACTCGGTGAAGGCTCACGCTAAGGCGAGAATCGCTTGCGCATTATATAGTCTTTTGTAGGCGCTTCGTGTACTAAGGGCCACAACAACAAATCTGAGCATGCACCAAGTTCCCCGATTATACACGAGATTTTATTGTTAAAATAATAATAAATCCCCAGACAAACACACCAACTGTATGGCCCCAAAGTAAGCAGAGCTTGTGTTATGGAGGACCATACAGCGAACTGGGGGGGAACCTAGAATAAACTAACATTTATAAATATCAACAATGATGCTTTGTTTGGATCCTGTTTTTTTCTAAAATAAAACACAAAGAATGTTAATATGAAAACAGCTTAATACAATAATGATGAAAAACTAATCAAATGAGTTCTCTACCACTTTTGACAAAATTACCTGTGTTAGGTAGCTGTTAGGTTGAGTCTATAACTATCAGAATTAGATTTATCAGATTACAAAGGAAACTCAACCTTGTTGTGCAAATGAAATTCATTTGTTAGGGTGACAGACCAAAGGCTTAAGTCCATAGTGTTTAAGCCGTCGGCCGATGATGTTTCAGCATATAATACCGTCATGATTATTTTTAATAGATTGACTATATAGTCATAAACCATATTTAAAAGGTTATTGAACTAGCTTTTTTGGTTTTCGTATTTAAATTAAATAATGAAGTCAAAGGGAATCTTGCGTACAACACAGAGTCACGTGTCCAAAATCTTAATTAGAATATAGAAAGAAAACACTTTTATACATTAGATAACCTACAGGAAGAGGTCTGTACTCGCGACAAGTCGAGGAGGTCTCAAAATCCGAGAAACTGACGCTACTGAGCCACATTATCTCTCGACCCGAAGCGAGTGTTTGTCGCGTTTAGACACCTTCTCGGCTAATTATATGCTAGCCCCATGCAACCTTAATAGACGCAAACAAGTTTAACCTTCCGCGCTTATGAAGCTTGTTTTCAGCTTGAGTTCTTATTGTCTAACACAGGAGAGTTTTTTTGGATAATTTAGTTTATTTTATGATAAATTACGTTCTAATATAAAGGAAAATCAAAAAGGAAATAACATGGGAAGATAAAAAGTAAAAAAAAAAGGAAACCTGAAAGAGCACATCCACTTGTTGCAAAATAACAGAGCGAATATTGGATTGACGTATTTGAATTTTAGTGATAGGGATCCCGAACTAAAAAAAAAATAAAACTCACAAAAAGTTATAGTTGCAATTGAAATAATGCTTTGCAATATTATACAATTAACCTAATTAAGTTTGTAATATGTTTTTGATATTATTTATTTACTTTTAAATGTATACTTTATATGTTTACTGTACTGTTTATGAAAAGCTTTATGCCTTTTTCTTTAGAATAAGCCACCAGCAAGACTTCTTTTGCATTGAATCGGTAACCCCAACGTTGCGCAGCTATTGTACGGAGACTCCTCACGTTTAGTTTCTTATTAATTCAGATAATTTTATTGGGAAATATTTTAGTTCTGATACTTTTTTTAATAATCATTTACATATATGATACGAATTATCGTGCATTCCATTTGTCCATTAATTGCTGAAACAAAAAAGCTTACTGACGGCCTAAAATGGACTTAACCCTTTGTGGCAAACTAAAAACGAAATATGTACATATATTTTGCGTATGATAAATTTTAAGGTTGTGCAAATCATATAATCCTTCAATATTTTTTTTTTCGAAATTGACCGTTTATTCATAGCCCTATTGACCTTTTAAATTTCACCTGTGGCCTAGAACTAAGGGTGCTTAGTCCGAACTTAAACTATATTATGTATAAGGTTTACTAATATTTTACAAAAAACGTATGACAAATGATCATTTTACAAATTATTTTTGAAAAATTAAATCATTTGACAAACTGTTCTTTTACTAAACTGATCGTTTTATAAGTGATCATTTGTGAACCATCCCTTTTTTTTTACTTTAGAACCTTTTATTTTTTTATTGGATTATGCAATGCAGGATGTCATTATAAAATTAAATTATTTATTACCCTAAACTTACAAATTGAGTTGGTCTTTGTATTTAACGAACTTATTGAACATCACAACTGAACACCTTATACCTTGTGAGTGACAGATTTACTAATAGGTTTTTTTCAAACAAAACATACTTAATGAATAACCTTTTAGCCAAATAATGGAAATTAACATTTAAAAACATACGCTGCTTGTCTTCTTTTAGCCGCCAGTTTTCCTTCGCAACTGTGATCAACAGCATGTCTATGTCGCAAGCAGAAGTTTAAAGTACATTCACTGCATACTAGGGGAACCATTTCTTTATTTTTACATCCTTTTAGTGAACATCTATTTGTAAAGACCTGAAAATGAATGAAAAGGCAAGTAAGGAAAACGAACCATACAGAATGTTGTATGTTTGAATGCATAACTTCAGAACATTATTGATAGTTTCTCTTACTCATCAGTATTTGTAAATAAAGTAAGAACATGGTTGGTATATTTGAAAAAGTAGTACAAAACAAGTGCAATCTTGGTATTATTATAGTAGTTTTTAGAAAATTACATATACATAGACTTGATGAAATGCATGGTATCAATATATCAGCAATATACAGCAATATATCATGCTATACTAATAATTCTTTTAACACACAGTTGAGGACTAGAACAAAGAGTAAAGGATTTGTGTTTTTTTGTCTTTGATTTAAATAAAATAACTAGCATCATTGTAACAAAAATTGGTTAAAGTTGGAAATAAGCAAATATTCGTTTTAGCATTAAGGTTAAATGTAAAGGCACAAAATGTGTGTTTCTGTTAAGATCAATAAATTTCCATTTTTCATTTTTATTTTAAGTTTTGGTATTATTAGTGGTATTAAGGTATTATGAGTGGGATGCATAACAGGCAAAGTTACTGAACAAAACATCAATACCTTGTTCCTCCTTTCTTTTGCAGGATCCGATGTACATTGGCTATCTATATGAGCACCAACAGCTACATCTGGTGGCTCTCCGCGTCTCCCTGGCACAGGGATCCCACACAGAGGGCATACTGGTACTTGAACATCTTGACTGTTTGGTGCAGTGCATTCGTGATTGATGTATGTAAAGTGGTCAGTACTGAAAGGTTATTAGTTGTTTTAAATGGAGTATTTCTTACTTTCTTTCTAATAATATACATTTTCTGAAATAATGGAGTGTACTAAAGTTCAATAAAATAGAAAATGTAATTTAATTATGAGTTTAATATTTAAAATTGAAATATGATGAATATGATATGAATTAAATAGTATTAAAATTCTTATCGCAAAATGATTATTGTTCTGCATTATATTTTAATTTTCGATAAAAATGTACATAATAACAAATACATTATGTTAAAACTAAGACTTACCAGAATACTCCTTTACAAGCATTACATTTCATTGGTAAGAAGTCTGAAACAAAAACGCGATGAGTAAATATCAAGGGCAATAACAAGGCTGCATAACCATATTGTTGGAATTTATACAATTAAATGTTTTAACTATTTACTTATTACTATAAAAACCTATAGTTTCATTTTTATTTTTTTAACCATGTAATTGAAAAAATCGGACTGTATTATATTTAAGACAATAGACATACTTATGAAGCTTGGCAGATAACAGACACCCCATTCCTTTTAAAGTGCTAAATAAAACGCAATGATTTTTTTATATTATAATAGTAATTGAGAATAGAATCGAAATACAGGCACCCGATTTTGGGCTATGTTTCCACTTACCCAATTTATTACAAGTTCTGTAAGAACAATTTGCTCCTATGTGAGGGAATTCCATTTTTACTCTTAGGATTTATCAAATACTAAGTAAACACTGTATGGGTAAATATCTAAATAGCGACTCTTCACAAGGGTTCGCTCGAAATATAATGATTGGGATGACAAAGTGTTTAACGTTTTATTTATCCACTGGAATGATGAAACTGATGAATCATTATTTTTTGCGTTTTCTGGTAGAATCACTACAATGAACGAGTATGACATGCAATTCAGGACTAATACGATTGACAGTTTGACAGAGACAATTTTTTTTTATTATTTCTCCTCAAGTTGAGGAAGGCAAGGCAATGACATGCAGCCAAAACTGACAGAGACAAAGATGTTGTTAATGTTTCTTTTCGTAAAAGCAGGTAAGGGTCTAAGCCATACAGCTTTTGTCATAGTTAATATGTCATTATTAGGTTCATATTTAAAACGCCGAAACTATGTCTGATATCAAATAATCTTCAAATCAGAGACAAAGAATTTAAAAAGTTTTAATTTTTTGGATACAAATAGGGACAACCAAATCACAGTTGAAGATAAATATAAGTCATATCAGTAATAAATATCAGTCAGTCGCAAGACTTCGCTACACTCACACGTTCCTACATCGCGCTCCTACGTTTTCCAGTTGTTCTCAACCTCTTACTTAAAACTATATTCACAATGCAAAACTGTTCTCGTTGTGACGCTCAAGTTACTGATGGAGTCATTTGTAGCACCTGTAAACTATTTTTTGACTATCCATGTGCGGGAATCACTGATGTGGGCTACCGTATACTCAGTGATAGAAAAGCTACGTGGAGATGCACGTCGTGCAAAATAAACAAAACTCCAAGCCCTGCCTGCAGTCCCAAGCCCGCGGACATGGAAACTACAATGGCGGAACTGAAGAGACTTTCTGCACAGATGTCCATGCTGCCAAGCCTGCGTGACGACATCAGGAGCGTCAAGACTGAACTTCTTGAAGTTAAAACATCCATTGAGTTCTCTCAAGCTGTCATTCGATGGATGAAAGGATTGTGAATCTTGAGACAAAACAGCAAGCAATGGAAAAATCCAAGATTGACGTGAAGAACATAGAGGGGAAAATTGTCAGATTATAAGTTACGATCAATGAAGGAGAACAGAGATCATGGCTTAACAATGTGGAGGTCAAAGTGATTCCAAATTCTAACAACGAAAACCTTTTCAATATTATATCGGACGTAGGAAATGCAATCGGATGCAAAATAATAAAAGAGCAAGTTAATTATGTCACCAGGATACCTACGAGAAACAGTAAGGAAGCGAAGAACATAAATTGTATGCTTCAACAATCGATACCTACGAGATAGCCCGCCTGAAGAAATCTCTTAAGCTCAACGATATTGGTATTCAAGGAGAATCCAGGATTTTTGTTAATGACCATCTCAAAGTAAAAATTGCAGAATCTTTGTGCGGAAAAATTCCACGGCACCGATGCATATAATAAAA
This sequence comes from Marasmarcha lunaedactyla, assembly GCA_923062675.1. Lineage (NCBI taxonomy): Eukaryota > Metazoa > Arthropoda > Insecta > Lepidoptera > Pterophoridae > Marasmarcha > Marasmarcha lunaedactyla. The sequence continues at coordinate 8,818,018 of OV281358.1, forward strand.
TCCGATTTAGACCTTCGAAAGGTTTTTTTCAACACAGTAACTTAACTACCAATATTCTAAACTATTTTATACTATTTCAAAAAATATCCCATCGTCGCCTTGATACTTTGAGGACCTGTGGTAAGTTTGTCCACCTTATTATATTCCTTTGTTTACTTCTCCCACCCAAGTATGCGTACACGCTCGCTATGTCACGTTATAAATCGCTGTCTCGCTTACTCACATTCGCGCGTCATATTACGCTGCCTCGCTTGCTCGGTCAATGCCTTGTGACCGTCACCGTTGCTTCAAGTGCCCTGTTGTTATTGCGCACTTTTAACCATATTTCCGCGTTCATTATTTTAAATAATAATTTGCTGTATTTGCTTTCATTATTTAAGGAGTAAATATGTTATATTACTTTTATTTATTATTACTAAAAAATATATAATATTGTCTTATTTGTTCATATATGGAAATATACATGTTTTAGATTGCGCCGTTATTTTAATTTATACACTATATTCATATTTTATGGGGTCCTTACTTTTATTATACATAATATTATTTATTAAAGTATACAATGATTTATATATACTGTCAGAATGTCAGGGGGCTTAGGACGAAAACTGTTGGGTTTTAAGGGCTGTGTTATTGAATTCATACGATGTTATATGCTTGACGGAGACTTGGTTGATAGACGGTATTTACGATAGTGAATTATTTGATGATCGCTAGTTTAGTTTGGAGGCATGATCGGGACTACGGCAGCACAGGGCAGACTCTCGGAGGAGGCGTGCTGGTCGCGGTATGGCGGGAGTTGGTCGCGGAACCCCGCGCGGACTGGTACTCCACCGCGGAAGATGTCTGGGTTTCACTTAAGATACGAAACAAACGCACATAGCACTGCTAGCATATTGTCGGTGTATACATTTGTAATCAAAATCTTGGTGTCTCAAAAAGTTTACAGTTATGTAACTTTTCGGATAAGCTAGTGGAAACCTTTATGAATCACCGAGTGATAAATACATAGTTTTAGGTGACTTTAACATACCTAACATTACTTGGGTGATGACTAATAACGCCACTTACTATACACCAACTAATATACTCAGGCATTGTCAAACAACTTTAATAGATAATTATTTTAATTTATGTAATATGAACCAATATAATATAACATAAATGCAATATTAATAATAGAATTCTTGACCTTGTATTCTCAAATGACGATGAATATATTACGGAACCGCAGTCAACTCACGCCGCAAGACCCCCACCACAAAGCGCTTTTGGTACGCGCAGACTTCACCGAGCTTTCTATGCTTTCCCCTAACCCCCGAACTATTTATTTATATGACCAAGCTGATTTTGACATGATATATCATAGATTGAAAGAAATTGATTGGACTCATAAAAGAAATGTCCCAAAATGCAAGGAGTCTGGGCCAGGTCTTTGTACACTTTATCAAAAAATAGTTTAAGATGCCTAGAACACTTTTTGATTGTTAAATTGTTATTAAACACTTTGTTTATTGTTAGGAAATGAAATATTGCATTATTAGTGTGCAACACAAACATGGCGGATAAAATGTCATTTTGACAACTAAGGTTTACTTACAACCTTTTGTTTTGATCAAAAGTCCAAAGAATTGAATTGAATTGTTTTGTGTATTTTTTAGCTTATTTAACAGTTGTAAAGTTAAAAAGAAACCGTCTATCAATGTGATGAGTGAAGTGTGCTGTGAATGAGACGGCTGTCTCCTCTGCATAGTGAACTAACTTCACTTGACAACTGCTATCATAGAAAAGACTTTCTGTCAATGTTGCCCGCTAAAATGAACACAAATAATGTTGACTTTTTCATTTTCTTACCATCTTATTACTAATTAAATCAAGGTATTTGTATTTTTCCTTTAATTACCATTTATTTGTCAATTTTTTTCGATGGTATACAAATACCTAGCCCAGGTTGTGACATTTCTTTTAATACATTGCAAATATTACACATTAGATCAGTCGATAGCATTGTTTTATGACATTCTGTATAAACTCAGAGATACTTATGTACCGTACAAAACTACCCACTTAAATAATAAGTATCCTCCCTGGTACAAGAGGCCATTAATTAAAATCTTAAAAGAAAAAGATAAATACCATAAAAAATACACAAAATACAAAAACTTATCTTATTATCACAGTCTCTCAATACTGCGTGCTCGCGCGAAAGATATTGAGACTGAAATGTATAATAAGTATGTAGAGAGTACAGAAAATAAGATCATAAACAATCCACAGGAGTTTTGGGCATATGTAAAAAGAAAAAAACAGTGTAATTCATTTCCTTCTGTGATGACGTACGCAGGAATATCATCTGACTCTGGAAATGACATTTGCAACATGTTCAGTGACTACTTTCATTCTACTTTTCGACAACCGACTACATTAACAACTCTTGAAGACTACCAAAACCATGTTGACTCTGCCGTAACCGACCATGTAACATTGACATTTCTACTTATGAGGTACTGAACATATTACGCAAACTTGACACAAAGAAGTCAGCCGGACCGGACTATTTACCTCCTATATTTATAGTTCGCTGCGCTAATAGCCTAGCGCTACCCTTAACTCTTTTATATAGACTTTCTACAGACACGCGTTATGTGCCATCTATGTGGAAAACGGCGTTTATTACACCTATTTTAAAAAAGGGTGCCAAAAAATGATATCACGAACTACCGTCCTATATCTAAACTATGCATTTTTTCTAAAGTGTTAGAAAAACTTATTTATAATCAGGTATATGCAGCACTTAAGCAAACATTAATAGACCAGCAACACGGTTTTTTCAAAGGTCGATCAACCGAATCAAATATCCTGATGTGCACAGAGTACATAACAGAGCATAGGTATGTCAAAACCATCGCAGGTAGATGTAGTCTATACTGACTACTCTAAATGTTTTGATCGTATTGAGCACAGCATCCTTCTCCGCAAGCTGCGGCAATCAGCAATAAGGGGTAACTTGTACCGATGGTTTACTTCTTATGTGGAGAACAGAAGCCAACTTGTCTTTTTAAACGGATACACATCGCAGACTAAACAGGTGGCATCAGGGGTACCACAGGGTTCTTGATTAGGACACTTACTTTTCTTAATATTCGTTAACGACATTGATAAATATTTGACCATTGTAAAATTCTATTATATGCTGACGATTTAAAATTTTTTTGTGCAATCAATGTCATAAATGACTCTCTGAAACTCCAACATGACTTAAATAATTTATATAACTATTGTGTACATAACAAGCTGGACCTCAATATCAAAAAATGTTACGTTTGTTCTTTCTCCAGAAGGAAAGATCTCATCACCTTTGACTACAAAATCAATGACTCTTCATTATCTAGAGTAGATTCAATAGTAGACTTAGGTGTTACTTTCGATTCTAAACTATAATTCGACTCGCATATTGACAACATAGTGAAAAGAGCATCTAAAGCTTTAGGTTTTGTATTAAGACTATCGTCTGAGTTCAATGACATTAAAACCCTGAAAATACTTTACTGCAGTTTCGTCCGCAGTCACCTTGAATATGCTTCGTCTATCTGGAACCCTAGGTATGATCTATATATATAACGTATTGAAACAATTCAAAGAAAATTTTTGAAATATTTACAATTTAGATGTAGAGATAAAGATGATGATTATTCTTCACGATGTCAACGGCATCATATCCTTCCTCTATATAGACGCAGAGAAATAGCGGACATTTGCAGTTTAATAAAGATCACGAATGGTGTAACAGACGCGCTTGAGTTGAGCTGCCTATGTTTGGTATTTGCGCGCACACAAAAGCTTACAGCAATCCATAGCTTCTGCGCATTCCTACCGCGAGTATCAACTATAGGCAGAACTCCTTCTTAATGCCTTGTCGTGCGCGCTGGTGAATAAAACCAATATAAAGTTAGAAAACTTTGACCTATTTAACACTAGTGTCTCGAGTGTCAGTGTCAGTGGCTTTGGCCAAACAATTCTTTTGTAGGTAATTGATAAAACTAAATAAGAATTTTAAATCTCCAATTGTGTACGTTATTTTCTTTTTGTGTTTTTTTTTGTATGTATGTATTTATATTGTTTACTTATTTTGTTTATCTATGATTTCATATTTTTCTTTGTTATTACCTGTCTATGTATTAGTTACTGTTTAAAGCTATTGTTATTGTAATCTTTTTATCTCTCCTTATTCTATAAGTGAAAACTTATAATTGGCATTTTCCTTCTATGTGTATACTTATTTTTAGCTCTTAGTTTTCCGAAAATGTGAAAATAAATATATAAAATAAATAAATAAAATAATGCGGTAAATGAGTATTATCAGTTTTTTGATCGAATTAGCCATTTTTATAGAAAGAGTGATCGCCTTAAAGAACTCGTAAAATAATCGACCACACAATATTGATATAAGTAAAGTAGACTTGAGGAACTCGGCGGAGGCTCAGGCTAAGGTGAAGGTCACTTGCGCGTCTTTTGCAGGCGCTCCGCAAGGAACGACATCACTGCAGGGGATTCAAACGCGAATTTGATCGTAGATTGAGATCGCGAGTAAATTTTAAAACTTCAATAGTAATAGAATTCCCGAGATGTGCAGCTTTCACAGTAAAAGCTTTGCCAGTTAGATTCGTAAAAGTAACCTGATCGATTAAGCAAAGTTTCCAGCCTTTTGTCACTGTCCGACTGGAAAAAGCGGCTATGGCTAGCACCGAGGAACTTAAAGCGTTCCTCGAAATAAACATCATACTTAACTCGATAAGTCTAACAAGGTAACAAGCCACAGAAATACTTATACCTACTTATTAGAAGCGATGTTTCAGTATTGTGTAAACAAATGTAAGCAGATTACTTGTCCGTGAAATGCTGAGTTTAAATAATAAAGGTCGATGGGGTTGACATGTCACTGTAGACAAAAACCCCCAAAAAATAAAAAAATAAAGATTTAAAAAAATAATAATAATATAGGTATATTCAAAACAAACATACCTACTTAAAGTTTTTTAGAACTACATTTAAAGTTGCTTATATCATAAAAACACAAATAGCATAAAAGGTGCGTATAACTAACTTTGATTTTCGTATTGTAACATTACAATTTTACAAAGTCACAATGATTAGTTGTGTGGTTTGTTGGTGATTTGTTGCGAGAAAATGCAGACGCTGAGTTTGGAATTTACAAAGAACAAGTTTTAGAACAATTATTCATGAAATTAATAAAATTAATAGATTATTAAGATTTAGATAACGCTGCATAGTAATAAAAAATGGCTGCTTTTATACTCAAGTTTGTTTTTGTACATGTTGTTCACATTTCACATTTCAATTATACTTTCAATTTATACTATTAAAAAATTTATACTTTCAATTTTATTTCCATTTATAAAAAGCACCGATTATCGGTGGTTAGATGATACAAAAGGCCTACTATTAAGCTATTTAAAGATTAAAATTCATGAGCGTAGACCTGAAAGTTAGGTTGTATTTTCAGGTTTTCTCCGAGAATCTGATGTTTTCGAAAAAATCACTAAATCCCAAATATCACAAGAACCACTAAATATTGCTGAATATACATGGGGATTAAATTGGTAGGTAATGAGGTCCCCCACCCCTCAGAGTCCGTTGATCCACCCCCCCTGTTACATCGTGTTTACATGTAGTATTAAAAATATATACCTTTTCATTAAGCCAAAAATATAATATTATCTTTATAAGTCTTGGGTGGGCATTTGAAATATGTTGGATTGGTAAGGGTTGATTTTTATAGGGGTTGGTTGTATCGTGAAACTGTGCATCGTACTCGAATAAAAATTGACATGACTGCCAATTCTACAGTTGGCATGTTTTACTGCAGTAAAGGCAGCTGCAAGAATAAAACTCGGAAAATCAAAACTGCTGGAACGTGGTTTGAGAACAAAAAATAAATCTATTAAATGTTTATTACCTAATGTACCTACTGCTTTGCGCATAGGTGGTCCCATTATCAAGTTATCCATAAGGATCCCTTAAAGGATGAAAAAGAGCAATGTGTGGGCCGGGCCACTATTTGTGATTGGTCTGTACAAATCAATCTACAATAACTGTTAATTGTGGAGAAGCATTTGTAATTTATAAATTAAACCAACAACAAAATTTAGAAAAGATTGGTGCCCCAGGAACGATTGTGCAGCCGGATGAGAGCAAATTTGGAGTTAGAAAATATAGTAGAGGCCGCAGAGTTGACTGGGTCCTCAAAATGATAGAATATGGGAGCGAGGACCTGCGGCTGGAAGTGTGCTCCGAAAATATCCAGTTTGCAGATGTGTTGGTGCCAAGAACACTATACAGAAACATGTTGAAGTTGGCACCACTATTCATACGAACTTTTGGAGAGCCTAAGATTGTCTGGATCACAATGGTTCACTTTTTTATGTATACATAAAAAAGTGAACCATTGTGATCCAGACAATCCATTTGTAGCAGAAGATGGTACACATGCCCAAAAAATTGAGTCGCAGTGGCGGGTGGTAAAAATATTTTTTTATATATAAAAAATAATTGTTGAGTACATGTGGAGGAAAATGTAATAAAACATGAAAGAGACCCTTTTATTGCAATAGTAAATGTTGTTAAACGTGTGTACAATTTTGAATAAACTATTAAAAGCTTTTTTAAATTTTATTGTTCCACGAAAAACGTGACGACGAGCCTAAATTACTAGATCACGTTAGTGTTGTTAACAGTACCTTTTAAACAAATAAAAAGTCTCATTGGTTGGGTTAGGTTAGGTTTTGTGTCCCCCCGATGGTTCCCCGCCTTGCCGTGGCGGGGGAGCTTAGTAACCGTGGACTGGTTACCCCCGGTGAACTAAGAGGCAACCAGGGCCGGCCTGTTGGGGTCGCCGGCTGGCCCGAGGAGGGCGCTCCCAGCGGGCTGAACAAGTCCGCTGAGGACGCGCTTGGCGGTGGGACCGCAGAGGAAGAGGAGTGCCGGTATTACGGTGCGCCGTTCTCTCTATCTTCTGCGGCAGTGGAGGGATCGCAGGGGGACACAAGGCGACGAGGCGGAAGTTGGGGGGGTTTTTAGTGGGGTATACCGTGGGTCTCATTAGCCTATACGGGAGTCCCACGTAACCACTCGGGTGCCCTCTGCGCCCGGGTGGCAAGCGAAGTGCATTTACCCCGAAAAAAAAAAGGTTTAGGTTTTGTGTATGATAAAAATATGCGTGAGCCGAGCGAGCGAAGCCAGCGTGGTGCGGTAGTACCCGGCGAAGCGCCAGTATGGAATTCAGTTTCATTTAAATCTTTTCACATGTATACTTATTATTAACCTTACCCTTCAGTCCCGTGTTGAGGGTTTTAGGCGAGATAGGTATACAAGGCGCTCGTTCAACTATCGCGGGTTTCTGTCGATTGGTTGTGTTCGCTATTCTTAAGCCTGTCTCAAATTGTACCCATTTGTCGCGTATGCGAATGTGAGTAGGTACAAATGTACATTTTATTTCTCTAAGCCACGAAAATGTATGTGGGTAGTTACAAATTATTCATAGGCAGAACGGATTGAGAGAGGGGAAGCTAGCGTGCCGCGAGCGCGACTTGATCCCCGACTGGCGAAAGGTACAGAGCTGCCAATTGGTAAGTGATTTTATATTTCACTCTCAGCTTTATTTGATAATTTTATAATGTTGTGTCTATTATTTTGCGTGTATTATGTGTGTGTAACCGGTGTGCTGAACTGCTTGCGAGCAGTGATCAGCTCAGATCACAATGAGATTTACCAGTATCAGATTACAAGCGAGGCATGGGGTGGCTATAGGTGAGATTGGAGGCCACTAGGGGTACATCCCCAAATCGTATCAGCTCAGGTACCTATATCTTCAACCAGTAAGAGTAGGTACAGGCTATAACCAGATAGCCAATACGTATATACTTAGAGATTCGTCCAATACCGTTTAGGATGTATTTGACGACGGCGTATGTGTATCCATAAGATTAGATAACTGTCGTGTCAGTTAATGAGTATCAGATTCAGATCAGATTGAGTGGACAAGGGTGGCTATAAGGGGTGGTTGGAAGCCACCGGCGGAGTATAACTCCTATTCAGGACCACTGATTAGTGGTCACAACGAGTGTTTACTCGATTCAGATTCAGACAGTGAAGATACGAGTGCACTTAAGGTGCAGGTACGTATATATTGGTGTGTAACAATTCGCAACTACAGATACCAGGTGGTTGACGACATGGTGGAGGAGCTGGGATTCAAAGGAGTGCCCATAAAGTTACCTACCCAGTAGTTTAAAAGTGCGAAGCATAGATTTTTAAAACTCGTTCTCAAATAGGCAAAGAAAATAAAAATAAAAATAAAAATAGAAATATATAGGTACCTTTAATACATAAAGCAATACTAAAAATTAGTGAGAAAAAATATAGTAATTCTGCATTTCAATACGATGTAACTATATTTAATTTTTTTTACAAATTAAATTATCTGAACGAATATCTATACGAATTGCATCTGAATAACTTGCATATACTACGCTGTCCGTATGTGACGCAGAACTCGTCATTCATCGTCGATTTTTTTTTGCTAATGAGCAATACATTGCTTGTGGGAAGAGCATAAAGGTAATTTTGCATTGTGTGAGATTCTTACCTTGCCGTAACACAGTCTCGACTAGCACGGAAGGTAAAGAAATTCTTGTCAATAAGTATACCCGCATTGACAATTCATGCTATCATGTTGATTTGTTAACACTTTCTTTAATATTTATATGTAAAGCTTAAGTTTATGTTTGAAAAGAATATATTAATTTAGGATAAAAGTATTTTGGATATGTATTTTGTTTACATCATAGATAAGTATCTTAGATTATTATTAGGTTAAGTATACTTATTGTAAATTGAAAAGAGTAAATAAAGTTATTATTATTATATTAAATACAACAGACGGTTTGAAGTTCGGAATTTGAAATATCACGTTTATTTTTTAGTATTATTTGGGTAACTTTTAGTGAGGGTATTTTTATTTTCTTTCCCACGAAAAAATATGTGATAGCTATGTTTAGAGTAAAATGTACTTTAAGCACATTAGGTTACATTCTATATTGCCATTTCAAATTTAACAACTTATTATTATAAATTGTTACCAGGTGCATTAAATTCCAGGAACTGACTTGTATACCTATACCTTTTTAAAAAGTTTTTTTTTGTTTTTCCTAACAGTAGTGAAGATTGAGTTGGTTATTTTATGCCTCATTGTGGATTGAAGATGGTTCTTTATTTATTTTCTATTTAATATTGCTTGATAGACAACGCGTTTTAAATAAATCAAGCTAGCCCAGCGTATATCTGGATAATATCAGTGATTTAGTTTATTTTGTTTTCGATATACGAATATCATGTAAACAGCCATTGCAGAAGTAAAATCCCATTATGGAAGAAGTCTATCGTACACGTTGAAAGTTAAAAATGAAAGTTGAAGACCGAAAGATAAGGAAGCAATAAAATGTTTAAACAAATCAGATGTCACAGACTTTTTTAATAATTATTAATAATTTATTCATAATTAGCAGGCGTTCGTCTTCCATCTCAACTGATGGAAAGTGACGATGAAAACGTGGATCATTCACGCCTGTCCAAGAGGTACCTATTCACTCTACACTTGAAAGCTCCAGGGTTATATTTGTCTGGAAAAACAGACGCAGGCAATTCGTTCCACTCTTGGGCAACACGAACCAAAAATGAGCTATCAAACCGTTTAGTTCGGCTCTTCGGCACGCTAACCACAAACGGGTGAAACTTCTGTCTGCGTCTGGTTGATCGGTGAAGAAAGGGAGAAGGTTAGATCAGCTGAAAAAGAGCATTCGCACACTCTCCAAAGTGCAATCTGTAAAAAACCGATAGACTAGCAACTTTTCGACGATGCTCGAGACTTTGCAGTCTCGAAGAAGTAAGTTTGTCGTCACTTATGAGTCTACGGGCCCTTCGTTCGACAGAATCCAATGCTTCAAGATGGTATTTTGCGGGATCATGCCAAAGATGGCTGCAGTACTCCATACAAGATCGAACCTGGGCTGTGTACAGGTTGAGCAGCTGTTCGGAGTTGAAGTACGGCCGGACCTTTGCGATGACTCCCAATTTTTTGGAAGATGACTGTGCCATGGTTTCAATTTGTTGACCGAAATTAAGTTTCGACGTGATGGTCATGCCTAGAAGCCCTAGTTGGTTTGTGATCGGTACAGATACACTTTGGAAAGTGGGCGTCAAGTTGAATGTGCTGTTTTTACCCGAGAAGAGACACGCCTAGGTTTTGGAAGGGTTGAACTTGACAAGGTTGGCTTCACCCCAATCGGAAACCCTACATAGTGTCAAATGAACCCGTTCGATCATCGACTCTCTCTGAAATTGGATTTGGTTTGGACTCGCTCGCGCATTGGACACATATCTCTCTACAACAGTGCTGTCATCGGCGTAACCAATAATGCCTTCCGATAAAAGAAGGTCATTAATGTGCAGCAGGAATAATGTTGCAGAGAGAATAGATCCCTGAGGTACGCAGGCGTTGATCGCCATTAGGTCCGATGAGAAGCCATCGACGACAACTCGAATTGACCGTTCCCTCAGGAATTCAGAAATCCAGTTGCAGAGTCCAGATGGTATGCCATACGCAGGAAGCTTGCTAAAAAGGGCTTCGTGCCATACCCGGTCAAAGGCCTTGGAGATATCCAAGGATATCCTCATGGCTATTGCCTCTCCGTGCCCTTCCAAGGCCATGCTCCATAGATGCGTGACGTACACTAGAAGGTCTCCTGTTGAGCGTCCTCCGCGGAAACCATATTGGTTGTCACTGAGGAGCTATTTGGTCTCTAGGTACGTCAGGAGACGATGGTTCAATACACGTTCCATAATTTTGCAAATTATGGAAGTGATTGCAATAGGTCTATAGTTGACTGGGTCGGCTCGACTACCCTTTTTTGGTACGGGCTGTACGTTTGCAAACTTCCATGATTTTGGAACTTTTCCAGTCCTTAGAGAGGGTCGATATAGGCGTGTCAAAACAGGAGACAACTCGGCTGCACGGTGCTTTAAAACCACTGTGGGAATTCCATCCGGACCACTGGCCTTATTCACGTCTAGATTTTGTAAGCATTTGAGTACCTCTTTCTGGTGAATTTGGACGGCCTCCATCTTGGGGCCGACCAGAAAGCTTTACTCCCCGTGGGATAGGATGCTAACTTGTCCCATACGGCCAATGTGGTCGAAACGAGCGCTTCTGATCACCTTTTTGCAGGACTTGGCAGCAGCATTGAACGCCTGCTTCTTAGCTGGGAGATCCATAGCTTTGCTTCTGCGAGCGCTAGCCCAGGCTTGGTATGCTACATGCTTTCGCTTTTCAGCTAGGAGGCTATCAGCATTAAACCATGGACGGGCTTTGGACTCCAGGGATACATCAGAGAACGGTATAAAGTACTCAATACCTTGACATATCACACTGGAGACAGCATCAGCACAGCATGATGGATCAACAGAAGTAAAGCAAGCTTGCTGCCAAGGGTAAGAGGCGAAAAAGTGTCGCATCTCGTCCCAATCTGCTGACTTGTACCGCCATACTCGCCTTTTGCCTTTTGGGCTGGTATCGGTTGGCGAGTATTGCGACACAGATTTCACCAGACAGTGGTGGGATGTCCTTAATAAAATTTCTTGTTAGTAAACAGCTTGTGTCATAGTCATTCGTGCGTGATTTTGAAGTGATTGATTTTGTAAACCTTGGAGTGTAAAAAAATGGTATTGAATCTTTTCTTAAGTTTTCACGATACATACTTTAAATAAAACACTTTTTACCGGATATTATCGCGTATATTTTAGTTAATTTTAAAATTATTATTATTTCGACGTTTCGGCATCTTTGCAGTTGCCGTGGTCACGATAGACTAAGGTGTTGTTCATCTATTGCCAGTAATAAAAACTACATGATTGTCAATACATATTAACGCCATCTGTTTCTCAGTCTTCTCGCATAACGTCCCGGATTGACACAAAAGGCACTGACTGTGTCCTGAGTTTGCAGTCTAACAGTTTGCTGGTTTTTCATTTTGATGTTTTTAAGTATTGGATCCCATGTTGATGAAAGTTTCCAACCATCTTCTCTATTGAAATTTGGATGTTTTTTAATTTCAATAGTTTCTCTGATCATCCTAGGTATAAAATGTTTCTCTTTTGCTAGGATCTTCACGGTATCAAATCTTAAATAATGGTTGGGCTTATCTATGGAATGTTCACAAACTGCAGATTTTGAGGTTCGTTTATTTTTAACATCAGAGATGTGTTCTTTAATGCGAGTTGACACATTTCGTTTGGTTTGACCGATATAAGAGAGCCCGCAGTCACAGTCGATTTTATAAACGCCTGGATCTTGTAAAGGGATGCTTGATTTTATTGGACGAAGATGCTGGCTTATCTTTGAGTGCGGCTTGTAGATAGTTTTGATTGAAGCTCGCCGAAGAATGCCTCCTATCTTGTCAGTAACACCCTTTATATAAGGCAGGAATGCTGGTCTTCGTTCAACTGTGAGTGGCTTTACGCGGTTTCTGCGACGGCGACGCGGTGTTTTTAAATCGTTATCCCGCAGCACTTTAACCAGGTGGTTGAGTTCCTCATCAATGTGTTGGGGATCGCAGATTCCATGTGCTCTCTGAAACATAGAGTTGCCTACGGCAGATAATTGGCTCGGGTGGTGATGGGATTTCCCATTTAGATATCGGTCAGTGTGGGTGGGTTTCCTATAAACAGTGTGGCTAAGTGTACCATCAGGATTTCTTTGTATTAAGACATCTAAGAAAGCTAATTTGTTCTCCTGCTCCAATTCCATAGTGAATTTAATTTTAGAATTAAGGGAATTGAGGTGGTTTAGGAATGCAGTCACTTCATGCCGTGACTTGCCCGGTGTGAGGCAGATGGTGAGTGACGGCATCCTCACACCGGTCGAGCGCTCGGACTGGGCCACGCTGATTGTCCCGGTAATGAAGAAGGACGGGAGTGTTAGGATTTGCGCCGATTACAAATTAACACTCAATAAGGTAATCGAAATTGACCGTTACCCGCTACCTCGTACCGAAGATTTGTTAGCGCAATTACATGGGGGCGAAATGTTCAGTAAAATTGATCTTTCACAAGCTTACGCGCAATTTGAATTAGACGACACTAAGAAATACACGGTGATAAACACGCATAAGGGACTTTTTATCTTTAATCGTTTAGTATTCGGGTTATCATCTAGTCCAGGTATCTTCCAAAAACATTTGGAGCAATTGTTTGCCGATTTGACTTATGTAGGGGTATTTTTGGATGATATTATTATTACGGGAAGGAATACACTAGAACATATAAATAATTTACATAAAGTTTTTGATCGTTTAAAGACTAGCGGTCTCAAGGTAAAAACCGATAAATGTGAGTTTTTCAAGGATTCTGTCAATTATCTGGGCCATGTAATTAGCAAGAGGGGAATACAAACTTGTCCTGACAAAGTCGAGGCCATCGTGAACACGTCAGCGCCGACGACGGTATCCGAGCTTAGGTCGTTCATAGGCATGGTCATGTATTACGGTAAATTTATAAGAAACGTGAGTTCTACCTTAGCACCGTTATATAATTTACTTAGAGCTAATGTCAAATATGTATGGAGCACAGAATGTGAGAGGGCATTCACTATAATTAAAGACAAGTTAATGCCGAGCGAAGTGCTGGTGCACTACTCGAGCGAGCTGCCCCTGATCCTGACGGCGGACGCGAGCAGTGTCGGCATCGGCGCCGTCACCTCGCACGTCACCGGCGACGGCGAGCGCCCCATCGCGTATGCCTCGCGGTCGCTGACGCCGGCCGAGCAGGCGTACTCGCAGATAGATAGAGAGGCCTTAGGTATAGTATATGGAATAAGGAAATTTCACCAATATCTGTATGGGCGGCGGTTTACCTTGCGAACAGACCATAAGCCGTTGACGTATATTTTCGGTAGTAAAGCCGGAATTCCCGTAATGGCAGCGTCGCGGTTACAAAGGTGGGCGGTACTGTTATCGGGGTACAGTTACGCAATTGAGTACGTCTCATCAAAAAAAAATTGTGCGGATGCGCTATCGCGGCTGCCACGAACCAGTGCGACGGATGCGCGAGCCATCAAGGAGAGTACGTATTTAAATTTTGTAGAGACGTTCTTGCCGGTAACTCACGATGACGTGCGAGTAGCGACTAGTAAGGACACGCTTCTAAGAAAGCTTATCTTGTATGTTCAATCCGGGTGGCCGTTAACGTGCACGGAAGACGAATACAAGCCATATTACAACAAACGTAATGAGATTTATGTTGATCGAGGATGTCTAATGTGGGGCTACAGGGTTATTGTTCCGACCGCATTACGTAGTATAGTGTTGAAGCAGCTACACGCGAGTCATATGGGTATTGTTAAAACAAAATCGCTAGCCCGGAGCTACGTATGGTGGGCGGGCATCGACGCCGATGTAGAGGCCGTGTGTGCGCAGTGCGCCACGTGTGCGGCCGAGGCGCAGTCGCCGCCGCGCGCGCCGCCGAGTCCGTGGCCCTACGATCTGCGGCCGTGGAGTAGAATCCATCTGGATTTTCTGGGACCCTTAGATGGTAAAACATTTTTAATATTAATAGATTCCAGTACGAAATGGTTAGAGATATTCGAAATGGCTCGAACGAACGCTGTATCGGTCATTAAAACAGTAAGAGCAACTTTCGCGCGTTTCGGCTTACCGACAGAAGTGGTGTCGGATCGGGGACCACCTTTTACGAGCCTCGAATTCAGGGACTTTTTGCAAAAAAATGGTATTCGGCAATCGTTTTCTCCGGCGTACCATCCGGCATCAAACGGAGCTGCAGAAAATGCGGTGAAGCTTTGCAAGCGAGCAATCAAGAAGGCAACTAGAGAGTCAATTGAGGTGGACGCTGCCCTGCAAACTTTCCTATTAACGTATCGGAATAGCGTGCATTCGAGCACCGGGGACAGCCCCGCCATGTTGCTACAGCGGCGCGCGCTGCGATGTCGGCTCGACCTGCTGCGCGGAGAGCGCGCGCGCGAGGACTGCGTGCGGGATGCGCAGGCGCGGCAGCTGCGGCACGCGCCGAGCGGACCGCTGCGAGAGCTGCTCGTCGGAGATCAAGTTAGGGCTAGGGGGTACGGCGGTAACGATAAATGGTTGGAAGGTACGGTCGTAGGCAAAGAAGGTTCTAGGAGGTACATTATAGATAGCGGTAACGGTCAATCTATGCAAAGACACATTGACCAATTGAAACGCAAGTCCCGATACTCCGCCGTGTGCCCAGATTGCGACGGGGATGCCGTCACACACCCCAACGATAGGGATAGTCTTGGGTCAAATAATACCAACAAAGAGCAACCGTTAATAGATGGGGAGGATGAGAGTAGGTCGGTTATTTGTGCTGAAGACACCCCGGTTAGTCATCCTGACTCTACGGCACTTGAGTTGCCACCGTCACCGCTAAGCCGTCCCAGGCGCCAAAGAAAACCCGTTTTAAAGTATGGAATAGTTGATTGCCCATAATAATAGTTTATATGTATTAAATGTATCTCTTACAATCGTGACATTTTGGATCATAAGTGAAAATAATTTATTTGTAATTTAAGTGGGGAGGGAGTAATAGGGGAGTAATGTTTGAGCTTAGGTTGGTAGGGTATTATTTTATATAAGTATATTATTTAGCATGTTGGGGGTATTGATGAATCTGTCAATGTGAATCATTCTGAAATATAGCGATCAACAGTCATACGCCTTTTCCTTGTCTCCCGTTTATATTACCAGATCCCCGTAGGAAGATCCATATTTCTCAGTTTGTTATGTTACAAACAAATCAAATACATTGCGAAATAATGGATTTTTATTCAAGTTTTACAATTTTTGTACACAACTACTTTAAAAAGCATCGATTGCTCAGTTTTGAAAGCAGATTAATATAATGTTCAAAGTTATACACAACTTAGACATTTTTAATATAATATCTTATGATATAGTTATTTAAAAGGCATATTTTTTATACATAGCTCTGATACAAATTTTCAGAGAAATAATGACTTAAACCCAATGACATATTACATATAGACAAGTCATACCCAACCATTACCGCACAAAAATCAGCGTCAACATAACTATAGATACCTACCCGATATATAGAGTAATATAACTATTGGGAGAAGGAAAGAATAATAAGGTTCACTTGTTGTAAGAAAGAGATACCTATGGAATTCGTGACGTTGCTTCGCACTAATTGGTCGCGAGCGTACGTGTCGTAGTACGTAAATTGTCGAAACTCTATAGCGTTGTCTCTTTTACTCCCACATATAAAATCATATTACATCACGCTCTTCGAGTTTGTGGAAATTAATAGCCATGTCAATTTTAAAACGACATTTTAAATGGAAAAATAAAATAATAAATAAGATAGTTATAAAAAAATAATACTTACGCATGAAAAGAAACCTTTAATCTATCTTTAACAGTCATTAATAATAAGTAATTAGTACACTGTCTAAACACACAAGAAGGCATTGTATGGTATTTAAAACACAGAATAGGGAGTAAGTTTTGTTTGAGGTTTAGCCGTGACACTGGGTTGCACAAGACTGAGTCAAATAGCGGGCAAATGTTTGCGTTGCCATTTTTGAGAGCGGATAACTTGTCTATATGTATTATGTCATTGCTTAAACCGCACGCGCCGTTTTCGCGGCAACTTTTTGCGCAGGCCGTGACAGACATGACGTAGTTCGCAAAATGGCTGCTACCAGACGAGAGGTTAAATTGATATATGAATCCGTACAAGCATGCATAATGTCAGCCCAGTGTGCCCTGGATAAGTTAACAGATTCCGCTGCCGGTACTAATGAGTTACAATCAGAAATTTGATTCTGAAATGACTATATCAGTTTAACTAGTAAATTACCTACAATGGAGTTAGCTAAATTGGAAGGTGATGTACTTAAGTGGTATCAATTAAGGGAGCAGTTTGCTTCAAATGACGATAACTGAAACATTCGTGATGTGGCTAAGCTCTTGTGTCTTCAGTCAGTTCTTGCGCAAGCACAAAGGGCTGTTGTAATGTGAGTTCACGAACACTGGCAAATGATCATCTCTGGTGCTCCGTAAGCCCGAATGCGGTCCGTCCAAATTCATTTCAACATAAATTTTCAGTGAACGTGTGGGCAGCTATAATCAACGATCGTTTGATAGGAATTTTTAAACAACAATAACTTTTAAAGAAATGGCCATAAAACGGTAAATTTAGTATTGAATTATAGTTTAACTCAAAATCTATCATTCTAGTAAAAAAAAGAGAAGTGGTCATATGAGCTGTTTTTACTAAATTGCAATTTGTTTTATAATAATAATAAACATTTATCCATATCAATATAAAAATATTAATTTTTTTTGAGATATTTTTGTTTTCTCAGTTTCGTTAAAGTTAAACTTTTTTTATACAGTTAATCAACAGACAATATTATTGCCCTTTCAATAAGCCTATTTTTATCTCAGTGAGACCAACATAATGAGAGATATGTTTTTGTAGACCCACAAAAAAAATTTTACAAAAAAAAAAAATTACTCCCGCTAATAGATGGAGCGGGTTGGGCCCCAAAGTAGTGTATTTGTGTGTGAAAATAGTGGTATTAAACGTACCTAGAATATCGCCAGTTCGTAAACGGACACATTGTATAGTAATGTTCGAGATCGCAAGAAAAGGCTAGGCAATCGGTGTTATAACTGCTTTGCACAAGGAAATACCGCAGACATACCTCCAAACGCAAATGTAGACAATGTGACAAGTTTAGTCTACAATAGAGCGTTAGGTCCTACAAAACACCCACAGTCAGAAAAGTCAATTCAAACAAATAATTTGCACGTTACAGGCGAAGTTGGAACCGCTTTATTGAAAACTTGTATTGTAAAATTAGTTGTGTAGATAAGCCTTCTGTGTCGTTACAAGGCCGAGTACTGCTTGACTGTGGTAGTCAGAGGTCTTATGTTACCGAAGCTATAGCCAATTTCTTGAAGAAAAAACTAACTTGTCTATATTTACATTTGGTTTGAAGTCTCCCCATCAAGTACAAAGTCCTGTTGTTGAATTCATCATTACCACACGAACAAGTTTAAGTCGAATCATCTTTGCCAATGTAGTGCCACACATAACAAATAGTGTTCAACTCCATGCCCAGCTACAGTGCCTAGCGATCAAAGATTTGGAGCTTTTAAATTGGCCGATGATGGTTCATGCGGTGATAAAGTAGATGTTTTGATTGGTAACGATCATTATCATTCTTTTATGACAGATGGTAAAATTCTAATAAATAAAGATTTGTTTTTGGTAAATTCACATTTCGGATCTTATCAGGTAAATTTGTCAAAAGTCATAATAATCCAGATCAATTAATCGTTCTCACATATTTCATTTTAACTCTGTCTTTGATAATAAGTATAATGAAACTGATTAACTCTTAAAACTAGATGAAGTTAATAAACTCTGGGATTTGGAATCTATAGGGATCACTGATTCTCCAAATATTTGATTCAATGGCAAATCGAGATTACCCTTTAAAGATAAAGACAAATTACATATCCCAAGATTAGAGTTGCTTGGCGTGCTTATAGGTTGTAGACTGTTAAAGTATGTTACTAAAATATATTTACGTTTAAAAATTAAGTCGCAACACTTATGGACAGATAATACGATTATTTTGAATTGGCATAAATCGCATAAACTACTCTCGCCCTTTGTTTCACGTAGAATTACTGAGATTAAAGAGAATAAAGATTCACAGCTGCGATTTGTACAAACCCAATTCAACCCAGCTGATGAAGGAACTATACCGGAACATACGGATTCATTTCAAAGGTGGCTCAAAGCTCCAGATTTTTTGACTCAGTGGCCCGAAGGTATAGTTAACGTAGACAATAGTTTTCCGGCCGGGGAGGGTCTAGCGAATATTGTTACAACTACTAATGTACACGCTGATTCATTAATAACTGACATTAGTAGATTTTCGGTACCTGAAAATAATGATAGATTAAAAATCTCAATTGATAAAGTACTACAACAGTAGTACAACAAATATTAGATATTTAAAATGTATCCGATATTTTTCCAAAGAAATTGATGCATTATCACGGACTTAACTAGATCACTAAAATTGTATAAATAAACGAGTTTTAAGATGCAGATGACGATTCAAATACTCGGATTGAACCGACGATCAGAAAGAGCCAATTTTACTGCTAAAACCTTCTAAGTTCACACATAAAACTACATTGGACCTACACGTGAAGAATTACCATGTAGGCGTATCTCATACTTTATCTTTACTAATACGGAAGTACTGGCTGCCTCATGGCAGATCGGTTGTGCAAAGCATCCCTAGGAAGTGTGCAAAATGCGGGAAATATGGTGGTGGTCCATTTAAACTACCAGAGATTTGCCGAAAGAGAGGGTTATACTTAGTAGCGTTTACATTTAAATGATTAGATTACTTCGGTCCTCTCTTAGTAGATGAAGGAACACAGCAAAAGCGTTGGGTCGCACTTTTCACATGTTTGTCAATCAGGGCGATTCACATGGAGGTTGTTAAAGATTTGTCGGCTGAAGAGTGTGTGCTAGCCATAAGAAGATTCATTGCTGTTAGAGGTTTGCCACAAGTTATAATATCGGATAACTTTAGTTTAAACTTACCGCTGAATTACTGCATCACAAACAACATCTCGTCGTGTGCAGTCGCGTTGCTTGCTCCACGCAGCCCCTTTGATTGTTTAGTTTACTATCCGAACAGTTAAAGTGTTGCATTTGTATATCGGACGCTCCTGTTCTAACATTTGGACGGATATACTGACGGTCGCCGCCATCTTGTGTCCCACTTGGCCTTTACAATTTGGACGACTTACCATCCATCATCGCACCTGCCGAGCACCGCAGATGGAGTTTGTGTGGAAGTGGCTGCAAGTAAGTTGGTTTTTCAATATCGATAAAAGCACACATTGTGAAGATCGAAAAAACCACACATTGAGTCTGAGATTCGATCTCGGGTTCCTGGCGCAGCGGACATGGCGCTCTGCCACTCGACCACCAAGCTTACATCCGCAAAATCCGAACATTAGAAGTTTGCTATGACGTTTTTTGAAGGGGTTGTGTGACAGATGAGTAAGTAATACCTACAAAAGTTGCTGTGATATTTTTTTAGGGGGTTGATAGGAATCAATAAACTTTGCTGAGATAATTTTTTAAGGGGAGATTATCTGAAGATTCACTTTCTTCTGTCGAGTTCCTGAAACACAATGGTGATTTGTGCAAGATGTGGTGATGATATCACCCAGGGCATTCAATGTACAGCCTGCCTGAAACATTTTGACTTTCCATGCTCTGGCGTTCCGGTACAAACTGCCCTCCAACTATGACATACTAAGGCAACACCTGTGAGCATGGTCGTGACATATGCGAACTATTTTCATCGTTTTTTCAATCCACCTTTTCAAACACAATTTTATACTGCTTTGAACAAACTTTCTCAACCAGTTGTCACATAGAATCCATTAAAGTAAATCCAGACGAAATCTTTAATCTACTTAAATCATTAGACTTAAATAAATCTGCTGGTCCCGATAATCTCCCTGCCCTATTCTTAGCTAAATATGCCAAAGAACTGACTAAACCTGTCACAATACTTTTTCAAAGATCTCTGGCCGAAGGTATAGTGCCCAAGATACGGAAGTCAGCTTTGATCAGTCCCATTCATAAGAAAGGCCCAAAGGACCAGGTCATAAATTATAGACCTATCTCTAAGCTTTGCCTTCTCGCCAAATTATTTGAACGTGTTGTATACAAACAACTATACGCGACTATAAGCACCAGTCTCAGCTCTAACCAACACGGTTTCCTAAAAGGTAGGTCAACGGCATCCAACCTACTACTATTTACGGACTATGTATCTAACAATATAGAAAGAGGTTACCAGGTTGATACCATCTACACTGACTTCACCAAAGCCTTTGACAGAATAAATCACAAAATCCTTTTAAAAAATTGCTTTGGTTTGGTGTTTCTGGTGATTTGCTTAGGTGGTTTTCTTCCTATCTCGAACAAAGGACACAAGCCGTAGCCTTATGTGGATACACATCATCTTGGACCTCTATCCCATCCGGCGTCCCACAAGGATCATTACTCGGTCCTCTCCTCTTTTTGGTATACATTCATGACATTGGCAGCGCTATAGCCAACTCTAATTATCAACTTTTTGCCGATGATATGAAAATCTACAGGACTGTCAATAATGTGTAAGATGCTATTCTCTTATGTGAGGATCTGCAACGATTAGCCAATTACTGCAGCATTAATGCCCTCGATCTAAGTCTGCCCAAATGCCTAGTTATTAGTTTTACGCGAAAAAAAGGACCTTTTATATACAACTACCACATTTCTAGTACGACACTTGCTAGAACATCTGTTGTTAACGATTTGGGCGTCTCGATCGATGACAAACTCACCTTCAACCACCATGTTAAAAAAATTGCAAATAAGGCTTCCTCTGCTCTTGGTTTTATAATGCGTAATTCCAGCTCCTTTAATCAAATGAAAACAGTCAAAATTCTCTACTGCTCTTATGTCCGCAGTCACTTAGAATATTGCAGCCAAGTTTGGGATCCACAATACGCAGTTCATTCAAAACGGCTTGAGCTAGTGCAAAGGAAGTTCACACGTTATCTTGGCTTTGAATTCAAAGTGCCTAAACCTTCGTTGCTCACATTTCCACCTGCTACCACTCACCAAAGACGTGAAATTTCCGATCTAAGAACTCTTGCTAAAATAGCTCAAGCATCCATTGACTGCCCTGAACTCCTCGGAAACATCCACCTGAATGTACCAGCACGACATTGCCGCCCTAGAAATCCCCTTTACACCCCGATCACCCGCACTAATTTCCGAAAAAACTGTTTTATAATTCGCGCTTGCTCTACATTTATGTTACTGTTAAAAATGCCCCGGACTCGGACTTATTCAGCAGTAAGCGTATCTTTATTGCTTAATATTTAGCCAACATTTACTTTTCTCAGCATGCCATATAATTGTAATTAATGTTACAGCACTTTGGTCAATTTCATTTGATCTATCTTAGTTTTTTGTTACATACTAGTTGCTATTTTTTAAATCATCACTATATGTGGAAGTTTGTTATAAGCCTTAAGCGATTAAATTGTTAGTTTATTATGTGTAAACGGCTGTAAACCGCCCAAATAGAAGTAAATAAATAAATAAATAAACATACGTTGGAAATACAATCCAGAACTGGTGCCTTGGTTTGGTGGCATATATGAAAGGTTAATTGGGCTAGTGAAGCATAGTTTTAAGATAACGTATTAGACTAGCATTTGTAAACCATAATCAGTTATGTACCGTAATCAAAGAGATTGAAAGCGTTATTAATACCAGAACTCTCACCACTGTAGGCGCTGAGCTTGAACATGTACTTAGCCCTGTAGCCTTTTAACGCGTCGGTTACGACAGAAATATCAGATCGAGAACATCTTCAACCAGTAACTGTAATTAAATCTAATTTTATGGACGGTTTGAAGCATGGCCAAATAATTCTACAAGAGTTTTCCAACATGTTTCGTAACCAGTATCTTACCAGCCTCCGCGAGAGGAGTAATAAACATCACCAACCTAGTCAATAGGGCTCCAAAGTGCTGGAAACTGTTCAGCTGAGATCAGATGGTAATAGGGCACACTGGAAAGTTGGCAAAATAGTAGACTCAGTAATGGGATCAAATGGACAAGTCAGGGTAGCTAAATTAAAGTTACCAACCGGAGAGATGCTTACTCGGTCTAGAGTCTTAGAGATAGGCGAAAGTACGGTACCCACACCAACTAAACAATCAGAACAAACTGCTTATTCAAAAATCACCGTTCCCGAATCGATTCGAAGAGTAGAGCGCGATGAAAATTCTTTAGGAAAAATTCTCAAGGAACCAGATCACGAACTCCCAGCACCAACAGTAGAGGGTAAAGCAACACGTTCCAGTCGAGCATCAGCTATCAGAGCACGGCAGAAAGTTAAAGAATGGACATCTCAGTTAATCATCAGATTGTTTGAAATTTAATTAGTTGTTGTAGATTTATGAGTCAAATGAAATAACGTTTAAAAACAAAATGGTTTTTTTACAGTTAATGAGTATCAGATTCAGATCAGATTGAGTGGACAAGGGTGGCTATAAGGGGTGGTTGGAAGCCACCGGCGGAGTATAACTCCTATTCAGGACCACTGATTAGTGGTCACAACGAGTGTTTACTCGATTCTAATGACGAGTGTTCACTCGATTCAGATTCAGACAGTGAAGATACGAGTGCATTTAAGGTGCAGGTACGTATATTTTGGTGTGTAACAATTCGCAACTACAGATACCAGGTGGTTGGCGACACCATTAGTTACCAGGACAGATCTCACATGTTCCAGTTCCGTGTTTATGCTCTGGGCGTCACATAAACGTACAGCTCGGTTTATAAGGGCACGGGGGACTAAAGACAGGTGAGCGGGATGATGGTGGGAGTCAGCTCTTAAGTACCGGTCTGTATGTGTGGGCTTGCGCTAGACAGAGTGTGTAAGTCACTCATGTGCTGCTCGTCAAACAAGTACATCCAAGAAAGGCAGAGCTCCGTTCACCTCCCTTTCAACGGTAAACTGTATCGTTGGATGCGTCGCATTTATGTAGTCCAGAAACTGTCTGACTCTGCTTTCTGGTAGGACAGCAAGTACATCATCGACATATCGCCACCAGTGTCGTGGTCTCCTCGGGCGCCGCTCAAAGCTTTTTCTTCGAACGCCTCCATAAATATGTCTCACCTTGAGACGTCTCAGTGGTGAATTACATGTCCGATCCGTGATAAATGTGGCCTATCAAACCCTGAATGGTAAAGGGTTGAGAACAACGTTAAGTACTTTACGACGCACGAGGGTTGCTTTGTTTAAAATATTTATAATACGTGAGAACAGACACAATTGAATAACTTTTCAGAAATTAGGAATTCGAGCACAATGTAGCTAGACCACAAAATATAAGACTAAGATACTGGTAATAGAGTTTCTGTTGTTAACATTTCATCTGGGGTTAGAATCCTTTATAATAGGTCTTTACCTATGAAACTGCCGTTTTGCCGTACTGGCCATTTAATAATATTTATTATAATAATTCTTTTCATTTAATAATTCTAATTTCAAATTAATTTTATTTGACAAACATGGAATTCTTTTTCTAAAATCGTCATTTGTTTAATAGTTAGTGTTTTGTTTTCAACGCATTCGAACATTTTTCGTCATCATGGATAAGTTAAAAATTCGAGTAATTATGGAGTATGAGTACCGTCGTCGCAGCAAAGCGGCACAAGCGGCACGCAACATCAACGACGTTTACGGAGCGAACACTACAGACGAACGCACCACCCGTTATTGGTTTACCCGCTTCCGTTCTGGAAATTTTGACCTGAAAAATGAACCCCGTGGTCGTCCGAAAACTTTGGTCGACAATGACGAATTAAAGGCAATTGTGGAAGCTGATGAAACTCAATCCACGGCTGAATTAGCAGCAGCTTTCGACGTTAGCATCAAAACAATATTGGTCCATTTGCGTCAAATTGGCAAGGTAAAAAAGCTTGACAAATGGGTACCCCACGAACTCAATGACCGCCAGCGCGAAGTACGCGTGGAGACGTGCCTTGCACTGCTCAGCAGGCATACAAATGAAGGAATTCTGAACCGCATTGTTACTTGTGACGAGAAATGGATCCTGTTTGACAATCGTAAGCGCTCAGCAAGTTGGTTGGACCCTGGTTCAGCACCCAAACAATGCCCTAAACGAAAACTTACCCCTAGAAAAGTGATGGTCACTGTTTGGTGGTCTAACGCGGGTGTAATTCATCACAGCTTCTTGCCAAACGGGACAAGCATTACTGCAGATGTGTACTGTGAAGAACTGAACACAATGATGGAGAAGCTCGCACGTCTCCAACCAGCTTCGGTCAATCGTTCGGCTCCACTGCTCCTGCACGACAACGCGCGACCTCATACTGCACAGCAGACGGTCTCCAAGCTACAAGAGTTGGGGTTGGTAGTTCTCCGTCATCCGCCGTACTCACCAGACCTTGCGCCTACAGACTTCTACTTTTTCCAGAATTTGGATAACTTCTTGGCGGGAAAAAAATTCAATACCCGAGAGGCAGTACAAAATGCCTTTGAAGAATTTGTTGCCTCCCGTCCAGCTGATTTCTTCAAGACAGGGCATCAATAAGCTACCAATGCGTTGGCAAAGATGCATTGATTGCATGGGTGATTATTTTGATTAATAGAAATAAAAAATATATAAATAAATTACGCTTCATTTATTCGTGGAAAACGGCAATTTCATAGGTAAAGACCTAATATTTTCCTTCACGATTACGTTTTTGTGTTTCGAATAAAAAGAAAGA
The DNA here is from genome assembly GCA_923062675.1 of Marasmarcha lunaedactyla. Taxonomy (NCBI): domain Eukaryota; kingdom Metazoa; phylum Arthropoda; class Insecta; order Lepidoptera; family Pterophoridae; genus Marasmarcha; species Marasmarcha lunaedactyla. The sequence continues at coordinate 8,843,560 of OV281358.1, forward strand.
AAAAGCCAAGGTAATTACTGGATCAACGGAAATTCACACTTAATCCTATCGTCAGCATAATTTGTCAATTATCGATAAATAAGAATTACATTCGTAAATAACATCTGCGATTAATGCGGCCACTCATTAATCATTAATAGTGAATCGAGCGCCCCTTACTTGATCTTATGGATGTCAAATAAAACATGACTATACTACGAGTTCGAAAAAACCTTCGTGAAGAAGCACTGACAAGAAACTTCACGGGTATATTTTTTTCAAAATAAATTTACAGAGCCTCTTTATGTCTATACAAAGTTATTCTTATCTGCATCTGTTAGCTCGGCAAGTATCCAAACGACGAACACCCTCAAACGGCACCCGTTGACGAGTTAACGCGGGATCCAGCCATCGCCCTCCTCAACCATATTAGAGGGAAGTGAGCGACCCGTCACCCGACGCTAAACAACCAACACCTAGCCCTATGTGCATTACTTACACAACAGTTTATTTAGAAAGGTGACTACAAAATTAACGAGCGAGGGTTCTAACTCATTATGTGAGGACCTCTTTTTAAATATTAAAAATAATAATCAAAGAATTGGTATGCTACATTTTCCAGTAAAACAAATACAATAAAAAATGTTTATACATCAAAGTCAATAAAGTCTCTATTTCATTTCGTTGCTTTACTATTACTAAATATTATTTGATGACCTTGTCGTAAAGTAAGACCTAAAAATAATAAAAGATAAATAAATTATGCTAAATAACAATATAATATCAAAATCAATAAAACAGATATAATTAGAAAAGAAAAACGAGAAAAAAAAGAATTTAGATAAAATACACCTTCCAACGGTTTCGAAAAACCGCCGGGCGCAACTTGTTATAAAATAATAGGAATAAATTAAATAAAATTACACCAAGGCCTGTGAAACATAACTTAAAAGTTGCCTTATTCTGAAACCTCTAATTAGGATCCAATAACCTGTTTCGGTTCCAAAGATAAAGCGCAAATAAATAATCCAATAAAAACAATTCGTATTTTATTTGAAATAAAAGATCAAACAAAACGTTAACAAGATATATTAAGTAATCTAATGCAAAATATCACAGCAAGAGTTGGTTATTGGTTTAGAAGAAACATTTAAGTATTTCTAAAACGACAATGAAGTTATACATATACCAAAATTAAATTAAATTGGAATAGAAGGCTCAAGTCGTTTGTAGCGCGGCCCTTTGTGTGCGTGACAAAAATGTGCTACAACGGTACTTAACAACAAACAATAACGCGGTTACAATGTGACGACTGCCACACAAAATTAACTGGCATATTTACAAGCACACCCATACACGAGGCGGCGCGTAAATATTAGTTAAACCATCTATACAAATGCATCAACCTATTAATACGATTCATATCATAACACATAAATAACTATATAAAATATAAAAATATAGACAGTATCAAACTGTGAACATAAAAAACATCACAAAAACCAGAAATGTACGTATTAATGTTGTATCTATGTATTTATTTAATTACACATATTTAAATAAAGGCACAATCAATATTTTTAACAGAAATGAAGAAGAACAACAATATTGTAAAATATATATACACATAAAAAGAAGCACTTTACAACTTTACCGCAAAATGTCATCAACGAGCCAATGGGGTTTCGTATTTGCACAGTATTGCACTCTGATTGGTTCACACACCGTAGATTTGTTGACAGCTCAAAATCAGTATAGCTTCTAGAAACTAATTAATAAATATACAAGTCTTAAAGATTACTCAAAAGCGCCTTGCTATGCAAAGTCCTGAATTTGTGGTTATCATTCAAATACGAAGTTAGAAATTCTGGAGGATTTCTCGATAAGAATATCTCCATGCACATGTATCTTGCCGCATTAAATCGCTTACGTTCAGCGTTAGAACGACATAAGTTTTTATGGGCATGCGCTGAAAAACTTGCAGCAGTTTTTTCAACTAAATCTGCAGTTACTTTTTTCGTTGGATCTTCTTCTAACGGTGGCTGAAAAGGAATATAGAAAGTTAATTATATACGATCTTCTTCCAAATAATTTACTGTGGATCGTTCAACTATAAAATAAAATTGTGCGAGCGTTTTTTCTACATTATGTATGCATTATTTTATAATATGACGTTTACACACGTACAAGGTTATATAATACCAGAGTCGGAGAAACTGATATGGATGGAGCTAGAGAGCATTATATCAAATTAGAACTGTCATCGAGAAAATAAAGAGATGGAAACAGTATAGTAAATACTCTACTGCATTTTGTGTGTTAGCCGTCATCTTGTTTACGTGTCAAGCAAGATATGTTCGCATCGCTGTGGTGTGCATGTATAATCAGTACATTTTATCACGCACAGACAGTTGCTGTATATGTACAAGCTGAACGCACACCTGCGTCAACGCGCAAAGATGAGTTGAACGAGCAACTTAGGTTGATTGAAAACGAATGCAATCAAGGAACGCATGAACTGCATATCTATGTTCAGTAGACAGGTTACCTTGAGAAGTGTATTTACAGGTAAAAGTAAATCCATTTTTTTTATAAAGCTTTTTCTATCAGTTTTTTCTAATAATATTAACCTTGACGATTTATCCTGATTACTTATTGAATCGAAACTTTATAAAAAGTGGTGAGAATAAACAGAACTGTTCGACCGATATTTGCTGCGAGCAAAAACTAGTATTATTGTTATGCTTATTTCTTTGATTACCCTTGGCGTGCCGATATATTAATACACACGGACCTAAGCCAAGCCAATCATAAACAAATAAATACCATCCAAAATGAACTTAACTACAGCATATACAGGGTTACAGGATAACTAGACCTATTCCCGTTAAGGGTGTTACCACACCAATCGATCTACGTCGATCCATGGCAGAATAGAACAGTCGACGTCGATCGACGGTTTCTTCCAAAAAAACACCTTAAAAACTTACCGCAAACCTAATCCATTGCCAAATCTGTGTTCTTGAAATTTCCGCAGTTGCCGAATCTTCAACGTTGCCGTTATAAAAAAAATGGCCGACGCCTGCCAGCCAATGAAAGACAAATAAAATAGAAACTGCCACATTATGCCTAAGACCTTGCAAGGTAACTCCGCCACTGGGAATCAATAATAGATCTTGTGGCGTGATGTTAAGGTCTAATTTCTTATGTATTTGGTTTGGAGTTGCGCCGCTTTTCTTCCAGAGCTGGAAATAAAATTATTGTTTTATTTGCCTTTAATATTTTTAGGAAAATGAAAATTTATTTATATTTATAAAAAATATTTATAGCGAACCTTACCTCATTGACATAAGGAACTAATCTTGAATCGTACACAAGAAATCCATCAACGCCTACTTCTATTTCCTTCTGTTTTGCAGCCAAAACAGTGATAATAACTGCTTTTGATCTAAAAAAATTAGAAAATAATGAATACGTTAAGGAAGAAAAGGGCTCTGAGTTAGCTAGCATTTGGCGACATTTTACTTTATGTTCAATATAAATAGAAAGTGACGTAGGGGCATTAACTTGTCTTTACGTGCAAGACCTAATAAAGAGATTACTTAATGTGATTTTAAAAAACTTGAGTAATTTAGAAGCGCCGTCCACATATTCGGGCCGATAAGGGTGTTATCGACCGTCGATCGACATAGATCGATTAGTGTGGTAGAAACCGTCGATCGACGTCGACTGTATCATTCTACCGTCGATCGATTGGTGTGGTAGAAACTGTCAATCGACGTCGACTGTTCCATTCTAACATCGATCGACGTCGACCAGTTGGCAATTTTTTAATTTGTGTAATTTCATGGGTTCAATTTTCGAAAACTATTCATAGTCGTGAAAGGAAAATTATTTACAATGTATTAAGAGTTTGCTTCAGCTGGCAAGAGCACCCTAGATATCGAGAAACGTAGGTGTTATTGATGCCTTTAATTTTTTTATAAAACCCCAGACAAACCCTCCATTTAACCATACCCCCAAAGTGACCATGAATGATGAATGATGACCATGCAGCGCGGAATCTACAATAAAAATACATGTATAAATATAAACAACCATGAATCCAAAACAAACATCTATTTTCTGCACACAAATGGACGCCTCGGCCAGACTCGAACTTGGGATCTCCAGCGTATGAGGCAGAGCTAATACCGATTAATGATGCGTTCCCAGCCGTTGGAAAACGTTGGAATTTTCATGTTCCAAAATTTAAACTGGCTGTTCCGTCCCTTTATCCGGAACACAATAACGCAAACGGGTTATTGTGGCGGTGGATCCTAACAAAATAAGCAATTATCTGCCACTGATATTTGTTTGAGAGAAATCTGGGGGTTTCGTTTCCTTCCTTCAAATTCAAATATTTAATTCTCAACATTCACAATAACTTGTTCTTACTGACGTCAAATAAAACTTGAATCTACCACCAGTTCGGAAAAACCTTCGTGAAGAAGAACTGGCAAGAAACTTCACGGGTATTTTTTTTTCAAAATAAATTTACAGTGTCTCTCAATGTCTATACAAAATTATTCTTATCTGCATCTGTTAGCTCGGCAAGTCTCCCTCCCCCAAGTATCCAGACGACGAACATCTCAAACGGCACCCGTTCACGAGTTAAAGCGGGATCCAGCTACCTCAACCACATTAGAGGGAAGTGAGCGACCCGTCACCCGACGCTACCATAAGAAGACGTACTTTAGTGGCAATGACGCTTTAGATGTTCATCGGAACGAAGAATAACCTTTAAATAACATGACTGACTTGGTCGTCAACATTACTTGTATTTACATCATAAAGATCAATGAAAACATTATCGGTATTTTTTATATATTGTGTTAAAATAATTTTTTTCAAATAACTTTACCTTTAATAAAGCACTTAACACAAATCTCCCAGTTAAAGACAATACCGAATCCAATATCTCAATACCTAAGTATATTTGTTTTCAAATTTCCAACGACATTTATAAAATATAATTTTTACAATATTTTGCAATTCTCAAAGGCACAGCGTTGGCAATATAAAAGATTATCGAGGCGTGGTCGGTGCCAAGGTCAGATTTTGTATTTATTGGTCATCAGGCTATAGGTACTTAACATAATCTGAAACCAGAATGAATGAACCAGACATTTTATAGAGTGACGATGTTTATGTAGGTACTTCCACCCTTACTTTAAGCAATATCACTCTTAAGCACCCATTGTACTGAACTTTGCAAAAACTCTAATAACATGAGATTTTATTGTTGTATTATGCGTTCCTTTGGGCGTTAATGGGTTAAAGAAAACAAACTTGTGATTTTTATACCATTGTGCGGCGACGAAACGTTTCAAAGTCTATCTCCTACGTACGTACTGGGTATCGGAGAGTTGCGCGGGGGGAGGCAGCACCTGCGCGGCCATGCCGCCGGTCGCCGGCGCGCCTCTCGCATGACAAGTTTGCACTACCAACTGCATGTAGGACTTGAGGAAGTGACGCTCCATATTTACGTATTTGTTGCGATCTGGGAGCAGGAACTCTTTGCGGCTGCCTGGAGAAAAAGATTTTTGTGATATAAGAGGTATAGTCATAATAAGTATGTGGCGTTGTAATAAAATGTTGAATAATACGGACCCCTAAACAAAACCACAAACTGTACAGCTTCAAGGTAAGCAGGGCTTATTTTGTTGCACTAAGTATACCAGGCCACTCAGAAATTTTGCAAAAAAAATTAGAACGCTGGCGAGTTATAATTTATTATGAAAGTAAGATTATTTAAAAGTAAAAATATATTGGTTCCAAATTTAAATTTCCCACAACTTTTTTTTCCCAGCATAATGAAACGGGTATAATTTAAACGGTCACCAAAAATATTTTTAAGACACTACGCCTAAGTACCAAATAAAACAGATAACTCCAAAAAAAATGTTTTTTATAAAAAGGGTCCTAAATCTTATTGATGATATAATGGTCCAAAAGAAATAAACACACAATAGAATAATTGCACGTTTTGTAAAAATATTCTTTTTGGTACTCAAAATGGATAAATGCTCACTAAATGTTAGATTACACTCCGCTACCGAACTTTCAATTACGAAATAGCGATGTATTAAGTTTAAAAGTATAGACATACTTACCATGTGCATTAATTCGAAAGTTCACTGTAGCGACTTTCAAGGGGGTTCAAGCGCTTCAAGCGTTTTTATGAAATTTTATAATTTTTTTAAAAATTTTTATGAAATTAGATTAATGACATAAAATAATGGTAACATCTATTTAGTGACAATGTTTAACCAAATACCAAGACCAAAATATGGTCTGACATAAATTTTTTAAGGCTTTCATATATTTAAAAAAAAATTGGATATATTTTATAATATTTTAGGAAACACAATTTGTTGAGCATTTATCCGTTTTGGTAAGCGTTTCGAATTTTATTGGTAGGTTATGGGGTATTATGAGGTACATTTTTGGTAGGCGCTTAAACACAAGCCTAATGAAACTATTGTGTGTTATATAAAAAGAGATGTGCGTCGGAAACATTTTCGTGTATTGATTTTTTACGAATTCAAGTCCAACTTGACACTTGATGAATCGTTTAATCCACTTTATTTAGCTTTTATGAACAATGAGCATTGTGTTGCTAGCTTTTTTTTTATCTCTAAACTTTCTGAGTGTCACATATATTGTGTTGTGATCCACAAATGGACATTTGAAAATGAAAGTTTTTATCATTTATTTCGAAATCTGCATGTAAACGCATTATCTAGGTAGCTATTATTTATGTACTTTATTATTATGTACTTTATCCAGACGCCCATAGAATTTTTAGTAAGATTTACAGGTTGTAACGTCCCAACTCGTTTTTCGGCGACTCACAGCAGGTCCTCAAACATACAGCTCTATCTAGACAACTATTTATTGTAAACATACTGTTACTTCTGCAATATTTCTTTGCTGTTGATAATCTATTTCAATATGTACTGTATAACACAGAAAATACATACAAAACAAACAAATAGAAGCAAACATACAAATGAAACACTAATCTCATCACATATTTGTTAAAACTTTTTACACCTACTATGAAGGAACTTGCTTCCAGCATACACCACATGCTAGTTTGAGAACTAGTGGTGAACTTCTAAATGTAGCAATGTCTTTTTTATGTTTTCATCATTTATAAACTATCAGGTTTTGTCAACACTGCAGGTAATGATTACGATGGGACAAATTATCTATATGTAATATCTATTAATAAACGATAAATAACGACGGCCTGTTTGGTGTGGAGGTAAGTACCCTTGCCTTCCATGCCAGAGGTCCCGGGTTCGAACCTGGTAGAGGCAAATATCTTATTATATTTGCTTTCTAGTCATGGATGTGTATGCATGTTTATTTAAGTTTATTTCTAATATTTATATATGAAAAAAATCTATTTGTGCTTATATATTTCTTAAGTTAATTTATCCGTTATCTAGTATCCATAACACAAGTTCTTAATGATACTTAAGTTGGGCTAGATAATGTGGTGTGATTGTTAGAAATATTTATTTATTTATTATTAATACTTTCAAAATTTAAACAGTCTACTTTCTACTACCATAGAATCTTATCACTTACCAAACTTAGAAACAATTGAAGCACAGTAATCCCAAATACCACAATTCAGTCCCATTGAATGCTCCCTCAAAGCATACAATATTTCATCCATTTCAAAACTGGACAATATATTTTCAATTAAAACACAAGCTTTAATAGTCCCTTGAGGTATTCCTAAAATATTCTGTGACCAAATGAAAATCTTATTCCAAAGTTTTGCTTCGGAAGCTCCTTCTAATTTTGACAAATAGAAAAAAGGTCCACTTGTGGTCTCGTAAAGCTGTTTAGCATTATGGTACATTAAAATGGCAAAGTCAACTAGCGGGCCAATGGCTTCTTTACCATCTATCTGGAATGGTAAAAACAATGTTAAAGTTTTGGAGTGTTTCTTTTGTTAAGAGCTTGACCCTTCTATTAGGACCGGCATAATAATGTTGTCCCAGCAATTTTAATAAATGAGACAACCATGATTAAAAGTGTCCAAGGAGTTGGATGCCACTCAACATCAGGCTATGAAAATAGTAAAAATTAGAGTGTTTGAAAGAATATTTATTATACATACACAAGAAATTGATTCAAAACCTATGATTAAATTTAAGGTTGATCAATTACATAAAATTAGTCAGCGTTTTTTTAGACTCTTTTGATTACTGATACACTTTTATTTCAGTAAAATAAAATGCTAATTAAAGCAAGCAAATTACCCATTTTATTACTTTTGACTATAAGAACTACAGCCAATTTTATGTTTTTGTTTAGTTGTTTTTTAGGCTCATTTGCAATGAAATATAAAAAAACATAAATTGCAGATTCAATTCTGCTTAATATGATATACACAAGTCTTAACTTGAAACTGTATATTTATGTATTTGAAAACAATAGTTCCAACATATTTACTTCACTTCACAGGTTCAAATTAAATTTAATATTGAATTTACATGAATTTATTTATTTATTTATTTATTACTACACACAACGGAATACAACTGTAATAAAATAAATAAAGACAAAACCTTAAACATACTTAAGTCTAGGATGCATTCCACAAGAATGTGTACATAAAAAAATCATGTAACACTGATATAGACAAAATCGTATACTAATTTGAAAAGTCTTAATTATAATTTTGACCATACACAACATGCTTACAAAATAAAAAATGGTAAAATAAACGTAAAATTCCATTAAGTCAAGGCCATATTATTCTGATAAATGATATTTTTAATAGTCCTAACAAACAGAACTTGTTTCGGTAATAGAATGTCGAATGCCGGGTTATTCTTGGCGATTTTGTTGCACAGACGAGCCATCCCCACCAAGGGATTGTAAAAGGAGGTATTGTTTTTAAATACTTGCAAAGCAAAAAGTGCTGTTTGATTGGATCTACGAGCATATTTCATACACTTGTTAACTTCATTGCATTGTAGCTAAAAGCCAACAATTCAAACATTTAGTATGATACTGTTAATACAAATACTAGTTTATATTATATTTAATTTTATACCTAGCACATATATTCTTCTACAATTTTGCATTAAAATAAAAGAAAACAGTCACTTACCAAAATATTATGCTCAATCATATTCCAAGCTCTTGGTCTAAGAAATAAAGTTGGACACATAGTCAAATTTATTGGGGCCCCAGGTAACACACCCTTTACCAACAAGTTAACATTTTGAAAAGAAAGCAATTGGTTTTTCCATGTAGGACAATGGCCATCATCAAAATCAACTTGTATCCCTTGAACATCTGAATTTAGAGCTGACACAAAATGTGCAGTGTTGGATGCTGAAACATCTCCTAAATCTATATGGCGTGATCTGAAAATAAAAATATGATGCAGTAGTTCTGAGACAGACAATGCACAGAGATACATAAATTATCTAAGCTAAATTTTAAGATACTAGGAACTCAGGCACAATTCGAATAAACATACCAAAAATGGCTATGTTAGGATTTGTATTTAGACACAATCTACAACAGCCACACCATGAGCCTAAACAGCTAATCTATTAGCATTTCCACTAAGTATTCTTAACCAAAGTATTGTAACTAAGTTACAAATAAAAATAATTGAAATGAAAATATGAATTAATGATATCATTAGAGAAACATCATTTGATATAAGTAAAGAATTACTTATAATTTCAAAATATACTTACTGAAGCCTCATGGGCAAAGGTGCGATTGACCATGATTGGTCTGATCGTTCTGGAGATTTTTTGAATGATAATTCTTGATTATTCAGAAGTTCAACAGTCCTCTGCTGACGATTTTTATACAGTTGCTCTATTTCTGAACTAAATTCTCTGTGCAAGTTATATACAAACTCTTTTGCACCATCACAAAAGATTTTCGTTTGAATATCCTCCAATTTCGGAGATAGTGATTGCAATAATAAAATTTTTGCCATTGCAATAACTTACCATTCACAGTAAAATAACAGAAAAGCACTGACTTTATATCTGCATATAAAACGTTTACGCAACTGAAGTGTGTACATTTTACCAATTCTAAAACCAAGATATTTATGTTTTATCGGAAAGTACTTTGCACTTTGATAGGTCAAGGACAGATAAAATTGTCGCGGTCTTGATAAAAAAGAGAAATCGTAAAGGAAATGAGTTTTAAACTAATTTAGAAGCGGATATTTAATGCACATAGTTGAAACAAGCAACTTTTTGATATGTGTATCCATCCGATTAAGAATAAGTTAATATTTAGTAACCTCTACTAAAACGACATCAAAATGAACTCAAAAATCGACTTTAGTTAGTTTGTTTTGTAAACAAACAAAACTCAGTAAAAATCAGTGTTGCCAGATGGTCTCGGCGACATACTCCTAGACTCATTTGATTTCTCCCTTAGAAATCCCCTAGAATACCCTCACCAAGTGGATGGTGGCATGCAGCGATTTTTTAAAGAGGTGATACATGCTCATATGAAATTTAATTAAACTTTATTATTGCCGAATTTTATTACTTATAGCTTTTATTCGTTATCTTTAACACCTCAAAACTCGACCTAGCCCTCCTTTTAATGTTAATGAGGAAGACTTGCAAATGTGCTATTTTTATTTGTCTGAAGTACTGCATCTAAATAAGGCAAATAAATGTAAGTACTTATTTAGTGTCAATTTAGTTACTGGAATGTAGCAAATAAAAATTCATTAAAAATCTAGGAAAATCCGATGGTATTATTTTTATATAAGCCTAAAGGTGGACTCATAACTATTTTTCAAAAAAAATATTGAAGTAGAAATATCTCATTATTTATTGACTTTGGCACGATAATATACATAAATAAATTTGTTGCAAATGACCTGTACTATCCTCCCTAACAAGGGTGTTCACTAATTTCCAGTCACCCTGTATAAAATAAGAAATAATGTTCGTCTGATGCGTAGCATCACTAGTTTGTGGCCCTAACATACAATTTTGATTGATAGATTGATTGTCATTGTCATAATTATGTGGTTTTCATGGGTTTTCGTGCTTTTCGTCTGATGTTGTTGCTAGTGTTTTCAAATGTATAGCGTGATATTTATTTAAATGAAGATCCAGCTTTGATTGCAAAACAAGTTTATAAAGTAATACAATATGCCACCGACAGTACAAACAAACGAAGCTGAGAGAGAAAAGCGGCCGCCGCGAGGTGGTGAGAGAAGGTTAGCATCAACCCCAAATGTTTACATAAATTTTAGATTTTGTACTATAAGTATTAATACTTTTTCTTGCTCTTTTAGATCTGACCTCGTCACTCGTATAAAATATTGCAACACGCTGCCTGACATACCGTTTGACTTGAAATTCATAACATATCCTTTTTCATCAACTCGATTCATCCAGTACAATCCTACTTCATTAGAAAAGAATTATCGCTATGAAGTATTGACAGAGCACGACTTGGGAGTCCATATAGATTTGATAAATAGGGATATCTATCAAGGTGATGGTAATGCAGTGTTAGATCCAGCTGATGAAAAATTACTTGAAGATGATGTGCTGACTCCACAGGATTCTAAAAGATCTCGGCATCATGCTAAAAATGTATCGTGGTTACGTCGTTCTGAGTATATTTCCACTGAGCAAACTAGGTTCCAGCCTCAGTCTATGGAAAAGGTATCTTTATTATTATTTATTTGAATTCAAATCGTTAATTTCCATTTAAACTAACATTTCAATATTGTCTTCTAGGTTGAAGCCAAAGTTGGTTACAATGTTAAGAAAATATTCAGTGAAGAAACATTGTATATGGACAGAGAAAGTCAAATCAAGGCTATTGAGAAGACATTTGAAGATAATATAAAACCGATTGAGAAACATTACAGTAAACCAGGAGTTACACCAGTAGAGATCATGTCTATATTCCCTGATTTTGAGATGTGGAAGTACCCGTGTGCTCAGGTTATATTTGACAGTGATCCTGCACCTTCAGATAAGAATATTGCGGGTCAGATTGAAGCTATGTCTCAAGCTATGATTCGGTAAGTGTTTTTATGAAATTCAAGCAGTACTCATGTTAAGTCTTCAAATGTCTGAATGTAACTGTTTAATTATAAATTATTCAAGATTTATAGGTGTTAGTAGTTAAATGTCTTGTTAAAAGTAATGATTGTGGATTTTAGCCAATGTAGCATTTTCTTTTAATAAGGAAACATAAAAATTTCCCTTAACTAAAATTAAAAGTAAAAATTTATACAGTGGCTCTGTAGTAGTTTTCTGAGTAAAAACAAAGGAACATTATCTAAACTGTACCTCTTACACCTGCCAGGTTAAATAAAGCTAGAGTATTTGATAGTCTGTTAGTGTAATGTGAGATGGTTCTCTTTGAAAACCAAAAGTCTGAAATTGTTTAAAAATATATTCATATATTCTTAATTTGAAGCCATACCAGCCATAGTAGGGTGATGTTGTATATAAATTTTAGTGGGATAATTAAAATTGATATACTGAAACACTTTTTTTTAATTTTTAGTGGTGTGATGGACGAAAGTGGAGAACAGTTTGTGGCATACTGTCTGCCAACAGAAGAAACTATACAGAAGCGTCGCCGGGACATCAATGAAAATATACCTTACATGGATGGGGATACATATGAATACAAGATGGCTAGAGAATACAATTGGAATGTCAAGAGTAAAGCTTCTAAGGGATATGAAGAGAACTACTTCTTGGTATGGTTACATATCATAAATTTTTATTGATGCCCTTTGGGGCAGTTTTTATTTGTGCTACTATGGGGAGTAAGTCTGAGAGAAATCAGTTTGGAAGTTGTTTGTTAGGAATAATTTTATGCACAATAATATTAATATCCAAGTATGATTTTATAAGTTTTTTAAATAGCAAAGATAATTTTACTTAAAGGGGCCTTTTTTAAAGATGTAAAAAAATACTTATTGCTTAGAAAGAACAATGCCCATGTTTCATATATCGTCGACGATACTGCAAAAGCGCTGATCTACTATTTGCAATACTGCGTAACTGCATGGTTGTCAACTTTACAGGAGCCATAAAAAACTTTATAATTTTAGTAAATTAATTGAACGGCGCACCTTAACTGAAATAAAGGGTTCCTAGGGTAGTAGGTCATCACTTAGCGGTAAAAAATTAACAATTTTACTCATTATTACGGATTTATGGCACTTCTGCGGTTATGCTGCAGCAAAATCGTGCCACAGGGTGTTATAAAAAAGTAGATACGCGTAATTGAAACAAGGGAAAAAAAGTACAAAACACTTATTTATTTATTAAAAACATAGAAAATGAGGCAATTTTTTAATTACAATATCTTCAGAGATCAATAGTTTTTAACTTACTTCAAAAATAGGAATACTTTTACCACATATACTATCTGTAGCATTCGCTCTTTGTTGTTATTAGTAAGAAATAATTTTTAATGAAAAAAAAATATCTGTAACAAAAATAAACTATTCAAAAACACAAAATACCCTTAATCATACCATGGCACATAAAGATAATTAAATTATAGAATAACCTAACCACTTAGAGCTTAAAACTATCTTAACTTTAATGAAAAATCAAATTATCATAAAATTGGTGGCAGTCGTTTGGTAAGACATTTTTTAGCTCCTGTAGATGGTTAAATTTAGTTTGAGATATTTTCTGTGGGCCATCATGAAGCTGTGGAGGTTCGAGTAAGAGGGATTCTATTGGTTTCGCACGTCGAGGTTGTTATGTTTCCAAGTAGGTCACATGTAGTCATCGGAGTACATTAATTTATAATCAATAGTACCATTCTTGTTATCATCTTAGTGCCCTTATATCTGTTACACAACTGTCACCAGCTGCTCGTCCTGGTCTTATCGACTCGTAAACTAAATAATCCTTGTGGCTGTAGTCCTTGAAGAAAGCATAGTCAGGCATCGCCACTTCATAGGGAAACGGTTTGATTCTAGCTTCTTTTGCTAACATCGCGTATTGGCTTGGAAGGTGAATTTCGCGATTTTTCAGCTTCCTTTCGATAACAGAATGCACCGAGTCCACCTACATCTGCGTGTGACCCTTTTCTAAAAACTTTTGGATGATAGTGATGTTGTATTTTACGGCGAGCCTTAAAAGGGCGTTGGATACTACATTGTTCCGGTTCTGAGCAGTACAACCATCTGTGTATATTATTACATCTTTAGGGTCAGTTTCGAGTAGGTTAGTAATGAAGTCGACAAAGAACGAAGCATACGTGGTGGCTTTTAAATCCGTAACGGTTTCGTCAAACCAATAGCAGGTTGCTTGGTGGTTACTTAGATTATGTACACAAAGCTTCGTTTTAAAGTACAATGCACTGGCATTCAAATACGGGCATAACATTACTGCTTGCAAATCAGCAGTCACCACGTGAACTTCTCCTTTGATCGCTGCCTCTTTGTCCTTATTCTTTTCTTGGCGAGCTGTTTCTTTGTTAGATATATGTATTCTATGTTTTTCATCACTTACATTGCCGGCTTTATGAGCGCAACAAGTGTCACACTCGTCCTTCTTTGGCTTAAAAATGGCAATGTTCTGTTTAGAAAGCAAATCTTCAAAAAACTTGCGACATGCCACCGGAGACGAGAGAGAATTTGCACGTTCATCATACAACCGATATAGATGGGCCTTGGATTGAATGATTGGTTCTAAATACATTTTTTGGCTCGATTGTCTGCAGTAATGCGAAGGAAGTTTGGGAATTTCTTGCAGAAAGTTCAAGACAGATTGCTTTTTCGTTAGGCGATCTGCATTACTAGCTGGCCCAGAAGCTTCTTGTGTAGTCTGTCTTTGTCCTCTCTCGCCCATCCAATACCTACAAGTCCATTCCTTAATTCCGAGCGTGCTTAAAAACATACTTTGAAACACACGTACCTTCTTATTAGACGCCTTCAAATGGTAAACCTTGCTTTCACTTCGTCTGCTGTTGACTCCCTTGGTTTTTCTTCGAGTTTCTTGGGTATCAACCAGAGTCAAAACATAAATCTTTTTCTCCTTCCATGACATCGCCCAAAATTCATCAAATATTTTCTTTCTCATTTCTTCATTAAATATATTGCAAGATAAAACTTTGCTCAAAGCACATCGATGAGAAGAACATGTGGTCTCGAGTTTTCTTTCTGGTTTGGGTATATCTTGCACAAGCTTTCCATCAACCTTTCTAAAACCCAAGTACTCTTTCCCCAACATCCGTTGTCTTTTATTACCTTCTCTTATTCGCTATTCTATTCCGCTTCCTTGTCGATGTTTGCTCTTCTGTCATGGCTCTTTCGGGAAAATTTTCGATATCTTCTAGCTGAAGTAGAGGCGACTCTATAATAGGAGACTGCAGTATTGTCGGAGAGCAAATGTCGCGCACAAGCATATCGATTGGTAACTCAAAATCCGGGTCTGCTACTGAATCGTCGGATAAAATGTCTAAAAAATCTTTTTCGAGTGTAACTATGCAAGTTTTCGTGGTGGTGGAGTCAAGTCAAGGGGCAGTCAGGAAGGCCTCTGAAGTCGATGGTCCTGGCCCAACTTCATTGTCATTGCTGGAGCATGTAGGTAGTGCTCGTCTCTCTAATATCAATTGTTTTTTCTTGAGCAACTCCTCCCGACGTTTGACTAAGTCCGGCAACGATTTTGTGTTGACAGACATCCTCCATATGGTCGAATTCTAAAATAAATTAATGGAATAACGTTAATCAAGTAAGTAGTCAAAACCGCGTAATATCAAAAATTGCTCCGATTTCGTGACACGCAAATCCGCGTAAATACATTTGTGCATTAAAATCCATTTTATTTATCAAAATACACAGGCAATTGAGAATTCCTTATCAAAACTAAAAAGCTTATTCATACTTGTCCAGAATAAAACACTTACCGGCACTTTCCATGTACAAATATCACATTAATTTAATATTTTTTTACGCAACGCAAAGTAGTCACACTGATTTTTTTACGTTTTTGTCAGTTCCGCGGCATTCGCTTCCAACTACAGACATGTCGCGGACATCGCGCTATTGCCGCAAAGCGTCAGAGCGCTTCCTATTGGCTTATTTGAAGCGGTATCTTCACCAACGCGCGCCAATGATAGCCAAGGAAGGTGTGGAGCGAAATTTTGAATTTTGCTACATCTTGCACGTACGCGGTATTGCAAACCGCTGTTCAGCGCTATTGCAGTATCGTCGACGATATGCAATGACCTGTCAACCTGTTTTTTATTGATCTAATGTATAAATATAAAAACAATGCGGAAAAAATAGTGTTATATTCCTAAACTTAAGGTAACAACTTAATGCAATTTAGCAATTCAGAAAAAAAGTTACATTGAAAAATATATTTCGAGGTTATGTGTCAAATTCAATCAATTTTCATAGCACATCTTGGCAATTTTTAACTTGGAAAAACGAAAGTGCAGCTCATTTCAAGATTTTGGTTTCAGATTCTTACGGATATTTTATTTTTTACAAGCAAAAGAAGTAAAAAGCCTTTCAAAACCTAATTACTAAGTATCCTCAATAATTATGTTGAAATTCATGTATGAAAACTCATATTTGGTTAAAATGTTATGAAGTGATGTGAAAGGCTCGATTTTACGTGATGAGTTCATTGATGTTTAGTAAGCCTCGGCATTGTAATGTAGATAGTGAAACATCTGTGCATTTTATCCAGTTAGATTAAAGATTTTTACACAGATAAGTAGGTATGTGTGGATCAGACAACATGGCCCCAAAGTAAGCAAAGGCTTGTGTTATGGGTTACCATGTAGCGAACTACGAGGATCCTAGAATATACATACAAAACCGATAACAAGGTGATGACGAACTGTGTTACAAGTATATATAACACATATGTTACAGTTAATATACAGCATATGTTGCGCCATCCATAGTCTCGTAGATGTTGCCGACATTTTAACGAACAGGAACACACTGCGTAAATCCAATAGTTCAGCAAAATTCGAGATCCGCGTAAAAGTAGCGCAAGTAATCGTTGAAGCAGAAGCCAGAAACGTTAACCGGGAGGAATGCCAAGGTGATCAAAAGTTAGAAAAATCCAGAGTAGTATCGCACAGTATACAATGCCGCAAATGCAAACGAAGGAACGCTAACGTTTAATTCAAATCTGAACTGACGTTGTAATTTTTGACAATGTCAATATGACAGTTAAGTTAAGCTGTATTGTACATTTAAGAAAAATAATTGATTATTTCATTTTAATGTGCATTAATTAAAATAAATAGAATATTAATTTAATTTAAAAAGCCATATATTTCTTTTAATTTATAAGAAAATTCGAAATATTTTAAAGTTCGAACTCTATTTGGAACGAAACGTGTCATAGACCATATATTTACTGGGCGCGTTCGTGGCAAACCAAATGTCAATAAATAACTATAAAAAGAAAACTCAATAAATTTTTTTGTGGATTGTAGTTTTTGACATGAAATAGGTTTTATGGTTCAGCTAAAAATTGGTAATTTTTCGTCCTATATTACTTATCTATACATAATACGAGTTGTCAAAATGTTGACAGGTCAGGAATGGTCTTTCGTCTTTTTATGTATAATATAATTTTATTTGACAGTGAGCCAGAGGTAGTGTTTAGTTATAAATAGTCTATTAGTAGTGGTATTAATATTTTCTTCTGAAATAAACTTAAGTCTAATAAATTTTTCTGTTCACCTAATTTAATGCAAAATTTCACATAATCAAATCCTATACACTCTAAATTACAGGTAGTCCGCAACCACGCAGTATACTACAACGAGTTAGAAACCCGCGTGCGTTTATCAAAACGCCGAGCACGCGCCGGAGCTCAAGCACAAGCTTTGACGCGATTGGTTGTAACTCATCGGCCTCTGTCTGCGGCTGAGCATAGAATGTTAAGGTTGAGAGAAAAACAGTTGGAGCCTCCACAGGTTGATGTCGTTTTTTTTGTATATATTTATATTTTTTTCTTTGTCAATGTGTTGGTAAGTGGCCTTGACAAACTCAAGTGTCATTTAATATATATCTTTATAAATTGTTAGTAACATAGAATGTTGAGGTTGCTATTATTGAATTTTATTGAGATGCTTTGGTGATGTATGTATTTTTTTATTTCTCGGTTTGGTAAGCATTTTAAACAGGGTGTCCAGAAAGTGAACGATAATCCTTCATCTGCGGATAGGCCTATTCATTAAATTTTTACATTACTGGTAAAAGTCTCATAATTTTTGAGTTATCAGTATTTCAAGATTGTTTTTGAAAAAAAGCGCGTCTTGCGCGCGTTTGGGCGTCACGGCCCAATTGAATGGCCAGCAAGATCGCCAGACCTTAATCCCCTAGATTTCTTTTACTGGGGTTGCTTAAAAGATTTTGTGTATGCGACGGAGACTTTCAACATTACGCAGCTACGAACAAAAATAGACAGATCTGAAGAATAAATTTCAAGAGAAGGAAGCCCGCCACGTAAAAAGGCCCTTTATAAAAAAAATTATAGCATGTGTAAGGGCAAATGGTGGGCGTTTTGAATATTTATTATAAAATACCAAATTAAGAAACTGATAATTTCTATACATACTGTTTTTATTTTATTTCATGAATTAAGGACATTCCAAAAAATCGACCTTCCTGCATTTGTACTTTGTAATTTTAAACAATGATACCATTTTGAAATACTCAATATCCAAGCAAATTCTTAAGGTTCTTGGCACGATCAGGTTTGTAAATTTTTTGAATACCACAGGCTTTTAAAGTTAGCTGAAAGAAAAAGTACGAAAAACATTTTTGGAAAACTTGTTTTTACGGATTTTCTAACATTTTAGGAAATAACTTGACATTGTGTTTAATGACTTAAGTAACCACGAGTACTTTAAAAAAAATAGGATCTAAAAATGTCGTCATTTGACAAAATGGCATGCATTAAACAGAAAAAAGATTTTTTTTCAAAAAAAATTAGAAATACCGATACAAAAAAATTATGAGACTTTTACCTGAAGTTTTTTGTTTTTGAGGTTGAATATGATCGAAGAATATATAATAAGATAATATTTGAGAATGAATAGACCTATCCGCAGGTGAAGGATTATCCTTCACTTTGTGGACACCCTGTATAGCTGCTTACCTGATGAAACGTCTGATTGCACCCTTACTTACTTACTATATTATATGGGTATGTGGTTTTTTAATTAAATTTTAGCACCTTATTATTAATTAAGTTACAACCTAATTCTTAATTAAATGTTATTTGACCACACTCTACTATACACAAGCTGTATATTTCTGATTTATCACATGCAAGACATTAGTAAATACATATTTATTATTTGTTTGTTTTGTTCAGGAGGAAGATGAAGAAGAAGAGGAAGAAGATGACGAGGAAGAGGAAGAAAAACAAGAACAAAATGAAGAAAAAGAAAGGTATTCACGTAACTGCTTAGAAAATAGCAACAATAAGAATCTTGCACATTGTTAGAATCAGATCTAGGTATCTTATAATGTTATTTACTTATGTCAGTGTCAATTTATAAATTTGTGTACAGGTTTTGTTTTTTTGGAATAAGCGAATGTTGAGATATACAGAGATATAGATACAGAGTATTTTTTTAGTGTTAAGTATAAGAGTAATTATATATAGCAAGATTTGCAAGTTTTTTTCATCGAACAAAAAGATAAAATATACAATATAATACAACACATTACAAAAACTCTTTATTGCACACCTTTTATAAAAATGCAAAAATATTTAAAATACAAAACAAGATAGAGTACAATGGGCGGCGTATCGCTAAAAGTGATCTCTTCCAGGCAACCGTAGAGAATACTATACTATATTACTAAGATAATTATTATAACTAGAGGTGGAAACCCTAGTAGGCATATTAGTCAAGTGAATTTTTTAAAATTTGGTAATTGGACACTCATTAATCTTCCATCTCCACCTGGTGGAAAGTAATGATGGAGACGAGGGTGTTGCACGCCTATCCATGGGGGTACTTACTCTACTTTTATAGATCAAATGAATCAATGTTTGCATAAATTGTTGTTTGAAATTAGGGTTTTTTAAATTGTGCATTAGCTGTACCGGTTACTATAAGTGCTTAACACTTAATTTAGGACCATTTGCTTTTTAAATAATTTATGCAATCTTTATTTTTACTTCGCTCTTAGGGGCGCTACCTGTTTATTAATAAGGCACAGACGGGTGGCAAAATCAAATATGCTAATCGGGTTTTTACAATAAACGTTAGCTCAAACGGACTATCGGCACTAGCCGAATAAAGTACATTATGCGTAGTAATTGCTTCGGTTCTGCCTTTTCGTTCACCAAATGCTGCCGAACCGAATGTGTTGGGTCGAATAAGTGGGCAGCACCCCTAACCTATTTATTTTTGATTTGCTAATTATTTTTAAGCCATATTGCATCTAGTACCAATATTTGTTATAGCAACAATTATTTATCAGCTTTTTTCGTTTTTTATGCCTAGTCCAAATTTTTTTTTAATTCCCAGATCTCGCTCGCGTTCCCGTTCCAAATCTGGATCTAAATCTCCCGCGGGATCAGAAAGGTCGAAGAGTTCCCGTCGATCCAGGTCTAAGAGCAAGTCTAAATCCAGGAGCAGATCAAAATCAGGCTCAGGATCCAGGAAATCGAGATCTAGATCCGGTTCTGCTAAGTCTGGATCTGCTAGGTATGGATATTTACTTTGTAATATTGATAAATACACTAAATATAAATACTAAATAAATACACTTTGTAGCCTTAAAAAGAAAATGAACTGGAAATTGTAAATCAAATGAAAGCTGCTAATGTTACGAGGATATCTGGTTTAGAAACTATGTAGGTGGCCTAATACTATTATGTTATGCAAATATTTATGTAAATTTTGTGTTAGATTTTCACACTGCCTTTTCAACAAAAGATTGAAGCAGTAGTAAGAAGCAATATGTAAGTATGATTTTTGTCAATAAGTAGATATAGTATCTAAAAGTTTTGGTATAAGTTTAACTCAGTACCAATTTATTCTGTAATTGCAAATGTTTATATATTACTTGTGAATTTTTTTAAACTTGAAACATTATCTATTAGTTTATTCACCTACCTATTACAATATAAGAGATAAACAGCGCCTACTTTCACGGTCATTATATTCATAATCAAAATCCACCGTTTTTCAGGTCTGGCTCAGTGCATTCTAGATCTCGATCTCGTTCCGGATCAAAATCTTCTCGAGCAAGTTCCAAAAGTGGTAAAAACTCTCGTTCCAGCTCCAAAGGTAAAGGTAAAAGTTGTAAAATATGTGATTGGTAGTCAAATAATCTCTGTTGTAAAATTGCCATTAATAAAGCGCGAGCTAAAAAGGCATCAAATGAAGCAATTGAAGTGGTTTCAGGGTATGTGACTAGCGCAGAATCCAAAAAAATATAGGACTATATGAAATATAGAACTTTGCCCAATTAATATATATTTTACAATGAAAACTTTGCTTGAACCAGGTGACGACCACACTCAGAAAGGTCAAATGGTTACTTAAGGGGCTTCTTAATATAAATTACGCTAAGTGAATCAACTTTATCTAAGTTTAGATTTGCTTTGCACAATCATAATTTAGGAGCACCTTAATTAACCATTAGTTGATACTGAGTAAGGCCGCATCTGCAACGCATCATTAAATTATCGTCGATAAAATAATGCCACACAATATTGAGAAATTGAAGTCACTATGGGGTTGTCATCGTTATTTTCAATCTTTAAAAAAATTAAATTGATTAATACACCTACGTCTAATGATTTGCATGCGAACCATCAAATGTGGCGCGTTAATTAAAACCTAATATCATGGTGCACACAAATATTGTACTATATTTTTTTAATTGTTATGTGAAATCAACTCAGTATCATTTCTTTTTATTACAAAGAACAAAACATTTATTCATGTATGTCCAAGCCTCTAAAATAAATCAAAGCTTTTTTCGTACACGTTGCCATTCTAGCAAGCTACTTCTGTAAATAAAAGCTTTATAATTTTTTTAGTAATAACACATTTTCAATAACATATCCTGATTTCGTGTAAAGGTTCACGAGCAAGTTCCCGGGCAAGTGGGAAAGCATCTAGAAGCTCCAGGGCAAGTTCGCGAGCGTCGAAAGTAAGTTCGAAGTCGAGGGGATCTAGAGCCAGCTCGAAAGCATCGAGAAATAGCTCGAAAAGTGGCAGGGTTGGTGGTTTCATTTAGTTATTTAATAATTTAGAACACACAAAATACAATAAGATTTTAGATTTGCATCCCCTTATTACACCCAACCCCAAAAAGCTGCTAAAATAAATTCCTGCCTTCATTAAAATCACAGCCAAAAGCCTGAGCCAAGAATATCAGATCCCAAAAAATAATTATAATAAGTTTACTCATAGTAGTAGTAATTAACACATATACACATCAGTAGAGATACTAAGTTATAATTGAAGATATGCTTGTACCAAGGTTCAAATCAATTTGTGCGCGACGCCCTATGTGTGCGTGTGCTTAATTTTGTGTGACAGCTGCCATCTTGTCAAACCGTGTTCTTGCCGCTTAGTACAATCAGTACATTTTTGTCAGGCACACAGTTGTATTTTTAAATCAATATATCCTAATGTAAAACAAGTGAAAATACCGCTTAATAATGTGATCATTTGGTAAACACCTAAATACTGGCATATTATATTTGATTGAAGTTTGGTTTGTGTAGTCACTACACCATTTGACAAATAATCCGAGCAAACGCGAACAAGATTTTTGCGGTTCGTGCCGTAGGAGTCTTTCACCTAACTCCCGCTATTTAACTTTAATCAAAGTACATAATACAGAAATCAATAATAATAGTTTATGCATCCGAAATAAGCGACGTCAGTTTGACAATCATCTTGTTGTTAGGTTGGTCGAGTAGTAAACACATAATTGAAGTAGGTTACATCTATTATATGATGCGCCGAGGATTTTAAAACAAAGTATATTTAACAAATAAATCAACTTTTAATTTGTTTTCCTCAACAGGCAAGTTCCCGCGCGTCTTCGCGAGGCAGTAAGAAGTCTTCGCGAGCGGGAAGCGCCAGCGATAGATCCAGGTCTAGAAGCAGATCCGCTAGTGGATCTAAACAGGTTAGTATGCGTTGTTTAAACACTTTAACTCAACGGGCTAGCTCTTAAGTTCTTTAAGGTCGACTAACGCGGACCTGAGTTAAAAATTCAAGGTATTGCTGTACGTCTCTGCCTGTCTAATAGATGATGGAGTGAAATATTTAACTGTCAAACCAGCGAACGCGGAGTTGAATTGCTAAGTCGGTTGGCGCAAGTCGAGTTTAGTGGAACTAAAGTTTTCTATTTTAAGTTCTCGCCTGCGGTGGCGGCACTCAGTGCAATTTTGGAATTCATGAGACATTATATAGGGATAGGCTAAATTAGTGATGTAACGAATATTCGCATTCATATTCGCAAAAAACGATGCGAATATTTAGCGAATGTATTAAACAAACAAAAAGCAAATTATTATATGGATTATGGATACATATGAAATGATAATACAACAGATAAGATTTATATACTTTTATCTAATCATACTTGAATTTAAAAATGTATTATGGAACAGTCTTGGTAAGTAACTAAATTAGAAATTCTTTCTCTTTTGTTATTGTTAGTCTAATTAAAATTGTTGTGCTGTTGTAAAATTTGGGAAATAACACTAAACTAACCTCAAATCAAAACAAAACTTTTCGAATGAACTTTCTGAGACTAACTTCGTTCATTCAACCTGCATCGGCTCGGCTATGTTCAGTTTAAACATGGCCGACACGAAATTTCAAACCTGACAAAAAATTTACGCGCGCTTTATTTGAAATTTAACATTCGCGAATATTGAAGATAAATATTCGCAATCGCATCCATGTGAAAAATCCAACATTCGTTACATCACTAGCCTAAATAAAAGGCTTTTGCTTTTGATAAGATCTCTTTCGCTCCGATGAAGGCTGCTTAGCAATGCCTTGCCACAGCCGTGCAGTTGGCTTTTAGTGGGTAGGTGCCACTCTGGTGTCCCACATCACCGTGCAGACCGGCTGCGGGGTGTGCATGACGCATTTACCACCTCGCAAAACAACGAGAAGTAATAACCACGTGCACGTGGCTGTGTTCCGGTTGAAGGGACGGAGCAGCCAGTGCCATTACTGGAACTAAACAAATTCAATTTCAACTGAAGCCCGCGGCCACGCAATATTAGTCGCTATAGTAATCACATTCAAGTTTGATAAATAAAACACATACGACTAACGATGTCCAAGGGCGCGGAGGCCACTTACAATCAGGTGGGTCATCTGTCGGTTATGAAAATATTAAAATAAAAACAGGAAATTTATCACAACCATAAAATTCTCCAAATAAATATTGATAAACATAATTGACATTAATAATATAAAATAAATAAAACATTATAAAAAGAAATCAGTGTCTAGTAAGGCTATGTTGTATTCTCATACAATCCACTCTTTTAAAACCCATTTAGGTGTAAGCTTATATTAGTAGAAATTCTACGAATAAAAAAACGCGGCACAGTACTCACGCAAATAAAAAGAGAATGTGTCGTATGTATCATTCTTTAGGGTGATTCCCTAAAGAAAGCAAAAGTCCAAAGTCAAGCCGAGGCGCGGGAAGCGAGAGGGTCGAATTCAAATTCAAATATTTATTTTTCTACACTGACAGTTACTTGCTCGTATTGATGTCAAATAAAACATGACTCTACCACCAGTTCGTAAAAACCTTCGTGAAGAAGAACAGGCCAGAAACTTCACGGGTTTTTCAAAATTTTTTCAAAATAAATTTACAGTGTCTCTTTATGTCTATACAAAATTATTCTTATCTGCGTCTGTTAGCTCGGCAAGTCTCCCTCCTGCAAACGGCGGTGTTTTGCGAGGCCATCGCCACTTCCTATTTAGCATCGAATATTCCTTTTTTTTACAAAAGTTACTTTATAAATTCCTTCGAGTGAAAAAGTTATATCTTCCTTTAATTTAATTATGATACACTTGTTTTGTCAAATAAAACGAGATTTCAGGCAAACAAGTTTCGAGTACACAACGTAAATATAAGCGACACAGCAGCCAGCGCTGAGAGATTTGAACTATAGAATATACGTAAAGATTGCATTGATTAGAACGCCTTTTTTTTGTATATTCTCTATGGTTTTACCCTTGTATATGCATCTGTATTATTTTAAATGAATAATTGTAATTTTGCAGGGTTCGCGAAGCGGCTCTGCGTCGAGTGCTTCGTCGGCTCACAGTGGCTCAGATTAGGTTTTTTAAGATTAGTTTAATTTATAAGACTTTTATTTTAGTTAAGATGTAATTAAGTAACTATTAAAATAATTTTTTGGATATATGTTTGTGTTTTCTTAAATATTTTGAATAGCAAATCAAATCAAATCATTTTTATTGCAGACCATGTCTGTATGTGTTAGTACCTAATACAAAATCTTACTTCCTATGTTAGTACAATATTACATTACGTAAAGTCATTTACTCCAAATACACTCCACATTCTTATACTTTGTTACAGAATCTCGTATCAAAAATGTAGCATATTTGTCCCAGTCGAATTTGGTAAAAAATTACAACCCAATACACATTTTCTCGTTAAAATTAAATTACTATAAGGGGCGCTACCCATATATTCAGATCCTCACATTCGGGTTGGCAGCAAATGTTGAACGGCAAACCAAGTACTACATATATTTTGCATGTGCCCATCGGCTAGTCCATTGGGGCTTTACACAGGTCAGCACATTCCTCTCGTTTCGCCAAAAACCGAGCAGCATTTTTCCCGAACGTTCCATCTACACATATTCAACTTTGCCGACCGGCAACGCCGGCCCTATATATGGGTAGCGCACCTTATGAATAATACTTGAGGAGGGAAAAACAAACACGAGCAAAAATCTACATTTCAAATAGCTGAAAAACGCAGAAAGTTCAAACAAGAGGCACGAATTGAGACCCTGGTTCTAAGCTTTGCCGTTGAAAAGGCATAATTTTTTGAATATTAAAATTGTGTTTTTTATAATTGAGTTCATTGGTTTTTAACTAATTTTGGTATTAAAGTTTCATGTACCTATATTTTTAACAGTATGACATTATACACATTTTTGATGTCAATGATGAATTTATACAAATATAAATTATTGCATGCTGCGTACGTAATTAATTTCTTTTTTGGCTAATTACAGTGTTGCAATAAAATAGGCGATTGCCCCTAGAAAAGGTTTTTTTATTTTATTGGTCAGGGTTTAAATTTTAAATGATTGACTGTCTGACCCTGAGCCTATAAAATATACTGGAACAAACAAATGAATGACAGGATGCCACATGAAGTGTAAATATGACAATATTAACGTTATTCTAAACAGCAATATCTAAGCTTAAGTACCTTTTAATTTTAGATAGAAAGTCTCATATCGGGAAATATAATTTTTTAAAGAATTATAGTAGGTACTAAGCTTAACATCAGGGACTACGAGAAAAAATTTCTCTTAATTCCGTACTCCGGAATCCTCTCACCATCAGCGACTACGAGAAAAAAAATTTCTTGATTCCGTACTCCGAAATCCTCTCAACATCAGCGACTACGAGAAATAATTTTTCCTGATTCCGTACTCCGTAATCCTCTAAACATCAGCGACAATGAGAAAAAATTTCACTTGATTCCGTACTCCGGAATACCATACAAACCAAACGTAAAAAATAATTATATATTTAAATATGTGCTAATCTTCAAAACGGTCCAGGTACTATTTTGGACGTGGACGCTTGGAAAATTTGTTGGTCAATTTGGTACATTTCGAAGTTGATTAATGAACAAAATTATTCTTCGCTCGTCCATTACATCCCAGGTTAGTCAAAAATATCCAAATTTCGTTAAATATGCGTATTATAACCTCTTTTTCAGTCAATATTGTCGCATCCAAAACACTTGTTTGATGAAAAAGAATTAGTTGTTTGTATTTTGCAAAGTATTTTGCAGTCTACAAAAACTTTTTTTTCCTGTACATACTACCATTATTTCTCGAGTTATTGATGTAGGTACAAAAGGACTTTCTTACTTTGAACATTGATAACTCCATAAAGTGTAATTGAACAGATCTAATTCTAATCTAATTATAGTCTGTTCAATTACCAATTATTCAAGAACATTAGTTTCCTAGAAGAGCTTATCACGTAATAATCGGGAAAAATTCTAAGTCCATGGACCGTTTTACTGACAATAACTTTCTAAGGAGTTACGGCCTGTTGGAATCACCAAAATATTAGTACACTTTTTAATATCCTTTGCGACTACGTATTACTGAAATAGATTTTGATTCAGTTTACGAATCATTAAAATCCGTAGAGTTAACTAAAGAAGCTGGTCCAGATCAAACAACATCTACTAAGACATTAACCATAACTCCACCAATGTTCCATTGTGAAAGATTCTGTTCCAAATGGACGCCGGCATTTATTACATCAAATGTTTAAAAGTGCAAAAAAAACTGAAGCTATACTCCGCACGCCGAATGATGATCCCTATGACGTTTCAACTGACAGTTGTGTTAGTTATGCGAAACAATTTCGATAAAATACTGTTTTTTCAGGCAAATGTCATGTCATTCAGCCAGGTCATTCAACATAATAAGCAATATTTATTTATTTTGAAAAAAAGACTACGCGCATTGATGGACATAAAACACTAGATAAAAAAGTAACAATACGACAATATCATTGACCAACCGTTAATAATAAACGTCACGGATAGCTGCAGTTCAGACTCAGATTTTGAAAATCCGATTGACCCTGTATCAGATTCAGATTGATATAAATAAAATACAAACTCAAAGCATTTGTTTTATATTTCCAACAAATTATCGATATTTTGTTTATCGATGTGTCCCTTCTTAGTCGATAACAGCTTGACGACGTAACTTTTGCAGCACGTACCATGTACATTTGCATTGAGTTTTTTTCTATTATTTCCGAACATTACGTAATAATTTCTTAATATTCATTTTTATAATTTACAATTGTACACAATTATGATTTTTTCGTCTTTTTAATGGACCTCTAAAGGATTTGATGTGATAGGACGTCAGTACAATGTTAAGCGCTAACGAACTGTCATAGGGATCATCATTCAGCGTGCGGATTATACTACTAATTACAGGCCGATTTCAAAAACTTGCAGTTCTGCTAAAATATTTGAACATCGAAACACTTTGTGTGGTTGGTATCACATGAAACAGGTTTTGCTGTGTATTCATCCTGGCATGCATGACAGTACCAACTTTTTGTTTATTGCTTTTGTTAACTTATTTTGTTTCTCTTTTTTATGTTTCGTATTTGTTATCTTTTATCTTTTAAGATACTTTTAAATTAAAATGTTGATTACAGAATTGAGGCTACAAAATATATTCGATGAATAATGAAAATCTTATGTCATCCATCATGTCATCATGATATCATTATCTCTGCCCGGAATGACCACTTCCTACAAAATAATTGCGTGCTGCTAATTCGGAGAGAAGGAAACAGGCGCACTTTTTGGCGATTATTTGGGAATAATAATTTCGTTCGAGTTTGTTGTAGGCCTATGTAATTGGGATGAAAAAAGGGAGTTGGATTGAAGTCCCCACAGGCTATTTCTGTTTCTAAACACTGTTTATGAAAAATAAAATACCTATAACTATAACAATACAATTAAATTAATAATAAACTGGTTGACACATAATAATTTAAATATTAACTTTATTAAAACGAATTATATAACATTTAATACTAATAAAATTCTTACTAAAATTACTATTAATTATTATTTTATTCTTCTTACGGCTATCATAAAATTAATGAAATGATAGTACCAAATTTCTTAGATGTCAAATTGATAAAAATTTGAATTGGAAGCAGCACATAGACTTTGTTAATAGTAAATTAAATAGTTACGTTTATGTACTGAGTAGATTGTGGAAAACCTGTGCGCTCTCAACTGTACTGACTGCATACCACGTATACGTCGCGTAAACGTTAGGTACGGCCTTATAGCTAGGGGGAACTCTACAGAATTAAATAAAGCATTCATAGCACAGAAAAAATGCATTCGGGCAATTTTTGGTAAAGCACCTGATGAATCCTGTAATATCTATAATATCTTAAATAAATTGTTAGTTATAAATATGTTGTATTAGGGAATAGGAAATATATATAAAAATATATGCATGCCCTAATTTGATATACGTACCCTGTGAACAGCTTAGCTGCGGCATTACATTATCACGCACAATCAGCTATGTGTGTGTTTCTTTCATGTCGTCGTCAAATTGTACTTTTATCTTCTACCTCAAGTATTTTATAAAAGTTTTTTTTAAATAAAAGAGTAGGTACCGAGAGCTTTTTTCTCCGCCAGCTTTTCCTGTTAGTCTACCCCTAAATAACTTTAAAAGCCGCAGTTAAGGTGCATTTACGCAATCTCGATGAAGATGGAGAAAAATAACACTTAAAATTTTTACCTATTTAAAGTTATTGGGGTTTCCCATTATCAGGCCTCAAAAGAGTAGTGACCTTATTTGTATCCAGTATACAGGGTGTCCCAAAAAATAGTGGCAAGCAGAAGTCCATGGACAGAGCACCCTCCGGGGCACCCCAAACATTTTTTGTAGTATTCGAGTTATGAATTTTCTTCTGAATTTTAGAGAATTCTCTATCTCGACAACTTAAAACTTTTCCAAAAAAACTAAAAGATTTTTTAAAATTTTCTTTTTGCTAATTAATCTTCAAGAATTTACCATTTATGCATAACGTAATCGGCTTCGTAACTTTGATGAGTCATGAAAATTTTAGTGTTAAGTGAAAATTTTACGTTGTGTTAATTATGATTTAAATTTTCGACTCGCAATTAAAAATCTAAACAGGTGACTTCATGATTTCTAAGTAGGTCTAGAAACTTCTTCCAACTCTCAGCTTTCATAATCATTTAAAAAAAGTAGGTAGTACTTAATGGGACGTTGGGTAAATTTATTGTATTGGACGATTTTTATTTTGGTATAGATGTCCATTTGGTTACAGCAATGCTGATAACGCAATGTCATTGACACTTGTAATATGAGTCATTTCAACGGCGAATATAGCCAAAATGGCGGAGTGTCGGATTTGGTGTTTTAAAATGATTTGCTACATGTAAACAGTTGCGGCAAACCATACAACCCTTTAGCCTAGAGAGTAACAAACCATTAGTAACCTAGGATCACAAGTTCATCGAAATACAGGCTGATTTCGTAGAAATACATCAGTTGAAAGAGGCGTATCAAATCAAATATATTTTCAGTCGAAGAGATTATTCGGCATTTCTAACATTAATAATATTATAAGGCGTGATTTCGTAAACCTGAAAACTTAAAGCGATGGAGCGGTTACTAAATTTTATGACTATATCAACTTCGTGATCTGTATATAACTGTATAAGAGAACGAAACACAACACTTATCCGCTGCAGTATAATTTTAGTCGAATCAAAGTATTTAAAGAAAAATCAAAGTTCCACTATAAATTCAAAACATAGGTACGGCAACATATCTGATTATCAAACATTCTCTATGCTGCGAAGAAAAGCTTTTGAACTTGAAAAGCCCGCAATTGTGGAAAACCCTAAAGCTTTTTTAGACAATTGTAAAAACTAAACGAAATAATTCCTTTTCACAATGTCATGAATTACAAAACGTCGTGTGCTGACAATGGAGAAAGTATAAGCAATTTAGTTGCTGACTATTTTCTTTCCACCTTTGCGGATTCAATTAACTACTTGGATCAGTTCATGGTTATGAAATAGATGCTGACTTATGTAGTATAGGCTCCATTGACGTAGATCCAGCTAAAGTGCACAAGCTCCTTGACTTGACCAAATCAGCTGGGCCCGAATGGATTCCTCCTATTTTTGTCGTCAAACGTGCCGACAGTTGGCAGCTCCACTGTGTTTAAGCGTTCGATATGCGAGGGCATTGTGCCTAAATTGTGTATGTCTGCCTTCATTACCCTAGCACAACATTCCACAACCACAAATCTTATTGTTTAAGCTTATAATTTCTTCACGGAATCCATGGAGAGCAAATATTGTGTGCTTCGATAGAATTGACCGTCGCATACTACTCTCTAAAATCCAACTTGCAGGCATTCATAGCAACTTACTGCGTTGGTTTTCAGCTTACATGGAGAACCTTAAGCCGTTGTTATACAGGGATTTATGTCTCGCTGGACAAATGTACCATTGGCGTTACCCAAGGATTAATACAAGACCCATTTTTGTTTGATATGTTTATATTTTATAAAAACAAATGTTTATGACTTTTGGAGCACTACTCTGCTCTCACTTCTCAACTCAATAAGCTAGACCGGAACGTATTAAAATGTTTTTTTTAATTCGCACGGTAGGGTCATTCTTTTAGAGTTAAATGAAACACTAATAATGTCACTTTTGTATGCCAAAATTAGGACATGTTTATACTTATAAAATTATTTACGAAAATATAAATACTTATTAGAGGTCCGTATTTCGGGATATTTTACAATAATAAGGGTTTATTGTAAAATATGTCCTAATTTTGGCATACAGAAGTGACATTATTAGTGTTTCATTTAACTCTAAAAGAATGACCCGGCAATGAACGACATCAAATTATAATTTATAGACCACTGACGTTAAGTAACAGTGCACTAAAGTATATTGGATTGTTAAGTGTAGGAATATAAAAATCTTCATAATTTCGTAGTTATGTTGTGATTCTTCCTGTGTGGATGGTCTAGCTTGGTGGTATTATTAATGAAAAACTGTATCTTCAGTTGATAGTTTAATGTTGCGTCAGTGCAGCCATTACAACAGAGAGATTAAACACTTTTAGGTTAGACATAAACTACGGACTCAATCAAAGATAAGCAAGATAACTAATTCTATTGTCTATGAAACTTCGTTTTTAAACTTATAACTCAACACCCCTCCCCAATAGGATTAGGTTTACAATCTTATAACCAAGTATTGATTTTATAAAAATTATTATTAAGTTTATGCACAACACTTAACTAAAACAACTGAAAAATTAATTAGGTTCTGAAAGTAACCTATCTCTAAATTTTGTAAACAGCTGTTTTCCCAATGGTTTTGTAAAAAGATCAGCCAGCTGTTCGCCACTACATATATACTTTAAGTTAACTATACCTTCTTCAATTTTTTCTTTAATAAAGTGATGTCTTATACTAAGGTGTTTTAATCTTCTACTATTTTCAGGATACATAGCTACTTGTATGGCTGACTGATTATCTTCATACAAGCTACAACTTTCTAATTTTATGTTTAACTGAAAATCTAATAATAATTTTCTTAACCAACACAATTCAGTTATTGCCATACTCATAGCTAAATATTCCGACTCACATGATGATATTGCCACGGTTTGCTGTTTTTTAGAACCCCACAGAACTGGACATCCAAAAATTTTAAAACAATAGCCTGTTGTAGACTTTCTATCTATTAGGTCCCCTCCCCAGTCTGCATCAACAAAACCCTCTAAGTGTTCTGTTGCAATATCTCTTCTGAAAACTAAAGACAAATCAACTGTTGCTTTAACATATCGCAATACTTGTTGTAACATTTTATATAATAGAGTACTAGCACAGTGTTGATATCGACTTAATAAAGACACACTTGCACATAGATCAGGTCTTGATCCTAAAACTGCATACATTAAATTACCAATCAGTTTTCTACACTTAGTTTCAATTTCTTGACTTTCTGATTTATCTAGCTTTAAAAGTTCAAAATTAAAATTTACATCAAGCGGCGCACTAGCCGGTTTACAATTACTCATATCAAATTTTTGTAAGACATTTTTTAGGTAAGCAGTTTGATTTATTACAGTGTTTCCTTCTTTCAAATTTTGCTTAATACTTATACCTAAATACTCAGAAACAAGACCCATGTCATTCATTTTAAAATTGCTTGATAGAACATCTTTAATACTCTTAATATCTTGCTCATTTGTTCCAAATACCAAAATATCATCGACATATAACAGTAAGTACAATTTGCTGTCCTTGTTACACTTTGAATACAAGCAAAAATCATTTGAAGACTGAACAAATCCCTCTCTTTTCATTATACTATTAAATTTGTGATTCCAATTTTTAGGCGACTGTTTAAGACCATAGATGGATTTGTTTAGTCTGTACACAGTATTTCGATCATCATTAATACAAAAATCTTTAGGCATTCGCATATAAACTTCTTCTTTAATCTCACCATTTAAAAATGCACTACAGACATCCATTTGGTACAAAAATAAATTTAGTTTTGTTGCTACTGCTATGAAACATCTAAGAGTAGGCAGTCTAGCAACTGGAGCATAAAGTTCATTCAAATTATAATCAATTTCTTGTTCGAATCCTCTAGCTACTAATCTACATTTAAATTTTACATTGCCCAACTCATCTATTTTCTTCTTAAAAACAAATTTACTACTAATAGCTTTCTTACCAGGAGGTAATGTAGTCTTCGTCCAGGTATTATTCTCTTTCAGTCCTTGTAGTTCACTTTGAACCGCTTCTGTCCATTGATCAGCTTCTGTGCTCTCCATAGCTTCCGTGAATGTAGTTGGATCAGTTGTCATAAAGTTAAACTCATAGTCTTTCATCCAATTAGGTGGTTTTATTAGTCTCTTGTTTGTTTCTCTTCTATTCTCAATATTTTCTTCTGAACTATTTTCTGCATCATCAATCATTTCCTGTTCTTTTGTATCTGCTGAAGTACACTTTTCAATTGTATCTGATGAAGTAGACTTTTCAATTGTATCTGATGAAGTAGACATTTCATCACCCTGCTGCTGGTCTATAATATTTTCACTTCTTTCATTATCTGTGGGATAAGGTTTATTTTGTCTCTCTTCATCTTGAAAAGAATTTTCATTTTTTGTAAATTCTGTCTCCTTCAGACACTGTGATGATTTCACTTTTACTTTTCCATGGTGTTTTCTTTCCGCTACAATAGTCTTACTTCTTTCTTGTTGCTCTTTTTCTTCTACATTGTCATTTCCAGTAAATATTACATCTCTTTTAATATCAACTATTTTCTTCCTAGTTAAATATACTCTATATCCTTTTGTTGTATCTCCATATCCCATAAATAAACCAGGTTCTCCTTTTGGATCCCATTTCTTTCTGATTTGTTTAGGCACATGCACATAAATTTCAGATCCAAATTCTTTTAGAGTGGAGATGTCAAACTCTTTCTTGAACCATAGCTCATAAGGTGTCGATCCAGGAACAGAACTTGTGCCAGTACGATTGATGGTATATACTGCAGTGTTCACAGCCTCAGCCCAAAAATATTTAGGCAGGGACTTAGCCTGTAGCATTGTGCGAGCTGCCTTAGTAATAGTATGCATCTCTCTCTCAATTTTACCATTCTGTTCTGGTGTATAACTAATGCTTGTTTCATGTCTTATTCCCACCTTTTCCAGAAAATCTTTTAACTTCAAAAACTCTGTTCCTTTATCTGTCCTTACAGTCTTAATGTCTTCACCAGTTTCCTTCTTTGCAAAAGTTATGAAATGTTTTATTTTATCACATACCTCATTCTTTTCTTTTAGAAAATACACTGTTCGGTAATGGGAATAATCATCTTTTAATAATAAATAATATCTAGCTCCTCCTAGGGATCTCTCTTCCATTGGACCACACAAGTCTGCATGAATTATTTCACCGCATGTTTCTGTTTTAGTCATGCTTCTTCCAAAAGGTTCTCTGTGCTGCTTTCCCTTTATGCAACTTATACACATCTCATTACTATCTTCATACTCAATATTGTTTTTCTTTAATGTTTTCTTGACATAATCAAAATTTTGATGTGCTAGTTTTACATGCCAGTCTAGTAGTTTTGATTTTATTCTTCCAATATATGCACTTGATTCAGTTTTTGTTGATCTGAAATCCATGACAAACAACTTTCCTTTCCTTTGAGCAATGGCAGCTACTGAACCATCTTCATTCAATAACTGACACTTATTATTCAACGACATGAGCAAGTAGTTGTGATCCAAGGCACTTGCCACTGAGAATAAATTTACCTTAATAGTTGGCACATGAAGCACATTAAACAATGTGGTTTTAATCCATTTTAAACCATTGTATGCCTCTAACTGTACTTGCCCGATGCCTATTGCAGTTATGATAGAACCATCTCCAACCACAATTTTACGGGGTTCTTTAAGTTTACTATACACTGAAAAATGTTCATTGTTCTTGCACATGTGTTCCGAAGCGCCACTGTCCATGTACCATTGATTGTTTTCTTCTTGACCATACATAGCACTCACTAGAAAAGCATTACCTTGAAGATGTTCTTTATTTATTTTAAACCGACAGTCACGAATAAAATGTCCACTTTTTTTGCAATAATAGCACACTTTTTGGCGATTGTTCTGTTGACCACTTTTATTGTTTGCATAACTATTTCTATTCTTATTTACTTCACTGTTTCTCTTGCTGTAACATTTTTCTTCCCGATGTCCCAATTTTCCACAGTAGTTGCACTTTACTATTTTCTTTCCTGTTAAGGCAGCTAATGCTGAAGTGGTGGTTTCATAATCAGACCCTTTTATTCGCTCTTCTTCCATCAATAACCTTGCAGTCAAATTGTTAATATTTAATTTACTATCTTCTACAGAGTCCCATGCACTTCTAAAATGTTTGTATTCTTCTGGTAGGGTCATCAATATTTTTGTCATCAATGTCGAATCACCTACTCGATGCCCCATATCGGCCAGTTTATTTGCAAGATCTTGGAGAGTTGAAATGTGCTCACTGATGCCTTGACCTTCGTAAACATAGGCAAAAAACTTTTGTTGTACGTAGTGTAGGCTACACGAAGATTTTAGCTCATATACGCTCTCCAATTTGCTCCATATTTCGGCAGCCAAGTTGCACGTTGTTATAAGGCGAAGCACGCGCTCGGATAACCTCGCAACAATCACACTTTGTGCTTTAGCATCTTTCTGCAACCACTTCATAAGGTCTTCACCCTCTTCCGTAGGTTTTTTAATCGAACTATCCACGATACCCCACAAACCCAAGCTATTTAATATAACTCGTACCTGGAATCTCCACAAGTTCCAATTTGAGGAACCTTCCAGTATCAGACCCGCGGATGCGGTAATTGTATTTTCCATCCTAGTTTTTGGTACTGGGTGCTGGGCCCATAACCTGTGATTCTTCCTGTGTGGATGGTCTAGCTTGGTGGTATTATTAATGAAAAACTGTATCTTCAGTTGATAGTTTAATGTTGCGTCAGTGCAGCCATTACAACAGAGAGATTAAACACTTTTAGGTTAGACATAAACTACGGACTCAATCAAAGATAAGCAAGATAACTAATTCTATTGTCTATGAAACTTCGTTTTTAAACTTATAACTCAACATATGTTAAATGCCGACAAGTTTAAGTAAACATTTTTTTTGTCTAAACAATATTTAATACCTATTAATCTATATAAGTGGAGGGTTGTAACTATTGTCTTAGAGGTATAAAGTACATACCTAGTCATAAATGTTTGATAATATTAGTTGTAAACCTTCCTAAGATTTCTAAAATAAAAATAAAGAAAAAGGTCACAATTGTTTTGTGTTGTCTTTGGTAATATAGGTGAACTTTATTAAATTAAAAATAATAGTTGTAAACATTTTATGTTTGAGTACCTATAGTTTTAATAATATATAGCGTAGTGAAACAAAGTACATTAAAAAACATTCCAAATTGGATAAACATACATGTTTAATTTAAATGTAGTCCACGCAACAAACTGATGGACACCACGACAGTAGAAAAGAAGTAGGGATGTAAGCTCTGTTACCCGTGAGAAGCCGTGGCGGGTCGCTAGAATAGTAAGGCAGGTAGACTGAAGAGAACGAAGTTTCTACAATACCACAAAATACCTATTCAGTGTACACAAAAAATTTGTTCTGTACTTCTTTGTCCAGTAATAGGTCTGCTGGTAGAAATTTCTATTAGAAATGAGCTGTACCTTTGTACTTTATTAGTTTATAAGTCATTTTTATTACTGTGATTTTCTGTGTGTACATATTATCAAATAAATAAAAAAAAAACAAATACATATAAAAAATATTACATTTCCTAAAAAATTTTATTTACGACAAACCAGGTTGTATGGCGTAATTCTTAGAATTTTTATACGATAAAAGTTAACTAAAAAAATAGGACCAACTTTTTATTTCACCACGTATTGCATAATTTGTTTACTATTTATCCGCCCTGTCGGTAAATCCCTCATAAGCCTCATTACCTTGATGAATATACCTCATTCTTTATTCATCACAAAAGCTTGAATTACTATAGAGCTACGGACATCGTGTGTTCCATTAAAGATTTAATTATTTTACTAAAATGAACTGAAATGATACACAAAATAGCAGCAATAAATTTATTTTAGTTCACTCAATCATTCGATTATAGCATACATAAAGTTATAACAACAAAAAACTAGTGTTGTTTCCTTAAAAATCACATAGAAATGTTAAGGTGATTTTTTAGATGAATAGTTATAGTAATACGACAAGAAATGCGTTTGCCATAAATTTTAAGTCTAAATTAAAAAAAAAAGCCTTGATAATTGCTGCGTTCCGTTTGCCGATTACAGCGCTCACAGCGCTAAAAGTGCTCAAAACCGTTCCGATTCGTTTGAGCGCGCTAAAAGTGTTATAAGTGCTATTGCAATCGGAACGGTAAATATCGCGCTAACATTCTGATGGTTCGTCGCTTAAGTCTAAAGTTACAATTTCATTAAGATCTTTGACCCTGAATGAAGCAGGAGCCATTATTTTATATTATTACAAAATAAAATTAATAAGCAAGCTTTTAAAATCTTTAATCGACTAATAAAAACATCAACAAAATAACGTCATGTGTCAGTTTTGACAGGCCGCTCACAGCGACCATGCTCCGTAGCGTTGGCACTGTGAGTGGGAAGATGGCGGCGTTTATGACGACATTGATGACGTATCGATATCGCTTTGAGCGCGCTCACGGGCAAGCGGAACGGGTATATGAGCGCTGTGAGCGCTGTTATCGGCAAACGGAACGCAGCAAATCTTTTACAAATGTCAAACATTTAATGAATCATAGACTCAGCAATTTACAATCCATCAATAAATTAAATGCATAAGATATGTTTTAAAACTATGTAATATCATTACAATAAAATCAATCGTGATAAAATAAAACTAATACTTTATTACAAAATATAAAATACATTTTTCTATTATTATTTCTTACTTAAAATATAGTCATTTAGCTACAAATGATTAGACGATCACATCAAAGAAAACATTCACACACGAAGCAATTTTAGCACATTTTTTAACAAATACAATATATAAATCTTATTAACGTTTAAAGGTAAAATTATATAAAAAAAAAATACAATAAATAGTATTATTACTTAGGCACATGAATAACCAAAGAATTCCTTAGTATAAGCACCGTTATTAACTTGGCAATACGGATTAATATATAATATTAAACAGACCCCGAGAATTTTGTTTGAAAGAGCTGGAATACATCTTTTTGCTAGGTGGGTAAAGTGCGCAAAAAGAGCCACCCATTTTTTTTTCTGCATAAGAGAGTAACATTGAAAATACGAAAACGTAACGTAGTTCAAGAATTACAATAGTAGTATTAAGAACAGAAATGGTTACCAATAAAAATAAAGGTTAAATTGGTTTCAAGTAAATATAATTTTACTCTTCATAAGTTTAATTAGTTTTTTTTTCCTTGTATTTATCATGCTATCAATTACAGATTGTATTTTTTTGATTGAATAATTTAAATGAGAAACCAATTTTATTTCATTTCGACATATTTTCGATATATTACGGACACAGCCTGTTTCCATACCATTTTGAAATTTGACTTACCTGTTAAGAAAGGTTTTCTGTAGGTTTCTCTCGTTTAAAAATTACTGTGTTCATTTGACATTGAGATTCAAAAGCCTTAAAATGGAGGCTCCGGTTTAATATTGCGTATTGGAACAAAGTTTATATTGTACTTTCTTAATAAAAATATAAAATTCTCTTACGGCATGTAAGTATTTCGATTTAAACGGAAACTTTGTACTTGTGTATAGAAGGGACTGCTATATTTTTATATAAAAATGATAATTCTTAATTATAATTTGATCAATATATACCATAATATAAGCCTTTTAGAATTCTTTGGTAGTATATTATTTACTCCATTGTGTTAAAACTAAGATAAACATTTTACATGACCAGCACTTCTGAGATAAATAAAGGTCAAGGTCAGTTAATAAAGTTAAGTTAATAAAAAAGGTCAATAAAGAAAAATATGTAGAATTCAGTTTTATTTCAGTTGCTTAGAATATGGTTTTAATGGCATAGTTATTTATGTTAAGAATGCTGTTTACGACGCTAAAGTATCTCCCATTTAAACACCCCATAATATAATGTTTTCTTTCTAAATTAGGGGTGGAAATTTGTAACGCCGGCGGCGCGCGAGAAAAAATTGTTTTTTTTTGCCTAGGAATATAAAGTAACGTTTTTGGTGGTCAAGGTTTTTAGCAACCCATGGAGTTTCGCGCGCAGAGATACACCGCCTTGAACCACCATAAGAAAACACGTTCTTACTAATAAAAAGTGAATGCTTTTGATATCACATTTTTGTTATATTTTGCGACAAAATAAAACAAAAAAATTTTAACCCTCTAAAATAAGCCTTACGTTACTAATGGTGTAAAAAAGACTCTTCAATACAACACTATACTTTGTTGCAAAAAGAATCTATAAGGGCCGCTATCTATATATTCCGTCAGGCCTTAGTTGGCACTACCGGGACGCAAAATGGAACATATGTAAATGAAGGTTCGGCTCTGCGGGCCGCATTTGAAATGCATATGTATTTTTGATACTGTCTAAACTTTATAAAGGTGCACAATTTATTAATCATTTGAACTGATTATAAAGCCTACTAAAATAAGCAATCCCTATTACCATAAAAAAATACCAAAGAATTCTAAAGAGCCGTTTACACTACGCCTAATTCAACTCTTACTCAATTCTGCAGCGATAATATCCATGTAGTGCGGTGTGAACACAGCTTTATTGTGCATCACATAACGTAGCAATGTACCAGATATATTTGTTATTTCTTTAGACAGTGCTGATAAACCTACGGGGATTTGACGGGAACCTCCGGCGCAGACTAGGATCATTTTTAAGAATTCTAGAAGTCTTTGACCTGTGAAAGTAAGAAAGGATGGTGTGAGTTAAACAGTAATATAAACGTACGATAATACATATATAGAATAAAATGTTTGAAGTAATTTAAAAGATGAGAATTTTCACTTCGCAATGTGTCATAATCTACAGGGTGATTCGAAAAATGTACGATATTTCTGTTCGATATCTGGACGATAATAGCCATTAATTAAAAACTTTGTGTCATGTAATACATTTTATATACTTTATCTACTTGACCTAAAACCCAATTTAAAACATTTAAAACAAAACTTCACGTCTCTCACGTATAATCTGCCGCACTCTGTGTTCGGGGTCCCGCAGGGAGGTAATCTGGGTCCGAATGACGTCCTTAGTCTCCGAGGTAAGCGGCGCTTGGTTGATGCTCTCTAGAAGTTGCTCCGATACTTGAATCACTTCCTCGGCCACTGATGGGAGTACTGCTTTAAGTTCTCTGTAATTTTTTGGTTAATTTTTAGTATAAATAGATAAAAAGATAGGTACTTTTGTTTTACAAACCAATGGGTGTTTTTTTGTGTTGGTAATAAACAAATAAAATATAGTCTTTTTAACGACGCACGAACAGTCTTTTGAGAAAAGTGGCGACAACACAACAAACATTTTGAAAACTTTTCAAGTATACACATCAGAAGGTTTGTATAACCACATTCAATCCATGTTCCAACAACGTTCATACAACGTGTAAATGAATTAACCCAAAACCAGAAAGTAGTTTGCTCCGAATCGTATTGCGAATCGATCGCACCATGTTTCAATATAGGTTATATTTTTCCATATTTATTGGCCCATGTCTAAACTATTTATACTACAACTTTTCTTGCTAGCGCCCGGCCGCCCATAACTAGTTAGCATCGAACGAACGACACCGACCGACAAAACAATCCGGCACGCACCGAGTGATTACCGACCGCCATGCTAAAAATAAACCTTATTATTATAAAGTTAAAGAACAAGCCGCCCGCGTCCGCGCACTTCACGCCGATCGCCTGTGTTCGCACCTCCGAGAGCGAGGCGCCGCCGGCGCCGGTCAGTCTCCACGCGAACTTCGTCTTGGAAGGTATCGTCCTTTCGGTTCCGATCGACGCGCGGCTGCAGGCGCCACCGCTTTCACAATGCCTTTTCGGTACAAAAGTGTGCAATACACTGAAATGTAACGACAACGTGAGTTTGGCAGTGCGACAATTTCGTGAGCAATTCGGTGTTTCCGTCTCCAACGAGACAACGTTAGCAGCCACTCAAAGGCAGTGGAACTTTTTTTCCTCCTACCGGAATGGACAGAGGCGACGACCCCTTTGACGTACGGATTCAAGAAAGGATATTGGAGTATTTCCATGAGAACCCAGAATCCAGTACACGTGAAGCAGCGAGAATTATTGGCTGTAGTCACGCCTACGTTTGGAGAGTTTTACAAGACGACGGACAGCACCCTTACCACTTTCGTCGCTGTCAAGAATTGAAATCTCAGGATCTGGCTCCGCGTTTTGCATTCTGCGAGTGGTATTTAGCGAATGAACATAAGAACATTCTTTTTACTGATGAGTGCACGTTTACGCGCGCCGGTATGTTCAATCAACATAAGAGGCACATATGGAGTCATGTTAACACCTACGCATCAGTAGAGAATTCCTACCAACATAGGTTTTCTCTAAATGTATGGGCAGGTGTTCTGAGACCATACATAGTCGGCCCCGTATTCTTAGAACGGTTAAATGGAGAAACGTACTTAAGTTTCCTCAGAGAAACATTGGTTCAGTTACTTGACGACGTGCCTCTGTATCTGTTACGAGACCTGATGTTTCAGCACGACGGAGCTCCAGCGCACTTCCAGTGGACAGGTCGTAGGTACCTCGACGCGGAATACGGGGAAAACTGGATCGGACGTGGTGGACCTGTGCAGTGGCCTGCCAGGTCGAAAGATTTAACTCCACTAGACTATTTTGTGTGGGGTAGAGTCAAAACGATTTGTTTATGACAGTGGACATATTGTCAGAAACGTTAGTGAATTACGCGAGGCCATTGTGAGTGCTTTTGAAATAGTGAAAACAAACACTTCAGTGCTAAACAAACTAAAAAGACACCAAAGAAAGCGCGCGAGACTGTGCTTGCAGCAAAGTGGTGGACATTTTGAACAACTTTTAACTAGCCGCCAAAATTGAACTTCTAATAATTAATTTTGTAAGTAAGTAGTTATAACAATCACGTGTAAAAATTTGATTCAAAACTTTTGAATACGCCGACTTTTGTTTTGGTTTGTACCTGTAATATTTTTTTATTACAAGTTAAACATTTGTTTTACTACTTGGTCAAATTAACATGACACCTGCGTAGTAACAATAGCGTGTCTGCGCTTTAAAACTTTCGAGTTAAGGTGTTTTGATATAATGCCGCTGCCGATGCATAAGGCTCCCCTGGATTTGTAAGCGGCGGCTGCAGAGGCGCAACGGCGGCCGATGCATAAGGCTCCCCTGGATTTGTAAGCGGCGGCTGCGGCGGCTGCGGCGGCGCAGCGGCGGCGGCGGTGGCTATGGTGGCGCACCGACGGCGGCTGCGGCGGCGGCGATTAGTCTCTGCAACGCGGCATTGCATCGGGTGGTAACACCTTTCTCTTGTTGTTATTGTTATTGGATTTTTTTGCGTTCTTGTTATTATTGTTACATTTAGAGGTTTTCTTTAAACTATTGGATTTTTTAACATTTAACAAAATGGTTTGAAAAATTAGAATTTCAAGGCTTGATATGCAAAAAAATACCTATCAGTTACGAGGTACTTAATAACTACCAATTATGTTACCGATTTAATAATAACACTTTAAACATGCTTTAAACAGTAAAAATTATAATTCTCGTAATTAAAATAAATTAGGTACCTACTAAAAAACTTTTTAGCACACTCAACATGCGTCATTTGAACCAGGTGTCATGTTTAATATGACCGAGGATGCAGTACCTAATAATTTAAATCGATATTATGTGACTTACTGATACAAATAGGTTGCCAGTCCAAAGCCTGGGAAAGTGTGATGGAAAGTTTTGAAATTGCTTTTGAAGTTTTTTTCGGGCCGTAGGTAGGCCAAGGTTTAGTTCTTACAGTTTACTCAAAATAACTTGGCCGGTGTACAGTGAACGTCTGTTAAACTGCTGAATAGTAGTCAGCTGTACGGGCGCTGCGCTGTGTGACTCAGAGGCCGCGTGCGGCGAGACGTGGAGTACCTACGCCGTAGAGCTCGAAACTTCATAGAAAGGTCACCTCCAATCTAATGTTGAATAACTTTTAAAATATTATTTATTTCGGCGCAATTTATATTTTAATCATATTATTACTTATTTTTTTTAATGAGGTGTATCAGGTTTTGGGTTAATTCATTTACACGTTGTATAAATTAATTTGCTATAGAATTTTAAGTTATGTTCTAAATAAAATATAAATGCACACATAAATAGCGTGCTGAGTTAGTCTTGACTCTTTCTTGGACTTAATCTTCTAGTTTTTAATAACTGCAGAAGCAGAAATCTAATCACATCAAAATTGCTGAATATATTTGTTTGTTATATATTTAATGTAAAGTGAAAAAAACGCCTAGAATTTCGACTAACATTAACGTAAAGTTACTGGTGGACATAGCTTCAAAAATATTTAAATATACATATAAAAATAATAATATGAAAATAACATAGTAGATTGCATAGTTTTCTTCTGGAAAAAAATTACTACTGCATAAAGGAATTTTTAAGAATCCCGTAATTATGCTATCGACATTTTATAATTTTATTTTATACGGACATCTTACATTTATTAGAGAAATTGAATTGTTTTTTTCTGTATCCTGAAATAAAATATAATAACCAGTAATTAAAATAATGTAATGTATTTAATGGAATGAATTAAATTAATTTAATTTAATTTAATCTTGTAATTAGACTTTTTTTTATGTTGACATTTTTAAATTTATTATTTACTGATGATTTTATTGCTTATGACATTTATTTATTTATGGACATTTTATATTTAATAATAAGGACAATCAATTTGTATTATTCTTGTATAATAAATTGTTTTGACATAACTTGTAACATTACTAGTACTACTTTAAATATTTGCACGCCTGTTATGGTTGAATATGATTGTACTTTTAAACTATTTAAGACCATTATATATTTTTGACCATATTCAGCGAATAAATGTTTCTTTCTTTCTTTCTTAACAAAAATATTTTTTGAACTTACGTATCAGTACTAGTATCCCCAATAATAATATAGATCTTATCCTTCAACTTGAGTTTATACTCGGCCTGCGCGGGCGCATCCAAGGCACAGGAAGGTGAAACCAACATAAGTGATGCGACACAAATTAGTCGATACACTTGCGTGCCGAGTTCCGCGAACCTAGGAGCGTCTAGAGATACTGTCTGTAAAGGCAAAAGATTTCAAATGTTATTTGTTTCATGCAGAA
The DNA here is from genome assembly GCA_923062675.1 of Marasmarcha lunaedactyla. NCBI lineage: Eukaryota > Metazoa > Arthropoda > Insecta > Lepidoptera > Pterophoridae > Marasmarcha > Marasmarcha lunaedactyla. The sequence continues at coordinate 8,888,440 of OV281358.1, forward strand.
AGAAATGTGTACTTAATTTTTTTATTTTTTATTTTATTTTAGCATTATTATCTGGTGGTTTATAACATCAGTTTGCAATAAATATCTGCAACAAAATCACGCTGTAATATATACGTGTAGTGTAGTAGTGTAGTACGTAATAGTGTAATATTGACGTGAAAGAAACACAGAGTTTAACATTCGTTTCAATCTTTAGATTTTTTTAGGTATATAAATCAAAAGTGAATCTTCTATGCTTGTTACGGCTTCAGCATGAATTTTTTTGTTTGAAATAACTCTAAACAAATAAGTTATTTTACCACCCAACTGATTTCGTTTTTTTAAATGAAGAGACACTTTTGTTTGTTTGTAAATAAATCACAATTACTTCAGGGTAATTCTTAGAGCCGTCCCACTCTAATAACTCAAGGTAAGCCTTCGCTAAAGTTTGCGCGGTGACGTTTCTTATGACATTTATATCTGTCACTGGTAGAGTTAGGCCCGTCTTGTCAGTGTGACGGAGCAGCCACTCTCTCGTGTATTGTAGTCCATCTGAAAGAAATATAGATGTTATTATTTTGTTTACCTATTTATGTTATAATTGAACTTGAGAGGAAAGTAAAGGATCATCCATAAATTACGCCACATGTTAATGGGGGGTGGGGAGGGTATCACTAGAGTGTGACATATTGTGACAAGGGGCAGGTTGGAACAAAAACTTTGTGACATCACATGTTAAAATTCAAACGTAGACACTAAAGATGTTTCTGACGTTCGACTGAAAATGAAGTGCCTGATTTACCAGTAATAGCTAATATAAAGGAGTGGGTCCAAAGTCCATGGACACAAGATGATTAAGTTTTATATCTTTAATTAACATAATTAGTCGTTTATTGCTTCCTAACTAGTCATTTGTTTTTTCTGTTATCTAAAATATTTGACTTTATGTTGATTTTATCAAAGATTATATATATAAAAAAGTAAGAAAAAAATAAAAATAATTGTTTTCTTTTGATTATTTTCCAATACATACATAAATTTGAAAAAGTGTGACGTCACTTCGGGGTTCTGAAAATGTGACAACCTGTGACAAGGACGGGTGAGAGGTTGACAGTGACATAATTTGGATGGACCCTATGTGGCGTGACCCAGGCTCCCCAGCTACATGGTCGCTAAATAAGCTATTTTGGTTACGTTTGACACACATTTAGCGAATTTGAGAGTTCTCAAAATAATGATGAAACAATAATTACTCATCTCATTAAACGATTTGGCCCAAAGATTGATTGTGTATGGAATGGGGGAAGGGAAACTACGAAACACAAGAGTTATCATAGAAAATTAGCATGTATATACATACTGTTCTAGAATAAGTACCTTACCTTCTGTTACTTTCAAGATTTCATCAAACTTGGCTCTCTCATAATGTACACTTTCTTTTTGTACGTGAGGTCTAATTATTGCGATCAGTGTATTTGCTAGATCTAGTTTTAGAACTTCTAGAGTTTCTAAAATGGCTCGGAATATTTCTACCTGAAACCAAAATAAATAATTTTGTAAAATATGGTACATAGAATATTTAAAAAAATAATTCCTTCTTTATTAAAACTTTCTTAAAAAAAAATTAGTAATATGAATAAGGTTTGTGCTCATCTTATTTATGGAAAAATATATGATATCGTTTCCTTTTTTGTGTAGTTGTATTTTTTTTTACTTTAACTTTTACTTAAACTTTTTTGTTGTGAAAGTTGACTTAGCTATAATTGAAAACAATCATGTTTTGGTTTTCAACAGTATTTGAATAAAACAAATTCAAATACCCACTTACAGTATCAGTAAGTTTAGTAATGTCCTGTATCATTTCATCCCTTGCTGGTGCTGCTAACTTGGCCATCAGATCTATCACGAAGCTGGCATATTTCTGGAAGTCTAAGCTATTGTTCTCAGCTTGTTGTTTTATAAAATCCGAGTCCAGGACTTCCTCAATCATGTCATGTATTCGAGTGTGGCGAGGAAGAAGGATTGAGAATAAACCCTAGAAGAAGAACAACATGTAAAATTATATGCAAATACTTGCCAAAATGTGAGGTATTGCAGCATGACCGGCTGTAATTTAAATCATTACTTTTGCAAATTGTAAAATTAATTAATTAATGTTTAAAAAATGTATGTTATATTCATTGGAGTCAAAATCACAAAGGTATATGGGTGATTCTACGATAAGAGGTGAAATGAGCGGCAAGTATTGTAAAATAGGTATTTTATTCTATGTATTTTAATTTGATGCAATAAATCACGGCATCTTCGTGTATTTTAGGCATTACTTGACATATACATATATAAATTGACAGTCTAATTAGACGTATTTTCCTATTCGTTATATTTAAGTATGAAAAAATCTCTACCCTGGCCTGTCCCTTTGACGTTTTTAGTTAAACATACACGCAAAACATACTTTATTTGTGGCAGTTCCCGAATTAAACTATAGTTACCACACACACTTAACATATTATTTAAGTGTTCTAAAGGTAGCATACCACAATATTTGTTTAGTGTCAATAATTTCCGAGCTTTTTTTGCGTGTCTACCCTGCCAATTTCGGTTCGTAAATATAATCGAAAATATTAGATGCACAAACTCCCAACACGGCTCCAGGTCGTGCATCAACGTGAAGTTAGCAACGCTAAACACGCGAGCCGTTAGATTTCTGTTATTGGTCAGTTGCCGCGACGCGACCGTATGTTGCAGTGCTTTCGCAAGGTGATTGAGTCTCTCCACTGGTAAGTCGTAAAATGAAAATAAAATGACTCAGCGTAATTGGGTTTACTGCATTAATTAAACAATACTGTAATAGTTAATGAGTGATAAATTATTAACCTATTATGAATGTATGTCAACTACTAATCTTAAATTTGTCACGAAAACATCTCTACCTTGGAATCTTTCCCCTGGCGCTATAACTGCCAGGGCAGATACTTACTGACCACGGAAGATAATGTGGATCATGAGATGTTTGTGCAAACTAAATCAGTAATAGCTAACTTCTATAAAAGTTCTCGGACACGTTTTAATAATTATGGTAAAAAAATTTGTTAAAGATGGGTGTATTATATGTATGATTCCTATGTATAAAATTTACAGAAAAGTGGTATAAGTATGAATATCCGGTGTCTTCTACCTACATGTGCTATTATAAGCTTGCTTTAGGGCTAACTGGCTCTGTGTGAATATACGACCCACATTATTTGTAAAGTTCATCCGTCATATGCGTTTTATGGATTATTTCTTTGTTGTATGATTTGGTTTCATTAAAAAAAATTTGTATTATTGCACTGGATAGGCATCCCAGTGAGTCTGTTTTTTTTATGGCATAGATTTAATATTATTACAGATCATGGCACCACGAAAAAACGTAACACGTGAATAACGATTGCAAAAGAAGCGTCAAGCAGAGAGATTACGCTATCAAAAGTTTAAAAATGATCCAGAAAAGTATGAAGTCCAAAAACAAAAAGATAAGGAAAAGTACTTAAAAAGGGAGAAGGGAATTATAAAAACTTCAAAGATGGCGACATGATGTACTCATTTCAAAACGAATCTCGTTTCCTTGTTGAGGATGTATACGGACCAGATTCAGAGTCCGAGAATGTGAATACGAAACAACTTGAAAGTGGTGCCAAAAGTCACACAGAAGAGGAACAACAGCCTTCAACATCCAAAGAAACATTGAAGAACGGCGAATGTATTCTGGTCATAATTACTTTCGAAACAAACAGAGTACCGTTATGTGGCTAAGTGTATGGGTTTAGAAGAAGATGGCGAGGTCCAGGTAGTTTTCTGCAAAATAGGGGACAACACTAGGAAGTTATTTAAAGTTGATGACCAAGATATTCCCTTTGCCTCAAAGGCCCAAATTGTCGAGACACTTCCAACTCCAAATCTTATATTAAAAGGACAGAGGATGTTCTACTCCTTTAAAAAGTCGGTAGATGTGTTTGAGAAAGTATAAGCAAATTATAATTTTTTTGTTTTATGTAGGTAGAACTCTGAATCTGGTACGTATACATCCTCAACACGGAAACGAGATTCTTTTTGAAATGAGCACACCATGTCGCCATCTTTGAAGTTTTTATAATTCCCTTTTCCTTCTATTTAAGATATTTTTCCTTATCTTTTTGTTTTTGGCGTTCATACTTTTCTGGATCATTTTTAATCTTTTGATAGCGAAATCTCTCTGCTTGCCCTTCTTTTCCAATCGTTCTTCACGTGTTACCTTTTTTCGTGGTGCCATGATCTGTAATAATATTAAATCTATGACATAAAAAAACAGACTTACGATGCCTATTCAGTGCATTACTTAAACCAATTTTTTTATGTAGGTAGGAGCATGCCATATTTTCTTGTTTATTTCTTGTTTATTCTATTGTTTTTATTTTGGTTTGGGTTTTGAAAAAAATTGTTGATTTATTTAAATATATAGTAAGAGTAAGATAGAATAAAAATGTCTTATCACAAGTCTGATTACTACTTAAAGGCTCTAGTACCTGTTCATGTTAATTTTATCATGATATTACCCTAAAGATGCTCTAGATTTAGATTTAGAAGAAAACCTGATTAATGATACTGTAATTATAATTAAGGTTACTTCAGTGTTTAATAAAAGTTGATTTTATTCATTGTTTTACTACTTCAAAGTCTCTCCCCTGGCCAAAAGTGTCTACCCTGATTTTGATGTCTCTACCCTGCCCGAATGATTTACCCTGGCCTTCTAAAAAGTAGCTAAATATGTATAAGGTGACTTGCCCTTGAGTGAATGTGTTCGTAAAAGGGACTAGCATCGTAATATATGCACTTAAAAAAAATCTCCAAATTTTTTTCTTAGCCGTAGCCTCTATGGACTCAAAACCTCTTATCGTAGAATGACCCATATAATAGGGTACCTGTTTTACATCTTCCAGCAATACCAAGGCCTGCTTGTATATCGGAGGGTCAGAGTTCAACTCTTCTTTTAAAATATCAAAGTATGCTCGGTGTAAAGTGTCCTTAACTAGTTTTTGATAACTGTAATAGTAATAAGAGTAAAACAATTTATATTGTGTAATGTTATGTTTGTAAATAAACCAGCAAAACACTTAATCTGTTGCCTTACAACAAAAAAATTTTTTTTTGAATAATTGTTTGAATATTGATTAATTATTAGATCATATAGTATAAGTACTGAATAGTTCACATAGCAATCAAATAGAGTTCATAATTTAACATCAAACAAATACATAATAAAACAATTAAGTAAAATAAAGCTTTTTGTTTAAACATCTCTCAAAAATTTTTTACAATGGTACAGCTGGCAATAGCATGAAAATAGACTGGCTACATTTTATCAAGACCAAATACACATATTACCATTAATAGAGCCATATTACAAAAGTCCTTTGTTACACAGAGTGAGTGAATCATAAGGTCAAATCAAGATCAAGTTTGAGTAACTTTCAATGTATTAAACTAAATTTGAAAATTACCTGTTATCTGGTGGTTCAAATGGCTCCAACTCAAAGTCATTGTCTACAGCAATCTCATGTGCTAAAGCCATGTTTTGCATACCATGGGCTGCTTTCATTATGTCCTCCAGTGTCACAAACATAGGAGGAGAAGCTCCTGTTATGGTGGAACCTCGAACTCGGAACTGGATCGGTTCACTGGCATAGTAGCTTGGACCACTAAAATTTTTATCACAATGAACACAGGTAAACTATTATAACTTATTACAGTTATCACTTTTTTTTCCTTTTCATAGAAGCAAACAATCCCTCCACTGGATGGATAATCATACACCATAAATCTTTATAATTTGTTTCTATATCATTAACAACTTTAACAATGAAATGTAACAGGACAGTTATATGAAAATTAAAATCTGCAGATTAGTGAAAGATAAGTAACTATTGTTACTTATAAGGTATCCTTGAAAATGCAAACAAAAGATAGTTTGTGTGTGCTATAATTGTTCTTATAAAAAGGTTGTCTTAGCAGAATAGAGGCTTGTGTTCAATTGATTCTATTTAAATTGAACATACCTTGATCCCGTTGGAACTGGCTTAGGCGGGGTTAATGTTGCATTGTCTTTGTCCGAACTTTGCGAATTTGAACCACTAGGACCCTCACGTTCACTCATCTTGAAATCTTAAGGAATACTGATTCAGACTATACCAGAAACCTTAAAAACCATATAAGGCAGATCACATCGAAGGCACAATGAGTACAATCTGAATTTCTTTACAGCACAATCACCTTTATTGAGTCACTTTAAAACTACAAAACATAACCTAAACTTAGATATATAAAGCGTCAAGTAGTTAATATTTTTAAGCAGTGTTGTTTTTAATGACGCCTTTGTTGCTTTTCATATCCTAAATAATTCTGTGAATTTGCAAAAAACAAAGATTTACGCTTTTATTTCACAGCTGTTGGTGTTCATTCACTTGTCAATTTGGTTGTCATAATAGTTATCAGTGGTGACAGTTAGCTAACTTTTTAATTTATTAACAGAGTGGTCACGCTAGGGAATAAATAAATAGTTATGAATAATTTTATATTATCAAACAGGAATGGGAGTTTTAAGATGTTTATTGGAATTCGGTACGTAACGAAAATAAAAAAAAATATTATCGAGATATTATCTCTTTTCTATTATGTTGTTATTAAAAGCTCGCATGTAACAGCGATTAAGCTTATTTTGACGAAAAGTGTAAAATAATTTGACTTACAGACAACCTCTCAATACAAAGTAGAATCATCTGACAAATATTTTTTGAACTGTCATGTCAACGTTTTCAATAAATATCTGTCATGAAGAATCCATAGAATAAGGCTTAAGGACTTGTCTACATTGCCGTAAATAAATAATAAAAAATCCTTAAGTGCTTGTTCATTGCAGGTAAGGCTGCATGGCATTGCCTTGCCTTCCTCAACTTGAGGAAAAAACAGTTAAAAAAAAATCATTGCAGGTAACATAACGAGCTTTCGATTTTAAAAAGATGACTACCTACTCTGTGACGTTACCATACAAATTTCTTCGAAAATTAATTTAAAATTAAATACTGCACAGAAACCATACATACATACATTTTCGATTTATTTTCCCACAATAAGTCATTATAAAAAAAATTCTTCAAAATTACTTAACATACCGAATTATGCTGACGTGATTATGACTTTGGCCAGTATCATTACTTTTTGATATTTAATAATTGAACAAAGAGATAATTAGTTTCAATAATAACTAGGTACACTAACGTTTCTACGTCAGGTTGGTAGGGAAGATAATTAAAATATTTATTTTAATAAATTATTTATTTTATTTTGTATTCACTAAATATAACAGATCTTACTCCGGTGATGGAGCAAGTCAGAATCTACTGTTTCTTCAATTCTTTCATATCACTTGACATATTCAAAAGTTGAATTATTTTCTTCTTAATTTATATCGACCTTTTTACTAAAATATCGATCGAGCATTCTGACGTAAGGCCTAGCCGTGACGGTAGAAATTATTTTTTTTTCATGAAATCCTATTCCTAACATACGAAAAACTGTGTTTTCACAGTTCGATCGAAACCAGGATATTTTCGTTTCAGGCAGGACTGCTATCTTTAAACTACACCTCAGCCTGTCTTTATTTTTCAATGGCACAATACTTGCATGACGTTGATTTATTATTGTGTATACACACATCAAAATAAGTTTGAGATCACTAGCTAAAGATAGATTCTTTTTAAATTTTACTTTATAAAAGAATGTTGCTTCCGTAACATTTTTTTATAATTATAATTTAATGAATTTACGGGATTCTTACCACGATTTTCACACTTTACAACAAAAATCGAAAATCGTGGTAATAATCCCGTAAATTAATTAAATTCTAGTGAAAATAACCGCGATAGTTTAAAACAGTTACCTTTTTATAAAAATGTCACACTTTTTTAAATTAAAAAATGATATAATTTTATATTAACAAAAATTGAATTTAAAAGTCCTAATGCAATTTCGACTAATAAATGATTGAAAGAAAAAGATAATTTAACTAAAGATTATGATATTTATTATGAAATTGTTTTTATTTAGTACAAGATAACTCCTCCCCTGGCTCGAACACATGCGGCAATCCTTCTGGGCAAGCTGAGTATTAAATTATCCAGCATTTCTTGCGGTAACCTGTCCCATTCTTGAATAACGCCTTCCCTGATCTCTGGCACTGTCTAGGGAGGTGGCTGACGGTTCCAAACAGCTCGCTTGACAGCATCCCAGCGTGCTCTATCGGGTTTAAGTCAGGCGAGCCGGCAGGCCAGTCTAACTTGGTAATGGCGTATTCACACAGAACAGCGTTGATTCGTTGATCTCGATGTGCGGGTGCATTATCGTCAACCAATACGAATCGAGGGCCATGGTTTATTCTAAATGACCTGACAATTCCATCAATAGCAATGGTTTGGTACAAAGCTGCAGTCATCCAGCCACGATACGGAATCAACGGCGTTCTAGCACCAATCATTATACCACCCCAAAAGAATACCGATTTCCCGCCTTGTTGAACGGTTTCGTGGCAGATCTTTGTCTTTCAGCGTTTCCACGTCTTCTCCAGACACGGTTATCCGGATGAGTGCAAATTCTGGACTCGTCAACGAAGAGACAAATGTTTTCCTCATTGTCTTCTTCATTTTAGCGTAGTCTAGCCCACCGAAATCTGCGTCACTGTCGTTGCTGTGAGTTCAGGGGTGCTCACCAGGATAGAAGATCGTAATCCAACCTGGTGTAAGCAATTCCTGATGGTCTGAGTGCTGATTTCTTGTCAAGTAGCTGCCCGCAACTTAGCTTTTATCTTAGTAACATTGATTGTTGGATCTCGGGCAGTCAGCAATCTGATGTAACGCTTCTGAGCATCAGTAAGAACAGTTGGACGACCACTGCGCAGTTCATTAGCAAAGTTATCCATGCCGCGACACCTCCGTAACGTGTTCACGAGACAGGATTAAGATACAGCCACTCTGTGTGCTATTGCTCTCGTAGAATGTCTTTTTTCCCCAAAGGAACAATTCTTGCTCGAAAAACTTCTGATATAATTTATCATATATATATATATATTATATATTTTACTGGTAGGTGAAGTAATTTATCTACTTTTAATTATTACTTTTAATTATTTATATTGATCTTATTATTTTTAAACTTATTTGTATTATTTATTAATATAAATATAAATATATATACATATTATTTTTATTTTTGATTTATTCTATTATTATATATAATAATGATAATGATTGTACAAGATGGTTTCTTTTGTTTGTCTCATGTTCATCTTCTGATGAATTTGAAAGTGCTGGGAGTGATATCACACAAAGGGATGCTGACCCGCTGAAAGTAAAACTTAAAGATATCTTTGTCCTTTACCCATCTTTCCCTAATGTTGTGCATGTTAATGTTCAAAGTCTTTTATCTCATTTCATAGATTTTTACAGTTCGTTTAGTAATGGTACGACAAGTTGCTCTTTACCGGGATATAAACTTTACCGTAATGATCGCACGGGTGTAGGTGGTGGTGGACTAGGTATCTTTCTGAAAAGTCATATTAGTGCTAGTGTAGTTTGCACCTCTCCTAATCTACATACTGAAAAGATTGAGTACCTTTTTTTAGGAATAATAATTCATCATCGCAAAGTTCTTTTAGGTGTATTGTACAGTCCTAACGATAAAGTTTATTATTTTTAGCACACTCGACAGAATTCTTGAGATGCATGTACCTCGGTATGACCACGTGATCTTAATGGGTGATTTAAAAACGTGTCTTTTGAAAATTAACGCGAGATCACACAAATTGACAGACTTAACTTCTTCGTATAATCTGCATTATTTTCCAAACTGTAAACCATCCCTAATAGATTTAATATTTATTTCCAATTCTAATTTAGTCGCCTGTCATGGTCAAACCTCAGCTCCTTTTTCATATCATGATTTAGTATTTGTTAGTAACAAATTACGACCTCAAAAAGTAAAGCCTAAAGTTCTTTTGCTTCGAAACTTTAACAAAATGAACATTGAGCATTAAAAGAGGATGCTAGAAGACTTGACTTGAGCAAAGTCTTCAACTGTGAGGATTTGGATTGTATGGTCACCACTTTTACACACGAATTAATAAATGGATATGACACTCATGCCCCTGTGCGACCGGTACGAGTCAAGCGATTGCCTGCACCATGGTTAAAAAACAATTTAAAAATATATATGTTAAAGCGTGATAAGGCTAAATCTCGTTATACAAAAGATCCCTCGCCAAATAACTTATTGTCTTACAAACACATCAGAAATATGTGTAATCGTCTGTATCGAGATTCTAAACGCCACTACGTCCATTCAACAATTGAAAATCTAAATCAGAAACAAACATGGAACTTTCTGAAAACATTGGGCATCGGAAAAACCTCGGACTCTTGTATGTATAACATAGATTTAAATTATCTCAATAACTACTTCTCTACCCCTCCAACCACTCTAGATCCCGAAACTAAATCTTTGTCACTCTCACTACTTTCAAATGTTTTACCATCTGTCAGTTCACCCTTCTTTTTCGTACCAACTACGGAAGAGATGGTAAAAAAGGTAATTCAAAGCTCTTGTTATCCAACTTCTTAAAACATCAAAACCTTCTTCATATTCCCAGTACCGACCCATTTCTATCACTTGCGATTACACAAATATCTTACCACCAACAATCTCCTTTGCCCTTACCCATCCGGTTTCCGTCCTTCTCATAGTATGGTTGGCGCACTGTTGAACATCACTTAAGTTATCGGACAGGCTATGGACGATACTAAGCTCACTGTATTAACGTTATTAGACTTCAGCAGTGCATTTAACTCGGTAGATTTTGACATAATGCTTCAGTCTCTTTCTGTTACAAATATTTCTTCTGAGGTGATAGAATGGTTTCAATCCTACCTATATGGCCACGGGCAGTGTGTGAAGATCAAGGATGCATCGTCCAGTTGGTCTACTCTCACTGCTGGTGTACCCCAGGGTGGCGTATTATCATCATTACTTTTTTCTATATTTATAAACAACACCTCAAAAGTCATTTCTTCAAATTTTCACTTATACTATATTAAATTGTTCCCATCGCCTGATTTAACTTTGTTGCAATCCGACTGACTCTACCTAAAAAAAGTCAGGGCGATACGACGCAACACGATTTTTATTTATTTTATTTTACACTTTTTGGAAAATTTACAGCGAACTTATGAATAATTATATATTATAGTTATAACTAATGCAGATAGGTTACAAGTAAAAGAGAACAATTCTACAAAAAGAAGATTTAAATAAAAAAAAGGGAAAATATTCACATTATATAATAAACTTTTAAATGAAAAACGATCTAGCGAGGGCCGTCCGAACATTGGGAAGGCTGATATGAAAGATTTCTAAATCGGGATGGTCGTGGTTCAAGCGGTTGAACAGGTAGCTTGCTCGTAGCAGGTACGAATGCTGTCGGTAGCTAGTTCTCGCGAATGGTACGTGTAACAATGTTGGCTGTCTATAAGATTTAATGTGCGTGCATAAACCCAGCTTTGCTAAAAGCTCTGAAGGGTCCAAAACGTTTTTAATTCTAACAAATTTAATTTCGCTCCACGCTACGAAATTGCATAATTATTTTGTTTCTGTCTCAGTTTCATTAATTAAAAGTTACGAAAATGTAATATATTGAGTTTTTGTAAGTACCAGAGCCATTTATGAAGAACCTACGCCAAAGATTTTAGATCTGTACGTAATTATACATCTAGCACTAATAATCCAGACTTGTGTACCTATGTATACCGATTCGGTATATCTACATAGGTTACCCAGGCTTTCATACCGTTAATGAAGTAACAAATTTAAATTCAAATATTTATTCCTCAACATTGACAATTACTTGTTCTTAATGACCACAAATAAAACATGACTCTATCACCAGTTCGGAAAAACCTACACGTGAAGAAAAACTGCCAAAAAACTTCACGGGTATATTTTTATAAAATACATTTACAATGTCTCTTTATGTTTACACAAAAATCCAAAAAATCCTCCCCCTAAATATCCAAATGACGAACACCCTCAAACGGCATCCGTTCACGGTCAACGCGGGATCCAGCCATCTATCGTTATCTAAATTTGTTGTTTATATACAGGGTGTAACATAAATAAAGCATAATACTTAAGGTTCAGTAAATATACCATTGTCATTCACGCATGAGGCGCGCGAAGTTTTTTTATTTATTTGAAATCATAAAGTAACTAAAATCGTGTCCAGTCGTAACTAAAATCGCATCACGTGCTACTCGATAGGTAGGTAAATTATGACGGCTGCGCTCGGCACCAGCGTAGGTAGATATGAAAACCATTTAGGGCTGTCAAAGTTGTTGAGTAAAAAAATTGAAATAAAAAATTATGGAAGTCATAACCAGCCTCTATAACTCCAATTATTTTACAGTATATTCTAGCAATAGTATATTTACTGACCCTTAAGTGTTATGCTTCCTTTATGTTACAGCCTGTATATTTCGAAAAATAATAATAAATATGAAATCCCCAGACAAACACGCCATCTGTATGGCTACAATGTAAGCAGAGCTTTTGTTATGAATGACCATATAGCGAACTAGAGGGGAACTCAAAATATAGACACGAACGCGACCATGACCCGAGAACAAACATCTGCGTTCATCACACAAATGAATGCCCCGGCCAGACTTGAACCTGGGACTTCCGGCATATGAGGCAGGTCTGGTACTACTGCCTCACTCGGCCGAATAACTATTAAATTAGAACGGAAAATAGGCATATCTGCATGAATAAACCTTATAAAGAATGTTCTTACCGACGGAGAATTAAGTTACAGAACTAGATCAAAATATATAATCTCAACGTAACATTTTATTCAGGCAAAAATTAAACTATGTCGTCGAGTCAAGGAACCAATTTAACTTCTTTGCAAACAGAACTAGCAACTCATTTAGAAAGCAAACGTAGCCCCCAAGGCGAGGCGGAATGGTTTTTTCAAACTACCCTCGTTTTAAACAGAGATTTTTCATTTCTTTAAATTAGTTTGTGTGTTACCTTTACGGATGTTTGCGTTTTGATAGATTTGCTCTTCAATTAGTTTTATAAGTTCTTTATGACGTCGCTCTAATCGTTTTATTGACAATCTCAGGAATGAAATTGACATGCTTACTATTAAAACTTTTTCCAAAACTTTGCGGTAAATATTTAGCTTAACTCAAATATGTACGGTTATTCGTTATCGGTAATACTTGAAACTACTGAATCAATTTTAATAAATATTTTAATTTTAAGCCTGGTGTTATCAAAAATGACCACAAAATTCAATCACTCTGAAGATACGACGCGAAACGGTAACTCGTTCTTTTAAAATACGACGTGTTCTTTCACGAGATTCAAAATGAAGAATGTTGAATTAATTTCATGAACTAACAATAAAAAATACAGGTATTAGTCTGTGAAAGATTTGTAAGTCATGTTTGACGCGTATTACTCTCGTCTAACGGTCGAAGCGGTGCGACAGGCGGCTAGTTATATTTTATAAACGATAAAGGGTTAAAGTTTTAACCCACTATTGATGTAATCAACGATAAACAAATCGTAGGCAGGGTTTCAACAGTACCCGTTACTAAATGTGTTGGGATTAATAGAGTCAACGAATTAATTTAAACTTTAATCCATATGCCTAATATTTATGATCACCAGTGCGACAAAAAGTTTTGTAATAACTTAATTGTTGTTATAAAATTGGGAAATATGAAGCGTTTATTTTTATACTACAGTTGTTTATTATATACGTACGTATTATATATCTACGCGTCTGGAGGCCCCTTGATTATGTCTACCAGTAAATAATAGGTCTTTACCTATGAAACTGCCGTTTTGCCGTACTGGCCATTTCAAATGAAAATATTTTTATTTTTGACTGATAATTCTAATTTCAAATTTATTTTATTTGACAAACATGGAATTATTTTTCTAAAATCGTCATTTGTTTCATAGTTAGTGTTTTGTTTTCAACGCATTCGAACATTTTTCGTCATCATGGATAAGTTAAAAATTCGAGTAATTATGGAGTATGAGTACCGTCGTGGCAGCAAAGCGGCACAAGCGGCACGCAACATCAACGACGTTTACGGCGCGAACACTACAAACGAACGCACCACCCGTTATTGGTTTACCCGCTTTCGTTCTGGAAATTTTGACTTGAAAAATTAACCCCGTGGTCGTCCGAAAACTTCGGTCGACAATGACGAATTAAAGGCAATTGTGGAAGCTGATGAAACTCAATCCACGGCTGAATTAGCAGCAGCTTTCGACGTTAGCATCAAAACAATATTGGTCCATTTGCGTCAAATTGGCAAGGTAAAAAAGCTTGACAAATGGGTACCCCACGAACTCAATGACCGCCAGCGCGAAGTACGCGTGGAGACGTGCCTTGCACTGCTCAGCTGGCATACAAATGAAGGAATTCTGAACCGCATTGTGACGAGAAATGGATCCTGTTTGACAATCGTAAGCGCTCAGCAAGTTGGTTGGACCCTGGTTCAGCACCCAAACAATGCCCTAAACGAAAACTTACCCCTAGAAAAGTGATGGTCACTGTTTGGTGGTCTAACGCGGGTGTAATTCATCACAGCTTCTTGCCAAACGGGACAAGCATTACTGCAGATGTGTACTGTGAAGAACTGAACACAATGATGGAGAAGCTCGCACGTCTCCAACCAGCTTTGGTCAATCGTTCGGCTCCACTGCTCCTGCACGACAACGTGCGACCTCATACTGCACAGCAGACGGTCTCCAAGCTACAAGAGTTGGGGTTGGAAGTTCTCCGTCATCTGCCGTACTCACCAGACCTTGCGCCTACAGACTTCTACTTTTTCCAGAATTTGGATAACTTCTTGGCGGGAAAAATATTCAATACCCGAGAGGCAGTACAAAATGCCTTTGAAGAACTTGTTGCCTCCCGTCCAGCTGATTTCTTCAAGGAAGGTATCAATAAGCTACCAATGCTTTGGCAAAGATGCATTGATTGCATGGGTGATTATTTTGATTAATAGAAATAAAAAAATATATAAAAAAATTACGCTTCATTTATTTCGTGAAAAACGGCAATTTCATAGGTAAAGACCTAATAGTAATAATTGCAGGAACTCCCCAGACAAACACACCGACTGTAAGGCCCCAAAGTAACCAGAGCTTTTATTATGGATGACCATTCAGCGAGCTACGTTGAGCGAATTGGGCATCCCGCAGAATAACCATACATAAAAATAAACAACCATGGCCTGAGCACACACATCTATGTACAATACACTAATGATAGCCCAGACCAGGACTTGAACCTGGGACTTCCAGCGCATAAGGCACAGCTAATACCACTTACACCACAGGTAAAAAACTCCTACAACCTTCTCTATCAGGTTTAGAACTTGGGACAGCGATCCAGCGTCAACTGGGACTTCCACAAACGCCGCTAAAATGAAGTACAGATTATTCGATTTCAATGTGTATGTGTATGGTAAAAAACACAGCGAAATATGTACCAATTTAAAAAAATATATTTGCTATTCACAGTATTATGATTATGTAATTCACCATCGAAAGTTGATACAAAAATAAATTTTAACACTATTTATAAGAATTTGCGTTAACTGGTACCTTCGTGAATAATTCATTTAAATTTCTTATAAGTAAAAATATGATAATTTTATTTTCATATTGTTTTATATATTATACAGGATAATCCACAGGGATAGTTGATGTGCAGATGTCCCTATTCTTCACTGAATCTTGTAGTATTTCAGAATAAATAAAAGAATCCCCATCAGACAAAGACACCAACTGCATGGCCCTAAAGTAAGCAGAGCTTGTGATATGGATGCCCATAAAGCACACCGGAGGTGAACCCAGAATAAAATACCAACATAAAAAACCATAACTCGAAAACAAGCATCTGTCTTCATCACACAAATGAATGCCCCGACCAGGACTCGAACCTTATATATAAGGTCTTTACCTATGAAATTGCCGTTTTTCACGAAATAATGAAGCGTAATTTTTTTATATATTTTTTATTTCTATTAATCAAAATAATCACCCATGCAATCAATGCATCTTTGCCAACGCATTGGTAGCTTATTGATGCCTTTCTTGAAGAAATCAGCTGGACGGGAGGCAACAAATTCTTCAAAGGCATTTTGTACTGCCTCTCGGGTATTTAATTTTTTTCCCGCCAAGAAGTTATCCAAATTCTGGAAAAAGTAGAAGTCTGTAGGCGCAAGGTCTGGTGAGTACGGCGGATGACGGAGAACTTCCAACCCCAACTCTTGTAGCTTGGAGACCGTCTGCTGTGCAGTATGAGGTCGCGCGTTGTCGTGCAGGAGCAGTGGAGCCGAACGATTGACCAAAGCTGGTTGGAGACGTGCGAGCTTCTCCATCATTGTGTTCAGTTCTTCACAGTACACATCTGCAGTAATGCTTGTCCCGTTCGGCAAGAAGCTGTGATGAATTACACCCGCGTTAGACCACCAAACAGTGACCATCACTTTACTAGGGGTAAGTTTTCGTTTAGGGCATTGTTTGGGTGCTGAACCAGGGTCCAACCAACTTGCTGAGCGCTTACGATTGTCAAATAGGATCCATTTCTCGTCACAAGTAACAATGCGGTTCAGAATTCCTTCATTTGTATGCCTGCTGAGCAGTGCAAGGCACGTCTCCACGCGTACTTCGCGCTGGCGGTCATTGAGTTCGTGGGGTACCCATTTGTCAAGCTTTTTTACCTTGCCAATTTGACGCAAATGGACCAATATTGTTTTGATGTTAACGTCGAAAGCTGCTGCTAATTCAGCCGTGGATTGAGTTTCATCAGTTTCCACAATTGCCTTTAATTCGTCATTGTCGACCAAAGTTTTCGGACGACCACGGGGTTCATTTTTCAGGTCAAAATTTCCAGAACGGAAGCGGGTAAACCAATAACGGGTGGTGCGTTCGTTTGTAGTGTTCGCTCCGTAAAAGTCGTTGATGTTGCGTGCCGCTTGTGCCGCTTTGCTGCCTCGACGATACTAATACTCCATAATTACTCGAATTTTTAACTTATCCATGATGACGAAAAATGTTCGAATGCGTTGAAAACAAAACACTAACTATTAAACAAATGACGATTTTAGAAAAAGAATTCCACGTTTGTCAAATAAAATTAATTTGAAATTAGAATTATCAGTCAAAAAAAAAATTAATATTTTCATTTGAAATGGCCAGTACGGCAAAACGGCAATTTCATAGGTAAAGACCTATTATATGAGGCAGGGTGACTACAACTGAGGCCATCAATGGGTAGCTATTTCTCAGTTTTTCTTATATGCAGTATGAATATAGTAAAGAGCAGGCGACCCACCTGATGTTAAGTGGCATCCGTGCCCACGGACATCGTTAGTCGTATGTGTTTCATTTATCCAGCCTTTGTTCCAGTGATGGCACTGGCCGTTCCTTCTCTGTACCAGAAAATACCACGTGACCGTGATTAATGTAGCGGTCTAATAGGAAGGACTGTAGTACCGCCCCGGGCGAGATCGTAACAAAATAAACTCTACTAAAACCGTTTATTTCAATCCAATTTATTCAGAAAAAGCCGCTATCTGATTATGCCAAGAATATGCCATACCCGCAAATTAATTAATATGCTAAACGCTTACAGATCTCCAGCACGCGTAGTTTTTGTCCCCAATCTGAAGATATCTGAATTTCTAATCTCACAGATAGCTTGCAAATGCAAATTAATTCTAATTTACTAGTAAAAAGATGAATAGGATTATTAGTATGGCTGGGGACGTCTTAAGATAACTCTGTGGAGAACTTCATTAATTTAAGTTAATTAATGAATGGAATTATCTTTGCTAATATGATAGGGAGATGTGAATTTTACGTGTGTCTGTAAGCTTCTAGGTATGTTGAATGTTCTTTCTGGGACCACTTTTTCCATTGAATATATTTTAGAGAAATTCCCGTGTTAACATTGTGCACATCTTTTATTCTTTTGAACAAGGTTATGTTCTTTACATTATAATACGAATTAAATTAGCATTAAATTAGTAACATTAATTACGCATAAACAAAATTTCCCTTAGTGTTTATTACTTACAAATAGAAATAACATGATACCTTTTAAAATAAACAAACGAACAATTTTCCTTCGTCCAATTTGAGAGGAAAATATTTTATTCCAACAGCTATTACTTGCTCAAAGTAAAAGTTGGAACTACCGGCAAAAATTGTAAATAAGAAACGATGTTTGCTTTGCATTCAGTTCTGCCTGAAGTTGGAAATTAGCTTCTCTAGAACTTCTTTACGTGTCCTGTGTAAGTTGCACTCGGAAAAATATTATTTAGTTTCGATATTTTTGACAGATTAACTATCGGTGAATGAACATTTATTTCGCATGTACGTCGCAAAAAAAATTTTTACTTAATAGAGATGTCTATATTACAAATATGGGCAAACATAGAATACATTAAAGTATTTAGACCACGACCAAACTTTCTTTTATATTTTCTTTTATCCATCATACCTTGAATTTGACCTTCGCTAAACAATAGTCTAGAATGATATTTTATACAGAAAGTGTAGTGAAGTATAAAGGCTGGTGGAGCCAGTACCCTTTGTTCCTTGTTTGTCAAAGCAATGTGCCAATATTTGTAAGAAAACTCTTAACTCTTTATTAATAGGCACAACTATTGGAAAAATCATATTTTTTTTCTCTTTTTGCTAAGCTGAAAGACTAAAGAATAAGCCAAAGGAAAAAACTTTATTGAAAATGACTATAATATTTTTTTAGACGCTATTTTTAACACTTAAACTGGAAATATCTATGCTATTGAAATAATAAGGAAGAATCTTTATTAGTTTATAGGGAGTGTAGAAAAGGTACTGTTAATCCTAAAACAGATAAAAGAGCTTTTGTTATGAAATACCATACAGCGAACTGGGGTGACCCAGAATAAACATTTATATATAAATATCAGCCACCATAGTTCGAGAACAAAAATCTGCGTTTATCACACAAATGAAGCTCCAACCAGGTTTGAACCTGGGACCTAAGGCAGCTCTACTCTTCACTACGTCTGATAAGTTCTCAGTTGTAAAATATTAGCGTGTACTTGTGACGGTTGTCTATTTCGACCTCTTTTTGTCAGTAAATTTTATTTTTTTGTTGTTCCCGACATAATTTTAAACTAGGAATTACGTAGTGTCGGAGAACGGCAATGTTTTGATTTGACAAGTCAGTCACGAAAAATTATTCATCAAAGCAACTTGAATCTATTTATTTATTATTTTTTCCGAGTTTATCATTCAAAATTATATAGTTAAGATATTTTATTATCGATAATCAAAGTTCTTTTTAAGAAACCTATTTTTTACGTTCACGAGTGTGCGTAGCCAAAATTGTTGGTAAGGATTCTCATTCATTAAAATTTATTTTATTGTTATTTTTTCTTTTCAGAGCAAATTTAATTGTATTAATATTTCTGTTCTATTTTGTGTGACTATTTTTTATTTCAATTTTGTTTATATTTTTCTGTTTGTATTTACAGGCATTTTTGTATATTTTTAATTTTACCGAAAAAATAAACACAGAAGAGAATTTTGTGTTTTATTGAAACTACGCTACATACTGGCGCCCGAATATTCAAACGTAGTTTATGGAGAAGAGAGGAGAAATTGCAACAGAAGGAACAAAAGGAACAGAAGAATTGCAACATTAAAAATAATTTTTTTATAATTATTATTGAGGTCAGGCATAAAACTTTATTTGTTACCATTTTCAATCATTAACATTCACTATAATATATTTATATATGTATCTACTATAATATATCTACTATAATATATCAAAATACTGCTAAATTATTCAGACATTTAAGTTTCTTTAGTTTCTTTCGTTATAATATCCTTGAAGAAATTTTCTGAAGACACAACATTCTATAACCCAGTAATTTCACTATTTAAATAACATTTTCTATTCATTTTCATCACTTGAAAATACGTATATTTTTAAGGCTCTATTCTGCATAACGACTATTAACAAATTTGTTTCACTTTAACATTTTTTTTTGATTTTGCAATGAATTTTTCACAATTAAATAAACCTGAAATAATTTATGAATTAAAAATCAGAAATATAAATTTTTCTTCGACGCAATCTGTAGACGAACTACGATCATTATTATTAAATATTAATGTAGATTCTGAAACAGAAATTTTACAAAATAGCCCTGAAGAATTTTCAGAGAGAGAGAGAATTTTCACGGCGAGCATAAGACGATTCTTTTTGTCTTATTTTTTTTTCTCTATGCACCTCATTATCGTTTGGCTATACCATTAACATTGACGTTGGTCAAAACTTATAATTAATTATCATCATCGTAGTATTAGGTTAACTTATTGTGTAATTTATTTAATATTTGCAATTCTAGGAGTGTAAACTCTTATTTTCAATATCTGTATTATACTTTATAGTATAATTTGTTAAATGTTATCAATTTTTTTTTTCTCAATTTTTTTTTTCAAGCGGTTTGCAACTTGTAAAATTAAGCCTTTTGCACGAGCGTTTATTATGGTAACTCGTTAAACTAAACCATACCTATGTGTATTATTTATACGCTTGAATCACTTTCCTGTGAGAATTATTTTCATATGTTTATTACATAAATATTTTAATTACTTCACAAAAGACCCTTGGATTTTATTTAAAAATCAATGTTTCACGACTGGCTATGCCCGACATAATTTTAAACTAGGAATTACGTAGTGTCGGAGAACGGCAATGTTTTGATTTGACAAGTCAGTCACGAAAAATTATTCATCAAAGCAACTTGAATCTATTTATTTATTATTTTTTCCGAGTTTATCATTCAAAATTATATAGTTAAGATATTTTATTATCGATAATCAAAGTTCTTTTTAAGAAACCTATTTTTTACGTTCACGAGTGTGCGTAGCCAAAATTGTTGGTAAGGATTCTCATTCATTAAAATTTATTTTATTGTTATTTTTTCTTTTCAGAGCAAATTTAATTGTATTAATATTTCTGTTCTATTTTGTGTGACTATTTTTTATTTCAATTTTGTTTATATTTTTCTGTTTGTATTTACAGGCATTTTTGTATATTTTTAATTTTACCGAAAAAATAAACACAGAAGAGAATTTTGTGTTTTATTGAAACTACGCTACATACTTATCGTCTCAATTTAAATAATTCATAGTAATTGCAGCGGGTTTATTTTCCTGTAGTTTATATAAGAGCACCGACTATTCATAAAGGTGTAGCTATGTTGCAAGCTCCACACTATGTCAGTTATAACACGTATTAAAATTATTGTAACGCTGACTTTATAGAACCATTTGTATGTTCCTAGTTCATGTATTCAAAGAACAACCCAAAATCATAAACAACTCTTGGAATTATTTGAATAGCAATAAAATAATTTCATAATAAAAAAACTAAAACCGACTTGTGAACGTAAGTTAACTGCAAAGTGAGAAATAAGAACTTTTCATGCGCAACGGTGTCTACCCAAGTAAGACCATTCGCTAAATATTTTTTTTTGGAGAACGTTGAGTAGTGTGCCTATGATATTCGAAGTGCCTGTGAAATCCTTCAATTCCTTCAGGATCCCATCACCATATCCAAAAAGAAATAAATAATAAAAATGTCGGAGTACTGATCTCAAAACCTTTGATACCTAACAAACATTAAAAAAACTACAACCGAATTGAGGAACTCCCTTCTTTTTTGATGTGTCAGTTTAGAAATGTACCTGCTTAAGAAAATAATTTAAAATCCAAAAATCTCTTAAAAATAAATAATAAACGAAAACGAGTACGTTTTTTTCCAAACAAATCACAATTTACAAAGGCACGAAAATGATAAATAAAACGGAAACGTTATGAAAAGAGAAATCTAATTTGATTTGACACAATGTGTTTTGCCGCGCGATTTTTTTCAAAATGGCGGCACGTTGGCTGTATTGTGCAATGATGTGGGTCCTACAGGTTCGTGTTCAAGTTATTTTTTTGGCACAAAGGACAGCCGATTATAAGGAAATCTTTCTGATGGACGGTTTGTAAAGTATTTTTGTTGTAAATGTGACATTTTACGAATGGATTCACTAGAAAAGGGATAAGCTGCGGAAAAGTTGAGTTAGGATTTCATAAAAGAGATATTTTAGCAAGAGTATTTTTGTTGTACTCACCTGTTTTAAAAGATTCGATTTAAGTCATGACAGCCTTTATAATCCCACAACATCAGCCTAGCCCAACTAAGGGGTGGTTTTAGGCAATTTATAGTCCACTATGTTTGCCTACTACGTGTTGGCAGACTTGTCTACATACCTTCGAAATAATTGCTATGGTTCCTCGCGAGATATTTACCTTAAATTGTTAAATACATCGTACATTTGGCAGTCACGGGGATGGAACCCGCGACCTCTTGATCGACAAGCCAGCGCCTTCACCATTGCGCTACCGACGCGACCGTAAAAAAACGAAATTATACAAAGGGTAACGCTGTGCGTTGGCTTTATTTTTTTTTCATGTTTGGCACCCCCAGCTTTCAATTTTATTGGTCAACTTTAAACTTTTTCTTTTTCTCAATTCGCTGCCCTGACAGATTTTTAAAACTTTGACTTATAGAACGATGGGTAATTTTTATATATTTGTTTATTTTCACTACTGTTTTGACCGGCATCGTAAATCGTACTTTGTTCTTACAACGAAATTCGTGGGCAAATAGTATTTCTTAAAACGTGAAAAAAGCGTCAATTGCCTTATTAAATACAAACGGTTTTAAATAGATACTTATAAAGAAGAAAAATTCTCGATTATTAGGTACTTAAGTGCTTAAATTACTTGCATATAAGTACAATTATTTAATTAAATTTTTGTTAAATGTAAAACGAATGTTAAAGGGAAGATATAATATTTTTATATCTCTACAGGATCTCATTATATTTAATTTACTACAATAAAAAAGTCTACAGTCAAGTGAAAATTAACAGTGACTTAGAATAACTTGAAGTCGAAGCCTTCACTCCGGGATCAAGTTGCGTCCGTTCTGATATTTGATCTATTCCATTCAGTAATTTTTGTGTGAGAGAATAACAAACGTACATTGATACATCCTCACATTAATGACTCATATAGCTAAATATCTCTCACTTTCGTTACCCACGATATTGGTAAAACTACGTCATGTACATGAAAATCTAAAGTAATTATTTCCATTATCCGATGTATTACAAACAAGAGTACATTAGTATGCAGTGGTGAGCAGTGATTTGCCAATGATAAAACAGTCTCTGAATGCTAACACCAGATGGCGTTACGTCTGTCGCGGGGACTATTCGCGATGCCTTTTGGTTATCAGGCAATATTTTTGGTATAGTCATTTTCGAAATCGTACTTTCGTATTTGAGCCGCAGAAGTTTGTTTGTTGTAATAGGAGTCATGGAAATTTTTTGAATAAGTAGCGATAGTAGAATTTCTTTTGCTAAGATCGCGTCTGGGCGGCATCTACTATAGTCCTTTATTTTTTAACTACCGTAAAAATCAGGTTTACGTAGTCGTGTACCGCTTCAAAATAAACGACAGCCAGTGTAACC
This sequence comes from Marasmarcha lunaedactyla, assembly GCA_923062675.1. NCBI lineage: Eukaryota > Metazoa > Arthropoda > Insecta > Lepidoptera > Pterophoridae > Marasmarcha > Marasmarcha lunaedactyla. The sequence continues at coordinate 8,912,169 of OV281358.1, forward strand.
AATCACTCAATATTGATAAATCACGTACAATATTGATAAACAAAACACCTACGATATTGGTGGATATATTGATGATACCCTCTTACCAGCAGGAAGATCACAAGCTCGTAAAATATAAACTATTTTCTGCATAATGTATTTTATTTAACTTCTAAGGGATACTACCTACCTACGTGACATGAGATTAATTACAAGCTCCCACATATGACAAGATTGAAGCTAATATAAATTACATACATTAACTCTTACATAAACATTTAAAACTAAATTGTTAACATATCTGATAAAGACGTCACTCAAATAAAGACTTGAGTCATGACTCCATTAACAGTAGATATACTATCACAAAATGATTTCAAGCATCGCAGTTGCGTCTACTCTCTTCGTAGTAATGTTTGCAAGCACGTATGAAGAACTATGATAGGCGGTGCTTGTGCCTGGAACATTAAGTCACTTCCTAGGACGGCAGTGCCGAGGTGGGTGGGACGTTTAAAAGCAAACTTGGATAACAATTCAGGACAATTAACCCTTGATCGAGCTATTCTATGTAAAAATCTCAAGTCTTACGCAATCTTACGCAGCGAATGTAATATTCAACTTTAGGAATTTTTATTTATAGCAAAGAAATCTATTAAACCTTTTTGAAATTTATCCAATCTAGACGAGCGTGTCAAATAATTTAGATTCTTTACTTGACTGGCATACTCTAAAATGACTCTTGAAATATGCACAGTAAAGTATTTAATGGGTTTCACGGTCGGGAAAGAGCCTCATTTGCGAATTATGAAACCAAGTGACGACATTGCTTTTTTGGCTACTTCATCCACATGATGCTGACATGAAAGTCTGTAGTCAATGTACTTAGGCCCTTGGTCATACTTGCACAGTGCAGTGCAGTGCAATGGATAAAGTAGTTCAACTTATTTATTTAACATTCACAAAATCCACAGATCTTAATTTATATATAAACAGTAAAACTTACGAATTAAACACTACATTTACATTACACAAATATTTTTCTATATTACTTAAATAAAAAAAGGGATAATTTGTCTAAATTTCTAACGTAGGTTTGTAATTGTGAAGAACGGTGTGAATCTGAAGTTTGGTGAAAGGAAAAAACAAACAAATTTTATCTTTTTATAATCAAAGTATTCCGACATTCGATAATTTGAAGCTTGATCAATAATAAATAAAAAGCTAGTTCTACTTCACACATGCATATCTAATAAATCCCAGATAATCACTGCAACTGTATGTCCCGAAAGTAAGCAGAACTTGTGTTATGGATGACCATACAGCGAACTGGGGGAACTCAGATTAAACATACATATACATTTTAATATAAACAGTCATGACCCGAGAACAAACATCTGTGTTTATGATACAAACGTATGCCCCGACCAGGACTCCAACCTGCGGCGTGTGAGGCAGGGTTTACCTAGGTGTCAAATAAGTATAAAACAAGAAATATTTCGGAAACCGTTAAAACATTCTATAAATGATGTTGTGATAAACTGTAATCCAGAATGCACCCCCAGTTAGGTAAGAAACCGCCCTCGTAGCTTTAATGAGATTCTTTGCCTCGTGGTTTGCATTTCAGATCAGATTTGCTGTCTTCAGTACAGACGAGCTCTGAACAGTTCTTTGTAGGCTGTTTTCTAGAGATTATGCAAAAATCACACGTCCTAAACAGTTTAAATGAGACGCTGTGATGTAGTTGATGATTCGCGTATGTTTTTATTTTTGGTGACCCGACAAACACGTAAAAGGCCCGGTGTCAACTAAAGTTGTCAACAAAATTAGTGTGTCCTACTAGCGGTCTTTGATCATAAGTTGGCCATATCTTAAAAATATTTTCTGAGCAAACGAAACTAAACTTGCTTTGCCTAAAAGTATTTAGTACAAGTCAAATTAAAATTAAAATTCATTTATTTATTTCTCAACATTGACAATTACTTGTTCTTATTTACGTTAAATAAAGCATGACTCTACCACCAGTTCAGAACAACCTTTGTGATGGACAACTGGCAAGAAATTTCACGGGTATCATTATAATTTTTTCTATACAAAATTATTCTAATCTGCATCTGTTAGCTCGGCAACTCTCCCTACCCCAAACTATTCAAACAGCAAACACCCTCAGACGGCACCTGTTCACGAGTTAACGCGGGATCCAGCGCTTCTCAAACATATTAGAGGAAAGTGAGCGACCGGTCACCCGACGCTACCATAAGAAGACTCAGTGACAATGACTCATTAGGCATTGTGGTCAAATAGTGTTCACGGCGCAGTTTTTTTCACATTTCGTTCTAAGCTCATTATAAAGGTTTATTTTAATATAATCTCTCATTCACGGCCGCACTCGAATACTTTAATAACAATAATATGGAAAACATAGGGTAATCCTAATGTACATTTTGCTTAGCACGTTTATATTTAGAAGAAGTTTGATGATCGAAATTCGCCTAGCAGAATCTATATTAAGACCTTCTATAATAACCATTTTTGACATCCCTGACAAACCGTCCACCGTTAGTTTCTTTAAAAAAAATTGCTGTTCAAATCTAGAACGCTAACATAAAACCACAAAGAGCTATCTACCATTGTATTGTATAGCTCATGTCAAATAAGAAAGATTATATAAAATCCATACAAAAACTATGCAAATAAAATTGAAACAGCTTCTCCTACTGAATGTACATTAAGATAACCATGTCCCAGTGAACTGGTTTCCTAAATAATGAGGTTTTGGAATGTTGACGGACGAAGCCGCGAGATTTACTTTAGTTGTTAATTGATAGTAGCTGTGATTATTTAATGATATAACCTCGTTTGTTAATATAATCTTGAATAAAGTAGTTTTATTTGTTAAGATCCCGTCTGGCGCGCTGCTGGTCCTTCCTATTTTGTCGGCCATTCCATTCAATCCTGTTTACTTGCTTGTATTCCGATCAAGGATAAGGAACACCCAGTGCTATTACTGGAACAAAGATAGTTCAGTAATTGAGTATAAAAATCACGTTTAATATTTTTTTATAAAACCACTGCGAACATTTGATTACTTAGCACTTACCATCAGGCGGGTCGTATGCTTATTAGCAGCAAATAGTAAAAGGAAATTAATACTATAAATGTAAATTTCAAGTATTTGGATGTTGATAACTCATAGAATATAACTTTGTTTAGGGAAATTATAAGTCAAGCCACACAGATTTCTTTATTGGCCACGTGATCAAACTTCTAATTTTATAACTTAGCAACGGGAAAATGAGATAGCCTCTAATAAACTAATTCGTCTTTTTGCAACACCTACTAAATATTCTATAGAAAGCGTAGTAGTTAAGTTTGGGTTAGGTAAATGTTAGGCTACAATTATCGCATGCGCGAGCCGAGCGAGCGTAGTGCGGGAGCACCCGGCCAAGCGCCATAATTGAAATTGGATGATAATTCAAAATTTTATAGCAAAAACATCGTGTAACAACATATTTATAGGGGCTAGGATAGTATCGTTTAGATGCTCGTAAATTGTGGCTGACTTAGTAATTTAGAAGGCAATGTAGATATTTAGAGGCGTATAATGCTATTAGACAGAAGTCTCTTTAATTAGCAACCCTTTGTTTATGGATATGAAAAGCTGTAATTACAGTAACAAGTTTACAGATCATTCAATTCTTGGTCACTCGCTTTTTCTCTAATTCTTAACCGACTTCACGGAAAGTCGAAAGTTCTTTCTGTTTGAATAATTTTACACCCCAGACTAATTGGGGCTCGAGCGCAAACTGTGGGCTACCTTATAAAAATGTCACGGTGACTGTTAATTTGTGCGAATTATATTTCACGAAAAGTAAGTACACGAAAAGAGGTATTTAGACTATTAATTTATCAAAAATGGTGTGTCTCTGCTCCTCTTTAAAAGGTTTTATTACTGCCATTATCATAAGGAGTAGACAGCCGAGTAGATAGAGAGGTTTCAATATACGACGTCCTAAGCCGAGGTCCATGCCCTCTCGGGTGCCCTTAGGCATATCGTATGTAGGAGTAGTTTAAGTTCCGGCAAAGCGCCGTCAGCGCTAAGCTATAAAGTCCGCTGAAATTTAAAAGACCATAAATACACTGTCAATTTCAAAAAAGAAGAAGAAGAAAACTAGGTAAGGATCTTTAGGTAGATAGATCTTTGCGCGCGCTCCCATGTGTGTGTATTAGTGCTTGTAAATATGCTACTCACTTTTGTGTGGCAGAAATGCAGCTGCCGCCACCTTGTCAAACCGTGTTTTTGATTCTTTCACAGTTTTACGGGGGGTTGGTTGAACTAGACGTACAACTAAACGTCTAGCGGTTTACTTGATCATTTTCTTCCGCTAACAAGCTAGCCACAATGTAAAATGCTCAGTTCGTAATTAGTAATTTTTTTATAAACTTGTTGATATCCCGCGATTTGTGCGAACCAAGCGAACGCCTTGAGCGCCATTATATAATAAATTAAAGACTATAAATATAGCATAAAACGTTCAACCAAACGGCTAGCGCCGAATGATGATTAGAAGGTTCTTATGCAATTTATATATCATTCCATCTATCATCAATTAAACCGAAATAAATTCACCGATACACGGCCTAAAAGCGCCATTTACACGCTAAAACGATCCATTTGTAACGCACCCAATTTTCTAGAAACTTTTGTCATTCCCACTTTTCCCTTTCCGCATGAATAATATTTAAAATATGATTTGTGTAAAAAAGGAATATAATCTCAAGTAGAGGACCCTGTTACCGTATTACTGGTGTGTAAGGCATACAAAAAATCCTTTTATTGAAACTAGCAGAGGATGTCGTTCATAATGTATTAGGCTCTAGGGTGTGTGTCTCCATTTTACTACGAGGATTGTGTACGGGGCTTTGTAATATCGTGCTTAAAGAAATACAGCTGTTTATTAGCACTAATTACGTAAAATTTTAATAAAACTAATAATATATGTATACTTAATGAATTAATCTTTTATCAAGGTAGACTTTTGGAACAATATCATATTATTGTTTCGATATAGGTTTAACCGTGTATTAAAATAGAAACGCGTTTCATTTAACATTCTTTGTGATTAAATGTACTAGCAGATTAATCTGTTACAGAGAGTGAAATATATAATTATCTAAATGTTAGGGTACCCCTCTTAAAAATTGGCATATAAAACACATGTTCACTATCAATAATATTTGTTTAGCAATTAATTTAACCTAAATGTATCGTGCGTTGACATATTTGTTATGATATCTCAACATTCACTCCTAAAGTATCGTGTCACATAAAGCATTGGAAACATCCCTCAACAATACTCCATATTTGCAATATTCAGTTTTTCTACTACCGGTCCCTGGAGGGCCATCCTCTATGACATATGCTCGGGTCGAACCCGGACCCGCATACATTGTGCCTTTCTGTCACCGTGCCGGTGGGGTGCTTTTTTAACACATGTTTTTTTCGGTGACTTGAAAATTGGATGATTGGAAATGTGTTATTTAAGATATGCCTTAGAAAAAATATAGTATGCAGAAGAATTATCGATATGTTGATACACTTTTGTTCAATATACAAAACGTATATAATGTAAAAACAATAACGTACCCTGGTAGTATTTCTTTTGTTTATTATGAATCTCGTTTGTAGTTTAACTCAAAGAATTCTATCGGTGAATTCATTAAATATATTAAGCGGTAATACGTTTCAGTTAGCAATATGTATTTCATTTTAACGTGATATTTATGAATTTTCGATAATTTAGGATTTGTAGAATATTCCTGTAGGGCTAATATAGTTTTCAAGCTTCGTTATATTTGTATTATTGTATTATTAGTGAGCCTAGTTGTCGCAATAATGAAATTTTTTATTTTTATTTTTAAAGGGAAATTGCTACGTCACTGTATGAATTTAAGTAAAAAAAAAATGCATGTCGTTAATTAAATATTTTGGGTTAAGAATTTAAAGTTGTCTAATAATAATAATAAATATTTCTAACAATCACACCACATTATCTAGCCCAAATTAAGTATCATTAAGAACTTGTGTTATGGATACTAGATAACGGATAAATAAACTTAAGAAATATATGAACACATATAGATATTTTTTTTTCATATTTAAATATTAGAAATAAACTTAAATAAACATACATACACATCCATGACTAGAAAGCAAATATGATAAAATATCCGCCTCTACCAGGATTCGAACCCGGGACCTCTGGCATGAAAGGCAAGGGTACTTACCGCCACACCAAACAGGCCGTCTAAAAGACGAACATCGCGTTCCATATTTCACTTAACCAAGCTTTGACGTGAAAATATTTTTTCAATAACTTTAATAAATCCATTATAAATATACAGGATGAAATATTTTATTAATAAAAATATACCCTATTGATCATTCAATCAGCCTTTAACGATGTGTAGGATGGCCATCTACTGGGAAAGTGGTGATCTATCTTCATTTGTTCGAAGGTACGATATTCTGTTCATTCCGGGGATGAAACACAATGAGTTTTCTCAATTCGTTGACAGATGGAAATTGATGAGTGTAGAGTATTGAGTATCAATCAAAAATATATGAATAAAACACAGAATTTTTATTCATTAGTATTGTGGCAGGCTAAATGTTTTTAAAATATAACTAATTGTATTTTAGCATTTACTTATTCATTGATATTAAGTTTTCGTAAATATATGATCTCCATATATTTGTAATGTATGTTTGCTTATCAAAAGCTTCGGACCACTCTGGTTAATAATGATCATCCTTTCTGTTAGTTTATAATACAAATTTTTTTATAGGCCCCTTCTGCAGGGGCCTCAGCCTCAACCCATGAAGATGGTGGTTTCCGGGAATGTATAGTCCACTTTGCTTGCCTATTGTGGTTTGGCAGACTGGCCTGGCTGGACTGGCTTTGATCAATTTATCAATGTTTTTATTTTATGAAACAGGTAAATCCACATGTTTCTTATGGTAGACAGGATTACGCCCTACATCACTTTTTATTGCTTTCTCAGTTAAGCTACAAACAAACAAAATTAAATGAACTGAAATACATTTCAAAATAATTCAACTCACGTGGACAAAAATATGCTATATAACACACCTCTTAATGTTTGCAAACACAGCTACAATCACACAATATACAAAATAAAAAACTCAAAAACGCGTAGATTAAAATAAAACAATTAATTTAAACAGCACTTTCGAATTTTATCACAAATATGTTGAGTGCTTTTACAATAAACTATTTAACAAAATCAACCGAAACCTCTAAATAATTAAATATTGACTACAGAAATCAGAAAAGGCAAATTGACTATTAAACGGTCATAGATTTTGATTTTCAAGTGAATGCTACCCAATTCTCTTCTGAATGATCGTGCTGGGGCTTATAAAGGCGCCCTCCCGCCACCAGCCGGCTTTCCCTCCTCTAACAGTCGTTTGACTTCTCTGCCAACAATACATGAAATAAAATAATTATTTTATATTATCCATACTTTCATTGAGTAAATAAAAAAGGTTTTAAAACAACGGTACGATCGATCACTATCAGTTTAACAACACACCGATAGGGTGACCACGCGTCTCGCGGCTATTCATCTTCATCTACAGGCTGTAGCGTTTCCATTGTAACCTATGCGACATTCGGATATGTACACTTTTTATTAATATTTGGTCATTACTTTTTGAGCTGAAGTTTCTTTGCAAAGAAGTAAAAAGATATATATATATATATATATATATATACGAGGTAAATATTTCATTTGCTAAGAGGCTAACAGACTACAAACTAAATTAAGACTCATTTTTTTATTCACAAAATGTTTTAATAAATGTTTGTATAAAAAACCTTTGTTTTGAAAGAATGACTTGAATGGCTCATTACTTGATTTTTTACTGGGCTAATAGTCTTAGCAGTTGCTTACTAGCATCACCTCATTAAGGGGTGGGATCAAGCATTATATTGTCCAGGCTTGAGTTTTTAGACTAGCCATATGTTGATAGAACCCACATGGATTTCCTCACCGTTAGAGGAACTCGCTTAGTGTAGGCACCTTAGCTGTAAAAATTCATCGGTACATTTGTTACCCTTCAGGATCGGACCCGGTAGCTAAATAGTAAAATTACATTCTGTTATTCATTATGAGAAAGTAAACATTTTAATAATAAACAAAGGATGAAGTTTTTTTAACCTTTGAGCGTTTTTTGAAAGTGGTTGTATGTTTGTTCTGTTTTGTAATTTCATTATATTATTTGTTACAGCAAGTGATTTCATTTAACATAAGATCAATTCAGAATGATGATATCGATGTCATTCTTATATTAAAATTCGCACTATTATGTCATTAGCAGAAGTTTATTATCATAAAATGTTAATGCTTTACAAATAGTCTGATTTGAAAAATATAATTTTAAATTAAAGGTTAAATTATTTGTCTGAATAATAATTTTTCTGTATTAACTATCTATCCCATTGTGAATTTCTTCAAAATCAATCAAAAAGTCATGTATACAATCAGTGAACCATTTTATTCCAGAATCTCTGATTGTTACAAACGCCACTGAATTAAAATCTAGTTACATAAGTTCAATGGTTTTTCAATCGCTTGAGTTAGATCGAATTATTTATTTTGATTTTATTATTTGTAACTAATAACATTTTATGAACGATGGTCAAATAACAAATTTATTAATTAATTTCTATAAGAACAGTGTTATTCAAATACTGAACAATTTCCTAACCTACTTATATAATAAAAATTATTAATATTTGACTTAAATCGATAACACGCAGTAAAATATAAAACTTCAAAATGCATTGGAACATAAAAAAAACGGCCAAATGTAAAAATCACACTAGCACCCTATCTTAAAAACATTCGTCTCAACTTAAAATTCCTCAACGTACTTAGTCTACCTCCGAAACTCCCAAAATCGATGCAATAAAGATCGTATCGTATATAACAATGTCAACAAAATCCCCCTTGAATGATAGTCACCCTGTAATGGGTAGATTGAGTGATCGCTCTCAGGCTGACTAGTTGCCGAACTCGGGCACCCTGTAGATGGATGGCACATATACGCTCTTATTGATTGGTGTTTTTCCTTGAGTTAATCGGGATTTTTGGGATAATGTGTTAGAGTTTTGTTGTGATTTTTTGGGTGTAAGTGGAAATTAGGTTGGTTGATGGAGATTTTGTATTAGAAGTAACTGAATTAAATAATTCGTGATGTAGATTCTGTATGATGATTTCTACTTGAATTCTACTTGAAGTCCTTATGTTAATGGTAAATCAGCGTTTATGTAAACTATACCATAAAAACATTCATGCTTCTTTTCTAGTCTAATATTTATCATGAAATTTATCTAGGCGCTACCAAATACCTAATGAAACAAATACCAACATAACATGTGACATTATTAATACAACGCACGAGAGTGAGCGAGCGCCCGAGCGACAAAATATGCAATATTGACATCTTCAAGGCTATTTCCAGTTAGATTGAAAACTGAGTATGGAAATACTGGTTATATTTTAACTATAGGTTATTCTCTAAGAGTAATAAGATCAAGCATAATGTGAAAAACATTGTTTTATTACGTAAAAAAATGTGGTAAAAATATAAATATTAAATCAATCGCGAAGATTATTTACAATAAAACTATTTAATGGTTATTGGTACGTTTATTTAGGAAAATATTATAAACCACAATTTACAGTTAAAAAAACCAAAATAAAATTTCGCGTATTCTGTACAAAATTTGTCTTTCACATGATTAAAAGTTTTTAGAGACTTAAAAAAAAGCATGAAATTCTGTATGAAAAATTTAAAAACCTGTTACTTTTAAAAACAAATCCATTAAATCTTTTGCCACTCTCATTGAATTCTTATTCTTATTTTCTTTCTTCTTTATAACATAGCTAACTAACACATACTCAAAAACATTTTCAAAAATTTCAAACGCCTTCCGAACTCTAAATCCGGTTTAACCGTTACCCAACCCTCGCCGGCTCTACCCGGTTATTTCTAGTCATATCCAGTTATTGCCCTGTTATAATTTTCTCACATAGTTTGCGAGCAATATTGCCAACTATTTAACGTTGCGTTTCGTAATTGATTTACGTAGATTCATACGAGATGCACTGGAGTTAGTTAAAACTTTATAGAGAGGTTAATAAAAGTTAAATAATGTTTTATTATATTTTGTTGAAGTAGTTATTGGTTAACGTTTCGTTTTTGAGTTTATAAATAAGATCAACATATTTATGAATGCAGCAATGACTGTAAAATAAACAGAGTTTGACTTTTAGCGATCTTAAGGGACCCCAGAATTAAATTATACGCCTCTACTTTGTTTTTTATTTTTTTTACATATAATTTTCATTAGTAACAGGTACAATCACAAGTGTTTCTTGCATTTATGTCACCCCTTGCATAGGTACTAATTAATTTAGCTAACTTTCCATGAAAATGTATGTAATATTAGATATGGCAATATTAGTTGGAAATGTTAATGAGTACAATCACAAGTATTACTTGCATTTATGTCACACCTTGCATAGGTACTAATTAATTTAGCTAACTTTCCATGAAAATGTATGTAATATTAGATATGGCAATATTAGTTGGAAATGTTAATGAGTACAATCACAAGTATTACTTGCATTTATGTCAGACCTTGCATAGGTACTAAATAATTTAGCTAACTTTCCATGAAAATGTATGTAATATTAGATATGGCAATATTAGTTGGAAATATTAATGAGTACAATCACAAGTATTACTTGCATTTATGTCCCACCTTGCATAGGTACTATTTAATTTAGCTAACTTTCCATGAAAATGTATGTAATATTAGATATGGCAATATTAGTTGGAAATATTAATGAGTACAATCACAAGTATTACTTGCATTTATGTCACACCTTGCATAGGTACTAATTAATTTAGCTAACTTTCCATGAAAATGTATGTAATATTAGATATGGCAATATTAGTTGGAAATATTAATGAGTACAATCACAAGTATTACTTGCATTTATGTCACACCTTGCATAGGTACTAATTAATTTAGCTAACTTTCCATGAAAATGTATGTAATATTAGATATGGCAATATTAATTGGAAATGTTAATGAGTACAATCACAAGTATTACTTGCATTTATGTCACACCTTGCATAGGTACTAATTAATTTAGCTAACTTTACATGAAAATGTATGTAATATTAGGTATGGCAATATTAATTGGAAATGTTAATGAGTACAATCACAAGTATTACTTGCATTTATGTCACACCTTGCATAGGTACTAATTAATTTAGCTATCTTTACATGAAAATGTATGTAATATTAGGTATGGCAATATTAATTGGAAATGTTAATGAGTACAATCACAAGTATTACTTGCATTTATGTCACACCTTGCATAGGTACTAATTAATTTAGCTAACTTTCCATGAAAATGTATGTAATATTAGATATGGCAATATTAGTTGGAAATATTAATGAGTACAATCACAAGTATTACTTGCATTTATGTCACACCTTGCATAGGTACTAATTAATTTAGCTAACTTTCCATGAAAATGTATGTAATATTAGATATGGCAATATTAATTGGAAATGTTAATGAGTACAATCACAAGTATTACTTGCATTTATGTCACACCTTGCATAGGTACTAATTAATTTAGCTAACTTTACATGAAAATGTATGTAATATTAGGTATGGCAATATTAATTGGAAATGTTAATGAGTACAATCACAAGTATTACTTGCATTTATGTCACACCTTGCATAGGTACTAATTAATTTAGCTATCTTTACATGAAAATGTATGTAATATTAGGTATGGCAATATTAATTGGAAATGTTAATGAGTACAATCACAAGTATTACTTGCATTTATGCCACACCTTGCACAGGTTCTAATGAATTTGAACTAATATTTGAGAATCCTACTCTCGGAGTATCCTAAGCCTTATCCAGTCGTATAGGCGCTGGTTTAATAATTAGATGGTTCTAGCGAGCTAAGGCAGCTATGCGCAGTATTTTGTTGCGTGCAGATTGCAGGCGAAATGTACTGTGCCGCTTTGTCTTGTGTGCATATTAGGTAGATATAGCTGGGTGGGGGAAAAAGGTTTGTAAAGCTTATATTTTTTTAAAAGAAGAAATTAACTATGTAATGTTATGAAAAAAATCTTATCAAAATCTTTTTTTAAGGTCTTACAAGAAGTTACTATTTGAATGCTCTCAAAAATTAGTGAAGCTTCTGTTACGAAAACCATCTATTTATTTTATTTTATTTTATTTGGGCGGCGAGCGATCACGAACCTGTGGTTTTTAAATATGTAACTATTCTATCTTGTATCAGGAAGTATAAAACATATATTTTTGATGGCCAATTTCCTGTGATACCAAGACATAAAAAAGCCAAATGGCGTCAGTAGTTCTGCCTCATACTCCGGAGGTCCCAGGTTCGAGTTATGGCCGGGGCATTCATTTGTGTGAAGAACACAGATGTTTGCTCTTGGGTTTTTTTTTGGTTCCCCTCCACGGGAACGGCAGGAGGATATAAAAATGCTCAGACGCATACTCAGCGCGCGCGATCGGAGTTATGTGGGACTCGTCCAGACGCCTACCAGAACCATACCCACTAAAAAACCCCCTGTCGGCTCGTGCATTTTTGCCACTCAGCCTTCATCTGAGCGACGGCCAATCGGAGAAAGAGGCCGCGCTAGCGGGGCCCTTAAGGGGTCACCCGCTGGGATTTACATAGCACTGAAGGTGCTCAAAATGAAAAGTAAAAAAAAATAAAAAAAATAAAAAATTGAAACATAAAATTGCATTAATTCGGATTTACGTTAGAATTAGAATTTACGTTAGAATTAGAATTTGCGGCCTGAAGGGCCAAGAGATCTAAAGTTAATTGCGTCGTTTCGCCAGTGTGCGCGTTTCTCGGTTTAGCGACTTTGTATATCGAATCTAACACAGGAGCAGTATATGAGACTGAATCTCTGAATTGGGATCTGAATCTGAATTGGGATGGGATTCGGCGCGTTTGAAGAACGATTCTGAGAGTGTTTTGAGGTGCTGTTGCACTGTAGGTAGTTCAAGATCTCTGTGCAGGTTCGCGTTACGCACGTACCAAGGTGCGTTTGTGGCCCTGCGGCAGAAGAGATTTGGAACCACCTGCAGTTTATACAGGACGGAGGGTTTGGCGTGGGCAAAGACTGGCAAAGCATATGACATGACGGGTCTAACGCAGACCTTATAAAGTGTACGTTTATTTCTAAAAGACATTTTACTTTTTCTTCCTATCATACTACATAGGCGGCTTAAGTAAAAACGCGCGAGATTCGTTACTCTATCGACGTGTGGCTTGAAAGAAAGCGTCTGATCTAAGGTGACGCCTAAGTATTTAATACTGCGCTTCCAGGGGATGGGAATACCTAACATTCGAATGTGAGGATCGTTGTGGCAATTACGACGTTTGTGGTCGAATTGAATAGCAGAACTCTTTTCTGGGTTGACATCGATACGCCATTTTTGAAACCAAACACCGAGGGCGTTTACGGCCTTTTGGAGTCTGGTGATGTTATACGGGATCGCTTGACTTTTAGTGTAAAAAGCGGTATCGTCTGCAAAGAGGGCGAGTTCGACGCCTTTCGGCGGAATGGGGATGTCGTTAGTGTACACAGTGTACAGCAGAGGGGCGAGGACTGAGCCTTGCGGGACTCCAGCCTTTATGGGACGAGGCGCGGAGAGCGTGCCTTCATGTTTGAATCGAAAAGTACGGTCTTTAAGAAACGACGCTATTAATCTGACTAGGCGAGCCGGTAAGCCTATTTTATAGAGTTTAAAAACGAGACCGCTGTGCCAGACTTTGTCAAAAGCCTTGGCTACGTCAAAGAGAACCGCGATTGTTTTTTTACGACACTGAGAGAATCCTTCGAGTATGTACTCGACGATTCGATGGACTTGCTGAGGGCAGGAGTGCTTAGCGCGAAAGCCGAACTGGTGGGGAATGATGAGAGGGTCGCCATCCGTTGGAAACAGATGGTTCCGCATTCGAGAGAGTATGACTCTTTCGAGAAGTTTAGACATTGCCTTGAGGAGGCTGATGGGTCTGTGATTAGCCGGGACATTCAGAGGTTTGTCCGGCTTGGGAATGCCTATGACTGTCGCTTCTTTCCAGGCTTTTGGAAAGTAGCTATGGTCGAAGCAGGCATTGAAGATAATAGCTAACAAGGTAAGCACCTGCTGGGGCAGGTGCTTAAGTGCGTGGTTGGAAATTCCATCCGCACCCGGAGCTTTTTGGACTTTTGACTTCTAATGAGAAGCAAGATTTCATCGTTAGAGACTGTGACAGGGTCGTCGGTGATGGGGAGAGATTCTCTGCGGAGAACTTCGTCCTCCACCGCCTGGATGTGGGAGGGATCCGCGGGTTGCGTGCTGGGCGAACATTGTGCCGCTATGCTGTCGGCGAAGCATTCGGCTTTCTCTTCGACTTCAAAGGCAATAGTGCCGTCGGGACGAGTGAGAGGAGGAACGTGAGAGGCGGTGTCTACGCGTAAGGCTCGGGCCATTCGATAATACGCTTGGTGGGACGGGGAGATATTCTCCGTGAGATCGTTAAACTGAGTGTCACGGAGTTCCGCGAGGCGAGACCTAACTTTACGTTGAAGCTGATTCGCAGCTGTTCTGTATGCTGGCGTGGGATATTTCTTGGCTCTCCGGAGAGCCGCGTTCTTGGCTTTAATGAGATTGCTAACGGCTAGGGGAAGCGCGGGTTTTGCTGTGCTTAGTAACCTTTTCGTTGTCGCTGATGGCTGAGTTAATAGCATCAGTTAGAGAGTTGACTAATGAATCTATTTTATCCGGTCTATCTAATTGGTCGGGCGAAATCCCAAGCGGAGAGTTCGGGGCCTCTAAGGCAGAAACTAACGTATTTTTAAAGCCTTTCCAGTTGGTAAAGGTCTTAGTAGATGTGACGTTAACGTTAGGCGTACCTAGCACGAGGGAGACGAGGCGATGGTCGGAGCCTAGGTCATCTAGGTCATCCTAGGTCAAGATTGATTCGCTTGATAATTGCAAAGTCGAGGATGTCAGGAGAGTAGGTCGGGTTGTTGGGATAGTGAGTGGGAGTGATGGGGGATATGACGTCTAAGTCAAGGGAGTTAGTGATGTCGAGGAGAGCGATACCGCTGGTGTTGGTCGATAGGCACGTCCAGTCAGTATGTTTGGAGTTAAAGTCTCCGAACATAATGATTGAATGGCCGAGGGCGAGAATGGCCTCAAAGTCGCTGCGGATTGGTCTGGAGCCACATGGTATGTAGACTGAAGCTATGATGATGGTCGGATGACCAGTCATAGCCAATCTACACACAGTGGCTTCCATGTTGAGGAGAGGAGGAGTAGGGAGAGGACAGCAATGGAAGCCTCTTTTGTAATATATAGCGGTGCCGCCGAAACCGTCGGAGTTGGGCCTATCGTTGCGTGTAAACGCGTACTTAGGAATAGCGTATCCCCTGGAGCGGTTCGGAGTAAGCCATGTCTCTTGGAGAAGGAATAAGTCAGGTTCTTTGTTCTGAAGGAAAATTTTAATCTCGGGAAGGTTGGTGCTAAGGCTACGAGCGTTAAAAGATACTAGGGATAAGCCCTTGGGTTTAATACAACTGGACGCGGGATTCGCGGGTCTAGACATTATAAATTACTTATTTACGAATTTATACAAAAATAAGAAAATATCAATTTATAACGAACTTAGAAGCGAGTCGGCTAACGCAAATAAACGCTCTTGAGGAGAGCGGGCGGCTCGCAGTTTGCGTGCGAGTACGGAAATTTCGTTAATATCGACGTTTTGAATAACGTCGAACACGGTCTTCATGTCCTCGGCCAACGACGACTGAGGTGCGGATAACGGAGCGGGACGCGGCCCTACGGAAGCTACGGGAGCTGGGATGGGTCGGGAAGGTGCAGGCGGAACGGCCGGACGCTGCCTCCAAGACAGAGCCTGAGTAGGCGTCGGCTGAACGGGCTTTGCTTCCGGGGGACCCCGGTTGCGCAGCGGCGGGAAGTTAGCGGGAATGAGCGGCGGCGCCGGTTTAGGCGTGGTCCTCTTAGTGGTGGAGCGCGGAGCGCGCGGGCAACCCCTGTAGTTAGCTGTGTGGCCGGACTGGCCGCACAACACACAAGCAGGGGGGATTCGGGGGTGCGAGTGCACTCCTTCGTTATGTGTGGATCCAGGCACTTAACGCACCTGGGGGGAGCTGAGCAGTTAGCCGCTGTGTGGCCATAGAGCTGGCAGCGGTGGCACTGCCCAGGGTGACCGCGGGGGTTGGAACGCATGACGGAGATGTTCGAGAGTCCGCAAATTGTGCGAGCCTCTCTGAAAATCTCCATCGAGTTGGGAGTTTTGGACAGGATTACTAGCGCTAACGGAAAACGCCTACCGCGGTTGGAGTGCATCTGGTGCACTGCTTCGGCCGGGAAACCCTGTCCCTGTTAAGGTCCTCGAGGATTTCTTCGTTCGCGAGCTCGAACGGGACGCCCCGTAGTACTGCGCGGATCTTACGCTCCTCCGGGAGGGCGTAGGTGTGATAAGCGATTTGTTTTAAAGAAAGTAACCTGGTGAACGCGCGGAAGTCGTCGACGATCGCGACCTGGATTTTAATTGTAATGCCTGCGTTGGTTGCTTTTTGGTAATTGATTTTTTGCTCTTTGCAAAGATTTGATACTACGGTCTATCGCGCTTTTTCGCGGAGAAAGACGGGCGGAGGGAGCTGAGGCTTCGGCGGGACGGGAGCGCGGCGCGTCGCTGGCTTCGATGGGACCGACGGAGACGCAGTTACTTCGAGCGATTTAGAACCACTATCGAATTTAATCGACCGCGGTAAGCTCAGCTCTGTTGTTGCTGTGCGAGACCGACTTAGTTGCAGCCGATCGAAGCCGGCCGCAGCGTAAGCCCTGCAGAGGCTATCTCAATTCGTCGAGGACGAGCCGAGATTTGTACGAATGACAGCGTATGAGTATTGCGAACGAGTTGTCGTCGTGAGACGACAATCGTGACTCAACAGCTGGAGCGACCGCGAACACGTCCGAGCGGGGCCGGACGCAGAACGGATCTGAGAGTGGCGTTTGAGTATTGCTACGAGAGAAGTCGTGAGACAACAATCGTGACTCGGCAGCCGGGAGCGACCTTCAACACGTCCGAACGGGTCCGGACGCAGATCGGGTCTGCTGCTCTTGGGTCCTTTTTTTTTTTTGTTCACCTCCGCGGGAAGGGCAGGAGGATAAAAATGCCCTGACGCATACTCTGGCGCGATTCCAGAGTTATGTGGCACTCGTCCCGACGCCTACCAGAACCATACCCACTAAAAACCCCCTGTCGGCTCGTGCATTTTTGCCACTCAGCCTTCATCTGAGCGACGGCAAGCTCTTGGGTCGTGGTTGTTTCTATTTATATATGTATGTTTATTCTGGGTCCCCCTCCACTTTGCTGAAAGGTCTTCCAAAACACGAGCTCTACTTACTATGAGGCCATTCAGCTGGTGTGATTAACTGGGGTATAATTAGGTATTATTATTTGTGTTAGGTAAATATTATTTCCTCGGCACGAATACCGGTAAACCGATTTTTGTTATTATTATTATTAATTTATCTCACTACACAAATTATTTGCAAAATGAGTTAGATACATGTGCTGTGCATCAAAAATCCTGAGTTAAAGTTTATTTGTGCTTCAACAATTAAAGCTTTGCGATGGTAGTTAGTGCGTGCAAACGATATGTTTTGCCACTGTTTTCTGCATAGATGTGGGTAAAGAAAACCTTAAAAAACCTTACATATTAAATATGGGTAATCTACGGTCACTTGTGTAACTTTCAGGAAAAACTCACATCAGCGATGGTCCTTCTTAGGTAAGTAGGAGATAAATAAAAAAAAAAAATTGGTATGTGAATACTGGTTACCATATTTGTCATATAGACAATTGCAAGAACAGGATCCGAACCTCCCAGGCCTCTGTTAGTCATAATTAAGTAAGGTTTATTATAACGTCGCAATGGGACGGGTCGAATGGCCGCATTGTTTGCAGAAAAAAATTATACCTAGGTATTTGATATTACCAATTGAATGTGTTATTAAATATAATGATCGTTTGATCCTAAAGTTAAGTATTATAATGACAATAACAATGCATTCAATTGATAATTTAATCACTTATAAAAAAGGATCGCTAAAGCTTTATTTTATTTTTCTCGCTATCTACAAACCAAATAGTCTGCGAATAAAGATAGTTTTATATATCGCTTATGTTTGAAATATAATTCTGATAAAATTATGGATGATTTCCAACAAAGCGTCACTCTATTGAGTCCGAGCAGTGTGGATTATTTCATAATGTTAAAGGCTACATATATAGACCGACCCGTAGAAGGCTAATTTGCTCATCCATCCGCTTTTACTCAAGGGAATATTTAGGATTGTGAAACCAAGACACCTGGTATTAAAGGGCCATGTGGCGTCAGTGGTACTTGCCCTCCCTCAGGAGGTCCCAGGTGCGAGTCTTGTTCAAAGCATTTATTTTTGTGATAAACACAGACTGTGAGAAACGCAGGTTACAGTTGTTTATTTTTAAAGTTCCCCCGACAGTCATCCATAGCACAAGCTCTGCTTAATTTTTGGCCATCCTTATTTATTATCCACGGCAATTCTGACATTTACGCGCTTTCAGTCAATATTTTTTTTTAAGAATAAACACAAAAACGCTTTAGCTAGGAAACTTAGCTAAACTCTTTATCTATATAAATAATTAAAAGCAAAAGCTTTAATTTTCGTAACAGTGTAAAGCCCACACAAAACCATTAAATCCCTATGTAGCGAAGTTCTAAAGGCGCGGTATAAAGAGTGAATCGTTTAAAAAATTCAAAAAGTTCTCACTTCTTACGGAGGATTGCAAGTTGAAGCCTAAGTTCGCTCTAAGAGGTAGAGGCTTAGTGGCCAAGTTCTAGAACTTTGGGGGGCGTGTAAGAGCGTTTTAATACTATTATGACTAGACTAGAGTGGAAAGATGCAGCCTGGTTTAATGGTTGGTTCTTTTGTTATATTTATGTTAATAATTTTAGAGAACTGCCATTAAAATCTAAGTATTGTTTATCAAATAGAATTTTTGACAGGATTTATTACTTCCTTAAAATAAAGGTTGCAGAAAAAATTTATTGCTATAAACATGAGAACTATCATTCCTTTTGTCTGTACTAATTCGTGGTACGAAACTTTTGGTAGCTGATCCAGGCAAAATCACCGCTGTAACTGCCCCCACACCACAAAATACCGAAGCACGTTTGGAAACGTGAAGTTAGCCGATAGTCGACTTTTTAGAGGACTATTACTTAGCTATTACTTCGAATGAGTTTACTTCTCCAAAGCAGTTCCTAGGAATTATTTTATGAACATCAACTTTATTGAACGCTCGGAAAAGTTTATGTGCTTTTGAACTTAAATTAATGTAAGTGCTGGGATGATTTTATTGTTTTCACTTGAATGCTCATTAGAATAATGGTTGTTTAAACAAACCTAAATTTTTTGTCATTTATGCTGCCTATCATATACAGCTTTTGTTAAAAGTGCGGAACCTGGACTATATAAAAGACTGACATCTTAGGAAATAATTTTGGGAAACGCTTTTGCGAAAAACACACACTAGAAAAATCAAAGTAATAATTGTTTGGTTATAAGTACACTTTTTATCCGATACTTGGAAGGAAGGTTAAGTTTTCGAGTGTATGTATGTATGAATGTATACGTGAACATATATTATGTATGTTTATGTATGTAAGTATTAATAATACTTTGGCACACTCTACAACCTGAATCATTTGATGGATTTGAACAAATGAATGAGGTATCATTCAATTCGTCTCGTTTCATGAGAACAGGAAACGAGAAAATAACTTTGGTAGTCGAGCTTTTTTGTCAAATTCTGCCGCATGTTAACATATGTATAAAGTGAATTATATTCTATATAAACCAACATGTGTATCATACAAGTTTAACGCGAGCGTAGGGTAAATGAGTCTACCTATATTAAAAACGCTAAAACTGTAAATAAAAGATACACCCACCAGATTCTAAAACAGAATCCTTTGTAGTTTTTCAGCAGTTTTTTCTTTGTGTTCAGCATTCAAAGTTGTCGACCACGATTGTGACAGACACTATCTGCATTGTGTGCGTTACATTAGCAGACGTCATGTTTATTGTAATCTATCTTTTTCCTCTTATGGTGCCTCTCCAACTTCTAACAATAATCATGTTTGAAATATTTATAGTGAGATAAAATTAAGACGTATTTACTTTATTTTATATGAATTTTATTACATATATCAATTCAAAAACCGATGTAAGAGTCAGAATTCAAGTGTATATTTTTTTATCACTGCACTGCACTAGATCCTTAATTAATGATGAAAGGTAAATGCAGAAACTGAAACCCCCATTTTTATGTTTGTTTTTTATTTATAGATATCTAATTTCTATGCGTTCGAAAGTAAGTAAATAGAAGAATATAGAATAATAATAAATAGAATAGAGTTTCACAGCACGAAAAGTTGTAATATATTATATCGCATATAAAATATTCGCAGATTTTCGTTTTGGGGTTTTGTAAGTGATTGATTGGTATAAATCGACACAATTGTAAGCCTTCAAATTGTTTTAATTATATAATAATAATAATAAATAATAAATCCCCAGACAGATACACCAACTGTATGGCCCCAAAGTAAGCAGAGCTTGTGTTATGGATGACCATACAGCGAACTGGGGGGGATCCCAGAATAAACATACATATATAAATACAAACAACCATGACCCGAGAACAAACATCTGTGTTCATCACACAAATGCATGCCCCGGCCAGGACTCGAACCTGGGACCTTCGGCATATGAGGCAAAGCTACTTACCACTACTTTACTTTCTTAGCTATAATCGGGATGTAAATCTGGATAATATAGTCACCATATTGTTCATTTCCAAACATATGTTTAAAATATAATAGTTAAAGTATTATAGAAAAACGTGGCATTGCAGAATGAACGCACACGAAGCAAGCACTGTCTGTGCATTGGCACCGAGCAATGCTGTCATTTTACTACGAAATCGGTGTTCACCAAATTGGAACCAAGTTTTTATACACTAACTTCGGATTGAGAAGACCGATTGCTGTTTTGTGGCGTGAAATATTAAAAATTTTGTTGGATTTTAATGATTTATAGTTTTCAAATTTTATTATTTAACGCTCTTGAAGTTATTTATTCTCTCGTTACAAGGGTTTTTAATTGGAAATAACATCTTTTGATTAAAATAATAATTTAATTATCAACGTAAGATCCAAATGTTTATGCAATTTCATGGTTTTTCAAAGGTTATCGTATTATTTTGATTTCTTTTAATTAAAGCCCCTTTGTTCTCACGTAGTAGGCATTTAGCGCATCTCTAGCGCGCGAAACAAACATCACAAACGCTCCGATAAAGTAAACTTTCATGATAACATTGGCCAACCACACATCTCAAGCTGTTTTCGTGAACTTGCAAAGATTATTGTATTATTTTTATTTTCCTAGTTGCTCAGTTTGTGGCAATTGAACCGTTCCGGCTAGTACTAGTAATGTAAATGTAGCACGTTCAAATAAAGTTTCTAAATATTCTTACTAAATGATAAATTAACACCAATAATTAATTCAATCGCCCATAACACCAGGACGTCATAACTCAAGACATGTCCATACGCTCATTTACAAAATGGTCTACAAATAGCCGAGGATAAACGGCCATAGCCTATCAGGCACTTAGCTATAGAATGGTTCTAGAAATGGTTGGTTTCGTCCATAACTCATGCACAATACAATGGTTTGAAGCCACACAGCCAGCATCTGTTTGGACAGAAATGCATTGTTTATTTGGAGATTTGAAAGGGATTGTGATTATTATGATGTCAGTCTAAAGTGTATAGATTGTTGGCCACAACTGTTCAACATTATAATTAAAACTTTCTGTTACGATTCCTTATTATAAATACTAGTGAGTTTTTTTGTGGATTCCAATACAGACAACGTGGAGGTCCAAAATAATATAATAATAATATCTTTATTTTCCTAAATTTTTAATACAAGCGAATACAAGCTCTGACTTCCAACATTGGTACGCAGACCTGTTTTTCAGAAGTCAGTTCCTTCCTCATTACGTAATTTTCGTTTAATACTTCGTGTTAACAGATATACTCATACTACAAATACATTGTGTTATAACGTGTTAAGAATCTTCTTTTACTTTACATTCTTATACAAACACAAACAAATTCGGTGGGTAGTTCATTTCTTAAAATATAATTAACCACTGGTTCAACAACTAAACTCACTAAGACTTAGAACTACCCACTTTTAGTAAAGATAACATGTGATAGTGTAAATTTGTCGTGTGGTAAAAGTAAAAATAAATATTGTTACATTATTATGTTAAATGTTATAATGATAAACAAAACACATTAAAAACTGCTTAATTTAGATATACAAAGAACACTTTATATAATCTACCAGATTTGAAAGATTTCCTACATTTTTTTTCACAAAATTCATAAATGTCAAAAAAAAACACAAATAAAAAGTCGCTAAGTATTTGTTTTGCCTTGTGGTTTATATTTTTCTATTCATTATTATGATGTTAAACAATGTACGTTTAAAACTGCATACACATTCTTTTTGAAAAATTACTTAATATATTTTATTTTCGCATAATAATTTAAACAGCAGTTTTTTTTATATTTTACAATTGTTTTAACCATTCAGAGATAACAATTCCTCAACATCCTCATAATTTTTGGCGAATAGCCATTTTTTTTATTTTAGAACAAGTTAGAACAAGAAGTTACGTTTACTTCTCTATGTATCCTTTTGTAACGCACTAGAGACTTGTTTGCGAACGTACTAGAAACTATTGCAGTTGAGAATTACACTACTCGTTTTCCACTTTTAATCAATTACTTCTTGTCTATGATATTTTCTTAAGATTTGGTATACATAAAGTTTTCTTACACTTAGCACTGTTGTCTTTTGATAAAGCAGCTGAGTAGAATATCGAATTGGTACATACTTTAAGAAGAGCAAGCTGTGCCCTTTCTAGATTCAAAAGGCTTGATTTCGGAGCGCTGTCCCAGATCTCTATGCAATACGATAAAACACATTCTGCTAAAGCTATATAAACTGTAATTATTAATTTGTGGCTAGCAACAGTTCTGAAATTCTTAAAAACGTATATTAGTTTTCTTATACGGGGGCCTAAACTTAAAATATGTGGAGCCCATGTCATTTTTGCATCAATTACTATTCCCAGGTATTTGATTTCCTCCACTTTTACCATTTGTCGGCAGTCACAAAGTATGGTACCAGTGCTGCAGTTGAAAGCATGAATTTTTATTTCGTGGTTGCTAGGAGGATTGGAGACTGAACTTTTGTTGAAACATAAAAAATTTGTTTTGGTAATGTTGAGGCTTAGTAAACTCCTCTCCAGCCAATTATTGACCAGTCTCATAACATTTTCTACGCTGTCTCTTACATTGTTCCACGATTTCCCGTAGAACAATATAACGGTACCATCCGCAAACTAGGGCACTACCTTGTGGTATACCGTAGTTACAATGACTGGGATCACTAATATTGGTTCCTATCTTTACCCTTTGAACCCTATTATTTAAATAGTCCTTAAACCACATTAGAGGCATGCCCCTGACCCCAATATCCTCGAGCCTAGTTAATAGAATTGGTATAGATACGGTGTCGAAGGCTTTCTGGAGATCCAAAAAGACTCCGACACATCTATCCCCTTTATCTAGGCGGAAAATAATGTCAGTAGTTACTCTATGAACAGCATCTTCTGTATTACGTCTCATCCTAAAGCCATATTGATTATCACCTAGCAAATTAAATTTTTTAAGATACTTTGTCAAACGATTATTTGCAAGCTTTTCAAGAATTTTGGATACGACACTCAACAAAGAGATAGGTATATAGTTAGTAGGAGTATTTTTATCACCCACCTTGAAAACAGGAACAACTATTGCTTGCTTAAGAATTGTAGGGAAACAACCTGACTTTAAGCTTAGATTACAAACATGGGCAATGAGTTTGGCAAGGCGAATAAAATTCTTCTTAATAACAATCGTTAAAATTTGATTGAGTCTTTAAGTCTCAACTTAATAAAAATTTAAAAAATCCGAAAGAAACTTGGAGAATAGTTAAGGATATCTGTAAACTTACAGACAAACAATCGATGTCTTCTGAACTTTTAAACATTAAGGATAATGTTTAAAAGTTCCTCCTTAAAAGTTCCTATTTGCCTCAACACCTGTTTGGTGTGGAGGTAAGTACCCTTGCTTTCCATGCCAGAGGTCCCGGGTTCGAATCCTGGTAGAGGCAGATATTTTATTGTATTTGCTTTCTAGTCATGGATGTGTATGTATGTTTATTTAAGTTTATTTCTAATATTTATACATGAAAAAGAAATATCTATGTTTGCTTGTATATTTCTTAAGTTTATTTATCCGTTATCTAGTATCCATAACACAAGTTCTTAATGATACTTAATTTGGGCTGGATAATGTGGTGTGATTGTTAGAAATATTATTATATATATTATTATTATTATTGGATAAAAAACTATTGTTTGGCATCGTAAATTTGATCTTATCATAAAATGGTCAAAACAGGAGTTTAAGCGGGTTGGCTTGTCTATGGCAGGTCTTAGTCCATGAACAGCCATCAAGTTACAGTAGTTATTCACTGATACTATTTGAGATGTATGTGATACAGTGTCTATATTTATATCTCCTGTGAGTATTTTTTTTCATTGCCCGTTTTATTGGATTTTAGTACATTATCCATTGAAGCCAAAAATAAATATGGATTAGAATAACAAGGAGGTCTATGAGACGCCACTATTGTGAACTCATTATCAATATTCAAGACTAGACAATTGCCTTCGTCAACGTTAGGTTTATTTGAAATAAAATGTAACTCTTCTCTTATGTAAACTATTACTCCGTCATTTTGGTTTAAACTCCTTTTTGTACTTACTGAATTGTAATTTGGGATACAAGGTAATTTACTACCTTTTGTTATCCAACATTCTGTGAAAACAATCACATCAACATCAATTTGCAAATTTGATAAAAATACTAGGTACTCATCGAAATTACAATTAACACTTCTAATATTCATACAAAATACAGATAAAGTAGAATCACTTTGATTGTAATGAAGTACATTTTTACACTGGGATAAGTCATCGAGGTGGATGCACTTGATTTCTTCAAGTGCATCAATACCTTTTGCTATGCTATCGAATGCTATGGATTTGATGATCGTTACTTATTTTAACTTGCCTAATGGTGTTTGAATCTAGGACATATTTTTTGACAATATACGATTTAAAAAAAAGGTATTTTCTATTTGGAATTTGTATAGGATACATAGGATGAAAATTAAATGGGTTTATTGGATTTAAATTATAAATAGGTAGTTTGTAGGAAATTTTGTTACTTAAAGTATTATATTTGCAGCTACAAAAGTAGATTAACTTGTTTATTTCTGTTATTAATATTTTTAAGGATTTTATGTAGATAATGTATTAGTAAAAATACGGCATGTTAGTCAGATTTGTTCTTTGTATGCTTCTAATTGGTGGACATCTTTTATGTGGATTTGCGGCGATTCTTCATTCTTTCTTATAAATAGTCTTCCAAAGGAAGTCCAGCAGAATTTGAAATTATTTTGTTTGGTGAAGTCCCTGGACATTTTGAATATTTTTCGAGCATTCAAAGTCAAACTTTCCGAGATATATACGGTAACTGGTAGGCCTTTAAGGCCACTATTGTCAGTACTTAGTTGGTTCGAAGAGTTTTTCCTGTTAAAGTCCTTGCAGCTTCTGATTATTTGTGCCTTAAGTAACGGATGGAGTTCAGCAAGGATTACGTTGGTCTTTGGATTGGATCTTTGTACTCCAATGAAACCTTTAGTGCGTCACAGGTTTTCTTAACAATTTAAATTAGTTCCGATTTTTTTTCTCCTTTGTCTTTCGGAATATTGCAAATTTCTATTATGGTTGACTTTTGGTGGAGCTGCAGTT
This sequence comes from Marasmarcha lunaedactyla, assembly GCA_923062675.1. NCBI lineage: Eukaryota > Metazoa > Arthropoda > Insecta > Lepidoptera > Pterophoridae > Marasmarcha > Marasmarcha lunaedactyla. The sequence goes on from OV281358.1 coordinate 8,938,381, forward strand.
CATCAATTTGTTTTTCTAAAGATTTTGTGTAATTTTGTGTAATGTTAATTTTGTCACCTCTTTTTGCATTTTATCGCATGTATTGGATAAAAATTGTATCGACTTTTGCATTTCCACGTAGAACTCTTTAATTTGAGAATTTTGAATTTTAACTTCTTTTACATCTAAACTCAGTTTGCTTAAAATTTCGGAATGTTCTTCTTTAGCCATCTGAATTAGGCTGTTTTGCTGCTTTACCTCTTCAATTTCTATTAGCAGTTTGGAAAGAGTCTGTTTTTGTTCTTCTTTAAATTACTTTATAATAGCCAAGATTTCTTTTGTGCAGCCACCTTGCATTTCCTCTTCATTAGTTCGAGTTCTTAGACTTTTTTATCTTTTTGTAAGTTTTTCAATGTCATCTAGACGTTCTTTACCTACTTCCGAACCCGAAGAACATTGTTGCTTGCTGGGAGGTGTCATCGCCATAGTTACACAGTGAAGTCGTAGTAATCCGATCTATATCAATCAAATCGCTAAAAGCTTATTAATTGGGACACACCACAAATGGTTTACCTTACTTGTCACTGTTTATGCACGCCTAGTACTTTGCGTTTTGAGATAGGTTAAAGAATATTATTATTGTTGATTTAAAAAATAGATATTTAACGAGACAAATTTGACACACGACCGTTTCGTAGCTCGTTTAGAGAGGAAGGGGAAATGTGACTTGAAACTGGTTATTATAGGACATCCTGTGTAATTGATTCTATAACATATTTAAAATCTAACTTAAAAATGGACATGAATAACTCGAATATGTATATTAGTCCCTATTAAGATTAAGCGACCAAAAGTACTGAACATTTTGTGTGAAAGATAAGACTAGTACTACAATACCACCGAAACACTCCAAAACCATGCGTAAATAAATATTACGAATCCCGTATCCCTATGAAAGTGTGAAATTACAGTACAATTTGCAAATATTCCTACAATGATTTGCACAAACATGCGTACGACGAAAATCACTTAACACGTGACAAATAGTGTAACAGTGACAAGCTTTTAAGATGGAACTAATGACCCACGAAAATATGTAAATGTGCTATTACACAAAAAAGAGGTGTTGATATAATTTATTAAAGTCTGGACACGGCACCCGCCGGTAAGCCTTACTACATATTATTGTCTTGTTACGCCCCGAGAGTAAAAGTACATACCTAGCCTAGAAGATTTTAAAATACTGGTCTAAGACATTCCAATGTCTCACTCTCCATACAGAATTAGAGTCACGTCTTTGATACCATTCGTGTAAAATTTAATAGTTCTTAAATAATTATTTATATTTTGAACTAAAAGTCTTAAAATTCAAACCATAAAAACTATACACTGTATACAAAATAATAAAATCAATTGTGAAATTTGACAAAATCAGTTTGTTTTCATATATATTAGTTAGGTTTATATTTAATAGACGTATTTTGTCACTGTTTTGTTGGGCTTTCTTGTAGTTTGTAGTAGCCCTGCCTCATGCGACGGAGGTCCCAGGTTGGAGTCCTGGTCGGGGCATGTATTTGTGTGATGAACACAGATTATGTTCTCGGGTCATGGTTGTTTAAATTTTTTTTATATGTGTATGTTTATTCTGAGGTCATCTAGGACAAGCTCTCCATACTTTGGTGTGTTTGTCTGGTATTTATTTAGGTTTTACACCTTCTACTGTGCTATAACCTGCACTCCCGGTAACCCCAACAATCTTTATTTACATACAGTTGCTAATACTCTATGGAAGTACCGTTAAACTATGCAATAGCCATGTAAAAAAATATGTCATATCCATAATTTCATTGCTCATGTATAATGGAACGAAATCACATCGCTTGAAGATTGCTTCACGAGTAGCGGGCGCACATTTTTTATGATTGATATAGAAAATAGGTATGTCATATGTAAAAATGATGTTATTTATTAATAAAATAGGTATAAGTTATTTCATGGTTTTGTGTTTTTTTTTTATTTCTTTTAGCTCCGTGATTGGTCAGTTCAAATTAAGACAGATAAATGGAAATGACAGTTAAAAACTTCCAACATTTATTATTTAGACCCATTAATAAAGTTGGCCTGACTGCAGACTATTACAGAGGTTTTTTAGATCAAATAAATACTTTGTTGTTGTGTTAACTTGCGGAACACCATAGTTAATGTTTACTATAAGAATGTAAAAATTACACCACAGGTATTTGCTATAAACGAAACTGTCCAATGCCAGGTCTGCTGGACGAAATGTCCTAGGAAATAAGTTGTAACTTTGTTTCTATGCTTTGTGTTTGTTGCTTCAATTGTATTTGTTTACAATAAAAAAATCAATACTCGTCATTATAAATTAGTACCATAAACATACAGGGTGTTCGGTACAACGTTGAACATACGAAAATGGGGGGCACTTGGGGTGGTCTGTTAACTAACTAGCCCAAAATATTTTGGGCTAACAAATCTATGCCACTAACAAATTAATCACCAAAAACCATTAACCACCATTTTTAATTACAAAAGTATCCTCGCCTGTTCAAACCTCGAAAGTCATCAAAAGGGCCCTTTTATTGACCCCCTATTGTTTTCCATTACAAAGCAGGGATGGACCCGTGGTAAGAAAAAGTTTTCATGGCACAAAAGAAAGTAAACAGCTATGGAGTCGTCCCTGAAGTTAGCTAGTTAGCGCATGCGGTTCCCTCAAAATAGGGGTCTGTGGGCCAACTAATATAAGTAAGTTTTTTGTCTGCTTCGATAGGTGACTTCATGTTTGGTCTGATTTGAATTAACATTAAATTGATAGTTTTTATATTATTTTGAGATTGCTTACAATTAGATTTTTTTAGTATTTAAGTAACGGGGTATCGAGTAGGTATATCATGTTAAACAGATAACGGTTAGAAACTTTTGAAAATTCTATTCATTTTCTGACAAATTCAACTGATATAAAATACATAAATGTACAAAACATTTACTGAAGTAGTTTTCTGAAGTTTTTTCTTCTGAAATGTTTCTAACACATTATTCTGAAGTATGTAGATTGTACTGAATTTGATTTGGGTAGCTGGAACTCGAATTCAATAAACCCTTTTCTTTTTTTAACAGCAGACTGAGGCATATGTTTCATCCTTTACGTATGGGAATATACTCTTCATGTTATTTAATAAAAAATAATTATTAAAATGCATAACGAAGCCAATAACTCTATTAGATGTAGGTCTCTCAGAAATCACTGTTGTTTCTTTGGAAAAAGTTACAAATAGTTGGAAAAAAAATGAGGAGCTCGACCGGAACATTTTATCACCAGTTGTTATTTATCTAATTCTGGTGACCAGCCAATCTGTTGTACAGTTCAGCGAAAGTTATCATGTAATCAGTTAGTAATTACGATTATTTACCACCTAACGTAACATTAGCTTGTTTTTGAAGGTTTATTAAAACCAAAACGTTATAAAGTCGTTTTAATGTCGTTATAAATTTTATTATTGTAGATGCCGAGAGCTGCATCTAAACTATATGTCATAGGCAACATTTTTTTAAAGTTTGTCATTGTAAAACTGCAAACGAAAACGCGATTTATCTGATGGTAAGTGTTATTTGTGCCCATAGACATCATTAATTGTAGTAATGGTTATTAATTGACTACCTATTAATACAACTCCTGGATAATTTTGCTATATAATTGTGAAAGAATTTTTAAAATCTGTTGTTACATTATTTATCGACTTATTACATAAAAATAAACAAATCTCTTTAGAAGAATAGTTTAGAAATGCAGATATCGAAAGTTAATACTTTAGGTACTGTACCTACGACGGTTGTTCTAGCTTAGCTATACTCCTTACCTGTAGATAGAGATACAGCAGAAATACAAGCTATCAAGAGAGGCAACTTTGACGGCCGAGTAGCGGACTTCTCAGTTTGAAATCCTGGTCGGGGAATTCATTTGTGTGATGAACACAGATGTTTGTTCTTGGGTCATGGTTGTTTATATTTATATATGTATGTTTATTCTGGGTCCCCCCACAGCCCGATGTAAAGTTATCTATAAGACAAGCTCTGCTTACTTTGGTGGTATACAGTTGGTGTGTTTGTCTGGGGATTACAATTATTATTATTAAGAGATTAAAAAATAGTGTTTCTAAGAAGAAGAAAACACTACTTAACGATGCTTAAAAAGCCAAAAAAACATATTTTGCGTATGTTCTTTTAATGATATTAGAAGTTGAGTACAGTTCTTATTTATACCTATAATCAATTATATGTGTTATGTTACTTCTTACGTCAGTTACTTTTCCTAAAGTTACTTTCCGAAACTTATTAAAAAAAAAATATCCTCACCAAAACAAAAACAGCAAACATTTTGTTTTTTATTAGCAAAGTTACAATTCATCTTCATATACTATTCAGAAGCCAATTTACCGCAGAATACCACTGCCCAAGTCAAAGTTAAGCACCCTTTAAGCCCTGTCTATTCTACAGTAGGTACTTACGGAGGGCAGTTCAGAGTAAATGAGTGAACTTTTTTAATTCTACCCACACTTCGTTAAGACTATCGATCAAGTACAACGCTTTTAGATGTTACGATTTGAAATCGTATTTATGAAATTCTGAACCTAAGGCGGTATCAAAACGTGATTTGTATGATTTTGTCAATCACATCAATTGCTCTTAATATAACATTTCAATTGTAACTATTGAAATAGAAGTTAGTATATGTTCGGTTTGGACTGGAATCTAAATAATAATTGAATTTGTCTAAGTTGTTTATTAATGAAATGTTATCTCATGAATCTACGTTCGCTATAATTGTAACCAAACGACCACATGTTCAAACAAGGTGTACCTATGTGTGTGCGCAAGATTTGTTTGATCTGCCCGGTCACACACACATCCGTTGGCGTGTTGGCACATTAACAACTACAAATAAAGCGAGCTTCGCTTCGGGAGATAAGAGTAGTATAAGAATACTTAGACTTTCTTTAATACATATCTTAAAACCCCTAGCCGCACCTGTCTGAACGCGATAAACTTTAAAACTATCAAACGGGTTACGGGTTTTACCAATGAACAGAGTGATGCCAGAAAAAAGTTTATAGTTTGATATGAAGGTACTTATTAATTTCGGTATGTACGACATTCACAACTTGTACTGTTAATAAATTAGTTGATAGTTTTTATAATACCTTAACGGTAACACGACTTTTAAACACATGCAGGTTAGGATATAAATACCTTGCAAATACTCCAAGTAGGATAAAAAAACGTTACAAAATATAAATATAATCTTCAAAAAAGAATCTGATGCGACACTACAACAGAAAAGGATGTTAGGTACATAATATGCTTCAAATACTCGTGCCTGATCCTTGCCTTAACTATAGCATTTTATATTGTCATATAAAATTCTGATACAAATATCCAATAAACATGTACTCTGTATCTATAAACATAGAATAAACCTGTAACCCGTATCTATAAGAAATAATAACAGGTCATGAAAATGTCGATTACCCAATAACTTCACAGCATCTTTAAGTCCCAGTTAAAGAAATTGTATACAAAATCTTGAAATAATCGTAGGATATAAATGCGAATCTTTCACCCAATGTGTAGATTTTGTGTTCGTTTTTTGTTTGTTCTGAAAATCGGTGCCAAGATAAACAAAACTTTAAATGGCAATGTTACTAGTTCCTGAACTGAAAATGCACTTTTGAAGTTGGGCGCGATGCTTGTTTCAAGGGATAATGTAAGTAAGTAGTTTAGTAGGTTTTGGAAACACGATTATCTTAAGTAGTTGGAATTTTTGAAAACTATATAAGGTGACAACTTTATAACTTGATTTAGATGAAGGCTGAGTGGCAAAAAACTGCACGAGCCGACAGGGGGTTTTTTTAGTGGGTAGTGGTTCTGGTAGGCTTCGGAACGAGCCCCACATAACCTGGATCGCGCGCGCCAGTGTATGCGTCAGAGCATTTTTTATCCTCCTGCCTTTCCCGTGGAGGGGAAAAAAAATAACTTGAACATCGACAGACCCGATCTGCGTCCGGCCCCGTTCGGACGTGTTGACGGTCGCTCGCGGCTGTCGAGTCACGATTGTTGTCTCACGACTACTCTCGTAACTCAACGCCATTCCTGCCGCACTCTCGAGTGTAGCCCCAGACCCGTTCTGCGTCCGACCCCGCTCGGACGTGTTCGCGGTCGCACCAGCCGTTGAGTTACGATTGTCGTCTCACGACGACAACTCGTAGCAATTCTAATGATGCTGAGATCGAATCAATATCTCGCTTCGTCCCCGATGACTTGAGCTAAGCCTCTTTGTGACTTACGCTGCGGCCGGTTTCGACCGGTCGTAACATAGTCAGTCTCGCACTACCGTGCACCCTCGAATAGTTCCCACACTTCGGTGGAAAGCAGCAACAACAGAGTTGAGCTTACTTACGTCGGTATCCGACGATCATTCGCAAGGCTCGGGCTGATTTTCTGGATATGTAACGTAGTCAATCCTGCACTTTCAGTGCAACCCAATTTTGCCGTCAGGTCTAAGGCCGGTTTTTGTTGCCAATTTATTGACAACACACTCCGTAGTAGACCCCCGCGTTGATCAGGTGGATACGTATAACGGTGCCAACGAAGCCTGATAGCGTTGACCCGGTGCGCTTCCAAGGCCGTTCAGGCCTCAGAGAAACTGGCAGATCAGATAAGGCCCAACTCCCGCCTCCCGTCTTCCTCCGCGAAAAAGCGCGATGAACCACGGTTTCTAACGTTCTTTCTAACACAGCACAAAATTAATAACGTTAAAGCCTCCAACGCAGGCGATACAATCAAATTTCAGGTCGCGACCATCGACGACTTCCGGTCTTTCACTAGGCTCCTATCGGTCAAACAAATCGCGTATCATACCTACTTCCCGGAGGAGCGCGCGAAGATCCGCACGGTATTACGAGGCGTCCCCTTCGAGCTCGCGAACAATGAAAACCTCGAGAACCTTAAGTCCTAGGGCTTTCCGGCTGAAGCAGTGCACAAGATGCACTCTAACCGCGTAAGAACGTTTTCCTCTCGCCCTTTTCATCTTATCCAACATTCCCAACTCGAGGGAGATCTTCAGAGAGGCTCGCACAATCGCTCCCCCATTCCCTTGGCTCCCCCGGAGGCAAGTCCGTGCAGCCGACGCTGACTCCGGCTCTCTCTTAGAGAGAGCGTCCGGCCGCTCCACCTTCCCGTCCTATTCCAGCTCCCGTAGCTCCCGTAGGCCCGCGTCCCGCTACGTTGTCTTCACGTCAGTCATGGTTGGCTGCGGACATGAAGACCGTGTTCGTCGTTATTCAAAACGTTGACATAAGGGAAATCACCGTACTCGCACGCAAACTGCGAGCCACCCGCTCTCCTCAAGAGTATCTATTCGCGTTTGCCGAGCATCACTCACTACTAAGTTCTTTGTAAATTATATATTGAGTATAAATTCTTGAAATAAATAGTAAATATAAAGTCTAGACCTGCAAATCACGCGTCCGGACGTATCAAACTCAAGGGCCTAACCCTTGTTTCATTAAACATTCGTAACCTAAGTACTAACCTTCCAGAGCTCAAACTGTTTCTTCAGAATAACGAGCCGGACCTACTGCTTCTCCAAGAGACGTGGCTCACTCCAAACTATTTCAGGGGATTCGCTATTCCCAAATACGCGTTCACCCATAACGATAGGCCCAACTCCGGCACAGCTATCTACTACAAAAGAGGTTTCCACTGAATTCCTCTTCTTACCCCTCCTGTTCTCAACATGGAAGCCACTGTGTGTAGATTGGCTATGACTGGTCACCCGACCATCATCATAGCTTCAATCTATATACCTAGTGGCACCAGACCTAGCCGCCGCGACTTTGAAGCCATTCTCGCCCTCGGCAACTCTCCGAACATAATGACTGAATCATTATGTTCGGAGATTTTAACTCCAAACATACTGACTGGACGTGCCTATCGATCAACCCCAGCGGTATCGCTCTCCTTGACATCACAAAGCAACTCGACTAAGACGTCTCCCCCGACAACCCAAACCATTCTCCCGACATCCTCGACTTTGCAATAGTAAAGCATATAAACCTCGATCTCAGGTCTATCGAACCGCTCGATGACCTAGGCTCTGATCACCGCCCCGTCTCCCTCGTGCTAGGACCGCCTAACGATAACGTCACCCCTCCTAAAACCTTTACCAACTGGAAAGGCTTTAAAAATACGTTAGTTTCAGCCTTAGAGGCCCCGAACTCTCCGCTCGCGATATCGCACGACCAATTAGATAGCCCGGATAAAATAGACTCGTTAGTCAATTCCCTCACTGATGCTACCAACTCAGCCATCAGTGATAACGTAAAGGTTGCTCAGCAAGGCAAACCCACGCTTCCTCTAGCCGTTAGAAATCTTACCAAAGCTAAGAACGCGGCTCTCCGGAGAGCCAAGCTCTATCCCACGCCCGCCTATAGATTAGCTGCGAATCAGCTACAACGTAAAATTAGGTCTTGCCCCGCGGAACTCTGAGACGCTCAGATGAACGATCTCATGGAAAATATCTCCCCGTGCCACCAAGCGTATTATAGTATGGCCCGAGCCTTACGCGTAGACGCCGCCTCTCACGTTCCTCCTCTCACTCGTCCCGATGGCACTATTGCCTTCGAAATCGAAGAGAAAGCCGAATGCTTCGCCGACAGTATAGCGGCACAATGTTCGCCCAGCACGCAACTTGCGGATCCCTCCCACATCCAGGCGGTGGAGGACGAAGTTCTCCACAGAGACTCTCTCCCCATCACCGCCGACCCCGTCACAGTCTCTTATGATGAAATCTCGCTTCTCATTAGAAGTCAAAAGTCCAAAAAGGCTCCGGGTGCCGATGGAATTACCAACCACGCGCTTAAAAACCTGCTTCAACAGGTGCTTACCTTGTTAGCTATCATTTTCAATGCCTGCTTCGACCTTAGCTACTTTCCAAAAGCTTGGAAAGAAGTGGACAGTCATAGGCATTCCCAAGCCGGATAAAACTCTGAATATCCCGGCTAATCACAGACCCATCACCCTCCTCAAGGCTATGGCTAAGCTTCTCGAAAGAGTCATACTCTCTCGAATCATCTGTTTCTAATGGATGGCGACCCGCTCATAAGCCCATAAGTTCGACTTTCGCGCTAAACACTCCTGCCCTCAGCAAGTCCATCGCATCGTCGAGTACAACTTGACGGCTTCTAACCGCGGCGTTTTAAAACGGTCGCAGTTTTCTTTGACGTAGCCAAGGCTTTCGATAAAGTCTGGCACAGTGGTCTCGTCTATAAACTCTACAAAATAGGCTTACCAGATCGCCTAGTTAGGATAATCGCGTCGTTTCTCAAAGAACGTACGTTTCATTTCAAACATAAAGGCACGCTTTCTGCGCATCGTCCCATAAACGCTGGAGTCCCTCAAGGCTCGGTCAACCCAGAAAAGAGTTCTGCAGTTTACTTCGACTGCAAACACCGTCGTGTCGCCGACAATCTCCACGTTAGAATGTTAGGTATTCCCATCCCCTAGAAGCGCAGTACCAAATACTTAGGCGCCACTTTAGACCAGACGCTTTCTTTCAAGCTACACGTCGATAGAGTAACGAAACTCGCCCGTTACTTAGGCCGCCTACATAGTATGTTAGGTAGAAAAAGTAAAATGTCTTTCAGTAACAAACGTACGCTTTATAAGACCTGCGTTAGACCCGTAATGATATATGCTACGCCAATCTTTGCCCACGCCAAACCCTCCATCCTGCTTGTGGCTCTGATGAAGGCTGTGAGGCAAAAAATTGCAGGAGTCATTCAGGGGGTTTTTTTAGTGGGTAAGGCGCTGGTAGGCTCGGAGAGCGTCCCACATAACATCGATCGCGCGCGCGGGGTATGCGTCAGAGCATTTTTTATCCTCCTGCCCTGTCCGTGGAGGGGAACAAAAAAAAACTTGAACATGACTATTGACAAAAATACGTTTTCATTACATACATATAAGGCTCTACCAGGATTAGAATAAACGATGCTTTTAATATTTAACTAGTTCTGACTCATATTTATTAAAATAATTACAGAAATTCTAATTACTATGTAAAATAATTACTCATTTTCATGAACAGTAGAACAGTGATTCTTCGTAATAAATAAAAGACAGATTCAAGTACAGAGCCAATTATAATCTTGGAAGGAGAAATCATCGTATTCCACCGTCAAATAAAATCTAATACATGAATCTAATACATGATGTTTGTTTGTTATGGTTCGTTGAAAGGCAATCCGTAGTACTGGCTTCTTTATTTGGCTTAATTGTGTTCAGGAATTTATTATTATTAATTAGTGTTTAATAGTGAGACACCTATAAGGTTATCTGTGAAATGGGAGTATTTTGAACCTGGGCTGTTGACGATCTAGAAATTATCTCGCCATTTCTGGAACTTTCCAAAAAGCTTTGGTCTTTACAGGTTATGCGTAATTATAGTACATTTTTAGAAAATGGCAACATTTAAACCGTACTAATGGCTTGTTAGTTCGTAGAAAAGTCGGTAGTTCTATCGGGTTACTTAAAACTACAATTTTGAAGAAATATCCCAAAGACACCGTTTAATAAAGTAGACGGCCGAGTGGCGTAGTATGTAGGAGCCTTGCCTCATACACCGGAGGTCCCAGGTTCGAGTCCTGGTCGGGGATTTCATCGGTGTGATGAACACAGATGTTTGTTATCGGGTCATGGTTGTTGATATATTTATGTTTATTCTGTGATCTCCTCCAGTTCACTGTGTGTTCATCCATAAATAAATAAAAAATAAATAACATAAGCTTTGCTTACTCTGGGACCATGCAGTAAGTAGGTTTGTTTGGGGATTCATTATTATTCATCCCGGTAGGTCTTGTATAAGAGTCAACATTTTTTTCTATTTTCGCTTACTCAGGATTGTGTTCTGAGTATCTTTTATCTGTATCTTTCTCATTCCTGTCCCATTTCTGTCCCATTCTGTACCTTTTTGACAATTTATTACATCCTAAACCTAACTTCTAACTAAAGTCGCGCGCTCACTAATTTTTTGGTCTGTATGTTGTAGCCATATCGCAGAATTGCCCACATCATGAATTTATCGCATATAATTATCATTATGGCACGCCTCCGGTGCACGCACTACGCTCTATAACGATTCAACAATGTGGCTAAATATGAAATGCTACCATTTTGGGGCATGACGTCGAGGATGGCATTCACTGCATAAGTGAGATGCTAAGTTGTTTATTGGTCACGCTTTCACACCTTTAATATTCAACCGATCATGGTAAAATATTTATAAATATGTCGTCATAAATGATACAGGATGACTTTTATTAAATCCAGTTCTATTCCGAAATTGTACCGTGAACTGTTCCGGTACCTACGCGAGTGAGTCCGCGGCAGCTACTAATAGTTAGGCTAGTTAATGGAAAAACCTTATTTTGTCAAATGTAAATACAGGAAATAAAACTCAAAAGATTAAATTCTAAGTACTAAATTCAAACGCTAATAACATGATTCACTATATTTCAACTTTGTAATATTGTAAAGTGTGGAATTGGAACATAAAGTGCAATTTGGTTGGCGACACTGTCATAAAGTTACCTATTCATTTTATTACGTTTGTCGCTGCTCAATGCAGATGGAAAAATAAAGTGAAAATGAATATCAGAGCGTTTCGCAACTGTCAGTGTGTAGGGGGCGCTATAACGTCTTGTTTTGGTGCATTATTGTTTCTATAAATTGGATCTTGAAAGGTTCTGAGTTTGCATCTTGGTAGTGTAATAATTTGTATGTACCTACTAGTAGCACACTTGTGTCACTATATACCCGAACCAGTGGTAGTTTCAATATACGACGTCCTAAGCCGAGGTCCGTGTCCTCTCGGGTGCCCTTAGGCGTATCGTATGTAGGAGTAGTTTAAGTTACGGCTAAGCGCTCTAAGCGGTAGGCCACACAGTCCAGCGAAATTGAAAAGCCTAATAGGCACATAAGTAGAAAAAACGGATAAGTAGAGAAACGAAACAGAGACAAAGCTTCTTAAGAACGTGAAAAATTGTTACCTATTTTGGTAGGGTTATCACAATAGGCTAAGACAAATTAAACAAAACATTTGTTAAATAGTTTTATTATTCAGTATAATAGAATACTTCACAAATTACTGACTCTTATAATTTTCTTTTTATAATTTTTTTTTAATAATCTATTGTTTCTTTAGATGGTGTGGTAAATTCTGAATCTAACATATAGTTTTTTTAAGTAATCTAAAGGAAAACACTCGCATGGTTTTTCAAATGTACAATCTTTAATACGTTTAAGTATTTCATTGCAAATATTGACAATCTTTATTTCAAGACCGAAAAATTCGCTAAACTTTAGCTCGAGCAATTAAATTAAATTTTTTCTAGTATTATTCATACACACAGTACAGTAAACAACCATTATAAATAATAAAATACCACGTTTTTACATTAAAATATTGAAACTTGCAACTAACAAAACAAACAGCGTGCGTCGATATGACCGTAAGATTGTCAACTGGCTGTGCCTTTTGACAAGTCTCGCCGCGTACGTGACAAGCTGCCAGTGGTCGCCGCGTGCTTGTAGTAGTGCAACCGATTCGTGCGGTTTTATGAAGTTTGTCTCTGTTCCGTTTATCTACTCATGTGTAATAGGGCCATAAAAAAAACTGTCCATTTCGAAAAAAAAAATGTGTCACTATATACATACCTACGTACACCAAACCCTGACATGAATTACTTGGTTTTTTAATCTATCGTCGCCGGCAAACTTGGACGCAATGCACCGGATGGTAAGTGGCAATCGTGCCCATAGACTTCAATAATTGTAGATGGTATTGAATAATTATAATTTTATTTATTACATATCGATTGATGTTGCGTAGTCGGCCGTAGACTAGAGTTAGAGCTGCCTTTGTTTCAATAATCACACTGGCTGTCCCATTTCTTTATCTGGAACATAAGCACGTAAAATTTAATTTTTCTAATTTAGGAACGCCTTAGAAACTTAACAAAAGCTCTACTGAAACTTCTTGTTGAGTTCTTGTTGCAGGTACAGAAGCTTGTGTACCTATGCATGACAAAATTATACTAACTGAACACGTACACCAAAGCGAAAAGATACCGTCTGCAACACAAAATTAAGTTGCATATTCACAAGCACACGTACACATAGGGCCGAACCATAAACGAGTTGAACTATCTATACTAATATCGAACGAATAAAAGGTATTTTTAAAGTTTATTTCGCTGTATTACCATAACACAGGTTGTCCATTAATTTAGGGTTTAATAGTGCGTCAGTTGTATACAATGTGAGTTTAAATCGAATTTGAGCTGGGTTTTAACTTGCACTCCTAAAAATACAATAAAGTCGAAGCACACTTTGTTACTAAAACTATATTATGATCATCACATTCATGGACACCTCATAGTTACAAGCAAATTAACATCTAATCTAGTTAAAAGACTTGTAGAATTCCGTGGGTGACGCCCGGATACTTAAGATTTTTCAATAGCTCGAAAGAATAAACAACACCTTTTGTACTGTGACTAGGTGTCGTTTATTTTTGTCATTAATTTAGCTACATCGCGATTCACAGAAAAATTGCAGATGGGGCAATTATTTGTTTTAAGGCAGTAAGCTAAAATTAGCTCAACCTGAATGAAGGGTTGAACCATTCAACACTCGAAAGAAGTATTGTTGCAAATATATAAATCAAGATTTTGATTTAAATATTTTGTTTAAACATGTTGATTTAAACTATAATCTAGAATAATTTAAGCGATGTTACAATAATAAGTGATTTAGTTTAGTGAATTCAATTTGATGTAATAATTATTATATTACATCAAATCAAATTGTAATCATTGTAGGTTTTACCCGAATACATCGTTTTATTTGATAAAAGATTACCATTTTCAATACATGTTTTATCGATTATGTAAAAAAGTATCATATATCAGCTTGCGTTCAAAGAGATTGGCAGATACATAAAATTTTATGAGTGGTTTTCAAGTAGGCATATTCAGTGTATATTTTTCGTCATCAACAGATGGCACCGCATAACTTTTGATATTAACTTTTTGATCGCACCTTTCTTAAAGTAGATAAATAAAACTAAATTAAAGTGTCTTTATTTGTATCGTATATTTTTTATTTGTAATATTAAATATCAAGAATGAATGAACTTGTTACAAAACTTCCCATAAAAAGGGTACTCAAAATGTCGTACCACACGGCTGTTATCAAAATTGTTAAATATTTTCTTAAGTTTTCACGATACATACTTTAAATAAAACACTTTTTACCGGATATTATCGCGTATATTTTAGTTAATTTTAAAATTATTTCGACGTTTCGGCATCTTTGCAGTTGCCGTGGTCACGATAGACTAAGGTGTTGTTCATCTATTGCCAGTAATAAAAACTACATGATTGTCAATACATATTAACGCCATCTGTTTCTCAGTCTTCTCGCATAACGTCCCGGATTGACACAAAAGGCACTGACTGTGTCCTGAGTTTGCAGTCTAACAGTTTGCTGGTTTTTCATTTTGATGGTTTTAAGTATTGGGTCCCATGTTGATGAAAGTTTCCAACCATCTTCTCTATTGAAATTTGGATGTTTTTTAATTTCAATAGTTTCTCTGATCATCCTAGGTATAAAATGTTTCTCTTTTGCTAGGATCTTCACGGTATCAAATCTTAAATAATGGTTGGGCTTGTCTATGGAATGTTCACAAACTGCAGATTTTGAGGTTCGTTTATTTTTTAACATCAGAGATGTGTTCTTTAATGCGAGTTGACACATTTCGTTTGGTTTGACCGATATAAGAGAGCCCGCAGTCACAGTCGATTTTATAAACGCCTGGATCTTGTAAAGGGATGCTTGATTTTATTGGACGAAGATGCTGGCTTATCTTTGAGTGCGGCTTGTAGATAGTTTTGATTGAAGCTCGCCGAAGAATGCCTCCTATCTTGTCAGTAACACCCTTTATATAAGGCAGGAATGCTGGTCTTCGTTCAACTGTGAGTGGCTTTACGCGGTTTCTGCGACGGCGACGCGGTGTTTTTAAATCGTTATCCCGCAGCACTTTAACCAGGTGGTTGAGTTCCTCATTAATGTGTTGGGGATCGCAGATTCCATGTGCTCTCTGAAACAAAGAGTTGCCTACGGCAGATAATTGGCTCGGGTGGTGATGGGATTTCCCATTTAGATATCGGTCAGTGTGGGTGGGTTTCCTATAAACAGTATGGCTAAGTGTACCATCAGGATTTCTTTGTATTAAGACATCTAAGAAAGCTAATTTGTTCTCCTGCTCCAATTCCATAGTGAATTTAATTTTAGAATTAAGGGAATTGAGGTGGTTTAGGAATGCAGTCACTTCATGCTTAGGTAATATAGTGTAGGTGTCGTCAACGTACCTCTTGTATATCTTCGGCACAACAGGTGCCATTCGGAGCGCTTGCTCCTCGAAGTTCTCCATGTAAATGTCAGCTACAACAGGTGACACCGGAGACCCCATGGCAACACCATCAATTTGAATGTAGTAATTGTTATTCCACATGAAGTAGCCAGATGTTAAACATAGCTCTAATAGTTCTGCATATTCCTCGGGCAAGTTTGACTCACTTAGCTTCCTTTTTACTATATCAATGCAGTCTCTAACAGGTAGTGAGGTGAATAGAGACGACACATCAAAGCTAACCATAGTTTCATTGTTAGTTAACTTGAGATTTTTAAGGTCACTAACAAAATGGTAAGAATCCTTTACATATGCACTTGTCTTTCCTCGCAGTTGTGAGAGCACAATTGCTAAGTGCTGGGCCAGCTTGTAAGTTGGTGTGTCTAGCTGGCTCACAATAGGTCTCAAAGTTACTTTAGCTTTGTGTATTTTTGGTAACCCATACAATTTTGGTGGTTTTGCACTTGCTGGTGTTAACTTTTTCACATCTAAATGTAACAAATCTTTGTGTTTTTGTATTAAAGTGGATGTTTTCTTCATAATCCTGTTGGTGGGGTCGTAATTCACCATTTTGTATGTGTTTTCATCCGCTAACAACTCCAAGATTTTTTCGTTATATTCAGATGTATCCATCACTACGGTAGCATTTCCTTTATCTGCAGGGAGAACTGTTAACTCGTCATTATTGCGTAAGATCTTCAATGCAAGGCGTTCTTCTCTGGAAAGATTCGATTTCGGTAGACTATTGCGTCTTAATACGCCGGAGATATCTTGCCGTATACTTTCAGAATCTTCCTTTGAAAGTTTGTTTGTGAAAAGACAGTCTTCTACGCGACAGATTATGTCTTCTACCGGTATTCTAGACGGAGTTGGTGCAAAATTTAAGCCCTTCGATAAAACTTTTATAACATTTATTATTCTTTGGGCACAATGGCAACCAGCCGTCGATATTACACGACAGGCTATTACTGCCAGTCTCACGTGGTGGAATGAACACGGTATTATTTTGAGGTAGTAGATGCGCTACGTAGGCCAGTCATTGAATTATCTAAAACAATAGGACAACACAGTTAGTACCATCACTAACTGTGTCCTTTGTAACATCAAAGATATATACACTATTTAACATAGACTATCAAAATATTTACAAAGATATATTAAACTGCAAGATATATTTACAGATGATTTTCAGGATAATAGGCTGGTTAGAGGAAAGGAGGACCTTCATGCTGGTTGGCCTGGGGATCTGGGGGGGAAGAAAATCATAGAGAGAAATCGGGAGGAGGGGGCAGTTGAAAAAAATATGGTCTACTGTTCCATGTTCTGAACCACAATTGCACAATGGGGAGTCACGGATGCCAATCCTGTAAAGAAATACAGGAGAGCAACAGTGACCCAACCTTAATCTGCTAATGACAGATGTGGTCTTTTTGTTAAATTTCCTGTATCGACAGAACCATGGTTTAGCAGGTATAGTGGGCTGGATATCTCCATAATGCTTTCCAACAATATTACGGGAGTTGTCCCAATCTGTGCTCCAGTTATGGTACAGATGAACTTTGGCCAGGGCACTCAGGTCCTGGGCAAAGCACCTGTAATGTGTTGAGGAACCGGATTCTACAGAATCCCTGGCAAAACAGTCAGCTGACTCATTACCAGCTATACCTGCATGTCCAGGGATCCAGGCCAGCACTATGTTTATGCCCTGAAGGTTGCAGAGGAAAAGGTGGTGCTTTATTTGGAGGATTGGAGGAAATTTGGACCCTAATTGGAAGGAGTTACTTTTGAGCGCTATAAGACAACTCAGGGAGTCAGATAGGATTAGGGAATTATTCAACTTGTTATCCAGCACATATTTAACCGCTTCTAAGAGGCCGATTGATTCCCCAGTGAATACACTGGTTTGGGGGGGGCACTTGAAAGACAGAAGAACCATGAATTTAGGTATCCACACAGCTACCCCAACACACCCCTCAGTGGCGAGTTTTGAAGCATCCGTGAAGATAAGGGTCCAGTCATGCCATTTACTGTTGATGATGTTGTTGAACAGGAGGCTAGCATTAGGGTCATTTTTGAGGATACCAAGGTAAGTTAGGATTAGAGGGGAGAACACTAGAGATTCATAGGGAAAAGTATAAAGATACTGGGATTCTGATTGGAAAATTGGAGTTGTGGAAGGGACTAGGGAAGAGAGGCTTGTAACAAGCCGGGGGGGAGATTTATGATGCCAATATGATGAGTTTGAAAGGGAACTCTGGAGAGAGCTTAGTTTAGGGTGGAGAGGGTGGGAGGAAAGTTGGAGGGTTTTTGAAATAAACCTATTGGCAAGGTACTGTCTGCGAAGGTGAAAAGGTGGTTCAACACATTCTACTCTCATAGCATTAGCCGGAGATGACTTCATTGCACCTAGGATAATGCGCATTGACTTGTTCTGGATTTTATCAAGGGTGACAAGACCTGCTTTGTTACAGGGTTCCAAGAGAAATGAGCCATAGTCAATGACACTCCTAACTAGGGCATTGTAGAGGAGTTTTTGAGAGTAAGGGTGGGAACCCCACCAGGCTCCTGACAGACAACGAAGAATATTAATATTGAGCTCGCACTTCCTGGCTACATAGTTAAGATGGGGAGAACCAGTCAGTTTAGAGTCAAAAATAACTCCAAGGAACTTGACATCTTGAACAATTGGGATTGGATGGTTTTGGAAAGATATAGAGGGAGGGCAATAGCGTCTTTGCCTAGTAAAGACTATTACATTACTTTTGGAGGAAGATAAGGTAAGATTATGAGAGTGGAGCCAGTTGCCTAGGTAGGATAAAGCAATGTTTAAAGGGCTGGAAGCAGCTTCAATTACCCTTACCCGAAGATAAAGGGCAATATCATCCGCATACTGTAGGATGTTGCAGAATGGGTTAACTGATCTGTCCAGATCCGAAGTATATATACTATAGAGTAGGGGACTGAGGACAGAACCTTGTGGAAGACCCTGCCATACTATACGAGCTGGAATATTAGCATGCTGATGTCGGATTTGAACGAATCTGCCAGATAGGAGGTTATAGGTAAAGTGTGTCAGTCTCACCGGAATACTCAGCTGGAGCATTTTCTGCCTGAGTAGGGGGAGGTGGACATTGTCATAGGCCGACGAGACATCCAAGAACACTCCCACCACAGATTCATTATCAGCCAAGGCTAATCTTAAATCCGAGGCGAAAATACTCAGGCTATCCATCGTGCTATAACCCTTCCTATAACCATACTGGGTGGGACTGAGGAGGGAGTGATTTTCAGCAAACCATTCCAGACGGAGTTTTACTAAATGTTCAGAAATTTTAAGGAGGGTAGGAGCTATTGCAACTGGACGAAAAGAATTTGGATCTGTAGGATCCTTACCGGGCTTTAGAATAGGAATAACTAAATGATGCCTCCAAGAGGAGGGGATATCACCAGTGAGAAAAATAGTGTTGATGATGCTGAGGAGAACCTCTTGGAAATGGGAACCTGATTTAGTTATAAAGGAGTAAGGAATGCCGTCAAGGCCAGGACTAGAGTCATGGAGGCGGTTAAGAGTAAGTTTGAGTTCTTGCATTGTAAAGGGGCTGTCCAAGGGGTTGGATGAGGAGAGTGATGGATAGGGAGATGGTAATTGGTCTAGAAATGGTACAAATGGAGGGGCAATTTTGTCAAAAAACAGATCAAGCCATACGGAGGGGTCAGATGACGTAGGAGAAGGAAGGGTAAAAGCGGCACCTCTAAAGCGCTTCAGGGAGGTCCAGACAATTGGGGAAGGCGTACGGGGGCCTAGGCTTTCACAGAAAATGCGCCCGGAATCTCTTTTCTTTTTTTTGAACAGCCTTCTGGCTTTAGCCGAAACCCTTTTATACAGCATAAAGTTTTGTGGGGTCATGGATGAACAGTATCTTTTTTCAGCAATTCTCCTTTCTCGAACCATGTCTGAGCACTCGGAGTCCCACCATGGGGGGACCCTCGATATTTTGGGTCAGGATTTTTCAAAGGAATGTATGAATTTGCAGCAGAGAGTAGGCAGGATACGAGAGAGTCATAGCAGGACTGGATATTGTCTGGAGTGGGGGTAGGGATTAAGGAGGACAGGCGGTTTGTGCTCAGGGCAAAATTGCCCCAGTCAGCCTTGTCGATTTTGTGTTTAAGGAGGGGAGGGAGTTTTTGTGGGATAGGGGTTGAAATGGGTACCGAAAGAATAATGGGATAGTGATCACTACCATGAAGGGAATTAAGGCGGTTCCAGGTTACAGAAAGACTAAGGGAAGGAGAGCAGATGGAGATGTCTACCGCCCCATCACTCTGATGAGGCCCCGCAATGCGCGTAGGGCGGCCATCGTTCAACACACAGAGGTTCCGGTCATCAATGACATCCGCCAAACACCTACCCGGTGCATCATCCGGCGCGGAGCAATGTATACCCCATAGGCTATGATGACAGTTAAAGTCCCCCAGGATGATAATGGGATGTGGGATAAGTGAAATAAGGGAATGAAACTCATGTATCAGCGTAACTGTAGGGTTGGAAATGTAGACAGAAACAAGGGAGAAGTCAAAAATTTTAACGGCTACAATGTTTATAGGGAAGGAATGGGGAGGAAGTTGAATAAGGGAGTAAGGGGATGAGCGTTTCACCAACAAGGCCACACCTCCATGATGATCTGACCTGTCATCCCTGAGGCAGGCAAAACCAGACAGCCGAAATCGGCTGCCCGGGGAAAACCAAGTCTCAGAGATAGCAATAGCCAGAGGGTCATGTCGACGAACCAAATGTGAAAGCTCATGGGTTTTAGGGCGAAGGCTCCTACTGTTCCATTGGAGCAGAGCTGGCATGGTTAATCAAATTATAAAGCGGGATCAGTTTTGATGCAACGTTGGGCGGTAGGGAACAATCACTAAATCTGGAGAGGATATTCATTAAAATGGTAGCAAGTTGTTCAATGAGATTATCATTTTCGGGTTCACTGTATGGATTTACTAATGCACAACCAGGAGTAGGAGATGGAGGATTGTAGTTACCAACTAATTCCACATAGGCAGACTTGTCATACCCACGGGAAAGCGGTGATCTAGGTTTTGGTGAAGTTACTACAGTTTTTTTATATGACTTAGATGATGAAGTAGGGGGTGAGAGACTTGAGGGAGGGGCTTTCAAAGTATCAGCAAAGGATTTACGGACAGTAGGAAAGCGAGATGCTGCTTCCTGAAAGGAAATGCTGTCTTGAGACATAGCCAATTTAATGGACTTCTGTCGGGAGAATTCGGGACAGGACTTGTCAGTAGCCAGGTGGGGGCCTGAACACTGAAGACAAGAGGATTTATCAATAGGTACCAAGCATGAATCACCTGAGTGGGGTTGTGCACAGCGAAAACACCTTGGGGAGGAACGGCACTGGGCTTTAACATGTCCAAACCGGCAGCAATTCAGGCATTGTATAGAGGGGAGGATGTATGTCTCAACAGGAAGAGAAGTATTAAATACAAGGACTCTTTGGGGTAGGACTTGGCCAGAGAAGGTAAGTACAACAGAACCAGTTGGGACCCACGTTGGGCCAGAAGGATTAACAATTTTTCTATTAAGTCGGCGGGCTTTTAGGATTAAGCCATATGACTGGGATGGGGAGATTGCTTCTACCAATTCTTCCATTGACCATGTAGTAGGGACATCGCGTACTAAGCCCATTCTAGTAATATTGTAGGAGGGGATTGTGGGCACATATTTGTGAGAAGTAAGGTGTTGGCTATTCAAAAAATCATTGGCAGCAGCAGCGCTTGTAAATTCCACCGACACGCGGTTTCGGCCAATGCTCTTAACACCATCACTTTTAATATTTTTAAAATTGCTAGTGAAAAGGAACCTGCCGAAATTTAATTTATTTAGAGTCGTGCCAGAAGCCGGGTGCAATTCATCTCTAGACACATGGACAAGGAAGGGGCCGTTATCTGCATCAGTGTATTCTTTTTTGGCAGACAAGCTAGGGTGTACGTAAACTGATTGTATGGAAGAGGATGGATCAATTGAAGTTTTTTTTTGTAACAGATGATTCGGGAACGTCCAAGGGTCGTTTTCTAGACTGGGAAACAGAGGATGGAACATCTACTAATGCTTCATTGCATGCGGTAGTAGGATCTGGGGGCTTAGGCGGAATATTATCTGCCTCCATTGTACTCCACAATTAATTAAAACTACAAATAATCTATAATATACAGCTTACCAAACCAGAACAACACAAAACATACACAAAAACACGAAATAACTCAATGAAAAAAATATGAACACCACGAAATTAAGCAAAACACGTGTTTACAACACAACGCTCACTTGACAGTCTTTATAACATTTGTTTCCAATGTTTGTTTTGACACATTGACAACTGTACGTTCAAGCGAAAAAGTTGATTGATTCTCTGTGGTTGAGCTGATTGAAGGCTGAAAGGAAACGTCGAAATAATTTTAAAATTAACTAAAATATACGCGATAATATCCGGTAAAAAGTGTTTTATTTAAATCAAAATTGTTGCCAACGTCATCTAGCGACAGATAAATAATGCTTAAATGACAACTAGAAAACCACGCATTACATCAAAGTCTGACCAAGGTTTCTGTGAAACGGCATATTTTTTTTTTAAACTCGCTGTCATCTTGAAATTCTCTCGGGATTTTTATAATTTCTGCCTTTGGTCTTAAAAGATTACCCGTAATTAGTACACAGTTCAATAAAGAGTACAATATTTTAATGATACAACTACGCTTGTCAGTTCACAGATAAGTTGGTAAGTCGATAATTACCCACCTACATATAAACAAAATATTTGACATGACGAGTCCAACTGTTGAATAGTCAATGCAAAAACCTGACAAAAACAGATACCGCGAAGATTTTCCTTTGACACATTTTCCATTACTTTTAGTGGTATATCTGAAAAATATCCTGAAGCCAAGCTTTTGAACACTAATTAGTTGAAAGCTTGGTCGCATCAGGAATAAGGCTGCACAAAGCACGAGATATCGTATCTGTGCGCTCGTGTGAAAAATAAATAAATAAATGTGTTTATGTTGTGTATGTTTTTAATTAGGAAGTAGTTCAAGAAATGTTGTGTAGAAGTTATACGTCTTTTAATCAAAAATGTAATAGTCTTAAGGATGAAATAATTATGACTAGCTATACCAACTTCAATAAAATTATTTTTGAACTTTTGTAATCGTTGTACAGGGTGTTTGGTGCACCGTGTGCCAAATTGAAATGGGGAACTGAAGGGGTCATCTGCCATCCTTTTAGGCCCCTTAACATCTTCATGGCCCTTTGGACTTTTTTATACCAATTATTTTATAATTTTATGAAAAACCCGAAATCTAGTAGAGGCAGAAATTTAATTTAAATTTGATGTGTATTGTTGTAAGATTCTTAAAAATTAACAACTACTTACCTTTGTCATCTAGTTTTTTTATTTACCTTTAAAGTTTCAAAATATGTAAAATTTTAATTAAAACTTTGATTTTACATGGCTTTAAAAAAAGAAAAGCGGCTTTTTTTGTGTTTAACCAATTCAATGCGGCGGTAGTTTTTTTAAACTTTATCGCCTGGCGGCGAAGAAATCTTTCGTGGCTCCTCTAAAGTGCCAAGCGCCAGGGACTTACATGGCTCCTCTCGTGCGCCATCCGCCATGTAGTGTAACTTATCGCTTTTTCGTCGATTTCCGCACGTTTTTATTATAGTCGCAACCCAACAGCGTACGTAAGCGGTTCATTATATTCATAAAAATCATTTCAAATGTTTCTAAGTAACTATCTTAGTGTTTATACCGAAATGGAAGGTAAGTGACTTATTTTTATCAGGAGTTGTAAACCTTTTAAACCTTTTGCTATATGTTTGGTTCGATTGGTTGATCAATTCGTTTTATTTTTATCGTAGATCGGGAAATCACCATGCTAGTTGTGTGTAAATAGTATTTCATAAACAAATAAACATTGGACCTATTTATTAAACTTTTGAATAAAATGTCTGTTTTGAACAAATCAAATCAATCGAAAAACAAACTATTAAGTAGAAATACCTATCACTCAATATAGATTGTACACTATAATATGTCCTGTGTTATCTGTCCCTGGCCTGTATAAGTTGACCTTTGTAGCTAAATCAATCAGGATATATTATAGAGTAGCTATAGATTGATATAATACCTCATGAATTATTATAGGATTTTCTAGAAAAAGAAAATACAATACAAATACAGACTCAGGTAGAGTCTGAAATTGAAATGCAATGCGATGACGAACAGATTTGTTTCCAACCGAATTTCCAGACTTGTGATGTCTGGGAACCAAATCAAGATATACCTGAGTCTGAAATTGAAAGCAATGTGACGACGACGAGTTTGTCGAACAAACTTGTTCTATTCTATTGAAAAGGTTTACAACTCCTGAAGTGTGCGTTTTCATGCGATGCCCCGAAGCTAACACTGGAACCGTAATCTGCGTGCCAAATTAAGACACTTTTATTTATGGGTAACCTTTGAAATATGTCATTTTACCAAATATAACATTTTGGCACCTCTCGGGCGCCATACACAAAAAAACTCATGGCGCCTGTACGGCGCCATCCGCACGGAATCGGTTAACGTGTAAGGGTTAACAGATTCACTGCCTGGAACATGCGATCAACAAAAGTGATATCAAACAAAACGTATGATTACCCAAACAAATTAATCTAAATTTCGGCCTCTACGCCAAATAGTTTCTTTTAAATTTGTATTTGAATGAAGTATTTCTGTTTTTTTTTTGTCATAAAATTCTAAAAAAAATTATATAAAAAAAATCCAAAGGGTGATAAGGCGTCTAAAACACACGATGCACTAAGAACCCTGTATAATGGAGGTAATTTGCCTCGAACTTCTTCATAAATCAGAGTGTTTTGTCACAATACCGTAATTGCATTACTACATACAGCAAGCATATTTAGAATTGATGGTCTCAGACAACGTTGATGACCTTAGATGGGGTTTTACCGTCGTTGATATACTTTCGGATGCTTAGATTGAAAAGTAACGGCTGAAAAACATTACGTCTGTCTACATTTTCTTGGTTGTGTTAATGAAAGTTGTTTGTTAATGAAACGTCAATATGAGTTAGAATTGAATGCCTGAACATACTTTCGAATACAAAAATTCTGGTGTAGGCATTTTAAAATGTGCTCGATCTGTTGATGCTGATCAGCATGGATGTTTTACCTTACAGAAATGTTGGTTTTATATTATTATTATTGATTTGTTTTCATACAACCATTGTGAAGCCATGTCAGAGACGTGGGGGTTTTCCATAGACAACTTGATCATCTCCCACACTAGATAGTAGCCATACTCTCACGCGGTAAGAAGAAGATCAAACAAAAATTACTATATCTTGCTAGGTTATTATTTTACTCATTTTCAAGCATTTTGAAGAATACTTACAACTATCAAAGGTGTGAACTACTGCCTGTCATATTCAATTATCTAGTAAGATAAAAAATTTATTTGCAACATTTTAGGAAAATAAAATATGTCATACAGAAGTCGTCTTATTTAAAATTGCAAGCAACGAAGGAGTAACCAATCTATGTTGCGACCATTAAAAACCCCGATATGCCGCTTGCTAGCAAGGGAACTGTGATTTTCAGTACAATTTTCTTGTCAGCAATCGCCGCAGCCTATCGCAGGCGATGACGTCATTAGAGTGGCACTCTGCCAGAATCGCAGCAAGTTATTGTCCGAGGTTATATGCAATATTTAGACAATTGATTCTTAAGGCTAGTTTAGATTGTTCTTCTTATTTTTTTCGTACTATTACCTTGTTGGGTTGCTATTCTGCTGGGATTTGAATGTAGTAAAATAATCAAAGCTGATGCTCGATAAAATTAACAGTGAGAGTTAAATTTGAATAAAAACACCCTTATATCCAACATCCAAATAGAATAAAAATTATTAATTTAATTATCACCTTTTTAATATCTTCAAAACCAAAGATCTCACATTACTACCACGAGACTAATTACTATCACTTGGTAGTCTAGGATACAGAAATAGAGGATAAAATTTAGTAAATATTCGCAACGACTGTCATGAAAACGTCACTTTAGTATTAGGTGAAATTCTCCAATAGCATTAGAATATATTTTATATTTCATTGGTGTTAGACTAAAATTTCGGACAGTTACTATTATTTGAATCCGTATACCAAGATTCGATTCTAGACTGCATTTCTAGTGTGCTTTTGTTATAATTTGTATTTTATTGCATTGGTAATATCATTAGGTTTTCGGTTGAACTCTGTATTTGGTCGATTGAGCATGACAAGAGAAAATGAATTATATTTTAAAACGTACCATGGACCAAACAAATTATCTGAGAACTGACAACACTCGCTAGAGTCATTTAAATGTTGCCATTTTATGAAAATGCATACTAATTTCGTAAGAACAATAAAGACCAAAGCTTGTAAATGATAGAAATGTCAGAAAACTTCATTAAGACAGCTGAGTTTCAAAATACTTCCATTTCACAGATGGCTTGGTAAGTCAATATAAATCATACGTATAGTGTACTTCAGTGTTGCAATAAAAAAGGCGATGAAAGAGACTCCCTTCCCTCCCTGGCTAGATTTAAATAATTTATTGGTCAGGCTTTATTAGGCGGTCTCGACTAGACAAATGAATTCTGTTCGAATTCTTCAGATTCACTGTTTTGGGAGTGTTGTACTAACTTATTAGAAACCTTGTGTCACTCTACCATCGGCACTAACTTGTTATTTAATATTTTGTGGTTGAAATTTTAATGTAATAAAAGAAAATTATTTTCCTGTTTTTAGGCAATTGATGTAAGAATTCCTGTGTTTACTGTTGTTTATTAACACAACATATTCCACTAGCTTAAAAGTCTGAAACTTACATAAATATTTACAATAGGCTATTTTTCGAAAACCATCTCACATTACTACTTATTTTAAGTTTTTAATTAAAAAAAAAACTAATTACAAAGTATACTGATTATTGAAGCTGTCAAAAGGCTTGCGCCAGCACTATGGCGTCGACACTAGTCTGTGACGTCACACCGTGGCGTCAAGACTCGGCATGCATGTCACGTATTCACATTTTGATACACTACAAAATCATACTTTAAAGTAATATTAACAAAAAAAAAGTCATACACTATTTTCCATCAAAATACTGTAATCTAATAATGAAAAGCATAGCGTTGAAAATGGGCGGCAAGATAAGATATAGGGCCACGCTAAGTGAAAAATAATCTTTTACGACGCCGTATACTGCTATGGCTTCCAGTACTGTACTAGACAAGTTATCAAATAACCAAACGAAAATGATGTCTTGAAAATATTTACAGTACATTGCTTATTTATCTTTTGCTTAAAAACGAGTCTCTGATCTTAATACGTGATGTACTCAAAAATAAAGAGAATGTTGGTTATCGTTGTATTGGTTACGATATCGAACTTCTGTATCATGATCGGTTCATAGCTTTGAAGCTTTCTGTGTATGGAAATTAAATGAACTTTCGTTAGTAGGTAACATGCAGATTTTGATAAGCTGGTGGTTTTGAAGTGTTGTATATATTTATAAGTAAGTTTTTTAAGCTGTACTTACGTTAAGGTCGCTCACGCAGAAATATATAAGCTGTAGAGAAAAAAGAAGTTTATCCCAACGTCTCACGTGAGCCGGAGCAGGTTGGCATGTCTCATAAAATGTAGTTAGAAACATCGAGATGTGTTCATGAAGCGGTGTTATTTCTTACTCATATTTAATCTCTTTCTCTCATTGCAACAATACCAGCCTTACCCTATAGAAGAAACTTCAGACAATTCATAATCAACCCAGCTTGTCAACTGCGAGTGGCAATTCGATAAATTTCTTTTAACTTACCAAACTAAAGAAATAATTTACAATTATATCAATTATTAGTACCTAAATGGCATAATTATGTAGTACAATATTAAACAACAAAATTGAAGAAGAAAAAAGTAAGAGAACAAGCGTCAGTTAGAGGGCGCAGCTGCCGAGGTCGCTTCACGGTGCCAGTTACTAGGCGTTAGAGGAGCGAGTTCGAACTTCAAATCACAATGCGGGAGGACTTCTGGCGAGGCTTCGGTGAAGCCACTGGCAGTAGAAGGGGCACTTTTATTTTTGGCCGCCTAAGCAGCACCTTCCGCGGGAGGTAAAGGTGCGTCATGCATACCTCCGCAACCGATCTGCGGGGTGATGTGGGACTCACCAGAGTGGGACCTACCCACTAAAAACCACCTTTATGGCTGTGGCATGGGAGTGCTCTGCAGTTTTCATCGGAGCGACACCCGGTTATGAAAGAAGGGCGCTTGTTTAGTAAGTCTTATTCACGACGTCGCGCCCCCACTACCTTTTTTGTACTCACAAAATACAATGTATACACCAAGAGAGGGCGCGACTTCGGAGGTGACACTCACTATAGTGCCATAATAATGATTTTAACAACGTTTTAAGTCATATATTAACCAAATATGCTTTATATTCGTATTGTATTTATAGGGAAGTTAGATTGACAGGTCTACGGGCCTAGGTAATTATAAAAACAATTAAAAACTAATGAAATAAAAATTAAGAACAAGAATATTTTTATTATTATACAGTTTATTATTTCACCATAATTAGTGCAGAACTTGGAGATACAGTCTTTAACACAAGAAACACACAACCAGAACCACAAAACGAGACACAAACTCTACAAGAGAATACGAACCACGTTTTATATAGTGAATCTTTTAGGAACTAACGTAACGGTTAAATATCTTTTTTCCTGAAGGTCTTAAAAAAAACCGGGCATCGAAGGGGTGACAAAAAAAAATCTAACTAATACATTTACTTCGAATGTTGGTAATACCGGCTTGAAGTAAAAGACAAATTAAATTGACAAACTATATTAATAATAAATAATGTATTCAAAGAAAGAAATATTGCAAATTCTGCATAAAGTAAATAAAAATGTAATTTTAATTTTATGAATTGAATTTAATCAACACCGATATTGTTTGATTTGTATTTGTAATAGTATTTGTTTGAATTTGTCGGGAATCCCTTTTAGGAACTGTAGTTGTGACCTTTACTATATCTGATCCTAGAATCAGGTAATCGTTTTTTCGGATTGATCAATATACTCGTAGGATTTAATCTGGATCTTTTACGCATCACTCCAGATCTAAGTGCATCAGATCTAACACGGTTTGGATTTGTTAGTTTTTTAATATAATCAAGGAATCTTTTTATAAGATGAGCAATAAATTGTTTTGATTCTTCCAGGACCTTCTTTTTATTAATTTTGCTGTACTAATGGATCAAACCTCGGCGACTTGGAGTGACTGAAAAAAGTGTTTATTTCAATTATTGCATTAAGTATATTGCAAGTAAGAATATTGAAAAAATCAAGTAATATTTTGTTACGGTAATTCTAGAAACGCTTTCAGTATATAATAAAAAATATATATAAAATCTTCATGTAATTATTTTTGTCAATGAATACTATTATAGTGACAGAGACCCTTTCGTAGCAGTGGTAAAACAAACACAGTTTTCTTAGTAAAAGTTCTTGTAACCAAAGACCTGTTTTGAGCATAAAATTTACCATTGCCACAAAGACCTCTGAAGGCTTACAATTATTATTTGTGAGCACAAATTAAAATGACCGAAATGACGACAATGCATGCATAACTTTTGACAATGGCTAAGAACTCCATCAAAATCAGTTTATGCGTATGGGAGATACGACGCGTTAGATACACACACAGCTTATAACACCATTGTTTATGGTTTGGGGGTTAAATAAGACTTAAAATAAAGAGAGAGCTGCGACTATGATCTGCAGAATCCTACAAGATTTTGAAGTTAAAAAAAAGTTATATTATGAAATTGATTCCTTTTTATTTGAACCATTTAATGTTCTTTATCTATGAAAAAATGTAGTAAGATTTTTGCTGTACTCTGCCTTAGCCTTAAAAGGACCTCTTATCGTTATAAAATGTATAGGAACAATATAATAAGTACTTAATGAGTTGGTCAAGCATGTCATCTTCACGATCTGAACGCACACAATGCGCCAAAGACAAAACTGCCTGTAAAAATATTACATTTGTTAACTGCGAAATATTAGAAATAATACAGACAGGCTGTTTGAACTTCTTAAATTCCTATTGAAATATGATAGGAATCTGGCAGTGGAAAGCGGCCTTGATATGGGCTTTATTATTTAGGCAGGAATAATTTAAGGACTTTGAGTTGTGTGGCACCTAGACATTTACAGTGACTCATAATCAGGGATTGGCTTAGGTAGTGCCATTTGGGCTCAAACTTCCCGGGAATATTTTCTGAATGTCCATGTAATAAATGAAGTTGAACTGCTTAAGATATCACGAGTACCCACGATGACATATCAAACTACAAATTTCCGGTATAAGCTGGTCCCGTGCGGTGCTGTTTGCCATATTATAGGATTCAGAAGGTATATCGATGTTAAGATAACGTCACTAAATCCCGGGAATGGCACACCTACGCCGATCACTACTCGTAATATAAAGAAATTGCTAAATTATGGAGAGCATCCGAAGCGCAGTGGTTAAGGCGCTATCTTCTCGATTTTGAGGTTCGATCCCCGTGACTGCCAAATGTACCAGTAAGTTTAAACAACTTAAGTACTTAAAGGTGACACATACGTAAGAAATTATTTCGAAGGTGTGTGTAAAAGTCTGCTAACCTTTTTGGCAGACTTTTTTTGTCTAATACCACTCCTGAGTTGGGTCAGGATGATGTCCCTGCAATCAGATTACTGTGAGAGGCTGTCATCCAAATTTGGATACTTAGAAATATTCCTATTCTTTCTTTTATTAGGTTTATTAATACATATATGTATCATTACGCTTATGCTCCGAACACATCCCGTTAAGTAAGGTGATGAGCATCTTTAACTTAGGATGCCTTTGAGGCTGCATACGATGTGCATTTGCAAAACCTTATGTTGCAGGAGCTATATTTACTAGCTAAATCGTCTCATTATTCATTTATATACTTATTTGCTAACCAACAGCATTACCAATTTAAATGCACTATGCTTATACAAAGAATAAAGCTAATTACCGGTTTTCCTATTCTATATCGAACCTAATGATAATATAAAAGAAATTTGGTCTATTGTTCATGCAAGCTATACAGAATATACTTAGTATGATCAAAATAATTACAACAATTGTAGTAATATTATATAATTTTCATCGAATTCCAAAGATACGTATTTAGAAAACAAGTACTTTTATACTCTGCTATACTTTACTTAGAAGTTTCGCAATAGAAGTAAATACTGCAGGTGCTAATGGTCATACATTAGTTTGTCATTAATAAATTTTTCAAATTATAGAAAAGTTAGTTCAAATTCTCTGCATATTTGTGGGTAGTATTGTAGATAGTCAAGTTCGGGAGCATTAGGATCGACTTTTTAAAAATACTATCTGATTTTTAAAATAGAACTTTTTATTTAAACATTTACAGAGGAACTTAATTTTACAATTGTAACCTATGACAGTTCGATGCAGACTGCTCGATCTTATGAACGGACTTAACTTTACATAGTTTAACTTAAACCTACATCCTTAATATTATTCGCTCTCCGAATCGTACCGCCTAGAAGTGCAGCGTTTGCGTCTACGCTCTAACTGCAACGGTCGCGGGTGGTATGACCGGTGAGGTAACTAGATAGCTGCAATATTTACTAACATTAGGTTATTTTTGTTCAGTCAATTTTATATTAATTCCGAGTAATATGTATGTAATAATTTAGACCCTTATGATGCGGTGAAAGCACTAAACAGTAATTTTTTAAATGTTTATACATTTTCATTTAAATTAAAGATTTCACGTTCACTTACCAAAACAATAAAAATAAACAGTGTTTTCAGAAACATTTTTACATTGGAGACGATTTTATAATATGGATTGAAGTGGCAACCACGTGATCAAGTGAGAAAATTGTGGTGAAAATATCATTTTCGCCAATTTGTTTTACGTTACTTTTGGTTCTTGTTTAATATTCAATTCAATACCAATTCACGATTGATGTACTCATTTTGTTAGTGAAAATGTACGAATATATATTCATGAATTATGATACGTTACGCATTTAAAAGTTGCTTTTGCAATGCCATTGGTAGGTCATAAGATAGCAAAAAAATAGCAAGGAGTTATCGACTGTCTCTTATCAAATCCCTCCTCTGACTTAGTAGTAAATATGTTTGTAGGTAGTAAATAGATATTCTCTCAAAACGTGCGCTAAAACATGTGTTGTCACAATTTGTCTTTTTTTCAAACAGGTAATCCAATACGTGTCGAGTAAGTTATTATTCATATTTAAAGGAACGCACCTAAACAGACCCTTATCAAGGGAAGTGTCATGCAGTTTAATATTTTATGATAAATATTTGTTTCCGGCTGGCTTATAGGATTTGTTTTAAAAGTTACTTTTGGACTGTTAAAATAAAATAAAAACGAGTTTAAATTATTTGTTCGTTTTAACTTTCCAGAGGCCACCGATGCTCAAATCTTCATACCAGTACATTATTATTCTGACTTGTTATAACATCTGTTTAGAGTCTAAGAATAAGTTTAAACAAATATTTTGTAATTCTAACAATGCTCGTTGCATTTTGAAAACGAATAGATTGAAATTAAACCAGCTTTGGTCGATTTTATTGCGAGTAGTAGGTAACCGAAAAACGTTCCGCTGTTCTTGAAAGAATAAGTGGTTTACTTACACAGCCAGCCGACATAGTTTGATTCGTTGGCTTTTTATCATAAAAAATTATTTATTTATTATTTAGTAAACCATCCGATTTTGAGCAGTATTAAAACATTTGAAAGCTAGCAGCATTTGACAAAAAGTTAAACGCTGATAGAAACAAAGCAGTTAGCAGATTAATGTAGATAAGGCAGTATGTTTTTTCACAATTAACCATTAGCCTAAGAAAACACCAATCCAAAAAAAACCTAAAATAGTTTTAAAATATTGCAATGAAAACGTTGATCACCAGATTAAGACAAGACTCTCTTGAAATTGCCGCTTCGCCGCGAGCAATTAAATTTGAACCCTCCTTATTAACGAAATTAACAGAGAAAAGCAATTACTAGGAAATATTCGTTGTAATAATGGGTAAGTATATTTTATAATTATTGTAATTACATGTATAGGATTTAATTTTAGATTTGTAAAGGGATATTTTAATTTAAATTTATGTTGCTAAACTTTGGGGTTTAAATGGAATGGGTGTCGGTGGTTGCGCGTTGGGGTACTGAGCCACTCATAACTATTGTTAGATTATTTTGGATATTGTAAAAAGTTTCTCGTTTTGTATAAAGTATATTCGTATTTAACGGTGTTTGTTGTAGTTGAGTTTCCTTTGTTAAGATATCTTCTAGGTTTTTTTTCCGAAATGGACATTTATTTATGTCCTTTTAAATTTCAACGAGCTTGTTAGTTTAGCGCTGAAGGCGCTTTACCGGAACTTAAATTACTCCTACATACGATATGCCTTACCCGAGAGGGTAAGGGCACCCGAGAGAAATATCGTCTAGGTCAATATAATAATAAGAATAATTATAATAATATATTTATTTATTCATGAAACATGATTTTGCACTCTTACAATAGTTATATTTAAAAATATGTTACAGAAAAACAAAGTGCTTATAATTTAGCATCTGCTGCTGAACTAAGCTCGTGGCCTGTATTTCAGCCAAGAGCGCCTCCTACCACCGGAATAAACCGATTTACATATTTACAATTGATTAATAAAAACTATATTTAAAATGTTTACATTATTTATGAAATAGGGGAAAAAAGTACAACCATGATACAAAACATGTTTTGTGTATTCCTCTCTGCGAGTAAAATGAACCTGTGAGTGTGTGTTTGAGAGAGGGTGTGTGGGTAGCTATTGAGTGTTCCGTGAAGCTAATTGAAGTAAGTTTATTTTTATGAGAGCTTATATCATATTTACTTAACATATACACGTCTTTTATAATTTATTGCGTTTAGTGATTCTTAAATAAATATCTGTACTATATATTATCTAAAATAATATACAACGTTGATAAAAGCGAGAGGCATTTAATGAAACCACATATACTATAAGTGCCTACTGTTAATCCGAAATTTTTAAAAAAAAGTTTACGAGAAGTATACGAAAAAACGTTTTTCAAAGAACTTAAATAGCTTAATAATTAGGTTAATATGTAAACATCCTTTGTTGAGTAGCCTGCCGCCACCTGCGTAACAAATTGGCAACGTAGCATTTGAGTAGCATGGCGCGTGCGGCGGCAGGTTCACCGGCTCGCACACCTACCTACACAGCGGAGCGCTCGGGTTTGATGTGGATGATAATGTAAACATGTGTTGTAGGTAACGATGGAAGGTATGATCAATGAAAATAATAAACAAAAATAATTAATTGTAACACTTACACATTAAACCTTCAATTGTTCGAAATGTCCGCCGTTTGCAATGGTACAGAAATTATAACGACGTATAATATTGTTATTTAATCGTGCAATAAGGTCACTGTTTGTTGTTAAACTTTTTAATTTATTAAACGCTAAAATAATCCGGTTTTTAAGTTCCTCTACGGTATTCACGTCTGTCGCGTACACTTCACTTTTCACTAACCCCCAGATAAAAAAATCCATTGACATGCGCGGCTGTCTCCATACCTTTCTCGGTAAGTTCGCAGAGCTGCGGTTCCGTGAGATTCCCCGTAGATTAAAATCATGTTAGTATATTCTGACGCCGCGTATGTAGCACGAGGCAAATTCAAATTCAAATTCAAATATTTATTTCTCAACATTGACAATTACTTGTTCTTATTTGTGGATGTCTTACGTACTTACAAAATAATTAAAAACTACTCACAAAACTAAACCGAAAATACTCAGTTACCTGTCCTATCACAATAAAAACTTAACATTAGTAAATGGGGCGCGTGAGCGACAATAATCCGTGCTGAATTGCGCAACGTGCACCCCGGATGCAACGCGTCTTCGCACTAAACAAAGTAAAAATTGTGCCCTTGACCTAATTAGCCGAGCCGCCGCCGGCGCAATAGCAACATGTTGATCTAATTCTATTTCTGTTACGCTTATTACATTAGAGTGAGATAACCATGATCTGTACTTTTTTTAAGGAAAGATTTAGTACAAGTACTTCCTTGTTTGTACTGCAAACTTACGATGCGAACTGGCAACGTCACATCGCTCGCGTGAATTTTGTCGTTTAGATAACTACGAATGCCTATAGTACAAACTTACGATCAGGTGATCGGGAAGATACAGAGTGTTTAAATGAAGCTAAGTGAAAACTAAAAAACATTCCTGTGACTAAACTATGGCTTACATTGATCTGATTTTTGTTGTGTATACTGATAATGATACACAGAATATGTGGTTTCATTTAATGCCTCTCGCTTTTATCAACGTTGTATAACTATGTTAATAAGTAACCATTAATAGATGTTCCGTGTCATCATATGACAGGGACTTAAGCCAGTGAGTTAAACAATTCTTTGCCTCGTAATGATTATATGCATAAATTCTAATAATTTTATTAATTCTATTATGAATGTAGACGGCAAGGAATGGGAGAAATCTGTACATTAACGATGTTTAGGATGGATTTTATTTTCACACACTGCCTAATACTACAGTTCTTCCTATTTTGACCGCCTATATCACGTTTACCTGGTTATATCCGGTTTAAGGGAAGGAAAGGCACCATAAAACGGGAAAAAGTCAATTCCAACTGAAGTCTCCGGTCAGCTACGCTTTGAGTCTACATAATTATCACGATCAATATTGATAAATACTGGACCCACTACTAACGATGTCCATGGGTGCCGACGTCACTTACCATCAGGTGGACACTCGTCTGCCGACTGTGCAAACGGCCAGCTGACATAAAGAATCCAGGTATATACTGAAAGCAAATTGCAACACATCTTAATTTTTTAATAAAGCAGACGATTTTTGTGTTTATTTGTTTGTTTATAGATGAAACCCTGAAACTACTGACGGTTTAAAAAAAAATAAACCATTGGAAAGCTACATTATCCAGTAGTGAAAGCGAGGAGGAGTTGCCGGGGTAAAGAGAAAGAGCTAAAATTACTACTATTAGCTTACCATACTCGTGCATACCGAATTATGATGCGTTTAGCGTAAAACCTTAAAAGACCTCCTCTTTCCCTACCTAATATCTACATCCCCACAAAACCTGTAATTTTTCGTAAGTTTCCGAATCGATCGAACGTTCCCTATTTGAAAATGTATCTTTGCTTCTCTGGGCGTTTTCGTTGAACATGAAAAAGGCGTGCTTTGGGTCCTGATGACTCAGTGCCGAAGCCCGATTGTCTAATAAGTGAATTGTGAAAGGTTTTTCGAAAAATATAGGAAAGTGTTCGGGATTATAGTTGTTCGTGTGGCAATTAACGGAGATAAAGGCTATTAATACGATGCTTTTTCTATTTAGATTGAGAAATAGAAATAAT
The DNA here is from genome assembly GCA_923062675.1 of Marasmarcha lunaedactyla. Classification (NCBI taxonomy): domain Eukaryota; kingdom Metazoa; phylum Arthropoda; class Insecta; order Lepidoptera; family Pterophoridae; genus Marasmarcha; species Marasmarcha lunaedactyla. Next base: position 8,974,514 of record OV281358.1, read on the forward strand.
TTTGTATTAATTTTGGCCTTACAAACGTGGTGGAATTGAAATAATAAAATAAATACGACTGTTCATCTGCAAGGTAAGCTCTGCTATTTAAGCTTGAAGATGGGCAAATCATGCCACGGCAACAAAATATATATTTTTTACAAATATATCTTTCTATCAATTCCGAAAGGTAAACGGTGATTAGGCAGTTACCCACAACTTTATGGAGCGTATTGAAGTATAAATAGTTCAACTCATATTTGCACGCAGTGCATCGTGCGGCAGTGACGTGGCAGCCGCCATCTTGTCAAACCGTATTCTTGTCGCTTTGGTGTGCGTGTACAATCAGTACATTTGTCACGCACACACACTTGGTGTATATATACGCTGCGTAGGCTGCGCGCACAAATGACTTGAACCACTTATAGTTAATTAATGTAAATTATTCAATAGAATTATATCTTTTATAAGTAGGAAATTATCTTATTGTTTATGTCTCTTTGAAGAGAACCATGCATTTTTTGAAGCTACGTGAAGGATAAAACACGAAGTCATAGATGTACCTATAGTTTGCCTCTCTGGGGGGGAAGGATTTATTATTATTATTTTATTTTAAAAGTGTTATGTGATTATCTTACTTTGCCGATTTGAAACAAAAATCGGTCACTTAAATGATGCTTTTCCTACGATAAGCTTTAAAGTTGATTATATTTCTGAAAGCACTTTGTGCGTCTAAGCCTTTATACATTAGCTGGTGCCAGTGACTCAACTTACTTGAAAATTAGCTTCGTTAGAACGCCCTACTGTTTGTGCTAGTGACGTCCGGCTGTGCGATTCAATGTCGATGTTTTTGAATTTTTTTTTAAATAAATTATAGATTACACCTACGGTAATTACAAGTGGTGGTAGAGATTCTTTTGTTAACATCTCGTCTGGAGTACAGTGTTTCTAATTTTGACCGCCATAACAACCACGTTACGTGGTCGTGTTCCGGTCAAAGGAAAGGAACCACCAGTGCATTTAATAAATCACAGGCAATTCTAACCGAAGCTTACTACGTGTCATTAGTTCATATAATAATCCCATTCAATATTCATAAATAAAAGACGTAGGAATAATGGTGACCATGGGGTGGTTGCCACTTACCATGGCAACGTAATGACACATATGACAATCGTAATAAAAAGAACTAAGAAGAAACTTTTACCGTTTGAACAACGGCCAGGTGATGCGTGAAATCGACTGTATTTTGACTGGATGATAGTATGTGTTTGAGATAAATTTGACATATTCGACTATAACAATGCGTTAATGAGACAGATAAAAATGAGTGTCTAACAGTATAAAAATAATGACTTTTTATAAGATATATAATTTTAGATAATTATTTTAGAATAGAAAATGTCAAACTAATTGCTAGTTATTAGCCGTACATTTAGAATTTAATCTTGGTGATTGAAATACTGAAAATACATTAATATGTATGTAACCACCATATGTAAAACATATTATATTTTTTGGCTTTGTTTTATATAGTAGTATGCTATAAATACTACAAGGAAAATATTTGAGTATATGTATAATATTTAAGAATCAGGTAACTGTGCCATATCCATGCAAAATGCAATTTCCATTTATTTTATTTTATGTATGAGATACATATCTCTAGCTTTAGTAGCAGTCAATATTATTTAACTTAACTTTGTATTGGACAGAGGAATTCAAAATAGAAGATTCATGAGAAATTTCTGACTAGAAAATTTACGAAAATCTATGTTATTTACAGTTTTTTATTAATATAAAAGTATTTTCAAACAAAAAAGATGTCTGCACCAAGTTATAGGGTTATGCGTGCATACAACACAACTTTATGTTCACGAGTCATGGAGGTTTTCCATATATTAGTAAGCTTATCTGTAATACACATTTCATCCCTAGAAATCGAGGGAAATCAGATCAGGCTTATATCGATAGATCTATCGATAAACTTTGAAACCGGTGACGTCCCTATTACAATATCGTCGAACAACGTTCAAAGACAATTGTGTTTGAAAAGAACTGAACCGTTACTGCATATTAAATAAAAGAGAGATTTACATATTTGAAGATATTCGTTTGATATTAAGGATCATCAAGGAAGATTAGAATAAAACATTTTTCTATGTGTCTCGCTTGTATTTCCTTCTCTTTAATATCATTCAGAAATTTAAAAATGTAATCACGATTCATTCTGATAATTAAATTTGAATAAACTCTACACTAGAATATTTACCAATTAACAATGGGAGAAAAAGGAAAGCAAAATAATCACAGATACATAGAAAATAATCACAAAGCTTCAATTACTTTGCAATGCAAACTAGCTGAAAGACTGGCAGTATTAACCTCATATTCAAATCGGGACCTCTTGTAAGTATCCTTTACTCACAATAAGTTTTTGCAAACTAAACTTACAATAATTAATTAAAACAAGGCTTACATTTTCGTACTAGTACATTCTGAATAAACAGCTAAACAACTAGCAAAAAAGCCACATGTTTCCCTGTCACTAGAGGGGTGTCAAAAGCTCAAAGCTAATAAACCCAATGCAGGGTTGCCACTAGCAAGTTTGGGTACAGCAGCTTATCCCATTATCAACTAGCGAAGCTGTAGTGCGTGATGAACGTACAGATATTCACACTTCGGGTTCTATTATATTATTTACTGAAGTTTCAATTCTAGTATACAGTTAACAAAATCTGTATTTTCTGTTAGTCAATAAACAGATGTGACTCAAAGTCAAGGTTTCAAAGAAAACTCAAATATGGAGTACTCTAGAGAAAGAAAGTTAGGGATTTTAGTTTAGTGGGAAATATGTCAAAAGCGATACTTTTTATATTTTAAAACACGTCGATAACAGAATAAAGTAGTCGCAATGGACGCGAGTCCTCCAATACCGAGTGGTAAGAAGATTTTTGGGTAAGATCTTTGTCCTGATTTGAACGTTTCTAAGTCAACGATTTTGTACGGTTGATATTATGTAAAACGCAAATATATGATAGAAATACATGTTTTAACCTTAAATGGTGGCAAGAAACTATACAGGTTTACGATTCTTGAAAGTGAAAAATTTGAAGTAAATTATGTCAAATAAACAAGTTATGCAGCAGTGTCTTAATAAAGAAGATTTGATAAGAAGAAATAATTAAACATGAATATAAAAGGAGTAAAAATACTATAAAAAAAACGAACAGTTTAAGGAATCAACGCGATTCTACCACGATTTCGATCCGATTATTCGGCACTGTTGCAAAAGACAAGATCACGTTTCAGGAGACCAAATATCAAAAATCAAATGTGTCGTCAGAAGCCCGTTTTTTCCTTAATAATAGTTCAAATAGGATAAGGACTGACGTTTAAATGCTCAGGTTATTTATGTCAGTAGAATAATTTTGAGAGTTTGACATAATTTCTATGGAAATTCTTGTAAAGACTAAAAGTCTAAAAAAGTAAAATATATATTTTTTTAATTATATCAATTACAACTGATTACAAACGTCATACCCAATATTTCCATTAAAAAATACGGTCCCAATAGACACAAGATTATATCGTACTCTAGACAACCGACCCCTTAGTCTGAACAAGCAGAAAAGAAACTAATTAACAAGTAAAACTGTACGGGTAAGTTTTACTTTCGTTTATTTTCGGCTAACTTCGGCCTACAGGCACGCACTTTATTAGTGACTTCTGCAACTGTAGCTAACTTCAAGTTCTTAACGACATTACAGTTAATCCGAGTTTTCGTTTAGATGGGATCGACGGAGAAAGTTCTTGCATTTGTTCGTATTTGCCAATCATATTCTGCGTGTGTTTATTTCTACCCGACAACCGCTACTTAAGATTCAAAGAGATGCAGCACTCCCTCCCGTGAAGGTGTTGCTTCGGCGGCAAAAAAAGAGAAAAGAAAAGTAGAATAGCGTGGTCCTTTTCGTGTTTTGAGGTTCTAAAATTCGAATCCTGTCAGATACAACATGTTTATGTAATATTCTTATCTAGATGTTTGTTTGTTAAGTAATAAAATATTCTAAGTTTGTGTTTTGCTAAAATAGTACTGTTTGAAATGATAATATATGAGGTTTTTTTTGAAAGCAAGAGCATTCTTTTATTTTCAGAGGTGCCTTTTGTTTTTATTTTGAATTAAATTTGGGTTTGTCTTATATTTCGCCTCATGGAAATTGTTGATTAAAACGACGATGCTACACGTTTATCCAAGAGGTGCTTATTCACTCTACTCTTAATTTTCCAAGAGTATAAGTTAAAAAAAATAGACCCAGATGGCTCATTTTACATTCATTAATTGATTTCATAATATGTCAAAATATGTTAAAACACATATAGGCTTGCGCTTAAGTTACAAATAGTATATGAAGGAGCAATACTTAGAGTAAAGAAATTGTTGAAAGTGTTGTGAACTGCAAGTTTATTTTAGAGCAAGTCTCGGTGGAAATGTGTTCAAGTTATGATTGGGAGATCTTTACTTTAGAGTTGTGCAGAGGAAAGAATTCTGTGGATAAGAATTCTGTTTTAAACTTCTTGTGGTTTATAAACAAGGTGTGCTCCATTAATGGATGGCCCTGGTCATGAGATTTTGCAAATATTGAGAACTTAGGTTTACTCGCGGCTTTGCTCGCATATCTCTCGACAAAGTGTTTTTTTTTTCTATAAAATATTCAGATATAGAAATAGGTCAGATTTTATCTTTATGCCGAATTTCATTCAATTGTTCTAATTGTTAGTTTATAGTTATTCAATAAAAAATTGAACTTTATGTAGTATAGTTTAAAAACAAGGGTTTAATTATAAAATCGAATAGTATTGCTTTAGAGAAACTCGCCACCTTACTTACGTTTGGTAAACATTTTAGATTTACGAATCAAATTTTGATTATTAATAGCATTTTAGGTATAAGTTAAAGGAATGCCAGTAAATAAATGCAATCGCGTTTGAAACTCCAGATATTGTCAAGGATTGCAGGGAAATCGGTTAGATTCAATGAAATAAGGCTCTGTATATTTTAGACATTAACTTAAACTCTATCTCAAATTCAAACAATTCAAAATCAATTTATTGCAGAAATATCGTAACATTTGGTGGTCTACATAATTTTTGAGCACATATTTTACTGTATTACAGCTTGCAACATTATCCCTAAACTATTTAAAATTTCTTTACAGTTGATTATTCTATATTTACAACTATTATATAATCACAACATATTCATTCCTTATTACAGAGCATAATTATTTATTACTTAATATTACTTTTCATGTCAAATTTGCTATTAAAAAAATCTTTTATGTCATAAATAAATTGATCAATTAGCCATCGGCGTATAATATATTTAAATTTATTTAGTGGCAAGGTTTTAATTTTTAGGTAATTTATAAAAAAAATTTAGACACATAACGAGGCAATTTCTGCAACATATTTCAGTTTTAACATTCGGAAGACATAATTATATGGAAATCTCTTTTTTTTAACAAAACATGCATTTTAACAAACAACGCTGTTTCGTAAATATACAAACTTGGAACGGTTAGAAGTTTTATACTTTAAAAAATAGTATAAACGGAACAGAGAAAATGCTATTAATTTTATTTAATTAAATTTAATTTTAATTAAGTTTTATTCGTAAATCTAAAATTTTTACCAAACGTAAGTAATTATACAGACTTAAAAAAGTTAGTTCATGTCAGTATTAATTGCGAAAAGCGTGCTTATTTTGATAACTTGGTTAAATGTAATATTGGGGACAGTAAGGCGTTTTGGAAAAACATTAAAACAAAAATATTACCCCACTGTAGCCCTAATAAATATCTTCCAGATAGCCTTAATGACCCTCAGCAAATCAATAACCAGTTTTGACTTTGCCGGGACCAGAGCAAGTCAACATTTCACAGCTGACATACTTTGAGCACCATCGGTTCAACTATTCAATGCCCCTATTTTCACTTCGTCCGGTTACTGAAAATGAAGTAGCTAAGTATACATATTTTAATGATTAAATCGAATGCGATTGGTACTGATCAGATAAGTCACGACATAGTGCTTCTTACACTTCCAGAAACTTTGCCTGTTGTCACGAGAATTGTAAATCTGTCCATCACAAGTGGCATCGTACCATCTCAGTGGAGGAAGGCCCTGGCCCAAAACTGACAATCCCATTGACTTTAGTGATATTAGACCGATAAGTATCTTAGCTTTCCTTTCGAAAATCTTAGAGAAAGCGGTATACGAGCAAGTTATCAAGTTTGTCAAGACTAATGGTCTGCTTGCATCTTTACAATCGAGATTTCGCAAGGGTCTAGGTACTGTCACTGCGTTATTGGATGTAGTTGACATTCTTACTGAACAGGACCATGGGCGTGGTACACTGCTAGCACTGCTTGATTTTTCCCGCGCTTTTGACAGCTTGAGCATTCCGTTGCTGCTTTCAAAACTTTCTTTTTACGGCTTTGATAATCACTCAATCTCATGATTCCTCAGCTACCTAAGTGGGCGCTACCAATCAGTAAAGATCCGTCAACATGATGGTACTTACCTAATATCAGAACCTAAGCCGCGAGGCGTACCTCAAGGATCCATACTAGGTCCGCTTCTTTTTATTATTTATAGCGCGAATCTCCCTAACATTTTAACGCATTTTATCATTGCATAGTATCATTGCTACGCTGACGACATTCAGTTATATATTTCGCACAATCCCCATAACTTGTCCGAAGCAACTAATGCACTTAACGTGGATTTGGAAAACATAACTTTATGGTCAAAAAATAATTCTCTAACCCTCAACCCATTCGAGTCCAAGTTAATGATGCTGGGAAGTAAATCGCAAACTGAAATTATTCTTAAATCTAACCCAAAGGTCAAAATTGGCGGTATCGATTTAGATTGTGTCAGTGAGACTAGAAATTATTGGGCATTATTTTCGACAGCCACTTGCGTTTTGAGAGTCATGTCTCAAATCTGGTAAGGAGCTATTTTTTTTAGATTAAAAGTCTTGTATAAAATTCGAAATTACCTATCAGGAAAATCTAGAATAACTCTCTGCGAATCTTTGATCTTATCAAAACTTAATTATGGGGATTTGATTTATGGACCTCGTTTGTTATACAAAACCAAAGCAATCGTTCAGCGGGTGCAAAATGCATGTTGTCGTTTTTGCTTTGACGTCCCGTATCGTAGCCATGTCACACCTTTTCTTAATAATGCCGGTATGCTCAATATGGAAGCTCGCCGGCAACAACACCTCGCGGCACTTCTGTTTGATCGATTAAAGTACAAAAACCCAGAACATCTTTATAAAAAACTTACATTTCCAAGTTCTCATAATAGGTACGGACAAGGTGTTACGAGGGCGTTGCGGGCGCCTATGGTTCATCACATGCATAGGACTGTGGCTTTTGAGGAATCCTAAAAGTACCAAGCAACCATGTGCTGGAATAACATAGAGCCTCCTACAAGAAACGTTTTTTCTAAAAATACATTTAAGAAACGGATGAAAGCTCATTTGCTTCTTCTTCAAAAATAACCTTTTTACTTGTAAAACTTGGTTGCTTTGTACAAAATTTTATGAGTTGCACTCGGAGACATCGGTGGTAACTGAAAATAAATGGTTCGCATTATTTGCAAACGTGAAAACACTGAGTTGCTACCATTTTGCATCATCATGGCTGACATGTTACTATGCAGACATACACTTAGTCTTAATGTACGATTATTTAATTGTTTTATTGTGTCTTTCTTTATTTTTTGTATACTTTCCTCTCTGCTTGTCAGCTGAAATTTATATTGTTTTTTAAAATTACTTATATAAAACCGTATAAAATTTAGGAATCAGATATGTCACTCAAAAAGGGTCAACTATTACTATTATTGTCCTATTTTTTAATAACCGTAAATGCATTCCAGCCGATTAAACTATATAAAGTATATAATAATATTTTAAATAGGATAAGAGAAACTCTTAATAATAATATTATCTAAATATCAATATAATGTGTTTAAATTCGGCCTTATCCACACTAAAGAACGCAGATTTTGTCGCAAGTGCACCGTGCAAGTTGTTGGAGTTAAATAAAGTTTCCTGAGACTCAGTTGGTAAGTATTCGGCTCTAATAACGTGTGTCATCCAAGTTCCTGTTTGTTACTTCTCTTTTCTAAGGGGAAATATCTAATATTTTTAAATATGTCTGTGAAGTTTTAAATTAGCATGCAAAAAGATCTTAAGTTGTTCTAAAGCTTCCTCGTCGTTGCCTTTTTTTTTAAATTTCATTTGTCTTTCCATAGTTTTAAATGAAAAGGATATTGAACTCAGTAACAAGTGGCAGCGTTAAAATATTTTGAGTCTAATTAATTGGATCTGGTATCATATAGAGGAGAGACATAGGCACTGTATTATCGAATCAAACAAGTTTGTACAAAAAAAAAACAAAATTAATTTAGTTTTGTTTCGGGCTATAACATTTTTAAGATATCACCTACATTCAATTATCACAGTATGTAATTCACATAGGATTTACTACACTGAAGTCAGAAAGTTATAAGCAGCTAAACTTTTAAAAATATTAATTTGGCTTTTGTATAAAATAAACAATTAAGTCTTCTGTACGCGAATCCCACCAAAACTGGTTAACTAAACATTCTCGAATTTAAATTAAACACTTTCTGCAACGAGCTACGAAACTCCCGTGTAAAATACACGTATGCAAATAAAGTTAAAACACGTTGGCTGTAAGGAAATATGTTTGCAGTTATACTAAACAGAAAATTAAATATGAAAATCTCTTTGTCTGGACGAACGCGTTTGTTCCGCTCGACGGTCGCTATGCAAATGACAACAAATAGATGAGTGTAGGTGCAGTGTCGCGTCATGGCTATATTTTTTTGTTTTTTTTTGTGTCATGAGGCAGAGGTTTGGTTTTGTCGGGAATGGATAGTGAATTTTTAGGGAAATTTAGTTTTTTCCACGCATGAACCTGTTATTTATATGCAGAAACGTTTTACGAGGTTTGTGTATAGGTCTGAACTGAATTAAGTCTGCTTAGTGTTTTAGTAAATTGATTTTTTAAGTTGATCAACAAATTGTCTTTCAAATTACAGTTTTCAGTTCTTCAGTTCCGTAAGAAAAGTGTTATTAAATTTATTTTTGTGTTATGATGAACGTAACAAAGAACAGAATATACAATATTTTTACTATGTTACGGTAAAATATCATATTATATTTGAGAACGGTGTGGAAGTGCAAAAATAAAACTAATATTCACAAATAATGTTATAAGATCTTCGTTACTTTTATGATTATTCATAACCAAGGCATAGGGTGCGGACTTAAGCTTATTATAAGATTCGAAATTATTGTAAAATAGAGTTAGAAATTCGTTTTAAGGAAATATCCTATTTAACACGTTTTTAGCTTGCCTTATCTGTAAAGTAAAACCTTATCTTTTCGTAAATTTGATATTAATATTAGTGGATCGTAGGCAATAGTTGGAATTTCATTGGTTCCTTTAGTTTAACTGTTCCATCGGCTTTTCCTTCCCGCTGTCCGGAATATAACCACGTTAACATCGTTACTATGTCAGTTAAATAGGAAGGATATATGTTTCTATTTCTTGATCAGATCTATATTTCATTTATTAATATAAGGCGCAAAACTAGTTGAATGAGAAATGTCCATGTTTAGCTTTGCGAATTGAATATTCCGAATTCGGGAACCAAATTGTCAGTTGTCAACAAGTTAGTATAGTTATGCAAATTAGGTGTAGATCCAATGACAGATGTCTTCTTCAGACTATAAAGTTAGTCGGTTTGTTGGCCAACCGAAAATCAAAGCGGTTTGAAACTTTGAAAGAAAAATTGTAAAAAAATAGAAGAAAAAAAGGACTTTAGTCAGCTCCAGACGAGATCTTAGCAAAAGGAACTCTACTTCCAAAAAAACCAAAAACTCATGTACTAAAATATTTACTCGATCGATATTTTCCGAGTTAGGTTAATAAAAGGGGATAAATTACTAAATGAATGTGTAATTATTAAAAACGGCCGAATGTCGTAGTGGGTGGTAGCCTTGTTTCTTACGCTCGAGGTTCCAGGTTCGAGTCCTGGCCGGGGCATTCATTTGTGTGATGAACACAGATGTTTGTTCTCGGATCATGGTTAATGATATTTATATTAGGTGCTTACATATGAAATTGGCATTGTGGCGTACTGGTCACTTTGATCTGTATTATCTCCGCTTTATTTAAGAATTCCAACTTCAAATTTATACAGCTTTTTACTCACTCATTTGTGTTTCAAAAACCGTAATTCATTTCTTTTTTCCTCTTTTAGTTTTTTCTTGATTTCGCGTTATTTACGAGTACGAGGTCCATCGTGGCACTAGTGCTGCAAAAACGGCTCCAAGTATTGATGCTATGTATGGCGGCGGTGTCGCAAAAGAACACACAGTACGTTTTTGGTTCCAACGTTTTCGTTCTGGAAATTTCGACCTGCAGAACAAGCCCCGTGGATGGCCGGAGACCAAAGTTGACAATGAAGAATTGAAGGCTATTGTGGAAGCAGATCCATTGCAAACACCGTCCGAGTTACCTGTAGGCTGCGGTGTTAGTGACAAAACTGTATTTTTTTAAATTTATTTTTACAAGATGTACAGTAAAATATTTTATTACTATCTTAAAATCTATACAAGATTTGTTTAGACAGTAGTGTTCTCTAAGAAAAATATAATATTACAATATTAAACATGCCTAGAACTTATTATATAACTTACTTTAAAACAATATCATAGTGTCCCAAAAGAACATAATAGAAATATTGACTGTAGTAGTACAACAGCTACCGACATACAGATAACTTATCAACTTGGCGGCAAGCAAAAGTAGGCAGTTAACCAAGATCGATGGAGTTAGTGTGCGCAAGGCCTCTCCCTCTCTCCGTTCGACTTCGTCGTGAATCATATGCGCGAGCGCTGTTTGCAAAGGGTGCTCCAATTTTATATGCTTAAGTAATATGTTTTTGAAATTAATTGCATATTTTTGTCAGTTATTTTATTTTTTTTTCGATGGGCAGTTTGGAGGTGGTGACGCAATAAAACCAAAACCTTTTAAATTCACTCAGTCTATTATTTTCAAATACTTAAACGTAGTTACATAAGTCAGTATAATAAGTCCTTATATTATGTAATACAAGTTGACCTAGCGAGGCGGTGTTGCGCAGACGACTGACTGCCTAGAACACGCGGCAGTCCAGTCTGGGGTTTTGCTGACTTTGCTAACAATGTATAGCCGCTACATCACACCCCTTCTTTTTTAAAAAAAAATTTTATAAACTATCTTTACCAAAAAAATTATACAATTCAACAAACAAACATCCTGTATCTCGTAAGTGCTATTGCATTTTAATTATACCTTCGAGAGAACAAAAACAAACAAAAATTTTTACCAGTTTTTAAAAAAAATATGATTCCATAATATTACCTTACACTAAACTTATTACAGAAGTGTACCAGATGACGTTGATTCGACATGATTGCTGAATCTGTGTTTACATTACGGGTTACTAGGTCTGATATCGCATTCCAAAGCTCAATGCTCTTTGTTTCTTACAATCTATTTATAGAACAAAATATGTTAAGGCGATGCTTCGTAACAAAATATGTTAAGGCGATGTTTCATACACAATGTACCTGTAATTGAATTATTTTACAAAAATTTGAAATAAGAAATTAGCAACAATAATTATTTATAAGTTGTTTGAAATGGGTACAAAATTAATTACACGTAATTTAAAAAGATCACTTATACAACAAAAAAAAAATAACATTTTTGAATGCAATAGTACACGAAAATTAATACCATCATTATGAATACTGCAAATACAATTGCTCCGAAAAGCTTAACGTGCGTTATTATTTCATTAGTACTGGCGTTATTTGCACCATTTTGTGCTATGATTATTTCTTGTTCTTTACTATACGATTTACCCATTTTTGGATTGAACAAAATGTTATATACGAGTTACTACGTTAAATTCTTTTGCAATTAGAATAATGTATGATTAATAACTATGTGAACTCATCTATTTTAGTTCATCCAACATCAGCAAATCGCACCGGCTGCTTAACTGCGCGGCCACTGCGCGTGGTTAAAGGTTTAGGCGGTAGCGATTTTTGCACCTGTGGAACATCATTAAAAAATTTTTTACTATTTGAGAACATAGAATTTCTATTTCCATCATTGGGATCTGCTTCATATAAGCAGTAAGCGGGTTTCACTCTATCTATGGAAACGGTTGTTCGACGGCCCCCTATTTCAATGGTCATACTCTTTGGTGATCTATTTATCACAAGATACGGTCCACTATAACTAGGCATCAATGGCCTTTGCACTAAATCATTTCGTACGAAAACATGACTACATGATTTTAAATCTTTATGAACAAAAATTGTACCAGAATCGCTATTTTCTCGTGTCTGGGGCCGGAGACTTTGTATAATATTGCGTAATTTACCTACGTATTTTTCTTGCGACGTTTCTGCGTTCGCGCAATCGACATAAAAATCGCCAGGCAAGCGTAACGTGTGCCCTAATACCATTTCAGCTGCGCTGACGCCGCTGTCGCTACGACATGCTGCACGTAGCCCCAGCATGACCGTTGGCAGTTCATCAACCCATGACCCATTTTTATTCTGTAATAAACGTGCTTTCAAAGCGACCTTCAGAGAACGATGTAATCTTTCTACCTTGCCGTTACTTTGGGGATGGTACGCTGTGGTTCGGAATTTATTAATGCCTAATACTTTCATAAGTTTATTAAATAATTCACTTTCAAATTGCCTCCCCTGATCGCTAGTTAACCTACTTGGGCATCCAAAACGGCAAATCCAGTTTTCATATATTATTTTAGCGACGGTCTCGGCTGTTATATCGCTGACCGGAACGGCTTCCGGCCAGTTTGTAAATCTATCTATCATCGTAACTAAGTACCTATGCCCTTCCTGCGTGGTCGGCAGGGGGCCCACGATGTCTACGTGTAAGTGCTCGAACCGTTCTGCTAGTGTAAAAGTACCTAATTTAGAATGTGTGTGCCTATGCGTTTTTACCTTTTGACATTGTATGCACGCTCGGGCCCATACACTGATATCTTTATTCATACCCGGCCAGTAATATTTATTCGTAATCATTTTACGCGTTGTTCTAATTCCGGGATGGTTATTACTATGTACGACATTGAAAGCCACATTTCTGAACTGCTGAGGCAGGTAGGGTCTCACACGGTTCTCTGAAGTTTCGCAATAGATCGCACTATTACACAGTGGTGATTGTAGTTTTTTAAGCACTATATTACCTTGAGATTCCGTCAGCATTTCTGCAAGCTTATCGTCTGTTTCCTGTGCCCGGGCGACTTCGTCGAAATCTAAAACGGTCGGACAAACAATGGTCTCTATAACTCGGGACAATGCGTCAGCAACTGCATTTTCGTTACCTTTGACGTATTGTATATCGCTCGTAAATTCGCTTATATACAATAGTTGTCGTGCTCGCCTGGGCGTCTCTTAATAAGGCTAGGTATTTTATGATTAGAGGTACTTTGTCTGTAGAAATTTTTAAATTAATGTAAGTTTAAGTTTTTGTTTCCAACGTTTCTAGTAATTATGTAGCGATTTTTAGGAATTAAGATTTCGTCTCGGAAGTATTGTTCTAATAACAGGCTTAATTCTACCTTTTTATGAACGGGCACGACACCACAAAATTAAAAAGTGCTGTTGGATCGTCCCTAAACTTGTGTTTTATTTTTTGAGGTACAATCAGTTTTAACAGCGTATGCTGCAAGTTATAAATTTGATCAAGATAAGTTTTGAAAGTACGTCCATAATTACTCAAACCGTACGATATTACACTTATGCTAGCTGATAACCAAAGCTATGGCTGTATGGTTATCAGAACGTCAAATAGAACACGATTTTTAACAGTGTAAAATTTGGTCATGCTACCGCGCAACCTGGCGCGTGTCTTATCGATGTGCTTCGCCCAATTAAACCTGTTATCAATAACCAACCCCTTAGTATGAATGATCACTAACTTGTTAAATTTTTTGATAGGTGGTAGTGCAAGGTGTTGCGTGTTTGTGTAGACAGTCGTGGTTGTTGGCTGTTACTTCTAGCCTGCTGAGTGCGCTCTGATTGTGGCTGGAGTGTACATGTATAAGTTTGGTCTTATCTGCATTTAGCAGAAGTCCTGCATCGTGTGACCATTTGCAAATCGCAGTAAAGTTGGCTTGCAGCTGTTTTTGAGCGGCCAGAATATCATTATTTGCCACAATCAGGCAGGTGTCATCTGCGAACTGAAATATTGAACAGTGTTTTATCACATTTTTAAGGTTGTTGACATATGTTTAGTAGTGTAACGGGCCTAGTACTGAACCTTGAGCCGTTCCTTCTGTGACTTTCACTCTCACTCTCTGAGAGTGTGAGAGTGTACTCACTGAGAGATGTACCTATTTTAACCTGGTAACTTGGGTTTTCAAGGTAATTTTTACACCAATTTAAAAGTTTTCCACGTACTCCACTTTGGTCTAGTCTTTTTATAAGTGGATCACGTTGAAGAGTGTCGAAGGCTTTACTGTAATGAATAAAATTAGCAGACGTGTTTTTTTTATCGTTTAGGTAAATATTGATTTCATCTGTAAAACGAGACAAAAGTAGTGTTGTACTTTTTTTAGCTTGAAACCCATACTGTTGGGAGCATAATACGTTATTAGATGCTTAAAAATAATGGATTATTTTATAATAGTATTTTTCAATTATTTTATCGAGAACCGGAAAGTATCGTAATCGGGTGGTATTACGAATAGTCGTGTGTGCTGCCACTTTTATGAATAGGTCTGATTATGCCGGTTTTCAAATTTTTCAGATACCTTCCCGTGGCGATGCTTGTACTTATCAGGTGGGTAATTGCACTAGTTATTTTTTCAGCTAAGCGTATAGCAATTAATGCTCTTATCCCGTCAGCTCCTGGAGCCTTTCGAGGGTTGATAGATTTAACGATTTTTGTGACTTCAGAATTTGTGGCTTTTGGGAAGAAAATGGACCTATCTAAAGGTTCGTGGTAGTCATTTTCGTTTATTAGTTTTGACTTACATGTCGGTATTATTGATTGAACGTTAACGGGAAAAGTTATCCGCTATAGTTTTACTACATCCAACAAGGTCGAAAGATTTATTACTGACTCGTCACGTAATAAAAGTTTTTATTCAAAAAACTGTCACGGACATGAATTATTCGGAGGGGTCGCCGCAAAGGCTTCCATGGTGAACGCGCTTAGGCACGTGCAGGGTCAGTGGCAGACGCTCAGGCGCCGATTGGCGCTCTGGCACGTGCAGGACCAGTGAGAGCAGGAACAGGAGGAGCAGGTTGGATCAGCAGGCAGGAGGAGGTGGTAGGCAGGATCATCAGGGTCAGCAGCAGCACCAAGATCAGGCGTCAGTGTCGGGGTTTTCAACATGAGGCAGCTTTAGGTAGCTTCAGCATGAGGCGGCTTCAGAGTCGGTAGCTTCAACATGAGGCAGCTTCGGCGTCAGGTAGCTTCAGCATGAGGTAGCTTCAGAGTCCGGTAGCTTCAGCATGAGCATGAGTTCGAAGACTTGCAGAGTTACTTGCAGTAGACTGGTGTGTTGAAGACTCTGGATGTTAACAGTAGTTCGGCTTGTTATAGACTGGAGATGTTATCGATAGGATGGCTTGAAATAGACTCACGTTCTAAGGCCATCAATCGGCTTATATTGCCGGGCTTGCTTTCCATTGAAATCGCAATTCGAAATGTTGAAATTAATCTTATTAGCCAGGAATCAAGCATATTTTTATACAATGTTTTTGTAGTCTTGTTTCTTATTTTATTGTATTTTGCCCTAAGCTCTTTATTACCTGTGTCTTTATCCATGCCAAAAACAATTTATCCCTATAATTACAAATTTGTTTTATATTATTATTAACTCATTCATTTTTATTACGCTTCGATGTGCCTGTTTTTTTCTCATATTGAGATTGGACGTTGCAATAATTAATTATATCAGTTATATAACCGTAAATATTATCCGGAAAATTCATACCATGAATAGGATTCCAGTCAATTTCATCTAAAAGTTTGCTTAATTTGTTATTATTATACCGTGTCACATAAACTGGAGCAGCCTGTATACAAGAGTCGTTGATAAGCGTGAGCGCAGCCACTCGGTGGTCGACCAGTTTAGTGCCGAGCGCGGTAGAGTACGCGTCTTTCATGCGGGTCCTTACAAATATGTGATCGAGACAGCTTTTTGTTGTTATAGTTTTATCTTTAAGTTTCAAAACTTCTACTCTAGTATAGTCCGTTATCCCGCAAGAGAGACCGTGCCCACTCATGACATTCATGTATAATTTTTTAATAGTGATGTCTTTCAAGTTAATGTTTTTAAGTTAACGTTACAGTCTCCCAATAATACATAATCGTCGCCGTTGCGTTTTTCGAGCATCTTATCTATTTGTAATATGCTATATTCTCAACTATTTTAATCAGGTCTCCATCGCTGGATTCCGGAATACCTGCGATTTTCAGTTGATCGGCTAGTAAAATCTGCTCCAATTCACTATTGCGTTGTTCTAAGGACTCCATTTTCAGCTCTAGGTGTTTGTTTTCGTTGTCAAGATGATATATCTTTTTTTCAAGGTCTTTGACCCTACTTGTCAGCCCTTCAATAGTTTCGGTAAACACATTCACTTTTCTCACTGCAGTATTGTACAGACACTGAGCGCATCTCCTGAGTGACAATATTGCTAACTTCTTTTTTGAGGCCCTGTAGAAGATTTTTTACGTCCATGTTGCTACTTATAGTGTTATTTTCATCGTCGTCCTCCTCCTCACAATCCGCAAGTGTCACAAAGGATTTTTTACGTGAAGGGTTTTGGTTGCATTCGTTGCAAGTCCACTCAAGATTTTCTGCAGCTCTTAATGCAGATAACTGATTTGTATTAAGACCTGTACATATGGTAGTTGCATGGACCACTTTTTGGCATCTGCTGCATTCCAAAGCGGGAGTTTTTTGTCCGTTAGTTTCTCACAATTGTAGCACATAACCATGATGAGGGTAGTTACGGGACAGCTTTTGATTTACTATTACGCACTGTTTACCAAACGCCGAACGAGCGAGGCAGCAAATTGGGAAGGTGAAAAAGTTTAAAAGGTGGGTGTCCTCATGAATTGAGTGCAGCAAACTTTGATGAAAAGTAGATCCTGTACGACAATCGGAAACGCTCATCGCAATGGTTGAACTCTGGCGAACCAGTCAAATCCTGCCCCAAGCGAATCAACCGAGGCTAGTCATCTGCTCTAGGCCATTGCTATTTCAAGACAACGCTAGACCACACACTGCACAACAGACGGCCACCAAATTAGAGGAGCTTCAATTGGAATGTCTAAGACATCCACCGTACTCCCCGGACTTTGTTCCGACAGATTACCATTCTTTTTGAAATTTTGATAACTTCTTGCAAGGGAAAAAATTCAAGTCCGATAGGCAGTCCAAAGCGCCTTCAAAGATTTTATTGATTCCCGTCCGAATGGTTTTATTAGTAATGGGGATCAATGAACTACTTACCTATAAGATGGCAAAGTGCATAGATAGCAACATACTTTAATTAAATAAATATATGTAATTAAAAAAAAAATTGATTTTATGTTCCTCCTTTACAAAACGCCAATTTCATATGTAGTGACAATTTCAATATATGTGTGTTTATTCTAGGTTTTCCTCAGTTGGCTGTGTGGTCATCCACAACACAAGCTCTGTTTACTTTGGGGCCATACAGTTTGTGTCATTGTCTCAGTTTGATGGGTGATTGATTTATTGTTATTATTACAAACAATCTCAGTTATTAGTATAGATGATTTAATAATGAACATCTTTGGTCCGAATATGTACTTATGGTTGAAAAATGTTTATTCATTTTGCATTCAATAAGTACGTTTGTAATTTAGTTTGTTATTTAATCACAATAATTTTTACAGGACAACTATAAAAACATTTTTGAGTATAAAATTACCACATACCTTATCCTTAAATTTTTTTTTTGAATAATATATAAGAGTTAAAGTTATTGTTAAAACAACAGTAGATTCACAGACGATATGTGATATCTAAATGCGAGGAATATCCGACTTATCGTGACATCATGGTTTGCTATCAGAATTGAAAGATAAACAAAAACTATGTTACAAAAATAAATAAAGAACCTCAAGATACCAAACCAAAAACTTAATTACAACGTTCCTCAAGACAAAGTTGGCAAGATCATACGAAAAACTTGCAACTTTTACAACTTTGAGAATCCACTTACTATAAATACCCATAGACGGTTATTACCGAAGTAATAATGTCGGAAGAACAAAATCGGTGCCGCAAAATTCACGGCAAAAGTTTTTTCTTTTCTGAAGCCGAATATTAGCAAAAAGTCATTAAAAGTAAGGGGCGGTGTTCATCATAGGCCCCGGCCTCAAAGTCGGCGTTAAAACACTGTCGGAAGACCAGATTGTACGCACTGCGAGAAATAAGCGCTATTTTGTAGTTTAGTAAATGATGTTATTCATATTTTCAGTATAAATCATTTTATTTAAGTATCTTTCAAAAGTTATTGCTCCAGTGTGATCATTATAATAATAATATTGTTTTAATTGACTGGATCTTTTTTTTATTTTTACCAATGATGATTAGCAAAGGGCACGCAAGCACAAATAAACTATTTAACGTTAACATGTATAATAGGATAAGTACCCAAATGATATATCCAACTAGTATACTAAACATACGAAAAGATTTTAATAACGAGGTCTTTATGTAATTACGTAATATTTACAAACATTATTAATAATAGAATAAAATAGCCATTTGAATTCGAAAATGTTCATATATCAATCAGATCGTCGTGAAAAACGCTTCACGAAACCGCACTACAGTGTATGCCAGGTCCTAAGTTATAAAAGTTCATTCATTTAACGCTCCTACGCGCATCGCTACGAAGACAGAATATGAAGTTATTCATGCCGTGTCTTCGGTGTTAGGTTCCGATATAGCCTGTGTTATAATAACACTTATTCAACAATAGAGTTTAAATATACTGAGATCGTTTATATTCAATATTTAGACATTGATAGCTGGAAAAATCAAGAAAGATTTGTGTTTCGATAAACTCTAAATCTATTTTATCAAAAATCATCCGTCGATCGCGATCAAGAGATAAGCGTGGTGTTACCAGCGTGTCTCTTGATCGCGATTGATGTAAAACACAATACTTTATGTTGTACGTTTAGTATACAATAAAGTGCGATACCTAGAAAAAAACACTAACTGTGAAACTTTTAATTGAACAAATGTCCCCTTATATGATATAGATCTGGATATGATTATATGCATATAGATCTGGGAAAGTAGCACCGAACTTAATTGCACAGATAAATTTGTGTGCCGACTTGTGTCGACCTGTTATTCAAACCGGTTACAAACCGGTTACAACACCAATCGATCGACGTCGATCAGCGGTCGAACGATTTGTGTGCTAACACCCTAAGAAATCCTTTCTGTTTCCATAAGGGAAACAGTTTCTTTCTCGCACACTATCGTTAGTCTATGATTATAACAGTTTACAAAAGAAACGTAATTCGGAGTCGAGAAATACCCAATATAACTTCCATAATTCTCGACCTGCCATGTTCCGTTTTACGCAAAAAAAGTTCATAGCGAACTTGCAAAGTATCGCAACACGGTTTCCACGTCATCGGCCCTTCATCCTATTAGTGATAATTAAATCGAAAACCCTCGAATTTGTATTCAGAGGGTTAAATTCATTTTCGTGTTAGTCCGCAAGTTTTCAATCAGCGTTTCAAGCCGATATTGTTAAATTTTTAACCCCTTTAAATCGATTGGAAGATTAAACTTGTTAATTTGAGGTTTTCATTAAGTGGTTTTGGGTATTTTTTGGAGGTCGGAATTGTTTTCTTCATAGTATGATTGTTATTTCTTACCTCATTGAACAAAAAATGCAAAACAATAGTTTTTATTAATAAAACACTCGTAATTTTTTTAACTTGTTCTTAATTAATTCTCTTACATCAATTTACGTTGGCATGACATATGACATAACAAAATATGAACCGGAAAAGCCTTTTTTTGTGTACCCAAAGCCCGTACTCAGAGACGTCATACGGTAACTCTTAATTTATAGATTTTGTTCTGCAAATATAGACTTAAAAGAAAGTATGAATAAAGTATGAATTCGCTAAACAAAATCTACACTTAGGAGTGCCTTAAGTAACCATTTGACGAAAGCCAGTTTTAATTTTAATTAATGTCGATATAAAATATTATAAGACTTAAAAGCTAACTAAGAGATAGCACACGCCAACAATCATACCGAAACCAATCTCTTTTATTCTAATTTATTTTCATAGATTTCCCCAGTAGCCTTTCATTAAAACAAAAAACGCGTTTATACCGAAAAGACGTCTTACATCGAGTCAAATAATATTCGCCTTTTGAATATAAAATTACATCTCCTCGCCGAGTCAGCAACTTAAACTTCGTTTAATAAAAAAGGGAGAAGAAATTATGATAAACTTGCCGATGATTTCACACTGAATGCTGAGCCAGTATTTTTTTATCTGTGACATCTTTTTGATTTTTTCCTGCAATCAGATTCTTTTTTTAGTAAAATTTAACTTAATTCACCCCAATTCCGTAGATCTGAGTAACCGGTTGGTTAGTTAAAATGTCGTTTCTTCACTTTCTGTTTCTATTGGAGTGATAGAGATGAAATGGCACATAGACATTTGGATGACAAAACGGCAAACAAAAATAATAAATTAATACAGTGTAAACAGCTTGGTTGCGGTATGACCTTGATGTCGTTTTTTGTATTTGTTTCTTTCGTGTCGTAGTCAAGCTGTAGACCTAATTACCTAATTAAATCATGTATTTACAATGTGGACAAAAGAGTGCCAAAACATTTTTGTTCACTGGCTTCCTCTCGTTGGTAAGCTCGCCGAAGGTAAGTTGTATTTACGCAATCACGATGAAGATAAAGAAATAGAATAACTGTAGCATGTATTATTTCGGCTGTCCAAAAGCAAAACGTAGCAAGAGCCATTTTGTAAATTTTACAGGAGAAGCAATACGAACATTTTTAGGTGCCTTTCCGAATATATTTACTTTTACGACATGTTTCTTTAGCATTATATTTTCATAAACTTTTATCTTTCTATACACACACTCATATATACGAAAAATTTACAAATATACGTTTTATGAGAATTACTACAAAAATACTAACTAAAAACAAAATCAAATAGGTCTCTTGCTAGGTTTTTAATTTGGAATAATAGACTTTTTTATAGTTTCTATCTGTTTTGAAACCCTGGCAAGAAGCATTATGAGTGTGGAGCACGATGACGGATGACCTGTCCATGTAACTTATTTTTTTTATGCTGAAAACTTAATAGTTAAGTAATAATTTACAGAGTTAATATTAAAAAATATAGACAAAGGGCTGAGGTCAAAATGTTCGTGCCGTCGGCCACTTATGTTTCAGTAAAATATACAGTTATAATTATTTTTATTATAATAATCAATAAGGTAAATACTGTATTTTATAATCACCTGAGCTAAATACTAATTAGTTTTTTTAATTTTTAGTGTTAAAATAGCCATCATTAGAGTAAACTTATAATAGTTATATTGTATTGCACCACAAATTCTTTATTCTAAAAATATTTGTTACCCATGTAATATGGAACAAAGGAAAAATAAACAATTAACTACTAATTATTTATTTATTGTGTTAGTTTGCTATCTCATTAGTAAGCAGTCTGCATTCACTTGTTGCACAAAAACAGAGTGAATGTTTTTTTTATTGAGGATTGCCGATCAAAGAAAATAATTTCGCACATAAACCCAAACAAATAAAAAGCACAAAAATAAAATATTTGGCTATAAAGCTGACATAAATATATTTTTAGTGATATTATTTAATACGTTATGA
Organism: Marasmarcha lunaedactyla; assembly: GCA_923062675.1. Classification (NCBI taxonomy): domain Eukaryota; kingdom Metazoa; phylum Arthropoda; class Insecta; order Lepidoptera; family Pterophoridae; genus Marasmarcha; species Marasmarcha lunaedactyla. The sequence continues at coordinate 8,996,595 of OV281358.1, forward strand.
TTTCGACATTTTTTTAAGTAATTAATTCAACTGAATATCTATGTCATCTATTTTAAATCATAAAGATTACGTCAAGTATTTCTTTTTGCATAATGATTAACCTATAGTTCGAGAACCTTGTCTGTATCGGTAAAGATGCACGCAGTTACATATTCTTTGAATTGCTTTTATGTCTTTTATATATTTATATACATAATTTGGTTCTGACTTGCTTTTTAGTAATTATCATAAAATGTTATAAAAATTAAGGTATAGTCATTTTTTGCGTAAAGTACTGAAATCAAAAGCTTATTGAGGGCCTGGAATGAACTCAACTATTTAAGTTTTTCTTATAAAAATTTATTTGGGTGAATAAGTTTGACAAAAATATCATGTGAATAAGTTTGACAAAAATATAATGTTCAAGACAAAATTATATTTTTAAGGACAACATTAAACAAAACATTAAAAATCTTCAAAAACTTCGCCTTCAGTTTGGAGATCCAAAGATGATAGTTCATCAACCTAAAACAAAAGTTCTCATATGAAGAAAAACCGGTGAATGAACTCAAAAAAAAAAAGAAAATTACAGAAAATCCTTTAACAATCAGCAACAAAAATTTTAATTGGACTAGGTACAGTCAGTTTGGGTAACTTTGAAATTTTTTTACTTTTTTTGAGATATTGCATCTAATTTATATTTATTACACCTTTATTTTATTGAATGAACAATGTGCTTTTGAATTGGTCTATTTTTATAACATGATGAATTTACGGAAAAAACAATAGAATTACCCACAATTTTCCCCAAAAGTCAAATTTAAAGTTATCGTGAGTTTTGGGTAACTTTGTATATATTTTTTTGAATGTAAAAAACTTTAATGTTTTATTATATATATTATATTTTAAGGTTTGGGTATAATTAAATGATGTCTTTTTATTAAGGAAAACCTATTCTATGAAAATGACATCTACAATGACGTATAAATGCGATAGATCGCTTTGTCTTACCATATAAATCATGGGAGACGAATTTGGTGGAAAAAATATCGTTATCTGGTGGGCACCAGTAGTTCTAAAAAAATTGTAATTTATAAATTTCAGGATTTACTGGAAGGCCGCCCACATTGTCATTCTCTTTTTTTTTGTAGTTTTAATCATTGATATTAATTTTATTATACTTAATATCGTTTTAATATAGTTTTTGCCTTCCTGTCCATAAATGAATTACTGTACGCGTTTAGTTTATATCATAAAGATTTATAGACCTGGTACCTATCACCAACAATTGCAAGCGAGGATTTTGTTTGACAAATTTGCTTTTAGAGCGAGGATTGAATCGAATCGAGTACTTTGATAAACCTTTGAGCACAGTATCAATTAATTTTCTAGTTAAGTCTGGGAGCCCAGTCAACAGGTCGCGAGGTCTTGCGGCGTGCGTCTTGGGGACTTGTACGAACAATAAATACCGTTAGCTCCGCGCGGGGATGATACTTTGTGCACAATACAATATAATATTGTTAAGTAATTACATAACTTTACATAAAATCATGACCTAGTGATAAAACTAGGAATTGAACCCTTGATGAAAGGATCCTAAACAGCAATAACATACACACGAAATCAAATCTGTAATCACTTTCAAAATCATTTAAATTCTGCATGGCAGGTGAATATTCTGTGTTACCGTCGATAACAAAGCTTCTGTTATTTGTTTAACATAAAGCTCTAAATATTGATTACAATAGTACAGTGGTTAGTTGTAGCGAAGTATCATTACAAGTACATTCGCCAGTCTGCAGATGGGATTTTCTCAATGAGCAAATACTGGAGATCAAATCTGTGACAAGTAATTACTTAGGTAAGACTCGGGGCATGTCGGTATACCAGTAGTGATCGTTGGTCGAAATCACTAATGATTTGGTTAACCTACCTCAATGGTTGCAGTAAATACCTACATTCTGTCAAATGGTAGAGGTTCGTGTTCGTAAGTACTGTGTTTGCAGTAAGACAAGATCTTACTGCAGTACATTAATTAAGATAATTTAAGATACAGAGGGCACAAAAGCAATACTGAAATTGATATTTGCTTTTCGGTCTGTATTTTTTTATTGTTTTGACGTCGGGACGTTTGTATTCCTTTTCATCGCATGGAAACTGACGATATTTATACAAGTTACACGCCCATCCAAGAAGTATCTTTTCAATCGACTTTAAAATCTTCCAGGAGTGTATTTGTTTTGGAAAAAAATTACGGTAGTATAAAGAGGTAATAGAGTTTCTTTGTTAAGAACTCGACGGGGGTGGTACTAAAGCCATTCCTATTTTGACCACCATAAGAACCACTAGTGTGAAGGAACAGCTAGTGCTATCACTATAAAGGAATAAAGGCGATTTCAACTGAAGACTAGAGTTGGTAACGCATCGTTAGTCGAGATAATATTCACAAAGTCTTTTCATAAATGAAACACCTACGACTTATGATGTCCATGGGCGCGGATGCCACTCACCATCAGGGCGGTAACATACTCGTTTGCCGGTTATGGTTTACTGAGCAAAATAACCTCTTTATTATTATATTGCTTTTTACTTTCTTTGTAATTCAGGCTCTTTAATTGTCGAACCCTACATAAAGATAGTTAAGCTATACCTATCAGAATGGAACCATCTTCTTTTTATTCAAAGCGCGAAGGACTTTCCACCATTATTACATAAAACATTTTGAATAAAAAATTTTTAACTACAAAATGTATATCACAACTATTTAGGCTAATATAAATGCTTTGATTTGGTTTTGCTAAACTAATTAAAATATTGAAGAAAACTATTCAACATCTATTATAAATAATCACCTATGAAATAAAGCTTTTAAAATTGTTCCAAATTCGAATTAACATCCATAGAAGTTTCTGGCAAATAAAGCTGTCTAGGTTTTAACAGTTCACGAGTCCTCATTTGGAGTTAATCCAAAAAATTAATTAGAGACAAACGCCGTTCCACTCAGCTCTGCAGCCATCGCTTTGAAGCACTTTACGCTTAAGAGTGCTTGAACGTTAGTGTGACACACAGAGCACAGATATGTGCACACGTGTTTGTTTAGAGAAGATAATCTTTTTAAGATGATGTTAGCTTTTCTAGCTGTATGAATTATTTATTTGTGGGGGTGGAGATAAATAGTATGTTAAGTGGAAGTAGAGTTTCTTTGTTAAGCTCTCATCTGCGGTGGTACCTACTACAGCCCTTCCTACTTTGGTCGCCATGATAATCACGATCTAGTGGTTTTGTTCCGATTAAAGGGTAGGAACAGGAAACTTTTCTTGTGAAATCGTTTGTGATTATCGTTTACAATTCACTTGGACTGCTATGCCTATTGTCTTTTCTATTACGGTATTAGTTTTGACAGGGTCATCTTAAGTGATCCCGGGGCCCTGGGAACAATGGAATTGGGGATCCGTTGAAAAAGATAATACCGGCCAAGTGAGAGTCACAATTGTGCAAAACCGCGTGGGCGCGATCATTTAAATTTTAGGGGATAAGGAATGTAGGTACTCTACTCGAAAATCTCCAATATCTGTTACAGTTCTTGAGTGCGAGAGAGACGGCCAGACATCGAAGGCTTCGCAATAGGGCACTCTTTGCGTACGTTCGTCTTAAAGAGATTGATCTAGCGAGATATCACTGCCGCCATTTTTCATATACTATTTTGAACATACATTTTTTGTAACGCATAATGCAAGTTTTTGATCCATGCTTTTGAATCTCACTCTAGGGTCGAATCAAATCGGACTACGACAAAATCGGGTGGTCCAATTCGGATCGTAACAACAGTTTTTCGGAGGTCAGTTAAAGTATTTTGGAATAAACGGCAACCAACACTAGAAGAAAAATATTATATTTAAACTTAATTTTACTAACTAATAATGAAGTTATAAACTAAACCACCACAGAATAAATTAAGGACAAGCACACCTATGTAAACTTATACTTAGCAATGCTTGTAATATGAAAACAGTAAAACCCAGAATGATTATATATGTTACCGGCAATCTGTATAATCAGGTGTTATTATAAACAATACCCAAGTAATGTATAGACAATCTAAAACCTCCTAGGTATTTTATACAATACCGAATAAGCAGTTAGCAATGTGGAAAAGGGAGACGTGCGAGCAGGAAATGAACTCCATAAGCTCCATTCTGAGCATTCCTTACTATCGCTTATTAAAGCTTATTTATCGTTGTAACAGAATGGAATGAAAATGTAACGCATAAAATTACAGGATTTTGAAACTATTGTACGGTTTGGCCACATGGCCTTTACTGTCAGAGGCAACGCTTTCACCAAGCTTTCTTCAGCAACCTCAGAACACGACGTACATTTTATTATTCTATACGAGCCCCAATGCAAAAGAATTCGTCTAGTGCGAAATATTACAAGTGTGTAATATCCAAAGTAAAGTTTAGATAAATAAATATAACTTTATTAGTTCAATAAATACACAGTGGTTTTGAATACTTAATGAGGTTTATTTTCAATTAAAAAAAGTAATAAAATATTTCCCGATTTCAATAAAATATAATACATTCTTGGGGAACCATCCACGCAATGAGCTTCGTCCATCGCATTCAACGGCGCAAAATAGTTCGTCTACAACTCAGTGACGTCACCTTTAGCATCGATGACGGCCTTTATTATTCGCGGCATCGTTGCTACCAATTATTCACATGGTTGTGTAGTTATTGATTCCCAGATAGATTTAATTTTCTCCTTCAGATTGCTTGTAGACCTTGCTGGATACTTGCGCAGCTTTTTTTTCATTTTCAGGTCTCGATAGGTGACAAATCTGGACCACTTGACGGCCACTCCATTGTAGGGATCTGATTCCGGTTAAACCAAGCCTTGGTTGTCCTCGCAGTGTGACAGGAAGCACCATTTTGTTTGAAGGTGTAGGTATTACGATGTTTCAACGTTGGAATCGAGGGCACGAGACTTGTTTCCAGAATGCTTTGGTACTCTACTGCATTAACAGTTCCTTCTACAAAATGTAGATGACCCAGATATTCCTGTGATGTTCGATGAAGGTCTGAACTGTCGATCTTGGTAGGGATGAGTCCTTGGCTACTTGGTAAGCAGATTTGCATTATTGTGGCTTCGAACTATTATTTTTCGTACTTCGTCGACGATAGGTTTCCCGAGCCATTTTGTTTGAAATAATTACAAAATTTCATGAAATTATGGTTTTTATATATTTAACAGTGACGCATGTGACAGATTATTTCTATTTTCAAATCGAATTTTACTCATTTTTCAATTAAAACTGGTAGAATTGAGACATGGACGAGCTCTTTTGCATCGATTAAGAATTAGACGAACTAGTTCGAGTTAGTCGTAGCTTATTAAAGTGCCCATAAATACAAATATTAGTAAAAGAAGTTTTTCTTTAAAAGTGCCTGATTAACAACAATAAGATGGATAAACTTTACCCTCAACAATTTTTGTTCAAAATGTAGTTAAGTTTATGAAAATGTAGTTAATTTGAAAACTGGACGAACTCCTTTGCATTGGGGCCCGTATTTGTTAATTTTTGACTACTTCCATGTTTGTGAATTAATAATACAAAAGTTAATGATATATTCTTATATAAAATGATAATAGTACTGTCATTTAAAGTTGACAAAAACTCATAAAATTTGGGATCGAAACAAAAAAAAAACACCAGCCTGTCACGTGGTAATCTTTATATCACGTGACGCTCCATACAGTTTACGCGTTTTCGATAGCGTTAGCGATTGTAGATTGCGACACGGCTAGACCCCCATTTCTTTTTTTTATCATTCCATGTCGACGATTCTACTAAGCATGAATGTTAGTGCTCTGTGTTGAGATAAATTAGTGCAATCAATGAGCGGCACGTTTCAGCACTGTGCTTGATGTTTTGTGAAGTACACACTCTTGTGCTTTGCTTGACACAGAAGAGTTTTAATGTTTGTAAAAGTCGATTTGCAATAAAACTTCCCAGGATTCTGAGCGGAATTAACTAAAACTTTAACTAGAATAAATTTGCAAGTAAAAAAATTATAAGTGGTGAAAGAAAGAGATTTATCGGTATATATAATAAACTCGTATCTTTCATCAAAATATTTTGTAGAACTAATACTTCATGTGGTCATATGTCATATGCTATCCATCTACAGAAGACCAAACTGATGCTATTTAATTCGCCGAGGCGAAATTTTTTTTTGCAAAACGCCACGCCAGCCCTTGTTTGTCCTGTTTTTAGCATCTATCTAAATGTTATTAAATTGGCATATCAACTTATAAAATTATTGAACTTTTTTATATAATATTGATTTCATACTGAAGATCTCCAAGTATTTTTTTTAAATGTTTGCTAATAGATGTTTAATAAACCTTTTTTTACGAAACGCACAAAATGAGTATCAACAATTTTTCATTTTTGTCATCTCATCTTAAAGAAAGCATTATTTCATCTTGGGATAATTTAAGCAATTTTCAAATGACCAACATCTTATGTGTTCAGTAAATTTTTTTGAAAATTCGATACTGTAACTCAGGCGTCAGAGACGCGCGAACATTATGGAACGATTGCTCAAGGTCATATACTCAGTGTAGTACCTTGTTGTTAAATAATGAATCCCTATTCTGTGTACAATATCTAGTCTAAATTAATGTGTTAAGTATGTGATTTTATTGTTCCTAATAAATCAACACGGAATATTTAAATAAAAATTATGCAAATCGGTCTTGAGAGAGCTTTTTTTTATACATATAATTATTTTATGTACGGATAATTGTATTTTGAGACGAAATTGCATAAACTTTTCCAAAATACACACGCAAAACTCAAAAAGATGGTAGTCAATCTGTTTATAGAGACTTTCGTTACCTAAATTAATGACTGAAATCGACAGCCTCAGTTTGTTTTTGATTTTTAACATAAAATAGGTACTTAACAAAATTTCAAAATAATCTATTAAAAACTTTTTGCTATAGAAAAAAATAGTTATACAACTTGATGTCACGTTGTTTCGATAGCGTCAGCGACTGTAGATTGCAAATTGGCTCTTTGCGCTGCTTGTACAGTCGGCGTAGGCTCAGGTCAAGGCGAGAATCCCTTGCGCGTTGTTCGGTCTTTTGTAGGTCCTCCACATACTAAGGAACGACACCACTGCGGAGGCTGCGAATCTGAGCCAGCACAAAGTTCCCTGATTGTACCTATCCTCGAGTTATTTGTTAGGATCACTTATACTTATATTGTTAATCGAAACAGAAAAAAAACCAACATGTAAATTGTCACACATTTTATTTTATTATTCATCTTTCAACATTGCACAATAAATATTCAAGTTTTCAACTTTTACACCAAATGCTCAAACATTATATATACAAGGCATTTTTAGGATAAAATTTCTAACTAGTGTTCTTATCGATTTAACATTTTGATAAAACATTAATCGATTAATTAGAAACAGGTGCGATATGTAATACAATAACACTAGTCGCCCTGGATGCAGGAACAATGGAACACACTTTCCATATATTAAATCACTACTTATTCATATTTTTCTCATAAATTTATGAAAAAAAAAAATGTTCCTTCGCCTTATCGTAATTTTAATTACGGAAATTATCGAAAAGGCAATCAATCTGAAAAGGTCTTAAAGCATTCAAACGTTTTTAACACTTTGGAGGGCTGTAAACTAGACACAATAGATTTCTTGTTATGACGTGTACTACGTATCCTGTCCCTCGAGGAGTTAAGATATTTAACAATTAAAACCAACATAGGTACTTTCTTTTTTCAAATAAAGCTTTTTGCTTGCCATACATAGTTATCCATCGGTATGGCTCCGTAGGACACGGTAATTTTTAACTGGCAAACAAGTACAAGAGATGCTTTTCTTATTACAAAAAAAAAAAAATTCAGTACAAAACAAGATAACGTTTGAGTAAAGTTAAACATTAGAATTAAACAGTAACGCATAGTTGACACTTTTACAAAATGCTTGGTAGGTACATTGACTTGTTGGGTTTTATGAAATCTCAACAGATTTCGTAAAATCTAACATCACAGACATCCCTGACCGTAATATTATGAAACATTGCCATTTTGTTCTTCATGTTGGCTACTTTGAGGCTTAATCGTTAAGTTTTGGCAAGTTTACTTTTTCGGACAGCAAATCATCACTCCAACTTATTGTTTATTCAATAAACGTGACTGCTTTACATTTGTTTACGATTTCTATTACGAATGCCTCCACACTAAACCGATTTCTATTCATACTCCTTCACAGTACATACAGTTAGGTTATCACACACAATTCGAAATCCATATCAGTTTAAAAAAAAACGAGTGAAAGAGCATCCAATCAATCTTTCAAATCAATTCAATCTTTCGCAGAACATTTTGTATGATGTATTTATGCATGCATGCATTTGTGTTTATGTATATTATGTTATCTGTTTCTTTGCTTGATGAATTCAGTTTAATAAAAAGCACATTGTAGTTTTTAACCAAACTGTCCAGCCCTAAAACTACTGGAAGAAATTTCTCATGAAATACAAGGGCTGTTCACAAAGTAGGTTACGACACGCACGCATGGAGTGCGTGGTCTATGTGCGATCGACACACGCTCTCCAGCCCTCCAGCCCCGTGCGCTGCCACTCTTACCGCGCGAGCGCATGCTGACGTTTGCCACACACCGCCGTGGTCTCGGCTAAGCACATCGTACTGAGCATCACGTAGCAAAGTTTTCGTTAAAATTAGTGCGATCCGTATTTCTAACAGGAACGCGTTCCTTGATTCAGTATCATCGTCGGGATCTATTAAGACGTTACGCGGTCGCCTCTACCGAACCGCCGGGTCTGGGTTGTGTGACTAGTTATCTGACGTATTGACCAGCAGGTGGCGTTGACGAAGTGGTGGCTAGATGCTAACTTCATAAGAGCGGCAATGGTGATTGTTAAAACGTTTGTATCCACCCAGTAAGCAAACAAAATAAATAAATTCTTATCTTTACATTTGAACCACTTACATAACTAGCAAATAAATGAAATCCAAGGCAAATTGTTTATATATTATTTTGTATGTAAACTGTGGATAATGTTTCCAACGACGTTACGTAAATGCATACTGCGTGTAATAAAAGGAATTGCTACAATTATTGGATAAGTTTAAAACCCTTATTCGTTGTCCTTAGTTATTAAGTTCTAAATGATTTTCAGTAAACTCTAATTGATTTTTTTAACATTAATTACAGAGTAATTACTACTTTTAAGGCCCCTAAACCACAAAAAGGTTAAACACTTGTTTATATTAGGACATTGTCTAGATGTATAACCAAGCTTAACAAAAATGTCAGTCCCTGGTGAATCTTCTGATTGTTTGATATGTTTTTAAATTTACCTATGTTATATATTTAGACAGTGTTTTAAGATAAAAGTTTATTATTTATTTCAGTATTATATTCCAGTATTTTTGTAATTACTAAATTCCCAATTACAGAGCGGCATTTCATTAGCACCACTCGTTTAGCATTATAGCTAAAAGTTTGAACATGGTCCTGTTCATCTAGTTGGCTTGGAGGAGTAGCTAGTAATCTGACTGTATAACAGCCTTGTTGCACAGTATCACAATTTGCCCAAAAAAGCAAAACCAGTTTCAATCAAACTATGAACTAATGTTAATTTTTTAACAATGTGTATGTAGGTCAACGAATGTTGAGGTACGTATAGCCCATGAGCCCGTGGGTGGCCAAGGACCTTCGTCTTTGTATAAAAGCTAAAAGATTTCTTTTCTGCATGCTTTCTCAGCAGATGAAGAAAGTGTCAGTGAATTAACAGCTATACTCAATGTCAAAACTAGCTAAAAATACTATATCTTTAGAGATACTACGTATATCTTAAAATTACAGAAATTAAGACAAGAAGGGTCTGATAATAACCATGCAAACGTCCTCATTTTAGTAATTTTTACAGAAATAAATTCTATACTATAATGACAAATAGATATAATTCATAGTAGTAATGTTTGCTCAATAGAAAACTGTAGAACTTCTACGTGCATGCATCTATATCTCAAAATATTATCTCACTATTTCTTGCATTAAAGGTAATTCAGTGCTCGGGATACTCAATCTTCTACTTGATATTAGAAATCAGAAAACATTTATTTCCAAAATATGGTCTCGGCTAGAAGTAACAATTAAAAGGTATACCATATTACCTTCCTCTTATATAACTATTGAATGATTGATTGAAACCGGCCAAGTGCGGGTTGGACTCACGAACGGAGGTTCGTACAAAACTAGGTTAGAGGACAAACTTAACTTTGCCATTCGATACCTAGACGCGATGCAATATCAAACGCTCTAATAATCTAAGGTTTAAGATGGCCTTTACATGTGTGGTAAGACCTTCTTGCCAAATTTCATGATTCTAGGTCAACGGGAATACTTTACAGGTTTTAATTTCATATCTTTGATCGCGTCAACTTACAAGTTTAGGTAAATTTCACAGCTGAAGATTCCTCTTTTCCTTTTGAGGAACGGAATCCTAAAAAAAGTAGTTTAAAAAGAATTGTGTGTCATATTATATGTTTTTTATTAAAATCATACAGTGTATAAAGCTTATGCCTCTTCCATCACATTTTCACTTCCATAGGCTATCTCTAAATCCGAATAATTTAGTTTCTTCGTCACAGCTTAATCCTCTTAAAAAATATGAGGCAGCCATTTTTTTATTTTCGCATTTATTATGTGAAAATGAATCATGTCACTATTTCGATTTTACTAAATTTACGTGTTAAAAATGCCATTTAGAAGCAAATTTTAGTGATGATCATAGCTTCTGTGTTTTATAAATCGATCATGGATATATTCATAGTAAATTTATGTACGCTTAATGCACGAAAAACTCAAATTGCACGACGAATATTTTGTGTAGTCTGGTACATAAGGTCTATATAAAGGTTCTATATTTACTCGCATAAAAACTTTTGACATAATTTATTTAGGCATAGTGTTTTTAGAAATAATTATATTATGTCGTAACAAATATACGCATAATTTTTGTCGCACATTTTTTTAAGCATAATCAGATATCATCAAGATAACTCAGCATAATATTCTAAGCCATAAAATGGCTACATATTTATACTGTGCACTAGATTGATTTCTATATTGGTTGATAGTTACAATGTCAAAATAGATTTTTGTAGTAACTTTTTACAACGGGGATGGAAGTGATATTAAAATATGAAGTGGTGGTTCGCCAGGTGTTGTCGCACCCCGCTCGCTTCGCTCGCTCGGCTCGCGCATATTTTTTTCACTCATATAAAACCGAACCTAACCCTATAATATGGACCATCTACCTTGTGTACCTAATTCGGGACCAAGCAAGCTTACCGTAAAGATTAAAAGAAAATTTGTCAAAAAAAATTATGTGAGTGAAATGTTATCCCTATACCAATACTTGAAAGTTACAGAAATAGTTGTGTTGTAACGAGAGAAAATTTCGTAAATTTGTATTTTAAGAAAGTATGATACTAGATGAGACTGCCGCCAAACATTTGTCTTACTTTACAATAACTTGTTTCTTACATATTGTTTTTTCTCTAGGCTTTCATATCAGCTTTTAAACTTATATCTTGGAAAACACGAACTAAGTTTGAATAGTTCAGTCAGAATGCTCCATAAACGCCCTTAGTACATTCAAATAAAACAAGTCAACAGCTAACAAACAATACTCAGGACAGGACAAATATGAACACACACAGGTACCCTGAAAATATGACACGCATGAACTATTTCCTGACAATTTGATTACACACAGTTCATTCATCGAAGAAAACTTTTTTAACTAAATTGTTGACACTTAATTTATCTCCAGGTCTCCAAGCCTTTAGCTGCTTTTTCTTTGTATCGTACATATTATCTTGCGGCTGTTTACTGGGTTTTATATTTCTTTTATTGGTTTTTCTTTGTATTGGGTGTCTTGGACCTTTTTTAGATTTCATGTCTTGTTTGTGTTTTGCTTGAATTTTTGGTTGAGTCTTATTTTTGAGTTTTGGGAATGGTTTGCTCCGTTTTGTCTTTGATCTTTTTTGCGCTTGTGCCTGAGCTTGTCTTAACTTTGCTCTTAATAGTCTGTCTTTGGTACTCAATGGGTTTTTTCGTGAAACTGTTGCATTTTTCGAAGCTTTCGCCCGTTTAATTGGTACTTTAGAATTTATGGTTTGAACATTTTTATTCAAGTGTTTGGTTTTGGCACGTTGATCATTTTGCGCTGGTTTTTGATTGGTTTCGCCCTTGAACTTTTGCGCATGATTCTTTTGGATTACTTTTTTCTGACTAACGTTAGACCCTTTGGATTTCCTTTTCTTATTTTTCGATGTTTTATTGACTGGCTGGACGGCGGGCTGTTCGATTACTTTGTTAACTGGTTGTGGGAGAGGTTGGGAGGCCCTCAACAGGTTTTGTTTGCTCGGGACGTAGTTGCTATTGCTGGGAACATAATTATTATTGCTGGGAATCGGGAAGTTGTGGTTGTTAAGTGATTGATAGTTGTTGTTATTAGGAAGTTGGGGATTGATGTAGATAGGGGGTAAATTGTTGTTGTTATTACGAAAACGAGGATTGATGTTGTTATCAGGAAACCCCTGTTTATTTAGATCCACGAAGAATGCCTTAGGTGTGCTAGTGAACACTTCTTCAATTGCATCCCTGTAATTAGGTGTTGTTGATAGTAGCGAAGCGTTCAAGACTTTCCACACACTAAGCGTATTTGGGGTTGTTCTGGCAAAAATAATGCTGTCTTTGGAGCCGCGATCTCGTTTACCAAGTATGCTGTTCAACGTTGTTATAAATAGATCACTTGTGCGAGAATCGATGGCGTCCCGATATTCATTTCCACCAGAATAAGTGTCGATTTCAACATTGTGACCTGAAAACTCAGCGTTGATTCTCGCCTGAAAAAGAAAATGGGATTACAAGATATTTTAGTAAAACTTTTTTAACTACGCATACGCAAAATTTGTCAATCGCAGCAAAATAGTTTACTACTTAAAGTATCGATAAGTAGTTATATTCACTTTATGTCTGTAATTGATGGCTATGGCTAATTAAGCTAAAAAAAGCTAAAAAAATTAACACTGATAATTTTTGGCCCTCATTTGTCTATTATTTTATTACCAAACATAAAAATACAGACATTTGCCAGCTCACCGACAGTAAGTGACACGAGCAAAAAATTTGTCTACAATATAACCTCTTTTGTAATAACTTATCTTAGTGGAAATTAAATACTTTTTATTTGAAATTTATTTTAAAAGCGTATTTGATTTTATTGAACTTTAAATTGTTACATAACACATTGCCATTGTCTTAAATTAAATTCTTATTATATCTACAGAGAATCACCAAAGACATCAGATTCTCAGATAAAACCATTTATTTAAGTTTCGGCGACTTCTAGGTTAGTACTATTATTGCAATGATTTTAAGAGATTTGAGAGGAAAAAAAGATTTATTGTTGTTAACATAATGTAAAAAGTGTTCCCAGGGATCATAAACTGTTCCAATCAGAAAGATTTGCGAAAAAAAGATTTTATGTACAGAACGCTGGCGATTTATAATTTATTTTGAAAATTCGATTATTTAAAAGTAAAAATATATTTGCTCCAAATTTTAATGTGCCTCTAATTTTTTTACCAGCATTATACAACTATTATGAAACTTTATTTCGAAAACAATCTAAAATCGCTTAACATAAACAGGGGGTTCATTAGATAGATAGATTCCTATCGTCGGCATCGGCTTGACACATGAAAGAAGCACTCTGGATAACCAATTTATCAGTATACATTCGTACAACTGGCATATTTTCAAAAAGTTCATGAAAAATCTTGTTACTATTATTGCATGGCGTGGCTTGACGCCAGCGTGTGAAGCACCTTAAATAATCAGTATATTTTGTAATTAATTTTTGGAATGACGTACTTAAAATAAATGAAAATCAATATTATTTTCAGGGACTAATACTCGTACACTACAAGATAATGTGAGATGGTTTTCAAAACTAGTCAAGTAGCCTATTGAAGCGTCTAAATATAGGAATCAAAATCAAAATTAACCAAAGTCTTTGACGGATTTTGGTTTTATTATTTTAAATTAATAAAGGTTTGGATTTTTATTAATTTAAAAAAATAACTGTGGTAAAAACTTTGAACAATACTCATTGAAAAAAACCATGTTACAGTTTTAAATCAATGGCTATTATTTTATTTAGCTTGAATAAAATGAATCACAAACACTAAGAATAGAAATAGTTTTATAACTTCGAATTAAATATTGAAGTTAACTCTTCCATGGAATTTAAATATTGATAAAAGTTTATGTTTCAGCTTTTCCTTTAATGGGAAAAATTCGTTAGATGTGCAGTTAGATTTTCGAAATTCGAAACCATTCTATTCGTCAGTTTGATCTGTATATATCGATAGGAAGAGTTTGACGGTTGAATGCCGTAGCAGGCAGAAGCCTTGCCACAAGGCGGAGGTCCTGGGTTTGTGTCCTGATCGGAGCATTAATTTGTGTGATTAACACTGATGTTTGTTTGCGGACATGATTGTTAATATTTATGTAGTATGTCTATTCTGGGTTCCCGTCAAGTTCGCTGTATGGTCATCCATAACACAAGCTCTGCTTACTTTGGGACCATACAGTTGGTGTGTTTTTCTGGGGATTTATTATTATTTATAATATTATTTTTACCGGTCTCTATGAGGGTTATAGCCTCAAAAACTCCGGCTTCTCTCGCTGTCCCGGTTATTAGACCGTAATAATTAGCAGTCTCAAGTGTTTTGCAGAAAAAAAAACGCCCATTGATATCATTTTGAGCCTTAGCAAGTGTATGTATGTTTATAAACACTTTTATCTGATTTTATACAGACCTATAAAGACGCTTACTAGTGATGTACAGCATTCAATTCAACTTTAATGCAATTTTGCACCAACTTGCTGTACCACGCGCCTTGTACACGCGCGCTGCGACTACTTAATGCCGTGTCAGACCACATAGATCTGTTTTCGTGCACACTGAGTGAGTTCACAAGGGCTATTTATTGTTATCTTTGTTATAATAATTAAACTGATGTAAGGTGTTATCTGTTTGTTGTTCTCAAATATGTTCTACAATATCGCATTAGGCATTGCCTGTAATGATAGATGTAAGTTTGATTAATAAATAAATAAATGTTTTAATATTATTTTTGATTACTAGTGGGATCCTGCCTTCATACCGAACCCCACCCTCAACTATGGCACGCAGTTCGATCGACACCCTGTTCACGATCCAAAAGCGACATATTCTATGTTATTGCAGAAATTCCCTCAGGATAGACGAGTACGTGGATAAAAGTCTATTCTTAAATCTCTATTCTTTAATTCTATTCGGTAATATATATTAAGACAGATCTGAATTTGATTGATTTTATAATTAGTAGTTATAAAAAGCGTTTATTTTGCAAAAGCAAAATAAGTGTTTATTTTGTTGCTTATTATTATTGGTTATAAATTGTAAAATAAATAAATAAATAAGAAAGGGGACAGATTCGATTACTAACTAAAACTACTGAACCAAATGAAAACACTTTTTAACATACTTTTATAACTAAAAATCTTATGTTATGCAGAATATGTGCGTAAAATACTGCACTATCCCATGAAGTATTCTCTCATTTCATGTGTCTGCGTTTAGTTACGTCTGGATATATTACCCTTATTTTAACCAACATAATAAGAACTTCTGGTCTTATAGATGGTATAAATAATTTGAGCGCGCGCCCCTATGTGTGAGTAAAGCTTGTTTGTATACCGCAGCTGTGTGAACTTATTAACAAGAAAAACCCGGGTTGACAAGATGACGGCTGCCACAAAAAATTAAGTTGCATATTAACATTCACACACACACACATAGAGCTGTGCTCATAACTGAGTCATATTAGCATCTACGACATATATATTAGCGTTCCGTATACATAGATAGATACATAAATCGTTTATTTAAAACTACAAAAACACACACACACCTACAAGATTTGACATCACAGAATAAAACAGAAACAAACAACAGGAGGATGGGAAAATGTTCTAGTAAAATAACATGAAAAGGTATAACATAAGTCTCAACGCTATTAATTAATACGCTTATTGATTATATCTATTTACCTATATTCTAACCACCACGAAGGTAAGGTCCAGTTTGCCATTTTAAAGAGTACAATATCAGTAGCAGAAATGAAAAGGAGAACGCCCATTCCTCGTTTCCATAAAAAATAAATATTGTTGTAAAAAACGAAGTCATTGAACTGAATGATGTATTTTGAATACCAATTCATAATTAAGACAGAATTCAAAATAATGTTATCTTCTAAAAGTATTTATTGTTGCAAAATTTAAATTTGAATTGAAACGAGGAAGCTTTCATAATTTTAGTGAATTACATATTAATTTTAAAATGTTAAGTGAGTCATTTTAATA
Source organism: Marasmarcha lunaedactyla (assembly GCA_923062675.1). NCBI lineage: Eukaryota > Metazoa > Arthropoda > Insecta > Lepidoptera > Pterophoridae > Marasmarcha > Marasmarcha lunaedactyla. The sequence continues at coordinate 9,013,130 of OV281358.1, forward strand.
ATTACCTTTCCTTTCCAAAAAAAAAAAACTTTCCCGACAATAAAAGCTGTAGTTTAAAAATTATGAATTACATATATTACTTCGTAATTAAGAATACATTTTAAACTCTTCAAACCCTACCCGTTGCATTATACATTGTGTAACAATCAGTAGGCAATCACCTTTTCTTTTCAGCACTGCTATACACTTGTTTTAAGTAACATTTGCTTATATTAGTAACAAAAACCCAAACACTTCTTTCACTAACTTAAAAAAAAATCTAGTAAAAGGAGCTTCACAATAAACGTACATTATGAAAAATTGAGAAAATAGGTCTAACACTTTTTAATACACTGGCTTTGTTTTGTTTATATTTTTTACCAAGATTATTCAATAGAAAAAATATACTCACTATCATGAGTATCACTCCAATGAAACACACGACGCCGCACATTTTCCACACGTAACTCCTTTGATTTCTGAGTCCAATATGATTTTTATAATCGCCGACACCGGTTGGCACAACTTGAAAAGTAAACAATATTATTACTTAAAGTCGGCCACACACTATAGTATTGTATCGGTTTGTATTGGAACGTCTTGAACGTCTTCCAACCGTCTATCAATCGAACGACAATGTAAGTTAATAGGCTCCAATAATAGTTTTTTGCCAGATTTTGTTTAGGAAACTTTGGTCAATACACTAATTTAAATATATAAATAAATAGGTAGAAAAAAAATAAAATGTAAAAGGTCTTCAGAACAATCCAATATTTTTTTTAAATAATTAACTTCTATAAAATACTGATAGTTCTGGGAAAATTAGATTTTCTAATCTAATATTATTAAGAGGAAAAATTTTTTTTATTTATACTTCTAAAATAAGTGAACCGATTTCCATTACTACGAGCAGAAAGCGACATTATCCAAAAGATAGGTCGGGAAAAAGTCTATTCATATTTGGTCTATAATATTTTGTTATAGAGAGATAAAAAAATGTTTCCCGTCATTTTTCTATAGTTTTTCTGTTCAATAAAACTCTCTTATTTCATCGAACAGAAAAACAATTGAAAACTGATGAGAATATGAGAAAATGCTTCTCACATTTAAGAATTTTATCTCAGTTTAAATTTTAATTCATATGTTTATAGACACGTAGCTATGTCAGAAACATGAGCTATCCAACAAATGAGATATCTGCATATATTTGAAATTCTTCACCTGTATCTCTTAGTTTATTTTTATTAAATGTTAGGTAATGGATTGGAGAAATAATATCGTACCCGCCGTAATGACAGTATATTATGGCTTAAGCGATGTTTTGTTATACAATCAGTTGTCAGATTTTTATTAATAAGTTGTAGCTGCCTGTAATTGGATGGGCACGAGTTTTAAGATCCTTTATATGTTTAATTTAGTCATGTAAGGTGTCCCATCTTTTGGCAACTTAATAAATAAATAACCTATTGTGCGGTCGGGGAAGTCGATGGAGGGTCAGGCTAAGGCAAGACTCGTATGCGCGTTGTTCGGTCCTTTGTAGGCGCTCCGCATACTAAGGGGCGACAACACTGCAGGGGAAACGAATTTGAATGTGAGCATGCATCAAGTTCGCTGAGTGTACCTATAATCGTGCAAATAAAAATATTTGATAGTTTGTTGATTTTAGTTGAAGGTTCGTCTGTAACGTTAATCTGCCTACTAGTGGTAGTTTACGGGTTTGCCTTTCATCCAACCTGATGGAGAGTGATGATGAAGTCTACGATTTTCTAACATGTTTATGATTTATACTGTAAATCTTCACGAAATATATGTCTTGAAAACTATTTTCTATACAATAATCGCTAAGATCCACATACACGTATATTTTGAAATAGAAAATCCTTCATGTACAAGAAGCCTTAAATTAAAATTTTGTTTATTTATTGTAATGTTTTCTCCATCTGATGAATCAATACAGCGGTGTTTATATGTAACCTGAGAACATTGTAGCAAGTATTATAGGTCAACGGATGTTTGGACAATAAAGAATGTGTGAAAATGTAATACACTCATAACTTTTGAAGCAAATAACCTTTCTATTGGGGCTTCAACTATTTTGATTTATTGTACAGTCAACAAAATTATTATATTATGATTTTTGTATGTTACCACCCAACGGTTGGAGCTCGCAACAATATATATGTAAAATTACCCTTGCACGATATAATTCTACATAGAAATCACTGTTTGCCATCCATTGGTAGAAAGAAAAAAGAGGTCCCTTAGGGGTCCGAGAGGGGTTTGAGTCCCGGTTGGCATATTCATTTGTGTAATGAATACAGATGTTTGTTCTCGGTAATTTTTTAAATTGAATTTAAACTTTTTTTTATATGTCTTGCTATCGTTCGACGTTCGACTTATTTTTGTTTTTTTTTTTATCGTGTTAAACATAGTTATCGCAACATTGTAACGAGGAATTAGTTTTCTATAAAACAGGTACTTAACTGTTCTATAAAATAAGAACAGTGATTTTAAATAATGTATTGATGTTTTTCTAAAATAAGAATTTTTTTTTTCATTGTTGATGATAATGTTACTCGTATACCTTTTAACTATTGTGTTACAATACAATAATCGTTTAGGCACATCAAAGTCCTGTTGGGTTTCCAGAGGCGAGTTGATCAACTGTGAGACCAGCAGGGCATAACACGAGCGTTTAAGACTCAGGTCACAACATAAGAAATATACTAGTCCCGGTCTGGAATAGCTATTAAGTTGTAGAACGGTTCGACTATGCAACTTGACCTCTTACTGCGAGTTAGACTTGGCGTGATAAAAAAATTAACAAATGCCCTAATATTTACCGGTTCAATTGGCTAAGTTGTGATATAACCCGTGACATAAGTCTTGTCTTGGCAAGCCACGCTACGGCTTCAGGGTTGCCATTTCCTCACATGGTAAGGAAATAATAATATTATAGATGTAAATGTTTATGTATGCTTGTTAATTGGTCCCTTTCAAACGGCTTTGAATGAGTGAGAGATTAAACATGAAATACAAACAGCTTAACTAGTATTCCAAAATTTTGAAGCAAAAATGTGAATCCATGCCATAACTCGCGGTCCAATTAAAATGTAAGGATTAGAACGAGTCGAGGTCAATCAAGGTCGCATTCTATCCATATCCGTAGGTTCAATTAATATGCTGGGTTTAGAGGTTAGACTAGATTTAGATCTTGGAACTATTAATGAGCTCTGTATTTAAGTATCAAATATGTTGTACGTACAACGCATAAACGTTTACTGCACAATGCTTGGCATAGGTACTACCTACAATATACACTCATTCAAGATGTTAATGAATTCAATATTAATATTAAACAAAATGATATATTTACAAATTGTACATCTAAAGAGCTTAACAATAGGTTATAGTCTTATAATATTTGTTTCGTTAGGGACGTACCTATTAAGTAGTGCTGGTACTACAGACAGATACTTAGGAAATACCCTTTTCATGCGATTCTAGCCTTAATAATCCCCCTGTAAGGATATCGGGTTGGCAACTGTACACAATCCTTCGATACAATTTTTAACTATGTATATTTTTCCCTCAGGATTCCCTTTTCCCCCCTTTTCTTCACTATTATAACAATCGGCTCAATGTTTTAAAGTTCGAAAGGCATTGCACCAGTTACGTTTCTTGTGTGTGTGTGTGTGTACGTGAATATTTTTATGCGCGTTAATGTGTTTATTTTTATGTGTGTTTATGTTTAATGAAACTATCGAACTTTATAAGAACAGTGCACCTTATCATGTTTTGTACCTAGATTCCTCCGTTTGTGTAATCTACATATTTATACCGTAACCTTAGATAGATAGATAGACCGAGTATAATATCTAATTGTGTTAGGAAGGATAGGACTAATCGCAAATGCGCACTAAAATATAATAACATAATTTTGACTATTTTAAATACTTTGACCAATAATAGTTTTGTTGAATGCTGTGCGTAACTGGCTAGCATGTCATTTTTTTATGTACCGACGTGTACGCTGTTGGTGTGACATTTAATTTAAAAAAATTACAAACACGTACGCCGAACAATGTAAAATTCTTACTAAAGGTATGAATAAGGACCAGTACACCTTGAGACTGGATTTATGTATTTTTGTTTGATGCTGTACCATCAGTCTGTGGACAAGAAGACACTATCAGTTTAGGTAGAATTAAGTAGTTTAAGTGTATACCAAGTAGCTATAAACTTAAACAAAATAAAACTAAGTAAAATTACTGTAATTATTAATTCAACGTTAGTACTATTATTTAATTGCTTTGTGCGATCTACTTTAGAATACGCCTCAATTATTTGGAATCCGCAGTACAATTTATTTATTACTGCCATTGAACAAAAAATATAAAGTTTGTTAAGCACATTTCATTTTGATGTACGCATTGCAAAGTCAGTAAGATTATATTTAAAAAAAATCTTTGTGTAACCGCCGCTCTGAGAGAGATCAAGTTTTTCTGTATAAAATTATGAATAATTGAACAAATTCCTCATTCCTTTTGAGTAACTTAAGTTTTAGGTGCCCCCGGGCAAGTTCGAGAAACATGAAGATGTTTAGTGTTCCTTTCGTTAGCACAAATTATACACATTGCTTAACAAACTTTATATATTTTTTTTCAATGGCAGTAATAAATAAATTGTATTGAGGATTCCAAACAATTGAGGCGTATTCTAAAATAGATCGCACAAAGCAATTAAATAATAGTACTAACCCATTTTTGTACAGAGTATGCCATAATTATAACAACAAATTTAATTCTATAGATATGTTTAGTCATGGCATCATTATTTATAAAAAGAAAATTAGGGAAGTACTTAATAGTTAATTTACTGTTTATACTTTAATCAAAAGACCCTATAGTAATATCCGGTGTTGCATGTTTAATGTTATCTGCATAGTTATTTTATTATTAATATTTTTCATGTACCTAAATATAAAATAAACAGCGCTGATTGTATGTGATTATATAATGATGATGGAAACTTTATTGATTTGTGAAATTATGAATATTATTTAATCGAATTGTATTAAAATATTGTTTGTTTTCCAAATATATATAAATAAATAAATAAATTATTTCTAATCGGTTTTAATTTCAATTCAATTAAGGCCGTGCACGAAAACTAGGTAAAATGTCTATTTTGGATTGATGCCTATAGAATTGCCACCCATAAATTGGTTTTGCGCCCTGATTACCAAATTTTTTTGTATTCGATATTTTTCCACAAATTATTGTCAGCACAATTAGACGGACTAAAAAATCACATCGATAAGGTACCATAGGTACGTGAATGTATTTGAGGGTTAATTTAAAATTTACTGATCCGTTAAACAATAGCGACACTATTTTAATAGAATGCCAAATAGTAAAAACTCAAATGACCAACAATCTTTATTTATGTTCTCGATCTCATCAGAGATTTAAAAGCTATTGCATGACATAAAAAAAAACAGTTCTAAAATCACTTTCCCACCGGCAAGTAGTAGATAGTATAGATAGAAGTAAATACAGGTGGTGAGCAGCGAGAACCAAGTAGAGACAGAAGTAGATACAGTTGGCGAGCAGCGAGAACAGAGTAGAGCCAGAAGTAGATACAGTTGGCGAGCAGCGAGAACAGAGTAGAGCCAGAAGTAGATACAGTTGGCGAGCAGCGAGAACAGAGTAGAGACAGAAGTAGATACAGTTGGCGAGCAGCGAGAACAGAGTAGAGCCAGAAGTAGATACAGTTGGCGAGCAGCGAGAACCAAGTAGAGACAGAAGTAGATACAGTTGGCGAGCAGCGAGAACAGAGTAGAGCCAGAAGTAGATACAGTTGGCGAGCAGCGAGAACAGAGTAGAGCCAGAAGTAGATACAGTTGGCGAGCAGCGAGAACAGAGTAGAGATAGAAGTAGATACAGTTGGCGAGCAGCGAGGACCGAGTAGAGCCAGAAGTAGATACAGTTGGCGAGCAGCAAGAACAGAGTAGAGACAGAAGTAGATACAGTTGGCGAGCAGCGAGGACCGAGTAGAGCCAGAAGTAGATACAGTTGGCGAGCAGCGAGAACAGAGTAGAGCCAGAAGTAGATACAGTTGGCGAGCAGCGAGAACAGAGTAGAGCCAGGAGTGGATACAGTTGGTACGCAGCAAGAACCGAGTAGAGCCAGAAGTAGATACAGTTGGCAAGCAGTGAGAACCGAGTAGAGCCAGAAGTGGATACAGTTGGTGAGCAGCCAGAACCGAGTAGAGCCAGAAGTGGATACAGTTGGTGAGCAGCGAGAACCGAGTAGAGCCAGAAGTAGATACAGTTCGCGAGCAGCGAGAACCGAGTAGAGCCAGAAGTGGATACAGTTGGTGAGCAAAAGTTGGAGTGAGTAATAGTTTAATGAATTTTAAGCAGTTTGGTTTCACGCGGGGTCGCTCAACAACCGATGCCGGTGTTGAGCTCATAAAACACGTATTCAGCGCCTGGGAGGAGTCGTGTGATGCTATTGGTGTCTTTTGTGACTTGTCCAAGGCGTTCGACTGTGTGGATCATACTACTCTACTCATGAAACTGCACCATTACGGCATTAAAAACCGAGCGCTTGCCTTGATTAAATCATATATTTCTAATAGAAAACAGAAAGTTGCAATAAATTGAGAAAAATCATCAGGATCGGCAGTGACAATGGGTGTGCCCCAGGGCTCAGTTCTTGGTCCTTTCCTATTTTTAGTTTATATTAATGATCTGCCATCGGTCGTTAAGAATCAATGCGAGGTCATATTGTTTGCTGAAGATACTTCCTTCTTGTTTAAAATCAAAAGACAAGAAATTGACTATCGAGCGGTGAACAAATGCATCTCCAACACAGAGCAGTGGTTCTCAGCTAATAATTTGCTCCTCAATGAAAAAAAAACGAAATGTGTTAAATTTACATTGCCAAATGTCAAACAGGTAAACACAAACATTGTAGTTAAGAGCCAGGAACTGACTCCTGTAAACTCAACTGTATTTCTGGGCATAACCTTAGACGCCAAACTGCAGTGGGGACCGCATGTTGATGGTTTAGCGAAAAGGCTTGGCTCTGCCGCATATGCTGTTAAAAAAATTAGACAAATTTCAAATGAAACAACTGCTCGATTAGTCTATTTTGGTAACTTCCACAGCCTCATGACATATGGTATTCTGCTGTGGGGGAGTGCTGCCGACATCGATGCTATATTTATTCTGCAGAAAAGGGCTGTTCGCGCAATCTATCAGCTCGGTCCAAGGGTGTCACTTAGAAGTAAATTTAAGGAAATAAATATTCTTACCTTCCATTCACAATATATTTTAGAAAATTTAATATATGTTAAAAAGAACATAACCTTGTTCAAAAGAAAAAAAGATCTGCACAATGTTAACACAAGAGGAAGAAATATGCTGGCAGCTCATAATAGCAGGCTTCATAAAGTCACTAACTCATTCATGGGTCAATGTATACGCTTTTATAATAAGGTTCCTGAGGATATCCAAGGTCTTCCTACTGACAAATTCAAAGAAACTATAAAGGAGAAGTTGTGTGCTAGAGCATATTATAAACTATCCGATTATTTGGATGATAAAAGCCCTTGGGTATAATCCCCTCATTAACAGGATTGTACTAGTATTTGTAACAAAGCATGTGTAATGTGTCTGTTTGTGCGATGAGTTCTTCGTCCCGATGAATATCTAAAGCGTCATTGTCACTAAAGTACGTCTTCTTATGGTAGCGTCGGGTGACGGGTCGTTCACTTCCCTCTAATATGGTTGAGGAGGGCGATGGCTGGATCCCGCGTTAACTCGTGAACGGGTGCCGTTTGAGGGGGTTCGTCGTTTGGATACTTGGGGGGAGGGAGACTTGCCGAGCTAACAGATGCAGAAAAGAATAATTTTGTATAGACATAAAGAGACTCTGTAAATTTATTTTGAAAAAAAAAAAAAAAATATACCCGTGAAGTTTCTTGCCAGTTCTTCTTCACGAAGGTTATTTTTTCGAACTGGTGGTTGAATCATGTTTTATTTGACGTCAATAAGAACAAGTAATTGTCAATGTTGAGAAATAAATATTTGAATTTAAATTTGAATTTGAATTTTGAGCAGCGAGAACCGAGTAGAGCCAGAAGTAGATACAGTTGGCGAGCAGTGAGAACCGAGTAGAGCCAGAAGTGGATACAGTTGGTGAGCAGCGAGAACCGAGTAGAGCCAGAAGTAGATACAGTTGGCGAGCAGCGAGAACCGAGTAGAGCCAGAAGTAGATACAGTTGGCGAGCAGCGTGAAACGAGTCTGTTGTTTTTAGGTTATTTTTTACTTTGGCCAATATCTGGTAAACGAGCACGCCAACCACTTGATGGTAAGTGGCATCCGTACCTTTGAACGTCATTAGTCATAGCTATTTTATTTATTAATAGTGATTGTGATTATTATCTACGGCCGCGTGGTGAAGTGGTTACTAACTAACCTTGCCTCAGGCATTTGCTGTATGGTCAGCCATAACACAAGCTGTGTTTACTTTGGGACCTTGCAGTTGGTGTGTTTGTCTGGGAATTTAATATATATTACTATCTTAACTGTAGTACCGCCCAAAATGTTAACAAAGTTACTCTACTACCACTCAGGTAGTTTTTTCACTGGACTATAAGCAACTGTGTGAGTGTAACGGGCGAATACGCGCACTATTTGATCGTAGACAAGAATGCCTGCTGGTTGGTCTCTCGGTGAGTTTTCTGAAAGCCAAACGAGCATCGCTTAGAGGATTCAAACTTCGGTAGCTCTTGACGCTGCAGTGTGAACAGGCAGTGACTAGTTATACGTATCTCTTTTAAAAACACGGCTTGGGCATCTATTGTAAGTTTCTCGAGCGAGAAAATAGGCGTTAGTATAGCTTTCTCGCCGGCGGCGGTGGAACAAGTGTCAAGGGGGTAGTTTCTTCAGGGATTTGTATGTAGTTATAACTTAAGTAAGGATTTGGCACTTAGTCCTTCTAGCAAGTCCGGTTAAAAAGGAAAAATATTGTTCAAAATGTATTACAAAGGTATATTTTTAATTAATTATTTGTAATGAAAACTGAATTTTGAAGTTTTCATGCAAATTATAATTTTGTGAAAAAGCTTCCATATCCTTCATAGCTAACTAAATCCTTATTTGACATTAGTGTTATTTATTTACAAACTTTTTGGATATTTGTTTAGAGCTACTAAATACCATGTCGACCTTTTAAAACTCCTCATATATCCTTATCAACTAATCCAAAGCATTGCTTTTTTTTTCAATGAAAACATACACCTACATGCAATCTACCAAGTATTCGAAAATATTTTGTTTTTTTTTTAAATCTTAAACTTAAAACGGACGTGCAATTAAACAGACGTACGTTTCAAATTAACCTTTGCTCCTGGCACTACTGTAACTTTTCTTTAACCCGATCGCTCTCAGGTATACATGGTTTTTATGGCATCAAAAATAGAACGACTGTAGTACCGGCATAAAAGAAATCATTACAAATGAAACTATGTTCATTAGAAAAACCTTTCTCTTGAATAAAAATTTAGTCCAGGTACCCTCGGTATATGAAGCAAGGCTTTCACTAATACAGCGTCTATTTTCGTATTAAACCTCTTCATAGAATTAGCACGAATAATAAACAAAGTAAAACTAATACAATTAATTTGCCTAAAATCCTAACCTGTGAAACAAGAGTCACGTAGTTATAACTGGAAAGAGTTAAACAATTTTTGCACAGGCGGTTAAAATACACAAACAGTTTTGCCTAGTTCCGTATTATGTTGCAAAGATAACATGCTTGCATGAGGGTGCTTCGCATGAAATTGCATAAAGAATTTTGTGAAAATACCCGCAGAACTGGGTAGAATCGGCCCCAAATAAAAATATAAGCTGACGGAACCGTGCAGGGCATCCGACATGGAGATATGAAGATGAGTTTCCATTGTTCATATAAGTACGATAAAATAAGTTGCAACTCAAGGGGAGGGTCCGAATGTTTATGGTTGGAGACTAAAAAGTTTACAACGTTAGCATAATGCTATCAGGTACCTAACTGACGAATGTTCTAGAATGCATAATGACGTCAGTTTTCGAATTACGGCACGCACGTTGTAGTACTTCATACCAACTTCATACAGTGAGGCGTCAAGCGCGCGGTAGAGAAAGTGTGGGTGCGAATTTCCAATAGTTACATATTTACATCGGGGGTTACAGTCCACCAGGTATATAACGTAACAGTTTTGTTTTTGTCACCTCCTCGCCAATCTTTGCCCACGCCAAACCCTCCCTCCTACACAAACTGCAGGTAATTCAAAACCTCTTTTGCCGCAGGGCCACAAACGCAACGTGGTACGTGCGTAACGCGGACTCGCATAGAGATCTTGAACTGCCTACAGTACAACAACACCTCAAAACACTCTCTGAAGCGATCTTCAAACGCTCCGAAACCCATCCCAATCCTCTAGTTCGCGATTCAGTCTCATATACTACTCCTGTCTTAGATTTGAAGTTCAAAGTCGCTAGGCCTAGGAATGCGCAAGCGTATTCTTCCACCAGTCAGCCGATCTCGAAGCCCTTCTGGCCGCAAATTCTAATTCTTACGTAAATTATAATTCTAACGTAAATCCGAATTAATTCAATTTTATTTTTGAATTTTGAATTTTTGAATTTTAATTTTTAATTATATACTTTTTATTTTTAGCACCTTCAGTGCTATGTATTCACCTTTAGTGCTTTAAGCACCTTTACTGCTATGTAATCCCAGCGGGGGACCCCTTCTGGGCCCCGCGAGCGCGGCCTCTATCTCCAATTGGCCGTCGCTCAGATGAAGGCTGAGTGGCAAAAAATTGCACGAGCCGACAGGGGTTTTTTAGTGGGTAGTGCTCATTAGGAGCTAGTCCCGGATGCCTTGTAACGCGCGCGAGAGGCATGCGGAAATGCATTTTTTGCTTCCTGCCCAAACGGGTAACAAAAAAAAAATTTTTTGTCACCTTTCACAGTGACGTTTTTATGATTTACTCTTTTGCTTTTAGGATATATAATGACTCCCAAAAATAGCTTGAATATGTAGGATAATGTCACGAGAGCTAGGTTTGGTTCAGTTGACTAAAAATGCTTGGTTTATTCAAGTAGTCTACATACGTCTGCCAATGACTGTTTTTTTTCGTATCATTTACACGTCTCTCTCATAGCTTCTGAAGCAATCAAAGTCAAAAAATATCCAGAAACAAAAGAAACATTGCTTCTCTGTGTCTTGTCATTTAGCTGAAAGACAGGTAACCTGTGCTACACTTTTTCAAAGCCTTAGGTGTATGAAGAAAGTCTATTCCATCCACTTCAAAGGAGGGAATTAGTACGTCCAGCACGTTTACTTTTTATCTTCCGTTTTCTTTCTATATGAAGATATATATAATACAGTTGATTTGAAAATGTGAGAAGAAGGACTGTGTTATTTAGGGAGTTTTTATTTTCCTGGTCAAAGTTGGCCAACGTTACTTTTTATGAATTTGTTATGTTGACTGAGTTACACGCTTAAGAAATACCGTTTTTGCCCAATTTAAGATGTAACAGTTACTGATACCGACACAAAATTTTGCACTAAATCGTCATATTAAATATTAAGAGTCCCAGGGACTCCATGAGGTAAAAAGGTAATAAGAAACCTCCAGGTAATAGTGGGATAATAGACTTGTATCAACTGTGAATTGAATGAATGTAAATGATGAATTACTTTAATGTAATATCGTTTAGGCTAAACTCAGTCTTCGCGTACATATTATTACTGTCAAAAAATTTTAAGATTAGCTTTAAGTTTCACAGTAAATAAGTCATCTAAAAGTAAATAGCTCGTACGATCATTTTTAAGAGTTATATGTTCCATTTCCGAAAGCTGTTGGAAATAATTTTTAAAGGCCATTAATTATTAAGTAAGTGTTGACCTTTTTGGTTCATATTTTCTTTTTGTGCACCCAATACAGAGCATGAGCGTATATATATATATTTTATATATATATATATATATATATATATATATATGTGTGTGTGTGTGTGTGTGTTCTGATTACGAAAATCTCCATTCACTATTTCGATATTTTTATCGTACCCCCTGAAAATGGAAACAAGCAGTATCCTGCAAGGATGCCTATGATGCTGTATTGCAGTTTATTTAATTTTCTCAAAGGTATTACGCGGAAAAAGCAAGTTTGAAGTACCCCCCCAGTAGGCTCACAGTCGGTTGGTACTTATGTCGTCGAGACGGCTCAGGGAGGCTTCTAAGGGCTGCTTTTATGTTCCTAATGTATTTTGACGTGTCTCGTAAGGGTTGCAAAGTGTTTGGTTAATATTTTTTTTTGGAATCACTTTAAATGGATTGTATAGTGTTTAGATTTTTGTGGCGAGTTGTTAATGTTAAAGGAGGATGTGAGAGGTAAAGATTAGCAGGACCATGCTGAGCTAGTCAACAGAATTAATAAGCGCGAATCTGAAAGTAAAGCTTGTGTATACCAGACTGCAGAAAGCTGTACTTGACCAAAACTGAGCCAGTGTAAATCATTTTAAAATATTTTTTATCACAATTATTCAAAAAGAACTAGTTTATTCTTTATTATTATTATTATTAGATTATTCTAAAAAGCTCGTTAATCCCTACGGCCTTAAAGGGATTTGAATTTGGAATGCGGATATCGTTAGTAAAAGTTACACGCACCAAACAGATTCTCCTTCAAAAAATAAGTTTTTCCGCCTATGCTCGTAATTCCAGTGCGCTCCTCACGTAAATTATCCCTTTTTGTTCCTCACCTTTTGCGTAAAAACTATATTCGTAACTCATACATATCCATTCTACTACCATTTACAACAAAGAGTTCTCCAACAAACACTTATTTAATGTGACATTAAACTATCTCAATTTATTTTGTGGTGTTTATGGACCCTAGAAATATTATTATATATTTATTATTATTCTAAATATATTATTATATTATATATTATATTTATTTGACGTCAATAAGAACAAGTAATTGTCAATGTTGAGAAATAAATATTTGAATTTGAATTTGAATTGTTGATTTTTATTTAAGTATTTCATTCAAAACAACGCATAACAAAGTACAGTCAAAATGCTTGCGCCGGCAATATTGCGTCGAGAATGGCCTGTGACGTCACTCGGTGGCGTGAAGATACGGCATGCATTATAGAAGCAAGATTTTTACTTGCCTTTGACGTAATTTAAAACTTAGCGAACAAAACCGCTTAGGGCCTTGATGTTTCAACTCAAAATAGATAATTTTTATTTCGTTTATTTTGGAGGAAATTTTAGTATAGTTCATTTCTAGTAATGCGAATTGCTTTTAAAATACATTGTCTATGCGGATGGCAAGAAATATTTCATTACTTTTTATATTGTCAAAGAGCCTTTTAAATTAAAAACTTAAGTTCTCATTGAGTACTTCAGTCCTTACCTACAGGTCCCTAATTACTTAAAAATATATATTTAATTTAATTTAACTTAAACGGCTACAGACAACTGACATATGTTATATGTATCGTCGCGAGAACCACCACGTGGGGCTGTAAATATTAATTCAGCTAATCATAATGTAACCTATCGCCTTTTTTGGATTGTTAATAATAATGTCAAAAAAAACACTTTTTAATAATTTCTTAATGAAAGTTACTATTTATAACAGAATCTATAATCATATGATTTGTAATGAAATCATACGTCAAAGATCGTTTCTGAGTACTTATTTCTGGCTTGGTGAACATTCTTAAATGTGAAGATAGCAAAATATGGCGGCTCAGGTTAAGCTACAATTACTATTGTTTATTACAACATTGTATGAACAAATTACATGCTGTAAGAAAAGGGAAGCTGTGCGAAGGCCAAATAAAAAAAAGTTAATAATAATAATAAAAAACACGCGAAATGCATTCCGCTTTCGTCCGTAATTGTTTACTCAAATCTGCTTTTTAATTAGTTTTATAAAAATTCTGTCTTCCTCAAGTAGTGAGAATGACATAAACATAATATTCCTATTCGTTAGTTGCAATTACTTATTTTCAATAAAATCTATCGATTTACATGTTTAGTGCTAAGCGCAAAACGTCCCCTTTTTTAGTTAAAAAAGGGGAATTAGCAATAAGAGAAGTAATGCAGTTAGATGTTAAGTATTGTTGTGAGAACAAAGAAAAAGACACCCAAACATCTCTAGCTGCCCGCTCTTGAGCCCGCTGGAGTAAAAATAACTTTGCACAAGGCTCGAGTTAACGCGTCGTACGCATTCCTACTGAGTTCTTGCTGGTTCTTTGACAGTAGATGACCCTTCCGAGCCAGTGGTAGTTTCAATATACGATGTCCTAAGCCGAGGTCCGTGCCCTCTCGGGTGCCCTTCTGCGTATCGTATGTAGGAGTAGTTTAAGTTCCGGCTAAGCGCCTTCAGCGCTAGGCCACAATATGAAATTTAAAAAGCTAATAGGGCCATAAATAAACTGTCCATTTAAAAGCAGTGCCATAAGTGGTTATATCTACTATTTACAAATAATTATCTAAAAAAAAATAAGTTAAACACAATAATTTAAACAAATTTAACTTCAACCTATTGTAGCCTAAAGGTCAATTCTTTATGCGGCCTTTGCTGATTTAGAGCAAGGCAAACTTAAGAAATATACGATTTTTATAAATAAAATAGGTCTTATGAACATATCGTTTTTAGCCCTGTTTTTCTAGTGCACGTATGTACGCTCTACAGCCTAAGCCGTTTGAAGAATTTCAATATATGAGGTTTCATTAGATTCGTCTCAGACGTGGGAGTGACAAAGGGTATAATATTATTTCCCAGACTTCCTAAGGAAACAATAGTTACACGGCAAAATTTTCAGATTTGGCGGAACTACTTACTTCTTAAACGTCGTGCTTGCATTTTTTGGCCCAGTTGGTTTAAACGCGATGAAATCCGCAATAATAGAACAATAGGAATTTTTTTTGATTTGAATGACACGATTGGATTTTGCACACGAATTAAAACATCACTTAACACGTTTAAATTTTAAAATCCTAATGATACCAGAATATCTAGAACCACACTGCACATTACACTATAATGTCTTCAGTTGTGCCATGCTTGATATTGATCAACTAATTAAATAGTACGTTAATGTCAACACGAAATGCGGAAGAAAACAAGAATTATAAATACATCACTACTTTTCATACTCGTGATGTCACCCGGTACTGTTTATATATCTATGTTTTAATAAATCAAAACTTTCGTTAATACACCAATTGCATGGTGAATAAGCCTCGAAAAAATGTACCTACTTAACAAACATGCATGAAATAATTGTTTATTAGTCTGTATCAGGTATCTTGCCCATAGAAATACCTTATTATGCAACTTGTATTATAATGTATAATGCAGTTAGATTTACAACTTTCCAAAAAATGACTCGATAGATTGTAGATATTAACGGTGTCACAAAAAAAGATGAACAGCCGTTTATTTTAAATATTCTTAAAGTGCAAATTAAAACAGGTAAAAAAATATCAGTCGGAATAGACACCAAGGATTGATATTTTTATTTTATTGGGCTTATACATTTAGACAGTGTCTAAAGATAAACAAATGTTTAAAAATTTACAAATTTTTAGTAAGTATGTGTAAATGTAAATAATCGATCAAATCATTTAAAGAAATAGCTTTCTAACGCTTTCATTTAAATCAAAATTAAGTTAAATGAAACATTTCAAACAATCTTCACATTTCACACTCACTTCACGTTCACATTCACAAACAATCATTGTTCTATGGTTTTACTATTTTCATAACCAACAAATGAGCACGGGGTCTATCCGATATAGATCATTAATCGTGTGCATTATTGATAAATGTAAATCGCCTTAGAACCGTCTTTTTCTTGTAACGATACTAGAAATTCAGTGCTAGTTGAGATATCAAATTCAAAATTCAATTCAAATATTTATTTCTCAACATTGACAATTACTTGTTCTTATTGACGTCAAATAACACATGACTCTATCGGAAAAACCATCGAGAAGAAGAACTGGCAAGACACTTCACGGGTATATTTTTTTCAAAATAAAATTATTGTCTCTTTATGTCTATGCAGAATTATTCTTATCTGCATCCGTTTGCTCGGCAAGTCTCCCTCCACGCAAGTCCTCCCTATTTTGACGGCCACACTAATCATGTTTACGCGGTTGTGTTCCTGTAACACAGCCAATGCAATTCTTGGAGCAGAGGACAGTTAATAATGTCCATGGATGCATTTGCCACTTCCCATCAGGGAGGCGTGCTCATTTGCTCTCTATTAAAACAGTAAAAATAAGTGTTTCCTTTTTTCTTTTACCAGATAAAATTAACGTTAATGTAGTTATTATGGTGCTCACCAAAGGAAGAACTGAATTATATCCCCTAGAGTATTCATCACAAAAGGAACTCAGCTACTAGCGTGTAATAAAAAATAATTCTGTAACTTACTTTTTACATCGAGAGCATCCGTTACCAATATTCAGTGTCTGCAACTGAACACACAAGAAACAATATTTCACTTGTCGGCTTTCACTTGAGCGAGTGTCAGTGATTCCAGTGATTCCAGTGATTAAGTGTTAAATAATGCAGCTTGTCAATGTACAGATTGATACTGGCTGTTGCGGTGCTGCAAGTTACACTTGGAACTTCAATGTAGGTATATGGGTAGATATTTTGTCAAGCTGGGATGTATACAATACGTCGTATTCTTCTTTTTATGATGCGAGGCAGAGGCAACATCTGGTGTGAGAGTTGATCAAACCATTGACAAGCTGATTTTCTTTCGAAATGGACTGTTTATTTATTGGCCTTTTCACTTTCACCGGTCTTTGTTGTCTGGAGCTTAGGGCGCTTAGCCGAAAATTAAACTACGCCTACATACAATAGGTATGGCATAACCATTAAAGGTTTAAAATTTTAGGGGGGGGCCCCACATTTTACGTACGCGGTTAAGAAAATTCGCTTATAGACTGATGTGCATACAGCCAGGGTAGTATATTTGTGTTATTTTCTTAGTTTAATGTCATATGGTATCCTACTGTGCAGAAATGACGCAGACATCGAATTGATTTTTACTCTGCAGAAAAGGGCCATTCGTGGAATATATAAATTAGGAAAATGAGAATTTCTAAGAGAAAAGTTTATAGAAATTGGAATAATAACCCTTGCATCACAATATATTTTTGAAAATATTTTGTACATTGACAAGAATATTAATAAATTTAAAACTAAGAAAAATGACCATGAGAATGATTACTTTGTAAGAACTAGGAACGACTGTGAGTTAGAGTTTCTAAAATGTAGGGTGGCTAAAAGCAGCAGATCATTTATTGGAATGTCAATACGTTGTTACAAGAAAGAACTGAAATCAGTCCAATTCCTGCCTCTCAATAAGTTCAAGAAAACTATAAGGAACGCTATGCCACAAAACCTTACTATAAGAACAAAGATTATTTGGATGACAAAAGGGCGTGGGTCTGAAATCCCCACAGGCTATTTCAGCTTCTGTTTGTGAAAAATAATATGCATACAATGTGGGCAGCATAAACAGCTTTCATTAGCTCGCATAATTAGCTGTCATGTGTGTGTTTGTTTCATGTCGTCATAAATTGTATATCTTCAATCCCAAGTTTTCTTTAAAATATTTTTTTCTAAAAGAGTGCCGAGAGGTATTTTTTCCACTGGTTTTTTTCCCTCTCAATCTACCCGTAATACGCTTTAAAAGCCGAAGTACCGTTCAGATCTTGTATACGCAATCTTGACGAAGTTGAAGAAAAAGAAGACCAAAAAGAAAAGAAAAAGAAGATTTTACTTAAATTAATCTGTAAAAGAAATAGTTATTTAGATATTTTTTTAGGTTTATCATCAGTACAACACAAAAGGAAGTTACAGTCAGTTTATATATCTATTATGAAATATATTTGAGGCTTATAATAGATCCACACAGATAGAAAATTAACAAAGTAAAATTTAAATTGAATAAGCACTATAATTAAATGCAGAGTTAGAACGACATTGTTTGTGTAGTTGCAGTTTGAAAGTCTTGGATCGGGAGTTTTCCAGGTGCCTTGACGTCTTAGTTCTATCCCAGTTTTAAGTAATTTGTATAAATAGGGTGACCAATAAACATTATTAATATTATTATCATGAGTTTCTTGAGAAACAAGAAGAAGCAAGCATTAAACTATACGCTGTTTATTTATTTATTGTAATTGACAACAATAATTATTGAACAGCATATATGTTCATTACTTAGTAATCGTTTCATTGTTTCGATGTTCAGAAACGTAATTATTTTAATTATTTTACATACCTACCTATTCTATTCCACGGATGAATATTTAAACGTCATTTCGAAAAAAAATATTCATAACCAAAGTTAATTATATTCCTCGTTTAATTATATTTTTACATTTACTTTACAGACAATGTAAAAATTATACATTCCCACAAAAAAGTTCGTCCAACAACTCGCACATACGTCGCCAGAACCTGAGCGCGTGACAACTACGCTTAGGTCAAACTAATCTATACTAGACCTACCTTTGTTCCTATACACAATGGCACCTATGCATCAACCTGATAGCTCGCCAGTTAATCCATAGGGTTTTGTATTGGTATGAAGTAATCAATATGGCTTATAGCACCTTATGCTTCTGATTAGTATTGCATTATTATTTGGATTTAATGTTGATTGGTTGGGATTAGAGCTAAGCGTTTCGGTTGTAGTGGTTTATTGCGACACGTTGTTAGATGCTATAGTATTTGGCATTTGTTTAAGGTCTTATGAACATTTCTTTTTTTACTCGACTTTCAGGAGGGTTGTGTTTTTATAGTGCATGTGCGTATGTTTGTAGGAATTATTTCTTTGGCACGCTCTACAGCCTAAACCGTTGGACAAATTTCAATATACGAGTATGAGGTGTCATTAGATCTGTTTCGGATGTGGGAGTGACAAAGGGTATAATATTGTTTCCCAGAATTTTCAAGAAAACAACTCATTAATGATTTAGAGCATTCTGAATGATTTGTTTTTTTTTTTGTTAATGTTTATCTCATAAGGAAGGCAAAAGAACTACGCCTTAGAAGGCTGGTCTGCCGTAAATGTTTCTTTAATTTAATTATTGTCATGATGATGTTATGAATGGTGCTAAAGACGATGAAGGTGAAAGTCGATAGTAAAGTGGTAGTTACTTTGCTATCAATAAACACACATCTTGAAATGAAACAAAAAGCATTGACTACACTGATTGGGTTTTCTATCTCATGTTTCTGTTTCTAGTTTATGAGTATTAACTGCACAATACACTATCGTCATTTTACACTAAGCACTAATAGTAGTATTACGCTACACGTTATTCAGGGCCCGGTAGTTAGGGAGGGCGTGGCCCCTTGCAAGGGCGTCGATTATTACACTGCACTGAATACCGGATCCCTCACTCTCTGTGTACAGTCTGCATTCGAACGCAAGCGGATAGAGACGTATCATGGCACCTGTTTTATCTAAACCATTAAAAAAAGCAACGATTGCCGTGGCTTTGGTAGTTGGATCCATGAATATTATAGAAGAAAAAAAGAAGAGGAGAAGAATCTGGGTCATGACACTACCTGCACATGCGCACTCCACTGTTCCCTAACTGCCCTAAGTATTATTACACTACTCGATCGTAAGGGTAGTCAGGGAGCAAGGCTGCCGGGCCCGTCCAGTCGCCCTCGTTAGGGACCCTCATTCTCTAACTATTATCACACCACCCTTAGTTAGAGTAAGGGTCCCTACAAATTGGGTAATGTAATAGGCCTTTAAGGCACACAAAAAAGAAAAACAAATGAAGAGCACGACTTACTTCGTTCATTTTCCGCCAAAAAGTATTCCAATGAGTTGAATTCTCGTGCAAACTGCCAAATAGAGGCTGATGAATGAACTCATATACATCCTTCGACAGAACCAGTGGCCTCTTCAAGAAAGTTTGAAACTTTAGTTTTATAAAAGAGGATCTGAAATAGCTCAGCTTTAAACCACTCCAACTGGTCTTTATGCCTTAAAGCTCCGTAAATTAATCAGATTAAATCTCTAGAATATACAAGCACTCACAAAATAATAACTATCGAAATTTTTCTTTAAAATAAAATTTACCTGATTCGCAAAAGGCATTTCCTAAATATGTAGAAAAAAAAAAACTACTTCATGGGCCAGCCGTATTAGCAATATTGTGTTATGGAATACCATTAATTTATTTATTTTAAACATTCATTTATTTATATTGAAAGAAACATACAGCATCAATGTTACACATATATATGTTTACGATGAATAGTACATTTGCCAAAACAGTTTCCAACATTGGAAATGCTTATTAATATACTACTTACTAAGAAATTATTACTTGAAATTATAACTGAGGCTATGACCTTAAGTCAAATAAATGTATGTAAACAAAAAACAAAATACCAGGTTTAAATGGTAAAAATTGTAATAAAACATTTTAGCAAGTTGTGAGTGTTTAAGATCTCTTTTCTTCTTTCATAGATTTAGAACTAAAAGCATTTAGTTTACAGTTAAATATGTCAATGTGACGATAACAATCATTATATTTGTTGCATGCTCTAACAAGAAGAATAATAATTAAAATATAAAGAAGATGCGTTATGAATGTTTACATTATTTGAAATAGTTGTCCCTTTTTTAAAGAAGAATTTTTTTACTTCTTTCCTAGCTGGCACACGGCGCCGCCGAGTTGTCTCCCATAGTAACGCGCCTGTATCGACTCTCTTTGGAATCTGGAAAGGTCCCTAAATCCTGGAAGCTGGCTAACATGCAACCAGTACCAAAGAAGGGAAGTCTGCACGATCCCATCAACTATCGACCTATTGCAATCACCTCCATACTTTGCACAGTCATGGAGCGTGTATTGAACAATCGTCTCCTGGCATACCTTGAGTCCGATGAGCTCCTTAGTGATAACCACGATCTAATGGTAAGTGTCATCCATGGACATCGTAAGTCGTAGAAGCGTTTTATTAATCAATAATGTGATTATTATATCGACTAATGATGTGTTGTCGACTGTAGACATCGGTTGGAATTGTAGACGTGTAACACCTTCGTCTTCATCGTCACTTTCCATCAGGTGAGATAGAAGACAAACGTCTAATCCTTATTCAATAAAAAAAAATTGCTTTTGTTTCAGTACTTGCACTGGCTGGGCCAAACACAACCACGTAACCTTGATTATTATGGTTAAAGTAGGAATGACAGTAGTACCGCTCCAGACAAGATCTAAACAAAAACAAAAAAACTCTACTTCCATTAAATTAAACTAAAAATCTTTCATTTAGCCTAGTTGCAAACAAAATAAATTAAGGCCACATAGTCTAAAACAAGCTCTATTTAATTATCGCTTTTTTCATTTAATGAATCAAACACGAATCCTCCTTTTTTAACCCTTAATATTTTTCACAGATCTTTAAATAATATTAATTGCTGCAAAAGTAATTAACGCTTTCATAGCATTCGTTAAAAACTAGTCTCTTGCCGCGACGCCAGACTTTTGGATAGCTTTATTCAATGTGAAAATGTTAAATGTTCGCGTTATGCACCTTTTTTTCAGTTTGGCCTGTTTAAGTATGCCTCAATTGGTCTTTTATTCGTTGGACTTTGTGGCCTAGCGCTGAGGACGCTTAGCTGGAATGTGTTATTGGTACACCGTGGGATTGATGACTGTGCGAAGATTGTATGGAATTATGTAAATAATCGACTATAACAATTAAATGAAACATATTTCAACTGCATTTCCTAAATATTCGTAAGACAAGAAAAGTAAAGTCGTTTTTCATTTTTACTAACAATTGATACTATTTACGAGTATTACCTTATTGGTCTATTTAGATTAATGGAAAACGTTTAACATAAACATGGACAATGGACATGGATCTAAAATTTTATTTTAAATAGCGAAAATATTTCATGCTACATTGTTCACTCTATAATTAAACTAATGACCAAAAAAAAACCAGTCATGATGCTTTTTCCTGTTTATAAAACATTTTTAATATTGAACACTACTTTTAACAACATATTTACAATTAAAAAGAAAAGGTAGGAAACGCAAGCTGCTAAATTTCAGGAGTAACCTTAAACTTTTTGCACCAATAAAGGGCGAGTATATTTCCGGAAGATATCCGACTATTAAATGTTTCTGCCGATATTTACGACTAGATTTCAAATTTAAGATTTTGATATATTTCACACAAAGAGACCTCATTTCCAATAATTACACCAATGTTTATTTTTAAAATCCATGTTATACTATACAGTTAATGTAGTATTTTATGATTTTTGTCCATTATTCCAACTTCTTAAGTGTTCCATTACAGTATCGCGTTATGTAATAAAATAATATTTTGGTTTTGTCTTTAATTATTAAAAAAGTTCTGGGTACTTTACTTTTGGGATACCTTGAACACTTTTCACCATATTATTGCAGCTCTAATATATTGAAAATTGAATTGTTTCATGTTTGCATAATGCCATCCTGCGAGTACGCCCTGCAACATCTTGTACTAATTGGTCGGCGCCGGGAAGATGTTCGCGATTTATGTAACCCAGGCTCCTACACCTTAGCGTAGTGTGTTTAATTCTGCTATGCAAGGAAAGTGGACTTTAAAGTGAAAAAAGGTTGTATATCGGGTGTTTAAAAAAACTGATGAGTGAGTATTTATGGAGGTATGAGAATGAACGAACTTTTAGCTTTATAAGAATTAAGGAGGAAGAGAAACAATCCAAGCCAAGTCAACAAACTAGCCATCCCGATTTTTAGTGCCATTGCAGAGGCCTAGTTATAAAAAACCTTTTTTTTAGTAAAAAAAAGGTTTTATGTCGGGTGTTTAAAAACACATTGGCAAGGAGATTTAACGGCGGTATGACATAATTATGAGATATGATCGATCCTTTTAGTTATATTACTCTTAGAAAGGAAGAGAAACTATGCAAGCCACGTCAATAAATAAGACATCGCTATTTTTACTGCCATTGTAAAGGCTTAATTCATACTTTCCTTTATATATGTCGATATGTGAAAGAGATAACAAAAAAAAATGTAAGGTATTGACTGCAATTAAGATATTCTAAAAAACGTTATGTTTGTTAAATAAACCATTATTTATTTTTACTTACTACGGGTTAGTTAAATAAATTAGAATCGTGAACTGTTACTGTGACTCAATGTTTAAACATAAAAATGTGAAATAAGAATACAATATGTAAAAGTTAGGAGATCCTTCTCTCTCCATATTTGCAGTCCACATTTTTAAGGCTTTCTACATCATAATAGATAATTCAATTTAATTAAGGGGTCAGAAATCAATAAAAAAAAATTCAAAGTGATAATTTTTTCAGTAAATTACGCTCGTGTTAATATTAATTTTAAAGTTATATAAGCAAAGTTTCGCGTTTACATTTTTTCCTTAAAGATAAAAGTAAGATAATGCAATTGAGATTCCCATAAACTAACAATAGCTTAGCAATAACCAGACTATGATTTTCACCTCTACAATGTTGTAACCACAGCATTGTCTTCAGTATTCAGAATGCCAGGTATTCGATTGGAATTTGTCGCAAAACGCCTACATTCCACAACCGAACGTTTCCACAGTTTGGGGGTAAACCTGTTTATTACGCAAATACACACAGGTAAATTGACTAAATTATGTACGATGGGCTCAATTAATTTATCATTGGGTTCATTATTTTGTATTCCATGGTAAAACTTAGTCATCCAAGTATGCTGCTGTAATATCATGGCAAATTTTAAATTCAAGAATAAAATGTCTGTACACTAGGATACGTTCTAGGTTAATGGTCTAGATAATTGATGGTGGTGAAAATTAAAATATTTCTTTCTATGTTATGATAATTTATCTTTGTGCCATGTGTCAAAGCATGGTCTCGTCACTTTGGTGTGCGTGTACAATCCGTAAATTTTTGTCAACACAGTTGCTGTATTTATGCATGTAATGACTTTTTTTTGTTCTCCTCCACGGAGAGGGCAGGAGGATAAAAAATGCTCTGACGCATACTCCACTCGCGCGACCGGAGTTATGTGGGACTGGTGGGAGCCTACCAGAGGCCTACCCACTAAAAACCCCTGAATGGCTCGTGCAATTTTTTGCCACACAGCCTTCATCTGAGCGACGACCAATTGGAGAAAGAGGCCGCACTGAATACATAGCACTGAAGGTGCTCAAAATGCAAATAAAAATTGAATTAATTCGAATTAACATTAGAATTAGAAGTTGCGGCCTGAAGGGCTTCGAGATCTAGTGTTAATTGTGTGGGTTCGCCAGTGTGCGCGTTTCTCGGTCTAGCGACTTTGAACTTCGAATCTTTGACAGGGGTAGTGTACAAGACTGAATCTCCATTGGGGTGGGTTTCGGATCGGTTGAAGAACGATTTTGAGAGTGTTTTGAGGTGCTGTTGCACTGTAAGTAGTTCAAGATCTCTGTGCAGGTCCGCGTTACGCACGTACCAAGGTGCGTTTGTGGCCCGGCGGCAAAAGAGGTTTTGAACTACCTGTAGTTTGTACAGGACAGAGGGTTGGGCGTGGGCATAGATTGGCGAGGCATATGTCATGACGGGTCTAACGCAGACCTTATAAAGCGAATGTTTGTTTCTGAAAGACATTTTACTCTTTCTACCTAACATACTATAAAGGCTGCTTAAGTAAAAACGGGCGAGTTTCGTTACTCTATCGACGTGTGGCTTGAAAGAAAGCGTCTGGTTTAAGGTGATGCCTAAGTATTTAATACTGCGCTTCCAGGGTATGGGAATACCTAACATTCGAATGTGGGGATCGTTGTAGCGAT
The DNA here is from genome assembly GCA_923062675.1 of Marasmarcha lunaedactyla. Classification (NCBI taxonomy): domain Eukaryota; kingdom Metazoa; phylum Arthropoda; class Insecta; order Lepidoptera; family Pterophoridae; genus Marasmarcha; species Marasmarcha lunaedactyla. The sequence continues at coordinate 9,038,052 of OV281358.1, forward strand.
TACGGGGTTTGTGGTCGAATTGAATAGCAGAACTGTTTTCTGGGTTGACATCGATACGTGATTTTTGAAACGAAACACCGAGGGCGTTTACGGTCTTTTGGAGTCTGGTGATGTTCTTCGGGACCACGTAACCTTTGGTGTAAAGCGTCGGCAAAGCTTCATGCTTGAAACGAAACGTGCGATCTTTGAGAAATGACGCGATTATCCTGACTAGGTGATCCGGTTAGCCTATTTTATAGAGTTTATAAACGAGGCCGCTGTGCCAGACTTTATCGAAAGCTTTGGCTACGTTAAAGAAAACTGAGACCGTTTTATTACGCCGCGGATAGAAGCCGTCGAGTATGTACTCGAGAATTCGCTGGACTTGCTGATGGCAGGAGTTCTTAGCGCAAAAGCCGAACTGATGGGGAATAATGAGAGGACCGCCATCCGTTAGAAACAGATGGAAACATTCGAGAGAGTATGACTCTTTCGAGAAGTTTAGATGTGGCCTTGAGGAGGCTGATGGGTCTGTGATTAGCCGGGATATTCAGTGGTTTACCCGGCTTGGGAATACCTATGACAGTCGCTTCTTTCCAAGCTTTTGGAAAGTAGCTATGGGCAAAGCAGGCATTGAAGATTGAAGAAGAGCCTTTTTGGATTTTTGGCTTCTAATGAAAAGCAAGATTTCATCATTAGACACTGTGATGGGGTCAGCGGTGACGGGGAGAGAGTCTCTGCGGAGAACTTCGTCCTCCGACGCTTGGATATGGGAGGGATCCGCGGGTTGCGTGCTGGGCGAGCATTGTGAAGCAACGCTGTCAGCGAAGCATTCGCCTTTCTCTTCGACTTCGAAGGCAGTAGTGCCTTCATCAGGACGAGTAAGAGGAAGAACGTGAGAGGCGGTGTCTACGCGTAAGGCTCGGGCCATGCTATAGTACGCTTGATGGGACGGAGAGATATTCGCCATGAGATCGTTCATCTGAGCGTCTCGGAATTCCGCGAGGCAAGACCTAACTTTACGTTGTTGCTGATTCGCAGCTGTTCTATAGGCGGGCGTGGGATAGAGCTTGGCTCTCCGGAGAGCCACGTTCTTGGCTTTAATAAGATTGCTAACGGCTAAGGGAAGCGTGGGTTTGCCTTGTTTAGCAACCTTTTCGTTATCGCTGATGGCTGAGTTGATAGCATCAATGAGAGAATTGACTAATGAATCTATTTTATCCGGGCTATCTAATTGATCGGGCGAGATCGCGAGCGGAGAGTTCGGGGCCTCTAAGGCTGAAACTAACGTATTTTTAAAGCCTTTCCAGTTGGTAAAGGTCTTAGGAGAGGTGACGTTATCGTTAGGCGGTCCTAGCACGAGGGAGACGGGGCGGTGGTCAGAACCTTGGTCATCGAGCGGTTCGTTAGACCTGAGATCGAGGTTGATTCGCTTGACAATTGCAGAATCGAGGATGTCAGGAGAGTAGTTCGGGTTGTTGGGATAGTGAGTGGGAAAAAAAAAAAAATAAAATAAGATAAAAAAAAATAAAGTCTCCGAACAGAATGACTGGCCGAGGGCGAGAATGGCCTCAAAGTCACTGCGGATTGGTCTGGTGCCACTAGGTATGTAGATTGAAGCTATGATGATGGTCGGATGACGTAGTCGTAGCCAATCTACACACAGTGGCTTCCATGTTGAGGAGATGAGGGGTAGGAGTTTGGAGTCTCTTGAAGAAGCAATAAGTCTGGCTTGTTGTTCTGAAGGGACAGTTTGAGCTCAGGATTTGCGGGTTTAGACATTATATTTACTTATTTAACGAATTTACACGAAAAATAGAATTTATATAGAACTAAGTAGCGAGTGATGCTCGGCTAACGCAAATAAACGCTCTTGAGGAGAGTGGGCGGCTCGCCGTTTGCGTGCGAGTACGGAGATTTCCTTAATCTTGACGTTTTGAATGACGTCGAACAAGCTCTTCATGTCCTCAGCCAACGACGACTGTGGTGAAGATGACGGAGTGGGTCGCGGGCCTACGGGAGCTACGGGAGCTGGGATAGGACGGGAAGGGGCAAGTGGAGCGGCCGGACGCTGTCTCCAGGACAGAGCCGGAGTAGGCGTCGGCTGCTCGGGCTTTGCTTCCGGGGGACCCCGGTTGCGCAGCGGCGGGAAGTTGGCAGGAGTGAGCGGCGGCGCCGGTTTAAATGCGGCTTAGCGGAGGAGCGCGGAGCGCGCGAACAACCCCTGTAGTTTGCTGTGTGGCCGGACTGGCCACACAGCACACATGCAGGGGGGGAAGTGGATTCTGGACTGCGAGTGCACTCCTTTGTTATGTGTGGGTTCAGGCACTTGACGCACCTGGGGGGAGCTGAACAGTTAGCCGCTGCGTGGCCATAGAGCTGGCAGCGGTGGCAGTGCCCAGTGTGACCGCGGGGATTGGGACGCTCGACAGAGATATTCGAAATTCCGCAGATTGTGCGAGCCGCGTTAATGCTGTGTTAGAGCCGTGCGAGGAGTGTTAGTTAGGATTACTAGAGCAAGTGGGAAACGCCTACCGCGGTTGGAGTGCATCTTGTGCACTGCTTCAGCCGGGAAGCCCTGGGACTTAAGGCCTTCGAGAATGTCGTCGTAACTGAGTTTGAACGGGACGCCCCGTAATAGCGCGCGGACCTTGCGCTCCTCCGGGAGGGCGTAAGCATGATACGCGATTTGTTTGATCGTTAGAAGCCTAGTAAAAGACCGGAAGTCGTCAATGGTCGTGACCTGAATTTTAATTGATTCGCCTGCGTTGGCTTTTAGGTAATTAATTTTATGCTCTTTGCACAAGTTAGAAACCGCGGTTCAGCGCGCTTTTTGTGGAGGGTGACGGGCGGAGGGAGCTGAGGCTTCGGTGGGACGGGAGCGCAGCGCGTCGCTGGCTTTGACGGGACCGACGGAGACGCCGTTACTACGAGCGATTTTAACGGCGCGGGGGCTGGTGTTGAAGACACCGGGGAGGGCTCGGGTATTGATGATACCGAGGCTTTCTTTGAGCGCTTCTTGGAGCGTTTGACGACTACCTGAAACGCGGGCTCAGGAGAGCCGGTTAAGGTGACGGCATCTGACGACGCATCAGACGCGGGTTCGGAGTCGCTCCCGGGAGCGGTACGCTTGCGACGCGACGCGCGAGAGGATGTGACCGATTCACAGTCCATCTCGGACGGGACGGGAGACGCGGGAGAGCTATAGACCTGAGGGGTCTGGACGTTTTTTTTTTCTTTTTTTATTTATGCTCCTACCTCCGGCATGGGGGCCGCAGACTTTGTTATTCTTATTTGTTCTTTTCCTGACATCCTTTCATCTATCCATCGTAAGTTCTTTCATACGAACATCACCCTATATCCTCTTTCGTGTTAATCCATATAGTTCTCTGTCTGCTTTATTTGCGCTTTTCTTATGTACAGGGGTTGGAAACCGATCTTTGTTTCATGTTCACAGTGCTTTATTTCGATTATCTTTGTTATTATTTTTTTTCCTTTACACTGTTTTCTGATACTATTTCTCACATGTCTTTGTTCGCCTTGTAATCTATTTCTAAGTTGTTCCTTAACCCAGTTTCCATTCCTGCTTTATATTGCATATTTATTGTCCTTTCTCGTAACATTTGTTTATTTTGTAGCTGTCAACTTGCACTCACTCGCGACACATACCTTTTTTATTACCTTCTTATATACCATTCACATTTATGTTCCAATAAATATTTTTCAAAATAATAATAATAATAATAAAAACACTTTATTGCTCACAAACTTGAATGTAAAAATTGTAAAAATAAACATTAAACTAGGGTGGGCAAAGGCGGCAAAATATTCATTCATTATAAATTATTTCTTTTGCACAGTTAAGTAGCTGGTTTAGTAAGTTCCGAGGAAAGTTCATTTCTGGACACTGGGCCAATAGCATTTGGGACGCCATCTCTTGTTTGGAAGGAGATAAGTCTTTGGGGATTTGGCTGGCCGCTCTGGTGACGGTTTCTCTCATCTGTAAAGATAGGGAGGCACCGACCATGCGGCCAGTCTCCTCCTCCAGTAGGTGTAGTTCGTCTAATTTGCAGCCAGGTTCCTACCGTTGACGAACCGGGCATGCCTGGCTGAAGGCATTATGGTCTGTCTGTGGCATTTTTGCAGCGGCGCAGTTTTTGCAGGAGGGGACCGTACCCGTCAGTCGATCTGCGCATTCCGCCCTAATGTGTGGCCCGCCACAGTGGCTCCATAGATCCGGGCCCCTCTTACACAACCACTTACTAAGACCATATCCGAGGCAGCGTGTGCATTGGATCAACGGAGATTGGTCCTCGACCCGGATTTTCTGCTATATCTACAGTCTATTTGCTAAGTCTATATGCACTGCGCCTTTCTCTGTCACCTTCTTCCATATTTCTGGGGAAACACTCATGACAATATTGCATGTCTGAGGGTTTCTCGCTTTCCTCCGAAATTTTATTTCTGCTCGACCATTATGTTTTTCGAGACCCTCGAACATGGCCTTGTTCTGGTTTCGCAAGGCTTTCAGAACTTCGTCGTCCGTCAAGACCCCAAGTACACCCTTAGGCTGCAGGAGGGGGTCTTTATTGCTTATCTCTTCGCACTTCAGATTTTTCTCACTATTTGCTATCCTTTCTTTGATTTTACTGCGTTCCTCCACTCTCCTGCAGCTCATTATTATTTTTTGGTCTCGGGCTTTCCGGACCCTTTCCACCTTTATCCATCCTTCCTTGGCGTCCATTGCTCAAAACATTTTCGCCCGTGTCGGTTACGTTGTCAGATGTTATCACTACGGAGTGCAGTGTCGTCCTCGGAAGCATCAACTTTTGATCGGTGCGACACCGCTCCCGCGTACTTGGTTGGGTTTTTGTTTAGCAAGGTCTCCTTCTGGTTATCAAGCGTATTCTTCAGTTCTCTCAGTACTTTCTTTGAGTTGCTCAGAAGTCAATTGTAATTGGGCCAATAGTTCTTTGTTTGACACCGCTGTACTTTGCTCCGATTCTTTTTCCGTCTGTTCCAACCCTTTTCCTCCTTTCACTTTTATTTCCAGCTCCAACTCTTTTACCAATTGGTAAAGTCTGTCGCATGCCTCAGTCACTGCGTTTTTTTTTATTTTTTTTTATTATTAAGATGTATATTTCACAAAAATATCAATTACAAAAATCAGAGTTTGGAGTCTTCTTTTAAGCATGCAATGCCTGTGCCAGAAGACTTCCTTCTTCCATAACAATAGGTTAGATTTATACAAAATAAAAACAAAATCAAAGAAAAATAATACAAAAATACAAATATATATATATATATATACTATATGATATATATATATATACTATTGATGCTCAAGTTATTATCGATTAGACTTACTTAATAATGTATATATATTATATATATACATTATTAATATATTAATATATTATTAATATATTAAGTATATTAAGTATATTATATATATACATTATTAAGTAAGTCTAATCGATAATAACTTGAGCATCAACATTTTCTTAAGTATATAATTAGGAAATAATGGATTTTTGTGTAAGAACAAAAATGTGGGTGAAAGTGTGTGTGTGTGATAGTGTGTATGTGTGTATGTGTGATAGTGTGTGTGTGTGCGTGTGTGTGTGCGTGCGTGCGCGCCTGTGACCGCGTGTATGTGTTCGTGTGAGAGAGAGAAATTGTGCGTGCTTTTGTATATTTTTCATTGTAGTCTTAGCAATAGATTTTCAGTCTCCTCATAATTTAGGGACTTCAACCAATTACTAACAGTTTGTTTGCAATCGTGGATATTCTTGTTATAAATATTATTAATTCTATTTACTTTATTGTACAGCTCAGCTGATTGCCTGGTAAACTGTATGCTAGCAAACTGAGTCTTAGTTGGAAGAACATGTGCTACCCTTGTTTTTCTTCTTTTTGTCTCAATACGGCAGTCATACGGCAGTAATTTGTGTTTTTTAATTATGACCTGTAGAACATAGAGTTTCCTCACAGAGAGCAGGCTGTTTTCGACGTACAGAGTTTCTGTAGGATATCTTTTGTTTTTAAAATTCATGACCTTTATTATTGCGCGCTGCGCTCGTTCCACTTCAATAAACCTCGATTTAGCTGCTCCACTCCATATAGTTACACAGTATGTCAATATCGACTGCACCAAAGCAACGTAAATTTCATTTAGAAGATTTCTTGAATGGTTTTTCCTCAAGGTTATGCCACTCGGTACAATGTACCGCAGCGTACTAAAGAGCCATGTTAGCTTCCTAAGTCTGCTGGCGACGTGCTCGAGGTGCGAATATCATGACAGATTATAGTCCAACACAACACCCAAATATTTATTTGTCGATGTTCTATTTAAAGTAGGACAGATACAATTAGTGGTAGAATTATTGTTGCAGCCATGGATTTTTATTTGAAAATTTTCATCTGGCTGGGTTCTAGTGCTGATGCTGAAGCAAATGTAGCTGGTTTTTGAAGTATTTAGGGTAAGATAGTTATATTGAAGCCAATTTGCTACCCTCGTCATGCCCAACTCTACACGAGATTTGACTGCCTGCCATGAGGGACCTGCGAATACAATCGCTGTATCGTCAGCGTACGAAAAAATGTTGGCGTGTTGTATTTGCAAGTCGCATAGGTCGTTGATGTAGATTAGGAATAGTGTGGGGCCTAGCACACTTCCCTGTGGGACACTGAGTGAAACTTTTGCGCTGTCGCTAACGAATTCCTCCAATTTAACACTCTGTTGTCTGTTAGAGAGATAAGACGTAAAGAGTCGCAGTGGGATATCTCTTACTCCAAATCTCTCCAATTTTTGGAGCAAGATTGGGACGGAGACAGTGTCGAAGGCCTTTTTTAGATCTAAGAACACAGTTGAAACTTTCTGACCCTGGTCGATGTTCTTAACGATTGTTGATGTAAGAGCCTCAACTGCATCTTCCGTGGATGAGCCTTGCCTAAAACCATATTGTGATGGTGAAAGTAGTCTGAGATCATTAAGGTATTTCATCAGTCGTGAATTAAGTATTTTCTCTAAGATTTTACATAAAGCTGGAAATACTGATATGGGCCTATAGTTATTCACGTCACCTCTATCCCCACTCTTGTGCACGGGTGTAATAACAGATTTTTTGAGTGGTTTTGGAAAAACTCCCTCTGCGAAACAAAGGTTGATAAGGTGGGTAATTATAGGAACAATTTCGTTTCGTACCATTTTAAGGTATCCGATAGGGATACTATCCCAACCAGGGGCACTGCGAGTTTATAAATTAATTAGAATGTTGTATACTTCGTCGTTGTCGGTATTTAATAACACAAAAGTAGAAAGATGAGGTGGAAGGCATTCTACAGCATTTCCTTTGGGTTGAATTTGCTGAGCCAGGTTTTTACCGACATTTACAAAAAAATTATTGACATGATTGGCCGAGTCTATTGGGCACGATTTCGTATTTAATAGGTCTTTATTATTGATTTTGGTTTTATGGTAGTTCGTTATTTTCTTTATTAGTAGTAATTTGTTGTTGCAGACAGATTTAGATAGTATTTCGTTTTCATATTTTCTTTTCAATTTCTTAATGAGGTTATTACAGAAATTTCTATAAGTTAGTTTCAGGATTTCGTTATATGGGTCACCCCTGAGTTGTTTTTGCATTTTGTTTCTGTTATTTATACACCGCAGTATTCCAGGAGTGATCCAAGGTTTTATAGTACGTTTGATTTTAGGTATAGCTAATGTGGTACTATTATTTTTTGAGGATTTAGTTAAAAGATATATAAGTTTGTCACATAAAATATTTGGATCAGTAAGGAGTAACAGTTCTTCAATTTTAGTCTCTTTAAGTTGCAAGTGAGCTTTGTCAAGGTCTATTTTCGTATAGGTTTTTTTAACGCGTTTTTGGGTTTTTATTTTAGTCAAGGAGAGAAGTGTTGTCCAATGATCCGTGATGGTAGATTGTAGGATAGCAATATTGGCATTATATTTTTTGCCATTTAGTCTCAACATAAAATGATCAAGACAATTTACGCCACGTGTGGACGTGTGGTTTTTTATCTCACTCTTGAGATTGCGTTAGTTGCCAAGGTGTTTTTGGCTTTGCTGAGGCATGCTCTTGCCTCACTAGTCCGGTACTTATATTTTGTGATTGTCTCAGATCCAGCCAGTTCGGATCATGTTGATTTTGAGGAATGGGAGATCGGATCAACTCCAACTGCATCCCATTCTCCTATGCTGCGCCGGACCTTATTAATTGTGATCGTCTTTAGAGGCGATTTTTGGGTATCTAAGACACCACTGATAGTCTTGGTTGGAGTTCTCGGGTCTGGACGTTAGAGGCCTGAGGGGTCGTGGACGCGATAATTGCCTGTAAGGCCTGCGTTAGGACATCGTCAGATATGCTGACGCCGGACGCAACGAGCGCCTGGGCGAACGACCTAGCAAAGTTTACCAAGCTTTGCTGATCCATTGGAGGGCTTGGGACTACAATATATAGTACATAAATATATAATAATGCGTAGGTTCCTCCCTACCCGCGATAGGGGGGGCTGGGGATGACGCGAAGTCCCTAATTCGGACAGCACTGTACCGTCACCCTGAGAAAGGCCCAAGTGCAATGGGATCGGGTCAGCCGGTTTCTCCTTAAGCGAGTCTACTAAGAAGTGTGTTGTCAATAAATTTACAACAAAAACCGGCCGTAGACCTGACGAAGTTGGGTTGCACTGAAAGTGCGGGATTGACTAGGTTACGACCGGCCCACGCCGGCCGCAGAGCGAGTCTCTTGCTAACGTAACAAGCGCCCAGCGTCAAGTACGTAGCCAGAATATCAGCCCGAGCCTTGCGAACTACTATCGAATTTAATCGACCAAAACTGACTTAGTTACAGCCGGTCGAAACCGGCCGCAGCGTAAGTCCTACAGAGGCTTATCTCAAGTCGTCAAGGACGAAGCGAGATATTGTAAGAATCTCAGCGTATGAGTGTTGCTACGAGTTTTCGTCGCGAGACGACAATCGTGACTCAACGGCTGGTGCGACCGCGACCACGTCCGAGCGGGGCTGGACGCAGAACCAACCTGAGAGTGGCGTTTGAGTATTGATACGAGCGAATTCGTGAGACAACAATCGTGACTCGGCAGCCGTGAGCGACCGTCAACACGTCCGAACGGGGCCGAACGCAGATCGGGTCTGATGATGTAATGACTTGAACACAGAACTTCTAATAGAGAGAAATCAAAATGGTATGCGAGCCGCCAGTGCCAGCCAAGCAAAGGTAATATACCCGATTTACGCAATGAATCGTCGTCAAGCGTACATTGCGGTGCACGTCTTCAAAATGGTGTGATTGGTTTAAATTATTTGCGCGTATTAGCTATTGGCAGGAAGTAGGGAGTACTGTGGCATCAATGGCACTGCAACTTAATTCAAACAAAGCCTATTTCTGTCTATTATAAGTTCTGTGGACCTGAACCATTAACTCTTAAACGGGTGCCGTTTGAGGGTGTTCGTCGTTCGGATGGTTGGGGGGAGGGATACTTGCCGAGCTAACAGATGCAGATAAGAATAATTGTTTATAGACATAAAGAGATATTCATTCTCGCTCCGATCGCCACGCGGTGTGGACGTGCAAGACCCCGTTCTCCGTTGATCGGTCCCTTCCCGATATTCCGTGGCGCTCAGTCTACTGACGTCACAGTCTAGCGTGTTGGTTCCTTGCTACGGTTTTCAAGGTTTTTCTACTCCGTCTGAGTGCTTTCGAAGTGCGATTTTTCTTTGCGACTAAGCCCCTTAGTCTTCAAAGTGCTGTGCTAAGTTGTGTTGTGCTTGTGCTGAGTGGAGTGTTGTGCCCAGCGTAAGTAGTCTGGTTTCAGTGCAAAGGATACTTAACGGTGACAACGAATTTGTACTGAACCAGTCCTTTTTATTTTTATTTTATTTCTCTTCTCTATTTTATTTATTTTCTCCTATTTTCATATTTATTTCTATCATATCTGTGTGTTTTCGTGTGTATTTATCCTTTCTGTCGGTAAAGGTTGACCCTAACGCGGTCAACTCTTTACCTTTGTACCCGTTTTTAGGTTTCTAGGTAGCGGCCTTCGGCGTACTACGGTTAGTTTTAAGTTATTCTCCCCAGCCCCCCTACCGCTGGTAGGGAGGTTTGCCGCTAGGGTTCGCTAGGTTTTTTATTTAGGAATCCTAGGCATTTGTTATATAAATAGGTGCTAGGTTTGCTAGGGAACCTAGGCATACATTATATATTTATATATTACATATTGTTATTCCAAGCCCTCCAATGGACCTTGTTAATATTCTTAGGTCATTCGCCCAGGCGCTCGCTGCGTCCGGCGTAAGCATACCCGCTGACGTACTAACGCAAGCCTTACAGGCATCTATTGCGTCCCCGGCCCCTCAGGCCTCTAACGTTCAGACCCCTCAGGTGTATAGCTCTCCCGCGTCTCCCGTTCCATCCGATATGGACTGCGCGTCGGTCTCATCCTCGCGTAGGAAGCGTACCGCTCCCGGGAGCGATTCAGACTCCGCCGCGTCCGAAGCTTCGTCGGTCGCCGCCACCTTAACCGGCTCTCCTGAGCCCACGTTCCAATTAGTAGCCAAACGCTCGAAGAAGCGTTCGAAAAAAGCCGCGGTGTCTTCAACACCCGAGCCAACCCCGGTGTCTTCTACACCTGCCCCCGCGCCCCTCATGTCACTCAAAGTGACCGCGTCTCCGTCGGTCCCGTCTAAGCCAGCAACGCGCTGCGCTCCCGTCCCATCGAAGCCTCAGCTCCCTCCGCCCGTATTCCTCCGCGATAAAGCGCGCTGGACCACGGTTTCTAACCTGTGCAAAGAGCACAAAATCAATTATCTCAAGGCAAATAACGCAGGCGACACTATAAAAATCCAGGTCGCGACCATCGACGACTTTTGCGCGTTCACCAGGTTACTCTCGCTTAAACAAATCGCGTACCACACCTACGCCCTCCCGGAGGAGCGTAAGATCCGCGCAGTACTACGGGGCGTCCCGTTTGAACTCAGTAATGAAGACATTCTCGAGGACCTTAAGTCCCAGGGCTTCCCGGCTGTAGCAGTGCACAAGATGCACTCTAACCGCGGTAGGCGCTTTCCGTTAGCTTTAGTTATCTTGTCTAATTCTCCCAACTCGAGGGAGATCTTCAGAGAGGCTCGCACAATCTGCGGACTCTCGAATATCTTCGTCGAGCGTCCCAACCCCCGTGGTCACCCTGGGCAGTGCCACCGCTGCCAGCTCTACGGCCACGCAGCGGCTAACTGCTCAGCTCCCCCCAGGTGCGTTAAGTGCCTGGATCCTCATATAACGAAGGAGTGCACTCGCACTCCCGAATCCACTTCCCCCCCTGCCTGTGTGCTTTGCGGCCAGTCCGGCCACACAGCTAACTACAGGGGTTGCCCGCGCGCTCCGCGCTCCACCGCCAAGAGGGTCCCGCCTAAACCGGCGCCGCCGCTCACTCCCGCTAACTTCCCGCCGCTGCGCAACCGGGGTCCCCCGGAAGCAAAGCCCGTTCAGCCAACGCCTACTCAGACTCTGTCTTGGAGGCAGCGTCCGGCCGTTCCGCCTGCACCTTCCCGACCCATCCCAGCTCCCGTAGCTTCCGTAGGGCCGCGTCCTTCTCCGTCATCCGCACCTCAGTCGTCGTTGGCTGAGGACATGAAGACCGTGTTCGACGTTATTCAAAACGTCCATATTAACGAAATTTCCGTGCTCGCACGCAAACTGCGAGCCGCCCGCTCTCCTCAAGAGCGTTTATTTGCTTTAGCCGAGCATCACTCGCTTCTAAGTTCACTATAAATTTATTCCTTTTTTTTTATATAAAATCGTAAATAAGTAAATTATAATGTCTAGACCCGCGAATCCCGCGTCCAGTCGTATTAAACCCAAGGGCTTATCCCTAGTATCTTTTAACGCTCGTAGCCTTAACACCAACCTTCCCGAGATTAAACTGTTCCTTCAGAACAAAGAACCTGACTTATTCCTTCTCCAGGAGACATGGCTTACTCCAAACCGCTCCAGGGGATTTGCTATACCTAAGTACGCGTTTATTCGTAACGATAGGCCCAACTCCGACGGGTTCGGCGGCACCGCTATATATTACAAAAGAGGCTTCCACTGCTGTCCTCTCCCTACCCCTCCTCTCCTCAACATGGAAGCCACTGTGTGTAGATTGGCTATGACTGGTCATCCGACCATCATCTTAGCTTCAATCTACATACCTAGTGGTACCAGACCAATCCGCAGCGACTTTGAGGCCATTCTCGCCCTCGGCCATTCAGTCATTACGTTCGGAGACTTTAACTCCAAACATACTGACTGGACGTGCCTATCGACTAACACCAGCGGTATCGCTCTTCTCGACATCACTAACTCCCTTGCCCTAGACGTCATATCCCCCATCACTCCCACTCACTATCCCAATAACCCGTCCTACTCTCCTGACATCCTCGACTTTGCAATTATCAAGCGAATCAATCTTGATCTAAGGTCTATCGAACCGCTCGATGACCTAGGCTCCGACCATCGCCCCGTTTCCCTCGTGCTAGGACCGCCGAACGATAACGTCTCATCTCCTAAGACCCTTACCAACTGGAAAGGTTTTAAAAATACGTTAGTTTCAGCCTTAGAGGCTCCGAACTCTCCACTCGCGATCTCTCCCGAACAATTAGATAGCCCGGATAAAATCGATTCATTAGTAAATTCTCTCACTGATGCTATCAACTCAGCCATCAGTGACAACGAAAAGGTTGCTAAGTAAGGCAAACCCACGCTTCCCTTAGCCGTAAGCAATCTTATTAAAGCTAAGAACGCGGCTCTCCGGAGAGCCAAGAAATATCCCACGCCCGCATATAGAACAGCTGCGAATCAGCTTCAACGTAAAGTTAGGTCTTGCCTCACGGAACTCCGAGACGCTCAAATGAACGATCTCATGGAGAATATCTCCCCGTCCCACCAAGCGTACTATAGCATGGCCCGAGCCTTACGCGTAGACACCGCCTCTTACGTTCCTCCTCTCACTCGTCCCGATGGCACTATTGCCTTTGAAGTCGAAGAGAAAGCCGAATGCTTCGCTGACAGCATTGCCGCACAATGCTCGCCCAGCACGCAACCTGCTGATCCCTCACACATCCAGGCAGTGGAGGACGAAGTCCTTCGCAGAGACTCTCTCCCCATCACCGCCGACCCTGTCACAGTCTCTAATGATGAAATCTTGCTTCTCATTAGAAATCAAAAGTCCAAAAAGGCTCCGGGTGCGGATGGAATTTCCAACCATGCACTTAAGCACCTACCTCAACAGATGCTTACCTTGTTAGCTATCATTTTCAATGCCTGCTTTGACCATAGCTACTTTCCAAAAGCTTGGAAAGAAGCGACAGTCATAGGCATTCCCAAGCCGGGCAAACCTCTGAACGTCCCGGCTAATCACAGACCCATTAGCCTCCTCAAGTCATACTCAAGTCATACTCTCTCGAATGCGGAACCATCTGTTTCCAACGGATGGCGATCCTCTCATTATTCCCCATCAGTTCGGCTTTCGCGCTAAACACTCCTGCCCTCAGCAAGTCCACCGAATCGTCGAGTATATACTTGACGGTTTCTATCCGCGTCGTTATAAAACAGTCGCGGTTTTCTTTGACGTAGCCAAGGCTTTCGATAAAGTCTGGCACAGCGGTCTCGTTTATAAACTCTACAAGATAGGCTTACCGGATCGCCTAGTCAGGTTAATAGCGTCGTTTCTCAAAGACCGTACGTTTCGATTTAAACACGAAGGCACGCTTTCTGCGCCTCGTCCCATAAAGGCTGGAGTCCCTCAAGACTCAGTCCTCGCCCCTCTGCTGTACACCGTGTACACCAACGACATTCCCATCCCGCCGAAAGGCGTCGAACTCGCCCTCTTTGCTGACGACACCGCACTCTATACCAAAGGCCACAGTGTTCGGCACCTTGTAACCAGACTCCAAAAGGCCGTAAACGCCCTTGGTGTATGGTTTCAAAAATGGCGCATCGATGTGAACCCTGAAAAGAGTTCTGCGATGCACTTCGACCACAAACGCCGTCGTCCCGCTGGCGATCCCCACGTTCGAATGTTAGGCATTCCCATCCCCTGGAAGCGCAGTACTAAATACTTAGGCGTCACATTAGATCCGACGCTTTCTTTCAAGCTACACGTCGAAAGAGTTTCGAAACTCGCTCGTCACTACTTAGGCCGCCTAAATAGCATGTTAGGTAGAAAAAGTAAAATGTCTTTCAGAAACAAACGTACACTTTACAAGGTCTGCGTTAGACCCGTCATGACGTATGCCTCGCCAGTCTTTGCCCACGCCAAACCCTCCCTCCTGCACAAACTGCAGGTAGTTCAAAACCTCTTTTGCCGCCGGGCCACAAACGCACCGTGGTACGTGCGTAACGCGGACTTGCATAGAGATCTTGAACTGCCTACAGTACAAAAACATCTCAAAACACTCTCTGAAGCGTTCTTCAAACGCTCCGAAACCCATCCCAATCCTCTAGTTCGTGATTCAGTCTCATATACTACTCCTGTCTTAGATTCGAAGTTCAAAGTCGCTAGGCCTAGGAATGCGCAAGCGTACTCATCCACCAGACTGTCAGCCGATCTCGAAGCCCTTCTGGCCGTAAATTCTAATTCTAACGTAAATTCTAATTCTAACGTAAATCCTAATTCTAACGTAAATGCGAATTAATTCAATTTTATTTTGCAATTTTTTAATTTTTGTTTTAATTATTGATTTTCATTTTGAGCACCTTCAGTGCTATGTATTCACCTTCAGTGCTTTGAGCACCTTCAGTGCTATGTAATCCCAGCGGGTGACCCCTTCTGGGCCCCGCTAGCGCGGCCTCTTTCTCCAATTGGCCGTCGCTCAGATGAAGGCTGAGTGGCAAAAATGCACGAGCCGACAGGGGGTTTTTAGTGGGTATGGTTCTGGTAGGCGTCGGGACGAGTCCCACATAACTTTGGAATCGCGCCAGAGTATGCGTCAGGGCATTTTTATCCTCCTGCCCTTCCCGCGGAGGGGAACAAAAAAATAAAAAGATATTGTAAATTTACTTTGAAAAAATTATATTATTTGATGTCAATAGGAACAAGTTGAGTATGTCATCAATGTTGAGTAATAAATATTTGCACCATGATCACCACGGTACTTATGTAATATGAAAAAGGAGGTTGATTCCAAGTTATTTTTGTATATCATAAATTAACTCAAGTTTTATTTTGGTTTGAAATAAACAGTATAGAAAACTATAACGGTAATGCACCTGAAATAACTGCAAAGTTCAGCAAAATGAGGTAAATCGAAGTTTGTTCAGGTTTAAAAAGTGTAATTTTCTTACATACGCGACTAGAGTACGCGGCCGCGTTAAGTTTCATGCTGAAATATAGGGTGGATAAGACATTTATTATTTCTTTAAATAAAGTTACTAGGTTTGCAAATATATAAAAGATAATATTTGCAAAATTAACAAAAGAAAAAATAAATGATAATAAATACAGATTATATACAACCACTAAATAATATTGTTACCACCAAAACACAACACAGCTTTAATCATCCTGCTGACTGATATCCCGTCTCATTCAACTAAAGGGGTAGTTTTAGGCAATTTATAATGTACTGGACTTACCTACTGCAGGTTGGCAGACTTGACATATACTTTTGAAATTATTTCTTATGTATGGTTTCCTCAGGATTTATTCCTTTACAATAAGAGCACTTCTTTTAATGTACTTAAGTTTAAAAAACTCATTGGTTTATTTAGCAGTCACTAAGAGATCGAACCCTAGACCCTAAGACCGAGAAGCTGGCGCCACTGGGCCACCAACGCTCTATTTTTATTACATTGTCAAACCCGTAATAATCAAGAATAGAATAGTGACCAATAATATGAATTTCTTGTATGCTTGTTGATAGATTTTATTAAAGATGTTATTTTGACAGAATTACTTGAGCCAGGTAGAAGTATAGTGCATGTATGAAGACAATGTTAATATATACTCAGAGTGTTTGATGGCTCTCATTATTATATAAAAACACTAATAATATAATTCAACAAGGATTCTTGACGTTCCAAATGTAGAATTCTATCACATTCAGTAAACCGTCCAATTAACTGAATTTTTCTGATAATCTCAGTTAAAATGCGTTTATAATATGACGATTAACGTGTCAAGTTGTGGGGTGTAAGGCGGTGTAGAGGATAGTTTGTCTTACATATTCTAACTTGCTAAAATGGCCTCGGATATATATCCGCTCAGTCACCGCACACCCCTCGGTGACGATTTATACTTTGACACTGCCCAGCTACCTAAATAACTTTGGTGGAGCATTGTTTATTATTAAAATAATTAGAATAACTTTTAATATCGATAAGAAAAAGGCTATGCTTTTCTATTCTAATTTCATGACACGGTAAAACAGCTCAAAACTCAATTTTGTAGATCTTTTTTTAAATCTTAGTATTTTAAATGTTTACAACATAGCATTTTGGAGTCCTATTTGTAACTTTTAGACTTAGCATATCCACATTAAGACCACATGAATGGAGCTGTAACGTCAGACTGCGGCACAATAAGGCTAAGTTGGCGATCTGACTAGTGGGATTTTATCCAATCATAACTTTCACAGAAATAGTAAATTTGCATGAAATGTGAAGACTAATTATATTTTTAATATACCTACATGTTATGAGAGTATTACGGGAAGTAAACGTATTTCTTTAATTTCATGGTGCCACTCGGAAGATAAATGATCTGAGTATTAAAAACCATGCCATTTTTTAGCGCGTTTATAACACATTTGATGTGATAATATAAGCGAACGTAACATTAGCTTACCTTACCAAGCCGCTGTTGTGTTTTATTTCTAAAATAATAAAATATTAAACACATTTTTAATAAGGCATTTCCAAAAATATGCGGTGAACCAATACTAATCGTTTGTTTTGCTATCTCGACACTGTTATTCCCCCTTGACAAAACAGCAAATATCAATCGAAGCTTCACAAAACATAATAATCTATCAATTCAACCGTAAAAAACCTGTCAAAACTTTTGACACATTCACTGCGACGGCCGTAACTTCGGACATTACTCACAAAATAAAACAGCCCTTTAAAATTCATTTTACACAATTTATTCTGCCCGTCAAACAGTTTTTTTTTTCGAAAATGCATTGTTTCGAAAATAGCCGATAGCATGTTATAAATGACGTTACTCCCGTTGTCTCTACAATTTGGGCAATTTTGTGGCGTACAAGTGTAATAAATCGCGGAGGGTTTAGTTTAAAATCTATATTTTTTTTTGGGAAATAATGGTTAATGGCGTATTTGTGTTACGATTTTTACGTCGCTGATGGATATGTTAATTTAATTTGATGTTACCACATTCCTACAACATATCAACACCCAGCAACGTTTTAAGACTTATAAATAACGTTAATAAATAACGTCTCACCACCTGTGAAATCTTCCTGTGATTATGAATAAATGATTTGAATTTGAATTTAGTTTGAAAAATACGTACTAAGAATGCGTGCGGAGGATTTACGGCAGTTAGCATGAAGCCGTGTAACGAGTATGTCAAAAAAGTCCGATGAGCACCCTCGCACAGATCTGCTGCCCTGCAGTTTTTTGCTGCAAAATGACACTTTTTTAAAAGCTTTGTTAAGCATCCTCAAATATTAAAACTTCTTATCACATCTTTGTTTATCCAAGACAGCATTATGCCAGGTAGATGCCAATTTTGTTATGACCCCTTGCTCGAAACTCCTGCAAAACCAATGTTTCTGAAAATACCACCGGTCAGGTCACTTGTCGTCTGAAACTTTATTATTTCTATATCAAACGTACGTATAAAGCCTATCACAATATATTGTTATACTTGGCCAGATTTGAAAAAAAAACTCTATCAATACTTTCATTTACAAAAACCACATTCAAAATACCTACTACGTATTTCATAAAATACGAAAATCCATCGCCTGTGCTCCTAGATAGTGGTCATTGGTTACCAGTGGCCATCCATCCATGAATTACGTCATAATTTAAAATAATCCGTGCCTCCCCCCAGATCAAAAATTGAAACGTCATGTTACAATACAACTGCCATTCGATATGTGAACGTGTTAAATTGGGGTTTAGCACATTATAACAATTCAATGATTTTGGCATAATGCTTCGATATTTTGTAGATGGAAAAGACTTTAACTAAATGTTTTTTAAGTACATTTATGCATCAATACCGTCTCTTTTGTGCGGAACTGCTATAAAGATTGCCGGAAGGAACTTAATTTTGTAATTTTGAATGTTTTTTGGATATGAAAATGAAGAGATTTTTATAAATTTTGTTACGAGTTTTATATTTTCTGGCATCAACTTGAAATTCTATTATTAAAAAACAAAATTAAGTTTCTGCTGATATTTTTTAAGTCCAGGTTGCGATATTGATTTTTTTTCTATGCAATACAAATTTTAAGTCAAAACATAATCTTCCCCATAACTGTCTACAAAAATGGACCAATAGGATACTTCATTTATGTTCCGTTTACCGCCCATGTTCCTCGCAAAGGTTTTAATGGACCTGCAGTCAAATTATATTAAATAAAAACAATACTTACCCCAGTGGTTTATTGTTTTGATGACTTAATAATATGAACTCAGGTGGAGATGTAGTGAAGAGATTAGAGTGATTAATGTGCACTGAGACATGTCTTAAGATTTGGATTGTCTTTAGATGATCACATAATCTACCAACTATTTAGCAAGTAATGTATATAGTTGGGGTATACAAGTAATGTATATAATGATTAATTCAACCATCCCCTTGCGCCACATTGGGTGACTTTTTACCGGTTGGAAATCGGCACATGGTAGACCAAAACTCTGATCCATTTTCCCAAAGACAAAACTTACCGAAAATTAAACGTTTTAAAAATGTCACCCCATTTATATCGTGTCACCCGAGTAAGGTACGTTGTCGGACTAGCCAGTTTCGAAGCAGTTTTCTTGTAATGAACTTGTCTACAGCGGAACCACTGTCTTTTGTTTTTTAACTTTTTAGTGACCACGTTAACGTGTTTGATTCCGATTAAGAAAGTAACAGTCACAAAAATAACAGAAACGAAGGCGGTTCTAACTGAGTAAGGCCATTAAATTTTAAATTGTTTTTTTACTATTTTAATAGCTGGTAAACTAGCACGCGATCCATCTAATGAATGTTTATGAGCGTTCATTGATGAAACATTAGGCGTTATTAGGTTTCGGTGATATTCCATAGTCAGTATATAAAATATGGAAGCTAATTAGAACATAACTGTAGGAGCATTCTTTTTGACCAGTTGGGCCAAGCTGTGTACCATTATTTATACATCCCGACCTATTCTTTTAGCATGGAGTTCAAAAATTTAAAAGCGTAAAAAAGTGGCAGAGGAGAATATTTTGCTGTCTTATTTAATGGTAGGCTCAGATATGATCACAACGTATCTACAATACAATAAATATAAACAATTATATGCATTAAGTTAGTAATAATAATTCTATCCTCTTGTGACGGTACCTTTGACAACATTAGTATTTTCAAAAACTCACGCTCAAAATAATTTTCTGAATATTTACAAAATAAACACGTAGTTCGGTATTCATCTTCGCGCCAAAGTCACGAACTGTAGAAGGGGTATATTTTTATTGAATTCGTAATTCTGTTTGACTTCATATGTGATGTCCATATTTGTGGAGCGCTTCACAACCTACATGCAAAGAGCGCTGAGTACGTTTCCATTGTAAGGCAAGACGACATCGTCCGATACATTTAAAATTTCAAATAATATTTTTATAGTAGTAGATATTATTGTAGTAGTTTTTAAATTTCTTTTTTTTTATTGCTTTCTGTGGAACTTGTTTTGGGAGTGTACAGACAATGTCTCCGCAACATACCACAAAATGTGAAATTTCCAGAATTGATTTCGAACTCCATACTCATGCGATCTAGGATGAAAATTGATTAGGAAAATTTGAAATTTTGTGGAAAGTTGATGAGCCGTTAACTGTACATTAAGAATATATAGATATAAATATAATGGTAAGTATAGCTCACGACGTCAAGACTGAAATTTCAACTTCTTGTGACAATTTTGAGGCAAAGTTTACATTTCATTAATTCAGTAATTTTTAATTGTAAGAGAAATAAGCAAACGCAAATGCACACCTGAAAGGAAAGTTTTTAATTTTTTTTTTTAAATTTAATTTAAAATGCAAAACTGATGTTAAAACTAACCTTATTTTAATGATTTTTTTAAAATAACAATTCAATTACTTTTATGATATTTTATTAGTAATATCTAATTAATAAATTATAATGTAAAGTTATCGTTATAGAATGGGAACAATATCTATATCTAACGAAACAGTTCTTAGCAAATAGAGGGAGACATCGAATGATAGAAAAATTTCCCGGCGAGCCTTTTCGACAGGCGTTCGACTTTTTGAAGAAACTTTAGTGACAAGATCTATGTAGAAATGTGGAGTAGTTTCAGATATAAGATATAAGTAAACCTTTTTTTTAAAACTAAATATATTAACAATTGCTTATATATCTTTGAAATATGCTTTTTTGCAAACAGGCATATTTCAAACATACACATATTTTATATTAAACTTTATATACCGGCACAGATATTAGTTGTTTATTCTAAAAAGGTTTATTGTATGGCAGTACGCATTTGTGATAAATTACCCAATAGTTTGAAAAACCAGACATATAGAAATTTAAAAATTAACTTGTTTAATTATTTATTATTATTCACGTTGAATTTTAATTTATACCATGTTTTAATGATAAGTATGATGACTATTATTATTCGTTATTTTTAGTATTTCATTGTTGATGTTTTATTCTTGTTATTCGCCTGTTGATTTGTGTTTCAATTTTGATTTTAAATTTAATATTAAACAATATGTAATTGATATTTTAATATATTTATAATTTACATTTAGTTGTGTATTGACAAATTTAAAAATTAAATTAAATAAATAATTACTTATACGTTAAAATTATACTACAAATAAAACACTAAATCTAAACTTGAATGCATTGAGGGCAACGTAGTTAAAAGGCTGGCTGAATTACCACGCTGGACCGCAATAGAAATTCGTTGTGCGAGGTAGGAGCCAGCCTTCGTTTCTTGCCAGTTCTTCTTCACGAAGGTTTTTTTCGAACTGGTGGTAGAATCATGTTTTATTTGACGTCAATAAGAACAAGTAATTGTCAATGTTGAGAAATAAATATTTGAATTTGAATTTGAATTTGAATTCGGGTCACGAGTTTCACTCACCAATCGCTTCGCTAGGTCCGAAAAAAGACGATGAGCCCCTTGTCCCCAGGACCCCATGGTTTCAACGCCAAAAGCCTCAAAAATATACCCGCTACCCAAATACTGATATTTTATACGTTTAAGGCTTTCAGCGTTATTAGCAGCAGAGCCAGATTGTATACTAGTCGTGGAAAGATGGCAAGCCGCGAGAGTGTCTACGCAGGTTGCATCCCACACCAGCGGCCTACCCATCCTCCACGGGACCAGAGTCATACCATCAGGTCGCTTGCCATCATCACGCAACAATCCTGACGGTTCAAGAACCGAGGGAGTATTGGAGGTAACAAGTGCCCGATGGATGATGTCATTTAAACTGGCATGGCGAGATATTCTGCCACCGCTGCGAAAACATGAAAGGCCATGGCGACCGAGCTCATCGACCAACAGCCGCAGCCACAGCGGCAGCGGTGTCGAGCACATAATTTTATTCCTAAACGTAAACTACAGGCAAGCCTAAAGCTATGGTTGTCAAAAAGGGTTCCCAAGTTAGATGACGGAAGCGCCTGCAACCATAGCCCTGACTCCCACGAACCCACCGCTAGCAGAAGAGCGCGCTCTATTAAACAATTTTTCCTTAATTTTTGAGTTAATATGCCGATCAAATACAATTAGGATCGCCATATTATTTCAATAAATGATAATTTGATTAAATTTCCTAAGAATATAAAACCATTTTATGATTGATTTTTTTTTACACCTTTTTATATTTGGTTCGATCTTTTTTCTTCTTTAATGTTTATGACAATTTAATACACAGGGTGATCCATCTACATGGGTTAGAATAGCAGAGTCTAAAACTATAAGATATTGAGATTTTTGTTGTACCTATGCAATCATGACGTCTTTTTTAGAGTAACGAAACACTGAATCAAAGTTTTTCACAATACGTCATGCACTACCCCGGGCCACAACCGGTCTTATACAGAAAAAAAAAATGACTGTATATACGTTATAAACTATGATTATAAAAATTAATCCTTGTCTCTACTAATAACAGGAAATGATGAAATTTGAAACAGCCTTGATTACTCCACTGCCGATACTGGAATATTTGTTATTGCATATTAGCTACAGTGAAACCATTCAAATGCAAATTCACCATATGAAATTTCTAACATTTACTCAAATAAATAAAATCACAGTCGAGCCTCGGCCGTGCTGCTTGTGCCGGTAAGTGCCTACTTAATGTACACTCGAGGCGCTCAGCGCAGGCCCAGGTTAAGGGCGAGAATCGCTCAGACGACGTTGCGCGACGACGACAGCACATGGGATATGAACGGGCCAAGACCGCGAAGTCCTACTGATCCCTCATACTGATGGGACAACGCGCACGATTTTATATTTAGACAGAACTTGTTCATCCTACTAAATAATTGGACTGAGCTGATTGGATGACGCAGACTGCTTTTGTCCTGTAGGTTTGATTAAAACACTTGGGATTTAATAAAAAACAATTTTCTTGATAGGGTTTTTGACAAAAAAAAAAAAATTTCCTACTTAAATAGTTTATCAACAACTAAGAAATATTGCAAAAGTAACTGTAATTACAGTAAAAAGTTTACTAGATACAGCGATATGTTTGAGGAGCTGCTGCGACCGAGTAACGCAATACAAAACAGTACCGGTTTGTAACGTCACATTCTGTAATCATACTAAGAATTGTATGGGCGTTTGAATAAGATATTCAATAGCTACGTAGATAATGCGTTCACATGCATACTGTCGTTCACATGTTTACTTGTGCGTAATTTTTACACAGTAACTACGTGTATTTCTGATAATTATAAATGTCACATGAACATGCGCATATTTTTTAAGTTTTTCATAATATAGTATTGTACTTGATTTATATGAGCTAGACACTTTGTGTGAATATTACAAAACTGTTATTAAATAATACACTTTTTAGGCGGATTTATCACATTCTTCTATATATCTTTACAATTTGAATTGACGTGACTTACTCATGTATAAAGATACGAGTCGATTGAACGTAAAACGTAAAAATAATTTAAGGAAACCTATTATTTTTATTACTTCTCATCTAATTTAGGATTTTTGTTACAAGAATCTCAATTGTTAGTGTTACATGCAAAAATTTTAAAATAACTTTGCAGCCCTAAACGTGCCTAGTAAAAGAATAGGATATAGTGTACATTAATGTATGATTGTCATGCATATTTAATTATTTAATTATTAACGTATAATTATATTATATATATATATATATATATATATATATATATAATTGAAAATTCGTTCAATTATACGTTTGTTATTTTATCGTATAATTGATGTTTATTATTTTTAAGATTGAAGTTGATTCATTACAAAATAATTTTCGACTTTTAATTATTAATGGAATATGAAATATGAATAATAATCACACCATCACATATGAAAAGTAAAAATCTTGTGTTATCAAAAGTATATCACTTACAAATACAAAAAAAAATATTATGACAAAAATTGTTAAAAAATTGTGAAAATATTTTATTGAGTAAGTCACATTCGTCTACGAGAATGCGTAGATGAGACTTTTCGTTACTACAACAAGTATCCCGGTTTGTTCCAAAAATGCGCTAATTTTATAATACAAAAAAAAAACAAAACAAATTCAATTAAACAATTTTAGATTAACAATTTTTTTGTAGTATTCTCAATCTCCACATTTTTCCACTAAACCCTCCCTTAATTTAATAACGATTACTTACGCCAATTTTCAAAATTGATCCCTCCATCCACACCCACATTATAAATGAAGCTGTTCTTGAAAAAAATGTCGCTTTTCATTTTAATTGTGGGCAAGGGTTCCATAGCAACATTTATTTTCTTATGACCCAAAAAATAAGTTTGTATTTACGTTTATTTAAAAATTTGATCAGTTTTGATTTCCGAATGGAGTACGAGATTTTTCGAAAATCTTTGAATTCAGTTTTAGTTAGCATTTAAATCAACGGTATGATTCTTTAGAAAATTCTTAGGAATCGATAGAAAAAAGGGAAATAAAAATAGCTACCGAAATAAAACACGACGAAATCATATCATCAAGGCAATGTGGCCAAACGTCTCGCATAATAACCGCGCTAGATCGCAATAGACAAACCCAATGAGAAAGGGAAGTAAGTTGAAGAAAATAGCTGGGTGGAACAGAATAATATATATTTGCCTTCCACTAAGACAGAGAAAATGAGAAGACTAGTAGGAAAAGGGCCATAAGTTTTTGTAGTACTGGTATAAAAAGTCGAGAGTGGGTTCGCACCGTCGTTGGTTAGTGGGTATCAGGGGGATACATTTCAGTAACCAACTGCGTAAAAAGAAGAATGGAAAATTCAGAACCACCTTTTCTAAGTTTTAAATACTGGACTTTTGTAAATAATGTTATATAAAATTTTAAGCATGATGGAGTAATTATGTTGCAATTTGATGTGTCCTGGTAGCATAAAGGAATGAATAAAATGACATGAATCTAGTTATTTATCAGTTGCTGAAACTAAACGCTATATTCCAGGCCACGTTGAAGAAGAAACAAAAAGCATGACACTGTGATGTTTTTACCAAATGAAGAATTTATCTATTATGCACATTATGAATAACAATCACTCTGTAAAAGCGATTTCCTTGTTCTCAGTATTATATTAATCTCTACGTTTTACATTGCTGTCACACATTTTAGGTTAGGTTTAAAAAAATCTTTTTGCCCCCAACCTATACGAGTATCTTATGGTTTCTTTTAATTTTAAATATTATAATATTTAAGATAAGATAATTAAATACTAATTTTCTTCATGAAACAACAAGTCTTTAGGTGGTTATGAAAATATATAGGCTCCTGCCACTATTCTTTCAGAAAGAAGTGGGTCTCCGTTTTTATGAACTTAATAATTGAAGGAGTCGTTTTTTGTCAGGTTTTTTGAAGTGTACTGTGATCTCCGTTTTTTATCCAAACTAAATCTGACTTTTATTAGTACCTCTTACGTGGCCTGACGTAAAGCATTGCCGTTTCATTGTTAAGATCTTTGAACATTCTTAGCTCGATAGTTTAAACAACATTTATTGACAAACATAAATCAATTTCATATGAACCACGATAAAAACGTCATATATTATTGATCAACAAGCATCGATCTGTACTTATTTGTTTGTTTTACCTGTTTGGATTCATTGTTTGGAATTCGACTTGCAGGCATACATATTGTAGCAATTTTAGTTCAAAAGAGATTCAGATTGCTAAGATATTAGTTCTATGACATTGGTTCATTTGTGTGGTTTAATTTTCAGCCAACATCACCTTTAAACGCAGTAAGTGATTTAAACTGTAAAAATGGTGACAATAGGTACTGGATACTCAAGAAATTTGTTCTTTGCTTTATACATAACTGGTTTGGCATTTTACGTTTTGGCTGCTATTTTAACATTTTCACTGTCAAACCCTAAGGAATCAAAATCAAGTTTTATACGAACAGAACGATCAAGATTCAAAAATGACTTAAAATACATATTAGTTTGGACCACAGAAAAGTACAACAGAATGGGAATGAAAGAGGGCCAACAAGATTTTTTGAAACGCAATTGCTCAGTGTTCAATTGTTTTTTAACGAGTAACAAGAGTTTGCTAAACGGAGATTACACAAATTTTGATGCCATTGTTTTTAATTCGCATTTATTAGAAGAATGGAATCGTGAAAATCTACCCAAGCAGAGACTTGCCCACCAGTTGTATGTGTTTCATTCTAAGACTCCTCCAGATATGGAACAAAAATCATATTTAGAGGGTTATATAGATGGATACTTCAATTTAACTTGGACGTACAAACTTAGTTCTGATATAGTAAGTCCTTTTATTGAAGTCAGAGATATGCAAGGTAACCCTAAAGCTCCAAATACTTCAATTACATGGGACATGAAAGAGGATTTCACTGATGTTGAAGATATATATGATATTAAAAAGAAAGCCGCTGCAACAGTTTTAGAAAATTGTGGGACGAATAATAATATTTCATATTTGAAAGCATTGCAAACAATCATGAAACGTAGATTTAGTGTTTACGATATATTTGGATGTAATATGGAAAAATGCAGAACACCATTTTGTAGGGATAAAGTAACTGAAGAATATTATTTTTATATAGTACATGAATATGAATCGTCTGAAGATTATCTAACGAAAAATGTTTTACACGCTTATATGAATAAAGCTATTCCAGTTGTCTTGGGCACACAAAATTATCAATAGTAAGTATTTTTAGTAAAAATGTATTATGTCTGTGTTCTATATTACCATATTTTATTACAAAGAGGAAACATTTATTTGTTTGTTTGTTTATATGTATTTGAGAAACTGTGCAACTAGGGGGGGGACCCTAAGATTTTACCAGCTTGCATTGTTCAATGAAGCGTAGAAACTTTTAATAAAAAAGTGACTTTTGTGTGTGCAATAGTCTTGTATTTACTTAAAATTAATTAATTTAAAAAGGACATAACCTATCATATCTACATAAGAAAAAAGAAATGCCAAATGTTAATGTATTTTGGGTGTATTAAATCGAAATCGAAATTAAAGTGACTCAATGGAAAAGGTTTTTTAAACGCGATGGACGAGATTATACAAGAATGAGAATAGTTGCGGGCATATTGAAATGCATACAATAGTACACGTAGATATGCTAACTGAGTAATTCTAAGGGTTTTACCCCACACCAATCGATGTGGTAACACCCTTAGAACGACGTCAATCGATCGTCAGTCGATGTTAGAATGAAACAGTCGACGTCGATCGATTGGTGTGGTAACACCCTAAGATTGAACTTTTACAAGCGTAGGAAGATAAGTGACGTTCATACCTATGAAATCATTACAGACACATTATATCCAAAATAAACTATTAGTTCTCCCCGAAATAAAAGAGATAGAATTACGCAAAACATGGGCTTGTGAGCAAGACATGCACAATATTTCATATCCGTATTTGAGTCGTATCATGACAATTAAATCTGCTCGGTTAGCGTATGACTTAACAATTTGACAAGTAAAACCAGGCGTCGCTTTTGAAGTTCATTCCTCAGAGGCTTGTCACTTATCTTCTAAAATTTCACTTTAGACAAAGTTAAAATATCAAGTTATTTCTTTTTCAGCTTTCTACCTTATCACTCGTATATTCCTATTGGAAGTTTATCACCTTTTAAAACTGCATTATTATTTAGAGACGTGATAAATGACAAGAGCATGTATCTCAGTTTCTTCCATTGGAAGTTACTCTACACTATTCATGGAGTAGATGATTTAAGGGGCATTTGTGAATTATGTTCTATTCTTGATAGAAATGAGAAGAGAAAAAGTGAGTCAAGTAAAAACTTTCGACAGTGGTGGTTTAAGTAAATGCACCAATAA
This sequence comes from Marasmarcha lunaedactyla, assembly GCA_923062675.1. NCBI lineage: Eukaryota > Metazoa > Arthropoda > Insecta > Lepidoptera > Pterophoridae > Marasmarcha > Marasmarcha lunaedactyla. The sequence continues at coordinate 9,065,818 of OV281358.1, forward strand.
GAGTAAAGTTATATTTACTTAAATAACATTGGAGACCTCAACATTTTGATATATTTTATGGAGTTTTTTAAATAAATGGCCTTATTAAAAATACATGGACGTTTTTTTTTTATTATAGTTTATACAAATAACAGACCTTATTTTCCTCTGACCCATTCTAATGGAAACTGAAAGATTCAAAACAGAAATATAATTTGGCTTTGTTTCCTATTTTACACGTAGTATTTTCATCTTTTGTCTAAAAGGGTTGAGTTCAAAATGTTCGTGCCTTCTGTATTATTTTTCTTCTGTATTATTATTATTACTTCTGTTTCAGTAAAATATACAGTTATAATTATTTTTATTATAAAAATCAATAAGGTTTATACCATATTTTATAATTACATGAGCTAAATACTAATTAGTTTTTTTTTAATTTTTAGTGTTAAAATAGCCATCATTAGAGTAAACTTATAATAACTATGTTGTATTGCACCACAAATTATTTCATCCAACAATATTTGTTACTTCATGTAATAGGGAAAAAAGGAAAAATAAACCTTTAACTACTAATTAATTATTTATTGTGTGTTTGCTATCTCATTAGTAAGCTGGCTGCATTCACTTGTTGCACAAAAACAGAGCGAATGTTTTTTTTTTGTTGAGGGTTGCCGATCAAAGAAAATAATTTCGCAAATAAAGCCAAGCAAATAAAAAACACAAAAATAAAATATTTGACTATATAGCTGACATATACTGACATATCCATTAATATGTTATGATTTCGCCATTTTTAAAGTAATTTATTCAACTGAATATCTATGTCATCTATTGTAATCATAAAGATTACCTCAAGTATTTATTTTTGCATTATGATTAACCTATAGTTCGAGAACCTTGTCTGTATCGGTAAAGATGCATGCAGCTACATATTCTTTGTTTTGCTTTTATGTCTTTTATATTTTTGTAAATATAATTTGGTTCTGACTTTCTTTTCAGTAATTATTATAAAATGTTATACAAAATTAAGGTATAGTCATTTTTTGCGTATAGTACTGAAATCAAAAGCTTATTGAGGGCCTGGAATGAACTCAACTATTTGTGTGTATAAGCTTAAATCTGTAATTTTATGAAGCAAATTGTATACAGTACTTATATCTATAATATATACAATAAAAAATATGAAATCCTAAGTAAATGATAAACGTATTTGCGTTATCATCGATTTATTTTTCTTAGTTCATGTATTCAAAGATAAATGAACTCATTACAAAAGGCCCGCTTTGCCATCTCAGATTCGGTATTAAATATAGATAAAACTCAAATTTTTTACTTAGTTTATAAAAACCAACACTCGCACGCAGTATAACTAAATTTTGCTTGTAATTAGTTTTAACTAATGGGACAAAAATGGGATGGGACCTAAGAACCCATGTCTACTATATTTCGTCGCGCCTCCAATGAAAGCAAATATTAATCTCAACATAATTTATCAGCGGAGGAAATAGGACAACATAGTTACAAGTGTCCTATGAATGTAATAATGTAAATGAAGTATAATATGAATTTTATCTGGATATTTTCTATTCTGGATATATATTTTGAGTACCTAGGACTCCAAAAAAAAAAAAAATAAGAAAAAAAAGACAAAATAGTCAATATAACAAAATGTCAGGTCAAAGTAAAATTTAGTTTCAAAAAAACTTTTGAGTCGCCCCTCACTTACACAACAGAACTGTTGATGTCTAAGGCAAAAAGTCTGTTAAAGTCTCGAGATGTGCGCTTGACAAAACCCAGCGCCCTGTACGACCTAGCACCAACATTATTTATATTCGCGTCGATCAGACGACTAGAGTTATGCATAACACCAAGATCTCGTATATACTTTTCTCTTCGGAGGAGTTCTCCCTTTAGTAGGTAGTCAAAGGAAATTGGAGTCCGCTCACTGCTAAAGCTGACGGGACAACACTTATATGAATCAAGATCTAAACAGTTAATATTGCTGTAGTTTAGTCTGTGTGTCCTTCACAGGTTGCCCTGAAAAGATCGCGCATGCTGTGAATAAGTTATTTTCACAAAAATCTTCGTCACAAACGCAGAAAGAAGGCTGGAGGTATGAAAGCAGGTGTAATTGCTCATAACTAAAGTCGAGAGGTTTTGTTTGTTAAATAAATTCAATTATTTTCTCATGGTTGGCAAACACGCTTACGCCTGGTGTTATGTAGCATAGTCCTAGGTGTTTTATTAATCAATATGAAATTTTATTACTTTGTACTATTTTTTATTATATCGACTAATGATTCGTTCCCGCCCGAAGGCTTCAGTTAATATTTTAGTTTCAGTAATTTCAATGATTTTTCCTGCCCTTTAACTCGAATGCAACCATGTAAGCGATAATGAGATTATTAAGGAAGGACTAGTACCGCCCCAGATGAACTCTTAACAAAAAATTCTAATACTACTGCAATGATGCACTAATTGGAATCAGCACGCGGTGAATACTCAAGCAACAATAAGCACGCCATTTCATCATCTTCCTAACGTATAACTTAGATGAGATTAGTACTTACTTCTCAAAAGCAGAATAACGAATGAACGTAAGAACTTCGGTTATCTTAATACCGTTTCTAAAGCTTCACGCCATTCCTAAAATAAACTCTATGGACATTAATGATTGAACACACAGTTGACATAAGATGACGCTCCAGCGTGTTCACGACTGATAGATTATTACTTTTATGGTAAAATAAGCTTTTATATTATTACCGAAGTCAACATATATTTTTGTAAAACATGCTTTATTTTATAGGTATCTTAGAAAGGAGGAGCTATCCCTGAGGTTTAGTACACCGTCCGGTCTTGTACGGCCCCTACTATTAATATATCCTTAATTTGTTAGCCGAATGGCGTAAGTCTTAGTTGCCCTTTCTCATACATCGGCGGATCTTTGAGTCCTGGTCGGGGCATTAATTGTGCGATGAACACAGTTGTTTGTTAATATTTATATAATAATGTTTATTCCGGGTTCCCCCTCAGTTCTCGGCATGGTCAACCATAAGACAAGTCTGCTTAATTTTGAGGCCATTACATTAGTGCGTCGGTCTGGGGATTTATTTATTTATAAAACCTTCAATTCTATATTTTATTATATACATAATATTAGAGGTTCCAAATAAAAGTCAGTACTGATATTAATATATCCGAAGCACAAACAAAGGGAAATTCATTTTTAATTTACCTTCAAACTTTATTTTCCCCATTGTGTACCATCAGCTACTAATTAAAATACACTGGGCTGTTCGCATATTCAACAGAACTTTGCCTCTGACCCTATCTTCTTGAAATGGTAATCAGTTTTCGAGAATTTCTATTAGAGTTCATAGGAAGCATGAATATTTTACCTTTATTCCCTTTTTTATACTGTCGCCTTTGTTTAAATCTTGTAGACGCTGAAGTATTTGGCTGTGTCTTTTAACCACATGCAGTGTAAAAAATCTTCAGTCAGGTAACGTCTTTAAAGTAAGAAAAGCATGCGTCATGAAGAATAGCAAAGCCCTCAATAAAAAAAATACGTATGAAATGTAAAGTGTATGAAATGTAAAGTGTATTAAATATATAGTGTATGAAATGTAAAGTGTATGAAATGTAAAGTGTATGAAATGTAAAGTGTATTAAATATATAGTGTATGAAATGTAAAGTGTATGAAATGTATAGTATGTAGGATTCCAAAACGGGCTTGGCGTAGTTAATGAAATTCCTGCTTCCTGTTACAGAAGTTTTTGGTTCGGACCTTTATAAAAGTAAATGTTTGTGTGTCATGGTTGTTTACAAACAACGTATATAATATCTGTATATGTGAGTTACACTTATTTTAAAGTGCTTTAATATTATCACTTAAGGAATTTACGGCATTCTTACCACGATTTTCGATTTTTATTTCGACTATCGCATCAGTCCGCGATCATGGTGCTTGCAACAGCATCGAAATATCGAACGAGCGAAATAAAATTCGAAAATTGTGGTAAAAATCCCGTAAATTTATTAAATTATAGTAAAAATAACCGCGATAGTTAAAAAGAGTTATTGCTTTAATATTGTATTTGCTCACGTGTAAAAACCGGCAAACTTATCCGTCTTACGAAGTCAGATTACCAACTTTATCGATACGCTTGGAAGTCCGCAGAAATATTAATCTGTAAAAATAGAGTGATAATTATAGGTTCATCACGATATGCGTTGACCTTAATTTTTTGACAGTTTAAAACCCTTTTGCATAATAATACGCAATAAAACAGGAATTTCCTGGTGGTTAGATACTTAAAATAAAGATCAAGATTTATGGATCGAAAATTTCTATTTTGCCTGTATTATCTATATTTTATTATATAAATAAATGTTATTTTGCATTTTCTGTTTGGATACAAACGAAATATTTTTTCTATGAAATGAAGTATTTCTTTATTATGATAAGATATGCAAAATAAAAAAGTGCACTCCAATATGTGTATATAAATTGCAGAGCATTCTTTAATTTGAATAAAAGTTAACATGAGCGCGGATGAGTTTTAATCATAATGTAGTCACACTCACAAAGATAAGTTTATATTATTGTGAACTAGAGCAAATTAGATCCTTTTATAACAACCATAATACGTCATTGAAACACAACCACCAAAGGAAAGAATACCCAATGAAAGTAGAGACAAGATTCCAATTCCAATGTTACCCAAAAAATAAAAATGAAACTTTTCAGGCTAAGCTAAGTCAGTATTCTAAGCTATAGTTTAAATCTCATTATTCTCTTCGTTACATGAAACCTAATTTAGCATCAGAAGTGAATGGAACAGTTGACTATCAGCGATTGTATCTATTATTTGATAATCAATTCCCGACTTTATCGTCATAGTCTTAACGGTTATATCTGTTTGTATGTGTTATTAGATTGGTGAATAATAGAGTAGACGAGCACTGCCACGTAGAGAAATAAAATTAAATACTTTTTGAAGGAAGACGAAAATTTTATATACCTCATTTGTCCAAATTATACTGGTTAATCCATAAATCTATATTTCATACTTGAGAGGCTACGAACGCATTAAAAAAAAACAAAATGAAGATAATTTAATAATATTATTTCCTATTTTTGTGATACCTACGCCTTGAATATACTTATGCTTTGTTATAAATAATCATGCCTAGTGCATTTAAGTTGGAGTGTAAATAATGTATCAAGTTTCAATGATGAGGATCTATAATTGGCCTACAAAATGTATAGATTGATTTTGGCTGCTGATCTTCCTGTTACAATAAAATACGGAAAATAGTCTAAATGCTTCATGTTAATTTTGAAGGTCTGCTTATTGACTACTGAATCTTTAAACGTTTCTATAAGGTGCCCAGGTAGTGATTTTGTCAGTAAATATGTTTTTTCTTTGAAACCGATTCTAACTCTCTCACTCGTATTCACAAGTAAATACTGATTAGGTTTAGAAATGTTTAATAACAACAAAGCAAACTTTATCAGCTGTTTCATTGACACCCCAGGGGCTTAAAGCTTCTTGGACAGAGCTGATGAATATTCTACCAGTTTCTATGGCACTTGAAGCTACATTGAGGACAGAGGGCGCCACTGGGCTTGTTCGAAACTTGAATTATGCCTAGTCAGGTTATTTGGGGGTTGAAGTATGGTGACGGTGTAAATAGGGTCACTGAATTTAAGGATGCATAAATTGAAACTCAGATTGCGAAGTACACGAAAGTGTATGATTTAAAACTGAGCTGTATATCGTTAATATTTAGGTAACTGAAGGAAAACTATAACTTAATAGAAAAAGGTGTTATAAAAATGTTCATTGCATATTTACAAAAATGCTCTTCAGTTAAATAATAAAAACTTGCTCTTTCTTAAAACAATACTTATATTTGAAAACGTGACTTGATAAATACTAAGATTATTTAAAACCAAGCATAAGGAAACTAGTAGATAACTATTCTTCAGAATCATTCTAGTGTGTTCAAATTTTTTATATAATATCCTGTGCAAACTAAGTTCACAAACATAAATGTTTACAAATTATCATTTGTATTTATGAATTCTTAACAAATTCATTTTTCTTCTCATCGTGTGAGGGAGTGAGAGAACCTCTGGTGTCAGTTGATCAAACCGCCTCTGGAAACTCCATATTCATTGACTTAAAGGTAATACGCAGATATAAGTTAATATAAAAATAACCTAACTACTTTTTTAAACAACTCTATTATATAATAAGTTGAGACACAAATATACGTCCATATACTTGGACTACTCACTTGTGTGGTCTTGATGAAACTATGAAGAAGACCTTCAAAACTATATATGATACATTTCTTCACAGCCAGCTCAGTTACAGGGATGTAGCCTAAAACCCTGTAAGAATTGTCCTTAGTACAAACAACATGACAGTCTGTAGCTGCAGATTGATCTTGAGAACGATGAGCAAATCGGTGATTGACACCTGTGCTGGTTAAAGCATGTGTTATGTCAACTATTCTTCTAGAATTATAACAGAAGAGCAATATCAAAGTGGACTTGTAGATAGGACTACATCGGCGTTAACTACTGTTAGTACACCTGATGCGTGAAGCTACTATTGGACGCTATATTAATCTGTTTTATTTGTCACCTTTTAAAACCAGTGTTTTTTTATCTTAATTAATATGAACTCGATGATCAACTAAATGCACTAAGGGTAAGGGCAAACGCTGTGCGGATGTTTTAATCTTTTTTTCTGAACCCCAATATTGTGCTCACTTTGAGGTACTATTAACAAAATAATAAACAGAGAGAAAATAAATAAGATTTTCATATGGTTCTTAACTGCATCTCCATGACAGCCAGGGTTTTCAGACCACCCAACTAGGGGGTGGTTTTAGACAATTTATTTTCCATGACACTATGAATGGTTACTGTATTACCTTCGATATTCTTTCTAAAGTTTGTTGGTTTTTAAAAATGATTTCCATCGAAGTTTACCCGTCAACTTTGGTACTCACAGGCAGTCCCCGGGATCAAAGCTAGACACCTCGCAGAAGCCAGCCCTTTAAGAAGTGCGCTCCCGACTATAACTGCGTATCTATCTACAGCGTATGCCCCTGCTAACAAATTGTCATTGACTTTCACTTTAACACTGTAAAAAATATTAATAAAACAATTGTAAAAAAAAATAAATATTTGCCACACCGACTGCTTTCAACCACACTGGTTTGAGGGTTACGCACGAGTAAGTATGTGGTTTTTGTGAATAAACGTATGCAGAAATTTTAAGTACATATGACTTTGCTATAAATGAATACGTATGGGAATGCGTACGAAATGGGAATGCTGAGGATGCCCAGAAATTGTTTGCTTATTTGTTACGGTTTTACGCAATTATTAATGATCTGATCACGTAAGGTTATTGGAAAATATTTGATCCAGAGCTAATACCGATCATCGAATAAAGACGCTCGTGTTTTGCAATTAAACAAATCTGTTCATCACGCATGTACGTGGTGCACTCGAGGGTTTATACTTGGAATCAAATCTAAGACTTCTAGTGTGGAAGGCAGTGCTACTTCCAACCACGCGAAGAGGCTGTAGTAATTTCACTGATATCATGGTATAATAAAATACCGCCTGGTAAAACTGGTTCCTATGAAATCATTGTGGTAGAAGAGATTGATTAAATAAATTTTATATTGAAATACAATTTACTGGGTCCCTAGATACTTTAGACCATTTGTACATTGGACCTCGCTGCCTGTTCACACTGGCCCGGCAAAAAATATTTCTCAACAATTTTATCCCCACGACAATGTGATAAAATTTGTTGAGCGATGCTCGCTTGACGGTCTATCACCGAGAGATTAACTAGCGATTATTCTATTCTAACTACTACAATCTCACTTCTTGCTGCCCGCCAACTCTTATCTAGCTCTTCTCGCTACTCGTGGGTCTGTGGGACAACATGTGTTTCGCTCGTTTTTTTTTTTTTTTTTTTTCCTGCCGAGGCACCCTCGCGGGAGGGAGGTGGAAGATGCGTCATGCATACCCGCCCGCAGGTAAATTCCTCTGCGGGGGGGTTATGTGGGACTCACCAGAATGGCACCTACCCACTAAAAACCACCTGTTGGCTGTAGTTAATACCGTTCATCGGAAGCGACACCCGTCGGGAAGTTGGGCGCGCTGGCGGAGACCCGCTAGCGGGTCTTCCGCCTGTAGTGAAAGTTGCACTGAAGGTGCTCAAAGGGACATGAGTTGGTGGCCGTTCTGGGCAGCCTCCGGTGAAGCCGGGGCTGGGCAGAGGTCGGCCGAAGCATGATTTAGGGATCAATTCATTTAAATGAACCTATAATGAATTGAGAAGGGAACTATGCTCCGCCAGAGCTAGCAAACGCTCTGTCGGGGTACGTGAAGCCCTAAGTTTACGGGCTAAGACTGCGATTTCACTAACATCGACATTTTTTATAGCGTCGCAGACGATACGCATATCGTCTGCTACGGAGGATTGAGAAGTGGGTTTGTATAGGCGAGGAGCCGGGATGGGATTCGATGCGGGGTGCTGCCTCCAGTTTTCTGGGGCAGGCCTGGACTGTGTAGGCTTAGCAGCCGGAGCAACCCGGCTACGCAGCGGCGGAAAGTTTTCTTGGGAAAGGCGCGGAGCCTGTTTGGGTGCCGCCCTCTTGGAATTGGAGCGCATACAACGGGGTGCACGCGTTGTATGCGCCGCAGTTGGCCGCCGCGTGCCCGTACAACTGGCACCGGTGGCACTGGCCGGGATGACCGCGGCGATGAGGCGCCTCAATTGAGATCCCAGAGAGGCCGCAAATAGAGCTAACCCCTTTCAGGATCTCTCTGGACTTGGGGACGTTGGCGAGAATCACCAAAGCGAGAGGGTGTTGCCTCCCGTACTTGCTGTGCATTTTATGCACCGCGAGTGCCGGGAAGCCTTGGGACTGCAGATCCTCCAGGATAGCCTCGTTCGATAATTCGAACGGGACTCCCCTGAGTACCGCTCTGATCTTACGCTCTTCTGACAGAGCATAAGTGAGATAAGCATATTGCTTATCGGTGAGGAGCTTAGTCAAAGCTCGGAAATCGTTTATCGACGAGACAGTGATTTTAATAGATTCACTCGAGTTTACCGCTCGGGTGTAATGGATCTTGTGCTCATTGCACAATGTCGAGACCTCAGTCCATTTACCCTTTTCCCGAAGGAACACGGGTGGTGGGACCTTGGCCTTGACAGAAGTTGGGGCCGGAGCGGGTGTTGAAGACACCGGGGCAGCTGGCGTTGAAGACGCCGCAGGGGGTGTGGGGACGGGCGTTGAGGGCGCCGGGTCTTGTTTCGAACGCTTCTTAGAGCGCTTCTTAACAAGCGTAAAAGAGGGAGACTCAGGGCCAGTTGGGGTGGCGTCCGAGGATGACTCGGTCGCGGGTGCGCCCTTGCGGCGCGGAGGGGCGTCTACTTCGCACTGCATGTCACTGGAGGAAGGGGACGCGGGAGGGCCTAAGACCTGAGGGGTCTGGGGAACTGGGGTGGCCTGAGGGGCCATTGTGGACATTAATGTCATGAGATGAGGGATAAGGGAATCTAAGAAACGGTACTGTTTGTCTAAGTAGACCGAGACTGTTTCGCTCGTTTTTTTTTTTGTTCCCCTCCGCGGGAAGGGCAGGAGGATAAAAATGCCCTGACGCATACTCTGGCGCGATTCCAAAGTTATGTGGGACTCGTCCCGACGCCTACCAGGACCATACCCACTAAAAACCCCCTGTCGGCTCGTGCATTTTTGCCACTCAGCCTTCATCTGAGCGACGGCCAATTGGAGAAAGAGGCCGCGCTAGCGGGGCCCAGAAGGGGTCACCCGCTGGGATTACATAGCACTGAAGGTGCTCAAAGCACTGAAGGTGAATACATAGCACTGAAGGTGCTCAAAATGAAAATCAATAATTAAAACAAAAATTAAAAAGTTGCAAAATAAAATTGAATTAATTCGCATTTACGTTAGAATTAGGATTTACGTTAGAATTAGAATTTACGTTAGAATTAGAATTTGCGGCCAGAAGGGCCTCGAGATCGGCGGACAGTCTGGTGGATGAGTACGCTTGCGCATTCCTAGGCCTAGCGACTTTGAACTTCGAGTCTAACACGATTCACGATTGAGAGGATTGGGATGGGTTTCGGAGCGTTTGAAAAACGCTTCAGAGAGTGTTTTGAGATGTTGTTGTACTGTAGGCAGTTCAAGATCTCTATGCAAGTCCGCGTTACGCACCTACACGGTGCGTTTGTGGCCCGGCGGCAAAAGAGGTTTTGAACTACCTGCAGTTTGTGCAGTAGGGAGGGTTTGGCGTGGGCAAAGATTGGCGAAGCATACGTCATGACGGGTCTAACGCAGACCTTGTAAAGTGTACGTTTGTTTCTGAAGGACATTTTACTTTTTCTACCTAACATGCTATTTAGGCGGCCTAAATAGTGACGAGCGAGTTTCGAAACTCTTTCGACGTGTGGCTTGAAAGAAAGCGTCGGATCTAATGTGACGCCTAAGTATTTAGTACTGCGCTTCCAGGGGATGGGAATGCCTAACATTCGAACATGGGGATCGCCATCGGTACGACGGCGTTTGTGGTCGAAGCGCATCGCAGAACTCTTTTCAGGGTTCACATCGATGCGCCATTTTTGAAACCATACACCAAAGGCGTTTACGGCCTTTTGGAGTCTGGTTACAAGGTGCCGAACACTATGGCCTTTGGTATAGAGTGCGGTGTCGTCAGCAAAGAGGGCGAGTTCGACGCCTTTCGGCGGGATGGGAATGTCGTTGGTGTACACGGTGTACAGCAGAGGGGCGAGGACTGAGCCTTGAGGGACTCCAGCCTTTATGGGACGAGGCGCAGAAAGCGTGCCTTCGTGTTTAAATCGAAATGTACGGTCTTTGAGAAATGACGCTATTAACCTGACTAGGCGATCCGGTAAGCCTATCTTGTAGAGTTTATAAACGAGACCGCTGTGCCAGACTTTATCGAAAGCCTTGGCTACGTCAAAGAAAACCGCGACTGTTTTATAACGACGCGGATAGAAACCGTCAAGTATATACTCCACGATTCGATGGACTTGCTGAGGGCAGGAGTGTTTAGCGCGAAAGCCGAACTGATGGGGAATAATGAGAGGATCGCCATCCATTGGAAACAGATGGTTCCTCATTCGAGAGAGTATGACTCTCTCGAGAAGTTTAGACATTGCCTTGAGGAGGCTGATGGGTCTGTGATTAGCCGGGACGTTCAGAGGTTTGCCCGGCTTGGGAATGCCTATGACTGTCGCTTCTTTCCAAGCTTTTGGAAAGTAGCTATGGTCGAAGCAGGCATTGAAAATGATAGCTAACAAGGTAAGCATCTGTTGAGGTAGGTGCTTAAGTGCGTGGTTGGAAATTCCATCCGCACCCGGAGCCTTTTTGGACTTTTGATTTCTAATGAGAAGCAAGATGTCGTCATTAGAGACTGTGACAGGGTCGGCGGTGATGGGGAGAGAGTCTCTGCGAAGGACTTCGTCCTCCACCGCCTGGATGTGTGAGGGATCAGCAGGTTGCGTGCTGGGCGAGCATTGTGCGGCAATGCTGTCGGCGAAGCATTCGGCTTTCTCTTCGACTTCAAAGGCAGTAGTGCCATCGGGACGAGTGAGAGGAGGAACGTGAGAGGCGGTGTCTACGCGTAAGGCTCGGGCCATGCTATAGTACGCTTGGTGGGACGGAGAGATATTCGCCATGAGATCGTTCATCTGAGCGTCTCGGAGTTCCGCGAGGCAAGACCTAACTTTACGTTGAAGCTGATTCGCAGCTGTTCTATAGGCGGGCGTGGGATATTTCTTGGCTCTCCGGAGAGCCGCGTTCTTAGCTTTAATAAGATTGCTAACGGCTAAGGGAAGCGTGGGTTTGCCTTGCTTAGCAACCTTTTCGTTGTCACTGATGGCTGAGTTGATAGCATCAGTGAGAGAATTTACTAATGAATCGATTTTATCCGGGCTATTTAATTGTTCGGGAGAGATCGCGAGTGGAGAGTTTGGAGCCTCTAAGGCTGAAACTAACGTATTTTTAAAACCTTTCCAGTTGGTAAAGGTCTTAGGAGATGAGACGTTATCGTTCGGCGGTCCTAGCACGAGGGAAACGGGGCGATGGTCGGAGCCTAGGTCATCGAGCGGTTCGATAGACCTTAGATCAAGATTGATTCGCTTGATAATTGCAAAGTCGAGGATGTCAGGAGAGTAGGACGGGTTGTTGGGATAGTGAGTGGGAGTGATGGGGGATATGACGTCTAGGTCAAGGGAGTTAGTGATGTCGAGGAGAGCGATACCGCTGGTGTTAGTCGATAGGCACGTCCAGTCAGTATGTTTGGAGTTAAAGTCTCCGAACATAATGACTGAATGGCCGAGGGCGAGAATGGCCTCAAAGTCGCTGCGGATTGGTTTGGTACCACTAGGTATGTAGATTGAAGCTATGATGATGGTCGGATGACCAGTCATAGCCAACCTACACACAGTGGCTTCCATGTTGAGGAGAGGAGGGGTAGGGAGAGGACAGCAATGGAAACCTCTTTTGTAATATATAGCGGTGCCGCCGAAACCGTCGGAGTTGGGCCTATCGTTACGAATAAACGCGTACTTAGGTATAGTGAATCCCCTGGAGCGGTTTGGAGTAAGCCATGTCTCCTGGAGAAGGAATAAGTCAGGTTCTTTGTTCTGAAGGAACAGTTTAATCTCGGGTAGGTTGGTGTTAAGGCTACGAGCGTTAAAAAATACTAGGGATAAGCCCTTGGGTTTAATACGACTGGACGCGGGATTCGCGGGTCTAGACATTATAATTTACTTATTTACGATTTTATAGAAAAATAAAAAGAAAATAAATTTACAACGAACTTAGGAGCGAGTGATGCTCGGCTAAAGCAAATAAACGCTCTTGAGGAGAGCTGGCGGCTCGCAGTTTGCGTGCGAGCACGGAAATTTCGTTAATATCGACGTTTTGAATAACGTCGAACACGGTCTTCATGTCCTCAGCCAACGACGACTGAGGTGCGGATGACGGAGAAGGACGCGGCCCTACGGAAGCTACGGGAGCTGGGATGGGTCGGGAAGGTGCAGGCGGAACGGCCGGACGCTGCCTCCAAGACAGAGCCGGAGTAGGCGTCGTCTGAACGGGCTTTGCTTCCGGGGGACCCCGGTTGCGCAGCGGCGGGAAGTTAGCGGGAGTGAGCGGCGGCGCCGGTTTCGGCGCGACCCTCTTGGCGGTGGAGCGCGGAGCGCGCGGGCAACCCCTGTAGTTAGCTGTGTGACCGGACTGGCCGCACAGCACACAGGCGGGGGGGGAAGTGGATTCGGGAGTGCGAGTGCACTCCTTCGTAAAATGTGGATCCAGGCACTTAACGCACCTGGGGGGAGCTGAGCAGTTAGCCGCTGCGTGGCCGTAGAGTTGGCAGCGGTGACACTGCCCAGGGTGACCGCGGGGGTTGGGCCGCTCGACAGAGATATTTGAGAGTCCGCAAATTGTGCGAGCCTCTCTAAAGATCTCCCTCGAGTTGGTAGTATTTGACAGGATTACTAAGGCTAGAGGAAAACGCCTACCGCGGTTGGAGTGCATCTTGTGCACTGCTGTGACCGGGAAACCCTGAGACTTAAGGTCCTCGAGAATGTCTTCGTTACTGAGTTCGAACGGGACGCCCCGTAGTACTGCGCGGATCTTACGCTCCTCCGGGAGGGCGTAGGTGTGATACGCGATATGATTTAAGGAAAGTAACCTGGTGAACGCGCGGAAGTCGTCGACGGTCGCGACTTGAATTTTAATTGTATCGCCAGCGTTGGCGGCTTTTTAGTAATTAATTTTGTGCTCTTTGCACAAGTTAGAAACCGCGGTCCAGCGCGCTTTTTCCCGCAGGAAGACGGGCGGGGGGAGCTGAGGTTTCGGCGGGACGGGAGCGCAGCGCGTCGCTGGATTCGATGGGACCGACGGAGACGCGGTTACTTCGAGCGATTTTAACGGCGCGGGGGCTGGTGTTGAAGACACCGGGGTTGGCTCGGGTGTTGAAGACACCGCGGCTTTTTTCGAACGCTTCTTAGAGCGTTTGGCAACTAACTGGAACGCGGGCTCAGGAGAACCGGTTAGACGAAGCTTCGGACGCGGCGGAGTCTGAATCGCTCCCGGGAGCGGTACGCTTCCTGCGAGATGAGCGCGAGGATGAGACCGACGCGCAGTCCATATCGGATGGAACGGGAGACGCGGGAGAGCTATACACCTGAGGGGTCTGGACATTAGAGGCCTGAGGGGCCGGGGACGCAATAGATGCCTGTAAGGCCTGCGTTAGTGCGTCAGCGGGTATGCTTACGCCGGACGCAGCGAGCGCCTGGGCGAACGACTTAAGAATATTAACAAGGTCCATTGGAGGACTTGGAATTACAATATGTAATATATAAATATATAATGTATGCCTATAATATATAACAAATGCCTAGGATTCCTAAATAAAAACCTAGCGAACCCTAGCGGCAAACCTCCCTACCAGCGGTAGGGGGGCTGGGGAGAATAACTTAAAACTAACCGTAGTACGCCGAAGGCCGCTACCTAGAAACCTAAAAAAAAGGGTACGCAGGTAAAGAGTTGACCGCGTTAGGGTCAACCTTTACCGACAGAAGGGACAAATACACACGAAGAACACACAGATATGATAAAAATAAATATGAAAATAGGAGAAAAATAAATAAAATAGAGAAGAGAAATAAAATAAAAATAAAAAGGACTGGTTCAGTACAAATTCGTTGTCACCGTTAAGTATCCTTTGCACTGAAACCAGACTACTTACGCTGGGCACAACACTGCACTCAGCACAAGCACAACACAACTTAGCACAGCACTTTGAAGACTAAGGGGCTTAGTCGCAAAGAAAAATCATACTTCGAAAGCACTCAGACGGAGTAGAAAAACCTTGAAAACCGTAGCACGGAACCAACACGCTAGACTGTGACGTCAGTAGACTGAGCGCCACGGAATGGCGGGAAGGGACCGATCAACGGAGAACTGGGTCTTGCACGTCCGCACCGCGTGGCGATCGGAGCGAGAATGTTTCGCTCGTAGAGACCTTTATTTTTATATACGCTTTATGTAGTGGCAGGACTAATATATATATATATATATATATATATATATATATATATATATATATATATAGATGTACCTTACAAATATTAAAAACTGCAAAGGTTGTAATAATGTAGCCTTGATAAAGATGATAAAATGGATAATTTTATACATTGACACTCTTGCAAGCAAAAACTACTCAATAGATTTTTAATCACATTTAAAATAAATGACCTGGTGTGTCTGTTGAAGACAGGCTTTTGTCATCCAGAAATGCTTTAAAGAAAAAAGTATGGGCTGACAACCGATAAAATATAAATTACTCGTGGTAGGAGCCACTGGTCAATTTGACTATTAAATCGAGTCCAAACACAACAGTACCCAGATACCACCTGCGACTGTTACACAAATGAGTGGAATAAAACTAAATGAGAAATTGCTAAAATTTAAGTACATGAAGCTCAGAAAGTATTTGGCAATTCACTACCAGTCTGCGATTATTGGTTGTAGCATTAAAAATTATTGTTTTACTGTATAAATCAAATTATTATTAACTTATTGAAAATGTTTGAGTAATAAATAAAATAAAAACTGTTACTTCAAGTGAATAATTAAATTAAAAATACGACCTTATCTCCAAGAGGCCTTTAAATAAGACTTATATTTTCAATATTCAACGAACGCTGCTTGTTTCCAAACTGTTGACAACGTTAAATAACTGATTGTGTCTCTAGGGTCTAATCTGGGATTGCAACAGAGAGCGTAAGGTAAATGTTATAGAGACCTGTGGATAAGAGTTAACTCTATCGGAATCTTTCCATGGTATGAACAATAAATTACAAAAAATAAGACTGTCAAAATAAACTTTTTAAAATAATAAAACTGATAAACAATATCATGACGTACAAATAAATCAACGTTTACAATCCTAAGAGCGATAATACGGAATTTTCGCAACTCTATAGCGTTATCTCTTTTACTCCCACATACAAAATCATATTACATCTCGCTCTTCGAGTTTGTTGAAAGGAATAGCTATGTCTTATTTTATTTTATTTTAAAGAGCAAAATAAAATAATAAATAAAATAGTTATAAAAAATAGTACTTACGCATGAAAAGAAACGTTTATTATTTCTTTAACAGTAATAGTATAATAAGTACACTGTCTTAAATTAAACACACAAGAAGGCATGTACGGTATAAAAAAAACAGAATAGGGAAAAAGTTTTGTTTGACGTTTAGCCGTGACACTGGGTTGCACAAGACTAAGTGAAATAGCGGGCAAATGCCTTGTATTTGCGTTGCCATTATTGAGAGTGGATAACCTGTATATATGTAATATATCCATATATACAGGTTATCCACTGAAATATCCATTGAAAGAAATAGATATTTATTTACAGCCACATGACTAAAAACAGTCAGCTTAATAACTTAACATAAGACGACATTACTATGTAAACGGGTTTCACATTAACAAAAATTGTAATCAGGATGACATGAAAATACACTTCACAGGAGCTGCCACACCTTACACCACATATAGAGATTCAATTTACTTTGTGACACTACACTTAAACGAGTTATTTATTAATAAATATGTAAACTGACAGTGGTTCTCTTAAGTGACTCATAAACTAAAATGTACCTTTAAAAGCTCAAATGGTTCTCTGCTCTACGTCCACCGACGCCCATACATATCATGTATACAAACATTGTTGTACAAAGTTAGCCATTTCATTTGTGCTAAAGCAATGGTGCATTTATTTGTTCGTGTAATGGATGACCTGTTTTGTGTTCTATTGATTTCTCTTGTATTTTGATAATTATTGATAAATGGTGGTCTCTGTAGAGTAATAATTAATGTTTGGGTTTCGTTTAGAGTGGATTGGGGGTAAGAAATAGTTTAATGAAATGAATACTACTATTATATTTAGTTTACTACACATTCAAATTTTTGATCCAAATGCATATTCACATTATCTAGACGTGGTTAAACGAATGAAAAACATATACATTTTTAAGTATTTTTTACTGGATATTTTAATTCCAAAACAAATATTTTTAGTAGCGTCGATGGCGCAGTTGTTAAGGCGCTGGTTTCTTGGTCTTAAGATCCCGGATTTGAACAAAGTGACTGCAAAATGTACTAATAGTTTTTACTACATGAGTTCATATGTAAAGCAGACTGCTCTAATGGTGAAGGAAAACATCTTGTGAAACTCACACACCTAAGGTATTAATTCAAAGGTACGAGTAAAGTCTGCCAACCCACAATTGGTGAGACATGTGTCCTTGCCGTTGCAATAAAAATGATACGATTGTATATAATTGTATAATTGTCATAAGAAGGCTTAATTTTATTCCATTAATTCAATTTCAACGCTCTCATATTTTGTATATAAAATAGGCTGTTTTGATTCAAAAGATAAATTGTACAATTGAAAAACAAAAAAACATCAATTTTATTTTAAAATTAATAATATTTTATCTCCGTACGTATATGTTGGGTAACTTTGAAATGAGGCTTAACTTTGAACAAAGTTGTGAAAGAGATTTATATTTTTTTTTTTACATGGAAACGTTTTGATGTTTCAATATCGGTACTGAGTAAAACGAATCGCCCAAATGTTTTGTAGCAAATGCGAAGTAAAAAATTAAACTCTCAAAGTGTTTCCTTTCCGGCTTCGTAGCGAAGTTGTTGGAGGTGTTAGTGGTTGAAATCGTGATTAAAAATATAAAACTTACTGTAAACAGGTATGTTTTTGTGTTTTTCTGTAAAATGTAGTTTATATATTATCATTGTTTTATTATCATTATCGGTTTTTGATATTAAATATTGTGTGAAACTGATAAAGTTTTGAGTACGTTCAAAATCGAAGTTATTTTGATAATATTGAATGCTTCAAAGTTACCCGTATCATAAAAATAATATGTTGCGTAACTTTAATGACGTGCATAATGTTGCTCAGTCCTCATCACGACATTTTTTCCACCAAATTGGTCTACCTTGATTTATATCGTAAGATTTATAGTGTGGATGTCATTTTCATAGATTTGGTTTTCCTTAATAAAAAGACATCATTTAATTATACCCAAACCTTAAAATATTCCAATATTAAAGGTTTTTCATGCTATAAAAATATATTCAAATAACCCAAAACTTATGATAACTTTAAATTAGACTTTTGGGGAAAATTGTGGGTAGTATTGTTTTTTCCGTAAATTCATCATGTTATAAAAATAAACCAATTCAAAAAGACATTGTTCATTCAATAAAATAAAGGTGCAATAAATATAAATCCAATTGTATATCTCAAATACTGTAAAAAGTGTTCAAAGTTACCCAAATTGACTGTAACCAAAACACATAAAATCACAATAAAGAAAAGACTTTTCAATATTCTCATAAATCATAAAGAAATAAGATATATCAGCAAGGAAGATGAATGGAGTGCCCTGGCGTTGTCGATGAATTGAAAAGTAAAAAAATAGCGAATAATAAATTTGGATCTGCCGTGTCGATCACAGATGCTCCTGCCGTCAACGAACAGCGACAACCCTAAGTTAAATCGAATGAAAGAAAATATTAGGAGTAGGGTTCAGCAGAACTAAGTATGAAATACTTTTCGTAACATTTTCGTAGCTGGAAAATGAGAAAGCAAAGCACCAGGAACACTTATTAGTATTTTATATATCAATTACTAATGTCCAGTAAAGCCAAAGCCAATCGAATATAACTATGAACTCAACAATGAACCCATACAGAAAACTAAACTTATTAGATACTTAGGCGTTTATTTCGATAGTAGGATGTTCTTTCTGATCGTATCGATGTAGTTGTTAATAAGGCTTTCCAAGGTCTTGGTTTGTCATTCGTGTTTGCAAGCTATTCGCGGATTTGACTGCTATTACGTCAGAAGTATTTTGGAGTACGCTGTTCCGATTTGGTCACCTTCATACAAAACCTACATAAATCGTCTGGAGCGAATTCAGAAAATTTTTGTCAAATATTTGAATATTCGTAGTGGCAAAAAACGTGGATCATATGAAGATGATTGCTCCGAATACCGCCTAGTCACTTTGGAACTAAGGCGCACAGTCCTGGAAATGTGCCTGTTGTACGATATAGTTAACAATGTGGTAGACTCCCCAGATCTTGTTTCACAAATATGCTTCCGAGCACCTGCAACTCGCACTCGTCACACGTCACTATTTTACATTCCTAAACACTACACCGATTACGCTAAAAATGAGGTCGTCTCTCGCATTATGGCAACTTATAATAAGTTATTTCACTCCATTGATCCTTTTGTGAATTCGAAGTCTAGTTTCAAAAGATGTGTTATATAAAAGCAGTGAAGGAGCTAAATGTTTAATTAATGTATAAAGTGGGCAACCTGGATACTTCAAAAATGAATGATAGGCAAGGAATGCTAAAAACTTGAATGTTTTCTTGAACTGTTTGTAAATGAGTTTGTAAACAGATACACTATCGATATTGATCATATATCGGCGCTATATACTAGTAATTAATTTATTTTATGTACGAAAGATTTAACGAATACTCTTAAAAATAAAATAATAATAATAGTAAAAAAATAATAAAAAATTAATATAAAAAGTTACTACCTTCATAATATGTTTAAAATGTTGTAATTTGATAAATCAACAATTTGTGTAATATTTAGTTATAAAGGAAAACCTGTTATTAGATATCCTTATAGATGTTACATTTTGTGTAATAAATACATTGAATCGCTGTTGGTTTTCTTGACAAATAAATAAATAAATGTTATTGATTAACTTCTTGTTTTTCATTACAAATAATTGTGTGCCAATATAAGCTTCAGCTTTGCTGTTCTTTAAATCAAAACATAACGACGTTAAAATGAGAAGGACTCTTTATGAAAAAAAAATTATGCTGCAGGCTCAGATTTGCATCCGAATTCTCTGCAGTTTCGTCGTCGCCTTATATGCAAAGGACCAACAACGCGCAAGCGATTTTCACCCTCAGCCTTCGCCAAGTGCGCCGAGTGTACTTAACCTTTGATTTGTTCTAATATTGCACCACGATGGATAATTAGATATATCATTTGGTACTTAGGTATCTAACTTAAGCCTAATTAAATATTTAATTATATAAAAAGGACATATAATTTGATCTGAATCTATTATGAAGACAAATCGAAACATTAAATGGTATACATATTCACACACCTAATTACACAACAAACAGAGATGCGTGGAGCTAGTTGCAAAAAATTGTGACTTTTTAAGTTATTTCGTCGTCTCATGCTATTAGTTTATAACCTATTAAATTCTAAGTTATTCCAATCAGATGGCAAATTACTGCTTAAAGCTACAACAAGCTTGAATCTAGTTAAAAATAGCTTGATATAGCCCAGAAAGCACTGTGCGCTTATATTGCTGAGCCCGCCACGGTTGTTTGCGCAGAATCACAAACTTATTAGTATTGTATTAGGTTGTCCATCGTTTCTTAATTTTAAAATGACGGCCTCAGATTTTTGGCGCAATGCCATTGTGGCAGCTTGAAAGACCCTCTTCTATTCTACAAGATATTTTAACAATCTAAAAGATAAAGAAGGTAAAATAAATAAAAGACAAGTAAATTTATGAATTTTTTCTATTTCTTAATATTTTTAAATACTTTATATTGCATGGGAGCCCAATTTTTTATTTTCTAGATGCGAGACATCAGTACCTTATAATATTCTTTTAGTTATGTTACACCAATTAAAAACCGTTATTCTTATTGAATAACCCAAAAAATATTTATTCCCAAAATATTTGTCTCAAATATTTGTCTCAAATGTATAGTCACAAACAATTTACGAAGTTCTACCACACTCACAACCTTGTAAGTTAACACTATTAGCACAAAGACACGCTAACCAATGTTAAGTGCAATCTCAGTTCTTGGAAAGTGATGGAAAATGATGTCCTTTCGCCTACTTTCTCATTCACTACACAGCACTGCACTTGTTGTTCATTGTGAAGAAAAATCAAATTATAATATTTGGGATTTGAGAGGATATGTTACGAAAACTTAAGAACGCCAATGAAATATTACATATAGACAAGTAATACCCAAACATTACCGCACAAAAAACGGCGTCAACTTATCACGGCGTCAATGCAATCACTCGTCAAACAATCAATGTTGAATTTACTGTTATTATTATTTTCAATCAAGCTGATTGATTGAACATTAAATTTAATTTTGCGTTTTATGGCAATAAGCTGTTATTACTTCACGATAACTATTTCTGCTGATTTCAAGTATTAATATAATAAAAGTAGTTTTAATAAAATTAAAACGTTGAAAGATAACCTAAGACCGGACGGCACCGATTGAACATAGTGTTACCATTCACAATGAAGTGACATATAACTGTACGCCCAAAAAGTAGCAACGGGGCTGTCATGTATGAAGACTACCTGCTATGCGTAGAATGCAGATATGTTTGTCAAAAATTTCAGCTATTTTCATAACGTTATTAGCGGGCGCAGTAGCGCGATGGTTGCGGCGCCCGCGCTGTCGGTGGCGGGGAACTAGTACGAGTACAGACCTTTTCTAACGAAGTACCGCAAATTATTTAAAAATGTATGAAAACCTCGTGTGTCAGATTTTACATACTGACCATGACGTACAAATTCAGTTTTACTTGAATCGAAATGAATTCGCTATTTCTTATTGCTCAATATTGCGCAATTAATTATTTTAGGGTTCGGCTTACACTAGTTATTACACAACTCTGATTAAATTTCAGAGTCGAAACCAAATTTGGACATGCGGTTAGATCAACTTGCGGCATCTACTTCAACATAGGACCTGAGTTGGATAGCGTGGACCGCGGTTAGCCGCGTGCACAGAAGTTGTTTGCTGTATGCAAATGTTAAAAACTGCGATCCAATGTTCTTATCATCATAAACCTTATCATCATACATCAAAAACTTCCAACCATTAATGTTGTCCATGGGCACGAATGCCACTTACCATCCACCTACCAGGTCTTTTGACGGCTATAAAAGGTATAAATTAAAACTTGTAGCCAAGTGACAGTTAGCTACTCGTTTATTTAAATTCGAGCTTAAAAATTTTTAAGTACAAAAAATAAACATCGAAATTTTTCCATAAAGATTATATTCATACATTTAAAAGCTTGTCATACAATTTTTGTGTCGCACAGAAATCATTAAACGCTGGGTTCCACCACTTTCTAAAGGATTCCAGAGGTTTGCTTTCGTAGTTAGTGTTTAATTTTCTACACAAGTTACATACGTGGTTTATCATTCTTGGTCGATAAGTATATTCTGATTTCCAGTTGTAAAACTCCTCATAAACCTTGGGAGTTCGTATGGCACTTTCGATTATTTCAGCTAGAATTTCTGGCCGAAGTCCTTTTGCATTTATGTA
The DNA here is from genome assembly GCA_923062675.1 of Marasmarcha lunaedactyla. NCBI lineage: Eukaryota > Metazoa > Arthropoda > Insecta > Lepidoptera > Pterophoridae > Marasmarcha > Marasmarcha lunaedactyla. The sequence continues at coordinate 9,088,369 of OV281358.1, forward strand.
TGAACCGGGAGGAAAAAATCTGGAAGTGAAATTTAATTGTTATCTCTGCAAGTACAAGTATTGAAGAGCCTCTCTCATCGCCAAAATATGGAACAAGCGGCCTGCGTCTGTTTTTAAACCTATGGCCGTGAACCCTTCTGCGACATCTTTATCATCACTTTCTATCAAGTGAGACGGAAGACAAATGACAGCCCAATTTACAATTGAAAAAAAGGAATAAAAAAAACTCTTAAGTGGTTGAACGGATTTAAATGAAATTGGAAAAATAGATAGCTTAGAACATAAAGACTACCTTGTAACCTGACATTTCAAGGTGAACGGGAACTCACAATTGGATAAATTTCACTTATTATTACACCAATTACATGTATAGAAATTTAATTGAAATCATCTTTGAAATAGCATACCCATTAGGAATTTATAACAATTTTACTTATACCAATACAATTACACTTACATTAAATTACAATTACAAGACATACAATTTATAAAAGACATACTTGGAAAAATCTGTATCTCCATACAGAATGGGCACTGAAAAATATTCCATCGGCTTAAGCATCCTCTCAGTAACATAATCCTCAGTCGTAGATCCTTCTAGAACTAACTGGAAATAATAATCTCTTTCCACCATTTCGAAGCACTTCAAAATATTACCATCTGAACATCTACTCTGCGTGCACGCACCATACATATCCAGTGAAATATTTAGCTCTTTAAAGTATGTGTAGTGTTTTCGCTTAGTCTTACACTTTGGAATGACCCAAACAAGTGGTTTAGATTTATGTTTCAGTTTATTGCTATAATCCATTTTACGACCCTCAGATTTCTTCCACACCATGTTAGTCTTCGGACCAACAACAGTTCCATTTCTGTCGAGTATTGAAAAAAAAGGTGCAGGAATGTCTGAATCCAGTTTGTATGTCCAAGTCCAGTTGAAGAAATCTTCATATTTAGGAGCGCATACAGGAAAGTAGTCAGATGGATGCATCGACCAGAATATGTAAATTTGTTCTGGCGATTTTCGCTTTTTTAATACCTCTGATTCGCCATCGATGACGTCACGAACATCAAATACGACAGCGTTAAAATTGTTCAGATCATTATTCAGTAAACTTTTATTCGTCGTAATGAAACAATTTATGAACTCACAGTTTTGATTTGTGAACATAGACTGTCCTTCGTTGAAGTTCGTGAACCTTTGATACTCACTATTCTCATCTTCCCACAGTAAAATGTATTTAAGGTCCGTTCTGAATCTGTCGTTTTGTGACATATTTGAATTCTTAATGGTGACATATTCAAACTGGAAAGGTATGATTGTAACTACTAGTATGATCACAAAAATAAAGGTATATACTGTGAGTTTGATCCATGTCTTTTTGACTTCTTTAACTTTACTCATTTTGTAATTTTTCTCTTTACTTTCAGTATGGTTTGCTCTCACTACATTTTTCTTTGAATTAATCAGGTTCGCGGTTCACAGGAAACTCAGTTGCTGTTGTCTTCACGAAAAATGCCGTAATGTTGGAAATTCAATGTGTTGGAACTTCAATTGTATTGTTTACTATTGTTGGGGATGCAGGGGAAACAAGGGCCTTTGACAGGGATTTGACATATTCTTTTTATAGTGCAATTTCACTATAAAGTTATACCTAGCTAATGGAAAGTAATTTAAATTTTTAAAGTAAAAAGTTAAATATTAACATTACCATAATATGTTTGTGTTCAAATGAATTGAAATAAATAAATTGTAAACTATAAAAACGCCAACCGATAGCGTTTGTTATAAGAATGTATCTCGAAGATGAAAAAATTGTTTTTCAGTACTGAAAGTTCTGACTATGAAAGGTATGGGTCTGCATTGTAAACACTTGACAACGTTTTATTCCACTTAGTTCAGTTCGCAGATTCTCCAGGTTCTACTGGTTTGGGTATGTTTCAGTATTCATACAAGAAAAGTTTAGTTATTTTCTTGTAACTAGAATATACGATTATAAAACTTTAAACTTCAAAATATACGATTGCAAAACTAGATTATATTCAATTTACTATTGATTAACTTTCACATCAATAAAATGTTATTTTTGTTTTGTTACATACATGATAAAACACAGTAAACGTCTTATGGTATTTAAAGCTATTAAAAAAGTACTTTTCTTTTTAGCTCAAAGTTTTCCCAATCTCCTCTTGTTTGGTTTTTTGTTTCCTTTCAGGGGAATGTCATAAATATTTCACTTACTTCATTGTTACTAAAATGAAAGTATCCATTAGATTGCAGTTTTATATAACATTGTTAAATGAAATCATAGTATAAATATTATAACGAATTGAGTAAATATACTTATTCAATATATCTTAATGACTTATAATATGATTGCTAAGTCAGATGATCTAATGTAACTTGTAATGTCACGGCCCGAAGTCGAAAAACTTAAAACTCTCGACATAACTCGATTATAATGATTTTTCTTCAGTCACCTTATAGGAATATCGTTACTCGAAAGAGAAAACCAATAAGCACTTCAAAAATGATATAGAAAAATAAAAAAACATTGATTTATCTTTTGCGTGCTGTCATGTCATAGTTAAATATGTGTCTTGATAAATTTTTTTTTACAAATGTTACCATATTAAAAGCATGGATAAAAATCAAATGGATTTTGGTTTTCTGTCTGCGGCTGAAATATGCGGAAGCAAATAATGGTTTTATTGAAGGTTTAAAAAATTCACCCCTCAATTTTATATTATACCATCTAAATACACGGGTATAATAAGTCATGTAAGCAATATTACAACTACTAGTCTTTTATTGCAGTAATGCCTATAAAACGGTCAAACTAGGGTCAAAAACAACATCAAAGACAATCTTGAAAACTCATTTAAAATGAAATGAACAGCACGTTGGTTATGACTTAATGGAACATTTTTACAGTCTAATGAAAGAAAAAACTATATTTGCAAATAAATTCTATTACTAGATTATACATTTAGTACACTAGTATAATGCTACAATAATTAAGATTGTTTTAATATTATAACAGGTCTGTAAATAAGTTTTGAATCCTTGAATAAAAGTTAATAAAGAAACCGGAAATCGGCACAACCGCGCAGCATATAAAAAAATAAGCGACACCGAATGCCGTCTGGCTAATGCCATTCGGGATTTTGCGACACGACCCGAATGCGCTGATCTGTACAAGTTGGAACCGCTCCTTACACTTTAGAATTTGAAAATAAAAAATTCTTTGTCACTACTAGATAGGATAGCATTTTTATCTTATAATATTTATTAAAGATATTCAGTATTTTTAAAGTAATATAATTGTAGATAAAACAAATGAATAATAAATTAATGTCTCGAACAGGAACTGAACACGCAATATCCTTTATCCGATGTAGGTATCTAGATCTCTGTGTCAGCACATGTAGATGCGATTATAAGTTGTTAAGGACAAGGAAACACGAGTTATTTTTTTTAAATTAAAAAGCAACTACGGTTTCTTAGTGAAATATCAGCTTACAAAGTTAATGAATTACCTACAAAAACATTTTTACATTTTATAGAATTAATACTTGGTTTTTTTTAATTAGCCATATTTTTTTACTTTTTTATTAATGAAACTATCAATTAAAGATTTAGCCCTTAAGTACAAATAGCCTTTTGATATGTTAAAGCTATTCGCGAGAACATAAAGGAAAACGAGAAGACCGCCAAAAAACTTGTACCCAATGGATATTGGTGAATGAATACTAAATGATTATTGGTCATCAAATAAAAAAGTGTCTTAGTACTTTAACTGTAAAATTACAATTTACGAAAAATGTATGGTTATTTACGCGATTAATTCGCATTTACAAAATAACCAAACTGATAAAACCTATCAAATAAATTTACCTGTTGGAGTTCCACGGAATCGATTCACCAAGCCAATAAATAAAATATAAAATAACATTAAAATCGTAAATGACGGCGTGAAAGAAACTGTTACACCAGCTTAATTTTCATTTTAGCCAGAAACGACTACAGTTTGTTATTTATGCGTTTCATTTCGCAATATTAACTTCTCAAAACACCCTTTTTTCGCGCACATGGATAATTTATAGGAACAAGAAAAAAATGAAATATAACCAGAACGGTAATACAGTTAGCACCATTTGAATGGGAGAGTATTTTTTTATTTGATACTGATGGTATCAGGTAATGTTTCACCTGAGTAGGTGACAAGAAAGTTTTGAGGCCACAGAAACATTAAGCACAAATTCATAGTTATGTTGCAGGTGGAGCGGTGAATTAGCCTTTTAACTAAACAGCAAGCTGTATGGCAAAGACATATTAAACAATTGTACCGACGATTATTGATATTGACGACCGAGTAGCGTAGTGGTTAGTATACCTGCCTCATACGCCGGAGGGCCTGGGTTCGAGCCCTGGCCGGGACATTCATTTGTGTGATGAACATACATGTTTGTTCTTATTGTTGTTGTAGGTATGTGTATGTTTATTCGGGGTTCCCCCCCAGTTCGCTGTATGGTCATCCATACTCCGCTTACCTTGGGGCCATACAGTTAGTGTGTTTGTCTGGGTGTTTATTATTATTATGATTAATTCATATCAAAGTACACAGAAAGGGAAGAAAAAGAGATAGAGGTACATATTTTCTTTAAGTTTAAGTATTTTGGGAACAAACTGTTTAATGTGCAGGAAAAGTCGAACATAGCGGTTCGACAGCTCGTTTTCGATTCGTGTGAGAAGAGTGGAACTATCTGCCTGTGTCTGTTTTCCCAGACAAATACAACCCTGGAGCTTTTAAATGTACAGTGAGTAGATATTTCTTGGACAGGCGTGTACCATCCTCTTTTTCATTGTCACTTTCCACCAGGTGAGATGGGAGACAAAAGCGAGGAATAGGTCTGCGTTGTTTTGAATGGTTATGTAGTGAAACTGGAGTAGTGGAATACATATTATATGCATTGAAATAATGTACAAAATATCTCTAATCTGAAACACTGCATTCAATTTACAAATGTTTCGTGAAATGTTTATATTTTATTTATTTATGTTACTATAATAATATACCGAAGTGAGCACTCATCCATAAGTTCTGATATATGTGGGTATTACGACAGGATTCTACAATGTATTACTCTGTAATGATGTGATTATACCCACATTTAAATCGTTTGGAAGTAACAATCTTGAAAATTTAAAATTTTAATATTTTATTAGTTTTAAACTTTTGTGAGAAATGTTGTAAAATAGGTTATTTATTGTTATGTTAATGACGATGCATTTATTGCAAAGTTTTATAGTTGCAATGGCATTTACTAATATTCAACTATGATGATAAAAAAATGATAAAAGTCATCGTGATAAAACCATTTTGTAGAATAACATTTTTAATAGGTATATCTATTTATACTGAAGATTTCCAAGATTGCTATTTGTAAAATTCATCTTTAAAATCGAACCTCTTCGATGAAAAGCCTCTTTTCGTAATAACTCATTGGTATTTACTGGCAATAAATTTGTGATTTGCTGACTGGCTTTTGGTAGTCTATTATTATTGTAATAAAGCGCCTTTACTTGCTTCGTTTATTCAAATTTTGTCTGTAAGGTATTGTTTATAAGAAGCCTTGGTAAAAAGAACCAATAATCAAAATATCTTTACAATTATTTTAGAGAGGAAATATTTGTTTGTATATTATTTGTTTAAGTCGATATTACGGTCATATGAACTATAATTAAAGGAATTCAGGGACTACTACGGTTAATAGGATTGATATTTAATAATTTTTCGAGTTTCCGATAGTTCGACAATCTAAATTCGAGATTCCGATATTTCGGCACTGTTGCAATCGCCATGATAGCGGAGCCATGGTGGAGAAGAATCCCGTGAATTTCTTAAAATATAGTTTGTTTATTTACATGTAGTGGTTAATAAAGTTTCATGCTATTGATGTAATATTAACTTTTCATTCACGCAAACGAAAACGCAAAGTGAAATGCAAACCATTTCACTATACAGTTTTCTGCAAGAATGTAGAATTTGAACGAAAAAAAAAAAATTAAGAAAAGCACCTTGTATGGTAGTTCTATAGTTTTAAACAAATATGCTTGTTTCGGTCGTGTTAGCCTTTTTGTAGCGAACCGTGATCCCAGGTTCGTTCACATCATGGAAAAGCAAAATATGTAAAAAAAGTAACTGTTGTCGAGTCATGGACGATTTTTTATTTTGTATTTTTAGATGGCGGGAGTTTATTGTTTATTATGGATGGCGCACATCAAAAACGAAATTCTTATGAGAGTATATTGAGCCCCACAGTCAGGTCTGGGAATTTCACTCATTAAACCGAAACATGCATAACCAAGACTGTCTAAAAAACACACCTTCCAACATTCAACAACAACAATGGTTACCGCAGCAGTAGACTTAATAAAGTTCCCTAACAAAGAGAAACGGATCATTACCGAGTATCCGTGCATTACTCGCGGACGGGAGCATTCGGTAAGCTTTGCTTATTTGCGTTGTTTCCACAAATTGTCGACACTTGAGTACAGATTAGCTTCGTTACCCCGCGGCAGAGCGTACCTGCGGCTAGTGATGGGGTCTGCGTTGATATCGATGTTTTTAATATCCTATTTATTTAGAGATTATATGCTACTTTTAAATTTAATATAAAATTATACCTTTTTCATCATCACTTTAAAAGTTATGTATGGTCCAGATTTATCGATCGTATACTTACTCACCTTTTCAATAGTTTCTGCTTTGTATGATTTTTTATCAAAGTTTCTTCAAACTCAACTTCCTCAAAGTTTTATTTAGCTCCCATAATATTCCGAACGAAAAAATTACGCTAAGAACTTTTGTAAGTGGATTAGTATTTTTAGTTGGGATTGGTTTTTGTATAAGTAACGATAGTACAGTAATTGATTTATAAAACTAATAATTTAAACCTCTACACATTAACGTCTACATTTATTATCATTTAATCAATAGCTTTTAAATAAGAATACCAATTGCGCAGTCACTCTCGCGACCGCCCTTCTTACTGTATACTTAATAAGTCGACACCCTAAAGCACAATGGTTACTCAAGATTGGACCATGAATTTCTCCCTATAATATAAAATTTTCGAAAATAATAACTCATACATTACTTTGGATTTGTAATGTACCAGTTTTCCGTTCTTTCTTTTTTCTATCGTTTTGTTGATACGATAAAACAAACATTATCGATAATTTCTTCCTCGGCACATCCCTATATTTGTCGAGTGGTCGCGTGAGGAACCTCTCGGAATAATGATTTCTTTGAATCCCCTCTGTTTGAAGTGCTAGCCATTACCGACGGAGATACGCTTGTTGTTCTGTATTTAATAGCGATTTCAATGTCAGTTCTAATTGTTTATTTTGCTTTTGTAAAGGTATTTAGGCCGTTTTGAGCGTTAGATTTGAGCTTGAATAAAGAGGTTCTGAGATGATAAAATTGGGTATATGTAATTTAGGATTCTGTAAGTTTTTACTTGAATTATAATGAAGAAAACCGCAACTATTGCAGCAAAATACAATCTTCTATACGGTATTCTACTTCTTACGGTAGCGTCGGGAGACGTTTTGCTCACAGTTTCCGTAGGTGAGGAGGGCGAATGCTGGCTCCTGCGTTATGCGCAAAACGGGCGTCGCATAGTCTTGCCCAGCGAACAGATGCAGATAAAAATATTTGTAAATTTATTTTGCAAAAAATTATGCCCATGAAGTTTCCTGCCAGCAACCTTTCTTGACGTACGTCTTTTCAAACTTGTGGTGGATGAGACGTCAAGAAGTGCAAGAAAATAAATGTTACTGAAAAACAAACATTGAAAAATTACTTTATACCTAATATACACAAATAATAGGAGTACTCTCCTCCTAGTCAAAATAAAATTCCATTTTAAACATTAGGTACTTATACTTACCAGCGTGGCTCTTTGTAAACTCAACAAAGTCCTTTCAACGTCTTAATAATTACACCTAAACCGACAAAATAGAAAATGGCGCCAACGCTTGAATATTTTAACTATACACCTTTTAGTTGCTCTTTGTAGCTTACAATTTTTTTTAAATCTTAGATGTTACTTTTCTTCACTCAATACAAAACCAATTTTTACCATTATAATAGGTACATAACAAAGATAAAATAGGGCCTGCGATGAAAAGTGTTTTAATCCCTTTGATAGCTATCTCCTCTGTCAGCAGAACCGTGGACGACTCAATCAAATACTGGAACCAACAAAAAGTACAGCAAAGTGGATTGTCACAGTTCCAATTCCATTTGGGGCTTCATTTGTAAGGGTTGTAGCTTAGTGATGAGATACACGGACGAGGGGAAGAAAGATCGGTGGCTCAAGTCACAGGTGTTAGTTTGACAGACGTAAACTGAGATTTAGATACAATAGCAAAATTAAAATATTTCATGGAAGTAGTTTATATTAATTATTTATACGCATTTAGTATTTATTTATCGACCGAGTGAGGTACGCCAAAGGTCCCAGGTTCGAGTCCTGGCCGGGGCATTCATTTGTGTGATAAACACAGATGTTTGTGCTCGGGTCATGGTTGTTTGTATTTATATATGTATGTTTATTCTGGGTTTCACTGCGTAACTTGTATAGGTTAGTCTTGTGTGCTATTTATTAAAATGTACCTACTACTGATTCTGTAATAATAGGTCTTTACCTATGAAACTGCCGTTTTGCCGTACTGGCCATTTCAAATGAAAATATTTTTTTTTGACTGATAATTCTAATTTCAAATTAATTTTATTTGACAAACATGGAATTCTTTTTCTAAAATCGTCATTTGTTTAATAGTAAGTGTTTTGTTTTCAACGCATTTGAACATTTTTCGTCATCATGGATAAGTTAAAAATTCGAGTAATTATGGAGTATGAGTACCGTCGTGGCAGCAAAGCGGCACAAGCGGCACGCAACGTTTACGGAGCGAACACTACAAACGAACGCACCACCCGTTATTGGTTTACCCGCTTCCGTTCTGGAAATTTTGACCTGAAAAATGAACCCCGTGGTCGTCTGAAAACTTTGGTCGACAATGACGAATTAAAGGCAATTGTGGAAGCTGATGAAACTCAATCCACGGCTGAATTAGCAGCAGATTTCGACGTTAACATCAAAACAATATTGGTCCTTTTGCGTCAAATTGGCAAGGTAAAAAAGCTTGACAAATGGGTACCCCACGAACTCAATGACCGCCAGCGCGAAGTACGCGTGGAGACGTGCCTTGCACTGCTCAGCAGGCATACAAATGAAGGAATTCTGAACCGCATTGTTACTTGTGACGAGAAATGGATCCTGTTTGACAATCGTAAGCGCTCAGCAAGTTGGTTGGACCCTGGTTCAGCACCCAAACAATGCCCTAAACGAAAACTTACCCCTAGAAAAGTGATGGTCACTGTTTGGTGGTCTAACGCGGATGTAATTCATCACAGCTTCTTGCCAAACGGGACAAGCATTACTGCAGATGTGTACTGTGAAGAACTGAACACAATGATGGAGAAGCTCGCACGTCTCCAACCAGCTTTGGTCAATCGTTCGGCTCCACTGCTCCTGCACGACAACGCGCGACCTCATACTGCACACCAGACGGCCTCCAAGCTACAAGAGTTGGGGTTGGAAGTTCTCCGTCATCCGCCGTACTCACCAGACCTTGCGCCTACAGACTTCTACTTTTTCTAGAATTTGGATAACTTCTTGGCGGGAAAAAAATTCAATACCCAAGAGGCAGTACAAAATGCCTTTGAAGAATTTGTTGCCTCCCGTCCAGCTGATTTCTTCAAGAAAGGCATCAATAAGCTACCAATGCGTTGGCAAAGATGCATTGATTGCATGGGTGATTATTTTGATTAATAGAAATAAAAAATATATAAAAAAATTACGCTTCATTTATTTCGTGAAAAACGGCAATTTCGTAGGTAAAGACCTAATATAAGGGTAACTGATATACAATTTCTATAAGGTTATTTCTAAACTATTTTTTGATTTTCTTGATTTCTTCAGAAATGCCTAACCCATACTAACCAAAATATGTCATGTGGTTATTAAGTATTTCAAATATGAAAATTATTATAAAACAAAGCTCGGTTACTAAATATTCAAATTTTTTACAAGTAAAGATTAAATCGTGTGGAAAACACAAATATTTCCTATTCCATGCATGTAGTACCTAAACGCTACAAAAACTTCGGAGTTCTCTGCCTTTGAAACCATTATGAAACATATTTTTCAAATAACTTGTAAACACCCATTTAAATCGCTTCCCCCATCACCATGCTCACAACTCATTCACTTCACACGCTCCGCTTGTGTAAATCACAAGTAACATTGAAGCCTCCAGTTCGCGCTGAATTTCAGCCATTTTCAAGTGATTTAACACCTAATTAGTGGTATATGTGGCTACACTACGTACGTTAAGATGCACTGTGTGGTCCCAAATTTATGAGCATGTGTTCATTTTACAATTATATAGATCTGCAGGGTTAAGATGCAATGGGTTAAGTATGCAGGGTGGTGAATTGTGTTCGCTGCAAGATGCAGTAATAAAGAAGGAAGAAAGCTATGAAACTTATGACGATTAGTTTAACATGATATTTGCAATATGTAGAGACATTTTGTAGAACATAGTTTTACGTGTCGGGTGGGTAGCTGGGTGAGATGTAGCTGCGAAAATAATTCTGACAAATGTAGGTAGGTTTCTGAAGGGATACGCTCTGAGTGTTTAATGGGACAAGTTAAGTGTAAGTTTTGGACTCTTAATATTATTTCAATTTAAATTGGAAATCGATGAACTCAACATGGATGGTTGGTCACTAGTTAAGTTTAATGCCATCGTGACGGAAACTGACAAGGTACTGATCTTCTCAGAATGCTGTCTAGTGCATAAAATTATTTCTCAAAGTAACTGAGACACCGAATCAGTGTACAGAATATATTTTTATATTTTGTATTTGAACAAATCAACAAATTTTAATAGAATAACGTCTGCACTCAGAGACGTTAAATCCTTACTTTAGGCACTTTCAATTATAGATTTTAGCAAATCTATCTTAGACTAAGCATAGATAAAATTTTAATTTGCTTAGCAAATTTTTACTTAAGTGCGCCTAAGTTTCAAGCACTATTCCGCGCACTATTAAAACCTACGTAGGTAGTTTCTGAATAAATGACAATAGTTAAATGTGGCTCCTATACAAACGTCTTCAAAAAGACTAAACTACTTTCTAATTCATTTCATAAGTGCATCTGCTTCGATATCATAGGCTCACAAACGCGTTACATAACCACGCTCGTACCCTAAGTGTTACCTAAAACATCAATGCGCCTTGAGTAAAACGAATCCCTCTACGTTTTATTCACAAAACGAACCTTTGTACGTTCAATTTATCCCCCAGAGAGCCTCATTCCGCAGTTACTACATTCCTGTAGGGTAGTTGAGTACCAATTTACATAAATAACACTTCTTTCTCCCGATTTACTTAAAATAATATTTGTTCGCTTTGGAAATAGGAAAATAAGTATTTGAGATGTTGTGAGCGTCAATTGTGTTAAGGTAAAGGAATGGTTTATTATTGAATTATTTGTTATTAGTTCGTAGTGGCGCTGACCAACTTAATCAGGAATTATTGGGATAACAGGTAACTAGGATTGGTCACTGGAAACACTTCGAATTACCTTCCTATTTTAAGCCCCTTGATTAAAAGAGAAGAAATAGCCAGTGAAAATAAAGGAATATGGGCAATGCGAACATAACCCTACGGTCAGTAACTATATTAAGTCATTAATGAATTCAAATTAAAATTCATTCATTTATTTCTCAAAATCGACAGTTACTTGTTCTTATTGACGTCAAATAAAACATGACTCTACCACTAGTTCGGAAAAACCTTTGTGAAGAAGAACTAGCAAGAAACTTCACGGGTATATTTTTTTCAAAATGAATTTATAGTGTCTCTTTATGTCTATACAAAATTATTCTTATCTGCATCTGTTAGATCGGCAAGACGACGAACACCCTCAAACGGTACCCGTTCACGAGTTAACGCCATCGCCCTCCTCAACCATATTAGAGGGAAGTGAGCGACCCTTCACCCGATAATATTGCAATCATCGTTCCCGACCATTTATGTACTGTCTGTAAGGCATAAGTAACAGAAAGCTATAAAAATCTTTTCTCAGCCAAGCAAATAGACTTGAAGCTTTTATACTCCAAGTCCTGAGTGAACTAAATAAATAGTTGTACCTCTTACTCTGAATTGAATGACAAAGTGGCAAACAAGTAGTTTCTTCTATAACTGACGGGTACATTACGCTCTGCATAGGCGGTAACTCGATTGAGGTGTAGGTACAAATAGCAAAAAAGTTGTTTTGTTGTACCATTTTAGTGAATTTGTAGTAATCATAAAGTTATAGATAGGTTCTCTGCAAGTTTTGAACTTTTTAGTGCTGCAATTCGAAACAAAAATCAAGTAAAGCATCAGCTTCGCTACTAATTGGATCATTTGTATGAGAGTATATTTAATCTCAACTGCAGGAATAGAAAGCTGCTGGAGAAAATTTGTATTTCAGTAATTTTTTATCTTATTTTAAATTAGATATGTAGATTGATTTATCATCGCTTTGTAATTGTTACGATCGTATGAATAAAATAATTCGTTGCATATCTCCCACATGTCTGATTTTCTTTACATTTTTTTTTTCTTTTTTGTCAGATTTATCTATTTTTTCACATAATATACAATAAAGAACCTTGTATCTTTGAAACATTAATTTCTATGATTTTTAATATAAGTAAGTGTTTTGCTGTCTGTACATTTCGAGAGCCACTTTGGTATATCGGCAAGATGCAATGACGTTACGTACCGTGAGTAACCAAGCGGTTGCGAACAGTTGAAAATAAAATGTATACACTTAGGATAATATATAAGTATGGTACTTTTTATAATGTTTGAAAAACTCGTGACCCACGAAGTTTTGAAATTCTTTCAGTTTAATGCCTAACTTTAGTAATAGCAATTTGGTCTTATGCTCTCGTAGTCCTAGGGTCTTCATAAAAATAGACATTTGGGTGGTGAAATAAATACGACAATTATATTAATATTTTAAGATTATCGCAGTTATTTAAACTAAGAACAAATTAAAATTACTCAGAAGTTACATTTAAAAAATGTACAGCAATTAATAAAAGTTCATACATATCCTATGTAAATATTATCATATTTCTTTGTCTGTCCAATAGAAATTGAAGTGATGGAGGGACATTTCATCTGACTCTCTGGCTAACTCCAGGTTAAACTTTAAACTCAGAACCACCAAAGTGGGCCTACGATTTATTTAAAACTTAACCATGCTTTTGTAACCCTTTCCAATAACGGCAACTAGTGACGCTGTATCAACCTCCAATGTTGTATAGGTTTTGATGCATTCACCACGACAGCTTTAACTACTCTACTGCACCGACAGTCTCCCAGTGGGTTGACAGTTTCTAAATAATATGGTTATAATATGCTTGAGGAGGGCGATGGCTGGATCCCACGTTAACCACGTGAACGGGTTCCGTTTCAGGGTATTCATCCTTTGGATAGTTGGGGGGGAGGGAGACTTTCCGAGCTAACAGATGCAGATAAGAATAATTTTTATAGACATGAAGAGACATTTTAAATTTATTTGTGAAATTTCATGCGAGTTTTTCTTTTGTGGTAGAGCTAGGCTTTATTTGACGTCAATAAGAACAAGTAATTGTCAATGTTGAGAAATAAATATTTGCATATGAATTTAAATTTATACCTTAGATATGTTGGTTCCTCACGATGTTTTCCTTCACCGTTGGAGCAGACTTAATGTACTAAAATGTAAGAACTCATTGGTACACATGGCACTCAACGGGATTGCTGCCGGAGCTATTGGAATGATATACCAGCGCCTTTTATCACTGCGCCACTGACGCTCTGTTAACGTGTTACTTCAAGAAATTTGCTCTCGATGGCGTTTGTACCTTAAATTTACTCAGCAAACAGGTGGAGCAGTATAGTTAGAATGCCGATAATTTAAACCTACGAGCATTAGGTACGCACATCGGCATGTTTAATCACACGTCTATTACCATAGTCATCGAACATTGGTTATCAAATTTATGATTTATCGAACATACTGCACTACTCACATACTGTGAGCCATGATATATGAGAGTTAAGATTTACCGTGATATTTATTAGACCTGAAATAATTTTATTTTAAACACTCTATAGAGGGAATAATTCGATAGCTCGCTTATGTCTTATGGACATTTACAAAAAAAAAGTTCACATAATTATACAAAGAAAACTTTCTGCAAAAACAGCGCGTGGGCTTTATCTTCTTACATAAAACCTAAGTATTATTGCAACTTACAAGGTTACGGAAACAAGAGGGGGGACAGGAAGTTCACATGCAGACAACATGGCCGCCGGCCACTTCCGGGCTAGGAGTTTCCTGTTTCGCCCAGTATTCCGTTGGACATTAATAACTAGATCTAAATATGTTTGCTGCTGTGAATATTATTTTCTGGGCAGTTTTCAAATCTAGGGCTTAAATTAATTTGTTGAAATCTATTGAACAGAGTTTGTCGGGGTTCAATGGACTGATTTACTAGTGTTTTCAGCTCAATTTTATGAGGTTTGATTCGTAATGAAAGGTCAAATGTCGTGATTTTCAAGAAAAGTCTTCAAATTTATCGAAATATTCTTTACTTTATTATTTTATCCACTTTTAAACTGTCATAATTATACAGATGTGATTCTTGCGTTTTCCAGAAAATTTATTCCAGCTTCCAGAATACTTCAAGCAGTTGGTTTTCTTTCTTAGCATATTTAAAAAATAAACGTTTATTGCATTAAAATCAACAAACCTAATTAAATACTTTCCAACATTATATCTTATCTACGGTCATTACAAAATTCATTTTAACAGCTGTATTCGTATAGCTAAAGCTTACAGAATCAAACTTCTAACACATATGTAATATCATTATCTAAGTGGAGAGCTAGGCTAAGCGATACCACCATTTCCTCAGGAAGAAGGCCAACATACGTTGCTGTATCGCTTAGCTTCCTCTATGCGATGAGGCTAATCGCCGCAGTGAATAAATGTATTATACGTAGCTAAGATAGTAGATATAGTTAGTATTTGATGACCATTAAAATGTGTTTGTTTTTAACTGACTTCTTTGTTTGTAACGTTGGATTATAATATTTTTAACTGTTTAAACTATCGTGGTTATTTTCACTAAAATTTAATCAATTTACGGGATTCTTACCACAATTTTCGATTTTTATTTCGCGCGTCCGATATTTCGATGTAGTTGCAAGCACCATGATCGCGGACTGGCAGACGTAGGTAGGTGGCGATGACAGAGGCAGATAAATCGATCTACCGTTCGTTTTGATGTACTACTACTGGAACTCAACTACTGATCATGGTGCTTGCAACAGCATCGAAATATCGGACGCGCGAAATAAATCTCGAAAATCGGGGTAAGAATCCCATAAATTCATTAAATTATATAATATTTTGTCTACAGAATTGTAAAATTAAACTATTTTTGCGATGAAAGCTGTTCAAGAATAAAAGCTCTTGCATTTTGTCTTATTTGTATACAGTTGAGTAAGTTTTATTCAAATTGACATGATTGTTATCTACAAAACGATTATTAATACTCTGCAAACAAAGCAAAAATGAATTGAACAACATCAAAGGAAACACAAACAGGAAGGTAATATAAATATTTTATTTTCATAATATTTAGACAACATAAGCAACTAAATAACTACTATATTAAATTCCTTAAGTACATTACAGTTTACAATTTTTTGTTAGTTATACCTACAGTTAATAAAAAAACATTTGAACAGCATCAACAAAACATCTTTTAATCCCTCCAATTTGGTCAAAAAGTATAGCATGGATTTATAATTTACTTATTGTATGACACACCTTATGGCATCACTTATGTACGTAGGCAAAGTAAATATTTTATATTTAGGATAGGAAGGATGACCACGCCTAAGCCCTGGTTACAAGGAGTATGTACTTCCATAGAAAACCACGAATTCAAAACTAAATTGTACCATCCATACTTTATGACCAAAATCTAGGTTTCGGCAGCGGGTTGTCGAATAGTTTGTGCCGGTGTTTGTAAATAATTTGTAAAAGTGAGTTTCAAAATATTGAAAATATCAAAGATGAACACATAATACCTATTGGTAATAAATAAGTGAATCCTCAGACAAACGAACCAACTGTATGACCCAAAAGTAAGCAGCGCTTGTGCTACGGGTGACCAGGTCTACAACGCTACTCGGCCGTCATGTTATTAATTGTATATTTTCCAATTAAGGTACGTTAGTACCTTTAATACTGTAACAAATAACTGTCCATGACAAACTTTTTTAGGTATCAACAATATTTAACTTATTTTATGCGCAAAAATTAATCAATTATTTTCCAAAAGAAATTTTTGTTCAAAAATAAAATTAATATACCCAAAGCATTCTCACATTTAGACTACTATACACCAATAAGTTCAAAACTACTCACTTATATTTATTTCTGTCTGTGTGACCTCCTCACTTTTCAAAGATTATAGAGACAGGTATACGTTGGTGCATGAAATCAATTATACAATTTTTCGTCTAGTGGCTATACCTAGGTAATTGTACAACATTATATTTAATACATTTTAATTCTATTCATAAGCCCCGTATAGTTTGCGCGAAATAAAAATGTATAAATAATTAGTTTTATTTATTTACAGCTTTTTTATTATCTTCATTCTTAATTAAAATAACTGCGAAAATGCAATGCAATTTGAAAACATGTATTATGAAGCTAAATAACTTTCAACGTACTTTGTTCTTCGTAATGGCTATAAAAATCTAAACTTTTCAGTATTAATCCCGGCTTCTGTTTTAAAAATAAATATCTATCTTTCATTATTGCACCACTACAAACACGAGTATAATATTTATTGTAGGTACATATTACTTCAAATTATAAAGCAAATATAGCTTTAACGATTTAGGCCATTAACTACAAGACGTTTTCCGTTTTTTAATACAGGGTTCTATGACATGTGCCCTTTAGCTTACATAATCTTACAATTATATATAAATTCAGCAATAGTTACACTTAATGACGTGGACGAAGTATGATACGTTTTTATAATGTTTTTAGAAATGAATTATATAAATTTTATACATTAATTTTCTACTCTAAATACAATTATCTAATCTATTATACAATTCGAATCTAATAGAAATATATTCAATCTGTTTACGCAAGAATATTTTGTAGTTCATATTTCCTATGTAAAGCCGTTGATATACCATATATTTATAGATTATAATATATATATTTAGGAAGAATATACAATATTGTCTAAACAATTGACGATATAGAATTCTAAAGTTTATACAGGCTGTTTAAAAAAGTTTGTTACAAAATGGAACTGTTTACGATATAAGCTAAAGGATCTTTTAAGTCATAGTTTCGATATTATGACGAAATATTGCCAACAAATATGGCTGTGAATTACCAATTTTATTTATTGATATCATCTTAATAATCATTAGTACAGCAGAGCATCTGAAACATAGCAAAAGCGAAGGAACCGGGTTTTCGTTTAATCGATAAGTTAGCTAAAAGTTATTTTTCGGTTTTCACCTTTTATGCGATCCGTTTGCTTTCACCATACACAACAAATCCATAGCGACATATTTATTGCCATTTACACGAAAACTATACAGTATATTCAATCAGCACTTATATTAATATTAATATAAAGCAGATAGTACAAAAGATGACCTACTAATAGTCAGTATATCAAATTAAAGGCCAATAAATATAGATTATCATACGATCATTAGTTTGAATATATAGACCTTCCTACCATCGTAAGATATTTTTTTAAATATATCTTTTCCCCGATTTTTTTAGGATTCACTCTAGGTAATTCATGTAAAAAAAAGAACTGACAGATTGGTTGATTGACTGTCAAAACTAATCCGCCAATAACGTCCATTACTTGTGGGTTCATTCGACATCGTTTTGTTACTTTTTTTGACATTGACGTCGATTCAAAAGAAAACAACATGGTAACTTACGATTGATTTTTCGCAAATTATTTATTATTTTTTTACAAGATTTTTAGATTTCAAATTAGGGAAGTTTAAGGGGGAAAAGGTTACTCATCAGTTAATCTTTCATGCGTACTACTGACCATTAGCAGGGCAAAATCCCATATTGAGTTTGACCATCATCTTTAGTGTATTAATATAAATTTATAAACCAAAACTAATTTATGCGGAATTTAAACGCAGTGAAACTAATTCAAGTTTGATTGCCTTAAATTTTTACGATTTATTATTTTAAATAAAACACCTTTTAACCGGTTTTTATCGTAAAATATAATTGAATTCGATAAAATCAGGTTAAATGAAGTTTTATTTAATAAGACATGCTTTTTAAACTATAAGAAAATCTTTAAGAGTTTGGAAGACAGAAAAAATATTTCATTTGAAAAGCAATTATCATTTGTATTCACTTAAATACTAAAGCTTATCCAAATATGACTAGTAACGTCAGCATAATACAAAGTTACGCGGGTCCTAAGACTTTCAAACGAGTTCGCTGCCAGCTCGGTCGAAAAGACGCACAAAGAAGCAGAAAGGTTTTCCTGTGTTTATAAGCGTCGAGCCTATGCTTCTAGTCCTATTAATGACTTGGCCTCAAAAAGGTTTAAAAAAATATATCAGTCGAGAACTTAGTCCCTGGTTAGATAATTTGTCAGCATATAAGTATTTTTTAGTGTGAAACCCATAAAAATGCTGGAAAGCTTCTTTAAGCTCGCGATAAAATTAAGCAGCTGAGGCTCTATCTAAGTTATTTTAGCCATGTTAGTGTATGAAATACTTTTTTCGTATTTTATCATTTTCTTTCAACAAGTGTCGATTAAACGACAGACTGAAGTATCTTCTATATATTCCATTTTACACCTCCTTGAATTGTTAGATAATAAGTGTTAGGGGATCTCTAATTTTTTAGATGTTTTGATTTCACAGACCTGACGCTAATAAATAAATTTAAGCAGTTGGTATAAGCTATAAAATATACAGATCATCCATCTTAAGGTTAATGAAGTTTTTAAAAATAAAGTACTATTTGTAAAATCATTTAAGAAGAAGCTATGGACTTTCTACAATATAACCTCAAATTGTGGTAATGCTACGTAACAGTCTTAAAAGGGCTGATAAAATAAAATAAAATACACTAGTTTATTTCTTATGACCTTCATACATTGGATCTAAAATCAATATTATTTATTAAACATTAATTGAAGGATTCAATTGGGTGACAGCATCGCTAAATCCTCAGCACTTCTGTATCTCATGTTATGTTCTCGTGGCCATTGAGTCGCTGTAATGTGAAAATTGGGCTTATTTATATGACTTTGGATCATTTACTTGGTTTTTAATTAATAAACATAATAGCGTAAATAAATTGGGAGAAACTGTTGGCACAAATTCGCTAAAATACCTCTGACCTTAAATTAAAAAATCATCACATTGCGCTTTTTAAAACTATTGGAAAATGCAAATATTTAAAATTTATGCAATGAAACAAAATTAAGTAATTCATAATTCCTATGTTATTCCTAATGTGGTGACAAACCACATTAACGAATGCTGGTTACAAAATCTTTAATACTATAGAATAATTACATAAAGAAGGCAGAAAGTTTTGGGCTTGGCGGTTAACAAAACGAAATGTATGCTAAAAATGCATAAAATTATTCTGTATTTGTATAAGAATGCTACAAAAATATTAGATCTGTGAAACAAAATAAATTGATATGAATGTACTATGATTACACCGTCTTCACATTTTTATGATAATTGTTTTGAAAATATCAAGATTTCATCAAAATAAATATGCTTAATACTCTTTTTCATTATTTCACACAAATATTGAAACATTTTTACATATTTTATGAAGTTTTCAATAGAAAAACATATTAAAAACATGTTGGAGTTTTCATTCTATTTTGGCATCACAGCAATATGTCATATAGCATATGTCAAATCTCTAACGGTCATTCGTTACGTTTCTTTTCGTGCGTCACGAGTGCTCTCTATTCAGAAGTGAAATAAGTGTTTCAATTGATGACGGCCTGTTTGGTATGGAGGTAAGTAGTGTTGCCTTTCATGACAGAGGTCCCGGGTTCGAATCCTGGTAGGGGGCAGATATTTTATCATATTTGCTTTCTAGTCATGGATGTGTATGTATGTTTATTTAAGTTTATTTCTAATATTTATATATAAAAAAATCTATATGTGCTTATATATTTCTTAAATTTATTTGTCAGTTATCTAGTATCCATAACACAAGTTCTTAATGATACTTAATTTGGGCTAGATAATGTGGTGCGTTAGTTAGAAATATCATATCAATTAACAGGACATGTACAAAGCTTATATTTTCTTGAGAATTATTTATATTCCTTATTTAAACTAGCAAATATAATTATGTAAATGAACTGTGTGTATTAGTTATAATTCTTTAATAACATGTAGCCATAGTACAACCTCTAATTTTCAGTTCGCCAGGCGCAACCTGTTTTGTAATTATTTAAGGTTTACAGTTTCTATGAAACGTCACACAAGATACCATTGACTTAGAAAAATAAAACCACTTAAAACTAGTTCTATGTAACGGATAACTACAGAGTAAAACCAACTAAGAAGAGAAACTAGAAAAAATAATTAATATCATAAGGTCAACACAAAATACAAATGTATGAAAATGTTTCGTGCACAAACTCCATCTTTTTTACACAACAAAAGCTATTCATGCAACAACGACGATCCTGTGGCGCGATTCGTAGTCATTCTGCCTTAATACGGGATGTTCCTGATACGAAATCTAGTCGTAAAGATAGATGACCACATACATAAATATTTTAAATAATTGATTAAAATGCATGTTTGCTCTAGATGCCCACGGTGGTCCTTAGCGCACACCTTGCTTACTCCAGGCCTAAGGAACGATGCATTCATATTGTTTTTATTTCATCTTTTGTACTCACTACATATAACCTAACATATTACGTTTCATATGTTAATTAATGAGTGGAAACAATACTACAGAAAATATAACTTACCACAAAAATAATATGTCATAAAGTATTTTTACATTTTTGGGACCGAATCCTTTTGCTTAAAATAATTTCATTAATTGTTCGTATTTCATTAGTTACAACCGTACCATTTCTAGTATTATTATCAGCTTAAAATTTCAGGCATAATTGGCTCTCTTATGCGGAAATCTATAAAACGCACTTCAGACTAATTTCAGACTTTACTCAGCTAGATGTTCAAATAAATATAGTATAAACAATATATAGTTCATAAATAAATTATAGGCTCAGATGCTCACGGTTCACTTAGAGATGGCAAATTATTGCGGATCAAATATATTTCAGATTTTGTCAAGCAAATCTAGAATTAGATAAGTTATGGACAAAGTACAAATTCACTAAACGAAATCTTTACTTAGGCGCTTCTTTACTAATCACTTTATTCAGACTGAAGACTGAAAATTGTGAAAATATAAACAATTTTTGTGGTAAGCTTAGATACAAACATAGTGATTCATGCAAACCTAGAGTATGTGTGCCATTGCCATTCCTGTGACATCGTTTTTGGGCATGCGTTCTTTTACATGCAATACTCTTTTTCGAGCGTTTTCTGTGAGTATACCGTGCTGAAAAGGTAACAGAGAGGAAAATATTAAATAAAAGTTATTGAACTCGAGTAGATAATAACGATTGTTTCAATTTATTAAACATAGGGCGTCTTCTTGCATTATTTACAGGTAGGTATTGTATAATAAGGCTCTAAGGCTGATGTACCTGCAGTGGATTATTAGTTTGTTTGAGTGTAAAACACTTTAAATACTTTTTTAAGCACATGTCGTCGCCCTAGGCTTCTGATATTCAAATCAAATAATTAAAGAACAAAACGTTTCTCGAGAACAACTAGGAATATTATATTTTTGTCATAACCAGCTTCATGCAAAAGTTATAAAGTTCTCAAAGAAATATGATTATAGCGAGGCAAACTAGAAAAGTTACAATTCCTTTGTTAACGAGTCTTTTTCTCGAATGCATTGTTTTGTAAAGAGATAAAATGTTGCATAGTAAAACGTGCATTTTCTCTAACACCTGCTTTTGTTTTTGTGGATTTATACATTAAGTTCTCTTACCTGTGTAGTGCATGTTGCGATACATGTCGGGGCAGTTGCTGTTTACCTGTAATTTAAAATATAATCTTAATTTTGTATTGATTCCAATACTTGTCTTATACTGGACTTCTTATAAAGGAGAGAGCTAGGTTTGATACAACTGATCTGGCATAAATAATAAATCAGAGAAACACAACAACTGTATGGCCTCAAAGCAGAGCTTGTGATGGCTGTCCATATAACTGAGGGGTACCCAGAAGAAGCATACATATGTAAATATAAACAATTATACCCGAGAGCAAACAGCTGTGTTCACCACACAAATGAATGCCATGACCAGGGTCTCAAACCTGGGACTCCGGCGAATGAAACAGTACCCCTGACGCCCCTCAATTATCACAAAACTACAATATACAAAAATATTAAAGTATACATTTTACGTTGAACTTTTTAAAGGATTACAGATGTTTCATTAATGTTTAAGTCTAATCGTTAGTATAAGAATGAACACTTAATACAAAAGATTGCTATGAAATATTTTGTCTGTCTCCTATTTTATTATTATGTTACTTACATAATATGGAATAATTCCGAACAAAATTTTCCTTTCAACAAAAGTAATAATATCTTTAAAATCCGAAGATGTAAGTTGTACATTTTGAACTCAATTAAGCGTATCGTATTACCCAAGTTCAAATTCAGATATTTACTGACAATTACTTGTTCTTATTGACGTTAAATAAAACATGACTCTACTGCCAGTTCAAAAAACCTTCGTGAAAAAGAACTGGCAAGAAACTTCACGCCAAAAATGAATAAAACCTTTTTTGTTTTCTTTGTGAATAAAACCTAGTGGAACTTCGAGAGTTATGATGGTTCAAATAATATGTGAGCACGGCCCTATGTTTGCGTTTGCTTGTAAATACGCAACTTAACTTTGTGTGGCAGCCGCCATCTTATCAAACCGTGTTCTCGTCGCTTTGGTGTGCGTGTGCAATAAGTACAGTTTTATCACGCACACACAGTTGCTGTTTACATACAAGCTTAACGCACATAAGTATAAAGCCACGCACACAAATAATTTGAATCATATATAGTTATCTAGTTGTATAACATTTAACAAAGACTACAAAATCATCGTTCACGTCTTTCAATCACCACTTTTTTTCTCGTATTTTTTATTAAATAAGCAACTTACTCCTCCCTTATCGTAAAAAAACATATCCAAACAAGAAATTTATAATTCAAAATTTTCCCATAACATAGTCCTAATAACTAGAATTACTCAAGAAATTCCTAGAGTCTGGTATTTTCACGCTGAACGGTTGAAAACACCGTCTTCGTTAATTAACCCCTAGTCTCAGTTCCTATAATTTTCAGTCTCTACAGCTACTCCTTAGTCTTAGATAGGATTTAGGAAATTAATTGGCTACGTAGAGTGTCAATGGTTTAGATTCGAGTATTGTGGTATTGTGTTCGAGAGTGAATTATGGGTTAAGTGGTTATGTTTAACTGGACTTCGGTTTACAGAGGAATTGAAAATTGTACATTTTGTTATTGGAGTAGAGTCTGTTGATAATTTGCAACGTTGTGGCCTTAGATGTTGATCCAGGATCTCGTGAATTGAAACTCGCGATCCTATATACCTTTACCTAATAATTATAATACTTTTAATCATTTATTAAGTTAGCATTAAAAAAACGTAGATTGTACTGTATCGCATTCGCGTTTAATTTCATTTTCGCATGTATGAGTAGACGACAGCGCGCGTTGAGAGTAGGTTTAGTTATAAAGCCCGTACTGGCCGGTAAAATGACGGGAACGCAATTTTTGTACAAAGTGATCTTAACGTTTTAGCATTCTCGCTCCGATCGCCGCCCGGCACGGACGTGCAAGACCCCGTTCTCCGTTGATCGGTCCCTTCCCGATATTTCGTGGCGCTCATTCTACTGACGTCACAGTTTAGCGTGTTGGTTCCGTGCTACGGTTTTCAAGGTTTTTCTACTCCCTCTGATTGCTATCGAAGTGTGATTTTTCTTTGCGACTAAGCCCCTTAGTCTTCTAAGTGCTGTGCTAAGTTGTCTTGTGCTTGTGCTGAGTGCTGTGTAGTGCCCAGCGTAAGTAGTCTGGTTGCAGTACAAAGGATACTTAACGGTGACAACGAATTTGTACTGATCCAGTCCTTTTTATTTTATTTATTATTTCCTTCTACTATTTTATATTTTCTCTTCTATTTTCATATTTATTTTTATCATATTTGTGTCTCTTCGTGTACATTTGTCCTTTTTTTCGGTAAAGGTTGACCCTAACGCGGTCAACTCTTTACCTGCTTACCCTTTTTTAGGTTTCTAGGTAGCGGCCTTCGGCGAACAACGGTTAGTTTTAAGTTTTTTTCCCCAGCCCCCCTACCACTGGTAGGGAGGTTAGCGGTTTTTTTTTTTAATTAATCTTCATACCTCTGGCATGGTGGCCACAGACTGTTTTTAATGTTTTCGTTTATTATCATTTTATGTAATTTTTGCAAGCTTAATGGCAAATTTTCCTTTACGTTACATACACTTTTTTATTAATATATATTTTCCATTTATTTTACTTATTTTATCTAAACAATTAACTATTTGAGTCTTACACAATTTTTGTGACATCATTTTCTTATTTTTATCTCAGTTCAATCTAAGCTATTTTAGGTTAATATTTCTTTTTTATAACTTCTTTTCTTTTCTTCCTGCATTTTTTATTCCATTCTGTTTATTCCATTCCAAATATATGATTTCTGTGAATATTTTCCAAAATATCCTCAAAAACATATTCTTCCAGCAACTACAAAATCGAACCATCCGATCACTCTAATTTCTATTTCCATGCAGGTAGTTCTTCTTCAATGTACAATATAAAATTGACGATTATAAAACTTCTATATACAAATTGCAGAGCGTCGCACTTAATATTCGTCCACACATTTTGTGTTTTGCCGGCAAACGGTAACCAACGGTTGGATTAGCGGGTGAGATTATGGTTCCGTTATTTCTACAAAATAGCAGGAAATCGAATCTCCCGCTAATCCGGATTTCCTATATATCCAGTGCCTGGTTTACCGGTTTCCTCCACATTTTTGTCGCTATTTGGTCGCATCCAGTCCTGCTAGTTCGGGCATATGTATAAGCAGAGGGGCCCTCAGCAATAAGCAATGGACGATCTAGCCAGAGCATCCCATCGCTTCCGCACCGGGCATGTCTGGCTGAATGTATTATGGTCTCGTTGCTCATATTTCGCGGCTTCACAATTACTGCAGTTTGGGGCTGTTCCTGCACGCCATCGTTCGCATTCTGCCCTGAGGTGTTGGCCTCCGCAGTGGCTGCAGCGGTCTTTGGCAGCTTTGCAGTACTTTTTAGAGTGCCCGTACTCCAAACAACGGGTGCACTGTACTAGGGGCGACTGGTCTTCCGCCCTTACACACTGCAGGTCGATGTGCAGCGTGCCGGCCTCAGTCGCCCTTTTCCATATGATAGGTGATGTTGAAATCACGACGTGCCCCGTTAGTGGATTACGGGCTCTCATTCTGTATTTAACTGCGAGGCGTTCGTCCCCAGGGCTCACTCCATCGAACAGATGTTTATTTTGGTTTTTCATAGCCTGCAGCAGTTCATCGTCCGTGTAGCAGGACAGGACGTCTCTTAGGACAAGAAGAGGATCGCGGTTTTTGAGGTCCTCACAAGTTAGTTTGCTCCCTGAGCTGAGGATTCTGTGTTTTACCTTGTCCCTTTCCTCTTCCGTCCCACAGGTCATGATGACCTTGAGGTTAGCGGTTAGGGTTCGCTAGGTTTATTTTAGGGAACTCTAGGCATATTTTATACACTTATTTATTCATATAATCCGCGCAGTACTACGGGGCGTCCCGTTTGAACTCAGTAATGACGACATTCTCGAGGACCTTAAGTCTCAGGGCTTCCTGGCTGAAGCAGTGCACAAGATGCATTCTAACCGCGGTAGGCGTTTTCCACTAGCTTTAGTTATCCTCACCAATACTCCCAACTCGAGAGAGATCTTCAGAGAGGCTCGCACAATCTGCGGACTTTCGAATATCTCCGGCGAGCGTCCCAAACCCCGCGGCCACCCTGGGCAGTGCCACCACTGCCAGCTCTATGGCCACGCAGCGGCTAACTGCTCAGCTCCCCCCAGGTGCGTTAAGTGCCTGGACCCACACATCACTAGCCACACAGCTAACTACACGAGTTGCCCGCACGCTCCACCCTCTTCAGCTTAGAGGGCTGCGCCTAAACCGGCGCCGCCGCTCACTCCCAATAACTTCCCGCCGCTGCGCAACCGGGGTCCCCCGGAAGCAAAGCCCGTGCAGCCGACGCCTACCCCGGCTCTGTCCCGCAGACAGCGTCCGGCCGCTCCACCTGCACCTTCCTGTCCTTTCCCAGCTCCCGTAGGCCCGCGTCCCGCTCCGTCGTCTTCACCTCAGTCGTCATTGACTGAGGACATTAAGACCGTGTTTGACGTCATTCAAAACGTCGACATTAAGGAAATTTCCGTACACGCACGCAAACTGCGAGCCGCCCGCTCTCCTCAAGAGCGTTTATTTGCGTTAGCCGAGCATCACTCACATCTAAGTTCATTATAAATTTTATTTTTTGTATAAATTCGTAAATAAGCAATATAATGTCTAGACCCGCAAATCCCGCGTCCGGTCGTATCAAGGGCTTATCCCTAGTTTCTTTTAACGTTCGTGGCCTTAATACTAACCTTCCTGAGCTCAAACTGTTCCTTCAGAACAACGAGCCAGACTAATTGCTTCTTCAAGAGACGTGGCTAACTCCAAACCGCTCCATTCGCTTTACCCAAGTACGCGTTTATTCGTAACGACAGGCACAACTCCGACGGTTTCGGCGGCACTGCTATTTATTACAAAAGAGGATTCTATTGCTGTCCTCTCCCTACCCCTCCTCTCCTCAACATGGAAGCCACTGTGTGTAGATTGGCTATTACTGGTCATCCGACCATCATCATAGCTTCAATCTACATACCTAGTGGCACCAGACCAATCCGCAGCGACTTTGAGGCCATTCTCGCCCTCGGCCATTCAGTCATTACGTTCGGAGACTTTAACTCCAAACATACCGAGTGGACGTGCCTATCAACCAACACCAGCGGTATCGCTCTCCTCGACATCACAAACTCACTTGACTTAGATGTCATCTCTCCCATCACTCCCACTCACTATCCCGACAACCCGAACCACTCTCCTGATATCCTCGATTTTGCAATATTCAAGCGAATCAACCTCGACTTCAGGTCTATCGAACGGCTCGATGACCTAGGCTCTGACCACCGCCCCGTCTCCCTCGTGCTAGGTGCACCTAACAATAACGTCACCTCTCCTAAGACCTTTACCGTTTGGAAAGGCTTTAAAAATACGTTAGTTTCAGTCTTAGAGGCCCCGAACTCTCCGCTCGCGATCACGCCCGATCAAATAGATAGTCCGGATAAAATAAATTCATTAGTAAATTTCTCACTGATGCTATCAACTCAGCCATCAGTGTTAACGAAAAAGTTGTTTAGCAAGGCATACCCACGCTTCCCTTAGCAGTTAGCAATCTTATTAAAGCCAAGAACGTGGCTCTCCGGAGAGCCAAGAAATATCCCACGCCCGCCTATAGATTAGCTGCGAATCAGCTACAACGTAAAGTTAGGTCCTGCCTCGCAGAACTCCGAGACGCTCAAATGAACGATCTCATGGCGAATATCTCTCCGTCCCACCAAGCGTACTATAGCATGGCCCGAGCCTTACGAGTAGACACCGCCTCTCACGTTCCTCCTCTCACTCAACCCGATGGCACTACTGCCTTCGAAGTCGAAGTGAAAGCCGAATGTTTCGCTG
Organism: Marasmarcha lunaedactyla; assembly: GCA_923062675.1. NCBI lineage: Eukaryota > Metazoa > Arthropoda > Insecta > Lepidoptera > Pterophoridae > Marasmarcha > Marasmarcha lunaedactyla. Next base: position 9,116,582 of record OV281358.1, read on the forward strand.
TCAGCATTGCCGCAGAATGCTCGCCCAGGACGCAACCTGCTGATCCCTCACACATCCAGGCGGTGGAGGACGAAGTCCTTCGCAGAGACTTTCTCCCCATCACCGCCGACCCTGTCACAGTCTCTAATGCGAAATCTTGCTTCTCATTAGAAATCAAAAGTCCAAAAAGGCTCCGGGTGCGGATGGAATTTCCAACCACGCACTTAAGCACCTGCCTCAACAGGTGCTTACCTTGTTAGCTATCATTTTCAATGCCTGCTTCGACCATAGCTACTTTCCAAAAGCTTGGAAAGAAGCGACAGTCATAGGCATTCCCAAGCCGGGCAAACCTCTGAATATCCCGGCTAATCACAGACCCATCAGCCTCCTCAAGCCAATGTCTAAACTTCTCGAGAGAGTCATACTCTTTTGAATGCGGAACCACCTGTGTCCAACGGATGGTGATCCTCTCATTCGGCTTTCGCGCTAAGCATTCCTGCCCTCAGCAAGTCCATCGAATCGTCGAGTACATACTTGACGGTTTCTATCCGCGTCGTTATAAAACAGTCGCGGTTTTCTTTGACGTAGCCAAGGCTTTCGATAAAATCTGGCACAGCGGTCTCGTTTATAAACTCTACAAAATAGGCTTACCGGATCGCCTTGTCAGGTTAATCGCGTCGTTTCTCAAAGACCGTACGTTTTGATTTAAACATGAAGGCACGCTTTCCGCGCCTCGTCCCATAAAGGCTGGAGTCCCTCAAGACTCAGTCCTCGCCCCTCTGTTGTACACCGTGTACACCAACGACATTCCCATCCCGCCGAAAGGCGTCGAACTCGCCTTCTTTGCCGACGACACCGCACTCTATACCAAAGGCCACAGTGTTCCGCACTGTATAACCAGACTCCAAAAGGCCGTAAACGCCCTTGGTGTATGGTTTCAAAAATGGCGCATCGATGTGAACCCTGAAAAGAGTTCTGCGATGCGCTTCGACCACAAATGCCGTCGTCCCGCTGGCGATCCCCACGTTCGAATGTTAGGCATTCCCATCCCCTGGAAGCGCAGTGCTAAATACTTAGGCGTCACGTTATATCCGACGCTTTCTTCCAAGCCACACGTCGAAAGAGTTTCGAAACTACTTACTTAGGCCGCCTAAATAGCATGTTAGGTAGAAAAAGTAAAATGTCTTTCAGAAACAAACGTACACTTTATAAGGTCTGCGTTAGACCCGTCATGACATATGCCCTGCTAATCTTTGCCCACGCCAAACCCTTCCTCCTGCACTAACTGCAGGTAGTTCAAAACCTCTTTTGCCGCAGGGCCACAAACGCACCGTGGTACGTGCGTAATTCGAAATTCTAACGTAAATCCTAATTCTAACGTAAATCCGAATTAATTCAATTTTATTTTTCAACTTTTAATTTTTTAATTATTTATTAATAATTAATTATTATAAATAATTAATAATAAATAATTAATTATTTTAATCATTTTGAGCACCTTCAGTGCTATCTATGTATTCACCTTCAGTGCTATGTAAATCCCAGCGGGTGACCCCTTCTGGGCCCCGCTAGCGCGGCCTCTTTCTGCAATTGGCCGTCGCTCAGATGAAGGCTGAGTGGCAAAAAATTGCACGAGCCGACAGGGGGTTTTTTAGTGGGTAGTGGTTCTGGTAGGCGTCGGAACGAGCCCCACATAACCTGGATCGCGCGCGCCAGTGTATGCGTCAGAGCATTTTTTATCCTCCTGCCCTTCCCGTGGAGGGGAACAAAAGAAAACTAACGTTTTAGAGTTTGTTTGTTTATTTGTTAATCTTTCACGAACTACGCCACCGATAGTCATGAAACTGTACTGCGCACGTATAACGCCAATACGCGTACAGAAAAGTACAAAGGGTACTCTCGTTATAAAAAAGCTGGTCCCAAGGCAAACGCGAGCGCAGCCCCGTGTAAAACCCAGTTTCAAAATAAACTTTTAATTAAATGGGTACTTGTAAAATCCTTTACCAAACGAATGAATGTATGTCACTAAAATAAGCCGCGATTAAGAAAAATTGTGCTGATTGATTGCCTAAAAGCTTTTTATAATTAGATTTTTATAAATAACACGAAAAGGTATTTGCTGTGTATAGATCCAACTGTAGTAAGACTGAGTAAAACGCAACTGTTAATTCATATTGATTTTTTTAAATGTTTGCTTCACAAATTTTATTTTAAAACACTAATATAGTTTAGGTTTCTAAGTTACGCTGATATTTGAACTTCATGCTGAAAATTAACTGATTAGAAGTTTTACGTGTTGTACACGATTTTATAAGTATGTTTATATTGACATGTTAAATCTACAAGCGCCTGAAGCAATCGGGCATACAACATAAATAATTCAATACAATAATGCTTTCAGGCTGTTGTTGGGGCTCCCACGATACTGTAGTGCATCAGGTATGTTTGCAGACGCCCATACCGATGATTTTTACGCCGTCATTCGTAAACGAATCGCGTCGCTGCGGCACAGGGTGCGTGGGAGCGCCGACAGCATTCTGGGCGTTATATCTGATAAACCTGGTTGGTTGAGGAGGGCGATGGCTGGATCCCGCGTTAACTCGTGAACGGGTGCCGTTTGAGGGTGTTCGTCGTTTGGATACTTGGGGGGAGGGAGACTTGCCGGGCTAACAGATGCAGAAAAGAATAATTTTGTATAGACATAAAGAGACTCTGTAAATTTATTTTGAAAAAAAATATACCCGTGAAGTTTCTTGCCAGTTCTTCTTCACGAAGGTTTTTTTCGAACTGGTGGTAGAATCATGTTTTATTTGACGTCAATAAGAACAAGTAATTGTCAATGTTGAGAAATAAATATTTCATTTCATTTCATTTCATTTCATTTCATTTCATTTCATTTCATTTCATTTCAACCTGAGTGTCCTATATTGAGACACTGGGCACATGTGCATGTCTATGTGCCCAGTGCTTCAAAAAATCTGAAAAAATTTATGAATTAATATTATATTACATCTACTAACATAGTCTTTAAGTTCATTGTGTTACTAACCAAGATATGGATTATGGTCCGCAATAAAAGATTTTATTTATTTATTTATTATTTATAAAGGATTGTCAACAGTTTTTTTACATTATAGCTAAACATCTGTACAATGATTAAAAAAAAATTATATAACCCTGAATGAAAACTTCAAACCAAACAAATTCTCTGTCTTACATTTTAGTTCTTTCTACATTACTGCTCAAGTACTATATTTATAATGTGTTTAATTTGTTCATTCACAGTGAAAATGCAATGGATGAAGACTATTATTCACGTAAACAGCACAAAGACTTAGTGATAACAAGTTTGAGGGCCATTGTGACAGTGCAGTGGACCGTGCGAACTTGTGCTAAGATATTACACTGAATTCAGGATTTATCGTCTATGTGTTATAGAAATTATATGGTTATACTTTTATTATAACCGTAATTAACCAAATGTAAATGACGGATGACATAGATGAATAACTGAAGATTGCTTGGGTAATTAATAATATCATTTGGTGTGGGTGTTTTTTTAAATTATAAATCTTTTTATTGCGAGCAGGTCATTATTAGTCTACTTAAGAAACATTTGAAAAAGCTGTAACCCCTTATTTCATTCTAATACAGCTATGGTTAAAGCTATTGGTAAATATAAATGAAACAGATAAACAAACGTGCAGCTGAACTCAATCCTTTCGATAGCACTTATGAAATAGAGCTTTAATTATTCCTCATCTTCCATCAAATCAAAATATTTTATTTCACCATAGGTAAAAAAAATACACGTGATGAATGTCTTCTTGTTCTTCATATTCATCGTGAGTGCGTAAATACACCTTAACTTCGACTTTTAAAAGGTATACCGACAGACCTACAGGAAAACACTCATCACTCCTTTGTCATCATTATAAAAAATACATAAAGTAGGTAATTAGGCATTCAGCTTGGCTACGACATGAAAGAAACAAACATGCCTATACTATAATTGGTTTAAGTGTGCCTCATTCGGCTCTATATGGTTAACATATTTGAATTTTAAGTATACAGGGGTGGGCACTCGAAGTGTTACCAACATTTACTTGCTGTAGCAACCAAACTTATTAAATTAAGTGCCCATATTTTCACAGTCGTAAGTCTATTGTATTGTTTATAAACTTACAGAATCTTATTGTTTTTCGTCGCTGTGAAAAAAGTAATTCAGATGGAATTCAAACGCCACTGTGTCATTGCTTTGAATTTGGCTGGAAAATCGCAACCAGCCATTGTTTATGAGCTACATACATTAACATCTAAACAAAATGTTTGTGTATCGGACCATCACGCGTTACAATAATACGGGTAGCATCAAAAAACGCCATGGAGGTGGACAACCACCAACAGCAACATCATCAGAAATGGTTCGAAAGGTAAAGGCTAGAATTGAACAAAATCCACGACAATGCGCAGTTAAATTGGCAAACAGTCTTAATGTATCTGCCCGGAGCATAGGACGCATATTAAAAAATAAACTACAACTGAAGCCCTACAAAATACAAAAAGTGCAAGACTTGACACTTGCACAAAAGGGAGTTCGCCTATTTTTTTTTTTGTTCCCCTCAACGGGAAGGGCAGGAGGATAAAAAATGCTCAGACGCATACACTGGCGCGCGCGATCCAGGTTATGCGGGGCTCGTTCCGACGCCTACCAGAACCACTACCCACTAAAAAACCCCCTGTCGGCTCGTGCAATTTTTTGCCACTCAGCCTTCATCTGAGCGACGGCCAATTGCAGAAAGAGGCCGCGCTAGCGGGGCCCAGAAGGGGTCACCCGCTGGGATTTACATAGCACTGAAGGTGAATACATAGATAGCACTGAAGGTGCTCAAAATGATTAAAATAATTAATTATTTATTATTAATTATTTATAATAATTAATTATTAATAAATAATTAAAAAATTAAAAGTTGAAAAATAAAATTGAATTAATTCGGATTTACGTTAGAATTAGGATTTACGTTAGAATTTCGAATTACGCACGTACCACGGTGCGTTTGTGGCCCTGCGGCAAAAGAGGTTTTGAACTACCTGCAGTTAGTGCAGGAGGAAGGGTTTGGCGTGGGCAAAGATTAGCAGGGCATATGTCATGACGGGTCTAACGCAGACCTTATAAAGTGTACGTTTGTTTCTGAAAGACATTTTACTTTTTCTACCTAACATGCTATTTAGGCGGCCTAAGTAAGTAGTTTCGAAACTCTTTCGACGTGTGGCTTGGAAGAAAGCGTCGGATATAACGTGACGCCTAAGTATTTAGCACTGCGCTTCCAGGGGATGGGAATGCCTAACATTCGAACGTGGGGATCGCCAGCGGGACGACGGCATTTGTGGTCGAAGCGCATCGCAGAACTCTTTTCAGGGTTCACATCGATGCGCCATTTTTGAAACCATACACCAAGGGCGTTTACGGCCTTTTGGAGTCTGGTTATACAGTGCGGAACACTGTGGCCTTTGGTATAGAGTGCGGTGTCGTCGGCCAAGAGAGCTAGTTCGACGCCTTTCGGCGGGATGGGAATGTCGTTGGTGTACACGGTGTACAACAGAGGGGCGAGGACTGAGCCTTGAGGGACTCCAGCCTTTATGGGACGAGGCGCGGAAAGCGTGCCTTCATGTTTAAATCAAAACGTACGGTCTTTGAGAAACGACGCGATTAACCTGACAAGGCGATCCGGTAAGCCTATTTTGTAGAGTTTATAAACGAGACCGCTGTGCCAGATTTTATCGAAAGCCTTGGCTACGTCAAAGAAAACCGCGACTGTTTTATAACGCCGCGGATAGAAACCTTCAAGTATGTACTCGACGATTCGATGGACTTGCTGAGGGCAGGAGTGCTTAGCGCGGAAGCCGAACTGGTGGGAAATGATGAGGGGATCGCCATCCGTCGGAAACAGATGGTTCCGCATTCGAGCGAGTATGACTCTCTCGAGAAGTTTATACATGGCCTTGAGGAGGCTGATGGGTCTGTGATTAGCCGGGATATTCAGAGGTTTACCCGGATTGGGAATGTCTATGACTGTCGCTTCTTTCAAAGCTTTTGGAAAGTAGCTATGGTCGAAGCAGGCATTGAATAAAACAGCTAACAAGGTAAGCACCTGTTGAGGCAGGTGCTTAAGTGCGTGGTTGGAAATTCCATCCGCACCCGGAGCCTTTTTGGACTTTTGATTTCTAATGAGAAGCGAGATTTTGTCATTAGAGACTGTAACGGGGTCGGCGGTGATGGGGAGAGAGTGGGGTAGGAGATGGGGTGGAGAACGAAGTCCTTCTCTGCGAAGGACTTCGTTCTCCACCGCCTGGATGTGTAAGGGATCAGCAGGTTGCGTGCTGGGCGAGCATTGTGCGGCAATGCTGTCAGCGAAGCATTCGGCTTTCTCTTCGACTTCGAAGGCAGTAGTGCCATCGGGACGAGTGAGAGGAGGAATGTGAGAGGCGGTGTCTACTATAGTACGCTTGGTGGGACGAAGAGATATTCGCCATGAGACCGTTCATCTGAGCGTCCCGGAGTTCTGCGAGGCAAGACCTAACTTTACGTTGTAGCTGATTCGCAGCTGATATAGGCGGGCGTGGGATATTTCTTGGCTCTCCGGAGAGCCGCGTTCTTGGCTTTAATAAGATTGCTAACGGCTAAGGGAAGCGTGGGTTTACCTTGCTAAGCAACCTTTTCGTTGTCACTGATGGCTGAGCGAGAATGCATTTCACCTAGAAAGAGCTAAGGAGTTAAAGCACTTGCTCGTTCGTAGCGAGCTTAAAAATCTGGTATTTTCCGATGAAAAAATGTTTACGGTTCAGCAATACGTGAACAAACAAAACGATCGCGTATGATCTTAGAATTTCGAATTACGCACGTACCACGGTGCGTTTGTGGCCCTGCGGCAAAAGAGGTTTTGAACTACCTGCAGTTAGTGCAGGAGGAAGGGTTTGGCGTGGGCAAAGATTAGCAGGGCATATGTCATGACGGGTCTAACGCAGACCTTATAAAGTGTACGTTTGTTTCTGAAAGACATTTTACTTTTTCTACCTAACATGCTATTTAGGCGGCCTAAGTAAGTAGTTTCGAAACTCTTTCGACGTGTGGCTTGGAAGAAAGCGTCGGATATAACGTGACGCCTAAGTATTTAGCACTGCGCTTCCAGGGGATGGGAATGCCTAACATTCGAACGTGGGGATCGCCAGCGGGACGACGGCATTTGTGGTCGAAGCGCATCGCAGAACTCTTTTCAGGGTTCACATCGATGCGCCATTTTTGAAACCATACACCAAGGGCGTTTACGGCCTTTTGGAGTCTGGTTATACAGTGCGGAACACTGTGGCCTTTGGTATAGAGTGCGGTGTCGTCGGCCAAGAGAGCTAGTTCGACGCCTTTCGGCGGGATGGGAATGTCGTTGGTGTACACGGTGTACAACAGAGGGGCGAGGACTGAGCCTTGAGGGACTCCAGCCTTTATGGGACGAGGCGCGGAAAGCGTGCCTTCATGTTTAAATCAAAACGTACGGTCTTTGAGAAACGACGCGATTAACCTGACAAGGCGATCCGGTAAGCCTATTTTGTAGAGTTTATAAACGAGACCGCTGTGCCAGATTTTATCGAAAGCCTTGGCTACGTCAAAGAAAACCGCGACTGTTTTATAACGCCGCGGATAGAAACCTTCAAGTATGTACTCGACGATTCGATGGACTTGCTGAGGGCAGGAGTGCTTAGCGCGGAAGCCGAACTGGTGGGAAATGATGAGGGGATCGCCATCCGTCGGAAACAGATGGTTCCGCATTCGAGCGAGTATGACTCTCTCGAGAAGTTTATACATGGCCTTGAGGAGGCTGATGGGTCTGTGATTAGCCGGGATATTCAGAGGTTTACCCGGATTGGGAATGTCTATGACTGTCGCTTCTTTCAAAGCTTTTGGAAAGTAGCTATGGTCGAAGCAGGCATTGAATAAAACAGCTAACAAGGTAAGCACCTGTTGAGGCAGGTGCTTAAGTGCGTGGTTGGAAATTCCATCCGCACCCGGAGCCTTTTTGGACTTTTGATTTCTAATGAGAAGCGAGATTTTGTCATTAGAGACTGTAACGGGGTCGGCGGTGATGGGGAGAGAGTGGGGTAGGAGATGGGGTGGAGAACGAAGTCCTTCTCTGCGAAGGACTTCGTTCTCCACCGCCTGGATTTGTAAGGGATCAGCAGGTTGCGTGCTGGGCGAGCATTGTGCGGCAATGCTGTCAGCGAAGCATTCGGCTTTCTCTTCGACTTCGAAGGCAGTAGTGCCATCGGGACGAGTGAGAGGAGGAATGTGAGAGGCGGTGTCTACTATAGTACGCTTGGTGGGACGAAGAGATATTCGCCATGAGACCGTTCATCTGAGCGTCCCGGAGTTCTGCGAGGCAAGACCTAACTTTACGTTGTAGCTGATTCGCAGCTGATATAGGCGGGCGTGGGATATTTCTTGGCTCTCCGGAGAGCCGCGTTCTTGGCTTTAATAAGATTGCTAACGGCTAAGGGAAGCGTGGGTTTACCTTGCTAAGCAACCTTTTCGTTGTCACTGATGGCTGAGCGAGAATGCATTTCACCTAGAAAGAGCTAAGGAGTTAAAGCACTTGCTCGTTCGTAGCGAGCTTAAAAATCTGGTATTTTCCGATGAAAAAATGTTTACGGTTCAGCAATACGTGAACAAACAAAACGATCGCGTATGATCAAAGTGTAAATCAAACGACAATTAGGACCAACGAATTGCTCTGCGAAAGCAAGCACCAGCATTGGTGATGGTTTAATAATAATAATAATAATCGTTTATTTGCAAGAATGTGTGTACAATAAGATGTTGTAGATAATAGTATTCCCAATTCACAAACTGCCAGATATAGGCGTGCAAATATTATTGGTTTACATGTAGGTTACCAACTCTCACTAAAATTTAATTTTTAGTTTACATGTCAGTCTAAACATAAAAAAAAAATTATAAAAATAAACATACAGTCATGGTTCTCAAGACAACATTACTAATGTCAATCAATCTACAATAAAAAATAAAAGTTACATTCACGGTTCTAGTCATTTCTATTAATTATAAAATAAGGTTATTATCATTCAAATATTCATCCAGTCTATAATAACACTTCTCTATCAATAACCTGAATACCTTATGTTTAAATTCTAAAGCTGTCAGATTTTTATAAGAATCCGGGAGGTGATTAAAGATTGTGATTGCCATTCAATACACATTCCTACTGAAACATTGCAGGCGACGTTGTGGCATATATAGTTTGTTATCTAATTTTGCTTTATTTCTAGTTCTGAAATTATAAATTTGTTTCTGTATTTGAAATAGTCTTAAATGGTTTTTTACAAAAAGTAAGATTTCAAAAATGTAAAGGCTTGGTAGTGGGAGTATTTTATTATCTTTAAATAAGGGTTTACAACTGTCTGTGTAATCTGCTTTACAAATTGCCCGAACACTTTTTTTCTGAGCTATGAATGCCCTGTGTGGTTTGGGCCGCGGTAACTGCTACGGGACGTTCACCTCTCGATTTCATAGAACAGGGTGCAAAGATAAACCAGCATATCTACCGTGAAAAGATTTTAAACGATGCTTTCTTATTTTGGGCACGTAAGCAATTCGGTAGAAACCATTGGACGTTTCACAAGACTCGGCACCATCCCACAAAGCCCGTGAAACCCAAATTTTTTTGATAGAAAAAGTTCCGTGCTTCATTTCTTCGCAACAATGGCCACCATATTCTCCGGACTTAAACCCGATGGATTTTTCAATATGGTCAATCCTGGAGGCCAAAGTGTCAGTAAAAAAAATATGAGACGGTCGACGTCTTAAAGATTGCTCTTCGCCGAGAATGGAACAAAATACCAGCAGACCACATTCGTGCAGCGTGTGAAGTCTTCTCGGACAGACTCGATGCTGTTATCCTCGCTTAAGGTGGCCACATCGAGCAATAACTTTTTGTTTTTAATTTTAATGTTTTTTTTTATATACTGAAGTTTTTAAATAAAATAAAAAACAAAATTGTCAAAGTTACAGCATTTTTCATTAGTAACACTTCGAGTGCCGACCCCTGTATATAATGACCGTTTTTTAAACTAAAACAATAAATACTGAAACATAATGCTTACAGGTAACCCTTGTTTGTTGAAGTTGATGTTAGTCCTGACGGTGCGGTGGTGGAGAGGCTGCACGGGTCTTGCGTTGTTTCCCAGCGGGGCCTTCGGACTTAGCTGCGAGCCTTGCATGAGACGACGCAGAGCGTACATCTGTTGGAGAGAGAAATTTTGTCAAAGTCAAAGAAGTAGAAGTATATTGAAACACAAGAATTATCTATTGCATAATTTGCATTTGAACATTTTCGACAAATAAGCAACCCTCCAATCTCAAAGAACTCTTTCATAACACAAACATATGTATATGTCACTTTCACTTTCCATTAGCTTCAAGTAATTTACTTACGTGGTGCTTACGTAATCATCTTAAAATAAGCCTTTTGTATTAGCAAAGATCATGCAACGTAACAAATCTAAGGGTGATCTAGTAGATTTAAGATTACCCTTAAAGCAGTTAATGGATTCAAGAGGTTCGGCCTTTTTTTTAAATATTTGAACTCTTAAAAATAAAATCCAGTGAATTCCTCTAAATAAGTTAAAAAAACCGGTAAAGTCTTAAACAGTTAATACTAAAAAAGCGCTATTAGTTAACAATTTATTTGCATAAAACGATATAATGGACCATTGGTTTGTGTTAACTCGGCAACACAAACATATGAGTTGATAAAATTTTAATATGATATGTATGATTCATTCAAATGTCCATTTTAGGTATACATCTGTGTAAGGTTATTTGACCTGAACGTAATAGATGGTATAACAGGAACTGTTCCCGGTTTATTTTCTAACCTTTGGTCCTTTCAAAATAACTTCGGGGTTATATCCTTATTCCTTGTACAAAGATAAGTGTTTCTCGGAATGATTAAAGTTATTTTAATATTAAAATATACCAAATTTTTGCACAAAAACCCTTTTGATTAATAGTTTTTTAACGAATCGTTTTTACATCTCAAAGATAACGCTCTGAGATTTTAATTTATAAGATTTTTAGGCCTTATAGATTCTTATGGCTTTGTTACAAATTAAAGGGTTGTTCTCTAGCAAATGTTTAATTTAAGTCTAGCACGAGATTTCTTCGCCACGTTTTCTCTCCTACCAAACGAGCTAGCTAGACGAACTTTCAGTCATTCACTACCTACTAGTAAACACAACAAGCGCTGCGAAAGAAGTACACATTCAATACTTTGGTTTTCAGTCGAAATATGTCACGTCGACACATGTCACGTGACATCGTGATTGTAGAGAGGTGTCTTCATTTGGCTGTCAAATGGCTTATTTCTTCGCTGTGTCAAGGACTTCATGATAGATACTGGATTTTAATTTTTGAGTAACATTTTGAAATTACTGCAAGTTTCACCGATTGTACAAAATGATATGTTCAACTGAAAGGACCATTATGCCCTTTTGCCCAAGTCGTATCCAAAGTTTGTGAATTTTAGAGAAATTCGAATCATTAACTACTTTTTATTACTTATTAAAATTAATTGATACTCAAATGCAAGAGGTCTTAAAATGATTTCAAAAGTTATTATATTTTATTACAATAGGATAACATAAACCTGCTTTTCATTCATTTTAAGTTTCTTTTTACTGTCATACTGACCTCCTGTTTAGAAATATAAATAGGTTTATTGAAGATGATCCAGACGGCTGTTTCCCAGCAACCAGGATGGGTGGTAGAACCCTCGTAGGTAAGGTACTGTTGCGTGTTAGGGAGCAGCGAGCTTAGAGGCAGATGCTTGATAGGGTAGGAGCTACCTGTGAGGAAATTATGGAGATCAATTTCAATTTTTAAAGACAATTGGGTATGCCAGAATAGGTATTTTTTTCTGGACGAATTGTATATTGTGTCATATTTTTAGACACCTGACTATGCGTGTAAAAAGTTTCACGATGATCTGAGCTAGAACAAACTTACTTCTGAATTTATAATATTAGTTTTAATAATATAAAGTGCATATTTTGTCAAAGATCTTACACAATGATACAGTTTACTACTACCATTTTGGAGTAGAGAATCTTGTGAATACAGATATTAGTTGACTAGTCATATTTTGCGTTGCTCAATTCGGCTTTAATATCGTTTTTTATTCGATTGGAAAATATACAATCAATCAGATTATGTTTATTTCCTTTAAACATACCTCGGAATATAACCTTATTGAAAGCGCTTGTGATTAGTCTCAGTTCCTTGTTCGTAGGTTCACCGATCTGTTAACAAAAATATCAACATTTATGGACGCAATCAAACAGTTGGTACTTATTTTGAACCAATTTCGAATTCTTTGATACGCAGATTTTAAAATTTCTATCAATGTATAAGAACTTGTAAGGCATTGAATTAGTGTAGTTCAGTATCTCTTTGAATAGTTAACAGAAGATCAGTTACCCAAGTCTCTAAACTAGATTTCTAGTTGGGGGAATATGTAATATAATTCTCAAACAATTGCGCGGGCTCATTTGAGAGTGGGAAAGAGAAAGCCAGTGGTATTGTTTCAGTACAGAGAATAATAAATGTTTTGAGATGATGATTAATTTGAATTTGGTTTATTTGGCCCAATATGCCGATACACATTTTATTGGTTTTGAAGGTATTCTTACCTGAACCATGAGGGAAATCCCAACGACGCCTTGTGACTTGTGCTGTGCTTCTGACATGTTGTGGTATAGCTCCTTGTTGAAGCCATATAGTTGGATCTTAAAATAAAACATCGAAATAAGTATATAAGGAACAATGAAATGAAATGTTAAGTAGACTTATGTGTCTTATTTGTTTTCTACATTTTCGTAATTTTGTTGAGTTCGTCTGTAGATATTGAAAGGTGGCTTTTTCCATTAGCTAAAGATTTTTTTGTTTATTTTGACTGTCTGAAGTTTTACAATGATAATTTTTTTTGTAAAACTTACTTACTACACAAATAGAATTTTATTAACTTAAAATAACTACAATACAACTAATTCATTAGATGGGTTTCATTAAAGCTACATAACTAACTGGCTCACACCCAAAAATGAACTGATCAAAGTTCCTTTCGATAGCCATCAATTAATTTGCACAAAGAGGCCGAGAATTTAATGCCACTTTACTGATTGGATGGTTTTATGCAAGATCAAATCAATGAGATAAGAACCTGAAAGAAAGTATTTACCTGTGTTAAATGTGATAAATGAAATAGAATTTACGTTATTTTTGTCTTGCATGTCAAACTCGACTTGTTGCTTTTTACCTGACCTTATAATATAAGGTCAGGTAAAAAGTGTCTTAGTGTTTTGCACCCAAAATGCGAACAATTTTTTTCATATCATACCTATTTAAATTTAATTATAATGGATCAATTTGTTCAATACTTTGTTGCCATTTTGTAGATAGTGACAAGAAGTTGTTGCTGTAAAAATTTTGTTACTCCTGATTTTTGATTAAAGAACTATACAAAGTAGGTAGTTTCAACAGTCCTTTTTTGACCTCAACCTGCCTTAAGAATATGAAAAGACCGATATAAGTGGAAATCTGAATGTGCAAAGTCAGAGATGTATGGGAGATGCATTACAACTTGCAAACCAAACTGTCTTAATTTTTAATGAGTGGCTAAAAAGGTGGCATAGGGCGTATTGTGATGAAGGAATACATGCTTTCTGATTTGTGACAATTCCTATCAGTTTTGCTCATTTTCTGTAGCAGTTAAGATCTAAGTTGATGCCGCTCCAATCCCACCAAGCACACATCGTCCTTTTACCGGTTAATCCGGGTTTTGCTACAATATGTGGTGCTTAACCGCTCTTTGACCATTACTTTTTGCACGTTCTTGTCGAAGATGATCCACTTTTGACACCACACACATCACTAGTGATTATTCTCTTTAAACAAGCTTCAGTTTAATTATGTTTCAGAATGGAATCGGTTCATGCACGGTTCATTAAGTTTCGTTTTGTGAGCTCGTGTGGTACCCAAACTATTACATTGTAAAGTCAAACTTTTTCAAATGGGTTCAACCTGTCTTGTGGTCGATTTCCAATTCTTCAGCAATGACCTTACCGTCGATATGCCAACCTTGCTCCAATTTTCCAAAATCGCGTCCTGTTTTTTCAAAAAACTGTTACCGTAACATAGCGACTAACGAAATTTACAGCTTCAAAACCGACCAACTTTGTGCTAACCTAACTTTCACTGCTTTTTATCCATAACCACTACAAACATTTTTATTTGACGCTTTGGACGCGTTTTTCACTTTTAAAATAGTATTCATAAGAAAAAAGATATACTTTTTTCTTCAGATTCGCTCAATTCATCAAACTTTAAATACAAACTTTTCAAGTATCAAAATCAGCCAGAAGTAAACACTACAACCAAAGCCATATAATTACAAAATATTACAAACAAACTACGAAAAGAAATTTGCCTCGATAAATTACATTGCCATAATTTTGTCAAATAAGTAATTATGAAACAAAACAAAATATTTACACCGCGATGGAAAACACGTCTTTGTTTTAAAACATATCCAGAGAATTAGATTTTGAACATATAAAATAAAGAATAATTTTATTCTAACACTTATTTGCATGTGTGTATGCAGTTATTGGCACAGTTTAACTTATTCATTCGACTTTTGTTAATTAATCAAGCATTATTCAACAGATTTTCTATACTTTTTGTCTATCGTTTTTAAAGTTAAACAATTGCCTACCTAGTTGTACTAAAATGTAATTATTGCTAGCGTAATTATCGACACTCAAAATAACAAAATTAATTTTGCTTATAACGGATGTTTACATAACAAGTCACACGTCCACAAGTCACAATTAGCAAAATTTTGTAAATGCTGATTCTGATCACTAGTGATGTTACTTTAGCAAAGGTCGGTCTTAAAGAGAATTATGTTATAAATGAAAAGATTTCGTTACACTTGAAATTAATTACAGTCTTAAGTCCGAATTATTCACTCAAGTAATTGAGAAATTTCATGTTTAAATGCTATATTTTGTTAAATTGTTTTAAGTAATATTTTTTGTTTGAACCCTTATCCCATAAGGGTATATTCGTATAATATATTATATGATCTTCTAAATTTCTTAATAAATCTATATTCTATATTCTATCTATATCTATTCTTAAAACCTTGGTGGATAACACATAGTTGTTTATGAGTTATGACCACCGCAGTTCTACAACCCCCGTCCCCCAATGTGTTTTTATACTGCTTTATTATTATGCATTACATAGTAACAAAACTGAAATAAGGTTTCGTAAAGTTTTATTTATTTAGTTTAGACACTGTCTAAATGTATAATGCCAATTCAAAATCCATATATATACACAAGTGTATATATATATATATATTTTTTTTTTATTATACAAACTTAAATGTAAATACATTATAATACCGCGCATGAAAACATCACAACGTACCTTTGACCAACAGTAATCAAACTTAAAACAAAACATGTAATTTTTCCCCATGAATCATAAAAGGTTAATTGTTTGAACAAAAATAAAGTTACATTTTGCCAACTTCATATTCGAATATCGTGGTCAATATGCGGGTAGTTCAAGAATCTCATCGAATAGTTAGCGTTTCGGCGCCCCGACCTATTGCATATTTTAGATTGTTTTACTCAAACGTTACAATGTAACCCAATATCTAAATTATATATTTTGATTTTAATAGGCTTAAATTTTCTGATAGATAAGGCTAAAACGCAGAGTGAATTTTGTATTTCTGTAAGTGTTTAGGATAAACTGCTTTTGATATATTGAAGTCGTAATTTGAATTCATAAAGATAAGATCTGACATCATATGATAAACAAAAAAAAAAACTAAGTTATTTGTTTATGAGTTACTTATGTTTTATATTTTTATAGAAGTTGATTACAGAATCTACTCCGAACAACCTCACTATGCGGCCTTTTCATTCGATCCTTTAATGCTTATAAAGAAAACGCTACGACTTTAAGTCCATACTCAATGTTTTGGTAACTAAGGCCTGATTTTTCAATTAGAAAAAAACTATTATCCGCAGAATAGCTTTGACACCTGACAAGACTTTGCATGGAAATTATGTCAAATGCTCGAAAATATTCGACTAATAACAATTATCTAAGCATTAAAAAGCAGTCCTTAGTCAGGTACATACACTCTGGCACAAAATACCTAAAGAAATAATAATTTCCGTATCTGATATACAAAAAAGTCATATTTGACATTCGTCTAGTTGGCTTGATCGTGATACGTCACGTGACAGAAAGTAGAAAGATGTCTTGATTTGGTTGTCAAATTTCCCGACTTCATGTTAGACCTAATGGTTCGAGTATTTTGGGGCCACCCATGTTAAGGGATTTTTTTAATAACTCCACAGAATAAAAACTTATTATACTTAAAAATCTTTAAAAAAATTAAACTTATGCGTAGAACATAGTATACTTACTATTCAAATGTTATTCTTGTAGCCCGTGTTGGCAAGTAGCCAAGACAAACGTTAAAGGAAAGTTATGGAGGCGAATACATTTGTATGCACTCTTGAAATATAGTTGTTAAGATTTGAAGTATTTATTCACATTTACGTAGGTATATATTATTGTCATAAATAATTATTGTTATGAAGTTGTAGATGAAATTAATTCTTCCATATTAATTCTAAGTTGTTCATATTTGCTTGACATTCATCAAGTGTTGTTCCAATAATGGAATAAAATATTTTGAATTAAATTTTTAATTTAATGTAGGAATTTGTAATTAGTATGTAAAGTTTAGTATTTTAATATGTTTGACTGGTATAGCTTTTGTATATGCCGGCCAAGTGGCGTGAGTGGTAGTACCCCTGCCTCGTACGCCAGAAGTTCCAGGTTGGAGTCCTAGTGCTTTCATTTCTGTGATGTACACAGATTTTTTTTTCTGGTCTTGGTTGTTTATATTTGTAAACGTATATATATTCTGGGTTCCCCCCAGTTCGCTGAATGTTCATCCATAACAAGCTCTGCTTATTTTGGGGCCTTTTTGCTTTGAAATAAATGATTGAACATATTCAGCAGTTGTTACTAGTTAATACATAGATCCTATCATCAGAGGCCAGTGAGGTTTTTAAAGGTGACATGATCAACTGATACTAAAATGTACCAACGCGATAGATTTGATATGTATAACGCTTTTGGCTCTATTCAATATAAATTACAAGTTTACATTCGTAGAGATTTTTATTTTTCACTGTACTCTACAGTCCAAAGTTTTCTGATTGCAATATCTAGTAGTAAGTATTGATCATTGATATTATCACCTATTGATTCCAATTTTTGTGACATGGTTCGTGATAACGTAAATAAATAATTCAATCTTTATTTGATACGCACCTCGCCTGGAAAAGTGTGATGATCAATTTGGTGTTCTGATCCCCTGTTATCCTCCATGCCATAATGGAAATAGATCTCCTCAAATTGGTATCGGTAGGAGAGAGGTCCTCCGCTGATGTTCACTTGGTGCTTAGAGTCCTTCTCCACTCGGAAGACCAGGGATTGGCCAGTGTTCTGAAGGACTCCACTGACCTGTGAAAAAAAATTATGAAAAGATCTAATAAATTTAATAAAAAATAAAAAATAATATTATACGACCTTTATAGAGGGCTGAAACTAAAAAAGATTTCAGTTATAAACGTTCAGAATGTAATGTAATGCTGTTTTTACCCGTGGAAAGCCTTTAAGAGGTATTTTTGTGATTTTTTTTTATCGAATAAATATATGGATCCTATGATTTCAATGCATTTTTTCAGTATTACAAACTATATAAAAATGTTTACTGTTAATTGACGTGGAAGCGACACTTTTACGCTATATTATTCCGGCGTATAGCTCTTTAAATACGTAATCCTAAATTATTATTTTCGAAATGTTATAAGATCTTAAAGTCATCTCACCTAATTTGGTACAAAGCATTTAGAGTTTACCTAAAAGCAATCCGAAGTTACATTTATATCATTATTCTTTAATACGGATAAAAAAGTAACCCAAAAACATTTTTCCCTTTCAGCCTACGATCAAAGATATTCAATAACCTGGAAAGTGCACCGCAGGAGTCGGTCTATCAATCAATGGCGCACCTTGATTAAAGCGTGCTAAGTTACTGGCTTTGAGTGTCGATGACATATTACGTATAGTCACGCAACCGCACGCTGACGAAGATGTCGAATTTTGGAAGTATACAAGTATTTGGATAGGTTTTGTTTAATTGGAATTTGATAGATTGGGAAGGCTGAGCCAAGTGTGATGCTAATTTTGAATTTGTATTAAGTATATTTAAATTCTGGGTAGTAAGAATTATATTTAACAATAAATAATATTTTTTATTTTTATTTTTCTTTATTTAGGAAACAAACAGATACTTTAAATACAACAATATTCTTCAAATAATTCACAACCCGGCAAAGTTTCTTCTAATAAAATTTAAAATTTTTAGTTAATTTAAGATGTAGAATACCAACAAATTACACTGTTAAATAATATGGATTTTATAACAAATTGAATTTAAATTAACACAATTAATCGAGGATTATTAAAGCAAATTGAATTATTTCTCTACATTTACAAAATAAAAAAATTTGGATATGTAGTATAAAAATGCTATAAATTACTTCTTGAGGACTTGCGAAGTTTCTCTAATGATATGCTTAAATTGCTTTATAGAGATTGAATATATCTAGGTTACTGAACACTTTATTGTTTGAATTACAAGATCTGTAAATAAATTAATTTGTTGCATAATTCGTACGCATTGTGGATGGCTGAAAAGCATGAATTCTTCTTGAATTGGTGCGGTAACAACGAAAATTAATCTGCTCTAAAAGATATGGTGAATCGATAAAGTTATTAATAACTTTTAAAAGAAACATTTGATCGCGAGCTGAGAAACAAGTTTTATTTTAATAAAAATTGCCGTCACGTGTACGGATGTATACAATATAAGAATAATCTTTTGTTAAAATTATTTGATAAGATAACCAAAGCATTTAAAATATTTTTACAATTGACCGAACAGCAAAAAAATAAATATATGAAATACTAAATTTTGCGGAAAAGTTTATTACTTTCAAATAAGCTTAATCACGAAACTTTTAACCTTACAAATATTGCTTCTAAAGAATTAATATTTCTTTTTATACTTTGAGTATGACTATTAAAAACGTTTAAACCATTAGAAGGGAATTCAATTTACATATTAAATTGGGAACTTTTAACTCCTTGATTTTGTTCCCTTCCAGTCTTCAAAAACAAGAATATCCTTGTTGTTTCATTCTAGAAAGAGGCGTGCCATGCCCTTGTTCCCAAAATTACAGAATACTCCAACAAAAAGATATACCTAGCCGTATAATCGATGATTTAACAAGATCAACTCGAAAGATTAGCTGTTTGCAAGTTTTCTCATTAGCAACGCTTGTAGAGAAAAGTTGCAAGTTATTTTATTTATCGCTTTTGTTAACTCGTTGTTGGTAATGCGTAGTGATTTCCTCTTATCTTCTCAATAAAGGTGATCAAATTAATATGGTTCGCTTATTTTTCATATTCGAAATATCGTTGTTTATTTTTGTTTAACAGTACTTTTGTTGTATCTTTAATTTATAATACATTGTTATTTGTCGTTGACAATCGTATTTTGACAAATAGTAAACTATAAGTAGGTCATATCATATCTAAGCCTAATGGCTTTCCTAAATTGTTTATGCATATTTTTACATGTAAATTGAATCTCTTACAGATATAATACAATGCCTAACCTACTATGTACATAGGGAAAAGTAGCCAAAAGCCTGGCAGAATTACCGGATTTGATCGCTATACTTGCTTTTTTTTCCAACTGTTTATTTTACAAATTGTTCTGTATCCGTCACATATTTCAAAAACTGCGAGTGCAAGCGTGATGTTTTTTAAATAGCTTTGCGTAAAATTGACAACATAAGCTAAAAGTAAGTTGAATTAGTTAGATAAATATCCAATAATTATAAGTGTCCAATAATTATACATAAAAAGAGATAAAAAAATACCGAACAGTATAAAAGTCTTTGCTTATTTCCATAATAATCTTGCCGGCTGGATTCAAATCCGAAACCCCCCGAATATAAAAAAGAATACTGACAAACAAATTGAAACTGGTGGATATCATGCCTAACAATAATTTGTATACCCATTACAAACAATACAAAGTTGAACATACATACGAAAATCAATTCCACAGGCTAATCTCAAACGTTAAACTATGATAAATGAATTTACATTCGCATATGACACGACTAATCACACGCCGACACTATCGTATCCACACATTCTACGCATTGAGCATTCCGTACATGTTTAGTAGCATGTAGAGATGGTTCGAGAAATTGTTGTTTCCATAATGTTGTGTGGGCTATGGTTGAAACTGTCTGGACCGTTTAAAAATTTTTTGATTGGAGATTGGTTTTCAACCGTTGATCTACATAAGAAAGATGGAATCCTAAATATATTTAATTATTTTACTTGAATTTTTTAATATCGACGGCCAAGCACAACACATGCTGACCCTTACTATCGATATACTCCCTAGCACACTACAACAGGGTCTTTCCGTGGAATTATTCATTCCGACTGAATTACAAGCACGGTAATGACATGGTAATATATTCTTGTGCGATAGCGTATCGCGAGGGTTATCGGACGTTTTTGCTAGGAATTCAGTCTCTACAGGTTTTAGTGCAATGTTTTAAGATAAGGAAGGACGTTCATGTTAAGAACTTAATTTGAAATTTGAATTTTTAATTGTTGGGTATTTTAGGTGTTGAAAGACAATTCAATATTTTGTATCAGAAAAGAGTAACTTGTTTCATATTTTTTGGAAATGAATTTAGAAGAGCGTTTGTATATAATCTTATATGATGGAAAACCAACATGAAAATAAGATTTTTTTGAAGATTTTGATGTGGATGTAGCCATGTACTTGTAGGTTTAAATAGTAATAGCTTCCAATTGGTTTTAGTGTATGCTATGTTACTATTTATTTATATTTGCTATGTAATGCTACATGCTATTTAAGATCCATTTTATCATTTGTTTTTGTTCTTCACAAAATAATGTGAATATCCAGTTAAATATTTTATTTCAGACGCAAAATAAGTTCTCCTTTAGCAATAAACTGCAAAATCTAGGCCAAATTAGTAACGCTGGCCTTGTGACTTTCAGAATACAAGAACACAAAAATTTGCCATACACCCACCTAAATGCCCTATCAATGCAAAATAGTGTTGTAGCACTTCCTTACTGATAACACGACCGACAACAAAGGATGTGCAAAAAGATTAAAACTAAAATAAACTTTGGTATAATTATGAAATGCTTATTTATTTGTACAACAAAACATATCATAAATTGCAACTGAAGAACATCCTTAAAATTAATGGAAACAACATTAATTGAGATATAACAACACATTTTTTACAGATACAGAATAATATGTTTAAATCATAAGGGTTAACTTGTTACTGCTTCACGCTACAATGACTGAATAGATTTGTTAAAAACTATGTTTTCAACTTGAACATGATGGGGAGTAACAAATTAATAAACTTGACTTCCGGAACTTTTTACGGAAACAGAAAAATACCTGAGCGAAGTTTTTAAGCAAGTAATATCTTCAAAAAATTTAATATTCTATTCATGAATATTACAGTACTGTACATTAGTAATGACTATTGTATATATAAATCAGATAGATAATAGGGATACTTTTGGTGTTCGAAAGTAACGGGTAAATTGTTGTGAACCGTGTATGCTTCCAACTGCAGGGAGATTCCCAGCAGTTCCTAGTTAGCATACATTTGCGTAGGCTGTCGAGGATTACTGCTGTAAGCTGTTGCAGTGTTAATGCAGTTGTATTGTGGATAAAGAGATTGTTATATCTCTGTTTATTTCCTTAAAACATATTGAGTAGAGTTGTTTAATTTCATTTCTTCGTTGTCTAGTGACATGCACGGCACTGAAAAAGTAATTTGATTGAAATACGCATTTAACGGGCTCAAGGGACTTTTTTATAAAATTTTTACTTTCGGATTTTTAGTTTTGTAGGTAGGTAATATTGTTTACAGTAGATGCTAAACAGTGAGAATATTGAATGTTCAGTAAGATTTTATAATTTAGTAATAGATATAGAAGCGGACGGAAATTATTTATCTACCCCAATACAGAAAAGTATGAGGAAAGCTAATGAAGATATCTTACACCCAATACCCCCAGTATAACGCGGGTCAGTGGCTCAGTGGTTAACACACTGGCTTTTCGTCCCGTGTAATTCCTGGTGACAGCAAAATGTACCAATAAGTTTTTACGACTTAAATACATAAAGCCGACTAATCGAATGGTGAAATAAAACATTGCGAGAAAACCCACTCACAAAAGAAACTATTCTGTGGGTATGTGTAAAGTGTGCCAACCCACAGTCGGCATGCATTGTGAAATGCAAATTGTCTTACACCACCCCTTGGTTGTGTGATGTTGTTATCTTTACAGTGGGAAAAAACTAATGATCTAAATACATAACGAAGGTAAAATGATAAATAAAAACGCAAGTAATTTGAATGGAATTTGGTTTATATTTTCCCAATATTACCCCAGGATACTGGCACAAGTTAAACTGCGCAGCGGCTTCCCAAATAAGGGAAAGCATATTTAGTAATTATGAGGCAACATACCTTATGCTTATCAAACTGGATATCTCTCAGCCACGGGTCAAACAATAACTTGTCTGGTTCCACGTTGACAGGGCTCTGTCTTCGCCCCTTGTTGCACATACTCCATTGGGGGTTGATGAGTCCCCAGAATCCTGGACCTGTAGAACAATAAACTGATTAGTTTTAAATTTTTTGACCAAAGTACCAAAGACAGTTAGACAAAAACTTAAGTTTAATAATGGACAGGCCTGTGAACACTCATCTTCATTGCAACATTTTTCCATTGAGGCAAAATAAAAACTAACATTTCTCTACTCGTTTCACATTCAACTGCAGACAATACTTTCTTAAATTAGTATTCAGAGAGGTAAGATAATATTTATCATTAAAAAATGTTCTGGCTTGATTTATTTTCATGTCATGTTTTACATATGTAATCAAAGGCCATCTAAGTCTTTTTATCAGGGAGACAAGCGATTTTTTAACAATTGTAAACTCTTCGTTTATTGCAGCTGAGCTAGTAATTAGTACATTATTTTTTGCTGAATACCCTACCCTGGTGGTAAGGACACTTGTAAAAATTGAACCTTCGTTACGTCAAAATTATTTTTCCATATGTCTTTGTCACTTTGTTTTATTAGCAGACTCTATTTTTATTAAATTTTAGAAAAAAGAAAGAAATTTTATTGGTTTGTTAACATAAATGTTAATTCAAAAACAAATACACAAAAAAAAACAGTGAAATTCAAAAAGTTAGGTTTAATATTTATTCTTATAAGTAAAGTAAGCAAAAAGGCCCATGCTCAGCTTGTTGTCAAATGGTGCGTCAACTGGTATGTCAAATTTGATTTACAATTGAGATGTTCGTTTACATATAATAATCGAATTCTTAAGTAATTTGTGTAAAAGTAAAAAGTGGTCTTCCTATTTAAGTACACATAAAACATTTGGTTTACTTTGTGGTTTTTATGTAAAGAAAAATGTCTGTGATTAAGAAACTGAAAGTTTTGACATCCAAAGAAATATGTGTCAAACGTCTTGTTGAATATACCTACTATACTCCGCACGCCGAATGATGATCCCTATGACGTTTCAACTGACAGTCGTATTAGTTATGCGAAACAATTTCGATAAAATACTGTTTTTTCAGGCAAATGTCATGTCATTCAGCCAGGTCATTCAACATAATAAGCAATATTTATTTATTTTGAAAAAAAGACTACGCGCATTGATGGACATAAAACACTAGATAAAAAAGTAACAGCCTTATTATATTTTATTTTACTTTACTTTAATTTTTATTCAAATTGCATAATTTAAAGAATTTAAAATTCTTTTTGAATTGAATTTTAAAGAATTCATAATTAGCTATTATAAATAAAATACAAACTCAAAGCATTTGTTTTATATTTCCAACAAATTATCGATATTTTGTTTATCGATGTGTCCCTTCTTAGTCGATAACAGCTTGACGACGTAACTTTTGTAGCACGCACCATGTACATTTGCATTGAGTTTTTTTCTATTATTTCCGAACATTACGTAATAATTTCTTAATATTCATTTTTATAATTTACAATTGTACACAATTATGATTTTTTCGTCTTTTTAATGGACCTCTAAAGGATTTGATGTGATAGGACGTCAGTACAATGTTAAGCGCTAACGAACTGTCATAGGGATCATCATTCAGCGTGCGGATTATAATGAATCATAGACATATGATACTGTCCGATGTTAATGTTTCTACAAACATATCTTCCGTGAAGGCTGCAGCGCAGTTCTTTGGCACAAAAACCGTGAATACAACGGATGGAATGTTATGTTAATGACCCCGACAGAAAAAAATGTTAGGGTATTAACCACTCTGTTAATAACATATAATAACTTACAGGTCACCCTATACTTAACTGAACAATCACTATTGATCAAAATACCAACACACTCTAAAATATTTAAAACACGCACGTAAGCTTCGTCCAATCATTTGCTTCAATAACCTCTAATAGAGTTCTTATCACACATTCATTTAGTTAGAATAGTTTCCGATGACCAATCAAAATGATATCTACCTAAATGGCCTATTGAATGGGCCTGAAAACGTTATCAATTCAATGGGATTCGGAATACCGCAAAATTTGATACCCTTGGTGCACTGAATCGTACTTAATGTCACATGGGGTTCGTTTCCATTATACATGTGCGTATATTTTTCTGCGATGACAGATTTTCTGACAGCTCAGAAGTATAGTAAATAAATTACAGGATACATGGCGCTATACTATTTCCATTTCTTTATTTTCTCGATGACAGCTCCTTTGTAACCTTGTGCGAGCGTTTTTTCTACCTTATGTATGCATTATTTTATAAAAATATGACGTTTACACACGTACAAGGTTATATAATACCAGAGTCGGAGAAACTGATAGGGATGGAGCTATTGGATGGAGTTAGAGAGCATTATATCAAATTAGAACTGTCATCGAGAAGATAAAGAAATGGAAATAGTATAGTCAATGTTGGTTCTATTTTTTATTTTACGTTGATCGTTTAAGAAAGGCAAAGAACTACGCCATACAGCCTGGTCTATCCCAAATATTTTTACATTTATCTAATTATTTTAGCACTAAATTTATATTTTGTATTAATGAAGTCACTTCAGCCTCTTTTCAGCCTACCTATCTTATAGTATATATTCCGTCCAGCTTTTTGAATGATCAATTTGCGCTTGTTTTATTTAACTATTTATTATTTATAGGGTTTTTGTCAATTTGACATGTCAACCCTATCGTAACTTATACTATTATCACTTACATATAGAACATTTGTATAGCCAGTATAGCTATTTCAGATATTGGTACAATACTCGCGCTTGTTGATAACGCAGAAAGTTGTGTAGATTTCTAGACTTATAGGAAATTTTTTCATTTTTTATTAGCATGCATTTTTAATTTTGTACATTTAGTAAAATATTTGATAACAAGGAAATTCTGTAAATAAACAACGTTAATTTCTGACAAGAAGGCAAATTTTTTTTTTTACAAAACCTACTTCAGCCGATTTTACCCTGAAAGATAAGAATATCTATTTTCTTATATAATTTGTTTAATGTTGAAAGTCTTTTTAACTCGTTAAATTCTATAAAATACGAAGTGCAATGGAAACCAGCGTTTACATGCGTTAGAAGATACGGTCCGATGTAGGTAATACATTCTATACGAATTGTTATTTGGCCATGGGCGGTCATTACCCAGCGGATATTCTCCTCATAACCGGCACATTTACCTTTTTTAAAGATTTGAGGGTTTCTTTGTGAATAAATTTAATGATATCACTGCGTATAAACCTTAAATATGATGTTAGGTTTCCGTTTTGTTTGAAAAAAAATTCTGAGTCATGATAACATAAGTGTTTACTTTGTAGAATGTCCCAATAGCCCTAAGCATCTATACATTTGCACTGTAGCATCGTGCGGGTGACAGTTCCCTGTATGACGTTGACATCTGTCAGTACCACATGATACGTCTATGGCGTTACGTTATTCGCATTAAACTTTGCTTAATTTTTCTTTCAATTAGATTTTATTTGTAGACTAGAACATTCTGGTTGGGTTTAATTTAATTTACTACAGTTATTAATGATTAAATATATTACGAATGTGGTACAGCTGAAATAGTTTTAACGTATAGTTTAAGGTCCTTTAAACAAAAGCGCTTCTCTAAATTAAAATAACCAAGCCAAAATACTACAAACACGCTCATCAAAAGCCTACCTTTGAAAACATAATTTATTTCCTTACTTCGATTCAAAACGGCCACTTAGAACCCCAAAAACAATGTAACCCCTACTTAAACACTATCATCCATTGAAAAAAACAATCCAAAATCACTAATCCCGAACAAAAAGCCATGTCTTTACATCAAAGATTAAGATTCTTATCAAAAAATAACGTGCTTTAAGGATTTTTCCAGCCGAGCAGTCAAAAATAGATAACTGCCGAAAACAGGGGTCTCCAACACAATTCGAGTCCTGTAATGATACGGTTGAGTGCTCAGGATCATTAAGATGGTATCTGTGTTCATTACTGGGGCATCATTAATGTATGGAGGTCAGCCTTTATAATTATGTATTAATGTGGTCTGAGGTTCAACTGTGATTGCTGAATGGTATATGAACTGAATGGGCAAGCCGAGTGTGAAGATTCGGCCGTTTTGATTGATGTATGTTAATTGATAGTTCGGTAAGGTGCTAATGATTTGCATTTGTGATGTAAATGGCGGGTAAGTTTATAAAACTTTATTGTAGCTAAAATTTATATATTCCGTATATTATAGATTGTTTATTTATGGCTTAGGATGTCATCAATTTTAATTAGATTTCTTGCATTTAATTAAGAGTAAAAGCCTTCGATTTTTCGTATATACATCTCGTACGTAGATTTACAATATAATATGCAGATTGTTTTAATGTGGTCAATAATTAAATTTATTAATGCAATGGTGAAATTTAATTCCTAGATCGTTATTTATGATGTCCTCAAAGGCTTGTAGAGCGCCGAAGTAGATTTAATTTTACGTATAATAATATGGTAAATGACAAGCCTGTCAAAACCGAAAACTAGCGTTCAATACATAGATGTTTTGAAAATGGAATATTTAAAATTCCAACATTTAAGGATGAACATAAAATAGCAAATTAATTACTTACAATGAACTATAGCTATATAAGTATTAGAAAATATATTTTGTACCTGAAATTCCATCGTACGTCCACCATTCTTCCCAGCTACCAGATATGTCTGAAACAAAAGAATGTTGCGCTTCAGATTTTATTTGACTCATCTTGTCTTGGGTTAGAATCCTGGTGATCCTGAAAAATTGTGATAAATATAAAAGCTTGTTAGCAATCTGAAGGAGGTTCTGTATGGAAATTCATAACACGCTTATTCCTCTCTCATTTATAACAAAGAAACTATAATCGGCAAACAACTAGTTTTAGTTAATAATGTAGTAAAACATTTCTTGGGCATCATTTTATTATAAATGTATGTATTATATTTATGAATGAAATTAAATGAAATGAAATATTTATTTTGCAACATTGACAATTACTTGTTCTTATTGATGTCAAATAAAACATGACTCTACCACCAGTTCGAAAAAACCTTCGTGAAGAAGAACTGGCAAGAAACGTCACGGGTATATTCTTTTTAAAATAAATTTACAGAGTCTCTTTACGTCTATACAAAATTATCTCCCTCCCCCCAAGTATCCAAATGACGAACACCCTCAAACGGCACCCGTTCACGAGTTAACGCGGGATCCGGCCATCGCCCTCCTCAACCAAATTAGAGGGAAGTGAACGACCCGTCACCCGACGCTACCATAAGAAGACGTACTTTAGTGACAATGACACTTTAGATATTTATCGGGACGAAGAACTAAACGAGCAAACAGACACATTACACATCTTTTGTTACAAATACTAGTAAAATCCTGTTATTGAGGGGATTATACCCAAGGGCTTTTATTATCATCCAAATAATCGGATAGTTTATAATATGCTTTAGCACACAACTTCTGCTTTATAGTTTCTTTAAATTTGTCAATAGGAAGACCTTGGATATCATCAGGAACCTTATTATAAAAGCGTATACATTGACCCATGAATGAGTTAGTGACTTTATGAAGCCTACTATTATGACCTGCTAGGATATTTTTTTCCTCTTGTGGTAACATTGTGCAGTTTTTTTTTTGAACAAGGTTATGTTCTTTTTTACATACATTCAATTTTCTCAAATATATTGTGAATAGAAAGTAAGAATATTTATTTCCTTAAGATTCTTAACGCATGACCAATGTCCTTTTTATTTTACATACTATTTTTTACATACAATTTTGAACAGGTCTCGTGCTTGTAATTTAGCTGATTTGGGTTTAACGTCTTTACATGTCTAATGTCTTTAAATTTTCATCTCCATTAAGTTTATTTAATGCATTTATTTATAAGCAGTTTATTCCTAGATTCTTTGGAACGAAGAGTCCTTCCAAAGAATTTCGGCATCACATAGCAGGCTGGCATACCCAGCCGACTCACTTACAATCGTATTCAAAGTGAATCAAAACAATTACTTGAGCAAAAATAACGACTTAAGTAATAATTTTTATTTTATAATAGGTCTTTATCTATGAAACTGCCGTTTTGCCGTACTGGCCATTTCAAATGAAAATATTTTTTTTTTACTGATAATTCTAATTTCAAATTAATTTTATTTGACAAACATGGAATTCTTTTTCTAAAATCGTCATTTGTTTAATAGTTAGTGTTTTGTTTTCAACGCATTCGAACATTTTTCGTCATCATGGATAAGTTAAAAATTCGAGTAATTATGGAGTATGAGTACCGTCGTGGCAGCAAAGCGGCACAAGCGGCACGCAACATCAACGACGTTTACGGAGCGAACACTACAAACGAACGCACCACCCGTTATTGGTTTACCCGCTTCCGTTCTGGAGTTTTTGACCTGAAAAATGAACCCCGTGGTCGTCCGAAAACTTTGGTCGACAATGACAAATTAAAGGCAATTGTGGAAGCTGATGAAACTCAATCCACGGCTGAATTAGCAGCAGCTTTCGACGTTAGCATCAAAACAATATTGGTCCATTTGCGTCAAATTGGCAAGGTAAAAAAGCTGGACAAATGGGTACCCCACGAACTCAATGACCGCCAGCGCGAAATACGCGTGGAGACGTGCCTTGCACTGCTCAGCAGGCATACAAATGAAGGAATTCTCAACCGCATTGTTACTTGTGACGAGAAATGGATCCTGTTTGACAATCGTAAGCGCTCAGCAAGTTGGTTGGACCCTGGTTCAGCACCCAAACAATGCCCTAAACGAAAACTTACCCCTAGAAAAGTGATGGTCACTGTTTGGTGGTCTAACGCGGGTGTAATTCATCA
The DNA here is from genome assembly GCA_923062675.1 of Marasmarcha lunaedactyla. Taxonomy (NCBI): domain Eukaryota; kingdom Metazoa; phylum Arthropoda; class Insecta; order Lepidoptera; family Pterophoridae; genus Marasmarcha; species Marasmarcha lunaedactyla. Next base: position 9,146,354 of record OV281358.1, read on the forward strand.
CAGCTTCTTGCCAAACGGGACAAGCATTACTGCAGATGTGTACTGTGAAGAACTGAACACAATGATGGAGAAGCTCGCACGTCTCCAACCAGCTTTGGTCAATCGTTCGGCTCCACTGCTCCTGCACGACAACGCGCGACCTCATACTGCACAGCAGACGGTCTCCAAGCTACAAGAGTTGGGGTTGGAAGTTCTCCGTCATCCGCCGTACTCACCAGACCTTGCGCCTACAGACTTCTACTTTTTCCAGAATTTGGATAACTTCTTGGCGGGAAAAAAATTCAATACCCGAGAGGCAGTACAAAATGCCTTTGAAGAATTTGTTGCCTCCCGTCCAGCTGATTTCTTCAAAAAAGGCATCAATAAGCTACCAATGCGTTGGCAAAGATGCATTGATTGCATGGGTGATTATTTTGATTAATAGAAATAAAAAATATATAAAAAAATTACGCTTCATTTATTTCGTGAAAAACGGCAATTTCATAGGTAAAGACCTAATATTTGAGAAAAACCCATCGTTTTCTTTACTTCAGAATTAAGAATCGTCACTTTATTGCAAATTCACAATACGAATCTATGAAAAAAAAATTTGTGATTTAATAATTCTGGTCCCAAGAAAGCACATGTTTGGGCAATTTTTCGATATTTAAATGAAACGCTTATAAAATCGCTTGTCTTTTAAATATACAAAAATAAAAATAAAAAAACAATGTGTCATACATTTTCTACGAAATACCTCAAAAGAGAGCTGTAATTCTTTATTTTTGTACATAAATTGAAAATTTATAGCTTAATTCAGACGACTGAATGGCGTGGTTTAGTAACCCTGCCTCACACGCCAGAGGTCCCAGGTCCCAGTCGTAACCGGGGTATTCATTTGTGTGATGAACATAGATGTTAGTTCTCGGGGCATGATTGTTGATATTTATATATGTATGTTTATTCTAGGTTCCACCCAGATTCGCTGAATGGTCATCTATAACACAAGCTCTGCTTACTTTGGGGCCATTGGGGTTTATGAATACCACTATAAATAGTAAATGGGTAGTCTTTTTTACAGTTACTGTTTTTCATGAATATTCCCGTAGTAATAAACCATTAAATAAATATCGAACGAAATAAATATAAACCAAAGAAACCTGATAACTGGCTAGGAAATATTTGTGTTCTCTACACATTGTCCTCAAGGTGATTCGAACCTGAGAGCTCTGGTGATAGAAGTACTACCATTTACACTTTTAGGGCATTACAAAAGTTTGCCGAGTGCCGTTCCTGTTTATTCCTCCCAAGTTCGCTTTAAAGTCCATTCGTAATCCATAACACAAGCTATGCTGACTTTGGGCCATACAGTTGGTGTAATTGTCGGGGTATTTATATTATTCCTATTAATTATTGATCACAAAAGTGATATCGTCAGCGTTTCATCTATATTATTATTATTATTTATTATTACAAGCTAAAAATAGTGGATTTAGAAAAGGAACATCATATATAGTAGCTGATTCTGTTCAATTGATCATTAAGTTGGTGTTAATAAAAACAGTAAGGCTTCTCATTGAAATCACTTACAAGCCCCAAAATGAGAAGCTCATTCACTTGGTGACATTTAAGATTAAGCACGCTGAAAGTTAAAACTTTGCAGGTTTATAAGTGACTTTTCATTCCCAGGTTTATTTTAGAGTAGCCCTCAATTTTCGAACTTTAATTTGGTAATTTTTTAACAGAATAATTTTTTAGAATTAAATTGTTCGCCAGTAAAATCATTTTTCAAGAATGAAGAGATATGATTATGTCATACTTTATTATAGCCCCCTTAGCCTTCGGTCTCGGTTGTTGTCACAAGATGGGCTTATAACACTTGACTGATTTTAGAAAGCTAATTAGAAGCCGACTGATTTTAAATGACTTAATTCGATTAAACTTGTCTGAAAGTAGTGACTAAAGCATTGAAATGAATAAATTTAGCCAAGTGTAATACATCAATAGTCGATAAGCAACATCAGAGGCCTATGGAGTTTTCAGAGGCGGCTTGATCAACTCTGACACCAGAGGTTGCTACTCCCTCATCTGATAAGAAGAACAAGCTATTTTTTAGGGTATTTCACAATAATAAACGTACGACACATTATATCTTTAAATTGTTGACCAGAAAAGTAATTTAATAATCGTTTTATTTTAGTCTATAGAAATGACCAACCATAAATAATATATATACCCACTTCATGATTATAGCATTTAAACGAGTACAACTCCATTATCGTACAGCAACCTTAATAATTCCACCTTAGACTTGTCTAAATAAACACGAAAACAAGTACAATACCTTACAAACTTACCTTTAAATGAAATGCAGAGTAAAGTGAGTATGAAGAGGGAACATTGCTGCATTATGAGGTTAGCCTGCGCTATTGACACCGCATTAGTCTTGGACCTGGGAAAAACGGACAAAGATTATTGTTATATTTGAAGTTTCGTTACACATCTTTCTTATACATTAGTAAATCCGAGGGTTTACATAAGTTCTCATCGAGGTATGTTTTGTAGCTTCGCAATATTGAATAACTGGAACTACACTTAATGTTATGTATTTGTGGCACGTTTACACACGAATGTCCCAGTTGTACGCTTCCTAACCGGAAAAAATCGTTATTTGTTGTAAACTACGCTTATGGCTGGTTTACACGCGTTAAGTAGTTAAGTTGGTAACTAAATTTTAAGTCGAAAATTACGCGTAAAGTCATTTATGTGACAAGTGGTAAGTTAATATTTTGTACGCAAGTGATTAAGTAGATTAGGATTCGTTCTATTTTTTTTATTATTATAAGTAGATGGGCGGGGCTTCACACTTAACACGTTTGGACACGATTTTTTAGTTATGTACATAAGTTGACAAAGCGGTCGGCAGTTGTGAAGTGAAGAATAAACTTCCGAAAGAAAACATAGTCTTTTAGGGATTTTAATTTTGGAAATCAATTTGTCCAGAATCTTGCTCATAACAAATCTAAGTACAGAATGGACGAATTCCTTGATTTTCATCACACAATTGAACTTATGAGCTTAACTACTTAAAGCGTTTGGACAAACAAATGACATGTAGTAACTTAACATTTTGTTACCAACTTAACTACTTAAACGTGTAAACAGCGTTGTAATTCGCTGATAAGGCAACATAAAGCAGGCAACTAATTACAAATCTGACAAATAAAAGATGTTATTATGTTGGTATAGTATATACCAACATAAAAGTTTACTATAAAAGTTTTAAGGATGTCAACGCTGATGTTAGCCACATTTTTAAGTGATTTTAGTAATAAAATATCACAATAATGTCATACTTTCTTAAACTAAAACCAAAAAGCAGTGTCATTTGAACTAAAAGTTTAAAATAACGGTTTATTTATCAAACATTCACGATTACTTCAAAAAAGTAGAAAACACACTGCACTGGATTTTAAAATACAGCTAAACACACATATAAAAACTATTTCAAAAAGTTAGATCCAATGAAACGAGTGAGCACGATGAAGTCCTACATTAGTATATGTCTCTTTTTGTCTTTTAGGGGAAGTAAATTGTAGCAGACTAAAACGATAGCGTGTAAAACAACGATTAACTAAGTCATATTTGTCTTGTGTTAAATCCTGAGCTTTTGCTAATTGTGGGTAGAATGGAATTTAGTAACCTTTCAACTGATGTTGCTTGTGGTTTCGCGGTTCTTTTGTTGTTGATTACAAGCTTATTTGCATTTTGGTTATTTGTATTGCTTAAGTGTTGTTTGTTAGAAATTTTTACTGTACATACAATGTTGGTAGTGTAAGTAAAGGAAGTATAGCTATTTATTTAAGGGGAAGAACAATTGAGGAAACACATTCAGTTAGATCTAACAAAAATATATAGTTTTTATTAGATATAATAATCTCGGGTTCTAGTTTATAAAAATACATTTAAATGAAAAGGAAGACATGGTTTTATGCCAATCGTCACAAAACATTCATTTTACAACCTTAACATCAAACCCTTTACACTCCACTCCAATATAACATATTTTACAATCATGCATCTTTCACAATCTGAGTACCAGCAATATCGACAAACAGACTGCATTTTTACGTCGTATTTTATAGGTCCCGACTTGAAACGGACATTAAGCATTTTATCGATCGTCTACGAGATACTGCAGCCAAGTTTTGGCGCCAAAAAGTCGCGACTTTATGTCTGGTTCTCCCCTCGTCGTGGGATCTATACGTTTGTAGCTTTTGCAGGGGAGTTGGGGAAATATTGGTTACTGTTGTTAGTATAAAAATGTAGTCAGTGCGATTTTTTTTTTGTGATGAACTTCTCTATGAATATTTTGAAATAATCATTTTTATAGATTTCATACGTATGTTAATCAGAATTTTGCATAAAAATTTACATTTAAAAATACGTTTTATTCTGTTTATAACTAAATTAAAAAAAAGAATTATAATTTATCTAGTGTTGTAGTTGTTGATACGACCTGCAAAGGTGATTGTAACTGTTTTTAGTTAAATGAAATTTTAATTACTCCCAATAATATTTTCGTTATGTCAATTAAAGAGGTAATAATGCGACATTAGCAAACTGGCTTTTACGCTATACAATTATAATAAATTTAATATTGTTTGATTATTTGACACCATATTTTCTGAAGGTTAAGGTTACATAAATAAATCTATGGGTGAAGATAGTTATTACGTTATATCATATTAGGGGCCGCTTATTTCTATTTTCTTATCATGAAGTGGGCCTAATGCGCCGGAGGTTCATTTGTTTAACATTAATATCAGTGTACACTTCAAACTCAGTATTAATATTTAAAGGAAATTCATTTCCTCTTTACGCAAAGAATCATTCAAATGAAAACCTCTTTTTACGGGTAGATTAGTACTTGTACTGGAGGATTTTTCAAAGAACACGCAGAGTTATCATTGAGACCACATCAAAAAAAGTATTTAACTTGTCACTTGCTAACGATGGCACTTAGATATGTTAAACGGTCTGAGGACATCTAGACTTAGATAAAATAAAAATAAAGTACAAATTTGCTAAACATATTCTACAATCAAGAACGCGTTAAGAACCATTTGACGCCTGTGGGTGTAATCGTAATTACATTAGGTGTTGTGATTAACAATATTTGTTTGCACTAACTATACTCCTAAATACTTAACTATATTTAAATTAAGACATACGCTTTAATGGAACTTAGCTTGTAAATAAATCAATGAATTGTCATTGCTTTTGTTTTAAAATATCAAACAATGCAGATCAAATAAATAAATAATAATAGGCTGTTCATTAATAATCATTTTTTCCATCCTGTCAAAACGAATTCAGAAAATACATTAGCAAATATCATAAATCTATTTTTTTACATCTCCAATACAATTATGCTCCTTTTTGCTTTGAAATTAAGGTTCAAAACCTAAATAAACTTGAAAGGTCGTTAAAAGTATTCAAAATGAAACCGGAAGTTAACAGCGGTTGGTAGACAAAGCTCGTTCTCTACCGGAAGTGGGTGTATCTGGAATGTTTCCAGCTAATGTTGGTGAACTTGGATAATACTTAAAAAGTAAGGTTTTTTGATTAAGAGTTTCTTGTATAATTATTTGGGATTTGAATTTTGGTATTTTTTTATGTCTTTAAAACAGGAAAAGGGGAAATTTTATAGGGTCAACTTTGTCGCCTTACGATAGGCTACGTCGAGAACGTACACATTTTTTTACTGAATAATGAGGTCCTATGAATGTTCTATCTTATTGTTGCAATCTCAGCTGTGCTGTGACTCCTGCTACACCAAGCCAATTAGACGAATGGGTGGAATGTGACTTATTTTAATCCTATTTTAATCCTAAATAAACGAGAAATGCAACAGAAGTACCGCTCAATAAATCGATCATTTAGTCAACACAAGAATACGGTCTAAACTTACATATGATAACGCAAGGTACGTATACTAAAAAACCTTAATCACCTCCCGGATTCTTATAAAAATCTGACAGCTTTAGAATTTAAACATAAGGTATTCAGGTTATTGATAGAGAAATGTTATTATAGACTGGATGAATATTTGAATGATAATAACCTTATTATATAATTAATAGAAATGACTAGAACCGTGAATGTAACTTTTATTTTTTATTGTAGATTGATTGACATTAGTAATGTTGATTTGAGAACCATGACTGTATGTTTGTTTTTTTAATTTTTTTTTATGTTTAGACTGACATGTAAACTAAAAATTAAATTTTAGTGAGAGTTGGTAACCTACATGTAAACCAATAATATTTGCACGCCTATATCCGGCAGTTTGTGAATTGGGAATACTATTATCTACAACATCTTATTGTACACACATTCTTGCAAATAAATGATTATTATTATTATTATTATTAAGAAAAACTAAGGTATTCAATTAAATTGTTTCAGCTTTAATGTATGTTATTTATTAAATATGTTTTTCTCACTTCTTATCATGACTCCATTTTATTGAGAATCAGTTCCATATATGAAAAATTTTCACATATCATTTTCATTGAAAACAAACCCGAGCCGCTATCCCTCGAACCTAATTTATTTTCATTGGTCAGTTGAGATATTCTTCTATATTTAACGAAAGAGGCTACGAAAGTCATGTAATGTATTCAGACATCGTTTGTGGTAGTTAAGCTTTTTTTCCACGAAGATTTCTGGTTATTCCTATTTCAACTGCCACATATACTACGTCCAAGTTGAGCACTGTTGAGCACTGTTGAACACTTCGTTTAAAGGAAAGTTTAAAGGAAGTTTGCGCTGAAGTCTACACGTGGCATCGCATCATTATTCAATAAGTCTCCACGACTGATAAAGTATCAGGCATAATACAAAGGCACAGTCCAAATATATATCATAGCCAGAAAAGAAGAAATAAAGAAGGAATAAAAGCAATAAGATCGTTACGGAAGCGGCAGAAAATCCAAAGACAAGGCTAAAAGCTCATTCCTCTAAAAATACGGCCTCTCTGTCTTACTAAGTGCGTTCAAACATATCTTTTTACTGTATTAAAAAGTGCACAAATAATAAGCAAGGTATATCTATTAGCATGTGTAGTTATTATATACCTAACTTACATACAAAGCGATATATCCAATAAATAGAAATTCAGGACATTCTATCACTGTTAGGAATACAAATAAAATTTTCTAGTCGGCCTCTCACACCGGAACATTTTAAATAAACATTTTCGAGGCACAATGGACAAATTTATTCTTTAGCTATAAATGAAGCATTGTTAGGAAACTCGTAATATCAAATATTCCCAACACGTTTAGTTAATGCGAAGCCAGCAGGGTGGAAAATAAGCCTGTTCCTGAAACTAACTCTTATTACGGAAGAATAAAATATTTGAAATTAAAATTACAGGTGGCCTATTAATTTACAGTTCATGGATGCTATCTGTACCGGTTGACATTTTTTACCGTTTGGAAAAACGATACATGAGCTTAGACCATATTATGACCAACACTTCCAAAAACACCATACAGCGAAAATTAAAAACAATTCGAATCTACATGCAGTACAATCATGTACTGCATAATGTGGGGCCAAAGAGTTTAAATGTTTGCCTAGGAAATTTTCCATTTTTGACATATCTGACGACTTATCAAAAATAAAGGAAAATTTTGTGTAGAAATTTATAAACCTAAGAAAGGTGAGTGTCTGCAAATTTTGGTCTGCAGTGTCTGTCAAAGTCTGCCAACCATCTAGCAAGCTAGTTACATAAATAATACAAAACCATTTCTTTAGTGAAACGAGACAGATGCCCATGTAGTGGGATTATGAAGGCTGACATAATAAATACTATATCACAATAACTTATAAGATAAATACGCCCATTTATATAAAACCAATACGGTCTAACAAAATCCATCGCATACAATAACCAGGTTCGTTAATTTACTAGAGTGGTCGACATTGTCCCCTGTTTATCGCAATCGACTAATGGTATTAAAGTTGAGAAATACACCTTCAACCGTATGTGGGTATTCGGTATAAGCGACAAAATAAATAATGTCGCCAAATGTTCGATACGGGATCGGGATAGGACCTCTTAATTTTGGGATTGTTTTGTCCCGTTGACGTGTTATTTGTTGTAAATTCTTGATCTCTGTATTAGCTTTAGTTTTGTTAGTGTAATGGTCAAACTGTAGTGTTGTTCCAGTAGTGTAGCAGTTATTTTAGATTAATACAATTTGGGATTAAATTCTACGTAACTACGCTAGACTGGGGTGGCGTAAAGTGTTAAGACTATAAATAGAGGATTCAAAATAAGTAGTAAAGGCTCTTTTCATGTACACACTGAGTAAAAAATTACGGCGAGGCTTTTATTTTGGCATCTTCTTGAAACTTAGTGCATTTTACTGAAGAACACAGAGTTATTACAATGATTTGAAAGGTTAACATAATTGTTTTTTGGGTTAAATTTGAGTGGTAGAGTTTATTTTGTGGTACGGCCGTAATTAACACTTTTACGTAGTTGTATCCTGGTTAAAGAGAAGAGTCAGTCAGAGCAATAACAATCTAAGCGTACGGTCGCGTCGCGTCGCGTCGCGTCGCGTCATTCGCACACCTAATTAAAAAATCTATGAATCAAAAATGTCTGGTTGCACATCAATTATTTCAAAATAAATGATCATACTTTAAACATAAGTAACATATTATATTACCATTACTGTATCGACATTGGCTGACAATACCATTGACATAACCCCTGCTAATTATAGTACAATGAATTGCTGGATTAATTAGATAAATCAATACGAACACAAGTTTTCGCATTTATAGATATTAGAGTGTGTATCTACTCAGTGCTGTGTGTCCTTATACGAGTTCATAGATTCCTAGCTAATAACAGTCAGACTTTTATATAATATAAATTTTACACATAGAGAAACAATTTTGACAAATACACAGTAATCTGTCAAAGTGCTTAAACATCCCCAGCCAAAACAATCTCAATTTTCCTAAAATTACTGTTCTGATTAAAATTTTGTAAATTTTAAATCTTTAATACTATATTACCGAAGCAAAGGTTTCCGTGCTTTGATTTCACCTTTTAGGTATGTATCTCAAAGGCATCTTAATTAAAATTGATATATAAACCTTTATTAATTCAATAAATAATTGAGTAGTGTAGTACCTGAAGTCACTGGGGCTAAGAACGTTTTCTCTCTATCTAGGATGGACAATGAATAATTGACGTAACATAGCACAATGCAGGCAAGGTCTCAGGATAGATAGAAGCTGAGCGATTTTTGCGTTAAATAAAAATTACGATTTTTAACCATTCTCTGTTTATCATATACAAAATAGTTACGAGTTTACCACAGTAAACCATAAAGGCATCCATATTTTGTAGAATTTAATCCAGTTTCTCTGAAATTAAATTAGGGATTCAATGAGACCTGTTTCATCTATTTTAAAGTAATTTTCAGTTAAATAAAATCAAATTTATATATTTTATATTTCGTTTCAGAAAGATACCAGTTAGATACATTTAAAAATGTTTACTAATTACTAATGCACTTTTTAAATTTCGATCACAATTGAAAAGATGACAAATGAATAAACAAGTTTTTTGTAAAATATAAAAACTCACCAACTTACAGAAAAAACTCACATAACGGATCAACCGATTTTCTTCAAACATGATTAGAACACCCTCGATTTATTCAGCTTTTCAACAAAAAAGAAAATGGATGAAATATGCTCCAGTCGTATGGAAGATACGATGCCTCTGTGGCACATAGATACACAAATTCACACGTAAATTTATATCTACCTACTTTTTGCGTAGCTCAAAAAAGACAAAGATCATCTTTCCAATAGCATTTTTTTTGCAATCGATACTCTTTGCAATCAAACCAGACCCTATAATCGTAGAAATCACAACCATTTCACAATCTCAAACCGCTCCGCAAAAACAAGACCATCTGTTAACACTTAATATTGTATACTTTAATTATCCAGTATTATCCGATGGAGGCAGATACACTCGGATAGAGAACCCAGTATATGAACGTCTTATGTCTCAAGTTGAGATTAGGTGTCGCTACTGTGATACAAGATGCAAATTAATGGGGCTTTGCGAAACGTGTTTCTGCATTTTTAGTGATGAATAATTGGGCTTTTTGATGAGTTAATTCGGCTTTTTTAGGCCTGGGTTTGGAAGATGGAATGTAGATGTTTTTTGGTTATGACGGCAGGTTTAAGCATTTAAAAATTTTTAGGGTGAGTTATTTTAATATACAGGCTCAGTTATTGTTATAGACAAAATGACATTTAACAACAGCGCTAGAATTCAACAGTTGAGTGTTGCACCTTATTTTTTTTCCCAATGTTAGTCTACTTGACATCTATACTTTGACAGTTGACTAAAACTATAGCGTTAATAGATCAGAATCAAGGATGTATGGTTAGCATTAGTTCTGATGTCATATCAAACATTGCTAAACGCAACCCATATTTGCCTTAACCGGATATTTGATGCATTTGTCTTTTTTAAAATAACAGTTACATGGCGAAACCCGTTCTTAACTGCTTTTAACAATCCATAGAAAATAAAAGTGTTACTTAATGTTAAAAAAATCATCGTGGCAAAAAGTTTGCCATTTAATTTGAGTTTAGTATTTGCTTTCGTGTTTCTGACCTAAAAAACCTTTTTTAGAAGCCCTTAAAACTTGAAAATGTTTCCTTAAGCACCTAAGTTACGATGATTAGTAAACCCCGACGGAAACGAGGATATTATAAGAAAAATGTGTTTGTCGGAATGTAAAAACAATATGTGTTTACTAAATGCTATAAATAAATAAATAAATATAAAATTATTTCACTATAACCATGTATACCGATTTCGACAGTACAATCAAAAGTCGCCTAATTCTAATAAAAGAATTTATCAATTTGTATGAAAATGCTCATCGCGGTAAGTAATAACTAATGATTAATTTGCTTTGTTTTATCAGTTTGAATTAATTTATGAAGAAAATAATTAAAATAAATTATCCAGTACGAAGCAGTTAACTAATGAGCTGAAATGACTTGCTATTTCTGAAGTTTGTGTTTCACTCGGTACAGTGCGCAAAGTTAGGTTAATATTTAGAAACAGACGATTTATATTTTATAATTTTTTTGAATTGAACTTTGAATTGAATATATTTATTTTTAAATGTATTTTCACGAATAGCTTAAATAAAGATTATTATTATTACAACACTAAATATGCCTGTAGGGTTTCGACTGCTAAACTTCTAATCTCGTTGGATATCAGGAAAAACAACTATCGTTACTTATAAGTTAAACATTTTCTCTCAACAATAATAGTACAGATTACGTATAATTCATAGATTTACCTGATTCGCCTGAAGTCCTCGCATGCACAAGTCTATATTTATAAAATGTTTTTCGAAAATCAACGTAATAGACGCAGCTAATAAGTCAAATTTACATCAATAAGATTTTTTTCATGATGTGCAAGTTCTGGTGAAAAAAAAATTATTAAAAGACGTCAGTTTTATTTTAGAAAATAATTGATCATCCAAAACAAAAACTGCTCATAAAAGACATATCACGTTAATTACATTAAATGTTTTGAAAAATACAATGCTTAAAGACGGGATAAAAAGTAATAAATTAATGATATTTTCCAACTAACGCTTTTTTTGCTGAATCTACAAAAAATAAAGGATGCAAAACACCAAACCAAAGAACATCCGGTGACGAAGAATTTTACATACAAATGCAAACAAAGGCGTGTTAAACAAAAGTATTAAACAGGTACATTTTATATGTAAGAAATTCTTGTTTGTTATACTTGTTTCATGGACATTCGGTTAGACTGTATTCATTTGGCTAAAATTTTTAAATATTTAAATGACATTTGGTTATTTTATAAGTAAAAATTGTTTTGTTGCCATTATCCTTTCTTTTGTGACATTGTTCTCGTATTTTTCATATTTTGTGAAAGTTTCAATAACGTTTCCTAAATGTTACTCTAGCGGGTCTTACATGAAGACATTTTTACAACCAAATGAAGAAATCTTTCTACCATCACATGTCACGTAACTTGTATGTACAAAGCTAACCGGACGACTGGCAAAAGTGACGCCATGTATTTCGCTGCCATTGTTTTTGTTTAGTATTTGTGGTTTGAAAGAAAAAGTTCCTTCGTCTATGTATTTTGAAAAAGACTTCTTACGTTACACCTGTAAATCTATTTAGATATTAGAACTGTTATTGAAAAAATAGAATATTTAGGTAATCATCAAAAATTCCGATGATTGATCATTATTATAATATTAAATGCATAAGAGGTTATTTTATATTTTGAAAAAGACTTAGTTTACTATTTATATGTTCTAAATGATAGAAGATTTATTTAATGTCAAATCATACAAGCATTAAGTATCGAAACAGAAAGTGTGTTAGTATGTTACTTCTTCAATTTCAAACTTGCTGAAGTTATTTAGCTGAAGATTGGAACTTAAATATATAGTGGCCTGGATAAAACCTGCCTTGTTTAATTAAAAAAAAAAACATATCACGCAAGTTTGTGGTCAAAAACTACTGCTTTATAAATCAACATACTCGTTTTCAACAGACGGTTTCATTATATAATGTCATAAAGTTTAGGATATCTAACAAATAAATAAAAAAGTGAATTATATTCAAAACTTTGTAAAAAAGATTACTTTTAAGCTACTTTGCTGCGGCTGCGTCAAAAGTTCTCCGTATCTTTACGTGGAAAGGTGACCACTGATTGTAGAACATGAATAGATGTGGCAAAAAAAGATATACTGCACCATCATCATTATTTGGAGCGTAGTAATAAGTATTTGTTGTTTTAATAAATTTTAAGAATTAATTTATACGAGCGGTATTTGATTGATACAATCTGCTTTTACAATTGTATTTGTTTTTTGGTTGACCAAATTTTTTTTCTGTAAACGAAACTTAGATTGCACAATTATTTTTTCTAGTTTGTAAACTATTGTTAAAATAGGTAAAACTATTACTGAACAGTCTTAAAAGAAGATTTGCGCTTATTATGGAGCGTTGTGCTGAACCAATTGTTTGTGGCATTATTTGTGATAATTAAAAAACCTGCCTGTAAAGGTATTGATTAAATTGTTTACATGTACACAACTGTGAAAAAACTAATTTTGTTTTTAAATAACCTAAATGTAGCACATCAATTATATTAAGAACATGAGTAGTTTATGTTATAACTATTCTTTCAACTACCTAAATCTTAAAATTTCATTAAAACGTCTTAAAACTGATTTATTCAGGTAAATAATACCTGTTTTACAAACGTAATTACAAGTCATCATGTAGGTACTGTGGCGTCCGGCCTCTTTATGTCGCCGCCGCCTTAGTAAGATTCGAATTTGAATTAAACAAATACCACATTCCCTGACATTAAAAAGAAAACAATGTCAGTCGTTTGACGAACCGTCCCCGTGTTCGGTCGATTTGTTATGAAATAGAAAAGTTATGAAATAAATATCAAATGAATAACTTATAAAAAATCTTTAATTTTTACAGCTACGCCCCTCACACTACCACAGTACTGAGCGCAACAAACCTTTTTGAATACTTTTTTTATGATATCAAATTAATAAGTTAATTAACGAGAAAATCTTAATAATGTTGCTGTTCAGCGTTTTAACAATGTTTTCAAAATAAACCATATCTATATATTTTTATGCAAAAAGATACTTTTAAAAGTTTTGATAAAATTGAGCTCAGTCTTCTTTAATATTCTTGTCTCAGTAATATTTAGGAAGTCTACAGGTCGTTCCTAAGCGGATATGTTCGTCATGTTTTTAAAAATAGGTTGGTATGCGCCACTACCGTTATTTTCTAAACATAATGATATAGGAGTGTGGGTGAAAATTAAAATACAATAATAATAAATAATAATAAGTCCCCAGACAATCACACCAACTGTATGGCCCCAAGTAAGCAAAGCTTGTGTTGTGGATGACCATACAGTGAACTGGAGGGGGGGGGGGGGAATGTCCCGATCAGGATTTGAATCTGGAATCTCCAGCGTATGAGGCAGTGCAATTATCACTGACGCTACTCGGTCGACAGAATTATCCACGGACCATCATATTGAAATCGTATTTTACTGGTACTATTTTAGTATTTTCTATGATTACGTAAATAGCGCAGATATAAACGAAAGTAAATATTATCGAAACTGTCTGACTAGCTTTCCCTAGCCCGTATGGAGCTCACCAAGGTAAGTAATAACCGTAAGTATATTTTATAAGTAAAAATTACACACAAATCTTTCATAGAACTAAGCACAATATACTAAGTTATTCATATTAAAAAAAATAATAATTTAAGTAAATTTTATGAATAAAGTAAATAAATAAATAAAATCGTTCTCATATTTAAACCAACCCAATCAAACTTCAAAAACAGACCTCTTATAATTCCAATAACAAGGATAATCTACTTGACAAAAGTTTTTCCAAACTCCGAGGTCTCGAATTTGACAATTCCGTGTAATTAACACCTGGCACAGAGCTGAAAACTTTCGGGAAAGTTCCAGAAGAGCAGGTGCAAACCGCTTTTAAAATATGCTAATCTAGACCACAGTACGATGTGACTTTTTTCGTTTGTGTTTTTTTTTACCTCGCTACCAAATCTAAAAAATTATACCCGTACAGTTCCTTGCCAGTTCTTCTTGTCGAATCTTTTTTTGAATTGGTAATAGCCTCATGCTTTATTTGACATCAATATGAATATATAACTCTAAATTTTGAGCAATAAATATTTAGAGTTTCAATTTCAATTATTATCGTATTTAAAATATTTTTAATAAGTAATTTTGTTCATTGACTCCTACGATGAAGGGACTTCCTTCATATGAATCTTCTTAATAAGTATATAAGTATGATTATATACAAGAGACATTATATTGAATATTACTTATATGTGTAATAAAACAATTATAATTTTCTCTTAAATAATAAAGTTTATTGAGTTCACTCCTCAAGAGAAATCCACTATTATACTCGTAATAGTTATCACATAAAAAAATTCAGTCCAACCAGTTTGATCACTGTATTGAGTACAAACTCACAGTATGAGTATAGCGTAATTGCATTTTCTAGTACTTACCAAATTTTTATGTGTGAGTGCTGTTAGACCACTTTCTGATTGTTCAGGAATACATTGGTGTTTTCTGCTGATGATTTACTACAATCGCTTGTGTTAACAAGAGTGAGAAAGGAAACTGAGACCATCACATACTTTGCCGGGTCAAGGTGTTAACAACACAAACTTGTGTTTTTTATGTAAACTTTTTGCTTACTGGGAGTTGAGAGATAATCTATTTAGTATTTATACAGTGATCTATGTCAAGATGCGAATCGAGAATCCAGTAAAGAGGAGGCAAAATGGTCATGTGAGGAGGGTTCTCGGGGTTCTGTAGGCAAGCACAAAATAATCTAGTAAATGAGAAACACAGTGTCCTTGTCGAAAGCTAAAGTTTCTAATAATATTTAAAAAAAAAAAAACAAAAAGTATTTTACTCATGCTTAGCGCAAATTAAAGAACTAGTCAAACGAGTGAACGAATGTGTAAATTCAGTCAGTCAGTCCCGCTTGATCCGGTTGAATACAGATTTTTTTTAATGTTCATTAATGTCGTTCATTCATAGTTTGCACTATTTTCCGTCCAACATGATCGATTAATTTATGATAAAATCATTCAATTAGTAATCGATGACATCGAGTTTACTTATCTTGAATATTCCACTATTCCAGATATTAGACTTTTGGAGGGTTTCCTATTAGAAATGAGAAAGATATGACCTATTTTTGACACTATTTACAATTTATTAACAGTTTGGCCGGCCGCTACTCAGCCTCCTTTGTTGAATTTAAGTTAAGTGTACGTTTTCATCTATGGAAAATGATTAGTTTGCGATTGACATTATAATTGTTCTAAAATAATAGTTTAAAGGGAGTATCGCTCTTGACATACAAACGATTAAGCTAACACACTGGAAATGTAATTTAGCTAATATACTGCAATTTATCAATTAAGTAATGAATAATTAATGAATCACTTAACACCGATCTCACGCGATCGTTACATCAATCTAAATTATTTGGTTCGATACCTTGATATCCTAGTAATAAAGATCTTAATTTTGTATAATTATAAAGTCCATTTTCGACTACATAATCACTTTAAATATAGAAATAATGACTTTAAATTAGTAGTGATGTTTCTATTTTTACGTCACATATAAATTTCATTTCGAAGTGTATTTTGTTTAGAAATAAATTTATTGATTGATTTACAAAATAAAAAAATTAAAAAGGTTATAATATACTTCACATTGGCTATATACTGTTTTGGAGTCGTAAGTTTGTTAGCAGGTGAAAACCTTCAGATATATTTAAATTAGATAGAAATATCTATTTTGGAAATGTATGAATTTCTAATGTATTAAGTTTTTAAGCAAATGTGAATGGAAGTATGCTTTTTTGGACTCTCGAATAGACGTACAAAGAGTACCAAACTGAAGCTGTTATATTACTGACCAATAAGAGATTATATGGAAATTTAGGAAGGATAGCTTAATATATTAAGAGGTGACAAAAGTAAGGCCTGAAACCCATGCAGTTATTCCTCTTAAAAAGGTTATAAAACAATTGAATTGAATCTAAATTGATTGGTCGCTCGTATTAACTGCTTAAATCGTCATCTAAAGTGTCAGTTGCTGCAGAACAGCCAGCTTCAGCAGGGACCATGTTATTATGGGCAGTAAGTAGTTAAACATTTCTAAGTTAAGGCTTATCATGCAACATTCAAATTAGCAAAATACTGCTTATTATTAATCTAGTGCACTAACACGCAACATATGTAATCAATATAAGTTATAAATTACTCTCAATATTCAGTATTGCTACAGGCATAGAGGATTCACTAACATGAAGTCCTTTATAACATTAATTTTTCTTTACGCTACTACATTGGATGGTTTAGCTCAAGAAAGAAATTATGAGAAGGACAAAAATTATTTAAATGACAAATATATTGAAGAAAACGTGACTGAGAAATATTTTAAAAATAAAGATGATTATGATGATGATTATGATCCAGGAAATCCAGGTAGACAAAAATCTTTTGAGAGTTGGGAGTTGAACATCGTAAGCTGTGTAGTAAAAGACTAAGAATATTTTTACTTTAAGTGGTTAGCAGGTTTTGTAATATTTTAGAGGCTGCGTCCTAAGTTGCGCTGCGAAGTTTTCAAAGGATTTAGGATATTTTAGGAAATTAAAAAACGCTGATTAAATATAAAACTGCATTGTTTCAAGCGATACTTAAAATTAACCAGAAGTGAACCGATGTTAATATGTATTAGAAGTACTACAAAATGTGCACTGCGAAATGCTTTATTCAAAAACACTTAAGGTTTATTTTTTAATTTTTTCAGATAACTACGAAATCATTGAAAGGCCGTGTGCTGTTTTTGATAGATTCTGTATCCGAAAATTTTTTGCTGAACATTCAAATTGTAAACTAGTACCAGGACCTGTTCAAGAACCCTACTATGTCGCATCCAATCAAATGTATCTGCCCAACAATAATATAACAGCAACGTTCAATGACATTCTGCTTACTGGTTTGAACGGTAGAATTGAAGAGTTTTAGTAAGTATTTTGATATTTTACTTTAGTAAAAAAAGTAAAGTTTGTACTCATGGTAGAATGTGGATATTTTGATTCAACGTAAAAAGGAATATAGATAACCCTATATTAAAAATCATCATCATCATTAATTTCAGTTTCATCTCAAGCTCCAATGTTAGTGATAATTCACAACTCTATTATATTAAATTATTATACATATAAGTCAATAAATAACAGTACACTCTAACGCACGGCTCTCGTAGAAATCTTAATCCCGTCGCCAGATTTTGTTGAGTCGCAATCTGACTGTCACTACGCGAAAAGAACGGAGGCGTTATCACACAAATACGAAAAACTTTGTCATAGCATCAATCTGTCTCTTTCTTAGTTTCATTATTTTAAGTTTACTGTACACAAGTAATATACTGAGTTTTTGTGAATACGAGATCCATTTCATTTCATTTCATTTAAAAATTTCCACAATTCAATTTAATAAAATTGCACATATTACCACTTCATGCATTGAATATATTATGAAAGGCTTATGTTTAAGCGCCTGCCAAAAATGTACCTAATTACCTACCAATAAAATTCGAAACGCTTACCAAAACGGATAAATGCCCACCAATTAGGTTTCCTAAAATATTATAAAATTTATCCAAATTTTCCTGTGCTTAAAAAAACTAACGGTCGATTGACCCTCTAACGACCCCACTACTGAACTTTACTAAACTTAAGTTCAAAAGTATAGAAGTACGATGTACATTAATTCGAAAGTTCACTATAGCGAAGTATGGAATTCCGACGATCGTTTTTTTTTTGTTTTGACCCAAAGTCGCTTTTCTTGAAAAGCTGGACTAGTACTTAATTTGGTCCTGGCGCTTCGTCGGGTGCTCCCGCACCACGCGGGCTTCGCTCGCTCTGCTCGCGCGTGTATTAAATACATACAAACCTAACCTAACCCACTTGAGAGTCGCTACAGTGAACTTTCGAATGAATGTACTTGGTATGTCTATACTTTTAAACTTACATACATCGCGATTTTGTAATTGAAAGTTCAGTAGCTGGGTGTAATCTTACATTTGGTGAGCATTTTATCCATTTTGAGTAGCAAAAATAATATATGTACAAAACGTGCAATTATTTTATTGTGTGTTTATTTCTTTTGGACCATTATATCATATACTTTAGGACCCTTTTTATAAAAAAACTATTTTTTTTTGAGTTATTTACTTTATTTGGTACTTAGGCTTAGTGCCTTAAAAATATTTTTGGTGATCGTTTAAATTGTACCCATTGTTAAATAGTAGAACAACTACGACGAGATGCTTTACACCAAATTATTATAAGACAAACTAAGGAAAAATAAAATAGTAAAGAAATGTTTTATTTCACAGGCAACTTTTATATAATTAAAGCCAGTTCTTTTTTTCCATCATTATAACTTATAAAAAATATTAATTTTCGTGTAGCGATAACTTTTTTTCTTACCATGTTGTTATGGACGTCAAATTATTGACTTACTTACAACGAATATTTATAAAATTTGAATTTTTAAAATTACTCAAAACTATGCCCTTGGAATTATTAATTTTTTAAAGAATTCTATTAAGAATTATTTTCTGAATCCCAGGCAACGTTTATTTATACTAATTTCCTGGATAAATTAAGATTTGAAAGAGTAAACAATCGTAAAACTGATTTTCGCAATGATAATTTATACATTTTTCTTAGCCAGCAAATGCATGCAAACCACCTGATGAACAGCGGGATCTGCACCTCATCATCATTAATCATAGCTTAAGTAAGCTTCAGTTGGAACTGCTCTTCTTCCAGTAATTTCACTGGCGGTTTCTTCCCTTTATTCGGAACATATTATTGTATATCCACGTGATTATGCTGGCGGTACCACCCCAGACGCTATCAAAAAACTCTGCTACCGTCAATAATATTTTAGTTAGTATTTATATCACCATTACTTTATTATTTTTTAGCGTGAACAAAGCAACTGGTAGTTTGGTTCTTTCTGCTTTCTTTGATTCTTTAAAGGGCGAAGGGATTACGACATACTTGAGATTCGACAGAAATGGACAAGAACCAGTAGAAGTCAGGGCTTTGACTGCTATAAATTATAGTAAGTAATTAAATAATGAAATAAGAATTTTTATTTGAAACAGATAATGAAAATTTTTTTTTTACAATTATATATAAAAAACAAATTTTTTATCGGAAAGCGTGATGGCAAATGGCGTTCGCCCATGGATGCCGTAAATTTATTAATTTTTTTAAATTTAGGAAACAAACAAGCACTTTTATATTTTACAATCGTATTTTTGGGGAATCACTGAAATATTTAAAATTTATAAACAAATAGTGTTACTTACTGTTGATCATTCATTATAAGATGTCATATTGTATAATCTTTTATAATTGAATTGAAGTTATTTCATTTTATAAACTGTCTAGCTATTAATAAATAAATAAGTATAAAAATTTTTATTACAGGCTTGTAAACTTCATCTTAAATTAAAAATATTGGTAGTGTATACAGTTTTACAAAATGAAAGAAATAATCGTTTTTGCGATGGGGAGAAAAAAATCGTTATTGTGTCTGGGTATTCTGAAAGTATTTTTTTTCCAAAATTTAAGGGGATCAATGTAATGTAACATTAATAGGAAATGTATAGCGTATTTCGTATCTGACAAATTTTACCATGTGTAAATTCCTAAGATTCAACAATCTATACGATGAAAAAATGTTTTAACAAACATTTTACAGTAATATTAAATGTAAAAGGAGTTAAGATTGTTTGGTTTCATGGATAATTATGTAGACTTATTTTGATCTGTTACAGTTAAATCGGCAATCAATTTTGTATTTCCCAATTACAAAAATTTAAGATTAGAAGATGTGGAGATAGATGCAACTTTGGAAGATCTACTACCTCCATTTGTGATTGCTCCGGAGTCTTCGACAATGATAGGTACGTTGGTATTATTTTTAATTTTGTTAAGTTAATGTCTTCAAATGTTTGACTGGAATCAGTACACTGTTTCTATGATGCAACCAGTAATTTATACAAATTTGAAGGCAAGCAATGCACAGTGAGATGAAAACATCTAAATTTGACATGCCCACCTAAATAAATGGAAATTCTGGTGAAATAGACATGAATAAAAAAATAAAGGTACAAATTGACCAAGCAAAGTAGATGAACGGACAGGGACAGAAGACAGCTTTCACATGTAGGTTGTCTGTATTTAACTTGGGTCCTTGTTAATCATGATGTATTCAAAAAGACTAGATATATATAAAATGAGAGGTATTTTTAATGGCTTAATGAGTTTATACATAAGTAATAGAGAATAAATACAAAACAAAAGAATTACAACTTGAAATCTACTATAAGAACAGCTGCTTCAGACTGAAATGGTTCACGACCGAGTGGCGTAATGGTAGCCGTTCGAGTCCTGGCCGGGGCACACGTTTGTGTGATGAACATAAATGTTTGTTCTCAGGTCATGGTTGTTGATATTTATATATATGTGTGTTTATAATAAAATAAAATAATATAAATAAATGTTAATTTTGAATCGTGATATAATGCTAAGTATTAAAATAACATTAAATTATTATATTTCCTCAATATTAAGAACAGCCTGTGTTGTTATTATGAAAATATACCCAAAACCATACGACAACTTTGTATGTAACTAAATAAGGCTGTAAACATGATTAAAGGTTTCATATACATACTATTTGAATACTTAACTTCCAGTAAATATCCTTTTTATTTTTGTTCCAGTTGATCCTACTGTACTAGCCGACGTAGCGTCTCTCGTGGCGGACGTACCGACAGCAGCCCTCGAGTCCGCGTCGACGATTATCCCAGTGTTCGGTAACATATTCATTCAGAAAACCATTTGCGACTTTGACGTGCCGATCAGCCGATTGTAAATTAACACTTTGACTTGTGATTATTTTACAATAAATTGTTTTTGAAATGTTATTTGTTTTTAAAAATTATTTTCATATCAATAATGGGCAGGAAACATATATTTTTTAACCTGATATGGAACTTCTGACATACTCAAAACAAACAGATTCCCCTTAATGTGAAGAGAGTTGAAGTGTAATTACTGTTTTTAATGTTCAATAAATAATTAAAACAATACTTTGCAGCTATCCTAATTTCACACTGATGCATATTCTATTTATGAATCTGGTTCTCTTTAACTTAAAAATAGCTTAACAATTGAACTTTAGCGATTACTATACTGATCTTAATTTTGGA
Source organism: Marasmarcha lunaedactyla (assembly GCA_923062675.1). Taxonomy (NCBI): domain Eukaryota; kingdom Metazoa; phylum Arthropoda; class Insecta; order Lepidoptera; family Pterophoridae; genus Marasmarcha; species Marasmarcha lunaedactyla. The sequence goes on from OV281358.1 coordinate 9,168,372, forward strand.
ATAACTAAAATGAGCATAGAGCGCATTGAACCGACCTGAGTTCCCTTGAAGTTATGTTAGTGCAGAAGATGCTTCAAGCTTCATGCATAGCAATAGCAAGTGATGAATATCAATTAGAATCATAAACTAGTATTGTCATGTAATAGTCAGTTTTGAAAATTTACTGCCCATAAGATATCAAACTCATGCAAATGCAATTAACCTTATCAATATAAGACATATATTACCCTGAACAGTATTCAGTTTTGCAATAATATCAGAGAATCATCTAACATTGAAACCTTTTCAGCATTGTTCCTTCTTTTGCTGTTACAATTAATGTTTAAGCTCAATAAATAAATTATGAAACGGAAATTGTATATTTATAATATATTGCCACTTTGAATCATAATTTCTTTACAATAAATCGTTATTGAAATGTATTTTTAATATTTTTTACTTTTATTTTGATATTTATAATGGAGAAACAATAACAACTTTTATTATATTTAATATTGCTCCAATATGTATAACTTAATACAATGTTATACAACCGGAACCGTTTACCCTAGAAGTTTCTTGCCAGTTCTTCTTCACGAAGGTCTTTCCGAACTGGTGGTAGAATCATGTTTTATTTGACGTCAATAAGAACAAGTCATTGTCGATGTTCGGAAATAAATATCAGAATTTGAAAAAAAAAAATTAATTTGACCATTTACACAATCATATACCTATAGGAGTTTAGTGGGTTGGATTTTTAGAGATGATCTCGGAATATATTCGGCATATTGAGTATTCCAAGATTTCTCACGTTAGACCTGCAGGTAGAGACAAAGCAGAGGGGTAAAACTTATTCAGACCGGCTTATTCACATTCGGTTCGGCATTACTAAGTATTTTCCGCTTGTCTGTGCCGATTAATGCTGACGTTAGACCTACACGTATGGACAAATTAGAGGGGTAAAACTTATTCAGACCGGCTTATTCACATTCGGTTCGGCATTAATTAGAGTTTTCCGCTAATGCTTTAATGCTGACCCGAAATGTAGGTAGCGCCCGAATAACGCAGGATATTTTGTAACATTTCAATGGAGTGTTGTGCTATACTGACCAGTGGAAAGTTGGTTTGGGCAATGGAGAATAGAAGTCAGCCCAGAAAAAGTGCAGCAGTCTCTCTCAACCTGCTCTAGGACAACCTCTAGAAAACCCTCCAAAAAATTAGGTCTGATCACGCTGTTTGGTACTCCGATCCCATGGGTTAAAAAAGTCAAATATTTAGAAGTCACTTTAGATAGTGGCCTTACAATTGTGGATCACATCAAACACGTCCGGGACCGAGCCGCCTTCATCACGAATCATCGCCCCATCATGACTAATTTTAATGCCAGTGTGGCTTTCGCGCACGCCAGCAACTCGAACCTCTATCACTTGCATGTTATTCAAAATAGGTTCTTACGCAAATGCGTCGGGGCCCCGCCCTATGTCCGCAACTTAGATCTGCACAAGGATCTCGAGCTGCCCAACATTGCCACATTCATGAAGTTGGCGTCTAGACGCCACTTCGACAATGCTCCCCACCATCCCACCCCGCTGGTCGATAAGTCATCTAAATACACAGCCAACCCAGACGCTGTGGTTTATTATAAGCGTCCGCGTAACGTCTTGACAGATCCCGGCGATGTTAATACAACAAGGAACGCCGGCATTCCAGTTAGAAATAGGGCAACACGGCATTCGAATCGCCTAACCCACCAGTTGGCGAGGCTAACGCAGCGTACGCATTCCTACTGAGTTTCTTGCTGGTTCTTTGGCAGTAGATGACCCTTCCGAACCAGTAGTAGTTCAATATAAGACGTCCTAAGCCGAGTAAATAACCTATCCATTTTGAAAAAAGAAAAACTGACCAGTGGATTAATAAAATTTTATAAAGTTATACAGCGTCAAAGTACTTACAATTCGATCAAAAAACTGTTAAAACAAAACAGGACCTTCCTTATAATATGACAGCTACGTTTGATGACATTCTGGTTACTGGAAAAATGGTAGAATTGAACAATTATAAAGAGTATTCAGATACTTTTGAAAATATGTTTATGGTCATCATAACTTTGTTAATAAATTTTTTTGCAAATCGAAAAATTACTATAATTTACAGCAGCCTACCACTGGTTCTTGTCCATTTCTGTCAAATCTCTAGTAGCCCCTTTGCCCATTGAAGAATAAAAAAAAACAGAAAAAAACAAATTAACAGTTGCTTTGTTCACGCTAAATAAAAAAGTGATATTATTCTGTATATCTTGCAGTAAATAAGAATGGAAATATAGATAGTTATAGAAAATAATGGTTCTTTACTTATATCTCTTGAGTGATCTGACTAAAATATTGTAATTTGGCACCATGAAAATTATAATATATCATGAGTCTTCCTTTAATACAGAGTTTGTACATAATGAAAATACAAAATTCCAAAAATAACGAATGAATCCACATATAAGAAAACTGCAAATGAATATCGAAAAACTTGCTGGTAAAATGTATCTCGCCTGTGGACGATATCGCACCTTGATAACAAAAGTGGCACTATACTGAAAATGGCAATATTGAGTTATAATGACATGTAGATTCCTTGAAACAAAGCGCTTTTATTGCAAAAACTCTCATTATCGTAGTTTCAATACTTTTCCTAGTGTCACTTTATACTTTTGGGTAAATGACGAAGTAGTAAATTCATAAAGTGACACTATATCAATTGAAGACAAATATTCGGAGTGGATACACGCTGTGGTGAGTAAAAAAGGTGCATTTTATGCATGGTGTCGTTATAAACGTAATTCTAGCTAATATTTCTACTGAAGTTATAACTAAAAAAATGGCATTTTAAGTATAGTGTCGCTTATTTAGTTATAGTAATACTTAAAGAAATTTTCTGATGCATAAAAAAAATTATATTTTATGTATAGTGTCGCTTATTTAATGAATTTTACACTGAAATATTGCTTTTGATGAATTTGAAATTGAAATGTTATCATTTGCAAGCTGTGATGACAGTACCAAATGGTAAGATTTCTACGTTCTATTATATTAGTCTAAAATAAATTGCTTGAACTTTACCATTTCTAAGCTTTAACATGACCAAACTGAATGCTTCTTCTGCAAATGAAATTGGTACTTGTGTTTATAAATATTTTAAAAATAACTTCTTGAGCCGACGAATATCTCGATATAGTTTTTTACTCTGATAATTGCTACGGTCAGCAGAAGAACCAGTTTATTATCGGAGTTTATATTTAAGCAGTACAATACTTAAAATTTTAATCCTTTTTTTTTTTTTTTTGTTCCCCTCCGCGGGAAGGGCAGGAGGATAAAAATGCTCTGACGCATACTCTGGCGCGATTCCAAAGTTATGTGGGACTCGTCCCGACGCCTACCAGAACCATACCCACTAAAAACCCCCTGTCGGCTCGTGCATTTTTGCCACTCAGCCTTCATCTGAGCGACGGCCAATTGGAGAAAGAGGCCGCGCTAGCGGGGCCCTTAAGGGGTCACCCGCTGGGTTTTACATAGCACTGAAGGTGCTCAAAAAAATGAAAAGTAAATAATAAACATTAAAAATTGACAATTAAATTAAATTTGCATTAATTCAGATTTACGTTAGAATTAGAATTTGCGGCCTGACTCGAGATCTAAAGTTAATTGCGTACGTTCGTTTGTGTGCGCGTTTCTCGGTCTAGCGACTTTGTATACCGAATCTAAGACAGGAGCAGTATAAGAGACTGAATTTCGAACTAGTGGATTGGGATGGGATTCGGCGCGTTTGAAGAAGGATTCTGAGAGTGTTTTTAGGTACTGTTGAACTGTAGGTAGTTCAAGATCTCTGTGCAGGTCCGCATTGCGCACGTACCAAGGTGCGTTTGTGGCCCTGCGACAGAAGAGGTTTTGAACTACCTGCAGCTTGTGCAGGACGGAGGGTTTGGCGTGGGCAAAGACTGGCGAAGCATATGACATGACTGGTCTAACGCAGACCTTGTAAAGCGTACGTTTATTTCTGAAGGACATTTTACTTTTTCTACCTAACATACTGTAAAGCCGGCCTAGGTAAAAACGTGCGAGTTTCGTTACTCTATCGACGTGAGGGTTGAAAGAAAGCGTCTGGTCTAATATGACGCCTAAATATTTGGTACTGCGCTTCCAGGGGATGGGAGTGCCTTGCATTCTCACTTGGAGATTGTCGGGGATACGACTGCGTCTGTAGTCGAAGTAAACCGCAGAGCTCTTCTCTGGGTTCACATCGATACGCCATTTTTTAAACCAAGCACCGAGGGCGTTTACAGCCATTTGAAGTCTGGTGACGAGACCCGAGGCTCTGCGGCCTTTGGTGTAAAGGGCGGTGTCGTCGGCAAAGAGAGCGAGTTCGACGATTTTCGATGGAATGGGAATGTCGTTAGTGTATACGGAATACAAAAGAGGGGTGAGGACTGAGCCTTGAGGGACTCCAGCCTTTATGGGACGAGGCGCGGAGAGCGTGCCTTCATGTTTGAAACGAAACGTGCGGTCTTTGAGAAACGACGCGATTATCCTAACTAGGCGAGCCGGTAAGCCTATTTTATAGAGTTTATAAACGAGACCGCTGTGCCAGACTTTGTCGAAAGCCTTGGCTACGTCAAAGAAAACTGCGATCGTTTTCTTTCGTTTCGGATAGAAGCCGTCGAGTATGTACTCGACGATTCGATGGACTTGCTGAGGGCAGGAGTGCTTAGCGCGAAAGCCGAACTGGTGGGGAATTATGAGAGGATCGCCGTCCGTTGGAAACAGATGGTTCCGCATTCGAGAGAGTATGACTCTCTCGAGAAGTTTAGACATTGCCTTGAGGAGGCTGATGGGTCTGTGATTAGCCGGGATATTAAGAGGTTTACCCGGCTTGGGAATGCCTATGACTGTCGCTTCTTTCCAAGCTTTTGGAAAGTAGCTAAGGTCGAAGCAGGCATTGAAAATGATAGCTAACAAGGTAAGCACCTGTTGAGGCAGGTGCTTAAGTGCGTGGTTGGAGATACCATCCGCACCCGGAGCCTTTCTGGACTTTTTACTTTTGATGAGAAGCGAGATTTCATCATTAGAGACTGTGACGGGGTCGGCGGTGATGGGGAGAGAGTTTCGACGGAGAACTTCATCCTCCACCGCTTTGATGTGAGTGGGATTCGCGGGTTGCGTGCTGGGCGAGCATTGAGACGCAACGCTGTCAGCGAAGCATTCGGCTTTCTCTTCGTCTTCGAAGGCGATAGAGCCACCGGGACGAGTGAGAGGAGGGACGTGAGAGGCGGCGTCTACGCGTAAGGCTCGGGCCATTCGATAATACGCTTGGTGGGACGGGGAGATATTCGCCATGAGATCGTTCATCTGGGCGTCTCGGAGTTCCGTGAGGCGAGATCTAACTTTGCGTTGTAGCTGATTCGCAGCTGTTCTATAGGCGGGCGTGGGATATTTCTTGGCTCTCCGGAGAGCCGCGTTCTTAGCTTTAATAAGATTGCTAATGGCTAAGGGAAGCGTGGGTTTGCCTTTCTTAGCAACCTTTTCGTTTACACTGATGGCTGAGTTGATAGCATCAGTGAAAGAATTTACTAACGAATCTATTTTATCCGGGCTATCTAATTGATTGGGCGAGATCGCGAGCGGAGAGTTTGGGGCCTCTAAGGCAGAAACTATCGTATTTTTAAAACCTTTCCAGTCGGTAAAGGTCTTAGGAGAAGTGATGTTAACGTTAGGCGGTCCTAGCACGAGGGAGACGGGGCGGTGGTCAGAACCTAGGTCATCGAGCGGTTCGATAGACCTGAGGTCGAGGTTGATATGCTTGACGATTGCAAAGTCGAGGATGTCAGGAGAGTGGTTCGGGTTGTCGGGATAGTGAGTGGGAGTGATAGGGGGAGACAACGTCTAAGTCGAGTAAGTTGGTGATGTCGAGGAGAGCTATACCGCTTTGGTTGGTTGATAGGCACGTCCAGTCAGTATGTTTGGAGTTAAAGTCTCCGAACATAATGACTGAATGGCCGAGGGCGAGAATGGTCTCAAAGTCGCTGCGGATAGGTTTGGTGCCACAAGGTATGTAGACTGAAGCTATGATGATGGTCGGATGACCAGTCATAGCCAATCTACACACAGTGGCTTCCATGTTGAGGAGAGGAGGGGTAGGGAGAGGACAGCAATGGAATCCTCTTTTGTAGTAGATAGCGGTGCCGCCGAAACCATCGCAGTTAGGCCTATCGTTACGTGTAAACGCGTACTTAGGAATAGCGAACCCCCTGGAGCGATTAGGAGCGAGCCATGTCTCCTGGAGAAGTAAAAGATCTGGGTCGTTGTTCTGAAGGAACAGTTTGAGCTCGGGAAGGTTGGTGCTTAGGCTACGAACGTTAAAAGATATTAGGGATATGCCCTTGGGTTTGATACGACAGGACGCGGGATTCGCGGGTCTAGACATTATAATTTACTTATTTACGAATTTATACAAAATAAAGAATTTACAACGAACTTAGGAGCGAGTGATGCTCGGCTAGCGCGAATAAACGCTCTTGAGGAGAGCGGGCGGCTCGCAGTTTGCGTGCGAGTATGGTGATTTCATTAATGTCTACGTTTTGGATGACGTCGAATACGGTCTTCATGTCCTCAGCCAACGACGACTGAGGTGCAGAAGATGGAGCGGGACGCGGCCCTACGGAAGCTATGGGAGCTGGGATGGGTCGGGAAGGTGCAGGCCGGACGGCCGGACGCTGCCTCCAAGACAGAGCCGGAGTAGGCGTCGGCTGAACGGGCTTTGCTTCCGGGGGACCCCGGTTGCGCAGTGGCGGGAAGTTAGCAGGAGTGAGCGGCGGCGCCGGTTTAGGCGCGACCCTCTTGGTGGTGGAGCGCGGAGCGCGCGGGCAACCCCTGTAGTTAGCTGTGTGACCGGACTGGCCGCACAGCACACAGGCAGGGGGGGAAGTGGATTCGGGAGTGCGAGTGCACTCCTTAGTGAAGTGAGGATCCAGGCACTTTACGCACCTGGGGGGAGCTGAACAGTTAGCCGCTGCGTGGCCATATAGCTGGCAGCGGTGGCACTGCCCAGGGTGACCGCGGGGGTTGGGACGCTCGACGGAGATGTTCGAGAGTCCGCAGATTGTGCGAGCCTCTTTGAAAATCTCCTTCGAGGTCGGAGTGTTTGACAGGATTACTAAAGCTAAAACAACGCCTACCGCGGTTGGAGTGCATCTTGTGCACTGCTGTGACCGGGAAACCCTGAGACTTAAGGTCCTCGAGAATGTCTTCGTTACTGAGTTCGAACGGGACGCCCCGTAGTACTGCGCGGATCTTACGCTCCTCCGGGAGGGCGTAAGTGTGATACGCGATTTGATTTAACGAGAGTAACCTGGTAAACGCGCGGAAGTCGTCGACGGTCGCTACTTGAATTTTGATTGTATCGCCAGCGTTGGCGGCTTTTAAATAATTAATTTTGTGCTCTCTGCACAAGTTTGAGACCGCGGTCCAGCGCGCTTTCTCACGCAGGAATACGGGCGGAGGGAGCTGAGGCTTCGGCAGGACGGGAGCGCAGCGCGTCGCTGGCTTCGATATGACCGACGGAGACGCGGTTACTACGAGCGATTTTAACGGCGCGGGGGCTGGTGTTGAAGACACCGGGGAGGGCTCGGGTATTGAAGATACCGAAGCTTTCTTAGAGCGCTTCTTGGAGCGCTTGGCGACAAGTTGAAAGGCGGGCTCAGGAGAGCCGGTTAAGGTGATGGCATCTGGCGACGTGTCAGATGCGGGTTCGGAGTCGCTCCCGGGAGCGGTACGCTTACGACGCGACGCGTGAGAGGATGCGACCGATTCGCAGTCCATCTCGGACGAGGCGGGAGACGCGGGAGAGCTGAAGACCTGAGGGGTCTGGACCTCGGAGGCCTGAGGGGCCGGGGACGCGATAGTTGCCTGTAAGGCCTGCGTTAAGATGTCATCTGATATGCTGACGCCGGACGCAACGAGCGCCTGGGCGAACGACCTAGCAAAGTTTACCAAGCTTTGCTGGTCCATTGGGAGGGCTTGGTCCTACGATATATAATATATATAAATATATAAGAATGCCTAGGTTCCCTAGCAAACCTAGCACCTAAACCTCCCTACCCGCGGTAGGGGGGCTGGGGACGACGCGAAGTGGTGCCCCTAGCTCGGACAGCACTGTACCGTCACCCTGGGAAGGGCCCAAGTGCAATGGGATCGGGTCAGCCGGTTTCTCCTTGGCCTGAAGGGCCTTGGAAGCGCACCGGGGCAACGCTATCAGGCTTAGTTGTCACCGTTAAGTATCCACCTGATCAAACGCGAGTCTACTACGGAGTGTGTCGTCAATAAATTGACAACAAAAACCGGCCGTAGACCTGACGGAGTTGGGTTGCACTAAAAGTGCGGGATTGACTACGTTACGACCGGCCGGAGCCGGCCGCAGAGCGAGTCTCTGACTACGTACAGGCGCCAAGCGTCAAGTACGCAGCCAGAAGGACAGCCCGAGTCTCGCGAACCACTATCGAATTTAATCGACCGCGGTAAGCTCAACCCTGTTGTTGCTGCACTCACCGAGGTGAGGTTTTTACTTCGAGGGGTGCACAGAGTGCGGGATTGACTACGTTACGACCGGCCTGGGGCCGGCCGCAGAGCGAGTCTCTGACTACGTAGCAAGCGCCAAGCGTCAGGTACGCAGCCAGAAAAACAGCCCGAGCTTCGCGAACCACTATCGAATTTAATCAACCGCGGTAAGCTCAGCTCTGTTGTAGCTGTGCAAGAGACCAACTTAATTGCAGCCGATCGAAACCGGCCACAGAGTAAGCCCTAAAGAGGCTAACAGCGTATGAGTATTGCTACGAGTTGACGTCGTGAGACGACAATCGTGACTCAACTGCTGGAGCGACCGCGAACACGTCCGAGTGGGGCCGGACGCAGAACGGATCTGAGAGTGGCGTTTGAGTATTGATACGAGAGAAGTCGTGAGACAACAATCGTGACTCGGCAGCCGGGAGCGACCGTCAACACGTCCGAACGGGTCCGGACGCAGATCAGGTCTCGAATTTTAATCCATAACACATAAGTTCCTTATACGTGGCCATACACAGAACGAGAGAGATGCTGTATATTCTGTTATTGAGAAACAAGTTAAATGATCTCAGATCTGGACCCATATACGTTCCTTCGCAATATATTTCTGCTCATCGAAGTGCTGAAAACGTGGAACACCTTTTATTGTAAATGACATGGGTTACGGCGTAGTTTTCGATGATCTCATTAAAATAATTGGTATTACTTACAAGTATACCTAGATAAGTTTAATTTCTAAAAGGCTTTATTTTATATTTTAAGAATAATATTTTAAAATTAATTTTATGTTTAAGTTTGTTTATAACCTTGCAACTAATATCAATGAATCAATTATGATAACCCCAAAAATTGTGATTTATATCTAAAACTTGCATTTTAACAAAAAACTTTACATAATTATAGTGTATCTTGATATTGTTTTTGCCAAATAAATAAGGTTTCTTCTTTATATGACATAATTTCGTTTTATTTCTGATATTTTTCTTTCTCCCGTTATTAATCTTTGGGTTATTATTCGAAAACGTGTAGGTTTACGTAAAACAAAAGTGGCACTATGCGGAACTTTTTCTTAAAGCCATGTTTTCTAAATAACTCTTACTTCTTTTCTCCTATATTTAGAAGAAAACCATGCTTACGGAGAGTTATTATGGTGGATTCATAGGAGTTGCATTTTACAAAAAGATTGGTAAAATTGAAATTAAACTTCTGCTTACTATTGTGTAGTTCCATTGATGGCTTAAATTTTTATGGTCTGTAACAATAAAATCGGCAAACTCTTGTATATTACAATCACCAACATCTGACGGGAACATAGGTGTTGAGATAAACGCATTTTAGGAGGATCGACTAACTCCTTTTGTGACTATTCCTGAGTCTGGCAAACTTTGGTACGTTGGTTTTAAGGCTTTTTATTTGATTTATGACTTGAAATAAATTTTAGTTTTATGTCTTTTTAGTTTTAAGGATTTTTGTGGTTTGCGTATATATTTTAAGATAAGCCGTCAGTGGTTACTGGGTTCGATCATGGTGGCTGCCAAATATAGAAACCAGTTTTGCAACTAACGAACACTAACTGTAACTTTGAATATCATCCTCGTTCTGAACAAGTGATGTTTGGATACAATTTAAACGCCCACTACTTGTTGGTAAGCTTTACGGCGATTAGAGCTAGAAGCTAGATACGAATTGGTGGGTAGCAATAAGCTAGTGTCTCGCTGAGTAATCTGACCACCAACCGAGTATTGTTCAACGAATATAACCTTTGATAGCTCTTATTGCTGCGACAAACTATTAGAACAATTTTAACTATTCATTCTGAACTCGTGAACTTGGTTGTTAAAGATATTACGTATGGTTCTTAAAAACAATTAGCTACCAACGATGTCTATTTATAAGCCATGTACGGCAAAAGTATATTATGTTTACGTTACGTTGTTTAAAGCATTGTAATAATTATTTGTTGTTCTAATAAATTGATTACAGATTAAAGTTCTCGGATAGTCTAAACAGCTAGAAAACAATTATTAATATAGGTATCTCTTTTATTTATACGTGATCTCTGTCTATTCTTTGTCACTTAAGCGAGAAAATAGCGGATAGTTTTCTGGTCTGCGGTACAACAAGTGCCTTCACATCCTTTAGAAATCAGTTTTTGATTTCGTCACGATGTCAGAATAGTTGCTTAAGGTTTCGTAAGTTGCAAAACGCATTTCTATATCTGGCTTTCAGCAGGGTCAGATCGAGTTCTCAGTTTTGTTGTGTGGTTGTAATATACTAAGTGCGCAGTACCTTAGCAAATAATATAATTGTCGCACGATGTCGGTTCTACAAATGCAACTTACCTAGATATGATGGGATGCGCGTGAGCTGTACGACGTATTCAGTCTGAAACAAAAACACGTTGTTAATTTTGAAAAGGCTGAAACGTAAATATATATTATTTTAACAATTAACGACATGTACATATTTGGGTGCTAATCAAAAAGATTTCTTTTAAACAGCTTTTTAATAGCGTATTCGGCTCTAAAAATCTACATTGCCCTCTAAATTACTAAGTCAGCCACAATTTACGAGCGTCTGAACGATACTATCTTAGATACTAAAAATATGTTTGTATGTGTGCTCGACACCGCTGCCGCTTTGGCATGTTGGTTGATGAGCTCAGTCGCCATGGGCTTTCATGTTCTCGTAGTGGTGGCTGAATATCCCGCCAAACCAGTTTAAGTGAAATCATCCATCGGGCTCTTGTTACCTCTACCACTCCCTCGGTTCTTAAACCGTCGGGTCTTTTGCCCAACGATGGCAAGTGGCCTGATGGGATGACTCTGGCCCCGTGGAGAATGGGTAGGCTGCTGGTGTGGGATGCAACCTGCGTAGATACTCTCGTAGCTTCCTATCTTCCTATAACTAATGTACAATCTGGTTCTGCTGCTAATAACGCCGGAGGCCTTAACCGTAGAAAATATCAGAGTTTGGGTGGTGGACATATTTTTGAGGCTTTTGGCATTGACGAGATTCGGAATTGGTGAGGCAATTGGTGAGTCAAACTCGATACCCTAAGGCTGGCACCTACCTCGCACAACTGTATATATATTATATTGCGATGTAGCGTGGTAATTCGGCCAGCCCTTTGGCTACGTTGCCTTCAATATATTGCAGTTTAGGTTTAGTTTTTTATTTGTAGAATATTTTTTCTTATAATTCATTATAAAATAAATAAATAATTTAATTATTAAATTATTTAATTAAATTAATACGCTCGTGTGAACATTTTAAAATATAAGAATTAGTTTTTATTCTTATTTATTTAGTCTATTTATTAAAATTAAATAGAAGTTTTTGCTGCCGGGAGCAACAAGCGACCGAACACGGGAATCCGAGGCCTTTCGCTCCACCACGGCAACGCGCCCGCGCATTCCTTGCTCAAGATGAGAGACTTCCTAAACACCTAACCCGTAAAACTTTTGGGTCATGCACCTAACAGCCCTGACTTCTTTTGTGATTGTGGTGTGACTTTTTCTTGTTTCCTAAAATTAAAAATCAGCTCAATGGGATATAGTTTTCATCGCCAGAAGATGCGCTCATTGCGTTCGAGGAGGCCGCTGACGAAGTACCTGTAGCAAACTGGAAAATTTGCTTTGAGAATTAGTTCAGACCCATGAAACTTTGTATAGCTACATGCTGGTGGAGAGTTCTCTAAAAAAATGTAATTAAAAAAATGTAACCTATAGAACATTTATGTGTGTCCCACGTGCATGACAGTATAACCCAAGAGTAATTAGACGTTGATGCTATTCGATGGTTGATAAAGAGTCAATTTAATTTGCTCATTATCGTTCAAGTGAGCTCAATCTCATTATTCTCCGAGTTGTTACTGTCATAATATTTAATAGAAAAGTGATATCTCTAAATTATTATTTATATTATCAAAGTGAAGTTTAATTTATGTGTTAAAAATAATTCCATCTCGGGACGCCTAATGATTTGTCTGTTATATAAATAGTTATTCTGTTTAAAAGATGTCATAACTAAAATATGATCAGAACCAAATATAAAACACGCTTTTTCATTAGTTTTATCTGCAACACATAAGTGAACTTATTTGTTGTTTGTTATGCTTTCAGACCTATAATGAAATGAACATCATACTCAATTCCCTTTTTATTTAATTCCTTCTTCTTTAGAAAGAAGCATTATTAACAAGAGACCTGCGTGTAAAAGTCTGGGCCAAAGCCGTAAGTACTCTACTCTTTCACTCACTCACTTTATTTCTTCATCTTCTTCTTAATTAAAACTTAATGCTTAATTAACACATAAAACTTGTAGTATTAAAAATAATGATTACCATTCTCACGCAATGATTTTACATTTCAACGCCTTGAAGCATGCAATGATGAGTTTTGTGTATTCATCTTATACTCCATTCCGTAATAGCACCAGTCTTTGAGAATTTCAAAATGAATATGGCCAAGATATTGATTGTGCACCTAGGAATTCAATTAAATGTGTTAGCTCAAAGTTCAAAAGGTATCATGAGTGGTAAATATGGGGGGGAAGAAGAATTTACAGTGACTGAGAAATATTTCGATAGTAAAGATAATTATGACGAAGACTATGAACATGGAAATCCAGGTAAGACAAACAATTTGAAATAAATAAGCAATTTATTTTATTGTGCGGCACAAATGTTTTTTGCTTGTGATTTTACTCGACTAAAAGTGAAATATTCTTTTTATTTTCAGATAATTACGAAATAATAGTAAGACCTTGCGCAGATTTTGATAGATTTTGTATTCGTCAATTCTTTGCTGAAAATTCTGAATGTAAAATTGCTCCTGGACCAATAAAAGAGCCATTTTATGTAGCAGAGAACCAGTTATACGTGCCAAATAATAATTTTACTACTACGTTTAATAATGTATTATTTTCTGGTTTGAATGGAAGAATTGAGGAATTTTTGTAAGTATTGAAAAAAGATCTACATTTATTGAATTTCGAGAACGAAGTATTTGACGCTACAAACTTCAAAATGTTCAATACGTTTTGAATTATTTATTTAATGTTTTGCTTGAAATTGCAAATAAGCAAATGGAATTAAGTACTTGTATTTTGAAAGAACTCACATAGGTTTTATAGATTTTATTGTTATTTTATGTCATTGTTTATAATTTATACTTCATTTATTTCCTTTTTAAAATTTGTAAGGCACTAACAATTCCATGGTGCAAAAGATAAGTCAGAATCATTTTTTTTTACAAAATATGATTTCTAAAACGTCATATTTAAGGCGTGAGTGGTAGTTGCCACACTGTGCCTAATTTGCCTAAAGTATTTTTTAAATTATCTGTTTGGACCCTTTAAGACCAAATGCAAAGGTATTAATTATTTTCCATTACATCAAAATATCTATAAATATTGAGTTTTGATACGAATTCAACAAATTATGTAATAAAATTTGGTTTACTATTTTCAGCATAAACAAAGCTACAGGAAATTTGGTTATCTCCATATTTTTTGACGGTATAAAGGCTGAAGCTACCCCAACTTATCTGAGATTCAACAGAAATGGCCAAGAACCTGTGGAAGTAATGGCCCTCGCTGCTATAGATTATAGTAAGTGAGAATATGAATAAATGTTTTACCATTAAAGTCTATAAATACTTTTAATACTTTTAAAACAAACACAGTTTTCGTGTTTTTATTTCAACTTTTAATTAACTTCGAATCTATTAAGGGAATTTTATTTTATTTTTGTCTTCACCTTGGAAGATGAACATCTTCAATCATGTTAAACAAATGTTAACATTTCACTCAACATACCTACCGTCGAGAAAATGACTTCTTTGAGATGAATGAGATTCCCATGAACAATTTGACAAACGTGACGTGCTACATGGTATTATATTGAAATTACAATTATTTAATGGAATGTTTAATATTACAGTTAAGACGGCGATAACTATAATAATACCCAATTACAAAAATCTGAAACTAGAAAATGCTGAAGTGTTTGCATATGTCGGAGACCCAGAGCCCCCTTTTATAATCACTCCGTTCACACTGGATACTGCAGGTTTGTAGATCTTAACTGTACTTTAATTTGATTCCCCTATTGTAAGAGTGAAATTACTAAGTGTGTGAGTATATGAAATTGACTCCAAAAATGATAACGACTCTTGACTTTACAATTGTACCGAATGCGTGAAACGACTTGAGCTGTTTTTTAGTTTTCTCGTCCGCATTTAGCTATTACAGCTATTAAACTCATAAAATTTCAATGATTTTGATTACAGCTGATCCAACTGTCGTCGCCGACACAGCTTCTCTGGCAGCTGATGTCCCAACAGCCACTATCGAGAACATGGTAACTGTTGCCCCTCTTGTTGCTAAGATTTTCATCCAGAAAAACATATGTGATTTTGGCATTACAATTAGTCTGCTATAAGTTAACGCAATAGAATATTATTGTAATTTCTATAGAAAATTAAATAAATAATTTGTTTTCAAAGTGTTTCTTATTTGCATATTGGAGTCATAGAAATTACTTACGCAGTTTTCAACTATGTCTAACATTTAAATGTTTTTAGTCATTTAACAAATAATTGGAACTTCTGGTTATATCTAAATAACTTCATAATGTGCAAAAGTTACAGTAATAATATATTCGCTAAGGACATAATAATATTTTTTTTGTCTTATTTTGTCCAAAGAATCAAAGACTCGGGATTTTATGAATGACAGCTACGCAAATTTTCTTGCTTTACTTAATTTTGAGCATATTTTTAAATGAAAAGTAGATTACTCTTATTAACCAAATAATATAAAGACTTGCTTTAAAATGCCGAGATCTGGCAATAACTAACAAAAAATATTTTCTTTGTAGGCTTTTAATTTGATTGACCTTAATTTTTAAACACCAAACATTCTGACCTGAATATATCAATGTTTAACCAAGATGATTATTACTTTAAAAAAAATAATAATACGATAACATCTCACGCTATCGTAAGCACGCATGTTAACAGTTGTTGAAATCATATATCTATAATTTCATATCTCTAACGCTTGTATTAAAGCATCTCTCAATAATTAATCAATATGAAATGTTTTATGATTATCATTCTTTTTTTTACGTTTGAATTAAATGAATCTGCTCAGAGTTCAAAAGGTGATCATTATAATGTGAGAAAAAAGTACGAAGCAAACGATGAAGTGACTGAAAAACATTTTGAGATCAAGACTGGTGACGATGATGATTATGATCCAGGCAACCCAGGTAAGCAACAAACCAAATAAACAATCAATCAATACATTTAATTTTTATTATTATATTTTCTTTTGGCACGTCTTTAAGGTGATCTCGAGTAGTCGTCATAGTTTATTATAATTAACTATTTTGAATTTATGGTGTTGTTATAAGTTCACGTTTCGACGTTCAATAATGTTTATAGTGTTGTAAATCAGGTTTTTTCGAGACATATAATTCTAACTGAGAATATTTTGGGAATGTCAGTTGTCAAGATACTGGATACTCGATCTAAAGATCTCAGGTTCGAATCCGGTGACTGCCATGTATGCCAATGAGATATTCCAATTTTAAACCATAAAGCCGACTGGAAGAGAAACAATGTAACTTTCCTCACATTCTTAGAAAATTATTTCGAAAATATGTATCCTTCTCCTTCTTATGCTTCTCCTTCTAATGCTGAAGGTCGTGAAATATGTGTAAAGCCAGCATGCGCTGTGGACCATGTCTGAAACAACCCTCTCACGTGGGTAAAAAACATTTTGAAACGTATTTATTTTTTGTTCCAGACAATTATGAAACCATTGTGAGACCATGTGCAGTATATGATAGATTTTGTTTACGAAAATTCTTTGCTGAGCATTCAAAATGTAAAATAGTACCTGGTCCCGTAATAGAACCTTATTATGTAGCCGAAAACCAGCTTTATATGCCAAACAACAATATAACAACAACACCAACGGAAATTTTATTTTCTGGTTTGAATGGTAGAATAGAAGAGTTTTAGTAAGTAGGACTGAACTAAGAATAAAATTATTTGAGTTGATTTGGTTGAAGTAGCTTTGTCTTCTCGATCTAGACACATATCTTGTCGTTACGATCCCGAGGACCAACGAAGATACCGATGAGGTTTTGTTACTTTAAGCCTTCGATCCCAAATAAAAAATAGTAGAAAAATTTTTTTTTACAAATATGACACTTTAAACTGTCCACAATAGTTTCGACTTTTGTAAAAAAAAAAACAATTGGTAAATCAATACCATCACAACATTATTTTAAAATAATTTAAAAAGCCGATGAAAAAAAAATGAAATTTATAAACGAAACTCAGCCGTATTTTTTTGCTGGAATTAAACTTAAACCCACGATTTTATACTGATTTTTATACTTAATTCTTAAGTATTTTAATAAATTCATAAAAGTTACAAATACACTTCCCAAATATAGAAATAATAATAGTTCATTCTTTTTTAGACATTTTTTTACAATTTTCTGTCAGGTTTACGGTTGGAGTGACCGAATGCTACTGCATTGAAAGATGACTCAAATACTAATTTAGGCACTCCGGAAAATGGTACATTTCATTTTCTTTATGTATTCAATTGACAGCGGCAAACTAGGAACCATTATGCAAAATAGCACAACTCCAACCGGGCCATTACAGTAGTCATGCATTCACAATTGGCCGCCGGTCAAAGTTATCCCCAAACCCGGGCTGTACACGGCCTTTATTCTGAAGATATGAAAAGTAGATCAGTCAAATTAATGCGCCATATAATTTATAGTGTGAACAGAGCAACTGGAAATCTGGTGCTTTCTGTATACTTCGATGGTATCAAAGCTGAAGCAAAACCAACTTATCTGAGATTCAACAGAAATGGGCAGGAACCAGTCGAACTAAAAGTAATTGCTATTATCGATTATTGTAAGTATTTGTAGTCCTGATTTTATACATTCATTTAACCCATTTTACGAAGATATATTCAAAAAATCTTTGTAAAGATATATTTGTTAATTACAAAGGTTCCTCCTGCCGTCCCCTTGGAGGGGAACAAAAAAAATTTCTGCTTATAACCTCAAATAACAACAAAATGCATATGATTGTATACAGACAACTAATAAAAAAATCAAGTTAAGCAAATTAAAAAAATTTACAAAAATGAACATTTTTGTCTGTTTGTCCGACGGTTCGTTTGTTTAGTCATCGGTTTGTTTTCGTTTATATCAAAAATCGCTGAAATGGAGGTTGACAAAGTTTATTATAATCAATTTATTATATTTGCAGCAAAAACGACAGTTACTATTGTAATACCCAATTACAAAGATTTGAGATTGGAAAATGCTGAAATCAACGGATTTTTGGGAAATCCTCAATCTCCTTTTGCAGTAATACCACTGGAACCAGAAAAAGCAGGTATATTATGCAAATACTACTTTAAAGTGAAATCTAGTAATATATCTTCTTAAAGTTATTACCGTATCAATCAGCAATAATTTTCACTTATAAATAATCCAGTTTATATTTTAACATTATGAAATATATAAAAAATGTAACTTTCTTAACGTTCCTCGAAAAAGGTTTAAATATCTAAACGTAACTTTTTAAGCACGTCGGTGGCGTCGGTGACGTATTGGTTAAGGCCTGGCGTCTGGATCTAAAGGTAGGTTCGTTCCCAGATGACTGCCTAATGTACCAATGTGGTTTCACAATCAAGTAGGTACGTCAAGCGGATTGCTCTAACTGTGATGGCAAAAACAGTGTGAGGGAACCGACGTCGAGAAGTTGAGTCTGTCAATCTGTGGTAGATAAGCGTCATGTACTTCAGTTGTTAAGAATCATTGGTACACGAAGCTGTCACTGGGGATCCCGGAACCTTCAGTTCAAATTGTGTAGCCAGCGCCTCAGCCACTGCGCAACCGACGCTTCTTGGTTGCAGTTCCCCAGATTGTTAATCGTATATTTTTGATATTGAATGATTACCGTATGATGAAAATCTGCTAAACTGAACTTCATTCGGATTTGCCTTTGTTATTGTAATTTCACGGGCAGTTTATGTTTCATGGTCACACAAAACCACGTTGGCTTGGTAATTGTGGCGGTGTTGTAAGGAAACTGAAACCATAGACGATATTAAAATAAAAAATAAAACAAAATAAAACTCTAGTACCAAACAAGATAGTTATTTAAAATATATTTCACATATAAAAGTATCTAAAAATTTACAACTTATTGATTACCTCCTTTTCAGCTGATCCAGATGTAATGGCTGAAATTGCGTCCCTGATTGCAAACGCTCGCACTGCAGTTATAGAAAATATGCCAACGATTGCTCCTTTGGCGGCAAAAATATTTATTCAAAAAAGTATTTGTGATTTCGGCATCCCTATCAATCGGCAATGATTTTTACATATCCTTACTATTTCAGTGTATATTTAAACATGATCAAATATTGAAAATCATCAGTAACATATTCAAATAAATGATAAAAGTAAACTTTTTTTTAAACAAATTACATGAGAACTATTTTATAAATCGATTGAAGAGTTAGTTTCAAAAATATTTTTAGAAAGTTTTGTTTATGTGGTTACAGCGTAACCTTTGTTTGGTGTTCTTGGTAGCAAGCAGCCCTGACCTTAAACAAAACCCGGCTTCATATACATTTTTAAAGTTTTAGAGTAAGGCAATGTTTTTTACGAGTAATAAATAGTTTTTATTTATGTATACACTTTTTAAATTTCGAAATCCTTTTTTCTGTATAATCCATCAATTACACAATCTTTGTATTTAGAAGTAAATTAATGCAATTTGTTTGTTCTTAAGATGTAATAAAATCGGTAGACTCGTCGCCTAAATGCCCCACTGTAAGCAAAAGTTGACTTGATCAACTGTGACACTAAAGGTTGGCACCATTCTTCATACCTATTATTAGGTGAATTGCAAAATAACCTTTCATATACATATCAATAGAACACAAACGTGAATCCTGAATATATAAGAAATATGCCACTAAATATCCATTTAGATTACCAGGAACTGAACCTGGTGCCACTCGTGGAGTAGGGTTTCTTCTACATACCTCTTTTAAGAACTAATGCCCAAATTCACGCAAGTGTTATTAAAGCTTGAATAACTTAATTTTTACTCGATGCGCATTCATGCAATCGTAATAATTGCGTATTAATAAGTCTAAACATTCTTTAGTGTAATTACAGTCTTCGTACAGGTCAGCAAAATGAATATTTATGTGATTTTTATTCGAATAATTGCCAGTTTATCGGATGCTTTAGGTAAAAAATATTTAATTAATATAAACTCCGAATAAGTTTATGATGACGTAAATATAAATAAAAATTACGATAATTCTGTGAATTATCAAAATTCAGGTAAGAGCATTCATTTAAAGTGTTTTGGTGCATATCCAAAGGCTTAAGACCATAGAGGATGTTTGTTGTGACTCCAAAAAAACTTGAAAGATGATAACTCTTCTTTTATTAATACCGTTAATTATCTCCAGTCAGTGCAATATCATTAAAACAAATTAAGTTTTCCAGATGATGAAAAATTCATAGAAAGACCGTGTACAGTTTATGATAGATTCTGTATTCGTAATTTTTTTGCTGAACATTCGGATTGCAAGATTGCATCGGGCCCTGCAAACGAAACCTTTTTATTTGACTGAAGCTGAATTTTATTTGGTTAGCAGAAACATCACTGCCACTGTGACTAACAGTATTTTGACTTGGTTAAATGGCAGAATTGGAGAATTTTAGTAAGTAGCTTTGTTAAATGTTTTTTCGTGACATTTCACTTATTCACGCATAACTCTTACCCATGTAGTTGTTGAAATTTTTAATAAAGCGTCTCCTTGTGATTTGCACAAAAACAAGAAAAAAAATCAATAAAAAATCAAACTTTATTATTTCATTATCGGTGTCGTATTTTAAACACGTAATGAGTGCTTTCTTTTTTTTTTCATCTTCGTCATGATTGCATAAATACACATAACCTTTGGTTTTTAAAAAGACATCAAAGGTAGAATGAGAGGAAACAGCCGGTGGAAAAAAGCATCTCGTCACTCTTTTGTCAACATTGTCAAATACATGACATATGCAATCAGGTATATAGCTTGACTACGGCATGAAAGAAACAAACACAAGACAGGTAAGTGTGTGTGCGGTCATTCCGTCATTCTGCAGCCAAACTGTTTAGATATTGTTTATTTTAACTGGGTTATTGTTTTCCTTTATAATAAAATACAAAATTTATAAAATAAATTCTGCCAGAATGTGACTCCACGTAAATAACAATTTAGGCTGCGTGATCTTCTATCTGCTGTCTGCTGGACTAACTACAGTTTACCTTTTTTCCCGTTTTTGCTGCTTTTTTTATGTGCGATTTGATTTTAATTTGGTATACTACGCTTGTTAAGATATAATTGAGCCTTCTTGGGCAAACATTTATTTGATGTTTATCCCCTCTCGCTTATCCTCTAATACTTAAATCACAAAGAAGATATTTGTAGTCATTAAGCGATTTTGTTACCTAATTAGCTTTTGCAAAAACTCATTTATGGCTAACTGTATCCTAAATACCTATTATTGTATTTCAAAAAAGTTGGGTCAATACCTAATTTAATATGAAATTTAAATTCTTTTCTTAAAAAATAAAAGTTTATATAACTCCATTGTGTTGATCTCGCGGTGCAGACGACTACATATTGCTGGATTTTGAAATTATTCCTCGGGTGTTAATTAAATTAAAAATGTTTTCACTTCCACTTCAAAAGTCCAATGCTTACTTTATTTCGCACCTTGCAAATAAATTCAAATTAGCACTGAAGAGCCTGTCAATTTCTTTATATTTGTCTATTAAAAATAATGTAACAATTCATTAGACTATGAAAAAGAGGCTTATTTTTATTTCAACTGCTAATAACTTATCTAGTTTATACTTATGGTTTTAATACCTTACTCTGGATAAAAAACACTTCATAATAATCAGCTGGTCTAACGTTAGAATCTTGTCTTTTCTTCAAGAGATTTCGTCAAGAGTTCTCGAGCATAAATGATCTCTATTTCCCTAGCCTAATACGCGAAGAAAAAATGAATATAAGACAAACTAGTATTGCAAAAAAACATACCTTCGAAGTTACTTCTTAGCTCCGTGGATGTTCTCACAATGTTAACCATACCATCTATGCTATCGGCTAAGATTCTTCAATAAATCTCGTCATATTTCTTACAAACTTTAACCATTCAAATCCTTGTTACGTGGATCAAAATAAAAGTCATTGATCTCTGTATCGTTGTTTGTTTATGTATAATAGAGTTCAAAAGGCCATGTTGTTTGAACCCGTAAAATAATACCCATATATAAATTAAGAAAGTAACAATAGGCTATTTTGTTGATTTTTATTCTTATCATAAAATAATATAATAATGGAAAGCCTAACTAAAAATAAATTAGGTATTTTTTAACAAAAAATATGATTGCAATTATTTAAAACAAGAATAATTCCTAATTAACAACAAAAAAAATAGTTACACATAATTAGTATCAAATAATTAGCATTAAACACTAATGTAAACATTTGTTTGAAAATGTAAATACGTAGTTCGCAGACGACACGCAACGTTATGTAATGCTATAATCATTTCTGAGGATTAGACAATTAGTTTGATTTCAGCAGCTTACACGGCAAAATGAGGTATTGTCTTGTACTATCGATTTTTGTTATTGTTCTACAAATCGTATCATCTCAGAAGCCA
Organism: Marasmarcha lunaedactyla; assembly: GCA_923062675.1. NCBI lineage: Eukaryota > Metazoa > Arthropoda > Insecta > Lepidoptera > Pterophoridae > Marasmarcha > Marasmarcha lunaedactyla. The sequence goes on from OV281358.1 coordinate 9,190,749, forward strand.
TCTGAGGATGATAGCAAACATGCTTTAAATAGTGTGGAAGATAAAGAAATAAAATACTATTCTGACGATGATGACAAAGGGAATCCAGGTATGTGTTTTTATAAATAAAAACAAAATTGGAACGCTCAACAGGAGCAGAAGTAAGATGCCCTTTCTTTTATGGCTTGGAAAAATATATTACCAATATATCTCCATTGTAATAGCTAATTTGGTAAGGGATTTTTATAACGTGGTCTATTCTTGTAAAGCGATCCTTATTCGTTAATTCGGCCTACACCTAGTCACCGTTAGACTTAAACTTTTCCACAAACCTTGTCAAGTATCCGAAATTAATTCCAGCATTCAGATTTCTGTGGCTTCACGCAGTTTGCCTTAATTTGACAAAGAAAAACAGCAAAGCCCTTTAAATGTCGCTCTCTTCCAGATAATTACGAGATCATTGAAAGACCTTGTGAGACTTTTGACATATTCTGTATTCGCAAATTCTTTGCTGAGCGTTCGAACTGCAAAATATCGTCAGGGCCGGTAAAAGAACCGCACTACGTCGCAGAAAATAATTTGTATTTTGTTAACAACAACCTGACAGTCACAAAGACTAACAGTATGGTTACTGGTTTGAATGGGAGGATTGTCGAGTTTTAGTAAGTTTGATTTTGTATGCTCTCGATAAGATATATCAATTTTAAACAATCTTACAAACCAGCATTTCTGAGTAAATATTATCACTAGATCTAAATTCTATATATTTTTTTTAGTTATTGAGTTAAAATGTAAAAATATTATTCAACGCAATATAATCTGGTTCAGAAGAGTTTTATTTAACATAATGAATCGTGAAAACTTAAGGTGGTCTAGCCAAGTTTTAATCTACAACCGCTATAGCGTATACTGTATGGAGCGTCATGTGATATTAGTGTACCTACTCATGTTATAGCACATCCATGGCGTTAGCGCTCGTAGATTGTAACCTGTTTAGACCCCAAGGAAATGAATTTATAAAAGCACTTTGATAGATCTAGTGTTAATATTTACTATAGTATATAAAAAAAATTTCGATTCAACTTACTTACTTCATACATATAGGCATTTACTAAAGTAAATAATTATATTTTAAATACATGCGTCAAATCAATTCAGTTATGAATTTTTGATAGAGAAAACATTAAAAAATATATATAAATATATAAAGTTATGTGAATTTTATCCTCGACACTAAAACATTAACAACTTTTTAAATAAATTTAAAAATAGTTGAAAAAAATGCAACGCTAAATTCAAATAATTGTTTTCAGTGTTAACAAGGCAACTAGTAATCTATTACTTGCCATATATTTTGAAGGAGTGAAATTCGATTCAAATCCAGTTTACTTTAGATTTAATAGAAGAGGACAAGAGCCAATAGAAAGGACAGCTTTTGCACTTTTTGATTACGGTAAGAATTAAAAATTAATGAAAGAAAAACTCCATGTTTTGCTTCAAAAATGCTTCACAGCATGCTTTCTTTACCTTAATAGTAAAAAATTAAAAGGGTTTAAAAAATAATACATAATTTTAAACGATAATGTAATTCCATTAAATGAGTTTTCAATTAACTCATTCTGTCATATAGGTATGTCACAGGCTTTTTGACGAAGATATAATTTTCACCTAAATAGAAAGTAATAATAGGTCTTTACCTATGAAACTGCCATTTTGCCGTACTGGCCATTTCAAATGAAAATATTTTATTTTTTGACTGATAATTCTAATTTCAAATTAATTTTATTTGACAAACATGGAATTCTTTTTCTAAAATCGTCATTTGTTTAATATTTAGTGTTTTGTTTTCAACGCATTCGAACATTTTTCGTCATCATGGATAAGTTAAAAATTCGAGTAATTATGGAGTATGAGTACCGTCGTGGCAGCAAAGCGGCACAAGCGGCACGCAACATCAACGACGTTTACGGAGCAAACACTACAAACGAACGCACCACCCGTTATTGGTTTACCCGCTTCCTTTCTGGAAATTTTGACCTGAAAAATGAACCCCGTGGTCGTCCGAAAACTTTGGTCGACAATGACGAATTAAAGGCAATTGTGGAAGCTGATGAAACTCAATCCACGGCTGAATTAGCAGCAGCTTTCGACGTTAGCATCAAAACAATATTGGTCCATTTGCGTCAAATTGGCAAGGTAAAAAAGCTTGACAAATGGGTACCCCACGAACTCAATGACCGCCAGCGCGAAGTACGCGTGGAGACGTGCCTTGCACTGCTCAGCAGGCATACAAATGAAGGAATTCTGAACCGCATTGTTACTTGTAACGAGAAATGGATCCTGTTTGACAATCGTAAGCGCTCAGCAAGTTGGTTGGACCGTGGTTCAGCACCCAAACAATGCCCTAAACGAAAACTTACCCCTAGAAAAGATGGTAGGTCACTGTTTGGTGGTCTAACGCGGGTGTAATTCATCACAGCTTCTTGCCAAACGGGACAAGCATTACTGCAGATGTGTACTGTGAAGAACTGAACACAATGATGGAGAAGCTCGCACGTCTCCAACCAGCTTTGGTCAATCGTTCGGCTCCACTGCTCCTGCACGACAACGCGCGACCTCATACTGCACAGCAGACGGTCTCCAAGCTACAAGAGTTGGGGTTGGAAGTTCTCCGTCATCCGCCGTACTCACCAGACCTTGCGCCTACAGACTTCTACTTTTTCCAGAATTTGGATAACTTCTAGGCGGAAAAAAAATTCAATACCCGAGAGGCAGTACAAAATGCCTTTGAAGAATTTGTTGCCTCCCATTCAGCTGATTTCTTCAAGAAAGGCATCAATAAGCTACCAATGCGTTGGCAAAGGTGCATTGATTGCATGGGTGATTATTTTGATTAATAGAAATAAAAAATATATAAAAAAATCACGCTTCATTTATTTCGTGAAAAACGGCAATTTCATAGGTAAAGACCTAATATATATGTCAATTCAGGCTTTATGATACTCAAGTTACTGATCCAACGATAGCAATAAGGTGCTCTTCAGTATAGATTTGCCTAGTCGAATCTAGACTTAGACAAAGTATACATAAAATACAGATTCCCCTTTCCTTAAGGACTTAAGTCTTCCCTTAGTAAACCGTTTGATCTCTCTGAGTGTGGTCTTAAATCTGTTTAGTTGTTTGAGTCTGAAGAACTAGCAAACTGACTGACGTTTGTGAATGTGCTGTGAAAAAGAGTCCACTAACATATTACTTATTGTGTTTTTTTCTTATTCAGTTCATAATAAAAAGAAGCTACATATTTGTACCAAAATGTTCCCAGAAAATAATCAGTTTTGTAAATTCTTCTTTCAGCTAAACTCACAGTAACAGTTATAATACCGAACGCAGATCACTTAGCATTAGAAGACGCAGAAGTCAATGCTCAATACGCCAACCCTTTGCTACCTTTCTTGCTCGGTCCTGAGGTCCTGGAAAGTACAGGTAAATTTCCAATCATTTTTACTAATTTTCATAAAATTTTATTGTGTTTTGGGAATCTGAACGGGTTCGCTGTTTGTTATGGGCTGTTTTTTTATAAAGAAATCGCAATTAATATTGTTGATATCGAGATGCAGTCGGTGCGTTCTGATTGGTCGATGGGAAATCATTCTGCTGCGGTTTATACTTAAATATGTACGCATATATTCGAAATTCGTTTGGTGTGTTTGTCTGCGGATTAATTATTATTATAATACTACTTTACGAGAACCGTACGCACTCTTCCTAAATATAAACCTTAAATTTTAGGACTTTACAAACCTCGGATAATTTGTATGTTAAAAATAATTGTTTTATTGTACTTTATTGACTTTTTTTTTTACAGATCCAACCGTTATAGCTGTTGTGGCTTCAATTTTAGCAGACGTACCGACGACAACCATCGAATTGTTACCTACTGTTGCTCCACTAATAGGGTCCATTTTTATCCAAAAAAATATCTGTGATTTTGGTATCCACCCCTATAATTAGGGTCAATACTAATGGAACAATGGAATTAAAAATACGTATCACAATATTTATTTAATTATTTTGCCTAATATAAGTTTTAAAATACTTAGCTTCTATAATATATTGTTGCAAATAGTATATCAAAAAATATAATATTGGTTGTAGCGAATGTTTCTCAAAGCAATGTTAAAATATATACATTAAATATATATATAATAAAAATATATACTTTAGGCTTGAAAGTTCTAGGGAGTAACTTATTTGAAACGAGTAGCATTACTGTCTGCGTTAACCGGTGGAGAAAGCAAGAAGGTTCTATCAACTCAAAAAGAGCATTCGCACACTCTTCAAAATGAAACTTCTAAAATAATTTATAGACGACCAACTTTGCGGGGATGTACAGGACTGTGAAATTTATAAAATTTTTGTTATGGTTTATGAGTCTACAAGCTCTTCGGTCGACAAAGTTTAACACTTCAAGTTCAAGAATACCCAAAGTTAGACGCAGTACGCCATATATGATCGAATCTGGGATGTATACAAGTTAAGCAACTTTTCAAAGTTGAAGACACTGGGCCTTTGCGCTGACGTCTATTTTTTTAGACACTGTTAATGCCATCGGTCAACAAGACCGATAATAAGTTTTGACATGATTGTTATGCTCGCCCAGAAGCCGCATAGACTAGGCGGTTGGTAATCGGCATAAGTACATTTTAAAAAGTGGATGTAAAGTTAAATCTTGCGTAAAGGCAAATAGCTGAAGCTTTAAAATCAGGGCTTTGGCAATCAGCTTAAAAAGATTTATGAATAAATAAGACTACTGTTATCGTATTTTAATCATTAAAACGATTCTCATTTTAAAGATTGAAGTTAAGTACTATATGTTTGTTAGTGATTATAATACCCGTTAATGCACGCTATCAACAAAATAGACAAAAATAACTAGTTTTTCTACGAATATTCTGCCAATTTGCCAAAATTTTAAAATTGAGGCTTTTGAAGCAGAAGCTTATAATTGAAGTATACAGTTTAAATTTCGATCAGTATTAGTATTAGTAAGTATTATTAGTAAGAAAATATCGGAAATGTTAATTCCATTATCATCGGTGCGAGTTGTTAGTATGTTCCTAGTTTCGATTTCGATATACTTTTATTACAAAAAGGTTTGTTTGTTTGTTTATATGTATTCGAAAACCACGGATACTTCTCTACTAATAAAAAAAAAATATTTCTTCTTTTAGCAAAAAAAAAAGGTTTCATAATACACTACCAAATTAAGTAACAGGCTACATTAAGTAAAATGTTTTTAACCGGGTTTACTCGCATCATATTATATTTTTACATTCTGATCCGACGTTTCGGTATCTTTACAGACACCGGGATCACGAGTGACTAAGTTCACTCAAGCTCCAGCACCAACCACCTCTTGGGATAATCCTGAAAGTTTTCATAAATGTCAAGACGCCAGTCATCTTAGTCACTCGTGACCACGGATCTGCAAAGACACTAGAGACAAAATCAGGTTAAAAATGGTTTTTGTTAATATAATGAATCGTGAAAATGTAAGTTAATATTATAAACTACATTTTATCTCGGACTATCATAGGATCAACAGTAACGCGGATAAAACCGAGTCAAAACCACTCGTTAAACATTTTTTTTACTATTATCTTATCCGGTAAACGACCATGCGAACCCCTGGATGGTTAGTTCTAAAGAAAAAGCTCATGAAAGCTCTTTACAAAGATTCCGAATTGTTTTACAAGTTTTGTTAAAATTGTCCAGAAATTGAGTATCAAAAAGTTGAAGGCTTTGATGGTCTGATCAGACAGTTAACGTAGCACAAAACCTTTAACATGCATGACGGATTTCGAAAATTCTGCATGTAGTGAGTTCCTTTCAAGCTTAAACATTTCTTAAGGAATAAAAAGTTACCCGACAAGAGTTACCTAAAAGTTACACTTTCTAGCAACTTGGATGCAACAGAAAAATAAGCAAAAATGTATGACCCCAAAGTAAGCAGAGCTTGTGGTATGCGACAGCGACTTGCCCCACAAGTTCCCTTACAACCAACCCAGAATAAACATACATTTATAAATATACACGATTATGACCTGAGACATCTTTGTGTATGTTCATCACACAAGTGATTGCAGCGACCAGAATCAAACCTGGGACTTCCAGCGCATACGTTAGGGCTTACTCACTACGTCACTCGGCTGTCACATGAGCATTAAGTTACACTTGCTCTATAGTTATTTGGACCGTTCCTGGAAATGTAGATGATTTAAGTGAAGAGCAGGGCGTTCCCATCAATGCATGCGTATAATAAAATATTGATACCCAGGATAGTTGTGGTAGTATATTACCGCTGGAACATTTATAGTAATAATTTAAACACGAACCATAAAAAAAACAACTTGTAAAATATTTTTTTTCATATTAGTTAAACATAAGATTTGTTTTAAAATTCATGTATTTAAGATAAAAAATTAAACATAAAACCATTGATATCTCATATAGTAGAAGTGCTACAGGAAAACGGACTTTGGATCTGTTATCAGCTCGGAAAAATTATTAAGGATCAGCTACGAAACTTCATAAAACGGAATCTTTGTTTCCTAGTATAATCATAACCGCACTTTAGGTCAATCTAATGTACTTAATAATAATAATAATATCAATTTAATTCGGAATTATTCCAAATTATGTTAGTAACAATATTCTTAAAAAATTATATAAAATTCATGTCATAATAATTCAAGCATATATATCATCCTAAAATAATTGATGTCCAAATTTAAAACATCTCAACGTCCAAATATTTAGCACTCGACCAGCAAGCACTATGCCTACTACCAGTGCTTCAATATTTCTGAATCAAACCGGTCATTGAACGTTTCCAGAAGTCCGTAGGTGCTGCTCCGTACCCGCGTTATCATCGATGCTGCCCTTTTGCGCATTATTGCATGAAAGCTATCTATATAACATTTCTGAAGCGCTTCAGTAACGCGGCAGCCCCAACAGAATCCTAAAACCGTTATTATATTGAACGCGCAAAGCATTGAGTGTCCTCTTGGTGTAGTTTACTTCAAATTTACTTTGCAAAACTATTGTAATATAAAGAAGCTGTATGGGAAAATTATGTCAACTTATTGTTCATGTTTTACGATTATAACATCTATAGATCTTAGACTTAAGTAAAAACAAAGTAAATTAAATAAAAACAAACAAGAAAAAACAAACATTACAGAGAAGCCTATTCAAGGTATATACTTGAGTGTCCCCAATATCTCGAACAACAGACGCTAGCTGAGCGTTCCACTTGTACCCTAATTAATGCACAAATATAAAACCCGTCACAAATGTATCATAGTGTCAGGATACTTGAATTTGCTTGCTTATTTTGTAATTTTTATTTCAGTATTTACAAAGCGACAGGAAATTTAGTTTTAGCTCTTTATTTTGAATTACCTAAAAGATGCAAGTGGGTAGATGCAATAGGAGAGGCCAAGAGCCCGTAAAAGTCATGGCCACTTCAGAAACTACTTAAATTCAGGGTTGTATCTATCAAATATAAACATTCGTTTCTAAACATTGACAATTATTAATATAAGTGTTCTTTTTGAGTTGTATTCAACTCAATTGAGTCTACCGCCAATTCGAAAAAAACCTTCTTCGTGAAAGAACTGGCTAGAAGTTCACGGGTATTATTTTCTTAGATAAATTAACAATAGCTCTAATATCTATACAAAATAATTTTTATGTATATTTTAGCTTGGAAAGTCTCTGTTTAAACAATCCAAACGACAAACATTCTCAGACAGCACCAGTGCGCGGGGTTAATACGGGATCTAGCCATCGCCCTCATCAACCATATCTATCACTAATACAAACAGCGTATCGCTATATCTTATTGTTTTTAAGAAAAATGGCAGTTATGGGTTGGACTCACTTTTTGGACTAGAGAATACTCTACCTCCTTTCGATATTGGTCCCGAAATATTGAAGAGAACAAGTATGTCTCAAGTAAATTTTTATATCTTAGTTCATATTAAAATATAATTTTAAAATATTTTATGTAGAAATGAGAGTTATGGTTTAGAAGACTGCAAATTAGATAGGCCTCTTTGGAAGCAACTTAAAACTGTATATTTTAATTATACCATGCGATTGTAAATATAGTATACGATAAGTACGAGCTTTGTAAGTAATTTTAGATGACAAACTCTCCTTCAACGACCACATAACTCATATTGTGAATAGAGCATACAAGAATCTAGGTTTTATACCTAATACGCGTAAGTAAACCTTTTTCTGACCCTGATGTACTTAAAATATTATTTTAAGTGTACTTTAGTATTGCAGTAATATGTGGAATCCTCACTACTTAATTTATGTATTTTATTAAAGTATTTAAAAAATACAATCTAAGTTTGTAAAACATATGAATTATCCTTGCAAACACAAGTACTCAGATTACAAAGAATCCTGTCGCTTTCATAAAGTTTTATCAGTTCAACAAAGGCGAACCCTACTTGTTGGGTACGTTTTTACACAATGTTACCCACAATCATGTTGCTTATTTAGAACTCGTGGAACAGTTCCTTCAGCTCCGTACTCCTTCATATCGGACAAGACAAACATCTATTTACGATCTCCCGTTACGTTCTCATGCCCGTACGAACTATATGCAGAACTCCGTAATTTATCGAACGTTTAAAATATATAACGATATGTCTAAATCAATCGACTTGTTCAATGGTTCCAAACACAAGTTCAAAAAGCAAATCATTGAGTATCTAAATGCGACTTGAGTATGAAAATTATGAAAATATATGAATTACTGTTACAATTTGCATTTGGATTGCATTTGGATGTATATAAATTAAGATCTGTGGATTTTCTGAATGTTAATAAATAAATAAACTTATTCGTTGGATTGTCACGACGTAATTTTTACATAAACTTAATTAGTTTTATACATTATTGGCTGGTCCTACTGAGGTGACGAAGGTGGCGTTACTAATGTCGGAATGGCGGTTAAACTAACAGCAGGAATAGAAAATTTGCCAACCGTAACTCCTCGGGTTCCTAAGATTTTTATACAAAAAACATTTGTGATTTGGCTGTGCCTACCAATATAATTTCAAATGACGTAAGGCTTCATTTTTGTTTTCATCTAAGCCATAATTATGTTATATTAAAACTCACGGCGCGGTTATCACCCACGCGCATATTTAATTGCTAACCCGCGGCATCTGTAAAATTAAGATATTACCTATGTATAAAACCTTGGATATTTTTTATGACAATTAAAACTACATGGGTGGCGGTCATCTAACTGCACGTCGTGTTAATCATTCCTGTTAACCACGGCGGTAACGCGGTCACATTACCGTCAAAATTGGTCTTCTAAATTGCAAAATAAATCCCTCTCCCGTAAAAGCGGTGGGTGCGGGTGAAATCACGCTGTGAGTCTCACTCTAAGTTATCTATGCTTATAGCGCAAAAACCAAAATGTCTGTTTTCATTCATTCAATATTTTACATCATCATCCTAGATATTTAATTTTAAAAATATATAAAAATACGTAAAGAATCGTGGGTTGCATTTACTATGAGTTTCTTTTATCAGTCTTTGAATGATATCTACAAGTATTCACTTTTTATTAAAGCTGACAGTAAAAAATATTTTGCCTACATGTTTATCAAGTGGCAAAAAATTCAACCTTTAATGAACTTATTGATACAATAGCTTACTCAATGACGATTCGTTACAACCTGATGATTAAAAAAGAATTTGCACGCAACAACACGCATTGTTTAATAAAACTAACCTTACGTTGTGTTAACAGAATTAAACTTATAGTTGCTGTGCAACAGGTACTATAAATCTAATAATAATATTAAGGAGTTTTGTTTTTTTGCAATTTTGGAATACACTTTATGTAATTCTTGAATATTCCTTAAGGATAAATCCTAAGCAAAATAACGCTGAAAATTCAAAAAGATAACAATGTAAACGACATTACTTTTCTTAATTTAAATCAAAAATTATAGTTTTGGACTAAAAATTAATAACTCGCCAAGTAATTGAAGACAAATCGGAGATGCTATCATTTTAACAAGTTGGTAAAGGTTAATTTTAAAAACAGATCTTGCCAGGTCAGTATGATCCCGTTGACTGCAGTATTGGGTTAACTTGCTACATTTACTACTTAATGTTAAGGTTGTTATCCAGGGCTGAAACGAACAGAGTACTGCAAAATGAAGTCTGTAACAGTGGTTATACTAATTTTATTTGTTTATGCTTTTGCTCAAAGTGGCCGTGATGATAAAGAGAAAAATATTAAGAACGTTGAAAATAAAAATGGTTATGTAAACGGAGATCCATTTTTTGATAAAGCTGAGAAAAACGATGACGATTATGATCCCGGGAATCCAGGTAAAAATCACATAGCACCAAGTAAGCCACATCAACCTTTAAGATTGTCCTGCGGATTCATAGCTCTTTTGATTTTACTTTGCCAGATCAGGGAATGCTTTTTAATATCGGCCAAAGAGAAACAAGATTGAATATAGAATTTTTTTTCCAGATAATTACGAGATCATAGGAAGACCCTGTGCACCTTTTGACAGACTCTGCATTCGGAAATTCTTTGCTGAACATTCCAAATGTAATATTGTAACAGGGCCCATCAAAGAACCTTTTCACCTAACGCACGATCAAATATATCTTCCTAATAACAATATTACAACGACATCGACTGACATTGAAACAACTGGCTTAAATGGAAGAATCGAAGATTTCTAGTAAGTAAATTTAAGCAATTTCCCATTTTATTTTTGTATAAAATATAAATTTAAAAAAAAAATGTTAAGTGAATCATTTTCTTAAATTTGAAAACTACAGCTTTTACTCACGCGTTATTGTCGGAAAGGTCCGACTAGTTTCGGACTCGTATGGATCATCCATCCAACAATAACGCGTGAGTAAAAGCTGTAGTTTTAAAATTTATCTATAAAATATTTTTATATTTCTACATGCATACTTTACTAAAGTGATTCATGATTTAAAGCAACTTTATTTTTAATAGGTAAAAGGTCTCCATACCCTGTTTTCTCGGTACCATACTGAAAAATTTATTTAACAATTACAATGTCTATCTTTGACATAGGTTTGGAATTTGTACACGTCCAACAACATTTCTCTCTGCATTTACATTTTCTCGCAGCCTTTCAAGGACTGATAATTTCTAGGTAAACCTTCATGGTTTTAATTGGTTCCTTAATACTGAACAATAATTGTAATACTTCAGAATATAGTTTAAATCTTGTCGCCTTTACAATTATCACACACAAGAACAAGAAAAAACGCTAAATATTAAATCAAATTATCTTTTGTCCGCGATATCTTTACTCAAATTAGTCTGATAAATTTACAACATAAAAACTTTCGCAAATGTTTCGTATTATTAAAATTGAAACATGTCTTATTAACTTCAGATATTTTTATTTCAGTGTTAACAAGGCGTCTGATAATTTAGTACTAGCTCTGTATTTTGAGAAATTGACAGACAGAAGTAGAAGAGCATTCTTCAGATTTAACCGCAGAAGCCAAGAGCCCGTGGAAGCCGTAGCTCCTGCATCCATCGATTACTGTAAGTTTGAAATCTGCCTGATATTAATTTTCTACTATATACTTTATGTTTATCCTAAAGTGTTGAGAGGTATACTCAAATTTATATAAAAACATAAAATAATTTTGTATTGTACCCATCACCATAGAAATTATAGCTTTAATAAAAGTATGTTTATATTTTTGATGAAATTAATTTCCATTCATTTGTTGATGTTCATATTTTGTTTTTGTTACAGTACAATTAAGCGTCACTGTTATTATACCGAATGTAAATAATCTGAAGATGGAAAATGCTGAAATCTTCGGGTTTTTGGGGAACCTTGTGACTCCTTTCGTCATTGGGCCAGAAGTATTGGAGAATACAGGTTAATCAAGTTAATTTTAAATGAATAATAATTTTTAAAACAGTTATTTATTTTAAATTAAAAAAAAATCTTTTAGTGGAATGTAAGTTGAGTTTTACCAGAATATATATGTTCAAAGTTGAAGTTCTGGTATTAGGTACCTATTCATGTACTTATTAATCAAATTAAAATTCAGGAGTGCTGTAGAAAGCAACAGCACAGAAAAGATTTCGGCATGTCTTTAGACGACACTGAGATTTGCCAAGCTAACAGATGCAGATAAAAATAATTTTGTACAGAAATAAAGAGATACTGTAAATTTATTTTGAAAAATAATATGCCCGTGAAGTTTCTTGCCAGTTCTTCTTCACGAAGGTTTTTCTGAAATAGTGGTAGAGTCATAGTTAGAGAAATAAATATTTGAATTTGAATTTTTTTACATTTTTTACTTTTTTGCAGATCCTACCGTCGTTGCAGAAGTTGCATCACTTTTGGCGGACATACCAACAGCAGCAATAGAAAATATGCCAACCGTGGCTCCTCGAGTTGCTAAGATATTCGTACAGAAAAATATTTGTGATTTTGGTGTACCTATTAACAGAATTTGAAAGTTCTGACGAAATATTTATGATAAACATTTCATTCTAAACTTGTTTTGTTTGATTTGAGCTTCAACCACACAATTGTACGTATAATTTTCCCAATGGAATAAATCTTGGCCTAACTATTTTCACAAGTTATAGCTTGTCAAATGATTTAGTTATCAGGAAATCTGTAAGATATAACTGGTATACGATTAGTAAGGGCAGCAATCTAAAATGTGGCACCTCTGGCTCCTCCAACTGCAGAAAAATATATGTCATTTTGTTGTGCTTAATGATAAAACCTCAAAACTACTATTGATTATATATTTTCATCTTTTTTGTCATTATAATTTTACGGATCGAACGAAGTTTAATCAATAATTAACTCACTCAAGTTAGAGGCGGCCACTGGATAGGTTAACATACGTGCTCGCGTTTTGCAGTATCACTCTGACGCCTTTCACTTCTTGCTCATATTTCTAATAACAGTTTTCGGCTGGGCATGTTTCCCGATTCTTTCATAAAAGCACTAGTACACCCAATCTGGAAATAGGAACCAAATCGACAATTACCGGCCCATTACAATACGTTCATCTCTGTTTAAAATCTTGCAGCGCCTTATAAACTTGAGACTGTCTAGTTACTTAGAAAGTAACAACCTCCTCTCACCAACTCAGTTTGGTTAAGGCGTAATAAGTCGAATTCTGACACAGTACTTAAACTACAATAAAATTAATAATAATTATGTGTAATAATGTACTAATATTGTGGAGAATCTAAACAATTCGAAAAAGGTTTTATCTATTTTCCTGGACTTCCAATAAGCCTTCGATAGCCTTCCTATTCCCACTCTCCTAAACAACCCTAAAGTCCTCGGTATCGGAGGTGCCCAGCTTAAACTTTTTGCCTAATATCTATTAGACAGGTACCAGCAGGTTAAGATAGAGGACAACTCAAGTGATGAACCTTCCATGAAATTCGGTATTCTCCAGGGGAGTATCTTTGGCCGGAAACTCTTCCTGGTGTTCATCAACGATCTTTCAAAAACTTCTCTAAAACGTGGAGAAATAAAAACCCACTGTCAATGCCCAGTCTTTGATTATCACTGGGATATCGATACATAAAGACAAAACGATAATCTTTTATCAAAATTCCGACAGTTAAGCAATAACAGCCCGTATGAGAGTCTACAAAAAAAACAAATTGAGTAGGCAAACCAATTATGAAACAGAATCGTTGTTAAGAAAAAAAAAAGTTGAGAAGGAAATAATCTTTAAATAAAGCCCTACCATTATAGTGAACGCTCCGCACGAAGTCGCGCTCTACTTCTTTTATTCCTACAGGCGCACACCACGATGATTAGACCAAAAAACTACCAGACCGTTACTTCGGATTGCATTTACTATAAGCTTTTTTATCAGTATTTAAATGATATCTACAAGATTTCACTTCTTATTAAAGCTAATCGTAAAAAATATTTTGTCAATACGTTCATTGTGTGGCAAAAACTATTAATCTTTTATTTAAGCTTAATCACCTTATTGATACAATAGCTTACTCAATTATGATTCGTTGCAACCTAATGATTAAAAAAGAATTTGCACGCAACAAAACGCATAGTTTAATAAAACTAACCGTTACGTTACGTTGTGAACAAAATTAAACTTATAGTTGCTGTGCAACAGTTAACTGTTAATCTGAAGAGGTTTGTTTTTTTGCAATTTTGGAATACACTTTATCTTATCCTGAATATTCGTTAAGGACATATCTTAAGCAAAATAACGCTGTAAATTCTAAAAAATAACAATGTAAACGACATTGCTTTTCTTAATTTAAATTAAAAATTATTATTCTGTACAAAAAATTAAAAATTCGCCAAGTTCTTAAAGACAAATCGGAAATGCTATCATTTTATTAAGTTGGTAAAGGTAAATTTTATAAATTGATCTTGCCAGGTCAGTGTGATCCCGTTGACTGCAGTATTGGGTTAACTTGCTAAATTTGCTACTTAATGTTAAGGTTGTTGTCAAGGGCTGAAACGAACAGAGTACTGCAAAAATGAAGACTGTAACAGTGGTTATACTAATTTTATTTAGTTATGCTTTTGCTCAAAAAAGTGGTCGTGATGATAAAGAGAAAAATATTAAGAACGTCGAAAATAAAAATGGTTATGTTAATGGAGATCCATTTTTTGATAAAGCTGAGAAAAGCGATGACGATTATGATCCTGGGAATCCAGGTCAGTGAGCGAAAACATTAAATATGAGAGCACCAAAATCACACAGCACCAAGTAAGCCACATCAATCTATAAGATTGTCTTGTGGATTCATAGCTCTTTTGATGTAAAATATTGGCCAAAGCGAAACAAGATTTTACATAGAATTTTTTTCCAGATAATTACGAGACCATAGTGAGACCCTGCGCACCTTTTGACAGATTCTGCATTCGGAAATTCTTTGCTGAACATTCGAAATGTAAAATTGTACCAGGGCCGATCATAGAACCTTTTTACATAACACAGGATCAAATATATCTTCCTAATAACAATATTACAACGACATTGACTGACAGTGAAATGACTGGCTTAAATGGAAGAATTGAAGATTTCTAGTAAGGGAACTTTTTAATTTCTGTATATCACTATATTTTTTATTATATCCTGAATGTAACCTTTATTAAATGGATTCACAAAATTAAGCAACTTTACCTATATTTCAATATATAAAAAATGAGGTCTCCATGCCTCTCTTTTTCGTTAACATACATATTATACAAAAAAAAATTGTCTTTACTTATAATAAACTAATTCCATTTATTTAACAATTACTATGTCTAAACAAACAATTTGTTTTCAAGGACTGAACATTTCTAGATAAACTTTCGGGGTTTTAATTCTTAATTTCTCTCTACTAAACAGTTACTGTGATACTTCAGAATATAGTTTAGGCCCTTAACAATTATCATATACAAGAAAAAGAAGAAACGCTAAATATTAAATCAAATTAGCCTTTGTCCGCGAAATCGTACTCAAATAGTCCTGATCCTGTCAAAATTTTATCATAAAAGTTAGCTCATTTGTTGTTTCTTACTCCAGTTTACAGTCTAGTTGAAATATAGCTCTATGAAATAATAAAACTTAGTCTGATTAATTCACAATATAAAACTTTCACAAATGTTTCATGATACATGTCATATTAATTTAATGCATTTACGAGATTCTTACGACGATTTTCGATTTTTATTCATTAAATTGTAGAGAAAATAACCGCGATAGTTTAAAAAGGTTATTATGTCTTATTAACTCTATTCATTTTTATTTCAGTGTTAACAAGGCGACTGGAAATTTAGTACTAGCTCTGTATTTTGAGAAATTGACAGACAGGAGTAGAAGAGCATTCTTTAGATTTAACCGGAGAGGCCAAGAGCCCGTCGAAGCCATAGCTCCTGCATCCATCGATTACTGTAAGTTTGAAATCTTCCTGAAATTAATTTTTTACCATATAAGTTATGCTTTTTCTTAACTAGAACAGGCTTTTATGAAGTGTTGAGAGGTATACTCAAAATTTTATGTAAAAACATAAAATAATTTTGTATTGTACCCATCACCATAGAAATTATAGCTTTAATAAAAGTATTTTTTTATTTTTGATGAAATTAATTTCCATTCATTTGTTGATGTTCATATTTTGTTTTTGTTACAGTACAATTAAGCGTCACTATTATTATACCGAATGTAAATAATCTGAAGATGGAAAATGCTGAAACCTTTGGGTTTTTGGGCAACCTTGTGACTCCTTTCTTCATTGGGCCAGAAGTATTGGAGAATACAGGTTAGGCAAGTTAATTTCATCTGCATAATAATTTTTAAAACAGCTATTTATTTTAAATAAAAAAAATGTTTAGTGGATTGGAGGATTAACAGACTAAAATTTGAAGTTCTGTTATGTCGATTTATGAACTTATTAATCAAATTAAAATTCAGGAGAGCTTTAGAGAGCAACAGTACAGAAAAGATTTCGGCATTGCTTTATTTACATTTTTTACTTTTTTGCAGATCCTACCGTCGTTGCAGAAGTGGCATCACTTTTGGCGGACGTACCAACAGCAGCAATAGAAAATATGCCAACAGTGGCTCCTCGAGTTGCTAAAATATTCGTACAGAAAAATATTTGTGATTTTGGTGTACCTATTAACAGGATTTGAAAGTTTTGACGAAATATTTATGATTATACATTTTGTTCTATACTTGTATTGTTTGATTTGAGCTTCTACCACACGATGGTACATATAATTTGGCGAACGGAATAAATCTGAGGGCTAAACTATTTTCACAAAGTGTTTTACTAAAAGTAGTAAAACCGACTGGTAACGGATACAATATTGATCCTTATCAAATTAAATATGTTAGTTACTTGAAGTAATTCATGTTGGTTATAGTTTTATTGCTTTTACATTGAAATCGCAAAATTAAAACGATCACGCCCCAAAATAAATTCAAGTTGCCCTTGATGGTCCACTTTTGCTATATAAGCCGAGCTGTGAAGCGCGCATTTACTATACCATTACCTGCCGTAAATCAGGCAGAACATACTTTAGTTTGTTTTATCTAGGAGTTCTTACTAAATCTAAATGGATAGTTTTGTGAATAGTACCTTAAAATCATGAAATAACATTAATTATTTGGGTAAAAGGTCACATTTATCTTCCTGTGTCACCTCACAACACGATGAAAGTTTTGGAGGAATGTTATTAATGGGAGATAAAAAAATTATGTCTTGATATTGTAATCAAAGGAAATAAATATATATACAGGGTGAAACATAAGTCGTAAATATAAATTTTTGTTTCTATGTCAGTATTTTAAGGCAAAGTCATTGCAATAACTGTAGAAACAAACAATTACTTCTTTATTTATTACGTTTAAACAGCAAAAATACCAACCTTATGGTCACCCTATGGTTGTATATTGGTTGTATTATAATTAATCTTAATAACTTGCTATGGTTTTATGACAGTTTAACTTAGCATTTAGGGTGATCATGAGACTCAGTAAATTTAAAACATTAATAAACGAATCACAAACAAGGTTTTCATATTTTAGCTCATTGTCACGTCCGAATGTTTAAACTAAAGTTAAACAGTAAGAAACACATATTTCTGTTTATGACTTATGTTTCGCTCGGTATAGTAATAGTTTTTTGAATTTTCTCGAACTTTTGATTGTGAAAATAACAACCAGTTCTATTAAATATTTCTGTCTGAATGTAGACATAAGATGAGAAGTTTTAGCTATTAATGCTAATAAATATTAATGATTATTAAGTTAAATAAATATTGGGTTGTAAGTACCTATCACAATAAGTATAAAATTTTTTTAATTTTTATTTATTAAGGGATTATTATCCATTCGGATATGTCAACCCCATTAAATTTCTTAAACTAATACATTTTATTAATACACAAATTCATTTATTGTCTATGCGACGCGATGACCATGTCACATACTAACCTCGCAGCGTCTGAATTTGGTTCTGACAGAAGAGATTGAAATATGCCAACGCTCAGTAGTGTCATGTTCATCGCGCCCAATAGGGACTGTCTCTCTGCGAGATTTTTGGTACACTCAACCAACAAGTGCTGCACATCTTCTACTTTATCACAAGAATCACCATTTCGGGAGTTATGTTTTTCATTAAATAAGCAAACTTGTTAGTTGGATAGTGGCCAGAGCCCAATCTTAATATAGCCTTTAGGTACCTCCTTACAAATCTACCGTGGCCAAACCAGGAAGAATGAAGAGACAGACATTGAATTGTTTTGTACCAATAAAAATTATCGTTTTTAAGAAAATTTATTGTTTTCTAATTTTGAGTTTGACGCTTTTAGGGGCTTTTATGTTGTCGACTTTCATAATTTTAAACAGGGGGTTGGACTGAGGCGATTCTGTGACTCCTTGCGTCACTGGTCGAGAAATATAAGAGACAACATGTGTGTATCAATTAAACTTTATCTTCTGTGTTTAAAAAATATTTTTATTTTGATTTTGAAAAAGATTTGTGTTTTTGGTACACTTGTTAATATAATTTAAAACGACTGCTGATTATATATTCTATTCTAAATGATGACCAATCCTTGTAGAAAATTAATTTGAGTTTTTAAACCCCACTTTCAATGCCCTGTCTTTGATTATCGCTTAAATATCGATTAATAAAAATAAAACGATCTTTTTATCCAAATTCCGACAGTTCAGCAAGAAGTGGCCGTATGAAAGTAAACAAAAAACAATTTAAACAGGTTAATCAATTTGTTCATTCCGTGCAGTGGTTTAGATAGATGGACCAGAAAAAATTAACCAAAATAATTTCGAATTTTTTTTTGTTTCTACATAATTATTTTAAACTAAATATCTCATGACTAGAGAAATTTTGAACATATATATTTAAAAAATCGCAAATTTTTTTAAAGTTTACCAAATTTAATAAATTTAAGGCTTTAAAACTCGAGGATCAGTTTCACCTGAGTTTAGTAAATTATTTTAAAAACATATAAAATTCACAAATTGTTACTTTATAAAACACTTTGACATTATTTATTCTAGGCTTGTCTGAATATTCTTTGAACAAAGCCCATACGATGTACCCAATGTACTTAACAGTTATCTATTTAGGACGCTCATTGCATTTCCCAGAGATACATAGAAAAAAAAATTTGTTTAATTTTTTTTGTGTATAGACGAAAAACCTCTATTTTTAGTGCCGGTTTCAAGTTTCTTGAAATCATTTACCTGGCACTTTAATTGTTTTAAACATTTAAATTAAATTTTACTTATTAAGTAACGATATTAATAGCGAAGGCCTTTTTTTGAGTGTGGAGGTAAGACCTTTCATACCAGAGGTCCCGGGTTCGAATCCTGGTAGAGGCAGATATTATATTATATTTGCTTTCTAGTCATGGATGTGTTTATTTAGGTTTATTTCTAATATTTAAATATATGAAAAAAAAATATCTATGTGTGTTTATATATTTCTTAAGTTTATTTATCCGTTATCTAGTGTCCATAACACAAGTTCTTTAATGATACTTAATTTGGGCTAGATAATGTGGTGTGATTGTTAGAAATATTTATTTATTATTTATTTATATATATTTACATGTCCCATTACTGAAATAATATGTCACAAGAGCTCAAAACTTATTAATGTATTAACTTAACATAGAGGGTGTTGAGATGTTTTAATTACCTTATCTATTAAATAATTTGATTGATCAATTGAAATTGTCTTCTTATGTTTTGGTTCAGTAAGAATCTGCACGCACATAACAAGCGTTATTTAACCCTGCTATGTATGTATTATAAAGTTTTGAGTATTGTTGTATGGAGAGTGTCTCCGGCGCCGTCCGCCATTTCTCGTATTTTTTTTTCAAAAAGAACTTTGCACAAAGTTATATGTAGATAGTTATCATCATGCCAAACATTAAATATTAACCTAAAATTTCATAAATGTATAGATATTTTATGCTTAAACTGATGTTAAAATCTACTATGAAGTTTTTGGGCGCCGCGCCATTTTGCAAAAACAAAAAAAGAAAATGGCGGGTGGCAAAGCAAATCTCAGTTTTTGTTAGTCTATTTTATCATTATTTTTCTTTATTCATTAGTAATGTTAGGAATACTTAATTGTCCTGACCAAAGTAAATCGGAAAATAGTGTTGATGTTATTCTGTAGTAATAACTATAATTACTACTTACATACTAAAATCAATAAGAGTTTTTTAAATCTTTGATGATATTGTATCGTTGGAATTTAAATAACTTAGATTTTAATGAACTTCGTTTGTCTGTTACGGACTATTAGAAAGACTAGTAGAGCTAGACTTGTGGGATGATTAGAAAACACAAGAAACAATCTTTTAACATGCAATATTGGGTAAACTTATAATTTTATTACTAAAACGTTAAGGTTGTTTTACTGAAGGTTGACCCTAACGCGGTCAACTCTTTATCTGCGTACCCTTTTTTAGGTTTCTAGGTAGCGGCCTTCGGCGTACTACGGTTAGTTTTAAGTTATTTTCCCCAGCCCCCCTACCGCTAATAGGGAGGTTAGCCGCTAGGGTTCGCTAGGTTTTTAGGAACTAGGCATTTTTTATATAGTTATATATACATATAATTGTCCCAACCCTTCCCTAATGGATTCGCTAAGCGTTATTAACTTCGCGAAAGCGTTCACCCAGGTGCTTGCTGCGGCAGGCGTCTCCATTCCGAACGACATCCTAACGCAGGCCTTGGAAGCATCAATCGCGTCTCCGGCCCCTCAGGCCCCAACCTCAGCTCCTCAGGCCTCCAACGTCCAGACCCCTCAGGTCTATAGCTCTCCCGCGTCTCCCGTACCATCCGATATGGACTGCGCGTCGGTCTCATCATCTCAAACGTCGCGCCGTAAGCGTACCGCTCCCGGGAGCGACTCGGAATCCGCGTCTGATGCGTCATCGGACGCCCCCACCTTAACCGGCTCTCCTGAAACTCCATTTCAATTAGTTGCCAAACGCTCTAAAAAGCGCTCCAAAAAAGCCGCGGTGTCTTCAACACCCGAGCCCGTCCCGGTGTCCTCAACACCTGCCCCCGCGCCGCTAATGTCACTCGAAGTTACCGCGTCTCCGTCGGTCCTGTCAAAACCAGCGTCGCGCTGCGCTCCCGTCCCGGTTAAGCCTTAGCTTCCTCCGCCGGTCTTCCTCCGCGAAAAAGCGCCCTGGACCGCGATTTATAACTTGTGCAAAGAGCACAAAATCAATGATCTCAAGGCGAATAACGCAGGCGATACTATTAAAATCCAAGTCGCGACTATCGACGACTTCCACGCGTTCACTAGGTTACTTTCATTAAAACAAATCGCGTACTACACATACGCCCTCCCGGAGGAGCGTAAGATCCACGCAGTATGACGGGGCATCCCGTTCGAGCTCGCGAACGAAGAAATCCTCGAGGACCTTAAATCCCAGGGTTTCCCGGCTGAAGCTGTGTACAAGATGCACTCCAACCGCGGTAGGTGTTTCACACTCGCTCTAGTAATTCGACTAATACTCCCAACTCGAGGGAGATCTTCAGAGAGGCTAGCACAATCTGCGGACTTTCGAATATCTCTGTCGAGCGTCCCAATCCACGCGGTCTCCCTGGGCAGTGCCACCGCTGCCGGCTCTATGGCCACGCAGCGGCTAACTGCTTAGCTCCCCCCAGGTGCGTCAAGTGCCTAAACCCACATATAACAAAGAAGTGCACTCGAACCCCCGAATCCACTTCCCCCCCTGCATGTGTGCTGTACGGCCAGTCCAGCCACACAGCAAACTACAGGGGCTGTCCGCACGCTCCGCTAAGAGGACCGCGCCTAAACCGGCGCCGCCGCTCACTCCTGCCAACTTCCCGCCGCTGCGCAATCAGCCGACGCCTACTCCGGCTCTGTCCTGGAGGCAGTGTCTAGCCGCTCCACCTGCACCTTCCTGTCCTATCCCAGCTCCTGTAGCTCCCGTAGGCCCGCGTCCCGCTCCGTCGTCTTCACCTCAGTCGTCGTTGGCTGAGGACATGAAGACCGTGTTCGAGGTCATTCAAAACGTCGACATTATGAAAATCTCCGTACTCGCACGCAAACTGCGAGCCGCACGCTCTCCTCAAGAGCGTTTATTTGCTTTAGCTGACCATCACTCGCTACTAAGTTCGTTATACATTTTTATATTTTTTTATATAATTTCATTGAATAAGTAAATATAATGTCTAGACCCGCAAATCCCGCGTCCGGTCGTATCAAACCCAAGGGCTTATCCCTAGATATCTTTAACGTTCGTAGCCTTAATACTAACCTTCCTGAGCTCAAACTGTTCCTTCAGAACAACGAGCCAGACTTATTGCTTCTTCAAGAGACGTGGCTAACTCCAAACCGCTCCAGGGGATTCGCTATTCCCAAGTACGCGTTTATTCGTAATGACAGCCCCAACTCCGACGGTTTTGGCGACACTGCAATTTATTACAAAAGAGGATTCCATTGCTGTCCTGTCCCTACCCCTCCTTTCCTCAACATGGAAGCCACTGTGTGTAGATTGGCTATGACTGGTCATCCGACCATCATCATAGCTTCAATCTACATACCTAGTGGCACCAGACCAATCCGCAGCGACTTTGAGGCCATTCTCGCCCTCGGCCATTCAGTCATCATGTTCGGAGACTTTAACTCCAAACATACTGACTGGACGTGCCTATCAACCAACACCAGCGGTATCGCTCTCCTCGACATCACAAACTCACTTGACTTAGATGTCATCTCTCCCATCACTCCCACTCACTATCCCGACAACCCGAACCACTCTCCTGATATCCTCGATTTTGCAATTGTCAAGCGAATCAACCTCGATCTCTGGTCTATCGAACCGCTCGATGACCTAGGTTCTGACCACCGCCCCGTCTCCCTCGTCCTAGAACCGCCGAACGATAACGTCTCATCTCCTAAGACCTTTACCAATTGGAAAGGCTTTAAAAATACGATAGTTTCAGCCTTAGAGGCCCCAAACTCTCCACTCGCGATCTCGCCCGATCAAATAGATAGCCCGGATAAAATAGATTCATTAGTAAATTCTCTCACTGATGCTATCAACTCAGCCATCAGTGAAAACGAAAAGGTTGCTTAGCAAGGCTAACCCACGCATCCCTTAGCCGTTAGCAATCTTATTAAAGCTAAGAACGCGGCTCTCCGGAGAGCCAAGAAATATCTAACGCCCACCTATAGAACAGCTGCGAATCAGCTACAACGTAAAGTTAGGTCTTGCCTCGCGGAACTCCGAGACGTTCAGATGAACGATTTCATGGCGAATATCTCCCCGTCCCACCAAGTGTATTATAGTATGGCCCGAGCCTTACGCGTAGACGCCGCCTCTCACGTCCCTCCTCTCACTCGTCCCAATGGCTCTATCGCCTTCGAAGTCGAAGAGAAAGCCGAATGCTTCGCTGACAGCGTTGCGTCTCAATGCTCGCCCAGCACGCAACCCGCGAATCCCTCTCACATCCAGGCGGTGGAGGACGAAGTTCTCCGTAGAGACTCTCTCCCCATCACCGCCGACCCCGTCACAGTCTCTAATGATGAAATCTCGCTTCTCATTAAAATTCAAAAATCCAAAAAGGCTCCGGGTGTGGATGGTATTTCCAACCACGGCCTTAAGCACCTGCCTCAACAGGTGCTTACCTTGTTAGCTGTTATATTCAATGCCTGCTTCGACCTTAGCTACTTTTCAAAAGCTTGGAAAGAAGCGACAGTCATAGGTTTTCCCAAGCCGGGTAAACCTCTGAATATCCCGGCTAATCACAGACCCGTCAGCCTCCTCAAGGCAATGTCTAAACTTTTCGAGAGAGTCATACTCTCATGAATGCGGAACCATCTGTTTCCAACGGATGGCGATCCTCTCATAATTCCCCATCTGTTCGGCTTTCGCGCTAAGCACTCCTGTCCTCAGCAAGTCCATCGAATCGTCGAGTACATGCTCGACAGCTTCTACCCGCGGCGTTTTAAAACGGTCACAGTTTTCTTTGACGTAGCCATGGCTTTCGATAAAATCTGGCACAGAGGCCTCGTCTATGAACTATACAAAATAGGCTTACCGGATTGCCTAGTTAGAATAATCCCAAGCGTTTCTCAAAGACCATACGTTTTGATTTAAACACGAACACACGCTTTCCGCGCCCCGTTTCATAAAGGCTGGAGTCCCTCAAGGCTCAGTCCTCGCCCCTCTATTGTACACCGTGTACACTTACGATATTTCCGTCCCGTCGAAAGGCGTCGAACTCGCCCTCTTTGCCGACGACACTGCCCTTTAAACCAAAGGCCGCAGAGTCCCGGGTCTCATCACCAGACTCCAAAAGGCTGTAAATGCCCTCGGTGCATGGATTCAAAAATGGGGTATCGATGTAAACCCAGAGAAGAGCTCTGCGGTTTACTTCGACTACAAACGCAGTCGTATCACCGACCGTGGTATCCACGTTAGAATGCAAGGCATTCCCAGCCCCTGGAAGCGCACTACAAAATATTTAGGCGTCACCTTAGACCAGACGCTTTCTTTCAAGCCACACGTCGATAGAGTAACGAAACTCGCACGTTTTTACTTAGGCCGCCTTTATAGTATGTTAGGTAGAAAAAGTAAAATGTCCTTCAGAAACAAACGTACACTCTACAAGGTCTGCGTTAGACCCGTCATGACATATTCCTCGCCAATCTTTGCCCACGCCAAACCTTCCGTCCTGCACAAACTGCAGGTAGTTCAAAATCTCTTCGGCCGCAGGGCCACAAACGAACCTTGGTACGTGCGCAACGCGGACCTGCACAGAGATCTTGAACTACCTGCAGTGCTACAGCATCTAAAAACACTCTCAAAATCGTTCTTCAAATGCGCCGAAACCTATCCCAATCCTCTAGTTCGAGATTCAGTCTCATATACTGCTCCTGTCTTCGATTCGAAATTCAAAGTCGCTAGACCGAGAAACGCGCACACTGGTGAACCCACGCAATTAACATTAGATCTCGAAGCCCTTCAGGCCGCAACTTCTAATCCTAACGTAAAATCGAATTAATTCAATTTTTATTTTTCATTTTGAGCACCTTCAGTGCTATGTATTCACATTCACTGCTTTAAGCACCTTCAGTGCTATGTAATCCCAGCGGGTGACCCCTTCTGGGCTTCGCAAGCGCGGCCTCTTTCTCCAATTGGCCGTCGCTCAGATGAAGGCTGAGTGGCAAAAGTTGCACGAGCCGACAGGGGGTTTTTTAGTGGGTAGGGTTCTGGTAGGCGTCGGAACGAGTTCCACATAACCTGGAGCACGCGCGCCAGTGTATGCGTCAGAGCATTTTTATCCTCCTGCCCTTCCCGTGGAGGGGAGCAAAAAAAATTGGTGTGTTTGTCTGGGGATTTATTATTATTATTACTATTATTATAAAAATATTATATATAATTGACGTGTATTTGCACGCTGTTTTATCAGCAGTATGTGATTACAGTTTTTTATGTACACATTGTATCGAATACACTGACAAATAGAATAATTTTTGATATTATTTATTCTGGTAGTCTGGTACTGCAATCAATATTACAGTTACAACAAAGTAACGGGAAATTTAGTTCTAGCTGTGTATTTTGAAGAATTTATAGTTTCAACTAAAAATATTTATTTGAGATTTAAAAGGAGAGGTTAAGAACCCGTGGAAGCTCTGACTCCCGCATTCATCGATTATTGTGAGTGTATCTAGTTCTTAGTTTATTTTTCTCTAATTATTGTCATAAAACATATTTCCAAATATGCCAGAGGAGCGGTTAATAAATTGAATGTGCCTTAAATTTTATTTAATTTAAATTTCATCTATAACTGTTTTAAACTATCGCGGTTATTTTCACTATAATTTAATGAATTTACGGGATTCTTACCACGATTTTCGATTTTTATTTCGCGCGTCCGATATAAGAATCGAAAATCGTGGTAAGAATCCCGTAAATTCATTAAATTATAATTTCATTAATGACTAGGTTTATTGTTGAAATTTCTTGAGGTACATAAGTATACCTTTAGATATTTACGATGTGATAACTAATTATGAGGCAGATTATTTATGCACCTTTAAGTTATTATTATTAAGTATTACGGAAAAAACTATAAAGTACAATGAAGTTGCGTTTTAAAACCAGCTGCAGAATTTTATAAATTACAAAACTACTAAGAGTGTTGTTAGTCTTTGAAGTCACTCCATATCACGATGAAAGTTTTGGTTATTTATATAGGGGATGTAAAAAAAAATAATCGTGAACTATAGGTAATTAAACGAAATAAAACAAAATTGTGTGCTCTGTATTTTTTAGGTCTAAAAAAAATTATATTTAAGTGAAGAAATGAGAAGAGTGTTTTGATTAAGATGATTGCTTAATAGATTACCAAATATAAAATGCTGTAAAATTCGTCTTAATTTTGCAGTACAATTAAGCATCACTATCATTATACCGAATGTAAATAATCTGAAATTGGAAGATGCTGAAGTTTTCGGGTTTTTAGACAATGCCGTACCTATTTTTATCCTTGGCCCAGAAGTTTTGGAGCATCCAGGTTTGCATCGAGATAATTCTATCTTTAACTTTAGTTTTCATCTGTAGGTAAATTGAGTCTTAAAATTGAATGTATGCATTAGTAAATTAGTATTAAAATTTCAGTGACAAATATTTTTAATAATACTACTTTAATGCCTATTTACTTTTCGGCAGATCCTACCGTAGTTGCAGAAGTGGCATCTCTTTTGGCGGACATACCAACGGGAGCAATAGAAAACTTGCCAACAGTGGCTACTCGAGCCCCTCGCCAATCTTTGCTCCTCGCCAATCTTTGCCCACGCCAAACCCTCCCTCCTGCACAAACTGCAGGTAGTTCAAAACCTCTTTTGCCGCCGGGCCACAAACGCACCGTGGTACGTGCGTAACGCGGACTTGCATAGAGATCTTGAACTGCCTACAGTACAACAACATCTCAAAACACTCTCTGAAGCGTTTTTCAAACGCTCCGAAACCCATCCCAATCCTCTAGTTCGTGATTCAGTCTCATATACTACTCCTGTGTTAGACTCGAAGTTCAAAGTCGCTAGGCCTAGGAATGCGCAAGCGTACTCATCCACCAGACTGTCCGCCGATCTCGAGGCCCTTCTGGCCGCAAATTCTAATTCTAACGTAAATTCTAATTCTAACGTAAATCCTAATTCTAACGTAAATGCGAATTAATTCAATTTTATTTTGCAATTTTTTAATTTTTGTTTTAATTATTGATTTTCATTTTGAGCACCTTCAGTGCTATGTATTCACCTTCAGTGCTTTGAGCACCTTCAGTGCTATGTAATCCCAGCGGGGGATCCCTTCTGGGCCCCGCTAGCGCGGCCTCTTTCTCCAATTGGCCGTCGCTCAGATGAAGGCTGAGTGGCAAAAATGCACGAGCCGACAGGGGGTTTTTAGTGGGTATGGTCCTGGTAGGCGTCGGGGCGAGTCCCACATAACTTTGGAATCGCGCCAGAGTATGCGTCAGGGCATTTTTATCCTCCTGCCCTTCCCGCGGAGGGGAACAAAAAAAAAAAAAAACTACTCGAGCTGCAAAGATATTCGTGTAAAAAAACATTTGTGTTTTTGGTGTTTCTATCACCATAACCTGATATTTCACTTGACGTATCGCATATCATAAACTAAAACATTGTACAGCCTAAACAATATTTTGTGTGATTATTGTGAAACCTTAAAATAAAACCTAGAATATTAAAGATGGATTTTAACATTTTAACACAGATACATGCAGGAGTGTTGGTGCAGGCCCTGAAGTGCCGTCATCATATGCAAGGCGCCTACAAAAGACCGACAATGTGCAAGCGATTTTCGCCCTTAGCCTGACCCTCTGCCAATTGCGCTGAGTGTACTTTCATTGTTCTTTTTTTGTTGTTTATTATAAGTTTATTAAAATGAATAGAGTGAAACACAAACTTACTTTCTTTTTCACAAAGATAATCATACCTAGTAAGTACCTTTGCCTCATACGCCGAAGATTCCAGGTTCGAGTCCTGGCCGGGGCATTCATTTGCGTGATGAACACAGATGTTTTTTCTCGGGTCATGGTTGTTTGTTTATATATGTATGTTTATTCACCCATAACACAAGCTCTGCTTACTTTGGGGCCATACTGTTGGTATGTTTGTCTTGGGTTTTATTATTATTATTATTTGTTGGCTATTGATTTCTGTCGTATCTTATGACGGTATCTTCATCAGCGTAAAGGTACCACGATATTGAAAAAATGCAAATCGGGGACTAAAGCATTTGATACGTAGCTAAATGTTTAACTTCATAGAACGTATGCCACCCTTTGTAGAACAGAAAAATTTGGAGATAGAGCTGGAAGATTGCTCTGCGATATTTCCCATATCGCTATGTCAAAATTACTGTAGTAAGGGGTCTAATATTTGCTTCACTAGCTGATTATTCGTTATTCATTCTTCAAAAAAGTCTTCGTTCTCCCAATATTTTGTTCCAAATGTATTTAAGAGTACTAATTACGCGTTTGTACTTGAGAGTTTTTTTTCATCTGCTGCAGCTTTATTAGAAACTTAGCCTCAAAACAATCATATTTCAAACAATCAATTAATTTTCACCCAGGTTCACTCTCATCGAGGCAACGTTTCGCAGCTGCGACTGAATTTCACAACAATTACAGCATAACCTCCGTAATTTTCCATGCTGTATCTCAAAAAGGTGAAAAGTATAAAATTTGTAGAGAATTTCATACTGTATAACGTTTGTCTGCGCACGCATCATGGAAACCGCAAGACCGATCTGCTAGAAATTTGGCAAGGGCATACTTTAAGTACCAGAGTAACATCTAATATGATAAAATTTCTATGGTTATTATATACATCATTATATTATGGTTATACATATTTGGTATGGTTTTGCAAGATAAACCAAAAAATTTAAATACAAGACTTTGAAACTGTAAGAGCTACGAGTCTGAAATTTCGGCGCTCTTTAAGAAAGGATTTGGCGAATCACCGCTCCTAAATGACTAAAAGATTTATTTTCAATTTTATTTCTGTATCACTCACCCAAACATCATAAAATCGCTTAACCTACAAGAAATAGAACTTTGAAATTTTTGGTACAGTTACTTCTAGGAAGTTGACATCCTCTTTTTAGTCATTCCAGATCTTAGAAGTAAAAGAGCAAGCTTTACTAATGTTGAAGTTCCCTTAAATCCTCTAAATTTGACTTTGACAGTAAGTGCTGACCACTGACTGGTTGTGTTAGGACTGCACTTGGTTTTCATACGATATGTCCGTGGTTCGAAAACACGTTTTTCTTTTATCATGATAAATTTTTGTGGTGTTTAAAATTTTTATTTTTTAAAGTTTTTTTTGTGTTCGAGATAAATTAAGAAGCAGAACTATTTTTTATTTATGATCGATATTTTTCACATAACTACGTTGTAATTTAAATCAAAACTTTATACTCAAATGAACGTTTTTGTAAATATTTGGTTAACTTTAGTATTTTATGAAAAAACACTTTATGAAAACCCAAAAATCTGTACCCAGTTTCAGGTCAATGCGAATAGTAATAATAATAATAATTCCCCAGACAAACACACCAACTGTTTTGCCCCAAAGTAAGCAGAGCTTGTGTTATGGATGACCATACAGCGAACTGGGGGGAACCCAAAATAAACATACATATATAAATACAATCAACCATGACCCGAGAACAAACGTCTGTGTTCATCACACAAATGAATACCCCGGCCAGGACTCGAACCTGGGACCTCCAGCGTATGAGGCAAGGCTACTTACCACTACACCTAACTAATGTTAAACTCAAAACGTCTGTAGAATAATCTTAATATATTTTAAAGCACTTGAAATGAAACTTACAATACGCTGAAATCTTAAAAACTCTTGTTCTAATTAGCATGCGTCAAAAATCTTCTTTTAAAATTCAGACCGTATAATGTACACTGGGGACATTATACGGTCTGAATAAGAACAAACATTATTAAAAAGGCTTGAGTTGTAGTTGACATATTTAAAAGTCGTAAGTAAAACATGACTCAATGAACGCTAATACTAAATAACGAAATTACTGCAAATTCATAGTTATGTACTAATTTAAGGATATGTGAAGAATATATTGTAAGGTATTTTTTAAATATACACGATGACAAATCAATCAAACATTTTGTTAAAATTGTTGTAGTTTCGCAGTCTAAAGCTTAGCTATGGATTTCCCATTGGACACTATTTTAACATATATCCCATATCTGTATAAAAATTAAAATAATAAATAGACTATAAATTACTTTAAGTTTACCGTCGGTCATCGATCAGTGAAATTTTGCCTTCACATCAGTCCGAACGTTCCCGAGATTAGTTTACATACAAATAAACTGACAAATTCTTATTATTTTTGTTTTGGGAACTGTTACGCCATACACTCTCAGCAACAGTTTTTCCAAATAATTCACCGTGTGCAGTTAACCATTACTTACAGGTTTTTGTTTATAAACAGTGTGGTTTGACAGATTGTATCAAAAAGCTACTGGCAAAATATCTATTTAAACAATTGGAGGAAAACCAGATATCTTTTAAACCACACTATGACAATATATGCAATATATAAAATTTGATAGCAATATTTTATTATGTAAAAAGGAGGTAATAGACATCCAGTAAGATTCTTGATTAAAGTTTTTTCTTTTTGAAATTTTATTTTCCCTCGTGGATTAAAAAAGTTTGAGTTAATCTTTTTTGGCAATTGCATGATTTATTTTAGCATGATTTCGGTACCATTGAAATGAAATGAAATGATTATTTCTCAACATTGACAATTACTTGTTCTTATCGATGTCAAATAAAACATGACTCTACCACCAGTTCGAAAAAACATTCGTAAAGAAGAACTGCCAAGAAACTTCACGGGTATATTTTTTCAAATAAATTTACAGAGTCTCTTTATGTCTATACAAAGTTATTCTTATCTGCATCCGTTAGCTCGGCAAGTCTCCCTCCCCCCAAGTATTCAAACGACGACCACACTCAAACGGCTCCAGTTCACGAGTTAACGCGGGATCCAGCCATCGCCCTCCTCAACCATATTTGAGGGAAGTGAGCGACCCGTCACCCGACGCTACCGTAAGAAGACGTACCATTATAATCTCATCAACGTTGTTCGAAAGGTCAATGTGTATAACGGGCCTACACAGGACAGCACACAGATTTTAGTTATTCGGCATGCTCGCAAACAAAAGCTCGATTTAAAAGTTACTCCTAATATCATAATTTCCTTGGGTACGACTTTTTATGATATAAAAATGGTATGTTGAACAAATTTTGCAGTTTTTGGTACTGATGGCATGGATTTCAACTTAAAAGCTGAATTTCAAGTCAATGATAATATGCAGAGCAGCAATTTCAAAAGTATATCATAATCATTAAGTGCTAACAACTTTAGGTGGCATAAAACAAAGATTTTCTTTTGACTTTATTTACGTGAGCGTATCCGCCGGCAACAGCTTGTGATAATTATCAATCCCCAGACAAACACAACAACTATATGAGCCCTAAGTTAACAGAACTTGTGTTATGGATACCCATACACCAAACTGGGGCGATCCCAGAATAAAAATACCTATATAAATATAGGTAACCATGACCCAAAAAGAAAACATCACACATGAATGAACCTAGGACTCCAGCGGGACCTCCAGCGTATTTGGCAGAGCCACGCACTACGCCACTCGGCAGTCTGAACATGAGTATATTCATAAATACAAAAAATCCTCGACTCAGTATCAAAAATATGCTTTTATAACGCAAACAAAACCAGGGTTTGAACCCACGACTTTTGGTGAAGAATGTCCCTTAAAAAATAATGTTCAATGGCACCGAATCCAAAATACAATACACGTCTTGTATGGAATAATCATAGTCTTCACGGATCCAAGTTTGTTTAAATGAAAAAAAAAGCCAAAACATACGTGTGCTTACAGACATCTATGTATTACGGTAATTAAATAAGATATCTAATACGTTTGTAAAAATCCACCTACAAATAATACATATAGACGAATAATAAATCCAAATAAATTGTTATAAATGTAAGACATCCTAAACATCTCTATTATTAGAGGTATAAAGGATTCAAATACATAACTAGCTTTAAATTGATTGTAGGTCATATTAATTCCTTCATTAACGATTTAATTCATTCTAAACCGATTTCTCCAAATCTTTTAATACACGCTATGTACGTTCATGCAATCGATATAAAACTGTTGCGAAAAAACGTATTGACTGAAATCTAATCGCACGCCAAGATGAAGTGGTGTTTTGCTTTAATTCTAGTTTATTATTTTGTGGATCTCACAGCAGGTCAAGGTAAATAAATAATTATGACATTGGAATTTTATTTCAAAAGGTTTGGAAACAATGATAACTTACTTTTGAATGAGTAATGTAATTTGTAATGGCAGTGCAGAAACCTACTTGTAAATGTCAATAATCCTTAAGTACTTGCTGATGTGGATTTTACTCTGTTATTAGCTCCGTTTTGTGGTTGTAAATGGGGTTATATTTAGATTTAGTTACATTAACTCTAATTACCGAATATAGAGATTATTGTCTGCTGGTATCTCAAATAATTGCTTTAATTTAGAATGGTGATTGTCATTTTGAAATAATATCGAAATGACAGATGGCACGCGGGTCTAAAGATATAGAACAGAAATTTGGTTTTCACAAGTAACATTTTCTTCGTAACTTTCATTATTTATATTGTTTACAATTAACTTTAAAAGAACCAATATATTTTACATCATACAATAAACCATCAATGTGTACATTCCTCAGGTCCCATAGGTCCAAATATTGAAAGACCATGTCCTTCCTTGAACTTGGATTGTATAAGAAATTACTTCGAGAAGCATGGAAAGTGCATTCGTAAGACTGGCTACAGCCACGTTCCGGAAATCTTGCACAGACCTCAGACGGTGGTGTTCTTGACCAGATTGAATGTCACTTTGAGTCTGTATGATGTTGAGTATAAGAACTTGGACGGTAAAATCGAAGATTTTTAGTAAGTTTATTTTCTATGTCTATTTTGGTACCTATTCATTTTACTAAATGTTTATATTTCAAAGTTAAGATTTTGTATATTTACGAGGAATAGTATCATGATTTACAAATCAACCTACCGCTGAATGTCAAATTTCTTCAATTGACTTTGAACTCTTTGTTAGTGAACTCTAGATTAAAGATCTACTCAAAAAGTTATACTTTTTGTGATAGGTTGATAAGGTCTACTTAAACAAAATATTTTAAAGTTCAGTAAAGTGTACTGATGATTTCTTTGATAATCAGTTTACTGACTTTTAAAAAGTTATAGAATCATGAAAAATTGAACTGAAACGTTTATATTTTCGACTTTCTCACAATTATTGGCTTGTGGTATTTAGTCCGCTCTTGTGCTTTTCTTTTTTTTGTGCGATAGAGTTGAAATTATCAAAAGTTCAACTACACCAAGGCTAAATTTTCTTGTAATTTTCAGTGTAAACAATGAGTCTGGGAAAGTGATTTTAGTCGTGAACTTCCCAAATATAAAGATAAAGTCTAAAGATGCTATACTCCGGTTCCACCGCCGGGCAAAGGAGCCAGTTCTAACCAAAGGAAAATTCAATGCTGAATTTGGTATGTTTCATTAAAATTTGCTTTCTATTTAAACGACCGAGTGGCGTAGTGGTAAGTAGCCTTGCCTCATACGCCGAAGGTCCCAGGTTCGAGTCCTGGCCGGGGCATTCATTTGTGTGATGAACACAGATGTTTGTTCTCGGGTCATGGTTGTTGATATTTATATATGTATGTTTATTCTGGGTTCCCCCCCAGTTCGCTGTATGGTCATCCATAACACAAGCTCCGCTTACTTTGGGGCCATACAGTTGGTGTGTTTGTCTGGGGATTTATTATTATTATTATTATTTATCATTAAAAAAACAAGTTTCAATTAAGACGAGAATACAACTGTCAGTAACTTTTGGTTAGTATTATTTTACAGACTTTTTATTAACGTTCATGTTAAGGATAAACCATTGTTTTTCAATCTTTTTAAGCCGTTGACCAACTTTGCTAATTTATCGGTAAAGAAAATGCAAAATCATGTACTAGAAAAACCTAAGCATAATATCACAAAGTTAAAAATTTACATTAACCAAAAAAACAAAAGCTAACTCAAAAATCTTAAAATTTGTATGACTAAGTATTATTATATTTAAAGCCAGATTCAAATGCACTATGAAATTAAAATAATAGTTTTGTGACTGTTGGTATCGCTTAAAAGTTTGAATCTCTCAGTTTTATTCTGAACGTATTCCATAAGTGGATGGTACAGGTCGTCTTTGGAGAAACTTCATTTCTCGTTTTTTTGACGGATTCATCAAAAAAAAATTTAAGCGTTTAAGAAATTAAGTTATCGAAATAAAAATACATGTAACTTTAATTCGAAAAATAACCAATCGATTATATTCGTAGTCGTCGTAGTCTGTTTCAAATATTTGCAATAAGAATAATAAAAAAGAACTCTAGTCTTGATCGATTAAACTAACGTGTTGATAATTTAGAGTTACTCTAAATTTGTCACAATCAAAATTTAATGTAGAAGGCCTGTTTACTTTCAGAACTCTTAATTTCAATTTAGGGCCGTTGTTCGTTGGATCGTATCTATTCCATGTTAAGAAATTTACGCAAATTATTATTTTGAACTTGAAATTAAATTTTAGGTTACTGAAAACTTTTGTAGTTTTGAAATTAATTATGATAAATGCGGCTTTTATAAAAGGAACATACAAAAACGGATAAGGAATTAAGCAAATTAATTGCGTTACATTTACTTTGATATGTCAACATTGATGTTCTGTGCAAAGATGTGACTAGAAGTTTTGTATCAAGTTTATATAACTAAGGGCTGATTATTAATGCTCAGATAACTTTTATCTATCTGTGATAAATTTTACCTGACCATAGCTTTCAAGCAAAATAATTACAGCCAACATATTTGATTTTCAGGCCCCATCATAATAACTAGTATGATTCCCGATAAAGACTACTTAAGATTGAAAGATTCAATAAATTATCCTTTCATTACCGAGCCGAAACCACGAGAATTTTATTTGAGCCCCAGTTTGTTCAGAAGCAAAGGTGAGTTCATATTTTCAATTTGCTATAATTACGGTATGTATGTGCGTTTGTTACTACTTCAGATAAAATCACATGAGGGTAGAGAAGACCATCGAATTAGAAATCCGGGATGATAAACGCATTAAGTTACGGCACCTGGAATCAATGACTGTAATGATGATTTACGTTTAGAAATTTAGTTGTTAATGCAAAATAAATTGCATGTTAATTAAACCTTTTCATATTTTCTGTAAATTTTTTGTGATAGTCGATTTTCTAACGCAATGGTCTCGTCTGAAACGGTGCTACAGTTCGTTCTATTTTGACCGCCATCATGATCATATTTATGTGATTGTGTTCCAGTTAAGGGGAAGTTACAGCCAGTACAATACTGAAACAAAGACAAAACTAACTGGAGCCTACGGTCGGCGACGCGTCATTAGTCGATATAATAATCAAATTTGATATTGATAAATAAAGCACCTTAGACTAATGATGCCCATTGGTGCTTAAGCCATTTACTATCCGGTGGTCACGTGCTATGAAAAGAGTAAAAATTTTTTTAATGTAAAAAATATTTTCGTATATCTTCCATCTCAAATAAAATTTGCTGTTTCACACGTTACCTCCCGCACTGGCATATAATCTTTATCATGAATGCGTCGTTTTCAGACGCCACAGTACAGCGGGTAGCCGCCGCATTCCCTACCTCTGAACCGACGAGGCAGAAAGAAGTGTTCCTAACCGAGGCCCCATTCTACATGGCAGCTTTCGTTCAGCACACCATTTGTGATTTTGGTTTGAACCTCTTGTAAAAAAATGTACTCATATGTAGAATGAAAATTAATGTGAAATATATTTTTTTTTGTATACTTTAACAGGTATTTTTAGGACCCATAGTAAGTAACTAATGTATAAAAGGTCTTTCTTTCAACTGATATTTTTTTATCCCTTCTGTTAGACTGTTTCCATAGTCCGTCGGCAAAAATATTTTGCACAATTAACTTTAACTTCCATAAAACCTGGGAGAAACTTTATTCAGAAATCATTTTATCTTGTACCGATTTTGAAACGCTGATGATGTGCAACTTTCTTACCAATGTTTTAGCAAACCTGGGGTCGTTCATGTAGAAACTACATAATAAAAAATTGCGTTACTTACTTATCTGACAGGAGCCCTAAAACATTATCTAAAAATTAAAAGCAACTTTCTGGCCCTCATAGAGCTATATATAAATATAAATAGGCATAAGTTATAATGTAATCGTTTAGCTACTGAGACATAGTGTCTACCGATGTCCTATTGATGACTATTTTGACGAATGTTCCCGCTTGGAAAGGATTCTTAATTTTTACATATTCCACAGGGATATATGGGGAGAAAACGGATACTAATTTTTTAGGTAGAAATCACAATACTCCTAGAAAGTGTTACATATAAGGTTTTTATATGTTGTTTTATTATTTACCTGGACATAAAAATTACTTTCAAAAGATCGAGGACAATTTTATTTGTCTAGAGTAATAGATGCAGGTTATATAATGCACACTTTAGTTACCCTAATAAAGTACGCCACAAATTACTCAATGTCTTTTAGATCATCAGAATCTTCATAATAAAAATATTAAACAATCTAAATATTTTTTTGGTTTACATCAGAAACACCGAATGAACGTCAAGTGAATGAACAGAGCACTAAACGATCACGAACAGCTTCAGCATAACTGCGGCTTTTAAAAAGTATTATAGGTATATCGAAAGGAAAAAAGAGCGGGAAAAAAAAGATATTAAAGCACTCTTTTATTTAAACAAATAATACATAAAATAGAAGGTATACAATTTGACGACGACCTGACAGAAACAAACGCATGACAACTAAATGTGCTTGCTAATTTCAGGTCACAGACAAGCTGTTTACATAGTATTATATTTTATCTTTAAGAAAACGAAACAAATAGCATGTGAGGACTTCAATCTCATCCAAATAATCTAAGATCTTATAGAAAGCTTTTTTACATGTGTTTCTTGCAATCATCAGTAATCAGTGTTAACTTTTAGGGGAGGGTCAGGGATTGAACTAATAATTTTTTTTTTTTTTTTTAAGAGACAAATGTATAGACTTACTACTCGTATAATTTTCAAGTAGGTTTTATCGCGTTAAGTTATATTCTTATATTTTAACCTGATGTTTTTGATCGACGTCGATTAATTGGTGAGGCAACACCCTTACAGACACTGTGGTCAGGAGTGACTAAAATCCGATAAAAAGTATTTTATTTAATATGATGCATGGTTAAAACTTCAAAAGATGTTATTTTCGAGTAGGTTTATAAAGATAGAATCCAGAACTTTAAGTTGAAATCAAGAAACGTGATTGTTTTATCGCTTAAAGTCTTGTTACCTAATAATGTTAATGTTAAATATATAATGGTTTCAAATACTATATAAAAGCTTCATTTCTTAAAATCAGATTGAACAAACAATTCCATTTTTCTTTCAGACAACAATAATATGAACAAGTTGAGCGTAAAA
Organism: Marasmarcha lunaedactyla; assembly: GCA_923062675.1. Classification (NCBI taxonomy): domain Eukaryota; kingdom Metazoa; phylum Arthropoda; class Insecta; order Lepidoptera; family Pterophoridae; genus Marasmarcha; species Marasmarcha lunaedactyla. Next base: position 9,228,578 of record OV281358.1, read on the forward strand.
TGAATTGTGGCGTTTAAAGAATGTTCTAGAACTTTTAACTTTTATAAAGTTGTAACTTTGTTGCTTGCGTTCTTCAGTCTCTAGGGGTGTGATTTTAAAATTGTCGCCTTTATGGGATCGGACGTCTTTTTACTCATACTTTTGTGTGCGTTTACTACAAAACGTAGTTTTATTTATTGAATTATTGCAATCAAGAAAGGCTACATCATCAGAAATGTTTTTTGTCATGTAAAGGATGCTTGGGACGGATTTTTAAAACAATTGACGAACTTTAGTTGTTTTTTGTAACTTACCAACAATAACCGTAGTTTTGAAGTCAATCAGCAGTGTTTTATTTATATAAGAAATCGAATGCAGCGTTGAAATTGCCAATGTTTTACTCAGGGCAATATAGAGAAGTATATGATTTCCATTTTAGTTTTCAGGGTAATATTTAGAAGTATAATATGACTTAGTTTCTTTCTAAAATCATAAATGAAATATTTGTTGTTTTAGCTGATTAAAGATAATTTTATTTTTGGGCAGTGACTGACTTCTTTGAATTAATATTGTTAGTAAAACAATTATATATTTTTTTTCTTTTATAACAATATAAAATTTTAACTTGAAGAGGTTAGTTCCCTCAATTTGACCAAACGTCCCTAAAAGTTCTAATAAAATAATTTCTGTTCATTTTGAATATTTTTCTCGAAAATGTTATATAAAACAGTGACATTTTTAAATAAAATTTAGAAACTTTGCACACCGTCAAGAGCCGCAGTTCTGAGTCACATCAACTCAAAGTTTAAAACTTCAAGAAAACTTTGGAGTTTTCAAGTTTTGATATGGAAATTTCGTGGTTTCACACCGAGTTGAGGAAATTTTGTTTCCCGTTAATCCGTTTTGAGTTAAATTTGAAAACTGGTAAAGTTAAATTTCAAAACGTTAGTAAGTATGTATATGTATAGTTTTGAATGTGTTTTTACAACAATGATAAATTTCGCAGTAAATTACAAAAATACACCACATACAATACACCTATACACAACATAAATTTGTGCGCTGTATTTGTTTAAATATGTTTTTTTATTATTATTTTTAAATAAAAATAACGTCTAATTTATTTCAGTTTATTAATCTAGACCAGGTCAAAACTATTTCAAAGGTATAAAAAAACGCATGATATTAAGTTGGTAATAAGTAATTAACACGTCAAGAATAATATCGATTATTTTCAACCTTAACCCTACGGCCCTAAATTACCAAATAATTACATACCTTAAAACAACGCATAAGCACAGGAAACTCTAATTGTGCTACACAAAATACTTTAACACTGAAATATTTATTTAAAATATTATATTATTTACGAAAAGTTTTTCGCGGATTTACGAAACGTCGAAAGCTCTCCCTACTCGCGTCCATTCGCGCGAAAGTTCGCGGCCAACTGACGTTTTTCTTGCCAAGTCTGTCTCCGCTTTCATGAAATCAACTGAAAGCTCTCACGCAAACACGATACGTAACAAGCGACGATTGATAACACACAATACCACGCTTATCACCAAACGATTAAAGTTCATTTTGGAAAGATAATAAATTTGTTTTCGAAGTACTTCGGTATTTGTTTGGGAGGGCCAAAGAGGCGGGAATGAGTTTGCTGAAAAAAAATAAGCCAACCACGTCAGTGTAACTTAAGGCACTAGGGGCGGGTTGCTATTGAATATCTTTAATTAAAACTGTAACTTTACTTACTTTCAGTGTGTAATGAATTGGTGTTGCCAGGAAAAACTAAAAAAATGAAATTCCGAAGCCTTTGAAGGCTAATGAAAAAGCCTTCGGGAGATGTTTAGTTTTCACGTTCTATGAAGAGATGGAAAATTAATTAGCTAGAACTCTGTGTTGCGGTGTAAATGAGATGCAGACTTAATGCAATGAGCTAATTAAACTGTGCGAACTTCACGAGGCTCCTCAAATATTGCAATCAATGTGTTTTAACTTATTTTTAAAATATTCTTCAGCTTATTTAGAAATTAATTTATAATTTATGCTTGATATATTTCACATTGACTAAAATAATGTTGAAACAAACAAAATTGTTTGTTCTAAGAAACTGACTTTAAATATAAAAAATATAACTCATAAACAAATATCTGATATTAAATATAAAACATTGACTTAAATTATTAACGTAACGTTAAAGTAAAGTTAAACACAAAATGAAAGCATGAAACAACTTTATTTACTTTTACCAAGCTTAAAAATACTTGATACAAATCAAAAAGAGCAGCATTTTAGAACTTTTCTATCGGAGGTTCTAATATATTTTATCATGCCAAAAAATAGTTTCTGTTCGTGAAGCCAAAATAAGCCACTGTGATAGTTTACAGTTTTCACTTGGCAAAAAATGGCATAGAAAAGTAAGTTTATTTATTCCTAGCTTAGTGCCTTAAAGTTGATAAATATATTGAGGGTTTTTATTGCATTAATAACAGTTAGAACACTTGACGTTCAACGCATTAGAATATACAGAAACTTTTTTAATATACATACAACTATTTTTGTGAAAAATACAGGATGTATTATAATTAACACACTGTTCTTACGATAAAGCAATAAAGTTACAAGAACACGCTTAAGATGGCTTCACAGCAAACTGCTTAACTGTACATTTACCTTGAACTGCCCTACCAGGACTCAAATTTAAAAACCCGTTGTTGGATTTCTAGTTGGTCCACACTACAAGGACGAAATATATAAAAGAGATATAATAAATAACAAAATGTTAAATGGAAAATTTTAGTACAAACCTGCCGATCAACATTTAGTTAACTCGGTAAATTTTGAATTACAATGTAATGTACTGTACAATCTACCTACAAAGATAAGGTATATTGTACATACTAATATTTATTTTGAGATAAAGATATAGAAATATGGATTCGTTCGTTTTGGTACATATCGAAAAATTCAACGGCCTACAAACTGAAGCTTTAAGCACAGTACTTTAAACCACTTTCAAAAACAACCCAATCCATATTTATAAATATTTAAAATAATTATATTTTTTTCTAAAATCAATCTCAACAAATATTTTTTTCAGTCTGAAAGACGAAATCTGTCGTGTTCTCTTTCAGATAAGGCGGGGCTTATCGCACGCATGCGTTTAAGTGATCTTAGAACTTACTTAGACGTTAGATTGTCCTTGAAGCAGAAAAATAATTTTGTTATATAAAATATGATATTCAATAGTTGTGAATAAGCTCGAATTTTCTGAGCTGGATTTTGTATACAGGGTAGAAAATTGGCTATGCCATCTGGAAGTAAAGTAGTCTAAGTACTGGAAATAGCAAGTTGTATTCTAAGGAAACATTCCTTTATTTTTAAAGAGAAAAAGCTACATTCAATGATTTTTGAAAATAAGCTTATTTTCCACGCTTATTGCCACGCTCGGTAAGCGAAGCACCAATATCCAAAAAATAACACCCTGTATTTTTATAATATTTTTTTTTTGTAGAGTCACGTGTTGTTTTTTAATGTTGTAGTTAAGTTACTGCAACTACATCATGCGTTACACAATTTTGACAAAAAAATCCCGAAAGGTATTTTTCTTCCGGATTTGTCACTCGGTTGCACTGAGATGTAGACTTAGTACATCTTTTAAATAAAATATGAAATGAAATAAAGATGCATTTACGCTATGTTGAAGCTGAAGAGAAAAATCATATTTTTTTTATTTTCACTTTCGTCAAACATACACGTTTTTATTAATGACTTAATAAAATATTTATATTTTTGATTTGGATCGAACTTTTTGTAAATATGATTTTTCTAATGTTCTTATTACAAAAAAATTATCCAATGGTGTTGTGACATCGCAGGCTATCCGATTGTGCCATTGATTCCGACCCAGGAATTGAAAAAGTTTGGAAAATAGGCTGAGGAACATCTGCTGCTTTGTACCCGAGCACTATTCAAGCATTCAAGCTCTTTTCAGCGTGGTTTTTCGTATGTTTTTGGGCTCATGTCTCACGCAGGTATGACGCTTTTAATAAAAAGTCTGCATTACGAACGCGCATAAAGATAACTGTTATTTTGTAACCTTAATAACATTTCTTGTTCTTGTAATTGAATTTATAAGTTAAGATATCACAGTTGTCTATTATTTAAATCACCATGTTTGTTTTAAAGATTTGATCCTTGTGATTGAAAGAAAGAAAGTAAAAGCATTTATTAGAACACACAATAGAATAACAAAAATATTACAACAAGCAATTTAAAAAAATAATAATTGAAACACACAAGATACCAAAGATCAAAAAGACAAACAGTAACAAATAAATTGAGTGAAACACAATGTTGATTCGTTTCGATGCCAAATCAGTTTCGCAACCTCAGAATATTTACAACGTTGTTCTTCTGTTGACACCGCAGACGGAGTAACGTGCACGCTAAGTTACGTGCCACAAAAGCAATCGCATGATTTTAATATGAGAGACTAAATAAAATAAGTACTTAGAATATCAGTTAAAATAGTATGGATTTACTCTTTTGATTGATGCTACAATTTTATGAAAAAATCGCTAATACTGGCACCATTATATCTTATTTATTGGGATGATATTGTTTATCTTTTTATGATCACACCAGGTTTACAAGGACTTCACAAAAAGTAATTTTAACTATACCGGTCATCTGTGGCAACTGTACCTTCAGTGTACAACTTTACCTGTAGGTACCCCGAGTTACATTTCACTAAATTATTTTTTATCTATGGCACGTAGAACATTTTTGCATTTATTCGTAGATTTCTTTATAAAATGCTTGCATCCCAAAAAATGTTTTACGCAGGCAGCTTTTACAAATGTCAAAATACGACGCATTGTGTTTACGTGTGGTCATTCGTGTTTTTGATTATACTGGATAAAACTTGTGTTTAAATCAAAGGAACATAGTGCACCTAAGATTCTTTTTGAGTTAATGGTAAGTACCATATTCTAAAAGTTTTAATTCATTTACCAATTAAATACAACTACAATTTTTTGAGTTATGGACGAAGGTAAGTTAAGGTTGGGTAAAATTAACAAACTTAGCATAGTAGCATCTATGCTAGGGTTGTCACGTCATGCACGCTTAAAAATAAAGTTATTTTTGAGTTGATACTTATATGATAAAATAAGTCTGTTATTTTTTTTTGAAAATTAATGGAAAGAACTTATAGAAGTAATAAGTTTGTTCTTGAGTTTTAGATAGATTTTTATGATGTAAACCTGATTTTATGCGATTGTTATTGTTTATGTTTCATTGTAATTGTAATTGTTATTGTTAATCATTTAGGCCAAAGTTATGTGCCAAAGCTTTCGATATTAAGTTATAAATAAAAGTAGTAGGTTATAAAATAAAATATATATCTTTAGTTAAATGTTTTTTTTCTTTGTAAAGTTTTTGGCAACCCTGGCAAAATACGTTTATTTGTATGAAAATTGAAAAAAAAGTCTTCCTAAAAAAGCTTTACCTATCATCTAATACCTGAGGATAATGTCCCTTTAATGCTAACCTTAAATACACAATACCGTACGTATTATAAAAATAAACTTTACATCTGATGTCCCTAGGGATGAATATTTCAAAATTGTTCAGGTAAAGTAGCCAAATCTGTGTCAACTTTACTTGCCTTATATTTTTGAGCATTTTACGTATTTATTTAACTTTTTGTAGATATAAAGCGTTGAGCATGTAGACACAGGTCTTTGCTTCAGACTATATCAAAAAAATCTTTAAAAAGTATCATAGTTATTGAAAAAACTAATAAAATGTCAAAATATATGGTATTGTTGCCACAGTTGACGGTACTAGTATTAATGCTGATAAAAATGACGTGTAGAAAATAACTTTGTCCCTTGATGTAGGTAAAGGTGTCGGGCCTTTACCTACATCAAGATGGTATGCCTCCATACTTAATTAAAAACTGGAGTCACATTATATATTTTCTTAAATTTTCACGATTCATACTTTAAATAAAACACTTTTTACCGGATATTATCGCGTATATTTTATAGATGCCGAAACGTCGAAATAATTTTAAAATTAACTAAAATATACGCGATAATATCCGGTAAAAAGTGTTTTATTTAAACTGGAGTCACACCCTTGCTAAGCAACTCACAAAATTATTTAAAAGTCCTCTCCGAAAGAGTATTCCCTAGTTTGTGGAAATTTATAGAAATATTGCCTATTCAAAAAAAGGCAAACAAGCAGACGTTTAAAATTTTCCAAATTTCCAAAATATTTGAGAGTTGCTTCTACAAAACTTGGATCTACAAAATGATTTTTAGCATGTGCTTAGTCCCAAAAAAACATGGTTTTACCAATAATCGGTCCACACTCTCCAATCTTCTTTCTTATTTTAACAATTTCTCTGGTGCACTGCACACGAAATTGCAAACAGATGCCTTATAGACAGATTTTGTAGAAGCATTTGATTGCGTAAATCATAGTACCTTAGTTATAAAATTGCAACACTTAGGTATACATGGAACATTACTGTGATGGACTTAGGCATCTATGTCCACTTTCATTATCATTCCTCTTGTTAGAATCTATGGATACGATTTTCTACCATTAATGGCAGGTTCTGGGGTTCCACAGGGCTCAAACTTAAGACCGTTTTTGTTTACCTGTTTTGTAAACAATTTGTTAGAAAAATAAACAGTAATTGTCTAGCTTATGCCGACATTATAAACATTTCTAAAACTATCAGAAATGTGAATTATCGAGTCTTGCAGGACGATTTAAATTTAATTGACGATTGGTGTGACGGAAATCGCATGATGCTTTTACGGATGCTTTGATGGAGTTACTTTTGAACTTACATTTCGTTGTCACTATGAGGATATTGTTAAAAAATCAAACATCTTATAAGGATTCATTCTTTGGACTGCCGAGACACTGAACAATACTAACAGTTGCAAAATTATATTTGCTTTCCGCACCTTAGCATACTGTAGCCATATTTGGGTCATCAGATCAAACAGAGTGTACAAGAACCGAATAGAATATGTTCGGGTGAAGTTTACCAGATATCTTTTTGTTAAGACTAAGCAATGGAAATCACTTCCGGATTACAATGACAAGTAAAAACATTTCCAACAGATGTCTTTAGAATCACGTCGGTCCATGGCATTTTCAATCACCTTAAACAGAATTGTAAACAATAACATTGAGGGAAATTTAATTTGTAACATTTCTTTAAATGTCGTAGCAAATTGTTAGGATCCATATTTTATTTGATCTGCATAATATAAATGATAGTATTTCCATAAGCCATTCCCTTTATAGAATGTGTACAATGCGCAATAACCTGGATGATTCTGAATATCTTTAAAAACAAAATACGTAAATCTTTACACACCTCGTTACTTGCTTTTTTCATGTATACTTTCACTTCATTTTTAATTTATTAACTTAAGAAATTATAAATTATTATTGAACTTTAAACCAAAATCTTATTTCATAATTAATTTACATACTTGTAAATGTGAGAGATTGCAATTGGTTATTGCGCCTGTAAACAAATAAATAAATAAAAATAAATGCCAATGCGGCGGTTCGTGTCTTGGGCATAGCAAGCTTATTTTCGAAAATCTTTGAATGCAAAAATAAAGGAATTATTTTTAGAAAGAAAAAAGAGTAAAACATGCTATCTACAGTATTTAGGTCTTTCCCGGCAGGTGGCATCTCAAAATTCCATCTTGCGTATTAAGTACTAAGTTAATTGAATTAATGTTAGTGTATTTTTGTGGGTTTATGATTTAGGCAATGGTTAAAATATTTAGCTTTATCTTACATAATACTAGTTTTCTTTATAGAACACTATTCCATTTCTTTTTTCATTAAGTAAAGCATTTGATCCGGCTAGGAAAGAAAGGAATTTAATGAAAAACTGAAGATTTACAAAAAAATTATCGACTTTTGTCTAATATCAATAATTTTAACAAGAAATTTTAAGTTGGTGTGACTTATTTAACATAGCAAAGCTAAGCCAAGGTACAAAAAAGTTTACTTGCATATTGCAACAACTGCAATTTGTTCGACTTATTCTCACAGCTTAACACTGTGTTATTTGTTAGAGCTATGATTGACTTGAAATTACTCCATTACTCTATGCAACTCATTAAAAAAACTGGGGTCGTATTAAATTAAAATATAACTGATCAAATTTTTTTCGTCACGGCTTTGCAAAAAATGTCGACAAGACATTGTATTGAAAAAATTGGTGTAGTTTTTGTTGTAATTGCACACTGCGATGTATCAACCAAAAAAAAGTGGGTCGCGACTTGGTGAATGGTACCCACTACGTCAAAACATATTATAAAACAAAGTCCCCCGGCCGTGTCTGTTTGTCTGTTTGTCTGAATACGATAAACTCGAAGACCACCGAACGGATGTTCATACGGTTTTGACCAATAAATTAAGTGGTTCAAGAGAAAGGATCATGTGAATAATTCTTTCGAGTTTTGTGAAATATGATGATAAATGTGAAAGAAACCGGAAAAAATTAAACCAATAGGGAGCTTTCATCGAAAACCCTGCCTTATTCCTTTAAGATGTAATTAAACAATATATGGTGAAAATATTTCTCTTATATTGGTTTATCTAAAAATATGCAATAGTTCATCTTTAATTTTTTTTAATAAGTAGTTTTATATTGTATTTTTTTATTTTAAACAGCTCTTAATCTAGATTAACAAACTTTTGTTTTACAGACATACAGCAAATAACGGATTTTATATATGCTTATAATATATATGCTCATAAGCGTATAATAAATATACTCATTTAGATGTTTAAAAAAATGGTCACTTATAATGTTGTAATTGGAAATCTATTTAGACGGATACGATATTAATCCTTATCCAATTAAATAGGTTAGTTACCTTAAAAATTTCATGTCCATCATAATTGCCTCTTACACCATACACTTTAAATTAATATCTTAGAAGTATAGCAAAAATAAAACTATCACGCGACAAATAAATTCGCCCACTGTTGCTATACGAGTATAAGCCGAGCGGTTACCTGCCGTAAGGGCTATAATTATTGTATTTGTTTTATTTTTTTGTTACCTGTGGTTTTTATTGCTTTATTAGATATTTTGGGATTTGATCATGTATACAACGTGATCTGTGATAGAAGACTGAGGTAGTCTAATATTTAAATCTGTTATATCAAATTTATATATTGGTTTTATGGTTTTACAGTTGCGTTGATTTTGTTTTACGTAAAGTTGAGCCATTACAAACGTGCGAACTGAGTCATAAATCATTTTTATCAGATCTCTCGCTCACACTTATAGGCATATCGGAACTCTCGCTCGCGCTTCTAGTGTAACATCAAAGAAGGGATTTGTCGTAATGTTTTATGACTCAGTTCGCACTTTTGTAATGGCTCAACTATAGTGAATCACTTTTTAAGTTTTTTTTGTGTTGTGTTTAGTTTTGAAGATAGGTACTTATTTATTTCAAAATTAAAATTAATATTTGTAAACAAACCTTTGTGTAAATTTCATCATAAGTCACTAAATTAGTTATTTGTTTCTTTACGTTTTCGAACTCTTGCAAGATAGGAAATAAATACTTTGAAAAATATTCCAAGTATTATAAACGATAATCGTTCATTAAAATATTTAAATATAAGAGACACCATGATGCAATTTAGGTAGCTCGTAGGTTAATTGTATTTAAAAATCACTTCTTATTCCATACTTCGATCCATTGCTCCTATTTTGTATTAAAGGATATTTTATTATTTTTGTAAAAGTAATTCATTATAGCAACTGGTGTAAAGTATTTTTCCTCCAGCTGAAAACTTTGCAATTTGAGCACTGCATGTTTATGTGTATTTCTTAAATTGTCATTCTGGTTATATTTAAAATTTTTTTTATAAATGAGTACTTCAAATAGACTTACAACATAACATACATTCTAACCCAAATCAACTTAACGAAATATTTTTAAAATACTAATTGGTTCACAATTAACGTCTTATACAACAATAAAATACCAAAAAAAGTAAAGAAAACAATTTTGAACGCCTGCCTACTACGTTTGTGTACCACGTACAATTTGTTACAAAACTTGACATGAGTCCTTATAGCAGTCGGGTCACGAAGTTTCCATCGCTAAGTAATTCCGTCGCGCCTCGGTAGATGGCGATGTCAATTTGTAGAGGCAGACGTTTTGGCGCCCGGCACGGGACCTTCATATTGAAATGTTTTAAAGTTACAGTTTTATATTATTGTGGTTTAAATTTTTTACTTATATATTAAATGGCATTCGTTTAGTACTGAAGTATAAGCTACATTTGAAATGAATGTTATTGTGTAATGTTACGTCAGCCGCTAGTAAAAAGCCGTTGATAGAAAATTTTGAGATCATTTATGCAGCCTGTTCTCACTTATTACACACTTTATAGTATTGATTTATTGTAATAATACATATTTTAGTTTTCCAAAAAAAATTTGTTTTTTCTTGTCGTTAACAAGTATAAATATTCTGAATATAGTAAAAGCTTATCACTCATTGTGTGTGTGTACATAAATTATTAAATATAAAAAAAATAATTTAATAGATATTTGCAATTAACCCTCTTAAAATCGTATTTATGTCATCGTATCTCAACCCTCATTAATAAGTCTTTAAAATCTCACGTTAATGCTATTGCACTAGCAAGAGATTTTAGTTAAAAATACACTTATATAGCGTCTCATATATGAAATTCTTAGATAAAACATTGTTTCAGTTAAAGTTTAAACTATGAACTTAAATAATTTTATTAATGTAATATCATACATATTTCTAACCAAGATTCTTTGGACGTCATACATAAAATTCGACTCCACATCGTCGTTAGTGCGAGTATGTTCTTGAGTTACAAGGGCGTAAGCCGTAACTGCGTTGTCTTTAAGCTTTTGGCAAGTATTTTAGAGTATTTATGGATAGATAGTTGATGTGTACATTAAACGCCACATGCATATTGTTTAGCTATATTTAGCTGAATATCCTTGGAACTTTTAGAAGTAGATTGAATAGGCAATTCTTAGATTAGCCTAAATCTAATATCCTTAAGTTCCCACACTTCTATCGAGTGAGATGGAAACACACTAATTGATAAAACCTGTTGTTAAAAAAATAATAAATAACTAAAAACGGTTAGCCGATTTATGCAGTTTAGCATAATGTGAAGTAATAAAGATAATTTAACTAATTATAACTAATAACTAATTTTTTTAATAACATAAATATAAATATAAAACAGAGATTTCCAAAATCTCGAAAGCGTTACATTTCCGAGTTGTGAGCTGTCAAAGATGTATATGTGGCGTTATTTGCTTTTTCTACACAAATAAAATCAAACCCTTTAAAATGCCTACGTAAAATTTTGATTAAATGTAAACTTTACAAAATATGGCTAAAATCGTTAGCAAAATGTTGCCAGCTTGCAGCTTTGCAACAGAAGTTTGCAATTTGATTTACTATGTTTTAAATTAATTTAAATCAAATTATATTTTCTAGGCTTAAAAAATTTATAGGTACATATTAAAGCCATGGCTACTGTCTACAAGAAACTTCCAATAAAACATAATTTATTCTCTATAGAGAAATTATATAAATATACGTTTTCTTACGTCCTTTTTTCAGTTTTATTTAGGATATAATACTTAGATTACAAACAAAATATTGTAAACCGATAAATCAAGCTTGATTTTTCAAACAAGAATTTTCCATTTTTCCTATTATTTTATTTATATAACTTTAACAAATCGAAGTGACACCGGTTTTTGGTTTGACACTTCACACCCGCGTGCTTAGGTTACGTTATGATGACGCTCTGGTAGTACAAGAGGGCCTAATGGCATTTGTGTCTTGTCAGCGGCCAGTTTCACGAACTTGAAGATAGTACAAATACTATTCTCTAGACTCTATATTTATTATTACTATTATATTAGAATTCTGCTTCCAATATATAAATTTAAGTGACAACCAAGAGGATTTTTACTAAGTCTACAAATGCAGAGCTGACAAAGAACTGAAATTATACATTTAAAAATAATCGTATCCCAATTATACGAATAAAAATTACTTTACTATTACTAATATTATGTGAAGTATTCCACAGTTCAAAAACCTACCCAATTAAGAAAAAAGCAGAATACACTCGAACTTGTCCCAACTTATATAACAGCCAGGTCCACGACCAAGTTTTGCCTAATTGAATTGAAAGCAAACTTTTGCCAAGGTGAATGCGACGCAGAGTTGCCAGGAAAACTTTAACTTGTAACGACAAAAAATTTCGAGCTCATTTCATGTTCTGAAGCATAGGTGGGTCTGGTGGGAGTTTAATTGCTATTTCTGTATTGTGTATAATCTTTACAATTAATTTACTACGCTCACGTAATGTAAGAATTCTACAATGCCTTCCACTTAATTAAATCCGATTATCACACGAACAGACAAACTTCATGAAGTATGCCATATTTTTGAAATTAAATATAATATCTTCTGTAAGCCGAAGGACGCATACAGCCAGATAAAGGGGAGGCCCCAAGAACTCCGCGTCGCTCGGTCTTGTTCGGCCCGTATCCAGTGCCTTCCAGCAACGTCGAGAAGATCGTCAGTCCGTTTCGTGGGTTACCCACCTACGCTGCATCTCCCGTGTCGTGGTCTTACTCGAGAACTTTGTTGCCCTAACAGCCTTCATGTTATTCTTACAATTTATCAATAAATTTTCTGAACACTTCATTAACCACAACCCGAATGACATTAGCTGGGCGCCATTTTTCTCGGAAGTTCATCTACACAACACGTTTAGTTTCTGGACACAGATCTGTGACCCCACTAACATATAGAAGGACGAAAACTCGCGGAAACAAATAAAGGAGTAACTCACGAACAACTGAGCTGCACCTTAAACAATTTTCTCGTGTCATCTTTATTACTTTTCTTTTAAGGTAATATACATATATGAAGAGAACTCCGTATGCTAGAACTTGAAACGAGTTCTGTACAGGTTTTAATATGATATCGGTTTGTTTGTTTCGATTCGAATACTATTAACTTCGTTTTATAATTATTAATAAATAATATAAAATAATAACACATCACTTTTACAAATTAACTTAATTTAATCTTACCATAACAGCGAAAATCGTATTGAAGTCTATACAACAAAAAAAAATTTTCCGTCTTGTCAAATCAACATAATAAATACTTTGTTTTTACAAAAATCAAATAATTTATAGACATAAATATACTTCTTTTAAAAGGAAACATCAAAGCCATTTTTCTGACATCGGTACAAAGAAAAGTCTTTTTTATTATTCCATCATAATATTAATGCAAAATTTCAAATACCTACATAATATTTACAAATTCGATAGCCCAAAAATTTTTTTCTTTTGAGTAAATTTTTAAAGAACCTGAATTCAATTTACGTCACCTCGAAGTATGAAAAACAAGAAAACGCTAATCCGATAAAGAAACTGAAATTCTTTCACAAATCTCTTCGAGTCAAACAGCGGAACGAAAAATAAAGCTGTGGAACACACCATTAAGTCTTGACTTCATTATTTATTTAATAAACAATAAGAAACTCTAAAACATTGACTAAGGGCTGAATATTGAAGTAAACTTAAAAGGGCACTTAGAATGCTTTGTACATTAGGAGGTTAATTTCTTGAACCGAAGTTGCAACATTTACATTCAAACGTAAATCTACTTAGCATTTCAAAATAAACAAGGCTTTTTACGGTCTCGTCTATTTTTCAAGATAAACTTGCAATTTGTTTGCTAAGAAATTAGATTGTTGAGTAAATTTTTAAATGAAATTATCAGGCAATATATTTTTACAGATTTTTTTTTTTTATGATTGATTTATAATAAATAATATACTTTTCTAACAAAATTAATAAAACGAGTTACAATCTGGTTAATAAAGTGTGGTTATTATAAAAAAGATCAGCCTCACAGACGCACCGTGCCTCTGGGGATTCAAACAGCATCCTTAATACGTTAGCAGATAAGGTGGCTTTTGGTGGGTTATTTTGTATAGACATGGGACCCATTGTAAATTTATTTTGTAACACCCGTGAAGTATTTGCCAGTTTTTTCTTCACGAAGATCTTTCTGAACTGGTGGTACAGTAATGCGTCATATGAAACGTCAACAAGAACAAAGATTGTCAATGTGGAGAAATAAATTTTTGAATTGGAATAATGTCCTACATAACTATTTATGGATCAGACTTATATTCCAATTTGGACATGTTTTTTGTTGCAAGTTGGACATGCGATTCCCTAGATGTTAGAAAGCGAAAAGTCGTAATTAGCTTCCTAATGTTTGTAAATAAATTATTATGGCCTCAAATAATGAAAACACTGGTTTTGCACTATAAGAAATTGAATAGGAACAAATAGACTTTGAGCGATTATCTGCCTAATGGGTAGGTATTTCTATGTTGGCCGGCGTTTATTGAGATACATCCTAGTGATCAACTATGTTGTTTTCTTTAATCTAGTATTACTTTGTGTTTTTTAATACGAAAATAAAAAAAATATCTCATTAAAAAAAAAAGAAAAATGAGGTTGTTCGGCTAAAAAAAGACTCCCCTCCAGAAAAAGTATTTGGAGTTTCAAATTCAAATCAGTTCGTGATTGGGATGTAAAACGAGCAGACGTGTCGCACGGGCCGATTATTTCGTTACAACTTTGTTCCTAATGGTAAATTATATTGTCTGGAACTCGAATATTGTGTTGAATCGTTTGCTTAATTTAAGTCTGAGTTGAATGTTGATAAAGTTCACCTTGTTTCCAAGACTCCGTGAAATTGAGTTTCAATTGTTCTTGTTAGTGTTTTATAACCGGGTTTCTGTTTCTAAGAATGTTTCCGCCAAAAATATCTGGTTTATGTTGAACTACAGTTAATTAGATGTTAATAAAATTGCAGTTATTAAAATTTAAAAATTACATGAAATGAACAGAACAGATGAATAATATCGTTTTAAAAAGAAAATTAAGAATTTATAATACAGTAGAGCTTTTCTTGTGAAAATCTCGCCTGGGGCGGTACGGTACTACGTTCCTTCTTATTTTGACCGCCATATTAATCACCTTTACGTGGTTGTGTTCCGGTTAAAGGGAATGACAGCCAGTGCCATTACTGGAACAAAAGCGGAACGCCGACGGCCGACAAAAAAACTGAAGCACACGGCAGCACCTATCCTCTTACTCTTACCAAAAAGTCTTGAGTAAAATAAATTACCATCGAAGACACGTGAAAATAACTTAAAATAATTATGAGGAAATTCTTTGTTGAATTTAAATGAGGTTATTAAATTAAACAGAAAAACAATATCAGGTTTATTTTATGGCATAGAAACATTAATTACCTATTAAATGCTACATATCTAAGAAGTGTTTATTTATTGTACTCTCCGATCTAAGAACTAAAATTATATTCATTGTATTAAATACCGTTAGCAAAGCCAACATTTAAGACTGTGATTTTAAAAGTGCAACGCGTCATTAGTTTTTATAGAGTTTATTTCTCATCGAGATCAGTCAACTTAACTAAGCTTAGAAAATTAAGCGAGCAGTATTTTTTACGAGTTGTGCAAAATAGAATGACGATCTGGATTTTTCTTCAGAAAGATGTATATTAGAAATTTGAGGTAATAATTTCAATCACTCTTGTGTTCTTTGGAGAAACATTTAAGAGCCTACGACTTCAACGGCAAAATTGTTAGCCGATAAAAAATATGTATACCATATTTTTTGTTATTATGAATTGGAAGGTTTGCCTTCCCCACCTGGTGGAATGTGTTGATGAAAACTAGACTGTTACACGCCTGTCCAAGAGGTGCAGTGGGGTAACTTAGTGCAGGCTCAGATTCGCATTCGAATCCCTTGCTGTGTTGTCGCCCCTCAGTATGCGGAGCGCCTACAAAACACCGAACAATGCGCAAGCGATTCTCGCCTTGTGTTATATTTCTCTGCAAAAACAAATATTCTGAAAATAGTATTTGTTATTTAAGTTTTAATTATACTGAATCTCCATACTTTGTTGCAGCAGTTCCGAACATAAAAACAGAAAAACTCGTATCGTTTAGAGATTTTTGTCAGTAGTAGAAAAAGACCTGCAAATCTGATAAAAAATTTGAAGAGATGAAATGGTTGGGAAGAGATGGAGATTTGAATGATTAAATGGTTCATCTTCACAATAATCTTAATAAACCAACTTCATGGAAATCAGCCTTATCCTTTCTATAGACAAATAATAATATCCATCTTGATATTTACAGTTCACTGCGATTGCCTACAACGGGTTGGCAAATTCAAATTATACTTATTAGGTTTGTGGGTTTCAATTTGTCTAAATTATGGCTGTCAGGGAATCGATGCTGAAAGGTCAGTACAAAAAGCCAACGTCTAGACACACTTTTTTTACAACATTCTACTTTTAAATGAAAACAATCGATCGCTGACGAAAGCTGTGTGCATCATTGTAAAAGAGAAACCTTTCTATAAAAGTATCTACAAACAAAACATTTTGCCACCTCATTAATTACAACATTTCAAAGCAAGCCACTGAAATGCCACAATTATTTTGACAATACATTCTTACAAGTGCCTCGTTAAGTATTATTAACATATAAAAGTATGTCATTTACATTTCGACATGATGTACTGGAACAATTTGTTACACGCTCGCCAGTTGAACTTGATCTCTCTGCCCTCCTACTTCTCAGATTTCGTCATATAAATGGTAGGTTCAAGTTTTGTTATTATGGGTCTATGTAAAATGGGTTCAAGGTAAATAATGATACCCTGCATGCTCGGGGCAATTCGTCTTACGGTAAGTGATTCCCTCATTAGGATTGTATTTTCAGGATTCTTTCGTAGGTTTGTGACTGGTATTTATGATAGCTATCGTAATAGTATTTAGGTTAGGATAGTTTTGATTACAAAAACAACTGCAAAATATAGTTTAAAACTTTTTGATACACATCAAAACATCAAGGAATTATTATAATTTAACTGAATCCATATAGCGATAAGTTTCGCTTTTTCGATTTCTACGCTCAGTTGTGTAGTTATGATGCGAAACTGTAACAAAAAAATCCACTCAATTATCTATGTATTATAATAATCAGAATTTGGATTTTTACCCTATGAAGTAACCGTTTTGTAGGAAATAAATAAAAGTAAATTTTTTTTATAAGAGCGTTTATACAAAATCGTGCAATTTTAGGAGTTTTCAGTGTTCGTTTCCGATCAAAATATTACACGTATGCATCAAAATATGAGTTCAAATTATTTGAAATTTTATCGTCTAAAACATGTATTGAGAAAATGTTCATTTCTTTAGATAGTTTTTTAGAAGGAATGCATTGTTTATGCGACTTTTCTTGTAATCCGACGAAACATGCCTAATTTGCCGTTCGATAAGTTTAAAAGTAACTGATACAAACAGAAAAAGAAAAGTTTGCTCTGTCGTCAAAAGAGTTTATAAGGAAAAATAGTACAAAATATTATTTTTTAAAGACTAAAACACAAAAATCAAGCGTGAAAAAGTTGGATTTCAGTCTAGTTTGTCGCAATACACTTGTATTGTTACAAAAGTAATAATTTTTACTTCTAATTACTTACAAAGATTTAACTAATGAAACAAAACACAAATATTATTCGTCCATTCAAAAATACGTCTAAAAATCATTTTAAAAAAAAAGTCTAAAATTTATATAAAATCTAATGCACGCGCTGCTTGTATGTCATTTTCTCGCTCCGATCGCCGCCCGGTACGGACGTGCGAGACCCCGTTGTCCGTTGATCGGTCCCTTCCCGATATGCCGTGGCGCTCAGTCTACTGACGTCACAGTTTAGCGTGTTGGTTCCGTGCTACGGTTTTCAAGGTTTTTCTATTCCCTCTGAGTGCTATCGAAGTGTGATTTTTCTTTGTGACTAAGCCCCTTAGTCTTCAAGGTGCTGTGCTAAGTTGTGTTGTGTTTGTGCTGAATGCAGTGTTGTGCCCAGCGTCAGTAGTCTGGTTTCAGTACAAAGGATACTAAACGGTGACAACGAATTTGTACTGAACTAGTCCTTTTATT
Organism: Marasmarcha lunaedactyla; assembly: GCA_923062675.1. Taxonomy (NCBI): domain Eukaryota; kingdom Metazoa; phylum Arthropoda; class Insecta; order Lepidoptera; family Pterophoridae; genus Marasmarcha; species Marasmarcha lunaedactyla. The sequence continues at coordinate 9,246,716 of OV281358.1, forward strand.
TTTATTTTATTTCTATTCTCTATTTTAATTTATTTTTCTCCTATTTTCATATTTATTTTTATCATATCTGTGTACTTTCGTGTGTATTTGTCCTTTCTGTCGGTAAAGGTTGACCGGCGGTCAACTCTTTACCTGCGTACCCTTTTTTTTAGGTTTCTAGGTAGTGGCCTTCGGCGAACAACGGTTAGTTTTAAGTTATTTTCCCCAGCCCCCCTACCGCAGGTAGGGAGGTTACCCACTAGGGTTCACTCGGTTTATTTTAGACAACTCTAGGCATCTTTTATATACTTAAATATACATTCCTTAGTATTCATACCAACCCCTCCCATGGATTCGCAAAGCGTAATTAACTTCGCGAAAGCGTTCACCCAGGCGCTAGCCGCGTCGGGCGTCTCAATCTATGACGAGGTATTCACGCAGGCCTTATCTGCGCTTAACGCGTCCCCGGCCCCTCAGGCCACCAACTCCCAGACCCCTCAGGTCTTTACCAGCCCTCCCGCGTCTCCCGTTCCATCCAATATGGACTGCGCGTCGGTCACGTCATCTCGCGCGTCACGGCGTAAGCATACCGCTCCCGGGAGCGACTCCGATTCCGACTCCGCGTCCGAACCGTCGTCGGGCGCAGTACTACGGGGCGTCCCGTTTGAACTCAGCAATGACGACATTCTCGAGGACCTTAAGTCTTAGGGCTTCCCGGCTGAAGCAGTGCACAAGATGGACTCTAACCGCGGTAGGCGTTTTCCACTAGCTTTAGTTATCCTAACAAACACTCCCAACTCGAGGGAGATCTTCAGAGAGGCTCGCACAATCTGCGGACTTTCGAATATCTCCGTCGAGGGTCCCAACCCCCGCGGCCACCCTGGGCAGTGCCACCGTTGCCAGCTCTATGGCCACGCAGCGGCTAATTGTTCAGCTCCCCCCAGGTGCGTTAAGTGCCTGGACCCACACATCACAAAAGAGTGCACTCGCACTCCCGAATTCACTTCGGCCAGTCTGGCCACACAGCTAACTACAGGGGTTGCCCGCGCACTCCGCGCTCTTCAGCTAAGAGGGCTGCGCCTTAACCGGCGCCGCCGCTCACTCCCGCTAACTTCCCGCCGCTGCGCAACCGGGGTTCCCCGGAAGCAAAGCCCGTGCAGCTGACGCCTACTCCGGCTCTGTCCTGGAGACAGCGTCCGGCCGCTCCATCTGCACCTTCCCGTCGCGTAGCTCCCGTAGGCCCGCGTCCCGCTCCGTCGTCTCCACCTCAATCGTCGTTGGCTGAGGACATGAAGACCGTGTTTGACGTCATTCAAAACGTCGACATTAAGGAAATCTCCGTACTCACACGCAAACTGCCAGCCGCCCGCTCTCCTCAAGAGCGTCTTTTTGCGTTAGCTGAGCATCACTCGCTACTAAGCTCTTTATAAATTCCATTTTTCGTATAAACTTAATAAATAATTATAATGTCTAGACCCGCAAATCCCACGTCCTGTCGTATCAAACCCAAGGGCTTATCCATAGTTTCCTTTAACGTTCGTAGCCTTAATACTAACCTTCCTGAGCTCAAACTGTTCCTTCAGAACAACGAGCCAGACTTATTGCTTCTTCAAGAGACGTGGCTAACTCTAAACCGCTCCAGGGGATTCGCTATTCCCAAGTACGCGTTTATTCGTAACGACAGGCCCAACTCCGACGGTTTCGGCGGTACTGCTATTTATTACAAAAGAGGCTTCCATTGCTGTCCTCTCCCTACCCCTCCTCTGCTCAACATGGAAGCCACTGTGTGTAGAGTGGCTATGACTGGTCATCCTACCATCATCATAGCTTCAATCTAGATACCTAGTGGCACCAGACCAATCCGCAGTGACTTTGAGGCCATTCTCGCCCTCGGCCATTCAGTCATTATGTTCGAAACTTTAACTCCAGCGGTATCGCTCTCCTCGACATCACAAACTCACTTGACTTAGATGTCATCCCTCCCATCACTCCCACTCACTATCCCGACAACCTGAACCACTCTACTGATATCCTCGATTTTGCAATAGTCAAGCGAATCAACCTCGACCTCAGGTCTATCGAACCGCTCGATGACCTAGGCTCTAACCACCGCCCCGTCTCCCTCGTGCTAGGTGCGCCCAACAATAACGTCACCTCTCCTAAGACCTTTACCGATTGGAAAGGCTTTAAAAATACGTTAGTTTCAGCCTTAGAAGCCCCAAACTCTCCGCTCGCGATCTCGCCCGATCAAATAGATAGTCCGGATAAAATAGATTTATTAGTCAATTCTCTCACTGATGATATCAACTCAGCCATCAGTGACAACGAAAAGGTTGCTAAGCAAGGTAAACCCACGCTTCCCTTAGCCGTTAGCAATCTTATTAAAGCTAAGAACGCGGCTCTCCGGACAGCCAAGAAATATCCCACGCCCGCCTATAGATTAGCTGCGAATCAGCTACAACGTAAAGTTGGGTCTTGCCTCGCAGAACTCCGAGACGCTCAGATGAACGATCTCATGGCGAATATATCTCCGTCCCACCAAGCGTACTATAGTATGGCCCGAGCCTTACGCGTAGACACCGCCTCTCACGTTCCTCCTCTCACTCGTCCCGATGGCACTACTACCTTCGAAGTCGAAGAGAAAGCCGAATGATTCACTGACAGCATTGCCGCACAATGCTCGCCCAGCACGCAACCTGCTAACCCCTCCCACATCCAGGCGGTGGAGGACGAAGTCCTTCGCAGAGACTCTCTTCCCATCACCGCCGATCCCGTCATAGTCTCTAATGACGAAATCTCACTTCTCATTAGAAATCAAAAGTCCAAAAAGGCTCCGGGTGCGGATGGAATTTCCAACCACGCACTTAAGCACCTGCCTCAACAGGTGCTTACCTTGTTAGCTATCATTTTCAATGCCTGCTTCGACCATAGCTACTTTCCAAAAGCTTGGAAAGAAGCAACAGTCATAGGCATTCCCAAGCCGGGTAAACCTCTGAATATCCCGGCTAATCACAGACCCATCAGCCTCCTCAAGGCAATGTCTAAACTTCTCGAGAGAGTCATACTCTCTCGAATACGGAACCATCTGTTTCCAACGGATGGCGATCCTCTCATTATTCCCCATCAGTTTGGCTTTCGCGCTAAGCACCCTCAGCAAGTCCATCGAATCGTCGAGTACATACTTGACGGTTTCTATCCGCGTCGTTATAAAACAGTGCGGTTTTCTTTGAAGTAGCCAAGGCTTTCGACAAAGTCTGGCACAGCGGTCTCGTTTATAAACTCTACAAAATAGGCTTAGTGGATCGCCTAGTCAGGTTAATAGCGTCGTTTCTCAAAGACCGTACGTTTCGATTTAAACATGAAGGCACGCTTTCCGCGCCTCGTCCCATAAAGGCTGGAGTCCCTCAAGGCTCAGTCCTCGCCCCTCTGTTGTACACCGTATACACCAACGACATTCCCATCCCGCCGAAAGGCGCCGAACTCGCCCTCTTTGCCGACGACACCGCACTCTATACCAAAGGCCACAGTGTTCCGCACTGTATAACCAGACTCCAAAAGGCCGTAAACGCCCTTGGTGTATGGTTTCAAAAATGGCGCACCGATGTGAACCCTGAAAAGAGTTCTGCGATGCGCTTCGACCACAAACGCCGTCGTCCCGCTGGTGATACCCACGTTTGAATGTTAGGCATTCCCATCCCCTGGAAGCGCAGTACTAAATACTTAGGCGTCACATTAGATCCGACGCTGTCTTTCAAGCCACACGTCGAAAGAGTTTCGAAACTCGCTCGTCACTACTTAGGCCGCCTAAATAGCATGTTAGGTAGAAAAAGTAAAATGTCTTTCAGAAACAAACGTACACTTTACAAGGTCTGCGTTAGACCCGTCATGACATATGTCTCACCAATCTTTGCCCACGCCAAACCCTCCCTCCTGCACAAACTGCAGGTAGTTCAAAACCTCTTTTGCCGCAGGGCCACAAACGTACCGTGGACTTGCATAAAGATCTTGAACTGCCTACAGTACAACAACACCTCAAAACACTCTCTGAAGCTTTCTTCAAACGCTCCGAAACCCATCCCAATCCTCTAGTTCGTGATTCAGTCTCATACACTACTCCTGTCTTAGATTCGAAGTTAAAAGTCGCTACGCCTAGGAATGCGCAAGCGTACTCTTTCACCGGACTGTCAGCCGATCTCGAAGCCCTTCTGGCCGCAAATTCTAATCCTAACGTTAATTCTAATTCTAACGTAAATCCTAATTCTAACGTAAATGCAAATTAATACAATTTTATTTTGCAATTTAATTTTTTTTTAATTATTTAATTTTCATTTTGAGCACCTTCAGTGCTATGTATTCACCTTCAGTGCTTTGAGCACCTTCAGTGCTATGTAATCCCAGCGGGTGACCCCTTCTGGGTCCCCGCGCGGCCTCTTTCTCCAATTGGCCGTCGCTCAGATGAAGGCTGAGTGGCAAAAAATTGCACGAGCCGACAGGGGGTTTTTTAGCGGGTAGTGCTCATTAGGAGCAAGTCCCGGATGCCTTGTAACGCGCGCGAGAGGCATGCGGAAATGTACCTCCTGCCCAAACGGGGAACAAAAAAAAATGCTTGTATGTAGTACCGGCCGAGGCCTTCCAGAGTGTGGGCGTAACGCTTTTTTTCCCGCATTTTCGCCAAGTGCTATCGAACTTCGTCGTAAATATTGAACGTTTGCCATCAATTTAGATACTTTTTGTAAACATATTTATTTTTATTCTAAATAATAAATTTTATATTGAAGTACTGCATTTTTCCAAGTATTATTTTACTAATAAGTAATACACAAATCTATAAAAGTCTTTGTTTTTTGGTACAAACACGGCTAAGCCTTAGGAAGCTCGTCAGAATGCTACGATGTTTCAGTAAAGAGGTCAATATAAATTAAGAAGAAAATATATTTGAATATAAGCAAAATTACTAAAATTACTGAAGAAGCACATAACTATATCTTTTGCTCTCTTTTATTGTTTTTATTGTGCTTCTGCAATTTCATTTATTAATAATAAATTTTCTTTTGAAGAATGTTATGTTCTTTTTTACATATATAAAATTTTCTAAAATATATTGTGAATGGAAAGTAAGAATATTTATTTGCTTAAATTTACTTCTGAGTGAAAAAGTGGTACCCTTGGACCGAGCTGATAGATTGCGCGAACAGCCCTTTTCTGCAGAATAAATATAGTATCGATGTCGGCAGCACTTCCCCACAACAGAATGCCATATGTCATGAGGCTGCGGAAGTAACCGAAATAGACTAATTGAGCAGTTGTTTCATTTGAAATTTGTCTCATTTTTTTAACAGCATATGCGGCAGAGCCAAGTTTTTTCGCTAAACTATCAACATGCGGTCCCGGTCGAGTTTGGCGTCTAAGGTTATGCACAGAAATACAGTTGAGTTTACAGGAGTCAGAGCCAGGAGCTCTTAACTACAATGTTTGTGTTTACGTCTTAGACATTTGGCAATGTAAACTTAACACATTTCATTTTTTTTTTCATTGAGGAGCAAATTATTAGCTGAGAACCGCTTCTCTGTGTTGGAGATGCATTGGTTAACTGCTCGATAGTCGGTTTCTTGTCTTTTGATTTTAAATAAGAAGGAAGTATCGTCAGCAAACAATCTGACCTCGCATTGATTCTTAACGACCGATGGCAGATCATTGTTATATACTAAAAATAGGAAAGGACCAAGAACTGAGCCCTGGGGCACACCCATTGTCACTGCCGATACTGATGATTTTTCTCCATTTATTGCAACTTTCTGTTTTCTATTCGAAATATATGATTTAATCAAGGCAAGCGCTCGGTTTTTATGCCGTAATGGTGCAGTTTCATGAGTAGAGTAGTATGATGCACACAGTCGAATGCCTTGCACAAGTCACAAAAGACACCAATAGCATTACACGACTCCTCCCAGGCGCTTAATACGTGTTTTATGATCTCAAAACCGGCATCGGTTGTTGCCAGCCACGCACTAATGATTTTTTATCTTCGAAAAATGTATGAGCGTATAGAAACCTGCACTGACCTGTAAACTGGAACCCGAAGTTCAAAAAGACATTCGCCAATCCAGAGGAGACACCTATGCCTTCTTAATATAATGTGATATTGTCCCTCTGGGAGGTGGCTTTTACCCTGCAGCGGGTCGACAATTAGCTGATGATGATTACTTTTTTACCGGTACTTAAAAGTTTAGACTTTTAATTAATTGCAGTGTAAACTATATGTGCTAAAAACCGTAAACTGAAGGTTTGTAATTATGTCAATCATGTCATTTTCGGTATTGTTTTATAAATTAAAAATCACCATGAACAAGGAGCAACCAGTGACTACTATAGTTGAACGTAACAAAGATCTTCCCAGTAGCTTTAATTAACGTTTATTTATTTAAAAAAAATTAAATTTCGCACACATCCGCGACCCCGCCGGCGGCAGCTGCCCACAAGCGGCTCCATTGAGAAAGCCCGAAGGCCCTCCACGATGGGCGCACCAGATGGTAAGGTGCGCCTCCCTCCTCGGCCTCCACCAGTACTGTAGCAGACTCCCCCCGAGTCTGCTACTAGGAGGCTATGGATACCAGATAACTGGTACCCAGTAGCAGATCAGGTCTGTGGTGCTGCCACCGACCACACCTCGGCCGCAGAGGAAGTCCTCCTCCTCTGCGGTCCCACCTCCAAGCGCGTCCTCAGCGGACTTGTTCAGCCCCCCCACGACAAGGCGGGCAACCATCGGGGGGGTGCCCTTATTGTACCCCAATTTTATTTCGTCCCATATTATCCTAACCAGGTATTTAAATATCTTACTTTGCAAAACATAACTCAAGTAAAAACATACATAAATTTATATTTCTATAAATCAATAGTAAAATATCATAACGTAAAATAAGTCAATCATATTTGAAAAAGTATCAAATCCTATGCGGACGCGCTACTTGACGGCCAGCGACTGTATCAAACAGCACTGCAGATGTGTGCATGTAATGGATACGTGTGCGTGTTGCAGTTTACCGATTCGGGAGAGCGCTGATTTGTATAAAGGCTCATATATATCTTTTGTATATCTCTTTCTCGCTCCGATCGCCACGCGGTGCGGACGTGCAAGACCCAGTTCTCCGTTGGTCGGTTCCCTCCCGATATTCCGTGGCGCTCAGTCTACTGACGTCACAGTATAGCGTGTTGGTTCCGTGCTACGGTTTTCAAGGTTTTTCTACTCCGTCTGAGTGCTTTCGAAGTGCGATTTTTCTTTGCGACTAAGCCCCTTAGTCTTCAAAGTGCTGTGCTAAGTTGTGTTGTGCTTGTGCTGAGTGCAGTGTTGTGCCCAGCGTAAGTAGTCTGGTTTCAGTGCAAAGGATACTTAACGGTGACAACGAATTTGTACTGAACCAGTCCTTTTTATTTTTATTTATTTCTCTTCTCTATTTTATTTATTTTCTCCTATTTTCATATTTATTTCTATCATATCTGTGTGTTTTCGTGTATATTTGTCCTTTCTGTCGGTAAAGGTTGACCCTAACGCGGTCAACTCTTTACCTGCGTACCCTTTTTTTAGGTTTCTAGGTAGCGGCCTTCGGCGTACTACGGTTAGTTTTAAGTTATTCTCCCCAGCCCCCCTACCGCTGGTTTTAGCCTAGCCTAACCTAGGGAGGTTTGCCGCTAGGGTTCGCTAGGTTTTTATTTAGGAATCCTAGGCATTTGTTATATATTATAGGCATACATTATATATTTATATATTACATATTGTAATTCCAAGTCCTCCAATGGACCTTGTTAATATTCTTAAGTCGTTCGCCCAGGCGCTCGCTGCGTCCGGCGTAAGCATACCCGCTGACGCACTAACGCAGGCCTTACAGGCATCTATTGCGTCTCCGGCCCCTCAGGCCTCAACCCCGGCCCCTCAGGCCTCTAATGTCCAGACCCCTCAGGTCTATAGCTCTCCCGCGTCTCCCGTTCCATCCGATATGGACTGCGCGTCGGTCTCATCCTCGCGCTCATCTCGCAGGAAGCGTACCGCTCCCGAGAGCGATTCAGACTCCGCCGCGTCCGAAGCTTCGTCGGTCGCCGCCACCCTAACCGGTTCTCCTGAGCCCGCGTTCCAGTTAGTTGCCAAACGCTCTAAGAAGCGTTTGAAAAAAGCCGCGATGTCTTCAACACCTGAGCCAACACCGGTGTGTTCAACACCAGCCCCCGAGCCGTTAAAATCGCTCGAAGTAACCGCGTCTCCGTCGGTCCCTTCGAAGCCAGCGACGCGCTGCGCTCCCGTCCCGCCGAAACCTCAGCTCCCTCCGCCCGTCTTCCTGCGTGAAAAAACGCGCTGGACCGCGGTTTCTAACTTGTGCAAAGAGCACAAAATTAATTACTTAAAAGCCGCCAACGCTGGCGATACAATCAAAATTCAAGTAGCGACCGTCGACGACTTCCGCGCTTTTACCAGGTTACTCGGGTTAAATCAAATCGCGTACCACACCTACGCCCTCCCGGAGGAGCGTAAGATCCGCGCAGTACTACGGGGCGTCCCGTTCGAGCTCGCGAATGAAGAAATCCTCGAGGACCTTAAGTCCCAGGGTTTCCCGGCCGAAGCAGTGCACAAGATGCACTCTAACCGCGGTAGGCGCTTTCCGTTAGCTTTAGTTATCTTGTCGAATTCTCCCAACTCGAGGGAGATCTTTAGAGAGGCTCGCACAATTTGCGGACTCTCAAATATCTCTGTTGAGCGTCCCAACCCCCACGGTCACCCTGGGCAGTGCCACCGCTGCCAGCTCTACGGCCACGCAGCGGCTAACTGCTCAGCTCCCCCCAGGTGCGTTAAGTGCCTGGATCCACATTTTACGAAGGAGTGCACTCGCACTCCCGAATCCACTTCCCCCCCTGCCTGTGTGCTGTGCGGCCAGTCTGGTCACACAGCTAACTACAGGGGCTGCCCGCGTGCTCCGCGTTCCACCGCCAAGAGGGTCGCGCCTAAACCGGCGCCGCCGCTCACTCACGCTAACTTCCCGCCGCTGCGCAACCGGGGTCCCCCGGAAGCAAAGCCCGCTCAGCCGACGCCTACTCCGGCTCTGTCTTGGAGGCAGCGTCCGGCCGTTCCGCCTGCACCTTCCCGACCCATCCCAGCTCCCGTAGCTTCCGTAGGGCCGCGTCCTTTTCCGTCATCCGCACCTCAGTCGTCGTTGGCTGAGGACATGAAGACCGTGTTCGACGTTATTCAAAACGTCGATATTAACATAATTTCCGTGCTCGCACGCAAACTTCGAGCCGCCCGCTCTCCTCAAGAGCGTTTATTTGCTTTAGCCGAGCATCACTCGCTCCTAAGTTCGTTGTAAATTCTTTTATATTTTATAAATTCGTAAATGTTAAATTATAATGTCTAGACCCGCGAATCCCGCGTCCAGTCGTATTAAACCCAAGGGCTTATCCCTAGTATCTTTTAACGCTCGTAGCCTTAACACCAACCTTCCCGAAATTAAACTGTTCCTTCAGAACAAAGAACCTGACTTATTCCTTCTCCAGGAGACATGGCTTACTCCAAACCGCTCCAGGGGATTCGCTATACCTAAGTACGCGTTTATTCGTAACGATAGGCCCAACTCCGACGGTTTCGGCGGCACCGCTATATATTACAAAAGTGGCTTCCACTGCTGTCCTCTCCCTACTCCTCCTCTCCTCAACATGGAAGCCACTGTGTGTAGATTGGCTATGACTGGTCATCCGACCATCATCATAGCTTCAATCTACATACCTAGTGGCACCAGACCAATCCGCAGCGACTTTGAGGCCATTCTCGCCCTCGGCCATTCAGTCATTATGTTCGGCGGTATCGCTCTCCTCGACATCACTAACTCCCTTGACCTAGACGTCATATCCCCCATCACTCCCACTCACTATCCCAACAACCCGTCCTACTCTCCTGACATCCTCGACTTTGCAATTATCAAGCGAATCAATCTTGATCTAAGGTCTATCGAACCGCTCGATGACCTAGGCTCCGACCATCGCCCCGTTTCCCTCGTGCTAGGACCGCCGAACGATAACGTCTCATCTCCTAAGACCTTTACCAACTGGAAAGGTTTTAAAAATACGTTAGTTTCAGCCTTAGAGGCTCCGAACTCTCCACTCGCGATCTCTCCCGAACAATTAGATAGCCCGGATAAAATCGATTCATTAGTAAATTCTCTCACTGATGCTATCAACTCAGCCATCAGTGACAACGAAAAGGTTGCTAAGCAAGGCAAACCCACGCTTCCCTTAGCCGTTAGCAATCTTATTAAAGCTAAAAACGCGGCTCTCCGGAGAGCCAAGAAATATCCCACGCCCGCCTATAGAACAGCTGCGAATCAGCTTCAACGTAAAGTTAGGTCTTGCCTCGCGGAACTCCGAGACGCTCAGATGAACGATCTCATGGCGAATATCTCTCCGTCCCACCAAGCGTACTATAGCATGGCCCGAGCCTTACGCGTAGACACCGTCTCTCACGTTCCTCCTCTCACTCGTCCCGATGGCACTACTGCCTTCGAAGTCGAAGAGAAAGCCGAATGCTTCGCCGACAGCATTGCCGCACAATGCTCGCCCAGCACGCAACCCGCGGATTGCTGATCCCTCACACATCCAGGCGGTGGAGGACGAAGTCCTTCGCAGAGACTCTCTCCCCATCACCGCCGACCCTGTCACAGTCTCTAATGACGAAATCTTGCTTCTCATTAGAAATCAAAAGTCCAAAAAGGCTCCGGGTGCGGATGGAATTTCCAACCACGCACTTAAGCACCTACCTCAACAGATGCTTACCTTGTTAGCTATCATTTTCAATGCCTGCTTTGACCATAGCTACTTTCCAAAAGCTTGGAAAGAAGCGACAGTCATAGGCATTCCCAAGCCGGGCAAACCTCTGAACGTCCCGGCTAATCACAGACCCATCAGCCTCCTCAAGGCAATGTCTAAACTTCTCGAGAGAGTCATACTCTCTCGAATGCGGAACCATCTTTTTCCAACGGATGGCGATCCTCTCATTATTCCCCATCAGTTCGGCTTTCGCGCTAAACACTCCTGCCCTCAGCAAGTCCACCGAATCGTCGAGTATATACTTGACGGTTTCTATCCGCGTCGTTATAAAACAGTCGCGGTTTTCTTTGACGTAGCCAAGGCTTTCGATAAAGTCTGGCACAGCGGTCTCGTTTATAAACTCTACAAGATAGGCTTACCGGATCGCCTAGTCAGGATAATAGCGTCGTTTCTCAAAGACCGTACGTTTCGATTTAAACACGAAGGCACGCTTTCTGCACCTCGTCCCATAAAGGCTGGAGTCCCTCAAGGCTCAGTCCTCGCCCCTCTTCTGTACACCGTGTACACCAACGACATTCCCATCCCGCCGAAAGGCGTCGAACTCGCCCTCTTTGCTGACGACACCGCACTCTATACCAAAGGCCACAGTGTTCGGCACCTTGTAACCAGACTCCAAAAGGCCGTAAACGCCCTTGGTGTATGGTTTCAAAAATGGCGCATCGATGTGAACCCTGAAAAGAGTTCTGCGATGCGCTTCGACCACAAACGCCGTCGTCCCGATGGCGATCCCCACGTCCGAATGTTAGGCATTCCCATCCCCTGGAAGCGCAGTACTAAATACTTAGGCGTCACATTAGATCCGACGCTTTCTTTCAAGCCACACGTCGAAAGAGTTTCGAAACTCGCTCGTCACTATTTAGTCCGCCTAAATAGCATGTTAGGTAGAAAAAGTAAAATGTCCTTCAGAAACAAACGTACACTTTACAAGGTCTGCGTTAGACCCGTCATGACGTATGCTTCGCCAATCTTTGCCCACGCCAAACCCTCCCTCCTGCACAAACTGCAGGTAGTTCAAAACCTCTTTTGCCGCCGGGCCACAAACGCACCGTGGTACGTGCGTAACGCGGACTTGCATAGAGATCTTGAACTGCCTACAGTACAACAACATCTCAAAACACTCTCTGAAGCGTTTTTCAAACGCTCCGAAACCCATCCCAATCCTCTAGTTCGTGATTCAGTCTCATATACTACTCCTGTGTTAGACTCGAAGTTCAAAGTCGCTAGGCCTAGGAATGCGCAAACGTACTCATCCACCAGACTGTCACGCGATCTCGAAGCCCTTCTGGCCGCAAATTCTAATTCTAACGTAAATTCTAACTGTAACGTAAATCCTAATTCTAACGTAAATGCGAGTTAATTCAATTTTATTTTGCAATTTTTTAATTTTTGTTTTAATTTTTGATTTCATTTTGAGCACCTTCAGTGCTATGTATTCACCTTCAGTGCTTTGAGCACCTTCAGTGCTATGTAATCCCAGCGGGTGACCCCTTCTGGGCCCCGCTAGCGCGGCCTCTTTCTCCAATTGGCCGTCGCTCAGATGAAGGCTGAGTGGCAAAAATGCACGAGCCGACAGGGGGTTTTTAGTGGGTATGGTCCTGGTAGGCGTCGGGACGAGTCCCACATAACTTTGGAATCGCGCCAGAGTATGCGTCAGGGCATTTTTATCCTCCTGCCCTTCCCGCGGAGGGGAACAAAAAAAAAATTTGTATATCTATTCACTGGATTTTTGCCAGCGCAGTGGCAGTTTATTGATGCCCTTTTTTATAGAAATAAGCCGGTCGGGAGGTACATACTCTTCAAAGGCATTTTGTATAGCCTCTCTGAAGTAAATTTTTTCCGTCAAAAATTTGTCTGAATTCTGGAAAAAGCTAAAGGTATCGTATTTACTGCGGATGACAAAACGACAGGTGCAAAATTCCTCCGTTTCCATGCCTGCTGTTCAGCACAAGGTAGGTATCGACGCGTACCATGCGCTGGCTGTCATAAAGTTCGCGAGGTGCCCATTTTTTAAGCTTTTTTACCCTGACAGTTTGATGCAAATAGACCTGGATTATTTTGAGACTAACATCTAAAGCTGCTGCTAATTTAGCCGTAGATTAATCATCTTTCATAATCGCCTTTATGTAGTAATTATCGAGCAAGTTTTCAGACGACAATCCAATGTTCGCTCCGTATACGTAGTTCATATTGCGTGTCGTTTGTACCGCGTTGCTACTAAACCCTGTATTCTTAACGTATCCATGATGAAGAACCAAACAATTACAAAGAAATGAAAACATACTTAATAAAAGCAATATAAGCAATGAAGGAACAAGCTGCGGGCCTTTGTACCGACATAATCATATTACAGATCCAACAATAATATTGCAAAGGGATATTTATCCGCCCCTGAATAAAAACAGATAGATATGTACCTGATCTCGATTAGCTATCAAAAGTTAATGCAGTTGCAACAACAGCAGTCGCCGTGATTGATAATGAAAAATATATATTTTTAATGAACACAGATTTCCGAGTCATAACAGCATATTTGTCGACTTACTGCATCATTCGAATATGTATATTTTGGAAATTTACAGCTAAAAAAATTAAACAGGAAATATAAAAATCATGTAAACTTATGGTTAGCAACTCAATATCAGTTAGCAACAATAAATTATGTTCTTGGGCAGATAGATTCCACGCTCTTTTTCCAACTGATTAAAAGTGAAAAAAACTATTGACTGAAAGCATTTTCTCACAACTTAAACAAGCTCAATAAACGTAAAAATAAATTACACCCCGCACTACCAGAAAATTTATTCAAAACTGCGTCCTTAGGAAGATTTCGTGACTCCCATAATACTTTGCTATACAAATTCAGGGAGGCCACAAGACGAATGCCAGCCGTTTTCTGGACCTCCTGGCAATATGTCATCTGTACATTTTTTATGTCCCCGGATTACATTTTTAGGGACATGATAAGTTGAGAGTATTTTAAATGTAGGGTGCGAATGGGAAACTGTGGATGGCGAAGAGATTCTAAGTTTTAACAGGTTGGTATTTTTTGAAAATACTTGATAAATGTAATTTAATTTAGATTTAAATGATATTGTAACGTTTTAAAATTATGCTTTGCGCATCAGTTTTGAAATTAATTAAGAATAAAAATAATCCAACCACAGTTTTGTTGCTTATTTGAGTTGCACAGAATATGATTGTGCAGATTTACAATTGTGCAATACAGATTCATAAATAAATCATACTCTTAATATGATACTGAATATGTATCTCTGTAAGTATTTCTGTTGTATTTTCACTATTAAGTGGTGTAAAAATAACTGATTATATTAATTTGTTAAATCAATAATATCAGTAATCTTATACTATATTCAAAATGGCTCATCTTGGCAAGCTTACCCACGGCACTTATACCTAGAAACTAATGCAATTACAATATTTGGAGTCAACAATATCAAAGACAGGTATAGCTGCTCACAAAGCCAGTTGAAATGCATAATTAAATTAATCATTCAACCCCTAGTCCTTTGAGATGAACTAAACTCCGCCGCTTAGTTACTGCTGCTGTGTCGAGTTCATTTAGTAATATAAATTCGGTTTGTTTGACGTGTTAGTTATGAGGTGAAATTATTAATCTGAGATCTCGGAACTATAATTATAATAATAATAAATCCCTAGGCAAACACACCAACTGTATGGCACCAAAGTAAGCAAAGCTTGTGTTATGGATGACCATACAGCGAACTGGGGAGGAGCCCAGAATAAACATACATATATAAATATAAACAACCATGACCCGAGAATAAATATCTATGTTCATCACACAAATGAATGCCCCGGCCAGGACTGGGGGTACCTGGTACCTCCGTATAAGCGCTTTTTAAAAAAGATGCAACATATATTTTATAATTACAACGTATAATTTAATTCGCCCCAAAAACGAGAAATTTTTTTCCTGGATAAAATAATATTCTGGTTATAAGACTTTCGCTAGATAAGTTCCTCTATGATGCATTCCTAAAACATGTATCGCATAATTAGACAGCAACCCGTAGAAATTTATTGTTTACAAATGACTATTAAAAATACTGCAATTTTCATGGCAATTAAACAATAAAATGAACGAATAATACGGGGGTGCCGTGGTTAAGTTGGCTTCTAGATGTTAAGGTTCCGGGGTCGATCCCGGTGAATGCAATTTGTAGCAATAAGATTTTACAACTAAGTACATTTGTACAACTGCTTTAACGGGGAAGAAGTGTCGTGAAGAACACATACCTAAAATTCTTTCGGAAGTTTAAAATCTGTCAACTGCCTGAAAGCAGCTTAGTTGGGTAAATCCGATGTTCCATATCCATGTCCGATATAAAAGTAATAAAGTAAAAGCTTCTCCTCACACCGCACCACATTCGCGCTGTTTACAGTAATTTTACGACGATAAACTCTTTACATTCAGCCCTCATTTTCATCCCAAATAGTTCAATAACTCTTCAAATTCCATATTAGTAGAAGATCCAAGTTAACAAATGCCGCAGTAGTGGAGTGCGCGATGTATTGCAGTTGTCAGTACGTAACAAGTTGCTACAACTCATCGGACTGTTTGCTGCTGATGGGTATAGGATACGCGATACGAAGATATAGGAAAACTGGAGCTGTGGACACTGGAGTGATACAAAACTTAGTTATTTGTTTTTTGAGTTACGTTAACACTGTAAAAATAAAAACTCACTTTTGGTGTTTTGAAAATGCAACTAATGATTATCGTTTTCAATAAATTTTTTCAATAGTGATAATCTTGTTTACAGCACTGAACCAAATTGAGTTTGAATTCTAACTCGTCGCCATTTACTTAAGTTTATAGTTTCAATGATATGCAGTTTGTTTTTATAAAATTTCAATGTTACTAATACGGTATATACCTAGGGTGGCACTTGAAGGAAGGAACGACCTAGTTTAGCTCATATTCAATAAGATTTTTTTTTACGTTTTCAAAAGATTTATTTGTATTAAGCTTCACAAAAGAACATAATTAATATTTTGATTTACCACCGCATAGTATCAAATACTTAAGAAAACATAGGCGTTTGAAGCTTTATTGGCATAAACATTTGCGTTGTGTATTTATTTACACAAATAAGGGGGTGGATTTTGCTACTAAAATATTCTATTTGTTAATAACAATGTTTAACTCATTGATAAATCATAACAAAACAAGAATGGTAATACCAACAGCCCGTTCCAGATCTTTACATCATGTAACACAGTACTTCAATCCCGACTGTCCAAACTACAAGGACACAAGTTTCGCCCCCGGTTTCGCCCGGGGTGCACAAATTGCATACTCACAGAAGGCTTGCAGATAGTTACGAATTACAATGCGCCGAATTTGAAGGTATTGACGTGAACAATCTATTGGTGCTTTAGATATATTAGAGATTAAATTACGGATGGTTAACGTGGATTGTACAAGTATAACGTAACATACACAAATATATTTGTATCTATTCTTATGTTTAAATATAATTTATTCAGGGTTACCCTGTGTACCTGTTACCCTGTGTACCTGTTACCCTGTTTATTTTTTAAGTAGGCAGCGTTTACGAAAACTCTTCCTTGTATCTTTTTAATCGTGAATGGCCAATTCTATACACGCTTTTCAACAACACGCACGAAAAGTTTATTATATGACAGAATACTTCAAGTAAATATAAGATAGAACACCCAGTTTTTTTATCATTCTACTATTGTCTTGTATATATAAATACAATATTATTATTTGCATTTTTATTTTATCTAGTGGAGTAATTTTCGGTGCAATCATCGTCTTAACTTTTTATTTTGACAACATTTGGTCACGTGTACCTATTGAAGTGATCATGAAAAATGTAAAGGTATTAATGACAAATTAAATTTTAATCTCATTAATTTAAATGTTTATTACCACTGACATTTCTAGTTACACTGATAATAAATACAATTTTGATCCAAACAGTCATCTTGTGCATAAATAAGAAGCCACTTGCGGTTTAATCTCTGATGTCGCGTGTTTTTGGGATAAATATAGCTCATTTAAAGAACTCCTGGTTAATGTAGCTTCCAATGGTGAAATAATTATTATAATCGGTCGAGTATTTGCAAAGTGTACCATTTAAATAGAAATAAACGAACATACAAGTCTTTCTAATAATAGTATAGATAAATATTGATTTTAGTGTCAATTTAATCCAGATGAATTGGACACTGTGATGTCCATGCAAAAAATTAATCCTTACTTAAATTAAACCAAGGCTGCACTTTACAAGTACTCTGTGTTCTATTTTCAAACTAGTTATTGCTGAAAGCTTAAAAGATTTTCAAATCGCGTGCTAGTTGCATCGTTAGAACGTGGAGATGGACGCCAGATAAGAACCGGTCGAGTGTCAGAATCAACGCCCACATTAAAATGGATATGTTAATAAACTTCGGTCCCTGCTTTCAAAGGATATTTAAATTTGTTTTACGTTTTCCGTATTCTGTTGTTTTCATATTGTTTATTAGTATATATATTATGTTTGCGTATTAACTCTTATATCTATTTATGGAAATTTCAGACAAGCTAATCAAAGTTTAAACGAAATAATATAAAAAGAGGGGCATTAACAAGTTTTCACATCCAAACACATCAACTTATGGATACATACAGCGAACTGGGGGGGGACCCAGAATGAACATACATATATAAATACAAACAACCATGACCCGAGAACAAACATCTACGTTCATCACAGAAATGAATGCCCCGGGCAGAACTCGAACCTGGGACCTTCGGTTTATGAGGCTACTTACCACTACACCACTCGGTCGTCCGTAATTCATATACCACAAATAATAGGAGATACAAAGTTTCATGCAACAAAAATAAAAATTTATGAAAAATATAATTGAAGGAAGAGGGGAAAACTTGCAAGTTATTTAACATAGGACACTGAAATATAATTATTAACAATAGTTTATAGGAAGTCATAAGTTAAGGTTTTAAAAATAAATTGCCTTGCAAGGGCCGCCGTATAGCTGTGATCACTGCTTTCGAAGAAATCAAAAGTCAACTGTTTGTTTGCACCTTACTTTGTCCACAAGACTTTATGTTCGAATAACCAAGGAGTTTTTCCTGTAATTGCTACTTGCGGTAGGAACTTGGAAAAGTGAGGGGTATAGAAAAAAAAAATTAATCCAAAATTTAAAATAAAGAGTAAAGTAATTTTTTATTGAAAGCTATTCGATCGCAGACTTCCTCCGTATATAGCTTTTGCTACTGGCAGTATTTTAAAAAATATAAGTATCGCGAATGTTTAAAAGAACAGCTACGAACACACTTACCAAATACATATTTTTCTTTCTGTGTAATATGAAGTGAATTACAAATAAAATGGGCTTTATTCTTATCGGTATTAAGTTAAATGGTGTTCAGCTCTACATTGCTTGTAACGCTATGTAATAAAGTTATTTATTTCATATAACTAAGAATTTTAAAGCATCCATAAGTAAAATTAAGCCAAACATTTGCCTATAAACAAACGACGAAAGTATATAATGGACTCTTACATTCTCTTACTCGCTTACATTTACAACCTATAACCTGACTTATACTCAACTCTAACATTTTTCACATTTTCCCGTAGTTAACTGAGATCAGTTTTCTGTACAATTTATTTCAACTGGAATCCGGTAACCAGACACGGTAATTGAGGTTGAGGAGTGTGTAACCCTATCTATTGAGGAATCTTCTGTGGAAACCTTTAGATAAAGTGCCTTCATGTTTAGGGGTAGTAAAGCATCATCGAGCTGGACTGGGGCGGAACTACTGTGTTCCTATTTTAACCGTCTTAGTGACTAAGTTTACGTGGTTTTGTTCCGGATAAAGGGAAGGAACCACCAGCCCCAGAGCTGACCTTCACAAAAACAAAGTCTTTTAAAACTACGTTTTTTAACAAGATTTATCACATTATAGGCTGCTGATCAGTGCTTACAGATACATTTTATAAGATGGTACAGACATACACAACTATTTATAAACATTTACTCATCCACCTTCTATTATTGTAAAAAAATACTTCCAATTAAGCGATTGCAGAAATTTTAACCAATCCATTTTACAAGATAATGTAGAACGTAAACAAGCAAATGCAAGGGTATAGGATTCCAACTTCAAGTAATTGATTAGCTTGAGGCTGTTTTAATCAGGCTTTGAAGTCACGCAGATTGGATTATATATTTAGGATTTTATAACAGGAAAACTGTTTTGTAAATTAAGTGTTAACATTATTTGTTTCAAAAGAACTTACCAATTGGGCATAAGATTTGCTCTGTGTTAGCCTCTTTGTTCTAAAGGCACTGTGTCATAGGCACGCACCTCAATAAATCTTGTTCCCAGCTGCCTGATTTTACTTGTCAAATGATTTAATCACTAAGAAAACCAAACGATAGTAATTATTTATTGATAATATTGTAATGAGCTACCTTAACCCGATTTTTTTTAATATAAAAATAAATTAAGTCAAATTGCTGACGTCAGACGTTAGCAATTCGACTTAATTTATTTTTAAACTTACGTTAAATTAATTGGTGTCACATACAACTAAAAGTATACTAATATCTATCGTGAATAAACTTGCGTTTATTCCACATAAGCGTTTGTGATGACTCTACACCATTATAAAGTTGCAGGCAAAGGCTGGTTCTAATAGACTTCTCTTTTCAATCTTCACTAAGCCATACGAAAATTTGGTTAAATCGGCTGTAAAAAACAAAGCAGGAAAGTATAAAATAAGAATAACTTTGCAAAAGATAATATAACTAAACTAACTATTAATATATTTGATTCTAATAGACTTGTATAAACTGAGGCTATCCATTTATAGCCTCAACTTTCATTACCCAGTTTCCTCTAACACTATACAGGGTATCCTGTGTGTGCAAGTGCATTGGTCCGGAAGTGACGTCACAGGACGCGTCGCCACCGGAACACTGCCTAAAAGCATTCGCTGCTTGTTGACTTAGCGTCGGGCTAAAATGGGAAGCGTTTAGATTCAGTTAGCATAGTTTGATAGACTGTTGCTACGGTTAGAAGTTGCCTGTGGTAATATTTATTTATTACTTAGGTTTATGTACTGTTAACTCCTACTTTTAGTTAATAAATTAGTTTGACTGCATTATTATTTAATTATATTCAAACTAAAGGCAAGGACAAGGACACAACCGCAATGCTCGCGCAGTACGCAAGTTATTTCATTAAAAGGCTCGCAAAATCGACTGTATTGTCAATTTGTTATCAGACTTTAACAATGCTGTGTTATGTTAATGATGGCAATCATGAAGTAAAACAATTTATCGAACTAACTGATGACACAATAAACATACATAGTCACTAAAATATATCATATAAATAAATAGTGAAAGTACCGTATTTGTTATATGCCCAAATGTTTTAGTTTATAATTCAAAGTAAGGTACCAACCATATCAAGAGCCAACCCAACTATAAACAGGTACACTTGAAATAAATCATTTCCAAACTTATCTTGGGTTGCACTTAATCTAACAGCTCACACCAATCTAATTATATGAATTATAACCTTACACAGAATAAACGAATTTAAATCCAATTATTTTCTATAGATTTCCATTGTTTTGAAAAACAGGTTGTTTTGGCGCCGCGGGCATCTAGCCGTGAGTGAAGGCTGTCGCGGCCAGTGATGGAATCGATTTCAGGATTTTTTAAATGTTTAATAGGATTTTGCCTCTGGTTTTGTATTTGAAGCTTTTAATTGGGGTTGGGTTCTTAAAGGTGATATCCGTGGTAGGTATCCCTTTCATGATTATAACTGATGACTAATTATTATGCATCCTATAATTTTTCTTGTGATTTTTATCAAAGTTTTATATTTTATCGTGAAGAACAATAAAAACGGTCCTCATTTTTAATTAGATTATAATGTTTTCTGGAGTTAAGCTTTTCTAAAAACATGTCAACTTGACTTATTATACAGTTGAAGGCACCTACCCAACGCGCCACAGTCACCTTTACTAATTCTAAAGAAAGCTGCAATAGATGTGTTACAACCTTTGTTAGTTATACTTACAACGTCTTTTGTTTCAATAAATATAGTGATTAGAAAATGCATTGTTTCCATATATTATTAGAATACTGACGGAAAAATGTATGTTCCAATAAAGTTTTGAATATATTATTTATAATAATTAGAAAATGCATTGTTTCCCTTTATTATTAAAATACTGACGGAAAAATGTATGTTTCAATAAAGTTTTAAATATATAATCTATAATAGTTAGAAAATGCATTGTTTCCTTTTATTATTAAAAAGATGGGTCTGTCCAAAAAGATGTTCCGAAGGAATACGTGAGATACCCATCTACCCCACGTCATCTACCTAACGTAAACGCTTTATAGTTATGAATTTTAATTAATGATAGATTCGTTCATGCGTGAACACGTTACAAATAAGCTCATTTTCCTAGAGATCTATTACATTAGTAAATGAAAAAATTTCAACATGTAAATTCAAAATTATTTGATAAAAATATAGCCAAAGATTTGGATATTTGGACAAACTAAAGTTGGCTGTAACTAGTTAAATAGGGACACACAATTGTGGCCACATCCATGCAGTTCCCTAACTACAGGTAACGGAGTAAGTTGAAATGGCTGATGAATGTGCAGTAAATAAAATAAATTTTGACATAATAACTTTATTCTTAATTAAATTCGGAACACGTGAACGCAAATGACATACTTCCGCCGGTACTTACTATCGAACGTTGACCTCGATATACGTGGCTATAGTTAAAAAACCTCAAAATGTCGAAGGTTTAGGGGACGAAGTCTTTTTTTGGAGAAGCAAATTTAGAGATGTCTTTCGGTTCCAAGTAATAAAATGTGCGTAGTTTATTGCGAACTCGTTTAAAAAGTTTGCAGTCACAAATAATGTGGATAGGAGTTTCTTCTTCTTCACAGCAGAATATGAGTCATCGGGTAGCCATTTATATTTGGCTATCAGAGTTTATAACACTTACCTCGAAACAGCAAAACCTTTTTAGAACGACAGACGCAGCTTGATGATAAATTACAACGATCGATAAAAAGTAATGCTGGTTATGACCGAAACTGCAATGGAACCGTTTATTACCCAGGTTCGGGATGATGACAGCTGATGATACTTTTGACTCATTTTCTGGAATCAAATGTTTCGATACTTTACTATATCCTTTTTTCTGCCTATTATTGAGTTTGTAAGATAATAAAATTTTAAATACTACCTAGTTTTAAGATAACTCCGTCAAAAAACAAAATAATTTTACACAGTATTTTCAGATTTGACAATTTTTTTTTTAAATAATTCCCATTTTTGAACTGCCACGACTCGCCGGCCAGACTCTCAATAAATGTATGTTGAAATACTGTTTAGTTTTCAGTTACCGTGATACAGTTCCTACAATAGAATTCAATTTAAAGTTACTTTACCTACCTGGTAACAATACCACACTGAATATGTATAGTTTCAATACGTGCTGCGACGAAAATAAAACTTTACATTACTTGGGCGAGGTGGGGAAGGAAGCTCTATAGAAGTTAATTAAAGATTTTCAAACTAAATTTGTTTTAAGAACTCTGTTGACCTAAATTATGCCATAATAATACATATTATGTTCTTATCAAAAATTATACTAGGGTTGCAAACTAACACACGTTGCAAAGTAATGGACTTTTATATTTAAAAAATATTCACTGTTGATTTTTGGTACAAATTCTATTCAATCTTGAGCTTTTTTATAGTCTTTTGTAATAGAGAAATCGAGAAGCATACTGGTTAGTAACCGTACCTCATAAGCTGGAGTGTAAGGATGTACGCACCACCTACATATGTAATACATATAGGTTGCATTTAGATTATAATAAATCAGTATTAACTCGTCCTTCGTTGTTTCAATACGTCTCCCTTTAGCGACATCTCTCATGGCGACCCTGCCAGGATGTGTCGGTAACCTAACGCCACACCATATACGAATGGATATGAATTGACTGTGAAGATAAATCATGTATTCCATAATTTTAATTGTCGATCGTAAATTTTTAAATACAGTCGTACTGATTATTTTTATTCAACTTCTGAAAGAATTTCATTTTCTACAAAATGGGCAAACAGATGTCTAAAGAGGAGACTGTTATAGTTCAAAATGCAGCTGGAGGAACAAATGGCGCTACAGTGGACCAACTTCATTTCCACTTGTCTTTAACTTCGATATTGCTGGCAGTAATTACTACAGTGCTCTTGCTCGCGGGTTTCTTCGTCATTTTCCGGGCTTACAAAAAGTGTCACAGACGTTGGATAGTCCAGGAGTTTAATCGGAATGATTTAAGAAGATCATTTTGGCAGAAGCAGTTTACCAGAGCGCCACAGTCGGGTCCGGCGGCGCCAAGAATGAGTCCAGAAATTGTGGAACAAAAGTGTTTGTGCAGTGCTATTTTATTAAGGTTATATGATGTGTTTTATATTCAGTTTATTTTTTTTAGTTGTGATAATTAGACAATAACGTTATTTTGCCGGAAAAGTAGGTCGTCGTAGCTGGATACATTGATACAACATTTAACTGAAATGACATACGAACTATGAACTTTATTATATGTTATATGTTTAAAAATCATTCTGCGTTTAAGTACTTATTGATAGTAATTTTTTTTTCGATAAGTTACGTCATGTTGTCTACTCTCAATTATGGTAAGTCATGTTTCATGATTAGAATCTTTATATAAAGAATTAACAGAAATCAGAGTTTATTTGATTAAAATTGGCGAAAAAAGAAGGCAATATTTTACAATATAAATTAAATGAGACCAATTTGATATATGATCGTTATAAGTTCTGGTTAAGTGAATATGACAGAGAACTAAAACATGGTAATTTACATAATTCTGACATCAAAGTGATTGATAAATCTTGTCAGCAGTTTTTAAAACTTTTTGATGAAATTGTGAAGCTGTGTCATATATCCACTAATAGTTCCAAAATGGAAACCTTTGACCTAAAGACTGCGTTAAGCTTAATGCCTATCATGAATGATACTGAAGCGAATACTAAACAATTAATCGACAATATCGAATATTATGAATCTTTATTAAAGTCTGATGATTGTAAAAATAAATTAGTACAGTTTGTTTTAAAAAGCAGGTTATCACAGTCAGCAAAATTGCAATTAAATTCTAAATATTCGAAAGTACATGATTTGATAAAGGATATGCGTCAAAATTTACTTCCTAAAAAGGCTGCCACAGCAATTCAGACTAAGTTACAAATAATAAGACAATCAGAATTGTCAATAACAGAGTTTGGAGATGAAATCTCTAGGTTAATGGTTGACCTTACGATTTCGCAAGCAGACGGAAACTCTTCCAGTTTCGAGGTACTAAAACCGCTAAATGAAAAATATGCTATTAAACAGTTTGCAGACGGTTTACGAAATCGCAGGCTCAGTACCATCATTGCAGCCAGAAACTTCGATTCGTTAAAAGATGCTATACAGGCGGCTCAGGATGAAGAGGTATGCGGGTCTGTTTCTAACGGAGAAGTCATGAATTTTAATAGTTTCAGATCGAGACCTAACCATTACCGAGGTTTACGAGGTAGGTCTGGCTACCAAGCGCAGATTTTTAATAGGAGTCGTGGAAATTCCCGCAGCCTATCTCATCAGGCCCAATTTCGAGGTCGAGGACAAACCGGATCAACTCAACGAGGTCCAGGTAAGTCAAACTTTAGATCTTTTCGAAATCAAAGGGGTCTAAATAATGATCATATTCGAGTTTTTGACCAGGTAAACGAAACAGAAAACGAAAATAGAGCATTTTTTCGTGACTAATAATTATCAAATTATGGCAAGCAATAGCAATTGTAGTATCAAGTTAAATGTAATGAATCATAATTATAGTTGGTTATTAGACACCGGGGCATCGATCTCGGCTATTAAACATAGACATGTGCTTCAATTAAATATTCCAATTCATCTCGAAAACATTTCTATAAAAGGTATTGGGGGCAAAGTAGACGAAATTGGCTTTGTTAATTTGAATCTTCACTGTAATGGAATAGCATTTAGTCATAAATTTTTTGTTTTCGATTGTTTGCCATGTACAACGAACGGAATAATTGGAAAAGATTTTATGTCAAAATATAAAGCTATAGTTAATTTTAGAGAAAACTACGTAACATTTTAAAATAACAGTCAATTAGTAAACTTATCCTTAAAATGCTGTGATAATGCCATTAGCATTATGCCACGATGTGAGGCACTTCATTATATAAGTACAAAATTAACTGAAGATTGTGTTGTGTGTACATCTCAGATTCAGGACGGAATTTTCGTTGCAAGTTCTATTGCGAGGCCGATTAATGGACGTATTCCGATTAAGATTTTGAACACTACAGATGAAACGTTGATTTTGAAAAATATTTCTTTAGATATACACCCTTTGCGTGACTATGAAGTTTGTAATTTTACTGAGACACCGAAAAATGCTAGTTAAAAGTTTGTTTAAGTATTTAGATTTAAATTATTTGAATGATGAGGAACATAGACCTATTCAGAACTTGTGCGCAAAGTATTGTGATATTTTTCATT
The DNA here is from genome assembly GCA_923062675.1 of Marasmarcha lunaedactyla. NCBI lineage: Eukaryota > Metazoa > Arthropoda > Insecta > Lepidoptera > Pterophoridae > Marasmarcha > Marasmarcha lunaedactyla. The sequence continues at coordinate 9,272,224 of OV281358.1, forward strand.
TACCGGGTGATAAACTAAAAGCTACAGATATTTATTCACATTCGATAAAGCTAAAAACTAACACTAGTCCAGTTTTTGTAAAGCCCTACAGGTTACCTCATTCTCAAAAAAGCGAGATACAGAGTCAAATAAATAAATTATTAAATGAAGGAATAATAGAACCTTGTAACAGTGAATGGTCTAGTCCTTTGTTATTAGTGCCAAAGAAACACGATAGTGAAGGTAATAAAAGATGGAGATTAGTGATAGACTACCGGAAATTGAATAATTGTATAGAAAACGATAAATTTCCTTTGCCGGACATAACGGAGATTCTGGATTCGTTATCCGGATGTATTTATTTTTCTCACCTGGATTTATATCAGGGATATTATAATGTTGATTTACAAAAAGATAGCAGGAAATATACTGCATTTTGCTCAGGACAATTTCAAATGACAAGAATGCCAATGGGTTTGAAAACAAGTCCTAGTTCTTTTTCGCGAATGATGACTTTAGCAATGGCTGGGTTAACATTCGAAAAATGCCTAGTATTCCAAGATGATTTAATAATTTTTGGACGAAATTTAGAAGATCACAATAAAAATTTACAGTTAGTTTTTGAAAGATTACGAAAAGTTAATTTGAAATTAAATCCGTTAAAATGCGAATTTTTAAAGAAAGAGTTGATGTATTTAGGTCATGTTGTATCAGAGCATGGAGTTTTACCAGATCCGAGTAAAATTACTACCGTGCAGAACTATCCTAGACCAAAAAATGCTGATGAATTGAAACGATTCATAGCATTTGTGAATTACTATAGAAAATTTATACCAAATTTTGCTCATAAATCATATTATTTAAATTATCTTTGTAAAAGTAAAGTTCCTTTTATTTGGACTGACCAATGCGAAGAATGTTTCCAAACGTTAAAAAATAGTTTGATTAACCCACCAGTTCTTCAATATCCAGATTTTTCGAACGAAAATCACTTTATATTACAAACGGACGCATCAGGGTATGCGATAGGTGCGGTTTTGGCTAACAAAAATGGAATGCCAGTAGCATACTCTAGTAGAAACCTAAACACAGCTGAAAAAAATTATCCAACAATCGAGAAAGAATTGCTCGCTATAGTGTGGGCTATTAAGCATTTTAGACCTTACCTATACGGACGATCATTTATTGTTAAAACTGATCATAGACCTTTAGTTTACCTATTTAGTATGAAAGATCCAAGCAGTCGACTCACAAAGTTTAGGCTTGCATTGGAAGAGTATGAGTTTATAGTAGAATATGTTAAGGGTTCTGATAATGCAGCTGCAGACGCGTTATCACGAATCACTTTATCATCTAAGGATTTGAAAGAGATGAATGCTCAGATATATGTAATGACAAGAGCACAAAAGACACGAATGAATGAGATACAAACACCGATTTCTTCGGCTGAAAGCGTCAATACAGACGATCGGCCCGTACAACCGAAAATCGTAGAGACTCATTTTAGACCGAAGACGTCGATCGAATTATCTTTTACTGATAGAGACAATTTATTAAAACTTAAGAGAACTTGTACTATTAATTATGAAAATGAAACTTTTGTTTACGTGTCAAGTAAGCATACGCTGTATATCAAATATTTAAATTCTTCATCACGAATGTTGCGAAGCGAATTTGTGAAAGAATTGACTGAATGTTGTAAAATGTTAAATATTGAACAATTATTGATACTTAAAAACGATTCTAATGACACGTTTGTAGAAAAGTTATTACAAGAAATAAAAAGTACTATTGATTGGTCCGGACCAAGAATATGTGTTTTACATGATGTTAAGAGAATTGTAAATAAAGATGACGTCAAAGTAATTTTAAATGATTTTCACTTATTACCCACGAGTGGACATGCAGGCATGAAGCGAATGTACAATAATATAAGAAAATATTATTATTGGCCAGGTATGCAGAATGATATCAATATTTATGTTCAACGTTGTCATAAATGCCAAACGCAAAAGCATTCAATACCTGTAAAAGAACCAATGAAAATCACGACTACAGCTAATACAGCTTTTGAAAAGATATTTTTAGATTTAGTCGGTCCTTTAGATAAAGACCAAAACGGTTACTCGTATATTCTCACGTTACAATGTGAATTAACAAAGTTCATAGAAGCGATACCCTTAGTTTCGAAAAAGTCTGAAGAAGTAGCACAAGGCTTAGTAAATAATTTTATTTTAAAATTTGGTGTCCCTAGGGAGATTGCTACGGACAGAGGAGCCGAGTTTATGTCAGCTGTTTTCAAGGATGTAAGTTCACTTTTAAAGGTAAGCCAGATTAACTCCACAGCTTATCACCATCAAAGCATCGGAGCCTTGGAAAACATGCATAAACATCTTGCAAGTTTCCTTCGCATTCAGACTGACAACCACCCTGAGACGTGGAGCTCTTGGTTGCCATTCTGGTGTTTTTGTTATAACACATCGGTTCATTCTGAAAGTAAGTTTACACCTTTTGAGTTAGTTTTTGGTAGAAAGTGTCAACTTCCTAGTAACTTGTTAGGTTATTACGTTGATCCTTTATACAATCATGATAATTACGCATCTGAATTAAAATATCGTATTCAAACTTCTCAAAAAGAAGCTCGAGGTAACTTGTTTAAGAGTAAAATAAAGAGAAAAGAAATGTTTGACCAAAACACGAAATGTATATCGTATAAACCTAATGATTTAATTTTAATAAAAAATGAACAAACTAGTAAGCTAAGTGATGTATTTTCAGGTCCATATAGAGTTATCAGAGACCTATCGCCTAACGTAGAAGTTATAAAGAATTGTAAGCCTTATCTAGTACATAAAAACAGAACAAAGTTATATCATGTATCAACTTAGTCATAGTGGATACTATACTATATTATATTATATTCTTACTGTAAGTTTTATACTATAACAATAATTATTGTAAAACTTAAATTGCTTTGTGTTCAAAGATGAATAATCAAACTAGGTATGTATAAGTAATTTGATAGTTGCATTAATCGATGTCGTATTTTTCTTGATAACAAATTGTTTACGAACCTTTTGTGATGTTTAATGTTAATTTGTGTAATAAAAATAAAAAAAATGTTATTCTTTTTTATTTTATTTTTTGGTAGGGAGGTGTAAGGATGTACGCACCACCTACATATGTAATACATATAGGTTGCATTTAGATTATAATAAATCAGTATTAACTCGTCCTTCGTTGTTTCAATACGTCTCCCTTTAGCGACATCTCTCAGGAGGTCCCAGGTTCGAGTCCTGGCCGGAGCATTCATTTGTGTGATGAACAGAGACAGATGTTTGTTCTCGGGTCATGGTTGTTGATATTTATATACGTATGTTTATTCTGGATTCCCCCCAGTTCGCTGTATGGTCATCCACGACACAAGCTCTGCTTTGGGGCCGTAAAGTTGGTGTGTTTTTCTAGGGATTATAAAAAAAATCATTGCTAATAATTCCATTAGGTGGTGAAATAAAAATATTTATAATGCTAACTGGACTACTAGGTGTATAAACTTTAATAACTTTAACTTTTATATGTTAACAATTTTATAAAAGGACAACATAAAAATTATGAACTTATATCTAGGTTTAAGAAGGCAGGATAAGGTAATCTAAATATAATCTAATTCGGGTGAATTTTTAATAATCGGTTCTTCATGTTAATTCTTTTATTTCATATGCGCTACATGGTGACTTTCGAAAATTTTCACAAAATTTTGGTATTTTTAGAACGGTAAAAAAGTCACCCTGTATAGCTTAAAAATAATAATAATACAAGTTGCTAAAGAATTAAGCTTTACTGCCATTTTTAAAACGATTGATATTTACTGAAACCTAAACTGTACAACACATATGTAACAACTACTACATCATAAAAATACTCAATAGGCAAGACATTTAACTGAATTAACCGTGCCAACGCCAAGCATTACAAATACAAGTCACAACTAATAAACGGTACGACGGACGAGCCCCACCCTCCATCCCCCGAGCTATTAGATAAACTTACACAAACTTGGTTAAGTCACTTTATGCCGGCGGTCATTTGAGGGGTTATTGCTACGGCGTTGGTTATCGATGTAAAAAGATTAGAGGCTGTCTTTGAGGAGTGTGGATATGTTGTGATAGGTCTTTGTTTTTCGTTCTATAAATAGGTTTCAGTGTAATGTACAGATATATATCTCATTTTTGCGCATTATTGCTTTTATTTTTTGTTCCCCTCCACGGGAAGGGCAGGAGGATAAAAAATGCTCTGACGCATACTCTAGCGCGCGCGATCCAGAGTTATGTGGGACTCGTCCCGACGCCTACCAGAACCACTACCCACTAAAAATTCCCCAGTCAGCTCGTGCAATTTTTTGCCACTCAGCCTTCATCTGAGCGACGGCCAATTGGAGAAAGAGGCCGCGCTAGCGGGGCCCAGAAGGGGTCACCCGCTGGGATTTACATAGCACTAAAGGTGCTCAAAGCACTGAAGGTGAATACATAGCACTGAAGGTGCTCAAAATGAAAAGTAAATAATTAAAAACATTAAAATTGAAAAATAAAATTGCATTAATTCGGATTTACGTTAGAATTAGAATTTGCGGCCTGAAGGGCCTCTAGATCTAAAGTTAACTGCGTGCGTTCGCTCGTGTGCGCGTTTCTTGGTCTTGCGATTTTGTAAATCGAATCTAACACAGGAGCAGTATATGAGACTGAATCTCGAACAAGATGACTGGGATGGGTTTCGGCGCGTTTGAAGAACGATTCTGAGAGTGTTTTGAGGTGCTGTTGCACTGTAGGTAGTTCAAGATCTCTGTGCGTTTCCGCGTTACGCACGTACCAAGGTGCGTTTGTGGCCCTGCGGCAGAAGAGATTTTGAACTACCTGCAGTTTATACAGGACGGAGGGTTGGGCGTGGGCAAAGACTGGCGAGGCATATGACATGACGGGTCTAACGCAGACCTTATAAAGCGTACGTTTATTTCTGAAAGACTTTTTACTTTTTCTACCTAACATACTATATAGGCGGCTTAAGTAAAAACGCGCGAGTTTCGTTACTCTATCGACGTGTGGCTTAAAAGAAAGCGTCTGATCTAAGGTGACGCCTAAGTATTTAATACTGCGCTTCCAGGGTATTCCCATCATACCTAACCTTCGAATGTGGGGATCGTTGTAGCAATTACGGAGATTGTAGTAGAATTTAATAGCAGAACTCTTTTCTGGGTTGACATCGATACGCCATTTTTGAAACCAAGCACCGAGGGCGTTTACGGCCCTTTGGAGTCTGGTGATGTTATTCGGGACCAAGTGACCTTTAGTGTAAAGGGCGGTATCGTCTGCAAAGAGGGCGAGTTCGACGCCTTTCGGTGGGATGGGGATGTCGTTGGTGTACACGGTGTACAGCAGAGGGTCGAGGACTGAGCCTTGCGGGACTCCAGCCTTTATGGGACGAGGCGCGGAGAGCGTGCCTTCATGTTTGAATCGAAACGTACGGTCTTTGAGAAACGACGCGATTAATCTGACTAGGCGATCCGGTAAGCCTATTTTGTAGAGTTTATAAACGAGACCGCTGTGCCAGACTTTGTCGAAATCCTTGGCTACGTCAAAGAAAACCGCGACTGTTTTATTACGACGCGGATAGAAACCTTCGAGTATGTACTCGACAATTCGATGGACTTGCTGAGGGCAGGAGTGCTTAGCGCGAAAGCCGAACTGGTGGGGAATAATGAGAGGATCGCCATCCGTTGGAAACAGATGGGTTTTGAGAGAGTTGACGAGAGAGTATGACTCTTTCGAGAAGTTTTGACATGGCCTCGAGGAGGCTGATGGGTCTGTGATTAGCCGGGATATTCAGAGGTTTACCCGGCTAGGGAATACCTATGACAATCGCTTCTTTCCAAGCTTTTGGAAAGTAGCTATGGTCAAAGCAGGCATTGAAGATAATAGCTAACAAGGTAAGCACCTGCTGGGGCAGGTGCTTAAGTGTGTGATTGGAAATTCCATCCGCACCCGGAGCCTTTTTTGATTTCTAATAAGAAGCAATATTTCATCGTTAGAGACTTTAACGGGGTCAGCAGTGATGGGGAGAGAGTCTCTGCGGAGAAATTCGTCCTCCACCGCTTTGGTGTGAGAGGGATTCGCGGGTTGCGTGCTGGGCGAGCATTGTGAAGCAACGCTGTCAGCGAAGCATTCGGCTTTCTCTTCGACTTCGAAGGCAGTAGTGCCATCGGGACGAGTGAGAGGAGGAACGTGACAGGCGGTGTCTACGCGTAAGGCTCGGGCCATTCAATAATACGCTTGGTGGGACGGGGAGATATTCATCTGAGCGTCTCGGAGTTCTGCGAGGCAAGTCCTAACTTTACGTTGAAACTGATTCGCAGCTGTTCTGTAGGCGGGCGTGGGATATTTCTTGGCTCTCCGGAGAGCCGCATTCTTAGCTTTAATGAGATTGCTGACGGCTAGGGGAAGCGTGGGTTTGCCTTGCTTAGCAACCTTTCCGTTATCGCTGATAGCTGAGTTGATAGCATCAGTGAGAGTGTTGACTAATGAATCTATTTTATTCGGTGTGACGTTATCGTTAGGCGCACCTAGCAAGAGAGAGACGGGGCGGTGGTCAGAGCCTTGGTCATCGAGCGGTTCGATAGACCTGAGATCGAGATTGATTAGCTTGACAATTTCAAAGTCGAGGATGTCAGGAGAGTAGTTCGGATTGTTGGGATAGTGAGTGGGAGTGATGGGAGAGATGACGTCTAAGTCAATTGAGTTAGTGATGTCGAGGAGAGCGATACCGCTGGTGTTGGTACATAACATAATGACTGAATGGCCGAGGGCGAGAATGACCTCAAAGTCGCTGCGGGTTGGTCTGGAGCCACTAGGTATGTAGACTGAAGCTATGATGATGGTCGGATGACCAGTCATAGCCAATCTACACACAGTGGCTTCCATGTTGAGGAGAGGAGGGGTAGAGAGAGGACAGCAATGGAAGCCTCTTTTGTAATATATAGCGGTGACGCCGAAACCGTCGGAATTGGGCCTATCGTTGCGAGTAAACGCGTACTTGGGAATAGCGAATCCCCTGGAGCGGTTTGGAGTAAGCCATGTCTCCTGGAGAAGCAATAAGTCTGGCTCTTTGTTCTGAAGGAACAGTTTGAGCTTAGGAAGGTTGGTGCTAAGGCTACGAACGTTAAAAGCTACTAGGGATAAGCCCTTTGGCTTGATATGACCGGACGTGGGATTTGCAAGTCTAGACATTATATTTGCGAATTTACGAATTTATACAAAAAACATATAAAATTTATAAGGAACTTAGAAGCGAGTGAACTCAGCCAACGACGACTGAGGTGAAGACGACGGAGCAGGACGCGGCCCTACGGGAGCTACGGGAGCTGGGATAGGACGGGAAGATGCAGGTGGGGCAGCCGGACGCTGCCTCCAGGACAGAGCTGGAGTAGGCGTCGGCTGCTCGAGCTTTGCTACCGGGGGACCCCGGTTGCGCAGCGGCGGGAAGTTAGCGGGAGTGAGCGGCGGCACCGGTTTAGGCGCAGCCCTCTTAGCTGAAGAGCGCGGAGCGCGCTTGCAACCCCTGTAGTTAGCTGTGTTGCCGGACTGGCCGCACAGCACACAGGCAGGGGGGGAAGTGGATTCGGGAGTGCGAGTGCACTCCTTAGTGATGTGTGGGTCCAGGCACTTAACGCACTTGGGGGGAGCTGAGCAGTTAGCCGCTGCGTGGCCATAGAGCTGGCAGCGGTGGCACTGCCCAGGGTGCCCGCGGGGGTTGGGACGCTCGACGGAGATATTAGAGAGTCCGCAAATTGTGCGAGCCTCTCTGAAGATCTCCTTAGAGTTGGGAGTATTGGATAGGATAACTAATGCTTACCTAAAAACACCTACCGCGGTTGGACTGCATCTTGTGCACTGCTTTTGCCGGGAAACCCTGGGACTTAAGGTCCTTGAGGATTTCATCGTTCGCGAGCTCGAACGGGACGCCCCGAAGTACTGCGTGGATCTTACGCTCCTCCGGGAGGGCGTAGGTGGGATATGCGATTTGTTTTAATGAAAGTAACGCGCGAAAGTCGTCGCTGGTCGCGACCTGGATTTTAATTGAATCGCCTGCGTTGGTTGCTTTGACATAGTTGATTTTTTGCTCTTTGCAAAGATTAGATACCGCGGTCCATCGCGCTTTTTCGTGGAGAAAGACGGGCGGAGGGAACTGAGGCTTCGGTGGAACGGGAGCGCAGCGCGTCGCTGGCTTCGATGGGACCGACGGAGACGCGGTTACTTCGAGCGACGTTAACGGTGCAGGGGCGGGTGTTGAAGACACCGGGGAGGGCTCTGATATTGAGGATACCGAGACCTTCTTCGAGCGCTTCTTGCAGCGTTTGGCGACGAATTGAAACGCGGGCTCAGGAAAGCCAGTTAAGGTGATGGCATCTGACGACGCATCAGACGCGGGTTCGGAGTCGCTCCCGGGAGCGGTACGCTTGCGACGCGACGCGCGAGAGAATGTGACCGATTCACAGTCCATCTCGGACGGGACGGGAGATGCGGGAGAGCTGTAGACCTGAGGGGTCTGGACGTTGGAGGCCTGAGGGGCCGGGGTTGAGGCCTGAGGGGCCGGGGACGCGATAGTTGCCTGTAAGGCCTGCGTTAATACGTCATCTGAGATGGGGACGCCGGACGCAACGAGCGCCTGGGCGATCGTCCTAGCAAAGTTTACCAGGCTTTGCTGGTCCATTGGAGAGCTTGAAACTACAATATATAATATATAAATATATAATAATGCCTAGGTTCCCTAACAAACCTAGCACCTAAACCTCCCTACCCGCGGTAGGGGGGCTGGGGACGACGCGAGGTGGTGCTCCTAATTTGGACAGCTCTGTACCGTCACCCTGGGAAAGGCCCAAGTGCAATGGGATCGGGTCAGCCGGTTTCTCCTTAGCCTGAAGGGCCTTGGAAGCGCACCGGGGCAATGCTATCAGGCTTAGTTGTCACCGTTAAGTATCCACCTGATCAAACGCGAGTCTACTACGGAGTGTGTTGCCAATAAATTGACAACAAAAACCGGCCGTAGACCTTACGAGGTTGGGTTGCACTGAAAGTGCGGGATCGACCACGTTACGACAGGCCGGGGCCGGCCGCAGAGCGAGTCTCTGACTTCGTAACAGGCGCCAAGCGTCAAGTACGCAGCCAGAAAATCAGCCCGAGCCTTGGGAACTACTATCGAATTTAATCGATAGTAATAAGCCCAACTCTGTTGTTGCTGCTCCCACCGAGGTGAGGTATTAATTCGAGGGGTGCACTGAGTGCGAGATTGACTACGTTACGACCGGCCGAAACCGGCCGCAAAGCGAGTTTCTAACTAACGTAACAAGCGCCCAGCGTCAAGTAAGTCAGAAAAACAGCCCGAGCTTTGCGAACTACTATCGAATTTAATCGACCGTAGTAAGCTCAGCTCTGTTGTTGCTGCGAGACTGACTTAGTTGCAGCCGATCGAAACCGGCCGCAGCGTAAGTCCTACAGAGGCTTATCTCAAGTCGTCGAGGACGAAGCGAGATTTGTACGAATCACAGCGTATGAGCATTGCTACGAGTTGTCGTCGTGAGACGACAATCGTGACTGAACAGCTGGTGCGACCGCGAACACGTCCGAACGGGTCCGGACGCAGATCGGGTTTGTCTTATGTGTGCGTTAACTTTGTATACTTATACACAGTGACTGTGTGCATAAGATATACTGGTTAAATATGCATACCAGTGAAAATAAAACGGTTTGACACGTTGATGGCTGCCACGTCACTACCACACAAAATTATTGCATATTTACAAGCACCGTGTTAAAATATGAATTGATCTTTGTCGCAGGCGGCTAGCTGGCATGTTACATAGTTAATTATTAGGCAAGGAATTGTTAGTTATTTTCTTACAAGTTGATATCCTGCGATTTCCATTATGACAATTGAATACTATAAATGAAGCGTAAAACTTTCAACTAAACGCTGTTTAGTTGAATGTATATTACGAGAGTCCTGATTAATCTAAAACACAATAAAAAGAATAAACTTACGAGGGTGGATTGAAAAGTTCGCGGCCTAAATAAGAAAACACAGGAATAATGCAATTTTTTATATATATTTTTGTACATCCTCTCCTCCTAGGTCACAACACTTAGTTCAGCGATCCTCCAAAGCCTTGATCCCGTTAAAATAGAAGGTCTCGTCAAGGTCTTCAAAAAAGGCATCTACGGCCATTTTGACCTCCTCATTGGTAGAAAATCTCATTCCACCTAATAGTTTTTTTAGTTTTGAAAATAGATGGAAGTCAGAAGGTGCAAAGCCAGGTGAATAAAGGGGATGAGGAAGCAATTCGAAACCACAGTTCACTATTTGAGCCATCGATTCTGCAGATGTGTGAACACGAGCATTATCCTGATGAAACAAAACTTTCTTGATCAACAATCCTGGTCTTTTAGACTTTATTTCTTCTATCTATGTTAGGCCGCGAACTTTTCATCCTCGTATTATATTACAATTATCAATAAAGAAATCAAAATAATAATTAATGTCCACATAAAAACACTGAAAAAATAACAAATTACACAGTGTGTAATCGCAACCACCGTTCTAGGATTGGGGAATCCCACCTCTCCGCCAGAGTCTAAGTGAGTCAGAGTGTAATAGCGAGGCGGACCATTTCCTAATTATTGCCGCGAAACCAAATATACGACCCACAGCGAACATACCCGACGCACTGCACCATCGAGGCAGCTCCATCAACTTCCTGTACCCATTATTATATTGGATACACAAAAGATACGTGATATTGTTACACCTTTTTTTTGTTAGTCAAATCCTTTAAACCGTCTTTATATCTTTTTTCATTCGTTCGAAGCTTAGTGCCGGGCTGTATAGCTTTTTCCCAATATTGTGGAAATTTAGGGATAAAAAAGGGAATGTTGAGCTGGCTGACAGTGGAAGCTTCAAGAACATTCGGCGAGAAGAAATTTTGCAGTCGACACCTTTGAGTTTTTTACATTGAATGGAGATTTTTGACGACTGATATCGAGTGACGGCGTGAGGAAACTTGTTGGAGTGTGCGGGCGTGTAGGACTGAGGTCCGGCCCGTGGGCTACGTGGCGGCCTCCGGAGCCTAAGTTGTTACAGCCTCCTTGAGAAAGGAGGCTGTTTTCATACTACCAGCCTCATCGGCTGCTTTTTGTTGCACCGTGTTTTTGGACGCCAGCGATGCGGAGGTTTGGCTGAAGCGTCGAACCCCGATCTCCTTACTTTCCAAGTAATATCCAATATTTTTATGGGGCCATAAAATGGACCACCCTTGATTTTTGTCATTTAATACAAATTATTTTAAAGGAAAGCTCCTTCGGAGTACCCCTTTGTTTAAGATTTTAGTTCTTTACTGTGGATGTGGGAAACGATTGCCCCTTCAGAAAACTTCGGTTCGCGGACGGAGTATTACAAATAATTTAAATATAAAGTAATTTTATAGACTAAACTAAGGATCAGCCAAGCGACCGCAAGGTTCCCTAATTTAATTTTAATACCTTTTTATATTATAATACAATGCTTTTGTGTACAAGACAATACTTTTGTGTACAATAAACGACCGGTGTCAACATTTCACTTTCGTTTGATTTGGCCGTGGGACCCCACGCAAACCTTTTCTAGGGGAAAACCCCCCTAACAATATCTTCGGGCACAGTCGTATCCTTCCTAAGCTTTTCCCACAAGATGTCATAATTAACTAATGCCAAATTAACTAAATCTAACTAATCTATATTTATGGGCACTTTAATTTGCTTCGCCTAACTCAAAATAGTTCATTTAGTTCTTAATCGATGCAAAAGAGTTCCTCCATATCTCAATTCTACCTGTTTTAATTGAAAAATGAGTAAAATTCGATTTAGAAATAGAAATCATCTTTTACATGATGCGTCACTGTCATTTCCAAACATATATAAAACATAATTGCATGCAATTTTATCATTACTTTCTAACAAAATGGCTCGCGGGAAATCTATCGCCGACGAAGTACGAAAAATATTTATTTCTAGCCACAATAATGGCAATTCTGCTTACCAAATAGCCATGGACTTATGTCTACCAAGATCGGCAGTTCAGACCATCATCGAACATCACAGGAAAAACGGCACGGTTGAATGTTTGAAGAAACCTGGTCCGCCGCGAATAACAAGCAAAGCTGGAAAAATCGAGTTTTATGAAAAATCACAAAAAATAATCATCGTGCCTGCGCAAGAGAACTTACCTTGAAGTGGAGAGAGATGATTCACAAAGATATATCTGTCGATAGTTGTAGGAGGGTCGTAAAAAAATTTGGCTAAGGATATTATACTGCTAAAGAGAAACCTTTATTCACGCTTCTACAAAAAAAAAGGCTAATTTTCGCTAAAAATCATGATAATTGAACTGCAGACCAGTGGCGTGAAGTAATATGGAGTGCTAAATCCAAATTTGAGGTGTCGTTCGGTGATGTACGAAAAACGTTGTCAGAAATAAAGATGAAGTATTCCATAGCGATTGTATAAAAAGAAAAGTGAAGTTTCCTTAATCGATAATGATATGGGACTGCATGTCAGCACAAGATCACCCAGACTTGCATTTTGACCCAGACTTACATCTACATTTTGTACAAGCAACTGCTAATGCAGTAGATTACCAAAACATTCTGGAAACAAATCTCAAGCCCTCGATTCCAACGAAACATCGTAATGCCTACAATTTTACGCAAGATGGTGCTTCCTGTCACACTGCGAGGACAACCACGGCTTTGTATAACAATGGTAAACAAACAAAAATGTTGCGCAAGTTTCCAGCAATGTTTAAAAGCAATCTAAGGGAAAAAAATTTAATCTCTCTGGGACTCAATAACTACACAGCAATGTGAAGAATTGGTAGCAACGATACCACGAAGAATAATGGCCGTGATCGATGCTAAAGTGACGCCAATGAGAGTTCCCCGAGAATTTATAATATTTAATTAAAATAGGGATATATTTTGCTACTTTTTAAATTGAAAAAATTTCATTAAGTGTTCAAAACCACGGGGTATTTATTGAACTAATAAAGTTAAATTAATTTTTCTAAATTTTACTTCGAATATTAGACACTTGTAATATTTAGCACTAGACGAACTGTTTTGCATTGGGGCTCGTATGTCAATAGGTAAGTTAGTGGCGTCAGTGGTTTGCGAATCACGGCTGTTCATATTCATACCTACATGTACGTTTATTATAGGTTCCCCCCAGTTCGCTTTATGTTCATCCAGAATACAAGCTCTGCTTACTTTTGGGACATGGTGGTGTGTTTGTCTCGGATAAATTATTATAATATAATTATTTAATTGAAACAACCTTTATTGTAAGGTTTCTTGCTCAACATAAACTGAGGAATTATTGGTCTCATTTAAGCTTTCGAAGAGTCACAGCTAATTATCAATTGAGTAAGGATCCTAAATAAAACGACGCAATTTTTTGAACAATTTATACGATTTTAACGTTTGTTGATTACACTTGTCCCAAATTTAAACAAATTTACTATTAACCTTCTAGTATTGAATCAACTTAAAAAAAAAACTTAGAATAGGTTAATTGTTTGATCTAATCAAAAAAACTTTCAATATTTTTTCAACACAAGATTTTGCTGATTACTTTAAATAAACCATAAATTAAGAACTAAAAGAACGAACAAATTCAAATACCGAACTCAGAAACACTACAAATTTTCCCAACTCTCAAATCATTTTTAAACAATACACAGCAGTAAGCAAAACCCCGACCTATTGTGTAATAGAAATCAAAAAGAGCGCACATACTATTTTTTCAACGGTTAGCAAAACAAAGCATTTTAAAAATGCCCTGATAGTGTCAGCTGCACGCGTTTTTTGTGGATAGTACTCGATGTATGCTGGTGGAGCCGGTACCTTTGCGTTATTTGTTATATTTTTTGTGATGATGTTAAAAAGCTTTGTAAGCAATAACATTGTTTCATGATAATTCTAGTGAAATTTATTTGTCTGCTTAATATTGGGATTAACGAATATTTTTTGTAATATTTCAATCAAATCAATTCCGATTGCCATTTTACTTATGCAGTTCATATGCGGAACTCTAACTAAATATACAAGACATCCGCTGCCAAATCACTTAAAATAAACTACTGATAAATACAATTAACGCAGATACACTTCACCCAATTTACCTAACATGAACCAAATTTATTAAGAAATGTGGGAGCAATTTTTAACCATCCCCTTAACTTGTTACCCGTTGAAATATGCTCGTGTTCAGGCTAAATTGAATGCTGCCTCGGTAAATATATTGGTAGAGAAAATAAAATTATAAAGTTAAAGGAAACGTAATAATGCTAAAATGTTGCTCATGAAAGTATTGAGAAGCGTATAATTTAACCTTATCGAACGATGTTAATATCTTGAATCATATCTTTGTTAATTTTCATTAGTTGTATTTCTTATTGTTCAAGAATGTTTTGCAGTGTTTTTAATAAAATTGGAAAAGATAGGCAAGCTCAACGATATAAAAGGCGTCACTTTAGGAATTCCCTTACGTGTTTTGAAATAATGTTGAACTCGCAGCTTATATTACATACAAACGAATATTTTTCAAAAATTCGATAAAACACCAAGTCCATACCGACATTCCAATGCAAAATCAACTTACATTCTATGATATAATACTGATTTTCACGATTTACTGAACTAAAGCCACAGGAAATGAAATTCGAATACCCAGTGAGCGCGCGCGCCATGTTAGTCCAAATGCGATAATTTCACAATACAGTGTCGGTTAGCACTGGATTATTAGATTTTGTCTCTTTGTGGTCGTTTGTCTGCTAAGCCTGCTCTGTGGCGCGATTAACCGTTTCCAGTATTATGCTTTTGGGAACTACTGATGTGATATCAACCTACTTACTTGCTTTTTTGGAGGATAATATACTGTGGTGTCGTTAAGCGTTAATTCATTTTTTTTTTTTTCATTTATTATCACAATAAATACCTAAAATAAAGAAAATAATATATAAATTAGCATAAGAAAACTACTAGGGTTTATAGGAAAATGCTTACCTAAGTCTTCTAATTTATAAAGACATCGCATTATACGTCTAGCTCGTATATAGTTTCGATATTGTAAATTGAATTTATAACTATTCAGCAAATTTATTTTGCATAAATACTAATCTGACGACGAATCCGCAGACATTGATATAAATATACAACTAAAAACAATAATAAAAAACTGCAAATTAATAAAAACTTATCAGCAACTAAAAAAAATCACAAAATAAGCAATTTGGCCGCCTCTAATTTGGCGGTTCTAACCTAGATCCTAGAGAGGTACCCTAAACGTCTTGAAATCTAACTTTAGGAGGGACATTTATTTGTATGACTTCTATTTCTCACGGAAACTTGTATGTTTTTCACCACTAATCGAGAAATATGTCGTATAATTGTTAATCATTGAACTGTGGGATAATTTTTCTGAAAAAGCATAACGGTTAACCGGGTATAGGATCATACAGTTGATTTTATTTGTTAAGATCTTGCCTGGGGCGTAGTACCGACTACAGTCCTTTTTATTTTGGATTGTATTTAAACACTTACCAAAAATGTACCTAATTACCTACCAATAAAATTCGAAACGCTTACCAAAACGGATAAATGACCACCAAATTGTGTTTCCTGAAATATTATAAAATATATCAAATTTTTTTTCTATTAAACGTCATAAAAATATATTGAAGCCTTTAAATTTTATGTCAGACCAAATATTAAACATTGTCACTAAATAGATGTTACCAATACTTAATGTCACGAGTTTTAATTTCGTTATTTTTTCTGAGATAAAAAAAAGTAAACGTCAATTGAACCTAACCTAACCTGTCAGGTTGACACCCAAGGGGGATTGCCAGGTTATGTGGGACTCTTACCCACTAAAGACCACCGCGGCATATCTCTGCCGCCTTTGCTGGGAACCATCCTAACCTAACCTAACCTTATCTAACGACTCCGCTACTGAACTTCGAATTACGAAATCGCGATATATTATGTAAGTTCAAAAGTATAGAAGTACGATGTTCATTAGTTCCAAAGTTCACTATAGCGAAGTATGGAATTCCGATGATCGTGTCTTTTCTTTTTGTTTTGAACCAAAGTCGCTCTTCGTGAAAAGCTGGAAATGGTACTTAATTTGGTCCTGGCGCTTCGCTGGGTACTCTGGGTACTGCCTCGCTTCGCTTGCTCGACTGGCGCGTGTATTATCTACATACAAACCTGTCCTAACCCAATCTATCCATTTTGAGTAGAAAAAAGAATATTTTTATAAAACGTGCAATTATTCTGTTGTGTGTTTATTTCTTATGGACCATAATACTTTAGGAACCTTTTTATAAAGTCCTTTTATTTAATTTTTTTGGAGTTATTTATTTTATTTGGTACTTAGATTCATTAATTAAGATAGATTAACCGTCATAATAATCATGTTTACGTGAATGTGTATTTAAATATTTGTATTCTGAATTTGTGCTCCGTTTGAAGGAAAAGACCAGCCAGTACAATTAAACAAAGGCAATCTTAACTGAAGCTTACGGTCCGCAACATTAGTCGATATAATAATCACAATTACTATCAGAAAACAAAACACGCATGATTAATGGTGTCTATGGGTGCGGACGCCATTTACAATCAGTGGGTTTGCGAGCTCTTATGCTGGCTAGGAAATTAGTAAAAATGTATTTATGTTAGTCGATCTCATTCTTCATTTTGTAACACCACGAAATGAAATGATTGATCATTCGGTTTTTTATTTGTTGATACAAAAAATTAATAGTAAAAACTTATTTAAATTTCAAAGAACATTAGCATTTTTTTAAATGTCATTACGGCTACTACACACTTTGAACACCGAAACAATTACAAATTAAACAAATAAGGTAATTTATTGAAAACCACATTTTTGTATTTTATAAGTCGTAATAAATAAATAATGATAATGCTTCAAGATCATTTTGAATACCTAAGTGAAAATGTTTGTAATCCACAATATTTGTAATCATAAAATGCATTACTAGCTTAACCTGTATTTATATATATTTTTCCTATTCTAATAAGTATGTTGGAGTTGACCTGTAATTGACTGAACAATAACTGTATTTCATGTAATAGTTTTAAGTGAATGTTTCGTTGTATCAGTTGGTAAACCTTTAATATAAAAAAGGTGTGACTAGCAGCCCCGACTGCACTCACCGCCTGATTGAAGGGCTCCGTACGGGCTCGACCCTACTCGGACCGTTTCGACATTTAAAGTGACTAATAACCATAATTACATTTTATAAATTCAAACATAACTCACACACATTTTATAGAAATAATAAACAGTTTTATTGTTTTCATAATCCATACTCCATATATAAACATTAATTCAAAGCGGGAAAAATACAATTTATAAGACGCCGGAAAAGATTTCATTTCCTCGAAAGGCGCGTCCGAGACTTTATCGAAACAGATAAATATTTTTACAAAACCACCCTATACAATAATGGATCCATTTCGAAATTGATCGCAAAAGTAATGCTTTACGAACTTTTAGTTCAGACAGAATTGAATTAGTAAATAACTTTTGGGTTTGGTAATGGTTTCTTAAGCATTATGTTGTGTAGTAAAACGTTGATTTAATATGTTCATTTGTTATACTTAATAAATATATTTACAATTAGGTTTCTGATGCATTTACTTCTCAGAACTTCCTATCATCGTGGTTTGCAAAGTTTTTGTAATACCCCCAACACGAATACGTAAGGGAGGCTGGGTAGTGGCGAGCCAAAGGGTTAACAAGTTGTAATTAATGTCGAAAGATAGTTCATATTTTTCTTATTTCAAATATAAAACAATTAAGTTTGTAAAAAAAGAAGAAAATCCTGCGATCGATTATCATTATGAATGATTTTATCATAATATAATCGAACGTGTTGTCTGGAAAATAGTGGAATTAATGGACGAGAATTTAAACAATTTCTATTATTCTATATGTAGCCAAAATAGTCTTATAGTGCTTTTCCAATTTCCAATACTAAATAGTTTATGTCTCAAATCCCAGAAATCAAAACGTTTTAAATTTTTAAATAAAGTAGAGAACAAAAGGTACACCTTTTAGGAATAGGTCCAGCATCCATAAAAGTGATGGTTTCCCCGGATCCATCCTAGTTTGAAAGGGGTCCGCGGAGGGTCCGAACAGGGTTTCAATTGTAGTCCAGGCTAAAAAGGTTCCACCGGTCGCCACCTAGCTGTATTACAACGCAACGCGTGCACTGTGTCGTGAACAACCGAGTTTCTGGATTGGACCTGTATAAACTGCGGGGATCCCGTAAAACCTTCGAACTGATTTAGGTTTTGGCTTACAGGGTTGGCTACGGCTTCTCGAAAATTCAGTCGACGGAAAGTTCGCCGTTTACCCTTTTGTAGGTAGTTAATATAATTGTCGTCCATTTCAAAAAATCCATTTAATTTTAATACATCTTCAGAACACAACATCGACCAAAATACAAAATTATATGACAAGTCACTAAACAGAGGATATGAATCAGGTATTAACCTTGTTGTGGTAGATCTAGAAACCTTGCAGGGATTATACCTTATTATCTAAAGCGTTGCAACAGTAAAAAATTAAGCCTGACAAATTACAGGAGTTTTAAAACTAATAATAAAAGAGAACTCTGTTTCAGAATAATTAATGAAATGGAAGTAAGTAATATTATTAACTCAATAAATAATTTGAAATAAGAACATTATTTTACACATAACTAAAGTTTCTACCCCGTACGATATATCTGTATCAACGATTGTGTGCGTTCGCGAAACGACCACAGGCACGGACCGAGTGTGTCTTATTGTAGAGGTTTGTGTCATAGTCTCGTAAACATATTGCTTACTGTACTCAGCATAGACGGCAAAGACAGAGAAGAACTACTTGAATAGTCCTCCCTAAATCCTCCCCGATGATAAAAAAGAATAGCCGCGAGATCCGACAAGTATTCGGTGTCCCAAGAGCATTCAGATCAACCTAGACTTACCAAAACAAACACACTTTCTCTTGCTATGCTAAAATTATTACAAAAACAAAAGTGAGTTTGATTCTGTTTACGGCGATGATAGATGGTCTCATCGTGACATTTCAGGAGTGCAGAAATGGAAATAACATATTGAATCGACTTGTAAATTAATTTCAGGCAGAGTGAAGCCACTGACCATAGTACAGTATTCCGTGAGCTCTCTACTGCTATTTAATTTATATATTAAAATACTAATTCAAATTACAATCTGTTAGCGTACTGTGTGTACCTGCATCTGTCACAGGGGTCAGCTGCGATTTTGTTTGCCACGTTCAACTTTTTTCACCCCTGGTCTCTGAAACTATTTAAATAAGTAGTTAAAAACAAACATTGTATTGAAATTTTATATTGTATTCTATAAATAATTTCTATATAAAGTTATACTTTACAAAACTCCTGCATTTGTCTGGGTCCTTTTGAGGTAATATTTTTAGTTTTGATAATTGCAGATTTTGGATTATCCCAAATAAAAGCTAACGAATTTTTCTACAATTTAATTTCCAATAACTTAAAAAAAATAGTAATTTAGCCAATATTCTAAAATAGTCATTGATTTCTAATTGCTGCTTTAACATTTTATTTGAAATGGCCAATATACAAACTTAGTTCCATAGCACTTATATCCCCAAAAATCAGCAAAGCATTATTTTAGTAAGTAACGAAAAAATACAACGCTGATGGTTCTCAGTTCCAAAACCCGGGGTTTTCACGCTCCATGTCCTGGTTTCCAGATTTTCGAGATGCCAGCCCTAGTTATTAATTGTTCTTAGGTAAATTTTTAGTAATGCACGATCCACGTGCATGCAAAAATATCAAAACCATGGTTTTAAATAAAAAAATACAAAAGCGTACACTTATCTCGTTGACTGTACAGGGTCAGAGTTACCTTTTTTTTTCATAAAATCTCATAAAACATCTTCGTTCATTTTCCAGTTTTTCAATTACATTGATGCAGGCGGAATGTCCGATCCAATGTAAATTTAATCCGTGCTCAGTTGTCTATAAGCCTAGAGGGTATGAATGCGAGGATGTGGTAAAGCTTTATAGTTCATTTTACTTATTCAGTAAAAAGTTGTTCAGTTAATTAAAATTATAATTGTTATTTGGCAAACTTGTATGAAAAAAGACACTTTTATTATGTTACTGATTATTTGATCATCACTTTACTGGTAATAGTTTACCTATGACGAAACCTTGTGACCTTGTGACGAAAGAATGTAATAATATAATATAAAGTTGTATAAATCTTAATGGTTCTTACTGTACTTTGTCTTATCTGCCCAAAATCTAACAAAACAAAAATCTATTATCACTAGTAATCAGTGTTGGGTTATCTAAAACACTTTAATGATTACCACCAAAATGTACACCTGGTGAAAGTCGTCTTTTTCTTCATCTTCATTTATTTGAGATTGCGTAAATAAAACTACGGCTTTTCAGAGGCGGAAAAAAAACAAACTTGTACTGCACACTGTTCTACATACTTGTACTAAAGTACTGAGAAATAAAAATTTTGCTATCGACATCCATTCTAAATCGTAATCCGCTATATAAAATTATAGGTAGAATTGTGAAACAATCTTTTATATTAAATCTCATAAAATCTTAAGGATGACTTTTGTAATCATTTCGCATCACTTATACTTAATCGTACATTTTTATTTAATAAATAACTTAGTTTGTGTATCCGTTATGAACAACTGTTTGGTTACGCAGCTAGCTTATTCATAACGTTTTCGCCCGCGGTCTTTCTTGCATTTATCTAAAAAAAAAAGTATTATTTATTAATAATTAAGCATTATAGTCGTGAAATCGTAAGCAACACATAAACCCGCTTTTATTATATTAGTTAGGGTGTCACTGCTGCTCTAATTTTATAGCTCTATGTGTCTGTGAATTCTCATCCTTTCATGTCCTTCCTCACTTGAAGGCGATAGGATGACCAAGCGATATTGTCATGTAAATGTCCTTTCTATTATTGATAGTCCTTCGCTTTTAGATATTGGATTTATGGGGTAAACAATTGAATCACGAGGAAATTGTATTTAAATTATAAACAGCGGTGCGGCGTACTGTAAAACAACCTGTTTGTTATCATTTTAATGTATATTATAAATATATGCATGTTTTGGTTGTTAACTGTAATGTAATGTTTGCTTAACATTTAATATTTATTATATACATTTAAAATTCAACTCTATCCGAATTACATAGCCTAAGTGCTAACCAACTATAGTGTTTTTGTACTAGATAACTTAAATAAAGCAACGATAAATTCATACACTTACTCATTGCCTATTAATATCTGATGAATATTTTAATTATTAAAACTATTCCGTAGCGGACCTTCATATACGGCCGGGTGGCGTAGTGGGTAGTCTTGCCTCATACGCCGGAGCTCCAGGTTCGAGCCTGGTCAGGCCATTCATTTGTGTGATAAACACAGATGTTCATTGTCACTGATATTTATACATGTATGTATATTCTGGGTTCCCCCCAGTTCGCTGCATGACCATCCAAAACACAAGCTCTGCTTACTTTGGGGCCATACATTTTGTCTGGGGATTTATGATAATTGTAATATCTACCATGAAAGTCACTCATATTTTTACTAGAGCTATTGTGTTAGTTAATATTAAGAAGCACAGTACGTATTGTAAAACGTTACACAGACATTAAGCTGTTTGCAAGACAAATTCATCATTTACACCTGAATAAAATACGTGCGTACCAAGCACACTTTCAGTACCTCTTCATGTTCTACCAAGTAATACGTTCATACATTTCAAAACTAGCACTTTTTTTACTTCACTTAAACCGTTTTAAAAATAAATGTACATTCAAAAACACACACAAAATCACCTGTCGGTAACCAAACCAAACCCTAAAAACACAGATCGTATTTCAAAACTACCAATTGTGTCGAGTATATTGTTTTCCCAAATAAAATCCGACAGTAAAGTTGCACCATTTATCAGTCAGCCACTTCAGAATAGCTGCCTTTAAATCATTTATAAAGATGTCGCCGACGAGTAGAGATTTTTCTTGTCTTAAGTAAATAAAAATCCAATCAGGATAAAATCCAATTTCGTTCTGTCGCCGCCCGACGGATTCGCTTGGGAATCACCATTTTTTTCAGTCGGGTTGTATAGTCGACTAATGAAGTTTGTCTTATTGTTAAATTGAATTAGAATGTATAAATATTTTTTTTTTTTTTGGAATGTGTGAAATGTAGGAATATTAAATATGATAATATGCTTAGGTTTAAGTAACAGAAAATGTGCTGAGAAATGTAGCAACTATCCGTTAGTATATGTTACAGCCTATTTGGGGTCTCCTCATCCAAGATAAAGTCAAATTAGTTTCATTTATGTAGGTAGTGGAAAACAGACCACATATAAGTTTGGAAACGGTTATTAACAGAATTTTTACTTAAGAAAATAGAAATACACCGGTAAAAACGAAAACTTAATTTCAAATATTTTCTGTCAATCCTTTCTGGGGTTTGTATAATCCAATTTGTTTCAATATTCAAAATGTAATCTAATATTATTTCTTATCATTACTGAATAAAAAATAATAAAATGAAAAATGTTACATGAAAAGATCCGCTGCATTTGATCAGAGCACAGGATTTGAATCAAATTATTTAAAAATGTTGGAGAATGCAATCAGGGTTTCTATTCAAAGATTAATTTTATTTAAGTTTGCATTTTCAGATCGTATGGAAGTATCTGAGCTATGTAAATTCGTCAATTGCATTGAATCCTCAAGTAAAAATACGGTAGGTGTCAGGTAACTTGTTTTCATTACTCAGACCCGTCGAGCTTTAAGTTTATAGTAATTAGTTAATATTAAATGGCATCCATATCATCTGTACACATTTGCTTCTGTTAAACGAACGAATTAATAATGTATACAAAAAGGTTGTACAAGTATATTTCTAAAAGCATTTCCATGAATTGTAGCTTGCGTGTTAGAATTTGTTGTAACTGCAATTGATCACGCTGAGTTAGTGTATCTACTTCTGTCTCTATAAAACACACAAGTGAAAACAAACAAAACGTCACAAAAGCATATACTCCCAGACGTAAACATTTTCCGGCAATGTCGTCATCTCAAATCCAAATATCAAATAGGTATACCGTAAAAACGTTAAAATACGTAGTCGAATGCAAAATTAAAAAGAAAATTTTAACTTTACCGAGTGAGAGTATCAATATCATGAGATTAGCGGCGAGAGTGGCGAGCCGACAACATTCGTCAAAAGGCGGAAAAAACACCGTGCACACAAAATTGTTCGAAATTTTGTAGGGTTGTTCCGATTATGGCCGCGGTAGTGGAAAAGGGAAAAAGCGTTTAGTATAGGCATGTTCTTACTTTGTCATTTTGAAATGAATGTGACTGTATTAGACCAGGGCTGAAGCCTTTAAATATGGTAAACAGTGAAAAAAAATAATAGTAGGATGAAACCCATTGGAAAAGGAGGCGAAAATAAAAATTAAAGGAAAAATCTTTATTGAGCGATGAAACATTTTTACACATACAGATACAAGGAGATTTCCTTTTAAGCTTTTTTGAAGCTTGTTCCAGGACTCTCCAAATGTTTATAAATATTATTACAATACAAAATTATCGATTGGTCTATATACTGTAAACCCATTATTAAAGATTGGAAGATTATTGTTCCAGAGCATTTTATATGAGTATGTTACTTATAAAAAAGCCTATGTTTTTCTTAATTCTTGTAATGAAAGAATGATTTTTAATTCTTGTTTATCTGATGAAATTTATGATTGCTTTGATTTCCCCATTACGAAACAAGAATTGCGAAAACAATACAACAGTTCAATAAATACTGGCAATACCGAAATAAATAAATACATAGCTGTTTGTTGTCCGTGTCCGAAATAAATTACATGACGTTTGACAGCCGTTTAGTTGACTTGGTCAAGACATGTCACGTGACACTCGATCGTATAGAGAGGTCTTCATTTGGCTGTCAAATCGGCTGTCTTCGCCATGTCCAGGGTTTCGTGTTAGAACCGTAGGTAGGGAATAGCCCTTTTCACCAGTTCCGAAGGGTGAATCCATGAATACACTCAGCAAACGCGAGCGTGAATATAAAATGAATAAAACGGAATAAACGCGAGGCGCCTGGGTTGTGGTTAATCATGGCGACTTTGAATTTATTTTAGCTTGCTTTTAGATTAAATTCTTTTATAATTTTTCGAATAGAAGTTGGTTTTGTGCTTAAATTTTGTTTTGGATGTATTTTGATGTGGTTTTCTGTAGTCACGTTACAGAACTACCAAGTGTGAGTGTTTATGAACAATATTTTACTATTTGTATAAACTAATAATACTGATGAAGATACTTAATTTTTCACAATCATACAGTGACCTTACGGTATTCCTCGGAATATCGTTTAGAAATGTTGAATAAAACTTATACATTTATTATATTCTGGCAAATTGTCAACTGCTTAAAAAACTGCAACACAAAGACAGTAGTACAGAAAAACTCACACAAATTACAGTTTACAACCAAAAACAGAAACTAATACCAGTAGATTTTTACCAAATTTGACGGCCTTGTATCATGTGTGGTAATACTGTAACCCTGTTTCACATGCTGGAGGTCCCGGGTTCGAGTTTGGTCGGAGCATACATTCTTGTTATAACAAGATTTACATATGATTTTCCTTTTTAATTGTCTTTATATTTTGCTTAATATTTCGTCATTTTGCTAAATATTTATATTTAATTGTTTATCTTCGTTGACAATCATGTCAACCCAATTTGCAATGACAGCCATAGAAGCTGCCTAACAGACTAAGCCTGCTGCACACGATTCTCTTAACTATATTTTATTATAATATAAATCTCCAGTTACAAGAAACAGAAGCCCTGATGAACTATCATCGACTAGATGGCATACTGAATACTTTAAATGCTTAGTTTGTAAGTATTCTACAACTATAAATAGCTACAGTAGCACCACCACAAATAGGAACTCACTGAAGATTCCTGGCTGGCAAGACGAATACACTAATTCCGAAACTTCAAATTGGAACTCGAATAGAATGCGGGCCCGGCTAACCTGAAGGCTGGCCTTAGAACATCAGCCTACTGCAAGCATCCAATCAAACCAGTCCACTGCAAACATTCAAACCCAGAACGGCCTGTTTGGTGTGGAGGTAAGTAGCCTTGCCTTCCATGCCAGAGGTCCTGGGTTCGAATCCTGGTAGAGGCAGATATATTATTATGTTTGCTTACTAGTCATGGATGTGTATTTACGTTAATTTTAGGTTTATTTCTAATATTTATATATAAAAAAAATATCTATGTGTGTATATATTTCTTAAGTTTATTTAGCCGTTATCTAGTATCCATAACACAAGTTCTTTAATGATACTTAATTTGGGCTAGATAATGTGGTGTGTTTGTTAGAAATATTTATTTATTTATTAGAAGTCTACTGCAAGCGAGTCTTCTGCAAACATCCAATCAAGAAAGAAGAAGTCTACTGGAAGCGAGTCTTCTGCAAACATCCAATCAAGAAAGAAGAAGTCTACTGCAAGCGAGTCTTCTGCAAACATCCAATCAAGAAAGAAGAACTCTACTGCAAGTAAGTCTTCTGCAAACATCCAATCAAGAAAGAAGAAGTCCTCAAGCTGAAGCCCTCAAGCATATACTGACGCTGCCTGCTACTGAAGCTACCTGCTACGGACGCTGCCTGCTCCTGAAGCTACCTGCTACTGATGCTGCCTGCTACTGAAGCTACCTGCTACTGACGCTGCCTGCTACTGAAGCTACCTGCTACTGATGCTGCCTGTTACTGAAGCTACCTGCTACTGACGTTTGCTGCTATTGACGCTGCCTGCTACTGAGCTGCCTTCTACTGATGCTGCCTTCTACTGATGCTGCCTTCTACTGATGCTGCCAGCCAGCGCCTGAGCGCCCTAGCCGTCGGAGCCTTCGCGGCGACTTGTAAAAGTCCGCGTAAAACCTACTCCGTGACAGTGTGATGAGCGTGTATGTTTTTTTTCGGGTCATGGATGTTTTCTTTTTATGTATGTATGTTTACTCTTTGTCCCCTTCTAGTTCACTGTGTGGTTATCCTTAACGCAAGTTCTGCTTACTTTGGACCTTACAATTGGTGTGTTGGTCTGGAGATTTAAAAAAATTCTAATTTGCTCACCAATATCAGTTTATAATATAAAAATTTTACACAACTGTTCAATTATGGAAAAATTTTACATCAAGCACCCTATATTAACAATCTTCGAATTTACGAGTACATTGAAATTTCCATTGTATCGGGAATAACCGCGTAATGAAATTCTTATCGAATACTTCCTCGATATTTATAAAAATATTTTCTTCGTGAATTAATATGAAAACGGTGTATTGTGGCGGTGTATGATGGATCGGCATTTCCCGATAGATTCTTCAGAGTATGCTGTTTACTAAGTAGGCTTAGATACTGACTTTACTTGTGTCTAGCAAGCTTTATAAGAACTTACGATTTTAAGTTATTGCACAATCTAGTTGCTAATTAGAACGTAAGTAGATTTCACATAATCAGCGCTGATTCTTACAGTGTCAATTAAGATTATTTATGTATTCATTCTTAATTTTCTTTTCGGGTCAAGGTTTTTAAGTTCATTCACAATTTTCTTTAATTTACACTTTCTTAAATTAAAAAGTTTAAATAAATTGAAAAATAGGGTAAAAGTGTCAGTTGTATCTTTTTCTTCTTTAGCACGAAATGGTTTGCATGCGAGGTTACCACAAAAACACTCAAACATGCTTTCGGTCTGATTTTCAAGTGTTATATTGTTCGAACTAGTCAATATAATTTTTTTTTTTTCATTTACTATTTATTTGTCTACAATATGTACTTCCTTATCACTTACAATAAATCGTACAATTTGATACGCGCATTTCGGAAGGTAATCAATAAATCCTAAATGTTTTCAGAAGCTGTTGTTGGCCGAAATAATTTTCTATAAATAAATAAATTAAATAATTATAAACATAGTTGTTAATACATTACAGAAAACGTCAAATATATCCAAATATAAAATAAAAGAGTTATGAACAAACAGCTAATGTCTTTTAATTTTATTGAAGTGTTTTGCAAATATTTTCACAGATTAAAGTTCAAGTAAGATGGATCACTTTTGTACATTAGTCTCCAAGGACCCCTCAGAGTGGTAGATGTTATAATTATTTAGTATAATGTGCGCGTTCTACTAATATTTTATACAAGTAAATATGGAGTTTTATTCTTTGACATAAGGATCTTTAGATATATTTATAACAAAACTGCTATAGAATATGTATATATTTTACCTTAAATAATATATTTAAGTATTAAGTGGGTAGTAAATTGTGTGTAATTTTTAAGAACAACCTGAGTAGTAGCTGAGAAGGTAAAAAGTAAACACATAATGTATGGTAATGATAATGGTAAATGGTATCTGTATCCATGGATATCATCAAGTAAGCTATGGCCGCGATTGCGTTTATTTTCGAAGCTCTGGTACAAACGGGAAACTAGCTGTACTCTTCCTTTCAATGAAACAAAACCGGTTATACATAGTTAATAACGCGGTTTTAATGTTATACCAAAAAAAAATCTAGTCATATTGTTTGTTATTTTAGTCTTTGTGAATTTTGTACTCCAAGAATATTTTTAAATCAATGTATGGACCCGTATTTTATTGATTATTAACTTAATTCTATTACCAAAGTACCGCAACCGGTTTCCAAACCGGTTTATCGATATCACCATGAGGTAGTCTCTGAGGTGCTAGGAACCATCTCGACAGTGTGCGCTCAGTACTCTGTCATATTCTTGCCTTATGTAGCGTAAGTCGTCAAATTAAATTATTTGATACTTATACGTGTCGCTGTATGATGGAAAATACTTTTCATTGCAAACTAACTGAAATCTTTGCAATGAAACGTATGGTCCAATGATTGCATAACACAAGAAATTCTGTAATTAGCGAAGGTTTTGGCGCTTTTTTGTAATACGATGTGATACGTGTTATGTAATGCAGGCATTTCATAATATAATTCTACAAGATATAATTCTACTTCAGTCTACTCGTACAAATATTGATTTTTATCAGTTAAAAAACAGAATATCACTAATCTAATAAACATTGCAAAATTCATACACGCCTCTTTACAGTTTTTTTGTTGTTTTGAAGATTTTAAATTGCAATTTTACGCGGTGTGCGCCGGAATATTAAAAATTAAAGTTAATAAGCTAAACCCGGCTTCCTTTGTGTTTTTCATGTTCGTAATGCGGGATAATTCAGTTTTGTAATTCCTCTAGGATGAGAGGTATTTTGAGCGTGACGTGTTGTGATTGTGATTTCTTTTTAAATTTTGACGTTTCGTTCTTAAACGAATTTTTTGTTTTTAATTTTATATTTTTTTCATTTGTGGTTACCTTATGGAATAACGAAGGTGATTTAAGTATGTTCAAATATATCCATATACAACATTTTTATTGCATAGGTAATGTGATACTAATGATTTTATTAATAATGCCAAAACATTGTTGTCATACATTACTATTTAAACAAGTTACAGTACCAATTTATGAGTTTCACTTACATAAATACTACAATTATGGATATATTTTGATAATTTTTTACTTCTGGTATTCTTATGGTGGAATTATGAAGATAAGTTCAGTAGTTAGTTCCAGGGTTAATCGGTAACAGACAAGCAACCATACCTGACCTCTCTGTCATGTTAGAAAAAAATACTTAAATACTTTCAATACGTCGTGCACATTTAAATATTTTATATGGTATAAATAATATTTTAATAGTGATAAAATGACTTTCTTGGAATGTTTTATTCAATCAGTAAACTTATGAATTTAGTCGTCACAGCATCTGTTTAAAGCATGTTTTGCGGATTATCTCACTAGCTTCATATTATGTTCCGATCACATTCCGGCCCAAGTCTGTCCAGTCCATCAAAAATTCGCTCTACATCCACGGCTCTGGCGAAAAGTTATACAACTTCTCGCAACCAAAGAATCATTCCTATCGTTAGTTAAATACCAAAACAAAATATAAACCTAAGTATATCACCGAATCAAATATTAATTAAACAGACTAAGGATCAAACACTAAAACCTTAACTCGGCAACTAAATAGAAAAATTGCAAAAACGCCGAAGACGCTCGAAGTACTGTCGCGTACTTAAGTGTCAAGAGGCGATATATTTTCATTTTCAAGTGCGGCCCAGTGGCGCCGCGTGCGGCTGACTGCTGGAGTTATTGCTCTTCCGACAAGTGGCCTGATGTGTCAGTATTTCAGTTTTATTGCAATGGGGAAAAACCATCTTGGACTTTAGGTATAAAAGGATGTTTTTGGGTAAGGATTTTTCTAAGTATTTGGATGTGCGTTAAGATTTGGAAGTTTCTTTGTTTGGTACTTTAGGTAGCGATGTATTTCACTTGTCGACTAATTTCAAAGATAAATTATTTTTTTATAGAAAATTTTTAATTTGGTTTGTTTTGGAAAGTAACCAGTTATTTCTATGAAGAAAGTATCTGGATTAAGTAACCACACAAGTAAAACCTTGCGATATAAATAAAGAACTTCTTCTATTAAGCTCAGTTGAAAATATGCAAAAAAGTAATATATTTTGCTCTAGTTTAACTTAAGTTTAACTAAACTAGTTAAACTTCCATCATACCAACATCCATAAATTTAAAGTGAAATATAACGTCGTACTTATGACCTGAGTATGAAATATTTCATTAGCGATATACAAGTTCACCGTTTTACCAAAAGTCATCTACCTTAAATATTTATAAATTGTAATCCGTATAAGCCTCCTTGTCGTTACGTTATCTATTCCCAACACCTCTCCTTTCAATATTTATTTTATTTTAAAAACGTCACTTCGTTTTCAAATGGAAGTAGGAATCAAATAAAACGTAGCCATAACAAAGGCGAATCTTTTTCCGATGACGCAAAGCCACATCGATTTATCATAATATCCTTTCACTTGATACTCCAAAGAAACACGAAAGTAATGGTCTTTCTTAGAAAAACTGTCTGTTCATTGTACATTTCTGGATCTGGGTTAGGCGATTGTGCAAAAATATTATCCGAAATTCGATTTCTTTGTGGATTTCAGATTTTTCTGCATAGTGTATTCTTATAATTAAAAAGGCTATTTTTATTTCTCATGCGCTGTTTTATTACTCATTTAGGTCAAAACGATTAGTACGATTTCATTTAATTAATAAATTAGTTCCTTTAAATTAAAGTTTAAGTCTAAATAAATTGTTTTTATTTTAAGCAAATACACAATACGCAAATTATGACAGCATCAAACAAAACATTAACAAGATACTTAATGCAAAAACGTACCTAATAAATCTCCAAGGCTCCTCTTTATTTAGCAAAGCAAAAAGCACTTTTCTGTGTAATTATCCTCGAAGCTCCCTCGAGTGGTGACTCGTACAATAAAAAAAGTCATCTGTGATTTTTCATCTCGTCCCACGGCCCGCCTATGTTAGGCTGCTACTTTATAGAGTGGGCCAGTTGATTTGACCCTTTTTAATTTTATTTATACGCAACGAGAAGTTTTCATTGGTAATAGAATTTATTTTGTTAAGATCTCGCGTGGGGCGATACTTTCTATTTTAATCGCCATAATAATCACGTTTGCGTGTTTCTGTTCCAGATAAAAGGAAAGAGCAGTCAGTGTCATTACTGGAACAAAGGCATTTTCAACTTAAGCTTACGGTCGGCAAGGCATCATTTATCAATAACCAATAAATAACAATATAATTAATCAACAACATCTAGGATTAATGACATTGGCACGGCTGAAAATTGGTAAGGATGCTATTTGCCATCCGGTGGGCAGCGTGCTCTTCTTGAAACCGAATAAGCTCTAAAGGACTTTTGGAGCTTATTCGGTTTCGTGATGGTTAATACTTATGCATCTCAGTGCTAAAGGTAATGGTAAATATTTTTAAACATCGGTACTTTTTATTGTTGTAATCCTATTTGAATGGTGATCGCTGTTATATATTCATAATTTTTTTTATTGAGAGCTTGAACACTTTTTAATATATTTAGTAAAGCTACAAACATAGATTTATTCAACACCAGCATTCATTCAATTCATTTCATCCATTTCATTTTCATTGAAAATTTTCATTTTATTAAATTTATTTGTTATATAATTCAATTTTTTCATATGTAAGTACTATCTGTGAAAGTATATTATTAGCTATAGTTACAAAAAAAAATTCTTTAGGTCGGAAGCTATTTTTAAAGCACATTTTACATTCTGCAACAGCTACTTCCTCAACGGCCTGCTCGAACGCAGTGAGCGCATTGAACGCATCTTCTGGCAATGAATACTATATTCCCTTGAACTAGTTTTTTAATTTTAGGGAACAAAAAGAAGTCACACAGTACCAAATCAAGGCTGTAAGGCATATTATGACACAACAATTTTACCGGTGTGGCGTTTAGGAAATTCCTCGTCTTGATCGCGGAGTGCGCGGGCGTGTGTGTAGTCGTGGTGGAGCAAAAGGTCTCGTAGTCCCGTGTTCGATGGTTTGTTGCTCGCAGCAGCAATAACTTCTGGCAAGCATTTGGTAGTGTACCACTCTACATTGATGCTACTTTGGTTTCTCATGACAATTTATACTAATCACCCCGTTAAGGAGAAAAACCTAGCGATCACAATTTTTCTAGCGCTGGTCGATCATTTCATTTTCATAGGCGTTGGTTCACTTTGAAACAGCCATACTGCTGAATGGCGCTTTGATTCTGGATCTTATTGATCAATCCAAAATTTGTCCCCTGCTATAACTGTCCCCTGTCAACTAGGCCGGAAGAACCTGTTTTGAATTTTTCAATCATATCATGGCACTGTTCCACGCGCGCCTCGTTTGAGCATCGGTAAGGTAGTGGGGCCCCAGCGCGTAACAATGTTCCTTACCCTAAGGTGGTTGTGAAGAATATCATGAACATTTCCCAATCCAATCTGCAGATTGTGTTGCGCATGTGATTCTCTGGTTTTGTTGAATGAAATTTTTATTGTAGCACGTTTTCTTCTGTAACAGCAGTCATAGGAACCACATCTTTCTACATCCTTCATTTAATCTAAATCTAAGAGACCGCACTTGAACTCGCTATACCAGCAGTACCCAGTTGCTTCACAATGCACCTTGTTCATAAAAGCTGATTGAAGTTGATTGAACGATTCGTCAGGTTTCAAGTTGGACTGGAAGGCGTAAAAATCATTACACGAAAATGTTTCCAATGCAGATCCATTCTTCTATGACACACAAAGGTTTCATAATGTCGGTAAAAACTTCTTAAGGATATTTAAATTTCGAACAAATATATTTTTGCTGTTAAAGAATCGAATTTTGAAAATCAATTATAACTCGCCACCCTACCGTAAATAAAATGGTTTTTTTGCTTAACTTTCTGCGAGGCCTGAAGTAATATAACAAACAGCCTCATTTAGCAATTGCATTCTGTGATAACAAAGTGAGATCAGCAGAGTCTAGGCACAGTTGCCCCTTACCACGTTCTCGATTACCAGCATGGATTACGTTTGAAATAAAGAGGTCTAATTCGTAAATTAATCCTCGTAAAAATATACTTAAGAAAAATAAGTGATTACGCTTGTCTACCATTTATCTCAAGTTATCGGCCATTATTCAAATGAAATAAATTTAAAACTTGTCTTTTTTTATTCAGTTGGGGTTTCAAATTTATTTCATTCGGGAATTAATTTATTGATACTTAACAAAACTAGAAAAATTTTAAAATTACTAAACAGATTTGAACACATTTTGATAAACAGTTAAATATTGATAGGTATTCATTTTCCACAATTGACCAATCACATCAAATAGACCCGTAAATTCAATTCAAGTATCAAGATGTGTCATGATTCTCTGAATCGACATCGGCGCTGAAAATAAATTTCCGATGCCTTACCATAAATATATTTAACGACTTAACGCCCACAGTCCACTATGAAAACCGTTTTTTCATTCGCGTTTAGTACAACCCTTGGGGTAAGTCAAAATGAAATTGTGTCATAATATTCACATATTTACAATATCATTTTTCTATAAAAGTAGCAAAAAATAATGACTTAAACTCTGACAGAATCTTTTAACTTTCATACAAAACTTGAGAAGCTTCTTAAAAATATAATAATTCACAAGCTTTCAAAGCTTTTATCTACATACACTTACCCTCGACGTCCGCTGCTCCTGTTTATTCACTTAAAAAACCATTACACTCAAAAAGAGCAACACTAATAAATATAAAGAAGCTACATTTTCTTGATAAAAACCGAAAATCGCACGTTATAACGTGAGCTTTATTTTGAACGGGGCAAGTATCAAAATCGTTTGTCCTGTTTAACGTGCGAGGCTTTAAAGTAGGCGAACAAGATGTCAAAATCAATTCTTGCTACCATTTCTCAATAAAGTTTGTTTTTCGTATGCATCAAGGCTTTTAAACTTTGACATGAGACGTGGTAGTAGATGGTACTGTCAAAGTTGGCTACGAGTCCACGACATAAACAAGGAGTTTTGTTTGAATATAAGTATATTTGTATAAGTATAAGTAAGTTTGAGCATAAGTAAGTTAAGTATTAGAGAATAGTTGAGACAAGTTAATGTTGTTTGAAATTACTTTTATATCACATAATCCATCTGTCAACTTTAGCTACAACTAAGCCAGTCAAGAAAATCAATCTTAAGTCTTAAGTCACCAGCGGCCGCCATGGGCTATAGACCTCTATAGACCCGCTGTAGAGTGGATTAAAAATCGAACAATACCGAACTAATTTCATTACCTATTGGACATTAGGAGTTAAATTTTTTTTTGTTTCGGGGGGGAAAATGCATTACGCATACCACCCGGGCGCAGGGGGCACCCGACACTTTCTAGTCATGGATGTGTATGTATGTTTATTTGAGTTTATTTCTAATATTTATATATGAAAAAAAATATATATCTATTTGTGCTTATACTTAATTTGGGCTAGATAACGAGGTGTGATTGTTAGAAATATTTATTTATTATTTATTATTATAGTTATAAACACATAAAATAATAACAGGTTATAGAGGCGCAGTTTTTAAGGTGCTGTTTTCGCGATGTTAAGAACCCGTTTCGATCCCTGGTGACTACCAAATGTACCAATGAGTTTTTACAACTTAGTAACATTAAGCCAAAAGCTCTAACAGTGACGGAATTTTTAAAATAAAAAAATATATAATTTTTTAAACTTAAGAAATTAGTAAGACAGTATATGTTAAGCCTGCCAACACAGAGTAAGCAAGCTTGGGTGCCTATGAATGAATTGCCTGAAACCAGCCCGTTATGGGTTAGACTGGTATCCCTGTAGTGGAATTATGAAGGCTGCTGTGGAAGGATATGATGACAGTTTGTGTGTTAATACCCTTTGACACCGCTTTCTACTCATAGAACTGCATATATCCACATATATATAATTTCCAGCTGCTTACACTATTCGTAATCCACGCCTGTGTGCATTTTTTCTTGTTTGGAAATGTCAATGTAAATGTATGGGTGATGTGTACGGCTTAAATTTATTTGGGTGCAAATTTATTTACTTGTGAACTAATGGAAAAGAATGCTACACAATGTGGGATTAGTGGTATTGCAAGTAAATTCAAGCAAAGGCATGATTATTTCTCTTTATTATAGTTCTGTAGTATTTTCGGCCCGATTATGTGGGTGTTGAATAACAGCTGCAAAAAAAATGATGATTTCAATCCTCTGCACCTTAAACGAAGTATAAAAAACATAAATTGTTTTTTATGAGAATAACATTCTAAAATAATGTAGGAAAAATATTCAATGAAAATATGTGATGCCATGTGTGACAAACGTTTAATGTTCCATTGATGACAAAACTTTGGTTTTGGAACCCATGAAAAAAAAAATTTAAGCAGGTTAGGAAATGGACCAAAAACTTTCAATAATATATTTTTCATACATTTTTGTAATTGATACTATAAATATAATAAAACATTTCTTAAATAATACTTTATTAAATTGTTTCATACTGTATAATAAACTCTTTTATTTTAATAATTATGAAAAGTTTTTCAGCTTTGATCGAAGTCTTAAAAACTTGAGTTTCATAAAAAAAACTTTGTAAATATAAGTAAATGAAAAATAATTAAGCCAGTTTTATGTGCTATTTTGGCCAAACAATATTAATCTTTCGTCCTGTCTTTAACATATAAATTGTCATGAATTCACCATCCCCGATTTTTTATCGCTCCGCTCAACGGATACCGGACGTCTTACATCAAAAGCCCCTTTGAAGATGTTGAAGCAAAAAGACGGTCCCTCATGTTTGCTGACAACAAACTCGTAGGCGATAGTACTGAGGCCATTTTATTGACTTCGTAAAATAAAAGTCCACTGGAAAAGTTCTTGGTTCACCTTAGTGGGGTGATTCCTGGTGGACACATTTAAATAGAAGAATCTTATACCAACTCAATAAATTTTCTTATTTTTTACTTTTTTTCTCATCTAAAAATCACTTTCACACAAACACACCATGCCCATTTTATTCAGAACACAAACCACAACGCAAATTCAAGGAAAACCCTAAAACACGTTCACATACCTACACCCTTTGCAATGTAACGTATTATTATTATTTTGTTATGTGAATAGCTAATAACAGTTTATTTAGTAATATAAAAAAAAACCACTCAGAAGATAATATTTCTATATGTATTTTGTATCATTAAAATAACTAATTTGGTCTCAATATTTAATTATTTCTCTTGGTGTTCAAACAGCTTACATTCTCAATGAGTTAACAAACATCATAGAATATGGTTTAAAAAAAAGAACATAAGACAAAAAATTGAATAATGTTATGAAAACATCATTAAAACTAATTATAATCTCAGAAGTGGACAAATTAAACCAAAAGAAAATTCACATTATTTTGTCAAGTCTGTTTTATTACTTCAAATAAAAATGACAGATACAAATCAGAATGAGAAAAGGAATCGTCATAATAAAATAAAGTATAAAATAATATAGGTTTAAGTACAAGCCATAGCTTAGTTTAGGCATTTCTCGATGGGCTGACGTTGTACCATTTATGTCATTCTTGCAATAAAATTAGCTTTTATTTAAATTTTATCTACATACGAGTAAGAACAAATGACGTAAATAAAAAATGCTGGAAACGCTGAAAAACTTACGTTCAACATTTCGCTGGGCTTTATAGGCTCTATTTATGGCCTCTATTTAGCTGTAGCTGAATATTAATTTGACGACCACACAATTGTTCAATAAAAAACATTAATAGATAAAAATAAAACGACGCAGAGTGGAACAAGTTCACAGTAACTATAGTTTCCGCCTTCTAAAGTAATACGATGTGACTGAAACGCCGTAAAGTTGCACTTTTAAAAATATAGAGGTGAGCGAAGTTCCTGGATTGAGCTACATTTCTAATGGAGTTTGCGACTCCTTACATGTACTGAACACTGTGAAATGTGGTTATTTTTCAAATGTTTAGGAGCAAAATATTATTAATAATAATAATAATAATAATAATACCCTTGACAATCACACCAACCGCGATTGTCTAGGGAATAATGGATGACTGCACAGCGAACTGGGAGAACCCAGAATAAACGCATGTATATAAATATCAACCATCGTGACCCTCATTCACGGGGCATTCATTGGTGTGACGAGCACAGCGGTTTGTTCTCGGGTCATGGTTGTTTATATTCATAAAATCCCCAGACATATAAGCGAACTGGGAACATAAATATGTATGTTTATTCTGGGTTCCCCCCCAGTTCGCTGTATGGTCATTCATAACACGAGCCCTGCTTACTTTACAGTTGGTGTGTTTGCCTGAGGATTTATGTATTTATTTATATTTATTAGTAGATATTTCCTTCGTACACCTTTGGTGGACACACGGTTTATAGAGAACTTATATAACATCGAACCGGGAAACATACGCATTGAATAAGAAAACTTTTTAATAAGAAAAATTGTTTTGTAGAGAATATTTTGGGAGAAAGAAAGGCGGCCATTTTATCTGGCATAATTATCAAGTTTACGTTGTTGTGTTCCGATTAAAAGGAAAGGACAGCCAGTGCGATCACTGGAACAAAAGCAATTGCAACTGAAGCCAACGATTTTACGCGTCATTTCAAACAAAATTGACAGAGTAAAAACACCTACTGCTTATAATGTCCATGGATGCGGATACCTGTTGCCATGGTAACCCATTAGGTTGGTCCCGAGTTCGTTTGAAATCTACTACTCCGGCTATGAAACACCAAGACTACTACCAAAAACTAAAAAATAACTGTCCCTAAATAAATGATAAAACCGTAATAAAGCCACGGCAACTTAAAACAGTAGTGTTCAGTACAACAGCCTTAATTTAGCTACTGGGCTTTAATTGGTCAAAAAGTTATGATTGTAATATAGTGTAGGTTGTAATTATATAGATATATGCAGATTACATACTTGCATGATTATTTAGGTCGGAAAAGGCATTAAAATAAAATGACATTATAGTTTATCTGCTCTTAAGTTTAATATAACAGTACTATTCATTAACTATAATAATAATAATAATAATATTTCTAACAATCACACCACATTATCTAGCCCAAATTAAGTATCATTAAGAACTTGTGTTATGCATACTAGATAACGGATAAATAAACTTAATAAATATATAAACACACATAGATATATATATATATTATTTTTATTTATAAAAAATTGGAAATAAACTTAAATAAATATACATACACATCCATGACTAGAAAGCAAATATCATAAAATATCTGCTCCTATCAGGATTCGAACCCGGGACCTCTGGCATGGAAGGCAAGGGTACTTACCTCCACACCAAACAGGCCGTCAATGAAACCATAACTTAAACAAAGGTCCACTATTTCCATAGTTTTTAAACAAAACTCAGTGTAACGTAAAAACTAATCATTGATGTATGTACGAATAAATAATAAGAACTATAAAATATGATGACAAATAGTTGAGTTCAATGAGCTTTTTTTATGACTATACCTTAATTTTGTATAAAATTTTATAATAATTACTAAAAAGAAAGTCATAACCAAATTATGTATATAAATATATAAAAGACATAAAAGCAAATCAAGGAATACGTAACTGCGTGCATCTTTACCGATACAGACAAGGTTCTCGAACTATAGGTTAATCATTATGAATAAAGAAATACTTGAGGTAATCTTTATGATTTAAAATAGATGACATAGATATTCAGTTGAATAAATTACTTTAAAAAATGTCGAAATCTTTACATATTAAATAATATCACTAGAATATATATTTATGTAAGCTTTATAGCCAAATATTTTATTTTTGTGCTTTTTATTTGCTTGGGTTTATGTGCGAAATTGTTTTTTTTGATCGGCAACCGTCAATAAAAAAACATTCGCTCTGTTTTTGTGCAACAAGTGAATGCAGCCTGCTTACTAAAGAGATAGCAAACTAACACAATAAATAATTAATTAGTTGTTAATCGCTTATTTTTCCTTTTTTCCCTATTACATGAAGTAACAAATATTTTTGGATGAAATAATTTGTGGTGCAATACAATATAGTTATTATAAGTTTACTCTAATGATGGCTATTTTAACACTAAAAATAAAAATAAAACTAATTACTATTTAGCTCAAGTGATTATAAAATATGGTATAAACCTTATTGATTATTATAATAAAAATAATTATAACTATATATTTTACTGAAACATAAGTGGCCAACGACACGAACATTTTGAACTCAACCCTTTCAAAACGAACATTTCAAAAATGCCACCTCAATAATTTATTGACAAACAATTACTCCATCTACCAAATAAAAGTAGGCAT
Source organism: Marasmarcha lunaedactyla (assembly GCA_923062675.1). Taxonomy (NCBI): domain Eukaryota; kingdom Metazoa; phylum Arthropoda; class Insecta; order Lepidoptera; family Pterophoridae; genus Marasmarcha; species Marasmarcha lunaedactyla. Next base: position 9,311,371 of record OV281358.1, read on the forward strand.
TAAAATCCGGCTTCGAAGTTAAACGGCTGCCATTTTGAATACGTTCCTTTTGGCGCGAAATGCGAGACCTCACGCACATTGACAGAAAATAAACTGGCAATCAGAAAGGAGTGCAGTGTCGGAGGGAATCCTCATAAATCCGAAGTCGACTCCACTCGAGCCTTATTCAATCTCCGGGGGGAGGCACATTGAGCTTTGCTTACTGGAAGAGCTTTGGAACGAGAAAAATTATTTTCAATATGTAGACGTGGTACTTTCAATTGTTATAATAGCCATAAATATTTTTTAAACTTCGGTAGGCGTTGTGGCTTTGCGTGTAAGCTTATTAAAAACAATAACTATGCCTTGACAGTTACTCGTAAGACTATCTGTGTTAAAGAACCTCATCATTTGGTGTACTTAATATTTTGGAAAATCTTATTTTCTTTCCAATACTGATATCTGTGCTTGTGTATAAAGTAGGTATGTAATTCCTGTTTTACCACAGTCTTGGAATTTTTTAAAAGGACCAAACATAGTCTAAGTTTAATTTTAAACTTCTCAGCACTCCTTTTTAAAAAAACATCATAATCTTATGAAGATAAAAAATTCATATAAACCAATAAAAAACAAAACAGAAATTAAAAAAAATCGGCTGATCAGTCTATTACAAGATCTTAATTTTATTATCGACTAGTATTATTTAATAGCTACGATGTTACAGCCCGATACAGAATCAAATAATACTTATAACACCCATCCCAAAAACGTGTTAAGCATAAGCTGATAAGTTAGATGATAAGTTAGATATAAACCTTGTGCCTTCCAGTACTTCTCGCTCTGTGTTCAGATACTTTACCCCGGAGGTCGTGTTTCGCGGGTCTCGATATAAAGGTCCTCTTTATAAAGCCTGACCGCAGATTCACTTTTGTATAGATTCAATGTACGAGTCAGCAATACTTTTGTGAGTATTTAACGGATTAAAGAGGTTACAAGCGATATGAGTATTTTGAGAGTATAAGAATTTTGTTGGTGGGAATAGGAGTTTAAGCAAGATCGTCGGAATATGGCGATTTTCAACTCATAAAATCAAGGTTTGGTGCAAGCATGAGATGGAAAACCAGGTATATAAGTTTTTCAATAAATTATGCGTCACCGTATCATAACATTAGTACTCATTTTTAATTTTAAACTGGTTTGCATAACTAAAGTAATTTAAAACTTTTATATGTGTATTAACAAAATTTATTTCAATTCGAAACCGAGGCTATCAAACTTATGCAACCAATATACATGTTTTAACTGATTAAACGAACCCGCAACCAACGAAACAAGTTTCTGTAAAACCGAAAGAGATAAGCGGTATAATACTTTAGCTTTCGTATGAACGTTTTCATTTCCTCCGACCCACTATTTCACCCGTAAACGTTTTAAATAACGACCAAACCATTTAAATTTTACATCTTGCCAGAGCTGAGCTGTAAAAGATGCAGTTTAATGTCTAGACATCCAGGAGATTACTGGGAAGTTGTCAATCTGGCCGCTAGATGGTGTGCGACAAGGTCGTAAAGGGTTTTATGATCATTTGCGATGTGACTTTCATGCCGTGCGCACGTGTAAGTAAGTGAAGGAGTTTTGATTGATTTGTCATTTTGAAGTGACCTTAGAGGCCACTTAATTCTATTATTTATCTTTAGGCTTACAAGAAAAACTATATGATAGTGTCATGAATAAATAAGTCTTCGTTTTTCTATAGTAGCAATCTCTAAATCAATAAATAGCAATCTCTCGAAAATATCTTGTCCATAACAAATATCGTCTTATTTGATTATTCGAATTGATAAAATAACAAATAATCTAATCGATCTAAGACAAAGACAGATGAAATGTCTCAGCAGGCAGACAAACACGGTCTCCAACAAGCGAAGCTAATAAAGTTTGTGATGCACCAGCGCGGGTCTCTTTACGAGCAGCATCTCTAGGAAATTGAATGTGGTATGCGGGTAGACTACAAACTGCCACTTTGCTTCTACTATCGGATTGCGAAACGTGTTTTCGAAGATAATGTGACAGTTAGTGATGTTTACGCTGAATGGTATGAAGTCATATGAGAAGTGGTAGTTCTTTTGGTTGATTAACTTTATATGATCAAAAAAAGCAAAACGGTAAAATCTGGTTCTTACCTGTGTGGTAATATGATGTAGGGTCATAATCACGTTATCACATAACACACCACGTTACACCGGACGATATTTATTATTAAGGTCTGTACCATAGTAAAATTTTATTCGGAACTGAAAAGATACGAGTACAGACACTTGAATCATTGCAGTTTAAAAAAATATGTTCAGTGTCTGTCAAACCACAAAAGAAGTATTAGCGAAACGTCCTATCCTTTAGCCAGTACAAAAATATTTAAATCCACAAATTCAAATAGTATTTAGAAAATTAGGGCCAATAATAAAAAATCTATTCTGCACATTTTAGATAACTATACTAAGTAGACAATATTTAGCAAAATCACACATAGTACTAGCTAGTTTCAAAATTGAACAGACTACAAGGAGCCTGTGAGAATATCACTAGCCAGCTTTCATAGTTCTTATGTTCCAATATGCATTCAGTCAATTTACGTAGTCCAGAGATAACCGTACGCTTGTATTACGGAAAGCTGTGTCAATTTGCGATATTATGTACAATATGGAATGGGATTACCGAAGTTATTTATCAATATTATAATTTACGAGGTCTGAGGCAGTTTGGATTGCCTGGTATTTGTTTGGTGGATACCTTAATGACTACACCAGGCAAAGGAAATATGACTTTGGTTCAAAATGTATTATGGGATATTGGAGTAATTTATCTGGGATGTTTTAAAGAAGGTTTTTATCGACAAAAGACACAAAACATATTACGTAAGTTGATGTCAATCTTTCAAGCATGTCTTTTCAATGCCCAAAATTTATATCTTAAATCAAATCTATTATTCTTGACATGATAGATGTACGTCTTTCATAGCTACTGAAATAATTTAAGAGTACATGGTTTTGATTATGAAATGAGCGGGAATATTGCAGGTTGCGGGATCCTAAAAGAATAATAGCGTTTTAATTTATTGCAAACTTGAAACGTCCAATAATTATCGCATCGTAGTCAAATTGTATCCTTCTATTCCATGTATTATTACGAGTGCCTTAAGTATCCATTTAAGGCATTCCAAGCGGGCATCTCTAAGTGCGGCTGTTGGATAATCATTTATCCCGAAATATTTGTAAGAAAAAGACACATCCAATATTTATAATTTTTAACAATTAAACTAATTTCAAATGTCATGAATTGGACAATTTTAAGAACAAGTGCCTCAAGCCGACTGTCCTAACGGTAAAGGAAAACATCGCGAGGAAATCCACACTCCATAAAAATTATTTTCGAAGTTGTTTGTGAAGTCTGCCAGGCCGCAGTAAGATGGATTATAAACTACCTGACACCAACCTGTTATTAAGGTCCTTCTTTTTCTTCTTTAAGTGCCTCTCTATTGGCACTTGGCTGACAAGCTTCTGAACCTGTCACTGTCCCTGGCTTGTAAAAAGTTGTTCCACGGTTTTGACTCCGGTCCATTCTCTGATGTTTTTTAGCCATGATATCCATGATATCTCTATTTACCCATCATGATGGTAAGGTCATGTTAAGGTCCTGCAGTGGGATAATTAAGGTTGTCGTGATGAAAATTATTACGTTGTAAAAGAGTATTTAACGTGCAACAAACTATATCTTGACCATAATACGTAAACATAATATATATATATATATATATATATATATATATATATATATATATATATATATATATATAATATAATATATATAATACGTAAACGATAATAAGAAGCAGTAAGGCATATTCTTCTGTAGCAGTTGTAGTTAAACTGTTCCCATTTCTTGCCTTACTTTTCTTGATCAAAACCCAAGGAGCTTACAAAATCATACTTTACTGCAAACACTAAAACCAGTTTTGTTCTTACATAAACAATAGAAAGGCTATTTGATTTTTATTTCCAAGTTATAACAGTAATAACCCCCGTAGGGCGCAGTCGGATAGAGGCAGGGAGTTTTTACGATTGGGCGTCCAGCGTGCTATAGTAAATGTTTTATTGGGAGAATATGACGCGTCAATATGTCGAGTAAAGTTTGTGAATTATTGGTAGTAAAATTCTATACTTAGTTTTTGTATGTGTGTTTATTTTAATAATGTGCACATGAAGTACATTACAGTAATTTAAGAATGGTGTATTTTTATTTAGTAGCTGGGGTAATTTTTGTATACGTGTAAGCTGGAGTATCAATATTGGAGGTACTTACCATTCTCTTTTTGTATTACCTGTCTCTTAAAGCACAGGTTTACAATAATTTAAATGTTGCCAGAAATTCTTGCTTATTACAGAAAAAAATATCCAATAATGTGAGTAATATATTCTTAAGCAACATTTGTAAACTGGCATTTTGAAAAATAAACTATTATTATTATTAACGGTTATTTCAATAATCTGTGTTTTGGCTGCGGCTTAAAGTAAGATCGAGCAGGGCAAGTGAAATACCGAGGCAAGGGAAACACTCCCTAATATCTTCTATATTAGAGTTTTAATTAAGGCCTGCAGGTGTCGATATTGTAGTGCTAGTCGTAACAGTCCCGGGTCAGCTATGTAGATGTATCTGCTGCTAATAATTCAAAAAATATATCCGTTAAAAAATATTAGTCTGAGGAAACGAAAAAGGCGAGTGGCAGGTATTTTTTTAAATAATTGTTTTTAGTAGTAAAAATCGTGTTTTGGAGCTGTTCTGAATGTGAGTAATATAATTTTTAACTATTTTATCATCTGTGATTATTTGTTGTGTGTAAAAGAAACTAATTTAATTATTATTCGGTATTGGTATAACTTAATCTTAAAATTATGAAGTGAGGCATGTGAAACTATACAGTACGAGGCAAGTGAAACATATGTTTCGCTTACCTCAGGTCAGTGGTTCTAAATCATTTAACAGATTTACCTCATGAAGTGTTTTGTTACAGTCCTGGAAAATGGTGCGAAATCACAAACGAAAAACTGGCAAAGCATCATATTCTAAAGAAAAATTGATGCAAGCTAAACGCCTGTTGGTACCTTAATTTTTAAGGATTATTCTCTGTTTTTGTTTGCATTTATAGCAATAATACTTATGTTTCGAATGCTAACTGATTATCTGATTGAATACATAAATCAATTGATTTCATAATATTTCAGGTGTACACCTGTTTCATTACAACCAGCCAGGGGGATGGTTTTTTTTACCCTTATTTACTGGTTTACGCAAACACAAAAATGATGAGAACCTCTGGCTTTTTACATATGTTTCACTTGCTCCGAATTTAAGTTTTTGGTTTTCTAAACCAAACTAAGTTCTATTTCAACGGCAAAGCATAGAAATGCAATGCCAAACTAACGGTCTTACAAAATTTTCAGAGCAAAACATTATCTACGCATTTTTTCTATGAAAATCTCGGAGTGTTTCAGTTGCCTTACCAGAGGGGTAAATGAAACAGTGTGTAAGGTCTTACGTATATAAGATAATATTCTGTTTACTTTAAGTATCTTTATACTTTTGTCGTATTACATACTATAGTGGCACAATAATAGGGTAATTTTTTTGTCAAAATATTCAATTGAAGCGACAATAAAATAAAGTATGTTTCACTTGCCCTGCTTGACCTTCGTAGCTTAACAAAGTCGCTCCTTGCTGTCTGTCTGTCCCTATCTATGTATCTTTAAAACTACGCAACGGATTTTGATGCGGTTTTTTTAATAGATAGAGAGATTCAAGAGGAAGTTTATATGTATAATACATGCATAATATAGTAAAAAACACTGATAATTTTAGAGGTTTCTAATGTGATGTCGTAAATGAACACATTTTTTGCGCTTACATTGCAAACGCTGGTTGAACCCTAAGAGATAGATCAAAATAATGTACTACATATTGTACACCTTAAAAAGGTCTACAAAAAAGTCAGCGATGGTATATGTCTATCTCTTAGATATAACCCACAATTTTTAATCCTTTAGTTTTTACGAGAAATAATGGCTTATTTACGAAGCGATTTTAAGCAATACAGCATTAATCCTTATCCAATTAAGTACCTTAAATACATTGTGCATGTAATATAGATCAATATGGCCTGTTACAGCGTTTAATTTAAATGAATATTTTCGAAGATATTACAGATTTAAAATGCAGGGACATAGACCCGTGCGAAGCCGGGGTGGATCGCTAGTACTGTATTTTCGTAGTCTATTCATATCCACGAAAACAATGCTATATTTGTGAATAATGGTCACTTCTCAAGTACCGGGTGTGCATCCAGTTATTTATAATTTATGCATGTTTTACTGGATTATTCCCTGATTCTGGTAACCAATCGATCATAAATAATCATCATAATCTTGGCTTACTTTAGATACTTTTAGTGTGTAAAACATTTAAGTTCCAGTAGATTCAATTAATTAATCGTTACAATACCCGCAAATAAATAAATCTTTGTTTTCTTTCAGAGCAAATAACAAGACATCTGAAACTAATCTGACAGTCGAGACTTGCACGAACAAACAAACAAGCGCACAGGTCGTCAACACTTAGCTTTCTTTGTATTTATTCGAAGTTAAGGAAACTGAGAAACTGGAAAACACAATTACAGATCAAGGGATTGAGTTAAAATAAATTGAATGTTGAAATTTGAAAGTTGTTTCTCAATTTGCTTTCGTAAGTGCCTGAAATTAAAAGTACCTAGTTTTGAACGACTCAGTAAGTATTCAGCTGCAGAAATCCACTGTTTTATTGAAATGAAAGATTACACTATATTGTTGTCTTTATCCGATTTCATCAACATACCTATAATAGATGATATTTATACGATCTATGATATTCATATCTTTTAGAAACTTAGGGCTTATTAAATACAAATTATAGTCCGCTTACCTATCACTTAGCTTATAATGAAAATATATAAATAGTGTAGACGTCACGTGGTTGAGATAGAATTAATGCTTTAAAACATAACAAATTCCCACAATAAGATAAGTGCTACATCGTTCCAACCAAAACTATAACATAATATTTCTGAATAAGCAAAAATCATATAAGCAATGACTCGCCAAGTATATGAGATTCCGAACATTGCATTGACGCACAAAGTCTAAAAGATACAGTATTCCAACTTGTTCTGTGTTCATCAAATATGTTCATGTGTTAGGGCCTTCAATAAAACTATGTGTAGTGGACTGTATGATATGTATTAAACGTTAAGACAAATGAATTATAAGGTCGTATTTCGAACTACAAATATAAAATGCGTGAGCGCGGATTGTGCGTATGATAGTTGGTACGGCACTGAGCCGTCAGTAGCTCGGTCGGCGGTGCGGAGCGGGGCGACGCACCGTTATGATCCGCCCGCGCCCCGCTGTCTCGGTCATCGGCCGCTCCATCATGAAATACTAATTTTTGCATGCGGCTTTGAACGCGTCTCTTACTGTCAAGCTCTACAAAAATGTTATATTATAAGATAAAAGGGTAACAAATATTATAGTCATATCAAGTCATTAGCAATGGTACTAAGTATTAGAAATTACGGAACAATAGTTAAAATGTCAATTATATAATATTCATAACCAGGATTTAATAGGATGATGATATATAACATTTTTCTTCTAGATTAATGACAGTGATCAGTATTTTTGTCCATTAAAGTCAAGTACTGCAACAGTTGACTTTACACAATTGAAGTAGGATGTAGCACTGTGCAATGTAGGAAACTCTCATTGTACAATACATATAAAACACTTGAATTACTGCTATTAATTAAAGTTATCATTTCTCTTGACCACCTTAATAACCCACTGCTCCAATACCCTGTGGCCACGAGTAGCTGGCAATAAAAGGAAGCCAATAGATGAGGGATGGCCTCCGGCGAGGACTGAGTTCTCACAGAATGTTAATATCAAACAGCTTTTATTCGGTCCCAATAAAATGGTCACAAGTATGGCTCATATCTTTTGACATAAATTTTTTTTTAATTCAAAATGTGAGGTTTATATGAGGTCGTCCATGAAACAAAAAAAAATAGGTATTATATAAATATGATTGTGTGTGTCTGCTGACATAACAGTAAATATACAATTTTATGAGATTAAATTATGTTATTTTTCAAATAAAATATGGCAAAGTGATCACTATGATGGTAATGTTCCTTAAAAAGCTAGTCTTTACGATTCTGCTAATGTGTGCAATACATGTTCTCACCAATAACAAACATAAAAAATGTAATGAAATTAGGCAAGGTAAATTATTTTAAATACATTTTCAGAGACAGCAGTGCTTTGTCCGTGTTGCTTCAAATAATCAAAACAAAAACGTGTAGAGTTGGTATATTTTATTAAGACCCCGTCCAAAAGCGTAATGTTGCCATAACCTCGGTCCATCTTACGTATTTATTTATTTACGAAGTGTACACACTGGGAATCATAAATATCTAATCTTGAAATTGCATCCTCCGCGCCTGGAGGTGAGAGTAAGGCGTCTACAGATTTTATTTTCTCGAAATGTAGGTCAACCTTGTAGTTTCTGTACTGATTTAGATCATCTTTGCACGTCAACGGATAAAACAATTGTCACGTTTAGTTCTTGATTTACTTAATGAAGAAAAAACTGTTTCAATCGATTGAGGCTTTTGTTTATTGGGAAGTCACACAAAATACTGTAACACAACACTCACTGACACACAGTGAAACTCCTAAAATCGAAAACAGTACATTCATGAGAATATTTTCAGCCTGGTCCGATGTACATTGTTAAGACACACCGAGTATTTTGAGTTACTGTAATGTGGTCAAAGATATCCTAGACTGGACCTGCACGCAGACAACAGAATACCTGAATGTCTATCAGCACATTTGTACAAACTAAGTCACTTATGAGAATTATTCACGTGAGTATTTTAATTACTCCAACTTTTGATTGGCTACTACTCGTAGTAACCCTATCGTGTTTGGGGTAATTTAGTTTGCCGTGACAAGTCCAATCAATAACACACAATTTCGAGCTTCTGATGATGAAGTCAAGAAGTGAAAGTAGGAATCTTTAAGTCTGGTATACTTCACGAATCTGATTTGATGAATACGAGAAAATATTAAACATGAACTGAAATTTTACTAGACACACCTCACACCGAAAAGTATAATATAATTAAAAAAATATAAACCGACTCACAAAACGTTAGTTGACTAACAATGTAAAGAATAGTGGCGAATCCTTATTTAAGTAAACAGTGAGCGTTTAGAAAAGTACTTTTGTTTATTCCGTTTTCAATGTAAATTTCTATAATATTAGCATCATGTGTAGAAGTCTCCAAAAAAATAGATTTATAAAGCTTGATTTGACTTGATCAGTTTGTTTTAGCTCCTGTCATTTTTTATTACGATACATAGGATTGATTGTTATTGATTTTGTAATATAGATTTTAAATATAGGAAATTATGGTCACTTCAGAATGTAAGGACTCATTTTTATGAAAGAGTATATATATATTTTTTTTATATTCCTCATAGTAAAAATGATTTATTACTCACTGGAGTTCTGACGATTTACGATTCTTTTAGTTATTTTATATAACGTGACTTTATAAGCCTTTGTACCTAAGGATTCCGATAGATTGCGGTTACGACGACTCATTGCTGTGATTTTTGGACTAGTTGACTGAGTTAAAGATATTGATGAACATTTACGTGTCATTATTATCATGGTCGGTTGGTGATAGTAGTAATTACCTATGTAAATGTAGGTAATTTGAAATCATAACCTCAAATGTAAAGTACCTAATAAAATGCAATTATTATTGTTCCTAGACATACTCCATGATATATATATTCTTTAAATGGATCCAGATTTTATGTCCTATAGTTTTAGATATTTTTGACTTTTAAACGCTCCACTTTAACTCCAACTAAAACCATGCATGGCGATCTGCCAATGTCCTTTTTAACTTTTCAAACTAAATAAGCATCTACGTAAGTTCTTACATTCTTTCTCAGGTCGGTGCCGATAAATTTTAAATTTTCTTATAAAATTATTACTCAAACTGAAAACAAAACAAATAAAAACCATTAAAATTTCAGCACACATCAACGCTTAACTTTTTTCTCTCCTCAAGCATTGGAATCCACATAATCGCCAAAGGAACTAAACGAAACTTAAGTTAAAACTTAGGTGCACGTGCTTAGATTTTTGAGCAAGTTCCGCGAAGTGCTATCTTACTTTCACCGACGCGAAGCTCTCGCAAATAAAGTAGCTGAGTTAAGCCTCAACTTGGATGTTTCAAAGAAGAATATGGCATGCTTTGTGTATATTCGGCATTCATTTATGCGTTAAACACAGATGTTTGTTCTCGTGTCATGGTTGTTTGTATTTATATATGTATGTTTATTCTGGTTCTCCAACAGTTCGCTGAATGGTCATCCATTACGTAAGCCATGCTTACTTTGGGCCATACAGCGCGTGTGTTTGTCAGGGAATCGATTTATTTTTTATTACAATAGGTTATTTATTACAATAAACCAAACAACAAAATGTGCAGTAGGTATTTTTTATGTCGTATCATTGGCCTACTTAACTCATTTACGAAAAAGTTAATACGTAATTTTCTGTGTATTTCGAACTAACCTAGCACTTTCACTTTCACTTTAAGAAATAATTTAATAAATAAATGAAAGTAATGCAAAAATTTCAGACTCGCCCCGTCTATGACAGTATTATGGACACCATTACATCTGACTTTATCGGGCTGTTCTTAGACAGCGTTAATAACAAGTTAATATACTTAGCAAGTATATTAAAAAACAAATTAAAGTTATTATATAATTACGTTTAAAAATATTATTACCAACAGTTACCTTAAACTTTGATACATACCACTACTGCTATAAATCTCAGACTGCCTTTATTTGTGTTTAAGACGTTGAACCTGATCAGTAAAATTAATAAAACAATTCATTCTAATCCAAACACAAAAAAAAACGGGACCAAAAAAAAAATCACAATGCCACATCTACAAATATTTGTTTAACCTATAAGATCCCAGCTAAAACTTATTAGTATGCGCATGGTAGCGCACCGGACCGTCTCGCAATACTTATGCGACTATTGCGACTACCTTATACCCTTCAGGTATTGTATTACACGGGTATTATGTGCCTAGCGCGGAGGGTTAGCACGTTTCGGCCCAGACACGGTGGTATAAACTTTCAATTGTATAGGACGTTTTATTTAACTGAAAATTTTACGAGAAAATGTGATAGCCAGAAATAAATGTTTATTTCAGAGGTCGTTTCAAAGTGATTGTCACAAAAAAATTGCGAATGGGAATTTTAATCGATGAAATTTTCATTGTTTGGTTCACATATAATTTACATACAGCGTGGTTGTTTTGTCACTTCAAAAAAATTCATGTCGATGCAAAAAATTTCGGCAAGTCTAATAGGAGAAATTAAAAGTAAATTAAATTTCAATAAGATTGAATTACAACTGTCACCCGTGTGGAAGAAGGACATTATCAAGGAATTGGTATTATATAACTTTCATCCAAAATAAATCATTTAATTAAATCAAATCAAGCGTCAAGAAGTGTAAAACACAAAACATTACTTAGACACACGTAAAATGTTATAATACAATTATAAATAAAGTATGCATGTGTAAAGCTAATGCAGAACTTAACAAAAACTTACAACACAAAAAAGATAAAGGTATTAAGAGTAACTTAGGTATATTATTTTTGAAGTCTAGTAATTCTTATCTGTCAAGCGTTATTAGTTTTATATAAAAGTTTTCCAAAATTTAATACCGAGTCCAAAATAAATAATGAACTAGAAAATAACTCGATAGGCGATAGTAAGGTCCCGATAAACCTTCTGGTTGGTCACAGCATGTCGAAATGGTTTCAGGTTCACAGCACTGAGCCGACACTGAATAGAGACGTAATACCATTTCAAATTTCACAATTTTTAATATCATATGTCATTCAAGCAGCACTAAAACATGCGAGCAGAATGTCTTAGCATTTTTTAACTTAACATTTGCATCTGTAGTTAGTTCTATAATACTAATATTTAAAAAAATAAACGTTTTGTTGTTCATTTCATTATTTTTTTTTCAAGAAGCAAACGACCAAACATGGGATTCAGAGGCCTGTTGCTCCCGCGCACTCAAGACGAGGGACTTCCTACAGACCACACCGGTAAAACTTTTGGATCATCCGCCTTATAGCCCTGATTTGGCACCACGTGACTTCTTTTTGTTCACTAAAATTAAAAATCAGCTCAAGGACATACAGTTTCATCGCTAAATATGCGCTCATTGCGTTCGTGTAGGACGTTGAGCAAGTACCTGTTGCAGACTGGAACATGTGCTTTGAGAATAGGTTCAGTCGCATGAAATTTTGTATAGACGCTGGTGGAGAGTTCTTTGAAAAGATTAAATTTAAAAAATGAAGGCTACAGAACATTTTTATTATTTTCCTCAAACTCTCCGAGTGTCCCACGTACAACAAGAATGTCCCAGTTTTTTATTCCGTAGTCTCTACGAGCTTAAAGCTTACAGGAGCACAATAACAAGGGTGCAATAAACACGACAAAGGGTTTAACCCATTCGGTGTAACTTGACGACGGCCGATAATAGCCGACCACTGTAAAGGTTTTTCTATTTCCAAGGAATTTGGTTTTTCTGAAGAAATGGGTGGTACTTACTAAAGGTTTTTGTTTTCATTTGGTCGAAAGGCGGGAAAAGTATTTTTCTAGAAATGAAATCTCGTAATAATTTTCTAGTTTGCTTTTAGCTTAGGGCCGCTGATATACATATTTTATAACTCTAGCGTTTTTGATAATTATTCATATTCACAAAAGTTATATATCTATTTTCTAAATAAAAATTATTTATAACTCTTGACACTGTAAGCTTCTTATATATAATCATTTATTAAATTATTAAGTCGTTGACGGACTGCCTGTATGGCGTGGAGGTAAGTGCCCTTGCCTTCCATGCCAGAGGTCCCGGGTTCGAATCCTGCTAGAGGCAGATAATTTATTATATTTGCTTTCTAGTCATGGATGTGTATGTATGTTTATTTAAGTTTACTTCTAATATTTATACATGAGAAAAAAATATCTATGTGTGCTTATATATTTCTTAAGTTCATTTATCCGTTATCTAGTATCCATAACACAAGTTCTTAATGATCCTTAATTTGGGCTAGATAATGTGGTGTGATTGCTAGAAAAAAAAATGTAATCAAAAAAATAATCAACAGCAAACATTTACCGAGCTGAAAAGTTATGGCTTAAATTGAGCTAGGATGCCGATTCCTGTAAAATTTTTGTTTTAGATTACACAAAAGTAAATTGATATATCAAACTTATATGATTTACTCACTTTGATATAGGTACCCGAATACCGCTACAGGTAAAATGTTAAGTGACACGCACTAGGACTTAATTAATACTGTAAAAAAATTTACGAGGACTATAGTTTTAAATGACAATAGAAATTCAATTTACGGCAATTTTTTTTGCATTTTTAAATATACATAACATTTTATGTATTTATGTATTTACTTATTTATTTATTTGATAGCACAGCTAACAGTGTACAATTTAAAACATCTTAAACTTATGCATGTTAAACAATTAGGTACTATCTAAAATTGCACACCACTTATTGCTACTCCCGCCATTAACATTTCGGAAAAATAATTTTTATGTATAATTTAAATATAATCGTGTTGCGTTTGTAGCTATCGTAACAGTGTGAAATATTATAAAACAGAAACTCACCCTAACCTGTCACCAAAAATTCTTGTAGTTTTCGATCCGCAATAAACTGGTACAAACTGGATTTCGTCAGCTGATAGCATTTGGAACGCCACATTTTCTTGGGTATCTTGTGCTGGTTATGGTTACATTTTTCGGGTACCCTTATAAATGGTACCCATAGAACGGTTGATAGCACTTTTTATCTTTCCACTTTATTGGGAAGACACTTGTGACTAGGTAGTTTGTATTTATTGATTTGGTAATGGGTTTAATAAAATGAATAAGTTTTCCTTTTCGTTTGGTCGCAAAATATTTTGTTGGGATTTTTTAAATTCATAAAGGTGTTATGTTACGTAAATAAATAAGTAGGGTTAGTAATCTGTGCGCTGTTTAGAGTTTTCATTTAATTTACGCCGTGTCCGCGTTTCGTTTTCGTGCAAAACAAAGTTGGTTTATGCGATTTACCTCTAGATGTCGCTGTTAAAATTTTAACAAATATTTATGTGCAATCAAGTCGCGCAAAGCTCTATGATGCCATAATTTTGGAACTTAGCCTATTACAAGTTCATCATTGGCTTAAAAATCTATGGTAAAATTGTATTAGTGATGTAAAAACAAAAACATCTTACAATATTTGCTTCTAAAATTTTGCGCTCCAGCCTACCACGCTAAAAAAAATTCTCAACAACGACCCGTAGCTACAACCTCAATCGAAACTAAGTATGGGACCCTATATTCAAAGATGGTTATTAATGTTTTGCTAATGCACAAAATCTATCGTACACCATTAAATTAAAAATAATTATGAACTTATTTCATAGTAATAATATTAATTGTTCACTCAGTTAATAGATACTACAATGTATAACACGCTAAATGAAAGTTATACGTAATTAGTTATAGGCATCTGCTGTCGACCTATGTTTGTACATCTGTATTACACCAAACAGAAATTGTTTATAAGGTTAATACTTACGATGTAAGGTCGAGAGAACGTCATTCTCGCTCCGATCGCCACGCGGTGCGGACGTGCAAGACCCAGTTCTCCGTTGGTCGGTTCCCTCCCGATATTCCGTGGCGCTCAGTCTACTGACGTCGCAGTATAGCGTGTTGGTTCCGTGCTACGGTTTTCAAGGTTTTTCTACTCCGTCTGAGTGCTTTCGAAGTGCGATTTTTCTTTGCGACTAAGCCCCTTAGTCTTCAAAGTGCTGTGCTAAGTAGTGTTGTGCTTGTGCTGAGTACAGTGTTGTGCCCAGCGTAAGTAGTCTGGTTTCAGTACAAAGGATACTTAACGGTGACAACGAATTTGTACTGAACCAGTCCTTTTTATTTTTATTTATTTCTCTTCTCTATTTTATTTATTTTTCTCCTATTTTCATATTTATTTTTATCATATTTGTGTGTTTTCGTGTGTATTTGTCCTTTCTGTCGGTAAAGGTTGACCCTAACGCGGTCAACTCTTTACCTGCGTACCCTTTTTTAGGTTTCTAGGTAGCGGCCTTCGGCGTACTACGGTTAGTTTTAAGTTATTCTCCCTAGCCCCCCTACCGCTGGTAGGGAGGTTTGCCGCTAGGATTTTGCTAGGTTTTTAGGATCTAGGCATCTTTTATTATACTTATATTTTTACATATTATTGTCCCAACCCCTTCCCAAATGGATAAGCAAATCGTCATTAACATTGCGAAGGCGTTCGCCCAAGCACTCGCCGCGTCAGTTGTTTCAATTTCTGACGACATATTTACGCAAGCTGTACTAGCGCTTAACGCGTCCCCGGCCCCTCAGGCCCCAACCCCAGCCCCTCAGGCCTCCAACATCCAGACCCCTCAGGTCTATAGCTCTCCCGCGTCTCTTGTTCCATCCGATATGGACTGCGCGTCGGTCTCATCCTCGCGCTCATCTCGCAGGAAGCGTACCGCTCCCGGGAGCGATTCAGACTCCGCCGCGTCCGAAGCTTCGTCGGTCGCCGCCACCTTAACCGGCTCTCCTGAGCCCGCCTTCCAATTAGTTACCAAACGCTCCAAGAAGCGTTCGAAAAAAGCCGCGGTGTCTTCAACACCCGAGCCAACCCCGGTGTCTTCTACACCCGCCCCCGCGCCGCTCATGTCACTCGAAGTGACCGCGTCTCCGTCGGTCCCATCGAAGCCAGCGACGCGCTGCGCTCCCGTCCCGCCGAAACCTCAGCTCCCTCCGCCCGTCTTCCTGCGTGAAAAAACGCGCTAGACCGCGGTTTCTAACTTGTGCAAAGAGCACAAAATTAATTACTTAAAAGCCGCCAACGCTGGCGATACAATCAAAATTCAAGTAGCGACCGTCGACGACTTCCGCGCGCTTACCAGGTTGCTCGGGTTAAATCAAATCGCGTACCACACCTACGCCCTCCCGGAGGAGCGTAAGATCCGCGCAGTACTACGGGGCGTCCCGTTCGAGCTCGCGAATGAAGAAATCCTCGAGGACCTTAAGTCCCAGGGTTTCCCAGCCGAAGCAGTGCACAAGATGCACTCTAACCGCGGTAGGCGCTTTCCGTTAGCTTTAGTTATCTTGTCGAATACTCCCAACTCGAGGGAGATCTTTAGAGAGGCTCGCACAATTTGCAGACTCTCAAATATCTCTGTTGAGCGTCCCAACCCCCGCGGTCACCCTGGGCAGTGCCACCGCTGCCAGCTCTACGGCCACGCAGCGGCTAACTGCTCAGCTCCCCCCAGGTGCGTTAAGTGCCTGGATCCACATTTTACGAAGGAGTGCACTCGCACTCCCGAATCCACTTCCCCCCCTGCCTGTGTGCTGTGCGGCCAGTCTGGTCACACAGCTAACTACAGGGGCTGCCCACGTGCTCCGCGCTCCACCGCCAAGAGGGTCGCGCCTAAACCGGCGCCGCCGCTCACTCCCGCTAACTTCCCGCCGCTGCGCAACCGGGGTCCCCCGGAAGCAAAGCCCGTTCAGCCGACGCCTACTCCGGCTCTGTCTTGGAGGCAGCGTCCGGCCGTTCCGCCTGCACCTTCCCGACCCATCCCAGCTCCCGTAGCTTCCGTAGGGCCGCGTCCTTCTCCGTCATCCGCACCTCAGTCGTCGTTGGCTGAGGACATGAAGACCGTGTTCGACGTTATTCAAAACGTCGATATTAACGAAATTTCCGTGCTCGCACGCAAACTGCGAGCCGCCCGCTCTCCTCAAGAGCGTTTATTTGCTTTAGCCGAGCATCACTCGCACCTAAGTTCGTTGTAAATTCTTTTATATTTGTATAAATTCGTAAATAATAAATTATAATGTCTAGACCCGCGAATCCCGCGTCCAGTCGTATTAAACCCAAGGGCTTATCCCTAGTATCTTTTAACGCTCGTAGCCTTAATACCAACCTTCCCGAGATTAAACTGTTCCTTCAGAACAAAGAACCTGACTTATTCCTTCTCCAGGAGACATGGCTTACTCCAAACCACTCCAAGGGATTCGCTGTACCTAAGTACGCGTTTATTCGTAACGATAGGCCCAACTCTGACGGTTTCGGCGGCACCGCTATATATTACAAAAGAGGCTTCCACTGCTGTCCTCTCCCTACCCCTCCT
Organism: Marasmarcha lunaedactyla; assembly: GCA_923062675.1. Lineage (NCBI taxonomy): Eukaryota > Metazoa > Arthropoda > Insecta > Lepidoptera > Pterophoridae > Marasmarcha > Marasmarcha lunaedactyla. The sequence continues at coordinate 9,328,796 of OV281358.1, forward strand.
CTCCTCAACATGGAAGCCACTGTGTGTAGATTGGCTATGACTGGTCATCCGACCATCATCATAGCTTCAATCTACATACCTAGTGGTACCAGACCAATCCGCGGCGACTTTGAGGCCATTCTCGCCCTCGGCCATTCAGTCATTATGTTCGGAGACTTTAACTCCAAACATACTGACTGGACGTGCCTATCGACTAACACCAGCGGTATCGCTCTCCTCGACATCACTAACTCCCTTGACCTAGACGTCATATCCCCCATCACTCCCACTCACTATCCCAACAACCCGTCCTACTCTCCTGACATCCTCGACTTTGCAATTATCAAGCGAATCAATCTCGATCTAAGGTCTATCGAACCGCTCGATGACCTAGGCTCCGACCATCGCCCCGTTTCCCTCGTGCTAGGACCGCCGTCTCATCTCCTAAGACCTTTACCAACTGGAAAGGTTTTAAAAATACGTTAGTTTCAGCCTTAGAGGCTCCGAACTCTCCACTCGCGATCTCTCCCGAACAATTAGATAGCCCGGATAAAATCGATTCATTAGTAAATTCTCTCACTGATGCTATCAACTCAACCATCAGTGACAACGAAAAGGTTGCTAAGCAAGGCAAACTCAGGCTTCCCTTAGCCGTTAGCAATCTTATTAAAGCTAAAAACGCGGCTCTCCGGAGAGCCAAGAAATATCCCACGCCCGCCTATAGAACAGCTGCGAATCAGCTTCAACGTAAAGTTAGGTCTTGCCTCGCGGAACTCCGAGACGCTCAGATGAACGATCTCATGGCGAATATCTCTCCCTCCCACCAAGCGTACTATAGCATGGCCCGAGCCTTACGCGTAGACACCGTCTCTCACGTTCCTCCTCTCACTCGTCCCGATGGCACTACTGCCTTCGAAGTCGAAGAGAAAGCCGAATGCTTCGCCGACAGCATTGCCGCACAATGCTCGCCCAGCACGCAACCTGCTGATCCCTCACACATCCAGGCGGTGGAGGACGAAGTCCTTCGCAGAGACTCTCTCCCGATCACCGCCGACCCTGTCACAGTCTCTAATGACGAAATCTTGCTTCTCATTAGAAATCAAAAGTCCAAAAAGGCTCCGGGTGCGGATGGAATTTCCAACCACGCACTTAAGCACCTACCTCAACCGATGCTTACCTTGTTAGCTATCATTTTCAATGCCTGCTTCGACCATAGCTACTTTCCAAAAGCTTGGAAAGAAGCGACAGTCATAGGCATTCCCAAGCCGGGCAAACCTCTGAACGTCCCGGCTAATCACAGACCCATCAGCCTCCTCAAGGCAATGTCTAAACTTCTCGAGAGAGTCATACTCTCTCGAATGCGGAACCATCTGTTTCCAACGGATGGCGATCCTCTCATTATTCCCCATCAGTTCGGCTTTCGCGTTAAACACTCCTGCCCTCAGCAAGTCCACCGAATCGTCGAGTATATACTTGACGGTTTCTATCCGCGTCGTTATAAAACAGTCGCGGTTTTCTTTGACGTAGCCAAGGCTTTCGATAAAGTCTGGCACAGCGGTCTCGTTTATAAACTCTACATGATAGGCTTACCGGATCGCCTAGTCAGGTTAATAGCTTCGTTTCTCAAAGACCGCACGTTTCGATTTAAACACGAAGGCACGCTTTCTGCACCTCGTCCCATAAAGGCTGGAGTCCCTCAAGGCTCAGTCCTCGCCCCTCTGCTGTACACCGTGTACACCAACGACATTCCCATCCCGCCGAAAGGCGTCGAACTCGCCCTCTTTGCTGACGACACCGCACTCTATACCAAAGGCCACAGTGTTCGGCACCTTGTAACCAGACTCCAAAAGGCCGTAAACGCCCTTGGTGTATGGTTTCAAAAATGGCGCATCGATGTGAACCCTGAAAAGAGTTCTGCGATGCGCTTCCACCACAAACGCCGTCATCCCGCTGGCGATCCCCACGTTCGAATGTTAGGCATTCCCATCCCCTGGAAGCGCAGTACTAAATACTTAGGCGTCACATTAGATACGACGCTTTCTTTCAAGCCACACGTCGAAAGAGTTTCGAAACTCGCTCGTCACTATTTAGTCCGCCTAAATAGCATGTTAGGTAGAAAAAGTAAAATGTCCTTCAGAAACAAACGTACACTTTACAAGGTCTGCGTTAGACCCGTCATGACGTATGCCTCGCCAATCTTTGCCCACGTCAAACCCTCCCTCCTGCACAAACTGCAGGTAGTTCAAAACCTCTTTTGCCGCCGGGCCACAAACGCACCGTGGTACGTGCGTAACGCGGACTTGCATAGAGATCTTGAACTGCCTTCAGTACAACAACATCTTAAAACACTCTCTGAAGCGTTTTTCAAACGCTCCGAAACCCATCCCAATCCTCTAGTTCGTGATTCAGTCTCATATACTACTCCTGTGTTAGACTCGAAGTTCAAAGTCGCTAGGCCTAGAAATGCGCAAGCGTACTCATCCACCAGATTGTCACGCGATCTCGAGGCCCTTCTGGCCGCAAATTCTAATTCTAACGTAAATTCTAATTCTAACGTAAATCCTAATTCTAACGTAAATGCGAATTAACTCAATTTTATTTTGCAATTTTTTAATTTTTGTTTTAACTATTGATTTTCATTTTGAGCACCTTCAGTGCTATGTATTAACCTTCAGTGCTTTGAGCACCTTCAGTGCTATGTAATCCCAGCGGGTGACCCCTTCTGGGCCCCGCTAGCGCGGCCTCTTTCTCCAATTGGCCGTCGCTCAGATGAAGGCTGAGTGGCAAAAATGCACGAGCCGACAGGGGGTTTTTAGTGGGTATGGTCCTGGTAGGCGTCGGGACGAGTCCCACATAACTTTGGAATCGCGCCAGAGTATGCGTCAGGGCATTTTTATCCTCCTGCCCTTCCCGCGGAGGGGAACAAAAAACAAAAAAAAAAAAAAAAGTAAGGTCGAGTCTCGGTCTGCGTGCGTTCTCGAGCGCACGTCGATCGCAGACGCCTTCCCGCTCTTTTAGCCCCCGCGCTAATTGAGCTCCCAAATTTCATTGGTTGTTGTCGTAATATATAATTTCATAGTTGTTTACCGTATTAAGTTTCTAACGCCGTTTTCACGGCGGACAGTGGCTCGTTAACCGTACTTCTAATAAGTTTCTAACGCCGTTTTCACGGCGATCAGTGGCTTGTTAACCGTACTTCGTGGAACGTGAGCTTCGTCGACGGGAATTCGTTGTTCCAGGACTTCAAGTGCCGTGTTCGAGTAAGTTATCCGCGTCGTTCTCAACCGCCCTACTGCGTGTAGGGTGGTTTTAGGAAGTTAGTCATCGTTGTTAGGTTTATATATTGTCCCTCCCCAACCCCTCCGCAATGGCTTCCCTAAGCTTTGACGAGTTTAGGAAGAAGTTAATTGAAAGTACTGAAGGCATGTCTTTAAATGCTGATAAGTACCGTTTTTTAGATTCCCTTATCCCTAATCTCATGACATTAATGTCCACAATGGCTCCTCAGGCCACCCCAGTTCCCCAGACCCCTCAGGTCTTAGGCCCTCCCGCGTCCCCTTCCTCCAGTGACATGGAGTGCGAAGTAGACGCCCCTCCGCGCCGCAAGCGCGCACCCGCGACCGAGTCATCCTCGGACGCCACCCCAACTGGCCCTGAGTCTCCCTCTTTTACGCTTGTTAAGAAGCGCTCTAAGAAGCATTCGAAACAAGACCCGGCGCCCTCGACGCCCGTCCCTACACCCCCTGCGGCGTCTTCAACGCCAGCTGTCCCGTTGTCTTCAACACCCGCTCCGGCCCCAACTTCTGTCAAGGCCAAGGTCCCACCACCCGTTTTCCTTCGGGAAAAGGGTAAATGGACTGAGGTCTCGACATTGTGCAATGAGCACAAAATCCATTACACCCGAGCAGCCAACTCGGGTGAATCTATTAAAATCTTAGTCTCGTCAATAGACGACTTTCGTGCTTTAACAAAGCTCCTCACCGATAAGCAATATGCTTATCACACTTATGCTCTGTCAGAAGAGCGTAAGATCAGAGCGGTACTCAGGGGAGTCCCGTTCGAATTATCGAACGAGGCTATCCTGGAGGATCTGCAGTCCCAAGGCTTCCCGGCACTCGCGGTGCATAAAATGCACAGCAAGTACGGGAGACAACACCCTCTCGCTTTGGTGGTTCTCGCCAACGTCCCCAAGTCCAGGGAGATCCTCAAAGGGGTTAGCACTATATGCGGCCTCTCTGGGATCTCGATCGAGGCGCCTCATCGCCGCGGTCATCCCGGCCAGTGCCATCGGTGCCAGTTGTACGGGCACGCGGCGGCCAACTGCCGCGCACCGCCCAGGTGCGTCAAGTGCCTGGTCCCGCACTTCACTAAGGAGTGCAATCGCACTCCAGAAACTCCCTCTCCTCCCGATTGCGTGCTTTGTGGCCAGTCCGGCCACACCGCAAATTACAAGGGCTGCCCTCGTGCACCCCGTTGCATGCGCTCCAATTTCAAGAAGGCGGGACCCAAACAAGCCCCGCGTCTTTCTCAAGAAAACTTTCCGCCGCTGCGTAGCCGGGTTCCTCCGGCTGTAAAGCCCACACAGTCTAGGCCTGCCCCAGAAAACTGGAGGCAGCGCCCCGCATCGAATCTTATCCCAGCTCCTCGCCCATACAAACCCACTCCTCAATCCTCCGTAGCAGACGATATGCGTATCGTCTGCGATGCTATAAAAAATGTCGATGTTAGTGAAATCGCAGTCTTAGCCCGTAAACTTAGGGCTTCACGTACTCCGACAGAGCGTTTGCTAGCTCTGGCGGAGCATAGTTCCCTTCTCAATTCATTGTAGGTTCATTTAAATGAATTGATCCCTAAATCATGCTTCGGCCGACCTCTGCCCAGCCCCGGCTTCACCGGAGGCTGCCCAGAACGGCCACCAACTCATGTCCCTTTGAGCACCTTCAGTGCAACTTTCACTACAGGCGGAAGACCCGCTAGCGGGTCTCCGCCAGCGCGCCCAACTTCCCGACGGGTGTTGCTTCCGATGAAGGCTAACGGTAATAACTACAGCCAACAGGTGGTTTTTAGTGGGTAGGTGCCATTCTGGTGAGTCCCACATAACCCCCCCCGCAGAGGAATTTACCTGCGGGCGGGTATGCATGACGCATCTTCCACCTCCCTCCCGCGAGGGCGCCTCGGCAGCAAAAAAAAAAAAAAAAAAAAGATGTAAGGTCGACTGCGCTGTATTTGCTTTTTCATGTCGTAGTCAATTCATGTACCTATTTCGTGTATTTTACAATTACGAAAAAGAGATCCGAAAGATTTTTCCGGGTCGGCGACTTTTCCTTTAATACCTTTTAAAAGACGAATTTACACTATGACGATGATAATTATGAAGTAAATAATGAATTTTGTCTAGTGTAAAATTACTTATTTTACCTATAACAAAATGAAATATTTTTAATTTTATTTAAATTTTTTGGACTTTTGAGTTACTTGATAGTACGGATAATTGATTTTTAGTCATACCATCAACATTGTTTACCCTTAATAAATCAGCCAATCGAGATCTTCTTAACTTAAGCGTTAACATATTACAAATGTTTATTTTTCCTCGTTTACACATGCATTGTCTTAATCCGCTCCATCGAAGCTCACATAATGTTATTTCGTACATTTAACTCGGTTCGTTGGACATTTTCCTATCTGATATCTTAATGTTAAGAAAAGATTTAAAAATAAAATATATGATACACACTTTTTTTAACAGCTGTAGTTAAGTTTATTAAGTAATAAAACAATTGCAATTGTTAGGAACAGTGTATCCGAATGAAGATGACACTTTGATACTTAGATTCCTGAACGTCGAGTCTATTTTATGCTCCAAATATTTTCAGTATTGATAAATCTTTAACACGATGACAAAATCTGTAATACCTTTTAATATGAGCGTTGCTTAGAAAGTTCAAGAAATGATTATTTAATGATCGTGATTTACCGCATGACTCCATAAGACATCTCAAACCATCGAAAAATTAAAGAAACCTGAAATTTGGAACATAATAAAATACTCATTGAACTAGATTTTAAATTTTAAGACTCACCATCATTCACACCAAGAGCAAAATACATCATCATAAACATTTCCTATTTTTATAAATTATAATTATTTGATATAAAGAGCTTTGTGTTTACAGTTTACACAATTTAAAAAAGCAAATAAAGTGTTTTACAAGTAAATGTTACGAAAGATTTTCAAATAAATCTCAATTTAAAAAAGGTATTAGTTAGGAAAAGGTGTATTTATCAGATAGGAAAAGTTTAGGACTACTCGGGGTCGTTTACTAAATCTAATAATACAATGAACTTCGTTTCTAATAAATTACAGTACAATTGTGTGTGGCTACTCTTTAGATGTTTATTTATTTACTCGGTCCAGTCCAATTTATTTACAGAGCTCTACTTACTTGAGTTTTCTTTCAATTTTAAAAATAAAGAAGCCAGACTGTTTGAACTCAAACTTAAAGAGGTTATATACTAACATGGCTAGAAAGGTTATTTACCTTGAATGTAGGTAGGTCCATATGTTTTTGGAAAAATATAATATATAATAAATAACAATATAAATGGTGTTCATGCACATACATGTCGATTTAAAATTGCGTTGTTATATTTATTGAATAATTCTCATAGACCAGAAAGTTAAAGGTTACATAAAATAAGACAAATATCTATGATAAGCGATACACTAAAGTACAATACAGTTGATGACTTTAATAGCACACATTTACTTGTTTGTTTTATCAACAATATTAAAGAAAAATCAAAAACATAGAAACTTTATACGTGTGTTACACCACTTTATACGTGTGTTGCAAGCTGCTCATATTTAAGACGGGCGTTTATGATACAAGAGGTGAGCCAATACAGAGAGGTACGCTGCTAAGATTTCAATTTTATAAAGAAAAATAAACATGATAACTGGGGTTCTAGCGAAGATGCAATTTACAATCGCTATCGAAAACGCGTAAACTGTATGCAGCATATCACGGGACTATCTATTTTTTACTACTATATAAAAATATGAGCGTAGCTTCTAGTTTTAACACAGCAATCTCGCACTAACTGACAGAAAAAGCTTGATAGATATGTATGATTTTAATTATTATATGAAAATAATACGTATAATCGTTGATTACAAACTGGAATATTTACAAATACACAATAGGAATCAATAAAAACTTGGAAAAGTAAAAAAATCAGGCTAGAAAACAACGCCTAAATCGCTATTTGCATAGGGCAAAGTGGCCAAAATGCTGGCAAAATAGCCGTGTTGGGTCTCTAACGCCATTTTACCTTTTAACTCTATTATAGAAATCAAGTTACTATCAAAACAAGTTAACTCCAAGAGAAAGTTTCTATTGATAAGTTGAGTTGACTGGCATGCGTGACCTGTAAGTAAACGGCCATTTTGTACAAGATATTCGGGAACTGAAGTCATCTTAAGCGGTATTAGGGTAAGGACTTGTTTTTACTTTTATAAATTAAGTAAAAAGTTTTTTTTTCTAAAGTACGATGTCCCTAAGTGCGCTCGCATTAGGGGGTACATTGTGGGTACACATGCGGACCGGCATATACATTGCCGGCCGGCAAAGTCGAATACGTGTGGATAGTCGTTCGGGAAGTATGCCAGCTGGTCAAAACAGTTCGGGTAAAGCAAGATGAGCCGAATGTGCTGATCTACATAAGCCCGAATGGATTACTTCGGTTAAGCCAAATAATAGCTTCGGCCAGGCTTTGTCATTCAACAAATACTGCCGATCCATGTGGGTAGCGCCGTTGTTACTTTGGTATGGTACAAATTAAACATTTCAATTTATTTCTAAATAATGTACACATATTGGATATTGGATACATATTATGAACACTCCCCAGTATCGAAATTCCTACCTAATAAAGATTTTGTAAAATGCGTTCATGCGGAGAAACTAAAATGAATACTCATAGGAATACTCATATTCTCACATACTCAGAACTATACTATGTACTGAAACGAAAATCTTTGGTTATGTAGTAGGATTACAAAAGGCATTGAATTCACTATCTTCTACACGATGAACAAAAATATATAAATATCAACCAATCGCAGCACCAAACCCAATTTTTGTCACTACAAAAACGTTTTTATCAAGAATATCAGACAACATCTCTCCGCACCCTTATATATTTTCTATCGAACCAAGAGTTTTTGTAGGCCCTTTAAAAGGTTCTATTACGTGACTGAATTTTATGACCCTGCAGAGTATGTGGAGATTCTCGCCTTCATGATATGGGGGTGATGATAAGATGAGCATCGTTGAAATAAGGGAAATATAGTTCGATAGAGTCATCTTACTTGTGTTTATGGATTAATATGTTATAAAGGTATTTTTTGAAGCACATAATATTCTCGTATTTTTAAGTAATATTTCTCGTGTCTAGATTTCGTAATGCCAGCAAAAACTTAGGACCTTGATCAACAATAGACGAATATAATGATGTTATTCTAGATCTCACAAGAATGGCGCAGACACAAGTGTATGGAAAATGTTTTTTAATAATATCAACACAATTTGAAGGTCTAAATTCAAAGATACAGTACATATATAAATAAATAAATATAGTTATATTTTATACTTTTTTAAAACGCTATCTTTAGGATCTTTATGTGATATATATCTCTTCTTCCACAATGATTTTCAATGGTATTTTTATTTTCATGTTGATTTGATTTATTTTTTACACAATAGCAAAACATAGTTTTATTGATACAGACAGACAAAGGAAAAAATCTAAATCAAATGGACAGTGTCACGGTAGCTAAAATGTCTCGTGCTCAGGATGAGTCACGCATCACACGCCGCCGCAGCCGCTGAGGCCATGCCGGGCGCTAATTTTCATTCTTGGAATTTTCTCTTCACTTTCATGAGTAGGTAATTTCTTCATGACCTTATTCATTTGGTTATGGCAGTTCTAATGTAAGACTCTAGATAATTATTTCAATAAAATGATCGTACTATCGACATTGGACATTGACAACGTTTAAAACCTGAAATTATTTATTTAGTTTTTTCTTTTTTTTTGTCGAAATGGACTGTTTATTTATGGCCCTATGGGCCTTTTAAATTTCACCGAACTTTGTGGCCTAGCGCTGAAGGCGCTTAGCCGGAACTTAAACTACTCCTACACACGACACGCCTAAGGGGACCCGCGAGGGCACGGACCTCGGCTTAGGACGTCGTATTTTGAAACTACCACTGGGTCGGAAGGGTCATCTACTGCCAAAGAACCAGCAAAAAACTCAGTAGGAATGCGTACGCCGCGTTAGCCTGGCCCCCCGGTGGGTTAGGCGATTCTTGCCGTGTTGCCCTACTTCTAACTGGAACGCCGGCGTTCTCTGTTGTAAACTAGTTAACACTCGCTGTCATTATTGGTCAAAGAGTTTTTTTACTAAAAGGGCGTACTTTCGTGTTTTGGCCAACTTAATAATCACGTTTACATGTTTTCACCTGAAGCCTTTGGTCGGCAACGCATCATTAGTCGATATTATGAGTATTGGGACATGAAATATTAATAAATGAAGCACCTACGACTAATGAGGTCCATGGGCGCGGTTGATACTTACCATCAGGTGTGCTCAGGTGGGTCGCATGCTCGTATGAAAATAATAAAAAAGAATAAACTTTTCCTTTTTTTTTTGTTTTTTGGTTCCCCTCCATGGGAAGGGCAGGAGGATATAAAAAATGCTCTGACGCATACTTCGCGCGCGATCAGAGTTATGTGGGACTCGTCCCGACCCCTACCAGAACCATACCCACTAAAAAACCCCCTGTCGGCTCGTGCATTTTTGCCACTCAGCCTGCATCTGAGCGACGGCCAATTGGAGAAAGAGTCCGCGCTAGCGGGGCCCTTAAGGGGTCAACCGCTGGGATTTACATAGCACTGAAGGTGCTCAAAATGAAAAGTAAATAATTAAAAACATAAAAAATTTAAAAATAAAATTGCATTAATTCGGATTTACGTTAGAATTAGAGTTTGCGGCCTTCGAGATCTAAAGTTAATTGCGTGGGTTCGCCAGTGTGCGCGTTTCTCGGTCTAGTGACTTTGAATTTCGAATCTAAGACAGGAGCAGTATATGAGACTGAATCTCGAACAAGATAATTGGGATGGGTTTCGGCGCGTTTGAAGAACGATTCTGAGAGTGTTTTGAGGTGCTGTTGCACTGTAGGTAGTTCAAGATCTCTGTGCAGGTCCGCGTTACGCACGTACCAAGGTGCGTTTGTGGCCCTGTGGCAGAAGAGATTTTGAACCACCTGCAGTTTATACAGGACGGAGGGTTGGGCGTGGGCAAAGACTGGCGAAGCATATGACATGACGGGTCTAACGCAGACCTTATAAAGCGTACGTTTATTTCTAAAAGACATTTTACTTTTTCTTCCTATCATACTATATAGACGGCTTAAGTAAAAACGCGCGAGTTTCGTTACTCTATCGACGTGTGGCTTGAAAGAAAGCGTCTGATCTAAGGTGACGCCTAAGTATATAATACTGCGCTTCCAGGGGATGGGAATACCTAACATTCGAATGTGGGGATCGTTGTGGCGATTACGACGTTTGTGGTCGAATTGAATAGCAGAACTCTTTTCTGGGTTGACATCGCCATTTTTGAAACCAAACACCGAGGCCTTTTACGGCCTTTTGGAGTCTGGTGATGTTATACGGGATCGCTTGACCTTTAGTGTAAAGGGCGATATCGTCTGCAAAGAGGGCGAGTTCGACGTCTTTCGGCGGGATGATGATGTCGTTAGTGTATACGGTGTACAGCAGAGGGGCGAGGACTGAGCCTTGCGGGACTCCAGCCTTTATGGGACGAGGCGCGGAGAGCGTGCCTTCATGTTTGAATCGAAACGTACGGTCTTTAAGAAACGACGCGATTAATCTGACTAGGCGAACCGGTAAGCCTATTTTATAGAGTTTAAAGACGAGACCGCTGTGCCAGACTTTGTCGAAAGCCTTGGCTACGTCAAAGAAAACCGCGATCGTTTTCTTTCGTTTCAGATATGTACTCGACGATTCGATGGACTTGCTGAGGGCAGGAGTGCTTAGCGCGAAAGCCGAACTGGTGGGGAATAATGAGAGGGGCGCCATCCGTTGTAAACAGATGGTTCCGCATTCGAGAGAGTATGACTCTTTCGAGAAGTTTAGACATTACCTTGAGGAGGCTGATGGGTCTGTGATTAGCCGTGACATTCAGAGGTTTACCCGGCTTGGGAATGCCTATGACTGTTGCTTCTTTCCAGGCTTCTGGAAAGTAGCTATGGTCGAAGCAGGCATTGAAGAAAATAGCTAACAAGGTAAGCACCTGCTAGCGCAGGTGCTTAAGTGCGTGGTTGGAACTTTTGACTTCTAATGAGAAGCAAGCTTTCATCATTAGAGACTGTGACGGGGTCGACGGTGATGCGGAGAGATTCTCTGCGGAGAACTTCGTCCTCCACCGCCTGTATGTGGCAGGGATCCACGGGTTGCGTGCTGGGCGAACATTGTGCCGCTATGCTGTCGGCGAAGCATTCGGCTTTCTCTTCGACTTCAAAGGCAATAGTGCCGTCGGGACGAGTGAGAGGAGGAACGTGAGAGGCGGTGTCTACGCGTAAGGCTCGGGCCATTCGATAATACGCTTGGTGGGACGGGGAGATATTCTCCATGAGATCGTTAAACTGAGCGTCACGGAGTTCCGCGAGGCGAGACCTAACTTTACGTTGAAGCTGATTCGCAGCGGTTCTGTATGCTGGCGTGGGATATTTCTTGGCTCTCCGGAGAGCCGCGTTCTTGGCTTTAATGAGATTGCTAACGGCTAGGGGAAGCGCGGGTTTGCTTTGCTTAGCAACCTTTTCGTTGTCGCTGATGGCTGAGTTAATAGCATCAGTTAGAGTGTTGACTAATGAATCTATTTTATCCGGGCTATCTAATTGGTCGGGCGAAATCGCGAGTGGAGAGTTCGGGGCCTCTAAGGCTGAAACTAACGTATTTTTAAAGCCTTTCCAGTTAGTAAAGTTCTTAGGAGATGTGACCTTATCATTAGACTCACCTAGCACGAGGGAGACGGGGCGATGGTCGGAGCCTAGGTCATCGAGCGGTTCGATGGACCTAAGATCAAGATTGATTCGCTTGATAATAGCAAAGTCGAGGATGTCAGGAGAGTAGGTCGGGTTGTTGGGATAGTGAGTGTGAGTAGAGAATGGAGTTAGTGATGTCGAGGAGAGCGATACCGCTGGTGTTGGTCGATAGGCACGTCCAGTCAGTATGTTTGGAGTTAAAGTCTCCGAACATAATGACTGAATGGCCGAGGGCGAGAATGGCCTCAAAGTCGCTGCGGGTTGGTCTGGAGCCAAATGGTATGTAGGTTGAAGCTAAGATGATGTTCGGATGACCAGTCATAGCCAATCTACACACAGTGGCTTCCATGTTGAGGAGGGGAGGGGTAGGGAGAGGACAGCAATGGAAGCCTCTTTTGTAATATATAGCGGTGCCGCCGTAACCATCGGAGTTGGGCCTATCGTTGCGAGTAAACGCGTACTTAGGTATAGCGAATCCCCTGGAGCGGTTTGGAGTAAGCCATGTCTCCTGGAGAAGCAATAAGTCAGGTTCTTTGTTCTGAAGGAACAGTTTGAGCTCAGGAAGGTTGGTGCTAAGGCTACGAGCGTTAAAAGATACTAGGGATAAGCTCTTGGGTTTAATACGACCGGACGCGGGATTTGCGGGTCTAGACATTATAATTTACTTATTTACGAATTTATACAAAAATAAAATTTATAACGAACTTAGGAGCGAGTGATGCTCGGCTAATGCAAATAAACGCTCTTGAGGAGAGCGGGCGGCTCGCAGTTTGCGTGCGAGTACGGAAATTTCGTTAATATCGACGTTTTGGATGACGTCGAACACGGTCTTCATGTCCTCAGCCAACAACGACTGAGGTGCAGATGACGGAGCGGGATGCGGCCCTACGGAAGCTACGGGAGCTGGGATAGGTCGGGAAGGTGTAGGCGGAACGGCCGGACGCTGCCTCCAAGACAGAGCCGGAGTAGGCGTCGGCTGAACGGGCTTTGCTTCTGGGGGACCCCGGTTGCGCAGCGGCGGGAAGTTAGCGGGAGTGAGCGGCGGCGCCGGTTTAGGCGCGTCCCTCTTGGCGGTGGAGCGCGGAGCGCGCGGGCGACCCCTGTAGTTTGCTGTGTGGCCGGACTGGCCGCAGAGCACACAGGCAGGGGGAGAAGTGGATTCGGGAGTGCGAGTGCACTCCTTTGTTATGTGAGGGTCCAGGCACTTGACGCACCTGGGAGGAGCTGAGCAGTTAGCCGCTGCGTGGCCGTAGAGCTGGCAGCGGTGGCACTGTCCAGGGTGACCACGGGGGTTGGGACGCTCGACGGAGATATTCGAGAGTCCGCAGATTGTGCGAGCCTCTCTGAAGATCTCCCTCGAGTTGGGAGTATTAGACAAGATAACTAAAGCTAACGGAAAACGCCTACCGCGGTTTGAGTGCATCCTGTGCACTGCTTCAGCCGGGAAACCCTGGGACTTAAGGTCCTCGAGGATATCTTCGTTCGCGAGCTCGAACGGGACGCCCCGTAATACTGCGCGGATTTTACGCTCTTCCAGGAGGGCGTAAGTGTGGTACCCGATTTGTTTAAGCGAGAGTAAACGAGTGATCGCGCGGAAGTCGTCGATAGTCGCGACTTGGATTTTTATAGTATCGCCTGCGTTATTTGCCTTGAGATAATTGATTTTCGGCTCTTTGCACAAGTTAGAAACCGCGGTCCAGCGCGCTTTTTCGCGGAGGAAGACGAGCGGAGGGAGCTGAGGCTTCGATGGGACGGGAGCGCAGCGCGTCGCTGGCTTAGACGGGACCGACGGAGACGCGGTCACTTCGAGTGACATGAGCGGCGCGGGGGCGGGTGTAGAAGACACTGGGGTTGGCTCGGGTGTTGAAGACACCGCGGCTTTTTTCAACGCTTCTTAGAGCGTTTGGCAACTAATTGGAACGCGGGCTCAGGAGAGCCAGTTAAGGTGGCGGCGACCGACGAAGCTTCGGACACGGCTTCCTACGAGATGAGCGCGAGGATGAGACCGATGCGCAGTTCATATCGGATGGAACGGGAGACGCGAGAGAGCTATAGACCTGAGAGGTCTGGACGTTGGAGGCCTGAGGGGCTGGAGTTGGGGCCTGAGGGTTCGGGGACGCGATTGATGCCTGCAAGGCCTGCGTTAGGATGTCTTTCGGGATGGAGACGCCTGCCGCAGCAAGCGCCTGGGTGAACGCGTTCGCGAAGTTAATAACGCTTAGCGAATCCATTAGGGAAGGTTGGGACAATTATAAGTATAAAATAAGTATGTCACAGGATGCCTAGTTCCTAAAAACCTAGCGAACCCTAGCGGCTAACCTCCCTACCAGCGGTAGGGGGGCTGGGGAGAATAACTTAAAACTAACCGTAGTACGCCGAAGGCCGCTACCTAGAAACCTAAAAAAGGGTACGCAGGTAAAGAGTTGACCGCGTTAGGGTCAACCTTTACCGACAGAAAGGACAAATACACACGAAAACACACAGATATGATAAAAATAAATATGAAAATAGGAGAAAAATAAATAAAATAGAGAAGAGAAATAAAATAAAAATAAAAGGACTGGTTCAGTACAAATTCGTTGTCACCGTTAAGTATCCTTTGTACTGAAACCAGACTACTTACGCTGGGCACAACACTGCACTCAGCACAAGCACAACACAACTTAGCACAGCACTTTGAAGACTAGCTTAGTCGCAAAGAAAAATCGCACTTCGATAGCACTCAGAGGGAGTAAAAAAACCTTGAAAACCGTAGCACGGAACCAACACGCTAAACTGTGACGTCAGTAGACTGAGCGCCACGGAATATCGGGAAGGGACCGATCAACGGAGAACGGGGTCTTGCACGTCCGTACCGGGTGGCGATCGACGCGAGAATGTGTGAAACTTTTCTTCGCAACAAACGATTTATATCTTTGTATATATCCATTTAGGGTCCGATGGCGTTGCGAATGACATTTTGTTACAATAATTTTACTGAGAGAACGGTGACGTTAACCTGATTATTAAGCTGTGTAAATAGCAAGGACTGAAAAAAAATGTAGTACCGCCTCAGACGAGCTCTTAAAATAAACATATCACTATAATTTTTGACATTTAAAATACTTATTTGCTACGCTCTGACATACTACGATATAGTCTGTACAAATCTCAGTTCCTTCAATGTTGAGTATAAAAAAGTGTATTCAATAATGAAATTACAGATCTTTGTTTACACAATTTTCATCTGCGATTCCTTTTGATGGCTCCTCTTATCCGAACCCAAATCTCAATACCACTTTTCAAATTTATCTTTTTCTGTCACTAAGCAAGACAGAAATTGTTTTCAGCGTGTCTACGGGTACATCTGTCTCTTTCTTTCAGAGTTCTCGTAATTTACACGGAACGGTTCCTATATTTACAGTTTACGCAATTTACAGATTGGATTTTTACGAGGTACACTGACATGAAATAAAAAGATGAAGTCATAAACAGGAATGTTTTAGGAAAAGTGATTCCGTTACATTTTAATAAATGTAAGAGTTGGTGGCGTAAATTTTTACCGTTTTTCGTTGAATATGTCATTGCAGAAGTGTAGGAGCCACTTTGTAATTTATTATTCACTATAATCAGTTCACTATATTTTAGTTTAAAGAAACAAAAAACAGGCTCTTATCCGTGAAGCTTTTTGATAGTTCTTCTTCATGAAGGTCTTTCCGAGCTGGTGATAGATTCATGCTTTATTTAATGTCAACAAGAACAAGTAATCGTCAATATTGAGAAATGAAAATTTTAATTTGATGTATCATTAAGCCATAGTCAGAGAAACTATTGCGAAGCGTAAATAAACTAAACGAGTCCAAAGAATATTGGCAAATCCTTATTTGAGTAAACAGTGAGCCTTTAGAAAAAAAACTAGCACTTTTGTTTATTCACGTGTAGAAGTCTCCAAAAAAATAGTTGATTTATAAAGCTTGATTTGACTTGATCAGTTTGTATTAGCTCCTGTCATTTTTTATTACGATACATAGGATTGATTGTGACCAAGCACAAGTATTTGATTTTGTAATATAGATTTTAAATATAGGAAATTATAGTCACTTTAGAATGTAAGGACTCATTTTTATGAAAGAATATTTTTTTTTATTCCTAACCTAATATTAAGATTGTACTCTGTGTGTTGTGCCATTAAATAAATAAATAAACAAAATAAATAAATTCCTCATAGTGAAAATGATTTATTACTCATCCTTATTCTTGGCTGTATAGCTTGTGTGTGTGAGTGCCTTGGTTTTGTTCTGACGATTTGCGATTCTTTTAGTTATTTTATATAACGTGACTTTATAAACCTTTGTACCTAAGGATTCCGATAGATTGCGCTTACGACGACTCATTGCTGTGATTTTTGGACTAGTTGACTGTGTTAAAGTTATTTGATGAACATTTACGTGTCATTTTTATCATGGTCGGTTGGTGATAGTAATAATTACCTATGTAAAGGTAGGTAATTTGAAATCATAACCTCAAAATTAGTACTTAATGAAAATGCAATTATTATTGTTCCTAGACATACTCCATAATATATTTATATATATATATATATATATCTATATATTTTTTAAATGGATCCGGATTTCATGTCCTATACTTTTAGATATTTGTGACTTCTACGCTCCACTTTAACTCCAACTAAAACCATGTATGGCGATCTGCAAATGTCCTTTGAACGGTTTTGTCTCATGGAATTTATTATTTCATATCAGTGTTATTCATATGATTAGTTGTACGTATATAATTACGCAAAACTTTTTTGCCCACCTAAATTTTCACCAAGCTTGTCGTAAAAAAGCCATGCTAATGTATTAATCGTTTAATATATGAAGATATTTTAAACGATTTAATATATGAAGATAAATGATAAATTTTAAGGATCTCAAAATAACATAGGCTTATTAAAATAAAGAATTATTCCATAAATCCCCACCGTCAAATCCCCACCAGTGGGGATTTTATTTTTTTTTTCTAAAAATCCCCACTAGTTATATTAACTCAACTTAGTGGGGACAATCGGAAAAATAAGTAACAATCCCCACCAGATGTTATTTTTTCTTAATTATTAAACAAAAGATGCGTTAGGTTAATAAGTTTAATTAGATAAGTAAGTGATTATGTCAATATTGTAATCAACTTTCATTATGAATTGTTTGCATTGAAACGAAAATCTAAAATATATACAGCAATTAACTAGATGTATACAAAAACTATTTTAACATTAAAGGATCACGTAAAATTCTTTCCAAAAAAAGTTGCTCTGTAATGTTGCCACGCATTAACTCCAGTTGGGCATCTAAGATGAACTGGTTTTTTTTCTTTGCTTCTTTGTAATCGCGGGTTCCGACGGTGACTTTCGTTAGCTTATTATGCCACCCTTCCAAAAAGTTTGTGGTTCTGTGCCTCTCTCCGTAAACACGTACTACTTTCATAAAATCTTCTTTTATTTATTGGCTTGGCCTGCGAAAACGTTGCGATTTTCTGAGCTTTGGCTGACAACACAAAATCAGCCTTCTATAAATATATTTTCCGGTAAAAGTACAGCAGCATGTTCAATTTGTCTCCTAAAAATTATGGATTTCGTCAGATTCAATTTTGCATTTTTTTCTTAATGGCTTTTTTATAGTGAAAAAAGCAACCTCTAACAGTTACTGCCGGGAAGACCTGTTGAATAGCATTAATCGTGGCTTTTTCAAAATCGCATCTGAACGTATGTGGGTTCCACATGGGTATAATAGATTTTATCATGGAAAAAACTATGTTATGAGACTTCTGTAATTTGTCACTCATTAAAACGTATAATAATGGTACGATATGTGTCTTCTCATTGTTTGCTACCGTGATCACCATGTATTGTATAAAGTTGATAAAATGGAAAACAATAGCTTTTGAATGTCCCGTCACCAAAAAAATTTTTTGTAATTTTCATGCAACTACATGCATTTTCCGTACCAAATAATATTAATCTCCGAGTATTATTATCCTTAAAATCTGCTATGAGAAATGATTCAAATTTTAAAGGAACTGTAACTTCCCCGAGGTTCCTGAATCCAATTTTTTTAACTTGTGCCGTTGTATTCTGTGGTTATACAAAGTACTCTTTATATTTCTAAAAAGAGGGAAATTTTACCCACTAAACTGGCAACCTGAATCGTTGTAAGATGCTGCTGCTGAGTTATATGCTGTGGGAACATTGGGTGAGTCCGGAGTGGATATATTGTTCTTTAGTTTTTGAATTTTTTTGGTGTGCATGGTGTGCAAAAAAACAAAAAAAAGTCAGATATTATAATTATTTTTTTTTTTAAATTAAGATGCTAAGTCATGAGGTAGACACCAACTTATAACTGATTACCCACATATGTCCAGTAATTGGTCAATTAAAAGAGGGTACCTACATTAAATATTTTATTTAAGTACCCAGAATCATCTAATGTAACTTAACTACCCTACACGTCAATTTTTAAACCAAACATAATATAAAATTATCCGTAGAACTATGCATTCATATCTATTGTCCTTTTTGTATATTGATATCTCTGGATGCATATTGCATGTATGATGAACCAGATTTCCGGTGACTGAAGTTTTGTAATATTCTGTGTAAACAATTTTGTAATCAGTATAGTCGCGGCTATGCGAGGCGAGACACAGCCGCGACTGTAATCAGCCCTGACGAAAGACTCCAAACGAAACTAGTCGGACTTTTCCGACAGTAACGCGTGAGTAAATGCTGTAGTTATCAATATCATGAAAATAACTCACCTAACATTTCGAAAATAAATTTTGTAATGAATTCTGAAACAATTAAGTTGATCACCTTACGCGCCGCATCTTTCATTTAATAATTAAGAAAAAACAACAACTGGTGGGGATTGTTACTTATTTTTCCTAAAACCCCCACAAAGCTGAGTTTATATAACTAGTGGGGATTTCAGAAAAAAAAATAACAATCCCCACTGGTGGGGATTTATGGAATAAAAAACGCCATAAAATACTCTATTTACGTATAGCTTAAAAAAACAAGGTTTTAAGACAAACAATAGGATTTTAAGAATGTATAATATGTACATAATATTCAGTGCATCATGACGAGAGTAGAACTTACTTTTGTCGGTATATCTTATTTTAAATCATACGAGGGTGGATGGGAAAGTTCGCGGCCTAAATGAGAAAACACAGGAATAATGCAATTTTTTATATTTATTTTTCTACATACTCTCCTCCTAGGTCACAGCACTTAGTCCAGCGGTCCTCCAAAGTCTTGAAATAAAAGGTCTTAAATAGAAGGTCTCGTCAAATCTACGGCCACTTTGAACTCCTCATTGGTAGAAAATTCCATTCCACCTAAGTGTTTTCTTAGTTTTGGAAATAGGTGGAAATCAGCAGGTGCCAAGTCAGGTGAATAAGGGGGATGAAGAAGCAATTCGAAACCACAATTCACTATTTGAGCCATCGATTCTGCAGATGTGTGAACACGAGCATTGTACTGATGAAACAAAA
The DNA here is from genome assembly GCA_923062675.1 of Marasmarcha lunaedactyla. Taxonomy (NCBI): domain Eukaryota; kingdom Metazoa; phylum Arthropoda; class Insecta; order Lepidoptera; family Pterophoridae; genus Marasmarcha; species Marasmarcha lunaedactyla. Next base: position 9,348,436 of record OV281358.1, read on the forward strand.
CTTTCTTGGTCAATTTTCCTGGTCTTTTAGACTTTATTTCGCCGCGTAAACGACCGTAATAGTGTGCAGTTGTATACAAAATTTATAGTTTGACCTCTTTCTAAGTAATCAACCAAGATGACACCCTTAGAATCCCAGAAAACCAATGCCATTACCTTGTTTACTGAAAAACACACCTTGGCTTTCTTGGGGGTCGGAGATCCGGGTCTCTTCCATTGTTTGGATTATTGTTTGGATTCAGGAGTATAGTGATGAACCCATGTTTTGTCCATAGTAACAAACCTTGCCAAAAATTCGTTTGGATCAACTCTAAACAGTCTCTAGAAAAAGTGTGCCGAGTTCGTTTCTGTTCAACTGAAAGGAGCCGTGGAACCCATCTTACAGACACCTTGTTGGAACCCTGATTCGTTAACAACCATGTTTTGTGTACGTTCATATGAAAGCCCTAAAGCTTTAGCTATCTCAGATACCTTCAATCTTCTGTCTCTCATGATGAGATCACATAATGTTTCGATGTTTTCCGTAGCTGTAGAAGGCCGTCCAGAGCGGGGGTCATCTTTGATGCTCTCTCGTCCACGTTTAAATTCACTGTCCACTTTTTTATCATTGTTTACGACGGAGCGGATGTTCCTAAAGTAGCCACCATATCTTCATGAATCTGCTTCGGAGTTAAGTGTTTCTTGTGCAGGTATTTGAACCGTGCAGTGCTCTAAACTATCTTATTTTCAAAATTAATGAAACTTACTCTCATTTAATGTTCAATTAAATAAATAATTACGAATGTATCTCAGAGAAAAATTGCACAGAGACTGATAAAGAGTCTAGGTTTCATATGAGGGTAGTTTTATAATAATATGACAACGCTATCTATGTTAGGCTGTGAACTTTTCAATGCACCCTCATATTAATCTACTTTATGTTACTAAGTATTCGTTACTTTAATAATCATTCATTCAAGTTTATGTATACAAATCTTTTGCAACATAATTAATACAAATTCAAAAAGCTTACAACTTTAAAAAATATTTCTTACAAAAATTAACTCCTATTTCTAAATTTAATTCCAGAGAAACCTTATTTATGTCCAAATTTACACGTTGTACCAAGAAAATTGCCTTTACATACAATTTGTGCGTAATTCAGTAGTATTTTTTGCCGCTGAATTGAGCAGCAAATGTCTGCGCGGCGGCACTGGCAATTTAATAATGCCGTCGTGTAAGGCGCTTTGGAGTGCTCCCCTATGGAAATTGTGTTCCACTTCGTACCGGCCTTTGTATTGGCTTTATAACGAAGATTTGGAATAAATACATTGACAAGCAACTTTGTAAAAAAATATATTGTTTCTTCCCATGTTTTGTAATGATTTTCATTAATATTTGATCACCACTGGTGACTACTTTTTGGATACAGCTTTTCTTACGATAGTTGTTGTGGCAATTTATATACAGGGTGTTACATACATTTTACTAACGTTTGCTGATTAAGAATATTAGTGATGTAACGGTTATAGTGTTTAGAAGAAAATTTAGTGCTCTAGCCGTAACAAACAAATAAATGGCACTAAGATATGAGCGTGCAACGCCGAGTCGTGCAATAGCTTTATAATTACATATTAACACACATATCTGCATTTTCAGTATCCGAATGAAAGTCATAGGTAAAAAACATGATTCATAAATGAAAACTGTACGTTTATTTCTTAGCATAAAAATTAGAATCTGTATTTTGTTTTAATTATACTTAAACAAAGCTAACAAAAAATAGGTTTGTATTTTTTAGTTTTATTCAAATTATATATTTTGTTTTCAATTCATAAAACGCTTTGTCATTATATCATCGTCATTATATTCATTAAGTAAATGAATGTAAACTTTTACGATGATCCTTATTATATTTCACTTAAAATAATAGTACAAAGAGGAATAAACCCACTCCGAGTATTTTCTGAGATTCTCTAATAACATTACAATATTATTATTACGTATGTGTGTATGTATGTGTAGCGACAATCGAAAAAAGAGTTTTTGGGCAATATGTTAAAGTGGAGGCATTTGTGAATGATATTAAAAAAGTATATTCATGTATTTTTCGCATCTTTATGAAACGTTCAGATAAGTTTGTTTTTGCTCGCAAATCAGTTTTATTTTATTTGCAAAGTTTTGAAAAATATAAGTTTTAAATAAAATAAGCCTGTCTTATTAAAATAAAATATGAAGTAAGTTGCACCCAGATGCAATGTAATTGTGCATTAAGAATGTTTAAAGTTAAATATAATATATAATTTAAAAAAATACTATGATGAATAAAAAGACAGTTTTAAAACATAGTTCATTTAATGTAGGTAACAAAGATAAATTATTTGAATCTCCCTGACAACAAAATTAAATTCACATACTAAGTAAATTAAATCGGAAATCTTTTTTATAACTGAGAATGGAAAAGTTATAATCATTACTAATTAACACGAAATAAATCAAAATTGATATCTAAGGCCGGACCAGAGCTACGAATTTGACTTGGAGTTAGCCAGTTGGTTAGATAACATGTCCCTCCATCACGCTTAATCTCTATTGGAAGGACAGAGACACAAATGAGGGCAGAGGTATGTAGCAATTTTCTTATCTAAACCGTCAACACAGGATGGCAATACTCATTATTGGAGATAATGTCAAATGTGCGGGAAGCGCACATTGGGAAAAACAAAAACACTTATTGAATTTGCAGCGTCTGAATCCTACACCTAAATAAAGATCCAAAAGTACTCACGTCCGATTCCACGCTCACCAACTTTAGGACATGTGGTTCCTTAAAAATCCCTTTTAATCCTGGGTATGCCCCCTTAGTTAATCCATTTGCCCAATGGTTATTCTTCCTCCATTCATTAGCAGGTTACAGGTTTATTTTGAGTATTGATTAGAAATAATTCTGGATTATAAATTTTAATGCGCTTACGGCGCAGCGATGTTACACGATCGGTGAAAAGAAGCAAGTGTCGTTCCACTGGGTTTTGACATCTGTCAAACGTCTCTCAGCCTTGCACTCAAAGCTGGCTTGCGATTGGCTGGATGTGTGGTCTTGAGATAGACTAACGATTGGTGCATTTTAAATAGGCTAAGGATCATTCGTTGCCTTTAACAAATTAACCTATGATGAAATGACGCCAAATTTAAAGTAAAGTACGATTACCAAACATCAAATGATAAAATATCTAGAGATTTTTCGATCCATATTTAAAAGTTGATATTCTGGATATTTCAAACTCATGTCAAACTCTACATTTCACAAAGTTTACCGATCTGACATGCAGCGAGTGACTGTTAGCAGTACAGATGAAAATGTCCATAGACTTGCATCTCGAATGCGAGTTATAATGTCATCGAATCAATGAACATTGCCCTACTGGTCTGCGCAATGTGCAGTTTAGAACGCCAGTAAGTAGACGAGACAGTAATTGAGCACAATATAATGCTAAAAGTTGAATTAATGTATTTTCGTAGACGAAATTTCATTTTGACAAATACATTTTATAATTATTAAAATGAAACATACATAATGAGACAAATTGTACAAAACGGAGAATATGTGCAAGAATAACTAGAAGCTACGGGTACTTCATTATTCCTAAAATAATTATTCCAGTGTTAATGATCTGAATGAATGAAGCTGCTGTACTAGTTTCAGCCTATTTGTTTGGACCTTCTTGCTTTTTTTTTGGTTCCCCGTTTGGGCAGGAGGCAAAAAGTGCATTTCCGCATACATCTCGCGCGCGTTACAAGGCATCTGGGACTAGCTCCTAATGAGCACTACCCACTAAAAAATTCCCTGAATGACTCGTGCAAATTTTTGCCACACAGCCTTCATCTGAGCGACGACCAATTGGAGGAAGAGGCCGCGCTAGCGGGGCCCAGAAGGGGTCACCCGCTAGGATTTACATAGCACTGAAGGTGCTCAAAGCACTGAAGGTGAATACATAGCACTGAAGGTGCTCAAAATGAAAATAAGAATTGAATTAATTCGAATTTGCATAAGAATTAGAAGTTGCGGTCTGAAGGGTTTCGAGATCTAGTGTTAGTTGCATGGCTACGTTCGTGTGCGCGTTTCTCGGTCTAGCAACTTAGTACTTCGAATCTATGACAGGGGTAGTTTACGAGACTTAATCTCGAACTAGAGTGGGGTGGGTTTCGGAGCGTTTGAAGAACGATTCTGAGAGTGTTTTGAGGTGCTGTTGCACTGTAGGTAGTTCAAGATCTCTGTGCAGGTCCGCGTTACGCACGTACCAAGGTGCGTTTGTGGCCCCGCGGTAGAAGAGATTTTGAACTACCTGCAGTTTGTGCAGGACGGAGGGTTTGGTGTGGGCAAATATTGGCGAGGCATATGTCATGATGATGATGTCTTATAAAGCATACGTTTATTCCTGAATATCTTTACTTTTTCTACCTAACATACTATATAGGTGGCCTAAGTAAAAACGGGTGAGTTTCGTTACTCTATCGACGTGCGGCTTGAAAGAAAGCGTCTGGTCTAAGGTGACGCCTAAGTATTTGGTAGTGCGCTTCCAGGGGATGGGAATACCTTATATTCGAACGTGGAGATTGTCAGTGACACGACGGTGTTTGCAGATGAAGTAAACCGCAGAACTCTTGTCTGGGTTCACATCGGTACGCCATTTTTGAAACCATGCACCGAGGGCGTGACGACGAGACGACTGATGACGAGACCCGGGACACTGAGGCCTTTGGTGTTAAGGGCAGTGTCGTCGGCAAAGAGGGCAAGTTCGACGCCTTTCGGCGGAATGGGAATGTCGTTTGTGTACACTGTGTACAATAGAGGTGCGAGGACTGCGCCTTGAGGGACTCCAGCCTTTATGAGACGAGGCGCGGACATTGCCTTGAGGAGGCTGATGGGTCTGTGATTAGCCGGGATATTCAGAGGTTTACCCGGCTTGGGAATGCCTATGACTGTCGCTCCTTTCGAAGCTTTTGGAAAGTAGCTAAAGTCGAAGCAGGCATTGAAAATGATGGCTAACAAGGTAAGCACCTGTTGAACCAGGTGCTTAAGTGCGTGGTTGGAAATTCCATCCGCACCCGGAGCCTTTTTGGACTTTTGACTTCTAATGAGAAGCGAGATTTCATCATTAGATACTGTGATGGGGTCTTTGTCCTCCATCGCCTGGATATGGGAGGGATCTGCGGGTTGGGTGCTAGGCGAACATTGTGAGGCAATGCTGTCAGCGAAGCATTCGGTTTTTATCTTCGACTTCGAAGGCAATAGTGCCATCTGGACGAGTGAGAGGAGGAACGTGAGAGGTGGCTATTTGGCTGACGGGGAGATATTTTCAATGAGATCGTTCATCTGAGCGTCTCGGAATTCCACGATGCAAGACCTAACTTTGCGTTGTAGCTGATTCGCAGCTGATCTATAGACGAGCGTGGGATATTTCTTGGCTCTCCGGAGAGCCGCGTTCTTAGGTTTAATAAGATTCCTAATGGCTAAGGGAAGCGTGGGTTTGCCTTGTTTAGCAACCTTTTCATTATCACTGATAGCTGAGTTGATAGCATCAGTGAGGAAATCGACTAATAAATCTATTTTGTCCGGTCTATCTAAAGATCCGGGCGAGATCGCGAGCGGAGAGTTCGGGGCCTCTAAGGCTGAAGCTAACGTATTTTAAAGCCTTTCCAGTTGGTAAAGATCTTAGGAGAATTATCGTTAACGTTGAGTGATCCTAGCACGAGGGAAACGGGGTGGTGATCAGAGCCTAGGTCATCGAGCGGTTTGATAGACCTGAGATCAAGGTTGATATGCTTTACTATTGCGAAATCGAGGATGTCGGGAGAATGGTTCGGGTTGTCGGGATAATGAGTGGGAGTGACGGAAGAGATGACGTCTAAGGCGAGTTGCTCAGTGATGTAAAGGAGATCGATACCGCTGGTGTTGGTTGATAGGCACGTCCAGTTAGTATGTTTAGAGTTAAAGTCTCTGAACATAATGACCGAACAGCCGAGGGCAAGAATGGCCTCAAAGTCGCTGCGGATAGGTCTGGTGCCACTAGGTATGACCAGTATTGGATGACCAGTCATAGCTAATCTAATCTACACACAGTGGCCTCCATGTTGAGGTGAGGAGGAGTAGGGAGAGGAGAGCAATGGAAACCTCTTTTATAGTAAATAGCTGTGCCACCGTGACCGTCGGCGTTGGGCCTATCGTTACGGACCTTCTTGCAGGGACAAAAAAATTTATATATGTTGCAGGTGGATGATAAAATTTGCCGTTCAACGAAATGGATCTGTTCAGTTAACCGGCTAGCCGTTATGTAGAAAAATTAATTATTAAGCTGGCAATCTACGATTTCTTTATTGGTTTGTTATTAGTTTCTTACAACCTCATTGATATCCTGCAATTTTCGCGAGCCGAGCAAGACAGTATAGTATGGCAGGACCCGGTGAAGTGCCAGGGGGAAAATTAAAAAATTATAAAAAAGGAAAAACACATTCAACGAGACGGTTGGCATATAATAGATGGGAAAATTATGATCTCCGCCTGTGACAAAGGCAATAACGTACTAAGCTCCTCCTGATAAAGAATTCTAAATGAAGGTTCTATTCTAGAATATTTTAAAGAGATCCAACAGTAATTTTAAAAAAAATCATTTTGAAAGATCTAAAATAACTGTTCAAGTCACGTTTTATTATCATAAAACAATAAGAAATAAATTGCTAAACAATAACAGCCCTACAAACTGGTATCAATAATGTCTATACTACTGCACCAATATTTCTGTTACTATGAAATGTGGTAGACGTTAAATACAGCGCCGAGATTATCTTCGAGCAATAGTCGCTCGGTGTCGCCTCTGTAGATTAAACAAATATTACTCTGCCGGCTAGCAGACCTACGAATGTGTAGAATTGACAATTACAAAACACTTTTTTAAATATTATACTTGTAAAGCAGTTTAAATTGTACGTCGTTAGGTGCTATAGTCGCCTCCTGACCAAGGACTAAGTAATCTTATATTATGACATCCATGGTTATAAAGCGATGTTATGATTTTAAAACAAACCTTTTAATTGAATTTAAATTTTTCAGTAAGCGATAAAATGCTCAAGAATATTACACTATTATACTATTTATTAGTATTATTTCTCTTTAATAACCTCTTTATTACATCAAGATTTATAAACACGTTGCTCTAAGGTTTACAAGACCTCTTTATATTTTCTGCACTCAAAATGGTATACTTTATCTTTAGTAAATATTTAAATAAATGTTATCGACTAATATTCTACGTCTAATATCGCCTATTTACTTTGGTTGGTTTAAGTTGTTGTGTTTCCGTAATAACAAAATTCCGTTAGTATGGTGTCTTTGTAAGTTTTTGTAGCTATAAAAAATTTAATTTGCCTTAATTTTATACGAATACATAAAATTAAATTCTTTAACACTAAATAAGGCAAAGGGAATATATTTACCTCCATATTTTTGGGGGATACTTCTAAATATCCCAGTATAAAAATTGGGTTTTATTCTAGAAATATTTCGGATTTTACTTTCTTTTTAACACATAACTTACATCACATAATTTCTCTTTGCTTCTATATATTTGATGGCTAGGATTATGCAAAACAATCGATCTTTTTATTCGGTGAGGCTTCTAAAATTCGTATCCCTTAAATATATGTTGCTAAACTCACACTGTGATATTTTAATATGAAAAAACCAACACCAAAATTTTAATTTTGTCTGATAATTCATAACTCTTTGTTCAACAGCAGCTTTGGGCGCGTAATACCAAGCAATATCAATACTGTGAGCCGAACCTGAGAAATGAGCATCGGAAACCCCCTTCCCCCAAGTGCAATATTGTTTTAAATATACATTCTCACTGTATAGGCAGTCAATAACTGTATATAGTTTATTAAAATCTGAAACCAGTATCGATGAGACGTTAAGCTCAGTTTGTTACTTGTAACTCAATATCGTAAATTAGTTTCTATGAGAAGTGAACGTTTAGTTTATCCAGAAAAAAAAATACTCCCAAAAACAAAATCAAAATGCAAATTTAAACCATGTTAAATGGCTTTGTTACATCGGATGAACAGACAAGAATCTCATTTCCTACTGGAAGGCAGACGGCCCGATAACGAGTTGTTCTGCGCGCCTCTTGATATGGAGCTCCCTTGCATGTTTGCTTACAAACGAGTTATTTTATATGGTTGTTCGATAAAACAACGCACTAGCTTTTCTGTATTGCTTATCTGTTTTTGTAATTTGTGATATAAACCTAGTAAAGTACAAACATTCTGAAAGCTCATATCAAAACTCAATAATTGTTTGTTTATATGCTCCATACCTTGTTATCTTCGCAATCAACTTGAGCTTTGTTAAATTAAACTTTTGAATTTAAATTTATGTTTATTTAATTTTTTAAATATTTTTTTTATTTTAATCGATGTTTTGTGTATTATAAAATCCGGTTAAAAAGTATTGTAATCAATATAAGCTTAATATGACTTCGTGAAAACTTAAGGAAATATTAGAGTCACATTTTATTTCTTTTAAATATCATTAAAAATGTTTTTGCTCGGTCTTCGCATTCACATAGTAAAAGTAACTGTAGTGATTGAGTATTGTTGTTCAAAAACTACACGTTTCACAACCTTAATATCTTATCCTTATCTTTCTACCACAATATGCATTTTTATGCAATAATTTAGTATTGAAATATATAGATTTTTGAAAATCTCTGATGAGTTTTCCATAAGGAATTTAAACTTGGTATCGAATTATCAAAATGCTCGGGGCCTGTACAGTATTGGGCCCAGAAAGCCGTAAATGATAATAGGTCTTGAAACTGCCGTTTTGCCGTACTGGCCATTTCAAATGAAAATATTTTTTTTTTTTGACTGATATTTCTAATTTCAAATTAATTTTATTTGACAAACAAGGAATTCTATTTCTAAAATCGTCATTTGTTTAATAGTTAGTGTTTTGTTTTCAACGCATTCGAACATTTTTCGTCATCATGGATAAGTTAAAAATTTGAGTAATTATGGAGTATGAGTACCGTCGTGGCAGCAAAGCGGCACAAGCGGCACGCAACATCAACGACGTTTACGGAGCGAACACTACAAACGAACGCACCACCCGTTATTGGTTTACCCACTTCCGTTCTGGAAATTTTGACCTGAAAAATGAACCCCGTGGTCGTCCGAAAACTTTGGTCGACAATGACGAATTAAAGGCAATTGTGGAAGCTGATGAAACTCAATCCACGGCTGAATTAGCAGCAGCTTTCGACGTTAGCATCAAAACAATATTGGTCCATTTTTGTCAAATTGGCAAGGTAAAAAAGCTTGACAAATGGGTACCCCACGAACTCAATGACCGCCAGCGCGAAGTACGCGTGGAGACGTGCCTTGCACTGCTCAGCAGGCATACAAATGAAGGAATTCTGAACCGCATTGTTACTTGTGACGAGAAATGGATACTGTTTGACAATCGTAAGCGCTCAGCAAGTTGGTTGGACCCTGGTTCAGCACCCAAACAATGCCCTAAACGAAAACTTACCCCTAGAAAAGTGATGGTCACTGTTTGGTGGTCTAATGCGGGTGTAATTCATCACAGCTTCTTGCCAAACGGGACAAGCATTACTGCAGATGTTTACTGTGAAGAACTGAACACAATGATGGAGAAGCTCGCACGTCTCCAACCAGCTTTGGTCAATCGTTCGGCTCCACTGCTCCTGCACGACAACGCGCGACCTCATACTGCACAGCAGACGGTCTCCAAGCTACAAGAGTTGGGGTTGGAAGTTCTCCGTCATCCGCCGTACTCACCAGACCTTGCGCCTACAGACTTCTACTTTTTCCAGAATTTGGATAACTTCTTGGCGGGAAAAAAATTCAATACCCGAGAGGCAGTACGAAATGCCTTTGAAGAATTTGTTGCCTCCCGTCCAGCTGATTTCTTCAAGAAAGGCATCAATAAGCTACCAATGCGTTAGCAAAGATGCATTGATTGCATGGGTGATTATTTTGATTAATAGAAATAAAAAATATATAAAAAAATTACGCTTCATTTATTTCGTGAAAAACGGCAATTTCATAGGTAAAGACCTAATATCAAAACAAAACTCTGATCTTAGACTAATTTTACAGAGATTCTTAGAGAGGCCACATGACTTACATTGGTGATAAATAAATTCATTGGCCTTATTTGTAAAATTCTTTGACAATACTTACTCTATTGGCATGCGTACTATTATTCCTTCAATCCATGTATCAATCGAATAAGCCCCCAAACATGTTATTTAAAATAATACTGACGATCTCCTGTAGGTAAGCATCTGGCTCCCAATTTCCTTCCTCTAAAGAAAGCACATCCGTAACATTCTACAGGCACTTGAACTGGTTCACAAAACAAGACAAGTGGCTAGTAATGGATATCTATTAACCACAGCCTTCAGTCAGGGCAGGGCTGCCAACAAAAACTTTCATGAAAAAAAGTTTTATATTGAAGCCTTTATATTCAACATCATAATTATTAGACTGATACTTTCTTCCTTATTTTTAGGTTTTATGACGACAAGACTGAAAAGCTCTACAGAAAAAATGATTGTTTGTTTGTGAGCTTAGAAATTAAATTTTATTTATTAAATATTGTACTTCTAGAAAGATAACATTGGCTGAAAATGGAACATTAGGATTAAGAACTTTGGAACAATGGGCATTAGGAACCAGATCACTCTAGAAACTTTTTGTACGTATGTACAAATATGTACTTCAAAGTTCTTTTTTTTTATTATTGAAAAAGGATTAGACGTTTGTTTTCTTGTTTGTGCCTTGGCTCTTTTCATTCGAATAAACTAAAATGTTTACTTATATTCGAACATCCAATTATTCAACGTTACATCTGTATATATAAAAATCATCACCTTCGCTTTACAACCTTTATGTAAAACCGTGATTTCCTACATAAAGTAATCACCAAAACATAACTATATTTTGCCAACCCTAACTTTACGCAGTCGCCATCCATTACAGTGATTTCTTACACTCGACTCTAGCCCTACGCCACTCAAGACATCAAAGAAGCCTTTGTACCTCGTGGCCAGAAAGTGGAAAAATTATCCACAAATTGTCTGAGGAATAGAAATAATTGTGCTTTAGTAGAAAGCTTTAGAAATGTATGAATATTTTTGGCTCGTTTTCTTCACGGCTATACATCTAGACTCTATTTTAAATATCATAACGTGTTATAGGAATCCTTATTGTATTTGATACACGGTTTTTTCTCTTTTTTTTCTTCTTCTTCGAGTTCAAATAGTTTTAATTTCATGGTCTATCGTATAAAAATTTACAAATCTTAACTTATATGATATAGATGTTTTGGTTGTGTCCAATGAGCAATGCGTCCAAATGTTTGCGATACAAATATGTAAATGAATTAGGTTATGACTAACGAGGTTTCATAAGATTACATAAAAAGGTCTTTACTTCATTTAATTTAATTTAGAAATAAGGACCTTTTGAGATTGAGATCGAAGTTTGAATTTATTAATAATATAATTCATAAAATCAGAAAAGAAATACCATAAGGGTTTTCTGTAGTATTTTGGTTCATTTCATTTTCTATTCACTGCTCATTGGGACGTAACTTTCGCTCAGTTTTCAATAAAATAATTTTTTAAAAATCACAAATAGATAAACTTTATATTTAGTACAATTAATTTAAAAAAAAAACTGAATTGTACGAATACAACGCTTCAACTTTAGTTTCAACGTGAAAACCACGAGTGCGGACCGATGCGTGTCGATCGTCCGGAAGTAGTTGCGAATGGTATTTACTACTTCTGCTGGGCCAGTGTTGTAACATGAAAAGAAAGCATCGATAAATATTTTTTTAGAGTAATAGGTACATTAATAATTTAAATTAAAAACAAATTTCTTAACAGTTAGGCCGAAAAACAAATAAGTTTCAAAGTTCTTCGCTTTATTGAAGCCGTTAAACTAAATTTGCAATTTACGTTTAGTTATAAGAACAATTTGAATAATACCAATCGACCGTACAGATACTTAATACTTACCACGTAAATATATGACCAAAACACATGTTGGGAAGAACTTCCAAAATTTTTTTTTAAATGAGCGAGCTTTATGAGTAAAATTTTCTAAAAGGTAACTCTTAAAAATATAAATTTCTGGATCACTTCAGCAAGGTGGATTGTAAAAAAATCCGAAAAAGCACGATAAAAATCAAGGTCATCAAATCGACATTTTTTGTTTCGACACGTGACAACACTAGCGTAGGGTTGGCGGGCAAACAATTAATAACTTTTATCGCTTCCGTCGGTGGCAGTGAGCACAATTAGCACAGTCATAAAAATCTCCACGCCTGATTGGATTCGAGGTACCCTTCCGACCTTTATAACCAACATCACTGAAATTTACGATAGTTTCCTTGTAACATTTACAACTGGTATTGATAAAATATAGATGGTGCGTGTTATTTTTATTTCTAGTCAGCATTTCATAGTTCAATTTTAAAATTCCCATTATTTATTTAACATTTAATACAAAATAAAAACATATTACAATCATGAGAATTCTAAAATAATAAAAAAATATTAATTATAAATTCAAATTTAAATATTGGACATCAAAACATTGTGAATTTAATAAATACAGTATATTGTGACCTAAGCCTAAAAAGCCTAACTACGGACCTAAAAATTCAAAATAATTTAGCTTTGTCCTAGTTGAATGTAATAATGCCATAATTTTATATTGTTAATAATTTTGTACGTATCTTTTAACTCTAGTTTAAATCAAATAAACAATTATAAAACAAAGTTTTATCATAATGAATAGTCTTATAATTGTAGAATATAGGTGCAGGATTTCGCTTAAAGAGTAGGTACTGTCACGGCTAGGCGTTACAAAGCACGTCAGAATGACGCGATATTTTAGTAAAGAGGTCGATATAAATTAAGAAAAAAATATATATATATGAATATATCGGATGACATAAAAGAGTTAATGAAACAAACACATTCTGACTTGCTCCATCATCGGATTACGATGTAATAGATTGAGTTATGAAAATAAAAAGAATAAATTATTAAAATAAATATTTTAATTATGCTCCTCACGGCGTAGAACTTTACTATACCTACAAATAGGAAGCATTGATTAGTTCAGTTTTAAGGACGGTATTTGCTACAATGCCAACACCAGAAATGATAAATCCCTAAAAATTTTCACGGTCAAGTTAAATTGAGTACCATCCACAATAAATCTGATAGAAGATAAACCACTTTCAAAAAATTAAACCAATAAGAAATATAATACTTATCACCTTAGAAGGCAGTAGAAAATGAAAATAGGAACTAATTTTAGATATGGACTAGTTCCATGAACCTTCACTTTACCCTAAAGCTTTATTTCTTTAGCTATGTGAGGGCACAGCTAACAAAGTCACGCCATGTGAGTGAATCGTAATTGAATGAGTGGCGTACCCCAAGGCAGTCGTTCGGTACCGCAAATCGACTTAGGGAAGCTTTGTATTGACTATGCTACCGTGAAACTGGAAGGTAGACATGTAAATATATGCAGTCTTACTACCTACTAATAAAATAATCCCCTGTTAAACAATTGTTGAACAAAAATATTAATATAAAACGATACTCAAAAGAAGCATCCCCTTTAGAATTCTTGAAACGGGGTAAAAGTTAGTCTGTTATTCAATATCAAATTTTATCCGACTTAAAATAAACTTGCAACTTGGCACAGCAACTACACTTTCCGGTCAACAAACAGAGCACTAATCTCCTGGCCGACGCAGCCGCCAGCCACTACGCATCGACACTGCACCGCCCCGTAGCACTGGGGAAGTCTGCACGTCGGCATCCGGGGCAGCCTCCGACTCACTGGAGCAACTTGTTCCATACTTTATGGAACCACTAACCAGAACCCACACCATGGATCGTCGGACACTCACCGCCTAAGTCCCGACCCACCGTGTACTACTACGCGGCACCTGGTTCCGAATCACTGGAACCATCAGCTGACACTGGCAAGCTTTACTTACGCAAGATTGAAGATGGACGCTACTTAGGACCTTCGGTCTCGGAGGGAAGTGATGTAGTGAGAGACGTTCGCCTTAGTTTTCGGTCTCTTGTGGACCGCATTCCGAGCAGAAGTGAAGCTTCCAGTACTATATATTTACTCCATGGTTTTCAATTAACATCTGTCATCAAAAATTCATAAAGGGTGTTTCATTAAGAGTGCACTTTTTTATTTTAAAATAAAAACAAGTATTTTATGACAGAATTGTGATATTTTTAATGTATTGTAAAGAAGACATGTTCCGATTAAGTATGGAATAAAATATCTGGCAAATAACCCCCACGGCTCCGATGACAGGCCATTACTCTTTTCATGAAATTTTCCATGACCTTTGCACAGAGATGTGGCTGTATCTCACCGATGACGCGTTGGATTTCCGATTTGAGCTCAGGAATTATTTCGGGTTTATTCGCATAAACCCGAGATTTCACAAAACTCAAAAAAAAGCATGGTGTTAAATCGCACGATCTCGGTGGCCAGTTGACATCAGAATTTCGAGAGATAATGTGTTCTGGAAATCGTTGCTGCAATAAGTCGATTGTTTCATGCGCGGTGTGGCAGGTTGCGCTGTCCTGCTAAAATCACATGTTGTCCAGATTCATGTCGTCCAGTTGAGGCCACAAGAAGTCCGTTATCATATTCCTGTAACGAATGCCGTTCACGGCGACTGCAATTTCGGCCTCATTTAAAAAAAAGTAAGGTCCAATCACGCCGCCTGACCAAAATTCGCACCAGACAGTTACTCGTTGTGGGTGCATTTGTTTCTCATTGATTGCATGAGGATTTTCTGAGTCCCGAATTTGACAATTTTGTGTATTCACGAAGCCATTCATATGGAAATGCGCTTCATCGGAGAAAACGACTTTTTTCGAAAAATTGGCATCGACTTCACTTTGCTCCATACCCATTGAAAGAATTGCCGGCGATTTCCGTGGTCTGCTGGTTTGAGCTCCTGAGTTAACTGAATCTTGTACGCAAGAAGGTGGAGGTCTTTAGTCAAAATTCGCTGCGTAGTGCTTCGTAATGTCGAATTGTTGTTTTCGGGTTTTCGGCAACACTCTCGTTTACAGCAGCAATGTTTTCAAGAGACCGACCGGTACGTTGACGCAAAGGAGTCTTATTATCCATAATTGACCCAGTTTCTATACATTGTTTGACCACTCTTCGAATGGTTGACACATTAGGTGCACTTTTTCGGCTGAAAATTTGGCGAAGTTTGCGAGCGGTTTCAGCGTAACTTTCCCCATTTTTGTAATGAGTTTTCACAATTATAACGCGTTGTTTTTTCGAAAACCGCTCCATTTTTAATGATCGGAATAAACAGAGGTGATAGCTGTCAAATTTCAGAGTTGCCACTTGCATGAAAAAAAAATATTCCAATTTTAAAAAGTGCACTCTTACTGAGACACCCTATAGAAAGTTGTAGAGTAGTTCATTCCAGTTATTTTACAATTATGCGATTTTAAAAATATAACTTCTCAGAGATGTCTTCACACGAATTTCGTTTTAAAAAATTGGTATAATATTAAATACAGCACATAAATTGGAAATATTTGATTCGTATTATCAATATATCTAATTCTTTTAATATATATAAGTAGTACAAAATGTCTTATTCCATAAACATTAAAACTTTGATAATCAAGCCATTCCTTGGGTAAGTCTAAAATAAAGTCTGTAAAGGTTTTTGCAATATCTTCTAATCGTACCTGGGATACCAGTACAATATCAAATCCAGCTTCTACACGTGACTCAGCTTCTACATTTGTTTGCTTCTTACTTTATTTTTCGGTTATAAACCTACATTATAAATTCAAAAAAGTTACAAAAGTCGTGCCGTAAAAGAGGTATTATTTTGCTTGTACTTAATGTTTGGAGTTCATGTAGTTTTGCACATTATTACAACCTGTCGCTCTAAGGTTAATCTGCAGTATTCAAGAGCATTTTCCATAGTTAATTTACACCATGTCTTTTTTCAATTTCTTTAATATATTTGTATTGTTTTTCTTTGTGTTCTAATTGTATATTGTTTTATTTATTACATTTAAAATCAACTGTGGCTCCGACTCCGCCCATTTTTTAAATGAGCAGAAATGTTTTTTTTTTAATTAACTCGACTTACAACTACTAGACTGAAGTTAAATTAAAGTTACTTGATTAAAGATGTTTCAAGTGAATATATCTGAATCAACTACTCTAGCTTCAAAATATCGGACTTTACAAAGGACTTTTAAATTAAGTTTTGTAACGAAATAATGAAGTTACAAAACTTTTAATACAATAAGTGTCATTTCATTTATAAAATTGTTAATTAAAAGCTAAATTTGTGATGAAATTACATTTATTTTAAATTTTGACATTATTTTAAATTTTTTGGATTTATATTTTGTGGTATAATGCTCTCTAGCTCCATCCCTATCAGTTTCTCCGACTCTGGTATTATATAACCTTGTACGTGTGTAAACGACATATTTTTATTAAAAAATGCATGCATAATGCAAAAAAAAACGCTCGCACAAGGTTACACAGGAGCTGTCATCGAGAAAATAAAGAAATGGAAATAGTATAGAAGAGTTTCTTTGTCAAGATCTTGCCTGGGGCGGTACTACAGACCATATCACAGCAGCCTCATCAAGCTAGTCCACCAAGTGTGCCAACTGCAAATTTGTAGACTATAATATAAACATAATACAAATACCTTTTTTATTCACGTTCAAGGCAGTCAGCTTCATTTACGTAAGATGTAAAAATTCAAATTCAAGTTATTTCTCAACATTGACAATTATCTGTTCTCAACAATATTAATAAGAATATTTATGTCAAATAAAGCATGACTCTACCGCCAATTCGAAAAAACCTTCGTAAAGAAGAATTTTCAAAATAAATTTACAATGTCTCTTTATGTCTTTACAATGTGTTTAAAGATCTTTATTAACAACAAAGACAATAGTCACATACGTGTTAACATCATGTTATGCTTACCTAGTACAAGTTAAATATTGTTTCGTCACGTTTATATAAACATACAATATATTAAAGCCAAGATTTATCTTAACTAAAATAATTACATACTACGTTATACAATGTTCAGCAAGTCATTTCTTAAATTTGAATGACGTATTTGCATTTTTTATTTGCGAGGGTAGTCGGTTCTAAAGTTGCGCTCCGTCAATAGTGATCATTGTTTTACCATAGTTTTGCCGCGTTTAGTCCAGTCAATTTAGACCAAAAAATAAGAGTGAAGCTATATTAATTTACAACAATAAGACAAGTAAGAATAATAATTATAACTTTTTGAATCGTTATAACTCGGAAACGGTGGCTCGTAGGAAAAAAGTATATGTACATTTTTTAATACATAATTTTATAGTCTTCAATTTTTGTCTGGGGTATTTTTATGATAAAACTTACCGTTTTGCTGTAATTCGTGAAAAAACTCATTTTTTGACCTTTTAAATTTTATTTATAATTATAATTTGAACGATTTTACTGATATTCGGCTTGTTGTAAATGTATGTACCTTCGAATGGCTAGATTGACCGGACTACTTCGCCGAGTGATGTTTTGTCGTTTTAGGAATGCTAGGTTAGTATGGATATTCCCATGAATAGTTTTGATGTTCAATGTATAGATATTATTTTTATACAACTGGTTTAGGTTCATTAGTTTTGTTTCTTCGTAAATCCTTTTAGTAGATGTTAGGTAGTTGTATTTAAATAGAGTTTTTATTATTTTATTTTGTAGTCTTTGTGTTTTGGCTAGTGTTGTTTTAAAAGGTGAGAGAAGAAGGTGTGGTTTTACTAATGAGAGTAAAATGTATGTCAGTGTATGTAGGATGCAGTGAAAAATGTTGCACAGAGCTCCGCGAATAGCTACTAGCTTACTATTAATATATTCTATGTGGTTTTTCCATGTTAAGTTCGAGTCTAAGTAAAGTCCAAAGTATTTTTTCATGAGTTTGCTCTTGAATCGAGATATATAATTGTTAACTGTTTGTGGGGGGTGTTGGTTTATTTTTTGCTTTAAATATCATGTAACATGTTTTGGGCGTATTGATTGTTAGTAAATTATATTGGAACCAGTTGTATAATGTGTTTTCGAGTCATTTTGAGCTTGAGATATTAGTTCATTTAATGATGAACCGAAGTAAAATAAGAATGTGTTGTCTACGTAAAGTGTTAAATGACCTTTTAGACCGAAGTCATTTACATTATTTATATAAAGTAGGAATAATAGGGGACCTAGGATCGATCCTTGTGCTATTCCGCACTTTACTGTTAGTGCGCTACTCTGGACACTATTATCTATTTTGACTACCTGTTTTCTATTTTTTTGATATGACTTTAATATTTGCCTTTTTTTGCTTTGCCTGTGATACTTAGTGATTTTAGTATCTTCAAGAGCAGTTCGGGATTTACAGTGTCAAAGGCTTTTTTTTTAATCAATAAAAACTCTTAAAACTAGATGTTTTTTATCAATACGTTTTATTTTAGTGATAAGGTCAATTGATCGATTGATTGTGAGTATTTTGCCAGTCTAAAATACATAACTTTTTCGAATATTTTGGACATTACTGGAAGGCCAGATGCTGGACAAAAGTTGCCTGGCATGCAATATTATTCTTATCTGCATCGGTTAGCTCGGCAAGTCTCCCTCCCCCCAAGTATCCAAACGACGAACACCCTCAAACGGCACCCGTTCACGAGTTAACGAGGGATCCAGTCATTGCCCTCCTCAACCATATTAGAGGGAAGTGAGCGACCTGTCTTCCCGATGCTACCGTAAGAAGACGTACCGACTATAGCGGCAATGAGGTTTTAGACATTCATTGTCAGTTGTGCTTACTATTTGGCAGTGAACGGTAACAACACGGGCACATCTAGATTCAAGGATCGCGCCTTTCTCATTTCCGAAACTTGTCGACAATTTTATTTATATAAGGATATTTTTATAGTTATTTTCTTGACTACAATGATCCACTCTTTTTGTATGAATGTTTTATGGTTTTTTGCTGCTGCTTTAATATACAATCTAGTTCCTTAGTTGGATATTAAGGCTGTTTTTTTTTTGTTTATGAAAAAAAATTATTTTTAATTACCTACCTAAATAGTATACAAGTAAATAGTAAACATGTAACAAATAATTTAGGGCGGCGGCGTCGCAGTCTCGTTAAGAAACTAGCTTCTAGATCTGAAGGTCCCAGGTTCGATCTCTTCAACTGCCGAATGTACCAAGTTTAATTAAAGTACATAAAACTGACTGCTCTTATGCTACTGCTCTGGTGCAAGAAAACAGCGTGAGCGCCACACACATCACAAATTATTTCGGTGGTACGTGAAACTCTGCCAACTCACAGTAAGTAAGCGTGGTGAAATGTCAATTCCCTGAAACCCACTACCTTAGACGAAGGAGGCTGTTATCCTTGATCGCAAAGTAATACCTAACCACGAAAATGTCATCGCACGTAAAAATCAGAAGAAAAACGCTTGATATGCACCAATAAACACTGTAAACGTTAATTTTATTTAATTATTTATTTATTTATTTATATAAAGTTATTTTTATTTCTATTATGCAAACATTCCGTGGTATCTTCGTGGATATTTAACATTTTACTTTCTTTAATGTGGGTTGGTCAAAGTTGAATTGCGAGTGTTTCAAAATTAAGCTATTTTTATTTTTTCACAGTGCAGAAGGTGGTAACTATGGTATATTATATATATATATATATATATATATATCGAATTCAAAAGAAGAAGCGGATATATTATAATGTTTATTGATGTTAGTTTAGCCTAGACCTTAAAATAATGGTTGTTTTAATTATCTATGTTATGTCCAGCATGTCAGGCTGGCATAACAGAATTGAAACTTCCAGTAGTACAGCTATAAACTTGTATTATAGTACAACTTGTGCGTAAAAGGAACACCGCGCCTTAGTTGTAGGACGCGCCTTCTCTAGACCGTCTTTTCCTTAGTTTTAAACCGAATAAAAAGACTTTATGTTCTTATAATAAGGTTTAAAATTGTTTATTTTAAAACATAGTGGAACTTCTAGTTACCTGTGAATGTATATAATTTCCTTGTTTAACCAAAACTAAGTTAGATAATGATGCTATTTTATGACGTCATATACAGGTAGAACTGTAAGTCAAATTATTTTTCCGCATTTTCATAAAAATAAGCTTTATCGCTTTTACCGTCAAGCTTTTACTAATAAAATAAATTATAAAAAAAGATAACTCAAAATTGTACTTAAATTAGAATCAGATTTTTATCTTTACAGAATTTTGTCTCATTTCCTGGTGCTGTGGGAGCATGGTAACTCTGGACAAGGACACACGCAGCTATTAAACTATCATTAGGCATGCATTTCGAGCAGTAGCAGAGGTTTCATTCATAATAATTCCATGGCGTAATGTAAGCAAACTAGATGCATTTCGATTTGACACAAATACTTGCCAATATGCTAAATAACAGTGCAGTAATAACTTCACGTGCAAAATATACTCCGACTCAGAAAGTCAAGATCCTGAGTAACTCAGAGTTATTTTAATAATAGGTCTTTACCTATGAAACTGCCGTTTTGCCGTACTGGCCATTTCTAATGAAAAAAAATTTTTTTTGACTTATAATTCTAATTTCAAATTAATTTTTTTTTGACAAACATGGAATTCTTTTTCTAAAATCGTCATTTGTTTAATAGTTAGTGTTTTGTTTTCAACGCCTTCGAACATTTTTCGTCATCATGGATAAGTTAAAAATTTGAGTAATTATGGAGTATGAGTACTTTCGTGGCAGCAAAGCGGCACAAGCGGCACGCAACATCAACGACGTTTACGGAGCGAACACTACAAACGAACGCACCACCCGTTATTGGTTTACCCGCTTCCGTTCTGGAAATTTTGACCTGAAAAATGAACCCCGTGGTCGTCCGAAAACTTTGGTCGACAATGACGAATTAAAGGCAATTGTGGATGCTGATGAAACTCAATCCACGGCTGAATTAGCAGCAGCTTTCGACGTTAGCATCAAAACAATATTGGTCCATTTGCGTCAAATTGGCAAGGTAAAAAAGCTTGACAAATGTGTACCCCACGAACTCAATGACCGCCAGCGCGAAGTACGCGTGGAGACGTGCCTTGCACTGCTCAGCAGGCATACAAATGAAGGAATTCTGAACCGCATTGTTACTTGTGACGAGAAATGGATCCTGTTTGACAATCGTAAGCGCTCAGCAAGTTGGTTGGACCCTGGTTCAGCACCCAAACAATTCCCTAAACGAAAAATGATGGAAGAAAGTGATGATCACTGTTTGGTGGTCTAACGCGGGTGTAATTCATCACAGCTTCTTGCCAAACGGGACAAGCATTACTGCAGATGTGTACTGTGAAGAACTGAACACAATGATGGAGAAGCTCGCACGTCTCCAACCAGCTTTGGTCAATCGTTCGGCTCCACTGCTCCTGCACGACAACGCGCGATCTCATACTGCACAGCAGACGGTCTCCAAGCTACAAGAGGGTTGGAAGTTCTCCGTCATCCGCCGTACTCACCAGACCTTGCGCCTACAGACTTCTACTTTTTCCAGAATTTGGATAACTTCTTGGCGGGAAAAAAATTCAATACCCGAGAGGCAGTACAAAATGCCTTTGAAGAATTTATTGCCTCCCGTCCAGCTGATTTCTTCAAGAAAGGCATCAATAAGCTACCAATGCGTTGGCAAAGATGCATTGATTGCATGGGTGATTATTTTGATTAATAGAAATGAAAAATATATAAAAAAATTACGCTTCATTTATTTCGTGAAAAACGGCAATTTCATAGGTAAAGACCTAATATCTCAAAATGTCCGTGCAAGTAAGAGGTTTATTATACCTTATATTTTGTAAGACAGGATATTTTTAAATTCATGTAACTTTCAAGAGTTTTATGGTATTTTTAAACCTAGTGCTTCGTCAAGTGTTTTTACACCACGCTTGTTTCCGGTTTGACAAAGTACAACGTAGGAGTTAAGTAAGAAAAACTGCAACACAAAAAGACCCTACTAAACACTTTGTTAATAATTTCAAAAACAAGGAAAACGGATTACATTACTACGTAACTAAACTTCATTTAGGCAGCTTTGAGCATTTTCTAGTCAGACTTAGATTACTCACAAAAATTTGGAGCTTTTACTAATTGAAAACAACTACTTAAAATCATCTTTTAATAATTCAAAAAATGAATTCTGATGAATAAAACAGCCAATTTAATTAATTATTTAATTTATTAATTATTATATAACAATTAATTAAAATACTTAGTATTTATAGTAAAAGTGCATAATACAAGATATATAACGACATATAAACGCTAAGCCCAAATAACGTAAAAGTATGTAAATTATTATTTAAAACATTTAAAAATGCGGCTGCTTTTTTTCTTGAATCTATTAAATCATTAACTTTCAGGTTTTAAATTAAGAGTAAATCATAAAATAAATGTAATTGGAGAACAGCAGAGTAATAAGTAATAACTGAAGATCACGCAAGGCAGTTCTGCTGCTGAGCGATCGTTACCACCATTTCTTACGCTTTCGCCGTTCTTTCAAACGCTCTAGCAAAGAAACAATTCCTATGAAATAATCTATCCAAGCTTGTTGGTACTGTTTAAGGCAGTTCAGCAGCAGCAGCTCTTATGCTACTGCTCTGGTGCAAGAATACAGCGTGAGCGCCACACACATCACAAATTATTTCGGTGGTACGTGAAACTCTGCCAACTCACAGTAAGTAAGCGTGGTGAAATGTCAATTCCCTGAAACCCACTACCTTAGACGAAGGAGGCTGTTATCCTTGATCGCAAAGTAATACCTAACCACGAAAATGTCATCGCACGTAAAAATCAGAAGAAAAACGCTTGATATGCACCAATAAACACTGTAAACGTTAATTTTATTTAATTATTTATTTATTTATTTATATAAAGTTATTTTTATTTCTATTATGCAAACATTCCGTGGTATCTTCGTGGATATTTAACATTTTACTTTCTTTAATGTGGGTTGGTCAAAGTTGAATTGCGAGTGTTTCAAAATTAAGCTATTTTTATTTTTTCACAGTGCAGAAGGTGGTAACTATGGTATATTATATATATATATATATATATATATATCGAATTCAAAAGAAGAAGCGGATATATTATAATGTTTATTGATGTTAGTTTAGCCTAGACCTTAAAATAATGGTTGTTTTAATTATCTATGTTATGTCCAGCATGTCAGGCTGGCATAACAGAATTGAAACTTCCAGTAGTACAGCTATAAACTTGTATTATAGTACAACTTGTGCGTAAAAGGAACACCGCGCCTTAGTTGTAGGACGCGCCTTCTCTAGACCGTCTTTTCCTTAGTTTTAAACCGAATAAAAAGACTTTATGTTCTTATAATAAGGTTTAAAATTGTTTATTTTAAAACATAGTGGAACTTCTAGTTACCTGTGAATGTATATAATTTCCTTGTTTAACCAAAACTAAGTTAGATAATGATGCTATTTTATGACGTCATATACAGGTAGAACTGTAAGTCAAATTATTTTTCCGCATTTTCATAAAAATAAGCTTTATCGCTTTTACCGTCAAGCTTTTACTAATAAAATAAATTATAAAAAAAGATAACTCAAAATTGTACTTAAATTAGAATCAGATTTTTATCTTTACAGAATTTTGTCTCATTTCCTGGTGCTGTGGGAACATGGTAACTCTGGACAAGGACACACGCAGCTATTAAACTATCATTAGGCATGCATTTCGAGCAGTAGCAGAGGTTTCATTCATAATAATTCCATGGCGTAATGTAAGCAAACTAGATGCATTTCGATTTGACACAAATACTTGCCAATATGCTAAATAACAGTGCAGTAATAACTTCACGTGCAAAATATACTCCGACTCAGAAAGTCAAGATCCTGAGTAACTCAGAGTTATTTTAATAATAGGTCTTTACCTATGAAACTGCCGTTTTGCCGTACTGGCCATTTCTAATGAAAAAAAATTTTTTTTGACTTATAATTCTAATTTCAAATTAATTTTTTTTTGACAAACATGGAATTCTTTTTCTAAAATCGTCATTTGTTTAATAGTTAGTGTTTTGTTTTCAACGCCTTCGAACATTTTTCGTCATCATGGATAAGTTAAAAATTTGAGTAATTATGGAGTATGAGTACTTTCGTGGCAGCAAAGCGGCACAAGCGGCACGCAACATCAACGACGTTTACGGAGCGAACACTACAAACGAACGCACCACCCGTTATTGGTTTACCCGCTTCCGTTCTGGAAATTTTGACCTGAAAAATGAACCCCGTGGTCGTCCGAAAACTTTGGTCGACAATGACGAATTAAAGGCAATTGTGGATGCTGATGAAACTCAATCCACGGCTGAATTAGCAGCAGCTTTCGACGTTAGCATCAAAACAATATTGGTCCATTTGCGTCAAATTGGCAAGGTAAAAAAGCTTGACAAATGTGTACCCCACGAACTCAATGACCGCCAGCGCGAAGTACGCGTGGAGACGTGCCTTGCACTGCTCAGCAGGCATACAAATGAAGGAATTCTGAACCGCATTGTTACTTGTGACGAGAAATGGATCCTGTTTGACAATCGTAAGCGCTCAGCAAGTTGGTTGGACCCTGGTTCAGCACCCAAACAATTCCCTAAACGAAAAATGATGGAAGAAAGTGATGATCACTGTTTGGTGGTCTAACGCGGGTGTAATTCATCACAGCTTCTTGCCAAACGGGACAAGCATTACTGCAGATGTGTACTGTGAAGAACTGAACACAATGATGGAGAAGCTCGCACGTCTCCAACCAGCTTTGGTCAATCGTTCGGCTCCACTGCTCCTGCACGACAACGCGCGATCTCATACTGCACAGCAGACGGTCTCCAAGCTACAAGAGGGTTGGAAGTTCTCCGTCATCCGCCGTACTCACCAGACCTTGCGCCTACAGACTTCTACTTTTTCCAGAATTTGGATAACTTCTTGGCGGGAAAAAAATTCAATACCCGAGAGGCAGTACAAAATGCCTTTGAAGAATTTATTGCCTCCCGTCCAGCTGATTTCTTCAAGAAAGGCATCAATAAGCTACCAATGCGTTGGCAAAGATGCATTGATTGCATGGGTGATTATTTTGATTAATAGAAATGAAAAATATATAAAAAAATTACGCTTCATTTATTTCGTGAAAAACGGCAATTTCATAGGTAAAGACCTAATATCTCAAAATGTCCGTGCAAGTAAGAGGTTTATTATACCTTATATTTTGTAAGACAGGATATTTTTAAATTCATGTAACTTTCAAGAGTTTTATGGTATTTTTAAACCTAGTGCTTCGTCAAGTGTTTTTACACCACGCTTGTTTCCGGTTTGACAAAGTACAACGTAGGAGTTAAGTAAGAAAAACTGCAACACAAAAAGACCCTACTAAACACTTTGTTAATAATTTCAAAAACAAGGAAAACGGATTACATTACTACGTAACTAAACTTCATTTAGGCAGCTTTGAGCATTTTCTAGTCAGACTTAGATTACTCACAAAAATTTGGAGCTTTTACTAATTGAAAACAACTACTTAAAATCATCTTTTAATAATTCAAAAAATGAATTCTGATGAATAAAACAGCCAATTTAATTAATTATTTAATTTATTAATTATTATATAACAATTAATTAAAATACTTAGTATTTATAGTAAAAGTGCATAATACAAGATATATAACGACATATAAACGCTAAGCCCAAATAACGTAAAAGTATGTAAATTATTATTTAAAACATTTAAAAATGCGGCTGCTTTTTTTCTTGAATCTATTAAATCATTAACTTTCAGGTTTTAAATTAAGAGTAAATCATAAAATAAATGTAATTGGAGAACAGCAGAGTAATAAGTAATAACTGAAGATCACGCAAGGCAGTTCTGCTGCTGAGCGATCGTTACCACCATTTCTTACGCTTTCGCCGTTCTTTCAAACGCTCTAGCAAAGAAACAATTCCTATGAAATAATCTATCCAAGCTTGTTGGTACTGTTTAAGGCAGTTCAGCAGCAGCAGCTCTTATGCTACTGCTCTGGTGCAAGAATACAGCGTGAGCGCCACACACATCACAAATTATTTCGGTGGTACGTGAAACTCTGCCAACTCACAGTAAGTAAGCGTGGTGAAATGTCAATTCCCTGAAACCCACTACCTTAGACGAAGGAGGCTGTTATCCTTGATCGCAAAGTAATACCTAACCACGAAAATGTCATCGCACGTAAAAATCAGAAGAAAAACGCTTGATATGCACCAATAAACACTGTAAACGTTAATTTTATTTAATTATTTATTTATTTATTTATATAAAGTTATTTTTATTTCTATTATGCAAACATTCCGTGGTATCTTCGTGGATATTTAACATTTTACTTTCTTTAATGTGGGTTGGTCAAAGTTGAATTGCGAGTGTTTCAAAATTAAGCTATTTTTATTTTTTCACAGTGCAGAAGGTGGTAACTATGGTATATTATATATATATATATATATATATATATCGAATTCAAAAGAAGAAGCGGATATATTATAATGTTTATTGATGTTAGTTTAGCCTAGACCTTAAAATAATGGTTGTTTTAATTATCTATGTTATGTCCAGCATGTCAGGCTGGCATAACAGAATTGAAACTTCCAGTAGTACAGCTATAAACTTGTATTATAGTACAACTTGTGCGTAAAAGGAACACCGCGCCTTAGTTGTAGGACGCGCCTTCTCTAGACCGTCTTTTCCTTAGTTTTAAACCGAATAAAAAGACTTTATGTTCTTATAATAAGGTTTAAAATTGTTTATTTTAAAACATAGTGGAACTTCTAGTTACCTGTGAATGTATATAATTTCCTTGTTTAACCAAAACTAAGTTAGATAATGATGCTATTTTATGACGTCATATACAGGTAGAACTGTAAGTCAAATTATTTTTCCGCATTTTCATAAAAATAAGCTTTATCGCTTTTACCGTCAAGCTTTTACTAATAAAATAAATTATAAAAAAAGATAACTCAAAATTGTACTTAAATTAGAATCAGATTTTTATCTTTACAGAATTTTGTCTCATTTCCTGGTGCTGTGGGAACATGGTAACTCTGGACAAGGACACACGCAGCTATTAAACTATCATTAGGCATGCATTTCGAGCAGTAGCAGAGGTTTCATTCATAATAATTCCATGGCGTAATGTAAGCAAACTAGATGCATTTCGATTTGACACAAATACTTGCCAATATGCTAAATAACAGTGCAGTAATAACTTCACGTGCAA
This sequence comes from Marasmarcha lunaedactyla, assembly GCA_923062675.1. NCBI lineage: Eukaryota > Metazoa > Arthropoda > Insecta > Lepidoptera > Pterophoridae > Marasmarcha > Marasmarcha lunaedactyla. The sequence continues at coordinate 9,375,889 of OV281358.1, forward strand.
AATATACTCCGACTCAGAAAGTCAAGATCCTGAGTAACTCAGAGTTATTTTAATAATAGGTCTTTACCTATGAAACTGCCGTTTTGCCGTACTGGCCATTTCTAATGAAAAAAAATTTTTTTTGACTTATAATTCTAATTTCAAATTAATTTTTTTTTGACAAACATGGAATTCTTTTTCTAAAATCGTCATTTGTTTAATAGTTAGTGTTTTGTTTTCAACGCCTTCGAACATTTTTCGTCATCATGGATAAGTTAAAAATTTGAGTAATTATGGAGTATGAGTACTTTCGTGGCAGCAAAGCGGCACAAGCGGCACGCAACATCAACGACGTTTACGGAGCGAACACTACAAACGAACGCACCACCCGTTATTGGTTTACCCGCTTCCGTTCTGGAAATTTTGACCTGAAAAATGAACCCCGTGGTCGTCCGAAAACTTTGGTCGACAATGACGAATTAAAGGCAATTGTGGATGCTGATGAAACTCAATCCACGGCTGAATTAGCAGCAGCTTTCGACGTTAGCATCAAAACAATATTGGTCCATTTGCGTCAAATTGGCAAGGTAAAAAAGCTTGACAAATGTGTACCCCACGAACTCAATGACCGCCAGCGCGAAGTACGCGTGGAGACGTGCCTTGCACTGCTCAGCAGGCATACAAATGAAGGAATTCTGAACCGCATTGTTACTTGTGACGAGAAATGGATCCTGTTTGACAATCGTAAGCGCTCAGCAAGTTGGTTGGACCCTGGTTCAGCACCCAAACAATTCCCTAAACGAAAAATGATGGAAGAAAGTGATGATCACTGTTTGGTGGTCTAACGCGGGTGTAATTCATCACAGCTTCTTGCCAAACGGGACAAGCATTACTGCAGATGTGTACTGTGAAGAACTGAACACAATGATGGAGAAGCTCGCACGTCTCCAACCAGCTTTGGTCAATCGTTCGGCTCCACTGCTCCTGCACGACAACGCGCGATCTCATACTGCACAGCAGACGGTCTCCAAGCTACAAGAGGGTTGGAAGTTCTCCGTCATCCGCCGTACTCACCAGACCTTGCGCCTACAGACTTCTACTTTTTCCAGAATTTGGATAACTTCTTGGCGGGAAAAAAATTCAATACCCGAGAGGCAGTACAAAATGCCTTTGAAGAATTTATTGCCTCCCGTCCAGCTGATTTCTTCAAGAAAGGCATCAATAAGCTACCAATGCGTTGGCAAAGATGCATTGATTGCATGGGTGATTATTTTGATTAATAGAAATGAAAAATATATAAAAAAATTACGCTTCATTTATTTCGTGAAAAACGGCAATTTCATAGGTAAAGACCTAATATCTCAAAATGTCCGTGCAAGTAAGAGGTTTATTATACCTTATATTTTGTAAGACAGGATATTTTTAAATTCATGTAACTTTCAAGAGTTTTATGGTATTTTTAAACCTAGTGCTTCGTCAAGTGTTTTTACACCACGCTTGTTTCCGGTTTGACAAAGTACAACGTAGGAGTTAAGTAAGAAAAACTGCAACACAAAAAGACCCTACTAAACACTTTGTTAATAATTTCAAAAACAAGGAAAACGGATTACATTACTACGTAACTAAACTTCATTTAGGCAGCTTTGAGCATTTTCTAGTCAGACTTAGATTACTCACAAAAATTTGGAGCTTTTACTAATTGAAAACAACTACTTAAAATCATCTTTTAATAATTCAAAAAATGAATTCTGATGAATAAAACAGCCAATTTAATTAATTATTTAATTTATTAATTATTATATAACAATTAATTAAAATACTTAGTATTTATAGTAAAAGTGCATAATACAAGATATATAACGACATATAAACGCTAAGCCCAAATAACGTAAAAGTATGTAAATTATTATTTAAAACATTTAAAAATGCGGCTGCTTTTTTTCTTGAATCTATTAAATCATTAACTTTCAGGTTTTAAATTAAGAGTAAATCATAAAATAAATGTAATTGGAGAACAGCAGAGTAATAAGTAATAACTGAAGATCACGCAAGGCAGTTCTGCTGCTGAGCGATCGTTACCACCATTTCTTACGCTTTCGCCGTTCTTTCAAACGCTCTAGCAAAGAAACAATTCCTATGAAATAATCTATCCAAGCTTGTTGGTACTGTTTAAGGCAGTTCAGCAGCAGCAGCTCTTATGCTACTGCTCTGGTGCAAGAATACAGCGTGAGCGCCACACACATCACAAATTATTTCGGTGGTACGTGAAACTCTGCCAACTCACAGTAAGTAAGCGTGGTGAAATGTCAATTCCCTGAAACCCACTACCTTAGACGAAGGAGGCTGTTATCCTTGATCGCAAAGTAATACCTAACCACGAAAATGTCATCGCACGTAAAAATCAGAAGAAAAACGCTTGATATGCACCAATAAACACTGTAAACGTTAATTTTATTTAATTATTTATTTATTTATTTATATAAAGTTATTTTTATTTCTATTATGCAAACATTCCGTGGTATCTTCGTGGATATTTAACATTTTACTTTCTTTAATGTGGGTTGGTCAAAGTTGAATTGCGAGTGTTTCAAAATTAAGCTATTTTTATTTTTTCACAGTGCAGAAGGTGGTAACTATGGTATATTATATATATATATATATATATATATATATATCGAATTCAAAAGAAGAAGCGGATATATTATAATGTTTATTGATGTTAGTTTAGCCTAGACCTTAAAATAATGGTTGTTTTAATTATCTATGTTATGTCCAGCATGTCAGGCTGGCATAACAGAATTGAAACTTCCAGTAGTACAGCTATAAACTTGTATTATAGTACAACTTGTGCGTAAAAGGAACACCGCGCCTTAGTTGTAGGACGCGCCTTCTCTAGACCGTCTTTTCCTTAGTTTTAAACCGAATAAAAAGACTTTATGTTCTTATAATAAGGTTTAAAATTGTTTATTTTAAAACATAGTGGAACTTCTAGTTACCTGTGAATGTATATAATTTCCTTGTTTAACCAAAACTAAGTTAGATAATGATGCTATTTTATGACGTCATATACAGGTAGAACTGTAAGTCAAATTATTTTTCCGCATTTTCATAAAAATAAGCTTTATCGCTTTTACCGTCAAGCTTTTACTAATAAAATAAATTATAAAAAAAGATAACTCAAAATTGTACTTAAATTAGAATCAGATTTTTATCTTTACAGAATTTTGTCTCATTTCCTGGTGCTGTGGGAACATGGTAACTCTGGACAAGGACACACGCAGCTATTAAACTATCATTAGGCATGCATTTCGAGCAGTAGCAGAGGTTTCATTCATAATAATTCCATGGCGTAATGTAAGCAAACTAGATGCATTTCGATTTGACACAAATACTTGCCAATATGCTAAATAACAGTGCAGTAATAACTTCACGTGCAAAATATACTCCGACTCAGAAAGTCAAGATCCTGAGTAACTCAGAGTTATTTTAATAATAGGTCTTTACCTATGAAACTGCCGTTTTGCCGTACTGGCCATTTCTAATGAAAAAAAATTTTTTTTGACTTATAATTCTAATTTCAAATTAATTTTTTTTTGACAAACATGGAATTCTTTTTCTAAAATCGTCATTTGTTTAATAGTTAGTGTTTTGTTTTCAACGCCTTCGAACATTTTTCGTCATCATGGATAAGTTAAAAATTTGAGTAATTATGGAGTATGAGTACTTTCGTGGCAGCAAAGCGGCACAAGCGGCACGCAACATCAACGACGTTTACGGAGCGAACACTACAAACGAACGCACCACCCGTTATTGGTTTACCCGCTTCCGTTCTGGAAATTTTGACCTGAAAAATGAACCCCGTGGTCGTCCGAAAACTTTGGTCGACAATGACGAATTAAAGGCAATTGTGGATGCTGATGAAACTCAATCCACGGCTGAATTAGCAGCAGCTTTCGACGTTAGCATCAAAACAATATTGGTCCATTTGCGTCAAATTGGCAAGGTAAAAAAGCTTGACAAATGGGTACCCCACGAACTCAATGACCGCCAGCGCGAAGTACGCGTGGAGACGTGCCTTGCACTGCTCAGCAGGCATACAAATGAAGGAATTCTGAACCGCATTGTTACTTGTGACGAGAAATGGATCCTGTTTGACAATCGTAAGCGCTCAACAAGTTGGTTGGACCCTGGTTCAGCACCCAAACAATGCCCTAAACGAAAACTTACCCCTAGAAAAGTGATGGTCACTGTTTGGTGGTCTAACGCGGGTGTAATTCATCACAGCTTCTTGCCAAATGGGACAAGCATTACTGCAGATGTGTACTGTGAAGAACTGAACACAATGATGGAGAAGCTCGCACGTCTCCAACCAGCTTTGGTCAATCGTTCGGCTCCACTGCTCCTGCACGACAACGCGCGATCTCATACTGCACAGCAGACGGTCTCCAAGCTACAAGAGGGTTGGAAGTTCTCCGTCATCCGCCGTACTCACCAGACCTTGCGCCTACAGACTTCTACTTTTTCCAGAATTTGGATAACTTCTTGGCGGGAAAAAAATTCAATACCCGAGAGGCAGTACAAAATGCCTTTGAAGAATTTATTGCCTCCCGTCCAGCTGATTTCTTCAAGAAAGGCATCAATAAGCTACCAATGCGTTGGCAAAGATGCATTGATTGCATGGGTGATTATTTTGATTAATAGAAATGAAAAATATATAAAAAAATTACGCTTCATTTATTTCGTGAAAAACGGCAATTTCATAGGTAAAGACCTAATATCTCAAAATGTCCGTGCAAGTAAGAGGTTTATTATACCTTATATTTTGTAAGACAGGATATTTTTAAATTTATGTAACTTTCAAGAGTTTTATGGTATTTTTAAACCTAGTGCTTCGTCAAGTGTTTTTACACCACGCTTGTTTCCGGTTTGACAAAGTACAACGTAGGAGTTAAGTAAGAAAAACTGCAACACAAAAAGACCCTACTAAACACTTTGTTAATAATTTCAAAAACAAGGAAAACGGATTACATTACTACGTAACTAAACTTCATTTAGGCAGCTTTGAGCATTTTCTAGTCAGACTTAGATTACTCACAAAAATTTGGAGCTTTTACTAATTGAAAACAACTACTTAAAATCATCTTTTAATAATTCAAAAAATGAATTCTGATGAATAAAACAGCCAATTTAATTAATTATTTAATTTATTAATTATTATATAACAATTAATTAAAATACTTAGTATTTATAGTAAAAGTGCATAATACAAGATATATAACGACATATAAACGCTAAGCCCAAATAACGTAAAAGTATGTAAATTATTATTTAAAACATTTAAAAATGCGGCTGCTTTTTTTCTTGAATCTATTAAATCATTAACTTTCAGGTTTTAAATTAAGAGTAAATCATAAAATAAATGTAATTGGAGAACAGCAGAGTAATAAGTAATAACTGAAGATCACGCAAGGCAGTTCTGCTGCTGAGCGATCGTTACCACCATTTCTTACGCTTTCGCCGTTCTTTCAAACGCTCTAGCAAAGAAACAATTCCTATGAAATAATCTATCCAAGCTTGTTGGTACTGTTTAAGGCAGTTCAGATTTTAACGGTAAAATGTCGGAATCTGATTGATTGGAAAGCTTCGGTTGATCAATCACTAGCGATTGTACATCTTTGTTACACCAGTGATCCAAAGCCTTTTCGTTTACTTGCGGTGCCGTTTCCATTTCTTTAAAGCTAGGAGCTAAAGAGCCATCCCGTATGTTAATAATGATTGAGCTGACACAAAATATCAAAAGTACGAATAGAGTAAAATTCAATGCCAGTAAGACAAGTATACATAAAAAAAATATAACCATGGACATATCAAATTTTGCGTCTTGAAACGCATCAAGATTCGAGCCATCCCTTCTCTTCCTGAAAAAAAATCAAAGTAACCTTAAAGTAAGATAAACTTGCATTATGTTTCTATTAAATAAATTTTAGGGATATATAGAAAGGAAAAAGGATGGTAATAAGAATTTTTTTTTTTACTGAGATAAAATATATCGTTTTAAATGTTATTATGCGTACACAGAAGAATACCGAACTCGTAGATACAAACAAGATATCGATAATCTAGTGAGAGTCACCGGACGGCAATGCATGTCGGCTGCACAAGACCGTGTTCCTGATGACAGCCCTTCGTACGTAACGCAGTGGACGTCTCCAGGCTGATGTAACAACTGAGCTCACCAATAATGAAAATAATTGGTGTAATCTGAGTGTATCAGTGAGTGATATGCTAAAGTTGAGCCATTACAAACGTGCGAACTGAGCCATATATCGATTTGATCGGATCTCTCGCTCACACTTATAGGCATATCGGAACTCTCGCTCGTACTTCTACTGTTGTGTGTAACAACAAAGACGGGATTTGTCGTAATGAATTATGACTCAGTTCGCACGTTTGTAATGGCTCAACTATAATAATATTTATAAATTACATGCTTATGTATATGTTGAAGGCGGTTGGTTGTATTACACATCCAACTAAACAGGTAGCCGTGTGATCACACGTTTTATGCTTGGTTACGCCGTTTGGCTGATACGTTGCCAAAAAAGCTTTATACTGTAGGTCGAATCGTCTTTGTTCCTTTAATTTCAGTGATATTCTTACCTTTGAACGGAACACAACGACGCTCACACGAATACTGTTACTCCACCAACTCAAGTAGGTAGTAAACTTATAAATAGGTTGTAAACTTGTAAGGTGCCAAGTACTAAACTTACTTACCCTTTACAGTTATATTCATAATCAGGATTCCACCATTCCCTAATATGATTAAGAGAAGATTTTCGCATCATAGTACTATTGTTGAGAGCTGAGCATAAAGAACAAAAGTTTTCTCGTGAAGGATACTCGTATGTGTAAAACAATTTCCACTTATAATACTCTTTGAAGATATCAAAATCATTTATTATTTCATGCATAGTCCTCGCGACGTCAAGTGGTGATCTGTCAGTTGCATCCAAATAACTGCCGGGTGGTAAGAATCTAAAAATAAAATTGAATTAGAATCAGGTGAATCTTAATTTCAAAGTTTTTTTGATGTATTTTAACTATTTGCAACAGACAATGTAAAAGACTAACCATTTAGGTACTGTTTAGAAATGGTAGATTATCCACCTATACCTATAGCCCATTACGGATTTATTAATTCAATACTCTTATAACAATAGTCTGAAAGTTGAAACGCATGTCGAACCACAATGTATCTAAATTAAACTTATATCCATTATGTATATGTAATCTAGAATGCAATATCACAGCACTATAAATTATACAGAAGGTAAAAATATCGCCGCATATTAAACTCTATTTAAATCCAATGCTACTTTTGTGTTTAATATCTTCTTAGAACCCTCTCCTTTCCTACATCGGACTTCTAGACTCAGGCAAATGTTACACCCTTGTATTGTTGGTATAACGGAGTCTTAGAATGAGGTTTACAAAATTTCGAACGAATTGCCTGAGACAATGCTCCAGGCAAATGCAGGGAAGAGCGAATAGCTATCTCTCGGACGGCCGTCTAGCATTTGACTATCGTCTTTCTCGTCACTTTCTATCAAGTGAAACTGAGATGTAATTGAGTAGGTATCATTCTTAGAATTTTCCGAATTTTTTCTAAATTTTTAGAAGTCCGCACATAGTTTTGCTACTGAGTTTACGTTTATATTATTTATTGTTAAACACAAACATCCATAAACAAAGAAACTAGTTCAATTATAATTATTTTCGAACAGTCAACTGCGTCAAATTCTGGTAGAGATATATAACGAGTAATCGTACCTAGTGTAATTAGCGCCACCAAAAACCACTGGAATCGTCTTATAGTTCCAAGCCTTAAGCAATTTTTCAGTTACATAATCAGTTAAAACCGAATTTTCAAAAGCTAAGAAAAAGAAATAGTGCTGTAAATCTTCAATCGTTATATTTTCATAAGCCTTGCCACACTGAGTGAACAACTGATTGCTTTCAAACAAATCACCTAAAACGAGCATAATGGTCAATGCTATGTTTCGTCTTTCACTTGCGGGCTCACAATACGAAGACAGCCAGACAGCGACCTTCGTTTTCTTCGCCCACGCCTTTTTTATATCGTTAAGAAGTTCAGCATTATATTTAGTTTCATTTGTCATCCAATGTACTTCAGCTTTCGGACCAATAATAGTTCCATTCCTATTTCTTATCTGTATGTATGGATAAGGTATGTCAGAGTCAAGGCGGTATGTACTGGTCCAATTGAAAAAGTTTTCAAACTTTTTATCGCAAATCGGATACTTTCTAGCAGACTCCATGTTAAAATAAACATATTTTTGATGATGTGATCTTTTTTTGGGTAAGTCTGTTAGATTTAAATCCCGACCATTGAAAACTATAGCGTCAAATTTTGTAGGGTCGTTGATACCAAATAAATGCCTGTTTTTGGTCAAATAGCAATTACTGTGTGGACATTTACGTGTTAAATATATATTCGGGTTGTCTATTTTCTTGTATGGAAAGAACTCCTTTTGATTCCAAATTAATATGTATTTTAATGATTCCTTGTATACCTGTTGTTCAGTTCTGATTTTTGTATTATCTAGCAAATCTGTTTGTTGGTGTGTATATTTGTATATTAAAAAGATATGTATAGTAACAGTTGCGAATAAAATGCAAAATATAATGATTCTGCAATTCAGACTATATCGAAAAACCCATGTAAGTCTGTTTTTCAAGTATTTCATATTTAAATGCTGTTTCTTGTTAGATCTACAAAAAAGAAAAGCTAAAATTAAAAACTATAAATAAACTAAGACTAATATTTACAAGAGCACATCTAAAATAAAAATACTTACAGAAATACAATGTGAAACCAGTTAAGCAGCGGCACTCATGGTTCATAATGGGAGTTGCAGGGAGATGCAGCATACCATCCCCATTGTATTCTATGAACACTATAAAGTTCGTAGATATCAAATATTATATCGACGTTTATATTATATACGATCTGGCGAATAATTCATTAATATTTGTGTAATAAATTCGGTAATTGTATCAAAATCGTATCAATAAAAAAGTATCCAAAGAATTCCAATCTAAAAGAGACGCCGCTGGGTATACGGCAATACAACCCGTTAACATGGCATTTCATTACCAATATAAGAACGAAATACAAGTGGTACCAACCATAGAGAATTTGCTCCATGGTAACAACTAATGATGGGGTTGACTGTGCAATTTGAAATGTAAGCATAATATTTAGAAATAATTAGTAACTATTCCATGCTGACACACAGTTAAATACGTGTTCTGATTAGTTTATGTACTAAGACCTACAAATGTTACTATATTTAAAAGCAATAAATTGATTTTGATTTTGAAAAATGAAAATCGGAATTGTAACAAACCAACCAGAGTGCTTTCGAATCATCTATTCGATTCAACAATATGATTTGAATCATTTCTATGGTCTTAATCAATATGAGAATAAAAAATATTATTTATTTTTCATGATATGAATAAATTCTACCAACATATATTTCCGATAAAGCAATAAACAATAACGCTGGAATGGAATTACTATATAATTTACTTTTTTACAAATCTATGCAATGAGTTTTCTTAAAGAAAAGAAGAAATTAATGCTACTTTTTAATAATAATAGTAGATGAAAAAGAAATTTGCTTTTAAACCAAAAAGCGTTTTTTTTTTTAAACTTTGACAACAACTAATTAATCTGAAAGATATTTAACACTAACAGTTAATATTATAAATGAAAAAAATACTAATTAACAAGGTTATATCAAGATATACTCGTATTCTGAAAATTTGCATAATAGGTATGATACTTTAATATTATTATTGTATTATTATAGAAAAACTATCCAAAAACAGATTGTTTCGTACTTTTTCCGGTCCCAGCAACATAACGTTAATAAAATCTCGTTCAAATCGAAATTAGAGGGCATTCGAATCATCCGAATAAATTGTGATTCGAGTCCCATCACTACTACCAACCTATTAGGCGAATGAGTACTAAGTTTAAGTCCGCATTTTTTGAATTTTCGTTTCCATAGACAATAGTATGATTATTTACGTGAAAGGCAAGCCTAATTCTTCTTTTCAATGTTTTGGTACAATTTTCAGTTGTGATGTTTATGTGATGTTTCAGGTTGTAAGCAGGACGATTGATTATGTAACTCATATGAAGATAGTTTTCACTCGTCCATTCTGTAAACAATTAAATTTGAATCATGTTTTAATTTTCTCACGAGGCTTGGATGATTTTACATTTTATATATCATATTATCTTTATAACCAAATTGTATGCATGGAAATTACACAAACTACTGGAAGGTTCACTTCTGCTCGGAACGCGAGAAGAAATAGACAGAAATCTTAGACGAACGTATCTCTCTTATGCTAGCTGTACATTCTCGGCAAATATCGACAAGTCAGACATGTGAATAAGCCGTATGTCAAGACCTAGCAAGCATGTAAAGTAAAACACATGTAGAATATGAACAATTGTTTAATACTTGATATATGTACAACATGTTCGGTGGACTACTGTATAAATTTTAGGGGCTAGTGCACTCTTATTTTTTATCTATAATATCAATATGTTTATATTATATGTCAATATGTTTATTATATATATTTATCTATAAAAAATATACGTCATTGGGGGTTAAAACCTAACTCCCTCCATATAGCAGCCATTTTTAGTATTTAAGTCATTAAAACGAGGTGCAGGTATTTAAATAGTAATAATTTAAAAATTTTAAGCTTTATCTTAATAAATGACATTAGATGAATACCTTAAGTGATGTCCTATGAGTATGTGGCTTTATTATGTGCATGAGATCTACCCCCCCCCCCTCACAAATAAATAAATACATAATCCTAATTTTGGTATGAAATTTTCCATATTTTTAAACGTTTCTCATAAGCAACCTCATTGATTTTTACATATTCACTTAGTAAAAAATGAGTACGGTCACTTAATAAAATACATTAAAAACAAATCTTTGTGTAAATACTTTTAAAATTATAAATTTTGATTGACCCCTGTAGTCGCTTAGTTAGAACTTATGTTATAACTTTACTTAAGGTTTATATAAGGCCATTTTCACACTTCACCAGATGCTCTTCCAGTTCGACTTTAGAGTGTTGATATGTATACAAACCCCGCAGGACACAACACACTAGCACGGAATATCCTGTAGAGTTAGATTTTGATTTATAACACATCCCGTTCCCTAACTTTCTTAGGAGACTTTAATTGGAAGTACACCTATTATAAATCTACTAATAATTAATAAAAAATCCAATGTGGCTATCGGTTTGAAAGGGACACAGCTAAAATGAGTCTATCTTTAGACAATTTCTAAGTAGACAATTGTTAGTACGTAGAATATATTAGCTTCTGTTGAAAATAAATCATCGAAATCGGTCCAAAAATGTAAAGTCAATTTATCCCAAGATAAATGCACAATATAATAATCAATATAAACAATATAATGTCAACAGAAGCTAATATATTCTATTCTATATATTATATTCTTCTAATGTACTATTGTAAGGGTGAAATAAAATTTAGTGTTGCCTCAGTAATAGAATATAAATAATAACAAATCCCCAGACAAACATTCCAACTGTATGGCCGCAAAGTATGCAGAGCTTGTGTTATGAATGACCACAGAGCGAACTGAGGGAGAACCCATAATAAACGTAATATATAATTATAAATAACCATGATTCGAAAACAAACACTGTATTCGTCATACAAATGAATGCTCTAAGCAGGATTTGAACCCGGGACCTCTGGCGTTTGAAGCGGGGCTTCTACCCACTGCACCACTTGGCCCTCGATGTAAAGTAGGAGTACAGTATACTTATATGACCTACATTGAGCATAAAAGCCGAGACATCATTCGCATTCGACGGAGTCTCGGTTTGCGTGCGTTCTCGAGCGCACGTCGATCGCAGACGCCTTCCCGCTCTTTTAGCCCCCGCGCTAATTGAGCACCCAAATTTCACTGGTTGTTGTCGTAATATATAATTTCATAGTTGTATACCGTATTAAGTTTCTAACGCCGTTTTCACGGCGGACAGTGGCTCGTTAACCGTACTTCTAATAAGTTTCTAACGCCGTTTTCACGGCGGTCAGTGGCTTGTTAACCGTACTTCGTGGAACGTGAGCTTCGTCGACGGGGTTTCGTCGTTCCAGGACTTCAAGTTCCGTGTTCGAGTAAGTTATCCGCGTCGTTCTCAACCGCCCTACTGCGTGTATGGTGGTTTTAGGAAGTTAGTCATCGTTGTTAGGTTCATATATTGTCCCTCCCCAACCCCTCCGCAATGGCTTCCCTAAGCCCTGAGGAGCTTCTGAATAAGCTGATCGCTGATTACGACGCCCAAGGCACTTACTGCCCCCCTCATATGATTCGCACACTGCAATCATTTCTCCCTCTAATCATGGCACTAATCACACCGGCCCCTCAGGCCACCTCCGTCCCTCAGACCGCTCTGGTCTTAGGCCCTCCCGCGTCCCCTTCTTCCAGTGACATGGAGTGCGAAGTAGACGCCCCTCCGCGCCGCAAGCGCGCACCCGCGACCGAGTCATCCTCGGACGCCACCCCAACTGGCCCTGAGTCTCCCTCCTTTACGCTTGTTAAGAAGCGCTCTAAGAAGCGTTCGAAACAAGACCCGGCGCCCTCGACGCCCGTCCCTACACCCCCTGCGGCGTCTTCAACGCCAGCTGCCCCGGTGTCTTCAACACCCGCTCCGGCCCCAACTTCTGTCAAGGCCAAGGTCCCACCACCCGTTTTCCTTCGGGAAAAGGGTAAATGGACTGAGGTCTCGACATTGTGCAATGCGCACAAGATCCATTACACCCGAGCGGTAAACTCGGGTGAATCTATTAAAATCACTGTCTCGTCGATAGACGATTTCCGAGCTTTGACTAAGCTCCTCACCGATAAGCAATATGCTTATCACACTTATGCTCTATCAGAAGAGCGTAAGATCAGAGCGGTACTCAGGGGAGTCCCGTTCGAATTATCGAACGAGGCTATCTTGGAGGATCTGCAGTCCCAAGGCTTCCCGGCACTCGCGGTGCATAAAATGCACAGCAAGTACGGGAGGCAACACCCTCTCGTTTTGGTGATTCTCGCCAACGTCCCCAAATCCAGAGAGATCCTGAAAGGGGTTAGCTCTATTTGCGGCCTCTCTGGGATCTCAATCGAGGCGCCTCATCGCCGCGGTCATCCCGGCCAGTGCCATCGGTGCCAGTTGTACGGGCACGCGGCGGCCAACTGCCGCGCACCGCCCAGGTGCGTCAAGTGCCTGGTCCCTCATCTCACTAAGGAGTGCAATCGCACTCCTGAAACTCCCTCTCCTCCCGATTGCGTGCTTTGTGGCCAGTCCGGCCACACCGCAAATTACAGGGGCTGCCCTCGTGCACCCCGTTGTATGCGTTCCAATCCCAAGAGGTCGGCACCCAAACAGGCCCCGCGCCTTTCTCAAGAAAACTTTCCGCCGCTGCGTAGCCGGGTTCCTCCGGCTGCAAAGCCTACACAGTCTAGGCCTGCCCCAGAAACGCTATAAAAAATGTCGATGTTAGTGAAATCGCAGTCTTAGCCCGTAAACTTAGGGCTTCACGTACTCCGACAGAGCGTTTGCTAGCTCTGGCGGAGCATAGTTCCCTTCTCAATTCATTGTAGGTTCATTTAAATGAATTGATCCCTAAATCATGCTTCGGCCGACCTCTGCCCAGCCCCGGCTTCACCGGAGGCTGCCCAGAACGGCCACCAACTCATGTCCCTTTGAGCACCTTCAGTGCAACTTTCACTACAGGCGGAAGACCCGCTAGCGGGTCTCCGCCAGCGCGCCCAACTTCCCGACGGGTGTCGCTTCCGATGAAGGCTAACGGTAATAACTACAGCCAACAGGTGGTTTTTAGTGGGTAGGTGCCATTCTGGTGAGTCCCACATAACCCCCCCGCAGAGGAATTTACCTGCGGGCGGGTATGCATGACGCATCTTCCACCTCCATCCCGCGAGGGTGCCTCGGCAGCAAAAAAAAAAAAAAAAAAAAAAAGCATAAAAGCCAAAATTACATAAGACAATCAGCTCCATGTCAGTTCCTATGTAAGGGCGTATACACGTAGAAAGCTAGCTACTGTCGCCGATCTGCCAGCGCTTATCGGCACTGGTCCGCGCAGGTAGTCGGGACAGGCAGTTTCAATACTTTGTGCCGAACCAGCCCCGAACGTCGCCGACAAGTGCCGACCTGCTCGAACAAGCGCTGGTAGGCTGCCATTTTGTTGTTTTGGCCAGGACTAATTGGTGTTAAAATTAATATTGGTATTTTGATTTATTTGGTATTTAGTAAACCACCTGTTTGGGACAAAAGAGATCAAAATTATTCTAACAGATACGTGGTTGATAAATGTTGGAGAAAAATAAGTGCCGTTATGAATGAAGACGGTGAGTTTATTTACTTATTGTTCTTAATTTATTAACAATCAACACATTATTATTGCAAGCTAAATGAACATGAGTCGATACCTTCTTTGTCAATGATAGTATTATGCAAACTATTTTGTCAGCTACATCAATATTGGTTTCAATACATTTGGAAAGTAATGGCCACTTAGAGTATGCTGTACCAAACGCACACTCTATAGTTTTTTCTGTGACGCTGCTGAGATACGTTGATTAAAGATACGCTGTTCTGAAGGCAAATTTCTGCTTCCGAAAGGTGTTAATAGGTATCTCAGTGCGGATACGCTTCACCATCTATGAAAACATATGGTGCTTTAACATTTATTCCCTGTAAATATTCATGTTCTGGAATGTCCATCTGTCCAGTACTTTAACTTTGATATAGTTCTGAAACGATGAATCCGTCACTTTATTTACCAAACCCGATATCAATTGTTATAAATTTACAGTTTGAATCTGCAACTGCTTGCAACACGACAGAAAAATACTTTTTGTAATAGAAAAACATAGACCCTGATCTATTTAGACAGAGATGCGCACATGGTTTCTGTCGATTGGCCCCAAAACATTTGGAAAATTCCAAATAATTTTGAAGTTCCTATTGCACAGAAAGCTTCCTTTGTAGGTATGGGCTGTAATTCATCCCACAATACATTGACTGTTTCTTCTATAATTTCCTTTATTGTGGATAAACCCATTCGACGATTAAATTTAGACGCCAAATGTGCATATTTAGCCCCTATTGCCAGGTACCTGTAAATAACTATTTTTTTTTAGGAATACAAACTGAGGAAGATTTTGAAGTATTTAAGGGACCAGTTCGGGATTGAATATGGGAATTCCTGTAACACGCTCTGGAGGTGAAGCTTCCACTTCATATGAGCCGAAATGGACTTATTATCATTCCCTAGTGTTCTTTAAAGATATTGTTAAAGCAAGGAAATCTTCAGGAAATTTGAGCAAATCATTGAAACATATTTCGTCTAGCTCATCCGTAGAGCATACTAATAATTCCAACTATAGTCCAGATAATTCAAATCCTTACCAACACGACTCAAATGACCCGAGCGACAGTGAAGCCCGCGACGTGCACCATGCTCCTAGTACACCTCATGCACTAGAAGAAACCAGTATTGATTTTGCAAGAGTCAGTAATACAGCTCCACGTACAAAAACAACCAACACATTTAATCAAAATATGCTAGATACATCATGCTAGATCATACAAGGAATCAGTTTCATCCGTTTTCCAGAAATCGGAAAGGTGTTTTATATCATAGGTTATCTACACTTATCTACCGATCATTCAATATTGGAAAAATAACTTAAAGATTCTTTGATAAGTAAGAATCCTTTGACACAGTTTAATATTTTAATTTATAGTAATAAATAAATATTAAACATAAATTAGTTTATATTGATCCAACTAAACAGCCATATTAAAACTTGTGAGCTTAGATCATCCAGTTTCATACATTAAACGTGTACCTATGTGCTTTAAAAGTTAAGTTATTTCGTGAGTAGAGCCAGCCCTAATAGCCACCCTATACGACTTATTTTAGTAAAACTTTCATACATGATTATTGAATAATTATACTACTCTAAGGACTAAAATTTATTTCTAAAAAACTATAATTATAAGCAGTTTACGAAAATCCACTTAATACATTTCTAACACCAATCAACCGGAATTAAGGGCCTCGAGCACCGAACAATAAATCGTAATATTAACATAAAAACATTTTAAAATTTAACGCTTTAAAAGGGAAAGGAACTTAAAGAATCCCTAGGCCGTAAAATCTCATCCAATCTAAAGCGTATTACAGAATATGTTTCTGAGGACTAAAAAACCCGCAGTTTATCACCTTGCCAAAATCTGGGCCATTACTTTTCAGGGATATATTGTTGAGGGTGGACGGGATACTCGTCGCTTGCTCCTTATTTATGCAAGTGCCCTTAGAAGCGGGCATCATCTCGCCCCTCAAACTGATTGAATTTTAGATGTGCGATGTTTGCATGAGCAGAGCGGTTTTGCATTTTTTTGTCAATATGAACAGATAAAATCAATATAAAAGTCTTTTATGTGATGACCTGGTTATTAACGTTTGAAAGATTCTTTACTCGAGTGAGTTCGTAGCTTCAAAACTATGTTCACCCATTGCTTTTTATCAGTGACTCCAAAGCTTTAATTATAATGCTTTTATTCTAGTAATTTTCTTGAAGACAGTGTAACTTTTTAGATCCTGAGCACAACGATGTTTATAAATAATAGTTGTTGATTAATGATTTTCCAAACTACAGATTTCATGAGGTGGTCATGAGGATCAAAGTTTCAAGTATAGACATTAGTAAACCTTAAATTTTAAGAACAGTATCCGAATCTACAATACCATGCGAATAAGTACCCAAAATATATTAAGTAGTCCATAGCAACCATCAAAAATTCAATTAAGTAACGATCGAACAATCTGACATAGACCTCCATTCTTAAATCAATAATCACCTAACAATAAGTAAAACCTGGTCACCCATAAAAGTGTAATCAGAATAGAAACAAAGAGTAGTTTTCTGGCTGGCTCACTGCCTCGCCAGTGCTCGTATTTGTGTATGTCACGACAACTCTACTATCTTTGACAGTTATCGGAAAATTACTTTAGTGGATATTGGTTTTCGAGACATATCGTGTTTTACCGTCGGGGCTGTAATAGTGTTTGTGGTGAACGGACACCCTGACCTTGAAATAAGTTTTCGTGTAAACTGACTGATTTCTCAGTGTCTGAACACCTGTGATTATGGTAAGTATTTATATTAATTTTCCTGATAAATAGCTAGTGGTACAGTTTAGCGTTTAGATTGATGTAATTAATTTATTTTCAAGTAAATAATGACCAAGATAGCTGGTCAGAATTTTTCTATGTTTCTTCTTCTTGTAGATACTTGTAAATACTAGTGCAAATAATTTTTTGAAAGCGAGCTTAAAGACCCTTGAACTAAAATAAATTAGTTATGTGAGCTTCATGAATAAATGTCTCAGGAAAGAAATGAAAAAAGAATAGCATTTGTACAAATTCAATAGTGAAATATCAATTTCACAATCGGAATGTATTACTTACTGTGTAAATTACATAGGTAGCTATTATACGCTATCTGTACCTTAAAATGTTTCCTTCACCTGAACTATACCCCTTTTGTTATATTTTTTCGGTAAAGTTTGGAGGGAACCATGAGTCTGATCGTAAGATTTAAGTATTGCAAAATACGAATAATAGACTTATATAAAATTTCTCTGCAATAACTTGTTGATACACTGAATCTGAATAATTCTAATGGTCAAATTAATTTTTAATCATAGTGTTTTCATTCAATGTATCTAATATAACTGTTTTATATGATTCAAATCTTATCCATAATTCTCTGATAAAATTGACTTAATGTAAGGTAATATTGTACTAACATAGGTAGTAAGATTTGTATTACTAACACATATGGACATGGTCTGAACTAAAAATGATTTGATTTATTTTACTTTATCGCGGCTGCAAGGAAAGACTCAGAAATAGCAAATATCACGTCTATATAAAACATCAAGGTAATCATTATATTTTCAAGGCTTTTGGCATGGACATATTGAGAACCTTAGATCAGTATGCTTGTAGACTTCAATATCAATTTTAAAACTATTAATAACTGAAACTCGTGCCAATCAGCATAGAACATATCTCCCAAAAAGTGTCTAGACTGGGTAAGATTAAATCTGCCAGAATGTTGGCCGCTTTGGCCTACGCTAAATATAAAGCAGGCTTACAAAGCTCTGTCCAACAAGTCTCTAATAGAAATCAAAAGGAAACGTAAAGTACCCAATACTTTTTTAATTATATGAAATGCAATTACAAATATTACGAAAGGATATGTCATTCATTTACTTTTCATTTTGTAAATGTGTTCAATGAAGACTCAACTTTATTGTAGGCATATACGTATATACCTACATAAAAATAATAAGAACCTTTGGTATTATACGAATATGCTTATAAAGAAGTTATAAAGCAATATAAAAAAATACAAACGTGAATCTAAGCTGCTTGTTTCGATTTTTATGCATTGACTGAGTGACTGTCATATTTATCAGTACATCATGTTTAGCAAAATTATTTCATTTGTAGTTTACATTGCGTTTACATTGTGTTTACATTGCGTAGTTTATTCCAGGAATAAACATGTGACAGCAACATTATCAAGATCGCAGCCATTTTTTTTTGGCTGAATTTCATCACATTTCATTAAAAACATATTCGGATTTATTTGAACATTTACCTGAGTAAACTCAGAGATAAGTCTCCGGCTTTATAGATTTCACCCTTAGTATAAATTAAATATTTAACTTGCACTCATAAAAGAAAATAATGCCATTAAGTGGATTACATCAACTAAAAATGCCTCAACTAAAATTAAGTTCTCTTACATAGTTTTATTTCTATATTTTACTCCAGATCTTATCATAATAAAAAAGCCTTCTTGAAACTTATTTTTGTACTTAATTTATAATAGCAAATAAAACGGCATCGAAATAATACTATCGATTTAAAATGTAAGGATTTACGCTTGTGTAGGGTTCCTACTGAAGGACTTATCAATGGTGGCTGGTTTCTGCAGGTTTTCAGCTTAAAACTCCGGAAGCTGCTAGAAGCTTACTATCAGGGTTGTCGCTTTAAGTTCATTTGTGCATTGTGTTCAAGTGCATTTCACATCAAGAATTTGGTGAAAAGGGAAAAACTTTATGCTCCTTATTTTATTTAAAACTAGTCAAAATATATTAATTTTATTTATTCACACAACATAAATCAATATATAAAGATATATGAATGGTACTGAACTCTAACTAAACTAATTGTACAGTGATATATTGAAAGCCGTTTTTTTTTTCAAATTTGTAGTCGGTATTGCAGCGTGCAAAGCGAAAGATCTTGATGCTTAATATAATCTTTTTCTAAATCCACAGATTGATCAGAAGAGAAAAAGGTATTAACTAAGAATAATTGCTAGTACATTAATTAGTACATTGATTCTTTTAGCAAACGTTGTATTAAGTAGTTATGATACTGCAACGAAAAACTAGTCCATTTGTAAGGGCGCACGTTAAACTAATCAGACCCCACTTTTTGCGTCGGCGGTTAAAAATGAATTTCCATGAAATCCAAATGAAAGCAATACGTACATATTTTACTTCTAATATTTTTATTTCCCCTTCATCTGGTTGGGTTGCCAACCCTAGCACCAAATGAAAATTACGGCAGAAAAGTAGAAATTTGCGGGGTTTCCGAAAGCGGCTACCAAATCAACTTAGTGAGATGTTTTGTCGAACTGCCAGCCCTAATCCACTATGTGGGTTTCCGAAGTTAATTTTTTAGAGATTTTAGAGTTGAAGTTATTTAAGAATGCTTTGTAAAAGTAAAAGATTTTTTTTTATTTATTTTTTTTCATTAAGAGTTATCAAAAATTCATCTTAAATTACGTTCGAGTTTTCTCTGGGAGTTAGTTTTCTTAAAATTGAGAAAAATTGTACGCTGAAAATATAGGCACTGAATATAATATCTTTTGTGTAGTGACTTTTTGTTCGGATATCTATTATTTAGGTACACAAATTTTTCATAGAATTTTCAGGTTTAGAATTTGCGGAACGCTACTTCAACAGTTTTAATTGCTTACCGAATACAACATAGACATAATTTTTTTTTTAATACAAATATCGCAGGTGTTTTTTTAAATGATATGATTACGACACAAGTCTGCTTACTGAAGATGAGATCCAGTAGGAGCAATAACACATTTTACATTTAAAAATAAAACAAAAGTCAATAACAAACCCCTTTATGCTTTTCCAATATTAAAGATCTTGCAAAAAAACATTCTGTATATTAGATTTGAAATAAATCGCTCTCGAATACTTTGGATTATCCTTAGTGCGACATGTTGTGATAATGTGCAAAGTTACATGAACTCCAAACATTACAAACAAAAGGATACCCCTCTTATGGCACGATTTTTATCGAAATTTTCTTGAGTTAATAAACTGCTTTTAAACCCCGACGCAAAAAGAGAGGTGCTATAAATATATTTTAGACGCCTTCATTTTTTTATTTGAAAGCTAAATTAACGAAGAGTGTTCTTTTCAGGTTTCATAAGTTATACGTTTTGATGCAATCAGTCGGCGTTCTTTTAATTCCTCTTAACAAATAACGTTTGAATTGAACCTAAGTTCTTAAAGGTTGAAATAGGGTTCCTAATCTTATGTAGGTGTTCCCTTTCGAAGGTAATAAAATCAACTTAATGTATGGAGTTTTGAGGTACAAAATACACATGACGTACGACTTTTTTGTTTGGTTGTTTGAGATAGATGTTTTTAAATACTTGCAAATGTGTTTCATTGCACTAATACTTCTTTTTACAATCGGAATTCAAGGAACCGTAGGAAATAGAACCATAATAAATTTGATAAAAACCAACAAACGGTTTACTGTCGATTTTAATAGTTTTAGTTTGAGCCATTTCTGAGGAGACTTAAATCTTTTAACATATCATTCTCTTTCTTACAATTTATTGTTATTTACAAATGAATTGAAATGTGCACAAGTTATAGGTACTTGATTTTGTTCTCTTATAAAATGTAAAAAAAAACAACTTCTTTCAAGACTTTCAACTTCTTATAAAATGTAAAATACAAATTCACTTTAGCTGCGTGTCATTGTCGCACCGAACGATTTGACTAGTTTAATGCCTAATATTTTTACAAGGATCCTCAGAAATTATTCTGTCTTATACAAAATATACGATATAGATAATTTGTCTTATTTTTACAACGGTGTTCTTTCGCTACGTTATTATATTTATGTATGAACTTAGGTAATAGTCTTGAAACAATGAAATGGTTTTGTATACCCATCGACAAATCCATCATTCATCGAGTATGGGAAAGTCGTAACCTATAAGACTTGCGAAAAACAAAAACTGCATTCAAAGGTTTCCACTCAGGAATAGAATCCGTTCATATTTCCAAACACATTGTATGGTTTTTTTATTAAAACTGTATGTCTTAAATTAAAAGATATTATTCAAGAATTAAATATTTGGGTGTTATGTTGGACTATAATCTGTCATGGTATTCGCACCTCGAGTAGGTTGCCAGCATACTTAGGAAGCTAATATGGCTTATTACGCTGCGGTACATTGCACCGAGTGGCATAACCTCGAGGAATCTCCTAAATGAAATTTACGTTGCTTTGGTGCAGTCGATATTGATATACTGTATAACTATATGGGGTAAAAGAGAAGTTTATTAAAGTGGAACGAGCGCAGCGCGCAATAAAAGGTCATGAAATTTTAAAAAAGATATCCTCAAGAAACGCTGTAGGTTGAAGACAGCTTGCTCTCTGTGAGGAAACTCTACGTTCTACATGTTTTAATTAAAAAGCACAAACTTCTGCCGTGTGATTGCCGTATCGAGACAAAAAGAAGAATAACAAAGGTAGCATAATATGTTCTTCCAACTAAGACTCAGTTATGCTAGCATACAATTCACCAGGCGATCAGCTGAGCTGTACAATAAAGTAAATAGAATTAATAATATTTATAACAAGAATATCTACGATTGCAAACAAACTCTTAGTAATTGGTTGAAGTTCATAAATGTTGAGGACTGAAAAGCTATGGCTAAGACTACAAAGAAAAATATATAAAAGCACGCACTCTTTCTCTCTCTCACACGAAGACACACACGCGAATGCACACACACACATGAGGTTGTTTGTGGAAAAATAATTAAATCGGAAAAAGATAAAAACTTACACCCCAAAACAAGGTTTTTGCATTTATTATTGCATCTTAATTTTTTATCCGGAACAGTCCTAATACTCCATCAAAAGCCAACTTTAAACATTAAAACAACATATAAGAGCTTCTAATCCTTTAGAAGTTGATAATAAACAATTAAAAAACTTTATAATAAAGTTACTACTAAAATCTCAAGTTATAATTTTTTTCTAATGCGCTAGTTTTAGATTTTTTTCGATTTAAGAAAATCACAAATTGACAACATTGAAAAATCTATCTGCATTAAAAAGTGAGCTTTATATTAGATAAAATAGTTAGTGATAGTATTTCGTGTAACACGCCAGACGTGACCTTGCTTAGAGAAACATCAAAAGGAATTATAATACCGCGGAAAAAAATGATTGTACAAGTAAGTAAGCATGGGGTTTTGTTCTGGAAGATATGTTTCAAGTGTGGATTGCCATCGCCCTCCTCAACCATATCACTTCCCTCTAATATGGTTGAGGAGGGCGATGGCTGGATCCCGCGTTAACTCGTGAACGGGTGCCGTTTGAGGGTTTTCGTCGTTTGGATACTTGGGGGGAGGGAGACTTGCCGAGGTAACAGATGCAGAAATGAATAATTTTGTATAGACATAAAGAGACTCTGTAAATTTATTTTGAAAAAAATATACCCGTGAAGTTTCTTGCCAGTTCTTCTTCGCGAAGGTTTTTTCGAACTGGTGGTAGAATCATGTTTTATTTGACGTCAATAAGAACAAGTAATTGTCAATGTTGAGAAAATAAATATATATATATTTCATTTCATTCCATTTCATTTCATTGGTCGGTACCAATACCATAGTACGTAAGCATAATTGACTATAAATTGAGTGAAGCCATCTCACTTAGGCTAATCACCCCACAGTAAGATTTGTAAGGATGTCATGAAGTAAACATTTTAGACTGCAATATACAATACCAAATGTTGAAAAGATTAACGATAAATTGATAAATAAATAAAACATTATCATGTCCAATTAGTATTTATTATTAAGTATCTAAAATGAACCAGATATTCTATAATGCTAGACAATGTGATACATTTTGGCTCGTCTATCACTTTATCTGAATAATATGCGTAATAGCTAGTCAATATTCGTTATATCTCCATTTATCACTTTAGCTGTAAAATATATTAGGTCGCTACATATGAAATTGGCGTTGTGTCGTACTCGCCACTTTGATCTGTATTATGCTCTCTGTTAACCTCTCGTCTGTGAGCTATACCGGCTCCCGGTAAATGACTTTTTTTCCGTCTTTGTACCTACATACCGGCGTATGGATGGCAAAGACCGGCGACATGGTACACAATCTATACGAGCAAACCGTCTAGCTAGTTATTCTAGTGAACCATTTATCCATTTAGTCATTTTAGATAACCAAGTGGTGTAGTGGTAAGTAGCCTTGCGTCATACGCCGAAAGTCCCAGGTTCGAGTCCTGGTCGGGGCATTCATTTGTGTGATGAACATAGATGTTTGTTCTCGGGTCACCGTTGTTTATATTTATATATGTATGTTTATTCTGGGTTCCCCCCCCCCCAGTTCATTGTATGGTTATCCATAACACAAGCTCTGCTTACTTTGGGGCCATACAGTTGGTGTGTTTGTCTGGGGATTTATTTATTTGTTTATAACAATAAATTATGAGGTCCACTTTTGATGACATATAGAGTGGCTGCTTTTTGTACCCATTATCAAAAACGAGTGTTGTGTAAAAAAAAGGTATGGTGACATGTGATATTTGTGTTTTCTATATATTGTATGTTATATGTATCGTGTGTTAATATATATTGTAGAAAATGTAGTAAACTTTAAGCTACCCCTTGTTAAATGAAATATTTTAGCTATAATTTAACAGTAATGTAGAAGCAATTAAAATAAATAGGCAGAATACATTAATCAGAACAATAATTAATTCAGAAATAACCTTAATACTGATTAGAATCAGAGAAATTCCACGAAGTATTTGCACACAAAAACTCATGTTTGTGGCTATACCGGGAGCCGGATTCACACATATAGTAAAGTTGGGGAAATGACAGCTCACTGACGAGAGTATAAGAATTCCAATTTCAAATTTTTACAGCTATTTACTCACGCAGGTTTGTGTTTCGAAAACCGTAATTCACTTGTTTTTTCCTCTTTTGACTTTCCTTTGCGTCACTTAGTTTAAAAAATGGAAAACTTGAAATATCGCGTTGTTTACGAGTACGAGTTCCGCCGTGGAACCAGTGCTGCAGAAACGGCTCGAAGTATTAATGCTGTGTATGGCGACGGTATCGCAAAAGAAAACGCAGTGCGTTTTTGTTTCCAACGTTTTTGTTCTGGAAATTTTAACCTGCAGAACAAGCCACAAGCCCCGTGGACGGACGGAGACCAAAGTTAATAATGAAGAACTGAAGGCTATTGTGGAAGCGGATCCATCGAAACCATGTCCGAGTTAGCTGTAGGCTGCGGCGCTAGTGACAAAACTGTTTTAATCCACTTGAAGCAAATTGGGACAGTGAAAAAGCTTGAGAGGTGGGTACCTCATGTATCGAGTGCCGCAAACCGACAAACGCGCGTCGACTGCTGCGTTACATTACTCAACCGGCACAATAATGAAAGGATTTTAAGTCGAATCATTACCTGCGATGAAAAGTGGATCCTGTACGACAATCGCAAACGCTCATCGCAGTAATTGAACCCTGGCGAACCAGCCAAATCCTATCCCAAGCGAAAATTTACTCAAAAAAAAGGTAAATGTGAGCATTTGGTGTACTAGTGTATCATTCCGGTGTCGTTCACTACAACTTTCTTAAATCTGGCCAGACGATTACGGCAGATATATATTGTTAGCAACTGCAAACCATGATGGAAAAAGTAGCTGCTAAACAACCGAGGCTGGTCAATCGCTCTAGGCCACTGCTGCTTCAGGACAACGCTAGACCACACACTGCACAATAGACGGCTACCAAACCGGCGGATTAGAGGAGCTTTAATTGAATGTCTAAGACATCCACTGTACTCCCCGGACCTACTCCAACAGATTACCATTTTTTTCGAAATTTGGATAACTTGTTGCAAGGCAAAAAAGTACAACTCCGATGGGGTAGACCAAAGCGCCTTCAAAGATTTTTTTATTCCCTTTTGAGTACATACTTTGATTAAATAAATATATATTTTTTTAATAGACTTTATGTTCCTCCCATACAATACGCTAATTTCATATGTTATGACCTAATATAAGTATAAAAGTATTTTCGGTATATCGCTAAATATTCTTAAGATATTCAAAAATGACAAGGAGCGAATACGATGAGTGATGCACACGACATTGACGTACTTAAATACGATTTTTCATCAAAATATACTCTGTATTTAATTTTCCTTGAGTTATGGACATAAAATATGCAGACTCTATCAACAGTGTACAATCAAAGACCGTTTATTAATCTCTTTGGCGCTAAAATTTGCGTGTTCAATAATAAATTAGAAATCGGTCCGAGTGTGCGGCTCCGTAATCGGCTTTAAGTCAGAACCAAGGATCGTATCGCCTGATATCCTGTTCTGCATTTAATCTCCTACTAAGCGTCCTATGTAGAATAAAATATATCCTAAACTGAATCAATTATATGTGTTTTTATTTTTTTTTGATATTTATTTTTCATGTGAAGTTCATAAATTATATTCGTTCAATATCACACTTTGAAATACTTCCGATTCTTGCAAAAATATTAATTAGAACGGTTTCACAAATGTTGCTTGTACTTTAAAAAATATCAGAGAAGTATTGTATTATTTGACAAATATTAATAAAACTGAACTTAGAAATTCCAAAATGGTGGTAGACTCATGCTCTATTGCCAATAATAACAGGTATCAATGTTGAGAAATAAATATCTGATATTAAAATATTTTTATAATCATATCAACAACTTAAAACATTACACAAATAAAAGAACTTGATATAATGATATAACATAGTGAAACCATTTATTGATATGATCTTAAAACTAACACAGTACTGACAACTATTGCAAATACATTTTAGTAGTGATAACCAAACAGAAATGGCAGCACAGGTGGAATCTTTTAACAGTGATTTTAAAGGCTATAATTTGAAGACATCTAAAATATACTACAAATTGTGTTCATCTTATCAGATAAAAGCGTAAAAATACATATAAAAATTTTTAATTTTTCAACTTGCATATTTATATTTTTTGAAAATTTCACCTAGAAAAAAAACTAAAATATTTTTTATTGTAATCGTCACACCGGGGTTATAAAAGACAGCTCAGATACCAGAGGCAGGTATAATGTAAGTCTCTAAAAGGTTTGGTTGATCAACCAAGGTTCCCTAGTAAAAACATTTAGAAAGTTACATGCGCGCTTTAACCTGTCTGTGGCGCCATCTAGTGACAAAATTTATTACTTAAGTTACTATTCATTCATATAAAACAATTTCTACTGTTAACTTTCTTTCTTGCTGACCATACCGTAAATATTTTTTTGTTTGTGTTTGATTACTATATAAATAATAAAGCGTTGCAGATCGTAGACTTAAGTGCATTGCTTGTGTAACT
This sequence comes from Marasmarcha lunaedactyla, assembly GCA_923062675.1. Classification (NCBI taxonomy): domain Eukaryota; kingdom Metazoa; phylum Arthropoda; class Insecta; order Lepidoptera; family Pterophoridae; genus Marasmarcha; species Marasmarcha lunaedactyla. The sequence goes on from OV281358.1 coordinate 9,402,838, forward strand.
GTAATACCGCTGGATATTCCTATCTTTTGGTGTCATAATAAGGAAGACAGTGGTGAATAGATTTCCATTTTAATTGTTAATATTTTTCTAAGACTGTAATAACGTATCAAGCCTGTAATCTAAAAAAAATCTCTTCTCGACACTAAAGGGGAGAAGAAATAAGGAATGACCGAGTTGAACCCTACTTTCATGGAAACCGCCAAGTAGCGACTTCAACCGGTTTATTGTAAATCAGCGGTAACGCATGACCTATTGTCAACAACACTTGAAGGATGCGATCATAACACAAATCCGTTTCAATGACGGATTTTCTGACAGCTCAGCTAAATTGTGAATAATTAATTATATATACATATACATACACATTATATATATACGATATATACAATTATATCAAAGGTGTCGCTTGTAAAAGTTGGTGTTATTTTCTTTAGTTACCGCTTATCATATGAGAATGGACATAAAACTATGCCATACAGCCTATTCTGTCGTAAATATTGATGTAGTATTATTTTTCCTTTATTTTATTATGTTAAATAAAAAGTACCGAATAACCCGATACTGTACCATAAACTCAAGCATCTTGACAGTTGACATAACCTAAAAAAGAAAAATATTATTTTTATGGCTAGCTCAATCGAAAATTCTTCGTAACTATATTACTTACAGAAAAAAATCATTCATGTAATCATTTTCTTCATTTTAAGATGGTAGAGCTTACCACAAACTATAAAGTGAGATTGTCCCTAATGGTTTTAATACAGTTATTTTCATTCCAAAAGCATTCAAATAAATAAAATTCTTTCAGAATCAACATGCACGAGTTTCACGTCTTCTCAAGCACAATGTTACATCATAATTATCTATTGTTAAAGTAGAATGTTACCCGCCATTAGAGCGTTGGCAGTGAATAAAAAATGGCTCATTATTATGCTTACAAGGATAGAACCCTGTACCCTAGGGAGGCAATTAACATCAGCACATGAAAGTACATTATCTGCTTGTGGGGTACGGTTGGCTATAAAATGGACTTGCTTGGTAACCGATAGTACTTAGCTTACATTACAAGCATTAATTTATGGCAAGTTGTAGCGTAGTTTCAATAAAACACAAAATTCTCTTCTGTGTTTATTTTTTCGGTAAAATTAAAAATATACAAAAATGCCAACAATTTTGGCTACGCACACTCGTGAACGTAAAAAATAAATATAGGTTTCTTAAAAAGAACTTTGATTATCGATAATAAAATATCTTAACTATGTAATTTGGAATAATAAACTCGGAAAATAATAAATAAATAGATTCAAGTTGCTTTGATGGATAATTTTTCGTGACTGACTTGTCAAATCAAAACATTGCCGTTCTCCGACACTACGTAATTCCTAGTTTAAAATTACGTCGGGAACAACAAAAAAAAATAAAATTTACTGACAAAAAGAGGTCGAAATAGACAACCGTCACAATACCCCGGGGGCCGGGAAAAAAAAAATCTGAAAGATTTTTTTTAGTAAAATTTCAAATTCAAACCAAATCAAAATAAACCGCATATACATATCGAATTTTAATATTTAATCTGCTAAATGAAAGAACAATCAAAAAAAAAATAATAATTAAAAGCAAAATGAAAATTAATATTAACATCCTATAGAAGAATTTTTTTGAAAATACATCCTGTATATATAAAAAAATAATATTGATATATTGCATATCAACAAATTATTTAATAGAAAAAGAAAACAAAACAGACGAGAGAGAGAAAAAAAAAAAAAAAAATCCTAAATAATTATCTTAAATTACATGGTTCATGAATGATAAAATTTTAAACATGTTCCTGGAATATACAATGTTAATATACATCGTTCAACTCCATCAACGTACATTATAATTACAACATACATTCTCTATCATACTAGTCTTATTCCAACTACTGGAAATAAAACGTCATGCAGTTAGAGTTGCTTATGAGGAATCGTATCCTAAATAAGTCAACTCAATAGAGTTGAACGCAACGGCAAAAGGCTTTAATAGTTGCCATCCGCTGAAAATATTAATAGCTTATGGCTTCTTTAACGTGTCGCTAACTCCCGCACGGTGATTACTATAAACAAGTTTCAGTTAAAGACTGAAATAAATATGCCGGAAAGAAAAGAAAATCATAGCCAGTCGTGAAACATTGACTTTTAAATAAAATCCAAGGGTCTTTTGTGAAGTAATTAAAATATTTATGTAATAAACATATGAAAATAATTCTCACAGGAAAGTGATTCAAGTGTATAAATAATACACATAGGTATGGTTTAGTTTAACGAGTTACCTTAATAAACGCTCGTGCAGAAGGCTTAATTTTACAAGTTGCAAACCGCTTGAAAAAAAAAAAATTGAGAAGAAAAAATTAAAATTGCAAATATTAAATAAATTACACAAAAAGTTAACCTAATACTACGATGATGATAATTAATTATAAGTTTTGACCAACGTCAATGTTAATGGTATAGCCAAACGATAATGAGGTGCATAGAGAAAAAAAATAAGACAAAAAGAATCAGCTTATGCTCGCCGTGAGATAATGAGCAATAATTATATATGAATTCATATAAAGTAATTGGTAACAACCAATCTAGTCACTCAAAGAAGAAGTTAAACGCGGTAGAGGTTTAATGTCTCTGATATGCCAACGACCTAATGGGTTATTATTCATATCCACTAAATCGTAAATTAATGGTGAAACTTTATTTGAAACTTTACATTTAATAAATTTGGGTGCAAACTTAGCACAAAAATGTTTTTTAGAGGAACTTATTACATGGTTTCGCCTCCAAACAATATCACCGTTATTAAATTCTAAATTCTGATGATGTTTGTTATAATAAGTTGCATTATATTGATGTGCATTAAATAACCGTTTCTGTACTTCGGAAAAGATAGGTATTAATTGTCCTATGTTTTCAGCATATACATCCCTAGGACTGAAAATTAGTTCATCTCTGGAATCTTTATTTTTGTAGATAGATCCACATGTAACAGCTTCTCTACCAAATACTAAAAATGATGGAGTGAATTTTGTGGTTTCATTAACCGCAGTATTAATAGCAAACTGTATTTTGTTTATATAGGTATCCCAAGTTCTGTGATCTTTATCTATAAAAGCTGCAATCGCCGTTACAATAGTTTTATTGTAACGCTCAACGGTGTTAACCTGTGGACAGTAACGTGGGGTGTAATGTATTTTTGGTATGTTGTAAAATTTAAATAATTCAGATAATTCTGTACTTATCATTTGAGGACCATTATCTAATATAATAGTTTCTGGAACTCCATAAACCATAAAAACTAAATTGTCCAATATATGGCGAATAATAGAAGCGGTTGCATGTTTTATTGGAAATAACAAACAATATTTGGAAAAACAACAAGTAACTACAAATAGAAATCTATTCTGCTTACGTGAAGTAGGAAGTGGACCTATCAAATCTATGGATAAACATTGGAAAGGGCGTGAACAATGTTTGGGTTTGCCCATTAAACCAATTAAGTTTTGATTTTGGTGCTTGGTAGCTAAACAAGTCTCGCACTTAGCAATAAACATGGCTACGTCTTTATACATGCCAGGCCAAAAATAGAGATTTTTAATTCTATGGTATGTTTTAAAAATACCAAAATGTGCCGTTTGGGGAGTAGAATGATTTTGTGTAATAACAGATTCCCTAAATTCTAATGGTATTACTTGTTTCCAATTAAATTCAGAGTTAAATAATATGTTAGATCTACAAAATCTAAACAATTTATTATTATGAATCATGTAATCCGGAGTACTAGAAGGAAATGATAAACATTTATTATAAATTGCTAAATACCAAGTGTCTTTAGTTTGAGAAGTAGAAAAATTAATTAAATCAATTGGTTTTATACGTGATAAAGTATCTGGTACGACATGATCTGAGCCTTTTTTGTGTTTAATTACGAAATTAAACATAGATAAACGAATACTCCATCGAGCTAATCTGCCAGTAGGATTATTTAAATGCATAAACCATTGAAGGGCTGCGTGATTCAGGTTTATTTAATTGTGAAAAATTCATTGCAAAATCAAAAAAAAATGTTAAAGTGAAACAAATTTGTTAATAGTCGTTATGCAGAATAGAGCCTTAAAAATATACGTATTTTCAAGTGATGAAAATGAATAGAAAATGTTATTTAAATAGTGAAATTACTGGGTTATAGAATGTTGTGTCTTCAGAAAATTTCTTCAAGGATATTATAACGAAAGAAACTAAAGAAACTTAAATGTCTGAATAATTTAGCAGTATTTTGATATATTATAGTAGATATATTATAGTAGATACATATATAAATATATTATAGTGAATGTTAATGATTGAAAATGGTAACAAATAAAGTTTTATGCCTGACCTCAATAATAATTATAAAAAAAATTATTTTTAATGTTGCAATTCTTCTGTTCCTTTTGTTCCTTCTGTTGCAATTTCTCCTCTCTTCTCCATAAACTACGTTTGAATATTCGGGCGCCAGTATGTAGCGTAGTTTCAATAAAACACAAAATTCTCTTCTGTGTTTATTTTTTCGGTAAAATTAAAAATATACAAAAATGCCAACAATTTTGGCTACGCACACTCGTGAACGTAAAAAATAAATATAGGTTTCTTAAAAAGAACTTTGATTATCGATAATAAAATATCTTAACTATGTAATTTGGAATAATAAACTCGGAAAATAATAAATAAATAGATTCAAGTTGCTTTGATGGATAATTTTTCGTGACTGACTTGTCAAATCAAAACATTGCCGTTCTCCGACACTACGTAATTCCTAGTTTAAAATTACGTCGGGAACAACAAAAAAAAATAAAATTTACTGACAAAAAGAGGTCGAAATAGACAACCGTCACAAAGTTACAGGATACTTTGAAAATTTCTAAGACGATAGTTTTGATTCCTTAGAGATTATTCAAACTGGTTTAATAAATGATTTATAAAAATCATTTATAAATGAGAAAGTGACAGAAATAATTCCTTCACCTTTATTTCAAGACGGTTCCGATAAATACAATAATTTCACGCAAATACCTTGTCATACATATAAGATATTCAATTTGTATTTTACTTTAGCCAACAGCGATCAAACGCGGTGATTCTGCCGAGATTTTGGCCACTTTGTCCTTTGTACGAAGTAAATCAAGCGTTATATCTGTAATTAGTTTTGTTTCCTAGCTTTCTTTTTCCATTTCTTATTTGTAAGTATTCTTGTTTGTAAATATAATCCTTCACTAATCTTTTGTAAACAAATATTTTTTTATCATAACCATAAATTCAAATTCAGATATTTATTTCTCAACATAGACAATTACTTGTTCTTTTTGACGTTAAACAAAGCATGACACCAGCTCGGAAAAACCTTTGTGAAGAACAACTGGCACGAAACTTCACGGATATAATTTTTCAAATTATTCTTATCTGCATCTGTTAGGTCGGCAATTATCCATAACAAGTTCATTGTTTTCAAATTTATGACACAAGTGCGTAATGATTAAAAAATAAAATTCACATGACTTAAGCACAAATGTATATATTTCAATAAAATTCACTTTACACATTACAAACCCGTTTGGAGCTTGGCCGTTGGGTCTCAATTTGACACTGATCCTAAGCTTATCTTTCCAGTTTCCCCTTACACCGCATTCAGGCCTGGAAACTTTTAGTTCATATGATACGATTGTCGTCATGTAATCGTTAGTAAACGTTTTTAAATAAGCTTTTTGCCAACTAAAGAACAAGTTCTTTTGTTGGCAGCAAAAAAGTAATAAGGTTATATAATAGTGATATAATGTAAAAAATTTAAAAATAAATTGTTAAAAATTTTCATTACCAAATATACCATAACCTGAAAAAACACTAATATTTTAGTACAAATGTTTGTTCTGATTCTTTTTTTTTTTAACGAGTGTTAAAAATAAATTTTCACCTTTTACAGTAAACTTCGATCCTCATGGCCAAGAAGAAAAAAGTGAAGACGTCAATATGATTTGGGAGTGAAATGGGTAAGTAAGTACAGTAAAACAAAACCAAGTACAAAAAACTTAAAATGCGTTACCAGGTTATCAGACTTCAAAAATGAATTTTATCACTTAATCTTTAAGCATTATTTAAGAGTACTTTTATAATATCATTTATAAACTTATTTAAAGAAAGATCTTGATTACAATATCTCCAACATTTGTAATAAATTTGAAATTTTGAATCTAAGGGTGAAATCTATGAAGCTTGCTTAGATTTGTCTTACGAGCCAATTAAAAAGAATAAAAAATAAGAATTCTGCATTTGAACCCAGTACCCAACTATCATCACCAACAAACATAAACCCAAATGCTTTCCGAACTGCTGTTACCACGCATTGAAATGTTAAGTCAAATTGAAAGTGTTACCGTGGAAATATACAGAAAAGCTCATTAGTACGAAGTATATTTGGCTAGATCTATCATAGTATCATCTATCTACATTAGTACAAATATACCATCTAGCAAATAGATTTTGGCCTAAGTTTTAATTTTAACTTAAATCTTACTTGAGATATAATAACTGTAATTAATTAAATAAATATACTTGATGTTTAACTGTGTATATGTTTAAACAATAATTAAAACCAAATCGTATCGTAACATATAAAAGTGCGTTTCGGTCGGTAATCTGTACAAAAGTGCTGGGCCCATGTCGCTGAGAGTAGCAGAACTGGCCACAATAAATCTTATCCGGGATTATTCGCCATCGGGCTGACTTGCCATCCTTTGTTGCCGATGATTTCAACTATCTTCCACAATTTTATTGTTTTGCGGGTTTTTGGTACGAAGGAGCTAATGCCTATAAGGGTTTTCGCCTGATCGAAGACGTTTGAATGGGTACTGGATTCCGTCCGAATTTAGACTTTTATAAAAGTAAAATATCTTGTCCCCGTCGCCTGATTTAATAAGAGACGATATAACAAGTCTTTTTGCGCGCTACGTATTTATATAAATCTGTCTCTTTCTCTTAATTTCATAAATGAAATAATTAAGTTAGTGTGTCTGTTTATTTGTATTAAAGATACCCAAAGGATATCTTTAGAATATTTAACAAAAATAATTTTACAATATAATAATGCCAATAACAGGTTTCACTAAAATTTACAGAAAATACTCAATAAAAAATAAATATAAATATACATAATGTTTTATTACTTCCTAAAAACAATATACTTAAACACAATAAATATAAATACAATTTGCGACTATTCTGTAAGGGTATTAACTACGTGCCTTTTAAATTCAGACTTACTGCAAGCAAAGAGATCGATGTGACTGAAGTGATTGTTGTATGTGTGTAATGCGGGAAATGACAGCGTTTTTTGTGAAGTTTGTGTAGTGTGACTGTTCGTGAAGTAAAGCTGTGTGTCTCGTACGGTAAGCGGGTGTACGGTAGGAGTTCTTGGAGACCAGATTTGAGCAATCAATCAGACTATGGACAATGTCGTACAGAAAGCACATATCGAGGATCATACGCCTATGTACCAGAGACAGAGAGTGTCATGTAAGAATGTCACCTATGTTCCACCATTTTAATTCGATCAATGGCCAGTGTATTTGATTGACACTGGTTGTTTGTGTCCTGAATAAATTGAAGTGTGACACTGTATAGTAAAGGAGACAAAGGCTAAATTGTAACTTAAGACTTCTGGTTAGGTAACCGCTCGGCATAAATCGATATTTGATATCAATAATTGGTATAATTGGCCTTAGACTTGAAAAATTAAATTAGTAACATTTCTATTGTTTCTGGTTTACAGGTAAATAAATTATATTCATATTTAATATTCACTTGAAAACGGCGATGTATGGGATAGCTTTATTTAATGCACTTTCCGTACGTTGACTGCATTTGTGGAAGCAAGCGAGCAACCAACCGGGACCACTTCCGGTCGCCATAACTGTCATACGTCACTTCCGGTTCGTTATTGATGTTCGGTAGTGAGTAAAAGCTGTGTGGAATAACAACTTTAGGAAGTTTAAAATTATGTATTAATAGAATATTATGTCATTTGTCTAATAAGGTCTCCCTTTGGTTACGACCAAATAGGAAATTAGAAAGAAATTGTACGTTTACTACGACAGGCAAGTTAGGATGATATCTGAATATTAAATACCTACCTATTAGAAATACATAATTATTACTCTTTATAAATTTACGGCCTTTTTTGCTCCAAACATTTAACTATAGTACGAGTATAATTGTAACAATTCTATAAAATGACAGATGATAGATTTACCATATCTTTAATCGTACAAAGCGAAATTACGTGCCGCTAGGCCTATATTAGCTGATCTCTGCATTGCTTATTTTCTGTACTTAAGATTCTATATTCAAAATAATACAACCTGCTGAAAAATAAACGAAAAAAGTTTGAATATCGTTCTACGCCGAAAACACGATAAAGATTAAGGGGCCTCGTTTTCTTTTGGACAATCGAATGTCAAACGTCCTCAGTCCCTTTGAAAGCCTGTCTCCCTTACAAAGGGAGTCATTATTTTTTTATTATTATTCTTTTTATTTTATCACTGGCCACAATACCAGAAAACATAAAAGATCTCATACTTTTTGGTTGTGTTCCCGCCGTTTTACACAAGTTTAAGAAATAATTTTTGGCTTGGATCTGTTTTGTGACTTTTTCTCATTTAGTAGATCTCTTTAAAACTCATTGTAATTTGATTGTTCGCTGTTAAATTTAAGTATTTTTGAAATACGAAGTTGTTAGATATTTTTATAATAGTATACTATAGACAATTTCCTGTTGAGGGTTAGATTAGACAAAGTGTTTTAAACTAAGATATTTTTTGTATAATAAATCCAATCGTTTCAGCAAACTAAGATTTCACATTTTGTGGAATTTGATATGAGATTTTTGAAAATCTTGGATTGCAGTTTTTAGGTAGGTAGGTACATGATCCGAAAAGATACAAATAACATATAATAAATAAAGTGTGATCTATGAAAAGAAAAATAAAAACGTAATATTCATATAATAAAAGGTAATATTCATCTTGTAAATTTGCTTTATAAAAACATTTTAGGGTCGATAAAAACGTACTAGAGAAAGATAAATACTCTCAATGGAAATAATGATTAATTACAGTATGCTGACGTTAAATTTTATTACATTAGATTTATAACCTCGTGCTTGTCCCATAATTGTATGACAATAAGACGACGTGAAAAAAAAAGGACGACGTGACACTTGTTTCTTTTTACCACCAGCCAGGAAACGCGCATGACGCCTGGTGGTAACTGGCATCCGCACCTAGGGATATTATTATTAATTTACCAGATATGTATCAATTTTCATTGTGATTTTTATATCGTCTAATCATGCGTTGCCAACCGTACACTTAAGTTGGCATTTCCTATGTTCCAGTACTTGCAGTGGCCATTCGTTCCCTTTTACTCCAGTATAATATGTGTTCCAACACAACCGAGTACATGTGATTACTATGAAGGTCAAAATAGGAAAGGAACTACTTACGCCGCCCCAGACGAGTCCGTATTCTTGATAAATGTAACACGTTGTTGGGGAAAATGAATACAAAGAAATATGTGTGAACCGTGTTACTTATATTAAATGAGTATTTAGAATCAAATATTTTTATTAATTATCTCCATTGCCACCAAAATATACGGATGCCTATATAACATGCCTTTTTAATTTAGCTTAGGTATTGTACTTGTATATTTAAAAGGTTTATATAACTAAATAATTAAAACGCACGTACTCTTGTGACTGTAACACATTGTGACGTCACACTTCGCCATGTCAAGAAGTTTTAGCAGGTTATATTGTTTCGCATTTTTTGGCATGCAATAAGTGTGTGTATAGTGTTTTCTGTAAATTAAGCAAAATATTGATCTCTTAGGACGATTTTTCAGCACAATTATCTATTTATTAATACACATGAGAACATTATGTTTCCTGAAATAAGTTGTACCATCCATAGCCGTGAATGAATAGGTTTTATTACTATTATTTTGATAACTCCATGAAGAATTGTTTTATCTAAATTAATTGTTGACTGAAGTAATGAGTTGTTGTCAAACTTCGAACAACTCATTAAGAAAGTGGCGTTTAAAAGCACCTAAAAACTTTACATAGTTTTAAAGTTTTTAACTTTACACTTAACCTTGAACATACCTATGACAAAACAATAAAATCTAACCAGAAGCACATTTTGCCCTTGTTCATATAAAATGCCATCAATTCGGGGCAAGTGACCAAGAAACATATCATTATTATTGTAAAATCGATAAGTCTGTTTGCCCATGCCATCGGTACACACAGATATCGTGCACTGTTAATGGTAATTGCGACCTTTTTTATATCAGGTATATGTAGAAACATAGATTTTTTATATTGATTTTTTTTTTATTGAAACCATGGCACAGTCAGCTTCCAAAAAGTTGGGAGTCATCGCAAAGGTCCGGCGGTACTTTAACTCCGAACAGCTGCTAAACCTGTACACAGCCCAGGTTCGATCCTGTATGGAGTACTGCAGCCATCTTTGGCATGATTCCGCTAAGTACCATCTTGAAGCGTTGGATTCTGTTGACCGAAGGGCCCGTAGACTCATAAGTGACGACAAACTTACTTCTTCGAGACTGCAAAGTCTCGAGCATCGTCGAAAAGTTGCTAGTCTATCGGTTTTTTACAGATTGCACTTTGGAGAGTGTGCAAATGCTCTTTTTCAGCTGATCGAACCTTCCCCCTTTCTCCACCGACCAACCAGACGCAGACATTCATCCGTTTGTGGTTAGCGTGCCGAAGAGCCGAACTAAACGGTTCGATAGCTCATTTTTGGTTCGTGTTGCCAAAGAGTGGAACGATTTGACTGCGTCTGTTTTTCCAGACAAATATAACCCTGGAGCTTTTAAGTGTAGAGTGAATAGGTACCTCTTAGACAGGCGTGTATGATCCTCGTCTTCATCGTCACTTTCCATCAGGTGAGATGGAAGACAAACGCCTGCTAATTTTTAATTAAAAAAAAAACATTATGTTAATTCCTAAGTATATATAATAATAATATACATAATAATAATAATAATAATAATAATAATAAAAATAATAATAATAATAATAATAATAATAATAATAATAATAATAATAATAATAATAATAATAATAATAATAATAAATGACCCGAGTTTTTATTCTTAACCTTAACTACTAAACTGCTCATGTATTTTATTACACGCACATTTTATTAATATCCTTGTTTTTTTTTTTTTTTTTGGTTAATTTTAAAATGCTACGGACTTTTGCCAAGAAACCTTGAAGAAATATCTGAAAAAATATTCACCACAATACAACCAAGCACATTTGTCCGGTTTATAAAAAGAAAAAGAGAAAACCACAAACTTTCGATGGTCCTGGTGGATCGTGGTCATAAGTCGAAAACGTTGCCGCCCCAAAAATCACCTAATCTGAAAGTTGTATGCCCTGCATATTTCTACTTAAGTGGTGTAATCCAATATAAGTGGCCTTGAGAGCATAACCTTTAAATTGCACTTGGAGCGCCTTTGAGTGACCAAGTATTTGTTCCAAATGTTTCCAAATGGTTGGAATTCTGAGTCTTTAGCTACAGCACTATTTGGATCGAGAAGATATTACACGTAGATTTTCAAACTGTCAGTCGATTGAATTGAGTCGATTTCAGACTTGGATTCAACAATTTACGGTAGTTTAGCAATTTATTTCCTACATTGTCATTCTTCTACTTAAACATCTAGTTAAACAATTGAAAATTATTTAAACATAAGACATATAATACGGAAAGTGTATGTAGTATCGGTAAATGTGCGTCATCAAATAATAAAACCCAATTTTGCTTACTTTTGTAAGGGATGCGTCAGTAACGCGATATGTTTTATTTGAACTTACACTCGTTATTATTGTGAGGTAAAAGTAACGACTTAAGTATCGACTATTCTATAGTTTAGTCATTTGTAAAACTAAGAACTTTCAAAAATTATCATAAGTAAAAGATATCGTATTCTTAACTTAAGAACTGGAGAATGTAACTTCTTCATTTATGCCTTATAAATTATTATTCTGATATTAAGAATCCTAGCCCCTAGTAATTACTTGTCTAAGTAATTTCTAAGCAACAAACTACTGCTTGTTTATGAATAAGAGTGGCAAAGCAGATAATTTATGTACGATGGTACGGACGTAATTCGAAAGAGAGCAGTGAAGGACAACCATGGAATAAACAAAATCTACTGGAAGGTCCACTTTTGCCTGAAAGGCAAGCCGAAAGAGATTGAAAACTAAGGCGGACGTCTCTCTCTAATGCTAGCTTTACATTCTCTGCAAACCTCGATAACTCAAACATGTGAACAAGCTGTATGTCAAGGCGTAGCAAGCATGTAATGTAAAACGAATGTGGCAAAAAAAATCGTCATCATGTGATTAAATAGTTATTTGTTTTATAAACAACAAATAATAAAAATCGTCGGTGTCGCAGCGGTTAATTATTTGTAATTAACTAACTAGTAAACCAAAAATTATGAGCATTATTGAACAATAAAATAAATGAGTAGAAAAAAACATATTTTTCTAAAATTTGTTTTGACATTGTAACCTGCAATGTAATACAATTATTTAAGCTTGTCCTCTGCTAAAAAAGAAGAATATCACTCCAGAAGCTCAAAAAGCTTACATTTGAGTTAAATCTTTGGAATATGTGAAACCTGGATTAAATAAATTTTAACCAAAACCACGTAAGTGTCACGTGTAAACGTTAACATTAATTGTGTATTATTTCACTTTTTCGTTCTATGATGTACTACTAGTATCAATTATGGAAAAATTTCCGTGCTAGTTGAGTGGGCAAGTCGGAGTTGAATTGCGATTTTTATTCGACAGTACTAATATGGAGTGTTTCATGCAAATAAGCTATATTTTATTGTTTCACATCGTCTAGGGCAGGGATCGGCAACCTGCGGCTTGCAAGCCACATGCGGCTCTTTGGATGTGAAGCTGTGGTCTTTAGTTCCATACGCAAATATTACTTATTTTTTAAACAAAAAACATTTGAAAATCGTTGTGAATGATACGCTTAGTCACTGTCGTTAGTCCGTGATTACTTGTTCTAATTTTTTACTTAAATAATAAGTGATTATCGAATAAACCATATATATTTTTTCTAATTTATTGTGAAAAAACGATATGAATAAATAGGTATTTTTCTTATGAATAAAAAGATTAGTTTTTTTTTTTAAAAAACTTTATTTATGCAAGTACTATTATTTTTGAAACATATTTGTGGCTCTTTAAAAACTTAAAAATATTGTAAATTGTAATTTTTAACTCTTCTGACTCAAAAGGTTGCCGACCCCTGGTCTAGGGTGATAACTATCCTATACATAAATAGGATTCAAGTGAAGAAGTGGATATATTATAATTTTAATTGTTGTAATGTTTGACTCAGACCTAAAAACAACGGATGCCTTAATTATCCAAGTTTGAATGTGCAAGCCAAACTTCGATCATGTCTATCTGGCATAACAGAGGTGAACCTTATTACACGTATTACATGACGGAGGCAGCTGCGTGAAAGGGCCTGAAAGCTTTTTGTGTGAAAGGTGAAAGCGAAAGTGAAAGTCTTTTTCTGGACTATTTGTTCCTTAGTTTTAAATTTAATGAAGTTTTAAAATAATTTTCTTAAATACAAGTGTCCTGAGAAAGAATAAAATTTGATTGGGACAATTAATACATCCAAGCAACTATAAACCCTTTGAAAATGTATATAAGTGTGAGATCTCATAGATCGGTAAAGCGTTCAAAATACGTTGGTTCTATAAAAGAGTGAAATAAGCCTCGGTTGCTTTAATGTATTTCAATCCTAACTTTAAAATGACAATAAAGTCTACATGTAGGCTAAACTAACCATTGATTTAAAGATAAAATATTACATTATAAGTACAAAGGTAACCTATGTAAAAACCTCTCAGTTTTTTCATGCCAGAAATTGGCGAGATAGTTGCCCAAATCCAATTTAGAAAATCGTCGTATCCTAAATACGTGAGAGGTAAATTCAACAAACTTCACGCTGTCAGTTCTGTTTTCAAATTAACTTAATAGATTTAGCTGACGAATTCGTTCTTGTTAATTTCCGTCAACAATGAATGGGCTAAAAGTTAGCCTGTGTATTATTGCAGACTGTAAGCTGTGGATGTTCCAAATGTTATTCAAACCCATCTAATAAGAGTTACGTTTGTGTAGAAACACAAACATGATTCTCCATAAATTGCAAGTATAAAAATAGTTGAAACGAGACACATATTCAAAGACAGACCATATTTAAAAAAATATCGACATTATAGAGGTTTAATTTTATTTAAACTGTAGAACATTTTCTGGTAACACCTCTGTAGTATTCGAAAAAAGTGCTAAATTGTACAGAAACAAAAAGATAATAAAATGTAAATCTTTTGGAATTTGTAATAAATTACCGAACAATATATCGTAATACATAATCAAGAATGAGATTACAGAAGAAATTGATGCGTTCTTCACAAAGATACGAAAGAATTTTTACTTTTTTGAAGTAAGTACTAACACTGAGTAAAGTAAGCGATATGTATCAAAAGAAAACTTAAAAAAACATTAGTTCTTCCGTAGTCTCATTCTTATTTTTGTACATCGATATTCTTCTTGGTAATTTGTAGTTTTAGTACAACTAAAATTGTAACGTTTTCTCATACTAATAAATGAAATATTAGCTTAATAAAAACGTTTTTTTTTTTTTAATTTATTTTTAGTTTTTTTTTCAACAAAAATGAGAACTTGGTTCAAAAACTACAGCATTTTTTTTGCAAAGGGTCACAGTTCCTAGTAAAGAAATAAAGCTTTTTTTTTTTAATTCCCTGTGAAAATTTGTGCCGTTTTAAATTGTGCAATTTATGGAGACTCACACTGTATGAGGATCATCCGTATCTTTTTAACATTTTCGCGGGATACCTGATGACTCGGAAAAGGTTGTTACTTGGTATTTCCGTAGTCCAGGGTCCAGCATCGAGCTAAAATAAACCCAAAAAAAAAGAAAGTAATGCAGATCATAACGCGCATGTTCTTCACGCTCACTTATTCACAGACACTGCCCAAGCGCAAATTGTAGTTTTATGAAGGAGCCAGCTTTAGATATCATAGTTATATTGAATGAAGGGTTTATTCAATATTTAAATACAGGTACTTTTAACTATTTGGCCCCGGCTTCACTTGCGTAAAACTTTTTTTTTTTTTGCTAAAAGTTTCCGAAATTTTTTTCGCCGCAGAAGTTCTAATATAGATTTATATAAATGGTACGCAAGCTGGTAGCATGTGCCAAGCATTCTTTTGAGCAATTTTTTTGAGTCGTTCATTTTGATTTTCATTGCTTGTTAGACTTCAATAGAAAGCAAGAATAATTATTTCGACACCGCAATGGACATTTTAGTAAGCACTGTGTATTGTATACTGTTATTGTTCTGTTATGTTCTTAGTGTTCTTTTCAGATATCGATCATCGGGATATTTTCACCACCAAAAAGAAGTGAACACAATAACGACAAATCATAAAAAAAACATCGTAGTTCTTATCCTTAATTATTATAATCATTGCTTAGTTCGAAATTGTAAAGAAACAGAACCTAGTCGCACTAAAACGAAGCTGGCACAATGTATCCGGATGGCGCTCGTTGCATGCAACGCACGACACTAACGCATAACGCACAAAACACACATTAATCTTAAATATGGATGAAAAGATGCACCGTTTGAAAAAACTAAAGCAGCTTCATAATTTTTTACGTAAAATTACTGAATTTTTTTTTTTTTTTTTATAATTGTTTTAGTCCTAAAACGCTTTTAGAATGTTTGGATGTTTTTAATAATAGGTCTTTTCCTATGAAACTGCCGTTTTGCCGTACTGGCCATTTCAAATGAACATATATTTTTTTTGACTGATAATTCTAATTTCAAATTAATTTTATTTGACAAACATGGAATTCTTTTTCTAAAATCGTCATTTGTTTAATAGTTAGTGTTTTGTTTTCAACGCATTCGAACATTTTTCGTCATCATGGATAAGTTAAAAATTCGAGTAATTATGGAGTATGAGTACCGTCGTGGCAGCAAAGCGGCACAAGCGGCACGCAACATCAACGACGTTTACGGAGCGAACACTACAAACGAACGCACCATCCGTTATTGGTTTACCCGCTTCCGTTCTGGAAATTTTGACCTGAAAAATGAACCCCGTGGTCGTCCGAAAACTTTGGTCGACTATGACGAATTAAAGGCAATTGTGGAAGCTGATGAAACTCAATCCACGGCTGAATTAGCAGCAGCTTTCGACGTTAGCATCAAAACAATATTGGTCCATTTGCGTCAAATTGGCAAGGTAAAAAAGGCATACAAATGAAGGAATTCTGAACCGCATTGTTACTTGTGACGAGAAATGGATCCTGTTTGACAATCGTAAGCGCTCAGCAAGTTGTTTGGACCCTGGTTCAGCACCCAAACCTAAACTGGCCTAAACGAAAACTTACCCCTAGAAAAGTGATGGTCACTGTTTGGTGGTCTAAAGCGGGTGTAATTTATCACAGCTTCTTGCCAAACGGGACAAGCATTACTGCAGATGTGTACTGTGAAGAACTGAACACAATGATGGAGAAGCTCGCACGTCTCCAACCAGCTTTGGTCAATCGTTCGGCTCCACTGCTCCTGCACGACAACGCGCGACCTCATACTGCACAGCAGACGGTCTCCAAGCTACAAGAGTTGGGGTTGGAAGTTCTCCGTCATCCACCGTACTCACCAGACCTTGCGCCTACAGACTTCTACTTTTTCCAGAATTTGGATAACTTCTTGGCGGGAAAAAAATTCAATACCCGAGAGGCAGTACAAAATGCCTTTGAAGAATTTGTTGCCTCCCGTCCAGCTGATTTCTTCAAGAAAGGCCTCAATAAGCTACCAATGCGTTGGCAAAGATGCATTGATTGCATGGGTGATTATTTTGATTAATATAAATAAAAAATATATAAAAAAATTACGCTTCATTTATTTCGTGAAAAACGGCAATTTCATAGGTAAAACCCTAATATTTAAATATTTTGTGTAATTTTTTTTTTGTGTACTTTTGTAATTTTAGTTAAATGAATTTTTGGTTATTTTTGCTAGCTAAAAAAAGAAGCTAATACCAATATAAGCTCAAGAAATCAAAGTCACTTGTCAGCGTGGCGATGACGATGTTCAAATGAAGGAAGACAAAGGAAGATGTTATAGAAAGGACCGGAATAATAAATCCAAAAGCGAATAGATCTTCCCTATTTGGTAATAAAATTAGAATAAAACTAAAACTCTTTTTAAACAGGCCTCTGCCTGTGAACAATGATTACCAAATATAAACAATGAGAACATAATAAAGAAATAAATACATTAGGTCTAACCTAAGACATAACTTATGTTACGCATTTAATGTTATATAATACTTACCTAAACAGCAATATAGTGTTATCACTAAATTATTAACGTCAACAGCGCAGATTCATTGTGCAACGATTTACACTATAATCAAATTCACTTAATTTTCAATTTTTAAATTATTGTTTTTCTAATAAAATAAGTAAAAATGTATAATACCTACACATCATTTTATATCTTCACGTCATTTTTTGACTCAGACGTTCTACGCCCAAGTTTAAAAGAAAAATATAATAACTATATACTTAATATAATAATAATAAAATAACTGCTAATGAAGCGTATAAATTACAACGACTGTGTAGATAAATCCCACCCATCCTAAATTCAAATTCAAATATTTATTTCTCAACTTTGACAATCACTTGTTCTTATTGACGTTATACAAATCATGACTCTACCACCGGTTCGGAAAAACCTTCGTGAAGAAGAACTGGTTAGAAGCTTCTCCGGTACCATTATTCAAAATTACAGCTCTTATGTAAACATAAACGTTATTATTATATTATAAAATTAACAGTAAATTTTATTTTTGTAATACAATTATTTGTAATAATTATAAAAAATACTACGTAATAATAATTATTATATGAAAACCCAACTAATCGCTTTCTTAAATATGGTATTTGTGGTTGCAAATACTACCGGCTTAGGGCTGTGTAGGGTGTTGTCCCTGTAGTGAGATCAAATAGCTATCTTCAAAGAGCCAAAAAAGGAGACAAAAAATACTATAAATCATTCTTTATTAAAGTAATTTATTTAATGAACCCCTTTTTACATATCTGTTGAACCTTAGGTAACCACCAGCGTCTAAAATCCTTAACAGGCTTTTTCTTTCTTACCATACTTTTATTATGTAGAGCGGAACAAAGACCGCAAATTGTACTTTTTACATCAAACATATGAAATGTGTACATATTTCGCCATTTAAAATAGTCCTTATAAACATTGGGAGATGATATGATTTCTGATATTTTCGTCACCAGTTTTTGCACACTCATCTTTCTTGCATCTAAGTAACTGTTGGGGGGCAGGAATCTGAACCAAGAAGATTGTTAACGTTAAGTTTGGATTATTGATAATTTGAATCAATATAAACATTATATTTGTGTCAGCTGTAGTTTACAATAGGTAAATAAAATTCGAAGACAAGTGAAGCATCGCAACAAATTCAGTGCTCACGTTTTGAATGGTTGTAGAGCGAACTGCGGGAACAGGATAAGCAATAATATTATTACATATTTGTATATTGGTATATATTGTATATTAATGAACAACATTAATACCTTTTTACCAAAACAATTTTGAACAATTTTGATTCTAAACGGCCATTTCTAAACTTTCAAACGGGGTTATAAAAATAAATGAATTGATTCTTGTAGCCAAGAAATCATATATACCTACGTATAAAAAATTATTGGTTGAAGTGAAATTACTACATCCAAAATCAGACCAAATTAAAACACACTTAAGTGAAACGATAAAATCTGAAATAGTAGATCATGAACATAGTACCTTGAATAATTTGCACCACCATAAACAATAGGTATGGTAAAATATTGTAATGGTTTTAATACTTTCTCAGTAACATAATCCTCGGCGAGAGAATTTTCAAAAGATAAATAGAAAAAATAATTATCCTGTATATTGGTCCAACAGAACTCACTACCTTTAGTGCAAGATTTGTTAACACAGTCTCCATAAATATCAAGACTTAGATTGAACCTTCGTAGTTGGCGACCAATTTTCTTTGCTAATTGTTCTCGCTGGCTTTGTGTCTTACAATTAGACACCATCCATGCTACTGCAGTCTTCTTGTTCTTCCATATATGGTTCACGATATCATCGGTTTCAGTAAAACTTTCCATCCATTTCATATTAGTTCTTGGCCCAACGATATTGTCATTCATATCTCTGATTTCATAATACAACAATGGTATATCTGAATCTAGCTTATAAGTTAGTGTCCAGTCAAAATAATTTTTAAATTTCTTGGAGCATACTGGATAGTTCCTGGCTGACTCATTGTTTACAAATATATATATTTGATGGTTTGCTCTCTTATTCGGTAAATCATGCTGATTCATAACTCGACCATTAAAAAGTATAGCATCGAATTTCCCCAAATCATTTTTAAAGAATGTTCTATTGTAAGTGACGTAACAGTTTGGATTTGGACATTTATTAAAAATGAAAGCTTCTTGCTTTTCTCTAAATAACGAAGTTGGTAAATAACTTTTACGTGTCCAAATTAAAATATATATCGGATTTGGATGCTTTCCACCATTTGTTTTTGAGTAATCACCTTGAATCTTGTGATACATATTTGGATGTTGCGCATTTGAACAAGTAATTAAAGTGTATGTAAAAATACTTGAGACATAAGGAATGTTCAGGCTTGCCCTGTGTAGAGAGATTTGAAACATGGTAAAAGTCATTATATATGTCTGTATAAATATCATTTTTCACGATATGTTCGTGGCTTTCACGTTGTATAGTTTAGGTCAAAAAGTTTATGGTTTTTAGTTTAATAATGTTTCTGTAAATCAAGCGTATCATCTTTAAGACCACTAAATCATTGGAAATTTCACACAAAATCTCTTAAATTAAAAAGCAACAAAAATGCAATTAAAAAACTAGAAAAGTCATGTAAAAATTATTGTTCTCATACAATGTATAAGAAAATATTCACTTACCTGTCTTAAATTATGATGGATCATATCCGAATAAACATTGATAAATTAACTAGAACTGAAAATAAAATTTATTCACGAAGTAATCTTAATAAATAACATGATACTTAACTCTACGAAGCAATATGATAAACTATTAGATCTTACCTATTCACCAAAGGAGATAAAGTTTAAAAAACATTCGTGCTGTATAAAAAAGTTTCAGTTGTTTTGAATAACTATGGTAGTACGTAAAGTACACTCAACTGAACAATTCCGGAATTAACAAGAAAAAAAAATCCTTAAAAATATTATCTGTTTGCGTAAATACACTTTTATTTTGTACACTAACCGATTTTGAAAATATTTAACAAAGTCGCCACGTACCGTGTGACCTCAGAGATGTGTTTTTTAGACTCTTCGACGGCCTCTTCAAGTGACGATAATCGTTGAATTGGTTTTTCGTACATAAAATACGTCACAAGGTGCCAGGTCAACCTGTATGCAGCGTTTACGTCTGCCTGGCTGTGTGAGAACGGGCATGGTCGTGGCACAATTTGTTACGTTAGCTTGCGGTCAACAAATGATCATGTACCAGTGACTATTTATGTAGTAAATAAATATTTGCTAATCATCACTGATCTCTCACTTACATTGTGCAACATGTGCAACAACTTAAGTCTAGTATTAAAAATTACTAATATTACCTACACCAATCTTTTAAATCATTTAATTTTACACTTCAAATTTTTAGCTTGATTATTGAAATTACTCGTACTGTGTCATAGTCCATTGCAAAGGCAATGTAGGTTTTGCACTGGTATTCCTAGAATTGCATTAAAAAATAAATAGAACGAGTATTATTCGCCAATATTTCGAAATTTCATTTAGTTTTGTCTTAGGAAAACATTTACAAATCGGTAAATCTATCTGTCATGTTGATGTTTTACTGATTCTGTATTTACTTTTATGTATTCCAATTTATCGCTTATTCGATTTACGAGCTCCTTTGAAGTTTTTCGTTTGATTTAATTATTGTACTATAACTGTTATTATTATTTACCATTGATATAACTACAGCAAACATCTTGATTTATAATCGAGTAATTGGTAATGAGTAAAGGGATATTTTGATCATTTCAGGTTGCCAAAACAATTATGATTATTATAATCGAACATTTAACACCTCCAAAGTCATATAAATGTTAGTTATACCTTAGTTTTAAGTATTTTTGAAAGTCGTAACTCATAAAAAATTATCGATTATAACAGTTAGCTCTAGTTCGTCAAAAGGACCTGTACAAACCACAGACTAGAAAGACAACAAGTTGTCACAGATTCAGTGGTACAAGCATGCAGTTTCTTATTTTTGTTCAACAATACGGAGTATGAAAACGTCACCTCGGTGTTATTCGGCCTCGGCCATATTTCCAAAGTAGAAGCCAAACTTAAGCGCGGTCTTATCCTAGAGGACGCCATTTAAGTTTAATTTATTAATTTTCTGGACGTTGGCGATAAACGCCTGATCAGTAGAGGCTCACAGAGGCCCAGCTTTATACAACCGCACGGAATCGTTACACTACTACATGCGTGCGAGGCATGTCTGCGTGTCCTGCAGCTGCTAGTCGCGTTCGCGGCCAAAACCAGTTCATACTGGCTCAGCTTCAGGACAATCGTGCGAAAATCTACAGGACTAGTGTGCGCGCACTTCATGTTTGTGTTAGCTCCACATTTTTGTATTTTAAGTGTTTTAATTTTAAAACATGTAAATGTGGTTAATTGCTGCACTGTGTGAAAAACAATATTAGAAAAAAGTTAAAACATATCGTTTTTTAGATTTCCAAAATGTTGATATAAATTCTTTCAAGTAGATGGTTATGTATGATACATATCCAGTATATGTATATGATGAATGGATAGGTCTCGTAAATGGTTTTTATAGGTATGATTAAACACTTGAGTCATTCACAACTTTACAGCATTTAATAGACGTAAAAAAGGATAAAATGAGACCTGTGTACCTACACTTCTCGAAGCAGGAAAAATAGCAGCAAAATAATTTATGACCGTACATGGCTTATTGCGATTGACTGCCAACATGAACAAGAATAAGAATGTTATTTCGCAAGAATTTGGTGCAACTAAGTTCTTAATATAAATAAGCCCAAGACACATTCAACCCGCCTTGGGGCATGCAAATGTATAACACTATTGGTTACATTTAATAACACGTATAATCGACAATTTAACAAGTCAATTTATTATTTGTCAATAGGTAACAGTAAAACATATTATATCGAATGACTCAACCCTACGAGAATAGGCAACAGTTTTGCTCGTTGTTAGAGAGCTGTGCCTCTGTGTGGATATTTACTCATGGGTTACATGTTACATGTTATGAAGTAATTGGAGCTTGTTGCTTGTTTTCTAAAAACAATCGCGGAATTTTAAGAGTTCATACACGTATCTAAAACAACAAACATATTTTAGGCAATGAACTGCTAATCATGTTGGAAAGTCCCATGGGTATGAAACCCATGACTTCAAGGGAAATAGGGGTTAATTATCTGATTGCTAAAAAAAAGGGAATAATTGTTGAGCGTTACAAGTTACAACTAAGGAACGGCCGGTTCAAACTGCACTAAATGTTTTCTAAATATTATTTTTATTAACTTTGTCATCGCCGGCAAACCAGCACGCTATCCACCTGATGGTACGTGGCATCCGTGTCCACAGAGACACTTAATCGTAGATGTTATTGATTAAATATATTGTTATTCATTGATCATCGATTCATGGCACTACCGACCGTAGGCTGCAGTTGGAATTGCCTTTGTTACACTGACAGTTCCCCTTAATCGGGAATACAGCTGGTTCTCCGCAGAGGGCACCTTGACATAAGAACTCCACTACCATTATATAATGACGGCCGAGTGGCGTAGGGCGTAGTAGTCCTGCCTCATACGCCGGATTCGACGCCAGATTCGAGACCTGGTCGGGGCATATATTTGTGTGATGGAGCATCACATGATATAACAATAGTCACGTGATATGCTCAATACAGTGTGAGCGTTTTCTTTAGCGTTAGCGATCATAGATAGCAAGTTTGCTAGACTGTGACGTGGCGATGACGTTTGATTCAAATCAAATATCGAATTATGGTCTCCTAGGGATGCAGACATCAGTCTTACTATTGGTATATCTTTGTTTTCATTTTCATATACATTGTCACGTCATTTGGATTGCTTTTCAACTGTAAACTATTTAGTAAGTATTAGATATCCATACTGTTAAAATTATAAATAGAACGAATTTAACTCTGTCTGATTGTTTCCTTTTTTACGATTAAAACGCGACACAGTTTTAGATGTAATTAGGTTTTAATAGGTATAATATTATAGTTCGAAACCTTGGAAAGGACATAGGATGGTTTATATCTTGGAATTTATCCCTTAGCGGGTGGTGAAAAAAAGCAAACAAATTTGCACGGGATTTTTTAAATTTTTTGTATTAGGGGCATGAAACTTTTATTTTAATAAGTTAACTCATATATTAGTGTTCTTAGAAATTATATCCTTAAGGGATTTAAATAATAACTACAGCTTTATTATATACTGTAACACATCCGCTCGCTGCCCACTGTTTAGCTGGACGACGACGGTTCCCGCGCCCACGCCGCTGGCACGTCAACTTGGCGCGTAAAATACCTGAACTTGTTGAAGATGGAGCTTCAACGTGTCATGTGAATGAGTGGTTGCCGCAGTTAGGAAGACGTTTGGTTTATGTTTGATGTGGACCGTAGTTAGGTAAGGAGTTCGAACCCAGGATGATAACTATTCTTACTTCTTCTTAGACATTTGTCTCATTAAAATGCATTAGGTTTAAAATTATCTTGATAAAGTAAAAACCAAATAACTTTTGAAATCAGCATAATTTTAAGTCGACCAACCTGACAGTGGTTGTGACAGTTCTTTACCTGACATACGCCCCGGGTTAAATAAACTTCGTGTAGCTTCTGTCTTATTTTTAGCGTATAATATATCTCAATTCCCAGCGAAATTAATTTTTTGGCAAATTTTTTTTAGTGTTTCACCAATACGCGACACTGCACTGGCAGAAATAGCCCGCCACACCAATGGCGGCTGATTGTCATTTTTCAATTAACTAACTAACTATTTACTTGTCTTTTAACATGTGGCATAGACGGTAAACAATCACCTGATCCGCCTAATAGTAACAGACAACCGTGCCAATGTGTTATTTATTTCTTAAATACATTTAAATTAATACGATTTGGAGTACAGAAGGCTACTTTAATAATACGAGTATATTTTGAACGTATTTGTGCAATCTTTTGCACAATCATTTCTTTTGTGGCTAATGTGGCTATCAAATATCAACAAACTACAAATTTGTAATAACGCCATCTATTAAACATTTCTTGGACTATTCTCCACTCTAAAAGAAGCGCCATGCCAAGTTGCTCTTAAACGGTCATTACCGAGAGATGGGGTGAAATTAAACTGGGGCGAATAGATTTAAATAAAAACGCGAGAAAGCAAAAGGCCTAAACATGGCTGAGCGTTTCGGTTTTTATGGACTCGCAGAGCAGGTTCTAATGAACGTATAACATGTACATTGTTATCGTTTAGCTTAGAAGCGATAGTACTCATCTTGACCTGTGACCTGTTTATCACCTGTTATCTTACTGATAACAACCAGAACCAGCTTGATGTGCCCTGCGAAGTAAGAAATTAATCTCAAGTACTGAAGTCACTGGAGGTTACCCATCTTAAGTCTGCTGCACCGCACGTTGCTTAACTTTGACAATCGTCTACTGACAACGAAAACCTTCCGGCCATGAGATTGCTTAAAAATATTTTTTTTCAGGCTACATTCCAACTGAAAAGATTAAAAATATTTATTGTTTATTTAGTTTAGACGACCGAGTAGCGTAGTGGTCAGTAGCCCTGCCTCATACGCTGGAGGTCCCAGTTTGGAGTCCTGGCCGGAGCATTCATTGTGTGAGATGAATATAAATGTTTATTCTTGGCTCATGGTTGTTGATATTTATACACATTTATTTATTCTGGGTTCCCCCCAGTTCGCTGTATGGTCATCCAAAACACAAGCAGTTCTTACTGGGGGGCCATACGGTTGATGTGCTTGTCTGTGAATTTATTTCATACATTTATCCTAATAACACTCTACTTCAAGATATCAATCTCCTGAATAGTTTCTTGTTTCGCGGTCTTATACTCTAACCGCGAAGACAAATGGGTTTAGTTTTACATGTTATAATGATTCATACAGCGGTGTAAAACACTCGTTATCTTGCTTACAGCATTATTACAAGTTCTACTGCAACAAATTATGTAGTTAATTTCTATAGTTATTAGTTCGTTGGATAATAATGAGTGCCGTTTGAGGGTGTTCGTCGTTTGGATACTTGGGTGGAGGGAGACTTGCCGAGCTAACGCAAGATGCAGATAAGAATAATTTCGTATATACATAGCAGATATATTTTTATGTAGTTTCGTGCCAGTTCTTCTTCACGAAGGTTTTTCCGAACTGGTGGTAGAGTCATGCTTTATTTGAAGTCAATAAGAACAAGTTGTTGATTTCTGATTTCTGTGCAGTATTCAATTTTAAATAAATTTATATTGATATCTTATGGTGAGGTCACGGAGTTGTTATATTCTAAAAAGTGCATTGCAAAGTTTTTTATATTACCTGGAATGAACAACTCCATAATTTCCGTTTAATTCTTGATGTCAGATGTTTATTAGTGATAAATAAGTGATATTTCGAAATGATTTACAATTAGAATCAAATTTTTTTCTTTACATGCCAAATTGCTTATCAAATTTTGAGTTTCTTTTCAAAATATAGGAACGTCCAACTCTTTATATTGGAGTCCCAATCAGGTATTTCATTGACTATTTTAAGACTCGTACTTTGAAATGGGTTAGGTTAGGACGCTACCCACGCTGGACCATACTATGTGGAAACCTTGAGAAAATACAGTATCTAGTTGTAATGACATAAGTGCGGTCGACTAGTTTAATTTTTTTTTACAAAATCTCAATAAAGATGAAGAAAATAAAACTTTCAGCCAGTGTGAATGTGCTGACATACCTATGATGAAATAAAACATTGTTTTATTAGATTTTTTTTTTAATTTTTAAATAAACAAACTCTGTTTGTTATATACTTAATGAAATTAAATATTTATTCTTAATAAGATAATATTCAGTGTTGTGCATTAGACTCGTGACTCTAAGGTGATGAGGTCACCTAGGCCGATAGCCGTGTTCCAATAAAGATTAACCATGGATAATGGATATCTGGAATTATGAGTACCCAATAATTGCTGACATTAATAAATAAAGAAATAGATTCTTTACGGCTGTGGTAACGGATTGCTGTGCAGCCTTCATCGGAGCGACACCCAAATAGGGAAGGTTGTGCTAGTGTTGGGTTGAAGATTGATTCGACTTGGGCAGCCAGACGCTGTGGAAAAATCAAGCTTTTAAGTCAACGCAATCAGAGCACGGAAATCCTATAAGATATTCCTATAGGGTAGTTTCCGTTGACTAGGGTTATTAATTTGGCAAGAAGCTACGACTATCTAAAACTATGAATCTTAAATTTGTAGTTGCATCACAAAAAATGCGATTATGAACATGTTAATGTAATTTTGGGGAATAATGTAGACAGTTTTCCAACCGAAAAAATTCAGTTCCTCTTTAAGATTTTCCATAGAACAATACTCGGTTTAGTTTATGAACTTCATAAGTGTTACCTTATTATTATTTTTAATGAATATAGCTCTACGATTGACTGCAAACAATCGCTTGCGCGTTGTTCGGTCCTTTGTAGGCGCTCCGCATATTGAGGGGCGACAGCACTGCTGGGGATTCCAGTGTGAATCTGACCCTGCACTAGTTCCCTGACTGTTCTTTTTATATAGCTACTAGAGACGTCGATGCCATTTTACCAAACAAACGCCTGGGGGTCTAGCCAAGTTGCAATCTACAACCGCTAACGCTATAGAAAACGCGTAAACGAGTTCATAGCTCGCAACTTGGCTAGGGACTCTGAACTCGTGGGTATTTCGAATCAAATATTTTGTATGTTACTTCTGGAGAATGTACATTCTTATTGGCAAATATTGATGATGGTGAGTGGCACCTGCACCCATGGACATCATTAGTTGTAGGTTTTTTTAAAATAAAACTACACTGGCTGTTCCTTTGACCGGAACACAAACACGTAACGTGTTTTTAAAAATTATTATTTAGCGGTCAAAATAGGAAGCACTGTAACACCGCCCAGACGAGATCTAAACGAATGAAACTCTATTACTACAATACAATGCGGATGTTTCAGGGTATTTTTTTAAATCTTTATTTTTATTTATTGGGGGTTTTTGTCTATGTTTCAGGGTTTGTCGATGACATATTAACAAACAAATGCACAAATCTTTCCAAATATATACTTAATAATAAAGCAGATACCTTTAGAAGTGTAAAACGGAAATGAAACGCTGTTTATCAAAAGTGTATAACTAATTTTAAAAACAATTTTTCCATAAAAATTTATGTCTCAAAATTCTTTTAATGATTAAAGTTAGATTTGGTAAAGTTAGGATTGAAAAAATGGCCTTAAGTGTAGTATATGTATTTTAAATATGTATGTATGTAGTTTTTAAGTTTATTGACCCTTAGCTACCTACCTCTCATTTCAGTCACACAACCACCATCTTGGAGTCTCTCAGACTCCTGCATTTTGAAGCCCTAGAAAAAAACTATGACTTGAGGTTAGAAATTACAATCGAAAACGTTATTTTTATATTCGTTTATTTACGCTTAAATTATAAACTTTTGGAACATTTGAAATACTTATTCTATAAACTCAGTCTCTTTCTGGACTTCCAAAAGAGCTAAAAGAAACTTACCTAACTTTCTTATAAAAAGAGATCAGTTACTAAAATTAAAAAAAAACTATTAACTTTGATCATAAATTTTCCAAGGTATAGTAATGAACAAACTTAGCCAAAAAAAAATTTTCTTCAAAATCGCAACTATTTTATAAAATTGCAAAGTTTGATGATGACGGTTGCTAGTTATGATTTTTCACGGCAGCACAGACACACCATGTGAGGACACTTTAGATAAATAGAGTATTTGTACCTAAAACATAAATATTGGGTTATCCGCTTCTTTTTGGAATCACATAAAGAATAGGATTTGCGTATAGCTAACTTTTCTACGAGATCTGGTTCCTCCATCGCCTTCTATTTCTGAATTTGATGCGCAATCACAGGTAGGGGTTGCAATCCGGAAAACCGGATCCGGACACAGGATCCGGTGTTTTTATATTTTGGCAAAATAACTTATTTTTTAAATAAATTTTCAATACTCAATCCTCAATACTCAATATTTTATTGCTATCATAATTTTACAGATGGTAGTTTTAAAAATACAAGAGAATTTATACAAAAAAAGGTAAAATTATGCACCTAGTTTAGGTATTGCAATGCAGGAGAGGACATTTTGTGGTCCATTTAAATTAAATAAATTATTTGGATAGTATTCGTTATACCTATTTATGTGTAATTCATTTAAAATTTATCAATTAATTATTCGTAAGTCGTGTAATAACATTTTTTAATAAGAGTTGTTTTAGCAAGAACGTGAATCTTTTGTTATTTTTTTATGTTCGATATATTCCGGTTAATGATTATATAATTTGATTGTCATAGCCAGAGGACCAGATGAGTGAATCTTTAGGTGGGACGTGGGTTGTATTAGGATATTGTTCAGGGGGGGGGGGGTCTAAGGACGTATTTACCAGCTACTCACGTTTTGTATAAAACTCAGGATGTTTTTTTATTCTTTGATTCGACATCATTCTCGCTCCGATCGCCACGCGGTGCGGACGTGCAAGCCCCGTTCTCCGTTGATCGGTCCTTTCCCGCTATTCCGTGGCACTCAGTCTACTGACGTCACAGTTTAGCGTGTTGGTTCCGTGCTGCGGTTTTCAAGGTTTTCTACTCCCTCTGAGTGCTATCGAAGTGCGATTTTTCTTTGCGACTAAGCCCCTTAGTCTTCAAAGTGCTGTGCTAAGTTGTGTTGTGCTTGTGCTGAGTGCAGTGTTGTTTGACCCTAACGCGGTCAACTCTTTACCTGCGTACCCTTTTTTAGGTTTCTAGGTAGCGGCCTTCGGCGTACTACGGTTAGTTTTAATTTATTCTCCCCAGCCCCCCTACCGCTGGTAGGGAGGTTAGCCGCTAGGGTTCGCTAGGTTTTTATTTAGGAACTCTAGGCATATATATATTGTTGTCCTTCCCCAACCCCTCCGCAATGGCTTCCCTGAACCCCGAGGAGGTTCTCAATAAGCTGATCGCTGATTACGACGCCCAAGGCACTCATTACCCTCCTCATATGATTCGCACACTGCAATCCTTTCTCCCTCTAATCATGGCACTGATCACACCGGCCCCTCAGGCCACCTCCGTCCCTCAGACCGCTCTGGTCTTAGGCCCTCCCGCGTCCCCTTCCTCCAGAGACATGGAGTGCGAAGTAGACGCCCCCCCGAGCCGCAAGCGCGCACCCGCGACCGAGTCGTCCTCGGACGCCACCCCAACAGGCCCTGAGTCTCCCTTTTTTACGCTTGTTAAGAAACGCTCTAAGAAGCGCTCGAAACAAGCCCCGGCGCCCTCGATGCCCGTCCCTACACCCCCTGTGGCGTCTTCAACGCCAGCTGCCCCGGTGTCTTCAACACCCGCTCCGGCCCCAGCTTCTGTCAAGGCCAAGGTCCCACCACCCGTTTTCCTTCGGGAAAAGGGTAAATGGACTGAGGTTTCGACATTGTGCAATGAGCACAAGATCCATTACACCCGAGCAGCCAACTCGGGTGAATCTATTAAAATCTTAGTCTCGTCGATAGACGACTTCCGTGCTTTAACAAAGCTCCTCACCGATAAGCAATATGCTTATCACACTTATGCTCTGCCAGAAGAGCGTAAGATCAGAGCGGTACTCAGGGGAGTCCCGTTCGAATTATCGAACGAGGCTATCCTGGAGGATCTGCAGTCCCAAGGCTTTCCGGCACTCGCGGTGCATAAAATGCACAGCAAGTACGGGAGGCGTCACCCTCTCGCTTTGGTGGTTCTCGCCAACGTTCCCAAGTCCAGGGAGATCCTGAAAGGGGTTAGCACTATATGCGGCCTCTCTGGGATCTCGATCGAGGCGCCTCATCACCGCGGTCATCCCGGCCAGTGCCATAGGTGCCAGTTGTACGGGCACGCGGCGGCCAACTGCCGCGTACCGCCCAGGTGCGTCAAGTGCCTGGTCCCTCACTTCACTAAGGAGTGCAATCGCACTCCTGTAACTCCTTCTCCTCCCGATTGCGTGCTTTGTGGCCAGTCCGGCCACACCGCAAATTACAGGGGCTGCCCTCGTGCACCCCGTTGTATGCGCTCCAATTCCAAGAGGGCGGCACCCAAACAGGCCCCGCCTCTTTCTCAGGAAAACTTTCCGCCGCTACGTAGTCGGGTTCCTCCGGCTGCAAAGCCTACACAGTCCAGGCCTGCTCCAGAAAACTGGAGGCTGCGCCCCGCATCGAATCCCATCCCGGCTCCTCGCCCATACAAACCCACTCCTCAATCCTCCGTAGCAGACGATATGCGTATCGTCTGCGACGCTATGAAAAATATCGATGTTAGTGAAATCGCAGTCTTAGCCCGTAAACTTAGGGCTTCACGTACTCCGACAGAGCGTTTGCTAGCTCTGGCGGAGCACAGTTCCCTTCTCAATTCATTATAGGTTCATTTAAATGAATTGATCGTTCGAATTGAACTGAAGCGTTCTTCAAACGCTCCGAAACCCATCCCGATCCTCTAGTTCGTGATTCAGTCTCATATACTACTCCTGTGTTAGACTCGAATGCGCAAACGTACTCATCCACCAGACTGTCACGCGATCTCAAAGCCCTTCTGGCCGCAAATTCTAATTCTAACGTAAATTCTAACTCTAACGTAAATTCTAACTCTAACGTAAATCCTAATTCTAACGTAAATGCGAGTTAATTCAATTTTATTTTGCAATTATTTTAATTTTTGATTTTCATTTTGAGCACCTTCAATGCTACGTATTCACCTTCAGTGCTTTGAGCACCTTCAGTGCTATGTAATCCCAGCGGGTGACCCCTTCTGGGCCCCGCTAGCGCGGCCTCTTTCTCCAATTGGCCGTCGCTCAGATGAAGGCTGAGTGGCAAAAATGCACGAGCCGACAGGGGGTTTTTAGTGGGTATGGTCCTGGTAGGCGTCGGGACGAGTCCCACATAACTTTGGAATCGCGCCAGAGTATGCGTCAGGGCATTTTTATCCTCCTGCCCTTCCCGCGGAGGGGAACAAAAAAAAATTATTCTTTGATTAGGCCATTAATGACACAGTGGTGAATTTTTGCTCTCAGTTAAGATTAATATTTATGTTGTTTAGTTTAATGATGTTGATTATTAATATGATTTTTGATTAATCTTTAAAACTTAATTAAGAAGAAAGAACTACCACCTAATTATGATAATTACATTTTTAATTTTTTTTTATTTTAATTACCTTAAGTTTTAGTTTCTAGCTTGGTTTTAACGATGAGAATTTAACAGATTATTTAACACCTCATTAACGGTCTATGTTGGAATGAAAGCAAGTTATCCTGGGTAAGTATATCAATCCGGTCGGATTGAAAATGACGCCAGATTGCAATCCCTAATCACAGCTACATCACTTCAATTCCTGTTCACAACATCCTCTTTATTTAAAGAAAGGTCTTCCTTCAACCAACACTCAATAATTATCCTTTTCGTCCTTTTTATCCTTAGTCGCCATTTTCAACAAAAACAAAAAAAAATCAGTTCATGAAAATGTTACGTAAATACCTACCAAGAGTCTCTTACACTCCGTCAAAAGTATTTTTATTCACCAAAACGCAGCGCACACGAATTTGACCCCGAAGAGCGCAGATTCGGTACTACGGGTAGCAAAGAGAAGGTATACAGACGCGCAAAGAACAAAGATGCCTACATTCAAACTTAGAAACAAAAATAACCTTGATGGATTCGGGGAGACTCCAGGTAGTTAGTTAAGGGTTAAAATGTTATATTATCACATATATGAAACCTGATATAAATCTTGGTTGTAACTTCAAAGTTTCTGGTTGGCTGGTAGAAATCGCGGTGTAGCGATAAGACCGGCAAATATAACCTTATTGTGTAATCATAATTCTTTTGTGGTATTTCTTGTTATTAAGATAATTGAAGTGTAAAAAAATTTATAATAAATAAATGTAGTTAAAAAATATAATATCATTTTTAATTTACGACACTCGCTCTATTGCAATAAGCACTTTGTAATATGCAATGTTTAAATATTGGAACAAAAATATTGTTAAAACCACATGAAAGTACACTAAACAAAGTTCGTTCCTCTCCTATACGACAGGACTAGTCGAGCGTGCAGTGTAGAGTAACTTTGACCTTGTAACAGTACAGACAGACTCTATAGAGACAACCAGTCGTCCGCAGAGCGTGCGCGAAGCCGATTCCCCACTCGGTCCACAAAGTGGGAGAAACAGAAGTAATACACTAACAAAGTATTTTTAAAAGTACAAAATACACATAAATACAACCTAATTTAAGTTCACCTCTAATTATATAAACGCAACTGTCATAGTTTTGAGGTTATAAAAAAGAAAACTGTTTTTAAAAAGTGATCTGACGTTTGCATTGAGCACGCGATGTTATACGTCTAAATTGAGTGTAGCCTGTTTTTGTGTTGTTCTATATTTAGAGAAGTGCTAACGCAGATGTGGTCGGTTTATAGAGGAGGATGTAAATGGAATGTAACAGGTAGGTGGAAGTCTAATATTTATCTGCTATCATAATGTTAAAAAATATATTTAAAAAATGCTTTACTTTAATTAGAACCTTGTTGGGTAACGCTAATATACAAAGGTAATATATAATACAGAGAAGGAATTAAATATATTATTTATTTCATAGTGTTAATATAATTTGAATAGTGGGTGTAAAGCTTCATAAATAAAATGATAGCAATTGAATTTTCTTCCAACAACGTTGCTATTGAGCCTATCAACGTAGGAAAATACATAACTTCTAACTTATCTAAAGTTTATATAAAAATTGGACATATTTATGTATATTCTGAAAGATCCGGTTGCAATAACTACTGCGCCTAATTTCCTTTGTAAAAATACCTTTATTCGTTTGTTTTGTTATTGAACACGTTGTCAAACTATTGAAAACGAATTGTATTAATGAACGCATGTTCTTGTAACTAAGATTGATTTGACTGACTATATAATGACATATAGTCAGTCTAACGACTAATGACTACTGATAACATACTTGCTCCAAAATGAAGAAGCCCATTAACGATTAGGCTCTAATTTGATAATTAGATTACTAACATATACATACATATTATCTTAACCGTGACTCACTTAGATAACCTATTATTTATTAGAGGCACTACCAACATATTCTGTCCGACATAATTCTGCACAGCCAGGGAGCAAAGTCATATATGTGTTGTTAAACGTTCGGGAAATATACCTACCGTCCATTGCCGTTCGGGTTTCGGCCAGACGAACATAAGAGCCAACCTGTATAAAGCACGAATGGAATGCCTGGGCGCTGAAAGATTGTAAGATACATGCGCTTTTTTTTAATTTATTATATTTAATTATTTAATTTATTATGCATATAAATTCAAATACACAGTTGGCATACTGGCCTTTTCAATTTTGCCGGACTTTGTGGCCTAGCGCTGAGGGCGCTTAGCCGGAACTCAGGTACATGCACATCCAGAATAGTAGTATTTAAAAAATTATCTCGACATTTTTAAAGATAATACTCCATACGGTATGAAATCTTTGTTCTATAAAGAAAAAAAATCAGAGGTTACTTTAATGGTACATTCAGTTTCATAAAGCAAGTGCGGTCGACCATAATTACCTGAAATAACCCTGTTGTTTAGTTGAGTCTGTCCCTAGTCGATATCTGATAATAGACAATAGCTTGTAATAATTTTTTAAATGTTATTTGTTAACTTAATAATTTGTTTCCCATCAATATGCTAGTACGAGTAAACGTCGCTAGTTACAATTTGTGGCGTTGGCCACGTTTTAACATTAATATTTAGCGAGGTATTTACATTCAAAGATATTGGAAGACAAGTCCGCGATCATGGTGCTTGCAACAGCATCGAAATATTGGACGCGCGAAATAAAAATCGAAAATCGTGGTAAGAATCCCGTAAATTCATTAAATGATAGTGAAAATAACCGCGATAGTTTAAAACAGTTATTACCCTGATGATATCCCGAATTTATACTTATGTACTCTAATTAATACTAACTAATCAATAAAAGGAACGAGTAAATGCGACTATCAACTTTTTAACTAAAGATTAAACATTATTCAACAATACTGTTATAACGAATTTAAAAACCGTATCTAGTGCGATCAGCAGTTCATTCTTAGGAACACCCTGTAAACTTAAATAACAAATATAAATGAAAATTTAAAACTTTCAAGAATTCAAAATATTTTATACTTAAACTATAAAGAAACAAAAATCGTTTTAAAGTATA
Source organism: Marasmarcha lunaedactyla (assembly GCA_923062675.1). Taxonomy (NCBI): domain Eukaryota; kingdom Metazoa; phylum Arthropoda; class Insecta; order Lepidoptera; family Pterophoridae; genus Marasmarcha; species Marasmarcha lunaedactyla. The sequence goes on from OV281358.1 coordinate 9,437,743, forward strand.
AAATCAATATCCACTCCGTCAAACTATAACTTTTCTCGTGCATAATATTAGGCTCAGGCACCTTTTAGTTTTCTTCAAAAAACTGTCTGTGAGAGTTCCGGTCTCGTCGACAAAAATTATTCGTCCAATATATTTGCTGGGCTGCCGTGGGATCACTAAAGCTACTACTACTATATCTTTCGAATATAGGTACGCAATAGAAATCGTCATAGGGATCCTACTAAATATTGTCGATTAAAAGTTTTAATCGACAATATTGACAATACGCAGGAGTGACGGGACCTAAAGCCGAACTGTTCATCCGGTAACAGGTGCTTCGAACGGATGACCTCTCGGAGCCGGTTCAAAATGATCCTTTAATTTAATTATAATTTGCCTAGCGCGCTAAGCAAGCCAATAGGACGGTAGCTTGTAGGTAGGTATTGATACTGCACTTTTGGTTTGAACATTACCTACGAGTGACACAAAACACAAGCTCTGCTTACTTTAGAGCCGTACAGTCGGCGTCTTTGTCTGGGGTTAAATTACTATTATTATATTGCTAGGTGAAGCTGCAAATAAATTAATTATCGAATGTAAAGTTAACAGTTTATTTTCACTCAAAGTTCTTTCACGACCGCACTCAGAGACGGTTTTAAGGCGCTCTTATTTACAGATTTTGTTTAGTAAATGTTAACTTAAATGAATTCTAGATTGAGTATAAAATTGCAAAGCAATGTGTTAAGAACACCTTGAGTAATCATTTACGTCTGTGAGAGCGACCGACAATAATACAAGTACTAGTAAAATGATACGGTTTCAAAATATTATAATACTGGTTGACCACCATAAGCAGTAGCCATCTTATCAAATTTTAATTAACTTTGTATGAAAATCAATTACTTGTTTTCACGGAGCATTTGAGTGACCGATGGCTTTTGTACTACGCGCTTCAAACATCGTCTTAATCATTTGAGGCTATATATTAATGTATTATAATACCTACTAATGAAGAGCCGAACATGTGATGATTATTCGTTTTGCTGCATTGATAAAGGTAAAGTTTTTTTTTTTTAATAAACAGTATTTATCATAAATATTTTTGAGGTTCAGTATTTTGTTATAAATTGTTTGTTCTTTTGTTTATTAAAAAATTACCACCATAAAGAAAAGCAACCGAAAGAGGGGAAATGTTAAGTTTTCATGCAAAGGGGAGTAACTATTCAACTACACACGCAAACTACTACTCGTTGAGGTCATACAGCCTACGATACTTCATTAGTCAGGAAACACATACAAACACACACTATGTTACAGAACATATGAAAAAAAAAGAAAGTGTGTAGAGTTACTATAATGGTGTGCGGTTGTTTAGTGCCTGTTTAATTATCACATTTTGCATCTTGCATACTGACACCTATATGAGATATCTATAAAGAGAGAGATAATTTTAAGTTTGCGCTTAATTTTCGTGTATACGAGCCCTTGTGGTAAATTTATATTATAATCAATATATCTTTACTCCGTTGAAACATGCGATAGTGGTTGCTATTAACAGATTTTAATGTTTTATCCATTATATTTTTCATTCATTTTTTCGTTCATTGCTTTATTTGAGTTACTTCATGTATATACAATTGGTCACAATTGGTACCATCACAAACAAAATTTATTTCCTATTATAGAGAAAGATGCCGTAAATACCGGAAGATAGGTGGCGTTCTTACATGACCTTCTTGAGCAATAGGTCTGGTTTCACACGAACTCAACTTTATTACATTCTTGAAACTTTAAATTTATCAAACTGAGAAAAGGACGCTGATTGAAAAGAGAAAGTTTGTTTCTACTCGCGTTGCATCGCCCCGATTATTTTCGCGTAGCGACGGTCGGATTGCGAAGTTAAATCAGGCGACGACGACAAGATTTATGAAGTTCAGGAGCTTGTCACTTTTATTCTATTTTACATTAGTCTAAGCAGTTAGCCGTACATTATTTTGTTAATAAATAGGTATAAAATCGTTTTAACGTGATGAAATAAATATACAAACTGCATTCACAAATACTGTTTTAAAGTGCCATTATATATATAGAAACCAATTGCAGGAATTAAATTCATACTTCAAATAATAGGTTTGTTTGTATACAAGAAATATGTAACCCAAATGGTTTGTAACAAAAGAATGAACAGTAGGATATCATAAAAATGGCTACTGGATAAATTATTTTATCAGGAAATATAAATAGGTATTCAAAAAAAATTTAAGTTTATTAAATTTTTTATTTTTTTGTAGTGGATCATGTTAGTCTTCACAAAGGTTGACACAAATAGGAAACATAGTTGCCCTATCTAAGACCTGTTTCCTCTTGTATCTCTTTTTTACGGCGTAAATAATAAATTTATCTCACCCATATATATATATATATATATTTCAAATAGTTCCAAGAATACAATAAAATCTAATAAAGTCGGTGACTCATACGAAGTTATATTATTTTCCTTATGTCTTTTGCATATGTTTGTATATCCTGAGTTTAAAAAGATTTTACGATGAAAGGTTGAGTAGGGTACCGCCATTCAAACTGTCAAACTAATTAGTTTATTTTGTAAACAAACACGCTCATAAACGCATTTATAATTTTGAAAGGATTTCATTAATGGCTCAATAGTAAGTTCAAACGCCACAAATGTTCTTTTTTTTTATATTTATTTATTCATATTGAGGTCGTACTTCTAATTGAGTACTAGAAAAAACAACGTTAGACTAATATTTAGTATATATTGTGTTATTTATTCTGAATCCATCAGATACAATATGTGTCCGTAGTATACTGGCCGTTGATACGGACTGTATACAGAAATACAAAATTTACAGCGCTTTGACATTGGCCAATGCAGCACATTATACCTGTGTATACCAAGTATCTTCGTTTACAAACGGTCACTTATTGCTGCCATCTGCTGCCACAAACTAATATGATAATGCGATAAATCGTTTGTTTGTTTTGTTTTTATGCCTTAACTACTGGGTGGGTGGAAACGGAAGATTAATCCTATTAGAAAAATGAAAAATAAATTCTCGTCCAAAAAATATATACATATTGTCATAGAGTTTTGTTACACACAACCAACTGTAACAAACTGTATAAATAACTAATTTATAACCTATAATCAAAGCGATATCACTCAAGATGCAATAACAGAGTAAAGCTTTATGACGTCATTAGTTTACAATAAATAGTACGAGTACCTATATGTTATACCAACTCCGGGCGTGAGTCATCCAAGAATTCGTCAACTATATTTATTCTCTTATGAGTTTATTTTGTTAAGAGCTCTTCGTGGCACTACAGTCCTTCCTATATCAACCGCCATTATAATCGCGATTACGTGGTGCAAACATCCGGTGCAATTACTGCAACAAAGGCAATTTCGACTGCAGCCTAAGTACGGCACGTTTAACTTTTAAAATGACACTTAGGCACTTCTACGTTGTGCGACAAAACTTGGCGGTTTACTGAAAAAAAGGCCCGTCATTAGTATTATGTCAAATCCCCACAGAAAAAGACGAAAAACAGGAATGATAAATTCTGAAATCATACTTTTCAAAACAGTTGGGCGAAAAGGCTGCCGACTGTTGAGGCAATGTTTCGTACTTTCGTCTCGCCAAACCCCTTACGGCATCGGGCGAGCAGCGGTTTTCTCGAACGGCTGTGCCAATTGATGCTGGCCGGAATATTTTGGTAGTTTTTTGAAACGTTATGCGTTATATCGATCTACATCCTGAGTGGATAGAATTTCATATGAGGTGTAGCTTAATTTGTGAATTGAGGATACGATTGAGGGTGATTATTTTGTCGTTTGAGATAAACTGAAAAAGAGGGTATTCATAATTCAAGGGTCCTGCGGTCCTATCTAAAATAACGCACAAAGCCATTAACCCCGGATGTTTTTATCAAAAATAATTAATACTGCTATTAACTTACCTATTCAGTAGATAACCAAAATTAAACAAGTAATAGTTTGTAAATAAATAAATAAGTTTAATTTGTTATAAAAAATTTCAAATATTTGAACAGTGCAAAGAAATCCATTTAATAAGAACCAACATTTTACCTTAAATTCTAGAAACAAATAAAACCTTTTATTTTAAAACTGAATTGTATTTGTTCATTTTCAGGGATCGAATCAGAAAGAAAGCCAATGTTAAGATGAAAATTACATAAATATAATGAGAAACCGGAGACACCGCCATGCTGTGCTTAAATACCATCTTCACAGTGTCTTTACATGGGCTCAACATAAAAGTTCTATTCACTTTAAGCTTCTTAAGTATTTTTACTTATACTTACATATTTTGTTTACAACCAACATACTACGGGGTGGAGGAATTACAAAAAGAAGCTATGAGTAATTGCAAGACAGATGCTAGATTTGCAGAGCTATACAGGAAGAAAGAAAAACTACCCAATAACCTTAAGTACATTCTTCTTTGGACCCCAAATGATTATTATCCATTTCCAGAATTTAAATTAAACAAACAAGCCTTTATAGAATACAATTGTCCAATAATTGATTGTTACGTGACAGATGATAGAAAGTTCTTTAAAGATGGCTTATATAGGTTTGACGCAATTGCATTTAATGGACGTAATATAGACCCATATGATTTACCGAAACAAAGATATAACCACCAACAATACATTTACGTTAATATGGAATCAGCTACAAATTATCCAGTATGTAGTGAAGTGTTTGACAATTTCTTCAACCAGACTTTTACTTATAAGTTAAATTCAGACTTTGTACATCCATACTTTCAAATAAGGGATGTAAAAGGAAATCCTGTGGGACCAAAACGGATAATGCATTGGAGTGTAAATAAAGCCGTAGTTAACCGTAAACTTGAATCAAATTGGAAAACTAAAAGGAAAGCTGTGGCATGGATCGTGTCACACTGTCATACTATAAACAGAAGAGAAAATTTAGCCTTTGAAATATCTAGTCAGCTAAAACATTACAACCTAAGCCTAGATATTTACGGTGGATGCAGTCAAAACAAATGCAGCAGAAGTGACTCATGTTGGTCCAGTATTGGAAAAAAATATTATTTTTACTTGGCTTTTGAAAATTCTCATGCAGAGGATTACGTCACCGAGAAAGTTCTCAAACCGTTACAGAATAATATTGTTCCTATTGTTTTTGGTGGTGCTAACTATTCAAGGTAAATTACATTAAAACTACTAAACTTTAAATGTAACCAATATACCCATGAGTAATCATTACGTCAGTTTAGTCCATTAGTTTAGTCTGTATAAATAAATACGAATATTAGTAAGTATGTCTATTTTACTTCCATTCATCCAAAACGTTAATTCGACTGATGAAAATAAATGTAGAACTTTTTTTTTAACTACATATTTATTTCCAAAATAAATTAAGATAAAAATTAAATATACTAATCTATAAAAGTACACTTATAAAAATCAATGGCCACAGATAAGAAAGACTAGGTACACATCCACGCCAGATTTTGCCCGCGTATCTGTGGACACCGTCGGAATACCGTCGGTTACATTCGTTATTCAGGATGGCAATTCTCGGTTTTCGAGATAATGCCAAGGTTAGAGAAAAATCTCTAATCTAGATATTTTAGATCAAAAAACTAATATTTACAAATTGTCAAACTTCGAGATTTTACGAAATTTACGATCGTCATGCAGCGAGTGCTTGTCGGCGGTAAAGATGGAAATGTCTATAGTTATTTTTATTTACTTTATTTACTGCACGAACAGAATTACATTAGTTATTGAACATTAGTTTATATTTATGTGGAAACAATTGTTGACTGCAATCCCAAAAATATGTACCTACTGACTACCTACCTATGGAGAAGTACCTATTGATAGTCTCTAACTCCTAAACCTCTCATGGTGATTTAGATTTATTGATCTTTTTTTATTAATTTACAGATTTTTACCACCAGGTAGTTACTTAGACGCTTCAAAGTTGTCAGTCAGGAATTTAGTAGCAAAAATATCCAAAATTATATCATCTAAAGACTTATACAAGCAGTTTTTTAAATGGAAAAGTAAATATATATATATAAATAACAGTAAAGCATTAACTGACAACATATGTGGTCTCTGTTCTTTACTGCATAATCGTGAGAAGATGCGTGAGAGGCGAACATATAAGACGTTCAGAAGATGGTGGCTTCCTGGCTACAGAAACATCTGCGAGGGGTAAATATTTGTTCAATTATGTCTTTTAAATAATGATCACATAATAATGACCACAAGCAGAGAACTTCTAATAAATAGGCTTTTGTTTGAATTTACTTGTATTCCCATTGATGCTACATTGTCTCCCATTCCTTTCCATTAGTTCACAAATAAATAAATTTGCTCGCTTTAGGCCGTACACATCACCCGTACATTTACATGCACATTTCCAAACAAGGAATAATTAAAATTACCTTGGCATAGTATTGAAAATGTGTTGTGAACTGTGCTATATGCCAGTTAGTACACACATCCTCGGCCGCACCGCGAAATTTCTGCTGGGGAAACAGCGCAAACTAAAATGCACATTGCGGTGTCTTAAAAAAATGCTTGCTTTATACGAGCAATGAAAATCAATATGTACAATTTGGACACATCCTGATGAAATCGAGTGTATGGCTTTATACTTAACACATGCAACCAACTCCGATACCATTTCTGTACCTCTATATAAGAAGTTCTGGAACCACAACAGATTACGACTAATTTTGAACGCTTTATAAAAGGTATGAGTTACCTACTTGGTCGGACAGAAACCGATAATAACTCTCACAATCAAGGACTCGAGCCGTGGAATGAATGGAATAGAAAAAACGAGCAGTACCTAACATATCTTTAAGATAAATATGACTAATTTAGGAGTATTATTATTGAGCAAACGTATTAACACCTTTCCAAGGTAATCTTCTCGCAATAACAGTTATGTCTCAAGTATTGCTCATCGACGGTTCGAGTTTGTCAGGCCGCCATACCTACTGGCTGTTGTCTTATGCTACGGTTCGATGATACCTTAAATTAAAAAAAGAACCATTCAATTTAACTCCTGTGAATTAAAGATACCTGTAGTTGGGTATCAGGTTCGTTTTAAAATTATAACTTGTAAATAAGAGAATTCATAAAATGCCTTCAGATGTAATTTATAAATGCGTATGTAAAGGAATCGTGTCTGAGGTATACTAAATTAAAGCAAAACACACAGGCCCGAAAAATACCTCACTTGAATGAAGTCATTCTACTGCTTGTTTTTTTTACTGAGTCGTAAAGCTCATAATTCGCTGCGCAATTCTCAGCGGCCTGCAGATCAGCGGTGATTTGTAGAACTGCGCGGACCTCGCGCCCTGTTAGCGTTGCCAGGCGTCCGGATAAAGCCGGACATAGGTAGGTTTTTTGATTGCGTGTCCGGCCAAAATAAACAATGTCCGGCTTATCCGGCCTTTTGTAGGTTTTTTACATTTCGCAAGTGAGCAAACATCGAGCGTGGCCGAGCGCAGGCAACGAGAGTCGCCCCCCTGCGCTCTGGGACGAATTTCAATATGTTGATAAATGTTTAAGTATATAGAATTTAATTCTGACTGATGACTATTTGACTGATTAATAATAAAGTACCTACCTAAGACTGATTTGGCATTCGATTTTATTTATTACAAACTACAATAATGTAGGGTGTCCGGCTTTACTACCCAAATGTCCGACCAAACTGGCTGGTCTGTCCGGCTATTATGTTTGGCGACCTGGCAACCCTAGGCGCTGTGGTGCAAAGCAAGAAACTGCGCGGTTAGCGATTGTCTCCGGCGAAGAGTCGCAGTTGCGCCATCGCAAAATTTTGAGTCTTTCCGCGGTTGCGGTTGTGTCTAATACACTAATATTACCGTCATATATACCGTCTGAACATATTTTAGAACTCAGATAGCTTGAAGCCTGGATTAACTGAGAGAATATTTCTTATTCTTTTTATTTGATGATAATGGAATTCACACGATCCAAGACATGGACGAGAACTAGTGTCTAAAGAAATATTGTAAATTAGAGGCCACGTGGAGACCATCAAAAACATAAATACAGAAGATTTGTTTAGCGAATAAAAAAACCTAATATAAATATTTTGTAAAATAACTTACTAATTCAATGTATTCTTTTTCAGCCCATTGTCCTATATATTAGAGTACCTGTTCGGTGCACCAAAGCTGCGCAATGAATGAAAAATAGTAATTTTAAAATAAATAATAATATATTTTTAAGAACAATACTTTTGTGACATACTGTACGCACAGTCAACAGCACATCAGCCTACCACAAAATGTCAAATTTCCTCGAATAACTTTGAACTCTTTAGTGTCGAAATTTAGGTAGAAAATATATTGAGAAACTTTGACATTTTGTGGTAGGTCCATGCACTGTTGTCTGTACGAAAAGCACTGTGTAATGTTTGCATTAAAAAATTTTGTCGCACCCAGTATCAATAGATAATTCCGGCCCTGTGGGTGCATCTGCTTGTAAAAACATAACAATTCGTTGGGCAGCCATCGTCTTGCTGGTACAATCAGAACATTTGTCACACGCACACACAGTTGCTGTATGTGTGCAAGCTTAAAGCACACATAGGGCTGCGCGCACAAAGAGCTTGCCTATTCCAACTACCAGTCTTTTACTTGTCAATATAGTTGTTAGAAGCATTGTTATAGTTTATTTATCAAGATCGTATCGTTAGTTCATTTGCTATGAATTCTCATCGATTACAAATAGTCAAAGAGAGAAACATATAATTCCCCTGGTTATTAATTGAAAAGATATAATTATATGAATTGTTTCTGTTGGTACTTTTCGCCTCGTCCTACTCTGGTCCTACCTAAACGGTTGTAAACGCCGTTTCTCACAGAGGTCACTTTGCTAGTTTATAACCGTGTAGACATCGGTTTGTCGCGTTTGGTTCGACTTTCCAACGCCCTCTGTTGACGGGCGTGCGTTCACAAAATGATTCCTCTTTTTTATAATAGTTTAAACATAGATAAAGTTCTGTGTATAGAACATAAGATGCTATTTCTTTATTTAATGTTTTATTACTGCTGTATAACATCTGAATGCTTATTTTCAGATAGGTGATGAAATTTTATTTCCATTACCAGCATTCAACATTTCTTGGTTGAGTCTCGTGAGTAATGATAATGTATGTGTTTACATGTTTATTTACAACGTTTATTCGTGTACGGATGTTACCACACCAATCGATCGATCGATGGTAGAAGGAAACAGTCGACGTCGATCGATAGTTCTCTTCTAGACCAAGAGGTATCGATCGATGTCGATGTCGATGTCGGGTACACTAATCGATCGATACCATCGATCGATTAGTGTACCCGTTGATCAGCCAACGCTATGACACCAATCGATCTATGTCGGTCTATGGTATCGATCGGTGATCGATCGATGGGTGTGGTAACACCCTAAGTCGCAGGTGAATCGTATAATTGACTATTAAATTGTGGCTAATAATAATTTAGTTCTGAATAATAATTTTGCGATTTTCCAAGCAACCATTGCATATCAAAAAAATTTTAAGAAGTAATGTATTCATAATATATTCTTAATAAGGTTTGTTCGTCATAAATTTATTCGGGTTATTATACGGTCCACTTGCTATATGTAAAACATTCGATTGTTAGGGGCGTTACCGTTATTTGTGCCGATAAATCGGCACAGCTTGTAGATGAATTTGGAGAAAAAGCCGCCCAGTTTATGTTATTTGGGACTTGGCGAGTGCAGTCGGGAATGGATTACTCGATCGGCGTAACTGCAGCCGAATATGTGCCTGCCTTGACGCTCAACAAAATACTGCCAACGTGAATATTAGGGTAGCGCTCCTTAAGACTGAAAAACCTGTATTAAATAAAAAGGGATTTATTTATTTATCAGTATATTTTTAACAAACTCAGCCCAAAAACTATGAAATCCATTCGGCCTCGTTTAGTTTAATACTACGTGTTTAATGTTTTTTAACTTTGGAAAAGACGCCCCGTAGCTTTACATAACCGTTATTTAAAAATGTATTTAGTTTTATTAGGGTTAGAGTAAATAGAAGAATGCTGTATTGTAAAATGGACAATACGCGACAATGAGCTGGTCGATAAATTAAATTTAAATAGAGCCATAAGTCAATCAGAGTAAGGAAATGGGATTGAATGTTTATTTTTGAAGTACTTTTGTTCTTGAAATTTCTCAAGTAGTCGTCTTATCCAGGAATCAATGTGATCTCGTTTATTTAAATACCCCTCTTGAGACGATGCAACTATGACATCATTTCGACACCCACTGAATATGTATGTACGATCATTTGTCCTCGCCTACTTCTCGTACTGTTATTTAATATGATTGGTTATATACTCTTGTTGTTTAGGTAAATAATAAATTATGCACTTCCATGTATATCACTCATTTAAATTTAATTCTAATATAAGAAGTTTGTGTTATTTAAAACCGTACGTATTGTATAAATGTGTTTTATGTGTTGTTCTTACATTGTGTGTAAAACGAATGAGGGTTTCAGTTTAAAAATTTAAGGACTTTGTATGTTGTTATAAAAGACAAAATAGCTCATTGGTAAAATGTTATATTCTCGGAATATCCGCATTTGACATAATAGAAAAATTCTAGAATTTGTATAAATGCAATGATTACTTAATATGTTGTAACTACAGATGTATTAAACGTTAACTCTTAATTCATTGCGCAATATACTATATTACATTGCGATAAAAAAATAAGGGTTCCCTTGTTGCTTACTATAAAACGTTTTTGTTCGTATGTATACTCAAATAAATAAATGCTTATGTTGGAAGTCACAAATGAAAGAAGGTTTTTCTTCATTTTATAAACTGTACACTTTGACTGAGGTAAATAAGGCAATTCATGACAGCTGTAACGATTACAAACTTAAAAAACTGTTGTAACAAACGTATTATTTTATGTTTACTATTATTTTATTTTTATGGATTACAAAAAGTAGATAAAGTAAATTTTTGCCATTTTACTTTATCATCAAACCTTTAGTATGTTTTCCTGGAAGTTATTCTAGGTAACGATAATAATGTTGTTATATCCATGGTATTTGAAAGCAAAGTGTAATATTGACTCGTTGCAATTTTTTTTAGTCTGGAGCCAAAATTGGTGTAGATGATGAATTAGTGAAACTTTTTTAAATACTATCGGCTGATGGTTCAACGCGCCGATGTTTTTTATCTGGAGAATAACTTTGACATTCGACAAGACATTGCATAGAGATTATGTCAAACTCTAAAATATACTCTGCTGATAAAATTATCTGAGTATTAGAGTAATTTATAATTTAGATTAATTTATAATGATTTTCATTATATCGTGGCTTTACTAACTACACCGCTCAAGTCATTTTCCTTCACTTTTCAGGAGGCAATAAACTCTTTATTATTTGTTCATTAATTGTCAAAATTATGATAAATATTGATATACCTAATTTATTAAATGAATAGTAAATCTGAAATTAACACTGAATCTGAATCTTGTTTTATTTTTTGCTATAAAAGTGACTTGAGTGGTGTTCGTAAGTAAAATATGTTGACTTTCGCTGTGTTGATATAAAAACAATTGATGAAAGAAAAATTATTATCTAAAAATAAAAATAACGCATTTTCACTATTTATTTACCTCTACAGAAACTATAATCATAATTTTTAGGTATCTGTTTGAACAAAGCAGTAAGTAACGACTTGTCACTAACTAAGCAAATATAAAATTACTTGTTCGCTTAAAATTAAATACACAAAATATAAATCTCTCAAACTTTATCGAGGATGAGGTAAACTATTATAACGTTGATGGCAAGAACCAGGAAGAACACCTTTAAGTCCTGCATATCATCAAATTTCGCTTGGTTATACGCATGCGTGATGTATAAATTTTAGGCTTCTTTTCTTTTGATTTTATTTAGAAGGGTAGAACGTTCAGGGATTTGCTGTATCTGATGCTGTAGCTTTATAATGACTGTTGTATGTAGAATTTGTTGCCTTAAGAGTGTCTTTATCTTCTTTTACTTACCTATCTTAGAGTAAATTAACCATTAAATCAACTGCATATTCAGCAGTATACATAAAAAACCCGCCTTTATTGGAATTGGTTAAGTTGGAAGTTCATCTTTTATAAGTTGTTTATTTCTGTGCGAACATTTTAAATAGCCTAAATGAAGCCACAGATTCACGGTCAAAAAAAGTTAATTTAGCAGTTAAGTGCCTAGTATTATGTAATGTATTGACAGCTAAAACCAATGCTAAAATGTGGATAGCGTTTTGGGGTTTTAACTGCGTATAAATCAGTCATACAGATACGTGGAGACGCCCCGTTTCTTTCTCGTTTGAAGTTATTCTCTTCTTATTGTTATACAAGGGTGTTACATTAAAAGACTATACATAAATTATTAAGGGCGATTAAATGTATATATGTTTATAAGACGCTCAAAGAGCCCAAAATGAAGAACATAATTTTTGACTACTAATAAACGTGGTCTAAAACTTATTTCGTGTTTTACCTTAGTTTGCCATTTAACCGACACCAGTTTTAAGATAGTGGTTTGACACGGAATGGGTATTAGTACCGTACGCCTCGGTTATTCTTATAGACAACTTATTGTAAAGACAACTTTATGTTAAGTTGACGGAAAAGTTTAATTAATGCTATTAACTTACTTTTACAAGGTTTCGATTGTATTAATGAATTGTCTTGTCAATAGAACAAAAGGAGATAACCGAAATGATACTATTCCTTGTCCTAAAATTTTAATGTAAGCCATTGTTTAAATTTAGTTATTTTCTTTGGTTAAAGTAAAATGTCCGAAGATAGGTGGTGTCCTTACATGGCGTAGGTACTTCAGCAGTGGATCTAGTACTCACACAAACTTAGGTATAACTTATCTTAACGTATTACATTGTTGAAACATTAATATAATGAAACTGAGAAAGAGACTGACTGATGAAATAACGAGGCGCGCGAATAAGAAGGTATAAAGTTTGTTGTTTGTCTTTTCGCGTGAAAGTCGTTGCGACTAAGATAAATCAAGCGACGGGGACAAGACTTATGATGTCTGCGCGTCAGGACCTTATCTTCTGCTATTTCACTTTAATTAGCTATTTACAATATAAAGTTGATACAATGTGAGTTTAGGTATATTTCCTTAGTTATTGCCAGTTATTAAATGCATTAAATTGTGTTAACAAAAAAATGTTGTCTTTTATTTTACTATAAAATGTACCAACCTAAGTTTCTTTGACCTCAACTGAATTAGCTATTGCAGATAACTGCGAGATTTAATTAATTGATGGCCGAATGGCATAGTGGATAGTAGCCCTGACTCATACGCCGGACCTCCCAGGTTCGAGTCCTGGTCGGGCCATTCATTGTGTGTGATGAAGACAGTTGTTTGTTCTTGGGTCATTGTATGTTTATAAAATATGTCAGAAGTGGGCAAAGGAATTGTATCAGCAGATACTCTGTTGTATTTTACCTTATCTTATCGTATCTTATAAAAGACCTATCGTTGCGTTGCGTTGCCACCCCCCCCCCCCCAGATCACTTGTAGGGGCTAAACAGTTGGTGTGATTGTCTGGGATTTATAATTATTATTTGAATAATTAAACTTCTGGATCCATAAAAAGGCTGTACTTAAAGGGAATCCTGCAACAGGGTGGCAAGCAGCGATCGAATTAGCAGTTTTTCAGTGGGTATATTCTGTTTAGTTTTTTCGTATAAGTAACTAATATGGTTTACTAGGTACTGGTCGAAACGAAAGAAATGTTCATCAGCATGTGTCCCTGTTCATGTTACTTTACTATATGGCCAAATTTTATGTAGTTTATGTTCTAGGTCGGAATGCGTTGGTCCTCCGGACCTAACCATGCCATAATCGGAGCGAAGCGATATTTTCCTTATCAATTGTTTTAGTCTAACGGACTTTTTTGGGTTAGCTTTAAATGATAATTCGATACAAACATTTACGAAAAATCATATGGTCAGCTGATGATGACCGCGTATCTCAGAGATGGTTAACAGTGTCTAGTTTTAATCACATCTCCATTTAGTCTGACTGTTAGAAACGGTTTCTTTTAGGTATTGCGTGGAAGGAATTAAGGTTAGAAATCGCTGCGAGAATTCAAAACAAACATTAGAGCCTATGCGTGTCAATACAAATCCTATAACAACAATTCATCAGTCGGAAATTTAAAATTCTAAGTGTTATAAGTTACCAAAAAACAATCGCCAAATCTCATTTCTTATAACACTTTATTACAGATTGAATCAACTTTCAAATATTTCGTATGCATTCAAATTGCGGAGACGAGCGATTTCTTCTCGTTTATCTTTCCATGCAGCACTTTTGTTTATTCCAAGCAAGCGTGTTTTAGGAAACGGCGGATCAATCACTAAACCATCAACGGTTTTCACGCGCGACATCGCAACATAAGTTAGCCCAAGACTAAACTCAGTTTTACCAACGTCGACGACTGCTTTCTCGACTGTTACCCCTTGGCTTTTGTGGACTGTGATTGCAAATGAAACGTCAAGTGGAAACTGTTTGCGGGTGCACGTTGTATTCCCTTTTTTGAACGCGACAGTCTGCGGTAAAATTGGTACTGAGTTGTCATATAATTTAATTCCCGAGTATCCATCAAAATCAACTAAAACACAAATCGGAAAGTCGTCATAGTAATTCTCGTGTGCTGTCCTATTATAAATGACGTCTCGTACAGTTCCGATAGATCCATTGCATAATCCTTTCGATACCCACAAGTTCTGTGTGAGCATTACACGACATCCAGTTGCAAGGTTCAATATCGATGGCAAACCTTGGGCTTCATCGGCTGTAGCTTGCAGTGCTGTTGAATTGTTATGTTTTGCAGCAATTATTGCTACTGGTACGCCAAGGTTACGTAAACGTGATTCGTTGTATATTGCAATCGCCTCTTTGTTCGAAATTAAACGTATCGCATTAGAGAAATCCGAAGTAACATTGATGTTCGACGAAAATCGAGCACGAAGAAACTCGTAATCAGTGTCAGTGATATTACCATTTGCAATATTACATAAAACGTTTCTAAAAACTTGCTGCTCCGGTCCACTTTGTCTCATTATAGTTTTCAACTCAAAGAATCTCGTGAATTGATTGAACAAAAATTTGCCATAAACAGCAAGAGTATTGGTTGGTTTGGGTTTTCCAAGCATCGACGTGTCGAATATTGGTGGAAGTTGAAATATATCACCGAACATGTAGAAAATAACGCCACCAAAGTTTTCTTGTCTCCCAAATCCTTGTTTCAGACGATTATCAATCGCAGCTAACATTGCAAGTCCAATCATAGACATCTCATCACATATCACAACTTTTACTTGCATCAGCTCTTGTTCAAAGTTGCGTTTTGTTTCTCCTGTCAATTCGTCTAATTCTTGTTTTTTTGAAACTTTCATGTGAAGAGCAGAATGTATCGTACGTCCTCCAATATTGCTTGCAGCGACGCCAGTAGGAGCCATAAGCAACACACTTCCATTGCCGTGATTTCTTTCGACAACGTTCACCATTTTCCTGATGACGCACGACTTGCCAGTCCCAGCGCTACCTTGCACGATAGACAATCTACCGATATTTGGGTCATTCAGTTGGTTCAACAAATGTTCAACTATTTGATTTTGTTCGGATGTCAGTTCAAATGCATCATTAGATCGAGAGAAATTATCTTCTTCTGCCAACTTAGAAACTTTCACGAAATCTAAATTCTCTAGAATTTGAGGATATTTGTCGATTGTTGAGTACCAGTCAAACTGTCTGTCAATATCACGGTAACCTAAACTCACATCTGATATCGGCTGATTTGGCAGGGCAGCCGCTAGTGTCATCCATTCGTGAGGTTCGTTAACGCGCTGGGCATGATCCTCCGACTCTTCCTCTACTAACTCGGGCAATTCCCACATACTCAGGTCACTGTTAATGTATGACTCTCTCCAAGTTGTGTGAGTTCTCAACGAATTTTGGTCTCGCCATGGTATATTCAAGAGGAGTTTCTGCTTACAGTAAATCTCGTCCATTTCAGTGTTCTTCCCGAAAGTCACATAAGGCAGAACTTGGAGGACTTGCTCTTTCTTGAATTGGACAAGCCTATTACGAACAAAGTGATATCGAATTGCGAAAGACTTAAAATTCATATTTTCCAATTCAATAGGTCGAGCACTGTATTGGGTTTGCATTGACGAATCTGCAGGAGTATCGTCACCATCGTCTGTGTCAGCTACCCGAACGTATTCCGTAGTGCTTATGAAAACCTTTACGAACTGGCGACTGGAATGGAAAAGCGGTTCACCCAAAATGTGGTGCATCACTTCACAAGACGAAATATCTCGCTGGCCAACTAACTTGATGAGAAGTTTTGAAAAAGCTTTCTTGGCAGGATCTAAAGGTGCGCAATAGTCGAGTATCGAACTGAATATTTCACGAAAGTCTTGAGAAGAAGGTTCACCTTTTGCATACTTAGCAAGGTAATTTATCATTGCGTATTCCGACGTAATAACTTTGCAATCTGTGTTAGCTCTCCAAATTTGCGTTACGAATGGATTATGCTCATCAACCAGTCGATCATTACGTTTGGGAGTATACATCCATACTCCACGCTCGTCTTTCTCCAATTTCGATTCCATACACAAGTCTTTAGGAAAGTTAAAACGACAAACTTGTTGTCCTGAACGTGTTTTGAGACAATAAGCAGAACATCTTGTATGACGCTGAAATCGATTGACTGCTTGCGCGTATTGACTCGAGTCGTTCAGAACGATTTCCGTACATTTCAAACGAGAAGGATGAATTTCAGCAGGCGGTTCGTTTGGATTTGGATTGACAGCTGACACAACTATATCATAAAAGGCTTTGTACGATCCTAGCTGCGCAGCACTCGCTTGATCAAATTTCAAAACGTCTGGTGCCCCTTGTAGCCACAAAACCATATGAACGTGAGGGCTACCTCTGTGTTGCCATTCAAAGCGATACCAGAATTCAGTGATTCGTAGTTCAGTCTTCAATACTTTCATGAATTCCGAAACACAAGTTGCAAAATATTCGTTTGCAATTAGTGGGTTTTCGTTGAGAAGCTTTTGCATGACTCTTGACAAATCTCTTTCTGTTAGACCAGCTACGAAATCGTTTGATAAACCAAAGTGTTCCTACAAGCATGGCCACCAAATATCAGCAGAACTCAGAGTTAGGAACAGCGTTGGAAGACCTAGTTGGTTAACCATAGCTAAAAGCTCATTACGTCGCTGAAACCAATAAGCATTTGATCCACGAATTTTCGAGCCCCAACTCAATCAGCGTTGGATTATCGAAGGGTTACGTTGAACTTCAAGTCTGAGTTGTGCTATGTTTCCGTTGAAATCATTTTAACGTGCAAAATAGCACTCCGTGTGAGGGCATCATGACGTTGTTGGGTGTTTAAGCAGAAAAAACGAAATCGCGGATCCTTTGCAAAACGCTTGTCGGCGAATCTCATCAAATATATCGACCATTCTTTGAAAGATATTTTTTGTGTCCTTTCAAAGTCAACATAGTCCGCTCTTCCATCCGGAAACAAATGTGGGAATGCCATTGTAATGTAACCAGCAGTCTGAAACTCGTTGATTGGAGTTGTACCACCAGCTGGCCATTGCAGCGTTTGGAGAACCGATTCTTCCTGCAATTGTCTGATAGCAGATGGAACTACCGTTTCTTGTATATTGTCCTCTTCAATGCTTTCAGATATTATGCCATCGTTATTAATGTAACTTATTTGTTCAGCTATAGAGCCGTCTTCTGGTAGCTGGTCGACAATGTCTTGACTTATCTCAACATCTGAATAATACGGATTATTTCTTTGCAGCCAACGGAGGGCGTTCAAGACTTTAAGCCGTCTGACTCGAAAATCACGATGTCCACTAACACCTTCTCGCTGGACAATGACAACACTCAGATTGCGCGGTGAATAGGGTAAAAGACGGGCGATTTGTGAAATGTCTTGATGAACATTAATTATGTTTCCAGAGTAGTGATATTGACCACCAGCACCATATGCGCGGACTTGGTAGATTTTCATTACCGAGTGGACTCTAGCAATCAACATCTGCTCAGTATGTGAAAGATCCAAAAGTTCTTTAGGAACCACTGACGGCAACATACGATTGACTGCTAAAAATTTAGTGACGTTCTTTTGACAAGCGCTACATTTATATGTCTGAGAGGTCAACGCCACGAAATCCAACTTATAACATCGCTCACAAGCACGATATTTCAATTTACTTAGAGCGTTTTGGAATTTTACTGCAAGTGGATTCACGGTTCGCCTCCTGATTTGATTAGCAGTTATAGGTCTGTTGGCTTGACTGGATGTATTCAGAGGACGAGCAAGCCTTAGAGCGTTGGCTGTTCGGCATCCGATATTAGGGCGTCTGCGAGTAGGAGGCATGTCTAAAATAAGAATGGGATGTTAACTATTTTTTGATACAATCAATGTTTGTTTACCTCGAATTTGGCCGAAAACAATTTTTTTCCTCTGAAAAGTGTATTTGAATTGAACAAAAAATCAAAAACGGCGAGAAAATCCAAAAAATTTTCAATCTAAACATATATTTTTTTATATAGAATGTCAATGTAAAAAAAGAAACGTCAATATCTTTTTAATCAGAATTTTAATACTAACAATTTTGGTATCGCTGCTAAAAAGAAAATTTGAAAAATTATGGGCGAGAACTCGAAAAAACGACTTTTAGATTTCGAGATTCGAACGGACAAACGAAAAGCCGTTCCCCGTATTGTAAATGTTCGAAATTCTATTTTTCTGATCAAAAATTCAATTTTGGCGCCAATTGTTTGTTTACAAAATTTTTCAATGCTATTTCAATGTAAAAGTTTTTCGGTGATTTTTTCTCAATGGTACATGATATCGAAAAAATTCGTACTGACCTTGCTATGGTCACTCTAGACTTGTGTGCAAAATCTGGTTTCAATCGGTCAAACGGTGTGAGAGGAGTTCGCGGTGAACGATTATACATTTTGAGTCCATAAGGAGCTTCGCTCCAATTATATATTGCAAATCCTTCCAAATTACATATCCAAAGAACCCTGATTATTTCTCGCCACTGCATTTCACCAGCTACGACAATAATCATCTAATCCCTGCTCGCGAGATACCTGGATTACCGAAATTTTATGCACTTGTAAACCGTCGTCCACCGGTTCACTTGGAGGAAGCTTTTGTTCAATTAGCGGATTCCGACTCAAAAAATCAGCTACGACGTTCTGCTTTTCAATGCAATGTATAACGTCAAAGTCGTGCGCTCGTATTACTAGAGCCCACCTAGCTAACCTACCGGACATATATTTCCGTTCTCTAAGCCAGCATAATGCCTTATGGTCTGTCACTATTTGAAATTTAAGACCCCATAAATAATGTTTGAAATAATTCAAAGCCCATACTAACCCTAAACATTCTTTTTCTGTTATAGCATATTTCTTTTCCGCATCGGTTAATTTTCGTGAAGCGAAATATACCGGCAACATCTCATTATTATACCCCTGCATTAAACACGCACCTATTGCTAGATTACTTGCATCAATATAAAGCCTAGTGCAAATACCTTCTTCGTTACTAAAATGACGTAAAAGTGGTCCCTTTTGAATTAATGGTAAAATTTTATCGAAAACCTTTTGTTGGCATTTAGCCCAAACAAATTTTTCCGTCTTTTTTAAGCTAGTGATGAAAATTTTTTTATAAATTTTCTATAGTAAGAGAATAAACCTAATACTGATTTTAACTCTTTAAAATTTTTGGAAATTTTCATATTCCTAATCTTTTCTATTTTATTTTGATCAGGCAATATGCCTTGACCTGAAATAATATGCCCCAATACAGTTATTTGTTTATACCCAAAACTACACTTTGATGGTTTTAAAGTTAAATTTGCACCCCTTAACCTTTCTAGCACCTGATTGTGTGCTTTCATAAACTCCTCAAAAGTTTTCCATAGATAATCACATTGTCTACGAAGACTATTACATTCCTATACTTAAGCCCAGCCAACACTTCGTCCATCATTCTCTGAAAAATAGCCCCACTAGTTTTTAGACCAAAAGGTAATAAATTAAACTCACATAACCCTGATGAGGTAATAAATGCAGTTTTGTGTTTGTCCTGCTCCTTTATGGCACATTGCCAGTAACCAGAATTCAAATCGAGGTCGGCATAATAATTAGCACCGTTTAAATGAGAAATAATATCATCAATTATTGGCAATGGATATGCATCGGTGATAACTTTGTTATCATTGTTACTTTGTTAACTAAGTTATGCCACCACCTCACTCCATAAGCTATCTTTAAAATTATCTACAAGATTACTAAAATAAACATATTCACTTTCACACATCTTAGGTAATTGCTGAATCAGCTGTAATGAAGTATAATTATTACATATACTTTTTACACTATCTTTACATAGAAAATTACAAAGACATTTGCCGAATCTTAGGTTATTATTCTTAAAGTCTACTATGGCTTCTGCCTTTCGTAGGAAATCCTGTCCGAGGATTAAATCTTGCTCAACATCCTTCAGGACGACGCATTCCTGAATATGTAATTTATTATCTATCGTTACAAATGTCTTCGTGCTTCCCAAGCAATTTAATTTATTGCCATTAACGGCCTTGATGAACAGATCGTCCGCTTTTTGCATAGTCAAGTTATGTTTTTTGCAAAGTCGGTCAGACACCACCGACACGGATGCCCCTGTATCTAATAAAGCAATAGTGTCACAGCCGCGTATCGAACGCAAATAAATGGAACGAACTTACTTCAGATAGGGCTTTTTTCTTTCGTCGGCGTCTGTACAAACCCTATTACTGACGCCGACAGGTGTTTGGGTAATGCTTTTGTAGTGGCATTCCCTGGCTTTGATTGATTGCACGGTCTCTAAAATTGTAATGGGGAGTATTAGGTTTTGTAGATGTGTTTTGTTTGGGTATGAATTTTATATGTTGCCTGTTTATGTGACTCGGATCCATATCGCCTGCGTCCCTCGGAGCTGTATGTGTAGACGCCGCAGTTGACGTGACGTGCGTTGGTAAATCCCACTTTATTTCGGGTGCGTCATGAAATATTTCATGCATTTGCATGATTGTTCGTGTCAGCGCCTCCTTGCTATCGAACACTTGTGAAGCTCTTCGGTATTTATTAGTATATGAACAGGTGCGTAAGAATTGTCGTATAAATGTGCTCTCTGAGATTGCCGGACCAGCCTTGGCTGCAAGTGCGTCTAATGCATAGGTAATAGTAGATTAGAATATCTACTTCATTCTTTTGCTTCCTTTCGTAAAACTTCGCTAGGTGATCGACGTCTGTGTGAAATTCTTTGATCAATTCGTTTCTTAACTCTTCAAATGTATTGCAGTTAATGGAGACAACGAGATAAAACTTAGTGCTGGCCCTTCAAGATAAGCGGATATAACTACTTTTAGTCTTCCTCGCTGTAGCGATTCAACGTTTCAATGATGTTTCAACGTTTCATTATAATAAAAAAACTATCTAAATTATAATTGTAAATATGTAAATGTTGTAAAGTGTCAAGAGTAAATAATTGTTGTTTTCTGGTTTTTAGGCTAAAATGAGGTGACATTAGCCTGACATATATCAATCTGAAAGATATATGACTAATGTGAATATGTTGATAATAACGTAGTAAATGTTATTATATGTTATCATTAAGAATGTGTGTTGGCATATATGTGTTAGTGTTATATTTTAATGTACTTATATGTTCTTTCTTTTTCATATTGTGAATTATAACGGAAATGAGATGGCAGCCACTAGCAGATGAGATGGCAGCCAATAGTTGATGAGATGGCAGCCACTGAGGGATGAGGATTGATGACAACCCTCCCTTGGCGATACGAAAAAATATGAAGTTAATTTTATCTTGTCTTAAAAGATTTTTTTGCGTTGTGTTTCACTATGTCCTTATCTGGTGATGGAACCGAGCGTTCGAGGGGCGTTCATTTGTAATCGGGCGGTCACCAACACCATACATTCTCTTAAAGAATAGGTAGCATGTTTCGCTGGCTGCAGGTGACAAGCTGGTTATCGATGCGCGCAATAAGGTGAAGTTAAATTTTAAAACTACAGCTTATACTCACGCGTTATTGTCGGAAAGGTCCGACTAGTTTCGGAATCGTATGAAGTCCATCATCAGGGCCGAGTACAGTCGCGGCTGTGCCTCGCCTCGCACTGCGGGCCGCTGCTCTGCGCGCGCGCTCGGAGGGAACGGGGGCGGGCGGGGGTTGCAGGGGCTGCGCATGCGCGGCGGGTGGAGTAGGCACTGACGGTGGACGCGTAGGCGTACGATGCCGTAGTGTAGCGGCATGCTGAGCTCACGGTATCATTGGAGAGCGGTGTCCGGTTCTTTACGTGTCCGTGTTTGTGAAGTCCACGTTTGTGAAGCTTCCACGCAGCGGGTACAGTCCAGCCTGTATCGCGATTGAAATTACGCTGTCTATTGATTTCAATTGCTTCATGGGCTTTGCGAGACACGAAGTTTTTCTCCTGAACTAATACTCTGGCTTTATCAAAGCGGATGAAATGCGACGGACCAGTGTCTAACACATGGTCAACAACTGCAGAGGTCTTTTTCATCCATCTTCTTCACACTTCGTATGTGTTCAGTGAGTCTCGTATTGATGTTTCTGCCCGTCTCTCCTATGTAGCTCTTACCACAGTCACAGAGAATCTCGTATACGCCTGGTCTACCTAGAGGGTTGTGACGGTTGTCTATTGCGACCTCTTTTTGTCAGTAAATTTTATTTTTTTTGTCGTTCCCGACGTAATTTTAAACTAGGAATTACGTAGTGTCGGAGAACGGCAATGTTTTGATTTGACAAGTCAGTCACGAAATATTATCCATCAAAGCAACTTGAATCTATTTATTTATTATTGTTTCCGAGTTTATTATTCAAAATTACATAGTTAAGATATTTTATTATCTACAATCAAAGTTTTTTTTAAGAAACCTATAATTTATTTTTACGTTCACGAGTGTGCGTAGCCAAAATTTTTGGTAAGGATTCTCATTCATTAAAATTTTATTTTATTGTTATTTTTTCTTTTCAGATCAAATTTAATTGTATTAATATTTCTGTTCTATTTTGTGTGACTATTTTTTTATTTCAATTTTGTTTATATTTTTCTGTTTGTATTTACAGGCATTTTTGTATATTTTTAATTTTACCGAAAAAATAAACATAGAAGAGAGTTTTGGTGTTTTACTGGTACTACGTTACAGGGTCTTTGTCCTTTGGGGATCGCAAAAGTTGTCGTATTTTAGTAAAAGGGCGGTAAATCGTCCTTATACTAAACTTGCGGTTCAGTAAGTGCCCAATGGTATCAGTTACACCCTTTATGTACGGTAGGTGTACAGGCGCTCGTTCAACTATAGCGGGTTTCTGTCGATTGGTTGTGTTCGCTATTCTCAAGCTCTGTCTCCAATTGTACCCATTCGTTCCCAGGACAGATCTCACATGTTCCAATTCCGTGTTTATGCTCTGTGGGTCACGTAAACGTAGTGCTCGGTTTATAGGGGCACGGGGGACTGAAGACAGGTGCGCGGGATGATGGTGGGAGTCAGCTCTTAGGTACCGGTCTGTATGTGTGGGCTTGCGATATACAGTATGTGTAAGCCGCCCATGTGCTGCTCGTCGAACAAGTACATCCAAGAAAGGCAGAGCCTCGTTAACCTCCCTTTCAACGGTAAACTGTATCCTTGGATGCGCTGCATTTATGTAGTCCAGAAACTGCGTGACTTCGCGTTCCGGTAGGACAGCAAACACATCATCGACGTATCGCCACCAGTGTCGTGGTCTGTTCGGGGCGCCGCTCAAAGCCTTTTCTTCGAACGCCTTCATAAATATGTTCGCCACCACTGGCGCTATGGGCGAGCCCATTGCTACGCCGTCTATCTGTAGGTAGAAATCGCCCCGCCAAATGAAATAACCACTAGTGAGGCAAAACTCTATAAGTGCCATGTGGGTAGTTTGTGCTTTAATAAGAGATCTCTTATGGTAATGACAACGTCTGCCACTGGCACGTTGGTGAAGAGAGATATTACGTCAAAACTCACCATTACTTCATCGTTTCGCAGTGTGATCTCGTTGATTAGCTCTACAAAATGACTAGAGTCCCTTACAAAGCTGGAAGTTTTTCCCGTGAAGCCTTATACGTAGGGGAGTCTATCTGGCTTACAATTGGGCGAAGGGGTCAGCACTGTTTGTGTATTTTTGGTAGGCCATATATTTTAGGCGACGTAGGATTAAGAGAACGCAACTGATTCTTAACGTGAAACAATGAAATGACATCTCTATAACGGTTCTCAACATTCCGTAAGAATATTTGACATGTGATGAGGAACCATTATATTGAAAGTAGCTTAGGCGACGTTCGCTTGCTTTTTGCGAGGTTTTACTGGCGGGAATTCCTCTCGAAGCAGTTATTCATTGGATCATGGTGAAGCCATTGTTTTTGTAACGTTATATTTACTATTTGTAAGTAAAGTATTCACACCAACCACCAGGAATAACCTAATCGACAGGGGTAGTCTCTCCTGAGGCCGTCGTACAAACACATCCTCGTTCAGGCAGGTAGTTATAATAATTTTTGTAAGAAACTTATCCACCCAACCTTGTTTGTGTGTCACGGCTAAGCCTTAGAGAGCACGTCAGAATACCGCGACATTTGAGTAAAGAGGTTAATATGAATTATTATAAATTAAGAAGAAAAGATATTTAAATATATGGTTGACTGAACAGGAATAAATGAAGCAATACATTCTGACTTGCTCCGTCATTGGAGCAAGATGTAATAGTAAACTATTATCCTATAGATCCAGATCCTATAGATTCTATAGATCCAGCGATCTAATGATCCCGGTATTGGAAAAATATACGAAATTTTTTTCAGATTAGTGATTTTTTTGAAAGAAGGTATTTCTGTGGAAGGTATTTTCTCGAGTACTTAAATAAAACAAACAAGATTTTCATGCAAAATTATTTATTTATATAACAATATTACTTGTCAGTCAAATCGCTCCTCTTTTACGATAATTCCCGATACACAAATTATGACTATAACTCCGGCAATAATCAGTTCAGTCTCTATTTTAAACTATGTAATCATATTTTTTTTATGTTACAGAAGTAGCCTAAAAACATTTCTTTAAGTAATCACCTCGACAATAATCGGCTTTTAACGTCTCAGAAAGATAATACAAACTTTACATAATGAACACGCAACCAGACAGCAAAAATATTCTTAGAAATAATATAAGAAGTATAATTTTCATACCCATTTACTATGGTTAACATATACAAGGAATCTAAAAATAAAATGATTAAAGACTATCACTATTTTACAGTCGCACACGCACGATGTTATTGGCTCTGCTGTTTTAGACTCTTTGTTCCTGAAATTGTGTTCATAGGAAAGAAATAGCATCTAGGCTTTTATCAGAGAGCGAGCTCCTTATCGACTACATAAATATGTGACCGAGGAAAACGCTCTCTCCGCCTCTACATATATGAAACCGACATGTGAAATCTACCTAAGAATGACAAAAGAAAATGTAATATTTACAGTGTTATACATGTATATATACATACAATTTAATAATTTCAAAATATCTAAACATGTTAGCGAAATACAAGATACATTTTTCCGTCACCTCCAGTACTATCATAAACACCTATTCAACTCTTACAATAGAGTCAATATCAGTGCTAGAAGACTCCTGCAGTTTAACCACCTTCTTTCCAGTTTTAGCTTATACTTCGGCTTCTAATTGCTTTTCAATCGTCAATTCAACATTAGTGGGCAGGTTTGAACTCGATAAAGGAATGTCGTCGTTACCGTCACTGTCTATAGAAACAGTGGACCACGTCTTGGCACTTCATTCGAAAATTTGACGCGCTTCAATAAACTCACAATGACACTGTGGATCTTGTTTGAAGTTGGTATTGAAAACACGTCGCCTTCTTCTTTGGCAAAGAAAGCCTCGGCATTCTGAACACGCATGAAAGGCCGGTTTAAATTCGAATAAATTATAATAAAAATTATTTAAACACATGAATTATTACACAAAATCTTGTTATTTTTTAAATGTTTTAGGCTTAAAAATTGAAGTTTGATTATATTGATTTATTGCGACGCGTGCAACTATCAAGTTGTTAATCATTGAAATACCGGTTTCGAACATTCCAAAATAAAATGTGTATGTACGCAGTGATAGTTTATTACTATGTAATTTGTGCTAAAAATAAAAAACCAATAATTAATACCGGGATTCCGGTATTGGAAATTTCAATACCGGTATTGAAAAAGTCTAAAACAAGTCTAGGATTCCGGTATTGACTGATATTGGGATCCCGGTATTGGAAGCTCTGCATGTTACATAAAAAGCTACCAGTATTATAAATGTGCTCACTTCCACCGCAATAATTTTTTTTACGTGTTTGTGTTCTGACTAAAGGAAGACAGCAAACAGTGAAATTTCAGGAACTATTCCTTCTAATGCATACTGTCGGTTATAGTAAAAAATAAAACACCTTCGGTTTATGGTATTCATGGGCACTGATCGCACTTACCACTAGGTGGATCGCGGGCTCTTTACAGGTAAAGAGTTAATGAAAAAGCTTTACCAAGCAATAGCTGGAGCTAGCTAGCTTAATGACTTATAGAGAAGAAATGATAATGTAATAAAAAGCACACAACAACATTTTAAGATTAAATTTATTTAACATCATTTAACATGGTATCACGATTTGTCTTTTCATAAAATTACATTCAGATCTAGGGCCTCAAAAAGTTTACAAAAATTAGGAAATAAAAGTAAATTTTTACACAACATGGACCCCAAAATGGACAATAATAAAAAAACGTTTTCACGAAAAATTTACATTAAATTGAGGCAATGTATTTATTTTGTTTTGTTTTTTGAAACGATACATCTAAACCGAATGCGAGATAGTTTGCATACCTTTCTGTTACAGCTGGAGTAAAATTAATTGATCGAATGGATAATTTTGTAAAAAAAAAAGGCACATACGGATTATTTTCAGTAACAATTTTTTTTAAACTTGTAATTCAAAAAAACTGAGGATATAGGAATAAGTCGAAACAAAAATAAGGTTGGTCATTTTACGACGTAACTAAGGTTTGAGACATTTGTCATCCAGTTTTTTTTTCTACATACATATTATACTTTAAAGTACCTTTTATAACTACACGACCACACTAAGCTTTTGAAAAGACTTTTCGGATATTCAACTATAAATTGACCTATTCATTTGGCAATTCATATAATTGCCTTATCGTCATTGCTATAGTAAAAGTGGTTTTACTATAAGAAACGACAATGCACGTCACCGATATATACTAAGATTTTTAGCATTTCTAAGTACATTATTTTATAATAATAGTTTCCTATAATTTAAGTAACTTATGTATAAGCAATGTAATAAAAATAAATTTATAAATAGGTATAAATAAAAATAAGCTTCAAAATATTTTTATTTTTTTTTCGCTTTTTTTGCCATCAATCCAACGGATATTTATTGAACACATAACGCGTTTAAGTTTGGGCTACAATTTTCTTTCAATTATACATATTTTTATTCCATTCATGGTTCTAGAATTAACTCAAATTTTTTTAAAGTAACTTTTGAAATCATACCTTTTTTATTGATAAATTTTAAAGTAAGTAAGTACACATAAGCAACACGAAAAGACATACAAAATGTTTTGCTTTCTAACAATTCTTTGAATACAAAAGCGGCAATTTTATAAATTTTTTAATAGATTTGAGCCACACCCGATGTTCAGTCTGTCAAAGTTTACTATATAGCACCATTTATTTTATTAACTAACAGTTAAAATCGAAAGGCTCTTTTGAAATCGCTATCATGACTACTTAAAAGGGGGAATGATGCGATAATAATACAAGAAGAAAAAACATCCATTAAATATTTAAAAAAAAAGTCAATATGCGATTCTTCTGAACTGGACAATTGGGAGAGGAAAAGATATTGTACCATTGCTCAGATATTGACTTCACAATTGTTTAGAACACAAGTATTGTATTATACTTATATTTTACTTTAATATAATGTCCATGTAATAATAAAATATTATTAAGATATTATTACTTAGTTCAAAATGTATAGTACGAACGTTACATCATAGATAAACTGAGCAAAATGTTTCTACCATTAAATAATTAATAAAAAATCAGGAAAATATGAATATATTAAATTAAGTAGGTTAATACTTTGGCTATAATCCCATCGGATTTTTCTACCAGAATTCATACAGGAACCTGTCAAAAGTACTAAATTAAAATACAACCATAACTCTACTGGATCACAAAACGTATTAAGTGCATTAAAAAAACAGTTATAAGATAAGAATTTGCATAATCAATATTCTATAAAACAAATTTCAGGGTGGAACAAAAATACAAAAAGCTAATTTAAGTAAAAGTGCTGGGACACTTTTGCTATTTGACAAAACAAAACTCTGATAAAAATCTGCAACTTTTCGTCATTTTATAGTCGATACCATAGATATCTATACAACAACATTCAAACTTAAAATATTATTTCGTATTTTTGTTACACCAAATATTTTTGTAGACGCAAATTTAAAATAGATATATTCTCAGATTTATTTCTTCATGTCACATATGCTTTTAATTTCAATATTTTACCTGTCACGTTTTATAAGTGTCGATTTAAAAATAATCTTAATAGAATATTATAAAACTCTGTTTTAAGAATGCTAAAATTCGCCTTGCTTTTCGTGTAGGCAATGCTTTCGTTAATACAATTACTTACAACAAGAAAATGTCCAAGCAAATTAATATATGAAATGAAAAGTCAAACTAGTTCATACCAATGAATTTACATACAAACATAATACAAAAAATCTCCAAAAGAATAAATAAGATCCATTGTAAGTATTGATGATGGGATTTTCTAATAATATTACGTGATAAAACAGAACAAAAAACGTGCAAAAAGTTATCTAACTTAAGGAATAGTTAAAACCACGATAATTTCTATTCGTTTAAATAAATTTTATAAGGTTGTGAGGACCTCACGATTTTTAAAATGCTTTAAATATTTTTTAACAGTTCTGTACAAAAAATAAGGTTTGTTTCAAAAATTGAACAGATTTTAGAGTCAAATAAATAGCCTTAAAATGATTTATATTTTTCTGTTGAGTTGGTACTTTCCATAATTTTTAATTAAATTAAATTAAACTAATAATATAACAAATACAAGTGATTACTATTCATAAGACAACATACCATAAACTTTATAAAGTTTTACATTTCATCACTAATAATTACAAATCGGCAAACTTATTTATTTATGTAACAAAAACCCAAATCGACATTATAAACAGAAATTTGTGAAACTGCATTTAAAAACCCTAGGCCCCTAATACGTATGTTAGGTCACGCGGGCGTTTTATTTTTCTTGCCGAAGGAGAGATGAAGGCGCCTTTTCCTTGGTTTGGGAAGACCCTCGTCATCCATTAGGGAAGAATCTGTAGATTCTTCTTCTGGGGGTGTATTCGAGGACGGGGTTGGGGTTTCTGATTGCACTGAAAGTTTAAATATTTGGAATTTAAAACTGTATCGAGTCTAGTTTAAAGTTCTTTGTAAGGGGCGAGGATTTGTAATTTCACTGCATTGTTTTCTTTATGGTCCCTTTCATTTGAGTTTCATGATAACTTTTTGTATGGAGAAGGTCCGAGGCACGGTCCGCCACTTTGTTTTTGTTTTTTTTTTCAATATGGCGTTCACGCATGAGTACACTGAGTTTCAATTACTAACGTATCGAGTGCTGTGTAGCCAGGTGAACTAAGGACGCGCCTTTGGTTGCGTTACGTCATCCATATCTAAAAGCATATGGATGACCAACCATTAGTTTCGAACAATTTATAGGCTCTTTAATATTTCAATAACTTTCAATAAAGATTTTATATCGACTTATATAGATATATATGGTCAACAATACTGTCCAATGGAAAATCAGTTTTAGTTATACATAAAGTAAGAAACTACAAATTATTAATAAATATCGATACCGGCTTGATTACAAATTTCACAATTTTTATAGTCTCAAATATCAACACGCTTTGACGTATTGCTAAGGGAGACCGAAAATGACCGTCGGGCCTTGTCGGCGGAAACTTACGAAGTTCTAACCCACGGGCGAGGTTCTTACCTTACACGTAATTGAAACTCAGTGCATGAAACCGTTATAAATCAATAGTCCACATCAAAACAAACATAAAGTATATTTTGACAAAATCTCGAAAAGCGTCACGTTTTAGAATTATGAGCTCTTAAGGATGTACAAGTGGCGCTTCAGACTATCTCAAAAGACAAACTTAAAATTAACTGTAAATCTTTTCACAAATTCACAAAACTTCACATACCTAAACTCGTTTGTTTATCCAACACCATATCCTGTGAATCCCTGAACGCGTGCGGTCGCCGCGGCGGCGGTCGCGGAGTCGCTCGCGACACACGAAGCGACGACAGAGAGGACGACTTTATGTCTTTTAAGTCGCGCAGCTGGTTTAACTCTCTTAGTTCTTTTAGGTCCTTCAGGTCTTTTAGATCTCTGGGATCTTTGAGTTCTTCCCCTGTCCAGTTAACGCTGAAAAGAAGGAGTGGGATTAAGTAAGTACACATCAATAAATGACTACGATGTGCAAGGTATATCTTTCTTTTGTTAACGAAGCTCAGTGTTGGGAATGGAATACGTATAGTATTAACCTTAAAAAATGCAATATTAAGAAATAGACAGTAACATTTCACGTATTTATACTGCAAACTAAAGTAAAGTAACACAGTCTTAGTTTAGTAGCCACGATATTTCATTTGCAGCCTTTATGCCTTGGTTAAAATCTTGGTAAGGACTTATATCTGAGTGACGAACACAAGTCTTTACTCACAAGTCCAATACATTAGCTGGTAATTATCATCCATTTCAAACAATTAAAACAACATCACACTACGTACAACATATGGCGGTTAAAGAGGCAAACATAGAATAGACGCTGATTTCATTTAACATTGTTGAATTTTAATGACTCTGAGAAAGAGACAGAACGATGAATGGCGAGGCGCGCGAGCAAAACGGAATGAAGTTTGTTCGCATCCGTGTGTGTCATGGTAGTGACACTCCGATTGCGAATAAGTTCAATCGGGCGACAAAGATAAAGACAAGATCCATATTCTGCTATTATACTTATTTTCCTATTTTACTTCCGTAAAAAGGCACATTGCTAATGTTTTGCCGCGTAAATGAGATTGAAGTAAAATTGGTTATGAGAGTAGAATTATCTTTTTTATTATTTCTTATTACACTTACTTGTCACCTCCCAGTATAAAATTTACGGGATCCCGTCGTCTTTCGTCGACGGGACTCTTTCTGACGTCATTGAATTTGGCGCGCAGCTCCTCGGCCGACAGTCTTTTGTCATCCAGTCTTCGCTCGCGAGCCTCTTGGGCTAGGCGTTCTTCTAATTGAAGTCTGAAAATAATCCCACGTCAAGTATATACTACTTACATAAATAAACACTTCTTGAAGAACTCGCCGAAAGAGCGATGGGCTCACAAGAAGGTAAATTACATCTACAGCACAACAGGGCCCAACATTTTAAGATGTAATAAATTATTTTTATTTTATTATTAATCAAGGGTTAAAATTTTAATATTTTCTTTTTTTGTAAAGTATCACTAGTACTTTATTCGAGACACAATTCCAATCACAAATGTTATTAGTGAAGCGGTTCAAAATAACCCTCAGTTAGTCGGTCTGAGACTTGAATAGATTCAGTTTCATGTTTCTTTAAATGTTATATAATACATTGATAAAGCCAATAAATACGGGCCGCACACGCACGAGCGACGTACAATTCCTAGTCCTTTGTCCATCTACGGACGTGTTTCGGCTTAACGAACGAATACATTCATAAAATGCATAACAAATATCCCACTACTACTGACCTAGCCTCGGCCAGCCGCAAATCTAAAGGATAATGCGGCGCGTCGTGATCTTCACTGCCTGAAGAGTCTTCCCGCCAACCGAAATTATCTGCAACTATTAGAAATACAACTTTACACCTCCACAACGCAGCACACAAAACACAACATTAATACGAAGCTATAAAGTTCATTTTAATCTCTTATCCACCCTAAGCATGTATGAAATAAACGTAGACGACAAAAAAATATATAAGCAATCAAGGTAAATGTAGTTATTAACAAGCACTCAGTTATTATATAAATAAAAAGCTTACCTTTTTATCAGTATCAACACTAGTTAGGAATAAGGCATCGGGAATGCAAAAATAAAACAAAATCACAATCGTCAAAAGCTTTCAAACGTGCATAATGAAAATACTCAAAATATATATAAGTAGAAAATATATTTACAATCGAAAAGAATCTATAGGATTTGAAATACTGCTCTATCATAGTCGTCGAGGAATAAATATTTAAAAGTAAAAATCAAAGTAATGAAAAATTAAACCAATAAGCGAACTATGCTGATCTATTATATATTATAATATATATTATATACTATATTACATACGATGATATAATATAGTACTTTTATCAAACGAAGCGACTTTCACTTCACTTCTAGTAAACAATAACCATGTGCACAAAAAAGGTATATATGTGTGCGTGAGCGCGGGATTCGTTCGATCCGCCCAGTCACGCACACATACGTAGCGTGTTAGGACACTAACAACTACAAGTAGAGCGAATGTCTCTTGGTGAGATAAAGGTACTACAGAATTCTATAAAAACTGTACAAAAACAACTACAGTCTAGTAAAATCTACTTTGATATCCAATTTGAATTTGTATCTAATAGAAAATCAGGAAAAAATAACCACTCACATGCAGGAAAAAAGAAAGATAACCCACACCTCCGGCCTAAAAATAAATGCCAATATGTATTCCAAAGATTTAAAACCAAATTTATTTCAAACGGCACTTATTTGTCATCCCACCTGGATTGTTAGCACATGTTTTTATTTTACCAAGCACAAGAACAATCATTGTCCCACATTTGAATTTTAAAAAGTTTAATTAATTCCTGTTCAGAACAGTTTCTAGACCACACTGACAAAAGGCAAATTTTATGTCCTATATGAAGATTCTACGAATGAAGAACTTTCACAAGTTCGGTATATAATAACATTAAACTGCTAAAAACAAGCTTTAAATGAGCAAACTTTAGCACAAACTGACTACAAGTTTTAGAATGTAGGAACGAATGTAAAGAAAGTTACTCACTGTTTCCAATTGAAACTCAAATAATGGCAAATGAGAACTATTTATTTAATTAAATAGGCTATTAAAACAAATGTTTATTTAAAATTCCCCAAAAGTAGAATTCCAACACTTTTACTTACTCTCGCACTCATTGGTCAAACGGTTACTTAGAGCACTCTTAAATATAAATTTTGCTTAGCAAATATAGACTTAGGCGAGTTACAGATAAAGTATAAAATCGCTGAGCACAATCTTTACTAAGGAGCGCCTTAAGTAATCATTTGAGGTCTGAGTGTGGCCGTTATACACTTATGTTCCAAAAACCTTCGTAGTCTAGAAACTGATCAAATCAATGATATAGGATAACATAAAGTTAGTTCTATCGTTTTATTTCCCGCAAATTAATATTATGCTATTATGGAAGCGCAAATCAAAAGACTAATATTTCATACATGCCTGGGTGACTTAAGAAATAAAATAACAAAAAAGTTACAAATAGATTATATGCCTGAAAGCTTTAAATCGATTGTGATAGCCATGACAATTCAGTAAGGATTTATTAGAAACACACATTATCAGACTGAAATACAAAAGAAATAAATAAAACGTAAACATTTAAAGAAAGACCATCTTAAAAGTAATTAACACTAACGTCGCACCCTGGGGCTTCAAATGGTTACTAAAAGAGCTATTAATTATAGATTAGGCATATTCTAAGTAGAATATAGCTAAGTATACCTAGACTTAGGCTCTTACCACACCAATCGATCGACCGTCGATCGACGTTGCCTGTTCTATTCTACCATCGATAGACGATCGACGATTGGTGTGGTAACAACCTTTACATGGAGTATAGATGAAATATAAATCCGCAAAGCAATACTTAGGGACGCCTTAAGTAACCATTTGAAGTCTCCGAGTGGGCCGTATGTTTTTTTTACTTGAAGCAAGACATTTAAGTACACTCCAAAACGTGTAGAAAATTATAAATTTGAGCACTAGTTAATCATCGAAATTAGTTTCTTTTTTGTAATGTTTATATGAATGAATATAAATTCTACTTAAAATATCACATACTTCACTTTGAATGATTGTAATGTTTTTTAATTTTAATGACAACATTTTGATAACCACGGCCTTGGGCACTCACACATTTTTTCACAAACTAATAAAGTTCCTAATGAGATTTTGAGCCTCTTTGAAGTTTGTGCTGGAAATTATTTGGTAAAAATAAAAGTAATTTTTTACACTTCTTTGAGGAGCACATGTGTAGGTTATGCACAAATACAATTATATGTTTCATGCGAAATTACTTCTTATTTTAACAGAAAGTAAAAAAATATTTCATTCTACAAGAAATAGATAAACCAGCTGTTAAATCAGGCAACCTCAAAAACTAATAAAAAATTACTTTGAAAAAAAGGGGTTCAATATTTGTACATTTGTGGAAACATTTAAATATTCCAACCTGTTGGTCCTGCTAATATTTCCAAATTTCAAAATTACTTTAATTGTTCCCTCGAGTCTACAGACAAGACTTATAAAACAGCTTAAGAAGTAAAAAAAGAAACAATATTATTTATCTGACATGCCCGTTTTTTGTAAAGCTATAAGCGATACAGAGTTTCGATAATATTCTTTACTATTAAATGATATTTTGTGATCAGTGTACAACCCAAAGTAGCTGGTTACTGTGACAAATAAATAAGTAATCATTTCATTTATAAACATTTCAAAATGTTTAAAAGTTATATGATAACTCGATTTTTGATTTTAATAATCTTAAAGATAAACACAGTTCAAAATATGTTCAACAGTACCCACATAAAATAATAAAATGACCTATGCTACATTATATTATTACAAAAATATCATTATAACACTATATAAAAACATTAGGAACAGTTAAATATTCGTTTAAAGTTGACTTTGTTGAGCATATTTCTATTAATAACGTTTCCAAACTTTACTGAACATACATGTGTATAAAAATGTTTTGTTTTTCAATATTAAAGAAATATATACATTATATAAATATCACATAATTTTACATTAATTTTATTAATGTATTGCAGTTGGCACATTAATGTTTATGATCTTTAGTAATTTTTTATAAACATGTAATTTTTAGACATTTTTTCACATATAAAACAAAAAAGGAACACTTAAATATAACGTCTTTTAATTTTCAAGTAATCATTCTGTGATCCACTCTTAAGTATGTACAGCCTCTTTTTACCGAAAATATTGAGCCAAAATCGTTGTATTGCATCATTAGGAACATTTCTTTAAGGCACTGACACACACGCTCATTATTACCAACACGAAAGCATTCCACCAATGCGCTCAAGACAATGCTAGTAATGAGCACGCTCAGAATCAACATTTTGTTGAATGTTGAGCGTGCTACGTAAAGTGCGCGGGAAGGAGCAGCACCATTTAGCGTATTTATAACTGTTCAAATAGAATTGTTATTGCTTGCAAATATCAATAGTATAGCTAGTTTTAAGCTTGCTTATTAGTATGTACATATATTTTTTAACAGCATGTGTATGGTTAAACCTTTAGAATATTGTAATGGCCCGCAACTGTTAACAAAACATTTTATACGTTCATAAACAATATAAATTTATTTTCCTTACAATGTAGGATTGATATGATCTGATCAAAGTATTAATCATTATTGATCAACAAATTTTAAGTTAAGTTTTCGATAGCCAACATATTTTGTTACCACAAATACTAAGCACTATTTAAAATCATTTACCGATAATTTCATTTGACATTCAAAGATAAATTAAATGTCATGAGACTAAGTTTTATTGCATTACATTTATATTTGTTAATAATTTTTTTTTATTTCTTTGTAACTATTTTATAATTTAATTAAGTAACATCGTACAGAAATATAATTTGAACTAACACAAAAATACGATCTAATGGAAGTTTTGTTAATTAGTAATGAAGCCCAATTTCAATACAGGTGGATATACATTTTTTAAAATTTATTACTGTGCTTTACCCAAAATTCTTAGCAATTTTATTAAATTTATATTTAATTTAAAAGTGCTTCAAATTAACATTTTAATTTTTTTTTAAGTTTATTGTCAAATGTATTGCGTTATAGGACACATCACAATCGAATACTTAAGTATAAAATGCGTTTTCATATAAACATTTTTTACCACAAGTCTAAGGGTGTTACCACACCAATCAATCGATCGATTTAATCGACGTCGATCGATTTAATCGACGTCGATCGATGTAATCGACTGTTCCATCTTACCATCGATCGAGGGCATCGATCGACGATTGATCGATTGGTCTGGTAGAAACTATCGATCGACGTCGACTATTCCATTCTACCATCGATCGATTGGTGTGGTAACACCCTAACATTTTATTTCCTAAGCCACGTTTACACAATACACATTCCATCATTACATGACGTCACGTTTGTTATTAAAATTACTTAAGCATCATATAAAATATTTAGTCTCTTAAGAAGGCACAGCGTACGAGAAACTTGCACATTGTAAAATCAACTTAGGTCATCAAATTGTAGACAAAGTAACTAAATTAATAAGCAACTGTGCGTGCACAACAATATTCATCAGGATAATTGCTTATCTTCTTTTTCAATAACAATATGACGTCTTAAAAATGTTTATTAGTGCAGTCATTTGGAGCTAATGAAGTGAAGGAGAATGCACAAAATTTTTGAATATTGAATTGCTTGTAGAAAAGACCTACTGGTACGTGGTATCCCCACCACGGTAAATGCGCCACTTATTGTACTTCAAGGTGGTGTGGAAATTAGTATTTGGCTTGTGGTGATAACGCGTGGTGAACTACACATTACGGCGCTCGTACGCCAAAACTGTTGAGTTTACGAAAAAAATGGTATGACATAAATTATAGTAAAACTTTTATCCTCAAAGTTTTTGAAAAGAGTCGGAAAGGAGACATTGTCCAATAACTGCTTTAAGGTGTAATTTATTCAGTATGGTAGCGCAAACGGCAAAGATTCGAAGTGGTAAAGTTGAAATTCGCAAAGAGCTCATTGAAATCAAAACTCCCAGAAAACTTTCCATGTAAAACTACCAAATGACTGTACTATGTGTATCTACTAAAAATCTTTTAAGAACATAGACCGTACAAAAATAGACCGTAAGGTTATAAACTTTATTCACAATTCAAATGGAACTCTATCGTATGTACTCTATGTATAGTTTTACTAACACATTGAGCAAGACGCGGGAAAAAACAAAAGTTGCCAAAAAGTAGGCAAAATAATACGTAATTTGTTCATTGAATTTAAATTGAACTCTAATATCAAGATACAATTTTATTAGCTTTAACTTTAAGGCGTAAATGCCAAAAAATCTACAACTTCTCAGCTTTTCATTTTGCTCAATATATTTTCCGGTATCTACACTATAGAATGTACAGGTTCATAATAATGATAATCAACTCAAATAAAATCTCGACCAAGCCAACTAGACGACCGGGCTGAATCGATCCCCTTTCAATCCTTTACTACAAATAGAAAAAACAAGCACTGCTAATGAAATGCCGATTCATAATTTAATAATTTACTCAGATAAATAAATATTGGCACGAGTAACGGAAATAAATACTAATCGTGTAGCTGTCCACATCCGAAACAACGTCACGTCACGTTTGACACGTCTGCTAGTTGGCTTGGTCGAGTGGTGAAGCTTTTATGCATGATGAGTAACCTGTTTATCAGAATTTAGCAGTCTTACTAGAAAGAAAATTAACCGATCGTTTATCTTTAGACATTGTCTAAATATATAACACAGGTAATTTTAAAGTATAAAGGTTCGTTAGTCACCAGGGACTAACATTTTTATTTCACATTATTTAATTTTATACGTTTAGACAATGTCTAAAGATGAAATGAAACAAGTTTTAAATTCTTTTTATAGTAAGACCGTAGATATCTGTATCCAAGATACATATACAAAAAAGGATATTTCACATATTTTCCTATTACAATTCACTTTAAACCTTTTCAAATAATCGTAAAACCACTAC
This sequence comes from Marasmarcha lunaedactyla, assembly GCA_923062675.1. Taxonomy (NCBI): domain Eukaryota; kingdom Metazoa; phylum Arthropoda; class Insecta; order Lepidoptera; family Pterophoridae; genus Marasmarcha; species Marasmarcha lunaedactyla. Next base: position 9,476,276 of record OV281358.1, read on the forward strand.
AACGACTTAGATCGTAACAACCAACTGGCATGGGGATGAAAAATGAACCTTATTCCGCGTGTTCATGGAATGCACTCTCGTCTAGCTTACCTGAGCCGCAAATTGAAGTATCGTCACCGATGCTAAGATCGTCTTGTGAATTGCTAGTGCGAACTGAAATTGGAAAAATCGTTTTGTTACTATTTTGTATAATTAAATATAAAGGTATTTTTCTTATTATTCATCAATTTTATGAAGTGTTTTGAATTTTTTTTATTTGGTTTCTTGTTCCGCTAGCAATAAGGTCCATTGATTAATTTCGAATGTTAACAATCTTTCATAGGATCAAAACGTTGAAAAACCTTTATAACTTCGGTACAGACAGCTTTCCTGTACTACGAGTCACGTGAGTAACGACAACCGTCGTCGACAGACTGACAACTTCATTGTGTACGAGAGATTAGAGCAGATATAATTATAAAAATAGATAAAATAACTCAGTTACGGTTAGTTAAGTTACGTATTTTATCTCGGCTCGTTACCATTACTTTACACATATATATATATATAAAAAATATCTATGTGTGTTTATATATTTCTTAAGTTTATTGATCCGTTATCTAGTATCCATAACACAAGTTCTTAATGATACTTAATTTGGGCTAGATAATGTGGTGTGATTGTTAGAAATATTTATTTATTTATTATTTATTATGTGTAATTCTGGAGACGACCACGACACATATACATGTCTGTATGTGTGTCATGCTCGCTAATGATTTTCATTTGTATATTCATACATGTGTTTACCTAAAGATCTTATGTGAACTTTAGGCCCAAATGTATTATTATCATTCAACATTTCCAATTTATATCAAAGTACTTACCACTCCTAAGTCTTCCATTAGAGTTCCTATAGAGAGTGCTTTCTAAATATTGAAGTCCATTGTTATTGATAATGCTGAACCCGCAGAGACGTTCGATTTGCTTCCATCTGTGCATACGTTCCTGAAAAATACATGAAAGCACTAATTTAATATCTTAGTCCATATTCATTTGTTAAATTGACGTTATACTGTAAATTAAAGCACTACAATAGATACTGTCTATGAAAATAAAATCTTGTTAAAAATGAATTCAAAAAATAAATAATCCATGACTTAATAAATTTTGTACAGAGTTTGTAGTTTCCGAAACTGCTGATATGTCCTAAAATGTTCGTGGTAAGTAAAACTTTACATTTTACTGTCAGGCACCCGTTGTTTCTTTTTCGTTTTCCTTCAATTAAATTGTAATTTAAAACTGGTCGTTACTAAAACACGTGTCGCCTACGTTACTTTATTTGACTAATATTCACAATGGACTTCATCGAAGTAACGCCTCATTCTGTGAACTATTTAAGTTACCTGCAACTCTTGTGTTACTTCGTTAAGTGCCGTCCTAGCTTCCACTATCGATCTGTCGACATCATCGATAGATTTTCCGTGCGTCGAAACAAACGCCCCGACAAGACTAGATCTTTTTTTACGCAGTTTTTCACACTGAAATGAAAAGGAAATATAAAAGTTAGTATATGTATAAAACAAATTCAATTTTAATTCAATGAAACGCGTCTATGGGCGCGGGTAGAATTTACCATCAGGTGGAAGAACCCCGAGCTCGTTTATCAGCTACTTCATGGCCAGTTGAAAGTTTGCTGTAACAGCATACGAGCTTACTGTTTCTTCCTCAAACAGTTTTCAACCTCATGTATCACTTTCAACTGTGGCTTCGATTCGATTCCTACAATATGCACACTTTATGAGATCAAAATGGAATTTTTTATGTAGTTACCGCCTCCCTAGCCGACTGTAACTACTATCAGCCTGTTATGGCTTCCTCAAATGTGTCAATTGCACTGTAACCTGCCGTGGGAGCCCAGCAACAATATCCATGTTAAATGGTATAAGAAAAGAAATTCCTCAAAAAAAACTTACTGCATCCCTAGCCTGCTGCAACTGCATATCAGCCTGTTGTTTCTTCCTCAAATAGGCCCTGTTCTCGACCTCGTGTGTTAACTGCAGCCATTGCTGTAACCCTGCCGGGGGGGCCCAGCAGCGGTCTTCCAGTTCGCCTTCAGCGCGACGCAGTTCGTTGCGAAGCATCTGTTGGGGAAAATGAAAAGTGAGTTTCGTGCGAGTTGCTACACAAGTCGATTGAAAAGACTTCCCAACAACTATCTACATATGCAAGTCAGTCAGAAATATCGAGCGCTCGAAATAAAAAATAGCAAACGTAGTAACCGTCCCGTAATTAACTTAAATTATAATTTTGATTTTAATTTATTGCACACTGCCAAACATATTGGCACAACTTTGGTAGATATATAGCCTAAAAGAAAAAGGCCACGTGATGTCGTGATTGTTACCCAAAGGCAGCTAATGACAGATTCAAACATCCCGAAAAACGGCTTCACCGCGTCTTCATTAGCTTAAATTCAAAAGAACCCGAATAACAAAATAATATTTTGCGACAATGCAACGTGACGCCATCACTTTGCAACCATTAAATACGGTGGCGAATGATTGTGCCGTAAACCTTACTGTTTTCCATTCAACTAATTGAAAAAGTACGAAGTAGTTTTTTTTTTTCGACATGGTCAGTTTATTTATGGCTCATAGGCCTTTTAAATTTCACCGGACTTTGTAGCCTAGCGCTGACGGCGCCTAGCTGGAACTTAAACTACTCCTACATACGACAGGAGTAGTACGAAGTAGTGTCAATCGAACCTTATAGGCAAGAGTGATATCATCAATCCTTATTTTATAATGTTATCAATACAATATGTGAAGCCGTTGGTTTGAATTTTAAATTCATATCAATTTATAGAACACTAATAAACAGGTCACTACCACAACATAAGATAAGGGGCTGCCCATTGATCACGTGAGGCTCGAAAGGGGGGAGGGGTCCATAAAAAACCACGAAATATCCCAAATGTAGAAATATATCACGTGTATTTATTTTTTCGGCAAACGCACGATAGTGAACCGAAAAGCGTCGTTACGTGTATTTATTTTTTCGTCAAACGCGTACAAAATCGAAAGCGGCTTGTAGTATGAAAATAAAATTAGATGATACTTAAAAATACCTGTATTTAATAAATATAAAAAAAAAATTAAGATTCTTTGTAGATACTAAAAAATACACGTGATATAGGGGCGGGGGGAGGGGTAGTCTTAAACCTCACCATGTATCACCAAGGGGGGGGGGGTTAAAAAATACCAAAAAAACATCACGTGATTAATGGACGGCTCCTAATGCGGGAATTTTGATGTCTCGTACGATTATGGTTCAAGAATTGGGGAAGTCAATTTAATGTAATACAACATCTTAAAATTTAAAATATACAACTCGTAGAATAAAAATAAAGGTCAATTACCAACATACTACTCATTATAAATTACTTTACAGCATTATTTCCATAATGAAATCAGTACACATTGCCATATTGTCCGAGATTTCTTAATAATATTATAAGATATTTTTAGTTCTATTTTAGTATTACGCTGAAAAAAATGAATCGACATAAAAACAGGAAACTGCAAAAAATCAGACAATTGTGTATATCAATAAACCAAAATGGATGTTCGTACCTTTGTCTTCTAAGCGTTCTTAGATCATCGGTCTAACTGGGATGAAACTTTGTGATTTGAACCAGAAGGTTTTAAGCTCAGAACTTTGAAATCCTGATATTCTTAACGGCCGCAATTTAAGGCGCTCCTAACTATAGACTTCGCTTAGCAAATGTATACTTTATCTATACTTCGTCTAAGTTTAGATTTGCTTAGCAAAATCTGTAATTAGGAGCTCATCAAATAACCATTTGATGTCTCTAAGTGCGTGCGTATTAGATTTAATTTGCTAAAACGGCAAATCAAAAATTCGTGATTTTGTCACAGTTTTTTTTAAACAAAAGTTAATGCGAGAATAATACTCATAATACTCGACTGTCAGTATTATGAATACCGTCAATTTTCCACTCGGCTGGCTTAGATGATCAGATAAAATCATTATTATTTTTCTAACATCCTGATCAGTGGATTGACCTCGAGTTTTTCAGTTCTAGACAATTTTGCACGACTATGTTTAATTTTGTTTGTTTTGTGAATGTAGTAAGTATACCTATTTAAAATATTGTCTTTTTTGCATATTCTTGTAGTTGTTTATTTTATAGTCCAAGACAGGTTGCTATGGCGAGTCTGGGGGTCTAGCCAAGTTGTAATCAACAATCGGTAACGCTATCGAAAACGCGTAAACTGTATGAATGATCCCGTGACATAACGATAGTTATTTGATATGTTTCATACATCTTAAAGCGTTCTCTATGGCGTTAGCGATCATAGATTGCAACTTGTCTAGACCCCCTCAAGTTAGCTGTAAGATCATGTTTGCGCAGATACAACTACACTTCAAAGTGCTTTAAAACCTTTGCACGCTCTTATACGCATGTTCTGCGCAGCAGCACGCAGCAACTTCAGAGCCGCCATGTGAACCTGTAGCCATCTACACATCTTCTTTTTCTTTCACATCTAAGTTCTTTTTCATTATATATTTGCTATGATGTCTTGTGTTGTGTTGTTAAATAAATTAATGTGAAACTCATGCGAAAATTCTAATCTATACCGTTATTATGTAGAGGAAAAAATTGTTTATTTGTTTGCTTGCTTGAAAAATTATCTCACCATTGAAAAGCCACTTTATACAGGAATAACATAAGCTGTTATTCAGAAATTCTTATGGGATCGGAAGAAGCGCAGGGAAAACACATGGGACTTATAGTCGTTTATAAATAAGAAAAACGGGCGCTAGTCACATGTTCGACGAGTGCTGATCGGGTTATCCATTCGCGCTTTATACAACTCAGCTCATTCAGCGCGTCTCATCAAAACCCGAACTCATATTCGACATTCCTCTATGCCGAATGTTATGTTAGTTGCGCCCATTACGGACCAAGAATGTCTCCTAGGTAAGATTAATATTTCAGACAACATTCAAACATAAATAAACTTATTAATTAAATAGATCTTTCATACAAATGTAAAGTGTGAATGTATTACCTCAATTTCCGCCTTCAACTGCGTAACTTCCAAGTCGGACGAGGCCGAATTCAAGACCGGCATGTCACCCGCCTCACGGAGTTTCTTCTCCAGATCTCTTTTCGCTGTAGTAACGCTTTCCTGAGGATATAAGAAACACGACATTTTTAAGTACGTTGTCGCCGTAAATATTTTCGCCGTGAGTTGTAACTTAAAAAGTAATAAGATTATAATGGGTAGTACTAACATGTCCTTGCAAATATTTTATATTACTTTAAAAAGTGACAAATCAGTAAGACTTTGTATTGTTTAACAACAAGCATAACCTAGGAACAAAACGTGTCTATGGGTCTGAGGCGTTAAAATATATTTGCTTTTATACAGGTTAACAATGGAACTGGATTAAAACTGCAAAGCTTGTTATGATTCATACAGAATTTCAGCTTTAATAAATAAATAAATAATAAATAAATATTTCTAACAATCACACCACATTATCTAGCCCAAATTAAGTATCATTAAGAACTTGTGTTATGGATACTAGATAACGGATAAATAAACTTAAGAAATATAAAAGCACAAATAGATTTATTTTTCATGTATAAATATTAGAAATAAACATACATACACATCCATGACTAGAAAGCAAATATAATAAGATATCTGCCTCTATCAGGATTCGAACCCGGGACCTCTGGCATGGAAGGCAAGGGTACTTACCTCCACGCCAAACAGGCCGTTGAAACTAGACATGGAACAAATCATTAGTAACAGTGAAAATCATATGATTTTTTTTTTCATATATCATATCTGCTATCCAGCTTTAGAATCACAGTGATAATGATTTCTGTTGGTGGTGTGATTTTGGTGAGAGAATTAGCACGGCGATAATGCGAGCGGCAGGATCGAGCGAGACGCACTTACTTACAGCGCTATGAGTGCGAGTAGCGCATTCGATCGCACTATGGCTCGCCGTTTCAGTCAATGTTCACATTCTAAATTAAACTTTAAGGCCATAAGAAAAAGGCTTACTCTAAAGATCTGCTATGGTGCTAAAGATGCATTAGTTTCACTAGAAAGTTTTTGTAAAGTAAACTAGATGGCGATTTATTACCTAATTAGCGAGCGAGTTGATATCAATTACTGCAAATTATTTTACTTTTCATTATTTAATGAAAATAAATAATACAGGTCTCAGATTTTTTTATCATGTTATTTCTATAAAAAACAAGCTTTAAAAATTTAGTTTCATTCAAGATTACACCCGAACAAAGTGAACTATGTAGCTAAATACATACATTGCAAGTTAAATAAAAGCACGTAAAAGCAACAATAATTGCTATAAAAATCATTCAAATTAATTACGGCGAGAAATCACGGCTAATGAAAAATCACTCCCACATGATATGTCATGATAAATCATACCCAATTAAAAACAGCAGGAGTGAAAAATAGCAGGTGTGAAAAGTAGCAGGTGATTGCACTGTGACAAAAAAAATCATTTTATCATATGATTGTTATTTGTAAATAGCAATCATTTCCATGCCTAGTTGAAACCAACATCGATGAAATTCGCCAAAACCAACCATTACCTATTATAATAATTACACAGACAACCAGAGGAAATCATCTTTACAAAGCATTACAAAAGACCATTAAAATCGCAACCTAACCAACACATCTCACAAAGCTCACCTGCTCAATCCTCGCCTTCTCCAGCTCCTTCTGCATATCATCAAGAGCCACTTCAGCCTTCCTCAGCTGCTCCATGTCACGCAGCATCCGCTGCACCTGGTGCCTCGAAGCGCGGCCCGCTCGTAAAGCCGCCCACCCACCAGCGACTGCTCCCAAGAGTAGGGAAGCAAGGAGCCAGTCCTTCCATCTGCTACCCTCTGAGGAAAACGGCTTGTGGTAGACTAGTATGCTTGGAAATTTGAAAGTAATACTGCATAATATGATTTGAAGCTTTTGACGGCTTTGCGTTAATATTTGGTGGAAGTAGAGTATGTCTGGGGTGGTACTTCTGTCCTTCCTATTTCAACCACAATTTTTGACCCACATAATGGTAAGTGGCATCCACACCCATGGACATCGTTAATCTTAAGTGTTTTATTTATCACTATTGAATGTGATTATGATATCTGCTAATGATGCATTGCGGAGCGCGGGCTTCAGTTGGAATTCCAATAATGGCGGCTATTCGCTCCCTTTGACCGGAACACAACCACTTATAAACGTGATAATTAAGAAGGTTGAAATAAGAAGGACAATAGCACCGCCCAAGGCGAGATATGAACAAAAGAAACGCATCAACTTCTCGTTCCCGCGGCGGGAACAAGTCCAAGAAAGGAGAGAGACAGCCAGTGAGGTAATAGCAATAAAGGTCATTTCAACTAAATCGTATGTTTTTCAACCGAATCGATATTTCACAACAACTTTAGTAACCACGAAACAGTCTCGATTAATGATAACTATGCAGCACTGGTTTGCCGGCTATAAGATGAGCAATATACATACACATTTATTTGACGAACATACATGTTTCAGCAAGAAATGGATATAACCACTGTTATTCGTTCACCATTTATTTTTCTTCATAATTTTAAATCGTACAGGTAACAAGTCGCCCGTCGATCTGAGGATTTTATCTACACATTTATTTTGAAAGCAGCTGTAACGTCATCTGTAGGTGCTATTGATTTTCAGTTCGCTTTATTCCGACAAGTTTTGTTCCAGTATATTGAATGCAGTTTTTTTATGTAAATTAATTCGCTTTCTATTAAAGTAATGTTTATCCTTTACAATGATAACCACAATTAAATGATTCTTACATAATAGCGTAAAGCAGATAGTACAAAAAATTACCTACTAATTGTCAGTATATCAAATTAAATGCCAATAAATATAGATTATCATACAATCATTAGTTTAAATATATAGACCTTCCTACCATTGTAAGATATTTTTTTTTTAATATTTCCCCGATTTTTTTAGGATTCACTCTAGTTAATTCATTCAAAAAAGAACTGACAGATTGGTTGATTGACTGTCAAAACTAATCCGCCAATAACGTCCATTACTTGTGGGTTCATTCGACATCGTTTTGTTACTTTTTTTGACATTGACATTGATACATTCAAAAGAAAACAACATGGTAACTTACAATTTATTTTTCGCAAATTATTTATTATTTTTTTACAAGATTTTTAGATTAAAAATTATGGCAGTTTAAGGGGGAAAAGGTTACTCATGAGTTAATCTTTCATGCGTACTACTGACCATTAGCAGGTGAAAATCCCATATTGAGTTTAACCATCATCTTTGTGATGAATTAATGTGCATTTACATATTATCTCAATTATGAGGGTTAAAGAGTCAGATAAAAATGATACACTCCATATTCAATCATGAATTCAACAATCGCCTGTTACGCGCCTGTCCAAGAGGTCATTCAGCTTGAACGCTACTTACTTTATTCTTGAAGGTTTCAGGACAGGTTTTTGGTTATAGCAAAAAATTAATTATTCAGTTACTAGAACATAGAAACTAGCGATGACTGCAAACAGGTTACGAGCTACTAGTAAAAGATATTTAATATAACCATTTAAAACATTGCACGTTAACTACAACCGATTCCGAAAATAACATTTACAGTAGGCATTTAAAATCTACGATACGACGTGTAGTTACAACTCAAAATAGTTTTTATACATAGGCACAATAAGACACCATCTTCGTCCCACATTTTTTTGCAAACCAAACGAACCTTTTATGTCATAACCATTACGCACAAAAAATATTTAAACGCGTTATGGCTCATCGTCGAACAAGCAAATATATCAAAATATGACTATAAATATTTTGATATTTTGATCTGCTTTGTGTAAGAATTAGTTGTGGATCCGGACACGTGTCAATAAGTACTTAAAAGTGTGTTTCCACAAACTAATTTGTAGTTAGATTCCTAACCAGAACCAGAAACCCTACCGTTAAGACCGTACGTTTTCACATCAAGTGCCTAGATGGTCAAGGGTTTTTGGGTGTTTTATAAAATAACAACCAAAAAAATTTGTTTTAAATATATTTATAAAATATATTCCAATATATTCAATTCGGGAACATAATTATTCGAATATTTAATATCAACTATTATTACATTTTCTATTATCGGGTTGGCAAATAAATAATGAGCGACATACATGACTTTATGTTTGTATTTATTTATTTAATAATTAACTATTAATAGTTAACAATATAATCACCGTCGTTATCTACTACCATCCGCCAACCATTCAGCAAAGAGTGGATGGCATCCCTGCAAAACTTCGCCGGTTTTGCTTTGAAGAATGCACCTGATGTTCATCATCGAAGCTTTTTCCTAGTAAATGATTACTGAGAGACCGGAATAAACTGAAATCCGTTGGGGCTAAGTCCGGTGAATATGGAGAGGGTGTGGCACTATTTCCCAGTTGAGCTCCAGTAGCTTTAGTCAGGTACTCTTAGCGATGTGCGGCCGGGCATTGTCATGGAGGAAAAATATTTTGTCATGTTGTGGACGTTTACGACGGAGTTCAAGCTTTAGATTTTCAAGTTGATTACAGTATACTATTGCCGTCATCGTCGTATTAGTTCCCAATATATTACTCCGTGTATATCCCACCAGACCGAGAGCATCACTTTCCGAGTATGAGGATCTTTTTTGGCGTAGGTTTACCTGGTTCGTTGCGGCCCAGTCACTGGCGCTTGCGTGTGTGGTTGATATAGATAACCCACTTTTCGTCTCCAGTAACGAGATGGTCTAGCCAGCTAAATGTGCGATGGCACGATAAAAATTATGCACAGATATCTGCACGGTAAGTCAGTTGATCTTTGTTCAACTGGTGGGGTACCCAAACACCAATTTATACGTCTTCCCCAAACCGTGCAGATACTTTCCACCGTGCCATGAGAGCATCCGAGTTTAAGAGCCAAACTGCGCGTATTGCTTCGAGGATCTTCTTCAATAAATGCCTTCAGTTTATTTATATCTATTTCTACCGGACGCCCAGACCTTGGTTGATCGATCAAGGAATAGTTGCCCTTGCGGAATTTTTGGAACCACCGCTTTGCTGTAGCCTCGGAGACTGCATCATCAGCTATCCTCTGGCATATATCCCGTGCAGCTTCTGCAGCCGAATGCCCAGATTGGTACTCATACAATAAACAGTGCCGAATATGCGTTTTAACATCACTCATTTTTTTCGTGGTTCTTTACGCAATGACAACCGAAACATTACTGACGGCATGCTTTTTTTTGTCCCCCGTTTGGGCAGGAAGCAAAAAATGTCTTTCCGCGTACCTCTCGCGCGCGTTACAAGGCATCTGGAACCAGCTCCGAACGAGCACTACCCACTAAAAAAATTTTGCCACACAGCCTTCATCTGAGCGACGAGACGGGAACCTCACGACTCGCTCTTTATATACCCCCTACAACAGTAAACACTTACGAGAACGTTCTCAACCTTACCCGAAATTTCCAGAAAAAAAAAACTGAAACGCTCTTTACTTATTAGCCAACCCGATATTTATGTAATTGAAATATTAATTCTTTGCGAAGACACAAATATAATATTAATTTAAATCATATAAAGACCAAAAAAAAAAACTTTACGATGTCATGCAATGCATAAATCAGATTGAAAAAAGGACAAAATTAAAACAGCACTGCAAAGAAACATGCAAATCTATGAGTTAGTCCAATTACCTCCATAATTTAAGTCCATATACCATCCATTTATCATGAACAAACACACACAAAGAACAATATAATCGCACAACGTTCACGGAACACGAGCCACAAGCTCATTGAAAACATCTACGGGGAATTAAAAAAACATCAAAAACAAAACAGCCGCTGCGACAATGTTCACGCAAATCAACGGTTGAACTGAGGTTAAAATAACGCTCATTCAAAAAATGATGTAACGTAATGTGACAATAAAAGTTTTAAATTATTTGGATTTATTATTTTTTTAGTTTGGGTTCAAGTTGATCTACTAGGAGTAAACAATATTTTCTTTGTTTTTCCTCTGAGGCGGCACTACAGTCCTTCTTATTAAGACCGCCATTAGTAATCACATAAACATGGTAGTGTTCCGGTCAAAGGTTGAAGCATACAAATTAAGCTGTGCTAATAGGAATTGAACATATAACGTACAACTTTTCTAATTATTTAACCTACTTCAAAAACGGGTGATTCTCAATTCGTCTGTATATTTTGTTACTTATATTAGGGTACAGTTTTGTTTGTTTCTGGTCAACTTCAATGATTTCTTTTGCATTGAGATCAGTTTGGCTTCAAGTTGATATAAGTGCAGCTCCCTGGCCTTCGCAAAGCCATGAAACTTCACAAAATTTTATAGGAAATATTTGGTTATTGGCATTTTGTTAATTTTGTGGCATCCATTATAATTTAAAAAGCGAAAACTGACTTCAGGTGCACAAATTTACGTCGTAAAACCAAATCTAATATACAAAAACATTTTATTAACTAATAAGAATAGAATAATTTCACAAAAATGTCACAAAAATAATGTGAACAATATAATCATTTTCATGGTCACCCTACGACGAGTTAATAACAAGCTACAGGTTGTAATAACACAATATGTGACTCGCCCACACTTACTATACAAGTTTGATGTTTCATTTACGACTATTGAGTGTTAAAATAATGATGAGTCAATAAGTAATCCTAATATTATAATAGAAGATTAAACGAACTTCCAAGTGAAGTTCTATCGCTATTATATGAGTCGCTTCATTCAAGATAGTATTGAATTAACAAGGTAATCTTTTTAAGGTACTAGGTACTTCGCACAGTTTTAGAGTATGTCATTTGACTTATTCAAAAGCTTCCGTCTGTTTACTTGATCAACCCCGGTCCCGACAAGTCTTCATTCTTTTTTCGTGCATGGTAACAAGCACACGTCTTATACCAACCAGTAACTTTATAGTTTAATATTAAATATGTTGTAAATGGTGTACTAAAAGTGTACTAAAGGTTTGAAAATTAGAACAAAAATTACAGAATAAACGAAAGCAACTCGTTATTTATTCCGATGAGGTAAGCCATTTTATGTTTTTTCATAAGTGATTGCGGGTATCTATAAACCATAATTTCGCTTTGTTGAAAAGATGCAGAAAACACGTGTTATCTATAATAGATATACCACGTTGTCCGCTTGCATTCCTGGTAGTCTTCTACCTGATGTTTTTTATTATAAACTAAAATTTCGTTTTATCGAAAAGATGCAGAAATTCGTGTTATCTATAATAGATATATCACGTTGTCCGCATGCAATCCTGGTAGTATTCTACCTGATGATATTTATTATAAACTAAAATTTCGTTTTATCGAAAAGATGCAGAAATTCGTGTTATCTATAATAGATATATCACGTTGTCCGCATGCAATCCTGGTAGTATTCTACCTGATGATTTTTATTATAAACTAAAATTTCGTTTTAATCACATTTCTGGTAGTTTTCTACCTGATGTTTTTTCTTATAAACTAAAATTTCGCTTTGTCGAAAAGATGCAGAAAATACGTGTAATCCATAATGGATATATCACGCTAACTGCAAAAATTCCTGGTAGTCTTCTACCTGATGTTTGTTATTATAAACTATAATTTCGCTTGGCCGAAAAGATATCATCAAAGATATAATGATATATATATAACCAATGACTGGTTTGATGATCACAAAAATCTGTGAACACCCAGTTTGTTTGTCTGGGGATTTATTTAGGGTTGTATTGTGGTGGTCAAAATAGAAAAGATCGGTCCAGACGAGATCTTAACAAAGTAAGTTTTCTACCACTCATATTGTTTGAGTTCATGTACATATTGAGTACATATTGAAATAGCAAATATGCACATAGTTTGATTAATAGAACAAGGTGATTTTGTCTGACTGTCCTAGTCTTTAAGAGTATAATTTGTACAACCTATTCTTAACACAGGACTACTAAAAAAGGGGAAATTCCAATAAACAAGATCATTTGGATTAGATTTTTTAATGTGGAATTAGTTTGGAATCACTATATTTAAAAAAAAATTTAATACTCTATAGAAAATGTTCAGTCTTAACAGATAACAAAAGATCATCTGCAGTATTCAGTAGATCACCGTAGAAAATAGTTAGCAGATATGTTTTGTTACTGAAAAACGTTTATTTTATCAGCAATCATAGGCTCAGGCTGTGTAATATTTCCCAAAGGCAGAAGAAAAGAAATTACGAAAACAGATGCATTTTCAACTGAAGTCTTCGGTCGGTAACGCATCATTAGTCACATAATCACAACTACTATTAATATATATATACACCTACGGTTAATGATGGTCCATAGTAAAAAAATACAAAGAAATTACAACTCAATACCTTTTTAATGAGAAATTTCAATCATTTTAATAAAAAATATATATTTAAAACTTATGTGAACAACTCTTAAGAAGAATAATGACTATGTGGTTTGTCACAATGGCAATAATTTTATTAGCACGAATATAAAATTGTTTGCAATTATAAGAAACACGTGTCAGACACATCATCTCAACGTTGTATTGCTTAATAATAGTACATAATACAGGGTGTCCCAGAAATGACACGTAAGGGTGACGCTGGAGGTAGATGGATCTTAGGCCTATCAGATAACACCAACATGCCTCTAGTAAAAGTTTTCTGGTTTTCGAGATATTGCCAATTTTGTGATTTTTTATGAAATTTAATTTCCACTTTTTGGTCCTTTTTTGCCTACAGCTGCTACAGTGTTTTTTACTAAGACTATCGTTATTAGTTAGTTGAAACAAACCAGTTATCATTTTGACGCAAACTAGCACACTTTGCTAGTTTTATTTTATTTCATTGCGAAAAACCTGACTAAAGTTTAACTGATTGCTGTGAAAAAAAAAGTATAGTGATGATACTGCACATCGTCTTAAAAAATTGCTTGTTTAATGACCTTTTCAAAATAGCATCACAATAGCCATTTGTAATGTACCGAAGTTTTATTGCCCCGCGGTCAGCGAATCTTTGACACTGGTTTAGTAAACAAATTCACCAATTCATGGCACTCTAATAAATCTGTAATATTCTCACCTCTGTAAGACATAGTATTTTGCTGCAGTAGCGGTGTTGCATTTTCAATTTGGTAATCGAAAATGCAACATTTCGCGAAATCAGTTTAAGGGACTCTGTTTCTGCCAGGCTTGCTAGCTCCCGAGTTAAAAAATGTACTATTGAAAATTTTATATCTTTATTACGCGCCATTTCGGAGTTATGGAAATCAGATATTCTCCACAATCTTACAGACATAGGACAGATTAGAGGGAAGCCTGAATTTTACGATGCGTATGCGCAGATTCAGAGTAACTTATTCATAGACACAATGAGAGAACGTAGTTTTTAAGCAAATCAAAGAACCATCTATGTCAGGTAATTTGTGCGCGCGGCCCTATGTGTGCGTTAAGCTTGAATATATGCAGCAACTGTGTGTGCATGACAAATGTGCTGATTGTATACGCACATGAAAGACAGTATGACGACTGATACTCAAAGTTCTGTTGCATATTTAAAAGCACACGCACACATAGGGCTGCTCACACAAATGAGTTGAGCCATTTATACCTGGACAAAATATGTAAATAATATAACTTCAGAATCAGCACATCTGCCTGTAGTAATCTAATATAATTAGTGCAGCCTTAATTTAACGTAGGTACCTCAATATAACGACTTCCTCGATTTAACAAATTCTTCCCTTGAATTTTTTATAAGCGTAAAGGTATTTTAATAAAATATACCTTTACATTGCGAACATTTTTGACGAACAACCTTTTCGACTTAACGAATTTTCGACTAGCAAGAAAAAGTATACATACCTCTAATTAATGAATTTTGTCAACCCAAAACCTTTACATAAAGTTACCACCAATGTATGACTTTTAATCTCATAGGGTGCTATAAATAAAAATCGTCTATTCCAACCATAGTACGACTGTACTCTAGGACTTGTTAATCCAAGAGTAACAAAGTGTTAAGTTTGTAATTAGTTTGCCATTAATAAACAAGGCGTAACTTCGGAGTAACAATACACACTTTACACCGGTTATAATACGAATGTTATGGCAACTCTCAATATTTAAAAGTAAAAAGAATGAGTTAATGAATGATAATGACAGCAAAAACTGTCAAGCAACTATCAACGCTTCAGGCGCCTCCTTGTGTTGTTGAATAAATTTAAATTGTGTCTGCTCCAACTGTTCTGTGTTCTGCGATTCCTGATATGGGCTCGATTAAACATTTCTTCGCTTATTAATCGCTGTCAAAACTTTCAGATGAGGTGGTATGGTACCTCTTGTATCACCAACTAGCCTGTTTTTTATTAACTCGATAATGAAAACGGCAGTAGATCGACTAAATCTGTACTTCGATTTAAACTCAGATTCCTGAAGTTCTTCCAGAGGATTCTTACGTATTTTATAATGATTCACACGCCTCAATAATGGGACCTGGTTATAAACCTCATTAATTTCCTCTATCACTCTCATATCATATCTTTCCATTCTTATTTTACAAAATAAATACACAGGGAACTAAAAAAGTTGCGGTCAAAAAATGAAATCATAGATAACTATATATAAGTACCTACCTACTTATTCTACGCATTCTCCATGCTTAGTCATTCGTTAAACTATGTAGCGCCAAGGATTAAGTCTTACTTCGAGTTTAGAGTTGGAATAGC
Source organism: Marasmarcha lunaedactyla (assembly GCA_923062675.1). Classification (NCBI taxonomy): domain Eukaryota; kingdom Metazoa; phylum Arthropoda; class Insecta; order Lepidoptera; family Pterophoridae; genus Marasmarcha; species Marasmarcha lunaedactyla. Next base: position 9,492,118 of record OV281358.1, read on the forward strand.
TTATTCCCTCCTTACTCCATATTTATTAATACAAAATGTCATTACGTCAAATATAAAACTAGGTTTAAAATTAATCTTACTTTAGTCTGTGTTTATTAATAAGACCTATATTGTATATGATTCATGTCGCGACAGGTTAAATAATTTGATAAAAATGTGTTATCATTTATTAGTAGAAGTTGTTCAGTATAACGAAATGAGTGCGTAATGTTGAGGTGAATAAAACCACTTTTTTTTTAAGGAAGGAAAATTCGTTAATAGGAGGTAAAATATTTTTTTTTACCTCTTTATAACGAATTTTAAACCAGCCTAACCTCAACATAACAAACCTCAGTTCAACGAATTATTTGATATAACGAATATTTACTTATTCCCTTCCGATTAGTTATATCGAGGTTGCAATGTACTCAGTAAGTTATTGAACTAGCTCTCAATCAAAATATTGCTTTTACCTATTGCTTTTCATAATTAAATCCCATCTCCTTTTATTTCCCAATTGAAAATTCACAAAAATCACCCAACATCAACATACAGTCAAATAATTATCCTATCCATTAAAAAAAAAATTATTAGTATCTTATATCACAGAACCATAGACAATACCTTTCGGGGGTCCGAATAAAACAACATCCATGGCCTTCAGAGCCAACTTCTGTTTGTGAATAGGATCCTTGATGCCAAGCACATTGGTCAGGTAGTACATGTTGTTCACAGCCAAACTGTAACAACAGAAAACTTATTTATTATATTTATTAACTAATATTATCATGTTATAAAAATATTGTAATCAAAATGCAGAATATTGTAGACAAAAGGTAGATTTTGGGTAAATGACGTTACTCGTAAATCGGCCCTATCGCGTGGCCATTTGAGAGAGACGAACTTACTGCCCTGGAGTGCCAGTTAATGCCGGCTCGAACACGTGAGCAGCGCCTCTAAGGTACAATTGTGTGAAAAAGTATTTTAAGAATAGATGTAGTAAAACTATAACCAATCTTACCGAGGAAGTGTGGCGCCAGTGACTCTATGTTGCAAGAAGAGAGCTCTATACTGCGGTAAGTCCACCGATTCCGTCAGCCAATCCACTGTCTGCTCCACCGTCCAATTGTGTACCTGGTGGGCAAAACGAGGCATCAGATAAAATTAGCTGCCAAACCAATTATAATCAGAACAAAAAAAAAACAATTCAAGTAAGGGTGACCCTAAATTTGCTAAATTCTAAATAAGTATAAATAAAGTAAAAATCGGGCGATAAGAAATAATAGATCAAAATTATATAAAATAAATAAATTGTGAATTAAAATTATTAATACGAATTACCTAAGCACTTAAGTTATCTTACCGGTGGTTACGCATAAACCTTGACATCAAGTATGCCACGGGTATAACATTTTCAAGGCTGTCATATTAGTTCAAACTTAGTTTAATATAGGTCCTGTAGGAATATCGACGGACGATCTAGTGTATAGTAGAATAAAGTTTATTTTACATTTTGTTTGCGGATCTCATTCCTGATTTTCGCGTACTTTGTAACTGAATTTTAAGTTATTACATTTTAAATACTTAAGTTCGAAAGTTCATTAAACAACGGAAGGAAGCAGTCAACTTTACACTAAGATTTGTGATTAGCGAGATTTTGGACGAGGCCAGCGAAAATTTTGCTTAGGAAATAATATCTAGATGACTATATTTATTTGTATAGTTTTACATCTTATATTCAACAAGCACTCTTTAAAATACAACATATTGTAGAATAAAGTCTACCCTCCACCCCAACATTTAAAAAAAATTAGATATTGCGAATTAAGTAACACTTGTCGACGCCAAACGCTTTGGCAACTTTGGCACTTAACTAGAAATTCATGACCAAACGTGTTGAGGAGCCCCACCCCCCTGCTTACCAGGAAAATAGAACAAATCCTCATCTACCTAATCACTTTTTCAATTAATGCTTACACGTATATTTTAACTAAAATTTTAATTAAAATTATGTTACCAACGTAACTACTTATGTTGATAATACTATTTTAAATTGTATAACAGACGTTTCTAATTTTGTATATGTTCCTCTAAACAACTATGAATGGTAGTAGACTATCACGGGTATTTGAACTACAATTTGAGGAATTCACGAGGTCTCCCGAGATTTGGTGCTTAATTCAAACGTTAGTAAGTATAAACACCATATTCTGCTAAGGAAGAAATAATACAACATAATTGAAAATGATAAATTATGTATCTGACGTTTCATCAGAATATTCCTTCCCCTAAAACACATTACCAAACGATAATCCCCAAGTAAATTTTCCCAAATGAAATACTACTACAACAAGTTAATGAACGTTAGCACAGTACAGCATGCGGTTTCTCTCCATCCTTTCTACTCACATGCAAAACAAGCTCTTCGAAAAACGTATCGCCAAAAGCATTTCACCGTCTAGTCAGAACAAAAATACTGGCATATAACAACGAAATAAATATAAAATTATTGTGATGTTCGTATCCAAAATTAATGATAGTTATAAGAATATATTTGTGAAATATCGCTAGCCGCGTGCGCTGCGTTCATTATTGAATCGGTCCATTATTTCGGTATGTAAATACTAAGTAGCAATTGATTAATGGTTTACGGTAGGACTGTGCATTTGAGTTGGCAGTTCGTTGTATATTTAGTTTATGAGGTTTATTTGTTTTACAATGTTTTAGTATTAATGATTCTTTGCTCACAATGTTATTTATAGTTACTTGAAAGTATTTGACAATAATATCGATAGGCCGCTTTACCACACTTGTCGGCGCTACCCATTTATTTAGACTAGATCTAATTAGGTAGTTCATTCCGGCTTAATGCAGCCGAAAAGTGTGGTAAAGCGGCCTATCGACTCGCCAAAAGCCGAACGGCATAAGCTGGGGCCTTTTTATTTATTTATTTATTTTTATTATTTATTTTCACAGAACCAACAGCACTTAAAACATATTACACTGATAATAAATTTAAATATACATACTGCCAATAATAGGTTCACAATTTTTTAATTAAACAGTATCGAGCAGAATAATTATAACTATAGTACGCAATATAGTGTGTGGATAAAGTGCATGTGTTTGTGTATGTGTGAGTTTGTATGAGTGTGTGTGAGAGTGAGAGAAATCAGAAGTGTGATGCAAATCTTATATTGCAAGCATACCAAGCATACCATATTTATTTGTTATCAGGTGACAGTGTAATTGTGATTTGCTTTTTTAATGACTGTTTTGATAATTGAAACAAATCGAGAGACTGAAATTGTTTATTATAACAACACAGTATTCGACAAATTACAGAGTTTTCAGCATAGTTACAGTGACTAAATGGAACATCAAATAAAGAGCAGTGTCGCGTACGCCTAGTTCGTGTTCTTAGTTGCATGACTAGAGAGGTTAACTCGGGACTATCAATGCGATTGCTGCAGATATCATGCAGGAACAACATTTGCAACAATATTCGTCTGTCTTTTAGGGGTAATAATTTGTGATTGCGACACAATATATCGTAATTCCCTTTTTTCAGCTGGGTGCGATAATTTAAGATTTTGAGGAATTTGGATTGGATCTTTTCGATTTATTGGACGTATAATACATACTGTGGGTTCCAAATTACACAGCAATACTCCAGCATACTCCGAACATATGCATAGTATAACAATTTTATGCAATCAGAGTCTGAGAAAGGCCTAGTCACACGTAAAATAAACCCAAGGTTTTTGTAAGCCTTTGTAACAATGACGTTGATGTGTTCCGTCATTGACAATTTTGAATCTAGAAGGATTCCCAGGTCCCTAACAATATTAGCGGAAGTCAAATTTTCACCGTGCAAAGTGTACTGAGTCAAAAGCTTTTTCTTCTGATGAGTGAACGTTATTTGAAGACATTTCGTTACATTTATATTAATACGGTTGGTCTCATAATACTGACACAAGTTGTTGAGGTCTATTTGAAGTTTAATAGAATCTTCTACTGATTTTATGTTGGCATAGATTTTTGTATCGTCGGCGAACATAAGAAATTTTGCAATTTTTGCAGACATTTATGAAATTGGAGCGATGTCCAGCCTCAGTCCTCTGTCCAGTATCACAGCCTGTGATCGATTACATAGGTAAGACTCAGTCCACTGGAGCAGGTTTCCCCGAATTCCAAGCTCTTGGAGCTTTCGAAGGAGAATGTCATGATCAACGCGATCAAATGCCTTCTCAAGGTCAGTGTAAATGGCGTCTATTTGAAAGCCTTCGTCTATTCCTCGGAGCACATCATTTACAAAGATAGCCAAGTTGGTATTAGTAGAACGGCCCCGCACAAAGCCGTGTTGTTGTGAAGGTATATTGCGTATAATTATTGGGAAAGTGTATTTGTGAACTACCGCTTCCATCACCTTCCCCAAGACATTAAGTTTAGAGATTGGTCTATAATTTTCAACAACTGTCTTTGCTTCTTTCTTATGAACCGATAAAATATAAGCTGTCTTCCATATGTCCGGTAAATAGCCCTCGCAAAAACAGCGATTGAAAATCACAGTTAAAGGGGTGGTCAGTGATTCAGCACACCTGAGAAAGAAATAGGGTGGTAAATCGTCATATCCTGCGCTTTTGGAACTGTCAAGACTATTTAAAATTTTATATATGTCAGAATCTTCTAATTTAATGTCCGCGATGATGTCACTATATACATCCATTTTTTCCTGAAAATCTGGGTAGTTATGAGCTGGAGGATTAAAGTTTGCGCAAAAAAAATTATTAAAGGCATTGCAAATGTCAAATTCATTACAATAATTTGTATCTTTATACTGCATTATGTTAGGATAATTGGATTTGTTATCTCGCTTTGACTTCACATAAGACCACAGCAGCTTCGGACATGTTTTTATTTTTTCTTCTGACCACTTTATATAAGCTGAATAATTGACAGGTTCAAATTTTTTTATGCGGGATCTTAGTGTTGTGAAAGTTAAATAATCCATATGATTTTTATGTTTCTTCTACAGTCTGTGATATTTTGCTTTTTCTTTTATTAATTTTATTAAGGTATTCGAATACCACGGTGGGTAAACATAAGAATGAGATATTCTTACATTTGGTACATATTTGCTTATACCTAAATTCAAAATGTCATACAATGTATCTATAGCTAATTGTAACTTCATTGATATTAAAAATGTCCAGTCATAATTTGAGAAAAAAGTGTTTAATTTGTGGTAGTCAGCTTTACGGAATAATGTAATAAGTCTATTGGTCGGTTTTATGCATTTAACTGAGATGTCACTTACACTTATGCCAATGGCGGGGTGATAAATAGCCTCTTTTACAAGTGGCGACTCCGACTTTGTAATACACAGTGGTGTATTAGAAAACATCAAGTCTAAAATGTTACTACTCGAGTTTTTAATGTTATTATATTGAGTTAAGCAATATGTAAAAGTGTTTATTAAATCAGTGGCCATTTTTTGAGTTTCTATTGAACCTTTCTTAAGAATGGTGGGGATACCATTATTCCAGTTTACGTAAGGGAGACTAAAGTCACCGGCTACAATAAAACAATCATTAGGATTCGACACGAAAAAGGTTGTTATTAAATCTAAAAATATTTGAATACGCATCGGTAGCGCGCGGTTTGGCGGAATGTATGAACAAATAATATTCAAATCTCGCGCCGGTATTGTCACCGCGATACATTCTACGTCCGCATGAGTCACGCAGGCGATGAGCACCCCACCGCCGCGCGCGCCGCGGTCCGCACGGAACACATCGTACCTGTCGCTGCTACACAGTTCAGTATCTAGTATGCCCTCACACAGCCATGTCTCGGTGATCATAATTATATCAGTGCTGCTTAAAAGTAGGTTTTTATAGAATGCAATGGTTTTTGTCCGTAAACCACGTACGGTTTGGTAAAATACTGTTAAATTGTTACTATCCATAAAAGTGCCAATCTCCATTAGATTTAAAAAACAAGCTTATAAAAATGTAACCCGGTTTGAGTGCTCTTTGCGTGGGGTTTGTAATATAGTCACATATCGTTATAAATGTTCTTATAGTAATTATTATGGTAACAGAAAAATATAAAGTTATCAATGGTAATAAATAACAATAGGTAGTAATGATAAGTGATAGTTATAGTTTAGATAATTTAAATGTGATTTACAATGTACTAGCATGTTCGAAAGAATATTTGCTGATTTCTGTAGGTAGTGATAATAGCTAAGATAGGATTTTGAAATTAAGATAACGGTAACTATGAATAGAATAAGGTGTGTAATAACAGGGGCAATTAAATACTTGCGTGTGAAATGTAAGTGTATTGAAAAAAAGTGTATGTGTAAAGAAAGTTATGTAGTGATATTTTGTGTAGATGCGTACTATGTAGGGGAGGTTAATACTAACATACGATTACTGAAAACTAATAATATTACAATAATTTTCACAAGTCGGCTGATGATATTATAGGTATAGGCGGAGAGGTGTCGTTCCGGCGAATAAATATTCGACAGTTTTTTGTCCACACGTATTTTATGTTAGCTTCTTTACATTTTATTTTACATTCCTTTAGAAGGTTTTTGTTATATTTAGTGAGATGTTCGTTGACGTCCCATGTTTACGGTTATCTCCTACATCGATGTCCGAGGGTTTTATGGCACGGTGTTTGCGAGCGGCCGCAATAATGGGATCCTTGGTGCGCTGGCGGAGCCGGGCGACGATGGCGCGGCCGGCGCCGGCACTGAGCGGCCGCTGTGGCTGCACACGGTGCGCAAACTCCACATCAGCCCTGTCCAGCTCGACAGACACTGTCTTAGCGAGCTTGACGACGATGTCAATGGTGTCCTCGTTCTTAGTTTCCGGAACGCCGACGATTTCGATATTTTGCAATTCCATTGCTCTTGACGTGCGAATTCTGATTCGAGATGCTGAATTCTAATTGAGCTAGTGTCGACGTCCTTTCGCAAACGGACGTTTTCATCGCTGGTGGCTTTTAGTTCCATTTGGGTGGTGGTCATAATTTTAAGGAAATCATCATATTTTGCGCTAATGTAATTAAGGGCTGTTTCAATTGTAGAAAATTTACTTTTAATATCGCTGAGTTCGCTTTTTAGGGCATCTCGCACTAATGCCTGTAGCTCGTGTTGAGTACATACGATGGTCTCGTGCGGCCGTGGACTGTCGGCATGATTCCCTTTGCATGATTGGTCTTTCTCGTGGTTACGTAGTCCGGGTCAACACACACGGCGCTATTATCCGATACAGCTATACTTTTTACGGGAGTCTCCGAATTGTCCCCGAGCTTCGGTTGTTTGTTAACGCATAAAGGACAGGTCCACGAAGTTGACTTCTTATGGCTTTCGAGTCCAACGCACAGGTAGTGGTACGGCCGTGAGCAATTAGTACGAGAGCAGGTGATTTTTTCAGCTTGTTTAACTGACTTTTTACAAGCACTGCAGTTGGACATATTATACTGGTAATGGATATGGAAATTTCTTTTTTAATTTAGGTAATAAGAGAGGCAGTTGGCCGATTATACCTTTTGTTCTCCAAGTAAGGTAGTATTGAGAGCGACGATTTTCGATGACGCAGAGAAAGGGGACAGCGACTATAGCTTCTCGTTCTTTTACGGGGCTGAGGGGTGAAGTGTGTAGGGACCGCCGCGTGCCCCGCACTCCGCAAGTCACAAGTGTCTTCAGACGAAAAGCAACTCAAATTTAACAGAGATAAGCTATTTTTTTTAAGTACCACTAATTAAGTATTATATATAAAAGTTAGTTTCACGTCTACTCCGGTCAGCTGATTGATCGCGTATGAAATTATTATTATTATTATTCCCCATTTAACTATGATGTTATTGAAAAAAGGAAAATTGGTTTGTTCGTGTAATGCTAATATGTAATCGAAAAATTCTGAAACTTCTTTCATTCCAATCCCATTCCACCATTTAAATTATTTTGAGGGATAAGGAGTTCCGTAGGAATAAGAGTGAATCAGAACAGTGATCTCAGGACCCATCAAAATAAAAGAAACTCAAATTGATTCAACATGGATGATTTCTGAAAGGATCTACCAACAGTTCGGAATAGCCTTTTTCTATCACCCACCTCAGACCTCAGCCAGGCTTCCCAAAGCTCTTTGACGGAGATGTGCTGGTCGTCATTGTGGTGGAACGCTCGCTGCCGCTTCTCATACCCGCTGTCGTACTGCAGCTCCTCGCGAAGAAACTGAAATTAAGAGGGTTTAGAAATTAATTTAGGTGGTCATGGTATAAGAACAACTAAAAGGTATAGTGGCCATATATAAACTATGCCACATGTTTTGTTTATTTTTGGACCGCGCCACTCTTACTTTTGACATCCGAGTGGCGTCAGTGGCGGAGATGCCAGGTTCGAGTCCTCGTCGCGGCATTCATTTGTGTGATGAACACGGATATTAGTTTCGGGTTATGGTTGTTTATATGTGTATAGGTAGATATTCTATGTTTCCCCCCAGTTAGAGGTATCCATAACACAAGCTTTGCCTACTTTGGGGATAGTTCGTAAGTTTGCCTGGAGATTTTATTTATTTGGTGTAGCTTAAATAGTATTATAAAATTTGTAGTGGCACGTATTTGTGTCAGGAACATTTTTATTTTTAAGTATACTTTTGGAGGCCACCTGGATAGTTCTTACAGAAAAATAAAATTACTGACAAAAAATATCAGGTGAATCCACAGTTAATACTTAATGAAATCACCCTTAATTTGAAGCAGTCAGCTAAAAAAGACTGCACGTCAGATAATAACCTTGATGAAACTCTTTCGGGTTTTTCAGTAACGCTTTTAAATGTCAGTCACAGTTGGTAATAAGTCAATTCTGTTTATTGTAGATATCCATTACATCCGTTAGTTAAATAAAAATAGTCGTGAATTCAAACAATTCGAAATAGAAACGGATGAGGAAAACCCAAAATGTACCTGAATTCATGGTTTTCCCAGATGTTGAATTTAGATACAAATATAACTATGGCACGCTTCGGCTCAAAATTTTCCTGCTATTGCCATAATCTAAATGTACCAAATTTTTTTAATATTTTCACAGCATCGGGAACACGGCTCACCTGATGGTAAGTGGTATCCATGGACCTAGTAGTAGGAATGTTTTTTTTTTATAAATATTTAATGTGATTATAAATATGTGGTCTCCAGTCGGGATTGGCTTTGTTCTAGAAATTGCACCTGCTGTTCCTTCCCCTTGACCAGAACACAACCACGTAAATATGGCATTAAAAATAGAAAGTACCGTACAGTTGCCGTAGAAAGTTACTACTGAGTTTCTTGCTGGTTTTTTGGCAGTAGATGACCCTTCCGAACCAGTGGTAGTTTCAACATACGGCGCCCTAAGCCGAGGTCCGTGCCTTCTCGGGTGCCCTTAGGCGTATCGTATGTAGGAGCAGTTTAAGTTCCGGCTAAGCGCCCTCAGCGCTAGGCCACAAAGTCTGGTGAAATTTAAAAGGCTAATAGGGCCATAAATAAACTGTCCATTTCGAAAAAAATAAATTTAAAAAAACCTAGAAAGTACCGTACAGTTGCCGTATAAAGTTACTGTAGTACCGCTCCATATGAGATCTTAACAAAAGAAACTCTACCACTAAATTTATCTGTAAGTATGCTGCACTATCCCTTGTTGTAATATAACACACGCCCATTATTTGCATACACCATTTGCATGTGGTAAGTAGGTGAATCAGGCAAGTGAGTGTTTCATGTAAACGGGAACTGTATTGGATATGGGTTACAATTTTACATCTGTTATCAGTGTGAGTTAAGCATAGTTTTAAGAGACGAGAGAAGAGTGTTCCTACATATAGAGTGCTACACAATTCGCAGTCAAAGTTTGTCGGGTACTTGCCCAAACCCATGGTAAAAATAAGTCCCGATAATAAAATAGCTAGGTATGTCTTCGTTAGAAACTAGTAGTCACAAATAAATCTCGAAAATATTATATCTTAGACAATGGCTCCAAGGTAAGCTCGTGTTAGGATGATGTGATGATGAGAGAACGAGCTATAGAAAACATCTTTCTCTGTGAAATGAGCTTACAGGATTTAGACGGCCGAGTGGCGTAGCGCTTAGTAGCCCTGTCTCATATGCCGGAGGTCCCAGGTTCGAGTCCTGGCCGAGGCATTTATTTGTGTGATGAACACAGATGTTTGTTCTCGGGTCATGGTTGTTTATATCTATATATGCATATGTTCGCTGTATCGTCATCCATAACAAAAGCTCTGCTTACTTTGGGGCCTTACAGTTGGTGTTGTTGTCTGGGGATTTATTATTATTAAATAACAATGAACCACAAAGATGTAACATGAATTAATGCATTTATTTTTAAGTATATAAATGAATAAATCCACAAATCTCATGTGGATTATTCGGAAGTATTCGTGATTCTTGTTTTAGACATCAATTTACATCAAAACACCATTAAGGAATAGATTTAACGTACATATTTTTATCATACGATAAGTCTACTGGTTAAATACATTGGTCAATAAGAGATGAGCAGATTTACTGATCAAACCATGATACACCGCAAAAGACAAAAAAAAGACAAAATACGACATATTGATGATTTACGTGAGCACTCTATCTTGTAAAAAAAGGATTTTATGTTTACCTTTTTATCGACCAATTGCAAAACCACTGAGACGATGATTCCCACAGTTTTATCATTATTAGACCTTTTCTACTTTTTTTATCGAAGAACTCGGTTTATTTTTACCCCATTGGTCTTTTAATTTCACCGAACCTCGTGGCGCTTACCCGGAACTTAAACTACTCCTACATAAGATACGCCTAAGGGCACCCGAGAGGCCACGGACACGGACCTCGGCTGGGGACATTGTATATTTATACGACCACTGCTTCGAAAGAAGCACCACCCAAAAGTAGCACCTCGATTATAAATTCTAAAGATACTTTACGAGCATCGCCCGTGCTATCACAATTGCTAAATCTATCTCTATTAAAGAAGAACTATTAATTATTTCAGACTATTGCGGTTATCTATAAATTTGAATCAAATAATAGTTTAAATTTTAAATAACAGTGAGTTTAGTGTGAGTTCCAATAGCAGACGATCAAGAAAAACGAGTAAGTGAGTAGACCGACTGGTCTTGCCTCTAATTGTCCCTGACCAGTCTTCATGATCATGGCGCCTGCAACGGTGCCAAGATATGCAAGATATAACTCAAAAATCAAATTCAAAATCGCGATAAGAATCCCGTTAGCTTCTTAAATGATATTCTAAAATGCTACAACATTCAAAAAAAGTTTAAATAATAACAGTGTTTGCAAAACAATTACAATCCTACACATTCGCAATCCAACCGATGACCACGGCAGAGTCATTGCAAAGGACAATGGGACATATTTATTGATATTAATTTTAATTGCTCATTCAAACTGACACGCAAGCTAACCAAGCCATTAATTAATGTTCATAGTTCAATGATAAAAAACCAATTGCAATTTGGTAGCAGTTTCATGCTGAATTATATTTTAATTTGATTTTTGTATGTTTGTTGTATACGATCAACTGATATACATTTATATATATTCGTTTTTTTACTTATTTTACTTAGAAATATTCGTTCTGGTATTCCGTAGGATACATTTTTAGATAATTTTGAGATATCTTCTTATTGCAGATAAAACCTAAAGGTTTTTTCAAAGTTGTTTCTACGTTTGTCTACTCCATGTTCCTAACTTAATCGTTCATTCGATTGTGATAGGAATTTCTCGAGTTCTTCGGAGGCCTAAACAAAAACCCAACAAAAAGACTTGTCTATATAACAATATTTTTATACGAAGGAAATATTATTTCTTTGTTTATATGCAATCAATACAAATTGAAACTACCGACCCAATTTCAAAAATTCACTTTTAAAAAGATACCTTATGCAGATGATACCTAAGCTAAATTTGAGTTAAAAATTCCGAAATCGAGCGCTGCGATAGTGAAACTGGGCGGACTTCTCGCATTCGATAAAAATAATCCTTTTAGGTGTAATACCGCAAACTTGAGACTAGATCTAACTTTTTACGAATATATTGAGGCCATTGGAGGATTGTGCAATTGCTCCATACTCAATACTAACCGCGCGTCGCCAACACACGAGCTACTTACAGTCCTGTACAGGTATTTGAGAAACATTACTACACAAACTCATCAAATTTGGTTCGTTTGAACAAACGAAAAACGATAACGCATAATGTAAATAAATATACTAATTCAATTTCTTTATTTTCTCGATTACAGCTCCTGTGAAAACTTGTGCGAGCGTTTTTTTTACATTATGTATGCATTCTTATAAGGTTATATAATACCGGAATCGGAGAAACTGATAGGGATAGAGCTTTATCGATAAACGTAACACGATAACAGACCCGATATGAATTTCCCAATCCGACGCTATAATGTTTTGGGTTCTTCTCACAATTTTTTCCCAGTTTTCGGCAGTTACTTCCGCACATGCATTTTTTAATAAATCTTGTTTGCCGTAAAAGGGGGATGGGTATTGATTCGGGCGGCATGTCCTTTGATTTGTGCCCATATTAGTTCTATAGCATTGTACTGGCAATGATACGGCGGAAGTCGAAGAACCCAATGACCACATTCGGCAGCTATTTCGTCGATAACATATCTGTTAGGGAGGTTTTTTTTCGATTTTAAAATATTTACTAATTATACTTTTAATAAAGTACTATCCACATTTTCGCCATGACGTTGGAGCCAATCAATTATCTCTTGTTTTTTATGGCCTGCGTCGGCATTTTGTCAATTTGTCTGGAGTGATATGTAGCGTTGTCCATAATAATAATGGACGGTCTTCCAGAGATTGCACCATTTCTTTAAACCATCCTTCGTAAATCTCCGAGTTCATTTATTCGTGGTAGTCCGCTGTTTTCTTGGATTTAAAGGCCAGTAAAGCATCTAACATGAATCCTTTCGTAGACCCTGCATGGCATATGATAAGGCGTTCACCTTTTCCCATTGGCACTGAACTAGTGGAAGCGGCGGCGTCGTCAGTCCAGTTCTTAGATACTGTGTGGTTTGCATTTAACCAAGTCTCGTCAGTGAAAATAACATTTGACCAATCTGATATCTTTTTGGCTTCGCTCAAAAATTCGCAGCGAGCCATAGCAACGTCGTGACGCTCCATCAATATTTTACGTTTGTCCGATTTTTTATAAGAAAATCCAATTTCTTTCAAAACTAAGCTTAATGACGATTTTTGGCCATGGAACAAACCACATTCACGTAAGGAAACAACAAGTTTTTTAAGTGTTGGAATTTCTTTGCGCAAGTAATAGTCATATATATGACGGCGAATAGCATCAGCGTTGAAGTTGTCAACCGATGTCACACGACGTGGTTGGCGTTTTTCTTTGGCGTACGAAGCTTATTTTCCTGCATGCCGCTTGTTTTAATTTTTAGCTTCGGTAGTAATTTTTTAAACAGTAGGTCCACTAATTCCTGATGCGGCCGCAACACACTCTCGCACTTGCGACAGTGGTAATAGGGGGCCACCATTTTGATACTCTGCTTCAAAGTAATTACGAACCTTGATCACCAGTTCTCTAGCCTGCCTTTTCAGAACAGATCCTTTCGGCATTTTGATATTTGACAGCTGGGCAGCAATCAACACGGAGGAACACAACGTAACGTATGGATAATGTGAAAAAACTCAGCGAACAGAAATGTAGTGACTAGCACGACCGTCTTGTTGCGAGTGACAGATTAAAATAAAACAAAAAATGGCGGTAGGCCATTGAGTGTGAAAAACCTTGAAAAAATATATTTGAATATTTTTGTTGTATTTGTCTTTGTTCAAAATATAATAAATATATGCGATCGATATCATTACTTATTTGGTCACAACACTACATTATATCAAATTAGAACTGTCGTCGAGACAATAAAGAAATGAAAATAGTATAAATTATCTATAAAATATCTAGTTAAGTCACAAAATAAAAATAATGCTTACTTGCGATGAGATCCACGATAAAAGTGATTATTACTCATTTCTGTGTGTTCGTTGTAAAGAGGCTAGTCAAACGTTTACTTATTTAAAATTGAATTCAAAATAGTCAATATGAAATCAAGATTATTTAGAAATGTTACGTATTTTTTATTAGTTAATATATCTAATAAATAACAAGAAGATAGCTGCTAAAAGGCGTTGGCGTTTTGCTCAGCCACGCGCCTAAAGAGTTTTCTTACTTACATCATCACTCTCACTGAGGTCGACATTGCCGTTGGCATCATCATCAAGCTGTCTGTGAAGCTGGGTGATGGCCTCCATGCCAGCCCGGTCTTGCAGACAGGATGGCTCATTCTTGCAGGCTTCCACTAGTACTGGAATTATAAAGATAGAACATTATATTTTAATGCATCTAGGTATGTGTAACACTTTTTATACGGATTTAATGGGTTTTAAACATATTTTCGTTACTTTATATTATATTATATTATTCACATATTTTATATTAGGGTAAAATCCGGTTAAGAAGCGTATAATTCAATTTAATAAATTGTCAAAAATTAAGGAAATATTATTTACTAGCTGTTACACGCGGTTTCACCCGCGTTATTCTAAATTTCGTGGGAATATCGGGATAAAAAGTATCCTATGTGTTATTCCAGACTATAAACTATCACTGTGCCAAATTTCATATTAATCCATTCAGTAATTTTTACGTGAAAAGTAACAAACATCCAGCCATACAAACTTTTTTATAATATTAGTAGGATGTAACATTGCCGTTAGCAATGCCGAAAGGTGTTCTAAAGGTAAAAACTATCTGTTTTATACCGTATAGAAATTCTATGTTCATTCGAGTGTATTATTTATTTTCTTTGTTTAATATTACAATGTGTACAGTAAATAAACAATAGTTCAAACAAGCCTAGTTCTTTTCTGTAAAAACTTAAAGCATTTCGATTGAATATTATATTCAGCATTAAAATACTTGAATAAAAATGTAAATATGGTCTTTTTTCTTTTTTTTTCTTAAAAAAGTTCCTTAATATAGATTATGCTAAACGAATCTTTACTTAGGAACTTTATATCAATGCAAATGGTAACGCAACGCGGAATCATAAAAACAACTACTTATTCAATTTTGTATTATATCTTGAAAATTTAAAATTGATATCAAGACCGAAAATATCTATTTATATAATTTCAGCCAAGTCTCACTTGATTCAAGCAGAAAGAGCACAAAGAACAGTCCTAAAGGTAATGCTCAAGAAATGTCTGAGGTATCCAGCTGAAAGCTTATACAAGGAAGCTGGCGTACTAACCATACGGCACTTGTGTTTCCTTAGGACTGCTCTTAAGACTCACAGGTCATTATTATCTTCACCTGACTATCAACTGATTGCTAGCCGCCGGACCTGTAGAATTAACCAGCCACCAGTGAATACCAGTTTTGCGCAGCGTTTTGATTTTATTAATGCCTATTTTATTAAACCCAAAATTGTGACTTAAGAAATATGAAAATATTAGAAGCTAAATTCATTATGTATACACACATGGCTGCATACACTAACCTAGGATGTTACGGAGGACCTTTTAAAAATCGTAAAATAATAATAATAAATAATCATAAAAGTATGAAATAGATTAAGTATTGAAATTGTAAATATACATTTCTGTAGTGTACTTTTATTATAAAAAAGGCAGGTTAAATACCGGAAATCGTTGCTTCGATACAGGCTATGGCCAAGTGTAGCAACCACTAGATATTTAAGTATTTTTTGTTAACGATGTTTCTGGCAAATAAATATTTTTCATTTTGTTTTCACCTTGTTATTGGCTCTCTTTTTTCTATTTACTTTATAAATTATTAAACCAAGCTGTAAGTTTTCCTAAAAGTCTAAAAACCAAAATGTAGACTGCCAGTGAACCCCCGCCACTTTGCCAGTGAAAGGAAAATTGCCACTTATAATTGTTTCGATGTCAACCCCGTCGCACCCCCATCCATAATCGGATGTCGCTCCAATCAAGGCTTCATAGCAATTCCTTGCCACATAACTGCAGACCACCTTCCTCCCCGCGGAGTGCGCCTCCTTAGGCGCAAAACAAAAAAAAAGCAACTCCGATTTTTATCTTATTTGAATGGGCTAAAAACTTGGTATGTAATTTTGCCGCAGCAGATGTGAGTTTCCGTGGTGTAGCGGTTATCACATCTGCCTAACACGCAGAAGGTCCCCGGTTCGATCCCGGGCGGAAACATAGTTTTGTTATTTTTAGCTTTTCCTATTTGTTTCTTTTTATTTTTGCTTTGCATTTTTATCTTTTCGATATTATTTGCTTATTATATTTTTCCTTTTAATCTCTAATAACAAAAATAAAGATGAGCTGGTGGGTAGGTAAATGTCAATTAAATCTGTGGAGGACTGTGAATAAAATGTTAATAAATTACCCACTTAGCCAATAGTTAGGTAAACTATGAAAACAACATTTTTAACAAATAGGTTTATAGATTAAGGGTAATGATAAAAGTAATCAAAAACTATTTTACTAATTAATTTATTTCGTGAACGACCCAATAAAGCATTTAATATACCGTACACTGTCAAAGTACAAATTCAGTTCAAGTTAAATAATACATCCAAAACTATTAATAATATAAATGGTGCAACTTTTATTTAACAATATTATTATTATTAGTTTTTTTTAGCAAATATTGTTCTGCTAGAACCTACAAAGTTAGTTGTAGTAGACATGCCTCCATGCCACAGATGCCTGTTCTGGGTTCATGGTTGTTTACACTTAAATTTGTATGTTTGTTTTGGGTCACCAGTTTGCTGTATGGTCATCCATAACACCCCATACTTTGGGGCCATACAGTTATTATAGTAAAGTGTGTAAAATATCTGAGACACATTTTATATAGTTAACAGATATTGAGTTCCAAGCCATCACTTTATGAAATTAAACTTTAATTTATTTACATCATACACAAAGTCTGCCTTCCCACAATATCCTGACAAGTCATAAATGTAAAGAAAATCTACCTAAAGGCTTCACATAAAAATACAACAAATCAAATGGAATTTTTCTATGGAATATTTGCCTTATGTTGTAAAAATAAATTACTAAAATTAAGTTAACACATTAAATAATTATTATATTGGTATATAATTTAAATAGTTTAGAAACATAATAATATCACCATTATTATAAAGAGGATCATTTTTTTTATTGACACATGTCTATATTAAACAACTACATATATGTGTGTGTGTGTAATAAAGAAACCGAAACTACTGCCAATTTAAAAAAATGCATGTCATAAAGCAACAAGGTTGATTTTTCCTTGTAATAATATTGACAGTTACTTTACTTTACGTTAGCCTTACAGCTATTTTGGTTGCACAAGAAGTTTTGGTCAAACATGGTATATCACTTTCTTGGGAAACTGTAACCTGAAGCAACATGGCTATATTTTATTCCAAAATTGACACAAGATCAGTTAGTTGTTAAGAGTTACTTGGGTGAAAATGCGCAGGGACCTCTAGTATGCTATTACAAAACGTTTCAACTTTTATCCTTATTACTTTATCCACCTTATTATAATTGAGTGTAGAAAAGTTCATAAATGAACTGTAAATAAAATTAAGTGTAGTCTTGCTTTTGTTACACTTTTCCAACAATTACATATTTTAACTATCAACTATTACAAAAAACTTATTTTAAAAATATTTTCTTTCCTAACAACTCATAGTAATACACATATGACTTATTGGTACCAAAAAGTATATACTCTGCCAGTCTTTTGGCCCCTTTGCCCTGGGTACAAGGTAATTTAAGTAATTGTTGTATTACATCTGTAATATTTTCTGTGCTTGTTTTGCTTTAATCTATTGCATATGGGTATATAAATATTAAAATCAAATTAAATCATAATTTTAATCAAACAGTATCCCTGGTATCAAAATATTTATGAAAAAATTTTGAAGAACTAAAGGAATAAAATGTGTGGGAATCATAAGAATATATTACTAAAAATATGAATCCATCAAATAATTTGTAAATAAATAAATGTTCTTGTTTTAGTAGATAAACAAATAATTCCTCTTTAATAGTAGTAAAGACTGTAATGTGGGCTTCACTTAAAACAATACATTACCCATTTAGATTATTAAAAATATACCTCAAAAATTACCCATACCTAAACACAGTCAGTCAAACCAGAAAGCCGCTGACAAAAATATCATCAAATGAGGTAAAGATTGCCATCAAAGATCATGTCAGAATATAAAGTAGACAATAAAAGAAGGCCTCTAACGTAGAGAATTATACGATCTCATCATATGTAATGAGTACAAGGAAAATAAAAAAGTAAGTACAAGGAAAACTTTGAATAGTAAATATAGGATTTTAATAATAATGACCATTTTCAAGAATACATTTGTTGGTTTTTCTGTTATTATATAGGCTTGACATTTGGCATCTCGTTTTGAAAGTAACAATAGGATAAAATATATAATAAAAGGATTAAAAAACGAATTATTGTACTAAAATATTTATCTGTCTTACGACAACAAAAGGTTAACTACCTACTTGTTTATTTTTAGACTCTAACCAAATGTATAACCCATTTAAATAAAAATGTCTCTGGTGACTATTTTGATGGTCTGAATTTTTTCTATTTACCTGTGTTATGTATAACTAAAGTAAAGGCACCAATGGTCGACACTTTAAGGGAGAGACAACATTCAATTTTAAAAATAAAAACACTTTATTGTGACTGAAAATAATCACGTTTCGAAATTGTTACAGTGGATCTTACAGAATAATATTCTAACACGGAAACGCCTATGAGCAACAAAAATGAAACCAAAATTCTTATCTTTCTTAATTTTGTCAAAGTAACCAAAGGATAACATGTCGTAAAATCGAAATTACCATTAGTTGACACTTATTTACACCAATAGTTGACATATAAATTTAAATCAAACAAACAAAAACATAGGTATATATTGACTAATCTGAATATTATAACACTCTTTTTCAAACAAACTATCACCCATAATAATCATCTCTGTATATCAAGAACCTCTATTATTTGAGAACTACTAATAATACTTATATTCTTATCATCTTCTTTAATAAGGTTTTAGACTGGTCACCTTATGGGCTTTACATACATATTTGTGAAATCTTGTCTTCCCAGGAAACTTAACAATTACGTAATCACTCTGCTTATTTTCTGGTAATCTTGTTGCTCTATACACTTATTTTTTTCATCATTCATTTCATCACTATCATCTTTCGGGCAGTCTTAAGTTTTCGTTCTTCTTCGAGGTCTTTTTTCTTCTTTTCTCTTTCCACAGCTCTTCTCTTTATCTCTTCTTCTAATTCAATCTATTTTTTCTCTTTGCTCTCATGGTATTTTTGCCATGCATCAGATAATATGACATAGAAGACTTTTTCTTACTTCCGTTTTTTTATGTTCTTTATGTTTTGGCGTTGGCCAAAACAAGGCCTTTTGAAGGGACTATGTCATATAAGATAATAAGATCTCTTGAGGAACTTTCTAGTGGTATGGATTGTCTAGATGTTGACGGCGATGTTATTGAACTTGTGAGCTGTTTTCTACTGACTGGGCATTTTGTGGAGCATTTTTATTGGGAGTTAGTCTTATAATGTAATATAACCATCATTGTCAAGTTATAGAAGTGGAGTTCTCGTATAGGGAATATTAATTTGTTCTGAAATTGGATGGTCTAAATTAGCTGTTAAGTCAGCAAGTGGTGTTTACTTTACCTTAAGTCTTAGCTTATAAGACAAGAAGTGAGTTATTGCCAATACGAATAATTATGTCACTCAATCGTAAAAGAAAAAGCATGACCGCATAATATAGATGTGGATTAATTTTTATAATAATACAAATAAATATGTGTATTATTATAAAAACTAATGTAACTATTATAATAAAAAAATAAATTGAAATGTGCATGAAGATGTTTTGTAATATTTCTAATTGTTTTTGATGTTGATGTGAAGCATACATAAGAGTGTATACGCGTAAGATTATTTATTTGTTTATATTTTAAAATGAATTTTAAGACCAATGATTCTTATTATTCAAAAATATCGTATTTAAGGACCATTAGATGACATCAAGTGCACCCCAGTAATTGACACCCTGTCTACTATTGGATGGACTGTTTTAAACTTCATGAAATTTTTAAATTCCTTTTGTTGTTGGAAATAATGTAGAAAATTGCATAAACCACAGCTTAGAAATATTTTTTTTCATTATACCAACAGTAGACATGCATGTCATCTTTTAGGTTACCGACTGTTTTCGGATCCAAAAATAGACACTCGATTTTTTTTAGTAAAATGTAATCAAAACGAGAAGAATATTATTATACTTTTCAGTAATTTTGGCAATATTACCAATAAAATAGAAAACAAACCAGAAAATCGGTAATAAAATGGTTAAAACATACCTGTGAAGTTGAACCATCCTTAACAAAAATGACAAGAAATGGCGGCAAATGTGTTTTACTTCATGTCGTAAACAATAACTGACTCTATTTTGTTTTTAACCGGGAAGTGCAATCTATGTTTGCGTTATCGTGATATGAACGGCACTAGGAGCCTCTTGTCATCGAAATTATTGCAACACAAACAAGAACATTCTTATTTTAAAGGTTTTTTTTCGGACGTGTCGTCCTTTGGTTACCTGTCGGGCTTTGGTGCCTTTACCTTAATAGTTTAAAGATAAACAGGTTTTTTAAATATTTTTTGTGGTAAGGCTGTATAGATCCGGAAACAATATATGTGGAAAAAAGATAAATAAATATTAAGAAAATCCATACAAACACTGACAACTATATGTTCCCAAAGTAAGGAGAGCATGTGTTATAACCATACAGAAAATATTTTCACTTTAGAAACCCGCAATGAAAAAAAATTTACACATTACTATTTCATTTATTTAATTAAGAAGGTATACTTTAATCACATTGGTGCCGATTCTGTTTCCACAAAATAAACTTAACTAGACTAAACTTGAACTAAATTAAGTTTATTCTTGTTTGCTATTCAGAAAACGAAGGACTAGACCAAAATTTTGTTTGACTGGACTATAATAATTTTAGTTACTCAATTTAGTTAAGGCTGCACATCTGTTGCGCCTATTTAACATCAAATTCTGACTAACATTAGAATTGTCAGACCAATTTTAATCTACATGTCGAGAGGTGTGGAATAAACTAAACTATGTAAAAAAGTGTCGCGACGAACGTGTAATTCGTTGTAAAGATGGAAGAGTTTATAGTTTCGGCATTTATTAGCTTTAAACAGATGTATATCATTCTCATAGATAAACAGATGTATATCATTCTCATAGATATAACGTATAAATTGACTTTTATTTTTTAAACTCTGCGCATTCCACTGTAAAATTCTTAGCTGTACTATAAATATTATATAAAGATAGAAAATCATGCTACTTAGATTTTATATTTTCTATGAGAACATCTTTTATTAATTTGGAAGATATATTTTTTTCTTTAGATTTATTTAGGGTTATTAATTTTGTAATAGAATTTAAAATTAAATTTAAAATATCTTCACTGTTTAACAAAGTTTTTAATGTCCCTGTTGGATTCCTTTTTTTTATTCAGGAAAAGATTCTTTGTCAAGTATGTTAGCAAACGAACTTTTTTGATACTTAATCAGGTTTTCTTTTATTTTTTGCTTTTTAACAGGGCATTGTCCAGAAATACTTTTATGGTTTCCTTTGCAGTGGACACATACTGCATTTTCTGATGCTATTTTACTTACCTTGAAGTGATGATTTTCAGCACAAATGGAACATACAACTGAGTTTTTACAGTATTAAGCTAAGTGGCCATATTTTAAGCAATTGTAACATTGTTTTACTGGGGGTATATACTGCCTCACCGCGTGGCGCCAGCCGTGAAGATCAATGTATTCCGCAGCACGTTCGAAGCAAAAGTGATAATTACTGTGCGTGTTGGCTGCTCCACGCTTCTTCCATTGTCTCCTACTCTCTTTGTGATGCGCTTCACGCAAATAATTTTTCTGAAAGTGGAAATCATACCAAAGGTTTTGGAATTTAAAAATTTCGTATCAACCTTCTTAATGACGCCAGTTACTTCTGTTCCTGTTGCTGGTATTGTTGCTTTCATCAGATATTCACTTAAAAATGTTGTATTATTTAAAAAAGCATTAGCGAGTTGGCTTTTCAAAATGTACACCTATTTTATATTTATCTCTAGGTTGTAAGAATTTAATCCTTTTATTAAATGTCTTTAAAACTGTAGACATGGAAATTAAATCCCGCGCGCCTATTGGTCTCTTTTCATCGCCTAATTCTACAATTACTACATATGTAAGAGGAGAATCCTCAGGATATCTTCTGCTATAATCAGTTACTAAGTAGGGTTTGTACTTCCTGAAATTGTCAGTATCTTCTTACGTGCTGGTCTTTTCATCATCTTTCAACTTCTTCTTTTTTCATTTTCCCATTATGTACAGTTATTAAAACACGAAAAAGAATAAAAATAAGTTAGAAATATAATAATTTGGAAAATAATAATTTAAATTGCCACCTCTCTCTTTCGAGGTTCCCGCGCTTTTTTCCAACGTCACCCGTAATTTTTATTTAAATTTGGAAAAATTTGAGGACTTTAGTGATCATTCGTTCATTTTTGTCTAATGAACACTCTTCTTTATGTGATTTTTCGAAAATGGTGGCAACATCTGAGCATTTAATTTAGAAACGTCAAAATCAATTTAGTCCTGCCATTTCATAAACTAAATTTAGTTCGAAGTCAAAAACAGAATAGCAATTTGACCAAATTAAACTAAATTAGAAAAATTTTAGTCATAGTTTAGTTTAATCGGTTTTCGGACAGAATTAGCATCAATATCTATTTTTTAAAGATTACTTGGGCTGACCTGATTTAAAAATGTAAACAAACCTGGGTTAAAGTAGTTTTGGTTTTTGTCCGTTGAATAGAAATTGACAGTTGACAGTGACAGAGGGCCATTTTAACTAACGGGCTAACCTCAGAGTTTATTGATAACTCAAGTTAAATATTCGGTAAACAAATAGGCCGTAGTATAGTAGTAATGTTTGTAACAAGAATTATGGATTTTACATTGAAGCCATATTTTTTTAGAATAACCGTAAGTAGTTATTTTCTGTCAGAATCAGGATTTGAAATTTGTGAAATCGTGTCAAAAGAAGATAATTCTTCTAATACATCATGCAACAATGTTAACTAAGACGTGTTTACAAATACCACATACTATTCACAGTTTTAGCGCGCCTACTACAGCATCTCTCAATAGAATCTAGTAAACAACATTACGTTTGAGACTTCTATTACGACTTTGACTCTAAAACGACAAACATAAACCAAACAAGACATTAGGAAGACGGAGTTTTTGGGTATTCGTTAAAACATAAAGATTTATTATTTTTTGAAAAGATAAAAATTATTAATGTTGACTAGGGATAAGGACATCACTTTGGTCCATAGTTGATTACACCATTGCCGGACAGAACGGCCCGAATCAATTACTAAACATTTTCGACTTGTGACATTCGGATAGTCCATTCGAATTGTATGCTTTAAACCCATATTCCCGAACGTTCAAGTAACTACACAAATTCGACTGTGCCGCTCGGGTTTAGCCTGTTACATTACGTTTTACCAGCGAACAAAATAAGTTGATCGCGATAGAGCAATAATTAAATATCGAATTGCACATGGTGGTGTATTAAAACATATTTTAATATTAGTGAAAAAAAGAAGAGAATAAATTTCAGAGCATTTCCCTACATATAAAATTTTTGCTTTTGTTCATATGAAACTGGTATAATAGAAATGTTTTAATTGTACGACAGCCCCAGGCAAACCACCAACCAGAACGGTCTCTTAATAAGTAAAGCAAACTAGAAGAAACTATTTTATTTGTGCATTAGCTACCCAAATAAATCTCTCAAAGAATACCACATAGAATTATTAACCTGATTCATTAGCTTCTAATATCTCTACAACTAAAGTTGTTACTACCTAAATATATTAACATTAGATGTAGATAGTCAGTACACGCACACTAAATCGATGAGAACACGGTTTGACATGACGACGACTGCAACACAAAATAAGGTCGCATACTTACAAGACAAATTAGTTGAACTACCTATACAAAAAACTATCTACCAATCATTTTCTATGTGCTTCATTTTAATTGAACGAAACTCTACACAAGTTCTTATTCTAGAAAAAAACTTCATTGTTTAGGAACAGTTATTATTAGAAATAGATTCAAATTCCAAAGAAATTGTGACATCATGGTATGTTTAAGCCGACTATAGACTAAACCTACCGTTGTTGGGCAAAGCTGAGCTGTACAATTCCAGTGTAATTACTGGTACGAAGGCAATTTCAACTCGTGCTTACCAAATAACATGGGTGCATGGATGCACTTCCTTGCTGCTTCTCTTCAAAAGATAAAACCGATTTACCAGCGCTTTTCTTAGTCGAGGTTCTTATAAACTCTGCTTGTTGGTACTCATTTCAAAAAGACGTAAAGCCTATTTGGTTAAAGTAAAACAGCGGAAGACAGGTGACGTTCTTACATAACATACTTGAGCAATGGATCTAGCACTCACACAAACTGACGTGTATTGTTAAACATTAATGAAACTGAGAAAGAGACAGAATGACCTGGCGCGCGAGCAAGATAGCATAAAGTTCGTTTTTTTCTTAAGTACCCGTGCCGTGTCGCCTCAGTTCTATTCGAGCAGCGACAGTCGGATCGCGACTAAGTTAAATCAGGCGATGGGGATTACTCAGATCAGGAGATTACTAGGCCTATGCATCAGGAGCTTGTCACCTATCTACAGCTTAGCATTACATCTTTTTGTATTCTGATTGCACAAATGCCTAAGACTGTTGGTTTGTTACCAACACCCATCCGTTCAATATAAGACGCATTATTGACAAAATAATGAAGAGGGTAGTAAGCTTATACTGTATAAGGGCAAAGTCGAATACCTATGTACCTATGTGTAAATGAACGTTCGAGAAAATTGCCGCCCGGCCAATGTGTTTGGGTTTTGGCAAGATGAGCCGAACGAGCCGACCTGTAAAAAGCCGGAATGTCCTACCCAATCTGAACTTGCAGAATATGTGTAATAGTTGCAAATGTGCCGAGCCATGCGATAGTTAACGGATAGACTCCTCTACAGCAATAACAATTGCAGAAGGTTGTATTATCCCTGGAATACAGAAACATTAGCAGTCCTTGAAATAAACATAATACAAAGTTACAGATTTATATCTCACTTACAGTAAAACATCACTGACATAAAAATTACACGAGTTCAGATAGCCCAGTATAAGTACCCTCCGAGACGAGAATGTGTATACAGTTTATCCGCGAGTAATTAAAATTAAACTTTAATCTATATACGATGTAAGTCACTTTCTATTTCTATTGAACTGATAGAGACATAATGCTATATTAAGCCTCGTGCTAGCTAATACAGAGATGCGCAAGTGACCCTCAGATGCGACGAACTGGTTGTAATAAGTAAAATACTAAGACAAAATGTAAGTCCTAGATAAAAATTCGAAGGTAATTATTGTCCCTTGAAAAATCTATCTGCATACTGTACTTACTAAATTATTTGAAATCTTTATTTTTGAATTCACAAGATTGAAACACTGGTCAAACAAATAATGACTCCATGTTTTATTAATACAGCCGTGACCTCCAAAGATTCTCTGTGCAGTAAATAAATTAAATAAAACGCATATTGTTATCTTGATCATAAAAATTATAGGATTGGTTTTGATACCTATTAAGGAAAATTATATCAACATTTTTTTTCATCAGTTATTAAGCGTCTTTTAGTTTGTCACTATACGCCTTTATATACGCCTTTTTTAAAGCAAATTACACACATCAAAAATGTCTAACGCGTTGTCCTAGATGAGCGACGGGACGCGACAATTAGCGACAATGCGACGTAATGCGACCATTACTTCAGGCGACTTGTGTCCTATGTCAACGCGGCGAATGCGGCGCGTTCACTCGTCTCAGTTCAGTACTGTTTTACTATGGGCAAGTATACTGCGTTGTTACTAGAAAATTCTTATTTTAAATACTTAGCCCTACTGACGCTTCGTAAACATAGAAGAAAGACAAATCGTCGTTGCAATTTTAAAATCTTCTATGTGACAATTTTATCCAAAATAAGGTTTTCATATAATGTGAAAGTTATTTTGAATACTTATGCTTAGAAAAAACTCCCATGTGAATTTCTCAATATTTCATTATAATACGCGTCATTCAAAAAAAATCCCAAGTGACCCTCTGCATTTTATTGTTCATCAAAACATCCTATGTGCTCGATCTAGACGTAAGAGATTTTGGTTTCTATTTTATTACAAATTAAAATATCTTATGTGATCGCTCAATATGCGTCTACAAAACCTTTCGCGCCTTTAGAGGAGAGCAAGAGAGAATATAATTATGTGATTAACGCATTAGAGTGAGACAGTTATATTTCTTTATTACTTACGAAAAAAATAATCAAACATTGATTGCTATAATAAAAAATAAATAAATCCCCAGACAAACACACCAACTGTATGGCCCCAAAGTAAGCAGAGCTTGTTTATGGATGGCCATACAGCGAACTGGGGGGGAACCCAGAATAAACATACATATATAAATACAAACAACCATGACCCGAGAAAAAACATCTGTGTTCATCACACAAAAGCATGCCCCGGCCAGGACTCGAACCTGGGGCCTTCAGCGTATGAGGCAAGGCTACTTACCTCTACACCAATCGGTCGTCTGCTATAACAAGGTCACAGTGTCAGTGCAGTTTGCAACTGGTCACGCGTTAGCTAGTGTAAACAGTAGATAATAACGAGACATTACAGTTTTATGTTAATAGTTTGTTTATGTACGGCTTTTTCTGTAATTAAATATGTATAGAAAGTACAAAAATTCAAGCCGCGGTCGTCGCATGATCGATTTAGTTCTGCAGTCTGAGTTGATTGATGAAGATATCAATGAAAACTCCACGGATAAATCGTGCAGCCCAGTCACCGCATCGATGAATTCTTCGTATGGTATTGATTCTTTAATTATGCCAGAAGATTTAGGATTTAATGCTGAACGTAGGTATTCAATATTAGAGTCGCCTCCACTGTTACATTTACCGTCAAATTCTACGACTTTTGAGCCAGTTGTGTTCCGTAGTGACAATGAAAAAGAGCTGTCGCCGGTGATATCTACTCAAGCTAGTATACATTGCAACTTAGAAGCTAGTAACGAGGTAAGCAACAGTGTACCACAGCATCATTCGCATGTGAACGAGCTTCGCATTGCCTCGCCGTCAGTACCTGCTAGATCTACGATCTACGATCTCCAGACTTGGATGAGATTCTGTCATATGGAAGTGATGATAGCGTGTAAGACCCGAACTGGGACGCTTCCTCAAAAAATAAACGGCGGTGGTTGCCATCCTCTGACAGTGAAAATGATGTCCCATTATTATCATTACGAACAAACAACTCAAGCTCTTTGGAAAATATTATACTACCCACAGATGAGGATATTGAGCATCAAGTGATGGGTGAACAACACAAAAAAGATAACGTTGTGCAATTAAATACAAAAGATACGAGTTTTGAGTCTTATCTAGGATTTCAAAAAGCGGATGATGGCAAATATAAACCTTGTATACAACGGCCGAAAAGGAAAAAAAACCGCGGTGCTCTCATACAAAACTAAATTTAAAATCGAAGAACTCATTCTTGCGTGCATGTTTTACAGAAGAGGACTGTAAAGCAATTCATTCCTATTTCTGGAATCTTAAAACGTGGGCTGAAAGAAAAGCGTTTGTGAAGGCTGCCGCTGTTCGTAATTCGACGCCGTCGTCGTATTGATCAGCTTTCGATAAAAAAAAAGAAGTGGAAATGATATTTTTATGAGTAAATGCGATGAAAAGTACACAAAGTTAAGAGTATGTAGACGGTTTTTTTTTTAATTCACTATGTTTAGGAGAAGACAGTTTTAAACGCTGGACCAAAGAAGTAATTATTGACAATCTTAGTTGTGAGGATTATCCCCCTCGTGATATTGAGAATACAATCATTTCAGCACCGGTATTTAAATATACACGTGTTACAAAAATAGTAAAAACTTGGATAGATTTACTTCCAAAAGTACCCAGTCATTACTGTCTAGCAAGTTCTAGCAAGTTGTATGTTGAGTTCATATTAGATCTGAAAAGCACATGCATGATGTTTTCGTAGAATGGTGTGGACATCACAATCATCAAGCCGCAAGTAGACCGACTTTTCTTAAAGTTTTGAAACAGGAGAAAATTGCTATTCATCATCCACGGAAAGATCAATGTGATACCTGTTGCAGCTATCAAGCTGGTAACATATCACAAAGTGAGTTTGACAAAAGAATGAAGCTCGTGAAGCAAAGAAAAGTGCTATAGAATCGCCGAATATTAAGAAAGTCGTCATAACAGTCGATGTGCAAAGTGCTTTACTCGCACCAAAACGTTTGGCCAGCGCTTTATACTATAAACTCAAGCTCCAGTGCCCTAACTTTACGCTCTATGACTGTAAGACGAGAAAAGTTACTATTTACTTTTGGCACGAAGTTGATGCAAGTGTTTCTGCGAATGAATTTACTTCCTGCTTAATCGATTATTTATCGAACTTGGCACCAGAAACTGAGCAAGTAATTGAAATTTCTAACGGATGTGGGCACCAAAATCGTAACCGGATTTTGTCAAGTGCTCTAAGTAATTAAGCTCAAAGAATGTGTCTTAACATGTTAACGTATTTGGAAAAAGGTCATACAATGATGTAAGTTGACAGCGTTCATTCCACAATTGAGCAATACATTAAACCACCTATCTAAGCACCTATCAATTATGCATCCAGGATGAAACAAGCTCGCCCTAGAAATCCATACGATGTGACATCCATACACCACGACATCTTTCTTAATTGTGAAGAACTCGAATCAAATTTCTAGTCTATAAGACCTGGTAAGAAGAAAGGTGATCCAGTCGTAGTCGATATACGAGGGCTCAAATATGAACCAAACGGATCTGTATTTTATAAGTTGCGCCATAATGACGAAAGGTCTATTTTACCTCAACGAAGGGCTAGTCAACTAGGTTTGCACCCACAACCACTGTATCAACAACCGCTATAAATCACCGAGAGCAAGTATAAACACTTACAAGAATTAAAAAGTGTTATCGAAACAGATTATCACCCATTTTAAGACTCAATCACATACAACCCTTGTACTTAAAATATTCAATTATAACTTCGGTATCCAATGTTTAATATTTTGTTTTTATTTGTCTTAAATTTAATAAACGTAAAAAATTATATCATAGTTTTATTTTAACTCATACATTACACCTCTTATGTGACAAAAAATTGCAATTCAAATCTCCTATGTACAGAATTATAATTTAAAAATATATATTTATGCTAATTAACGTATTGAGTTATAACAAAACCTATATCAGTTCATTATAATTGCTTGTTATTTTAATCATAACCAAAGAATAAAAACAAAATTCTTAGAACTTTTTCAGGAGGAACTTTTATTCGATTTTCTCGAAAAGTGAATTTATACACATAGGAGATTACAAATTTGTAACGACGAAATATTATCTATTTAGAGCGAAATAAATTTTGAGAGTTTCAACATTTAGGTATATCCGAAATTAAGAAATAATCCACGTATGTTTGAAGAGTATTGTGGCTTATTACCTCGCACTGCATTTATAGGGAGATCTAGATTCATATTTTTCTAATGAAACCACGATCATTTACTTTTTAAACTCCTGTTGCAAATGCACCTCCTTCGTCGTTACGTCTCGGCACGAATAAAACAAATTCGCTTCTGGTCGCGTCTCGTCGCAGACTGACTAGCGTGACAACGTAGGCCACTATACGACAATACAATACCACATACTACCTGATATTTTCGCTTCGCGTCGCGTCGCGTTGCCGCGTTTGTCGTTCACCTAGGACAACGGGTAAGGATCTAATACGTTTAGGCTATTTCTGTAAATGAGGTTTATATTACAGACTTTTTGGGGATCGGTATTGATTATATTTACAATTAGTCAATTTCAATACTTATATAAGGAACTTTGTTTAAATTTCGATTATAAAGAGAAAATTGTGTCATGACATTTTTACAAATTCATTACAATTTCGGCATCGGAATTGTAAAAAAATTACACTGATATGGAGCGACGACGTCATTTAACCCGAGAAGAGATGATAAGAGCCATTGGAATGTTGAAAGCTGGCTCCAGGCAACGTATTATGGCTATTGATCTTACCATGACCGCCATGATGTTGGTAACTAGGCTCCACAGCTCTTAAGGCTTGTTACTAAGCGATCAAACCATCCGAAATCGTTCACGTGAAGTGATCTGCGTTCCCGAAGGTCGCTTATTGACGTTTTTGAAAATTGTGGGAAATTAACTCAAATTAACGGCATCAATCGAATGGCGAAAAAAGGACAAAAATAAAGATTTTATAAATTTTTATTGAATAGATAGAAAAAGAATAGTCTGTTTACACCATTAACAAGAATAACACAACCGCAGCGAATTGGTATGCTTAATATTAACAAAATGTTTTATTTAAACATAGCAGTTCAAGTAACATGTCATTCTGGTAGACTAGATTTGGTAAATGTTTAATGGATAATTTTTGTTTAAATCTTTTGTGTATCCGTACACTTGAGTTACAATGTACTTTTAAACAATCTTTTCAATCGAGATTCCAAACGTATAAAATCTCTAAGATCACATGGTTGCACATAACAATTTTTTTTTTACTATTTTCATAGCTGGCAAACAAGCACGCGATCTATCTTATGATGATGTGCCGGAACCCAAAGCCTTCATTAATTGTAAGTATTTTATTTATTAAAACTGTTTGTGTAATTGTATTAACTTAAGCAAAGCCGACCGTAGCCTTACGTTGGAGTTGCCTTTACTCCAGCTGGCGTTGCCAGGCGTCCGGATAAAGCCCGACATAGGTAGGCTTTTTGATTGCGTGTCCGGCCAAAATAAACAGTGTCCGGCTTGTCCGGCTTTTGTTAAGCTTTCATTTCGCAAAAGAGCGAGTGCCGAGCGTGGCCGGGCGCAGGCGACGAGAATCGCCCCCTGCGCTCTGTGACAAGACTGATTTGGCATTCGATTTTATTTATTATATCACTAGAATTTAACAAGATTTATGATAATAATCAAAAAA
The DNA here is from genome assembly GCA_923062675.1 of Marasmarcha lunaedactyla. Taxonomy (NCBI): domain Eukaryota; kingdom Metazoa; phylum Arthropoda; class Insecta; order Lepidoptera; family Pterophoridae; genus Marasmarcha; species Marasmarcha lunaedactyla. The sequence goes on from OV281358.1 coordinate 9,523,517, forward strand.
GCTTGATTTAACATACAATTTTTTTGTCGTACCTATTGATACCGAGACAAAATCCTCAATAATGTAGGGTGTCCGGCCTTTGTACCCTTTCTTCTATCCAGCCAAACTAGCTGGTCTGTTCGGCTATTAGGTTTGGCAACATGGCAACCCTAGCTCCAGTAAGTGCACTGGCTGTTCCTTCCCGGATGTTCTTTCCCTAAACACAACCAGGCAAACGTGGTTATTACGGTTATTAAGTTGTGTCGGGTGACGGGACACTCACTTCCCTCTAATATGGTTTAGGAGGGCGATGGCTGGATCCCGCGTTAACTCGTGAACAGGTGCCGTTTGAGGGTGTTCGTCGTCTTGCCGAGCTAACAGATGCAGATAAGAATAATTATGTATAGACATAAAGAGACATTGTAAATTTATTATACCTGTAAAGTTTGTTGCCAGTTCTTCTTCACAGGTTTTTCGGATCTGGTGGTAGAGTCATGCTTTATTTGACGTCAATGAGAACAAGTAATTGTCAATGTTGGAAATAAATATTTGAATTTGAATTATGCATAGGAATCACTGTAGTACCGCCCCAGACGAGATTTTAACAAAAAAACCTCTACTTCCTATATTATTTTACACTTTATATTCAAAATTCTATGTAGAAAGGTCGTGTAATGGAATAAAGCGAAACGATTACCATTTCCCTTTAAAATTGTATATATAAATAGCCAACAGCTAGGCCTCCTTGGTTTAAGAGTAGGCCATGGTTATCCACAATATTATGAAGAGAAAATATACATTCTATGTTCTATATGAGTTGTATAGAATCAAAGGTCAATCTTACTTTTTGGCACTTTTCAGCTGTTAATGCAGAAATTTTAAAAATATTGAATTCGAACAGTCAGTGAGACATATCATAATCAAACATATTCAATGTAAAAACTAATAAAAATCTTGATTTAGTGCCAAACGCGGCAATCTTGCAGTAGGTCAGAGTCCAAAATGGCAATAGTGTGCACTTGACCAACCAATCACAGCAGTGCATTCAGACGAAAAACAATATGGCGCAAAACGGTTTTTGTATGAGTTAGCATCTGTAGTTTTTGTTGTTTTATAAATAATTTTGTGGTTACATATTGATAATTGAATTGGATTAAGCAACATGAATAATTACCCTAAAGTTTGCCTCAGTAGCTTCATAAGAAAACGCAAACGTGATCCACAAAAATGGAAAAAGAATATTGCCAAAAGGAATAGGTAAGTCCAGAGGGTTGGCACAGTTCTTTTTTATTAAAATATTCTTTGAGATTTTTTCGATGTAAATAACATATAAACCTTTTTTTTGCTCGTTTTATTTGCCTTACAATATTTTGAGATTGGATCATGTACTTATTTAAACGAAGTTGTTCAATAATGTCTTATTATTGTAGTTTACACTATGTATAATATAGTATTTTTTAATGTTTTCTTCATTATTTATTTATTTATTTAATTTCGTTTGTAAGACATGAAAGGATTTTTGCTTAATAAAAGTCTTAAGTACAGTCAGCAATACAACATATTTTTTGCCAAATAATGTTTAAAGTTATTAAAGTCTTCATACCACTTATAATTCTATACGACTCATATCAAATATCAACCAGCAAACTCTGAAACTACCGATTATAAAATATATTTTCGCGAAAGGTACACTATTCAAAAGTAACATAGGATTACTTAGGGTGTTGCCACACCAATCGATCGATCGATCGGTGGCAGAATGGAACAGTGGACGTTGATAGATTTTTTTTTAGCCGCCTAAGATCGATCGAATTATGGTAACCCTAAAGGGAAAGGCGCTACCCTACCTTGAGCAACCGCTCCATACTTGCAGCGCGTTGGCGACGCACGGGTTGCGGTAATAGACCAACACAAATTTTTAAACGCTTAAAATTTTGGTCTTTAGCCTTAAATTTTAGGTCTACAAAATGTTAATAAATAAACTATCTTTAACTACGTAATGGATAAAGTTGACTCCCAAAATGAAATAATACTTACTGCAAGATGAGTTCTATGCGTTCGGAGTTCGAAGTTCGTAGTTAAGAGGCCTTTAAAACTTTTACTTTTGGAAAATAAATAAGGAGTGAAGACTTATATAAGAAGTATATTAGTATAATAATATATAAGTAGAATATAAGAAGTTATATGTAATCAAGATTTTTGTGGATATGTCAATTAAATAACATGTAGATAGCTGCTTAATCCGGACAACAAGGGCTTTTCTCGGCCATGCGATTTAACCCGGGAATTCCTACGGCGCGGCATCAAAAGTTACGCGTCATACCGCACAGCGACCTCCATTCAATACTAAAATAAACAATACCCAGCAAACTTTTCAGCCGAAGTTCCCCATCGGCTTATGCTTATTTAGGAACGAATTGCATTTTATTTAATAACAAAGTATCCGACAAGCGTAAAAAAAATAAAACGAGAAAACTGCAATTTTACTACCGTCCATAAAAATGATGGATTTTATATTAACTATATCTTCATAAAAACAAGCTCCGCATGGCTTCAAAACTTGTGCTAGCTAACTACCTATATGGCGAACTTGCAAAACCATCTTAAAACAAAACGTAACATCTGATTCCAAAACAATCTTGTCTCAGCACTTAATCTCGCAAGGCTATTGACATCGATAAAATCTCTGCATCAGTCTTAAAATGGCCGCCGCCATTCATCGCCATAAACGCTACTTGCGAATTGTGACGTCATAAGTCACGATTGTGCGTTATATGCCTTCTCGTGCCGTTTGCCAACGGACTAATTTAACCTAATAGATGGAAGTGCCGCTGAAAGAGCGACACTAAACGACTAACAACCAGGAAACGCAACTATGCGATCTATTTCCACGCCGACAAAGATCATAATTACATAACTTTATCATTATAACGCTGTGTATTTATTGATACAACTGAATCATTCTACATTCGTGCCAATACACGCTTCATGTTATAATTCATTGTTGTCAATGCACAATTGCTACCAGATATTCCACGCTTTGCGAGAAACGAACACGCTAACCTTGAAAACCGTTAAAATAGGTCCAAAATGAAGTGTTTTTTTCAACAGTTTTAGTACTAAAAACACGATAAGTATCGTGATAAGTATATTGGCAGTATTTTAATTTGTTTACCAACAAAGTGTAGATTATAAACTTGGCTCCGAGCAAACAGGTCACATGACCTCAGCGCTCAGAAATTATCAATTTATTCAATTTATATGTAGCCAGTTATCATCTAGGATTGTATACGTGTTTGATGTACATTTCACAGTTGTGCGGGTTCCGTGTAAATTCTATTGTGTGAGAAACATAGACGCTAACAGTCCTAAACGAATGTGCTTCAGCTGCGTTTATAGTTCAATTACTGACAAGCAATTTACAAGTTTTCGACTGCTTTATTACACAACGGCTGCCTGATAATTTAATAACTAATACCAACTTATCAGACGCAGTTTATTGGGTAAATATTTTTGAAGCATAGATAAGCATGTGTTTTAGTTACACGTATTACCAAAGACGGCTTAAGAGAGAGATGTGACGTAAAGCGATCAACTGATGTACAACATATGCGTACATTCTGGTTGTCTTTTTATTGACAGATATTGAAGACAAACGCCCGAGACAAATCCCGAGATATCCCATGGGAACAACCATCGCTTCGTAGTATCATCCACTTGAAATTGATATTACATTTTCAGGGCTGATTAACGCACAGTTTATTGCTATATATTAACGGATTCAGAGAAATCATAGTGCCATAATCATCATTATATCAGCAAAATGGGCACTTTAGCGGTTTTATTACAAAGGCATTGATAACCACGTAATGGAACGAGGCCACTGTGCTTGTACAGGATATAATAATGAATAGTAAAATAATGATGAGTTGCGAAATTAACTTTTTCGCATTAGACATAAGAATAACTTAGCATGGCTTTGAGGAAAACGTCTTGATTTTTATTTTATGATCAACTTCGGAATTCGCACTAACTTATCAAGTGGTTTTGACTACTTGACATCGCATCCTACAGCTTAAGACACCACTGTTATACTCTTTCAGATCCCGAAAATTTCCATTGTTTCAGATAATTTTCATTTCTTTATAGGTAAGCATTCAAACCGGGGTTTTACATCGACCAACTTTATATTATGCTGAACTTACTGACATGAACTGGACTCAGCGACTGGATATCTGATTTTCAGACGGATCACTCAACTCGAGTTCTTCTCTGGTATAAAGAACTAATTTAACACAGTTAGCTTCTAACGTTAGGAGACATCGCATAGATCCCTCGGTACTTCAACTTGGAACAGCTGACTAATCTATACAAAGCTCAGCAGGCCTACTCTTGAATACATTTCCGATGGATCGGCAATGCAGTTTTGACATTTCGTACTCTTGAATGCTATACTAACGCAAATTGTCTCATTATTCTATGGCCGTTTTGTGGAACTGATTGGCTAATGCCAAATGCTTACTATTGGGTTTGTTTAGAGACAGCGGTTCATCATGGTAATATTGAGTGTGCATTGTTTGTTGATCATTCAATCGTACAACTTCACTCGCAAGGATGCATTCATCAACTAATCCCAATTATCAATACAATCTTGACAAAATTGTTTTCAACAGTAGGAAGTCACGTGACGTTTTAATTATCTTTGAGCTTGGATTGGTGTTGAATTAGAATTAAATTAGTTTTGAGATGATTCTGCAAAGTAGCAACGCGTTGGAATTTGGTTTGGCCGGTAGTTTTATTAACGATATCAATCTCACATCTTCGAGTTTACAAAGTTTCGAAGTCGTCGCTAACTCGCTGGTGTACCGGTTTTTTGCAGATTGCACTATGAAGAATGTGCGATCGGTTTTCTTCCTTTCTCCACCGTTCACCAAAAGCCGAAAATTCGAACAAAACCTTTCGGCACCTCGTTTTTTATACGTACCGCCAAAGACTGGCGAACTTCTTCTGTTTTTCCAGGCAAATATAACCCTGAGGCTGTCAAGCGAAGTGAATCGGAACCTCTTGGATACGCATGTAGCATCCTCGTTCTTATCACCTCCATCAACCATAAAAGAAATAGTTATAAGGCCCATTCTGGATAAGGTATCTTTCTTACGCCGAAAGATTTCTAGTTCATCAATTACAAACAAATATTGCCTCTTTACAATATTAGTATAAATAGAAGAACTTCATGTATCGCGTGTATCACGTTCCCAAACAGCTTTAACTTCAGTATTACCATAACTATGGCTTCAAAGGATCTCCTTGCCTTAATCCTACATCGGGCACCGGTATAATAATTTGGGACATTTATACTTTGGCTGAAAGTACCATAGCTGTGCAGTAAAATAATTACAATTTATTTTTGTCCTTTTATTATAACGAATAGAGCAATTGTAGAGCGTTGTTTTATGTTTTTTTTATACAAAACAGGGCCTCCTTTGGTCTCATAGGTTGTTAGATATGCAGCCGTATAATATAACGTCCATTAACATAGATCATTATATACAGGCTGACCTTTTTTACCGTTTGGGCTCAGACCACAATTCTTAAAAACTTTCTCTCTCAGGTGTCTCAATTTTCTGCAAGCTACGTACACAAAATAGAGGAGATGTAAAAAAAACTATTACTAAAAACGAATCCAAAAATTTGCAAGATATATAAAAAAAAAACGACAAAGACAAAATATTGTTATATAATACTAAGCGACAGATAAATTAAAGAATCTCATTTTATTGGCACCGCTGATAAGATAATAACGCGATAACGGTCAAAAACAAACCTGTACATAAACTAACGCATAATTTTGAAGTACATAATCTATGTAACTATTTAAATACAGTTCTAAAGGTCGCTGACTGCTAAAAGAGATATTTCCAATTAGTGATTGCTGAAGTCATGTATGTGTTGTTGTGAAAACTATGCCCTCACAAAGTAGGGTTAAAATCTAAAGAGGAAATATTTTTTTTTTTACATGTTAGCGAAAATTTTGAATAGCGATTCGAGATCGACTCACTTTCGTCGCGTTAGTTCTTTTTGAAACAGCCATACCTGTGACTGGCGCTTTGTTTCTGGATCATATTGATAAATCCAGACGCAGACAGAAGTTTCACCCGTTTGTGGTTAGCGTGCCGAAGAGCCGAACTAAACGGTTCGTTAGCTCATTTTTGGTTCGTGTTGCCAAAGCGTGTGTCTGTTTTTCCAGACAAATATAACCCTGGAGCTTATAAGCGTAGAGTGAATAGGTACCTCTTGGACAGGCGTGTATGATCCTCGTTCTTCACTATTCCATCAGGTGAGATGGAAGACAAACGCCTGCTAATTATTAATAAAAAAAATCCAAGATTCGTCACATGTTCCGAAATTGTAAATACGGCGAGCAGAACCTACTTTGAATTTATCAATCATTAAATGGTACCATTCCACACGCATTTGCTTCTAATCATCTTCGGTGAGGTTGTGGGGTATCTGGAGCGATACAATCGCCTTAATGCTAAGATGGTTGTAAAGAATATCATAAAAACTTCCCGATCCAATCTGCAGATTATGCAGAAATCATATTTGCATATGATACACCGGTTTTGTTGAATCAAAATTTTCCCTTGTAGCACGTTTTCTTTCTTAACAGCAGTCAAAGAACGGCCACTTCTTTCTTCATCCTTCAAATTTAACTTAAACACGTTACACCAGCCGTACACAGTTGCTTCCGAAGGCGCCTTGTTCATAAAAGCTAATTGAAGTCGATTAAACGATTCATCAGGTTTCAAGTTGAACTTGAAGTCCTAAAAAATCATTGCACGAAAATGTTCCTGACGCCAATGACCCGACGCAGATCCATTTTTCTATGTCACACAATGTTTCATAATGCTAATTAAAAAAATTTTTAGGGAAATTTTAAATTGTCGATATAAAAAAATTATCGAATTTTTTAAAAATAAATTATAACTCGTGAGCGTTCCATACATAAAAACTTTTTTTCGTTAAACTTTCTGAGTGGCCTGGTATATAATTACATTTGTTACAAAAATTCTTCACGTATCCCATTACATTTATATAACAGGGAAAACACATGATTATACGTTGCGATCGAGAAGATTATGTTATCACCGAATGGATTTCCAATTAAGTATTCTCGTTTGAAAAATGTGACTTTTATTAGTATCCTGTACAATACACAATAATGACGACTGTTTTTGCTGAAATTTTTTTTTTGTAATTTCTGTATAATATAATCTTTCAAATTGAAATACCTAAATAAGAAAGCGGCAAAATTTACTTCCGCCCCGGGCGGCTTGCACCCACGTTACTCTACTGAAGTGTAAACTGTAACTAAATGATATGCAGGTATTCAAAAACAACAAACCATGTAGGCATTACACAAAAAAAGGAAACCATTTTTAAAAATCTTTAAAGTAAATACGAAGAGGAAATTTTGTTGAGTTCGATATTGTTTCCTTATGTTGAAACCTATCAAACATTACGGACCTTGGAGAATTAAACTTGAAATTTCCCTTATACGGCAATGTGTTGCGCTCTGCCACGAGTTGTGACATTTGTAAAATTGTGAAATTCATTAATTGTAGGATGCCAAAATTGGCGGTGAACTTTTGTTCTTGTATATTGTAATCATCTAATTATAGGAGCAACGAAGGCCAGCCAGTTATTTTTATCTTACATATCTTATCGATAAAATAACTTTGTCTGCTAATGCTAACATGACTTTATGTATACTTAATTAACAACTCCAGTTTGATCATAACATTCTTCGAATTTATCTGTACTTTTTTAATATCTAAATGGGCGCGAACTTAACATTTTTAAAACTTCAATATGGTGCAAGATAGCGCAATTCTGGCAGGAAGCCATACTAGGAAACGTAGAAAATGAAATCAATCTCATTTTATCGCTAAATAGATTAGTCTTTTCAATTAGTAGCAAAGAATCATTTAAATGATTCTTCATATAAAAATGTAAATGAACATTGTGAAATAAACCTTTATTTAAATCTCTAGTTTGAATGTTTTAAGCTTCGAACATTTAAAGGTCATGGAAAGTTCTAAAGTTACGAGGGTGGATTGAAAAGTTCGCGGCCTAACATAGATAGCGTTGTCATATTATTATAAAATCATATGAAACCTAGACTCTTTGTCAGTCTCTGTGCAATTTTTCTCTGAGATACATGTGTAATTATTTATTTTATTGAACATTAAGTCTGAGTGAGTTTCATGAATTAAAAAAAATGGATAGTTAAGAGCACCGTGCCGTGATCAAATACCTCCACAAGAAACACTTAACTCCAAAGCAAATTCATGACGATATGGTGGGTACTTAAGGAACATCTGCTCCGTCGTATACAATGATAAAAAAGTCTTCGGAAAACATCGAAAAAATATGTGATTTCATCATGGGAGACAGAAGAAGGTATCTGAGATAGCTGTAGCTCTAGGGATTTCATATGAACGTACACAAAACATGATCGTTAACGAATTAGGGTTCCACAAAGTGTCTGCAAGATGAGTTCCGCGGCTCCTTTCAGTAGAACAGAAACGAACTCGGCACACGATTTCTAGAGACTGTTTAGAGCTATTTCAAGCTGATCCAAACGAATTTTTGGCAAGGTTTGGACTATGGACGAAACATGGGTTCATCACTATACTCCTGAATCCAAACAACAATCCAAACAATGGAAGAGACCCGGATCTCCGACCCCCAAGAAAGCCAAGGTGTGTTTTTCAGTAAACAAGGTAACGGCATCGGTTTTCTGGGATTCTAAGGGTGTCATCTTAGTTGATTACTTAGAAAGAGGTCAAACTATAAATTCTGCATACTACTGCACACTATTACTTCGTTTACGCGAAGAAATAAAATCTAAAAGACCAGAATTGTTGACCAAGAAAGTTTTGTTTCATCAGGACAATGCTCGTGTTCACACAACTGCAGAATTGCTTCCTCATCCCCCTTATTCACCTGACTTGGCACCTTCTGACTTCCACCTATTTCCAAAACGAAAAAAACACTTAGGTGGAATGAAATTTTCTACCAATGAGGAGGTCAAAGTGGCCGTAGATGCCTTTTTCGAAGACCTTGACGAGATCTTCTATTTAAATGGGATCAAGGCTTTGGAGGACCGCTGGACTAAGTGCTGTGACCTAGGAGGAGAGTATGTAGAAAAACAAAATACAAAATTGCATTATTCCTGTGTTTTCTTATTTAAGCCGCAAACTTTTCAATCCACCTTCTTATCAATGCTTAGGTGATTCATGCATAATTCGTGAGGTTGACACGCTGAAGGGCAAAACCTCAGCCTATAAAATATCTTATCGCTTCGTTTTAGTAAGACTTTTTCAACAAATGCAACTTCCTAGCTAAACAGAGATGCCTAAAGTTCAACGTATTATTCGAGTCGTTTATACACCAAAATAAAGACCACTGTTATTTAAAAAGCAATAAATCAAAAAATCAATACAGCATTCTTTCACTTTGCACGAGTTGCATCTTCTCAACTACCGTCATATCGGCAGTCAACTTAATTCCATTTTAACCTGTTATCAGCCATCACTACTAAGAGACAGACTATCGACAGCCTGCCCTCGAAATAAATCGGACACGTACTTTTTTCTCTGACATTGACGGCTGCCAACCGGTTGTTGTGATGAGTCACCGTCATATGCGCCAGCGCACGATATCAGCGATATTTGGTTCTTTTCAACTCGTTGTTAAAAGTATTTTACCAAACATAGCTCTGATGATCAGGTTTATATTCAATCTGATTTTGTTTTATTTTGGCAAATAGATTAAAATGGTCTTAAAACAGTACAATAAACAGCTGTTTTGTGTAATTCCACTACATTCTTTAGAATCTAGTTAGTTTAGAGATAATATTATATCATGCCAAATAATTTTCTGAAGATTATTCAATATCACGAATTGTGGTTGAGGTCGCAACTCCAAACCAGGATCTTTGGTCCCTGGACAATTAATTCCTATCTCAAAGCGCACATATTTTCATCATAGTACCCAGATATCTCAAAATCAATGAGCACATTAATATGTGAAACAATTATAATATTAAAATGAATATTCCAAACAAAGGAATAACAGTCCAAATACCTCACAAATGAAGTCTTTAAACATAATTTAAATGTTGAAGACTAATCTCTGCAATAGATCATGGTTCTACTAAGTAACAATATAAAACCAAGAAACATGAAAATAAAAACTTGTTTACTGTTAATGGATCACAATATGACCAAATGGAATAATGAAAAGAAATATTTAAAAAAAATGGTCTTAGAGCATTTTAAAAGGCCTTGAAGTCTTCTATACTCAGTTTGAATAAACTATTCCATTTCTATTCTAGCAAGAAACTTGGTAGAATATCACTGTGTATGTGCATCCTTTGGGACCGAGTAAATATACCCATTAGTCACTGATTGTATCACCATATTTCCTAGTCATTGATCCATTTAGCTACAAGAAGCTATCCATATTGATATAATATATTTAGATATAGAATAGCTTCTTTCACTATTACTCTAAAACACTGACATGCTTATTATATTAAACCTAATTACTTAAATAAGGACCTAAAATATTTATTAGCAAAAAAAAATGTGTACCACAGGTTCAATGACTTGGACTATGACTGAATCTTATAAAGAAATACAATGAAGTTTATCAAATAATGAATGACTTGTTTTTTTTTTAAGAATAGAAAACATGTAAGTACTTGTGTAGTATGAAAAAGCTTATACTCCTTTCCAAAATTATATGTGTAAGTTACCTTGTTTTAAGGTGTATTTTCGCTTTGATGATGAAGATGATGATCAAGATTAATAAAAAGAAGACTTTCATCAAGTGAAATTTTTTTTACCTATGATGAAATGGAATAATTTGAATCTGAATTTTGTTGATTATGCTTTCAGGCCTAAACCGTGCAATAGATCAAAAAGGTATACCTATACACATTGTAAGGGGTATTTCAATAAATAATAACTGTTTCACAGTGATGCACAAGCAAAATCTAGTTGCAAATTTTTTTATATTTTCTATTTTTAGAAAAAGCAAGTCATTCAGTATTTGACAAAGTTATTTCAAGGTCACTGAACCTGTCTGGTACACATTTTTATCTTTGTTTGCTAATAAATATTTAAGTTCCTTATTCAATTAGGTTTTATGGTTGAGAAGGGTGATGGCTATGTTTACCCAGTGAATGGGTGCTCACTGAGAATGTTTGTGATTTGGTAAGTGGTAAGTAAAAATCCAATGTTCAACTATTTGTGAACATCCAATGAAGTTAAAGAAAACAACCAGAATAGATACTGGCAGTGGATGTGTTAAGGGGAGGTAGACTTACCAAATAACAAGATAACAATTACTTTGTATAGATAGACATAACAGCGATTGTAAATTTATTTTGAAATAATATTTCCGAATGTGAAGTTTCTTGCTTCACAAAGGTTTTTTCAAACTGGTGGCAGTCATGCTTGATATAACCTCAACAAGAACAAGTAATTGTCAAAGTTAAGAAATAATATAAATATTTCAGTTTGAATTTGAATACTATGTAACTAAAACACCTACACATTTAATTTTTACCAAATTTTTAACAACATGCTGAGTGTTCAATCTGGTTTCACATGTGGTTTAAGCCAGAAAGTACAATCACAATGGAAGTTTGTGTAAGTATATTCATGGACAGTGAAAAAAATGCACTCACAAGTAAAAAAAGCAAAGTGATTATCTCCCTTAACTGTAAACAACTTATATACTAATTCAAAACAACAGTCAAATAATCAAGTCAAACAAAGATATTAAGCTAAAACTATAATATTCTGGTCTCAGCTCAGATTAACAAAATAATTCTAGTTCCGTTATAGAGATATGACTACAAAAATTAAAACTAACTTGTAATAGTAGGATCTAATTAATAATTGCTAAGGGTCCAGTTCATATTCAAGTATTCAAGGAAAGTTGTATAAGTGTTGTAATTTATTATATTACAGTTTAACATTGCTGACAAAAAGAAGAAATAATTTAATGCAATCTAAAAGTTCATGAAACATCTCCATATTATTATTATTAGTATAAATAGTGTAAGTAAAATACACATCTCTTTTGCTTTAAAATGATGTTATGATATTAGTCCAAAATCTTTTTCTAGTCATCACAATTCAAAGTATGATTACCAAATAAGAACTTATTATAAATAGAAGCAAATTAACTATATCTTTGAATCCGGTACTGTGACTGCAATGCCTTATTTAAAGTTGTAGCAGACAAAGTTTTTATTAGAAATTTGCTATGAATCAACGAGTTAGTACATCTTCCATAAACTAAACACCTACATTCCTCAGAGCCAAAATAGTGTTAATATTTGATATGTCTAGTAAAGTATATTTGATAAAAATCAACAGGTGTGCTGTAGAAACATCTGATATTTACACTCAATCTTACCTTGTTCATTAGATGATAATATAGCAGAATCACTAACAAATGAACCACTTCGTATCACAGGACCCCATTGGGGTCTTCGTACTCCGTCTTTTGATTCTGTCCTCTCAACATCTTGGGCGGAACACAGTTGAAAACCAAAGGCACACCAGTAGAACACAAAACTGAAACGCATTGTGATCTTTCAATGACACTTCACTGAACTACTACAATAAACTTTAACTATTGCAAATAAATAACACTATGTACATTATAAAGTATCAAAATTAAATAGGAATCCGTTAAGGCCACATACTACGTCCGTCAACGAAAAATACTAAAGAAAATAATTTTATCACAAAGTGTAATACCGAACGAGGTCGTTCGTAATTTTTATTCAGTGTTTCTGACTAAGCATTCACTTTCCCAAACATTTTCATCACTTCCGCTTTGTTACACGTTTATCAGTGAAGGAAGGGAGATACAATAGTTTTTTTTTTTTTAAATAAAACACCGAACATTATTTATGGCATTTAAAGATTTACTTTTAATACAAGATGACGTAAAAATGATATAAGTTTCCGTGTCGTAAAATGTTTTTAAACGGTTTTGGTTGCCTGAACCGTATAACCAACATATGACAAAAATAGCGTTCAGAAATACTATTATATATACAATAATATACCCATATATTGAAACTTATTCTACTTTATATCTAATATACTCATATATTGAGGCTTATTTTATTTAAAAAAAAATTACAAAATATTTGTAACTTAATCTCAAAAACTTTTAATATAAAATTTATCATACATATTTACGTTTAAACGTTTAGAAACTGACTGTAAAATGCAGCCACTGTGTAATCATTGCACTACCTCGCGAGCAACTAGTATTTTTTAAATATTTAAATAGAAATTAAGTTTGATTTTAAAAAGTTTTAGACGCATTAGTTTACTTAGCTGTTGATGGTCTAGCTTATAAACATATAGGTTAGTTATCATCTGAAACCAGTCGGTCGGTTGACCACTTCCAATCTCTTTACTTACACTCATGACTTGAAAATGGCATTCAACAAAACATATTCACTATATACTGATTTGACCAAGGTCTTTGAGAAAGTTAACAATGGCATCCATTGTTTTAAGACATACCTACTTTGGCCTTGGCATACACATAAACATTGGCTGTCTCTTACCTATCAAATCAATAACCTTACAGTCTTGTCGTTGTGCCCTATGAATCTACTTCCGGAATTTCCCTTTTTTTATATTATTCATTAATGAACTTGTAGAATCTATTTTGCACCCTCGGAAATTCTTACATGTAACTGTAATTCTTATGCAGATGATATTAAATTAAACAGGAAGTCAAATCTTAGGAAAACGCAGTGAACCTGCAAAGTAAAAGTAACTAAAGTTAAGTAGAAATTGATGTTTTATACTATTAGGGCTTCTTCTTCATGTGTATCATCCAAGCCTGATTTTATGTGGGAAGATGGAAAAAACAAAATATTCAAAGATTCAAGCGCCAAATTAACCCAATACTATACCGAATACTTCCAGGGACATCAGTCTTTACGAGATCAATATGACTCTCAAATAAGGATTATGGCTCAACTCAATATCTCTAGGTAATGTAGGAGGGACAGTTATAAGAACTCAGTACAGATTGAGTGAGCTCCCTTCCGAAAAAAAAGGGAAAATGGTGTTCATTTAGAAAAAGTTCTAAAACAAATGTAAAAGTACAATTGTTCTAACAATTTTTTTAGAACTTTTCAGTCAATCCACACATACACATAATTTTTTGGGTACACTACATAAATACAAAAAACTTAATTCCGATAGTCATAATCATGAATTTCAAAATTCCGAATTTTATAACACCGAATGGTTCAAAATTCCGATAATGGTAAAAAATCGAAAAATTCCGTGTTTCATAATTCCTAATTTTTTTCTTCGAAACTTCAAAATTCCGAATGTTTATAATTACGAAAATCAATATGCCGAATTTGGAAATACCGAACCATAAAAAATCCGAGTTAATAATAATCCGCAATATCATAAATACGAATCCCAAATATCAAAATTCCGAATAATATTAGTTGCAATATCAAACGCCTTGTAAAACTGCATGATCACATCAATTTATACGTTCGAGCATTCAGGTAGTCAGCTGGAAATGAGAAAGTTTATTTAGTTTTTTGTACCGAGTTATTTCTTGAGTATATGGGTTATGTACTGAAATAGAAATCCCTTTTTGGGATTATCTACATACAGACTAACTGCTCCTCCTCGCTTCGCTCATCGTCGCGCCTATTTTGCAGTATTTCAAAATGTGCCTTATCAATTTTAGTTTGTGTCACAGGAGATTTAGATTATAATTTTTAATATACACCTGTTTCAGATAAAATACCATATTTCGGACTAGTAACACAGCGAGTTCTTAATTCTTCGTTCTAATGAAAGTCGGAAAATTTAAATTTCATATTATGAATTTCGATAAAATAAGAATCCTGTTTTTGAATAGTCAGAATTTAGTCTCTTAGGGATTGTGAAATTCGGAATTTTAAAAATCAGAATATTCAAATTCGGAATTTTTGGTTGTTCCCTCATTGTTTGCTACTCATGATTCCACAGTGTAGGATGAAGTTAGTTATTAAGATAAAATTTAGTTGAAACATGGTTAGAAATAATCTACTGTTACCGAAAGTTTGTGAACACTTTAAACAGATTAAACATTTTTTTAAATGGCTATACATTTGCCAGCTTAGCAATATTTTAGTAATAATTGCTTGAATTAGATTTTAAAATGGTTATGGTTTCTGCCGTTATGGATGAGTTTAATTTGTCTATGAACATTGTTTTTACCTGTTGTAGGCAGGCTGTGACCCGTATTAATTTAGTTAGGTTTATTTTTTTTTGCACGCTGGCAATCTTTGACAATGAATTTTATCGGAAATGAAGGAAAAAATATTACTACAATAGGGAGATATGTCCAATTAAGAACTTTTAAAATATCCTACTGTCACTTTTTTGTTGAAAGAAAACAAGTTATTTATAAAACATGTCAGAAATAAGTTATTTTATTACAACTTGCCTTCGAAACGCGTCAAATACGTAAAAAGTACAGAATTAATAATATTAGTTCAGTGACTGACTGTCTTTCTGAGCTATCGCCCCAAAATAAAATTATGTCAATTGATGACCTTGCGAATTGGCTACTGCTGATTGATTCTGCCTGTCTGACTTGTAAACAAATAACTTGTTTTGAAAATTTTCTGTGTTTAAGTGTTGTGTTGAAGAATATTTTATCAATGACGTTTCAAAATACGTGATACAGCTATGAATATAGATTTTGAAACAATGGCAGTGTTAGAAGAGGAGTCTCAGAACGTAAGTCATACATGATAAATGTGCTTTTCTTTGTTTGACCAGATATTTCAATGCTGAGATTACTTTTATAAGAGAATCACTATGGAAAGTCTTTCAAGTGTCAAAGCTATTTTGTTAATAAAAAAATCTGAGAATTGGAAAACCATCCCTAAGAATAAAGAGCTTGTACAACTTTTACGTCGTTTTCATAATCTTTGTTGTCTTTTTCTTTTGGTTATGTTATTATTTTGTGGTAGTGGGTTTCAAACAACTTATATTGACTAACTTTATGAACATTGCATCCAGTCTGTCCACTGCTTATATATTATTTGGGTTGTTATTAAATTGCACAACAAAATGAGTCGTTTCGTCACACGTGAATGATAACAGATCCAAAATGATAACCAAACTTTGAAACACTAATATTTTTTTGTTAAAATTATTTGAATGTGATTTGAAATGAGTTTTGTATAGCAATCCATTTGCTATAGCTAATCTAAATCTAAGGCCTAAGCCTTAGAATTTTTATGTTTCTGTACAGTTTCACACCTCTAGTATTAAGTGACAGGGGTTCTGGATTTCTTCAAATTCAGCTTAGTGTAGCATAAGATAAATGAATAAGATACTTTTTGTGTTTATATATTAGATAAAGATATATTTAAATGAGAAAAATATGTAGGTATAATAATTTTTTTAAACACATTATAAAAGCTTGTTACGTTTTTTATATTTTAACAATGATTTTATCTGCAAATTATCTTCTTAACAGTTGATTAGAAATAGAGTGAGCTGTAATTACACATAATGTTTTTTTTGTTCACTTTATTTTCCCACCAGACAAACACACCAACTGTATGGCCCCAAATTAAGCAAGCTCTGCTATAGTGTTATAAAGCAAATGGGGGGGGGGGGTAATCTAGAATAAACAAACATATATAAATATAAACAAGAAAAGAACAAATATCTATGTTCATCACTGAAATAAGTGTCCCCGACCCGGACTTGAACCTGGGACCTCCCATGACTAAGGCAGGGCCCAGTGAAAAATTGTTCACTGTGCAACTCAGCTTCCAATTCAATTCAAGGAACTTGTTTATTATCCTGGTTTGCCTACATTTTCTTTACTAACTGAAATTATTTTTTTGAATAATATTTAAAAAGATTGTTTACTAAATCTTTTCTTAAGTTTTCACGATACATACTTTAAATAAAACACTTTTTACCGGATATTATCGCGTATATTTTGTTTACTACTCTTTCATATATATATTCTTACTGATATTAGGTCAGGTTAGGTCTTATCCATTGTGTTATATTTTATAGATGAAATTTTTTAGTATATTTTTGCCTGCAAATTTTACATTATTAATGTAAATATACAGTAAACAAGGTTTACATTCACAGATGCCAAACTTAATAAAAGATGGTAAAGGTTCATTCATTACATTGATAATGATAATAAAGTTTGGAATTATACATTGTTCCATAACTAACTTATTTAGAAGTCAGTCATTGTTAAATATATAGCCATGTTTGCACTTTTAAATGTAGTATTAAACTATTATTTTCTGTATTAATACGTGTCATGTTCAATTTAGCTTAAAATCAAAGTTTTCAGCTTGAACAAAAAATTGTGGGTGTCAAAACACCTGGTAAACAATTTCCTGTTTCATCTTATTATAAATTAGTTAAAAACTTATACAATCAAGCGTTTATAATATAATATTAGATCTTTACCTATGAAATTGCCATTTTTCACGAAATAAATGAAGCGTAATTTTTTTTATATATTTTTTTATTTCTATTAATCAAAATAATCACCCATGCAATCAATGCATCTTTGCCAATGCATTGGTAGCTTATTGATGCCTTTCTTGAAGAAATCAGCTGGACGGGAGGCAACAAATTCTTCAAAGGCATTTTATACTGCCTCTCGGGTATTTAATTTTTTTCCCGCCAAGAAGTTATCCAAATTCTGGAAAAAGTAGAAGTCTGTAGGTGCAAGGTCTGGTGAGTACGGCGGATGACGGAGAACTTCCAACCCCAACTCTTGTAGCTTGGAGACCGTCTGCTGTGCAGTATGAGGTCGCGCGTTGTCGTGCAGGAGCAGTGGAGCCGAACGATTGACCAAAGCTGGTTGGAGACGTGCGAGCTTCTCCATCATTGTGTTCAGTTCTTCACAGTACACATCTGCAGTAATGCTTGTCCCGTTTGGCAAGAAGCTGTGATGAATTACACCCGCGTTAGAGCACCAAACAGTGACCATCACTTTTCTAGGGGCATTGTTTGGGTGCTGAACCAGGGTCCAACCAACTTGCTGAGCGATTACGATTGTCAAACAGGATCCATTTCTCGTCACAAGTAACAATGCGGTTCAGAATTCCTTCATTTGTATGCCTGCTGAGCAGTGCAAGGCACGTCTCCCCGCGTACTTCGCGCTGGCGGTCATTGAGTTCGTGGGGTACCCATTTGTCAAGCTTTTTTACCTTGCCAATTTGACGCAAATGGACCAATATTGTTTTGATGCTAACGTCGAAAGCTGCTGCTAATTCAGCCGTGGATTGAGTTTCATCAGCTTCCACAATTGCCTTTAATTCGTCATTGTCGACCAAAGTTTTCGGACGACCACGGGGTTCATTTTTCAGGTCAAAATTTCCAGAACGGAAGCGGGTAAACCAATAACGGGTGGTGCGTTCGTTTGTAGTGTTCGCTCCGTAAACGTCGTTGATGTTGCGTGCAGCTTGTGCCGCTTGTGCCGCTTTGCTGCCACGACGGTACTCATACTCCATAATTACTCGAATTTTTAACTTATCCATGATGACGAAAAATGTTCGAATGTGTTGAAAACAAAAAACCTAAATATTAAACAAATGACGATTTTAGAAAAAGAATTCCATGTGTGTCAAATAAAATTAATTTGAAATTAGAATTATCAGTCAAAAAAAAAATATTTTCATTTGAAATGGCCAGTACGGCAAAACGGCAGTTTCATAGGTGAAGACCTATTAGGTTTATCACCAATACCATCAACAATAATCTCGGTCAACACTTTTTTAAATCAGATTTACTAAAGTAGATATTAATTTTTTTGTCACTGCATTGCAGTAAGTTTTAGAACATAACTCATATAAATAATGTAAGAGGCTCGGCAGTAAGAGAATAAATTAGAGAATTCTGCACATCATACCAAGTTAGACAAAATTAGAGTTAGACAAAATGAGTGAGAATTATTTTTCTCTCTTAGTTTAATTGTGTTTAGGAGTCAGTTTTTATATTGTTAAACAATATTTTTGACAAAATACATGTCCTTACCAGATTTGAACACGGACCCTCTGATGTTTCTGTCAGAGACCTTCTAGTCAGATGTATTTCTATTTAATGAAAACCAGAATAAGAACTTTTCTTATGAATTAAAACCTTTTTTACTCTGACTCCTGGATAATTCAGATTTTTAGTTGCCAAAAGTGTATCAAACATTATATTCTATGCCGTCTTGACTATAAGGTCGCCCGCCTATAGGAAGCCCCGAAAGTTCGAGCTATATTTGAGGTATTTTAGATATTGGCTCGGCTAGTTTCGATCGAGTAGCCGAATGTGCAGGTCAGCACTCTCACTTCGTCACTCATTTCCCTCTAATAGGGTTGAGGAGGGCGATGGCTGGATCCCATCGGATTTACTTGTGAACGGGTGCCGTTTGAGGATGTTCGTCGTTTGGATACTTGGGGGAGGGAGACTTGCCGAGCTAACAGATGCAGATAAGAATAATTTTGTACAGACATAAGAGCCACTGTAAGTTTATTTGGAAAATTGCGACACCAGTGAAATTTCCAGCCAGTTTTTTTTTTCATTAAGGTTTTTTTTCCGAACGGGTGGTAGAGTCATGTTTTATTTGACGTCAATCTTATTGACAGGTAATTGTTAATGTTGAGAAATAAATTTGAATTTGACTCTTCTTGCTAAAACCCGGAAGGTATTGGCCGGGCTGTATTTTTCCCAAACGTTCATATACGACAACGCTCTTGCATTGCGTGTCTCGGGATAAATTTTTATGCACCACTCAGCGCCTGTCACCGTAAATGCTACTTTCGTCTTTCTTAGCCTAATTATTGAACTCTGCAAGAAAAATGCAAAGAAGTAAGCCAAAAGGAAGATTTGTTTGTGCTGGGCAGCATAGTAGGGATAGACAAACAAACCACCACGAATTTATCCTTCTGAACTAATTAGTCTGATCAGCAAACTGAAGTGGTTGGGAGTCAAGTGTATCGAAGGACATTCGGTTGTTGTAGCGAACTGGTCCTTGAGTATCTCCCAAGGCTGAGCAGGTGTATTCTAGGAAGATCTCCAGCACGATGGACAGAAGAACTAAATAAGGTGCAGCCAGGAAGTAGATGGATAGCTGTTGTGCTATTTTGAATGCTGTTTTATGTATATTCGCATTAAACGTAAAGAAAAGCGTAATAACAGTTTATGTTCAGGATTGTATACAAAACCCGTCGCTCATATCGCGCTAGATCGATCTCTTTCAGACGACCGTATGCAAGTAGATAAAACCCTATTTATTACTAATATTTATCAGTATTTCCTTGAGCCGCCAGGATAACAAACAATAAAAATAAAATCTTGTATGATCGGACTCATGGTACAGAAACGTCCATGCGTAAGTGCGACTCGCACTTGGTCGATTTTTTTAACTTTTCTAGAGGGCCCTCAATTCTCTGCCCAGTAGGTATGGCCTTAAAAAAAACAGCTGTGGCTGTATTATGATCAAGTCTCGAGAAATCTTTCCTTTGAATGTAAGACAAACTTGACGCTTATCCTAAGTTATCCTAAGATCTTTCTGCGACCGAATCCAAGTAGGCGTGACAGGACGCCTGTGACCCCTACTATTTTACGAGTAGCTGTTAAAAATATAAAATAACGACAAATGAAGAATAGCAAGCGTTACGTTACAAGTTACATAACTTCTGTTAGCGATAGAAATGAGTTGCAACGTAAAATCAATAAACGCCGCATATGCGTATCAATCATTACCCCGGCCATATTTCAGCTGTATAGATTTTATCTAGGGCTTGTCTGGTAACCTGTAGGCTGCACTGCGCAGTAATGCACTAGCTGAACTACCTAGCCTGCCTGGGGAGCGCAACAGTTGAGTCCGTTACGCATTTACATCCCGCCCTTTATCTCGAACAGTCGAATTTCGCGCGCTGTCTGACCTTTTTCTATTTTTTCAGTTCCTTTTTTATTTAAATCTATTTTTAAATTCACGGTGGCGTTCCAGAATCGAATTGAGTAAGTTTATTAATGTTTATTGTAGTTGTGTAAAAAGGCCTCGTTGATATCGCGCTATCACTATCTGAAACGCTTATAATATACATTTGGTAAGTGTTGGTTTTTTGTTCGTTTGTTGATAAAAAATTGGGTTGATATGGCTTAAGTTACTTATCTGTAGTAAGCGTATTAAATAGGTGGATTATAGTTAAATTTAAAAGTACATCGTATTGATAAGTAGTATATATATTTTTTAAGTAAACAAATTAAGCGTAAGTTTTAGAGTATATGAGACCTTGAATAAATCAATAGATCTACAGATTTCTATAGGCGTAGCTGTTTCTATAAATAGCTGCGTATTTGTGTACTTGTACAAAAGTACACATATATCTTGCATTCGCGTACTAGACTGCAGTCAAACAGAAAGGTCACCTATAGAGTGAAGGGCGGGTAAAGTAAGTTTCATTGCCTTAATGCTACTTAATGTACCTAAGTATATTTTGCGTTTCAAGCCGAATGCGCGTCTGTGCCCTTGCGTTTTAAAAAGTTAAAAAAAAAACTTTTAAAATAAATGTACATCGGCGTTCCCTTTGCGCAGAACCAGACTGCGCAGCGCGCCAGTCGGTTACCGCGAAACTCTCGGAGCGGACATCTTTTAGCGTTTCTCTTGCACAAAACGTGAGTAAATACGGTTTTTATTGTATCAGTGTTGTGTATAAAGGTCGTTAGATTTTTGTGTTCACCGTGCCGGTATAAGATGATGGCCTAATAATATAGTAATAGCATAGTAAATGAGTTTTGTTATAGGTTAGGAGTTAGTTACTACGCCTTTCAGTCTGCGGCGCAGTTGCCTTTTGTTGCTAGGCGGTGTGTTGCGTATTTATTTATGTTGCCGGCTGCATAATAACTTGTGGATATTCTGCCCTTCACTTTTTGTTAGCCGCGTTGTTTTGGAAAATTTTGCTTTGATGAGTTAGCATCGTATTTCACATTGGGCAATGATTGCAGTACTTGTTTTTTTTTGCCGGCCGGTTAAATGCGCAGTGCAACCTGCGTGGAAACGCTACCGGCGTATTGTGTCATTTAGTTTTTAAATAGGTACGCCAAATTAAGAAGTTAGTCGTTCATCCCCATAATGTGTAGTGTAATATACTTTTTTTATTCATTTATTTTGTAAAAACTTGTAGTGTATTAACAATTTCTGCGTAGTATATTTATCAGCTATTGAGTATTTGTACAGTTATTGTAAAAATTACAAATTGAAGCAAGTTTTGCAACTTTAAAATACTTATTAACATTTTTAGCTCGGCTACGCTCGTGTACCTAAGTATTCTCCGGGCGTGAACTCATTTTAAATAAGCAAAAACAAAGTAATACTCATATTTATAATTAATTTAGTATTATCACCTACGAACACCCGATCCATCTGATAGCAAGCGGCCACCACGCCTTAAGACATCATCGATCGAAGATTCTATCAATCTCAATATCTTGGGAAGGTTGTCACTAATAAAACCAACAGATACCAAATGCGCGTCATTTGTAATTGCGTTTGTTCCAACAATTTTATTGGGTGTTCCTTTCCTAAGGTTAAAGGAAAAGAAACACAACTAATTTAAGTCGATTATTATGATTGTGGTACCGCCCAAGAGGAGCTTTTAACAAAAGAAACTACTAGGTACTACAGTAACAGTTAATCCTAAATATAATATCACAAGCTGCGTTTCCATTGCAGCGGAGCGGGCCTTGTAAAACAATAGTAGGATATTAAAATAAAGGGATTAGTTCCTTCAACAAGGGTATGTTTTTTTAACGCTCGTTTACGTCAAATTTAAATATTTCGAGGCTCTACCACCAGTCTGGAAAAACGTTCTCGAAACTGGCACCTCTATCACCCAAACGGCCTTCGCCGGGCGGGATGTTTCGCAATCGTTCATCTGGATGATGCCGACCCGAAAACCGACCGGGCAGGCATCTTACTTTTTTTTATTTCACGTGTTTGTTTATTTAAAGTTTCTGGTCAATTCGTTGTGTGGTCGTCCATTTCGTAGGATTTATTTATGGATATTTTTATTTTACGTCTTAGTTAAGTAAAAATATTTTCAATCGAACTAGATTTCATAAAATGCCATTTAAGTTAGAAACTACATATAAATACCAGATGGTGTTCTTGGTATTCGGCAATGAAAGT
Source organism: Marasmarcha lunaedactyla (assembly GCA_923062675.1). NCBI lineage: Eukaryota > Metazoa > Arthropoda > Insecta > Lepidoptera > Pterophoridae > Marasmarcha > Marasmarcha lunaedactyla. The sequence continues at coordinate 9,546,803 of OV281358.1, forward strand.
CAATTGCTTTCATAAACAAGAATAACAATATTGAACACATTTCAATCTAAAGAGAAGGGTTATTAATCATTGATTGAAGGCAATGAGGATATGAGGCAATTGTCGCTTAAGGGGTCCGAAGTACCTACTTTGGCTTCATCTCTAATTGTCTTTTGTATCTTTTTTCATGCAGCGCACAATTTAATCTATAAAAGATTGAGGTCACTCAAATGGACACAGAAATAAATAAGCCAATACGCTCCAAGTGTCACATTCAGAGTTATGCGCAGAACATGGTCGTAAAAGAAAAATTTAACAAGACATATGAAGTTCTAGTAATTTTATTTTCTGAACAATCAAACGAATTAAAATTTAATACATTTAAAAGTTCGAACAAGAGGGTCATCTATGACACCTGATGACGCCTCGCATTTAGAAATCCTTCAAAATGTTTAGGCTGTAGAGCGTGCCAAAGAAATATGACATACATACATAACCTTCCTTATGAAAGTAGGGTTCATCTAATTTTACATAAATATATATTATTGCTATTATAATACGACTTCTACACACTCAGCCCACAAAAAAGTATTAATTTTTAAACATAAATGCATTATTAAAACGGTGCCACTTAAAAGTAATATTGTAAAGCTACAAACATTTAACATTTAAGATGCAGAACTGATATTTTGTCATCACAAAATGTAACATCTTCACTGACCTAAATATTTTCGTGTCACCGAACATTAATTTTAACCAATGGATTACGTAACGTATTCATTGTGCCGAGAACTCCGCACTTAGCTTCGAATATTTCACAATGGCATAGAGAATCCAAACAAATAAATCATAACAATAATAAAAACGTTTATCAATAACAAAAAGCAATATTGTTAAATTTTGTTGTTTTGAATGAATTATCGAAATGTTTTTGATGGTTGAAAGTTGCTATTGTCTTTTTTATAAATTTATTTTTAACCCCTGACGCAAAAAGGGGAGTTATAAGTATGACGTTTCTGTCCGTGTGACTGTGGCACCAAAGCTCCCAGTTTTTTGCTTTACAAATTGATAATTATATAATGAAGAACGAATCGCGAGTGTTCCTACCCATGTTTGAAGAAAATCTGTTCAACCCATTGAACTATTATTTACGGGACATAGTAACTCAATAGTTCAACCGTGGAAAGTTTATGCGTGATTTAATTATTGCTTACAAATAACTTCGTCTTTACTTAAGTGATAGGCGAACTTTGTATTGTACGGAGTATGATTTGATTTATGTTTCAAATCTACTGATCTAAAAACATTATTTAACATTTTAAAAATGTAGAGTAACACACTTTCACTTCGGGCCGACACATTCGCTTCGGCATCACTACATACTATAAAACAAAGTCGCTTCCCGCTGTCTGTCTGTCCCTATGTATGCTTAGATCTTTAAAACTACGCAACGGATTTTGATGCGGTTTTTTAATAGATCGAGTGATTCAAGAGGAAGATATAATACATGCATAATATAGTAGAGAAACACTAATAATTTTAAAGATTTCTAATGTGATGTCGTAAATAATTTTTTTTTGCGCTTACCTACGTTGCAAACGCCGGCTGAACCCTACGACATGGATCAAAATAATGTACTACATATTGTATATCTTAAAAAGGCCTACAAAAAAGTTCGCGATGATATATGTCTATCTCTTAGGGATAACCCACAATAACCATTTTTCATCCTTTACTTTTGATTGTGACTTTAAGTGATTTTAAGCAATACAGCATTAATCCTTATCCAATTAAGTACGAGGGTGGATTAAAAAGTTCGCGGCCTAACATAGATAGCGTTGTCATATTATTATAAAACTACCCTCATATGAAACCTAGACTCTTTGTCAGTCTCTGTGCAATTTTTCTCTGAGATACATGCGTAATTATTTATTTTATTGAACATTATGTGAGAGTAAGTTTCATTAATTTTGAAAGGTGGCTACTTGAGGAACATCTGCTCCGTCGTATACAATGATAAAAAAGTGGACAGCTGAATTTAAACGTGGACGAGAGAGCATCAAAGATGACCCCCGCTCTGGACGGCCTTGTACAGCTACGACTTCGGAAAACATCGAAATATATGTAATCTCATCATGAGAGACAGAAGATTGAAGGTATCTGAGATAGCTGAAGCTTTAGGAATTTCATATGAATTCTAGAGACTGTTTAGAGCTTTTTCAAGCTGATCCAAACGAATTTTTGGCAAGGTTTGTTACTATGGACGAAACATGGGTTCATCACTATACTCCTGAATCCAAACAATGGAGAGACCCGGATCTCCGACCCCAAGAAAGCCAAGGTGTGTTTTTCAGTAAACAAGTTAATGGCATCGGTTTTATGGGATTCTAAGGGTGTCATCTTGGTTAATTACTTAGAAAGAGGTCAAACTATAAATTCTGCATACTACTGCACACTATTACGTCGTTTACGCGATGAAATAAAGTCTAAAAGACCAGGATTGTTGACCAAGAAAGTTTTGTTTCATCGGGACAATGCTCATGTTCACACATCTGCAGAATCGATGGCCCAAATAGTGAATTGTGGTTTCGAATTGCTTCCTCATCCCCCCCATTCACCTGACATGGCACCTTCTGACTTCCACCTATTTCCAAAACTAAAAAAAACACTTAGGTGGAATGAAATTTTCTACCAATGAGGAGTTCAAAGTGGCTGTAGATGCTTTTTTCGAAGACCTTGACGAAACCTTCTATTTAAATGGGATCAAGGCTTTGGAGGATCGCTGGACTAAGTGCTGTGACCTAGGAGGAGAGTATGTAGAAAAATAAATATAAAAAATTGCATTATTCCTGTGTTTTTACTAATTTAGGCCGCGAACTTTTCAATCCACCATTGTGCGTGTAAAATAGATCAATATGGCCCTTTGCGTGTAATTTAAATGAATATTTTCGAAGATGTTACAGATTTTAAAGTGCAGGGACATAGACCCGAGCGAGGCCGGGGCGGGCTTCTAGTAATTAGTTAAACGAAGGCCTGCCGAAGCCGTTGCTACCGGTTCGGCACATTCGACTTGTCTTGCTAAACCGAACGGTTTCGGACGAGCGGCGTGCCCTTTGGCATTGCCCATTAATGCCAGCCGGAATGTGTAGTAAGCGCCCCTAATATGATCTCGGTGGTTCTGTCCACATCACTGAATAAAATGTAATTAAATTAAATTAAAAAGTAAATCACGAAATTACTAGCAAAGTCAGAGCCCCCATTATTCAACTTTTAAACACGCAGTGTTGTTTTTTAATTTACCTCGGGTGTCATGTCTTATTGCAATGAATTGGTAATAATAGCTCCTTACAAAAAAATATATATATTCATAATTATCACGTAAATTAAAATGTGGCAAGCGAAACTGATAAAGATCACTATTTCAGTCTTCATATGTATAAAAAATTATATATATTTACAGTTTTGGCAAAGATCTACATCTTATTGTGAGAACTAAACATGAATGTGGTTCGTTGGAAGTACAGAATCACGTGTGCGCGTCAAATTTCTTCTTGCGTCACGATGGCTGGCTAGCGTGCGATTCTTTTCGCTGAGTTTTAACTTCTGCTCACTTTGGGGGCCATACGTTGGTGTATTTGTCTGGGGATTTATCATTAAACATTTCATGTAAAGGTAGTAGGTACTTTCTCGCAAATCGAAGAAACGTTTATCATTCGTTTTTGTCCGCAATTTACCTCAATATTTTAATATAAGGACTGACCTTATTTTGCAAAAAACCGAGGTATATAGATATTATCTAGAAACAACCTACCAGTATATATTTTTTTATAGAATATAACGCACGCGATTTCTTAGTAACTGGTAATAAATGTAGTAAAATGATAGGAATACATAGTATATTAGGTAGCGTTTCACCCTATTGTATAACAACTACGCCGCGAGCTCAAATAAACTAGTTTTGGCTTCAAGTACTTTGCGAAGTATAGGGTCTGTTACGTTTTAGGTACTGTCTTAAATCTTTTATATTATGTAAATACTAGAAGCGAACTAGGACTTTTAAGGAGTGCATTATTTTACCCCTACTTAGGAAATCACCTCGTCCGAAGAAGATGCTTAAAAATCTCTAAATTGATCTAAGAAACAAAATTGTTGAAACATCCGAAATAATCCTTGTTATATTTGAGGCCATATCCTTACACCCGCACGCAGTAACGTCACATTGTTAGGTACAAACTTAGGCGCTCCTAACTAGACTTTGCTTCGGCAACTTATACTTTATCTAAACTTCATCTACGTCTAGATTTGCTAAGCATAATCAATAATTAGAAAAGCTTCCAGTGACCATGTGACATCTCTTAAGTGCGGGTGTTAATTATATAAAAATAAAATTAATTATCTTATAATTTTGTTAATCCTTGATAGACTGCGTGCAGAGCTATATTTTTTCTTCATAGCCCGCTTCCAGACTACGTTTTTCGATGAACGCTTGTGTCAGTTTCACACAGAGACCCTGTTATTTAGCTATTCTTTACACCGTGCATTTGTATAAACAAATTCCTAAACATAAACTTTTGTTCCAGGAGTCAATAGGCTCCGGGGTATACGGGTCGGTGGGCGCGGCCAGCGCGGAAGGCGGCGAGCGGCGCGAAAGCGGCAAGCGAGGCCGCCGGCCGGGACGGCGCGCCCAGCCTGACAAGCAGGACATGAGGGCTAAGCTTGGTGAGTTGCAGGCACTGTTCAGGATGTTATTTTAATGCAGTGTTCCGTATGTGGAGTCGTTTTGCATTTTTATAGTATTATTATAGTAAATTCCGTTCACGCAGTCGCACACCACCAGTGTACTTTTTGACACTTTTTAACCAGTGTACTTTACACACTTTTGACGTATTGACCACAAAAGGAGAGGGGTGAGAATAAAAGTAGTTTAAGTTAGGAGTAGTTTAAGTTCCAGCTAAGCTAAGGACATTGGCAGATCGCCATACATGGTTTTAGTTGGAGTTAAAGTGGAGCGTTTAGAAGTCAAAAATATCTAAAACTATGAGACATATAATCCGGATCCATTTAAAAAATATATATATTATGGAGTATGTCTAGGAACAATATTGATTGCATTTTCATTAACTACTAATTTTGAGGTTATCATTTCAAATTACCTACATTTACATAGGTAATTACTACTATCACCAACCGACCATGCTAATAATGACACGTAAATGTTCATCAATATCTTTATCTTAATCAACTTGTCTAAAACTCACAGCAATAAGTCGTCGTAAGCGCAATCCATCGGAAGTTTTTATCTCAAACTCGCCGGCTAAGGCAAAAGCTATACAGCCAAGGATAAGGACTCCAGTGAATAATAAATAATTTTCCTATGAGGAATATAAAAAGAATATTCTTTCATACAAATGAGTCCTTACATTCTGAAGTGACTATAATTTCCTATAATTAAAATCTTCTTATATTACAAAATCAAGTACTTGTGCTTGGTCACAATCAATCCTATGTATCGTAATAAAAAATGACTGGAGCTAATACAAACTGATCAAGTCAAATCAAGCTTTATAAATCAACTATTTTTTTGTAGACTTCTACACATGAAGCTAATATTATGGAAATGCACATTAAAAAAAAGAATAAACAAAAGTGCTAGTTTTTTTTTAAACGCTCACTGTTTTTTCAAATGAGGATTCGCCAATATTCTTTAAAAGGCCCATAGGGCCATAAATAAACTGTCCATTTCGAAAAAAAAAGGGGTGCGACTTCGTGGATGGCATTCACTATATCAACCAGAAGCAAACAGTACCCCGAAATATATAATTACAATTATAGAATATACTTTTCCCGACCTTTTAATATGGGTACCTAGCAGCAGTATGGCAAGAGATGTACAATAGCCGTCCTTCCTCTCTTCTCAGATTGCCGGACCTTGTGTGGAAACATACACATAGGCTTCATTAGCCGTGACAATCGCCTGTTTCTCCTGCGTGCACCAACTACGGGCATTTCTTTTTGTTTGGCAAACATGTAGCAATTTAAAAAAATTCAGCAAACTAGCTGTCATTCGGCCAAACGGACACTAACAAGTGTACGCTATTGTGACGTCATCTGTATACATCTGTCGTTCTATTCACTATTCTATTCCATCGGCGCATGCCACTTGTCTAGGGGTTGAGGGCAGATCGTCATGAGTGCACCAAGAGCGAATCTGTAAGAAGTGACACGACACAATATTTAGATTTCATAGTATAAGAAGTTTCCTGTTGTTTTTTTACTAGTTTCGTAGCCGGTAAACGAGCACTCGATCAACTTGATGGCAACAGGCGGACCCATAGACAACTTTAGTCGTACGTGTTTCCTTATTAAAATTGCTTGTGATTATCATATCGACTAATAATAAATTGTCGTCTGTAGGCTTCCGTGGGCGTCCCCTTTGTTCCAGTAATTGCACTGGTGTTTCTTCTCTTTGACCGGATACGCACTCGTCATAAAAAGCCGACCGAGTGGTGTGTGTGTGTGGAGTGCCTCATACGCCGAAGGTCCCAGGTTCGAGTCCTGGTCGGGGCGTTCATTTCTGTGATGAACACAGATATTAGTTCTGGATCATGGTTGTTCGTATTTATAAATGTATGTTTATTCTGGGTTCCCCCTCAGTTCGTTGTATGGTCATCCATAACACAAGCTCTGCTTACTTTGTGTTTGTCTAGAGATTCAGTATTATTAAACATGTAAAAATTATATAAAATATAATATTTTAGCCCTTTTTTGGCCTTCAGAACGCAGCAGGCAATCGGCGCGCGAGTGCCGCGCCCGGAAGAAGCTGCGTTACCAGTATCTTGAGGAGCTGGTAGCTGACAGAGAAAGAGCTGTGCTGTCTTTGAGGAAGGAGCTCGATAAGGTGCATGATGGTTTACCTTCTTATGTACTGAAACATAATTATAGTTATGACAACAGATTTAAAAGACGTAATGGTGTAAGTTGTTATGGGGTTCTGGTTTCGCCACCAGTCTATGCTCTCACAATAAAAAGGAAGATATTAAAGAACGTATTAATGATAATATATTAATATTAATAATTATTAATATATGAGAGACCATTGAACAATTTCTTTTTGTTTTGACATAGAAACTGATCGAATTTATTATTCAAAAAAATATAATTCTGCAAGTCTATCAATTTACCAAAAGTTTTCTTTCTATTGATTCATTCGGAGTTATTAAGAATATTCAATTTTTTAATGATAATATCTAACACTCGTACCGTAATGCATACTTATAAAGCGATTCAAGTATAAAGGTAAGGCAAGTACCATCAACGTTGCTTCAAGTAATTTAACTTGAACTTATTTCGTATCTGCGGAATGTAATAAAATAAGTATTCCATTAGTGTGTATGTCGCAGACGGATTCCAAATTAGTTGCTTAACAGAACAGATAGCTGCAAAATTTAATCTATTGAACTCAAACTACCTGTTCAAACTTATAAAACTAAAAGATTTCTCTTTATGAAAAAACAAATTAGAAATATATGAAATGTTTGAGAAGATTGTTAACTAGATAACACAGACTATAAACTAAAAAAATCAATATCTAATATACGGTGGTTAATATTATTGTTACGAACACGAGTTTGTGTCTCCTATCCACCTTTATGTTGTATACTATTCATATAAATTTTTAGATACTTTTTATAAACCAAGCTAACTCCAAATCAATGCATATATGTTTTTTAATTCCAGTATTACAAATGGAGTCTCGAATTAGACCAGGGTCGAATGCCCGAAGGCCTAGATGCCATGCTCGAAGAGTTGGGCGTTGTAAAACAGGAAGATCAGAAGTTTTAAACATTTTTCTTCTTTAATATTACTCCTTGCTATAACATTATGTATATGATTTATCTCCCAAGGAATATGACTTAATTCTACATAACGTTACTCCCGGTATGTATTTCTCAAATTGTGAATTGATTCGTTCTAATAATCATTTTAATAACTTCAATATGACCACTAGATGGCGTTGTTTTTATATATCTTAAAGTTACGTTTCTTATAACAATTTCTTTGAGTTTTATCTGTGAATTTTGTTTGTGAATGTGAGATTAAGATTTTGCCGTTTAGTTGTCATTAGTTAATGTTCATTGATTACGAATTTGGGGAATACATTTACCACGCACTTAAATGTGAAAATACACCTTTTATCACATACCATGTCATATTTCTTGGATCAATATAATATGTATTGTTTTACTGACTTTAAGTTAGCTTTCTTCTCTCTGTTATGTTTTCATCATAAGAGTTTCATAGTAATGTTAATTTGGTTACTTTCGTTTGTATTCCCATTGTAGTTTTAAGAATAAATGTCGTATAACACAGTTATTGTCGTATTAGCGTAGGATGTTTCTTCGTATATTATCGATGTTGTATTAGAATTTATGGTGTTTTTCAAATAACCTATAGCAAATCACACTGAATATTTCGAGACCTGAGTATATACAAAATAACAAGCTACTTTTTTGTCTTTATTATAAATATTATTATTGGAGCCCATTTTGAGCGTAAAGTGAGTGAATCTTGCCATATTATTGTTTTGATTATTATTATGATGGGAACCGAACGTACAATTTCAACTACACGTCATATAGCGTTAACAAAATCAAACCTCGTAAAAGCACATTCAACCGCAATATTAAAAAATAATTTTCAAAACTTATTTGATAACATTACTGACTATTGTCAACAGAAAATAATTTATCTCTGTTCTCTTTAGAACATTTAAAAAATTAATAATATGGGTAACAATAACAAGAAGCGTGAAAATAGTTATTTGAAAAGCGTATGTTATTTAAAATGTAGTATAAGAGAAAATATTTGTTAGATTCTAAGTTTACTTTTAATCAAATTTTTAATTTCAAACTAAGTAATATTAGTTTTTGTTTTCATTTTATTCTGTTTGTTGAACAAGCTAACCTATTTTTGATATATTCGTTTTGTTATTATGCCCATTCATGTTGCGTACTTCTAAAGTGGTTCGTTAAATTTTATTTTGTTTACAAAATGTACTTTTGGAATTCAACTTCTATGGTATCATATATTTTTTATATAAGGTAGCATTTAAACTATCCATTTTATTAATATTAGAAATAAATTATAAGGTTGAGAAGAAAAATGGTTACAATTGAAATATTGGGGATTAATTTTAAACAGTCGCCCTTTTGCGATATTCAAATGCAGCTTAAATACTAAGTTCTGTATATTTTCAGTCTAAGGAGAAAAGGTCCGTATAAAAATCATTTGATAATTTAATAACATTAATTATTATTATTATCATTATTCAATCAACAATGTATATTTATATATACATTGTTCATTATATAATAATACATTTAGAAATAGGTACAATATAAAATTGTATATAATAAACAGAAATCCTGTAAACTGATCCATGATACAATTATTTGTACAGTATGCGTAGAGTAGATAATATAGTATATAAAAAAACAGTAACATTTTGATATAGACATAGGAAAGCTAAGTTCTGTATATTTTCAGTCTGAGATAATGTCCATATAAAAATCATTGATAATTCAATTAGTACATACCTACATTAATTATAGTATTATCAATGTATATTTATATATCAATAATGTATATATAAATATACATTGCTCATTGGATAATAATACATTTAGAAATAGGTAAAATATAAAGTTGTATATAATAAACAGGAATCCTGTAAACTGATCCATGATACAATTATTTGTACAGTATGTGTAGAGTAGATAATATAGTATATAAAAAAACAGTAACATTTTGACATAGAGGAAAATATACATGACATTAAGCTTTATTTATATATTATATACTTTTCTGTTTCTAAATTTTGGAAACACGATATTCTTGATTAAACAACTTTAATATATTATTTTTTCTATTTATATTCCACTCGACCAAAGCAATTAGAAGCATGGCAAAGATGGCGGCATTAGAACTAGGGAGGGGGAGTACTAATCACCAGAATACTAATAATTACATAGTGCAACTGTGTATTGGACTTTATTTTTTGCCTAATTAAACCCTTTGTGCCTCAATATGCTGTCCTGGCGGTATAGAATATTTTTAAACTTTCCTTTTGTAACGTGAATTTTTTGATATCTTTGTAATCTTTATTGTTGGGGATTCTGTGTTATGATTTCAATAAAGGAATTTATATGAAGAAACGCAAGTTATGTCTAATGTGATAAATTAGTTTGTTTAACTGTAACATAGCTGGATATAAAAACAGTTTTATTGAATATTCTTTCCAATCATTCAATAAACAATAAATGAATGATGGTTATGTTAGGTGTAATGTGAACCCCGACAGTAGTATTACTGATCGGCATTTTACAGCAGGTGTGATGGAATCAAACATCTGTCAATTTATAATTAAAAAAAAATGACATGAGGCGTGGTACGGGCGTCGAAACTGCATTTCTATCACACCCATGGTTGGCTTTGGTAGATTAGAAGCACTCCCCTTTCAATACTTTACGGCTATTAAACAAAACGAGCCCAACCAAAAAGGTTATAATCAAGTCAATACGATTCAGTTTGGTAAATGAATACAAACTTAAAATATCGAAATAATATTAGTGCTGTTCCGTATCTGAAATGTCGTCGTCTAGTTGGATTTTCTGACTTTAATATTTTCATCCTGAGCTTTACATTGTCGTCCAAAATACCAGCGTTGCTTTGCTTGGAGGCCATACAATAGGCGTATATATTTTTATGAGTTTTTTTTTGTGTTGGTATTAAAATAATTATTATTCTGATTCTTAGTCTTAGAAAGTAAGTTTTAGTTTTTAGAATGCAAAAGCATATCATAACCATCTTAAATGGTATACTCGTCAAGTGAGTGATAAAATATTAGATTATAAAGTATATTCCAAAATATATTGTAAATATTTAAATTTAAGTAAATATTCAGCTTTTAGAATAGGAATTAGTATCTATGAAAAGCTTATCTTATTTATTCATTGTAAAAAAAAATTTTAACTTATTGCTGTCTTTGTTGTTATTATTGTACCTGACGAAGATAACAATAGAGATGAAAATGTTTGATTGTAAGCACTATATGGTAGAGTTAACTGTCTGTTTAAGTAGTTCGGGTTCCCCGAATTATGCGTTATAGGCTTGTGACATAAGTGTTAGCTTCTTCCAATCCAATCCAAAAGCTGGCTTAGTATAGTAACCTGTGTATATTACAGAGGATAAACTAAATTTAAATATGTATAGTTATTTTATGTTCTGAAGTTTGCTATACATATTGTTCATACGTTTCATACCGCAAGTTTGTTATCTTTGAATGAGTTTAAATAAAAGGTGTAACCAGTAACTTATCAGAATAGATTTTATATATTTTACAAGTCGGGTCATTTCGCCTCGCTTTTTGTATTAAATAATTTGGGCGAGTTTACATAAAAACAACGAATAATATCGGAACTTAACCACTAGTATACCCATTCTATTGTCGGATAATGCAATAAATGAATCCCTAACCGATGTTATTAATACGAAAGTTGAGTTTTTCTTTACTCGTTACGCGTAGCCAGCAAAGTCGCGATATAAATTTAGTCATGAAATAAAGACCAAATATATAAATGAAAATTTTAGTCCGATAAATATCTAAACGAATCTTGCATAGATAGAATGCTTTTTAAATCAGTTTTCTGTTAAAAAGATTGAAGCAGAATTCTATAAAACATACTTACACTAATCTTAGGCTAAATAGACTGCTTTTACTATATACAATACAGATTCTGGTAACAAGAGCCATCAATCATTTAAATATCGTCGTCACATGCGATTTTCATCACTATATACACAACAGAAAAGTCGCTTTTCATTTACCGTTGTAGCTGAGATAATTCTGAGACAAGTTTTAGCACTCTAGATTTCAGCATAAATTAGAAAGGGACAGAGTTTTATATATTTTCTTATTATAAGTTGCCTGGAAATTGAATAATTTTCGATACTTCCCGAGTTCAATTATTAGTTTTTAACAGTTTTTTATGTTAAGAAATGTTTTTGTTTTAAGTGCTTAATATTAAGTGTCAAGTCGGCAATCCGCCTCTACTTTATTTTTTTTTCTTTTTGCTGAGTTAGTTATGGTAGAGAATAAACTTATTGGAACCATAATTTTAGGCTATTTTATCTATATGATATTGTTATTCATAAATTATTCATATATATTTTATATGTTGTAAATGAATTGTAATGTTATATATTTTGTTTTTATTAAACAATTTTGTTTGATCTTATTGGTTTTCTTTATTATGTGTGTATTATTATTGTATGCATTATGAAGTAATATTTTTTTTATAAAATATCTATCAGTTATAAATTTATAAAGGGAATGATTATTTTTATTATTTACTTTTTGTAAATAATGTTTCAATACATATTTATTTATATATTCATTTTATATTTATATCTCAGTTTATATAAACATTTCTATGCGTCTTGTGTACGATGAATACGCAAGGTACAGTTCTATTATAAAGTTCATCTACTTAATACAACCTAATGGGAAACCACCTCAAGTAACGTAAGGTATAGATGTAATACATTTATAAAAATAATATATGATAAAAAAGTTGAAAAAAAAAATTAGAAATTAGATATAGAAACTTAGTTCATTATAATATAAAATATAGTAAAGTGGTACAGCATGTTTGTGAAAACTTAGAAATATTGCGCTTTAGTCCGTTCAGATAAATCATTTTACAAATCAGAAATATTTGAAAGTATTTAAATCAGCTCCATTTTGTTTTAAAGTTTTAAGGAGGCCTTGGTACATTAAGATTCTGCCAGTATCATGGAAGTATATACATACCTATTTTTTTTCATGTATAAATCAACATTGTTTTATTTTTGTTTATATTTTTAAGAATATGCACATAATAAAGTATAGTTTTTATATAATATAAATTATATTCGATAAAATCTGGTTTATTAAAACGGTATAACTGAATGGTTTGTATGCAATACTAAACCATCCACCAAAGTTTTTTCAGTGTTATTCTGCTTGATAATCAGCGATAAATGTCTAATGCAATAGTCATCGCGACTTGCTCGTAATCAATGAAATAGATCCTAAGGTTGTTATCAGATAAAATTTGATACAACTCATTAACATTTTACTTTTACAATTGTATATAGTTATAACGTATAAAACAAGCCATGATTACCTTGTGTCTATATTGCTCACCTGTAAATTTTATTCTATTTATTATACGATTTATTATTGTACGCCTGAGCCATTATATAATTAATTACACGTCATAAAATATTGGGTCATGTGAAATTATTTTAGTGGATGGTTTATAGACATTAAGACTTAGGATATGGAAGTCAACGATTAAGTATTATTTCATTAATATTATTTGTCACGTTATAATTGGCGTACGTTAGTAAAAACAATAAGTATGAGTCACACAAATGTAGGCACAGATCCATATCAATAAATATTTTCTAATATGAAGTTTCTCCAGTGTTTGAACATTTCTAAATAGATATTCATGAAAGGATATTTTATAGCAATTTTTTTTAAATTGTTTGTCTATGAATCGATACAATGTTACAATCCATCAAATAATTATATAATATAGGTACAAAAACCTAATGATCACAATTACTATTTATTTCATTTATTCAGGCGAAAATATGTTATTATGCGATTCCTTTGAGTATAAAATCAAAGGAATCACAAATCTAGTATTTATATTAAATAATGTTTGTAAGTTTATTTTAACGTTTACATAAAATTAGAAAATATGGACACTTAAAGCCTTAAAACTATAGTGTAGGCTGTGAATTCTTGCATGTTTTTTTTGTATTTAATGTATTTTATTAACTGATATAGTAACTAATTCGATTTTTTTTTAATTACAAGGCAATATATAGTTTGCAATTTTATTTGTTGGTAAACATCGAAAACATTAATAGGTTTTGTGTGTCAATTTTTTTTGGTAAGATTTTTTTAAAAAGTAACGATAAGATAGCTGTAAAATAATTAAAAGACAATAGAATATACGTTAGCCGGTATCCGGTTTTGAAAATATGGCTTAAGAAGGCGTTTTATTTGTGACTACCACATTAATTACAGCAACAGTGGAAATCAATCTTAAGTTAACGAAATAAATTCTTCAATAATAAAGTAATATTTTACATTTAATTCTAGTATCAAGAAAATCGAGTAACTTCAAAAATACAGACGAGTTGAGAACCTCATTTTCTTTTAAGTTTTTTTAAACCAAACATTAGGTTGATTTCACTATGTTCCTTAGAGTAATATCTTTCGAGATCGGATCTCGGTGAACGTACAGATGAAAAGTTATATTTTTGTAATATATAGTTAAGTATATTATTATGTAGACTACAACGTAAGATATATTATTTAATAATTTTTGAAGTGTAAAATTTAAGAGTAAGTGTTTTTGTTTTTATGTCGTCGAAGGTACATAGTGCAATTCTAAAATTACATATAGGTATGTTACTCAATTGAGTAAATATATCGCTTTTAATAGTAAGTTTCATTTTTTGGTTAGTATCTTAATTTGGTTGTAATGGAATTTGGTATCTTATGAGGTCCGACTGTAATAAAGCAAGAATGCTTCAGTAATAATTCTTGATGAGCACATTCATGTTTGTTCTCGGGTCATGGTTGTCTATATTTATATGTATATGTATGTTTATTCTGGGTTCCTCCCAGCCCCCGTTTGGCCATCCATAACACGAGCTCTGCTTACTCTGGGCCATACATTTGTTTGTCTGGGGATTTATTTATAGATATAAGTATATAGATATTATTATTCTTAGTTTTATACAAAGCCCCATACGTATATAAAACAATTCACTAAGTAACATTTATTCCAACAAAGTTTCCTCAGTTTGTTAAATATAACACAACTAGAAATTTTGGTCCTTATATGAACAATTATATAATTGACATAAAATGTTGAATTAACCATTTAGAAATCGTTTGCTGCTCGTCTGTGTATGTTAATTCTAGAATTACACTATATGTTATCTGGACGAACGGACCCCAAAAGCATTAGTTCAGAAGTAAATTGGTATTAACTTGTAAATATCAAAAATACCTATTAGGCTTATTAAATAAATTATATTACATCTTATATCTATATTATATAAAGCACGGTATCCATAAATGGGTTTGACAATTTGTTCATGTTGCTTAGATAACGATGTAACGTTGGCCTGTCTATAAAATCTACTCCTAATGCCGCCGTGGGCAATTGCGGATAATATAGTACTGATTACTATTGAATAAGGTACGTTTCTAATCGTGAATTTGAATGGAAGTTTTTTTTCGGCGATCTTTTGCCAGTGATGTAGAACGAGTTACACCGTACGTAAATCTCAAAAAGTTTACCTAAAGCTTGTTAAGACATAACCTTTTGCAGAGATCTGAATTAACATTAACCGGATTCACTGCAAATTGTACCTTAATGGTGCAAATCAAAGTAATTTTTACAAAGTCCTACAGTTACAGTGAGAGACAAAAATTTTGTTACCTTCTTAAAATTCAAATTTTAAACTTAACGAAACGTCACTGTAATGTTGTTATTACAGGGATTTTGCATAAAGAAAAGACAGTTTTTTTCTTTTTATTCCAAGCAGAAAAGCAAAATTGAAAATTGATGATATATAATGTTTTCTATGTATTCATAGACAATAGTTAAATCTCAGTGGATACTGTAATTTATTCGTAACCTACGTGTATTATAATATGTAATAATAAGTAAGAGGAATGTAAATAATGACTTAGAAATCAGGGTAAAAAGTAGTTGGGATGTGGTGGAAAAAGCCAAACATATAATTTATATTATTTGAGATGTAAGCATATACAGTGTCTATATCCCAGTGATAGATAAGAATTTAGTATAGGATTAAAAAAAGGAAAATGCAAAAAAACAAATTTTTTTAAATATTATTAGCTGGTGTGTGAGCTCCGATTCTAATTTATTTTAGGTTGCATCCGCGCCCATGCACATTCGAAATTTTGGAATGAAAGCACATGTTTTTCCAATCTTATCGAAATGGAATCGCAGTTTTATAATATAAATTTACTGACTGCAACATATGTAGATTTGTGTAAAATTCAGTAGCTGTATTATTCACTAAAACATTTTTAAGATTGATAAAAAATATTTACGTATTTCTAAGAAATTAGTATTATTATTCTTGCATTTCCTCTATTAATTGAATTTATTTAGAATTTAAATGCTTTGCTTTGATTGTGTATTAATATTGTATTTACAAGTTGTATGTACAAGTAAATAAATTCCTATCGGAAATGGACCTATCGAGTAGATTAGTACGTAATTCAAATAATATTTGCATAATAATTAGACATAGGTTTTTAATTAAGAACCTTCTTGACTGCGATTTGCAGCTTTTATATTAGTTCCATGTTTTGTAAATTAAAAAAAAATTACGGACAAATATCAATTTTTTAAATACCTACTTTCTGGGCTTATACTTTATAGAACGATTTGGTATACTATATAATACGACAGGATAAATTTTTTTATCGTAGTTGATTTCAAGCAAGAAGACGCATTCTGCAATGTTTCGGTTAATTAATCCGATAAATTGTAGGGTGTCTCTGTTTGTTTCGCTAGGCGTGATCGCGACAGTGTTTTTGTATGGTTATATTATTAGATATCGTTTTTAGTGAATAATAAACACCTTGATAGGTCGATTTGTGATTTCCTTGTCTAGATTCACAGTTTACACCGAATGAGATGGAAGACGAATCTGAGCTTTAAAAAAGAAAGAAAGAAGAAAAATATTGTTTTGAGACAAAAAAAAAACTAACAAAAAGCTTCGAACAGCAATTTTTTACCTAATAACATTTACTTGAAACAAACTCTTATACGTACATATTAATTTAAACCTACTATTAAGCCAGGATGGTAAAAATATTACTACAGTAGCTTCAAGATTGACGGCCTTACGGTGTAGTGGCAGTAACGCTGCTATATACCAGGGGTTCCGGGTTCGAGTCCTGTTAGGGACAAACAATTGTGAGTCAGGTCCAGATGTTGTTCTCAAGTCATGGGTGTTTGTATTATTAAGTTAGTAATATGTAGTAATATTTATACTCAAATATTGGCAATCTATTGCGGAATGATAAGAGTAATATATGCAATTATTTCATAATTACTATATTTTAATCAGACAATATCAAATAACAAAATATTAACATAGTTATCGAATAATATTGTATAAAAATTATTTTTATTACTAAAAATAATTTTGATTAGTGCTTGGGGTATAATTTACATTTATCATTATTAATGCTTATTTCAAAAGTGCATTTGTGCCATGTTAAATAGTGATTCTTAGTTTAATTGTGAACCACCTTTCTTCTCAATATAGTATAGAAATTACTCTTTGTTTCATTTACTTTTTTGAACCCTTTTTTTCTCATTATTAATGTGTACGTAAAACTGAGAGCGAAGCAAAATTCGTTTAGGTTATTACCTAATAGGGGGAGAAAATAAATGGCTCTTAAATATGTTTTGCAACCTGTTTTGAACACGCAACGCATAAAAAGGAGTATTTTTCATTTTTATTTGTATATAACTGATTTCAAGTAAAATACAACAAAAATTAAATGCTCTTTTTTTTCGAAATTACTGTTTATACTGGCCTTTTAAATTTCACTGGACTCTGTAGCTCAGCGCTGACGGCGCTTAGCCGGAACTTATACTACTCCTACATACGATACGCCTAAGGGCACCCGATAGGTTGACATCAGAACCTAGGGCCTCATTTGTGACTGACTTCAAAGATATCTCATCTTTTAGTACTTCAAATGTGACGCTCATTGCGGCCTTAGTTAAAATTTGTGACGATATTAGATATTAGTGGTAGAATGGAACTGAATTGAACCTAGGGCTTAACAGTTTTCATCAAATTACTCTTAAATTACTGAATTTTGGTTTGATGCAAGTCGTCACATTTGCGTCACTAATTAATGACACAGGTTTGAATTTCGTAACACGAGCCATTATCGAGATACGGAGAACCCCTAGGTTCATAATTATAGACCTAGGGCTTCTCTGTATGTTGGCAACGGATGGTCCTAGGAGCTCCGAACTTGTATTAAACATTAGTGACGAAGAAATTACGTAAAGTTGACAATCATTTTGACCCCGTAATTGTCATTTGAAAAATTTACTAAGTTTCAAACAAATACCTATTGTGGCTTCGCTGGTATAGGGAAACTGAACCTTTATTAGTCCGTCTAATTATTGCATTTGTTAGCTCGTTAGTACCTTTAAATGTGACGATATGTTTTTTTGAGTTTATTATAGCAGTAAATGAGATAATTTGAACTGGAATTTTCATATAAAATTGCAGTAGGGTGCATATGACCGTAAATGTGACCTTGAGAATACCTTACATGTTATGGTTATACGTCACTGCCTTTCGGCATCTATTTGTTTTGTGTAATTTGTCGGCAGTTTTAAAATTCTTAGAAATGTTATTTGTCGAGACCTTCTAACTAAATGTTCCCACGACGCATCAATATGCCAGGTATAGCTAGTTGTATCCTGACTCAAGTGGGAGGGAGATGGCAATAATCCCTGTCTTGCTCTGACTTTATGTCCGAGTTTGCACCCAAAAATAATATTTTTTGCTAAGCTTATCTCAGTTCTCTCTAAACTCTGAAGAGCAAGTGACGTATTTGTTTCAAATGTGATTTCGTGACGACAAAAATTTAAGAAACTCTATATGTCTTCATTTATCCCATGATCGAAAATAGCAAAGGAAAACTATCATTAATAAGTCTTTGACAATTATCATTGTCACCCTAGTCATCAGAAATATTCATTTGCATGTAACTATCCTCCATGATCCTCCAAAAATGATTGTCAGCATTTCTTAAATTCTTCGTCTCTAACGATTAATCCAAGTTTTTAGTTCCTAGGACCATCCGGTGTCGACGATGGCTCGTGTTACGAAATTCACACCTGCGTCTATAATTAGTGACGCAAATGTGACGCTATCGTGACGACTTACATCAAACTGAAATGCAATAATTTACGAGTAATTTGATGAAAACTGGTAAGCCGTAGGTTCATAATCAGTTCCATTCAACCACTAATATCTCCGAAACCAAAGCGTCACAAATTTCAAGTAAGGCCGCAATGAGCGTCACATTTGAAGTACTAAAAGATGAGATATCTTTGAAGTCAGTCACAAATGAGGCCCTAGATTCTGATGTCAACCTCGATAGGGCACGGACCTCGGCTTAGGACGTCGTATATTGAAACTACCACCTGGTTCGGAACAGTCATCTACTGCCAAAGAACCAGCAAGAAACTGAGTTGGAACGCGTGGGATGCGTTAGGGTGTTACCACACCAATCGATCGATGGTAGAATGGAACAGTCGACGTTGATCGGCAATTTTACCAGACCAAATTACAGCGACCAGCGGGTTGGGATGGTGGGGAGCATTGTCGAAATGGTGTCTAGACGCCAACTTCATGAATGCGGCAATGGTGAGCAGATCTAAGTTGCGTACATAGTAGCATAGGTGTTAGTAGCCCTGTTTCATTCGCCGGAGGTCCCAGGTTCGAGTCCTGGCCGGGGCATTCATTTGTGTGATGACCACAGATGTTTGTTGTCGGGTCATGGCTGTTGATATTTATATGTGTATGTTTATTCTGGGTTCCCCTCCAGTTCACTGTATGGTCATCCATAACACAAGCTCTGCTTACTTTGACGCCAAACAGTTGGTGTGGTTGTCTGGGGATTTATTATAAGGCAAGGCCCAACGCACTCGAACCTATTTTGAATAACCTGCAAGTGATAGAGGTTCGACAAAGCCACACTGGCATATATCATTATGGGGTTGAAGCAAGTTTTGTAAAGTGTAAACTTATTTCTGAGCGACATTTTACTCTTCTTGCAGATTTGAGGGTGCAGGCCACCCATGACGAAGGCGGCTCGTTTCGCTTACATCAGAACCTAGGGCCTCATTTGTGATTGACTTCGTAGGTGTCTCATATACGTTAGTGACTCAAATGTGATGCTCATTGCGGCCTTTGTGACGCTTTGGTTTCGGAGATATTAGTGGTTGAATTGGATTACCTATAGCTAACCAGTTTTCATTTAAATTACTCGTAAATTATTGCATTTCGGTTAGTTGTCACGATAGCGTCACATTTGCTACGTCACACTAAAGAATTACCCAGGTGTGAATCTCGTTACACGATCCATAATCGAGATATCATTAGGCCATGTGTCCATAATTATGGACCTATGGCTCACCTTGTATCTTGGCTACGGATGGACCTAGGAATCGATTAAACTTTAGGGACAAAGTTGGTAAGCTATCGTGACAATCATTTTTGCACCGTAATGGTCATGCAGGATAGTTAGGTATGTGCAAATAAATTATTTCTGATGACTAGGGTGACAATGAAAATTTTCAAGACGCTTTAATGATTTTGTTTTGTTTTGGGAAGTCAAGCAACATATAATATAATTGTAATGTGTAAATAAATAAATAAAACTTTTAAAGAACAACTAACCGATTTAAATTGTATTTTTAATATGAGATATACAGTGTATCCTTTATACCCACATTTTATTATCAGGTTTACTTGATATTCAAATTATAATAACAGAATTATAATTAAGATAATAATTTGCTAAAACTATAAAATCCCAAAATCAAGAAATATGTACGTTAGCTAATATTCAAAATCTTATTATACAGTTGAGTGTAAACTATACAATTAAAAAAAATATATTATATAAATCACAGTTTCATATTACAGTTTTATCAAATATCTCTTAAACATAATTTTAACATATTATCACAAATGTACTTAATTCTGACCCTTTTTGGACGGCCCCGTCTAAGGCCACGCTTGATCAATTTTTTGGCGTAGAGTCAAATAACTAGTAAGCAGGTGAAAATAAAAATCTGTCACAGAATCGGGCAAAAAGAAGGACGATTTAAATTATACTTTTAATATAAGACATGCAGTGTATACACATGTTGGTACCAGGTTTACTTGGTATTAAAATCGTATTTAAATCATCATAACACGACCACCTCCCTCCCACTCGAACGCAGGATACAAGCTATACCTGGCCTATTGTTAATGCGTCGTGTAAACATTGTGTTATAAGGTTCCCACAAATAACATTTATAAGAATTTCAAAACTGCCGACATTATGTTATTCTTAGCAAACTTACATAAAACAAAACAATAACTAATAAAATAGATTCAATGTCACTCAAACTACCTAAAAATTTTAAGTTATTAAATATTTAATGTTGTTCCACCAAATTCACGTGTTATATTCACCCTACTACAATTTTATATGAAATTTACAATTCAAATTATCTCAGTTACTGCTATCATAAACTCAAAAAACATATTGTCACATTTAAAGCAACTAACGTACCAATTGCAATCATTAGACAGCCTATTTAAGGTTTAGCTTCCCTAAACCACCGAAGCCCTAGGTTTATAATAAGTATTAGTTTGAAAGATAGTAAATTTTTTGTTCAGATGATTATTACGAAGTAAAAATAATTGTCACGATATCTTAACGTCTTTGTCACTAGAGTTTAATCGAAGTTCTTAGCTCCTAGGACCACCTGTTGCCAAGATACACAGAAGCCATAGGTTCAAAAATGTTGACCTATAGCGCAAAAATATCTCGATGATGGATCATGTTACGAGATTCACACCTGGGTCCTTCCTAAAAGGCCTATCACACTACCCAATTTTTAGGGACCCTTACCCTTACTAAGGGTGGTGTAATAAGAGTTAGAGAATAAGGGCCCGGCAGCCTTGCTCCCTGACCGCCCTTACGATCGAGTTGTGTAATAATACTTAGGGCAGTTAGGAACTCAGTCGTCACGCGGCTAGCGTGGAGTGCGCATGTGCAGGTAGTGATAGTAAGTGATTCGACTCGTGCGACGCAGCCGCCATTTTATTTAGACGCCATGTGTACGAATATAAGGAAAAATAAGTTTTATTAAACATTATAGAGATGTAGAAAGATATGCCGTACCTTTGGAGAAAAGACCACAGTGATTATATGAACAACGACGTTAGAGCCGTGGGATTCAGAGTTTTACTGGAAATCTACAAAAATCTCTTAATTTCAAGTATTGCTTGACCCAGATTCTTGTCCTCTTCTTTTTTTCTTCTATAATATTCATGGATCCAACTACCAAAGCCACGGCAATCGTTGCTTTTTTAATGGTTTAGATAAAAACAGGTGCTATACGTCTCTATCCGCTTGCGTTCGAATGCAGACTGTACACAGATAATGAGGGATCCGGTATTCAATGCAGTGTAATAATCGATGACCTTGCAATTGGCCACGCCCTCCCTAAATACCGGGCCCTGAATAACGTTTAGTGTAATACCAGTATTAGTGACGCAAATGTGACGCTATCGTGACAACTAACATCAAACCGAAATGCAATAATTTTCGAGTTATTTGATGAAAACTTTTACCAGTGTGGAGGCAATAAAAATTGTGTACTATGCATGCGTGAGAAGCATTCTGTAGTATGCTAGCCCGATATGGAGACCACAGTATATTACCTATAAGGACCGCTTGGAGCGTATCAAAGAAAGTTTCTGAAACACCTAAACTATCGCAGGCGTATTCAATCTGTTTCATACAAGGATGCTTGCAGGGAGCATGGGTACGCCCGATTCTTAACATGTCGTTACTGTAAGACATAGCGCATAGCCGCGTTGATTGTCCTGATCTGTCCAAGATCTTCTACCGCACGCCTAATTATCGTACTGTAAGAAAAGCACTCACCAAACTACGCCAAAAAAACAAACTATTTCTCGTATCACAAACACATATAACACAAAATTTAACCATCTGGACTTGTGTTCATGCAGTAAATATAAATTTAAACTTGAATCACAGAATTTTCATTGATTTTATTATATTGTATGTAAACATATCAATATTGATGTTATATTCTGATACATTGTATCATATTACTACTTATGCATTATCTATTGAATATACTTTATATTTCTTTGATATCTATATTGATATAATGTGTCCGTCTCACCTAACTCTTTTTATAGATAAATATGAATATGGCTACCTTATTATTGATCGCCTGTTTTTAGTTTTATTTTAGTGTTCAGTCTTCAACAAAATATTGTACTGATAGTATTTTAATAGGAAAACCTGTTATAAGCTTTGTTTAGTGTAAGTGCTACTTATAACTACAGTCTGTAAATGCTGTTGGTTTTCGTAATAAATAAATAAAACTGGTTAGCCGTAGGTTCATAATCAATCCGATTCAACCACTAATATCTCCAAAACCAAAGCGTCACTAACGTATGAGACACCTACGAAGTCAATCACAAATGAGGCCCTAGGTTCTGATGAAAGCCTCGTTTTTATGATCCGCGAACGTAAGTCGACTACCTAAAGTGACTCCTTAATATTTGACTTTTTAGCCCATAGGATCGGAGCACCAAACAGTGATCTTTTGGAGACCGAATCTTTCGGAAGGTTTCCTAGAGGTTGTCCAAGAGGAGGTTGAGAGAGAGTAGTACACTGCTGCAATTTTTTCTGGGTTGACTTCTATTCTCCATTTCCTATACCAAGTTCCTAGTGTAGATCCCTATCAGATGTGTATAGCCCAGTGTCGTCTGCGAAGAGCGCGAGTTCTGCTTTCTCCGTCCTTGGTTTGTCACTAGTGCATAGTGAAAACAAAGTTGGAGAAAGCAACGAGCCTTGTGGGACACCGGCTAATGCAGGACGGGGATTGGAGAGGTTCGAATTAAGGAATTAATTAAGGTTGAAGGTAATGAGTGCTTCGAATGGATGTAAATGAACTTCGTTAACATAAAATAGGAAATACTATTACAAACTTAAAAAAATATATTAATTATTAATTAATAAAAATATATTTTTGTATTTTTTTGCTTAGCATTAAGCTTTCAGTTACTATGAATAAAGAACATTGGCAGATCGCCATACATGGTTTTAATTAGAGTTAAAGTGGAGCGTTTAGAAGTCAAAAATATCTAAAACTACAGGACATACATTCAGGATCCACTTTAAAAAATATATATTATGGAGTATGTCTAGGAACAATAATAATTGTATTTTCAATAAGTACTAATTTTGAGGTTATGATTTCAAATTACCTACATTTACATAGGTAATTACTACTATCCCAACCAACAATGATAGTAATGATACGTAAATGTTCATCAATATCTTTAACTTAATCACCTAGTCCAAAAATCACAGCAACAAGTCTACGTAAGCGCAATTTATCGAAATCCTTAGGCACAAAGGCTTAAAAAGTCACGTTTTGAATTATCTGAGTCCAATAAACAGTCCAGGTCGAATAAAATAACTAAATGAATCGCAAATCATCAAAACAAAACCAAGGCACTCACACACACACACACACAAGTGACAAGTCCAAAAGTAACGAAACGGTATCGTTTTCAAGTTACGTTTTTATCTCAAACTCGCCGACAAAGGCAAAAGCTATACAGCCAAGAATAAGGACTTCAGTGAGTAATAAATCAGTTTCACTATGAGGAATATAAAAAAATATCCTTACAAAAAAATGAGTCCTTACATTCTGAAGTGATTATAATTTCCTATATTTTAATTATATTACAAAATACTTGCACTTAGTCACAATTAATCCTGTTTAACATAAAAAAATGGCAGGAGGTATAACAAACTGATCAAGTCAAATCAAGCTTTATAAATCAACTATTTTATGGAGACTTTTACACGTGAAGCTAATATTATGGAAATTCACATTTAAAAAAAGAATAAACAACAGTTTTGGTTACTTTTCTAAACGCTCACTGTTTACTTAAATAAGGATTCGCCAATATTCTTTACTACTAAAAAATATAAGTAGGTACAAAATAAAATATGGAAACGCTTATCTACCCACATTGAATGACATTCGTATAATTCAATACTTTAAAATATTTATTCGTTCAACATAAAATGCAATAAAATATTAAAATGAAGTAACTCGTTATAAGTTACTACTAAAAATCTTTTTAGTTTCCTAATACATTATCACATACAGTGCGATTTTAATTTACCTAGCATATTTTGCTAGTGTAGTGTGCCGGCCGGGACGCACCAGTTTAGTGGCGCGCACTCACTTTCTTACCGTCATATTTTTTTAAATTATGTAGCGTAAAAGATTATCAGAAGTACTTATAGAAGTAACTATTTTAATCTATAGAATAAACTATTAATAAAAATTATTATAGGCTTATTGACATTGCTAAAGATACGGAACAAAAAAGGGAAAAAATTTGGGGGAATATAACACTACTGGCCCTTTCGTAATATCATTTTTTTTTTAATGAAGGCGTGTTTTCAATATTATTTATAATATTATCTGAAAGTTCCTTATTTGAAAAACAATGGTAATGTGATGCAGGTACCTGATAATTATTTAAAAAATTATGAAATTCGATTTTATTTACGTAGGTCATAGAGTCAGGATAATTAGAAATTTTGTCCTTTGCTGTGATTTAATATAGGTCCATAGCATTTTTGGATTTTATTTATTTATTTTTGAGAGTATTCTAAATACCTATCGATGCAAGATTGTTGTAGTAAATTCATTTTAGCCCTTACTTTAGAAAAAAAATCAAGATAGTCTCTCAAGACTCTAGACGTTTTTAATTTTTGTCTTATTTAATTTTACCTACTAGAATACTATGTTTATGGACAGGAAACAATTTTGTTTATTTATAATGGATAAATTCTGAATTATTTACAAATTAAATTAAGATTATCCAGATTTAACATTTTTGTCCTGAAATTCCCACGGGACCAGGAGCAACGTGGTAGAACGATTGCGAACATTCTAACTATTGCGAAAAACAGCACACACACACACAAAGAAGATTTAGCTATCATTCTAAAACTCTTTTCGGTATTTTTATGAAAAAACCGACCGATCGGTTTAGTTGGATAGGAAATACGCAAGCTGATTGGGTGGTTATAAAAACATTAAAATCTATTTATGTGTTGCGATTGGTTAAGGTTAGTGGGTATTTAATTTGTTGGGTTTATAATAATATAGAAAATACTGTGCAATAATATGTACTGAATAATCAATTATTAAAACAGTGATATCAAAAAAATTTACTGTTGATTATCATTGCATATTATGTTCTTTCAACTAAGGATTTTTTGTCTCACTATTTAGTATGTCATTAAATGTTTCATCATAAGTAAGAATGCATTCAGCAACATTTTTTAGAATGTACTCAACCAGAAGACTCGCAACGTTAGGCCTAAGTTTCACGAGTACCTCTTAGGACTTCCAACGCGAAATTCTGACCTCGAGCTTTTGAATAACACTATAAGGTCGAATAATTTCGGACTTGGTTCAATTTGGATTGCTTACCTATTTTAGGATAAACGTGTCCATTCAATAATTAAAAGAGAGAAAACATATTGGTATAAGGCACTTGATAAATAATAATAATAATAATAATAATGTTTATTTGCCAGAAAAATTACAATAGGTAGTTATGTCGACAGTTCCGCCACCCAAGCAGCCTAGGGAATAACATTATCTACATAAGACGCTGAATTGCAGAAAGAACACATGCACTTGTTTGTTACGTAGAATTTAAGCTTAGATTTAAATTAGTTTTTTTAAGACAGTCTTGTATGTTCAATCGTTGAATAAAGACCTATTAAAATAAAATAATATTTTTTTCGCCCTCATATAATTCGCGAGTAAAAGTGGCGCAGCCGGTAGGATTTTTTAAGTCGCATTACTATCCTGTGCACTAAAATTGGTACAGTAATAATTAAAAGCGCGAAGAAATCCGTACGAACCAAATAAATAGCTTCCGCGAATTACGAGGTGCAATACAGTGAATCCTGGAGGACATGGGCTCGGGCGGTTTGTAGGTAGACCTCTTTGCTAATCCTTGATCCCATTCTATTCCTAAGTCACTTTTTACGTAGTTAACTATTCTTTTAAGGATAATTTGGACCGAAAATCGCCAAAATATCTACTATCTGATTAATAGTTTTAATAATTAAGCATATATAAGTGTAAATTGAAAAGTTACTTGATTTAAATGAACAATTTTGAAAGATTTATTTTATTAAGTTTTAAAATGATGTTTTATATAATGGGATTTTAAATATTGCTTTTTCTTATTGAATTAGCCGTTCAGTTTTAAAAGGAAACAAAGTTTTAAGTGTTTATCGTATAACATATTAAATGAAATTGTCTAAGTTAAGACTGTATGGTTAAATATTTTAATTTGTGAAATTTTATTGATTTTTTTTTCATTCTGTGTTTGTGTTTTATTCTTTTATTTTTCTGTAACTGCTCATTTTCTTAATTTATATTGGTTTTAAAAATGGAACAAATTCAATTAGTGCCGAAAGAAATTTTATGTTTAATTCCCAAGTTTGAAGGGGAAGGAAAATTATTGAATACTTTTATTAAAAAGTGTGAATACGTGATTACTAATTTTCAAGGTCAGGGCACTGCTGCCCAAAATTTATACATATTTCATTGCATAACTAGTAAGCTAGTTGGTAGAGCCGCAGAATTATTAAGTGAAAGAAACGATATTTTAGACTGGGAACAATTAAAAACTCTTCTTATCCAACATTTCGGTGATCCAAGGTCGGAAGAATGCATCGCTATTGAATTAGAATCTTTAAAAATTAAACAAGGTGAATCATATTCAGATTTTTGCAACAGAATTCAGTGTATAAGAAGTAGTTTATTTGCGAAGGTAAATTTGATTCGTGATGAAGGCATTAAGGCGGCAAAAATGATCATTTACAATAATTTGTCTTTGAATGTGTTCTTATATAATTTATCTGAAGATTTAATTAGGATTGTAAGATTAAATCGTTGTACAACTTTGGAAAGTGCTTTGAGTGTCGTTATGGAAGAAGTAAACTTTTATTTTCAATATAACGCTAAGAATAAAATTAAACAAGCGAATCCTATAAGTAAACCAACAATTCAGTCACAGTTTCAGCATCAATTAATTCCAAGTAATAATTTTAATTTTGGCATACCACCAAATTCTTTTGCAAACCGAAATAATAAATTTAATTTACCCGTGAACTCTGGATTTGTACAAAATAAATTTATTCCTAACAACTCCGGTTTTAGGTTTGGTATACCACAACAGCAAGGTTTTTAAATTAATCCAAATCAGCAAAATACTAATTTTAAGTTTGGGATTCCCAACCAGCAGACACAATTTAAGTTTGGCATTCCTAATCAACAGGGTTTCAGGCCTACAAATACCTTTAATTTCAATAATCAGCCTAATCAATTTAAGTTCGGTATTCCACCTAATTATCAAAAATCTAATCATAACATCAATACAGACGTGTCTATGCGTACTATCCCTGAGGTACATACACATAACAAAGTACACGTCCCTCAAAATGTCTTTTACAATAACGGAATAGAAACTTCAGACGAATTAATTCATGATGAAGACGTGCATTACGACCAGTATTACAAATTACCTGATGAAAATATTGAGAGTAATGAAGTGCTGGGTTCAGGAGATTGTCACGATGAAAATTTTTGTACAATAGCCTCGAAACCAACGGACACGAAATAGTATTTTTGAATTGCGATAGTCTTTTAAAATTGCCACATATTTACATCCCGGAAATTAATGCTCGATTTATGATAGATACAGGTAGTACCAGATATTTTATCAGTCCTCAAAAGGTTGAAGAATATTTTACAGATTATGTTTTTGAAGAACCATTTAAAGTAGTCAGTACACACGCCCGTAGTAGACATGATAAAGTAATTTTTATACCACTTTTAAAATCTTTTAAAAGTACTCAAAAACATAAGTTTTACGTGTACAATGTAGATAAGCGATACGATGGTTTAATTGGAGCCGATTTATTAAAACAGTTAGACGCAACGATTAATATGAAGAAACAAATTTTAGAAACTCGTAATACATCTATTCCTATCCTGTACAGTCCACCTTATGAAATTAATCTAGATCCTAGGTCAGAGACTCGCGTCAAAATCCCTACTAATTTAACTAAAGGTGAGACAATTAGAGAATTTAAAGATTTTGGTAATGGTGTGCGAATGCCATCAGCTCTTATTAGTTGTTACAATAATTTTGCGTACACAGTTATTCAAAATACGTCTGACGAAAAAATAAAACTGAATTTTAACAAGAATATTGGCGTTTCAAAACTACATTGTGAAATTAGTGAACTAAATTATCTTAACGATTTAAATAATATTGAAGTAGATAACGTACTAAAAGAGAACTTGAATAAACTTAGATTAGAGCATTTAAACGAAGAAGAAAAGAGACATATTTCAAAATTATGTTACGAATTTAGAGACATATTTTATTGTGATAAATTTCCGTTAACACATACCGGTCAAACATTGCATAATAACTAAACATGAAGATCCTATTTACATGAGACCTTATAGGCATCCACCAGCACAAAACGAAGAAATTCAAAAACAAATAGACAAAATGCTAAAAGACAATGTCATTACCGACTCACACTCACCATGGTCAGCTACAGTACACCTTGTTCCGAAAAAATCTGATGCTAATGGAGAAAAGAAATATAGATTAGTGATAGATTACAGACGTCTTAATGAAATTACAGTTGACGAAAAATACCCCCTTCCAAACATCACCGATCTTTTCGGTAAACTAGGCAAGTCAGTTTACTTTAGTACAATAGATTTAGCTTGTGGGTACCACCAAATAGAGGTTAGAAAAGAAGATAGGCACAAGACAGCTTTTACTACTCAGTCAGGACACTTCTAATTCACTCGAATGCCTTTTGGGCTTAAAACAGCACCCGCAACATTTCAACGTGCGATGGATAACATCTTGCGAGGTCTTCAGGGTATTCATTGTCTGTTATTCTTAGATGACATAATTATCTATTCTTCTAGTTTACAAGAGCACATAGATAAGTTAAGAAGGGTTTTCCAAAGATTGCGCGATACAAATTTAAAGGTTACCTTAGATAAATGTGAATTTATGAGGAGAGAGGTCTTATACCTCGGACATGTAATTACTAAAGATGGACTTAAGCCTAATAATGATAAGATTGAAGCCGTTCTCAAATTCCCATTACCACGAACCCCCACTGAAATAAAAAGTTTCCTAGGTTTGGTTGGATATTATAGGAAATTTATAGAAGATTTTTCAAAAATTACCCAACCCTTAACTTATTGTCTCAAGAAACGCCCCATTACTTCAATTCCCTGATTTCACCAAACCCTTCGTTCTAACGACTGACGCTTCTTACTTCGCAATTGGTGCCGTATTATCCCAAGGCCCAATTGGATCAGACAAACCGATAGCTTACGCGAGCAGAACACTTAATGATGCAGAAACCCGATACAGTACCATAGAGAAGGAATTACTAGCAATAGTTTGGGCCGTCAAACATTTTAGGCCATACTTATACGGCAATAAATTCACTATTTACACTGACCACAGGCCCTTAGCTTGGCCAGGATCATTAAAGGAACCAAATAGCAAACTGATACGATGGAAACTGCGTCTAGAAGAATTTAATTATGACATAGTCTATAA
This sequence comes from Marasmarcha lunaedactyla, assembly GCA_923062675.1. NCBI lineage: Eukaryota > Metazoa > Arthropoda > Insecta > Lepidoptera > Pterophoridae > Marasmarcha > Marasmarcha lunaedactyla. The sequence goes on from OV281358.1 coordinate 9,577,472, forward strand.
AAATGGAAAGCAAAATAGTAACGCTGACGCTTTATCACGAATTCAAGTAAATGCAATAGACAAAGGTGACAATAGTTCTATGATGGTTAACATTGATGATAAGGAAAAGGATTTGCAGAATTATATGGATGAAATTACTAATGAAATCATTCGATTAGGCCGTAATTCCGATAAAACCAATCATTTTAAAGCCGATGCAATTAGCATTTCATCAGATTATGAAAAAACTATTAGTGTTAAGTCGTAACCTGGCCGACAATCTCCATATTCTTTACCCTCACTTTCTGACTCTACAATTACCGTTTCAGAAAATAACGATATCCGGAGTAGTACTGAAACAGCTCATTCCGCCCATGTCCAATATCGACACAGACCGTGTAGCTATATTACATGAAGCTGTAGACACTAAACCCAATCAAATATTAATTTTCACATGGATTAGAGATCAAACCGCAGTCAAAGATGCATCTCGCAACAAACAAAAAATCCTTGAAGTCCATATGCCTTTAAATAGAATCGACCTTGTAAAACAGTTCCTGAAAGAATACTTACGAACTAAAATTAAATATTTTTTATACTTTGAAAACGAAATACATAGAAAGGAATTTAATGAAGCTGTGTTAGCCTTATTTAAAAAAAATACAGTAAAATTATTTGAGTGTACAGAACGTGTAGTTTTTGTAGAAGATGAAAATGAGCAAAGAGAAATAGTTTTAAAATATCATCACGGCAAAACTTGTCACCGCGGGATAGAAGAAACATTAATACACATTAGAAGGCACTACTTTTGGCATAATATGGAACAAACCGTATCAAGTATCTTAAACTCTTGTGAAGCTTGTAAAATGTTAAAATACGACCGTAAACCGTACAAACCAGCCTTACAACTAACGCAAACTCAGACTAAACCTTTTCAAGAACTCTTTATCGATTTATTCTCTATTGAGGGTAAATACTTTTTAACTATAATCGATGCGTTTAGCAAATTGGGACAAGCTATAGAAATTCCTAATCGAAGCACACCAGAGGTTATCAGAGCTTTAATAAAATACTTTTCTTTTTATGGTACACCTGATATAATTAGTTCAGATCCCGGTTCTGAATTTAATAATGGCCTCATGAAAGAGATGTTAGATTTTTATAAAATTAATTTACATTTAACAACTCCACATAATCCGAATTCCACAGCTTTAATAGAAAGATTTCATTCAACTATATTAGAGATCTATAGACTAGCTAAATACGAGCATAAGTTAACCGATGCTAGCTCAATCATGACTTACGCCATCATGTCCTACAATCAAATTATTCACTCCACCACAGGTTTAAAACCATTTGAAGTTGTATTTGGCCACACTTAATGCAGAAGCTCTTTTAACGTAGACTTCTCCAAAAATTACACGCAAAATTTAATTAAGGAACACGTTAAGCGTACTAAATATCTTTATAAATATATAACAGACAAAATTATAAATTCAAAGGAGCATATTTTAGAAAAACGTGGAGGTGAAACCCAATTTAATTTGAAAAAGGGTGACGAAAAATTTATTAAAGGCGTTAACACTAGAAGAAGCAAAGACAAACCAAGATTTGTTAAAGCTTCGATAGTAGGCGACATAGTAAGACATACCGTTCCTGTCAAGGTTCGTGAGCGCCAAACTAACGTACCTATTAAAGACATAAAACGTCCTCCACAGGTGCGTGTTCCTGCTTCTCATACAAGTGACCCAAAACCAGGGCCTTCAACTAGAGAAGATTGAAAGGAACCTAGGAATTATGCCCGTTAGGGAAGGTCGTGCTTTAATAGAAATCGACAAGTGGTTAATTTTTAAGGTTTTAGATATTTAGATTTTATTTAGATTTTTAGATAGTTAGTATACGAAGATATAGAATGTAATTTGAATAGGTTTAATGAAGTTTTTAGTTATGTTAAAAACGGTTTTGACACTAACAATTTAGGGCTTGAATTAAGCAATGTAATCAATCAGGTGAACTTTATAAGAAATCTAACACTCGATAAATACAGTCAGTTAGTCCCTATCAATAGAAATAGAAGAGGACTCATAAACCCCATTGGCTCTATAGTAAAATTAATAACCGGAAATCTTGATAATACTGATGATGTAAAGTATGACCACCTTATTCATGATCTGAAAATTCGACAAAACTCATTTGAAAGAAAAATGACCCTAATAACCGAAATGGTGGGTACAGTGGAGCATTTTGCAAACTCAACTCGTTATAATTTCATCCGTATAACCGAAAAATTAAATGAATTAGTTTTTGTTGCTAATAAAACTTCACTGGATCTTATCGAACAACGCGTAATAGTATTATTAAATTTATTTTTATATAACTTTCAAACGTTGTATATAACCTTAGATGAAATTGAAACGGCTTTAGCTTTTGCTAAACTAAATACCTTGCATCAATCTATCTTTAACAGTTCCGAATTATTTAATGAACTAAAATCATTAGAAAATACTGTTAAACTTCCGTATCCCATATCATGGGATAACATTAGATATAAATATAGAAAGGTGTATTAAGATAAAGGCGTATGTTAAGAAAAATCAGATAGTATTTATTTTGGAAATTCCGGTCGTTGCTAATGATAGTTATACTTACTACAAAATACATCCTCTTCCTATGTTATACCCTTCAAATGAAACTTTCCTAATTCTTCCTAAATATCCCATCCTATTAGTGAAGGGGTTGAACACTATCTCGCTCTCGCAGACTTGTCCTAAAATTAAAAACTCACTGTTTCTTTGCGCTGAAGATGCTGCAGCGTCATTACCCACTAATGACTGTGTTTCCGCATTGATGAAGTTCGCCGATGACACATCCGCCTGTAAACCTTTACCAGTGGTTGTGAAGGAAGTCCGATTGAAACCAATTCAACCAAATCGTTGGGTGTTATACACCAAGAAGAAAACATTCATAACCAATAATTGTGAAAATGAAATTATGCGTTATAACGTTTGGGGAACATACATCATTACTCTGAATGATAACTGCCAAGTTAAAATTGAAGGAAAAACACTGCACAAAAGGAAAACCCCTAATGAGAAACATACCCTTGTGTATCATGCCTTGCCGACACTCAAACTACCAGAGCTTCCACATCTAAGTCCTGCGACGAGAACGCCCGCTTACTACGACGACATCGATACCGCGAAACTCCACGCTCTATCATATGTCTTAAGAAAAAACAGTGAAGGTGAAAATAGTGCATATAGTGAAAAGGTGGTAAATGCAAAAAGTGTTAGTGTTGGGACAATAGTTTTATATGTATTTTTAATTTTGTCATTGGCTTGTTATTTTCTGTATAAGGTTAAATTCATCCATTTATGTGAAAATCGAAATCCCCACTCTGTCGACGATTTCGAATATAATGGGGGAGGAGTTATGTCGACAGTTCCGCCACCCACGCAGCCTAGGGTAATAACATTATCTACATAAGACGCTGAATTGCAGAAAGAACACCTGCACTTGTTTGTTACGTAGAATTTAAGCTTAGATTTAAATTAGTTTTTTTAAGACAGTCTTGTATGTTCAATCGTTGAATAAAGACCTATTAAAATAAAATAATATTTTTTTCGCCCTCATATAATTTGCGAGTAAAAGTAGGCACAAGCATCTTATAAGGTTTACAAACTTAATTAAATACAGCTTAATTAATCATAATATGGTCTTATAACTTCAGAAGTAAAGTTAATAATTATTGAAACAAATTTAAATAGAACGAGAAACTATATTATAACTACGCGATAGACAACAACAGTTTTTTATTATTAAATCGGGTAGTTTGCTGCTTACAATTACTAGCGGTCCCCGCACTGGATAAACCTGTATCGCGGGGTCCCAGGGCCGATTTCCATTGACAGCTATAAGGATGCGAAGCGATAACATCATTAAAGCTAAAGTAAAAATAAAGTAGATTTTATATTTTTTTTTTACATTAATCAGTTTTAATTTTAATTAACAAAAAATCATAGTTAAAACAAAATTTAAAATAAGCAAATTATTTGTTCTAAATTTAAATGTTACAGTTTTGTTTTCTTTTTTTTAAGGGATTTGTTCATTTTATTAAATATATATTATACAATAATTTGGTACAATACTATTTAATTTGTTATACTCTTGTTGTTATGAATGTTTAATATATGTTTCTTGTGTAATGTAAGGTAAAAGTACTTGAATAAAATAAAATAAATAAACAAAGGAAATGATTAAACGTATTACTAAATAAATATGGAAATAATGACTAGCATATATTAAATATTAGGTAAATATAATAACTATAGTGACATTATGGTCTTAAATAAAAGATATAATTTAAATAATGTATTTGTCTGGGTAATTGAATGTATAATTTTGTAAAATTATATTTTAACTAGTAAATTAAATATACAGTTTTAATAAATATTATTTATTATTACGATGTTTTTTTGCTCAATATTTTTTGCAAATAAATAAATAATTATTTAGTTAGTAACTAACTAAGCAACCACATATACCAGGGCTTCAGTGTCTATGTAGCCGAGGCTAGTGAGCCATTCAAAGACTAGAATTTTTACTTCCTTTGTTGGAAGCCCACGAATATTGCATTTCTCTGCCACTTTGTTGTACAGCCATGGGTGCAGAAATTCACTATGCCTTCTTGCAAAAGATGATTTTATGGATGGAACCGGCGCTTTGTAGACTCTTTTATTTAAAACTAAGGGAAAGATGGAAGAATTAATGAAGTGTTTATGGAATTTTAAAACACTTCGCATGATATAAAGTCAACGGACACTTAATATACGGTATTCTCTATATAGAAGGTCGATAGGATATCTATAATTCTTGCCAAACATCGTTTTCAGGACTGCGCGTTAACTTCTCTCAACCTTTAGCATTTCTGTTTTTGCGACTCCTCCCCATATGGTCAAACAATAAAGAAGAATAGACTGACACAAAGCCACGTATATTTTAATTAGAAGGGTTCTTTCAACTAATAAAAAGGGTTAATAACCAATCTATTTGAATATTTATTAATAAAAGCACCTTATTTGTTATTTATCAATTGTACTTACTCTTATTGACTTTGATAAACGTAACGTCACTATTTGTTTCGCTCACTCTTGCCAAACTGCACAATCCATCTCTCTCATCATCATTAATCATTCTGCCGTAAAATTAAGGACCACCAAAGAGTGTTTGCGAACCATAAACATTTTAGCTAAGGAAACTGTGTTCGCATTAAATTGGATTACCTCAACTTTTTTATTTTTTACCCATATTTTCTTAGTATTAACCCAACCAAGGCGCCAACTTTTAATGGCACTTGCCAAGGCACTGTAGCACATTTTTTTTCTGGACGCTCTGTCGAAGTCAAGATATTTTGAAAACTCATAGTTCGCCCAAAAGGGTTATTTCTAAAAAAATTTGGGGCAATTCTTTTATTAATTTTTATTGTGATTAACGATATGTTATTAAGAGTTATGGTGACACGTTTTAAATGGACAGAAATAAGCAACATTAACCACAATAACCAAACAATGGTTAAAAATCTGAGACATTCTGAATTTTTTGTTTTATACCCATAATTCTAAAGAACATGGGATGGATTTTTTTCCTGATTTTTCTGATGTTCAAGTTTTGGCTTGACGGTGAATTTTGTATGTATATGACTGTAGAATGTCCAGTAAAATATATTCTTTCGGGTTTTTTGTCATCGAAACTGACATTAATTGTCAGAATTTAAATCTTTTAAACATCTTCTTGACCTTTTCATTCGAAATAAAATATATGTTAATTAAACACTATTCACAGGGGTTTTCTACAATTATAACCATAAGTAATGCAAAGTGGAGATATGCAGTAATTGAATAGGATATAACTGTATAAAAATCATTATAATTTCGTATTTAAATATAATGTAGTTTCTTTAAAATAGCTATAAAATCACTGAGTTAATTTTAAGATTGTGTTCATCACAAAAAATAATCATTTTATATTGTAATATTTTTTTATGGACGTTATCATTGGTCATGTTTGTAGTGACTAAATTTATTGTTACTTTTTCCAGATGGGTCGGAAAGCAGCTGCAGGTAGAAAAAAAGGAGCGGAAAAAAAATCAGCTGCACAAATGCAACGTGCAATAATTCTACACATTAATAGTCATATGAGCCTAAGGAAGGTTGCTAAAGAATGTCAGATTCCGTACCATTGGTATTCACCAAATAAGACTGTTATCCGAAAGCATTATAATTTTCTATGTCATAATCTAAAATAATATAATTCCAGGTTCCTCTTATGATGAGACTGACAGAAAATTATTTATTGAGGCTAGACTAGGTTGTTTAAATTCAAATATTTACTTTAGAGTAGAGATTGTATCTAAATTTTACTTGATAAGACGCGAGTTTGCATGTTCAGAGATGTTAGACCGTATTCTCAATGGCAGCGGGTGGCGGCGCGGCGCGGCGTGACGGTGGCGACTGCGACGCGGGAGCTGCGCTTACGAATGCACAGTTTTATATGAAACTGTTCTCTCCGCTGCCATGTCAAACGTTTGTTTTGCATCCATTTACTAGATTAGAAGTGTTAAGTTTATTTTTTCTTCTAATCGTTTTGTACGAGAAGTTTGTATTACTTTTTCCCACTTTTTATACTTATATCACTCTTGATAGTATTTTTTTTTCATTTAATCTGAAAATGTGTATTTTTGGAAAAATAATTGGTAACTGACTTAAAAAAGAAATTTACCATTTGTATGTTTAAAAATTGCTACCACGTTTTAGGTTATCTTTCTCATAATAATGATTATTATTTTATGTTTGAAAGGTGATTTATGCCAAAAAATATATTTTTATATAAATATTAAAAAATATAAATATTTTGTTCTTTTTACTTATTACCGATTACAAAATAAGAAAATGCACATTTTTGTTTTTATTGGCCCACTGTGTACCCTGTGACTTATTGTGTGCTACCCCCTCTACCCGTTGTGTACCACAGGGTGTACACAATGGGGCATTTGCCGAGTTTTTAAAACATGTTATAAAACTTTAAATAAAAAAAACTAAAAACAACCTAACTAATTTAAAACATAGTCAATTAAATACCAATAATACTGGTACATAAAGCGTCTTGGTAGCGTACACAAGGACGTCAGTATTCAACTTCAAAGTTTTTCTGGCCCATTGTTGACCAGCTCACCGTACATAAATGATGTAATATTTTATTTTATAGATTAGAGCAGCAAGTATTTATTTACTGCTTAGCAAGTTTGCATTTATCCCTCCTTAATCTACTTTGATGAGCAAAACTTTTAACACTTCCCTAATACACAGCGCAATGTGATCAAAACAGGTAGCACTACATATTTGCAAGCAGTTTCTTTTCACCCACTATTTTGCTTTACTGGTGGTATATTATTTCAATCATATGATTTTTATACCACCAAAATTGGCGATAAAAATATTGTACCAGGCATAGTAATATTATTCCTAGAATATTGACTCAATCATATTTCTTCTTATTTTAGCTTCATCAAATCTGGCGTCAGTCTCAATACTCATGAGAAGTTTTTACACGAAATGATAGATTACAATTGATTGAACGATTGTCATTGTCAATTAAATCCGCGTCGGACAGTTTCGCGTAGCAAACCTACAAAACGATATAAAATATTTCTCAATGGTTAATTGTTAATAGAAATGTCCTAAATAAAACTTCTGAGTGTATAGTTGTTTAATTAAACCAATATGTCGGGCCAAATTAGCGAAGAATTGGGTGATATCCCTATGCCAAGTTCAGAGGCTGATTCCTCTCAAGCTCACGGTCATGAAGGTTTGTAAATGTTTATTTACTAACAATAATTAATAGTTTCATTTTACGATATTAAAGTGCCTAGTTTTGAGGTTTTTTTCTTCGATATTTATATTGATCCCCGAGTAAGTTGATCCAAAGCACCAAAGAAGTTTGTTAGTAAAAGATAAAAATATTTAAGTACTGTCTAACAAAATATTTGTTCTAGCTAGTACTGAAAATATTTTTTTATTTATCTCTTAATATGTTAATACTTTTTAGGGATCACATAAAATGTTGTTTTTACATAATTTTTTTTATTCTTTATGTAAGCTATTCTTAGCTATTCCTAGTTTACTAGGCTTCCAAGCAAGAAGCATTTGGGTGTCATGATTCCTGACCCTCACTAGTGCCTCCAACCTCTGAGCTTTTGCTGACCTGACCACTACGTAATTAAATACTTAAGAAACAATAACATGATATTGTCTAGTAACCCAAAAATTTACATAATATTGTCTAGTGACCCAAAAATTTGTGTCGATTATGTCTTAATCTCAGGGTGGCACTGTCTTTCAGTCCCTTTTAACATGAAATGGGATGGGAGTATAATTAGCCGCTTGTATGTGTATGCCATCAATATTTGTGCGGCTCATCACTACTAAACTATAAAATATACCTTATTCATTTTATTAGGATTATAAAGTTTATGTTTATAGTTAGATACATGAAATAAAACAATATAATATAAAAGCTTTTGGTTCCCCTGACTAATTTGTTTTTTACAATTAATTTACAATACATGAAAGCATACAATTTTTTTTATTCATTAGACACTATCATCCACTGTATCAGTCAGGTTCTCCCTTGACATGAAATAGAATATTATTTTATTTATAAGCAGTTAATATTTAAAAACACAAATTATAAAACAATACAACTTAACAATATTATTTATGGGGAGAGTTGGATAATTTCATGCCCTTAAGGGAGCCCTATATCCCAGTTTAACTGAGAATTAAATGAAAACAAAATAAATGTTTATGTATTTTCACTTTATTGTTTAACCTTTATTGCAATACAAATATGGTCATCTAAAATAAACATAATAACACTAAATTACATTTTGGCAAAATAACAACAAATTGGAGAAATGTTGTATTATCAGCCCAATATGAGAATACTATGTATTGATTGTTGTTGCTGTGATTTTACTGCCACTATGAAAAGCTTACTTTAGTAACTAACTTCTTTTTCTTTGTTGTTCCTTCAGCCATCTGTACTCTGATTTAGCCTCTGATACTGCAAGGATTGTTTCTACAAAAAATAAAATATTACTATGAAATTATATATATTTTTCATGGTTAATAATATCGGGGCAGAGTCTAATACTTTGGAATCAAAAGAGACACTGTCCTTGAGTGCCATAATATCGGGTGGGCATTCGAAATACGCATCCTAAATTTGGGATTGGTAAGGGTTGATTTTTGTAGGGGATGATCCCCCCTTTCAAATGCCACCCCTCCCCACCTGAGGAGATGCGTAGTTTTTTTTTAATACGTGTTTAAAGTTTTGTATAACGGAACGACATTTTACATACAAATTAACCACATACTTTTTTTTAAATATTATGATGATGTAACGGAACGTACTTTCTGCCATTTCTTTTATGTCAAATCTGTCAAAATCATATGACGCGCGTCACCCATGGCGATTTTAGCTCATTCCGTTTCTCTCGCAGTTTCGTGAATGTGCTCATTGTGGTTTTTGTGTGGTTTTTGTGGATTTCCGACGACTTTGGCTGTGCCCCTGGACTCTGTTATCTGCTTCACACGTGACACTTTGCTGTACTTCCCTGGACTCCGATTGCCTACTGGAATTATGGACCCTAACCAAGAGTTTACTGATCGGGATGATCTGACTGGGATTCAAGGTAAGGATTGAGGTTTAATGTTGAAACTAAAGTTAAACTGATTGTAATTTTTGTTCCACTTTATTTTCAATTTATTAATTTGGATTATTTTGTAGGTGTTGGTGATACTGATGACACAGGACTCACGATGCCTGTGACTGGTGTTACTTCAATGCACCCCCAACCGTCTACTAGTCGGGATGATGCGACTGGAGATCAAGGTAAGGATTGTTATTATATTTAGAAGTTCATTAATCTAGATAATTTGATGTCTTTTGTACAAATTGTACAGTACAAGTGTTAATTTGTATTATTATTTTGTAGAGGATGATGTTGAACCACCAATCAAAAGGCGAATGTACACTGAAGAAGTGCTGGGAATGTGGAATTTATCCAGAATTATCCGCAGGCTTGGCACTCGTGAACAAGGAGTGGCCTTTGCCGAGGAGCATGGACTAATTCCTTTGAGAAAATTCTGTCGACTGCATCATACACCCATGAAGATAGACTTGACTGCAAATTCTACTGTTGGTATGTTTTACTGCAGTAAAGGCGGCTGCAGGAATAAAACACGCAAAACCAGAACTGCTGGAACATGGTTCGAGAATGTGAAAATAAATCTTTTACATGTATACTACTTAATGTACTGCTTTGCACATAGGTGGTCCCATGACCAAGTTATTCATGAGGATCCCTTAAAGGATGAAAAACAGCAATGTTTGGGCCGGGCCACTATTTCGGATTGGTACAATTATTGTAGAGAAGCAGTTGTAATTTATGAATTAGACCAACAACAAAATTTAGGAAAGATTGGTGGCCCGGGAAAAATTGTGCAGCTGGATGAAAGCAAGTTTGGTAAAAGAAAATATAATAGAGGCCGCAGAGTTGAGGGGCACTGGGTCCTCGGAATGATAGAAGATGGGAGCGAGGACCTGCGGCTGGAAGTGTGCCCCGAAAATATCCGGTCTGCAGATGTGTTGGTGCCACTGATACAAAAACATGTTGCAGTTGGCACCACTATCCATACTGACTTTTGGAGGGCTTACGATTGTCTGGATCAGTATGGTTACATACATAAAAAAGTGAACCATAGTGATCCAGACAATCCATTTGTAGCTGAAGATGGTACACATACTCAAAGAATTGAGTCGCAGTGGCGGGTGGTAAAAAGATTTTTTTATAAAGATAATTATAACCACCCAGATAATTTTTCAGATGTAATTGTTGAGTATGTGTGGAGAAGAAATATTATAAAACATAAAAGAGACCCTTTTATTGAAATTGTAAACGTTGTTAAACATGTGTACAACATACAATAAATTATTAAATTATTTTTGTTATTTTATTTTTCCACAAAAAATATGATGAATAGCCTAAATTACTAGATAAGGTTGGGTTAGGTTAGGTTTTGTGTGTGATAAAAATATGCGCGAGCCGAGCGAGCGAAGCGAGCGTGGTGCGGCAGCACCCGGCGAAGCGCCAGTATGGAATTCAGTTTCATTTCAACCCTTTCACATGTATAGTTATTATTAACTTAACCCTTTAGGCCCGTGTTAATGGTTTTAGGCGAGATTTTTAAAAATCCCTTTTATTGAAATAGTAAATGTTGTTAAATATGTGTACAACATTCAATAAACTATTAAATTATTTTTGTTATTTTATTTTTCCACAAAAAATATGATGTATAGCCTAAATTACTAGATAAGTTTGGGTTAGGTTAGGTTTTGTGTGTGATAAAAATATGCGCGAGCCGAGCGAGCGTGGTGCGGCAGCACCCGGCGAAGCGCCATTATGGAATTTAGTTTCATTTCAACCCTTTCACATGTATAGTTATTATTAACTTAACCTTTTAGTCCCGTGTTAAGGGTTTTAGGCGAGATTTTTAAAAAATCATAAAAAAAAAACTACTGATTTCCTCACCCTGGGAGTGGTGGGGGTGAGCTTCTCACTACCCCCCCTACCCCCCCTCTTACCCCCATCGCTTAATTCGGGATGCGTATTTCAAATGCAACCCCATAATATCTAAAGTCAGCAGTTGGATCTGGGGATGTTCTGTTTCTTCTATCACAATCAGTTGTTCCAACGATGAGTACTGGAAAACTCTCCCAGAAAAATGTTTGGTTTTGTCAGTTTCGAATTGCCTGAAAGACTCAAAGGAAAGTAAGGGCTTTTAGCATAATCTCAAATGTGGAAAAAAACCATTTATTCAAGCCTTCCAGCAGTTCCAGTATAAATTGCTCCACCATCTTGAGTCACTGATGTGTGGGATGGTTTGCAAACTATATCCCGTTTCAGCTTTAAATAGCTTATATAATTTCATGCCAGGTTTCGTGTTTCCTTGTCGCATTTTCATCATTATTATAAAACTTTTTTGTTACTTCCTTCTTGATGGACAATTGAATGCTTAGTACTTAATTATTGTGTGGATGTAAGAGCTGTTTTCTTCAATATTAGCTGCTAATTGTAACCTAGCATTAATGTTAAATTTTAAATGTCTGTACTTTTGTTTTATGAATAAATTAATAAATTATTAACAAAAATGTGCACCCGTCCAAACCATTTATTTATGGTGAGATTTTCATTTGATAGTTGCAATCATCATACCTTAAGAAATCTTCATAATTTTTCAATTCTCTTGGTTTATAATTATCATTATCCTTCAGATCTAAACAATCTTATATTGCACTAAAGTGTTGCCTGGACATCATTTTATCAGAAATGGCCTTTATTTGAACTGGTCAACACACTGGTGCAGTTGAGGGCTCTTTAGGCTGTTTCTGTTTCTGAAAAATAAATATAAATACTGTATAAACAGCTTGGCTGCGACCTGACATTAGCAATTGACACACAATTAACTGTATCGTGTTTGTTTCTTTCATGATGTTTTCAAATTGTATACCTGCTATTTCATGTATTTAATCAACTCATTTAGGCAAAAGAGTGCCTAGAGGTTTTTTTCGCCGACCTTTTTCCCTCTCGGTCACCTATAATAACCGAAAAGCTGAAGTTCTGTTTTCACTTTGACGATGAAGATCGTAATTAAAATGAAGAAAACGAAGATTTTCGTAAAGTACATTTTTGCGTGAGTATGATAAATTAAAGTGAGTATGATAAATTAAACCATATTGGTTATCACTAAGGAGCTCGTTGGACTCAAGGTATGCCAGGAGACGATTGTTCAATACACGCTCCATAACTTTGCAATGTATGGAGGTGATTGCAATAGGTCGGCAGTTGATAGGATCTGCACGGCTTCCCTTCTTTGGTACTGGTTGCACGTTAGCCAGCTTCCAGGATTTAGGGACCTTTCCGGATTCCAAAGAGAGTCAATGCAACTCGGCTGCGCAGTGTTTTAACACAACTGCAGGTACGCCATCGGGGCCGCTGGCCTTTTTCACGTCTAAATTCTGCAAGCATTTAAGAACCTCCTTTTGGCGAATCTAAACGGTACCCATTTTGGGGCCGAACTGAGGTAACTGGGGTGGGACCTTGTCAGCTTCCTCAGAGGTGGCAGCGATGAGCGACAGAATTTCGACTCAACCGACTTGGCCAGAGACCAGAAAGTTTTGCTTCCTAAAGGATATGACGCTATCTTGTCTCCGATGTGGCCAATGTGGTCAAAACGAGCTTTCCTGATCACCTTTTTGCAACACTTGGCGGTGGCATTGTATCTTTTCTTCAGTTCATGCGAATCCACGGCTTTGCTTCTGCGAGCGTCAGCCCAGGCTTTGTACGCTTCTTGCTTAAGCTTTTCAGCTGTGAGGCAAGCACCATTAAACCATGGGCGATAGGTCAGCGTAAGGGATGAAATACTCTGTAGCTGACTGCCGCCTGCATCTCAAGCGTAGTGTCGCTAGTTGTGCCCCCGAAATATTATACATATATGCAGAAGCATTTCAAATAAAATGTCCGTTCGTATTCTGACAACTGTTTAATTTCTCCACCTAAAAGCATCCGTATCTCGCTACCTACAGTGTTGACCCCGACGACGCCCGATGACGCTCAACCGACGATCCCTTGACAAAGCCAACGATTTGATCTCAGTGGTCAAGCACATTCTACCCGGCTTTCCACCAGCGGAATCCCCCGGTGTTAGAATTCAAGAGGCACCCTACGGCCGCTGAGTGTCACATTTATTGGCACGATCTTGAGCGCGATACTATGCCCGAAGCTACAATGAGCACGCCAATGGAGAAACATCTCGCTATCACTACGTATTCTACCGTTTTGGCCGGACCGTCCACGTCTTTGGTTCATCAGTTTCGAAGCTGCGACACACGATCTAAAGAAAAGTCAAGCTCAACTCGCACAGATGGACATCGCAAAGCTCGAAAAACAAGACATAGAACAAATTAGCGACTTACTTTACAAACCGCCTGCTGAAAACCAGTACGAAATACTCAAAGAGATCCTTATTTCCGTCTATGAAGAAAGCGAAGGCCGCCAAGTTCAAAAATTACTCTCTGAAATGGAACTCGGCGATCATCGGCCGTCACAGCTACTGCGACGAATGCGCGACTTAGCACGAGATAAAGATCTAATGGACACCAGCCGCCGAGAAAGCCTTCATCGACTGCAAACGCGCTATAATAGAAGCTACCCATCTAGCTCACCCGCATCACTCCGTCCCACTCGCACTCATGTGTGACGCATCTAATAGATGTGCTGGCGCCGTGCTACAACAACTTGTAAATAATACCTCGCAGCCGCTTGGATATTTTTCAAAGAAGCTTTCAACGACGCAAATGAACTACAGCGCTTATGATCGAGAGCTTTTAGCTATTTATATGGCAGTGAAGCACTTCCGTAAACATTCGAAGGAAGACAACTGATAATTTTCACCGATCATAAACCACTTTACGAAGACAAAGACAAATAACGAAACACCGAAGCGAATGCCACAAACTATGTATATCAGCAAGTTTACCACCGATATACGACACATCAGCGACAAGGACAACATCGTTGCAGATGCATTATCACGCGTCGAGATTATAACCTGCCCTACTTCTTTAGACTACGATGAACTGGCAACAGCGCAACAACAAGACAGCGAGCTACAATCACTTCTCAAGCAAGAAAAACTACAGTTTAAGAAATTAACGTCCCTACTTCAAACAAGAAAGCTGCGAGTGTTCCACGCCACACGTACGTTCGTACCTACCTACTCAGTTTCGCCTCCAAGCATTCAACGCTGTGCACGGAACGAGCCATCCTGGAACAAGAACAACACGGCTACTAATGAAGACGCGATATTTCTGGCCTAGTATGAACATCGACGTGGGAAACTGGACGAAAGCCTGCATCGCTAGTCAAAAATCAAAAATACAACGCCATACTTCGAGTCCGCTCCCTACCGCCCCGGACGGTTATCGTTATTGTGTTACGATGGGTGACAGATGCACACGCTGGCCTGAGATAACACCCATTCAAGATATCACTGCTGAAACCGTAGCAAAAGCATTCTTCAGCACGTGGATAGCGAGATACGGATGCCCACATACCATCACGACGGACCAAGGACGGCAATTTGAAAGTCACCTATTTTCATCTCTTTCGACACTACTGGGTATACAGCGACAACGCACAACACCGTACCACCCTCAGAGCAACGGGATCGTCGAGCGCTGGCACAGAACACTGAAAACCGCCCTCACAGCAAGACTCATCAACATCGTGGCTAGATCAACTACCTACTACTCTACTTGGCTTACGAGCAGCCCTACGCACGGACAACGGACTCAGCGCTGCGTAGCTGACCTTTGCCCGTACACTCAGATTACCGGGTGATATCTTCGACACATCGAAACACAATAACAACACTATAGAATATAACTACGTCGAACGCCTGCGGAATGAACTTCGAGATCTCAAGTCGCACCACATCAAAACAGCCGCAAGATATTCGTGCACCCAGACCTACACACACGCACGCACGTTTTGTTCGCACAGACGCCGTGAAGAAACCTCTGCAACCAGCTTATGAAGGTCCATATTGTGTAGTACAACGCAACGGAAAAGTTTTCACCATACAGTTTACAACGCGCCAAGTTGTCATCTCCACTGACCGTCTCAAGCCCGCATACGTTCTCGCAGCACCAAGTGAGGAAGATGAACCTGATCTGTTGTCAGCAGAAGGTCTAAGCAATATGCAGTGTAACCAGCAACGTCGGGGATGCGCGTGGGCTCGTGCACAAGCTGTGACAAGCATTGAGTCACGGAAAATTTAAAAGCCACTCTTCCAGCGTGGACAGGGTCCTGATACGGGTATAGCCATTGCCCGTGATGCGCGTTAAAATCCCCCAGGATCACCAACTCCGCTGAGGAAAAACGTTGCCGAACCTTGTCTGCTGCATCGCTGAGATACTCCATGAGCCTCGTTGTCTCCCGATCTCCGCTATGTGACCGGTATATACTGGCGTAGATCAGTTGGTCAAGGCCGGTATCAATGTGAACCCACATGACGGAAAAGTCCAGATCTTCCAAGTAACGGAGACGCTGACAACAGATCTCGTCACTGCACACCCCGGCGTTCGGGCGGAAATTGGACTCCAGGATGTACCCTGGGTAACAAAGGTATGCCGAGTCTGACGGATTACAGATCTGCGTCTCCGTTAGGAAGAGTAGGTGAGGCCTCTCTGTCTCAATATGGTGGTGGACATCGTTGATATTTGAGTGCATTCCTCTGATGTTGCAGAAGTGCACTTTAAGAGAGAGGAAGTGCAACCGCTGTAGAACCTTACTCTTCTTATGACTTTTCATATTAGTTGTGTGTGTGAATAGGTAGGAGGACAGAAGTTGAGTGAAGCGCGGCAAATGGAACCAAGCTGCTCGCAATAAACAACACACCGATGGGGAACTGTCTTGGAGACTGCGGGGACGCCCGAACCCCCCCCCCCCCCCCGGGGATTGTCATCGGATCCTCTCTAACCAGTCGCCAGCTGGCACGATGAAGCCTCCTGCTGGCGGCACACTACTTGGGCCCCCTACTAGCTGCGGTTGGCCAGCGGTGCACCGTTTCTTAGGATCCCGCTACCCTCCAAAACCAGTTACCCGGCGAGTCAATAAATTACGAGCTGAAGACAGTTCTCTGATGCAGCACGATTACTCAGACCTACCCTCCTCTATGGCTACACTAAACATCATGCCGGAACGCGACCATGTCACTTGGCGGCATGGCTTTGTTTAGTGGGTGGTGACTAGCCACGGCCGAAGCCTACCACCAGAAGATACTGCTCGTTTAGCACCACCCAGGGACCACGTACAAGGCAGCGAGAGCTAAATCTTGCGGACGCAAGCAGTTCCATTCCCCCAAAGCGAGTGTTTCGCGACCCGAAGCGAGTGTTTGTCACGTTTAGACACCTTCTCGGCTAATTATGCTAGCCCCGTGCAACTTTAATAGACGCAAACAAGTTTAAGTGTATGATCAAGATACATACTAAGATATTCTTGGTAATGCCCGCAACCTTCCGCGCTTATGAAGCTTGTTTTCAGCTTAAGTTCTTATTTTCTAACACAGGATAGTTTTTTTGGATAATTTAGTTTATTTTATGATAAAATACGTTCTAATACAAAGGAAAATCAAAAAGGAAATAACATGGGAAGAAAAAAGTAAAAAAAAAGAAAAACCGAAAGTGCCATCCACTTGTTGCAAAATACCAGAGCGAATATTTGATTAACGTATTCGAATTTTGAAGTTTGGTGATAGAGATCCCGAACTAAAAGAAAACAAAACTCACAAAAAGTTATAGTTGCAAGTCGAAATAATGCTTTGCAAGATTATACAATTAAGATAATTAAGTTTGTAATATGTTTTTGATATTATTTATTTACTTTTAAATGTATACTTTATATGTTTACTGTACTGTTTATGAAAAGCTTTATGCCTTTATCTTTAAAATAATCCACCAGAAAAACTTCTTTTGCATTGAATCCCTACCCCAAACGTTGCGTAGCTATTGTATGGAGACTCCTCACGTTTAGTTTCTTAATAATTGAGATAATTTTATCGGGAAAGATTTTAGTTCTGATACTTTTTTTAATAATCATTTCCATAAATGATACAAATTATCGTGCCGTTCCATTCGTCCATTAAGTGGTGAAACAAAAGGCTTACTGGACTTAACCCTTTGTAGTTCACCTCAGTGTAGTTCGGCAACAAAGAAATCCATCCATTGCTTGTCAATCCTATATGTGATGGAACCCATTGCTATCTCAGTTGAACACCTGCTCCGCTTAGTTTGTGGAACTACTTCTTTGTTAAGATCTCGTCTGGTGCGGTACTATTAGGGCCGTAGTATAATACTAATACTAATAATATTAATCACTTAACAATCACTGTTATTAAATAAACACCTACAATTGATCATTAGAATAACTCATAACAACAACTACACAACACACAAACACGTCACACACAGACGCCAAGTTCATACATACACTTCCTCCTACAATAATCAAATCAATCACAAACCCCTTCGCGCTTAAAATCTATTTAGTAAATCAAAAAATTGTAAACTAGGTTATACTTTTCATAAAACTTCACTGACTTATTTTTGTTCTTTTTAAATTGTATATTTTATTTTATTTCGCACCTTAAAACTAATTAACTAATGTAAAAAACATTTTAGGGTTGAGCAATGTACTTATCCTAAGCTAACAGGGCTCTGCCCTTTATTAGGGAGTAGAGATCTCAGTAAAGCCTTATGATAATATTAGCTTTAAGATTAAAATATGTAAAACTTTTACTGATGTAAATGTCTTTAAACATTTTTTTTAAATAAACATTTTTATTATTATTTTTTTATCATTTACCACAGTTGCACCATCAGCACTATTGTGAATGTCACGTGATACAAATTCAAATGATTATTTGTAGAAATAAACTCGGGACACTTTTTTTTATTTTTGCGTGAACCATCGTCCGTTTGTTTCTAAACCACAGCGTGTGCTACCTTATCAATCTGGATTTGTGATTGTAAGGTAAGACCTGAAACTGGCAATAGATAATTCTACTTGTTTTATGTGATTATAAGTTAGGTTCTAGTAGTTATATCAATTTCAACTAATTTAAGAAAGACTGGAATACAGGGTCACCCTGAGCTGAAGGCGCAGTTAACGCACATTTTCGGCGTTCTCTAGACAATATCAGTATTGTTTCTTAGGTGTGGTCGGATCAGACGTTTCTCAGCCAGACCACCTTTGTACTGTTATTACTCAGAAACTAAAAGGCACAAATTAACGAGATTCAAGGCACTAAAAGGCACACTTTGTTTAAGAAATAAGTGCACATTTGAAAACTTACTGTCGGTTCAGAAATCATGACACTATTGTGATCAGAATATCAATTGCGTTGTGTTAAATATACATTATGTCAAGCAAAGTTATTGCTTAAATTATACGTAATACTCGAGTTGAAATCGTTAGACAAATTGTAACATGTGGTGTAGATTCGTCACAGTTGTGCGAGTGACATAGGGTATATTATTTCCCGGAACTCCCATGGGAACGGGTAATTACACGGGAAAATAACTTGAGCAGTTGAGTTTTTTGATCTGTCAAATTCTGCAGCTTGTTAAAAGAATAATAATACATTTATTTGAGAGACTGTTTATAATAAGGTCTTTAATATAATTTTTATGTCCAATTCCCAGTCTGTCAGAACAGACGCGTAATTGACTATTTTTATGTCACTACACAAGATTAAAAATACAATGTTATTGTAATATATTGTAATACCGTTCTGTTCGGTTTTTATATATTATATTTTATTTATTTGTTTGTTTTAAGGTTTTTACTGATTCGAGGTTATTTTATAACACCTTTTGGTTAATCTTTGTTGACGGAAAATAGGTGTTTTCACTTGTTTTTGTTTTAAAATATTCGATTTTTTGTTGTTGGTAATTTTCAAAATTTTATAAACATCCCGTATTGCAAATAATTCTAAATCTTTTTGCACCATCGTCTGCGCCGTGTCCCTGAGCGTCTTCCAAGGTGCGTAGGACCCCTCCAGAAGGAAACGGCGTGAACATTTTTGCAATACTTGGAGAAAATCCCGCATTTTTTAATTAAAATTAGTGTTTTTTCAATTTAATTCTAAATATTTTCATTACGTAGTTTTGGTTTTTCTATTTAGTATACTCCTTTTGACCGTCCGCATCGATCGAGACATCAACCACCTCAATCGGACGGTGAAAACCAAAATATTAATAATATTAAAATAGTTTTATATTATTAATATTGTTAGTTTTGATGCTCTATGTAATTAACTTTATAGTAAAAAGCATACTCTTTCTCTGACAGCATCATCTACAGTTTCCACCGAGGACGCAGGCTCCAGCGCCACGCAGCCGGGAGAGGGGCAGGCGTCCCGGCAGTCCAACTTGCAGCGCATCCAGCAACGGAAGCAGCAGGTGTATGGCTGGCCACACAACAAGAAACTGCTGAAATTAGCTATTTATTCAGCTTGTCAGGTACGTCAGGTACCTAACAGGTTAACTGACGCTTTAGATCTCTACAATGAGTAATAAAGCATTATCTAATAGGTAAATTTGAATTAAAATTTATATAAGTTTTACTATATATTGTTACTAATAATAAACATTGCTATAATTTGATAGGGTTTGAGAATAAATATGAAAAACATTGTCATGTTTTAGTCTTTTTCTATATTTTCCTTTTAATACAGTGAAGCCATTAATTTGCCATGAGTAAATAACATATTAATAAAATAAAAGCATTTTAAATATCTGTAGGAGGTTGGAGCTAATATAAAAGTTTTCAAAAACAAACATTTCATAATAATATTTTATACAAACAAAAATTTTATTGTAAATAAGCAACTTATTTGCAATTTGTACTGCAGATGACGGTGTTAGTTTTTTGGCTGTCTTCTTCTGATTACTCTAGATCTAATGCCGGTTTCATGCTAAATTAGATCTGTCAGAAGGCTCATTTGCTGGCATAACAGTATAATAAAAACAATAAGTATAGTAATAAAACTCTAAAACGAACACTTACCGTTCTATTAAGTAGCCCATTGAGGCAGAAATCCATAAAGTGTGACATTTCTTAGCTAAATGGTTAAATAAAAAGCGACTTTATTTTACTCTGTGTAGTGATTAAAATGTCCCGCTCCCATATTGACAAGATTGCTGTGAATATGTATATTATACAGGGTGTAAAACGGTAGCCTTAAGCCAAAGTAGGGAAAGAGTTGCTTAAACTCTTATAGTCATGAAGTCAAATGTCATGTGAAAAACATGCACTTAGAAAAAAACTGGTTTTGACATGCACATTATTTGTTTTACTATTTTTTTTTCCAAACCAGACCCCAGACTGCACTTGCAACGGCTGGAAGACTCCGGTGCCGCAGCAGCAAGTGGCCAAAGGGAACCCCCGGGCTGACAACCAGCCGCTGGCTAACTTCAGTGACCCTTGTCGCAACTGTAACCATGTGCTTGGTGAGTCAGAGTGTCATATTTTTTTATTAATTAAATATCACAGCAACTTCAAGTATTTAATTAGTAATATTTACCTACTTACTGGAATGCAGTGTCTAAGCAACTTGTACCCACCACCGCTGATTAGGTAGGAAGTAGTAGAGTCAGACGCGAGTTGGCGAGCAACGAGGAGCGAATACGTAGTTTTGATAGTTTTGTCGTTGGGCTATAAACGAGTGCGGCGGGCGTTTACTCGCTCGTATCTTCCATTATAAGAATAAATGCTGGTTGGTCTCTCAGCGAGTGTTTTTTTATCTTTGATAGCTCTTGTCGCTGTGACAAACCGAGAGAGAATGAGTCATTGCCGGCAATGCGAACAGCCGCGATCAACTGTTATTATGTATCTCTTTTATGGACATAGAATCTGCATCTAATGTACGTTTGTTGAGTGAGAAAATAGTCGATAATTGTTTCTCACCGGCGGTGTGGAGAGACCCTTCATTTAACGTTAGGTTATTAATCTACTCGTTGTATCGTTGACATGCATATGCTTTTTATTTCTAAGCTATGACAACTTGGAATTATTTTTGTTTTCGTGACAAAAAAGGTTTTGTTTCAATATTAACGATACCAAAGCTCTTTACGGTCCCGCGCGGTTCTTTGAATTAGCGTTGCTAGAGAACGCTGCGGGGGATATAATAAAAACTTTATATTTGTACATACAGATCTGCATTAAACTTGAATTTGAGACCTTAAGCAAATGTTTAGTCGCGATAACTTGAATTTTTAGAACAAATATCAAATTTTATTCGTAGTGAGTTTTTATTCGTTCTTTCAAGAACAGTTTTAATACTTTTTTCACAAATATGGACTTATGAAACTCTCGTACAGAAAAACACGTGACCCATCTACAAGGACTGCCCGCGCCGGAGATCAACCGCCTGTTAGGAGCTGTGGTGGACGTAGAGAACATATTCATGTCCATGCACAGGGAAGATGACCACGACACTAAGAGGGTCTATTATTATTTGTTTAAGGTTGGTGAATATTGATTAACTTATAATTTCCATGTTGTTGCCTTATGTATAATGTGTTAATGTAATGTTGTCATGTTTGAAAGCTATAACCAGACATTCTTGTGAATTTCGTATTTGAAATCTGTAACAGCAATTTGAAAAAAGAAGGTTATTGGTCAACCTCTACTAGTCCAAAATGACTACCACCTAAAAAAGTTTGCTAGCTGGGACTCAATTTATCATTAATTAAAACAAACACAAGATGTACATTTTTTACCTACGTATACTAATATTTAAAAATAGAAAAAAATAGTAAGATTATTTTTTTTATATTTCAGTTACTCCGTAAATGCATCCTCACCAGAACCCAGCCTCGTATTGAAGGCCCACTAGGCCAACCTCCTTTCGAGCGGCCCTCCATAGCTAAGGCCATCACAAACTTTGTGCTCTACAAGTTTAATACTCTGCCTCAGAGGGAATGGCAAACTATGTACGACCTGGCTAAGATGTTCCTCCATTGTTTTAACCACTGGAATTTTGAGACTCCTAGCGTAAGGAAACAGGTAAGATTCTGTCGAATAATTTGTATTTTTAATTGTTAGGTTTTTATTGAGTTTTTTATTGTAGGCGTTGTTATAGAAAATAGCCGGCCCATTCGGTTCGGCAGTATTTGTTAAACACCAACGCCGGCCCGTAGCAATTTTGAAACATATTCGGCAACTGCCGATCGGGTATCCTTATTTGCTTTATACAGGTTGGCTCGTTCGTTTCGTCTTGCCAAAATCTGGACGTTACGTTTCCCGGACGATCATTTGCACATATTCGACTTTGCCGCCCGGCATTTCCCATTGACACCGGGCCGAAAATGTCGACAATTTATTATTTTTTAAAAGTAGATAATCTAATGTTTTATCTATATATCAGATGAGAATGTAGGACATTGATCAATTTGATAAAAAGATTATGTAGATTAGGTATTTAATGTAAAGATTTATCTCTGACATATTATATCATGCGCGCGTGTTTTAGAAAGAGAAGCAAAAGTTTGAGAGCGTTTTATTTGGCAATATACGTAGTGATTATTCACACTAATTTAATTGTTTTATTCTATTACAGCAAGTTTCCAATCCCGAAGACATATCTGCATACCAAATCAACTATACTAGGTATGAAAGAAGTATTGTTCTTTTTTTTTTTTATTTAAAAATAAACTCATTTGAGGCAAAAAATCTATTCCGAGAATGAATTAACAAAAATTACAAATAGGCCGATTTTCATGAGTCACTGCTGTTTGCTGTTTGTTTGACAGCTGAATTAATCGAGAGTGTTCTCAGCCATGGTTGAAGACAGTCGGGTCAGCAATTCAGAAGTTATACAAATAACTTGTAATATAATATTATTTATTTAACTTGTTCGTAGCCGGCAGACGAGTGAGCACCTGATGGTAAGTGGTATCCCCACGGACATCACTAACCGTAGATGTTTTGATCTACTATTGTTATTTACTGATTCATAGATGAATGATGCGTTATCTACCGTAGGATTAAGAGGGCTCATATGCAAGCTATAAAGCTGTTTGTTTGGATATTTTGAGGTCTGTTTATTTATCTCAAGATTCTTGAAGTCCAAAACACGATTGTAAAAACAATTACGATAGAAAAAGATCGCGAAGAGTACTTGTTTATCTCTGGATTCTTGTGGCATTTCAGATTTTTATTACACTGAAAGATGGTCATTTTATCGTTCAATAGTTCCTTTTTTTAATGCTTCAACAGTTTTCTTTTAAATTAGATTTGGGGCTATTATTTTTTAACGCGAATGGTAAGTATCGCTATCCTCTTTACTCTCATGTTAAAAGCAAATATTTATTTCGTTCGTTTCGCAGCGGTTATGAATGAAACAAACAATTTATCGGTATCATAAGGCAGGCTCTTAAGTAGAAATTGCCTTGCACTAGCTGTTCCTTTCCTTGGATCGGAACACGACCTCGTAGAACACAATTAGGTCGGCGGCCGAAATAGGAAGGACTGTAGTTCCGCCTCAGACGAGATCTCAACGAATGAAACTCTACTACTGTATGAGATCATTCTGTCTTAGCGCAAATCTGTCAACTGCAAAACAAATATTTTATTTTATATATTAGACGGCCCATTTGGTGTGGAGGTAAGTAGCCTTGCCTTCCATGCCAGAGGTCCCGGGTTCGAATCCTGGAAGGGGCAGATATTTTATTATATATTAAAAAAATCTAGGTGTGTTTATATATCTGTTAAGTTTATCTATCCGTTATTAAGTATCCATAACACAAGTTCTTAATTATACTTAATTTTGGCTAGATAATGTGGTGTGAATGTTAGAAATATTTATTTATTTATTTATAAAATATAAATAAATATACATATTTTTTAATTGATTACTTTTCAACTATACAGATGGCTGGTATTCTGCCACGTGCCAGCGTTCTGCGACTCGCTGCCGCATTACGAAACGTCGCTGGTGTTCGGCAGGACGCTGCTCAAGGCTGTGTTCAAGTCGGTCTGCCGCCAGTTGATGGACAAATGCCATTCGGAGAGGGACCGCATGCCGCCTGAGAAACGGGTAACATTCCGATTTTAACTATTATGGAATTTAAATAATTAAATCGACGATGAAGTACCAATACCTTCTATCTAAATACATAAATGCAATTTTACAGGAGAAAAAAAAACACTTATTTATGTTTCAGAAATGATTAATCAATTATAATTACTAATGCGTAACAGGGTTATGGCGGTACTGTTTAGAGATCACAAACACAACTTGAGCTAAGTTAGTATATGAAGTATAATTTACTTTCTTTCGAAACATACGAGGGGCGGCTGATAAGTTCGCGGCCTAGGGTACTTAATGAAACAAAATCATGTTTTTTTTATTTTTATTTTTAAATGTAATCCCCCTAAGTGAAGAAAATTCTGAAGATTGGTCCTCAAAATGGGTCTATACGGACAACTTCATTATCATCCGAAAATCTTCGCCCCCGCAACTCCTTTTTCAGTTTTGAAAAAAGGAAATAGTCACTGGGAGCTAGGTCGGACTGTAGGGTGGATGATTGATTTCTGCGATGCCAGTGGCTTTTAAGTCATCCCTCGCAACGCGAGCAGTGTGAACGGGCGCGTTGTCTTGCAGAAACAACACTCCGCGCGCCAACTTGCTTCGTCTCTTCTGAACGACTGCTTCACGCGCTTGACCCAATAAATTGGCGTAGTATTGACCTTTTTTTTGCGGTTCCCTTAGGCAAGTAATCTTCCTTCGCTGTCCCAAAAAATGGTCGCCATAATCTCGGAGGCCGACTTTTCAACTTTAAACTTCTTTGGTGGTCTTTCTCCCATTTTAATCCACTGCATACACTCCTGTTTGGACTCCATTCGCATTCGCGGTACCCAACGTGCGCAAATTATTTTCATGTGTAAATTTTGCAGCAAAATTTCTCCGCTTCGTCTTTAGTAATTTGCAACTCTTCAACTATCTGCTACAACTTAGGAAGTATTAGATTCAAAACATACAAGATACTTCCAGCATGATTTGGGTACAGTTAAATTAGGAGCTATTTCCATCCGAGTTTGGACGGCTTAGTAAGCTGATATTGAGATAGGTGTTTTGTACATGAGATGCAGAATATAAAAATTCAAACAAAAAAAAATCAACAAATAATGAGATAGAAGGTATTCCTACTTCATCGTCGAAATATAAAAATTATGTTGGATATAACGGCGAAGGAAAACTTCGTGAGGTAACCAACGTATCTTAGAAACTATCGTGAAGGTATGTGCAAGGGCTGCCAGGCTGCACTAGGCAACCCTGTCGTGTATTAAAATCAACATTCTATTTCACATACATTTTTGTATTTCAATAATCTTTTGCTGGACTTGCACGATCATGCATACCACTTTATTTTCTACCACCCAATATACATTTCTACATTCGATAAAATATTACGAAAACAACCCTCGCATTTTGTTATACGGTATAACACTACAGGTGACTTTGCGTCATAAAAAACAGTTGACAATTTATCTTGATACTAATTGACTACAGCAGCTATTTCAATTTCAATTTTTTCTAAATTAGTCATAGAATATTCTATTAAATTATGTATGTCATTTAAATACTAAAATGTGAAATCCTTTTATATTCCTTTTCCAGGTATTAGTTCTAACCCATTTCCCGAGATTCCTCGCGCTGTTAGAAGAGGAAATCTTCAGTCAAACTTCGCCGATCTGGGACCCGGATTACAAGCAAGTGCCTCCGAGTCACTTACAAGCAATTTTGGACAATAAAACTAGTAAGTATAAGGGTTAATTTAATTTGGTTTATATTTTTGGATATAAATTATAATTTCGTTTGTTGTTTATTGAAAACTTTTTAAGAATATATTTTGTTAGTTGTGAAATGTACTAAATTCATAATATTTTTCACATTCTAGATAACAATATTTTTGTTTAATACGAGGGTCAAACTGAAAGTTCTTAGAAAATCAAAAACTGATTAAACTAGCTAGTTATTAGTTTTATAATATGTTTTCAAAATAGTGTCCAAACACGTCAATGCATCGCTGCATCCGATGGAGTCACTGAGAAAAGCACTTTGCCCACTCGTCCTTAGGGGTCTCTTGAAACGCAGCCACAGCTTCCGCGGCGTCCATAAAAATTTTTCCTCGTAGTTTTTCTTTTATTTTCGGAAATAAATAAAAATCGCAAGGTGAGGTCGGGGCTATACGGTGGATAACCTAGTAATTCCACGTTTGACGTCACCAAATAGTCGATCGTTCGCCTGGCGGTGTGCGACGAAGCGTTGTCGTGGTGAAGGAGAACTTTTTCCAAGACAAGTGGCAAACAATTGTTAGTGTACCACTCCGCAGAAACTGTTTATCGATCCTCTAAAACAATTGTCGCGAAATGACCTGCCCTTCTTTTCGACCAGGCCACCATCTTTTTTCCCACGCTTCGACCTCTCTTTACTTTAGTTGGCAACTCCTCGGAAGAAAACACCCACTGAGCAGACTGTCTTTTGGTTTCGAGATCATAACAGTAAATCCAGCTTTCGTCACCCGTAAGTATGTCAAACACAACATTTGAGTCACCTCCGTTAAATCTTTCAAGCATTTCAGGGCACCAATCAACACAATGTAGTTTTTGGCCAATTATGGCAATTATCCACCGGGCACAAAGCTTCCTTTCCGCTAAATGCTCATGGAGGATTTTGTACACTTGACTCTTACCTAAGCCTAAGCTTGTCCGAATCTGTTGATAGGTCACTCTTTTGTCAGTCTTTATCATGCGCCGCACAACGCAGACGTTATCTTCAGTCGTCGCCGTAGACGGCCGTCCCTCACGCAGATCATCGGTGAGATTAGTGCAACCTCGTTTAAACTCATTAAACCAGTTGTAAACAGTGGCACGAGATGGTGCTTTATCATGAAATGCCAATCGTAGTCTATCATAACTTTCTTGTTGACTTAAATGACATCGAAAGTCATAAAACATTATTGCACGAAAATTTTCTCATGTTAAATTCATACTGACGTGACACAGACAATTTTCAATTTGCCGCCAAATCGTAAAACAAATGACAAATGAATGAAATACGCACTCAATAATATTAGCAAAGAATTCCATTTTTTTAAATTATTATTTCGAGATTTAAATTTTTTTAAAGTTATATTCTAAGAACTTTCAGTTTGACCCTCGTAAAACTCTTTGTGGGAATTAAATTGCTTTACCTATATGCAAAGAAGTTCTTAGCCGCTTTTGCGTTTGATGGTGATTCCTTAATGGAAGGTTAATACAGTTTATTACAATTACTACACCGGATAATTTTTTTTATCGTACGGAAAAAGGACTGAATCCATTATCTGTTTTTCCGAACGGTATAAAAAGATCACATGGTATAATCTAGTTTGCTTTTTGATATCACTCCCTAAGTCCTTGCACATAATAAACGTTTTCGATAAATAACATCCAAGTTGTGAAATTTTGAGTTAGCGGATTAGACAAATGAATGTTTTTTTTGCTCAGTTTTCGTAAGTAATTGAACTAAGTAATAATTAGTAACTAAGGCATGATAATGTCTTTGTTGTGGGCTGTGTCTTAAACTCTGCTTTCTCCTCACATATTAATACAGGTTTATATTTACCGACAAATGCAGGAATGAAACATCTTGCTCGTTTGATGGTTTTCAAATTAAACTTATATTACTGCGTTTTTGATTTGTTAAATAATAATTTAAATAATGCTAAGATATCATTGGTCTTTTTATTTGATGTAATCTTGTTTTTTTTTTTCTAAAGTTTTTTTAACAAAACATTATTGTCTTTTATATGATGTAGAAAAAATCTAGTCATATTTATTAAATCAACCGTTCATTAAATAAAATATAAACTGTTTAATATATATTTTTATCAATTAATAATTAATAGGTTTAATCTGTTGTTCTTTGACTTGTCGGTAAATATAAATAACAATTTGGTGATCGTAGCTCGTCGAGGGGAATTCGAACGAGTAACCGCCGCCGGAGATAGTAAAGACGGATTCACCACTGTGTCATTGTCATCAGGTATTTATCATTATCATCATTGTTCATCACCATTCATAATCCTTCATCGTAATTGGTATGTATGTCGCGAGTGGATATAATTAGACGTATTTACTATGCGTGTACATTATGGCTAGCCGTTTTGCATAATAACAATATTATGCTATGTCAAAGCACGCTTTTTAAAGTTAGCAATTTGTAATTTATGCGTGAGTTCCTTACAAACTTGTTAAAATGAACTACGTACCGACCAAACGATTTGGAAGATGGGGCGGAATGCAAACCCTTTCAATTCTAAAGTAATACTTAATAATAGTGTTGTATGCAAAATAGAGAACCTTATTTTGGAACAACTCTTTATCAAAATGGCTAGCCATTATGTGATGTGCCTGCGACATATTCATCGCTTTATGCTTTCGTTGTGTGCTTATTATGTGCCATCAGGTTTTCTATAGTTTACTATACTTTACTTAAAAAACGATAAAATACTGAGTAATAATTAAATATCCATTTTCATACTTAACAAGATAATCAACTCATTTCGTTTTGGTTATTATAGACGAGGCAAAATCGTTATGTAGATACCTGACGCACAATGGGGTACTAAATAAATAAAATAATAAAATAATCATAGACTTACGACCGCAGTCACAGACGTCAGCGGTTATTTAAGGCGCTCCTAATTATGTACTTTGATTAGCAAATATGGACATGCGTACAAAGTACACATTTGCCAAGCAAAATCTAAACTTAGAACCGCTTTTAAGAAACCTTTATTAAGTTTAAGAAACGCTTTATACTACTCCGTACAGACTACCCTATACAGTAGTGACGCTTGATCAGTTTTGTTTTGTAACTGTGCGAGTTATTTCGTCAAACCCTACGTAAATGTACCTTGGCTTCTACTGAAAAAATTGGAACCTAAAATATTATTATGTTTACTATTTTGTGAAAAGAACTTTATTAGTAACATAGAAGGCCGCGCCGCCCTTGACTGCACAGATAAACTGGTAGGTGTGCCGACATGTGACGGCTCGTCGCTCAAAACATTACAATGGCCCAGATTTGCTTTCCTTTTTTATTTTGGAAAATTCCCAAAGGAGATTCTTCTCCCCCCCACAGTTTGGTGGTCTATACAGAATAACACTAAGTCTATGCTAATAATCATACATTGTCTGCAAGGCGGTATGTAAATTGTTATCTTTTGGTTAAAGACTTGAACCAGATATTTCAAACGGCAGAGAATATTTGAAGAAAAATTCTGACACTTGTCAACACTATCGATTGATATTTTGTAGAACTGTAAAGTTATTACAGTAGCAGAATTACACTTCATGATTTATTTTGGTTAAAACGGTGAGAATTTAGCTAACTACTGTAGAACGATAGACCAGGAGTCATTCATTTTTATGCTTATATTAATTATTTTACCTGTAAGTATCGGATGGAGAAATTTTACTCATTTACAAACTTTGTTCTTACTGTATTAATTAAAATTCCGAAATTATGATGAGCATAAAACCTTTTCTAACCTTTGTGATAAAGCGTAATATCTTAGAATAACTTGAGCATTCTAACGTTAACACAATTAGTGAAAAAGAAGCAATGACGCGATGAATATCTAAGGCGTCATTGTCACTAAAGTGCGTCTTCTTATGGTAGCGTCGGGTGACGGGTCGCTCACTTCCCCCTAATATGGTTGAGGAGGGCGATGGCTGGACCCCCGTTAACTCGTGAACGGGTGCTGTTTGAGAGTGTTCGTCGTTTGGATACTTGCGGGGAGGGAGACTTGCCGAGCTAACAGATGCAGATAAGAATAATTTTGTATAGACATAAAGAGACTCTGTAAATTTATTTTGAAAAAAATATACCCTTGAAGTTTCTTGCCAGTTCTTCTTCACGAAGGTTTTTTCGAACTGGTGTTAGAGTCATGTTTTATTTGGCGTCAATAAGAATAAGTAATTTGTCAATGTTGAGAAATAAATATTTCATTTCATTTCAATTTCGGATATTCTCAGTTGGCTCAGGATATGGATTGTTAGTCAATTTCATTGGAAATTTATAAATTGTATACCTGGCATACACTCTCGATCTATGTAAAAGAACAAGCCAAATTTTTTAAATTTTCTTTCGGTTTAGTTTCCAGAACGTTATATCGCCCGTTTTTGACATGCATATTTCCAACACAGCATAGTTTGAAATCTTCATCTACCAGGCGTCCCGTGACTGCAGAATATTTAATATTCTATGTTTCTTTTTGTTATTTATTGCATCTTTGCGATGAAAAATACAGGGTTACTATCATTAATCCTATTTTTCACCAGGCACAGTAAAACAAGAGACCCTTAAACGCGGTTCGGAGTCCCGTTCCTCGGAAACGCCTCCCGGAGGCGCTAAAAGACGCAGGATCGTAGAGGAGGGAGGCGATGACGTCAGCGAACGAACCGTGGCAGAGATTGTGGCTACTATCAATGACCCTAATTATATGAGTGGCCCTGATGTGAGTTTCTTAGATGTGTCAATAAGTTTGTTTGTTTATACATAATCAATAACCTCTATCGGACTATGCCGAATTTTTAAATTATTAAAAGACAATTGTGAATCTGTAAATGTTCGTATAAAAATCCATAAGGTTTTCTCTGCCGTAAACGTAGTTTTTAATTGCATAATTTTTGGTATTTTGTAGATACAAGGAAAAACTAAGTACGTACGTTTTTATTTTCACGATTTTTGGCTTAATAACTGCCGTTTTAATTTATTTAAATTAAACTAAACTGAATGACTAAAAAGAAAAACGTAAACACCTAGATTAAGTCTTTACTCGTCTCATTTCGTACAGGTAAAGGTCAAAACGTTATTGCCCAAGACATTATTTCAGAAAGGAAATGCAGGCTATCGCCTTCGGGACTTCTTTCTCTGTCGCACGATACGGGGCGGTGTGAACAGATAGCATTTTTGAAAATACCTACTCGCGCCGCGTATCCGCACTTCACAATCCTCTTAAACAAAATGTTTCTCCTTGGATGACAATTCAAATGGTACACATCAATAAAAGACTCGTATCACGTGAGGAGTAAATCATATTTTCTGTAGTAGATCAAGCACAAAGCCTCTTGTTTTTGTAATTTTACACGCCCGCATACAAATACAAGGCTTGTTAATAACATAACTAACCACTTACACAAATTGATCAGTGTACAAACTCTTTGATATTACAACAGTCTAAAATTTCTTCTGATTACTGACTATTAGTCTCTCTTAGTTATAAAAATACCAATTAATGATATACCAGAGAGAGAAGAGATCTTTAAATAGTATTAGGCTGCCTCTCCACCATAACGAGAGGAGAGGAGTGGAGCTGTGCCAAAATTAACCAATCGAATTGCATAAAATCTTCGCTTCGTTTCGGTAAACAGGGATTTGCAAAGTAATTTTGAAATTCATAAATTTAAACTCGGAGTTGAGCGGAGAAACTGAGCGGGGACCCGGAGGGGAGAAACTGAGCAGGGAAGCGGAGCGGGGAAGCTCAAAGACTCGTCGCGTGATCGCAGCCTCATTCCGCATATAGAAAAATACAGTCCGCTACTCCGCTCCTCATTACTTTCTCGCTCCGCTCCGCTACCTAGCTCGGCTCTGGTGGACAGGCAGCTTTAGTTGAAGTTGAGAACAAATACCTCTCCAAAAGCCCCATTTTTAACAACTCATTGTACTTTTCAGGCCCTATTCCAAATGCAAGCGCCGCGCGACGAAGCCGCAAAATTAGAAGAACAGCGCAAAATGATAGAATTCCATGTAATTGGCAATTCGCTCACTGGCCCTGTTAATAAACAGACCATGTTGTGGCTTATTGGTAAGGTTTCAGCAGTTTACAAGCGGCTTCATTTGCCTTAATTCCTTATCCCGTTAAAATACCCCATTGAGTGTTGATATATGCAGGATTTAGGGCTGGGTGTTGACGAGAGATGCAAAAGATTTTGATTTTTAAAATTCGTTTAGTAAAGTATCTTTACTATTATGTTGCTCAGTGGCATACTCTAAGGAGAGACACTCTAGAGGAATTGTTGCGCAAACAAATATTCCTAAGCCGAGGTTCGTACCTACTTGGATGCTAGGTCTGCTATAAATCTAGGCGTTATTGGCAAAGCGACAAATATTATTAGAATTTAAAATAGGGTCATAAATAATTTACAAGATGAAAAAAAGAAATTATCTCGGAGGGAACAGTCAGTTAGTCTAAACTAAATCTGCCTTGTATATTCATTGTTTTTTCTGAAGTAAATGAAATAAGTAATAGTTTTGGAATTACTAAGAAAAACTCAGTCCGTTATTTGTTACTCAAATCATGCAAACAAGTACAACAAAATTACTGACACAATATTGATGAAACCTTAAAACAAAAAGCTATTGGACACGCAAGTGGTTAGGAACAATGAGACGTGAAGGCACGTTGTCTCAGCGTCCATATGCTGGGTGAATTTTTTTACCGTGCGGAAAATCGGCAGATGGATTCAGACCACAATTATGAACAACTTTTCCAAAGATGAAAATGAGATTTTTTTTTAAATGTATGTATGCAAAGTATGAAGTTGAGTTAATTTTCCAAAAGGTTAAAAAGGTCACCCGGTATATGACACTTCAGACGACGTAGTGATACGTCCCGTTGTTACTATATATTTTTTATTTATTTTTTTGAATCAAGTTGTGACTACCTATATCTATTTTTCAGGCCTTCATAACGTATTTTCACATCAACTACCAGAGATGACCAAGGAATATATTTCTCAAATGGTATTTGATCCGTAAGTTCAAATTGTATTTACAGTTTAATATACAGAGAAAGCAGATATGACCACTAATTACATTAATTGTACTAATGACTGTTGCTATTTCACAAGAATCTATAATTGCATTTCAGAAAACATAAAACTTTAGCTCTTATAAAGGAAGGAAGACCCATTGGAGGCATCTGCTTTAGGACTTTTCATTCTCAGGTAATAAATAAATGAACTAAACTTCTACACCAGTATTGAATTTACTAGATAAAAACATTGAATAATTAATATAGACAAGGGGTCCGGAATCCAGTTGCAATAGAAGTTTGTTTAAGCGTGGCAGCCTTACTCATTGAACTAAGTCTGATTCTAAGTCAACGCCAATCCAAGTCTTCCAACGACTTCCTCCACTTGACGACATTAGTCAACATTGGCTTGAAATTGGGATTGGTGTCTGATTTCAATTATACGAGGGAAGTTCGTTACAATTCAACGATCAACAAACAATGTACCCTCAATATTACCCCAATTGACAAGTGTCAAAACTAACTCCAGAGCAGCGATTTGGCTACTTTGGTTTAGCCAAAGCCGGATTCAGTTTCAACAAGTTTCATAAAATAACTGTACATTAATAAAACAATTGGCGCTAGTATCGCATTCAAGAGTACAAAATGTCAAAATTACTTTTCAAAAGGTCTTTTAAAAATGTCAACATTTTTATTTTCTTACATTTAATACTTTCAATATTATCTTATCCATTTCCCAGGGTTTCAGCGAGATAGTGTTCTGCGCGGTGACCTCCAACGAGCAAGTGAAAGGCTACGGAACCCATCTCATGAACCACCTCAAGGATTACCATATTCGGAACAATATCCTGCACTTTTTGACATTTGCCGATGAATTTGCTATTGGTAAGATAAGAGAACATTATTTACCAGTAAGTTGAATTGATGCAATTTCAAATCGAAACATCGAAAATAATAATAACACCGAATGGTTATTATTATTCTTTGAGTCAAAAAGCTGTTTTTTGTCTTCTATTTTTCTTGCAATTTTAGTAACATTAACCTACGTGTGTAATTGAAAATACCAAATGAATATGTTTAAAAAAAATGTCTAGTTATTGAATTATCTTCAGCGGCTGGATTTTAGTGAGACGTTGTATGAAAAAGTATACCGTCTCTTTTGTCTGTGGTCCGTGTGTGAGAAAGAGATTACGCTGTACACTCGTTGCATAAGTCTGTCTCTTTTACTCGAACCATCTGCGTTGCGTTTCGAAATCTAGTTAATATGAAGCGGTCTTTTTGTGTAAAAATAACAAAAAATATATTTTAAAATTGCGCTTTTTAGCGTCAAATTATATACCATAAAAAATAAATATAATTTTT
This sequence comes from Marasmarcha lunaedactyla, assembly GCA_923062675.1. Taxonomy (NCBI): domain Eukaryota; kingdom Metazoa; phylum Arthropoda; class Insecta; order Lepidoptera; family Pterophoridae; genus Marasmarcha; species Marasmarcha lunaedactyla. The sequence continues at coordinate 9,612,365 of OV281358.1, forward strand.
TAAATTACGAATTATTAATTGTTTGCTTAGTGTCGTCGTAAAAATAAATTGATTATGACGAGTTTAAAACGCACCCAATTTGACTTCTACCTTTGTCTCTACTGATAAGTCAGTCGATTTTGTTGGATTTTTCAACAATGGCCTCAGCTCATCACACAGATCAGTTTAGACAACCGATATCGTTTTATAAATTTTTCATCTTCCAAATAAAAGGGGTCCGATTGTTTCCGTGTTGAACGTCTTTTTTGTCGCCGTTTTGTATTTAATTCATTATCATTTTCCAAGAAAACAAAAAGGACTAATTCGTCAGACATCTACAATAAAAAATAGCTCTGGAAATCACTTTTGCACATTAACACATAAGAAACAATAAATATTCAACTGAAATACTTAAATTACGTATATTTTCAATACTATTTTTAAAGATAAACCAAAACGATTCATTGCACGTGTACAAAGTAGCAACTTTTTTTGGATCGCTTACTTTGACATTTAAGTCATCGAATATAGGTTGAAATATCGCCTCATGGTACGAAAAATGAACGAACTAAAACAGTTTACGATCCAATTGCCGACTTGATTTGGCGTCAACCTAAACTGGAGCGCTTTAATGACGTCGTGGTATGAAATAGCAAAGCAGTTTATTTTAGGTCGTCAATTGAATCGCAATAATAGTTCATAGCAGGCCTTCAGGTCTGTTTGTCGAACTAGAGCTGACTGTATGGTTTCAATAAGCGTATATACTATATTTAGTATAGTTACGACGTAGTAAGTTAACGGTTACGACTTGTAAATTTTTTTAAATGGTCGATTACACAAATCATACCTTTTAGCCATCTGAAATAATTAAAATATCTTTTAACCCATTACCAATGACTCGATTATAAATAAAGATTTTGACAGTTGTTATAGTAGTGGTAAATAATTAAATCAAACGAAAAACTTCAAAGGAGCCCGTAAAAATGGAAAATAAAAGTAACAGCAGAATAAACTTTAAAACTTCTTTAAATATTGAAAAATCTCGAAAAAACTGACAACTTTTAGTTTCCAGTGAAAACTTTTTCCTAGCGGAAGCAACTGGACACAAATAGTGTCTACGTCTGCGTGCAAGACGAATTTCATTTTGATTTTGAAGTAAAATAAGTAAAATATTTGCTGGCTGTTGTGTCCGACACAAGGCACAAAAGTACCTTAATATATCAGTGTTTAGAAATGTACTGTAGAATATATATTTTTTAATTTCATTCAAGCAATTCATGTTTATTTTATTAAATTACAGGCTACTTCAAAAAGCAGGGTTTCAGCAAGGACATAAAGCTACCCCGAGCAATGTACCAAGGTTACATAAAGGATTATGAAGGAGCCACCCTTATGCATTGCGAACTGAATCCCAGGATAGTTTACACGCATTTTACACATGTTATAAGAAAACAGAAAGAGGTAAGTTTAATATATTAGGTAGACTTATGGGTAAAACAAATAGTACATTACAATTTTGTATTAAGTACGAAAGGTTTAAAAATGGACCACCATTTTTAACTTAGCAGTTTACACTTACCAAGGTTTTAACTGGATAAATAATAAAATATATTTAATGGTAATTATCGACTTTTGTACACTTGTAAAAAAATCGCCCAAATTATGCTAAAATAATTGGTTCTAATTTCCTAAATACTGTACTAAAGAAGTTTAAATATAAGTTTAATGTTTTTTCTGTTTAGAGAAATAGCTAAACATTAGCTGGTTTAATATTAATTATGAACTGATTGTTAAATAATTGCATTTATGCTATTTTTAAGTTTCATTGTGTTCTCTAACATTTTTATGTATTATAATAATCTATACCAATTTGGAAACTTTCAGATTGTGAAGAAACTGATAGACATGAGACAGAAAGAAGTTAGAAAGATATACCCAGGCCTGACTTGTTTCAAGGAGGGGGTAAGTCGTAATTTTTATTTAAACTATAATGATTACTTATATAGGCCTTCTTTTGAAGTAAGCAAAGCTTAGGAAATGCGAACTAGAAGGAATTAGATCTTACTGCAATTTATGTTATGAAGATGTCATTGCACTTTGTTTAATAATTCAAAAGAAACGATACAAAACATCCCTTATCATATTTAAAAAACACTTTTTGGTGGCAAAACAACTATATAAATACAATTTACCATGTAAATTATAATTTACTATTTCCAAGGCATTTTTTTTGCTTATTTAGAAGTTCTAATTTTTAGTTCACTAAAATTTTATTTCCTCAAAACAGAACATAATCACGCAAATACCCACAACCAAACAAATACCAGCACTTGAACAACTCAACTACAAAATAAACAATTTAAATTTAATTTGTTCCAGGTGCGGTCGATCCCCGTGGAATGCATCCCGGGAGTGCGCGACAGCGGGTGGCGGGCGGCGCCGCGCGCGCAGCCCGTGGCCGACTGTGACGTCACGGCGCTCCGGACTGTGTTGCACGCTGTACGTGTCGATTACTGTTATATTACAACAATAGATCGTTATTAACACTGATAAGTCAACTGGAATATTGTGTCCACCTTAGTTTTGATAGATACTTTTAAATATTACAGTACTATAATACTAATAATAATCAATATTATTAAAAAAATAAGTGCTTCTTGGAAATATTTCGTTTTTACTTTGTCTTTGACAATACATAACTCATTTCTTATATTAACTTTTGCTGTATTTTTTTTAAACCCATTAGACCTGTTGGCCTCGTTTTAGGACTTTGTTTAAGGTTCAGTTCAATACAGAGTCAAATCAGGTTGTTGTATCAGGGTTGGCATCGCTTATTTTTAACTGATATTTAAAAAAAACTGAACTCTTGATTGTTAAGTTTTTTTTAATTGATGACATCTTCTAATATCGGGATACGTTACTCTACCTACCATATTTCATTTATTATAACATTGACCAGTCACCGTGTATATTCAGGGAATTCCTAAAGAAATGTTTTACCACTGCGGTTTTGACGGAGACCCTCGGTGGTGCCGTGACGTCTCGATTTGCCTTCAAGTCGGGACGTTTCCCGAAAATAAAAATGTTTATTACGAAACTGGAGTGATCCGTTCATTTGGATCAAGGCCCTTATTCTAATCCTGTAAAACAAATAAACTAATATTATTATGAATAGGCCTATGTTCGGCAGTAGGTAGTGGCAAGCGGTTTGATTGTTATTAAAAAATATATATATATTTTTAATAAAAATGGTTTACATCAATTGCTAACTAGACGTTATCTAGCAAAATAAATGAAATAACGGTTTTAGCAATTTTTGCCCTTCAAAGAGCTTTAACAAATTTACAAAACTTTATACAATTATTATCATTTGCAGGTGAAAAACCACACCGCCGCCTGGCCCTTCCTGAAACCTGTAGACAAGGCAGAAGTTCCTGATTACTATGACCATATTAAGTATCCGATGGGTAAGATATTGTATTGCTGTTAATTATCTTAGTTTTAGACATGATAGCCTATTTTTCGGTGGCAAGTGTAATTTTTCGAGTAAAAGATTGTTTGGTCTATAAAAATATTACTAAATGTAAGAAGATTAAATTACAGTAGTTTTTCCAGTTTCAACCACTGTACTAAGATTGGATTACTTGTGTATTTAAAAAATAAAGAATATTGGGTCAAATTAATTCTATTTCAAATCTTAAGGTCGTTTTTTATTACAAGGTGCTTTTGCCATTTTAGGAGGGGCGGCTTTAAATATTCTTAAAAAATACCACTTAAAAATATTCTGAAGATTGGTCGTCAAAATGGGTCTGTACGGACAACTTCATTATCATCCGAAAATCTTCGCCCCCGCAACTTCTTTTTCAGTTTTGAAAAGAGGAAATACTCATTGGGAACCAGGTCCAGACTGTAGGGTGGAACATCGATTTCTGCGAAGCCCGTGGCTTTTAAGGCTCTCGCAACGCGAGCGGTGTGAACGGGCGCGTTGTCTTGCAGAAACAACACCCCGCGCGCCAACTTGCCTCGTCTCTTCTGAACGACTGCTTCACGTGCTTAACCCAATAAATTGGCGTAGTATTGGCCGTTCATTGTAGTTCCCTTAGGAAGTAATCAATGAATAAAATTCCTTTGCTATCCCAGAAAATGGTCGTCATAATCTCGGAGGCCGACTTTTAAATTTAAACTTTTTTGGTGGCCTTTCTCTCTTTTTAATTCACTGCTTAGACTCTTGTTTGGACTTCAGATCATACTGACGTATCTAAGTTTTGTCTACGGTTACAATGCGATTGCAAATTTCATCAAAATCGCTCTGACACTACTCCAAAAAATCCTGAAAACTCGCGAGTCGTCGTTGTTTGTCGAGCGGCGTGAGCATTCGCGGTATACAAGGCGCGCACATTTTTTTCATATGTAAATTTTGAAAAAAGTTATCAGAAATAAAGATGAAGTATTCCATACCGATTGTATCAAAGAAAAGTGAAGTTTCCTGGATCGGAAATTATATGGGGCTGCATGCCAGCACAAGGTCTGAGTCATATACATTTTGTAGAAGGAACTATTAATGCAGTAGAGTACCAAAAAAATATGGAAACAAGTCTCGTGCCCCGATTTCAGCGTTGATAGATCGTAATGCCTACACCTTTCAACAAGATGGTGCTTCCTGTCACATTGCGAGAAAAACCACTGGTGTAACTTGAATAAGATCCCTACAATGAAGTGGCCATCAAGAAGTCCAGATTTGTCACCGATTGAGTGGAAAATGAAGAAAGTGCTGCGCAAGTCTCCAGCAAGGCTAAAAAGCAATCTAAAGAAAATAATTAAATCTGTCTGGGACTAAAGAACAATAAAGGCCGTGATCGATGCTAAAGGTGGCGCCACTGAGTGGTAGACGAACTATTTAGCGCCGTTGAATGCGATGGACGAAGTTTAATGCGTGGGAAATAGGGGCGTTTAATAGGGAAATATTTTGTAACTTTTTAAAATTGAAAATAAACTTTATCAAGTGTTCAAAACCATTGTGTATTTATTGAACTAATAAAGTTAAATTTATTTATCAAAATTTTACTTCGAATATTAGACGCTTGTAATATATGGTACTAGACGAACGCTTTTGCATTGGGGATCGTATATATATTGATGAAAACCGCATTAAAATACGTTGCGTCGTTTAGTTAAAGGATCTAGGCGTACAGAGGGACAGACGGCGGGGTTACACTTTGTTTTATGCTATGCTAAGATCTTTATATACATAATATGTATAACATATTATTAGCATATTATGTTAGTACAAATTTTTTACAAATAGTCGAAATTTTTACACGACCTTACCTTTATTGAGAGTGTTTTGCGGTGAACCTATGAATTAATATTAGAACCTCCGCGGACTTCTCCGACTGTACCAAGAACCAAAGATTATTTGTTTAGTTTTGAAGCTGACGCATCATAATCAATATTCCACGTAATATATGAATAATAATATGCATCAAACACCTAAAATAATGACGCCACTACAATGAAGTGGATCGCTGTTTCATTTTCCAATTATGAAAAAAAAACGATATAAAATACGTTATAAGCGAAATATTAGGTCTTTACCTATGAAATTGCCGTTTTTCACGAAATAAATTAAGCGTAATTTTTTTATATATTTTTTATTTCTATTAATCAAAATAATCACCCATGCAATCAATGCATCTTTGCCAACGCATTGGTAGCTTATTGATGCCTTTCTTGAAGAAATCAGCTGGACGGGAGGCAACAAATTCTTCAAAGGCATTTTGTACTGCCTCTCGGGTATTGAATTTTTTTCCCGCCAAGAAGTTATCCAAATTCTGGAAAAAGTAGAAGTCTGTAGGCGCAAGGTCTGGTGAGTACGGCGGATGACGGAGAACTTCCAACCCCAACTCTTGTAGCTTGGAGACCGTCTGCTGTGCAGTATGAGGTCGCGCGTTGTCGTGCAGGAGCAGTGGAGCCGAACGATTGAACAAAGCTGGTTGGAGACGTGCGAGCTTCTCCATCATTGTGTTCAGTTCTTCACAGTACACATCTGCAGTACTGCTTGTCCCGTTTGGCAAGAAGCTGTGATGAATTACACCCGCGTTAGACCACCAAACAGTGACCATCACTTTTCTAGGGGTAAGTTTTCGTTTAGGGCATTGTTTGGGTGCTGAACCAGGGTCCAACCAACTTGCTGAGCGCTTACGATTGTCAAACAGGATCCATTTTTCGTCACAAGTAACAATGCGGTTCAGAATTCCTTCATTTGTATGCCTGCTGAGCAGTGCAAGGCACTTCTCCACGCGTACTTCGCGCTGGCGGTCATTGAGTTCGTGGGGTACCCATTTGTCAAGCTTTTTTACCTTGCCAATTTGACGCAAATGGACCAATATTGTTTTGATGCTAACGTCGAAAGCTGCTGCTAATTCAGCCGTGGATTGAGTTTCATCAACTACCACAATTGCCTTTAATTCATCATTGTCGACCAAAGTTTTCGGACGACCACGGGGTTCATTTTTCAGGTCAAAATTTCCAGAACGGAAGCGGGTAAACCAATAACGGGTGGTGCGTTCGTTTGTAGTGTTCGCTCCGTAAACGTCGTTGATGTTGCGTGCCGCTTGTGCCGCTTTGCTGCCACGACGGTACTCATACTCCATAATTACTCGAATTTTTAACTTATCCATGATGGCGAAAAATGTTCGAGTTCGTTGAAAACAAAACACTAACTATTAAACAAATGACGATTTTAGAAAAAGAATTCCATGTTTGTCAAATAAAATTAATTTGAAATTAGAATTATCAGTCAAAAAGAAATATATTTTCACTTGAAACGGCCAGTACGGCAAAACGGCAGTTTCATAGGTAAAGACCTATTATTATTACTATTTCAGATCTGCGCACGATGAGTGACCGACTAAAATCGCGCTACTACGTGTCGAAGCGACTGTTCATCGCGGACATGACGCGGATATTCACTAACTGCAGGCTGTATAACTCGCCCGATACGGACTATTACAGGTTTGTTACAGAACTACAATACTACAATACAATACAGGATTATAATAGAATTTAGACACACTCTTCAAGAATCTTTTAATTTTTATATGATAAATTGACTTACTTTATCAAAGTATGTAACACTACTAATTATACAGCATAATCTTGTTACTGATTATGCTGATTGGCACGCAAATATTCGAATGATCGTCTTGAGTACTTCAATTTTATTGTATTTCAAATATAAATATAGTATATCATAACCTGCGACCTGCTTCATACGACGGAGGTCCCAGGTGAGATTCTTGTTTGGATAATTAATTTGTGTGCTGAAAACAGGTGTTTGTTCTCGGGTCATGGTTGTTTGATTATATGTATTTTTATTCTGGACTCCCCCCAGTTCGCTGTATGGTCATCCAGTTCACACAAGCTGCTTGCTTACTTTTAGGCCATACAGTTGGTCTGTTCTTCTGGGGATTTATGTTTCTTATTACAATTATTATAATAAAATAACGTGTTTAAGACGATTCACTGAATTCAAAGCAATGTTTATAAATATTCGTAACATAATTCAAACACAATGAACATGTCAATTCATTAGTAAACAATTGTGTAGAGTGCTTTCACTTTCAACATTGCTCAATCTAATACATTGACACATAGCACATACTTGTCTATCGGATTTATATATATTTAAAATAAAACCTATTCATTATTTTCAGATGCGCAAACACAGTAGAAAAATATTTCCACGCGAAAATGAAAGAAGCCGGCTTGTGGGACAAATGATCGGAGTTTAGCTTCGACAAGTTCTTTGTGCGAGAACTCACAGGCTCAAGCAACTACTCGAGTGACAGTTAGTGTTGAGTGATACTGACAAGTGATTGACAATGTAAAGTGATTTAAGGAGTGATCAATGCTGAGTCGAAGTATTTATTGTTTTTAGTTATATGTTTTGAACAGGGCTGGTATAATTAAATACTTTTTGTATCCTGTTTGTAAAATGCTACGTTTATGGGTGATATTGGTTGGAAGAATTTGTCGATTAAATTACTTGTAGTTATTACTGAATGCTGTACACATTTTAATTGAATTGTACCTATTTGAAGAGAACTTTGAATCCCTGATATTGGTTTTGGAATCAGTTAATTGAACTTGTGGTACAGAATGATATTATCAATGATTCCTACTTTGTGCTATATTGCTATTATAAGCTAATTTCTTTTGATTTCATATATATCACACTATCAAAACTCACGATAGTTCTTTACACCTTACAGAATATGTAAAATGTTGTACTTGAAATAATAATTTAATTTTTTAAATCAGTCTTATTGCCTTATATGATGTATATGAATATAAGTAATTGTAGTGTGTAACCCACCAACATTATTTTCTCCATAGCTCTAGCAGTGGTAGTAGCCAACCAAGACGACTGCTGTCAAACATGATGTCATGTCATGTCAGCACCATTATCATTTATGCCAGTGTTTATGGCCCTTAATATTTACCTAAGTATTGAGAGTCATTTTCGCAGCGATTGTTTCATTGATTAGCAGTGAAGGGTGTGGGAAGGGAGGGCCACATTCCGGCCGTTCGTCGGCTTTGCTTACTTTAGTCAGATATAAAATACCAAAACAAATTATAATGCTGTCCACATGACGTCACTTTTGACAGTCCTGTGTTTGGATTGGTGGCATAGTAAGTCTGGTTCAAAATTTATATGATTTATTAATATCTGTAGGTAATTGTAAATAATATATATTAGTAAATTGAACATCATTCGTACATTTTAGAATTGATAGGAAACATTTTGAAACTTCGTGACTTTTCTGATTTTCATTGAATGTTTGGATAAGATACATTGATATGTAAAGCAGAAAAATGATTAATAAACTACCATTATCTTGTAAATATTCTAAATATAATAATACAAATTATGTACGCGACGTTTTAAACCTTGTGTAAATGGCATTCCATTTCATGTTCTTTTTTTTTCTTATTTGCGGGCTAGTAATATATGTTTATATTCTAGTAATAATAAAATGTTACATTATTACTTCTGTCTTTTTATTTACTTTTTTTTCTTATTTAACAATGTATTAATAAGTAATTAAATCAAATTGATAACTTGAGTTGCTCGCCTTTTGTCATGGTTTCGTTCGCGTTTCATATACAAATCAAATAATTGCCCGTGTTAGAGTTAGCCCGTGGAATTATAGACTGTAGTCTGTTTCAAAGGCAGGCGGAAAAACGGACATTGACCTGCGCCCCGCACGGATGACCAACCAACGCGTCGAAACGGGTTTATTACCTCTTACTGGCCAAAGCTCTGACCGCGCCCCGTACCATAAACGTACTAAATACGCTAGGGCGATGCTTTTTTATCGCTTCTTTGTATGGTGGACGACAAGTATCGTTAACATAAAACCTCGTGTCAATGTCAAGCAGACTAAATGCTCACTTCTATCCATTACAAGTATACTAATTCGCCCATGGAAATATATTGAACTTAAATAACACTACGATGTACAAAGATGATTTAATTTTAAACAGCGACGTCGCCTCAAGATTTGACTTCAATGCAATAAATACTAAATTACGAACTTTACAAACCGTCGGCCATTGTAGCGTTGGTGTACCAGGCGCTGATCCCCTCTATCCAAATATTTAACAATTTACCATCCTAAATTAGGTATGTAGCTAGAGCGTGAACGCGCGACGAGTCATTTGAGCTAGCTATTTTAGTTATACACGAAACGTCACTGGCAGCAGATACTATCAAAAACGATGTGTGTAATGGCTTTAAAGCATCCGAGTCAATACTCCGAAGTTACGAACCCTAACCGTCGTTGTCTAGATTAGATTCGTTAAAGTGTAAGTTGGTAGGTACTCGGGAACCGACCTACTATCCCTGTAACTGAACGTGTTAATGGTGCACTCAGTAGAGGCTTTTCACCAAATTATATGAATGACGACTGGTCGTCACGCAGCTATGCAAGTGTTTCCCTTCCTCAAACGAGGCCCCATATCGATTGGGTTGAACTAACGGAAGCCCTAAGGTAACTGAAGGCCTCGACCTAAACACCAAACCCGAATCATTGTCATCTATTGAGAATACTAGTGCGTCGATGGGTGCAGAAAATTGGAAAGTACGCAGCCATGAATGAAAGCCCTATAGCGAGATATTAAATTTGGCACTTGACAACTAGGACGCGCTTCTTGAAGAGATTTCGCCTTCGCACCTGGCTTACTAGAGCATTGCGAAGTCTCTCAAGATGGACCCTAGCGCTTCGTCCATGTCTCCGCTTCTCAGCCCCATGACATCTCAGATGATACCGAAAAATCTGAATCCCAAGCCGATTGTTTAGCCCAAGAATTAACGCAGAGTACATAAAATACAAACTCCATACTGAAACTGCATAGCATCGTTGAGAATTAAGCTGCCAATTAAAATGTTCACCCGCTAATGGTGGAAGAAGTGCGGTAAATAAATAAAAAATTGAAACCGCGGAAAGCCCCAAGTCCAGACGAAATACCAAACATGGTTATGAAAGCCCTCCCACTCGCACACATTCAACTGAGTTATTTTTTGAGAGTTAAATGAAACACTAATAAAATCACTTGTGGTCAAGAATTAAGAGACTGGTATGATTACCTATCTCATGCTTTTCAATTTATGTACAAAAATATAGATATTACTGCTGTCTTGCGATTACGATATTAACATTATATCTCTTAATTCTCGCTTGGCCACAATTCACATGATTAGCTAAAAGCTAGAATCTGTAATAATATGTTAAGTACAGTTGGAGAACTTAGTCAAGGCTCGGGTTTGCATTCGAATCTCTTGCAGTGTTGTTGCCCATTAGTATGGGGGGCGCCTTAATTTTGCGTCGGTAGAGAATATGGGTTAAGTGAAAAAAGTGTTATTGTATGTGTATGATTTATGACAGCGGCAAGTCAATAATAGTTAGTGCGTTTGTCGGTTTTATCGTATTATCATACTCATATTGTTTTGATAAAAAGAACAGGTGTTTTATTGCTCTCAACTTGTTAACGTAATTCCCTAATATTTTTTTGAAAGTCGCCGAAAAAGTAGCCAAAAGGGTTTGACAGTCCGAGTTTCTTAGTCTGTTGAAACAATAGAACACTGAATCTTATTTTTGCGTTGAAGCTCAGCCCAAAGTATAATATTTTCTACCCACGCAAAATTAAGGATTATATTTGCAGGTAAGCTCGTACTGTACGAACATAAATATGAATCATCAGGAACCCTCTTAAAGCTCGTAAAAAAAGGGATGCAAATATGTGCAGGTTAAGTTACCTATACGTTTAGGTCAACGCTTATCAGTGCACGCCTCGGTACATACCATGGAGGAACCCGCGTCTACTTCGGCAGAACTAACACAGGATTACAAGTTTATTAAAATGAATGGTGGAACTATTTTGCTACGTGCCAGATATCAGTTTTACGCCAGACGATAACACAAAAGTGGTTTAACAGTGTGGGCGTGCACAATTGCCTTCCTGTTATTAAAGCATTAGGTAGAGTGTAGCTGATTATTTAGTGAAATTAGGGCTAAGACGTAACAGTAATAAGTATACTCCCTGATCATACAAAAAATATACCTAAGAGTAGGTTGGCCTAACGATTCACAATGTGACTGGCTGGGAATTATTTTACAAAGTTCTCCCAACGAGACACAGTGTTACAGGTTACAGTGTGACTCGTTGGGAACAAGCGGTGCATATTCAAAGGTGTTCGATCTTAGGAACTATGTCATCGATTTTAGAGTTAAACAAATCTCCATTTAAAGATTATAATAGATTCGTACACCGTACGGGAATCCAATCCGGTTATTATGGAACACTATGTCTAAAATTAAAAAATAAGGCTGTATTTTACTGTTTTATTCCGAAGCAGAGCCTTAATACCGCACTGCAGGAACGGCATCTTCACTCAACTGCGGATTTGCTAATTTTACTTACAACGTGGTAATCATTTACTAGGTACATTCGTTTTTTCACCTTCAGAACAGTTGGTTCCATTAACATGAGATGTAAAAGCTTTTTGGTACGTTTGGTGAATACGGCGTATGCGTAAAAAAGAAGATCGAGAGTCTATCTCCTTATTAATCTTATTATTATCTCTGATTCCACGCTCCCCATTTTATATATTGAGAGTGATTGTTTAAATGGCAACCATTTTCTTGAATACAACTAAAATTACTACTTTTGTTGTAATTTCAAGTGGTGCATCGGCATTATATCGTTGTCTATGCAACTGCTACAGGAAATAATCTATTTCCTGGTGTGGTTTAGGTTATTAAAGATTTCGTTCGCCAACAACAAAGAACGCCGGAGTTCGAAACAGCATTTTGCGTTACTTGTGTAGGTTTGCGATGAAATGAAATAATTAACAATATGTAGTCGTACCTAGGTATTTATTATTACTTGCAGGGAGCCTTATTAAATTAAATATAGCTTAAATAAAGCTTTAACCCTTAAGTACCTACTTGAAGTCTCATTTTAATTAGTGGACATAATAAATATAAAATATTTCTTATTCTGCTGCTAGCGGACCGGAATTTGACTGTCTTTAATCGTTAGGTGCTACAAATTACGTACATAGGTTTCCCCTGTTTTTAATAATAAAAATGAACACACCAGAATGAATGCACCGGAAATGCGCTGTTTCTATCTGTAGTAGTATTTGAATACGTACTGAGTGCAGCAAAAATCCATCAGCGAGCAACAGCCATCGAGCTAGGAGTCTCACAGTATGGCTGCGTCAGCTGTCTAGGAACTGTAAACCTTGAAAACCTGATGCAATACAGCGTTCACATGTTTGCCAAATTTGGAACTAGTCTGTTCATGAGACCTCAAAGGAAATTGGTGTGACCGGTTCAGTAGGTTACGAAACATTAGGGGCCGCGTCGTTAAATCTTTTTAGGATTACTAAAACTAAAAAGTGTTAAAAAAAATATTTTGCTCACACAATATCCGGGAAAACTAATAGAAGACTTAAAAGTAATCAGATTTTATTAACGCGCATTCATAGTCATCTTAGTCACAGAGACCTGCATTAGTAGTAACTACTAAACTGAATGACGCCTCATGATGTGTCGACATTCAGGCAAGAAGTCTCGCGACAACCCCCGAGAGCACCCGACCAGCGTGTATGTGTCATTTCAACCAGTGTCATTTTCTTGGCCCCCTTCAAAGTTAAAGAAGTCTAACCTAAAGATAATGCCGAATCGAAAACATAAATAGCTACGTCGTTCGATAAATAACCAATTAACTTGTCAATTACCCTTATTAGTTCGACAGTGACATATTTAGTTTTCGGATCTTCTGTTTATATTGTAAAATAAATGAAAAAACTTACATCTCCTTTCCTGCCTTAGGGTGTTACTACACCAATCGATTGTGTATACCTTGTCACAGCTTGCTGTATACCTAAGTATCAAATATTTCGTGGAATAAGTCAAATTCATATTTTTATTTTATTAGAATTTTTTTGTTATTAGAATACTGATGAAGCAAAATAGACAAAATTATGATGAAAATGAGTCATTGAAATCTGTTTGTATCGATGCTCAAGAAGTTTGGTTATGAAGGACGGTTTCTTTCAGACGTCTGATATTTGGCAGGTGTTTACCTTAATTGGAACATTGATAAAAAGTGAACAATTTTGAGTGCCATCCCCCCTTCCCTAATCGGGTGTCGCTCCGATGAAGGCTGTTTAGCATTCCCATGCCACAGCCGTAAAGGTGGTATTTAGTGGGTAGGTGCCACTCTGGTAAGTCCCACATCACCCCGCAGAAGACGGTTGCCAGAGGTGGTATGCATGACGCATCTTCCACCTGCCACCGCGGAGGGTGCTTAGGCGGCAAACAAAAAGAGTCCCATTGGACATCTATGTTATATAAGTCACAGGCCATCGCAAGCCTCCAAGCACTGTTTGAAGAATGTTTACTTTGGATTTATTAAATTTTTTTTCTACTGAATACTTCTTAGAGTTGTTCATTCCAGGTAACATAACAAGCAAGGCGATTTTTTTTAAAAATCTTTATTTAAAGAGCTTGATCCTATTTGAATCATGTCGCTCTATTAAGAATCATACAAATATATAACACACAACTTAATAACTTACTTAATTAGCAAGCAAGGCGATTTAAAGAAAAGTATAACTACTCCGTGACGTCTTCAAATATCTTAATAATTCAAATATTGCGCCCAAAATTGAAATATTCGAATTGACTTCCTAAAATACTATTTCAAAAAAGAAAAAAAAAATTTATAGGTATAATACATAACTCAAAATTACATACCAAATTCTAAAGCCTGCTATTTTCATACATATTTGCTGAATCGGTTACTACATTCTACTTAGTTTACTACTAAGTTATATTTAAAAATATTTAAGTCAGAGCAGTACCAATCTTAGATTTATAAGAAAAAGCATTCAGGATTGAATGAAGCCTTTCAAAATTCTGTACCTAAATAAGGACAGTGTAAATGAATGCTTCATTCGAAGAGTAGGAAAGAAAGCGTTTTTAATGAAACTCAAATATAAATACTGTATTGGTTTTTTTTATTTTTCAACTCCTCATGTACACAGAGTGGCCACCATGAAGGGAATGTAAATATTTAAACACATTTATTACTTTACTGTTATTACATAGTACATACCAGTCTCCTTGTTAATGTTAAAAATCCAATGGATTTTTCCGTTATAAGTACCTTAAGTGTACCTATACTTAGAATTACAAATAGTTTATGATACACAAGTATACATCGCTTTTCTAACAGATTTATTTTTGAACTGTAAAAAAGCGAATGAACAGTTAAAGACTAGATTATCATTTACCACAAATGTTGACATTAATAACATTCTGTAGGCTTTGGTCGTATTACAATGACAAGCAACCAAGTCGTCAACTAAAATAATCCCTCCTTTGTTGTTAACATAAACTTGGCGCAGTTAACTGCATCATAGTCAAGAAAACTTTGTAAACAGTTATTGCAAATCTGTTATAACACAACCAATGCCAAAATTACAATATTATTAACTAACTATCTTTAAATCCAGGGACTTATTTTGACAATTCTACAAAATCACGTTATTCTCCGAATTTGTGACTCCAAAAAATGGACAAAATCATAACTAATGTAATTAAGCTGTATAAGAATATGATCAATAAATAAATATCTAAAGAAACAAATATCTCGGTTGTGTTTTGGACCCTATAAATAATTAAAATACATAGTTGATAAAAATTATTGATAAAGTTGATTTTAATATTATTTAGTTCAAAAATTATTTTTTACGCTGCTTTTACTAAAGCAATATATGCTTCAGAAATTTTACAAAGGAATCGATTTATTCAGAGAAATACTGTTAAAATATACAAAGTATACATTACTTTTATATCTAAGAGGTTAAGATAACATTTAATTCATTACACATATTTCATTTTTCCTTATCATAAAATATTTGAACCAAGAAATATTGTACTTATATTGTATATTGTTATGAACATACACATAAATCTTAAAACTTTGGTTATTTATATCCATTGAAAGTATAGTTAAAAAAAATGGTGTTGACAACAAAATCATAACATATTTGCTTACATTTATTTTTATGCAGTGACCAACTAACAATGTTGGATTTGTTATTTGTTTGTCTAAAAAGTTTTTACTAATTTATATGAATCTGTAGGAAAATCAAATTCAAAACACTAATAAATGTGCGCCTTTCAAGAACTTGCTCAATTCAGACTTTAATATATGATTGAAGAAAGAAAGGCAAGAATTATATTTCGTAGAAGGTTTAAAAGAGAAAGAAAAATGAAGGCAAATTGTGTACAGAAAATCGGAACAAAATCTAATTTGAACAAACTCGTAAAAAGGTGATACGTTGCACTTTAAAATGGTACAAGTATGATACTTTAACTCGATCTCTACAGACTCTTAAGATAAATCGTATTTTATTTTGACACGGAGCTAATAATTCTAGACTTCAAAAAGTATATTTTTATTCTAGGGCCCCCACAACCATACAATTTGATAATAAAAACAAAAGATATGTTTTTAATGGTCTATTTTTGGATAAGCCAGGTACACTCGCCAATTTATCACAGTTTTTTAATCATACACCTGTGAACGTTTCAACTTACGAACATATATGTTTCATACTTTAATATATACAAAAATATCCTGGCCTAGTTGAGTTAGTCCTTAAACTTAAATAATATAAGATATATAAATCCAATGGTTAACAATTAATGGTACACATATGAGATCATGGACCGATCAATACATTTTAAGTACGAATACATACAAAATTACGTTAGCAGCTCTAGTTATTCAAGTAATTTGAATGGCATTGCTTCGCGCGGACAGAACACTAATTCGTTGACTAGGCGGAGTCGCGGGATCCTATCTATAAAACTATGATAAAAAACTAAGTCCTTATTTTATAAAAATATCACTTTGTCCACCACAATACACGCTCACTGGAAGTTAATGATATTCTTTTTTTTAACCTTTTTATGAGTATTTTACTTATGAACACAAATCACTGTTTCGCGGGGAATCGTTCATTCGCCGACCAATCACCGCGCGTGTTTTTTCTTGGTCCTGAGTGGTGGGTCGTCATTCGCGCTCGGGTGTCGGTGAAGGGAGAACGTTTGGCACACGAGTCAAATGTTGGTACATTTAGTTTCAATTCGGGGGGTTTGCGGAACTGGAGGAGGGCGTTTCACTGCGGGAACACTCGCCCCTAGACACCTCCTGCTGCGGCGGCCCACACGTCCTGAAAGTAACAATAATAACTTCATTATTAAGATTTATAATTGATTGGTTAGAAACATCAAGAGTGACAATACGCAGAATAAAAAAGGAACAGTGAGTTAAATGAACAAGGGAAAGTTGACAAATAAACGTGCTAACAACGAGGTGCAATTTATCAGCTATCCTATAACTGAAAACCCAAAAATTATAAACTCAATAGCTAAATGAAATAAAAATAAAATCAGTAGAATAATTCACGCAGCCGCCTAAAGACACAGTCCATGCAACACGTCAAAAATAGAACCATTTTACTAAACAAAATCTGTGCATCGCTGACAAACATTGATATTCCATTTACACTGGGGTCTACAGCAAGCCATCAATCAGCTGTCAATCACTGAACCTTGTGTCGGCGGCGGCGGCCTGCGTCGGCCCGCGCGGGTTGAGGAACAGGTCCATCGCCACGCGGAGCGCCGTTTGTCGGTGCACGGACGGCCCGGCTACAGTTGGTGATGCGCCGGCCCTATAGAATTTACGTTATTCAGCTTGCGTGAGCGTAGAAGTTTGGTTGTTTAATTACTGGACATGTTGGCGACCGCTATTTTGGGCTACTTACGTTACGCGCAAGTGATGCTAATCCGACATCTCAGTTAATCTCCCTAAATATGACGTAAAACATGTAAATTAACTATTATTATAAATTAATTAGTATCCGATAGCTACTCTACAAGTATATTTCAAATATTAATGGAGTTAATTTAGTTTTCTTTGACCTCTAACGAACTACATAATTCTTAATAAGGAAATAAACCTAAGTAGGTTTATTCCACAGAAGTCCACAGCACCGTGATTAGCTAAGTATTTTTAGTTATAACATAGAAAAAATATTTTCAAATAGATTAATGTAATTAATTTAGTTTTTTTAATTCCCGGACTATCGATTCCTTAATAAGATCGTGGCGCTACCTGTGTTGGCTGGTGGGCACGCAGGTCCGCAGCGACGGCACGAGCTCGTCGGGCGAGGACGCGCGGCTGCTGCGCCCGCTGCCCGCCTCCGAGAACGAGTTGTCGCTTGTTAGCTGGAATATACAGGTCATTATGAAATATATACACAACAGTAATGAAATATACGCTGTAATAATGTTGTATTTGGGATTGTGTCTTGTTGTTGAAGAGAAGGATATATTTTGTTTTACCTAGTTTTGCATTGTCATTTACAAGGAGGAAAAATGTTTGAGGTACCAAATATTTAGATTTAGCATTATTCATAAATTAATTTATTTTATAATATTTAAATAATTTTAAGGATGCAATTATTATAAGTGTAAACACCCTAACTGTTCGTTCGTTCGTTTAGCCGAAAGACGTCTACTGCAGGTCAAAAGCCTCTCCCAAGGATCTCCGTACCATTCATTAAAATAGGTCTTCAAATTCAGGTCAAGCTTGTAAATTTAGATTTGTATTGTTGCACGAGCGACCGTCGTGTAGAGACAAACTACATAATATGGATAAATAATAGCAGAATCATGTTACATGTTTGTGTAAAAATTACATAGGCTAACTTTTGAATAGAACAAGTCGTAGAGAAATATGATTGGTGGATTTTTTTTAAAACACCGCCGAGTCCTTTAGCTCGGTATTCATGGATTACCAGCCAGTAACATATAAAACATATAAACCTACCAAAGTGAGGGGATGTCTGTTCCTACTGGGGCTCAGCGCGCGGCTGCGAGCCTCTTCCACCTCCAACTGCAGTATGCTCTCCTGGCTGCCCGTGAACTGGAATTACAACAGTACATATATAAGGTATATATGCCGGTAGACATACAAGTTCTACATGCCGGTAGACATACAAGTTCTACATGCCGGTAGATATATACGTTATACATGCCAGTAGATATATAAGTTATACGTGCCGGTAGATGTATAAGTGGCAGCCAAATGTACCAATGAGTTGTAACAAGTTAAGTACACTATGCCGACTGCGCAACGGTATAAGCGAAAAATCGTAAGCATAGTGTATACATTGTGTATACATAACCGGACACGACCCCTTAGTTGGGTCAGTGTGATATCCTTGCAGGCAGGATTTAGGCAGTCGTAAGGGTAATGAATAAAAATGAATGAATGAATACAACACAAATATGATATATGTCTGGTCTTTGTGAAATCTTTGATGTAATATGTTACAGACGATACGTCAAAACCACACAAATCATTCTAAACTATCCAAGTTCGCTAGCTTTTAAAAGAAATGTTTGAAGCAATTACAGAGATTAGCCTACAAAAGTAATTTGAAATAAATCTCATATATTTGAATATCCATTAATAACCGGTTTATTTAATCAATAAAAGTTGATAAGAAAAAATGTAAATTTGATAAGAAAAAATGTTTCTTTGTTCACCATCCATTTTTTCTAAATTTTAATTAAAATTATAATGAGCAAAAGGTCTCTGCGCCTTTTCACCCGCTTAACTGTGATTCCGTCGGTACTTCGGGATAAAATACGGCTGTGTTACTTCTAAGTATTGTGGCTTTTCAGTGGTGAATGATTTTTTTAATCCATTCAGTACCTTTAGATTTTATCTATTACACACGTCCAATAAATACAAACAAACAAGTATCTCTTCTTTATAAAACCAATGTATACAATTTACACATTATAGGAGGGCTTAATGCCATAAGGTTTTCTCTACCAGCCAACCTTTTAGTAGTAGATGATAGATCAAATTATACATATTTGAAAGTATATACAATACTCGTCGTATAGAGAAACGTACCACAAATCCGTAATACTTGAGTATGTCCATCTTGCACATGGGGCAGGTGCGGTGCTCCAGCAGCCACGGGTCTATGCAACTCTTGTGGAACTCGTGTCTGCAAAGATTTGCGCGACATTTTTGGGTTAGTTGTATGTTGCTATGAGGATATACCACGTGGTTTGTTGCTACGAAGTTTTTGTTTTTTTAAAATGAAGTTGGTATATATTCAAATCAAAAAAAAATCTACTGACAGCTTTGTACAACTGTCAAACTTTCTGAAGGACACAGATTAAGTAATTACATTGTTGAAACAGACTTATAATGGAAGAATATTTAGCACATTGTTAATGTCCTTAATACAAGACGTATAAATACTTTGATAAAAAAAGGAAACATAAATTAAGTGTAATTATAATCATCTATTGAAGTGTAATAATAATAATAATTTATAATTCGATTCTGTAACTCGTAGGTATTTGAAAATTCCATCAGCTGAACATCCTTAAGAGATTTTATTTTGTGTTGTTTGTCAAAGGTGCGATCGAAATCGTAAAAGGTAGAACAAATGAAATTTAAAACAAGTTCATAAAACCGTTTCTTCGCACACAGTTTCATTAATGAATTACAATGAATAAAATAGGTTAAAATCAAGTTATGCATGTATTGTCGACGATACATCGTCACGTTATACGAGCAGTGTTTAGCTAAAATATAATATAATTTAGGTCAACAAATATTATACACGCAAAATACATTAGCGGCTGTACTCAATAGTGCTCAAATGGAGGATTTATAGTTAATCTTTTTTTAGATTTTAAGCTAAATCTTTAAATAAGAGCGTCTTGTGCAACGATTTGATGTCTCTCAGTGTTATAGTTTTAATTATACCAGCACGCAATTCTTGATTATATTCTTGATGATATATTCATATTTCTTAACTTATTCATTTAGAACTTGAAACATTTTCTATTGTAAGTTGTTAGTAACCTAACTTGTCTCGACTTACCTACAAGGTAGAGATCTCAGAGTCTCCGATATCTTATAGGGCTCGATGCAAATTGCACAGCATTCACCGTCGCCTTGTACTTCCTGTAACAATTGTAGATCGCGTCATTGTTCATTATCTACACTGGCTTAGAAATGTTGTAGAGATGTTACGTCAAGCTGGCGACGGGTTGAAGGCTGTGGAGATGTTGAGCTTTTATTGGGAAAGGAAAAGGTGTCTTAGATTAAAGATATTTTCAGATAAATGTAATACGTTAATTCAAAAGTAAAATACAGAACACTTCATACACTACAGATTGGTCAGCTGACAATTTTATATGACGACGATTATTTTGTTTTTTGCATTTTTACTATTTGGTTTCTTTGGGAGACTTGCGCAGAGATATGTTCTGATCCCAGGTGCCCATTTCTGTACGACAGAAAAGGCACCCGGTATGAAGGTTTTGTTATGGATTATTATACGACAATATTATAGCAAAGTTGGATAGAACATTTATAAACACAGGTTTATATAATCGTAGAAAGTTTCTTATGTTAATATCTAATATCTCGTCTGAGGCGGTACTATCCTTCCTATTTGGACCGCCGTAATAATCACGTTTATGTGGTTGTGTTCCGGTCCAAGGGAAGGACCAGCCAGTGCCATCACTGGAACAAAGGCTATTTCAACTGGAGCCTACGGCTGGCAACGCGTCATTAGTCGACATAATCACAATCACTATTAATATACAAATCACCGACTAATGATCTCCATGGGTACTGATGTCACTTACCATCAGACGGGTCGTGGTATCGTTTGCCGGCTGTGAATGAAGTTCAAAAAAGTAACAGAATTCAAGAAGCTAATTTAATAAGTAAAATAAGTATTTATAGTTATTAACACTTAAAATAAGATTTCTTTTTTCATTTAAATTAGATATTCTTTCAGGCTCATAAACATTAAATGTAGAAAAATATGTTGCCTGAACAATTGATTTGTCTTTTTAAAAATAATTATTTACGAGATAATAGGAAGGATAATTAAGAACATCCTTGGCTATTCAATAGATCGATAGATACAGAAATTCGATCGATTATTGCATCAGTATAAATAGATAGTAAACAAATCGATTCATTTCCGGAATATCTATTGTTATTGATAATTATGTAAGAAGGAATTAGATGTAGTCATATTTTATAATAATTATTGATAAGCTTCCGTAACATTTATCAACGGAATTTTACATCGAGATCTGTTGATCGTAAAGTATCGAACAATTGTTACCTGCAAAAAATATATAATAATTCACCAAATCGTCATTTAAAATGAACAAAAATAACTATTTAGGCGTTTATTTAGTAATGTGATTTTAATGAAGTTTTATAAAGTTATATAATCATACCCGATCATCGTTCTTAAGGCTCCGCACCGGTATCTTAGACAAAGCCTTCTTAGCCGCACAGCAAAGACGTTTCTGGAAATTAAACAAGAAATTATAATGTTGATGCGTGAAATTTCCCTTTTGAACAGTAAAATCTTATGTAAAGAAGTGAAACTATCACATCTTACGTATCCATCAGCGACCAAAGTGGTATGAAACTAAGTAAGTTTATTTAGAGGTTTTGCCCGCTACATTACAAAATGTCAAAGGGAAAAGTCAATTAAAATATAGGTAGGCGGCAAATTTGCATAGGCCATTGACATTAAATATTATCTTAAAGTAATTTTATTACGTTAATTAAGTATATATTAGGTCTTTACCTATGAAATTGCCGTTTTTCACGAAATAAATAAAGCGTAATTTTTTTATATATTTTTTATTTCTATTAATCAAAATAATCACCCATGCAATCAATGCATCTTTGCCAACGCATTGGTAGCTAATTGATGCCTTTCTTGAAGAAATCAGCTGGACGGGAGGCAACAAATTCTTCAAAGGCATTTTGTACTGCCTCTCGAGTATTGAATTTTTTTCCCAAATTCTGGAAAAAGTAGAAGTCTGTAGGCGCAAGGTCTGGTGAGTACGGCGGATGACGGAGAACTTCCAACCCCAACTCTTGTAGCTTGGAGACCGTCTGCTGTGCAGTATGAGGTCGCGCGTTGTCATGCAGGAGCAGTGGAGCCGAACGATTGACCAAAGCTGGTTGGAGACGTGCGAGCTTCTCCATCATTGTGTTCAGTTCTTCACAGTACACATCTGCAGTAATGCTTGTCCCGTTTGGCAAGAAGCTGTGATGAATTACACCCGCGTTAGACCACCAAACAGTGACCATCACTTTTCTAGGGGTAAGTTTTCGTTTAGGGCATTGTTTGGGTGCTGAACCAGGGTCCAACCAACTTGCTGAGCGCTTACGATTGTCAAACAGGATCCATTTCTCGTCACAAGTAACAATGCGGTTCAGAATTCCTTCATTTGTATGCCTGCTGAGCAGTGCAAGACACGTCTCCACGCGTACTTCGCGCTGGCGGTCATTGAGTTCGTGGGGTACCCATTTGTCAAGCTTTTTTACCTTGCCAATTTGACGCAAATGGACCAATATTGTTTTGATGCTAACGTCCAAAGCTGCTGCTAATTCAGCCGTGGATTGAGTTTCATCAGCTTCCACAATTGCCTTTAATTCGTCATTGTCGACCAAAGTTTTCGGACGACCACGGGGTTCATTTTTCAGGTCAAAATTTCAAGAATTACATTACAAGAATATGCCAAACTAGAAAAAAAATGGGTTCAATTTCATACAAACACACCATGACCATACAAGTCGTTTTGTTTAAAGGTTCTCTGAATTGATATCCTACAGTGGTCCTTACCGAGAGTCGATCCTTGGCATGTATGTACCGGAACCTCTGGATGTAGTAGAACACCAGCCACGCCAGCGAGATCACCATCAGCACGATGAACGATATCGACACGAACAGCACCGACGTTCTGGAATGGAAGGTAGGACTTGGTTAGAGGAAGGCTAGGATTTTTTAACGATATTAAAGAATAAAACTTTTGACATTATAAATATTTCTCGATTCTCCAAAATGAAAAACAATTTTGTCATCCCTTCTGTAGTATATTGAGTAGATAGACATAAACGCAAAAAACAGACTTTCTTTTTTTATTAATAGTGCTTGCAAGATATTCGTGAGTTCAGTAATAAACCTACAGATGGTAGAGATGCTAGTTATCCAGCAGGTCGTAACTCAGCACA
The DNA here is from genome assembly GCA_923062675.1 of Marasmarcha lunaedactyla. Lineage (NCBI taxonomy): Eukaryota > Metazoa > Arthropoda > Insecta > Lepidoptera > Pterophoridae > Marasmarcha > Marasmarcha lunaedactyla. The sequence continues at coordinate 9,636,086 of OV281358.1, forward strand.
TTTGATAGTATTTGTTGAACATCATAGCAGAGGCGAATATAACACTATTTATTATAACCTATTCGATTACCATTCGACTTTTCCTTACGGCAGTATATTCGGAACTCCATGCGGAATCTATATTGATTGGTCCTGGTGACGCGGCATAATTTATGTTTAGGGATTTTGAATGAACAACAATGCAAGTTAAAAAAAAATAATAAATCCCCAAACAAACACAGTGACTGAAAGGTCCCAAAGTAAGTAGCTCCTTAAAAGCAATTAATTAACTAAATGAGCCCCAACACACACGCCACTAGTGCGAATGTAATAAGACATGATGCACCTAACTACACATAATCACGCACTAGCTAAAGTGACACCAAGTTAAGGTCACCACAATGTCGTAAGTCGAGGTTGGTCCGCGCACAAAGCTCCAGGGGCGCCGCGGGCAAATTGGAGTTTAAGGCTCGCCCGCAATCTCCGTACCGCAGAGTTCAATAAACTCATATTTATTGAACTATACATTATAATGTTAAATGTATTCAGCTTCATGTTTCTAACCTATCGATAATTAAACAATGAAACAACTTATTTTGAAGCACAAATAAAAAAACCCGAACTGACACAGTCAGTTTTCATCAAACATGCATAAAACACAAATAGCTTAGCCCACCATCCCAACCCGGTGAAATGAAATGAAATGAAATATTTATTTCTCAACATTGACAATACTTGTTCTTATTGACGTCAAATAAAACATGACTCTACCACCGGTTGGGAAAAACTTTCGTGAAGAAAAACTGGCAAGAAACTTCACGGGTATATTTTTTTCCAAAATAAATTTACAGAGTCTCTTTATGCCTATACAAAATTATTCTTATCTGCATCTGTCAGCTCGGCAAGTCTCCCCCCCCCAAGTATCTAAACGACGAACACCTTTAAACGGCACCCGTTCACGACTTAACGCTGGTCAATAAGTCAGCTGACTACAGCCAACCCAGACGCGGCGGTCCATTACAGGCATCCGCGTAACTTCTTAACAGAACCCGACGACGCTATTACAACAAGGAATGTCGGCGTTCCAGTTAGAAATAGGGCAACACGGCATTCGAATCGTCTAACCCACCGGTGGGCCAGGCTAACGCAGCGTACGCAGTCCTACTGAGATTCTTGCTGGTTTTTTGGCAGTAGATGACCCGAACCAGTGGTTATTGCAATATACGACGTCCTAAGCCGAGGTCCGTGCCCTCTCGGGTGCCCTTAGGCGTATCGTATGTAGGAGTAGTTTAAGTGCCGGCTAAGCGCCGTCAGCGCTGAGCTACAAAGTCCGATGAAATTAAAAAGGCCCATAGGGCCATAAATAAACTGTCCATTTCGAAAAAAAAAACGTAGAACATTCTAGATTAACTCTGCTTTCAAAAAAAACCACATCAGAACCTGCTCATTTAATAGTGCCAACCCCCTAGATTTTTAGTCTATTCGTCGTTATGTGCAGCGTAGACCAAAAGAAGTCCTCGATGGCGCTCACTACACAATGTAGCAGAGAAACACTTTAAACCCCTCGTTTTGAGTAGGGGGTTACAAATTTAAATCTTTGAAGAATTAAACTCTGCGCCCATCCTAAAAGCCTTTAAATCACATTGATATCACTAATGCAAAAGTTTGTGACGAAGTATGTACGTATGTTGTTTACTGGCCTGGAATAATACAGGGCACTTGATTAAACGAAGACGCAAGCAAGAGCTGATTTAAATACAAAATAGGCAAATTGTTTGTGTCGCAGAATGACTTTGATAACAAAAACGTATTGTTTGCTATTTCAAGTCAATAACTAAATACTCATCTTAATTGACTCATGAATAGTAAAGATCAAGACTTGAACGACATTCAAAAAACTACAAAACTCCCAGTTCTCTCGAAAAGTTGATTGTTAACTATAAATAATTCGCTGTTTAAACCCCTTTATTGTATTTTGTGCTTAACTGAGATTTTACTTAATCTGAATTATTTTACTACTAATATATTACTATTGTACTATGCTTTTGTTTCTCATGTTAAGACCTCCTACAGTCCTTATTATTGAAACCGCTCTAATTACTAAAATAAGTAAAAAAATAACGGATAAATAGAAGAAACATCCAATGTAATTATTGGAACAACGGCAATTCCAACTTCAGCCTACGGTTGGCAACCCATCATTATTCAATAACTAACAACATAATAAATCAATAACATGATATATGATTCATGATTAGCGTGAAAATGGCGGGACGAGGTTTTGAAAGTTAAAATTGTATATGGTTAAAATTGTAATACTAAAATGCTACTTTTCGATACCTTTGGTAAAAAGTTGGTACTTTCCTGGTTAAGAAAATATATACATAAAACATTGGGCTCGCCTTTTGACGTCAGTATGGTCCTCATTGTGCATAAGAGCAAAAAGTATAGTTGACGCATAAAAGAAGAAAAAAAGGAAAATCGATTATTTTTGCTATGACAATGGCTAGTTTCTATGTAGTAACTCACACCATCTTTATCTACGAGTTTTGCGGACAAAATAAAGCTCACAACTTAAAATAGGTCATCACATTACTTCTCACCGGGTTCTCTGCGACTGCATTAAGGCGAGAGGTTGTCAACTCCACAAACCTTTGTTATCATAAAAGGCATTTTCAAAAATTTTATTATTTAAAGAATAAGGACAGAATTTGATCACAATACTTCCTATCGAATTCCCCATATCACGAGTAATTCTGAAAATCTAAAGCTCAACACCTAAAATACTCCAACACATTAATTAGACTTCACTGCGACTGTCTTGAGGGGAGACGGTGCCAACTCGCGAACCTTGCCAAATGCAGGGAAACGATGACGTGGCGGCACCGGCCGGCAACGGCGCTCTGTTACTTTGATAAGATATGCTTGATGTAGACTTGTGAGGAGATAGAGGTTACGCGATGTCGAAGACATGATTTGGGTATTTTTTTGTGTATTACTGTTGTGTGTAATCATGTTTCTAGAGGGGTCCTAGATGGTTATGTTTTTCTTTTACTCATTACGGCCGAGTGGTGTAGAAGGTAGGTAGAATATATTAGGTATACCTATAAAATTGCCGTTTTTCACGAAATAAATGAGCGTAATTTTTTTTATATATTTTTTATTTCTATTAATCAAAATAATTACCCATGCAATCAATGCATCTTTGCCAACGCATTGGTAGCTTATTGATGCCTTTCTTGAAGAAATCAGCTGGACGGGAGGCAACAAATTCTTCAAAGGCATTTTGTACTGCTTCTCGGGTATTGAATTTTTTTCCCGCCAAGAAGTTATCCAAATTATGGAAAAAGTAGAAGTCTGTAGGCGCAAGGTCTGGTGAGTACGGCGGATGACGGAGAACTTCAACCCCAACTCTTGTAGCTTGGAGACCGTCTGCTGTGCAGTATGAGGTCGCGCGTTGTCGTGCAGGAGCAGTGGAGCCGAACGATTGACCAAAGCTGGTTGGAGACGTGCGAGCTTCTCCATCATTGAGTTCTTCACAGTACACATCTGCAGTAATGCTTGTCCCGTTTGGCAAGAAGCTGTGATGAATTACACCCGCGTTAGACCACCAAACAGTGACCATCACTTTTCTAGGGATAAGTTTTCGTTTAGGGCATTGTTTGGGTGCTGAACCAGGGTCCAACCAACTTGCTGAGCGCTTACGATTGTCAAACAGGATCCATTTCTCGTCACAAGTAACAATGCGGTTCAGAATTCCTTCATTTGTATGCCTGCTGAGCAGTGCAAGGCACGTCTCCACGCGTACTTCGCGCTGGCGGTCATTGAGTTCGTGGGGTACCCATTTGTCAAGCTTTTTTACCTTGCCAATTTGACGCAAATGGACCAATATTGTTTTGATGCTAACGTCGAAAGCTGCTGCTAATTCAGCCGTAGATTGAGTTTCATCAGCTTCCACAATTGCCTTTAATTCGTCATTATCGACCAAAGTTTTCGGACGACCACGGGGTTCATTTTTCAGGTCAAAATTTCCAGAACGGAAGCGGGTAAACCAATAACGGGTGGTGCGTTCGTTTGGAGTGTTCGCTCCGTAAACGTCGTTGATATTGCGTGCCGCTTGTGCCGCTTTGCTGCCACGACGGTACTCATACTCCATAATTACTCGAATTTTTAACTTATCCATGATGACGAAAAATGTTCGAATGCGTTGAAAACAAAACACTAATTATTAAACAAATGACGATTTTAGAAAAAGAATTCCATGTTTGTCAAATAAAATTAATTTGAAATTAGAATTATCAGTCAAAAAAAAATATTTTCATTTGAAATGGCCAGTACGGCAAAACGGCAGTTTCATAGGTAAAGACCTATTATTCTGGGTTACTCCCCAGTTCACTGTATGGTCATCCAAAACACAAGCTCCGCTTACTTACTTATATACGGTTGGTGTGTTTGTCTGGGGATTTATTATCATTACATTATTGGTACGCGCGGCTCTGTGTGCGTGTGTTTGTAAATATGCAACTTAACTTTGCGTGGCAACCATCATCTTGTCAAACCGTGTTCTGTACAATCAGTTCGTTTTGATCACGCACACACAGCTGCCGTGCGCAGAAATGACTGGATATACTTATGTGTATTTGTTTTTATTGGTCGTATTATGCTATTAGCTTTTTATTCTATTTACTTTTTGATTATTAGAATATAAAACATGGGCCTTATATTTTATTTACTTGTCGCCGATAGATGTCGCTACCGTACAACATACAGCGCCATCTATCGATTCAAGTCACAACTAAGCATCATGTGATTTGAAACGCAAGCGCGCCCCACCGCTTGGACACGATCGTCGGTAGAGGGGATGCAGCGAAGACGCACAGAGACCGAGCGTCAGCTCAGTCTAGTTCGGACAGTCTTGGCAGACGCTCAGTACCAATGCACGCGTCTGTTTCTGTTTTAATAATAAATCGTTACTTTAAATAAAGTCAGTGAAAGTTTTAACCGTATTTCGTTCGAGTACCCACACAGTGCTCACGTTCATCAAAAATTATGTCGGATCGTGAGGAAGACCCAATGCTTCGCACCTCGGCCACCCTCGATGCGACATCAGAACTGGGATACACTCGAGCTGAAGAAAATATGGAGAATGGAGCGATGACGTCACGCTGTGACGAGAATTTGCTTCGTACGTTGTTGGCGGCCCAAAACCAGAACATGATGTCCCTCATAGAAGCCGTCAGGGGTCCAGCAGGTACCAAGCATATTTCTTTGCCTGAATTCGACCCAGATAAGCCGGATGTAGACGCACGTGCTTGGTGCACTACAGCGGATCTGTGCTTATCGGAAGTTCCGCTTCAGGGAAGTGCGCTTATCATCACCTTAAGCAAGGCCCTGAAAGGAAGTGCTTCACGTTGGCTGGCGCAAGTGTCGTTTGCGGGGATGACATGGTGTGACTTTAAAAGCCTGTTTTTATCCCGTTACGACTGCGTGGACACACCAGCCGCTACGCTTGTCAAACTGATGAGTAGCAAGCCTAAGGAAGGTGAATGCTATGCTGCTTACGCTGCCCGTTTGCTTTCTACACTCACGTCACGCTGGCAAAATATGAGCGCCGAGCAGATTGCCATATCCACAGTGCTGGCTCACATGGCACAATTTGATGGACGCATTCAAAGACTGGCTTTTACTACCAATGTCAGCAACAGGAGCAAGCTTCAGTGTGAACTTAAAGCGTTCTCATTTTTTAAAAGGAAAGCTTCCATTGGTAACACAACCGAGGCTGCACCAGGTATCAAGCGACCGAAGTTTCAGCCGTCAACTTTGAAGTGTCACAACTGCGGTAAACCAGGTCACAGAGCGGCTGACTGTCGATCAAGGGGTGAAGTGAAGGGCAAGGCAGCCTATTCTGCGACCTCTGCATCAACTTCTACGGGATCGAAGCAGCGTCCAGATGTCATCTGTTTTCGATGCGGCAACGGCGGACATTTTGCTTCTAAATGTCCACGAAGCAATGGAGGAGGCAACGGCACAGGTGCTTCGAGCAGTTCAGCGGCAGCGACTGCACCAGCAGCGAGCAGCGAGCGACGCGTTGACGTTTGCTATGTCAGCAATCCTAGTGGTGTGTTGATGAACTCTGGTGAGTCATTTCCATTTTATTATGATTCTGGTGCCGAATGCTCTCTAGCGAAGGATAATGTTGCGTCAAAGTTTAGTGGCAAACGTGTAAACAACATAGTAAATTTAACGGGAATCGGTCACGGTAGTGTGCAAAGTACCCTACAAATTTTATCTGAGGTTATGATAAACAATTTACGATTAGAGGTTTTATTTCATGTTGTACCGGATATTTGTCTTAAAAATGATATTTTAATTGGTCGTGAGATTTTAGATCAGGGGTTTAACGTTAGTATGACGTCTGATAGTGTTGTTTTGTGTCGTGAAAAAATCGTTAAATTATGTGACGTTTCAAGTAAGCTCAAATGTGGTTCTTCTTTTCAAATTGATTTCGATAATGTTAATACCGACATTCCGACGGAATTTCATTCCCAATTGAGTGCTCTTCTGTCAGAATATTCATCGTCATTTTCTAGTGGTGTTTCTAGATCCCGCGTTACAACAGGACAGTTGCAAATTCGACTAATAGACCCTAATCGTACAGTCAATCGTCGCCCTTATAGGCTAAGCGCTAGTGAACGCGAAGTTGTTACTACTAAAGTTCGGGAATTAGAGGAAGCCGGTATAATTAGGCCAAGTTGTTCGCCTTTTTCCAGTCCAGTGTTGCTCGTTAAAAAGAAGGATGGTTCAGATCGCATGTGTGTCGACTATAGGGAACTGAATGACAACACTGTATCGGATAGGTTTCCACTGCCGTTGATAGAGGATCTTGTCTCTAGGCTAGGCGGTGCTACATGGTTCACGTCTCTTAACATGTTATCAGGCTATCATCAGATCCCAGTCCATCCTGAATCAATAGAGCGAACTGCATTCCTCACACCTGATGGTCAGTGGGAATATTTGACCATGCCGTTCGGTTTGAAGAATGCAAGCTCAGTATATCAGCGGGCTGTTATGAAAGCACTAGGTGACATTGCATATGCTGTAACATACGTTGATGACATTTTGGTGATGGGGTCATCTGTAGAAGAGAGTTTAGTGCGTCTTCGTACTGTACTCGATAAATTAACAAAGGCTGGTTTTTCCTTGAATTTCGCTAAGTATTCATTCCTTAAACGCCGCGTTGAATATTTAGGGTTTGTTGTAGAAAATGGCCAAATTAGACCCAACCCAAATAAAATTCTAGCTTTGTTCAAACTTCCGCCACCTAAAACCATCACTCAGCTGAGACAGTTCATAGGTCTGGCCACTTATTTAAGACAATTTGTGCCACAATTTTCAAAAATAATGGCTCCTTTGTTTCGTTTAACGAGTAGTAAGAATAGGTCCATTGGCTGGGAACCCAGTCATGAGGCCATTCGTCAAAAAATAATTTCCCATTTAACCAGTGAGCCAGTTCTAAGAATTTTTGACCCTGCTCATGCTATCGAGTTACATACCGATGCTAGTGCTGAAGGATATGGTGCAATTTTTATTCAAAAGATTAATGGGAAACAACACGTGGTTGCTTATTACAGTCGTCGTACGTCCCCAGCCGAATCGAAGTATCATTCATTCGAGTTGGAGACTTTAGCTGTCTTTAACGCAATAAAGCATTTCAGGCATTATTTGCTAGGTCGTAAGTTTACGGTGGTGACAGACTGCAGTGCTGTCAAAGCTTCCAAAAATAAAACTGACTTGTCTCCAAGAGTTCATCGTTGGTGGGCTTACATGCAGTCATTTGAGTTCGACATTGTTTATCGCGAAGGCAGTAGGATGGGTCACGTAGATTTCCTTTCTAGAAATCCTCTTCCTACTTCTAATGTAGCTATCTCTCGTGTGGAACAGAAGCGTGTCGATTTAGCTGAGCTTTCTAGTAACTGGTTGCAAGCTGAACAGGAAAAGGACGAAGAGATCAGCAAGATTGTGTCTGATCTTCGTAACGAAGTTTTTCCTGAGGAAACTCGCAAAACCTACGAAATACGCAAAAACATTCAGCGTAACGGTCGTACCAGATGTCTGCCTATCGTACCAAGAGCGCTCAGGTGGTCCGTGATCAATAATGTCCATGAGTCAGTTATGCATTTGGGATGGGAGAAAACTCTCGAAAAGATCTATGAGCACTACTGGCTTGAAGGCATGTCCAAATACGTGAGGAAATTTGTGGATAATTGTGTCACTTGTAAGGTAGCCAAGCCTCACTCGGGCAAAGTTCAGGCAGAACTTCACCCAATTCCCAAATTTAATATCCCATGGCATACCATCCATGTGGATGCTTCTGGTAAACTGTCGGGCAAGAACGACATCAAAGAATACGTGTTCGTCATCATAGATGCATTCACCAAATTTGTTTTACTTCGTCACTCACTCAATATTGACACGAACAGCAGTATTTGTGCTATTAAGTTTTGTGTAGCTTTGTTTGGTGCTCCAAAACGCATAATAGCAGACCAGGGTCGTTGTTTCGCGAGCAAAGACTTCTCTAGTTTCTGCGCTACTAACAACATCGAGTTGCACTTAATAGCTACTGGAGGCAGTCGTGCAAACGGTCAAGTCGAGAGAGTAATGAGTACCCACCCTCAAGAGCATGTTGACAGCTGAAGAGACTAGTCGTGATCACTCTTGGCAGGATGCATTAGGAGAAGTTCAGCTGGCCATGAACTCTACTATTAATAGGGTGACTAAATCCAGCCCTCTCGAGTTGATGATAGGAAGGGTAGCACGTCCGCTTAGTTTAGTGACCGCTGATGATGATGAGGTTGACATTAATTTAGACGAGACTAGAGAGGACGCGACACATAACATTGAGAAAATGTCAAAGTACGATAAGAATCGTTTTGACCAAAATAAGGCCAAAGTGTCTAAGTTAGCCATTAATGATTATGTTCTGATTGAAAATGAGGAAAGGAATCAGACTAAATTAGATCCCAAATTCAAAGGCCCATTTAAAATTATTGAGGTATTAGACGGGGATAGATACCTACTTAAGGCGCTTGACTCTAAGCGAACGTACAAGTTGACCCCCATGACCGTGTGAGAAAGATCCCCGATCACCAAGTGCCTCGAGAATTAGATGTCATAGTTGATGACAGTGGTAGTGAAACCAGATCCGATTAAGAATGGCGTGTGTACTCATACTCGAAACTCTTGACCGCACCTCATGAGTACCATGTGGCGATGGGTCTATTAACTCTTGACCGCACCTCATGAGTAACATGTGGCGATGGGTCTATTAACTTTTGACCGCACCTCATGAGGAACATGTGGCGATGGGTCTATTAACTTTTGACCGCACCTCATGAGTAACATGTGGCGATGGGTCTATTAATTTTTGACCGCACCTCATGAGTGACATGTGGCGATGGGTCTATGAGAATCGTTGGTGCGATTCTGGTCTGTGTTGGGGCACAGAGCGCTTTATGTGTTGTAGCACATTTTGCGCAAGATGTTTTGAGAATCGTTGGTGCGATTCTGGTCTGTGTTGGTGCACAGAGTGTCTCATGTGTTGTAGCACGTGTGACAGTGAGTATGAAAAGAATCGTTGGTGCGATTCTAATCTGTGTCGGTGCACAGATTGTGACGAAAGTTTTTGGTGAGTTGAGTACGCATTGCCTTTGAAGTTAGATTCAGATTTGTGGAAATAGTTTTCCGTTGATTACCTTGTTGATCGGATCTCTTCCAATTACTTGTTGTGCAGGAAGCACTGTGTAGAAAACCCTAATGACAGGGCATTGTAAATAATGACAGTTGGTTATTGTATGTGCGTAGATTTAGTGGAAATAAACTGCAGTGAAAATGAGTCACTTAGTCTCATTGGCAGGATAGCCGAGCCATTTTTACTCTCGGAGTGTATTTTGTCCACAGGTACTACACCCGAGGACGGGTGCTAGTCAGAGATGGCCGTGTCGCCGATAGATGTCGCTACCGTACAACATACAGCGCCATCTATCGATTCAAGTCACAACTAAGCATCATGTGATTAGAAACGCAAGCGCGCCCCACCGCTTGGACACGATCGTCGGTAGAGGGGATGCAGCGAAGACGCACAGAGACCGAGCGTCAGCTCATAGAGGTGTTATATTAGGCTCAAATATTCGTATTCCTATTATCGAATATAACGCTTTACCAATATTAGGTTATCAAGCCTATTATTTGGTAATAGTCTGGTAATAGTCAAATAATAGGGTTAGTTTTCCGTCCGATGTTGTTCTAATAATACGCTATATTCATTTAACCATATTTGTTTGCGTGTATATTAGTTATACGAGAGATAGTTATATAAGAGAATCGCATATTTTAGACTTATATTATAAATTGGAAAGTTTGCTTATTTATCGATATACAGTGATGCATTAGATTTTATAGGTACCTATCAATAATATAGTTTCAATAGAGCGATATCAAATAAATAGTTTTAGTAACAGTAAGAGGCAATATTGGATTTTCGATATTCTTGCAATTTAATATGATTCGTATTAGTATTATTTATATTCGTAAAGGTTCGTAAAGAGTTTTTACTGTCCTTGAAACTCTATTATAATCGTATGAATAAAGATTGCGTGCTTTTGTTTTGATTGTTCACTTAAAGTTCATAGAAACTGCGACATGGATACGCCGGCATGAAAAAGGCGGCGCGAGCGAGCGCGTTGATGATGACGTATTTCTATTATCGAATATAACGCTTTACCAATATTAGGTTATCGTGCCTATTATTCGGTAACAGTCAAATAATAGAGATAGTTTTCCGTCCGATGTTGTTATTATAATACGCAATATTCATTAAATCTTTATTAGTTTGATTGTATATTAGTTATACGAGTGTAAGAGAATCGCATACTTATATTAGAATTATATTATAATATGCGAAAGTTTGCTTATTTATTAGTTTTTATGTAGGTACTGTTCAACTGTTTTGCAGGCTCAAACTGCTGAACCGATTTTAATGTTTGGTATGGTGCTGGATTTCTTGGATTAGGTCTCAGATTACGAAAAGTACATAGGTACGCTACTTTTCAACCCGAAAAAGTAATGTATTAATAAAGCTAGCGAGTATATAATATTGATTAAGAGTAGTGATTAAATTTGCCTTCATACTTTAACAGGCATTAACATTAAACACGTCTAACTAAACTAAATGAACATAAAATCTATCTAAAAAATTAGGCGTTATTACTATTACTCAGATTATTATCAAAATATTGCGCATTTTTAAACAATTTTTATTTAATCGATGTCGATTACATGCTGTTACTCTGCTTATCCATGAAACTTCCATACAAAACGCGAAGTGCATGCTACGCATAGATAATGTTCGATCGAATACGTCCTTGGTACACTACCGCGTAGCACTGCGCGGCCCGGCGAAGAGTGCGAGCGATGGATAACACGCAAGTTTGGCAACGTCGCATTCTCCTGTGACGCGACGAACGTCACTCACTATTATTTGACTATTATAGCATAACCTAATATCATAACGTTCATATTACCTAATATGTGATTTGGTCCGTGTAACTATTACGTATAACTATTACGAATATATTAGTCACACCTCTATCAGCTCAGTCTAGTTCGGACAGTCTTGGCAGACGCTCAGTACCAATGCACGTATCTGTTTCTGTTTTAATAATAAATCGTTACTTTAAATAAAGTCAGTGAAAGTTATAACCGTATTTCGTTCGACTACCCACACAGTGCCCACGTTCATCAAAAATTATGTCGGATCGTGAGGAAGACCCAATTCTTCGCACCTCGGCCACCCTCGATGCGACATACTTATATAGGATCACGGATATCCTTCAAGTCAAAAATTAAAACTTGACTTGATACTTTTAAATAAAGTATAAGTCAAGAGACTATTAAGTCTAAAGCGTGTTTCAGACAAGCCTGGAACGGCGATGTATCAGGTACGCATAATACAACCCCTACACGTCAAACACACCCCAATTTCATGCGGAACATTCCCGGAAAATATTGAATTATTTTTTCAATATATTCCAGCAATGTTTATGACACGGTCATAATTTTGTCTGAATTAATATTAATAACTTCGCGGTATATACAAAGTTGATAAAAGCGAGAGGCATTAAATGAAACCACATATTCTGTGTATCATTGTCAGGCTACACAACAAAAATCAGATCAATGTAAGCCATAGTTTAGTCACAGGAATGTTTTTTAGTTTTTACTTAGCTTCATTTAAACACCCTGTATCACCCCGATCACCTGATCGTAAGTTTGTACTATAGGCATACGTAGTTATCTAAACGACAAAATTCACGCGAGCGATGCGACGTTGCCAGTTCGCATCGTAAGTTTGCAGTACAAACAAGGAAGTACTTGTACTAAATCTTTCCTTAAAAGAAAGTACAGATCACGGTTATCTCACTCTAATGTAATAAGCGTAACAGAAATAGAAATCGATCAGTATGTTGCTATTGCGCCGGCGGCGGCTCGGCTAATTAGGTCAAGGGTACAATTTTTACTTTGTTTAGTGCGAAGACAATATTATACGTTATAATTTGTGTACCATTGCAAACGGCGGACATTTCGAACAATTGAAGATTTAATGTGTAAGTGTTACAATTAATTATTTTTGTTTATTATTTTCATTGATCATACCTTCCAACGTTACCTACAACACATGTTTACATTATCATCTACATCAAACCCGGGCGCTACGCGTTTAGGTAGGTGTGCGAGCCGGTGAGCCCGCCGCCGCACGCGCTATGCTATTCAAATGCTACGTTGCCAATTTGTCACGCAGGTGGCGGCAGGCTACTCAACAAAGGATGTTTACATTTTAAATTAATTATTAAGCTATTTAAGTTCTTTGAAAAACGTTTTCGTATACTTCTCGTAAACTTTTTTTTAATAGTTTCGGATTAACAGTAGGCACTTATAGTATATGTGGTTTCAATAAATGCCTCTCGCTTTTATCAACGTTGTATAATTTGGATATTCTTGACATAAAATTATCCAATGCGATTTACAGGTAGTCTATAACATCATTATGGAATCTTAAGAACCGTATAATTTAAAATGTTTGGCCGATATCTGCTAATATCTGCATTCATCATATACTATGACGTACACAAATCAAAAAAAGTTTGAGATCACTTTGAAAATACGAAATCTTTTTTTTACAGTAGAATAAAATGTTTCTTCTTTTTCTTCTTAGATGCTTCATTTCAAAATCAAATCTTTTAATAACAAGAGATTTTAAGATATCAATTGTTTTTCTGTATAAAAAGAGATAAATCTCTATCCCAAATCCTTGTTTACGCTCATGCAGAAATCTGACCAACTTGATTCAGCGTTTTTTCTGACTTTTCGATGAAGGAGTTCATTCAAAAAGATGCCGAGGGTTTATCAGAAGTTTTACGAGCAAGAATTGTTATTACTTTGGGGGAAGAAAGATACTCTACGAAAGAAATGGCAAGCAGAGTGGATGTATCCCAATCCTGTGTCGTGAACACGTTACGAAGGTATCGCGGCGTGGATAACATTGCTGATCGTCCTCGCAGTGGTCGGCCAACTGTTCTTACTGCTGCTCAGAAGCGTAACATCCAATCCCAACAATCAATGCCACTAAAATAAAAGCTGAGTTGCGGGCTGCTACTCGAAATCAGCCTTCAGACCATCAGGAATTGCTTACACCAGGTTGGATTACGAGCGAGAAGATCCTGGCGAGCACATCCTGAAGATGACGAGGAAAACATTTGGCAGATTTGTCTCTTCGTTGAAGAGTCCACAATTAGCTTTCGTCCGGACAACCGACGTCTCCGTGTCTGAAGAACACGTGGGAACACTGAAAGACAAAGAACTGCCACCGGAGCCGTTCAACAAGGCGGGAAATCGGTATCCTTTTGGGGCGGTAAAATGATTGGTGCTAGAACGCCGTTGATCCCGTATGGTGGCTTGCAGCTTTGTACCAAACCATTGCTGTTGATGGAATTGTCAGGTCATTTAGAATAAACCATGGCCCTCGATTCGTATTGGTTGACTATAATGCACCCGAACATCGAGCTCAACGAATCAACGCTGCTCTGTGTGAATACGACATTACCGGGTTAGACTGGCCTGCCGGCTCGCCTGACTTAAACCCCATAGATCACGCGTGGGATGCTGTCAAACGAGCTGGAACCGTCAGCCACCTCCCCAGACAGTGCCACAGATCAGGGAAGCCGTTACCGCAAGATATGCTGGATAACTTAATTCTCAGCATGCCCAGAAGGATTGCCGCATGTGTTCGAGCCAGGGAAGGAGTTATCTTGCACTAAATAAAAACAATTTCATAATAAATGCTGATAATATTTTGTTGAATTCTCTTTTTCTTTCAATTTTTTATTAGTCGAAATTGCATTAGGACCTTACGATTCTTCGAAAATATAAAATCATTTTACTTTTTAATTTCAAAAAGTGTATCTTTTTTATAAAAAGAGGTTTCGTAAGCAACTTTCTTTTAAAAAGTAAAAAAAGTGAGATGTTAGTACCACTCAATATTTAATTTCTTTTGAATACCCAATAAGCTTTTCGTATCGTAATTGTCAATATTGAGAAATAAATTTGTGAATTTACTTCAGTTTATCTAAAAATTTTATGTTACAACTAAGTCATTTATAGAAAGGGATTGGGTGGGGCGGCTCTCCTGTTCGCTCGCTCACGAAATATTGTTGTCTATATTCGCACGTGCCTAAAACTATAGGGAAAAAAAAGCTTTGGTTTTCAAAAAAATTCATGGTTTTAGCATCACATTGTGTGTTTTTTTTATACATTAACCATAGTTTCGTACCAAAATGATAAAATTTACGTTTTTAATTGATCTGACTGAACAGGTCACACGTGGTATCATGTTAGTATAAAAACTTAAAATATGCAAAAAATAATTTAAACGCCGACCGTACTGGCACAGGCCGCCATTTTCTTTTCATGTGATTCAGTCATTTAAAGAAGGGGACTGAATTACACAAACGATAGTGTACACTGAGAAAGACATCACAGTCTCTAGTCATGATAAAGTAGATAATAATTTTAAATTGTCCTCCCAATCTTTCGTATTACCTGTCATATTACGTTCGTATTTGCACATTTCTTAACACGCGTATGATAATATAGGGCAGTAAAGTGAGAACTAACTCGCAGATAAAAGATAAGATACCATTTGCATAAGATTGCAAAATTAATGCCAGTGTATGCCGCGCAGGTCTCTTGCTGCTATCTCAAATCTCCAAGTTGTCTTTGTTACATCTTAAATGGGGTATTTACAGTTTACCAACGTACCACAAAGCAAAGACGTTTTAAACAAACGTTATTACACAATTTGTTTTTGCAATATTTCCTAAATAGGCCTTGTTTTTAGTGTTTGTGTATGTTTATGTTTCTTTGTTTCCAACTTGAATAAGCCAGTCAGAACCAATATTACAACGTGCCATATTGTAAAACCAAATATTATTTAAACATGCAATACAAACATGTATTTTTGTAAAGTTGATAATGAAAATTTTACTAATATTATTATAAGACATTATTCTATACCTTTCTATTTATACCAGACGTAAATACGTTCAAAAACATACTTTTATCGAGCAATTTGGACTGCTGAAAAGAGAATCACAAAAAATACGCATGTCTGCCTCTTATTACTTCTAAGTATAATAATTACTTATTTTTCACACACACACACTGCCTACCGATCGAATCCCATAGAGGTTAGGTGTCAGACTAGCATCTATAGTGCTTAGACCTCTTTAGACTTATCTCAGCTAATGGTCAAATCAAAAGCAACTTTGTTACATACTCTATAGTGATGAAAATCGCATTCGACAAATTTTGACAGGCTCGGTGTCACATGTTTCCAGAATATATAATGTATTTAGTATTTCACAAAGTCGCTTTTAATTTGACTACTTAGCTGAGATAAGTCTAAGTGCGCTTTATAGTTTTCAGTCCTTAGTTGCCTCTCCTGATTGACAATGGAGTTTTTATATCGCCTTTAAAGCATAGGCATAAAATATAAGGCTAGCAATATATGGAATCATTGTTGATAATACTGAATGGGTTTCCCAATTGTTAGCGTGATTAAGTGACAGCGAACAGGTCCCCAGGGAAAAGTGAGCAATAAACGAATGACCTCCTACCAGGGTAGGCGTGAACCGAGGTGCTTACTCTCGAGTGCGGGTTAAGTCTACGAGCTGAGGGGTTCGGGTTACAACCGTTCAGTCTAGATGCCGTGTAATCAATATTAGCGGGGCCTAAAGTAAGCTTAAACCTTGTAAACATAAATTTCAATGTCACTTATTGTGCTACTGAGTAGGCACGGTCAAATACACTTCCAGTACCGAACGTAATTTATTTTATTGTTAGCCATTTTTCACATAAATATTGACCTTTAAGAAACATGTCACTAAATCGCGACAGCCTTAATAAGTCGCTGCAGATATATCCCCCCTCACCCAGGTAAGGGGTGGGGTACCACCAAGCTTGTCTACTGCGCGTTGGTAGACTACACATACCTTCGAAGTAATTTATGCTGGTTTCATTCGCGATGATCTTCCTCGCGATGTTTTCTTTCACCGTTACAGCAGTCGGATTGTACTTAAGTAGTTTAAACTCATTGGTGCATCTTTGGCCCAGGACCTTTAGGTGGAAAAGCCAGTGACTTAACCACTGCGCCAACGACTCTTTCTGTATTTTTGTAAGGTAGTCACTATAAATATACAAAATACATAATTTTGCAAGAGGCGGACTTAATGCCATCATTTGGCATCCTAAGCCAGTCCGTTTTTATACAACAAAAGCGATGTGTAGCATTATTCGGCAAATCAAATGGTTCGAAGTTTACTTCGTCGATAAATTTAAATTCAAATAAAAACGGCGCCCCTGATAAGTGGCTTTCGACGATAGAAGGGAACTTTTTCCTAATACAATAGAATGCTAAATATATGAAACTGGCATGAGCGTTCGAAACGTTCAGTTGTTGTTTGTATTGTACCATTAATAATTATCCATTAATCTCTTAAAATAAACTACAAATAAGCACAATTGCACTTACTTATTGATATTATTGTTGATATGCGTGAATGTCCGACCCTTTAGTATGCCGAGCATGACGCGCGTCCCGTTGTCGATGAGCCGCGTGATCTCTTCCCCCTTCCACTTGTAAGTAAACACGGCGCTTATGTTTCCTGAAGCAACAGAGAATTAAGTTTAATATAAAAAAATCATTTAAAGATAACGAGGTTTTTAATCACTTAATACTTTTTTTTATTTAACAAATAATGTACCTTTTTCTTATTTATTAGGACATTTTTTCAAAGTACGATTTCTTTCAGTGACGCAAGAGGGTGATGCCGAGCATAAAAGAAAGACAGGCGGATTGTTGAACAAGACATTCAAGTAAATAGCTATCCGTTTGGTTGGAAGATTTTTCATAATGGCGCTTTGCTGGAGGCTACCGCACCACGCCCGCTTTGTTAGCTCGACTCCCGCGAATCGCAGGATATCAACAAGTTTGCAAGAAGATAACTAACAAATCGATTCCTTGCTTAATAATTACCTAGCTAGCTGTTTAATTGAATGACTAATTTAAACATCCGCCTGCGACATATACATCTGATATTCTGGCAATATGTCAAAGAGATACAACAAATGTTAGCGCACATAATACATTTTAAATCCGGTTTAACATAAGCCGCCATGATGGTGATAATGTTTTTAAGCAAGGTTTAAACCCGACGTAGAAATTAATTTAGAGAATATTAAAACAATTAAAAGCTATCAACAAAGATAGGGTCTTCCTAGAAAAAGTCAATTGAATCTTATCTTTAGCGTGCGCTACAGTTGTAAATAAAAACAAAATATAATTGTTTTATAATTAATGCTAAAAAAATACACTCAAAAAAATACATACTCACTCACAAAAAAGAAGGTTTACGGTTTAAACGAATCGAATGTTTTGACATTCTCAAACATCATTGAAACTGTATTTTGTATATAGAAAGCTTTTTTTTTAATTGTGTCTTGTCACTTTAAACTCTATTTTTAACGAAATGTTTACAAAGTTAGCTATTAATGAGAAAAAAATTCTATAATTTATTATAGTTTATTAATAAATATGTAATAGAAAACTTCAATAGATTCATCTGAAACGGTTTACTTAGTGCGGCGCGAATGGTACAAGAACCCAGACCAGATAAATTATTCAATACTATTTTCAAGTTTGACCTAGAACTCCATTGGAATTTTCGGAAGTGTATTGTTTAATCGAAGATTCAATTTAAAGTAAGTAAACACTTAAAATTTGCTTAAAATTAAACGATAAATGCGTTTTGCTAACATTTAGTATATTTTCGAACAGTAGCCAGAAACCAACAAGACGCACTTTTGGCGGTACTTCGTAATCAATATAAAATATATAACATTACGCAATGAAAATTTGTTTTTCTTTAATTCAAGCGAGACGTGTAATCTCAGATAAAACATACAGCGATACCCTACGTCAGAAACCTCAATGTTTTATGGAAAATACGTTTATAGCTTTGTAATCTTTTCATCTTTCTTTTACATAGAAGTAGGTTTATGGCTAGGTAGTTAATTTGTTTTTTCAAACAACTTGCTTGTTTGTATACCTGAAGTTGTACGGTTTGGTAATCGGTACATCGGATCCAAGTTACATTTTTGAATGATAGACTCAATAGAGCGATGTTGTTGAAATGAAATCTTTCTTTCGAATTTCTCTTTGTGCTTGTAGAGTTTGTTTTGTTCGGATCTCGGCTACAGTCCATATTGTAACCACTGTTATAAATACATTTATGTGGTTGTTTTCTGCTTAAAGGGAAAAAACAGCCAGAGTAATCATTAAAAACCAACACTATTCCAACTTAAGCTTTCGGCCGGAAACGCATTACTTATCAATAAATTACAATATAATTGCTCAAAAACATCCGCGATTACATCAGGTAGCTATATTAAAGGTAAAAAAGAGTAGTAACATTGATTTGTAGCTTCGAAAGTATCTAATAATTTAAAGTCTCTTTGCAGTCTTCAGTAGGTGTCCTCGATATAAGTCTCGCTGTACTGATGTCCGGTTTGTAAAAACCAAATAAAATACCACACCTTCAAATGCTCATTTATCTTATGCCTTTATTTGAAGTTCCTTTTTCAATTTTGATAGCCATCAAACTGGCACCTCATGGTAAGTATCATCCATGCCGAAGCATACAATTATCAGGTGTTACGGTATGGAGATTAGGGTTTCTCACATCGATATATTTAGATAAAACTGCGATAAATAATATCAATGTGTCAAGCTCTTCCAAATCCTCTGAGCTGGCCGTCCATTGTGATGGATGAGTTTCTCGCGGAACACGCTTCGGCTCATCCACGTCAAAACTATGCCGTGTAACTGTGATATATATGTCTACTCGAACTCAATCATATTGTTCCCTGATCAAAAAGAGATAGAATGACGCAAAACATGGGCCTGCAAGCAAGACAAAAGGTTTCGTGTCCGCACAATTTCGTTTGCATTCGTGTAATGTCGTATATTGACTGAACCATTTGACAAGTAAAATCAGGCGACCTAGAACAAGATGTTTGGGGTCCGTTATGAGGAGCTTTTCGAGTGCAAAAATATTATAAATATATTATAGTATATTTTGGTTTTGTGGCATTATATGGCATCGCACTTTATGGGTTAGTGATATAATAGGATTAACATTGTTGACAACTGTGTGATGTATTAAAAGATTACAAAGATAAAAAAAATATAACATGTAAAACTCAATATAACAACAGATCTTACAGAAGTAAGTAGAAAAAATAATGTCATTACGAAGGTTTTTATAGTATCGAAACAGCCAAGAATGAGGGTAAACGCGCAGCTTTACAACTGTACGTACATCCACTCAGGCTTAATGTTGGTTTTCTTATTTTGCGCCTAAGCAGGCACCCTCCGCGGGGAGAGAGTTGGTAAATGCGTCATGCAACCTCCGCAGCCGGTCTGCAGGGTAATGTGGGACTCACTGGAGTGGGACTCACCCACTAAAAACCACCTTCACGGCTGTGACATGGGAATGCTAGGTAGCCTTCATCGGAGCGAGGCTTTTAGTTTTCTACCAGCGTTATGCTATGTAGCTATAAGCAATGGCAAATCCGACCAGTAAGATCTATGTTTCGAACGTTACAAAGTTATCCCTTTAGTGGAATTCTACCTCAGTCAGTCAATCAGTTGAGAACAACAAATAAAATCTAGAAAAAAATAAAACCGAGTATCTAAATAAATTAACGTCTTTACAAGAGTGAATGAAAATTGTTGATTCAGTCGATGATTCGCAAGAAAAACATGTTTATTTTGTTTAATACATATCATGTGTGCAAACAAGCATTATTGTATTGTTTCCGTAATAGTTAACTGTGTAATTGGGTAACTGAGAGTCTGCGGAAACAAAATACTTTAAATCTCATAACCTGGATTAGACGAGATTTTTGTTGCATTTTGCAGAGTCATCCAAGAGAAACATCTTTTTGTTTGAAAAAATTTGATTACAATTGATGAAAACTATATTATTTACTTGATTTGAGATCTGGATTTGCGAGGGTCAGCTTTTATTGATTTATTTTTTAACAGCTTACAAACATTCATTGAACTTATTTCCAGAGCTAATCTCAGGATTAGGTACGTGTGTGAATTTTTTTCCAGTTCTTTAAGAAGGCCTGTCCGTACTGGTCGCAGCTTTATGCTTTATACATATAACGTCAACAAAAACAAGCAATTGTCTATATCGAGAAATAAAGAAAAATAGAATTAGAATCTGTGTCTGTTGTGGAATGTACCGGTAAAAACCGGTAATAACTTTCTATATAACCTATATATTTAACTTCGTAGTGAATCGGTCCACTTCAGTGGAATCGTCTCGATCGGCGCTTTCCAATATTGAATAAAAACATAAGTTACCCAATACTTTTACGCGGCCTATTCTATTTACCGTAAATGTTAATTACATTTCAACTTGCCTCAAATCTGCAAATCTATATCCTACATAAAATTAACGATGTGTCAGGCAGCCGTGTGTCAGTGGAATGTAGTGTCGCAAACAGAATACAAAGCAAGACACTGCCTTACTAGATTGGTC
The DNA here is from genome assembly GCA_923062675.1 of Marasmarcha lunaedactyla. NCBI lineage: Eukaryota > Metazoa > Arthropoda > Insecta > Lepidoptera > Pterophoridae > Marasmarcha > Marasmarcha lunaedactyla. The sequence continues at coordinate 9,657,289 of OV281358.1, forward strand.
GGCCTTCTTACGAATATGGTGGCAGTTAAACTACTGTTTTACAGCTATTTTTTTAATTACTTCTTAACATGGAAGAAGGAATTTTCGTATTAGTACAAACAATTCTGAAACGAGTGCTCAACAGACATATTTGCTAACGTAGTTTACCTTTGAATCTCAGGGAATATTTTTTTTTTCGTTTGATAATGAGTTTAAAAGTTAATGCTTTATATAGTTTTTTTATTCATAACGCCTCTGAAGTCGTTAGTAGGAAATGTCGGCATCGCTTTGGTCTTGTAGGCATATCGTGGCAGAAACATGATATCCGATTGTGACACACCTTTTTTCCTACAATGCCTTCATCTAGGGAGAAAAATCATAGCATATCATATATCTTACACTACAAATCGCATCGCTTTTGCTTGTAATCACGCTAAAACATTCATTGTTACTTCAAACTTTTAAGGCGTTTGTTCTCAATCGCACACTATATCAATAAATACTAGTGCGTTTTATTCACTCTACTTAAAAATTAAATAAAATCTAGAATTATTAAACAAATATAATAAATAAAAGACATGCGAAAATTCCACATCTCGGGTACCTAAACCACAAAAGGAATTGTCGAACGAAATATGATTAGATCCAACAAGGGGAATTCTTTATGATGCCTTAATTAAACTCAGAGACTACAAATTGTTATTTAATTAGCTTAGAAAATCTAAACGTAGAGGAAGTATAGATAAAGTATGAATTCCCTAAGCAAAATCGATACTTAGGAGGGCCTTAAGTACTCATTTGACGTTTCTGAGTTGTCGCTGGAGTAATCGCCATTATATCCTTTGCTTCCAGCTTTATTTCCCTATACGACCAAGCCTTTTATTTTCTTCAACTTGGTGACGTGAAAACTATAGTTTCTTTGAACATTTATAGAACATTCTAGTTTTAATATACGTACTACATATTATGTAATGAGGAAGCACTGTTAATGATGGTCATATGGTGATCATTCATGTTGGTTATGCGTTTGGTACCACTTAGACCATATTAAGTGTTCGCAGTATGGTACGAAGGAGTTTTAATAATTATTTCAACGTTACAGTGGGTGCGAACCACGAAGAAACGCCACCACTTTATTTTTACACATTACGATTATTTACGATATATGGATAAAACATATTAAAAATACATCACTGTGGATGGCGTTCAGGATATTAAAATGTTTCTTTGAACATAACCTAAGTGGGATAAAATAAAAATATAATAGTTTATTATCCAATAATAGTATATGCGAGGTAGGTCTTGTACGGATGTATGTCATATTAGACGAGATAGGTAAATTTATATGTTTACTATTAACCTGAGCTCTTCCTTGTAGTGGACAAACGTGTGTGAGGTTAAAAATGGATCTTACTTTCTAAATTTTTTTTGGATATAAGCGAAGTGGAAATTTTATGTATTAGAAAAGCAGTGTGCAAGCAATCCTATCAAAATAAAGAGATATATTTAGTATATCCTGCTGTGTTGTCCCGGATTTCCGAGTTTATCCCCATAACCTTATTTCCGCCTCGACAAGAGAACGCAACGAATTGCGTCTTAGGATTTATACTTGCACGGTCTTTTCATTGAATCGTTTACTTCTTAAGATCTTGTCTGATTCGTGTGCTACAATGTGCATTTTTAAAGGAATTCACGTAAACGAAGTCGCGGGGAAAAACTAGTAAGCCAATAAACGTAGACTTAGGGGTCACCACAACCCTTGATTAAATTATAACTCACGTTCAGTAACACTGAAACCCTTCTTTACTCAGCAATGCCTAATGCGATTCACTATCTACTTATAGACAGACCAACATAACCGTGCAGTTTGAGGCAGATCTATGTTCTACGTTACGAAAGATTATTGCATATAAAACTTTTAGTTCCAATTATCACCACCCGCACAGATATCTTGGTCGAGGTACACCTAGGTTTCATTGTCAAGGTAACACAAATATAAACTACACGCGACCAAGTTAAAAAGGTCTTTTCAGTGGAAGAAATACTTGGAAATGAGGAATCAATCTAAAAAGGGCGATTTACACGTGCGCTCCTGTTTGGTCAACACGTTGGATGTTGACTTTTTAATTTATAATGAGTTGGTAGAGGCTAGTTGGTTAAAAGTGCGAACGAAAATAGATCAGAACCTCTTATTTTATGTTTCATATTGGAGTGAACCACATTTGTAACCAACTTTGTTTTTAATGCTTATTATGAAGTCATTAATTTGCTTAAAAGTCTTGCTCTGGAAATTGTTTTACAATGCGTTTATGAATTTGCTATAATGTAATAGATTCGAATGTGATAAGTTATACAGTGAAGAGTTTTTGTAGGCATATTTTGATGACCTACAAAAAAAAAAACAATGTAATTAAATTAAAATAGCAGGAAATTCGGTTGTTTTCGCGGAGTAGCAGTCGGAGTGCGAGTAAGTGAAATCAGGCGACGCGGACAACATTTTTGAGTTACGGTGCGTCAGGACTTGTCAAATGCCACGTATCTTCAACTATTTTAAATTAATCAAAGGTTTCCAATTCTCACACTGCAGATAAAAGGCGTGCAAATGATCATAATTTGTAGTTTTCTATGTCCTTATAGATATAACTCACAATAAATTAAATTTTTACATGTCAATAAAAAAAATTGGAATAATAAATAATTCACTTTGAAGTTGCTAGGCATTCTTCATCCATCTGACCCAATGGAAATGGAAGGTGGCGGTAAAAAAGCTAAATGGCTAGATGTTACGCGCCCGCAAACCCATCTATGTTATGGGTACGCATTACTGTATTGGATTCATTTCAAAGTGCAATAATAATTATTATTCCTGGATTTAAATGGATATGTGAGTGATATTGAGTGTGTTGTGAGAGAATGGATATGATGTAATAAATTATGATTTGAATTGGTTCAAGTTCTTCTATAACTTTAATTTTTCCATTATGTAAAACTATTATACTCATACTTCATACTGTTATGATGTAAACCAGCTGTTATTTTGAACCCATTATTGAAAATAAGAAACGTTTCATTTAAAACATTTTCACTATAAATAACACAAACGACACATTTACCCAACTTCTGGTTTCAAAATCATTCTCTTGTCCATTAGTTAACAAATATACGGTTGAATTAAACCCTACACAAAAAATCCCTATCTTCTAACAGCATGAACATCGAAAAGTCACCCTTTAGTGTAACTGTACCCCAATCCCATTTGCCTAATACATCCACGTGAGGCTCATTGGTTTAATGTGTAATCCCCCGCCCGGCGAGCGACGGCCCACGTGGCTGGTGGACGGCTGGAACACGTGGGCCTATCAGGACTTGTGTTCGAATGTGACGGCTAGAAATGTACCAACGGCATAAAAACGTCAGTTGAATCTGTGCGGATGACTAAGTCCTGGACGTGTTTATTTCAACATTTATGATGCATTGTGTACGGATATTTTTTTTATGAAGTTAACAATTCAGATAAATTATTTAAAAATATAAGGTATTTCCTTACAATAAAAGTGTTCTTTCTATCAATACTTTTGCCCATGTTTTGTCTGTATGTATCTGTGTTTTATCAAAGTAAATAAATGTATTATTGTCATTATTATTTATTTATTTTTTATTATTAAGTATACAAAAAAATCTCAACTTACTAAAAAAAAACTTAGTCAGCACTGAAAATTCATCGTCCTTTACAAAATACGAAACGGTCACAATGATTATTTATTTAAAACTCTTACGAATAACAAAAGCCTCGTTGATACCGTTTAATCAGACCAAAGAAAATCCGTAAAAAAATTATGCGTTATTTATTTTAAAATGAGTAAATCGTGATAGCAGCTATGTCTCGAATAGCCCCCGTAGACAAGAATCGGAGGCGATATCCATATATCCATCCATGCTATCTTATCTACCTATAGGACGTGCGAATCACACGAACTGAACGAGGAGTCGATGTCTGTCTGATCGACACGTGATGGAGGCGCACTCCAGTATTTTAAATTAAATATTGGTCTGATTAAAATAAAATAGATAAATGACAAACTCCTGAGGCAAGGACCACAAAAATCTCGTTTCCGTTCGCCTGATTTTACTTTGATTGATCAAATGGTTTAGCCACAACGCAAAATGGACATGAAATATTTTGTCTCGTTCGCAAGCCCATGTTTTGCATAATTTTGTCTTTTATGTCGGGAGCATTACAATTCGTGCGAGTAAAATTATCAGAGCCATTTTTAAAGTACGTTATTAAGAACGACAGTTATCTTCCGCTATTTTAGTTTAGTGAAAGATTGTTAATATTTTTTTTAAGTAGGTTTTCTTTTATCTGTATTAATAAACTAATTTACGCGAAGTAGATTAAAGATATTCACAATATTTGCTGGAAGACTACCATGTTTGACAAATGTGTCAAAACTAAAATAATCAATCTTAACTAGATACCTACCTACTTTTGGACATTGTCTGTTGGTTTGGTATTCGGCTCATGCAAGTAAGGAATCGGCTGGAACATAAACTAGGTCTAGCAGGAATACACGGCATAAAGCCAAATAAATCAGAGATTCACATATCTTTAAATGCAAGGCCACGTTACACAACTGTTCATACAATTTCTGCAACATAGAAGGTTCCCTTTTGGCATTGCCTTTATTTCCATTTAGTTTATTTTTTACTACTGTTAACCGTGGGTGTATTATTTATTAATATGAATTGTGACCACTGGATGGACTAAAGCCGCGTGGCCAACCGCAGGCTCCAGCTGGAAGTGCCTTTGTTCCAGTATTGCACTGGCTGGTCCTTTCCTTTGACCGGAACACAACCACGTAACGTGATTATTATAGCTGTCAAAATTGCAAGGACTGTATACCGCCCCAGATGAGCTACTACCGCTAAATAATGTTATTTATATTACGTTAGTTAGTACATACATTTACACAACAATTTTAAACGTATCGCGTTTTGATACCTGTTTATATTCAAATAATTACATAGGTACCACAGAGTGGTACTAACGTAACTAAAAACAATGTTATCAAATCGTCAGGCATCACATATCTATATGCAAATTTCAATTGTTGACAATGGACAAGAATAATAAAATCACCGGCTCATTAAATATTTTATTTTACCTACAGGTAACTCGATACTTCAGTAGGTACAGTCAACAAAACGAATTACTTATATGACCGTTTGATTCAATCGATTTATTATTCGCGACAATTAGGTATTTAATTGGACTGCCAAATTTGATGTTTAGGGTAGTCGAAGCCTGTTTTCGACGCTATTATTTGTAGTTTTACCATCGTCCATTGCTAACTGTACTTTGACGCATTGTTTTTAAAAGGGCGTTAGTGATTATACTACAATGCTTGCTGACCGGATGGCCTTGTTATTGCCTGCGTCGATATACTGATATTTATTATGTATTCTGTTTTTAAACACAGGTAATATCTGTTAAAAAATATTTACTTGACTAACAACCATTCCGTTTCTGCCGAAATACCCATTTTTTGCTACGATGGACCCCCTTAGCCCATTCATATACTTCATTTCACTTTAAAATAACAAGTAACCTAAAATATAGATAATAAACATGTTGACCAAAATTTCTATTTATATACATTGTAGTAATAATTGAAATTCGAAATATCCTTTTTTTACCCATATTTTACTTTATTTTTCCACAGCATATAAATAAACCCGTGCCATGTATTTCCACCTAATGACCATGATCGTACTTCATAAATTATAATCGCAAAAGCTGTTATAATTGATGAGTCCCGGCGTAATTTACACAATGAACTTGTTATCATTGGAGCCTTTTATCTCGAACTTGTATTTAATAGAGTTTTTACGATCGGAGCCACTCAGGCGTAATCACAATTTAAACGAACGCTTTGGTACCGTTTTAAATGATGAAATTAATGACAGTTCAGTTAACGCTTCAAATTAATACAGAACGAGATTTTAAAATTAAATCAAATATTTTGTGAAATAGGGTTTCTTTTCTTTTGTCTGGGGCGGCACCACAGTCCTTGTTTTGACAGCCACATTGACGGATTGTACGGGGTTGTGTTCCGGTTAATGGGAAGAACTATTAATATTATTAAATTCAATTGAAAGCTACGGTCGGCAACGCACGCATGGACCCAGAAGCTACTTACCATTAGATGAATTACGTGCCCATTTGCCGGCTATGACGTAGGTAAAAAAACGCATAATCCACACGAGCTATATAACTATCATTTTATTATAAAAATTCTTAACTTGAGTTTCCGTTACTCCAAAGCATCGTCCGTCAGGGTTATTAATTCCTAGTGTAGGTCAACAAAGTTATGAACATTCCTAATTGTGCACGTACCAACGCGGAAATATCAGGTTTATTGCCACTTTTAAAGATTAGCAAATATTAATTAAACTCCATTTATGGGCCACTGTTTGTCGGCCTTATTATTACGGGTAACGTGTGGCGTTGATGTCACAAGAACCTAGCTTATCTGAGCAACCGACTAGCGGCGCTAGTATCGTTTAAATGTTGCCATTTAAAATTTATACTAACTCCGAAAAATCTATAAACGCTATTTAAAACTTAAAAATTATAAAAATGACAAGCAAATTTCAAGATGACAGTCGAGTTTCAAAATACTGCCTATACACAGATAGCTTGGATAGCTTGGGTCTTATACTTTCGAGTGATTTTATACTCTACGACTCTCTGACTTGATCACAATAAGAATCTGTCAAAGTTTTATGGTAATAAGTGTTTGTTCTTGTTTCTCACTCGGTCAATAAACTATTTGTTTCCGAACTCATGGGGATAAAGTTGAAGGGTCGCGTGGGGTGAAACGGGAGACCTATATACTCTAAACGTAGCTTTCGTTAGAAATTGCTGGAAAAATCGATTAGGATTTAATAATCTACTTTTTCTACTTATTATATTATATATAGAAATAAATTATGAGCTAATTTGATTAAATCATCGATAGGGAATTGAAATACATAATGCGCGGTTTACACGTATTAAGTAGTTAAGTTGGTAACTAAATTTGGACTAAATATTAAGTTACTACGTTACACTTGTGTTTCAAAACGCATTAAGTAGTTAAGCTCATAAGTTCAACAAAGATGAACGGTGATGAAACTGAAGGAATTCGTCAAATCATCGATTTGTGATTAGCGAGATTTTTCTCAAATTCAGAGAAGAATAATTTCCGAAATTAAAATATCTAAAAGGCTATATTTTTTCGGAACTTTTTACTTCGTATATTCAACAAGCATTCTTATTTTGAATATTCTTCAACAAATAAAAAAATAGGAATAAATGCGAAATAAGTACGAGCTCCTGCCGCCAACCGATTTGTCAACTTATTCACTTAACTAAAAAATCATGTCCAAACGTTTTAAGTGAAAAGCCCCGCCCACCTACTTATACGAAAAATAGAACGAATTCTAATCTACTTGCGTACAAAATTTTAACTTACCATTTGTCACTTAACTGACTGTTTACATGTTATTTTTAACTTAAAATTTAGTAAGAATTCGCAGGCATTTTAATTAAGTTGTCCTTCCTAATTCGTTGGTATAATTGTTATAACTGACTTGTTGATAAAAATTTGCTTCAAAACTACTAAGGTAACCGAAGATACTCAGTGGAATACATCAATTATATCTGAACAAACATTTGAGTTTCTCAACGAATCTTTGAAGGCAGTGTTCAAATCCCTAACCACAACAACTAAGACTATATAACTCTTCATTACCACCGACGTTAAAGTTCCGTCGGACTGCGTACGATGTAACTGCGAAACTTAGTCCGATATATCGAACACGGGATTTAAAGTAGGTCGTCAGGATTTTATCGCGGGAGGACTGGAGACGAGGCGTGTATTGATATGAATGTATACGCGAAATAATGCCATTAGCCTACGCTTAGGTGTTTTGGAAAATATAATAATGAAAACGGTTATTGTCGTGTGTGTTTTTTGAATAGGTGCTTTATTCATGTTTTAATTATTCATCTCTCTTCATCTGGTTTCTCCCTCTCGCTTGCTTTTCTTCTTACTTTCTTTGTTGAGATACTTTTATCTACGAGTATAACTTCATAAAATACGCGCAGATATTATGGGGTTCCTATAAGAAATCTTACGGCCTCACTCAGAGACGTGAAATGGACACTTAGGACGCTCCAAGTATAGATTTTTTTTTACGTATTTAAACTATATTTATACGTCGTCTAGGTCTATATTTGTGATGAAGGCTAAGGAAACGTTCGAAGTCTCTGAAAATCTTTTTAGAAACATGACAATTACAAACGCTTTTTAATCTTCTTTATTTTACTTATCGTTAGTTTATATATTTTCTGATTCGTCGGAACTGGTTCAAATATAATTCCACCAATAAATTACACAGTTCATAAAGCTTAATTGTACAATACGGTTTATGCAGATAGCGTCATTGTTGAAAGGAAATGAATCACCAGGCGTAATAAAAACGAAAGGAATTCTTGCAACTGGGTGCCCTCGCAACGACTTTAATATTAAATCCGAATAGAACGTGATATTTAAAAGTTTTTTTTTTAGGTTTTGTTTATGTATTTTTTTACAAAAAACTGGATACAGTGTTTGTGTAAAATTTAACTTGTGGAAAATGAAGAAAAGGAGAGTGGGTAAAGATGATTCAAGTCATTATGTGCGGAGCCCTAAGTGTGCCTTAAGCTTGTATATACACTGTATTGTACGCACACCAAAGCGATGAGAACACAGTTTGAGAAGATGACGCCTGCGCACAACATAAAGTTACATATTTCATTCTAAACTTACCAAAAAAGTGCATTAGAATATTACGTTGTATTTTTGAAATTATCTATACTATTATTATAAAGAGAAACCATGAGCGTTTGTTTAAATGTAATCGATGAACTCTGAAACCTGTATACCGAGTAAAACCCTTGTCACCATTAAGAAGGTACATTATTAATGGCTTCTATGCACAGATTATTAAGTTACAACTTAACAGATAAATGACGGCGTACAAAAATGGCGTACCCGTCTTTTCAACTAAGCCTACTCTCCGCGCTCTGACGGCTGCATGCAAAAGTGAACTTAAACGCGAACGCGATACGGCAATCTACTTTGCTAAGGCCCGCCAGCGGCCCGGCGGCCGGTAGGTATTGAGCGCGCGCAAGTATATTCATCGTGACAAGCCTGCATCTAGTCGATTTTAAACGGAAGAAACTCTATCTGCTCCAAATGCCCTGCAAATGAAGGTATGTGGGAGTAATTTTCGTCCACATATTAATAACACAAACGTTCTGTAAATATAGCGATGTTCAAAACAGAGCAAATAACAGTTCGTTATTGAGTCCCCGGGTACTTCGAACAACACAGCTATTTACCTTGAACTTTTTAGAAGAGTCCCATGAATCATTTCCAACTACGCAACTGCCATGGATCACGCTATCTTAAATAATTAATGACTCAAAGTAAATATTCAGCATGTGCTTTCTCAAAAACGCCTTTTGCTTTTTTTTGATAAACCAGGATAGCAATTCTCATCTTTCGAGCTTATATCGAAGTTAGAGAAAAATCTCTAATCTCGATTTTTTTGATCGAGATTAAGAATTTTATATTCTGGGGATGTCAGAATCGACATTTTACGAAGTTCACAGATCGACATGCAGCGAGTTCTTGTCAGCGGTAGAGATGAACATGTCTATAGACTCTTTTCTCGATTTCGAGATATACATTTACATACATTAAGTCAATCGGAATTATTTACTTCGTTACGGGTTTTATTTGATCACGTCTTCTTCGATCAGTCTTCTTATGCTAGTGTCGGGGGACGGGTCGCTCACTTCCCCCTAATATGGTTGAGGAGGGCGATGGCTGGATCCCGCGTTAATTCGTGAACGGGTGCCATTTGAGGGAGTTCGTCGTTTGGATTCTTGGGGGAGGAAGACTTGCCGAGCTAACCGATGCAGATAACAATAATTTGTGTAGACATAAAGAGACTATGTGACTAATGAAAAAACGAATATTTATAGGTGGTAGAGGCATGTTTTATTTGACGTCAATAAAAACAAGTAATTGTCAATGTTGAGAAATAAATATTAGAATTAGATTTTGTCGTTGCAATGGATTGTTGCAACTGCCTCATTCTTAAAGGTTAAAAAAAATTATTTGTACAGATTCACCGAGATCATCAATATAAGGCAGGATTTCTCGAGATAAATTTATAGTGACTGTTATCCACGAAATCACGCCCGACTACTGTTTTTCATGACGTCACTACGACGCATGAATTAAAAACTTTGCTGATGTAAGTGATTTTTGTTGAACCTGTGGGAAAACCTGGATAAGGATGTTTAGCTCTGGATGTACGTTTTTATGGTAAAAGGATTATCAGTTTAGTTCATCTTGTACAAAAACAAAACCAATCTTTACTCTTTATTAATAGAATAGACGGGACAATTTTTTTTAAAATATGTTTCAGGCGTCAATCTAGCACGATCCATCTGATGGTAGAAGGTTAACTGTGCCCATAGACATCATTAATCATGGATGTTACTGATTAATAATATTGCTATTTATTGATTAGCGATTACTGATGCGTTACCGGATCGATCTCTTCAGTTACAATTTCCTTTGTCCCAGTAATTACACGGGCCATTCCATCCCTTTAGCCGTGACACTATCATGTAAACGCGGTTATGATGGCGGGATGAAACAGGAAGGACAGTACCGCCGCAAACAAGATAAAAGAAACTCTACAGCCACTAAAAGAGTATAGCAACAAACAACAATTCCCTACACATAACATTTTAAATTTTAACCATATAAATAAATAAATATTTCTAACAATCACACCACATTATCTAGCCCAAATTAAGTATCATTAAGAATCTGTGTTATGGATACTAGATTACGGATAAATAAACTTAAGAAATATATAAATACACATAGATTTATTTTATATATAAATATTAGAAATAAACTTAAATAAACAAATGACTAGAGAGCAAATATAATATAATATCTGCTCCTACCAGGATTCGAACCCGGGACTTCTGGCATGGAAGGCAAGGCTACTTACCACCGTACCAAACAGGCCGTCAATCCGTCAGGCCGTCAATATTATTCCGCTTTTCATTTTAAGTTTATATATACCAGTTACGTTGAATATGATAAGACTTAAACCAAATGTCGCAAGAGCATCAACTCGCAACTACTCGAAGATCAACTAATTAAACGTACCATGCGACCAAGCCAACTAGACGAATGTCAAACGTGACGTCATTTATTTCAGATGCGGACAACGGCATTATTATTGCCTATTTCTATATTTTAAGCTTGTATTAACTTAGCTGACTGAATCGCCAAAGTATTGAGCGGCACTTTTTCGACTAGGCTTGTATTGATTATTAGTTGTAAAGGATTGAAAGGCGAGGCCGCATTTAGCCTGTTCGTCTAGTTCGCCTGGTCACCTAGTGTAGAAGTTATGACACCGATATGTTGCTCGGTGTGAATTTTAATTAATTATTCGTTATGTCATAAACTGCAGCTGCTGTTAGTTATGATAATATATGATAAATGTTTATCAAACGTGTGTTGGATAATGAAGTGAAATATTCACATAATCGTGAGCAAAACAGATTTTCTTGGGAAACTGAAGCTTAGAGATACATCGTGTGAATTATAAGATTTACTTTAATCCACTAATCAGATAGCTACTGTCTGGAGAGTAACAGGATTTTCCATAGGTAATATGATAAACAAAAAAACATTCTATTGATGAAAGGTATCAGCCCTTAGTGATCTAAGGGCGCTCACGTAACAAAGCCACAATGAGCGTTATAAAAAAAATTAAAACAAAAACCTTGCAAAACAACGCTTCTAATTGTAGTATAGGCGGGGTTTTCCCGAGATGAATATTAATAATTAATACTATGTCAAAACTCCTTTGCCAAACTTATGTTAGAAGGTGCTACTTAGAGTTAATAAAGGACCTGTATTTATCAATATTGAATGTGACGAATGACAGAAGGCTTCAGTTGAAGTTTGCTTTGTTCCAGTAGTGCTGTTGCACTGGCTGATCCTTCCCTCTGACCGGAACACGACCACGTACACCACTAGGGCTGCAGTACCGCCCAGACGAGATCTTAATAAAGAAACTTTACCAACTTTTTTTTTGGCCGCCTAAGTAACACCCTCTGCTGGTAGGGAAGATGGAAGGGGTGGAAGATGGAAGGGGTGGAAGATGGAAGGGGTGATGTGGGACTAGCCAAAGTGGTACCTATCTACTAAAAACTACCTTCACGGCTGTGGCATGGGAATGCTATGCGGCCTTCATCGGAGCGACACCCGATTAGGGAAAGGGGTGCGAGCTTCTCTACTACCACTTATTTGTAGAGACAAGAACAGACTAGAGTACCTCCCCTCTAAACCTCAACAAGGCTTATCACGCGTATCGAAAATTAACCGCAACCTAATTACTGTAGAACTTCTATTAATCAGTCTTCCATTAAAAAATATTTGTCAAATTTCATAGCCACAGCTAATTAGTGGTTGCATTCTCTACCGGTACCACAGGGTAAAATAATTTATGTTGTAGAGTTATAACCTAAATTGTTTCAATTTAGATTATTTGAGTCAAGATTCAAAGGTTCAGGCTTAATTTCAATAGTAACACAAAACAATTTAATAACAAGTTGGTGTTAATTGTTTTTTGAAGTTTGACATTATTTAGGTTTGTTTAATATAAAGGGTTACTAAATTAATAGCGAAAGGCCTAATTCCTTACGTTACAAAATTAACGGCCGTACTTTTAGGTTGTCTTGATTGTAACTTTTGTTTAGTAAATATAGACTTAGCGGGAGTAGACATAGAGTATATATTCGGAAACGAAAATCTCAGCTCAGGAACGCCTTAAGAAGTCATTTGACGTGTCTGATGCCGGCCGTAAAACTTTCATATATCTAGGATTTGGAAATGGCTTGTGAAAGGACGCAGTGGCACGTATAGATACTATATAGAGCGATATAAGGCTACCCCGTTCTGTTTTTTGAAAACGCATCCCAAGAGGGGTTTCCAACATATTCAGACCAGCGCTTTCGGTTCGGCAGTTTGTTGTAAGACAAGGCCGGTTCAAAGCAATTACTATACATATTCGGCTAGTGCCAATTTCCCCATTAAGTATCTATAGCGGCCCGGCTGTACCAATAAATGCCGACCGAATGTGGATGGCGCCCCTTAGGCTGCATGGAAGCTCGACACGACGACGGTGTGTGAGAACAAAATATTGTCCACAATAAGGTCACTCTGTTTCTTTTTTCTTATCAGGATAATGTATGAATTCTATAAATATATATAAAAAAACGCCGCCAAATTTACTCGTAAAGCGTTGGTGGATACTTAGCCTAAGTATACGCTCTATTCCCTCTAACTCTAATGACCTTTAGGCGAAATATTTGCAAGACAGGATAAATATTAAGAAAGAACGAAAACTAGCAAGGGAATAAGTAGGTATGTATCGAAGCGCAGGTAACGCATTGATTGGCATTTCAATACTGTTGAAAAACGCATCATAATTAGTCATCGATTTCGTAAAAATAACCTCAAATACTAATTTAATAATCGTCAAGTATTTATAGCTTTCATATAATTTTTCCTTCAATGAGGTTTTCCTTGTTTGTGTAGTGATTAAATATGGCAAATATTTGGATACTTATAAAAAATTACTGCTATCAGAATTATAAAACCATTCGAGTAATTTTTGTTTTGTTCTAAAATTATGTGTTTGAAGAAATAAGAAGAGATTTTTAAATTGATGCTTGACAGACCGAATTACTTATTTCACGTGTTTTTACCCGACACAGAAGGAGGGTTGTGTTTTTGGAGGGTATGTATGTATATATCTCTGGAGCGCTGGAAACCAAATGAGGATTTTGATATATGATGTGTCATTACGTTTGTCTGCTGTGGGAGTGACAGGGTTTTACACTCATTAGGTTCCCATAGGTACAGGAATTAACGGGAAAATAACTGTAGCATTCGGTTTTTTTAATATGTTAATTTCAGCAGCATTTTAAATTAAAAAAAACATATATTTAATGCAACCATAGATGTTTTTATCGTGACGTAGCACTCGCTGAGCTCGGGACGCAATAAGTTATTGTTATCAGTAAGCGTTCTGACAGTATCAAGGATTACTTGGAGATTTGAGGGATTATTGTAATACAATAACACTCTACTCGGCCTATCAGTATTAATTGATGACTTTGCCTGCGACAGGTACTTATCAAAATTTCCCAGGTTTAAGCTACATAATGCGTCTAATATCTTGTTTGACTGTGTGAAAAGTATACTTCAGGTGCTTAGGACTCCCCATACGCCGGAGGACCCAAATCCCTGGTCGGAGCATTTCTTTGTTATTATATTTACATAAAATAAATAATAAATCCCCAGACAAACACACCATATATTTATATACATAACATAAGCTTTGCTTACTTAGGTGCCATATAGTTGGTGTGTTTGTCTGGGGATTTATTTATTATTGAATTATTTAAGTTTTGTTTGGACGTCCAAATTCACAAACTTCTAATCGTGTAACAGTTTTCAGGATTAATCAAATTTATCTTTAAAAATTTGCATTTAAAAGACTCTAAATTCAAAAAATAAAAAATATAATTTGGACAGGTGATGTAGAATTAATGAATTATAAACGCTCATTGAAAATACCGAGGATCTGGTTCAGATCGCCTAAAGGCACTACATCGAGTAACAACATGGCGGCGCGTGGAGATCGTCTTCTATATTCAAAATGTTTGGTACGAAATATAATCTCACTCACGTCCATTATCCGTGGACAATTTCATTTTCTCCAGCGCCGTGGTGTCTCTGTCGTTGTAGACCAGCACCGCCGACGCGTTGGCGCGCCATGCGTTCTGTACCTGTGGGGTAAATCGAGCTTTACGTTTATTTTGTCTATGAATTAGTTGACTTTATAGTAACATGCCTCGACGACTGAGTAGCGTAGTGGCTAGTGACCCTGTTTCATACGCCGAAAGGTCCCAGGTTCGAGTCCTGGCCGGAGCATTCATTTGTGTGATGAACATAGATGTTCATTCTCGGGTCATGGTTGTTGATATTTATATATGTGTTTATTCTGGGTTCCCCCCAGTTCGCTGTATGGTCATCCATAACAAAGCTCGGCTTACTTTGGGGCAATAATTGGGGATTTATTATCATTCATAACAATATATTTTATATTTTTGTTTCATAAATTTTCTTATTGAGTCCGAGATCAAAGCTACTTCAATTATTATGAGGTGACATTATAATTACCTCAATGTAGCATCCGTCGAAATTCAGTAATAAAAGTGAACCTATGTGGATTTCGCTACGCTTTTCACTTATAGATAGATCCAAACGATGATGATAATTTTACAGAAACAATTGAAGGCAAATTGCGCAGAACCAAAGTATTATATTAGTCTGATTTGTTATATGACTAAATAATGAAAAAATCAGAATTTTTCACTACAAAATAATCAACGTGGCATTGATTTCTTATAACATCACGGACATCATGAATAACCGAAATGGTACCTAAAAGATAACAGATGTCAATGACCCCAAAGGGCTTTATGTACTTTTGTGGCAATTAATTATCTTATTTGACATTGGTTTTATCTTTCAGATATAAAAATAAATGTTTATTGACCATTAACTAAAACATCGATCAGAAAAGTATATAGGTAGCTGCATATTAAATACTTGCACACGATATGCATTGTAAATTACGAATAGAAAAGGTTCTCCACCAATTACTACTTAAGGATTAATTAATTCATTAAACTTAAATTATAACTTCATTTGGTTTTGGCTCTTTTTCAGGAACATGACACTTCCTGTTTCGTCGCACAGCTGTGGTCAATGTAGCCTTATGCTGACTTCTTTAAAGACTTTTCCTGCTAAATGGTCACATAAAAAGGGACTTTGTTTTATCCAACACAGAGTACATATTCTGCAGGGGTAGCACAAACGACTTAAGACTCGCGTCATCGTCTTAAGACGTCGACCAGTCTCAGTCCTGCAATGAGTGTTACAACCACACTCAGAGTCGTCATATGGCTACTTAAGGATGTCTTAATTATAGATATTGCTTAGCAAATCTAGACTTTGTATCGCCTTAAGTAACCAAGGACCACGGCCGTTAAGTGGGAGCAAGGGTCGACCTCTTGAATTTATTTAGGCCAACTTTACGTGATATAGCAATGTGAACGAAAGCAATTAAAATGATAAGTTTGAAACTAAATGTAGATATTATCGATCATTGTCTACTTTTCTCTGTGAATTATTCCAAATAAATATTTTTCTTTTTTTTTACTATTACATCGGCCAAAGTGTGATATAATCCGTTACATAAGTCTTGCCTTGGCACGGCATGCTATGGCTATAGAGTAGACACTTGCCACCAATTGTCTCAAAATGTGATTTTACTAAGATTTTTCATCACCCATGGTATAAAACAAAGGCCTACCAAAAATTACCTACCAATAAACTTTGAAACGCTTACCAAAACGGATAAATTGTGCCCACCAAATTGTGTTTCCTAAAATATTATAAAAAATATCCAATTTTCTTTTTTGTATTAAATTTCAATAAAATATATGAACACCTTTAAAAATTAATGTCAGACTAAATATTAGACATTGTCACTAATTTTAAAAGCTTTAATTTTTTTTTGTTTTTCCTGTGCTTAAAAAAACTAACGGTCGATTGACCCTCTAACGACTCCACTAATGAACTTTACTGAACTTAAGTTCAAAAGTATAGAAGTACGATGTACATTAGTTCGAAAGTTCACTGTAGCGAAGTATGGAATTCCGACGATCGTGTCTTTTTTGTTTTGAACCAAAGTCGCTTTTCTTGAAAAGCTGGAAATAGTACTTAATTTGGTCCTGGCGCTTCGTCGGGTGCTCCCTCACCACGCGGGCTTCGCTCGCTCGGCTCGCGCGTGTATTAACTACATACAAACCTAACCTAACCCACTTGAAAGTCGCTACAGTGAACTTTCGAATTAATGTACATCGTATGTATAGACTCTATACTTTTGAATAATTGAAAGTTCGATAGCGGAGTGTAATCTAACATTTAGTGAGCATTTATCCATTTTGAGTCGCAAAAAGAATATTTGTACAAAACGTGCAATTATTTTATTGTGTGTTTATTTCTTTTGGACCATTATATCATATACCTACTTTAGGACTCTTTTTATAAAAAAAAACTTAATTTTTTTGGAGTTATTTATTTTATTTGGTACTTAGGCTTAGTGTCTTAAAAATATTTTTGGTGATCGTTTAAATTATACTCTAAAATAAAGTAGTTTTTATATTTGACCGTTGAACTGAGATAAGTCTGAAATAAAGCTTAGCACGATTCACAGATTTCCAACTCAGTCTGGCAAAACATTGGATTAAGGAAAACTTCAATGTATTTTTCACTTCGCAGTGTTTATCCCAACGTAATCCCAGTCTAGCCTGTATTTTAATATTCATGGAATCAAAATTTATTCGAGTTGTCATTGAAGTTACCTTTTAATATCTGTACAAATAATATCTTTCATAACAGAAATATTCACAAAGGAATTTTGCTTATATTGATTTTACTCAGTACATGTTTCAATAGTGGAATTGAAACTAATTTAGAGTAAGAAGAGTTTCTTTGCTGAGTCTGAGGCGGTACTACAGTCCTACCTGTTTTGACCACCGTAATAACCACGTGGTTGTGTTCCGGTCACAGGGAAGGTACAGCCAGTGGTATTACTGGAACGAAGGCAATTTCATCTGAAGCCTACGGTTATTAAGTCGAGATGATAATCACATCTCTCTTAATATATAAAACACCTACGACTAACGATGTCCATGGGCACGGATGACACTTACCACCAGGTGGGTCGTGGGCTCGTTTGTCGGCTGTGATAAAAATAAATCCCCAGACAGCTTTTTTTAGCCAATTGAGCAGAATCCAGAATTCACTCTTTACAAACACAAGTAAATAAATAACGCGTCGACCACACTGGCTCAAACCCGATAGCTAAAGTTAAGGGACATTGCAATCAGGGACGTCCTTTAATAATACCTATGTTGAACTATGTTAAGTAAAACAATTGTTTATCTTTAGACACTGGCAAAATGCAAAACCCACTCAAAGTAAAATATCAGTTCCTATGGTGACTATTGTAAACGTTTTACCTTGTGTCTAAAGATAAACATGTGTTCAGCATTTTCGTAGTAAGACCAAACAACCAAATTTACGTAAACTGTGAGACGTCAACATTCGACCACCTCACTGCATTTAAACATTACGGTTGCCTAGTCTTGGAGTAGATTCTAGCTTTGATGGAACAAAGGGTACTAAACTATTGCCTAAATAAAATATAGATGTGTACCTATTAAATTTAATCCGCGAGCCATCGAGGCTCCTTATCTCATTATATCAGTTCAGATTAGGGGAATAACTTTCAATATGAAAATTCTTTGTCGTTTTCATTTTTCACACAACAAAAAAGTATATGTATACAATACATCCACAAACCTTTTATTTCTAGATATTAATTAATGTTTCACTATTACCCACATGTAAGTTTTTTTTGGCCATTTGCAATTATTTTATAAGTCTCACTTCCCGTGAATCTCAAAATTACAGCTACTATGCCCGATGGCACGTGGACCTGCTGTGGTCGCATGTGCCATCGGGCCCCTTGCCTACATATACACACTTACTTTAATCTCGAAGTTGCAGCTACCACGCCTGATGACCGCTATCCATGGCTCCTTGGGCAGCGGCTGGTCGGGCGCGGCGACCGACACCAGAGGCCACGTGCAGCCGCTGTGGTCGCTCGCGCCGTCGGGCCCCTTTGCTCGCACGTGCACGGCGACCCCTCGGGCGGAGCCGATGAAACCTTCGCCATATTTGCCCGACTGCGGACAAAAGAGAGGAAGAGTTAAGTTCGGTTTTTGGTGGTATATGTTTGGATGCAGAAGAAGATCCGTGGATTTGTGTTGTTGTAAATTTGGAGGAAAAAGAGTATCGAAGATCCTAAACGGTTGAAATGATTTTCAAAGTATTTTAAGTATACCAACCCATACATTTTAGACTAAATAATATAAAGGTAAGCTATATAATTTTTTACGATATTTATACGAATACGCATGCGAGTCAACACGCAAGATGAAGTAGGAAAATAAATAGAAAGCGAGTTAACTTAATTGCTTTAGTGCTGGTTATGTTATCTGTCAGAAACATAAAAACTAATTAGTAAAACGAGCGTATAGTCTCCTCACTCTTATTTAGGTTTATACGTCGTAGTGTGAGCGCAACTTTGTGGATGGCAATAACTATGTAATAATAGTAATAATAATAAATCCCAGACAACGACGCCAACTGTATGGCCTCTTGTTATGTCATGTGTTATGGATGCCCACACAGCGAACTGGGGGGAAACTCAGAATAAAAATAAATATAAACAACCATGACCCGAAAACAAACATCTGCGTTCATCACACTGATAATGTGACCCTACAACCACTCACGCTGCTCGGCCGTCAACATAATATTATCTCGTTAATTCTGTATAGATTTTCATTTTCGTTGCTATACGCTATAGGCTAAGTTTAGAGCGCCAAAGATTCCTTTATATGAATTTATTTCCGAAGTAGACAATATCGATCTTACGATCGATTGTGAAGTTTCTTGTCGGTCTTTCTTCACTAAGGTTTATCCGAACTGGTGGTAGAGTCATGCTTTATTTTACGGAAATAAGCACAAGTAATTGCCAATGTTGAGAAATAAATACTGGAATTTGAATTTACAAGCAAAGTTTCTCTCTTAGTTATAACTGCACAAATTGCCTATTACCGACGTTCGTTTCATTCATGGAGCAGGTCGTAAACTTCTCACCGCATGGAACGGACGACCGATTGGTGTAGTGGTAAGTAGCTTTGCCTCATACGCCGAAGGTCCCAGGTTCGAGTCCTGGCCGGGGCATGCATTTGTGTGATTGACACAGATGTTTGTTCTCGGGTCATGGTTGTTGGTATTTATATATGTATGTTTATTCTGGGATCCCCCCCAGTTCGCTGTATGGTCATCCATAACACAAGCTCTGCTTACTTTAGGGCCATACAGTTGGTGTGTTTGTCTGGGGAATTATTATTATTATTATTATTTCTAATGGCTTTGGCTTCTAAGTATCGGCACTTAAAGCGCTCAGCAAAACTAGACTTAGATTGAGTATAGATAAAGTATAAATTCGCTTAGCAAATTGTATACTTAGGAGTGCTTTAAGTAACCAGTTCATGGATGCGATTGTGGCCGTATGACAATCATATGTCATCATGTAGGTACCACTAAAATCAATCACTGTGTACTAAAATCAATAATATGGAACACAGTGTTTGTTTTTCGAACGTCTTCATCCGCATCCCCCTGCAACCCTCGTGGAACGAGGAAGAGGGTACGCCGTTTTGTCTGCCCCTAACTGTAACATTACTACCTACACATACCAGCCTGCGTTATCATGGCGCTTGCGACGGTGCCCAAATATAACTAAATATTAAAAATCATAATCGTGGTAAGAATCCCGTTAAGTCCTTGAATAATACTTTATTAATAAAGGCAATGTTTTGTCAGATATAAAAATTCACATGCACTGAATCTTATTCGTTTTTTCCCCCGCAATAATTTAATGAAAAGGAAAATGGCCAAATGGCGTCTGACCACAATCTGAGCAACATTTCAAAGTGAAAATGAAAACAAATTTTTTACACAAAATTGCAGCTGACCCGTATTATGTGCCCATTATCCGAAAAGTAAAAAAGTCGCCCGGTATCATTGCCGCTATATTTAGTAGTTATCCTATTAATCTATTATGAATAATAACAATAATAAGACGGGCAAAAAAAACACTGGCATTGTTAAATTCCCAATTTCAAAGCAAAAAATTTATATAAATGTTAGCCTGCACAATAATATTACATTACAGATATAGTTATTTTACGTAGGTAGTCATTTTAGTCATTTTACGTATTTTATGTAGGTAGTCTATGTAAGGCAATATAAGAAATGTGCAAAATGCTACCATCGTACGTTAATTAACGCCTTATTTGTTGCGGGGCCTTGGGTTTGATTAGTGAAACATAAAACTCTTGACTTCTTTACACACTACAATGTAGTTATATTTGTTTCGATGGTTCAAGTTAACATTGCGCGCGTCGCTATGTGTGTGTAAATATACAACTCAACCTTTGTGTGGCAGCCGCCATCTTGTCAAACCGAGTTCTCGTCTGTTTGGTGTGCGTGTACAGTGTACAGTCAGTACATTTTTGTCACGCACACGCAGTTGTCGTGTATACATAAAAACAAGCTTTAAGCAGCCATAGCGCCGTGCTTACAAATTACTTTACAATAAAGTTTATAACTCCTGTGCAGATTTGAAATTAAGGATTTTGAGAAATATTTTTGTAAAAATTTATATCCCTAGCAGATTGTCTTTTTTCATTCATTGAACAAAAACATTATACTAAAAAATCTTGGTCGATTTACAATTCGTTTCGCTAAGCTGTTGAGTCTGTTTTTCTAGAAATATTCGTACAGAAAAGCCGATATGTCTAGAGCTCAGACTCGCATGAAAATCGAAATAACTCCACAACCTTGTTTGTTTGGGCGCAACAAGTTAGCAGCTACATGAAGGCAGGTCGGGAGACAAGATAACACAAGGGCTCGCCCGCACATGCGTACGTATTTCACATGAGGACTTTGCCTAAGAAAATTGCCTTTATGTTCAAAATACAGTCTGATGGAAATAAAAGCGCAATGATTTACCTGCATCAATGGTTTTTACTGCTGGCACAAAAAGGGTATTTTTAATATTTTACGAGTACAGGTACTCTGTATGTCAAGGCGAAGCGCCATTATGGAAATTAAGTACTATAAGAAAAGCATTAAACGTTTAACCAAACGGCTAGCTGTTTAATTAAATGGCTAATTCAACTATCTATCTATCTATAGTTTTTAAATGAATGAATAGGATTTGATTTTAATTTTGTCTTATAAAAGGAAACTCGTTTGAGTTAAAGTGTAAAAACCAAGCTTTATTAGCGATTTATATTTAACAGATTTCTAAATTTTTAGTGTAATGCATGCTTGATGTTCTTAGGATCAATAAAAATGTAGGCTATAATCTACAAAGAGTACTTTAACTTATCTGAAATAAATGGTCAAACAAAAAGCGACTCTGTTTTGTACAAAATAGAATACATATTCTGAAAACATATGACACCTATCCTGCAATTGTTTTTTACTGCAAATGTCACCACTATATGGTACAATACAAGGTCGCTTTTTATTTGATCATTTAGCTAAGATAAGACTGAGGTAAAGCTAAGTGCGCTTTACAGATTTTAAATCTCTGCCTTAGTTTGTACATCTTCACCAATACGTTAGACGTAATCTGTTTCATCACAAAGTGAAATACCTGTATGTGCTTGGATCCGAGCAACAAGTAACTTAATAAAGGTAGGTCGGAAGCATCTGCCGGGTCGCCGGGGCTCGCGCATGCGCGGTGGCCGGTCGAGCCTGATCGTCGTGAGCTTGATCCGGGGCAAGTTTTAGATAACTTCAAACATTCAAGACCAGATAGGTAGGTCTTAATATAAGTCCTATCTTAATCTCCGCTTATCGTAAAAGACAGTTTGCGATTTCTGTTCAATTAAAAATATAAAAAAAATATAAGAGAATTAGGTATATATTTGTGTCATTATGTATTGGTTTTTCGTCAATTACAATCGATTTATGATGCAATGCCTTAGAGATACAGATTTTTTTAATTATAAACAAGTCAGAACTATGATGTAGGTTGTAAGGCGTGATCTGATTATTTTTATCGACGATAGTAGAGATTATAAGAGTTATTCGAATTATTATATTTCAGATACAATAGACCGATATGGATAACAAAATCGATATGGAGTTCCATTGGCGAGTAGACTTTAATCCACATTCGATAATTGAAGTATCCTTGTCTGCACTTTAGTATATTGCTAATGCAGACGTTAAACAAATAATATACCAAACAAACGCTAAATTATATCTAAAACTAATAATTTATTTTATTTTAATAATTCCATCAAAGATTTGAAATCGGCTTCGGCATTACCTAAGAGAAGCGATCAGCGATTAAACAACATAAAAAAATCATATTACATACAATTTGTTTGTTACCGCTGTCTAAGTTTTTTTTTTTGAGAATTTACTATAGAACAGCCAGTATCGCAAGGTACGTAATTAGCCTATGGCAACCAAAACTCCGAAGTCAAAGTTATAACGACAAGGCAGTCAAAAACACTTCTAGCTTTATATCTTGTTTCTACCAATGTAACCTTTTTAAAACTAAACTAAATTCACAAAATACTTAATCCGACCAGCTTATCTGTTAAGTAAAGGGTGGCGCTGCATTCACCGCGTGAATGAAGTAATATTTAGTCGCTCAACAAATTATTTAGTTCTAGTTTTTGCTACTAAACAGTAAAGTCGGCGGCGTGGCACTCGATTGCTAACAATGTGGTCAACAACGAGGCTACTGACAAAATTGACAGTTCTATGATAGGCTGTTTGAAAAGAACAACGGCGGAGAATAAAATACAAATTAATGTCTTGTTATTAAGTGATAAATACGTAGAAAAGCTATGCTTGTGAAATCGAAATTCAAATTTGCTGTAAGATAATAAATAACAAGTTGTAAAAAACTGTTTAGATTTGTTATTAGTCTTGGGAACTCAGTTTTTATGATTTATATGGTAATAACAGCCTAAACTTTTGATCTCGCTAAATCTCGAAGAAAAATCAATACACGTGTCTGCCTAGACATGATGGTATTTGTGTGAATTTAGTAAAAATTCAAACAAATCCTCTTTAAGCGAAACGTGTAAGGGGAGCTACCCACACATTCGGGCCTGCATCATTCGGCATTGCCGGGCGGTAATGTGTGAATGAACGTCAGGATAAAAGGATAAAGCGTTTGGAATGGAAATGAGTGGACCTGTGGACCCAAATGGACTACTTGAGCGGCACTTGAAATTGATGAACATAACTTCATAAGTTTATGCTTGTACATTAAGCTACGAGTATGTACAAGCATTTAATTATTGGATTATTTATGGGATCAACTTCGAAACACAAGCCGTTTAGAATATTAGATGTTTCTGCTCTCAGGTAATGAAGTCTTACCGTATTATGACATTCTAAATTCAAACAAAGGAAAAAGGATAGAAACCAAGAAAGATGTCTAAAATAAATTTCAAAACTTGTTATTTGATACGTTCCAATCTATGTTTTTGTAGATCATATTTACGACTAATTTAATTGAAAAGATAGGGTGGTTTACGTACCTCTAACGTTAACCATTAATTTTATCTAAACAATGTTGATGTCTGGTACAAGCGACACAAATATACTGTTGATATTTGTACTTTGATTATATTGGTTTACATTAAGGTTGACCTTATTCAATAGGCAGATAACATTTATAAGCCTTTTATTATTTATGAATAAGTAAATGGGGCCCAGCTTACATCGCACCATCACCAGGACCATCGGAGTCAAGGAGCTCGCAGATAGATCACTCTGCCCTGATACTCACAAACAACACTAAGTAGTAGTCCTCAACACAGATGAACAACTCAAGGATGCTTAAATGATGATTTCGTTAGGAAGGAAAGCGGACCCAGCAGAGAGCCTAGGCAAGTGGCTTTTGAGGTAGAAACGTTCAGTCAAAGACGTATGTCAAATTTATACATTTGGCATTCTATTCACTTTTCTATTCTATTGTCGAAAGCCACTTTACTAGGTGGACTAAGTTTCCCGTAGCAGCAGAAATTGAATACACGATCATATAACTAAATCAAAAGCATAGACACTATCATTGTCTAATGGCTACATCAAAATGCGTTTTATTGCATGAATTCTAGTGACACAATACCGAATGGTGTTCAAATCCTTGAGAGGATGTGTACAGGCTTAAGGAAAAGAGACACAAATTGACGAAACAAAACCTTTCTTAGATTAGATCGTGAAGAAAGGGCAGCGACAGCATGAAGAAAACCCACCGTGTAAGTCATTCCATCTCCCTTCGGTTGAACTTTACCGTTGCTATAAAAGGCGACTAAGCCCTGGGAGTCTAGCCGTGTTACAATCTACAACCGCTTACGCTATCGAAAACGCTTAAAATGTATGGAGTATTACGCTATATAACGATAGTCATGTAATATGCTCTATATATTTAAGCGTTTTCCGTAGAGTTAGCGATTAAAATTAAAGCTTCACCTGTTTCAGCGTAAACCGCTTCAAATCTCATTTAGTAGCAACGGTGAATTTTGGCCTCAGCGTGATAAATTACAAGTAAACAAAACCAATGTGAAAAAATCCAAGGCAGTGAGGCACAGCCCACCTACCTTACACACTGCGACATGTATCATTCATTAGACTTGACAGGTCCTCCATGAATATACATAATGAACGCACCAAGGTCTCGGGATTGACAACCTGACAAACGTTGTTGATCAATAGTACAATCGGCCAAGACTGTGGTTGAAACCACCAGCCGGTTTGTCGTAAAAAGGCAGTACCCGAGAATAATTCTAGCCCAAAATTTTATTTCACCAGCCTCTGGAGTCACTGGAGACATCGATCGCACAAGGTGTGAACAATCTACGCATATGAACCAAATGAACAACTTTGTACAGTTATCTATGTAAACCATAGTAAATCTTATTTCATTCAAGACTTTCGCTTGGAATGGGTTCTAGAATGCTCTAAAAACTATATATTTATAATCCTCTGATTATACAGAAATTACTAAGGTAGAAAATATATAAAAATTGTTCACTTTTATAAATTTATGATACAATTATTTAAGAATATATATATTAAACAAAGAGATTTGAATTTGAAAAAGCACTAGTGGATTTGGTTTCTATATCTACAGCGCCATTTTGTATAAATATTTCAGAGAACCTAAATAAATAAAATATAACGTTGCTTGAATTCCAAAGTAAATACGACGTACATATTGAAGTTTTCAATAAATCCAGGGTTTCCCAACCTACAGTCCATTGATCTCATAAGTTTCGAGACTATGATTGTCTAGGAGAGTAAAATAAAAATAATGAACTCTTTATTATTATTAAAATAAATTACAAAATGAGATTAAAATAACATAAACAGAGCATTGTTGGAGGCTTTGTCGCTTAAATATAATCCCATACCATAATAATATTTAATAGCAAGTAAAATTATAATATAATATGGCTGCAAATTTTTTCATTCTGCCGAGAGCATTGTGTTTTAATATAAGTAACTGAAACTCAATGGCGGCGATTCTTTAAATTCAAATAATTAAAATGCAGTTTTACAAACTTTTCTCAGGTTCTTAGAAGAAAAAAAAATATTAGATAATTTTTTTCGTAGACCATTTTATAAACTTTGTCTCACCTACTTTAACGAACTACTTTTTAGTTTACCAGAATTTTAAAAAACTATTAAAAAAAAAGAAAATTATCAAAAGAAAAAATTTATAAGACTATTTTTACGTTAGATTTTGAATAATTTTCCAACACAAGTGGGCTCGGTGGAATATTTAAGAAGTCTCTACGCATTTAAAGTAAAAGAAGGCAAGAGCTAAACCAACGCAGACCGGTTGATACAAGGAAAGTTTACATAAATGATTAATTTCGCCACCATATAGATATTCTATAACATTTTGTGTGAAAACATTTAAACCCAATTAAGGCGTCTGCGAGAATTTCTAATGAATTAGGTTTCTATACAAATCATTAAAAAGTCAAAATTCGGGCGTCTGTTTGTGTAGACTTTTCTAAAAAAATACTTGAAAAGCACTTTTATCTCTTTTAAGAAGTCATTATCCAATTTTTCTTTAAAAATATTTAAGTGTTATTATACTATAAAACTTCTTGTTAAAGTTACTATAAGGATTAAGGCAATAAGTATAAATTAAAGTATTACACAGCTGTGGTAAATTTGTTAATTTTGTTATCGAAATAGTTATTGTTTAGGTTTATTAATATTCTCACAAATCTATCACACACAAGAGAAATAAAATAATTGAGTTTTTATCAAATGAAATAAATATTTTGGTTCAAGAGTAAACATTTTACGTATCGAATCACCATGCCCTGGTGAGAATCAACACATAAATAAAAACAGCCATGAACCATGATAAAATATGTTTATGCAACCAAATATTAGCCGTTAAACTTATGGGTATTTGTTTTATTGTTCTAATTATTAGATACGTAGCTGATGTCCTGCTGATGATGAGCGCTTTGCTTCTTTACGCAAGGTCGGAAAACTTGTATTCTTAAATGTACGCAGGATTTAATGTCCACCGTTTGCGTAGCTAGACTATGACAAATTAAAAAACCCGACTGCTAAAGTCTTTTTCATGTGTAATTTATGTTTTCATGAGAATTCCGGGATAAAATCATCAACAATCGCAAAATAATCTCATCCTATCTAAATCTCACGAGTAAGAAGAATCTAATAGCGCCTCATACGTTCAAACTCGTCAAACGGTCAAGGCTGTAGAGCGCGCCAAATAATACAGATACATTCACCGGGAAAAAAAACATTTTTACCGTATGGTAAAAACAAACTCGCCTTTGTTATGTTAATATGAACAAACCATAAATTAAAGACAAACCTGCGAGCAAAACAATTACGATACATTTAAAAATTGTAAAGATTCCAATAGTAAATCTTTCTCTCAAACTGTACTTTTAAAATTACTATAATGAAAACAAACACAGTAGAATTAGCCAATAATAACGCGAGCACAATGCCAATGGCCAATGACAACTTCCTCTTTTTTATCAGTTTTCCCTTCGTTGTGCAACGACGGTTTCAACGCGATCGGTTTTATTGAAACTCGCTCTCGCCGCGTTTTCTTTATCGATTTGATGCAAGTTTTGAATAAAGTTATACTGAAGTTTATCATAATATAACTATATTTTATTATTGATATTTTTTTGAACATTCCAATTATTCATTGTTATTATTAGAATAACTAAATTTATTTCACACAGTGTTAAGTGACACAGGCCTGTCAAGGCTGATAATGAATATCTACATATATAACTATGGGATTTTATGCAATATAGTTAACTATAAAAAAAATAAAACCCTCGTGTCCCAGGCATAAAGTTTTATATTCGTAGTATAAACTTGGCGCACTCGATGGAGGACCAGACAAGGGTTAAAATCACTTGCATGTTGTTTGGTCACAACCGGACACATGCAGCGGATCACAGTTGATCCCATTACTGACAAAATTGCATGCTATGGCACGCGCCACAGGATCACCAACAGATCCACCGACAGTCTTAAATTTTCTAGATTCCCTAAGATCAACTTTGGTGGAAAAGGGGTACGGAGCGAGGTTTCTGTAGATTTAAATTACATTATAAGAAAGGAAGCGTGTTAATGACGCGCTCTGAACTCGTGCTGAATATATGTGAGCCTGTGTAGCGATTCGCAACTTAGAAAGATTTTAAATCAAAAGAGTCCGCTACGCATCCTTACACGGCTCAACTTGCTCGCCCTGCTCAGCTTCCTGGCACGACATAGCTCGTACTCTGCTAGAGAGCCACAAAGCTTCACAGCTACGGTACGCATCCGTAGGTGCAGGTGCTGGTTCCAACTGTATAGTAAATAATACTTTGATTGAATATGGAAGAACGGCTATTTCTATGATTGATTTCAATGGCTCATCTTTCGCTTTACATTCACATTTACAATTTTTTTCTAGGTAGTAAGAAACTCAGACAAGTAATTTACTTATTTAAAATTAAAAGATCTAATTACTCGTGGCCCTGCAGGACTAATTGCAGTCCTTGTTTCGAGTTCACCTCGATTAAGTTTGACGTAATCATTGCGTTTACTACTCACTATTTACTATAACACAAAGCCGGTAAAAATAAAACAATCTGAAAGACAGGACCGGTTGATTGGAAAGGTCAGTTTAGATACTACTTTTTAATTATGTTCGATAGTAAAGTATCATATTAACTGGATCTAAAATTTATGACAAAATGTGCTTTGGAATTGGGAATTCAAATATCGGCAATAATCGGCAAAAACTACTAATACACATGCTCCTTAAATCGAAACTTCAAACATATCACCAAAACAAACAAAGGTCAATGTCCTATTAATTTAACCGACCATCCCAAACATCGGAATGAGTAAACAAAGTGATTACGCTCGGCCACAAGGCGTTCGCCAAATGTTCGGTGTCACCTCATCGCACCGCGTCCACCCACGCGACATTTACTGTAATTGCTCAATTTCAGTGGCAGATCGATTTAACTGGCAAACAAGTGACTGTTGTAAAGTGATGTTGGAGTGATAATGTTATTGTGAAGTAGTGAAAAGGGACGATATAAGTATGTTTTCTTTGTATATACCTAAAAATTCATGCAGGGTTCCACGATTTCCATCTTATGGTAAGAGCGTCCATGCCTATAGACATCATTAATTGTATGTTATTTATAAACCCATCGGGCGTCCCGTGTACCACGTTACAGGATTTATAAAAAAATAAACAAGGGCCTCTCGATAAGCATAATGAGGCAGTAGAAGGGTATAATGGACAATTATTAAATCTTTCATTCATTTCGTTCAATATGTTATGGACCCATGTGGTTGTCACTAATGAGGACTAATGTTATCATTTTTTGACTATCGATTAATGATGCATTGTCATAAGTTGAAATTTTTTTTCGTCAGACACTCTACTATCACTAAAAGATTTTACTTAGGGATAACGTTTCTTTAATGGTAAAAGTTTTTAAAAAGGTTCATAGTTTTGAAGTTTATCGAGTATAACATAACAAACAAACAATTATAAAAACAAATAACAAATATACGAATATTTTTCTTTATCTTATAACTACACAATTTACCACATCCTTTACTTTATTTTAATTTCCTGATATTTTTTTGACGTCGCCGTATCGAATAATGTTATCTTCAGTTCAACTGATGCGTTTAAAATATTATTTTATAATTTTTTATAGATCATACATACCCTTTGATGTTAAGGTATTATTTGGCGTTCAGCAAAAATTGCCGAACCGAATGTGCCGGCCTGAACAAGTTAGTAGCGTCCCTAAAAGTTCAATTACAGCGTCGCCCTAATAATTCTCATGAATCATACCTATATCGAGTGTTTATCTAATCAGAGTGACTCGTTATCTGAACAATGAGCAACCTTTGTGCACTTTCCAAATATATCGTGAAATGTATTTTACTGCCTGTACTCCTCGCAAACATGTCAAATATTTAGCCAGCATGTCAAGTGAAAATTATTTCTTTTTTTTTTTTGCAAATCGATCAACTGCACGATTGAAGTTATCCTATTAGTGGGTACGCACTCTCATTATATTCATTATACTGGATAAGTTTTCTACCGTTCTGAAAAAGGACACTTGGCTTCAGACCACAGTTGTTACCTCTTCGCTAAGACACCAAATAGCGAAAACGACAAAAATCGGTTCTTCACATGATATATGACAGTCGCCCAAGCGAGTGTTCTACCACGTCTTTTACCACAAGACTTCCTGTGTAACCAAAACAGCAAAACAGGTTCAGTCAGTAACGGTCAGAATATGTCAAGGGAAAATCAACCTTGCTGTTTTATGACGTGCAAATTAACTTCACACGTAGGGTGAAGTTTTGGCCGAATGTACGTAAGTTTTTACGTTACGTAAGTTATATATATTAATACCCGCCTATTATGTGGTTATCCATTAATCAACAACCTGTTATGTTTACTTTGAATAATAATTCGTTGCGAACAGAATTATTAATAGGCGATAATAATTAAGTTTTTCATTGTTTTTCCTTTGTTACGGTGCAACAACTTATCATAATGCTGATGGCTACAATCGCCCGATTAAACCGGGTCAAAGTGAAACAAAGATAATGACAAACAAATAAATAGAAAATGTTTGGATTCGTACTTAATTTAAATATTTTAATGTTTGGAAAAGTGCCGGCTATAGTAAGACAGTGCAGGCAACTAAATATTACGAACGTGGCGTCATTTTCAGAAATAGCAATTTCGAACCTTAGTTCATAAACCAAATAATCTTCTTTACGGTCAGATCGGACCACCAATTCTATCGTAAAGCATCTAACCAACCATCGGCCAACCAGCTTTAGGTTGTCAAAGAACGTTGTCGATATGGTTACCAAGGTTGGGTTCGCATTAGGGTGTTACCACACCAATCGACCGTCGATCGACGAACGCCTTGTCGCCGAGCGACGTTGCCTGTTCCATTCTACCATAGATCGACGTCGATCGATTGGTGTGGTAACACCCTTAGTCTTTTGATGCGAATCGTAGCACGGGTTGAGTTATTTAAATTAGACTTATGTTTTGAAATGAAAACATGCAGGTTTTATTTGCTATATTAATTAAATAATTCATCCTTTTTCAAAAGTATCCATACTAATTCATTGATGACTATAGAAATAGTTTGATACATGTTGACATTACAAAGCTCTTAGTGACTAAAAATCAGATAAAAGGTGACCATACAAATAATAATGAGCCTTTTTATATCTTCCCATAGAATTCAATTTCCATTTCAATGCGTTCTAAATAGTAGTAAAATAAAACAAGAAATATTTTGAAAATTTATTTGGCATAATTTTGATAATAATAAGCCCACTTGAATCGTCAATTTCGGGAAAGAATCCCTTAACTCCCTACACCCACCCGGAAATGTTTAATCTGAAAATACCTTCGATAGAAATTTTATTTTCTACATTTGACCTAGTTTCTTCAAGTATTGAGCTTACGATAAAACTTGGTTAAACTGATATCGACAAATAGCAAAAATATTTAAGCTATTGTATTTTTTTTCATTTAGAGTAAAAATACTCTTTGGACCAGGTACCTTTTTAAAGAGCTAAGAAACCATGAAATAAAGTTTTGAAAGCAGCGGAAAAATACCTATATTTTAAATAGTAAAAGGACTTTTTCTATAGCTGTTTACATATATAAACCAATTCTTCCTTGTGAATATTTGTAAAATATACTCCCTATCCTTGTTGTAGATCTTAAACAAACAATACTTCTTCATTATCATTTAATATGTTCAAAACTTATAATAAAAATAGGTATATGGAAAGTGTATGCCAATATTTTATAGTATTATACAGTACATTTTTCTTATAATACTTTTTCAATCAGTCAGTTTCAGTACAATATTTCATCATTTTTTAGAATCATTTTTAATTTTTTATACTGTTTTTATAGCCGGGAAACGAAAGCGACCCGTCCGATGTCAAACACCAGAACTTGCCACGATAGAATTATTTGGTAAATAAGTGTAAGCTTATTACTTCCGAATAATGAATACGACTATGGTTTGTAACATAAATTACAAATATATATACAAACAAAGTTTATGCATAAAATAGTTCAGATTTAGATTTTCTTGATTATTCATGTAGTTCACTGACGTTTAGAATATACATAAGTTTTTCCTAAAACATATAGTCCTGGAATATTCAAAAGTAGAACGAATAAGTACCTCTTGCTTATCCAAGAGCTCTTGGATAAGCGTGTTATATCCTAGCTTTCATCATCACGTTCCGTCAGGTAGGATGGAGGACAAAATATGCGTATCCAATACGATATTTAAAAAAAACTGATAATAAGTTCCTCACATTAATAAAGTTCTTTATTATAATAGCTTGTTTTCGTATTATTTATATTTTAATACACACATAGTGACGTACAAACCTGGCTCGTATGCATCACCTGCACTGGATTACGTACAGCAAGATAAGCCACTTAAATTAATCCTAAACACAAGGTCATATACTTTAAAATGCAGTATTTAGTGTAAAATGACTTATAACTAAAGGATAATACACAGGACCTTATTACTAATGGAATTAAGAATCTTCAATCTTCATTGTTACGGCCGCACTACGAATTTATCCTTTGTCTTTAATTTGTATACGCCTAAATTTGCTCGGCAAAATCTATAATTAAAACCGTCTTGAGTAACCATTAGACATCTATGAGTGCAGTCGTCAGTGCTCCCCTACTACTGGAAGGGTACTACTACCATGCTACACAAGGAACCCCTGTATAAATGTTTCTAGGTTCCACTAGTTTAGACTGTGCCTTGTTTGCAAATCAGTCAGTCAGCGCTAGCATTTTATTAAGTATAATAGTAAATGAGAATATTAAAACTACGCCTATTCACAACCGATGAATAAACTCCAATCTTACTTTATATCATTCCAGGTTTACAGTACCGCCAACTTATAAGGCTAAAATATGAACTAAACTTGTTGTATGACACTTACATTAAAAACCTCATTCCTGCATTGAATGTAGCGGCACTTTTGACTGCGCCGATAATTTGTTCGAATTGTTATAAAATATCAAAAAGGTGATCTGTCAAAACTGTCACCAGCCCACGTTTCGTTTTCGTTGATTGTACGTAATTGTCACAGCGCGGGCGTGGATCGGGCGTGACTGAACTGCAGATCGATCAATTGGTTTCCTACTTCGTTATTAAATGTTAAGATAATACTGTGTTATTACCTACGTAGGTATCGAGTACTAGCTGACATGTGGTAGTAGGTATTTTAATATTTTTATAATAACTAACTTCGTCTAACTGAATGGCGCCAACACTGCAGGGGATTCGTTTGCGAATCTGAGCCTGGAATCGAACCAAAGGTCCTTGTAGGTTGTTGAAGCGGTCATCTCATGCATATCATCTACTGCGACACAAATGAAGAGCAGGCATTTAAGGGATTAAGTTGATTTTTTAGGAGTTCAGAGATTCTTCCTTCCCTCAGGAGACAGATATGCACTGCATGATAAAGACCTCCCCCTAGGGTGTATAGCCCGCCACTGTTTGTTCGATCAATAAATTTAAAATACTTTATTCAGTACCATTCAATAAATATTTCTTTTTTCAATCCTTTGGCGCTAGTAATGACTTAAAAATTGTATGTAAAACCGATTTAAAAACCAAAAACCCAATCACATTAATTTCAACATTGTACCTGCCGCTCTTCGGAACTAAAGCAATGTAATTTCTAGTATATACCTAATCTAGTTTATACATGCTTTATTCCAGAAAAGTCTCAGTTCCAGTAAGTTTAATAAAAACCTAGACAAGAACGGTTCTACAATAAATTCAACACATAGGTACTGCAACGTTTGCTTGTGCTGTATATAATAAAAGAGGTTATCGCACAAACAAACTTGCTGGCAACTTACAAATCTGTCATAATTTGTAATTTGATTAACAGATAGAATATATAAGAATGTTCTAGAGCATTCTGTTGTAGGCAACGGCCTCAGTAGTATTAAGATTATAAAAATTGTATTTCTTTAAGTGTATCTATCCTGAATATATAAAGTGAATCGAGTTAAATGGTTGTTCTCTTTTGTAGTTGGAAGCCCTCCTAGTAATAGGAATAAACCATCTCGTACCCGGTACTGTAGAGTACCTTCGAATTAATTTCTACTAAATAAACAGAGCTATTTTACCAGGTCCTGTTCCAGGTATAGGCTAGGATTAAATTGCTTTGTTGAAGTATGCCAATCCCTCCGCTCTGTATAATCTACAGGTAGTCCAGAATCTCTTCTGCCGCAGGGCCACGGATGCTCCGTGGTACGTGCGAAACGCAGACCTGCACAGAGATCTCGACTTACCTACTATATACAACAATACCTTAGGACGCTCTCCACCGCTTTTTTCAAGCGATCCGAAGAGCACCCTAACCCATTAATTCGCGAGACAGTAAATTACACTACTCCATCTATGCCGTCGAGGTACAAAGTCCGTAGACCGAGATTGGCACTCTCGGACCCTCCCGATTAGCTCTCGGCGTAACTGGACCAGCTTAAGGCTGCCCAGGCCGAATAACCATCATCCCAAATGTCATTTGCACCTTAAGTGATTAAGTATTCTCAGCGGGTGATCCTCTAGCGGGTCCCTGCTTGCGGTCATTGAGTTCGTGGGGTACCCATTTGTCAAGCTTTTTTACCTTGCCAATTTGACGCAAATGGACCAATATTGTTTTGATGCTAACATCGAAAGCTGCTGCTAATTCAGCCGTGGATTGAGTTTCATCAGCTTCCACAATTGCCTTTAATTCGTCATTGTCGACCAAAGTTTTCGGACGACCACGGGGTTCATTTTTCAGGTCAAAATTTCCAGAACGGAATCGGGTAAACCAATAACGGGTGGTGCGTTCGTTTGTAGTGTTCGCTCCGTAAACGTCGTTGATGTTGCGTGCCGCTTGTGCCGCTTTGCTGCCACGACGGTACTCATACTCCATAATTACTCGAATTTTTAACTTATCCATGATGACGAAAAATGTTCGAATGCGTTGAAAACAAAACACTAACTATTAAACAAATGACGATTTTAGAAAAATAATTCCATGTTTGTCAAATAAGATTAATTTGAAATTAGAATTATCAGCCAAAAAAAAATATTTTCATTTGAAATGGCCAGTACGGCAAAACGGCAACCTATTATAAAAGCACGCAAAATGGAGTTTGCTAGATAAGCCAAACTAATCTTTAAGAGAAATCCATAGATCACTATTAAATTGGAGCTCAGCTCAGACCCCGGGAATTGTCTTCCAAAAAATCCTAACCTAACCCGCCCGGCATATACTGTTCGGGTTTTCTGGATTTGTTCGAGACGAACCGAATGTGCTGACGTCCCGGAAACTGCGTAATTGCTTCAGCTCGGCCTTGTCGCTCAACAAATACTGCCGAACCGAATGTGCGCTCTTGAGATGCCGTTTAAATACAAGTCTTAAATACGTCTAACGTGTTGTTTTGCCGTTCATTCACAGCTTACGGTCGGCATCTATAACGCTCGAATTAAATTATGTAGAGGCATTTGATTTTTTTAGTTTATTTGGTGTTAATTACTTTACGACGGCAGTGTGACGGCGTCGCGCCGTGCCGGTGTCGGAGGACGGTTATCAATTGTTGCTCATAGGGTGGCTGAGAAATGGTGTCGGTTATCGAATAGTTCCTAGTATTTATGTCCTGCTATCTTAGTGTAGCGAACGGATGTGAATCATTGTGGAATTTAGTTTAAACTTTTTGGAGTAATGAACATTTCCAAAAGCTTTAAAACTTATTAGTAAGCAGAATCTTATTTAGCGTAAAAAATCTTTTGACCATTGGCAGTCTTGGTATACATAGGAAATCCCGGATTTGAGGCCAGGGCAGGGTTAAAAAATATAATATTTTGGTATAAAGTCTGAGACATTTTCTATTTATATATTAGGTATGCATAGGTTGCATGATCTGTCATTACAATCTATGCTTATTTTGGGGCGTTTCATCTCTGATCGTTATCTAAGGCACAATCAGGTACTCTACGGGTCAAAACTCGTGACATATATTTGGAAGCAGACCAAACCAAGTGTTCCCTGTATTGTATTGAAAAGCCTTATGGGGCAAGCCATTGTTTGCGTTATTTTATTTATATACAAGATACGGTTTATGATAAGAGAGAGATTAAATGATGATAAGATGGTAGAACCGGTGAACCGTCTTATCATCATTTAAACACACACATTTCTTTGTATGACCAATGTAGTACAATGCAACAGATATCACAACTGTCCAGAGAATCGTGATTCAGATATCATTTAGTAAATATTCGGATGCAGACTTTCGAAACCAGTTTCCATCACGTTATAGCCCGCGTGCGCATGCGCACGTACTGCTAATTGTGTTGGCGTCAATATTGACGTTTGAGATAACATGGCGAGAACTGAGATAAATATGATAAATTAGAGGCGCTACCCACATATTTGGACCAGCGTTATTGCGCACTCCCGGAATTAATCGTATATATGTGGATTAACGCTCAGTAAATGTGCCGCCAGGCTTATGCCGATCGGGTTTTGGCAAGAAGAACGTATTGTGCAGACTACCCGATCGACACGAGCGGAACAATTATGATAACTGCTTCGGGCGGCCTTAGCGTTCTACAAGTACTGCCGAACCGAACGTGCCGGCTTAAACATGTCCTCCTAGAGACTGCGCAGAGCTCGTCACTACATAATCTGAGGTCAATGTGCAAAACAAAATGTCAAAGATGAGACTTGAGGTTTTATATATAATACGTCAAATTAATTAATTTTCATGAAGACAATATGTAATATTGATTGATGTTTGAATTGTTTGTTCTGTTTTAGATTGAAGTCTGTTTGGCGATCTTTCAACTAGTGACTATCTACCAGTTCAAACCTCGCCAGTAAAACTATTTTCTTACTATTTGTTGCGTATAAAAAATATTGTTGCGTAATATTAATTTTTGTAAATGGCAAGGCACCCAACCGTATCCGGATCCGACCCTCCCTAGAAATAGTTTTTTGTCACTTCTCGTCCGCAACACAAAAAGTTACTTAGAACGGCCGTTCAGTAATAACTTTCATGCAGTTATCTAATAGCGTAAACTGTGACACTAAATAATGATTGCACCTGGATTACCTTCATACTTTGGTAAGTGCTTTGGCCATTTTTCTCAACACTATTAAAAGCTACATATCTACAAACCTACAAATATTGAAATAGTGTTTTATGTAACTATTTTAATAAGTTCAAACACTGGAATCTAATCAAGATGCAAAGTGAACCGGAAACTATTTAACTATTTATTTAACCGATTCAATTTAATTTAGTAAATCGAGGGGCAGTGTTACTGAAGTATCAATACTGTATCATGTATCGTGAGGTATTCAATACTGAACAGCTTACAAATCTGTGTCAAACCGCTTCGCGAGAAAACTGCAAACCTGATCTTTTCATACAAAGAAATAAACATCCGATGATATAACTCAATATTTATACCTCACAAATCGAACAAGTGAAAAAGCTCAATTTATTATTTCGACCGAAAAAAAATAAGGTTTGCGGGTTAAAACTTTCTCTCAAACATTTTATTTATTTATTGTATAATTTGACATATTTAAGACCTGTCTGTATGTTTGTCAGAGCCTGCGCAGCTGTCACTGGTGTATTGAATTACGCTTGATGCATATTAGTTGACATGTTGACTTGGCTGAGACATAGCTGAGTATGGAATAGGTTAGTACAGAAGGCATTTTATTTTTTAATTCGATATTGTGTTTAGTAGAAATAAAGTACCTTACCCCTAGGATAGACAGATGTACGAAAATTCAACGTAGGATAATTTGCTGACTTTAATTTAATCATTATAGAATTTCCTACAATGCGTTTTTCAGTTAAAACTCTTTCAAATACAAAATATTTCAATAAGGGGTGCACCCATTTAGAAGGAAATCCTTATATTGATGCTTTAGAAAAACCCATTCGATAAGTGACGTAGTGGGATTATCACCTTATTTGTCCTACAAAATAAAGTTCAAAGTACGTTACACACGTAACGAACTTTGACCGCTCTCACCGTAAAATTGTACAGAAATATTGCATAATTTATAGAATTATTCCATAGGTTCAAAAATAGGTTTCTGTATGTAAAGCGGGACGAAATTTCTCCCAACTAAATCACTCACTCTCCAGATGCAATTGTGATGACCAGGCCACGGCCCAGATATGACGAAGAAATGTATGCAAAACGTGTTATATTACTAGTGTTGATGTAATTATTAATGGGTGCTAATTAAACGGACTTCATTTTAATAGCATTATACGCCACAAAAAATCTATATTGCCATCTAAATTAATAAGTCAGCCACAACCGACGAGCGTCTAAATAATACTATCTTAGCCACTAAAAATATGTTGACACATGATGTTTTTTGTTGTAAAATTTTGAATTATCATCCAATTTCGATTATGGCGTTTCGCCGGGTGCTGCCGCACCACGCTCGCTTCGCTCGCTCGGCTCGTGCATGCGATAAATGCAGCCTAACATTAACCTAACCTAAATTTTACTACAGCACTTTCTGTAGAATATTTAGTAGGCGTTGCAAAAAAGACAAATTAGTGTATTAGAGGCTTTTTGATTTTCCCGTGGCTTAGTTATAAAATTAGAAGTTTGATCACGTGGCCAATAAAGAAATTTGTGGTTTGACTTATAATTTCCCAATATTAATACTTTAAGAGAAGAATGCAGGATTGACAGATTATTTTATTGTAATCGTCTAAAAAAATTAAATGAGGTCTCACAATATATCAATCCATACTTTTTCACGTATCTACCTATAAAGAAACGTATTACATACGATGTATTCCTACAACACCTTCCCACCTACAATACCCTTTATAAAGCCGAAGTTAAAGATGTATTTACGCTCTGATCATGAATGTAACAGTTTTTACTTACCTATGATGAAATAGCATATTTAGAATATTTTTGGATTTTTACGCGCTTTGAAAAACGTAATTACCTGTATTATTACGTCACTGTTTATAAACGTGCTCGAAAATGTATGAAGTACATATGTACATACAGAATAAACGCAGTTGATGCGTTTGAGTCATTTGACTCTAACATCACCAAACTATGTAAATAGATTTGTTCCAATGTAAATTTATGTTGTAAGGTAATATTTTACTTTTCATAAACACGTTTTTTATCGATATTTATGGTAAAACTCCGATTTAATGTATGATTACGTATACTTATTATAGTTTAAGTTAGCCTGACGAACAAGCTAAGCCAAAATCAATTTTAACATGATTGTCTGAAAATAAAAAAGTTTATATTACATATAATATAACAATATATTTATGGTTGCGGCCACAAATATGACCGTGTAATGACTACGGTTTAAAAAAAATTGATTACCCATTAAAGTATACATTATAGTTATATTCGTAATAGGTAGTTTAGGAACAGCAAAACTAACAATTGCATATTATTATAGTTTTTGAGTGTGCTCCTAAGTACAGATTTTGTTTTGCTAAGCCAAATCT
Organism: Marasmarcha lunaedactyla; assembly: GCA_923062675.1. Lineage (NCBI taxonomy): Eukaryota > Metazoa > Arthropoda > Insecta > Lepidoptera > Pterophoridae > Marasmarcha > Marasmarcha lunaedactyla. The sequence continues at coordinate 9,697,363 of OV281358.1, forward strand.
ATAATTAATAGTGCCCTTAGTAACAGATTGACGTCTCCGAGTGCGGCCGTTAGTTCGTTAAATATTCAGCAAGTAAAATATTATTAAGAACTAGGATAGGTTAAAATTTAGTTCTTTAGTAAATAAATTGCAATAAATCTAACAAAGGAAATGGGCTGTTTTAAATGAAATTTAAAAGGCCAAGAGGGTCATAAATGAACGTCCCATTTCTAAAACCGACTCTAGTGCATTGTGCATTATTTTTATCATTATTTCATCATCATACATAAAAAGGTTTACAAAAACATTTACACTGATATTTCTATTCCGTAATTTTAACAATTGAATTTTTATAGGTACCTACTTAGTTATAATATGTTTGGTACAACGATATAGAGTGTAAAATAAGACAATTAAGCGTAGTACGTCCTTTATACTTTATCCAGAAGTATATACAGTTTAATTATATACAGTTTAATTATACACAGTTTAATTATATAGATACAGTTTAATGAAGCTAAAGAAAACGCGGTTAACGCGTACGATTCACAATTAGACCCTTGTCGCACACTATCACCAATTGTAACATATTCAAGAAAAAATCCTAAACTCGAGTTTATCAGAACCCATTGAAAAGATCCACTATCCGCCTTCTGGTTCTACCATGAGATCAGCTCGAAGGTACCAAATTATTGTATTGTACACACATTTAATATGTTGCTTACAATAAACTTAAATAAGTATGTTGAAAAAATATCATAGGATGACAAAACTGCTAGTTACTAGAAGTCCCCGCGGTTTCACCCGCCGATTCTGTAGAAATTTCGGGATAAAAAAATACCTGTGGCTCCGGGATAATTAAGTAAAAATATATTTTTGGTGGTATAAAAATATTCTCTTTACAGAACAATGTTTTGCAAAATAGGTTTAAAAACCCGAAAATTTTTTGCTGTTTCTAATTTTCAGGTAAGTACTTATATTTCAAAAAGGGCTCGATAAGTTGATTAAATAAACCTACCCCTTTTATTAACTGTTTCTTGGGGCACCCTTGTAACAAGATATTTTTCACATAAGAGTTTAATAAAAACCCAAAACGTGGAACATATTGGGATTAATGGATACGTAGAACAAATGCCGATTGACAAAAGCTACAGCTGTCAATGTCAGTGCCACGAATGACATGATTTTGGAAAACCAAACGTGTGAATTGGACAAGTGTAATCAAATAAGAAATATTACTTTGATCTTTAGTGAACAAGTTCTAAATTAATAAATACAATAAGGTAAACCTTAGAACGAATCAATTCAGTAACACACGAGCTATTTCGCTATTTCAACCTTTCACTAACATAGATTGAATGTTGTAATTATTGACCGACTTCCACTAAGTAGGTTAGGCTTTTGCCCTTTTATTAGTTGTATAATCAAATAAATTTATACATCTGATGCTATAATGTTGAAAGATTTAGCGTCTTTGTAAGATTCGCGATTGTCAAACGCTACGTTTAGTTTTAGGTTAAAAACGGGGCCAAAGAAATTAATTTTAGTTTAAAAATTGCTAAAAAATCTTGCGGTCGTTTTGTTAACCTATTTGTTTAACTACAGCGTGACAACATTAAGTATGCAGTTTTAACATGAGTCAAATAATCAGACCAAAAAAAATATGACAGATCAAGTTCAAATTATCTACCCCAATATGAGATAACTAAGCATAATCTAGTATTTTAGAGGGCTGGGTTTCCTGGTCAGTTTTGTTCAGAGTCGTCGAACGAGAACACGTCGGATTCTTTACTCAATACGCATAAACTGATAGACTTGACGATTGTAACAAAATGGAACAAGTTAAATTCGAAGAAAAAAATAAATTGATACGAAAAAAATATATTGATGAGAAGTTTCATATTTTATACCAAGCTTCAAAGGCACTTACACCGTTTTAATATCGTTCACTTTTTCATAAAAATATTGAATTTTATTACCTATAACAGGAAAGATAACTGATATTCACACTTTAAAAATAAAAAAAATTAAATTAAATTAAATAAAAATTTAATTAAAAAATTAAAATTTCCCTTCAGTACAAGTCTTACAACTTACAATCATAGTTTAATACTTTTCATAGGGACAGTAATAATCAATAAAAATTGGGGTTTCTCCGTACTAAGCGACTTAATTAATTAGCGAGTGCGCGTTTTGTCCAGTCGCGGGGGTAAGGGTGAGGAACCGGGTAGATACAGGGTTATACCTTTGCTACTATCATTATAAATGTGAAAGTTGGTATGTTCGTTTCTCAAAGACGCTAGATAAGCCAAACGATATAATACGACTCAGGAGACTATGATAATAGGCTAATTGACTAGTTTTAAAAAACCGTCTCACATTATTTTGTAGTGTATAAGGACCCTAGATATTGGTTTTTATTGATTTTAAGTATTTCATTCAAAAAAACTGATTACAAAGTACTAAGATATACGACACGTCGATATTGGCCTGTGACGTCAAGGCACGGCATGCACTGACAGAAACAAGATTTTTACGTGCCTGACGTCATTTAAAACTCAGCCAATCAAAACCGTTTAATGGATTGATGTTCCAACTGAAACTAGATAAGTTTATTTGTGTTTTTTTTTTTTTTTGAGGAAATATTAATTATCGTTTATGTCTAGTAATACGAATTGCAATTAAAATACATAATCTATGTGGATGGTAATAAATATTTCATTATTTTTGATTATTCTGTTGATATGCCACTTTTATTCCTAGTTCCTACACCCTATTCATGTTCAGACCACTAAGGCTTAGGGTGTGGTAATACCCTTAATAATCACTGGAGGGATATCAGCCTCTCCCAACTCAGGGGTGGCGTCAGACAATTGTAGGCCATCACGCCTATTGCGGGTTGGCAGGCTAAGCATTCCTTCATATAAATGTATAGGTGCATGGGATTCGACATGGGATCGACGGTAGATCGATTGGAGTGGTAACACCCTTACACTTATCTGAGACGAAATGGTCGAATAAAAAACAACTTTCTTTTCTATTACATAGTTTACACATTTGTGCATAGCATTGTATGCATAGATTGTGCCACCGTTTTATGTATACCAATCTTCATTTTAGCTAGGAATTATATAACACAACAGAACATGACATTTCTGCAAAATCCGACAACCGCGTGAATGGTTGCTGCACACGTCTTTGTATTAAAGTAGGTATATCAGTCCAATAGATACGCGCAGCCGTGTCGCAATGCTCTGGAGAGAAATATTAGATAATCTAAAAAATATATATATAAAAAATTCAAAGAAATATAAACTGATGGTATGAATGGTTTTGTTTTAACAAAGTTAACCATGAATTCTACAATGTTTATAAAAATGTAATTTAGAGCTGCATTCAAATTTAGTATGAATGTATGCCAAAATATAATTAGAACGAGAATAACAAGAAAGAAAGAGACAAAGCTAGAAAAAAGCACTCAAATAAAGCTCTAGGTTTTTATAACCAGCTAAGAGTAGAAAGTAAGTAAATTTCTGTTCAATAAACGAATTAACCGATAAATAAGTGAGCATTCGTGTGGGCAGATATTTATGTTTGCTTGTGTGCAGTATGATATGTTCCATACAAATTGATTAGCAGCACAGCGGGGTGTCACGATGATGGCGTATTAAGCCAGTCTTCCATCTAAAGAAGTCTATGGAATATAATATGAAAAAACAAACTCTTCAATGGTTTCAAGTGGCGGTAAATAATATCTTCTCATATCTATTAGGTGGTATACAAGATGCATATTATTATTATGACTATAGAGCTCCAAAATGTATTTAAACTTACTTTATTAAGCTCTAAGTAATATGAGTAGTGACCACCTTACTAAATTCTAATACTGAGTTTCAATGCTAACAATTTCTTTTACATATTGACGTCTACCACAAGCTCTGAAATACCTTCGTGAAGAAGAGCTGGAAAGGAATATCACGGGAGTCATTTTTTTCCAAATAGAATTACAATTTATGATTCTTATTTATATCTGTAAGCTCGGAAAGTTCCCGTCTCCAAATGACGGATCTCCGAAAACAGCACACGCACTTGCATCGCGGGATCCAGCCATCACCCTCCTGAACCATATTGGAGGGAAGTGAGCGACCCGTCACCCGACGCTGCCATAAGAAGAGGTCCTTGAGTGACAATTACAGTTTAAACATTAATCGGGACAATGATAACGAATCCAAAATAAACATATATTTTAATAGCTTTAGTGAAGCTCGTGTATGTAGGATAATGTATCAATATTTGAACCAATCCATTTCATATTCTTGGAGTTAAAAATATTACCACTTACTTCACCCAAAATTTACTAAATATTATCAAATTTGTCCACTCGTCAGATGACTCGTTGCAGATAACTAACGCAAGATCTCTAATCAATCATGCACACTGCAAGTCAACAAGCATCGAGATCACAGGATCGTTGCAAACACTTTAACGTGACATTTTCTGGTCTACGGGGGTTTGGAAATACGGGAATTCTCTTTGGATGTCGAATTTGTGGAAATTAAATGTTGGGAGTGGTCCGCTTTATTTTTGGTGTAGCAGGATGTGCTATTTGCAGAAATTTTATATTAATTTGGTTAATGTGTTGTTTTTCTTTTGTTCAACAATTATTACCGAAATTAAAAGGTGGGTCTTTAAACGATAGGTCTTGCCCTAGTAGGCGTTGACATGATTATGAATAAACATATATGTTTTTTTCGTGTAAAGACGAATTTAAATCAATTAAGTATGCATGTTTTCTCGCTGTGCAAATCCAGAACAAGAGGTTTGCTTTCTTTGGGACCATACAAGTTAGTACGTTTTTCTAGTATATAACCTATAATTTATATGAAGTTTGATACTTGGGGAGGAGGGAGAGTTGCCGAACTAACAGATGCAGATAAGAATAATTTTGTATAGACACAGGAAGACATTGTACAATTATCTTGAAAAAAATTGTGAAAAAAAAACCCGTGAAGTTTCTTGCCAGTTCATCTTCACGAAGGTTTCTCCGAACTAGTGGTAGAGTCATGCTTTATTTGAAGTCAATAAGAACGAGTAATTGTCAATGTTGACAAATCATTATTTGAGTTTAGAATTTGAATGGTAAAGTATTTAAAATAATGCAAATGTCGACTTATCAAGTTACTTTTATCAACACATTTTTTGTCGATGTTTGTGTGCACAGCAGTTGTTTGCCCGGTCATCGATAGCTGATCCTATCGTAGATATAAATATTAAATAAATAAATAAACAAATATTTCTAACAACTACTCCACATTATCTAGCCCAAATTAAGTATCATTAAAGAACTTGTTTTATGGATACTAGATAACGGATCAATAAACTTAAGAAATATATAAGCACACATAGATATTTTTTTTATATATAAATATATTAGAAATAAACTTAAATAAACGTTAATACACATCCGTGACTAGAAAGCAAATATAATAATACGTCTGCCCCTACCAGGATTCGAACCCGGGACCTCTGGCATAGAAGGCAAGGCTACTTACCTCCACACCAAACAGGCCGTCAGATATGTTCGATACAGTACTTATTTATAAATATTTATAACATTAAGCCAACAATATCAATGTGATTAACAATTTTTTTAAAATTATAAACGGAACTATGCGTTGATGACAGCTATGGTGGTGCGCAATACAATATTTAAGAACTTTTACCTAGATTAGCTTAGATATCTCATAAATGCTAGACAGTTCTTTAAATTAATTAAAGGCAACAGGGAAGGGTAAAAGATTTTGAGTAGGCCAAACAGCAACAGGGCAAATATTACATGGTTTTCTTTTACGTGTTTTGTACCATATTTTCTTCAAGTTGTATAATATTTTGTTTATAAAATGTACCTCTTTAAATGGAAACAATTAAATATTATAGTAATTATAATTCTTTAAAGCTTCTAATATCAGAACAAAGTTCAAAATGTATTTTTTTTTATTGAAACACCAATTTTGACGTCGTCAAGTCACAATTATAATTTAAAAACCAGTTTCTTTTAATTTATTACCCAACAAAAAACATGCAATGATTTTCTAAATGTTCCTGATAGACTTTTCGCGAAAGAATTTTATATAGAACTAGACTTACACAATTTTTTTTTGTAAATGAAGTATAATAATATTTTATAACCGTGTACGTACCTCAGAAGTCTCCGTATAAATCTCTCCGTGTTCGTCTTCATAAGTAATGTTGATGTAAGCAACGGTGTCGCTCATAAACCGCTCATCGCCCGGTCCGTAGCGGACCGACTCCAGCTCGTTTCCCGCCGAGTGACACCCCACTAACGTCACCACCCACCCCAAGGAAACCAAACCCTTCCACAAATCCGAACGCATTTTAAACACTTAACACTGACACTACACAAAAAAAGAAAACCTGGTCTGTCACTGCCTCATTTATCACTGGCAACTAACGAACGACAAAAACTTTTTATCTCGAAAAAAAAAAACGTTATCGTCACTTTTAATTCGCGTTTTTTATCGGTTAGTTGGTCGTTTTCGTCATAAATAGGAGTGTGGCTGCGGCCGCTGCTGCTCCATGGCCCGCGTGATCTCGCACTGGTCACCTGAAACAATGGAGCTGACGTAAGGTTCGGTTCGTTCAGACGCATGTATCACGCAACCTAACTGGTCGCGCCGACCGGTAGGCGGCTGACAGGTTCGCTTTCATGTAATAAAATTCAGGTCTAATTGAGCCGCGTAAGGTTGGACAAAGGATTCATGATTTTTATATGGGTTTTTTTAATGTAAAGAAAATTAAGTAGATTGTTAACTGGGGCGGGGGATTCTCAATGTAAATACATTATAACTTTAATGACTTTTTCTTAATCATTGACATGTCTTATAAAAATAGGAAAAGTTTCCGTTGGGGATTCCGAACGGTAAAGTAGGTGCCTTCTAAAGTCTGTTACCAAGCAAAACTAATTTCTATTTTAGCCTATTTTTCTACCAAAACCTAATTCGTGAAGACGTTGATGGCTCAATAAATAATCCTTTAGTCTAGTAATAAAACTAACTTAGGTTATTTATTTGTTACCTAGAAAAATAAGGTTAGGCAATAGGTTTATACCTAAATTGGTAGTTGTTTGAACGATTTTAGGTAAATAAAAAAGTTCTGACATTCAGTTTTTGAAACATCGAAATTAGATTTTTCTATTCGTTTTGAAAGAAATCTAGATGTTTACGTATCTAACTGCGCTAGAAGATATGTATGCAAATATTTTACGAACATATTTTATCACTACTTGTTTTTACATTAATTTAATCCGTACTTTGTGGTATAAATAAAATTGTAACTATGCGATAAGATTGACGCAATTCTAGATATTTCTATCTTCTTTTTAATTAATCTTCATCACTGGAGATATTCAATAAAACTAAGATTTTTTTTTCAAATTTCGACTACATGTATCCGACATGTTTGCTGGCAATTGCTGGTCTTTTTTTTTCTTCAGAATAAAAAGTCACACGTGCATTACATTTTATTTTGAAATGCTACGAGGATAGGTAAAAAAAATCAATTATCCCTAGTCTCTACATTACATGGATGTTATACTAACATGAGATCTCTTCAAATATTATAATGAGAAACGAAAATTTTGTTTGTATTTTTTAAATTAATAAACTTTAAGACAACCAAACTGATTTTAACGTTTACTTTACAAAGTTTTTCTGTGGGAAAAAAGAAAAGTTTTTTTCGGACCGAATGGCTTGCGATTTCCTATAGAACAGTTTTTTTAGCATAAAAATTACTCTTTTTAAGATGCAAAAGGAGTAATTTACAAAAATAAGTAGAAGTTAGTAAGCCACAGTATCCAAAAGTTCACAGATATTGCATAAAGAAATCGCAAGTTACACGAGAGCTAATAAGAATAACTGATTTCAGAAAGAATCCATATGTGTTAATAGTTACAGTAATCTTCTTGGGGTCTAATGATAGGAAATAATTCACAAGCTCTTTATTAAATTATTATACATATAAGTCAAGAAAAAGTTAAGCAGTTCCTAATTAAATAAAATTACTTTTATTTATAAAATAAACTTTCCCAGCATATGTTTGCAAAGGAGTTTAAGATTTATTCAACTGGAAACACCGATGTTGACTTAACCTAAATATCGGGTTAATGACTCTCGGCCTAAATGCAATCGTTACACAACCATTTTAAGTTAATTTATAGAAATGTTCATTATTAAGATAACAACTTAATTTAATTGATTATAAATTATATAGGTACGTTTAGATTGAGCGATGAACTGGGTTTCGGTTGTTGTTATGCATTGTGTGGTAATAGTTTTACTGGAATGCGGGGGCTAGAGAATTTCAATTTGAAGTAAAGGTCAAAATAGCTTCAGACATATTGGATTACAGAGAACGTTGACAACTTCCGGCGTAATTTTTTTACTGATTTACAGCTCACACCGACTCCTCTCTAGTACAAATTTCTATGTGCAATAATTTTACTTTTAATTATTATAAGAATTTAAAAATATGTACTATGGCTCTGGAGGTTATCTTCTATGTAGTTATGTACAGTCACATGTTTGGTGCAGGCTCAAATTCGCTTTCAAATCTCTCGCAGCGTACCTAGCTGCCTCTCAGTATGCACCTTTGGTCTTTTGTCGGCTCTGTCCGGAGAGTCTCCGAGAGCGTCCTCTACAATCGCCCAAAAAGTGGTCTACGACTTTTCAATCTTGTCAGGATATTGTTACAAGGGAAAATAAACTTTGTAGTTTGTAAACTTTGTAGATCACATTTTCGGCCAAATGTAACATACAAACTCTGAAAACTCGCAATATATGTAATATAATCAATTGAATAAAAATAAATATGCTTATCAATATGAGAAAACAGTTATATAATAATAGAAGTAATAGTACTACAGACAAATGCAAAAATAAATGAAACCTCAAATATGATGATTATATTTCTTTTATGATGTATTTTTTCGATAAATACATTTTACCCTATATTTTGTTACTTTCAAAATAAAATCAGATGAAGCCAAAGTTGTATTGATTTATAGCCTATAAAAATAAGCCAATTTTTAACAAGGGAAACTATCTGATTCTTATTCGTAAGAATGCCGCCATCCCGCTAGCAAAAATCCGTCTAACCATAATTTAACAAGAAAAATATGCCTTTTGATGAATTCTTTCATATTTGTTTCAAGTTCTTTGTTCCTTTGTACTTAGCGAATCCTTTAAAGAGGGGGTCGAGTCAGTGACCTCAAGAGCCTAAGTCGTGACGTGTTCGGAAATCGACCCCGTACGGAAAGAAATACACTCTCGAATATCGTTAAAGGAAGCTCGAGCTAAATATAATCTAAAGAAGTATTAAATAAAAAATGAATTCATAAATATCCATTCGGGTTGTCAGTTTATCCTGCCTTTTTCAGAAAACCAGCAAGTCCACCATTAATGCACGGCGAAGACATGGCCGCTTGGACAGTCAAATGAAGACATCTTTCTACAATCGCTTGTCACGTGACATGCATTGAGTAACATATCTGACATAACTAGACGACCGTCAAACCTGACTTCGTGCAATTTGGTAGTATGCCAGTATTTATTTGCCGAATTATTGAGATGACATATTTTCGTAGCACTTGTTTTGTTTGGTACCTACTAAAGGATTGAAAGGGAAAGCCGATCCTGCCCCTTCGTCTAGTTCGACATCGCGAAAGATTAGATTAGATTATTCTCTTATTAGATCTAGAAGGCCATCTGGAATCAATGCAACCCTGGGGTGTTGAACGCTAGATACTTTAAGAAATGAACATTGATTGCACCCGATGATATACCTATTTAATTTATGTATAAGAATAATAAATCCCCAGACAAACACACCAACTGTATGGCCCCAAAGTAAGCAGAGCTTGTGTTATGGATGACTATACAGCGAACTGGGGGGAGAACCCAGAATAAATATTCATATATACAAACATCTGTGTTCATCACACAAATGAATGCCCCGGCCAGGACTCGAACCTGGTACCTTCGGCGTATGAGGCAAGACTACTTACCACTAAACCACTCGGTCGTATACGTCAGCGTTTCTTTCTGCGGGTCCATTTCACCAACAAAGTATAGCGGCCAGAATCAGAAACGTAAAAGAGCTTCTTCTAGACGTTCCTAAGTATAGATTTTGCTTTGCGATTTCACACTGTATATATACATTATCTAAGTCTATATTTGCTAAGCAAAGTCTATAATTAAGAGCGCTCTAAGTAACCGTTTGAAGTCTCTGTGTGCGGCCGTAAGTCTTATTCTAAGTTGAAGCATTAATTACTCGCCAGTGAACACATGAACGCTTCATCGAACTTTAAACTGAGAATACATTTTTAATCCCAGTGTACACTCATACTTGGATAGTTTTATGTTAGTGAAATTGAGCCATATTACATAACACTTCCTTGACAAGAGGAAATCCAAAATAAGCAAACCACAAACCATAGAACATATCACCTTTTACGCACAGATATATACAGGGTGATTCCGAAGTCCTTCTATAAGAGATATTTGTTTTTAGGAAACCATGTCGTCGATTTTAGAGTTAAGAAAAATGCATTCGAAGATTTGCACAAAATGTCGTTTTGGAAAATGAAGCATTATATTTTATAAATTTGAAAATTCCACAGTTCCACATAGTTTTTTTATTACATTCACAATCATTTATTGTAATAAAATAACCTTCATTTTTTTCATATGACTAGCTACGATATTCCGTAAGAAAAGCGATCAGCGATATCATCGCTGAACGTGAAAAAAACTTCATATTGCATACAATTTGTGTCTTATTCTATCGTTAAACTTATTGATATGTTACATAATAAGCCAACGGGTTTGATCCCCAGATGTAATTCGCTGAAATTCCAGTTTGGACTACAAAATTGTTACACTTATCGCCTGTGGCAGCCGAATCGATACTAAAAAAGCTGTCAAGTAGTAATTAGTGAAGGTGTATTTTGAATTCACACCCAGACACCTTGGATATTATTTAAACTTTTAAGACAATTGGTATCAAAAACGCAACGTAAAAATGTTATCGTCTATTATAGATATACTAGCTCTAGTATTACTAGAGCTATATATATATATATATGTATATATAGTATTACTAGTTTCGAGTTTCTTTATTTAAGGAAGCATAGTAAAGTTTCGGGTAGTTCGACTTTTCTAAATTTAGACCAATCTCAATATAACCTACATGTAGTAAATATGAGAAAAAATATTTAAACTATTTCAGAAATAATAATTTACTTCAAAAAAACAGACGCCGGTTGAAACTGTTTGAAGTTATTGTTGGTGTCTGGGAAAAATCACAAGATGCTTTGGATATTTTTTGGTTTATTTAGGCGTTCGATTTCATTCAGCATGTTACTTTAATGAGGAAACTCCAACTCTACGGCATAAAGATCTCAAGCCTTCATACCTGAGTAGTAGAACTCAGAAGGGTGTGGTTAACCTTAAAAAGTCGTCTGGGTAGGTTGTAGAAATGGGAGTACCCCAAAGTACAATTCTGGGCCCATTTCTTTTTCCAGTCTATATAAATGATCTATTCTATATGGTAGGCAAGAGTCATGATATTGTATTGTTTGCTAATGAATTTTTAGAACTAATAGACAAAGAACCAATTTAGACTCTCTCTAATGGTGTGCAGTGGTTTAATGTAAATAATCTAGCATTTAATGACAAAAATACAAAATGTATTAAATGCTTCATTTCAGTCCTGGCTTTGGTTAGGAATAAAATAATGTTATTGTTAAAATTAATAGAAATTTTCTTAATTTAATGATTAGGTAATCGTAGTGCAACAAATTAATAAAATACAGATGCTAAAAAGCGATATTATTGTAACTGCAAGGTAGGCCGGAGGACAGTGGGTTGCTGCGCACACTTTGCCATGCCAAAGTGGTATGAAAACAATGTTGTAACACCTGCCCAGACATTAGATAATGTACTTCTCATATATGAATAAATCTACTACTATTTACTACTACTATCTCAGAAAAAAATACATTAAATAAACTTTGTCTTTTATTTATTTTCTAACTTTTTAATATTTTTCACTTCCAAATGTATTTAGAGCTTACAAAATCAAACTTTTGATTATTCCACTAAATAATTTTTTATAGTATAATTCCAGTACCTAGATAGAAAGGTAGATAGATAGTAGTTTTTCCTATATAATATAAAATTTTTTGTGAAAGATGTTGGGCACTCTTAAGCCAGACCGTCTATGAAAAGTAAAATGAAGCTTTTGTACACCTAATGTAAAACAAGTGGAATTAAACTTTATCTTAATGATAACAGTTTGTACCTTGTAGATAATATTGTGTATCGCGGTTAAGAACATTACAGGGTGGTAAATTTAAGTTATTTTATATTATTTTGTGGTATCCTACTGTGCGGAAATGCCGCAGACATCCAAAAGATCATCACTCTGCAGAAAAGGGCTATTCATGGAATGTATAAATTACGAAATATAGAAATCTAAGAGAAAAGTTTAAAGAAATTTGAACATTAGCATTGGCATCACAATACAATTTACTAATTTTGTACATTCACAAGAATAAATTTAAAACTAAGAAAGATAACAATGATGATGATCATTTGTAAGAACTAGAAACGACTGTAAGTTAGCGTTTTCAAAATTTAGGCTGGCTAAAAGCAGCAAATCATTTATAGGAATGTCAATACGTTGTAACAACAAAATGCCGAAATCAGTACAATCCCTGCCCCTTAATGAGTTCAAGAATACTATTAAGGAAATACAATGCCAAAAAGCTTACTATAAATAAGATCGAAGATTATTTGGATGACAAAAGGGTGTGGGATTGAAATCCCCTCAAGCTATTTTTGTTATCTGTGTGTGAAAAATAAAATATATACACTATGTAAACAGCTTGGCTGCGGCATTTCATCTGCACGCACAATTAGCTATACTGAGTGTGTTTCTTTCATGTCATCGTAACATTTTATACCATCTACCCCAAAGCTTATAAAGTTTTATTAAAACTTTATAAAGGAGTGCTCCTCCTCCTTATATCTTTAAAAGCCGAAATTAAGTTGTATTTACGCAATCTCGATGAAGATGAACAAAAAGAAGACTTTCAACAATTGTTAAGTTTACATATATATAAAAAATAATAAACAGTCGGGAATATCTCGAAAACGATGACACTTTTACTAAGGTAATTTTTTTTATCTGGTAGGGCACGCTTTAATCTTTCTTTCAATTTAGTTTGTAGTGCAAGTTATTTTTTATTTTTTTTATGGGACACCCTGTAATATAATATAAAATATTTTGATTTTTTTGTCACCCCGTATTACATACAATCATGAATGTAGTGTAAACCTTGAATGGCGAACAAGTCATAAAGGCTTATATACTTAAAGTAGGTTATCGTAAAATTACGTCGAAATTTCGAATGAGTTTTCAGAACGATATCATTTTATGTTTCCTGACGCATAAAATATTTAACAGCCTATATTATACTTATTTACCTACAAACACATATTTATTACCTACATAACTAGCACGCAATTGTTTTGACTTAATTTTACTTCTAAAAACACCAGTGACTAACCTCAGATTGGACGATATCGTCAAATATAAAGGGAATAAATATTAATTATTTTCTGAGATTTCAATATTGAATTTATACTAAATAAATAAAACACATGACCTTAAGTCGGAAAGAATTAATATCAATATATGCAAATTTTATAAACAGCATAATTACAGATGAAGCCATATGATGCTGCTGGTATACACCATTTGGTACAAAATTTATCAATTGCAATCCAGCGAGGTGATTGCAGAAATTCTAATACAATATAAATAAGAAACATAATTGTATTGAACTGAAGACTCCAGGCGTCGAACTCGCCTTGAACTCAGGCTACTTACAAATAACACACTTCTATCAGTGCCTGTAAGGGGCGCTATCCATATGTTCGGGCAACCATATCAGGCCGGCGCGGCAGTACTTGTTGGACGGCAATGTCTACATTGGCAATGGCTACACACATTCGGCTTGTGCCGATCGGCTTGGTTTTATGCAGGTCGACTCATTCAACTCGTCTAGCCAAAACTCAATGCCATGAGACATTATTTCCGAACGTTACAAGATCTGAGTAAAAATTCTAAATTGCTTATTCTAAATTTTTTTAATTATATAAACACTTTTTTTTCAAACAAAATTTACATATTGTTAGTATTTCGAGCTACTTTTTAGTAATTGTTATGTACACCGTTATTGTCATGTATATTAAAACTTTACGTTAGTATAAGTAGTTACCTCGTGAATGTATATATAGATATATGTGATGTGGTTATACTTTTATAATAAATAAATAACGTTCCTTGAAGGATATTCGGCCCCGGCAGTGCCGAATAATGCTGGCCTGAAAATGGTGGAAGTTAAAAGCGATAAATACAGTTATTAAAGCAATTTCAACCTACACCATAGTCTTAAACTTTTAGATTCATATCTCCTAATTTGCAACCAATTGCAAAAGCCCATATTAAATATTTGCCATCTAACTCGGAAAACTGTCTTCTTGTCTTGTCCTTAAATTGAAACATCTTCCGATATAAGTAGCTTCCCGTTGTAGCCGTTTGCCAAAACCCCGCGCCAAGAATATGATCCCAGAAATGGGAGACGTAACTCAATCTCAAATCATAATAATAATAATAAATATTTTGATTGACAATACTTAAGTGGTTGCAGAGAATAGTAATTTGAACAAAGAATTTTACAAAAAACTTTCCTTTCTTCTATAATTTTTATTCATTTATTTCAGGCCAATAAACCTATAAAGTTACAAATTATAATGAATTTATCAAAAAGCATGAATGAAACGTCAAATCCAATAATAAATAATACAAAACTTAAAGTGAAGAGTTATTACTTATTTTCGAAATTATGGTTTAATATATTATCTAACCCTAAGAACACTTTTATTAGCTTTAACTTAAATATTTCATAAATGCATGTCTAAGTACTTAAACTCATCTTATAATAAAGATGGTTACAAAAATCAATGAAAATATAATAAGTCGTGACTTGATTGAACACGTTTATTTTATTTTAACAAAATATTGATACTTCGATCTCTTCCCACGGAAGTTAATTGACAGATAATCGTTTAATTATTTGGAAAGCTTCAAATAGATTTAAAAAATATAATACGATACTTATATTTATCGTCTTAATAACGACAACATAGTTACTTCTTACAATGTATGTAAAGGTACTTGAGATGAATCTGCCAACTACTTGATTCAGCGCTCATTGGAGTGTTCATCTTCAACCGTTTTATTTATAACCCCTTTACCCGACGAGAATTTTCACCGTGGTTTTGCCGTACCGAAATAGAATAATGGCAAAATAACAGGAGAATGCGCAACTCTCTTCGAAACTGCAAAAATAAAATTTACGTTGTGTAATAATATTGGAAAATCCATGCTCCAGTATCCGCTAAAGAAATTTGAGATGGTCGTTTTATAGAAATATAAAACATTTTTCTTTCTATCGCCTACTTTTCATAGTAATTCTCAGAATAAGGTACGAGAGCAAAGCCACCCAGGAAATAATTATACCAACAATTCAAAAAGATTAGACGTTTTGCTCCGTCTTTGTTGCAATTGTCACAGAAAAACTTCCGCCATCGAAAAAAACTCGAACAAAAACACGAATAATTACGTAAAAAATTCAGCATAGTCCGGCCAAATTATGTGTTAAGTAAAGGGCGGCGCTGCGTTCTACGCGTAAATTAAGATTGTCACTCAGACACGAACTCACGGAACAAATATTTTAGTACAAGATTTTGCTATTGAAAACATTAGTTGGTAGCGGCGTTACACTGCAACGTTATCTCAACTTGTATTTAATTTGAATTTAAGATAAGAACATGTCCTTAATGTTGTAAACAATTTTGCACAAAGTAGGTGGTATAAAAAAGCAAGTTGAATTTCATATGTTTAATTAATTCCTGGCAGTTGTTTATTGAACTGAAATGCAGTCCTTTCTAGATGTAGTAATTGTGTTGATATTGGAAAAACTAATAAAAAGCGTGTTTGGTAATCTGAAATTCTTGAATGACTTTTTATCATTTGATTTTATAACTAAAACTAAGTAATGTGTTTATGCATACTATTGAAAACAGGGTATTGTGTTACTAAAACTGTATAGTTAAATGGAAACCTTAGAACATAAGACGTAAAAAACAGTTACGGACCAAATGTTTAAGCTAGCGGGTCTTCAAAACTTGATCTCTTCAAAACCAGTACAAATTACCATAAATAACCAAAAATGGGGAAAAAATTGACTATTGAAAATATTTGTTGATCATGGCGGCGCGTACAACTGTATACTCTTTTAAAAACCAACGTATAAGACTTGACACTAATTCAATATTTGATCTTTTTCTTACGAACAATGTCAGACATTATGTCAAATAATGTCAAAAATAATTGCTCTTAAGTTCAAGTTTATTATTAGTGGGGCTTAGGAACGAGATCGTATGATGCTATCCAATGAACATGTTGTCGCAGGCAAGATATGTCAATCGAACAATACTCATTCTGCTACTGTTTAATTTAATTAAATAACCTGACACGTTAAAAGATGTCTCTGCTCTGCTTCACTATGGTCGACCCGGGTACCTGTTTAATTTTGTTGAGTTACTTTTACGAGAATACGCAACCAATATGCACTGAAAATGACTGAAACCAATTTCGAGATATTATCAGCACCAAACTTTTAATTTACCTCTTATTTTACATCTTACGGCATTTCCTATGCGAACAGTACAAAATCAACAAGTCATTTACTATATAATAATCAGGTCCATAAAAATCTTAAGTAATGTCTACGCACAGTCGGGGAACTTGGTGCAGACTCAAATTCGCAATAGAATCCCCTGGAATGTTGTCGAATCTTAGTATGCGAGGCGCCTACAAAAGACCAAACAACGCCCAAGCGATTCTCGCCTTAGTCTGGACTCGGCCGACTTCCACAAATGTACTTTCACAAGGTTGAACGTTCTATTCTCTTACTCTCCTTCAAGCAGTCTTAAAGAAAACAGATTAAAACAAGTACATTAAACACCCAGTTTTATTTAACCTTTATCTCTGTGGATCTAAATATTACATTTTTGAATCAAAGGGAATTACTTAAAGTACGGCAGATTAAGCTTTTTATTAAATCTTTTGATACAACGTGCAGAGTTGTTAAATATTTATCAATTAGGATATCTTTTAAGAGGGCTTGTGGATTTGAATTTTTATAAAAAGTAAAAGATTTTTTTGTAATGTTTGCGCCATGCTAACGCTGACTGACTGCCTAACGATGGACAGCCTATGGTTCCACTCGTCTTTGCGAGTCTATTATCTATGCTTTGAACTTGTGTCACGTACAGTGACTGTGTGTATGCGTGTGTGTGTGACAAAATGAACTTATTGTAGTAACTAATTGCATATTTACTAGCGCACGCACACTTTAGCACCGCGCGCAAAGCTGAGTTGAACGATCTTTTCCCAGAATCCTATGTACATTTCGTCCCTAAGAAGTATATAGGATCACTAAGGGAGGATTTACAAAAAAATCGTCCGCAAAAGGAGTACCTTTGACAGCTCCAATAAATAATAAATACATTTTAAAAGATGCACAACTACATATTTCTTTTAAGTTAGTGATATATTTGTTTAAATATGTTAATAAAATAAAATCGAAATTCAATGAAAGATTATGGTAGCGGGTGCGTGGAAAGTAAGTAATAACCTACAAACGTGTGACATTTAATATATTCATTATTTATACTAGATACTTCTTGTTTTTAGTATATCTCCTATTATAGAAAAATAGCTTATAAAGTACCTGCGATATAGCAACATTAGAAGATACAGCAGTTTCCAATCATAGCTCCGGTTAGTGATACTAAATCCACAATTAATCTTTAATCGAGAACTGCGTAAAACTTCTCTTAATCACAGCCTAGAAAATCCAAAGATCTTTCAAAATACGTAGAACATAAAACTAAGGTCGCTCGGCTTAACATAAATACTGCTTCCTAAGCTATCGATGACGTCATCAATAAATGAGTTAATTCTCATTGGGAGTCACCAGTTACCTAAAAACAAGTTTAAATGGTGTAAAAAAAGTATATTTACTATTCAAATATGTTTGAGGATTACAAAACATGTCGTTAATATTTGATTTTGACGAAAATTGAGACAGTTATCATTTAAATAAATAATACTTACCTAGAAACGTATGGAACATAAATAGCAACTTCAAGTAGCAAAAGTATTTGTTTAGAAAGAATGCCAGAAACATAATTTCATAGAGGATTATAAAATATAAATAGTAAATATCCCTAGACAAACACACCAACTGTATGGCCCCAAAGTAAGCAGAGCTTGTGTTATGGATAACCATACAGCCAACTGGGGGGGGGGGCACCCAGAATAAACAGAAAAATATATGACCAGAGAACAAACTGTGTTCATCACACAAATGAATGCCCCGGCCAGGACTCGAACCTAGGACCTCCGGCGTATGAGACAGGGCTACTAACCTCTACGCTACTCGGCCGTCAATCATAGCTACTAATATATGTATGTGCAAGTCAGCACATCCATACTACTGAAAAAAAATGGCCATTCACTATACTACTGATTAGCTTTTTCAAAATCTGCATTAGTGTTGTTTAATGAAACGGACTATTTCTCAGAAATATCGCTAAAGAGAAAAGAGAGTCGTGATATTTGCAAGACTCCCGTCACGTACTACTTTTACAAAACCGCAATTTTTTTATCGGATTATTCCCCACCCAACATATACAAAGGACTCGAACCTGGGACCTCCAGAGTATGAGGCAGGGCAGAGTAATGACACGGAAAAATTTACTTTTCGCTCGCGTGCGCTACGTCTGCGTCTGTTTAAATGTTAACGTTAGTTACTCATAGCGCTTGTTGTACAAAAACCCCAAATAAATTGGTCCTAGGTGAGTTGTCATTAATGGCGATATAGGGTGGCTATACGCTTGGTCAAGCAGAGATAGTTCAGGGTGCCACACGGAAGGATGCTCGGAGTTTTTCTGCAAAATCGTATCAGAAGTAGCATGTGAACCAAGATAAGCCGAAGTATAAAGCAGGGCCTTACAAGTTGGACTGACGGGTTATTTTTTCTTCGAAATGGGCTGTTTGTTTATGGGCCATAAATAGTGGGCTTTTAAATTTCACCGGACACTGTGACACGAAAATTAGTAACGGTCTAATAAAGTTGCAAAAAGGTAAAGGGCGTGGACTAGGATAAAGCAAAGTGATCTTTGATAGAAGCCCTCGTCTTGCAGTAAAAGTCTTACAACAACCACAACACAACTTTATGCATAATTGTGAATCTGAACATAAACTGGAAATTCTAAATTGAATCAGCATACATTTCCAAGCGTTCGCTACAATTTAATTAATTAAGAGCAGAGGTTCTCAAACCGCAGGCCCGTTTGTTAGCACACGCCACTTGTAATTAAATTACTTTTCTAACTTGTAGTGCTAGTATAGTCAGGTTCAATAACTGACTTGATCGTGATTTTCAAGGTATTAAATTAATTATAAATCATTTATTTGTTATTTAAATATTGTTTTCTATTGAGTTTCTTGTGCAATTTTTTTTTGACGTAATAACGAAATATGTTTAACGTCATATTAATTTCGCAAAACTTCACAAAGACATCCACTAAGCAGTAAATCTATAAACAACTCTTCAACAGGGCCATGTAGATTGACATAAAAGTCCCAAGTTCACTTTCATTAGGCAAGGTAGGTCCGAACCTTGAACCGCCAAGGTCCCGTCCGTGATCGAGACCCGCCCTTCGCGGGGTTTGTCTGAGACGCCATAGGGTAGGGAGGGGGGAAGGTCGATAAAGTGTCGATGGAATTGATTTTTGTGATTTGATTTAATAAGTGAAAGCGGCATTTCAGTTATAAAAAATATTTACCTTCTTGATATAACTTTCCCTATAATACAAGTGTAAAACGTAATATTTTGTAACTATCCCACTGTTTAAGTCTATTGTAGACTACAAAAAATTATATTAGTACCTTATGAACCAGTTACAATACAAGTCATAAGCTTAATCATAGCCTCATAACTACAAACATTATGCAATTCCCAACACCTAATTTACTCCAAAATCAAGTCACTCAAGATGTCCATTAATGCACAGTAATCTAATAAAGTGCACGCTCATGCATAACACAAATCCAGTCCACCGTCACAATTAGCCGACGCAACGTGAAATCTATCGACACACCAACTAAACTAACTGGATTATCGATAAACAATGAACTAAATACGGCACTAGGCTTGCGTGACTATCAACCTTTTTAAACCTCGGTGGGGTAGAGTATACAATTTATACGATAGTCTTTTCTACATATTATACTTTTTGAATAGGGTTGTACTAACATTATAAACGAATGTTTGTGAAGATACCTGGACGGTTGTACGTTTGTTAGTCTTTCACACAAAAACTACTGCACGGTAAATGCTGTATTTTAGTTTACAATTAATGTACGACCCGGAATAACGTATACACTTCGTTTCCCGAGGTTTATACAAGAAATGAGAATTTTCGCCAACGGACTGTTAGCAAAAGCAGGTGTAACATTTTAAATATATTATGTGGAAATGTTGCCTTTACCGATCCGGTTTTTTTCAATAAGTAATATAAGCTTGCGTGTACGTTTATTTAAATTAAAAAACATATTTACTTTATTGTTTATCAATTGATAAGAATGACATCATTATAAGGAAAAAGAACAACAAGTGCAAACAACATAAAAAGTGGTTCAAAAATTCAAAAATTCGATGAAGATTTTTTTAATAATATTTAATTTAGTACTTCCTAACTCTTATATTAGTAACTTTTGTCTGCTAATCTGCTTTCCAATTTTGTCTTACTCTAGTTCTTAACTTTTTGCACTATGAATAGAGGGAAAGAAATGGTAAAAACTACGAGTTTTCAGTGATGAAAGAACCAAAGAGATGACAGTATGGAATTATAAAATAAACTATCTTAGTAAACTTCAAGTCCGCAAAAAATAACAAAACTATTCATTAAAATAAGTATTTGAACAATACATTTTATTCCATTAATCATACTCGAAAATCTACGACTATCTCCGGCAACTCAACAACCTCATGATATTACTTCATAATTTAATAACAACATAACACGGCTATGTATCATTCAAACATTATCTAATCTTTTATTTAACAAAAAAAGGTAAAGCAACAAATATACATTTCAAAATTCAAATCCCTTCATTAGAAAAAATCCTTCAAATTCAAATTCAAATTCAAATATTTATTTCTCAAAATTGACAATTACTTGTTCTTATTGACGTCAAATAAAACATGATTCTACCACCAGTTCGAAAAAAACCTTCGTGAAGAAGAACTGGCAAGAAACTTCACGGGTATATTTTTTTTCAAAATAAATTTACAGTCTCTTTATGTCTATACAAAATTATTCTTTTCTGCATCTGTTAGCTCGGCAAGTCTCCCTCCCCCCAAGTATCCAAACGACGAACACCCTCAAACGGCACCCGTTCACGAGTTAACGCGGGATC
Source organism: Marasmarcha lunaedactyla (assembly GCA_923062675.1). Lineage (NCBI taxonomy): Eukaryota > Metazoa > Arthropoda > Insecta > Lepidoptera > Pterophoridae > Marasmarcha > Marasmarcha lunaedactyla. The sequence continues at coordinate 9,719,044 of OV281358.1, forward strand.
CAGCCATCGCCCTCCTCAACCATATTAGAGGGAAGTGAGCGACCCGTCACCCGACGCTACCATAAGAAGACGTACTTTAGTGACAATGACGCTTTAGATATTCATCGGGACGAAGAACTCATCGCACAAACAGACACATTACACATGCTTTGTTACAAATACTAGTACAATCCTGTTAATGAGGGAATTATACCCAAGGGCTTTTATCATCCAAATAATCGGATAGTTTATAATATGCTCTAGCACACAACTTCTCCTTTATAGTCTTTGAATTTGTCAACAGGAAGACCTTGGATATCCTCAGGAACCTTATTATAAAAGCGTATACATTGACCCATGAATGAGTTAGTGACTTTATGAAGCCTGCTATTATGAGCTGCCAGCATATTTCTTCCTCTTGTGTTAACATTGTGCAGATCTTTTTTTCTTTTGAACAAGGTTATGTTCTTTTTAACATACATTAAATTTTCTAAAATATATTGTGAATGGAAGGTAAGAATATTTATTTCCTTAAATTTACTTCTAAGTGACACCCTTGGACCGAGCTGATAGATTGCGCGAACAGCCCTTTTCTGCAGAATAAATATAGCATCGATGTCGGCAGCACTCCCCCACAGTAGAATACCATATGTCATGAGGCTGTGGAAGTAACCAAAATAGACTAATCGAGCAGTTGTTTCATTTGAAATTTGTCTAATTTTTTTAACAGCATATGCGGCAGAGCCAAGCCTTTTCGCTAAACCATCAACATGCGGTCCCCACTGCAGTTTGGCGTCTAAGGTTATGCCCAGAAATACAGTTGAGTTTACAGGAGTCAGTTCCTGGCTCTTAACTACAATGTTTGTGTTTACCTGTTTGACATTTGGCAATGTAAATTTAAAAAATTTCGTTTTTTTTTCATTGAGGAGCAAATTATTAGCTGAGAACCACTGCTCTGTGTTGGAGATGCATTTGTTCACCGCTCGATAGTCAATTTCATGTCTTTTGATTTTAAACAAGAAGGAAGTATCGTCAGCAAACAATATGACCTCGCATTGATTCTTAACGACCGATGGCAGATCATTAATATAAACTAAAAATAGGAAAGGACCAAGAACTGAGCCCTGAGGCACACCCATTGTCACTGCCGATCCTGATGATTTTTCTCCATTTATTGCAACTTTCTGTTTTCTATTAGAAATATATGATTTAATCAAGGCAAGCGCTCGGTTTTTAATGCCGTAATGGTGTAGTTTCATGAGTAGAGTAGTATGATCCACACAGTCGAACGCCTTGGACAAGTCACAAAAGACACCAATAGCATCACACGACTCCTCCCAGGCGCTGAATACGTGTTTTATGAGCTCAACACCGGCATCGGTTGTTGAGCGACCCCGCGTGAAACCAAACTGCTTAAAATTCATTAAACTATTACCGTAAAAATGAGAAAGTAATTGATTTAAAATTAATTTTTCAAAAATCTTACTGAGCGTTGGTAGTATAGATATAGGTCTAAAATTATTAGGGTCAGACATACTACCTTTACCTGCTTTGAATATTGGAATGACCTTACTCAATTTCATTAAATCAGGAAAAACACCATTATCAACACAGTCATTAAATATACTGGCTTAGTACGGGGCTATACCATCAATGACAGATTCAATAATTTTAACAGAAATCCCATCTAAATCGGCAGTATTTTTTACTTTAATGCTTTTAAATGCATTTAAAACTTGTGGAACAGTAACATGTTTAAAAGTAAAATCAATATTGCATGAATTTACATTTTCCGTTAGCAGTGACTGTGCAAGAGTGGAACATGAATTAATACTCGAAGTAGTTGACACAGGGATGGCAGTAAAAAATTTTCAAATGCTTCAGCAACTTCTTTGTCAGTTGACAACACTTTATCATTAATTTTTAAATTATATTTGGTGTGTGGTTCTTTTGCTTTCCCAGTTTCCTGATTAATTATATTCCATGCAGTTTTTGAAATGTTAGTACTATATTTAATTTTATTATTAATGTAATTAGATTTAGCTACACTGCAAACTCGTTTAAATAATTTTGAATACTTTTTAACATATTCATAAAATGTCTTATTATGATTATAAGTTCTTTCACTGTACAATTCATATAATCTATTTCTACTTCTGCATATTCCCACTGTTGCCCAGTCACTAAACCTAAATAAATTATTATTTATACATATTTTCTTTTTTTTAAAAACAGAGTCATATTCATTTCTAATTATATTATGAATAGAGTTATATTGAGTAATAGGATCTGCACAGTAATCTAATTTAAATGTTTTTTCAAATACATTTTTCCTAAACGTTTCAAGCCGTCTCTCATTCATGGGTATAAAGGTAATTTCTCTTTTTAAAGTCTTTTTTAGCCCAATATCAAAAGTGGCCAACTGCCCACTATGATCTGATTGTAGTTTATTAATTACTGACTTTGTACATGGCATTAAATTTGTAAAAATGTTATCAAGACATGTGGCTGAGGTCGCTGTGTAATCTACATTAGAAAAAATTATTAATTAATAATAATACAAAGATTTTTTTATTCCTGTTCTGCACTGGTCATTTAGGTTTTGTTTTTTTTTGATAACCCTACTAAACTATTAATTTATAATAAAAAAAGATTTTTTTATTCCTGATCTGTACCTACTGGTCATTTAGGTTTTTTTTTTGGTAACCCTACTGAACTACGGCCATCATGAGACCTCATTTGTAGAAGCCTGCATTGAACTTGGTATTTAATGGAACTGGCATTGGTCGAACGCCAGGGTTACGCGACGCCCTTCGCCACGCTATTATTGATGACGTTTCCCATGGCGCCTTTATATTGGGACTTCCGGGCGGGCTTTTCAAACTTGGAACAGTTTGTCGAAAATGGAAAGTTGTGTGGTAACCTTGGTTTGGCGGTAAGTTTGATGTGGCTTGTTTATTGATTACAAACAAAATATATGTTACTGCTTTCAGCTACAAAAGCGCTTGAAGTAATGTTGGAGTAAAGGTTATTTCTAACCAAAATATGCGTCACGTAAGTTCTAGTTGACGTATCTGTTGTTTAATTTAATCTTCTTCACACTTATATTAAAACGACTGGTATTTACAATTTGATACCATACGGCCTCGTGAAATAAGAGTTAGTTCTCTACGAAGTAGATCATATCTTTTCTGGATTAATGATGGTGTCACCATCTATTTGATAGTGATTTCTTACGTATTTCACACCATTATGCAACTTGCATAATACGAACATGAGTCATTTGCTGCACTTTTACAGTTTTTCCAAGTTAACTGCAGCCATACAAGTACATGCGCTTGTTTATTTTCACTGCCAAGGCGATAGGTAATAAGTGAATTGAATTATAGCAATGCCGGCCTCTGGAGAGTTCATCTGTCAAGGTTTCTGCGGAATAGCTGGTGAAGGTTATAGTTTTTATAAATTAACATCGGTAATAGCTTGTGTTATATGTGGACACCATGCTTCCTGTTAAGCGAGAGGGTTTTGTTCAAACGCTGCGGGTTTACGAGTACATTCCCTAGACATAGCGAGGACGCAACCAATTTGACAGCCACATGAAGACATCTTTTTACAATTTACAATGACATGTTTTAACTAAGTCAACAAGACAACTCTCAAACTTTACGCCATGTATGAATACGAACAGCAGCACTATGATAATTTATTTCGGTATTTTATACCTGTACTTATTAACCTCACGTAATAACCTAATTATTTAGAAAAACGTATTTTGCCTTGTAAAGGATTATAAGGGGAAGCCGCCTTCCACCCGTTCGTCTAGTTCGCTCGGTCGGGTAAACTCGAATACTTTATCGCTTGAAGAAAAGACATGGCGAAGAATAATCATGTTAGACCTACTGGTTACAACTTTTCTGTATAATTATTAAGAACATGAGCATCTTGGAGCCTTGCTGTGGTAGCCTAAATATTTTGTTTGCATCCACTCTATTCAATACTTTAATCCAAATTCAAAATCCAAATTTTTTGCCAAAAAAACATTCTTATTATGACACTTACACAGGAAGCATCGTTAATTTAAACGCTTTTCTTAAAAGAAAGTCTACTAGAACAAAACTTCCACAAGTTTTACTGCACGTACAATAGGAAGCACCAAGCAAAGAGACTACCGCTTGCTTCCATCGGAGATTAATTTCCCGCTTTTTTGTTCAGTCTTCAATCAGCGAGTGAAATGGAGCGCGGCCATCTTGATTGCCAGCGCTTTTTGCGGCGCCAGTGATTCCGCAATAAAAACATGCCGTCTGTGTGATCAACTGTTGCTTCTGTTCTAGGTTGAGTGGGTTAATGGATTGTGCAAGTTGTGTGTAAGCAAGTTTTTGAACGTCCAAACCGATTTCTTCAAACATGGCTAAAAGCATCTCGCTTCATTCAGCTTTTAATCCTAAAATCTGCATCAAAATCGGTATATTCCTATCGGAGACGAGATACCACAGACAGACACACAGATACAGGCAATAAACGTATAACACCCTTTTTTCGCGTAGCGCATTAAAAACAACTTTATGGGTTTTTAGAATTTTTTATTACCTATAGGTCCAGAAGTATTGTTAAAGAATCTAAGTTCCAGCTAAGCCCCCTCAGCGGTAGCCATAACAACTGGTGAGATGTAAATGGCCAATATAGCCACAAATAAACAGTCCATTTCGAAAAAAAAGTGAGACTACTGACGTTCAAGAATCCATGTCAATAACATTTACGATTTGTGCTTCCTTTTATTACGACACTACTATTATTAATCATTAGCCTCATTAATAATTTATTTTATTAAGATTTCGTTTAATTCGGGTAATGAAAGTTTTATAACAAAATGTTCTATGATATTTTGATTGTTATATTTCACGTAGGCGATTACAAAATAGGGCGCTGCGCAAACGTGGACACTTTTGTGTCTTGTGAATGATTATTTTGTTGTAAAAGTGTTCGGTCTAGATCACTCGAAATTAAAAATTATTAGAAGAAGACACAAGCAACATTAATTTTTCACAATTGGCTTGCGTAAACTACAGTATCTTGTGGAGAGCTATGTCCGTTCGTAACCTGCAAGTGTGTCCGGTTGCAGTCAGGAACAACGGTTTGTGTGATGGTTTCAGAGCAAATAGTGTCTTCAGTTGCGTCGACGCTTATCATTATGACCGCATTTGTTCGACAAAAATACCCTAACAATGGTCACACTTTACAGTCCAACAACGGAAAGCTTTAGCTAGTCGAAGTTAGACAAGTTTTCGAACAAAGCGACTAGTGCAAGCAGCCGTCAACTTTGCCAATAGCGCTGAGTACTCACCGCTATTATCAAACTCTATTAACTACTATAATCTAGCCTCATTACGTTTATCAGAATATAATTTAGCGTTGGCTGTGCGTGTGTCTTCCATTACATTTAAATATGATACTTGTCTCCACGGCTTACTTATTGCCTACATATTTTCCCTTTATACCATAAACACAAAAACAAAAAAGTTAAAGACAATATTGAATCGAAAATGTTCGAATCATAAATAACATGTCAAAGTAAACTACACCATCATGATAGATATATTTTCTTAGTTTACGATTTGTTTTGATGTTTTAAGATTAAAATAAATTATTTTTATTTATCAATCTACAGCTCACATTATATTAACTAAGTCAATTAAAAAATTTTCAAAAACAGCACACAGTAATTCCATTCGCATATTTGTTAAACCAATGTCAATGGCAGCTACAAACTCGTCATAATTGACGTTATTACGTGTAAATATAAAACGATTACGATAATTTCGTTATATAAACCTTTTTTCTGCCAACCGCGAACAGACCTGCAGCTATGGCCATTCCGAATGCTCTGGGAAAACAAACGCATTGCATAAGCATGTTATGTAATACGGTATTAATTTTATTAATATATTCGATTTGTACGAGTAGATCCAACTAGTTGAACTATTGATTATGGTAAGAAATAGTTTTAAAATTGTTCAAATAATGTTATTATGTTTTTTTGTTAAATGTGAAAATGATTGTGTTTGTTTATTTCTCTGCTTAATACGGTTTTGGAACTATGCAACCGGTCGACATGAAATTTTGCATATGTACTGCTAGGACCACGAAAATGGGACAGAAAAAATAAAACACTGTTGCTAATGTATAGTGAGGGTCACCACGCAGTTGCTCCCCATTACTGCCTGTAGTGTGCGACTTCAGGAAAAAAGTAGTGAATAACACCCACTTTACATCCGAGCGACGCCGCAGGCAAAAACTAGTATTGGTATATACTTCATACTACTAAAGCAGGGTTGGAATGTGATCACTGGTTAAGATTCATTTTTCTATTTTCGTAGCCGGCAAACGAGAACTTGACCCACCTGGTAGGTGTTCCTATCTAGCTGTAGTAATCACAATCAATTTTGAATATGCATCGACTAATGCCGCATCGCCGACCGCAGCCTTCAGTTGGATTTGCATATACTTCAGTCATTACACTGGCTGTTCTTGCTTTCAACCGGAACACAACGAAGTAAACTTGATTATTTTGGGGGTCAAAAAGAAGAAGGCCTGTAATACCTTCGCAGACGAGATCTCAACAAAAGAAAATCTACTTCCACCATACTCTGTTACACCATACTCCACATACATACCACCCTCGTCTCTATTTTACAAATTATTTTCTACTTTTCTCCGGACAAAATATCAATGTCAATACGGACAAAAGCTAATTAAATCAACTGTTTTAAACTATCGCGGTTATTTTCACTATAATATAATGAATTTACGGGATTATTCGATGCTGTTGCAAGTCCGCGATCATGGTGCTTGCATCAGCATCGAAATATCGGACGCGCGAAATTAAAATCGAAAATCGTGTTAAGAATCCCGTAAATTCATTAAATTATAATTAAATCAACATCTTTGAAAAGGTCGTAAACATACGTACCTCAAAACTAATAAAGATTATTTTGTACAGTAAGTCCGACGTCAGTAACTTTTTATAAGTACGAGCGTAAACTATCGTGGATTTAAAGTCTGTCTATCAATCAGAAAAGTACGTTATATTATATTAATATTGTTAATTCAATGACGACAATTTTCTGCATGCGACTTTTTTGTAACAATCATTTCAATTGTATAATGCTTGGCATGTTTAGTTATATTGTATAGTTTGAATGATCTAGAATAAAGTACAATCGTATTCTAATTGTAGTGATATAATTGAATATACACTATTACTAAAAACTTCTATCTTAATGCAAGTAAATGTTTTGGCACAGGTTTGTGATGGGAAAAGTCAAGGAGCTAAATACGTGTCGGTGAAAAAAAAATTGGGTCCTTACGTTAAACCAAGGAAAGGATAGTAGGGGATGGAGGGTGTTGAATATGTTTCAGCAATCAGAGATAAAGATGAGTGTCAGCCGAACTTAAAATAACTAGTTCGAGAATAACTATTGGGAGAATAATAGAGCTTCATATTTTTTCTTACCTAGTCTGAACTAAAACCTAACCCCAAATAAATCCATTTTTATAGCCCGATCAAGACATTATCAAAAGATGCCCATGAAAATTATATTTGTTCTGACTACGACAGGTATTCGATTGGTTTATTATAATGATAAATCACCAGACAAACACATCAACTGACGGCCGAAAGTAAGCAGAGCTCGTGGTATGGACGACCATAGAGCGAACGTTTGGTAAACGGCGAAATTTTGTTTATAAGAGTCACAATATTTATGTATTTATTTATTTCTAAAAGGCCTTAGAACTATCATTACAGGGTAAACCTAATGCGATTGTTGGGTTACATTTAATAATTAATCATATTAAGGTCAAAACATATCATTTAAAATAATAAAATGTCACAATTGAAGTTATCTTAAGCTTACAAATAATATAACTAATAGGTATAGATAAAACCATCGCGGGAGAATTTTCTAGAATAAGACCAACACAATGCACTAATACATTAGTTATCGGTTAGTAAATATCTTAACTCATTTAGGCAAATTAAAATCTCATGGAGTTATCTAAAACGTAACTGTTTCTACCATTATTGTAGCCTGTCAACTATAGCTGTGGATATTTCTTCAAACATCAAATAAATACAAGTAGGTATACATTACTTAGAAAACACACGACCTGATCCCGAAAAACAGCGAATTAAACAAAATCCCCTGGCTAACGGCCACAAAGTAAGCAGAACTTGTGTCATGGTATATATACGATTCATTTATATAAGTATAGTTATATACAGCTAACTGGGGGAACCCAGAATAAACATGTATATATATGTGTTCGTCACACAAAAATACCCCGACCAGGACTCTATCCTGGGACATTTAGGCTTATGACACCGAGGGAGATAACTGGAAATAAAAAGGTTCATAAATATATAATATGAAATATCCACGACTTGATCAAATCCTTGTTCACCACATAAATCCTTACCTCTACCAGTATAAGGTCGCTGTTCTTAACCAGGATTACTTTAACTAAATGACCAACATTAACGTAACTAACCAGGCGGTAACCCTGACAAATCCTTGCCAGGACAAGTCTCACAGTGGCCTAACTTTCGCTGCAGGCCCGGAATCTCGAGGCCAGATCTAACAGCTGCGCTCCGCACTGAACACGCGTGCTAAACTTATACAGATTTCGTACTCTGTTGGGAAATAGTTTATAATATAGAAATTATAGATAAGTTGCAGGGTTAAGGTGCGATCAGGCGTTGCGGGAAGGCGGGAAAATCTTAGCAGGTCTGTAGTGCCACAGACAGTGGCAAAATGGGCACAGACCGCAATTCTGAGCAACTTTCCCAAAGAACCCACAAAGCGAAAATGCGAAAAGAAGTCTCTTTATAATATATACGAGTCAGTTGCCATTTCCGTATAATAATTATATGTCTATTTAAGTACGAACAAATATTGTTATTTGTCTTTCACACTCTCTGCAAAAAGTAATAAACAACTCCTTTTTAAATCGTCTTATTTTTCATTGTCTGTATATATAACTTTGTCCACATCAATAAAATAAATAAAAATTACCCAGAAGAAAGAAATAGAACTAGATCCTTATTATACTATTTCCATTTCTTTATTTTCTCGATGACAGTTCTATCTATCTCGTTTATCGATATAGCTCCATCCCTATCAGTTTCTCCGAATCTGGTATGATATAACCTTGTACGTGTGTAAACGTCATATTTTTTATAAAATAATGCATACTTATTGTAAAAAAAACGCTCGCACAAGTTTTCACAGGAGCTGTCATCGAGAAAATTAAGAAATGGAAATAGTATATATTTATATTTTCTTTACCTACATGACACTTGGTAGTAAATAATAATTGACGCTAAATTGATCTATCTTCTTAAAACACTGTTACAACACCCATACTATTAAATCACTTAATATCCATAATTCTAATGGCTCTAATAACAGTTCTTGGCGTAGAATAATCTAGAAAGTGATTCGACTGACGCATGAAAGGATAAGGAAAACGCGACATCTAGGTTCTAGTTATAATATCATACGTATAATTTAACGACTGGAACCTAAGGTAAAACCTAGACCTTTTCAAAAGAGGGGAAGAGTTCTAGCACTCTTTTACTTTTTACCCGACTGTCAGTTGTTGGATGTTTTTTGAGTGTAATTATATTTCTTTGGCACGCTCTACAGCCTAAACTGTAGGTGTCATTAGATTCATCTCAGTTGTTGTCGCAGTGACATAGGGTACATTACTTTCTGGAATTCTCATGGACATAGGAATTCCACGATGAAATAATTTATCAGTCGGGTTTTTTAATTTGTCAAATTCCGCAGCTTATTCAAGCTTTGATTGGAAAACGGTCAAACGTTGGAAGCTAAATTAGAAACACTATCTCATATTCCTTCTAAAGTAGTTGAAACATTATCTTTTTAAATATATTGCTCTTTATGTTTATTTTTAGATAACAGAAGTAATAAAATAAATAATTGCTTAACCAATATGTAATAATTATAATGTCCATTTATCGAATCACTAAGCGGCTGGGCCACTTAAGGGCCTCTGATCCTCACGCAGGAGGCATTTGGTGCATCCCACACATTAATTAATGATGCTACGCATCAGATGGACGCCTCTTTAACTACAACTCTAGGAACCCTCTTTTACAATTGGACAACCTTTTTTTTTTTAAATTGTTGTGTTTCTTAACTTTAAAATTACAGCTTGGACTTTTGGCGTCATGCCATTGTGACAGCGCGGAAGCCCTTCTTCTATTCTACATGGTATTTTATCAATCTAAAAGATAAAGAAGGTAAAATAAGTAAGGGACTAGTATATTTAAGGTTTTTTTTTACTTCTTAATTTGTTTTATATTTCTATATGCTATGTATTGCATGGGAGGCAAATTATTAATTTCTAGACGCGAGACATAATTACCTTTTAATAATCTGTTAATTATGTTAAACCAATTAAACACCGTTATTCTTATTGAGTAACACAGAAAACATTTCTTATTAAAATTTTGTGGCTCACAAACAATTTACGAAGTTCTACACGGTTCTTCTAAGGTTTTCGCACTTAAACCTTGTAAGTTAACACTATTAGCACAAAGACCAACCAATGCTAAGTCCTATCTCAGTTCTTGGAAAGTGATGGAAAATGACGTCCTTTCGCCTACTTTCTCATTCACTACACAGCACTTGTTGTTCATTGTGAAGTACCATAAACGCAAATTACAGTATTTGAGAATTGAGAGGATATGTTACCGAAATTGATGTAAACATTAAAACCGTTATGGCAGATCGAGCTAATTGATTGAACATTAAATTAAATTTTGCGTTTTATGGCGATCAGCTGTTGTTACTACAAAAAAATAATTGCTGCCAATTTCAAGTCGTTTTAATACAATTAAAACATTGAAAGATAACCTAAAACCGTACATCATTGGTTGAACATAGTGTTATCATAATTTACATTAAAGTGACATACGACAATTGTACGCCCCAAAAGTAGCAACGGAGCTGTCATATTCAAAAAGATAAAGCCATAGACATAATTCCCAGTTTTTTTTGTATCAAGGCGCCCAGTGCGCCTAACAAACATCGCAAAAGCCCCAAGCAAGTAACCTCGCATGACACCTTTGACGAACCCCAGTATAAAAATAATTTGTTTGTTATAATCAATACGTTACTGTCAAAATAAAACTGAAAAAAAATGTGAAAAGACCTGAAATCAGATATTTTGTATAAGGAGGAAAATTCAGTCCATCATGTTGTCAACGGCAGTTTCGGTCAGATAGTATCCTTGGCTTTGTTTTATAATTTTTTTGGACCCAGATATTTATTTAAATATTTATAATTTATTAAAATACAGTGCTTTATTTTATTCAATGTTTAAGTTAGGATTTCACAGTTTATCTTTCATTTATATCACCAACTTTGTTAGATCCAGTTTTTGGACCCAGGAAATATCATTTTGATCCGTAAAATTGATTTGTAAACGAAATTGTAAACGAACCAAGCCTTAATTTAAAGCCAAATTAACCCAAATTGTTACTTCAGCGTTCCTTAGTATATATTTTGCTTAGTTAGACTAGACTTAGATGAAGTGTGGGTAAAGCATTTATTCGCTAAGCAAAATCTATTCCATGAAGGACCTTAAGCATGTGTCGTCTTTGATTGAGGCCGGATACGTTATTGTTTTGTTTCGTATCTCGATATAAAATGAACGATATCATTTAAAAGAAACATCTTTATAAACATTTGAGTTTCAGTCACTTAAATTTTATATATAATTTCTTTACAGGTTTAAACGAAGACTTTTCTAAAATAAATTTAGAGTGTACAAATAGTTTTCACTGAAATTCCTAAAAATTATTTATCAGCGAATATGATGTGTTGAATCACCCAATAAAGATTTGATTGATACCGAGAAAACATTATAATCTATAACGGATAAAATATAAATAATAAATAAATAAATATTTCTAACAATCACACCACATTATCTAGCGCAAATTAAGTATCATTCAAGAACTAGTGTTATGGATACTAGATAACGGATAAATAAACTTAAACATGTAAACACATGAAATGAAATATACACATGAAATATGTAAACACACATAGATATTTTTTTATATATACATATTAGGTCTTTACCTATGAAATTGCCGTTTTTCACGAAATAAATGAAGCGTAATTTTTTTATATATTTTTTATTTCTATTAATCAAAATAATCACCCATGCAATCAATGCATCTTTGCCAACGCATTGGTAGCTTATTGATGCCTTTCTTGAAGAAATCAGCTGGACGGGAGGCAACAAATTCTTCAAAGGCATTTTGTACTGCCTCTCGGCTATTGAATTTTTTTCCCGCCAAGAAGTTATCCAAATTCTGGAAAAAGTAGAAGTCTGTAGGCGCAAGGTCTGGTGAGTACGACGGATGACGGAGAACTTCCAACCCCAACTCTTGTAGCTTGGAGACCGTCTGCTGTGCAGTATGAGGTCGCGCGTTGTCGTGCAGGAGCAGTGGAGCCGAACGATTGACCAAAGCTGGTTGGAGACGTGCGAGCTTCACCATCATTGTGTTCAGTTCTTCACAGTACACATCTGCAGTAATGCTTGTCCCGTTTGGCAAGAAGCTGTGATGAATTACACCCGCGTTAGACCACCAAACAGTGACCATCACTTTTCTAGGGGTAAGTTTTCGTTTAGGGCATTGTTTGGGTGCTGAACCAGGGTCCAACCAACTTGCTGAGCGCTTATGATTGTCAAACAGGATCCATTTCTCGTCACAAGTAACAATGCGATTCAGAAATCCTTCATTTGTATGCCTGCTGAGCAGTGCAAGGCACGTCTCCACGCGTACTTCGCGCTGGCGGTCATTGAGTTCGTGGGGTACCCGTTTGTCAAGCTTTTTTACCTTGCCAATTTGATGCAAATGGACCAATATTGTTTTGATGCTAACGTCGAAAGCTGCTGCTAATTCAGCCGTGGATTGAGTTTCATCAGCTTCCACAATTGCCTTTAATTCGTCATTGTCGACCAAAGTTTTCGGACGACCACGGGGTTCACTTGTCAGGTCAAAATTTCCAGAACGGAAGCGGGTAAACCAATAACGGGTGGTGCGTTCGTTTGTAGTGTTCGCTCCGTAAACGTCGTTGATGTTGCGTGCCGCTTGTGCCGCTTTCCTGCCACGACGGTACTCATACTCCATAATTACTCGAATTTTTAACTTATCCATGATGACGAAAAATTTTCGAATGCGTTGAAAACAAAACACTAACTATTAAACAAATGACGATTTGAGAAAAAGAATTCCATGTTTGTCAAATAAAATTTATTTGCAATTAGAATTATCAGTCAAAAAAAAAATATTTTCATTTGAAATGGCCAGTACGGCAAAACGGCAGTTTCATAGGTAAAGACCTATTATTAGAAATAAACTTAAATAAACGTAAATACACATCCATGACTAGAAAGCAAATATAATAATATATCTGCCCCTACCAGGATTCGAACCCGGGACCTCTGGCATGAAAGGCAAGGCTACTTACCTCCACACCAAACTGAACAGGCCGTCAAATGTGTCAATGTGTCATATTTATGTGTAGGTATATTTCGCGGGAAAACTCATACTGCGATTGTCATGATCTTTAATAAACATTATTATATTTTAAGATATAACAATATTAACTACCAGCAAATAGATGTACCATCTTAACTCAAGATTAATAGAATCTGTTCAGTCATTTTTTGTACCAAGATCCATGCAATGTGAAATTCTATGTTTTTTAACGCGGTCGAGCTACAACTAAGTGTGGCCAAGTTTATTTATTATTAACACTAACTTTTAACCATTACCTTATTATTTTTTTATTGCCTTAATATACAATTCCAGCTCTCATTGGAATAACACACACAAAGTTATTATATCGATAATGTACTATAATTATAAATTTAATTGAATATTCTAAACACATTAACATACAAAATACGTAGGTTCGTAATCACAAGGAAAAAATTAAAAAGTCACAATAAAAAAAATTGTTCCTATTCCGCCATTGTTTACAGATAACATCTCAACAAAGAAGTCGACGACCTAACGTTAAATTGAAGAAAAAACAACAAAAACAAGCTAAGAGTCTGACGTGTTACTGTCCGACCAACTTATCCTTTCAGTACAGGGTGGCGCCGATCTAAGCGTTAAAAAAAGTTTGACATAATACAGTACTTAAATGTCAAATGGTCAACTAAGGCTAACTTAAGGAAAGATTTTGCTAAGCGAATCTGTACTTTATGTAATCGGTCCAGCTTTTACAACTGCATAGATAAGTTGGTGGCTGTGTACAAAGACGATGAAATACACGTCGTTCCCAAGGTCCTGACTAATTGCTCTCTTTGTAACTTAGGTATAGGAAATACATGTGTAATCAAGGACCTATGGCGTAACTTGTAACACGTTTCTCTATGTTGCTTGAACGTTCAGGAAGTTATAAAGCTTAGGTCTAAATTATCTTTTGTTGGTAAATGAATGTTGGTAATTTGCTTTTGCAGATAAACACTGCTTGCATAAGATAGTATCGTGTGAGTGAACTTTTTTGAGGTTAGTAAAAAAGATCTTAAATAATTATTTTGCATGAAAAAAATATTGTCTGATTTATTTTACTATATTCATAGCCGGAAAACGAGCCCACGACCCGCCTGATGGTAAGTGGCATCCATTTATTAATATTAAATGTGATTATTATTTCGACCAATGATGCGTTGGCAACCGAACGCTTCGGATGAAATTGCATTTGTTCCAAAATGTAGTTTATTGTTCAAGTAAATAATAATTCCAGCATAGGCTGTCCCTTCCCTTTGACCGGAACATTCTTTTTTATTTAACATAACTACAGGGAGGGAGACTCTGTAAATTTATTTTGAAAAAAATATACCCGTGAAGTTTCTTGCCAGTTCTTCTTCACGAAGGTTTTTTCGAACTGGTGGTAGAATCATGTTTTATTTGACGTCAATAAGAACAAGTAATTGTCAATGTTGAGAAATAAATATTTCATTTCATTTATATTTCATTTCATTTCATATCATTTCATTACATATACAAGGTATGTCTGAATCGATAATCAGTCGTTATGAATGGATAACCCGTTAACTGCAGTTGGTCCGGATGTGGCACTGTAAGAAAATCGTATCTTCCCGCCAGGGTTGTCAACCATACGAAAATGGCCTAGACTTTCATACTTTTTTTATAAACTTCGCTACGTTTTTCATTCATTCCTTTGCCATTTTATCAAATTTAGGTATTTTTGTGTAATTTGTTCACTATTATACCTGAAGACACATATCAATTAATTATAATACATTTTAAGGTGTTCTTAACGTTAAACATTATCAAAATTTGCATTTTCAGATATTTTTTTTTAATTTTTTTCTTAATGTCAACTTTTCTTTATTTTAGCTAACTTTACTTTAGAACATTACTTTTGAGTCCTGAGTGTTAAAATTTTTATTCAAGTTCCTGACGATTTTCTTAAATTAAGATCGTCTTGAAAATATATACATCCGACAGAAGATATTAAGATATTCCATTATGGCTTTTCCTCGTTTAATAAACTTAATTATCTTGTTTCATTAATGTTGTTGACATTAAGATTCCTATGACATTAAGGTAAATAAATCAATCTAAACATGACTGGGACAAAAATGAATACAGAAAAAAGTAAATAGCAAGTGAACATTTACCTAGACCCAAATTTGACGGTCGAATGCCGACTATCGTAGTAGATAGCCCTGCCTCACACGCCGGAGGTTCTAGGTTCGAATCCTGGTCGAAGCGTTCATTCGTGTGATGAACACTGTTGTTTGTTCTCGGGTCATGGTTGTTTATATTTATATATGTATGTTTATTCTGGGTTTCTTCCAGTTCGCTGTATGGTCCATCCATAACACAAGCTCTGCTTACTACGTGATTTTTTATTATTATTTATTCATTTATTACTATCAATATAAATAGCTATAGCCTTGTAGCACGCCGCGGCTCACCTTACGGTATTGCTCGCCGACCGTGCCTACAAACCGCAGCGGCTCTCTCCACGGTATTGCTCGCCGACCGTGCCTACAAACCGCAGCGGCTCTCTCCACGGTATTGCTCGCCGGACCGTACTTAGATATCCAAAATTATATATAAAGAGGCCGGGATTCTAATACACAGCATCGAACATTCTCGCTCCGATCGCCACGCGGTTCGGACGTGCAAGACCCAGCTCTCCGTTGATCGGTCCCTTCCCGCCATTCCGCGGCGCTCAGTTTACTGACGTCACAGTCTAGCGTGTTGGCTCCGTGCTACGGTTTCCTAAGTCTTTCTACTCCGTCTGAGTGCTTTCGAAGTGCGATTTTTCTTTGCGACTAAGCCTCTTAGTCTTCAAAGTGCTGTGCTAAGTTGTGTTGTGCTTGTGCTGAGTGCAGTGTTGTGCCCGGCGTAAGTAGTCTGGTTTCAGTGCAAAGGATACTTAACGGTGACAACGAATTTGTACTGAACCAGTCCTTTTTTATTTTTATTTATTTCTCTTCTCTATTTTATATATTTTTCTCCTAAAATAAAACACTTTTTACCGGATATTATCGCGTATATTTTAGTTAATTTTAAAATTATTTCGACGTTTCGGCATCTTTGCAGTTGCCGTGGTCACGATAGAAAATTAAAATTAAAATTAACTAAAATATACGCGATAATATCCGGTAAAAAGTGTTTTATTTAAAGTATGAATCGTGAAAATTTAAGAAAATATATATTTTTCTCCTATTTTCATATTTATTTTTATCATATTTGTGTTTTTTCGTGTGTATTTGTCCTTTCTGTCGGTAAAGGTTGACCCTAACGCGGTCAACTCTTTACCTGCGCACCCTTTTTTAGGTTTCTAGGTAGCGGCCTTCGGCGTACTATTGTTAGTTTTAATTTATTCTCCCCAGCCCCCCTACCGCTGGTAGGGAGGTTTGCCGCTAGGGTTCGCTAGATTTTTATTTAGGAATTCTAGGCATTTGTTATATAAATAGGCGCTAGGTTTGCTAGGGAACCTAGGCATACATTATATATTTATATATTTCATATTATCCCAAGCCCTCCAATGGACATTGCAAACATTCTTAGGTCGTTCGCCCAGGCGCTCGTTGCGTCCGGCGCCAGCATATCGGATGACTTAATAACGCAGGCCTTACAGGCAACTATCGCGTCCCCGGCCCCTCAGGCCTCCGATGTCCAGACCCCTCAGGTCTTCAGCTCTCCCGCGTCTCCCGCCTCGTCCGAGATGGACTGCGAATCGGTCGCATCCTCTCACGCGTCGCGTCGTAAGCGTACCGCTCCCGGGAGCGACTCCGAACCCGCGTCTGACACGTCGTCAGATGCCATCACATTAACCGGCTCTCCTGAGCCCGCGTTCCAACTCGTCGCCAAGCGCTCCAAGAAGCGCTCTAAGAAAGCTTCGGTATCTTCAATACCCGAGCCCTCCCCGGTGTCTTCAACACCAGCCCCCGCGCCGTTAAAATCGCTCGTAGTAACCGCGTCTCCATCGGTCACATCGAAGCCAGCGACGCGCTGCGCTCCCGTCCCGCCGAAGCCTCAGCTCCCTCCGCCCGTATTCCTGCGTGAAAAAGCGCGCTGGACCGCGGTCTCCAACTTGTGCAAAGTGCACAAAATCAATTACTTAAAAGCCGCCAACGCTGGCGATACAATCAAAATACAATTAGCGACCGTCGTCGACTTCCGCGAGTTTACCAGGTTACTCGGATTAAACCAAATCGCATATCACACCTACGCCCTCCCGGAGGAGCGTAAGATCCGCGCAGTATTACGGGGCGTCCCGTTCGAACTCAGCAACGAAGACATTCTTGATGACCTTAAGTCTCAGGGTTTCCCGGTCACAGCAGTGCACAAGATGCACTCCAACCGCGGTAGGCGTTTTCCGTTAGCGCTAGTAATCCTGTCCAATACCCCCGACTCGAGGGAGATTTTCAAAGAGGCTCGCACAATCTGCGGACTCTCGAACATCTCCGTCGAGCGTCCCAACCCCCGTGGTCACCCTGGGCAGTGCCACCGCTGCCAGCTATATGGCCACGCAGCGGCTAACTGTTTAGCTCCCCCCAGGTGCGTAAAGTGCCTGAATCCTCACTTCACCAAGGAGTGCACTCGCACTCCCGAATCCACTTCCCCCCCTGCCTGTGTGCTGTGCGGCCAGTCCGGCCACACAGCTAACTACAGGGGCTGCCCGCGCGCTCCGCGCTCCACCACCAAGAGGGTCGCGCCTAAACCGGCGCCGCCACTCACTCCTGCCAACTTCCCGCCGCTGCGCAACCGGGGTCCCCCGGAAGCAAAGCCCGTTCAGCCGACGCCTACTCCGGCTCTGTCTTGGAGGCAGCGTCCGGCCGTCCCGCCTGCACCTTCCCGACCCATCCCAGCTCCCGTAGCTCCAGTAGGGCCGCGTCCCGCGTTGTCATCTTCCCCTCAGTCGTCGTTGGCTGAGGACATGAAGACCGTGTTCGACGTCATCCAAAACGTCGACATTAACGAAATTTCCGTACTCGCACGTAAACTGCGAGCCGCCCGCTCTCCTCAAGAGCGATTATTCGCGTTAGCCGAGCATCACTCGCTCCTAAGTTCGTTGTAAATTCTTTTTATTTTTGTAAATTTTAAATAAATAAATTTTAATGTCTAGACCCGCAAATCCCGCGTCCAGTCGTATTAAACCCAAGGGCTTATCCCTAGTATCTTTTAACGCTCGTAGCCTTAATACCAACCTTCCCGAGATTAAACTGTTCCTACAGAACAAAGAACCTGATTTATTCCTTCTCCAGGAGACATGGCTTACTCCAAACCGCTCCAGGGGATTCGCTATACCTAAGTACGCGTTTATTCGTAACGATAGGCCCAACTCTGACGGTTTCGGCGGCACCGCTATATATTACAAAAGAGGCTTCCACTGCTGTCCTCTCCCTACCCCTCCTCTCCTCAACATGGAAGCCACTGTGTGTAGATTGGCTATGACTGGTCATCCGACCATCATCATAGCTTCAATCTACATACCTAGTGGTACCAGACCAATCCGCAGCGACTTTGAGGCCATTCTCGCCCTCGGCCATTCAGTCATTATGTTCGGAGACTTTAACTCCAAACATACTGACTGGACGTGCCTATCGACTAACACCAGCGGTATCGCTCTCCTCGACATCACTAACTCCCTTGACCTAGATGTCATATCCCCCGTCACTCCCACTCACTATCCCAACAACCCGTCCTACTCTCCTGACATCCTCGACTTTGCAATTATCAAGCGAATCAATCTTGATCTAAGGTCTATCGAACCGCTCGATGACCTAGGCTCCGACCATCGCCCCGTTTCCCTCGTGCTAGGACCGCCGAACGATAACGCCTCATCTCCTAAGACCTTTACCAACTGGAAAGGTTTTAAAAATACGTTAGTTTCAGCCTTAGAGGCTCCGAACTCTCCACTCGCGATCTCTCCCGAACAATTAGATAGCCCGGATAAAATCGATTCATTAGTAAATTCTCTCACTGATGCTATCAACTCAGCCATCAGTGACAACGAAAAGGTGGCTAAGCAAGGCAAACCCACGCTTCCCTTAGCCGTTAGCAATCTTATTAAAGCTAAAAACGCGGCTCTCCGGAGAGCCAAGAAGTATCCCACGCCCGCCTATAGAACAGCTGCGAATCAGCTTCAACGTAAAGTTAGGTCTTGCCTCGCGGAACTCCGAGACGCTCAGATGAACGATCTCATGGCGAATATCTCTCCGTCCCACCAAGCGTACTATAGCATGGCCCGAGCCTTACGCGTAGACACCGTTTCTCACGTTCCTCCTCTCACTCGTCCCGACGGCACTACTGCCTTCGAAGTCGAAGAGAAAGCCGAATGCTTCGCCGACAGCATTGCCGCACAATGCTCGCCCAGCACGCAACCTGCTGATCCCTCACACATCCAGGCGGTGGAGGACGAAGTCCTTCGCAGAGACTCTCTTCCCATCACCGCCGATCCTGTCACAGTCTCTAATGATGAAATCTTGCTTCTCATTAGAAATCAAAAGTCCAAAAAGGCTCCGGGTGCGGATGGAATTTCCAACCACGCACTTAAGCACCTACCTCAACAGATGCTTACCTTATTAGCTATCATTTTCAATGCCTGCTTCGACCATAGCTACTTTCCAAAAGCTTGGAAAGAAGCGACAGTCATAGGCATTCCCAAGCCGGGCAAACCTCTGAACGTCCCGGCTAATCACAGACCCATCAGCCTCCTCAAGGCAATGTCTAAACTTCTCGAGAGAGTCATACTCTCTCGAATGCGGAACCATCTGTTTCCAACGGATGGCGATCCTCTCATTATTCCCCATCAGTTCGGCTTTCGCGCTAAACACTCCTGCCCTCAGCAAGTCCACCGAATCGTCGAGTATATACTTGACGGTTTCTATCCGCGTCGTTATAAATCAGTCGCGGTTTTCTTTGACGTAGCCAAGGCTTTCGATAAAGTCTGGCACAGCGGTCTCGTTTATAAACTCTACAAGATAGGCTTACCGGATCGCCTAGTCAGGTTAATAGCGTCGTTTCTCAAAGACCGTACGTTTCGATTTAAACACGAAGGCACGCTTTCTGCACCTCGTCCCATAAAGGCTGGAGTCCCTCAAGGCTCAGTCCTCGCCCCTCTGCTGTACACCGTGTACACCAACGACATTCCCATCCCGCCGAAAGGCGTCGAACTCGCCCTCTTCGCTGACGACACCGCACTCTATACCAAAGGCCACGGTGTTCGGCGCCTTGTAACCAGACTCCAAAAGGCCGTAAACGCCCTTGGTGCATGGTTTCAAGAATGGCGCATCGATGTGAACCCTGAAAAGAGTTCTGCGATGCGCTTCGACCACAAACGCCGTCGTCCCGATGGCGATCCCCACGTTCGAATGTTAGGCATTCCCATCCCCTGGAAGCGCAGTACTAAATACTTAGGCGTCACATTAGATCCGACGCTTTCTTTCAAGCCACACGTTGAAAGAGTTTCGAAACTCGCTCGTCACTATTTAGTCCGCCTAAATGGCATGTTAGGTAGAAAAAGTAAAATGTCCTTCAGAAACAAACGTACACTTTACAAGGTCTGCGTTAGACCCGTCATGACGTATGCCTCGCCAATCTTTGCCCACGCCAAACCCTCCCTCCTGTACAAACTGCAGGTAGTTCAAAACCTCTTTTGCCGCCGGGCCACAGGCGCACCGTGGTACGTGCGTAACGCGGACTTGCATAGAGATCTTGAACTGCCTACAGTACAACAATATCTCAAAACACTCTCTGAAGCGTTCTTCAAACGCTCCGAAACCCATCCCAATCCTCTAGTTCGTGATTCTGTCTCATATGCTGCTCCTGTGTTAGACTCGAAGTTCAAAGTCGCTAGGCCTAGAAATGCGCAAACGTACTCATCCACCAGACTGTCACGCGATCTCGAGGCCCTTCTGGCCGCAAATTCTAATTCTAACGTAAATTCTAATTCTAACGTAAATCCGAATTAATGCATATTTAATTTTTCAATTTTTAATGTTTTCATTATTTACTTTTCATTTTTAATGTTTTTATTTTACTTTTAATTTTTGAGCACCTTCAGTGCTATGTAATCCCAGCGGGTGACCCCTTCTGGGCCCCGCTAGCGCGGCCTCTTTCTCCAATTGGCCGTCGCTCCGATGAAGGCTGAGTGGCAAAAATGCACGAGCCGACAGGGGGTTTTTAGTGGGTATGGTCCTGGTAGGCGTCGGGACGAGTCCCACATAACTTTGGAATCGCGCCAGAGTATGCGTCAGGGCATTTTTATCCTCCTGCCCTTCCCGCGGAGGGGAACAAAAAAAAAAAAAAAAAACTAATATACAGTCTCGGTTTGCGTGTGGATTCGTTCGCACGTGGATCGCAGACGCTTTTTCCGCTCTCTAGTCCCCGCACTAGTTGAGCACCCCAAATTTCAGGGGTCGTTTTCACGACCCAGGCTTCGTACCGTATTTCCTAAATTTCATAGAAAAGTCGTTTTCACGACTAATCTTCGTTCCGCCTGCTGCCCGACGTCGCCGACTGCGTCGCCGCCGCCGCTCCGGCAAGATCTGCGTTCCAGAACTTCGAGTCTTCGTGTTCGAGTAAGTTATCCGCGTCGTTTCCAACCGCCCTACTGCGTGTAGGGTGGTTTTAGGAAGTTAGTCGTCGTTGTTAGGTTCATAGTATATATATTTATATATTGTTGTCCCTCCCCAACCCGCCGCTATGGCCAAAACTTTTTTAGAAGCCCTTCAGGCATTCTTGGAGTCTCTTGCTTCACAAGGGATTCAGATCCCCCAATCCATTACCGAAATATTGCCCAAAATAGCCCCTCAGGCCACCCCAGTTCCCCAGACCCCTCTGGTCCTAGGCCCTCCCGCGTCCCCCACCTCCAGTGACATGGAGTGTGAAACGGACGCCCCTCCGCGCCGCAAGCGCGCACCCGCGACCGAGTCATCCTCGGACGCCACCCCAACTGGCCCTGAGCCTCCCTCTTTCACCCTCGTTAAGAAGCGCTCTAAGAAGCGCTCA
Source organism: Marasmarcha lunaedactyla (assembly GCA_923062675.1). NCBI lineage: Eukaryota > Metazoa > Arthropoda > Insecta > Lepidoptera > Pterophoridae > Marasmarcha > Marasmarcha lunaedactyla. The sequence continues at coordinate 9,741,635 of OV281358.1, forward strand.
AAACAAGCCCCGGCGTCCTCAACGCCCGTCCCGGTGTCTTCAACACCTACCGCGGCGCCTTCAACGCCAGCTACCCCGGTGCCTACAACACCCGCCCCGGCCCCATTGATGTCACTCACTGTGACTCCACCCCCTACCGCGGCTTCAGTCAAGTCCAAGGTCCCACCACCCGTATTCCTTCGGGAAAAGGGTAAATGGTCCGAGGTCTCGACTTTGTGCAAAGAGCACAAGATCCTCTACACCCGAGCGACCAACTCGGGTGAATCTATTAAAATCACTGTCTCGTCGATAGACGATTTCCGAGCTTTGACTAAGCTACTCACCGATAAGCAATATGCTTATCACACTTACGCTCTGTCAGAAGAGCGTAAGATCAGAGCGGTACTCAGGGGAGTCCCGTTCGAATTATCGAACGAGGCTATCCTGGTGGATCTGCAATCCCAAGGCTTCCCGGCACTCGCGGTGCATAAAATGCACAGCAAGTACGGGAGGCAACACCCTCTCGCTCTGGCGGTTCTCGCCAACGTCCCCAAATCCAGGACGATCTTCAAAGAGGTCAGCATCATATGCGGCCTCTCTGGCATTAAAGTCGAGATGCCTCATAGACGCGGTCACCCCGGCCAGTGCCACCGGTGCCAGCTGTACGGGCACGCGGCGGCCAACTGCGCCGCCCCGCCCAGGTGCGTCAAGTGCCTGGTCCCTCATTACACTAAAGAGTGCAATCGCACTCCTGAAACTCCCTCTCCTCCCGATTGCGTGCTTTGTGGCCAGTCCGGCCACACCGCAAACTACAGGGGCTGCCCCCGTGCACCCCGTTGTATGCGTACTAATTCTAAGAGGGCGGCACCCAAACAGGTCCCGCCCCTTTCTCAGGAAAACTTTCCGCCGCTGCGTAGCCGGGTTCCTCCGGCTGCAAAGCCTACCCAGCCCAAGCCTGCTCCAGAGAACTGGAGGCACCGCCCCGCTGCACTAGCGAATCCCATCCTGGCTCCTCGCCCATCCAATATCACTCCCCAACCCTCCGTAGCTGACGATATGCGTATCGTCTGCGACGCTATCAAAAGTGTCGATGTTAGGGAGATTGCAGTCTTAGCCCGTAAACTTAGGGCTTCACGTACTCCGACAGAGCGTTTGCTAGCTCTGGCGGAACATAGTTCCCTTCTCAATTCATTATAGGTTCATTTAAATGAATTGATCCCTAAATCATGCTTCGGCCGACCTCCGCGCAGCCCCGGCTTCACCGGAGGCTGCCCCGAACGGCCACCAACTCATGTCCCTTTGAGCACCTTCAGTGCAACTTTCACTACAGGCGGAAGACCCGCTAGCGGGTCTCCGCCAGCGCCCCCAACTTCCCGACGGGTGGTCGCTTCCGATGAAGGCTAAAGGTATACGCTTACTACAGCCAACAGGTGGTTTTTAGTGGGTAGGTGCCATTCTGGTGAGTCCCACATAACCCCCCTGCAGAGGAATTTACCTGCGGGCGGGTATGCACGACGCATCTTCCACCTCCCTCCCGTGAGGGTGCCTCGGCAGCAAAAAAAAAAAAAAAAAAATCTAATAAAGATCATTCGTTATCGAACCGTCTCTCTTTTCGCCTCCAACTACCTCCAAGCTCCTAAAGTGGTGACCCCGACAAAAGAAGACGCTCCCCCTACAAAAAACAATGGAAATGGAGAACCAGAGAAGCCCACAGGATTCACAAAGCACTTCAACAACAGCTTCAGAACAACAGAACCTCTCTGGCATTGCCCTGTCGATGCGCATCACCCAATTTTGGCGCGAAAAACCGAAACTATGGTTCATCACATTTGAAGCCGCCACCCAAGACCTGAAGCGAAGTCAAGCGCAGCTGGCCCAGCTACTCATACCTCAACTTAGCAAGCAAGACGTAGAACAAGTCGCAGACCTGCTATATAACCCAGGACCACGCCAGTACGATGACTTAAAAGAACGCCTTATCTCTGTCTACGAGGAGAGCGACCAAAAGCAACTCCAAAAACTACTATCAGACATGGAGCTCGGAGACCAACGCCCTTCGCAGCTACTACGATGCATGCGAAACTACGCTCGCGACAAAGTCCCAGACTCGACGTTGCGACTTATGTGGCTCAATCACATGCCCCCGCAAGTTCGCTCAGTGCTCGTCGTCAGCGATTCCATCTCCAAAACCGCTGCACTCGACGAACTAGCGTTACTTGCCGACAAGATGATGGAACAAACAAATGAAATGCTAGCAGTGAACACCTCCGCGAACCGCACACGGGACCCGGAGATTGCAGACTTAGTAAACGAAATCAGGAAACTACACCTAGAAGTTGCTGAACTACGCAATGAAAGATCGACGCAGGAAACATACCGCCGCAACCGAACGCCAACACGCCAGTTCAGACAACGCACGCGTTCTCGTTCTGCTTCCGCCACGCCGCCCAGCTACTGCTACTACCACAAGAGGTTCGGCAAGCACGCCCGACGCTGTACTACACCATGTTCCTACAAGAACAATGAAGAAACGTCGGAAAACTAACACATACGCTGGCTGCGGCGGGACCCGGCGTATTAGGAACTACACACCGCCTGTTCGTCACGGATAAGAAAACACGATTGTCTTTCTTGGTCGATACCGGAGCAAACATCTCGGTTATACCAAGGAAGAAAGGAGCACAAGCGCAACAACAGCCGTTCGTCCTGTACGCCGCTAACAACACCATAATACCCACCTACGGCGAGAAAACTATGGAGCTTGACCTTAACCTACGGAGGCCCTTCCGATGGAAGTTCATCATCGCCGACGTCAGCAAACCCATCATTGGTGCAGACTTCCTCAAGCAACACAAGCTCCTGGTCGACGTTGCCGGCCGCTGCCTCATCGACAAAATCACTAACTTGTCTGTCAAGGCGCCGCTGTGCACGTCCAGCACACCCACTATTCGCACAATAGACCTGGGGCAGAAGTACCATCGCATCCTCGCCGAGTTTCCTGACGTCACAAGACCCTCCGTATTCTCCACAACACCAAAACATCATGTCGAACACCACATTGAAACCACCGGCCCTCCAGTCTACGCCAAAGCGAGACACATACCGCCCCACCGCTACGCAGCTGTGAAGAAGGAGTTCGAGACCATGATGTCACAAGGGATCTGCCGGCCCAGCAAAAGCCCATGGGCAAGCCCACTCGTCGTCGTTCCTAAGAAAAATGGGGAACTACGAGTCTGCGGCGACTACAGAAAACTTAATGCCATCACGAAACCCGATCGATATCCCGTACCCCGACTCAAAGACTTCACGTACCAACTCGCCGGGAAGAAGTTCTTCAGCACCCTTGACCTCAACCGAGCCTATCTACAATTGCCAGTCCTGAAGAGTCATATTGAGAAGACGGCCATCATCACACCATTCGGCCTCTTCGAATTCCCACGAATGTGCCCAGGTCTGAAGAACGCAGGACAGACTTTTCAACGATTCATACATCAGGTACTCTCTGGCCTGGACTTCGCGTATCCATTTATTGATGACGTAATCATAGCTTCGACAACCGAGCAGCAACACGAGGAAGACCTACGCACCGTGCTACGCCGACTCAATGAGTATGGCGTCACCATCAACCCATCTAAGTCTGTGTTCGGCAAGAAAGAAGTCACCTTCCTTGGCTACAGCGTAAATGAAAACGGAATCAGACCACCTGCACACAAGATTCAAGCAATATCAGAATTTACGAGACCAACCACAATTGAAGCCCTACGAAGATTCCTAGGAATGCTAAACTTCTACAGAGACAGCATACCTCAAGTTGCCAAGCTACAATCGCCACTGAACGCTTATCTGCACAACAGCAAACGTCACGACAAAACAAAGATCCAGTGGAACGAAGAGTCGTCTCAAGCTTTCGAAAACTGCAAGGCAGCGATAGAAAACGCAGTACTTCTTGCTCACCCGTATCACTCCGTCCCACTCGCTCTTATGTGTGACGCTTCCAACGACTGCGCTGGTGCCGTACTACAACAGCGAGTAAACAACACCTGGCAACCACTCGGCTACTATTCAAAGAAGTTCAACGCAGCACAGCAACGCTACAGTACCTACGACCGAGAACTAACATCTATGTACATGGCAGTGAAACATTTTCGAAAACTCCATGAAGGAAGAAAAATGATTATCTTCACTGACCACAAACCGCTCACCTACGCCCTACTGAAACAATCATCAGACGCCGACACACCTCGTAGAACTCGCCAGCTCATGTACATTAGCGAATTCACCACAGACATCCGTCACATCAGCGGCAGTGAAAATAAAGTTGCCGACGCCCTTTCACGCGTCGAAACGATCGCTACACCTACGCCAATCTGTCATGAAGAAATCGCCCGTGTGCAAGAGAAAGATATACACTTGAAAGAACTACTTCTCAAGCCAAACCTAAGTTTCAAGAAAATATACCTGCATTCCCCGAACACCTACATCTATTGTGAAACGTCCACTAGTTGCGCCCGTCCGTACCTACCGGATGCCTTCAGACACCAAGCCTTTCGAGCCTTCCACTGCATAAGCCATCCCGGCGTACGAACAACTCGAAGAATGGTTGCTGAACGCTACTTTTGGCCATCCATGAACACCGACGTAGGAACATGGGCGAAGACCTGCATCCAGTGCCAAAAGTCAAAAGTTCACAGACACACACACAGCGGCGTTGAAACATTTCCACCGACGCACCGTTTCGACAGCGTGCACATCGACATCGTTGGACCGCTACCTACAGCACCGAACGGCGAACGATACTTGCTCACGATGATCGACCGCGCAACCCGTTGGCCGGAAGCAAAGCCGCTGTACGAAATTACTGCAGAAGCCGTCGCTGAAGCCCTGATGAAGACATGGATTGCTAGATTTGGCTGCCCGTCCCAACTCACTACGGACCAGGGCAGACAATTCGAAAGCCAACTGTTTACGTCACTCATGAAATTACTTGGTATAGAGAAAAATCGTACTACACCGTACCATCCGCAGTGCAACGGTATTATCGAGCGCTGGCATCGCACACTAAAAATCGCACTGACTGCCCGCCTAAAAAACAACGAGAAGTGGATTGAACAGCTGCCGATCGTGTTACTAGGACTCCGTACTGCCATCAGAACCGACAGTGACGTCAGCGCCGCCGAACTGACCTACGGCGCAAAGTTAAGATTACCAGGCGATTTCCTCCAGCCGACCTGCGAATCGTCACCATCAAGTTCAATGGACAGTACATTCGTCAATCAACTGCAAACCACACTACGCAGTTTCCAGCCTGTTCCGGAGAACTGTCACACCAACAGCAAACCCATCTTCGTACATAAAGACCTACAGTCATGCAGTCACGTCTTCGTTCGAGTTGATGCTGTAAGGAAACCGCTGAAACCACCTTACGACGGACCTTACCCCGTGCTACAACGAACAGCGAAGTATTTCAAGCTGAAACTACCAACTCGCGAAGCCAACATATCCATCGACCGACTGAAGCCTGCCTACATCATCGCTGACGGGAACTCCACATCAACCACCGCCACTACGTGTCCCAGCACCGTGAAAAAGACCCGTTTCGGCCGCACAGTAAAACCAACCGTACGCTTCGCTAAGGAGGGAGCCCTGTAGCACGCCGCGGCTCACCTTACGGTATTGCTCGCCGACCGTGCCTACAAACCGCAGCGGCTCTCTCCACGGTATTGCTCGCCGACCGTGCCTACAAACCGCAGCGGCTCTCTCCACGGTATTGCTCGCCGGACCGTACTTAGATATCCAAAATTATATATAAAGAGGCCGGGATTCTAATAAAACAGTCACATTCTCGCTCCGATCGCCACGCGGTGCGGACGTGCAAGACCCAGCTCTCCGTTGATCGGTCCCTTCCCGCCATTCCGCGGCGCTCAGTTTACTGACGTCACAGTCTAGCGTGTTGGCTCCGTGCTACGGTTTCCTAAGTCTTTCTACTCCGTCTGAGTGCTTTCGAAGTGCGATTTTTCTTTGCGACTAAGCCTCTTAGTCTTCAAAGTGCTGTGCTAAGTTGTGTTGTGCTTGTGCTGAGTGCAGTGTTGTGCCCGGCGTAAGTAGTCTGGTTTCAGTGCAAAGGATACTTAACGGTGACAACGAATTTGTACTGAACCAGTCCTTTTTATTTTTATTTATTTCTCTTCTCTATTTTATTTATTTTTCTCCTATTTTCATATTTATTTCTATCATATTTGTGTATTTTCGTGTGTATTTGTCCTTTCTGTCGGTAAAGGTTGACCCTAACGCGGTCAACTCTTTACCTGCGCACCCTTTTTTAGGTTTCTAGGTAGCGGCCTTCGGCGTACTATTGTTAGTTTTAATTTATTCTCCCCAGCCCCCCTACCGCTGGTAGGGAGGTTTGCCGCTAGGGTTCGCTAGATTTTTATTTAGGAATTCTAGGCATTTGTTATATAAATAGGCGCTAGGTTTGCTAGGGAACCTAGGCATACATTATATATTTATATATTCCATATTATCCCAAGCCCTCCAATGGACCTTGTCAACGTACTTAGGTCGTTCGCCCAGGTACTCGCCGCGTCTGGCTACAGCATACCCGATGACATACTAACGCAGGCCTTACAGGCATCTATCGCGTCCCCGGCCCCTCAGGCCTCAACCCCGGCCCCTCAGGCCTCCAACGTCGAGACCCCTCAGGTCTTAAGCTCTCCCGCGTCTCCCGCCTCGTCCGAGATGGACTGCGAATCGGTCGCATCCTCTCACGCGTCGCGTCGTAAGCGTACCGCTCCCGGGAGCGACTCCGAACCCGCGTCTGATACGTCGTCAGATGCCGTCACTTTAACCGGCTCTCCTGAGCCCGCGTTTCAACTCGTCGCCAAGCGCTCCAAGAAGCGCTCTAAGAAAGCTTCGGTATCTTCAATACCCGAGCCCTCCCCGGTGTCTTCAACACCAGCCCCCGCACCGTTAAAATCGGTCGTAGTAACCGCGTCTCCGTCGGTCACATCAAAGCCAGCGACGCGCTGCGCTCCCGTCCCGCCGAAGCCTCAGCTCCCTCCGCCCGTATTCCTGCGTGAAAAAGCGCGCTGGACCGCGGTTTCCAACTTGTGCAAAGTGCACAAAATCAATTACTTAAAAGCCGCCAACGCTGGCGAGACAATCAAAATCCAATTAGCGACCGTCGACGACTTCCGGTCTTTCACTAGGCTACTCTCGATAAATCAAATCGCATTTCACACCTACGCCCTCCCGGAGGAGCGTAAGATCCGCGCAGTACTACGGGGCGTCCCGTTCGAACTCAGCAACGAAGACATCCTCGATGACCTTAAGTCTCAGGGTTTCCCGGTCACAGCAGTGCACAAGATGCACTCCAACCGCGGTAGGCGTTTTCCGTTAGCGCTAGTAATCCTCTCCAATACTCCCAACTCGAAGGAGATTTTCAAAGAGGCTCGCACGATCTGCGGACTCTCGAACATCTCCGTCGAGCGTCCCAACCCCCGCGGTCATCCTGGGCAGTGCCACCGCTGCCAGCTATATGGCCACGCAGCGGCTAACTGTTCAGCTCCCCCCAGGTGCGTTAAGTGCCTGGATCCCCACTTCACTAAGGAGTGCACTCGCACTCCCGAATCCACTTCCCCCCCTGCCTGTGTGCTGTGCGGCCAGTCCGGCCACACAGCAAACTACAGGGGTTGCCCGCGCGCTCCGCGCTCCACCGTCAAGAGGGTCGCGCCTAAACCGGCGCCGCCGCTCACCTCCGCTAACTTCCCGCCGCTGCGCAACCGGGGTCCCCCGGAAGCAAAGCCCGTTCAGCCGACGCCTACTCCGGCTCTGTCTTGGAGGCAGCGTCCGGCCGCCCCGCCTGCACCTTCCCAACCCATCCCAGCTCCCGTAGCTCCCGTAGGGCCGCGTCCCGCGATGTCATCTTCCCCTCAGTCGTCGTTGGCTGAGGACATGAAGACCGTGTTCGACGTCATCCAAAACGTCGACATTAACGAAATTTCCGTACTCGCACGCAAACTGCGAGCCGCCCGCTCTCCTCAAGAGCGTTTATTCGCGCTAGCCGAGCATCACTCGCTCCTAAGTTCGTTGTAAATTCTTTTATTTTTGTATTAATTCGTAAATAATAAATTATAATGTCTAGACCCGCGAATCCCGCGTCCTGTCGTATCAAACCCAAGGGCTTATCCCTAATATCTTTTAACGCTCGTAGCCTGAACACAAACCTTCCCGAGATTAAACTGTTCCTTCAGAACAAAGAACCTGACTTATTCCTTCTCCAGGAGACATGGCTTACTCCAAACCGCTCCAGGGGATTCGCTATACCTAAGTACGCGTTTATTCGTAACGATAGGCCCAACTCTGACGGTTACGGCGGCACCGCTATATATTACAAAAGAGGCTTCCACTGCTGTCCTCTCCCTACCCCTCCTCTCCTCAACATGGAAGCCACTGTGTGTAGATTGGCTATGACTGGTCATCCGACCATCATCATAGCTTCAATCTACATACCTAGTGGTACCAGACCAATCCGAAGCGACTTTGAGGCCATTCTCGCCCTCAGCCATTCAGTCATTATGTTCGGAGACTTTAACTCCAAACATACTGACTGGACGTGCCTATCGACTAACACCAGCGGTATCGCTCTCCTCGACATCACTAACTCCCTTGACCTAGATGTCATATCCCCCGTCACTCCCACTCACTATCCCAACAACCCGTCCTACTCTCCTGACATCCTCGACTTTGCAATTATCAAGCGAATCAATCTTGACCTAAGGTCTATCGAACCGCTCGATGACCTAGGCTCCGACCATCGCCCCGTTTCCCTCGTGCTAGGACCGCCGAACGATAACGTCTCATCTCCTAAGACCTTTACCAATTGGGAAGGTTTTAAAAATACGTTAGTTTCAGCCTTAGAGGCTCCGAACTCTCCACTCGCGATCTCTCCCGAGCAATTAGATAGCCCGGATAAAATCGATTCATTAGTAAATTCTCTCACTGATGCTATCAACTCAGCCATCAGTGACAACGAAAAGGTTGCTAAGCAAGGCAAACCCACGCTTCCCTTAGCCGTAAGCAATCTTATTAAAGCTAAAAACGCGGCTCTCCGGAGAGCCAAGAAATATCCCACGCCCGCCTATAGAACAGCTGCGAATCAGCTTCAGCGTAAAGTTAGGTCTTGCCTCGCGGAACTCCGAGACGCTCAGATGAACGATCTCATGGCGAATATCTCTCCGTCCCACCAAGCGTACTATAGCATGGCCCGAGCCTTACGCGTAGACACCGTCTCTCACGTTCCTCCTCTCACTCGTCCCGATGGCACTACTGCTTTCGAAGTCGAAGAGAAAGCCGAATGCTTCGCCGACAGCATTGCCGCACAATGCTCGCCCAGCACGCAACCCGCGAATCCCACTCACATCAAAGCGGTGGAGGACGAAGTCCTTCGCAGAGACTCTCTCCCCATCACCGCCGACCCTGTCACAGTCTCTAATGACGAAATCTTGCTTCTCATTAGAAATCAAAAGTCCAAAAAGGCTCCGGGTGCGGATGGAATTTCCAACCACGCACTTAAGCACCTACCTCAACAGATGCTTACCTTGCTAGCTATCATTTTCAATGCCTGCTTCGACCATAGCTACTTTCCTAAAGCTTGGAAAGAAGCGACAGTCATAGGCATTCCCAAGCCGGGCAAACCTCTGAACGTCCCGGCTAATCACAGACCCATCAGCCTCCTCAAGGCAATGTCTAAACTTCTCGAGAGAGTCATACTCTCTCGAATGCGGAACCATCTGTTTCCAACGGATGGCGATCCTCTCATTATTCCCCATCAGTTCGGCTTTCGCGCTAAACACTCCTGCCCTCAGCAAGTCCACCGAATCGTCGAGTATATACTTGACGGTTTCTATCCGCGTCGTTATAAATCAGTCGCGGTTTTCTTTGACGTAGCCAAGGCTTTCGATAAAGTCTGGCACAGCGGTCTCGTTTATAAACTCTACAAGATAGGCTTACCGGATCGCCTAGTCAGGTTAATAGCGTCGTTTCTCAAAGACCGTACGTTTCGATTTAAACACGAAGGCACGCTTTCTGCACCTCGTCCCATAAAGGCTGGAGTCCCTCAAGGCTCAGTCCTCGCCCCTCTGCTGTACACCGTGTACACCAACGACATTCCCATCCCGCCGAAAGGCGTCGAACTCGCCCTCTTCGCTGACGACACCGCACTCTATACCAAAGGCCACGGTGTTCGGCGCCTTGTAACCAGACTCCAAAAGGCCGTAAACGCCCTTGGTGCATGGTTTCAAGAATGGCGCATCGATGTGAACCCTGAAAAGAGTTCTGCGATGCGCTTCGACCACAAACGCCGTCGTCCCGATGGCGATCCCCACGTTCGAATGTTAGGCATTCCCATCCCCTGGAAGCGCAGTACTAAATACTTAGGCGTCACATTAGATCCGACGCTTTCTTTCAAGCCACACGTTGAAAGAGTTTCGAAACTCGCTCGTCACTATTTAGTCCGCCTAAATAGCATGTTAGGTAGAAAAAGTAAAATGTCCTTCAGAAACAAACGTACACTTTACAAGGTCTGCGTTAGACCCGTCATGACGTATGCCTCGCCAATCTTTGCCCACGCCAAACCCTCCCTCCTGTACAAACTGCAGGTAGTTCAAAACCTCTTTTGCCGCCGGGCCACAGGCGCACCGTGGTACGTGCGTAACGCGGACTTGCATAGAGATCTTGAACTGCCTACAGTACAACAATATCTCAAAACACTCTCTGAAGCGTTCTTCAAACGCTCCGAAACCCATCCCAATCCTCTAGTTCGTGATTCTGTCTCATATGCTGCTCCTGTGTTAGACTCGAAGTTCAAAGTCGCTAGGCCTAGAAATGCGCAAACGTACTCATCCACCAGACTGTCACGCGATCTCGAGGCCCTTCTGGCCGCAAATTCTAATTCTAACGTAAATTCTAATTCTAACGTAAATCCGAATTAATGCATATTTAATTTTTCAATTTTAATGTTTTCATTATTTACTTTTCATTTTTAATGTTTTTATTTTACTTTCAATTTTTGAGCACCTTCAGTGCTATGTAATCCCAGCGGGTGACCCCTTCTGGGCCCCGCTAGCGCGGCCTCTTTCTCCAATTGGCCGTCGCTCCGATGAAGGCTGAGTGGCAAAAATGCACGAGCCGACAGGGGGTTTTTAGTGGGTATGGTCCTGGTAGGCGTCGGGACGAGTCCCACATAACTTTGGAATCGCGCCAGAGTATGCGTCAGGGCATTTTTATCCTCCTGCCCTTCCCGCGGAGGGGAACAAAAAAAAAAAAATAATAATAATAAAGATCGAGTCTCGGTTTGCGTGCGGATTCGTTCGCACGTGGATCGCAGACGCTTTTTCCGCTCTCTAGTCCCCGCACTAGTTGAGCACCCCAAATTTCAGGGGTCGTTTTCACGACCCAGGCTTCGTACCGTATTTCCTAAATTTCATAGAAAAGTCGTTTTCACGACTAATCTTCGTTCCGCCTGCTGCCCGACGTCGCCGACTGCGTCGCCGCCGCCGCTCCGGCAAGATCTGCGTTCCAGAACTTCGAGTCTTCGTGTTCGAGTAAGTTATCCGCGTCGTTTCCAACCGCCCTACTGCGTGTAGGGTGGTTTTAGGAAGTTAGTCGTCGTTGTTAGGTTCATAGTATATATATTTATATATTGTTGTCCCTCCCCAACCCCTCCGCAATGGCTTTGTCCTCCGAAAGGAGCCCGGAGCTTCAAGACCTTGTAAATAAAATTTCTGAAGGCCTTGCCTTTTTAAAACCCATCTCTGACCCAAACATACTAATGCAAACACTCTTTGCTATTTTCCCTCAAATCATTCCATTAACTCAGGCCTCTCAGGCCGCTCAAGTCCCGCAGACCCCTCTGGTCCTAGGCCCTCCCGCGTCCCCCACCTCCAGTGACATGGAGTGTGAAACGGACGCCCCTCCGCGCCGCAAGCGCGCACCCGCGACCGAGTCATCCTCGGACGCCACCCCAACTGGCCCTGAGCCTCCGACTTTCACCCTCGTTAAGAAGCGCTCTAAGAAGCGCTCAAAACAAGCCCCGGCGTCCTCAACGCCCGTCCCGGTGTCTTCAACACCTACCGCGGCGCCTTCAACGCCAGCTACCCCGGTGCCTACAACACCCGCCCCGGCCCCATTGATGTCACTCACTGTGACTCCACCCCCTACCGCGGCTTCAGTCAAGTCCAAGGTTCCACCACCCGTATTCCTTCGGGAAAAGGGTAAGTGGTCCGAGGTCTCGACTTTGTGCAGAGAGCACAAGATCCACTACACCCGAGCGACCAACTCGGGTGAATCTATTAAAATCACCGTCTCGTCGATAGACGATTTCCGTGCTTTGATAAAGCTCCTCACTGATAAGCAATATGCTTATCACACTTATGCTCTGTCAGAAGAGCGTAAGTTCAGAGCGGTACTCAGGGGAGTCCCGTTCGAGTTATCGAACGAGGCTATCCTGGAGGATCTGCAGTCCCAAGGCTTCCCGGCACTTGCGGTGCATAAAATGCACAGCAAGTACGGGAGGCAACACCCTCTCGCCTTGGTGGTTCTCACCAACGTCCCCAAGTCCAGGGAGATTCTCAAAGGGGTTAGCACCATTTGCGGCCTCTCTGGGATCTCGGTCGAGGCGCCTCATCGCCGCGGACATCCCGGCCAGTGCCACCGGTGCCAGTTGTACGGGCACGCGGCGGCCAACTGCGCCGCTCCGCCCAGGTGCGTCAAGTGCCTGGTCCCTCATTACACAAAGGAGTGCAATCGCACCCCTGAAACTACCTCTCCTCCCGATTGCGTGCTTTGTGGCCAGTCCGGCCACACCGCAAACTACAGGGGCTGCCCCCGTGCACCCCGTTGTATGCGTACAAATTCTAAGAGGGCGGCACCCAAACAGGCCCCGCCCCTTTCTCAGGAAAACTTTCCGCCGCTGCGTAGCCGGGTTCCTCCGGCTGCAAAGCCTACCCAGCCCAAGCCTGCTCCAGAGAACTGGAGGCACCGCCCCGCTGCACTAGCGAATCCCATCCCGGCTCCTCGCCCATCCAATATCACTCCTCAACCCTCCGTAGCAGACGATATGCGTATCGTCTGCGACGCTATCAAAAGTGTCGATGTTAGGGAGATTGCAGTCTTAGCCCGTAAACTTAGGGCTTCACGTACTCCGACAGAGCGTTTGCTAGCTCTGGCGGAACATAGTTCCCTTCTCAATTCATTATAGGTTCATTTAAATGAATTGATCCCTAAATCATGCTTCGGCCGACCTCCGCGCAGCCCCGGCTTCACCGGAGGCTGCCCCGAACGGCCACCAACTCATGTCCCTTTGAGCACCTTCAGTGCAACTTTCACTACAGGCGGAAGACCCGCTAGCGGGTCTCCGCCAGCGCGCCCAACTTCCCGACGGGTGTCGCTTCCGATGAAGGCTAATAGTATACGCTTACTACAGCCAACAGGTGGTTTTTAGTGGGTAGGTGCCATTCTGGTGAGTCCCACATAACCCCCCCGCAGAGGAATTTACCTGCGGGCGGGTATGCATGACGCATCTTCCACCTCCCTCCCGCGAGGGTGCCTCGGCAGCAAAAAAAAAAAAAAAAAAAAACTAATAAAGATCATTCGTTATCGAACCGTCTCTCTTTTCGCCTCCAACTACCTCCAAGCTCCTAAAGCCTCAACATATCTATCTTATTCTATCTTATATCTTATAACAATAAATAGTTACTAAAGTCAGTTTATTTTTCAACTCGACAGACAACGTACATAAAAAGGAAACTTACAGGAAATTTCCGCACTCGAATCCGCTCAGCAACAAATAGGCTCCGCTTACCTGGAACACGTAAGGATGTTTTACTAAATAAACAACGGAAATTAAGCAGAAGTAAATGGGAGGAAATTTCTGTTTTATTGAATAATGTTCAGAGGGTAGTGACAAGAGTTAATTGAATGGCAAAAGTATTCATGTTTTATTAAATTTTTGTTGTTTTTATTTTTGTAGCCAGCAAACAAGCGGCGCTCCTGATCATCTGAAATCATTATTTGTAGGTGTCTTATTTATCAAAATTGAGGGCGATTATTATACTAATGGTTGATGGTTCCAACAACAGTTTGAATTGCCCGATGAATATCTAAAGCGTCATTGTCACTAAAGTACGTCTTCTTATCGTAGCGTCGGGTGACGGGTCGCTCACATCCCTCAAATATGGTTGAGGAGGGCGATGGCTGGATCCTGCGTTAGCTCGTGAACGGGTGCCGTTAGAGGGTGTTCGTCGTTTGGATACTTGGGGGGAGGGAGACTTGCCCAGCTAACAGAAGCAGATAAGAACAACTTTGTACAGACATAAAGAAACACTGTTAATTTATTTTGAAAAAATATACCCGTGAAGTTTCTTGCTAGTTTTTCTTCATAGTCCAGTCATTATAGACATTCGAAATCGAAAATTTGATAATAATTCCAAAAGTTTTCAAACTTCGGTCAAGTGAATGGTACATTGGGACGACAATAAATCTCATTTTGCAACCTTGTCCGCAGTCCGGATCATTGTTAAAATTGCAATTAAATTAATTTTTGCTGTATGGTCGTAAAAAAAATTCCAAAAGTTCTGCAAACTTGGGGAAGTTTTCGATATAATATTTCATATCACGTATAAAATTTGCAACCAACCTAAGTGTACGGAACATTTTTTGTTATTGAAAATTAATGTTTTTTTTTATTAAACTGAATGAAAACGTTCCAAAAGTTCTGCAAACTTGACACATATATCGGAAAAATATACCGAACGGTTGTATAAAAAATGACCACAAATTAAAAAGAATTATAAATAAACATGTTCCGGTCAACGTAAAAGGTTGCAAATTTATACAATCGTTCGGTATATTTTTCCGATATATCTGTCAAATTTGCAGAACTTTTGGAACGTTTTCCTTCAGTTTAATAAAGAAAAACATTAATTTTTAATAACAAAAAATGTTCCGTACACTAGTTTGGTTGCAAATTTGACACGTGATGTAAAATAATATATTTAACACCACTCCAACTTTGCAGAACTTTTGGAATTTTGGTCTCAAGAACTGAGCAAATTATCATTTATTGCATTTTTAACAATGTTCCGGACCGCAGAGCAGGTTGCAAAATTTTATAGTTTGTTTTAATACCACTCCCGACCTTACATCAAAATTTGAAAACTTTTGGAATTATAATGAATTAATTGTCTTGACTGACTGGACTATCACGATGGTTTTCCGAACTGGTGGTAGAGTCATGTTTTATTTGACGTCAATAAGAACAAGTATTGTCAATGTTGAGAAATAAATATTTCATTTCATTTCATTTGTTCCAGTAATTGCATTGGAACAACGGTTGCAACGGAAGACCAGCGCTAGTTTACTTACTAGCACCTTGCTGAGTTGCGGCCTGTTTGTGACATTTTTTATTTAATTTTTATATTTTCCTTATTTACTCCATTTTGTATTTAAATTGTTTAGTGTGTTTTTACTTTGTGCCACAAATAAATTTTTTTTTTCATTTTTTCATTTTCATTTTTCATTAGCTGTTCGTTCACTTTTACTGGAGTAAACGTGATTGTTATGGCTGTCAACATTGGCAGGACTGTAGACGAAATCTAAACATACAGACACTAGTACCCATATTTTTGTAGCGTTGTGAAAAATGTGCTCACCCCTACCCGACACTTAAGGGGAGTGCCGGGTTATGTGGGACTTGACCTACTAAAAAACACCGCGGTGTACCTCCGTCACCGTTGCTGAGGCTCACGGTATCACCATTAGAATAACCCGCAAGCACCGGTGACTACGCCAAGCCGCAGTAGCCCAGCTCCTCAATCAGGGGATGGTCCGGTATACGGGACCGTCCAAAGCGCAGCAGGTCCCCTCACCTGCTACGGCTGGATATCAAGAGGGAGAAGGCGAACATACCTCCTTCTCCTTCCCCCCTCCGCCTGCGACGGAACGGCGCTGTCGAGGCGTCATCCTCCCGACACCGCTCCGCCGCTTCCTTATGCGATATCACCTCCTCGCAGAAGGAGACCACCTTTACTTCTAGACTAATTTGTTGGAACTATAGTTAAATAAATAATAAGATAAACTAAACATAATATAAGCATCGTCCTACATTAAGAATCAAAAAGGAACCATCTTTAACTTCTCTATTATCGTACTTTAATAAGTTTATATTTATTAGTTTGTTTGTTTGTTTATACGTAATACATAATTACAAATAATAAATGGAACAAATTTGCAAAATTCTTTCCCCGGTTTAAAGGAACATCGTAAGTGTCAAAGACAACGTTTTAAGACATAATTCCCACAGGAACTTTGAGGGTTTTATAATTAAGATGGCCGATCGTATTACCATGGCAGTTCTACGTCACTCGATGTGTTTGCCTTCTAAATACTCACAGTAAGGTGGTAGTCGGCGGCTCTTAGCAAAGTAGAATGCCGTATCACGTGTAGGTTTAGTTAAAAGGCAGGAACGCAATCTTTTGTACGTAGTGATTTATCTGTTATATTATGTAACTTGTTTAGTAATCAGTCACCATGATGGCTTATGGGTACTATCAGGAATCCGGCCTTTATTTCTATATGTATTACCAAATACACCACGTGGCCGTTTTTTTTCTTAAGATCTTACGTAGGACTTACGGTAACGACAAGAAATTCGATGGTACATATACAAACAGTATTTCAAGTGATTTAATACATTCATAATTCTATGTACGTGTGGAATAACTCGGGACACTTTTTGCGTCAATTTTGTATGAGACCCACTGTCCCTTTGTTTTCACGTGAATTTGATGCGTAGTGCTCTACACAGTTTTCGAGAGCGTCAGGATCCTGTACGACAATCGGAAACGCTCATCGCAATGGTTGAACCCTGGCGAACCAGCCAAACCCTGCCCCAAGCGAAAATTGACTCAAAAAAAGTTACTTGTGAGCGTTCAGTGGACTAGTGCCGGTGTCGTTCAGCTCGTACAGCTTTCTTAAATCTGGCCAGACGATTACGGCAGATGTCTATTGTCAGCAACTGCAAACCATGATGGAAAAGCTTGTCGCTAAACAACCGAGGCTGATCAATCGCTCTATGCCACTGATCTTTCAGGACAACGTTAGATCACACACTGCACAACCTACCAAATTAGAGAAGCTTCAATTGGAATGTCTAAGACATCCACCGTACTCCCCGGACCTTGCTCCAACTATATTACCATTTTTTTCGAAATTTTGATAACTTCTTGCAAGGGAAAAAATTCAACTCCGATGGGGCAGTCCAAAGCGCCTTCAAAGATTTTATTGTTTCCCGTCCGAATGGGTTTTTTTAGTAAAGGGATCAATGAACTAACTATGAGATGGCAAAAGTACACAGATAGCAATGGTACATACTTGGATTAAATAAATATATTATATATTTTTTTAACTGACTTTATGTTCCTCCCTTACAGAACGCCAATTTCATATGTAATGACCTAATATAAAGATGAATGTAACTCAATATTTCCTTCACGATCCTTCATGTCAGCCAGCCGTAAGTAATTACTTCAAGAACAAGATGTCCTTTGATTGAAGATTTAGATTTAGAGCTTTCTCAACTGTAACTAAACCCTTTGGTAACCGCATACTGTCAGCAATAATAATAAAAAATAACCTTTATCATCACATTAACTTGACAATAAAGCCTAGGACAACAGCAGTATTAAATTTCGCAATATATTGAGAATTAGAAGAAAGCGAAACAGGGGCAAAGATGTCGTTACGCAGACGCACGTATAAAATATCCCAGACAATGGAGTATAGAATGTCATTGGTTGATATAACAAGCGTATTCAGTGAAAACTGCCTCAACACGTGCGCGTGTTTGCGCGTATTATCAGAAATATTTACAATTTTCAGAGAAGTTTGAACTTTAAGGCGTGAGGAGAGGAATTCACGGTTTTGAAGTAAAGTAAGTTCCATCCACGAAGTCGTGCTGACGACTTCTTTGTGTTAGACGAATAGAAAAAAAAAAGGACCTAACCCTACAGCGTACATTATTACACAGGTTTGACGTCCGAAATGACAACGTAGAAAAGTAACAGAGAAATTTGTTATTTCATGTTCAAATAAATTAAAATAAATTATTAGTACACACAATATGTGCCATTATTATTAATACTTTAAGATATATCAATCATACATTATAAAAGAATAAAACAGGTTATTTTTAATACATAACTTTTTTATGAAAACACCAGTGGATTCAACTGTATAGAATTAAAATATAAGAGTGAGTGGAAGTCAATGTGCCAAATTTGACAGCTAACACGACTTTTGTAAATAGAATCCAAAATATCCACAAACCTCTCTACAAAACTTTCTGACGTTGAAGTAAAGGTGTAACCTTAATACCCGCCTATCTAATTACAATTGCTAAGCGGACATATACATGAATTTTAGTTTTTCGTAAACAATGACTCATCCTGTGTAACCGAAGTTTTCGTTCGCATAACGGCTTATTCCGTAACCCAAAAAATAACAAAGGTGACACACGCTGACTGATTCGCTTCCTGATGACTTGCTAGGCGTACTTGGAGTTGTCGTTGAGCAGAGTCAAAATATTAAATACATTTAATAATTATTACAAAATAAGAACGCTTTAAGTAACCATTTGAAGTCTCTGCGTGCGGCCGGTAGTTTGGGTTCGTATTAGGACACCTAAAATTAAGATATCTTAAGTTAAAACCCCGATGTTCATAACCCCTAAAATTACAATACCTAATGGTTGGTTGACCTAAATTCAAAATAATGAAAGGTCTAAATGTCGAACGATTCTTATATCGAAGACCTAACTTTAGGTGTTCTAATACAACCCTGGTAGTTTACTTATACTCACATTTGAATAACTAACATCTGAATTTGTTTTACTAAATGGCTGTTGACAATATTTAAGCCGGAACAAAGGCACATCACTAAGTACTTCATATTGATAAATAAACGGTTAATGCGCAATCATAATACAATCAAGGTCATTGTACTGTTGCGTTTTAAGAAATATTAGCAAAAAAATAAAATAATAATTAATTAATATATTGAAATACTCAGATATCCTTTAAGAGGCAAAGCAAAACCTTAAGGCAAAACGTAATTTAAAAAAGTCTTCGTTCATATAAGTCATTTTATTGACAATAGGTTAAATTAGTCTCTTTTAAAGTAGTAAAATGTGTGTCTCAGACCGTTCAGACATTAACAATTTCTCAATAACAATAGTCCAAACGGTCCGTGATCTATCACTTAAAACACATGCTCACTAATTACGATGATAGCGTGTCATTACGACAGCTTCATTTTACGGAATCTTGCGCAATGTCGTGTGTGGCAATGGCTGTACAGCATTCTATTAACTTTTTATTAGTAGAGTGTCTTTGTTAGGACCTCATCCAGGGCGGTACTACAGGCCTTCTTATTTTGACTGCCATAATCACGTTGACACGGTTGTGTTCCGATCAAAGAGAAATATCAAACGGTGCAATAAAAAAAAGGCAATTTTAATTGAACCCTACGGTCGCCAACGCATTTTTACTCGATATAATAATCACAATTACCATTTATAAACAAAACACCTGCGATATTAATGTCCATGGGTGCGGATGGAGCATTTACCATTGCTGGGTCACGTGCTCGTTGCAAAACAAAGAGAGAAGCTTATCTGTACTAGTCGGCCAAGCGACTTAAACGAACGGGTGTTATACGGCTTCACCTTTCAATAACTCACTAGTTACCTACTACGGATAAACAAAACATGGGCTGCGAAAATTGTTCCGCTCAGTACTCCGGTAATGTGGTGAGGTAAAACTGGCATAAAATACCGAAATAAATAATTATAATGTCAATTCTGTATCTAATAGAATTTACTTTTGGCATTTGAAAAAAAATTAACAAACAAATCGTTAATCTTTATAATACTATAGACATACACGCTCTGACTGCCTGACAGATACCGTAGCCAGACCAGTGTAGCTAATTTCATGGTAATCGATGCTTTTTGTTGCCATTGATGACTTATGGAACGGAGAGTGGTCGCCCAGAGAGCAATGCACCATTCATTTCTTTCGAAGTCAGTTATAGGTGCGAAGACGAACCAAGGTCACTTACATTGTATGACAGTAAAAGTGAAGTAATAGTATACAAAGCCTACAGTTAAACGACAAACTCACTAATTGGGTATATGACATTTTTTTTTTATTTCATATTTAAATAGTTTATCAACAGTAAATAAATATTGCAAAAGAAACAGTATGTATACAATCAATAGTTTTCTAGATACAGCGATGTGTTCGAGAGCCGCTGCGAGTCGCCGAAAAACGCTCCATACAAAACGGTACTGAGCTGTGACATCACGACTTGTGAATCATACTAAAATTGTATGGGCGTTTGGATAAAATATATAATAGCTACGTAGATAATGCGTTTACATGCATACTGTCATAGTAAAAATTGTTATATTTAATGTCATTATATATTTAAAAATTTAACATATATTATATTTAGTTTCTGCTTCTTTTTTTAAGTTTTCAAATCTAAATAATTTCGATATTAAATTCAAAACTATATATTTTCAAAACATTGTACCTGTCAAAATAACTAATATTTTATAAATAAATGATAAAAACTTGCATTTTTAAATGGTGTCATCTACCCAGTTCCAACTCAGGGATATCATAATACAGTTTGTAAAACGAATAGCGAGGAGTTCCTTAGGCTTTGGTCCTCCAGTGACGTGCTCTTTTGGATCAAAAATTAAACGTTTTTGAGATAAACAAAAAACTACATAAGTTAATAAAAGGTATCAACGAGTAACTAAGCATTAATAAATAAATAACGTCTAAACAAAAATTCCAAAAGTACGGCTTTAAAATTAATAAAAAATTAAAATTATCTAGATTATTAAAAAAGAAATTTAACCTGGAATAAAACACCTATTCCTAATGACCATAACACCTGTGGACATCAGTTCATGACTACGGAAGCAACTAACTATCAGGTGTACAAGTAAAAACAAAATAAATTTTTTTAATGCACACAAACGTTTGTGCTTTCTTAAATTCAAGCTCGGCATCTCATCTGAACAAAAGAGATAAAACCTTACTATCAATAATTCCAACACTAAGTTAATAATTCATTAAAACAAGGTTAATTTTTCCAAAAGAGGATTATATTCATAAATCTGATAATGATCAGGTTTAATATTTTCACTTCTAGTGAAAGTTGTCATCTCGGCCAAGGTAAAGGTTCTTACGATATTGTTCACCAAACAACTTTCTAACTGAAGCGAAATATCGAACTATTTTTTTAGTATTTTACAAATCGCTATGCATAGTGTTGATTTAGTTATTTGAACAGTACATGGCACATCATAAGTATTCATAAGTATTAAAAATTTAATTATTTTTATTTATATGTGACATATACATATACATATGTACATATACATGTACATATATGACAATTACGGCGTACATATGTAGCAATTACCACAGACAGAATACTATAACAAAGTGCTTCAAATTAATATAAACGCAAACAAGTACCAGTGTCTTATATATTTTAATATGTTATTGTGCTAATCAACATTAAAATGCATAATAGAGAAATGTCACTAATGGACTGCTGGATCAGATTTGTCATTCCACTTTCTTTTGACGGTATAAAACTTATCATGAAAATGTCAATATCCTCGTTCCGAATCTGGAAGAAGTTGTATTATTCGAGATTCTGGTGAGTTTAATTCTAACTTAGTTCAAGACAGTGGAATTTATAATATCCATTGATTTTGTTTCTTGGATAAGAGTCGGGAACATTTAAAGAAATCTCTGCAAATGTTCATAGCAAGTAAACCTTATTTATAATTTTAGTTTATTTAAAATAAAACACAAGCTACGTAAAAGAAAATGACTAGTTTTCCTTTTTTCACAACCTCTTATCTTTAAAAATATGGTCTTATTGTTATTTCTAATTCATATTCCAAGTTTTTTATCATACATTATTATAAAAAAAATATAGCTACTTACACACACAAATCTGTACAATACAAACATTAATATCACATTCAACGTCTTATCTACAGACATTTACAAACAGTATTCAAAACTTTCAACGTAATTAAGCACATTAGGAAATGATTTAATATTTCGGCTAAATATCATCAATCACTTAGCTCTATTTCTATTTTAAAAAGGACATTTATAGTAATTAATATACTATACAGTAATGCAATTAGGAAAATAATATGTTATAACATTCGATAATATATTAAACAACATAAAAAACATTGATTCTGTCTCAGTGTCGAACTCAGCAACCTGTGATTTAGACAACTTTATACTTAAAAGATAGCTCACTCAAAATATTGAATCAAAACATAAGAAGCATTAATAAAAATATGGCTGGATTTCTAACAACACTCGCTAGGACAAAACTTGAATGGGACATTATAACATTAACTGAGTGTTGGTTGCCTAACACCCAAAATATACCTTACCTAGCAGGCTATAATCAATTCGCAACAACCAACAACGTTACTCAAAATGAGGGCGTAGTTGTCTATGTCCAGAAAGCACTTACAGTCATTGTGGAAGAGCCTACGTTCCTAGATGCGAACTGTCTTCAAATAAATGTTAATTCCGATACTTTACTAGCCATCTATCGTCCGCCAGGGTACAAAGACCCTGAAGATTATAGTGAGGTATATAATACGCACGACCCTAATGTAGCAGTAGACACCATGATTAATTTAATTCAACATACCATTGATACAAATTCTAAAACTGTTAATGTTCCTAACCGCAAACTAATATTGAAGCCGTGGATTACGCCTGGCCTATTACGATGTATACGACACAGAGATAGACTGCATAAAAAAGTTAAAAAAAGAGCACAATAATATTACTCCTAAAATAACATTCAGCAGGTACAGGAATTTTTGTAATAAATTACTAAAGAATGTTAAAATTGACTATAAATATTTAAATATTTCTAACTAAATAAATATTTTTAACCAACACACCACATTATCTAGCCCAAATTAAGTATCATTAAGAACTTGTGTTATGGATACTAGATAACAGATAAATAAACTTAAGAAATATATAAACACACAGATATTTTTAATACAAATATTAGAAATAAATAAACATACATACACATTCATGACTAGAAAGCATACATGATAAAATATCTGCCCCTACCAGGATTCGAACCCGGGACCTCTGGCATGAAAGGCAAGGCCCCTTACCTCCATACCAAACAGGCTCCATACCAAACTTCTCCAAAAAGAAATTCTTCACGCCGGTAACAACCCTAAACGAATATGGTCAGCTATAAATAGCATTTCAGGCAGAAGCAAAAAGAAGGCTATCAAATGAAATGACATCCTTAAATTTGATAGCTGGAAATGACAATAATATAAACAAGGTAAATGACTATTTTGCTGAAATTGGAGAAAAACCAGCGCAACAAGTAGTACATGATAAAGAACAATTGTCTCAGCAAAACATTAATTACAATATGCCACATTCCATGGTAATGTTACCAACTAATGAGATCGAAGTTGCAACATTACTAAGGTCACTCTGTAATGACTGTGCTGTGGGATGGGATATGGATATAGATAGAAATATAGATAGCATTTCTAATAATCTTTTAAAAAAACATGAAGCCTAAATAGTTCCTCCTTTAACACACATATGCAAACTTTCTCTCTCCACAGGGAAATTTCCAAACACATTCAAAAAGGCAGTAATCTATCCAATCCACAAGAATGGTGACGGGAGCTGTGTCAATAACTATAGACCGATAGCTATACTCCCAGCACTCTCAAAAATATTTGAACGGATCATGAATAATAGACTCATTCACTACTTAGAAAAAAATAATATCCTTTCGCCGACGCAATATGGCTTCCGTACAGGTAAATCTATCTCTGACGCAGTTCATGATCTAGTGAATTATGTTGTTACAAATATAGATAAGCGACATAAGGTGCTGGGAGTGTTTCTAGATCTGGCTAAGGCAATTGACACAGTTTCTGTCCCGATCATTGTTCAAAAATTGGAAAAATTGGGAATAAGAGAAATTCCTCTAAGTCTTTTTCAAGATTATCTGAGTGAGCGTACCCAGAGGGTTAAGATAGGTAACGATATAATTACTGAGCCCTTACTTACGGTACCCCCCAGGGTAGTGTCCTAGGACCGACGTTATTCCTTATATACATAAACGACCTGGGCATGCTCACTTTACGAAAAGGCAAAGATTTCCTTTGTGGACGACACTGTCCTCTTATTCAGTGCCGATACTTGGAATACGGTGTACGCGGATGCTCAGTCAGGCTTAAATTTGGTAGCAAGCAGGTTGCAAAATAACTTGCTTTCTTTAAATACGGACAAAACTAATAACATTGCATTCTCGTTAAAAAATGATCATCTAAATAAAGAAGCACAGCGTAATATAATAGCCCACTTATGCTCCAAACCATATACCTCATCATGTACCTGCCCATGTCTTTGTAAAAAACAGAGCGTCAAATACCTAGGCAACATTATTGACAGTACCTTACGATTTGCCGAACACATAAACTCCCTTAATAACAGAATGAGAAATATACGTTTTTAAAACCCTTAAGCACGTACTTAACTCTAGAAAAATTAAATTGGTTTACTTTGCGCTTGCTCAGTCTATACTGTCTTATTGCATAACCTCTTGGGGCGGTGCACCAAAAACCTTATTATTAGAATTGGAGAGGGCGCAAAGAGCCCTACTTAAGGTATCTTCCTTTCGACCCTATCGTTATCCCACGGCACAGTTATACGAAGAGAGTAAAGTTTTAACCGTGCGTCAAACTGTTTGTTTTAGACTGTACTCAAGCAACACAAACTACTTAAATATGACCCATCTTTAACTAGTTTTAAAAGAAGGTATAACCCCGTAAATCAACAACGTACTACGCTTGCAACAAAATTCTCTAACCGATTCTTTTGCTATGTGGGAGGCTTCCTCTATAATAAAATAAACAAAAAGTTACATATATTCCCCCCACCAAAAGCTAGGGTCAAGGTGAAGCTAATCACATGGTAACAGACACTTAATTGTGATGACACTGAGGCTATTTTTGGCCGTCTTATTTAAAGTGAAAATTCGAAAACATGCACTATACATTATATGAATATACATACACCGTTTTATCTATACACTTTAATATTAACACACACACACCCAAACACGCGCGTGTTCAACACACACTCAAAGTAGCTATATATAACATTGTATCAATTGGTCAATTACATGTAACCTAATTGTAAAGATACAATTGTGTACTAAAATTTATCAAATCCAAATGTAAATGTAACTATAAATATAAAATCATAGAAAGTATAAGCGCCTATCTAACCAAATATTCAAATGTACTTTGAGGAGACCT
The DNA here is from genome assembly GCA_923062675.1 of Marasmarcha lunaedactyla. NCBI lineage: Eukaryota > Metazoa > Arthropoda > Insecta > Lepidoptera > Pterophoridae > Marasmarcha > Marasmarcha lunaedactyla. Next base: position 9,767,106 of record OV281358.1, read on the forward strand.
GGTGTCCAGCAACACAGGCCTGGAGCCTAGCTTAGGCACCAGTCTCACACAATATCCATTTTGTAAATGAAAAAAAAAATATTAAATTGATTTATTGCTTATATGTAAACGTATTGTGATGAGAAAATAAATTATTATTATTATTATTATTAATTAAAATTGTAATGCATTATTGCTTGGATTATAAACTTCCATTACCTACATGTACTGATAGGACTATCAGCTTTAATCCTCGATTATTGTTGATTAAACTGAACATTACTTTCACAAACTCCTAAAACAACCTTTATCAACAACCACTGCACCGACTATCACCGAATATTACAATAAGAAATTAACCCCATTTCAATTAAAAATGCCTCCAATCTAACACTCGAAAAGGTCAACCACGAATTGCCAACAGTAATAATTACTCTCACACTATAAACACGGAAATGGTATTTAAAATCACGTTTTACAACGACCTCATGGCATTTCAGTTTAAATAGAGAACGCGATCAACTGTCAAGTTCAAACCGAGGTCACAATGGCGGCCGGCGAACTGAACAAAAGAAAGTACCAAAAACACCATAATCGAACTACGCATGAGGGACATATTGGAACAATTCTCTTCTTTGCAGGTTATTTTAAACTATTGCTGTAGCTTTGTTGTATTATTCTCTCTGCGGTGATTAGTACGTACCTACCGCCGTAAGTCGGTATGTAATGAAAAAAATTCGGATTCTAATTCGAAAACCATTTGGAGATATCACTTTAAAATGCGATACGGCTTTTTTAAGCAATAATGAGCAATTTTACTTGACTCTGATTTAACCTATTTAAGACGGCATCAAGAAGCGTCCACTTTTAATTATTCTTTGGTTAAACTGTCACGTCAATGTTCACAATAAATATCTGTCACAAGTATGCATAGAAAACTGTAGAGTTGTCCATTCGAGCTATAATAAAAAAGCTTGTAATGCAATTTAAAAAGAATACTACTCTGTGACGTCATTATACGAATATATTTAAAAAATGATTTAACAGTACATTACGTTACGCGTGATTTAAGTAGCCGTGCAGTAACGGCGTGAAGTATTTGACAGACATCAATAGACAACTTAGGTCCCAAAGTATCGTATACTATTTTATAGTATACGATACCCGTTTGAGGGTGTTCGTCGTTTGGATACTTGGAGGGAGGGAGGACTTGCCGAGCTAACAGATGCAGAAAAGAATAATTTTGTATAGACATAAAGATACTCTGTAAATTTATTTTGAAAAAAAAAATATACCCGTGAAGTTTCTTGCCAGTTCTTCTTCACGAAGGTTTTTTTCGAACTGGTGGTAGAATCATGTTTTATTTGACGTCAATAAGAACAAGTAATTGTCAATGTTGAGAAATAAATATTTGAATTTGAATTTTGAATTTGAATAGCAAGTGTGACATATACCCGCACCGGGCAGGGGGGTTCAGATTTTGAAAATCAAATACTATTACGCCAGAATAAAATTTAAAAGTATCCATGAATGTTTATTTCTTGATTGGTATAACAATAGATTAGACAGCGGGAATGAGCTTTATTTTTTTTTAAAGCTTTCCTCAGTCTGCACACTTTTATTTTCGGTGGTGGACGTTTCGGTGACGGTGCAAATATTAAAGACAATATTGTTGCAAGGGCCATTCAAGCTTCACATGACATTTAATAGTACATTAGGATACGCGTGACCTCAGGAGCCTATTACTGCACGGCGAGCGCTTTCTTTTATTTTTTTCTAAATGAGCGAAGTTGGTCATTTCATTTACGCAGCGTGCAGAAATAAGCTACTTAGGTCACGGAAAAGCGTGCGTAAATTGCGGGGTTAGGTCACACTGTGCTATAAAATAAAATACTGAACAGATACCAGAAATGTACAAATAAATTTTCTCAAAATACCTCATTCTTTCCGAAAAACGTATAGAAAAATATATTTCAAAATTACTTTAATACAGAATTGCCATAGGCATCTAAATTTGTATCTAATTTTTAACTTACGTTATACTTATGGCATTTTCTTAATATGTTCACTGCAGCTTAATTAATGGCAAGTGGCATCCGCACCAATAAACATTACTGATCTAAGCTGTTTTATTTACCAATATTGAATGTGACTGTTATAACGACTAACGATGCGTTTCAGACCGCAGGTTACAGTTGGAATAGCCTGTGTTCCAATAATTGCATTGGCAGTTCATTTCTCCTAATAGAAACCATTACAGTAATGATAAAACTGTACGTCAGGCATGCCAAGAGATTTCCACTATTATGTCTCAATGGCTTCTTGTAAACAACGGTCGAAGCCAATGCACGGGGCATTACAAACTCGTCCAAACTTTGAATCATTTTGGCAAACACTTAATATATTTCAAAGGGTAAATTTATATACTGTGTTATATTTTGTATTGTGTTATATGCTGTTATATATTGTTTTTTTTACAGCTATAGCTACTTGGACATTTTTCTTTGAGAATTTTTTTTTAAACTCAGATACGTGTCAGGGGCGGCTTTATTCTATATTCGAAAAATACTGCAGACGGTGAATGGCATACCTATAGGTTCCTCAAACTAAAAGTAAAAACGAAACGTTGTACATATAAGTCAAATCCTACATAGATTTTTTACGCGGTAATATTATTCTTCTTTCGCACAAACATTACTAAATGAGTTTCTACTATGACCTAGGCACACAGGGTACATAAAATCGTGTCAAACTTTCATTTTATTATAAACGAATAAAGAAACTTTGAATCTTAATATTTAATAATACTATTTAAAGTTTCACAGACATAAAAACAAAGAAAAAATGTCACGTAAAAATAGATTAGCTAACCTAAAACAGAATCAAATTATAAGAGTTAACTCGGGAACTCACGCGTTCAAAGTCATAGGCGAAATGTGGTTTGTACAAGAGGACAGTTATAAATAGGTTTAGCTACGACTATTTAAAAGTTTCACCGACACACAAACAAAGAAATGAACACGTAAAAATAAATTAGCCAACGTAAACATAGAATTATTGGGATAAAGATCTATTTTGGTTGTTGAAATAAAAAGGTTTGAATAGAGCGCCGGCGTCGCCGTGGCGTTAGGTAGTTATTTGGCAGCGTTTCATGCTGGGTCGGTGACAGTAACGGTTGGACTGTGGCTGGTCTATGCATAGTACAATAGGTCACCCATCAAGCGTTATTCTTAAAATAATAAACTGTATTAGGAGCCTACCTTGTGATACCCATAAATTATTATTTTCATTCATAAACTTTACGAAACGAAAGAAATCAACTATTTCTTTCAACATGAGAGTAAGGAAGATAGCGATAGTTGCCAATCGCGTTTGCAAAAACAACGTAGGCACCTAATCAAATATTTCCTAATTTAAAAGATTAATTTCGAAGCATCCAAAACAGTGTTTTGAGGAAGTACTGAACAATACAATGACCATTTTTCAGTGGAAAAATTAGTCTGAAACGCCTTTAGAATTCAGAAGCAAACGATAAAACGTGAATAAAACAAGTACTTTTCGCGATATTTTCTACATTATTTTTTTGTTTGTAATCGTGTGTTGGACTTTAAGAATCTTGAAATAAATAAACGAACTTCAACATATTCAAAAACAGACTTTATAGCTTGCATAGACTAATAGATTAAAATCGATGAATCTATCAAGTTTGGGTAATGAGCCCTCTTAAGATACGTAATTGTAAAAACTACAAGCGGATATTAACAAGACAGATTCTTAATCTTTTATTACCACGATTTTTCATTATATTGATATTTATCTTTATTATTGATAGTGATCAAATATTTTCCTTCCTTTCTAACCACAGTAACCATAGGAAATGATAAAAAACAAAATGTTACATACCCGTTCGACGCACATTATAACTAAGAGAACCTTATGTAGAATGTAGAAATAAACCACTTGATGTTGAATAAGCCAGATTACGAACATGAGCCGTAACGTGTGAACGGGTTTTCTATATAAAGCATTAATTTATTCAGTACTCAGAGCAACCTAGATAAGAATTTCTAAATATTTAGATAAAATGCTAACCAACGTTAATTATACAAATTCAAATCAAACACGATATTAGGTTAAAACATTTGAAGCGACATGTTTAATTAGATTGCGATTTAGGTCAGGAGTGTAAAATGTTTTTACTTATACATATGTGGCGCAATGTAAAACATTTTTTCAGTTTTACGAGTTTGTGGGCGCGAATTTAGTGGTAATAAATAAGGAATATTAGCTTCCATGAAATGTACCTAATTGATACTCAGGTTTGGACTGCATATCCATTAGAAATGGGCTAAGCGCTACGCCTTACCAGCACGTACTGTTTGCATGTTTAAAAGCAGATTTATAATATTGATTATTATTATTTTTGTTTAAAGTTTGTTTTAATTTAACCTGAAGGTGCGCCCGCGCATGCGTGCCCGTAGACAGCATTAATCGTACATTTTATTGTTTGTTATTTATTGATGATCGATTAACGATGCGTTGCCGGCCGTAGCCTTACGTTGGAGTTGCCTTTGTTCCAGTTGCTAATTACACTGGCTATTCATTCCCTTTGCCCGGAACACAACCCATTAAACGTGGCCATAATGGCGGTGGAAATACGAAAGACTGTAGTACCGCCTCGGACACAGAATTCAACTACTTATTCGATTTTAAACTGAAATTCTAATAAAACCAATTTACGCTTTATTAGGAGTAACATAAATACCGGAAAACGAACTATAAACTTCAAAGTGTAAGCTTACGTGTCTAAGGTTTCGATTATATATTTGATTTTTTTTTGGCTCTTAATCTCTAAACGATAAGAACCAAAATAGCATTTGAAGGACACTCATAAGTTTCAAGTGGCTGTACTGAACTTAAACTTTAAACAGAACACGTAGGAATAAACTTTTAATTGAAAGGACGGAAGTAAAGTCACAGGGTGATGCCCTTTTAAGCGAGTGACTTGTTCGACAAAATATTACAATGGTAACGCAAGACGGTTGATAAGTTCCAGTTAAAAATTATTTCCAAAAGGGATAATTGTGGATATAATTAAAAAATCAACATACATACGTAAATTGATGTTTGTTTTTGAGTATTGAATTTTATTTGTAAGTTTTTTTGCCTCCCCAAAGTGTACTTCTTATGGTCACTCATATGACGGAGCGCGCGATGGTAGCGCCGCGCTTGTTTGGTTGATTGAAGATAGATAATTCGTTTTTAAATTCATTCATTCATAATATCATAGACAATGTAATGTCAAGTTTTCAAATTTGGGTGTAGTCGATACGGGGCTTAGAAATAGCAATACCTAAATGTTGGTATTAATGGAGTTACCGACCAATGGTGAAACCTGTCAAGTTGGTCTTACAGTCTTACAGAGAATACCACAGTTGTCTTTGGTATGTTGGCGTTCTTGGCATGATGAACCAATGATGTGACTTAGTTGTCTTTGGTATGTTGGCATTCTTGGAATGATGAACCAATTGTAGTGTAATACTTACCTACGTTTTTGGAATCCTTATTATTTTCGTTACTAATTAGTCTACTTCATTTTTAGTTCGTTTATTTATGTTGTTTACTTTTTGACAAATCATGTCAACAAAATTTTTTCAGACAGCAAAATGTAGGCTGCCAAACATATTAAGCCTGTTACACACAAATTCTTACAAAAACTTTTGTATGAAAATATACAGGATTCCTGGCTAACAAGACTTTAATTTTAAATTGCGGTTCCAATGGAAGGCGAGCCCGACCATATAAGCCGATTGCTGGCCTTAGAACGGAGTCTATTTCAAGCCACCCTCCGATAACAACTCCAGTCTACTGCAAGTAACTCTTCCTCGAACTCATGTTCATGCTGAAGCTACCTAACGCTGAAGCTGCCTCATGTTGGAAACCCCGACATTGACGCCTGATCCTGCTCCTGCTGCTGACCCTGATGATCCTGCCCACCGCCTTATCCTGCCTGCTGTCACTGATCCTGCACGCGCCAGAGCGCCAGTCGGCGCCTAAGCGCCTTCACCGTGGAAGCCTTCGCGGCGACCCCTCCGACTAATTAATATTCGTGACAGTTTTTGGAATAAAATCTTTTATTACGTGACACAATGATGTGACTTAGTTGTCTTTGTATGTTGGTAACAATGGAGTATGTAACCAATAGAGTGACTAATCAAGTTGGGCAACTGTCAGAGTGTGCCACATGGTTTAGAACTGGAATAGTTTGGAGCAAGCGTTGTAGTTGGAATTGAGAATTGGACTCGCGTGCATTTTCTGAACTAAGCTCCTGTATTGAATTAACCGCATTACATCAATTTGTGATTATAGTTAATCCAGTGATTGTGATACAAGAATTAAACGTTAAGAAATACAATCTTGAACATTGTAGTCATTTTAATTAATAAGGCCCGCCATGACGATGCCCTCCATTATCTAAATCTATGACACATAAATAATTTCACATAGGTATCTTGAGCCCGTAATATTGGTATTTTCTAAAGATTTTGTTAATTTATTTCTTTATTACCATCGTGATATTAAACGCAAATAAATTAGAGTAAATTACATTCAAGGATTATAGTTCAAAACCAACACCAAGTCAATAAACGATTTGAAAAATAATAATTTATCTTATCAAATAAATAACCAAAATCAATGTAATCGTACAAGAACGTGCATACTTCCTGCCAGGACAAGACAAGATATAAATAAACGTACATAGTCCGGAAACCCGGCGACCTCGCTACGCCCACATCAGCTATGTTTTCGGAATCAACAATGGCCCAGGCTTTGTTCCACCGATGGTATTTCGCTCATCCTGTATAAATTGGGCCTCGAGAGGTTACTGACTTTAAAACATTAGATGAATATTAAATTGAGGTTTTTGGAAACAGTGGCAAATAAATAATATTCAAAATGCAGCTTAAATACTCATCAATACATTTTGACAACTAGGTTTCACGCCTACAGAAAAAGACCTCGTGTCGCTCATAAGATAAACAAGCTGTTGAATTCGACAAATTAAAAAACCAGTCTGCTAAAGTTATTTTCCCGTATAATTCGTGTGTGTCCCTCGGGTACTCCGGCAAGTAATAATACCCTGATTGTGGGACAACTGAGGCGAATCTAATGACACCTCATATGTTGAAATCCGTCGAACAGTTTAGGCTGTAAGCAATATATATACTTACATACATTCATTTGACGGGCGAGTAGCGTAGTGGTTAGTAGCCCTGCCTCATACGCCGGAGGTCCCAGATTCGAGTACTGGCTGGGGCATTTGGATCATGGTTATTGATATTTATATATGTATGTTATTCTGGGTTCCCCCCAGTTCGCTGTATGGTCATCCATGGCACAAGCTGTACTTACTTTGAGGCCATATAGTTGGTGTGTTTGTCTGGGGGTTATTACATACATCATAATCCCCTTCTGACAGTCGGGCAAAAAGATTGTTCATAAAATAAACCAGTTAACATGCACTTGTAAATAATACCTTTAATTACAAATAACCAAAGAGGACCTCATAAGGTTATAGACACTTTAACAAAATATTCAAGTAAACGTTATTTTTAACTGCAAGGTTGAGTAATGACGCTATGAGAGATTAGTAGTAGTAAGTAATTTGTGCGCGCAGACCTATGTGTGCGTTAAGCTTGAATATATACAGCAACTGTGTGTGCGTGACAAACGTACTTGCTGCGTTCCGTTTGCCGATTACAGCGCTCACAGCGCTAAAAGTGCTCAAAACCGTTCCGATTCGTTTGAGCGCGCTAAAAGTGTTATTAGTGCTATTGCAATCGGAACGGTAAATTTCGCGCTAACATTCTGATTGTTCGTCGCTTAAGTCTAAAGTTACAATTTCATTAAGATCTTTGACCCTGAATGAAGCAGGAGCCATTTTTTTATATTATTACAAAAGAACATTAATAAGCAAGCTTTTGAAATCTTTAATCGACTAATAAAAACATCAACAAAGTAACGTCATGTGTCAGTTTTGACAGGCCGTTCACAGCGACCATGCTCCCTAGCTTGGGCACTGTGAGCGGGAAGATGGCGGCGTTTATGACGTCATTGATGACGTATCGATATCGCTGTGAGCGCGCTCACAGGCAATCGGAATGGGTATATGAGCGCTGTAATCGGCAAACGGAACGCAGCAACTGATTGTACACGCACACCAAACCGACGAAAACTCGGCTTGACAAGAGGACGGCTGCCACACAAAGTTAAGTTGCATATACTATACAAGCACACGCATTTCAGTTGAATCATTTATCTATAGGTACATGAAATACGGCATGAATTAAAACCTTTACTTTTAATTACGTCAATTCACTAAATCTTAATTCCAAATAACCTGTGTTTTTCATCTCATCAGTTGAGGTAAAGAGCCTTACCAAAAAGATATTTAGATCTTTATCTACTCTTTTCATGTTACTAAGACCATATTAATATGTTTTTCGAAGTACATTATGCGGTCTTTTTTCGCACCTCGGCGGTGAGAACCAAACAGCTGTGGTCAAAGAACACACTAGGCGTCTGAAAGCTTTATAAAAAATTGAAACTATTACGCAAAACCAACCAACCGCTATATATCTCTATTACTAAATTTTAGACAGTGGGCTCGAAACATTATAATGACACACTCAGTTCTAAAAAAGTGATAAATGAAGAACAGTTACGCTGCTAGTTGCAAGTTTCTGAACTTGAAATACCTTTATTGAAATGACATTTGCTTGTTCTGGTTGACGTGGTACCTTGGTTATGTTAGTAAGTTAACTAACACAGGTATGAAAAGTTATTGCTGGGGGAGTGTTTTTTTTATTTCCATCCAGATTATTTGAGAAACATAGACTTTTTTTAATTGTTGGTCACTTTTTGACGGCCGAGTAGTGTAATGGTCGGCAGCCCTGCCTCATACGCCGAAGGTCCCAGGTTCGAGTCCTAGCATGGGCATTCATTTTTGCGATGAACACAGAAGTTTGTTCTTGGGTCATGGTTGTTTTTATTTATACATATATGTATGTTTAATTCTGGGTCCCCCCAGTTCGCTGTATGATCATCCATAACACAAGCTCTGCTTACTTTGGGGTCATACAGTTGGTGTGTTTGTCTGGGGATTTATTTATTATTTATTTACATATTGACCAAAATTATCTTTGGAAAAATTATAACTTCTTTTATGTTTATAAATAGTAAATATAACATAGGGGCCATTGGCACAGCTACACTTAGCCCCCGGCTAGCCAGTTAGTTGGTTAAAATGACCGTAGATTTCTATTTCTATTGAACTAGTATACCTACATAAAACAATATTTAGCCTAGGTCTAGCTAATTCAGACCTGCAGAAGCGGGATTCAAAGTATTATTTCATATTTATCCACTCTTTTCGTCGTAGTTTTGGAAATATTAGGCACACGGCAATCACAAGCGAACATAAATCGCTTAGGTTTGCAAGAAATTGTAAATACTTTTTCAATCTTCTGGACGTTGAACTTTCTATGCTGCCCCTACATAAAATCAGACTGGATTCGTCATTACAATATTCTCAATCAGTTTTACACCATATGAGGATACACACTATATTTAGCAGTCTTCATGTACATTGTATTTTTAATCTTCGCGGGGATTAACGGGTTAACTGCCAACATCTTTAGATGGTAAGTAATTACTTAATTTAAAGTTTAATTGCAGACACGTTAAAACAATAATTTAATGTTATGAATTACAAGTAAAAATACTTTTGTTTTATAAGTAAACATTTACTCTCAGGACTACTAAGTAAAACTTAAGTAAGACTTCGCTTGCGTTTTAATTAGGCTGCGAAATTGGGTTCGTTTGTTTTTTTTGAAGGTTCGTTTTCACGGCGCCATTTATGTAAAAAAATTTTGTGATTTATTTATATAAAATTAAAAATAACACTGAAGTTGCCATTATAGAAAGAAAGTACTCAAGGGCCTTCAAGTAAAAAGGCGGACTGATACGATACGAACGTTTAACAAAGATTTACAACCACGCACACACTTATTGCCAATCATAAAAATCAATAAAAAATCGATAATATTGATATATTTATGACTAGTTCGTGACTCAAAACCGCATTGCCTCATTGTTCACCTTCATTACGAACTTACTTTAGCCCGCGGCTTACCTCGCATATTTCGCGAATAGAGTATCTACTTTTTCTGGATAAAAAGTATCCCATATAGGTATGCAAAAATGTTGATCGGTTGAGTAGTAAAACAAATGTCATTTTGCATCTAAAATATTAGCCAGAATCTCCCTGGTCAGGAGAAAATATATATATGTATATATAAATATATATAATATATGTTAAATATACACAATCGGCAGAGGGCCACGCTAAGGGCTAGAATCGCTTGCACATTGTTCGGGCTTTTGTAGGCGCCCCGCATACTAGGGAACGACGCCACAGCTGGAGATTCTAATGCGAATTTGAGCCTAAACCAAATCTCCCGTCTGCACCATCGTGAACTTCTGCATCATCACCCAATAAGATACCACAAGATTAAATTGACACTTAAACACCCAAAACTGGCTTTAATGTGCTTGGCTTTGGCATCGAAATGATAATAAAAATGTTGTTGAAATAAAAGTTTCGCGGATTTCGGTCAACTATATTTAGATATACGCAAGTCAGTGAACTTTAAGCGGGGATAGCAATGACCGCCACTGATAATATCAAGTTCGAATACGCATAATTACTCCAATGTTTATAGAGTTTATCTTAAAGTGGACCCAGATTTATATACATGGTCTGTATATTATATATACATTGTCTCACGGTTTATTATATAACTCTATTTAATTAATCCTCAGACAAACATACCAACATGCCAAAGTAGGCAGACCTTGTGTTGTGGATGACCATACAGCGAAACCAGCGAACTGGGGCAAACCCAGTATAAGCTCATTGATATAAATATAAACAACCATGACCCGAGAACAAACATCTGTGTTCATCACACAAACGAATGCCCCGACCAGGACTCCGGACCGTCTAAAAGTTAAGGTTTCGAATTGTTTCAGGATAAATAATCTTTCTTTGCATTTTTAAAGACGACCTTATGTGGTGTCGGTAATGGCAGCCCTAAATACGTAACTGTGTAATGAACTTAGTAGTTAGAACTCTTTTGAGGCGGTAATACAGACCTTCCTATTTTGAATTTTGCATTATTACGTTTCTAACTATAAAATAACAATATAATTATACAAAGAGTATGTACTTAAACTAAAATATGTAAAGTGACACAAACCACAACACAGGGTTTTTAGTCGGGGTCAGGCTGAGCAATCAGAGCACCGGCCTGGTGTTACCTAATTGGTCTTTTGAACCATATCAATTAATTTGGAAGGTTACGCGCTGTACTTAAAGTCTTTGGATCGAAGATTTACGAAAATCGGTTCTAGTATTTCACAGTTAATTAAATACAAACTAGCAGACAAATGTACTGGTTGTTATTTTAACATAATGTGAAGTTGTATCGTATTGATGTTCTATTTATGTTTATATGAGTAGGTACATAGAATAATAATATCTAGTTAAATCTCTTTTGAGGTGGTAATACACACCTTCGTATTTTGAATTCTGTAATAACCACGTGGTTGTGTTCCGGCCAAAGGGAAGGACCCGCCAGTGCAATCACTGGGTCGCCTACGCATCATAAGTCGATATAATAATCACTATGAGTATAAATAAAACACCTACGACTAATGTTTTCCATGAGTGTGGACGCCATCTTGCGCCGGACCATCTGGTTGGGCGCATGCTCTTTTACCGGCAAAGAAAAGGGTAAAAAATAAAAGGTTCACGCTGCGTTGTCCGCCAAGTTATTCATATTTACAAGTCATCATTTATGGCCGGTTTACACGAGCTAAGTGGTTAAGTTGGTAACTAAATTTTAAGTTAAAAGTTGCGTGTAAACAGTCAGTTAAGTGACAAGTGGTAACTTAAAATTTAGTACGCAAGTGATGAAGTAGATTAGGATTCGTTCTATTTTTCGTATAAGTGGGTGGGCGGGGCTCTCACTTAACACGTTTGGACGTGATTATTTAGTTAAGTGCATAAGTTGACAAACCTGGTGGCGGCAAGAGCTCGTATTTATTTCGCATTTACTCTTTCTTTTTTAAATGTCGGACAGGAGCTTATTTTCAACTTTAAAATTTGTTGAAGAATATTTAAAATAGATACGCTTGTAGAATAAAAATTTAGAAAAAAGCATATTCTTGTAAAGATTTTAATTTCCGAATAAAATTCTTCTCTGAATTTGTCCAAAATCACAATTACCATATATCTAAGTACAGAATTGACGAATTCCTTGAGATTCATCACTGCTCATCTTCATTGAACTTATGAACTTAACTACTTAATCCGTTTGGACACACAAGTGACATGCAGTAACTTAAAATTTAGTTAAAATTTAGTTACCAACTTAACTACTTAATACATGTAAACCGCGCATTAGCGTGTTTGTCTATGACTTATTCACATAATATTAGCGCTTCTTTGCAAAGGTGCTTGACTGATTACAGTCCATTTCCGGAAATGAATAAAGTGCACTGCTTCGCCGGGAATCTAAAAGTGTAAACGTTTTTATACGCCCTCATTACATTTAAGTGCCAGCCCGGGTTGTGAGTGCTCCAAATATAAGATGAGTAATGCTGCAATGTACTTTTAAAAGAAATCGACGTGCGTTCGTGGGTTATAAACTGAATTGATGCGGGTACCTTAAATCTGTAGTTTTATCTGAAATCCTTGAATTGTAGACGTAGCATGTTCATACTCGTACTTAAAATAATTATATGTCAAAATGTATAACATTTTCATTTTACTACAGAGATCAGAACCACATCAAATAGGGGTTGCTCAATACATTTCTTAATATAAAGCTCTTAACCACATTATTTACTTTGACGGTAAAGAGTATTAGTAACTATTCAGTTCGATGTAAAATGATTTCTTAAAAGCCTATCAAGTTGCGGACCGCCCTCTCTTACCGAACGGCAAATTGAAAACCGCTTACTATAGAAATCATACGAAAAACTCTGCATCTGTATATGTTTGCGTACACCCCCACATTTTGTAATATACAGACTGCCTTAAAAATAGAGTTGCATTCTATAGCAAGCAACGAAAGCTGAAACGCGTCAGCAATAATTAAATCAAAACATCGGAATCCTTATCGATGCTACATAATGCCCAGCAACTGATCCTCTCAAGACAATCATTGCCACACGAAACAAGTTGCTATTCTCTCTGCAAATCAGACTCATAATTGCCTGGCAACCTTGAATATATTACCATACATCACTATGGTCGCATCACTTTTAAATCTACCTTCGAACAAGGAACATAATAAATCGATTTCCGGTGTCACGAGTGTTTTCCTGTAATGTACATATGAAATATGACGAGGAAGCGCAGCGTGTGACCTTTTCGCACGATATGTCTCTACGACGTGAGATAAACTCTGGCGCAGTCATTCGACCTGTGTCTCGGTGATTCAAGTGTGTAAACGCAGTTTCATACCTAACATGAGCTTGTATTATTGCAATACTTCGTAGTACGATCAAAGAACTCGTCGCAGGCCCAGACGAAGGGCCAGAATCGCTTGCGCGTTGTTCTGAGCTTGAAACTTACTACGTGACGCATTGCACGTTAGTTAGCTTTTTGTACGTTAAATTAAAAGGCGCCATCTTTAGCAAGTCAATCTCTAACTAGATGGATTTAGAAGCTGTTTTGGTGTTCCGAAATCAATATGTAATATGTAATTGTTTAAAATATTTGAACGAAGAAATGATGATGGTTTGTTTGAAAAGTATAAGAAATAATATTCTGTGCCAAAACTGGTAATGCACTTTAATTATATAGAAAATAATAATTTCCATCAATTGTTGATAAATAATAAATTACGTAAGAACTTAGCCCTTGCTTTTTTCCTACACTTTATTTTTTACGTCGAGTAACTACAAAATAACAATATAATTATACTGTATGTACTGAGTATGTACTTAAACTAAAATAATGTAAAGTGACACAAACCACAACACAGGGTTTTTAGTCGGGGTCAGGCTGAGCAATCAGACCACCAGCCTGGTGTTACTTAATTGGTCTTTTGAACCATATCAATTAATTTGGAATGTTACGCGCCGTAATTAAAGTCTTTGGATCAAAGATTTATGAAAATCGATTCTAGTATTTCACAGTTAATTAAATACAAACAAACAGACAACTGAACTGGTTGTTATTTCAACGTAATGTGAAGATATATCATATTGATGTTCTATTTATGTTTATATGAGTAGGTACATAGAAGAATAATATCAATAAGTAAAACATCAATAGATTGTGGGGATCCAATATTTTTAATAGAGTCATTAATATTTTAGTATCAAGTAAACACAGTTTTTATTTAAAATCATGTTAAAATCACAAAAGCCACTTTTTGACCTCAAAATCCAGAAATATATAACAAATGTCAGTTTTATCCAAAAACATTTGATTGAAATCTACCACTTTTTAAAGATTATTTATAGTTTTAACTATGAGTAAATTTTTATATTACTCCAAAATTTTATGATGTATGTAGCTTCTTTTAAAATAAAAGCTTCATTATAGTTTGAAAGTAACAGTAATGAATTATAAAACATGGACTCAACTTATTTGTAAGAAAAAATAATGTATTTATTTGCTTAGTACTTATAACTGTATTAAGAAGCAAATCTTCAAAAACTACAAAATAAAAATCCAATAATTTAAAATTTTTATTTTTATTAACAACTGCCTACTTTGTTCTATCTATTATTAAACATTATTATCTCCATCCTGTTTATAAATAATTTACAAAAGTATTCCTAGGTAACCTTAATTTTAATTGCAATTAGTTAATAGTTAAAAAGTATCAATTGTATTACAAATTCGGACAGCAAGACACTTAAATACTAATATGGAATTGTACTAATAAATTTAAATTAAGATTGCAATTGTGATTTAAAATGGTAAACTAAGAGAAATTAAGCTGCTAGAAATAATTGATGCTCAAAGTGGGTTGCAGAAAAATATATGTTTATAAATCTCTAATTTATATGCATATCCTGCTAAACAAAGGATTTTATATCCAGATAGATCATTAAGACATCATGTTTTCTTTGCATATTTGTTTTGGGTGTAGGGCTGGGTTTGGAAAATTTTAACTACCTATTCCAAAAAATTTTATTAATGAAAATATGTAGAACAAAACTATGTCACAGCACTACACACTCAAACTTAAATGTTGGAGAAATATTCATGAATAACTAAGATTTCGGCTACTATCATGAGCCTGATAAATAAATCTATGTACACACTATATTATCAAATAGTAATGATTACTACACACAGTATAAAATACTGATATGAAGTACATAGGAGACAGTGCATAAAGATGGTGTTGAAATAGCTTATTATGCTCTGATAATCATGCTATAACCATAGTTTACACTTCATACTTGTACATGTAATTGAAATAAAACTTTTTCTAGAATATTCTTCACAAAATCAAATCAATGTAAATTGGCACAAAATAAGGTGAAATTTTCGTATATATCCTAAAATTAAACTACTTATTCATTAATATTTTTTGTGACAGATAACTTGAATACAATTTCTGTAAACTTATTATTTACTAATGCTCAGGCAGATTATATGTACCAAACAAAATTATATGAAATACTTGGCTACCATTAACCATAAACCTATGATAGATCGAAATCAAAATATTGTGTTTAGGAACCAGCTTGTTGCATAAATACCGGATATATTAACTATTCCTGCAACAATGGAGATGAGAAGGAGATAAATCTTGTCTACTTCAGGAATTAAGGATTGAGAGAAAAACAATATTTTTGAAAGTATTTCAAATATCTGAACTATTTTCATTGTTACGAAATCGGAGGGTTGTTTTCATTAAAATTAAAATAGGATTCCCAGCATTTAATTATAGACTTATCATGAAATAATAAACACCTAAATAGAGCTATATATATATAAAAACACTTACGTTTTGAAGCTATTCCAAGTTATTTATTTATGCTAAACACCAATTCCATAAACGACAGCGATCTTGCTTGTTGTAACAATAACACAACGCTCGTACGCAATAGATGTTTGATATATTCAATTAATATAGTTTCTGTAGATTATTTAAACACTAGCACAATAAATAATGCTATTTGTTTTTGTAACATAAATATTAATTCAGAGTTCTCGAAATTCGAACGCACAGTAGTTAGGCGGGATCATCGCACAACAACGTCTCGTTCGCTGACTATTTCACAACTGAATGAATTGATTGAATTTAACTACCTCTTTGAAATGTAATGAACGAGTGAAGGGATCTGTGTGGGTTGAGTGTTGTGCCAGACCCGTCAATTGTTATTTCTTGAATGAAACATTATGTACAGTTTGACGTTTAGTCACGAACGAATAGTTTAGATTTCGTTTTTGCTACTGAACAATTATGTTGATGTTGGTGGCAATGATCGTAGGACTAAGTACTCCCGAGACTTAGCTAAGGACAATTTTGGAAAGTGCGACGAGACAAAAGATCCAATAAAAAAAATAAAAAATTAAAATCGCCCTCCATCGCTGCCCATGTAGGTACCTAAAGACACCAAATAGGGTAATTGACTTAATTTTTTTATTACATATTAAAATAGTTTATCAACAGTAAGAAATATTGCACAAGTAACAGAATATTTACAATCAATACTTTACTAGATACAGCGAAATTTTTGAGAAGCTGCTGCGAATCGCCGGAAAACGGTCCATATAAAACGGTACCGAGCTGTGACGTCACAAAGTGTTAATCATACTAAAAATTGTATGGGCGTTTTGATAAAATAATATACAGGGTGGAATTTTTAATGCCACCTGGAGGGAAAGTACTCTAAATAAGTGAGATACCAAATTTTGCTCCAAAGAAATATTCCTTTATTTTTGAAAAAAATAAAACCACATTCAAAGATTTTCGAAAATTCGTTTGCTTCACCCGGGAATCGAACCGACTAAAATCTGTAAAAATTACACCCTATAATTTTATTGAATCGATCGTTAGGGTGAATCACAAGAATAAAAATCTCTCTAACATACTTGGTGAATTTAATGAAAGGAAAACCATGAAATCTTCAATTATTTTAATTACCTATTTACAAAAAATGGTAAACTAACTAATTAGTTGTTCGAAATGGGCTCCATTTTATTTTAAATAAAACACTTTTTACCGGATATTATCGCGTATATTTTAGTTAATTTTAAAATTATTTCGACGTTTCGGCATCTTTGCAGTTGCCGTGGTCACGATAGACTAAGGTGTTGTTCATCTATTGCCAGTAATAAAAACTACATGATTGTCAATACATATTAACGCCATCTGTTTCTCAGTCTTCTCGCATAACGTCCCGGATTGACACAAAAGGCACTGACTGTGTCCTGAGTTTGCAGTCTAACAGTTTCAGTTACAGGGCTCCATTTTCTTGGATACATAAGGTTATTCTTGTAACAAATTCATTTCTAGTAACCTTTAATATCGTGTTGTGGTGAATATTATAAATCGTCTCCCAACTCGTTTACACTCGCATAAGATTTAGTATAAATTATATTTTTTACATATCCCCACAAAAAAAAATCTAAAGGGGAGAGATTTGGTGATTTTGCAGGCCATCTGATGGAGCCGTTTGTACCACTCCAGGTTTAAAATGGTTATTAATGTAGGAAGTAGTGATTCTGCTATTATGGGCTGGAGCACCATCTTGTTGTATAATTATTTGGTTTCGCTCTTCATCGGCAAAACCATTTAATTCATTTCTCAACAGGTTCAGTATTTCAAGATACTGGAAAGTGTTTAGATGACCTTCGTACAAGTGAACTAAAACAACCATATTTCTCATAATTCCGCACCAAACGATGAAAGAAAACTTCTTCTTCTTACTTGACTGTTAGTTTCACGAACACGAACAGGATTCAGTCTAGACCAATAGTGATTATTGCGGCGCTTGGACATACCATTATTGCTGAAGTTGGTTTCGTCAGACCATACAATGTTGCTCAAAAAATTAGGGTTTCAGTCAATTTCTCTCAGCATGCTTTGACAAAATTGTATACGTCTCTTATGATTCCCAGGATGCAATTTTACACCAACCGACCATCACGATAACAGTATTTTAAGTACGTGAGTGTGGGTTGTACCAATTACTTCGGCAGCTTCTCTGCTCGAAGCTTTCGGAAATGCTTCGAAGTATGTTAAAACGTTAAGATCAAAATCGTTATTGTTCTGCTGAAGAGTTTGCCGCCAACTTTCGTAACTGCTCGTATTCTTAAAATTTTGTATCATTCTTTTCAATATGAACCAAGTTGGTGGCCGTCGGTCTCGATATCTCTCTCCATACCACCGCTGAGCTAGATTCGCATTTTTGTTATTTAAAATACAGGCTTTGATTAAATCAAATTGTTCTTGATAAGCCATTTTTACCGTTGAAATGATTTGTGAAACACGTTACATTCCGTATTAAAAATTACTTACATACACGCATTTATGTCGCATCTAAGAAAGGAGTTTGCATTACAAACACGTGCTAATTGCAATCTTCTAATCTAAATAGTACTCAATTTGTTATTTGAATGAATAATTAATGAAGTCAATGGTAAATTATTAATTACTAACATAAATAATCAGAAACAGATGGATCTTTGAGTAAAAGTGCTTAAGCTTGACCCATTGAATTTAAAAGTACAGATTTCATGGTTTTTGGTCATGAGATTTCATTCTTGTGATTGACCCTCGAGGCAATCTGATGATTTTAGTTGTTTCGATTTCCGGTTGAAGCAAGCGAATTTTTGAAAATCTTTGAATGCGGTTTTATTTCTTTTCAAAAATAAAGGAAAATTTCTTTGCATTAAAATTTGCTATCTCTGTTATTTAGAGTACTTTCCCTCCAGGTGGCATTAAAAAATTCCACCCTGTATAATAGCTACGTAGATGATGCGTGTACATGCATACTGTCAAAACAAAAATTGTTGTATTTAATATCAGTAAGTCACGGACGTAAAAAATAGGCGGACGGAGCATTGCCGAACTTAGAAGTGAAGCACCAAAGGATGCCGATCCGCTTGTACACACAAGCCACACGCACACATTTACATCAATAGGATGCCGATCAGCCGGCACAACGCAGCCGAAACTCATTGGTGGTAGTTGTGTCGTTGTTGCGACGAAAATTAAAAAACAATGCCGTCTTGTGCAGTTAAATTTTGTAGAAATAATTCCACTTACAATAAAAAATGTCAGGGAATCACGTTTCATAAGTAAGTTTATAATTTATCACGTTGTTTTTCACATTTTGATTAAATTACATCAATTGGAATAAAATACCTAAATGCCTTAGCTCATTCACCTGTGTTGCTAGGAATAAAATCTGTACAGGTGAGGTATAAATATTGGACTAGGTATTAGGAATAGGTATTATAATATTTTTTTAAAACTAGTACGTACATAATCCCAGGGGTCGAGTATAAGTTTCATGTTCATATAGCACTACCGCCAAATATCAAAATACCAAAAATCGATTTTTTAGTGATTTTATAATGAACCGATTGCTTTCAAAATCGGTATCTAGGGGTCCGTGAGTACGTCAAACACGAATATGACAACAGAATTGAAAAAATTGGCCGCACTTTTTGAACTTTTTAGTTCCTAGACAGATTACTTTAAAACTCTATACCTGGTCCATTAAGTTTCTGAACACGAATCTGACAACAGAATTAGAAAAAGTAGGTGCCATTTTGAACTTTTTAGTTACTTTACCGATTGCTTTCAATTATGTTATCAGATTCATGTTTGACGTACTCACAGATATCGATTTTAAAAGCAATCTATCTAGTAAAGCAATCTATCTCCTAACGTCGAGAACGGAATGGAAGATTGTTTTCTACCTAATACATAGAAATAAAAATAATACATAAATATTGGTAGCGTTGCATACTTATTAGGCGCAGGTTTATAAATATTAGGATTAGATATCTGGATTAGGTATTTTTAAATATTAGGATTAGATGGAACAGGTAGCGAAATTTTTACCGTAATTTGGGGTAATTTTTCTTTTATGGCCACACTCCATTCACTCACACAAACTCACGCCGCCGCCATTGCTATGCTTCAGTTTATGCTTAGCGATGTTCCGTCCGCCTATTTTTTACGTCCGTGCAGTAAGTTAATAATATAAACAATATTTTATAATAATACTTTGGTTCTTTTTAAAGTGTCCTAATTTAATAATTTCGATATTAAATTGAAAACTTTGTTTTACAAAACAATGTACGAATCAAAATAATTTGTATTTTGCAAATGATAACAACTTGCATTATCACATGTGGTCAAATACCAATTTATGGGAAAACTATAGAGATTTAAGAATAGCAATCTATTTTTTATTTACCATATATATTTTGGCATCTAAATAAGTTCCAAGAAATTTATTAGTGTCAATATTGTGTATTTAAATAAAGAATTGTATCCAAGCACCATATATCCACGATGTAAAAATATAAATTGGACGTGAAAACTACATACTCCGTGGGCCTTAGCAACTTAACCAATTTTAATCATCGATTCTATTCGTCGGGGCCACAAACCAACTAGTGATGCTACGCGTCAGACGAACGTCTTCCTAATTACAACACATGGAACTCACGTTTTCATTTTGACAACTTTTTTAAAAATTAGATTGTCCTTCGTTTCTTAATTTTAAAATACCTGCCTTGGATTTTGTCGTAATGCCATTGTGGCAATGCCATGTGGGCGCGATAGCCCCTCTTCTATTCTACAAGATATTTTAACAATCTAAATAATAAAGAAAGTAAAATAAATAAAAGTCTTGTATATTCAGGAATTTTTTATTTCTAAACTTTGTTTCATATTTTTATACGCTTTGTTTGTATTGCATGGGAGGCAAATTTTTATTTTCTGGACGCGAGACATTAGTACCTTTTAATATTCTGTTCATTATGTTACACCAATTAAACACCGTTATTCTTATTGAGTAACCCAGAAAACATTTCTTCTCAAAAGTTTGTGGCTTACAAACAATTTACGAAGTTTTACCACACTTAAACCTTGTAAGATAACACTATTAGCACAAAGTCACGGTAAACAATGTTAACTCCGATCTCAGTTCTTGGAAAATGACGTCCTTCCGTCTACTTTCTATTTACTACACAGCACTTGTTGTACATTGTGAAGCACCATAAACGCAAATTAATTACTATATTTGGGAATCGAGAGGTTATGTTACGGAAATTGATCAACGCAAACTCTTCACTCGTCAAACATTGTAACCGTAATGGCAGATCGAGCTGATTGATTGAAAATTAATTAAAATTTTGCGTTTTATGTCAATCAGCTGTAGTTACTACACAATAACTATTTCTGCCAATTTCAAGTATTAATATAATAAAAGTATTTTAACATAATTAAAACATTGAAAGATGACCTAAAACCGTACATCATTGATTGAACATAGTGTTATAATTCATCATTCACGTTGAAATGACATATGACAATTGTAGGCCCGAAAAAAAGGAACGGAGCTGTCATTATCAAAAAGTTCTAACCATAGACAAAATTCCTAGTTTTTTTTGTATGAAGATCGCCTGCTATGACTTGTGTCTTGAACACAGATGTTTGTACTCGGGTCATGGTTGTTTCTATGGATATAGTTCACCCCAGTTCGTTGTTTGGTCATCCATAACACAAGCTATGCTTACTTTGGTGTGTTTACAGTTGGTAAATACAGTTGGTGTGTTTGTCTGGGGATTTATAGTTATTAGTATTTTCGAGTATTAAAAAAATCACAGATTGAAAAATCTCAAGTGTCACACACCCTAATGATGATATCGAAACGAGTTGTGAAGTGTATTTTGCGCGTACTCTATTTTTCGACTAAGGATAGGTTTCTATTACTCACTCTCTCAACAAAAAATTTGTTAACAAGGAAATGAAAAAATTGGCTGGATCCAGCTACAAAAAATGAAATTAAGATCCATAATTTTACCTATCTTAACATTACTGTTTTTACTCGTAGTAGCAACAGAAACACTCCCTGAATTACTGTTAGAAGATTTAATCTGGTAGAAAAGTATAAGTAAATATTTCCTGTTCAATTACTTTACAAATTTATGAGATATATATATACAGATGCATTCAGAACAGGCTGGGGCGCAGTATTCCAAAACAATAAATTTTATGTTTTTGGAAACATAGTGAAAAAGAATACCATATCAATTACCTAGAATTACTAGCCGTTTCCCTTAGGCTTCAAAAGTTCAGCCGGGGAAGAAAGAAATTGTGCAATATTATTAAGTATTGAAAATACCACCGCTTTTAGTTACATCAATAGGATGGGTGGTATTCAATTTCCACATTTGGCGAGGAACGTAATTTATGGATGTTTGCTTTAATGTTTGTTTGCAAATGTGACGCATTTGTAACTAGGTATCCTGAACCGGATGCAGTCGCAGTCGATGCTTTTACGATTAATTGGGCCTCTACGTATTTTTAACAATTTCCTCCATTTTCCGTTGTCTTAAAATGTGTAAGAAAAATAATTGATTTGAACTGAAACAAAAGATTTAATTAACTCCCATATGGAATGTGGAGTGAGGCAGGGGGGTTTATCGTGCTATGAGAAAACTATTGAAAATTTTTGAGGATTATGCCTTTGAACATGCCTTACTCTATAATGCAAAAAAATGCGACGGCTGCATGCGGCTAACGATGTAACGGTAACTTTTTGGTATTTTTTTGACGCCATGTCATGTCGCCATTACATGATGCCTTTTGTCGTTGTGCGAAGTGACTGTGCGTTTTTGGTGTGCTCTCTGTTATTTTCTTCTGACCTGTCTTTTTTATTGGACTGATCTTACTGACTACGTTTACCTGGCTATACCTTGGACTCTGATTGCTTAACGATTAGTAAATAAGAAAAACATTACAGTCTTACCATGTCGAAATGCGGGAAAACGCTAAACAGTCAATCTCGCGAACTAGTGGTGAAATCATACAATTATTTTGAACGTGAATCAGTTAACGATGGGCCCCTTTTACCACTGACACAACCGAGAGAACGCGTTGCCGAAGCATTGGGAATAGGGAAGAGGACAGTAACTCAAATTCTGAAAAAGAAATACGGACCATCAGGCTCAGAAGATAATACTTTACGTACACCGAAAAAAAGAAAGAGGCACAAGAAAATTGTTGGCGTTGAAAATTGTTGATAGTTTGATGCTGTTGCAATTCGCAACCACATTTATGGTTATTACTCAAGAAAAGAATATCCTAAACGGGAAAAGGTAATGAGTTCTTTAAAAGACGCAGGCTTTTATTTTTGGTTTTGAAATCGATTGGTTTAAGATTTAAAAAATCTGACAAGCGGAAAATCCTGCTTGAACGCTACGATATTATTTTGAAGAGAGTAACATTCTTACGTCAAGTAAAGAAAATTATAGATTGGGACAATGTCGTGTATATAATGCGAACCATACGGTTTCGCGGACATGGACCGATGATACAGCGGCCTCCACCTCAAAAGTTCCATTGGGAAAAGGAGCCCGACTTATTATATGTCACGAGGGATCAGCTTCTCAAGGTTTTATTCCAGACTGCCTTCTCGCTTTCGCCTCTAAAACTACAAGTGATTACCATGAGGAAATGAACTTTTTTCGAGGTTTTTAAAGAGTGGTTTGAAAAAATGCTAGTCAGCTCAGAAAACCCATCGAAAAAATATAATGGACAATGCACCGTATCATTCTGTATAAGTTGATAAACCACCAACTCAAGCAAATAAAAAGCAAGAAATTGGTTCGTGGCTGCTAAGAAATGGTGTGGATGCAAGTCCAACTTTATTCAAAGTTGAGTTGTTAAATCTGGTAAAAGCAACTAAGCCGTCCAACCTCCGCTATGTAATCGATAGACTAGCCTTAGGGCATGGACACGAAGTTATTCGATTGCCTCCCTACCATTGCCAGTATAACGCCATCGAGCTCATTTGGGCACAAATAAGGGGTCATGCAGCGTGGAACAGTGAACTACCCCTCAGTACATCTAAAACGATGACTGATGAACGATGAAGAGAAAACAAAGAAAATAATTTTACAAGATTTGGAACGAGATGTGAGAACAGACAATATTATTGTCTGTCATTGAAAATGAATCAATAATATCTCTGAGTGCTGACAGCGGTGACGAAGATAATGATACTAATAACAGTTCTGATAGTTCAACTGAATAAATGCAATTTTTTGTTATATTATGTACTTATCTTATTTTGCTACTTAAATTTACGAAAGAAAAAATAATAATGGGACGGGGATTCACCTGATGATTTTTTAAATTCAAATATGTTTAAAGTCCGTATCGATTCATTCAATTTAATCGATGTTTTTAAGCAGATCACCTCTCTATGAAGATAAAACTGACAGACATCAAATGTTACCTATTAAAATGGCCTGACATATGCTGCGTTCCGTTTGCCGATTATAGCGCTCATAGCGCTCTTATACCCATTCCGATTGCCCGTGAGCGCACTCACAGCGATATACTACGTCATCAATGACGTCATAAACGCCGCCATCTTCCCGCTCACTGTACCAAAGCTAGGGAGCATGGTCGCTCTGAGCGGTCTGTCAAAACTGACACATGACGTTACTTTGTTGATGTTTTTATTAGTCAATTACAGATTTTAAGAGCTTGCTTATTAATTTTCTTTTGTGATAATGTTAAAAAAATGGCTACTCCTCCATTCAGGGTCAAAGATCTTAATGAAATTATAACTTTAGACTTCAGCGACGAACAATCAGAATGTTAGCGCGATATTTACCGTTCCGATTGCAATAGCAACATTTTGATGTATCGATACAACAAGATCCGATAAGACTAAATCACTCAGATAAATATGTTTATGTAATAATGAATGTTTTTACTTTCAGTGGAATTTTGTAAAAATATAATTTACAAAGACTCCTTGCCGTTGGAACAACATTGTGTTTGTTACTGATTCTTTTATTAGGTGAGTTTTGAGTATAATTCGTTCTGCTTATAGTTCCGTGAATTAATGTACCACTAGAATGTGTCGTTTTTTGGTATAATAAGTCCTATTCGTGAGAAAAAATATCTTTTTTTAAATTAAATATGTTAACTTTTATTTTTTTTATTCTAGTTCATAAAACTACATTGTACATTAATTTCAAATGTTATTTTTTTATGTGGCAACTATAAACTGGGTTTATGATTATGATGGCATACCCCTCATTCATAGAGGTGGTCAGCTTTATTGCCTGATTGCAAACTACCTAGAAGGGCAAAGTTTTAGAGCTATCGGATTAAGCTAATTATGCAGATGACTTAAGTCGATTATAACTTAAAGGGCAAAGATATTATCAGAATAGGAAGTATTTATTCCAGTAGATGCACAAATGATAGAGCTACAATCGAAAGGCCAGGGCCAAGGCAACAGCCAGCAAAGAAAGTTTACAATGGTCACTGGCCTGAAGACATTCCGACTACAAAAAATTCTAAAAGGGACATTAAATACTTTTATTGCCTTCTGTGCAGCAAAAAGAAAAAGCGCAAGGAAACGAGGTTTAGGTTTAAGGTTTGCAAAAATCTCTTTGCCCTGCTTGTTTTGAGGAATGTCATACTAATTATGTAGTAAATGTGACTGATTCTGAGTAATACAAAGACTGATTAAAGAGTAACTCTTGTATAATATTAATAAAAAACATACATTGATTTTAGAGGTGCATTTAATTTGTTTTTTTGTTTTGATTGTGTAATCTGGAATGAAAACATAACATTTAGTTTATTTTTGTTTAGTCTGATTCTATTATTTTAAAAATATAAAGAAGACTGATTGTAAATTCTATTATATTAATAATAAAAAATTATATTTTTGATAAAAAAATAATTTTGTTGATGTCGATTATCGCTTTGCCAAAGCGATTAGATTTAATAATTCAATAATCAGTATGGGTAACATCACTAAAATGCCGAAGGGTCATTGACGTTTCATTGTTCACAAAGTTTTTTTCTGAATCTGATAAAGGTAATACAATAACTTGCTCCGACGAATTGCCGCCAATAAGTCTTGACAATGCCAGTCAGTGGAGCAAACTCAAGGAACATAAACTACGGCGAGCAAACAAGGCCAATTTTTTGACAATTGTTTGAATGATAGACTCATTCAATCAAACATAGAAAAGTAGCATTTACATTGACTTTTAAGATATTTGTATAGAAAAATATGTCTTTATAAGGAAGCATTGTCATATTTATAAATATGTAATTTTTCATAATAATATAAAGGCGCTTGTTATTTGGCGAAACAGGTTTTATCATACTAATTTTAGCTACTTTGAACATGCTTTGCCTATCTGTTTCATTGATGTGGAAAATCTTAAATTGAATACATTTTCTTTTATGGCAATTCCGTTGAATG
The DNA here is from genome assembly GCA_923062675.1 of Marasmarcha lunaedactyla. Lineage (NCBI taxonomy): Eukaryota > Metazoa > Arthropoda > Insecta > Lepidoptera > Pterophoridae > Marasmarcha > Marasmarcha lunaedactyla. The sequence goes on from OV281358.1 coordinate 9,793,674, forward strand.
TACATCCATTTTTATTTCTTTCCGCAGCAAACTGAAATCAAAAACGACGAAGAACTGAAAGTGTGTAAATTTAGGCCTTTAAAAATATTCCTTGTTACTGGATAATGTGATACGTTTCAAATTCATCTCGATAATCAATTGTTGTTTTTGGACCTGGATTTTGGACATCCTACGTCTGTAACGGTAAGTTTCGTGACATTTAATTTGAGTCATTTTGTTTATTGTGTTGTGGGAAAGTAACCGTTGTCTGGCTTTCGTTTACTAATTCGATCCAATTTCATATCTCGTATTGAATGGCCACGGTTAGAATTGTATTCGATGACATTTTTTTATATTTGTGATTTTTCTAAACACGTTTTACGTTAAACGGTTCAATAGTCAATTTCATCTAGTTTATAGGAATCTATAGAAAAATAATAAAACAACTATAATATTAAAGATATAGAAATTCCACGATATTGCGTAGGACGTTACTTACCATTTAATTCTTATTCTATTGTTCCCTTTAAGTGCTTTCAAGGTAACTTGCTCTAATGTATATATATTATTTTAAATAAATTTTGTGACAAATTTTTCAACTAATTAAGGCTCAAATTGCAATTTTGAAATACAAAGCCATATTCAAGTATTCAAGGATGTCAACAATTTTAGCACCTTATTTGGTACTATACGTTATTACTTATTATATATCATTTAAGTATATTGTGATATTTTTAACTTTACCCAACAGACTGCAGTGTAGCTCATATACAAAATGGAAGATGAAAATGAATATAAGAAGTTGCCAACGGAAGACAAATGTGTACACAAGCTGTGGAAAGCTCGAGTGGCTGGATACGAAGAAGCAATCAAATTATTTAATCAGATAGATGATGAGAAATCTCCAGAATGGAACAAGTATTTAGGATTAATAAAAAAGTTTGTGACAGATAGTAATGCTGTCGCTCAGGAGAAAGGTACTAAAAAGGCTTATAAAGCTAAATAAGTAAAATCAATTTTAGTGTTTCTAGGTCATTGCTTTTAATGACTGTTATTTGGGTTATAGTGTGTACAATTACTAAAATACCAAAGCATTAACTGTAGTTTCACTGACATACATTGGGTATTGATTTAACTTATTGCTTATTGAAAGATTAGAGTACTCTTTTCTTTCTTTATACAGTTACCGGTTACCAAGAAAAAATAAATAAAAGTTATGATTATCATAATGTTTATGTTTGGTTTATAAATTATTGTTTAATGCACTCAGGTCTTGAAGCTGCTTTAGTATTTGTTGAAAATTGTGGATATGCTGGAAAAACCACTGGTGAAGTTATGTCTGGAATTGTTTTAAAATGTATAGCAGCTCCAAAAACAAAGACAAAGGACTTGGCTTTACAGGTGAATTTCATAATAATTAGCCTAGTTTTATGTGTCTTTAATTAAAATTTGTTTGTTTTTTTGTAGAGCTTAGTTTTTAGCTGATGTGAACTTATTACTTACATTCTTAATTTTGTTATTCCAGATTACTCTAATGTATGTTGAGATTGAAAAGCATGACATAGTTGAAGAAGAGTTACTGAAAGGAATGGAACAAAAGAATCCTAAAGTTGTAGCGGCCTGTACTGCAGCTTTAAATACTGCATTGAAACAGTTTGGTAACAAAGTGATTGCCATTAAACCTATGGTGAAGAAAATACCCATACTGCTAGCTGATAGAGATAAAGGTGTTCGAGATGAAATGAAAGCGCTGGTTGTTGAAATGCACAGGTCAGTAATTTGTCTATGATATTTTTTTAGTAAACTGTAATCAATTTGTTTAGTCTATTGTGGTTATTTAAATTATAATTAATTGTATTCACAGGATTCTTATCATAAATTTGAGCTCCTAATATGTCAGTGTCTTCAGGAGTCTTCCAAATTATATTTTATTATATTATCAATTTGTTGTAATTTGAATCATACTGATATTTTGTCTTATTGAATATTTAAACTTTGTTCAGTAATGAATTTGTCTGATTAGTACTACAAAAATATATTATAGATTTATACTTTCTTTGTTAGTAAATTAATAATTTTAGTTCTTTATATCAAATAAAGTTTTTCTTTAAACATTACTTTTATCTAGAGACAAATAAAAAATGTTTAAAAAAAAATGAGTCAAGAAATATATGATATTTATATTTTAAATCTGCTCCATTTATATTTTGAATCTCAAGAAATTTGTCTTCAATTTGTTGTTAGGTATTAAAAAAATCTTCCACATTGCTTCACTTCATTTTTCATTTAAATATTAAAACAGTTCTGTGAATCATGGTGAAAAATATGTTTTTTTGACTTTGTTCATATGTTTTGAAAGCATAACATTTATAGGAATAATAAAATATATGGAGATATGACAGATGAAGGCAATCAGGGCAATTTTGTCATAATTAAAAAAAATTCAAACACCAACCACTCCAAAATTTTTAATAATAAAATATTTAATAGTTCCTCTAGAGCAGTGTTTTTCACTCTGTGGGTCGTGACCCCGAGGGGGTCTGTGAAGTCTTATTCGGGGGGTCCCTAGAGAAACGCAAGGTTTTATGCTACAATAAAAACACAATTTTAGTGAGAAGGATGGGTTTGTTTATTTTCAAAAGTTTGTCAAATTGTGGTTCTAATTTTGAAATGTTAATAATCAAATCACTTTCTAATTAAAGTCCATTTCTTTTTTTAGTTTTAAAGTCCACCATTACAGAGAATGTCAGTTCACACAAGTTTAGTATGAGGTGGTGAATGGCAATAATTTTAGAGCTTCCCTTGCCAGCACTGGATATTCTTGTTTTCTTTTCATCCAAAATACATGGACACTTTGTGAATGAAGTTCCATTTCAAGCATGCCGTCAGCAGCTAAATCTATAAGGTATTCTTTCATATTTGTGGTGAGATCAGCCAGTTCTACTGACTTATTTAAAAAGGATTTAGAATTCCATCCACACCCCATTGTCAAGTTCAGAGTGCATGTCTGGAAAGTGTGTTAATCGGTCTTTTGCATTATCTTCAACAATCTTCTGAACACATGGGCGCGCAATTGAGAGTTGAAACAAAAGAACTTGCGGGAGGAGGCGGGTGGGGCTTGCTATCGCCGCAACGAGCAACGCCACATTGTAGTCGTCACGCTGGCCGTCGCAGTTTCGCCCGCGCAAGCTGGCATATTTGCCTTATGTTGCAGTGGTAGACTTACCAACATAGCTCGTTCTTACATTTAAAACTCTCATGGCTTCTTGCATAGTGTAAGTCTTAATAATAAATAAACCACAATAGAGAAAAAAATTGTTAACATAGTAAAAAAAATCGTTAACATAGTAAAAAAATCGTTAACATAGTAGAAAAAATCATGAACTTTATGTGTCCGTCTTTGAAACAAGGGGGTCCCAAGAATTTTTGAACCTTCAAAGAGGTCGCAATATCAAAAAGATTGAAAAACACTGCTCTAGACATAAGAATTTCTCTTTTCTGAATTCCTTACTATGTCTAGTCTATTTGAAAACTTTACCGAATATTTACAGATGGATTGGCGCTGCTGTAGAGCCTCACATTGCATCCTTACAAGCAGTGGTACAACAAGAACTGCGAGAAGCTTTTGGGACTACTGGAGCTGCTCAACCAACAAGATATCTGCGTTCTCAACAGCAAACTGTGCCAGCTGCTAATATTGCTGCAGCTGATGGTAATATTATTTTGTGTTATAAAAGTTTGTACTGATTTAGTCACACCATTTTTGGTGGAATTTTTTTATTGAAAATGTTATATGTAAGGGATCTAAAGGATTGAGATACTAGTTGTAAGGAACCATGTTATTGATTTTAGAGTTAGGAAATGAAACCATATGAAAATGTTCAAAAAGAAAAGAATAAAATTTGTCCAAATCAACTCTCATTTTACTATTTGACCCATGAACAAGGAATGTATTAAGAGATAATGCTTCATTTTATTATATCATTCCAGAACAAAAGTTCCTGAGAGTAAGAGTTTTTGAAAATCTTTGAATGATGATCCTAAGAACAAATATCTCTATTTCTTATAGTTTTGGACTCTCCCATACTGACCCATATCAATAAACCATTCTATATAGATAACATAACCAAGGCTGATACAATAATTAAAATCAGTCAGGCCTCCTTTGACTTCATCTATGATAAATCAAAACGAAACAATATTTTCTTTGTACAATGATTTTTTTTACCTTTTTTTATGGGAATAGCTTCGCATTACTTTCACTTATGACTCCTTTGCCTTAAAAGGACTGTGTTTTATTTTTCAAATTTATTTCCATTTTTAATTGGTTGGACATTTCTATATTCTATTACTTCTATTGCAAAACTCTTCGTTTAGTGTGAATTATTGGCGGCCTTAATTTTTATGATGTACCCATAGATTTCCTTACTTTATAGATTATCCACTTTCAGGCATGGCAGACGACGACGATGCAGAAGTCGATGGCGTTGGTGCGACTGATTGCGACCCCTATGACTTCATGGACCCCGTGGAAATCCTTTCAAAACTGCCCAAAGACTTTTATGACAAGCTTGAAGCGAAAAAATGGCAAGAAAGGAAGGAAGCCCTGGATGCACTGGAAAATTTACTGAAAAACGCTCCCAAGCTTGAACCTGGTGATTATGCTGATCTGGTCAGGGCTTTGAAGAAGGTTAGTTGGAATATTATTGTATATTTTGACTACTTTAATAAATCCAATCGATTTTGATTACGATTTCAAAGTACCAGATATTTGTTATTTATTACTTTGATATATTTTAATTCTTCATGGGATAGATATTTAAGTTAAACAAACTATGAGCCTTTGATTAAATTGAATAAAAAAGGTGGAATGGAAAAGATAGGTGACACACTGGCTGACATACTTGAATAATGGATCTGGTACTTACATGAACTCAAGTATTCTTAAACTTTACATTAATGAAACAGAAAGAGGACAGAATGATGAAGTAAAGAGGTAATGTGTGAGCAAGATGGATATTTTATCGTGTCACCTCGATTCTGTTAGTGTATAAACAGTTGGACTGTGGTTAAGTGAGGCGACGGGGACAAGATATATGAGGTCTGTGCGTTAGGAATTTCCACTTATTCTCCGCTATTTTATTTTAAACAAAAGTTGCTGTGCTATATTCACAGCTGCCTCGGTGCCTCGGTGTAATCTACTTATTGATGACACAGTTATGCGTTGTTGGTGCCATCGTTTTATTTGGCATTCTATCTACTTACTGTTATAACATGTCTTGTTCTTCCCAAAGATTAAATAAATAATCGATTCTTTTTTGTGTTTACATTTTAGTATTAAGTAATTAATTATATTAAAAACAAGTAATTTTGAAGGTCTCTCCCCACAAACCTGGCAATAAATTAAGTAAGAAAGATAAATAAACCACTATTTTCCATTACAGGTAGTCTCCAAAGACTCAAATGTAATGATTGTGGCCCTCGGAACCCGCCTGCTAGGCATGGTAGCCAGTGGTTTGCGTCACAAGTTCCAACCATATGCTGTAGCGTGTGTCCAAGCTATCTTAGAGAAGTTTAAGGAGAAGAAATCAAATGTGGTTATTGCTTTACGAGATGCCATTGATGCTATTTATCCTAGTGTAAGTTATTTACCTATATAAAACTTTGTATCTTAACTATGATTTTACCACCCCCTATCAGGAGTTACTTGTTCTACTTCCAAATAATACAGCTCTCCACTGGTGAAATAACAAAAAAAAAAAACAAATATTCCCTTTATTAATTAATCTATTTTTATCATGCATGTATTATAATGAAATATTTTATAGACTCTTTACTCAATCACACACACACTCATATTCATAGTGAATTCTCACTTTTTTATATCGAAGCAGTAACACTCATTCAAGTCATTACAAGTCATTTAAGAATAAATTGTCTAAGTAATTGCTGGTTTAAGTAACTATTTGTTTATGAATAAGACATTGAATTCTATGAAATATTATGTACAGATAGAATATAACAAAATACAAGTTAAGTTAAACATAAATATAATTAATATGTAAGAATAATAAAACTGAATTTAAAATAGACGTATTAACAAATGAATTATTTTCCAGACTAACCTAGAAAACATAATGGAAGACATGCTTGCAGCTTTCGAAAACAAGAATCCCTCAATTAAAGCTGAAAGCGCCCTGTTTTTAGCGCGAGCTTTATGTCATACACAACCGGCTGCATTTAACAAGAAATTAATAAAAGCTTATGTCAGTGGATTGCTAAAATTGCTTGAAAGTGCTGGTGAGTATTTATACTTTTAGTTGTATATGGAAACTAAGTAATGTTTTAGAACAGTATCCTAGTAATAAAATAATAGTAGTAAAATAATACAAATGTGAATGTATGTATGTTTATTACTCTGTGATGCAAAACAGATGAACTGATTCGGATGAAGTTTTGCACTCAATAAGCATTTAATCTGGAGTTTCTTATCTCGAAATAAAAGGGGGACCGCAAATTTATATAATCCAATTTTTCTTAACCAGTTCCTTTTATTCGGAGCTGTTTAATAAAAAAAAGACGCCATAAAAAATTTGCGAATCGCTTTTTATGTAGGATACTAGGTAAAATAATTAATGCATTAGCTTTATTTACGAAATGTTAAAGTAAATTAGATTCAAAACTAACTCTAGATTCCATTAATAAAAATTGATATTATGTGATCTAATAACTTCTCGAAGAATATTCTCAAAAGACTCTTACAGGTATTCCAATTTTCGTCCTTGACTGTTCATAGTTTAAAAAGGTCATTAAAAATAAATTACAATGTTATCATCCCATCAGACCCATCCGTACGAGATGCAGCATCCGAAGCCTTAGGAACTGCCACTAAACTGGTAGGCGAAAAGAATATAGCCCCACATATCGGAAAAATTGACAATCTGAAGGAACAGAAAATTAAGGAGTTTGCTGATAAGGTCTGTTATCTTTTACATTGGAATGTTTCCTTGAGTCATCTTTCTATAGATCACTTTTTAAATTCAGTCACTAACTGTCGCAATGTGACTTTTTGTGACAATAATCTGCTTACTATGAGTATAATTGGAAAACAAGTAGTTTTTTTAAATAAATTTAAGCATTTTCTAATTTTTTTACTTTTTTTTTGACTTATAACAACAAGTTATTGTCATATCAAAGTGAGTGTTGTGGATTGCATGTTACTTGATTTCTCAGTTTTGATTGGGCGGAGATTTTGATAAAAAATATAAGATTTGTTACTATTGGATTATATTTTTTAAAGACGAAAGAAGTATCAAATCGATTTAGTGGTTTCAAAAATAAAAATAAAACTTTTATAATCAAACCCTGTTTGTTTATGAAAAAAAAATACATTGTAGATTTGAATACATATTCACGATATTCATCCACAGGCTGTCATCCAAGTAAAAGTAGCCGCCGCAAAGAAAGAAAAGCCGAGACCGTCCCCACAAAATGCCAAGGGTGACGCCAAACCAACCGCCGGATCGACGCAACCTAAACCTGTGAAACGACCTGCTGGTATGAACATTATTTATTATAGATATCTTAAATAAATTACTAGAACATTTGTGGGTTTAAGACATGGTATAATAAACGGCATTTATCTGTCAATGACGAGGGTTACGAGTTAAGGCGACGATTGGTATTGAGCTGGTTTCGACATACATATTTTATCTTATTAGATTCCAGATTTATTAGACTGAGACCTTCAAAGAAGACCTAATAAAGTTCTTCAAAACAAACCTCTTTTACAGCATTACCTGCCCTGGCTCAGCTCCGTAGCAATTGGGTATTTAAATATTTTTTTAACTTAAATGACAAATTTAAATAGTTTATCAATAGTAAAGAAATGTTGCAGAAGTAACAGATGTTTACAATCATTAGTTTTCTAGATACAGCGATACGTTTAAGGAGTTGCAAAAATGCTCCATAAAAAACGGTACTGAGTTGTGACGTCACAACGTCACAAAATCGTTAAAAATTTTATGGGCGTTTGGATGAAATATATAATGGCTACGTTAAGGTGGGTCCACACTTGTGACAGGACGACGGACCGGACTACCTGGAATCGATAAAGGACATGTTACGCTAAATGTGGACGCTCTAGGTTGTGCTGATACGGTCACAAACCGTGTACGATGATTTAAATGACGAATGAATGGATGCAAAACAAATTAAAACAACAACGTTGTTTATAATTACGCGTGCGCTAACGTGAAGTTTTTTAAACAAGTGTTTCAAACACGCGTACTACAGAGGCTTGCAGAAGTAGCACCCACAGAAGATTAGTGTTACGTAATCACACCTCACTTCATTTTATTCTTCTTAATTATCCTAGCAGCATTTTATTTTGTATTATTATGCAATAAGGATATTTTATTTTATAATATACAAAATCTTCTAACATGGTACTAAGAATATATATTTATATCCTAGATAGATAGTTGTATCGATAGTTATATCCTATTGTATTTGTTTTCCTATTTTAAAGAAGCTGTTGGATATATAATAAATAAATAAAACACCTAGTCAGCCAAAAACTAAGGCGAAACGCACATGCAGCGTTACAGACTAGTCAATGAAATTCTAGTCCTCGTCTTCTTATGGTAGCGTCGGGGGACGGGTCGCTCAGTTCACTCTAACGTGGTTGACGAGGGCGATGGCTGGATCCCGCGTTACCTCGTGAACGGGTGCCGTTTGAGATGTTCGTCGTCTGGATACTTGGGGGGAGGGAGCCTTGCCGAGCTAACAGATGCAGATAAGAATAATTCCGTATATACATAAAAAATATACCTGCGAAGTTTCTTGCCAGTTCTTCTTGTCAATGTTGAGAAATAAATATTTGAATTTAGTGCTAAACAGAAGCTAAAAAGTATAATTTATTTTAAATTTAAAATAAAATCATCTTGCTTTTTACAGCAAAGAAACCCGTAGCAGGTCTAAGGAAAGCTCCTTCACAATCTCGAGTGAACCAGCCGGTGCGCGAACAAGAATTATGTCCCGAAGAAGTTGACATTAAAGCTGAGATACTGTTCCCAGCTCAGGTTTTAAATGGTGAGTTTTTATTTATGGCTAAAGAGATAAGTAAGCATTGTTTAAGTTTATTGGATCGGTAGTAGAAGTATTTATGTGCTCGTGCCATTATGTCGATGTACGTAGTATCAAAAAGTCGAAATGTACTGTTTAATAATCCTTACCTTTCTTTTTTAACTTTGTCATAGCCGGCAAATGAGCACACGATCCACCTAATGGTAAATGGGATCGTGCTCATATTGTCCTTGAATGGAGTTGCCTTTGTTCCAGTAATTGCACTGGCTGTTCCTTCCCTTTTTTCGGAACACAACCACGTAAACGCGGTTTATTGTGGCGGTTAAAGTAGGGAGGACTGTAGTACCGCCCCAGGCAAGATCTTAACATAAGAACTCTACTACCCCTGTGTACTTACTGTGTTCGGTAATAAACTAATAATTAAAAAACAAGTATTTTTATGCAATAATTCACATCGACCATCGTCGGAAAGTTGCCAGTTTAGCAGTCGTCTACAGATTACATTTTGGAGAGTGCGCGAATGCTCTTTTTGATCAGGTTGAACCGACACCCTTCTTACATCGGACTACTAGACGCAGACAGACCTTCCATCCCTTCATGGTAGATATCCCAAGAAGTCGAACCAAACGTTTCGATAGTTCCTTTTTGGTGCGGGTCGCCAAGGTGGTCGCCTAGTTCTTTCAAGCATCGAGTGAATAGGTATCTCGTGGATAGACGTGTAACACCTTCGTCTTCATCGTCACTTTCCATCAGGTGAGATAGAAGACAAACGTCTTATCCTTTAACAATAAAAAAAACATATACTCTTCAATTTAAAGAACTGAAACACACTTGACAGTACATGAAACATTAACGTAGAAACGCAAAAAAAGTTTGCCTTAAGCTTTTTACGTAATTTGCGGTAGCAAAAATCCCGTGTAATGTTCGCTATTTAATTAAATAATATGCTATTTGTCGAAAAAGTTTGTGACGTACCAGCGATAGCAACGCGATAGCAAACAAATTGTTTGTAATATGATTTTTTTGACATTTTGCGATGACGTTTTGGCAATTGGCGACAAATGCGCGGTAACGGTTGGTTGTTTGCTGATTGATTTTCTTACGCACCGCAGCCGATTTGACAGGAAGTAATTTAGACCTTCGAATTTGAATCGTGTGTTAATTATATAACTGCTAATGCTTGCTTAAAACAATTTTTCAACTAAAAGGCGCATACTAAAATCACTTGATGTAGATTTATTGTCATACTGCTTTTGCATGTTCATTCCCGTTTTATTCGGACACTTTTGAGCGCTTACGCAAAATCTATTTTTTTTATAAGTATCAGAACCGAATAATTTTAATTTATACATAATGAAATGAAATAAATTATATTTATTTGATAAGATTTTCAAGTGCATACATAATATATGTTTTTAAACAGTAAAATAGAGCAGGTAGAAAATCTGCCATCCAGGCGTTCAAATTAGGACAATTTTAACTTATTGCTAGTTTCAAATTTACATTACATTCATAATTACAATTTGTTTAGTTTTATTATATTTATTAATCCAAAATTACATTTTAGCGATATGTTGTAGGGCTTTTAAAAAATATACATATTTAACAATATTATTACTTACATAAGGCGTAGGGTTCAAAATGAGTTCAAAAAGTTTCGAAACTTCATTTTTATTAGTCATTAAATCTATTCTCAATTTCAGGTCTCGGTGACAGCAACTGGAAGAACCGGCTAACTTCAGTCCAATCCTTCCACTCGACGGTCCAGGGTTTGACTCCAGAAGACACAACCTCACAAGTATTGTTTCGAGTGCTCAATAAGAAACCTGGCTTGAAGGACACGAATGTCCAAGTGTTGAAGGCTAGACTGGAAGCTTGCAAGTATATTGCGGAGAATTTTCCAGTTTCTAAGTAAGTTGGAGTTTTGGATTCTGTAAAGTGTCTTAATATATGGAACATTTAGTGACTCCCGATTCAAAAAGCTGTTATGAGTTTATCGTGTGTATGTGAGTGACATCCACGGACACGCGCCTGATTACTTTTTTGTTCTGCTCATCGTAGCGTGTGAATTCTATCGAAAAGTAATGGGGGCTTACCTATTACCTTAATGTATGAAAATGTACTGTGTGTAGCTCCACAAAGGTGCAAAAGTACTATCCGTGCGCGATAAGTTGAGACCTGAGCGCGGTGACGTCACAGTCGCATGTTTGTACAATGCACAAAAGTATACAACTAGCTTCTTCCGACTTCGCCTTACGCCTTACTCCGACTTTTTCTTACTATAAGAAACAAAATCCTTTTTCAGTGTCTCTGCTGACTTTGTCCTACAAGACATAGTGACTAAACTAGGCGAGGCTTCCTGTTCTGCTCTATCAGCTGACTGCCTAACAAGTTTAGCAGCTGCCTGTGGCCTAGAACACGTCATAAACGAAGGATTGACTTATGCCATGGACTCGCAGAAAAACCCTAAAGTTCAATCGGAGATGTTTAACTGGATGTCCAATGCGGTTAAGGAGTTTGGGTTCAAGTAAGTATTGAACGATTTAAATTTTGTAGGAAGCATTAATTTATAAAATGCATTGCGAAGTTCGGGGGAAAAGATATTAATACTTCTAGTCTCAGAAGGTGACGACTTGATGTGTTTTAAGAGGAACTTTACTTGCGACACCTAAAGTTCTGGGTTTAAATCCTGGTATAGTTTATTTAATCCAAGACGGTTTTTGGTTGTGTGAGCCGTGCACGTGCACATTGCGTTGGTGTGCGTATCATCGGGAAAGCTCAATCGTGAGAGAAAGGTGAACATTTTAAATAAAAATATTTACAACATAACACTGTTCCATTAGTTGTTTGTATGGCAGTGCTGCCTATATAGGTTAAGTTTAAAACTAAATTTATATAATACCTGCCTACCTTTATATTGGTATTACACTATTATTGATTTATTTTGTATTTTAAACAACATTCTAAACAAGTTATACTCTTGTTTTCATATTGCCGTGATTGTATGATGATTTAAAGGATTATAATTATTAAAATAAGGCTGATTTTAATTAATTATATGAGTGATCTAATGGCCTGAAACCGTTTTTAACTAGCTTAAAACCTTAGATTATAACGCAACCGAGGATCCGTTATTATGACATTTGATACTCAAAGGGTCAACTTAAAATATTGCGAATACGAAATGCGAATGCGCTCACAACTCACTTCAGACGTTCAGTCTTTAAATTAAATATCTGTATTAGTATTATTTATCATAAAATTATCAAATTTTTTTACAGCATGAACATAAAATCAATTATAGCACATAGCAAGAAAGCTCTTATTGCAACGAATCCAAATGTCAGAACTTCAGCGGTTTCTTTACTCGGCATCCTATCTCTATACGTGGGGCCATCACTGATCAGTCACTTTGACAGCGAGAAGGCAACGACCAAGCAATTGATCATTCAGGAGTTGGATAAATACGCCAATAGCACGGCTCCAAAACCGACGCGTTTGACAAACGATGTTGAAAAGGTTAGTAGTAGTTTTATACATAGAGTCTTTAGGATTTTTATGTTTGGTTGTACAAGTTATTTACGATAATGTAATGTTTTCCATATATGAGTTGTTTGACAAGGTTGAAGGTAGATTATTTTTAAGGAATGCCTTAAAATTATCATAATGATCTCCATCATCCATCTCAACTGTCAAGATGCCTGTCATCTTAGTCACTCGTTACCACGGTATCTGTAAAGTTATCGAAACGTCGAGTTAAAATGTACAAACATAATTAAACGCGATAAAATCCCGTTAAAAAGTGTTATTTAATATAATTTATCGCGAAAACTTAAGGGAATTTTATTGAAGTCTCTTTTGTTAAAAACTTAGCTGGGACTTTTACCTTTTATTTTTTTTACAAATATAAAAAAAAATTACGCTAGCAAGCTGTGATTTTGATTCCATTGACCATTGAATATAAATCAAATCTGACCAACATTAAAGCTTAAATATTTTGTGAGAATGTTATTAGCCAACTTACATTCGCTGACTGATGATTTAATTTCAGAATATAAATACATAGTTTGAACAACACATTATTATAGACTTGGTTTTACTAATGCCGAATCCATTGAAAAAATATAATTTGATTTCTTTCCCACAGTCTGCAAGCAAGGCTTCCATGTCAGAAGAAAATGAAGACCCGTATGAAGATGCGATCGAGGAAGATGTTCCACCAGCAGATGATCACCGACCCAAGACTGACATAGCTCCTTTGATCACCGACTCACTGTTGGCTGAACTTAATGATAAGAATTGGAAGGTAAGCGAAAAATATAGGTTATTGTTGTGTTTTATCTTGGGAATGTATGAAAATTTGTAATATGTACTATCAGCTGCATAAGTCCGTTTATAGGGTCCGGACTAAAACAGCGGCCACGCAAATCACACACACTTTGTCATAAATTGTCACAAATAAATATCAACCTTAGAGTTAAGGGTCAACACATTTCTATAAAATATTGTGGTGTCGTTTCTATTCCGTGAGGAAGAGTATAATTCTATATTTCGATAACTCAATAAGCTCAAGTTGCGCGGGCCTGAGTTTAAGCTAACTCGGGTGAAAACTCTGCTTTATACAGTATGGATACCACTTATGGGCAATAAATGAAACCTCATACTTGTTATCGCCTTTTCTAACAGTATACAAAAAATGAAAGAAATCGGTCCAGTAATTTGGTCAAAAACCAGAGTTTTAATTTTGAGCAAATTCGTAGAGACACACTCTGTAGATTTGCAGCACTAGGTCAATGAGTCAATGAACTTGAATTAACATTATTTAGGTACTTAGTTGGAGAAATGCGACGTTGCCACGTAGTGCGTTATTTGCCGAGCGTGGGAATTCCCCTGAGCGGGGCGCGTGCAGGGTGGACACACCTGCCGCCCTACCGTAAAAGGATGCTAAGTACAGAATCATATTTTTGAGAAAAATGAAAATAACCCGACAAACTTGTTTTCTAAAATTGTATGTAAGATGGCATGTTATAATCAGTTAGTTACCACTGTTTTGTAAAGGGAATAATAATCGGTTAATAAATAAGTTGAAAGAGAAAATGATTCGAGATTAAGTTTATAATGTTTAGCTTTAATCACTCAGTACATAGTGTTTTTAAAATTATCATAACTGTACTTAAAAGCGTTCTTATTAAAAATGATTATGTGTAATTAGAGATAAAATAAATAAAGAAGTCGACAGTGAAATCTTATGAATTGTTTTTACGTGTTACGCCCAGACTGGACGAGTCGAATCGCTCCTGTTAAAATTCATAAATTCAATCGTAAAAACAAAAAGAATAAACATTCATTATAATAGGTACATAGACCTTTCCTTAAAATAATTTGTTAATTGTTAATAACAATAATAATAAAAACTCTAATAACGCAAACATACTCTTATTTTAGTGCATTGATGATTATCATAGTTCCTTTTCTTAGGTACGTAATTGTAAATAAGTATTGAATACTAACAATTTCACCAATTGCACTATTTATGACTTATGTTTTTTTGCCAACTGGGAAGTCATGTTTTGTCACTCACTCGCGCTCGTCACGTCAGTTCACCGCTAGACTTCCGGGCCACTGCGCATGTGCTTATTGCAGAGATTTTGATACTCGGCTCGCGCTCGCGCATTGTGCAGTAATTATTGTAAACTGTGGTTATTAGGTAGTTTAATTTATTCAGTATTTATTTGTTATGGTGAAATTGACACTAGGTACTTTACTTTTGTGTGTGTGTGTGTGTGTTTTAACAAAATGCCGCGATAACAGCATTTTTACAGTGCTGCAGAGTATACATACATGATTTTAATGTATAGGATAGTGCGCCATGATTGGGTTTATTTTCAGCTCAGTTAAATCGTGACGAAATAAAAAAGCGCAGTAAAAACATGAAAGTAAGTGATTTTTTTCTCATTACGTCGCAAACCGTAAAACAACAATCGAAGATGGCGGCGCCGTGCTGCCTATCGCGCCATGCGTGTGCATCGTTGCCACTCTTCTGCTGAGGCTAAGGTACGTTGTCAAACAGAGTGTTATACTGATACTGCATTTATTTCGCTATTTATTTTGTTTGAAAATGAAAGTTATTTAATTTGCGGTTTTTCGTGTAATATTCGATTGAGTTATACTTCTGTGGACTATTATTACTTGTGGTTTCATTTTTTGCCCATGAGTGGTATCCACACTGTATATCTCTGTCAGTCTAATAGAAATTGACAGTGATGGAGAGGCATTAAAACTGACTAACCAGTTAATCCCGAGTTGCACCGTTAACTCAGGTCTGCGCATATCGACGTGGCAGAAGGAGGTAGGGAAGCGGTGCCGCGAGGATGACCCCTCTTCGGCACCAATCCATGAGGATTTCCTCCTCATAAAAAAAGGTCTGCTCAAGTCGGCTCAAGTAAATTTGGAGCTGGAGCTTTGTATAGGATTGGACTATTTCTATTTTTTATGTCTTGAGTAGTAAAACAAATATTACTAACCACACAGTAAAAGTTTGCCGCACGCAGAGACGCGTTTACTTAACAACTTAACTGTCCAATTACTCAAATATGACTCATTTGTTGATACATTTTTGGGACTAATTTTTGTTATGATTTATATATGTTTTTTAAATCTCAAATGAAATTATAACCTCAAATAGCAATGAAAATACTTTGTTTTTTTAATAGGTTAGTAACGTTTCATAATAAATCAAACTTATTTATCATTCAATTTATTGTCTATAGATAATGTGCACACATATGACTCATTTTATTGGGACAAAATATTTTTTATCCCACGTCCATGAGTCAAAAATTGTTTAGGATAATGTGAATGTTATTATTAAGCCTAACAAAATAAAAAAAATTATGGACTTGGGGTAGTTATGTAACGCGTTGTTTGCGGAGTGGTAATTGAGGGTCCAGAAAGGAAATACCAAAGCTCTCTTCTATGTTTATTTTGCAGTAAAATTAAAAATATACAAAAATGCCTGTAAATACAAACAAAAAATATAAACAAAATTGAAATAAAAAATAGTCACACAAAATAAAACAGAAACATTAATACAATTAAATTTGATCTGAAAAGAAAAAGTAACAACAAAATAAAATTTTAATGAATGAGAATCCTTACCAAAAATTTTGGCTACGCACACTCGTGTACGTAAAAATAAATTATTGATTTCGTGAAAACTTTGATTGTAGATAATAAAAAATTGATAAACATGTAATTTTGAATAATAAACTCGGAAACAATAATAAATAAATAGATTCTAGTTGTTATGATGGATAATTTTTCGTGACTGGCTTGTCAAATCAAAACATTGCCGTTCTCCGACACTACGTAATTCGTAGTTTAAAATTACGTCGGGAACGACAAAAAAATAAAATTTACTGACAAAAAGAGGTCGAAATAGACAACCGTCACAATACCCCGGGGGCCGGGAAAAAAAAAATCTAAAAGATTTTTTCAGTATAGTTTTTAAAAAAAAATATTCAAACCAAATCAAAATAAACCACATATACATATCGAATTTTAATATTTAATCTGCCAAATGAAAGAACGATCAAAAAAAAAATAATAATTAAAAGCAAAATGAAAATTAATATTAACATCCTATAGAAGAATTTTTCTGAAAAAACATCCTGTATATATGAAAAAAAAAATAATACTGATATATTGCATATCAACAAGTTATTTAATAGAAAAAGAAAACAAAACAGACGAGAGAGAGAGAAAAAAAAAATCCTAAATAATTATCTTAAATTACATGGTTCATGAATGATAAAATTTTAAACATGTTCCTGGAATATACAATGTTAATATACATCGTTCAACTCCATCAACGTACATTATAATTACAACATACATTCTCTTTCATACTAGTCTTATTCCAACTACTGGAAATAAAACATCATGCAGTTAGAGTTGCTTATGAGGAATCGTATCCTAAATAAGTCAACTCAACAGAGTTGGACGCAACGGCAAAAGGCTTTAATAGTTGCCATCCGCTGAAAATATTAATAGCTTATGGCTTCTTTAACGTGTCGCTAACTCCCGCACGGTGATTACTATAAACAAGTTTCAGTTAAAGACTGAAATAAATATGCCGGAAAGAAAAGAAAATCATAGCCAGTCGTGAAACATTGACTTTTAAATAAAATCCAAGGGTCTTTTGTGAAGTAATTAAAATACTTATGTAATAAACATATGAAAATAATTCTCACGGGAAAGTGATTCAAGCGTATAAATAATACACATAGGTATGGTTTAGTTTAACGAGTTACCTTAATAAACGCTCGTGCAGAAGGCTTAATTTTACAAGTTGCAAACCGCTTGAAAAAAAATTGAGAAAAAAAATTGATAACATTTAACAAATTATACTATAAAGTATAATACAGATATTGAAAATAAGAGTTTACACTCCTAGAATTGCAAATATTAAATAAATTACACAATAAGTTAACCTAATACTACGATGATGATAATTAATTATAAGTTTTGACCAACGTCAATGTTAATGGTATAGCCAAACGATAATGAGGTGCATAGAAAAAAAAATAAGACAAAAAGAATCGGCTTATGCTCGCCGTGAGATAATTAGCAATAATTATATATGAATTCATATAAAGTAATTGGTAACAACCAGTCTAGTCACTCAAAGAAGAAGTTAAACGCGGTAGAGGTTTAATGTCTCTGATATGCCAACGACCTAATGGGTTATTATTCATATCCACTAAATCGTAAATTAATGGTGAAACTTTATTTGAAACTTTACATTTAATAAATTTGGGTGCAAACTTAGCACAAAAATGTTTTTTAGAGGAACTTATTACATGGTTTCGCCTCCAAACAATATCACCGTTATTAAATTCTAAATTCTGATGATGTTTGTTATAATAAGTTGCATTATATTGATGTGCATTAAATAACCGTTTCTGTACTTCGGAAAAGATAGGTATTAATTGTCCTATGTTTTCAGCATATACATCCCTAGGACTAAAAATTAGTTCATCTCTGGAATCTTTATTTTTGTAGATAGATCCACATGTAACAGCTTCTCTACCAAATACTAAAAATGATGGAGTGAATTTTGTGGTTTCATTAACCGCAGTATTCATAGCAAACTGTATTTTGTTTATATAGGTATCCCAAGTTCTGTGATCTTTATCTATAAAAGCTGCAATCGCCGTTACAATAGTTTTATTGTAACGCTCAACGGTGTTAACCTGTGGACAGTAACGTGGGGTGTAATGTATTTTTGGTATGTTGTAAAATTTAAATAATTCAGATAATTCTGTACTTATCATTTGAGGACCATTATCTAATATAATAGTTTCTGGAACTCCATAAACCATAAAAACTAAATTGTCCAATATATGGCAAATAATAGAAGCGGTTGCATGTTTTATTGGAAATAACAAACAATATTTGGAAAAACAACAAGTAACTACAAATAGAAATCTATTCTGCTTACGTGAAGTAGGAAGTGGACCTATCAAATCTATAGATAAACATTGGAAAGGGCGTGAACAATGTTTGGGTTTGCCCATTAAACCAATTAAGTTTTGATTTTGGTGCTTGGTAGCTAAACAAGTCTCGCACTTAGCAATAAACATGGCTACGTCTTTATACATGCCAGGCCAAAAATAGAGATTTTTAATTCTATGGTATGTTTTAAAAGTACCAAAATGTGCCGTTTGGGGAGTAGAATGATTTTGTGTAATAACAGATTCCCTAAATTCTAATGGTATTACTTGTTTCCAATTAAATTCAGAGTTAAATAATGTGTTAGATCTACAAAATCTAAACAATTTATTATTATGAATCATGTAATCCGGAGTACTAGAAGGAAATGATAAACATTTATTATAAATTGCTAAATACCAAGTGTCTTTAGTTTGAGAAGTAGAAAAATTAATTAAATCAATTGGTTTTATACGTGATAAAGTATCTGGTACGACATGATCTGAGCCTTTTTTGTGTTTAATTACGAAATTAAACATAGATAAACGAATACTCCATCGAGCTAATCTGCCAGTAGGATTATTTAAATGCATAAACCACTGAAGGGCTGCGTGATCAGTATAAATTGTAAATTGTAATCCATTATCTAAATAACAACGCCAATGCTCTAGTGCCGTAATAACACTTAAAAGTTCACGTTCAGTTGTGCCTTCAGAAAATTTCTTCAAAGATATTATAACGAAAGAAACTAAAGAAACTTAAATGTCTGAATAATTTAGCAGTAATTTGATATATTATAGTAGATATATAACCTAACTAGTGAATGTTAATGGTTGAAAATGGTAACAAATAAAGTTTTATGCCTGACCTCAATAATAATTATAAAAAAATTATTTTTAATGTTGCTATTCCTCTGTTGATATTGTTCCTCCTCTCTTCTCCATAAACTGCGTTTGAATGGTCGGCGCCAGTATGTAACGCGTTGTTTGCGGAGTGGTAATTGAGGGTCCAGAAAGGAAATACCAAAGCTCTCTTCTATGTTTATTTTGCAGTAAAATTAAAAATATACAAAAATGCCTGTAAATACAAACAAAAAATATAAACAAAATTGAAATAAAAAATAGTCACACAAAATAAAACAGAAACATTAATACAATTAAATTTGATCTGAAAAGAAAAAGTAACAACAAAATAAAATTTTATGAATGAGAATCCTTACCAAAAATTTTGGCTACGCACACTCGTGTACGTAAAAATAAATTATTGATTTCGTGAAAACTTTGATTGTAGATAATAAAAAATTGATAAACATGTAATTTTGAATAATAAACTCGGAAACAATAATAAATAAATAGATTCTAGTTGTTATGATGGATAATTTTTCGTGACTGGCTTGTCAAATCAAAACATTGCCGTTCTCCGACACTACGTAATTCGTAGTTTAAAATTACGTCGGGAACGACAAAAAAATAAAATTTACTGACAAAAAGAGGTCGAAATAGACAACCGTCACAGTTATACATTTCATTGTATGGGAACAGTTAAATTGTAAAGGCGCTCCTAAGTGTAGATTTTGCTTTGCGAATTTATACCTACTTTATATAACCTTCATATGAGCCCTTATTTGCTGAGCACAATCATTATTATGAGAACCCTGAGTAACCCTCAAAGTCTCTGTATGGTTAGTAATGTTTCTTTACTACACAAAAAATAGAGTGCATATGTAAATAAATATAGAAGGTAATTAAATTATGTACACATTTCACCTTTGCACCATCAAGCCCCATAAATTATCTATGGGATTTAAGTCCGGTGACTTTGCTGGCTTGGTTATCACGGTTATTTGAATAAACCATTCATGCACTGCTTTAGCTGGATACACAGGACAGTTATGGAACAAAATGATAATAGTGGCATATCAGCGGCTGGAAAGACACATCGCACAGTTATAAGCCTGCTATCTTGTAACACTTCCACATAATGAGCAGCTGTAGCGCGCCGTTGTCATCCACCCCCACAATATTCACAGATATGCATCTAGACTGGAGTAGTCAATCATTGCAGAAAGCACAAACGCACACTGCTTTACATGTAGTTACACTATACACACAGTTATAGCTGTTCGACTACGGAATGCACTTCCTTACATAGTCCGTGAATCAAAATTACTAGCAGATTTTAAAAGCAGAGTAAGAAAACACTTCCGTTCTCAGACCTGAATTGTGCTGTTGTCGTCATACATCATTATTTTCAGACATATTACTCATTTTGTTTTATATTATATTTTTGTATATGTGTATATATACAGGGTGGAAATTTTTAATGCCATCTGGAGGGAAAGTACTCTAAATAATAGAGATACCAAATTTTACTCCAAAGAAACATTCCTTTATTTTTGAAAAGAAAAAAAACCGCATTCAAAGAGTTTTAAAAATTCGCTTGCTTCACCCGGGATTCGAAGCGACTAAAATCTGTAAAAATTACACCCTGTAATTTTATTGCATCGATCGTAAGGGTCAATCACAAGAATGAAATCTCTCTAACATACTTGATTAATGAAAGGAAAACCATGAAATCTTCAATTATTTTAATTACCTATTTACAAAAATGGTAAAGTAACTGATTAGTTGTTCGAAATGGGCTCCAATTTCTTGGAACATAAGTGTATTACGCCAAGCAAGTATGTAGTTATGTATTTTGTAAATACACTCGGCGTCACAAAAATCGCACCTTTCGAAAAAGCAACTTTAAAATACTTTTACTCAAACTTTGTCCATAGTAAGGTTATGATTGTAGGATATCATTGGAAAGGTTATTTAATTGCCTATTAGAAATTACAAACATGTGTATATGTTTTAAAGCTTTTAATAAAAAAATCTTAAAAAGGATAATAGTTACAAAAACTAAATTTAAAAATACAAAAAAATCTCAAATCAGTCCTTAAAATCTAGTGTTTCCTCCCCTTGCTTTGATGACAGCTTCCATCCGATCCTTCATGGACCTCACGAGGGTCACCACTCTCTCTTGGGGTATGTTCTCCCATTCTTCCTTCACGGCATCCTGAAGCTCTTGGAGAGTGGTGGGAGCAGGATCACGTGCTCGTACGTGTCTCTTTACATCGTCCCAGAGATGCTCGATCGGGTTTAGGTCTGGGCTTCGTGCTGGCCACTGCATAACAGGAATCTCAACCTCTTCCAAGTAGTCCCGCACAGAAAACGCAGTGTGGCAACGGGCGTTATCGTGCATTAACATGAAACCATCGCCAACAAAACCGGCATACGGGACCACATGGTCTTGTAAGATTTCTGTTATGTACCGCCCAGCATTCAGCGACCCTTGCCCGCGACCACCGCCTGTCCGAGAGACGCACACAAGTTCCGTTTTCCCTTCAACGGATATGCCACCCCAGAACATACAGGAACCACCTCCGTATTCGACGGATTCCTCTATACACGCTTGGGTAAAACATTCCCCTCTTCTTCGGTATACCATTCTGCGTCTATCGTTGCAGAAAAGACATACTCGTGTCTCATCGGTAAAGAGAACGGCCCTCCACTGGTCAAGTGTCCAGTTGACATGCTCCTGAGCAAATTGTAACCGCTCTCTCCGATGTCGCACGGTCAATTTTGGGCCTCTAGCAGGTCTGTGAGCTCTTAATTCCTTTTCTTTCAATCTTCTTCTAATCGTAGAGACACTCACAGACGTTCTACGAGCTGACCGGAGCTCTTGTTGCACCTCAACAGCATTGCTGAAGCGGTGGCGCAACGACGTAGACACAATGAAATGGTCGTCTCTTTCTGATGTACAACCTTTTTTTCCGGATCCACGTCTTCGGGTATAGCGACTAGTCTCACGGAACCGTTGGTATACTCGTCGTACTGCAAATCGGCTAAGGTTCAACTGTCGAGCAACGTCAACCTGTCGCAGTCCTCTTTGCAATAGAGCAACGATTTGAGCGGCTTCTTCAGGGGTTGTATCCATCTTCAGGTACAGTTCTTTTGCGTATGTTGTTCCAGTGTGTTCACACTAAAGTCTGAGTAGCGACTGACCCATTTCTTACCTGGACATAACATTTTATACCCTTTTAAGGTAGCCCAACTAGCGCTCCTTAAGTGAGCATTTTTTCCAATATCTTATTGATTGGTCCCTGGTTAGAAATGGTAATTGATTTTTTAATGATACAGGTAATGAATGTAAAGGTATTGAAGTGCACTTTACAATGATATTTCTTTTTCACGCGTGGTATTTATGGGCCAGATTCTAGGAGCAATTTACTGAAAAAAACATAAAGGTGCGATTTTTGTGACGCCGATTGTAGTTGTACAAGCAACTCAAGTACGCACTAACTTAGCTCAGAAAAAGGCGGGCTGGACGAAGTTTCTAATAGAAATAAGCTGCACCTATGTACCATTCTGACTACAATTTAAGAGTCTTACTCATCTTGTGTGTACATAAATTATTAACTAAATTAATAAATATATTTTGTTCACAAGAACGAGTTTTATCCCTGTGCCATAAGTTAAGCAGACCATCGACTTCTTATCAGTAAATACAGTACCGGTCCAGTCAACATCTAAATATTTGCAAACAATATTTTGTTTGTGAATCTCAGTTTGGTAGGGTTTTTTTTTAGCTGGCTTCCTATGGTGTATTTATTCAGCACGCAGGCTCGACGGACGACATGCGTAGGCGTGTCGAACATATTTGCGAACGCAGCAGTCTTAATAAAGCCATTTGATTCATATTCTTGATTCATAACATCTCCAGTGTGATGGACTAATGTGCAGCGGACGACCAGTTCGAGGGCGAGTTGTTATAACACCTTCTTCTTGGATGCGAGTTATTTCTCGATTTACTTTTATCAACTAAAATAAATCGACAATAGTTACATCTAAATTAAATTAATTCCTTATTATTGAAAAACACACTAAACTTCTTATGATTCCTAATCATAAATTGAATTCATAAAAAAAGAATACCTGTAAATATTACTACTATGAACCCGGTAAATCCAGTCTCATTCGAAATTTGAGATATATTAAAAACTGTATTATGTATTTCGATACCGAGTCCCGCAAACGCATATTATAGTTACGGATCGTAGTCATCAACTGTATCACACACGCAACTCGCTAGCGAACTGGTGATGACAAAGCTTAGTTAAAATCAATCGCTATATGAATTTCTTAGTTGTTTTCATTTTATCTTCATTTTAAAGCGTTCTTAAGAAATGTTAAACATGTTGTCTACGAAATGAATCGTTTAAATACAATAACATCGCATCTAAGAACCGAACAACCTTGCATTACGTGTCTGAACCTTCTCCGCGGCGCCAATGGAACACTGATTAATTCTTTATCGAAATTTTAGATATGTCACTTGTTTTTTACTTTTGTAGCTGTGTAAATGAATTTGACCGCCGGATGCGGTGTATTTTGCTTACTTCTGTATTGACTTTTGCAGCCGACCGTACAAGGTAATACTATATTGATAATAAATAATTTTATCTATAGTTAAAAAAAACAGTAGATATGTTATCGTGTTTTTTATTCACTTCATCGAAATATTTTATTATATGCTGAAGAAAGTAAACAAAAAAGAAAAACACAAAAAAATCAGATAACAAAGATATTTAACCAATTCAAGGAAGGTCATCATAATTTTCAAAATGTTTTTTGCGGAAAGTAAAACAATTTGGATTTATACGCTTAATAATGATGAAATTCTTTTTAAACTACCGTGATGGCTGACACTAATAAAAAAAATGTCGACAATATATAGCAGTGGAATGAAGATAGTTAGTTTGTTTAGGTAGACTAATAAACTTGCGAAGAAATAGATATTGCAATAAAAAGTTAAAACCTGATTTAACATATTCGATCACTAATGCAATATCATATACCCAGTTATACATACAAAGATGACACTTTGAACTAGGTACGATTGCCTGTAAGTGGCAAAACTATTACCTAAGTAATTTTGGAGTAAAATAAATAAATCTTTAAGTATTGTTAATTATGTTAATTGTAAGATATTACAGTACGTCTTTCACTCTACTACGATAATTGGCATTTTCAGATAAATCAATTATGTAAAATTTATGGTAGTAGATTTTGTTTGTAGGTATTTTATTTATTAATTGTGATTATAATTATTATTTCGACTTTTATTTGTAATTATTATGCGTTGCCGACCGTATTCTTATATAAATTGTCTTTGTTATAATAATTGCACCATCGCGTAAACTGACAATGATAGTTCTTTGTTAACATTTTTGTTATGACATTATGAAATCGACATTATTGAATACCATTTCCGATGGTACCTTTCGTTTATCTTCTATAACTTTAATAGGGTATTTGACAATTTTTTTAAATTATATGTATAAATAGCTTATCAGTTGGGCAATATTGCAGAAGTAACTGTATTCTAACAAACCGTAATCTATTTTAAGTTTTTAAAAATAAACAAAGTGGTACAACTAGGCTTACATTTATTACAAATAAGTGTTACATAATTAATAACTTAATAAGCTAATACGATTGAACCCATGCGTCGCGCAAAGAAAAAAGCTTCAAATAGGGCTGCAGTTCTATTTTATATCCTCTCATTGTCAATTCCGGTGTTACTTGCAGTGGAAGGGAGATTGCATGTTGCCATCCGTCATAAATGATTTGGTAAGAGTATGTTTACAATCAATAGTTTTCTAGATACAGCAATATGTTAAAGGAGTTGCTACGAGTCGCCGAAAAACGCTCCATAGAAAACCGTACTGAGTTGTGATGTCACAGCGTGTAAATCATACTAAAAATGTAAGGGGGTTTTGGATAAAATATATAATAATAGGTCTTTGCCTATGAAACTGCCGTTTTGCCGTACTGGCCATTTCAAATGAAAATTTTTTTTTTTTTGACTGATAATTCTAATTTCAAATTAATTTTATTTGACAAACATGGAATTCTTTTTCTAAAATCGTCATTTGTTTAATAGTTAGTGTTTTGTTTTCAACGCATTCGAACATTTTTCGTCATCATGGATAAGTTAAAAATTCGAGTAATTATGGAGTATGAGTACCGTCGTGGCAGCAAAGCGGCACAAGCGGCACGCAACATCAACGACGTTTACGGAGCGAACACTACAAACGAACGCACCACCCGTTATTGGTTTACCCGCTTCCGTTCCGGAAATTTTGACCTGCAAATGAACCCCGTGGTCGTCCGAAAACTTTGGTCGACAATGACGAATTAAAGGCAATTGTGGAAGCTGATGAAACTCAATCCACGGCTGAATTAGCAGCAGCTTTCGACGTTAGCATCAAAACAATATTGGTCCATTTGCGTCAAATTGGCAAGGTAAAAAAGCTTGACAAATGGGTACCCCACGAACTCAATGAACGCCAGCGCGAAGTACGCGTGGGGACGTGCCTTGCACTGCTCAGCAGGCATACAAATGAAGGAATTCTGAACCGCATTGTTACTTGTGACGAGAAATGGATCCTGTTTGACAATCGTAAGCGCTCAGCAAGTTGGTTGGACCCTGGTTCAGCACCCAAACAATGCCCTAAACGAAAACTTACCCCTAGAAAAGTGATGGTCACTGTTTGGTGGTCTAACGCGGGTGTAATTCATCACAGCTTCTTGCCAAACGGGACAAGCATTACTGCAGATGTGTACTGTGGAGAACTGAACACAATGATGGAGAAGCTCGCACGTCTCCAACCAGCTTTGGTCAATCGTTCGGCTCCACTGCTCCTGCACGACAACGCGCGACCTCATACTGCACAGCAGACGGTCTCCAAGCTACAAGAGTTGGGGTTGGAAGTTCTCCGTCATCCGCCGTACTCAACAGACCTTGCGCCTACAGACTTCTACTTTTTCCAGAATTTGGATAACTTCTTGGCGGGAAAAAAATTCAATACCCGAGAGGCAGTACAAAATGCCTTTGAAGAATTTGTTGCCTCCCGTCCAGCTGATTTCTTCAAGAAAGGCATCAATAAGCTACCAATGCGTTGGCAAAGATGCATTGATTGCATGGGTGATTATTTTGATTAATAGAAATAAAAAATATATAAAAAAATTACGCTTCATTTATTTCGTGAAAAACGGAAATTTCATAGGTAAAGACCTAATAGCTACCTAGATAATGTGTGGCATACTGTCACAATAAAAATTGTTTCATTTGATATTAGTAATTTAAAATAATATAAACAATGTAACATATTTTGAATACTCTTTTTTAAGTTTTCTAATCTAATAATTTTGATATTAAATTCAAAACTTTATTTTACAAAACAATTTTTAGATCAAAATTACTCATATTTTGCAAATGATATAAACTTGCATTATCAAATGTTGTCAAATACTCATTTATAGGAAGATGAGAGAGATTTATGGATAGAAATCAATTTTTTATTTACAGTATATATTTTGACATCTAAATAAAAATTTTAAACTTCTAAAAATACTAAAAATTCTACAAGCTTTTGGATAAAATATATAATAGCTACGTACATTACATGCACACTGTGTTAATACAAAATATTATATGCGATGTCAGTAAGCTATTAATATTTAAAAAAATTAAAATATTTATAATAAGTTCTTCGCTTCTTTTTTAAGTTTTCCAATATCCATTCCAATTTCGATATTATATTCAAACCCAAAACCCCAAATTTTTTGGTTCAAAATAACTTATATTTTCTAAACAAAATTTCTGATAAAAGCTTGCATTTCCAAATGTTAACAAATACACAATTATGGCAAGTGACGACAATATATTTATTTATTTTCAGGTCCGAAACGAAGCTCTAGATAGACTGAAAGTCATAATAACGAACTCAGCACCGATTAAAGCATCTCTTGGCGAATTACCGCAAGCATTGGCTGCGAGGTTGGTCGACTCTAACTCGAAGTTGGCCCAATCTGCGCTGAATATATGCACTGTCTTGGCCACAGCTTTGGGGTCAAGTTGCAGCCAACATGCTAGGACGTTTTTCCCGTTGTTTTTCCAAGGTAATATTCGTGGTTTGTTCATTTGAACACTTTGTAACATGTTCGTATCTAATGTGAGTCTCCTAAATAAACCAAGATTAATAAGGTCAGTATTATTAAAAGATTTTTCATATGTTTTCAATTAACCCGTCCGGTGTCACATGCGCGGGGGGGTTTAGTACCGAAAGTGTCCACCTCGAAACGACGATTACGCTTTCGAGGTTAGGTTTCTCAAAAAAACGTTTATACTTGTAAATGCTAATAACTTATACTATAAATTATATATCACTATAATCCTTATTAAAAATCCTAGCTGATTATTTAGTATTTGTACAGAACTAACACTTACCGAATCAAATAAAACAGCTACAATTTCTTGTTTACACTTTTTACCGCCAATTACTTGTATTTTTCGATTAATTTCACATATTAACTATTCACATTTACACTCGCACTCTAATCATTATAAAGTTAACATAATTATGCTTCAAATTCATATAAATCATCACAACTTTACTCTCGAAAAAACTCACAAATGATTTTCTAAATTACAGACAATAAAAAACAACGCACCGCCATTACGGCCCGCGGAATGACACTGCACAAGTACTGTTGACAGAAAAAGCGTAACTTGAAAAAAGTTGCATATAATAAAATGATTATATTTTGATAACAAAAACTATTTCATTAGGTTGTTACAAGTTGTCCGTGCATTTTATTTTGTTTTGATTATAGTATTTTGTTATTCGATGTTTTAAAATATTACTATGTAATTCAACTCCTAACAATAATAGCCCGGTTAAAATAGTGCTAGGTGTATAAAACTATGCATTGAGATGAAAGTTGGACAGAGCTTTGAGACATTATAGAATTATGAAACTCCCCACCGATTTTACATAGTTAAAAATACTAAAAGGTCAAAAACATCGATTTTTGTAATATTTCTATCATAAAAAGAGGTGACACAAAAGATAAACATTATCAACAAGAAATATTCTCCTACTTTTATTACTTAGAATAACTATTTATAAGTTATAAAAGTTATGAATCTGTGAAGTTCAAGATATATTCAAAAATGTTGGATGGTTATTTATTGTGCGAGTTTGTTTGTCAAGCAGAAACGGCTTGACAGATTTGGATGAAAACTGGTAGAAGCAGAATTTTGAACCTGGAGCAGCACATTTTTTTTTCATGGTAAATGATCAATTAGACAGTACCTACTAAGTAGCTTAGAATAGGGACTGTTTCATACCACTATTCAACACATTTTTTTCTATAATTTTAAAAGCAAACGTTATTATGCAGTACGTATTGCCATATGAAGATATAAAAACCTTCCGTAGTCGTCGTAGAAACAATAACACCCTGTTATTTTATTCACCTGTAATAATATACATAAACGCACCAAACAAGTAAAGCAAAGTAAGATGAGCACATGTTTCGAAGTAAATGGAAGTAAAAATGTTTTCTTTTTTTGTTAATGTTAACTAAATAAATAAATGGTTTACTTTGAGAAATTACTTCGTAGGTGTGATTTTCATGGGTAATAAAAAAAATTGTATACTTTGAAATGGTTGTATATTTAAAAAAAATATATTTCTATAAATAAAATAAATATATTTTTAAAAATACTACATAACATTATTCAACAAAAATACAGTAAAGCTTAAACGTTTTTCACATAATATTTTCAGGTGTTTTTTATAAACATATGCCATTGCAAGGATTAGTACAATACAGTCAAGAAAAAAAAACTGAAACAATATATTAGTAACAGTAACACATAGGTATACAGTTGGAATGGGTAACTACTACAATACATACTTTTTATTCAAATTCAAAATATTACATGTCTTTATTGGTACATGAAAAACTCCGAATGAAGGGTTTATAGGCACTCCTACAGGTGATCTGAAGGTATAATATGTATTACCGTAAAACACAAATACTACATTGTACAATAATATGAAATGTTTGGACAACTTAGAGGCTGTCTTATTATATAAAATCACATTATTATTTTATTTTCTAAGATAACAGTTTTTTTTGAGTGGAATCATAATAAGTCAATAATTTTTTTAAATTAAATTATCAAAAATTAATTTATAATTACAGACAAGAATATTTTACAATTAAAAATAGGACAAACAAAAACAAGGGAAGTAAAAAGCCAATACAGATAGAATGCACTGTCTACATTACTTTGTACGCAAGACAAACTGGCCAAAAGCTTGGCAGAATTACTGCGTTGGATCACTATCGACAAACGTTGCGCAAAATGAGTAATTACAAACAAGAATATTAACAAATTAACAATAGGACTTTAGGAAACTTAACCACGCGTTCCCACCGATGGAAAAGAGTGAGCAGGCCGCGGCCCACGGCCTGACAATTATCGCTATTCTTATAGCTTTAGAAAAGTTAATATTGCGATGTAGATCACGCGTTGTGATTCCCTCCGAGACCGAAGGTCGTAAGTATCATTCATCTTCGATTTTTGCGTAAGGTGAAGTTTGCCAGTGTCTCAGCTGATGGTTCCAGTGAGTCGGTACCAGGTGCCGCGTAGTAGTCCACGGTGAGTCGGGACTAAGGCGGTGAATGTCCGACGTTCCTCGGTGTGGGTTCGGGTCCCGTGGAGTACGGTACAATTTGCTCCAGTGAGTCGGAGGCTGTCCCAGGATGCCGAGGTGTAGACTTCCCTAGTGCGTCGGGGCGGTGCAGTGTCGGTGTGTAGTGGCTGGCGGCTTCGTCGGTCGGGAAAGAAGTGCTCTGCTTGTTGACAGGCCGAAGGTGCTGTGCCAAGTTGCAAGTTGAGGATGAGGGGTGGCCACCAGTCTTGCAAGGCGCTGCAAGGTCGTGGTCGCACGTGTTGTCCTCTGGAAGCTGGTTCTGGCGTGGAGTCTTCGCTGTGGTGTGGAGAGTGAGGATGACGACGATGATGATGATGATGATGATGAAGGCTGCTCATGTGCTCTGCTCGGGGTCACCAATTTAGGGAACTTTACCACGCGTTCCCGCCGATAGAAAAGGGTGAGCAGGCCGCGGCCCACGGCCCGATAATCATTGTCAGAAAGTCATATATATTCTAATCGCTTAAGAAAAGTTATATTGCGATGTAGATCACGCGTTGTGATGTCTGACCCCTCTTCCCACCTACCGCCCCCTTCCCCTGCTCCCCTACTCCCCCCCCCCCAAAGAGCTAGCTGAACCTGTATTAGAAATTGTAGCTGAACATGTAACAGAGATCAATGGACGATGCAGAAAATGTAACAATGCTTATATGGGTAGAGTGAATAGGCACCTCTTGGAAAGAGTAGAGTAAATAGGCATCTCTTGGCATCCACAAACATCCTCGTCTTCATCATCACTTTCCATCAGTAAATGTCTTAGTCATCCATCATTATACAATAAGAGCTGAAAATATAGCAATGCTCGTACGTAGAGTGATTAGGCACCTCTTAGAAAGAGTCGAGTGAATAGGCATATTTTGGCATCCTCGTCTTCATTATCACTTTCCATCGGTAAGTATCTGCAGGTGATGGCTCCTACTTATTGAAAGATTGTTTAGGTAATTGAATAACAACCGTAAAACATCAATCATTCTCATGTATTCATCGTTTTCATACAGGCCTTTCATTCATCTTTCACTCACAAAGTAATATTACTTGGGACGAGACTTTCGCCGTTCATTTATTTCTTGTCCTTTGAGCTTTGTTAGAGAGTGCCACTCTAACCAACAATTCCCAAAGCACAAGAAAGCATCACAAGTCTCGCATAAAGTACATACTACTTTGGATTCACCCTGACGATAACAAACTACACAACGCTTCCTCGTTCTATTTTTACCATGTAACATCTGCGGCACGTGGACAATATCTCTCCTCAGCCTCGTGACTTCCGCTACTGGCTCACGAATTTCCGGAAGACTGCTAGAACGGTGGCGGTCAACCAGAGATTTTGCAAGTTCGTTTCGGAATTCACGATGCGTCATATAAGAAATATCGCTACGCTTGGCAGACGTTACATATAAAACGTAAGCGTTAAGTATGCTTATATTCATCAGCCTTTTAAACATTTTGACATACCATTTCACACATCTCTTTCTTTCCAACAGATACATTGAGAGTTTTTGATCTTTCAGATCAACCCCTCCCATTGTATTGTTGTAGTCCCTTACACACACAGGTTTCACTAGCATCCTACCTGCCTTTGAGCCTACATAAGTATCGGTGTTGTGATAGGTTGATATCACAGGCACCACTTTGGAGTCCTTCCATGCTATGATGGAAACATCTCCACAATGACGCGCTGTGATAGTACCTTTAGCCACATTTTTCGGTATCTTAGATAGGTCATTCGGCACGTGTTTACGGTTCAAACGCAATGTCCCTAAACAATCAAACCCTTTACTCTTGAGGTACCGCGCCAGCGCTGGACTATTATAAAAATTGTCCATCGTTACGCAGTGCCCCCGATGTTCCAGGCCTTTCAATAAGTCGAGCACTACTCTGGCACTCTTGCCTCCAAGGTCCTCACTTGGTGCAATCACACCAGAGCTCACCTCAGAATCCTTCCCACAATAAATTTGAAATTTATATAAATAACCAGTTTGAGCTTCACAGAGCTCATAGGATTTTATGCCAAAACGAGCAGCTTTAGACCTGATTGTCTGAACCCAGGACAAGCGACCTTTAAATAAAGTCAACGACTCGTCAACTGAAATATTTTTCTGCAAATTGTATAACGAGGAGAATTTTTTGTTAAGATGTAATATCACTGGCGATAATTTCGCTAGTCTCTTCGATAGCCTAGTCCCTTCACTTTGTAGCGAAATCTGACTTTCATCAGAATTATCTACAAAATGAAGACACCTGCTCAAAAGCACAAAGCGATTGAAGGGCATAATTTGCCGGAATTTGGGCATTTCTAAAATATAATTTGTCCTCCAATAATCTTTTTGGGATGTCCGTGGATCGATACCCATGAGCATAAATACACCGAATAGGACCAAAATCTCGTCGGCGTCAGTGGGTTTCCACCTTTGCAAACGAGACCTTTCATTCAGTGTACTGTTATCTATTTTCTTTTCAATTGTCTGGGAGGCGAATCTATTAGTTTCTCTGGCTATTAACCCTATGATGTCTTCAGACCATATGTCCCTGAAGGCATCATAGGGTGAAGCATAGTCTTTGAGCGGTCCAGGTGTAGGACCTGAAAATGATTCAGGTGTACCCCTGAACAACTCAAAGTCTTCCAACCAGTCGAAACTATTAGACAGCCCAGCCAAACGATCAATTTCATTATCCATCGATCTCTGCACAGCATCTACAAATTCCAACACAGGTTCCTCTAACTCTTCATCATCCGGAATATTCCGTCCATACTCTATGCCGGTAGTGCCTTCCATAGTAAAGTCGAACTCGTCGTCAAATTCACTATCGAAGTCACTACCGTCACTTACTTTGCCCTTACCAACGAGCTTAGTTGCAGTGGTCAACCCTGACGTTGACGGACGTACATCATCAGCCCCAGAGGTCACCTTAATGCAGCTCACAGCATTGCTAGTTTCCGGTAAAGGAAAACTAGCACTGCCTGAAGCATTGCCAAGGTTAACCTCTGGCGTTGGCGAAAGCGTAAGTGGAGCAGGAACGGGATTTTCCGGGAAATCTGCTATCCACCTCTTAACGTGCCATGGAGCATCCCGGACCAGCTCCTGCGCCTCCTCGTCGGAGAGATCCATCGCCTCAACTTTTTCCAGAACATTTGCACTGCAAACAAGAAAAATAAAATTGCAAACAAAGTATGAAGATGGAGGGGAATTACGAATGTTTGAAAGGCAATATCGAATGTTTGTAACTTACCAAAGTGGGGATGGTAAATTATTTTGTGAAGGCCGAATATGACCTCCAGGGGTATTTTCCACTTCCACCTGGCCGACCACATTCAAACTCCCACGAGGAGTTCTTTCAATTGAGTACGCCTTCGTTTTCAATCTAAAACAAACGACAATGTGATACACACGAAGAGAGATATAGATAGTTCTTATATGAAGATAAATAAAGCTTCTGCCTTACCGCTTTGCTGGAGGCGCCACCATGTCTAGATCCACCTCAGGCTCGGGTTTAGAGAGGGATAGCCCCATCAACAAAGCACGCCGAGCGATCGATGGTCGCTGCGTTAAGTGCAGACTGCTCTCCGGAGTTACCGACCGAGATCGGGAACGCGATTGGGAGCGCAATTTTGCCAATCTACAAAAATTTTTAGAATAAAAAATTACTTAATTAAAAATGCAATTATTAAGAATTGTAATTATTTGAAAAAAGTTTCTTTCATACTTTCATACATATGTGTGTACTAGATAGTACTAGATACACACAACACATATGTATATAATTATTAAAAAATTGTTATGTCAAGTTAAACAAGTTCAAAAAGAAAAATGTAAAAAGAAAAAAGAACTTTAGTCAAAAATTTCCATAAGCAAATCAAATTCACAATTCTTAACGTGAATGGTGCATCAGACAACAAAAAAGTACATTTAACCTTAGTGTATACCAGGAAATAGACAAATAGAAAATCAAGCCGTATCTAAAATAAATAGGAATAAAAAAATTATTGCGAACCGCCTTTTTCAAAGTCGGTTTAAAACAACTAAGTCATAGGACCTTTGTACTGTAAAGTCCATTTATGAAAAATTTTAATAAAGAAATTTAGACTCAAACAAACCTAAACCTAAAAAATTGTCTGTGCTGTCGGTACTTTCCAATATCGCAATCCAGACTTTAGGTTACATCACATTGTAAATGAAATCATTACAAAATTACTAATGAAAATCTAAAACAAATTATTGAAATATATTCATAGATAAATAACCTTCAAACTTATATATAATAACTCAATTTTTAAGTTAAATAAATATTGAATATCTAGCAAAAACTGCGCGCGGTATGACTGTTGCATCATGCATTTCAAAAGTTTATGGATTTTTACATGAAGATTTACTATTTTTGTACAAATTCTAATACTTGAATTGTAAAATATGTTCATTTTCTAGTAAGTTTATAAAAAAATATTATAAGAAACTTACCTTTGCGAGTTAGAAAACATGTTTTCTTTTCAATAATAAAACGCACTTGCTTCAATATGGCCGCTTGTAACGCTTCGGAACTCTCACTTGCAATATATTTTTTTTTTACAATCACTCCCGACATCCAATATGCGCAAAGTTATAATTTTCTTAAAGCCAAAGAGTTATAGAATAATAAAAAAAATAAATTAAGGGCATCCGCACGATGGATTATTAACAAATCCTTCAATCATTACGTTCAATCTGTTATGTACCGATGTGGTACATGTGACACTTCCGAACATTTTTCTTATGTACCTACGTGGTACAAGTGACACTTGACGGGTTAATGGAATATCATACTCACTTTCTTAGGGCTTTCTTAGTGTTTTGTTAAGTCAGTAGCTGTTTTGCTCTATTTGTCAAACTTTTAAATATATAATATAAAAGATAAATCACTATATATGTCAGTCTAGTTAATATTATTTTCTTTATAACATTGTACTGTATGGAGTTTTAAAATTGTATCTGTACACTAAGTTTTGTCCAAGTCTATACAGTCATTATATGGTGATTAAGCAACAAACCTTCAAACATACAAAATCCTTTAGAGAAATGTCGCGAAATTATTTGATTTTAAGCATCTTAACATTTCTAACAACCCTTTTAACTCTCCTAGCATTTGGCGACTCGAAGCAATGGATCCGTACAGCGGCGGTGACGTGCGTAGACGCGTGGTGTTCCCAAGCTGGGCCGCAAGCCGCTTTCGACGGGGAAATGGTGTTTGACGCGCTGAAGTCGGGATCCCCAACTTTGCGCGCCTCGCTGTATACGTGGCTGGCCGACAAACTGCCTAATGGTGAGTTAATGTTAGTTTTATTTAAAGTTTGATTCATTTGGCGACTCCAAGATTTGTATGGGGTAGACGCGTGGTTTGGCTGGCAGGAGAAATGGTTAGTTGAAAACATTGAACTACTATTACTAGCGTATAGAACGGACATCGCGAACCAGCTTTTTGTCCCAGTGTTTTGTTGCCGACCGGCAACAACTCATTCAGTCACTCGCTACCGCTCTTAGCGACCGGGTGCCGACTTAATGTCAAAACAAATATTTAAATTGCCGATTTGCGTGTTAAAAACTTGTAAAAACCAATCTACTGTGAATAAAAAAGATAGTGGAGTAAGTTATTATCGGAAAGTAAACAAAAATTTTAGTTAAAACGAATAAAAACCATTTTTGTACATTATTTTCTATTTTTTATGAAATCATAGATCAACGGTCATAGATTAAGAAAAGTTAACTGCACAGAATGAATACGTAGTGGTGGTGAACTATAATATAGGGATGACTTAGATGTAACTGATCATTACCCCACTGCTTCAGAAGGAGGGTTATGTAATTCGGTCGTTTGTATGTTTGTATGTGAACCAAAAAAAGTAGTTCATGAGTTACAGTCACAGAACCTATAACAATAGTATAGAAATAGCTTTGTTTGAATTCACCAGCAGTACCACTGACACTTGCAAATAATGCTAACACGCAAATAACTGGAATTGTTCTCTGCATCACCCGACCCGTACGTTTACAAACTCATTTTATAACCAGAGATAATGAACATTATTACCGTGACATCATCGTAAGAACCGCTGGCCCTAAAATGCACTTCATTTATACCATATTAGTAGTACACAAAAGAAATAAAATTCTCATGTAGGTTAACGCTCGACAAAAACAGTAAGAACATTTGCCTCAGCAAATCTAACGATGCCTTGATCATAAAAATTCACCCAGCCGAGTCTCCAATACGAGGTAAGAAAGAATATTACATACATAGATAGGCGTGAAAAACCCTCTTTGCAGTCGGGTAAAAATAG
Organism: Marasmarcha lunaedactyla; assembly: GCA_923062675.1. Lineage (NCBI taxonomy): Eukaryota > Metazoa > Arthropoda > Insecta > Lepidoptera > Pterophoridae > Marasmarcha > Marasmarcha lunaedactyla. Next base: position 9,830,162 of record OV281358.1, read on the forward strand.
TACAAAGAGTGACGGAGGCCTGCTTTTATCTCAGAAAATCTAATGTATGGGCAATTTATATATAAATGAGATAAATAAAGTTAAAATAATATTTTTACTTAATTACGCCTAAGCTATCGTATAGATATCCACTTTAATGTTCATTTACGTATATTACAAAATATATTTTCATTTTCTATGCAGTTAGGTAAAATTTTAATATTTTGTCCATTCTGTACCACTCGTATAATCTATTGGTATGACAAATTGCAATTCGTTGATTGGTCGAGAGATGTTAAACATTATTGTAGCAATCCAAGCGCTGCATGTTTGAATCATTTGACTAGACAACTTAAATTTTTTGTAGCGCTGCATCTAATAATAAATGATTGAATAGGTAAAAATGGAATGCGACACAAAATTTGTTTTGAATAGCTTCTCTAGTACGTAGTACATAGTAACTCAATGGTTGAAAATTAGTTTGTTCTAATATTCGATGAGTTTTATAATAAAAAACCAAAAATATTATTTGGTTACATTTTATTGTTATGAAATTGCTGTAAGTACTGTATTATATTATTATATATGTACACAAGCAAATAATATTTTTTTCAATTTATTTTTTGTAATTAACCTTTATTGGTGTTCAGCGTTTCGTTGTATATCTGGTTAGTATTCAAATATTTAGTGCAAACTTAAGTTTTTTAATTTAAATTAAAATAAAGTCTGTTTTATTCGTACTCTAATATGGCGGAAAATTATATTTTCTTAGTAATCTTTCGTATTGAGATTAGCCTTTCTCAACACACATAAACTTAAAAAACTCTTTGTATTTTGCACTTATCGAAATCTAACTACGAATTTTCTCCAATAAATTCCAGTGCCTTCGAAATCCTTCCCCAAAGAAGAACTTCTGGTCTGCATCCCTATTCTCTACGCTTGCATAGAAGACAGAACCGCGGACGTAAGAAAATCCGCGGGCGATTGTGTCCTGCCATTTATGTTGCATCTGGGATACGATGCCATGGCCAAACATTTGGATAAATTGAAGGTATTTGCAACATGTAATTTGAAATAGCTCATAATTTTGCGGTTATACCGGGTGACCGTTTGAAAAAAAGATACATGGCCTTAGGCTAAAATTCTCGTGAAAAGCACTTACTATATTTAGTTTTAAGTAACGGGTATTTCACAGTCCACTTATAATTCCATCAATTGTTAAATAAAAACTTCAAAACACTATTAGTTTTTCACCTCGATAATAACTGTAGCGTATTTGTGAGATTCAGAAGAAACGGTCACAACTAGTCTACATTATTGTTAATTCACTCGTATCACTCTATTGTAGGATCGATTTTTATAATTTATTGATTGATACTAAACTGCCCTTTTTATTTAGACCACTTATACCACAGAAAAAGTAATTTGTCAACGAAGATTAGAGCTTGTAATATCTAAATTGCTTATTAATCGAGACTTAAGTGTACGTCCAACGCAATTGCTCAATGTTTTATACTCCATTCACGCGGCTTAATATTCATAGATGTTTATTAAAATTAATTAGATCGACTTTTCTGGATATGTAGGTAGCGTAACACGACATTTCATACCTCAATAGATACGCTTTATATTTGAATATTCAGTGATTAATCATCTGTAAAATTCATGAACCTTCGCATTCATTAGTCTAAATCGGGCTGACAGTTTATTTTAAACACTTCTTATTATAGGTGCGATAAAAATTCATATATTGACCGCGATGTCACATTATATCCTACGCAAAGGTTTCAAAATAAAGGAAAATTTCTTTACCTTTGAATATATTAATTACGGGCCATGTATAAAAAGGACGGATCACACCTTTTTAGTCACACTTTCATCCCGTTTTTCAAACTTTACTGTTCAATAACAAGTCGAAAATAAAAGCCGAAATGAAGTGTCAAATTGGCATTGCAATTCTCCTGGCTGTTATCGCAGTTGTCTTTGGACAAGGCCCTCAGTATTATTGTGGAAGAAGGCTCGCCAATACTCTGCTATACATGTGTCCTGATGAAAATGAGGACAAGAGGTCTTCTATATTCGTTAGCAACAGCTTAGATGATTTTCATCTTCCTTGGATTCCATCTCATCATACGGAGGTGGAACGGAGAAAAAGACAAGTTGCTTCAGAGTGCTGTGATAAACCCTGCACCTTGGATGTACTTCTGTCTTACTGCCCTTAAACACTCTTCTATTTATAAAATAACCTGCCGCTTTGTATATCTATTAACTTTGGCTATTAATTGTGAATAAAATATAGATATATGCATTACCTTAATTATTTTTGTAAATCCCAGTTTTGTATTGATCTATAAATTACAAGAAGAGCAGGAAATTACCTTGTATTAGAATTATTGAAATTGTTGAGACTCCGAAGTGTTTGAAAACGCTTTCCGCCAATACTCATACATCTGTTGGTTGTGTGACAACATTACACATTGTACTTGGAAATTACTTATTATTTATTGAATACATTTCAAGACTTGCAATCTTTATTACCGAGTTTAAAAATAAATGTGATAATGTTTTTTAAAAGAAGATATTTATTGACTGTAATTTAAAAAAGACAATTTCAATTCAATTATTAATTTCTCTATAAGCACAATAAATATGTAAATCTTAGTGTTATACAGGTAAAATTACAATATTTTTAATATCTTGTTGAGCCTCATGTGTGCACATTAAGCATCTGTTCTTCACCAACTCATCAGTTTCTATAATAAAAACTAAAATACAAAATATTTCTGCTTTGTATAATTCCTGGCAATATTGACGATTTTATAATCGAACACTAGATCTTCCAGTTATTTGCCAGTTGCCTATGCTTTAATTACGCAGCAGACATAGTCCCATAGTATCAACTGATAAAAAATTATATCTTATATTTATTTGATTCCTTTAAGATATTGTACGTATACTTATAGAGCATTCCAGCCGCGTCCGATGTAGGCGCAGCTGAGATACTCTGAAATATACCTACATTTTAGCAGATATTTTAAAATCAAACATAACAGGAGTGTTGTGGGATTTAAATATGTATTTCTGGATAGTTTTATACAGTTTAATCGAACCTTTTACTGCTTCTTCAACCATTCTAGGTATACATAATTATTTTTCTAAAGTATCTAGTTGCAATTTTTGAAACCTTTGAAACTTGAAAGTATCACTAGATTTTCACTACTGACAAACCAGGGGACACACTTGCATCCGGGATATCGGATCCATATTGAAAACAAGCCGTAATAAAAACACATCCACAATGCAAAGAGCAAAAGCGATGTTTGCGTATGTTAGTTTATGTTTTTGTTTATAAACAAACATACACAAACACATCATGGGCATGCTGATTTGTTTTTAATAAGTTTTTATTTGAGGTTAAAACATTTTTATAAACATTTTACTAAGGGTGTAAAAAAATTACTTAATTGGTACCTTATTGTAATCAATTCAAATAAAATACTTTGATAATTAAGCTGATTTGATGAATACATGATGTCTAGTCTAATAATGTATGAAACTGCTACAATTGAGTATGTCATAGCACCTCTTGTTATTCGTAACGAAGTAGTCTGTAAAAAAGGAAAAGGGAAAGGAGACACACAGAGACTATTACATTTTTAATATCATATTTACAGCCCGGATCAAAGACAGTAGTTCAAGCAGCTTTAGAGAAGGCTCGACCCTTCCTTCCAATACAACCTTTACCTACAAAAGCTAAAGGCAAAGACACTGCCAAAGCTGGCCCTGGGAAGAAAGAACCCGAGAAGAAAACTGTGGTTCCGGCTAAAGGGAAGGTTAGTACTTTTTAAATATATTTTTGTGTCTGAGAATTTGTGTACAGTACAGTCATGCAAATTTTTTTCTAAAATAGTCCTTAGGAATTCCCGCATTTAAGCAATATAAATTCATTATATTACTTATGGCTAGTTTACACAGTGCGAGCTGCTGCCTAGCCAGTAGGCAGCTACTCGGCTTGTCCCCTCGTACGCCAGCAGCTCGCCTTTGCTGTCTACACAACACCTAGTAGCTGTTGCCCAGTCTTGCGAGTTGTCGCGATGGCGAGTGAAGGTGTTTTAATAAAAAACGATATCTTCCAAAGATGCTTTTCTCATATCTCTATTTCGGTAGTTTTCATCGAAAGGATTCCATAGGTTTTCTTGTTCTCTGTAGAGTTTGATAAATTAAATATTATTATCAGAAGACCATCTATCTGCAGCCATTATGAATTCGATAACCGCTCGTACATAGGCGCAGCACACAAAAATATACCGGTTCCGCTCACAACTGTCCGCCTGGCACTGGCGAGCTACTGCCGAACGCGTCCAAACGATGCGAGTGACGGCCGAGCTGCTGCCATGTGCGAGCTGCTGCCGGGCGAGCAGGCGAGTAAAAACAAAAATAATGAAGTAACTCGGATGCGAGCTACTGCCCAACTCGCACGTTCGAGTTACTCGTTAATGATATCTAAACAGTGCGAGTTACTGCAGTGCACTCTACTCGGCAGGCTGACTCGTACGCTAGCTCGCACTGTATTAACTAGCCATAAGTTCCAACAACAATAAAGTCACTTTGACAATATTAAAAATAATAAAATATTTCTTGCCGTCGGCATAGGTAATATATTTTAAAAGCAATTTGCATTACTAGATCTAAATTATAATTAATATTTTCTCCAAAAAAAAACACACACAAATAAACTTATCTAATTTGAGTTGGAACATCTAGACACTAAACTGTTTTGAATGCTTAGTTTTGAATGACGTCACAGGCAAGTAAAATTCTTGTTTCTGGTAATGCATGCCGTATCTTGACGCCACCGTGTGATGTCACAGACTAGTGTCGACGCTATATTGCTGGAACAAGCGTTTTGACAGCTAAATAATCAGTGTACTTTGTAATGAGTTTTTTTAATGAAATACTTAAAATAAATAAAAATATTATTCTTATTTCTAGGGTTCTTCTACACAACAAAATAATGTGAGATGGTTTTCAGAAACTGGTCAAGTATCCTAATTTTTTTGTTAATATTGTAAATTCTATTTGTAGGTTCCATCAAAACCATCATCGGCTTCAGCTCGAGGTAAAAAAGACGATGAAGACGTATCGCCGCTGCTGCCTTGTAACAACGCGAAGAACCAACGTATCATTGACGATCAGAAACTCAAAGGTAAATAGTTTAATGCACTTATTCCTTCCATACTGAAGAATTAATGAAGATTCTAGCTGAACTCTAACCATGATCCCTAACTAAACAAAGCTTGAATGTAATTTTTTTTTATTGATATTAATTGACATACGAAATATACAAAGGTTTTTTTTTTTACATAGCACCGTCAACAAAACTTATTGCTAGGTTAACTGGCAACGGCGGGGTTCGCGAAACAATTATGGATTATAAATAAACGTACTTAACTAATACACTCTAGCTAAGACTATAAAATATTGTTTGAGATAAGTTTTACATTTAGTTCCTGATACATACTTATTAACAATGTAGTTAGGTAATTTGTTTAAGTTGTCTGGTAATACATATTCCCATTTTCTCTGGCCATATATATTTTTATATTTTTCTAGTTTAAATCTTTTCATATATGCAATTGGTCTTAATTTATTACTACGCTTATATTCTATAAGGTTTTTAACATTACATGATTCCATGTTTAATATTGATAATTCAATTTTACCTTGTACCGGCAAAACTTTAGTGTATTGGAAAAGTTTAGAATAATCGTTGTTATAAATTTTTTTTATTTTCAGAGGTACAATCGTTTTCAATAATCTTATTTGTAAATTATATATATTATTTATATGAGTTTTATATGTTCTACCATACGAGGACAGGCCATAATCAATTATTGAGTCTGCCAAAGCTAAATATAATAATCTAAGTGATTTATAGGGTAATCTGTATTGAAGTATAGTTAGTTTACTTAATATGGCTCTTAGCTTTTCACAAACAAAACTAATATGTGGAATCCAATTAAATCTATGGTCTATAGTTAGACCTATGTAGATGTGCTCTTTGACTAGGTCTATTTTACTACAATTACATAAGTTCAATACACCATGCAAGCAGTCATGCGAGTGGGCCAGGATTTTTGGTATACCTATATTATATGGTATTATTGTGCGACGAATGTATGTGCATTAGTTTAGTTTTAGAACTATTAATCACTAATCCCACATCGTGTGACCACTTACATATTTCACTAAAATTATATTGTAATAGTTTTCTGCCCTTTGAATGTCCTTATCTGCCGCTACAATGCATGTATCGTCGGCAAATTGGTAGATCGAGCCTTCCTTGACCAGATTACACATGTCATTGACGTATAAAAGATACTCCGTGGGACCGATGATTGAGCCTTGGGCGGTGCCTTTATCTGTCTTTACACTTGTACTAATACTATCATGTATTTTTACATGAGCGTACCTATCTGCGTGGTAATTTTAAAAAAAATCTAATAATGGTCCCTGTAGGCCACATTGCTCAAGTTTATTAAAAAGTGTTTTATAATTTAATAATTCAAAGGCTTTGCTGAAATCAATAAAGGCAACTAGTACATGTTTTTGTTCATCCAAGTACTTATTGATTTCATTAGAGAACTTACATGAAAGTCGAGAAGTACTCTTTTTTTTTGGAATCCATACTGATTTTCATTTATGATATTATGTTTATTTAGGAATAAATTTATTTCATTTCCAATATACCTCTCAATCACTTTGTCTATACAAGATAGTATTGTTATAGGTCTGTAGTTGTTGTAGTCTGTGTGGCTACCCTTCTTATATATCGGCCTTATTAGGCCAATTTTCAAGCCATTCGGATATCTCGACGTAGTTACACAACAGTTTATGAGATGGGTAATTGCTGGTGTTATTATTTCATTAATAATTTTTAGATCCCTTGCCTTGATCCCGTCGATGCCGGGGCTCTTATTAACATTAATTTTGTTCAGCAGCGATAACGTCGTTTTATTGTAAATTTTTTTAAGTCTCATAGCTGCATGCACAGGTCTATAAATGTGAGACTGGTCAAGAAAGGCAGAGTTACATTTAATTTCTAAGTTATTTACATTGTTTTTAAATTCTTGGGCAAATTTATTTGTCAACGCCTGTAACGGTTGTTTAAAGTACTTCATAATCGTCTCATCTACAGTTTTTTTAATGTTTCCACAAAGTCGGTTAATAAATTTCCACAGGTTTTTACTATTACTAAAGTTATTACAGATTTCCTTCTTATAATATTTATTTTTAGCTTTATTAATTAATTTATTTGTTTTATTACGATATCTATTGTATTGTATTCTATTTTCCATATTAGCGGGATTTTTTTGCCAAATTTTAAACAACTGGTCTCTTTTATTACACATTGTTCTTTTAGTGCTATTTATCCATTTACATACTGACCTTTTATTATATGAAATATTTACAAAATAGGAGCATCTGTCATATATATCATTAAAACGTTGCAAAATGAAGTCGTATATGGCATCCGGATCATGACATGATAATACCTCACTCCAGTTTGCATTTATAACCTGTTCATTGTTTATTTTTTTGACACAACGTGACTGAGGTGCCGGTGAGTCACCGACCGTGTTATCAGTGACCGCGCACCCTGTTATGTAATGATCGGCTATAGATGTGTTAACTACTGCAGGGCTAGCCGACCGTGGTCCCGTTTTCCGCATAAAAATATGCAGGACTTACACATAATAATCCCCTTTTTCTCAACTCGCGTATACTGGTTAACTGCACAGTTTAATCCTAAAGCCGATAACGTATTCAAGTATAAATTTTTTATGTTATTTTGGCATTTTAAGTCAATATTTATATCTCCGATGAGTATTAAGTCGTTATGTGTATTAAAACTTCTGAGCAAGTGATTTATTTCTCTAATGAATAACTGCTCGGAGTTCTTCGGTGGTCTATATGCTGCACAAATGTTTATTTTATAGTTATTTGTAGTTACTAGATAGCCAGTTATAGATTCACAGTAGTAGGTATTCGATTGCATTGTCCTCGTAAGTCAGGTTTTTATGAACATAAAAAATGATACCGCCACTTTTTTTTGTTGAGGCGGAGATTGGTATACGTATCATAATCCGGTAATTCAAATAATTGTTTACATGTGCTTTTTATGTTAACTTCAGTTAATATAATGAGGTCTACTATGTTTAGGCTGTTTGTTATAATATATTCTAGATGTGAAAAATTAAGAGTAATTGATCTGATATTAACATGAAACACGGTTATTTCGGTGTTTTGGGTTCCGATGGAGCGCAAGTAATCATTCCAACAATCAACATTACATTCGTTTATTTCGTTATCATTGTAGTTCATAATTAGGTAGTGAAGTAAGTTTACTATTAGCACTTCAGTATTTTTTTTTTAAAGTACAGGAAGCACTAATTCACAGTTTATCAGAATTAATATATCTGGCTACTTAGCTGTGTGCCCTTGTTGCAAGGTGACCTTCCACTTGTCGATGTCACTCGGCGATTTTATAGCGAAGGATTTTTCATTTTCGGACTTTCTCACTAAGATGACACCTTTTTTTAACCATACAAATTTCACTAGATTTGTTTCTTTGAGCTCCTTCTTTGTTCTCCACAGTAGGTGAGCGCTAGCTGGTGTAAGGCTTTCTCTAAGAAAAATTCTCGAATCGTAGTCCCGTTCTAGGGCACGGGCGGTGAGCATCATAGACTTGCAGCTCTCCAGCCATGGGTCACGGCACCCATCTCGAAGTACCGCCACGATGGTTGAGGCGTTTCTTTTCTGCCCCGCTGATGATTTATTTATTTTTCTATATACTTTTATCACATCTGTGGGATCCTGTCCTAGCTTTTCACCAATATTTTGTGCAAGCTGTGATATGTTTTCTTTTTCATCTATATCTATCCCACAAATTTCTATTTTGTGTTCTAAGTTGCACTGCTCTAAATTGTTGGCTTTTTGTTCCATCAAATCATATTTTATTTTAATGTTGTTATATTTGTTTTGGACATCTTTACATTGATTTTCTACTATTTTTACTTTATTTTCAAATAACTCAACTTTTTCTTGATAATCATCTATTTTATCTGCGTAGAATTGTAAGTTGCTCTTGTCGCGTGAGTTCCTCTTGTGTGACTTCTCGAATTTGACGACGAATGTCCATCATGATTTTTTCCGTTAAAACGGACTCTGCACACGTTGTAGTGTATTGTTCATTGTAAATGTTGTCTTCGTCTTCTCCATCTGGCAGTATAATGGATGTGCGTTTGTTTTTTGATTGGATGCCACAATTTTTGCATTTCCATTCTGCCTCCGTTGCAAATAACGAACTTAACTGTTCGTTTGTTATTGCAGCACACGTTTCATGTATCCATTTACTGCATTTCGCACATTGAATGCCAGGATTTTTTTTTGCACAAGTTTGTTACATTTTAAACACTTAACCATCTTGAGAACACAGAATCCAAGATAATACAAATAGAATATAAGAGCACGCGCACAGCAAGTACGTCCGTCACGCAGCGAACTCGGAGCGAACACATTTGCAACAAAATTATCGTATCGTGAATATCTTGTAAACGCCATCATTATTTTGTTCTAGTGTTGAAATGGAACTTTACCGCACCGCGCGAGGAATTCTTCGAACTACTGAAAGACCAGATGAATACCGCTGGGTTAAATAAAACCCTCGTTGCTAACATGTTTCATAGTGATTTCAGGTATGAATAACTGATCTACCTAATAAAAGTATTTTCTCTTTATCTAATATGGATTTGAAATAAATTAAATTTTTTTGTAAACATGACAGTCAAAGCGAGCTGTAGAATGTAATGGCGAGTACTCTGCCGACTAGAGCAAGAATTTTAAATTAATAACAAGATCTAATGTTGTGCTGGTGCTGTCTATATTTTCTAATTTAATCACCATAGTAATATCAATTATTATTATATATTCAAGCAATTAAAGGTCAGCCAGAGAACTGTGACAAACGTATTCCAAGTTGAGAGTTTCACGTTGAGACTTTTTTATCATGAAATAGTTTCTAAAAATTTTCAAATCTTTTGAAGGGAAATTTTGTGCTGGAATGTAATATTATTGCACTTAAATAATGGTTTAACTTATAAAATAGTATTAAAAAACCGTGTTGAATTACAATTTATGGGCGCCAATCACTTATGCGGGCACTCGCTCACTGCACTCGGTTACATTCGGTTCGGCAGCGCTTGTTATGCGACAAGACCTGCCTGAACGAACTACTACTACACATATATATTCGGCTAGGGGCGATGGAGTACTTCATTCTGGCTGACATGGAACATTCATCTTAAAATATTCGATTCGGCCGATTAATGTCAGCCTAATAAATGATAGCGCCTCTAACAAGTTTAACGCTTATGATTGATGCTAATAGATAAAATTAAACAAAATAAAGTTTTCGTTACTTGTTAAAATCCTATGCGTTCTGTTCAAACTATACTTACATTATTCATGTCCACTTTCAAACACATTGCACTTGTCTTGTTTAGCTGGATGATTGAATGACTCGAAATTTAATGACACCATTATTGGTTTTAATTCAAACTTTAACATGTCCTTCTATTTCTTATTACAGATATCATCTAAAAGCTATCGAATCACTATCCGAAGACCTCCAGGACAACTGCCAATCTTTAATGTGCAACCTGGATTTGGTTCTAAAATGGCTGACTCTCCGTTTCTTCGATACCAATCCGTCTGTCATTCTCAAAGGACTTGAGTATTTGTCTCTGGTGTTTGAGAATTTAATAGAAAATGATTATACAATGGCTGAGTATGAAGCGAATTGCTTTATACCTTATTTGGTTATGAAGGTAGGTTGGAGTTATTTTGTATGTTTCTTCTAGATTAACTTCCGACTACGCTCGCGATAAGAGACCATTTATGTCGCATATGGTATGATCCTTAATATTTTTCGTCGCAGGTCTTCACTGAATAGAAAACATTTAATAATAAATATCTGTCGTCACAGTAGCGCTAACGTAACCAAAGCTTGGATTCATAACTCCTTGCCGGAATAAGTATATATCAAGAATAGAAAACATAATTATTTGCAATCAAACTGCTACGCAAAGATCAAAAATATATAAAAGCCATCTGGTGCGCTGCAGTGCAGTTTGCGAGGCTAGTGTAACTGCGTGTTTTTAGCTTTTCATTGTTTTTAGTATGGATCAGTCAAAAAGTGAGACCGTTTTTAATCTATTTATAAATTTACAGACCTATCCATAAATTATAAAAAGTGACAGCGTCGTTGTTTATAAAAATATTGTGTAAAAACTAATGGTAAGAATGGAAGAGGGGTTCTGAAATTCGTGTAACGTAAATTATGGAGCGCCGTTTATGTACACAGAATCAATCAATATACTTAGACAATTCTTTTCCCAGGTGGGAGACCCAAAAGACACCGTACGTAACGCTGTGAAAGCGCTATTCAAACAGATCTGTGTTGTTTACTCTGTCACCAAATTATTCGGATATTTGATGGAGGGACTCAAATCTAAAAACGCAAGACAAAGAGCTGGTAAGTTTTAGAAACGTAAGGATATTAAAGGATTCATTTATTTAATACTGTACATATGTACTCACAAAATGCATAAGAAACTAAAATTATTTAATTAATTATCATACTAAAAAACACAGTATAGACAAAATGGTTCAGCTTATTAGAAATTTCTTCCAGCTGAAATGGTGAATTGGGGATGGACGTTAGAATCGGGATAGTCCATAGTAGTTTTTAAAATTATTTGAAGAGTTTTTACTAAAACTTAAACTCTTAGTTTTTTTTTTGTTATTAACGTTCTAAATTTAACTTGCATTTATTTTATCATTTTCCGAAAAGTTTGCGAGTTAATAAAAAAAAACTACATGTTGCTAGCAAGTGCTTTTCATTTTGTTGGATTCGTACACTATTGCAAATTAAGAAAAAATCAACATTACTTGCACATACTGTTTAATTATGATCCAAAACATGATCAATTCCGTTGGCCCAAGAACTCTTTATGGGGCCTGGGATGATAGATAAAGACCTCCCCAATCCGTCATTTCAATTTGGCAAACGATGCACCAAACACCCTGTATAAAATAAAATCATCTAAAGGGTGAAATTGCTTGTAGCTACAGAATATCGTATGTCAGTTTGTTTATGATACGTTTCATACGTATTATATATACGTTTCTCCAAACAATTAAATTTAAACTGCTAATAACAATATTATCTTTCGCAGAATGCCTCGAATGCATCGGTCACCTACTCGATACCTACGGATCTTCAGTAATGAGTCCTTCGGGCAGTGCCTCTTTAAAGGAAGTAGCGAGGCACATATCGGATAGAGACAACGCAGTCAGATCGGCTGCCTTGAACTGTATAGCCAGTGCCTATTTCTTAGACGGCGAGAAAGTTTATAAGATGATTGGACAGGTAAATGTGGTTTTTCATTATATATTGATATAATAAGGATGGTTTTCCTGTGACTTCCTGTTTGAAAATCCTTGTGTTCACATTGTGTTGCACATGTTCTCATTGACGTATAAACAAATGGACGTTACGTTCGCGCTCAAAATTGCCCAAACCGAATGAGCGAAACGGTGTGAAATTGAAGCTGCATACATGCATAAGGTGAAAAACTGTTCATGCAAAAATCAGTAGTACTGTAAATGACACATGCATGATTCATACTCGATTGCCTAATTTTCTAAATTTTATCTGTATACTTCTTTTCAAAATTTCGTGTGAGATCCGTTGTTCATTTGCTTCTACGCCAATGGTTATTTGATTAACTAGTAAGCATTCTTTCACTTTATATTAATAATATGTTAAAGGAATGAAAGAAAATATGTATTAAATGAGAGTTTTCATATAAAGTTACAAATCATATAGATTTATGACAATAATTTTAGAGTCAACACAAAGTCAACCCAAATAAACTAAATACAATAAAAGTATTATAATTACATATAGCAAAAAGTTATACTATTTCAATGTTTCTATTCTCACTTAAAACACAAATCTAAATTGAACCTTACCAATGGTTACAGATATCAGACAAAGATTTGTCCCTCCTCGAAGAGCGTATAAAACGCGCGGGAAAAAGTCGCAGTGCGGAAGTTCGCAGATCTATGGTGGTCCCGCTGTCCGCCAGCGGAAGACCGATACAGCCTGCTGTTGAGGTGAGTAATTAAATAATTATATTATATACTGCTATAAGAGGAAAGATTTGTTTGTGTTGTGTGTAATAGATAAAACCTGATTTAATAAATTCTATCCCCGTCAAAATACTTGATTTTTTCAAATTTTTCATAATGGCGTACAAAAATGTCGCACCATGTCTGAGTTTGGCAAAACAGCGCCTATAGCTAGGTAATTTCCTTAGTTGATGAGACCTTCCAAAAATGTTTAATATTGCTGCCCTAAATAACATAAGAAACCCAACGTAGTACGATGACTAGGCAGGGCTACTACCATCGAGTGGGGTCGATGGTGGTAGCCCTGACTTATATGCTGGAGGCCCCAGGTTCGAGTTGTTGACGATTGTTCTCTGGTCATGGTTTTTTATATTTATATATGTATAATTCTGGGTTCTCACAGCGTTGGTGTGTTGGTCTGGAGGTTTATTATTGTTATAAATTAAATTACGCCTTCTTACCAAATATCCATATCATCACAGGAACCGGAACCATCTCGTCATGAGATCTCAATAGACGAGCCTCCTGTAGACGAATACGAAGAACGAGAACGAAGCCCCACGCCACCACCTATTATGCCGTATGTATACACTACTGTTTGACAAGGCTACTTTTACATATGTACTAAACTGAAACTCATTTGAGGTGACTTGAAAAGCTCTGATATTAGAGGTTGTTAGCACGAGTTAGTTGCTGTCGCACGATAGTATATTGGTTTCGTATGGTGTCATATCTTTGTTACATCGTTGAAAACCTGTAAATTCCATAATACTTACATTATAGCTAGGGCTTGCAAAAACCCGACTTTTTCGGAAAACCGAATTACTCGGTTTTTATATTGAAAAACCGGGGAATTCGGATTTTTCGGTTTTTAAGGTTTTTAATATAAAAAAAAGCGAAAAACATTGATAATCATTTTTTTTAGTATATTTTATAATGCTTATGCTTATAATAACGTTTTAATAAATGTAAAAAAAAAAAAAAAATCTTTATATGAAAAATAATTATATTGAGTCTTCAAAATGAGATCAACTAAAGAAATATTCATGATTAATTTAACGAACTAAATTTAACGTTCTTTACGTTAACATAAAATATATTTACATTTAAACAGTCATAATCATTGAGATCAACATGCAAAAATATTCGTTATAAAAATTTTAAGAAAAAAAATATTAATAAAAATTTACTTTTGAGAATTATAAAATGATTAGAGTATACGTGTTACAAGGCTCATATTTCAGTTTGTTAATTTATTTTTATTGTATTTATGTACAAAATTTTTTTTTTGCGTAAGTGAAATACATAATAGAATGCAAGCTACCCAAATAACCAGAATGTGCCCATATATATACACAGAAACTGACTTTTTCTCCAAATACAGAGAAGTCAAGCACGGCGTTCCTTGAGATAGTATTTTAGGGTCGTTATTATTTCTTATTTATATAAATGACTTCCCCAGTAAAACTACACGTTCCATGGTATTATTTGCAGATGACAATACATTAATTTTCTGAAATAAGGACATAAATATACTCAAAAATGACTTCCAAAATACATTGACTTCAGTACTGAACTGGCTAATGACACATAATCTAACAATTAATTTGAGTAAAACCCATGTAATGAATTTCACAAATAGACATACTCAACATCATTTAATATTGACTTTTGCAGACAAGAAATAAATGAAATTAAATGTACAACATTTTTAGGATTAATAGTTGACTCTAATCTGAAATGGAAAGAGCATATAGAGAGTGTTGCTCAAGTTGTCGAAAATAGTCAGCGAGACGTCCTTACTTTCGGCATATTATGCTTATGTCGAATCGGTGCTGCGATATGGAATAATATTTTGGGGATTTTCGACAGATAAAGGAAAAATCTTTAAAGCCCAAAAGCGTTGTCTTCTTTCTATATATAACCTTAAAAGCATAGAATCCTGTGAACCCTACTTCAAAACGTTAAGAATTCTGACTTTCCCATGCCTTTAAATACTTGAAACAGCCCTATTTGTAAAATAGAATCTCAACTTGTTTGAAAAACTAAATAGTAGAAGACACAAGGATACTAAATATTTGTGCTCCACCTCGGAGTACCGCATTGTTTGCTGAAAGTTTCTTCGGGATGGCCCCAAATATATATAATTAATTACCAAAATCCATAAATGAAATTAATAATTATAATAATTAAGAACAGAAGAAGAAAGAACTAAGAAATGATTTTTACTAGATAAATGTTATTACACAGTACTCGATTATATCAATGACAAAGAATTTAGGTAAAAACAAATTAAATTGTATTATGACTATTTATCACGTTTGGACCAATAAATAAATTGTTAAATGGCTGTGTGTAAAAGTAACTCTCTGTAAATAAATAAATTAAAATGAATCTGTGTAAAATGGCAAACTTCTAGACATACTAAAAATGACTATGTAATACTACTTATGTACATGCCACAATGGTAGAATATGGCACGAGCTCAATTTATGTTAACATTATAAAACATCTTATGTATTTCCCTATATTCGAACAAACAAATAAACGATTTGATTTAATTTTACATGCATGAATACAAGAACCCGAAAAACGCGAAATACCCGGTGTTTTTGTTGAAAAAACCGAGTTTTAAATCTGTCGATTATTCGGGTTGCAAGCCCTACTTATAGCCTGACCAATAAAATAAAAACCCTGTCCTAGGACCACTCAATCACCTTATTTATTGAGAATTGGTAAGAGTTGCAAAAAAGTAATTTTGTTTAAATGTGGTTGATAAATTGTCGACATCAGGAAAGTATTACTTTGTTTGAGGCAAAGTTAATAAAGTTATTTATTTTCAAAAGCAAAATAAATGAAAAACAACGGTAACGCGAATTTATATCGTTCTATGTATATTATGCAAATACAAGTATTGTTGACAACCAAGTCGGTAATGTTATAAAGAAATGAGTCGCATCCCTACTATGTACAGAATTCTCTCAGACAAATACTACGAATAATTTTCCTTCCATGGCTGTTAATTTTTGACAAAAGCGCAACTAACCAATGTTGTTACCGAAGTTTTCTTTGTTTTAAATTGTTGCTGCTATTACACGTAATAAGTTTTTCGCCAAAATACAAGTTTTTTGTTTGTTAAGGCTGGTAGACAAATCTTTTTTTTATTTAGTATAATTTAAGTTACGGTATACATTAATAAATAAACAACTGCCGCACAGGAAAGAGCATGCGTAAATTTTGAACAGTTGTGTAAAGCGTTCAAGACATTTGTTTTTTTTGCTAGTCTGAAGGTCTCATATTTTTTTTGTGTTTTACAAAATGTCTCAGTTTCGTTGAATATACTACACAACTTGCCTACTGGAACATCAATTACACAAACTTAATCTTCAGTTATAGAAAGAAATTTACAATAAAAATTGTATTTCTCTAAATTTCAGTGCACCAGTCGAACCCAAAGTAATCTCAGGTCCATTCGGCCTTGACCCCAAGTTGATAGCAGAATTGGATGCAGCAGTGCCAGCTCCCAAGAAACTGCAGATCAGAGAACAAGATACTAAGTTCTTGGATGAGCCGATCAAACCACCCAGAGCTCCTTCGGCTTTGCCTCAAAGGTAATTCAATACTTAAATTGTTATGATAGGTTTTTACGTTTTCCTTGATGTTAAAAATTATAGGAAAAATTTCGTAATATGGTGCTTATAACTCAAAAAAGTTTTCAATCATTGAATTGTGCTATTATTTCCAATTATGTTACAATTTAAATGTATGCTAGCACTTCCGTTTTGCCTTTCTGAAATGTTCCTGTGAAAAAAAGTTAAGTTTTTCATAGAAATTATAAAAAAAAAACAACTTTTTTCAGTGATTGATGTATTATTGTTCTCACATACGTATAATGCCATTCAAGTGGCCATATTATTATTGTGTTAAGACGAAAAGTAATATATATAACTATATAATATAATATTTATAATTTCGGAATTATCTAAATGATATTATAGCTTAACTGTACTTATACGTATGTACATACGTATGTCATGGTAAAGTGAGTTATTTTCTTCAGCAAAAAAATATTGAAAAATCTTTTAAATAGTTAAGTCGCATCAATGAGAATACATAATTGTCGTAAATAGGGAAAAGTGTTTACCTATGTAAGATCATGTACCTACACTACTTCTCAATAACTACAGTAATGCTTCAATATATATCATTCGGATTGTTATCTAGGTACTCAAGCGCTCTGGGACCCTTGATGAAATAAGTCTACTCTAGGGAGGTCTTCTTAATTAACAAGAAAGAACACATATATCACTTAAAAACTTTTATTAAAGATGAATCTATTTTATAATAACATAATCGATAAATATTAACAATCTTACATGTTCTATCTTTTGAACAATTTACAAATAAATGAAATAATGACAGGCTTGTAAGTTGCCAGTCGTAATTGTCGGCAAGTTTGTTTGTGCGATAACCTCTTTTATTAGATACGGCACAAGAAAACGTTGCAATCGCCCCTCCTGTATACATTTCATTCTTAAATAACGACCCTACTTAAATCAGGACAATATACATTAATCGGGATTACTCTCAGATGAGCCCCCTACCGATAGGAATATATATACTTGATCATATTTAAATGACAACATCTTATTACACTAAATATGATCTTATAGTATTTATTCTCCATCAATAGAGCCTTAGCCACAAAACCTGATGAAAATCAGCCAAGATCCCGGCTGGTTAATTAATATCTAAATTAAACAGTTTAAGTTATCACTATTTCTCATACAACTCATGAATAATTAACAACCCCATATTAATCATTTACGTTACACAATTATATGCAATTCAAATAACCAATATTATTATATTAATAAACAATTGTTACAATAACCCATTGAATACATTCAAAGTATAATTATAATTAATTGAGTAATAAATACATTAATATCCCAATAAAAATAAATTCAGTTAATCCTTCTTATATTTAAATGAATCAAGTTATATTATCATACATTATCATTCAGTTGGCAAAACAAACACGTTTGACATGAACTGTCATATTAACTTTAAACTTTTCTGAAGGATTAAAAGTTTATTTAAAAGTTTGTAGCTTTCTAAAGTTTAAAATTTTACCTACCTAAATTTTAAGATTTTACCTGCCTAACTATTACCGGATAAACCTACCTATGAATAGATCATAAAATTGGATCCAAAGTATTTTACTTAACCCAAAATGATATCTATAAATCAATGAATTTATATTTCCCAACGCAACACAGAGAACTTTTTCAAAATGTACCGAAATACACCTGACAAAATTCTATACCAATAACATTTAAAATACTTTACCTATTCAATCACAACCCTTTTACTATTTTACCCCACTGAGGATCCTATTCTACATCCGTGTTGACCCACAGACAGCAATATCACAATATTATATATACTCTTAAACTTTGGCCGCATAGCTAAATCGGCTATCACCTTCTCTCTTATGGAGATTATTAGGTGTGGCTCAAATTAAACGTGCACATTATTAATAGTGTTATTTTAGTCTTTGAAAATTTACATCTTAGATCATCGGTACCACACGTATATCTATGATTCGTCAATAAAAATGTAACGCGGTAAATACGTGCCGCGTGTACCTGCCGCACCTTAGAGGTTCCTCTCCGTGTATCTAAAATTAATTTACTATATTATTAGATAAATTATATATATAGAGACCCTTTTGTCACTATATATAAAAACCTTTTCCTTATTGATTTTCTTTTATCTGCATTGTCCATCCATTGCATCTTCTTTTTGGTGATGGTACTTGGATTTGCTTTGCAGGATATGTTATTACTCCGACACGGAGCATTGCGTTGTGAAGTGTACATAGAATTAAAAATCAATATTAATTTCTTATATTATTCTAAAATCCCAACGAAATTCTAACCGTTGTATATCTACTAAATGAATGATATATACTTGTACACCTAAATGTGTACTTTTATCCTATTAACTTTAAGTATAAAAAAAAATTACAGTAATATTATAATATAAATACAAAAACTTTTTATATATAAATATAGACATACATTTATCATTAGTTTTATTTTATCTATAATTATATGGTTTTAATCTATTCACATGTACAATTAATTCTTGGTTATTTTGTATTTTTCTTACAAGATAATTGTCTCATCCTATATATCGTAATACTCGAAATAAACCTTTATGGTCGACTAAGTTTTCGACTTTTACCTGATATTCTTTTTGGACAATGTAACAAAACTACACGAAGTTTAATATTAAAAGCTTTTTTATCATATGATCTTTTTTATACTAAACGAGCTTGCCTTAAATTTTCTCTCGCTTGATTTACTGCACTTATATAAGCTTCTTTTTTTTGTTGAACAGTCATATTATAATTAGAATTTAACCTTTCATCAAATGAGACTTCAGGTTCTCTACCAAACATTAAATAATAAGGAGAAATTTTAGTTGAAGCTTGTTTTGAACAATTATAAGCATACATTATAAAAGGTAAAATTCGACACCAATCCCTGTGACTTGGGTTTACATATTTAGCTAATGAATATTAAAATGGTTTGAGTAAATTTTTCTACTAAACCTAAAGTTTGATGGTGCATAGTGGTAGCAAAGGTGTGTTTTATATTATATTGTCTTAATAAATCCTTAACTAATCTAGATGTAAACATGGAACCTTTGTCTGACAATACTTCAAATACCGTCCCGAACTTTGTTAAAATTTCATTAATTAAGAAATCGTATATCGTTTGAGCCGTCACTCGTGGGACTGCTTTGCAAATAGCATATTTCGAAAAGCATTCTATACACGTTATTATATATTTATTACCATCTACTGAACGATTAAAAGGACCTAATATATCAATCTCTATTTTTTGGAATAAACGATTCGTTACCATTGGGCGTAGTGGCATTATCTTGTTGTATATTTTCTTTTCTTGACATGGTATACAACTTTTAATATATTTTTCGATTTCCTTAGATGCGTTTGGCATAAAGTATTTTGCCCTGAACTTTGCTAAAGTTTTCATTATACCGAAATGTCCACCCGTACGTGCGTCATCGTGTATTTGTCTCATCACTTCACTAAATAACGACTTAGGTAAAACGATCAATATTTTTATTACACTTTCACTTCTTATACATTTATATAACACATTATTTGATATTGTAAAACTTTTATATACACTTCGACGACTGGTCGATACAGTTTCGCGCCACCTTCGGCAAAAACTATCTTCTTCTTGGTGTCGTGATAAATCGTCCACCTCGATCGAGAACACTTGTAGACCATCTTCTACTTCCTTTTCTGGACTAGTTTCATCCTTTTATTGTGGGTTTCGCCTTAGGAAATCCGCTACGACGTTCTGTTTTCCAGAACAATGTACAATCTCGAATTCGTGTGCTTGAATCGCCAAGGCCCATCTGGCTAGTCTTTCAGACATGTCTCTTCTTGTTCTTAACCAACATAATGCCTTATGATCTGTTACTAACTGAAATTGTAATCCCCATAAATAATGTTTTTGAAATAGTTTAATGCCCACACTAAACTTAAACATTCCGTTTCAGTTATCGAGTATTTTTTTCTGCTTCTGTTAGTTTTCGTGATGCGAAACATATTGGTAACAATTTTTCTTGTTGTCTTTGCATTAAACATGTTTCCACCGCTAAATCACTCGCATCTACATATAATCTTCTACATATTCTTTTGTCATTAACAAAATGTCGTAATAATGGTGGTACAACCATTAACGATATTATTTTATCAAATACCTTTTGTTGTGGTTGTGACCAAATGAATTTGATATTTTTTTAAATAGATTTGTTAAAGGAAGAGTTAATAAAGAGATGTTCTTTATAAATTTTCTATAATACGAAAATAAACCTAATATCGATATCAGTTCTTTAATGTTTCTTGGTATTTTTACTTTTTTTATTTTTTCGATATTCTTCGGGTCTGGTAGAGAATACCTTCTCCCGAAATAGTATCTCCCAACACGGTTATTTCTTTATATCCAAAATTACATTTTGATGGTGTGAGTCTTAAGTTTCCGGCACTCAACCGTTGAAACACTTCCTCTAAAGCACTTATAAATTCACTAAACGAATTACTATTTATATATAATTAATTAATTTAAGTCCTGCTAAAACTTCATCCATTGTCCTTTGAAAAAAGCTCCGCTAGTTTTTAATCCAAATGGTAATACGTTAAACTCATATAATCCAGACGGCGTGATGAATGCTGTTTTGTGTTTATCCTTCTCCGCTATAGATAATTTCCAATAGGCGGAGTTTAAATCTAAATCGACGTAGAATTTCGCCCCATTCAGCTGTGTGATAATATCTTCGATGATAGGTAAAGGATACGAGTCTGTTACCTTCTTATTCAGCTTTCTATAATCCACACAAAATCTCCATGTATTATCCGGTTTTTTCACTCATACTACCGGTGATGCATACGCACTTCTAGATTTTCTAATCACATTGTTTCAATTTACTCACGTATAATTTTATGTTGTTCATTACTTATTCTATACGGTGCTCTATGTACTGGAGTTTCATCTGTTGTATCGATTGTGACTTCGACGATATTACACTTTCCTAAATTTCTTTTTCCGAACGCGAATGCCGATCGAGATTTTTCTAATATTTTTAATAATATACTTCGATCTTTCATTGACAAATCCGAAGATAGGTTAAATTTATTTTCACTTGGTTTAGCTTCCACTACTTCCCACATTCTACCTTAATGTTTTCTACTAAATCAGCAAAATAAATAAATTCATCCTTACTTAATTCACGTGAAACCTGTATTACCTGAAGGGTATTTTGGTTCACATCTTTAACATTAAAATTATTAATTTCATTATTTTTAATGAATTTACAAATAGTATTGTTAAATTGAACATGTCCTTTCTTAAAATTTAAGATTGCACCGAACTTTTGAAGAAAGTCTTGCCCGAGAATTAAATTTCTTTCAATATTATCAATTACATGACAACTTTGTACATACACAACATGTTCAATTTCCAAACATAATTGTATTTTACCTATTATATCTATCCGGTTACCATTAACGGCTCGGATTTTTACATTCTCCACATTATGTATTATTATATTAAATTGATTTTTTTTGGGAGATTACAGAAACTGATGCGCCTGTATCGAGTAAAGCTGGGACATTCCCGTTCCTAATTTTAATATAAATTAAGGGACAAAACTCACTTGAAATATTTTCTTGACTAATCGGCATCAGTGGTGTCCCCAGCTGTCTTACTGACGCCGGCTGGAGTTTGGGTAATTCATCTTTGGTCCATTGGATGCATCACCACGGTCTCCTCTCCTTCTCAAAACATATGGGGATCGGTTGTTGTTGTTTGTGAATCTTCCTCTCGCGTTCCCGTAGTCCGTGTTGGTCGATATTTGAGAGTTTTTATTTCCACTCCTCGGTGACCGTATCGGGAGGTTCAAATTTTCTTCCTTTTTATCAGCAAAAATCTCTTGGATCCGTCGTATCGTTTCTTTTTACGAATTTTTATTTATGTATATTTGGGAAGTTAATCGGCATTTATACGTATATTTACAGTTTTGTAGGAAGTGTCTTATAAATATTTGCTCCGTTATTACCGCGCCAGCTTTATTTGCGCACATGTCCAAGGCATAGAAGAAACTTATTAAATCGTCATTGGCTTGTTGCTTCCGCGAATAAAAATTTGCCACATGATCCACTTCTCTACCAAATTCATGGATTAATCTATTTCTAATATCATCAAATGTTTCACATGAATAAATTATTGTTTTGTAAAAGGAAAGTGCCGGTCCGTCCAAATACGTTTGTATGAGTAACTTCTTATTCCCATCGTCATACTTGTTTAGTGCAGAAATTACTTCGAATTGTGTCAAAAACTCGCTGACCCTTGACATACCATTATATTTCGTCATATTGTTATTCATCTTATTTTGGTCTTTCTGACCTTTTTATTCTTGGTTTTATACTTTCTCCTTTGTTTGAAAAAAAAACTGGAAAAAAAAATTATTCACTTTTAGTATTTAGATACCCGGCGCCTCCACCATCAAGCGGTCCGGGAGCCTTGATGAAATAAGTCTACTCTAGGGAGGTCTTCCTAAGTAACAAGAAAGAACACATATATCACTTAAAACACTTTTATTAAAGATGAATCTATTTCATAATAACACAATCGATAATTATTAGATTATTTTTGGGCTGATGCCGGCGATGGAATCCCATGGAACAATCTTACATAATCTATCTTTTAAACCATTTACAAATAAATTAAATAATAACAGGCTTGTAAGTTGCCAGTCGTAATTGTCGGCAAGTTTGTTTGTGCGATAACCTCTTTTATTAGATACGGCACAAGCAGACGTTGCAGATCCTACTTTTTGCAAATCCACGTGGACTCAAAATAAATTGTCCCTCGCTTTTCGGCTTTTGCAAGTCCGCGGCGCGTGTGGCGGCGATTCATCTGAGTCTAGCTCCGCCCACAGTTTTATTCATTTCGAAAATAGACTCCGTTCCGTACTCATTATTGTTATATATAACGTATATATATATATATATAACCTACTAATTTCGAAATTCCTAAGTAGATACTTATTGAGAAACAACAAAATTGCTTTAGATAAGATTTAAGTAGGTTAAGTTGACCAATAGTAAATCTTAAGGTTTAAAGTTAAGAAAGGATTTTAATATTATTATGTCAGCAAAAAAAGTATTAGTATTTACGATTGAAAACTACTTGACGAATACTTACGAATATTACAAAATAGAGACACTGCGCTGCCTTGAATATCGCCTATGGGTGGTCGACTGAAACTGATTCCGATGGTACCTACTCAAAATTAAGGTTTTATTATTTCGCTACGCTGAACCCTGAAATTTTTGAAGGAAAAAAACGAAATGCTTTCGTTGACTCATTAGGGTAATTTTATTTTTTAATTTTAGTATCTTCGTGTCCTTTGTGAGCGTAAGTTTTCTGTTCGACGTTATAGTAACGAAGAAAATGCACGGTACGTTTATTCAAATAATTAGGTCTATGACATGATATTGTGTGTTGGCGCTGCTCTTAACCACAGTATTAATGAAGCTCGTGAAATTTACCGCCAGCGTAAAGGTTATGTGAATAGTTATGTATATGCAAAGGAGTGCAATACGCGGGAAGAAATGCTAGAAAGAATAAACGTGGCATTCACATCCATAACCCACAGATGTTGCAGAACACCAGAGCGTCCTTGATTCGTAGGACAGCTTTGTGCATTGAAAAAGAAGGTGGACATTTTGAGCATTTTTGTGATGCTGATGTAAATACAAGTGTTTTTATTTTTTATTTTAAATAATTAAAGTAACTAAAATCGTCCATCCAACATAAATCCAGTCACATCGCATCATGTGCTACTCAATAGATAGGTAAGTGACGACGGCTGCACACGGCACCGCGCCGATCGCACCCTCGCGCGCCCCTTTCGTAGGTACGTAGGTATGAAAACCACTTAGGGCTGTCAAAGATGTTGAAGTAAAAAAATTGAAATGTGTGAAAGTCTTCATGTACAAACTAATAACTTAAGGCACTATTAGGTAAAAATGATACTTTTAAAGAACTGGCGTACAATAAACCATAATGCCCTTTTTTTGCAGTGTCCACTCAATGGGTCCACCTCGAACTTCCAGTGTGCAAGCCACTCTACCAACCAGCTACACTCCGCACAACTCCATGGGGATACAGGTGGAGCACTCGGCACTGGCTGATGTTATCCACTCTGTTGCTAGCCCGGATCTAACTGTAAGACAATATTTCCTTAGTAACCCCCACTGCGGGGATATCAGCCTCACAAAACCAAGGGGGCCCTTTCAGGCAATACTGCGGTTTGGCAGACAACCTTCCAAGTTTCTTAGGGTTTCCTCATAATGTTTCTAATTTACCATTAGAGCAATCGGCTTTATGTCACTCTCCGGGATCGAACCCAAGCCATTAAAGTCGTTAAAATCGAGAAACCAGTGCCTTATCAAGCGCCACCGATGTTCCTTGTTTATTATGTAGAAATACTAGTAATTTATTTTCTTTAACTACTTGTTCTAGTTAAGTCGCTGACGACATATTAATCATGGTTTGCATCACTGCCTTTTTCTACGCATCTTAATCTATATTTATTTGTTTCTATATTTGATGGCTAATCAACGATAATTTCGTATTACTTCTTAAGAAGACTGTCAAGTTAGCGTTTGCGGATTAGACACGTGTTTTGACTGTTTATTAGCAATTTTACAGTTTTTCCTCAGTTTGTTGTGTTGTTATACTAACCGTGTGCGTCTTTTGTTTCCTGGTGCTGGTAAGTTTTGATACTAACCTTCTTGTGTAGTTTGTATGTTCTGCAACAATGGATAGGGAATCTATCCCGCCCAAACCTCCAGATCCCCCTCCCAACAACGAGGAAATGGTCGGAGCTGAGGTTATGGATGAGTCCCATGAGCTGTACACTCAGACGACTTCGACCACAAGTAGGAAACGTCCTAATGACCCAGACTATAATCTGCCATGCCCAAAGAAGACAATAATAGAACCCTCTACTTCCAGCCCCTCTATTCAAACTATTTACACCCACCCAACCCTTCTTGAAAACAAAGTATACTCCAATTTAGATATGGGTCCATTTATAGTACATATATCTAGGGCTGAGTCTCATCCTTCTGCTGGAACATCTCTTAACCCTCTTAATTTTGGTCGGCTCTTATTTACAGCTAATGTTAAAACTGTTAAAAAAGATGGTGTAAAAAGCATAGGAAGAAATAGGATATCCGTGGAATTTGACACAGCTGAAGCAGCTAATGACTTTATTACAAATCCCTATTTGCTTTCCCATAAATATATAGCAAACATCCCAACATATAATGTAACTCGCATGGGCCTCATTAGGGGAATCCCTACTACATGGCATATGGAGGAGGTAGTCCAAGCTATTGCACCCACTGAAAGGTGTGGACAAATCATTAAGGCCAGAAGGTTGAACCGTAAGACTATGAGCCCCTCGGGTCCAACATGGGTCCCAACCGGTTCTGTAGTCTTGACATTCTCAGGTCAAACCCTTCCCAAAAAAGTTTTCATTTTTAATACATCCGTTCCTGTTGAAATATATATATTACCAACTATTCAATGCTTGAACTGCTGCAGATTGGGACATACCAAAACTAAGTGTCGCTCTAAACCCAGATGCTTCCGCTGTTCTCAACCCCACGCAGGAGATTCCTGCCTAGTCCCTATGGAGAAAATCTCATGTCTACAATGTTCAGGGCCCCATCTGGCAACAGACAAAAACTGCCCAGAGTTTTCACGCCAGAAGGCAATCAAAATATCAATGTCACAAGATAACTTATCATTCAAGGAAGCATCAGCTCAGTATCCGGCTGTAAGGTTGTCTTATGCTGACGCATTGAAAACCCATTCCTTTGCTAAAGATTCAAATACTTCCCCATTAATTGTCCCCAATCAAACCTACAAAAAAACAGTTTTTTCTCAACCCAAGTCTAGAGCTCCCCTGTCCCCTGGCTATGACAGGGATGCCCATAGGGCCCTAATTAGCCAATATGAACCTCCTTCTCCTAAACCTGGTTGTGCCCTGGGCGACCCACATGCACCAAACAATGACGATAATTTCTTAGATTTAATTATATCCCTACTTCTTAATATTCTCAAGAAATTTAGTGACATACCCCTACCGAACAACGTTGCAAGTAAACTGACCCCTCTAGCTAGCCTTATCCTTGACCATGGCCAAGCTGCTCCAATGGAACAGCAGGAGTTTACGTCCTAAGACCCATGAACTTTCACATTTGGCTCGCCAACATGACCCTTTAGCTTTTGCCATCTCTGAGACATGGTTAATCCCTGGTAGCCATTATAGGTTGCCTGGGTATGCCTGTCTCAGGGATGATAGGCAGGATGGTCATGGAGGTGTATCCATTCTTGTGAAACGTTCACTCCCCTACTCCATTATTCAATTTCCACAACACTCCTTTGAAATTAATATTACTGCCATCAAAATACTAAACTTTATTCTTATTTCTGTTTACATATCTGATCCTACTATACCCTTACTGGATGAATTCCATTCCCTCTTAGCTAACCTACAAGACCCAATAGTTATTCTTGGGGATTTTAATTGCCATCACCACTTGTGGGGCAGTAAGTGCTCGCAACTTGATGATGCATGTGGCCGGAAGTTGGCGGATGTTATTGATGATCACAACCTGTGTGTCCTCAATGACGGCCGTCCAACACGCATTACAGGACCTCATCAAAGACCAAGTGCCGTGGATGTTTCATTTTGCTCTCCTTACTTGGCTGCTTCCATTTCCTGGTCCTTAGCTAATTCCCTCCATGGTAGTGACCACTTCCCAATAATTTTATCAATCCCAACTTCTTCATCAATACCCAAAAAACTCCCACCACTCTTGATGTATAAAACTGACAAAGGAGATTGGGCCAACTATGCTGAAGCTACCAACACCCTGTGCTCATCAATTCCATCACCCAACCCTGATAATGTGCTTGAATGCTATAATGACTTGCTGTCATGTATACAAACTGCCGCTGACATGCACATACCAAAGAAAAAACCCGATGTCAAACATCGGTCCTCCCCTCCATGGTGGGATTCAGAGTGCTCAGATATAATTCGACAAAGAAAGAAGCTACTTATTGTGCCTCAATGACTCTCCAGAACTTCTTAAACTTCAAACAAAGTTCGGCTAAAGCCCGTAGAATGTTTAAAAAGAAAAAAAGAGTGTCATGGCAAATGTTCTGTGAAAGTTTAGCTCCTTGCACACCCCCTTCTGTAGTCTGGAGGTCACTTGAAAGATTCCGCGGTTCCTTAAACCCTAACCTCACACCTAATACTTATAACCCTTCTGTGTGGCTAGACTCCTTTTTTGATAAAATCGCTCCCCCCTTTGTCCCTTCCAAGGACCTTATTTCAACTCCATACCCCATTCTCACATCAACCAACCCTCTTGATGCTCCTTTCAATATCCAAGAATTAGACTTAGTACTCAGCAACCTACAAGATACTGCCCCGGGTCCAGATGGTATACCCTACTCCTTTCTGGTCAAGTCTGGCTCTCATTTTAAGGAGGTGTTACTAAACACCATCAATATGAGTTTCCTAACTGGCATTATTCCAGATTCTTGGAAACTCTACCTGGTAATCCCTATCCTGAAGTATGGCAAGAATCCCTCAGATAGTAATTCCTACAGACCAGTCGCTATGTCTTGTACTATCCTAAAAATTACTGAACACCTAATTAAAAACCGCCTGGAATGGTTTGTTGAGAACCGTGGCCTTTTAAGCCACTCCCAATTTGGTTTTCGAAAAGGCATGAGCACTATGGATAGCCTAAGCATCTTCGTCGCTGATTTAAGGCTAGCTTTGACTAGCAATGAATCGGTGGTGGGGGTGTTCTTGGACGTCTCTGCAGCGTACGATAATGTTCAACTCCCAATACTCAGGCAGAAAATGCAACAGCTGAATGTTCCGGCGAGACTGACATATTTCATATACAACCTTCTTGTATGCAGATCTATCCAAATCCGACATGAACACGCCGATCATTCTACCCGATCTATTTGGCAGGGGCTCCCTCAGGGCTCAGTCTTAAGCCCTCTATTATATAATATTTACACTTCGGATTTGGATAAGTCTGTCAATTGTTTCTGCAACATCCTTCAGTATGCGGACGACATTGCCTTATACCTTAGGGTTGGTGTGATCAAAGATGCAGTCCCTATTCTTAACAATGCCCTTTCTTACCTTGGCAACTGGCTACAATCACATGGCCTTGCTCTTGCTACTCCTAAATGTAAAGCCATAGTATTCACGAGGAAGAGAATCTGTCCCCCAATCTCCATTTCTTTCTCAGGTGAACCTATCCCCTCAGCAAGTGAAGTGAAATTTCTTGGGGTGGTGTTTGATAGTAAACTATCAGGCACTGGTCACCTTAGCTATCTGGCCAAAAGATGTGGACTTTGCATAAACGTGATCCGAGCAATCTCGGGTGTTTGGTGGGGGTCGCACCCAAGCACCCAAAAACTCCTTTATAACGCCTTGATTAGGAGCGTAATTGACTACGGCTCATTCCTACTTGAGCCATGTAACAAATCAGGTTTACTAACCATTCACAAAATCCAAAGCCAATGTCTGCGGATCATCTTGGGTGCAACGAAATCATCACCAATCAAAGTGATGCAAGTCGAGTGCTGTGAACCTCCTCTCAAACTCAGAAGACAATTCCTGTCAGACAGGTTCTTGGCAAGAACCCTTCAATTCTCTTCCCATCCAATACACTATAAACTCTCTTCTCTTAAGTCCTCCATCCCCAACTCTAGCTACTGGGCTAACAAAACGCCCCCTTGCCTTATACAAAGCCACTTCAATCTGGACATTTCACCTACCACCACATTCCACTGTGAACATAATTTTATTTATACCTTCCCTTATGAATCACTTATATTTACTCCTAATATAGTCCCTGATTTTGGGGTGACCAAAAATGACCCACAAGCCAATACCACCTTTATAAGCATTGTGGAAGAAAAATGGATGGATTGGACTCTGTTCTACACAGATGCCTCAAAGCTCTCCAGTGTAGGGTGTGTTGGGTCAGCTGTGTGGATTCCAAAATACTCAGTTCTTCTCTCATATAAATGTCCTCCTCAATCTTCTGTCTTCACTGGGGAGTCAATCGCACTTTTGGAGGCTGTCAGATATGTGAGTGACAACCAACTTAATAACTCACTAATACTCTCGGATTGCCTTAGCAGTGTGCTTGCCCTAAACTCCAATCCTTTTAAAACTGGCTCGAAACTGCCGATCATTCTACAGATCAGGTATCTACTCTACCAATGTTACACCCACAATATAAATGTTGCAATAGCTTGGATACCTGGCCATGTAGGCATTACAGGAAACTGCGTGGTTGACAACTTTGCCAAAGATTCCATTCAAATCGGATTATTAGACCAATATAAGTGTTATACCCAAGACCTTGGTACTCTGGCTAAAGAACGTCTGAATGTGACATGGAATTCTGATTGGAACCGGACCAGGAAACTGGTAGGTAAACACTATGGGGATGTCCAACCTGCGGTTACCAACAAACCTTGGTTCTCCAAATATAAAAAACTAGACAAAAGATCCACATCAACAATTTGTAGGCTCAGACTGGGTCATTGCTGTAGCCCTGAATTTCTGTACAGGATAGGTGTCCGAAACTCCCCACTCTGTGACTGTGGTCTAGAAATTGGTACAATAGACCACATCTTTTTCAACTGTCCCCTCCATCCCACCTCATTATATGATATCCTTCCACCACATATTCCCAGGCCCACTAATGTTAAAACATTAGTATCTACTCTCAACCCCCAAATTTTGAAATCCCTTACTAATTATATCCTCAAGTATAAAATATACTTGTAAACACAATAAATTAGTACATGTTGTAGTTTCCACTAACCATAAGTCCTTTGTATTAATAGTTTTTAAGTGAACTAACAGGTTTTGGTTTTTGTTTTAGTGAGTCTGGTGTGTCCTGCTCTGAGGAATCCGTCGTCATTCAATAACCGTGGCTTTTCCAATACCTGACACTGGCAGTAATAGTCTGTCGAGTCGTAACGACGGCTGATTGCCATATATTACAAGAATAGAATAGAATAGAATACTTCTTAAGAAAAAAATATGTGTTTGAGTTTGATGTTGAACTGGTGAACTTTTGATAGGAAACTTCTAGGGGCTTTACATTGCTCTGCTGTTTCGATTTAATTTGTTTTATTGCATACAAACATTGTTATCAAGATTTCAAAGATACTTTAAAATATTCTTATTTCTAGAGGTTACTTCACACTTAACCCATCTGTTTATTCCCAGTAAAACGCTACAACAAAAAATACACAATAGTTATTTGTAAATTAATAATTTTTAATTGAGGTTTCTGTTAATTTAATTCACGTAAATAATCGTCTGTTCCAGGCCGCTATCCGAGCGCTGTCCCACATTTCAAGTGCTTTAGCCTCCGGTCGAGGCATTGCTTTGGCCTCGCACGAAGACAAACTTATATCTGGCATTGCGGAACAAATTCACAGACTACGTGGAAACCCACAAGCTTTGCCTGCCTATAAGTACATTGCTGGGGTTTTGACTTCTGTAAGTATATATTTTTATAATAATTATTAAAAGAAAGTATAAATATTAGGTCCTTACATAGCAAATTGGCGTTTTGTCGTACTGGCCACTTTGATCTGTATTATCTACTCTTTGGTTAAGAAATCCAATTTCAAATTTATACAGCTATTTACTCACGCGTTTGTGTTTCGAAAACCGTAATTCATTTGCTTTTTCCTCTTTTGGTTTTTTTCTTTGCGTCACTTAGTTTACAAAATGGAAAACTTGAAATATCGCGTTATTTACGAGTACGAGTTCCACCGTGGCACCAGTGCTGCAGAAACGGCTCGAAGTATTAATGGCGGTGTCGCAAAAAAAAAACTCAGTGCGTTTTTGGGTACAACGTTTCGTTCTGGAACAAACCCGTGGACGGCCGGAGACCAAAGTTGATAATGAAGAATTGAAGCCTATTGTGGAAGCGGATCCATCGCAAACCACGTCCGAGTTAGCTGTAGACTGCGCTGTTAGTGACAAAACTGTTTTAATTCACTTGAAGCAAATTGGGAAGAAAGGGAAGGAAGCTAAAAGGTAGAGAGGTGGGTACCTCATGAATTGAGTGCAGCAAACCGACAAACGCTCGTCGACTGCTGCTGCGTTACATTACTCAACTGGCACAATAATGACAGGATTTTTAATTGAATCATTACCTGTGATGAAAAGTGGATCCTGTATGATAGTCAGAAACACTCATCGCAATGGAAGCCCAAGCCCCAAGAGAAAATTGACCCAAAAAAAGTTACTTTTGAGCGTTTAGTGGACTAGTGCCGGTGTCGTTCACTACAGCTTTCTTAAATCTGGCCAGACGATTACGGCAGATGTCTATTGTCAGCAACTGCAAACCATGATGGAAAAGCTAAATAACTTCTTGCAAGGGAACAAGGAAGGAGAGCACAAAGCGTCTGCAAAGATATTATTGATTCCCGTCCGAATAGTTTTTTTTGTAAAGGGATCAATGAACTACCTATGAAATGGCAAAAGTGCATAGATAGCAATGGTACATACTTGGATTAAATAAATATATTATATTTTATATGAATTCCTCCCTTACAAAATGCCAATTTCATATGTAAAGACCTAATATATAGAAAGGTCCATCATGTTGAAATGTCTATCCGAAAATACTGGTAAAATAACTAAAAAGTTTAATTGTATAGAAACAAGGGAAAATATGTAAAAGCAAGTCGCAAGTTTTTATTTTTAGCAGCAATATAAAAATACATAATCGCAGTCTAGGTGGCTCAATACCGTTAATCGACAAAGTTCAGTTTGTCGATTAACGTCAGAACTTCTGCATCATAAATCATCCGTAATAAATAAATATCCGTAAAAAATTACTATAGCTCATTTTGGAAACTCTTATCAGAACGTCAAACAATGGTGCTATTCTAAAGAATGCATAGATGAAATCAACAAGTTCATAACTTGGTGTTTACATTCAATAGTAAAGACATTAAAATTAAAAAAAAATTGTAATTAACTTCTTAAATACATGTTTCAGTTCTATGAAGCAAGCGGCTGCGGTGCCAACGTCGGCGAAACGGCGTTATGTCAATTATTATCAGAATTAATTCACGTTTTGGGAAGCTCAAGCAGCCGCTGTGAAGATGAAAAACTAGTTCGTGTTTTAAATAATGTGTGTGTACGAGTGTTGGAGCATTCTGCATACACAGTTACTTTATGGTGAGTCGTTATAGTTATATTCTCTGTTTATAATAATAAACTTAAATAATTGACAGTTTTATGTATGTATATGATGTCATGTCTCGTGATATTGTGGATTGTCAATCCCCAGAGAAACAAACCAACCGTATGTCCACAAAATTAGCTGAGCTTGTGTAATGGATAACCGCGAACTGCGGGGAACCCAGAAAACATACATATATATAATGAATATAATAAATATCACCATGACTCGAAAACAAACATCTGTATTCATCACTCAAACAATTGCCCCGGCCAGGACTCGAATCTGGGACCACCGGCGTATGAGGCAGGGCTACTACCCACTTGGCAGGCCTACTAGCCACTTGGCCGTCAAAATATTTTGTGCTGAAGTAGTATGGGTCATAGACTTAGCGTATTACTTATAAATTAAACAACGTTATATCTGTGAGTCAGAGACATTACACATACATATTTTGATACAATATTAACACCCCCACTTATCAAAATAACATAAATGCCCATAATATTTTACCCCATCTAAATTAAACCAAAAAAAAAGAACAATTATCATATTTCTGTTACATCCTGTATTCCTAATGCTTGGTATTATCCAAACCTTTAGTGAACAGGTCTGCTGGCATTTCAGCTGTTTCTAAATAGCTTAGTTCTTAAGCAATACAGTCTGTACAAAAATGGTAAAATATATCAATATGCTTGGTTCTCTTTTTAAAACTATTACCTGAAGATAGCCTAAGTGCACCCTGGTTATCATTAAATAAAGTTATTGTGTAGGACTCATTAATAATTTCCTTTGACAAATTATAAACTCAACTGTATTTCTGGGCATTACCTTAGACGCCAAACTCCAGTGGGGACCGCATGTTGATGGTTTAGCGAAAAGGCTTGGCTCTGCCGCATATGCTGTTAAAAAAATGAGACAAAAGAAATTTCACAACCTAGGCTAGGTCTTTGTACACCATCTAAAAAAATTTAACAAATAAATGGTAATTTAGGAAAAATGCAAATAATTTGATTTAATTAGTAGTTAGATTGTAAAAAAATAAAAAAGGTCAACATTATTTGTGTTCGTTTTAGCGGGCAACATTGACAATGAGTCTTTTCTGTGGTGGAAGTTGTCAAGTGAAGTTAGTTCACTAAGCAGAGGGGACAGCCACCTCACTCACAGCACACTTCACTCACACCACAATTATAGTTGTCTGTCTGTGTGTTTGATTGTTCGTTGCGCTTGAGTTCTTTCTTTCGGTTTCTTTTTAACTTTACAACAGTTAAATAAACTAAAAATACACAAAACAATTCAATTAAATTCTTTGGAATTAATGGCCACCAGCCATCGATACTACTCGATACACAAAACAAAAAACATGTCAGTAAACCTTAGCTGTCAAAATGAAATTTTTTCCCGCCATGATGTTTTTGTTTGTGTCGCACACTAATATTGCACAATTTCATTTCCTACCAATAAACAAAGTGTTTTAATAACAATTTAATAATCAAAAAGTGTTCTAAGCATCTTAAACTATTTTTTGATAAAGTGTACAAAAACCTGGCCAAGACTCCTTGCATTTTGGGACATTTTTTTTCAAATGAAACAACTGCTCGATTAGTCTATTTTGGTTACTTCCACAGCCTCATGACATATGGTATTCTGTTGTGATGGAGTGCTGCCGACATCGATACTATATTTATTCTGCAGAAAAGGGCTGTTCGCGCATTCTATCAGCTCGGTCCAAGAGTGTCACTTAGAAGTAAATTTAAGGAAATAAATATTCTTACTTTCCATTCACAATATATTTTAGAAAATTTAATATATGTAAAAAGAACATAACCTTGTTCAAAAGAAAAAAAGAACTGCACAATGTTAACACAAGAGGAAGAAATATGCTGGCAGCTCATAATAGCAGGCTTCATAAAGTCACTAACCCATTCATGGGTCAATGTATACGCTTTTATAATAAGGTTCCTGAGGATATCCAAGGTCTTCCTATTGACAAATTCAAAGAAACTATAAAGCAGAAATTGTGTGCTAAAGCATATTATAAACTATGCGATTATTTGGATGATAAAAGCCCTTGGGAATAATCCCCTCATTAACAGGATTGTACTAATATTTGTAACAAAACATGTGTAATGTGTCTGTTTGTTCGTTGAGTTCTTCGTCCCGATGAATATCTAAAACGTCATTGTCATTAAAGTACGTCTTCTCATGGTAGCGTCGGGTGACGGGTCGCTCACTTCCCTCTAATATGGTTGAGGAGGGCGATGGCTGGATCCCGCGTTATCTCGTGAACGGGTGCCGTTTGAGGGTGTTCGTCGTTTGGATACTTGGGGGAGGGAGACTTGCCGAGCTAACAGATGCAGATAAGAATAATTTGGTATAGACATAAAGAGACTCTGTAAATTTATTTTGAAAAAATATATCTGAAGTTTCTTGCCAGTTCTTCTTCACGAAGGTTTTTTCTAACTGATGGTTGAGTTTTTTTTTTATATGACGTCAATAAGAACAAGTAATTGTCAATATTGAGAAGTAAATATTTCATTTCATTTCACGCAAGTAAATAACTTCTCTGCAAGTGTCTGCTATGCTCATATATTCAGATTCTGTACTTGACAGAGCAACTGTATTCTGTTTTTAGCGTCCCATGACACTATACTACCAGCTGATTTGAAACACATACCTGTGTAAGACCATCTGTCAAAAATATTGTTTTCCCAATCTGCATCAACATACCCTTCTAATTTATCATTACCAGATCTAGTATATTTTTACCCATAATATGTAGTTTTTTTTAAATATTTTAAAATTCTTTTTGCATAAGCCCAAGTTACATTATCATAGCAAATGTTAAATTGACTAAGGAAACTTACTGAATATGCTATATCAGACCTAGTCAATACTGCTGAATACTTGAGCCCACCTATTAGTTTATGATAAGTATTTACTATACTAGTCGCAAAGACTCGTGGCAGACGTGGTCATAAAACGTGTGAATAGGACAGCGCACATTATTATCTCGCTCGCACTTACACTGTTTATGGGTGACGTCATAACGTTTCAGAGATGCGCATCGTTTGGTTTTGAGTGTATGTCGTTAGTATAAGGTTTTAAGTGAGGCATTTAATGGAAACAAAATGTATGTATTATTTTACATTTATTCGTGTAACAAATTAATATAAAAACTGAACTACAAACTTATTTCGGTAAACTAAATAAAAATTTTGAAAAACAAACAAATTTCCAAGTAATTAAACTAAAAATTAGTTCATAAACATCGTCATCATCGTCGTCAGTATCGCTGTCGTCGTCGCCGACCTGTATTATTAGGGGTTCGGGTTTATAATGATACGGCGGTAAACATATAACTTCGTGACCGTATTCGTTTGCCAACTGGTCCGAATGATAACATTTTTCTCCGCGATTCTATTTTACCTTTTGAAGTAGTTCAACTTTCAAAGCTGAAGCTGCAAAGGATATCCCGTGCTGGGGAAGCCAATCTTGAATTTCGGATTTTGTAGAGGCAGTTGTCGGAACTCTGTTTATTTGTTTAGAGTGGTGACTGGCGTTGTCCATTATTAACGTACGGGGTCTCAGAACCAAAGCATCGACTTTCCGAAGTAATGTATTGAATTGTGACTATGACGTTGTAATTATTACAGAAACCTGGCTTAACGGTAATTTTTACAGTAGTGAATTTTTCGATCAAAGATATGATGTATTTCGTTGTGATCGAAGTATAAAAACATCATCTAAAACCCTCGGTGGTGGCGTATTGATAAGTGTAAAAAAGAATCTAAAAGCTGAACTGAGATTGGACTTATCATGCCCGAATGTTGAGTGCATATGGGTTACAATATCTGGTAAACAACTGCATACCTTTGACCGGCACGATATTTATATTGGAACTGCCTACTGTTAGGGGGGTTTTCCCCTATAAAAGGTTTGCGTGGGGTTTAGACCACGGCCAAATCAAACGAAAGTGAAATGTTGACACCGGTCGTTTATTGTACACAAAAGCATTGTATTATAATATAAAAGGTATTAAAATTAAATTAGGGAACCTTGCGGTCGCTTGGCTGATCCTTAGTTTAGTCTATAAAATTACTTTATATTTAAATTATTTGTAATACTCCGTCCGCGAACCGAAGTTTTCTGAAGGGGCAATCGTTTCCCACATCCACAGTAAAGAACTAAAATCTTAAACAAAGGGGTACTCCGAAGGAGCTTTCCTTTAAAATAATTTGTATTAAATGACAAAAATCAAGGGTGGTCCATTTTATGGCCCCATAAAAATATTGGACATTACTTGGAAAGTAAGGAGATCGGGGTTCGACGCTTCAGCCAAACCTCCGCATCGCTGGCGTCCAAAAAACACGGTGCAACAAAAAGCAGCCGATGAGGCTGGTAGTATGAAAACAGCCTCCTTTCTGAAAACCACATTAAACCATAATTAGCATTATGTCTTCAGAGAACACGCTTGAGTCCCTAAAGGCTCACAAAACAAATCACTGAGTTTAAATGAAAGCTGAAGGCTTAGTTAGAATCTAAGAATTCAAAACGTTACATTACTTGGTAACTCTCTGCTTTAGGAGAACCACTTAAAGTCTTATAAGATTTACTTTTTACAACACCAGAATAACTACAAAGAACTTACTACTATGTTTAAAAGGTAATACCAAAAGAAAAGACAATTATTTATAACTATCTGCACCATGTGGGGTTCCACTGAGCAATAATTCACATAATTTAACACCTCTGGGTGGTTAAAATCACTTTAAATAAGTAAGCGGCACAGTCAAACAAAGAATTACAAATATTTGTACCATGTGGACTGCCACATGGTAATATTTTACACTGTGCAACATCTCTCTGTGATTAGGATTACTTTAAGCAAGCAAAACAACACAATTATCATAGTATTTCACCCAGATGAGCATAGTTTTATCAATAAATTACTTAGTACAAGGTTAAGTTTCAAGACAAAGTATGAAAAGATTCATTTTAAACAAAAATACACAATAATAGGATACAGTAAGACACTATCCTGTCCTTAAATTGTATTTTAGGAGTTAAGCTCCCTAGCAGCAACATACAATAAGGGTGTGGCCCGCCAACAGTACAAATCCCGCCACGAGGCCCACACCTAAGAAAACATATTATCTCAACATATTTTAATCGGATTATCACCGGAATGCAAACGCGAGCAAGAGCTAACCTATTTTTAACAAGAAAACACTGAACTTACCTCAAGGAGGCTGTAACAACTTAGGCTCCGGAGGCCGCCACGTAGCCCACGGGCCGGACCTCAGTCCTACACGCCCGCACATTGTAATAAAAGATTTATTAGAATTGCCATCAAGAAAGAATTCTACAGAACGATCTCTGTAGCGAACAAAGAACACATACTTGCCCCCAACAAGTTTCCTCACGCCGTCACTCGATATCAGTCGTCAAAAATCTCCATTCAATGTAAAAAACTCAAAGGTGTCGACTGCCAGATTCCTTCTCGCCGAATGTTCTTGAAACTTCCACTGTCAGCCAGCTCAACATTCACTTTTTTTTATCCCTAAATTTCCACAATATTGGGAAAAAGCTATACAGCCCGGCACTAAGCTTCGAACGAATGAAAAAAGATATAAAGACGGTTTAAAGGATTTGACTAACAAAAAAAAGGTGTAACACTACATACCTCCAGGGCGCGGGCACGCTACTTGTCTTAAATCAGTGACTAATTGCTTTGCAAAGGTATTCTCAGCCCAACCTCATGATCATTTTATAATAGCCGGGGATTTTAATCTACCGTATGTTGACTGGTCGCACCTAGCACTTATTATAACCCAAAAAGGGTCAGTTGAGGAACAAAATGCGACAGTTGAATTTCTAAATTTATGTAGTATAACCGGCTTAAAGCAATCTAATTTATTTAATAACTCTCATAACTCAATTCTTGACCTTTTATTTAGTGATGTTGATGTAGATGTCATCAAATCAGATTTTCCTCTTGTTTCTGAAGACGGGTATCATCCCTCGTTGCAGATAGATGCATCGGACTTAATACAAAAAAAACTTAAAAGTACTGCGACGGTGAAACCCGACTTCTTTAAAGCTGACTATGACAAAATTAATCATTTATTTTCAAAAATCGATTGGAGCTATCTTCTGTGTGGGGACAATATTGATGACATTGTAGATATTTTTTATTCGAAAATTTACGACATAATTGCTACACATGTTCCTTTAAAATTAAACGTAAATCACGCTCATTACCCGGCATGGTATAGCAAACCCTTAATTCAACTAATAAAAGAAAAAAAAAGTTACATAAAAAGTGGAAAATGTTTGGCAACCCCAGAGATCATGATGAATTTAGACTATTAAGGTCACGACAGAAACATTTACAAGACACTTGTTTAAAATTACACATTGAACGCATGCAGACTTTTATTAAAAAAGATCCGAGGCAGTTATGGTCAGTTACCCTTCTAAATTTACGCTCGGCGATACTGCTCATTTGGATGAGAACGCGGCCTGTAATGCTTTTAATAACTATTTTGAAAGTAATTTTATTGAACCTGCCAATAATTATGATATACACTTGTTACCCAACCCTGAAGCTGGTGAATTTATTAATAGAGTTAATATCACAGAGTCTGTAGTTCTTAAGATCATCAACAAACTAGACGCTCGTAAAGGCGCTGGGAGTGATAAGATACCGCCAGTGTTTTTGAAGAACTGTGCATGTACTTTAGTGAAGCCATTAACTATAATATACCAGTTGTCTGTTAACAAATTCGGTGCTTACCCCAGAAATTGGAAAGAGGCAATAATAGTAACAATACATAAGAGTGGCTCTAGATCGAAAATCGAAAATTATAGGCCTGTATCGATACTTAATACTTGTGGTAAGATACTGGAAATTATCATTCACAATGAGATAGTGCCTGTTGTTCAAAAACATTTCCCTGTCGAACAACATGGCTTTATATCAGGACGTTCTGCAATTACTAATTTAGCAACGTTCAGTGATCTGGTTCTTTGCGAAATGAGCAATAATCACCAGGTGGACGTTATCTACACCGATTTTGAAAAGGCTTTCGATCGGGTAGATCACGTAATCCTCCTACACAAGCTTAAAGCTCTTGGAATTAGTGGTGACCTGCATAGATGGTTCTTTAAATAATTTTGATATGAACCAACTGCAATGTACCTGGAGTAAATATTGGCTCTCTCTAACGTGCTCAGTGTACCATTCTTCGGCTGGCAGGTCTGGAACGCTGGAAGTGTCATTATTCGGGTCTTTATATTTAGCGACTACTTCGTGTCCGTCAATGCAAACTGCAGAGTATATTTCAGCCAAAATATCCCCTGCCTTTTTGAAATTATGCGTTTCCAGACGTTCGTCTAATGTTCTGCCGCTGGAGTCAAGATGTGTCCCAAAAAATCATGGGGAAAAACAATACCTGTTAGTTCTCGACTGAGTGGAGCCATGCGTCTCTCTAATTTGATGAATGCGCTCCTGCCAGGGGCATTAGTCACAATAAATACTGCGTCCAAATCATATTGTTTAAAATGCTCTATGGCGTGTGCGATCACTTTGCGATAACGCGGATTCTCGTCAGGCCTTGCTGATTTTTCCGTTTCGAAGCGCCAGTGAAATGCAGAAAACTTTTATTTAGAATAGGACAAAATCAAGAAAAGGTCACCTATAGAAAGAAAAACTAATACTAACCTGCCGGTTGAGGGCCAACGTCCAAATCTTGATCTCCTGACTGCTGGTCATTAATCTCATCCTGAACCGCAGATTCCGCGTGTTGAATATTATGATCGTTGATCTGAACCTAACCTGCACATTCCACTGCACCCTGCACCTGCACAGACCAGGCTAAGCGCCCTCAGCGCTAGGCCACAAAGTCCGGTGAAATGTAAAAGGCTAATAGGGCCATAAATAAACTGTCCATTTCGAAAAAAAAAACTGGCGAAAATATGTCTGAATAGTCCATATTTTGCTTCTGCATATAACCCTTGGCCACTAAACGGGCACGGTAGCGAGCACTATTATCACTGTTCATTTTTTTTACTCAACAGCCACTTATATTTTACTACAGTTTCATCATTCTTTGGCATATCTACTATATGCCTACGCATGATTGTCTTCAAAACATTTAAGTTCTTCTTTCAATGCCAGTAACCACTGTTCCTTATCTTCTCCTTGTAGCTCCGTTCTCCATGTAGGAATACACATATTTGTTATTCCATAACTTTCAGGGTGTATATTCGGTAACCTTTAATATCATCTGGATAACCCACCGGTATGTACTCCTCTGACTTTCTGTCCTACCGATTTCTGGCGCTTTTCTTTAGCCACATGAACCATGACCTTACTTCCAAATATTCGCAAGTGACTTATGTCTGGTTTGTGTCTAGTCCAGACTTCATAGGGAGTCTTTTCGTTCAATGCAGGAAGATCAGTACGATTTTGTAAATAGACAGCAGTGCTGGTGGCTTCTGCCCAGAATTGGTTGCCTATGTTTGCATCAAATAATAAGCGTCTGGCTTTCTCTATAATTGTCCGATTATTCCGTTCTGACAAGTCATTTTGTTCAGGAGTATAAGGGTTACTCCTTTGGTGTAACATACCTTCTTTCTTGAGAAATGACTCAAA
Source organism: Marasmarcha lunaedactyla (assembly GCA_923062675.1). NCBI lineage: Eukaryota > Metazoa > Arthropoda > Insecta > Lepidoptera > Pterophoridae > Marasmarcha > Marasmarcha lunaedactyla. The sequence goes on from OV281358.1 coordinate 9,872,008, forward strand.
TTCTTTGTTACAATATTCACACCCATTATCGCTTCTCAATATCTTTATTTTCTTATAAGTTTGCATCTCAACTTTAAACTCTGAAAAACATCGAAGTGCTTCTCTTTTATGTTTAATGAAATACACATTCGTCATTCGACTACAGTCATCTATAAATAATATGAAGTACCTGGAACCTGCCAGTGATTCATGCTCCGTAGTCTACATATGTCGGTATGAACTAAATGCCGTAGTTCTTTGCTTCTTGAACCTTCATTTGTGAATGGCAAACGACACTGTTTACCCTCACAGCAAATTGTGCATGGCGTCTTGTCAATATCAACTTTTTCTCGTAGGTTCATTCCTTCTACGGCATTTGTCATTTTATTTTGGTATTTACTATTAACATTGCCCAATCGGCGATTCCACGTGATCTCTGATGTAGCCAAATTAGCCACTACACTATTGGTTACCATCAAATTGTACACTCTATTATTCAACACAGCTGTGGACACCAATTCACTCTTTCGATGTATACTTCACGGTAACTGAATTGTATTACCGGATTTTATTAACTGGCTCACTGCCAATAGGTTGGTTGTCAATCCTGGAGCGCATAATACAGCCTTGACTGGTATTTAAAATTCACATTCATCTGTTTTGGTTACAATGGTCACATCTCCGAAACATAATACTTGCAATCTCTCGCTGTTACCAACATATATATTAATGTTGTGATTAATAGCATTCTTAATCCACTGTTCATTAGCTGTTCGATGCATGATCGCCTGAATCAATGTACCAATCATATTTGTTGAATGTACCACTAAGAAATACCGCACTAAACTCAGTACTTTGTTTACGTTCTGTTTATTTCGTATTAGTACTGTTATTATCACTATTTAGACACTGATTCTTGTAATGTCCGGTCTGTTTACACCTGTAGCATTTGATATGACTTTTAGCGCCGCCATTGATGTTTGTTTTCATTGCGTTCCGATCGTGCGATTGGTATCTCTGCGCGTTGGCCATAGAAAATTTATTTTTCTTATGTTGCCATTTCTGCGTACTGCTTGCGAATGCACCACTAACTTCATCGGATTGACCATTCACTTCCGATTTCAACACATCCATGAGTTTGGTTCTAATGGCATTTGTTGTGATTTGTATGCCTGAGTGTTCAATCGCCATTATCATGGGCATGAAATTCTGAGAAAGCCCCGCTAGCAGTAAGCACCCGATCCACTCATCACTGATGTGGAATCCTGTCCCACTTAACTTTTGTCCTGTTTCGACGATTTGCGTTACGTACGACTGCTACGTATATGTATAGCGCCACCGACGTATCTAATCAGTAGACAAAATTAGAACTAAAAGTTTCCAATTGCGACATAATAACATAGAAGGCAGCGCCGCCCTTAAATGCACATACAATTTCAATTTACCGAATTGTAACAACCTTTCATTTAAAACATTTATATTGGCATAGGATTGTCTTAGTAGATTACCGTTAATGACAATCTTCTCCCTCGCACACTTTGATCTTTTATGTGGTGTTAGTCTATGGTATGGATTATTTCCGTAAATCTTTTTAACCCCCATCGCGCAAACAGCGTTTGGTATAAGTTTAACTTTTCTATCTGTGTGTCTGTCTTGTATCTGGGAGACTTGCCGAGCTAACAGATACAGATAAGAATAATTTTGTACAGACATAAAGAGACATTGTAAATTTATTTTGAAAAAACGATACCCTTGAAGTTCCTTGCTAATTCTTCTTCATGAAGGTTTTTCCGAACTGGCGGTAGTGTCATGCTTTATTGATATCAATAAGAATAAGTAATTGTCATTGTTAAGCAATAAATATTTGGATGATAATTTATCAGCAGTTCATCACCAATAATTTGTTTTCGTTTTATTTGTATGAATATTACTTTTGTTATTGTCGCAATAGTGTCGCTTCAAAATTATCGCTTATTAAATAAACATAAGGATATTATAGTGAATTACTATAGTGATTTACAAGTGATACTAACAATAATTTTATGCACAGTGCCATAGTAACTCTGCTACACGAATCAATTGGAGTTTCAAACCCTGAAAATCCTCGTTACCAAGAATTGCTACTGAAATGTTTCTGGAAGATTCTCAAGATGATCCCGAACTGGGATCCCAGTGCTATAGACTACGACGCAGTTATGTATAAAATACATCTGTTTTATAAGGCCTATCCGAATAACTATTGGAAACAAAATCCCGATATTAGTGATACACCATACAGGTATGATTAAGAAATTTCTTTTGGTATAAAGAAGAAAAATATACTATATTTCATATTATTCATATCTAATTATTGACTTGAATTTATAATTGCCATAACTGGATCAAATCTTTGATTTAGGAAATTCCATTTAGCTGCCGTAGTTGCTTTCGTTTTGTTCTAGGTAATAATTTCCTTATTTGCTTTTCTATTGAGTGTAATTTTGTAACTTACAGGATAATATTTTAAAGATATGTTGATGATGCTCCTTGAAAAATAATTAATTGCAATAAAACTTTGTTTTTTACAGAACTGTTAAAACGCTAGTCCACACACTAGTGAAAATGAAGGGTTCCTCTATATTGAGTCATTTAACCCAAATACCGGATATCAATGAGTCAGATCTACATGCATATTTACTGAAGGTTTTGAAGGTCAGGATTTTAATTTACGTATTAATACATTATAATATCTATTTAATTTTTTGCATTTTACAGTGGTTAAAGTTTCTATTTGCAGGCCACGTTTTGTATTATGTTTCTTGGTTAATAAGTGAATTCATGCTTAAAAGAGAACTAAAATATGACGACCGAGTGGTGTAGTGGTAAAGCCTTGCCTCATACGCCGAAGGTCCCAGGTTCGAGTCCTGGTCGGGGCATTCATTTGTGTGATGAACACAGATGTTTGTTCTCGGGTCATGTTTGTTTGTATTTATATAGTATTGTTCCCCCCCAGTTCGTTGTATGGTCATCCATAACACAAGCTCTGCTTACTTTGGGGCCATACAGTTGGTGTGTTTGCCTGGGAATTTATTTATTATTAATATTATGAAGTTCTTATTTCAATTATGTAAGAAGAAAACTTAAATAAATTAGATTGTAAATACTTTTAAATACATACCACATCTACTATGCCACAAAAAAACCAATAAATGACAGCTCACAGTATAACTTGTATATATTAAATAATATAGTTTTTAAAGTGGTGATATTCTTGTTTATTTGTCATTGTCATAATAATTTAAATAAGTGTTGTTGTATAATAGTAATATACACTATGTCCTTTCGAACTTTTATTACGATACACATACATAAAATATTAGACTACAATTTGAACAAATTAAATTATTACAATTTTAGACTACATAAGACTTTTTATAAACATTTTATCTTTATATATTTACAATTAAAAATGTAATTCCAGCAATTAAAACTGGACGACAAAAATGAGACTTTAACCCCTGATCCAGTACATGGGTCCTCGGCAATCAACAATCAAATGACGATATCTCAGCAGTTATCTGCAAATCGGTTACCTAGAGGAGTGCACGAACAATTGGCCAGCATTTTGAAAAGGATTGGCAGTAAGGACCAGAATAAGGAAGGGTTATCGCAGTTGTATGATTTGAGGGTAAGTAAATATATCCTTGAAGCGCGTATAATTAATTTTACTAAGTGCGTACATATTCTTGGGGAAATAGCAAGACAGTTATATTGTTTCGGCATAGAAAATAATATTTGTCTGGCTTCTTAAGGTGACTCTTGATGTTTGTTAAGATAGGCCTTAATTAAGAAGCATAATGTCTGGGTTTGAAATTATTGCTACTGAAGTGTGTACCAGATCTTTCTTTTTGTTCAAATATGAAATTCACAAATGTGGGGAATATAGTCACATATTTGGGTCGGCATTAAATCTTGAACATGTTTTCGTAACTTGTATAAAGGGTATATAAAATAACCGATCGGCAATTTATTGCTGTATACATAATTGGTTCAACATATAATGTTGTCCCGAATGTGCGGGCCCGATAGCGCCCCTAAGTAAACTATAAAGAAAATGTTGCTCTTGAATTTTGTGGGAGTGAAACAAACCAAATATTTTTTTTGAATAAAATACATCTTTAAATTGTCTTACAGGAGCGACACCCAGAAGTAGACATTTGGACATTCATGCAAGGCTCATCGTTCTACTTTAGAAACTACGTGGAGCGTGGTTTGCGAGAAGTGGCAGATCAGAGGAAAATCGCTAAAGTGCCCATTTTTAAACATGACTACAATACTAATAATGTTGGTGAGTTGATTTGTTAGGATTTATTGGTTGGTTTATGCTCTCGCGGTTACGTAAACTATTATTTAAGGAATTAACGGGGTTCTTACCAATATTTAGATTTTTATTAAAATCGAGTTTCCGATATTTCGGTGCTTTTGCATGCGCGGTGATCGTGATGTTTATACAGGGTGTCCCAAAGGTCGACGTCAAGCCGAAACCAGGTGACAGGCTAGGTCATAATAGATATCAGAAATACAATGTGAAAAAAATTTATGTCATGTATTTTTCTAATTAAAGAGCATTTTTGTTTTTTTTTTTTAATTGTGTTTTTTTTGGTGTCAGTCTTTGAACTGCTGTTGCTATAAATCTTTATTTTTGCCAATTTTTCTTTTCTGTAACGGATTACCGTTACATTAAATTTCAAACCAACTGCTCCAGCTAGAAAGAGAATGTCAATTTATGCCGAACCAAGTATTCAAAATTAATTTTTTGCACTACTTTAACTGCCTGTAGGTACTAAAAAAAATGTACTACGCCATTTTGGTAAGTAACAGTTTGACGTCGTTCTTTGGGACACACTGTATAGTGTTGCTCCATGACTGAAATGACACGTTGATTATTAATTATTAAATCAAATTTCAGTTTTACTTTCTGTAACTAGAACATTTGGTGTAACGTTTGTCATCGATTTATTGCCTACATTCTTAGCTATAAAATGGGACCTCTTTTGTGTTTGTAGGGCCTCTAAATTTAGATATTATTAAATTAATCACTTTCGTATAAGAGTATGCAAAGTCTTATAACTCCTAAAGGGTACGTATTAGAGCACCTAAAATTAAAATATCTAAAGGTAAAATCTTGATGTAAAAAAACCCCAAAATTACAATACCTGATGGTTGGTTGACCTAAATTCAAAATAATGAAAGTTCTAAATGTCGAACGATTCTTATATCGAAGACCATAAACCTTAACTTCTCAATACCTAAACTTGCAATTTCTAAAGATATAATCCCTAATGGTGAAACCATTAATCAACTTCATCGACTTGAACTTTAATTGCACCTTTTTGACTTTTAAACACAGATATATATACTTTTGTTTCCCGTAACTTTTTAACTGCTATTGTTAAAATATTAATTATAAAACACCTCGTGACGTGATGGTTGTTTGAACCAAATTGAACTAAAGTCGCTTTTCGTGAAAAGCTGGAAATGGTACTTAATTTGGTCATGGCGTTTATTAACTACATACAAACCTAACCTAACCAAATTGAACGGGTGCGTCTTATTTCATATAAACTTTTAAAGCTTAATTAATAAAATTATCTAAACCCAGATACTCCTGAAAATTTTTATTGTGTCGGATTATCATAATTTTTAAGAATTAGCCATAAAATCCTTGATGTATTATGGAAAAAATATATCTTTTGTGGAAATCTGGGAAAACGGTGTATTATCTTTACCAGATTCAGAAAAAACTTTGTAAACAATGAAACGTCAATGACCCTTTGGTATTTTAGTGATGTTACCCATACTGATTATTGAATTATTAAATCTAATCGCTTTGGGAAAGTGATAATCGACATCAACAAATCAACAAAATTATTTTTCTGTCAAAAATATAGTTTCTTTTTATTAATGTAATAGAATTAACAATCAGTCTTCTTTATATTTTTAAAATAATAGAATCAGACTAAACAAAAATAAACTAAATGTTATATTTTCTTTCCAGATTACACAATCAAAACAAAAAAAGAAATTAAATGCACTTCTAAAATCAATTTATATTTTTTATTCATATTATACAAGAGTTACTCTTTAATCAGTCTTTGTATTACTCAGAATCAGTCACATTTACTGCATAATTAGTATGACATTCCTCAAAACAAGCAGGGCAAAGACGATTTTTGCAAATCTTATACCTAAACCTCGTTTCCTTGCGCTTTTTCTTTTTGCTGCACAGAAGGCAATTAAGGTATTTAATGTTCCTCTTTGAATTTTCTGTAGTCGGAATGTCTTCAGGCCAGTGACCATTGTAAACTTTCTTTGCTGGCTGTTGCCTTGGCCCTGGCCTTTCGATTTTAGCTCTATCATTTGTGCGTCTACTGGAATAAATACTTCCTATTCTGATAATATCTGTGCCCTTTAAGTTACAATCGACTTACAGTCGAGTTACAGTCATCTGCATAATTAGCTTATTCCGATAGCTCTAAAAGTTTGCCCTTCTAGGTAGTTTGCAATCAGGCATTAAAGCTGACCTCCCCTGTGAATGAGGGGTATGCGTACGCGCTACAGATATGGGTTTGCCATCATAAACCCAGTTTAAAGTTGCCACATAAAAAAATAACGATTGAAATTAATATTAATGTACAATGTAGTTTTATGAATTAGAATAAAAAAAAATAAAAGTAAACATATTTAATTTAAAAAAGGAAATTTTTTCTCCCGAATAGGCCTTATTATACCAAAAAACGACACATTCTAGTGGTACATTAATTCACGGAACTATAAGCGAACGAATTATGCTCAAAACTCACCTAATAAAAGAATCAGTAACAACCACAATGTTGTTCCAACGGCAAAAAGTCTTTGTAAACTATAATTTTACTAAATTACACTGAAAGTAAAAACATTCATTATTACATAAACATATTTATCTGAGCGATTTAGTCCTATCGGATCTTGTTGTATCGATCCATCAAAATGTCGATACGAATCGGGAATCGATACCTGTCCTTCATTCATTTTCATTTTATGTCGATCGTTATCCCTAATGTTTGTATTAAAAAAAAGAAATAACCTCAATTTTTTTTTATCTAATTGTAGTTTTTTTAGTTTTAGTCCAAGTACTACTTAAAAGTTGTTTAATAAAAGGGCGGCAGTGTTTTATGAGTTACTGGTGTGCAATTTTAGTGTCTTGGAAGTGGGGTTCTTGATGAAATTTACGAATTTTTACCGGCAATGGTTTGTTTACAAACTTTTTTTTTAATATGGTATACTCTATAGTTTATACACAACACTAGTACAATGTACTACTTTCATGTATGCTTTGTAAATTAAGCAACAGTTTCATGGCATTTATTTTAAATTAACCACTACGACAAAAATAAATGGAATACTGGCAAAATAATATAATTACATGGTGGCGGTATGATAAGCCTCAAAACAAATTTTGAGGTGCATTGCATTTTTTTTAAAAAATTTGGCGTGTTTGTGACGAAATGAGCAGCGTAATTCTCTGGATTTCTCTGTATCTAAAAATATGGTCGATACCTTCTTACCTGGAAGACTCTTGGTAGCTTCCAGCGGTACGACCAGACTTCCGTTGAACCTTTCTAAAGGTGTCTAATATTGCGGTAGCTACACTCCTGCGAAATTTTAAATGATCGAGTCGCCTTTATTGTACTGGTATCTTAGCCAGAATTTCCATGGCAAGGTTCAAACCAGTTGACGTAGCCCAAACGGGTAACACCCACCCAAAACTTATATCCCCATCTAATGGGTTTCCCTCGAAGAAACAAGGGTGCCCACCGTAGTATGGCACCATCGCTGTGTGTGCTAGGTGGTCGTTTGTGTAGAACTAGTAGATCGGCTAGCTAGACGGTCAATCCTCTGACTTTTTGCAAGTTCATGTAATGGCACGTCATCTCCTTGACTATCTGAAGACCCGTAATGAATATCCGCTTGAACTCCTAGTTGTGAACTAGGTAAATTATGCAACAAGATTACATTTTCATCCCCCGAATCTTCGTCAGTAACGTCAGCATTACTATTTTCAGGCGGGAATATAAACAAAAAATCTGGTACAGGTGAATCATCGTTACTTTCCAGCTCCTCCAAAACTTCATGCAGCCTCATACCTTGTGTCCTAAAATGAAAATAAAAAATTATTACTTGTGCGAAGGCTAAAATAGTACATTTTACTACTGGCGGTTATAAACACTAGATTTCCTACGTTATAAATTTTTAGTAAAATGTCTGAACCAATGGAATTTGATATAAATGTGTAGTGTATGTTATCAATATTACGATTTATAAAAATGATCTATGTAACTAGTAAATTTAACATTATTACTTACCTTGATAAACTCATCGTTAAAAGCGGCTGGAACTCGTAAGTAAATATAAATAACGTAATTAATCCCTATCGGATATTGTAACGTACACTAAGTCGACAAAGAACTCATCTATCATTTGCATAAATGAAAAAAATAAAAGTACCCACATCTTCGTTAATATTTTTTTAAAGTATGTGTTGTTTTAAAACGAGACTGGTATAAAGGGGGTTAAATTATATATTTTATACGATATGCTAATATTTTTTTTTTCCTTTATTTTTAGATGTAAGCAATGAAAACGATGAAAAATCACATGTTATGTTCTTGGAAAGGTTGAAAGCTTTGCAGGTAAGACCTCACTTAATAACTTAAAATTATCAATATACCTTACCTACTAGTTTTAAAAATGGATGCTCATTAAAATAAATTTGCAATATTTCAGGCGAAAGCTGGATTTAAAACGACCACTATGTCAGAACGATCACCATCAGATAATAAAACTTTGGTGGATTCGATGAATGAAAATACTTTGCAAAGACATACTATTGATCCACAGTTAGAGGTATGTGTAGATATTACTAATCAAGTGAATGCAATTAGTTTTTAATTTGAATTTAAAAAAAATATATATTTTATCCAGAATTTTCTATTCAAGAAAATTTTAACATAAGTTTAGCTCAATAATAGGCTTCATACAGAACTGAATTAGTATAGTTTTTTCTTTAAATTTCATATCCACTAAATATCAATTGTGTTGAAGTTTTGGATTGCTCTACCACTTTTATTTAGTATCTTCTCCACTACTCATAGTAATAAAGTGAAATAAAAGTTATTTTTACCAACTTTTTTCTTGCAATGTTTTTCGGTATTTTATATTTATCATTACTGTTATATCATTAGAAAGTTACATATGTAAAACCACGCTGCGAAGCTGCTTGCAGCATGAAGTGAAAAGGGATTTAAAAAGTATTAACAGAATTTCACATTATTGCATTACAAAATTAAGTAAACACCGTAGTTATGATCAAATAAAAAATTAATGGTTTAGAAAGTAATTTATAATTATCTATGCTTACAGTTCCACACAAGCCCGACCGCCCCACAAAAAAACGAAGCAAACATGGATGCCATCCGCCTTAAATTAGAACAAATTAAAAGTGCCTCCAAGAGATAAGGCTGTCCCGCTCGTTCTCAAGTCGGCACGATAGCTCTTTCTCTCTCTCACGGTATTACGTTACTACGTGTTTAATTTCAAATTTTACGTCGAATTTACCGTACTCTTACAGTGAAACACATGTTTTATGTCAAAAATACCCCTGTTTTTCAATTTATCTCTTAAGCCGTTGAAGTCTAATAATAAATTAATGTTAATAAACAAAAAAACTTGGCCATTTGTTGGTAACATTTTAACCGTGAATTAGTGCCGTCTTAAATTTAAGTATTTGACAATATTTCATGCTCTATATACTGAAAAAACAGGGTATGATTGCTTATTAAAGTCAATACGGGGCGGCTTTTAAAAATCCAATACAACTTTAAAATGTTTGAAACTCCACAGATGGAATCTTATATGTATAATTATTATTAGCGAAATTTGTATCTTTAGTATATGTTAGTCCAATGATTTCATCACTATTTACATATATTTCACTATTGCTATTCTACCACACTATTGAAAAGATTCGGAAGTGTACATGTCAGAATGCTTGCCAATATCAGACATGCGAAGTATTTTGTAACTTTTGATTCATACTGATATTCTGTAGCAGATATTCATTGTAGTATTACATTTTAGACAAAACTCAGGGATAGAGTTAAATTTGAAAAAAAAGAAAAAAAAATGTTAATATTTGTAAAACGACTAAATTAAGTGAAACTAGGTATATCTGTGTTATAAATCCGCCTCTAAAGGATCTCTTTTATGTGAAAATTTGATGTGATGATAAAAAGTTATGTGATGATAATAGTTATAAAACATGTATTTTTTTAATACATTACCACTGGTGCGGTAACCTTTTACGTGGTTTTGAATGCTGTTATTATATTGCTTATGTATTTGTAAATTACTAAGGTTGATTCATAAGAAATTCTGAGATATGATTACCTTTTAATGTTGTTTTTTTAGAATTGCTAATGTGTGTACACATATTAATACCATTGGAGCAATTGCGTCTTTCCCGTTATTCTTGTGAAGTGGATCTATTTAACACAGATATAGCATTATTTTGATGTGTCATCATATCATCAGTTTAATGAGTTGCTTTTACACCATGTTATCTGTTAATGGTTCATACGATAAAATTTTTTTTCTTTACATACTTATTTCAATAATAAACAATATATATATTTGTATTAAAAAATAATCGGAAAATACAAAAACATAGAAACATAATCGTACTTAGTGAGAGGGTCAAAGTGGTGGTCAATTTGGTTTTCATTAAATACGGAAAACCAGTATTGACGTTGAAACTGTGTCGATTTATGTTTGTGTAAAATATATTTAATTATTAAAATTTAAGCAATTTTTACTGACTATTGTATTCTATAAAGTTTTGTTTGAGTAGGGTTTTCGTGTTGAGTTATATAATATTGTATTTAGTTTAAATGAGTTTAATAAAGACTGTTTCCTTTTATTAGTTATGCAAACGAATACTCATCGTGTATTATGTTCTTAATTTTTATAAGCATGTAGAACTATGGTGTACCTGGCGAATATTTGACAACTGTTGCCATATTCTAACTCAGAGCTTAAATTAATTTCATTTGATTACAATGTCTTCGACATGTAATATTATTGAATATTTCTTGATTTATTAAAAAATATTATGAATCATCCAGTAGGTTTTTTTTTAAAAATCTTGAGGCTGAGATGCGACATTTCATTTCACTAACAACTTAGGTAGTAACAAACATTCCCTCCAGTATTGGTTATTTTGGTACAAATTTTACTTCAAATCATGATATTTTGTCTCATCATATTCACACATTAATTTTCGACAGTATCTGTTGAAAAAAAACCAGATACATGGTGCATCTCATCTTGACTTATTTTTCAGGATTGCATATTTTTGAAACATTAAAGATCTACTTTCTTTATGATTTGCTTTTATGTATTACTTTTGACATTAACAAGTGCGCATTTATTGATTGTAAATTAATGTACTAAAATCATGATGTATTTCATTGTACTTTATATAACAAATAAAGATCATACAGCATATTATGTTCTTTTTTTGTAAAACTTTTTACGTACCTGAATACCCAACAATGATTTTCTAATTGATTTCGATGATATTGTTACGGAAGTGGGTTACGAGATTGGAGGCAAACACGATTCTAAAAGATGATGCTTAATTTTTTGCCAATGGTGACAGGGTCTTGAGACAATGTTGATCTTCACATGACGTGACTTCGTTGGCGTTGTACAGACCTTGGCTTTCCACACTACGAGCTTCTGTAACTGTGAAAGGATCTTGCCACGTTGATCTTCACATGACGTGACTTCGTTGGCGTTGTACAGACCTTGAGTTTCCACACTACGAGCTTCTGTAACTGTGAAAGGATCTTGCCACGTTGATCTTCACATGACGTGACTTCGTTGGCGTTGTACAGACCTTGACTTTCCACACTACGAGCTTCTGTAACTGTGAAAGGATCTTGCCACGTTGATCTTCACATTACGTGACTTCGTTGGCGTTGTACAGACCTTGACTTTCCACACTACGAGCTTCTGTAACTGTGAAAGGATCTTGCCACGTTGATCTTCACATGACGTGACTTCGTTGGCGTTGTACAGACCTTGACTTTCCACACTACGAGCTTCTGTAACTGTGAAAGGATCTTGCCACGTTGATCTTCACATGACGTGACTTCGTTGGCGTTGTACAGACCTTGACTTTCCACACTACGAGCTTCTGTAACTGTGAAAGGATCTTGCCACGTTGATCTTCACATGACGTGACTTCGTTGGCGTTGTACAGACCTTGACTTTCCACACTACGAGCTTCTGTAACTGTGAAAGGATCTTGCCACGTTGATCTTCACATGACGTGACTTCGTTGGCGTTGTACAGACCTTGACTTTCCACACTACGAGCTTCTGTAACTGTGAAAGGATCTTGCCACGTTGATCTTCACATTACGTGACTTCGTTGGCGTTGTACAGACCTTGACTTTCCACACTACGAGCTTCTGTAACTGTGAAAGGATCTTGCCACGTTGATCTTCACATGACGTGACTTCGTTGGCGTTGTACAGACCTTGACTTTCCACACTACGAGCTTCTGTAACTGTGAAAGGATCTTGCCACGTTGATCTTCACATGACGTGACTTCGTTGGCGTTGTACAGACCTTGACTTTCCACACTACGAGCTTCTGTAACTGTGAAAGGATCTTGCCACGTTGATCTTCACATGACGTGACTTCGTTGGCGTTGTACAGACCTTGACTTTCCACACTACGAGCTTCTGTAACTGTGAAAGGATCTTGCCACGTTGATCTTCACATGACGTGACTTCGTTGGCGTTGTACAGACCTTGACTTTCCACACTACGAGCTTCTGTAACTGTGAAAGGATCTTGCCACGTTGATCTTCACATGACGTGACTTCGACGGTGTCGTACAGACCTTGACTTTCCACACTACGAGCTTCTGTAACTGTGAAAGGATCTTGCCACGTTGATATTCACATTACGTGACTTCGTTGGCGTTGTACAGACCTTGACTTTCCACACTACGAGCTTCTGTAACTGTGAAAGGATCTTGCCACGTTGATCTTCACATGACGTGACTTCGTTGGCGTTGTACAGACCTTGACTTTCCACACTACGAGCTTCTGTAACTGTGAAAGGATCTTGCCACGTTGATCTTCACATGACGTGACTTCGTTGGCGTTGTACAGACCTTGACTTTCCACACTACGAGCTTCTGTAACTGTGAAAGGATCTTGCCACGTTGATCTTCACATGACGTGACTTCGTTGGCGTTGTACAGACCTTGACTTTCCACACTACGAGCTTCTGTAACTGTGAAAGGATCTTGCCACGTTGATCTTCACATTACGTGACTTCGTTGGCGTTGTACAGACCTTGACTTTCCACACTACGAGCTTCTGTAACTGTGAAAGGATCTTGCCACGTTGATCTTCACATTACGTGACTTCGTTGGCGTTGTACAGACCTTGACTTTCCACACTACGAGCTTCTGTAACTGTGAAAGGATCTTGCCACGTTGATCTTCACATGACGTGACTTCGTTGGCGTTGTACAGACCTTGAGTTTCCACACTACGAGCTTCTGTAACTGTGAAAGGATCTTGCCACGTTGATCTTCACATGACGTGACTTCGTTGGCGTTGTACAAACCTTGACTTTCCACACTACGAGCTTCTGTAACTGTGAAAGGATCTTGCCACGTTGATCTTCACATGACGTGACTTCGTTGGCGTTGTACAGACCTTGACTTTCCACACTACGAGCTTCTGTAACTGTGAAAGGATCTTGCCACGTTGATCTTCACATGACGTGACTTCGTTGGCGTTGTACAGACCTTGACTTTCCACACTACGAGCTTCTGTAACTGTGAAAGGATCTTGCCACGTTGATCTTCACATGACGTGACTTCGACGGTGTCGTACAGACCTTGACTTTCCACACTACGAGCTTCTGTAACTGTGAAAGGATCTTGCCACGTTGATATTCACATTACGTGACTTCGTTGGCGTTGTACAGACCTTGACTTTCCACACTACGAGCTTCTGTAACTGTGAAAGGATCTTGCCACGTTGATCTTCACATGACGTGACTTCGTTGGCGTTGTACAGACCTTGACTTTCCACACTACGAGCTTCTGTAACTGTGAAAGGATCTTGCCACGTTGATCTTCACATGACGTGACTTCGTTGGCGTTGTACAGACCTTGACTTTCCACACTACGAGCTTCTGTAACTGTGAAAGGATCTTGCCACGTTGATCTTCACATGACGTGACTTCGTTGGCGTTGTACAGACCTTGACTTTCCACACTACGAGCTTCTGTAACTGTGAAAGGATCTTGCCACGTTGATCTTCACATTACGTGACTTCGTTGGCGTTGTACAGACCTTGACTTTCCACACTACGAGCTTCTGTAACTGTGAAAGGATCTTGCCACGTTGATCTTCACATTACGTGACTTCGTTGGCGTTGTACAGACCTTGACTTTCCACACTACGAGCTTCTGTAACTGTGAAAGGATCTTGCCACGTTGATCTTCACATGACGTGACTTCGTTGGCGTTGTACAGACCTTGAGTTTCCACACTACGAGCTTCTGTAACTGTGAAAGGATCTTGCCACGTTGATCTTCACATGACGTGACTTCGTTGGCGTTGTACAAACCTTGACTTTCCACACTACGAGCTTCTGTAACTGTGAAAGGATCTTGCCACGTTGATCTTCACATGACGTGACTTCGTTGGCGTTGTACAGACCTTGACTTTCCACACTACGAGCTTCTGTAACTGTGAAAGGATCTTGCCACGTTGATCTTCACATGACGTGACTTCGTTGGCGTTGTACAGACCTTGACTTTCCACACTACGAGCTTCTGTAACTGTGAAAGGATCTTGCCACGTTGATCTTCACATTACGTGACTTCGTTGGCGTTGTACAGACCTTGACTTTCCACACTACGAGCTTCTGTAACTGTGAAAGGATCTTGCCACGTTGATCTTCACATGACGTGACTTCGTTGGCGTTGTACAGACCTTGACTTTCCACACTACGAGCTTCTGTAACTGTGAAAGGATCTTGCCACGTTGATCTTCACATTACGTGACTTCGTTGGCGTTGTACAGACCTTGACTTTCCACACTACGAGCTTCTGTAACTGTGAAAGGATCTTGCCACGTTGATCTTCACATGACGTGACTTCGTTGGCGTTGTACAGACCTTGACTTTCCACACTACGAGCTTCTGTAACTGTGAAAGGATCTTGCCACGTCGATCTTCACATTACGTGACTTCGTTGGCGTTGTACAGACCTTGACTTTCCACACTACGAGCTTCTGTAACTGTGAAAGGATCTTGCCACATTGATCTTCACATGACGTGACTTCGTTGGCGTTGTACAGACCTTGACTTTCCACACTACGAGCTTCTGTAACTGTGAAAGGATCTTGCCACGTTGATCTTCACATTACGTGACTTCGTTGGCGTTGTACAGACCTTGACTTTCCACACTACGAGCTTCTGTAACTGTGAAAGGATCTTGCCACGTTGATCTTCACATTACGTGACTTCGTTGGCGTTGTACAGACCTTGACTTTCCACACTACGAGCTTTTGTAACTGTGAAAGGATCT
Organism: Marasmarcha lunaedactyla; assembly: GCA_923062675.1. Lineage (NCBI taxonomy): Eukaryota > Metazoa > Arthropoda > Insecta > Lepidoptera > Pterophoridae > Marasmarcha > Marasmarcha lunaedactyla. The sequence goes on from OV281358.1 coordinate 9,887,688, forward strand.
TGCCACGTTGATCTTCACATTACGTGACTTCGTTGGCGTTGTACAGACCTTGACTTTCCACACTACGAGCTTCTGTAACTGTGAAAGGATCTTGCCACGTTGATCTTCACATTACGTGACTTCGTTGGCGTTGTACAGACCTTGACTTTCCACACTACGAGCTTCTGTAACTGTGAAAGGATCTTGCCACGTTGATCTTCACATGACGTGACTTCGTTGGCGTTGTACAGACCTTGACTTTCCACACTACGAGCTTCTGTAACTGTGAAAGGATCTTGCCACGTTGATCTTCACATGACGTGACTTCGACGGTGTCGTACAGACCTTGACTTTCCACACTACGAGCTTCTGTAACTGTGAAAGGATCTTGCCACGTTGATCTTCACATGACGTGACTTCGACGGTGTCGTACAGACCTTGACTTTCCACACTACGAGCTTCTGTAACTGTGAAAGGATCTTGCCACGTTGATCTTCACATTACGTGACTTCGTTGGCGTTGTACAGACCTTGACTTTCCACACTACGAGCTTCTGTAACTGTGAAAGGATCTTGCCACGTTGATCTTCACATGACGTGACTTCGACGGTGTCGTACAGACCTTGACTTTCCACACTACGAGCTTCTGTACCTGTGAAAGGATCTTACCACGTTGATCGTCACATTACGTGACTTCGACGCTGTCGTACAGACCCTCGTTTTCTCGCTACGACTTTTGGCACTAGTGCCTTTCCACCACGTGCCACATCTTAAGTCGATGTAGGAGGTGGTCTTCTTCGCACAGACATTAACCACACGTATTTCGACTTCGTACACCTCTTCTTCACTACAGTTTCCTTTTTTCTTTACTCTTCTGCACACTTCAGCCGACTCCCGGCTACTCGCAACTCTATCGCTAAAAAGGACAGACGGGAGCGCTAGCTCGCATCTACGACCCGCAATGCAAAAGAGTTCGTTCAGCTGTATATTGCAAAGGTTGCCTGTTTTCAACTTAACTGCATTTTCATAAAACGGGCCTTTGAAAAAAAAATAGTATAGGGTTCAATTCTCCATCATTGTTAATCAGGCACTTTTAAAGATAAACTTTTACTAAAATATGTATTTTTGTACGCTTTAATTTGCTACAACTAACTCAAAATAGTTCGTCTAGTTCTTAAACGATGCAAAAGGGTTCGTCATGTTTCGATTCAACCCGTTTAAAAAAAATTGTAAAATTTGATTTGAAAATAGAATGCAGACCAGTGGCGTGAAATAATACGGAGTGGTGAATCTAAATTTGAGGTGACGATGTACGGAAAATAGGTATCAGAAATAAAGATGAAGCATTCCATTACGTTTGTATCAAAAAAATAGTGAAGTTTCGTGGATCGGTAATTATATGGGGCTGCATGTCAGAACAAGGTCTAGGTCGTGTACATTTTGTAGAAGGAACAGTTAATGCAGTAGAGTAACAAAGCATTCTGGAAACAAATCTCGTGCCCTCGATTCCAACGTTGAAAGATCGTAATGCTTACTGCTTCCTGCTTCCTATGGTGGAAAATGAAGAAAATGCTGCGCAAGTAACCAGCAAGGTCTAAAAGCAACCTAAAGGAAAAAATTAAATCTCTCTGGGACTCGATAACAACACAACAATGTGAAGAATTGGTAGCAACTATGCGACGAAGAATAATGGCCGTGATCGATGCTAAAGGTGACGCCACTGAGTGGTAGACGAACTATTTTGCGCCGTTGAATGCGATGGACGAAGTTTATTGCATGGATGGTTCCCCACGAATTTATTATATTTTATTTAAATAGGAAAATACTTTGTAACTTTTTTATATTGAAAATAAACTTCATTAAGTGTTCAAAACCACTGTGTATTTGTTGAAATAATAAAGTTAAAATTATTTATCTAAATTTTATTTCGAATATTAAGACACTAATATTTGGCACTCAACAAACTCTTTTGCATTGGGGCTCGTGTTATCCCCTCACGTGACCGTTCTAGCTCGCGCTTTTCGGTGGCTTCATCTACATCTAATCAAACACAAGCATGGATTGGGATATCGAAATCCCCGCTCAACCCCTCGAGTCCAAAGAGGGATGCTGCGGCGTCGTCGCCAAACGACAAAAAAGGGCTAAACCCTCATCTAGTCCAAAACCCCCAAAAAGCGGGCCCCACAGTCTCCTAGGGTACTCGCATCCAACAGTAGGGGAGCCCACGGTGCTAAATGGGGATTTACTCGAGCGTCATAATATAACCTATTGCGTTGCAAAGCATAGATGATAAGAATAAAAAGAATGTTATATATTGTATACCTTTTCATCGGTAGGGGAATCGGCTATAGATTTTCAAATATAAAATACTGTTGCATGGACATACTCGAGCGCGTTAGATATTGGTAGCATCAATGTCCTACGTATAATATACGTATGTTAATCTAATCGTTTGCATAATGTGGCCGTACGTAGATAAGGGTTGAAAATGAGAAAAAAAAATTTTTATCGAGCGCGTCAGATTTACTAAGGCGTTGTTAAGGGAACCTTAAAGTCTGACGATTTCGATGTGACGCAAACTCGAGGCCATGTGCAAAAAAATCGCCATCTTGAATACTCAAGCGCGTCAGATTAAGATATATGGTTCATCTTAATGTCCTAAACTTGCTGTCTCATAATCTGACTATTATCTAGAGGAATTCGCCAAATCTGACCAAAAAAATTTTTGTAAAATTTTTTTAAATCCTTGAACTAAATTAATTGAAAAGCTCAGGAAATAGCAAGTAAATACAAGAGTATATGTTTTTTAAGATAAATACTTGTGTTAGAAATTAATAGAAAATAATTTACAAAAGTTCTAAAAAAATTCATTTTTTAATAATTAATTGATTAATTCATTGAATCAATCATCATCTTCATTAGTAGAATCTGCTTCCTCTTCTGGCTCGATTTCATCCTTAGACTGCGTATCTGTAACAAAATTTAATAAAAAACGTGTTTCTTTGATTATTGGAGAAAAGATATACCTGATTCTGGAGTATCCTCAAAAATATCAGGCATTATGACTACATCTTCATACGCTTTTGGTAAATGATCACCTGCGAACCAGCCCATTTTGAACTTTCCGTCGACAACTTTCCATCCATAGTCCGTTGGTAAAAGATCAATAATATTTGCATTTATTCATTCATACGCATGTAATGAATCTTGTGCGTAAAACTTGCTGGAGTAACTCCGATTGACAGGGTGGCAAGTTGTACGCATCGTAATTTCAGACACTCAAGGAGAAGGGTTGTGATTTGTCTTATACTTTGTACGTCTTATTGAAGATGACAATCCTGGCCTGATTGACATCGTCTAACTTCTTCAACCCATACAAATGGCAATTAAGACTGTATGATGTTAAAAGAATCCTGCACATTATGCTCCTTTGATCCCAAATCCAGAAAAGCTTCTTGGAAAATTTCTGAATTCATCAGAAATTGCAAAGGTTTCTTTTTTCCTCGTCGGTACAATGCTGGGTTGAAATAGCAACCAGTGAACGCATGCAAAGCTATAATAATAATAATAATAAATATTTCTAACAATCACACCACATTATCTAGCCCAAATTAAGTATCATTAAGAACTTGTGTTATGGATACTATAACACACAACGATAAATAAACTTAAGAAATATATAAACACACATAGATTTTTCTAATATTTAAATATTAAAAATAAACTTAAATAAATAATAATAAACATACATACACATCCATGACGAGAGAGAGTAATACATAGAGAAAGAGTGAGAGAGGAATAGAAACGCGAAGAGGGGAATATAAGCATCACGCAGCTGCACGCATTAAACTTTATCGACGAATTTTTGTTATTTCGGATTGTGGAAATCGTCAGATTATGTATTTTTCGTTATCCTTGAATTATATCTTTCAAAATAAAAAAAAATTTAGTTACGCTCGAGAATGTGGAGATGACGTTTTTTTTTTACAACTACGTAGCCCTCCCCTTTCTTTACGTCACTCTTAAAACGTCAGATTAGTGGAATATACACTTTTTAGCATGTAAATAATTCACCCTACCTTAATCTGACGCGCTCGAGAATTTCTGATGATCAATTTTTTTTCACTAATCAAATCAAATCAAATCAAATCAAATCAATTTATTTGCAAAATATGGTCGATACAGTAGGTGTTTAATTATTTAAGTACAGCATATTTAACCGTGTCAAACGGTGTGCAAATCTTTGCGACGTCATATAATCAGACCTTAATCAAACTATCAATTAATAAATTTAAAATGTCAACATCAACAATGAAAAACTTATAATCATTATTTAAGCTAAGGACTTAAATCTATGATAAAAATTCATTTAATGAGTAGTAACCCTTATCTAATAAATAATTAAATAAATTTATTTTAAATAGTCTAAATGTCAAGTTCTTAATATTATGTGGTATTTTATTATAGATACGCACAGCCATACAATAAACATTTTTTGAAAATATATTAAGTCGTTGAGCAGGTACATATAGTTTATGTTTATGTCTTCCTCTGCAATTAAACATTTCATTATTTCTTTTAAAATATTCTGGATGAGCTCGTACAAATACGCAAATCTCAAAAATATACAAGCAGGGCACAGGTCGTATCCTTAGTTTTTTAAAAAGAGGTTTACAATGGTCAATATACCCAGCACCACACAGTATTCTAATACATTTTTTTTGTGCACGAAATACTTTATTTATATCAACGCAATTTCCCCATAAAACAATCCCATACCTTAAAATAGATGATATATATCCATGATAGGCGAGGAGGGCTGCTCTTGTACCGGATACCTCTTTGATACGTCTTAATACATATACATATTTGTCAATCCTATTTTTTACATCCATTACATGAGCTTTCCAATTGCAGTATTTGTCTAAAGTAAAACCTAAAAACTTTGTAGCATTTACACTGTCAATTTTAGAACCATTATAGTTTACACATAATTCGGGAACTTTCATATTGATTGTATTAAATTGAATTATATTTGTTTTCGATAAATTAATATTTAAATTATTCGCATTAAGCCAGTCTATTACCTTTGTCAGAGCTAATTCAATTTCAGGAGGTCACGGGCATTTACAGAATTAATTAAAATTGTTATGTCATCAGCAAATAAAAAACATTCATTGGTCATGTGTTTGGGTAAATCATTGATATATAAAATAAATAAAAGCGGTCCCAAAACACTACCTTGCGGTACACCTGTACCATTTACAAGAAATTTGGATCTATGGCTTATTCGATGTTTATGTAATCTGATCCTTTATCCTGGACGAGCGGCCTTATATATGGGACTCATGTTTGGTGGAGGTACTTAAACGGGTACAAGGTATCCCCCTGTATATTAATCTGCCGCGCTTTGTTAAATCTCGAAGTCACCGCTTGGGCTCCCCTACTACAATCTAGCCCACCCCGAGGCCAAGCAGACCGGTTGATATCTGCCACCAATTTTCATCTGCGACAAAGCGGCGTGGACATCTGTGTCCACACATATGTCCCTGAACAAAATGGAATACACCCATGATAATATCGCTCTATAGCCGCCGGATACCTATATATCCGCGTGGCCACGGTTTCGCCAGCGGATCATAGGGCGCTCTCTAAATACAAAGCGCTTATCGTGAACGTCCAGAAATTAAATAAATTAAACTTTTAAATGGCGGACTCTAAGATAAAACCATGGTCCCTCAGTATCAGCTACTTCAACACCAATGGTTTACAACATCAGCGGAATGAAAGTCACGAATTCGTTCGTGAATTTAAATCGACATCTTACTTGTGCAGCAAACCTTTTAGAAACCTAGTCACAAGGACTCTAAAATAGCAAAGTATGAGGGTGGATTGAAAAGTTCGCGGCCTAAATAAGAAAATACAGGAATAATGCAATTTTTTATATTTATTTTTCTACATACTCTCCTACTAGATCACAGCACTTAGTCCAGCAGACCTCCAAAGCCCTGAAGGCCTACCATTAACTTTTCGTTAGCCATTCAATTCCGATGCAATCCAGTTTAGGTACCTAAACTGAATCGCTAAGATTCGTACCATGAAGTGCCTTTAGCTAACTGGCGTTTGAATAGCTCACGGAGGAATGAAAGATCGAAATCTGTCTGTGGTCCGCGTGTGAGAAAGAGATGATGCTGTACACTCGTTGCATAAGTCTGTCTTTTTTACTCGAACCATATGCGTTGCGTTTCGAAATCTAGTTGATATGATTTTAGCGGTGTTTTTTGTGTAAAAATAACAACAAATATATTTTAAAATTGCGCTTTTTAGTGTCAAATTATATACCATAAGCCCGTTTTAGTACTCCTTAAATAATAGAAATTTATATAATTCTTTAAATTACAAATAATTAAAGGTTTCCTTAGAGTTGTAAAAATAAATTAATTATGACGAGTTTAGAACGCACCCAACTTGACTTCTACCTTTGTCTCTACTGATAAATCAGCTGATTTTGTTGGATTTTTCAACAATGGGCTCAGCTCATCACACGTTTCTAATACCAATCGTTTAGACAACCGATATCCTTTTTGTATATTCTTCATCTTCCAAATAAAAGGGGTCCGATTGTTTCCGTGTTGTGTTTATTTCATTATCATTTTCCAAGAAAATAAAAAAGACTAATTCGTCAGACATCTACAATAAAAAATAGCTCTAGAAATCACTTTTTCACATTAACACATAAGAAACACTATATAACCAACTGAAATACCTTAAACTACCTATATTTTCAACAATTTTTTTAAAGATGAACAGAAACGATTCACGTCACGCCAAGAAAGTAGCAACTTTTTTTGAATCGCTTACTTTGACATTTAAGTCATCCAATATAGGTTGAAATATCACCTCATGGTACGAAAAATGAACGAACTAAAACAGTTTGCGATCCAATTGCCGACTTGATTTGGCGTCAACCTAAACTGGATCGCTTTATTGAAGTCGTGGTATGAAATAGCATAGCAGTTTATTTTAGGTCGTCAATTGAATCGCAATAATAGTTCATAGTAGGCCTTCTGATCTCATTTTAATAGAAGGTCTCGTCAAGGTCTTCAAAAAAGGCATCTACGGCCACTTTGACCTCCTCATTGGCAGAAAATTTCATTCCAGCTAAGTGCTTTTTTAGTTGTGGTTTTCGGTGGAAGTCAGAAGGTGCCAAGTCAGGTGAATAAGGGGGATGAGGAAGCAATTCAAAACCACAATTCACTATTTGAGCCATCGATTCTGCAGATGTGTGAACACGAGCAAAAAATACAGAAATTGAAAGTCCGTTTTCCATGCATGAACTTCGTAAATCAATTAAATTAAAAGACACGACACCCGGTTGCGATGACATATCGTACTCCATGTTATATAATTTACCTAAAAATGCTTTATCGATTCTTTTAAACCTTTTCAATAGTTTTTTACAGTTTGGGTTTGTCCCTAATCAGTGGCGTAATATCAAAATTATCCCAATACCTAAACCTGGTCATGACGTATCGTCTCCATCTACTTTGCGGCCAATTTCGATGATTTCTTGTCTATGTAAAACATTTCATTACATGATCCTTAATCGGATTGAATAGTATATAGAAAAAAATAACTTGATTTCAAATAATACAACAGGCTTCCGAAAAGGTCGTTCGTGTCTAGATAGTTTAAGCAACTTAGTGTCGGATATTCACCTAGGCTTTTTAGAAAAATTAAACACAGTGGCGTCTTTTATTGACATAGATAATGCCTATAATAACGTCGATATTACTATTCTTATTACCTTCTTAGACACGCAAATTAAGATCGGTTCGTCTTTATGTAACTATTTGTGGAGCTTTCTTAAAGAAAGGCATTTGAGTATAGAAATAGATAACACCATGTTAGTTAGGTTCACAAATGGTGGTTTGGCTCAGGGTGATCCGCTGTCGCCCTTATTATTTAATTTAGTGACTATACCTATTTGTAAGAATATAAATAACGTAAAAGTCGCTCAATACGCGGATGACTTTGTTCTATATACCAGCTCTATAAACCTTACCTCAGCTACACATGCTTTGCAAACATCACTCAACCTTTTAGTATGCATTCTAAGTCAGATTGGCCTAGAAGTATCGACCCTTAAAAGTAAGATTTGTATATTTAGCAGAAACTATAGAAGAAAAGAAATACATTTATATATGAATGAAGTTAGGTTAGAGGTTGTTGACTATATGTATTTGGGCATATGGCTTGACAGATCATTACGGTGGTCAAAACATATAAATGAGATCAGAGAAAAAGCTCTAAAATGGATGAACTGCCTCGTTGTACTTTCTGGTGCCGATTGGGGTATGCACCCCAAGCATATCAGACGGCTTTATATTAGTTTTATTCGAAACAGAATAGATTATGGGAGTTTCCTATATCACACAAGTACTAAGACACATTTATTAAAATTAGACAGGATGCAAAATCAGTGTTTGAGAATAATAGGTGGTTTTATAAAAACCACACCTATTCATGTTATGGAAAATGAATTAGGTATTCCCCCTCTTCATATTCGAAGACGTTATCTGGCCGGTAAATTTTTATTAAAATGTAAATCTTTTAAAAATAATTTAACAATTGGTAAATTAAACAGATTAGTATTGTTATGTCAAAATCCGTATTGGAGTAATAAGACTAAACCGCTTTTGATAATGCTATATGAGGAGTTTACTACGGTACCTATGCATGTTAGCAACGCACCAGAAATGTTCTCCATGTCAACTTGGGTTAGCAATGTGGATGTAAGCAGCATTATATGCACTACAGTGGATAATGTAGACAAACCAAAGAAATTTTATAGTTCACATAATATTAAATTACTCTGTAATAACTATTTAAATCAAAAATATACAAACTTCTATTTTATTTATACTGATGCTTCAAAAAGTGGGAAAGATATTGGTATTGCGTTTTATGACCCGATGGTTAATTATCATATCAAATTGTGTATAAATTGTAATATTTCGATTATGCATGCCGAACTAATAGCGATTTTGGAAGCTCTTTCGTATGTAGAATCAATAAATAAATTAAATTTTGTAATAATCACAGACTCACGTAGTGCGCTTCAACTGTTAACTCGGTGTACCTACCCTGTGCGGGGTGCTCCGATAGCTTACTGCATTTTAGATACTATCAAAAAATTATCAAATAGTAATAAGAATGTACGGCTGCAGTGGGTCCCTGCCCATGTGGGCATTCATGGAAATGAAGTTGTAGATCGTCTAGCGAAGGAAGCCTCAGTAGATGGACTAAGATCTGAATGCTTGCCTTATCATACAGAATTGCTACACAAAGTAAAAGACAGTTGTTTTGACATGTGGAAAGAATACTTTGATGAAAGGTCACTCTCAAAAGGGATCTGGTACAAAACCATCCAACCGACTGTACAGCGATCTCCTTGGATGAATGATGCCGACATGGGCAGGAACGACTTTGTTACAGCCTTCAGACTTCGCTCGGGACACATGCCATTAAATCAATTTGCGTTTTTAATGGGGAAAGTGTCATCCCCAAACTGTAGTGAGTGTGACGTTGTAGAAGACGTATTTCACATTATTATGGAATGTGTCCGGAACGAAGATGAAAGGGTAAGTTTTGTAAATTGTGACCAATCACTTCACTTAATCGGTCAGTGTAATGTTATACTGGCCGCCCCAACCTCGAATGCAGCCAGAGCTTTGTATAAATTAGTTAAAATTGCGTTAAAGCGTAGATAAATAAGTCGTGTTATATGTATTGTTTAATAATTGTTCGTGGTTCCTATGAGGGTGACATAATCTCTGCGAGATAAAACCCTCAAAAAAAAAAAGAATAAAAAAAAAAAAAAAAAGTCTGTCTTTTTTACTCGAACCATATGCGTTGCGTTTCGAAATCTAGTTGATATGATTTTAGCGGTGTTTTTTGTGTAAAAATAACAACAAATATATTTTAAAATTGCGCTTTTTAGTGTCAAATTATATACCATAAGCCCGTTTTAGTACTCCTTAAATAATAGAAATTTATATAATTCTTTAAATTACAAATAATTAAAGGTTTCCTTAGAGTTGTAAAAATAAATTGATTATGACGAGTTTAGAACGCACCCAACTTGACTTCTACCTTTGTCTCTACTGATAAATCAGCTGATTTTGTTGGATTTTTCAACAATGGGCTCAGCTCATCACACGTTTCTAATACCAATCGTTTAGACAACCGATATCCTTTTTGTATATTCTTCATCTTCCAAATAAAAGGGGTCCGATTGTTTCCGTGTTGTGTTTATTTCATTATCATTTTCCAAGAAAATAAAAAAGACTAATTCGTCAGACATCTACAATAAAAAATAGCTCTAGAAACCACTTTTTCACATTAACACATAAGAAACACTATATAACCAACTGAAATACCTTAAACTACCTATATTTTCAACAATTTTTTTAAAGATAAACAGAAACGATTCACGTCACGCCAAGAAAGTAGCAACTTTTTTTGAATCGCTTACTTTGACATTTAAGTCGTCCAATATAGGTTGAAATATCACCTCATGGTACGAAAAATGAACGAACTAAAACAGTTTGCGATCCAATTGCCGACTTGATTTGGCGTCAACCTAAACTGGATCGCTTTATTGAAGTCGTGGTATGAAATAGCATAGCAGTTTATTTTAGGTCGTCAATTGAATCGCAATAATAGTTCATAGTAGGCCTTCTGATCTCATTTTAATAGAAGGTCTCGTCAAGGTCTTCAAAAAAGGCATCTACGGCCACTTTGACCTCCTCATTGGTAGAAAATTTCATTCCAGCTAAGTGCTTTTTTAGTTGTGGTTTTAGGTGGAAGTCAGAAGGTGCCAAGTCAGGTGAATAAGGGGGATGAGGAAGCAATTCAAAACCACAATTCACTATTTGAGCCATCGATTCTGCAGATGTGTGAACACGAGCATTGTCCTGATGAAACAAAACTTTCTTGGTCAACAATCCTGGTCTTTTAAACTTTATTTCTTCGCTTAAACGACGTAAAAGTGTGCACTAGTGTGCAGAATTTATAGTTTGACCTCTTTCTAAGTATTCAACCAAGATGATACCCTTAGAATCTCAGATAACCGATGCTATTACCTTGTTTACTGAAAAACACACCTTGGCTTTCTTGGGGGTCGGAGATCCGGGTTTCTTCCACTGTTGGGAGTGTTCTTTGGATTCCGGAGTATAGTGATGAAGCCATGTTTCGCCCACAGTAACAAACCTTGCCAAAAATTCGTTTGGATCAGCTTGAAAGAGGGCGACGGTTGCACTTGCATTATACTCGTGAATGGGTGCTGCAGATGGGGATCCGTCGCTATGACATCAGGTGGGCTGGGAAACGGTGACTGGACTCACGCCGAAAACTGTTTGTAACAGCACTGAAATGTATAAACTTTTTTTGAAAAAATTACTCCTGTGAAGTTTCTGGCCAGTTCTTCTTTACGAAGGTCTTTTCAAACTGGGGGTAGAGTTAAAAAAAATTATGATGTAACGAACTCACTCAGTGTGACTACAAAATAAAGATAATTTTGTTTTTGAGTTAAGTGCAACATATCTTGCAGTTGGATTGTCTGAGTGATAAGACTGCCTTGTACGCTTAGTAAAGTTCATATATTATAATAATTTTTTTGTGTGCAATAATAGTAGTTTATGAAACTGTTGCATAAAAGGGGTTACTCGTGCGATACAATTAAAAAACTCTCTAAAGCTCATTTTTTTAACTCATACTTCTTTTTTAATACCCTTATTGTGTACAGTTTCATACTCTATTTTATCTACGCTCATGCAATTTTACAAAAAAAATTTGTTCATAATCCGGATTTTACAATATGAGCGTAGATAAAGTGATTTTATCTGTCTACCTTGTTACTACTTACCTAACCTAACCTTATTACTTACCTTGCTGCAAATTTTTAATCTATTAAACTCTAATAGCAATAAGGTAGAATATAATAATTATTTGCAAATTCATACATTTTTTTACTTGTTTGAACATACTGTAGTGTGGTTATCAAGGGGCCCAGCGTCAACTCTAGTTGCAGTTTGAACTTTGACAGTGGTCAGTTTATACGAGAACTCGGCGTCCACTCGAGTTATGTCAAAATTTGCTTGGGTTTGAGCGGTTTTGAGGTATTAAAGCCAGATTTCACAGTTTTCTAAGAATATTACTCGTACAAAATATTTCTTCCTTCTGAAGTTATATATTCTAATTTCTCGACGGAAGACCAGCTTGAGGAAAATTACTCAAATAATTATTTTATCTAATATAAAACAATTGTTCATATTTTCGTTCGTTGTACTTTACATGCTTGCTATGAACAGGAGGCTTATTCACATGTTTGACTAGCCGAGTTTTGCTCAGAATGTAAAGCTAGCATTAGAGAGAGATTTCTGCCGTAGTTTTCAGTATCTTTCGGAATACGTTCCAAGCAGGAGTGGACCTTTATAGTATATATTAATTCCATGATTGATCCTCATTGATGCTATAACACATTTTCAAAATAATCGCAAAAAACTGATAGCCTAAAACACTATTTTAAGAAAAAGAACATTTCAGAACCATAGACTTTTTATTTATTTCTAATTAATAAATAAAGACTTCGTAAGACTTACGAAGAGTTCAACTATACAGCCAATATTCATAGACAATGCCTAAAAATTAACCAATCAGAGCTTCGGACCGATCAAACAAAATGAAAGTTCGCCACATGTCCGCCATATCTACTACATCTTCTTTCTAGTGACGTTCGTATTATTTTGTGTTACATAGAATAATTAGTACAGTTATTGTTTTAGTTTTGTTCCTTTTTAGTTAATTCATTGGGTGGTGAGTATTTTGTTTAATTTTGCACATTATCTCTATGCATTTTAGAATAGTTTTACCGCGACATGCTTTTTTATAAAAGTCAAAATAAATGTTAATTTGAGGTATCTTGGGTGCTATTCGTGTATCTAGCTTTCATTTCGTAAAGAAGAGTCTATTATTCTTCAAATAGACAAGATCGTAATGGTGTGAATCAAGTTAATCCGTTTCAAATGTTACGTGTTTAGTGTTATTATTGGTGTTTCTTCAGGTTGCAGACCTCGGCGGAATACTATGGAGTCCCCTCGAAAATTTAATGATTGCTACTTTTACTATTATTCTACGTGCACCAAGGTAAGTTTATAACCAACCGTGTTTGCAAAAGAAATTTTTGGTATTCACTAGTTATTAACATTAAAAAATTATTTTGTAGGTAATTAAAAAATTTTTTTTAGTTTATTTCTTTTTTATCGATCATTTAAGTAGGATTAAGTACATTTGTAGATATTAAGTATGCTTCTATGTGCTACCAAAGTAATCATATTTTTATTATAACCTAAGAAGATTTGCAAAATACTACTTTAACTTTACTAATAAGTAAGTAATCTCATATTTTATCTACAGGGTGACAATTGTGTATTCCGCCATGAACCATCAGCTCTTGGATGTGAGACTATGTGTACAGCATGGCAACAAGGCAAATGCACAGATAAACGCTGTAAACTCCGCCATATGGAATTAAGGGTCAGTTTGTGCTATTTATTAAATAAAAGTATTCATTTTGAACATTGTGGAATTTTGTTTCATTGTTATCTAATAATCTTTTTACTTTCATCAGAAAAACCGTAAACAAATCCCTTGTTATTGGGAAAACCAGCCGGGAGGCTGTCGTAAGAAGCACTGCCCATTTATGCATAAGAATCCAGATGCCAGAACTGATGGTATTGCACCAAGTCAACCAGCCCCTCCCACTGCAGTAAGTAACTGCATTATTACTAAATATTTTTAGAATGGCAATAATTTTTCTTATCATAATGACTGCCTTAAGGTAGGTCATTATCCAATTTGAATGGCATACTTACTACCATAACATTACTAAAATTCTTGTTTTAGTTTAATATACCTATGACATTCCATATTAGGTGAATAATTCGTAAATTCTGTACTATTGTGTAGGAAATTTTATTTTCACTATTTTGCTTTTTGTTAATAAGATAACCTAAAGATTTAATTTTATAAGATTTCTTTTCTTCTTTTATAAAGTAACTTCTTATAAAATTGTCAACAGGCACAGCCAGCCCCTGCTCAGGTTCAAGACGCTGTACCCATCCCTGAGCAACGCCCGATGCCCCCCAATGTAGCCCCGCAACCAGCACCTATGTCAGTCCTGTGGCAGCAACAGCGACAAAGTAAGCCATTTAACTCTGTTTTGTAGGTTTTAAATATTTGTCAGTTATTTTTTTAAAGTCACACTAAGATCTTAAGGTTCGCAGCTGACCTAGACTTGTAACAAGAGCTATAGATAGAAGAGGGACAGTACTCACAATAGATAATTCAGGCTCAAGTGAGCAAGGCATCCCCAAAAAGTCAACTAACTCAATAATAATAAATAACTAATATGTAGTAAGATAACAAAAAAATGTCAATTCATTGATTTATTTTCAGTTCTTGATTCTGCCCTACTCGGCGTCCTGCCGCCAAATTCAGCTGAGATTCTTTCCCGCAGAGTTATGGCTCATGAGCCTGCACCAAACCCATATGCCCCTCTAGCTGTTGACCCCCTTGTAGTCAACTTTGAAGAAGGTATGCGGCTGTACTGAAATTATATGTGGTAAGCTTCTTGTAGTCCTGTAAAGGTGCATTATTTGAGAGTTTGAACATGTGAATGTGCAACACTAACAGGAAATGTTATGGTAACTGATTAGTTAGTGTAGAAAATGTTATTTCAACAGTATGTGAAATAAGGGATTGAATAATAATTTCAAAATAAAATAATGAGTCAAGATGATTGCTGGTTTCTTCTATCTTGGAGTACATGTTAATCTCTCAAATAACTCAAGAGGCTATACCTTGGAAACAAAATGTAACTACATATATTTGAAACTCAATGAAAATCTACTTTAATGGTTTAACTGATATCTCACATGCAAAGTAGTGTACAACACGCTTTGTAGAGTTTTCAATGAGTTTCTTTTTTTCTAAAATAAGTATTCACTCAATTTATTAATAAGGGCTCTGAGGCATATTTATATTTATTCCGTATCTGCCAAGAGCTAGAGCTTAACAGCAATGAATTGAAATGTAGTGATGCAAAAATATCTTGATTGTACAAAATTAATAACTAGGCACCACTCAAGAAGTCAGAATGAAAAATTATTTCAATCACATCATTTTGTTTCTTATTTTTATTCAGGTAAGTAAATCAGATGTATTAGATATGGCACATTTCAGTTTAAAAAATTAAGAGTTCCATTATTAACCCTATGTTATTCATATCAAGATATTAAAAATATTTCCGTTACAGGTGTGCCAATAAAGATTATTGTATTATGTACTACTCATTAAGAATATTTTTTTTATTTATACTCAAGCAACTTTAGTCAACTGGGCTATTTGTTATGTAAAACTTTCCTCACTTTTATTTTATTTGAAGGAGTACATTAATTTATTTTTTTTTCTTATGCCCAGTTTGGCATCTTATTTAAAAAATAATAATTTAGCATGTAGTAAAGTATATTTATTAACTTGGATTCAGTTTAATAAATTTGTAGGTTCAAATATTTGTTTCATAAAGCACCTTACAGATCAGAAAATGATTGCTGAAATGGTTGTAATATTACTGTTTTTTTTTGTGAAACTGAATCCAAACATTATGTTATTTAACTTGCCATAAAAGGCGATTTTGGTTTATTATATAGTTATAAAATATTATTTAACTGATTTCTTGAACCATAAGTATAGATGTGTATGGTTAAAGAAATTACTCATTTATGTTTTTTGGACTGAAGCTCTCTCAATCTAACTATTTTGAAGAGTTATGTCTGTATTTTTATATTTGTGCAATAAATTAGCAATTATTCTTTCATATCTTAGCTATTTGATTAATAATAATATACACTTTTTGTCCATCAGTTAAAGTTTTCCAATAAAATGTATAAATTTTGGTTTTGTAACATTGGGTTGTGCATTATATTGCAATAGGTTGTAATTGCCTTTAAAAACTCTGAGGTTGATTATGTTTGTTGTTGATTTAAACTATGAATCTTTGAAACTTGTAATTCATACCACAACTTCTTGGTTTTAAATAATCTGTCAGATCAAAAAGTATTGCTTTTTAATTGACTTACGCTGCAAAAATATGTGAGTCCATTAAAGACAGTTACCTCTCTTATTATTTCCTAGATACTGATACAATCTTTGTCTATGATTAAAGTACATAATAAAAATAGGTTATGAAATTAAAATAAAAAAAAAAACAAATAAAAATATATATACACATCTATTCTATTTCATAAACTAGGTAACATGAAAAAAAATGGAAAAAAGAAGCTTTTATGCCTTTAAATTGTTTATAAGTTAAAGTAGTTGGTTTATACTCGTGCGATAGCTATTATTAGGTACATTCAGCTATCGACACCAATTAACTTATATTTGCACCGTAAAGTAGATAGAAAAATATAAATAAAAAAAAATAGGCATACATATAGAAGGCTCATTTTTATATAAAAACAGCTGAAAATCCTGTGGTGATATAATAATGTGTTTTCTATAAAGTAATAAAATTTTCGTGCTTAAGGATATTTTATAAACTTATAAGAAATAATCAGTAGGATAAAATGAATATTCTACATTTCAGATTGCTTAGCGGATTTCTATATTGTTCAGTCATGCTATTTTGATATCATTTTTCAAAGCATTGTCATAAAAGTGTAATTCATTCATAATTAAAATAGAGCAGCTAATTTTAGCAAGTGAAATGGATCTGTTTTTTTGGACTGCACATAACGAAGGTAAAGTTCCTATATTTATTGCAATAGTAAAAATGAAAAAAGATTTTCGAAAGCTCTGATAAATTTTAAACTAAATATAATTTGTCTATGGTCCATGGTATACCTAGTCATTAATTATTTTGTAATTTGAAAGTAATGATTTGAAGAGAAAAAAATTGACCAGTCTCGGATGGTGGGGATAGTTTAAGATTTGCATAAAGTTGCTTCAGGAGTAAAATTTCTAATAATATCTTCTAAGACTGGATTAAGATTTGTTTTCCGAAATCCTATTTCTCTCTGAGTTTGAAGTAAAATTGATTTAGTACAAAAGCCAACTATTTCTGTTAGCAGCTATTGAAAGAGGTTTCAAGATATTGGATTGTCTAGTACTATTAAAGCAAACTTAGTTATTTCATTTAGTTTAGTTATAGGTGTGGGGTCTAATTGTTATATCACTAACGGACCTGATTTCTAGTTTATTAGATGGAGTGTTAAAAGTTTTTTTTCTGTTATAAACCACTATATACGGTTTTATTTAGTTATAATAATAATTTTAGTTAGTAAGGACCGGTTCTGTGTGTTAATTTTATTGATTTGTTATAAAAGAATCGGTCATTAGAGGTTGTGGGGCGATTTTGTATTAGAAAAAAGGATTCGAAAAAAAAGAATGGGGACGAATATTTCAAGTCAACATGCTGAAATGTATTGACTAGAATTGGTTTTTTATATAAATGTGTGAGGAAGTTTGCTTATTTGCAATTTGCCCGAATATCCAAGAAGCTTGCTTTTTGTTTTGAAACTGTTACTGAGAAATTGTAATTGAATTGATAGACATTGAAGAATGCAATGCCTTGACGTCTTTCTGTAAGCTTTTTGGGGTATTTCTATAGAAAATTTAAAGTAAATATTGCAAATATCAGACTGCCATATTTTTAATGAGCATCACTATATTTTTGCTGTTGTAAATTGAAATGAAAGTTGTTTTGTTGATTATAGCCTTAATTTCATAAGAGTTTCCACATATATTAATATTAACATGTGTGTATAAGACTAGCTAATTTTCAACCCATTAAAGGAACTCGTAACGGAAAATTATATCCATTGGCTTTGTTTATCAAATTGTGTTTATTATATCGACGAGTAAATAAAAATGTTTCATAAGTACTAATGATTTTTGTAATTATTTTTGACCGCCCATCGCGAGTCGCTTTCAGATTCTGACTATACAAGAACACACCGCAAGCTTCACGGGTCGCTTCAAAATTAATTACGAAAATCATGGTTCGTGCATGATGTGTCTTGACTAAAGCGGTTACTTCGGGTGTTCTTGCAGAGTCTGATAACGAAAGCGCGCCTTCCTCCACCCCCACTAAAAGTGGCTCCGTGGACGATGCGCAGAAAATAGCGCGCACCAAGTCCCAAGAGCTGCTCCTCCTCGAGAGGATCCAAGCCGAGGCTGCAGCCTTCTACAACTATGACAGTCTGCCCGTCCCAGCCGAACCCCCTAAGGAACGCAAAATTGTCCGCGCCAACCTACCCACTAAATACGACAGACTATCCCTCGACGAAATCGCAGGTAACAAGCAAACCACCACAGAAAGAAGAAAGTCTCTAGACTTTAAAGTTCTGTCCCTGGAAGAAATCCGAGCGCGGAAGAAAACAACAGATACCTCTGTAGTCCCTACAGCTCCTATAACAATAAACTTAAGTAGTAGGAAAAGAAAATCTTCTACCACAGAAGCAATAACGACCTCTGGAAATAAAATATTAAAATTAGTACGAAGTAACTCCATTGTTTATAAAAAGTTAGACAAAAACGCTCCCGCGCAAACCAGTCACAATAAGCAGGATTTAAATCAAGTTGAAAGTAGGAAACGAACTTTATCCGAACAGAGTGCACTAATTTATGATATGCAAGAAAACGAACTTGTCGATAATTGCTATGAATTCAAAAGAATTAAAATCAACGAACAAAAAAGTACTAAACCTTTAATAATAAGGAATAGAAAATTAAATGTGGATAGTGAGAATTATAATAAAGATTTAGAATTAGAAGTAAGCAATAAAATTGACAACGAATCCGACACAGAAGTACAATTTGTGTGTATAGAATCGGCAGATAGTTCTAGATTAGACGTTATAGATTTAGATAGTAAATTAAGTGATGAAGACGTTGTAGATCTTAGTGAATGCGCAGACGAAAGCGGAAACGTTTCAGACGAAGATATACAATTAGTAAACGTGCCAGATGTCGTCGCTAGTTGTCAAAAGAATGGTACAAAAACTGACGATACTTCGGATGGTAAACTTTCAGACTTGGACGAAGATGCACTTCTTAAAGATGATGATGATGATTTATGATTTTATAGAGTTTAATATTGGAAGTTTAAAATTATGAAAATGTTAATATAGCTATACTATTTCCATTTCTTTATTTTTTCGATGACAGCTCGTGCGAAAACTTGTGCGAGCGTTTTTTTTTACATTAAGTATGCATTATTTTATAAAAATATGACGTTTACACACGTACAAGGTTATATAATACCAAAGTCGGAGAAACAGACAGGGATAGAGCTTTATCGATAAACGTAACACGATAACAGACCCGGTATCTTTTACAAAATGTAAGAAACTAAACTACTGCCGAATACTTTAGTACAAATTTACTAACTAATATTATATTTCATTACAAGATATTACACGTATTAATTATTGATTGATAATGCCAACTTCTTTAAAATTTTCGAAGCTGTTGTAAAATAAGTAGGTATAGGTAGGTAATCGACAATGAAACGAAATAATTATAACGACAGGTAATCTTAATTTTTTTTAAAATCTAAATCTGATGAATCGTCACTGTCACTCGATGAGCTCTCCCCAATATTTATTATAAGTTCCTGTACTTGTATATTGTCGAATGCCACATGAATTTCCCAATCCGACGCTATAATGTTTTGGGTTCTTCTCACAATTTTTTCCCAGTTTTCGGCAGTTACAGTAATCTAACATCTTGTTTGCCGTAAAAGGGGGATGGGTATTGTTTCGAGCGGCGTGTCCTTTGATTTGTGCCCATATCAGTTCTATAGCATTGTACTGGCAATGATACGGCGGAAGTCGAAGAACCCAATGACCACATTCGGCAGCTATTTCGTCGATAACATATCTTTTAGGGAGGCTTTTTTTCGATTTTAAAATATTCACTAATTGTACTTTTAATAAAGTGCTATCCACATTTTCGCCATGACGTTGGAGCCAGTCAATGGTCTCTTGTTTTTTATTGGCCTGCGTCGGCATTTTATCAATTTGTCTGGAGTGATATGTAGCGTTGTCCATAATAATTATGGACAGTTCTTCCAGAGATTGCACCATTTCTTTAAACCATCCTTCGTAAATCTCCGCGTTCATTTCTTCGTGGTAGTCCACTGTTTTCTTGGATTTAAAGGCCAGTAAAGCATCTAACATGAATCCTTTCGTAGACCCTGCATGGCATATGATAAGGCGTTCACCTTTTCCCATTGGCACTGAACAAGTGGAAGCGGCGGTGTCGTCAGTCCAGTTCTTAGATACTGTGTGGTTTGCATTTAACCAAGTCTCGTCAGTGAAAATAACATTTGACCAATCTGATATCTTTTTGGCTTCGCTCAAAAATTCGCAGCGAGCCGTAGCAACGTCGTGACGCTCCATCAATATTTTACGTTTGTCCGATTTTTTATAAGAAAATCTAATTTCTTTCAAAACTAAGCTTAACGACGATTTTTGGCCATAGAACCAACCACATTCACGTAAGGAAACAACAAGTTTTTTAAGTGTTGGAATTTCTTTGCGCAAGTAATAGTCATATATATGACGGCGAATAGCATCAGCGTTGAAGTTGTCAACCGATGTCACACGACGTGGATGGCGTTTTTTCTTGGGCGTACGAAGCTTATTTTCCTGCATGCCGCTTGTAGCGTAAGCTTCGGTAGTAATTTTTGAAACAGTAGGTCCATTAATGCCTAATGCGGCCGCAACACGCTCTCGCACTTGCGACAGTGGTAATAGCGGGCCACCATTTTGATACTCTGCTTCAAAGTAATTACGAACCTTGATTACCAGTTCTCTTGCCTGCCTTTTTAGAACAGATCCTTTCGGCATTTTGATATTTGACAGCAGGGCAGCAATCAACACGGAGGAACACAACGTAACGTATGGATAATGTGAAAAAACTCAGCGAACAGAAATGTAGTGACTAGCACGACCGTCTTGTTGCGAGTGACAGATTAAAATAAAACAAAAAATGGCGGTAGGCCATTGAGTGTTCCCACCTTGAAAAAATATATTTGAATATTTTTGTTGTATTTGTCTTTGTTCAAAATATAATAAATATATGCGATCGATATCATTACTTATTTGGTCACAACACTACATTATATTAAATTAGAACTGTCATCGAGAAAATAAAGAAATGGAAATAGTATATAACAAAATAATTGATTAGTAAATTAAATGGTGCTCCAATGATGACTATTTTTGTTGATATTTGACAGTATATGCACATTTTGGTACAAATTGAAATTTTATAGAACTTGGATTAAAACAAAAAGCTGTAAGTAATTGTTTAGTGAGTCGTATTTATAAACGTGGATGATTTCTACGTCGATCTCTATTCTTTTTAGATAAATTCAAGTACACAACTCCTAAGTCGTATATGTGAATTATTTTTTAATAAAAATGAAGATCACTTAATTAGGTAAACCATATATTTTTTGTAAGTATTTATTATTACAATAAATGGTCTACTTTGAATGATTCCACAGAGTAATAAATAGTTATGTGGTCTAACATAAATTAGTTTTTGAAATGTTTGTTTTAATCTAAGTGATAAATAGTGATTACAAAGAATCTAATTATAGTAAAATTATGGGTTGTCATTAGAGTGCTAAATGCAATAATTTGAACGATACAATTTTAACTATTTGTTAAACAATTCCAATTGTTTCACCTTTTACAAATTATACATGTGTGCATTTTGCAACGTTGCGATAAGATGTTTGGTATAAAAATACAATATCCATAACATAGTAAAATACGTGTATGGTATGTACATTCGTTGTATTAATTTATTTGCCTTATTTTCTATAATGAGAATTAGAATATTAGGGCAAAATTTTGAAGCTTTAATTCATTTTTAATATCAAATCTTACACTTACGCTGTTTGTTTTATTTTGTTGCTGTATCCCTGAACTCTGGTGGACTATAAATTACCTAATACCACCCTGTACTTGGGTGAGGCTGATATCCATGTCCTGATGATGATGATAGGTACTACCCCTTGAAGTAAAAATTTTCCATTACCCGTCTACAAAGAGGTAAGTACAGTAATACCCCGGACTTACGCGATAGGATTATGAGATAGCCGTGTAAGTCGAATTCGCGTAAAACGGGGTTCAATTTTGCATATAAATACTTATAAAGTTTGTGTAATCGGGACCTAAGTCTAAAGTCAAAGTCTACGTTTTTCTTCTTCTCACGTAAAATTTCCTCGCAGCACGCCAGTAACTTTTTTTTTCCGTTTAGTAGTAAACACGCGCTCTTCATTGGAATCTATTTTTTCTAAAATTGGTAACCTCTTGTCAATTTTACTGAGGCCTTCTGTTACAAATCAAATTGTCATTCGATTTTCATGTTCAACTGGATCTAACGAATCAATGTCTTCATCATGCTCACTCATTTCTCATTCATTTCTTTAATCTCGTCAATTGTTAGCTCTGGATTGTGTGAATCCAGCAACGTGTGAAAAACCGCGTATCTCCGAATTCGCGTAAAACGGGGTAGCCTAAGTCGGGGTATTACTGTATGTAAGAAATTCGTGCTTTACAGTAAAAGTAAAAAAAATTGCATAAATGCTCACTGCAGAACGCACCAACGAAAGATTACTCGACTACTGACCAATTTCGATAAAACATGAGATGGGATGGTTTGTAATGAAATACTTGTAAACTGTAATAAATAATTTTCTGTAATGAAGATTACCTACATGAGCTCTTTAATGATATTGTTTATTATTTAAATAATGAAACGTATCTTTAATCAGTGAATTACAATTAAGTTATTAGAACGAGTGTCTGTCTTGAAGTTGTTCGGAGTGAAGTTAGCTGCACGTTGCATCATCGACTGCTATCCCCACTCAAACAGCAGCTGCAGCTATTCGATTACAGATGGCGCTAGTAGTTTGAACATGCCGGCGCCCTTGGAAGGTCCACCTTCCAATACAAGCAGCTACTCATTGGATGTTTGCACGGGTAGTGGGTAGATCTTTGAACAGGCTCGACGAATGACCCCAGAAGCTGTGCGAATTTCAGCCACTCTGGAAATGCCATCTTGACCTGGGATCAAACGAATGATTCTACCCATTTTCTATCGAAATGCTGGAAGGTTGTCTTCTTTGATTAAAACAAGTGTATCTAAAATCAAATCTTCCCGTCGAACTTCCACTTGGTTCGAGTCTGCAGTTCCGAGATATATTCTTTCGACCAGCGCTGCCAGAAGAGCTGCTTCAGCTGCTCCACTCGGTCGAAACGGCTAAAACGTAGGGGTTTCGTATCTGTGAGGTCAGCGGAGGCCGAAGCGGTAAGCGGTCACCCGATCAGGAAATGAGCTGGTGTCAGTGGAAGGAAGTCATCAGGATCTGTGGATACTGGTGATAGTGGACGGGAGTTCAGGACGGCTTCGACTTGAGTGAATCCCGTGCTGTACTCCTTGTAAGTTAAGTTATTGTTAGACAATGTTCTAGGTAAATGAAACTCACACGACTTAACGCCCGCTTCCCACAAGCCACCAAATTAGGCGCATACAGAGCAATGAAATTAAAATTTATCTCATTAGAAGCGAAATTATTGATATCTTTATTATTTAAAAATAGAGGTTATTTCTCTTTCAACACCAACAAAATTTTTACTCTTTTTTTATTTAAATTTTAAATTTTTGCTCTAGTACTAAAACAAATGAACAAACAAATGTATCCTTTAATTAATTTTGCACCTCTTCCTTTCCGATTCAGTATATACACTAGCCCTGCATAATCAACCCCGCACCGCATGAAAGGATAACCGGGTTCTAAACGTTCCGACGGTAAATTTCCCATTATAGGTGTTAAGGTTTGCCCTTTTATACGAGCGCAAGTGATACATTTATGAACGAGTTGCCTGGCTAAGTTCCGTGCACCTAAAATCCACCATGCAAGCACGCTGATAGCTTGTATAGGTAACTCCAGCAGCGCCACGCTCTTGGATTTTGAAGTGGATTTCCGCATGAGAGAGTCACCAATTTTTCAATTTGTTTAAAAATAATGACAGATTGCCAAGTTTAGAAGTTCGACAACTAAATAAGTGAGTTTGTTGAGACCAAAGTCTTGACTTTTGTACTCTGTATCTCATAAAAGAGAATTTAATTGCAATTTGTCAAATATATACCTACCTACAGGGTGTCCGGTAATGAACGGATAACCTTGAAATGTCTAATAGTACAACTTATGGATGAACTTATGAATTCTATTCCCCGAAATTCATTAAACTTATTTTCTAGACCCGCTTTTTCTGTGCAGATTGTTACCTACAATGAGCTGCCTTATATTGATTTGTTAGACAGCTCGTCAGAGGTAGGTTCTGCTTTTGAAAAAAACAACGCATAAGAATCTTAAGATGGAACGCGGTGCATTTATTCTTTACGAGGGTAAGATAGATAACAAATAAACCATCGATCTTCGATTCACGAAACACGATTCGAAACACGTAAGCAATGTTTTTGAATTTTTGACGATGAATGTCTTGATGTCTGCAGGTACAATCTTATGACATGCTATGTCAGATCTTCATAATGGATTGCAAAAGCTTTCATCAGATGATCAGCTGAAATTGACATATGTGCACTGCTCTATCCCTTAGTAATTCGCGAAGTCGCAAGGAAATGTGAGCTTATGTCTGATTCTACCTTTTTCTCACGTGAAAGATGTTTCGAATGCTATATTGGAGTCACCCAAACGGAACACTACACTTTGTCACTGATATTAAGGGAAATGGTGAATTTTCCACCCAGCGTGCATTAGGTAAATATTGCTCTTGCTATTTATAAGCTGGAACAAGCTGTTCCAGCTAGACTCTGCAGTGTTGATTATAGAGCTACCAGGGCGCAAAATCCACGATGGCTGAACGCGATTCCGAATCGCTTATGGATAGCTACGGAAAAGCTAACTACTATTCTTTGTGCCCTTCCAAAACGCTTCAGGTTTAGTACTTCAGCTGTGCAATTGTCGCCTAGGGATACACTCTCCGCTAGAAATGTATTTCAGAGTTAGATCGGTTCGAAATAGTTGTTGGAAAAGAGGTTTGAATAACCTGGAATGGCTCGCCTCGCAAAGTTCGAATCTCTTCTACTTAATTAAAATTCAGAGGAATTATCAGTATGCGATATCTATTGAATTAAGCGTTTACGTAATCGATTTTGATATTGATTCACGATATTCTCTGTAAATGAAGATAGCTTGGAGGGCAATACATAAAGTGAAGACTCTCGAGAGACGCAAGAGAACGGGGTAAACTATATTAAAGGCAATGATTGATCAAGTAGAAATGATGTAGAAAATAACTCGAACCACATATTTACATAAGGTCTGTTGGCTATCGGCTTTATTTTATTTCATTGTATATTTTAACGTAAAATGTTAGTGTTGGATTTTAGTTTTCTTTTTAACCTCTTAAAGACGAGTGTTCTAAGTTTAACGTGTGTCTGGCTCTCTGTGGCATCGTATCTCCTGATATCTCGAGTGACCGATTTTGATGTGTTTTTGCCGAGATAAATTATTGTTTTAATCCAGAAAATGTACACTGCTTTATAAGCAGCGTCAGGCAAAGAACGTTGAATTGATAGATCTTGTAAGAGAAAGTTAAATAAAAAATTATAACAGGACTCAATAATGTGAAAAAGTTATAAAATCAACAAAACTCCAGAAAACGTAAAGGATAAGGTAAAAAGGCGGAGTAATATCAAAGGTACAAGAGGTTCAAATATCTAATTCGGGCGAAGAAGCGTTAGGGCCCACTTAAACGCAAACTAGGCCCACGTGTTAATATTACAAAGCTTAAGAACTATGTAGGTACCTATTACTATATATACTATAGGTAATATTAAAATTTTTCTGCAAATCTAAAATCATCACAGTTCAGTAATGTTTCGCTTGTGTTTGAAGACTTTGAGGCGCTTGTATCGTTATTCAAAATTCTGTGGACAGCGGGGGCGAATCATAGATTCAATGTTCGTTTTGAAAATTATGGACTAAATTATACGCAACAGTGGAAATTGAAATTTTTTCCTACGAATTGTATCATACATAACAATGAAAAATGTATTTTTAATTTTTCACCCCTGCTTGTTATGTCACGAAATGGTTTGGGAAAAAATATAGTGAAATTATGCTTTGATGTAAGTGACTTGTAAGTTTTACGACTGAATGTACAATAAATGCTGTTTGATCTCAGAAACGTCTCGTTTTATTTCCAAAAAACGCCATACCTATAAGCTTTTAGCTATAAGCCACCAAAGCTATGCCACTGGTCGGTCAGCGGGCAAAACGTCTAATATAAGATTAAGTAAAGGTAGTGTGCCTGTGAAAACAAATAAAAATACTTAGCTGTTTTTAGGCGTTGTTGGTTGAACAAGGTAACTCTTTGTCCTCTTTGGATAAATAAAAGTACCCTTTGTCCTTGTCTGTACCCTTGACAATGTGAATGTAAAGATTATGAAGATCGGTTGCGTAATTCGGACGTGAAAGCATGTAAACAGACAAACAAACTCAGTATCATATTTGTAATTTACCGAGCAAGGGTTGACGATAACAAAAGTTTTAAACGAATGTTGAAATAACGAAATAAAACAAAAATTTTCATCCAAAATTTTATTATAGATAATAAAATGTTCATCGACATCACACAAATATTCACAATTTTATACGTACACAGTTTTGTTAACTAAATATAATAGTTGCTATAAATTCGAAATCAATGCCCATATTCTATTAATTACGCAATGGACAATTTAGGGCCCCTGTTTTTAATAATTCATTTCTATCAGTGTGAAAGGAAATCTATACCTACAAGAACTACCTACACAGCTTAAATAATATGAAATAATACTTCCATGAAAAGATGTGCATTGCTTAGCAATACAAAGAATTTGTACATATCTTAAACTAAGACATAGACTAAAATTTACCTATGTATGTACAATCATATCGTAATGTTAAAGTATTGTATAGCACTGACGACTCTTCCTGCCGGTATTGGAGAAACACGAGTTGCGAACCGAAAGTAAAACTATTTGCATTTGATAAAACATACAAGTCTTAAACTGTGGTTAAAGTTAAACGAGTAGGGGAGAAGTGGCATGAAGGAGCCAGGTTTTGAAAGAGTTACCACTTACATTATTTTGGTAATTTATAAACGAATTTGGTTGGTAATTTTATTTTTAAGTGAGCAACAGTGATTCCCCGTCATCCACAAACATTTGACAGTCCGCCGGAACCAACGGACGCTGGCACATGGGGTCAAAGTTGTTGGTACTAAAAAGTAAGTATTTTGCTTCAGTTAACTTGTTTTTTGGTATTTTATTGAAAAGAAGTGTAGGCAAATGGATTGTAGATTGGGTTTGTGCATATATTTGGCCTTGCAGTTGCGTAAAAAGTGAGCAGCAAAAGTTTTGATATTGTTGTTATTTTAAGTGTTATATTTTTTTAAAGAATATGTAATGAAAGAGCCGGATGGATGGGCCTTAAAAAAGCTGGCTCTTTCATAACCCTGAATATTAATTTTGTAAATAAAATAAAATCATAGTAAATATGCATTTTTTTTTCATATATTATTAAATGATTTGGTACAGATATGATATAGATATGTATTATTTTGCATAATTTTCACAATTACACTTTATAATACAGACTGGCTCTTTCATAACTTTTAGTAGCTCTTTCAATACCGAAATGTTATGAAAGAGCCAAAAAACAAATTTTTTGAATGAATATTATGTTGATGTTTCCATAGCGTTTAAGGTTTTTCGTTTAAAATGACCTACTTTAGTAAATAAATAATAATTGAAGAAGAAAAAATCATCATTTTTTTTCATTAAAAGAATGTTTTTTTGCTCCGTTTAGTAAACTGGCTCTTTCATGCCACTTCTCCCATACTTATGGCTTTATTTTTTTTTTATTTTACAGAGACTTCAATCAAAGAGTATATTACTTTAGAGTTACAATTACACGATGACATTTAAAGGATTTAAAAGTAATAAATTGGTGTGGCGAGGGCTGGCCTACACTACCTGACAGTACCTAATAGGTACGGAATTTGAAAATGATTACACACGAAGTTAAACTCCAGTTTGAGTTATATTATATTACACCAGTACAGGGCCCTATTTTTAATAAAAATACATGTTAATTTAATTTAATTCAAGTTAACTTTATCATTTATGTAACATTTACAACAAATATACATATTCTTATGCCTACCTATCTATCTAACTACTCTAAACTATATCAATTTATATAAAGTAACCACCTAAAACATTAAAATATTTCATTCAAAGTACTTGTAATATTCACATCGAATGTGCGCAATGGATAAAATGACAGCAAATATTCATTTATTACTAATTTTAACTTCTTAAAAATATACGAGGTATGCGGTATTAGTCTCACATAATTATCTATTAATGAGAAAATAGCAAAATGTCGGCGCACAGTACGCGTCACACAACCTAGCGGCTTGAAATAGCTGCGGGTCATGTCTTGCGCAGATACGTCTTCTTATGGTAGCGTCGGGTGACGGGTCGCTCACATCCCTCAAATATGGTTGAGGAGGACGATGGCTGGATCCCGCGTTAACTCTTGAACGGGTGCCGTTTGAGGGTGTTCGTCGTTTGGATACTTGGAGGAAGGGAGACTTGTCTACTGGTAAATGCAGATAAGAATTATATAGGACAAAAAGCCATTGTTTTATTAAAAAAACTGATAGGACCCGTAAACTTTCTTGCCAGTTCTTCTTTACGAAGGTTTTTCCGAACTGGTGGTCGAGAGTCATGCTTTATTTGACGTCAATAAGACCAAGTCATTGTCAATGTTGACAAATAAATATTTGAATTTGAAATGTCTCGCAGCGACTTCAGAGCCACCGGGTTGTTAGCGCATACTGTATGTGCCTAGTTAGTATACCTCGTTTATTAGCAAGGGTAGTATTGTGTAACAATCTAATTCTAAGTTGAATGAAATAATCTAATACAGTTATAAATAAATACACTTTGAGCCTAAATTTTGTGCTCGTTTAGTTTTTGTGTCTACAGATATGTAACTTGTTTATACTATTGTTGAATTGAGAAACCTAGCTATTAGTAACACAGTGGTAGCTTTTGATCTTACGTTGATCACAATTATTATAAATCTTAATTACTTTTTAATACTGGGGCCTTTGTGTTTGCAGCGAATAGTTTTGATGGATCAACTTTATGACTATATTACTTCATAGAACGTAAATTTTAAAACTTCAACTCATTAATTATGCGCGCGTCCGTGGCATGCGTGGCAGCCGCCATCTTGTTTACCGTGTTCTCGTCGCTTAAGTGTGCGCGTCCAATCAGTACATTTTTGTCACACACAAACAATTTGAGGTATACATATATACACTCTTAACGCAACAACGCGCGCACGAACTTGAGTGATTATTTGTTGACTTTTGTATCAGACCTTTATAAGAATGTTGAAGAAAAGAAAGAAAATAGGTACTTACCTTGGTAGGTAGTTATAGATATTTTTAATAACAGAATTTACGAACAAATTGGTCACAACAGAAATTAAGTCTGGACTTACAAATATTCCAATGTAGGTAAATTAAAATTTATAAAAAAAATATGGAATGGGGTTATCGATTCTATAAATAAATAGCGCCTACCTGACGGTTCAAATAAGAGAGGATTTAGGGATTTGTATTTTAACATTTTATAATTGTGTCACTTATTTTTTAGTTAGATTATGATAAGAAGCTGATACAGAATCTTTTTTATGAAGCTCCACGTAGAGATTCATTCCCTTTACAGTACGGTAGGTATGCTGTTTTAGTTAATTTATACGATTATTTTCAGGGTATATTTTTGTAGCGAAGTTTTAATATATTTCTTTTGAAAACGGAGCTCAATGATCCCAAAAAATCTTAGAACACCAAACTAAACCATGTTTTAATGTCTTTCAAAATGGTGCCCAATGATTACTCAGTAAAACCAAAGCAGCCAGTCAACTCAAATGATATTGCGTCAATCACGCTCATGTCGCGTCTTCTCATAGCACTTCATGAGCCCTCCTTTCCTACCAGCACGGCAGGTCGTCACCAGGTGCATGGACTCAGCGCCAGGGTCACTGCAGCCGCGACCAGTACTGCTCTTGACCCGGCACCGCCAAAGGCACGGAGACGCCTGTGGCTAGGAGACCGCCTAGCTCTGCAAATATTTTATTATTTAAATATAAATATCAATATTATATAATATTAAATTTTATAAATGTCGAGATAAAAGTGCTGTTGTGAAAACCTGTTCACCTAGTGACAGCAATCTAGGGAAAACACACGACCATTATTTTCAACTGGCAACTCAAAAAGATGGGTGTTATAAGTTTAACGTGTGTCCGTGTGTGCTGTGGCTTAGTATTTTTCATACGAATGGACCGATAGATGGACGGTTTTTTTGTTAACAAGCTGAATAAATCAAGAGAGTACCCAACCGTGTTAAAAAAAACGGACAGACGCGTTCAAAAATTATGCGTATGATTGCTGCCAGTAGAGAATTTGTACTTTCAAATATTTTTTGGTAAACTTTCCGATTATTTATTTACTTTTGGACGGCCGAGTAGCATAGTGATTAGTAGCCCTACCTCATACGCTGGGGGTCGGGTTCGAGCCTGGCTGGGGCATTCATTCGTATGAGGAATACAGATGTTTGAACTCGGGTCATGGTTGTTGATATTTATGTATGTACATTCATTCAGAGTCCCCCCCAGTTCGCTGTATGGTCGACCACGACACAAGCTCTACTTACTCCGGAGCCTACAGTTGGTGTGTTTGTCTGGGGATTATTATTATTATTTTAAAACTTTTTCAGTCGATTACTAACAAAACAAAAGAGAATTACTAGATCGGTCCAGGCATACTCGAGTTTTAACGAGACTAACGTATGACAATTGAATTTTGTTATATAAAACAATCTTTCGAAAAATTCCTCTTTAATGACATATTTATTAGTTCATTGCAAATGAATTTACTCATCAACAGATGGCCGGTCGGAAAACTGTCAGAAAAAGTATTGTACAAAAAATTTTACAAAGAAAATGTAATAAATTGTTTTTTTCATCTAGGATACTGAAATGTTTAAAATCGAAGACAGTTACCAAATAATATAAGACCATGTAAAACAATTGGTTTATTGCAATTATAATAAGCTTTGGATGGTGTTGTCACCTAACTTCACTAAAATCGAGCATCTAAGAAGAGAGACCGATTATATTCTATACTGAAACAGTATAACTGGCTAGCTCTTTTAAACTCTCGAGATGGCGCGCGCACTTAAGTGAGATTTATTAACACGGGCCTATGGTTATTATGGTTCCCTACAAGTTCGCTGTAACCAGAAGCTCAGTAGATATTAGGGCAATACAGTCATGTTTTTGTGGAGGTTATATCAATAAATTACTTAAACCTCATTTACCAGTAAACTCGTGTCCATGCGACGGCGCATGTTCGTGCTGGTAGCCATAATGCGGGGGCCGGTAGGAGAGGTCGTATCTCGGGGCCCCGTAGTTGGAGAACGGGGGCTTGCAGAGTGCGGGGTCCGGGGGCTCGCACGGTGCTTCGGGGGCCAGGGGCGCGCTGTACCCCATGGGGGTCAGCGGGCTGCTAAAAGGTTGTTGAGGTTATGAGGTTAGTTTTGAAGTGAGAATTTATTTAAGAAATTGCCAAATTGAATACAATGTTCAAGAATACTCATGTTGCCAAATAAAGATTAAAGAAAAGCAATAGCAAAAAATTCTAGGAAGATCGTACGATCCGCGGTGTAATAAATAAATTGTCGTAGCATTTAACAAAATGTTTCCTTGGGCTTTCATTTCAGTTTTATTGTTTCCTAGGTATACAAAAATAACAAACTTTATTTTTTAATAAGATTAAAATATGTGCAAGATAAGTATTATGCGATTTTTATGAAGACTTTACGAATTCTTTTTAGTATTGCTTTGGCAATAAAAGTAAAGTTATTTCTTAACTATAGTAGAGTCCATCAGCAAAATGCCAGTAAAAATCATACTTGGAATTCTCCAATTTAGTTGGTCCATGATTTTACCTAGTGAAATAACA
Source organism: Marasmarcha lunaedactyla (assembly GCA_923062675.1). NCBI lineage: Eukaryota > Metazoa > Arthropoda > Insecta > Lepidoptera > Pterophoridae > Marasmarcha > Marasmarcha lunaedactyla. The sequence continues at coordinate 9,919,930 of OV281358.1, forward strand.
GAAAAAAGAGTTATGCCGACTGAACTCACTAATCCTTACCAATAGATAAATGAAAAATACAATATACGCAGGTCTTCCACACGGTAGACCGACTAATAAAGACATTAATGCCTTGCACTAAACCTCCTTCGACAAAAGATATTGACTTAAAAAATGAGAACACATTCGATCTTTGAAATCTCTCACCTGTAGTTCCCGTCGACGGCCACCGGCTGGTAGGGCTGCGAGTACGCGCAGTCGGGGCTGGTCCGCTGCACGCGCATCTTTTCTTCACGCCGCCACTTCGCGCGCCGATTAGAGAACCACACCTTCACGTGACGTTCGTTTAAACGAGGTTCGCGAGGACCATTTAATGGGAGATTGGGGGTTAAAAGGTAGTGAGAAAGTTGGTTGGGAAACATTTTGGACGGGTGGTGACGGGTTCAGACTTTTAGCATAGAAGCTTTAATTTAAATTGAACATAATTAGGGATATCTGTGTACCTACGTGTTATTATTATATGGAGATTTCATGGGGATATTGATAAGTGTATAATGAATTATGATCTATACAATTGAACACACAGAGAGAATTTTGATTTGTTTTATTATTTTTTTGATCCATAAACCATGAAACTACGGAACTGATTTTAGAAGGTCCTTCACAATTAACCACATACCCAGAAGTTACATAGGGTACAATTTGTTTTGGGGATGAAACTTCTGATAGTATATATGATGGCTGCTTTTCTAGATGTTTAAATTTATAAAATATATCTTAAGGAGCAAAGGTGCTTAAAAATTAATATTCGTCTCATAAAATAAGAACACAGGTGTATACGAGAAAACATTAATTTAGGATTTGGGATAGTGAAGGAAAGTTCTAAAAGGAATTTAAATGCGTCCTTAATTGCGAACGTTAGTTTAAATAGACGTCTAGTTATTAGTAGCACATGCATCGAATAAATCAACGTGTATCTAAACTTTTACAGCCAAGAACTAGTCGAATTCTTTCTTCTGAATAACTTTACAGAAGAAAAGTCATGTTATTGCTTCATAAGTGAATTGGATAACAAGACTAGCTCTATCTAATATTTATAGCTAGCTAATATTTATTACCTTATTTATGGACAAAGATACACATTTTAACAATTAATTTGTGTCATAAAATATGCAGTAATAAAAAGATCAATTAAGTTTATTGTTTTCGTGTTAAAATGTGCGTACTCGAACAAAATATTTAGGTTTAGGTTTTTCTCTGTGTTTTTTTCAAACCGTTTGACATAAAACGGCACAGAAATAGGAAACGCCCAAGAATTCAATGAAATTACAGTGTTGTTCCAATCTTGATAGACATATGTGTATCTACTAAACAGTTAGATTTTGAAAGTAGACAGTATAGGTACAATCAGGGAAAACGGCGGAGCCTCAAGACGAGGAAAGAAACGCTTGCACGTTGTTCGATCTTTTGTAGGCGCTCCGCATACTGAGGGGCGACAACACTGTAGTGAATTCGAATGCGAATCTGAGCCTGCACGAAGTTCCCCGACTGTACCCCTTGGATAGGCGTGTAACATCGTCTTCTTCACTTTCCATCAGGTGAGATGGAAGACAACCGCCTAAATGACGCATTAAAGGATGTATTTGTAAGTTATGGTAATTTTCCAATCCTCACCTGTATTCTAGCCTCTGGAAGTCCAATTTTGGCGGCAAGTCGTTCGCGGGCAAACACATCGGGGTAATGGGTTCTCTCGAACTCTGAAATTTATACATTTTTTATTTAGTAGTTACTTCAAGCTATGTATGAATGACGTGAGATAATTGAACTAAAACTCATGATTCGAGAAATATTCAGATTTCGCACTGCGTAGATATCACAAGATATCACATTTTCTAGGTCTCTGTGAAAAAACCAATAATAATCAAATTTTCAGAAAGGTTTTTCTTTTTCAGTGTTTTGTAAAACGCCACTATGGACAATATTGGCTGTACTAAAGTGAACAATAAAAAATGTTATAAGCCATCATTGTGATATAATTAGACTCGCCGTTTAGTAATAAATGTGGTGTACCTAAATACCTATTAGGTCCTCACATATGATCTCACTTTGATCTATATTAGCTCTATGGTTAAGAATTCCAATTTCAAATTTATACAGCTATTTACTCACGCACTTGTGTTTTGAAAACCGTACTTCATTTGATTTTTTTCTTTTTTTGGTTTTTCCTTTGCAGTACTTAGTTTACAAAATGGAAAACTTGAAATATCGCGTTATTTACGAGTACGAGTTCCACCGTGGCACCAGTGCTGCAGATACGCCTCGAAGTATCTATGCTGTTTATGGCGGCGGTGTCGCAAAAGAAAACACAGTGCGTTTTTGGTTCCAACGGTTCGTTCTGGAAATTTCAACCTGCAGAACAAGCCCCGTGGACGGCCGGAGACCACATTGATAATGAAGAAATGAAAGGCTATTGTGGAAGCAGATCCATCGCAAACCACGTCCGAGTTAGCTGTTGGCTGCGGTGTTAGTGATAAAACTGTTTTAATCCACTTGAAGCAAATTGGGAAGATGAAAAAGCCTCAGAGGTAGGTACCTCATAAATTGAGTGCAGCAAACCGACAAACGCGCGTCGACTGCTGCGTTACATTACTCAACCGGCACAATAATGAAAGAATTTTAAATCGAATCATTACCTGTGATGAAAACTGGATCCTGTACGACAAATCCTGCCCCAAGCGAAATTTGACTCAAAAAAAGTTAGTTATAAGCATTTGGTGGACTAGTGCCGGTCTCTTAAATCTGGCCAGACGATTACGGCAGATGTCTATTTTCAGCAACTGCAAACAGCTAGCTGCTGAATAACCGAGGTTGTTTAATCGCTTTAGGCGACTGCTGCTCAGGACAACACTAGAGGCTACCAAATTAGAGGAGTACCACCGTACTCCCCGGAACTTGCTCCAACAATTACCAATTTTTTCAAAATTTGGATAATATCTTGCAAGGGAAAAATTCATCTCCGATGAGGCAGTCCAAAGCGCCTTCAAGGATTTTATTGATTCCCGAACGAATGGTTTCTTTAGTAAAGGGATCAATAAACTACCTATGAGATGGCAAAAATGCATAGATAGCAATGGTACATACTTTCATTACAAAACGCCAATTTGTTATAAGTATATAGAAATTTCATATGAAATAAAAAATCGAATGCGAAAAAAGACATGTGTCATTAAAAGAGGTTCTTTAGAACATTAAATTATGATTTAACTATTCACTTACAATTATTATATGTAAACCCAAATTTAAAAACCATTTTCAAAGTTTTTTGCCCCCACTGGCAAAAAGCATGCCTAACTTTTTAACGGCTAAACGAATTTGATCCTAAGGTCACTCCATATTCAGCCGAATTGAAATCAGCCCTTTCATATGAAATATGGCATATATCCATATCACCTATATAGGAGATATGTTGATATGGGAAATGACACACGTTAAATAACAACATCCCTCTTTTTGCGTCGATAGTTAAAAACTAAACGTTTTACAGATTCTGCTGAAAGCAAGCCAACCAATGTCCTCACCTCTCTCCAAGCTGTCAATCTGTTCATTAGTGAAGCTGGTCCGGTTCCGCTGCAGCTTCCTCTTGAGGCGGAGTCTTGCCGCATCATCATCCGCGCCGCTGGAACCTGCGTTGGAGTTGTCTCCGGAGCCTGTCTCGTCGGAGTGCAGCGCTTCCAGGCCTTCGAGGGGCTCGTCTCCTGGAAGGTGTAGGAGTTTTTGTTAGCTTGAAGTGTGAACTTATATAACTTTACAAAATAAATACCATCTCTAATTCAGGTAGCTGTGATTGTCTTAAAGGGAAGCTAACGCTTCGGCTACAGGGAGCAGCCAGTAAAACTACAGGAACCTGAGCAGTTAGAACTGAGGACCACGGTTTTACAATATGATATGGAGTATATGAAGTCTATAAGAATTTTTTTTCTGGTTTTTCTATCTTATTGTAATAAGGGCCGAAAACGACCACAAGTATTTCGACTATAACGCGATTTTAAGCAGGGAATCAATCTCTAGCCGGACTTAATCAGAATGAAATTATCAGTTTTGTTTGCATTTTTACACGAAATATTTCTTACTTTATAACTATTATTAGTTATTTTTGCAGCTGGAAACTGACAGCAATTAAGCATTTTAGTGGTAGTAGATTATCTTTTATTAAGATATTGTCTGGGGTGGAACTGAAGTTCTTCCTATTTTGACACGTTTGTGTTCTGGGCAAAGGAAGGGCTTTAATTCCAACTGAGGCCTCCATTTAGCAACGCGTCATTAGTTGATAATCAATAAATAACAATGTTAATAACTAATAAAATCTATGATTAATCACAATCATTATTCATTAATTAAACACCTAAGGCTAATGATCTCCATGGCTGCGGATGGCACTTACCATCAGAAGGGTCGTGGGCTCGTTTGCCGGCTATGAAAATAGTAAAAAAATTGTAAAACAAACACCGCATCTATTTTCTCTCGAACGCCGTTCCAGAGCATTCCAGATACGCATACATTTGAACTGCCACATTATCACCAACTTCAGCCAACTTTAACCCGACTTGAGCCAAGTTCTCGCGGCTGAACACGAGTCGTAATTAATTCAACTAAACAACTTCGATAACACGGGATTTATTTGAGTTTCCATTCGCCGGCATTTTAATCTTTCACTTATTTAATGGTTTAGTTCCGGGAGATAACTTGATTTGTGGGTAAAGTAGAGGTAAAGTAAGAAAGGGTTATCTCGAATTACTGATAGTTTAAATAATTTTCAGAACTTCAGTGATTTATTCGTAAGTTACTTCGGGCAGTCTTTCGGTTGATTTTTTTTCCAAAATGTGATTTTTCTATATGGTTCTTATTATGTGTTGTGTTTTGACTATATGGTCTAATGTAAAGTCAGCCTTATGCCACTGTACTAGTACGTGCTAAATACCGGCCCTTAACAACATACATTTTTGATGGCAGTCTACAGCGCGCGGAGAGGGTAGGTTTAGCAAAAAATTCGGGAGTGCCATTTTTTGTGGGAGTGGTTTGTCTATTATGAAGTTAGATGAGTAATCTGTGGTAATTTGAAGAATACCCGAAGATGTAGTTATTTACTAAATAAGCATTATTTAAAGTTCCAGAAAAAAATAACAAAAATACTCATGAAAACATCGAAATTGATGCTTTTTGTTTCTATAAGTAATTAAATTACAATTAAAGCAATACTGGAAAATATTACATGAATCAATCATTAGTAGTATAACCTACCGCTAAAATCTATAAAGAAGGTTAGAAAGAATCTCAGATAAATGGTCAAATAAAAAACGAACTCTTTAAAGAAGATTCTTTACTATGGAGTGACGAAGTTTTTTTAAATCCTTGATCCCATTTTGACTAAATTGTGTCAGAATTTTTCAGAATATGTATTGTATCTTATATAAAACAAAGCCGTTTTTGGTTTGTCAATTTAGGTAGCTTTCATCCTACGTGTTGGTTTTAATATATTGTGACCGCTCCTTTTACGCAAATGTAATTAAATTCTTTTTAAATTCAATGATAAATCAATAACCACAATTAGGTAGGTAAATAAGGAGGTGGTATTTATGAATTATGGGTATTATCAATCTACTTATTTACCTAGCGTATAATTTCGATGAAGTCTCTACGGGACAAGCAGTCGTGTCTCCCCTTTCTATAGTTTGACGAGTGGTTTTAATGCTTTCTTGGTTTATTTTAAAAATCCAATTATGTTCTTGATTTAATAGTATGTATTTCTCCTCACCGAGTGCTTAAATGTGCTCAGTTTATTATAAGCAGTACTAAAAACAAAACAAATATACAATGGATGTGATCACATTATTAAAAAAAATTTAATAAGTACTATATACAATGAGTAAAGTACATAAAAGAGTAAATTATGCTTTAGCATATCTTTTCTGTTTTACAATTTAACTGTTTTTAAACAACTCAGCGTACTTAATGTATTTCACAATTAAAACAAAAGACACAACAATATTTATAATACAGTTCACAATCACAATATTCTATTTCCCTTCACTTCTCAATTTACAGCAACCAGACTTAAATTCCAAGTATCAACACTACTCAACTTTGAATCAGGGGGTTTCAAAGTAGGGTAGGGAGAAAGCGGGGGTGGGGTGGGGGCGTAACGAAGGCGTTCAAGCGTAAACTGATGATAACAGACCGGAGCCTACGTAACCCCGAACCTGATAGCCTTATCAGCCGGTTAAAAATGTATGGCCAATAATACACCGTCGCGTGAAGGGTGAATTAGAAATTTTGGGAAAAATGAGCCTAGAGTACATGGTAGTAATGCTTGTTGATAGGTCGTAAGTATTATAAAGTAGATAAAATAAGCGGATTTCGTGTGCATAGGTGTGAAGATCTTACGGTAAAGTGTATTTATAAGGTATGACTGAATTTGGAGTATAATGCAGGTTATATTAGATATTTTCCTTGCCATCAATTTCAAGCTTCGAGAGGCAAAACGTAAGTAGTATTTTAGGTGGCACAACTTTTTGGTAGTGTAAGAATTCAAAAAATCTGCATTTGTTTATAAAATTATTTACTGGTTGATATCGATAATCAGTTATAATAATACAATAATAGTTATCTACATTTATTAAATCTACAACACCACTAAACGTAACACTATTTAAAAAATATTTACGACAACTAAGCATATTAAGAATGGGTAAAGAAGAATATTCCCGCGCAATTTTATAGTTACGTTCTACCTCCGTTCGCTAGACGTTTGAAGTGTTTTTACAGACGGTAGTTATGAAAAGAGTTTTGCTATCCGCGCACGCGAAACTTTATAGTACGGGACGAGGAAAATATAGTTATTAGAACCTTTGTAAAATGGTTGCTTTGAGAATGCTTTAGTTAAACATAACGTGAAGTTGCAAACGTTTGGAGACGTAGGTAGTTGAATTATTAAAACAATTTTGGCGTATTTACGTTCTTTGAATAATAAAAGCTATCATACAGAGGTATGGCAAACGATCTTTCTGAGAAGAAGATAATAAAGAACTTACTCTTCTTTTCAATTATTAAACTCTCATAAAAGCACGCGTTTGCTGATTTTACTATTATATATTTGCATAAAAAAAAATTTTTTTTTGCATTCTATGGTAAGTTAAGGATATTAATAAATTAAACTTTTTTTAAAAGCATATCATTCTCAACACACTGATCCATCTAACCATTTATTAAAAACAACGGGACATATTTTCATTTCAATAGTAATCAGAAAATGACATTTTAATGCACATATTACTAACTATTCGACTCATCATCTAACTTGACACCTTATATTAAATCCCAGACCACTCTGTATAACCTCTAAAGATCTATCACACAATTGTCCGCTTTATGATGTACGAAATAGAGACTAATATTCTGTTGTTTCTTGATTTATCAACAGCAAAATATAGTTTGTTTATCTGAAGCCCATCTGTCAGGAATAGCGGGAGAAAACATTAATGTTTCATGAACTAGCATACATTTATCTTGTCTATGGTGTTGGTCTGTTGCCACGGAATTATGTGTCTTATTTTAAGGTTATAAGATAGATAGTTAATAGGAAGTAGGTGAATGTGTATAAATGATAATGGAGTTGTCTTTATTTACTGTCACGGTGTGTTTGAGGCTCGGTAGCTACCGTTCGGTAGAATTTTCAGTGAAAGTGTATGTAGAATTATTACTACACAAGTTGGATGAGCACACATTTCTTAAATTTACCAGTTTACATTCCACATTAGACAAGTTATACCTATTTCATGTTAAGACGTTGATTAATACCTATGGATTTTAATAGATCACGTTTCATAAGCTTTATCATGGAAATTGGTGTTGAATACATAATTTATTCAGTTTTATTTCAAATGTATATGCTTAGATCGTCCCTCCCTTTTTGCATTAGAAAAAACATCCATTCTATATTCGAAAAGTATCGTCAAACGCGGTATCAGTGAAGCTCCTTTCCCGCCGTTTGCACAAAATGGCTGACGCGTGATCTGAATAATCACCGTGCAATAATAATACATTGGCTGAAAGATAATATATTATTGCAATTGAAAGTAAAATAAAGGCGAAAAGTTTTTGCACGAGACGCTTTGTAATGAGATTGAAATAGGCCTTTCTTTCTTGTAACACAGATCGGTAAAGTAAATCGCTTTTTCACATCCGCTGTTATTTTATAATAACAACAAAGATAACCCTTTCAAAAATGTTTATCCTTTATTTAACATTTTTTTTTATTTCTATCAAAATTTAAACTCTAACAAACAAAATTTAAAAATTTAAATAAAAGGCTAATCTATATTTATTTTGATTATAAAATGAACAACACTTTGCCTTCGACATTTCTGTTCTTATGGTTTAGGACTTGTCTTGTAATTAAACTGTTTACCTAGCTTTGTAGGTTTTTGTAAACCTAGCTTAATTTAAATTGCTATTATGAAATTTATTTAAAAAGTCGTTTTAGTCACTAGCTTCAATTATTGTAAGTAAGCTTAAATGTTGTTTAAAGCTCCAGTTTCTAGTTCAGTAGGGGTAGGCATTTTTGTAGAAGCTCCGCGTTTGATGACAATTTGCAGATTTATTGATTTTTCATAGTTAGTTTCTTATTAATATTATTTGATATGATCTATATGATAATATGATCTATATAATGATATTAATAGTAGGTAATATGATCATGGCGTCGATTTATATTTTATTAGTGGTTGTATAACCGTAAAAGCAAAAAAAATGTGTACGTTTGTTGTCGTTACTTATGCATTTCAATTACTTAGGTATTTTGACAAAGGAAAGCTTTTCTCGCTTAATATGGACCAGAACGTCTTTTAGATACATCTGGGTACTCTAAACGAATATTCTTGTTGTAAACAAAATAGGATAATCCATTGCTACAGCAAATTCTTAAGGACCGTAAACTGAGACTTATATCGAACTAGGTAAATCTAAATAAAACTCATTTACTCGGGTAATAAAAATAAATTGGACGTTATTTTTAAGCATAGTCTGTTATTCTTTGTAACGAAAGCCTAACGGACATTAAATCAACAATATATGCAAACACCTAACAAGGTATTCGCCACCATAAACGATTACAGGCTTCCACCACATTATAGCAGCTATAGTATAGTGTATGTCATTGGCTCGTGTGTCATACAGCCGCGGGGAGGGCCGTGGCGGGGCGTCGGCACCATGCCATCGGAGCTCCGCCCTTCCCAATGTGAACCGTTTTTGTGTTTACCTTTATTTTTTATTTTTACTTTAGCTGTGGTTCATTTGAGTATTGAGGTAAGGTTGTTAAGTTTAGTTTTGAGACGATTTGTTTATGACAGTTTGAAAGTGTCGCGGATATAAATGTTTTAGAATATGAGTAAGTTAAATGGTTTTATATTTGTGGTCGCGCCTCAATTTCTACAGTAGGTCTGCAAAAAGTATCTAAGTTTAAAAAAAAAAATTTGAAATACCTACATGACGTCAAGTTTGACAGTCGTCTAGTTGGCTTGGCCGAGTCTTGTCACGTGACATGTGATTGTTGAAAGTTGTCTTCATTTGACTGTCAAATTGGCAGTGTTATGTCTAGGGCCTCATATTAGACTCACAGGGCCCGGATTTTATTCCTGGTAGAGACAAATATGCCCAGAGGTTTCTTTTTGGATTGTGGATGTTTTGTATTGTTTGATATATGCTGGATCCGTCACTATGTCGCTTAAATACAAGCAAATAAATACTTAAGGCCACATATTTGCTATATTTCTAAGTAGGTCTGCAATCCATCATGCCTACGTAGTGGTTTGCGTGCTGTGATGCAGATCGACTATCATTCAATTCTCAAATTACTTACATTAAGTACACAGTAAATCTACTATCCCGCTTTATACGATTAAGAACCTTTTAATCTTCTTCACTTTTGTTTTGTGTCGTCTAGAGTAGGTATGCGAAATCAATACACATTATGAAACACAGTCCCCTGGCCGCGTCTGTCTGAATTCTCAATGGAAGTGTGAACCCCTTTTGGTGTCCTTCGACATGTCTTACGAAGCTCTACATAGTATAGTGTTGTTTAGTTGCTAACGCTTTCAAGGCTAATGTCCTTATGTCAAAGAGCTTATTATAAAATCAAAGATTATTTGTATGACATAAGGGCGTGGGATGGAGGTCTCCACAGCTGTTTGCGTTGTTTTCCTCTCGATCTAGCAATGATGCCTTTTAAAAGCAGAAGCGTAACGATGTATCGATGGACACTTATCAAACGTTATAGTTTATAAACCAATAAATAAATTAAAAGAATCGATTTTAATGAAATTTAATAACCCTAATGGCCCGAAATAACTTTTTAGTCAGAAATATTAATCAGATCATTCCATTCCCAAAAGATAAACTTTTCCAATTAGAATCATTAAATTTTTTTTAAACCATCTGCAATAATACTCCAAGCCTCTTCCCATCGAATGAAACGATACTTTCAAACACAGATCAAAAACAAACAATTTGAAAAGGGCATTAGCTACATTTGTAAACCCTTTACCGCCGTATATACGTACAATTAACAGCATAATTACATGTAGGATATGAGGGCTAAAAGGGTTCCATGTTTTAAATCCTGTTTCATGCGTTATTGAGTAAGCCCTTTGGTTCAGACGCGTAGAGTTGGAGCGAACGAGCAGGCTAACATAGAGCATGGATTGTGTGGGAATTTTGAGTTGAAGCTTTTATGAGATTCAGTTGTACTAAAATTTTCATAAATAGCTTAATACTCCATGAGTTGCTTTTTTTTAAACAAGACAAAAATAATTCAGCTTAAAATATAAATGTGATTACTAAAGAAGTTAGCATTACGTTGACCAAAATTGATTTCGAATTTCACCTAAATCCTAAAATTTTGTATAGAGACCAACATTTTGTTGATGGAATAATATTGCGTTGCAGTTTTTATTTTATTTGGTGGGTTAATAGACTTTTACAAAACTTATTCAGTTTATCTTGTTTAACTACCATTATTTGAAGACCGATAAACAATTCTTGAAATATTGGATCAATTAGGTATACTATAGTATCCATTCCAAAAGTCTAAAATTAAAGTAACATTCCAATTTGCAAGTTCGTGCCTGCTTCCACCACTCGGTTTACATCCACATAGGCATTACACATAATGAAGGCAGATTTAATTGCTATTTTGCGTGTATGTCCCTCAGTTTTCAGGGGGAACATCGGGGATACAGCCTCTTTCATCCCGAGGGATTCATCCCCAGCGAGCCTCGTTAAGTAGGCACACTCGGCAGAGTCTTAGGCGCTAAGGACGAGAATCGCTTGCGCGTTGTTCAGTATTTGTAGACGCCCCGCGTACTACGGGACGATGACATTACAGGGGATTCGGATCTGAGCAGCAGCGCTCGACTGTACTTACAGCGCTGTTTGTGGGAATTATTCACGCGGGTTTGGCTCCTGTTGATGTCATTAGCGATGCCTGTCACGGGATTAAATAAGTGGTTATTTACCTAAGTATTGTATTGTAGATTATTGATTTTGGTTTGTGGTTTTTGGGTGTTAGGATTGTCAGTTTTCTGAATAATTAATGATCTTGATGAATTTTTTGTAATGTAGGACTTACTTGGTATTCCTAAGTATCTAGTTGGTGTAGTGTCGTAAATCTACAAATTACACTTAGCGTTCACTTAGGGACAATCATAAGGTTATTTAACAGATTTACGCTACAATTACAGTTTGCTACTCTTCTTTATGTTGCGATTTTGATTTTGCAGCCACCGAACATCATACCGATTTTTTGTATTTTCACGTATTTTTATATTTCATAGCAAAAACATCAAGCAACAACATATTTTTAGTACCTATCGTTCAGACGCTCGTAAATTGTGTCTGACTTAGTAATTAAGAAGATAAGAAGGCAATGTAGATTTTTAGAGGCAAATAATGCTATTAAAAAGAAGTTTGTTTATTTAGCACTTATAATATAACTGTTTTATTGGAACTGCGAGCAATATTACCGGTAGAAATAAATATTAATTTTATTTATTTTACTCGGCTACAATCAGATTTTAATCTTGTAAATAACAAGTTTCTTAACTTTTGTTGTTCTTAAACTAGAATGTAAATCTTGAACATTAAATGAACAGACCCATGTCAGGTTATTGAGATAATATACCTTTAAAATTCTTCGTTAGCATTGAATTAGTACTTAACAAAACCGTCAAGTAGGTACAGCGCAAGAAACTTAAACCAAAATGCTCTAAAACCGCGAAGAACAAATTTGGTAACCATATTAACTTTATTATTTGCACAGAAATAAAACAAAATTGATTGTTTACGTAGCTCATTGCTATTCCAGATTCAAATCATAGCAATATTTGACAACTAGGAGAACTATTTATATCAAATTTCAGCAATCACACAACTTAAAACCAAAGTAAAACCCACTTCATACACAGACAAACACAATTATAAAACAAAATATCCGACCTCACACATATGCTAGTAAATAACAGATCTATATAGGTAACAGAGCATTCCCCATACATGTCGGCGTGCTCAAAGGGCCAGGGCTATACAGCCGCTCCTTTGATGTGCCGCCCACATATGCACAGAGTATAGCGAGGTATACAGCGTTTTCGTGTAATATCTCTTTAGCGATTATTATGGTATTTTGGTATGTATTTTGTGTGGAAAGGGTTAGATTCAGAGTTGAGAATACGTTGTTGAGGTATGATATGATATACTAAGTTATAAATATGGAAGCAACGTTTTGCAGGCATACTAATAATCGTGGTATCTTAAGAGTAAGTTTCTTTGGCGTATAAGCCGCCTTTTTTGTTACGTGAGACGTTTATTTATGAGTACTAAGGAAACTAAAAAGTCTGATTTTATTACTTTTACCAATTGTATTCATTCATACATTCATTAATTAATAACTGTTTTTATTTTGAAATTAAAAGAGGATGTAAACTAAGGAGAACGCTACTGTCAAGTTAAATCTAATTTAGGGTTTAAGATAGTGATAAGAAAATCTGTACATTTCTTTTAGTATAGGGTAAATAAATAATTTACAAAAAAAAAACGATTCTACAAAACACAACGTAGATAGGTAGTGATTTCAAAAGGTACCTCTAAAGATCAGTATAAGTATTGATTAAAATGAAGTTAAAATTAAAATGTTTAATTTGCTCCATAAGATATACCAATGGTAATCCTTAGGACACCATCTATGGTATCACTATGGTATCATGGTTGTTGACCTTCAAATTCTGACAGAGACAAGCATGATACATACATGCAGGGCCAAGAAACGTTGATGTTTATGTTCAAGTCCACATGCTATAAGTTAATATCTTGTCTTAAGTTTATCGGTATTTTTTTAGATGTTAATAATTTTTAATTTGTTTGACTAAACATTAAATTGTACACATGTTTATCTCAACTTATTACTTCTGATAATTTCTAACATATAACTAACTAGCTCATATCATCCTGGTTGTAGGTACTCAGTAAGTTACTCTTTACCTCCTTGAAATTGCATAGAAATATTCCTTTTTACACACGAAGCTTGGTGAAGCTGCATTAAAAAAAAGTAACATTTTTAAGGCTCATGTAGACTATTAGGAGAGGTTTGACACCCAGCGATGCGGCTCATATTTATAGACATTAAAAAAAACAAATTGAATTTGTTATTGAGAAGTATATAAGTATAATAATAATCCGCTTTCACCTGAAACATGTCTTGCAATTCTACAACTCATTTGTCGCACCATCACCCACCATCACCAACAAATGTTTACGACGATAACTTACGACCCGAATAAATAAATATTCAATGGAACACTCCGTATATATCTCACTAATTTACTGCTTAGGAACCCTATAATAACCATCCATTGTCAGACCCGGGCATAAAATATCTAGCGACATTTTTCTTTCGCTTATCTGGAAAAAGCAGACGGTCTTTCCTCTCTTTCTAACTTGTCACTTTTGCATCTCCTGTTTCGGTTCAGTATTTTCCACGGAGGTTGTGCGACCTTCTTGGAAGTGCAGTTAGTCTTATTTAGTGGCCAGTCCTGATCTATTTATACTCTGTGTCTGGGACTATGACCTTGCTTTTTTTGGGAAAGTGATTGAAAAGTTTGGTTGATGATTGTCTTACAAATGCCAAAGTAAGTTGGCATAAAATAGAGATGTGAAATTATTTGGTTTAGGTATGTTTAGTTTCAAATAAGTGGAAAGACTTTTAATGAGTAAGTATTTAGAAAGACGATTAAAATTTAAAAGTTATGAAATATTCGTGAAAAGTTATACTTTTATGAAAGCATTTCATTTTTCTTTGGCTGATACATTTTTACTAACGGTAGGTATTTAATAATAATAATAATAATACATTTTATTTATTATGGCATCATGGCCCAATTGTTAGTATAAAATAGATTTAATTGTTTTACTAAGACAGAACGTAGGTACGTGTTATTTCAGATTGTTCGAATAGTTACTAGCTGGCTTTTCCAAATGAGTAACTCATTAAACAATGAGCAAATTCACTTAACTAATAGCTGTTTAGCCACGGACATAATCCGACATAGAGCATAGTACAGATCGGTTTGAACTGGGCTGTCAAAACAGCACACCCCTCGGGCCGTACTTTGTTACAATCGGTATGGAAGCACTTTGTGTTTGCTACAGATCTAAAGTGCTTATTTAGTTACTTACATTATTGTTATAACTGGAATTGTAGGCAGGTATTTTGTCTGCTCATTTTGATATGCACGACATAAATTATTACTAAAAGGTTTAACTGTTTTTGTTTACCGATTTGCGGTTTTCCTGTATTTGATTTAAGTTATTAATAAACACTGTTATTAATTGCAGGCCCATGAATATAATTATATGTTATTGAAAATTGTTCAATTTTAGCATTTAAATTAATTGTAATAACCCAAACAAGAACGTATAGCATAGAGTTTTGCTTTAATAAGCAACCTTCGAGCACGAAGTCAATACTAAATGGGCTTTTAAATACACACCTACACTTATGATATTATAGATCCCTTTTATTATAATTCGTATCCAATGACAATTTTATTTTACTTTTTCAAGCATCAATATCGAAGTTCTCATATCACCATCTCTTTTTCACGGTAACCTTATAACAGTTACCACGAATCGAATCACAGTGAACAGTTGATAGTGTAATCGAATGATCGTTTTGTCCGGGCAGCAGAGCGCGAAAGGTCTCCGTTTACATACAACTTAGATGCCACTTTCACGCTCAGTCGTCTTCGACTGGATAACGCGTTGACACCTGACATTTTATTGTTATATTCTCTGTGACAGGTTTCTGAATTTGGAATGTTTATAACTTTTTTGTAAGATAGGAAGGAAATGTTTTTTATTTGGATTATTATTTTTTAAATATCATACAGTTCTTTTTCAAACTAAATAATTTGAATTTCTTTTCAGCCAACAAGAATCTTATTGGATTTTAACAAGTAAAAATCTTGCAGACTGCGTAACATGAAAAAGCAAACTTGTTATTTAGATGAAAGCGAATAAATAAATAAGAATAAGGGTATCGAAATTAAAAATTCCATAGCTCCATTTACCGAAGGCTGCAGTTATGTAGAGTCAGAAAAAATTTTCAAAGCCACATAATTGGATACCCAGTTCAGACCACTACAAAGAGAATGTTGAGATAAAAATGAAAATTAAATCTTCCACGCGGATGGGCACAGTAATGTTTTTGACGTAGCGTAGGCGGGTTTTCCCCCTTCTTTTTAGGGGGTAGCCGCAAATCGACTATCAAAATGCTGGTGAAAAAAGAAAAAAAAAGTTGTTTCCAGCCAGACACCGGCTGTTGCTGACTGTCTGTAACGCGCTTTTTGTATTATTTTGAATTGAATCTGTGGACACAAACGGTTGATTGCATTTTTTAAGTACTAGGAGGTGAAAATACCTACAGGTGTTTATTCAGTATTATTTACGAATATAAACTTTTCTTACTTCCAAAATAAATACCCATTCTTAAACTAACTAGTCAAGTCGGTTTCTTTTGGTATCAAAATTTTGGTTTCAAGTTGGAAAGGAAACCTAATTTTTCTAAGACTCAGAAATGTATATCTGGATAAGTAAGTACCTGTTAATAATTTATTAATATTCTTAAAGATTGACTTTTCGATGCTCGAGAACCGTATTAATACGGTAGCGTATGAACGACTTAAAAAAATAGAGACAGTAAGCAATTTTAGATTCACTAAAGTTACTTGAATTTATACAAATAAGCGTTGTATTTAGTAATTTACTAGGGTACAAAAGCAGCTGTTTGTTACTATATGAATTTTAGGGTTAGTTTTGGCCTAGAGGAAGAGCTAATTTAAAGGCTGGGCCTTTTATATCATTTTAATAAGAAATTAATATTTTATTGTTTAAACGTCATAGTACGCTACTTGACTTCCCATTGTCAAATTACATTAAGCGCACCAAAGGAACTTATAATAGGTCTTAACCTATGAAACTGCCGTTTTGCCGTACTGGCCATTTCAAATGAAAATATTTTTTTTTGACTGATAATTCTAATTTCAAATTAATTTTATTTGACAAACATGGAATTCTTTTTCTAAAATCGTCATTTGTTTAATAGTTAGTGTTTTGTTTTTTTTAATGCATTCGAACATTTTTCGTCATCATGGATAAGTTAAAAATTCGAGTAATTATGGAGTATGAGTACCGTCGTGGCAGCAAAGCGGCACAAGCGGCACGCAACATCAAGACGTTTACGGAGCGAACACTACAAACGAACGCACCACACGTTATTGGTTTACCCACTTCCGTTCTGGAAATTTTGACCTGAAAAATGAACCCCGTGGTCGTCCGAAAACATTGGTCGACAATGACGAATTAAAGGCAATTGTGGAAGCTGATGAAACTCAATCCACGGCTGAATTAGCAGCAGCTTTCGACGTTAGCATCAAAACAATATTGGTCCATTTGCGTCAAATTGGCAAGGTAAAAAAGCTTGACAAATAGGTACCCCACGAACTCAATGACCGCCAGCGCGAAGTACGCCTGGAGACGTGCCTTGCACTGCTCAGCAGGCATACAAATGAAGGAATTCTGAACCGCATTGTTA
The DNA here is from genome assembly GCA_923062675.1 of Marasmarcha lunaedactyla. Classification (NCBI taxonomy): domain Eukaryota; kingdom Metazoa; phylum Arthropoda; class Insecta; order Lepidoptera; family Pterophoridae; genus Marasmarcha; species Marasmarcha lunaedactyla. The sequence goes on from OV281358.1 coordinate 9,937,103, forward strand.
CTTGTGACGAGAAATGGATCCTGTTTGACAATCGTAAGCGCTCAGCAAGTTGGTTGGACCCTGGTTCAGCACCCAAACAATGCCCTAAACGAAAACTTACCCCTAGAAAAGTGATGGTCACTGTTTGGTGGTCTAACGCGGGTGTAATTCATCACAGCTTCTTGCCAAACGGGACAAGCATTACTGCAGATGTGTACTGTGAAGAACTGAACACAATGATGGAGAAGCTCGCACGTCTCCAACCAGCTTTGGTCAATCGTTCGGCTCCACTGCTCCTGCACGACAACGCGTGACCTCATACTGCACAGCAGACGGTCTCCAAGCTACAAGAGTGGGGGTTGGAAGTTCTCCGTCATCCGCCGTACTCACCAGACCTTGCGCCTACAGACTTCTACTTTTTCCAGAATTCGGATAACTTCTTGGCGGGAAAAAAATTCAATACCCGAGAGGCAGTACAAAATGCCTTTGAAGAATTTGTTGCCTCCCGTCCAGCTGATTTCTTCAAGAAAGGCATCAATAAGCTACCAATGCGTTGGCAAAGATGCATTGATTGCATGGGTGATTATTTTGGTTAATAGAAATAAAAAATATATAAAAAAATTACGCTTCATCTATTTCGTGAAAAACGGCAATTTCATAGGTAAAGACCTAATATATAAAATTCGATGTTAAAAACATCTTATCTTTGAAATAAATTGTGAAATAAATCTTCACTTTAAACATTTCCCGCTGAGACGATTGTATATCTCAAGAAAATATTTGTTCTAAATAACCCAGATATTAAATGATATGCAACCAAGCTCGAATGTGAGGAACTCGTGGCTCGTATATACTGTAGGTAGCCGGAAAATGAAGAGACTAACCTTTCTTCATGGGCTGCATGTCACCACCGTTGCAGGATAGAGGCTGGGGGCCCGGGGACAGGCTGTGGAGCTGGTACGGGGGCGTACGTGCGTCCAGTTGCGAGGGCCAGGGCGCGCGCGGCCAGTTGGGGGCTCCGGGGCCTGCTGGAGAGTGGACTGGGTGTAAGAAATTTGATAACTTTGGGTTTGGAACTCTAAACTAAGTTTGAGTGATAGAAATTCTACGAATTATTAGTACAACAGTTTGTGTTTTCGGACTAAGTACCACGGAAGTGGATCTGCGTATCCATAAGATTTTCATAGATATTAAATATAAATTATAATATTATTAAAAACCTAAAAGACTGTTGTGCTAACAAACTTACGTAAAAACATTATCTCAACTCAGCTTATGAAACAGACAGTTTATGAAACAATGAATACGGGATTTTAACTGTGTGAGGCAAGAGCATTTTTTTATTTAATTAAGAAAGTAACGACATCAATAAATACACTTCGATTTAAATTTAGTATTTATATTAGGTCTTTACCTATGAAATTGCCGTTTTTCACGAAATAAATGAAGCGTAATTTTTTTATATATTTTTTATTTCTATTAATCAAAATAATCACCCATGCAATCAATGCATCTTTGCCAACGCATTGGTAGCTTATTGATGCCTTTCTTGAAGAAATCAGCTGGACGGGAGGCAACAAATTCTTCAAAGGCATTTTGTACTGCCTCTCGGGTATTGAATTTTTTTCCCGCCAAGAAGTTATCCAAATTCTGGAAAAAGTAGAAGTCTGTAGGCGCAAGGTCTGGTGAGTACGGCGGATGACGGAGAACTTCCAACCCCAACCCTTGTAGCTTGGAGACCGTCTGCTGTGCAGTATGAGGTCGCGCGTTGTCGTGCAGGAGCAGTGGAGCCGAACGATTGACCAAAGCTGGTTGGAGACGTGCGAGCTTCTCCATCATTGTGTTCAGTTCTTCACAGTACACATCTGCAGTAATGCTTGTCCCGTTTGGCAAGAAGCTGTGATGAATTACAACCGCGTTAGACCACCAAACAGTGACCATCACTTTTCTAGGGGTAAGTTTTCATTTAGGGCATTGTTTGGGTGCTGAACCAGGGTCCAACCAACTTGCTGAGCGCTTACGATTGACAAACAGGATCCATTTCTCGTCACAAGTAACAATGCGGTTCAGAATTCCTTCATTTGTATGCCTGCTGAGCAGTGCAAGGCACGTCTCCACGCGTACTTCGCGCTGGCGGTCATTGAGTTCGTGGGGTACTCATTTGTCAAGATTTTTTACCTTGCCAATTTGACGCAAATGGACCAATATTGTTTTGATGCTAACGTCGAAAGCTGCTGCTAATTTAGCCGTGGATTGATTGTCATCAGCTTCCACAATTGCCTTTAATTCGTCATTGTCGACCAAAGTTTTCGGACGACCACGGGGTTCATTTTTCAGGTCAAAATTTCCGGAACGGAAGCGGGTAAACCAATAACGGGTGGTGCGTTCGTTTGTAGTGTTCACTCCGTAAACGTCGTTGATATTGCGTGCCGCTTGTGCCGCTTTGCTGCCACGACGGTACTCATACTCCATAATTACTCGAATTTTTAACTTATCCATGATGACGAAAAATGTTCGAATGCGTTGAAAACAAAACACTAACTATTAAACAAATGACGATTTTAGAAAAAGAATTCCATGTTTGTCAAATAAAATTAATTTGAAATTAGAATTATCAGTAAAAAAAAAATATTTTCATTTGAAATGGCCAGTACGGCAAAACGGCAGTTTCATAGGTAAAGACCTATTATTTGAAAAATTCACTTACTTTTCCGGGGATTTTTTTAAATTTAAAAATAACACTAGTATCTTCCAGTACCTGGCGTGGCCAGCAGTCTCAATCGCTCGTACACAGGGGTGGAGCAGTCGGAGGGCGGGGGTTGTGTGTTGGCCTTCTCCTTCTGGGCCGCTAGGTTGCGCAGCACTCGGTTTATTGACGACACCTGCGACAATAGACAAGCTACTCAGTGATTGTTTAGGGCTTGTTTGTAATCTTTTTTTTAGGTTTTAAACCTTGTAAAACTTATGTTTGTACGTATGGATGTGTATGTGTTAGTTTGCTCCTTCTTTCATGTCTAAACACGGCGAGGACTACCTTGATATAGGATTTGCGAGCAATAATGGCATATTTTATCTTGAAGTTCCCACGGGATAAGTATTAATTAGTCAAATACTTACTGCGCCGGAAACATCTTAAAGCCATGCTGGACATTTCGTGGCTGTGGCACATAATCAAGTACAAATTTTATATGAATTTAATGTAAACTTCTAGTTTCACTATTACGTCGAGTGTCCTGTATTTTGTTTTGTAGTGTGTGTATGGCTTTTATACCTTTTAAACTTCACCACGCTTTTTTAAGCTGATCCAAAATAATTTTTGGCAAGGATTGTTACTTTGGACGAAACATGGGTTCATCAACATTGGAAGATACCCGGATCTCCGACCCCCAAGTAAGCCAAAGTGTGTTTTTCAGTAAACAAGGTAATGACATCGGTTTTCTGGGATTCTAAGGGTGTCATCTTGGTTGATTACTTAGAAAGAGGTCAAATTATAAATTATGCATACTACTGCACACTATTACGTCGTTTAGGATTATTGACCAAGAAAGTTTTGTTTCATCAGGACAATGCTCGTGTTCACACATCTGCAGAATCGATGGCCCGAATAGTGAATTGTGGTTTCGAATTGCTTCCTCATCCCCTTTATTCACCTGACATGGCACCTTCTGACTTCCACCTATTTCTAAAACTAAAAAAACACTTAGGTAGAATGAAATGTTCTACCAATGAGGAGGTCAAAGTGGCCGTAGATGCCTTTTTTGAACACCTTGACGAGACCTTCTATTTAATGGGATCAAGGCTTTGGAGGACCGCTGGACTAAGTGCTGTGACCTAGGAGGAGAGTATGTAGAAAAATAAATATTAAAAATTGCATTAACTCTGTGTTTTCTTATTTAGGCCGCAAACTTTTCACCCCACCCTCGTATGTTAGCAGAATAACCTATTGAGTTTTGAGACGTGTGACCTAAACGCGTGGAACCCAAATCATAATACGAGTTTGCGTATTATGATTTCGTTGTTTCCCTTGTTATGCTTTGATAAATATTTAAATTAATTAGAGAAATCTACGTTTACCGCTACTTCATAGAACAAAATGACGACCGCCATCTTTATAACATACCTATGTGAATGACACTCCTTATCTACTCCATCTTTCATTATTGAATCTTATCTAGTTATCAGTCTTTAAGTTATCAAGTTACATCAAAATGGCCGACCACCCGGCACCAATACTTGGACCAAAAGGCCGCAGCATCTGAAACTGTCAACGTCACTCATGACAGCGCAAAACTGACGTTTTCCCGTACCGCCCGTACGGCGCGGCGACGTAGATTTAAGGAAAGGTTTCGACATCATTTGTATTTATTAGTAGCCGTAAGTATCTAGTAGAACTCTCATTCACTTTGAATTTGGGGGTAGAAGTTTGGCTATTTGTTAATCTAAATCATATACCTATTATCTACAACCGAATCATCTTAAGATTACTACCGCACATTACATAGACTTAATAGAACAAGTTAAATGTATGTAATATTTACTTTAGAATTTTAAGCCTTAATTTTTACTTTAACAAGCTTTCCCCTAGCATTTTAACTTTAACCCAAAGTAGAACTTTTGAATTCGACTCTAGCTAGGTATGCTGAGGCGCTTACAGTTTTTTAAGGCAGCCATTAATTACAAGCTTACCATTTTATGGACGAACACTGTAAATATTTCTTCCCAATGAGTTTTGATCATATAATTGCATTGGTCAGGCTGAACATGTTTTCACAAAAAAAAAAAATACTTTGTCAAACATTACCAGTTAATTACGCAATTTATTTAAATTTTCCTTGTTATTATTTTAACCCTACGTTACTAAGACTTGGTCCTACGTCCATAAGACGACAGACAGTAACCCGATAGCCTGCACCGGTGGTCCGGAGGCTGCCGTGACGGGCAGGTGACGCGATGCCCGCTGGACCGAGAAACTGTGCCGTGTAGGCCCGGCTTTTTATGTGGTCCACTTTTGATGGGACTAGGAATTGTAGACGTGTTTTTTTTTCGTGGTGATAGTATTAAGTGAAGTAGATTTATTTAGTACGAAGACGGTAATTGTATATGATATTGCTGGAAGGTATTTATTTGAGTAGTGAAGTGACTTTTTAGTATTGGATTTTAATGCAATTTTAGGTATAGACTATATATATTATGTGTGGATTTCTATATGAATATCCTCGTCTTTAAAAACACTTTGAAGATTACATTGAAGTCCAGGACGTAATAAGTGAATATAAGAAAGTGGTTTCAAGAATTTTATTATGAATAGGTATTTTTGAAACTGAATTAAAATGTGATAACGATGAAAATTATTCAGACATCACATTGAAAGGTATCCAGAAGGATTAAATATAAACATTACAGAAAATTTTATTTTATATTTTAGATCAACAGATTTTTAACATCAGTAACAATAATATTTTCACTTGAATCAGAAAATTATAACAAGCAAAATTGCCCATCGCCGTCACCTGTACAATATAAAAGGTAATAAAATACAAGTTTCAAAAGGTTTTTCAAGTATATATTTTTAAATGAAATGGAAATTTTTAACAAGGTGTCCAGTAAAAGTGAACTGTAGAAATCAGTGATTCATATTATTCAAGGTAGTTATTTATTTGCAATTAATTTAGTTTTAGAAGAAAGTATGACAAGTCAATTAATTCTTTGATTGAATGTCGCTGGCTCTTAAACGGTGAATGTAGCCAATTAAAAGTTCTTGCTAGAGTTATTTAGATTATCATTTTAAATTTGGAATCGTTTAGATTATTATACAAAATATGTTTAATTGAAAGTGAAATTCAAACACAATATTTAAGTCCGTTAATTTAATGCGGCTGATTTGAATATTTAAAACGGAAAAAGTAATCGACTGGCTGGTCTATCAACTCTCAGCTTTAGCCAATGTATGCAAAAACATAGCTAATATGTTTATACAGAAGATTTATAGTAATTCAAACTCTAAAGGCAGTGAAACTGTGATTTACATCCGTAAAAGACAATTGGGTTCTTTAAACAGGTACATTAACCTCTATAGTCTAAGCGGATGAATTCAAGAACAAAAATAATAATTAATATTCCAAATATATTTCAAGTTCAGTTTTAGTCAACCGTAATAATAATCTTGAACTAATAATCATTCCATCAAATTATTCCTGCACTAGATTATTTAAATAATTTGCCAAATAAAATTCGAAACGGCCAAACAAACGGCTGTATGCATTGCTATTAAAAAAACAGAAACCTGTAAATAGTCACATAATTCGAATCACACGCATCGATTGAGTGGTTTTCGCGACTACCCACAATTATCAAATAACCCTTCGACGAAAATATTTATATGTATTTACACAAAACGCTTAATGTAAAAGAAATGCATTTAGACAATTAGTTTTCAATTGGTTTCACTCAAATGAGGCTTTTTGCGGTTTTTAAGTTGTGCTCATGGTAGAATGAATAATTTTTTTTTAATAGGATTTGTTAAGCCGTTTAGTTTTTGTGGGTATTACGAGGGTCATTCTTTTCGTGATTTATTTCATGTATGAAAAACAAAATACTTATTAGTAGGGGTTTTATGTGTCAATAGACACTAAGTTGTAGATTAAAAACCTAAAAAAATTTTTTTTAATAAATTTCATTAATGTTTTTTAATACAACACTTAATTTAAGTGCATTAAAATATGGCACCACACGAGGCAATGTTCCCTGTCCTGCGTTAGCCATTTGAGAATAATTATTTTTGATTTTTACAGGACCTTTAGTAAAGATAATACGAATTAATTTAAATTCTATTTTAAACGAGTGGCGTAGTGGACAGTAGCCCTGCCTCATACGGCAGAGGTCCCAGGTTCGAGTCTTGGCCGAGGCATTCATTCGTGTGATGAACGCAGATGTTTATTCTCGGGTTCTTTATATTTATATCTTTACTCTGGGCCCAGTGCGATGGATGGCCATTCATAACACAGGCTCCGTTTAATTTGGTCCCATACTGAGAGCCGTTTAGACGTGATCTTATAGCCAAGTGTGAGAAGTAAGTCTTTTTTGACGATGCAAAGTTTTTGAATTCTGTAATACTAGTTTAATATAAAAGATGTTTAAAAAGGCTTATTTGTCTTAATCGGGATTGCGGACATAATAATTGATGAGGAATAGGACTAAAATGTTTTGTTAATGCTTGATCCAATTGATTGGCACTCAAACAAAACTATATTATATTAGCAAAAATTGTATTGTTAAACAGAAACCTTTATTTTGTAACAATAAAGTCGATCACCTTATAATAGAAAAAAACGCTCGAAATAAATAAATTACATTTAAAAGCGTACACAGCAGAATGTGTAGCTACCGTCAAACGGCACGGTGAAAAGTATGAAAGGTGCCCCTAAATACCGGGTGAGGTGAAGCGAGAAAATTATCTTATATTTGCTCAGACGCCGTGAACGCAGGGCGCGAATACTTTTCAATAAGCTTAGAGAGCATTTTTTTTATTTTGCGAGGCCCATCTTGTAAAACGCGGCAATTCCGCGAAAGGAACGTAAATAGAGGGGAGTCTACAATCGATCGAATTGATTCTATGATTGCAGGTCGTGTTTTGTTTTTTAAGTCGATTACAAGAATTGTAAATTAGATATGGCTTAAATAAAATAGAGCTTCGTTTTCTTTCCTTCCTCATTACGATACTGTACCTAAAGATAACCGTATGTCCTCGATACCCAGTAATAAATGTATTTTTCAATGTCATCTTTGAAGTGACATTCTTTTGACTCCAAGCTCACTTACAAGTCTCATTTTCAATACGAAACGAATAAAAAAGCGGTACATTACTCCCGGCATTGTTACGAACAGAGGGGCTTCGGACAAAAGGCAACCTGCAGAGTGTATTGTGCACAAAAGTCGGCACTTTGCGAGTCAATATTTTGGGTAACTCGGCTCTATAATGTGCGACCTTTTGCCTTGGCTGTATGACGTCGAAAATCTTTGCCTCGTAAGCGAACAAATGTTCACCTTCTGGCACTATGCTTTTTTATGGATGCATTCTTTTGTTTTAAATATATTTTGAGCTTGATTAAAAGTGTTTGTGCACTTTTTGTGAGTGGGATGGCAGCGGGAGCTTTACGTTGAAAAGGATTCACAAATATATGAATGAAATCATTACACAAAAAACTTGGTCGCATTTCGGTAAGTATCCATAATCCTGTAAAACTTTGTGTTTTATACCTAATTGATTCAGGAAGAAATAATAGGAAGTACCTATCTGAGAATAAGAATTTAAGCCTATAGAAATGAATTTCGAAATCAATTGAATCCCAAATTACACAGTTAATTCAGATACGACACCCAAAATATTAATACAATAAAGCTATTAAAATTCAAGAATTCACAATACAATCGAAATAATGGAAACCACACACGACCCGCCCGTCTTACGCGCTTTCCGTCAACAAAATTCGAATTACTTTCCCGCCCATGCGCGATGACAGCTAAAGTCAAAAACTGCACATAATTCAAATGTTTCCCACGATTCGAAATTTAAATTTTATTGTCGATTACTATTGTGAAGAAAGAAAGAAATAGGTCAATAATGCAAGGAGTTCATAAATGCATTGTTTGATTGAGACTTATAGGCAGTTTGTCAATACGTTGGACCTTTGTAAGGCGTCGTAGGGGTCCTCTTAGAGCTCCCTTAGCGCCCTATATTAACTTAAGTTTAAGGCGTTTACACGACTGTATTCAAAATCATTTGAGAGTGAAATGATATGCAACCATTTATTAAGGTAGTTCTCATCGGCTTATAGTGAGCCTGTTCGTGTGATTTCAATTAGATTAATTTGATTGTCAAAATGTTGTGTACACAAGCCGATTTATTAATGTTAGTAAAATCTTGAGTTACGCTTAAGTGCTCCTAATTATATTTTACTTCCTTAATTTTATTACTCAATTTCCAATTTATTTATTTTTTTGTATAAATTTAATAACTTCCTTATAAAAGTACGAGAGAAAAGTATTGATGAAGACGAGAGCTGTCCCCCAAGACGTGGACGTTATCTCAATTTTAATGAAAAAAGGACTATTAGTTTGCGGAACATTTCTACAGATTACATTTTGGAGAGTGCGCGAATGCTCTTTTTGATCAGGTTGAACAGACACCCTTCTTGCATCGGACTACTAGACGCAGACAGACATTCCATCCCTTCATGGTAGATATCCCAAGAAGTCGAACCAAACGCTTCGATAGTTCCTTTTTGGTGCGGGTCGCCAAGGTGTGGAATGAACTGCCTGCGTCTGTTTTTCCAGAAAACTATAGTCCTAGTTCTTTCAAGTGTCCAGTGAATAGGTATCTCGTGGATAGACGTGTAACACCTTCGTCTTCATCGTCACTTTCCATCAGGTGAGTTAGGAGACAAACGTCTAAACCTTTTTCAATAAAAAAAAAAACAGCATTCAATTTAATATTTTAAAGGATTTGTATGATTATTTGTTGTTGCATTATATTGCGACGTTGCGTGTAAAGTTACTTGACATGTAAAAATAAATTTTTGACATAATTACCTTTTTTTAATTATTTTCAGACCTTTTTTTTATTCAACATTTTTTTAGGGGCTTTTGTTAAACATGCCAGCCCCATGAGATAAAACTAAATCTATTACACTCGGTTATATTATAAGTATTTAAATTAATTAATATTTCAAACATAGAGCTATAATCATCTTAGCTTCCTACGATAAAGGCTGCGACAAAATACATTGTAATGCACCTACATTACTTTTGCTTATTTTAAGGCTGTGGAACAAATGGTTCCTTTCAGACTCATTTCGGACACATTCCATTAGCAAGTGATGCACATCCTCTATCTTATAGACGTAGACATAGGTCACAATTGGGCGAATCTTTTTTTTCATCTGGTAGGCAAACTTGTTTAATGCAACGTGCCCGGAACGCAGTCTGTGCATCAGGATTACATATTGTCTGTTTAGGTCACAATTTGAAAACCAGGGTACTCGAGGAGGCTGACAGACTATGGTTCTATACCAAATTCCTTTAGTCCGCGACCTACTGTCAAAATATTCTTTCCAGTCCATATAACAAATGTTGCAACAATTATGCAGCAGTTCTGAAAAACTTGGTAGTATCCAATATGGAGTACCTTTAGTAACGGCAAGTTTTGCTAGTCTGTCTGCCTCCTCATTTCCTCTTAGCACGATATGTGACGGTACCCATTGTATCTTGACGGTTTTGCCACTTTCACCGATGCAGTGAATGAGGCCTACACCTCTTATTCCAGAGGCGCAGCGAGCCACGTGATGAAGAGTACTTTTGCTATCGGTGAAAATAACAATGTTGTCCGATCTAATTGATACTGCATACATTAACGCTTCATACAACGCAACTAATTCAGACGTCATAACACTAACATCATTACAAGTTTTGAAACCACGGCCTATTTTAAGATTTTGATCAAAATATGCTGCTCCTAAACCGTTATCAGACTTAGACCCGTCTGCATACAATGGATACCAATGATTATACTTAGTATTTAATTCTTGTAAAGTATTTTGTTTTATTACTTCACCTACATACGTATGCTTAGGTCTCTTAATATTTTCTAATTCATACAAAATTATATCGTGTACATTTATGTAAGACACCCATACATTCAATTGAAACATTTCTGAAACATTTTCAGACCCGCAGGTTAGTGCCATCCGCAACCATAGACACCATTAGTCTTACGCGGTTTTACTTACTTACGAATATTGAATGTAATTATTGTGTCGAGTAACAATGCGTTGCCGACCGTAGCCTTCAGTTGGGGTTGCCTTTGTTCCAGTAATGGCACTGGTTGTTCCTTCCCTTTAACTAGAACACAACCACGTGAACGGCACTTAACCGCCCCAAACGGTATCTTAAGAAAATAAACCACTCAAACTACTTACTAAAATTCTTCCGTATAAAATTACTCTTACCAAAATAAGATTTATTTAAGTTTGCTTAAACTATCGAATCGTGAAAGCTTGTTATATTTTGTAAATAATAAATAATAGTGTGATTTCCCGTTCCTCGCTCGAAAAGGCGGCGGGACGCCATTTTCCGCTAGATGTGTTGCCAGAATAACGTTAGTAAATCTTCCAAAAATCTCTGATGCTTGAGGGATTGTAGGGAATTGTTTTAAGGAATATGTGTCCGTGGGATAAATTGATATTTTAGTTCATAGTTTAAGTTGTCTGCATATATATACTTTGATTACATTAGATATCATATTATTATGGAACACATTTTCTAGTTTAGAACAATAATAAATATAACAGCAAGGTCAAGACTTAAATCTGATTAAATTATCAGCTTTGGAAAATTACGATTCAAATTCATAATTCAAATAAAATGTAACTTTAAGCGCCCTTCACTCGGGCGCTATTAGGTCATAGAAAATCAATTTTCTAAACGAAAGCCGAGTTACTTTTTTTTGTATTATCAATAGATGGGTGCTTCATTATGACATTTTTTTATGTTGTGGCCCAAACATTTAGCTTTATAACTTTACTCTTTTGTAGTTTACCACAGAAAGAGAGCAGTAGAAACTTTAAATACATACTACTAAACTTTGTGTAAACGAACCACGAATGGAGAGTTAAATAGGTACAAAAAAAGACAAGATATAGAAAGTTAAATGCATTCGAAATAATACGTATATTATCCACACCCTGAATATGACTGCATTAGTTCTCTTTCATAGATCTTACACCAGACAAAACAAATTGTTTCAACTTAAATGTCGGACAAAAAATCAATTAACTAATAGATATTGGTGTCTGAATTAAACAGAACCATATAAATGTAACAAAATGCTTATATGTTTGTATAAATACATTTTGTATACCTATTATTTGTATCATGCTTTTAAATATTAGTACGCTATTCAAATGAAACAAATATTCACCATATTTAATAATGAAAACATACGTTAAATGTAAGTCCATTGCATATTAACAGAGGCTGCAGTCGAGCGGAAGTCCTTCAATCTGGCAACCCTAATACAAATACTTGTTAATTGAAGTTTAATGTATTTTTCTTTTTAGTTGAAGGATGAGTAAAATGAAACGTCTTACTGTGTGATTTATCGGGTGACTCTTTTACAGTTCGGGAAGACAACTCATGCGCTCAGACCACAGTTTGAGCAATTTCCCAAAAACAACATATTATAGCGAAACACCAATCCACTCTTCATATAAAACTGTCAGCTGACCTGTAGGATTTGTGTATATTGAGTCTCTACTCAAATTTATTCTTTTTACCTTTGATATTTTGTCTCTTTGAATTGAAAAAAAATATATATATTAAACGCAAAATTTTTGTTAGGTAATTGTGAAAAGCAAATAATTTCTTAACTACCACATAAGTATGGTTTTATTTCAGCCATTGTTTTATAATCTAGAATGTTTAAATTTTTCATTTTATAACTAAAATAAGATAAAGTGAGTTTAGCTCTAAAAATAAGTCTTGTTTTTATATCAAAATACATCAATTCTTCATAAAATCCTAAATTATAACTAATTAAGTACAAAATGTTGCTAACCCATATTAGTCTTTTAGAGATCTAAGAAGTTATGAATTTTGCGCAAGATATAAATATATCATCATCATTCGAAGGGATAAAACCCTTTTAAATAAATAAAGATTTAAAAAAATCATCATTCTCACAAAAAACGGCAGAAAAACAAAATTTAGTAATGAACAAAATTCCTTTATTTATTCTAATTTTAAAAAGCGACTCGTAAAGGTAAACTTCGATTGTTTACCGAACAATAATGAAGAGAACTTGAGGGGTCAATAAAATTAAATACCTACGTCTTTGAGAGCCAGCCAAATGGCAAAAGTCAATTGTATTTATTTTGTGAACCGCTATCCGTCCCGTCGATAATAATGATTTTATTTTAATGACAACAATAATAGTTATTATTATTAATATAAGTTACTATTATTGTAGAACGGCACGGGGATGAACGCTTGGTTGATTCAGAATGACATATTTCAACGGTTTCCTTTTTTTATTTATTCTATTTTTTTGTTTTGTTGAATGCATACCCAAAATGTAGCGGCCGCTTTCGCATTTAAGCCACGCAAATGTGATTTAGTTACTTAAAACTAAGTATGTGACGTATATAAACAAAATCTTTTGGTATATTCTTCGCACATTGAAATGATGAGAGTACAACATAAATAATGTGTAAAATAAAAATATTATATTATATGTACTTAATCATTTGACTTTTGTAAAAGTGCTGGAATTTTGATGTACTAAAATGTAGACCCTGGGTCTAGTTTAGACACTGGTTCTAGATTTACTATCGAATATTTTCCAAATTTTAGTATTTCATTATGGAGAGAGCGACTAAAGTGTTTTCCGAAATTCAAAGACGACCAACACGAAACAAGGTCTGCAGGTTTGGATAAAAGATAGCCTGTGTTATTGTTAAAAATGAGCTTGAGAACAAAACTTTGAAAAATATAGATTTCAAAATATAAAGGCACGATTGTGTTTAATTATTATTCATATAAAATATTATCGTTATAAACCATAATTTACCAAAATAAACCATACATTAGATCAAACAACACGACACCTAACTCGCGGCAACCAAACAATAACCATCCATAATTACAGACAACTGACACCGCTTAATCGCAAAATTAAATCTAGCAACAAATCCCTTGAAAAAAACTCATAAATATTCAGTATTCAATAGTGTTATTACATTTGCGAACCCTCCGAACACAGACAAACTCGAGAACATCGTTTACTATACAAAAGCGAGCGTGGACCACGCATAAAATTATAATAAATATCACTAGAATGAGATAGGTGACTATCTCCTACGTTAGACAAGGATGCAGCATGCGGTCATCCTCTGGGTTGCCATATTCGTAAATCGTAAAGGTGACAAGAGCTGTCACATTTGAAAAGCGAACAGGGGCTATTAGATGTCGCAGTCCGTGGATACTTCATGGCGGTAATAAGTCATAATTCATGTGTTAACTCGAGAAGGGAGCGCGAACAATAATGACGGTGAAGTTTGATTTAGATCGAAACCTATTATTTTCGGATGAGTGACGATTTGCTAGTCAGTCGCGGTGAGGGGAGATGTGAAATGTCAGCTGTGAAATGATTGTAAACTGTGTTTAAAATTTTATAAACAGACGTAAAATTTGATTATAGGGTCTGCTGTTATGTGGTTTAGGAGGGTTAAGTGATATTCTCTGTTTAAATTAAAATGGGCAACGCCTTTATACTTGCGTTCTTATAAAACTAATTACGCTGAATTTCTACATCGCAACCTTTGCTTTATGTAATAAAAACGACATTCCAGCACCATTACCTGGACCCTTCAAATCAATGGCTTCATAACACACCTTGGCTACATACCTATCATAGCGCTATCACTATTATGGTCATTTGCATCCAGCTATGCACGGACCGCCATTAATTAGGCAATGAGCATTCCTATCGAGCCGGCATGGCTGTGTAAGCACTGCTTTGTGATATTAGCGCCATTTGCGATCGAGTTGCTATGAATGCGGTCAGCATCAATCAGTTATTGGTTATGATTCGGTTTGGATTGCTCAAGTTTATTTTGAATTAGAAAAATTACTCAATGTTTTTCTTTATAGTTAAATACAAAGAATAACGTGGTTGCATGACGGTGACTATAATACTATAATAAAAATTCGGAACTTGGTGCATGCGATTTTAATCTTAAATAATATCACTACTCAGAGGCCAGATTTGTTTGTTGGTATGTGATCGACAAACTCTGAAAACACTGAAATGATTTTAAAATTTGGTCATTGAAAATGCCAACGAAATCTTATAACTTTTAGAACAAAATATTTTTTTGATAAGTAAAATTTTAATTTACAATACAATGCATAAAAGTTTCGTATATAATTTCAATAAATCACAACTAGCATTAGAATTACTTAAATAGAGTCAAACGGAAAGACTTTGCTATAGAAGGTAATACTTACAGAAATTATAATTCTATAATAATAATAATCAGTCTAATCAACCTTCGATAGCTTAAAGACACGATGACGTACACAGTGTCAGGTTTACAAGCTCTTATATAGATATAATCATTATCAACACATAAATATACAGTTAATATTTTACCCATCTTCAGAAAAAAGTAAACCTTAGCTCTGCCCGGTAGGAGTCGTGTTGGTAAACACGAGAAAACTTCTGCATCCCTCAATAAATTTGCAAGGGTGGATTAAAATTAAAACTGCACATAACGTCCGACATATGTCGATGTTAGGGGTTGAAAGGTCCCGCCAACGGCGAAGGAAATGACATGATTCGAAATTTAAATACGGGGACATTTGTTTTCTTTTTAAATTTAGACGGTGTTCACGGATTTTGTGTATTGATTGTAGATATTTTTAAAATATTTGTAGTCTTATTTTAAAATTGTTTTAAATAAAATGATGATAAAACTTCTTAAGATAGCAGTGTACCTATACTGAACATAAATTAACATAACATAACAAAAAATTTAGAGGGTTAAGAGCGTCCTAAACAGTTTGTTTTGATAACAAATGAAGACTGAATGGTGAAGAAGATATTTACATACATAAACAAAATTTTCTTAAGAATGGATCCAATATACATATGGAGTCCCTTTGCATCCTAAAAAATCTGAAGCTCTTTGGACAAGCATCATGATGAGAACATTACGTCTTTTACATTATCAGCTGACAGGAAAATAAACGTAATATACTTAAATTTAGAATAAATCTCTTGAACTCTCAACAACTCAACATGAACAACCTAACCAACCTTAGCTCCTTATCATATTTCACAGACAAAATTTCCCTTTCAAGCATTTCAAAGACTTAACAAACAGTTTCACTTTCACCACGAAACAGTAAACAAATTAAATTCCAAGGAACCGTGGTCAAAGCAGGCCTGTTGTCCGCCATTTTGGACGTCTTGCGCCACCAGCCGTTTGATGTGCAGTCGACTGGGCAGGGCGCAGACCCTGAACTTAAGATTTAAATATAACGTGTAAGTAAATTTTAAGGGGGTAAACTTTGTAATTGAAAATTGGTGGGGTTTTACGTTGTTTATGTTTGTGTGGGTTTTTGAAGATTGTTTGGTTAATTTTTAATTATATTTAAGTTCTTAATTTTAGTAATGAAGTTTGGGTACTAGTTGGAAGTAAGAAAGGTATTAAGGAATGTTTAGCATTATATAGCGTAAGTATTTCTAGATTTATATTAATAGTTTTCTGAAATTAAGAACCCTGATCTGTCAAATGTGACACTACCGGCTATACCGCTGTAGTTACCTGATACTTGTGGTAAAGGTATATCAATTGTATTAATATAGCTAATCGAATTATATTAATCGTAATTTATGATATATTACTTTGCTTTTAAACGTTCTCTGATGATAATGGGCATTGGGAGGTAAACGCTCGCAAATTTAGGACTACTGAAATCTTTAGGGTATATAGACATGGAAGTTTATTCAGTTTTGTATATAAATTTCACTCTTCGTAAATGAGTTTGTTTGTCATATCAATTGCGGAAACCTTTGTACATGCATCCAAGTCCGCCATAAGAAATACCCTCTACATCCCCAACTTAAAATCCCATAAAGTAAAATTGCATTGTTATCTAAACCCATCTGCAATACAACATTTAATTCCCAGTGATTCACCAATATGTTGTAACAAGTTGTAATCACTCGTTATCTCATCTGATAGCGCTGTTTAATATACAGGCTGCGTAGGGTGCAAGTACCGACAGCAGAGCTAGTGGGTGGAAGTTTTGATTAAAAATGTGTAATGTTGATGAACATTTAAAGAAAATGTGTGACAGACATATTTCTATTTACAGATACAATAATTCAATTCTGAAGTATACTTTTTTTAAATAAGTGGAAATCTTTTTCTAAAACATGCCGCTAACCCTTTCAGCGTATACGTGATACCCAATTAAAATTCGTATTTTAAAAACAAGAAACTTATATTTTCTGTTTGTGTAGTCAATGACAAAAAAATAAATAAATTCTGACAATTATATTTTCTTACGACCTATCGAACTACTAATATCATATTTTAATTCTTTCTACGTTGCCGCAACCAACTTGTTATCCAATAATTATTTCATTTGCTAACTGTACCGCGGTTACAAGAGGTTTTGTTTCGGCTGAAGTGGCTTAAGCTCCGGGCTTTAAGCCTACGTATCGAAGTAATCTATTACAAGTGGCTTATTAATTACAATTTAGAATACTTATTTACCTCACGTTGAAGTCTTTTCTATTATTGACTAAGATTTATAGTTTGTAGAGCTTTATAACGAAACCTACTTTGTTTATTAGTTTTATTGAAATTTTATTATTTATTTTTTATTTTATTTATTTAATAATTTATGTACACACAAGTTAACAGATAACTTATAGAAACAATACAAAATAAGGTACAGCTTATTTCTAAAGAAATTTCTTCCAGCAGACACAAGACTGGAGAGTTTGGTCACAAAGCAATGCTAGTGTGTACTACGACTTGATATACTTAAATACTGTATTATGATTCAACTAATAAATATTTATGAATATTAATACATTCATACATATGTATATATTCATAAATACCATATTATAAATACCTGAATAAAATACATAAATAACTAAAATAGATTTGAAGTTAAGATAGTGAGGTGGGTAATACAACTCATAGTTGAGAGAAGAAAACATTTCACGCTAGTACGCTTTCTAGTAGAGAGGAGTAAGTGGGTTATATAGGATATTAAATAAGAGGCAAAGGATTCTAGTGACGTTTATTGACGTCATTAAAGTAAACTACATATTATTTTAGATAGTTTATTTTAGTGACGAGTAAAATATTCTTTTATATTTGTATTTTTTTGTAATTTTCATAGTATATTTAGTACGTTGTGTTGTCCACAAGATATTATTAACATTCTAGCGCTCTGTTTTTAAATGAGTTGAAACTTGGAAGTTCTTATATTTATTGTTTGTTCTCGTAGCGTCTATATATCACCTTTTTAGGAATCCGTGAATAGGCGTACGTATCATTTACGGGTTTTGGATAAAAACTAGTTTTATGAAACTTAAAATCTGTTAACAACTTATCTTGAGATTTTTAAGGAGTGTATCTGATCCAGGTTTAGGAAATTGGAAAAACATCAAATTACTACATCCAGAAAAGTTGAACAGTGCCCTGTTTATATTACAGTTACATTACTTAGTTATAACTTTGGTATCTTTACAATACATACATAACAGGGGTAGTAAATTTCTTATGGTAAGATTCACCCGGGCGGTACTACAGATCTTCTTATTTTTATCGCCAAAAAAATCACGATTATGTGGTTTGTGTTCCGGTTAAAGGGAAGCAACTGGAATAGCTACTGAGGCCTAGGGTCGGCAACGCGTCATTAGTCGATACAATACCATAAATCAATCAATATTAATTTAAAAAACACCTACGACTAACGAAGTCCATGGACGCAGATATCACTTACCATAAGCTGGGTCGCGTGTTCATTTGCCAGCTTAGAAATTATAAAAATAAAACAAATAAAAGTGTAATAAAAGTTTCATATTATGTAGTACATAAAAAAAATTGCCATAATAACATAATAATATCCATTCTTAATTCAAAAATTGCACGTTAAATCTCCTCGCACGTGTCTGGCAATACTTATGACGCGTCGACGATCACCCTATCATATCGCAAGAGCGCCAATATTCTTTATTTTACCCTAAAATAAAATTGCACTCGAAAACCAACTTTAGATAATTGAAATACGGTGCAGTTTTGTATAGGGTTGAGAACGAGATTAAAAATATAGTTATGAAGTCGGATTTTCTATCAGATTTATAAATTGATACGAGTATGACTTATTTTTTATTTTATTTCTGTTTGTTTTAGTGTAAGATATGTTTTATCTATGTAAAGTCTAGCAAATATAACTTACAAACTACGCTGGGTTTGGGTGTAAGTTTTACTATTCAAAAAAATATTTTATTTTTAAGATGATTCACATTAAAAGAGAACTGCAAGCCGAAGAGGCAAAGGTTATTTAAAAAAGTTGCTTTTCATTTGGAAAGACGATTCTGCTAATCTAGATTTGTTTCATTTTATCAACGTTGTCATTAAAAGCTAAGATTGACTAAAAAACAGGAGAAAAGGAGCCATTTAAATCGCTTTATTATAAATCATCTGGTATTAAAATTTATAGCAAATATTCATATAGAATTTTATAAACGGTTCCCTAAAAAGATAATCAAACATTTTACTTGTCACGTGTTGTAAATGGCTGGTTAAGGAATAACCGATGGTTGACGCCCGGGAAAATTAACCAGGGGAGGGTGTATTGGTACTATTATCTAAAATATTAATAAAGCAATTAGATAAGACTTAGTTGGATTTATGTGTGAATATGAGTTTTATGTCGATGTTCTTTGTTAATTTAATTTAATGATAAAACGATTTGAATTAAGTAGAATCCAGAACGCAAAGAATAAGTTTTGATAAGGTCGTCATCAGTTAAGATCCAACTTGACGACCGAGTGGTGTAGTGATAAGTAGCCTTGCCTCATACGCTAGGTCTCAGGTTCGAGTCCTGGCCGGGGCATTCATTTGTGTGATGATATGTATGTTTATTCTGGGTTCCCCACCAGTTCGCTGTATGGTCATCCATCACTCAAACTCTGCTTACTTTGGGGTCATACAGTTGATGTGTTTGTCCGGGGAATAAAACAAAAAAAGAACTATGTACGTACTTATTGATAAAGTAAATAGGTCGTCTGTTAAGGTAAGAACGAGAAATCAAATATTATGGACTTTATCATAGCCGTTAGCAGCGAGCATGCAATCGTCCTGATGGTAAGTGGCATCCTTATTTATCATATTTATCATTTTTGTGCATCTTATTTATTAATTTCAATGTTATTTATGATTATCGATTAATATGCGTTGTCGATCGTAGGTTTAAGTTGTAATTGCCATTGTTTCAGCAATTCTCCAGGAAACTCTGGCGTTTAAATTCAAATTCAAATATTTATTTCTCAACGTTATTAATAAGTTTAAAATTTAGCAGATATTGTTATAACAACAATTTTTGCCACTGGCCACTTTGAAGTGTAATGTTTTAGTTTCACGTATCTATTAATTATGAACATTTTCGACGGCCTGTTTGGTGTGGGTGGAGGTAAGTAGCCTTGCCTTCCATGCCAGAGGTCCCGGGTTCGAATCATGGTAGGGGCAAATATTTTATTATATTTGCTTTCTAGTCATGGATGTGTATGTACGTTTATTTAAGTTTATTTCTAATATTTAAATATATAAAAAAATTACTATGTGTGTTTATATATTTCTTAAGTTTATTTATCCGTTATCTAGTATCCATAACGCAAGTTCTTTAATTATACTTAATTCGGGCTAGATAATGTGGTGTGATTGTTAGAAATTTTTGTTTATTTCTATCAATCAGCGCTTCTAGATTTAGTATTGGGAAGTTCCGTTAAATTTAAGAATACTCTTACAATATATTTATTAGGTAATATCTACAAGTTCCAAAATACGGTATTGCACTTAAAAACCTAGGCATTCGAATATCAATTATTAAAAAAATCTTTACTACTATATATGACAGTCAAGCGTTGAAACAATCATTGACATGCTGCTTATTCTCAGCGTTTTGAAATCTGTCACACTCACCAGAAGCAGCAGAATGTCGCCTCAAGCAAGTTGCTACTGACACCGCATCAACAGCACACATCAGACAATTCTTTACGTTTTATTTATATTTCCTATTACCCACTCGACATCAATATAAGCCGTAAATCCGACGAATTGTGGTATTAATTTCCCTCCAACACTTCTTACTATTGAGTAACTTTTCGATTTATATATTCAAACGAATATCGATCTTAAGTATCATATGTAGTACGTATTTTTCTTTATCAATGCTTAGATATTTATAAAAAAATTTGGTTAGTGTAAAATGAATTTTAGTACTTACAAAATAAATATGAAATTGGCGTGTCATCGAATAATAGGGTAAACTCGCCTATCACTGGCCACACGCTAGACACGTGACGCGACACGTGTCATCTTCGATAATCTTCTTTGCCGGAGTCCTTTGTTACAATTTGTTGTACCGAGATTCAGTCCCATGCGAGATGAGAATCTCAGATACGACGGTAATGATATTTTGAATCAGTGCTTTCGACGATATACTTATTAGTTTGACGGCTGTATACCGGGATTTTATTGAAAGTGATACCGTGATTAGATTATTGATAAGGATTGGACTTTTTTAATACTATTTGATTCAGATGGATTTGTGAGCAATAGTTTAATAAAATAATAAGTTGTTTTAATAGATTATTTTTATTGTTTTTTTAAGTTTTTTAGGAAGATATTTTTTGTCTCGTGATTATTTATGTTTTAATAGTAAATTAAAATACCTACAAGGTCCTTCATGTTTTAAAATTATTTTTCTACTGATTATTCAAGATTGTAAAATCATATTACAATTACCAAGTTAGTGATAAATGCAATAAATGAACACATCGCAACATTACAATTGATTGCTAAAATTACTGCAAAATTTCGCCACGCCAATCTATTACAACACCCGCGAACGCTAAAGTGACAAGAAAATATCGGGACACAATAAAATAAAGTTGTCATCCCCAAATAAAAGGCCGGGAGCGTGCTAAATGCATTAATTTAGCCTGGATTTAGTGGTCCGGAAGTGATTTGCTACGGGAACGCATGTTATACTGTGATATGGACACAACTGGGTCTTTTACCCTAGTTTTTTTACTTACTTTTAAACATGAACTTTACTGTGCTCGTTTTAAGAACTAAAATCTAATGAATTTTTAATAAGGGGTTGAAAAGTTGACAGTTCAGTGTAGTTACAGCTTTTTAGTGAAGGGTCGTTACGACAGCTTAACGACGATTTTTGTATTCATTGTTGTACTTAAGTTACCATAAAAATAATAAGCATGCAAATTCTGAAGTTTTTATTCACTGATTTGTTCTAAATTTCAATATGTTGTGAGTTGAACGATGAAAGTTACAAATATCAATAGCACTCGGTTGTTTAAAGGACTTTAAAGTAACTATTGAATTAACTATTCGGTAGTACATATTTAAAATTTATTTTTACCCATGCTATGGCCATATTCATTCAGTATAATAGGATGAGATAATAATACACAACGATATATAATTAATATCTTGAAAAGCACCATTTATTTCACGAGAGCTAAGTAAAGTGTGCAGTGGGAAAAAGTTTATTGATAAATGCTTTTTATAAATCTTATTTTGTGGCCGCTAAGTTAATCGCAAACGGTGCATAAAAACAATAACAGTTGAAAGCTCTTTCAGCGATCGCCATTTGTTTAAGGGAGTTGTTTGATGATAAGTATGATAATTCTACGAGTGCACCAATTATATGAACCTGAAGTAACCAGAGCTTAGGACGTACCAGAATAAACATACATACATAAATATCAACAACCATGACTTCAGGACAAAAATCTGTTCATTCCACAAATGTATGGCCAGGACTCAAACATGGGACCTCCGGCGTATAAGGCAGTGCTGCTACACACTACGCCACTCAGCCGTCCAATTCTTAACGAACGATGAAATCCATTGCATTCGATCCATGGCATGTACAAACCAAGTAGAAACTATACTTTGTACTGATAATAAGGTGTTGTTTATTAAATTTAAAGTTTATTAGTGCTATTTGGAGATTTTTGATATTTTGTAGATCAAACAAAGGACACTGAATTTTCAATAGACGCATGTGTTCGAAGCTCTGTTTAATGATTTACTGAAAGCTACAGTGGAGTTAAATAAAACCCTTAAAGCACAATAAATTTTTGTAATCTAAATAGTAAATTGTTTCTCGTTAAGCACGTCTTCTCAAGTCTTCGTACGAGTAAAGAATAAAATTTAGAAAACTTTAGCAATAAGAATAATTAAAATATTATGTACGCAAAGAAAGAAGTTCTAAAGTTTTTACCGAATTAAACAATGCTCCATCATGATATTATCCATCAGAAGTAATAAAAACAGACGCTTAGGTGTCGCGGTAACGTATCGATCGAGTAAACTCCGTAATATATTCAACACTAAAGGGCCCTTAAGACAATATCTACGTAAACAACACATACTCGCGTACCATCCATGTACCGCGTGTTTACCCTACGTGGATAAATACACATCAAACGTTCAAGCGCGTACCTGTTGTAGGTATGTACAATCGGCACACTCAGTGGAGGCCCAGGCTGAGTGCGAGAGTAACTGGCGCTTTGTTCGGTCTTTCGTAGGCGCCCCGCTCACTAAGGAGAACGACACTACAAAGGATTCGGATATGAATCTGAGCTTGCACAAAATCACCTGACTGTACCTATAATACCCTACCTCCCCTGCTGATAGCTTTAAGAATCTATCCCCTTGTACAGGAATTTTACTGCACAAAAAACCTTCATATTTTCTTTATTCATACCGTGTCAAAATCTCCTGCTTTCCCCTTTTGAATAGCGAAAGAAGACTTGTATCTTACTCTTTTACGCTCATTATAGCATAATATATTCGTCTCTTTCTAGATTTTTATGTTTTTCTGGATTGCGAAGTACTTAAGGGTTTTTTTAAACGTCAACAACAGGGTGATCGCGCGAATTTGTTAATTAATTTATGCTAAGTATTTGCGAGGGAGTTAAAGGGTGTTTAAGAATTCTTCAAGTCGTAAAACTGTACTTTTTCGTAGAATCATGGTGTTATTGTATTTTCGATGGTTCGTTAATTTTGATGGGGTTTTATTTAATAACGTTTTTACTCCGTTTTAGGTAACCGTGAAGACTGGGTAATGTTTTTTATTTTTGTGTTTGTCGGAAGAAAATTATATTTGATAAACATTACTCTTCATATTTAATATAATTATATTTCTCAATTGAGTAAATAGTGAACAAATACTTTAGACCTTCGTGATTCTATTTGAATATCCCTTATATTCTATTGAAATTATTTTGTATTTATTATAATATCTAGATAAAAAAATATTTTGTAACCATCGAAGCGAAGAAAGAACATTTAAATACGTTTACATGAAAATTAAAATTTTTATTATTATTTTAAAATATGAATTAATTCTTATCCTTTATTTGATTTTTTGTCAAATTGATGTTTTGCTAATTTCGCGGAAAAAGCAGGTGGGTTGCATCAAAACAGTGCTTTTGAGCTACATTTTGCTTTTATTCTGTTAGTATTCTTTTTTAACCTCCGACCCAAAATACGGGTGTTTTAAATGATACGCGTGTGTCTGTGTGTTTATCTGTGGCGTCTTATTTCCGATACTAATGTTAGTTAGGTTGAAGTTTAATATAAACACTATATTAACTGTTTTTAGGGCACAGATTTGCACAATTTTAAGTTGGCCAACAAACGGTTTCTTTCTTTTCTATACTATGGAACGGCTTAATTCTTATTTTAAAGCTAAAAGCGGAAACCTTTTCAAAACACACACCCTGTACAATCGAAGACGTATCGACGACGTAAAGATATCCAGGGGGACAGTCCCTATTCAAAAAAGGGGAAAAATGAAGAAAAAAGTTATAACGTCATATTGTTTTGCCCCGACGCGGTAAGGCGGGGGTGGCTAGTGCGGGGGTAGATAACGCTTTACGTTCACCCTGCATATAAAGGTATACCTATAAAGAACCTATACCATTGTGTTTAAGATCCTCCGTTTCATATTTTTCCGCTTTTGAAGGCGTCGCAAGGGGATTTCTTTGGGGTTGAAAAGGTTTTAATGACAGATTTACTTCGGTTTAATGTGTTTTTAATGCAGTAGTTTTGAAGTTTTTTTTTGGGAATATATGTATTGTTATGTTTGTGTCGGAAAGTGACGTTTTCTAGTTAGATTTTTATATTTTAACGATTTATGTACCGGTTTATTTGGTAAATTAAAAAGTACTAGCAATAAAATCTATATCTATATTCAGCCCATAGCACAGTTTTCTTTTCTAAAAGGTTCTTCGGAATGGTTCCTCAAATATTAATAAATCGCCAAAAAGCATAAAACAAATGAAAATGTGCACGTTAAAAAAAAGACTAAAGGTATTTTTAGTAGGTAAGTGCTTATTTTACATTGTGTGAGTATTTTATTGATAAAAAACTGTACTGCTTTCTGAATAATTATATTTATATAAGAATATTGATTGTGAGAGAGACTTTTTATATGTATTACTTTTTTTTTGTATTTTAAGTTTCGACAGAAATTTTGATATACTTAGTAGATTTATGAACTGTTTTTTTTTGCTTAATTTGTGCACATCGCAATAGTAAAACATGGTCTGCGCCTATTCTATATTTGTTTTAAATTGATGTTATTTTATTTTCTATTTTTCTATTCGAATGTTATCAACTGCTTTTAAAGGCAATGCCTAATGAATATGTAAATTAATAACTAAATAAAATAGATACTATATGAAATAAAACGCGGCGTCACCCGATCGTCACATTTTTCTCACATACCTAAACAGACCTAGTTCATTCGACGTTCAAAAATAAACGACTTTTATAACACATTTAACCACATCAAAGAGGATAAGAATGAAGAAGCCACCCTTCACTCGTTTTATAAAGAAAAACCACATCATATTAAAAAATTCTGTACTCACACTTGGAATATTATCCGAAGTACAGACGCCCTCACTCAGCAGACGGTCTCTGATCTCCCAGGCGAAGATGGAGGGACATTCCCGTTTGTACTGCGCGATCTTGCTGACCACTTCGGCGGTCGCCACGCGAGGCTTGCTGCCTCCGATGGCCCGGGGTCTGATTGAACCCGTCTCGTAGTACCTGTTAGTGGTAGTAGGGTTAAGTAATGGATAAATACAATTTACAGCTAATATTTAGCCTCATATTTCGGTCTCAACCTGGCACTGCTAAAGTAAACAGTTGTATAGTTGAGGAAGTAGCTTAGTATCTCCGACTCCAGTAGGCCTTCATAGAAATAGGCTAAGCTTTTTTTACGAATATTTTCCGTTGCACGTTATGAGTATTTCCGTAGGTATATAAGCTGAAAAACGATTCGAAACTGATTGGAAATCGTCGCGATCATTAAAAATTTTCTTTGTTACAAACATAAGTTAGTATTATAATTGGTTTCAACAGATATATAAGCTACGGGATCAACATCAAAAATTATAGGTATTCCAGGGTGCTGCACATCTTTTGGAGGAATAATTCTTAATTAAAAATCTGAGAATAGTATAATAATATAAAATAATTTCTCTGGCTTTCTATCTTACATATGGCTTTATGGATTCTATGTCTATGTTTTTACAACGACAGATAAAGACATTAACAAAATGTGTCCTTGTTCACTGCTGTAACTCAAGCTTCGCCAACGCGGGACAGGGATGGAGCGATTGCTCAAGGTCTTTTGCTCAGGGTACGGTGTTAATGAATTAAAAACAACTGTATTGTACCTGCAATAGGGACCGCATACATATTCCAAAAAACCAGGATAACTTCAAAAAAACTGTAAAGTAAAAGGTATACTTACGTCCTTGAATTTTTATTACTCGGCTTCGGTAGCAAACTGCGGAATTATTTTACGTATTACGGCCTGTTTGATATGTAGGTAAGTGGCCTTGCCTTTCATGCCAGAGGTCCCGGGTTCGAATCCTAGTAGCGGCACATATTTTATTATATTTGCTTTCTGGTCATGGATGTATATGTATGTTTATCTAAGTTTATTTCTGATTTTTATATTAAAAAAAATCAATGTGTGTTTATATATTACTTAAGTTTATTTATCCGTTATCTAGTATCCGTAACATAAGTGCTTAATGATACTTCATTTGCGCTAGATAATGTGGTGCGTTAGTTAGAAATATTTATTTATTTATTATTACAGAAGAATGTTTTATTTAGCAGTAAAGCATATTTTTTACCGTTTTCAAATCCAGGAAACGAGCTCGCTACCTATCTGAAGGCAAGTGGTATCCGAACCCTGCACATCGGTAGTCAAAAGTTCTAACTATCACTATTGAATGTCATTATTATATCGACTAACTATAGGTTGCCGGTCGTAGGCATCCGTTGGACTTGCCTTTTGTTCCTGTGATTGCACTAGCTGATTCTTTCCTTTAACCGGAACACAACCACGTAAACAGAATTATTTTGGCGGTAAAATTAGGATGGAAAGTAGTACCACACCAGAAGAGATCTTAACAAAATTATCCCCACTCCTACTTTTCGTTGTTTTGAACTGTGTTTGATTTCACTTCGTGTATAAACGACAACCAAGTACAAACCTATGCTTTGAATCCTTAAATTATCGTTTACTATCTCCATCTTGTTGAATATACTCGTCGGTATAGGTGTTCAAATATCAGTCGATTTCCCAAATTAATTTCAAACAAACACTAGTTACAATTTTTTTATAACAAAGGAAATAACTGTCACTTTTCAGGAGACAACGCTCTTTAGCTTCCTTGGAGGCAAAAAACAATTTTTTTGCCATTTCCCGCGTGCCCGGCCGCCGGTAGGTGTCAAGTTGCCGGGTGTCGGGTTCGACTGCCTGACCAGCTGACGCCATATCTGCGTTACCTTTGTGTTTTGTTGCCATGTTTTAAGGAAGTACTTTTTTAGAAGACCTTTTTTCGAGCTTATTTTACGTTGACATATTTTCTTCTATGTTGTTTCTTTTTCTTATATATATTGAAACATTGCACGATTGGTAAAATAAATAAATATTACTGTCTTCAACTAAATTTCTATGGTTTTCTTGAAATTAATTCGAGAATCAATCAATAAAAATGATCACTGTCAAATAAAACGTTAAAAAAACATATGAATTCGAAATCGTATTTCAATTTCAAATCAACTCTATAAAAACAAACGGCCATTCGAACTCCTACGAAACCGCAGAGAGTACAAAAATAAAACCATCGAATTTTCAGGTGTGTGTTATCAAATTACACCACCGTCATCTGTCATATGTCAACTGTCACATAAGACGTAGCAGCCTTAAGACAGCGCTGTCATCGAGAACCAGTTACAATGAAACGCCAACTTTTGAAGACTAAGTTATTGAAAAAAAAAAATTGAACTGAGGAAAACGTTTCTGTATTAAATTGGACTTAGATATTGAGCATGTTTACTTCTTTGTTTTAGGTCGCGGTTTAAATCCTATATAAAACTTGAGACGTGAGTAAATTTTCGCTATGGTTTTGCCAAAGAAGCTTAATAATAAAGCAATATAAATACAGTAAAATAAAAAAATTTGTGGCTGTTCCCCGTTAGCAATACATAAATTTTTAACGTTTAAAACCGCATTGTTAAATAGTAATTAATGTAAGAACTCGACACCAAAGTTTATTTTTTTTTAAACTAAAAGCACGACTTCCTATTTTTCGGGAAAATGGAATTCCGGGAAATAATATGTGATATATTTATTTATCCTACAGATGAGACAAATCTAATGACACCACATATGTGGAAGTCCGTTAAGCGATATACCTACATACTACACCCGAAAACCATAACCCTCCTGCTGTCAGTCGTGTAAAAAGTCATCCAACCAACAGTACGTTGCTGCATAGCAAAACTCTAGTTTTATGAAGAGGTCTAGTTAAGCTGGCCAATAGTTTGTGGTTTCCAACTATGGGTGCGGCGAGCAACTATGAGCCTGCGGTCGCGACCAGTTAGACGTGGTGTGCCTTACGACGGCATTTTTAAAATAACTCTAGTATAAGGTGTCTATGGCTATTTGCGTCTCGAACGATTGACAGCGACGTGTGGTATGAAAGACGCTGATTGTTCGATAAACGACATTGAATCTATTTGTTTGTTAGACGATATTATGCATGGTTTAGCTTGGAAGCTGTTTTGTGACATTAATTTATTGATAATGAATTTGAATCTGTCTGGAGTCTTCGGAAAGATTCCAAGTAATTAAATATTTAATAATTAAATGTAGAAAATTCTCTCTAAGTTTAATTGAAAGCGTTGCGTTGGGAAGACTATTCCTCGAAGTATATTTAGTACACACTCGATTAATCAAAACTTTAAACCAACAGAACTAAATGAAAGTAGTTTCATCTACTTTGGAAGCACGATGCTACAAGATTTATTATATTAATACTCCACAAACTCAACATCTTGTTGACCGGATGGCATTTGATGCAACCGGCATCCAATCGAATGTTATTTTTGAACGAGCTTGTCAGGACATCTATCGACAGAAAAAACGTTAGAAGAGAAGCAAACTCCAGTACTGCACCAGCTACAGTATCTTCGTGGAGTCGGGCAGCGGCCCCCCTCCAAAACACTAGAAATAGATGCAACTGACCTAATGAGTATCTTAGAGATACAGCCGTTAGAGACCTGCAGGATGCGGCTGATGTCGCAGGACCGTGGGGACGAGCAGTAGTCTTCCTTCTACAAACTAAGCAGAAAAGGGACTAACCTGCCGAGTATTTTAGAGACGCAGCCGTTGGAGACCTGCAGGATGCGGCTGATGTCGCAGGGCCGTGCGCCTGAGTGTGCCAGCTCCACTATCTTCTGTCTCGTGGAGTCGGGCAGCGGTCTCCCTCCTACAAACACCCCGCCGAGCTGGTTAACACCGCTGTGACCTGTCGCATCATAAGCCTGCTTACTCCTATTAATAACGCTGTTTGATTTACTTTCTTATACCATCGCGGCACTAGACTTCGTAATGCAACAGGTTTTACTTATAACTATGGTTATCTATAAGCATTTTTCGGAAAAGCAGGATCTTGTTAAATAACTTATGAACGTTATAAACTTCTAATTAAGCTATAACCTTTAAGATTATGAATTCGAAAGTGAGTTATATCGTGACGAGCTTTGCCACCTTAAGCGATTGTCGTAAAATTTTTGATACACGTTGTCAAGCATATAAAAAGGACATAAGGCCCTTTTCGAAGGACAACTTACTGTTCCCGAAGGAACGGACAAGAGCTACTTTTATTACATAGCATTTTTTTATGTAGGCACTGTACGAATGTCCTTTTGCCCTGTCTTTTTTGTCTTATCAACGATGAAAATTAATATAAGTATTGTAATTAGGACTTGGATAGGAACAATGTAAGTATTAATGGACGTATTAGCTCAAAGATAAACGATCAAATTGCTGGCTTTTTTATGATAATCGCTTTATTACCACGTCATAAAGAAATAATCGTAATTGCTCACTTGCAATAAAATACAAGGATGACGAAACACCAAATCATCTGCTCTTAAAAAAATATTTTACTGATGTTATTCACAACAACGGCGCATCTTTGAGCTATTTTATCCGTAAAAACAAAGATGGCAGTCACCATTACCTTTACCTTTGTGCGCCAGATCGTCCATGCGATCCAGCAGGTTGCCATCCGGCGGCCAGGGGCTGATGGGAGCCAGCTGCTGAGCCGGCAGCATGGTGTAAACCCCGTAGTCTTCTATTGTGACGACCTGTGGAGGATATGAATGCCTCAAATTTGTTTCTGTTAAGAAAATAGTTGGGGAAACTTTGGGAACTTTTTTGAAAAATAAAAACAATCATTTTTGAATTATTTGGTTTTGTAGGTACTACTTGATCAAGCTAATGAGACAACTATCAAGAGTTGCGTCATTTACTTCGGATATGGAGAACGCCAATATTAATATTTCGAAATTTTTGCCAACACGTGGGACACTAAAAAAATAAAAATGTTCCATAGTTTAGATTTTTTTATTAAATCTGTTCAAAGAACTCTCCCCCAGCGTCTATACAAGTTCACGCGTCTGAACCAATTTTCAAAGCACATTTATCCAGTCTGCAATAGGGATTTCCTCAATGGCCATCTCACGCAGCACTTCCCGTGTTCGGTCGAGTGTTGCTCGCAGCCGCATGAACTTAAAGCATTTAGTAGTGTACCACTCTACATTGTTGCTACTTTGGATTCTTAAGGGAATTGATACTATATATACCGTTAAAGAGAAAAGCGCTTTCTTAGGTATTGGTTCGTTTTGAAACAGCCATACTTTGGACTGGCGCTTTGTTTCTGAATCATATAAATAAATCCAAGATTCGTCACCTGATATTATAGCGTAAACACTGCTGGAAGAACCTGCTTTGAGTTTATGGATCATATCATGGCACCATGCCACGCGCGCCTGCTTCTGAGCATCGGTGAGGTTGTGGGGTAACCGATGCCATATAATCCTCCTTTCACAAAGGTGGTTGTGTAGAATATCGTGAACACTTTGCGATTCAATCCATCCAATTCCGATCCGATTCCGGTCCAAAATGCAGATTGTGCTGAATCGCCCCGAATAAGATTCGCGGGTTTTATTGAATAAAAATTTTCGCTTGTAGCACGTTTCTTCGTTATAGCAGTCAAAGGACGACCACTTCTTTCTTCATTCTTTAAGTTTAAGCGACCGCAGATACACTCGTTATACCAGTGGTACGCAGTTGGTTTAGTAGGTGCCTTCTTCATAAAAGCTAATTAAAGTCAGTTAAACAATGCATCAAGTTCAAAGTTGGAGTTGAAGTCGTATTAAAATAATTGCATGAAAATGTTCCCAACGCAGATCCATTTCTTGACATACGATAGTTCCAAAATGCTGGTATAAAAAAATTAAAAGGAAATAAAAATTGGAACAAATATCATTTTACTTTTAAATAATCGCATTTTCAAAATAAATTACAACTCGCCAGCGTTCCATACATAAAAATTTTATTTGATAAACTATCTGTGTGGCCCGATATTTTCATTGACTTAATTATCAAGATAATTAGACTTGTAAATAGACAATTCTATTGAAATGAGAATGTAATAACTAAATTCCATTAAGAAAATAAATAAATGAATAATTCAGAGGAACAGTTTTTGCAATTATGTGTTTGGTGTTTTTATGAAACTAGAAAAAATGTGTAGCTATTGAAAAAGGACATAATAAACTAGTTATATTATAAGAATAAAAGAAATTAAGTATTAAGTCACTGAAGTGTAAATTGCTTTGTAATAAGCATCTGATGCTTTCTTGTAGTTTCTTTTTGTGATTTGTTTTGTAAAAAAAACTTGAGTTGCAAAACAATAAAAACTTTCTTATAACCAACCTACACAGTAAGTTATGGTTTCTTAAATAGTAGCGGCACAAAATTTAATACGTAAAAAGTAAATTATGGCAGCTATTTCGTTTTTGTTTTTTTGCAAACGAAAACTTAGGTATATTCATAATTGAAGCAAATAGAATATAACTAGTTTGTTCTCACAGAGATGCGCATTGTAGCATTATTCGTAACTGCGAGGACGATGCAAAATTGATCTAGTCGAACTGAACACTTCATCAAAGGGCATTCAAAATGCTATAGGAAACAATGAAGTTCAAACATATTTTAGTAAATAATTTTTTTTGATCCTAAAAAGGCAAATCTCAGTACGAGAGAATGATTCCCTAGCTCATCAAGTAATACTTGCCATACTGTTTTTCATTAAAATATACAATAAAGTAAAATATATCACTGGTGTCTTTTTAAGACTGTTCAGAAACTAACGGTGAAGCAGTTTATACCACGTGGCGAAATTCTAATATGGTCAGATATATGAACAATTATAGAAATACTGTCTAAAAAAGTTTGTAAACATTTTGTAAACAGTTTGTAAACATATAACAACACAAACTTCACAACAGTAAGTCAGTATTTATGATGACTAACTAACCTTGAATGCAACCTTAAACATTACTTAATTTATGTACTTACGTTCTACTTTTATTTATAAAAATAAATGAATTCATCTATAGGGACTCAACGTATTGACTCAAAGCTGCTCTCCGAAATACTTCGCTGGGAAGTGAAGCTAACTCCGTAGTAAGTATATATATATATATATATATATATATATATATATATATATATATATGTGTTATCTATTGTCAACTCGAATTTACAAATTCTCATTTCCATCTCATATTTGTTTAAACTAAATTTTTGCTCAGCCTTCATTTATTTCAAGAACAAAGGAAGCGAAGTTGCAGACGTATATAAACAATGAATAAATGTATTACAAATCAATTTAAACCTGATTCAATCGCTAGACAATAAGTATACCTTTCATGAAATATTATACTTTTGTTAATTAAGAGTGGTGGTTCCTACCACATTTAACTCGATATTAAAATAAAGAAATCCAATAAACACAGATCGGTAAATTCAAATCTTTATTTAATACCTGTAAATCGTGAGTGGTCTAGACGGCATATTTGCAATTTCTGCGTATTACATCGAACCACAAGGCTAACGAAGTGGCTATCAAGAAATACAAATTAATTCCAATGAAGCGTTCAACCTATAAAAGTAGGTCACGTTCTGCGTTCAATCATGAATCTCACCAAACATGCACTTATTTGAGAGAAAAAAACCGTATTTAACAATATTTGTCACATATTTGATGTTCTTAAATGTTGCGTGTCATTCGGTTAAAGTTTTAATAAACAGTTATAGACACAAGTTCAATGAACAGGCTCGTGATGTACACCATTTTTACAAGCAATATCTCAAAGGTAACTATATCAAAAAGCTTTTTGTCACGTATTTCATTACATACATTAATTTAAAATCATATATTGCTTCTTAAAAAATGTTAACATAACAAAACTTTTCGAAGTTATAATAGGTCTTTACCTATGAAACTGCCGTTTTGCCGTACTGGCCATTTCAAATGAAAATATTTTTTTTTGACTGATAATTCTAATTTCAAATTAATTTTATTTGACAAACATGGAATTCTTTTTCTAAAGTCGTCATTTGTTTAATAGTTAGTGTTTTGTTTTCAACGCATTCGAACATTTTTCGTCATCATGGATAAGTTAAAAATTCGAGTAATTATGGAGTATGAGTACCGTCGTGGCAGCAAAGCGGCACAAGCGGCACGCAACATCAACGACGTTTACGGAGCGAACACTACAAACGAACGCACCACCCGTTATTGGTTTACCCGCTTCCGTTCTGGAAATTTTGACCTGAAAAATGAACCCCGTGGTCGTCCGAAAACTTTGGTCGACAATGACGAATTAAAGGCAATTGTGGAAGCTGATGAAACTCAATCCACAGCTGAATTAGCAGCAGCTTTCGACGTTAGCATCAAAACAATATTGATCCATTTGCGTCAAATTGGCAAGGTAAAAAAGCTGGACAAATGGGTACCCCACGAACTCAATGACCGCCAGCGCGAAATACGCGTGGAGACGTGCCTTGCACTGCTCAGCAGGCATACAAATGAAGGAATTCTCAACGGCATTGTTACTTGTGACGAGAAATGGATCCTGTTTGACAATCGTAAGCGCTCAGCAAGTTGGTTGGACCCTGGTTCAGCACCCAAACAATGCCCTAAACGAAAACTTACCCCTAGATAAGTGATGGTCACTGTTTGGTGGTCTAACGCGGGTGTAATTCATCACAGCTTCTTGCCAAACGGGACAAGCATTACTGCAGATGTGTACTGTGAAGAACTGAACACAATGATGGAGAAGCTCGCACGTCTCCAACCAGCTTTGGTCAATCGTTCGGCTCCACTGCTCCTGCACGACAACGCGCGACCTCATACTGCACAGCAGACGGTCTCCAAGCTACAAGAGTTGGGGTTGGAAGTTCTCCGTCATCCGCCGTACTCACCAGGCCTTGCGCCTACAGACTTCTACTTTTTCCAGAATTAGGATAACTTCTTGGCGGGAAAAAAATTCAATACCCGAGAGGCAGTACAAAATGCCTTTGAAGAATTTGTTGCCTCCCGTCCAGCTGATTTCTTCAAGAAAGGCATCAATAAGCTACCAATGCGTTGGCAAAGATGCATTGATTGCATGGGTGATTATTTTGATTCAAAGAAATAAAAAATATATAAAAATTTCGCTTCATTTATTTCGTGAAAAACGGCAATTTCATAGGTAAAGACCTAATATCAATAATATTCTTGGCTATATTATGAAATTTTTGAAAAATGAAAGAAAAATCAATAAGGTTGCTTGAAGAGCCATACAGTTTTTTACTTTTTATTAGATACATAAAAAGAAACTAATTTTGGTATCTTTTTATTTTAGATCAAATAAGCCTACCCTCAAGAAGGAGTCACGGCCAGGTCCGTCCACTCTTACAACACATAAACAAACTTCGTGAAGTGAATGGCTACAAGCAACATAACCTCGACACAAAAGGAGCCAACCCTGAGAACCTTATCTACATCAGAAACCCCGTGGAGGCCCGACTTCCCCACCCTTTCCTAACTGTAGAACAATTTAAAGAAACCCTAAGAGCAAGAGCCGAAGAATCAAGAAAAATATATTTAGCACAAAATAAACCTCCCAACGAAAAAACCAAATACAAAACTACCACCAAACGAGACGTGAATAAATTTCACAAACAAAGAGCTACAGTTTTTAATAGAACCCTGTTCAATAAAGTTAATGCTACAAAATTCCATAAATTGTTAAATAAAAATACTTCGAAACATATTAAAAGACCTACAACTATAAAAGCAAATATTAGAAAAAAGCCTGTCGATAAAATTCTTTATGCGTCCAGAGCGCGTACTACGCGTTTAGCAGTATCTTCCACAACTACAAAACGAACATTGTTTACTTCAGTCACTCCTTCTGCAACTCTCGCACCTACCGCTACTGAATTAACTACTAGCACAACAGTTTCTACCACAGAAACGTTACAAGAAATCACCAAGAAAACTGTAGCCGAAACAGAGTCAAACCCCATGACAACTACGGAAGTACTATTGGGTGCAGGTGAGATAGCAGATACAGCAGCAACTAATGCAGAAACTATCGAAAAATCTACATTAACAAACGCGACGCAAGAACATCCCATTCAGAGATCAGGCCCTGGAGCTGATGTAACAACAGAATATGAAATCATATCAAAAACTCTTGAACCAAAAACTATTCCAGATGAACTAAAAAATGTTTCACTAATACCCGAAACTCCTTTAGGTTCAATAGCAGAAACCTTAGATAAAATGACATTTACTACAAAAGTACCTATGGATACTAATGAGACAATTAATAGAGAAATATTTACAAATGCTCCTTATAGAATAGATACTCATACAGAAAGTGTTGCAAATGTTCCAAGCACAGAAATACAGAAACCGCTATTTGATATAGAAACTCATACCGACGCTGCAACAGAAACAGGTCCGGATACAACACATTACGTGCCCAAACGAACAACGACACAAGAACCTATGCCTCAGGAGATAATGTTGACACCAAATGAATATATCCCCTACCATCCTCAGAATACGTAAGTATTTTTTCCGACATATCAACAGCGACAAACTGACTCAAACAACTTTGAATGTTTTAGACGATACTGGACTCAAATAAAATCCTTTAAAGTTCAAGCTTAAGTTACATTCAATTTAGGTGATGACAAAGTAGAAATATACTCTTTTCTAAGCATTGTGATAGTAGGTAACGCTTTCTTGACTACGAAGAAACCTTGTATTTATTTACTAAAGAGGTAGCTTATTTTGTATACTGTATTTTAAAATGAAAATGGTTGTTGTGTTGATATAAAGCATCCGTTATTAAGATAAATTTGATCAAGTTCGACATTCATTATTATTTTATCAAACATTTTAAAATATGTTAATTAGATATTATTTTTTTATATATCAGGTTAAATTGATACTTTTTCAAGCATTTTAAAATTATTTGAAAAATTTAAATAAAGTGATATATTTTCGATACGGCGAGTTAAGAGTTTATGGAAAAACTAAGTACGCGGGCTGACAAAATTAAAAACTTCAATAATAAATGACCCTGATGAATAACTCTCTAAGCTGAAGTAATGATAAATAGTACTATGGCAGTGTTATAACGAGGTTAAGGTACAAGGTTTTTCATATTTTCGAACTAAAAGCGTTTAAAAAATTGTTGCCATGTTTTAGCTATGTTATATCATATGTAAAAATTTAGAGACATCTAATTTAAAACCTGTGACAAGTCGTTTTGACAATCTTCTCTTGATGACAACTTTACACTGCTTTAAGAATTTCGAAGGGACCAAAACAAGTGGGAATATGAAGATGCTAAGTCAAGGCATGCATTAGCACTTTGCAGTCTTAATTTCAGCTAAGTGGCTAATGATGTATGTGGCTGTCGTTATAATTTTGAAAGAACCCTTACAATCGATCAATTGGAGCCGCTCTTTCTCAATTTCTTACTTGAGCCTCATTGGTTATTTTTCGATGGTTGGAATATCACTTTATTGCGGATTAATCTTAGACCATGACCTTTTTCGCACGTTCTTATTATCATTCATATATCGTTCGCACCGGTGATCGTTCAATTAATAATTGTTCATTAAGTTTCTGTATGTGAGCTCGTGAGGTATCCGAATATCAAGCGTTTTTGGATAGGTTGAACCTGTCTTATGTCAACCCATCGGCTACGCCGTAACGTTTTTAAAAATGGCGTCTTCTCTATCCATAGGCGAGCGACGTCTTTGCCATGAAAGTAACCGGGTTCAAAAAGCTCGAACTAACTTTTTGCTACTCTTACTGAAACTGCATTATGTGCATAAACATGGCAATTTGTTTAAGGTTCTTGTTGCATATTCTTTTTTTTTTAAATCAATTTTCAGAACGTATCAAATGTTTAATTTCGACTCGCTTTATTAAACAGAAAACAATTGAAAAATGAAGGAAAAAAATTTTTTTAGGTTTACTTTTTTATAGTATCAAAATTAGCTGGAAACGAAAAATACGAGTACAACCAAAAATATATAATTACGAAATATGAGATATGAAATACTTTTCGCTGGACCTATTATTATGTTCTTCTTTTTATCGTGTGAAAGAATCGCAACGTCTGGTTTCAGACTTGAGCAAGCCGCTTCTTGAACTCCATAAGCCTCTGACGTCGCTTAAGGAATATTATCTTGCGACAACAACCAGGACCGACGACGGCTTAACGTGCCCTCCACATCACGGAAATGCTCAAATTCTTAAGCCACTGGCGGTCACCCATCCTAGGCCTGCCGCACCGAACGTTGCTTAACTGTGACAATCGTCTAGCGACAGTAACATATTCTGTCATTCATTAAGAAGTATTCTAACATCAAAAAATATTGTTTAGTAACACCGATAAATTGGCAACGTGGACAGAAATCTTACGTTTCCTTCTTTAGTGAGTGTCATCTACAAAGAGTTTTTTGGCCTATTCATTATAGTGTTCGACCATACAACCAAAACATAGTGCGGCACGTCTTTGCCGTAGCGCTGTAACTACAGACCATAATACATGTTTGTTACAGGAGACTCGTTAAAGTCATGAAACCGACAACTACAACGAAGAGAATAACGCGAGGAGTAAGTATCCCAATTAATATTTATATTATAGTTATGTATGTATCTATATATTCATATTTTATTATGCAACGTAATTTTATTTTTGCGTGACCAACGAAACTGAACCCTAATTTTCAGTTAATATTCGGGGTTCTTTCAGATGCTCCTGTGGGACCATAATTAATAACTAAATTGAGTATGCAGTTCAAATTAACTGTATTTTCTATTTTCAGAGACCTATGGTGTTCATGGGAGAATAGAAGTACATAGGGATGAATTATGGTTTTGTAAAATAAAAATAATAATAAGATCTTCGTTGATTAATTTAAATAACATAGCAAGACTGATTCCATATAAAGCCTACATTAGATTTGAACATTTTCTTCATGTTGTCCACGGACAACGCTGTCAATCACGATTAGATGGTTTGTAAGTTTGTTATAGTCGGTTCATGATAAAAAAATTGTCAAACAAGTAGATTATTATGGTAAAAAGCAGTGTTTTATGTCACGGGTAGCACAATCAATCCTAAGCAAAATGTACGATTCTAAGGTTAATTCACGACGATTCAGAGCGATATTAATTAACTAAGACCCTTCGAATCCAGGGAATTAGGAATCCTGTATATAGTACAGGATTCAAGCCTGCCCAAGACTTTTCATACCCACTGAGATATTAAAAATCAGTAATACTACACTATAAATTTATTATAAATTAAAAACTAAATGCTTTACTTGGCTTCTGCATTCTAGATAAATGTTGGAAATACCCCAACTCGCATACAGTTTTGAAATCTTTATACATTTTTAAGTACAAATTCTTCGACTGTTACGGTAGAATAATATTATCAACAATGCACGAAGCCATATAACATACTCCGGAATGAAATGCCGACATTTTTCTTGAGTTTTCAGGTTTTTAGCACCGAATTCACAACAAAATCTTAAAATTGCACCATTTTTTTATCGATTATACGAGGGTGGATTGAAAAGTTTGCGGCCTAAATAAGAAAACACAGGAATAATGCAATTTTTTCTAGGTCACAGCACTTAGTCCAGCGGTCCTCCAAAGCCTTGATCCCATTTAAATATGGTCTCGTCAAGGTCTCAAAAAAAGGCATCTACGGCCACTTTGATCTCCACATTGGTAGAAAATTTCATTCCACCTAAGTGTTTTTTTTTATTTTAAAAATAGGTGGAAGACAGAAGGTGCCAAGTCAGGTGAATAAGGGGGATGAGGAAGCAGTTCGAAACCACAATTCACTTTTTGAGCCATCGATTCTGCAGATGTGTGAACACGAGCATTGTCTTGATGAATCAAAACTTTCTTGGTCAACAATCCTGGTCTTTTAGATTTTATTTCTTCGCGTAAACGACGTAATAGTGTGCAGTAGTAAGCAGAATTTATAGTTTGACCTCTTTCTAGGTAATCAACTAAGATGACACCCTTAGAATCCCAGAAAACTGATGCCATTACCTTGTTTACTGAAAAACACACCTTGGCTTTCTTGGGGGTCGGAGATCCAGGTCTGTTCCATTGTTTAGATTGTTGTTTGGATTCAGGAGTATAGTGATGAAACCATGTTTTGGCAAGGTTTGTTACTATGGAAGTAACAAACCTTGCCAAAAATTCGGTTGGATCAGCTTGAAAAAGCTCTAAACAGTCTCTAGAAATCGTGAGCAGAGTTGAAACTGAAAGGAGCCGCGGAACCCATCTTGCAGACACCTTGTGGAACACTAATTCGTAAATAATTATATTTTGTGTACATTCACATGAAATCCCTAAAGCTTCAGCTATCTCAGATACCTTCAATCTTTTGTCTCCCATTATGAGATCATATATTTTTATATGATATTTTTTCGATGTTTTCCGAAGTCGTAGCTGTAGAAGGCCATCCAGAGTGGGGGTCATCTTTGATGCTCTCTCGTCCACGTTTAAATTCAGCTGTCCGCTTTTTTATCATTGTATACGACGGAGCAGATGTTTCTCAAGTAGCCACCATATCTTCATGAATCTGCTTTGGAGTTAAGTGTTTCTGGTGGAGGTATTTGATCACGGTACGGTGCTCTAAAATATCTTTTTTCAAAATTAATTAAACTTACTCTCACCTAATGTTCAATAAAATAAATAATTACGCATGCATCTCAGAGAAAAATTGCACAGTGACTGACAAAGAGTCTAGGTTTTATATGAGGGTAGTTTTATAATAATATGACAACGCTATCTATGTTAGGCCGCGAATTCTTCAATCCACCCTCGTAGAAGAACTCTTGAGCCATACAGCCTTGTTTTCTTTTTATTTAATACTTAACACGAGTTCAAATTTAGAATCAAATTTGTTAGATCGCTTGATAAATTTTTTTTTGAAAATTCAGCCATTAAGAATTTAAATAATAATTAAATAAAAATAAATCCCTAGACAAACACGCCAACTGTTTGGCCTCTAAAGTAAGAAGAGTTTATATTATGGATGACCATAGAGCGAACTGGGGGGGAACCCAGAATAAACAACCACGACCCGAAAACAAACATCGGTGTTCATCACACAAATGAATACCCCGGCCAGGACTCAAACCCTGGACCTCCGGCGTGTGAGGCAGGGCTACTACACCCGGGGCCTCTCGGTCATCAAAAGTTACGCCATCTTTTCCCCGCCGGTCAGAATTTTTTATTTTATTTAGTATATGACCATTGAAAATGGTACCTATGTGTCCTATAACCTTTTTGGTTAAAATAAATAAACGATCGATTGTACTACATAACTCCGTCATTGTAGGGAAATGAGTTTTAAATTATGATATGAGTAGTATTTATGAGAGTATTTAAAAAATTGGAGTAAGGGCAACCCACGAATCACGCCCTACTATTTTAGAACGAAAACTTAGACCAACTAAATTCTTCATCAGCTATAATTTCTTTGACTGACTTTAAGTACTGAAATGTTTAGTCATACGAGTAGTAGAGTTGATGTTAAGATCTCTCGGCGGCATTGCAGCACCTTTCTATTTTGACTGCTAAAGTAATTGAGTTCTACGAGGTTGTGTTCTAGATAAAAGGAGTGTTGACTGTTCAATCAGTGTTATAACTGTCAGCGACGCAGCGTTAATCAATAATTAAAAAAAACAATTTAAATAATTAAATACTTTTCCGACTAATGATATCTATGATGTGACTAGATGGATCACGTGCTCTTTTGGCAACCAGGGCACAGTAAAAAACTCTACTCATAGGTGCCTACGTAGGTACATGAATAATTTCTCATGGTTGGGCATAATGGTTACTAAGCGTTATAACAAGAACTAAATATTACGCACAGGTACTTTCAAGTATTTTGATAACTAATAATAATAATGGTTTATAGGTCTCCAGGTCACCACAGACTGTAAAATTTGAGCAAATTATTTTAATTTAAAACACAATTAGGACACACAAAGAATAAATTACAATATAATAAATTATATCATTGTTTTGAGCGTAAGTGAGTATAACAAGATGGCTGCGTCCGTTTTTCCTAAAATTGAAATTGCACCTCTTGTATAAGCAT
Source organism: Marasmarcha lunaedactyla (assembly GCA_923062675.1). NCBI lineage: Eukaryota > Metazoa > Arthropoda > Insecta > Lepidoptera > Pterophoridae > Marasmarcha > Marasmarcha lunaedactyla. The sequence continues at coordinate 9,979,084 of OV281358.1, forward strand.
GTTATATATAGACATGTCTTTATTATAATTTTTCTTAAGTTGACATTGAAGACAAATGTCTGTGCAATTAAAAAAACAAAACTAAGAGTAGAACTATAGTCATACGATACGGATGACTTGTTATCAAAAGAGCCCTTAATCTTTAATTAAAATCGGGAACGGTAACGTGAACAGCGACTTTAGACCATTGTACCGTCAAGCTTAGAAGGTAACTCTAATAAAAAACATAAAAAGTATATTAAGTAAGATGCCACTTCGTTCATTTAAGGAACATTTTCTAGCTAAAAATACAAATGAAATAATCATACTTCTTAATTTTCACACCGCATGTTTTTCACATGGAATTTCGATCCGCTACGAGGTAACATTAAGATACAACGTATTTCTTAGAAACTTTATTCTTGTGATTTTTGAACAATTTGTGTTTCCAATTTGAATAAACTAATTTTAAGTTACAAAAATTGATTGAAATAAATAAAATGATTAAACCCTTTTTCATAACGGTATCCTAATTTAGGTACTACAGTTGTATTACTTAAATTAAGATACGGTATCTTACCCCTCTCTACCCTAATTAAATATAAGCGCGCTTATTTCAAAAATAGGTATATTTTTATTAATATCTGTGTTACTTTTTTTATTTAAATAAAACACTTTTAAACCGGATTTTATCACGTTTAATTATATTTTTACTTTTGTACATATTTTTTCTCGACGTTTAGGTATCTTTATTTAGTTTAAGTATAAAAAAGTGTTAAAGTGTAAAGTTACGTTTTATCAATTTTGTACGTATTGAAACGATTGCCAACAAAAAAAAATTTGACTATTAATTTACAGCCTGCGAACTTCGTAACTATCAAAAGAGGCTACATGGTAAACATTACAAATTGTTAATGGTAAACTTAAATATATATTTTTAATGAACTATTGGAGGGCATTCGTCTTCCATCTCACCTGATGGAAAGAGAAGTGAAGATGAAGACGTCACACGCGTGGAAAATGTAAGTGTTTAAAATTGCGTTAAATTGCGATCAATACAATAAAATAGAAGACGTGCCACATTTGCTGATGGAATGAACACGAAACTCTCCTCAACGAGATATTATACTGAGAGCACCATCAACGGACTGGAAGTAGGGATAGCACAATCAATACTAGCAGAACCAACTCTAGCGCTGCAGAAATGTTATACGATGTGGAGGCGAGAGTTCATCAGACAGATGATTAAGTAGTTTATGTAAAATGAGTTTGTTTAACTGTGTTATATAATACGGCTGTCATGTTAAGATTAAAGATTAAATAAAAAATAAAAAAAATAGTGTTAATTAAAGATTTTACTTCAGCCATATTATTTTGAATAAATCATTGTCGTTCTGCGTATGCGTGTTTCGACCACATGGTAACAGTACTCGTTTGACGGCTGTTAGTATTAAAAATCTATATATATGCATATATGCATATCTATGTAGGCAGAAATTTGAAAATAAAACTTATCAGCTTATCACTTTGTATTTGCTCAAATGACTGAAAAGATTCAAATTTTTTGTTAATTAATGAGTGAGTCGAAGTCTCTGTTATTAATTATTTATAGACAATCAATTTGTACAAAATAAGTATCTACCCTAAAATGTACTCAAAACATATTTAAAAAAATATCCATACGTAGATATATATAAAAAATATTTAATGTGTTCGATATTTTCTACCTGCTACTTTTAAAGCAAACTTCTCTGTAAGCGGTCAGTCAGGCAAGTCATTTACATACTGGAACCCCAAATATGATCAGTACAATATTTGTTGAATTGAATTTTATTAATTAAATTTGATTCAATATAGGAAAGAAAACACAATAAATACCTTAACGAGTATTTAGTTTAAAAAATCCAAGTTACTGCAACAGCACCATCAATAGTCAGCTCTTATCTTCCACCATCACTTACTTATTTAGAAAAGCTCACAAAACCTAGGCTCTGTGTTCAAAAGCCTTTGCCTTATGCACGCAATTTGGTATTCGCGCCAAATGAAATGTCAAAATGACAGCCGCGCGGGCATTGCGCGTCTGGATAAAGGCGCCACTTAACTGATTACAAAACAGAGGCTCACGTGGAACCGAGTGTTCATACCTTGGAAACTTATGAAGGGCCCAACAATAGAGACATCAACATATAATATCTGTACCCTAGAAAGAGACGGAAACACTCCCCTGTGTCAACACCCATTGTAAGCCTCTCACTGCATTTACCACTGCTCATTTGAGCGAAAGAGACGACTAGCTTTACCTTGGTTTTGTTTCAGTTACGCCCATTTCTCATTTACCCCCTGTGGTGGGGAGAACTTAGCCAGTTTTAAATTATCTATTATAATAAAATTATTTTACGAAATAAGGGTTGGTTTTGGTAATGATGTGCTTAATCTGTGTAGAAATCTTTTGCGTAATTTCAGGGAGGCTCGCTTGGTGTTTAATGTTATTAAAATACCACAATTTCTCTTTTAAAGTCAACGTTGTAATAAGTTTACGTTCTTAATTAAACTGATTCTTGAGAATTAAGCACCAAAAAAGAATTCTTAGAAATCGTTCCACGAGTATTCAATTATTATTATTTTGAAATAGGCAATATGCAACAATTCAGCCTTATTACCTCAACCTTTTGATCACCCAAAAAAAAAAGAATATAAATTACCTATACAACAAAAAATACAAATATATTCTATTTTCAAAAATACTTTCATGCAGTGATTGCCGTGTATTCATTGTTGAATTTTCCATCTCGTTTCCTCGCTAACCTAGCTTACTCGAATCAAATACCCCAGGGATTTCAACGTAATATAAACTTTATCTTGTTAGTGATAGGTTTGATTTTCAATGTTCACGGTTCGGCTGCGGTTTGTCGCCCCCGCGTATTTGGACCTATGTCATGCAAACACAAAGTTTGACCAATGGCTTGTGAGCACTGAAACCTTTGTAATTTGCATTATAAAACGAAAACAATTCAAAACGATGAGTTTTTTTTTGTGAGTTAGCATGAGAAGTGCTCGGATGGTGAATGGTATCGATTTTTATGTAGTGATTACAATAATTAAATTTGTCTTTACTTATCAATAGAAAATCATGAAAAAACTAAAAAAATCTTATAAAAGAATTTAAATACCTAAAACCTTTTAAATTTTGACCATGAAACGATTTTTTGGTCGCCTTTTATTTTTCGTATAAAATAGTACATACAGACTAAAACTACGACTGTATCTGAGGTATGGATGGTTTTATACAGCAACTGTGTGTGCATGACACAAATGTAGGTACTGATTGTCACCCACACCAAACCGACGAGAACACAATTAGACAAGATGTCGGACATATTTACAAGCAGACGCACACATAGGGCCGTGCTTGTGAATAGCCAGAGGTACTATTTTAGATTACAGAAATAAATAAATAAATATTTTGTTTATTCGTTTTTTAATAAAATGATACCAACATTCCGTCCGTTTGTCTGTTAGCAGCCCGTCTAACAAATGTAGGACGATAGTTGACTTTTCACAAATTTGTGTTGCTAAGTTATAATGAAAATAGCTACGACAATTTAATAAGTATAAAATATTACGACCATACACACTACCACTTTGTATAGCTCCACACTGCCCCATCACTAGCTCAAGCACTTCTAATTCATACACCTCTTCATTTTATTACACATATCGTAAATAACAAAAGACCATTGAAAAATACTTTATTAAATAATCAGCTAAATGAGTGCTTAAATACTAAAAGGACTGATGTCACAGGTTATTAAAATTGAAACATTTTTTTTGCTTAGAAAAGGCTCCTTGCCCCATTTTATTTCATGCCGCGTGTATTAGTCGCGTTGAATTTAGGTTAAATACTACAAGACCCATGTCCTGGATGTCTTGTTGTGTGGATTTCGCGAAGTGACATACAAATGTCAACTCTATTACCTACGTGTTTCCCTAATGCTGGTTAACACGCGTTAAGTAGTTAAGTTTGTAACTAAATTTTATGTTACGAATTACGTGTGAACATTCAGTTAAGTGACAAGTGGTAAGTTAAAATTTGGTACGCAAGTGATTAGCTAGATTAGGATTCGTTCTTTTTTTGGTTAAGTTAAGGCTTCTCACTTAAACCGTTTGGACGTGATTTTATAGTTAAGTGCATAAGTTGACGAAGCTGTTGGCGGCGAGAGCTCGTACTTATTTCGCTTTTTCTTCTTCCTTTTTCAAAGAGTGAAGTTAGAATCTTCTTTGTTTGTAATTTGTCAAAGAATATTTAAAATAAGAACGCGCGTGGAAAATACGAAGTAAAAACTTCAGAAATAAACATTGTCTTCCAGAGAATTTGATTCCCGTAACACATTTTTCTCTGACCTCGCACAAAATCCCTCTTATCACAAATCTAAGTACCTGCAGAATTGAAGAATTCCTTAAGTTATTGACCGACCATCTTTATTGAACTTGTGAGCTTAACCACTTAATGCGATTAGACACACGACTGAAATGTAGTAACGTAAAGTTTTGTTAAAATTTAGTTACTACTTAAATATTTAAAAGATGTACCTAAACCGCGCATAATCTCGCATAATATTGGTTCCTACTTACCAAAGTGTGTCTATCTATCCTATTTTTACTATACTATACATTTTATAAATTAACTCTTAAACTACTGAACCGGTTTTGACAATTCTTTCAGCACCAAAGCTAGACTAGCTGCGCTAACATGAGGCTTTTCAAGTCAAGTCAAGACCCACGCGGTGGGACTTCCAGGGTTCAGATTTTCATCAAAGAAAATTAAAATACCAAGGAATTGCGACCTCTCAATTAGCTACAATTTCTTCAAGTAGGTTTCACTGCCACTTTTCCGCTTAGTCAGACGTGATGCGTCGTGGTCACCGGCTGTATAGTGTAGAGATGGTTCGAAATTTAGCCAGATGATACTGCCACTGATTACTATACAAGTTACGTGACAGATAAATCAATCCGTTTAAAGATCACATACCCACCGTTTTACCGTCGTACTCTCTCCGAGCGCTGACGACTGCATGACGGTACTTTGTATTATATGTTAGGTAAAGCAGGTATAATAGTTTAATAGGTAGTTAAAGGACTCGTTAAATGAGTGATTGATTGTTATCCTAATTGTCTAAGGGTAAATGAGATACATTGAATTGTTTTTATATAGCAGTATGTGTTTGAACAGGAGTCATGAATTATTGTTAACAGTTATTGGATTATTAAAAGGCACAAAATATATGCAAATTAGACTAGATATTGATCCACTTTTCGTAATGAGTTTTGTTGAGAGAAAGAGTGCACATCATATAAATTCAGTTATAAACCAAAACTATGAATATTCTAACATGCAATCAACATTTATTTAAGTACAAGTCAAAAAGGTAAAGCTTTACTTAATTTTTTATTTCATAAAAACAAGTCTGGAACATGTATGTTATTTTTAGACAACAACACAAGCGCGCAATTTGTAAGTCCCTAGCGGCCTAGAGACGTATTACAAGTTTTGTTGCTTTTTTGTATACTTACTAATTTCGCCTGAAAGAAGATAGCCATTAGTTATCTAACAAGTGCTTCTTCTCATGACGATATTGAAGACGTAGGGCTGACTTTGACTTTTTGACATCAAACATTCAGTGCACGTGGAGTTAATCAGCTTTTCGTGTAGGTACAATTTCTTGTAATTCGGTATGTAAATAAAAAATTCTGATTCTAATTTAGAAACCATGACGAAATATCACTTTTTTATAGCATATCTTATTACTAAAAGCTCGCAGGTATAAGCGATTAGGCTTGTTTTCACGAAAGTAAAATAACTAGATTTACAGTTAACCTCGACATGACGTCATAAAGTAGCATTATTTTTGAAATTATTTTTGATTTAACTGTAAATGTGAATGTTTTCAATAAATATCTGCCATCAAGAATCCATAGAAAATTGTAGAGCTCTGCATTTTACGTAATTTAACAAACTTTGCAATGCAAATTTAAAAAGATAACTAACTACGCAACCATTTATTGTTTTATAATTAAATACTGCACAGAAATCAAAAATGTTCAAATTTTTTCTCCAAAATACTTCATTCTTTCAAAAAAAGTAAATATCGAATTGCGCAAGCTGTATTTGACATTACATTCCAGCGCGACGATTTGGTTTATTGTATTGCTTTTTTTTATATTTGTGTTTGCCATTGCGATGTTATTAATATATTTAAATTCTTAATTCATATTTAATTTTTTCAAAATTTTTCGTAATTTAATTTTATTTAGAGCTGATTTGTGTTGCTTTGTTTTTATTTCCTTATAAACTTTGTTAACTCATACATTATTTCTTCTTTAGGCATAACTTTGTAATTTGGCTTAATGTAATGTGTTGTGTGTTGTAGTGTGTTGTCAAGTTAATTTTTGAATTAGATATATTTAAATTTAGTTTAAAACCTTCTGAATTATGTATATTTTTAAATTATACAAGCGCTGATTGCAAAATTTCCTGTGTTCGAAAAGCATACATGTGTAGGTAACTGTCTAACAAAAATTTTCAAAGATATGTTTAAATGCTCCGACTGTTGTTTTGAGAGATTGCTTGATTGAAACAATCTCCTCGATTAAATATTCTTAAAGTTTCCTCAAGGAAACGCGAGTAAAGAAGGCGTAACACTTATTAGCGATGGTTTCTTCAAGTCCAGTGTTGGTGTACTGCCACTTTGGTGCTCAATTAGACGTGGCCTGAAAACGGCTTCATGAGGTGGAGACGGTTCGATAAGATTACATTATTTTAACTTTATAATAATAATATTTTTGGAAGAAGCATTTTTAATTGAATTGAGCAGTCTAGGTGTGTGAAAGGAATCTTTATGTTCCTTTCAGTTTCCCACCTAAATGTAGATTTTGCATGGATTTCACTTTTACTTTTATCCTAGTAAAGCTACTTATTTGGAGTTAGAATACATTTTTTTATCTTTTATACGTTTAGAGGCCGCTCTCGGATACATTAGATCGTTACTTAACTATAGATTGTTCTCAACGAGTTTAAAATTTATCTAAGTCTGGATATTTTAACAAAATCTGTAGTTAAGAACCTATTAAGCAAACCATTCCACATCCGTGACACTAGCCGTCAGTTTTGGATGTAAATCACTGCTGATTGACGCTCCAACCCAGGCACGTAACATAAATAATATAAAACAATAAATAAATATTTCTAAATTTCACACCAAATTATCTAGCCCAAATTAAGTATCATTAAGAACTTGTGTTATGGATGCTAGATAATATATAAAACACACATAAACATTTTTTTATATATAAATATTACAAATAAACTAAAATAAACATACATACACATCCATGACTAGAAAGCAAATATTATAAAATATCTGCCCCTAACAGGATTCGAATCCGGGACCTCTGGCATGGAAGGCAAGGGTACTTACCTCAATACCAAACAGGCCGTCAAAACATAGAAGAGAAAAGCAGTGCTATAGAATGTAAAAAAAACGTTTTGATTAAAAATACTTTACAAAGAGACTGCCTATACAGACATTATATTGCTCACATTACAATTATATTTCATATTACAATGTGGAAGTTATTTTTAAACTCGATTTGGCCCAGGTAATGTCTGGTTACTCTTTTACTCAAATTGTTGAATAAATACTTACATCAAAACGACGGACTATGAAGCTGCATTACCGACACTATAACTAATTGTACAGCTTTGAAATGAATTTATGTTTCTTAGAATATCCAACAAATAAACAATTCTAACTATAAGTAAATATTGTGTTTGTCCTGATTTAAGAAGTTATCTAGCACGTGTTATACAATTTTTGGCTCCAGACTAAACTCACTATCTTTTAAAGACACTTGCCAAAATAACGGTGCTCTCATTTTGGCAGTGTTGTCGGTTAAATTTTGGTAATGAATTCAACCCAAGGGTGCATCGAATTAGTAATTTTCGTTATTAACTTTTAATATAATGGACGTAATTAATTTATTACAATTCCGAATAACTATTTATGTAACAAAATTACAATTATCTTTACTCCTGTTTGTAATGCAGATTTGTATTAGAAGCGACTTAACTGCGTAAGGCATGAGTATTTTATATATGGAAAGTCGCATTTGAAAAGACAGTGCTCCGATCCATAGGAGCATACCATTCCACAGGGAACCCCCCAATATTACGAATTATGTAACTCCGAATTTGAATCTTCAGATTTTTAAAATTCCGAATTTCACAATCCCGAAGAGATTTCCAATTTCTTAATTCCGACTATTCAAAAACACGATTCTTATTTTACCGAAATTCATAAATGCGAAATTTTAATTTTCCGACTTTCATTAGTACGAAGAATTAAAAACCCGCTGTGTTACTAGTCCGAAATATGGTATTCCGGATTTTAATTTTCTGAAAATTCAATACTAACATTAAGATTTTGTATCTAAATTGGAAATATATTAAAAATTATAATCTAAATCTTCTGTGACACAAATAAAAATAAATAAGGCACATTTTGAAAATATACAAATTAAGCGCGACGACGAGCGAAGCGAGGAGGAGCAGTTAGTTTGTATGTTTCTGTTGTAATTAGTTAGTAGTAGTTGTAGTAAAAATTTATTTGCATAAACTAAATAAACTTTCTCATTTCCAGCTGACTACTTGAATGATTGAACGTATAAATTGATGTGCTCATGCAGTTTCACAAAGCGTTTGTTATTGCACTCGCTAAAATAACAAACTGTATTGCACTAATATTATTCGGAATTTTGATATTCGGGATTCGTATTTATAATATTGCGGTTTATCAATAATTCGAATTTTTTATGGTTCAGTATTTTCAAATTCGGCATATTGATTTTCGTAATTATAAACGATCGGAATTTTGAAGTTTCGAAGAAGAAAAATTCGGAGTTATGAAACACGGAATTTTCATTTTCGGAATTATGAACCGTTCGGTGTTATAAAATCCGGAATTTTGAAATTCGTGATAATGACTATCAGAATTATGTTTTTCGTATTTATGTAGTGTACCCCAATCCACAGCCTAAGTTAACATCAAGGGGTTGGGTACAACAAACATGGCCTGCGGGATCAAAGATTTATGAGGTTATGTAAAAAATAATTTTACCAAAACAGCTATGTAACTGTTCATGAGTTAAGAATTAAGGTTCATAACACAATTATTTTATATTTAATAATTAGTATTAACCACGACTTGCAAATAAAAGTCATCGAAATGAATTCTTTGAAATTATCTTATGGATACAACAAAACAATGCTCATTCCGATCTATTCATAGTTTCAATCAACTACGAGTTTTATTTTTTACAATCAAAAACAAAACAACGTATTGGTAATGTAAGGCTTTTCCGTTCTTTTAAATGACTGAGTTGTCTTGGGTCAATCTTAAGGATCATACCTGGAGAGGCTATCGATTGGTGCCACAAAATACAGTGTTATGTATTTTAAATATCATTGAATTTAGTTTTGTACTTTTTGAAATTAAGGAATGTTTCCTTAGAGTAAAACATGCTATCCCCAGCATTAAGAGTACTATGCTTCTAATCTAGGTGGTGTTACAAAATTCCACCTTGTATGTTACAACCTCTTTATTTGGAAAATCACTTACTTTAAGTTTAAGGTCCTACTGTTAACTTTTTGATAAAAATACTAATTAGATAAAAATATTTATAAAAAAAGCATAAAAATCTACGCATCAAATAAATAATCATTTGCAGAATAATTTTTTCGTACATTCTAAATACTATAGATTTTCAAAAGAAATGTTTATCTTAAAATTTATATTAAACCAAATAATATTAAATTATTTGGTTTTCTTTTGCACACATTTTATCAACAATGCCATAACTGTTGCTGCGTTCTGTTGCTGCATCCGATGTCAAGGCAATGGTTCGATGAGAAGGAATCGCGAATTTGAAGTAAACTGACAAAAGATCAGGCAGCGCCGTACTGCATTATTTATTTATTTATTTAGGTAATCAACAGCGACTCTTAAAAATAATCATAAAATATTTTAGTAAATTACAATAAGGCCAATTATAGACTACCACGTAATAGAAATACATTGTCTTAGTACTGTTTCTATAGATTTGTAGCAGTTTTTATACTTTTTAATTTAAACGATGAATGGTAGTACAAATTCAACGATAAAAAAGTGAACAAAAAATGTTTATACACTGAAAACAAAATAAAGATTACAAAGCGTTATTGTTTTAGATACAAAAATAATGTTCTAGAATAGTAAATCGTATTAATTAAAGTAAGTTGTGGGGGGTGTCGGTGGATGTATGTGTGTGAGTATCTGTGTGTGTATGTTTATGTGAGTGTCTGTGTGTGTGTTTGTGTGAGTGTCTGTGTGTGTGTTTGTTAATTATTTTTATTAACGAATGTTATCAAAGTGTTTTTTAGCTATGCAGTTCTTATAAGTTTCAAGATTAAGATTAAATAAATCTAGGTCTGAGTAAAATTTGTTGTAGGTACGAGCTAGACGACATGTGATTGAATTCTGAGAGTAGTTGGATTTTCTAAAAGGTATGGCGAAGAGAGCAGTATGGCGGGTACGGTTTTTAGGTACGTGAAGATAAAGCTTGCTAAGTAGTTCTTCACAGTCTACTTTCCCAGACAACAGTGAATGTAGTAAGGCCATATCATATTTTTGACGTCGCAAATCCAGTGGTTCAAAATTGTAACGTGAACATGCATCGTTATAATCTTCGAAATGCAAAAAACCTTTGTATGCAAGGTATTTAAGAAATTTTACCTGCAAGTTTTCGATCCTATGAATATATGTTGTGATAGAGTGTGAACAGAAATAATAATAAACCTTAAAAATATACTTTTGTTTTATTTTTTCATAGCCGATAAAACGAGCTTTCAATCTTTGGTCGGTGCCATCCTAGCTCATCGACGTCATTATGTGCTTAGTTAAGTAATATTCATTATAAAATTGCATTTTTACCAGTCGTAGGATTTAGTTGGTGTTGACCGTTAAAGTATGAACAACTGAAAAGCACGCAATTTTAGAAACTCTACTAGCATTAGCTAAATTAAAAGGTTTTCGTTACTAAATTAACAATAATGATCACGATGTAACGCCAATATATAACTTCAAAACTCGATTGCTTTACGATTTACAAACACATATATACAAAACAAAAATACCCACACCACAAGCTCAACGTTAAACATTCAAACCCTAAATGATCTTCAAATAACCCTTTAAACTCTTTTAACCACAGTTTTACTAACTACTTAGTGGTAATTACTGTGATATTGTCCTCGGATTCCGCCGGTTAACGGTTAACCACTTCAAAGTAAGTTGGTGAAGGTTTACCACACACTGAGCAAAGTGACACAAACGTTTCATATATGTAAACCCTTTATTACGCTTAAATGATGTTAAGGCCCGGTTTCACTGTGATCAGCCAATGCTGTGGTTAAGTTTTAGTTAAGCCTTGAAGGCTGATTATACTTAAAATCAAATTATTATCACAAAAATTTTAATGAACGTATATTTTTTATACATTTAATATAAAATAAACTTTTGGGTATGAAAGGCAAAACCTCAGCATTGCACTATTTGAGAAAAATAATGTTACTGACAAAATAAACTTTTTACCAATGTGATATTATGTTATGTTAATACTTCATAAATACTAGATTTGTTGGCGTCTTCATAAAATTAAGTTTTATTTCTTACCATAAATTATAAATTAAACCAGACAAAGCAAAATCCTTCTCGTTTATGACAATATAAAATATAACAATTCAATGACATGGTATCTGACAAAACAGCATTAGACAAAATGTATCTATAAAAATATTATTATCCAGCGGTAATCAGAAACATCCAAATTAATAAACAAAAAAAACCTTTTAGAGTCCACTTTTAGCTTAACCATCGTTTAACTAAACCGTAATTTTAGCATTGTTAAAGTAACCGGTCCAAAAGGTTTTCCTGATTTTCCATACAGGGGTTGCACCCACCCAGCTGTTAGTTTGGAATTTGAATAAATATCATTTGACAACATCATCCCTTTGCAAAACTTCATGTACCTACTAAGGGGTACTAAAAGGGTTGCAAAATGTGCACCGTTTTGCATGTATATTTGGTTATTATTCTAATTATTTAGAATTGTAAAATATTGTAATTATATTTAAATCAAACTCCGCCAAGTGATCATCGTAGTAGCCTGACTACGATGATCCCTGTAGTAGCCTGACTACATATAGCGTAGTACGGAAATGCGAAATATAACTTTATTTTATGATATGATATTTGATGAGGAAGAGCATATCACCTGTCACGGGAGATTTTTATTGACAGGTGACCTCTAAACCGGCAAAAACTAGTTTGAAATTAACACAAAAAATAGGTTGGTGTAAAATATAGTGATGGCAGAGTTTCTTTGTTATGATCTCGTCTGGTCGGTACTATAGTCCTTCCTATTTGGACCGCCATAATATACCGGTTACGTGGTTGGGCGCTATTCCCATTAAGGAATAGCCAGTGTAATCATTGGAAAAAGGCGATCATACATAACTGAAGCGTACGGTCGGCAGCGCATCGTTAGTCGATAGAATAATCATAATTACTATGAATAAAACGGCTAATTAAAGATGTCTATGAATGCGGGTGCCACTTACTATCAGATGGTTCACGGGCTCATTTACCGGCTGTGAAAACAGTAAAAAAGATTAAATCTGACTTTATTAAAAAAAAATTGAATTTGATATCTTAATATAGGTTGGTAGGTATACCGTCGGTGTTCGTCGTTTCGATACGTGGGTGGAGGGAGACTTGTCGATCTAACAGATCCAGATGAGTATAATTTTGTATAGACATAAAGAGACACTGTAAATTGATTTTGAAGTTTCAAGCCAGTTCTTCTTCACGAAGGTATTTCCAAATTGGTGATAGAGACATGATTTATTTAACATCAATAAGAGCAAATAATTGTCAATATTGAGTAATAAATATTAAAATTAAAATTCGACCTTTATGTTCAAAATAGGTATCATGACATTACTATTCATACATATTTATTGCAAACGTGAAATGAAATGAAATGAAATATTTATTTCTCAACATTGACAATTACTTGTTCTTATTGACGTCAAATAAAACATGATTCTACCACAAGTTCGAAAAAACCTTCGTGAAGAAGAACTGGCAAGAAACTTCACGGGTATATTTTTTTCAAAATAAATTTACAGAGTCTCTTTATGTCTATACAAAATGATTCTTTTCTGCATCTGTTAGCTCGGCAAGTCTCCCTCCCCCCAAGTATCCAAACGACGAACACCCTCAAACGGCACCCGTTCACGAGTTAACGCGGGATCCAGCCATCGCCCTCCTCAACCATATTAGAGGGAAGTGAGCGACCCGTCACCCGACGCTACCATAAGAAGACGTACTTTAGTGACAATGACGCTTTAGATATTCATCGGGACGAAGAACTCATCGAACATACAGACACATTACACATGCTTTGTTTCAAATACTAGTACAATCCTGTTAATGAGGGGATTATACCCAAGGGCTTTTATCATCCAAATAATCGGATAGTTTATAATATGGTCTAGAACACAACTTCTCCTTTATAGTTTCTTTGAATTTGTCAATTGGAAGACCTTGGATATCCTCAGGAACCTTATTATAAAAGCGTATACATTGACCCATGAATGGGTTAGTGACTTTATGAAGCCTACTATTATGAGCTGTCAGCATATTTCTTCCTCTTGTGTTAACATTGTGCAGATCTTTTTTCTTTTGAACAAGGTTATGTTCGTTTTAACATACATTAAATTTTCTAAAATATATTGTGAATGGAAGGTAAGAATATTTATTTCCTTGAATTTACTTCTAAGTGACACCCTTGAACCGAGCTGATAGATTGCGCGAACAGCCCTTTATATAGTATCGATGTCGGCAGCACTCCCCCACAACAGAATACCATATGTCATGAGGCTGTGGAAGTAACCAAAATAGACTAATCGAGCAGTTGTTTCATTTGAAATTTGTCTCATTTTTTTAACAGCATATGCGGCGGAGCCAAGCCTTTTCGCTAAACCATCAACATGTGGTCCCCACTGGAGTTTGGCGTCTAAGGTTATGTCCAGAAATACAGTTGAGTTTACAGGAGTCAGTTCCTGGCTCTTAACTACAATGTTTGTGTTTACCTGTTTGACATTTGGCAATGTAAACTTAACATATTTCGTTTTTTTTCATTGAGGAGCAAATTATTAGCTGAGAACCACTGCTCTGTGTTGGAGATGCCTTTGTTTACTGCTCGATAGTCAGTTTCTTGTCTTTTGATTTTAAATAAGAAGGAAGTATCGTCAGCGAACAATATGACCTCGCATTGATTCTTAACGACCGATGGCAGGTCATTGATATAAACTAAAAATAGGAAAGGACCAAGAACTGAGCCCTGGGGCACACCCATTGTCACTGCCGATCCTGATGATTTTTCTCCATTTATTGCAACTTTCTGTTTTCTATTAGAAATGTATGATTTAATCAAGGCAAGCGCTCGGTTTTTTTATGCCGTAATGGTGCAGTTTCATGAGTAGAGTAGCATGATCCACACAGTCGAACGCCTTGGACAAGTCACAAAAGACACCAATAGCATCACACGACTCCTCCCAGGCGCTGAATACGTGTTTATGAGCTCAACACCGGCATCGGTTGTTGAGCGACCCCGCGTGAAACCAAATTGCTTAAAATTCATTAAACTATTACCGTAAAAATGAGAAAGTAATTGATTTAAAATAAATTTTTCAAAAATCTTACTGAGCGTTGGAAGTATAGATATAGGTCTAAAATTATTAGGGTCAGACATACTACTTGCTTCGAATATTGGAATGACCTTACTCAATTTCATTAGATCAGGAAAAACATCATTATCAACACAGTCATTAAATATACTGGCTAAGTACGGGGCTATACCATCAATGACAGATTCAATAATTTTAACAGAAATCCCATCTAAATCGGCAGTATTTTTTACTTTAATGCTTTTTAATGCATTTAAAACTTGTGGAACAGTAACATGTTTAAAAATAAAATCAATATCGCATGAATTTACATTTTCCGTTAGCAGTGACTGTGCAAGTAGAAGTAGTTGACACAGGGATGGCAGTAAAAAAAATTTCAAATGCTTCTTGCATTAATTTTTAAATTATATTTGGTGTGTGGTTCTTTTGCTTTCCCAGTTTCCTGATTAATTATATTCCATGCAGTTTTTGAAATGTTAGTACTATATTTAATTTTATTATTAATGTAATTAGATTTAGCTACACTGCAAACTCGTTTAAATAATTTTGAATACTTTTTAACATATTCATAAAATGTCTTATTATGATTATTAGTTCTGTCACTGTACAATTCATATAATCTATTTCTACTTCTGCATATTCCCACTGTTGCCCAGTCACTAAACGTAAATAAATTTAACTTAAATAACTAACTAATAACGTAACTTAAATAAGTCCTTTATGTTATAATTAATACTAATAAATGCGTATCATATCATTCATTATACACAGCCCAGGTTAAGTATGTTTCGCAGGTTGCAGCTGTCTGTCGTTTTACTGTGCTTAATGTCGATTGACAGTGCTTCTACCGACCAAAGAGTGCCAATGCGTATTTGATCTAATCTATGTCGTAGGTCTTGAAATCAATAATAATAATAACATAATAATAATAATAACTCTTTATTGCTCACACAAAATAAAAATTACAATAAAAATATTTGCAGTAAATTACTTAAATCTAATGTGGGCAAAGGCGGTCTTTTCGCTGGCAGCGATTTCTTCCAGACAACCTTTGTGTAACTGGAAATCTAGTAAGTGCGCGGAAGATATTTTACTAAATAAAAAAATAAATAAAAAAGCACTATAATAATTTTAATATTCCATACAAATTTTAATATTCATAAATTTATACATGTTGGAGGGTAGTTCTGTAGGACTGATTGAAGTTAGGAATTTGATTTCAATTGAAGATTGAAGTTGATTTCAATTAAATTATTTGTTTGATTAAATCTTGGTTATGTTTTATTATTGTATTGTATTGTATTGTATTCAGTTTCATTTTATGTTTGAATCAACCAATAAGAGCCAGATACGTCTGGAGTGGGGTCGTGGCGTGATGTGGCCTGATGTGGCCTGATTATTTTTGAGAATGGAATGTATAAATGGGAGTGTACTGGTCGGGGTGGACCATATTTTTGGTAAATTTTGGCTAAGTTGAATCGTGTGCCCGCTAGTTGCGAACCCGCTGCTCTTTTTCCTAATTTTATTATCAAAACCGTATTGCATAAGTTATACGTTTATAAAAATTATTTAAAGTCTAAATAATAAAAGTGTTTGTGACATATTCGACTTTTGCTTGCATTTCACCCAGTATGGATGCCCAACCTTTTACCACTAGTGACCATACCGGAAATCGTGATCGTTCTCCGAGATACATATATACTAATTAATAATATACATATGTAACATTAAATTACAAAGATACATATACAGTTGCAATCTATAATTTCTCTAAAAGGAGATTGTGTAATCTTGATTTAAAGATAGCAATAGACTTAGCATGTCGAATGGCAGACGGCAGTGAATTCCAGAGATGTGCAGCTTTCACAGTAAAAGACTCATAAAAGTAACCCGATCGAGTAAGCAAAGTTTCCAGCCTATTGTCATCGTCCGACCGTTTTAATTTTATTAATACTGTTATTATACTAATACTTGAAATTGGCAGAAATAGTTATTGTGTAACAACTGATTGCCATAAATCACAAAATAATAATAATATGTCGTGGTTCGTAGAATTGGTCACATCATGAAATATTCGATCTTTATCAGGCGCTGCCTCACTTCGTGCGCTCGGCTCGCACAAATAATAGGATATCAACTATATCTATATTTAACTATATACAACTATTATTATTATTATCAACTAGGTTGTATGAAAAAAAATTTCACGATATGGCTAATCGTTGATGAACATATCGTCGAACGTTTGCAATTCAACCATGGTGCCAAATATAGTTGGCCACATCCTAAAATGAGCAATTCTACGATTTGGCAACGACATATATCATATCGCCTTACCTCCATCTGTTGACTCGGCGCAAGAACAAGTTCACCCTTATATTCAACGTAGGTACCAAAAAGTCAAACAATATTGATTATGGATTTTTTTGTTTTTTGAGATTTTCTAATATAAGTATCTTGAAATATATTTGAGACACTACTGTCTCTTAGACACAAGTGTACCAAATATAGTACTTTTCATATAGAACATATGAAACAGAAACCACCTCTTTAGTTGCACAAGGCTGCAGTTAATTAACGCTGGTGTGTGAATACTTTTAGTTATTCGGATCTCTTTAAGTCAATAAAGTTCTGGAGTGGGCGCAGTTCCCGACACACAAGGCCTTCAAGTTGGACTGGCGACCACTGTCACCGGAGACACAGGCAAAAGTTTCGGATAAAACCATGAAAAGATCATTCTTACAAATTTTTCTAAAGTTTAAAAGATTTAAAATTGGAAAAAAATGTATCAAAAAAGCTTACTTAAAAATAATGTTTTTGTAAGTTGACAAAATTGAGCCCTCTTTAGCTTATCTTGAAATTACGAACAAAATAGCCTCTGTTCAGTTTCGGCAATCTCGTGACATACCTAAGAACGCCTTAGTTCGAATCCTCTTTAGTAGAAGCTGTTTGGATGGCTACATTCAAATATAGTAAAAAGGGAGGGGTCATTAAAGGTCACAAAGTCACTGATATAAATACTGAAACCATCAATCGGCAAGTCATCATAAAGTCTTAAATTCAAATTCAAATATTTATTTCTCAACATTGACAATTACTTGTTATTATTGACGTCAAATAAAACATGACTCTACCCACCAGTTCGAAAAAACTTTCGTGAAGAAAAACTGGCCAGAAACTTCACGGGTATATTTTTTTCAAAATAAATTTACAGTCTCTTTATGTCTATATAAAATTATTCTTATCTGCATCTGTTAGCTCGGCAAGTCTCCCTCCCCCAAGTATCCAAACGACGAACACCCTCAAACGGCACCCGTTCACGAGTTAACTCGGGATCCAGCCATCGCCCTCCTCAAACATATTAGTGGGAAGTGAGCGACCTACCATAAGAAGACGTACTTTAGTGAAAATGATGGTTTAGATATAATTTAACACATTAATGATTGATATTCGGCTATGGAAACAAAGAGTTAAATATTATTACTGACATATAAAGTACTTAACCACGGTCATTTGACACTATAATTAGTAAAGCACACAAGCTTCTAGGAGTACCAAAGAGTTTAAAAATACGTCTAGCTTTATTTACCTTTTCATACCCTCATAAGAACAGTTCTGGAGTATGCTTGTATCATTTGATCACCTTGCTACAAAGTGCATATTGATAGACTTGAGCACGTGCAAAATAAAGCCTTAAAATGATCGCATTCAGAAAGCACCTTGGCCGCAAGCTTACTTCCTGTGAAAAGAGACTATCCTACTTCAAAGTTTCCACATTGAGTTCGCGTCGACATGAACAGGAAAAAAATACATAATGGAATTTCTTCTCCTCCCTTATTGTCCTGCCTTAACTTTAACTGCAAACCCAACCCAAGACACAAATAACACATCCTTCTACAACCCTATTACGCGCATGCGCCGTGCTTACTATGACTTGGTTGCTTCCGCTGGTAGTGGCAGGGATACTACTATCGATCTAGATTTATACAACTTCAGTTTCAAAACCTTTCGTAGCAATATTGCTATGTGTATAGACTACATGCACTAACTTTTAATCGTATTAAAATTTTTCTATACAAACTTCTATTTTTATACAAAAATCAACATTAATAATTGTTATTAAAACCTGACATTTTTGAGATATTTGTGCTTAGCAACTTTATGTATATATTATTATGTGTACTACTAAGGCTCGTATTCTAGTTAAGAGAATTTGTCATTAGAATAAGTTAGCTGGAATATGATTGTAAACTGTTTACTTGTATACTTAATAAAATAAATAAAATAAAAAAATAATATTTGTTTTTTTATCAATTCTTTTTTTAAATCTTTTCTTAAGTTTTCACGATACATACTTTAAATAATTTTTTTTTTAAGGAGAGCTTGATCAATTCTGATCTCACGATACTCATAATTTAGTGCTATGTAGACTCACAAAGTATAAGCTTTATCTTCTGCATATACAGAAAATTACAATTATCTTCAGGTACTTAAGGATACAGTTCATTAGAATCAGTTTTTCATCAAATGTGCAAAGGAACGTATGTAGCTGGCTTACCCTAAGGTAAGCTCGATTTCGTTTATTTTCATGTTGGTATCTTCTATCGAGGCGTAATTACAAATGTTTGGTTGTAAGGTCTGGCAAATGCCTTTGTACAAGGACCTTTCATCGTAATACTCTGTCCACATTGTCTACATAATATTCTTTAGTTTCATACAATAATTCTGACTGGTTTGATAAACATTGGATTAATTCACCTTCTACGGAAGCTTCTTTGGCCAACTTGTCAGCTATTTCATTCACATAGCACTGCTTCTCTTTGGTTTGTGTACAATGCACAAATCAGGCGCAGGGTGACGTAGACCAAGCTACGTGTTGGAGCGCGCTCCTGAAGTCTGTCAGAATTACAAACCTCCCTCCACAAATATTCTAATGCCGGATATAATTTGCGGCATTCGTAGTAGTGTTTCTTATGTTAAGATCTCGTCTGGATTGGTACTAGTCCTTCCTGGTTTGACCGCCTGTTTTAATTACATTTACGTGGATTTTTTCCGGTTAAAGGACAGGAACCAGCCAGCGTAATTACTGGAAGAAAGATCCCCAAATAAAATCTACAGTCGGCAACGCATCATAAGCCGATTAATAAACACATTTAACATTGATAAATAAAATACCTACGAGTAATAATGACCATGGGATCAAATGGGTCACGTGCTGGTTTGCCGGCTCTGAAAATAGTAAAAAAAAAGGCTTCGAGAACAGCAAGTAACACAGCATGCATGATAGAAAAACATGTTAAAACTATAAAAGTACATTTTAATAGTATCGTTACAACCAGAATCTTAAAATTTTCCTACCTTCAGAATCCTTGGAGGCATCTGCAAATAATTCACCAACAGCAGATATATCTATAACTTTTTATTTATTATTTGTAAATTGTTCTATTAATTTTGTACTAACGAATATTGCTTACCAAAGTCCACAGTTCAAACCTATCTAATTTTGAGCTTGTATGTATAGTATTATTAGTAATAATTTGAATTTCTCATTAATGTCATAAATGAAAAGTGTTTGCTTATTTTTCCAAAATCTATTTTAAATGCTTGGACTAAATTTTTCAAGTTATTTGTGTTGAATGATTCCTTTTTGCTGACGAACATAGTCCTGGAGCTTTCAAAACTAAAGGGGTGTGGTGCATTCGACCAAAAATAAGATTTATCACCATACGGGTGAATTTGATTTGCACGTCATAAAACAACAAGGTAGATTTCCTATGTTACTCTCTAAATACCTATTTTAATTGTAGAAAAAGCAATATTTCTATTAGTCAGTATTAATATTAGTCAGTATTTCAAACCAAGCACAGTCGGTATTTGTGTCAGTATTTCCTTTTTAAAGGTTAAATCATTTTTTTTGGGGTATTTTAAATTTGGTTTAGAAATAAAATGTATTTCATTTTCATTTCATACGTCATAATTGTGCAAATGTTTTATTGTTAGAAAGACTCAGCCTCACAGCTATTTTGGTTACACGAGGTTTGTCAAAACTTTCTCACTTTCTTTCATACAGACGCATATGCAGGCGTGTAACGT